>CM061262.1:92604969-97629969 GCA_030848825.1 Tadarida brasiliensis
CACTGGCCAAGCTTGAAACCATTACTGATCTAACCTTCATTAATTTTTCCACAACAATTTGCAGAAATGTCAGGAAGCAGCTGCACGTAACTGATTAATTGTCCTTATCGCCGCTACTTCACCAGGCTTTATATATATATTTATATATATATATATATCAGTTTAAAAATAAAATTTGGGATTTTTCTGTTTTGATTGGTATTGGTGGTGGTGTATCTTATTCTGAAAAACCCAGATCTATTTTTGACAGCTTCCAATGGCCCAAACATTTTCAAATCTGGAGGCGGTCCCATGAAGTTTGGAACAGCATCCACGAAGGAAAAGATTGCTTCCTGCTGATTACTCAGTTATATCTGTTTAGACAGACATTAATGAATTCAAGTCTTATAGCAACACTGCATTTATTAGTCAATCACAGAAGCTAAAATTCACTTCCGAAATGTGAATTAGAAAATCAAGTGCCCTTTTCTATTTTTTTCACTTTCCTTTCTCCCTCATCATTTTGGTTGGAGCTATACCATCTGTCCCAACCTTTCAAATAATGTACTGTGCACGCCTGGCAAAAACAAGTGGAACAGTACACCTCATAATCCCAAGTACGCAGCCAGTGAGCATCTATAAAAGTGGTACACAACAAAATCTGGCCATCTGGGGGTAGCTGGTTACAGCAAGCTGAGCTTCTCAGCCAGCACTCAGATTTGCAGACTTTTAACCAGTTGGCAAAACATCAACTAGTATTCAAGAAGAGAAACACTAACAAACATTTTTTTTTTCAAAACACAAGAATTCAGATAGAAATTTTCAAAGGTGTTCTTGCCAACGTTGCCGACGAGAAGGCTTCAAAAGCAAAGATCAAAGCACTGTCAACGTCCTTGAAACAAAGTCAATCCAAATGTAGCATTTTGCAGCACTACTAAACTTTGGGGGTATGAGCATGTTTTTTCCTTCTCCATATTGCCTTTAATACATACAAGCAAGAGATGGATGCTGAACAGACTCTGAATCACGTGATGAAGTACCTTGCAGAGATGGTACTGAGACACTGGAAGGCGCTCCTCCTAGGATGCATCAAAATAATCCAAAGGTGCTGTTCCCCACAGATGTGCAGGCTCCTAGTCGAACTCCAAACCAAAGGAAAACAGAGTCTGGACAACGGTGCTGTAAGTCAGTTACATAAAACCTGGACGTGTAGCACAGTGGCCCGGATCATGGACTCCGGAGCCAGGACACCTCTTTCGAATCCTATTTCTGACACTTAGTAGACATGTAAATCACTTCAGGCAAGTTACCTAACCTTTCTGTGCCTCCGTTTTCCCATCTGTAAAATGGGGATAATAACCATGTTCTTAGAATTGTTTTAAAAAAGTATACCGTGCTTAGAAAACGGCACTAAGAAGTGAAACAAATATTAGTTATTAATTCTATATTTTTCTATTAATTTTTCAAGCATACATTAGCCTAAAATGAGGAGGAAACAATGTGACTAGAGTGCCTAAATTAATTTAAGAACACCCAGTGGGTCAGCTGAAAGATTCCCCTGCCAGTATAGGGGTACCCATATTGCCTGAAATACCACTGACACTGGGGTCAAACCATCGGGGTTTAATTTCTGTTCTCCTATTGACCCATTCAGGTGTCTTAGGACAGCATGCTTTGTGACGCTGTGGGACTCAGGGGCAAACACTGTTGGAGATGACCACACCTCGCCACCACCAGCAGCTGGCCTGGAAAGGAGAGGAGGGAGGAAGAAAGGCCACCACAGGCCAGGGCAATGCAAACAGAGGGATGCTGACTGGGCCTTCATCATAACCGCAGGGCTTGCTGAATAAGACAAAGGAGCTCGTTCCCCTGGCACTGAGATGAGGGGTGAGGTGCCAGGGAGGCCACGCAGTGCAGGAAGGACACTGCTTTTCATTCGTGTTCCACCACGTGACCTTAAGTAACTCACTGCACTCTCCAAGGCCAGAACGGTCCGCAGTGAAAGATGGTTTTTCCTCTACATCGGAGCTCCTTAACCTTCTTGCTGCCACGAGCCCTGTGGCAATCTGATGAAGCCCGTGGGTCCCTCCTTCACAAAGTGTTTTAAAATATGTAAAATAAAATATGAAAGACTAGAAAAAAAAAAGTTACAATGAAATACAGTCATCTCAAAAAATTTTAAACTAACTTGTTGACAGTGATATACGTGATTCTTTATTAAAAATTAGAAACAAGATATAGTAAAGGATAATATTCACCATAATTTTGAGTAGTCACAATCGTAAAGGTACTTTAAGATATTAGCCACAACAATGAAGTGACAGGAACACATCTGTGATTTCTACTGGTGGCAAAGTCACAAACAGGGCTAAAACCACTGTCGTCGCTGCCTACATTAAGTATAGCGGAGGCATTGAAGTTCAGTTAGTGAAAATATGGTTAAAATGTATTCTTAACCAAATTCTCAGACCCTCTGAATTCTATCCATTTGTGGTTAAGATCCCCAATCTGAGTCATTCATCCCTTCGTAATTCCACTGATAGGATCAGTGATTACATTGTGTCCCTGCTCTCTCCACAGAGAATATTCACCAAGGAAAAATGGAACTATCGTCTCCTTTCCAAATGTGCAGAGAGAAACAGATTTACAGGATGGCAGTGTCTTTCCCCGTCTGTATCCAAGTGAAGAAAGGAGCACTTACTGACTTGGAAATGAGTTCCCCAGACATTCCCAGGCCCTCCCAGCCTACAGGCATTCCAGACGCAGTGGCATCAACACCAATGAACCATAGCTCCTGTTCCTGCCCCACCTGCTCACATAGGACCTCCAGTCCCTTTGCAAAGTCCCAACCAAGTATTTCTAGGATGCCAGCAAGGGAGACCTGTGAGAGCCCACAGGCATTCTGGCGGCCAGTCACAACACCATCTGCTATTTCTTCCTTCCTGCGCAGCTCCCCCTACTGTCCTCAGGAAGGAGCCCCTCTGCCACCTCTGCAGATGGTGCCCCTCAGGAGAGTGCTAATGCCCACGTGCTCCCACAGCTAGTGGAGCCCATACATCTAGGCAAGAGGGGTTCTTGCCTTGGGCCCCATGCTTTTAGAAGACCCTAGTACCAAAGGCACACACAAAATAATAAATGGGTCCCTCTGACACTGTCATCCAGATGTCCTGTAGCCCTCACAGAAGATGTGGGCCGCATTCATGTTTAGGTAAAAGAAAAGGCAGATACACAGGTATTTCTGTCAGGTGGCACCAATGCGACACATTCTCGTGGAACAAGGTATGGTGGTGCCAATCATCCCTCTTCCTGCTTCTCTAGTGCTCTGATCAGTGGTTCTAGAATTATGAATGAATTAGTGTTGTACTTGCAACAACCATACATGGCATGGGGGGGGGGCATTTTGCAATTAAACAATTCTTATTCTTAAGTTTGGGAAGATGGAAACTGCATGAAGCATGATGCTAATTCTGTACATTAGGAACTAAATGAACAGTGAACACTCAACCTGGATATGGGCTTGCTTCTATTAAAATATTTAAGAAAATAAAATTTCCAAAAAATATATTTAAAAGCTTCAGCTTTGTTTAAATAACTTTGGATTTAAAATGCTCTACACAATCATTATAATACAGTTTTGCCTTATCATTTAACATGTAATACTGAATTAAAAATAAACTTTTTTGAAAATAGTTTAGTTTTTGTATTTTTACTTACTCTAATTTACATTGTTGATGAAATGATATTGGTATTTTGTATACTTTGAATACAATTACTTTTTATTTTTAACTTCCTCAGGTCACTCAGAATAAGTACAAGTTGAGATCTTGGTATGTGTAGCTTCTTTTTTTGTAGTTTAGAAACTTAAAAGCCCAGGAGGAAAAAAGCAATAGAAAATCTAAAATCAGTCAGTCTGCTTAATTTTTAAAGCTGGAAACAATGAAAGTAAGCAGGCTTTTGTCAAGCATGACCCATATAAAATTCACTAACAGGACATTACAAATTCTTTATTTAATGAAGATTTAATTACTGTTCAAAACAATAAAAATGCGCCAGAAAATTATTCTCATACAGAAATCCCTGCAACTGCATGTTCCTTACAAATAAAAAAATGTATCACTGATCACATTAAGAAGAATGTACGCAGGCCTCTATTTGAACTCTTGCCTTGGAGGCCCCACAAACACTGGCAGGAGCCGAAGACCAAGTCGTGTGTCCTTAAAGCCCAACCAAGCTTGGCTTCTAATCAATTCTCTCTCAAGACTGTCTTGAAAGCAGTTCCATCAAGTTTTTGCCTCCACTCTTCTTAGTCTCACAAAGTGTGTTGCAAAGACCTTGTCACTATGTAACGCAATGGCTCAGGTCCAGTCTAAGGAGCAGGGAGGACAACAGTCATGGCATTCGTTGCCCATCTTGGAAATCTTCTGCTCCATCTCAGCCAGATATACAAGCAGAGCTGAATGCCAGTGAGTGACAGCACATGCTAGAAGTGACAGAGGCGTTTTGCAGTTTGAGTCCTATAACTTCCATACATTTACAGACACAGCCATGTGTTTGGTTTACCCCTTTCCTCTTTATTCTGTCTTCTCCCTGCCTCCAGGGCTCTTTGGGCTGCCATGTGCTCCACCATCTCCACACCAGGTGGACATCTCCCTATCAGACTAATTAAAAGTAACGTCCAGTGTGAGGAAGCGGGCAGGCAGGCCCAAGAGAATGAAACAGGCCTCAAAAAGCACCCTTCCACATTTTCCCTCCTTATCCAGATCTTAAACTTGAAAGATAAATCTTGCAGCAACTTTTCCCCCCACAATCCGCATGAGCACTGTGAACGTTTTGGGTAGTGTTGTCCCTCTTTACTTGGAAGTTTAGGGGAAATGATATTTCCTAAACGTCTGGATTAAGAGACTGACTCCGGCAATAATCCATATCAATTTTTGTTTAAAGATTTGCATGAAGTCTTGATTGTCATATTTTAAACAGAGAAAGAACTTGAGAGGTTTTGCTGATATATACAGAAGTCTCTATATGTATCCTCAAAATCAAGAGGTTGGTGGTGAAATCGGGGAGGGTTGAGCAACTTGCCCAAGGTCTGTAAGTATTTTGCGTGGCCCAGGGCAAGGACCTCTGTGGTTTCCTGACATTTCAACCAATGACCTTTCCAGTTAATCACTGTTCCCTTCCCACCAGAACTAACTACCCTCACATAATTTTTATGTGTTCCCATGTAATATTGGTATTATTCAGTTCAGAAATCACTTATTAAGGTTTTGATAACATTAGGAAATAGAACTTAGAAATCATTGAGTTATCAGAGACATTCTCCTTATGTCATTTTACATAGTATTACTAAATGTGTAAACTCAAGCATATCTCATTGTAAAAAACAGCATAAGAAATATAGTCAATAATAATCTAATAACTCTGTATTGTGTCAGATGGTACAAGATTAATTGGAATGATCACTTAGTAAGTTAGATGATGTGTAATCACTGGGATGTACACTTGTAACTAATATAATACTGTAATTGAAAAATAAAAATGACTTAAGAAACATTACAGAAATTACACAGGACATTTCCAAACTTAATTTTCAAAGGTATCTAAAAGAGGGTTTTGTAATAATGTGATAGCAAGTAAAAAGATTTTAAAAAGTGTTCTTTGGAAAATGTTAACTAATTGCATCTTTTTAAAATTTTTTTCTTTTTTGATTTTAGAGAGAAAAGAAAGGAGAGGGAGAGAGAGAGAAACATCGATGAGTGAGAACATCGACATGCCCCCTACAATCTGGGCATGTGCCCTGACCGGGAATGGAACCAGTGACCTCTTGGTGCAAGGGTCAAATCTCAACCACTGAGCCACACCAGCCGGGCTAATTGCATCTTTTCTGAAGAATAATTCACAATACCAACCTTAAAATTGAATTTATTTATTTTAATTTCTCATTAGATTTCCAAAATGCATCAAACGTGCACTGGCACATTCAAAATAATAGGCAATTGTAATTATAGTAGCAAATTTTAAAGTAAAATAATAAATATCTTAAAATAGATGATTCTCTTTATTCACTGACTCATCTCTATAGCCTAAGCCAACTCCTAAGTGAACAGATCTTACATCCCATATGCTGTACAGGTCAATCATGCTACCTCCCAAAACACAAATTTAAAATATCTGACTTAGAAATTCCTTTTCAATATCTGAAACCAGCTCTTTAAAATAAAATGTCTCATCATAAATTCTTAGTTTAGAAGAAATGCCCTTTAGATACATGTTTAAATTGGTTAAGAACAAAAGCTTATATGAGGACTCCGAACAGCTCTATTTTTACTGAAACTAGTAGAAAAGTTGTTGATAACTAACCAAGGCATTTCAGCTCTTGTCCCTGCTGGCTGGTAAAGGTTCACAACATGTAGATTTAAAGGCACACATAGTATAGTTCTGGGTATTTTGAAAAGAGTGTATTCCTTTGACCTATACTAATCAAAGAATGTTATAGCCCTGGCTGATTTGGCTCAGCAGTTAGAGCATCGGCACCACAGAGCAAAGGGCCATGGGTTTAATTCTCGGTCAAGGGCATGAACCTGGGTTTCAGGTTCGATTCCCGGCCCCCATCGGGGTTATGCGGGAGGCAGCTAATCGATGTGTCTCTCTCACATTGATGTCTCTATCTATCTGTCTATCTATCTATCTATCTATCTATCTATCTATCTATCTAATCTAAAAATCAATGGAAAAATATCCTCGGGTGAGGATTAACAACAACAACAACAAAAAAGGGAATTTTATAATTAACTAATTAATAATTGATCAAAATGATGCTGTTATATATGTCCTGACCCAATAGCAATTTTTCATCCACTTTATAATAACCTAAATGTCCATGTGTTGTTTAATCCCCCTCCATTAATACTATATTTCCCGATTAAGAATGTTTAATCAGATCTCACTTATTTGTGGAATATAATAAACATAACAGTCTGAGGAACAGGGTAGACCCAGAGACGTGGAAGTAGGGTACAGACTGATAACTCTCACAAGAGGGGGTGGGGGGAGGGAAGATATAAACCACAGAACTTGTATGCATGTACGCAGAACTGATGGACATGGACAACAAAGCTGGGGACGGGGTGGGGGGATGGGGAGGAGGGTGTCAGTGGGGAAAAGGGGAGAAACATCTGTAACAACAACAACAAAAAAGAATATTTAATCTATTTTGTCTTGTCAGAATGAAAGATACAAGTTATTGGTCAATATTCTTCCATCCCTGTCCGGAATAAATGAATGATCTGGTTCTTATCCTCTCCTCCAAGGCCACAAATACAAGATGTAAGAAGATATATATGCTTTCAAAAGCAATACAGACACAAATATATTGAAAAATAATACTAAAGTGAAATTAACTTTTTTTCTCTCTAAAATTTAAAAATCCACACTATTTGTCAAATATGAACACTTCCAAATTTAGGTTACAGCATTCTTAAAATATGCATTATAAATTTCCAAATGCACATATAGTTTAACTTACATATTTTAGTAACTATAAAACATATGTTAGTATGTTCATCAATTCCAAAAATCTCAAAATTTATACTTTGACATAATGAAAATGATTGCCTTTAGGCATATATTTCATATACATAGATTTTTAATTTGCTTTGGAAACAAAAGAATTCAAGATTAATTCTATGGCAAAGGCACCCATATGTTTATCAGTTCAATCTGAATTTTTGACCATTGAACATAGAGGTAAACATGTGGCACGTTACACCTGACCTAATATTCATGAATGTGGGCTGCAAAGCAAATAGGTGGAAAAAATGAAGGCGTTGTTTTCTCATAAGCATAACCAAGCCAACATTAAAGTAGGATAACTCCTGCAAGACACAAACCTACCAAGTTCCCCGTTGAGAGAAAAATAGAAAATTATTAAAATGAAGCAAGGAGAGATAATAAAAAAGAGTAAAAAGCAGAAGTATTCCCTGGCAGGATGACATATTGCTAACCTCTCAGATTCACTCTGCCCTATCTCAGTCTCAATGGTCCTGCCCACTCTCAGCTTGATGACTGGTTGGAAAGATCTTGACAGTGCTTCCAAAGGGAGGAGATGTCCCTACATTTGGGGAACTCCCTGAGAGTATTTAGAATATTTACCTGTACACACAAATAAACATACTGATCCTATCCATCCCACGGTCTCTGATAAGGGGGCAAACGGCCTGATAAAACATCTTGCCAATTCAATTCTTCAGGAAAAGGAATACCAACTCTGTAGTAGGTAAAATCTGAATGTATGGCAATTTCTTTAGAAGCTCTGAAGAGTCCCACTACCATTAATCTAATATCTGGATTCCTGTATTCTAGCAGGCTGAACACATTTTAGGGTTCACAATGGTAGGAAATAGCTATGAGGGGTAAAAGTAGTAGTATATAATACCTCATAAATGTGCTTTCATTAAGCCATCTACCTATAAAACAGGCAAACTTGCTTATATTGGCCAGTTTCCAATATGAAGAACATATTTTATTTAAAATGTTGCATGTCTTTTCTCTACCTAGCTATATTTCCCGGCCCCCAGCCTGGAACACAATAGGAAATCAGCAAATGTTTATTGATTAAGTGATCAAGTGAATGAATGAGTGAATGGGTGGGTGGATGGATGGATGGATGGATGGATGGATGGATGAATGAATGAATGAATGAATGAATGAATGAATGAATGAATGAATGGATTCTAACACACTCACACATGCCATGCTCATGTACAATCATGCATTTATGGGGTTAAAGAGCAATTGCTTCTTCCTCCATTCCACTACTCCTTTTAATTGCTCTCCTTTTATTCCTTTTAAATTACAGGGTTATCTGTTATAATTTTAAATTACTCTGTAGTAATATGGGTGCCTCTGTGAAAGTTCTTTCATTTGCCCAGTTTGCTGTAATAATTGATTTTTAAAAACATAACAAAAATCAACTAAATATAACCATGATAAAATCTCGTCCCTTTCCATTCTACAGTAATATACCATTCATCTTTACAAAGAAATTTTAAATTTTTTCTCTAAGTTCTATTATTCCTAAATATTAAATTGTTAATAATATCCCTAAAGCCCCCTGTTAGATGACTGCAGCCCTGCCCTGTTTCCTCAGGGTGAATGTGACACGATGTGCCGACATATGATTGTATGTCTGTTTGTTGGCACATAAATATCCTTGAGGACAGGAAAAGATTGGTGTGTGTGTGTGTGTGTGTGTGTGTGTGTGCGCGCGCGCGCGCACACGCAGGCATATCTGTGTGTCTATGTGTACACGCACTTCCCTGGATTGTTCTCCATGGAAATCTCCCTCCACATGGGAAACGAGCCAAGGAGAGCCCGAGGACTTCCCTGACTCTGAGCCAAGGGTGTGGCAAGTGTGTGCACCCTAATCAGCTGGGTGCTTTAAAGAGAAGGAGTGGGAAGGAGAAAAGAGGAAGCAGGAAGGGGGAAGCTGGTAATAAATGTTGAAATCTTTTACTTGTGAGAAAATAATGTAGGAACCTAACAATTTTGAAGTAGTTTAAAAGTTTGCTAAGATTTCACAGGAAACAAACATCTTCCTAAGTGATACCTCTAAATCCAACCCAAGTGCTAAGATCCACTAAGGTTTATATAAACTTAAAGAAATCTCTGAGGAACGCTGGGCCTTTTCTCTCACTGATGTAGTTTAATTATATCTTGAAATACGTAATAACCTTTAGAATATTTCCACCCCCTACCCTACTGAAACCTCTTCAAAAGCCATCTCATAATTATTACCTTTTGATATACAGTGGCCCTTTCTTAGATCTTCACATTGGTGACGGCCCAGGAGCACGCGACACCGTTGAGGACATGTTCCTTAACTACAGAGCTCCCAGCTCAGGATCTGACATACAGCAGACAAATAAGAGCCCTTCTCTCCATCAAGTCCCTCTCCTCTCAGCATTGATACTTGCCTCTCTTGGTTTTCCAGAGACATTTCTGGAAACATAACATACTTTGGAGTTCTCTACCTGATCTTCAAGGTTGAAGCGTCATCTCGTCTATACGCTACCCCACTTTTCCAGAGTCAGAATGACGGCCTCTCTCCTCATGTTCTCATAACCCTTTGCTCTACCCCTGTTATCGCACTGATCCTGATCTGCTTTAAATTTTAGTTAACTGAGTACATATTTTATGCACCCCAAATAAATGTTCAGCTACTTGGGAACAGGACCCTTCTCATTTTTCACGGTGCATACCTCTAGCACCAAGCACCATGTCCTGCGCGTGGCTGGTTTTCCATAAATGTTGATTGGAGTCAAAAGTTTACTAAGATTGTTGAATGGAATTTTAAACTCCTTCCTGTTTCCCACCTCCCATGCAGCCAATCACATGCCACAACCTATAGACAATTAATGACAGTGTCTTTCTCATCTGCCCCTCCTTTATAATCCCATTACGGCCAACCTAGTTCAGAACTTTATTACCTCTCATGGAGACTATCCCAATAGCTTCCTAACTTGTCTACCTCCAAGCTTTTACCATCTTATCTGTGAAGTGAGATGTGATAAATTTCAAGAATATAATCCAATCACGTTAATCCTAAACTCAAAAGTGGGTAAAGGTTCTCAAACGTCTAATGAACTGATGTGCTAATTACATATTCAAGGTCCTCTGTACTCCATAGATCTCTTGGTATTTGTCTCCACCTCACTTACCAATGCTATGTTCCAAACACACCCTGTTACTTTTCGTTCCATGGTGACGCCCATATCATCCATCCCATCTCTTTGCCTGTGTGGCTGTGATTCTCCCCACTTGTCAAAACCTTACCTATCTTTAAAAACTTCCTCAGGAAACATTTCCTGATCCCCAAGACCTTCCCCCACATTCCCACCAGAAAACACATGTGATTCCTTTCTCCTCAGAATGAGCAAAGCATTTTATTTATACATTTCTGAGGGTGCCACTTAGGCTTCTTACATCCAAGTTTGGTATATGCTAATATTACCTCTCTTTTAGGTTTATAAGCAACTTGAAGGCTAAAGTGCTGACTTACTCATCATTGTATTTCTCCAACCACCAGAACACTAAATTTCATGTGGCAGGAATGCCATAAATATTCATTGAATTTAACCGAACTAAAGCTTTTACAAATAGCCAAACAAGTTCAGGTTCCATGTAAGAAGGATGAGGGCTCAAGCCAACTTACTGTTGGCATCTGTGATGATTGGTGTTCTCAAAATTTCCACTTAAGGCTGATGACAGAATCAAGCTCTGCTACAGTCACTGAATAATTGATTTGTGCACAAAACATTCTGTTAATGGAAATCTTTTTATGGCTCAAGAACTGAAATATATTTACTGCCCTATAGTTATTAAATGTTTGCTTTAATCATTAATACACAAGGTAATGACAAATGATAATTACAAGACCAGTATATGCTCTTAAACTGATTTAATCAAGATTAGCTCTTCTAAAACTCAAAAACTGCTCAGTAGATGGGAAAAGGGGTGGGGGTTACGCTGGGACCAGCCAACGCACCGCTACCCCCAAACTTAAGAGCTTAAGGGTTCTGTTGTTAGAAATACCACCAATTGAGAAAACAACTTTGGATTCTGATGACTTACACATTTTTTTCGATTTTAGGGCTCAAGTGAAAACTGCCCTGCTTCCCTGAACTAGACTGCCTCACTCAAGAACATTGGAGCCAAGGAGACATGCATGTATTTGTGCATCGCCTAGATTTTCCAGCCTGCCAAAAACTGTCCCTGTGCTGTGCTATTTCAGTGAGCCGTGAGGTGACAATGATCGTGCTCCTATAAAGGGAAAGAGAGCTATTTTGCTCGAATGTTTTTATTTTCGGAGGCCGAAAGGCACACTTCTGGCTGTTGTGCGTACTCTGACAAGTACGCATGTTCCTGAGGAGGTGACTTCGTGGGGGATTTTGGCACGGGTAAAGCTGAACAAAACCTAAATCCATCCTAGATGCTGGGAAAAATTTAAGGAGCTGGAAGAACAGCAAAATGAGGAAGAAGACATGTCTTCCAGTAAACTCCTGTTTCCAACGATAAACCCTCTTGACAAAAATTTAAAAAATCAAGTATATGCTTTATATCTACTTTTTTCTCAAATTCAACAGGTATATTATTACTTTCATCATCCCACTACCCAAACCAGCTTCTCTCTTTTTTTTTTTTTTATCCTCACCCAAGGACACTTTTGCATGTATCTTCATATAGAGCAGGAGGGAGAGAGGGGGGAAGAGAGAGAGAGAAACATTGATGTGAGAGAGACACATAGAGTGGTCGCCACCCACACGACCCCAACCGGGGCCAGGGACAAACTGCAACCGAGGTACGCACCCTTAGCGGGAACCGAACCCAGGACTCTCTGGCTGGTTTAGCTCAGCATTTGGAGCGTCGGCACTGTCTTTATTTGTTTTTCTATAAAGTTATATTCAAACTCCCAGACTCAAAGCCTGGTGTCATCATTGGCAGCTTCCCCAAAAGGAGATACGTGCACACACACACACACATACACACACACGCACGCACTCACACACCTACTCTATCCAACCAGGCAGTCCTACCCTGGCTTCCGGCAGGCACACTCTCCCTCCTGCTGTCTGTGTCCTGTTGATCTTTATTGCCACAACTCCAGTTCAGGCCCTCCACACCCACCCCATCTCCCACGGCACAAAGTCAGGTGATCAGACGGTGCACTGGACCCAACTGGCAACCTTCCAAAGGACAAGTCTAGGCACCAAATCTTCAGGTATATGGAAACCAGGGACAATTCTCAGAGGCAGTGACCCATGCAAATATCAGGAGAATCTTAAAAATAACAATTTGAGCTAAACACACACACACACACACACACACACACACACACACACACACACCATTTGGGTGCTATGATGCAAAACCTGAAATGTGAGGAACTAAGGAGGAGATTGGAGGAAGTTAAGTCAGAAAGAGTTCCCTAAACCTGGGATTCAAATGTTCCCTAGAGCTTTCCAAACGTTGCTTTCATCTGTGATGTAAGTGTGGGAGGAGAGGTAAGGGGCACAACATGAGGTGACAACTTCTGTGCCAATTCATGTAAGTGCTTCCTAAATGGCTTCTTGTGCCCACTCACCCCACCCTCACCCCGACCCCACGCATCCAACACACCCGGCAGGATGCGAATCCTACGTGCAGCTCTGATCACATCACTCTGCAGCTCAAACGTTTTCAGGGGCTTCCCACCGCTACAGGCCACATTAACGGCATTGCCTTAGTCCTGAAGTCACAGACAGCTGTACTCCACGTCCCCCTCACAGAGCCACCTGGATCTCCCAGGAAGCCTTACATGCAGAGGCCAAGTCTAACTTTTTCTCATTAAATCTTTTCAGAGGTCAATTGTTTTTGTTCCCATGGTCAAGATAAGGACAATAAAACATTCTTGTAAGTGGAATGTAGCGATTTTTGCTTTGTTTTGTTTGGGGGGGGGATTGTCGTTATTTTACTTTAAGAAGGATTTATTGCATTCAAAAACACACACAAAAGCACGCACAAGTTGGTCCTTATGGCTCTGCTCTGGATATTTAATAGGTATCAGACTTGCTGATTCATCTCACTAATATGATTAAAATTAAAGCTGTGCCCAGGTATCAATTTGCAGTCCCCAAATAAATTGTAAAAGAAAACGCACAACCAAATACTTCTATTACATTTAACAATCATTTATTGAATAGCTACTATTTTTTTCAATCCCCATTTTCAAGGTTGAAGAGGACACCGACAAAATGAAGACAAAGTCTTCGCTTTCGAGCAGACTACGGTGCAGCGTGTAAGGTAAGACCCTCACAAACATCACTCTACTATACAGTACGAGCACAGATGTGCACACAAGAAATGACATGGGAGAAATGTAAGTGCTAAAATGGTTCAGAGAGAAAAAGAGATAGTGTGAAGATCTTTAAGTGGGTGATTTTGTTCAATATCCAATACAGTAATTTATGATGAAACCTACAATTGCCAAGGGAATTGGAATTCCAAAGGCCATTCTTGATCTATAAAGATGTTGCTTGGAGATTGAGATTCTCTGAGCAGAGGGAGTGATTGGGTGAATTTAGTAGTTAACATCATCAAGGAAGGTAAAGGTGTAATACCTCCAAAATTCCCTAAAATTATGAACTGTGATTCTCCCCCCAACCTCCAATATGGCTTCTATGTCCTTATATGATTCGTACTAAATAAACCATCAACAAAGCTCCAATATTTGAACACTGCCAGTCCACTAGACCAGTTACCTAGCAGTGAATGACATACTGTCTAAAGTTAGAAAAACAGAATTCTGGCCCAGCCGGTGCGGCTCAGTGGCTGAGTGTCGACCCATGCACCAGGAGGTCGCCAGTTCGATTCCCAGTCAGGGCACATGCCCAGGTTGTGGGCTGGGTCCCCAGTGGAGAGCATGCGGGAGGCGGCCAGTCGATGTTCTCTCTCATTGATGTTTCTGTCTCTCTCTCCCTCTCCCTCTAAAAAGAAATCAATAAAGAAAAAAAAAGAAAAACAGAATTCTGGTTCTGTGACTCACGAATACTGTGACTTTAAGCAAATCATTAAATTGTAACCCCATGGGCCTCCATTTCTTCATAAACAAAACAAAATATAATATCTGCCTGCTAGCTACTGCTTTGGTGAGACAATGTCACGTGGACGCCGTTTGTAAACTGTAAAGCATTACCCAAATGGTAATTCAGGTCATCTTAGAAGCAAGGCATATGGTTACTAAGTTGCATTTGTGTGGCGAGAAAAAGATGAGAGGTTCCCCCACACAGCCTCCTACACTGCTGAGGAAGGAGACAGGAAGAAGGATAGGCAGAAGGGAATACTACGAAGTGATATAAAAGCAACCCACAGTGTTTCAGATGGCTACAGAATACCCGGCTGCCTCTGGTTTCATTCATGCCGGCTGACTGAATGATGACTACTTAAACGGGTCAAGTACTGGATGTATGACTCAATCAAGGTATAGCCGGGTGACATGCTTGAAAAACAGAGCAGGACAAGTCAAGTTTTATAGAAGAGGGTAAGGAAAAAATTTTGGAAAAATGAAACCATGTAGCTAAGCTCCACTCATTCACACTGGAACGGGGAAACATATGACTGTCCTAAGGAGACCATAAGAGTCTGAACGTTTCACATCGGTTCAGTAATCATCAGAAATACTGAAACACTCTTATGTTGCCTTAAAACACAGAAGACCCACACAGAAGAATATATGCATCTGAACAGCTATAAAAATTACCCAGTATAAAAGGAAATATTGTGAAGGCCACAACACCTTGAAGCTTACAAGGTTTACTCTGAATGATATGTAATCTCAGGAAAAGTAATATCAAACCATAGAGAACAGATAGCAGATCTTATTTGCAACCTTATCAAATCTTTATAAGACCTGCTAACATGTGTCCAAGTAGAAAGGATTAAGTTTCCCTCACTATTATTTTCCATATTGGTGTAAATAATGACCAAAAAAAGAAAAGAAGAAAAAAAAACCAAACAAACAAAAAAAAACAAGGCTGTATAACGAAGAGAAAAGAGCAGATGGATGGATGAACAAGGAGGAGGCCGGGAAATCGCAAAATACAGGAATTTCCACAGAAAATAGAATACCATATTTCAGATAGCCTAATTTAAAGTAAGAGTTCAATAACTTCTGACTCCAAAATTTACTGTCATAACTACGTAATTCTCAGCGAAGTAATTACTGCTTTAAACCCCGATTTCCTCAAATAAATAATTCTTACTTTTAAACAATTAGCGGCTACCGCACAGAACCTGACTCCATGGAACATGCCCAGTGAATGAAAATAGTTTTCACTTTACTTCTTACCTTTCCTCAGCTTAAAGAAGAAATACATAATTCTTAATGAATGACCTCCAATGCAATGAGAGCATAGACATCCGTTACAGGTTCACAGTTCAGCTAATATTACCTTAAAATGTGTAAGGTCAAGGCAAGTCCAAAGTCCTGGCTACTTGAAGGGAAATGGCGGGATATGAAAAGCCACATTATTTTATAGATAAAATCATTTGTATTTGTTCTCTTTTACAAAGAGGACCATAAAAGAAAGAGTGTTCTAATGACGAGGGTTTTCCTTCTTGCAAACAGTTTTCTATTTACTACCAATTTGGAATGGAGAAAACTGGACAATTTTTTAAAATTTATTATTATTTTTAAAATCCTTGTTTGGGCTAATGGACAAGGCCAGGCAGACAGATGAATCCCTGAGGGATTGCTGACGGTGCGAGGCATACACATCATGCAAAAAGCTTACCAATGTCATATGAAATGTTTCCTTATCAAAATAAGTGTTTGGCTTAATTGAGAAAATGTACTCATCTCTATGGGTTATGCCCATGATGACAGGCTCAAGAATCAGTCACATGATTAATAAAATATAATTACTGTTACATTTAAACAATGATTGTGACCATTGCCACTATTTTTTTTTTTTTTTGCATTTATCTTCAGACAGAGCAGAAGGGAGAGAGGGAGGAAGAGAGAGAGAGAAACATCAATGTGAGAGAGACACATCGACTGGTTGCCACCCGCATGACCCCAACCAGGGACAGTCGAACCGCAACCGAGGTACGTGCCCTTGGCGGGAACCGAACCCTCTGACCACTGAGCCAAACCGGCCAGGGCATTGCCACTATTAATCACTATCATCCTGATCACTACCAGTTACTGAGTCCCTACTACTTTCAGGAGTTCAATCCTCACATAATCTTAGGAATTAAGTGGCATCCTTATTTAATTCAAAGAACTAATTATTTTAAAACACAGGGACCCCAAACACCTAACCGAAGTCCTGCAGAACTCACAGGACAGTAAGCAGAGAGAAGGGCAGCTGCACTCATCGTCCAGGCTGTGTCCCTCCTCGGGAGGCACAAACAGAACCACCTCGTAAACATAATTTAAATTAGGTCCTGCCAACCAAAACCTAACTGTAAACTGGAACACTGTAGGGGACTTTGGGAATAACTGTAAAAGCCAATCTTGTGAGTAGCTGGGAAATTAAAGGTGGCAGACAAAGATTTAAGTTCGCGGCTCAGAGCATTAATTTTCATCTTCGACCGTCTATTATAGCTACTGAAGAAATTAAAGCTTTGCTTTTGAAACTCTTTTTAACATTTCTCTTCCTGATGGGTTTTTCATCTAACTGCCTTATATCCCTTTAATTATCCAAAAATGTTTCCGAATGGCACTGTGTGCCCATAACAATGGAAATTATTGGTCACAAATGAATTTTGGGTCATGAACCTCACAGGCAAAATGGGATTTCCACACTTGATATTTCTACACTCACTGAATGCTCAAAGGCTACACTAACAAATCAAGTTCCAGGGCAATAGCTTCAAGGGAGATTATTTTAGACAAAGCGAAGGCAGTTGTTGGCCTTGTACAGACAATGCAACTGTCTCCCTGAAAAACCACCTGATCTCATCCCGTCCTAATATGTCCACAGGTAAAGCAGATACTATTGGTTTGGTTTCAAAGCCTGCTCCCCATATAATTAGACACTTTCCTCTCTTATTCATTATATCTCACCAGGTTTTAAAATAGCTCCAGTTTATTCAGAGGAAAATTGAGTAACAAGCTGTACAATTTAGAAATATGAATAAAATTTTGTATTCCAGAAGCTCAAATCTTGTGACTTTAGACTAGAAATACATTCCCCCCCCCAAAAAAAAAAATTTTCTGTAACTCTGTAAAGGGTTAATTAAAACATGCATTTGCCTGAATTAAAAAAAAATTACCAAATCTTAAAATCAGTATCATTTAGAGTTCTGATGCCAAAAATCTGTTTGACAGAGCAGGTTTTACTATACTGACATTTTAGCAGTAGCCAAAGTCCTGTTCCCACTAAATTCTGTCTTGGCAGCACCAATAATTTGCTAAAAGCCTAAACTCCTCCTGGCGTCGAGTTTGCTACATCAAGAGCTTTCTGCAGAAACCGTGCAACAAGGAAGCTGAATTGAGTAAGTTCTTACGATATCTACTCTTATCATAGAAACCAAGATTTCTGTAAAATGATAGTGGTTTCAAAGAAGAAGAGCTACTGATTTATTCATTTTACCTTGGATTTGACTCTCCTACAATACAGTGCAATCACACATAAATGTCTCACTAATAGTGAAATCGGATGTTCTCACATTACCTCAAGATTAAAAGCAAATAATCGTTCAAAGAGTAAATAAAAAGATCTGGTTCCAAACTATGAAATGACAACATTTCCTAATCTTCTCATCTTTCAAATCAGGACATTTCCAGAAATACGGAAAAATTTACAAACATGTTCGTTTAGATAGCATCTCAGACATCTTTCACAGGTTTTGAAGGCCTCAAATCATTACTGTCAAAATTTTACATAAAGCTTAATATTTTGTTTGAGAAGTCTTTCCAATACTTTTTAAATCAAACCATACAGAAAAAACTTGACTCAACTTACCCTTCTGCTGGATGTTAAAGAACTGGGAAGAGTGTTCCAACCAAGTCAATTCACTTAATTTTTCAAGTAGATCAGATTACTCTCGTCTTTTAAAAAATACTCAAAGACTCCACCTGATGAGAAAATAAAACAACAAAGTATAGTGTTTAAATCAGAGCAGCATTATATGATCTATACATTAATAACAGAAATCAAACCAAGATCATTGCTGTAGCTTCTCCTAAGTTACCATGTTACTTAAAGCTATAAAACAACAAAAGCCTCTGCCAACTAAATTAAATCTTCCAGTTGGAGTGAAATGGACATTCAAGCATAGAGAAAACAATAAAACAGCACCACAGAGTGTGAGAGCAGAAGAGTTTATTTTCAGGACCGATTGGCACACGGAAAGATGACTATCTCATGTCAGTTAGGATATTAAAATTAGACACGAGGGAAAGATGCGGCTGATTGCTTTGGAATTCGACTCATTGAATCTTATTAATTTGCTAGTGCAGTAAAAGTGTGTAGGTTGCGGTTCCTTGAAGCTTTTAAGGTATATAAACTCATACCCAGATAGATCAACTGGCAAGAACTCATCAACATGAATTTCCAAATCATTCTTAAAAACTTACACCCTGTCGCTCACAGGAAGAGTTCACTAAAGATCCATAAATAGCTTACATAGGGTTTATAAAGATTATCGGTTAATTCTATTCGTTTTACTAGTAGATACACCTTTTCTGAAGCCCAAATATTAAATTATTATCTCAGCTCCAGAAGAAAGTCTGAGAGAAAGTAAGCTATATCTCAACTGGCGAAAGCCTAAAATAAATGGGATGCTGGTGGGGGGGGGGGGTTGGTTTGACCAGAAGAATGAGAAAATTGGACAGCTTCCAGCTACTCCTGAGGCAGGTTTTCCCAGGGCAGAGTTAGTATGTTTTAAAGTCCCAGAATGTCAAATACAACCACATTCAAGTGAAAGTTCAAAAACCTACTTCAACACCATAAATACATGATTTTTCTACTATACAATTTGGAATTAGCCACAGGCTGTCACTCCCCAAATCCCACTGCACATACTAGAAAAATGAACTGATAATTATCTGTTTTTTGAAAAAGTTTGAAATAGATTTTCTATCCACTATTGGATAGTAGATGCTCAAAAAAAAAAAAAAAATGAACCAAAACAAAAACGTTCCTAACAATGAAGACAAATAATAATTATACATACTAAGCAGAAATCCAGAGTAGTCATGGGAATTAGGTTTCCACTTCTAAGACACCTATGTCTAGATTCCTGTCTTATTGCTATTCAAGAAATAGTTATGTAGGAAACTTATTTGGATATGGTCTCAAAAGATTTATTTATTCACAGAGATAAATAGTCTTAAATATTATTCCAGGGTTCGTGCCATAAATATGACAAATGTCAAATGGTTTGGTTATTAAACTGTATCAACAAATATAGGCACCTCAACAATGAATTGCAAAATGATACAAAACTACACATTCATTTTTCACATTTGAACATCTAGAGCTGTGAAAATAATTTATTTTTCCAGCCTTTTCATGAAGGAATTAGAAAGTCTCTTTCAAATAATATTTGGTATCTATATTCATAATACCATCTCTGAATTCTTGCCATGATAGTTTTGTGTTAATACACTAACAACTTATCTTCATATAAGTCACTTTTCAAGAAAAAGTAATAGGCTTTCTCTCATGGTATGAACTTGAAGATTCTTAAGAATCCTTTCTCATTAAAGTGAACCTTTGTGCACTGTTGATGAATTGTAAATTGGTGCAGCCACTACGGAAAACAATACAGAGGTTCCTCAAAACACTAAAAATAGAACTACTACATGACCCAGCAATTCCACTTCTGGGTATTTATTTTAAGAAATCTAAAACATTAATTTGAAAAGATATCTGCATCCCAACGTAAGCCTCAGTATAATATACAATTGCCAAGATATGAAAGCAAACTAGGTGTCCATTGATAGATGAATGAACAAAGAAGATGTGATATACACACAATGGAATATTACTCAGCCATAAAAAAGAATGAAATCTTGCCATTTTCGACAACATGGTTGAAACTTGCGGGTATCATGCTAAGTGAAATAAGTCAGACAGAAAAAGGCAAATACTGTATGATTTCACATATAAGTGGAACAAACTCACAGATCCAGAGAACAAACTGATGGTTGTCAGATGGGAGGGTGGTTAGGGGGATGGCAAAAAAAAGGGTGAAAGAGATTAAGAAGTACAAACTTCCAGTTATAACAATAGTCACGGGGATGTAAAGTACAGCAGAGGCAGCATACTCAATAATACTGTAATAACAATGTATGGTGCCCGATGGGTACTAGACTAATCATGGTAATCACTTCGTGAGGTATACAAATGTCTAATCACTGTGTTGTACAACTGAAACTAATATAATATTGTATGTCAATTATAATGAAAAAAGGCATTTAAAAAAAACCCTTTCTCACTGACTTTTCAATGTCTAGTATGAAATTGACCTGTACAAAAGTCTAGACCTATCATTCCTCTTTCTGTCCTTGCTAATTTCTTAGGTTAAGTATGATTTTCTTAAATATGTAGTTCTTGTCTCATAAGAGGACTTAAATTACTTGAGTATGACCAGTCATTAAGGCAGTATTTTAAAAGGTTGCTCACCTATAATATAGCAAATAGATTCGTTTCAATCTAATGATGGTTACCTGAATGGTCAGTGATTCCAAGTTACCTAGGAATTTTTCAATGGTGATACGGCATCCCATATCACACTTCAAAAGCAGTAGGTACAAAATATATTTGTCACCTGTTGGGATCATTCTGTTAAATGACTGCCCCTAGTCAGCACAGAAGATACAGACCTATTGTGTTTAACAGGGAAGCCTCGTGTGTACAACCGCAATGCAACATTCTTAGAAATGTCCATTTCCTTAGACGTGAACAGTGACACCTGAGATATGATCATAGGCTGCCTTCAACTTCTACACGACACTGCATTGTAACACCTAAAATAATTGTATAACCTGGTGAAAGCAGCTGAGTCTAAACCTCCTTACCTTCCATTTATTTTTATTGCCTGCCTCACCACACAAAGGGAAAAAAAAACCCACTTCAGTCTGTGGTATTTGGGCTCCATCAGAAAATCTAAGTATAGCTCAACTTTGTATTTCAGTCAGTTGCATGGTTTAAATAATGGGAGTAATTTATCATTAGGTAATATTTGATCATGTTGTCACCAATTGCTCTATTTCAGTTATTTGCGCATAATAAATCAGATTACCTACAAAGATAGATTTTCGTACCTTTCTCTACCTGAATGGTTTACCCCTTGCAGTATACAGGAGCCATGCTTCCCGAGTTGACCCAGACACTTTGGGGGCACTTCAGCCATGTGTGCTGTTGTAACAGCAAACACAGTAAATCACCTCTTTCGAAAGCACTTTATGGTAGCAAGTTTTAGTGTCTTTATAGTCCTGGACTCACCCTTAGTGCTCATCGAATACCCTCCTTCTCCTGAGGATGAGACTGAGGCCCAGAAGGTCACAGTCAGTTGCCCAAGGTCATGCAACCAGAAGGCAAGCTTCCTGACTGCTTTTGCACTATTTTCCCCTTTACATCATAGAGCCTCTTTGCCTCCCGAAAGCTCAATTATATTTAGCAGGAGTTTATTGAGCTCCAAGGATGTTAAAGATGCTTCTCAGTTTAAAACGTGAAGGCAATGAGTGCAAAGTGAATGACAATAGACCCGAAAATACTATAAGCTCTATACCTTCCTCTTCATCATGGTTATAATCAACTCACTTATTTGCAGACCTAGTTAAAAAAAAAAAAAAAAATGGCCACGGAGAAGAAGGAGAATGAGAATACTGTGAGACTGTTACACACCCAAGACATTCTGGCTGCACTGTGAGATAACATTTGGAAAGCAGTTACCCTAACAGCCAGAGTTAGTACAGCTGTCTGATTTAGTCATTTTTATTCATCTTCCTTATAAACACATAACACTATCGAAGGCATTTTTTAACCAGAAAAACCTTAATCCCACCACCCAAATACGATTATTTTCATTTTTTTAGGTTTTAATCTAGTATTGATTTGCCCCATGTAAGCATATTTTCACACAGATGCTCTTCTAACACACTTATAATCATGCATCCTAATCTTTACATTTAACATTTCATGAACACATTCTATAGTTCTTCACATGGTTCGCATTTTTACTGGCCATATAATATTCCATAGAGTTAGCATACTTAGTCGTTTCCTTAATCATTCCTATATGTAGGAACATTTCAGATGTTCTCATTTATTTTTAACACTAAGGATACTGTTTTTTTCCCCTTAAAACATTAACAGAAATATAATTATTATATTAAAATGTATGTATAAATATTTTACTGACTTCATGTTTATAGCCAAATTGATGTCAAGAGGTTGAAATTACCTATAAAGCCACCATTAATATATGGGCATTCTATTTTCACCAAACTTCACCATTGTACGTGATTAAATTTTTTGGCGGTTTATTTCATGTAAAATGGTATTTCGAGGTTTCTTTTTTATTTTAATGGTAACCATAACTACTCTTCTATTTTAAAATAATTTTGTCTTTCATCATCAGTGAAATTATCCATTCATATAATTTGACTGCATTTAGGTTCTATTTTTTCTTATGAATTTAAGTTGGCTTTAAATGTGATGTGTATATTAATTTTTCTACGAACTGTTCTGCAATAATTAGATATTTAACTATCTAATCTATCTGGCATGTATTTGGATCCATAGTTTGAGGTACATATTTAAATATTTATGACAAATTCCAAGGCACCCACAATAGTATTTACTAAGTTTGCTATATTACATTTTATATGTATATTGTATTGTAATGGGTCCATTTCTGGGTTCCCCATGTTGTTACATTGATCGACATATTTAAAATGGAATGTTTGCTCAGACAGTAAATGTGATGCAACTGGCAATGCCTTGCACAGTTCTCAGGTGTATGATCACACGAGCATGGTGTCACGTGCTAGGCAGTTCCATCACAGCTGCTGTTTGCAGGTGTCTGATCTACTGTAGGGCTAGACTCTATACCTTATTCTCCTCTTTCAAATATTTCCTGATATTGCCTTGTGTTCGCATGTATACTCGCAAAATTCTAACACATTTTCCTCAGATTATATTATTAGATTAAGTGTATTATTTGCCCTTCATATTCAGCCATACCCCCCAAAATTCCCATTAGAAGTTTGAATAAAATAGTGTTGATCACACGTATAAGCATCTTTTCAATATTTTGTTTTCCCACGTTAAAAAAATACACAAAAAACAGTATGCCATAATACATCTCTATATTATTACATTTCAAGTTAATATTCAATAAACATTTATATTTTACAAATCTCCTGGTCTGTGTCTTTCCTCATTTCTATTTTACTTGCTTGAAAATACTTCACTCCTCAAGTCCAGCAACTAAATGGCGTTAATTCGTCACAAGGTCCCCTGAATAATACCCTTCACATGTAGGTGAACACTGAGAAACCAGAAGCAAGTATTTTAAGTCCTATCTAAAATAAAACATCTTAATTTCCTCAACAAAAGTAAAATTAAACTGTATGTAAATGATACAACTACAAAATAATATCCCATGCAACCCATTTATTGTTTTAGAATATTTACAAGACGAAACCCTGAGTCCATTTCAAACAAAGCTGCGTGGCTGAGGTCACCTACTACCCTCCCCGTCCCTCCATCCCAACCAGTGTCTCTTATTTCTGTTCTCTGCAAAATAGGTTTGGAGTCAAAGAAACAGAAAAACTAACAGAGAAATGTCAATGACTTAAAATTATAGTAACATACTGTACACTAAAATTTGAGAATTGTTGTACATGCGAATGACATTCATGTGTTATCTTCCTTGATGTAACAAACCTAGGTACTCTCAAGGAATCTTACATTTTACAAAAACTTAGCTGTACATGAAGAATTCCAGACACTCTGGCGAATGGGAAGGGAAGGACAAACAGAAGGAATGAGGGGGAAAACCAGGAATATCTGTGTGAAGTTGGGCAAATAAGGACAGAAGCCGTTTTCCATCCACACTTTGAAAGTCACACTGTGCGCCGAGCCCAGTGAAAGCACGAGTGAGGTGCTGGTGCTCCTCCACTTTCCCGAAGAAACACAGGGAAATGTGGCAAATATTTAATCTAAGCCTTGTTTCCTGAAAAACTGCAAGATACCCACAAATTTTCTTTCCCAGAGTTCAAAATAGCAAGCTGAGTGGGTGTAAACACTTCAAGTGTTTAAAAAAAAAAAAAAAAAAGAGGTAACTAAGGAAAAGGAAATCATACTTTTTGCTTCTCAGTTTGAAAATTTTAAAAGAGGCCATTTAGAGGGATTTTAATGATTTGGACCTGGGAGTTGTTTTGAATCAGAATACAAATACAGTCTTGATGACTTAGATGGGGCCCTCTGGCCACTTTTAAACCTTTTCTTACCTTTTTTATATTAGGACTAAATTTACAACCTCACTGTTACAGTTCGAGTGGCAGGTTCACTAGGCTACAACTCGATCCCTAAGTCAGGACAATACAACACAGGCACAAAGGGGAAGTTGAAGGTTCATGGGGTCTCCACCCTTCCCAGGAAAAGAGACCTTCCTCAACAGGGCTATGAAAACTTTGCATATGAGTCACCGGAGAAGCTTATTAGAATGTTGACTGTGATTCTGCCTTCTGGAGGCTGGGCTGTTAAAGCCCCCAGGCGACGCGGATGCATTAGTCTGGAGTCCACATTTTGAGAAGCAAGGCTCGAGTCTATAACAATGATTTACTAATAGCCAGACAACAGAAATAACAATCAACCAATTAAGACTTTTGCAAGGTACCTAACACCGTGCTAGTTGCTATAGATGATAAAATGCATCATAACGTAAGCCCTGACCAACACATAAAATTATTTTAGAAACTTAATTGCTAAATGCTAAATTGTGTGGTAATGATCCTAAGTAGGAACTTGAGAACAGGAAGAGTTCAGTAGAGGCTGGAATAGCAGCAAAGACTTCATAGAGCAGGTCAAACCTGATCAGGCCCCAGGCTGTGGGGGATATGGACAGAGAAAGAGCAGGGGCCCAGAAAAGGAATTCTAGAAGAGAGTGCCTCGAGTTCTAATGAGACAAAACTACAGTGCACTTGCTTTGTGGTTGTAGATATTATCACTCGAAACTTTTAACCAGAATTCACTTTTAACCAGGTGAAAGAAACTTCTGACCTCCTTTAAAATGTGTTGGTTTGGGAATTACGATGCTGTTGCTTAAACTTATGCAAATTCTCTCCATTGGCAGCAACACCAGCCTTCTTAATGATGTTCTAGCCTGGTAGCACAGAATTACTACACACACACACACACACACACACACACACACACACACACATATGTATGCCTTTGATTAACATGTCTTTAATGATTAACAATTTTAACAGCATTAGACTATAACTTTCACCACAATAGAATTAATAATCTTCTGCTGTTTAGTGTTTTAATTTTACTTTTATAATAAAAATATTTTTTTCTCCTGTAAGGTACTTTTGGATGGCATATACCCACACAACACCCTGGGCTCCAACATCATTCTTCCCTTTCCTCCCACACTGGCTGACAACGGGAAGAAAATACAGCCAGAAAGAGAATGAAATTATTAATGAATTATGCTCTTGATTTTTAAAAATCTCTTTAATTTTTCCTGTCCACCCACAATATATTGGATATACTGGCCAATGGATTCAACAGAAACAAAACAGAGGATTGCAAAGGTCAATATACATATGAAAATTCAATCTCCAAACTTTGTTTTACTGAAGAAAATTACAGGGAGATGAGGGTACCTGTAAGCCGCAGGAGGGTGGGGACACATTTAAAGGAGAAATATAGCACATTTTAGCCTTCCTAGGTCAGGTCAACAATCTCACTGGGTTCCAGTTTCATCTTCGAAACTACACACTTCATCCGCTAGTGTAAGTGATAAGAAATGATAGATGGAATCCTTGCAAATATTACCTTTCATGTTAATGCTAAGAGCCATGACTATCAGCTACTGTCCTTCCATGTCCCTATCCGACAGAAATTCCCAGTGTTTTGCTGGAAGACAGAATTTAAGCGAAGGATTATGGCAAACCTCCGCAATTTCAAAGCATCTAGACTTGAACGTTTAAGCTACCTGCATCACTAGAGCTGTGTTCACTAAGGCCCTAGCATGCAGGTTGCACCAATGGAGTTACCTACCCCCAGTATTAGACACACACAACACACAGCAACAACTCATTAATGACAGGAAAAAGACACTAATATGAGGATGCTAAATTGTTACCCATGAAGTAGCTGCAAAGCACTAAATAGAATGCAAATAGGCATGCCCTAAAAAGACCGTGAAGTTTGGCTTCTACAAATCTCTTCCCCTTTCTATTCTGAAACCTTTCAGGTGTCCTCCCCTAAGTAGGTCATGGGATCCTGCAGGCTGCACTCCCCAATCTACTGCAAAAAAGAGCTAATAGTCTTTTTCATGCTAGCCTGCCAAAAATGTTATGTGTTCTCATTAGAGAATGTACTTTATGGAATTTAACGAACAAACAAAAAAATCTTTGAACATTATAAAACAATACAATGAAATACAAAGAAATGTTTGGAGATTGGGTTTTACTAGAATAAACTCCCCCTCTGAGGGATATGCTATTATTAAGCTTATTAAGACACAGTACAAGGTACTACGCCATCTAAACTAGAACAAGATATGGTCTGCTTTCAGTCTGCCGAGGCAATTTGAGTCAAAGTGGCCCTTGTGAAGACAGCTCACCATGAGAAACTCTCTCCCACCCCACCCCCTCTGGCCTGGGTCTCAGCTTTTGGTTAGTTACAAGGCATAGTCCCATTTCTTTCCTCCCCAGGATTTATCATTATAATCCTCTGTGTTTGTGTCCACCTGCTTGCAGAATTACCAACAGAAATGACCAGAAGTTATAAGAGTTAAATTTACAACAGTACAGACGTCTAACTACAAGCCTGGAACCACAGTGGAAATAGGTTCAGTTAAGAAAGATGTCCCGAGCCAGAAATATTTTCCTCACTAACCGGACTGCCAGGCCTAGGTCAAATGAAGGTCGATGCCATGTCCCCAGAGGAAGCTGTTCAACTCGCTGGGTCGGTTCCCCTGAGCCCTGCCAAGGAGGCCCTTCAGACTGACAGCTGACCTGGCAGGGCTGGTGTCTCCCCCAGGGGGAGAGCCCTCCCCTGGACGACAGGCCCCAGCGCGGCAAAGCAGAGCTGAGCAGCTGGGGGCAGCCACTTGTGGCTGACACCAAAGGCAGGCTCCCTCTGCCACGGGGTGTCAGAAACCTCTGATGATGACGTGGGCTGTCGAAATGTATAGTGCGAGACAGGACATCCCTCCTGGCATTCTGGTGAGTAAAGCCCAGGCCAGGGCCACAACAGCCTGGCCCGAGGACAGCCTGCTCCTCACATCAAAGCCGGAGGCCCTGGGAGGCTGGCGGGCTGCCAAAGACGCAAAGAGCAGCAGGGGAGTGTGTTGCCTTAGGACAATAGCAAACTGGGACAGGGAAGAGTCTGTAAATTCCAAGCACTGGGGAGGTCTGCTCAGAGATTTTACCCTCTCCTGTCAGGGCTCTGGTTTAATTTCCTTTGAAGGGGGAGAAAGAAAAAAGAAAAAGAGAAAAAAAAGAATATACATTCCCAAACCTTCTGTCTGCAAAAGCAGACACCACAATGGACGGTAATGCCCTCTGTCCTTTTCAGCTCACAGCCACTGTCTAAAACAAAAGAGCTAAGTGAGACATGACATTCTCCCGTTCATCTTAACAGGGCATTAAGTTAAGGGCTAATTAAGATCATTTAAATGCAAACAGGGCTGTTCCATTGCTAACATCCTCCCAGATATTTCTCATCAATTCCGTTTAATTAGAGGAGCCTCGCCTGTTCATTACAACCTGACAGTTTTATCTGACAGGACTCAGTACACAGTCCCATTTCGGGGAACAAGAATTTAAGACGAAGCATCAAACTCTCACTCACCATAATGACTCAGCTCTCAGACCTACCTAAGAGGTCCCACCCGGAGAAGTTCACCCACTCACTCAACAGACATGGAGGTAGTTCAAGAATCATCTTCCAACCTCCTGGTTTTATTTTACAACTCTTTGCATAAAAATATGCAGAAAACAAACTAAGGGGGGGAAACCTGTAAGAGAGTAAAAGAAAAATCAATCAATCAATCAATCAATCAATCACTCTCGCTTCTAGGGTCTTAAAATGCGATTCCTAAGGACCAGGATAAATGCTGTCAGTGTCCTGAAGCCCTTTCGGGGAAGCAAGCATCGAAGGGGAACACGGCCCCTGGGCCACTGCAGGTGACTGGGTGCCACCACGGGGACCCACGCTACATAACTGCTCGGTGGAACAGAGAGAGCATTGTGATTTTCCTTTCGGAGGGAACGAATATGAGTTGAGGTCACTCATCCCTAAGCCACCCTGTACATCATCAGGGTTATCCTTCTAGCAACACGTGCTCCATGTAGGCACCGGTTTGTCATAAGCCCAGGGTGTCATCCACGGTGGCAAGCTGGGGGTGGAATGACTTCCAACCCTTTGCTAATCCAGGGTGGGGAAGGCCAAGGTACAGAGCTTTTCTTGATTGCATAAAATGTAGAGCTATTTTCAGCTTCTGAATCATCCTGCTGGCTCTGTTACCAGACCCAAAGCCATATTACAACCCTTTAAAAATATCTTTTCTATTCAGTTTCACTTAGGTTTAAACTAAACCAAAAACTAAAAGAATCCTGCAAAGTTTCAAAAGGATGAAACCATGAAATGGAAACTAAAAAAAAAAAAAAAGACCCAAAGAGTTTTACAAATATTTTCCATTTAAAACACCAGCCGTGGTAGTGGGTCGGACCCTACATTTTCTTCAGTTATCTTCAAACTCTTCATAAAAACCCTGGACAATGACCACTTAGCAGGGCTGGAGTGCCCGAGGACACAAGTCAATTCTGTTTTAGTCACACTTCTCAGACTCTGAGGAGAAACATTAAATAATGGAAATTTTTGAAAAACCTGCTGCTATAGGAAGAAACTCAGCTATTTCTGTAATCATTCCTCTGGGATTTGTGCTGGATATGATAAAAACAGGATGCTTGGTTTGTTGTCCCTCAGAAAGTCTACCGAACCAGTGTAAGACTACAGTGTACATCAGAAGGACAAAGCTAGGTGAAGTTGGCTAGTATTAAAACAGCGAGATGACATTTTTATTCCTGCCTTGAAAATCTGTGGGCCAGGGGAGATGACCTCTGGCAACGCGTCTTGTTTTCAGGAATGCCGAAGGGAAACCGGCACACAACAGCATCCGCGACGGTCCAGCAACGGTGCCGGCAGCTTCCTCTTCCATACAGGACAGCCCAAGACGGGTCTTCATTGCCCAGATATCTTATTTTAAAAATTAACATGGATTGACCCATAGTAACCAGATATTTGTCCCATTTAGTCAGAAGTTAATCCCAAGAACATAAGGATTCCAGTAATAAACTTTTTCTAATGTTCCTTCAACGAAATGTGATGTAGCTACCAGCACCCAAGGATGAACTTAATATTAGTGGATTTAGAGATAATTCTAAAGGTGTATGACTAGCACACTGCGACATGCAATCTTCTCTGGGTGGTGGGGAGGGGAGAGCGTGGTTATCACCTCTAGAAATAAAATCATGATTTTTTTCACTACGTAAATGGAAGCATACATATTCTCCTCTTATCCTGACCCACAAAGCCCCATTTGGGAATGTAGAATAAATGGGGGAAAGTGTACCTAGGAAATAATTGCACCTAAATATTCTCCCAAGCCCTGCTCTGACCATCATATACTTATTGAAATAGCTGGGAAAGTCACTCAAAAAACTGCACCTGCTGCCACGATTCCCTGAATGGGTCTCCATTCAAACCATGAACAAGCATCAGATCAACCGCGAGTCTAGGAAGGACACAGAGGTTTTTCTTCCCTTCTGACACCCTAGGGGTTCCATCTAATCAATAAGGCTAATGGTTTCATTTCTTATACAACTATAGAAAATATCATTTTAATATCTCACCACTTACAGACTTTTCTGCCTGGTGAAATAAAAATTTTACTTCCTCTCTCTACATCTATCATTTGCTATTTCTGTTAACATTCAGCAATCATTTCCTAAGCACCTGTCACACACCAGGCACTCCGCTGCATCAGAAGATAGACAAATGTGACGACCTCAACAAGTACCTGGCTCGCAGGTAGGATGGAAAGTGCTATAGTAAAAGTGGCAGAAGGCCCCATAGCAGGGCGAGGGGCAGGTGTCAAGGAAGGGCTGAATGTGGACACATTTGAAATGGATTGGAGTAATCTGTAGAAGCTTGTCAGGCAGACAAGGAGAAAACCAAATTCAAAAGGGAATACAGTATGTTTGTTTTTAGAATAAACTAGGTTCAAGGTCCCTTAGAAACATTCACGTAGAAACGTCCACAAGCAGGCAGTTGGACATACAGATACAGGACCCTCGGGAATATGTGTGAGCTGAAAATCCAGTTTGGGAGACCGTGAGTCTTCAGCACCTACCACTGGGATACTTAAAACAATGGGCCTGTGCAAACAGTTTGGGACGTTACAGGAGGAAAAGGCCTAAGGGCTGAACTTTGGGGGAAACAACAAAGCCAGAGGAGTATGACAAGGGGCTCAGAAGAGAGGTGGGATCACAGAGCCAACTGGAGAAAAAATTAAATGATAAACAGTGTCAACTACAAATCAACAATTGGTCAAATAAGTGGAAGACCTAATAGACTTCATTAGATTTCAAAATTAAAGTTTACTGGTCTTCCTTTCTTAAGCAGGTGGTCAAAACCGTAATGTAGCCGAGATAGGTCATGCAGGTCTGGAAAAGCCATTAGGGTTATTAGTTTGAGTGTGTTTGTTTGTTTATTTTCAAAATGGAAGATATTTGAGAATGTTTAATTTTCCAAGTTGAGAGACCTTTAATAGCTATGGCCCTGAAAAGAAATGACGTAACAAGATTTTACTGGATTAAATTTTGGCCACAGCAGAAAGACATCATTATTTGACTGTGTTAATATTTGATTTGACTGTGTTAAAGTATAATAATTTCAAATTCTCAACAATTAACTAATCACTAATATTGATGTATTGATTGAATTGGAAAGAAATCACACAAAACTAGAAAAATCTTAAAACTCTAAAAGGCAAAGGTAAACTTTGATCAAAGAATTTTCAAGGTGAACAAAACTTTACAGGTCATTCATTTAAACCTTATTTTAAAACAGACTTTAAATCAATAATAAGAACTTCCATTGGGAAATATCAGAACCAAATTTAAATTGTGCAAAATGAACTCAGCCGGTGTGGCTCACTGGTTGAGCGTCAATGCATGCACCAAGAGGTCACCAGTTCGATTCCTGGTCAGAGCACATGCCCAGGTTGTGGGCCAAATCCCTAGTGGGGGTTATGTGAGGGGCAACCAATCGATGTTCTCTCTCATCCATGTTTCCATCTCTCTCTCCCTCTCCTTTTAAAATCAATAAAGAAAAAATATTAAATTACGCAAAACGAAATTGCTGACAAAGCAGCTACCCAAACTACCCTGTTTCAGAAACATTCAAACGCTTTATCCAGCCTCAACCTGGCAAACACGGTGCCAGTGGTGAGTACAGCAGGAGAATATCTGTAGAGACACCTTGAAAGAATCCTCTGACTTCTCACATGCTCAGAACCTAATGAAGAACTCCTCCCGCTCAGGGGGTGGTCCTGCCCAGCACAGGTTCTCACCCTGGATGTTACGACATGACCAGGAGATACTTGACTTGAGAAGAGTCAACATGAAATTATACCTAGTGAAAAACATTAGTTCTACAGTGCGACAGTTTGTGTCATATAATTATAACAGAAAAACCCAGTTTTATTCCTGTGATGAAAAACTCAGGGGGAAAAATCTTTCTATAAAACTTAGAAAATGACTTATAAAATCTGTTTCAAGGAAAGATAAAAAATAACAGAAGCACTTTCTTACTTCTTTTACAAGTTTATTAGTTTTCCAACTCCCTTTGATCTTTATATTTTAAATAAGAGATGGGGGGGGGGTGGAAATCACCAAGAGGAAGCCTCTTTATCAGGCCTGGAATAAGTGAGTCCTGGTGATGGGATCTGGCTCCGGGCCAAGAGTGGAATCCACCTGCCCTCGGTCTGGCAGGACTTCGGGTTGTGGTTCTTTCAAATGCAGACACACATACAGGCACCAAACATTATCTAATTTCATTATGTGATGTAGCGGATAGTTTGGGCAGTGTAGACTCTGTTTAGACTACTCTGATTTCCATAAAAAGGAAGCTTAAAAAGTTTGGGTTAACTACTGAAAACAAGTAAGAAAATAAAAGATCTGGAAATAGTAATGGAGTTTGAAATAATCACTGCACAGAATGATCAAAATAATCGACATTTACTGAGTTCTTTGTGTTCCAGCAGTGTGCTAAGTGATTTATGTGTATTTTCTCATTAAATCTTTTATGAGGCAGGTGCTATGATTACCTTCCTTACAGAAGGCCTTGCGGCCCCAGCAGTTTAAGGAGTATGCCCACGGCCTCACCGTTAGGGCTGAAAATGATTTTGTAATCCAGTGAGTTTGATTCTAAACCAGTGCTCTTGGAAACATACACACAGAGGCAACCTAAAAAGATTCTTGGGTAGAAGAAGTCCAAGAACCCTGCAGTGACGTGCCCTCAATTTTTAGTTCCACTCATGATTTCGATCTGGCACATGGACCATCAGTGCCAAACCAAAGCAAGTTGAATGTATTGAACCATCCCCGACTACTCCCTGTCTACGCTGGTGTGACTGAAGCACATGGACAGACTTGTAGGTGGGTCAACCGGGTCTGTACCCAACAGTGATGGAATGCTTTCACACTCAGAAATGAGGGTCATGGCTCTAAATTTGGCAACCAAATCAAAATCTTTCTTATACAGCTCAAGAATATTCTTTTATCCAGATCATTGTCCCAATTCACTCTGGCACTGGGAAGTGTTTATTGCAATAAAATAAGACTAAAATTGATGGGTTTGGAGGACTTTATACTTCCATGTTCCACTAGATTAATTTTGGAGGGCATGCCATGCTTTCCTTCTGCAGAAAATAAAATATTTCTTTGTTCTTAAATGAAAGTCATACACATCAAAAAATAAATTCACTACATGATATTCTTTTAAATTTTGTTTTAACTTCTTTATTGGGAAATGTCTCTATTCAATTTTTCTATCAAAAAAACATTATGCTTTTCTTATAAAATGTTCACGGTGAACTGTTTTTTTCCTTCATTTATTCAATTATTCATTCAGCAAACAACTGTGTATTCCCAAAGCCACGGTTCTGGCCCTCATGGAATGCAGGGGTTAGTGAGGGTCTGACATTGAAAACAGATAGTTACTGTAGAGATTCCCTAACAAAAGGCACCCTATGTAATCAGAAAGCTATGTAATAGTATTTGAGAAAGGCAACTTTCTAAAAGTACACGATTTTAAATTTGGTAGCTAAGCATCCCCCCGGTTATAATCTGAAGCCTCAAATTTAGAGGTGATTTTAAAAGATACCTGTTAAAGCCACCACAATTATACTTTCTTTCAAAACTGCCAGATGTCCCAGGGCACCCTGAATCCAATTTGAAAATCATCAGTGTGGATGTCCTAGATACTTCCTAAAAGAAGTCACTGGTCACCATTCTCATAGCTTACACAGATTTATCTGTCAGTCTAACATGTCAATTTGTGCAACATGATAAATTTAGGGGGGAGAGAGAAAAGAATTATCAGAATTGGAAGACTCAAGTCTTGGAGTAGTAGTCTTCTCCATTGTATGTTTCTAGTTTAAAATGATAAACAAATTTGATGTAAACATTTGTTATCTGATGTAGAAACAAAGAATAAGGTGTTTTTGTTCTTATCTTTCATTAATCTAAACTCCCCTGAGTTCAACTGCATCCTTGTACAACATATATCTTTTCGCTTACTCTTTCTAGAGCCTGCTAAGATGTCAGTTGTTTTCTTATTGATTTCCTCAGTGGTACCTCAATCTACAGGTGAAGGTATTCTTGTTTTCCTTTTTGCAGACTTTGTACACTTGGCAAAGATTATACAGAAGAGCATATCCAAATGGAATCCAAGAAGACTGGGAGATTCCTATTTTTTCCATAGCTGGTCGGGCTTGTCTACCCTGCAGGTCTGGGAATTGGGGTGGGAGGGTACAGTCCAGTGGAAAGGGGAGTCTAAGCTGCCTACCTGAGGGTGTCCTTGTGGTTTCAGTGAAGAACTCACCTGGAACAGGTACAAGCTGGACTATCACACCTCATCTCCCCCCTGCCAAAGAGGTTCCTACTTAAAATTTAAGTTGTGTTCCTAAGCCTACTACTTGTGATTTGGAACATGTCCCTCTAAAACCAGAGTCACAAATAGTGAGTGCCACCCCAGGTCAGTTGAAGGCAATGTCATAAGAGTACTACAGAACCTAGTCACCTTGCTATAGCTTCTAGTAGACAAAACAGTCACACTGAGGACTTGAGTCCATAGGATATGAAACTGTTCCTCACCTTTTCCTACAGGGGCCATAAAAGTCTAGGCAGAATTCTAAGTAAATAATGAAGAATAGCAAGACACATAATCCCAGGGCAGAGTGCTGGGCAGGGGCATCCGCAGAAAGGACCTCAGTGGCTCTGGGCCATTGCAAAGGCAGCAGTGGTGGGCAGAAATGTGGAGAAGAAAAGACAGCACAGAAACAAGTGAATCAGAAGCCAGGGCAGTCATAAAAAGGGAGTGTCCTAATGTTGAGGGCAAAAGGAAGAGAAAGGGAATTCCTGCCACAAGCCAGCAGGGGAAATCCCCTGTTTGGGTTGCTATCCACTCTGTCACTGACTAGGAATGTTCATTACTTAGTAATTGAACCCTCCCAATGCTTTCTTTCTCTGGCTTCTTAAAGTCAAGCTTTGTGTTGTTAATGAAAATCTGGCTTCAGGCTGGTTGATGTTCAATCCTTCTCAGATTTATTGTCAGTCTATCAACTAGAGGTTCTCTACCAGGGAGATTTTCTTCCCCCAAGGGATACTAGGCAATATCTGGGGTTATTTCTTGTTGTCAGGACTGGGGAGTGAAGGAGGGGATGGTGTTTTCATATAGTGGGTAGAGACCAGGGAGGCTGGCAAACATCCCACAATGCACAGGACAGTGCCCCTGCCCCTCCCCCAACAAAGAATAGTGCCAAGTTGAAAATGCTTGAACTCTGTAACTGAGCAGTAACACTTTGTTTCATGTTACTGTACTCATGATGGCTTTGAGCAAGTGATGATAACACAAATCCTGCAGACTACACCACTGCAACTCCATTGTGAAGATCACGCTCAAGTAAGAGACATTCCACAAACAACAAAACATGACATTAATTAATCAAAGTAATTAAATCCAGAGAGCCAAGCTTGGAAGGCTGGTGTAAAGGGTATGGCATGGACTTGGTGTCACCTGCATCAAACTGCAGTTTTCTAGAGCAGAGCACTGTGCAAGCTCTTATGTGAATGCAAACCCTGCCACGGACGCCACATCCTGCTTCTTAAGCATTTCCATAAACAGCAGCTGTGTTGTTCAAGCCTTGCTTTAAAACGCCACGCCAGGCTATATATGTGCAAAACGATGAAAGCAGGCTACTAAACGGGGCACAGATAGTTCCATGACCTGGGCAAGGAACGCAACCTCTTTCTCGCCCTCTCTTCTTCAACTAAAAAGAGAAAGAGTTTGAGTCATCTGCAACCTCCCTTTCAGTTCTCACCACCATGATGGTTTTCTCCCCAGATGGTAATGTCCAAAGAAAATAGGTATCAGCGTCCTTATGAAACCCTCTACAGTGCGGGCCCTGTGAACACAGCGGACAAGCCACCCAGGCTGGCCATAAGCAGCCCCACAAGAGGGACCTGTTTGAACAAGACTAACACCTCCCCCCCTCCCCACCGCATGACAGAGCAGGACCCCGTTTAGCTCCAGGCTGTATCGGAAATGATGACTGTGAGAAGTCAAGGAACAATGGACATGTGTGCACAGAAAGGACTAATCCTTGTAGACAGGCCTCCTCCGTCAGTCCTGGCCTCCTGCACAGACAGTTACCCCGTCTGAGCACCCACTTCTCATTAGGAGGGACCAAGGAAAAGTACAGCGTGTTTTTAACTGTGTCTTTGTCATAAAAATCACAAATGCAAACGAAATGGGAGGGCAATATCAACACAAATCTGGGGAGCCTTTCGTTGTCACAAATACTTTACATATTTGTAACCATTTGGTAGAGACCCAGATTAGTTCTAAGGGACCACTGGGCAACACTGCATGACCTGCTAGGAGAGTTTCCATTCATTGTTCTACCACGAGGACGGATACTGCTTTCCCCAGTCTCCTCGTGAAATGTCTATATTCTGCTTCTGATCACATGCTTAGTGTGGCCATTTAAAAGTAACAGTGTCAAAGACACACTCAGGCTCTCCCAAGTACAAAGTTTGCTGAGTTTGTTTGTTGTTTTGTTTTGTTGCAGTAAGAGCAGGTGCTTTTTAAAACACCTGTCATTTGAGAGAACCTGACAACTTGTTACTTTTGCTCCATGCTGGTGAGGGGGAAATGGCAGGTACTCTCGTCCCATGTCACTAAGAAATAGACAATGGGGTTAAAAACAGGAGACCTTCATGCCCCCCCCAGTTCCATCTGCTGCTCCTCTCTAATATCCAGGATTCCCCCCAGGTCACCCCCAGAGAAAGGAGTGAAAAGAATCTCCTGTGACTCATGTCGCTGCCACGGAGAGACTGAAGACTCGATGTGCAGTACTTTTGTGGTGCAACGAAAAGACAGATGCAAGGAGTTGACTTCCCTCTCATTGCAAATAACTCTAACATGACCAGTGTGCTACGAAAATCAGTAGCCGTCACAACCGCCTCTTCTGGAGCGGCCTGGGCGGTCAGCTGGCGGGCGCGTTGCTAAGCCCAGGCGCACTGCCTGGGTCAGGCACGGCGAGCACACTTCACAACAGAGAAGCCTGAGCACCTCACTTATGAGAGAGATAACTGTGGAGTCTGATATAAACAGAGAAGCGAAAATCCTTACGCACAGACCAAATGCCGGGCTTGGCAACCATCACGTGCAATAAGCGATGAAATCTAGGTGATGCCACTCTACTTCCAAAGTCTAATGCCCCTTTTTGACCTTAAAGGGGTGACAGCTCCAGGTGTATGAAGAAACAGCTTGCAGGGGAGAGCTCTGGTTTAGAGGGGCTCCCCAGTTACACTGAACCCACACAGGAAGTGGAGGGAAACCTCTGTGACTAGTCTGTTCTAACCTGGTCTTCCGTGCACGAATACAGTGCAGACAGAGGAATCGCTCTAGTTCAATTCGGTTCTAAAGCAGGTTACATTACTCAGAAGAACACAAATCTAATCAGTAATTGCCCAAACAATCCCTTCTCTGATCACTTGTCCTGCGTTGGTCACCAATGCAGTGATGGCGCATTTTTGAGATTCTGAGCAGAAGAGACTACCTCTCTGTGACCTTAATTTTACTTTTTAAATCATTATTGAGTTGCTACCAACCACCAAGTAGAAGCAAAATATACAGAGATCTAAAATGCTGTTAGAAAGTGGAGCTTGCTTGAGTTACTGAGCAAATTAGAAAACAATATTATGTCACTTGACAGCAAACATTGTCTTGTCAACTTAAAAAAACAAATTCAAAATAAATAGAGAATTCAAACAGTGTCTCTACAACAAGCTATTGTATGGCTCATAGGTCTGGGTCATTCACAACTCCCGGAAATACCTACAGGTTCCCCAAACGCTCTTTACTTTGTATGTTCTCACGGGCTTTCAGGACTTGCGCGTTTTCCGAGCACCATCCAGCCATAATGACCAGGTTACTGGTGATAATTATGCTTGCCTGTCTATAGGTCTGTCAGCTGAAGACATCCACAGACGGCTGTCATCATGAGAAGAAATCAACTCTGGCACAGCTGTGCTGACCACAAGACATTAGAAAAACAACCCTCTTTGCAATAACCAGTTCTGGGCATCACTGGTTAAAAAAGACTAGTTTCCTGTTTTTCTCAAAAACTTCAGAGTGTGGGTATTGCTATTTTTTACTCCACCCACTCCTTTTCTCTTTAATTGTTGAAGATTCGGTGCTGTAAACACCTAATCATGGGCGTTTTTTATATTATAGCTGCAGGTTTAATTTTAGGTCAGATTTGTCCTTTCCAAGCAGGGGCCTCCCCTGTGCCAAGGCTCACACGTGGGAGGAAGAACTGGGGGCTGCCAGGTGGGGCCTGGGGAAGGAGGGGGCAGTCCCCCTGGAAGGGATCTCAGCCTGGGCTTGGACAACATCCAGCGCTCCACACCCAGCCCAGGCGCAGGTCAGTGGCACCTCCAGGCTGGCTGAGCTCCAGAGAGGGAGTCTGGTGGCCTTGATGTGGCCTGATGCGTCAAGTGCCCAGTCCAACATGGCTCACTAATTCTAAACTCTCTCTCTCCCTCACTTGGCAATGTTACTTCCTTTCTTTCCAGGGCAGCTCTAAGTACATGCATGCAATACACATTATCATAAAGGCAGCTCTTCTTCCTGCCTGACCCATCGGGTCCCTGCTCTAATGTCACCTCCTCCCGTATGCTCTCCCACCTAATTCACAGATACACACAGAGCCTATGTGCTGGGAAGGGTGGCATAGGAATTCATCTCCCAAACTAGGATAGACGTTTCTCAGGGGAGACAGTACTGTTTTTTTCTTCACCCATATATTCCCCCTGTACCTTCACTGGTGCCTGGAAGAGAGCAGGTGATTGATTAATAATTGTTCAGAACGAATGCCTCTCCCCTCCACTCTTTTCATGCACGCCTTTAGCTCACTGCCTACCCTCTTGTGCCTGCCTCTGTGGAAACCCTCATCTACTGTACAGTAGTCTGGTTACATCGACCTGTCTTACAAACTCCAGGCTCCTGGAGGTGAAAACTGTGCTCTGCGCACCGCTCAGGGCCTAGCACATAACAGGTGTTCAATAAACATCTGCTGGGTGTTGTTAAATGAATCACTTGTGATTGCCTACTTTGGGGCCAGGACTATGTAGACACAGAAGGAGTATAAAACAAAGTAAAAAAAAAAAAAATAGATTTCTGTCTATACTTTTTTCCTTTTACTAATACTACAAGTTTGGACACTACAAGAAAAGTCTGAAGCATTTCCTAAACCAACAGCATCCGCTCAAAGTCAAGGTAGTAAAACTTAATCTGCATACACTTGTCAAAACAAGGACCAGAGAAAGAATTTTTTAAGAGGAAGTTGAAAATAAAATGTTTATTGCTGTTCTGCTAAGCAAGAAGTTAATATCCTTTGAAAGTCACTGAAAGGGAAGGATTCTAACCAAAATCAAAATCTTTGTTTTGGTTAACCTTCACAATAGAGAAAGTGTAAACATCTTTTTTTTTTTTTTAATCCCATAAATTCTTCAAACTTTTAAGAGATAGGCAGAAAGTCAGCAAAGGCCTCAGTTCCCTCAGACCTTTTCAAGCTTTGAACACTGTAAAAGGAATAAGAAAAACTTCAAGCCACAGAGATACTTAAAGGTGCATGGATTGATTTCACAGGAGTCCCACTAATGTTGCGAAGAACCAAGGGAATAAAAACTTAAATGGGCTCCCGATGGGAGGGAAGTAAACTTACAGTACTTAGTATGTCTCAAGATGTAAAAAGATTACTTACACGTACACTTCGTATTATAAAGTTCTATAAGCTATCCGTTACCACCACTTCTAGTCTGTCAGGAGGCCTTATTCCCTAACAAATTTTGCAACTTGTCTAAAGTAATAAATAGGCTTTCAAAAACTATGTAAATCTTCTTTAATTCCTATATGCTTCATTTAAATAAGAAAAAAATAAAGAAGACACAGAAGTTGAGTCAACTACAATGTCATAGATTTAAACCGATTATCAAGAAAGTCACAATTGCCCTGGCCGGTTTGGCTCAGCAGTTAGAGTGTCGGCCTGCGGTCCAGAGAGACCCGGGTTCGGTTCCCGCTAAGGGCATGTACCTCGGTTGCAGTTTGTCCCCGGCCCTGGTTAGGTTGTGCAGGTGGCAGCCACTCGATGTGTCCCTTTCGCGTCGATGTTTCTCTCTCTCTCCCTCCCACTCTATCTGAACAAAAAATGAAAAAATGTCCTCGGGTGAGGATTTAAAAAAAAAAAAATAGTCACAATTTTACTTAGAGAGCACAGGCATGCATCACAGAACTGAAACACACTACGAGAGCCTCCGACCGGTGAGTGACAAATACAGGCAATGAAACAGCGCAATCAAAGGCTGAAATGCTGAAGTGTGTTCACAAAGGAACAACACTGGCTGGTTAGAATAACGAAGCATCTTTGCTTCTGTATGCTTGGAGGTAAACAGGATCAGTTATATTTTACTATTAAGCAGCGAAGTCTTTCATTGACACATCAATTCAAATAGACTTCCCCAGCACTAATACTCACATGATTGAGCCATAAGAAGCAATTCAGTTACAATGAGCTCTAACATATGTACTATAGGTTTGAGATGAACAATCCACTGTTTCTATATATGAAAAAAATAAATGAAATGCCATGTCCCATGTAAACCAAAGATCAAATGCAGTAACATTCGATGAACTATGAGCAACATGACCAACCCAACGAAATAATTCTGTTCCTTGCAGGTGTCCTTGGATCAGGTAGAATAGCACTATACCAATGCTAGGAATGTATAAAAGACACACATATACATTTTTCAGTCAGGCTGATGCTAAAAATTTAATATTCCCCAAAATAGAAGATCTGTATTGGCTTTTTTGCCAAGTCTTCAATAAATGCCCTTGAAATTAACCCTCTTCCTCTAAACAATTTAATGTCGCCTTAAGTCTAAGTTGTCAGCCCCACCCGTTCAAATTATAAATAGATCACATTCAGTGTATGGAACTGCTATTTTAAAAAGGATTCCATTTCAAAGTGGACTCCTAAGAAAGACATGGTGAGCAGACCAGACAGTGCGGCAGCCTTGCTGGAGCTTAGCACTGGGCCCACCTGCAGGAGCAGATGCTAGCTCTGGACAGCTGCAGGAAGACAGGGAAAACAGCCCGAGAGCGACTGCAGTCTGTAATGATGAAGAGCAACAACAACAATGAAACAGCATTTAGATTCTCATCATGTGACTTGAAAATTTCTTTCAGAAAATTTCAGGTTTATAAATGTCAGCCTGGCGATCTCTGTAAGATTCTATTGTCGATATTTTATACCCGAATCTTTTTGCCACCCTACATTTTCTTTCCCACTATGTAAGTCTCCGTAACAGAGAAGACATGTTAATAATTAAAACACGTATTTGACTAACATAATTACAAGAAAGAATTGTGAAAAGTACTAATTCCAGATGTGTGAGACAAGGATCACTTCCTCAAACAATTTTTACTATTTTTCATTACTATTATAATTTTGCTGATTTTTATGTACTATTTTACTATTAAAAACAATTTTTACTGTTTTCAACTATTTAAAATATTGATTGATTTGGTACAGTAACAACTGATATAATAAAAATGATATAATAAAAATAAATTCGGTAGTATTTCTCTTATAAATTCTCTGTGACAGCTCCATACATAATACACCACAAAATTTAATATGAAACCTCAGATAGCAGCACTGCACGTATAAATAGACTCTGAAATATCATAGTTTGGGTTTCTTTAATATAAATCCTGAATACAAGCCAAGTCTTCTCCCAGCCTTGTCAATGTTCCGGACATGAACGCATAACGGTGTTTTTATTTTAAAGCCTCATCTCCTTTTTGAAATTATGAATTAACTTCTTTAGATGGTTAATGGCTATTAATAGTCACTATGCGTAAAATAACTTTCTAAAATACTGCTTTCTGAAGAATCAGAAAGCATATAAGATATAATGACAAAATATGTTTAAAGGCAGGGCATGGCAAATACCATTCTGAATCCTCCTACAGATTTAATTGAGTTCTCAGAAGTAAAGAGGAAATAAAATAAGTTTAGAAAGTCTTTCCCCAAAGAAGCCAAATGCAATAGTAAATGTCATGCCAGAGTTAAAGCAAATGAAAAATATCAAATCAAGGTTTCACACAGTACTTTTCTACCTTCCCCTGACCCTACCTTTACAGAGCACACATTTTCAGGGACTGCTCTGTATCAAACCTTGGGGCAGGTGCTAGAATCTTATGAGGAATAAGATGTGTTTCTTTCTATTCAAAAGCTCACGGTCAAGGAAGATTTCTCATCCGCAGGTCCCTCAAACATACTTATAAGCAAAATCTGTATTTAAATCTCATCCTTATTATTTGACCTGGCTTTTGTTCCAGTATGAAGAAATGTTTATACTGCTATAAACAAAGCCTGTATTAAAAAGATATATATGTGTTAGCAGTTTTCAAATTAAATGTGCAGGATTTACGTTTCCCTCTTCCACTGGAAAGACCACCCAGTAAGTAAGCAGTCAAACCAGCCAAAGGGCTGTAGGGGGATCCCTTTCTTTCCTCTCTGCTACCTACATTGAGGATTTCATTCTGCTGTCCCCCGCTTCCCCTCAGTCCGGCAGCCTGGTACCAGAACCTACCTTCACTGGCTCTCCCCCTACTCTCCAGCCTACAGGAGCCTCAGGGGGGAACCTCCCCGGATCCCTTCAACCAAGAACTCTAGGAGTCGCCTAGAAGTCAAGAGTGGGAGAAACGCTTCTTCCACAACAGAAGAAACACAACACCACAGCTTATCATTCAGAATGCATTTTTCCAGAGAAACTGACACCCAGGTATATAGCTCCTTGACTACTACTAATACTTCAAGTAAATTACAGGTCAACTCAGCTTTTGCGACTTAGCAAAGAAAAATAAATATTATCCCAGAAAACTGTTTATGAGTCGAGGTTATTTATATATTGCACACAGAGGTGCAAAGAAACTGGAAACTTTACACACGATACTTGTCCATCCAACAGTTTTTTGAGCACCGAGTAACTTCTAGGTATATATATTTGCCATTACATACCTCAGTTAAGTGTTAAATGCCTTTATTCTGCTCTCCATTGCTTTTTCTTTCTTTTTTTTCTTTTTCTTGTAAGGATTGCCTCGTTTGGAATTATAGCCTTCAGTTCAATCTATACCTCCCCGCTCTCTCCCCCCAAATATTAAATACAAAGAGGAAAAAGTTCACTGAACGCAATCTGTCACTCACATGGATGACACCTGATCATGACCCTCAACATTTTCCCTTCTCCAAACCCTAAAAGAACAAATTCAGCCAACTCCATTACAAATTGAAATTACCTCCCAAAGGGCTGAACCCCCCATCCAAGTGATCAATTCTCACCTCACATAATAAACGTACGTATATATGTGCTGGAGTTTAGAATTGAAAGAGACTCTTCGAAAATAGTTTCCTCCAGCCAGAGTTTCACTACAGCATCTGTGGTTTTGGTTTTTGTTGTTGTAGTTTTTTATTCTCTAATAAGAAAATAAGTATCTTGACGGTCACAATTGCTCCAGGAAAACCAAATCTCCTCTGAATGATTCCAGGTATCTAATATGATGTCATTTTTATAATTCAAGATAGAGTTTGGACTGCCACCTATAACCCATGGATTCAAATTTTGTTTTCTATTGTATTTCTAAATACTTATTCAGTCAGGATGGGGGATAGTATGCATTAATGTTATAAGGAAATACTGAGTGAAAAACATAAAAATCCTAATTTCATTAAAAATTAACCAAAAAAAAAAAAAGATATTGGGGTTATTCTACTAACTAGTAAAGGTCTCAAATTATCAAACTAAGAAGAGGAGAAACAGGAAAACTATTAAAGACTAGTGTTACCATTATTTTTCTCTTTCACTTGGTTCAAAATCCTTGCATAATTAATACACTAATACTTAATAAATGCACATAAAACCTACCACCTCTCTTCTCTTGCAGTTTAATTAGGTGATTGACTTCAGGCATGCTATAAATTATAATGACAATTTAATTACTTTTTTAATGTGCACACTTAAAAGATTTATAAACAGGAATGGAACAGCCCAGCACATTGAAAAAGACACACCAAATGAAGGGAAGCACAACTCCGAACGGGGGCAGAGATGGGTGATTTCTACCAGATAGCGCTGAAACAGTAGGGGGTCTCCACGCTTCAGTAAACCACTGCTCTACTGCATGCCAGTGAATTATTAACAATCTATACAGACGTCTTTATACCCTTAACTGTCTTCATAAGGAAGGAGCTAGACCGCCCATATCTTTTCTATGTCAGCTGTGTCTCTGAGCCTTCCCCAGAAGGCCTCTTCTTGCAGCGAAACAGCACAGACTTTTGAGAGAGTCAGACCTTGTGGTTCAGATCCTCCCTCTGCCCTTGGCCACCTGTGACCTGGACAAAGGCAATCTCTCTCTGGGCTTTAATTCCTTCATTTGTAAAGTAAAGAAAACACATCCTTTGCAGGACGATGATGCAATTTAAATTAGATAGACAGTGTGGCACAGACTCAGCCTCTTCTTTCTTAAGGAATCTCAGGCGAGTTGCTGATTCTCCTCGTGCCTCAGTTGCCTCTTATAGAAAATGGAAAGAATAACAGTCACTGCCGCAGAAGCTTGCTGGAGAACTAAATAAGTTAGCACACATAAAGCAGGCCTGCCTGCGCACCGTGAGTACTCAGTAAATGTTAGCTACTGATGAATCAATGAGCACAACCATGAGCACGCACTTCCTTTTCCCCAGCCTCCGTCCACACTGATTTTTCCAACAATATACAGTTCCTGAAATTCCATCTCTGCTGTGAAGTTTTCTTTGAGAATTAGGCTAAGAGCTAATGCCTCCACTACCTCCCTGCCCTATGCATGTATACTCATATCGAAGCACCTATCTTGAAGTTCCTAGAACATGGGTGTTTAGTCTGGGAAGCTCTCTTCACAAAGCACCTGTAGTCTATGGACTTGTATATGCCATCAGTCACTTAGAAAACATGTGGACAGCCTCCAAAACCATATGTATTTTGAAGTGAATGATAAGGAGAATTACTGGGAGGACTAATATGTAAATCTGTATAAAGGGTTTTCTTTTAATCTTTCAGATAAGTCTCTCCCTTCGTTGATTGGACCAAATCAGGATTTCATTTAACCCCAACAGGGTTCAAGTGTAAGGAGACCGAGCCCGATATGACTAATTAGCCCTGTCTAACTGCTAAAAAACAATGTCCCTTTCTCTTGAACTGTCTACACAAAAAAAGCGAAGAGGAAGATAAAAACTGAGCTACAATTTTTTGGTGGAAATTTTTCCTTCTCTTCTCTGCCTCCATAGTAAAGCAGAAATGAAGAAGGAGGAAAGCTAGGGAATATGGGATCAGTGAGTTAAGAGAAATCTTAGTATAGATGGATATACTGACTCCAGATGTTCTAACCAGCTCTAGTAAGTATGGTGTTAGTGTTCCTCTAATAAGCAACTGGATATATGCCTTGGTATCAACATTTCTTTTAATCAAAATACACTTAATTAGAAAGCATCATTGCCTATTTATATCAGAAACACACATTTTACTCTTTTACTATTACATATGTTCACTTGCCTTTTTTAAAACTTTGCACACTATTAAGCATCAGGCTTTATGTTAATGACTTTATAGAATGGCTACAGCCAAAACTAAAGAACACTACACATTAATGAATATTTCTTACCGTACAATTCAGGCAATCATATACCCGCAACAAGTTTTCATTCACTATCAGTGGTATTATCACCATGGCATCCGATCTACCGTATAGCTAGTCAAAGATACAAATATCTGGCTTGACCTGCTTTCGACAAGCCAGCTGTTATCCTCACAGACTGATTGCAACAGGTATGCTTTTGATGCACAGAATCTGAACACACCATCTCTGATTCTTCCTCCACCCACTCCTGTGACAGCTTTGGTCAGCAACAGCTGCAGCTGATATATTACTCTACTTGTTTAAGACCACGGCATAAATAGAGAGATTAGATGACATAAAGCTGTAAATACTGGGCATAGCTCTTATAAAGTTTTCCTGAGCTGGGCAGACAAATAAATAAGATATGTGATGAAAGAATCTGTATGTGGCTATCAGTTACTTAGAAAACACGTGGACAAGTATGTGCCTTTGGTAATCAAACATTAATAGTGGAGGAGGAGGATGCAAGGGTTGGAAGGCACCCTCACGGTCTTAAGACAGTAAGAATTCCAATAGGATCCCATGTGAAATTCTTGAAATTGTGTGCTAGCATAAGTTTATTTTTGTGTATGTTCTTTTTCTTTTCTTTTTTTTTTTTTAAACAGAAATGTCCAACAGTTCCAGGGTCACCCATTGGAATAACCCAACTTCAAGTCTTACCTATTATCATGTCATACCTCTAATCTGGCACAGATTAGCAACAAAAAGGAAACATATGTCTATAATCTTAAAAATAGAAAGACATCACATTGCAAGACTGCTGTGTCAGTCATTTCCGTTTTCAAGAGTAACACAATGTTTAAACAATAGTTGTCCTACCAAGCTACAGTTCACTTAACCTCACAGTCCGGCTGATGACTGATGAAGGGTCAAGAGGGTAGCAGACTTTGGTGTACAACACTTCAATCTTTTATCGACAATGGCAAGAGGCCATGTACTACAATAACGGAACAAATACTTCCTTTTACTGTACAGTGAATTCCTTCCTCTGATTGGCTAAAGCTTCAGCCATGATTCACAAGAATAAAAAGTTGGTCTATGGTGAGCAAAACACATTTTAAAAAGCAGTCACTTAATTCCTGGGCCAAGTGAAATGTCTATATCCTATAGTTGTTAATAACCAGGTATATCTCTCTGTCTCCTTATGCTAAAACATCCACTAAAAAGTCCATAAAAAGACTTCTGAAACCCAACTTCAGCATCTTCTGCACACCTGTTTCATGGAGGCACACATCCATTTGTGAAGGCAATTAAACTTTTCAGTATGTGCATGAGGAACACAAAATGTTCTCATCAGAGAGCATTTACTATATGGCAAATTATTTCCATTTATTTGAAGTTTAAAAAAACACTATCAAGTCATTGTGATAAATTAATTCAGAATCAAGTGGACATATCTAGTGTGAAAGACAATGAGAAAACATTTATCCAAATATTGGGAATTCTGGTTAATTGGATTTACATGGTAACTGTTAATTAGAAAACATTTCAAACCATATTGTTGCAAAACCTTATTTTTTCATAATTGATATGTACAATTTATTGCCTCTGTAGTGTTTTCTCCTTCTTGATGTGGTTCTGAACATCTATTCAAAATTACGGAGTAACAGATTTAGGTGATGTAGAAGATTTGAATATATGTTGAAAATCCTGGATCAATGGTTCACAATCCGGGATATTTTGCTCCCTCAGAGCAATGTCTGGAGACATTTTAGATTGTCAAGAGTGGGAACAGGGAATACTGCTGATAGCTACTGGGTAGCAGCCAGGGATGCTGCTGAACATACTACAATGCACAAGACAGCAAAGAATTGCCCAGACCCAAATGTCAATAGTACCAAGATTGTGACACCCTGGCCTAGATGTTCTTCAAAAAAGTTAGTCACTGTTACCTACCTCTTTTCTGAAAAATAAAGTGCATATAAACAAAAAAATGTTTGTATTACGGCTAATCAAAAATTTAATGCATAAAAATAAATGTATTTATTTGACAAAAATATATTGTACCAACTATATGCACATTTTTTATTCAGAGTAGAAAATGATTTCATAAAAATCATGCATTCCAATGTAATATGAAAATCAATTCAATCTTGAATCATTAACATGTATGAAATAATTCTTCAAATTTTAAAATTGGTTCTCAATATTTTTAAAATTCTGAAGCATTACACTGAATTTCCTTTGATCATTTGATTTTTAATATGACAAACAGGACGACCATGAAAAGGAGAAAGTAGAACTTTTAAGCTGGGTTTAATCTCAGAAACAAACAAACAAAAAAGTGAAATCATATTATAACCAGCATTTAAAAATGTACAATTGAACCACAATCAGAAGACTTACTCAAACTAAGGTTTAGATTCTATTCCTTAGTAATTTTGCTTAATAATTTCAAGTTGATCAACACAGTGACACAAAACAGCGTAGGTTAAGTGTATTCATACTACTAATTTGTATCATATGTGTTCAACCACTGAATGGGTGTTCATGACTGTCCTTCCTGCCACAAAGGAAAGACTGAAAGTTTCTCCCACAGACCCTGATCCAAAATGGCCCGTCGGAGAGATGAAAGACCGTCTTCACTCAGAGGCCAGGAAAAGAGAGGGGACGTGTAAAACCTCCCCACAGCAGGGGCACGGGCAGCCGCGGGGTAGCACTCTCAGTGTCACAGAACGAGGTCCCCCGGGTCCCCACCCACACCCACCCCCTGGGTCTGTGACAGCACATGACCTCTGCTCCTTGGGGATTCAGCACCAAGGTTACCATACACGTTACTATACATGTTTATAGAGACGAGAAGGACCAGAAAGGAAATGACCACCCAAGTCCATGGCACCTGCTTCTGTGACCTCACTGTGCCACTCATGGGCCATTGTCTGTGAGAGTCATTGAGTGCCTGGGAGGCACAGTTCCCAAATCTGTAAAATAGAGGTTGTGAGGATTAAAAGAAATAGATGTGTGTACAAGAACTTTGCAACCTGCCAAGCACCATGAAGCACGTGAGTGTGTTTCTGTGACGGGTCACCACAGCACTGCACCTTCTCTCTCTTCCCACAGCACTGCACCTTCTCTCTCTTCCCACACAGTCCTCTGCCTTCTCTAAACACCTGTCTCTTCCTCTCAAGAGACATATTATCAAACTCCACCAAATTCCATCAAATAGAACCTACATAAGAGATGGTGCATTTTGTCAGTTCACCACAGAATTTCATTTCTTCTTTTAATCTACATTGCATGCAAACTGCTTTATTCCATTTGAGCATTATTTATTTGAGCGTCACAGCAATCCACCACATAATAAAGTGCTCTTATTTTACAGTGTAGAAAACTGAGGCCCAAGGAAATGAAACACGTGTCTAATTTTCACCCAGTGAGACTGAAGGATCCAGGATAAGACACATGACAACTGAATTCCAGAGTCTACACTCTTAACACTACCAAGAGCAGCCTCTCATTTTAAAACTAGTGGTATTTATAACACCAAATGTCATTTTTGGTAAAGTGAATTTTACACCATACGAATAGCCAAACAATGCACAATTACACCCAATATATAAATATAACAAGTGTTTTTCATTCATAAACCTCCCTATCATCCCCTTTCCCCAATAATCTCAGTTGGGACCAATAACAGGACTGGTGAAATCAACACGTTGCTTAAGACAGGGCCCCTTCAGTGAGCCAAATTCTCTTCGGCTTAAGAATAAAGCAGCTACTCCCCTGAAATAGCCACAGTCATCTCTGACATCTCAGATGTAATTACCAGTATCTTTGGTGGGATAATGCAAAGCAGTGAGTACATGAAAACAATAACAATGATAATAATAATACATGCTAATTTATAGCACCCTGCAGCTTACAGAATGTTTCCATATACATATCTCATTAGGGGTGGATCATCCAGCCATGAAGAGAGGAGATTTGCAAGCAGTATTGGAAGGAAAAAGGCAAGTCTAGTGTCAGAATAACCAAGGAGAGAACTAGTGTCTTAAATTCCCAAGGCACCTGTTTACAGACAAAAATGCATTTTTTGGAGCTTCTGAAGGGCTGGAAATAATATATATCTTGTGATTCCAAAATAACTTTGAAAATTCTTATTTTCTTTTTAAGGAAGATAATAAAACCAATCAAAACTTTATAAACATAATCCTATCTGCATTTTTATATTACAAATAAAGTCCTAAAAATACAAAATTTACCTTTTGAACACACTCTGTAAATAGATTCAGAAACTAAAATCGCAGAAATGTGTATTTATAAACGTATAATCGAATATTTTTGCATTAGCTCCTATTTGGCCCTCATCCATTTTTAGCTATCAACCCCCCAATTACTACTACCCTTCAGAGGCAGCCACAAATGACTTGCCTTTCCTTGTCTTCCCCCCATTGTACATTGTGGGAACTCGACTAAGGCATGGATTGGTTGATTGGTGGAAATTAGGCTATTAGTCCACCACTATAAAATCAATAGTCTTAAAAATATGTTGTTGCAAGCACACAGACAAGCAACTCTAACTCAGCTGAAATGCAAGTATAAGCAAAAGTCAACTGCAGTTTTAACGGCACTGCAACAAAAATACTCCTTTTGAATGTGACAGCTCCCAGTCATTCAGGCCCAGAGTAACACACAGGGAGAGTCCCTCTAAAGCTACTGTGGTATCTTCTGAATCACTGCCATTACCCGAGAAAACCCCAGGAAGTGGTTTGATTGAGCAGCTGGACGAGTGCGTAGGTATCAGCTGATGTCTCTCACACATCCACACAAGTCGGTAACAATGGGGACACTGTGAAACCAGGAATAACCTTCCCTTATCTTCAGAAGTTTGGGAAACCATTTCTAACCCAGTGAGTATATAACTTGGGAACAAGTCAAACGGTTAATTATTCACAGAGAGTTTAGTAATTAATCTGTTTTAGACCAAGTAGTGTAGGACCTGAATAGCATAAGGATGTCCGATGTCGGGAACAATGAGTCTTTGGAACCATTTCCGAAAGGCAGCAATCTTTCCTAAACAGTTGTGACCCACCAAGAACAAAGCCTCAGTGCAGGCAGCTGCCAGCAGAAACTAATCAAAATGAACAGTCATTTCATAAAGTCTTTCACACTCTCTTTATTTTAGAACAGAAATCATGTTATCTTTTTCTGTTCAAGCCAATAGCTGGTGCAAATCACAGCCCTACTTGGTGAAATACCAGCTGTCGATGAGTCTGGGGGCTGGCAAGCCAGTGAGCTCACCAGGCCGAACACCACAGAATAACACAGAGTCAGTGCTCACTTAAACAACATTCACATCTTTACCTAAAAACAGAAGGAAAAAGTCCAAGTCATCCTAACAAACCATATCTAAAGAGATACTGTGATTTACCTAAACACATAGGTCTGAATTAAATACTCCCCCTTTACCTACAATTGAAGTTAGCCCTTGTATGGCCAATATTGAGGGCCGAAGTAAGATTTCATGTAGCATTGGGTTTCTTAGAGTTCACAAATTTCCCATTTAACATTTTTGATGTATTTTTCCAATTGTTCCCACCTTTTTTAATGGAAACACCCTGAATCCACTGTTTCTCTATATTCCCAGTCTCCCCAACCTCTACAGGTATTAATTCTCCGAGGGATCTAACAAGGTCACCAGCAGCTACAGGACACAACTTCTCCACCACCCATATCGGCAGTGTTACCCTAACAGAAAGAATTTGCAATGTCAATCCTAATGCATTACATAGCAAACCGTTCTTACAGACACCATGCAGCTCAGACCGAGGTGTGAGCCTTCTGCACAGGAACACAGAGCAAGACTGACCTGCTTTCAGCACTCAGCAGTACACCCAGCAAGCGCTCTCCGACCTCTCCCATGCAGAGCTACAGCAACCTTTTGGGAAGTCCTTTGCATCTATTCACTAGAGGGAAAAAAAAAAAAAAAAGGCTATTTATCCTAAACAAGATATTTATAGAAGCAGACTTTTTTCTCATCTCTACTTTCCCAAAAGAAATAGATGCCTTGAAAACAAGCTGTTTAAGCAAAACAGCACACTCTGCGATAAACTGAGAATTAATCCAATCACTGGCATTATTTAGAATGACAATACTATTTGCAAATAATTTTGTACACAATGATTACCATGAGTCACTAAGTGTGTTTAATATTATTAGAGATAAAAAGTGCTATCAGTGTATTTGACTGAATTCTTTGAAAACAGTTAATCCATGGATGGAATATATGCTTACTCTTCATTTTGAGCACACATTTCCCAGCCACTCTGGGCTAAGAGGAATTTCACATTTCTGTACAGTGAACTAAGCATGATCATATACAGCACTGGTTCACACATTAAGTGAAAAATAAGCCCGTGATTCTTCACAACATGAGTTCTTCCTATCCTAGCCCATGGAAATTTCAAGAACAGCCTCTACAAGGATGATAATAAATCAACATGTTTATAAAAAAAATAGATGAGGTGTTCCCTAGCTCCTGAATTCTTTTTAAGTTGACCAATAAGTTCTCTACTTACATAGGAAATGAGTAACATCCTCCTGAGTTATCAGGGATCTGACCAACAGAAAGGAAAAAAAAAGCAGAAGAAGAAAACACATTTGCACCAATCCCTGAACAGTTAGCATGACTTCTGCTTGGAATGGGAAGGACATACTGTACTAAAATTTACCCACTACAAATGGTTCCCCTCCACTCAACCATTTGCTATTAAAAGAACCAAGCTGTTCTGAAGATAAGCAGGAAGAGGATATTGAAAATGTGTAGGTGGGATATTTTCATAGAGCTTCTCTAAATTCCAAATACCTAAACAACTGGTCCAAATTAAAAACCCAACTCGAGCTTTAACCTGGATTAATAATAAAATATAATGCCTAATTATTTCTCTTTTCAACTATCTATGAGTATATTTTTATAGAAAACATTTTTGGTAAGATTGTTTACAACTGTTTACAAAACACCATGCTATCCTAAGTCTAAATTTCCATCTTTTCAGATTTTTTTCCCTTTCTATCAGGCTTAACAAAGGTACACTTAGTTGGTTGCTTTTTACAAATCTATGTTGTCCCATGTAAATTAGTAAAACAGTCCAAATATTCCTATTACTCTGAAATCAGTTGTTTTGGAAGACACGATGCCCTTATTTTGACCTACAAGGCAGGTACTGGGTGTGCCCTATATGCTAGCACCATAATAGTTGCCATGGAGATTCAAAAGTATTAGAACTATAAACCAATTATAGCCCCATGCTTAGGAGCTAACCATATAGTAGGATAGGCAAGACATGTATATATAAAACAATTATATTCCTCTCTGAGGGGTATAGACAAAAAGAGAAAAAGAAAAATCCTTAAAGAATGTGGCTGGAACAGAAGAGAAGAAGGACACTCGGAAAGAGGCCTGAAGACCTAAGACACAGGGCCCATTGATAGGACATTAAGGAGATCAACTGGACTCCATCAGAAGGCTGGAGACATGATAAGAATTAAAACTATCTAGGTAGGGCAGGTTCAGTGGTCACCTGTCCTACCAAATTTGTTTGATAGAAAAGGCAACCAGGCTCAAGGTGGTGAATGAGTCAACAAATACTTCTAAGTGTCCACAATATACTATTTACTCTGCTAAACGCTGAGATACAGAGGTGAACTGCAAAATGCCAGTGACCTCAGGGAGCCCATAGTGGGAGAGACAAACAAACACCCCACATGAACAATCACATTGTACATTTCAGGTTCTGGTAAGTTCTATGAAGACAATAATGTGATATAAAGCAAACTGGAGACAGAGGAAAGAAACTGCTCAAACTTGGGTCAGAGATGGCCTGTTCGAAGAAGAGGCATTTGATTTAAGACTTGAATGGGGAGATAAAGCCATACCTGAGATGCGGGTTAAGAGCATTCCAAGCAGGAAAAGTGTAAATGCAAAGACCTAGAGAGGAACAGCTTAGAGAGTTTAAGGAACAGAATGAAGGCCAGTCCGGTTGAGCCTAACAGGGAATGGGAAGTGTGAAAGGTGATGTGCTCAGAGGAGCAGAGCCCTGCAAGTCACGGTGAATGGCTTGGATCTTACTCAAAGAGTAGTAAAAGTCTACTGGAGAATAGCAAGGGAACGCGGTATATGACTTATACTTAAAATGCTAGTCTGGGGACTGTGGAGTCAGGGAGGATAGTTACGCGTTTTTGCAACAGACTCGCCCAGCTGCTGATGGCTTGTACTGGGGCTAAGGCAGAGGAGACAGCAAGAAGACCTCACATTCCACATTTATTTTGGAGAGAACACCAAAGGACTTTTCCTGGACTGAACGGGAGGCCAGAGGGAAGGAGATGGAGCCTGGAATTCTGGCCCGAGCAAGGAGGGGCATGGTGATTCGAGTTACTGAGCGGGGGGCGGGGGCGGAGTGGTAGCAGGAGAACATGGATAGTTTCCCTGTGACTACCCTAACTTTGATATACCCCTCAAACAGCCAAGCGCACATACTGAGGAAGTATTTAGGTTGGGAAATTAGGAGAAGATCCGTTCATGGGTATAAAACTGAAAGTTATCAGCATATAGATGATATTTAAACCATGAGATTATTCATATCTGCTAGAAAGACAGTTTTAGCTAAAGAAGATAAAGGGACTGAGAGCAGAGCCCTGGTGGACTACAGCACAGAGGGGAAGGCCAGCAAAGGCCAGCGGGAAGGCCAGCGGGAAGGCCAGGCGGCGGAAAAGCCCGACAAGTGTGGTGTCGTGGGAGCTGCAGGCATCAAGCATCTTACTAAACTGGGTGTGACGGACAACTGTCCCAAATGCTCTTAAGAGTTGAAAATACAAAGGCAAAGAATAAACACTGGCTTTGGCACAATTTCTTGGAGGTGAAGAACTTGAGACCCTTGGTACAAATGTGTAAATTTGAGGAGTCTTGATAAACAGTGATGTTTCCAGCCCAAACAATGTACCAGCAGGTTTCTGGATTCTACTTCCAGTGCTTATTTATTTATTTATTTATTTATTTATTTATTTATTTATTTATTTTACTTTAAATTGCCTTGCATCCTGTGGACAAGCAAGACCTCCTGAAGACGTCTGAGCAGGAAGGAGGAGCGCTGTGTTATCATAAAGTTAATCTGGTCACAGTGTACAAGACCGATTCGAGGTAGAAGATGCCATGGTCTAGATGGCTGGATGATGGGCATCTGCACTTGTAGGGGCAAAAATGGAGGGGACTGGGCCATGGGGAAGCTCTAAGAAGCACAGAGCACCAGAACAAGTTGGAATGACTTTAGACAAGGTTAGAGAAAACACTGTGGTGACATACAGAAAGGCTGAGCACTTTTGAAAAATTCTATTACAGGGTGTATCACATGACATCTGTATTTTTAAAGGTGGCGTTAAGATAGCTACAAAAACATCAACATTCCATTTTTTTTGTTCTCTTTATTATCATATACTAAAAGCAGGCTTTGTGATTTGTTGCTAATACTTTGAATAAAATATAAGCTAGTCTTCCTAACCACTTTTTACCTTATTGTACTAACAAGCTTATGAAATATATATATGTCTAATCATCTTTAATAGAGAAAGTACTCTTTAATTATTTGATTTTTATTAGCTGGCCAGCTCATTATAACCAAGATCCAATGAAGACTATAAGATCACAATATAATTCAATATTTCTAATGAAGACCCCAATAAATATTTTTTAATTACCTAGAACATAAATAATACAATATTGACAGTTTGGAATTGAAATCCCATTTCAGAAATATTTCCATTTGATGTTATTTAGAATTTACATATCTTGTCTCCCTAAAATGCTTTACAAAGTCCAAACTGTATCTCATTCCAATATATCATATATCATTACCTTTTTGATAAAATTAGAGAAATTAAGGGGGGGAAATCTAGAGTTTAGTAGGTGAGCCCTTCATACTTCTACCCCAAACATTTACTGGCCTTTTAATTCCGACACATGAAAGGCACTAGAAAAATTATGAGACATGTATCCCAGCATCCTGAGAATCTATGCTATTGTCCCTAGGAGGAATGCACCCTTGTAAGGGCATGGAAAACAAAGAGGATTTTAAAACACTGTTTTGTTTTGTTTTTTTATAAAAAAGTGTTGCAACTATTCTTCCTTAGTTTTGCTCCTTAGAAAGATGCAGCTGTTGCCCTGGCCAGTTTGGCTCGATAGTTGGAGCGTCGGCCCACAGACCAATGAGTCACAGTTCGATTCCAGTCAAAGGCATGTACCTCAGTTGCGATTCGTCCCCGGCCCTGGCTGGGGTCGTGCAGGAGGCAGCCACTCAGTGTGTCCCTTTCATGTCGATGTTTCTCTCTCTCTCCCCCTCTCTCCCTCCCACTCTATCTGAACAAAAGTAGAAAAGTGTCCTCGGGTGAGGATAGGAAAAAAAAAAAAAGAAAGATGCAGCTGTTAATCATGGAAACCCAATTTTAAGGATGGGGGGGGGTGCCACAGTTTCTAAGCAGATGCTGGGATTTTGTGTGTGTGTGTGTGTGTGTGTGTGTGTGTGTGTGTGTGTGTGGTTTAAAGTGGAACCCACATGGCAATGAAGCACTCTTGTAATACATTACTGAACTAATCTTCATGCACATATTTCCTTCATCAATTTTTTAGGGGTAGAGGCAATTCTTGATATTTAGACAATTGTCAGGCATGCTTTTTATATCACTTAAACTTCTGATGCAGTAAATTGTTGCCAAAAACTCTGTCAAAACCCAAATCACACTGGCTTCAGTACAATGAGAAAATGATGGAAACAGAGTGTACTCTAAAATCATGTCAACACAGACTCATTAATCATTGCATTGCTAACAAATGTTCCTGATTTTAACATGTAGTTCAAAGCACAGCTCTGCAGCCTTCTGTATACAATATTTTCTTGAACTGATCATGTCTACATGGTAGCAAATCTATACATTCATTAAGATAACAAATGAGAATACACTTTTAAACAAGTCTTCAGACAGTTAATTCCTCTAAGTGAATATTCAAAAGCATGGTTCAGAGGTACACCTTATTGGAGAGAGCAATTGGAGGAGGAAGAGATGGTCCTGCCAGCAGTCGAAAGCCATCCCATAAACCAGTGCAAAGTCAGGGACAACCCTCTCCAAGTCCCATATGAGACAAGCATGCACTGAGGATGACATCAGGGAAGTACAGAGTGTTTTCTGTGCCTCCCCAGATGTCCTGGCAAGAGACAGACTTTCCCAGTCTAAGGAAAAATCTGCTAGGACATGTGTCTCGGTTGACAGCTCTAGATCACAGCTTCTGAGCGGTGATAATACAGGGACTGCAGGGACACTAAGAGACCTCTCTGCAATCCTGCTAGAACTGAAGGCACCTCATCATCCTAATGACAGAAATCACAGGGTTAGAATGGAGATGGGGCTCCACAGCAACGTGAGGCCATGGCGTGGTACAAAGCACCTTGATCTTGAACTCAGAAGACCTGATTTCTATTCTTGGCTCAGCCATTTGTACATTGTGTGGCCCTGGGTATGTCATTTAACATGTCTGATCCTCTACTGTGTCACTTATACACTTGGGAAGGGAGCGACATCTGTCCTGTCCACCGTAAGGTTTCATAAGAACTCACTGACAGCCCCTGGTAAACTATGAAGTCTTGTGAAAATGAAGATTTCACATTTTAGGGAGGAGCACATCCTTTAAACTGTGGGCAACAGGCAGCCAGTGAAGGTTTTAGATCTTCACAGTAACCTATTAAGAGTGGTATTTTAGGACGATGCCCCTTGCAGTGGGCTGAGGAATGATCACAGGTACAATAACTTGAGTCAGAAACACCATCTAAAAGGCTGTAGTAGACCAGGTGTGGCATGGCAAAGCCTTTCTAGCATAGCGGTAGTTGAAATAGGGATTTTTTTTTTTTTGGAAGAATGTGAATGCTGAGCATAAAAGATAATAATGTTAGAGATTATTATCACATGAACTAGCATTAGAATCAACTCAATCACTGAATCTTTTCAAGACGTCCACTAACATCCCAAATTTAATCCCATTACCCTCTTGGGCCTTTTCTTTCTCTGTCTCAAACTCAGCTCTCCACTTGCTAATACCAAACTCCTGTCCCCAAATGTTTCTCACTTCCTCACAGCTGCTGTGGGGGCTCTTCGCCCTCATGTTGACTTCTGGTCCCTTAATCCCTCCCTTTCCAGGCCACTGGACTTCTGTTTTGGCAACCATGGATCAGATAGACATTTCAGTAACACCCTCACCAGACTTCTACAGTCTCTCCTCACAGTCTCCCACACAACCCACCCATGCCCCTCCCCAAACATGCTCTCTCTGCTTCCCTGGATTGCACTGCGAGACCAGCAAAAATCACTCAGTAGAGTCACCTGGGTTCTGATCTCTGACTCAATGAATTTTTTGAGAGCAAGGACAATATCTGGTTCACTACTGTATCCAAAGAAACCAGCACAGAGCCTGGTTATAGAACACCCTGAATATATACCAGAGTGAAATTAACCGTGTTTGGAAGTTCTATAATCCACCTCTCCTATTACTGCACTTTTCTTGGCTTCCACCTACTCCCTCACTGCTCCTCTTTGTTAGATTCTATTTTTCTTTCTGTCCCCAACATAAGAATATTTCCCAGGGTTCTAAAATGAGCTTTTATATTCCCGTTTTGTTCTCTCTCCAAGAGACATTTCAGATAATTATTCTCACTAGATCCCAAATATAACATTTCTGCCAAGATTCCCACAACTTGAACACTGCTCCAGGAGGTAAAGCCTCACCAAAAAAAAAAAAAAGAGACCTCAATGAGAAGGAACAAAGGTCAGAGAGGAATTAAACACTCCCAGTGGGGACAACTGAGCCTCAGGTGGGACTGACAGGCAAGCCTTTGCCACTAGACACAGTCACCAACGTGTCCTACATTAAATGACAAAGAAGCCTCTTTTCTCAGGACCATTACTTGCCTTTAAAGTCCAGGTTCCCTGAGGCCTGAGTACTTTATACCTTTAGAGGCATTTGGCACCCTTCCTTTAAGACGGTCTTCCACTTAAAAGAGAAAGGTTGGCTTCAGCACATCCTTACAAATGGGGAAAACGGAGACCCTCACTCCAACCTGCGCCTTCAGCCTATGAGGTTGTGACTCTAAGTCTCCAAAGTTCAGCCTGTAGCTAGCTGAGCTCTCTCTTGATTCCTGCCACGCATCAATGCCCAGGCACAGATCAGAGCCACAGTCATAACCTCAGGGTCCTCATACCCCTCTCTGGACAAAGCAGTGATATAAAATCAAATCTTTGTTTGCCCCAATGAGTTTGCCTTTCTTTTGTCTGTTCTTGGGACACCCATTCCTTGAACCTCTGGGGCTCAAACCTCCGTCATCCTCAACACCTCTCGTGCTCAGTTGCGATCAAGCATGGGCACACACCATTTGCTGCCCATACTACACTCAAGTTTCTTGAAGGCAGAGGTTTTTAGCTTATGGTTTAAAAGGCACAGGTCCTTTTTCATGATTGGTAATATATATTCGTGGTCTTTCATAAACTCATTCCCTCAGTAGGAAGATAAATTCTTTATTGGACTCTGCTATGTGGTGTTATAAATACCTCTCCACTCATATAAAACTAACCGAAATAACAGAAGGAAACCATTTCCAACATGGCCTTACCCAGTTCGCATGGGAATCAAGCTGCGATTTTACAGAAAAATGAGGCACTTGTGGGCAATCAGTTGTTTAACTATCTGTAAATCTCCATGTCAAGAATTTTTAAATGTCCATTAAAAAGTCGAAAGGTTTGAAAAGGAGGGTGTTTTTTAACTGAAATTCTGTAGCAAATGAATGTTGCGAAGATGATTGCAGATGACTACAGCAAGCTGTCTGAAACAAAGCAAGAGTCCCCCACAACTGTTCTTAGAGGCTATTCCTGCCCATCCTTTAGTTTTGAGGCCATCGGATAGCAACATCCAACTTTAGTAAATTAAAGAACGCCTTTGATGAAAATTCTTGGACCTGAGTGCCATCATTCACATTAAAAAATATGGCGTCTGAGGTTCTTTCTTTTACAGAGAATAGAACTTCTTCCACACTAAGTGAAAAGAGTGGAATGAAGTATTTTCACTAGAAATACGTTTATCTCCAATCCACTGTTGCCTACACAGTGACGTGTGTCCATCTCTGAGCTCCCGGGCCCCTGCTCTATGAAAGCCCTTCGCTTTGCCACCACCATTCAACAGGAACTCTACTCTGCTGATTCAAATGATGGCATCTTGGTGTAGAAATCTGAGCACCTCACAGTGGATCCACGCATCAGTCACTAAGGGACGCTTGCCAATCTCTGTCACAAGAAGATTAAGACAACACATTGAAAGCTGCAAGCATTGCCCTAACTAATGAGAGTTTTGTTACGATTTTCGGGGCTGCGGGAGGACCACACTCTTTCCTGACAGTGTATGCAGGAGCTCCAAGCCTTCCAGCTCCTGAGCCCCAACAGGGAAGGCTTGTCCCTTAGCTACTGTCAAGGTGTAATTCTGAGTCTGACGCTCATCAGTTTATGAGGCCTCATTTTCCTCATCTGCCAAAAGATACCCATGAAATATAAAGCTTTTTAAAACTTGAATAATCACTAAGAAGAATTTATAAAAACTAAAGAATTCCTTCAATGCCATTAAAGTACTAATTACATAGTAAGAATCATATATTTTTACTCCCTCCCAGAATGAGCTTTATAAGTGGGTCATTCAATTGTTCTGACATTGTCATTTAGGTATTATCTTAATTGTAGGTAATTTTGAGGGTTTCTTCCTTTCCTTATGTAATACTGGAGCAAGCTACATATAAGAAAGTAAAATTAAGAGTCATATCACCTCAACCTAATAGGAACCTTAGCGAAAGAATCGCATACTAACCAGGAGACCCCATCAGCTGCACTGACCAAAGGCAATACACCAATCAGTCTCACTATATTCAAATAACCTGATCATCCATAAGTACTAAAAGTGTCTCCATAGAAACCAAGTGTACAGTGGGATCTGCTCACAGTGAAGGATCTGCTTTAACAAAAAGATCTCACATTGAGCCAAGATTTTGCTCTAACTTAGGTTTACCAGGTCATCCTACACTGATATCATTAGATATTACACCTTTGGAATTGCACAGTCTTAAAGATTACAAAAAGCTCTGCACGTGGGGGAGGGTTTGGCATAAAAGATTTACATATGCGGTTATAAAAATACCAAAGCGGATTCCACGCTAAGCTCTGCCAGAGAGAGAATAATAACTGTTGCCCATCAGCATGCAGCTTTGAAATTATATTCTCTTCTCCAAGCAGAAGCAGTCATCAGATTATCAAAATGAGGTTATCTATCCTGCCTAAACTCAAATAGTGCTTATACGGAATAAGTACAAGGCAACCAACAGACAAGCAGCTATTTCCCTCCCACACAAACTAGAATCTTTCGTGAAATATATTTTTAATGAAGAATACATAACCCTCCTACATGGTTTGGTTCTGCTCTCACACTCCTACACATGAAAGCATACATTCATTTTAAAGAGAGGGAGAATTTTATAGATTCTAATAACATCCTGTACAGTGTAGGGCAAAAAAAGAATGCTAGCCTCTGAACTAACCCCCAAATGTATCTTTTTCACCTAATGCTACTCTTATGAAAGTAAAGCTAGGTACCAGCGGCTCCTGGGACACAACGATGAAATAAACACAAACACTGGATCTCATCAATATTTTAATGACTGATTTCTAATTAGATGCATATGAAGGCTTAATTCATTCAACTGCTAGTCACTCAAAACTCATGGAGCTTTGAATTTTAATCTTTCACAAATTTCAAATTATGAAATGCTTGGCATGAGTCATATTGCTTATTCAAGAAGCAATTTCTTTTAAAGAAAAGTTTTCAGGTTTACAGTGGCACTCGTTTTTCCTTCCCCTTCAATCATCTAGCTGTAAATGTCTAAAATTAAAACAATAGACTTGACAGTTGGATAGATTTTTAGCATCTGGATAGCTAACTGGAAATGAGGCTGTAAAAAGAATTAGGAATGTTGTTGCCCACTCAGTGGAATTATAAGAGGTAAAGTAAGTACGGATAAAAATCTCTTTCTCCACCAGAGCTTTTCTACCCCACACAGCACCTGTCTGAAGGGACTAGGCTCTGGTATATACCTCAGAATTTGGTACCTAGGAGACAAGCCATTAAGAAATTAATTACAGTGACAAGTGACCTTAGGAATCTGTTACATTAAGGGGATATACCTTTGTAATAAATAAATACATTTTTTAAACTTGGTAACCCAAATCAAAAAATGTTACTATTTCCATAATGAAAATGGTCTTAAAAAGTTACAAAACCAATTTTGCCTAAATGCTTAAATGATAGAATTGCATTACACTAAAAGGAGTGTTTTAATCTTGTCTAATTGTCATTTTAAAAACAAAATAATCTCTGAGAGGACAGTCAGCAAACACGGGCAAACCAGAATCTGTACAGGACCTGGTCTTCTTTAACACAGCAAAAGGTCAAGAACGACTTTTGCAAACAAAGTAACATCAGGGAAAGATAGAGGAGGATAGAAAAGAAAGAGGAGTGTGAGGAGACGGAAAGGCAGAGACCAGGAGAAAAGTTGAGGCTATGGACACGCTTCCACGACAGCAGTTGTAATCTGCTAAAATACTGGTGACTAAATATCAGCACAGTTCAGGAACCTTATTCGCCACGTGTGTAAGAAAGAGGTGGCGAAGAGGAAGAAAATGAGAAAACATATTGTAACTTATAATTCCTGTGAGTTATAATTCATTTCCACATGCATACATCAGTGCACAGCTCTACTCCCCAAAGCATATCAAAGTGAGCTGCTGGGTAACTTTCAGAATCACCTCCACACACATCCAAATTAAAGACAACAGTAGATGACCGTGTATCTCTAGGAATGCCTGCACACCTTTCAATCCAAAGCCCTTATTTCTCTATACAGGATCACAATAGTCCAGTCGCTCATGGATAAATCTAACTGATTTCAAAAACAAAACCTTAGCTAATTAAAGAGAACTCAGTGCCTTCCCCAGCGACCCCGCAGTCACTGGGTGCCTCCAAGGCAAGGTTCTGACTGTCAGCTTTCTCAGGTTCAGAAAGGCACTGTTCCCCACACACAGCCTCCAAGGGCTAAGGAACCAGCTGAGCCAGAATTGCTGCTGTTCACAAAAGGAATTCCCCCTCCCTTCCACTCCTTCTCCCTCCCCTTTCTTCTCTTGTCCCTCCTCCCATCATCCGCTGGTGAATAATATCACTCAGCTACCTGCCTGGATCAACATAGGGAGCCCCGGTCTTCAAGCATTCAGAGAATTTAACAGCCTGGAAATTCCTGTTGTCCGTTCGCTGAGGTCACAGATAAAGCTAAACAACAGCCGTGGTTCCCATCAATCATAAGTCACTCACTGATAGAATGTATGGTAGGAGACCTGATGTAAGCAAGTCACCAGAGAAAATACCCACTGATGACGCATATCCAGGCATAAAAATAGTCACAGGGCCCTCAAAGGGATTATTCAACAGCCTACATTTAGACTTTCTTACAAGAGACCTGAAGTCAATGAGTGCAGTTCAATGGCTGGAGAGAGTTGAAGTTTAAGCTTCCTCAACAAACATAACCACAAATAACTGGTTCAAATAAGCTCCTGCAATAACAAGCTGTTCAGTACATTGTAACGCAATTTTATAAGCATTAAACAGTACCACCAACTATCTTATAAAATGCCACATAATCATTTCTTTTATTCATGTTCTCTCATAGAAAAATTTCTCTGTTTTTCAAGCATGCTCCCCAAACATTAATTCTTAATCAGTTTGAAAACAAAACACAAACAAAAAAAAAAACATCGGTTGCCTTACAAATAAATGTTAGGAAAAGAACACATACTGCAGTTATGTATCTATATCCTTTTAAAACATGCTTTTAAGTAGAGTTAAGATTAGTTACAAGTTTTATCAAAGAAACAGGCGTTTTGCCTATTGTATTTGCAATTATATTTTTCCTGAATTGGTTTGGTATTTATAGAAATAATTATTACATTAATTAGATATACCTACTATGGTATCTTACACATAGGAGGTACTATTATTTTTTGCCCAACGAATGAATGAAATGTTATGTGCAAATATTTTAATTAAGTGAAAAGATGGTAATAAGACTGAATTCCTGTTTTCTTTTATTTTATGAGAAGGAAAATAACTTTTTACATGTGTAACAATTTTATTAGTTTTCAAGTCATCTGTTCTCTTTTTCCTCCCACTCAAACATATGCACAGCTACCCTACTGAGGAAGGTCTTTCATATTAGAAAATGCTTTCATATTAGAAAATGCTGGATTTTTGCACATTTTAATATTTGAACATCTAAAAATGTTCCCCACCCAGTATCCTTCAAGCAACTGTGCCGACACAAATAAAGGCAACTGACTACGACAAAACCCAAAATTCTGCCTCAGAACTTGAACGCTTCCTACTTGCACGCCCTAGGTGTTAGTCGTAATTACCAATCCTAATAGTGGATAGATTTTCACGGTCACCTGCTTAATGATTAGCCACAGGACATTTCTCTGTGATAGAATTTATCTCAGTGCTTAATGATATTAACTATGCTGCCCACACAAGTGGCAAAGACCTGTTAGTAAAATTGCTAAAGCTTTGGACAATGTTTGCTATCACTTTGGAAAAACTTAAGAGCTTTATTGTAGAGGGCAAATCTCCAGCAACAGTTACAAGACATTTTTCTTCCTATACTCATAGGTTCCACCTCACTTTCCTCAAGTATGATAACACTGCTATAAATACAGGTGAAATTTATTTTTAGTACTAAGATTTTGCAAAGCATTCACGTTTCTCTCCTGTGCATATGTGTCAACAGTATGTGGCCTACTTTGAAGAATCAAAATGGAAATGTTCACTGGTGCCCTCTAGTTGATCACTGCCAGGTCACTCTGAAGAAACACAAGTGTACCAGCATCACTCCACTCAGGAATATTGCAAAGTTCCTAATTATCGACAGTTCAGCAATTAATTCCTGCCATAAAACGTGAGATAATAAAACAAATTCAATCTGCAGTCTATTTTATTTCATAAGGTTCCAGTATTCCTTTTTGAAAATGAATAAGGGAAAAATTTCAGAGGCAAGAAAAAAATAAAAAATAATGAGACATATTTACATTTGCTAACGAAGAAAGAATGTGCTTAAAGTTAACTGATTCAGAAACCAAAAGTGTTTCACAAATTTTACAGAAGCTCATGTTTTTAAATAGCTCAAAACTAGGCAAGGCACCAAGAAATAACCATGTTTCACCCTGCATCATACATCTGACACCCTTCTGTCACGGTGGTCTATGCTGGTCAAGTCTGAATTGAGAATCCTCAGATAATTTTAAAACAATGCCAATCTCCAAAGACATGATTCTCAATCCAGAGATTACAGATTGATTTCCACAAGAAATTATTTCCATCAGTACTCCTGGTTTTAGTAATGCCACACCTGTTAAATTTACTATCAGCAAAACAACTGATTTTTTAAAACAATAAAACTTCCTTATCCTCGATTAGAACCTATGCCATCCTTGTAATTATTTAAAATTGCGAGACAATTTTCTGCTCTAACGCAATTAAACAAACCACTGCTTAAAATTAAGAAATTGAAAAAAAAAAATGTTAGAGAACACTTTTTAACATTTTTTGGAAATGTCAAACAACATAATTACCAGGTCACTAAATTAAGATCAGATTATTTAATTATCTGGACAGAAAATATAGCAAAAAAAATCTGCTTTATCAACATTAGGCTTTCTAGAAGCCATCTTTAAATTCATCCTCTATGTCATTAATAGAGTATCATGATAATAAACCTTTTTATATGTTGTGACTATATTTTTAAAAAGGGGGGGAATACATCCCCAGTTCACTATCCTGTGTCCAGCCTAGGGCAAATCCCTCATATTTAGACCATAAGATTAGTTCTCCCTTTTAGTCTCAGTATTATGTCAGGATTCTGTTTTATTTTTAATTTTTTAAATTACATTTTTAAAATATCTCATTGTTTAATACTGCCTTTTCCACTTGGCAAATAAGATTGTTTTCTGGACATTTTATGGCTTGTGGTCAATGAAGTCATCATTTTCACCCTTTCCCAGCACACAATTCACCTACATGAGCACGCACACACGCACACACGCACGCACACACACATCTGTACAACCTTTTCCTCATACCTAATCTCCTTTCATGAGGCCAAACATTCACCAAATAACTCAAGGTAAGTACATGGGGGTCATCTTTAACTGTTCCCTCCTCTCAGATCTAATCCCCAAAGCTTGGCCAAGTTACCTCTCTCTCTTGTCTATCTTCTCTCTAACTCCATCCCCATGACCTTAGTTCTAGCCTTCAGAATTTCCTCGCTTAGCTTTAGCTAACTACAGTAACTATCCTAGGTTCTCTTTTTCTCCCAGTGATGCTCTATAAGACTCAAAGTGAGCTTTATGAAACATAAATCGGACTATGGTATTCACTGCATTAAATCCGTCAGTGGATCCTGGATGCATCCTTCCTACAAAGTCTCATGTCAGAGATCATGCTTCACTGTCGCAATTGTTCATTACAGGCCTGAACTCCTCGTGTGACTTCCAGTTCCTTGAGGTCAGACTGTGCTGTGCTGACTGCTGCACCTCCCGCTCCCAGCAGTCGGGCCGGGCACATCTGCTGAGCAGCAGTGGGCTGAGCGACAGGGCTGACAGTTTTAACTCCCAGTGTTGTCCGATCAGACTAGCTGGAAAGACGGCATGGTAGAGCACAAAAGCATTCTCTTTGAAATCAGAGAATACTGTGTTCAATATCTTAGGCAGTTACATAACCTCTCTGAACTTTCGGTTCCCAATCTTAGAATGAAATGGAATAACATGCATTATGTGCCTACTCTAATAGCTGGCACTTACTGAGAAGGTGCTCAATAAACGGCACCTATTATTATGTCTTAGGTGGAAACGTATAATAGAATAATTGCATTTCCAATATGCAATTATACACACATATATCAGACAGCAAACTTACCTATATCAGCCCTGTTAAACTAGACACATATCTATACAGGGTGGAGCAAAAGTAGGTTTATAGTTATGAGTACACATAATATGAGTTCATTCTTATGCTATTGTTAATCATTGTACAATTTTTCATACAAACAACTGTAACCCTGCTTTTGCCCCACTCCGTATTCCTGTGTTGCCCAATACAGCGGCACTGGACATAGGTGGCTATTGACACTCGGAATGCGGCTGGTATGACTGAGGAACTGATTTTTACATTTTAATTAATTTCATTGTAAACAGCCCCAAGGGGGAGGCTACCTTACTGGACAGTGAAGATTTATTTCAACTCTGACATCATTGGCTCCCCCTTTAAGTGCTTATCTCCTTCCCTTCCCTCCAATTTGCAAGGTTCAAGTATGATTGTCAATATTTCTTCTCTTAAAGAAATCAGACATAAAACAACCCATTCTATCCAATGAGATTTAGTCCTGGAAGCATGAGAAGATCATAGGACAGAGTTCCACATACAGTAATCAGATTCAAAGAATGACTATATCAATGAAAGAAACTAATAAAGAATACAATCCCCAGAGTGGAACCCCCTACACAACCCAGAGAGGCAGACTACAGTGGCCAGTGAGTGCCCAGGACGTGGCACCAGCAGAGCTGGCCTCAAATCCTAGCCCTGCCATCCACATTCCGCGAGGTCTTGGAAAAATCTTTCACCTCTCATCTTTCAAACAATAATAATATTACTTACAACTCACAAATATCTTGTAATAATCGAATAAGTCAGACATATAAATATTAGTCCAAATGGTATAAATTTGAAAAGTTGTAAAACTAACATTTAAATCTCTACCTTTTATATTATTACAGTAAATAAAGTCTTATAAATATGAGGTACCCTATACATATGCCTAGACAATTTGGGTAAAGGGAAAGATCAATACTTATATGGAAAGATTAATAATTACAAAGATGATTACATTTCCATGTGTAAACTATAATAAAAGGACTCATTAATTTATTGCAATCATTATCTGTAGTATACAGTCTTTATTTGACACCAAGGTCAGATAATGTTGAAATCTGCTTGTTGAAGCTGTTGAAATTTACGACCTTAATTATACCATATGTGCTGTATGGACAGGGTCAGTGGTCCTCAGCAATATTTGGTAATAACAGTTCACTTTTGTGCTTTACAGTTCAAAAAGTACTTTCACATATATTTTTAAGTTACCATCAGGACAACTCAAGACAGGCCAAGAATTTTATTTTTTCCACTTATCAGAAAGGTAAAGTAGTAGAGTTAGTAGGTACAATTACCAGGTTAATAACTCTAAGTCTAGAGTTCTTACCATTATACTCCTGGGAATTTCATGGTGTTTCACATTTCTAAAAGAGAGCCCATATTTTTGTTAAAGGGCTCCCACAAGAAAAACTTTAACAAAATATTCGGTGTCATATTGTATATATATCTCATCATACACATATGTGTATACACAATGTAATATTAATATTAAAAATAATTGAATAGTTTTTTAAAGTGTTTTTATCCACAGTCACTTAGCAGAGTCTTACAATTCCTTACCAAGAAGATATGCCAGATATTAAAACCCCTATTTATAGATAAGGAAATAGAGGCTTGGAAAGACCCTGACCTGGACCACGTCTTTGCAGTGTATGGAGATCAATGATGTGTGTACTTGGCCTTGGGTGCAGACCTACTACCAACCAGCTGAGGAGCTTCAGGTGAGTCACTCAACCTCTCTGGATCCCACCTTCCTCCCAGAGAAAATGAGCAAATGTGAGTCACCCACAGATACCGCCTAGCTGTTAAAATTATATTATTCTGCAATTCGGCTAATTCCATGATATCACTGAGACAAGGCCCCAGATGGTCTGTTTTTGCTGCTGCTTTGTCCCCGCTCACACACTCGACTGCTTAAGATATCTCACTGTTTTTTCACAATTGAACAAACTGGATCTAATTAAGGAGTTCATTCCGTTTGTTTGTTTGTTTGTTTATCTTTACAGAGCTTTAGGCCCTGTTTTTTCTTTGTTCCCTGGCTTATGTACAGTGAGTAAAAACATTCCTCCTCGAGACAGACGTGTGGAGCTCAAAGGGTCTGGAGAAAAGGGGGTGTCCTCCTGTGACCTTCCCTCACCGCACCACACTTTCACTTTTGGGATGCGAGGTACATGTTTATTTTGATGGCTTTTGCTATCTTTTTCATTTTTATTTTTCAGAGAAACAGTAATGGATGATAGGAGAGACAGGCTCCAGCATCCTGGCCCAGGGACAGGGTCACAATTACTTTAAAGAACTTAAAGTGGCCCAACCAAAAGCCTTCCCACCCTGAAGAAGAGGCAAGTCCAGAAGAAGTCAAAGCTGCTGGCTAACAGTGGACTCGGGGGCACAACTCCAGAGACCCCTTCTGCTAGCAGAGACAAAGCTCTTCCTCCATCTATGCTGAGGTAGGTGCCAAAGCAACCTGACCCCCCCTGAAGAGTCTCTGGAGCCTGGCAGTAACCTGAGCTGCTCTAGGTTATTTTTGCTGAGGGCTAGTGGTTCTTAAAGGGACTGTGAGCTAAGTGCACAGATCCAGACACAGGAGACAAATCAATGAAAAGACCTACGTGATGTACCTGTCTTCATTAAACACAGTTCATCAAAAGCATACCACTGATCAATGAACAGGTATGTGAGCCAACATTTTCATGTGATCAGTCGTCATATCCTGTGACATAACATCACTGGTTTAAAAAAAGGGAATACTGAGTAACACAGCGTGCCACTGGTTTAAATGTAAAAGGAAAGCAGGCATCCCCAAGGCTCTGTCCTCAGTGCTAGACTGCTACTTAAGAAGGGAGTGGGGAGCAGAGATTCCACATGGCAGTGGGTACCAGCGCTGTGCTCTAAGCTCTTATCCCATTTAAATGCTCGCTAGAAGCCTTACAAGTATAACAATTGCACTCAGAAAGGGAAGTGGAGCTCTGGGAGGCTTTGTGACACACTCAGAGGTTACGCGATGGGTGATGGCAGGCCCCTTGCAATACTGGTGAAGGTTCCGAAAGCAAACACTCACCCCATTCACAAAACAATTCTTGTGAAACAACTAGTCCTTTCATTCTCTGTCCCACATCCCTAAACTGGCCAGGGAGGAACAGGAATAATCCAGTAACTAGGAAAGTGGGATCTGGAGTCACAACTGGCCAAGTTCATAAACCTGCTCCGCCACAAACACGCTGGGTGACCTCAGGTAAGTTGGGCACACTCTCAGAGCCTCGGTGGCAATGACAGCAATACCTACCTCATCAGGATGTTCTGGAAATTAAATAAGACAATCCTATGTGTACTGTGTCAGAAACAGGGCCTGGCACAGGGAACCCTTCGTTCAACAATTGCCATTATTCGTTGTATTAGTATTCCTATTCAGCACGCGTGTAATTCGAGTTGCCTTGCAATCTGGCAATGTGTAATCACAAGAAAAATAATGCATCAGCTAGTTGCCGGGCAGGTACTTTACAGACATGATCTCCTCTGCTCACAAGTTCGCCGGGCAAGTTAGGCTACTCCTTCTCAAATGAGGGAAGAGGCTCACAGAGGTTTAGGAACTTGCCCAAGTTACAACTAGGTAAGTGACAGAGCAGGGGTTTTAGCTCAGGTCTGACTTCAAAGTCTATACTCCGTCCATTCAACTGAGAAATAGTCAGGGAACGGCTTGGAGAGCAGTGAGAAGAACCCTCAGGTCCAATTCCTACCCCACAGCTTATCATCTGTTCCTTCAGATCAGTCATGCAACCTCTCTGCCCTCTTTGACCTTCCAGCTATGATTTTTTTTTTTTTTGGCGGGGGGCGGGGGGGTCCTAACTCTGCAGCAAGTTGCTCAATCATTGTTGATCTCCAGGTAATTCTACAGAGAATAATATAGTTCTCTGTAACCCTATTAAAACTACATTATTCTAAGTGTTTGTTTTGGAGGCATAGATCTTGAGAAATCCACAAGCCCTGTATAATATAAATAATGGGGAAAAAACATGCAAATGCCTAACATCTGATAGTTCATAAAGCATCTTCATAAACATTAGCTCATTTAATCAACCTACTCAGCAAGGTGTCTATGTGCCTGTTTCTCAGGTGAAGAAACTGAGACACAGGTTAATTGCCTATAGCCACATAATTAGCAAACAAAGACAAAGCAGTATACTTCTGCTGAGCGTCTGAAGGTCATCATTATCACCTCCCAGTGCTCTGGTTATATCCAGGTTTTCTAATATCACATCTTTGTTCCAGCCATTTTACTGTATCTAGCACTGGAAAAATCTCAGCATCTTCTCTCCTGTGCTCTACTATGCTTAGAAATGTACATCAAGTTACGATCAAGTACTAGCATCCCCTTCTGTGCTTCATGAACTGTCCTTTACTTGTTCTGAAAATATCGTTTCAAGTAACTTCTATGCTATTTCCCAACATAGCATAATATCCACCCAAGGAAACTAAGTCAATATAATTGTCCAAAGCATGAGTGAGCATCTTGCACGTATTGCAGAGCCCATGTATTCTTACCGCACTTAGTAGATGTTCAATGATTCAATTGAATAGGCTCAAGAGAACTGTAACTTTATATACTCATATGTATGTAATCATCATTTTAAAAAATGTAGGTACTTTTACTTTTAACAGAGAACTTGACAATAGAAGTTATGTTTCAGGATAACGTGCTGAATGTTTACAGTGTGCCTTGCACTGTTCCCAGTGCTTCTCATTTTCTAATTTATTCCTGGAAACAATTCTGTGGGTCAGCACTATTATTATTCCTATTTTACAGATGAGGAAACTGAGTCACTTTAACTTGCCCATGGGTATAGAGTTAGCAGTAATTTGAACCCAGAGGCGCTGGCATCCAGAATCCCGACCTCATTCAATCTTCACGACAAGTTTAGGCAGCAGTGGTAAATCACTTGGAGAATGAAGGTTGCTTTGATAATTCACTGACATGATCTGATACTCAGGAGAAAAATCAAATAATCCAATTAAATTGTTTATAATAACAGGACTATTTATTCCATGAACAAAACTTATCACAAGTGGTACACCCATTACATAATAATTTAAAAAGTTGTTGGGAAAAAAAATCACCTATAGCTACATTTTAATTTTAATATTTAGAGTTTTACTTCATAGCCAGAGGTCTTAATAGAACTCTTTATGGACTCTGATGTTTTCCTCATGCAATCTTGCACACTTCACATTGTTTTTCATTTGCAATCTTAAAATGGTGTGATTCTATCTAGCATCCTTTGAAACTTGCGTCTTAAAACATAGCAACGTGTAGGGATTTCTTCAGGACTTAACTTCTTGTCTCTTTTCTGGCCTTCATCCGTCTTATTTTGTCCTTATCTTTTTCTTTTACCCCTCATCAGTGGCCTGCAAGCTAATGATTGTTACCTCCACTTTACAGACCAGGAAATTAAAGATCCCAGAGGGTAAGTAATGTACCTAAAACTGCACAGGTTATAAGTTGGAGAAGTAATATTGAAACTCAGGTTTTTCTTATCTCAGAACCAGTGACCTTTCCACAGACCACACAGGACCACAGACACAACAAATCTAAAATGTAAGTCCTTCCTTTTCTCAAAAGCCTGCTCATCTTCCTGTGTCTTATCCTGGACAATGTCTTCACTATTTACCTTGTCATCCAACTGAAGTCCTGAGGATTGCCTCCTCTTCCCTCGTCCTTCCCATCACCTCAGTCACCAGGGCTGTATCCCAAGCTTAACCATCCATTCTGAGCTCACTATTCTGGATATCACAGCATTAGTTAGAGCCTCTATTTTTTTTCTTTTGAAGATTACTATAACTGTCTGCAAACCATGTCTCTCACAGCGGGTCTGAGTCCCTCTAGTTCATTCTCATGATGCTGCCTGAGAGTCCCCTGTAAAATGCAAATCTGAACATATCTCTCTCTCCTCATTGCCTACAAAATAAAGCTCCAACATACCAGCATGGCATACCTTCCTTGACCTGGTTCCTGCCAAGCATTCCAGATCCTTCCCTTGTGACCTCCACTCCTCCTCCCCCTATACGCCGTAATCCACCCATACTAAGATTTACTGCTCACAAAAGCACCTTGCTGTTTTCATGTCTATGGGCTTTTGCACATCAGGGCTCTATGCCCTGGAAAGCCTTTCCTCAGGCTGTCTACCAGGCAAACTCCTCCTCATCCTGAGGGCAGCTCAAGCATCTATGCCTCTGTCCAGCCCCTCAAGCAGAGCACACTGCATCCCTTTCATGTCACAGCCAGGCTTTGTGGGTCCATTTCACAACCTATTGTCATGTTTTGCTGTCTGTACTTAACTTCTAGAACATCAGCCCTTCAGAAGCAGACACACGCCTATTCTTTCTTGCGTGTTCAGGTCAGCACACAATAGCAAGTCAAAAATAGTTGAACGAGTTAATTAATGAATGAAACTGATGGTATGTGGGTATATATAATCTTAGTCACAGATCATGTCTAAGAGTAAATACAAAGAGAATGTTCCAAGTAGAAACAACAATGGGAGAAATATATCATTTCTCCATGTGAAAAAAGGATGAATTGTAGTCCAAAGTACAAGCAGAAAACAACATTTTAGTGTTGTTGTGTAAGTAGGGTTCTCAGAAACAGGAAATCCTTGGGTCTCTCATCAATAATGTCCTCCCAGCACCACGAGAGCCATCTATGAAGCTGGGCAGGGATTGTGTTCAGAGTAAAAGCAAGGGGTAAAGATCTGCATCAGAGAGGACATTTCTAGGATCCCTAATCCTACAGGTAGCCATCTGTATTCAATCAGAAGTTTTGGGTGGTACAAAAACAGTCTCAGACTTATTAGAGATTATTCTCAGAGCTAACCAGGATCCATTAGAACATCTGATTTATCCCCTGGATCAGCTAAATTGGAGCACAGCAAAAACTAACATTTTTCTGATTGTTCTATCATTCCTAAAATGCAGGACAGGAACACAGACATAGAATAAATAGTCAAGTCATGAGGTTAGCTCTTCAAAGTGATAAAACGAAGCAAGGGACAGGTAAGACGAATGGAGATGGGCATGACTGTGAAGCATGAGGGAGACAAGAAACCTGAAGTGTCCGAGTTGAGTCAGAGGCCAAATCATTGTGGGCAGGAATACTTAATTCACCAATCACTTCGCGCCACCCCGGTCCTTCAGCAGAAAGCGGGATACCAGATGACCAACAGAAAGCACTCCTTCCCGCAGAGGAGGAAGTTGATTACAGCTTTCACGAGCCCGCACACTACACGAAGGCTACAATTTAAAGGCTCTCCCTAGAAAAAGACTGTGGAAAGAAGCAGCCAAAGCGCCGTAGAGACACACAGAAGAGTACTTAACTGTGTTGACATTTCCAAAAAGAGAAAGGGGCAAGAGCATTTTCCTAACAGCAGCATTCTTTAATTGCCTTTCCTTGCTTCCCTTCTGGAGCGAGAAAGGAGGTGGATTGATGGCAGCTAGATCATGTAAAAGACCACAGGGCAGCTGACATGAACTCCTATCTGGCCTCCTTGCACAAAGGCTTTATTATAATCCACAAATAAAAATGCGTGGGCAAGACTTGGAGGGTTGGTCCCCGCCCCCCCCAAACTCACTTCCAATCCCGTGCTTTGAAAGCATTTGTGTATACACACCCTCTGACAGAATAGGTTCTCTGTGTTGCCATGGAGCTGAAACCTCTGTAGTTCAGATGGAGGGATCACACTGCTTTTTTACTTCCAACAGCAGAGGTAAGAATCACTGCATAATATTAACTCCACTTGTGTTTCAGATTTTCAGTTGCTTGTCTTCTCCGTGTTCACATGAATTCTTTTTTTTTTTTTTTTTAACTTATTCTTTGTAAGATTACCACAGTGGAAGCTCTGGCAAACTGATTCTTGTTTTTGTAAAATCAGTATGCAGAAACTTGAGGACATGTGTGCTCTGTGAGCTTCCTCTCCCAGGGCCCCTCCCTGCTTACAGAGAAAGTTTGTGACCTTATCACATCTTAGAAGAGTTTATGAGAAATGCGAAACATAAATCAATCCATATTTAGTAAATATTTTGTGCAACAAATAAAACATCCTATGCCTGGCAGCTGTTTTCTCTGGCATGATAAATCTTAATATTATTTATACTCTGATGAGTACTTTATCAAATAGGCCTCAACAATCAAAATCATATCTACAATCGTTTCGCAAATATAGATATACTTCTGCAAGTCCCTCTTGGGTTTCATTTCAAAGTTCAGCTATTATCTTATTGCTTAAAAAATCAAATAAAAGAATTTAAAAAAGGAACACAAAGTGATTTCCTAATGCAACCTCAATACAGTTGCCAACCCTCCTTTTTGGATTTTGCCTCTCCTGAGAAAATGGGGATCTGACTTGTACAAAATGAAGTGCAAAGGAGTTAAAGAAAAGGATTTTGATTTCCCACCTGGAAATCTGTTTTCAGTCCAAGTCCCACATTCTCATAATCTTGAGTCACAATTTCTCAGGTAAATTCACCAATGTGCTAACAAGAAGTTCTGTATCATGACATCTTGCACAGTACATACATTAAAACTTGACTATAAAAATGACCATGTGGCTCAGCCTGTGTGGCTCAGTGGCTGAGCATCGACCCATGCACCAAGAGGTCGCCAGTTTGATTCCCGGTCAGGACATATGCCCAGGTTGTGGGCCCAATCCCCAGTGGGGGGCATGCAGGAGGCGGCCAGTCGATGTTCTCTCTCATCGATGCTTCTATCTCTCTCTCCCTCTCACTTCCTTTCTCTCTAAAATCAATAAAGGAAAAAAAAAATTTTTTTTTAAATGACCATGTGTTCATTGGAACAGCAAAAGTGAATCTAATAATTTAAAGAATGAGAATGTAAACACGTGGAGGAGAGAGAGGCCAAAAAGATAGGTAAAGCACACTGTACCAAACTCCATGTAATACTAGAAAGTGAAGCAAAATAAAATGTAAAAAATTTAAAATTAGTTTATGAGTGACAAAATAAATAGTGATGGCACTGGAAGATAACCCAAAGAATAACATAAATACTCAGGTGTCCTTACCAAAAAAATAATTAAATATATTTTGTAAATACTCTCTTCCTTCAAGGGGTAAACTTCATTATTCTCCCTTTTTCTAAATCCTTACCCAAGGATATTTTTCCATTGAATTTCAGATAGAGTGGGGGGGGGGGGGGAGAGAGAGCAAGAGAAACATCGACGAGAGAGAGACACATCAGGCCGGGGGTCTAACTACAACAGAGGCACATGCCCTTGACCAGGATCAAACCTACTCTTTGGTCCGCGGGCCGACACTCTAACCACTGAGCCAAACCGGCCAGGGCCATTATTCTCCCTTTAAATGTGAGCAGACTTCCAAAGCACAGAATATGGAAAGGGAAAAGTAGTAACTTCACAGTGGAAAAATCAGACTCTACCTTAACCAAGTGATCCAAGCTAACGTCACCAGTGCTCAGCTATATAGACAGAGCACATCTCATAACATAAGGCAATGAGAAGGGCATCTCATCTCTGTGCTCTTCTTCCCTAACACCCATAACTCCAGTCTAGAAAATTCCTGGCCAATACTCCTCAAAAATGCCCATCCCTTCTGAACGTAAGTGGACTATGTCACGGCATGCTATGCTATGTTATTATATAGCATACAGTTCAATGCTAAACTATGCACCACTGAAGCTACTTTGGAACTTCAACAGTATTCCCTTGTTAAACTGGGAGCAGTAAACAGATCTTTTCTCCATTGTTTTCCCCTTTATTGTAAATAATTTACAGAATTTTACTACTGCACAACATAACATCACCCAGGCACAGAATTTTGTATTATATTACATTAAATATTTTTTAAGTGAGTAGCCAATTAATATTAAATGACTTCAGTCAAACCAAGAGATCCTTTAAAACCATCAATTAAGCATTCAGACTTTGTAGGTAACAAGTTTGTTTATATAGTAATTTTTCTTTTTCTTTGATTTTGAAGCTTCCAAAACCCATCAGAAATCTCCAAATGCTGTAGACTTCAGGTTCTTTTCTTACTACAAATAGTATGTATATTTTCACTATGACTAGACACATGTGCCTGTTATTGATGACTTTGGCAATTATTTGAACAGGCGTATTCTATATCTATTTAAATGGCACAACAATGCTGACAGTTCAGTGCTAGCCGGTTACAGGACCTTGTGAGCACCCTAGGCAGATGCCCCACGCTGCCTGTGGAGAGGCATTCCCCAGCCTCTTGGCTGGGTGACAGCAACCACAACAGCCCACAGGCGGGCAGAGAATGATGAATAAAATGATAAATATTTGTGATGAAACAGGATGTTAGGGAGGGGGGAGAGGGGGTGGAATATCTAAACTATGAACCACTGAAGCTACTTTGGAACTTCAACAGTATTCCCTTGTTGTGAAACTAGGAGCAGTAAACAGATCTTTTCTCCATTGTTTCCCCTTTATTGTAAATAATTTACAGAATTTTACTACTGCACAACACAACATCACCCAGGCACAGAATTTAAGACTTTGGGCTATCAAACCATAGGCACTAGACCCCCAACAAATGCTGTAGTCATCTATTACAGACAGTTCAAACACTGATGTGAAGATATAATTGTTTTAGGCCGGAGAAGACACTTTAAACAGATCTGCCCTTGCTGTTGCTTGAGGGTGTAATTTAAACAATTGTTTACTAGGTTTAACCTCTCATTTATGCCACTTAGTAACAGCAATAATAATAATTTACAGGCTCAGGAGCTTTCTTGTCAAAAGTAAAATAAAGAAATTCTGAAATCAAACATAGTACTTCACATACAGAGTACCAAGCCTCAGAGACCTCTCTCATCTGGAGTCTCAATACTCAGCTCAGGGTATCCAACTCAAGTGACTCCCACTCACTCACATACCAATTCTGAGATCTGAAATCAATAAAGGGAACAAAACAAAAGGTGAAATCACCACTCTGGTGGTACTCTTTTGGACTCATTTTTAAAGACAGTGTTATCAGTAACAATGCCTTTTTAGAGTCCACAGTGCCCATTTCTCACATTTATTTTAGTCCTTTGTTGCTTTATTACTAACTATTCCACCAAAACAAAGTAAAAAGTAGCTAAAACCAAAACATGTCTCAGTGACAATTTGCTATTTTAAATGAACCTCCAACGATCTGTTCCATTGAAAGTGTCCTGACACTAATCAGTCACTTTGCTGTCCTGACACTAATCAGTCACTTTGCGATGTTACAAGGAGACAGGACGGCAGCGTGGTGTTGGGGCAGGAGGACAGAGACGGGAGCTGAGCAAAATACTGTTAAGGCTCACTCACTCGAGACTAAATATAAATGCAAAAGCTTATTATCAGTACAAAGCGTGGATTGCTACTAGTTTTTAGACTTATAAGCTCAGTTAGCCTTGTCTGAATTTTAACTAGTATGTTTGACAAGTACCTCCAAACGAAGAAACAGGAAATTATATACACGAATATGAAGACACATGTTCTACTTTTGTTTTCCATCTGTTACACTAATCATTCCCAACTAGGATTTGTCAATCCCCTTTATGCACATCTCTTTAAAAATAATTTCCTGGAAAACTTCGTAATTAACATCTTGAAAGCAAATGCTAAAGTAAAAAGGTCACAGTGTCCCATATACTTTCCTTTAATACACTATTAGATATGTTCCTGTAACTCTGTTATTCGGCGTGAAAATAGGATATCAAACTTGAAATGACAAAGTAAAACCTATGAGAAAATACAGTAGGTGCATAATCAGAAATGAATGTCATATTTCATTCCAAACACTATCAAAACTGATCAATTTCCTGTTAGTATACTTAGGCTTCAATAGTAACTCACTGTACATATTAGTTCCTACCCTCTTTCTTATGAAAGTAAGGCAACTCAATGAAACTGATCATGTGATCAACGTTGAGAAAATACCCTTTCTTACCCCTCAAAAGAAAACGATACATACAAAAACATCTCTACCAATACTAGAGACATTTAAAATGTAAAGTCAAACTTATAACACTCTGTAAAAATAGTTTGTTATTCATTTGTTATCATCTGTCAATCCTAACTTGCCCCAAACTTCATTCTTAGCCTTTCTAATTGGATCCATTTAATTTCACTTCCCACACCATTATTTATCAGTTAAGTAACCATGGGCAAACTGTGGTTTTCTTATCTTTAACCTGAGATAAGTGTAGGCCAGTATATCATAAGCACACAACTGGCATGATTTCTCCTCTTCCTCTATGATTTATTAAAACCAACTTAATTCTATTTTCTTAATAACTGTTTTGATGATTTTGCTTGCCCATTTATTTTATAATATTTTGATATAACAATTTATCTTCTAAAATTACTTAAGAGAAACAATCTTTCATTAGCTTTTAAAAATTCTTCCTCCCCCCCGGCCGGTATGGCTCAGTTGAGCATCAACCCATGCACCAAGAGGTCGCTGGTCTGATTCCCAGTCAAGGCACATCCCCAGTGGGGGGCATGCAGAAGGCGGCCAATCTATGTTCTCTCATCGATATTTCTGTTTCTCTCTCTCCTTTTCCCTTCTTCTCTCTCTAAAAAATCAATAAATAAAAAAATAAATAAAATAAAATTCTTCCTCCCCTGTATAAAATATTGGAAGATATATTGAACTCCTGTCTCTAAATACCGTTGAGAAATATACTGCTCAACTATCTACCAATAAACTAAATATTTATCAGATAACTTCAGTTATTTTTAAATGACTATAAGATCAATTAAATCAATAAAAAGAAAATGCTGAAATGCTTTATCAGTTCCAAAAGTATAGCCCAGTTACATAACAGAATCAGAGCCTCCAAAGAAGAAAATCAACAAGACATAATTTAGATAATCAATAAGAGACTACAAAAATGAATTTTGCAAATGAGCAATAACTTGAAGATGCATTTTTGAAATTATATTTAAGTTTTAAAATTTGGACACTGGAAGGCAGTGTCATAAGTGCTCAGAATACATGAAAAACAGATTTCCAAACAGAGTGTTTTTAAAGTGCTTTATAAATATAAGATACAACAATTTTTGATACTAAAACCTAAAGTTGCCTGGCCAGTTTGGCTCACTGGTTAGAGCACTGGCCAGTGACACAAAGGGTCACAGGTTCAATTTCCCGTGTCAAGGGCACGTACCTGGGTTGCAGGCTCAATCCCCAGCCCCCACCGGGGTCATGCAGGAGGCAGCCAATCAATGTGTCTCTCTCACATTGATGTTTCTCTGTCTCTCTTCCTCCCTCCCTTCCACTCTATCTAAAGATCAGTGGGAAAATATCCTCAGGTGAGGATTAACAAAAACAAAAAACTAAAGTTAAATACACTTAATTTACCAACCACATTCACTGTATTCAGAAGGTCTTAAATGTAGTTTCCATCTGCAGTTAACTCTCAATCTATAAATGTACATTTACCTGTAAATATTATTTACTAGATCCTTTAAATATTAAAAATAAAACTGATAATTCCCCGCTAGCTTGATCATTCCATGATTCTGGAATATACACATCTATCCTAACCCAAACCACAAGCAACATGAAGAATAACAAGCAGAAAACTGCACTTCCTTTATGACTGTAACTTTTAAGTAACTTCAAAAGCATCATCAAAAACTGATCAGAAATAGATAAACCAGATGAGACTAAGCTGAAATGGTTAAACTTATAAAATAACAAAACAAAAATAAATCACATCAAGAAAGATTAGAACTAAGTATAAATAACAATAATTAATATGTATAATATATAAAGAGCTCACAGAAACTTATTCTTTAAAAATAACTAGGAAATAAATTAGAAATATTATGATAAGCCAATTCAGAAAAAGAAACATAATTAATAAAGAAACCTCACTAATTATTAAAGAAATGCAAACCAAAACAACAATGCAGCGAAGGTTTTCACTTTGGCACAATTGTAATGAAAATGGAAAGTGATCTGAAAATACGGACTATGTATAATAAAAATATTCATATCCTTGGACAAACAATCCAAAGGGGAAAAAACTGAATACGTAGAAATAATGAAATTTTAAGAAAACAGTGACCAATAAATTAGATCCAAATTATATGGCCACTAAAAATAGAATATAGAAATCCTTTTAACTGTACCACATCCATTATTTCTATGGGAGTTCATGATACACTACAAATCACGTTGTTTGAATACAGTCACTTCTCAACTTACAAACACCTGACTGGCGGAAACCAAAAATAAAACCAGCTGCCACTGTCCCCAGGTTGTCGCCTTCTAACTCTACCAGAAGTCTAGCTGATACTCTCAGAGAGACTCAGCTGTTGTGAAAAAGATCTTAAACTTTTTAGAGAATTTGGAAGGAGAAAGGCTCAAAGTCATGAAAGCAAGACCAGCAGGAAAACCACACAAAGTTGGTGCTTAACCTGGAAATCACTCAGGAAACATTTCATGAATGAATGAATGAATTGTCACTCCTCTACTTTGAGCCTGATTCCTCTGCCCCTATCTTGTTCCAACAGCCTGATAACAGGCCTCCTTCTTGGGCTCCTGATTCATGGAGCTGGACCTAAGAAGGGAATTGAAACCCAGGAACAAACAGCTACAGGCAGTTCACAGGGCAAGTCCAAGCCCACGACCAATCCAAAAAGGTCTATTTCCTAAAGTGCAGGCAGACAGTATGTGATATACAGAGAGACAAGACAGACACGAATGGTGAAAGAAGTCAGAAGTTGAAAGTTTCACAAAGCTTATTAATAAGGATGTCAAGTGAGAGATCAAAGAAATGAAGTCTTGGTGTGATATAGAAAACATAAACTTGGTATCAAGGTAGGGTGGGCTAGGCCTGGTTTGGGGCTGAGCTTGTGACCCCTCAAAGCACCAGTTGGATATATTCTCCAGCTTCATTTGGATGGCCTTCTCAACTCATTTCACCCAATGTATAATTATCTTCTGAAATTTTGAGCCACTCTAATACTCAAAAATCTTCCTTGACTCCTCTTACCAACTGAATCAGAGAAAACACAGAATCTCAGCATTTGAGAGAATTTAAGGGCCTTTTAGTTCAACAACCCAGTGAAAGGGGTAAAACAACTTCACTCTTTCATTCAAGATCCATCACAATATCCTCCTTAAGATTCTCTGTTCATATCCCTGCAGGTTTCTTGCCTCCTGGCTTTCACACATGGCCACTATGCTACACAACTACAGGGGGCACTATTTACATAGTCTATGGAAATGGTGCCCTCAAACGTTTGGTAATATTCAACTCTAGGGCAGCCATAAGGGATACTCCTACCTTCATCTGTAACATTCTCTCCACCTGGAATGCCAACTCCCAACCCCATCTCTGCTTCTAAAGATGCTAACCATTCTTCAAGGCCCGTGTCTTCCAATAAAACCTTTGCTGATTCCTACAATTGGTTGTACTCTTTTTCTCTGAACTTTCATTTCATTTGGTTTATGTCCCTTTTATGCATATTCTCTCCTCTAGTATGAGTTAGTTATGCATGTCTTACTAGACTGTATATACACTCCGTGAGAATGTGAATGGTATAGGTATCACCTTTCTTTATACATAGTTCCATGATCATTGTGAAAATCAGTGCAGGTATTGTTGGCTGGGATTTTTGATGATTCAGGAACTAGAAAAGTTTTAGGCTGGAATGAAATATAGTGATGGGAGACACAGGACTAAATGTTGATGACTGATGCCTTCAGGCCCACTGGCCTTGAGAGAGTGCTAAGTGATAGGCGGTCACTGTCAATGACACTCTTCCTTATTTCACAATTTTGCCTAAGACCTAACATGTCCTCAGGAAAAAAGAGGAATTCCTCTTCACCCCTTCCTCCCTCCAGGAAAAGGACTCAACCCTCTGAGAAAAGGAATTCCAAATTCTACACAACCAAATAAAAAAACAGTTTTGAAAAAATGTACAAAGTAACCACACACTATTTAACCTATTTTATATACTATAAAAAAATAGTTTTCCTTGTTCAGTTAACAAATGTCTACTAAAGGGCAAGTTTAGAGAAGACAAATGTGAAACACTTGGAGAGCAGGTACATTATTCTAAATATGGTTTTCCCTACTACATGCAGCCCATGTGTCTTCCTGGCACATAATACGCATTTTCTTAATTAGCATGCACGCTGAAGTACCTATTTTAATAGATGTCTCATGCTCCAAAGAAACCATTATACTCTTTAAAAAGATAATTAACCATATAAAATATGATTCGGCATTAGCTATATAGAAAGAGACGTCTTCAAATTGATGCAGACGGATTTCTATCTGTGTACAGAAATCTATTTGAATGTCTTTGAGAACTTCCACATGTGCTATTTTCGTGTGGCATTGGTGTAGTGTACACTGGCTGATGATTCAGAACATCTTATTCTATATCTACACATGTGGGCATTTATAATCTGAAAAAATAAATCCCGTGCATTTTAAGACAATTTAAATATAAACAAGGCAGGGGGAAGGGCGACGATATCCAAGAGTAAAGCTGGGGGTGCACTGCATACTCACCATGCAGAATAAGCCCTCACATAACTAAAGTCTTTGAATGTTTTCAATGTCCGTCTAAAAGGTTAAAATTAACTGGTTCTCTCCTTCGCCAGAAGATGTTCAGGGTCACTGTTATGAACACAGATTACCACAGCAAACCTATCCATCTATTTATATTTATAAACACATATATATATACTTGTAGAGCCTCTCCTATAAGACAAGCGGCTCATTAAGCCCTGGAAACACTGTAAACTGGGGTAAATCAGCCATGCCTTCCGAAGCTGCTGAGATGCATCTATTTACTAATCTCTTCCATCTTCAGCTTCCCCATTGGCCCACATTTTGTTCCACCTTTTCAAGATCTGATATCTGACTTTTATAGTTTGTCTGTTTCCTTCTTCACTTTCACACCGTCAGTTGGCACTTTTGCAATCAATGTGCAATCCTTTACCAACAACAATCTTCACTTTCCATCTAAGGTACAGCTCCTAATCTTTAGAAAATTGGATCATCCAGCCTGTTAAAACTGAGCCTAAAATAGGGACAAACAAGCTCTGAGTAAAGGCTTCATAAGTGCTTTATATCATTGTAATTTGATCAACTTATTCAGTTCTTTCTGATGTGATATTTCTATTATCTCACTGATCCAAGCATACATTTGAGAACACAATTTAAAAAAAAATTTTACCCACAAAATTTCCCACCCCCTCTCTCATTCTCTTCTTAAAAAAATCATAAAACCCAACACTTCTGCTTGGAAGAAATATCCTTGTTGCTCGAAAATGCTTCTTCAAGCAGAGTGCTGGGACGTGGGCTCACAGTCCATAGCCCACTGTTCTCAGAGTTGCCCTCCAATCACCTGTATCAGATTGACCAGATTTGAAAATCCAGGTTTCCTATGTCCCACCACAGACCTAGTGAATAATATTTATAAAACCTAAGAACCTGAATTTTTTAAAGTACCTTGGGAGCTTGTTGAGCATGGTAAAGCTTGAAACCACTGACCTAAAAAATCAGAGAGTGCTGATTAAAGACGTCAGTCTGAGCCCTGAAGACCCAAATCCTCTATTTTACTGTCAGTCTTCAACATTTACTAAGCATCACCATCTATAAAGCCCTGTATAAAATGAAGTTTAAAAAATAAATAAATAAATAAAGTTTAAAGGCCCCCTCTGAACACAGACAGCTTCCATTCTAATCAGGAAGATAAAACATAGATAGATGAAAATATGTCTTTAAAATACACACGCAACATTTAGGGGGGCAGATGGGTGCTCAACAGCATCCCGTGTACATACGGTGGGCAAAGGAACCCTGAGAGGGGCAGAGTCAGGGACTGAGCAGAGTATTGCTGGAACTCATAAAGGAAGAACTTCCAACACAAGTTTGGAGCAGAATTTCAAAGACAGATTTTTAAGTGTGGATCTCAGCAGAGGTCAGGCATTGCCAGAGGGTATTTAAGATAAAGGGGGGGGGGTATAATCATATCTCTTGGTACAGCAGTCAACACAGAGGGAAAGAGAAATGTCCCAATGCAGGATGATAAAAACGCTGAGATATTGATTAGGAAAAATCTCCTTGAAAAGAAGCTTTTATAAATAGATATTATCTTGATAGACAGACAGAAGAGGTGTTGTTATGCCTAGTTTATAGATGAGAAAAGTAAGAATCATCTGGGACCCTTTGCCAGAGTCCTTATTGTAGGGTCAGGCTGGTCCCTTTTGTCCATCAGGAACTCTTTTGCCCAGCTCTGACACTACTTCCATTAGAAGGATCATTCATTCATTACCTGTCCTTTAAAATAGCTAGCCATTCAAAAACGTGTTTCTCCCCCTTTCATTTCAAGAAGATAGGGAAAAAATGCATGTGCATGTGTGTTTGTGTGTTTTGCGCGCATGTGTTGTGTGTGTACTGTATGTGTTGTATGTGTGTGTTGTGTGTGTTGTGCATGTGTGTGTTGTGTGTACTGTATGTGTTGTTGTGTGTGTTATATGTGTGTTGTGCATGTATGCTGTGTGTGTGCTGTATGTGTTGTGTGTGTGTTGTGTGTTGTGTATATGTGTGTGCGTGTTGTGTATATGTGTGCGCATGCAAGTCCACATCCACATGAGTGTACATGTATTCACAAAAGTATGTGTGGAGGGGGTGTCAATGACTAATTTAACTAACCACTCACTCTTTCTTTATAAAGAGTTATTGCGCTTTTGTATGCTCATGGAGGTTCCAGTGCTAGCGTTTATGGCAGATTATGTCGAAAAGTAAAAAAATCCATCAAAGTCTCTTTGATGTGTGATCAAACTGATCCTCTGAAATCACCATACTAGGTTAGTGACACACATTTCCTCTGATGACACTGTCAATATGACAGCCACATGTGGCTATTTCAATTTAAATGTAAAATTAGCATGAAATAAAGTTTAAATTTTGGCAATTCAGGTGTACTAGCCACATTGCAAGTACTCCAAAGCCACATGTGGTTTAGTGGCTACCACTGTGGCCAGGGCAGACAGAGGGCATTCCCATCGCTGCGGAATTCAACTGAACAGCACTGCTTGAGAGCATCATTCTCTCTGAAAATACAGCTACAGATCCCAAGATGCACAACTGTCATATACAGCCAGTTTTAAACATATGCTAACAATAGTGATCAAACGTGTGTCCCTTCCACTAAGCCTTTCCAAGCCCCTCCAGGAGAAATTCGAATCTTCCTCCTCAGAAATCCCTTGACTCTTCTGCTCAGCACACCTCTCTTTTCACAGCTGCCTACATCTGGGTTGAGAGGGATGTGTGCACCCGTCTCCCCCACAGTTAGCTTCTCAAGACCAGTGGAGTCATACTCATTTGAGCACACTAACAACCTCACACAGTAAGAGTTCCACAAATACAAGATATACTCTTAGTTAAAAGACTACTAGGTAGGACATATTTCGAATGGGATCATCTAAAGAATTTTTATGTACATATAAAAGAGAGAAAGAAATAAGGAGAGTCTAAACCACGGCAATGTTCTTTGTAATCATTCCTAAGAAGTAACTGCTTAGATGGAAATACTTATTGCCTGTGCTGCATATTTAGAAGGAGAAAAATCAAATTATTTTAAAAGTGGGACCAAAAATATACTTAGCTGCATAAATCAGGAGAGCTTTGGCTATCTATCCTATGGCACAGTCATCAGCCAGCACAGAGACCAGCCCCTACCACGGTGCAGGGTGACGAAGCCAGTGCTCGCGGTGACCTGTGGGAACTGGGCTGCACAGCTTAGGAGGAGCTTTCCAAAAAGTGTGTATCAATTCAACTCTTACTCATGCAATTACAGCGTCTTCAGAAACACAGGCCTTGGGTTCCAAATGAGAACCTCTGCTTTCAATCTCAGAACTTCTGGGTCACTCAAAAAGGTCTATTTCCTTTCTGTTATCATTGGGATGGTTTCAAACTATCTAAAAGATAAAATCTGATTTAAGAAAACACTTGAGGGGGAGAACCCATAGATCAGGACACAATGAATGTGTCTAGGAAGATGGGAACATTTTCAAAGGAAAAGTTATCACACTTGTTGTACTTCCCTACGTAGTGTTTTCCTTAGCCAACTTGAATGCAGTTTCCCATCCTTGACTAAGCTTGTGATACTTTCCCACAAGCTGTGGAAGCTGGAGGTACCTATGGGGCCACCTGAGATCAGAGGAAAGGTAACTTCACAGGAAATGAAACCAAGCAGAACAGTGAGAGCACAAGTGATGACAATCAGGGAGATTCGAGATAAGGACTGGAGGGGGAGCTGGGGGTGGCCTGCAGAGGAAGTGAAACCTAAAACAGGGCTGAAGACGCATCATTTTCCACAAGAAAAGTCACCCACTCTTGCCCCATCCTCACCGTCATCCCCATCTCTTTCACCATTGTGGCCTTTCTTCATTGTTCACATTTTAGACTGACACAAAGTGGCCAAGCGAAAGACTTCCCCTGAAAAGTTCAGGGTCAGGCAGATGCCCAGCAGTCAGTACCTCTGCACACACCTCACCCTTTCCAAATGCGGGGGCGCTGTGGATGTGCTTATGGATCCCACAGTCCAGGTACAGGCACGGGAGCATGATGGCTAAGTGCCCAGGCTCTGGTGCCAGCCCCCTGGATTGGAATCTGGGCTTCACCGCACCTCTGTCTGAAATCCCGGCCACGCTATTTACCTTCCTGTTGCCTCCATTTTCTCATCTGTCAATACAGGTAGATAGTACACCATCAAATGTAAGTCATCCACCAATGCTAAGACATGCATATTTGACATATTTCAACATTTCTGAAATCAGATTATGTCTTACTATCAGTGGCTTCCTTCAATTAATTGGAAGGCTTAATGTTCTTTTTTTAAAGGTACATCAAACGTTATCAAAGACTACTTGATGACACCTGACCATCTATGAAATACGGCAGAACCTACTTCACAGAGTTTTGGTAAAGATTAAATTAATTAATGTTGTTTAAGTATTCAGACCAGTGCGTGGCCCTGAGTAAGATGCTCAACTATTATTAGTTACTATTATTAAATTTATGACTCTGAAAATGCACGTAGTCATAAGATAAAATCCTATTATTACCCATGAACTCTGTGTTAAAACGATGGTCAATGCAAAGTTGTTGAGAGACATGGTTAAGTCTGATTTATCTCTAGTCCTTGGCACTGTGCCCAACACATAGTAAGTTCTCAATAAGTAACTGTTGACTAAAACAACTGAATATAAGATCCAGCCCAATTCATGCCAAAAGGATCCCCATAACACACAAAATATCTACTATTCCTTTATATAAAGGGAAACCAGTAAGTATTAATACATGGCCCGTTAAGCCTAAATTACATAGAACAGATTCCTACTTCTTAAAGGCTGAGAACATTTGTCCAGATCAAGACGTTATGCAGATTTTCTACTCTCTCGTGCTCCCTGTACCTCAACTGCCCACAACCTCGAATACCCACAAATTTAAATCCTGAACCTCATCTGTCAAGGCCCAATTCAAATTTCATTTCCTCTAAGAAGTTTTCTTCCTCTCTTATCCTCCCCTTTTGGTCTTCTTTCTATCCCCACCCTCACATTCCTCTCAGCTACCATATGCACTTGCTCTTCACCTCATTGGACAGAACACTTCTACCTTGCGTTAAAATATTGTATAATATGGAACTGTCTTGATTGTCACTGACTCCCAGGAAGCCCTTACACAATCTGCCTGTATCCTCTTGTTACACATTGAATTGTGTCTGTTCTCCCCTCGTGCCCCAAAAAAGATACATTGAAGTCCTAATCCCAGTACCTCAAAATGTAACCTTATTTGGAAATAGTCATTCTCACAGATAGAATTAGTTAAAATGAGGTTATACTTAGGATGAGTGGGGTGGGACCCTAATGCACTATGACTAGAGTTGCTATGAGAAGACAGCCACGTGAACGCAGAGACACAGACAGAACTCCATGTGAAGGTGGAGGTCAATATTGGAGTGGTGCACCTACAAACCAAGGAATGCCAAGGATTACAGACCATCCCCAAAAGCTAGGAGAGAAGCACGGAGGAGATTCCTCCTCAAAGCCCTCAGAAGGAACGACCCTGCTGACACTTTCATTTCAGACTTCTGACATCCAGAACTGTAAGAAAACAGCTCTCTGCTGTTTTCAGCCACCTAGGTTGTGGTACTTAGTCACAGAAGCCCTAGGAAGTTAACATCTCTCCTCACTTGGGTGCTGTGACTCTCTGTATTGTTGTCCTTCTCTAGCCAGCCTTTCCTAATCTTCTTGGTGGGCTCACTCGCTTGTTTCAGGCCTTTATAAGTTGGACTTTCTCCAGCGTTCTCCCAATCCATCGCTTTTTTTCACTCTTTAGAGTTTCCTTTCACCCTCACACCTTCCCCAATTTAGTTACACTATATGCTGACGGCTCCTGTCCTCTCCTCTAGACCACATGTTCAACTCCCTGCTTGCCATTTCCACATAGATTATTCAAAACCACTTGGACCTCAACACGTCAAAAAACAAAAGTCACCACTCCCTTAAACTGAGCTCTTCTACAGTGAAGCACATTCCAGTGAAAGGCACCTCTGCGCGTTCAGGTGCACAGACCACACACAGGAGTCATTCTTGGCTATTTCCTCTTCTTCACTCTCCATATCCAATCCCCATCAAGTCCTATTTCTCCTCCCAGAAATCTCTCACATTTCTCAAATCTCCTTGCTTTTCTCCATCTGCACCACCTGCAGTAGTGGGTGAATCCAGTGTAGTAATCTACTCCCTGGCTTAACCAAAACAGTCTCTTGACAAGTTCTAGGTCCACTCGTGGCCTCCTCCAGTTTGTTCCCAGCAGACCAAGGAATATTCAAGTTGCAAATCTGACCCTTTCATCCCATGCTTAAATGATTCATATGGCTTCCATTGCATTTATTTTAAGATAAAGACCAAAACCCTAAACCAGGTTTACAAGACAGTGTGTGGAGTGGCCATGGTGACTTTGCGAGGCCCCCTCCCTAGCGCTTAGTGCTCTGCCACAGCAGTGATCCTTTCCATCTCCGATGGGAACCAGGATCCGCCCATCACAGGGCCCACCGGCAGCTGCTCCCTCCACCTGCAGAGCCCCCCAGCTCCCTTCACAAAGTTAGTGTTTTCTCAGCAGTCCCTCTGGGCTCCGCATGCCCCTTTCTCAGAAAATCCTTCCTTGACTTTGCAAAGACTTTTTTGACATTTTTGGTTTGCCAAACAAACAAAGCTGCTCTATTCTCTCTAGCACTTAAGCGTAATTTGTAATTTTACAACTGTATGATTATTGGATTAATATGGATGAGTGTCTTCCACCTGGAACCATGCCTATCTTGTTCCTGCTCTATCCCCAGCTCTTAGAACAGTGCCCGGCACATAACACACACTCAATAAATATCTGTTAAATAATTCAATCAAAAGTAGGCAAGCATCATATATGTGTTGAAAGAAGCTATTGTGTTTTAATTGTCTATCATATTGAAATGCAAATTGTTTTTTTAGGAGGATATATATGGTATTTTTTAATGTCCCAAAAGCTCCTATTCTAGCATAGTGGACATACAATAAATGATGTAGGTAATAATTCAGTTTAAGTTAACTAGTTAGTAAATACATTTCTTCTGATGCAGTGTTGTGAACATTTATACTGCCATAAACAATTATGAACTTATGCCACTGAAAATTTCAAATCTCAATTAGCTGATAACTTCTTTCCTACTCTTATTCTAATAGTCCACATATGAGTAAAAATGAAGTAACAGTTTCATGTGTGATGTACTGTTGGTTTTAGCACCAATTCATCCTTTTTCAGGATTATCAATCTACTTGAAATGAAAAACAAGATATGCTAATAATAGAAAAATAAAATACTGATGTTACATCACCAAAATGAAAGAGTCGCTTATCCTAGCCCTATTACAAACTTTTTCGCATGCATATCACGGTGTGATGTTGGGCGGGGAACGGTGACAGCCAGCAGAAGCCACACGTGGAACTCCCATGTACAACGGCACACCCCGCAGCGAGCGCATGTGAATTCCAAATTAACAAATTTTATCCTCGTCAACAATGATGATAAAAGACAACACAATGTCTTTTCTAAATGATGGGGAAATGTTAGTATTTCTGAATGTATGCTATTAAGTAAGAATTTTACAAACAACTTCAATGATATGTGTACCCAAAGGTAGCCACAGACCTTGGACATGACTGTACGAAGGACAACAATGTTAACCAATATCCTGTAAATAACCATATCTGTACATCAGATAAACAAATTCTATTTCTCTAGTAGCTTCCCACGCATGCTCAAAACCATACTATTTTTCTGTAATTTTAACAAGAACAGTGTTATAATGAAAGGAAACTACCACAATAGTCCCTCTACTACCCCTTTCAATACCTTCTTCCTTCAACCCCCTCCTCTTTACTTCCTATTTCTTTTTTTCTATTACACAAACGTAGTGTTGAAACTGTGACAGTACCCAGAGAGTGTTCATGGATGCAAATGCTGCTTCCCACCAACTGCACCTTCCCGGGCCTTATACCCTACCCAGTCCACTTATCTTTGGACACTGTTCTGAATTTAGATGCTACTAAGAAAAACGTACTAAAGCATCAGCAGACCAGATACCCCCTCAATACAGCATTTGGAGGTTCTGCTTTGGCTTTCAACTCTGCAGGCCTGTGGCTGTTTCAGAATTGCCTCCCCAAGATTCATGCCCATGAGGTCATGCCCAGCTGACCTCTTTGGAACATGATACCCTGAAGCACAGCTGTAAAAATAGAGCACTCTATACCGACATCGTGTTCACCAATGAACATCATGTCCTTTCAATTCTAGAGAACTAACGCAGTCATATAATTATATAAATACAAGATGAAATAAGTTAATGAAAGAGCCTTAACTTACATAAATATATTTTTCCCATGACCAAGTGGTGTCAACATAAGCTCAGACACCAGGTTCCAATAATTTAGAAAATGATGATGGCATAGAAACCATTTAGCTGAGAGAGCCCAAGATCTCGGATTAAATCATTCCCACCATGATTTTTTAAAAATATATTAACATCTGCAGTTAACACATTCATGTGTTTCTTCAGAGCACATAATTCCCTGCATATTATTTTACTTCTAAATAATACGACTGGATTGTTTTATTTTTAAATCACATACATCTGCTTTGATGTAAATGTCTTTGTTAATTCCCAGCCACCCATCTATCCCACAGCTCTGCCGAGTTTAATGACATGTCCATTCAGTCTCGCTGGCTTTCTTACCCCAGTGTGTTGACAATGTGTTTTTATTGTAAGTCTATAAAAACACAAGCAGGAAGAACCCTGAAAAATTATGAAGACCTTTGAAATAAGTCATCATAATTCTCTTTTTTTCATGAGACAAGATCTCATTAAAGTAAATAAAAGGAAAACTAGAAAACAATTATGTTAAATGCCTTTTGTATAAAATACCCTCTTCCTGATAACAGTGGTGTTGTTTTTTCACCAATGTCAGAGCTATGTATTTTAATATTTGATTCATATTGTGCTTAAAAAAATATTTTTAATGTATCCTACTAGATTCTCATTGTTTAGGTCAGGAACAACCCACAGATATCTAGGCTCCCAGCAATCTCCTTCTCACACATTGGCCTTTTCTCCAGAATCCCATTGCTCTTAATGAAACATGTCATAACATCGTTTGCAGTGTGAATAAGTTTATCATTATTCTGCTCAAAGACTCACTTTTATAAATATCTTCTCATTCACCTTCTACAAATAAACTCCATGTTCAAACCTATTAAGTTTTAGGAAATAAAATGCAGTATACACTATCTATACAAGAATGATATAGTAGCATTTTTAAATATTGATAAATATATTTAGTTTTTTTTAAAAAAAAAAAAAAGACATCCTGACATGGCTCTCACTCTGTTCCTTTCACATCAGTGTGACTATTCTCAAGTAATATTAATAAACTGTAAATAAATACATGCCAACACCACACTAGTCACTAATGTTAAACAGCAAAAAATCTTGGTCCTCAACAGTGGCAGAAATGTCTCAGAGAATTCCTTATTCACCAGATGTGGCTGTAGGGGTTGCAAACACTCTGCATATTCTTTACTGTAGGTAAAAAACATAGAGCTGCTTAAGTACATTTTATGTCCTTAGACACAAATAAACTTTTAAAAAGTGTTTCTATCGTAGGACAGTTAGTTTCATCATACGAAGTAATTCTGTTCATTGTAAAGACACAGTAGTTCAATGTCTCTGTAAGCTCAGCAAACATTTCCTTTCATATTCATTTCCTCCCCAAAGATAAGAATTATAGTCCCATTTTGCATAACTGCTACATAAGGTCAAAGAGTTACAGCTAAAAAGAAAGTCACAAACATAAGAATAATGTCCCTTTTGTTATATTCTGCTACTTATTTGTCCCTTAGTTATCTTGGTATCTCCTAAGTGCTGGCTTCCAAAGGTCAGGGCACCCAGCTGGCCTTGGTCCACTGGCTCACACCTTCACCAGTGATGCTCCAGCAGTGGTCCACTCTGCACCATCCACACAGCACGTCTGTGTTCCGGATTACCACCCCCAACAAGTCGAGACCCCCATGACCCACACCCGAAGGCAAGTTCATTTAGCTATGCCCTAACTACCAAGAAACAAATCCCCAAATACACCTTAAAACTTTAAGAATTTAGAAGCTGGATTGTTGTTTGAAGTAATAAAACAATAAACTTCCCTTAGAAAAATAAAAGGAACTTACCACCCAGAGGGAGAAAAATTTTTTTAAATCAGATTTACGAATCTGGATAAAGTCATTCTTAACCCATTCCTTTTCACTAACTCAAACACCCACTTATCCAGCAAATGTCTAATGAGTTGCTGAAAGAAAGCAGGCAGTACAATCGTGATAAAAAGGAGTCAGACTTCTAAACTCACGCTCGAAAGTATACTGGTTGTGTGACCTTGGACAAGCTACTAACCTCTCTGTCCTTCAGTTTTTTCATCTCTAAAATGAGGAGACTAACGGCTCCATAAGAGCATAAAGATTTAAATGTATGAGATAATAAAATAGAAGGATTAAATTAATTCACACATGGAAAGTGCCTAGAAAAATGTCTCACACTCAATAATTTTTTAAAAATTATCACTATGAACTAAAAACCTGATCAGATTCTAAAGTTGCATTGATAAATAAGGCTCTAGTGCCCTCTCCCTACTGAAGATGACAATCTGGTAGGGCCATGAACTAATTTCAAACCAGTGGTTTACCCTAATCAGAAAGCATTGGAGAGAAATGGATTGTAAAATGTCTTTTAGAAATTCCAGGACTTAATCCTCTCTTAGAAATTTCTGTGTCAAACTTAAATGTCTCCCCTACACTTACCAATAGTCAGATCTTAAAGAGTCATTCACACTAAATAACAAGTGACATAAAAATAAACGCCAGCCATCTCATAATTATTACATCATTTTTCAGTTCTTATCTTACTCTAACCCTCCAGAGCCCTTAGTATTGACACTCCCTCTCTCTTGGCAGGAATGCTTGACTCTACTCGATTGTAAGATACAACTTTCCTGGTTGCCCTCCTTCCTCTCTGGTCCACATCTCCATGGTCTGGCCACAGCTTACATCTCTACCTTATTTTTCATCATTTCCCAGTTGTCCTCTAAGCTTCAGCCACACTAAACTGGTAAGAATTCACCAACCTTCCCCCACTCTGCTGCCTATGCATTCTCAAACCCTCCCCAAGCTGTTCTGGACACTTACAGACCCTTGGAAAGACAACTGAGGGAAGGGTCCATTTCACCCCTCCCCTCAGCATGGCTTAGGGCTCCTTCTAGGCCTTCTTATTACTGCCCTCTACTTCCTTCTGCTTTTGCATTTATTCCACAATATCTTAATCCTTGAATCACAAATCCGTTCTCTCACCAGACCATGATGTCTTTGAAGGCAGCCATGTACACTTTTAATTGCTATTTGATAATAATAATATATAAGTAACACAAAAAAATACATAAATGGACATTTTACAATGATCTCCTTACTTAGCATAGATTGAGTGCTTACTGTAGACCAAGTGCTTTATACATATTAGTTCATTTAATCCTCACAGTAAACTTTGAGGTCGTTTTAAGGATTATTTATCCCTGTTGTACAGAGGAGGAAAACGGAGGCTAAGGGAAATGATGTCACTTGCTCCAAAATGACACGACTAGAAAGTGGCAGAGGCAACACTGAGGCTGCCCAGGCCTGAAACCCACATTCCTGGTCAGGCCCTATGCTGCCCCTCTTCCAGCCATAAGTCCGATTAGGCAACAGAACTGGCTCTCAACAAGAATTATGAAATTCATATCCCCAGAGAGTCATAAATATCGATTCTTTTTTTTCCAAAAGACTAACTTGCCTCTGGAGTCAAAGGAGGGACCAGATGACCACAGCAAGTTCCTCCCAAAACCATATCCCCTCTCCTGGTATTTTACATCCTCATTGGTATTCCCCAGAAAACAAAGAAACGTGTTCTAATAGAAATCCTGCCCCATAACTAGCAGACTGAGGTTATTAATAAATCAACAATTAGTAAATAATGACATCACTGATCATTAGGAGAAATATTTAATAGTTAAATATTTAAAAGTTAGTAGTTTACAAATAAACATGAACCAAAATATAAGCGAGGATATAGCGAAAAGAATAAGAGAGAGGTGGTGCTGACTACTGCATTTCCCATTCTGTTAGCTTTAGTCTTCCACATTCTAGCAGCACCTTCATTTAGCCCAACCCATCTAAGGGGATACACTGAACACTTTGGAGAAGTCTTCTTTTTTTTTAAGGTCATTTTCCTCAGTTCCAAATAACATTCTAGTTGAGACACTTTCTTGGATTGAACCCAAAAGGTCTGTATTCCATTTCATTACACCTCACAGAGAGAAACTAAGGCCCACAATCAAACCAATACTTTCAGAAGTAAAATTTAAGTTTCTAAATTCTATAGGTAAGTCACTAATTTTGCCACAACTATTTATTGAGCACCGAGATCAGCTACAAAGTTTATAGAGCCCAATGCACAACAAAAATACAGAACCCCCTTGTTCAAAAATTAAGAATTTCAAGACAGCAGAGCATTCAACAAAGCTCAGGGCGCTTCTGAACTTGGGGCTTTGAAGGACTGCATGGGTGACATGCCCACCCACCCAGAAAGCTGGCCCTATTGAGCCCCTAAATTTCCCGGGACACCATCCTAGGCACTGGAAGAATAGCAGTGGTTTTTTAATCCCCAATCCCAATATCCAGAAAGGCGCAAATGCGGCATCAAAGATCCTGTCAGGCATCAATGATCAAATATAAATTACGTTGAAGAGCTCCAAAAATCTTTGGATCTCAAACTGCTACGCAAAATCTTAGGGTTAGGTGCTAGTAAAAAATGACTGAAGTTCAAGCGCATTGTTGTTTTGCTTCCCTAAATGTCTTCTTTTGTAAATCAATAGGTCAATGAGGTTTGTTTTTTTTATCCTCACCCAAGGACACTTTTTTGCATTCATCTTCAGATAGAGCGAGGGGGAGAGAGGGAGGAAGAGAGAGAGAGAAACATCGATGTGAGAGAGACACATCAACTGGCTGCCACCCACACAACCCCAACTAGGGCTGGGGACAAACTGCAACCGAGGTACATGCCCTTAGCGGGAACCAAACCTGGGTCTCTCTAGTCTGTGGGCCAACACTCTAACCGCTGAGCCAAACCAGCCATAGCGGTCAATGTGCTTTTTAAAAATGACTCTCCTTAGATGAAAAAAGAGGGTTGCAAATTATTACAATAGTAAATAATGCACCCAGGATGGCCATGATTGCTAAATATCATGCTTCTTTTAATATTTTTCAACTTAATAAACGTCTATTGTGCACCTACAATATGTTTACACTTCATTGAAAAAAATCAAATAATGTCTCACAGTTGCTGAATTCAAACCATTGAACACAAAGAGGATTCTGAAATTATAGCCCATGCACAAAAAATAACATCTGAAATATGAGAGATAGTGGTATCATCTTTTAGTTTCATTTGGCACCCGTGCCCTGGGCATCTGCTCCAAGTGGCACTGTTCTAGGCACTGGGGATTCAGTGAGTACAAGACAAATTCTGCCTCAGGTTCATTGGAAAAGGCAGACGGTAGACAACCAATTCTTTTAAAATAATTTTTAAAATATTTCTAATTATGCTGGCAAGATATAACGGAGAACTGCATTTATTCTAGGATTTTCCTTCAAGCACAGATTTCTCAGCTGAGACGTAAAAGATATTTTTCTACTCACCCTAATCAGAACTGTAGTTTTGGTCACTACAAAGCCACAAAGTTCTTCTGAAACATAAAAAATAGAATATGTTCCCAAAAGTAGATGTATCTGTAATTCACATATGAACCAAATTACATGTTTGGATCACAACTGCCAACTGAGGTGTTGGGTCTGGGTTCAGGTTATAAAGATCTAAATTTCTATGTATAGTCCATAAGAACTCCTCACAGAGTGGTTTTCATAAAACAGCATGCTAATCTCCTGGTTGTTATGAGATTTAATTAATGTTTCTAAAGATCCTATTTAGCACCTCCAACAAGATGCTGCATAAAAACTGAGGATTACTGTTAATACCGATCTGGAGTAATTGATCCTTATATTAATACTGCAAAATAGAAACTTTCATAATACCAGTGCTATAAATGGCCAAGCTAGGTTTGAAAGCGGTTAAATCGTATTCTAGAGCAAATGAACATAGTGCAGGGGACCCAGCTACAATGTGGCCACACAGGATGAAACTAACAGCCACTTTAAGAGTTTTCCTTGTTATATCACATATACATTCTGTATAATTTTACTGTAGGGGGTGAGAAGGAAAAAGAGAATCATGTAAAAAACGAATCTTGCATCAGCACAGTGCTTTCCAGTTTTATAAAACATTTCCACTTGCACCATCCCACTTGCCCCCTGAATCTATGTAACTGCTGAGACTGTACTATAATGGAGTCTGCTCTCCTTGGCACAGTACCAAGGAGCTACAACTTCCCCTCTGTTCTTAACTTCTAACTTTATTTCCTTTAGTGGGCCATTGAGAATATCTGTACAAATATTTTTGTGCACTTCACAACCAAGGAAGAGTGCTACCATAACAACCTGAGTGAGGCTCAGATGGCAAAAAGAGAGGATCTTTGTTATATTCTGTCAAAGGAAAAAGCGATCTAAAAAAGATACAATGTTTAAATCTATAGCTCTTCCTCTAAATTTACTCAAATAATCTTCCATTTCCTTATTGCCTAAATCAGCTGAAAGTATCCCAAGGGAAATGACATTGTACTATATAAACATCTAATGATCCTGTGGGGGCTTATTTTAAAGGAAAATATTTAGGCAACGATTATAAAAGCATAGGTCAGTGATTAGCTTGATGACTCAGTTTAATTTAAACATGTAAACAGTGTATGCTCCAATTTAGAGTAACTTCTAGGTTTACTATGAACAACTAAACAGCATTTTCATCTATAAAATCCTTTCTCTGTCAAGTCTTTGATATAAGAAACCTTAGCAGACCTCCCAGTGAACTTTGGCATTTTGACTGTGTGGCCAAAAGAACAATCTACCATTACAAAGCCTATTCATGAGTCAACTAGAGACCTTATCAAAATGATGACTGTCCAACTGATACTACTCTTCTTTATCATCGTTGGGAGTTTATAAAAACACACGAGATCATGTTATAGATTATAATTATAGATTATTAGTACTAAATATCGGTTCTAAAATATAACTTGAAAGATTGTGAATGCAAATTAAAGTACCTTTATATTTAAAAGACTAGATTTACTTGCTTGGCTTCAATTTCCTAAGCATATCTATAGCCAAAAAACAAAAATGTCAAAAACCAGTAAAAATCCATCTATAATTTGAGGCTAGTACATCCAAGGGCCACCGTCCTGCTTTCAAATCGACAAGACCGTTCGCTTTTTTAAAAACGAAATTCACTGCCTAAATCAAAACGAGTAAAATCATAACTACTGAGATAATTTTCTTGTGCCGATTCCGTCTCAAAGTGTGCAACAGCAAGATGTTTGTGCTTCGCACTAAACACGCGCATCTTCGTTTCCACAACAAAGTAAAGGGATGACAGTTAGAAGGAGGGTTAAACACGAGGTTTCCTGTTGGGCTCTGTGAAAAGGCAGATTGCACATTCTGTCAAGGTGACTAAAAGTCTACTCTGCAGTCAGCATTATTCAGCACTATTTGCCTATCTCGGGCGCCCGCCAATGCTTTTGGCCCACCTGACCCGGGTGTTCTCTCTATTGTGCAAGTGCTGTGGTCTCCCCAGGGCCAGTGATCTCCCGGCATTCCCGTCTGTTCAGCACAGTGGCGTCCCCTGGCAAGCTCGGTAAAGTGAGCCATGGCACAGTAAGTGCGTCTCCTGGGGTCCCTGCCCCGGGCTCCCGCCCCGCCGACCAGGAGCGAGCAGCCCGGCGCGCCCCGAAACTAGGTCTGGGCGGCGCTGCTGCAGCCGCCGGGAGCAGCGAGCCCCACTTTCTCCCGGCAGGAAGGGGGGAGGCCCAGAGCATTTCCTGTTGTGCAGCTGAAACGAGCCGAGACGTCACTGCATTCACACTCCCTCGGGTGTCAGCGCCCCGGGGCCAAAGTTCAGGCCCTTCCAGGGCGGGCGGAGCGGAGTGCCCGCGCCTGGTGCCCGCACAGCCCGCACGGGATGCGGCTGAGCCCCGCAGAGCAGCGCCCGGCGGCCGCGGGGGGAGCCGCTTTTCTCCCAGAATAAAACCAGCCTGGCCACCCTGTGGGCTGGCCTCTCTGTCCCCGTTTATTTCCCAGGGTGAAGGCGAGGGCCTGTGTTTCCAGGTGTTTGCAGGAAGCACTTTCTTTACACAAGCTTCTTCGCTTAATTTTTAACGTAGATGACTTTTGATTGTTAAATAATCCAAAGTGAAAATCTTCTCAGTGTTGTTGTTACAATGATGTCTCATCGATTTCTGTCTCCTATTGTGGATTCCCCTTAACTGTCAGATAATGAAGGAAAAGCACGTTTCTGTCCTGCATAGCTCCAGTGAGGTCAAGGAAGGCAAGCAGGTAACGCACACTCTCTGTTTTCACTATTAAACACCCATTGCACAACATGTAAAGTCCTTTTATTTACTGAAGTCCTTAATTTATCATATCTCAAATGTCTAGTATAAAAAAAAAATCAGTCTCTTAGAAATCTTTCAACTTGTACTTATTCATTTTAATAGCACACAAAACTTTTGGCCAGAATGTTTTAAAATGGAAATTATCCATTCATATAAAAGTAATGGTGATTTTTGAAGTTTCCTTTATCTTAAGTTCCCAGCCTTCCATTTAGTTTCAAACCATAAAATTATAACCATATGCAATTCTAGAGAAGCGGTGGTTTCAGGTTCATAAGGGTTAAAAACAAGGCTATAAGGTATTGTATAACCATTTTTAAATTAAAAACTGAAAAACATAATGTGTCAATGACACTGTCAATTACAAAACAAATTATGGATTCTGTTTTTCTCATGGTGAATTAATGTTACAGATGTTATATTGTGCCAACATCTCTAACATCTGAACTAAGCAATGTTTCACATCAGTATATGGAATTAAAATATTTAGTGTTTCACGAAATGTAAACTATGGACTTCGATTGGTAATGATGTGTCAATGTAGGTTATATTCTTTTCATCGGTTGTAGTAAATGTATCACTTTGGTACAAGATTTTGATGTTGGGGGAGGTTGGGGGAAGCATATGGGAAATCTCTGTTTCACTCAGTTTTGCTGTGAATCTAAAACGGCTCTAAAAAATTAAAATCTATTTTTAAAATATATGTTTAGGGTGTTATAAATATCATGGTATTTATAACATGCACTGCATTACCTACAGATTCACAAGTAAATGAATCTTAAGGACTGACAAAGAAATAATCCTGATGCTTTCATGAAGTTCATCAGCTGGGTCTACCCCACCTTGATAAAGAAGTTACTTTTTTTTAATTTACTGAAAAAAATTTGTATTTTAAATGTATATAAAAGACATTACAATTTAATATATGTTAGTTGTCTTACCCAGTCATTTACTACCTAAGAGCAATATTAAAGGTAACCTTGACTTCCACTTGAAGTGATCCAACGCCCCTGAGTACTTTTTCTGTTGTCTTGTTTTCTAAACATCTGAATAAAACAATTGAGTTTTTTATCACATAATAATATCTTAAACCTGAATAGTTTATTATTATTTACCACTTGTTTTACTTATTTTCTTCTCCCCATTGTATCAAGAAATAGGCTCAGAAAACACAGGACTAGCATAGATGTATGAATCTCAGAACAGCTCCTTTAAATCTTATTGAAAAGGAATGCCAAACACTTCCCCTTTGCATACTCCAAACTCCAAACTAAAACCACACCCCCTGTACTTCCTAGGATGCTCTAGGCTGGCTTGGTAGCAGTGTCTGCCTGTGAGTACTGGGAGGAGCCTATAAAGAAATTGTATCCAACTGCTTTTTCTACCTAGATTGAATACAGCAATTTTTAAACAACTTCTGTGAGCTTCCCAAACTGTTATCAAAGGATTCTTGATTGTAAAAGTGATACTTATGTATCCAATCCTAGGAAACACTGTAGAAGTTGTCTGTCTCCTGAGTGATCTCACACCAAAAATGTTCAGTGTGAGATCGCCTCATATCAATCACCAATTTATCCACTAAATCTTTGCAGTGATTCTTGTGTCTTTATTAGAATATATTTTCACCTATTCCTTTACATTATCTGTCAATGGTATGTAATTAACACTTACAAACTGCAAGTGACTGCCCAAATACTGTCTAAGCTCACTGAAGATTTTATTCAAAGTTCATGTTCTCTGCATGAACCTAATTGCTAGTGATGGCACTTGGATAGAACAAAAGAGAGATAACTAAATATTATCCGATTTTATAATCCTGATTTCAGACTAAATGAAATTAGTATTACCATAAATTTAGTACAGACTGAAATATAAAGACCAGTTGGATAGCAATGAAATAAATCAACTTGTGAATAAATGCATAATTAAAGATATAAACCATAATAATAATAAACTACAAAGTCTTCAGGTTCCCGGTGCTATCTGCAAATACACCTCTTTTACATCATAAAAGAGAACAAATAAACTGTGAGGATAAAAGGATGCTTTGCAGGATAACTTATTTTTACACTTTCTCTTTTATGCTTCCAATTTTATGCTTTCAAGTACATTATGAGAGTGTACAATTCCAACCCAGGAAAATATATTCATTTCTTTCAATGGAAAGGATTGAGACTTGACGTTTCCCAAGTTAATTCTTTTAATATTCATTATTTAATTCAGGACTGGTTTCATGTAGATGTGTAGTTACAACATGAGAGTAGTGGATTGCTGCAATAACTATTTGGGTTTCCAATTCCGAAATCCCAGTTCTGTACCACAAGGGCCTCCCCTTGTTCTTAGGTGCCGAATAGTCTTTGATATAACTTGACTGTGAGAGGCTGACTGGCCTCACAAGCTGATACATCTCTAACAATATTCAGAAAGGCATATCAAATTCTTATTCTTCTCTAATGATATCCAACATTGTATTCTTCTCAAATGAGCATTCACCAATTATTTGTTGTTTTTCCAGAAAACTGGCTCCCAAGAAATGCAATGACAAAACCATTGGGACACTCTTCTTTCTTAGGTCCAGTCTATTTCCATTATACACTGCAGGGTTGCAGTGATTCTCTAGACATAGTTCTTTCCCAAATCAGAGCCCAGCTGAGTGCAATATATACAGCACAGTCAAGTGCAGATTATGGCTCACTGAGCAAACAGGAACGTACAGGAGTGAAGGCAGAAGCGCATTACACACACACACACATGCACGCACGCACACACATGAAGAAACCTTTCATGAAAAACCTACCTATCTATGCCCTGGCATCGGCCCACGGACCAAAAGATCACAGGTTTGATCCCGGTCAAGGGCATGTACCTCAATTGGTTCGCTCTTGGGCCCTGCTTGGGGTCATTTGGGAGGTGGCCAATCGGTGTGTCTCTCTCACACCAATGTTTCTCTTTCTCTCCCCCCACCCCTCCTTCCCACTCTATCTGAAGATAAGTGGAAAAGTATCCTCTGGTGAGGATTTAAAAAAAACACCTACCTACCTACCTGCTTCACAATCTTTGGTTCCAATGAAACCCTTTTTCTATTGCAGCATTTTCAAGCCGTATGATTTTATTTTTCTTACAAACTGACCCTCAAATGACAACCTTCACTTTATTAAATGGCCCTTAACACAAATTATTAGTGTCTTGATCCCTTCAAGGCTGGGTAACGATACAAAGTACAGCACCTGTCACTAAGACAGTCCCCAGACCTACAGGTGGTTCAAACACTGTCCGTTCCCTCCTCTAGGCAATAACAAGAAGAGGTATCATCATACCTTTCAGGCTCTAGAGAAAAGCCAGTATGTTCTTTAAATGGAGATATATAGGTAGCACACACTTCCTTTTTCAGCCTCCATCTATATTTAATATTTCAGAATGGACCCTCAATAAAGTCTAAATAATAGCAAATGCTCATATGGCTATAATCAACTGTATTATTGAAACATCAGTGTTCCCACATGCATTAAAGTGTAATTAAAAATTAATGGACTGTATAAGTTATTTTATTACAAGTAAGTATTTTCTATTTTCTCCTTGTCCCTCACAACGTTCTGTGTACTTCTCCAAAGACTAAAAGAATGGCTAAATCTAAAATAAGTTACTTTCCACAGTGGTTAAAAGAAAAGTTCCAAAATCAAAGTACCCACTGAGGAAATGATAACTTTTGTTTGGGTAACATACAATAATTAACATTGTTATTATCTAATGTATTGCTTCTGCATAAAGGTCCACCACTTGTTCTATGATATATTTGTCCATCTAGGTATTCACCATCTTTACTATTTATTATGTGAATTAATGAGTATTCTATATAGTATATAGGTAAATTGAAAGAAGAGAGTTTTCTCATACATACTAAAGAGAGTCAATCTAAAATAGGAATTTTTTCAAATTTATTATTAAGATGCAGTACTCATTGTATGCTATCAGGTACTATGTAAGTGTAGGTGGATAGTCTTACATATAATACACCTGTATAGAAGTATTTCCCAAAATTCTATATCTCCATTTTTAAAAAAATGATTTTATTGATTTGAGAGAGAGAGGAAGGGATAGTGAGAGAGAAAGAAACATCAATGTGAGAGAGAAACATTGATCAGTGTATCCCACATGCACCCCAGCCAGAGACTGAACCCACAGCCTAGGTAGGTGCCCTGACAGGGAAATGAACCAACGCTCTTTCAGTGCATGGGAGAAAGCTCAACCAACTAAGCTATACCAGCCAGGGCTAAATCTCCATTTTAAATTAACAAAAAATATAAATTGAAGAAAAGGTTCATTTTTTTTACACTAAAATGGCAACCATTTGAGCTAACCTTAGTGTTAGTACAGTATGTCATTTATATGGCCAAAGAGTAAGTAATAAGTAGAAAAGGTACGAATAACTGACATCAGTGTGAATATAACAATATGTCCATCAGCAAAATATTGCCTTTACCTTTATGATTAGTCTGTGTCTTTGAAATTGTTGGGCTTCTGGGACAAAGAAAGTAATAATAATATCTACTTCAAAGCCAATATGTCTTCTATGCAAAATATACATACTTCACACTCTTTGTAAATTAAATAATTTCTGCATAGAAATTTTCACATATCTTTCATCCATTTTATTTCATTTAACTATGTAAAGTTATGGAACTGCCAAAATCAGGGACCAAATTTCCAATGTGTTCCAGTACATGTGTCCACCGTTAGTTATTATTTTAGGTACAAATTCTTTCAGCTGGAATACAAGCCCTTAGACAATATATCTCAAACATTCTAACTTTTTAACCAATATTCACTTAATATGCATTTCATGCTGCCCTCAAATCAGATGATCCTCTGAAAACACTCTTGACACTTTCCCAGGTTGGTGCTTATCAAAATCAAGGCCTAGCCGAAGCATCCCCTTCTTCCCTGAAACCTCTTGGGATCTCATCGGCCAGGGGTGATTTTATATCTTAACACTCCAAATATACCTCTCTTGTGGTAGTTAAAATGCTTATTTTAATTACAGCTCCCTTTACATAGTTCTTTGCCTCAGTATAGATTATAAAAGTTTTGATGATGAAAATATTGAAACACTCTTCTTTGTATCTTACATCCTATTTCTATCTCTACTGTAGTTTATATTCCCATATATCTTACACATGCCAGAACCTCAATAATTACATTTGTGAGAATAGATGTGTATTACATTATTATACATTCCAACTCTGTTCCAGCTGTAAAAGTCTCAGCAAGCATGTCTGGTAGGCCTTTTCCATAAAATGCTTCTAAACCAGTTGGCAAGAGGCTATATTCTGAAGAGTAACTGCAGATAAACAATCTATTTTTTAGGACTCATAACAAACATAGCCTGGAGTGCATTTCAGGCATGAACAGCCTGATTCCTGAAGAAATTAATAAAATAAAAATGAAAACTACATAATAAAAGGTCTTTCTGAAGGAGTTAGGAACATTTGGTCTGGAGAAAAGAATACCTAAGGTGAACACAATCGCTATCTTTAACTGACTGTAGGATTGCCATGCAAGTCAATGAGCAAACTTGTTCTGGATAGCTGCAGAGGTTCAACTGCTGATGAACTGAAGCCTCCAAGAGTGGAACAGGCTTCCCTAAGAAAGGAAGAGGTATTTTAGTAGAGACTGAATGCCGGCAGTCCTTGGTGATTTGTCCTGAGTGATTTCTCCTTGCTCAGTTGGGGATTAAATGATGCCTCCAATAGTTTTATCTATTCCTGAAATTCCATGAAAGACATCACACTGAAAGTGTCCTGTCACCATTTGACAAATCAATACATCAGATTCTACACTTAAGCAAGTTAATCAGCATAATTTAAATTAGCTCGTTTAAGAGATGCCCTATAATAAGTCACCACTGCAGGACTACACATTGTATCAGAGTGGCAGGAAGAAGTAAAACTTCTCCCATATGCTAAACTGATGCTGCAGATGCACAGCCTGCTCAAAACCCAGATCTGACCCATCTGGGGAAAAGCCCTGGACAGGTCACATTGACTAAGAAGGCAGGTCATTTGCATATTCCCAAAGCCCTCAGGTTCCCATTTCTATACCCTTCCCTTCTCCCTAACTCATTTTTTTTTTTTTTTATCTTCACCTGAGGACATTTTTTCATTTTTTGTTCAGATAGAGTGGGAGGAAGAGAGAGAGAGAGAGAGAGAGAGAGAAATAGCGACGTGAAAGGGACACATGGAGTGGCTGCCTCCCGCACGACCCAACCAGGGCCGGAGACAAATTGCAACCGAGGTAAGTGCCCTCAGCGGGAACCGAACTCGGGTCTCCCTGGACCGCAGGCCGACACTCTAACCGCTGAGCCAAACCGGTCAGGGCCCTAACTCATTTTTTTTTAGAAATACTTACACATCATACATAAGAACTGTAGTTTGATTTACACAACTGTGTATTGCAAAAATTTCTTATGAAAATTTAACCAAAACCAATTGGCTTAAAGGAGATCACAAATGTTAGATATACCGTTTGCTTCTACAGCTATCAGAAGGGTTAATATAAACATAGCAGGCATCAAAGCCAGGGCAAATTTGTTACCAATTTCAAAATGTCTTCTGTTTGATTTTCATTGCTCCCATCCTATTTAACCCGTATGAATATGGAAAAAGAAAGACTAATTGCCAGGAAATTTTTCTCCCAATATAGATTCTTGGGATTGTTAGTTAAACTGTTAAATTTTTCCAGATCAGCTAGTATTATCCATCATAACTATTTTCAGACATCATTAGGTTTAACATTAGCAAACTCCTACCAAACAAGGCCAACAATCAACTGATGACTGAACAAATTTGGAGTTTGTCCATTAGAAAGTCTAATCCCCACACTTAGCATCCAATTATTTGCTATATTCTATACTGCCAGGTGATTTATTTTTAAAGGTCATTTTGAATATTCTCAGCCACTTGGCCCTTTTTAAAAGCTACATTTGATTAAATCTGGGCACCAAGTCCTTCACGAATATTACTGAGGTCATTGAACAAGTAAACAGATGACAAATTCAAAAACAAATGTTTTTGCATTCCTTTTCCTTTGCTTGAATATGAATATAACTATCTCAAAATTTTGTTACACATGTGCATTAGTGACCTACACAAAATGTAAATGCACCAGAGGATGTTACAACAAGCTGTGGGGCTGCTGACCATTATCTTCCTGAAAACAATTACGTATGCCTCTCATAAATTGCATCAATAGTAGTCAATTATCTCAAGAACACTCTACTAACCCTTGTTACAAAAGTATTGCTGTGTATCATATTTTTTTTCAACAACTGAATTATTCTCAAAACTTAGTGTTGCTTCACATCCTAAAAATAGCCACTCCAATTCTCTTGTGAGTTACCCTGCTCTGTTCCCAGGAGGTAAGGCAATGCTATAACCAATGCTTCATTTTTACAGATGAAGAAACAATGAAATATAACAGAGGTACAGCCACTTTGCCTGAATCATTTTGAAAATCAATAATGAGAGAAGCAATAAACTACTCGGGTCAAGGTTTACCATCAGCTGTTCTGGCGTCCTCTGCAGCCCTGGTGTGGGCCCTAATGAGCACATCCTCACAAGGACAGAAAAGACATTTGAAATCCTCAAGTTCTCCCAAATGTCTATTTCTCCCAACATAAACTTGGCACATGGAGAACAAACTGAATGACAAGAGAACACCTCAAATGTTCATAACCCTGGATTTTTCCCTTGTTTAGAGAAATAGAGATTATTCTAAATGTAAGCACCAGAGAAAAAAAAAAGTGGATAATCAGAAGCTGAACTTCCCATGACCTGTCCATAAAATGTTGGGCCAGCCATCAGCATTGTCCCAAAGGGCACTGTTGAGTTGCAAAGACAGATTTCCTCACTTGCTTCGAATGGGAGGAGAAGATTCACACCCAAACATTTGCTCCTTCATTTTTCTTTGCCTCCACAGACAAGGATATGCAATAGAAGAAAAGAATACAATCCTTCTTTCTGCTGAATTTATCCAAGCAGGCCTACCAAGAAACAACTCTTCCTTCAACCCCACAGAGACCACCTCACACAGCTTTCCTGCTCAGAGCACCCTGTACAAAATATGGCCAAAGAAGACTGTTCTATACGGAAGAATCCTAGTTCAACTACAGACTTCCCTATCCAACTGTAGGAAAAAATACCTCAAGACGGCCCCATCTGTTCACGTGCTGGAAAATCTAACAAGACGTGCAGAGCCCAGGGAGACCTTGACTATGACTGTAAGAAGTCTTTGTGATTGTGGGTGGATAGGTGAGCCAGTTGTTTCCTGGACAACTTCTTAAAGAGCTGAAGGGACACATAAGAGTGAGCAGACTGATGGACTGTGGCCATGGGGGTGAGGACGAGCCAGGACTTCACCCCTCATTTGGTTCTGATGACCACCCCCATCTTACAGTGGGTCAAAGTTTTCTTACCATTCACACTGCAAGCTGCTTGAGAATTATGACTTTAAACATTCACCAAATATCCGTTGCATACCTACTGTATACCATGCACACTGTCCACCTACTTGTGAAGGTAAACCATCACAATCCACTAGAAATTTTATAACAAAAATTATCAGCAAAAAAAAATTCATTTAAATAAGATTAAAATATATACATTCCAATATAACTTGTGGCAATCGCTACACTTTAACAAGCCTATAAATGCATTTTATAATAGAATGTGTCATTTATAAACCATTTTCTTTTCTCTCCTATAAAACAATACTCAGGATCTGATTCTACAGGTTATAAAAATCTGTAGTCCTGAGCCATAAAGAGGAATTGTTTTAAAAAATATAATATTGTTATGTAAAAATAGTACCTCTTCAAAAACTACCTTACTATGAAAAATACAGATACAGATATAATATATGAAATATTTTCCTTAGTGATTCAGTAAGTCTTGCAGTGCTTCTTCCACTGCTATTTGGCTTGAGACCCAATATAAAAGTAGATTCCTAAAAACACTGGATGGTAGCACGAGAACTGAATTCAGCCTAAAACGTTTCTAAATTAGTCAGTAGAATGTAAATGCCACGAGGGTACAATTTTTTGTGCTTGCGTGTTTTTAGCATTTTCTTCACTGATAAATCTCCAGTGTCTAGAATAGCACCTTCTCCAAAGCAGGTGCTTAACAATCTTTGTTTAGCTAATAAATGTTTGTTTAAAAGTCAGCAGTCCCACGAACACCCCAGTTGTGTCTCCTAAGCACACCCAAAGCCCCACAAGGAAACACTGGTTCTCCTCCTCTTTTGATTGACATAGTTCAAGTTGGGTAATCCAGGCCCCAAAGGCTATTTTTAGACCAAAAACTTCAGAAGGATGATCCACAGAGAACCAGAGAATTTAGCTCACTTCACTACTATAGCACTGGCTGAGCTCAAAAAGAAATACCCCAAACCTAAACTGATTATTTCCATTTGTGAACTGCTAAAAATATGCATTCTGGCATCATTTCTTAAACCATTTCAATCAAGGGATTAATACACCATTTGAAAATGTGTACAACAATGTGAATTCTTTTGTGTTTTTCTTTTGGTCTAATCCCTTCTTAATAATAATCACAGCTACCAGGTATTACACATTTACTATGTGTTCATTGAGATGCGTACACACATTCTCATAAAAATTTTGCAATGACTCTTAAACAGATATTATCATCCTCACTTTGTCATCTCCAGCAGTTAAGTGAATTTCCTAAATTCCCCCAGCTGGTGGTGGAGTTGGAATTCACCCTGTTCTGTCTGACTTCAAATCTAGGCTCTCAGCCCCTCGTTCACTTGTATGTCACCAGCAGATGAGCATCAGCTACTAGGGGAAAGCATTGTGCAAAGTGATAAAAATGGTTAACAATATAATTTCGATGTTTAACAATTGCTTATGCAACATGGAATGGTAGAAAGACCAAATGGTTTTGGAGACAAATAGCCCTGAGTTCAAATCCTGCTTCACTACTGACTATCAGAGTGTCCCTGCTAAAACCATTTAACCTCTCTGGATCTCGATTCCCTTAAGTGTAAACATGAAAATAATAACAACAAATATCCTCAGGGTTGTTACTGAAAGTGCTTGATATGAAACCTGGCTCAGAGTAAGTGTTCCTTAAGCCCAAATTCCCTTCCCACTAACGGATTTGCTAAATTGGCACTGTGCTGATTTTTTTTTAAGTGTTTGGTTCATCCTTATAATACCATAATTACAGAATATAATGACACTGCATTCTCTAGAACTACAAAGTAGAATGTATAAACTGATAGAATATGAGTTGGAAGGGGCTTTCGAGGCCATCTGTTCCAGTCCTTTCCATTTCCAAAAGAAGTCCAGAGAGTTTAAACTATGTGTTTCCAAGTTTTAACAGAAAGTTCAATGCAAAGACACAACTAGACCTTATGTCACTCCACCTCCACTCCCACTCTACCCCCAGGTTTGCCTCACATTACACAGGCATGGCAATGCATGTAATTTTCAGACAATTAAGCAGTATAAAATAACCTCATTTTAATTGCATCCAATTAACAAGCCAAATTAGTGTTTCATATGTACACTATTAAATGAGTTGTCTGGCTTCCAAAAGAAATAAAACACTGTTTCAAATGAAGCTAGCATTTCAGTGAACAAAGCTACTTACAGTTTAAATCACCTTTCCTATAATCTTCTTTATATGGAGTTAGACCTAATCTCTATTTTAAAAGAAATACTTTCTGCACTATCCGGGTGAGAATTCAGGCTATATTTCAAGTATCAAAATTTTCTCTTACGGAACACACGATTTTCTAATATTAGTGTGTGTGTGTGTGTGTGTGTGTGTGTGTGTTTGTGTGTGTGTGTGCGTGCCTACCCACATATGCATGCCTGCAGATCACTAAGCAAATACAAATGAGGGTGTGTCTACATTTACCTACTGCCTGGTTCCAAAAGTCCCACCTTTTTGTTGGGCTTCTGAAATCAAGTGAATCTGCCACAATGCAAATAAGAAGAGTTTCTTCACTGATATCCTGCTTTCTTTTTCAGAGAAAATGAAACCATCAAGTAAATCTTTGTGAAAAGAAAAGAAAAAAAAGCATTGCCTTTCAATACATTGCACTACACAATCTGTCCAGTATTGTCAGGATTTAGGTAGAATTGGGCGTCAGTCAAAAAGTGGTATTCTAATGAACCATGAACTGAATCATCTATGCGTCCTTTAAAATATTTACACCCAAAAACATAAATAGCTTATAATTTTAAGTATAGCTATTTTTATAAGTTGGTGTTCGATGGTCAATTTACTATTAATATTTATGAACACTGTCTAGAGTAAGAAGTTTTATAGTTGGTTAAAATAATAATACAGTACTGTACATAAAATGTAGTTCAAATTGACAATCTGCCATACTTACTGGACCACGTTTATCAAAACATTTTTATTACTTTTGTTATTTATTATTTTTAAGATGTCCATTCACAGGATGGAAGAACTCAAATTGTGCAAGAGTGTCAACCTTTATTACTTCTTTTTTTCGGCGTTATAGCAATTTAACTATCTCCTTGCTTCCAGGATACCCATCCCATCTATGCTTACAATCTTTCTAAACACACACATGACATCGCCACTCTTCTGCTCAAAAACCTCAAGTGAAGCCCAGCTTTCTCACACGATGTAGAATCAGTGTACCTTTGCAAGTTCACTTACTGCTCTCCCCTGGGACTTTAGCTTTGCCCCACCCTTCCCTCGTAGTAGAATGTGTTGAAATTCTATTCAACCTTCAAGGATCCCAATCAAAAATCGCTTCTTCCCACAAAGATCCTCTACTCTTTCTGGTTGGAAGAAAGCATGCCTCCATTCATACTCTCACTTGTAAGTTTTAATGAAGTCTATTTATAAGCCACATGTCTTCTCTAGATTGTAAAATTCTTGAAGTCAAAGATCAACCTTTTATCTCTTGGTTACTCATTCTGAGCCGAGTCTGACTCCAGAAGCCAAGGTTGGAACTCCTACATAAGCTGACTCCTTTTGCCACCTAAAGTGAATTTTATACATTATATAAATTTTAAAAAGGGAGCAAATTGAACAAATGATATAGTTGACAACATAGAACATGAGTCCATAAGTACATGAAGGAATGTTATTTTTACCTTCTTTTTCTACTCTTTTCCTTCATAGTCTTTTGTTACTCCCCTAATCATATGGAGAGTAAAAAAATAAGATCTAAACTTTGTCAAAGGTCCTGATATTTGCAATCATGTGGAGAAATTATCTGGGGATTTGAATGTTTCACTAGCTATTTACAAACATATAGACCCAGCTCAGGAAGGGCTCCAAAGATTAGTCAATTACTACACACAGCAACCTTGTAAAGACTTCTCAATTGGTAATTATCATTAATTAAATCAATTATGCTGGCCAATGAACTGGAGCCCCAAATAAGTATTTTTTTGAAACTTAAGCTATTTTTTTAATTATCTGCAAATAATAATAGCTAACCTACAACTAAACCTCTCTCACTGAAGTCCGAACATTGAATCATAACAAATTCCAGAGGTCCAGGGACCACTGATGTGGAAGTAATGTGATGATATATAACACATGTTATACATCAGCCTATTCAAACTTCTAGGCCTTGCCCACTGCCCCCCAAACTCTCCCTCCAATGATCATTCTCTAACATGGCCAATAGTAGGGTCATCATATGTCCTGATTTGCCAAGGACAGTCCCTCTTCCTCCCCATTTATGCAAGGTTTGATAATCATTCATGGGATCAACCTGTCCACATAGTCTGGCCTCACCATGCATCACCTCTTTTCTTATCTGCGCTCCAGCCTCACTGGCTTGCTATCAACTCCTCAAAACAATGTACATCCCCCAACCTGAGGGCATTTGCATTGTTCTTCTTGATACAACACTCTTCCCCTCTTCGAACCTACCTTTTTCTACTTGACTCTTTCTTATCCTTCAGTCTCATCTCAAAAGTTACCTCCTCAGAGGTCTTTTGTTTAACCCAAGACAGGGGTGATATACCCCTTGTTATACATACACTCCTTTATGTTTCTTCCATAGCACTTGTAACAAATGTGGCATTACATATACTGGCTCACCATTTTATTAATATCTGTCAACTCCACTACATTAGAAGTTCCTCTTCTGGTCTACATCATCATTATACCCTTGGTGTCCAGCACAAAGCCTGACCCACAGTAAACACTTGTGGAATAAATAGATGAAAAAAGTTGTACTGATCAATGATGACTGAGGCACTGTCATAGTATACTGAAAAATGGACTAAGATTATATGTGAGTTACACATCGAAAATGCTGGCGGGACCTGAGTACTTCCTGACCTTACATCCAACCACCTAGTGACTCAGAAGTGGTAGGACAAACCCCACCTGCTTCCTACCCAGGTGCACCTTTAGACACACAAACATCATTTTCATCTCTTCTCTCCAAAGCACTTTATTCATATATGCCTAAATAGTTAGACTTTGATTTTAAGCTGCTAGGCAATCTAAAGTTATGAACACTTGTAGAATAAATCACAAGTCACAGTTAATAACCCAAATGATTTGTAACACAAATTATCAAGCAGTTCTGATTCTATTCCCAATGCAGTCCTGAAGACAGGACAGCCCCGTGTTTATCTTTACGTTAGTATCTACAGTCCACCTCAGAGAAGCCCAACACTGCACAGACCAAGCAAGCTATGTTATCCTTCTGCACATGAAGACTTGGGAGTTGTGTCACAATAACAGATAAAGTGCTGAAACATTTTTCCAAATTACTTAGAGCCATCTCATAGCTACAAAATCTGATTTATAACCTCCTTTTTGTTAGCATTGCCATAAATAGCACACAGTAAGCAATGTGTTTGATTGTGATCAAGTATCAGGAACCAAACGAAAATTATATCACATACAATTTCCTTCAAATACACACAATCTTATTTTCATAAAGTTTTCCCATTTTCTCTCAATCCTATGTGTTCATCCATAGCTTCAAACACTGAGGAGCCTCAATGGAACATTCACTGTTTTACTCGAGATTAATAAAGGCTCTGCCTGAGTGGTTACAGCAAACCCATACGTGCTGGATGGTCTGAAGTTTCTTGAAACCTGAATCCATTGAGTTGAGTTAGCAAACTTCCTCTGTTCCTTTCTAAATATCACTTAAAAAGTTGCCACGTTTAAACACCAGTTTTAGCCAAAATATGGATTCACAAAGAATTCACATGTAAATCCATTAACTAGAAGCACATCATTTAAAGTGTGAACTATTTCTCCACCTTCAGCACTACTGCATAGACCGAGAGAGGTCTGCTGATGCTCACTATGAATCAAAACGTAAAAACAGTGTTTAAGTACTTTTTATGTTAATGCTGCTGTTAAAATAAGCCCTGCTTTGAAAAAAAAAAATAGGCAACTTCTTAAATAAAGATTTTTCATTTTTAACTGAAGAAACATAAAAGATTCAACCTGGTTTTTGAATCGTGACAAAATGCCAAAGGCTCAAGCAGACACATGTACCATTATTCCACAAGGAACGCCTGCATACATGTTGTCTCTGTTTTGTTGTCATAGTAACAAGAACATTTGTAAACACATCTCAGGTAAAAGGAACCTGATCAATCAAAAGATTCTGCTGGCTAATCTTTCAATGTAGTTAAACAACATGATTTCATTATGTAATAATATTCACACAGTAAATCCCTTTCACGTTCCACATTTAATAGAAATATAGAAGTATTTTATCTACTTTAATAGTATTTTTCCAAAGGCCTCCACAAAGATCTAACCATTTCAAAATCAGTTAAATTTTAAATTTGTAATATCATTAATATAGTTTACATTCCTAAAATTGTCCCCAAATCAATTTACATCAATATAATCACAAATATCTTTATATGAATATAAGAAGTTTCTAATAAAGCCAACCACATAAAATACAATCACCACAATAGAAATATATATGCCAATAAGCAAATTTTGTTTTAAACCTGACCTATCTTCAAAGCAAGAAACACAATTTTCAAAAGATTCACCATTGTAATGTAACATTTTTCTGTACACAAGAAATATACTGAGTATTTCAAACCTAGTGGTGAAAAGGGGTTATGACACTGGAAGCACACTACCAGTATTAAGTGGATGTTGGTAAATCCCTTTCACCTCAAAAAAAGGACAGTTTAGTTCTCATCGTGACTTCTTAGTGTCCCACAGGAATTCTGTCTTAATAATGAAAATGATATCCCTTTTACTCTTGTGGAAGTCATTTCTGTCTTGATAAACTATTTGGCCTATATCCTAAAAATCAAACCAAATCTACTCATTACACAATCTACTTGGTTAAAATTTTGCTTTGACACTCTTATAAGTTGATAAAGCACAAGACATTTGTAAATTCTAATATATATGTAATATACATATAAAACAGTATATATAATATGTATTCATGTAATATAATATATATGCAAATATTTAAAATAATTTGCTTAGCTCAAGGACATCACCAAACATTTCTAATAAAGTTAAAGAGCCTTTTTCTAGGAAGCTATATTATTGCAAATTTAATTAACATGGATCTTATTAATATTTCAAGTAATTTCTCAGCTTGATTATACACTACAAAAAAACAACTGCACTGAAGAGAAAAATCAATAGCCTTTGAAGAGAGCTCGGAGTATGCTGAAAAAAAAACAGTTCTCTTGTGAATTACCAAGGTCTAGTCTAGCCTTTGAGGGTAGGGGAGAGTACCAATATTTACTTGGAGGTAAACTGAGTTATTTTTAAAATGGCAAAAAATGGAAGGAGAAAAATCAGTTCAGATTTTCCATTGTAAATGAAAGCACCGGAAACAAGCCTTTTTATGTTCATTTTAGGCCTAAGTAACTGTGCAGAGAATAAGGCTTTCACAAAGTCAGTTGCACACACTGTTTCCTGTGCGAATTCTAAGCCATTACAGGTGTCCTAAGGCCTCCAGTGAAACCTATTATCAGGGGATTCCTCTGCCCGCGCCCCCCCACCCCCGCCCCAAGATATCCCTACTGGCCCCTACTCCGCACATATTATTGCCCTTCTCACCCAAGTGTCTTTATTAAGGACCCTCTCATTTCTCTGCACTCCCTAGGTTAAAGTACCCATTTGCCCTCGGCAGAGCATGTAAAAGCTTTCTCATTACAGAGGACTAGTTCCTGCAGTCCTTTTTAGTTAGATGCTTTCAAGTCAGAGGAGAGGAGCCACTTGAAGAAAACCCTCCTTCCCCTCCTGCTTTTCCCCACTGGGAGCCACGTCCCCAAAGGACAACACCAAGGGACACTTCCTGACCTTCTATCCCCTCATCCAATTTGGGCTTGGAGGGTTGGGGTCGCATTTTCTCATGTCCTCTGCTGCATTGGATGTGTTATGTAAGAGGAACAGTACGCGGGAGGCACATGCGTATAAAGCGCACTGATCTGTGATAACAGCTGGGGTAGCAGAGCTGATCTGGAGTCTCCCCCACCAAATACGATAGACACCACACACACACACACATACACACACACACACATCACCCCTTCCCACCCACCCACCCACCCCCACAGCAATGTTTTCCTGTCTCACCCCTTCCAGTACCAGACGCACAGAATGGAAAGGCGGGAGGAGGGGTGAAGGGAGGTGAGAGAGGAGGAGCAGCAGCAGCAGCACATCTGCTTTGATAGCAGCCGGCAGAGCCGCCGCGGCAGAGAGCCCCTCGTTAACCCCCTTCCTGTGGCTGCACCACGTCATGGAACATTCCCGGAACGGGCCAACGTTCCACCCACTTCAGGGAACAGACATAAAGGCGCAGACCCAGCACCCCACAGTGCACAGCCCAAACACACATGTCCCTTCCCGGTCCCGGGGCAGGCGCGCAGACGAACACCCATGCAAACCGCCCCCACCGGTCTCCACGCGCCCCCGCCAGCCCCCTCCGCCGGGAGCCTCTCTGCGGCCAGTGCACCGGCAAGGCGAGGGCGCCTCCGCCTGAACCTTCCATCGAGACAGTCCCCTCCTTCCTCGCTTCCTTCCTTCTCTCTTTCCTTCCTTCCTTTCTCGGCAGAAGAAGGGAGTCACTGAAATGCCAATAGCCAGCGCCTTCCCTGCGCTCCCTCGGCCTCAGGCCGGCGGCCGGGCCCTCGCGCTGCCCGCCAGCCCCCAACCCGCGCGGCATGGCCGCGGCCCCCTCCCCCGCTACCTGACGACGAGCGGCCGGCGGCCGCGGCAGCCGCAGCGGTGGCCCGGCGGTGCGCGCCGGTGCACGTCCCTCATTAGTAACCAGGCACATTCCTGCCTCCAGCGCTCGCGCGCGGCCCCCTCCCCCCAGGACATTACGCAAAGCAGCCTCCCCTCATCTGCATAGATCCGCGGCCAGGGTATTCCCCGCATTTCCCAAAGCGCCGGACCCCCCTCCCGAGGTCTCCCCCATCCCCGCCCCCTCCGACCCTCACCCTCGGGAAACCAGGAAGCACCGGGGGCGCGCGCAGGAGGGGCGACGGAGTCCGGCGGAGGCTATTTCGGTATAAAGTGAAACAAGCTCCCCAAAGCTACAGGAGGCAGGAAAAACACGGCGCCCAGGCCACTTACCGAGCCGAGGAACCTACATTTCTGCCGCTCTGTTCTCCCAAATGCTCGGTCCACCCTCCACGCGCCCCCGGGCTGCACCCAGCACCCCAAAGTCGAGACGTGTAGGAATATTGTCAATGAGCCAGGAGACCCTTCAAGTTGCTCCGGGGTCCTGGGAGCCTCAACGTCCAAGACACAACTTGGCCAAGACTTGTGCTACAGTCAACGAAGATGTTTTGGTGGAGACCCTCCAGTGGGGAGAGAGCGCTCCGCGGCGCCCCGCTCGCCTGCTCTCCACCCCCTCACCTCCAGCCCGCCTCCCACCGGCCGCCCGCCTCCGGGCTGCGAGCCCCTCGGGCGGCTGTCAGATCTCGGCTGCTGCCGGGTGACAGGAATGGGAGGAGGGCGCGACGCAGCCGCCCGAGCCCGAGCGGGCGAAGGGGATCCTCGCAGCAGCAGCAGCGGCCGCTCACCTGGAAAGTCACCGCTGAGTAGGAGGAGGAGGAGGAGGAGGACGAAGAGAAGGAGGAAGAGGAGGGAGAGGAGGAGGGGGAGGAAACCCCCCTGGTGCCCTTGTTCTCGCTGCTGCGGTGGCCGCTCCTCGCCAAGGCTGAGCGTGTCTGGTGGGGGGTGTCTGGTAGCATTTCCTTAAGGACAGAGGGAGGGCGGGCGCGGAGGGAGGGAAGAGATCCCGACCGCCTGCCCAGGCTCCTCTTTCCTTTATTTATTTTTCTGACACTGTATGGAGATGGGCCGGGGCAGGGGCAGCCGCGCTCCGGAGGGAGCCGCGAGTCCCGGGCCGCAGCAGTCTGCTTGTGGGAGCCGCAGCGGCCGCCTCCCCTCCCGGTCTGTGGACGCACCGGGTTATTCCTGGCAGCGCCTCCCCGAACAGAAGTTACTAGGAGGAGTGCGCGGCGAGGGCGGGCGGGGGGAGAAGAGGAGGGAGGGAGGGAGGAAGAGGGAGAGACTCAGCCAGCGACGTCATCGGATCCCCCAGCGCGTCCCAGGGAGGGAGGCTGAACCAGAAAAACCAGTCTGGAGCCGGCTAGCGAGAGAGGGATGTGCTCTGCGCGGGGCGACGGAGGAGGGAGGCGACTGGGAGGACAGGGCCGGGCCCCGCCGCGGCCGCTCCGGGCGGGAAGATCGCAGCTGCGCTCCCGCTTGCTTGGATCCGGGAACTCCCGGGAGAGCGGGTCTCTACTTGTCATGCAAAAACACTCCGGTGTCTCTAGGAGCCTGAGAATTTCCTTTAAGGTGGTGGAAACCTCCTCCTCCCACCCCCACCCCACCCCCATCTTCCCCATTTCCCATATAATCATTCCCTGTCTTGACAACAAACGGAATTATATAATAATTAGTATTGCCATTATTATTTTGTCCGTGTACCTCTGATCCTTTGCCTCTCCCTCTCCCTCGCCCCCGCCTCTACTCCCGGTCGTGTTATCAGTCTAGATAAACAAAATCAGACTGTACGTCGCTCCTGGCTGCCTTTCTGGAGCTTTGCAAAGTGTTTGACTAGCATTTTCCGTGCCCCTGCAGAAACAGGAACTTTTCTCGCGCAAGAAATGCCCCAATTGCCTTCCCTGGGGTCACTCACCAGGGCACCCTGGGCGCACCCAGCTCGGGGACCGCCGCTCGCCCTCTCCGGGGTATTCAAATCATTTGGGGCAGCTGCGCAGGGAGCAGCTGCCGGTTTCCTGGTGGGCCGTACAGGGACCGGGCGAGCCGCCGCCTCCAGCCTGCGCGCTCCTCTCTCCTCCGAAGGGGAGCCAGTGAAATCACACCCAGCGCCAGGAGAACGGCCCGGGGGGCGGGGGAATCCCAGGCGAGTGGGGACCAGAGCTCTGGGCTTCCTCCCCGGCCCGGCGACAGCCGGAGGACACCGGGGCTTCCTCGAGCCGTTTACCCTGCTTGTGTGGACTCGTGTGAACCCTCGGGGGAGGTTCCCAGGAGGCCGCGGCGGCCGGAGAGCTGCGCGTGGAAGCCAGGCATGGCTGGAGCCAGAAGCGCCTCCTCCGGGTGGTCTTCCCGCGGGGCGGGACCGCTTGCCACCCTTCCCGGGAGTCCGCGCCGCCTTGCCAAGGCGAGCTGAACCCAGTGCCCCGGGCGCCGCGGGCCCAGGCGGCCCTACCCACCCCAGGCCTCGCCGCCGCCCTGCCAGGGGCGGAGTAAACAAGAGACGCAAGATTTGACCTGGCGCGACCCGGATTTCTGGCCGGGGTTCCCCCTGAGCAGGTGACTCTGTGGGAGGGGTGGAAATTAGTCCCTGGAATTCCGGGCCAAAGACATTAACTGTGGTTCTGCTTTTAAGGCAGGTATTTCACCAACTGCGGAATTTTTCGCGTCTCAAATTTCAGATTTCGTGGAAAGGAACCAAATGTCAAGTCATATAAAATATTCCTGTCTCTTTTCATTAAAAGGAAATACATTAAAAGGGAAGGCAGCCTCTTTAATGACTACGAGAACAGCACTGCTAGTTTCGTTTTTGTTTTGTTTTGTTTTTCATTTAGACCTATAATCAGTGTATTTCTGAGATCCCTATCCAAAGGCGACATCTCCATGAAGGACGACTCTGCAAAATAAAGCGGTTGGTACATTTTGTAACGGATTTTTTTTTTTTTCCAAAGGAGAAAAATCTGAATGATTTGGAGTAAGTTTCACTATGTCCTTTTAGGTTGATCTCATTTAAATGCAGAGCCTTCTTCCTCTTACCGGCTGCTTCTTTCATTGTATAAATTCTTTAATATTCAACCCTTCTCAATTTGATGCACTTACTAAAAACTCCTCCAGTCATCACCTTCTCTTAAAGGTATGCCACTGTATTTTTAAACATCCATTCAAAACGCAAAACGTAATTTTTGAAATGTTTTTCACTTCCCAACCTACCTGCTACATACTCCCAGAGTCCATTTTATTTCAATGCTTAATAGAGAAGATTAAGCAGCTTCTTTAAGAATCCAATTTCCCTTCAGCACACCCAACAGCAGCTGCCCAAGCGCCCAGAAACTGAGCAAAGAAAGTAGCAGGCAGCGTTTTGCCTCAGTGGAATGAATGCTAGCTGGAATTTTAAATGCCTTTTTAAAAGGCTAGATTAAGTGGTATAATGTAAATATTAGAATACTCATGTAATTGGAAAGCTAAAATGATTTTTTTAAAAACAAATATACATCAATTTTGATCCTACCACCAAAGACAGCCAAAGTTGGATTGTCCTTACCTTGTTCCGAAATCATCAAGCTTTAAAGAAGATAACCTTAAGTGAGTTGAAGCATAAGTAAATATATTTGTGTGTGTAAACTAGGTGACATCCCCTCTGCTGGGAAGAATTACTATCTTTAAGTAAATGCATACCTGTCACCAACCCCTAATGCTGTAACATGTCTGTCCAATTGCTTACTTGTAAGCGTAATAGAGTAACTAAAGAACCCTCTCCCCAGAAGTCCTCAGAAGACAAAACCAGCATTAGTAAACTGTGCACTGAGCCCAAGGAAGCTCTAAGGAAAGCAAGGCTGGTTAGGCAGAGCAAATCCCACCTGGGCACCCATGGGGTGTGCATCACCAACAATGTAGCAACTTCCTTTTTATTACTCATCTTTCTTATCACTTCTCATTTCAAAGAAAAGAAAAATCAAGCAATCTTGATTATGAGATATTAAGAAAGTAAAGTAATTAATTTGTACATGGCAGTATAGCATTTTCTCAGTCAGAAATCACTTCAAACTGAAAGCACTTTCATTCACAAAATATTTATTGAGTGCCTGCTATGTGCTAAAGCGATACTTAGGATACATTAGTGAACAAACCCCCGATTTGCTGGAGCTTGCATTCTAGTGTGGGTGTGTGGGGGGAGAGAGGGGGGAGGAGTAGGAACAGGATAGAAAATAAACATAAGAAACAAGCAGTGTACAGCTTTGAACGTAAAAAGAGTTATGAAGAGGGGGATATAAAATAGGGTAAATGATGTCTGTGGGGTGGGGTGTTATGTTGCTGTATTAAATATAGACGTCAGAATAGGACTTGTTGAGAAGTGACATTTCTGCTAAGGCTTGAAGAAAATGCTTTAGCAGTGAAGACAATTTGTAGTAAAGAGCTTTGCAGGTAGAGGGAACAGCTAAGGTAAAGCTCTAAGACCAGAGCAGGCCTGGCATCTCTGCAGACCTCAAGGGGGAACAATACAGCTGGAACAGATGTGACAGCCAGTGAATAGAAGAGTCTCCCATGCCATGGTGAGGATTTATCTCACCCAGAAAAAAAGCTTGATAAAGGGCAGGTTTATGACCTTTGCCACCCAGTTTCTCTGAATCTGAATCTTTGTGAGCCCAGGAATCTGCATTTTAACAGATATTGCAGTTGATCTTAAGCATTTTAAAGCTCAAAATCTACTGCCACAGAGCACATAAGCTGATATACCCTGGCAGGAGAACTGGGTACCAGGGGACATGGTACATAAAGCTTCCAGAACCAGGCACATCTGTGTTCCCAACAGGACTCTTTCAGTTGCAAATTTAAATCCTCAACTCAAACTAGCTGATGTATTAAAGGGACTTCATTGACTCATACAACTAAAAGTCAAGGACTAAATTTCAACTCAGTGAGATCCTGGGGCTCAAATGATTTTAAACTGGTTCAGTCTTTCTCCCCTCTCAGCTCTTCTTATCTCTCTGTTTGGTTTGCTCTTCAGACAACCATTCTGCAGGGTGGTGGCTGAAGTCCTAGATATTTTTTCTACTTTAGCAACCCCAGTGGGAAAAGTCCTTCTTCCCAGATAGCTCAAGCAATCTTAGTCCTGTCTTTGCACATGAACCAATCACTAGGCTTGATGGGGATGATGGGGTGATCTGATTGGTCAGACCTAGATCTGGCGTGGAGGTGGGTGGGCCTCATGGAAAGAGCACTTCCCAAAAGAAAGAAGAGGAGCTGTGAAGGAGGTAGAAGAGGGTGTCCACTGCATCCCTTAAGTTTTGGCCTTGGTTTCTCAATTTTTAAAATTAACGAGTTGGTCAAGAAGATGTGCCTGATTCATTATGGCTGTGAACTCTTTATAAATCTCTGTAACAAATGCCTTTGCAAAATTGTGCTAAATAAATTAACTGGCATGCCATACCCACAACTAAATTATTGTACTACATATAAAATATTAAAGGGGTTACCTGCTTCATGAATAAATGGAATATAGCCTTGGGTCTTAGTAAACAAGGTTAACTTAGAAACGCCCTTCTGATGGAGCTTCCACTTCCTACTCATTTGCTGTAATTGGTATATAGAGAAAAACTAAGCAGTGTCGTGACTGTTGTGATGTGAAGAACACTTAGGTCCCCCAAAATTAATTGAGAAAAAGAATTTTGAAGGAAAATCTGCCTGTCTTTTAAATTGTTAATATAATACAAGCCAAACACTCATGTAGACCAGGTTCTTTATCCCACTGTAACTTCCTTTGATTGAGGAGTGGAGGGAAGGGGCGGTAAGTAAGGACCAATCAGCCAGGGTCATACTTACTGAGACTCAAGGTGACATCTGTTAGGATTGAAGGATAAAGCGCTCATCCTTCTAGCCCTCTAGGATGGGCAGAGCTCAAAGACATCCAACCAACCACATACCACCCCTTACTCCAGAGCTTCTGTAGGTATATTCCAAAGACCACCTGTAGCAATGTCTCCTGAAATGCGTATTTAATAGTCTGGGCTGCCCCCTAACCTTATAAAATCAGAATCCTCAAGATTAGAGCCTGGGAAACTCCATGATGAACAAGATACCACCCCTCCCCTGCCCTGTGCCTCTTATTCTCCTTAAAGCTTAAGAATCATTTATTTACACTTTGCCCCTAAGACTCAACTGGGGCTGGTCTTTGCCTGAAAAACCCTACTCCCCTCTTTATCACATTTCTCAGGTTCCACCTGATTCTTTATGGCAAGTTGGCCCTTCCTATTCTTCAAAGGTATTCTTATGGCTCTCATTTTAACCAGATTTCATCTGCATAAAAATATGTTAGGAAAGAAAACACCCCAGCGGAATCGGGACAAAGGCATCCAGGCACACAGAATTAGGAATGCACAGGGGACAGAAAGGTGAGGGAGAGGTTAGAGGGTAGGGGTGAACAGGATACAAACAATATTTGATGCTTTTCTGATCTAGCTTTTTAGACTTTCTGGACTAGCCATGCCCATAGTTTGTGGAAAGAAACTGCATATTTCAGCAGTGCAAGCTGCTAGTGAAATTAGCTTCTTACATTCTAGAGCTCACTCAAGAAATGCCCACTTGAAGTCTTTATCCTAAGGAAGACTAGTTTACTGGTCTCTCATGGAAAACCTTAGAGTAAAGAACAAAAATCATATTAGGAAACAGTCAGTAGTACGAATAAGACTCTGTTCCAAATTGCTGAAGCCTGAACTGCCCCCTTAGATATAGGGGAACATGGGCTTACAATAGCATTATTACAATTTCAGCAGATCACATTAGCCCTACACTATCCTACTGGCTTCCATCATCCCTTCCCCCTCTCCAAAATGAGTTAGAGTAGAAATTCTTCCATTTAACATTCACTATTTGGGGTTAAGCCTTTGATCTATTGAAATCTTCCATTGCAATCCAAATACAAGTAGCAAGCTCTTAATATCCTAAGCTCTTAATAAGTCATTAACTTCTTATGAGAGATTAATTTATTGGATTTCTTTTCCAGAGTGACAGCTAGCTTAGGACTCAAACTGATTTATCTTGACAAAGTATAGGATGGGGGTGATAGGGAAGTTTGGAGGGAGGACTGTTGGGGTACACTAGAGGTCTAAGAGTTGGACACAGACGGAAGGGGAAAGGGTGTGGGAATATGAAGTAAGAGACAGACAAAGCAGAAGCAAGGTTTTTGGCACCAACTGAGGATGCCTCTGCTCGGGGCCCGTGGAGAGGGCATATAATGATCTAGGCTTTTTTGACAGGAGCCGGGGGGGGGGGGGGGGCTCTGTCAGCCCAGATACAGGTCCCAGCTCTGACCTTGAACTAACAGGAGACTGGCCTCCCCATTCTGGCCCTCCACTTCCTCATCCAAAATACAGTGGGGTTCCCTTGTAGTCAAAGACTCTGAAACTTAAACTCCTGACAATGCAGCAGGGTGAGGAAAAAAGGGAGGGTCGGAAGAGAGAACAGAAAGGAGAAAAACAGGGTAGAGTTCTTATCAGGGACCTCCATTTTCCTCCTAAGCTCTCATAGAGGTTTCTTAGAGCAAAACATCAATTTCCAGTTTAAAAGGAATTGATGTATGTGAGAGGGTGGATAAATAATGGGTAAGAATGATGGGATAGAATTTTGGGTTAAGCTAGTGCCATATAAATGTGGCATGCTATATGCTCAGAAACAAGAAGAGCTGTTTATCATTGTCAGTCTTAAAACATTTTGGGGGGAAAATGTTTTTTTTTTTTCATTTAACCAATGAAGTCTTTTATCACTACCTTAAACTTTCAGGGTTTCTGAGAATAGTGACTTGACCCACTCCCAATCTACCTGTTGGTCAGCTCTCTGGTAGATTTGACACTCTTATATAGCTTTGAATCTTGAGTTAAGAGAAGGGGAAAAAAAACGAAGTCAAATAGTTGTCACAAAACTTTGCAGTGATTCCAGCCATTAGGTAGAAATTTCATGTAAAACTAGGTAGCAAGTTAAAATCATTGCATCAAAGAGAAGATGTGCTAGTAGAGGATATTATCTCAGACCGGAAGGAAGGAGAATGCTCTCAGCCAGGAAAGAGATACTAAAATTGCATAGAGGTGCAGCAGGGTAGGTTCACTCGCTGTTACTGTGATCACAACCCAGTAACTGCTGAGATGGTTCCATGCAATCATCAGTGCACATGGTGAACCCCAACCATGAGGAGAGGAGTGTGCCACAGCCACACATGTTGTATAAGAGAAGAAGAAATTCGTGATTGCTTAGAAAGATTTCTGAAGAGAAAATAAACATCATTTTAAAAATATTTTGTACTCAGTAGGGTTAAGGATTCAATTATTTGAAAAGTCCACTTATATAGATGAGATGATCCTCGTTGATTTTTCATAGAATATAATAGTATTAGAAAATTAACTATTTTTTTGTATCTTTTTTTGTTTGTTTGTTTGTTTATTTATTTATTTATTTATTTTATTAATTTATTTTTGTTACAGATGTTTCTCCTTTTTTCCCCATTGACACCCTCCTCCCCATCCCCCCACCCTGTCCCCAGCTTTGTTGTCCATGTCCATCACTTATGCATACATGCGCATAAGTTCTGTGGTTTATCTCTTCCCTCCCCCCCCACCCCCTCTTCTGAGGGGTGTCAGTTTATACCCTACTTCCACATCTCTGGGTCTACCCTGTTCCTCAGACTGTTATGTTCATTATATTCCACAAATAAGTGAGATCATGTGATATTTGTCTTTCTCTGCTTGGCTTGTTTCGCTTAGGATAATACTCTCGAGGTCCCTCCATGTCGCCTCAAAGGATAAGAGATCTTTCTTTCTTACAGCTGCATAGTACTCCATTGTGTATATGTGCCACAGCTTTTTTTATCCATTCATACACTGATGGACACTTGGGCTGTTTCCAGATCTTAGCTATTGTAAACAGTGCTGCTATGAACATGGGGGTACATGTATTTTTTCTGATTGGTGTTTCAGGCTTCTTAGGGTATATTCCTAGAAGTGGGATCACTGGGTCAAATGGCAATTCAATTTTTAATTTTTTGAGGTAACACCATAGTGTTTTCCACAGTGGCTGCACTAGTCTGCATTCCCACCAGCAGTGTACTAGAGTCCCCTTTTCTCCACACCCTCGCCAACACTTGTTGTTTGATGATTTGTTGATGGCGGCCATTCTGACAGGTGTGAGGTGATACCTCATTGTTGTTTTAATTTGCATCTCTCTGATGATTAGTGATGTTGAGCATTTCTTCATATGTCTCTTAACCATTTGTATGTCCTTTTTGGAGAGGTGTCTATTTAGTTCCTCTGCCCATTTTTAATTGGGTTCTTTGTCTTCCTTTTGTTGAGTTGTATGAGCACTCTGTATATTTTGGAAATTAACCCCTTATCTGATGTATCATTGGCAATTATGCTCTCCCATAGAGTGGGTTCCCTATCTGTTTTGATGGTTGTTTCTTTTGCTGTGCAGAAGCTTTTGAGTTTGATGTAGTCCCATGTGTTCATTTTTCCCTTTGTTTCTGTTGCCTTAGGTGATGAATCAGTGAAGATTCTACTGCGTATGATGTCCGAAATTTTGTTGCCTACATTTTCTTCTAGGATTTTTATGGATTCACGAGTCACATTTAAGTCTTTTATCCATTTTGAGTTTATTCTTGTGTATGGTGTAAGTTGATGGTCTAGTTTCATTTTTTTGCATGTAGCTGTCCAATTTTCCCAACACCATTTATTAAAGAGGCTGTCTTTACTCCATTGTATGCAAGGCTGGTTCAACATTCGCAAATCAATAAATGTGATACACCACATAAACAAAATGAAAGATAAAAACCACATGATCTTTTGTATCTTTTTTAAAAAGATTTTCATGAAGGAACCAATTATTCAGTATATCAGTATATCATTTCCCAATGACATTCTTGACTATATAGATATGTTAAAACCTTCTGTTCTAGCAAACTGATATACTCCATGCCCTCAATTTTATCTATTATTGTTTTATAATCATTTCTCCTGACTGTGGAATTCTCAGCGAGCAGAGACTCTGTCAGCTATGTATTGTGGTGAATAAATACTCTGAGTTAGTATTTTACTCATGCCTTCTTGTCCTTTCTTGGGCTCCGTGTACAGGCCATGACATGGCCCCTGAAAAGCAGGAGACCCCCTTAGGTCAATCAAGTCTTACATAATGACATAGGGAGGGTCACAGTTAAAACAGATCCATGTTAAATGAACAATAAGTGGCTTTGGGGAGAAAACCTGTTCTGTTGTTGATCTTAGATCTGTCCTTTAAGACAGTGATTATTTTCCAACAATCAAAGATTTTGTGCTGGGCATTTAGGGATGCCTGACCAAAGCATCAGTGTATCAAGCTAAATGCCATGCATATAGACCAGCCCTTGATGGATTGACATACAGTATTTTTTTTAACTTAGGTACACAAAATAAACAAATCATAAATATACAGCTATCTTATTTTTTGCAAATCTATGTGTTTGTGTAACCATTACTCTGATTAAAATGAAGAATACTTTTAACACCCTGGAATGCTCCCTTGTGCCCCTACCCGGTGAATATACCCCTGAGGTAATCAGTATTCTAACTTCTCTCCCCATAGATTAGTTACTGAGTGAAGATATTTGTCTATTCATGTATCTATCTACCCATCTATCTATCATCTATCTATCTGTCTACCTATCTATCTATACAGTCCCAAAAATAATGTATTGAGTGCCCACATGCTATATAGCTAGAGCTACAGAGGTAAACAAAGCAGATGAGGCTTCCAGGCTCTGTGAGGCTCTGTTAGGGAACTGATAGTAATCAAATCAGCAAATAAGACCATTTCAAGTCATGAAAAACAAAATAATTGTAAATAGGTAGAGTAAATAGGTAGAGTAGAACAGCATTGGAGGGGGGTGGGGTTATCTGCAGAGTTGACATTTGGGCTGAGAACTGGCTGATGAAGGGCAGGGAAAGAGTGCCCAGAAAGAGAGAACTGAAACTGTAAAATCCCTAAGACAAGAAGAAGCTGAGGGCCGTGAGGAACTGAAAGGCCAGTATGGCTGGACGTGGGAGGTGGGGCATAGGCGAGAAAGTCATGTAAGAGAAGCAACCACGAGCCAAAGGAAAATTCCTTTACGGGCAACGGATTTGCAAAAAGGGACATGGGAGATAAAAATTATATTTGGCATATTCTATTAATTAATTTTTAAAACTTTCCCCAGTAAGAAGCTTCAGTAAATTAATGTGACTTACAACTGGTGGCAGGTCAGCAAAGAAAGCATTTCAAACAGAGGGCTTTCTGAAAGCGTAATTATACATATTGGACATAACAAAGGAAAATAGTTTTTCAGGTAGCAAATCCTAAAGAGAATTTGGATAATGTGGGTGGTATTCTTCACATTTTTCTATGGCTAATTAGAGAGAACCAGGAAACATACAATGCTGCCCACAGCCCTGCCTACCCATTATGGGCACTTCTAATTTCAGATCAATGGAGCCCTTGGTTACCACCCCCAGCTTGTCCTGGAACATGCTTTGTATTATCAGAGAAGATGAGTAAAAATAATAGCCTTCTGAATATCTATAAAGAGTACTTTTCTCTTATTAGCAGATACTTAAGTTCAAATCATGTCTCCATGTTAAGGAAGCAACTCCCAAATTTACTTTGCTCTAGAAAACCTAAGTTTTCCATTTTTTCCTTTTACAAAGAAAGTGTGATATTGAGGCAGCTTAGAGCACCAATAATTTCATGACCATGTAACTAGAACTAATTAGTGATTATATAAAATCTCAGATATGTGTATCTTTAGTAAATAAATCACATACATGTTGTCAAAGCTCACTAAATTTACCTGGTGAATTTCCTGCTTCAAATTATTTTAAATAATACATAATTTCATTAAGTAACTCAAGCATGCTAACATTTAATTGGCACATGAAGGAAAGTTTTGATTTACCCAGAACTGTGATTTGCATAGGTCATTTCCTAGCTCTCACTTGGCTTTTTGTGGAATGCTACACACAATTAAGTCAGCCAGTCAAGCCAGATGAACTGGCGAGTGTGTTATAAATAGCGCCCAAAATTATACTTCAGATGTTAACTGGTTTGTCCTGATTTAATAATGAATTACATCTTTTGACAAATGAGATAAGACCTTCACCTTTAGCTTTCTGATCCAAACTTCTAATAGTTGAAATGTATTATTACCATCTGGTGTCTGGCTTCTGAAATGCTCTGGTGATGTCTGCCTCATTTCAAGTCGTCAGGGCTAGTCTGCCAAGAAAGAACTCTCCTAAGTGTCTTGATTGGCAGGCCCAGCAAGAAGGCTAAGAACCTAGTGAACCATGAAGATACAGTGTGAGCTCTGCAGAAGTTTTTTTCTAGTTCAAGGCAGCTTCATTTTCTTAGTTTTTGCTACAAGAAATTGTCACAAAATCAAAGTTGTTTTTATTTAGGATCTCAATCCTGTAGGATGCAATTCCTATACATGTTAAGAATGCTTGAATCTCTTTTAAGCTCTTTGGCACGCTTTATAGAATGGCAATACTTTTAGCACCTTTCATTCTCAGGTAAAATAATTTGAGAATAAAGCTGAGAGTGTTCTATTGCCTGGAATTTTAACTCAGAGAAGCCACATCAATCTGACAGTTCTTTATTATTCTTCATGTTGTTCTGGGTTCTGAGAAAGTCAAGATGAGTCTTATTGCAGGGGCTGGGTGGCTGGGTAAAAAAGTGAAGGGATTAAGAAGTATAAATTGGTAGTTATAAAATAGTCACAGGATATAAAGTACAGCATAGGGAATATAGTCAATAATAGTGTAATAATTACGTATGGTGCCAGGTGGGTAATTATCAGGGCAATCACTTCATAAATTATATAAATGTCTAACCACTACACTGCACACCTGAAACTAATATAAAATAATATTGAATGTCAACTGTAATTTAAAAATAAAATGGAATTTTCCTTTGGTATAAAACAAAAAGATGAGTCATTTATTTCAAGAAACTTGCAATATGGTAGGAAGGACGGAGTTCACACAGAGAACCATAGCCAGTAAGAGACCAAGGTGAAAGCAAGTGCTACACCGCAGTGCAGATTGAGGGTATGATCAATTTTCGTGGTGTGTAAAAGAAAAATTTTAAAGGGTAGAATTTAGGGAAACAATTAGAAATGAAATGCAAATAACAAGATAGAGTGTGACTCTAGAGTGGAAAAGGATCTATGTGTTGGTAAATTTCAATAGTTTAGAAATGCCAAGCCTGGGCAAAACAGGAATTTCTGATAATAATAGCTGCATCTTTACAAGATGTAGCCAAAAGATAGTTAATATCAAGTTCATGTTAGTCTCTGTGGAAGCTGAGAGTCAGAGAAGCTAAATAATCTACCCGGGATCACCCAGCCAGCAAGTGAAAGAGCAGAGATCCGGGTTTATGGGGTAAGGAAGCCCCAGCCCCTTCACGACTGCACTTAGTAACCGTTCCCTCTTTGGTTGATTCTACTAAGATGACCGTACATTTGAGAGTGAAAGGAGAAGCTATAATAAATAAGCCTGGGCAATTGGTATTAACCAAGACAGTCCAGGGCCATATGGTCACCCACTCTCTACATCTCTCCATTCCCAACACTCTAGCTACCAGATACTCAGTGCTTCCAACCACTTGCTGATTTCTTGGAGTAAATTGATTCAAGCCTTATAATGTTAGGAAGTTCTTCCATTTTAAAAAGCCCACAAAGAAACTGAAATGAAACAAAGCACTAACAGTGGAATTTTGAGTAGAGAGATACCTGATAGTAAGAACTACTTCAAAACAACACTATTTGTTGGCACCTGTCAAATCACACCTCTCATATGTGACTTGGCCACCTGGGAGTTTAAGCCTATTGGTCAGCTACATAGGTGTATCAATGGATACATAGGCAAACACTATCAATTAATGAAAGGTGTCCTGCCTGAGATGCTCAGCACTACTCAGACCACTATTAGTTTCATATCCAGTTCAGAACTCATCAACTTAAGGAAAAAATAGGGAAATTTGGGAAGCATTTAAAAGAGACTAGAATAAAACAAATATATAAAGATTTTTAAATGTTTAAAGCTACCAAAATGTAATGTGCCTCAATAAAATGATGTATATCCTCAACTCACCCAAGTGTACAAATGTCTGCTAAACACAGGTAGGGAAAGAATATCAAACGCCTGTGTACCATTTGTATACAATTGAAGCTATAATGCATTTCCATCCAAGTTGCATCACAGCTAAAGTAATATTCTACCTGGTCTGCTTTTATTTTAGTTTTTGTTAATTTTAAATGTTATTTTCAATTGGAAAAAAATATGTCTATGAGCAAAATTAATGGGGACAAAAGACAAAGGAGTGCGGGGATAAAATAAACACTAAATGAGGAAAAGGGAAGAAGACAAAACACCAACACATGGAAACATATAAAAATACTCTAGCTGGGCTCAGAGGACTAGCATCCCTGGCAGCAAGTGTTGTTAAACATCGGAACTGGTTGCTAAGGGAGGTTAGGGAATCTCCCTTTCCCAGAACTCTTTAAAAATAGGATCACATCTGTTGGGATGGGATAATGGTGGTACTGCCTGAGTAGACAGCTTCTAAAGCAAACCTATAGTCTGATAATCCTACCATTCTGATTGTGAAAAGCAACAAATAACTTCACCTAGCAAACTGGGACTTACAATATTCATCATTTTAATGGTTATAAAACTATTTTCATTGGTTTTTGCGATGCAAAGATAGGTAACTAAAATATTCAGAATATAATTGATTTTACAGCAAAGGCTCGAAGCCTAACTTACCCAGTTGTAATAGTTCCTCTAAATATCATGAAACCAGAAAGGTACTGAGTTTATGTCCTTACAAAAAAAGTTATAGATAAGGCAATATACAGAATCCTATCATCAATTTTTTATTTTAACTGAGTAGGACTTGTATCCAGGGGGGTTCAGGTTACAAGAGGGCTAGATTGGATAATCTTTATTAGGGTCTACAGACCAATATCGCAAGAGGTAAAAGGATTTTGCCCCTGGAGAGAATGTAGGCTGTGATCTGAGGTGTCTGCACTGTTCCCTCCATCACTGACATCTTGCTTTATACTAAACTATCAGGCTATTTGCCCTACTCCATTTAATTGTACATATATTTGCTAGGCTCCTATTTTTTGTTAAGCACCACGCCAGGAATACAAAGAAAAAAAAGTTGCTGCCCCTGACCTTACAATCTAAAATAAAGCGGAAGGGTCTAGGTATGATGGGGTTTTACACTAATGTAATTTTGGAGCTTCATTTTAAGAAGAAGAATTCAAAATTACAAATACAAAATGAAGAACTGAAGTGGATATTTATCTCAGAGAGAAAAGAAATCACAACGAATACAAGTTTTAAAATTCTGACAAATTCCAGAAACATCACAAAATCTAGAGGAAAAAACTATATTTTATTATTAATTAACTACTTTTTCACAGCTATAATTCTATTTGTCCTACATTTTGGTTGCTATTGCTGGCCACATGACAAGATAGTTGTTATATCATTTCCTATAAAAAGAATAGAATGATAATGCAGTCATTCCTCTGGTGTACTTAATCAAGCTTTGCATTGTTTATGGTTCTTAACTTATTCATAATTATAAGTAAATTTTCAGGATTGTTGTCAAATACAGAAAAGCCTCAATTAAGTTTCTTTCATATACGAGCTGTAAGAGCTATAAGGTGTCAGGGCATGGCAAATTTTCTTGCGTGTGAATAATTTTAAGTACTCTTTTAATTGACAATGATTATGAATTAGCTGGCTATTGGTATCCTTGTTGTAATGGTATGTTGTGAATTTTATTTCATCTTTTTCAGTGTCAGTATTTTATATTCCTTTGAAAGAAATTTAAATGTTTTTTCAATAAGTTCATGTGATTCAGCCCTCTTCATTAATTAGATTACCAAAGAATAAAGAACATATTTAATCCTTAAACTCAAAATTTCTATTTCTCTTTCTGTTAGTGAATTATTGCTCTTTGTATTATCAGAAAACGTCGTTACAATTTACTTCTTGATGGCAAAATAATTTCTATTGATTTTATCACTCAATTTTTCCCATATTTCATTACTTTTCACTAGATTTCTTCTACTGAGAAGTTAATAAATTAATTCATAGGTGACAAAAGAGAGACCCTTCATACATGTCCAAATCAGAAGTCATTGATTTCTCATCTTTTAATTGAAAAGTTCCAAAACATCTATCTAAATTGCAGTAGACTTGAAGTATTCATGCTTTATCATCTTTTCAAATAAGCTTTTCATAGCTTATTTGTGTTTATGTTTCTCTTCCACACCTTTGAAAGTGTGTTTTAGAGTCATTATACTGCAATGTGCCTGTTTGCAGGGCTTGAGCAGCCCTAGTATGGGCAAATCATGTTGCTGCCCTAAGGCTCTTGAAAGAAGTAATCTTGTTGACACTTTTAAAATTTGAAGTACAATTACCGTTCAATGGAATGCACAGATCATAGTGTTTAATTCAATGTGTTTTGAATAAACCCATGCAACCACCATCTAACAACAGAGGGAACATTTCCACCACGCGGGGAAGTTCCCTTTTTTCCTTTTCTATCAATACTCCCTTCCCCATCCACCCTGACACCAGAGCAACCATTTTCTGATTTCTGTCACCGTAAAACCGTTTGCCTGTTCTTGGATTTCATATGAATCGAATCAAACAGTATGTGTGACGCGCTTGCCTTATTTTGCTCAACAATGATTTTGAGAAGCAACCATGTTGTTGCGTGTCTTGGTAGTTTGCTTTGTTTTATTACTGAGTGTTATTCCATTGTATACATATACCATGATTTGTTTATTCATTCTCCCATCGATGGACATTTGAGTTCTTTCCATTTTAAGGCTATTATGAATAAAGTTACTTTGGACATTCTCGAACAAGTCTTTGTATGGACATGATATATTTTCCTTTCTCTTGGGTAAATACCTGAGGATAGATAGCTGAGTCACAAGGTAGAAGCATGTTTAACTTTATTAGAAACATGGCATATGTATATGAAATATTCAATCTACATAGAATACACAAAAACAAAACATAATTATTGCACAATCCCAAAGTGGTCAATGAATTCAGGGTCTATAAAGGCAGCTGTTTCTCCACCTATACTGCTCACCTGTGGCTTCTTGTCCACCATCATTCACTGGTCAAGCCATGCAGAATGACTTGCTGTTCTGTAAGTGTCTCAGTCTCTTTCCTCTGAGTCTCCCTACAAGGAACTTCCTCTGGCTGGCTGCTTTCCTCTTCCCTTTAATCTACCCTATGTATTCTTAAAGACTTGACTTAGTCATTTTTATCTCTGGGGGACCTTTAAACTACCCTCCTCCAAACCCCCTTCACTACTATCAAGGCTGAATGAAGGTTTTCTCCTCACTCCTCCCATAGAAACTTGTGCTTTCCCCTATAAGTGTTTGGTTATTTATCTCTCTCCACCACTGAATCATAAACTCCCAAGGGTGGATTCCTGATCACTGTTAGAATCTACTGCTTAGCAAAGTTCTTGACCCAGAGTAGGTGCTCAATCAATGAATAAATATTTGTAGAGGTTTGATATTGTTGTTGGAGATATTCAGGTAGAAACAGGTAGTTGGCAATACAGGTCTGGAATGTGAGTATTGGGCCCTTGGGATGGGCAGGAGGCAGGCTGGAGTATAGATATAAAAACATTCCTTACTCTCAGTCACATTGTACGTAGATAAGAGTTGAAAGTTGGGATTGGATGAGATAACTTATGAACAGATGCCATTTTTTTTAAAGTAACCAAGAGTGTGAGGAGTGTCCAAATTGCAGTAGATTGTGAAGTAAATGGAAAGAGAGAGGAGAAATGCCAACTGTGTGGACAACTAATTCACGAAGTTTGGTGCTGAGATGTCAAGCAGGGCAATAAAAATAATTATCTTAACAAGTAAATGAGATTGGGTGGCAATATGTTGTTTTCAGTTTCATTTTTATTAGTTTAAGAAAGAAAAGCCTATAAGCCTATTTTCAAATTGAGGAACCAGAGTCACTGAAGAGATGATATTATTTTGAAATATGATAACAGATAAGGCAACTTTAGTTTGTATAAAGTTTTTGCTGAGTTCTCGCCCCATTGAATCACGATTTGGGGTTTTCCCCTCATTCTCAATGATGTTACTTTCATTCAAGTCATTGATTAGTATTGGAGGTAAAAGGTATTTAGAGGTCTCGGAGCAGAAGAAGCCTTTATCCACAATGAGTAGAGCTGTGTGAAGGCTGTATGAAAGGTTTGGATATCCACCAGGAACTCCACACGTTTGTCCCACTTTTTATATTGGAGATCTAATCATGCTAAGAAAGGCCTTTCCATAATGGACTCTAGATAATTACATTTTGGAACTGGAAATAAGCTTGGAGACCATCTTGTCCAGCATCTCCTGGACTTTATTTCTTGGTCAGGATACAACTGAACCATCATATCTTCTGGGAATCCTTCCTCAGTATATGGATAAGTACACCTTTAAAAAAAAGTCACAGGCAAACTTTATATTCTCCCCTTGAAGTTTCATAATGTTTATTATTAAATGTACATGTTAAAACCTCTGAAAAGTTCTGCAGTAAATAAACCTATTTAATTTTAATTCACAAAATAGTTTCCAGTCTTATTGGAACATGAAACCCTTATGCTCTTATTTTGTGGACAACTATATGCATCTCACAGAAACTACTTTGAGACCCACTAATCTACTCTAATCCTTTAATTCAGACAGAGGTCTCATTCAGTGTACTTTTGTCCTTGTTTCAGCTATATAAACTTAGCAGCTTCAGACAATTTTATTATTTTGGTTGACTGGTATAACCTGGGCAATTCTTCTGTTTCACATAATGTTAGCTGAGTCCACGGTATTGACTTGACTGGAACATCCAAGGTGGCTCACATCCTTCATAAGGATGGCTAAGAGGCTGACCTTTGCTTTGGATGCTGGCATCGCTGGACTTCTCTCCCTATATAGCTCTCATGTGGGTTAACCCCGTGATGTCTCCTTATGGTATCTATGAAGATAGGTTAAGCAGGCAACTTACATCGTAGCTCAGAACCCCCAAAAGTACAAAATCAGAAGCTTCTAAGGCCTTTTTAAGGCTTAAGTGTAGAACGTGTATACCATCACTTCCATTGCATTTATTGGTTAAAGCAGTCACAGGGGCAGCCTGGATTCAATGGGAACAGAAATGAACTCCACCTTCCATGGTGATAACAAAGAATTGGCAGTCGTATTTAACCCACCAAACTTCTCATAGGCTTTTGGCATCTCATGAGATTAAAGAACTTGCTCACTGATCCTGGAAAGGTCCCCAGATAACTCTAAGTATCCAGGCTTCCTGGCAGCACAGAAATGGCTGAGATCCACTGATGTCTTCCCTGATACCCAGCATCAGTGGGTTAGGCAAATAACCAATAGGATCCAGATCCAACATATCAGACAGGGGGAAAGTTGAAAGACACATATCAGATCTAATAGTCTAAATCAGAGGTTGGCAAACTACATTCTATGAACTAAATCCACCTACTGTTTGTGTAAATAAAGTTTTGTTAGAACACTGCCACACCTATTAGTTTATGTAATGTCTGCGGCTCCTTTTGTGCTACAAGCTCAGAATTGGTTGCAACAGAGACCATCTGGCCTGCTGAGCTTAAAATACTTACTCTCTAGTCCTTTACATAAAAAGTTTGCCAACACCTGGTCTAGACTTTCTAAGTACATGTTACAAAATGGCAGTCAGGTTTTGGTGAGATGACTCTATCCATTTATCTTCGTCAGTTCCGGCTGCTATAACAAAAAATACCACATACTAGGAAATCTATTCTCACAGTTTTGGGGGCTGGGAAGTCCAAGATCAAGGTGCTGCCTGCTTTGATTCCTGGGTCACCCTCTTACTGGTTTGCTTTCTTACTGCATCATCAGATGGCAGAAAGAGAGAGATCATATCTCTATTGTGTCTCTTCTTATAAGGGCACTAATTCCATCAATGAGGGCTCCACCCTCATGGTTTAATTACCCCCAAAGTTCTCCCACCTCCAAAAACCATCACATTGGGAAGTAGGACTTCAAATTAATTTGGGGGTTATACAAACATGCATTCCATAACGCCATATTTTAGGAAATATCTAATATTGGCAAGCTATAAAATACTTTCCATAGAGAACAAAGAATTGTTTTGTGTTGTTGAATGCATCAAATAGTTCACTATTTGTCATGTTGATCTTATTCTATTTTTTATCCATTCATCTTTTGATAAACATGTTGTTTGCAGTTTTTGATCATTACAAATAAAGCTTGTATGAACATTCATGTGCAGGTCTCTGAATGGATACATGCGTTTATTTCTCTTGCTTGTGGTCTATTTCTGGACTCTCTATTCTGTTCCATTGATTGTGGCCATCTCTCTTCACGTTACTGTCATGCTTCAGTGAATTTTGAGAATTCAAAATTAAAACCTGACCTTACAGGTTAGTATGAGTATATTTGATGAGATAGGAGGACAGAATATATTTTATTTGACAGTCTGAGTTTGATTGATACTTTCTGAAATTTAGACATAAAGTGCATGAGCCTTTTATTGGAGTCCCATAAATATAAGCTGGGCAGGAGGGTGGAATTAAGAGCACCAAATAAGCAGATATAACTTACTTTCAATGTTCTAATGTCTGAAAATTTAACAAAAATATCATCTTGGAAGAATTATTTATAGTAATGAATAGTTGCATTACTATTATAAGTGTTGGAGACAATGTCAAGATATAAGCTGGAGAGTAAAACAAGGGTTAGATCATAAAGAGTCATGTAAGCCATACTATGAGGGTTGGACTATCCTGAGAGTAATATGGAGATACTGAAGGGTTTTAAGAATGAGGTTGACACAATCAGACTGGCCTTTTACAGCAATGAATCTAGCTTCAAAGTGAATTTAGGATAAGAGACAGACCAGGATAAGAAGAGTAAGTAATTTTAGTCATTACTAAAACAGTGCTGCTGATGATGGAGAGAAATATACAGATTAAAGGAGTATTTAAGAGTGAGATCTACAGGGCCTAGTTAAAGGGAAATAGGAATTAAGGGTGATTCTCAAGGGTTTGGCCTGGTCAGCTGGGTGGCTGGAGGTTTGGGAGTCATCTAGGGAGAGCTAATGGCTGCATTTTGGATACGTTGTGCTTGAGAGCCTTTAGGCAAATAGTAAGCTTTTTTTTACACAACCTTGGCATGTAGTAATTGTATGACACAATAAAAATAAATAAATAAATGGAGTCAAAGTACTTAATTATTTCTTTAACTATTTCTATCCTGAGAATGGAAAATATAGAAGCAACTTCCTCTAAAGTCTAGGGAAGCCTGAATCAAGTGCTGCTCTCACTAATTTATGTGCTTCTGTGTAGCTTTGTCTAGAAATGAAACAATGTTATTAGTAGCAAAATTTTATTTTGTTCTAGACTTGCTTGTTGAATGCAGCAAGTCATAATAAACAATTTAAAAATAGATACTTAGTATAATAAAAATTTACTCATTTTTGTAACATTTCAAAGTGGATCTGGTGGTCCCCTTTGGAAAATTTTCTGCTACCTTAGGGATTCAAGTTCTTGTAACCTTATAAATCTGCTATCTTAGAAATGTGATTTCTGAGGGTGTCACATTAGATTATAAGACTATAGAATTGCCTGAAGTATTTTAAGGGCTAGGCCTAGAAATGGCTTAAATCACCTCTGCCCACATTCCATTGACCAGGCTGAGTCACATGGTCTCAACCCAATGCAGAGGGGTTGGTGTATCCAGACACCACATGTGCCCAGGAATAAGAACTAAGACTGACGACCTGTCTCTACAACAATTGAAAATCAAAGAGCTAGTTTTCCATTAAGAGTTCAAATAACAAATATACAATACCAAAAGTCAAAATTTAGGCTCCCAGGCAGACTTACTGGTCAAAGAATTATCATTTATTTTGTAATTGTAAAATAAGACCATACTATTCTCTTCTATTCATTTAAAACACTTCTTTATTTAGATGCCAAAGGTTCGCTTAGTTCTTTTAGAGGAATTTAAACCCTTATGCTGAAGATAATACTTAGTGGTTCTTTTCTCCTGCAATCAGCTCTATGAGAATTTGCCACCATAACTACAAAGAAGAATTTGGTAAACTGAAAGAAACCTCCAAGAGATATATAACTCAGAAACTTCAAGTTATAAAATCTATAATGTCATTATTGAAAAAAATACTCTTTAAGAAATATTCTAATTAAATAACATTTGGCATAATAATAAAAATCCCTTATGTTTGCATAACATCTTATGTACATGTACTGTTTTACTTGAATATTATGATTACCCTTAAATATTCTCTTTATTTCTCAAAACAGCACCCAGATTTTCTATGAGGAGCTACTCTTCTTCATCTACTCTCAAATTCCTACTGTTTGGGTGGAACTGAATCTATCTCCAGTTGTAGGGTGGGCATGTGGCCTATCAATCTTCACATCTGCCTGATTACAAAGAGTGATTCAGAGATAAACACAACATCTAAGTCATGCGAATTGGAGTCATTGCCAATCAATGAGTGGACTGCTGGTGTAACAGTTGAGAAGTAGAGCTTCTCTTTCTGAAGCTAGTTGGATATGAGCTGGAATTACTGGAGGCCATCAGGCCCCATGAGGAGAGCCTGCCTGAGAGTTGGTCTAAGAGAAGAAAGAAGAGCAAAGGCACAGAAAGTGACTGTCTTAGTCTGTTCCAGCTGCTGTAATTACGAAATACCATAGACTGGGTGGTTTGTAAATAACAGAAACATATTTCTCTCACTTCTGGAGTCTGGAAAGTTCAAGATCAAGGTGCTGAAAGATGATTAAGATGCTGGCAGATTCAGTGTCTGGTAAGGGCTCACTTCCTAGTCCATAGATGTCATTTTCTCTCTGTATCCTCACATGGCAGAAAAGGCCAGGGTGCTCTCTGGGGCCTCTTTTAAAGGGCACTAATTCCATTCATGAAGTGTCCATCTTCATGATCTAATCACCTCTCAAAGGCCCAACAGCCAAGTACCATCACATTGGAGATTGAGATTTAGCATATGAATTTGGAGGGAAATAAACATTCAATCTATTGGTGTGACTGAGTTCTAGTGACACTGTTTGAACCAGGATCCAGCCACACTAATGTAACATAGGGCTACCTTTGGACTTCTCACCTATGAGAGTCAATACATTATTTTTCTGTCCTCTTCCCATTTTCAGTTGAGTATCTCTTATTTGCAACCAAAAAAGTCCTATGTTTTTTTGTTGGGCTGGTAACATTTTCCTGATTTTATAGAAAAGTAAACTGAGGTTTAGAAAAGTTAAGTAACTTGCTATAGCTTGGTCCACACTTAATAGGGCAAAACAGAAAAGAAAATTTACTTAAAGGGAAATGTTTTGATTATGTTTTGTTTAATTAAGATTCTTTTAGCCCTGACTGGTTTGGCTCAGCGGTTAGAGCGTCGGTCTGTGGTCCAGAGAAACCGGGGTTCAGTTTCTGCTAAGGGTACGTACCTTGGTTGCAGTTTGTCCCTGGCCCTGGTTGGTCATGCGGGAGGCGGCCACTCGATGTGTCCCTTTCCCACGTCGATGTCTCTCTCTCTCTCTCTCTCTCTCTCTCTCTCTCTCTCTCTCTCTTCCTCTCTCTCCCTCCCACTCTATCTGAACAAAAAAATGGAAAAGTGTCCTCGGGTGAGGATAAAAAAAAAAAAAAGATTATTTTAAAGTTATAAAACAATTTTCTCTTTCATTTCTATCAAGATTTAACAAAGCATTGTCAGGATAGAGTAATTACTGCACTGTCTCTGGAAAGTTCAGCCTTTCCAATATTTACTGGCAATTATGTAACATGCTAATATTATAAATATGAATGTTGAGTCACTCTCAAGAAATAAATAGTGAATTTAAGCATTTTGTGAGCCATATGATGGATGCCTCTGTTTCTGTCCTATTCTGTACTTTAAATGAAAATTTTTCTACTGTTGACCTCCAGGTCTGATCTAAAATCAACAGAGAAGGTTTGAAATACTCAAATGTGTACCTCTTGTGAAATCTAGTGGTTTTAGAAAAACAGCGTGTATGTACTGTATACTTCAAAATAACTAAATAACAGTATCTTAATGGGGAAAAAAAAAACCCATTTTTTCCTGGAACTGTGAATGGAAAACTCAACTGCATACCATTCCAATTCAAGGATCTGTAATCTTAGACCATTGAAGAGTTCCTCTTTCCAAGGAATGCTTCTCTGTGTGGTTTCTAAACCTCCTGATTTTTGCAAAAATTTAGCATACCCTGGGAAATTTTAGAGAAATAACAGTGTAGGAATATTATAGACTCTTTTAAGTTTTCATGTCTGACACATAATTCTTCCATTTTTATCTATCATATTTACACACACTCTTTACTTCACTTGATTTTACTTCATCTTCAGAATAAAACAGAGACCTACAAGGCAGTGACAAGAATTTGTCCTGTCACAGCAAACTGAAGACAAAACTCAGTAGGACTAAGTGATAGGAAGACAAAAAAGTGTGGACAGGCAAGTCGTTAGGAATCTGAGGTTCTACTTTACTCTTTTAAAAGTCAATAGTGTCCGGCCGGTGTGGCTCAGCGGCTGAGCATTGACCCATGCACCAAGAGGTCGCCGGTTTGATTCCTGGTCAGGACACATGCCCTGGTGGGGGTCATGCAGGAAGCAGCCGGTTGATGTTCTCTCTCATCGATGTTTCTATCTCTCTCTCCCTCTCTCTGTAAAATCAATAAAGAAAAAATATTAAAAATAAATAAATAAAAGTCAATAGTTATAATGCTAATCAAACTCTATGGCATTCTTGCAGTGTTCACCTTAGTAAGATTATCTATTAACTGCATGCCTGCTCCTGATGCCCTCTGAACAAAACCATGTGAATAGATAGCTCAGAGTCACAAACAGGGGAGAGAAGGAAGCTGTTCTCCCTCATGCAGTGCTGAGAACGATCCTAAAGCCCACAGAAGGATGTCCCGATAGATTTTTGGCTCAGAGGTTAGCGCTGCCGTTGGGGTTAGGCAACTTGATTACTTAGCCTCTCTGAGCCTCAGTCTCCTTAGCTATAAATCAGAAATACGAATGCCTTCCTCAGAGGATGTGTGAGGCCTGAAAGGTTAAATGTTCTTTTAAACTTTACTGTTTGGTGTGTTTTTTAAATTTATTTTTTGTTAAACCTCACCTGAGGATATTTTTCCACCGATCTTGTTAGATAGAGTAGAAGGGAGGGAGGGGGAGAAAGAGAGAGACAGAGAGGGGGAGAGAGAGAGAGAGAGAGAAACATTGATGTGAGAGAGACATATCGATTGGTTGCCTCCTGCAAGACCCTGACTGGGGCCAGAGATTGAACCTGAAACCCAGGTACATGCCCTTGACCAGGAATCGAACCCAAGACCCTTCAGTCCGTAGGCAGATGTGGAGCCAAACCAGCCAGTGCCTGTTCAGTTTTGTTTTGTTTTTTTTAAACACTGCACATCTCTATGTGAGTATAAGATATCAAAGATAATTGAACACCAGCTTTTTAACTCCCTCCTCTGACATATGAATTATGAAAAATATATTCAAAATCCAAGAACTAACACAACTACAGTCACACACGCAACCTGTGACAAAGTAAACTGACTGACAAATAAGAGTAATTACAAAATTAAATAGTATTAGCTATTACACACACACACACAGCAGCAGCATTCTTCCTCATTCATGAGTAAATACAATTTCAATTACACTGGACAGTTTTTTGTCTTTCTGGTCCCAGAACATAGACAACAATACAGGTTTAATTGGGGTCTGATTAAATCCTGAATTATCAATTGACAAGTGTAGATGCTACAAACTTCAAGTTCCTTGACCTTTGATTAACTCACTCTCTGGAGGTCTCAGAGAGTCTTGGGAAGACTGAGTACTTTGTGTAAATTTTATTATTTTTGCAGAATATGTGAAGTGGCAGTGATTCTTTTTAGTGCAGTATTCACAAATTGTTGCAAGGTATTATTTTTGGTAATTGCTTTCTATAAACTTACACACAATGTATTTGTATAAATAAGTTGCATTTATGGTTTCTTTGCTGAATTTTGTTTGTACCCCTTAAGACCCAGGAACCAGGAAGATCAAAGTGTTCTAGGAACATAGAACCACATATTCCCCCAATCCGAGCACAGACCACAAAGGGAGTGAGAAATGTACATTACGTCCTCAAGAGCTAAAAGTAAGTTACTAAACTGCTTACTTGAAAAAAGAATTTATGAGGTAAGTCTTGAAAGAATAGTCTCAATTTTTTCAATGTGCATAATCCACCTTTTCCCTCTACCATACTACTGAGACATTGCACACACTGATTCACCAATTACCTTCTAATGGTCATAATTCAAGGCCTCATTTTAGTTCTTAACTTACTAAGTTGACACAGTCTCTTATTGGCCCTTAAATGTCGGGGTTCCCAGAGTTCTATCCATTGTCTTCTATTTTCCCTCTTCTTCAAGGTTCTCAAAGTGGGTACAGAGCAGATACAGCCCACAGATGTGAACAATTTTGATTCAACAGTATTTCAGGCAAATTTAAGAAACATTATTTAAAACTTGAACTTTTCACTTATAGAAAGATCTAACAACACTAGATCAACATTTGTGCATTGCAATAATTAGTTGGAATTAAATAGATGTTGTTCTATAGAGATTGGACCCTCGCTCCCCAGTTGCTACAGTCCTTACCACTCCCTCTTGCTTTAAATCCCTGACATACCTCTTTAATTCATTTACGTGAATGAGCATTTGCAACTACTACTCATATATTCACTTCTGTAATCTAATCCTTACTTGTGGTTTGAACTACCTCACTCGAAAGTTCTGATTCAGAACACAATCTTAAACACTGAACAATATCTCAGTTCCCCCTAGATGTACCATAGGTTCCTCACTCTCAACATGTCCCAAACCAAACATGTTATTTTTTTCTCATTAGTCCCCAAATTTGTTTCTTCTGTAGGTCCTATACCATTAATAGTGTCACCATCTGTTATGGTTAATTTTATGTGTCAACTTAGAATATAGTACTCAGTTATTCAAATAAACCCTAATCTAGGTTTTGCTGAGAAGATATATTTGTAGATGTGATTTACATCTAGAACCAGTTGGCTTTAAATAAAAAAGATTATTTTTGATAATCTGAGTGGGCCTCATCAAATCAAGTGTAAAGCCTTAAGAGCAAAACTGAGGCTTTCCTGAAGAAGAAGAATTTGGCCTCAAAACAGCAGCATCAACTCCTCTCAAGCGTTTTTAGCCTGCTGGCCTGCCTTCGTCCTTCAGACTTGCCAGTATTTACAACACTACTACGTCTGTTTCTCTGGAAAACTCTGACTGATGCCCCATTCATATAGACCTCCATGCAAAGAATCTAATACACTTCCTAAACACTTTCTCCTCCTTAAGGCTTTCATCCAATCATTTCCACTTATAAATCACTCTTTAAAGTAATTATCAGATATAACTTTGTAATTCTATAATTCAGATCTCTTCTCTATTATTAAAGATCAAAGTCCAAGCTCCTAAGTAGGGTACACATATCTGTTTCTTTTCTGGGCCCTGCCTGCTTCTCCACACTTATTTCTTACTGCACTGTTCATTTCTCTTGTGCCTACCAGCTAGATGGAACTGATTTTATATTTTTGAAGGCACCTTCATATTTTACTCCTCAATGCCTGAATTACTCCTACAAACTCAAATATCCTTCCTTATAGAGCACCTGGCAAAAATCTACTCAACTTCAAAAACTTGGTTGAAACCTCTTCTGTGAAACCTCCACATCCTCCACTTATCAAGTAGAATTGATCAACCCTTCCCTTTACCCCAGCCTCCTCTTGTATACTTCACACAAGTACAGCCATCAGATAAGAATTAACTTCAAACCAAAGAAGTAAAGGACCTATTCGCAGAAAACTACAGGTCACTGAAAAAAGAAACACAGGAAGATATAAAAAAGTGGAAGCATATACCTTGTTCATGGATTGGAAGAATTAACATCATTAAAATGTCCATATTGCCCAAAACAATCTACAGATTCAATGCAATCCCCATCAAAATACCAATGACATATTTCAAAGAACTAGAACAAATACTCCAAAAGTTTATATGGAACCAAAAAAGACCCGAAATAGTCACAGCAATCTTGAAAAAGAAGAACAAAGTAGGAGGGGTCACAATACCAGATATCAGGCTATACTACAAAGCCATAGTAATCAAAACGGCCTGGTACTGGCACAAGAACAGGCTTACAGATCAATGGAACAGAAAAGAGAACCCACAAATTGACCCAAATCATTATGCTCAATTAATATTTGACAAAGGTGGCAGACAAGAGCATACAGTAGAGTAAAGACAGCCTCTTCAATAAAGGGTGTTGGGAAAATTGGACAGCTACATGCAAAAAAAAAATGAAGCTGGACCACCAACTTACACCATACACAAAAATAAACTCAAAATGGATAAAAGACTTAATTGTGACCAATGAATCCATAAAAATCCTAGAAGAAAATGCAGGCAACAAAATTTCAGACATCACACACAGCAGAATTTTCACTGATACATCACCTAAGGCAACAGAAACAAAGGAAAAAATGAACACATGGGACTACATCAAACTAAAAAAACTCTGCACAGCAAAAGAAACAACCATCAAAATGGAAAGGGAACCCACTATATGGGAGAGCATAATTGCCAAAGATACATCAGATAAGGTGTTAATTTCCAAAATATATAGAGTGCTCATGCAACTCAACAAAAGGAAGACAAAGAATCCAATTAAAAAATGGGCAGAGGACCTAAATAGACACCTCTCCAAACAGGACATACAAATGGCCAAGAGACATATGAAAAAATGCTCAACATCACTAATCATCAGAGAGATGCAAATTAAAACAACTATGAGGTACCACCTCACACCTACCAGAATGGCTGCCATCAACAAATCATCAAACAACAAGTGCTGGTGAGGGTGTGGAGAAAGGGGGACTCTAGTACACTGCTGGTGGGAATGCAGACTGGTGCAGCCACTATGGAAAACAATATGGTGTTTCTTTAAAAAATTACAAATTGAACTGCCATTTGATTCAGTGATTCCACTTCTAGGAATATACCCCAAGAAGCCTGAAACACTAATCAGAAAGAATATATGTACCCCTATGTTCAAGCAGCACTATTTACAATTGCTAAGATCTGGAAACAGCCCAAGTGTCCATCAATAGATGAGTGGATAAAAAAGCTGTGGTAGCCCTGGTCCGTTTGGCTCAGCAGTTAGAACATCAGCCTGCAGTCCAGAGACCCGGTTCGGTTCCCGCTAGGGGCATGTGCCTCGGTTGCAATTTGTCCCTGGCCTTGGTTGGTCATGCAGGAGGCAGCCACTTGATGTGTCCCTTTCACATCAATGTTTCTCTCTCTTTCTCTCTTCCTCTCTCTCCCTCCCACTCTATCTGAACAAAAAAAAATGGAAAAATGTCCTCGGGTGAGGATTAAAAAAAAAATCTGTGGTACATATACACAATGGAATTCTATGCAGCTGTAAGAAAGAAAGATCTCTTATCCTTTGAGATGACATAGAAGGACCTGGAGAGTATTATTCTAAGCGAAACAAGCCAATCAGAGAAAGACAAATATCACATGATCTCACTTATTTGTGGAATATAATGAACAAAACAAGCTGAGGAACAAACTAGACCGAGAGACATGGAAGTGGGAGGCAGACTGACAAACCTCAGAATAGGTGGATGTGGGGGGAGGGAAGAGATAAACCACAGAACTTTTAAGCATGTATGTGTAAACAAGGACAAAAACAATAATGCGGGGGGGGGGGAGGAGGGGGGCGAGAGTGGAAGGAAGGTGTCAATGAGGAATAAAAAGAGAAACATCTGTAACAAAAATAAATAAAATTTTTTAAAAAGAAAAGTTAAAAAAAGAATTAACTTCATTTGTTTATTCATTCATCTGTCTCTCTGTATAACCCCTCAATATCCATTCTCCCCTTCTTTCACCTTAGTAAAACTTCTAGCTGGGCACATGATCCCCCAGAACAAAGATTACATTTTCAGTCTCCCTTACAACTTGGTGTGATTGTGTGACTGAGTTGTGACCATTGGGATCTAAGGGAGAATGTCTCATGCCAGCATCCAAGACCCTTTCATCAGAGACAGCTATTATAGGTTCTTTGCCCCTTCTCCCCACCCCTCACCCCATTTTCCAACCTATCCCTTGAAACATGGATGTTATATCTGAAGTTCCAGCTTGGTGCTTGAGGAAAGGGTTATTCTTGGCATGGCCAAGTGGAAGGCTACAGGGAGTCGGGAGTCGGGGTCCCTGAGAACTTCATAGAGCAAAGTCACCATACGCACCCGAGATTACTCACCTCTGTACTTCTACTCAGGAAAGAAAGAAATGTTCACCATACTAAAGCTACTGTCCCAGAGAAATTAGTTCTATTACTCACAACCAAATACAATCCTAACTAATATATGAATAGTTATGGTGATACCTTTACTCGCCATTTTTTAAAATTTAAGCTTTGAAATCTATGATGCTTAAAGATTTGTTACTGGGTCCAATTCAGAGAAGGGCTGATAATCTCAAAAGTGAGCTGGCTGTGTTTGGGTTTTAAAGTTTAGGTCTAGTGTTTGCATTTAGTCTCCTGTTGTTTGTACAGAGTATCTTCTGTATTTCAACCTATGGACTTTGACTCAGCTCCAGCTCCAGACCCTGGGGAACACACTCTTTGATGTATTTAGCTCCACTAGATCAGTATCTAACTGACCAGGCCAGCTCCATCTTGTACAAGTAGGGGTGAGTTAACAAATCAAACAAGGGGGAGGAATGGCTAAGTCTGAGCCAAGATCGAGGCGAGATAGGAGGCTGTGAGCCGAGTGGAGTAAGTGCCAGCAGCATAGCAAAGAATTTGAGCCCATAGTTGGTGCACTGGGAAAGCAAGACCTGGAGAGAAATATGACCAACTATTGTGAGGGTGATCTGATTTACTCTTTCAAAGATCATGTTGCTGCCCAGGTGGACTGTGACATATCATGACCTTTTCCATGTTGACATAGGAAATAGACAGTCTTAGATACTCTCATTGGAGTATAAATTGGAAATAACTTTAAGAAGACAACTTGAAAAGTCCCTTAAATATTTTAAATGGGCATTCACTGGAAGCCAAAGATATTTTAAAAGGGGGGAAGAGGCTCAGCAGAAACACTAGAAACATGTATCTTTCTTATTTAGTATTGTTCAAGATGTCCTACTTATGCAATAAGAAAAAGAAACCCACAGTCACATATCACCTCGATTCCCAACAATAAGAACTAAATTTAACAAGAAATGCATAAGACCCCATATGAAGAAAACTGTACAACTTCACTGAAGTTTATATGAGGGCTAACACTCTCTCTCTTTCATGGTGCTATTGTCATACGTAGAAAACCAAGAGAAATAACTGATAGTTTAACATTAAAGTTCAGTAAGATGGCTAGAAATAGTGGAAATACATAGAATTAATTATGTACATCAGCAAAACTAATTAGAAAATGTAATGGGGGTAAGAAAGAAAGATCTCTTATCATTTGAGACGACATGGAGGGAACTGGAGAATATTATGCTCAGTGAAATAAGCCAATCAAAGAAAGACAAATAGCACATGATCTCATTTATTTGTGGAATATAATGAACAAAACAAACTGATGAACAGAATGGACCCAGAGACATGGATATGGGCCAGACTGACAAACCTCAGAAGAGGGGGACAGGGGGAGAGGGAAGAGAGAGACCACAGAACTTATAGGCATGTATGCATAACCAATGGACATAGACAATGCTGGGGGGTGGGCAGGATAGGGAGGAGGGTGTCAGTGGGGAAAAAAAGGAGAAACATCTATAACAAAATTAAATTCATAAAAAAAAATTTTTTTTAAAGAGGTGATAACAAACAAAAAAAGAAAATGTAATGGGGAGGGGGAGCATCAAGTCAAACCAGTGACTGACAGATTAGTCAACAAATAGTTTTGTGAAAATTTTATAGCCAAAATGAAGAAAAGAATTATATTCTTTCTTCATACCATGCACACACAATCCAGGTGGTTTAAATATGCAAATGAAGAACATCAAGAATAAACATGGGAGCACTAAAACCAAACATAGGACACCATTTCTTGGTGTACAAAAGGCCTATCATGACCCTCGGTAAAAAATCCAAAAACTACATAAGGAAATATTGACACTTAATTACATAAAACTAGAAACTTAAAAACCACAGGAAATTTGGCCAGCAAATGACAGACGAAGAGAATATACTTGTGATACATTTGAAGAGTTGAACATCTTTGTTATAAAGAGTGCCTACCTGTCAATAAGAAAGTCAAACACTCATTAGGAAATGGACAAAGAAAATAAAAAGGCAATTTGTAGAATAAAATTATAAATGAACAACAAACGTGGGTAAAGTTGACCAACATCACTAAAAAAAAAAAAAATACACAGAAAGCAAAACAAGATGACGTATAATCAAATACCAATTATATTCACAAAGATTAAAAAGATTTCTAATCAATGTAGAAGATATTGACAGAAAAATGAGCAAAGAAAAAATAAATTTTGTGTATCAGATGAACAGAGATGAAAAAAGTGGAGAAATATAATGAAGCAGAATCATTAGAGCAACGAATATGCGTTTGTTCTCCCTGTCAGCACGCTCTAGCCCCACTCCAGGCTTTCTGCTTTTTTCTCTCATGGATTTTTCCAGATTTGGCAGGCAAAATCTGCCTGGCTTTCCTGTCATTTGTCTACAACCGGATTTATGGATGGGATCGCATCTGGCTTCAGAAGAGGTGGGAAGAAAGTGGAAAGAGAGAGATAGAGAGTGATTTATAGGAAAAAGGGAGAAGGCAGAGGTTCAGGGCATCCTGAGAGCAGCAGGACATGAGTCCCCCTAGGGGGAGCACCTTGGGGAGTCTGGACACAAGAGCCAGGTTCACAACTTTCTAAAGATCCCCGAGTATGATGTGGAAACTGCAGAGTCATCAGACACCAAGGGACTGGAAGGCTCTGGAGAACAAGCATCTCTGTGGTAGCCCTGTGGACGGAGGCTAGAGGGAGCTCTCAGCTGCACTGGAATAGTTTAAGAATCACCAGGGACTTTACAAGACTTTGGGGGGAGGGGGGAGGGCAGCTTTGGGGGAGATCCTCAATTAGGACTGTAATTTGATCCCATCAGGATAGACCACTGAGTCTAATTTAAGTTTATTTTAAGGAAATAAGGAAATATGACATTTCTTGTGTACCCAGGTTCATACTGGTTTAGTTGTGATATTGTTAACCAGCATGGGGAGAAATAGACAACAATATGGGTTAAAATGTAAAATGAGCGACTCTTTCATGAACAATCTTGATCCTTAATCCTAGGACTTTACACTAAAAAATTGTATTTATTAAGCAAAGTAGATACATACACTGCTTATAATGGCAAAGATTTTGGGAAAATGTACATGCCCATCAGTAGGAAATTGTTTAAATAAATTTTGAAATAAATCCTGGTTCATACATACAATGGAATATTCTGAAATATTAAAAGTGATTACATGTTCAAAATCAATTATTAAGGAAATACAAAACCATAGCAAGACACCATTTTGTACCCACTAGGGTGACTATAATAATGGAAAAAGGTAGAAAATAACAAGGATGAGGATGTGGAGAAATTGGAATCCTCATACATTGCCGGTGAGAAGGTAAAATGGTGTAATCACTGTGAAAAACAGTGGCAGTTCCTCAAAAATGAAAAATTAAATTACCACATGATCCGGCCATTCCACTCTCAGTTATAGACCCAAAAGAGTTGAAAACACGTCATACAAAACATGTGTACACACGTTTACAACAACATTATTGTAATAACCAGAGTGGAAACAATCTGAATATCCACCTATTAATAAATCTGGTGTGTCCATACAACAGACAATTATTCGGCCATAAAAAGAAATAAAGTAGCCCTGGCTGGTTTGGCTCAGCAGTAAGAGTGTCGGCCCGTGGACCTGAGAGTCCCAGGTTCGGTTCCCACTAAGGGCATGTACCTCGGTTGCGGTTCATCCCGGCCCCGGTTGGGGTCGTGTGGGTGGCAGCCACTCGATGTGTCTCTCTCACGTCAATGTTTCTCTCTCTCTCTTTCTCCCTCTGTCCCTCCAGCTCTATCTGATGATAAATGCAAAAATGTCCTCGGGTGAGGATAAAAATTTTTTTAAAAAGTAATGACATAGTCATAGAAAGGAACAAGGTATTGTGATGGGTTAACTTGACTGGGCTAAGGATGCCCAGACAGCTGGTAAAAAATTTCTGAATGTGTCTGTGAGGGTGTTTCGGGAAGAAATGAGCATTTGAGTTAGTACACTGAGCAGAGAATGTAACCCTCACCAACTGCTCCGCTGGTCCTCAGGCCTTCAGAGTTGGACTGAATTATACCACCAGCTTTTGGTTCTCCAAAAGCTTGTATATAGCAAATTGTGGCACTTCTCGGCCTCCATAATAGCACTAGCCAATTCCGATAATAAATCTCTTCTTACAGACATTTATATACATATTGGTTCTGTTTCTGTAGAGAACCCTGGCTAATACAATTACTGATACTGATACATTTCTCAAATAGATCACAGTCACAGGTTCACAATGGGACATATTTTTTTGTGGGGACACCAATCAACATATTTCAATGGCAATTTTTGAAGAGTGTGATTTCAAGAGATTTACCTTTTTATATACTTAACTGCATTTAAAAAATAAGGAGCGTGCATTATTTTGGTGCCAAGTAAGTACTGGAAATATCAGGGGATCATTTTGTAAAGTAAATGATTGTCTGAACTAATATAAAATAATACTAAGTGTAAACTGTAATTGAAAAATTGAACTTAAAAAATTTGAGATGGAAAAAAATTAAAAATAAGTAAAAAAATAAATAAAATAAGTTGAAAAAAACTAGAGTTTGTTGCAGTGTAGAATAGAGAATTGAGGTTTTCATGCACTGTTGGTATAATTGTGAATTGGTGAAGCCTTTTGGGGGCAATTTGACAATTCAATTCCTAGGAATTTATTCTGTGGAAGTATTTGTGCCCTTGACAAAGATATATACCTAGTGATGCTCATTATAGCATTGTTTGTAACAGCAGAAGTGTAAAAAAAATTACTTTTTGTGGTCTATTTAAGCAAAGTTTTCTCATGAGCCCAGTGCAAGAGCAGTCAAACCATTCTATATTATGTTACCATTAAAAATAAAGAAGATAGCCCGGCCGGTGTGGCTCAGTGGTTGAGCATCGATTGACCCATGCACCAAGAGGTCGCCGGTTCAATTCCCAGTCAGGACACATGCCCAGGTTGTGGGCCCAATCCCCAGTGAGGGGCATGCAGGAGGCGGCCAATCGATGTTCTCTCTCATCAATGTTTCTATCTCTCTCTCTAAAAATCAATGAAGAAATAATAATAATAATAAAGAGGAGAGATCATTTTCTGTATACAGAAAAGGATAGAAAGTCACAATAATTGTTAAATAAGAACAATAAGTTAAAAACAGTATGTGTAGTGCGATCTCATTTAAAATAAGTAGTTTTATATGCTCAGGAGAAACATCCCAATGGATGTATACCAGTGGGTTAGCAACAACTATCTTTCAGGGATGGGATTACAGAATTTTCACTTCCCGTTTTATACATTTCTACATTGTAAGGAACATTTTACAATGGGCATCTATTATTTCTATTATAAAGGGGAAAACAATGAGGTGTATTTTTTTTTTTTTAAAAGAGAAAAAGAAAAATCCCACAGAGAGTGGCATTGTTCCAGGGCTGAGTCTTGGGCCAAGATTTAGACTCTGCTGCACAGCGATGGACAGGACCTCACTCAGCTAGAGCTTGTGAATAACTTGATTGACATTCCCTGCCTGGCTTGGGCTTTCATGCATTTGGCATGGCTCGGCTGGGAACCCCTGAAATTTCCATGAAGGAGCCTCTCCCGCTTTGTGTGTGATATTGACCATTTCTTACTCTCTGTACAGCCAGAAAGCCAAGAATGCTGCCAGGTATGGAACGAGCTCTGCCCAGATCTTTACTTCCTAGCTGTGTGACCTTGCATTAAGTTATTTAACCTCTCTAGGCTGCCCACCTCAAGGGTCGATTTTGAAGTGAAGTGAAAGAACATGTAAAATTCCCTCGCAGATGTTGCAACATAGGAGGTACGTAATATCAATTTACACCCCCACCACTTCTGCCTCTTCTTTCTCCCTGTCCACAGTCCCTGGCAGATGGCTGTTTTAGAGCAGTGGTTCTCCATGGGGGCTCTACCATCCTTTTGGTGGCATTTTATACATAAAGGGAGGAGTGCTTTTTGTTTGTCACTATGATAAAGAAGCTACTGGCCTTGACTAGTTCTCTAGGCAGGGTCCAGAACACAGATGTCCTGTAATAGATGAGACAGTCTGGGCAATAAATAATTATCTTACACCCACATAACTTTTAAATATGCCACAAGATATTTGTGTAAGTGAAGAACCTGTTTATATTACCTGAGCCTAGAATTAACTCCATTTTATATAGCAACACTACATTTCCCAGAGGAAAGATTGTACTGTGTTTTATTTGGCCTTTGCCAGTTTTGTTTTTGAAAATCACACTCTGACAGTAGCACCATTTATGTATAATATTTGAATCTCCAAATAAAACGCACCTCTAACCAGCTGTCGTTGTAGTTGTCACAAGCTGGTTTGGTGCACGGGTGCAACCTCTGACTACACTATTCTGTCTCTTAGAATGCTCATTACTAAGCATTCACATAACAAAATGCCTACTAATCTATTGCAAGTTATTTTCCTCTTATTTCTCTTTTATATTGGTTTATACCTTATATTGATTTTTTGGAACCATGTGTAGGTCAATAACTTTTATTTTAATGACTTTTACTTTGGAATCATATGACGGCACTGCAGAGTAATTATTACAGAAAGAGGATAGGACAGAGTTGACTGGCCTAGAAGGTCATATAGTTTGCAAGTTGCAGTGAAAACTCAGAGGAGAAGAACTCTCCTGTGAGGTATGGTGGGCTCAACAATTGCATGCTTTCAATTGTAGAACAGTGACATTGACAAAAATTCAAGTATCTCACTGTTCTTATTTCCATAGGGGTACAAGCATTCAGGGTAATAGCCAACATTGTTCCCTCTGGATTCAGAACCAGGGAAGCAACACGGCCCAGAATAACTCTTATGAGAAAAGGTCCTTAGTCCAGGAAGATAAATCAAATAATTTTGCTGTCCTTTCTAGTTGATCAAACCAGAAGGCAAGAGATGTGTCATGAGCCTATAGATAAAGTAAAAGATGAGAAGCCAGAAATGCAAGTACATTGAGAAGGACAGGGGTGGGGGCAGTTGTTGGTAGGTGGTAGATGAAGTAGTAAGTTGGACAGAAAGTAGGGTAAAGAATGTGGAACTCAACTTTAGCCACAGTCTCTCTCTCTCTCTCTCTCTCTCTCTCTCTCTCCATATATATATATATATATATATATATATATATATATATATATATATAAAATTATCATTATATGGATATGTGGGCTAGGCTTCTAGATTTGCATACTTCTACTGAACTTTGAATAATTGTTGCATGGTTTCTTGAAGGTGTCATCCAGAATTTGAAAGATAAGGAATTACGATATCTGACTTCTCAGGTGTCTATGTTAATGGGCCAGAAGATGGAAGAAAAGCATCAAAAAGAAAAATTAACTTGTTGTCAATAACTAAATCATATTTCAGAATGCTCTGCTACTTTTCTTTTAGTTTATATCTGCTGGTGATGGAAAGTCTTCCTTCACAGACTCACTGAGAACATCAACATAGGATGAGCTGTGGGGACCATGGTTTAATTCCCCTACTTCTCCTAATTATGATAAAATAAATGATGTTCAAGACCTCCTGATGAGCTTCAGGTTACAGAGTTTGCAGAAGTAAAATAATAATGATAATAGTAATAATAATAATAACACAATAAAAAGAATAAAAGGAGAAGTGAATAATGTAAAAACATTAGTTCCATAATCTAGTTTACTTTAAATCATAAAACAAATTGGAAAGCAAGATTTGCTTAGGCTAATGTACAACAAATGCCCTAACAATAACGCACTAATTCTGTTAGTGAGGCACTATGTCTGGAATAGAGTAGCATTAAAACTAATTCTGGCCCTGGCTGGTTTGGCTCAGCGGTTGGAGCGTTGGCCCATGGACCAAAGAGTCTCGGGTTCGATTCCGGTCAAGGGCACCTACCTGGTTGCAATTCGGTCCCCAGCCATGGTTGGGGTCATACAGGAGGCAAGCAATCGATGTGTCTCTTTCACATGATGTTTCTCTCTCTCTCTCTCCTACTTTATCTGAAGACAAATGGAAAAAAAGTATCCTTGAGTGAGGATTTAAAACAAACAAACAAACAACTAATTCTGAAGGTCAGAAAGAAACAGGAAGACATTTTATGCAGATGACATTTAATGCAGATGAGAAGTGAAAGTATATCAAGGATAGAAATCATAGGTCAGGATATAAGTTAGGTGAACTGAAATATTTCATCTGGAACATATTTTGTGGTTGAAGATCAGGAGCATCCAACCTGTTACACATAGACCTGTTATCTTATGATATATATATATGTAAAGAGAGATATAGGTACAATACATATACATACATATAGATACATAAATAGATTATATTATACTATGCTACACTATAACAAAATAATATACCATTTTATTCTATATTATAGATATCACAGATATTCACACACACATATATATTATATAGATAGAAAAATAGATATAGTTGTATATTAGTATAAAATTAAGTCTTGCTGATATGCTGAAATACAACTGGTGTATGAGACAGGCACAGCCCTGGGATCCCATAGTTGATCTAATGAGGGATTCATGCTGATAGGTACGTGATAACAATGTAGACCCGTGCTGCAGAAGCCTCGGAGCTATGGGACAACCTTGGGGGGGAGGCACTTATCCTGGTCCTAGGTAGTCAGAGGGCACCCCCAGAAGAAATGACATCTAAGCTGAGATCCAAAGAATGAGTTGGGATTTTCTGGGGACTGAGAGTGGCAGACAGGATGATTATGTCCTACAGGGGCAACAACATTTAGGAAGGTTCAGAGAGACTCAAGACTGTTCAAAGAAGAAACAAGAAGTTCAACGTGAGGATACAAGTGGAGTGAAGTGGAGAAATAAATCCAAGGCTGCAAAGGTAAATTGGAACCAGATCGTATCAAGATAGTTTAAGGGTTTGCACATCCTAAGAGCAATGGCCAGGCTTTACCGGCGTATGCAGGGAAGCAACACGAGCAGATGAAAGATTCCTCTGGCTGCAGTGTGGAGAATGGGTTAAGAGCAAATACAGCAGAAGCGTACTATTTTAATGTATTTACCATTCAGTTAACACATGTTGCTCATCTACCATCCCGTTCTCTCCTCACTGGCCAAAGTAAACCCAATACATCACTCTAAGAATTTTTCAAAAACATATGCCAATATGTCCTGATCAGCATATTAGGAAAGAATAAAACAAGAGCTGTGGATAATACAATGAGAAGGTTATAATTGAAGGAGTCTTTTCAATTAAAAAATAATTTTAAGTGCAAGATAATGTGTTAGCTTCTCTGATAGATCGAGAGCCCTGAAGACTCTTGTAGTGTTAATAACATAGGTAACATATAATTATAATTCAAAGTAATATGAAACCACTTTTTTTTCTTTATTGATTTTAGAGAGAAAGGAAGGGAGAGGGAGAGAGAGATAGAAACATCGATGAGAGAGCTCTGGCCAGTTTGGCTCAGCAGTTAGAGCGTCTGCCCGCGGTCCAGAGAGACCTGGGTTCAGTTCCCGGGCACGTACCTCGGTTGCAGTTTGTCCCTGGCCCCGGTTGGGGTCGTGTGGGTGGCAACCAGTCTATGTGTCTCTCTCACATCGATGTTTCTCTCTCTCTCATCCTCTCTCCCTCTCGTTCTATCTGAAGATGAATGCAGAAGTGTCCTCAGGTGAGGATTAAAAACAAACAAACAAACAAACAAACATTGATGAGAGAGAACATTGACTGGCTGCCTCCTGCATGCCCCCCACTGGGGGTTTGGCCCACAACCTGGGCATGTGCCCTGACTGGGAATCAAACTGGCGACCTCTTGGTGCATGGGTCGACGCTCAACCACTGAGCCACACCAGCCGGGCTGAAACCACTTTTTTTTTTTATCCTCACCAGAGGACATTTTTGCATTTATCTTCAGATAGAGCAGGAGGGAGGGAGGAAGAGAGAGAGAGAAACATCGATGTGAGAGAGACACATTGACTGGTTGCCACCCACATGACCCCCACCGGGGCTGGGGAGGAACCGCAACCAAGGTACGTGCCCTTAGCAGGAACCGAACCCGGGACTGTCTGGTCCGAGGGCCGACGCTCTCACCGCTGAGCCAAACCGGCCAGGGCTGAAACCACTTTTCAAGGAATACTGAGAAGGCTTCATGGAGGAGGTGGAATTTTGTCTAGAGTTGGTGTTTTTTTTTAAGATAGTTTCAGTGAACTGAGATTGGGAAGCAGGTTAAGTGATAAGTAGCAGAATGTATCAGGGGAAGGACCCTTTTGAAAAAGAAGAGGCAAAAGACACAATAAGGATAGAGTGTACATTTGGTTGGAACTGTGGGCATAACGCCGAACAAGTGCAGGTCCCTGACTGTCCTCACACGTGGCCTCCTAAATGGAAGAGCATTAAAGTCTTGTAGCTGTTGGTGGAAGGACTCCAAGCTCTGCACTAGGAAATCTCACCTTGCTGTGACAGGTAGATAAATTAAAATCATGAAGGACTAATGGCAGGGAGACCCATCTGGTTTCAGTAGTCCAACTACTATGGGGAAAAAACCCATCATTTTGGCAACTCTATGAGTATTGAAAGGAAAGGATATTAGAGAGAAATGAAGTGAGAGAACTTATAAGGAAAGTGAGAGAAGATTCCCTTAATCCTTGGGCTGCTAGTTGAAAATGGGCCAGTTAGCCTTGCATACTGCAGAAACTGTGGGGATCATGCCAAACCAATTGCAATGTCAGCTAAGTATTTGCATCTATTAGGAACGTGAGTACCAAGTCACTCGCCCTTAAAATAAACACAACACAGCATGGAGGCCATTAGATGATACTTGTGAAAGGGGTTGGTGAGAAATGTTTTCTTTGAACCCTTGGCTTTGGTGCCGTTAAAAAGCAGAGCCAGAAAGCAAAATTATTATTATTTGGCCAGGGACATATTTATCTTTTGAAAAAAGAAAAATGGTTTTTTAAAATTGATTTTTAGAGAGAGAAAGGGAGAGGGAGAGAGAAACATCAATGAGTGATCACCTATTGGTTGCCTTCCGCATGCCCCTACCAGCAGGGATCTAGCCTGCAAGCCAGGCATGTGCCCTGACCAGGAATCCAACAAAGCCCAACCAACTGAGCCATACCGGCCAGGGCAGCTTATGTTTATCTTGCTTAAGCTAACCATCATAATGGTTTTACATAGCCCCCAAACAGTTCCTTGATTCTGAGAAAAGCTAGTGAGCTCATACACAGGTAGGTACATTGGTGTCTTGATGTAAACGAACACAGAGAGCCACAAACAAATAATTTGTGTTCTCCACTTTTTCCATAATGGTTTCAAATAACTCTGTACATGCTCTCTACCCTTTACCAATAGCTAAACATTGGTCAAGGGGAGTCCACAGTAACACTTCCATTGTAGGATTCTTTTCTAGCTCATATGGAAAACTTATAGAGAAATACTTATAAAGGAAAACAAGGAATACGCAGATTTCCGGACTCTGATGGGTGGGAAGTCTGGAAACTTGGTTTCAGTACTAATTTTAAGAAACAAACACCTGAGAAGCACAAGTTTCTGAACAAGGTAGCAATAACTAAAATGGTATTTTAACATTTCATTATAGTTATTGTTATAAGGTTAAGGAGGGAGGGGAAAGATTAGAAGGACCTATAAGATTTTCCAAGAAAAAGATGTTTATCTGTTTGGGCTGCAATAACAAAATACTACAGACAATTTATAAGCAGCAGAAATGTATTGCTCACAGTTTTGGAGGCTGGAAGTTCGAGATCAGCATTGTAGGGTGAGGGCCCTCTTCCAGGTCCCAGACTTCTTACATCCTCACATGGTGTAGGGGATAGGGAGCTCTGTGGGATCTTGTTTGTAACAGCACTAATCCCAATAATGAGGGCTCCACCCCCATGACCTCCCAAAGGCTCCATCTACTAGTACCATCACCAATGGGAGTTAGTATTTCAACACAAGAATTGGGGTGGGTGGCACATTCAGATTATAGCAGTTTGGTGCATTTTCTATTGTACACAGGATACTTGTATCATGTTAGGCAGAATTATGATCTTGTTATTGTCTGTATTTAAAGATTAAGAATCGTTTAAGGAGATGAGTGTGAGTACCAAGTTGACAAGTGGTAGACTTGTGATGACCATTTTTATGTGTCAACATGACTAGGCTAAGGGAAGCCTAGAGAGCTGGTAAAATATTACTTCTGGGTGTGTCTGTGAGGGTTTTTGCAGAAGAGATTAGCATTTGACTGAGTAGACTAAGAGATCCGTCCTCACCAATGTGTGTGGGCATCATCCAGTATGTTGGAGGCCAAAATGGAGCAGAAAGGTAAAGGAAGGGCAAATTCTCTCTCTCTTCCTGAACTCATGCATCCTCCTTTTCTGGCCCTTGGACGTCAGAACTCCTGGTTCTTCTGACTGGGACTCAATTATACCACTGCTTATCTGTTTCTCCAGCTTGCGGAGAGCAGACTGGGGGACTTCTCAGCCTCCATACATGCTTGAGACAATTCCTATATTAAATCTCCTCCTACGTATATCTGAATATATCACATTGGTTCTGTTTCTTGGAGAACCTTGACTAATGCAATGTCATAGCAAATTAAATGGAAAATAGGTGGAGCTTGGGATTTTTTTTAGTGTCTGGAAAAGTGAAAAAAAAAAGTGGTTACAAAAGCTGTTTTAGATAAATAGGCACCATATTGTGAAACTGACACACAAGAGAATGCGGATTGGGCTGAGAGACAAGAGATTGGGGTAAACAGCAAGCTCAGTAAGTAGTGTTAAGACCAGTACAGGGCAACTAAATTAGGAAATGCTAGGTGTACTGGATTTAAACAAAATATCTCTTTAATCTCAAATGGATAGCCACTGAGAGGACAGTCAAAAGGGAGTAAAAAGTGTCCATGGAAAGCAAAGGAGTAGTGAAGTCATGGTGAGAGATACAGGGGTGGGGGCCACCAAGGAAAGAAGCAGCAGACTGTGTCTGGACTCAGAAGACCCTGAAGGACATAGATGGAAGATACATTAAACGTAAGCAGCACGAGTAAAGGCCAGAATTGCTCTGGTAGTTTGAGAACTCCTGCTAGTGTGTGTGCTCTGTGAAGTATGAACCGTAGAGCCTCAAAACTGTTTTGAACGTAGCATAGTAGACGGGGAGTACATGCTCTCAGCCTCTGCCTCGTCATCCATTCCATGAGAGGGACAAGGCGCTGCCATGAGCACAGGGAGCAGGAGAAGCTGATGAATGAAAGATAGCACAGGAAAGATGAATACAGTGATGGAATAATGATTAAAGAAACAGAGGAGCCCTAGCTGGTTTGGCTCAGCAGTTAGAGCATTGGCCCACGGACCTAAGGGTCATGGGTTCGATTCGGGGCAAGGGCACGTACCTGGGTTGCAGGTTCGATCCCTGGCACCGGTTGGGGTCGTTTGGGAGTCAACCAATTGATATGTCTCTCTCACATCAATATCTCTCTCTCTCTTCCTCCCTCCCTCACTCCTTCCTACTCTATCTGAAAATCAATGCAAAAATATCCTAGGGTGAGGATTTAAAAAAAATAAAGAAAGAAAAGAAACAGAGGAAATACGTGTAGGGAGGGAAAAACATTTATTTCCTAATATGAACCAGATGCTCTAAATACATTATCTCATTCAACCTTCACCACAGCCCTGGGGAGTGTGCTTCACCATCGCCCTTGTACAATTGAAGAAACAGGAGGTTAAGTAACTTGTCCAAGAACATATAGCTACATTGAAGCTGATATCACAACATCTGTCTCCTTGATGTGGGGAAAATGGCATTTGTAGGACGGGAAAAACAAAAGGGGAAAAAAAAACTAAGGTGAAAATTATTGAATAGAAGAAAGCCTAGAAATGTGATGTTAAAACATGATAACAAGTCACCAACGGTCAAAGTCAAAGGTGCCATTGGACTGTGATGGAAAATGATCCTGGACTATTAAGGAAATTATAACTATTTAAGCAAACTTAATTTTCACATATGGAATGGTGGGAAGAGACTTGATAATCAACTGAGACAGAATATGAAAATTGTAACTAATGAAGAGAATGTCATATTTCCCTCTGGCATAAAAATAGGGCCAGATTGTGGCAACAGTTCAAACATTTTATGAAGGAGACCCCCTGGAGAAGAGTCATCTTTCCTCTCCCTTCCCCCAGTTCCTTCTATCAGCCAGGTCTTCCTCAGCAACTCAGATTTTGGGAAATAAAAACAGCAGGAAATTCAGCGCCTGCTCTTGGCAGCACTTCCTTTCTTTCCAGACCACCCCCCGCATTTCCCATTTGATCCATCTATTAGATTATGTATCCACATCTCAGCTCCCCCAGAAATACTTTCAAATAAAAAAGTACTAGCTCTTAGTATCAAAATATCTCTTTCACGAGCAATTTTCCTAACCATTGTTACGTGAAGTTCACATAGAATGAATAAATCAATAAAATGTAAAATGGCTCCTTCCTGGACAAAACGTTTTTGAAAATTGTTTATTTCATGAGAAATGCATGACAGATGGTATGAGTAGTGGTGAGGTATTCAAAACAGTACAAAGTTTCCTACTGCTCAGTCAGATGTTTCCACTCTCTGTTCCATCCATTAAATGCTGACTTATTTTTCCTCCACAAACTTCAGTTTGGCTTTTGAAAAACAAATAATGCTTTTGGTATTCATTTCAGATTTTCTTAAACTATTACGGGAAACCTCCACCTGTAATGTAACTTTCACATGACGTGGAATAAGTGGTTAGAATCATCTACAATAACGTAAATATCACCACACAGAGAATACGGTGCTTTCTGCTCGGGGAGCATGAATTAAATTACCTGTGATCACTGAAATTATTAAATTCAATGTGTAGATTGGTACATAAGTAATACTTAAATATGTTTAATTAGAGAAGATTACTGTTAAAATTCTGAGCATCCAATCAGTTGGTAACGGATTCATTAAAACAATACTCATAAAAATTTTTATTATCTCAAGGATAGTTTTATTAGGCTATGTTTTGGTAAACAATGAATAGTATTCTCATTGAGACTCACTTCACTTTCTGACTGTGAATTGATAATCACATAAAATTGAAGTATTTGCACACCTACATGCACACGTGCACACACACACATGCAACTTTCAACAAGATATAGTTTAAATATGGTCCTACGTGACCCATGTGTTGCAAGTCTTGTACATATTCTCTGTCGCACAGTTTATTTTGTTCATCTCCCCTTCTGGAATCTCTCTTTCAGAGAACAGTTGGGATGGAAAGGAACGAAGAGCTTCTAGAAGCAGGCTGTAGAGATGTGGACAGTGATGTTTTCAGTGGGCATCCAGATAAATGTGCAGCCCTTTTCTTCATTTGCTGAATCAGATCCTTTATAGAATTGAGTGACTCGACAACATATGCTAGTCTATGGTCGACACAGAGATTTGTATCACTCCATCAAAAGGACTGCAGTCTTGACTGTGATAAATCATGCTCCACTGTACTGCTCATTGGAGAATTATTTATAGTCGCCAAGACATGAAAACAGCCTAGGTGTCCAACAATAGATAAATGGGTAAAGAAGATGTATATATACAATGGAATATCACTGAGCAATAAAAATAATAAAATCTGTGACAGAATGGATGGAACTCGAGGGTATTATGCTAAGAGAAATAAATCGGACAGAGAAAGACAAATAACATATGATTTCACTTATATGTGTCATCTAATAAAACAAAACAAATCAGAAACAAACTCAGAGATACAGAGAACAAATCGACGGTTGCCCGGGGAGCAGAGGTGGGGAGGTGAACGGAAAAGGAGAAGGGGATTAAGAAGTATAAACTGCCAGTTGTAAAATAAGTCATGGGGATGTAGTGTACAGCACAAGGAATATAGTCAATAATATCAGAATAACGTTGTACTGTGACAGATGGTTACTAGACTTTCCATGGTGATCACGTCATAAGGTAAATAAATGCTGAGTCACTATGTTGTATGCCTGAAACTAATAGAATATTGTATGTCAAGTATAATTTAATTTTAAAAAGACTATAATCTCTAAAAAGAAACAAGAAATAGAAAATATATTTAAATAAAAGACCCCAATTAAAGGCCAAAAACTTTTCAGCAAAACCATATCTGCTGAAAATTAGATTGTTTTCAAGGTTATTCTGGAAATAAATGGATTCTATTTGGCAACCTTCACTAAATGGAAAGTACTGTATTTTCTCCTGCCAGTTTTCTTGTGTGCAACTGACCAATGCTAAATAAGAACCAAAACCCAAAGTCTCTTGCTTTAATTTTTGTCTGACCAACAAACCAACTTAACGAATTATTTTATTTTTATAGGAGAGATTTGCAAAGTAGATTGCCATCTGTAATTGTTTTTTTTTTTAGTTTTTTTTTTAAACACAGCCCGCAGTAGCATAATTGGCTACACTTTTGTTGTTGGTAGAATCCTAATGGTAATTACAAACTGAAGAGAAAAACTAGGATATTGAAATCTGAGTAATCTGAAGCAGCATATTTAAAGGAGCAGAAAAAAAAAAGTGCTATGCTAACTTGCCTCTTACGTTTCATTTTTTCCAGAATTCAAATTTGTGATGAGCACAGGTTGGTAGTTCAGCTTTCCAGATTTAACTTGTATGAGAAGATTAATGTGGAGGAATACTGAGGGGTGGGAGGTAGGGGAGAAGCCCACTGGCAATTTAATCTGCCCGTGGCCGCCAGTTCAGAGCGGACATCTAAGTCACATTGGTTCCATGGTAATGTTCTAAACCTCTTAGTAGAAGGAAAAAAAGTGTGAATCCTTCTTCTTCCAAAGTTACTTAGCTACTTTCATGCATCCATTTAAGAAATACGTATTGAGTATTTATTTGCCAATAATAACAAAGTTAATATTGGCCTGAAACAGCAATTTAATTACCACTGGGGCATACCATCACTAAAGCATGGCATTCTTAGGTTCTGATCCTTTTTTCTGATACAAAGATTGAGATGACCCCTCTGCCTCCCTGTGACCCCCAGAAATAATAATAATAATAATAATAATAATAATAATAATGAAGAAAAAGACTCAGATGAGATTCTGCTGAGACTAAATGCTCTCTTGAAGCAAGGGAGATAGGACTATCATTAATTCTCTTTTATTCTTTTTGGTCAGATATGCTAATTAGCATTAAGATTTAGCTCAGCCACTCCATTCCCTATTTCCACCAGATGCTCAGCTCAAATTGCAAAGTATTACTAAACTAAGGCACAGTTCTTACATGCTTTCCATTAGATCATGATTCTTACTGCCCTTAGGATAAAACACCAATGCCTTTCCAGGGAACAGGAAGCCTTCTGCAATCCGATTCCTGCTTATCTGACTGATTTCATCTCATACTGCACTCCTGCACTATTCTCTGGCCACACTGGTCTTATTTTTTTTTTCCCCTGTAACATTCTAAGTCACTTTCTTTTATTTTTGTACTTGCGGTTCCCTCTATTTAAAATGTTCTCACTTCAATCTTCATGGCTCAGCTCAAATGTTGTTTCCTCACAGTGACCTTCCCTGGCCTTCTCAGTTACTATTACCTGATATTGCTAGTTTCTTCATAGCACTTATCTTGATTTGGAAAATTCTTGTTTCTATACTTATTAAACTTATTTACTTATTGTCTATCTTCTATTACTAAAAGGGTAAAAAACATGAAAGCGTGAATCTCATTTCTCTTTTCCTTTGCTGTTTCCTGGGCCCATGACAGAGTCATTGTTGAATAAATGATTGAATAAGAGGATGTATAGAAAAGCTTGCGATCTCTGTTCACAAGGCCTTCTGGTTATCAGAGCCTTGTACCTATTCTCTGTTTTTCATGACCTGCCAGTTTAAGGGGCTCAGATCTTAGATATTTCTCCAGATTTGGGGGCTCCCATCTTGCTCCAAATTCTGGTGTTTATATCCTCCTCCCTTTGTTCATCCACTTGGCCCATGTCCTGTGAGTGACTGTAAGAGTCCCTGTGCCCAGTGCTCCTAGCTGGACCCAGATGTACCATGGTAGGTTCTCGCCATGGCCTCTAACGCCAAATGCAGCTATGGGGTGACGGGAGGAAAAAGACTGGAGTTGAGTCTGATTCTCCTGTTATTCTGTGACCTTTGGACCAATCATTCAAAACAGTAAACCTTTCTGAGCCAGTGTTTCCTGAGAGGCTGGCTGCGGACAGTAAGGAAAAGTGAGAAGGAGACTCCCAGGTATGGAACCTGAGTAAACAGAGCTGAATGTCCTGAGATGGAGATAAATGCAGGAACAGCAGGCCTGAGCTGGGAAAGAAGGTCAGTGGCTGCATTTCGGGTGTTAATTGTGAGAAACCAATTAGACATGTACATTTAGAGGTCATGAAAGCAGCTGCTACACAAATATAGATATTAGGAGAGCGGTCTGGGCAAAATGTAACATTTTAAGAATCATTAGCATGTAGAAATTATAGGGTGAGGCAAAAGTAGGTTTACAGTTGTGAATACACAAAACACAGAGTTTATTCTTGTGTTATTATTTATTAACCATTGTATTACTTTCCATATGAACAACTTGTAAACCTACTTTTGCCCCACCCTGTATTAATGCTTGTACTCTGGGTGGGATCAGCTACCTGTCACCTACAGCACAGGAAAAAAGAGAAATGACCCAAAGGCTGAGGCCTGGACACACAAACTTTAAGAAGTTGGTGAATTGAAGAGCAACTAGAAAATGAAGGGCCAGTGAGGGTGAAGAAAATCCAGGAGAATGTAAAAAAAAAAAAAAAAAAAAAAAAAAAAAAAAAAGTTTCTTTTATAATTTATTTTGTACATAAAATTTTTGAAAATATTTACTAAGCATATAATTAGTACAAAACACTTCAGGATAACACAATGAATTAGACCTGTCACGAAAGCCTGTCTTCAAGGTCTAGTAGATGGATACATGTCTACAAATTATTCAGATGCAAGATGAACAGTAATAATTGAGTCATAAATAATACTATTTTAAAAGTGTGGTTGCTAAATGCAATGTGGTATCTTAGATTGGATCCTAGAACAGAACCTTAGTGAAAGAAAAAAAAAAACAAAGAGTGAAATCTGAATTAAGTCTATAATTCAATTAATAGTATTGTACCTCTGTTAATTTCTTAGTTTGGACAAATATGCCATTGTTATTTGAGTTCATCTTCTGGGAAGCTGAGTGAGGGGCATACAGGAATTCTCATTCATGTCTTTGAAACTTTTCTGAAAAACAGAAATTATTATTTTTTAATTTATTAAAGAGTACTGAGATTTAGATGGAAAAGACCTGGGCAGAGGAAGGTGACATAGGGAAAAACCTCATGGAGCAAGCGAGGTTTGTATCAGGTGGGTAGGATTAATACACAAGACTAAAGAGCAGGGGCATTCTAAACAGAGGCAAAAACATTGACAAAAGCAAAGAGGTACCGTTCTACTAACCAGAAGATGGCAAAGGGCAGTAGCTTCTCCACTAACTGGTTTTAAGTGTGGTTTAGAACTATTTCCCTGATAGACTCAGAATTGGGGGTCCAATAACTACATCTAGAATTTTGCATCATGTCCCCAAACTTCTTGTCTATTAGACACTCAACCCAGTTCCCCAAGGAACTATCTGTCCCCATCTAGTGGATCTCGTTTTCTTCCTTGACACATGACAGCAGACACAAAACGTATTTGACCCATGTTTTGACATAGGACTATTTTGACTCACCTTACTCATGTTATAATTGTAATTCAAATGCCACTTAAAAAAATGAAGAAGTCTTCCTTCTTTCTCATGCACTCCTGAGCATTTTCCTGGAGGAGTCCCTTAGTACTGATCACTTTCTTCCTTGAAGTAATCCAGTGCCCGAGAAAAAGACACAGTGCCACAAGGGTGATGCACTCAGGGTCTGGAGTTGCTGTTCTATTATCTCCTGGTTGTATAAGGTATGGCCATACTCATCTTTGTTGACTTTGAATTGTTTCCTCTTTGTGATGCTAGTAACTTAAGCACTGGGTTGCTGTAGAAATTGAATGAAGTGAAGTAACGTAGTCCAGGGCCTGGAATAAAAGAAGTGCTTAATACATGTTTGATATTATTATCAAGACGAAGTTTCTTCCCAAGAGGAGAGGCTGTCTTGGAATCTCCCAGGTGCCTGATGTCCATCAAGTTGGATTCGCTTATGAAAAGATGAACAACCTGTCAAGATAGCTTTTATTCACACTTGAGAATTGCACTGTATTACTAATCTTTAGTGTATAGAAATTGCAATGCTATGTACTGTAGGTATCTCAGCATTAAAAGACTTTCATTGTATAAATTTTACACAAATAAATTAAAAATCAAAGGGGTTAGGAGATTTGCTCAAGAGTATATAAGCTGGCCAATGGCCATGTTATTCCTATGAGTTATTTCCTATTTCACAAAAAGTAAGCCAACATATATTAAGTATCTACTCTGTGTCAATCACTATCATGGGTACTTTCAAATAAAGATTTTTAAGTCAGCACAAAGAGAGAATGTTTAAAGATGATCTTGGTATTTAGGTGTTGCTTCTCACATCCTACCAGTTTCTACCTTGACTGCTGAACTGCCTTTTGCTTGTGAGCAGTTAGAGTTGGATGCCTCGACCTAAGAATGGATTGTGGCCCATTTTAGTTCACTGCCCAATCTAATTAAATCCTTAAGGTCACATGACAAGTTTTATATGACCAATTGAACCTCCTTTCCTTACCATAGCTCTTTCCTTTATCCATAACTGTTTTCTCTGTTGATCTATGACCAACCAATGCAGCATAACTCCTGGCACATTTGGTGTGTGATACCATTCAGGTAAAAAAAAAAATCTGTTTCTTCATTCTAGGTGAAAATTGTACCTAATTCAGACAAGATACAATGTCATTATATATGATAAGGGTGATAATGTATGGTAAAGGAACAGAAAATTTCCCTAGTACTTTTAATGCAAAATTATGTGACGCTGTCTTCATTTTTATAACTAGAGGTATAAATTTGTCATATATGTCAAGAGAGAACTTATATAAGCCTACCATATTGTATATACGTCTGTCATATATATGACATGTATACATAAGCTTACCATAAGTGAGTTTCTTCTTATTTGTAAACATTAAAAATATAAACAAAACTTGACATGGTAGTCATAATATTGAAATCATCGGAATGAGTGTCTTTATTTTTTCCTATGGTATTTGTAAATTAACAATATTTTATAAAAACCTACATTTCTATTTAAACAATATGAAACAATACTTGGAGTTGAGATAAGAGTAAAAATCTGAATTTGGTGGAAAGCTATATTAAGATATTGTTTATCCAATGTAGGCAACAAAATCTCAGACATCATACGCAGCAAAATTTTCACTGATATATCACCTAAGGCAAGAGAAACAAAGGAAAAAATGAACACATGGGACTACATCAAACTCAAAATCTTCTGCACAGCAAAAGAAACAACCATCAAAGTGGAAAGGCAACCCACTGTATGGGAGAGCATAACTGCCTATGATATATCAGATAAGGGGTTAATTTCCAAAATATATAGAGTGCTCATACATCTCAACAAAAGGAAGACAAAGAACCCAATTAAAAAATGGGCAGAGGAACTAAATAGACACCTCTCCAAACAGGACATACAAACAGCCAAGAGACATATGAAGAAATGCTCAACTTCACTAATCATCAGAGAGATGCAAATTAAAACAACAATGAGGTATCACCTCACACCTGTCAGAATAGCCGCCATCAACAAAGCATCAAACAACAAGTGTTGGCGAGGGTGTGGAGAAAAGGGGACTCTAGTACACTGCTGGTGGGAATGCAGACTGGTGCAGCCACTATGGAAAACACTATGGTGTTTCCTCAAAAAATTAAAAATTGAATTACCATTTGACCCAGTGATCCCACTCCTAGGAATATACCCTAAGAAGCCTGAAACACCAATCAGAAAGAATACATGTACCCCCATGTTCATAGCAGCGCTATTTACAATAGCTAAGATCTGGAAACAGCCCAAGTGTCCATCAGTAGATGAATGGATAAAAAAGCTGTGGTACATATACACAATGGAGTACTATGCAGCTTTAAGAAAGAACGATCTCTTATCCTTTGTGTCGACATGGGAGGACCTGGAAACTATTATCCTAAGTGAAACAAGCCAAGCAGAGAAAGACAAACATCATATGATCTCACTTATTTCTGGAATATAATGAACATAACAGTGTGAGGAGCAGGGTAGTCCCGGGGACGTGGAAGTGGTATACAGACTGACATCTGCCAGAAGAGGGGGTGGGGGAGGGGAGCGATGAACACAGAACTTGTACGCATGTACTCATAACCAATGGACATGGACAACAAAAATGGGGACGGGGCGGGGAGGGAGGGGGAGGGGGGGGCCAATGGGGGAAAAAAGGAGAATCATCTGTAACAAAAGTAAATTAATAAAAAATATATATATATATATTTTAAAAAATAAAAAAAAAATAAAAAAGATATTGTTTAAAACTTTCTGATAAAGTTTTATAGAATGTAGGGCTTGTCATTTGTGTTCATTGAGTTAACTATTAATACCTAGTAATTTAATAATTATGGACTTCTCTTTTTATATTTTCAGAACTGTATGAAAGGTTTGGTGTAAAAGATGTAGAGCAAAGATTTCTTCTTTCTGTGTAAGCAGAATGCTGTTACAAGCTCAGGTTCTTCCATTTGATTAAGGTAAAATCTGTTTTATCTGTACCTTTGTTATCCTACTGAATAATTTTTTTTCAGTTTTTTCAATGTATTTATCACAAATTGTTTATTTTATGCTTGCTAATTTTCTGTTTGTCTAGTACTGCTTTTTGTTTGGCCTATTGGGTTCTTCTATGGATGTTAGGGTGGGGGGAGTAAATAGAGATATTTATTAAATTGTCAGCCTTTCTATGTTTCCTGAGAATGCCCTTTATTAGTCTTCTGCATAAGAGTTTTATCCTTTGAGTTGTGGGCATATTTACCGAACAAATACGTAGGGATATAGAATAATAAAACATTGTTTTTTTAAAACCAGTACTTTTTAATGTATGAATGTCTTCTATTAAATCATGCCATGTATAATTGGTGTCCCCAAATGTTATAATTTCAAAAGAATTGTGGTACTGTAATTTCTTTCATAATTTGGATACATGCAATTATCTGCCTAATCTTTTGTTCCTGCAATAATAACAAAGTTCTATAAATTCCCTATTTCCTACAAAGATTCCTCTGACAAAATTGACTCTTGAAAAGAAAATACCTTCTTCAATAAGGCATCCAACTGAAGTCCCCATGAGGTCAAGACATTGGCTCCTGCATCCTTTTGGCATATTCCCGTCATTTTTGAGCACCGCCTTATTTTCACTACAAAATAGTCCAGATTTATCTTGCACTTTTGTGTGTGTGTGTATCTCAGTCCTGAAGTTAGCCATTTCTCTGTAGAACTCTGTTTTGTTTTTGTTTTTGTTTTTTTAAATTAGGGAATAGTTTAATGTATTATTAATGAAAAGGGGAGCTCATATTTCATTACTTTAAGTCAACCCTAAAATGTTTTTCTAGGACACAGTATGAATAGTAGATGGTAGTCAAAAGATGAGAAAGACATGGGGGAGCTTGAGTGCTCATTGAGACATTGGTTTCACAGTAAAAATTGTTGTTGGCTTTCAGTTTTACCCGCTGGAACATACTTTGGTGTTTCACATGCTATTAAACTGATACTGAATTCAGAAAGTCATGATGGAGGCAGGGGGTGTTAAACTGCCATGTGAGATCTTGCTGGCACTGCACAGAATGCCTCAGACATGGGTCATCAGCAAGAGAGTGGAGCTAACATTTGAGTCATACACAAATTCTGGGTTTGGAACATGGTGAAGAGAAACTCAATTTCGAGAGTCGATGAATGAGCCATCTGATGCCCCCAAAGACTAGCTAGTTAGAGAATAGCTTAAAAAAAGACCTGGCTGAGCTCTGGCTGAATTTCAACGACCTCTGTGAGGAAATCCAAAAGAAAACTTCAGTCTCTTCTGTACTGAGAAATAGGATGGAGACACTTAAAGGCATTTTCCACTGGAATTTCTGTGAAAAGGGGAAATTCCATCACAATTTTAAAGAAATCACTATCATATGGGCCATTTCACTTGGTAAACTCAGTTTTTAGAATGACTCTCCTAAATTTTTAATCAATCTTGAAACATCTTTTTTATATCTTTTCAACACAAAAATGAAAAATTATATGATTAGTATGAAACTAGAATGATAATACTTGAAGAGTGCCCATATCCTAAAGATAAAATGTATTAAAACAAAACAAAACAAAAAATACTCAGAAAGTGTGCACTGCTACTTTTCCCACCAGGTTGGCATAAATAAATAGAAAGAGAGCATGAGAGAGAGAGAGAGAGAAGTCCTGACATTTCTTTTAGGCATATGTTGTATCATTTCTACATTCCCATGTCTTTTCTCTAGTCTAAGTGTTTTTCTTGAACTACTTTAATTTTTTTTTTAAAGAGTAGAGATGGTGCCCTGGCCAGTTTGGCTCAGCGGTTAGAGCGTCGGCCTGCGGTCCGGAGAGACCAGGGTTCGGTTCCCGCTAAGGGCATGTACCTCGGTTGCAGTTTGTCCCCGGCCTTGGTTGGTTGTGCGGGTGGCAGCCACTCGATGTGGCCCTTTCACGTCGATGTTTCTCTCTCTCTCTCTCTTCCTCTCTCTCCCTCCTACTCTGTCTGAACAAAAAATGAAAAAATGTCCTCGGGTGAGGATTAAAAATAATAATAATAAAGAGTAGAGATGGAAGGAACTTCTCTATTCCCAGTCAGGTTAGAATGAACTTAGACTTGCCAGGAATAAAGAACTCCCCAGACCCCTGAGCTGTGTTGATGCTAACTCCTTTTTAAATGGGAGAACCTAGAAATCTCTAAGGGGAATGAAAAGGTGTTATGGGTCTCCTCTGGGTTTTTCTCCATGTGACATGTAATTTCTACCTCATAAAGTAGACATGTGAGCCACAGTCTCTCATTCCAACCCAGAAGTTGACCTTGAATAGCCTCGAGAAGTCAGGAGGAGTTCCTTCTCTGGAATGTTCAACAAGTACATTTTTACCTGACACTGTAACCCTGGATTCATCGTTGTCTCTGAAATCTTCTCCTCACACATGGTCTGCAAATCAACTTATCCACATCCCACTAGAATGTTTATTCCACTCATCTGATGATTGTTTGTAACAGTAACATCTAATTGCTTACTGCCTTTGAGGAAATGGTGGAGATGAGTGAGGTAATACGTGTTAAAATTAAAGGAAAACACTCAGTTGCACCCTTTGCCAGGGCATAGTGTCATTGAACATACCAGTTAACCAAAATGCCTCATGATTTGATAATAAAAGGTGTCCTTTTACATACAGGAAAATTCCCAAAGAGTGAAAAGACTTAAATACACAATTGAAGATGCAAACAACCTACATTTAGAGCTTAAATTTCTAGATTCCAAGGGCTATGTATAAAACACTAGGTATCTAATTCATCCAATACACACAAGACCCAGCTTCATAGTAATGTAAAAAAGTGTGAAATGTAAAAAAGTAAAGATCACCAGTAAAAACAATCACTATTATATTTTAGTTAGCAAAATCCCTCCAAAACTCTTCTCTTTTTAGTGAGGTATAATTGACATACATCATTGAGTAAGTTCAAAATGTACAACATGTTGATTTAATATGTTTCTTCAAGGAGCCTGGTTCTTTTTATTGGAGAATAGTATTAGAACCCAAGATCTGGATACTGGGGTTAGTACTTGTTCTGTAACCATGGGCATATTTTCTCTGGCTTTAATCTAGTTTTCATTACATTGAATATACACACAATTGTATAAATATACCTCCTATTTAAGCCTATTATTTGTGTCCTGTTCTCGGTAGAATGTTCTCAAGCCCATGCTAGAATTCTTTTAATAGTAATATGAGTAAGTGATGCACGGATATTTGTTTGATGGGCAGAAGGCCTGTTCACTCTTCCTGAGGTCTTGCTGAAATTCCCAGCCTCAGTGTCACAGTCACCCTTCAAATGCTCTGTGAACTGGCACGGGAGGAAGGAGATGCTCCACTCTCATTTTGCATCACCTCAGTAAACCCAGCCATAAAAAACCACTTCTAACCTAGTTTCTCTTCCCTCACACCTCTCACTAAATAGTCCCAAGATTCTGCCTCTGAAAAATCAGTTTTATATGGCAAATTGGTAACAGCAAAACAGGTCCTGACTCAAAGCTCCACTTTGTACCATTCTATTTTAACATAATTTTTTTTTTTTTGGTGAAATAACAAAACAAATGTAAGAAACACGAGGACCCCATTAATGTTTATGCAGGTATATAGGCATTGGACAATGACAAGGTACCATTGTATCAGAGCTAAAATAAGAACAGAGAAGTAGTACAATGGGGAATCTATCAGTCACATGACCAGCAAGCAAATGGCACACTAATCATTTATCTATTATTTATCATACAAATAAGAGTATCCTGTCTAGACTGTAAAAGCACTTAAATACAAAGGTGCCAATGTTTACAAATAGTTAGAGAACTTTATTAAATAATAATAAACATTAATTATACATTAAAATGAATGGAATGTTGGGATAAACACCTTCTAGACTGTGTTTATCAACATAGCCTGTTCTCGAAAATTATTATAGAAACTATGGTTTATGTTAGCTGCTACACTTGATTTTGGGAATTGGGTAAAAATACACTTGTTCAAATTTTTCAAATAAAAAACATTTTTACTAGAAAAATTGGTCCCTAATTAAGTGAATTTAAAGTTACATAACCAGTGGTTTTAGGATTTCCAAATATTTTTATTTGATTTTCAAATTTTTATTATATCAATTTCATGCCCAATAAAAAGAGCAACAGCAAATGGCTTACCTTAACCAAATTTATCAACCATGACTTCTGTAGCCTAATCAAGAAAAGATCATTATTAAAGATAATCACTATCATTATTTTGTTAGCAAAATCACAAAATGTATTGTAAAGTTTAGTACATATTTAGATAAAGCCCGGAAGTAGCCCCTAAATCTTCCTAAGTTTTGTTGTTTTTTTTTTCATTCAAAGATTGAATTTCCCCTTTTGCTGAGTTGTTCAGTTAAAGGGTATTTCATTTGGAGAGTGTGGCCAGTGACTCACAGTGAGGCAAGGCTGGGAGTGGGGAGCCAGGCCTGACAGGAGAAGGGCCCACTCTGTCCCCTGGGAAAGCTGACCCGGGTTCTAAAACTTACAGCCTGGACTTAGGTTCATGGGCAGGTACTCAGAGAAAATAAATTGAGTACATCCTTTGTGCCAGGAACCACGGGGACCCCTGGTCATTGTACATCCATCTAGGGAATCCTTGGCATGTGTTTGAGGACTGCGCTGAGAAAGGAGATTCGTGATATGATACCAGCGTCTCAGTGAAGTGCAGGTCCTTTGCTGCTGGAGATCCGAGTCCAGGGGAAAGCAAAGCCTTAGCTGTTGGACTGGATTTCAAGGATTCCAGTATCTGTAGGGGATTTGCCAGGATAAAACAAGCTCCTAGTATTCTCAGGGGAACCAGACGGGTTATTTAACAAAGATCTTGAATTGGATTAGAGCAGAAGCCCAAATTTGGAATCACAGACGTATGACGAAGGTGGTTTGGAGGCAGTTGCTGGAACAGAGCATCATGGAAAGCCTGGAGGACTTCAGGACAGATTTGCTGCCTCGGTAGGAGCCTTTAAGTACAGGATTGTCAACTTATCCATAAATCAACTTTTGCCCCATCCTGTGTTTTGTGTATATCATATACAAAATTGGTCCATTTTCCTCTCTTTGTATTGTTTTAAGAACAAGGAACAACATACACTATGAGTTCAAATATAATAATAATAATAACTTGAAAAAACACTTGTGTTCAGATGAAAAAGGCACATTTCAAAAACAATGTCATTGAAAAAACACAGAAAAAATTTATTTTTGTCAATAAAGATTAGTTTTTAGATTAAAACGTGAAATCATTGTAAATTTAATTTACCCCCTCACTTCCTTCTTTCCTTCATCTCTCCCTGTTCTTTTTGTCTCTACCTCTCCCTCCTTCTTCTCTTGCTTCTCCTAATTTCTATTTCATTTATTATTATTATTTTTTAATCACAGAAGAGAGTGAAAATACAAAAATACAGCATTCACAATGCTACACTCCTTGAATTACATGCATATACACAGACTTGGAGAAATACACTGACATTGTAGTAGCTGCCCATTCCATGACAAATCCCATCTTCCCATCCCTTCACATCCAAATGCATGTGGACTAGAATACATTTAGGGTTGTCTTCAGTGCATAATATTAATAGCTTACATTTGTTTACTCTTTACCTTTCACAATGTGGTTTCTCATGTATTATTTCATTTGAACATTATGACTGTCTCATGGAGAATGCAGACAGACATTCTATTACTTTTTTTTTCTCTTTCTACTCCAGGTTTCTTTAATTTTCTAATGCAGAGTGTGCAGGTCTTTGTGACTACATACTTTACTTTCTTTTTTTTCCAATTTTTATTAATTTATTTTTGTTACAGATCTTTCTCCTTACCCCCCGCCCCCCAGATACTTTTCATTTTAATAGGTTGGAAGTCCTTACTCAAATAGGTCTCTTTTTTGGATTCCTTCCCATTGTAACATTATTTAATAAAGAACTTATAAAACTCAACACCAAAAAAACCCCAAACAATCCAATTTAAAAAATGGGCACTTCTCCAAAGAGAACATACAGATAGCCAATAGGCATATATGAAAAGATGCTCAACGTCACTAATCATCAGAGAAAGGCCAATTAAAACCACAATGAGATATCACCTCACATCTGTCAAAATGGTTACCATCAATAAATCAACAAACAACAAGTGTTGGCGAGGATGTGGAGAAAAAGGAACCCTCATGTACTGATGGTAGGAATGCAGATTGGTTCAGCCACTGTGGAAAGCAGTATGGAGTTATCTCAAAAAATTAAAAATGGAACTGCCTTATGACCCAGTGATACTACTTCTGAGAATGTATATGAAGAAACCCAAAACATTAATTCTAAAGAATATATGCACCCCCATGTTCATTGCAGTGTCAGTTACAATAGCCAAAATGTGGAGGCAGAGCAAGTGCCCATCAGTAGATGAGTGGATTTATTTATTATTTAAAAATTTTTTTTTCTTTATTGATTTTATAGAAAGAGGAAAGAGAAGGAGAGATAGAAACATCGATGAGAGAGAATATTGATTGGCCACCTCCTGCATGCCTCCCACGAAGGATTTGGGCCACAACCTGGGCATGTGCCCTGCCCGGGTATTGAACCAGTGACTTCTTGGTGCATGGGTCGATGTTCAACCACTGAGCCACACCAGCTGGGAAGATGAATGGATTTAAAAGGCTGTGGTACATTTACACAATGGAATACTACTTGGCCTTAAAAAAAAGAAGGAAATGGTACCCTTTGTGACAGCATGGATGGACCTGGAGAGCATTACACTAAGTGAAATAAGCCAGTCAGGGAAAGACAAGTACCATATGATTTCACTCATATGTGAAATCTAATGAACCAAATGAACTAACAGGCAAAACAGTGACAGACTCATATATAGAGAGCAGGCTGACAGCTGTTGGGGAGATGGACTGGGGTGGTGGTGGAGGGATTGAGCAAAAAAGAAATAAAAAAGAGAAAAAACTCACAGACGTGAGCAACAGTGTGGTGATTGCCAGGGGAGGGGAGGGTGGAGGGATGTGGAGAACTGAATAGGGAGGATAAATGGTGATGGACAGAGACTTGACTTGGGGTGATGAACACACAGTACAGTGTACAGATGATGTATTGTAGAACTGTGCACCTGAAACCTGTATAATTTTGTTAACCAGTGTCACCCCAATAAATTCAATAAAAAGGGGAAAAGTAAAATGAAATAAAATAAAACTCTGAATTAGTAATCTGGATATATATACCCTGTAGTATTGAAAATCCACAATTATATTTGATAACTAAAAACATCTAGTCCAAGTGCATCTTTTGATACAGAAATGGAGGTTCATGGTTTGGAAAGGCTGGTGATGAGCATTGCAATCCCATGTATTAATAAATAGCAGAACTGGGCTTAAATCCAGGAGTTTACCTCCCAGTCAAATGCACAGTGTTGCCTTCACTCTATAAAAATTATTTTATTTGCAGAGTTACTCTCGAAATTTCCCTTCCTTTAAGGAGAGAGACAAGTTTGTGCCAATAACTATGTGCCTGGACTTTATCATCTATTGTCCCAGCAGGATGTTGTGAATCCTTTTACAGCCTGACTTCATTATCTCTCTAAAAGGCAATGCTGAGAAAAATTCATGATTCTCTTACTTAGATGAAACCCCAGCTAGTTAATAATTTATAAAATAATTTTACTACCGCGTGAATTTTTCTGCCATCTAATTCCCTTGTACAAGTACCCGTATGTGCTAAAATTTTAATAGTGTAAACAGTGGTGTTGTTTTTAAAATCTTCTCTCCAAAGAGTTATAAAGCTGTACAGGAAATGAAATTTGTTAGCCTTGAAGATGATACTATAAAGATACACAATTACTTGTAGGAAGAGCCATGTTCATTTGTATGCTCTGGACTAGTCTTTATTTTGTGGCTGCAGTGCATTTGCTGCAATGTTCTCGGAGGGCATTTCTGCTTCTATCACGAGCTGTCTGTGTTCCAAAAGAGCTACCCTATTTAATTTCTAATATTCTTTCCATTTCCTACAAGTCAATGTCCTGCTACATTAAAGATATGTTTTCATGTCCTTAGAGCATCTTTTCAGCCCAAAGGAGCAGCTGCTTCAGGAAGCAGCTGTTGTCTTCATATGTGACCTTCAATGATGGTTCATGGAACAATGGAAGAGTTTTTAGAGGTGATTAGAAAAATGGCTCAATAGGTCCGATTGCTGTTTTGACAGGTGCTGGCTCACTGTTTTGTGGATGGAGGGATCCTACATAGTTGTAGTGCTTCATTCTGGGGCTTGGTGACTCTCTGGCGTCACACACTGGCATCTTGAGTCTATGAAAAGCCCTTTGACCTCTCCCTCAATAGGAGCAACACATAATCCCAGAGAAATCAGGGGAGAAGGGAAGGTAAAAATCTGTGACACCCATTCGATTCCAGAGGTTTAGGACTAACCTAAGTCATTTTCTTTCAAAATGTATTCTTCTCAGGCATTTAAAATCATTCAAAAGGAAGAAATAGTGAAAATCTCCACCCATCCCTCCGAGAAAACCACTGATCACATTTGGTGTATATATTTCCAGCTTTTTTACTATTTATGCAATCATGTATTAAAATGTACATTGCCCTGGCCAGTTTTGCTCAGTGGTTAGAGCGTCGGCCCATGGACCAGAGAGTTTCAGGTTCGGTTCCCACTAGGGGCATGTACCTCCATTGCAGTTTGTCCCCAGCCCTGGCTGGGGTCGTGTGGGTGGCAACCAGTCGATGTATCTCTCTCACATAGATTTCTCTCTCTCTCTCTCTCTCTCTCTCTCTCTCTCTCTCTCTCTCTCTCTCTCTCTCTCTCTTCCCCCGTCTCTCCTCCAGCTCTATCTGAAGATAAATGCAGAAATGTCCTCGGGTGAGGATAAAAAAATAAAATGTACTATCAAAAAAATGCATGGTAGTGTGTGTGTGTGTGTGTGTGTGTGTGTGCGCGCGCGTGTGTAACTTGCACTTGCTTTTTTACTTAACAATATACATTGGGCATATTTCTCTATCAGTATACACAGAGTCATTCCATTCGTTTTAATAGTTGATATGTACTCTACTTCATTATATGGAGGTATCGGAATTCATTTAACCATCTAGATTACTTTTATGTTTTTGCTGAAGGTAACATCGTTACACATACAATTACTTGGAGCAATATTTCTGCAAGGTAAGTTCTTAGAAATTACTAGGATAAAATATTTTTTAATTTATATTTCCACCAAGAATACATAAAAATCTCTATTTACCTATTATCATACCTAGTATTATAAATTTTAAATTCTTTTTTAGTCTTTGCAGTCTAAATGAAATTTACTTTTATATATTTATAAGTGAGCTTGAGTATCTTTAAAGAAATATGTTTAATAATGATCTGTAGTTCTTTTGTGAATCTTATGTTCATATTTTCTGCAGTGGTGTTTTACTTTATCTCACAGATTTGTAACAGAGAAAACTTTAATGCATTGTTAAATTCCTTCCATTTGTCATTTGTCTGGGCTTTTTTGGCAGTTGTCTTTTGTCTTTATTTATATAGTCACTTCTGTTTAAGATTTTCTTTGTGGTTTGTGATGTTATTTAGCAAGGAGTTTCCCATAAAAATATTATTTTACTACTGGTATATTTAATATTTTCATTACTGTTAAGGTATCAATCAATCTGGAGATATTTTAGGATATGGTTTTGATGTAGTAATGTAAATTCACATCTTCCCAATTGGATAGCCAAATTTCACAGCTCATTTATTGAACAGTGTGTCCCTTCTCCACTGATATGAATTGCCTTTTTTTTTTTGTAGTAAATCCCATGCAAATGAAGGTATATTGATCTATTGCTTTGTATCTCTATTAGTATCAGGATGTTTTCATTACTGTTTTTCATAACATGTTCTAATAAATTACAAGCAAGATTTAACTACACTTTTTAATATTTTTCTTTGTTGTTCTAATTTATTCTTTTCCAAGTGAATTGAAAATTATGTTAAGGCTCTGAAAATGTTACATTTAGTTTTAAACTGTAGTTGCAAAAACTTTACTGTAATTAATCACTTTATACTCTTTCCCCAATGTGGTATTATTTCTTCTTTATTTTGGTCTGCTTTTTGTATTTCATTGTCTTTCTTGTTGGATTATTTCTAGACATGTTCATTAATGTTGTTAATTCTTTCCCATTTCATTTTCTAATTTGTTATAGATTTTTGGTATATTAGCGTCTTGAATTGACTGCTTCCCTGTACTTACCTTTTGTTGCTATTGATATATCAGATAATTTTCTTGGTTTTGGTGCAAGGAAGTTATATAATTTTTGGTAAGTGACTGTACATTGTCTCCCAATATGTATGCTTCATTCCTTTTTCTCATATTCTTTGGTCAGAAGTTCCAGAATATTGTCAACTGATAGAAGTATTAGCAAACCTTTTGTAAATTCATTACTTCAATGTGATTATTTTGATACTTGATTATCACATATTACATTTTCTCTGGGCTTCTGAAACATACTCCTTAGAAAGTAAAGACATTTTGTTTAATAGCTCACTAGGAATTTTAATCTGAATTAATGTTGAAATTTTAAAAGTACCCTTTCAGTATTTACCAAAATTACATTAGCATATTTCTAACATTGAATGGTTTTGTATTCCTTAATAAATTTGATCACATAAATTATTTTATTCTTTTTTTTCCTTTATCCTCATCCGAGGACATTTTTCCATTTTTTGTTCAGATGGAGTGGGAGGGAGAGAGAGGGAGAGAAAGAGAGAGAGAAACATCGACATGAAAGGCACACATCATGTGACGGGTCGGGGACAAACCGTAATCAAGGTACGTGCCCTTAGCGGGAACCAAACCCTGGTCTCTCTGGACCGCAGGCCGACGCTCTAACCGCTGAGCCAAACCGGCCAGGGCAGTATTTTATTCTTTTAATATACTGTTGTATTTGAGATTTTATAATGGATCATTTTCATGTGCATCAGAAAGATTGTCCATGGTTTTTTGATATATGTATATTGTTTTAAAGTTATGCTTTTTGAAGCTGTACAACAGTTAAAAAATACAAAATTTAATTATTTAAAAAATATTTTAGTAAATATCTGAGAAAATCAACAGGGTCTAGAGCCATTTTGTCAGAGTTTTGATAAAATTTTCAGTTTTTATATGGATATTAGTCTATTTAGACTACCTAGTTTATATTCAGTCAAATTCAAATGTTTGTGTTGACTTAGAAAAAGATCTATTTTAAACATTTTTCTTCAGGAAAGTGTGCAATAAAAAAAATTATTAGTTCTTTTCTTTATATTTCTCTTTTCTCTTTCCTAATATTATGTTTGTGTTTGATTGGGTTTTCTCTTGGCTTGACTTATCAGTGGTTAGTCAATTTGTTCAATTTTTTTTTTTGTTTTTACAGTTTTTCAAATAATAACTCTGTTTTTAATCAATAAACTCTGATGTTTGGCTTTTTATTTTTATATCATTGCTTTCAGACCTTATTCTCTTCTTTTTTATTTATTTTGCTTTTTAAAAATTTCCTGAGTTATATATTTAAATTTATATACATATTTTTAATTTAAGTTATTTTAAATAAAATTTATTCTAAGGTATAATTTGGCTAAATTTCATACAATTATATTATGTTAGGTTTTTTGGGTTTTTTTTTTTTTTGCTCTTTTTAAAGGAGTTATCTAGAAGAGTATTTTTATTTCCAGGTGATTTTAAACATTAACTCTCTTTTATGTTAATTTTCACATTTATTGCTTTAACTCCAACATATTTCCTATACACATGATCAATTTTCAATTATATAAACTTTTTAATTATACAAGTAACATATGAATACATTATTATTGTGAAAGATTCATATAATGTACATAATTTCCTCCAGTCTTATCCCTCATAGCAACCTTAGTTATTGGCTTGTTGTTTATTCTTTCAACCTGTTTCATTTATTTGCACACTATTACTAGTGACTAGTTCCAAATTGTCCTTAATGTGTGTGAGCTTGTCTTCCATAGGAGTTATATTTTCTAGGGATCCATAACATCTTTTGGGGCCTTCTCATTGAGGACCTACACAGACATCTCAGGGCCTGGGGATTTTAAGCTCTTGATAAGTTAGAATCAAGATTCCTAGAACTTGATTTTTTTGCATTAAGTGGAGAGCAGGACATCACTGACACATCTGTGACTAAGGACTTGAAATTCTTCACCCAGCAGCTGGAGTTTGAGAACTAAATTAAGCTACATTCCTTAGGCCAAGGACAAAATACACTCACATAGATTTGAACACCCAGAGTCATAAAACCAAGTAAAAATTCCTTTTGAACTGCTGAATCCCACAGAGCAGGGCAAGGGCAACACGAAACTGCTCAATAATAAGGCTCCAAAGCATTTGATGAACTTTTAAAAAATATCAGCAAGTTATTTTGGAAAATTATTTCAAAAGTTTACATGGGAAGGCAGAAGACTTAGAATATCCAAAAGGAGGTTGGAGGACTGACTACCTGATTTCAAGGCTTACTCATCGTGATAAAGCCATAATCATCGAGACAGTGTGGTATTGGAGAAAGGATAGGCATAGAGATCAATGGAACAAAATAGAGACCAAATATAAACCTACACAAATATAGTCAGTTGATCTTTGACAAAGATCTTTGAGCAAAGGCAATTCAATGGAGAAAGGATAGTCTTTTCAACAAATGATGCTGGAAAAGCTGGATGTCCAGGAGGAAAAAAAAGGAGGCTAGAGACAGACATTACATTTTTCACAAAAATTAACTTAAAATGGATCATAGATCTCGTAAAATGCAAAACTATGAAATTTGTAAAAGATAACATATGAGAAAATCGAGGTGATTTGGTTTGGCAATGAGATTTTAGATACAACAAAGGCATGATCCATGAAAGAAGAATTGACAAGCTAGACTCATTAAATTTCAAAACTTCTGCTGTGCAAAAGACACTGTTAAAAAAAAAAATGAAAAGGCAAATCACAGACTGGGAGAAAATATTTGCAAAACGTATCTGACAAAAGACTTGTATGGAAAATATATAAAGAATTCTTAAAACTCAACAATAAGAAACCCACTCAAAATAGACACAAGGTCTTTACAAACACCTCAATAAGAAATATATACAGATAGCAGATAAGCATATAAGTTGCTCAGCATCATATGCTATTAGGGAATTTCAAATGAAAACATCAGTGAAATACCACTGCATTATTACAATGGCTAAAATCTGAAACACTGATGAGACACCAAACGCTGATGAGGATGTAGAACAACAGGAACTCTCATTATTGCTTGTGGGACTGCAAAATGGTTCATCCACCTTGGAATACAGCTGGGCAGTTTCTTACAAATGTAAACATAATCTTACCATATAAACTAGCAGTTGTGCTCCTTAGAACTTCAAATGAGTTGAAAATGTGTGTCTCCACACATAAAAAATCTGCACACAAATGTTTATAGCAATTTTATTCATACCTGCCAAAACTTGGAAGCCACCAAGATGTCCTTAAGTAAATGGATAAGTAAACTGTGGCACAGCCACACAATGGAATATTATTTAAAAATAGAATTTGTCAAGCCACAAAAAGACATAGAGGACCCCTAAATGTATATTGCTAAGTGAAAGAAGCCAGTCTGGAAAGGCTACATACTGTATGATTCCAACAATATGAAACTCTACAAAAGGCAATGCTATAAGACAGTAAAAAGATCAACAGTTTCCAGAGACTCAGGGAAAAGAAGTGAGGAATGAGTAGGTGGAGCTTGGGGCATTTTCAGGTAGTGAAAATATTCCCTATGATACGCTAAGGGTGTACATGACATCATACATTTATCAAAACCCATAGCACTGTACAACACACAAAGAGTGAGCCCTACTGTAACTATGGACTTTAATTAATAATAACAGTCAATTGTAGCAAATGTACCTCACTAAAGCAAGATATTAATAATAGAGGAGACTGTATGTAGTGAGGGAGGGGGAGTAAATGGGCACTCTCTATACTTTCTGCTCAATTTTTGTGTGAACCTAACTTGGCTCTACAAAATAAAATTGCTAATTAAAACAAAATAAAAGGAAAAGAAAAAAAAAATGACCCTAAGGAAAGTTTGAGATCCAGCTCTGCTACTAACTAATAGTGTGACTTCAGGCGAGTTATTTACCTCGCAAGAGCCCCAGTTTCACCATCGATAAAGGGAAGGGCATGCACTAGGTGGTCTCTAAGTTTTCCTCCAAATAGATGATTCTATCACTCTGTGAGTATCAATATAAAGATGTCTGGCCTCCGATATGTATTAAGGTAGAAGAAAAGAGTACTGACTTCCGGCCAAGATGGCAGGTAGGTAACCGTGGTATCGCCTCCTCCCACAACCACATCAAAGTTACTACAGAACAACCATCCTCCAGAACTGCCTGACATCGAGCTGAATGGAAGTCCTACAACTACGAAATTAAAGCAGCAGGCACATGGAGACTGGAAGGAGGGGCGGATGGGCTGGTCCCTCACCCTCGTGTGCCGGATAAAAATCAGGATACCTCAGCTGGGAAGGTCCTCCCTGAGGAGCAAGGGGTCCCCGTCCCACATCAGGCGCCCAGCTCAGGGCTCCAGTGCCAGGAAGAGAAGTCCCCATACCTTCCGGCTGTAAAACCAGAGGGAACTGAGGCTGAGGGAGGCTGAGGCTTCTGGAGCCCCAGGCAGCTCTTTTTAAAGGGCCCGTGCACGGACTTACTTGGACTTGCTCCCTCTGAGCTCCTGCGCGGAGGGGCAGCAGCTTGAAAGGCACCAGAGACATATGGAGAAGAACTGAGTTGTTTGACATCGAGGTAAGGACTGGAGCGGCAGCTTTCTCCTGGACAGATGTGCTGGTGGAAGTCATTATTCCTTTGGTGAGCCCTTCCCTGGGGCAGCAGATAGCAGCCATATCTGGGACTCTAGCAACCTGGCTCACATTGTTTGCCCCACCTGGTGATTCCCTGAGGTCCTTCCCCATCCAGTTTTCAGGCCCACACAAACTCTTTCCAGTGGCTTTACCATAGGATTGGCCTGTTTTGGCTCCTGCTTCAGGTTTTCCTAAATTCTCTCAAACAAGCAGCATCTGGCCACAGCGAGCCTCATACCTCTTGCTAAGAGGCCCCAGGCCCAGCACTAGAAGCAGCCAGCCTTGGTTCACAGCTTGGCTTCACGTGGGCACCTCCAATCCCAGCAAAAGAAGCAGCCTCAGCAGATCACTTTGTAGCTTATGCCTGGTGACCTTGGGTAGAACACAGGCAGTGGCTAACCTTGCCCCAGAGCCAGCACACCCAGTGGACAGCTTCAGACCACATCGAAGCACCACCACCCAACCACCTCCACAAGTGACACACTCAAGGAATGGACTCAGGGGGTACCAGAGCCCTGCTGAAGTAAGTCTTGCTCTGTGTGGTGGGCCCCTGCACAGCTGATCATCCAAGATAGTCAGAGGTCCGTGGTTAGTGGGCACAGCCAGTCCTTGCAGCTGATTAGCCTGAGTAAATCCCTCCCATTGCCAACAGCAATCAAGACTCAATTACAACAGAAGGGTATAAAGTCCACACAAGGGGTGCACCTCAAGGGCCCAGCTGGGTGATCAGGGAGGCTGTGCCACTAGACCCTACAGGACACCTACTACAACAGGCCACCCTAGGAAGCCTAGGAGACATAGCAACTCTACCTAATACATAGAAACAAACACAGGGAGGCACTCAAAATGAGGAGACAAAGAAACATGTTCCAAATGCAAGAATAGAACAAAACTCCAGGAAAAGAACTAAATGAAATGGAGATAAGCAACCTAACAGATGCAGAGTTCAAAACACTGCTCATAAGGATGCTCAATGACTTAGTGAGGGCCTCAAGAGCACAATAAAAGACCAGTCAGAAATAAAGGATGCACTAACTGAAATAAAGAACAATTTACAGGGAATCAATAGTAGAGCAGGTGAAGCGAAGAAGCAAACCATCGATTTGGAATATAAGGAAGCAAAAAACACCCAATCAGAACAACAAAAAGAAAAAAGAATCCAAAAAAATGAGGATAGCATAAGTAGCCTGTGGGACAATTTCAAGCGTACATCATGGGAGTGCCAGAAGGAGAAGAGAGAGGGCAAGAAATTGAAAACCTATATGAAAAAATAATGGCAGAAAACCTCCCTAACTTGGTGAAGGAAACAGACATAGAAGTCGAGGTAGCACAGAGAATCCCAAACAAGATGAACCCAAAGAGGTCCACACCAAGATACATCATCATCAAAATGCCAAAGGTTAAAGACAAAGAGAGAATCTTAAAAGCAGCAAGAGAAAAGCAGTTAGTTACCTACAATGGAGCTCTCATAAGGCTGTCAGCCGATTTCTCAAAAGAAACTTTGCAGACCAGGAGGGAGTGGCAAGAAATATTTAAAGTGATGAAAAGCAAGGACCTACAACCAAGATTACTCTATCCTGCAAAGCTGTCATTTAGAATCGATGGCCATATAAAGAGTTTCTCAGACAAGAAAAAACTAGAGTTCATCACCACCAAACCAATATTATATGAAATGTGGACAGGTCTTCTTGAAGAAGAAGATAAAAAAATATGAACAATAAAATGGCAATAAATACATATCTATCAACAACTGAATCTACAAACAAAATGAACAAGCAGAACAGAAACAGACTCATAGATACAGAGAACTTTTTGTTGGTTGCCAGATGGGAGGGGAGTTGGGTGAAAAAGATGAAGGCACTAGGAAGTACAAGTTGGTTGTTAGACTGATGAACCTCAAAGGGAAGGGGGGAGGTGGGGTGGGAAGAGAGAAACCAAAGAACTTATATGCATATAACCAATAGACACAGACAATAGTGTGGGGAAAGCAGGGTGGAGGACGGGATTGAGGAGGAGAGGGTCAAGGGGGGAAAAAAGAGGGACATGTGTAATACATTCAACAATAAAGATACATTTAAAAAAAAAGAGTACTATTTTGAAAGGAAATAATTCATCCATTTAAGCAAAACTTAAACATCATTACGCAGTTCTTTTTTTAAAAATATGTTTTTATTGATTTTTTTTTATAGAGGAAGGGAGAGAGAGAGAAACATTGATGTGAGAGAAAACATCGATCAGCTGCCTCCTGCACAGCCCCTACTAGGGATCGAGCTCGCAACCTGGACATATGCCCTGACCGGAAATTGAACCGAGACCTCTCAGTCCACGGGACGGTACTCAATCCACTGAGCCACACCGGCCATGCTATTACAAAGTTCTGGAAAGTAAACAAAACTGAATGTAATTACTGAATCTGGTGTTCAAATGTAGTTTTTGTGAAGGAAACAATGAAGAAATAGAACATAAATAGGTATCAATGAAGCATTCAGCTAAAGAAGCTAGAACTCAAAATTTTAAAAGATGACTTCAGATGCCACAGATGCCATGAAATTAAATGACATGGTCAAATGATAGCAAAAAGATGGTCAATAATGGAAGTTTCATGAAAATTATTATGGAATAATTTGTGGCTCTTGGAATTCTTATCTAAAATGTTCTCATTCTTATGGATCAGAGAATAATGTCTATAAGGATGCTGAAATACAGATGTTTTTGTATTGGTATATGGTATATTTCTGTCAAATGTTAGCACAGGGAGAGTAAGAGCTGTCTGTGACCAGAGATCAGAACTTTAACTATGAGAAAACACAACCAAAATCACACAGCTCATCAATAGCAGAAGGGGAGCCAGACCCTGGGATGTGATATGCACTGACTGGCAGCATCAGGCAGCATGAAGTGATGATTAAGAACCAAAATACATGGTTTCATACCCCAGCTCTGCCATTTACCGCTGTATGACCTTGGCAGTTTACCTAATTTTCTCTATGCTTCCATTTCCTTTTATGTAAAATGGAGATGATAATAGTAACCATCCTCAGCTAAGGATGAGTTAATATTTGTAAGGAGCAGAGCTTGGCCCACAGTAAGTGTTATAAGTGTGCTTATTAATTTAAAAAATGCATACACATGAACCCTGGTCTTCTTAGTAGTATCCCACTATCCTATGATTCAGCACTTTTTAAAGCGTGCCAGGAAATAACCCCAAATATCTCCTTGTACCATCATTTAGCTGCATGTAACAGAACACTTGACATCATTGCTTTACACAAATAGGGCGTATTTTTCTCACATCACAGGAAGTCTGGAAGGGAGCCATGGCAGCCGGTGTATTGATGTCAGGACAAATATCTCTGAGATTCTCTGGTTCTTTTCCTCATGTTTACAAGATGGCTACTGCAGCTCCAGCCATCATATACACAGGGAAACAGGGAAAATGGATAGAGGAGGGCTGCTCTAGTGAAATATTTCTCAGAAGTCTTTCCAGCAGTTTCCAACTTTACTCAGAACTGTGGCTTGGCCGAGCCAGATCACTGCATTCCCAGGAAAACTTCCAAACATCCTTATGGGTCTGATATCTTCTATGTTCAGAGTCTAGCTGTCAGTGATGTAAGCAATTCACCTGCTTTTTTTTTTTTGACAGATGAGTTTTTGAGAGGAAGGCAACCTGGATGCTCAGCTCCTGGGGGACGAGATGTCAGAACTAACCTTGATTCCAGCAGGCTGACTTGGGTACCAGGGTCTTCCCTAAGACGGGGGAACTGAGAGTTCTCTCAGCTCTCAGCTGCCAACTTCACAGATAATTTAAACTCGCTTTTGGCACTTGGCAGGACTGCTTGACACTGTCATCTCTCACGGAAAATCACGTTTCCTGAAAACAAAATGATGGTGTTTGGTTTAATTTTGTGGAACTCTTCTTTTGTGCTGGATGTTTATTATACAGTTTTTAAAACAGACTTTTGACTAGCTCTGAGGATAACTAACACAGAGGGCTAATAAATGGACTGTAGGCATTTTAGTGGCCCTTAATTCTGGGAAAAGTTGCCTAATATGGTAAGAAGTAGCAGCTCATTGCATCATCCCAGCATTCCATATTTCTGTTCTATCGCTTACTACAGAGGCTACCAGTTCCCCCAAAGTCTTACCTTAGATGGACAAAGAGTCTGCTCCCAAGGGAATAGTTTAATTAGCTGCTTCACATAATCTCAGACTATTGGGGAATAAATATACACCCCATCTTACAAGAGAGAGAGCATGTTCTCTGACAAGTGTGCCCCCTATGGATGGGTTAGTTCCATGGGAAAGGCATCTCAGGGCAACGCCTGTGAGAAGGTGATGGTGGTTGTGTCAGGGATGCTCACCAGCTGCCCCATTAGGAGAAGATGCCACAATCGTCACTTAGTATAATGTGAAAGTGCTTCCTAGTGGCAAAGGACTTGTAAGTGTAGGTATTATTAGAGAATTTCTGCCAGAGCTGGGCCTTCAGAAATGAGTAGAATTTTGACAGATGAAGAAGGTGATATGAATTATTAGTGTCCATGGGGCATGAAAGACTAAAAGTAAATGTTGAGTTTCGGGGGCAAAAATAAGTATTCCTATCATAATGGAATCCGTAACTGTTTGAAAAGGTGCAATAATGGAATTTGAAACCCTAGGTTAATGTCAGATAAACCGTGGAAGATACTGAGCACCATCCAAGAAAGTAAGAGTCACTGACTCTTTTTTAGGAGAGGAGCGATAAAATCTGACCTATAGTCTCAGAAAGATAATTCTAGTGGCAGTGCTAAGGGTGAGGTGGAGACAGAGGGACCAGGCAGGAAGACCAGTCACGGAGGAGCTTATTCAATAAGGCAACAACAGTAGAAATGAAAATGAAGGCTTGGGTTTGAGAAATGTTACAGAGAACAGATGACTGGAATTTGACTATTGATTGGATATTGTGGTAGAAACTGTTAGTGATCTCTCCCAATATCTGTCTTGTCCCGTGTCAGTTTCCTAGAGATGCCATTAACAAAGCACCACAGACTGCATGGCTTAAAACATTTATCGTCTCACAGTTCTAGAGGCTAGAAATCAAGGTGTCAGAAGGGTTGTTTTCTTCTGAGACCTGTGAGGGAAAATCTATTCCAGGCTTCTCTCCTAGCTTCTGGTGACAGTCTGCAATCCTTGGCATTACTTGGCTTTTCATTACTCCATCTTCACATGGCATTCTCCCAGTGTGTCTCTGTCTTCTTATAAGGACCTCAGTCATCCTGGATTAAGGACCTACTCTATGCCTATATGACATCATCTCTTAACTAATTACATCTGCAATGACCCTATTTCCAAATAAGACCACTTTCTGAGGAATGAGAACTTTAACATATCTTTTTGGGGAGCACAATTCAACCCATAACGCCCACCCTCCCTAAAAACAGAGCCCTGGTTTGGGGCTGAGCAGCCCCAGGATGGAGGCTGCTTTTCCTAGCTTTGGCCACACAGAAGGATGCTGGCCAATGAGGCGAAAGGTAGAATAGCTGTGTGGCAGCTTCTTCTGAAAACGTTCCTTAAGAGACCGTGTACATGTGCCCTTTTGAACTGTCTTCATGGTTTCCTCCATCCTGCTTCCAGGAATAGGGTTGTCAGCTACAAACAAAGCAATCTTCACTCTTCAGATGATGACAAGTGACAGAGTCTCTTGGACACCCTGGACAAAGTGTTACCATAACACTCTTTCAAAAGGATAATTCAAAAGTCCCTACCTGCAGCTGACTCTAGCACACAGGTGTGCTTTTATTTATTTATTTTGCCGACACAATTTTTTAAAATTTGAATTAAAATGCAGTTAGGGCATCTACACTAGTTTGTTGTAGTCCCAACCATGCCCATTACTTTACATCTAGCTTTACTCAGCTATGATACATGCCTGTTCTGTGAAGGATTGAGTTAAGACCCTTGAAATATCTTCTAATTATCTGTTTAACATGTATTTAGACTAGAGGCTGAAGGCTGTGGGGAAGAAAGGCCCCCCCTAGTGGTGGTGGTCCACCTCTTTCCTACTACCCAGAGCAAGTGAGTTCTAATACCAAACTCCGATATAGACTCCACTCAGCAAAACAAAAACTCTGCAATGACCCTGACACCCACTGGGCAGAAGAAATTTAGCAATGATTTATGTTATTCTTGAATGTTTTAGGAGGCCTCTCTTCACCAGTTACTCATCCACCAAAGTAGTTTATGAACACATTTCTTCTAAAAGCACAGTCTCGACCTGGCCGGTGTGGCTCACTGGTTGAGCATCGACCCAAGCACCAAGAGGTCACTGGTTCAATTCTCAGTCAGGCTACATGCCCAGGTTGTGGGCCCGATCCCCAGTGGGGAGCATGCAGGAGGCGGCCAATCAATGTCTCTCTCATCGATGTTTCTATCTTCTCTTCCTCTCCCTTCCTCTCTCTCTAAGATCAATATAGAAAAAATATATTAAAAAAAAATAAAAGCACAGTCTCCTTCCTGAGAAGAATTCTGGTAAGTGGATTACCTTCAACTTGCCACACTCCCAGGCCATCTACCTCTGTCTGACATTTCTAACACAGCACAGTCATACAGTTTCCAGAGATTGGGGACACTGTGGAGGGGACAGTGTTTGAGAAGGAAATCACAAGTACAACGAGTACATGTAGAATTTGAATCACCAGTCAGCCATCCACGTGGATCGTTCAGAACAGGAAAACCACATCCTATGCCCTAGAGGGGGTGGACTCGCGCCGAATCCTGCCTGATGTGCTGGGGTTGGCTATGCACACAGGAAGAGAGAGCTGTCGAGTGGGACGAGTAGCACTGGCAAATGCACCGAAAGATTTGGGGGAATGAGGGCATATTTCAGATCCGTATGACATGTAGACCGTGACTCTCACCTAAAACTTCTCAGTGACTCTCCGCAGAACCCTGGTATTTAGAAATCCCCTCAATGAGTAGACTTCCCCACAGCCAATAGGGCGCATTTCAGCGAATACTGTTGAAACCAGCAACATTAGCCCAGCTGTCAGTAGCTGCTGCTCACTGGCCTGTAAATAACAACTCTTCCTGATTAATAGCAAAAAAAAAAAATCGGACTAATCAAATGCATTGGCACTTAGGGATGTTTCATATCTAAGGCAATTTTGAAAATCTGTAATGAGCATCAGTTGTGTGAAAAAAAGAGTGATTTCTTACCTACCTCTTTCATTTAAATCTTAAACTTTCCCAATGTCCTTCTATGGCAAAAGCAGTCTACTTGGCTCAATTCATATAAACACGTGTGAAAAATGTACACTAGGTTGTAAAAGGGTGGTTTCTTAACTGGTGTTAAGCTACAAATAATCTTTAAGAAAGTGGCTTTCTCAGCTCAAAATGCAGGCATTACAGTGTATTTATAGTAATAAAAAGCTGGAAACAACTTAGCTAAATAACAGAAAAGTTTAAGCAAAATATGATATGTTCATAGTATGTCATGTTATGTAATCATTAAACATAATTGTACAAAGAGCTTTAAATAATAGAATATTCTTACTAAATTCAAAGCAAAAGCAATCTGTCTGATGCAAATTGATACACAGTATGTCACAACAAGCTAAGTATACAGGGGTAGGCACAAGGTTAATAATAATAATAATTACAATAATTAATTAATAATAATACAAGAATAAACTCTGTGTTTCGTGTACTCAAAACTGTAAATCTACTTTTGCCCACCCCTGTATATTGTAAAAAGATTTGCAGGTATATGCTGAAATGCTTGTAGTGTTTTCTCTGGTTGATGAGAAACTTTCCTATTTTAATATTATAAATATGCTACTTTTGTAATGAAGAAAAAATAAGCAGTTTAAAGCTGACTGTTTTTGTGATACCAAAGGGGGTTTTCTCATGTCCAAACCTCTCAAAAAAACACATCCCAACTTCTACCCTTGTGGTACAGACAAATGTGAAGGGGGGAAAAGGATCTGCTCAAATATATTGATATTGTTAGAAAATGCTTTTCTAATGTAAACACATAATCGAAGGAAATGCATAAACACTGAAAATTGTAAGGATATGCACAAACAATATTCCTCCTGCATTTTTAAGCAAAGACCCATGGCTATGTGAAGTTGGCTTCTTGGAATACAACATAAGGGAGACACAGGGGTCCCTGTCATTTCCAAAATTAGCAAGGATTATCATCACCAACATGTAAGACACCCTCCACATCAAAAAAAAAAAAAGAAGAATATCAGTTTTTAAAAGTGCTCAAGGAACTGTACATTCAGCCCACACACAGACTAAGAGTAAGAGCTATTACAATAATAAAACACATGTAACTGGAAGCTAAAACAGGGTCTTAAAATTTTCCCTTGGGAAACATGTTTCCATGAAACTCACCTGGATAAGGTTATTCTCCTCTATCCCCACTAATTCTGTGGTAGAATGAAAAAGATAAACAAGTGACAGGCAGATATTGCCCCTCACAATGTATTATTTAATTCAAATATGAAATCTTCATGTAAATACTTATCAGTGAATAATGTATTATAGTTCATTAAAAAGGCTAACTTTCTACGGAGTGGAGTTTTAAAAGCAACACCTCATTGTATTATCTAACTGTAAAAACACAATCCGTGTGTGGATTGATATTGTTTTCACAAAGAATACCTTTAAAACATAACTAAGATTATTAGATGTTGTCTAAAAAGCAAAAAGAGCATGGTGGACATGTTAATACATAATCAAGAAGTTCCAGACAGGCTGGTGTGGCCCAGTGGTTGCGCGTCGCCCCACCCACCTAGAGGTCGCCTGTCAGGGCACATGCCCACACTGTGGACCTGGTCCCCAGTAGGGGGCATGCAGGAGGCAGCCAGTTGATGTTCTCTCTCATCGATGTTTCAATCTCTCTCTCCCTCTCCCTTCCTCTCTCTCTAAAAATCAATAAAGAAAAAAAAATTTTTTTAAACTTCCCAAAATTGTGGACTGATATTCTCCATAAAATATTTGAATCAAGGTTTATGCAAATGTTTTATTATAAACTGCCACAAAACTATCTTACCATGGTTAGACAATCACAAAATAACAAAGGCAAACCCATTAAAATAGATTCAAAACATTTTTTCTTTGAGTGCTGTAGTGATTTATTTAAAAAAGAACTGAACACAGAACAAAATTTTAAATGGCTTTCTGAAAATATTTTTGTATTTTGTAATGATGGGGACAGAAAATATTATTAATGATTTTCTAAATTGTAAGGTAAAAACTAGTGTGGGGAAGGTAGGAGGGGGGCAGGAGCAAGGAGGAGAGGATTAATGGGGGGAAAAGGGGACCATCTATAATACTTTCAACAATAAAGATAAATTTAAAAAATAAATTGTAAGGTAGGAAGGCATATCAAACTAAAGGGATATCACATGAACTTGTAAAACTTTATTAAGGACCTAGCAAGACAGATATTCAGTATATCTACTCTAAATAAAACAACATTTTTTTAATTGATTTTAGAGAGAGAGGAAGGGAGAGGGAGACAGAGAGAGAGAGAGAGAAAAGATATGATAGAGAAACATTGATAGTTTGCCTCCCATGAGCACAGGACTGGGGACAGAACCTGCAACCAGGGTATGTGCCCCGACTGGGACTTGAATGTACCACCTTTTGGTGCAGGGGACGATGCCCCAACCAACTGAGCCACAACAGCCAGGGTAGTAGATCTACTTAAAATTTTTCCAATCTTATGAACATGTAGCATAGACACACCATTTAAAAAAATAGACCAAATTTTTACATGAAACTGCAAATCGTCAATAATGAATAGTTTTCGGCTGGCAGAATCTTCTTGGAATTATCTTGATTTTTGTATGACATTATTTCTAGTAGCATAATTATAAAGCCAATTAAAAAATTGGTTTAGAGCTTGACTGCAAAATTCAGGGCAAATATTTGTGAGTTTTGACTTTCTCTTTATCTCACACTGGCTTTCCCTACCCGCTCCCTCCACAATCTCTGACTCAGAGACTATTTGGAGAGGACACCTGTTTTAAATGGATCTACAGGAAATACCTATGTTGTCTTTTCATAATTTGCCCCTGCATCTGGTTGGCTGAAATGTGATCACGCTGCCCACAGACTGATGAAACTCCAATGTGACAACATTTACTGGAAGGCAAAGGGAATCCAGTTTATATTTATTTTCCTTCTATTAAGCCCTAGATGTGCAGTGTAGGAAAAAATAAATAAGCAAAAGGGCAAGACCAGTTTAACCCTGAAAAGATTAGTATTAAATTACACATCCCGGTTTTACATCCAAACTCAGAATGATTTGTTTTTAAGAATGCAGTCTTGTAGCATAAACAGTTATCTGACACTTTCTTTCTGTGTAACCTTTTGTTCAGAAACCTCTTTGTCCTAAGTTCACAGTCTGTCTTCTTAAGTATTAATAGGATGTTTCTAAACCTCCGGTGGAAAGTGCAGGGAAGTCTATCCACTGGGATGGAATTTACAAGGAAATTTCATAGTGATGAACAGGAGTCTAACACTAAAAATTCAACTGGGTCCAAAATAAAGCAAGTCACTCCACCCAGGTTGACACCCCGTGTTCACGCCTCCACCACGTACCCTATTTGTCTAACAGGAACCGCAAGGACTTTCACCGAAATCCCCCCGTGGAACACTGGTCGACACTGGGGTCCCCTTCAAAGTGGAGTTCCTCCCGCCCGTCCCGTTGTGGTCACCCGCAGCGATCCCGCAACTCGGAGCGCCTCTCCCGAGTCCCCTCGCTCTCTAGGACACCCCCACCCGCCTGGGACGCCTAGGGGGCGCCCCCGGCTGGCTCTCCCGGTCCCTGAGAACGCAGAAACACAATGACGGAGATGACGAAAGAGCTGACGCAACGCCGCCCTCTTGGCAGCGGCCGCCGGTAGCGCCCGCACCCGCCGCCCCGCCCGCGCAGGTCGCCCGGGCGCTCGAGCCGCCCGGGTCCTTCGGGGCGCGCCCCGCCCCGCCCCGCCGCCCGCCCCGCCCCACCCCGCCCCGCAGCCCGCCGCGCCCCGCCCCGCAGCCCGCCGCGCCCGGCTTCCCACCGCGCGCACCCTGCGCCTCCCGCCCTGCCTACTCGCCGCCCAGCAGCCCAGGCCTTTGGCGAACATGGCGCTTGTCCCCTGTCAGGTGCTGCGGGTGGCGATTCTGCTGTCCTACTGCTCAATCCTGTGCAACTACAAGGCCATCGAAATGCCCTCGCACCAGACCTACGGAGGGAGCTGGAAATTCCTGACGTTCATAGATCTGGTAAGACCGTCCTCTCCCCTCCCCCCTCCGCCCTGCGCCTTAGCCTGAGTGTATTTGTGGGTGCTCGAGCACCTGTGCGCACGGCCTCCAACGTCCACCCTTGTCCTCGCCTCTTCCCCAGTGATTGCGTCTGAAGGCCTGGCTGCCCCCGCAGCAGCCCCTCTTCACCCCACGTTACCTGGTTGCTGGGGCACTCGTGGAGGTGGGGTGCAGCCAGGTGGTGGGCTATTTGGAGGGGAACACAGACCAGCTTCTAAGAGGTGACACAGGAAGATTCTCAACTTAGTAAGTGGATTGGACCACCTTGATCATGAGGGGCTTCAGACCCATTCATTCGCCCAAGGTGCTTCCCCACAGCACCCATCGTGGGATCAAGTTGCAGCAACTGTGGAAAGTGGGTACTGTCCAATCACTTGGAGCTTCCTCTGAAAGGACCAGAATCCTTCACACAAAGAAGAGAAATCGTCTAATAAAGTTGTCTTTTGCCCATTGTCAGTAATTTCCTTACAACCTGTTACCCAGAAACAGGAAAGAGATTTTCAAAATGCACTTCCGTTGTGACCGTACACTCTTCCTTAGGTTGCACAAGCAGCTCCTCTTTTGGCATAACATAATAGCTTTGGCAATTGCAGTTTTTGTTTTTTTGTGTGTTTGTTTTTTATGTTTTTTGTTTTTTGTTTTAAATACGTACTATATCCACTTCAGGCAGCTAAAAGGGCCAGAGAATCAGAACATGAACATAAGGCCCAAGAATGACATGAAGTGGAACCTAGGAGCTTCAGAATGAAAGGGGGCTAATTTACTCTTCCATTACTTCCTAAAAGATGATCAAGTGTGGGCAGAGGGTTCAAACAAAAGCAACCAATGCTAAGGACTACAGAAAATGTAGAACCAATTCCTGGGATATGCCAGAACATCTGTCCAAGATTATACACGAGGTTGGCTACACAAGCAAGATTATCATCTCTATTATTGACCCTCCATTTTGATGAACAGAACTTGATACCTACTTTAAGATATTTCCAAAGGCTTGGAATCCTTCAGAGAAATGTAGTCACAGGGCTTTTGTTTGGAAAATCCACCTTATATTTGTATCACATTAGATGCATTTAGAAAGGAATTTAAGTTCTTTTTTCCCATCAGTCTTCAAACTGTGCTCGTACCCTATAGCACAGAGACTTCCCAGGGTTTCATTTTTCAGATCTACAACTTCCATGTCTTTCTTGACATTGATCTCTCTCTGAATATGGGCGATGCCTGCCAGTTCTTTTTTTCTTGTTCCCCATTCATCCAAGGGAAGAGCACATGACAAGGCTCTGTGCTGTATTTATCTGTTCCTTTTAGCATTTAGAAGATAGATGATTGTCACCAGGACTGTCTTCATACTTGGTTGAAAAACGAAGTCATACTTGCTATGACAGGAAGGTGTTTTGGGTTGAGTGACTCCTCAGTGAGGGTTGGCTCTGCCAGTTATGCTATATAGCATACATTTGCCATAGATTGAATGAGTGAAACTACAGCCCTGAGGTTCTGATAAATATATAGCAGAGTGTTCGAAATCATGTCCCCTTGTCAAGTGTTTAAACTTATGTTAAAATGGTCAGATGTCATTTAAAAATATGTGCCTAGATTTTCAGAATTCTTTTAGGGGCTATGTAAACAGAATTCCTCTTAGATTACTATAGTATTCCCTTCCTCAATCAGATCTCATCTAGAACGGGCCCATTTCAGCACCACAAAGGAGCAGCGTTGAACTGAAATACTGACGGAGACCCCAGCAGTGCCATTACAGTTCTCAGAAGCACCTTTGCATTAGATATAGTGTGGAGGGGAGCTGAGGAGGGGGTCAGCAGGTGAGAGGGATAGGAATTGATAATGTTGGTTAATCCTTCAGAGATGACTGCTTGTCGAATTAGCATTGCTTACTGTGTATTGAAAAACAAAACACATAAAACAATATACTTCTCATAACCTCTATGTGATAGGAAACTGTGGTTGAGCCAGTTTGGCTCTCCTTAAACTGTCATACGATTTATATTTTAGCCTTTGATGATTGGACTTGTCTATTGCAAATACTGATCATCACAAATATAATTTTGTTTATCAGAATTCAGGCCTAAATTCAAATTTGAAACTTGGTTTCATATTTAGATTCAGTTTGTATAGAGCCTTTAGCCAGTCATTCAAATTTCTTACTCTCTGTGGTTCAGATTGAAATTTAATAATTCTCTTTAATCAAGAGTTCTTGTGAGAAAATATATAGAATATATTCACAGAAACACTCATGCAAACTGATCTATATATCATTAAAATATATATATTTAATTCTCCCTCTATCTCTCTCTCTATATATATATTAGTGATTTAAAAATATATATATTTTAGGGATGCCCTAATCCCTGGAATCTGTGACTATATTAGGTTACATGGCAAAGGATAATTGCCAACGTTAAAATAGAGAGATTATCCAGGTGGTCCCAAAGTAAATCACAAAGGTTCTTAAAAGTGAAGGGAGGCATAAGAGGAGTCAATTGGAAGAGGATGTGACTGCTGAAGACAGTTACAGAGAGATGCAACATTGCTGGCTTTGAAGATGAAGGAAGGGACCAAGAGCCAAGGAACGTGGGAGGTGTCTGGAAGCTGGAAAGGACAAGGGAATAAATTCTGCCCTGGAGCCTCCAGAAGGAATGCAGCCCTGCTGACACCTTGGTTTTATTATTATTATTATTTTTTAAAATATGATTTTACTGGGTTTTTTTAGAGAGAGAGAGAAACACTGATGTGAGAATTATCAATCAGCTGCCTCCTGCACGCCCCCAGGGGACTCAAGCGTGCAACCTGGGCATGTGCCCTGACTGAGAATTGAACAGGTGACCTCTTGGTGCTCAGTCCACTGAGCCACAGCAGCTGGTCTGAAGCTTTGGTTTTAACCTGGTGAGACCCATTTTAGACTTCTGCCCTCCATAACTGTAAATAATAAGCGTGTATTGTTTAAGTCACTAAATGTACTTTGTTACAGCAGCAATAGAAAGCTAGTACATGTGACTTTATATCCTCTGATCTAGAAAAAAATCTTAAGTATTGTTGTACTTATGCATTGACTCATCTAGTTCTTTATGTATATTAGGTAATTGGGTAATTTGAGCTTTAACCAAAATGCAGGTTTTTGCCTACTGCATCTATGAAACTATGCAGAGGAGACATACATGTAACAATGGGCAATATGAGACTCTATAAAATCTGAACAACACTGGAAAAACTAGGTCGTTGCTTTACTGTAAAGTATTTTGGAGACTATCACTATGCAACATGCCATGCCAGGAGAAGGAATGCCCTTAACTGGAAATAAGCTAGAAAGAAAGAAGATTTAAACTAACTGGTACTCAAATACCTCCTTAACCAATATTACAGCTGATGGATTTTCTTTAAATGATACAGATTCATTCACTGATCACTAGTTAAAGGATAATTGCCCCCCATGTTATATAACAATTGCCCCCAAAGATGATAAAAATGAGGAATCAGAATAAAACCAGCCTAAGTAAGTTAAAAGAAAAAAGCAGATGCATGTTGAGGCCTCAAAATAGTGATGGAGTATAATAGGTGTTTTTAAACATTTGAACAAATAGAAGCTTTTTCTTACCAAATGTTCAGTGAGTGTTCTTTTCTTGTCCTGTCTCCTCCTAAAACATTAAAAATGACAGAGCCTTTTGAAATATATGAACCAGAACTTTATTCAAATGTATATGGTAGAATGTCTAATACATGAGCCAGAATCAACTTCTTAGAAAAACAGAAGCTGGACATTTGTTACTAAAAATTAAATTAATATTGACATTGGATTTAGGACATTTGATTTTTAGAGATTGGAACAGAAGTTTGGCTGTCCCATTTGCTCTAGTTGGTGGTTCCCACCATTTTGAGAGTTATCCCTTTTGGCTGCATTTTACTCATTATTCTTCCTACACTGACTTTTCATTCATGCATGCACTGAAGATTGTTTAGGCCCTGCCTTCTCGAAGTGTGGTCTGGGATCAACGGTCCTACCTTATGTGGGAGTCAGCTAGAAATGTGGAACCTCTGGCTCCACCCCAGACCTTCTGAATCGGAGTCTACACTTTAATAAGATCACCAGGTGGTTTGTCTGCACATTTTCAAGTGATAAATGATGCTGTAGGCCACACCATTTCTATTTTGTAATTTAACATGGAATAGGGTCAATATATTAATTCTGCCTACTATATTTAAAACATATTTAAACATATTTTGAAATACATTGAAGATAACTCTTACCGTGACATGCTTAAAAACATGATGTAAAAAAATGACAACTTTGAAATAAAAGGGAGAGAAAAATATGTATTAGGGATAGGTTACTTATTGCCACTGTGAAACAAATTTAGTTTATCTTCAGGGCAACCAAGGTGAAAAAGAATACACATTTGATTGCATTGTCCCTAGTGTTAGCATACAGGAAGTATAGCAATTTATCAGAAAAAAAGCAGTTCTTTCCAGGCACTGACTTTTCAAGGTTATTTATTACTCAGGCTGTCATACGGAGAACATTAGGTAGCATAGTAGTAATGCCTTTGATTTGATTTAGCAGAATATATAGAAGCATTCTTATAGTTGATATTTCTCAAATCATGATTTTGTGAAAGCCAAAGGCATGGTCTTATATTTTGACTGGGTGAAGGCATTTTTGTAGAGGTTTAAGGTAATATAATCTAGACACTTATTTTTGTTATTTAATTCTGCATTGCAAAAGAATTTAAGAAAACCACAGAGTGGGAAAGATAAATAAGGGCTCAGATGTTGAAAAGCTTGGGGTGTTCATAGATCAGGAAATGGTCAAGAATACCTGGAGGATACATTTTTTGCTTTTAGGCATGCTAAGAATTTTTGACATTTCAAAAAATGTTAAAAACTTACAACTACATACGTATACTAAACGATGCATTTGAATTTGTCTTATATTTACTTGTAATAAATATTCTTGCCCTAGCAAGCTTGGCTCAGTGGACTGAAGGGTCTCAGGTTCGATTTCCAGTCAAGGACACATACCTGGGTTGCAGGTTCAATCACCAGCTCTGGCCAGGGTTGTGTGGGAGGCAACCAGTCTCCGTGTCTCTCTCAATTGATGTTTCTGTCTGTCTGTCTGTCTGTCTCTCCTTTCCACTCTATCTAAAAATTAATGGAAAAATATCTTTGGGTGAGGATTAACAAAAAATAAATAAATATTCTTGACTCTAGTTCATGGCTTAGTTCTAAATAAGAAATAAAATATCTTGAGAAAAGATTCTGTATGTCATTATATAACTATGGTACTTCGTTTTGCCAGTTAAAACCACAGAATGTCTCATGAAGGCCAATAGTGCATTGAGTACTCAGTGAACAAAATGAGGTGGGTTTTTTGTTTGTTTATATATTTTTTGTTTTTGGATACTATACAAAGTAGGTGAAACCACAATTTTTTTTTTTAGTAGAATCATCCTTGAGCCTGAAATATGCACATAAACTTGAATGATTAAATAATTCTCTTTCCTAATCTGGGGGAAGATTTGTGAGTAGAATCCTTTGCATAGCACCCTCTTCACTTTGAAAGTGTTTCTTTTGGATCGAGCATAAAACAGGGGCCTGGCTTTGTCAGAGCGGGGGATATCGTTGAGGATATGATCACCCATTCCCTTTCTTAGTTGCAACTGTTATAGAAATTACAGAAAGTCATCTGACCACTAGTTGAGGTCACTTCTTTCCCATCCCTGCCATCCCCCATCTCTGGTATAATATTTAGCAAAATTGGTAGCTGCTCTTGAGGGTTTACATTTGTTTCTCTGTGTTCCCCTGAAATGTCATGTGTTTCTGTGGAGCCGTGAACAATAGTACAATTTTCCATATTGAATCAGATATTCCTGTGATCCAAGCATGTTTGGAAAAATCTTACTGCTTAGGATTCCATAACAACAGAGCTTTCTTTTGTGTCTAGCAGCCTATGGATAGGCAGCTAAAGGGCCCATTTCTCACCTGCAGGGCAGTCCTACCAGGGTACAATGAGCACAGAGCTCTCTTTGAATGTGGGATGTCCCTTGATCAGATCTATTCTGGAGCAAGTTAGGGACTGTTGCTTCCATAGGCTGCATCAAGATAGGCTAATCAAGGATAACCAGAGAAATTGCTTGAATACTGTTCTTTTGAATCTTGAGAAAATAGAACATGTCCATTACAGTATTTTCGAAGCATGGAATTCTAAAAAGTCAGTTAGATAATGGTATAACTCCTTCATATTGACTTATATTTAGATGTGTCAGGCTGTTAATACTTAAAAATTAAATTTCACAAGCAATACCTAGAATCATAAAAAATTTATGCAATGCTAGAAACCATAGAGAAGAAAATATGTTTCGTCTTAATTACCTCTAATTTTCTGTGCATCTCAGCATTTGAGTGCTTTAAGATAGTATTTATATGGGAACTTTATACACACACAGAGAGTCAGAATGCAGTTACATATATGTATATGTATACTGTGTGTGTGTGTGTGTATACATATATATATAGTCAGATTTAAAAATTATTTTTAAATTACAGAGAAAAATATTTATCACTCAAGAGATATCAATGTTAGTATTTTGGTTTTTGCCTTTTGAGCCATATATACTTTTTTTAAAAAGCTCAGTATATACATACGGTTTGTATACATTAATTTTTTAAATTAATATACACCAAAATTAACTCTTTGGTTTACAGTTTATGAGTTTTGACAGATGCATAGACTCATGTAGCTACCACCAGTCATCTGAAAATATTCGCCTTATAACCAAACCCTCCCCTGAATCTTGGACAGCCCAGATTTGTTCTCTATCCCTGTAGTTTTGCCTTTTCTAGACAAATATATGACATACAATGTATAGCATTTGAGCCTGGCTCTTTTTGTTTAGCATAATGCATTTCAGATTCCTGCATGCTGTTGTGTATCAATAGTTTGTCCCATTTTATTGCTGAATAATATTCCATGGTGTTCATATACCACTTTGTTGATCCACTTATAAGGTGAAGGGCATTTGAGTTTTTTTCCAATTTGAGGTAATTATAAAATAGCAGCTTTAAACATTTGCGTACAAGTTTTTGCATGAACATGAATTTTCATTTTTACTGGGTATGTACCTAGGAGTAGGATTACTTGGTTATATGGCAAGTGTATGTTAACTGGATAAGAAACCGCCAAACTGTTTTCCAGGGTGGATGTACCGTATTGCATTGCCATCAGCAGTGTATGAAAGTTCCAGTTGCTCTGAGTCCTTGTCAGTGTGGGGCATTGTCGACTTTTCTTCTGTTTCAACTATTCTCATAAGTGTGTGGTAGTGATATCAGAGGAAGTATGGGGTCCTCTTCCCCACTGAGTGCTGCTGGGGGTGGAGTTCTTACGATACCCCGAGAAAAAGAATTTTATGAGACACTGGAGAATGAGTAATTTTTATTTGCGTGGAATTACATCCCTGGGTTTCCGAAGTCCCATTTCCCTTAGTCCAATCATAGAACAAGTGTAGCTGGGGTTTCAGTAGAGCTAGAAGCAAAGCCAGTGTCCAGAGTTTCCATTCCATATTGGAGCCAGGTCCAGTTCAGCATCAGGCTAGTTGCAGTCCATTAGTCCATTGTGTGTGGGTTCCGCATGGCCGTGGGCCACATGGGAGAATGCTGGGATGCCAAGTATGAGCCATGTACCAAGCGTGCCAAGAGGAACAAAGAGCATAAGAGCAACGAGAGGATGGACTCCTTTGTTTAGGGGGTTAAGTATCCCCAAACTTTGCCAGCTTGCAGTGGCCTTACCCATTCTGGGTAACTCACAGGCAAGCACCTTCACTAGTCACCCCACTTTTACTGGGCATGAGTCTGTTTTCCCTTTGTCTGGTTCCCTTCCCCCAGTGTTTTGCAGGGAACATGCCTATAATGTCTGGCCTTCCCTTTGTTCCTTTCCTATTATGAATAATTAGCTAATTACAACAGTATCAGTAGTATTTCATTGTGGTTTTACGTTGCATTTCACTCATGACTGATGATGTTAACGATCTTTTCCTGTGCATTTTTATCATACATATATCTTCTTTGAGAAGTATCTGTTCAAATCTTTTGCCCATTAAAAAATTAGATTCTTCTTATGGTTAAGCTTTGAGAGTTTTTGACTTCCGGTCAAGATGGCGGCCTAGGTGGACGCAGAATCGCGTCCTCCCACAACCACATCAAAGTTACAACTAAATCGCAGAATAACTATCACTTAAAGACCGCATGAAATCAAGCTGAATGGAAGCCCTGCAACTACGAAATTAAAGAAGCAGCAGAATGGAGACGGCATACTGCCCTCCAGGACCCTCCTTGTCGCCTGAAAGGAAACGAGATCCTGCAGCCAGGGGCGCCTGCGGAAGCTGAGCGACCCCCCCCCCCACCACGGAGGAACCCAGGAGCGAGGGAGCCGAGCGACCCCCCCCACCACAGAGGAACCCAGGAGTGAGGGAGCCGAGTGAACCCCCACCACGGAGGAACCCAGGCGGAGCAAGGGAGCCGAGCGACCCCCCCACCACGGAGGAACCCAGGCGGAGCGAGGGAGCCGGGCGACCCCCCCCACCACGGAGGAACCCAGGCGGAGCGAGGGAGCCAGGCGACTCCCCCAACCACGGAGGAACCCAGGTGGAGCGAGGGAGCCGGGCGACACCCCCCACCACGGAGGAACCCAGGCGGAGCGAGGGAGCCGAGCGACCCCCCCCACCACGGAGGAACCCAGGCGGAGCGAGGGAGCCGGGCGATCCCCCCCACCACGGAGGAACCCAGGCGGAGCGAGGGAGCCAGGCGACCCCCACACCATGGAGGAACCCAGGAGTGAGGGAGCTGAGCGACCCCCACACCAACGGAGGAACCCAGGCAGAGCGAAGGAGCTGAGCGACCCCCCACCAACGGAGGAAGCCGGCAACACACAGGAGAACTGAGCAAACTGAACAACGAAATTGACCCAGAGACATGGAGGTGGAGTACGGGATGACGGGCCTCAGAGGAGGGGGGGAGGCGGGGGAAAGAGATAAATCACAGAGCCTATGTGCATGGGTGCATAACCAATGGACATGGACAACAGGGATGGGGATGAGGAGAAGGGGAGGGGGAGGAGGGTGTCAATGGGGGAAAAAAAGGAAAAACATCTGTAACAAAAACAAATTAATAATAAAATAAATTATAAAAAAAAAAAAAGCTTTGAGAGTTTTTGTGTGTGCTGAATATAAGTTCTCTGTCATGATTTGCAAACATTTTCTCCCTGGCGTATCTTTGCATTTTGTTAGTAGTTTCTCTTGCAGACATCATTTTGATGACATCCAAACAATTTTCTTTTTCTTTTAAGGAACATGTTTTTGATGTTTATCCAAGAACATTTTACCTAACTCAAGGTCACAAAGAGGTTTTTCTCTATTTCCTTCTAGAAGTTTTACTTTTTAGGTTTTACATGTAGGCCTGTGATCCATTTTGAGTTAGTTTTTTGGATATGGTGTGAGATAAGTGTTAAGTTGAGTCCTTTCTTTATATTTAAAAAAAAAAATCAATCTACAGCTGTTCTAGCACCATTTCTTGAGAAGACTGTCCTTTTACAATTGCCTTGGCACCTCTGTCAGAAATCAATTGGCTACATTCTGGGTCTATTCTAGACTCTGTTCTGTTCTACTGATGTGTCTGTCTGTTCACAGTACCACACTGTGTTGATTATTGCAGCTTTATCGTGTCTTGAATTTTTCAATATTTGTTTAGGCTATTCTAATTACTTTGCCTCTGTTTAAATGTTTGATTTCCCTTGTAAATATCTACAAATAATTCTATTGGGACTTTTGAGTGGAATTTCTTGGAATCTATAGGATGATTTGGGAAAACTTGACATCTGAACATTGACTCTTCCAATCCATGAACATGATACATCTCTCCATTTATTTAGGTTATTTTATACCTTTCACCGGTGTTTTGTAGTTTTCAGCATATAGCTGCTGCACATATTTTGTTAAATTGTTTTTATTAGTGCTATTATAAATGGTATTTTTTAAATTAGCCTTTTATTAAATCTTTTATATTTAATTTACATTTTTATTGTGATAATTACAGATTCACATCAGTTGTAAAAAATAATACAGGGAGACCTGTGTAGGCTTTACTCGGTTTCCCCTAATGATAACATCTTGTACAGCTATATCATACTATCACAACCAAGATACTGATATTGAAACTGTCAAAGTACAGAACAGTTACATCACCACAAGGTACCTCATGTAGCATTTTTATGGCCATTCCTACCTTCTTCCTTAGCCTCATCCCTGATCCCTGTCAGCCAGTTCTTTGTTCTCTATGATTTTGTCATTACAATAAAATTATATAAATGGGATTATATATCTATGTGATTTTGAGGGATTGGCTTTTTTCATTCAGAATAATTCTCTGGTGATTCATCCAAGTTGTTGCATGTATTGATGGTTTGTTACTTTTTATTGCTGAGTGGCATTTCATGGCATGGCTGTACCACCGCTTGTTTAACCAGTCACCCATTAAAGGATACCTGTACTGTTTCCAGTTTGGGGCTATTATTAATAAAGTGGCTATGAGCATTTGTGCAAAGGTTTCCCCATATTGGCTGCCACCAGAAATAACTTGAATGCAATTTTAATATCTTTTTTTTTCCATCTAGAAAAATTTGAATACATTTTTCCATGCCATTATACATCCTCGCGTAGCATCACTTTTCATGATTGTGTATTCTTTCATATGGGTGTTTATACTGATTGTCTTAGTGAGCATATGAATAGATAAATCTCTTTACACATCTGTGATTATTTTCTTAGGATAAATTCTTAGGGTGAAGTTGCTATATCAAAAATTTTAAGAGAGACTCTTAACTTTAAATCAATTGATTTCACTCCCTCCAGTATTTAAAGTACTCGTTTCTGTATATTCTTGCTAACACTGTGAATAGAAAAATAGCACCAGTGATCATTCCAGGTTCTTCAAATTCACAATTTCCTGTCCAGGATTTGCCCTGCAAATGTTTCATCACGTATCTTATAAATGTATGTGAGTGGCTGTCTTTGACTCTATGTTTATAAAACCTAGTGGAATTAGGCACATTTAGTTTGGGCTCATTAATGAACCAGACATAAACCTTCAAGTGCCGAGAGCATCCTAATTAGGATAGAATTGACATGGCTGAAGTGAGCAAGAATAGTTTTCTATGCACAGTAACCATGGGGTTGCTTGTGCATTCCATTCACCTGGCATTAAAATTGTACAGTAGCTGAGTCATGAGTGATTTATTAGACCCAATTTGAAAAATCAACATTAGGAGTCCAAGGAAAATGTGTTTGCTCTAACATTACACATCCTTTTCTTTGTAATTACACTTACAGAGCTTTGCAATTTTTAAAAAGACATATGAACATTAAGAATACATGTAGAATGGGAAAAGATCCTCTTTTAAAATATTAAAGCTCATGTTCAGTGCCAGAACAGATCACTTCTGTGTCAGCCCAGGTCCTGGCAGAGAAGAGATGGCATACTCAGATTGGGTAATTTGAATGAGTTTAGCGAAGGAACAATTTACAAGGGTGGGCAGGGTGTAGAGAAGTCACAAGATACAACACAAAACCGCAGGCGACTAACGGGCAGGCGACTAACGGGCAGGTGATCACTGCCAGGCCCGGAGCAGTGACCTTTGGTTCCCATCCAGCACACAGGGGCCCTTGTGGGAGTGAGTGACAAAACGAATACCCTAAATGCCCTTTCCTTGCTCTATCCGGTCTCCTGCCATACTTCCCATTGCTTAAACCTACCAGCAGTCAGAGGGTGAGGAAGCCTCTTTTATGTGACGCACAAAGATCTACCAAAATGAATATGGGAAAAATCCTGGAATTAAAAACCCCTGCCACAAATTCAGAAGTCTCTGGCTAATTTGCAACTGATTGTGTATGATGAGGGAACATTTCTGTTTCACAAGGTATTTATTTACAGTTGAAGACATACAATGATCATTCTTAACGTAATATAAAAGAAAGGCAGTTGAGGCTGTGTGCTAGCCTTGACCTGTTTTGCTCTCAGACCCATCCCCTGCCCTGCTCTGTATCACAAAGAATTACTTTCCCAGCTTCCTTTGCTCTCTGTTTCTGGCACACATTCAGCCAATGGCAGGTCACCAGGAGAAGGCTTTAGGGCAGAAAGGGAGGAGCCAGGGTATTTCCCCCTCGCTTTGTGCTTCAGGGGTTGTCTAGGCAGTAGGTATCTCTTCTGTGGATGCTCTTGCTGCAGGGCCTGCTGTCACCCTAGCTTCTGCTTGGTGACTCTGGATCCCTTTGTTTCTTAAGCTCCAGGCAGTGGTAGCAGCTTCCTGCTCTTAATCTCAAGGACTTCACACTGTCCCACTTCAGGCTTCTTAGCTCTGTCATCTCCTGTGTAACCAATTCCTTGAACTAAATTCTCTCTGTTTAAAATATCGAGAATTATTTCCTGGCCCCTGGCTGATACAGTAAACATATCAGAGAGAGCCTCCACCTTCCCAGGAAAGGAGGGGGACAATGACTATAAACATGACTTGCATACTATAAGTACTGAATAAATGTGTGTTGGGTCTGTCAAAAAAATAAATAAATAAATAAAATGACAATTTTTAGCAATATATACTATCAGTTTATTGGAGAATTATATGCAACATATTATATACCTATTAAATAGAGGCTTTGTAGCATAAGAGGAGAACACTTGGGCTCAGGAGTTAGATTGAAGCTGAATCTCAGCCTTACATCTACCAGTTCCTGGCTCTGGGTAAATTCTTACCTTCTCTAAGGCCTAATTGTTTTTTGTTTTTTTCATTTGTTAAATGGGAATAATAATAGTACCTATCACATAGAGTTGTAGTGAGGATTAAATGAGATGATGTATGTTAATTGCACAAACCAATGCCTAATGCCTAGCACATATCAAGTACTTAATAAATGTTTCACATTATTATTCTAATTGTTCCATGCATACCTGAGACCAGGCGCAAGAACCATGATTTGAGAGGACTGTGGTCATTTTAGGATGAAACTAATTTATTAACTAAGTATAGTGTTCAGAAAGGATAGAGAGTTCAATAGTTAAGTCCACAGGCTCTGGAGGGAGAAAGATCTTGGGCAAGTTACTTCTCTGCTTTGTTATATATGAATGCGTTTTTTGTTTTTTTCCTGATTAAAGTTACACAGAACTAATCTGGGCAAATCTTTTCTAGTGCAGCTGGTACTTTAATGAGTGCATAAGAATTATTTGTAATTAGCACCTGAAAGTACTAATCTGAGCAGTGTAGGCTTTTACTGCTTCCAGTGCAGTTTATATGAATAAGTATAAACTGATAGGCCTAAACTGGCTAAATTAGCTTTTCTAAACCATTAGAATGCTTTCATCATTGGTCAGTTTCAAAGGTAAATTTCAGTCTTATGGAGGCTGCTCTAGAATAAGAATGACTGTTACTTTAAAGACCTCATCCAGTCAGACTGCCCCCTCTTTGCTCTTAAATTGCCATTTCACATTTTGAAAAAGAACTTGTGATCTTGTCACTGTAAATAAGACTTCACCTTGCTCCCTCACAATGTGAATTCCCTAGAGCTAAGATTTTATTTATGTGTATGCTACCGTAGTGCCAGGCTGATACAGATGGTTAATAGATAACTATATGATAAGTATTGATAAACAGTTTTCCTAATGACTTCTCTGTCTTCATAATTAATAATAAGAAGGAAAATATCTTTTAATCTAGACATGAATCTCTATCAAATATAAGTTAGAAGTCAATAGAAGTGTATTGTATCAAAGATACTGGAATACAATTGCAATCGCTTTATTCCTACTTCACTTTTTAAGAAATTTTTCAGTTTTTGTTTTTAATTAAATTTATTTTTGTTACAGATGCTTCTCCTTTTTCCCCCCAGACACCCTCCTCCCTTTCCACCCCCTCTCCCCCTGCAAGCATTGTTGTCTATGTCCATTGGTTACGCATACATGCATATAAGTCCCTCCGCCCTGCCCCCTCCTCTGAAGTTTGTCAGTCTGAACCATACTCCTCATTGAACGGCAACCTAACGTTATAACTTAAGGTATTTTTTATTCTAATACAGTTCATGTTTCTATATGTTAGCACAAGTTAAACTCATAACTTCACTGTAATAAACATAATCTGAACCAATTTCTGTTTGCCACAGAAAGCCATTATGATGTGACCTAATTTGATGTTTTAAAATTGCCCTTAGTGTCCTTAGGCACAAAGAGAAAGGGAGCAGCACTGTGCCAGAGGATCTAAATTATAAAGGAAAAGAGAGTGTTTTTTTTGTTTTTTGCTGAAATGAGGCTTGCTCTGTAAATTTGTAGTGGGAGAATTTCCCCAGTCTTCATGCCTTCCTCATTTTCTCATTTTTTAAAACCATAGATTCCATGATCCAGCATTATAAACACACCCTTGCATGTCTTAAGTTACCATATCCCTTTTGCCTTCAGTGTTATTCACCTAGAATTCTGTAATCCTGATTAAACCCTACTACCTGCTTACTCATGTCTGCACCTGAGCAGCTGAGTGCTATTAAAGAAGATCACAGAAGCATGCCGTTGGGTCTTCCTTGATATTTATGACCACAGATATCCAGTGGGCCCTCAGTATTGCCAACAATGTACTACATTCCCTAGTCAGTTGATTCTTCTAGCCTCAGTGTCGCTTTCACCCATTTCTCTGTCCTCAATCTTGGTCATCCCTTCACTGATCTTCTGAGTGTTCACTCAGAGAACAATCTTCATATTGGCCAAAGGACATAATGAACTTGCTGCTTGTTTCAATAAGAAAACAAAAGCAATAAGAAGAAATTTCTACACTCTCCCATCATCAGATCTACCAATCTACCTTCAATAGAAGCTGTACTCCATGTTCTCTCCTGTTCCGATGGATGAATTATCTATTCTTCTAAGGACAACTCTTCTGTGTGTACACTCTGCAGCTTCTAGTTTACCTGAGTATTCTGTTACTAAAATTATCTCCTCCTCCCTCCTGTATTATGTAATCTTCCATTTCTATCGCTTCATTTCTATCAGTCTACAAACATGCTATGCTATATCTCATCGTAGACAAAACAAAATAAAATTTATTTTGGTCTTGAGTTTTTTAGTGACACTCTATTTATCTTAATCTATTTTCAGAAAAACTCCTTGAAAGAACTGTCTACACATCCAGTTTCCACTTCCTCTTCTCCCATTCTCTCTTAAACCCACTCTGCTGAAAGAGCTGTAATTAAGGTCATCAGTCACCACAGCATTGACAGATATAATGGCCAATTTCGAGTCTTTATTTAACTCGAACTCTCATGAATATTTGATCCAGTTGGTCACTTTCTGTTTCTTGAAACACTTTCTTAAACTTGGCTTCTGGAAAAATATGTTCTACTGACTTTTCTGGCTGTTTTTCCTTGGATTCCCTTCTAGTTTCTCTTCCTCCTCTTAACCTCTCAATGTCACATGCCCAGAAATCAGTCCTAGATCCTCTTCCCTTTATAGTCTACATTCACTCACTTGGGAATTTCACCTAGCATCCTGGCTTTAAGTACATTCTTTGTAATGATGGTCCTCCAGATTTACGCCTGGAGTTCTAATCTCTCCTGAGTTCCATATTCCTATATCCAGCTGCCTGCTTTTTATCTCTGCTTAGAGGGTTGCTATGTATTTCAAACTTATGCTCAAAATCAATGTTCTTGATTTCATCTCCGAAACCTGCTTCTACCTCATTACTCTCTATCTGAATAAATACCACTATTATCCAGGACTGTAGTGTAGTACAAATCCAAGGTGCATTGTTGTGATGGGCCAGTTGCATTTTTATTTGAATCTTCTATTCATTTTTCTCAAAGAATATCTCATTTGTTTGAAATGGACTTAATAATGCAAATAATTTGGCAACTGTACCTAACTCTTGAAAATTTCAACTTCACTGCAGCTCTGCTATATTAATTACATGATGCAAATGATCAACTATTATCCCTTTGTTTGAGAAATTGTTGAAGATCAGAGAATAACCTGCATAATGGCCAAAAAAGAAAAATAATAACTCTTTTAACCAGTTTCAGGTCTTGGAGAAATTTCAGCAAAGGCTTTTTGATTTTTTTAAAATTAGTTTTTACCTAACATTTAGGAGGGTAACCTTACATTATATTTTGATCTACCAGTGATGACCATATTTGGATTTGACTAACAAGAGGTAAATATTGTGTAGAAAATCCAAAAGAATTGCCTCCCAAAAACTTCCTGGAACTAAGTGGTTATAACAAGGTGCAGGATACAGTCACTTTCCTATATACCAGCAATGACCAAATGGAATTTGAAATTAAAAACATGATACAATTTACATTAGGAACCCCTCCAAATTAAATACTTAGGTATAAATCTAACAAAATATGTACAGCATATATATGAGGAAAACTACAAAATTCTGATGAACAAAAAATAAGGAATAATCAATAAATGGATATATAGTCCATGTTCATGGATAGAAAGACTCAGTATTATCAAAATGTCAGTTCTTCCCAACTTGATCAATAAATTCAATGTAATCCCAATAAAAATTCCATCAAGTTATTTTGTGGATAGCAACACACCATTTCTAAAGTTTTTATGGAGAGGCAAAATAACAACAACAACGAAAAATCACAGAATTTCCAACACAATATTGAAGGAGAAGAACAAAGTCAGATGACTGACATACCTGACTTCAAGACTTATTATAAAGCTACAGTAATGAAGAGAGTGTGGTATTGGTGAATGAGTATAAAAATAGATTAACAGAAAAGAAAAGAGAGACCAGAAATAGACCCAAATAAATACAGACAACTGATCTTTAAATACAAACAACTGATCTTTAACAAAGGAGCAAAGATAATTCAATGGAACAAAGACAGTTTTTCAGCAAATGGTGCTGGAACAGCTGGACATCCACAAGTAAAAAATGAATCTAGATACAGACCTTATACCTTTCACAAAAATTAACTCAAAATTGATCACAGACTATAACGTAAAATACAAAACTATAAAACCTCTATAAGGTAACATAGGCGAAAACATAGATGACCTTGGGTCTGGCAGTGACTTTTTAGATACAATACCAAAAGCACGATCCATGAAAGAAATAATTCATTAGCTGGCCTTTATTAACATGAAAAAACTTATGCTCTATGAAAGACAATGCCAAGACAATGAGAAAACAAACCACAGACTGGTAGAAAATATTTGCAGAAGACATACTGATAAAGACCTGTTATCCAAAATATGCAAAGAACTCTTAAAACTCAAAAATAAAAATTTTAGAACCTGAGTAGAAAATGGGCCAAAGACCTTAAAAGATACGCCACTAAAGAAGATTTACAGATGAAAAGCAAGTAAGCATATGAAAAGATTGTCTGCATCATATATCATCAGGAAAATACAAATCAAAACAACAAAATACCACTATACACCTATTAGAATGGCGAAAATCCAAAACACCAACAACACCAAATGCTGGCAAGGCTGTGGAACAACAAGAATTCTCATTCATTTCTGGAAGTGGTTCAGCTACCTTAAAAGATAGTTTGGCTATGTCTTAAAAAATTAAATACACTCTTACCATCAGTTTAGCAGTCATGCTCCTTGTATGTCCACACCAAAACCTGCACACATGTTTATAGAGGCTGTATTTGTAATTGCCAGAACTTGGAAGCAACCAAGATGTCCTTCAGTAGGTGAATGAATAAATGAACTGTAGTACATTCAGACAATGGAATATTGCTTAGCCTTAAAAATGAATGAGCTATCAAGCCATAAAAAGACATGGGGAAATGTTTTCTTTAATTAAATTTATTGGGGTGGCACTAGTCAATAGGATCATAAAGGTGTTAAGTGTACACTTCCATGATACAAAACCTGTATATTGCACTGTGTGCCCAAAACCTGTATATTACATGGTGTGCCCAAACCTGTATATTACACTGTGTGCCCAAAACCTGTATATTGCACTGTGTGCCCACAATCCAAAGTCAAACCATGTTCTATCACCATATATTAGGCTTTCTCCAACCCCCATCACCCTACCACCCCCTTGCCTCCGGTAACCACCACACTGTTATCTGTACCCATGCGTTTCAGTTTTATATCTCACATATGAGTGAAGTCATATGGTTCTTAGCTTTTTCTGACTGACTTATTTCACTTAACATAATATTCTCGAGGTCCATCCCTGTTGTCGCAAATGGCAGTGTTTCGCCTTTCCTCATGGCTGGGTAATATTCCATTGTATATATGTACCACATTTTCTTTTTTTTGTTTTTTTGTTAATCCTCACCAGAGGATATTTTTCTACTGATTCTTAGATAGAGTGGAAGGGAGGGAGGGGGAGAGAGAGAGAGAGAGAGAGAGAAGCATCGATGTGAGAGAGACACATTGATTGTTTACCTCCCGCATGACCCCTGCAACCTAGGTACATGCCCTTGACCAGGAACCAGACCTGTGACCCTTTGGGCCGATGCTGTAACCAATGAGCAGAACTGGCCAGGGCAATTCCACATCTTCATAAATGCATATTACTAAGTGAAAGAAGTCAATCTAAAAAGGCTACATATTATATGATTCCAACTATAGGACATTCTGGAAAAGGCAAAACTATGGAGAGAGTAAAAGATCATTGGTTGCACAGGGTTGGAGGTAGGAGGAGGGATAAATAAGCAGAAATAGGTGATTTTTAGGGCAATTGAAATACTTTGTACGATACTTTAATAATGGATACATGTCATTTCCATGTACCCAAATCCATAGAATGTACATCACCAAGAGTAAAACCTAAAGTGAACTATGGACTTGGGGTGATTATGGCATATCGATATACGTTCATCAGTTATAAAACCAAAGAACTTATATGCATAACCAGTGGACACAGACAACAGTTCGGTGAAGGCAGGGGATGGGCAGGAGTGGGGAGAAGGGTATCAATGGGGAAAAAAGGAGGGACATCTGTAATACTTTCAACAATAAAGATACATTTTTTAAAAATGTACGACTGTGGTGGGAATGTTGATAATGAGGAGGCTGTACTATGGGCCAGGAAGTATATGGGAAATCTCTGTACCATCTCCTCAATTTTGCTGTGAACCAAAAGTGCTCTAAAAGAAATCAAATCTTAATAAAAGTAAAAGTGGTAAATATCAAAGTACTAAAGCCACATTATTAGCTCTTTTTATATGCTACTACTCCTACAGCTAACTTCGTATGCTTTTCAGTCAGAAATACTGCAAAGATCAAAGAACTTTCAAAGGGATTTCTAATTAACAATAAATATAGGCTACTCTCTGCATAATCCAGGCTTGCTGTGCCCTATTCCATAGAGACCGCCACAGTCTAATCAAGATAGAGACTTTTCAAAAACCAATCATGGAAAAAATAGTAAACACAAAATAGTATGATTGATATATACATAAGGTATCAAACATATTTATAAAATTGATTTTACTAGTACTGGTGCATTCCATACCATGTTCTTTTCCCATTTCATATTTCTACCTTCTGCCTGGAGGTGGCTGCCATTCTGAATTTTGTGTTTATCATTCCCCTTTTTAAAAAATATTATGTATTCCTAAACAATATATTGTGTTGGTTAGTATTGCTTGATTAGGGCCTTCATAAACATGGTATCATTATGAGGCTTTCTTTATCCAAATAGAAATAGCATGCTTAAGTAGGGTAAACTTGACAATACAATGAGCCATTGTGATATTGTTTACATGCCTGTGTTTCTTATTGCCTTCAGTACTGTGTAATTTGGTCTTGTAGCTGATTAGCCAATTAGGAACTGGAAGGGTGATATGTAAATGTTACTGTCTAACTGACAGGATGATTTATTAGAAGTGTATCTTTGTGGAATTTCACCTGTTTTGCTGTTTGGGAGGCCCAGTGCCAAACCAAAACATGTGTGTCAAGGGCGGACCTGTGGCCAGCTTTTTATGAAAATTAAGCCAAAGTTGAACTTCATTCAAGTGCAATTTTGGGTTATTTAGCCAGTGGGGTCATACTGATTTTAAAATGTATTTACCTTTCTCATAGCTTCGACTGGCATTGTTGAATCTTTCAGCATGCATGATATGACCCAGAAGCCCTGATGCCACCCACTGATTACATTAGCTTAGCCTTTGCCACCGCTCATGCTAGTACTTTCTGTTCTTCTAATGGCAGCTCCAAATGGATGCTCTGAACCATGAGACTGACGTGCAGATGTCTTCCTTTTGCTCTTCACACGTGGATCACTGACCCAGGTTGTTTACTTTGATCTCAGAGGTGGTTGGAGTTTTGATTTTAGTATTTTGTTTCAATGTGATGTTCATAGAGAATGCTATCAATTATTTTTATAAAGAGAGCAGAAAAAAGAGAAACTGACATTTGGCCATCACTTTAATCTACACAATGAAATAAGCATTGGTTTACTTGAGGAAATAACAGGAATCAATGTTATGAAAACTGTTAGTTAAAGCTTTCTCGTTTTAAAAGTGCTCCCTTTATACTCTGCTCTGTCTTTATTCCCATATCTGGGAAGTTATATTTCTTGTAATTCTTTTTATTTATGCTGATCTTAAACTGCTGTAAATAGTAGGCATACATACGTTTATAAAAGTGAGATGTCAGGGTACTGGCTTTTATCTTTCAAGTTTCTATTTTAGGGGACTAGGTAAGAAAATATGATAGTGGCATCTGGGACCGCTGAACCTGATGCTCAAAAAATCCCTAGTGAGCACAGTCCCCATCAATTAAAGAGCAAGTAGCTTGCAGTGGTGGTTGGTACCTGTCAATTATGCACACTATTGTATGAATTACTCTAGGCAACCACATTGTTTGCCTTCTACCATATTAGCTTAATTTCTGGGGATTTATTGGTTAGAGGAAAGAGGGGCAAGTTGGAAGGGTTGGGGAAAGGAAGACCATGCTTAAGAGTGTGGATTCCTTCTAGAATGGAGCTTGAAGCAGGTAGAGGTCTGTGGGGCCTAGAGACTGTTGGAGGACAGCATGAGGGGCGAGGCCCTGAAAATCAGGACTGCTTGTCTGACATGATCACCATAGAAACCGTCTGCTGTGGCTTCTGAATGAATGTCTGAGCAAACATTTCCAGGCAGGAGAATAACTTAAAACATCTGGGAGATGTTAAATGGAAATATCATTATTTCAGGACTCTTCAGATATTTTTTCAAGAACATAGACAGAACATACCCGATGGAAGATAATAGTAATTGTTCATCATTGCATTCATTTTAACATTCTGAACCCTGCATATAATAGTGATCTAGATAAAATAGTAATGGCTGATAATATTTTCATCACCATCATACACCTTTACTTTTTGTTTAGTTAACAGATATATGACTTAATAAAATACAAAAGTTAGTTATGAGCAAAGACAGATGTAGATGTGTCAAACTAGTCATTTATTTTGACATCAAAGCTAAAACCAAACTAAAGCAAAGAAACAAATGAAACTTTATACATTGGACTGACACTTTATTTTATTTTTTTATATTACCCCAAGCTCTGAAGATGTGGATACACATTAGGCACAAGTACCTAGCATACATATATGTCTTAGGCCATTAGCAATGAATCTGTTCTATCAGAAAGTGTCATTGAATTATCCATTTAAAATAAGCACAAAGGCAATGAAAAAATAGCCATTTTTTATTAGTTGACTTGTTTACTCAACAAACAGTTCTGAAACCCTACTGTGTACCACTCTGTTAGGTTATGATAATACAATGACAAGTAACACACTCACTGAGGTATCATTTGTAGGGTTGACAGGGTAGATGTGATAAAGCAGATGTTTTCTAAAGTGGGCCATTGAACATCCTTCTTCCAGGAATGCTCTAACCCAAAACTGTTCACTAAAAGAGAATTACCAAGGCCTTGGAAGAGGTTTAGTCATTAGCCAGGATTCTTCTGAGTGAGTGAAAAGTACTTGCCCCATCAAAACGTTTTGCCTTCATTTTCTGCCCTAAATGGATATATGGACTTGACAGTATTTCTGACTGTTGTTGTTGCTACTGCTGGTGGTGATGATAGTGGTGAGGATAATGGAAAGGGATTTCTGTAATTATGTTAACCAACCCCAGAGGTGTTCCCCAGAAGCCATGCAATTAGCCGATGTGGAGGTGAGAGTTGGTTCATGCTGGTTTCTCAGAGTTCTCTGCATTGCCTTAAGAGTCCTTAAGACTCTGTAATTTAAGAGTCTTACAGTTAATCATTGCATGGAAACAGGGAAGACACTAAATAAACAATACTAACATTGAAAAGTTACAGTGTTTACAGCCCTACTGCATAGAGACCTTTGGCTTATATTACTCTAATCTCTTCACAGTAGTAGATAAAGGACTCAGGCCTCCTAATTCTGAGGGTGGGGTTTCCCTCTGACCTCATTTTAGTGGAGGGAGTCTCTTCTCCATGAGGGCCCCTCTTTCCAACCTGAAGATGCCATCTGTGCAGGACACTGGTTCTTTGTCTCAACTGGACACTTTGTAGTTCTGAAGACCTATGGTGTATGACATTTGGTTCATAAAGACCTCCTAGCCTTTCCCAGGTGTGAGCTCTTTTGTTTTTGTTTTTCAGTGCTGGGTCAGAGAAACCATAGAAGCCATAGAATGTCCTAACTGTGTCCCAGAGCTATAGATAGTAGGCCTGGAACTAAACGCCAGAAGTAGGGACTTACATCCTGGGCAGAAAATGGTATATTAGCAATTTAGCTCAGCTAAGATAGGACTGTGCCTGTCAGCTCATTGCCACATTCTACATTTTCACAACATTTTGTTTAAAATTGGAGTAAAATGGCACAGATCAATGAACACAGCAGAATACTGAGGGTATGATCAAGCAAGGGTAATATAAGTAGTTAATGAAGGCCCCAGGCAAAGAAAGCCAGATAAGCCAAAGGAATTTCAAAGAGAACACGTGAGACCATGGTAAGAGTGGGAGGTACTGAGGCAGCTTCTTAGGGGGAAAGGCTGGCCCCGATGGCTTCCAGAAGGGAGGTGTCAGTTATCTTCAAGATGGGGCTGTGGACCAGCCCGCGTGGGGTGAGCAACTAGAGCACAGATCTTCAGAGAAGAAACATCAAGAACTTCCGAAATGCATTGTGCATTGTAATGTTGATGTCACTTACATCCTCAAGTCTAAAATATTCGCCTTGGAGTGTGATAGCTGGAATGCTTCCTCGAGTTGCCTGTAAACATTACGAAGTGTGGGTTTCACTGAGAGGAAAAGTGTCAATGATATCAGTGTTTTTCCCACAGCTCCAGAAAAAAATGTGTCCACATGCACAATTCGATCCTCGAATTGGCAATACAAGTGAAATGGAGCATTTTCTGTATTACGGAGTTCTCTGATTTGTGTGTTTGGAAACCTGGTTGTCTGATTTGGACCTAGGCCTTTGCAGGGGACTTTAAGTAGGAGGCCTGGACTTGCACACAGCTGTTCTGCACACTCTGTTCTACCGTAGCTCCCATTCACGGACATGTTAGCTCTGCTGGCAGCCACTGGGGCCAATGACAGGAACGGGCCTGACTTTGGGAAACAGGTGGTAGGAATGGATGCCATTAAGGAAATGGTGGTTTTTCTACAAGGATTCCCCAAAATCTGGCGAATGATTACAGTGGGGTTGAATACCTTTCATTCTGTATTGTTATGGATTGAATTGTTTCCCCCTAAATTTTTTTTTTAATTTTTTTTATTAATTTATTTTTGTTACAGATGTTTCTCTTTTTCCCCCCATTGTCACCCTCCTCCCCCACCCTCCCTGCCCCATCCCCAGTTTTGTTGTCCATGTCCATTGGTTATGAATACATGCGTACAAGTTCTGTGGTTCATTGCTCCCCTCCCCCACCCCCTCTTCTGGCAATTGTCAGTCTGTACCCTACTTCCACATCTCTGGGACTACCCTGTTCCTCAGACTGTTATGTTTATTATATTCCAGAAATAAGTGAGATCATATGATATTTGTCTTTCTCTGCTTGGCTGGTTTCACTTAGGATAATAGTTTCCAGGTCCTCCCATGTCGTCACAAAGGATAAGAGATCTTTCTTTCTTACAGCTGCATAGTACTCCATTGTGTATATGTACCACAGCTTTTTTATCCATTCGTCTACTGATTGTTTCCCCCTAAATTTTTATGTCAAAATCCTAAACCCTAATATATAAAAGAACATAAACTTATTTAGAATTAGCTGTGTTGCAGATGTAATTAGTTAAGGTGTGATCATAATGGCATAAGGTGGACCCCTAATCCAACAAGACTGGTGTCCTTAATAAAAGAGAAAATAGGGCACAGACACACAGGGAGAACACACGTGAAGACGATGGCAGAAGTTGGGGTGATGCTTCCATAAGCCAGGGATGTCAGCGATTGCCAGCAAAGCACCAGAAGCTAGGGGAGTGTCATTATGCAGGTCTCCCTCACAGCCCTTGGAAGGAGGAACCAATCTGCTGATACCTTGTTCTCAGACTTCTAGCCTCCAGAGCTGTGATATCTCATAATATATATCTGTTGTTTACGTTATTCAGTTTGTGATACTAAAAAATGAATACATGTATTATTGTGTTTCCCATCTGTCTCCTTCAATTCACTCCGCATTCACTGAAGTCAGGGATTGCATCCTGGTTATTTCTGAACCCTCAAAACTGAGCACAGTGTCCAGAACACTTAGGAGGGCCCCCCAAATATTTATTGATTAAGTAAGTAAATATGTTGATTTCCACCAGTACACATGTGGATATCTGTCAGTTAGGAAAGCATATATTCTATTTTCCCAATTCTCAAGCTTATTCCAGTGTAGCAGTTTTGACCCTGGATTATGTTCAAGGTGGCTTCCCTTGATTACTTTCTCTCCCCAGATCCTCCTACTGCTCTTTGTTCAGGCATTTCTGTGTTTAAAAATGTAAGCATAACTTTTATAGTATCTACAGATAAGTGAAATTTCCATACCATGGTTCTAGGAAAGCCATCATTTACAATAAAATTTGTATAGGTTGTATCAAACATTTGGTTAACATTTTCTTGAAGGTGGAGAAAAGCAATTTTTTTATTGATGGACAAAGGCAGTGATTTATTTTAATACAAAGACACCTACTCATTGTAGAGATGTGTCTTGAATAAATAAAGAACGTAAGTGGACATTTATCTAGACCAAGCAAAGAATTAGCTTATCCAACACACTCCCCCAGATGTAGATATCTGCCACCTAGATTGTGGGAACTAGCGATACGGAATTATGTGGATATGTAAGTGAACGGAGATATTTTTGAACTCTAAGTGAAGCTGTAGTTCCTTAATTGGGATACTTCCCCCTAAAATGCCAGCAACAAAAATATGTCAACTGGCTAGATGTGGAAACCTCATCATCTATTTACTTTCATTTTAGCCGTTGTACCAAGTGGGTGAGAAACAGAGGGGAAGGAGCCTTACTGGAGACCACGAAGAGGGTGACATGACTGAGGACAAGGGGAGGGGGTGAATTCTGGGCCAGGGTGGAGGGGATATCTTCCGTGATAGTTCTTGGAACCCCCAAGTTAGAAGTCTTCTCTGCCAGCTTGGAGATCTATGAAAAGATCCTTATAGCATCAGAAACATGGAAATAGTTTTAACTTAATATCTTTTGTGTGTTTCACTTCCTGTGGTTCTGTGTGTGTTTGGTTGTATTTCTTCTAAAAGAGGGAACCAAACAACAAGCACTTCCACTAAATTCCTGCTCCAGTTAAATATGTGATGGGCAACATGGTTTTACAGGAAACTTCCCTCTGAAAGCCCATTTGCTTGAATCACTGTTGTTTTAACTGGAGCTATCTGTTTTTGCGTAAACGTTCAGACTTGTTCAAATTGCTGCACAGAAGCTTTTATGCTGAATTACATCTCTCAATTCACAGTTAAGGAACAAGTGTTTTCAAAGTACAAGGAAGGTCATGTCCTGTAGGGTCAGAGGTCTACATTGGCTTTTCTCTGCTGTGTTTACTGCATGCGGTTCCGTAATGAGTGTGAGCTAGAGGCAGGCACTAGGCTCGGATCTGCTCCAAAAACATTCCAGATGGACTCTACTAAAATGATAAGATAAAACGTTTCTTTAAGATTTCCTACTTGCTACAGAGCATTTAAGAAGAAGTTACTCAATTTAAGACAGTATCTTGAGAAACCTAAAATCAAACGAAAAGAGTAGGGAGGAAAACATCTTCTGACCACGATGGTCAAATGTTTGTGGTGTCTACCGGGTAGTGTAACAAGCAAAATAGAACTCCTTGCTTTTTCTCTCCCCCGACCTACCAACCTCTGCTTCTAGGAATAAAAACACAGAAGGGGAGTTTGCAGCTCAGAGAATTCTCACTTAATAACTTCAGCTGGGTGGGGCCCAGATCTGGCTTTGTTGTATAAAATTACACTTCTAACTGTATGGGAGGATACTAGCACTTGCCTTTGCCAGTTTCAAACAGACATATATGTGGTATACACGTAGATATTTAGCTTTCTAAGATGTTTACTGTCAGATATGTGTGTTAAACCCTGCACTGTCGGTGTATTAATGTGTAATACCATGATTCCATGCACTTGACTTCCTCTTACTATGTCCCGTTTATTTATAAATCTGTTTATTCACTCAGTTATTCATTCATTTTATTTCATTCATTGATGTATTTACTATCTAAGCATAAAAGACATACTGAAAAATGCACAAATCATACATGAGTAGCTCAAAAACTTTTACAAAGGGAACACATCTGTGTAACCACCAACCAAATCAAGATGTCAAACAGCAGCATCCCAGAAGCCACCCTGTGTCCCCTCCATGTCATTAACCCTTCAAAGATAACCACTATTATTACTTCTGCTACTGTAGACTAAACTGCCCGTTCTTGAATTCTACAGAAATGGAATCATGCAACATGTCTGGTTTGTTTCTCTAGCTTCTTTTGCTCAGTATTTGTCGGTAAGGTTCATCCATGCGGTTGCATATGGCAGTACTTTGTTCTTTTTCACTGCTATGTAGAATTCCATAAAGTGTGTTTTAAAATTTACTTTGCATCTTATTGCTGATGCACTTTAGGGTTATTTACAGTTTGAAGCTATTGAAAATAAGGCATCTCTGAACGTGGTTGTATATGTGTTTGGTGCACATGTATGTGCATGTCTGCCTAGGAGTAGCACTACTGAGTTATGGGGTAAACGTATATGTTCAGCTTAGCAGATACTGCCCAAGAACTTTCCAGGGTAGCTTAAAAATTTATATTCCTGCCAGCAGTGTTTGCATTTCAGTTATTCAGTATCTTCACCAAAGCTTTATAGTGTCAATTTTTATTTAGCTATTCCGGGGGGTATGAAATAATACATATGGTTTCAATTTGTATTTCCCTGATCGTTAATGATGTTAAAAATTTTTTATTTGCTTATTGGCCATTTGAGTAGCCTCTTTTATGAAGTGCCTATTAAAGTCCTTTGCCATTTAAAAAACTTGGGTGGTCTCTCTTTTACTTTCTGATTTGTGGGAGTCTTTAAAAAAATACAAATCCTTTTTCATATTACATATATATTACAAATATATTTTCTTTCTTTATGGCTTATCTTCACTCTTTATGGTGTCTTTTGATCAATTAAAGTTCTTACTTTCAGGGAAGCTCCATTTATTAATCTGTTTCATTACTGTACATACCTTCTTTTGTCCTTTTTTAGAAATATTTATCTAATCCCAGATCATGAAGATAGTCTCCTATGCTATGTTCTAGAAGTTTTGTCATTTTACTCTTCACATTTATAATCCATTTGGTGGTGATTTTTAAAAAAGATGTTTTTAGAGAGAGAGGAAAGGAGATGGAGAGAGAGAGAAACATCAATGAGAGTGAAACATCGACTGACCGCCTCCTGCACGCCCCGCTACTGGGCGTCCAGCCCGCAACCTGGGCATGTGCCCTGACGGGGAATCAAAGGGACAGCCCTTCAGTGCACCGGACAGATGATGCCAGCCAACTGAGTCACACCAGCTAGGGCCATTTGGTGGTGATTTTGTGTGTGGTGTGAGGTGTGAGTCAAATATTTTTTTCTCTTTAGTGTAAAGAGGGGCAGTGACAGCCTTGCCGTAAGTCAGGTGAGTGTGTGTGAGGGTCTGCGTCTGGCTCTGTTCGGCTCCATTGGTCTGCTTATCCTCACATCTGTGTCGCATTCTTTTAATTACTACAGCTATAAATTATATCTCGATATCTGATGGTAGAAGTTGTTTAGCTATGTTCTTCAAGATTGTTTTTACTCTGCTTGGCCCTTTGCATTTCCATTTCGAATCAGCTTGCCAAATTTCCACCCCCTCCCCCCCAAGTTAGGTTATTAATTGAAATAACATTGACTCTACAGTCATTTTAGAGAGCGTTCACATTTTACACTATTGTACCTTCCAGGAACACAGTCTATTCCTCCATTTTTATTTTTTTTTTAGGGCTTCTTTCATCTTATTTCAGTAAAGCCTTGTGGTTTTCTTTGTGGTGGTCCTGTGCATCTGTCATTAGCTCTGTTCCTATACATGTGCCTTCTTTTCAGTAGAGAGCTGTTCTGGTTTGTATAGAAGCAAAATCCTCCTTTAGACTCACACCCTTAAACAGAATATTATGGAGAAACTCTTTTAAAACTAGAGAAGGGAAGTGCCCTTGCCCCTTGAGGAGGAGGTGCAGGGTTTTTTTTCCTGCTGGTTGGAGGGAGGTGAGATGCAGAGTGTCTTGTCCAGATGGAATCTTTGAAATATTCTTAAAAGCAGCAGATGTGTGTGGGAAGAATGACAGAGGATGTTGAGAAGCAGACTGACTTACTGGCTTGGGTAATTTCATAGTTGAATGAAGAAACCAATGTGTATTTTAAGTATCTGAAGCATAGTCATTGATGGGAAACAAATGGCCATTCTGAGCAAATAGATTGTATCCTGGACCTACTTTCCGAAATCTTTAGACTGTCTTTTACCAATTTCCAGAGATTAAGAGATTTAAAATTAATGATCACAATATTGTCAAGGTGACTGAGCAGGGGACACATGTGTTGGATACCATCAAGTGTATCTCCTATTAAATTTTTTAAAATCTCCAAAATTCAGTAAATCATGCATGAGTCAGTGAGAGCGTACTGTTTCAGAATTGAAGTCTCTTGGAAATCCCTCTAATTACTACTTTGTTTTTTTTCCCTTACCCAGTCATGCTTTGGGAAAGACTATTTCTTACTCACTGACTTCAGTGTCTCATCTGCAATTCACTTCTCACACTGGATTCTGACTCACAAAGTCCATTGAAACTGCACTGATCATGAAGACACAAAGACCTCCTCATTGTGTGACCCAATGAAAGCACTTTTCTCCGACTTCGTTCAACAACTGAGGTTATTAAAATATTCCTTCTCTATGGAACTGTTCTTTCATGGCTTCCTTGACAGCTACTGTCTTCTCCCGGGCTTCCTCCTACCTCTCTGACACTCCTTCTCAGGCCCGTCCTCAGGCTCTCTTTATTCCAGAAATGTTGATGTTGAACTAGACCCGCTTCAGACTCATCGTTTTCTCATTGCAAACTTTCATTCTGGTGGAACTTGTTCACTCCCGTGGGTTCTTTGACAAAAATCAGTATTCTGATGTTTTAGGAGGATGTTTTCCTACCCTACAAACACATATGTCCAACTACCTTTTGGACTTCTCCATTTAAGTGCCCCAAAGGCACCTTGAATTTAATATGTCAAAAAGGAAACTTTTGAACGTTCTCCGCGTCTTGGTCAATGGCACCTTTCCAGCAGTCCTGGAGCATGGAAGTGGTGATTGCCCCTTCTTTCTCCTTTCTCCTTCCATATCCGGTGATGGTTAGTCTTCGTCCTTCACGTCCTTAATGTGGCTCCGGTCTCTGTCCTCCTCTCTGTGTCCACAGCCTTTTTTTCTCTTCCCACATATTCTCACACTTGACCTTCTTAAACAGCCTCCTCGTTGGCCCCTCTGCCTTCAATATTGTCATGTTCTAATCCATGGTCTGTTCTTGGTGATCTTTCCAAATGTGCTACTCCTCAGTTTAAAACTCTATAATGGTTTTGTTTTTTTCCTTTAGCATTTTTCTTTTGCTTTAAACTCTTTATCGTGGTTTTCTAACCCTTGTCACGCTTGAGCCCCTCTCTGCTTCTTCAGTCTCATCTCTGGACAACACCCTTCTACTACCTGACGTGGCTGGTCTCCCAAACTGTTTACAGTTCCTCTTGCTGCTCTGCCTTCCCATCAGAAGTGCTGCTGCTTTTGCTCAGAACAGGTACACTGCCCTCCTTACCCATCCTCCGCTTCCTAGGGACTGCCTCTTACCTGTTCTCCAGAACTCAACTCAGACAGGACCCACTGTAGGGGAGACCTTTTCCCATTCTTCCCCACCAGTCTAGAGTATATTATTTTGCATTGTAAGTATTTGTTTATTTTGATCACCCCAATCTGAACTTCTAGAAGGCAAGGAGTCTTTCCTGTTTGTATCCTCCCTGGGTGTCGGTTTCATGGCTGGGCACTATGCTAGGCCCTTGGGGATACAAAGATGAATAAGATATCAGCTCTGCCCTCAGGGCTCTCACAGTGTAGACAGTGATACAGAAGCATCAACAGATAATTACTGTGCAATTTGTTAAGTGCCACATTACAGGTATTTACAAAACATGAAAGAAGGAGCACCTGATTCTGGGTGGGAGAGAGTTTTGTTTAAGTGTACACAGGGGATCTCTCGAGAAATGATGTGTGGAGAGAGAATCCTCAGACTAAACGTCATCTCCAGGAAGACTCCTGGCAGCACGGAGCCAGTCTCACCAGTTGCTCTCCAGAGATCATTCCCTCAGATCTCCAGATGCAGAGAATTGTATGGGAGCTAACATATTGACAGATCACACCTGAACATGCAAATAGACATTCTGTGGCTTGGTTGGAGAGGTAGATGCACTGAGCTGTTTTGGGGTTGGAGAGATAAATATGCACGACGCTTAGTTGAGACTTGAAAGAATCAGCCACTTATTTTGTGTGCCTAGGGGTTCTCTGGCAGAAACTGTAGCCCTGCTGGAGATAAAACTGCACCCTGACTGTCTGTAAATGTCTGCTTTTATGGTGAATAAGAACCTAAAACCTTGAAAGGTTCATTATATCTTTTTCAGATATAATGTTAAATCCCAGAAAACAGTCCAGCAAAGCAGGATCTTCGTATTTGGTCCCCCCTAGCTACATCCCAGGAGAGGAAGCTTTGTGGTTGGAAGCTCTTCCATAGCTATCCACCAGGCTGGTGGGTCGGAGCCAGAGCTTTATATAGTTTGGCATGAATTGACACTGGCAGTCAAATAAGACAGCCGAATTCGTCTAGACCAAGGTAATCTACCTGATAGTCTATAGTAGGGACTCATCCCAGTGCCTATAGACTCAAGGGACCAGGACTGAAACTGAGCTTCAGGGGGTTTGGAAAGTCCCTGAAATTCCATGCAAAATCAAGTATATATGCACATGGGGAGAAAGGCCATAGTTTTCATCATATTCTTTTTTTATTATTTTTTTTAACTTTTGTTTTGTTTTTTATCCTCACCCGTGGACATTTTTGCATTTATCTTCAGACAGAGCAAGAGGGAGAGAGGTGGGAAGAGAGAGAGAGAGAAACATCGACGTGAGAGAGACACATCGAGTGGTTGCCACCCACACGACCCCAACCGGGGCTGGGGACAAACTGCAACCGAGGTACGTGCCCTTAGCGGGAACCGAACCCGGATCTCTCTGGACCACAGGCCAATGCTCCAACTGCTGAGCCAGACTGTCTAGGGCCATCATATTCTTAAAGTTCTTGTAACTCAAAGAACCACTGTTTTACATGCTTTGGTTGTGTTCATCAGTCATTCATTTGGTAATAATCATTTATTGAGGATCTGGGTACTAGGCATTTTGCCTTATTCTGATTTACTGTTGTGATGTGTGTTGCAGTGATGCACGGAATGATTCAGATTCAAGTTAACACGAACTCAGAGCCAGGGTTCCAGGTGCTTCCACCTACAATATCTCATTTAGTGTTCCCGGTAAATCTGTGTGGCAAATATTCTTATGACCATTTGACAGGAGAGGAGATTGAAGTTCAGAGTGTCAGAAGCACTCAAGCAGGGAAACTGGACCTGAGATTATAAAGACGACTGGCACCTTATGCTGTTCCTGACGAAGCGCATAGTCTTTTAGGGCAGACAGACAGAAACAAACACCTATATGCAGTGGCGTGAGAGCAAGGGTAGAGGGACCTAGGATATAAAATCGTGGCAGCAAGATACATGTGGACAAGTCAGCTGTGCTTTGTCAAGGAGAGAGTGGAGCTGGTCTGAGGATGAATAATAATGGGCTACAATGAAAGCATGTACCAGGCCGAGGTAGAAGCATTTGCAAAACACAGACACGTGAACTGGTCTTCCACTTGTGAAAAAATGATAATGGTTTAGAACGGTGAATAAATGAATATCAGAGCACAGAAAGAGGTGCGTTGTTCTGCCCTATATGTTTCCATACTTAATGACATAATCTGTTTCCTTCCCCAAATTAGTCCAGGCCACAGGTAGCCACAATTTCAAATACAATTTTAGGTTATTTCTCCTCAAAGCTGTTTCAGAAAGTTTGTCCCTCACACTGTGAGTAATAGTAGAATGACATTTTGATTCCATCAGTTTTCTTAAGGTACAGAAACTCTAAACATTTTCTTAACCTAATCTGATTAAAAACAAAATTCCAAACCCAACAACTCAAACACGTATGTAGCTGCTTCAAACATTCGATGGCCCTGAACAGCAGGAAAGTTAGTAGGACAAGTATATCATCAACCTGAGCTGTCAAAAACATGTCTGTTTTCAAAAGTCATATAGGAATCATAAATTTAGTGCTTATTTTTTCCTTCCTGAAAAACATGACTATTTTAAAACAATGCTTAATAATTCCTGAGGGGAAATACTGTAAGAACTTTTAATATAATGAGTTTATGATTTAGTTTGCTGTTTTAATTACAAGTTTTCAACAAGTTCTCAGAAAATGAATGGAAAAGCTCCTCTGATTCCACTTTAAAATGTGGGAAAGAAAATGCACAAAGATGGTGTGGTGACAGAGAGACAAAGAGAATGTGAGTAAATTTGAGACCAGCACTTATTTTTATTTTATTAACAGTTAGCCATAGTGAGCTGTAATTTGATTAAGATGTTCAGGTTATAACAGTATATTTTTCCATTTGAAAAAGTCAGTTAAACTACTATCACATTTTCAATAGATGTCAACTTACAAGTACTTGATCACATTACTGCAACATAGTATCATGCCATACTATACGTGTGTTTCATGCTCCTGGCAACTTTATGAATGGGTGATGTCCACCATGTCCTGTCCCCAGCATCCCTGCTCAGCTCCGGTGGACTCCTGCCTATGGCTTCTTTTATGGAGTCAATCCATCTCATATTTGGTCTTTCTGTTTTCCTGCAGCCTTCTATTTTTCTCAGCATTATTGTGTTTTTTTTTTCAAAGAACCCTGCCTTCTCATGATGTGCCTAGGTAGGACAGCTTCGGTTTTGTCATTTTTGCCTGCAGCAATGTTTCAGGCTCAATTTGCTCTAGGACCACTTGTTCATCTTGGACCAGGGTATCCCTAAAACTCTCCTCCAACACTGTATTTCAAATGAATCTTCTTTTTTCCTATCAGCCTTTTTTATTGCCCAACTTTTGCATCCATACATAGTAATTGGAAATACAAAGGTGTGGATGATCTCAGCCTTGGTCTCTACACATCTTTGTATAAATGTTCTACATACGTTTTAGATCATGTTATCTCTAATATGCTCTTCTATGCCTATATTTATTCATCTGTAAAATTGGGTTTATTGCAGTCCCTGGCTCATGGGTTATTTGATGATTAAATGAGATGGATTAATAGAGGGCCCAGCACAGTGTCTGGCACACAGTCAGCATTCATATAAGATCAGTTGTTGCTGGTGTGTGTGTGTGTGTGTGTGTGTGTGTGTGTGTGTGTGTGTGATGAGAACTTTTGAGATCCACCCTCTTAGCAACTTCCAAATGTAAAACACAGTATTATTAACTATAGTCACCTACGGTTGGTTACTTTTTGTTACTTGTTTTTTACACTTGATTATATATTATAAGCATTTTCTCAAGTTGTTACCTATTATTCAAAGACATGATGTTACAACATTCCACCATTCCCTCAATATTTAAATATGTCATTTTCGTCAGTTTAACAATTTCCAGATTGTTTACAGTGTTTTGTGACCATGTAAGATGCATTTCTAAAAATTTTTTAAAGACTTTTGATTCATATATCCAAATTACATCCCTGAAAGGTTCAGAGCCAGAATATTTGCACTCATTTATACATAGGAGACAAATCAAGTATATTATGACATCTGTTAGTTTTCATATTTAAAAGAAGCACATAAAAGCATTTTATTGAAGTCAAGAGGTTTGATTCCTTTACTGATGATACAGGAATATATACCAGCTTGAGGAAGTCCCTCTACTTCTCATCACTACAGACTCATGACGTGTAGAATGCTGGTACAATACCTGTTCTACTTTTGCGGCAAGTTAAGTAAGATCGTGCATGGAAACACCAAGCAGAGATCTTGGACATGGTGGCTGACTGCAGTGTTACTGACCCAGAGTATACTTTTTGCTGAAGAACAGGCCTTCAGACTTCCTCAGTTTATTGCACGTGTAGATTCATAAAGTAGTCAAGTTCCACCAGGTGTCCTGACGCACCGTGAATGAGCAGGGGGCGGAATTCCATGACACCTTTCAGCTATACTGTCAGCATTTTTGGTGGTCCTGGTTAGCATTCCTTGATGTGATGGTATCCCTTGGCAGAGCATACATTTAGCTCTCGCCTTGTTCTAGGCACTGAACCAAGCATTGTTGGTACAGGAATGAGTAAAATGTAATCTTTGTCCTTGATGGGTTCACAATTTAGACAGAAAGGGGTCACCATCTTTTCTGGGTGAAATTCCTTTTTTTATATTTATTTTATTTTTATTTCATTTTTTTATCCTCATCCGAGGACATTTTTGCATTTATCTTCAGATAGAGCAGGAGGGAGAGAAGGAGGAAGAGAGAGAGAGAAACATTGACGTGAGAGAGACACATCAAGTGGTTGCCACCCACACGACCCCCAACTGGGGCCGGGGACAAACTACAACCGAGGTACGTGCCCTTAGCGGGAACCGAACCCGGGACTCTCCGGTCCGCGGGCCGACGCTCTAACCGCTGAGCCAAACCGGCCAGGGCTCCTTTTTTTATATTTAGTGAGCATTTTCTGTGCCCTTCCTTTGAGATATGCACTGGTAGGTTCTTGAAGTTGATGGTCAGGAATGATAAAATCAGGTCCAGCCCCTGAGATGATAAGTTAATTGGCATGTACAGAGAGTATGGGCTTTCAGTGAAAAACAAACAAAACAAAACAAAATAAAACTGGGTTCATATTCAGGCTTCAAAACCTATTTATTGAGTGACTTTGAGCAAGACAGGCCTCTGTGTTGTTCTAAGCAAGAAAATGAAAAGGGATGAAATTCAATTATTCATGCCTTCATTTGGCAAGGATTTAGTGAGTGCCAGGAATTCAGCAGTGAATAGCAGATACATGGCCTCATGGTGTTCGGATTCCAGTGGGGGAGGGAAGAGGGAATAAAGTCTGCTGTCCTCAAAAAATGGCAGTGAAGGAACCTGGGGAGTATGGTCCGAAAGGAAGGATTGCAGTTTTACAGAGTTGCAGGGAAGGCCTCCCTACAAATTAATGTTTGAATGAAGAGAGGCGGTGATTCAAGGAAGCAGCCAGTGTAAAGGCCTCAGCGGGGAGACCGGTGGACTGGAGCAGAGTGAAGGGGGGGGTGGTTAATTCAGGAGACAGGGACGGGCCTTGTGGGACCTGTTGCTAAGGACTTGAAGACCTAAGATTGGAAGCCTTCGAAGGGGTTTGAGCATGTGACGTGATCTGACTTTTCCCGGCCTCATTCTGGCTGCTGTTAAGAATAGAGAAGAGCCCTGGCCGGTTTGGCTCGGCGGTTAGAGCATTGGCCTACGGTCCAGAGAGACCTGGGTTTGGTTCCCACTAAGGGCATGTACCTCGGTTGCAGTTTGTCCCCGACCCTGGTTGGGTCGTGCAGGAGGCAGCCACTCGATGTGTCCCTTTCACGTCGATGTTTCTCTCTCTCTTCCTCTCTCTCTCTCTCACTCTACCTGAACAAAAAATGGAAAAACGTCCTCGGGTGAGGATAAAAAACAAAAAACAAAAACAAAACAAAAGAATAGAGAAGAGCAGAAGCAAGCAGGGTGGTCAGATGGAGGGCTTTTCCAACAAGCCAGGTGACAGTTGGTTGTGACACGGACCATGGAGATGGCAGTAGATACGGTGCAAAGTGTCTGATTCTGGAGAGGATTCTTTTAAGCCAGAGCCAGCAGGATTTGCTGCTGAATTGCTTAGGCGGGTTTGGAAGACACATCACTATAAAGTCAGAGTTGCCATCGATGGCCAAAGGATGGCTGTGGGAGAAGCAGATTTGTGGGGAAGCACAAGTGCAATGTTGGGCCTGTTAAATCTGAGATGCCTATTTGACATTCAAATGCAGATGTGGAATAAGTAGTTGGAATTCAAGGGAGGGGTCTGGGCTAGAGATATAATTTTTTTTTTGGGGGGGGGGCATTATCGTGGAGATGGTATGAGTCAGGAGAGTGGATCAGAGCTCCGAGGTAGTGATTGCAGCTGGAAGAGAGAAGAGGTCTGACCACTGAGCCCTGGGGTACATCAGGTTTAGAGATTGGAAGTGAAGGAGGAACGAACAGAGACAGAGGAGTGTCCCGTGGGAAAGGGGAAAAGGCCAGTTTGCAGGACCACCTACGTAAGAGCACATACCATGTCGTATAAAGTGCCATGTAGATTATTACAAGCATTAAGCACTTTTGGAAAAATGCAGTGTATCATGATTTTTGGTGCAGATTTTGATTGGGGTCTATTTCACGCACAGCCTTTACCCTGTTCACTATGGGCAGTGCCAATACCACACATCTGGTGTGGAATTGTTTCTCTTAGGAGGTTTCCAGATGAATGCTGTCTTTAGAAGAAGAAATGTGTACTCTTATTAATACATGTTGGAACTCCAGAGGATTTCGGATTTTCCTTCTTTATTCCACTCACAACAAAGTGACGAGACTGGCTTTATTCCTTTATGGGGTATATTCATCAATTGTGTTAATTGTTCTGTTCACGAACAACTTTGGCTATTGATGGTTTTTCCCTATTTATTAGCATTTAAACACACACTTTGTCTGTTTGTGAGAACAGAAATGTGGCCAGGTCAGAGGGAGATGTAATTACTTTAACTGAAAGGAAACATGCCTTATTTATATTTCTATTGATGCAAGGAACTCAGTTACTATTCAGTGTTTTATAAACATACATTTTATAGAGATAGTTAATAGATTTCTATATTGTCTCTGAAATTTTTTCGAACCTGTATTTCTTTGCATTTTGACTCTGATTTCTCTTAACATTATTTTGCCCCAGAATTTACAATAACATCACTCCTCACAGTCCTTTTCCTCCTGAATTCTGCTTACTTTTATCTCATTCCCCTGGAGCTTACTGCCATGGCCACCACCCAACGGGCTGCAAACCCACCTTCTCTGGTGAAGTCTGAAGCTCATCTTTGGGGAAGGGCCTCTTCCCGGTTCTTTTTCCCTTGGGTGCTCTCCGTGAGACCCAGGGTACCCTTTTGAGTTCTTTTTACATCTTATAATGACTCCTTTAGGATAGCTTAATTATTCTTTTTTTTTTAAAATATATTTTTATTGATTGAATTTTAGAGAGAGGGGAAGGAAGAGGGAGAAAGAGATAGAAACATCAACGCGAGAGAGAACCATGCATTGGCTGCCTCCTGCACGCCCCCTACTGGGGATCGAGCCTGCAACCCAGGCATGTGCCTTGACCAGCAATGAACCAGGACCTCTCAGTCCATGGGACAACCTGCAATCCACTGAGCCACGCAGGCTGGGCAGCTTAATAACTCTTTATAATAAACTTTCCCCGCTTACAATCAACAAAGCCGAATCTGAAACCTAACGTAAACTTCCCATTCCAGTGTTCTAAATGTCACTGAGTCTTCAGCGTACAAGAAAATCATGTTATCTTCAGTTATGACTCAAGATTATTAAGTTATTTTCAAGCCAGAATAGCTTGTTTCTTTATAGAAACTTAAGGTGATAACTCTGTTAAGAAATTAATGGTTGCATTTGTTTTGTTACCTAAATAATTGAAAACTGGATATATTTCTTAGTTTCCTAATATAATTAAATAACAGTACTACCTCTTCCTTTAAAAAATTTCGTTAGAGTCTAAAGGACAGAAACATATACCTACCACTCCAGTCTCATTCCAAGTTACGTACTGTAGGCTCCAGGAGACAGACGTGAGACTGTTCATAGATATATGCATCCTCAGCAATATTAGATGATGCCATTATTTTCCAAAATGATTGAACCCAAATATACTCCCACTGGCATTGTTCCACATCACCTTCCACGGTTGATATCATCAGACTTTTCTGTAGCATTAACGAAATTATAAAATGTCTTGGGTACCTTTAATTTTTGTCTGGGATTCACATTGACACTTTAGTTGGACGGTGGTAGGTCTCATGTAGTGCTAGCTTCATACTCTCTCAAAGTAAAAGAGTCCTGGGATTTTATAAATACTCAATCTAGAGGTAAAATGTTGTGGAGTCATTGATGGAACTAGTGGAGAACAGAAATGAAAAGAATGGTAAATCTTATACCTAGTAGACTCTGCACCCCTAAACTTCAAAATGGTAATATTAAACATCTTAATATGGGATAGCAAAGGCCAGGTTGAGGTAAAAATAGCAAACATTGTCTGATAGGAAGTGAGACCTCTCTAAGCCCATCCAGGAGCTTTTGTCTGGCAGATCCTATTTCTGAAGGCAGAAATCAGCAGCTGGAAACAGAGAACTGCCTTCATAACTGATTTAACCATTCAGCTCCCTGCCAAGGATTAATCCACAATTGTGTAGCCTTTGTGTAGACTCAATGTTAGGCAGACCAAAATCAATAGATATCTAAATATTTTAAATAGAAACTTCTAGGGACAGTGGCTGTATCTTTCTAATTGGCTTTATTAACACAATTTCACCTGCATGTATGTATGCCCCTAATTTATATGATTTAGTTTATTACATATAGATTGAGCATGAGTATGTGGGATTATCTGATACTATAACATCTGATCAGTGAGGGCCTGATTTGGTCTTAATTCAGGTCAGGGCCCTTTTTTATTCAGGTTTCAGATTTATCTAGCTCTTCAAAGATTATGTTTGGTTAGATTATGTTTAAGTTAAATCATCTTCTGCTGAAGTAATTGGTACCACAAGTAAAATTTTTGTGGGATAAAAAACCATTTTACAATGTTAGAAAATCTTCAGAACAGATTTACATGATAAAAGATACATCTTCTTTTCAATAATTGTTCATCACTATTATTGTGCTTAGCAAGTATAGATTCTGCCGAGCTAGGACTTAGACCCCCTAGGCACACTCAACATTTGCAGCACAACGAACGGTCATTTAATAGCCCGCATTTCTGCATTGGTAGTTCACTAAGTGCTTTGTACATATTGGTCCATCAATAAGTATTTGTTAAATAAATCAATGGCATGTTTAATACAGTGTTCAATAAGGTCCATGCTAACATTAATAGTCTAAAACATCTTCAACCCTATGAAAGTGTTGAGTAGCTCGTAGCGTCAGTGAAGTGCAGTGAGAACCATCCAAAGGGGAACTTCCTGTTATTATTTGCAGATTAGCATGGAATCTCCAGGAGGGTCTTCAGTATTCTTCATGGATTGTTGCTAGAACATGGCATGATCACACCCAGTTGTGAAGCCTCTCCAAATGTCTTCTTTAGATGACTCTTCTTGCTACTTAGATACTGAAAGTGATTATGTGATCATTGTAACGAATTTTGTGGACGAGCTTTCCTTTCCAAAGCTGCTTATCTAAGTGCATTATTTCTGACTGAAAGCTTATTTTTCTTTCTGTCTATCTGAATGGATTGCTTGCCAGTGGTGACTTATGGCTTACTTCATCGATTTTCAGTAATGAGATAGAGCAGTATGAGGTAAATGTCTGTGTACATAGGCAAGGATTCTAAATCACATTCTGAAAACCACAGGCTTGATGATACAGTGAGTCCACCTCCTCAAAAATGCTTGTGGTGAAGATTCCTTGAAAATGCTTGGGCTTGAAGCACATCACTTAAATGACAGATGTAGAAAAATAGAGTTACAGTCATTACAGTGAGAGAACCATATTGGCTTATCCAGGCTAACCTCTCCAAGCGTAGTTGAGGAAAATTCACCAGGCGATACATCTGATGGGTGTAGTCGCAGTGGATGAGGGAGGCAGAGAGAGCCTCTGGTACTTTTAAACACGTTGATTTCTCTACAGAGTTGCATTCAGACATGTAACTGATCACGGCTTCCATGTAATTGATGGACTCTCTATGGTAACTGAGATGGAGCCCGTGGCTATAGAGTTGCTAGCGACAGTCCGATGTCTCCAGCAAGGAAGGCACTGGAAACAAATGCAAAGGCATCCTTGCAGACTTCATTCATCTGATTTCATACTGAGCCCCTGTCCCATAGTGCTGAGATGCTTTTGGCATTCACTCTTGATCTTGATAATAAGGAGAAGGAATTATGCACCACTAAAAAGTAAGATATGTGTGGAATGGAGGGGGGATGCCTTGAAGATTGTGTTTAATGGCACTGCTTTTTTATGGCTTTTGGATCCTTTGCACATATTATTTAACTCCTTCAGTCAAATTCATTCTTCACTCAGCAGATACTGCAAAGATTGGTTTCTGGCAGGAACTGCATTGAAAGTTTTATGAACTGAAAACAAAATGATAGTTTTGGTCTACAGTGCCACATGCTGTGTGACTGTAGGTTAAGATGCAGGAAGACCTTGAGCTCACACCATTTCTCCAAATGTATTATTTAACCTTCTGTATATGAGAAATTACACACATATACACCACACACACACACAAATACCATGTACGTTGCATATGTGTGTCATATCTATCTATCCATCCATCCATCCATCAATCTATCCATTCATCTATCTATCTAGTATACTGTTCTTTCCTGGACTACATATACATTTATCAAAAGTTACATAATACTTTGTTCTCTAGTTACAAAAGAGTTTAGGTAGACTTTTATTTCTTCTTTATCATCTCCCCTTAAATTAATGCTCTTATCCTCACATAGAGGACTCCTCTAGAACTTTCCTTTGAACACCTGTAAATCCCCCTACCTTCTTCCCATCTGTTCTCTGCACAGTTTTCCTTCATTCCATGGTCTATATCACTCTGGTTTCATTGTTGCCCCTCAGAGTCCCATCTTCTTGTTTCTTCTGTTACCATGTCTAAAAGTAACTTTAAAATACACAGAATCTTCAAGACAAACCTCATGGTACTCGTTATGTTCATTTTATGAAAATACAATATAAGCAAAATGTGTTACACCGTAGTATAAGTCATTGGAAAGCTTGCTCCCCAGGGTCAAGACAGCTGTACTCTGGTCTTTAAAAATTCGTATAAATAATGATTCAATTTCTCGCTTAATGTGCTGCTTTTCCACTTTGGTGCATTCTTGATTCTTGCCTGAGTTTGGCCAATTAGGCAGAAATGTAAAAATTACCAACTAATTAAAGCAATGACATGACCTGATATATAGACTTATAGGTTTGGTGCAATTACATATAATTGAGGATATTGAAGATGATCTAATAAAATGAAATAGAAAACCTATTCTGGATAAACCATATCATATATGTTTGGACTAAATGGTAGAAGTCTAATGAATTTTCTTGTAGTACAGACAGAATTGTAATAGTTTAGTGCATTCCAGAGAAAAAAGGAAAAAAAAAAAAGTTAAATTAATTTCATGAAACCACTCGTGTAAAAATGACAAGGATGTGAATGGGATTTGGGTTTATTTCCATACTTATGAAAATGAATCCTAAACCTAAAATGACTCAGTAACAAAAAGCTGTGATTTGCTGACAAGGACAGTTGAAGGGATAGAGAGAAGAGGCAGAAGGAATTAAACAGTAGAGAACGTTCTAGAAGAACAAATGGTAGAACGACTCCAAAATATCATGGGATATATATATTTTTTTCAGTCTGATAAATCCCTAGTTATATTTCTTGGAGAGAAATAGTGCAGTGGACCACTTCATTTCTGCACGTGACAAAAATGATAAAAGCAGCCAACCTGCTAAGAACTCCCAGCCAGAGGGCACGTGTGCCTTGCTGAGCTGATGGTGTGGAAGTACCAGCCCTGCGGAATGGCTGCAGCCCAGCAGCGCCTCCAGGTCACCCTACTTCAGAGTCACTTGTGCCTCTCCATGTAACCTTTACGTTTTTAACAGTTATTTTAATAAATTTCCAGTCGCAATGGACAACATGACACCTATAAGCAACAGAAAAACAAATAAAATGTCTCTAATGTGATTTGTAAGCTGTTAGCTCAAATCAAATTCTAGTGAAGTCGCAGAAATCTGAAGTGGGTTACCAGTATTGGCTAACTGCTTCTGAGGTGAGCACAGAACCCAAAGCCAGCCCATGCTTCTCCCCAGGGAATGGTAAACGGTTCCATAATTCTTAGGGATTCTTCTTTGAGGATTAGTCAGCATGAGTTTGAATTAAAAAAACGAACAAAACCCAACCGTTTTTTCTCTGTCTTCTGATGTATGTAAATGAGGAGAACATCGTTTTGTGGTATGTATTTCTTCGGACCTCTGAGTATTCGATTTGCGGAGGTCTTGCACGGCAGTTCAGGTGTGGTGGGGGCCCTACTGTGGTGACAAGCAGGGCAAACTACTGCAGAGGTCTACAGACAGTGACAGGGTAACCACAGCTGCTAGTTCGGGAACTGCTGTGTTAGATGACTCCATTGGATAAGGAGATGAATCAACTACAGAAAACAGTAAGACTTCATGGTACCATTGATCTTTCTTTTTTTAAAAATTTTTAAAAATATTTTTTCTTTATTGATTTTAGAGAGAGAGGAAGGGAGAAGGAGAGAAAGAGATAGAAACATCAATGAGAGAGAACATCTACTGGCCGCCTCCTGCATGCCCCCCACTGGGGATCAGTCCCACAACCTGGGCATGTGCCCTGACCGGGAATCGAACTGGCGACCTCTGAAGTACCATTGTTCTTATAATTGGCAAAATGTTTAGACTATTACATTTTTATTTGCTGAAATTATTTTGTTTTCCTAGTCTCAAATATTAGATTCTGTTTCTCTCTCCACCACTTTTTTGCATTTTAAGGTTTCCTTCCTTTCTCTTCTTTTTAAATCTTCAGAAAAGCATCTGTTTCCCGAGTCAGTGCATCATTTATTTGTTCAAAAACTTTATTGAGTAATTTAACCCCTTGTTAAGTCAGTTTTTGTTTTTTTCTAATTCGAAGCTCAGTTATTAGGTGCATACACATTTAAGATTACTCTGCCTTCTTAATGAATTAACCCTTTATCATTATGAAATGTCCCTCTTTATTTTTGGTAATATTTCTTATCTTGAAACTTATTTTTTATATTAACATAGCTACTCCAGTTTATGTTTAGTGTTTGCATCCATTTACTGTGAACAAACCTGTATCTTTATACTTAAAGTGCTTTCTGCTTGTTTTATTTTTAAATGCAGTCTGTCAGTCTCTGACTTTTAATTGGAGAGTTTAAACCATTTGCATTTAATGTAAGTATAAGCATTGCTGGATTAAAGTCCGATATCTTATTGTTTTCTCTGTCTCATCTACTCTTTGTTCCTTTTTCCTAATTTCTGACTTCTTTTTGATTGCCTTGATCTTGTTAGTATTCCATTTTATTTCCACTATTGCTTATTAGCTATGATAAAGAGAATTTCTAAATTGTCCCCCAAAGATGTCCCACTCCAGTTTTGGGAACCTGTGAATTAATGAACTATCACTTCTCTGATTGTATTATGATATATGGCACAGTTGGCCTTAAAAAAAGGACATTATTCATGTAGACCTGATCTTACCACATAAGACCTTAAAGGCAAAAAGCTTTTCAGGTCGATGGCAGAAGAGGAAAGCAGAAAGGAAAGTTAGAGATATCTGAAGTGTGACAAGGATTTGTATTCTGCTGCTAGTTTTGGAGCGGGGGGGGGGGGGGGGGGGGACAGGTGTGAAGATCGGAGAGCTTGGGGAACACTTTGGTTTTGGTGTTATAGCTCCCTGAGCATCGAAGCCAGACTAACCCACCTGGGCTTCTGACCGACACAACTGTGAACTAATGAACTGGTGTTTTAAACTACTAAGTTTGTAGTAATTTGTTATGCAGCACAATTAATACATTAGCTGAAAATCTGTTTTATCCTTTTAGTGATTGCTCTAGAGTTTGAAATAGATGTCTTTAACTTATCACTGTCTGCTTCCAAATAATAGTATATCACTTTATATATAACTAAGAAATTGACATCAGTAGACCCCCCCCCATTCCTCCCTTCTTGTCCTTTGTGCTATTGCTGTCATGATTTTATTTCTAAATATGTTTAAAACCACACAATTATCTTTAAAAAATAAAATATATCAGAAGTGAAATCTCTTATGTTTATCCACATATTTACTATGTTTAGCAACAGTCATGGCTTTATATAGATTTGAAGTTACCGCTTAGTGGCCTATTCTCCATTCCTTTACCACTGTTTTGTAGTGAAAGTCAGCAGACAATGAATTCTCTCAGCTTTTGTTTGTCTGAAAATGTCTTGGACCTCTGACAGTTTTTCCCCTTAGAGAACTTGAAAGATATCGGTATTTTCTAGCTTGTGCTGTTTTACACGAGATGTCTGTATATTTCTTATCTTTATTTTTCTGTATGTGATATATCTCATGTCTCTAGCATCTTTTAAGATCTCATCACAGATTTTCAGCACTGGATTGCAATATTCCTTGATGTGGTTTTCTTGGTAAATACTCCATTGTTTAGCTTCTTGAATCTGTGGGTGTATAATTTTCATGAAATTTGGAAAAACTTGTCATTATTTCTTCAAATATTTTTTTCTACATGACCCCCTTCTCCTTTAGGGCTCTAGTATACAGTTATTATTAGACTTCTTGACATTTTCTCACAGTATACTGACGTTCTATTCATTAAACAAATTTTTTTCTTTCTCTGATTTATTTTGGATAGTTTCTATTGCTATGTATTCAGTTTTTCATCTTTTCTTCTGCAGTGTCTAATATACTATTATTCCAACCCAGTAACTTCTTAATTTTAGGTAATGTCTTTTTAATTTTTAAAGGTTCAATTGTGGTTTTTTTTAATGTCTTGTTTCTTTCATTATTTTCATTTAACTTCTTGAACTTATTTAATTTAGTTATTTAATGTTCTTGTCTGCTAATTGCAATATTTTTGTCATTTATCTGTTTTTATTTAATGAGGTGTCTCTCCTGGTTAAGGATTTCCCACTTCCTGGCATGCCTAATAATGTTTAATTGTATGTTGGATATTTTAATGGTGGGTGTTGTTGAAGGTCTAGATGGTGTCATCTTCCTTTAAAGAATGTAGAATTTTGTGTTCGCAGGCATTTAAGTTACTTGTAGATGAGCTTGACCTTTTGAGGCTTGTTTTTAAGTATTGTTGGAGGGGGTCTAGAGAAGCCTTGTGGTGTTATAGTTCCCTGAAGGCTATTTTAGCACTAATATCTAGGTGTGAAACAGGTTTCTGCTGAATGCCTGTTGTGGTCAGTAAGGCCTCTCTGTTTGGTTGGTCAGAACTTGAATAATTCTCCACTCTGAGCTCTGAAAATTGTTTAACCTACAGCTTGTGGTTGACTCTCAGTGATGTTCACCCTTGTATAATCTCCCCCACTGGGTTTTGGAAGATCCTGTGTATACAATCACTCTTGTCAGTATATTACTTTATTTAGAAAAAGAGAATTCCAAGGTGTGCCTGATTTCATCAGGTGATCTTCATTTTTTTTAAAAGAGAGATTTCTCTGGCTGATTGCAGAAGGCAAGTCCAATATATGAAAAGATTGATTATATATTTAGTTTAAATATCTAGTTGTTTATGGTGGGAATGTAAATCTGGTACTAGTTGCTTGATCATGGAATTTTAAAATTCACTGACTTTACTTAATTTGCAGCTCACTAAATCCTGCTATTAATAGCCAGTCGCTGAAAGTAGGGAAAACTGATGGAAAGAAACAAATTAAAAGAGACTAGCCAACTATATCCCAAAAGTATAAAAAGCACTCTTTTTTTTACCTTTTATATTTAAGTTATGTGGAACTATTTTATAATAATGAATTATATAAAGAATAACATAATAAACTTCTGTATTCCCCATAATCAACTTAAATAAAATATTATCGACATAGTTGAGGCCCTGGTGTCCTTTCCCTAATTGTATCCTCCTTGTCAACACACCTGAGTTCAATGTTATTAATTCCCATGCATTTCTTCATATTTTACTTCATATACATGCATCCTTAAAATTATCTTTGCATTTCTGAAATTTATTCTAATTTCAAAATGTAGCTTTTTTCTGATTTTCTTTTTTTGTTTAATGGCCATGAGAATGAAAAAATGGTAAGTGCTTAGAATTTCACTGTCTGAATATAGCACAATTTATTTATCCAGTCAACTATTGAGAGACATTAAGATTGCTTCAACTTTTTTGAAGCAGTGAATGCTGAAACTGCATTTCATGTACATGTGACTAGTATACATATAGGGGAGCTTCTATAGGGAATACCCTTCATAGCAAAGTCAAGATAATAGAGTACATGCATCTTTAAATTACTAGATACTTAATTGTTCTTCTAAGTGGTTATCTATCCTAATTTGGATTCCTACCATAGGGTTCTTTCTGGTTGTTCCACACCCTTACAACCCTTGATACTATCAGAATTAAACTGTGAATAATTATATAGATGAGAAATGTGATGCTATTGTGATCTAAATTTGCATTTCCTAGATTATTGATTAAGCAGGACACCTTTTAGATATGTTCACTGGCCAGATTGGCATGGATATTCTTCTTCTTGAACATGGCCACTGTAATTTCTCAAACCCTATTTGGGTTGACATCAAGATCTAACACCTAAAGTCATAAGATGTGCTATGCAAAATGTGCCCAAGTATAAAATTATTCCCTGAGTCATTGAAATCATCTCTGGTCATCACAACATGATTCTTGCCAAGCATTCAGTTGTACTGTGCTCAGTTGTGGAAGTCTTAGCTTCTCTTACTCTGGTTTTTCTGGTTCTAGAAAGAACAGCAATAAACCTGAAGTCATTGACGCTAAGAGAGGCTAAGTTATTAGGAAGAATGTAACATTCCTGTGACAAGACTGGCTAATAACAGCAGGATTTGGTGAGCTCCAAGGAGCCCAGTGTATTATATATAAACATACTGCAAGATTTTTATTTATTTAACTAAGCCCGATGGTAGAGTCTCCCTTATGGGGGCTTTTCAAAGTGGCTTCTGTGAGAGTCTGAACAGAATGAACACCAATGTGAGTGTGTCAGCGCTGTGCTCAGGGATAGAACCAGGTAACGCTGAGGGTCCTTCTTCGTTTGTTTCGTGCCTCAGTTGGGAACCCATCTGCAGAACTTTCACTGGTTCTTTCCAAATGCCAATATGGACATTTACCAAAAAAATTTATGTTTTCTAAACAGATAATGAGTAAAATTGTATTTACAAATAAATACATCATCAGAAAATTATTTCTGGTAGAAGAAACCAGAATAATACCCTTGACTCTCCTGTTGGTGCTAAATGGGCATGACTTTGAGGCCAGGGAATATATTTTCAGCCCTTTCCATAATTTCAGTTATTGTTGCCAAGCTGTGTGACATTATGCTGCCTGCCTCCGCTCCTAGCTCCGGTCAGCAGTACTTTTACCCCCGCCTTAGGAATTTCACAAATGATTGGGCTGTAGCATCTCAGTGTTCTCTCTCTCTGACAGGACAAGTAACACACAGCTAAGGTAAGTATTTCAATTTGTAATTGATTTGGGAAAGTAAAATTGGTCGCTTTATTTTGGGAAAATAAGGTGAGTATCTAAGTTTACAACGCTTTGTAAAGATTTCAGTTCATAAAAACTGAAGACCTGGGCAGGAGGTCATTTAGTTCACGTCTGACAACAAAAATTTGCTGCACATCAGTCTTGATTAATGCATTCAGTTGATTTCTTTATGACTCACAGACTGAACACTTTCCACCACTCCACTTGGTAAAAAAAAAAAAAAAATTCTAAATCTCACAGATTAAATAAGGCATGGGGTGGTTTCTTCACATTATAACTGAATTGTCGCATTTATTGTTCAGACTACCCTGATCCTTTTCTTTGCACGTCTTAGATGTTTGTTAAACCCCACTAGTCAATATAACTAGACCACAGATGTGATATTTTAAAATAATGGACATGCAATTTTGATAATTTATGTTGCTTTCTGTTGAACCGTGCGTGTGCATACACGGTTTTGCATTTGTCCTTAGGTGAGCAAAAATGGAAGTGATGGCTTTAAGATGAATTTTCCCAGCTATCTTTCTCTTTTTATGTGTTTATGGCCAGCTTTTTAAATGTGCTTTGGATCCTCTCTTCTCACGTGTTGTGCTGCAAACCTGTAGCTTATTCGCTGTTGCCCAGTTTGGGCCACCGTGGGGCTACTGGACTCATCCCAGCTGTTGTCTCCCTCCAGGTAATCCAGGCTGTCTTTTTTGGCATCTGTGTGCTGACGGATCTCTCCAGCCTTCTGACTAGAGGAAGTGGGAACCAAGAACAGGAGAGGCAGCTCAAGAAGCTCATTTCTCTTCGGGACTGGATGTTAGCAGTGCTGGCCTTTCCTGTTGGGGTTGTGAGTATGACGTAGAATGCATTTAACCACAAGAGAAACCTGGCTCTCCTCTCCGACTTCTGAGAGAAAAGGGGCTCATTATAGAAGGTTGCAATATTAGTTTGCTGTAACTGCCATCACAAAGCCCCACCGATTTGGTGGCTTAAACAACAGAATTCATTTTCTCACAGTTCTGAAGGCTAGAAGTCTGAGATCAAAGTGTTGGCCAGGTTCGTTTCCTCTGAGGCCTCTCTCCTTGGCTTGGAAGTGGCCTGCATCTCCCTGTGTCTCACATGGTCTTCCCTCTGTTATCTGTGTCCTCTCCCCTCCCTGTACAGACAGGGAGAACTTACGTGACCTCACTGAATCTTAATTTCCTCTTCAAAGGCCCTTCCTCTAGGTGCAGTCTGAGGTACTGTGAGGACTTCAACATATGAATTTCGGGGGGGACACCCTTCAACAGTTTCTTAAGCTGCCCAAGTGTGTGGTCATTGGGTCTATGATCATTCCAGTATTTTTGAACTTGAGAAAGATGAAATCAGCATTTAATCATACTTCTTCAGTTATCCAACTGTGCCATTAGCGAATATCACTTGAGTAAATGTTGGTTAATGTTTGGGTCTGTTCTGAATATGTTTGGGTCTGTCTGAAACATAAACCATGTTTCTTTAAAGGACCAGGGCCCCATGAGAATCTATAGATTATTTTTTTGCCTGTGTATAGCCAGGACAAGAATGAGAGAACTCATCTCTCTCAAATTGTGCGTGCAAGTAAGAGTGTGTTACCTAATTCAAATTCAGATCTTTCATTGGCCGGCTAATTTCTGGGAATAGCAGACACCCGAGTGACCTTGGCCAGCACATGTACCTCATCCAACGTTCATTGGCGTAGGAGTCAGAAAATTGTTTTTAAATCCTTCCAACGGCTCTTATTCATATTGTTCAGATCTATAGCTAGTGGAAAACTCTTCCTGCTTGTTCTAAGACCCATTAGCAAGCACCCAGACATGGTCACTGAATTTCTTTTTTAATGTACTGAATTGTATGTTTTTGGATAAAATAGCAAAATAGCACTTAGCTCTTGACAGCAATGCAAGGGGTGTATTATAATCTGGTTACACTTCTCATTCTCTCATCTTTATCCCTTGAAAATCTAAATGGATGCTCAGATTGGAGCCATCTAGCAAACCTATCCACTTCTGTTGCTTAACATGACAGAGTTAAATGTTTTATGTATTATTTAATATTTTCTTCTTTGGACTTGCCTCATAAAATTCAAATGCTGTCTATCAAAATAGTCATCTGAGAGAAAATTGCCATTGGCATAAGGTATAAAACCATATACTTCCTGCATAAAAGAGTTATCTGGAAAATTTAAGTCTGTATACTTTTTTGTTTCTTTTTATCCCTTACTCCCTTGGTATTTCTATAGACATGTCATTGCCTCTGAAATTCTCGCATGGCTCGAATAAATACAATAGTAACACAATACAAAAGTAAATAGGAGTACAATATAACATTTTCTGTTAGCCCTGCCTCTCCTTCTGTCATGTAATGTCAAACGGAGTCTCTAGAGCTTAGATCGTGAGTCTTGCCACTCTCATTAAAGGCTCATTACATATGCTCTTTAGACATTTTGACATCACTTTGGCCAGAAACTTTTTGCACCTGCTTGACACTTGAGATATTTGTCAGCTTTCAGTGTCCTTCCTGAATTTGGTCCATGTATGCTTTGTGGTTTTCAAAAAGAATGGGAGGCTTTTCGTTTGCTTGCTTGTTTGATTACATCTGATATTTTCCTCCATGTTTTGCCATTTTTGTTGTCTTTGTGTCTTGAAAAAGGAAAAGAGAAGCAATAATACCTTTAATTTCCTGCCTCCTTTTTAAACCAGAAGTCATAGCATACATTTCCCTTACAATGTATGTATCTTCCCTAGCTGACAAGCTTCATAGAAAAATTTACAGACTAAATTGCCCACTGATATTTTACAGTCAATATTTACATTTTTCATACCCTTCCCTGCTCTTATGAGTCACTCCCCATTTTATAGTCACCAGCCTTAAATTCCTGTTACTTTTATTTCTCCCTTCCCTTTCCTTTCTCTTCCCCCGCCCCCCTTAATATTAAGAATCCTGGCCACAGTCTCCAGAAATCTCCTTATGTTTTCCACTGTTTCTCTCTTACTCTTCCATTTGACTTTTTCTACCTATTTATCCCATTTCTACCAGGTTTCTCACTCTAATACACACAAATGCATTTTGAGGCAAAAACTGGCAAATGGCTTCATCCCAGACCCCATTAATTTTATTGCATAGTTGTATTTACAGAGGATATGAGTTTGGCTTTTTATATACTTTTAACCTGTTAAACAACAAGAATTTAAGCTAGTGATGTTGGAGATCGGATTGGCTTCATTCAGTGACTCATGCATTGGACAGCATCCATCTAACAAACAGAAAGGAGCTCCACAGACCTACAGAAAAGGAGAGCTTTTTAAAGGCGGAAAGGGGGCGGAAAAAGGAAGTTATTAGGAAAGAATGTGTTGTTTCAGGCAAGGTTGCCCTCCTAAGGGGAACAGAAGGGGCCTGTGGGCTGGATTCTCTCAGAGTGCTGACCAGGTCACTCCATGGTAACTGGTGAAAAGTCACATTCCGGGCAGGCTGGCACGGCAGCAGAAGTATTCAGCCTTGGTTCACTGCCGCGGGGCCTCGCACGAGGGACGCCATTTTGGGGGTGTTGTGTCTTTTTTAGCAAACCCAAAATATTTTCTTCATCAAAACATATCATTTGATCATTGCTTTGCCTGCCTTTCCCCGAGGCTGTGCCCCAGCTTTCTTTCCCTTGTCTTTGCTGTGACCTCAGAGCTGTCCCCTACCCTTTCTGTCTCTCTCCCCAGAGGCCCCAACTCCAGTGGGTCCTGGAAGTCCACTGTTATTTGGTCTTTATCACTTAAGATTTTCTTCCTCATTAAAACGTGAACCCTTCCTGGAGAAACGCCACGAGGAATCGCTTGAAGAGGTGTCCTCTTCACTCGTCCTGTGGCTCCTGGACTGGAGAGAGGCTCCAGCCTGAAGGGTTTCTTACACGAGGAACGCGGGAATATCGCTAATGCCCAAGACCCCCTGGACACGTAGTTATGTGTGTAGGAATATGTAATGTAACAATGCTTATCCTATGAGCAGATGATTACTTATAACATTTGTAATTAAACGCCTTTTACCGTGTTGGTTGACGCAGTCAGATCCTAAAGGGTAGAACACCTGAGCACTGTCCTGGTGAGCCTTGGGCATGGCCCGAGCCTCCTGAGGAGGAAGGTGCAGAGCGCTGAGAACCCCTGTGGTCCCTCCAGGCCTCAGGGCTCTGGCTGCCAGCTCAGAGTGCCCCCCTGCCGCTCTCTGCTGGCTCCCTCTGCCCCGTGCCTTTGGTCTGTCAGCCAGAAGTGTGCGGGGAAAGCAATGTTATTTGTGCTTCCTGGTACAGGGCAAAAGGACAGCAGGCATTAATAGAGGGCAGAGTGGCAGCTGAATTTATCACCTCTGCTCAAATTTTCCTGAAGAGACCTCTCAACCCCAAGCTTTTCCTGGCGCTTCCATTATCTCTCTGGTTCTCTCTCTCTCACCTCAGCTACAACTATGGCAGCAAGAAAGGTTATCTAGGATTTCTATTTTCTACATTAGTGCTTCCTCCAATAACGAGGCTAATTGAGAGTTGACAGTAATTGCTTTATGCGGGCACGAAGCACTCGATATGGTTCTGTGACCCGTGGACCTAATGTGTCTACTGCGTGGACTCGCTCTATCTCAAGGATACATACAAATAATGAAACGCTCCAATCACAGATAACTGGAATAAAGTTTGTCTCAGCATCACCTTGAAGACATCAGGCCGGGTGACTTGCGTGAACGTAGCATGTGTCATCCCGATCTGAGTCGATTCCCGTAAATGCTGGGCCTGGTTAGTAACGCTGATGGCCGGAAACCACCACCGCTCCCAAAGCCTTGCTACTCACTTTGCAGGCATGACCCGTGGGAGGCTCCTCTTACCGTGTGCAGTTTATTTCTGAACCCTGTCACCCTTTTAAAGGAGCATTACGAACAATTCTATGACATTATGTGGTCTGGAAACACTGAGGCTTATTAGGAGCAATCAAACTAAGAATGTCTTTTGTCTCCTGTGAGTTTGTTGACTTTTCTGCTGGCAGATACTCTTCTAGTTAAGAGAATAGGCTGAGGTTTCAACCAAAAAAAAAAAAAAAAGGATAGAAAAAAAAGTGGAAGAGCAGCAAAAAAAAAAAAAAGAGTATGAGGAATATGAAATTGTGCCTCTCAAAAATCCTGCATGTGTGTCCAACTGCTATCCAAAGCAGCCCTTTCAATGACAAGGAACGGTCGTATGTTTTCCATTAATTCAAGTTTATGCATCCTAGTCAATTGCAGCTGCTCGGCTTGCGTAATGCACTTAATCCAATCTCGTCACCTCCCCAGTATACCTTTGTCCCTGGCGCTACTCGGTTGCTCTAGACCAGATGCTAAAATAACCTTGACCCACTCAGGGTGAAGATGGAGGATGCCCATCCCTTAGTAAAGAGGGAGTGGGTCCAGGGACGTCCTGGAAGTTTGGATGTGTTCTAACCTGTGATGAGCATCTAGCGCATAAGGAACAAACCAGCATGCACCAGGATGAACTCTTTTGAAATTTAATCTTCTTAGAACATTATAATCATGTTCTTCTAAATACTTAGTGAATATTTTATATGTACCCACCTATTCTAGAATCCTTTAAAATTTGTTTTCATTCTTGTGATGTAAATTATGTGTATGGTACCTGATTCCTTAGGAAACATATGGACAATGGAATTTGAAATCTCAAATGCAAACTCAAAGAAAATGTATCTGGGAATTATCTTTTAGAAAATATTTCTTGAAAAGCTTTATTTATTGACACACTAGCTAACTCTAAGCCATCCTTAAGAAAAATTTTGTGATGCATATACATTTACATCTTCATACCCCCTACAATTTAAAATATATTATTTTTATTTTTGATTTTTAAAAGTAAGAGTTTGATTTCAATGGAAAACAAACCTATTAAATATTATTAATTACTAATATTGTATCTGTTAATATAACATACAGGGAAGGGAATTTGATTCTATTTGAGATTATAAATAAAAGCAAATGCCTTTCCTTCTGTTTTGATATAAAAGGGGAAATTTTTAAAAAACACATTGTTGCCCTGGCCGGTTTGGCTCAGCGGTTGGAGCGTCGGCCTGCGGTCCGGAGAGACCCGGGTTCGGTTCCCGCTAAGGGCATGTACCTCGGTTGCAGTTTGTCCCCCACCCTGGTTGGGTCGTGCGGGGGGCAGCCACTCGATATGTCCCTTTCATGTCGATGTTTCTCTCTCTCTTCCTCTCTCTCCCTCCCACTCTATCTGAACAAAAAATGAAAAAATGTCCTCGGGTGAGGATAAAAGTAAAAAAAAAAAACACATTGTTTACTTTATTCTACAAACTCTGGATTTAATTTTAAAATACACTTAATATCCACTGATCCTCTCTTTATTAAATTTTCACACAGGTACCTACAATCAAATTCTTTTTTTTTCTTTAAGACTTCACTTATGTTTTAAGTTTCTTCACATGCCTTTTTCCTTTCTATTCACCTTTGAAGTTAAACATACAATATCTGCTAGGTTGTATTTTATGGCAAAACCCAGTTCGTTTAGAGTTGAATCAACAGTATGCTTTCCCTGTGCACTGAAATGAGTTGAGTTGCCTAAGAGGGAAGGTTTGTAGATGAGGATTCATTCGAGATCAGTGAGCAAAATGAGCTTCTCCTCTCCATCCAGGGGAAATGCTCAGAAGACTGCAGTACCTAGGTGAGTAGTCTTTATTTTTTTTATAGCCTCTCAAAAGACCAAGGACACAATGTGATTAGACAGATGTACCTGATAGGGAACCAGGTTGCTTCTCAACCATCTTATATTAATATATTCTTCTCTCCTAAGTGAAAACCAAAGATTCACTGCCTAGGTGACCTATTTAGTTTGTATATAGTCATTGAAACTCAGAGTAGTCAGCTTTCCCAATGCTTGCAAGACAAATTTCTTCAACACAAAACATAATCTCACTTCAACAAAATTTTATTGCAAGTAACCATTAATCATACTCTACTGAAAACCACACATTTCTATCCAGAACAGTCAAAGGAGAGAAGTCTACTAGGTAGCAAGTACTGAGTACTAGGAGACAAAATAGTAGTGACTAAGGATTGATCTTGTCCTTCAAGGGTCCCACAGTATAGAGAAGGTGACTTTCTAAGCTGTGTCAACAAGTAAATTAAGAGAGGGCATGACGAACATAATAGTACATGTCTAAAGTACAAAGTATCCCAGAAGAGGAAGGGATTAATTTTAGTGAGTGGGAGGTCCTGGAAGACATCCCAGAAATGATGATATTTGAGCTCTGTTTGAAGAATGACTAAAAACTTATTGGATGTATAAGTTAATGGCACTTTTGCTTATAAATAACAATATTCACTTTTTCATTTTTTCAAGTCTCTGTTCAAATGATTACCCCTTAGAAAAGCTTCCACGAGTAACCTATATAAATTAGCCTCCCATTATTCTCTATCCCCTTACCTTGCTTTATACTCTCCATAATGATTACCATTCCCTGGCACATTACATGTTAATTATTTGTTTCTGTAGTATATGTCTCCTCTGACTTGGTACATTCCCAATGAGACCAGGGAGGTTGTATATTTGATATATTGCTACAGCCCAAGCGTCAGGAGCAATGTCTAAATAATTCAGTATTTGCTGAGCGAATATCCAACCAACTGTGACTTAAGCAATAAAGATATTTAATATCTCACAAAGCAAGGAGCCTATAAGCAAGTAGTTTCAGAGTGATATTGCTCAGTATAATCATTTGAGACTTAGGCACTTTCTATTTTCCACTTTTCTGTCTCCAGAGTGTTGGCTTTTTGTCCTTGGACTTGCCACCTACAATCTCAGGAGGGTTGATAAACACCAAACTTCACATCCTTCACAACCACGTTCAAGGCTGGAAGAGGAAGAAGCTCTTTAGGTTGTTCTTCCCCAGTGTTTGTCTCTTCATCAGGCAAATGAAACTTTCCTGGAAGCTCTGCCAGCAGACTCCCATAGGTCTCCTTGGCTAGAGCAGGCAGCATGGGAGGCTGGGAGTGCAAGTGGAAGCAGAAGGGGTGAGGTTACCGTGGGGGCTTAAACTAATTATGATTCATCTTTATGTGTTGCCACTTTGGTCCCCAGACAAAATCAAGGGTTTCAAGAAATAGGATAAGTAACAAATTTTGAGAATAACAATGAAATATAAAGTAAGTAAAAACTATTAGGATTTTAGGTAACATTGTTTATGTTAATATGAAAAGTAGATACAGTAAAACTATGAGACTAATCATGGACATTTTCTCTCTTGCTATGCAATATATCTTTTTCCACTTATTCTCTGCCTATACTATTTTGTGTGCATTTTTATCAGTGTTGTCATAAACAACTATCTAAATCTGACATTTGAAGAAATTCTTCTCAAAGAAAGTTGGATATATTACACAATTGACCTTATGGTTTATGTTCAGTCTCTGAACATATGAAGTTGGTCAGAAGTGGCCTTGCTTTAGAGCACCAACTCAGATATGCAGATAATCTTCCTTTTATAGTCCCCTAGAAATTGTAGAGAATGATCTTGCCCTATACATCATTTTACAGAGTTCCCACTCTCCCTGGGCAAAAGGTCATAAAAATATCTCATAAAATGAAGATAGCTTCTTTCCATATTTATATCCACAAGTGAAATATATATGAAATATGTGATCAACAAAAGGTAGAATTGATCATCAGTGACATTAATAATGTGATGCATATTATGAAATAGACATATGATTCCTATTCTCAAAACTATGACCCCCAAACAAACTAGGATCTTTTGTTTGCCCTTGTGTCGGAGACCAGGAACAAGATGCAATATTAGTTGTTGGTTAAAAAAAACCAACAACATAGATAAGAGGAAAGAAACACTATTCATTTTTCTTCCTCCTCCTCTGCATCTCTCTCCCATTATCTGTCTCTCTATGTATCTATCCCCGTCTCTCTCTCTCTCTCTGTTACCTTTTCCCTCCTCATCCTTCTACCCTAATCATCTCTTTGTTGAAAAAAAAAGAAAAAGAAAAGAGAGAAAAAGAAAGAAAGAAACAAACAATGATTTGCTGTGTGGGTGCTCCTGAAATTACTACAGTTCCTGTGGGTGTTTTGAGGTAACTCTTACCTGTTTTAGCTGGATCAAAGTGTGCTGTTTTATCAGCTGATATCAAAAGGAACATTTGCTCCCAAGGAAGGAGCTAGTGAACTTTCCACCTACACAACATTTACCAACTGTTGACTGTGCCCATGCAGTTACCATGCTGATGATTTGTTTATTTCTTCACAAATAGCCAGTCCTGGATAGGACTTCCATTCATCATGCCTTTTTATACAGGAGAAAGTTGAGGCATAATTCTCCCTCTAGGGGACGTGTCCCAGAGACACAGGTGGGAAGGTGAGAAGACAAGCAGAGGAGATGGGAGGCAGTGAGGGAGGGAGCATGTACAGCCACACTCACAAGCAGTGCTGCTAGCCCAGTGCACTGTCTCCTGGCCTCCTCTGAAGAGCAACTTGGCAAGAAGTTTCCCTTCAAAATGTCCCTTTGTCTTGTGGGTTAGATCTTGCTTCATTTACATGGAGGAGCAAACAGATGCTGTTACTGCAGCGTGAAGAGAGTGAGGGAGCTGTGTCACAGAGGGAATCAGAAGTAGCCCTTCCATCAGCCCACTTGTCTGCTTCTCTGCGTCCTCTACCATTTTGTTCAACAGTCACCAAGGGAAGACTGAGGAGGAATGTGGAACAGGAAAGAATCTTAAGCATAAATTAGTGGTGTCCAAGTGGGAAGACACAGATGGAGAGGAATTTCCTGGACGTATCTTTATCACCTCACGCCTTAATCTTTGGAGAACCCCTCTTCCTTTCTTCACCTTAAAAATGAACTACAAGATTAGAATGCCCACCTTCAGACAAGCACAAATAACTAGGCAGAATGAAGCCTCGAAAATAGCACGAGCACACATGTGCCCAGGGGATTGCTGTCAAAATGAGCACTGAGTCAACAAAGGAAAACAGCCCCTAGATTCACTGCTACAATACATTTTTGTCTGAATATTTGCAAATGCTACCTGTCCTCTTCCCAGCCACATTACCTTAGAGCTCTAGTGAAAACACCTCATTCCCAGAGGCATTTGCTGTCGCCTTCCTTTTTGGTTCCAGCCTGTGGATAAGCAGGTCCACTTACACCATCTGAGACTTCTCACCGTCTCCCTTCCCATTGTGGCAAAGCCCACAAATAACACAAGAGGTTGAAAAAGCTAATAATGAGAGCTGACTTCCGCTCCATGCTCCTGGGGGCCAGACACTGCTCAAGGCTTTATTCTGATTATTTAATGTTTATTGCCCCACCAGGTAGGACTTTCGATCATTCCCACTTCATAGAAGATGCTTCCACTTTAGTTTTTAAGATGGGGTTCTCACTTTCCAGGTCACTTGCCTGAGGTCCACAGACAGCAAGTGGTGTGGCCAGGACTTGAAGCCAGACTCTCTGACTAATGGAGGCTTGCTCTTAGCAGTCTTCTAAACTTGTTCATAAGGAAAACCTAATTGGCTTTTCATCATTTGCCCCATAGACATCTTCAGCTCTGGACATAGAGTCTGAGCTGACCACAATTTCTAGTTTAGGAAAATGCATCAAAATAAGAAAAAGGGAGTTATGCAGAATCAGGATCAAAAGTCACTGAAGCTGTTTCCTTGAACCTATTTGACAAAAGACTCATTTGTACTCACTGTTGTTTCCCTTTGACGTAGTATTTGGCACAATGCAGCCAATGGTTCTATGTGGATTTACAGGCAGGTTTGCAAAGTACAAATTTTGGCAAGAAAATAAAATCTTCCTGCCCTGGCCGGTTTGGCTCAGCGGTTAGAGCGGCGGCCTGCAGTCTGGAGAGACCCAGATTTGGTTCCCGCTAAGGTCACGTACCTCGGTTGCAGTTTGTCCCCTGGCCCCGGTTGGGGTTGTGTGGGTGGCAGCCAGTTGATGTGTCTCTCTCACATCGATGTTTCTCCGCTCTCTCTCTTCCTCCCTCTCTCCCTCTTGCTCTGTGAGTGCAAAAAGTGTCTTCAGGTGAGGATTTAAAAAAAAAAAAATCTTCCCGGCATGTCTTCTTGTTTCAACAATTGAATACTGATTTAAACTACCACGTATTTATCCAATATACTTACTTTTAATATGTGAAAATAAGGTTTTATCAGTAGAATTAACTACATTTCTTGAAGTGGTTACTGAATTTATCCAACATCATCTGTGAATCATCCCCTGGCTTGCGAGAAGGCATAGTTCATAGCTGCACAATTGCAAAAAAATATTTTTGGCAAGAAACGATCCAATACGTTCTGCATGGGTACCCTAACAAATGAGCTGTGCCTACCCAGTGAAATATTTTACTAAGAAGTCCTTCCTGAAAGCCTTTTTATTCTGCTGTATCAAGAGACTGTTCCATCAAATCTTTTCTTTTTAAATTTATCATTTATCCTTTCACCTATTTTCAACAAGGATTTGGGGTGGTCTCAGTTAAATCAGTTAGTCCAAGTGGCCCAGCCTCATGGGCCTCAGCGTTGCTCAGCAAAGACTGCCTGCAAATGCTCTCGCCTATTTGGATGTATCCTATACTGTGTTGCAGGATACGCAGAGGAAATTCTGTGCTCTTTATGTAGAAAAGTGAGGCAAGCCAGAAAATTGGGGAGAAACCTTCAGTTCTAGCAAATTTAGTCAACGTTTATTGAGTGCTGTGTCCAGTCACTGTGTTAAACACGATTGCATGATTTCACGTACCTAGAAGGGGATCTCATGTAAACACAAGGCAGCAGACAGTAGGAAGCTCCCTGGTCGCCAGACTGATGCCAGCAAGAGCACTGGGGCACTGAGGGTGGGCATGCTGCTGCTACCCTGGCTGATAGCTGGTTCTTGCTTTGTCTCAGTCCCACCTAGACAGTAACGTCTGCCACAGTGGACCTGAACAGTGATGTTCGGTGAGCACTTTGTGCTTGAAGAGTCTCAAACAAAAAGGGAGGAGAAAAAAGAAAGCTAGGGGAAAACATCATCCACAGGAGGTAGATTTTCTTTGGGTCTCCTGGCTCTTTTGCACATTAGCATCAAAATAGATGTTTCTCCCAATCTTGTTACTTTCCTGAACTGCTGATCCTCAAACTAAATTGTTTATTATAACCTCCTGGCTCTTAATTAACAAGAAGGATTCTTAAAAAAAAAAAAAAAAAAAATCCATATTGGTTAACAATTCTAAGGGGTGGTCTAATCAGATGACAAGGAGTTCAGGTAGACCAGATGCCCAGGGAAAGATCCTGACTTGCTTGCTGTCAGATAGATATATGGCTGAGGCTGAGGCTGAAACAGGCATCTCTGAACCCTTTGGTTCCAAAGATGACCGCTTCTTGACTCTTTACACTTTATTTGTACAGCATAGATCATCATGGGGTGATTTAAAAGGCAACAATGAACGTCCATGCAAATTTCCACAGTGAACATTTATTACTTTTGTAATTAAAAACAAACAAAAAGAACTTCCGGTCAAGATGGCGGCGTAGGTAAACGCAGTATCGCGTCCTCCCACAACCACATCAAAGTTACAACTAAACTACAGAATAACCATCATTCAAAACTGCTTGAAATCAAGCTGAATGGAAGTCCTACAACTAGGAAATTAAAGCAGCAGCCGTAGGATAGAGACTGGTAGGAGGGGCGGAGGCGCGACGGGCTGGTCCCACACCCACGTGTGGCGGATAAAAATTAAGAGGACACTCGGCTGGGAAGGTCCTCCCTGAGGACTGAGGGGTCCCCGTCCCACACCAGGCGCCCAGCTCAGGCTTCCAGTGCCAGGAAGAGAATCCCCATAAATTCCGGCTGAAAAACCAGCGGGAACTGAGGCTGAGGCGGCTGGAGCCCCCGGCAGCTCCTCTTAAAGGGCCCGCGCACGGACTTACTCGGACTCGCTCCCTCCAGGTTCCAGCATGCAGGAAGGAGCCTGAAAGGCACCAGAGTCATATGGGGAAGAACTGAGCTGTTTGGCATTGAAGCAAGCGCTGGAGAGTCAGTTTTCTCCTGGACAGATGTGCTATCAGAGGCTTTTGTTCCTTTGGTGAGCCCTTCCCTGCGCTGGCAGACGCCGCCATATCTGGGACTCCAGCTACCTGGCTCACACTGTTGGCCCCGCCCTGGTGATGCCCTGAGGCCCTGCCCCACGCAAATTCCAGGCCTACCCAAGCTGTTGCCAGTTGCTTTACCATAGGATTGGCCTGTCTTGGATCCTGCTTCAGCTTTTCCTAAATTCTTTCAAACAAGCAGCATCTGGTCTCAGCTAGCCCTATACCTCTCGCTAAGTAATACATAGAAACAAACACAGGGAGGCAGCCAAAATGAGGAGACAAAGAAACAGGTCCCAAATGAAAGAACAGAACAGAACTCCAGGAAAAGAACTAAGTGAAATAGAGTTAAGCAGCCTAACAGACGCTGAGTTCAAAATACTGCTTATAAGGATGCTCAATGGACTTAGTGAGAACCTCAGTGAACTTAGAGAGGGCATCAAGGGCATAAAAAAGGACCAGTCAGAAATGAAGGAGGCACTAACTGAAATAAAGAATAATTTACACAGATTCAATCATAGAGTAGGTAAATCCAAGAAGCAAACCATCGATTTGGAATATAAGGAAGCAAAAAACACCCAATCAGAACAGCAAAAAGAAAAAAGAATCCAAAGAAAAGAGGATAGTGTAAGGAGCCTCTGGGACAACTTCAAGCGTGCCAACATTCGCATCTTGGGGGTGCCAGAAGGAGAAGAGAGAGAACAAGAAATCGAAAACCTATTTGAAACAATAATGGCAGAAAACTTCCCTAACTTGGTGAAGGAAACAGACATACAAGTCCAGGAAGCAGAGAGAGTCCCAAACAAAATGAACCCCAAGAGGCCCACACCAAGACACATCATCATCAAAATGCAAAAGGTTCAAGACAAAGAGAGAATCTTAAAAGCAGCAAGAGAAAAGCAGTTAGTTACCTACAAGGGAGTTCCCATCAGACTGTCAGCTGATTTCTCAAAAGAAACTTTGCAGGCCAGAAGGGAGTGGCAAGAAATATTCAGAGTGATGAAAAGCAAGAACTTACAACCAAGATTACTCTATCCTGCAAAGCTGTCATTTAGAATCGATGGCCATACAAAGAGTTTCCCAGACAAGGAAAAGCTAAAGGAGTTCATCACCACCAAACCATTATTGTATGAAATGCTGAAGGGTCTTCTTGAAAAAAAAGATAAAAAAAATATGAACAAACAAAATGGCAATAAATTCATATCTAACAACAATTGAATCTACAAACAAAATGAACAAGCAGAACAGAAACATTCTCATAGATACAGAGAACTTTTGTTGGGTACCAGATGGGTGGGGGCTGGGGTGAGGGGTGAAAAAGGTGAAGGGATTAAGAAGTACAAATTGGTTGTTAGACTGACAAACCTCAAAGGGAAGGGGGGTTGGGGGGTGGGAAGAAATAAACCAAAGAACTTATATGTATATATGCATAACTAATGGACACAGACAACAGTGTAGGGAAAAGCAGGAGGGGGGCAGGAATGGGGAGGAGGGGGGCAGTGGGGGAAAAATGAGGAACATCTGTAATACATTCAACAATAAAGATAAGTTAAAAAAATAAAAATAAAAAAAAAACAAAATCCTTAGGACTAAAAACAAAAACAAAAACAAAAAAAAGCCCTGGCCAGTTTGGCTCAGCAGTTAGAGCATTGGCCCGCGGACCAGAGTCCCGGGTTCGGCTCCCTCTAAGGGCACGTACCTCAGTTGCAGTTTGTCCCCGGCCCCGGTTGGGGTCGTGCGGGTGGCAACCAGTCGATGTGTCTCTCTCACATCAATGTTTCTCTCTCTCTCTTCCTCCCTCTCTCCTGCCCGCTCTATCTGAAGATAAATGCAAACACACACACACACACACACACAAACAGAAAGGTATTAGAAAAGCCCTCCTGCAACTGCTCACATTTGGGAAAGAATCACAGTTATATTTGCAAATGCATTCTCATGGAGAATGTCCATGCTGTAGCTTTAGAGAGCAAATTGTTCATAGAGGAAACAAGAAGGAACATTTATACATAGATGATATGATAGTAAAAAACAAATACATCAACCTCTCCAAAAGTTCTTTTCCTGTTGCAAACTATGGACAGAACCTGCTACATATTTTCCTAGTTTGTTTATGCCCATAATCTAAACTGAACAGAATCACAGAAAACCTTAGCCTCCTTCCTATCCTATCTCCATAGCAATTGAGAGCCAGTGAGGTGGCCATTTGTGAATGTCTCAGTGTGCTGGGGCAGAATTCAAGTGTCATCATAGCCCAGGACCAAAATCCAGACACTCTGTTTTGTCAGTCTATTTTGAGGTAATCTTTCTCTTAGTAAATGAACTTAATGCTAACTGAAGTTTAGCTCAGAAAGATAGTTCAGTAATTTACAGTAATTTATAATGACAAAATGATTGTCAGGAAGACTGGAGTCTGCATAAGCTCTCCGTAGAGGCAGAACAACTTTGAGGAAAACAAAGGTTAGCCAACAGATTTCTGGGTGAACTCAAAATCAAGGCAGTAATTGGATGATGTTCGTGTTAGGCAGTCAAATTACTATAGTCTGATGCATCCTTTGGCATCATAGGAGTTGACTTGCTGGGTAAACCAGAATGCTGCCTTGGCTGGCCAGGGCACCCTGCTCTCTGCACAAAGCTGAGGACACATTCCTGTTCTTCTACACCCATGAGCTACTACTCGCTATGACAATCACTTTTCGCCTGTTGACATATCCTTCTTGGGAAGGCTGTGATTCATTGGATCAGGCTTCAACTCCCACTGTTATAGTAGAACTCTGGTCAGGCTGCTCTGATACTACACCCAAGGCACTGAATGTAGGGTCACTGTCACAGAGCCACCTGACATAGGAGGCTTCCATAAAGATGCTCTATGTACTTACGTACTTGAATTTTATTAGATTTGATTAAATGAGATTTTTCTTAATTTTAGTCTCAGGTGATAACTTTAAATTCAAGTTGCAATAGCTAGATGTCTCTCCTATGTACTTATAGCTGCCCCATGGATACTCATTTTAATGTAATCCTATCTAATAACTAGACTCTAGTCCCCTTTTATTAAAAGAGAGAGAGAGAGAGAGAGAAAAAACAAGAGTTTGATTATTCAGTGATTTTATGATGACAAAAGTCCAAAGAGTTTTCTGAAAAAGAAACGTCTACCAATGCTAATTGATTGGCAGCGGTTCTTTAATAAAAATAGTCTTGTGTGAGGTTTATGGGTATGTTTAATTATTTGTCACTTGACAGAGAGGGGAAGAAGCCTTGCTTAATTATTTTGGAGTGGGATTCAGTGTAACACGGACCTAACTTTGAGCCCCAGAAAACATGGTTAGTTATTAGAAGGCTAATGACCCACCCCGGCAGGTGAGTGTGAGGCCACAATAAACCAGATGCAGTCAAAGGCATGAGCTGCAGAGACAGACAGACCTGGGTTCTAATTTGGATCCACCACTTCCTAATGCATCTACCACTTCGTGTTATAAGCTCTCAAACCCTTGATTTCCCAATGTAAAGAGAGGGCTCAACAAAATGCAACATCCCTGAGTTATGTTGAAGGGCAGTGAATGACATAGGGTATTCACAGCGATATCTGGCACATGACGAGAAGTCAAAGAATGTCAGCTTCCCTCACTTTGGCCCTAAAAAATGGCCTCATGTTAGGTGACAGTGTCTATTGGCGAAGTGTGATGCTGCCCCATCGCACACACTCAGAAGATTACAGGATGCAGGTTCTTGACATTCCAAGGGTACATGTGGTCATGCCACCCAGAGCGCCAGAAGGAAATTCTTATATTTCTAGATTTCCAAATGTATAGGGATTTTGATTCTTTCTATTCCTGATTTCAAACTTAATTGCATTTGATCAGAGTCTATGATCAGTAAGAAACTGATACTCTGAAGTTTCTTTGAAACTTGCTTTTTTGGCCTAAACGGTGTCCAGTTTTCATGTTCACAATGTGTGCTTGAAAAGAACACACGTTTCAGACCACTACACCTGAAAGCACGTGTCAGACCACAAGCCCACGTGATGGCTGTCTTACGGTTCTGGTGACTGTCTTATAGTTATGAATACTCAGGGTGATTTTTTTTTCTCTTTCCTCTCAATGTAGAGCTCAGGTTCCAGCAGGATGTTTCCTCACTGTCCTCTTCTCTGCCTATGGTCATTTCTCATTCACCCTTACACTGAAGGTGACCCGCTGGGGCACTGGCTTTGTGTGCGGTCCATCTCCAGCTCCTGAGTCCCACGGAGCATCCTAAGACAAGCTCGGGGTCACTGTGGTGTGATGGATACCCCTGGAAGAAAGCTGGCCCCTGGGCTTGCTGACCTCCTGGGATTCTCACTCTCACTTTATTTTGATGTCTGCAGACGTTTTCTCACACGGTGGCTTATTTCAAAAGATAATTTGTTTTCTGGGTATGTTCTGAAACAACAAAATCAAGGTTATATAGTATGATATTTTTTACATCTAAGAAGGATATATATATATATATATATACACACACACACACACACACACACACACACACACACACACACATGAACACATAGACATATATGTGTGGGTGTATACATTTTTCCTTGTATTTGCAAAAGGAAATACTAAAAAGATAAAAGAAAAAAATCCCCAACAAGCTGGTAATCTCAGGAAATACCTGTGTCCTGAAAATGACATGAGAATAAGTTGGGAGCCTGTTAACTAAAATTTGAGTGAGGAAGGGAGCGTGGCTCAAGGTGTAGGACGAGACCCCGAAATCAGGTAAGACCAAGTAGGTCAGCACTGCTTCGCTATCCTGTGGATACGAATTTGCCAGATGGAAGATGTACCTGGTCAAATAACCTTGTTGAGATGCTTGAAATTCCACTAATGCATTTATTACAGCAAAGACAAGAGTGATTCCCCTGACTTGCTCTGTGTCCACGCTAGTCCTGTGGCTTCAGTGTGTCATGTTCAATCTGCAGGGCCAGCTTAGTGATTGTTCTCTATATGTGACCTTCTTTTCCTTTTGCCTTTTCTGGAATGATTAACCAGACTTTTTACTCACCACACATTCATGGAATTTCTGCTATATGCAGGCCTTTCTAGAGGACCCAGAAATGAAATAGTCTTTGGCATTTAATCTTTCATTCATTCAATTATTAATTCTTTCAAAAGTATGGACATGCAAAATATATGTATACAGGTTAAGAGCATTGACTCTGGGGTCCCCCTGTCTGTTCTCACATTCTGGTTGGCCACTTATTCACTTTTTAACTTTGGAAAAGTTACTAAAATTCTCTAAGTATAAGTTTTTTCATTTATAAAACTGGAAAAATAGTAATAGCTACCTTAAGGTAGTTGTGATTCTTAAATAAGATCTTGCTCGTGAAGCCTCTGGCCCATGCACAGTAGAGATGTAACCTAGTCTTCCTGAAGCACTGGGAAAGATAACAGTGATATAATATTCTTGAAACGACAAAGTCCAGTGATGGAGAACGGACCCACGGTCACCAGGGCTGAGGCTGTGGGGAAGGGGTGACTCTGACGGGGCGATATCAGGGAGCTCTTTGTGGTGAAGGAATCCTGAATCCCGGGTGTGGTAGTGGTCAGACAACATATACATGTACTGAGATTTAAGGAGGAAAAACAATGATCTCAATGTAGAATAAAATACAATGAAATGAAACCTTTTTAATTTTAAAAATTTAGTAATTAGGAATAGAAAGCAATTTATTTAACTTGATGAAGGGTACTTTCTCTAGCCTATCCTTCCACTGAAGGAATGGCCTCTCTGCGGTCCCCTCAGTTCACTGCCCACGTCACCAGCGTGCATGGCCCAAGGCCGTCGTCATGCGTCTCCTTGCCCACAGTGCACAGAGCGCTCTGATGCTGGGATTAGTATTTACATCCAGAGCAACCCCAGTTTCTGGACTTGCCACTTTCTGATTTTTTCTGCTGTTCTTTTTTAGTCTGTGTGTGTGTGTGTTGTTGTTGTTTTGGGCTCCTAGTGATTCCCTTCCTTTCTTCTGTGCTCAGCAATACATTTGAAAGTGTATTTGTCATAATTTATGTAGCACTCAGTGTCTCACAGCAGGAAGGCTTCTCGGTGTATCTGGTCTACTGTACTGTGGAAAGGTAAACCCCAAAGACAGCTTTTTCTTTCACTGCTTACAATGTGACTTTCAGTTTTATTTATTTATTTATTTATTTATTTATTTATTTATTTATTCATTCATTCATTTATTTATTTATTTACTTGAATCCTCACCCAAGGATACTTTTCCATTTTAGTTCAGATGGAGTGAGAAGGAGTGAGGGAGAGAGAGAGAAACATTGATGTGAGAGACACATTGATTGGTTACCTCCTGCATGACCCTGACCAAGGCCGGAGACCAAACCGCAACCGATGTACGTGCCCTTGACCAGAATCAAACCACGAGTTTTTGGTCCTCAGGCTGATGCTCTAACCACTGAGCCAAACCGGCCAGGGCTATAGTTTTATTTTTATATGTTATTCATTTTTTAAGTTCTGTTTATTCACTCTTACCACCTTCTCTTGCTTTACCTTCTCTTCTTTGCCTCAATTTTATTTTCTTTGACCTCTATTCTTTAATGGATAATTATTTGATCATAAATTATATTTATCCTGGCATAATTTTTCTGGTTTGTATTGTTCAGTTGCCTTTTTTGGGGATCATGTTCCACTTCCTCTCTGTCTTTGCATGTGTGTATGATATCTATGAATGCATTCCATGCCATTCTTTTTCTTATGATTGCTCATCCTTAAATTGGTCTGTTTTTCCTGAGCCAGCTCTTTGTGAAAGGCTAGAACAGGAAACAGGCTAAGGAACTGAGCTCGGGCAGTTTAAATGTCCAACTGTTTTCCACCACCACCACCCTCCCCTGGACGATGTCTTCTTTCTAGGCTCCACTCATTTCTCTTTCCTTGACTCCTTTTGATCACAACCCTTTTGTATGGTGACAGGAAGCTTGGTCTTTGCCAGGTGAGTTTGAGGCTGAGCATTCAGGCTGGTTACCGTGGATACTTTCTTGTTTGCCTTAACATACCCACATCCTGCTTCTTGAAGGGATGACACGCTGGCCCATTTGCACATTTAATAGTATCACCTGAAGCCAAGCAGGGATCAGAACATTTCCCCAGTGTTCTCATGCATCTCAGACCTCCTGTTCCCAGCGAGAGTCATCTCGTGTCCCTTAGAGTGTGCCACCTGGAACGATCTCTGTTCTGTTTGCTCAACCAGACCCCTTGTGTCCTGTTTCTTACAGCAGAATCTCCCCCTACCCTGGTTCAACTTTCCAATACTTGGCAGACTTTTTTAAAGAGTGATATTTGGATTATGCGTGTTTCCTACTTCCACTGGTTTCATTTCTATTTCTCATTCTCCTTATTCTTGGAATTCTCATTCAGGAAAGAGAACCTTTACTCTTCCATCTTGATCTCAAAGTCAAGAGAAGGATTATTTTAGGATGATGGAAGACTTACTAGGTGAAGGAGGAGCTAACTCATAGAAGATCTGAGAAGGGATGGGCTAGAAGAATAACCTGAGAAAGAAGGGCATATGAAGGGCATATCTTCCTCCCCGACAGGAGGACAAAGAAGTAGGGAGAACATAAAAGAGACATTAGAGGTCAATAGGAAGAACACTGAAGGTGTAAGAGTACTTGCTCCTATGGGACATGTGGGTCTGACAGATGAGAAGCAGCAGTACACCTTTATTCACTCACTCAGCACATTTTTATCATAAACATGTTCTATGCCCGACAGTGGGGAAAGAGCATTGAAGAGGACAGACAAGTTCTTACTCTCTGAGACTTCAGTTTCTCATAAAAGAGCCAGGCAATGAACAATTGAACAGCAACAACAAAAGGAACCTTTTTTTTTTTTTTTAAATCAGCGTTTCTGATAGAAGATAGTGGGACAGTGGAGCCACGGCGAGGCTTCTACAAAGAGGTGACGTTTAACCTAGACCCGAAGGAACAGAGAATCCAGCCACGGGGAAATGGAGGGAGAGCATTCCTGGCATAGAGAGTAGAAAATGCCATGGCCCTGAGGCTGGAAAGAGCTTAATGAGTTTTAAGAACAATAAAAGTGCCAGTTGGAGCTATGGAGCAAGAGAGAATATGGTAGAAGCTGAGGTTGGAGAGAAAAGCAAGCACCAAATCACGTGGGCACTTACAGGAGTTGACTTTTTATTCTCACATTGTTTCTCCGTCAGAAGAGACAATTAAGGACCTAAATGTATATAAATATGGATCAATTATAAATTCTGCCAGAAAGATGATAGTTGAAAGCTATGAAAAAAGGCATAACATCAACATGAGTTTTAGAAGCTCTCTAAATGGAGATTCTGGTTTTAAGATAATTTGAGCAGAATGCATTGCATAAAAAGTATACTCACAGTCTCATAATTGCAAGTAGAGGAATTCCCTGTCACAGCTCTAGAAACTAATTGTACTCTGGAATAAAAGATACTATGATACTGTGACATTTTAGAGGGCTCTACTTTCACTAAGCATTTTTGAATTTCAGGGTATGGCTGAAGGAAGTCAGCCAGAGGAGAGCACTTACTGAGTCAGGATCTTCTAGATCTGGAAAGTGAGAAGACAAGGGCCATGTTAAAATGAGACTTTCGTCTGTGCATGGGGCCATCTGAGACAAAGCCAGCTCACATCCAGAGCACACAACGTATTCTTAGGCTTTGTGTGTTTGGAAAGAGAAATCACAGCTGGAAACATGGCTAAATATTACTTCTCAGCAACAATATGACCATGGAAAGAATTGATGGGAATGAAAATCATGAATAGGAAATCTGCAAGCAAAGTAGATCCCAAAAGAGAATTTAAAATTTTACAATCAGTATTTGGTAAAGTCTGAGTACTAGTAGATTTGTTTTAAAAGGGAAAACAATTTCATAGGATCATGTCATGTTGAAGCATAGACTTTAAAGATATATTTATATTTATTTATTTCTTTCTCCCTTCTTTTTCCTTCCTTCCCGAATCCTTCAACAGTGACTGTTTGAAATCATGCTAAATGGCCCTTATAGACCATTTTATAAATAAGTAACTTTTCTCTATAGTCTCCTTTGTGGCACTATTCTCTGCAACATCCTTTGCATTCTAATCTGTTTCACTAAATTCCAAAGAATTCCCCACTGATCAGTAAAGCGTCTTCCTAAAAGCAGGCTAATGCTGATTAGCTTCAGCTTCTATTGGACTCCATATGAGAGACTCCTTACAGAAAGAGACAAAGGGTGAATCCAATTTTCTTTAGCTTTCAGTTCTAACAGTCCCAGGGGTTCAAATGAGGCCTCAGTGACTTGCTGTAACACAGGTATTTTTGTCTGGGACACTTGAAGGACTGGAAAGTGATGGTGCTTCTTTCACTCTCAATTCAAGTACAGTATTCTGGTCCTGGCAGCTGAGAAGCAGCAGGTGTGTGCTAAGGAATAGCTGGCCATTGGTCCTGGCCAGAGAAGGAGCTTCTTCACAACAGTGGAAGGTTTCACTATCACTTAGCCTGTCCAAGAGCACCTATTTTTGTTTCCTCTCCGTGCCCTGGTAGTAGAACTCAAACTTATTTTGGGTTTGCTGATGACCATACAGTCAAGAGGATATCAGTGCAGGGAAGCCAAGAACCTACCATCTGTAATGTGTTTATATCTCAAGATTATTTAAAAAGGTTGGTTACTCATTTAGCTGTGCCTCTTGACCTTCTAATGTTACACTAAGAAAGGTGACTAACACTTTCTTGAAAGTCACTTCACTTTTAATAACCCATATAGTTCCCTCAACATATGATAGGGGTCAAAGAATGGACCAGATTGCACTATTAAGTATTGATCCCACAGTGCTTTACTTGTGGTAGACACACTGAATGGTCATTCATGGTCAACAGAAAGTAGCTGTCATCAGTGGTGTGCTGATAAATGATTAACAACCAGTTCTCCAGGGGGAAAATACCTGATCTGTAGTATTTGCTCTTTCCATAGTGCAGTATTAAGAACAACTTGACAAATTCAAAAACTTAGGTGCAATGGAGAAATTCCCTAAAATGCAAAAATGACTAAAACTAACTCAAGAAAAAATAGAAAACTTAGAAACTATATCTATTGAAGAAGTTGAATTCACAATTAAATGTCACAAGAAAACCTACAAGTCTAGATGGCTCTGCTGGAGAAGTATATCAAATAGGTAAGGAAGGAATAATATCCATCTTGAGAAAAGAAAACTAACTGTAGATCAACATACTTTATGAATAAAGGTGGAAAAAAATCCCAACAAAATATCAGCAAGTTGCATCCAGTAATATATAAAAATTATAATACATAACAACCAAGAATTAAAAGTTGGTTTAACATTGCAAATCAACTAATATAATTCATCATATTAACAGAATAAAAGAGGAAAACTACATGATTACCTCAAAATATGCAGCAAAGCTATCTAAAAAAACCCAGCACTCATTATATACATAAATTAATAAATGAGATATTTATCAACTTAATAAAAGGCATGTAAGAAAAACCTGCAACTAAGATCAAACTTAAATGTTGAAAGACTTAACATGTTTTCTAAGACAGGGAAGAAAGCAAGGATGCTTACTCTTAATTGATTCTAATGAACATTGTGCTGAAGATCCTAGGTTGTGCAATAAGAAAAGAAAAAGCAATAAAAGGCATACAACTTATAAAGGAAGAAGAAAAAACATCCTTATTTGCAGATCATGTACATATAGAAATCTAAAATACTTTATAAAATAACTACTCAAACTACTAAGTGAATTTAACAGATACAGGATACAATGTCAACATACAAAAATCATTTGTATTTTTATATACTAGCAACAAAGAATGTAAAAGAAATTTAATACTCTCTATAATAGCATAAAAATTAAAATGCTTAGTGATAGATTTAACAAAATATGTGCAAGGTTTATATACTGAAAGCTATAAACATTGAGAAATTAAATATCTTAATAAATGGAGATATAAATCATGTTCATGGGCTAGAAGACTTAATATTGTTAAGATGTCATTTCTCCCCAAATTGAATATATTGACTCGATAGTTATAATTGGAATTCTAGCAGGATATTTTTATAGCGATTAATAAACGGAGATTCTAAAACTTAATAGGAAATGCAAAGGACTTAAAATAACCAAAACAGTTTTTGGAAGAACAGAGAAGGAGCATGTGTTAAGCAGAATCCTAAAATGGCCCCAAGGTTCCGCTCCCCTCCCATCCCCGCTATACAGTCCCGTATAATTCCCTCCCTTCGAGTGTGGGAGGGGCCTGTGAATATGATGGGATGTCACTCTTATGATTGGGTTACATTATATGGCAAAGGTAAAGGGATTTCCACCTGTGGCTCCATCTAGGATTGAAATGGCGTCATGCTTGTGTGGATACCAGTCCAAATGTAAAACTCTGGTTCTCACCCTACAGAAACAGAGGCCTCTTAACCAGGTCAAGGGATACACACATTCCACAGTCAGCGCTCTGGGTCAGACCCAGGCTAGTGGCCCACACAGGCCCCGAGGCATACTTTGTCTCTCTGGGAATTCCAAGGTCATGGTTTCCTGGGATGTAGTCTAGAAGAGAGGGGTGCAGGCTCTGGATAAACCAGTCCTGGGATCGCCTCAGTCCATGGTGAGGGAGGAGGATCAGGGTGGCTCAGGAGGGCCTTCCAAAGCAGGACGTCTCACACTGTTATGTGCATGTGAATGACCTCAGGCTCTACCAAAATGCAGGATTGGAACATATCAGGATGGGAGGTGGTATTCTGCACATCTAACAAGCTCTCAGGTGCTGCTGATCCATGGGACCCCACATTGTTAGCAAGGCTGTAAAACTTGGGGCCCAGATCTGAAGGCAGGTAACACTGCCAGCTACTCCATTTGAAGTCAGTAGTGGAACGAATAAATGAAAATTGTGGCTAATTCAAAAAGTATTTATTGTACTTGGAAAGATTCTAATGATCGTGAACCTTAAGCTAATAACAGATTTTTTTTCTTTTTTCATCTTGTACACTTATCAACTGAGTGAAAAAAGTTACCCAAAAGGAGGATAAATAACTGGGGACCCCAATCATATTCAAACTATGTGTATAATCTACATTTGCATATTATAATTAACATTCAGTGTATTTTGTAAAAGTATAAATGTTCGTAACATCCTAGGTTTTAAGGGTGATTTTTTTTAAAGCAAGATAACCCAAGTCTTAGTGGACATACTTGTAATAAAACTCTGGAACCCATCTGATTACTGTCCTCTGAGCTGTAACCACCAGGGGTTTTATTAAAAGTGGCATCAAAATATTGATTATTTTTATTAATAAAATGTGGGGCCATGGATGACTGATAAAAAATGAGATTAAAATTGTTTCTGTTGAATATTCATGCTGCATTTTATCCTTCTCTAGTTAATTTATTATTTGAGACATAACTCTGAGACTTTGATCCCTCCCTCTGGGGTGGATCCCCTTTTTCATGCTGCATTTATTGACTGTTTACAACAGCATTCACTTTTTCTTTTCCATTCTATGCTGAATGTTAGGACTGTGGGCCATTCATTTCTTTATTGTATCTTACACTCATTCTCTCATCATTAGTTTGGAGAAAAATGATAATAAATTGAGTACTCTACTCTCTTTTGATGACTGTGGTGCTGATGGGTCAAAATCAGCCTCTGGAACCCAGATGAACTCACAAGTAATTCCAAGAGAATTAGGGATTTTCCTTTGCCCTCCATGCACAATGCTTCTCAGAGCAGCTAATGCCCCTGCTTAGGCTGTATACATTAATACATTTGCTCGCAATGTGACTTTGGGACATTTTATAGCAGTGATTCCAATGCTGTTCGTGGTGAACTAGAAACTTGAGAATGCGAAGATTAATTTAAACCACATGATGGGTTCAAGGAAAAGGGACATCCACTACAGATTCTTGAATGTTTGCTAACTCTGTACTATGGGGAATGGGATCCAAAAACCACCAGTGAACTTTTAAACCCTCTTGAGAGGAATCAAACCAACCCAATTAGCCCTGGGAGGGAGCTGTTGCAGACAACAAACAGACCATTTCTCCTCCTCACAAACAGATCCCTTTGCCTGAGAGAACACAATTGAGAGATCAGGGAAGGAGGAGGGCCCCCAGCCATTACCACTAATGGCATGAAGTTAGAACTCCCTTTCTGGTCATTAGCTGGTTTAGTGATTTGTCTTTTATTATAGATTACAAATTCTGTGGGGTTCTTTGAACAATAGATAATTAACAAATTGTATGTTGTGGATAGTTGGCGAATTTGAAATAAAGGACTTCTTTTCCCTTCCAGTTTGTTGTAGCGGTGTTCTGGACCATTTATGCCTATGACCGAGAGATGATTTACCCGAAGTTGCTTGATAATTTTATCCCAGGGTGGCTGAACCACGGAATGGTGAGTTGACTAAAACAAAGGATTGCCTTTATTTTTTATTTTTTTAAATCTATTAAGTTCTAACTTAGTCTTTCCATAGACTCTCTCTAAATAGCTGTGAAATGTTGGAAGGTAATAATGCAGTTATAACCAAAGAATACTACTGAGGATAAATAAAAAACGTTGTTCCCATGCAATTGAGTCTCTCTTAAAATTATGCAGTAGATGAATCCATGGTTCAGAAGTGGTGTCAGTGGTGTTAGATAATACCACTAGCTTCTTCCGGGATGAATTTGTGCCATTGAAAGGCTTGTCTACTCTTGGAACCTGAGGATCGATTCCCACCTGCACGACCACTGACACCTGCTCCTCCTCCACTCACAGCAGTGGGATTGTGTTGGAAGGAACTGCATATTGTACTTGGAGAATTTCCCCCAGAGGAGCAGAGGGCTGTTCTGTTTCCTGGGAGACGGGCATTGGAGGAGTCCTCAGGAGGGGCTGCCTTGGCAGGGTCTGCCCATCCAAGGGTGTTTGCCTGCAGCTGCTGGGTCTTTTCCTTCTTCTCAATCTAATTGTTTGTGATGCGTTGGTCATTGCGTTACCTTCCCAAGTTTCAAGTCAAATACTTTGGACAATTTGCACTTTACATGATTTGAAGGGATATTTTCTGCAGAGAAATTGTGTCATCTTCCCTTTCTGCTTCTGGAATTGAGCACAGTTTTGGTATTAACTAAGAAGCCTGCATTTTTTTGGTTGAAGCAATTTTTAGATTGTCACTGGGTGCTCCTGGTGAGAAGGGCAACCCATCACAGAAATTATAGGGGAGCGAAGAGCTAGAAATAGTGTCTTAGGTCCAAAATAATAGTTTGCCTTTTTCCCCAATTTTGGTATGTTTTAAGAAAAGTGGTACGTACTGACAAATAAATATGACTATACTAAAGAGCTTTGATCAATCCTTTTGTAAGCCTGTTTGTCAAAAGTGGCACAGCTCAGAGAACTGGAAGTTTCTTTGAGTCCGATAGAGCTACACTGTTGAAGGAGGGACGTGGCAACTCTGCTGTAGTTCCCAACAAGTCAGCGGGGTCTTACTGGCTCAGTTTAGCCGTCTGAGGGGCCTGGCCTGGTTACTCTGCCCCTCTTTAACTTTTTACTTTTCTCGATTGTGAAAGCCCTGTCATGACTCCATCCAGGTCTTTGCAATCCTTTGCCCCATATGCCCTTCCCATTCTTTGCTGGGAAATGCCTGCTCATGCTGCTAGCTTAGATGACATCTCTAAGTGTCTTGCCTCACTCTCCCAAGTCAAGTTAGCTCTTCTGTGATGTGTGCTTGTGCAGCACTTTCGTCTCTTTGTTACACACATCGGTATCTGCCGCAGAGAGGTGACACTCCCAGTGCAAAACAGCAGCCTCTAAATCCCAAGCACTCTGCCCAGCTGCCTGGCTTATCGTGGGACCCATACATATTTGGTAGATTGGTGAAGGAATTCAGTATTGCCAGTTTCCATAATTCAGTACTAATAGCTACTCTTTTTGAGCACCTACAGTGTGCCAGGCATTCTGTAGTGGTTATATCATTTAATTTTTACATGGGTCCTATGAGTGAGGAAGTACTATCCCTTTTACAGATGAAGACAGTGGAGCTCAGAAAGTTTCTGATACCAGAAGGGCCTTAGCTAAGAACAGCCGGTGCATCAGGTGCTATAGAAGTACAGTCCTTGACTATGGCTCCCTCAACTGCACAATGTTACCTTCGGGCCAGAGAATCAATCACCACCTTTGCAGATCCTGGCACTATTTAATGTTTCCAGAGAACGGTTTACTGAGCACGTCTGCAGCCATTAGAACTTCAACCCGAGTCTCATCATTTTCCCTTGATTCACATGGATGGGTTAAAATTCTTGCTCTGGGAGGCAAACATTACTTAGAAATGCAAGGAGGATTTCACTGTCACAAATACTTAGGAAAGGGAAAAGATAAATTTATTAACATGTCAAATCCCCAGATGATATGAGTTCAGTAGATTCTTTCACAATAAATTTTGTCTCTGAGTAGAGATAAATGACCATTTCTTTGCTTTTTTCATGTTTCAATTCATGGTTCCAGAGTTACAAACAACCAAGTTGCATACAGTAGCTGAGGAATATTTTGCAGTATTAAATAATTTACATTACTCTAAATTTGTATATATGAGAATTTAAGTACAACATGACTACAGCATGATGCTATTTTAGATTGGCAATTAAAATATGAACATTAAATTCTGCAATCATGAATAATTAAATTTTTATAAAATGTATAAAAAGATTTATGTAATTTTAAAAAATTAAATAAGCATTTTAGCTTTGTTTTTATTTTATTTAAAAGTTTAATAATAATTATAATTTGTATTTGCTTTCATTTTAATAGACAATTTTGAATGTTTAATTTAAAAAATAGAAAAATAATTCCATTAAAATTTTTACATTTATTTTAATTTCATATTTTGATGAAAATATTTAAATTATATACACTTTGATTATAATTACATTTTATGTTTAATTGATATTAGATTTAGCTTAGAGTAATATTATCAGTAGAGCTCAAATTTTGTGAAAATTTCCATTATCACAATAAATTTCATGAATTTATTGAAATGTCTTCATCCAATCACATATTTTTCTATTTTGTTTTATGAAAATATCTCTAACAAGGGATGATAGAATTTTTTTTAATACTTTACTACCTTACTTTGTAACCTAGATATTTCTGCAGGTGGTTTCTGGCCCACGAGGCCTGTTTGCGGTTGCCTGTTTAGATTTTTATAACTAGGGAATTCCTAGAGAGAATACACCCTGTACTTATTATGTGTAGATCACATTCATTGTTTACAGAGTCACAACATAATTTCTAGGGATCTGGAGCCCTGAACCACAGAACTCAGATGCAGTTTATAAGTCCATCACGACACTATTTCAGAAGACATATTAATTCGTCTTGAATTTACGGCATTGGAACTTCCCAGCACAAAATTAGTCAGAAAACGAGCATAAGGGAAAACTCGGACTCTGAAGTTCACAGGGTTTTCTTTTGACATACACTAAAGTTGCCAGAAGGTAGACATGATTATACCTAAGGGCAAGTATTCTATCACTTCCTTCCCACTTTCTGCCTCTTTTTTTCTCAGCAAGTAATCCTAGAATGTATTTGCAGAATAGAAGAGGAACTGGGTAAATAGATGAGTTAGAGTAGTAATATTCCCTTGGTGTATAACCACTCAGTTATCTCCAAGCTCTGTGAAAATAGCACCCCAAAGAAAGAATTTAAACTTATTACAATTAAAAATATAAACATATAATTGTAACAAATTTAAATGGAATCAGTTCAGTATCCAAAATCAAAAAACTGTCTGTCCTTGATTCCCTATTTATCTTTGTATTCCCAGCAATTCAAAAACACATGATGCCCCTAAGGCAACCACTAAATGTTGAGGATAAAACAGGTTTTTGTGCATTTGCTTTGGAAACTTGGAAGAACGTCAGGTTTACATTTATATCTTTCTACCATCTTTCTATCCTCAGTCCACGGATGACCAGACAAAAGAAAAATAGATATTATATCAGCAAATGAATCAGTTTCTAAAACGTAATGGAAATGATCATGCACATTGTGTGAGGGTTCTGCCTGTCTGCAACATCGGGGGCTGCACTTTGATTGAATTCAATCTAGCAAACATTTATTGAATACCTATGAAATGCAGAGCACCCTGCTAGGCACTGGGTAGTTACAGGATGGGAAAAACTCTTAGTTTTAGAGGATGGAAATGGCATGTTTGAAGTGGGAGAAGGTAAGTAGGAAAACGATTCCACAAGTCAACCGAGTACTTCTCAACAGGCTGTGTTCACTCTGACAAGGAGAAGCAGTATTGTTGTTCTGGCTCGTTGCTTGGTTGCAAAAATGGAACCCTGAACCTTTCTCTTCTGCTGATTATAGTTACACAGCATTGCCAATGGAGTAAATATACATTAAAAGCAATAAATAAATAAATAAATATTTAAACTCCAGGATGATTGCAGACTCTCACTAGTGCTGTAACAGGGGGAATAAAACAACAACAATGAGACAGTGCCTCTGCTTATTGAAGACCTAATTAATGTTTATGAAGCTTTGAGAATGCCAAGTACTGTGGAAGGTTAGGATATTATTATTACCACAGATCTTTAAGCAGACATGACCTAAATATTCTTATAATCACAGCAGGAGTTGTTCATTCCCCATATAATTTATAGGGAGAGGGAGAAAAAATAAACCCCACCTCTCTTCATGCTTGATTTGTCAGTTGTTCTTGTTATATGTAACTGATCCTCAAGAGAACCTTAATTTAGGCAACTATTTATTCTGTTCAGTATTATTTTGACATTTGGTAATTACTAAAGTTTTTGTACATCTGTCTTTCCCAGAAGAAAAGGCATTAAATGCTGCTTGTGTGATCATTGGTTTTGCAGGAACTCAGCTTTGACATTATTCTTTTGGTAAATTTCCAGTTCTGGGATATGCAGATTATGCTTTTCAATACCCGTGGAGTTGTGCCACCCAGATAGCAGATATTTTATAAAATAAGCTGTTGGTTGAAAGAAGACCATTATAAACATTCCCTATGAAAAAACTGACCTTTCTCAGTTTTCCTAATGTATTCTAAAGTAGCTAGAAGATATCTGGAAATTTTTAAAAATAAAAATTCAGACTGGAACAGAGGTCAGAAATTTCTTGGGAACCTCTTTCTAAGACTCCCAGAGGAACTCCCAAAGAAAACAAATAAGACCCCAAAGACCCAGGAACAAGGACAGTAACGTCTACAGTGAGGCGGACGCTTTCAGCCACGATGCACACTGTTCTCACATGTAAGCTTTTCTCATATTCAGTTTTACTGATCATAGCTTCTTCCATTGTGAATTTTTATTTGTGATCATTAGTTCTATCAAGTCCAACTCTACTGTCACATTTTGCTGATCCAAATTTTGACATGAAGATTCAGTTCCATTTAAATCAGTAATCAGCTTTAAGGTATTTAATTTTAACTGTTGCCATTTTATTTTTATTTATTATTTCAACCAAAAATATTGTAAACTGGAGACCATGTATTTTTTAAACTGATGTTTGAGAAACCTGTGAATAGTTTGTGAGGTGGATAGACCAAAAAGGTTTTTCAGTTTCACATGTAAAAAGCTTAGAAGTCACATCTCCATCCTAACAAGGTAAAAGCTGAACAGACTGAAAAATCAACAGCTCTTCTTGCATCCTTAAGAGAGAGGAGGACACGGGCAAACCGCTGCCCCCACGATTGGCAAGGCAGATAGGCATATATAAAGAATAACTCACTGGAGCAAAGATTCATGAGCAAAACTACCGTGGGAACCAGTACCAGGGTAGGAAGACCTGAACTGTAATTGACGATCGCTGGAGGCTTAGAGCAGATGAGTCTGAGAGTGAAAAAATTCCAGGGGGACCCAGTCTTGGGGGTCCCCACAATATTGTGAGATTTGTCCCTAGGAGCTCGACTGGGTCCCCACAGTAAACACCTGAGAAAAATCCCCTCCTGCTTCCAGCAGGGGAAGGGGAAAAGCAACCATTTTTAAATACACTGGAGCATCTTGTTCTTAACAAGGTCTGCCCTCAGGGGAAGCTAACCATAGCCTAAACCGTTGAGCTAAAGAATGTATCAGTAGAGTCTTTTGAAATCTGAAAAATAAAGAGAACAAAAACTGGAAAAAAAAACCCAGAACAGAATATCCAAGTGATATGGGACTACAAAGATGTAATACATGCATGATGAGATTACCAGAAGGAGAAGAAAGAGAAAGGGACAGCAAAACTAAGACTAAGAATTTCCCCCAGATTGTCAGACACCAAACCACAGATCCAGGAAGCTTAGAGAACACTAAGACAGATAAATACTAAAATATCTACACCTATTGTTTTTTAATACAGAAAATCAGAGATAAAGGAAAACTGAAAGAAGCAGGAGAGACCAAGAGAACTACAGAGAGAAATAGGACCTAGAGAGAGACTAGGGTGGAGAAAAGGAAAAGAGGGGAGAAGAGAAAAGGAAATGGGGCAATGCCATGGTGAGAAGAAAGGTGGCAGAAAGGAGGGAGATTGAATAAGGACATGGGAAGAAGAAGATTGGGACACATTTTAGTCCTAGGAGACAGAAGGCACAATGGCCAAGTCATACAGTTTTTTATACCGTATCTTCTCCGTGGCTCTTTGAGGTTTGGGGGTTAATTTTTTTTCTCTGCAGTGCTTGGCATATTATAGGTACTCAGTAACTATTTTATGAATCAAGAGAAGATAGTAGATTGAGCTGACCTCCTTACTGCTCCTTAAACACATCAAGCACCCTCTTTGTCTTGGAATGCTCTCCCCGTAGAAATCTGCTTGGCTCACTCCTTCACCTCCTTCAAGCCTTTGCTCAATCTCACCTTCTCAGTAAGACTTACTCTGAGCAGCCCATTAGGCACTGCAAATACCCCTATCCCCCCTGGAGTTTCTTACTTTTGCTCTTTATCCCTATCATGACACTTACCATCCTTGACATATTACATGGTTTTACTTATATATATTTGTGGCTTATTGTCTGTCTCCCTCTGCTAGAGTATAATTTCCATACGGGCAGAGATCTTTGTTTTACTTACTGAGTTATCCCAAGCACCTAAAACAGTGCCTGTACATAATGGGCAATCAATGAATACTTGTTGCAATATTCCATGTCCATGATAGTTGACAGTAAATGCAACCCCAGACCATTCACTTCTTTCCTTACTTGTATTTTACTTCCCTCTTCAGTCTCAGCTGCACTGCAGCAAAACCCTGCATACGTGGCCTGCTACCCCCTCAGCGGGTCTTATTGGTTAGTACCTGTCACGTGACTACCACTGCCTAGAAGGTCTGAATCGATGTCTAAAGAACACACCATGGGTGCCTGAAACACCTAAGAGCTACAGGCCAGGTATATAATAGCCTGAATCAAATTTATTGAAAAGCTCCTGCATATATTGATTATTTCATCTGGGCATTAGTTATTTTTTCTCTAGGGTAAGAGTCGGACAGGGGCTGTTTAAAGCAATTTCCTGCCATCACGGATTCCTTTGTAGAACTAAGGGTAGAATTCAAGACTCATAATATTTGGCTTGTACTCTGCCCTTTTTCTTGCTACATTTAATAGATGAGCAGGCCCAGCAGTAGTGTGAGTTCATCAAAAGGTCTGTAAGCTATATTCAGATGTTTTGGGGTCAGCAAAACCCAAATTGTGGTTTACTCAAGTTCTTTTACCCCTAATCCTTAAATCCATAGATATTTCAAAGTAAACTTAATTCATATGTTTCTCATTCGTGTGCCCTTAGCTCTTCATAGTCAGGGGAGGAGGTGGGGCAGGGAGGAAGGTACTGTCTTAGGAGCTGGCTTCCTTCTTCACTACCACAGACAGATCATTCATTAGCCACAGACCCGACTCCTTGGCAGAAGTCCATTCCTTTATCCTTTCCAGTTCCCTTTTAATTGAAGCTTCAACCTCAGCAAGCATCAGTGATAACTGCCAAGGAAAGTGAAGTGGAAAAAAGCTGCATTTTCTATCATGGAAGCACAGAATCCCAGAATCTTAAACTTGGGAAGTGATTCTAAAGATCATCGTACCCATATACCGTGTGATACTGAAATCACCTGAACAGCATCCTGGCAAATTCCCTTTCAGTTCCTGCTTGAGCATCTCCAGCGACAGCCTCAGCAGTGGCCCAAGACCCCGAGTCTTCCACTGTGAGAAAGACCGTTGCAAGGAACTGAGTCTTCTGTTCAAGTTTCAGTCTGCCCAGTCTCTTCATCTGTCCCTCAGGATTCCAACACCAGTCCTCTCTGTTCCCTTCCTGTTCTTCCAAGAGAATCTCACTCTCCCCCGTGACTTTAATCTCTGCCGTACATGGGTCATCCCCAAGTCTGTGCTGTCTGACCCGCCTTCCCAAGGAGCATCACACTCTGCATTTGACACGACAACCTGGAGATGCACATATTGAAACAAACTCATTACATCAACCCCTCCTCTGAATCTTGTTACTCGTGTCATGTAACCATCTTAGTGGCTGGATGCATCTAAAAGCTCCTTTTCTACCACATACCCCAGTTAACAAGTCCTATCAAATGGAGCTCCAAAGTAGCTCCAGCGTCTGACCCAGCCCCCTCGTCTCCACCATCCCTGCTTTAGTTCGAGGTGTTATCATCTCACCTGAGCTAAGGCAACAAGCTCATCTCTCAGCCTCCCCACTGTCTCCTCACCACCTCTTTCTCCACACTACTGCCTCAGTTACCTTTCTAGAAGAAGCCGAAGTTCTGATGGCTTCTTGCTGCATTCCTTTCTCAGACACCACCTATGAGTGAAGCCATCCTCAGTCTCCTAGGCATCTGAGCGCCTTCTCGCTCAGAACACCTTGTCCATACACTGATTTCTCGTATCACATCATATGGCTACTGTTTATTTACCTGCTTATTCTTCCAATGGCCTGTGAAGCCATAAAGGGCAGCAACTGTTTTTGCATCTTTTTCCAGAAGCTGGCATAATGTCTGGCATTTAGTGCACACTCAGCAAACATTTATTGAAGAAATTCAGGCCACTCGCCATCATGCTCAGTCTCCTCCGACCAGGCTTCATGTTTACATTTCCTATGATTTGGCGAGTGCACAGCAGTGACCCAGCCATCGCCCTTGAGTGTTAGTGTTGTCCAAGCTTCCATTAGTATTTGTAGTCGTTTCATTTTACTCTACATTTAAACTTCCACTGGACTCTTACCTGACCATTGCATGGTTAAGCTAAGATTTAAAGATGTTGTTTTCATATTTTTATACACAAAATGTAGGACCCTTATATGTGTACCTGGTGAACTCCATCTTGTTAAACTCAATGGGAATAGAGAATTGGCTCTGGGGAAGCCACGGTACTAAGAATGTAAGGATCATTGAATGCATAAATTAGGAGTTAATAAAGTGATGTTGTATTTATTTGGAATTGAGGTGCCAACATTTCTCTGCCATTGAGTGGAAGCTGCTTTGAAGGCTACACTCTGGGCAAAGTTAGTAACTAAACAATTGATTTTTCAGAGCAGTAAATTTAACCACACTGTAACCATGCTTGGAGAGGATTGTTGAGCCTTAAGGTCAAGATAGGTATTTAGATAAAGGTGACATATGTGTTGGCAGAAGGCAGGGTGGGCAGCAGTAATGAAAATGAAAATGATGTCTATTTCCCAGGATGGGGAAACAGGAAAATAAGTATGTATAGTGGAGAGATAGTTCTGTGACAAGGGACCTTGTGAGGGAAAAAGTTCGGGGTTAGGAATTGGCAACAGGTGAATGGTGGCCTGCGGACCAAGCTTACCCATGAAGGAGAGGTTTTTCTTTTTCCAAGTTGGCTGGATTCTATAAATCTAGAGTTCTTGAGGGGTCATTCTGTTGATCACGCTTAGGTAAAGTGAGAAAAGAAACCTCTGAGAGTCCAGAATCCTTGTCCCAAATCTTTACATCGGCTCCAGATCGTGGAGGTAACAAGAAGGGGTTGATGGTTTCTCGCACCCTCCTCTTATCTGCATGCTTCTTTAAGGTTGTGTAGAAAAATGGTTAGCTGAAGAGAAGCAAGGCGAAGACGGTAGCCACTAGAATACGTCCAACCAAATTGTTTTTCTCGGTTTGATTCTGAATCTAAGCTACTGAATTTGTCTCCCAACTGCCTGGCCCCTAAAGGATACTGGCTAACTTTCCTGGGCCCATTTATACCTTGTCTAAAAGTGAGGCTTCTCCAGGGTGTCTCCGGGATCCCCCTCTGCTAACCTGTAGCTAAAATAGAACTCCAGCCAGACCTGCCAAGGCCCCTCCAAACTGCCCCCCGGGACATTCCAGGACTGAGTGTCAACCCAGCCCTCATTTCCCTGTCAAAACTCATCCTCCGCGTCCACTCACACATCAGTCCTCTGCTTGCATCACAGGGCTGTCCCTTCTTTATGAGCCTGTTTACCCAGTATGCACCTCTGCCACAGCATCCATTGTGCTGTACTTGCGGTTTATTGCCACATGTCTCTGGAACAGAGTTCTTTGAGGGCAAGTGCTTGGTCTCTTCATATTCCCATCATCTGACTCAGTGCCTGGCACCTAGCAGGTCTCAGAAAACGAATCAATGATTAAGTCAATGAATTTCTGTCATATTTCCTTAATCTCTCAGGCTGGTTAACACTTTCTGCAAAGGAGATAAGATTATTTTCTCGAAGTGAACTTAGGCTGGTACCTATAGTCACTGTTTAATTTTCTACATTTCATACCCTAGTCCTTCAGTGGCCCATTCTAGAACCTCAGAGCATTTTTGTCAAGCTCATTGGTTTATAATTTTCAGGATCAATCTTCCCCTTTGGAATAGCAGGACTGTATCTGCTGGACTCCAAGTATCCAGCTTAATAATTTGTCCAAGTTCACATGGCTTGTGAGTGGACTAGGTGGGAGCAGAAGGCTGAGGACCTGTCTCCATGGAACTTTGCTAACATCTGGTTAAAGGGAAGTCTTTAAACATGAATTGTCATTGTATTTAACCAAACATATTTTATTAGGACACTAATAAACATTCCTCCATTGTAGATTATTTTCCTTTTCCTCTAAGCAAGGATGATTTTTTCCCTGTTGTTTTACCGTGTTCATATCCATATCCAGAGAATGAGCTTGCACTTGATCTAATGAAGATGTATTTTCATCTAGATGCAAGGATTAGCCAATTGGTGGAAATGTTTTCTTAATACAACCCCTGTCGTCCTTATCAAGTGCATTAATTTTTGTGACCTGGTAATGTGTCTAATAACCTTGTATGTCCAAGTGCTGCTGCTCACATTGCTACTGTCTGCATGTGTGAGGATAAAAAGACTGATGTTAGTAAACACCCCTTTCTGTACCGACCCTGCTGCCATATCACACACACCAGAATGTCTTTTTGCTCCATTTTCTTTCTCACACCAGATTAGCCCCAAAGGGCTCACTTTGTTTCTGGATGTCTCGCTTCTAATAGATGCAGACACATGAGTCACCTAGGAAGAGGGACTGAGCCAAATGGTCGCTCATGTTTTATCTGGTTTCATTGTTCTGTGAAAACAGTTCCACTAGTGGGGAACTTGCAGTTTGTTGTGGGAATCTGTGAGATTGGCCGTGGAAGTGCATAGCACAAGGCCTGCCAAATATCAAGCCTAATAGATATAAGACCTCTAAATGAGGATAGGATAGCAGAGGATAGGACAAGATAACAGAAGACGAGATGAACGTCTCCCTACAGCCAACACTTTTCATTTATCATCATCTAACAAGTAACAAGTGAGTGTCAAACTCTGTCTACAGCTTCAAGGAAAAATGCCCCGGTGAAAAATCCTACATTTTTAGCAACACTGAATTCATATAGACTCCTAAAGTAAAAAGTTAATGAAATTCCTTAAAAGCTTATATAAAATGCAAGGTAGTTATCTTTGGACACAGAATTCAAATCTTCTTACTTATTTTTAAACATTTCCCCCCAGTTGCACCTATTCAAAAGAACTTTGCTTAAAGTCAGAATTTGACTGCTAATATTCACACATATGGCAAATATGAACTAATCAGACCACAGATATTTTGCCGCATTCCATGGTGTCTCATTTATTTGTTTAATTTGCAGCTATAGCAACTAGATTCCACCACTTTGGGCTTTTACACAGAGACCTACAGTCTGATCAGCTTGGTTGAAGTCTGGCACTCAGCACTACACTCAATTGAAGACATATGCACAAACTCACCACATTTTTTAAGCTGGTTTTCACACAGGGCAGATATATACTATTTGCATAAAAAGATGGAAAGCAACCTTCTGCATGGATAGTAGGCAACGAAAAGATGTTGTGACCTTCTCTTCTGTAACATTTCACATCTGAAAGTTTTCCTGGCGCGCTTCTCAGAAGCGCATCTGACTTTCAAGCAGCCTGCCTCTCCACAGAGAGCTCACTCCAGCAATGACTAATGGGTTGACCTGGTGCCACGCTAGTGCTGCTCCATGCATGCTGCTCTGCACAAGACGAGCATTTGGAAATGACCTTGAAACAGAGTGCTGCCAAGTGAATGAAATATGGGCCTTCAAGTAGTGACGTTTCACGAGCAACTTACAGAAGAGTGTTCGCAGCATTGTCAAAGCTCAGCCTCTTCATTCGGTATTTGGTTTACCGAGCGTGTTTAACATGCACGAACATTGAGGCTTCCTCTTGATTTTATTAGCTGCACTTTGTAACAGGTTGGAAAAAATTAGGTAATGGAGAAACTTGGCATCCCACTGTTGTTTTCCTTAGGTGTTTTCTTTTCAAACTTTTGCGGAAGGAGCGGAAGATGCCCAAAGGCTGAAGGTGCAGTTAGTGGATAAAGAGAAGATGGTCGGAAGAAGCACCTCTCTGTATTTGTAAACTGCCCCGTTGATACGATTCTGTCTCACCAGACAGGCTCGAGGACAGGAGCACTGCCTGATCACAGTGTGCACACCCAGATAATAATCTGCTGTAGTTGAAAAATGCTCACCGATGTTGACATCAGCTGTTGCTATATGGTTTACCAGATGACTGATGTGTTTGTGTTGGTGCACAGTGTCTCCTTCCGATTGTTTCTCATGCTGGTGACGTTGGCTGACATTTCAGGATTTGGATGTTGAAGTTGGGCTTTGATCTTATTTGGTAGTCAGTGATCAGGCTCCTGGATTGACATGACTTTGGAATGTCCCCCTCAGCTTCCCTCCCTGTGACCTTGCTTCCATAACCATGGAAAGGCTAAGACAGCCAAGGCCAGAGCAGTCAAGGCGGGATGTTGGAAGAACACTGGGGAGCAAGTCATATTCTCTGAATTCATTCTTAATTAATTCTCTTCAACTAGCTCTCAGATTTTTATACAAAATCAGATTCAATACTTCTTAAACAAACAAATAAAAAAAAAACATTCAACCCTTCCAGAGCATTCTAAGCAGATTGTAAAAGACCTCTGGCCATTCTTATTTTTTAAATGCTGATAATCCTCACTAAGCAATCCTGGGAAATATACATCTATAAGATCAGGGCAACATACTGTCAACAGCCACTTCCCAGAACATTCCTTCTTACTTCATCTGGGATTTTTCAATAAGTAATTTGATATTTCTGTAAGTTTATACTGGAATCACTAAAATAAAGGCATTTTTTCCTTATAAGCGCAAGCCTTCCAGACTCATCATTTTGTAGAGTTACATAAGTAAACCTTGCAACTAAGTTAAAAATCTAAATTATAGAATATAGTTGTTACAAAACTGTTCACATTTTATACAGTAACATATTAAAACCAAGAACACAGTTGCAAAACAGTTTTTTCATAGAGTAACTCATATTGAAGTCAAGCTTGGTGATGCTAAATGTCACATGCTAAATTATTTGCTTGTGATTTTTTCTTCCCAGTTGCCTGTTTTTGGTATTGCTCAAAAGGTTCTGACATAGGAAACTCAGAAAGATTCCATTATCTTACCCTATTTTCTTTATCTACCTGTATTTAGGGTGGCTTGTTTTAAATTATAGTATACACCTTATTTTTTCACTTTTAAATATTTTAAATTAGAGAACACATTTTCCCAAATAGCCCTCATCCTTAATTTAGAACTCTCTCTTATTAATATGCCTAATTTTTAATGTATTTCCTAAAACACTTCTCAACTGCTTTAAAAAAAAAAAAAAAAAGGGATAGGAGGGGAAAAAAAAAAAAAGACCAAAGAAGGGATGAGAAAAAGAAAGAGAAATGTAGCAGGGAACATCAACCATCAGGTACACCATGACTTCTGGTAGTTAATATTGTAGATCACAGGAACCAAGATACCGAATAAAAAGAGAAGCCCCAAGCCAATGACATTTGACACCCAAGAATCCTTTGTCCTTGGCCTTCTGCTAACTTCATCACTGAGCACTGCCTTTCTCCTCCTGATAAGACTTTGTATTTATCTTTTCAGTGAACATTTTAGATATGAGGAAGTAGAGAGCTTGTATAGTCAAGACTATATGTTTGCCTTAAAGCTATATCTACAGTCTCACCGTCCTAATTTTTAGAATCATGTGAGATGATGTATGTGTGTGTAAATAGAATGTAAAGCATTTTCTTACGAAAAACTTTATTCTGCATCCCTGTGGAGCTTCCCCCAAGTGAACAGGGTCTTCTTTCCCAAGCCTGAAGTAGGGACTTTCTCCACCTTTATTTTTACATGATGGCACTTTGTCCTATTTGCTTTCATTGCAAAATATCTCAGATATTTTATTTGTATCTTCATATATATTTATACTAGAATACACAATTAAAAAAAATATGATCTTGTATTAGGATTCCCCGGAGAAATAGAATTAATAGGACATATGTATATAATAAGGAATTGACTCAGAAAATTATGGAGGCTAAGAAGTCCCAAGATATGCAGTCAACAAGCTGGAGACCCTGAAGAGCCCATCAGATAGTTTTAGTTCAAGTCAGAAAGCTTGAGAACCAGAAGAGGCAATGGAGTAAGTTCTGGTCTAAGACTGAGACCAAAGGGAGGAGAATGATGTCCCAGCTTTAAAAATCAAGACAGGGAAAAAGGTCAGCAAATACTCCCTGAGTCAGCCTTTCATTCTGTTCAGGCCTTCCATGGATTGGATGAGGACCACCCCCACGGGGGAGGGCAATCTGCTGTACTCAGCCTACTGATCTAAGTGCAATCTCATCCAGACACACCCTCACACACAGACCCAGAGTAATGTTTAACCAAACACCTGGGCACCCCATGACCCAGTCAAGTTGACTCATAAAATTAATCATCACAGATCCCCATTGAAATCTCCTCTTCCTTTAAGAACAACTCCAATGCAGAGGTCTGCAGAGCACCTTCCTCCTTCCATGCCATGAAAGTCACACTCGTGTTAGTCAACCCTGCTGGGCCCAGGTCTCAGGCTCAAAGGTTCTGATTGATTCAGTCTGGGATGGGACCCATGCACCATGAGTTGTTTTTTTTAATGCTCCCTCACATGGTTCTGAGGCATAGCTAAGTGTGAGAACCCTCAAATTTGTTAATCTCTAGGCTTCCTTGGAGTCAATGAAAGTAGTTATGGAAGAACACAAGAGGAAAGTCACCTTGGTTGATGGCTGACACTGAGCTGAACCAGGGTATAGCACACAGACAAACATGGTTAAATGTGCATAACCAGGGTAACTTAACCATAATGAGCTGGTTACAAGGTGGCATCTCTGCCTTGGTTTCTGCTAGGATTAAATACTGGCACCATCCCAGGATTCTAGAAAAAAAAAAAGAATCAATATTAACATTTCTTAGAAGATTAAAAGCATAATACATGTGTCAATTATTATTAATCCTTGAAAATATTTATGGAGTTAAATTGTCTGTAACTAATTAGAGATGGCAGTTAACAGGGGATATAGGTTTCCTCTGAGTTATATGAAACAAAATATAAATCTTTTATATAACTCTATTTTGTGCAGAAAGGATTTTTTGCTTGTCGGTGGGATTTTTTAAGTTTTATTTTATTTTCTTGGATCTCATACTTTTCCATAAATCCTATAAACAGAATTACAGTGAGGTGACTCATAGTCTTAACACTTTTTTTTTTTTTTAACCAATGTAGCTTGGAATACAGGGGATTTTTTTAAAACTGTGTTTGAAAAACATGGAACGGGAAGGGAAAAGAAGGGAAGGAGGGAGGCAAGGGAGGAAGGAAGGAAGGAAGAAGGGAGAGAGGGCACAAATATTTTACTTTAGATTACATTTTTTAACTTAATGACATTATAAAGGTAAAATGTTTTGTGATATCTCATGGGTATGTTATAGACAACCTTGAAATACAAATGGGTTTGGATTTCAGAAGTTCATGAGCTAGTCATTGGGAACTGGGAACATATTTCCCCACAGAAATTTTGTTATATAAGTGGTAATTAATTTTCGAGGCAAACTCATAAACCCTCCTCATTCTGTTTTGAAGCCGAAAGATTGTGCATTCACAGTGATAAATAGTAGACTATACTATTCAAAACTTGTAGAGCTAAAGAACATAAAAGCAATAACATCAACTGTGGAATTGCTTAAAACTTTTCACTTCGATACTGGCGCTGGAGGGAAAGCAGATTTAATTTTAGGAGCCCGAAGGTCAAGACATTCAGTGTTGATACTTGAGATACCGGTCAAAGGGGCAGAAGCCATTCTTCCTTGAGGGTCCCTGCAGCAACATGCAACACTTACACCAGATTCATAAGTCCTCAACGAAAGTGCCACCTTTCCTTTCTGCAACAGATTCTGATGGCGCACACGCTGTGTGTGACGTGCTCCTTACCACTTATGCTAAGGGCAAGCAGGAAGAACCCCCTCCTTGAGGAGCTTGTAATCCAGCAGGGGAGACGATCCAATAATTGTACAGATAGGTGACCTATGATTCATCTGTTTTTACGAAAAACTACTATATGACTCTTAAAGTTGATACCTATTTCCAGGAAATAATGATGACTCCCATAGCATGTGCCTGGGGATGGAGAGGAAATACATCTTTGTTAAATACCTGCCATGGGCCAGCCACTTACTTTACACTATCTCAGTTAATCCTGAGTGACCCTGAGGGGTAGAGATCATTATCACCATTTCCCAGATGATGAGCTGAGGCTCCGGGACCTTAAGAAATGTGTCTGCAGCACCACCGGGGTGCAAACCAAGCCTGTCTGACTCCAGGCACGCTCTGCCAATCTCAGCTGCCTGTTCTGCCATACCACTCTGGAGACAGGTCCTATTATTTTTTTACGCAAGTATCCGTGTAATAATCTTCACCTCGAATTTAGTATTGGAAACCGTGCTCCCTCTCCTGATGCTGGTGTTCCTGTTCGTTAATGGAGCTCTTTTGCTTCTGCTCTGCTGCTCTATCTAGTTCTCTCGTGCCGCAGCCAGCTCACCTGTGGCTTCTAGGGCAGTTTCCTCTCCTTCTTTCCCACCATATATTTTTGTCCGGTTTTTAATTTTGTGTTGGTTTTTAACTCTCTGAGCATTCCATTGCAAGCTGCTTTGCCCCTTTGAGAAATAGAACCCACATTACATAAATAGAAAATAAATAGGTGCGACTCTGGAATTCCTTGGTGGTCTCTTTGGGTGCCCTCCACCTGCCCTAGAGCAGGGCCTTGCACTCAGGAGTGAGCAATAAGGATCGATTGATTGTTAACTGATTGACTCCAGCAATTCCGAAGCACAGTTCTGGTTCCTCTAAAGAGGACGAAGAAATTGTTGGCTCCGACTTTATATGTTAATGTTATCATAAGACTTACTACTTTCCTTTTCCTTAATAGAACTTTCTTGCATTTTCTACTATCACTCATAAATGGAATGTAAAGGACCATTTGCACAGCTCGTATGCATCACTCTTCTCCCTCTGCTGTGCTAAGCACTTTATAGATCTTGTCTACTCAGTCCTCACAACCCTATTATTATTTCCATTTCACGGAAAGAGAAACTGAGGGTTAGAGAACTTAAGTGGTTAACGAGGAAAGCAAGGAAATCACCGTGTTCCTGGTAATTCAGCAATAGATGAAAGAAAAGATTGGGGAAAGAAAAAGGATTAAGAGAAATAAGTAGCTTCAGGTATAATCAGTAAAATGTAGAAGAGGGTTGGGAAGAATTGCAAGTGACTTAAAAGGAAACTAGTCTTCCTGCCCTTCCCCTGCTCCACTGAACAAGAGGTAGAAGTCACCTGCAAATGAATATTTTTATGTAGATGAGACATTCTCTCATCAGGAGATCATAACTTTGGGAACAAGAGGGCTGTACTTAGAAATTTTGTTTGTTTGTTTGGTACATGCCCCTAGAGGGAACAGAACCTGGGACTCTCTGGTCCACAGGCCGATGTTCCAACCGCTGAGCCAAACCGGCCAGGGCTGTACTTAGAAATTTTTTAATCCACATATTTATTTGGATAATTTCAAGTTATACAGCCTAATGTATGGGCAGAAAACTAAGGGTCTTCTTTGTCCTTCTGGGCTCACCCTTGTTTTCCTGTGGGCTCCCAGTCTGCATTAACCCCGGGATCCCTGGGAAATGAGATGTGCACTTGAATCCTCTGCCTCTTGGCAGGTGACCCCCAGCATGCTCCCTGTCATTGCTGCCACAGAGATGGCATCCAGAGTTCCTGGGGCACATCTGCAGCTCTCCAGAACAGAAAGACAAGAAACAGGGTCCTCTCCGCCTTTTCACACTGGGAAGAGGAAGACCTCCATTGTGAGTGACCCCAGGAAGTGAGCCTCATTGAAGAGAAGGCACAGTAAGAGATCGACCCATTCGTGGGTATTTGCTCACTAGATACTTGCTTAATGCTCTTATGCCTCGGACTTCTCTGGGTACTGATTTTGTTCCTCTTGAGAAAAAAAACAACAACAGCCAATCAAGGGAGGGGGGTTAAATCTCCAAGAAGTGGGGAAGAACTCCAGTGACCAGTTTTCAGGAGTTGAAATTGGAAGTCTAGAGCAGACACAATGATTTGGGGAGAATTTACATTCATGCAGGGAATGCAAACTAATTGGATGTATAAAATGTGGAGTCCAAGGTGGGCGCATAGCTGAAGCTGTGGTGAGAGAAATAAGAAGGGGCTCAGATCCGGGAGAGCCTAACACACCAAAAACCTGTTTAGGTTTTACCTTTAATGAAACAAAAAGCATGGCAAAGTTTTGCATAAGGAAATTATTCCATTTACAGAGAGAGAGGAAAAGAAGAGAAGGGTGACTCGGACTGGGGAGCAGCACCTGCGGAGTCTGGAAACACCATTTGTTGGACAAACAGCATAAGCGTGATCCCACAGCAGAAGGATGCAAGGAGGCAAGGACACTGAGACATCACCCAGGCCCATCCACAAAACGCCCAGTGTCCTGGCCCAAAAGACGGAACTTGATCCCAGTAGCTTGGGGGAATTGCTGAAGGATATTAAACAGGAAAAGCGGGGTCAGACAGGCATTTTGGAAGGCTTCCTCCTTCGGGGTTGAGAGAGAAGAATTGACAGGACAGCCTGGATTTGGGAGGGAAGACAAGAAGTCTGAGAATGGAGTGATGGTCAACACCCACACTAAAGGGAGGAAAAACTGAGAAGATCCCATCACAGGGGTGGGAGAACAGCTCAGGGAGAAAGGAGACCCTGAGACGAGGCACTTCCGGAAGAAGGCATGTCAGTAACACCCTGGGCCACAGAGGTCAGCCCCTGGCACAGGTGCCGAGGAATGGCAGGATGACTGACGGGGGACAACCCAATAGAGAAAAGAGGAGCCTGCCTAAAAAGCAAAACACAATAAAGATCCCATTCATGTGGCATTTTTTTAGGGGAGAGGAAATGGATGGTTTTTGTCTTGAGCCAGAAACAAGGGCAGATTGAGAAACAGCATTTGAGGGGTAGATGATTTTCCCTTACCGGCCTCAGCTCCATTTTCTGCCGGCGAATGACATGCTATTTCTAACATATGCCCTTAGAAGGGTCAGAAGTTCCCCCAGCTACATGGTAATGACCTTTGGTGTTCTTTCTACCACTTAATTTTTTGTCTGTATTGACCTGAATGTTAATCTATATACACTAAGGATAAATCATAGGAGAATATGCAGAAATATAGTAAAAAGAAGTTACTTGTTTTGCACATTTCTTGAGAAACTTTAAAATCATTCTTCCCATTTGTTGACTTCTCATTTGTCGGCATACCCGAAGCAACGAAAACACAATTTGATTACTTGAAAAGCTGCATGATTTAGATTATTTCTTTCTTGAAAATGTCCAAAATTTGATTTAGATATGTAAGAGCCTTCAGAAATTTCTGTGGTCATGTCATTAGAGACGAGCCATTTGTTTTTGTGAGGATTCAAAAGGAGAAATGTATTTTAGAAAATAGATGAAATTAGACTTGACTTGGAGAAATAGTTCTCTGGCCAAATGTTATTTAAAGACATTGGACCATGGGCTCCAGGCTTTGACTGTTCCTCAAGATAAACTTGCAGGTAGGAACCAGGAGGGCTGTTGTCAGACGTTGCTGTGAAGTGGTGGTATAATGAGTTCAGCCTGCTCGTGACATCTTTGGAGGTACGAGGGTACAGATGAGATATAAATGCTTCTCAGTTCTTTCTCATAATTTCTCTAATCTTTCTGGCAATTATAAAAAAGAGAGAGAAGGAAAAACTCTTCAGGAGTATAAAATGTTATTGAATTTGCAGCTGTCGTCATGGTTACCTGCATAGTTTCATTGCTTTATTAATGTGTAATTCCCTTTATTTCTGGAAATATCATTATAGTGAAACATAATAGGCTGTAGCCTCTTAGTGAGTTTCGCCATGTATCTCAGAGACTCGGACGCTGGCTGTGACGAATGTGTGTGGTTTCTGGGCCACCTGTGTGCTGTTGATCTAGTAACTAGGACATCATTGTTTAGGAAAAGACAACTTGAAGTTAATGACTCCTGAGAATTCCTTAAAAGTTCAAATACTTTGTTAAACAAAAGTGCTTATTTTTTCCTAGAGGAAAATGTTCCAAAGCTGAGTCTTTTTCTAACTAAAAGAATTTAGGTTTTCTGCCGTTAAATTTTTTAAGTAATTATTGTTACTTACTAAAGTCACTTTGAAGAGCTCAGGATTTTTTTTTTTTCCTGATCAATTGTTTTACAAATTATCTTTCCTAAGTTTTTTTCTTGTATCATAGAAAGATTTTTGTGAGACACTATTAATAGAGAGTTTTGAGCAAGTGTTTCTGAACATATTCTGCCACTACCCAAGTTGAAGCTAAATAAAATAGTTCAGTAAATTATCTCCCAGGCTAACTGCTTATGGCAGATACTGCTAGGTGGTCCCCACATTCATTTCTCTTTTTCCTGGGCATTCTCCAGTCTGTTTCCCAGCATCCCTTGCAGCTAGTTCTGACCATGAGACTGGTGTGACAGTAGAATGTGCATGGAAGTTATGAAGTCACTTCCAGGTCTGGCTCGTAAATAGCCCCCACTTAATCCTTCCCCCTTTTGTTTCCAGGCTGGTCTGCCAGTCTGGACTCTTGAGTAACTGGGTGGAGCAGAGCCTCCCTGCTGACCAGGAACATCCATTGTGGTGGAAAAGAGACAAACCCTCTGAGATGTGAGGATTTGTGCTGTGTTGCCTCGTGTTACTTTAGCTAATATACTGCTTATCAATATTTCTTCTAAGTGGACATAGAATCCTTGGGGAAAGGTCCATGTTTTTTATCCACAAGTTTTTCCTATAGCTTTTTTCATGGCCTTTAGAAAGAAACTGGCATTATAAATCTCAGGGCCCCTGATCAGTGTCCGATGGTAACTTAGCTGTGCTGACCAGTGCTAGAGACCAGAATGGCTACAGCAATTATAGATGCTTGGAAAATACCATCGACCCTGTGACTTACATGCACAGGGACCCAAAGGAGACGGAATTAACCTGTTCTGAATCCTTCTATGTGCCAAGTACTGTGTTTACTTCTCTAATATACATTATTTATTGTCTATAATTAACCTTCTAGGGAACTTTGTTATTCCCATTTTACAGATTTTTTTTAAAGTTTCAGGTAGGTTTAATAACTTCTTCATAGCTAGGGAGTAGCAAGGGAGGATTCAAATAAAAGTTTGCCTGGAACCACATCCAGCCAAGCTTTCCACTTCACTGCTTTTGATGGCACACACTCAGTTCACTCACATCAGTTGATCATTACGCTCTAAGACGGAATGATAGCCAGTAATAATTGGAAACATATGCAAAGAATATTTGATTATCTGTGATGCTGGGAACAGAAACTCTCATTAGGTTTTTAGAAGATTATAATACCGACATTGTGGGGTTTTACCTTCTACCTTAATTAAGAAATCAGAACAGTTGCTGTAACAGATAACACAATGACAGTGCTTTAAAACCGAGGGTCCGGAGGTTGGCAGCCCAGCTCTTCCTCGTGAGGTCGACTTGGGCCCCAGGCTCTTTCATCTACTTGCTTCTGGGTCCTCCAGGACTGTTCTTCATCTGCACAGTGGCATTTGGCTTACCACCCCACATCTGCGTTTAAGCCTTGAGAAGAGGGTTCAAGAGAGGAGAGGGCAGATGTCTTTCCAGTTAAAGGCGTGACCCAGAAATTCCGCACATCACTTGCTCAAAGAGCGACATGGTCTTGTTGCTGTATCACTGCAGGACAGTCAGGATGTGTCATCCCCAAATGCTTGGCCTTGTGCCAGTATTCATATTCTAGTAGAAGAAGGGCAAGAGAGATTGTCAGACAACTAGCGGCCTTTGCCACACCTTCTTTTTCTCCCCGTTTTTGATAAACATTGATAATGAAAAAGAGCCAGAACAGCAGTGGCAGAGAAGGGAAGGAAATGAATCAAGGAAACTAAGTAATTCAGAAATTGAGTATCTCCTTTCTCCTTAACTTCTTCCAGAACACATGCTAAAAGAATCAAGAATTAGTGCCTTGCACAAATTACTTCAAAATAGGCTGTAACTATTAAATCAAGCACTCTCTGAATAAGATGATTGCAACAAATTGAGGACATATGAACAAAGACAAGGTAGTAAATAATATTAAGTAATTAGAATTAATTTCATTAGGTGTGACATGTGGTTAAATTATAAAACAAAACCTTATCTGGTAGAGATATTTACTGCAGACTATATAAGTGAAATGATATGATGTCTGGAGTTTGCTTTAAAATTCTGCGGGGGGGGGGGGTGGGGAGGGGGTTGATGAATAGATAAAATTAGATTGGGAAAATGTTCTGAGTTGTTGAAACTGGATAACAGGTTCATGGGGGTTCGTTATGCTATTCTTTCTACTTTTAGGTACATTTGAAATATTCCATACCATAAAACAAGTTAAATAAATACTTGTTCCAGGAAAGAAAAGCAGTTTTTGGCAGTGCCCTGATGTTCATATGAGCTCATTTCTGCACTCCAGCGGAGAGCAATCTTCAGCTTCCAGGGTATTATTATTTATTCTGCATGCATACAGCTGGGAAATGCTCATTTCATCGAAAGAAATCATTAACAATTTGCTTTTGAGCCAATTAAATAAAACTTGGGGGAGTGCCTGCTGCATCTAGTTATGTGAAGGATGCAAAAATGAGTCAGATGAGGCCCCTGACCACTAAGTTTAAAGTCTAATCAGGCAGATAAGACAGTCTTCCAAATAAATCTCAATGATAAGATGTGTCGAAGGAGGTTTCAGTGGAGGAAATCGCATCAAATTGGAAGGATCAGGAAAGTTTCCTGAATCAGGTATCATAAGCTTTAAAGAAAGGGTAGGCTGAGATGGAAGTGGTGGGGGGAATGGTTGAGGCAGGGGACCACCAAGAGAAAGCCTCTAAGCCAGAGAATATGAGATGGTTTCCTGGTGACTGGAAAGGAAGAAATGGTTTTGAGTGTATCTGAATGTCCCATTAAAGGAAATAGGGGAGCCAAGTGGACCCAATGGAAAACATTCATATTCTGTAAGGGGACATGTCATTTCTGAGACACTGGTGAGACTCTGTAGAACATGCTTATGTCCCGATGTGATGGTCGAGCACAGAAATAGGTTAGTGTGGGGGACTCTGCTGCGTGTACTGACGGTTGACCCTGTAGTTAGATGATGAACTTACTACTAAAGAGAATACAAAACTTTAAGGCCAGTTTTATTAGAATCGAGGATGGAAATTATGACAGCATTATTGTGAAAATGACAGAATGGTTTTAGTTGACATTAAAGACAGTGAGTCCCTGGTGTGACAAGATCTGTATTTCTCCCAGCACCTCTCTCTCACACAGAGCCCTCTTCTCCGTTCTACCTCTCCTCGTTCCTTCAGGCTAAGCTTCTCCAAAGAGCTGCCTGCACAGGGTGTCCCCACGGCCTGACCTCCATTCACTCTTTAACCCAATCTGAATCAGAAGCCTGCTGCACCACTGCACTGAAACTCTGTTCAGCTCGACGTGGGCGGTTCACAGTGACTCCGTGTTGACCGGTTCCATGGACACCTGATGCCACTCCCTTTTCCTTGGAGCTCTCTCTCCTTGGCCTCTGGTTTTCTTTCGGCTGCTCTTTCTCATTTTCTGCACAGACTCTCCCTCGTGAACCTGCGCACAGTGTGGTAACTTGGGGTCCATACTGGACTTCCTACGATCTCTGCTGGGAGGATTCTCCTGTTCTGTGGTTTCACCTAAGGGAATTCAACAAAGCTCTGACATTTATATCTCATTTGAGTCCTGGACCTACCTAATACCTCCACTTGGATTTCTCACAGGTATTTCAGATGTAACACATCCAAAACTGAAATTCGGACTCCCACCTCCCCCTCCCTGTTCTCCAGCTCAGTAAATATCACCACCATCTGTCTACCTCGCTGCTCAGGCCCATAACGGGAATCCTTTCATTTGCAAAAGGTCCACAGCACAGTCCCACTAGGCAGCCCAAACAAATACCACTTAGTTATGAAATGTCCTTTGATCCTCAGACTGTTCCCTCAAGTGGCTGAAGTGTATAAGCTGTAAAAATAAAGCTCTCTCACATAACTTCACTGTAACATAGCAGTTTGATTTAGGCATCGGTGCTAGCTGTGTATTTAAATGTGTGGTTGGATTTAAGCTATATATTTTAAAGGATTTTGTGGTCCGCTTGCCCCGGGCAGCCAAACTCTGCGCCTGACCACACGTGGTTACAGTCAGGACTAGTCTCAGGGAGTTCCACAAGTAGAGGAGACCCCAACAATCATCTAGGGGATGCAAATTCTGCTCTTCTTTCCCCGGGTTAGAAATCCGCAGGTGTGGCCCTCTCCACCACCCTTTACTTCGTCCAGAGTTGTGAAAAACAGGAACCTTAATTCTCCTGTTTGGCAAGGATCTGAGGACACTTTCCTTTCTCCCTCACCAGACCTCAAGAGGATAGAATTAGAGCAGGCTTGCATTTTATTCCTGTCTTATGAGCCTCTGTTCTCAGTGGAAAGGAGCAATGAATCGGAGGAAAGAGAACCAGCTTCTAGTTTCACCTGCGGAACTAGCAGATTAGTAGAGTTGTCCTTACCCCTTCCTGTACCTCCCTCCACATCCAACACATAATAATAACCAATGCTACTTGAGTGTTTACTGTGTGCCAGACACTGTCTGATGCCCTACATGAGCGAACTCCTCTGATCCTCAGAACAACCAGTACTTAACTGACAAGAAAACTGAGGCTTAAGAAGTCAGTAGATTACTCGAAGACACCAAGGATTAAATTCAGGTTGTTTGATTCCAGCGTCTACCCTTCTAACCACTCTGTTATACCAAGTTGCCTGGAAACTACCTCTGAATTACTTCTTCCCCTCATTCCTATTGTGCCATTGATGTAAGATGTACCATCCATTTAATTTAATAACGGTTTTCAGAAATAAGCACTACCAGATCAAGTGTAGTTATAGTAGGACTGTTTTTTAAAATTCTAACCAGTGTTTTCTCCTTCTTGGTAGTTCCTTTTTACCTCAGGCTTTTAGCTTTAGGGATAAACTAATTGCAGAAAACAGAGAGGCAAATTCTTGATAATTGAGTTCTGAAATTGGGTCATGCAATTCATAAAGGATAATCAGGAGTTGGGGTTGCTTTTGGTTTGGTTTTGTTGATTAAAAGACAGAATTTTTTAGAACAAACTTGAAAAAATGTCTTCAAGATTTGCTTTGCTTATCAAGTGCGAAAGCCTGACATTTAGTGGAGCTGGGGAGGATGAAGGCTGATGTCTGAGAAGCTTCTTGTCCCACAGGAGATAACATTTTAGCTGTCTGCAAGAGGAGAATGTGCAGTTGAGATGCTGGAGGACCCTAAGAAGGTACTCCCTGCCCTGGTTCCCCTGGAGATGGGAGATAATGGAAATCCCGGAAGCATTTGGGGAAATCCCAGAGTGCAAAGGACCCTGGGTTGAATTCCAATCATTGTTCTGACGGCCACGTCTAATAGGGAAATCCTGTGCAGCAGAATTTTGGAGTGGAAAAGCAGCATTGACTGGTTGAGATGTCTGGGCTACATGGAAAACATCTTAAAATGCCCTGTGTCCCCAGATGCTGCTCTAAGAGGGGATCAGAAGGGCCTTGGTGTCCTGTGGTAGGGTCACCAGGATGCCACCAGCAGGTTTGATGTGGATTCCATGCTGTGGAAACAGAGGCAATGTCAGCAGCAGAAGCAGTGTGCGTCGACTGTCCCCAACAAAGATCAGCAGGAACAGGGGGCCAATGGACCTGACGTCTCTTCCCTGATATCATGACACATATTTAGATACTACCAGGCAAAAAGAGGGGAGAAGGGCAAGACCCCGATTTCACTATGTTTAAGTTCTGAATTTGACTGTGAAATAACTGAACATGATTGAGTATCCCTGGAAGTGACTGTAGTAGCTAAGTTACTCAAGGTCACATCGCTGGAGAGGATGCAGCCAGGATTCCAGCCCTGGCCGTCTGACTGCACAGCCCATAGTTTCAATCACTATCTGTGCTGTATCACCCTGTACTGTACTATCTCCACGTTTCCCAGAACCAAATGGCATGGTGGCTCATGACCTAAGTTAAATGGCATTACATAAAGATAAAGGATAATTGTGAGGTTCACCCTGTGACTTTACACATTGATTTTAAGATGCATACAAATTTCAGTAACACTGAAATGTCTTCGACAGGACACATTTCTCTCTTCATCTCTGCTGCCACCACTTAACCTGTATCTTACCTGGATGATTGCAAATGCCTCCAAATTGGAGAGATTAGTCCTTTTCTATATAATTAGGAGCAAGAGATCTAATACCAATGGATGGAAGATCTAAAGAGACAGAATTCTCTGCAGAATCAGAGAGAACTTCCTCAGAATCTCAGATATACAGAGGTAGAAAGAGCATCCTTGGGCAGCACCAAATGTCATGTCCCTTGAGAAGTCAGAGCATCGTGAAGGCCCCTTCTACAAAGAAGGGACCTCTGGAGGGGAATTCTGTGGTGAGCATACCATACGGCTGGGCGCTGCAGCTTCTAAGGTCCTTTTCCACTTTGAACGCCTGCCATTTTTAGAATGGAGATTGTAAACACCAGATTGCTGTGTGTTTTAAGCGTGAAACATGAGGACATGGAATCAGTGGGGATAGACTAGACTTTTGAAGGTGGTTACCACTGAGAGGAGCAGAGCTTTGCAGTATTCTAAGGTAGGATTGAGGGGAGATTTTAACACCGGGAAGAACTGAGCAGATTGGTACATAGAAGGTAAAGAATTGGTAAAAAAAAAAGGGAAAAATTAAAAGTTAGAATTCTGTTCCTGTATCTATTGCTGCATAACATACTACCCCAAAACTTGGTGGCTTTAAATAATAACTGTATCTCAGGATTCTATAGGTCTGGAATTGAGGCAGGGCTCACTGGGGTGATTTTTCCACGGTACCCTCAGAGATCACTCAGTTGTATTCAGTTGGCATGGTCTTGTGCCTTCGTAGGGATGCCTAGAAAGCTGTGTTCAGCTGGGACTGTTGACCAGGAGACTTACACATGACCTCAGCAGTCTCTCAGGGTTGTCCGCATTCTTACACGTGGCTCCAGAGAAGTGTTCCAGAAGGTCCAGAAGAACCACAGGCTTCTTCTGATCCAGTGTCAGAAGCCCTAAACCATCACTTCCACTGCATCCTATCGGTCAGTCAAGTCCCTAAGGCCAGGTCGGGATTGAGGAAAGGAAGTTGGTGCCACCGCTCAGTGGGACGGTCAGCAAAGAGTTTATAGCCATTCTGAATCTCCCATTGAGACATTGGAGGGAACAAGACTGAACAATGTTGGAAGTGCAAGTTGAGAGCAAAGACAGTATTATCCTTAGAATGGTGGCGGGACATGTCTGCCCTAGAGATAAAAACACAGGAAAGAGGTTCCAGGCAGTGGAGATAGAAGTTTTGAGATGAAAACAAGAGAAAGTGTAAGGAGTTATTTCAGAGTTCAAGTAATCCAAGGCTATCTAGTGGAAGGAGAGTTTCCATAATGAACATTATGCTACCCACCCACTGTCCGTACATTTTACCTCGGAGTTGCTTCCTCATTCTGTCGTAGTCTATCTTCACTGGCTTCGCCAGTCATGCTTCACACAGCCTTCTGTCTGGGGTCAGTGTCTGCAAGGTTTTTGGTTCATATCTTCAGTGTTCTTCATGTAGGCCAGGCAGCGCACCCAACTCCAGCGTTGTCCAGGGCTGTGGGAAAGTAAATTGGTCTCCCTGGAAAGTGAGCCCGTCTGTGGCTTCAGTCCCAGTTCACACGTAAGGGATTGAGCAGAAAAGCCATGAACCAGGGCTTGAGTAGCAAAATACAAAATCCGCTTTCTGCAAATCATCCAGATAATCTCGTCCAAGCCTCTCCTGTATCAAAACAAAACAAAAAACAGAGCCACTGAGGGTGACATGGGCAGGCGTTCACAGCTGTGGTGGTGGCGGCTTGGCTCCTACTGTATGCACAGAGGTGTTGGATTGGCCTGGTTGGTGCGTGTCTGCCTGTATGTGTCCTTTTGATGAGTATCTTAGAAGTTTGCTAATTAGAGGGGTGGGGGGATGTGGAAGTGGGCAAATGGGGGACAAATAGGGACGGAAAGAGACTTTACTCTGGGTGATGAGCGCGTGATGCTGTGTGCAGATGATGTTTTATTAAGTTGTATACTTGAAACCCGTGTGGTTTTATTAACCAATATCACCCCAATACATTGAATTTAAAAAGAAAAGAACAAAAAAGAAGTTCACCAGTTAATTCTAAAGCAGTGTTTCTCTTTGGCATCGTGTCTCATTCTTTTCACATTATATATTCTCGTAATAAGTGATGGATGCATAAATACATTACCGTTTGCTCAATCAGTATTTTCTGTTGTTGATGTAAAGTGCACAAATTGGATTTGTTTTAGGATAGCTGAATTTGGAATGTGACATTTTGCCAAGTCAGAATCTCACTTGCCCAGACAACACACATGTGCATTTGCAGTTGTTTTCTTTTTAAAATAGTATATGTTTGTGGTGCCATTGATTAATGTAATATGCATTAATGTGCTGTTACAACCCCCCAGGACATGCACGAGTTCTTTCAGCCAGCAGTCAAGAATTCCCCAAACTAAAGTTTTTAATAAAATACAGATTGCGGGGGGTGGGGGAGAACATCAACGTGAGAATTTATGAATAGCAAAAGTGCTTGAGGATTCAACTTTTCATGGACTTGCCCATGGAAATACAGGGTAATTGTTCCATGACTTCATTCCTCAATCATTAGACATTGGCTATCTCTATTGATATACTGAACCTGGGTTTTTAAATGACCCAGCTCTCTGACTGTGTTGTTTCACAACTTTATTTTTACGTTTTCGCTTGCTCCAGTGTTTGTATAGCCGTATTGTCAGATCCAAAACTTCAATGAAGACTGACATAGCCACATGGGTGACATGGCTCAAGCTGCAGAAAGTAAAATTGAATTCTTCCCCATCCGTTGTAAATAGCTAGCAGGCAGCTTTCTCCAGTGCAGTGCTGATAGAACTCTGGCATGGGCTCATTCCAGGCCTATTTTAAGTAACAGCTTTTATTTTGTCTTTCTTAAGGTAGTTTTCAACCTTTAACCATCATATTCTTCCTATTCCAAAAAGCTGGAATAATATTTTTCTAGATGAATTAGCTGATGCAAAATTTAACTGAATGAAAACATTCTTTATAGACTGTGTTCTACTTTATAAAGTAAGATGCTGTTGCAGCTGGCTAGAGTCGGGCCTAGAACCACTGTCCTCTTCTTCAGATTCCAGGAGTGTTGTTGTTTTCAGACATCTGTTTGATAAGAGGACGCAGACAAGTTTTTGTCTTTTAATATAAACCTACCTTAGCCTTAAAGTGACTTTAAAATACAGAAAGTAAGATTTGTCCTTTAACCCCTAAAACAACTTTTAAGATCCTTAAGAATATATATATATATATATATATATATATATATATATATATATATATATATATATATAAAGTATGGTCCTCTTTAATGGAAAGAAATTTTTTCTGCAGCCAAGCTTTATGAGTCAGCATTTTGGTATAAATAATTTACAGCTATAATCAGAAGATCATTAAGTTCAAGCATGCAGAAAACCATTTCATGGTCTTTGCTAATAGTGTTAATAGAGGCCAATTCAAATGAGTTAGGCCACTGATATTAATAACGCCTTCAAGTCCAACGGATGTTGCTGTTTACAGTTGAGGGAAAGAAGAGCGTATTTCTCTTACATTTCAGTGTTTTTAGATCTGGATATTTTTCTGTGGATTCTGTAAAATAAATATCAGTTGACACTTATTGTAGAAGGTAGAAGGCAATATCTCTGTAGTGGGTGATTGTATTTAAAAACCGTGTGCCAAGGGGACAGGGCTCATGATGTCATAAACAATATGAACTCGGGAGGCATTAGGATGGGTACCCCCTTACTTATCAGTGGTGTGGTGCACAGGTTGTGGAGGAACAGCGGGGGAAGCTGGCACTGTCCCCAGATATCACCTCTTTTGTGAAGAATGCAGTTGTTTTTTTTCTCTTTGCCCAAGCTGTAATGACCTAAGACTTAGATTCCATCCTATGACTGTCCTTTCCATAAAACCACCAGATAGAATGCCTCCCATGTCCCAATTATACAGCCCTCTTGTGTTTTTCTGGTGTTTGGATTCCCATAGTTGCAAATAAAAAGTATATTTTTAGTTTTAGAATTTTCCTTTCCATTAAAAAAAAATCCCTGAAGATTTGTGGCACCACTGTTATTTCTGTTAATGTCATTGCTTCCATAGCAGCAAACTAAGACTGTGTATGAAACTATGTTTACAAAAAAGCAATTATCCAAGTGAACATTATAGCGACATGTAGCAAAGCTTCAATTTAGATTTCCTGTAACCACTATACCACACACACACACACACACACACACACACACACACACACACACCTTCTAATTTATGTTATAAACAATATAATTGGCTAGACTCTCCTGTCCCTGGCCAAAGACCTGAGATGTGACTAGTTCTTTGGGGTTTCGTAGCAGAAAGAAAGCTCAGGCATCTAACATTCTGAGCCATGGAGATGAAACATCCTTCCCTATTCTCAGTTCCAAATGGGAGCAGAATATAAAATAAATATGTCTGTACTGATATTTAATCCTTAGGGTGGGTTTAAGGAAAAAAATAGGAGACAAAGAAAATAAATTCCCAGTTTCTCACAGCTCATTTTGCTAAGCATAATACCTAACATATTTATTTTGCCTAGAAGGTTTTTCTCCTCTCAGAATTTTAATTGGTAGAAGTCACGTCTTAAATTTAGAACATTTCAGATCTGCTTTACCATCTTCCAGGTCAGAGATTTCAGTGGCCATTCTATAGAGAAATAAGAAGTTCTATGTGAATGGCACTTTCCAACTAGATCTAATGGTATAAAATGAGACTAGAACGCTGTCTGGAGAAAGCATGCCAGAGAATGCACTGCCGAGCTTTTATCTTCGTGTGAATAGGGTTGGCCTTCTCAAATGTTCCAGTGTGGCTTGGCATTACCTATTTTCTCCGAAAAACTAATTCCAAAGTCTTTCTGATGGACACTGCTCATATTCAGTTGTGCAGATAAAAGCTAGCTAGGAAATAAAATTAACATTTTTTTTGCAGCATTTTTGAGCAACACTCTGTATTAAAATAGTCTAATTCAGCAACTTTGGCCACAGAACTTTGTAGCCATTGTGCAGAAGTACCAGCAAATGGGAGCAGTGGGCTCTTGGTCCCTTCCTGCTGAGAGCATGCAGCGGCCTGGAGAGCACAGCCATGCATCTCAGCAAAGGAGACGGATACAAATACAAGAAGCGAAGTCCGGCCAACCCAACCGTGCCATATAATCGGGGGCTGGAGGGTCAGCGATGAAGGTCTTGTCAGACTGTCAAGACTTAATTCTTATGAGACATTTGGAGAAACGAAAGGCTGGAAAGAATAACGTGCTTCAGATACATCCAGCAAAATAGCAGCATAAAATCAAGCAACACGGCGGAAATGAAAAATTAAACTCACCATATTCCTACTGCATAAAAGCAGCCCCATAAAACTGTCTCATCTTGCATTCACCAATCAAAAGCTTTTCTAAAGCATTTTAGAACTTTCCCCCAGCTATTCTAAAATTCAGTTTCTCTATCTGGAACATGATCACCTAGGCTCCTTAAAAAACCCTCTGTTTTATAATTTAGGGAGGTTGCCACAGAAATCAAAGTGGTGGAGCTCTCAGGAAGCCTGAGGAGGGGGGCTGCTGGGTGGAGGGGAGGGGAGAGCACCACCAGGGATCCCACTCTAGTGATGCTGATAAGGCAGGGCCAACCCCAAAGGAGAAGCCAGAGAAATGCAGAGGGGTGTGTCCTCCAGAGCCCCCCACCCCCACCCCCCCACGTGGCAGGACCTGGAGACTCAGTCTGCACCGGGATAACTTGGTAGTTAACCTGGGCGTTTGACACCACTCTACCCATCGATAATGCTGCAATAGAGAAAACACGGCTTTGGCTATGACTATTTAACAAGAACTAAATGGATACAGTTCTGATCCATTTACTAAGTAATGAATTATTAAGCATCTATTGTTTGTAGATGTTGAACAGGATACTAAAATTATAGTACCCCTTATCTCCTTGTGATAGGCAGACTAATGGCCCCTAAGGAGTGCATGCCCTCATCCCCGACACCTGTGACTGTGTGATATTCCACAGCATACGGAGTGTCAGGATTGTAGATGGAGTGCAGGTTGGTAATCGGCTGACTTTAAGGTAAGGAAATTATCCAGGATCATCCAGCTGGACCCACTGTGATCACGAGCATCCTTTAAATGGGGAAGAGGGAGGCAGAAGAGTCACTGTCAGAGAGATACGATGTGAGAAAGACTTGTTCAGCTATTGTCGGCCCTGAAAATGGAGGAAGGGGCCACTAGCCAAGGAACAGATGTTGGAGAAGGCAAGAAAATGGACTACAGATAGTTATTGTGGGCTATTAAATGCCAACTACTGTGCTTGGAAATAATAAACATAAATATATAAATACCCTGTTGCTAATTTCAAGGATCTTACCATGTAGTGGAGAGAAAGATGAGAAAACTGACAAGTCATAATGCAGGTTTTGAAGGCTCTCGACAGAATGTGGGATAGCATAATAAGGGAGGGACAGCTTCTAACTCAAACATGAAGGTCAAGGGAAGAGAACAGGTATCTGGAAAGTTCTTTCTGAGAAGACAAAAATCTATGAGAACGATATAAGAAATAAAAATATTATATAATATAGTTTGATCTGAGATTTTAAACAAGTCTATTTTGAGAATTCTTATGGCTCCCCACATACATGAGGAAAGATGGACTGTAATCAAACTGAAAGTTGGAATCATAAAGAATCATAGATTATTCAGTTTGAATAATTGCCACAGCACTGAACAAAAGAATAATAAAATATATGGTTGATTTTTTTCTACTAAGAGAATTTGCCAAAGCCTAATAAAATGCTCTTGATATCTTGCCTCATGAAGTAACGGAAGGGAAATGTCTCTGTATTTTCCTGCATTTAATGTCACTAAGATATGTTATTGCCAAGACATGCAAATAGAGCTGCCTGGGCTGGAGTTAGAGGTGACAGGTTGGGCCTGGAAGGCTCTACAGGCACTGAGAAGAGCACTGGACTTGGGATCAGAAACCTAATGCAAGCCCCTCTTGCCAGATTTTAGACTAGCTGTAAGATTTTAGACAAGCCACTTAACCTTTCTGAGCCTCGGTTACCTCCTTAGTCAGATGGGGCTTCACAAGAATTAAATGAAATATGGGTTCTTTTTACCCATTGTATCTCTTTACCAGCTATTAAGTGAATGAATCTGCTTGTGCAACAAGGCAAGATCATACTTTAACTTAAGCATAATTGCAAAATATGAGCTGAGGGATAAATGAAAGCCTTCTGCTCTCTTTCTACCTCCTGACCCCACCTCAGTCAATCCTCACTATGACCAGTATTAGCTTTATAAAACACACATTGATCATGTCACTCTCCTAAATGGCACCCTTCAGTGCCTACCTATCACTGTTCAGAGAAAAATCAATGCCTTGGTGTCAAGGCCCCTTTTGTTCCGGTGGGTGATCAGTGCCCACCCCTCTGGATGACTTTGTGTCCCCCGCAAGGCTATACATGCTCATTCTCTCTCTCTCCTCCATATCTTTGCACTGTTCCCTCATATTGAAAGGCCCTTGCTCCCACGTCTTTACTCCACCGATCGCTTCCTACTTTTTCAACATTCAGCTCAAGTCTTAAGACCTTCCTATGTGCTTTCCATGGTGTGTCAATATCTACCTTCCCAAGAAACTTCTTTTCCTGAAAGTTTATTGTCCATGTGGTTGTCTGTCTTGTGTTGGCTCATCCTCCGTAAGGGCAGGGACTAGGGGTCATTGCACCTTGCTTTTCCCTCATATCATACCTGGAATATTGTAGGTCCTCAGTAAGTGTTGGTGAACGAATGAATTGGTCAGTCACTGCAGTGGACTACCTGTTTGTTTGTACCACCCAAATCCATGAGTTGAAATCCTAACCCTTCATGATTAGATCATGAGGGTGGGGCCCTCATGAATGGTACGAATGCCCTTATCAAAAGGGCCCCAGAGAGCTGTCTCTTCTCTTCCTACCACATGAGGGTGCAGCAAGAAAAAGGCTGGCTATGAGCCAACAACTATATCCTTAGTAGACACTATATCCTTGATCTTGGACTTCCCAGCCTCCAGAACCATGAGAAACAAATGTTTGTTGCTTAAGACACCTAATCTATGACAGTTTTGTTAATTTTGTTATAGCAGCCCCAGTGGACTAACACACTCACTCACATAATTAATTGGCTGATATACATACCAAGTGACTCATCGTAAGACAAAAGTAGTAGCATTTATGATGCCAGAATACAAATTCTTCATTCTTCAAAAATTTCCATCCCAGAATGGAGAAAGGTATGGGTTGCCTCTGACTCTGCTGCTTGTGATGTCACTAGATAGTGTTTCATAGTCAACACTGCTCATTGCCTAACTCAGCGTCCACTCTCTCTTTACTCCAAAATAACAGACTCTTATTTTCAGCTGGGTACATGACCACCAGAAATTAAAAAAATAAATAAAAAGCAACTTTCCTAGGCCCCTTTGCAGCAAATGGCTAGGTTCTGACAAATAAAATGTAAGTGGAAGAGTTCTGTGGAAATTCCAGGAAGGCTACTTACTTACTGAGAGCTGGCTCATCAGGGAGGGGTCCTGCTTTACTCTTCTTCTTTTTCCTTCCTTCCTTCCTTCCTTCCTTCCTTCCTTCCTTCCTTCCTTCCTTCCTTCCTTCCTTGTTTCTTTTTTTCCTCAGAAATGGTAATGAGAGTCTCAGAAGCCATTTTGGACCATGAGGTGCCCTTACGATGAAAGCCATGTGCTAGGTTGTCAAGCAGAAAGATAGAAAGAGTGCCTTCCCTGATGACCATGCGATCCCCCTGCACTGCTGGCCTCTGGGCTTCTTTACATGAGAACGAAATTGACGCTCAAAGGCAGCTGTGAGCAAAGTTTTTCTGTCAAGGACCAGATAGCAAATGCTTTAGACTTTGTAGGCCGTAGCAATCTCTGTCACAACTGCTTGACTCTGCTCTTAGAGTGCAGTGACAATGTATAAACGCATGAGGGACTGTGTTCAAATACTATTTTAATTTACAAACTTGGTGGCAGGCCGGATTGAGTCCATGGACTGGAGCTTGCTGTAAGGTACTGAGATGTTGAGCCTTTCTGATATATGGAGCCAAATACAACCTGAACTAATACATCACGGTTGGTCAGATGAATCTTTTGATTTAGAGAAGAGAAATTATCAAGATTCTTGTTTCATTTAAAAAAATTTTTTTTCTTTCAGTAGACTATTCCTCCCTTACCCTATCCTGATTTAATGATAAAAAGTTCTGGCAATTCTGTTTCCAGACATTTTTTGTTATTGAGACCAACTAAATCAGGCAGGGCTTTCTAGGTTTTCCTCAGTTCCATTATGTTCAGTTTGGGACATTCCGACAGAATGTAAATGAGACAATCGTCAGGTGTGTGGACAAGCAGAATGGGGGACAAGGAGCGAGGCCGGTGAGAACTGAACGATGAACTCCACGCTGAGAGCTCCTAAAATGTGTTTGAAGTATTCCACAAAATGTTCGGGCTGACTGGATGATAGCTTATTGGACTCTGTTACTAGGGAGGTTGCAAGCTGAACTGATGTTTAGCAGCAGGGCAAGAGCTGGTCTTGAAGAGACTTTTCAGCAAAGACTTCGCCTGATGTTCTTAGGAGGTCTCGACTTCTCTGGTTTAGCTCATCCTGTGAAAGCCGAATAGTATCGTACAGACCAAGGATGCAAATTGGTTTCCTCTTGCAGGTAAACTTGAACCGATGGGTAGTAGATATCTGGAGCTCTGTATTGAGAGGGATTCTGTGTTGCATCCAGGTTTCAGGTGTGGTCTGTGCTTCCCCAGGTGCATGGGGCAGGAGAGGAGGGGTCTCCCCCAGCTCCTCACTCTTGGTATAGACTCAGGGAACATGAAAGCTGGAAGGAAGCCACAGTCTCTTCACTTTACAGAGGGCCACAGAATAACTCATGCAGGCTTACACAACTAGTTAATGGTAAAACCATACTTAGAAGTCAACAGTGGGGTTGGCTTTCTCATTGCACAATACTACACATATTAAGATTTTTCACACTTTTCACTAATTTTTCATAATTTTTTTCTGACCTAGAACTTGAACCCGCTTGTTAGTGAGATCTTGCTTGGTCCTCATGACCATACTTCTGGAGCTCTTGTTCCTGGCATTTTATGAACCTGATCCTTCATACTTAGCTCTGTGAGCCCCTGATAGCCTTCCAAAAATTGCTTTTTTGTTGTTGGGTTAATGATGATCAGAGTCAGTTTTTATTGCTTGCAATCAGTAACTATAGTTGATATGGAAATTGATCCAGGAGTGGGTTTCAGGAAACAGATTCTCAGGGAAATAGGCAGAATAGGGAATTGATTATCTAACCTAGATTAGGCAGGAGGCAGAGAAGTCTTATTTAACATCCAGAATGTGATTCTAATAGCTCATGGCACCCAGTGGTGAATGAGTTAGTTAAATGCACCTCTGCTCACCTGGTGTCAACTGTCCGTGGAAGGAGAGCAAGGTCTTGGATTACCACTGCCGAGGAAGATCAAAAAGGATATGAGGGGTCCAAGGCCCCTGAAGTGAGAACCACAGGCTCACACTTGGTTCAAGGTAAAAGAAAAATCCAAGAGCGTTCAATGGCCATCTGAAAAGACCCTTTTATGTGGCCTCAAAACAGAGATCAAAAAATAAACCCACGAAGTTTGATCCTGTGGGTCTTTGAATCATAGTGTTAGCTGACCTCACACTGTCTTCAGGTCTCCTGGAAAAATCAAGGCCCGGGGAATTGGAATGGTTAATCTGGGGGTCTCAGGATATCTGGAAATCCCTCCCGTGAGCCTCCCTTGCACTTGGACATGGCTGCTCCTCCTTGCAGAAGCCTCTGCTGCTCCATTACTTGCAGGAGTTCCTTGCCAGGGGAAGCCACTGTCCCCAGCATTGTTAGGACACTGGAATGTATCAGTTCTTCAAGCCCAAATCTTTGGAGTGAATTTTAGCCCATCGTTTTAAGGTAGCAGAATTTTTAAAGTTTATGCTTTCAGAGTAACTTTTTTTTTTTAAATATGTTTTTATTGATTTTTTTTAGAGAGACAGGAAGGGAGAGAGAGATAGAAACATCAATGTGAGAGAGAACTATCAATCGGCTGCCCCCTGCATGCTCCCTACTGGGGATCGAAGCCTGCAACCCAGGCATGTGCCCTGACCAGGAATCGAACCGGGACCTCTCAGTCCATGGAACGACACTCAATCCACTGAGCCACACCGGCTGGGCCAGAGTAACTTTTATTTATATGAGATTCTTAAGGCCCCATGAGTAAGGTTCAATGAATCTCTGGTTTAGAACCCTCATAATTATATTGAATTAATAAATCATAAGTACTAAAGATATACAGCTAAAAGCAATTTTTAAATAAATAAATAATTCTTAAGTATACTTGGCACTTGCCTCATCAATCTTCATTTTTATTCAATAACTGCTCTATTTTTCTTGGTTTCTCTTCTTGTTTTTATTATTGTTCTCTATTTTAATGTGTTTTTTTTATATCCTCACCCGAGGACATTTTTGCATTTTTTATCTTCAGATAGAGCGGGAGGGAGAGAGGGAGGAAGAGAGAGAGAGAAACATCGATGTGAGAGAGACACATTGAGTGGTTACCACCCACACGACCCCAACCAGGGCTGGGGACAAACTGCAACCGAGGTACGTGCCCTTAGCGGGAACCGAACCCGGGCCTCTCTAGTCCGCAGGCCGACGCTCTAACCGCTGAGCCAATCCGGCCTGGGCAATTATTGTTCTTTATTTTAAAGGTAATGTAACCACATTACAAAAAAAACGCAGAAAAAGAAAACATGACCCATTATTTTATCATTGTTACCATTTTGGTTTATTTCTTTCTGGGCTTTTTCATTTGCTTTCTCCTCCAAACATTATGGTAAATATAATTCATGTTTAGAGCTTTTTAAATTTAATATATTGCAGACCTTTTAATCTCTTAGTGTCTCTATAGCATCCTTTTCAATGGTTGCATAATATTGAAAAGAATACAGTCATTAAGTTGTGATATGAGTTATTGAGGGAAGGGACTCTGCTTCATTATACCCAGCTACTGGTAGGTATTCAGTTATCATTTGTTTTAATTAAATTGAAATTCCTTGCCCATTCTAAGTTTGTAATATTTTAAACACTAGCCCAACCCATCTCTTTATGGATATAGGTTTTCACGTACTTTTATTTAAGGCAGATTCCCACACATGGAATTCCTGGTCACGTGGTATGACCGTGTGTGTATTGCCAGATTGCTCTCCTTCTGGAAGGGCTGTATTGATTGACAGCAACCCCCCCGGAATGCATGAGATCACCAGTTTCACTAGACCCTTGTCAGCACTGACGCAATGGGAGGAAGTACAGCATCTCATTGTGATTTTAGTGGGAACATTTTCTCATTTGTGTATTTAGTGATTGCCTTTGCCCATTTGTGAATTCACTTTAGCAATTTGATTCAACTCTAAATAGAGTGAGGATATGAACTGATATTTACTGCTAGTATTTTCCTCATTTGTGTTTTTTTCCATCTCTTATGGGATATTTGGTGGCGGGGGGCACTTTCCCTCTCCTTGGAAGAGAAACCTGTTAGCCTTCTTCTGAAAGTCCCTTGAGCTCTGAAAATTGGCGACCTTGTGAAAAGGCCCTGTCACCTTGCCCTAGCTGCCAGCATTAACTGACCCAAAAAAGGAGAACGTATTCATAACTACTGTCAGCTAATCCAGGAAACACTTCAATTACCTCATCCTACATGCCAGTATTGCTTCCACAGGCAAAAATAGAATAAAATATCATATGTTCCCCATCATTACTGCCCTTTCCAACTAGGAAATTTGCTCTATTTGATCCAATTTTCCTACCCAACTTCCTGTCCTTGAAGCAGGTGTTTGGCATACGTCTTTACAAATCTCTGCAGGTTTCTGTCTTCCTCTAAACCTATTTGCAGTGTTTTAAAGTAGCCAGGTCCCCACTCCTTACCAGAAGTTCAGTCTAAACAGAACATAAACCATTCCCAGTATCTAAGGGCGTCCTGAAGGAGCCCGTGCTCATTCTCAACACTGAGCAACTCCTGTCTTCTCTTTGTTTCCCTAAACCTGTTACTTCCTGATTCTGTAGTTTCTTCTTTCACCAATTTGCAGCTTTGGGAAAGAGTAACTCGACTTCCTTATAATCTTTTCAGAATTGCTGCCTTAATCCTATTGCCTCAAATTTTACTCCTAAATCTTAACTGAAACATCTTTTGGGTCTGAGAAAGCCTCTGTAAACTGCAAGACACTGAACACAGGCCCTATGCTCGTTGTTCGAACGTAACAAAGTAAAGATAGTACTTTGTAAAACATCAGAACTCAGATACATGTTTTTATTAAAGGAAATACATACTGGTTGACATAAAGTTGAATAGAAACGAGCTCCATACCTATAAAGATTAGTCTATGTGTTTTAGATGGGTTCTAGTCCCAGTCTGCCACAAATTAGCTAAAAGACCTTGAGTAGGTCACGTAACCTTTTTGAGACTCAGTTTCCTTAACTATAAAACTGAGCTCCATTGGTGATTTTCCAAACATAGAACAGACACCTGTGGTATTCCTCTGGTTCAAGTAAAGGCAGAAGGCATAGAGTTCCATCCTCTTAACCTTCCTTAACCTTCTGTGCCTCAGGGCTTCCGAGGCTACTCCAAGGGGGCCGCCCTCAGATTACTCCTTATCAGGATGTGATCATTGATATATGGACCCACCAGGTTCTTTTCCAGCTCTGACATTCTGTGCTTTCCAGTGGTTAAAATGTGGATCATGCTAGATTCGATCGGGTAGGTTAGATGAGCATAGGCAGGTCCCTGGGTTGAGACCTGGGCATTTTGGGGTGTCTGGATGGAGAAGTGATCTCTCCATCTGCTCTGAATATACAGGGTCATTGATATGTCATGGAATTTGACATATGAGTAAAATTTTAACATGAGTAATTTGTTTCCTCTGTGTTTTGAAATGTGGTGTAGATCATCCCTACATTGCCTCCTTTAATCCTCTACCAGCATCATCTTGAACTCACCACTGCACACTCACCTGACCCACTGCACATCCACCTGACCCACTCCACACTCACCTGACCCACTGCACACTCACCTGACCCACTGCACACCCACCTGACCCACTACACACTCACCTGACCCACTGCACACTCACCTGACCCACTCCACACCCACCTGACCCACTACACACTCACCTGACCCACTGCACACTCACCTGACCCACTCCATACCCACCTGACCCACTCCACACTCACCTGACCCACTGCACACGCACTAGTCCAGCTTGGTGAGGCCACAGGGCCTTTGCTGCTTCCTCTGCTAGAGCTTCTCAAAGTTGGCCCTTTCTCTTATTTTAGGTTCCAATGTGTGTGTCACCTGCTAGAGAAGTCTTTTTTGACTGTCCTAACTGAAGATACCCTGGGCACGCTGTCTTATTTAATTTGCAGCATTTATTACTATTTGCATATTACTAGTTGTTAGTTCATTATATTCATGTTTATTTGTATATTTTCTGGCTCTCCCCACACACACTCAACTGTGAACCCCTAGAGAATAACGATATTGTCTGTCTTAACCCAAATCCCCAACACCTAGAAAAGTGCCTAGCCCACAGTAGATGCTTTATAAGTATCTGGTGAATAAATAAATGAACAGGAGAGGTAGTTATTGTAATCTCTGTTGTACAGATGTGTAAAGTGAGGCTTAGAGGGGTTTAATTACCAACTCTAAGGCACTTAACTAGTACATGATAGAACCTGGATTCAAACTCATGTTTGACCTAAGAGCAACTTTTAACAGTTATCTGGCCTCTCTTGGTTGAAGCATTTTCGACTCTAATCAATGCCATATCTACTTGGTGGGATGCTAACAAGACAATGATTCCAGTGACAATGAACATTATGATAGCAATAATTGTAAACCCCATGAGTGTTTCCTGGGCCCCTTCCTTGACCACCTGCAGAGCACACACCACCTCAGCCATCAGCATGCTTATTGTTGGACCCCTGTAATTTTTAAGAAGTGTTGTCTTATCTTGGGCCCCAATCTGCCTTCATGAATCTCCCGCTCATTGATTCCAGTTTATCCCTCTGCAGCCGCACAGAATGAATCCTTTCTAGCTGCCAGGTTGGAGAGGAAGTCGGTAGCAGTGAGATGGACTCCATCTGGATTTCCCTGTGTGCAAGTGCCTGGTACGTCGAGCATTCCCATGTGGGCACTTGACAAGGCGGTTTACCTGCCATGGGCGCTTTAATGAGCAGTAGTGTTGTGGTTTCATCTTAATTAGTGATGATGTTCTTTTCCTTCACCAGTAGTCCAGCGCATTCTTACTCAGGAAATCCGTGTTGTCTTCGCGCACTGCTCTCGTATGAACGAGGTCTTCACGCTAGGTTCTCTTTCCCCCTCCAACTTGAACGTGGTCGAGATTGACGAGGAGATGTCTAGTAAACCCTCTGAGCTCCTTGAAACCAAGGCCCAATACAGACCTGTTTAATTCTGTTCTTCTGTGGTCTCTGGCTTCAACTTCTGGCCTTTGAGAGTGTTTTAGTCCAAGCTACACTGTGGTCGCTGTGGTTTCCACTGGTGGCAACTGGCTCCCAAGGATATTCCCTACGTTTGAATCTTATATGGCTATTAACTTTTATCTAGATCCAATTTCTTTGGGTGGTTCCACACGAAAAAATAGAGAAAAATGTGATAATAACAGCTAGTATTTAGTTGGCTCTGTGAGCCAAGAACTGTTCTAAATCCCTTACTTGGATTATCCCATTTCCTAGACGATAATTTTTCCTGGGAAAACAGGACAGGCCCTGTGCTGAGTGCTTCATGTGGACTCTTTCATTTCATCCTTAATTTCCAGTTCCCACCTGACGGTATTCTAGCTTCGTCACTGATATGACTTATTAGATGCAATCATCCATGTAAAGTGCTTAGGACAGTGCCAGGCATGGGGTTAGCACTCTAGAAATATTAGCTGTTATTATCACCATATTTCTGATTCAATACTGAAGAGATTCGGGATTTTTGGATCTAGACTCACCGTGCAGCATGCATTTTTCTGGCTTAAGTCAACACACTGTGCTGCAGTAGACAGGATAATCAGGCAGAAGTAGAACGATCTGCAGGGCAAAAGGTCTGCGGTCCGATGTGTGTGCTGCCATCCAACAGCGTGAACAACGCAGCAGAGTTCCTCGACTCCTGAGAGCTTTAATTTCCTCGTGTACACATGAGATGTGTGGACCCGATGATCCCTAAGACCCTTTGTCCCCTGTACGTCTTCCCGCACATATTTCTTTGTCAACATATGAAATTTACCACGAGGCTTATATTTCTACCATCTCAGCCCACACATCACACTGAAGAGATCCGAAACACTGTCATGGAAGATGCTTCCGGAAGTGCTTAGGAAGCAAGGCAGGAAAAGCACCCCCAGGACCCCTTCTGTGTGCTCCCCAGCACTCTCAGCAGTAGGGCAACACCATCAGTAATCATTGGATTGAGGCATTTTCAGGGAAAACAGCATAAAATGCACTTTGGTGGTATTTGCTTTCCGCCTGTGCATTTTTATTTATGTATTTATTTTTATGATGCCGCTGTCTGGTCCTCACGCAAATGACATTTCCTTCCTGGGCTTTGGTTGTTTCAGTTGTCAAAGGGATTGTCAAGAGTTTCTAACCTATAGAATCTCATTAACCAAGGTCACCCCAATAGAGTCAATAAAAATTAAATTTAAAAAAGCTTACTTTCCAATTCTAAAAACTCTGCGCTACTCAGTTCTTTCTATGACAACAATACCCAGATGAAGTCCTACAGACAGAAAGCATCTCGTCTCCTCTTTCTCTCTTCTTGGCCAAAAGTAATGAGAGTTGGTATGGAAATAAAAAAAAAAAAATTAAAAAACGAAGAACTGCTGTGAAAAGGTTCATTCAGCCTTTCCTCAGTAGACCGAGTGGCTGGTATTTCTGCTGGCCTCTGAAATGCATTACAGATCAGCACCTGGAGGAAGTCCCAGAGCAGCTCCGAGCCGTCCTGCTGCATGTGGGCCCATCTCTCGGGCCTACCCTGCAGCTCATCCTTAACAACTGACAAAATATTTACTCTGCTCGGTACAGAAAAGGGTAACATTTTCCAAAATATTAAACTAGGTTGGATTCAGAACACAGACAATGAGGCAAAAAGTTGGACCTCTGAAGCCATGTTGTTGAATCATTTTCCAGAGTGCCATGAGAAACAGCCTTGGTGGATGTTTTTGCACCACGGTAATTCGGAAAGGGGCAAAGCCCGCCAGCCCCTGTCTAGCATGCTCACTGGCATGGAGGCCAGAGGTTCTCAAAGTGTAGTCACTGGACCAGCAGCATTGGCACCACTTGGGCACTGGTTAGAGGTGCAAATTCTCACCAACCCACCCCAGGCCTGCTGAATCAGCAAGGCCCAGCAATCTGTGTTGTAGAGAGTCCTCCAGATAAACAGGTGCAAGGAAAACTGCTGGTCAAAGTTGGTTTTAATCCTCATCCGAGGATATTTTCTATTTATCTTCAAATAGAGTGGGAGGGAGAGAATGGGAGAGGGAGAGAAACATTGACATGAGAGGGACACATCACCTGGATGCCTCCTGCACGACCCCGACCAGGGCCGGGGATGAATCACAACCGAGGTAAGGTGCCCTTGACCGGAATCGAACCCGAGACTCATTGGTCCGAGGGCTGACGCGCTGCCAATGAGCCAAACCGGCCATGGCAGCTGGTGAAAGTTTAAAACCACTGGTGTAGGCCCAGGAAGGCGACAGGTGCTTATTACCTTTGAATCGAAAGTTACCAGGGACAACACTAGTAACTTAAGTTCTCGTTAATAAATTAATTTTTTTCATAAATGAACTGGTATGTAAATTTGAACCTTGGGCATAAAGCTTTTAGAAATGCTTTCCACCACCCTGCCCTCCTCTGTCCCCACCTTCCTCTGCCCTCTCCCCGTGCCCCACCTCCTTGCACTTGGCAATAGTGTCTGGGTTATATTTGGCTCTTCTTGGGACTGGAAAACACACTGCAATTTGTTTTAATGTCCTTGTATGTAGCTAGTGGTTTTGATAAGAATGAATTACACTTTTTCAAAACTCATTTGAGGTTCCTCCTAGGATTAAAAAAAAAGGGACCCAAATTGTATCACTGCTATTATGTAATTTTCTGTTCTATTAGTTTTATTGTTAACAAAACTATTTTTATAAATCAACCGTGATTTATTTTCAGTTAAACTACTGGAAATTACTCTAATTGCCAGCTTTCATTAAGAAATAGACTAGCGCCCTGGCTGGTTTGGCTCACTGGTTAGAGCATCGGCCCGCGGACCAAAGAGTCGCGGGTTCGAGTCCAGCCAAGGGCACGTACCTCAGTTGCAGTTCGAACCCGGCCCTGGTCAGGGTCGTGCAGGAGGCAACTAGTCGATGTATCCCTCTCACGTCGATATTTTTCTCTCTCTCTCCTTCCCTCCCACTCTATGTGAAGATAAAATAGAAAAATATCCTCGGGTGAGGATTTTTAAAAAAAGAAGAAATAGACTACCATTTTAATGGCTATATTGTTTCTATCTAAAATTGTCAGTAATTTCTGGGAGAAATTAAGATAATCCTCACCAACACCTCCTCCTGCCACTCCCCGATGTCTCCTTCGTGCCCTCTCGCTCCTATGGTTACCTGCCCGGCCACTGCAGGCATCTGAGCTGTGACCTTTGTCCTGCAGTCTCATGCTTGGCAATGTCATGTGGTCCCAGGGTCCTGCATCTGTTGATTTGGAAGGCTCACAAATCTGTAACTAGAGTGTGATTTTGCTCCCGGGTTCCAGCCAGTATCTCCAACTGTTTCAGTATCCTTCCAGCACCTTCAAGACCTTACAGACCACACATCCGAACCAGACCTTATCGCTTACCCTAACCTGACTCTTTCTGACGCCCCTGTTTCTCTTAATGAACTCCCCCCACCTCACCCCACCGGGGGCAGAAAACCAGGTATCATAAAACATTCGTGGGTTTGGGAACTGTGTAGACCCGGATTCAAACCCAGGCTCTACCACCTCCTGGCTCCATGGGCTATGAGATGCCTCCTTGGACCTTCAGCTTCTTCATGGGGAAACTGGAGGGCAGTTTGGAGGAGTCAAAGAGGAAAGGTATATAAGAATATGATTGTGAAATGTGCTGTCCAAGTAAGAAACATTGAGAATGAGAGAGGCCATTGTTAATAATTACCCCACAATCAAGAAAAAGCAAAAAAGGCATAAACTCACACTGTGCCAAGAAAAGCAGGACGTGTGTTCATCCTATATATTTAGTGTTATGGGTAAAGCATAGTGGTGCCCTCAATAATTGCTAGTCCCCTTTCCCTTCCTTCCTGCCTTTCCAGGTTGCTGGCAGTGTTTCCTGAAGCTGCCCTTCACTTTCGTTCTGCCTGCCCCCAGAGCTGCCCTCTGTGCGTCACTTGAAGGACAGTAATGTCCTCTTGAGTGAGCTCCTTGCCTTCCTTGTCTCCCGACTGCTGTATTCTATGTACTGTTGCCAAATTAATCTTCTGAAATCACATCTCTTAAACCATTCTCTGCCTCAAGACCCTTTAATGACTTCCCATTGCCCACTTTCTAAAGTTAAAACTCCCCAGCATGGCATTTAAAAGTCTTCCTGTTTGGGGTCCAGTGTATTTTTTCAGACTTAATTCCAAGCACTGTCCTTTCCCTACACCAAGTTCTTGACAAACTCAACCATTTCCCTAACTGTCTTCCCTCCTCTTATACCTTTGTTGACACTCCCTTCCCTGGCTCTCACATTCTTCTGTCCTGTCTCCACTGTTAGAACCCACTTTGTCCTTCATGCTGGAGTGTGCCCTCTTCCGAAAAGCCTTCCCCAATCTTCCCAGGGAGAAGCTCTGCCTTTACCCCCAAATTCTCCTAAAGGTGTCGCATTCATAGTCTAGAGCACTGGATGCCCTGTTTTATATGGCAGTTAACCAGGTTTAGGTTTTAGACCCCCTACAAATAAAGGGTGGTGAGAGGAGGCAGAGGGTACGCCTGGCCCATGCCTCTTTGCCTTAGGTAATTTACACATAAGAGGAATTCAGTGCGTGCTTGTTGAATGAATAAATGACTGAATGAAAGTCAGTTTTCGCCTGCTAATAATTGAATATTGCCACTGCCTCCTCAATTAGACAAAATTTTCTAAAAAATTTTGGCGAAGAGTCTCATTTACTTTGCTCCTTTTAAGAGTTAGGTGAATAAAATCATCAAATCAGCGACAGTAAAGATTCTAAAAGTACACATAACTTCCCCCCGAATCTTCACTTTGATGCTGTTAACCCAGTTTAGCCAATTTTTAAAAAAATTGTTGGTCAAAGAAACAAATTTTACACATGCATATAGTGAAAGCCAGGCATCTGCTTATAACTCGGGCATTGGAAAAAACTTAAAAATCAGTTTCCTTGAATTGAATGCCTTTCTCCAAACTCCAGAATGTGTGGGACAATTTTATCTTGTTTTTTTTCTTGCTTCTGTCCTAATTTGAGAAGCAAATGTGTGTGTGTGTGTGTGTGTGTGTGCGCGCATGCTAAGGTAATGTGGCTCTACTATCTCTTTGGACATTTGTTTGTGTAACTGTTTTATAGTCTTTATGAGATACAGATTTTTTTTAATAGAACATATATGGTTAAACAAATGGGTCTTACAAAAACTTAATTTGCTCAAAATATCATTAAGAGGATGTTCCTTGTTTGCTAAGAGATCTTATGGAAAGGTAACAAAATAACTCAGTTGTAGTTTAATGAATTTCCCTGTTTTGCTATTTACCACTGGTTTGACTTCCAGAAGTGCTCAGTGTAATGAAAAAGTTACACCTGTACAATCATGCCTTAAAATGACAGCTCTGGATCCCATTCTCCCTAACTTTTTAAGTCAAGAGATCATGTTCTTTGCATTCAATAATTGCTCAAACAATTCTGTCAACTGCTGTGAATATTTTTACCCAAGACTTTATCTCAGTATGAGTTTTCAGAAATAAAAATATAGCAGTTAACCTTCATTGAATTTGAAATGCTTATGCCTTCGTATCTGCATAATTTTATGAAAATTATATAGGGACTACTCAACTTAGGTAGCTATTAAAAATTAATGGAATTACAGCAGGGTAGCTAAGTCACATTGCCTCTCAGGAAACTGGGATGTCAGGGCAAGCCACCAATCATGCTATTTCTATAGACAACCTCATGTCCTAAAAAAAGATAATTAACTGTCTGTCTGAATTTCTGTCATTGACTTAAGACTCTTGAACACATAGGGGGATGGGGAGGAGGGTGTCAAGAGGGGGAAAAGGAGAAACATCTATAACAAAAACAAACAAACAAACAAACAAATAAATAAATAAATAAATAAATAAATAATGACTCTTGAACACAGATAATAGACTTCTCAGAGATAGGAGGGTTGACCCAGAGAGCAAGACTCTTACCTGTAGTCGTCAGTTACTGAGCCTGTCATAAATGCGTACTCAGTGACTACTGTATACTCGGCACTGGACTAGTATTGGGGTACATAGCAAAGCAACCAGGCATGGCCCTGCCACTTGGAGCATGCTGTCGAGGAAAGGAGCCACTACAGATGTGCAGTGCCTCTGCCCCATGCCCTTCCTTCTCCCCCCTCTGACTCGATCGTCACCAGGAGGAAGGCTTTAGAGAGCAACAGTGGGAGGTATTCATCCTTTAAGTGTCCTCCAGTCTGGTACCTGGAAGATTCTAAACTCTTTGATCTAAGAGATTGTAAAATTGAAATAAAAACAAGAGAAAACAAACAAACAAAAAAAAACCAGCGTAACTTTTAAGACCTAAAATATCTCTCTAACTATGCAGAGGTCTATCTAGTCTTCCCATTTTAGGCCAAAAGAGGTGTGATCTCTTTGAAGTAAAATCTTTTTAACGTAGAGAAATATCCTTGTAGATATTTAGGGTTCTTTCACCAGGGTACTTGAGAAGGAAGAACCAAAGTCTCACTCAGCAGCTTCAGTGGTTGGGTCCGGGAAGAGCTGGGGGTGGGGTGTGGTATTTTACGATAAGGGTACACATGTCTGGGCGCCAGGACAAGCCAGGCAGAGCTGGGGCTACAGAAGAACAGGAGTGAGGGGGTCTTCAGTTGGGGGTCTGCACTACTGTGACTCAGATGTTCTTCCAGGGCCATCTACATTCTCCTTTATCTGTTGGATATCTAGTATCTAGCTTCTTTAACCTTCTCCGGGTCGATGTTTTTTCTCTTTCCTATGATTTGCAAACACGTTGAGCAGTGAAAACCTTTCTTCAAGCAACATCTTACATGTAAAGCTGATGAAAGTGGAACCGCTCTGGGTGAAGTAGGTGCGGGCTTGGCTCCTCCCACCCAGGCTGCTCCTCTTCCTGACATCAGGCCCTGGGTTACCTCGACGGAACCCCAGTAATTCCTTGGAATGTGCTTGGAGAACCTCTGCTGTGCCCTTAGCTTTGGGTTTCTCAGATTACTTTCTCCATAATCACTTTACACTCCAAAGGGAGAATCTAATGGGCCCCATTTTGTCTTTTTGCACCAGATTGGACTGTTCTTGAATGAAGTGTCTACCCCTGATCCAATCAGTTGTGACCAAGGTGGGGTGGAGTTAACTCATGTATAATGTGGCTGCATACTACTGTCGCTTCAACAGGGGCTGGGTAAGGTGGTGGCCTGGCAGGCAGTGTGTGTGTGGCAGGCACTGTGACTGCCATGTCTACTGTATGGTGGGTTTGGAGCAAGTGCCCGGGCACCCAACCCAGGAGGGCATAGCAGAAGCATCAGACAGCCTTGGGCCAACACTCAGGAGAAGAACTGAGGAGCAGGAAGGAGAATCTAGGCAGTCATATGGAGATCTGAACATCCCTTACTTACACGAATGACAGACTTGGGGGCTTTGGACTCAGGGAACTGTGGGAAGCTCAAAACCAATGAAGAAATGATTGTCACCAAAGTGACGGGTGTGGTCTGGGGAACAGGAAAAACAAAGGGAACCTTCATCTGCCTCTTTGTGTAGGTGTGGAGCTGGCTTTTTAAAGAAGTGTTCTTTCCATGTTCAAAGATGTCAAGTGTGAAACGCCAACTTATTCTCGATGTAAGAGTTTAATTCTTATTGCATGAGGCATTGTTTTGAAGGCCGCCTGGCTGAGACCTTTTTGGCCGTGCGGGACAGCCCAGCATCGCGGTGGAAACCCAGATGGGGGCCTGGAGGAGGAACTGCGCTTCTCCCAGCCAGAGGGCCAAATGCTGCCCTAGGTGGGCCTGGGCCCAGCAGCGCCCTTGGACGTGGCAGGCAGTTACTGTGAGGAAGGCAGCTGTGTTTCCTGCCATCTGAACAAAGGATTGGTACTACTACTCACATCTGAAGACTTTTCCTCCAAAAAGGAATTCGTCTGAAGAGACTCCTATTGGAACATTTCTCTTCCACCCCCTCTGTCACAAGTAGGTGTTATAACTGTTGGGAATTGGGGGGAAATGTATTTTATTATGTACTGTACATTTGCACATTTGCTGCCCTGAAGAGGTGATGGTGAAACTGAGTCTTGCCTGACGAGGAAGCGCTGTGTCCGTGGACAGAGTGAAAAGGGCCCCCCCTCTCTGAGGGACACGCACTCACCCGCAGACCAGCGCTGCCCCGAGAAACAGTGCACCCACAGAGGTGACCAGGCTGAGCACAAGTGCAAAGACGCAAATGAAAGCAGTTCAACAGTATATTTTATTTAATTCAAAAAATCCTAAATAGTGTCATTTAACAAGTAACCAATATTTTAAAATTATTAATGAAACCCTCTGTATTCTCTGTTTCACACTAAATTCTAACGCTCGGGTGTGCCTGGTGCACGGTCACAGGACAGATCACTGGGAATTAACCCTGCGCCGTGTGTTCAGAAGCACGTGTCTGGTGGCGACTGTATTTGACAGCACAGGTTTAGATGACGGAAGAAACGCCTGGGATGTTCCACCCACGGGGATCTTTGAGATGCTTATGCACAGGCTGGGTATGGACGGCGGGTGGGAGATGAAAGGGAGATGCAGGCGGACACCAGACCACGATGGCCTTAGACGCCACGTTAGGGGAGTCTCAGTGTCATCAGGAAGGCATTCGGGAGCCTTTGATGCCTTTGAGAGGTTTTATGTCGATCAAATTTGAGGTTTGGGAAGATTATGCTGGCGAGTGTGTGAAGGAGTGATGGGGGGCACCGTGCAAAGAGCGTTGGCAGCCCTTTCCCCGCCATTGTGCTTCTCTGCTTCAATGAAACTTTCATATGAACTCTGGCAATTAGTAAACAGCTGTTCTCAATTTTCAGTGTCTCGTGAGTTTTTTATCATTTTACGGGCCTTTATGAGAACTTGAAGGGTAAGGTGGAAGAGGAATTAAGAATGTCAGGTTGTAAAAGCTGGGTGTGGGCACCTTAGGCTTGGACTGGGCCGCTCCTGCTGTGCGGTTTAGTCAGAGAGACCCTGGCACCCTCAACCACCCTGTACAGGCATTACGCTGTCACTGAATGCGTGTGTGCTGGCAGAAGGCATGCTTCCTGGGGTCATTTGTGCCTCAGGGTTGCCTCTGTGTGGGATCCTTTCTTCTTCCCACCTGCCCTCCCGCCATGGCTCCATTTCAGCTCCACTGGTTTCTAATCTAGAAGGTAGCACATCGATACATTTTATATGTGAAAGTACAGCAAGTGGAATTTCTTCACAGTAACATGCTTGCCATGCCCCTCTCTTTTGTGCTCGGGAGCTCCCTGAACTAGTCTGGCACTCCTGAGCCAAACAACAACTAAAGCATGCATGGAGCAGCTAGCAAGATCAGAGGCCACGGGCAAAGGGAGGTGGTGCTCTCACTGAGGGAGGAGTGTCTGTGCACCTCACATCTGCCTCTGCTCCAGGCACCATCCAGCCCTCTTGTCCCCAAAGCCCAGAAGTGGCTAAAGCATGACTGCCAATCACCTCAGGGCATGGACCACAGGGGCGGCTGTGCCTGGCATGTCTTATATTTCAAAATCTACAATTCCTTAAATTTCTAAACCAAGGCCTCAGACTCCATAACATTGATGGATTAGTTGATTTTGCTCAAATTGGAGCCCAGGAAATTTGGGAATGATTGGTGGTTGGATGAGATAGTGAAGAATACGGGAGCCGTGCACCCTGTTTACATTGTTGGGGAACCACCTCAGCGTTGCAGGGCCAGCTGTCAACAGCTGCTGCTCTTTCTCCGTTGTGTCCATAGTTCACCGAGTTAGTAGATCATTAGAAAAGGCTTTTTAAAAATTTCTTTCTTTCAAAAAAAGTATCTGCGTTTTTAGTTAAATGCTTCTGGGAAGCCAGCTCCAGCGCCTGTCTGGCATCTGTCCATGGTGCTTGAGCTGCAGAGACGATGTTCTGAAAACTGCAAAGGCCCCCTAACACACTGCTCTGCCCAGCCTTGTAGGGTGCGGGTGGCGAGAGGGTAGTGGGTGTGGACAGTGTCCCTGGGACGAGAGGAAGACCTGGACATGGACACTTTTTCCCACCATTAAAATAAAACACTAGCTAATTAGCCTTTTCAAAGGTAGATTTCTTTTTATGAGCTCTTCACACATGCTTACTCGTAAAGAAGAAAAAGTTATGAACTGGAAAACTGCATGAGGTCGATTTCTGTTGCTTTTGTCAGTTGTCTTCTTTCAAAGGTAGATTTGAGTGATTAAGTGACAGTGAGTAGCCCTCCGAGGGTTTCCCAAAGAAAAGGGGAAATCTTGAGACTTCCCCCACCTGGTTGCCTTTGAGGAGCTTGTCTCAAAAGAGAAGAAAATATTGATTGAGCTCAGACTAGGAGGTGTTTTTTTTATAAGGAAGGGAAGCAAGAAGGGAAAAAACTAATCCAGCCAGCCAGTGTCTGCTCGCTGGGTCCTCCTTTCTCATACCCTAGTCTTTCAGGTGTCCCTTTTGGGTGGGGGGAGTGAGGATTCCTCACTCAGATCCTGGTTAGGATCTTTTCATCGGGAGGAAAGGATCCTAATTGGACTCCAGAACCCAATTCAATACCATTGATAACGAAGTGGAACAGAAGTATGTGACCCTGTCACTTAGGGTGGTGACTATTCCAGGATACCTAACATGAGTGAAAGCAGCTGGGAGATGAGGATGAAACGACCTTCCATCACACTGGCTGAGAACACGGCAAAGGGGTCATTCCACACTAAACTCAAATACCCTCCCCTTCAAGGGAGAACAAAAACTAAACTATCAACTCATAGCCCTGTACACATGCATGTATTCATTCATTCTTCAGCCATTAATTAAGAGCCTACTAAATGTTAAGTAGGTGGTGTCCAGGGTTTAAAAATGAATGATACACCAGGCTGACTTTAGAGCAGCTGCAATGCTAGCAACAGAAGTAAGTTAGGGAATGGTCACCTGCAAGGTGAGGGGTAGGACAGGTGTGTGGCGCCCTGGGACCCCAGAAGATGGGCTGTTTCTTTTCTTCGAATAGAATGCTGTGAGGAGCTTATTCCATGCAAGACTTTTTTAAAAACCAGAAGTTGGTATTTTCTTTCATCATTGAAGGTTCCCTCAGGACACATATTACATGGTTCTATATTGTTGGAAGAAGAAAAAACCCTGCACTTTGCATACTTTTGCACTTGGTTTTTCATGTGGCTGTATTTTATAAAACAATGGCAGGAGAAATATGTGGGAAACGCTCAGGTCTAAGGATTTTAGTGATTTGAAGCTGAAGCGGTGTGTCAGACAGGAATTATATCAGGTTAAGCCCCTGCAATGGAAAACAGTGGCCCTTTCCTGCTAAATGCTTCCCCTAGGCTCCCCATCTTACTCCCTTCTCCCCTGGTAGCATTTCATTTTCTTATAGCCAGTGAGCCCGAAAGAAAGCGTGACGTTTTCCCTGACCGGGATATTTCGGTGTGTTTGACCCCGGGAAGCCGCTGTGGGCTTTGGGTTGTGCCAGTTCTCAGGAGTGGAGCACGTATGTCTGGTGTCTCTCCCGGTGACCTTCAGAGCCATCTGGGCCGGGACCTGCGTCTGCCTGCTCAGCCCAGCAGGGCAGGGTCTCAGCTCTGAGTCTGCAGATGCTTCACCCGGACTCGGCTTCCGTGACTCACGCCATCTGTGGGTAATTTGTCGTTACTCTGGAGTTGGGGGTTTTCAAAGGCTTCGATTTCTGGAGTCCCTCCACGAGGTGCACGGTCTGCCCACGGTGTTCTGACACCAGCTCCCCGTCCGCTGTCGGGCCAGGCCCCAGCTCCGCCTCAAGCTGCCGTGACTGCAATGATCACGTTCTTTGCACTTTGGAGAGCTTCACACCAAGTTCCTGCCCCCTCCTGAGCGAGTTGCACTCTTCTTGGACTTGTTTGAAGTTCAGCCAAGCTGGCAACCATGGGGTTCCATTTTTACAAGCTCCAGCAACAGTAGGCTGCAGTCCTTTGTGTCACCATGCCATCTGCTTAGTTTATTCCCTCTTCAAACTGTGAGCAATGTGCGTGCGCTACCTCCACCGAAAACGCACTCCCCCAATTAAAACGCGTTTGCATGGAGTCAACCTGAGTGACGCTGCTGTCTGTTCTAAACCGTATGTCTCTCTCATACCTCCTTACGAAATTCTATATTGACCAAACACATAGACAGTAAAAATAATGGATGTATGTTAATTTTTTTCTTCATGCCAGGCACTGTGCTACATGTTCTGTGTTCTTATGATTCCATTTTATCTACAAAAACCCAATGAAATACCGTTCTTATCCCTGTTTTTGCATGTGAGGAAATTGGGGCTCAGATAGGTTAATTAACTTACCTGTGACCATGCCACTAGTAAGTGAGGAAACCAAAATATAAACTCACTGCCTGGCTCCTGAGTACAAGAGCTTAATGTTTTTTGTAGACTGCCCCCCTCGTGATATTAATTATTTAATCCTTTGAATTTCAATGCCTCTGACTAAAAGAATCCCTCACATCTTAAATAGAGCATCACACATCCATTAGCAATTCTCATTCATTCATTCACCCAACAAATATTTGTTGAGCATCTACTGTGTGCCTTGCTCCATGCTGGACCCTGAGGAGCCAGTTATGAAGAAGTCTTGTCTCATGGAGCTTATAATATAATTTGGGCTACATTTTTTTTATTATTTAACAAATCTTTATAAGCAACAATATAGTCACTGTGCTAGGGACTGGGGTTATAAAGTCAAAAACAATGCCATCCCTTAACTGTGTTACACTCACAATTAAGCTTTCCAGTTTATCAGGACTCTCAGGAATTGCAATTCCAGGATTGAGAATCAGAAGAGCTGGATTCCAGCACCAATATTTATTATGTATGTCCTGGCCAAATCATTGAGCCCCCCCCCCCCCGTTTCTTCACATATTAAATAGATACCAGTTCTATAAAGCTCATTTCTACTTTAACTGACCTTGCATGGAAGGCTGGGGTTTGGAATTGTGGAGAAAGAGAAAAAAGCTAAGTCTAGGTTTGTGAGAGAAACAGGAAAAAAATTTCAAGAAGCATATTAATCAGAAAGCTTTTGGCTTCAAGTAATAGAAAACATGACCAGTTACTTAAAAATATAGGAATTTATTTTTCATGTAAACACAAGTCCAGGGGAACTGTTCCTGGTGTTGTTGCAGTTGCTCAGCAAGGCCACCCAAGGACCTAGTTTTTTCCTGGGTTTCTGGTCAGCAACCCTTGGTGTGTTGGCCTTTCATCCTCAAACGTATTGTGTCGTGGTTACAAGATGGTTTCTGTTGTTTCCAGAATTATTTTCTCAAACTAGTGGCCAAAGCAGAAAGGAAGCCATAGGAGAAAATGCCTTTCTCCCTAGTGTGGCACTTTTTGTTATTGTTTTCACTCTGGAATAGAAGCCCTCCTCCTGATGACATTTCCTTTTATCTTATTGGCTAGAACTCAGTTGCATGTCAAGCCCTAAACCAATCATAATTGATCCTTTGGATCTGAGGAGGGGTTTCCGCGTTCTCTGAAGTCATGGGATCTCCACCTGCTACAATATCTGGGTTTGATTTGCAAAGAAGAAAGTGAGTAGGCAATTAAGAGTGTCTGTCATAGAGAGCTGAGTGGAAGCAGACACTCTAGCAGTGGTCATTTAGCCCTAGAAAAGCCTAGAATACTTGAAGACATCGTAATAAGCCGGAATGCTCAACAGGTTAATTCTGAGACAGGTAGATCCTGGAGAAAAACCTTTTTTATCCAAAAAGATTTTGTGTTCAGAGTAACTTATACACAGAAGGGAAAGCGAGGGGATAAGATTGCCACTGTGAACTCCCCATGAGTGGCTTGTATTTGGAATGGAGAAGGACCAATGACACCTTCTCTTTCATCTTAAATTCAGATACTGTAGAACTAATTCACAAGGAAGAGTAATGCCCAGTAGAGCTGCCTAAAAGAATACGGTCATCCAAAAGTCTGTATTGAACAAAACGCCATGATGCAACGATAAATAAAATATAGTCCACTCAGAGGCAGAAATTTTAGATTCCTATGCATTTCCAAGTGTAATTGCGATATTGTGAGTTCTTTGCCACACATGAATGTCTATGCTCAGAATACAGTTGGAGCACTGAGGAGGGACTGGTCAAGTCTGCTCGGAATGGGGCAGGTGAGGATGCGGGGAGGATGTCAGTGGGAATGACATTTGAGCTGAAGGAGGAAAAGAGGTATTCAGAGTTGAAACATAGGGAAGGACAATCTAGCCAAAGAATCTTATAACAGAAATCAAACTCCTCTGAATCTTTTTCAGCAGATACTTAATGTGAAGACATGTAGAATCGAAAGAATCAACACTTGTACCTGCTAATTGGAAAACCTGTCATTTTTTTTTCTTTGTTGGACAGACTGTTGCCGTGGCTTTAAAATGAGGAGGTGATATATGGCTGTTTGCCGATGAGCTGAGGAACTGCCCTGGGGTGGGATAGTGGACAAGCAGCCCCTAGGGAATGCAGGAAGGACCATGTGTGCAATTCCTCACCTGTTACCACGTGCTCTTGTTTTCCTCTCATCTTTCCACTTCCATATCCATATTTATGAGTTCATCTTGCCAAGTAAGCTTCACCTCCTGAACAGTGAGGTGTGTGCCTTTACAGCTGACTTTCCCATGCCCTAGCACGAGAAGTAACACACTGTCGATGTTTAAAACATGGATGTTTAACAATAGATGGTTGAATGAATGAAGTGAGTAAGAAGCTGGCCATGGGTGACCTATATGTTGGCCACGTAGGCAGGTGGACCTTATGAAGTGCTCTCCTGGCAACATTGTGTTAAGCATATTTGGCTCCGCGTGTTTTACCTGACCAGAATTTGTGAAATGTGCCAATTGGTGGTGGGGATGGGCTGGGGAGGGGGAGTAGAGGCAGAAGATCTCCCTATAATTAGGTATGTGTAACATATGAGGGTCTGGAGAGAAGTGAGCCTAAATTGGGCCAAGAGATTAAATGAGCAGGGAGCAAACATTTATTCAAACTGCGCATGAAAGGGAGTGTGGTGTAGGGGGTTAAATTTTAGACTCTTCAACCACCTGTTTGAATCCCAGTTTCATCGCTTCCTGGTTCTGTGACTTTGAGTAAATCACTTAAACCCTTTCTGCCTCAGTTTCCTCATCTGAAAAATAGGATGAAAACAGTAACTACCTCAGAGGGTTGTTGAGTGAATTAAATGAATATAGGTGTGCCGTTCCGTATTATTACATGCCTGGCAAATGGTGAATATTCTACAAGTGTCAACGACTTGAGCTTCAGAACAACCGAGGAAATAAGTATTGCTGTCCCACTTCACAGATGAGGAAAGTTTGGCTTAGTGATATGAAATGAGGCTCTGGACCTGCTAGGACAAGTAGATGGTAAGTGACCGAATCAGAACTGAAATTTAAACTGGACACTACACTCTGCTGTGAGAACTTGAATGACTACAGGGTATGCTGTTAGTGGCAATCTGTTGACCTTAACATGGCTAGACAGTAGCTGAGACTCCATAAATACGTCCCCATTAACAAACCTAGTACTTCTACATGAAACCCATAAACCACGGGCACCCCTTTCTGCCTGGGATCGTGAAATTATAGAATCCCGGATTTTAGCACATCGACCTATCACACTTCCTCCCCTGTGAACCAGTGGCTGGTAGAGTTTTCTTAACACTTAAAACTATCTGTGGTAAAGAAACGTATTGTTTTGTTTTGTTTCTTAATTTCCAATCTGCCATGAACCAACATTTTTATAAATTTTAATTTAAAAACGAATTACTAGAAAAAGGAAATTAAAAAACAAACAACATTCTAACCCGAACTTTTATGTTAATAGATTCAGTGGACAAATTATTATAGAAATTTTTAGATGCTTTTTCTCAGTTTCTGTACCAATGGCCAGTCACTGGTCCACAGACCACACTCCAGTTTCTGAAGAGTTATCAGGCGGAAATAATACACGTTTCTATTTGCTCTTTGTTTACAAGGAAATTCCTCCGATTTCTATTTATTTTCCCACACAAATATTAGCCTGGTGTTTACAAGGCCACCTGGAGAACCTCTATCCATCATCAGAGGGTGTTAGAAAAATTATCTGAAAAAAACAAAAAACTACAACCTCTACAATTGATCCTATGCTTGGCACAAGATAAATATTAAAATCACTTTTAACAAAGGCTCAAAACCACTCCTGAAAGAGACAAGCCCTGGGCATTCTTCAGAAACACTATTGTAGTCCAGATCCCTAAGTGAAACTTCTGGCCCCTGTGAATGAGAGTTTTGTGGGGCCCTCTCCCTCACCCCTTGGCCTGTGCCCCTGGGTCCGACCAGACTGCTTGACACCTTTTCCCTCAGGTCCAAACTCAAATTGGCCGTCACCATCTTCCCACTTTTAGGATGAGGCATTAAGGAAAAAACAGAAAGAAAGAAGTCAGGCAAAGAGAATTCATTCCCATGAAGACCTGCTGTTATGCCTCGTATCACATGCTCCACTTTCTATTTCCTTCCCTTTTCTTTTTATTTAACAAATACTTCCACTGTAGTATTATATGTCAGGCACAGTTCTCAGAAATCTGTCAACATCAGCTCACTTAACCCTCACAGCAGCCTAGGAGGTAGGTTCTCTTACTCTCTCTATTGTATAGATGAGGAAGCTAAAGCACAGAGCATTTGAGAATCATCCCAAGGTCACACAGCTAGGTTTTCATCTGTCAGTATATCTCCTCCTCCTCCGGGGTGAAAAGGGAAAGTGGAAGGGAAAGCTTAGAATGAGTGGGAGTGATGGCCATGTGAGAACTGAGTCTTAGTGCCGGAGAGACAAGACTTCTAGATGGAAAAGCCCAAATCTCTGACTAACAAAAAGGGATGGTAGTCATCGGAAGGAAAACAAACTTAAGACTGGGTGGGGGGGTTGGGAGGAAACAGAATCAAAATCACATGTCGGTCATAACCAAGCCCACATCAAAGGACACGGTAGGACATCTGTAATAATAACAACAGTTATAAAATAGCCATGATCTTTTGAATCTCTACTGTGGGGCAACTTATGTATGTAACTTGGTTTAATCCTCACACCCCTTTGAGAAAGGCAGTATTATCCCCATTTTCCAAACGCAAACGTTAATAAAGGTACAAAGAGGTGTAATAATTTGCTCATAGTCTCACAGGTACTGATTGGCAAAACTAAAATTTCTATCCAGTTCTATCTTGACTTCAATCATAGGCCATTTTTACTCGGCCACACTCTCAGACTGTCAGAGTTGGTGACCCCATGCCATGGGGGCTTGAGCTAGGAGAATCCTAAACCTGTGTATGGGGTCATTCTGTGTCCCAGAAGTGTCAGAACTATGGCACCTACAAATGAAATTAAATGAGTTATTTATTTGCTTTTCAATGAGGAAAACCCAAGAAAGATACACCTAGCTACCCATTAACTAGACGCAGAACACCTTCATTTCATGTAAGTGGTAATGTCTTATGCACCTTACAGGAGGAATAGACACGAGAGCTGAGACTATGTCCCCACTGAAACTCCTGGGGTATCTGTCTCTTATACCAGGCTGCATGTGATCCGTGGAAGGCGAAATGTTACTGAGCCTGATGCCTATCTGATGCCCTGGATGGATGACCCACTAGAGTTGTTGGGTTCTTCCAACATGGTTTCCATCCCAGATCTGCATGAAGTTTGTTGGCAGATAGAGCTGGTTCCTGAGACCAGACCAGAGGGTGTTTTTATCGCTCCACGGGGCTGGTATAAAATGCATTCCCTTCCTTTTGTAATAGTCTTCAGTCCAGCTGCTTTTCACTCCTTCATAAACCATTGCTCAGTTGTGTGGGAACATTTGCAGTTGCATATGTAGATGCTAAAGCCACATTGGTTGCAGAATTGGCGTTCTATCTAGGATATTCAGTTTATATAAAGCAATTCAAGAATAAGATCATAAAAGCCAAATAATTGTGGAATGGGTCATCAGGATACTCTTGGAATGCCAAGTGAAATTGGTAAACAGCACTGATAGGAGTGTTTCAAAAAAAAGTGGGGGGAAGCTTGTGTATTCTCAGAATTAGCAAGGTACTTCCCCATAATGTCATACTTACTTGGAACCCTAGTCTTATCTCTCTTTGAATGACCTCCCAGTTAAAAATAGCCAGATAACGTATCCTAGATTCCAAAATGCCAGGAATCTTTTGACCAGGTGAAGTCTCATCTTTCAAGATATCTGATGTTCAGTCACTCCAGACCAACCTGTCTGTTTTATTTGGTAACAGACTGTGGTAACGTAGGTATTGTTAAAGTATCATAAACGACGGAGGAGGAAGGAGGCTTCATATAACTTGCTTAAGGAGAGAAACAGTTCTATATTGCCTCCTGGCTATGGCTCAGAAGTATTGCTCTGGGCTACAGCCTTACCATCACTGAGGGTGAAATAGGAGAAGAAATCCATACCCTGTGGTAGGGGGAAAGGAAGACTCAGTAGATGGAGATTTTATGAGGAGAGTTGAGGTTAAAGGCGGTGGGGGAGGGAGAGCAACAGACACTGGTAATCTGTGCTTGCCAGACTCATCTGTGGCTAGAGATCCATTGAGTTTGAACCAGAAAGCCTTCTCCATCCACACATCCATCCTCAATGGAAAGGATGCAAATGTGGCCGTCATATCTCAACTCTCCCCTGCTCGCTCAACACAGACATGGCTAGTCCATCACAGCACTCTTCCCGGCCAGGCCTGGGTGTGGCATCCTCACTAGTGCTCCAGGCAGAGCCTCTCAAGCCACGACAGTCAGCCGCGGATTGAAACCTGTTTACCTTGTCTTGTCAGCACCGTCCTGCACAGAAGAGCAAAACTGAGCTCTTGACCTTCAACAGCCCTCAGAGTGGAGGGAAACAGACTCAGCAAGAGTGACTTACAATATTTCAAGATGAAATGACAGAATTATGCATTCAGTGGTGTGGGAACACGGAAGAAAAATTAACTATTCCTGAATAAGTGTTTCCTGGAGGAAATGAACATGAAGGATTAAAGGGAGAGAGTTCACACCTCAGTCAAGGAGGGGTAGGCCTAGGGGCTGTAATGAGCGTGGCCGGTGAAGGCGCTTTCTCAGCCTCGGGTCTGCAGGGCAATGGCAGGGGGTGGGGATGGGAGGCAGACCTCAGGTCAACAGCTGTTTCTCCTTGATTTCCAGGTGAGATGTTAAGGACTTTTCCTGTAGAGAAATCCCCAGTCTGAAGGGGACCCCGTGGGGGCTGTGAGATTATTACAAGGGCTCCGTGAATTCACAACACACTGAGTAGCCTCTGAAACATGGTCAGCGTATCACATAGGTGTGTACTTCCATGATGTCACCGCTAAGAACACAGTGTGCTTGGAGCAGTGGAAGATGCAGGGAAGAGAAAGCTTTCCGCTCAACAATGTAGTCTGAAGTGCCCCAAACCAAACACAGAGGTACCAGCTGGAGAATTGACTTAATTGTGAACATGTGCCCCCTGTGCAAGCTGGGAAAATGCGGAGCGTTTGGAAGAGTCTTGGGATCTGAGCATCTGCTCAGGTGCTTTTATGATATCTTACATAATCAAGTTAATTCTTCTTTTATTGAAAAATATATAAATTCCGTTTGGGTTCACGAGCTCATAGTATGAGTTACACTAAAGCCTTCTCCTGGCAACCCAGAGTGCTTGAACTTAGGTTCAGTCTCTGAGAAGTCATTATATTTCAGTAGATACTCTATGAAGGAAATATGCTCAGCTATTAATCTGACTAATAGTTCAACTTTGGATGAAGAAACAATTGGTAACATTATCACTAAGTTAGCATCATTAAGAATCAGCAACCATTATCACGTTTTGGGGGGGAGGGTACACCTCTCAAATTCCAGTTAATAAACAAGGCTTCTGGGTTTATGCATCAAAACATTGAACATTAGTCAGTCCTCATTACCCAAGTTAATATTATAATAATCTCTTATGTTTGCATAAGACAATCGGCAAAGTGCTTTTTCTCACATACATTAAGTCATTCGATGCTTCCAATAACCATTCAAGGTAGATGAAAAGGTGTTATGAAATCTGTTTTAGTGGTAAGTGTCACCATTATCCTGCATCCGGATTTTTTTTTTTTTTTTAACAAAAACCTATCTAAACAGAATGAAACAGAGAATTGAATCATTATCAGCAATGAGAAATTGGGACAATTGAATGTATCGGCCCTTGCCCATCCTGTGCCAGTGAAGTCATAAAGAGGTTACACGGGGTTTATGAGAGTCCTTTAATATTTTTCAAGGTGAGTAAGTACCCCAGAGATGAACCAAGTGAACCTAGTAACAAATTGGGTCCTATGGCAACCAGGCAGCATGCAGTTTGAGGAATTATTCTAATCTGAAACATTACTATTATTAGCACATTTTCATAAGTGCAAAATGTACCCCTAAAAGCATGAAAAATGAAGTCGAATTTGGAAGGGACAGAAGAAAAGGGAGGGAGGTTGAAATGAACGGGACTGGGAAGGAGAAAGGGAAGAGGAGCTGGTGGTGAGGAGAGGTCAAGTAGTGGGTGTGTAACTAGCACAATCCACCAAAGGAGAGAAATTTTAGGAGGTGCTTTCAGTTTTTTTCCAGACAACATTTTGACATGTGCAGCAGCAGAGTCTACTGACATGGCACATATTTATACAAAGTAATAAAAGAAGACGATGACGAAGAAGAAAAACACAGCTTCCAGAGGATGTAGAGTTTCATGGCGGTTTGATTTACCCCCAGGGGCTCTGCACTAAATTTACTGCTTCTTTCATTTTTATTGATAGTATAATGGAATTTGATGCACTCTAATTCAGAAACTAAAATGTTTGTTCATTTCATATGTCAGTACAAAACCCAATCAGGAATAAAGATTGCCCCTCCCAAAGCTGCAGTCATACCGAATGCTAATTGCTTTGAAAAGAAATAAACAGGTTTGGGATGAGGATGCTCTTCCTTGCTCTCAACCGATGAAGCAGTCTCAGAAGTGGGGCTCTTCATCCAGATTTTTCCTATAGAATGACTTGAGTGTTTTTATCCTGCAAGGACAAACACTGGAAACTTGATAGCTGCTGTTCCCATTCATTAATCACTTTGCTGGGGGCTTGTAAACAGCATCTGTAATCCTGATAGCAATGTAGTTGATGAATTCCCTCAACAGAGGTGTGTTATAGGGCAGTCTAGCTTAGCAGCTAGCAGCCTAGGCTTTCAAGAAGCATAAGTCTGTGTTCAAGTCACAAAGATCAGGGGTTAAGTCCTTGCTTCTGCTTGTTAATTGACTCAGCCTAGATAAGTTACTGAACACTTCTAAGTTTCACTCTGTCTCCTCTTAGAATTGGTTGGAAGTAAATGAGATGATCCATTTGAACCATTCAACACAGAAATGGGCACAGAGGAAGTGTTCATTTTAAGAGTGATTAGTAAATGTTTGTGTGTGAAACTCCTAAGAGCCGACATTTACGGAACAACGTATATACCATGCACTCTTCTGTATGTTTTGCATGTAAGAACTCTTGTACTCCTCTCAACAACCATATGAGGGAATCCAAAAGGTTCAGCTCACTGTGAGAGTTAGCCAGCTAGAAAATTAGAGGGAGCAATGTCCACACAAGACCCTCCTCACTTCTGACATCAATTGCAAGTTCAGGGATTCTCAAAACCACCCACAAGTCCAAAAATCTGTAGAAGGACTCATAGAACTCATTCAACACTGTCATATTTGTGATTATGGTTTATTATAGGAAAAGGATACAGATTAAAATCAGCTGACAGAATAAGGACATAGAGAAGGGTCTAGGAGGTGTCCAAAAGTGGGTTCCAGTTGTCCTCTCCCTGTGTAGCTGTGGATGGCATTAATTCTTCTCAGTAATGATGTGTGACAATGTACATAACATGTTGCCAACCAGGGAAGCTCACCTGAGCCTTTGGTATCCAGCGTTTTTATTGGGGCTCAATGGCATACTTCCTGCATGGCCGACCTTTAGTCTCCAGTCCTTTCCTGGAGGCAGAACTGATACATAGTAGCCCAAAGCCCCCATCCTAAAATCACATTGTTAGACTATCTGGTGGCCAAAGCTCCCAGGCAAACAGACACTGCTGTCAGCCAGGACGTTGCAAGGGCTTTGAGAGCACCTCGTAGGAGCTGAGGGCAACAGCCAGACCTCTCCTTGGGGAAGATTAATTCCACACTACTAATATTCCCATTTTATGGGTGAAGAAACTGAAACACAGAGAGGTTAAGAAACTTGCCGAAGCACTCCTAGCTGGTAAGGAGAGGGCCAGGATTCAAGTCCAGGTAGTGTTTCTCTGGGATCTTTAAACATTACTCCTTGCTGCCTCAAGATATGTTCATTGACTCTCCTGAGATCAGACTAATGGTAAATGGTAGGACCTAGATTTGAACCTGGGTGAATCTGATTCAAGAATTCTTGGTCTTTCCGTGTTCCTCTGACTTTTCCTTGCAAAAAAAAAAAATGTGAGAGCCTCACTGACCACTTATCTAAAAGGCTCCTGCTTCTTCATAGGTGAAGCTGCTGCTAACCTTCACGGGGTCTCCCTCAGGCACACAGTGCTGCTGAGCATCAATGACTGTCTCGACAGTAAAGTGCTCCTCTGTGCTCTCCTGGACGCATCATGTGACTGTTAAGAGTCAATGGAGTGTTTATGAGCCTTGAAAATAATATTATTTATGAGGCTAATAATTCTGTATTATTTCTACAGGAAAAAAAAAGTGCTACCAGTACTGATTAGTATACGCAGGTAAGCTTAGAGCCAAGGGAAGTTACTGATAGTCGTGTGCCTTCAGTGTCTGTAGGAAAGCAGTGTTAGGGCTCCCTTGTTTGCTGCAGGGCATCGCAGTGGCACAAGAGTGGTACTTCCTCACACGTTTTGGAAGGCAGTTTTATGTCTCAGGAGGCTGTCTCCAGTACCCTGAAATTTAGGATGTAATTATAGATACCAAGCTACAGCTGGTTCCTTTGAAAACTCTTTCTCAGTTGCTTGTCAGGCGTGGATGGTTCTGAGGGAAGTAATGGGAGGAGAGCCACACCCCCACCACCAACCTCGAAGAGGAGCTTTTCTGAGTAACCCCTGCAAACATGAGAGGGACCATTGATGAAACCAAAGGGGCGGGCATTCCCACCCACAGATCAGCCATGCTGAAGCACAAGGCCAGCTCATCACAAAGACTGGAGTCATGCTATGTGAGTTCAGTAGACTGAACTTGAATCAAGGCAAAAACTCAGTGTATTTCCTCCTCTACTTCCTGCAACTCCCATCAGTTAGTTGAATTCCTCATGAATCCAGGGTAAGGCATAAACAACTATAGACATTTTAAAAGTTCTGCAGAGATTCCATGGCACAGCAGATGTCAAGCCTGGAACAGAACTGAGGTTATGCCATCATTTAAAAACTTAAATTTGCAAACTATGCGCAACAGGCCAACCTGTCATCTAAGACTCACTTTCAGCATCCGGGGCAGGTGTAATCTTTAAAGGGAAATGAAATGACCAAGCCCCACTTATTTTCAATTTTGGTTTAGAAGAGGGGCTGTTAGTGTTAAGCACATAATTAAAAGTTAAACCAATAATTAGATAGTATGAATATTTTTTAAATTAGGTCAAGTTTACCACAATAGTAATTTAATTGCCATTTATAAATACAGTTTGCACACTGAATGTAAATGACTATACTGAAGAAAGTGCTAATGCTACTTTCAGGTATGGAGATGTCCTTTGGTGCACCTTCTATGGGGACAAAGGGTAGATCTGAAGCTGTTTCCTCAGTATCACTGTCATTGTCACACAGATAAAATAATCAGTTGTCAAGAAGTTGACAATAGAAATGCTGGCTGAGGTCCAAGTTCTTTCAGGTTGTGAGGGAGAAAGCAGTATGGGTTACTGATGTTGTGTGGATGTGCTAGGAGGACACATGGGGAGGTTAAGAGAAGACGTAAAACCAGCAGGGAAGCCTCAAGAACGGGCCTCACAAAATAAACATTGGGCATCGTTAAGGCTAGGACTACACAGCAGCTCCTTTCATCTGATAGTAGTTCTGTAAACCCAACAACAGCTCTGATAGACTCCCAAGTTCATTACTCAGCTCATCTATCTCTGCTCCTCTCTCTACCAAGTTGAACCTCTGTTACACCACCAGCTCATGGTTTCTGCATCTGTTGCAGACTACGACCTCTTTGTTTCATAGCTTCTGTTTATGCAAAGCTTCACGTATCTCGTGGCTTCTTCCTCCTGCCTTATTCTTGTGTCTTTTGCTTCAAGCCCATCCATCCTTCTGTGTGCTGATGCTCTTTGTATGTCTGGCATTTAAAGCCTCTAAAAGAAAGGCTGGCCACCAGTCATGATCCCCATATATGCACCTCCAGTGGGCATATTTTGTAACAGGCAGGTCACCATAAGGGCCACTGCCTGCCTATCAAAGGATGTCTGTCTTTGGATGAACCACTGGTTCCTTACTCAGCTGACTTTGTAGAGTCATGGGATATACATCATGGCAAGCCATGCATAAGAAATTCTTTAGAAAAAGGAAACTGTGAGCTTGACAGGCACCATGAGGCTTCTCAGAATGTGCTGTGGCCTGTCTATAACAAGGCTAAGCCACATTAGCACCCCTGCTGGTTGAGCCCAGGCCTAGTTCCCTTTCTAGCCCAGCTTTCCGTGTGCCCTGGGGTTTAATCGTTCTTCTCTATCGGTGTGATCACCTGTGTCTTCTTTCTCTATCAAGGTTGGCTCTAGAATAGGAAGCAGCTCTTTATATTCTTCCACCCCTTCCCTCTGTCCCTGAATAAATGATATGACTTTTCTGTTATAAATGTTTTCCTGCTGATTACTGTAATGAGCATGAGCTAACTAGAATGCCAAATATTGGGGGATTTATAAATATCCAAAAAGTTTCCATGAGTAATTTATATTGAAATGTAAAAAATGTCAACAAAATATATATCCACATCTCATCTTCGGAATCTGCGAATATTACCTATTATAGCAAAGGAGTCATTATTAGCTCATATGGCAAAAAATATTTGATTAGCTACGGATCTAGAAAGGAGGAGCTTATCCTTGATCACAAATGTCCTTCTATGATAAAGGCAGAAAGATTAGACAGACTCAGAAGAGGAAGAGGCAGTGACCACAGAGGCAGAGAATGGAGTGATGTGCCCACAAGCCAAGCAATGCTGGCAATCTCTAGATGCTGGAAGAGGCAGGGAAGGATTCTTCCCTAGAAACTTTGGAGAGACTGCATCCCTGGCCAACACATTAATTTCAGATTTCTAGCCTCCAAGACTGTGAGAGAATAATTTTTTGTTGTTTTAAACCACCCAATATATGGTAATTTTTGTAGAAACCTTAGGAAACTAATGCATAATATGGTCTTAAGTGTTCCACATAAGTCTCCAGAGTTCTTATCTTGAAAACCAGCCTGTGTGATGCTATTTGTTTGCAAACTAGGGTGGACTTTGGCTTGAGGTAGATTCAGGTAGTGCCATGACTTTGTCTGCTCGGGTAGCTGGTCTGTAAGTTCCATGATTCTAGCACTGGCCTGCACATGACAGGTGCTTAATAACTGTTAAACGAATGAATGCATTCTCTGGTTTCCTCCTGATTGCTTTTTCTGGTTCTCTGCACCCAAATGACTCCTCTGGCTCCAGAAGTTACTGCACTTTCAAGCTGTAACTTTTCTGGCCTTCTTTGGGCCCCATCCTGGTCCCTAGCCTTTGACAATTTTTATTTCTACTGTTCTTCCTTCTACCATCTCAGTGCACACTCTGGATAAGAAAGGCAACTTGCCCTCCTTTGTGTTCCCTTTAAACTAAGCAAACTGTTGTTTCTGAAATAAACCCAATTCCATCTTCTTTCCATTTCTTCTCTCCATTTCTCCATCTCTAAAGCTTAATCAGACGCCATCCCTCCTCTTTGGAACTTTCATGCTACCTTATCCTTGTTCTATATCACTTATTTCTCCCTGGGAAACCAGATGTGAATACCATCCCTTCTGCCAGACTTTTGAATGGTCTCACCATTTGGCTCATCTTTCTCTGAATGCATAATACAGGAAGAGCTAACAGTATCAGAACCCAACAAATATTGCATAATTGAATAGATGGAAAATGAGGAGAATTGAGGAGGTTCAGCAAGAGTAGAAAAATGTTGTGATAAAATCCTTAATGTGCGAGTAAGTTAATAAGGTAAATAAAATTATCCTGACACAACATTAAGGGCCCAGCTGAAATAGTGGTGGGCTGGTCCAGACTCATAAGGGTAAGGTCAGAAAGGTTATAGATGACTCTACACTTGGATTCTCAACCCTTCCTGTTGCTCCATAATGGATTGCCACAAACTTAGCATCTTAAAACAATGCACAACTATCATCTCACAATTTCTGTAGGTCAGGAGTTCAGACATGACTTAGCTGGTCTTTTGCATCAGGGCCTCTCACAAGCTGTAATCAAAGTGTCATCCAGGTTGGCATCTTATCTGAAGGACTGAGTAGGGAAGGATCTCCTAGGCAGGATTCAGTTCTCCAAGGACTGTTGGACTGGGGGCCTCAGTTTCTGTCTGGCTATTGGCCCCTCAGTTCTTGCCATGTGGGCCTCCTTACCATCTAGCTGCTTACGTCGTCAAAGCCAGCAAGGGAAGTAGCCTGCTAGCAAAATGGTAGTCACAGTGTTATCTAGCTTAATTTCAGAAGTGACATTCCATCAACTTTTCCATATATTGGAGGTTAGAAGCAAATCCCTGGGCCAGCCTGCACTCAGTCAAGGCCATGATTGCCAGGAAGCTGGGATCATGAAAGCAAATCTTAGAATTCGTCTGCCACAGGTGGTAAGTACCATAGGTGTTCCCTAAGTATTTTGAAAGGGTCATATTCTAAAAAATTATTTATTCCTCTGTTGGAATTAAGAATTTAGTATGATTTTTTAATAGAAATAATGGAGTTAGATTTCTGAGCATTTACCCACAATATACCAAGGATCATGCTACCCAAACTACTATAACTAATATTTATTTATTCCATTGATAGTCTATGAGACTATGTTTTCAAGATTTGAAGTTGGGGTACTGGAACGAACCCTTCAGTTAACAGTTTGTCAACATAGTATGTAGGGAAGTTAGAAGTTCTATACCTCTGCCATCAGGAACTCATTAACTGTTTTACACTATGTATGTGAACAGATCATTCCCAAGCAGAATATTTGCCCACAAGCTAATGTTTATCAATGATGCACTTACTGTGTAGTCATTCTATGAAGTCCTCAATATTTGCACTGAAAATATAAACGTTTCAACAGGGAGAGTAAATCATTTTCAGAGTCGTTCAGAATGTGTTCATTCAAGGAACCATTTCAAATCATTTTTAAATTCTCAAAGACAAAACAAAAATATTCCTGCAATAATACCAAATGCCCTAAGCTGAAGTCCCTGGTCCTGGTTTGTTTACACTAAATCTCCCGGCCCAATGTGGAAAATTTCCCTGTTTCCTCTGCTATCAGAAGAAAGTCTGTTGAATTTTTAGATTCTTCAAAGAGTGGGCCTTTCCCTTTTTGAAGTCTCCTCTGACTTCCTAGCCATTGGGGAGTGCTTTGAACTCAGCTCCCACTGACCCTGTTTCCGCTTCAAAGGCTGCTTCCCTTCCATGCTGGGAGAAAGTGCCTTTTGAAAGCGGTGGGTTCCTGCCATCCTTGGATCTGGCGGAGTAAGCAGCAGTAAACAAAAATAATAATAAGCAGCAGTAGCAGGTCATGGTTATTACAGAGATCTGGAGAAAATGTGGAAATCAGAGGGAAGCCCCTGAGCAGCATTATTTGGAGGAGAGGAGGTCTGACATACGTTATTCTCAGTGACGCTTCCACTTCTGTGACTTGCGTGAAGCAGGGGGTGGCTTCCAAAGGGGCTCATCCTTAGGTGGAAATTTTGGCCCCGGTGAACATCCCAGAGCCATTGTACATGGGAGAATCCAAACTGAAAACAACGTAACTTATTTCCGTGGGAATCTTCCCCAGGCACCAGAGCAGTGAGACCCTGCCCTGAGGCTGAGTCCCACACATCCTGCTGATAGGTCTGCTTTGTTCCATCTGGAAACACTACCTGAAGCTGAAACGCTTGGGAATTTTTCTTTACTTCCTTCTTTTTTCTAGATACTGGCTCGTGGACTAGTTATGGATTGATTCTGTTTTGGTGTTTTGTTTTGTTTTTAATTATTATTGTTGAAAGTATTACAGATGTCCCTCTTTTTTCCCCCCATTTACTCCCTCCTCCCCACTCCCTTCCCCCTCCTGCTTTCCCCAGCCTAATGTCTGTGTCCATTGGTTGTGCATATATGCATATACATTCTTTGGTTTATCTCTTCCTGCCCCTCCCACCCCCCATTCCTCTGAGGGTTGTCAGTCTGTTCCCTATTTCCTTGACTCTGGATCTATTTAGATTGACAGCTTATTTTGTTCATGATGTTCCATAAATAAGTGAGATCATGTGGTACTTGTCTTTCTCTGACTGGCTTATTTCGCTCAGCATAATACTCTAACTCTCTAGGTCCCTTCATGCGATCTCAAAGGATAAGAGATCTTTCCTTCTTACAGCTGCATAGTACTCCATTGTGTAAATGTGCTATAGCTTTTTTATCCACTCATTTACTGATGGACACTTGGGTAGTTTCCAGATCTTAGCTATTGTAAATAATGCTGCTATGAACATAGGGGTGCATATATTCTTTCTGATTGATGTTTCAGGCTTCTTTTTTCAGTTTAATTCTCCAACATAGATATGTAAAATTTTAGCTTTCATGAAGTATTTTTTGTTTTGTTTTCCAAAGAAGATATTACTAAAGTTGTTGTGATGCCCTGTGAAGCAATCAAAAGATCTTCCCCACTCTAGAAGTCTCTGATTCTGTGAACTATCAGGCAGGCTATCAGGGAAGAGTATCAGCTATTGTGACGTAGAATAACCCCTTCGAACGGCTGCACAATACAGAAGACTTCATGCACGAAAGCCGGGTCTGCAATTAGCAGCACCAATTAAACCACACTCTCCTCCATATAGGACAATGATGATTTCAGCCGTGGGGTATGTTAGTTTGCTAGGGCTGCCATCACAAAATGCCACCGACTGAGTGACTTGAACAACAGAAATGTATTTCTCACAGTTCTGGAGGCTGGAGGTCTAAGATCAAGGTGTCTGCAGGTTTAGTTTCTCCTAAAGCCAAATGGTGGCTTAAGTGCTGAAGAAAAGATATAGTTTCATAAATCAAATAAATATCTGAGGTAAGTTAAGGAGACAGCAATGAAAAAGCAATCATGAATTTAGGATATAGTAATCATATTACAAAAATTAGTTAATTAGTTAATGAATGAATGAGGTTGAACTTCCCCAAATAGGCAGTGTTGTTTATGCCTATATAATATGTGGACGAAAGCAATGAAAAATGTGGCTGGGAGATAAAAACCTGAAGAAATTTTAAAAATTTTAATGGAAAACAGAGGATAAATGATGCTTTAAAGGTTATCCCTACCCATTGTTTTCTCTTCCTCCTTTATAGATCTACACCTTCATTTGAGTCCTATTAGATGCTGATTTCTAGGGCTACTATTTTTAGTGCATATTTGTGCTACTGACTCCTTAAACCTGAACTCTGGATTTTCTTTTGCCATTAAGAAATTTCATTTTGACAGGTGTAGACATTTTTCTTGCCCAGTGATTTTTCAAATTTTTCTCTAGTTATGGAATCGTCAAATCCAAACACAGTCTACCATGGATATCAAGTAGATAAAAATGGAACTTATAGCTGATCTAAAGTGAGAAAGGAGTCCTACCAAAATAAAAGTATACTGTAATGTGGTATTTCCCTAATCCTAAGTAGTGTTCTGTGTAGAATTCCCAACCCATTAGCAGTTCGTGGTCGATCATTGCTTTTCTTTGTTAGCACCCCCTATATGTTGGAATATCAGAAGCAAAAAATAAAATTATGTTCCCAGTTTGTTTGTTTTTTGAAGAGTAAAATTTAGCTGGGACATATTTATTTTTTCCGACTGTGACCTTTTGTAAAAATGTCAGTAGTGGGTGGGAAAATTAAGACAATGCTCACTTCCTTTTCCTCGTTTTAGGGGACAAAGATGGCAGGAGGGGACTGGAAATCTTAAATCATATCATTGGCTTGGGAAACATTTTCAACCTTTGGTCTCATTTGCCCCCAAAGCATGCAACTGCAGTCACGGAGCTAAATATTTAAGACATCCTATGACTCTCTGGTGACTGGCTCTTTTGGAAAGAGTCATTTTAAAGCCCTATGTCATTTTTGTTGCAGTCACTGTGTCAGGACCAAAGACAGCTGGCAGCTCCCACTGCCATGGTCCCTGCCTGATGGCTTTCAGGGAGCGCTCCAAATTCCTGGGGTCCCATCAGTTCCGTTCCCACAGTTAATAGCACCTGAAACACGAAATTGAAAAGAAGTTTGAAATGTGTTGCTTTCTATTTAGAGAGACTTTGAATATTTCCACATAGCGTAACTGTTGTTTCTTTCTTTTTTTTTTTTCATCTTCATTCACTGACTCTGCAAAGAATTGAGGAAACCTTTAAAAAGCAAATTAAACCTCTGAAATGAGTACAAATGCAACACTTGTGAGTCTTAGGATTTTCAGCAAAAAAATACACTACTGAGTGTCTGTATGTGCATATGTAGTAAACTGCTATAGTTAACTGTTTATATTGTTACCAAAGCTTTACCCCTGCTCTTTTGGATTTTTGTTTGATTTGGTCTGTTTGGTTTGGTTTGATTTAGCTTGGATTTGTTTTTTGGTTTCTTTTGTTGTTGTTGTTTTGTTTTGTTGTTGGTTTGGTTTTCACAACATTTTCACTCCAAATTGCTCAGCAAAGAAATAGAGTTGTGATGCTTTATGTAATTTGCCCCAGGACACGCAGAGTTTGTGTCAGAGCCAAGTAGAGATCATTTTCTTAGCCAGGGGTTATAATGTGCTGCCTTAACTAGCCAACACACCATCTCTTGTTTCCTGAGTTATCTGGTAGATTCTAGACACTCTAGGGGCCACGGGGACGTAGGAATCTAGGTCATGGGCCCTCTCCCCACACTGTGCACTCTGCCTTGACTCCACGAGCTCAGTCAGTCCAATGGGCCAGGGTAACCTCTGCGTGAGTTCTAATTCTTACTCTGCCCAGTGATGTCTGAGGAACGTGGAGACTTATTTCCAAAAGCATGCACTTGGGTGACAAGCTGAGTTCCCCTTACTGTTCGTCGTTCCCTGCCAGCCGCCAGGGTCAACATGGTCATGAGCAGCTGGCGGTGCTTTCTGAACTGGGATTTTGAAAGTTAAAGAAGGATGGAAGGGAAAGGAACGCAATAACGACTGAATGCCTTTTTAGCCAAACTGTGGACTTATGTAATTTAATCCTCACGACAATCCCATGAGAATGTTGTTATCCCCGCTTAACAGATGAGGAAACTGAGAATCAGAAAAACCAAGTAGATGCCCAGAGTCCTCCAGTTTAATCCATGACGTCAGCAGTGTTTGAATCTAGGTTTCTCCGAAGAAGAAAGCCAGATGTTTCCCATTAGACTGAACCATTTCTATGCAAATGGTAAAGAAGATAAGCCTTCAATTTCCTTATCAGTAAAGTAAATTTAAGAGTCTCCCACCTTGTTTAATGTGTCATTAAATGGGAGAGTCTTGAACATGGCTGAACAAATTAAAGAGAGTTTGTGTTCACTCAGCCTCTTCATGAATTGTGAACCATCACCAGCAAATTATGACTCAGATCATCAATAGAAATAATGTTTGCACTGACTCAGCAATGCTGAAGTACATGTCATCCCAGTGCAAAGATTTCTTCTTAACCACTGATAACATTAAAGAGAATAGTATCTTCCATTTGTACCCACACCTTTTTGCAAAACTCATAAAACCTTTGTTTAAAGATTTTCCTTCTCTCAAATGATTCTTACCTTGCAGCTTCTCTAGCCAATGTGATATTTCATGGGCTTGATTGGCAGAAAGAATCAGAGGCTCATGTAAATAGAACGGAGAAAGAAACCAGTAGGGGGCTGGGCGTAGCCGAGGCAGAGACACTTTGGAGATTATAAAAGAAAGCTTAAATTGAAAACAACTTGCAGAACAGTTGATGCAAGGTCCTAAATTCTAGATCCAGGAGTTCTAATGGAATAACATGAGCTAGCAGGATCTGCTGCACATTTGTCTTCTGTTCTCATCGTCTACTGAGATGTGTTTTGCCAGGCTCTCCGTTGAACTACGTTAGCCAGAACATCTTAGACATTTTTCAGTCCTTATTTTGCCTTCTCAGGAGTATTAAATGCTATTGACTTCTCCCTCCATTTACCACATGGCTAAGGATTCTTTCCCAAGCTTCAGACCCACAAAAACTGGAACATCATAAGGGTTCCTCTTGTCTAAGATACTCATAGCCAAAGTCGGGAATGTGCCCCCCTCCCCTGCCAAAACCTGGTCCACTCTCAGTGTTCCCTATCCAGTTTTGCCAGCTAGAAACCCAAAGGGAAGGCAGGAATGATGGTCGGTGTCTTGTTTGAGCAGTTGTTTGGATAATGGATAGAGAACACTAAAAGGGCAAGCACAGGACAAAGTGGCTGATGAGCAGTGTATTGGGGGACTTACAACATTGGAGCTGCCTGGAAGTTTCAGTTCAGTAAGAGTCAGATATAGTGACCTGGAGGCTAACTGAACAATTTCTGCAGAATGTGTAGGCCAAAGCAGTATCAAAGAAGGGGTTCGATGGAGACAGTGAGGTCTTCTACTTGACTGTGACGTTTTTGAACACACCTGGAGAAATAAAATCACCACCAAACTAACCCCACAATGGGCTGAGCTCACAAAAATGGAAAGTTAGAGGAAGCCTCACTGACTTAGAGTTTTCTTTGCCTCATGAGAGGACATCTAGTTAAGGACAAAACAACTCTTATCTTCGCCATGATTTAAGAAGCCTCTTGAAGTTCTCTTCCTTCCTTGATGTTAGTGCCATCAATTTAAGTTGGCTGATAATCCTTGGACTCTGGGAAACGCACACGGTTCGTTTATGGTCAATTTCTCTCAATGATTATCTTTCAGAAAGCGTGTGAGTTATGAGAGAGAGTATGTAACCCATCCCGCTGCTGACAAATGGAGTCGGATGACATGCTGAAGGTGCTGCTGTAAGGAGCGTGCCAGCATTGCTGCAGCTCAGCCTTGGGTGTTGCAGCGAAATGAATAATAGAAGGCAGTCTGAGAATTTGCGAGAGGAAGTGTGTTCATAATACGGCTTAGCAAAAACATCTCAATATTAAATCTACTTGCAAATTTAAACTGTACCAGGGGAGGGTAAATGGGGTTATATAATCCAAGTAGCATAGGAAATATTAAATAGTTCATGTTGTTAGAACAGGGTGACATCATTGCCAAGGTACTTTTTTCTCCAGGAAATTGAAGGCTCCGTCCACAAGGGAGAGGTGGGAAGATGGATTTCCTGTGGGAGAAACTCTAGCAAGCTCACAGCCCTGCCTTAGGTCTACGACGTCGCTGGAGAACGAGGACTGCCCTATTTTACCGCATCGGTTTTGTTTGTTGGTTGGTTGGTTTTTCGAGCTGCAAAACCAAAAGGGGGGAGCAGAGGTAGGGAAAATAAGGAAATTTGGGGAAACGTCGGCCTTCACATGAAGGAAACTGCTGCCAAGAATCACATGAACTTACTATGGGAGCATTTATAGGTTTTAAGAAACGGTTCTTAAGGATTTCCAGAATGAAGGAAGGGATTTTATGCAGGATTAGAAGAAGATAGAGGAAACCAACACACATCACATGGAACTAAAAATGAAAGATTCTTTTCTGAAAAGGTTTACAGTCTAGTGAGGGGAGACTTAGAAAGATGTCTAACAGTTACGGTTGCCCCTCGAGCTCCCCAGAGGGCCAGTCCAGGGGGAGAAAATTGTTAGGGGGACCACAGATGGGAGTTGGGCAATATACACTTTTCTGGCTAAACATTGTGGTCAGTGTTTCAGAAATTTTCCAAAGTCAAGTTTCAAGGCATTGTTATTGCAAACCTTTTTAATTTTCTCCCCTTTAAATTCTTCCTCAAACAAGTCTGCTTAGCTAGCCTCAAATATCACACATAAAATTAACACCAGAGGTGAGCAAGAGGATACTAATCCGGTTGGCAGGGGACAGCCACGAGGACTATTCACTGGGGCCCTGGTGTCCCAGTGGACGTATTTGAAAACTTGAAACCTAAAACACCAGGGCTCTTTGGGCCACGACTGTGTAGAAGGGAAACCAGGTTGGTACAGCATCCTAACGCCACCCATCTGTCTTCGACTTTGCTGTTTGTAAAGTCACATGGCCTTACCCAGCGTCACTGATGGTGACCACGCATTTTTCAGGGGCCCTCTAGCAAAGCGGGCCTGCCACTCGGCTGCACGGCGTTTCCTGGGTAGCTTCTCCTCCTTTCCTTGTCCTGGTATTTTCCCGAGGTTTCTTCCTTTCTTATGAGTTGCCTGGGCTTATTCCTCCTCCTCATTTCTATTGTATTTCTGATGCCGGGAGTGCTCACTTGCCCTTCTGTTCATCTTCTCGGCCTGCTAAAGCTGCACCCTGTTCCTTCATGTTTCCGTGTTTCCTCAAAAACACTGTATTCTAATATCTCCCAGGGCCACCTTTTCTTTAATGTATCCTTCTTAAACTTTTTATGACTTTATCTTTAATAATAAAGTCATCCATACAGGTAAAGAACGTTTGAAAAATATAACAATGTAGGCACAAGGCAGACGATCACTCACGGTCTTTCAGACAAAGAAAGTCACTGCTAACATTGTACTCTGTTCCTTTTAGATGGTTCTACAAATAAGATTTTTAAAACTAAATACGATAATATAAGTATTCCTTGATGTTCTTGGATGCCTAAATATAAGTATTTTTCTTAATATCTTTTAATGGTTATGTAGCGCATATATCTTAGTTCATATATCTTAGTTCAAAAATCCTTCCCTCATTGGAGATCATTAAGATAATCTTTCATTATTTTGCTATTGTAAATAGTGTCAGGGAAAATACCTTTGTTTACTAAGCTGAGGAAGGGTGTGTTTTTATCTTGTGTTTATTTGTTTATTTAGGCTGATTTTTATTTCTTTAGCATAGATCCCAGAAATTCAATTACAGTCCTTGGGAAGCGGGTTAGAGCCCTCGATAATAGGGTCAGTTTGCCTCCAAAACAGTGGTTGCAGTCTGTTCTTTGTCCAGCATTCACAAGTGCGCGCTGTTCACCTCCTTCTTGCAACATTAAGTATTCTTTTAAAAGAAAGCTTTCCTAATTTAATATGTGAAAATGGTTTTTCATTTGAATGTAACTGCTTATTACTAAGAGTGCACGTATTTCTATGAATTTGTTTATTGTTCATCTTTATTCATTAATGTTTTCACCCCTTCTCTACCTTTCCATTACCTTGTGCCCCACACTGCTAATTTCCAGCGCTTCTCATTCCCTCTGCTAGCGTTCCTCCCCCCTAAGTTATTTTTGTCGTTCTCTTTTGTCTTGTGTCCAGTAACTTGTGGGGCAGTGGGACCCAAATTGCACTCCAAGATCATTTTTATGAGTCCTTCTCAGCAGGTGTCTTCAAGGCCCCAAGTTCTTTTTTGGTCCCCCACTGTGAAAAACTGATTGGCAGCTGGTGACAGGCAGGGCACTGGCACTTGGCACTCACAGGAAGCCCTGCAGGAGGTGCCCAGAGCCATGGCGGAGGAAGTGTGGCCAAGCCAGCACAAGGTGGGGGACCAGATGTCGCCCGATTATGTTCCATTGAAATCCAAACAAAGCCCCAGATTCAGGATCATTTCCTTGAGACTCCCCGGTTGGAAACTGGCGCGAATCCAGAATCTCACAACAGCTGGTCTCCCCATGCTAGAATGTATGTGCCTCGCAGAAAACTTTACCTGGGTGTTATTGATTGGTTTCTATAAAGCCATCAAACAATATCTGGAAGACCCAAAGCATACTGCTCTCTGCTGAAAATAAAAAGAGACCGTATATCACTGAACGCGCCAGCAGGCGTGTTACAGGCTTGGGGACTCTGAGAGGGATGCGTTTTCCTTGTTATCTGCGCCGCCCATGTCAACCCGAGGCTGCAGCCTGCCGCCAGCAGCTTCCCCGTGACAACGCTCCACTCTTGTCCGGAGACTAAGCCCATTCTTTGGAAATAAATTATATTAATTTTTTTAAAAAGCTTTCAGGGGACACCAGCAGATGAGAAATCATGCTTATGTTTCTCATCATCCAGTTCATGTTGGGAAACCAGAAAGTGTTTCCAAAGGCTCATTCCTTGTTTGGTCCAGGTCATTTGCATTTACACCTTCCGCTCTCCTCCTCCCCCTCCCCCTCCTCCTCCTCCTTCTCCTCCTCCTCCTCCGATGGTGAACTGTAAGCCTGGCAGTTTCATTTTCTGACTGTCAAGGAGGAAAATAAACCAAACAAAAATCATCTTCTTCACCATACCCTGCAAAAAAATGAGGGGGGGAAAAAAAAAATATATATATATATATATATATGTATATATATATATATGGTAGTTGGCTGTGCTGAATAGCACAGGCAGGTTTTAATTTTAGCACAAAACAAGCATTTTTAAGAAAAAATGAAGAATTGTGAATGCGTATCAAATCATATAATAGTTAGCTAGACATCCTTCCTGACCTAAATCCAGGAACTGTATTTTATGCTTCGCCTTTATAACTGGCTGCTCCTGCTGTTTCTGTCACCTGCTAAGGTCTTGGTGTCTTGCCCCCCTCTCCTTCTCGCCCTCAGTCCCTTTTTCCTTCTCCCTCTGCTGCCTGGCTGTCCTCAGCCCAGATTCTCAGACCTCACAGTGAGATTCTGGAGCAAACCCTCTCCATTAGAAACAAACAAAATAAATTGTTTCCATTCCCCAAAGGAATGTGCTAAAGCCCTTTTTCCTCTTTAACATGGATACAATTTAAGTTTGGCAAGAGCTGAAGCCAATATACCTTGCTCAGAAGAGAAAGCTTTGTGAGAGAGACCCTTCTAGGAAGACTCCCTCATCCTCCCTGTGAACTTAAAATGACCAAAGGCAACGCAGTTCATGCCTTGGGCATCCACAGTGTTTCTGCAGAATCCTCACCCATTCCCTCATTTTGCAAAAATGTGTTAAGCACCTACTATCTGAAAACCCTGTGTGCGTGTCCCTGGCCGCTGTCCCTGCGAGGCTGTGAAGTCAGCGGTTCTTAGGGGTGTGTTTCCTTTGCTCACCCTCTAGCTCTTACAGCACTAGGGCGTCCAAAGACGGTTCAGTGACATTTCTCTTCATTACTCTGATGTAGAATACTAATCATCTGTAATGTTCCATTGGTTATGAATGAAAAGGAAACAAGAAGACCATGGCCCATTCACTGCAGGTATTAAATGGAAATTAACTGAGGTGATCTGTCAAGAATTGATCAAAGAAAATAATGTGGTCAAGGGCCAAGCTAAGCAGAGCCAAAGAACTCAACTTCAAGGAATATGCACGACTCAGGAAAGCGACCCTGGCCCTTGCCAGTGCCCTCTCTCTCTCTCTCCCTTCCCGGTTCCTCGGCTACATTTGCAGAACATCTGCTGACGGATCTGGAGGGGTCTAACACATCTGCTCAAATGCCGGAAGCCATGCCGCTTCCCTTGGGCTGAAGCAGTCACCACAGAGGGTCAGACCCCAGGGCAGTTCAGGCCCAAGGAAAAGGTTCCTGAGGCCACATTGGAGAAGGATTTATTTGTCTCTCTAAACAGTAAGGGCTCCTGATAGTCTTAATGCACCCTAGCTTTTCCTAGTAAATTTTTATTCACAAGTTAATCAAGACATTTATTTGAATCAATATTTGAATCGATTTATACTTTGAGTTCGTTCCACATGCATAACCCATGGGCCACCGATCCTTGTCTAGTACCGCACACAGCTAGTTAATGATCCCCAGCTCACTTGATTGCTAGACCCAGCAATTCCAGGAACTGGCTGTTACATCTAATTCATGCAACCCATGCAGTTCCTCATCTTAGACCGCTGCACAGCTCTTCTCCCATTCTTTCTCCCTTCCTCTTCTCCGGTTCTTCAAACTCAAAAGATTCCCAAGGCTGCACGTGAGCTCTGACCCCATCCTGCTTCCTTCTTTAATGGCTCCCAGAGAGCTTGGATTTACAACCACCAAAGAGAGTCAGACACGTTGGTAGAGCCAAGGATCGACCTGAAGGCTAGAGCGGATGGCCAGCCCTTGAAGGTCCAGTCTCCACTAAAGGAAGTCTCCTGGTGAAGAAACATACATTCCACTCATCACCGTATGCACTGGGAATTTTTCTGTTTACCTAAGGTATTCACAGAACAGGGACCTGCCTCCTAGGAGCCAACGTAAGGAGGTGTGGGGAAGAGTCCACAAGCTGTGTTTAAGCTTACAAAAATGTCTCTGTCCCATGATGAGGCTGCAGGGGCTAATGAAAATGTCAGGTTTCTTCCATTGGGATGAGCTTGGTGAGCACAGTGCAGTAATACTGTTGATCTCAGACTGATCTGAAATGGGCCAAAATACAGGGTGGGGCAAAAGTAGGTTTCCAGTGGACAACTGTTTGTATGGAAAATAATAACAATAATTAATAAGTAACAATACAAGAATAAACTCTGTGTTTTGTGTACTCACAACTGGAAACCTACTTTTGCCCACCCTGTATATGTCCTTGATTGATTATATTAAAATAGGGAAGGTTGTGACTTGATATACATGGTTTGGGAAATAAAGCCGTTTAAAATATTGGTCCATGGGTGAACATAACGAAGCATAAAGCCTTAAGGAAAAGGAAAACCAAAGTTCATTTGTATAATCTAGATAAAGAGCCTGGGACATATTTTTCCCTTTCTCTCCCCCCCTCCCCCAAGTGCACTGTCTCGAAGGGGAATAAGCTTTATGTTGTCCATGTGACTGACATTGTTCCTGGAGCCTCAAATCTGCAGTGAGCAAAATAAAATAGCCGACTGTGTGCCTTACTCAGCTGAAGAAGGTGTTGAATAGCAACAAGATGATAATGAGTTTTAAAAATGATTAAGTGTTAACTAGGACCTGTTTAATAAGAAACCCAGTTACATGTCAAGGAGACTTATTAGTCATGCACGACCACGTATTAAATTACAGTAGCTGACTTTATGGCCCCAATCAGGCAGTACTGAGGATTTACCATATGCTGACCAATTCCTTATCTTTAAAAACATGAAGTCCCTATAAATGCCGATGTCAGTGCGTCCCTACCCTGCAGTGCAATTGAGAGTTGTCAGGTTCCATCATGGTAGGGATTCCCTCCATGAATTTCACAGAGAGGTTCAAACCGACTGCACTGATGACTGTGTGGACAAGACACGGAATATGCAGGGAAATTCAACTTGAACAAAGACCATCCATGGTCGGTGAGTGCTGCCATGTGCCACCGGGTCCCCTTTGGGGCTGAGGGACACACTTCCCCTGCGGCTGGGAGTGCTGTCCTCTCCAGCTCTCCACTGCATGTCGTCTCCAGGAGCCACCCTCATCTGAAGAGAGTTTTTTCCTACAGATCAGACCCCTTCCCTGGGGCAGCCCACCTCTCAGAACTGGTCCATGTGCGAGTGTAAAGACCTGGCCTTCTTACCCCAGTTTGGGACCACTCTTCAGACCTCCTGGGGGTCAGCCAAGGCCGTCACTGAGAGGACATCACACACGCACTTCTGTCTGCTGCATCACAGATGCTGATCCTCAGAAACTCCCTAATTATCTCTCTGCGTGCTGATCTCCATCTCAGAGTCTGCTTCGCAAGGAACCCGACCTGCAGCACTGACACGGTCTGGGCAGCTTGCATCCAAAGGTGATATCGAGGACTATTACATTCGAACTTAAAAGATGAGAGTGACTGAAATGCAAAAGCATGAGAGTGACTGAAATGAAGACGACAGACAATCTCAAGGGTTGGTAAGGATGTGGAACCAGTGAAACTCTCACACACTGCTGATGGGAGTGTAAATTGGTACCATCGCTTTGGAAACCTCTTTGACATTATCTACTAATAGCCAGGACCAGATCCTGAAATTCCTCTCCTTGGTGTATACCCAAGAAAAATGCGAATGTGTTCACCAAAAGAAAAATGCAGCCCAGCTGGTGTGGCTCAGTGGATTGAGCATCGTCCCACAGACTAAGAGGTACCAGTTCGATTCCTGGTCAGGGCACATGCCCAGTAGGGGGCTTGTGATGTTTCTCTTTCACATAATGTTTCTATCTGCCTCTCCCTTCCTCTCTCTCTAAAAAAATCAATAGAAACATATTTTTAAAAAAGAAAAATGTACAACAGTGTTCATAGCAGCACACTCCCTACAGGACCAAACTGGAGAGAACCACAATGTCATCAGCAGTAGAACGGATGAATTCACTGTGTTGTGTTCACACATTGGAGTACTATACAGCAATGAGAATGGAAGCCTTCAGCTCCACACCTCAGAGTGGATGAATCTCACTAACATAATGTTGAGCAAAAACTGCCAGGAGCAACACCAAAAATACATAGCGTATAATTTCATTTTTGTAAATTTCAAAATCAGACAGAATGATTCTCTGGTGTTCTAAGTCAGAGTAATGGTCACCTCGGGGGAGATCCGTGGTAACAAGAAGAGGAGGATATTGTGGGGAACTTGTGTCACTTAGTTTCTTAATCTCGGTGCTGGCTACAGGGGTGAGTTCACTTCGTGAACATACATCTTCCGCACTCCTATTATTCGTGCACTTTTCTGTATATAGGTTATACTTACACTGAAAATGTGCACAGCAAGAGAGGGAGGAAGGAAAGGATTGATACAGAAATGTATCTTCAAGGATATGGACACAGATTCCCAAGATTTGAGCAGGATTTCTGCTGTCCACTGCTGCAGGCTCTTACATGCAATTCTGGGGTCCAGAAGGGCTCCTTGGCTCACTTGTGCAGCCAGCTAACGGTGAATGGCTCCCTAGCCTGGTCTTCTCTCCACCTCCACACAGTAAAAGGAGCCCATGCACGCACTGGAGTCCGATCAGTCTGGACTCGGTGGTGACCATATCATCACCAGCGCAGCCTCAGCAAGACGTAGCCTGTGTGGGAAGTTGGCTCGAACAAAGACCTAGAAAGGGCATTGAACTTGGTACACTGTGTCCAAGGTAACAGGGATGTCATCGATTTCTTTAGAGGCCTCTCTCCACACCTATCTTCCCACTCACACTTATAACCATCAATATTGCCTTACGTTGAAAGTGTGTCCTTTTCTGTTTAAGAGGCTACAGAGGAAAAGGTTTGAGCCATGAATTAAATTGCCTCCTTCTCCCTGGACTTTCCCCTGTAATCTTTGAGAACATTTGACTACTCAGTGCTTTAACGGCTCCTTCTGACAGTATTCCCTTTGTCACGGAGTCATTGTCAGAAAGAGCTAAGTTATAGCTGCTTTTTGTTATTTACAATAGTACTTCTGTAAGAACTTGAATTTAATTTAACAGGTAACAGAGATGAGCTTCAAGATTAAAATTGAAGTGTTTCCTGTTCCTTAAGTATGTTAGTGTGTGTGTGTGTGTGTGCATGTGTGTATGCATATGAGTGTTTGAATAAGTGTCTTTGCATGGCTGTGTGCATATATGTGTTCACATGTATGTTTGCATGAGTGTATGCATGGATGTGTTTACATGTGTGTGTGCACGGGTGTGTGCTTGAAAGTATGTGTTGTGTGTGTGTGCATGCCTATCCGTGTTTGCATGTATATGTGTATACCCATGCACATTCTCTGTTAATATGATGCCATTTGCAGGGTGCATGCCACTCTCTGGAGACTCATGGCTCTCTGCTTTCGATTACACTCCAACTAGTCCAAAACCCCTCTGAACTAATCCTAATCAACTTGGAAGCCACCACACTCAGGCATGAGGCTGTCAAATGTGAGTGCTTGCAGATGTCAGAGCAGGAATCCAGGAGGACAGATCAAGGCGTAGTCACTGAAAGCTGCATGCCAGTGCACCCCGGCTCTAGAGCACTAGCGCAGCCATAAGAAAAACGTGTCGTGACAGTAAATCAATAACCTCTTGGAGAAGATTCGCTTCTGAAATATCCCTGATTAATTATGCCAGTGCACGCTTGGCAACAGTACTTTGCTCCAGCATTAACCTAATGCTTTTTGCATGAAGCAGGATTATAACTGGTTCTCATAAGTCAAATTTGACATTTCAAATCAGGCTTTAAAGGTTTGGGTTATAGATTTTATAATGTCTTCTTGCCAAACATAATTGCTCTTATTGCTGCTGGTAGACATTTGCCAATCAATCAGAATAACATTTATTTTATCATAAACAAAAGTAAATTAAAACCATTTGAAGTCATTGTATTTGAAGACTCAGTGAAGAAACTTCTTTAAATTAGCTTGTACACGTGATAGAGGGGCGTGATGAAATTATAGAAGGCAGTGGAAATGTGTTACTATTTTCTCATTTCAAAAAATTAATACCTCCGTATATTTTGTGAATATTCACCTTTAGTTTGATGACTCAGTTCCATATAAATATGGTTTGGGGCAAAGTAGCCCCCATTTCTGTAATAGAAAATTATAATTTTTTGTGCTTTTAAGATGAATGTATTATTTTTATTTACTTATATATATTGCAGCCAGGAACTATTTTTTTTTATAAATTTCCCATTAAATAGGGTTTGCTTAAGGGAAAGTCATACTATCTTGGTCCCTGAACAAAGGTTTATTGAGACGCCATTGATTTTCTGCACTGTGCAGGGAGTTAAGAATACAATGGTAAGTAAAGTTTGTTCCTTCTCCCTAAAGAAGTGCTTCCAATGCATCAAAGTCACGTTCCTTCATGTTAACTGTAGCATTATAAGACATAGTAATATGCCATTTAATATATACTCCACGCATATATGTGTAGCATTAAGTGCCATAGTGTAGGTATATAGTAGGAGCATAAATAAAAAAGAGGGATTAATTCTTTCTAGGATAGAGCTAGGGCTAGGGATAATAATAGTCAGAACAGGCTAGTTCATTCTAAGGCAGCAAATTAACCCTAGAATCATAATCTATTAACTTCACAAAGTTTTATTTCTCATTTCACAATGTCTGCTGCAGTCCAGTTGACTCCAGGGCAGCTCCCTTCCAGGCAGTGACTCAGAGATCCAGGATGCTTTCATCTTGTGGTTTCATCATTTGAACACATGGCTTCCAGGTCACTGTGGCACGGGAAGTGAATTCACACCAGCTTTGAAATGCATTGACCTAGAAGTGTGCATATCACTTTATAAATGCTAGGCCATTGGCCAGAACTAGTCACAATGGCCTCACCTAATTGCGAAGGTACAGAGAACTGTGGTGGATGATTCTTTGATGAGCTGAAAATGACCCTGTCATAAATATTTACTAAAGAGGAGGTCCCAAATATTAGGGATTCCAGTAAGAGAAGAGCATGAAAAAAGGCATGAGCACGTAAGGCCTTTGGTAGAACAGTAACAGTTGCCAGTACAGAGTGGTATGAGATTAATCCAGAGAAGTAGGTTGAATCTGATAGTATGAACTTTTGAAAGCAGTGCTAAGAAACTTTGGCTTTATTTTGATCAGAGTGAGAAGGTTTTAGAGAAGGAAACCAAATGGTCATAATTGTGATTTTAGAGTAATACCCAGACATTGGAGGAAGCTGTTATATATGGATGAGTAATATCATTTGAGCTCAAAATAATTTTTGAGCAGCATATAGCGTTAAAATCCTAGTTTCTTATTTGTTAAGTTTCTTTTTTAATTTCAAAGTGCCTCTAAAAATGAATTTCATTTTTCTATCCTTGCTCCTGAAACTTATCAATGTGTCATGATCTTTAAAAATGCTTTCCGTTTGCCTGGCTGGAATGGCGCAATTGGTTGTGCATCGTCTGGTGCACCAAAAGGTTGCCAGTTCAATTCCTGGTCAGGGCACATACCTGGGTTGTAGGTTCAACCCCTGGTTAGGGCACATATGGATGCAGGCAATCAATGTACCTCTCTCATATCAATCTCTCTTTCTCTCTCTCTCTAAGCATGTCCTCAGGTGAGGATATTTTTTTAAAAGAATGCTTTGTTTTACTGACTATAGAGCAGTTGATTAAATGTTTTTGCCTTGTCTACTTCCTCTACCCTTTCCCCCATTGCTCTCCCTTCCACCACTGTTCAACCCATCCCCTAAAATGCTTTCAAAATATTTTTAAGGATTGTAGGCCAAAGAAAAGACGAGAAAGGTAGCCCAAATAGCATCTCAGAAAGAGAATGCGTCTCTGTGTTGGTGGGTTGGGGTTATTCTCATTCCTGCCCCTCTACCTGCCTGAGGCCCTCAGTACCCATGGGATGAGCATAAAGTCTAGTCTGATGGCCTTCATGTTGAACTTGAATGTAGAAGCCATTCATCCTTCAGCCCCAGGAATCTTCCCAAGTTGAATGGTGTGGATGAGAGAAAGTCCCCGTTGTTTTTTCTCCCTAGGCACAGCCGTAAGACAGAGAGTTACCCTTCCCAGTACCAGGTCTTCCACAGGCTACTCCCCTGTTCTCGGGTTTGTTCCGGCATTGGTGTAGCATCATGGTTAAAAGCTGGTCTCAGAAGCCATATTGCCCAAGTCTAAGCCCCACCACCTTCCAGTTAGTAAACTTGAGCAACTGTCTTCACTTCTCTGTGCCTCAATTTTTGTAATATGAGACTGATAATGTGTCAAAGGGGCATTGTGCGATGTAAATGAGTTTTAATCCATGTAAAGTACATACTACAGTTTCTGGCATGTAGTAAATACATTAGACAGTATTATTTAGTGATTTGTCTTGAGTAGGAGATCTCACAAAATAACTTGAATGGTTTTTTGCATGTACTGTCTAAGCCACTTCTACTACTATAGCATCTTATGGGATCTTCATGCAACCGTAATGAAATTTGGTCTTTTCTGGGGTCAGGGACGTCAAATGTGTACTAGCTCAATCGAAATGCATTCCCAAGAACAGTAACATATTGGGGCAATGATCTGGGATACATTTTAAGTACATGGAATCATGAGTGGCACACAGGAGAAGTACAATAAGTATTTACTGAGTGAATGAACAAACACATGAGCATGAGAAGCAGTGTGTCTCACTCAGTAAAAGCACAAGTTTGGGAGGCAGGTAGACCAGAAGTCTAATGCTGGCTTCACCATTTACTAGTTCTACATGACCTCTGACAAGTTCATCACTCTGCTCCTCCATTTTCTCATTTATAAAACTAAGGTGAAAACAGCTATTTCATTAGAGTCGCTGTGAGAATTAAATATGATACTGGTGGAAAAGGTCTAGTATAAAAGAGCGTATATTAGGAATGCAGTGAATTGGTAGCTATTTTTATGACTCTACATCCAATATTTGTGCACATAAATTAATAATGGAGAAAGCAACATAAAACACAGAAAGATGAAAGAAGTCATATTTCCATGTTTACCACTCGCTGCAATTAAAGCCTAGCTTTCTTTGTTGTGATTTTCCCTGTATTGTTTTCAGTGTTACAGTATGTGTTAAAGGAAAGGAGAGAAGAAGAGTAGAAAGGGGGAAATTGTAGGTGAGGAGGCTGCAGAGAGGTAGGGGAGCCGGGAAGCTGAGGAAGACCTAGAAGAAAATCCTAGAGAGAATCAAGTCTTCCCTTGAGGAAAGAGCAAGTAGGCTAGAAGGAAGGGAAGAGAGGGGGACATGTTGGTAGATGAATCTCTCCTCTCTCTAACCCATCCTCCACCCTGCCTCCAGCTTGCTCTTTCTACTATTAATGTCCAAATGTTTCTCCTACCTCTATATACCTTACACTCCATGGAAGAGGTTTAAGCTTATATAAGTATCTCTGCTTCCTACAGGACAGAATCTATGTGAAAGCCCTCTGTGATTTGGCTTATGCCTGCCTCACCTGTCCAAACTCAATTCTTCATGCTCTTCCGTGCCCTGCAATGGTCACAGTCCCCTCAGTGGTCCATGCTGTGTCTTTACGTACTTTTGATGGAAAGCCTTGTGAATGAACTTCCTTTACCCTTTCTTCTGCTGGTGAAGCCCTAGTCACACGTATAAACCCAGTTCTCATGTCTCCTGCTGTGTCCGGTTTTCCTTGACTTGCCCAAGCAGGGCAGATCACTTTGGCATTGCTCCATCATAGGTCCACAGTCTGCATACGTCTTATCATACTGTAATAATTTGATTGTCTGAGGGCAGTGATTAGAGGTGCTATTCTGTGAGAACTACAAATGTGAATTGTAAAAGGTTCATGGAAGAAGAGAATTCCTTTAAGTCACTTTAAATCATTTGAAAGTTGCTGTTACATTTTAAGGCGCAATGTGGGTCATCTCTGGAGTCACATTCACAAGAATTCCCTTTGGTGGCCCACAGGCTGCTGGACTGAAGAAGAGGCACCACACTGGAGCCCCTTTGCAATGCCACAGACCCCCAGCACTTTGTGGATACCTTCATTAGGAAGATTCAGCAAGAGATAGGAACTGTCCTCAAGTCAAAATGCTTTTCAAATGAAGAATAAATAGCCCAGTAAAATGGTGCCGCTCACCTAGTGTAATTGATGCCTCCTTTGCTCTTAATTGCAAAGATATGCGTGTCTTGGTTTAGTGCACATCACTATTTTGTTTATTGGGCCTAATGATTAAAACCATATCACAAGAGTTGTTGGGACTAATGTTAGAACTGGATTAGTCCCACATTTAGTATCGTGCCCATACAACGTCTGGAAGTGCCTGGAACATACTGGTACTCGTTCATTATTGGTTCCATCTGAATCTAAGTTTCTGATGATGGGTCACGTTTCTGACATGGTTCGGAGATGCCTGTATAAGAGCATCTCAGGCTGATGTGACAGCTAGCAGGAGCCGGTATCCAACACCACACCAAAAAGGCACAGCCAGAAAGGCTCTGGCAGTTTCTGGGAGATTCTGTCATATTACAGGCACTGTCCCCACTAAACCAGCACCTCAGCCCTTAGGAAGGTGAAGCCCGTGACAAGAGAAGATTCCTGGGAACTACAGTGGTTAGGACGTGTAGGTCCCTATCATTTAAAGCTCTGAAATATCTCTACTATGAAGAGAATGAGGAAGGGTTTCGAATTTTGAGCTGGCTGACCAATTAGTAAAGTTAATGATGACAGTTTCTGGTGGCACAATAAAACACTGGGTCAGGTTTTCAGAGTTAAGAAATTAGGCTTTTTTAGAGCTTGCATCACTTGGTCTCCAAGCTGCCAGCGATGTCATTGACACCTCCCCACATCTACTGACTGAGCTGACAGTTGCCCCAGGGGAAGATCCAGCCCAATTCTGTGCATGCTCCCACCAGCACTGTTTTCCCCAAACATCTGACTTGTGTGAAGAGCCCAGAAGCTTTGCAAAAGCTAGGAGCAGTCAGCATTTTATAACCTTCGCCAGTTTTTCTGACATCATCCTTTCTGTCGTTTCAGATCATGTTTTGCTAATATAATGGACATTATCTTCAAACTTGGAAATTCCTTCTTGCTTTATTACAGAATGAAAAGTTTCTCTTTTTTAATCCCTTTTTATTCTAAAGAGGATTGAGAGGCAAAGAAAGTAAGCAAGATATTCAAGTTACAATCTGGAGTGTACACCTTTTTGTATGTTAGAGCAGCTTTCCCTATTATTTTTATTTGTATACCTGTACACTTTCTAGGACATCATAGGGACTCCCCTCACCCCGTCCTCCCAGGCCAGTCTGGTCTCATCTCTAGCCCTGCCTGCCTCCTGGGCGCCCACAAAAAATGCAGGTGCTCGATGCCACATGAGCACACACGCACATGCACACAGCCATCCTTCAACTTTTTATTTATGATCAAAGGTTGCTGTAGGAGTATAGGAAAACCTAGATATCCTGACAAGCATGAAGGCAAGAGTTGTGGTCTACCTACGTGGGGACTACCAGGAACACTACTTGGCATCCAGTAAGCAGACACCCCAGGAGCTAGACCCAGCAATCTCATTTTTAACAAGCTCACCTGGTGATTTGATGCAAATAATACTTTGAGAGCACTCCCAGGGCTCAGCTTGTGTCTTACAGATGCAAATAAGTAGACATGGGGTTGCCAGCTCTCTTATTATTCAGCTAGGCAGGGGCTGGGCTGGCACACCTCACATTCAAAAGCTGGTTTTGCTTCCAAGGAAGAAAACGATTTGTATCTGGTGTTCATGTGGTATGGGAACAGTACTCTCCTAGTTAAAAATATTTTGGAAAGAGGAGAACAACCAGAGAAATAGCAGTTAAATGTAGTCTTCTAATCTTGTTTATTCGTTTCATAATGTGCACTCTGATTACAATTATAAAATCTAGAGCTCCAAAATAATATTGACTGGTCCCCTAATTCATCCATCCACTCTACTTGCCTGAATCCATATCATCACATGGCATAGTTTTTATTCTTCTATTTATTCCACGGCAAAATTTATTCTAAAACTTTCTTTTAGTTTATAGGCTACTGATTGCTATCACAGATCATCAAAATGTTTTTCCCAATAGCAAGCCCAGAGCCTTCTTCTGTAGTGTAAATGCATTTCTTTAATCCTGTTACATCCCATTAAATTCCTCCATCAGTACCTAAACTTCCTACTCATCCATCTCCCTATTTTTCTGGTAAAAGAACATCTGTTCATAAATCAAATTATTTAGCAGTTAGAAAGTACAACTACAATTTATGATCATCTGTTCTAGTGCATAGGCTGTGTAGCCCTGACGATGTGCAAAGTAATTTATGTGGCACTGGAACCTGGCATTAAATAATATTGGATCACAGAGTGAAGAGGTAATTCCCTCTCAATTATCTTTCAATCCTCCTGATTCCATTTAGGAGAGTCTCTATTTCATGCTAGTGTATCTTTAATGCCCCTCTGATACTTAACATCCCTGCTTAACATATAGAGAGCAGGCATCAGGATCAGAGCCTTTAACAGCAAACATCTAGTGAACATTTATTAGGATCAGTAATGTTCACTGTATTTGTGCTTATCTCCTATTTATGACAAATCATATTCCATCTATGAGAGTTCATAAGTTCCATAAGTTTGTCTTTAAATACATGTATTTAAGAAAAAATTTGAATTGAATATTCAGAATATAATTTTTTAAAATCAGGTAGCATGTAACAGGCTGCATTATGAATTTTTACTCTTGTAGGCCCTAGGCACTTTGTGTTTGTGCATTTCTTTCTCCATTTATTTATATTTATTTATATATACATATGTGTACATACATGTCTATTTATACCTATATAACATGTTTTAAAACATTCATAAATATATGTATATGTTATATGTGTGTATATACTATATGTATATATTTTATATATAACATTTTTGGCTGCATTGGTAAAAACATGAATATAATATCCAACTCTAAAAGTTAATTTTTTTCTTCTGATTATAAAAGAAATCAGAACATTTTCATGGGCCCAGGGCACTGTGTCTACAATGCCTAATGCATAGGTGGGCCCTGGTATGTGATACAGCAAAACTCAAAATAGTAGTTCTTCATGACTGAAGTTAGAGATGCATGAATTTAATCCAACTGCTCCTTTTATAATGAACAATACTGAGCTTCACAGGTGTGCAAAAACTTGCCTAAAGTGGGGCACAATCGGAACTGGATCACAGGCACCAGTCCCTTCTACTGAACTACACTGCTTTCTTCTTTGGACCCTCTTTTTCAAATCATTTTTCTTATCCCATCTCCTTCCCATCAGAATGAACTCATGGGTCCTTTCTGAGATCCAGCCCTCTGTTCAGCTCTGAGCATCTCTCTGCAGAGGCAATAGCACCTGGTGGATCCCTCTGCAGAGAGACCTTTGCCGTGGGATGCTGATCAGTCCATGGTGCTAATCACTGCTCCATAGAGGGAACCTGTGCAAACCCTATTAAGAAAAACACACAGGATGCAAAAGACCAGGATAGATTTGGGCTTTCCATTTTGGACACAATCTTCCAAATACAGTCTCATTAAAATTAGCAGCAATGGGAGATTGAGCTTGGGATGGGATGACTACTACATCCTGGACCAGTACCTTCTCACACAGAGTTTATGGGGCAGATCAAGGATTTACTCCTTGGGCTGTCAACTCTTCATCTCACTTGGCACTTAAAAAAAACAGTCAAACCTCGGTAACTCAGCTGCTGGGCAATTGTTCCATTGACACTGTACTTCAGAAAACAGTCCAGTACAATTCTTAAGAGCCCCCTTTGGCAGCCAGCCTTGATCTCCTTCTCTGTTTTTCCAAAGTATACCTACACCTGCCTGAGAAAACTGTAAGTAAAAAAGGTTTGAGAAATAGAAACAGATCATTCCCGAGTTTGCTTTCTTTAGTTATGAAATGATCCTTTATTGAAATATTTTCCTCTGTCATTCTTAAGTAATTGGGCATACCATCTCACCACTATGGGTGTCACCTATGATGTCATGAGGGTGGTGGCCTCGAACATCACAGCCAGCAAACCAGGCAGTCTCAGGTTCTCTTCCGTGGTCTCAGAGAGCTCTCTGGCTATACAGAGCGGTGCTACATCTATCCAGCGATGTTGACAATCTCATCAAGAGTGCTGTTTCCACTGTGCTTGATGGGTTTCTGCTTCTCTCTGTTTCTGGCTTGTTCCTGGAGGGCTTTGGTGATAGGGCAGCAGGCGCCACTCAATCTGGGCCTGTCTGTTCCGAGTGATCAGTTTCACTGTACTTCTCAGACCCTTCCAGTCAGCTGTTACCTTTTGTGGAGATAGACCTAATGGTCCCATCTTCGGGGCCATGGCAGACATGGCACCTGATTTCCTCTTTTGCACTTGAGATGTCCGACTTTGATCTCATCGAGTGGAACTTAGGTGACGTGGTGGCGGCTGGTGCCAGAGGAATTCTGATGCAGGATGACCAAGGAAGTGGCCCCTTGGCCTCTTCTGAGCCCAGAGCTGAAGGAGCTTCCCCAGCTGTCTTTAACTGGGACCACACCACTGTAAGTTCTGACTTCATGCCAGCTGATTGTGTTGTTTATTATTATCCAGAATGTTTATATGCCACAGGAAGAAACACATTTAGCAAAATATATATTTTTTTACAGTGAAGACCTTTTTGTTTATGCTAAGGTTCACCCAAAAAATGGTTCTGGTCTGTTGAGAGGCAACATAAGTGATCTACATCATGCACTCCCATGGGTTTATTGCGTCAAAGATTATTTGACTCATATCTTTTAAAGATATAATTCTAATGTAAAAAAACAGAGCATGGGATTTGGAGACAGACAGAACTGGTCTTGAACCTTAGCTCTATGGTTTGGGGCAGGATGATTCCCTTTTCCAAGTCTCTATTCCCTCATCCGAAGAACAGAATTAATAATTCCCACTTAAGATGTTGTTTTGAAGATTAAATAAATTATCTCCACAAATATTTATTGATCACCTCTGATATGCCAGGCTCTTGTCTAAGAGCGACAATTACTACAGTGAGCAAAATGAAAGATTACCATTCCTGGGCAGCTGATGGTCTTGAATTGAGTTGAATATTTTCTTCGTGGTTCTTGAGTCACGGAAGCACAATATTGCCTGGCAGCGGATAAGAACTGGATTTCTTGTACCTGTACTTCTCAAACAATTATCCCTCTTGCTCTTACAGATTTCGAGTTATAACTGAGCTGCTGAAGGTTACTTAGAGATTCAGCCAGACCATTTCTAGATTTTTGCAATTTTTCTAATGCATAAAACTTTAGCTGCATGCAGGCAACACTTAATTTGCTATAAATATTTTGCACTATTTTTACTTCTGTTAATATATGCTGTTTATTGGTAAACATGATGTGCATGATAAATTTTTAGAGAGAGAGAGAGAGATCCTCTAGTGCCTGGAAATTCTGCATGATAAGCTGTTAAGTTACCCTGATACAGAAAAAACTTCTCCTGAGATTTGCCAGGAGCCAAACTGGCACAGGCACAGCTAGCCACAAAATGATCTTTGTCACTGGTTATGTCACTGATGGAACAAGGAGCTCCTTTTTAGTGGTAATGATGCCAATGATGAAGTAATCTAAAAGGATCTTAATTTTTCAAAGGGGTTTTTCTGCCTGGCATCACCAAAGTACATTCTAACACTTCCAGGTACAATATCTGATCATCAGCAACTACGCCAGGTGAAATAAGGATACCTGGATAACTAGGAGTATTCAGATCCATTATTTGAACTTATATAACTTTCTAGAAAAATGGATGATTTTCTAACTCAGTTTGGAACAATGGATGAAGAGGTAGAGTTTAGACATTAGTTAGTAATAATGAGTCAAAAACAATATTGTCATTCCATAACCCACAGATAATGCCATCAGAGTCAGCATTATCTTCCGTGCAAACATTTTATTTGCATGAATTTTTCTTCTATGTACAATTTGATGACACTTGGCCTTATTGCTAGCCGTATATTTGAGTTTTACATGAATGCACCATTGTGAAACTATTGTTAGCAGCTGAAATTGTTGGTGAGATTCCAGGCCAGGGTCATCTGAGGTGACTGTGTTATAGTGAAAAAAACAGCAACAATAAAATAGATCTTTAAAATACATACTGTCTGTGAATTGACGCACGTGTACATTTTGCATGGTTCCCTCCGGAGCTAATTACACTGTTTTAAAACGATAATAGAGAAACAAAGGATAAAGAAAGATAAAGCTACCCAAATGTGGAATCACCCATCTGACATTCTGGGAATACCATACCCTAATTACCAATATGTCGGCATTCAGAACAGTTATCTAGAGAACAATGCTTAAGGCAAGGAAGTTCCATCCTACTATTTCTTCCGAAGTCCTGTTGTTCTGTGTTTTCCATGAATATAAATGATAAGTGCTCCAAGAATGTTCACCTTGACATCCCCACCACGTCTTTTCCTCACAAGACCTACCTGCAACCTGGTCATTTTGCTACAGTACTTATAAGAGTTTGAAAACCGTAACATTCCATTTCGTGCCTTTTCCTTGAATATGCCGACAATACAGCAAGAAGCAGAACAAAGAGTCTTTCATAGCCGTTGAAGGGGTGCTAAGTAGAATTCAAACTTGCTGATGGTTCAGTTCTTAGTTCTGTCATCTTCTTACTCTGGGAAACTCTACAATGTTGGAAGGTAAATCTATACCCTGGCCCAGTTTTACCTAAGAAGCTCTTTGTCCCTTTTATTTGTCCATCAAATTTCAATACCAAGAACACTTGACTTTCCTTTTCTCCTACCATATGGAGGAGATACATTTCGTCCCCAACCTGGCCCCCTGAACTGAGTATATAGAGTAGCCACTAGGTCCAAAAAACAAATGGTAATGTTCCACCCAGCTCCTTTAGAGTCTGTCTTCAAACATCATATCTAAATCCTTGCACTGCTGGTACAAACTGATACCTTATTTTGGAAGCTAATTTGGCATTATTCCTAACTTGTCGCTGGTACACACATAATTTGGCATTATGTATCAACATCCTTAAATTCTTCATAGCCTTTGACTATAAGAAAATAATTTAACATTCAGACATTCATACAAAGACGTCTACAAAAGATATTTACTATGATATTTTTAATAAGTGAAAAATTGAAAATCAGGAATTGTTTAAATACATTTTGGTGTATTCATAAGGTGAAATTTTTAGTAGCTATGGTCAGGGTTGATATTCTTAGAAGGATTTTTAAAATAACATATCCAGAATTCTCATGCTGCAATTTAGAACAAAATTCATGCACAGTATCATTTTAACTACATATCAATAATATGAAAGAGCAGAGAGCCTGGCTGTGTGGCTCATTGGTTGAGCATCTACCCATGCACCAAGAGGTCACTGGTTCGATTCCTAGTCAGGGCACACGCCCAGGTTGTGGGCACATGTCCAGCGGGGGGCATGCAGGAGGCGGCCAATCAATGTTCTCTCTCATCGATGTTTCTATCTCTCTCTCCCTCTCCCTTCCTCTCTCTATAAAATCAATAAAGAAGAAAAAAAAAGAAAGAAGGGAGAGACATATACCAAAATATTAACACTGGTTATTTTTATTCCTTGTTTATGTTCCAATTTTCTTTCTATACATCTTTCTATATTATAGAAGTTTCTTGTAACAGATATAAATTAAATTTCAAAAATTAAGATACAGAAACAAAATACCAACGGAGCGATTGACGTGTCCCGTGTTTTCGTGTCCACACCCTGCTCTCTGGTGTGTTGTTTTTGCTAGGGATTTACACTATTTCTTCTCCAACTGGAGACAGAACCATTACTGAGGGGCGATGCTGAGGCTCTGTGTCACCTGGTCTCTGTTCTTTTTCAGCACACTACGGTTTTGCCCTTTATATTGATCGAGATGAGGACATCACACCATGCGTACCCCAGCAGGAGCAGCGGACTCACCGCCATTTGCGTCTTCTCCGTTGGCTATATATTATGGTAAGGACAGTGCCTGCTGGGCTTTCGTACTGTATTAGATTTTGCTAAATTTGGGCACATATTTCATTATGGATATAATCACTAACAGATTCATACTGCGTGCCTCATTTGGTCCAAGACCTGGGCTTTGTCTCATTTCCCCAGATGCTTATATTTTTAGAAAGTATATGCCAAACCTCACACAACAGGAATTTGTTGAACAATCCCATGTAAGCAGTGGTTCTTCCAAGGCTGCATTTTTCGACTCTTTTTCAAACTAAATGTTTTTCTTGGACACCATTTTTATTGCTTAAGGGCTTTTTTGCTTGGGATTTTTTGTTGTTGCTTTTGTTGGGGAATGGGGGAGTTGCACCAAATGCAAATAAGGACGGAAGAAATGACCCCTTAAAGAAGTGACTCCATAGGAAACAAGTGAAAATGTACATGAGTCAGAATTAGTTATTAATATAGCATGCATTCAGTGGTTTTGTTTGTTTGTTTTTTAAGTTGGGGTAAATAAATCATAAGAACTCTCTAATTGGTCTATTGGGCCCAAATAAGTCCCAAGTGGGAGACGCCAAATTTATCTGATAAGAGATTTTGCCTGATGAGTTTATTGCACATTAATTGCAGTTCTTGCCATGTTTTAATGTTTCAAAATTGTTTATCTTAAGATAGAAAATTTCTTATTTCTCTTTATAATTCCCAGTCTTCTTTGATATATTAGCATACACAGAAGAGGTCTCTCCCGCCGGCATTTCTGTCTCTTAGGACTCTCTTGTCCTGAATTCTGGGTCACCATCCCCTCCTGTAAGCCTGAAGGACTGAATAACATTCTCCCAGTCTCCCCGAGACCCACTTAATCCCATCAAACTGCTGGAGCACTTTGGAGGCCCAGTGTCCATGGAGCACTTTGCCCCAGCCAGCCAGGAAATATAAAATCGGAGTCAGCCCAGCACTTGTCAGACTTCCCATGAATGTTCACAGAATGCCCCAGAAGGAGCAGAAAGGGAATCTGCTTCCAGGAAGTCACACCCTACGACCAGATCTGAGGGGACATCCAGACTACAGACCTCAGAACTAACGTGTGGTAATGTTCATTCCATCTGCCACTTCATCGACTGGTCAAAGACCAGTTGTGAGAACTGGGGGATGTTTGTTTTCCTAGTCCCTGTCTGGATTTTCTTTTCCACCTAAAACGTTAAGTATTAACTTTCTCTGACAGAAAAGGTCCAAATGATCAGGGCTCACGGATGAAGTGTAACTTTGAAATTACATCTTAAATATGAATGTCTGTGCTTTATACATACAAACTTGATAGTCAGATGACTCTTGTCTGTCAGAAGAGCCATGTGGGGAAGCGACACAGTTATTCCAAGGACGCTGCAATGTTCCCTACACACCTGGAACTTCCTATAGCGTTTGTTTGCATCACAAATGCTTCTCCCCTACCTTCCAAAAATACATTCTTATTATTTTGCACTCATATTTGCTTACCTATGGGAAGGGAGTTTTTTTACTCCGAGAATTCTGGGTGTGTTTCCGTGAATTTATTTATATGCCATTACATTATCTGACTCTTGTCGAGCCCCAGAGGTTTCAGGAACTACATACTTTCCGATGGCTTTTCTTCCACTGTGGGTACAATCAGTCCCCGTTCCAGAGAGACACATGGGAAATACCACATCATCTTCATTATAGATCCCCGAGATCCCTCGTGCTCTTCATGCCAAGGGAGGCTTGCCAGCTCTGTGTACTCCCTAAGCAAACCAGTACTTGTTTGGACATATATTTGCATTAACCAGCGAATTCTCTCAGATATGTTCTGAGACAGCTTTCAAAGTAGACTTTTTCCTTTGGTGTTCTGCCCTAGACGGTCACAGCTATGCCAAGACCTTAGCAATGTCCCTCTCGTTGTGTCACATTATATAAACCCAAGGATTGTAATTGTTATCTAAAAGGTACTGGGTTTTGCTCCCTTTCAGAGTGTCTCGGGGCTGATGGAGCAGCAGAAGGTTCAGGCCATGAAATCTCTTGATAGCATACCAGGGTTGTGACTGGAAATTCCAGAACCTCATGCCAGAGGGGAAGAGAGCATTCCTCTTATCACATGCTAGTTATAAAATAAATAGCTTTCCCTTCCAATCTCTGTATGCTTGAGCTGAATCTGTACCTCTGAGGCTGCTGGCCAGGCTGGCTCTCTGCCTTGCTGTGATTCCAGCTTTCTCTCCATCTCACACGTCTTCCTCCCTCTCTGAAGCTGTTCTCTTCCTAGATCTGGAGAACAAGCGTTGAGAAAGCGAGGAATACCGGAACTTTCCTGCATAGACTGGGGCCCGTGGAGCTCCCGCCCGCAGGGGTGATGGCTAAAATAAGAGTAATCTTGCCCTGGCCAGTTTGGCTCAGCGGTTAGAGTGTCAGCCTGCGGACCAGAGAGTCCTGGGTTTGGTTCCCGCTAAGGGCACGTTCCTCGGTTGCAGTTTGTCCCCGGCCCTGGTTGGGGTCGTGTGAGTGGCAACCAGTTGATGTGTCTCTCTCACATCGATGTTTCTCTCTCTCTCTTCCCCCCTCTCTCCCTTCCGCTCTATCTGAAGACCTCGGATGAGGATAAAAAATAAATAAATAAATAAAATAAAATAAGAGTAACCTTTAGTGTATGTGCATAGAACAGTACCTTGTACAGGGTGGGTACTATGTGAACATTATCATTAACCCACTCTAATGTGGCTCAAGCTTCATTATTTTAGCAAAACCTTTGCTGATGTCACAAGTGATTTCCGTTTTGCTGAAGTCATTGAATGCTTTGTAGACCTCTTCTCAATGGACATTGGAGCAGTTTTGATACTGAATCGTCCCCCCTCCTGAATCTCTCTCCTCCAACTTAGCTGATAGAACAGTCTCCCTGTTTGCCTCCCGGTTTTCAAAACTGATCGCTGTCCGCATCATTTGCTGGCTCTTTCGCCTCTACCTAAACCTCAGTGCTGGAGCTCTTTGGAGCTTAGCCCTCGGCCTTCCTTCTTTTATTATTTGTTAATTTTTAAATGTTATTGTGTTAAGAACACTCAACTTGAGATATACCCTCGTAACCTAGGTCCTTGTCTTTTACTGCCTCCTCTCCCCGGGTAGAGGCGTTCACTCGGGTCTGCAGCCACCGCCATCCGACCTCCAGCCCCGAGCTCTGTCCCAGCCTTTCTGTTCACAAGACGCTCACACTTAGCAGCTGCAGAACAGATCCACGCAGCACCTGCTTTCCCAGCCACACCCCCAACCTGTATCCCTTGGCGTTGCCAGCCACCCTGTTGTCCATGCCAGAAATCTCTGAGACAGCCTCAGCCCACCTCTCTTAGACCTACAGGCAGTCATTCCTAATCTCTGGCTTTTAGACCTCCAAAGTACTTCAGATTTCTTACCCTTTGCTCCCTCACTACTGCCAACACCACGTCCCAGCTGCAGTGATCTCTCTCCTAAACCACCGAATAGACTGGCATTCCCCCATCACCACCCCTGTCTATTCAAGGACCTTGGGTGACCTTTTGAAAACACATGTGATCATGCCACTCTCTTGCTCAGAGAGTATGGATGACTTCCCACTGCTTCTGGGGACAACATCCAATATTCCTTACGTGGCTCGTGGGGCCCTGCATTACCTGAGCCCGCCGACCTCTCTTCCTGCATCCTCTTCCTCTTCCTCCTTTGTTCACAAGCTCCAGCCACAGTGACCTTCCCTCAGATTGTCAAGAGTAATCCGTTCCTTCCAAACGACACAGCTTTCATCTCGTCCAGACCACCAGCCAGCCCCCCTCTCCCCAGTCGTGTCTCCCACGACGATTAACCCAAATCTCACTCATCTGTCAGTTTGTGTTTCTCTTTCTCAGGGAGGCCTTCCCTGATTCCAAGACTGGGCTCAGCCTCTCTGTGCACACTACTCTAATCCCCTGTTCCTTTCCATCTAGGGAGTTAAAAAAATAAACACAGTTGTTATTATGTGGTTACTTGGTGAATTTTTTTCAAAGTCTGCCACCCAATACCCTCCTCTCACCATCCACAGCCAGAGAACGGTGAGCAATGGAAACGATCTCAAAGAAAATAGAGAGAGCTTCCTTGTCTGCAGTTTCTGAGGGTTAATACAAGCACATTTGCCTTAGACATCACCTCAATCAAAATGTCAGAGAAGATATTCTTAAGACAGAATGTTTAATAAATGAAATTGTGACAGTATGTGAGTTTTAGATGCAAGCAGATAAAGTAGGGAAAAAAATTAAATTATATATATATATATATATATATATATATATATATCCCCCTACCTTTTACTTAGCTCAGTTGTAACCATATAAAGTATTTACAACACGTCTGCCATCTATTTCTCTAATATTGAATTTCAGCGTTATTGTCTCTTCTCCCACCTGCCGGATCCTCCTAACTTGCCCACTGAACCTGACAGACTGTGGGAAGAGCCTCACAGCTGTGTTCCTTGCCAAAGTGACATCCTGTGTGGGAGATGACCCAGTTCAGGCAATACAAACATTTCCAGTAGAGGAAAACCCATTTATTAGCCAAAGTATAGATTCCTCATTTTCCCGAGTGAGCCTTCAGGTTGTGTTTGAGAGCATGCGAGCTGTTGAAAGCCCAGCACTTCTTCTCTGGCAGCCACTCGGGAGGGATTACGTGAACATCTGGAAGGTGACCCAAGTCCTGCCCAGGCTCACCTCCAGCAGGTGATGTCCACAGCCTGAAATAACTGGGACAAAAAGAGTGCCTTCCCCAGCACCCAGCACTGCTGGGATCCTAGGAGGCACAAAATAAAAACTGATTGAAAATCAACAATTTAGATGAGGAAATATCTGCACTAGGTCTGATTCCCCGAGAGTCAAAAGGGATTTACAGCCAAAAAGACCTTTTGCTTAAGATAAAATGGAAATCGGAAGAAAAATGAGGTCTAAAATATGCATGCAAAGCTTTTACTTTATACATTTAAAGTAGATACATAATTTTCGAAGGAAGAGCAGGAACTAGCTTCGATATTATTAACATTGCATTTTGATTCTCCCGTAATCTGAAAGATCTGGGTTCATGTTGACTCAGAACAAAGTTCGTTAACTCCCTCAAACAAGTATGGAGTCCCTACCACGTGCTGGGCCCTGTGCTAGGTGCAGGGGGAAACGATGTATGAAGCTTCAGCTCTGCCCTCAAGGAGCTGACATTCTATTGCAGGATAAGATCAATAAAAAAGAAATGACCATAAAGTTTGTAAGGGTTATTAACAACAGGAGAAATACAGGGGATTCTGAGCCCAGACGAGCATTCCCTAACTCAGACTTAGAGGCCCCTGGAAGGCTTCCCAGAGGAAGCGACATGGAAGCTGGCCCTTGGGTGGGGGTGGGAGGGGTGAATAAGATTGGCCATATGAAGGCTGGATAAGAATGTTGCAGGCAGAGAAAGCAGATGGCCTAGGAGCTAGAGAGAGAAAATCATAGGCGAAGAAGCTCAGTGCACCTGTAGCCATCAGCATCTTCCCCTCCTCCAGTCACTACCATCTAAACTCTGCCTCTACGCCGCCAAAGCTGCGTGTGTTCTACCTCTCCACAACTTCCTGCTGTGAACCAGTTTTCTGTGTGTTCGTCTGTTTCGTTGGTTGGGTGGCTGGTTGGTGGTGGTTTGGTTGGCTGGTCGGTGTGCCCATTTCCTATGATGCTGGGCTGTCTTCAGCTGCTCCTCCTCTGCCTCCTTGGCAGACACATTCACCTACTCATTCCCTGGTGCGTAAATCTTCATAGCAGCCCTTACACTGCCTCCCACCCACTCTCCACTTCTTGGCCAGAGAGTTTGTTTTAAAATGCAAATCTGGTCATGCCAATCCTCCTACTTAAAACTCTTCAATAGTGTGGTCTTTTTTTCCAATTTGGGGTTTGTTTTTTTTTTTCTTTTTTAGTAGACTTTTATTTTTCCTTATACAATGACGTATCCTTGGGCTGTGATATTCTCACATGACAGAAGAAAAACAAGATGTGTAAGTCGTCCTTAAAAGCTGAGAACTACGTACAAAAATCTTACATAAATTAAAACAATGCATAAATTTACAGGTAGAAATAAAATCATTTTGTGACTATCGTGAGTCATTTAGCCCCATGAGATTCTGCTGGAAAAACATTGGATAAGAAAGGAAATGGAGTCTGAAGGCTTGGATTAGCTGTTTTCTAGCTTTGTGGGAAAGTGCAAGAAAGGAGTGACAATTCATTCATAAATTCATGCCAGCCTCTAGAGAAACCCAGGAATTGTCATTAGTACTCTATTCAGATTTGATCAGGCCTCAGAGGAGTGAACAGCTCACAGAAATTCTCATTCAGCCAAAGAGCCACCACATTGGGCCGAGTCCCTTCCATAAACACAATACCTTCAGTCTTCCTTTGTCACACAGAATGCCCAACTAAACGTATTAAACTTTCATCAAAAGCATGTACAGAATTTTATAAAATGTATTATAAAAAATAACTTGATTACAATGTGAAATAGTGCTATTTGCCTGCCTATCAGACAAGGACATGTGTCTTTTTATAAAGGCATATTCCAGGTGGATGATTCTAATATAAGATGTGTACCTCCGCCCAGGGTAAATTTGCACTTCTGAACTGACTCTTCTGGACGTTTCATATAAATGATATTCTGTAATATGTAACATTTTGTGTCTGGCTTCTTTCACTTGTAATGTTTTCAAAAATTCATACTTCATTCTTTTTTATACACAAATAATATTCCATTCTATGAATATACCACAGTTTGTTTATCCGTTCATCGCTTGATGGACATGTTTGGGTTGTTTCCACTTTTTTGGCTAAAGATGGAATTATAACGTTATGAGGAATCCACATAGTTAAAGGGAGAAAGAACTAATTGGAGAAAGAAGGCTTTCAGGCCACAGAGAAGCCTGGTTGAGTCTGCGACCACAAAGTAATGCTGCACAGTCCTGTCATTCTATGGCACACGCGACCCATGGAAGTTTGCTCTGTGTCTTTCCCGGAACTCCACACGGTCTTCTCGTAGAGCCTACCTTTATCTTTCTTACACTGTTCTCTCTGGAGGGACCATTTTCTTCCAGGCACCCCATTCAAAGTCTATCTTGAGTCTCAGATCAGTTACTTCCTCGAGGAAACCAGTCCTGAGACTCTGGGTTGGTGTCAGGTGCCCTTTCCAGTACTCCCATGCATCCCCCAGTCACTTTGTCACTTACACCACTGCTTGGAAACCTCACCCCTGCACCCCCACAGGGCTCCATGTCGTCCCCAGGGCCTGAGGCTGCCTGGTGTGGAACTGGGACTCGGTAAATTTGGAAGGAAGGCAGGCGAAAGGAAGGTTCTGTTCAAAACCATGAATCCGTGAGGGTCCCAAATGCTGAGAACTAGGGCAGGACAGTCATGTGAATTTCATCCCAACACGATGGTGGTTGTGATTCCTCGGAGAGGAATTCTTACAACTTTAAAAATCAGTGAGATTAATGTTTGTCAAAACCTATTTATTTGTATTTCTGAACAAATCTCCATCAAAGTTGAAAATAAATCTTTCAGACATCTTAGCTTCTCAATTCTCCCGTTTTCTGCCTTTGTCCACATGTGGTGTTCCATTCTTGAATGAAGGCTTCTAGAACAAAACTGGAAAGTGGCAAGAGGCCATTCACTCAGGTGGACACAGGTCGAGAAGAATAGGACACTAGCCAGGATTTCAAAGATAACCTAGCATTAGACATAGTCTCTTAATTGACATTGGAGAGAGTGAAAGTGCTTTTCTCAAAAGAGAGAAAACCACTAGTGATAATGCCCCCTCATTACCATCAATTTTGTTAACTCGATTTTCATTTCTTTTTGTTAACTCTATTAAAATGTTGGCTGTGCACACTCCCCAAAATTATTAAATTATGGAAAACCTGGATTTTAATAACTTATTGAGTTAATAGGGATATAACCTGAACTTGACCAAATAAACCTATCTTTAAAATATACAGCTATATAAAATACAGTAACGTTGAAAACATTGCATGCTCTAAGCCTTTGAATGAATTTTCTTTGAAGAAGGCACTGTGTGGAGGAACAAATATCTGACACATACAAACTAAGTGAGTTTGATCTATTGAAATGTCGCAGGCAACGATCCAGCTTTTTAGTTTGCTTTTAATAGTTTCTTTCTAAGTGTGTGCATCTTTAAACTAACTATGTAGCTTGTTTTGATAAGAGACAGATAATGGGAGATGGCCTTAAATTGACTCTTGCTTTGCGATCCAAAATATAACTTAATGCAAGTTCCCCTGTGCTTATCTAATAATGAGGTTGGACAAGAATAATGCTGCCTCGGATTGCAGTGCTCAAGGCATTCATTAAAGTTAATAATCAGTGCTCTTGCATAGAAGCTTTATGCCTAACGCTGATCGGCCCTTTGTTGTGTGGGGTTTGCTTGCATTCAAGTAGCAAGGAGTAACCACAAAGGCCATCAGGAAGGTTTCCATGGTAGCAGTTCTTCTTTTGTTATTCCCATTTGTAACATAGACAGTATCCAAATACTCACTGTGTCACTGCTTAATGAAAAGAAATTGAATATTGGTAATGCCAGCCAGTATAGCCAGGAAGCTGGTCTTTGGGTGCACCACTCAGGGCGGGCATGCTGTCTACTAAGTATTCTTTCAAGCAGTGTTCCCCCTAGTGAGACTAGTGTCCCTTTGATCTTATTACATTATGTCCTATTAATGACCTTCAGTGGTCTCATATTATTGCTCCAGGGACAAATAGAACTAAATGATGAATAGAATTATTTCACCAGTGCTGAATTTTACAAGAGACAGGTCTGTGATCATACACTAGTAAGAATGTAGTGTAAAATTACAGAAGGAAAAAAGAAATCAACTTTTCATGACATGAGGATAACATTGAGGAACGAAAATCACTTCAGATTTTTGTTGTGCTCGTGTACGTGTTCATTTTTCCTAGTGACTCAACACCTGGACTTGCTCATGGTCTTTGTTGTCTAAAATAAATACATGCTGGTGAGTGCCACTTCCCCTTGGTTGTGAGTCGGTTATTTGAGTTCCTTAGCAGCACAGGGGAGCTTTATTATGTAGCAGATCTTCTCCTCACAGAGATCACCAGAGAAGTCAACTGGTGTTCAGTCACTCAAATAAAGAGAAAAATTTATTTACTAAGACTTAGCATCTGTTCTAGTCAGTGCTGCCAAAAACATTGTTTTTGCCACTTAGGAGAGAGTAAAAACTGTAACTCTTAATTGAATTTACTTTTCTCTTTCCCGCAGGCTAGGCGATCTGAAAACATTTATGAACTGGTAGAATTTTAGTGCTTCAGTTTTAACTGCTTTAATTTGTAAATTTTTCCCAGGGCATTGTATGACTTTCTCTTGTAGTGTTCGTCTTCATTACATACCTTCGTGCATGGAGGAATGTAAAATTTCTGCCATATATTACACACACATTTTTAAATACTTTAAAAAGAAAACTTCAGTGTGATGGAGAACATAAATTAATAAGGAATTAGATATGGATTTGGCCAGCGAGGCAGAAATGGAAAGGACCCAGGATTGAGATGGAAGAAATTTAAACTGAATCAAGGGTTTCGGGTTTGAAGATGTTGGGAAGCAGCCATTCACCTTGCAGGTGGGGTAGGTCACGGCGGGTGTGGGCTTTCCCAGCAGACACACAAATAGATCAGGGCAAGGACAGAAATACAAGGTCAGCAGGACTAGAAACTGGTTGGGGGCGGTACTTACTGATCAAGTATAAGGGATACAGGGGAGAACTTGGGGTGGAAAGGAGGGGAGGCAAAGCTCCAAGAGCCAACCTGTGGAATCCTGCACTGCTTCCGGAAACCTAACCGTGGACCAGATCACTCTTCTGGAAGAAGGGGGCCTTCGATTGTGTCTGCAGTGTGCAAAGCACCACTGTTTTCCCATTTCAAAAATTAGCAAAAACCAACATGTTGGCCTCTGTTTAATGGATATAAAAATTTAAAATACTACTCTGAATTTTGAATGCAGTCACCAGTATTGAGGTAGAAAAAAATCTCCACTTTTTATTCTAAACCATCTCCTTTGTGGACTTACCTTTATTCACTGATTTATTTGTACTGCAAATATATACAGTATTCACTATATACTGACTGTGCTAGCTGATAGGGACTCAAAGATGAATGAGACCAATGGTGAGAAGCCAAGAAAAACTCTTGTATCTCTGGCAAGGAGAGTGCAAAAGTAACCATTTTTAAATACACCCAGAACTTACCCAATAACGATGGGAAATGAGTTGACTAGAGCCTTATAGATCCAAAGGAAGGGCAATTACCCAACTCTAGCCCCTCTGGCTTTCCTTTCTCACAGATTGGGAATGCAGGCCCACTGAATACTAAGATTTAACCATATGATTATAGAACACATCCCCATCCCAGACCTAGCACCACATCAACAGGGCCCCAGTAGAGGAGTGGATCACACCTGAGAGAGCTACAAGATGCAGAGTCTGTTTAACAAGGAGATCTTAGAGAAACTCAAAGACAAACAGGAGAGGCAAACAAGGACCTACAGGACACCGGAGCTTCTGGCACCGAGGCTATAGCGAACGTCACACAGTCCCAGTCCAAGTCGGGGTAACATACTGATGTTCTGTTTACCTCAATTTCTAGTTCCAGAGACATCAGGCCTGACTTTCAACACAAAAAATTACAAAACACAATAATAGTTTTGTGTGTGTGTGTGTGTGTGTGTGTGTTTTAAGAGTCTGAGGAGAAAAAAACAAGCACCAGAACCAGATATATAACAGATTTTGAAATTATTAAACAAGAAATTTAAAATAACTATGATTAATATGTTAAGAGCTCTCATGGAAAATGTAGACAACATGTGAAAACAGGAGTATTATAATCAGAGAATTAGAAACTCTAAGAATGAATAAAAAGGAAAGGCTACAAATTAAAAACACTAACAGCAATAAAGAATGCTTTTGATGGGCTCACCAACAGACTGGACACAGCCAAGGACCAAATTAATGAGCTTGACAATATACAATAGAAACTTCTCAAACTGAACTGCAAAAGGACTTTTTAAAAAATGGAACAGAATATCTGAGAACTATGGAGCAAGATTAAAAGATGTAACATACACAAAATTGGAATACCAGAAGGAGAAGGGAAAATGAGCAGAAGAAATACTTGAAATAATAATGGCCAAGAATTTTCCAAAATTGATGGCACCAAACCACAGATTCAGATTAAGGAAGCTCAGAAAATATCAAGCAGAATACATACCAAAAAATGTACAAATGTCATATTCAAGCTGCAGAAGACCAAAGATGATATCTTGAAAGAAGTTAGGGTGGGAGATGGAGGTGGAGCAACACTATTTACTTATGGAAGAATGAGGATAGGATGTACAGCGTACTTTTCATCAGAAACCACTGCAAGCAAGAGGATAGTGGAGTATAATATTTAAAGTGCTGAAAGAAAAGAACCATCAACCTAGAATTTTCTGTATCCAGCAACATTATCTTTCAAAAATTAAGGAAAAATAAAGATCTTTTAGACAAACACAAACTGAGGAAATGCATTGTCTGCGGATCTGCCATTGAAGAAATGTTAAAAGATGTTCTTCAGGAGGAAGGCAAATCATTCAGATCAGAAACTTGTATCTACATAAAGAAAGGAAGAACATGCAAAAAGGATTAAGTAAAGGTGAAATAAAAGTTTTATTTTTCGGATTCTTAATTGATCTATTAGAGAAGTGTTCAAAGTTATACTACTAACAATGTACAATAGTAACAATATATAGATTAAGAGGAAAGAATAAAATTGTATTTGTTCATAGATGACATGTAGACAATCCCAAAGAATATACAAAAACACCCTTGGAACTAGCCATTGGATACAAGGTTAATATGCAAAAATCAAGTGCTTTGCTATATATTAGCAATAAACAATTGGTATTTGTAATTGAAAACAATACCATTTACAATAGAGCCCAAAAATTAGACACTTAGATATAAATATGTACTATATACATATATATATATATATATATATATATATATATATATGCAAAAACTATAAAACTGATAAAAGAAATAATATGTAAATATAGTGGATAGACAGTCTATGTTCATGGATAGGAAAACCCAATATTGTCAAGATGACAATTCTTACCAGCTTGATCTATGTATTTCACACAAGCCTAATCAAAATCTTAGCAAATTATTTTGTGGATATTGACAAATTGATTCTAAAGTTTATGCTAAAAGGCTAAAGACCTAAAATAGCCAACTCAATATTGATGAAGAGAAAATTGGAAAATAGACACTACCTGACTTCAAGACTTGCTATAAAACTCCATTAATGAAGACACTGTGTTCTTGGCAAAAGAATAAACACAAGATCAGTGGAACAGAATAGAGAGCTCAGAAATAGGTTCACATAAATACAGTAACTGGTAATTAACTGAGGAGGAAAGGCAATTCAATGAAGAAAGGATATCTTCTCAACAAGTGGTGCTGGAACAATGTGACGTCCATGTGAAAAAACTGAATGTAGATGCAAACCTTACACCTTTCACAAAAATTAACTCAAAATACACCATAAACCTAAATGTAAAACTCAATACTATAAACTTCCAGAAAAAAACACAAGGAATTTGGATTGGCAGAGCTTTTAGATACAACACAAAAAGCCTAAGGAAAAAAATACTAAAAACTGATTTAGGCCCCCAAAATATGATATAAATGTATCTGGTGGATAAAAGATAGGGAACAAAGAGGGAGAGGCTGTAAGAGGGCTGAACCTACATCTCTCATATTAGGAAGTCTCAAGATAATATCTAAAATTGATGAATCAAGAAACAACAATACATGGCTATTTTTGAGGAATATGGATATAAAAGCTAAAAGAAATAGCTGCAATTATTGGAGGCGGCTTCCTCTGGAGAGCAGAACAAGGCATGGGGAAGACAACAAGAGTTGCAGTTGGGTGGGGCAGGGAGTTTCTGGTTTTTTTAATGAACTTTCTAGAACTTTTCGATGGTTTAATTCTGATAAAAATGAAAATGAAGTTCGAAAAAAACGAACACTAAATTTCAACTTCAAAAAAATAATTGGTTCTACCATCCCTCCCTTGCACTAGTCAGGGCATGATACTCGGGTGTCCTTAATGTCTGCATTACTGTTAGACCAGGAACCCTGCCACAAGGGCAGAGACCACATCTACTTCATACACTGCTACATGGCCGGGTCTGATACATTCTGGGCACTGATAGATACACTTTGGTTGAATGAAAAAATTAAAGAAGCATTACACAGGGGACAGTTGTGACAAATAATACAGAGACAGCTTCACTATAATTTGACACTGGGCACTGCCACAAAGCAGGAGCTCACGAAATGCCTGGAGAGTTTGCTTTTTATTAAAGAAAGTTGGCGATTAAAGAGGAGATTAGTAGCCCAAGGAGGTTGCAGGATCAGGGAAGGTGTCATCATGGCAAGGATAACCAGATCATTGCTTGTAATCCTAAAAATGGTAATCTACTAGAAGGAGAAGCACGAAATGTGTAAAGAAACACTACGGATCATTTCTCAAAAATATGGAAAATTATGGTTTCTGTTGTGAGAGTTAGGATGCCCCACCCCCTTCCAGAACTGGCAGCTGGAATGCATGGGTCTCTCACTCCCAAAGCCAGCCCTGGTGATTGCTGGGCCGTGTGTCCCTCGCTGACTGCACACCCACTTCTCTCCAGAAGGGACGCACGTTCCCTACCACGTTTAATGTGTCTACTTGATGTTTGGCACCTGTATGCTTTGAGAGGGTCCAAGTGATTAAAGTCACACAAAAGCGGTATGCATTGTATTAAGGGAAATTCTAATTGAATCCTTCCAGGGAAACATCACCATAAGGTAGGTTATAGAAAGTGGGACTCAAAGGAAGCAAATCATTTGAAACCAGTTTAGACATGTGCCAGGACACGTGTTGGGGGGAAATATTCTGTAGTAAATTATTGGCCTGCCTGTGTGGATAAATTACTCTGATACTTATTATTGAGAATCAGGAAGAAAACGCATTCCCTCATTGCCTCACTTCAGGAATTCAGTCTGGGAGGCACGCACCATTTGCCTCTTTCCCCAGGGATGGGTGGAGGGACTTGTAACCTTGAAAACATCGTTGTGTGTGAGAAGTACAGAAAAATATTATATATTTCTGCATAAGAAGCAGCAGTGGAAAGGCGTTTTATTTGTTTTGTTTACTTGTTTTTTTATCTAATGTAAGTTGATGGTGCTAAGCACTTTACATTAACTGATGAATACATCTTTAAGGTAGGCCGTTCATATCCCTTTACCAAAGGAGAAACTGAGACTCAAGAAGTTAAGTCCAAGGTGACCTATAATGTGTGGATGAGCTGGAAGTTGACAAAGTATAGGTGACTTAGCTACATAGACAGGACTGGCTACATAATTTGTAGGGCCGAGTGCAAAATAAAAATGTGGTGCTCCTTGTTCAAAATGTATTAAGAAATTCAAGACGGTGACAACAGAGCATCAGACCACGCGTGGGGCCCCCACAAGTTCAGCCTCGGATGAACATCATAAAGCCAGCCTGATGCATAGATACATCCCAGGCTCTGTAAATCTGGGCTAGCTCCAATGAGAAAATTGGAAAGACTTTGAGCAATCTTAAATTATGATTAGGCCTTAAAAGAGTGCCTTGAAGAATACTCCATTAAACCCACAGTCACTGAAGGGTCATATAATTCTATCTGTAACTTCTAAAATTATCCCCGTAACTGAGCCAGAGGATATTTCCTCACTGCTTCAGATGGGACCCCTCCATATGGCATTTGCCTCTGACTTGGTGCATTAATTCTCTAGCTCTGTCACACCCATCACCAAGGAGAACGTTTCAAGCGCTGTTTCCAGAGCCGGTTTCCATCCAGGCAGACATCCTTTGTCATGCTCCCTGGGACCGACAGTCTTTTCAGTGGGATCCCTGGCAGCCCTTCTGCACCAGTCTCCTCAAGGGCACACCTTTGTAACCCGTTGCTGCTTGCCCCACCTGGCACGAAGTGAGGGCTCAAGAAATGTTTCTTGACCTGGCCAGTGTGACTCGGTTGGTTGAGCATCATCTCGTGCACTGAAAAGGTTGTCGGCTTGATTCCAGTCAGGGCACACGCCCAGGTTATGGGTTCGGTCCCTGGTCAGGGTGCATAAGGGAGGCAACCAATTGCTGTTTCTGACATCAGTGTTTCTCTCTGCCTCTTCCTTCCTCTCTCTAAAATCAATTTAAAAAAAACAGAGTTTGTTTTTTTAAATAAATGTTTGTTGAATAAATGAAAGAGTATATGAATTCTAGAAAACTCCAGCAGAATTCTAGTTTTCAAAAATGTAACAGGAACCAGTCCTCATGCAGTCATAACTCAGGACGTGGTCCAAGGGCCTATAGAATGGCCCTACATCAGACGATTAGATCTAAAGAGAGGGCCAGATGTAAAGTGAGCTTTTGAGCCAAAGTCAAAAGCCCTTGAAAAGTCCTTCAGAAGCATCAGTCTGGAGGTATCGTGGGAGGTACACAGAGCCCCACTGGGCGAGAAGCTGGTGCACACCCCATATCTCACTGCACCCTGCGGCACACGCTCATTGCCTGCCAAGCCGTGTAGTAAATTCCAGCGGGCTAGGTGTGTACGTGTGATTATTTCCTAAGCGGTAAACCAGTGCCTCCTCTGACGGAAGTGTTTATCCCTTTACCCCTGCAGCCCTGCCATGGTTTTCCTCTCTGGGGAAGTTTTCAAATCTGATCCCTGAGTTTTATAAGAGGCTCAGTCTTGTTTTAAAACTTTACCAAAACCGACTTTTCTTGCATCTTGCAACATTTCTATATTTCACACATTTTTCATAATGAGCATGAATTACTTTTAGAGGCAGTGGGGAAACGAGAAAAATTTACACAGAGATTCTATACTTGGATTATTTTTGGTTCTGAGCACATTAAAAGCCATCCAGAGCCCTGCTCCCGTCCATCACGTCCCAGTCTCCGGAGCGCTGGAGGAGCCTGGCATACCAGCGGATACACTGCTGAGGCACACAGCCCCGCGTCTCCACTTACTGAACCTCCTTGGGCCTCAGTGTCCTCTTCTATAAGATGGTATACTATAACACCTTCCCCAAAGAGTTGCTTGTAAAATATTTAGCGCAGGGCCTGTCACTAATAAGTCAGTGTCATTAGCTATTGGCTGTTACTACACTGAATCTGTGTTCTGTGTGTGTGAAGACCTAATAGCCTAGCTGCCAAATAGCCCAGCTCCTTACCAAAATGTGGTAATAAGAGAAATGTTTAAATCCTCTTTAAAATAAACTAATCGTAAGAACTGAAAGATCATCAGTAGTAAGATAGGTGCATGTGTCTATCCAGGATAAATAAGGGTGACAGAGCCAGAAAAGGGAGGGACGCTGTGTCTCCTTCACCACAGCTCCTCGAGGGAATGATGTGATTGGCTGACGTCTGACCATATGGCGTCAAGAGCTACTGGGCTTGGCAAAGTGCATTTTTCTTTATTTACTATTTATCATTTTTACCCATTCAGCATCCAAAGTAGATTTGAATGATACATATACTACTTGAAATCAGAAAAATATCTTGCTTCGCCCGGCCGGTGTGGCTTAGTGGTTGAGCATCGGCCCATGCACCAAGAGGTCGCCAGTTCGATTCCTGGTCAGGGCACATGCCCAGGTTGTGGGCCGATCCCCAGTGAGGGGCATGCAGGAGGCGGCCAATCGATGTTCTCTCTCATCAATGTTTCTATCTCTCCCTCTCCCTTCCTCTCTCTCTAAAAATCAATAATAATAAAAAAGAAAAAGATCTTGCTTCTACTTTGTAGGTGGAAAGTCTGTTTTCGGATTATTCTCAGTTCTCAGTTACTGCGCTAATAAACATAGCCTACTCTACCCTTGAACTACTCATTCGTTCACTGGCTCTAAGACACTATGCTTTTCTGTCTTCCTTCTATATCACTAGCCCACATTTTTTGGTTTCCTTTTTAGCCTCTTCCCTCTCGAACTATCCCTTAAATCTTGATCTTTTTTAGGGCTCCCTCGTGGACTCACTTTATTCCTACCTTACGCTCTACCTGGATGATCTCAATCTGTTCTGGTGGCTCCAACCACCATCTCTTTGCCAACATACCCAGCCTCTTTTTGGCCACATTAGTCCTTTTTCCGCAGTTCGAACCATGTAACTGCCTCCAGGGTATCTTATCTCCATTTGGATGTCTTACAGATACCTCAAACTCGACATGTCCAAACTGAACTCATCACCCCCTCAAACCAGCCCCTTACAGCAGTCCCTGTCTCAGGAAACGGCAGCTTTCTCCACCCACTTAATCAAGCCAGGAATCCATGATTAATCCTTAACTCATCGCAGTTCCCTAACTGCCTAAGTCCAATCAGTCACCAAGTTCTATTAACTCTATTTCCTAAATCAGTGCCTTTCAAATTTATTTTACTATGAATAAAAAAATAAAAAACCTCTTTTGCATCATGACCCAGCCAGCATGCAGGCACATGTGCGTACACACATGCGTACACACATGCGCGCACACACACACACACACACACGTGAAACCGAAGTCTCACAAAACCATTTTTATCATCATTATATGCAAGGCCTTCTGGTATTTTCTATTATGTATTCTTCTATTCTTACTGTTTTTAAATGCTAGTAACCAGTGGGTTACTGGCAAATGTTTAACAACCAGCTCTTCTGACGCTGAGGGAGGGGGAGGCCCATGCATAGCATTTGACAGTCTTTGGTATAAGCACTCCCACCATGGTCGAATTCAAGCTGCCAACCAGCCAGCTTGCAAACATCCTGAAGATCCACTAACCTGCTCTGCTGACCACCGGATCTGTTTCATATTTATTTAATACCCCTCGCAGACTTCCTGATGTCCACACCATGACAGAGTGCACATTCCTTACCATGTCTTAAAAAGCCACCCACAGCGTGGTGTCTGCCTGCCCCTCACGCCCTCACCCCCTTGATCACAACGCAATGTTTTCTTCTTGAATATCTGGGAGCTCTCCCTTGTTTTCAGGTCTTTGGACATGCGGTTCCATTTGTCTAGGAAATTCTTGCCTCTCATCTTTATTCAGTTAACTCTTACTCCTCCTATCACAGCTTACTTGCGACTTTAATCATTTATTCTTTCCCCTACTATGTGACAGGCATTGTGGTTAGTGCTGAAGGTACAATGAGAATGAAACGTAGACACAGTCCTTTGCCTCACAAAAGTTAGATACTCTAGACGGGGAGAAATATTATTCAAGTAAATATGTAATTCAAATTTAAGTACCAATAAAAAGAAAAGCTTTAAAAATAAAAGATATTTATGGTTCTGAAAAAGCTTATAAAATCTGATCTAATATAATAGGTCAGAGAAAGTTTTCCAAAGTGATGACTGGTTTGTTATAATAGTGGAGCGAAGATATAAAGGAGAAATATAATTTAAAGGGTCTGAGGGGTAAGTAACAAACAGCATAAACAGAAAAAAGGGGAGCCTGTGAAAATCCACATGACAGGAAGGAACATGGAAGAACCGAGGAACCGAATGGAAGCCAGTGTAAGAAAAGCAAGGTCTGATATGGGGGGGATGCAACAGGTAGGAGCCGCTCTGTGAAGGGCACTCTGGACGTTTACAGTGTGGGTCTTTAACAAAAAGGCAGTTGGAGGCCATTGGCATGTTTGAGGCAGGGATATAATGTATTCAGATTTCTGGTTTGAAAAGATCTCTCTGGCAGTTGTGAGGATGGATGGGAAGGAGACAAAAGTCGATACGGAGACAGGTTAGAAACTATGGCAGTACTCTAGACAGAGATGGATGCTCGATGATCATGACTCAAATTCAGATGCTGGTGATGGAGAAGAAAAACAATAAACATGTTAGAGAGATAACCTTGACCAGACAAAGTAATGGACTGAAAATGTGTGATGAGAGAGAGGGAAGTAACAAAGATAGCTCCCAGGTTTGAGTTCCAAGACTGAATGGAGGTCGTACCATTCGCAGAAATAAGAAAGACCAGAGGAGAACCAGGTTTGAGGCAAACAAACGTGACGTTGGCCGCAGATATATCAAGACTGGGGTGTCTTTATGACGTGAGGAGGACTGTTTGATGAACTGTTCTGGAACAGAGGAGGGATCTGGATCACAACATAAGTTTGTGAAATATCTATGTGTAAGTAGCAGACACGAAGCAGTGGGCATGAATAAACTCATCAACTGAGAATGCATAATAGAAGAAGAAGCTTTTAAAACCAAACCTTAAGGAAATTCAACATTTAATGGTTTGGTAGTGAAGGGTGAACTGACAAAAAGGTCCAAGAAGAACAGCGCCAGAGGTAGGAGGAAAGCCAGAACTTGATGTCAAAGAGCCAGTGTGGTTGGTGGAGTATGGGGAGCAGAAGCCAGACGGTTGAGGGTGGAAGACTCAGTGAGTGTAGACTCGCGGGGGAAATTTACCTTTGAAGAGGAGAGCTATAGAGCAGGATTTGTGAAGTTGATGGAAACATTTTATTGCGCTTCAATGAAAAGCATTTGAGCGTATTTATCAGAAAATTGATATGAAAGGAAGTTGAATACACAAGAGAAAGAAACACTTGATGGTAAGTGGAAGGTTCAAAAAAAAAATGCAGGAAATGATCCCTGAGCACCCATGACATCCTACACTTAATTTTTTCTTAATTCTGACTACACTAATTATTTCCTTTTTAATATCTGTATTCCTCATTAGACTGCACTGCATGAGGGCAAGAATCACCTTTGTCTCATTTGCTTCTGTATCCCTAGTGTATGTCACAATACTCAGGTAGGAGGCATTCATAAATGTCATTTTTAATTGCACGTTAAAGTGAATGACATTGGAGGTACATTTAATAAAATAGAACATCCCAGAAGTCTTATGAATCTAACAGGTGTATATATATGTATACACACACACACACGCACACGCACACACACACACACACACACACACACACCATGGCTGTCAATTTTTAGGCTAAAATTAAAATTAGAATCATTACACTAAGCAGAAGCTATTTGGGCATTAAGACCAGGCGGCCTTAGATTGAGATAGAAACTGAAAGTCAACCAAGAACCAAGAACCCTCCAGAAATAGATGAGCAAGTCCATGAGTCATTTCTGTACAGAAAATTGAGCCCTGATCATTCCCAGGAAACAAACAGTGACAGCCCAACCTGTTGGCACAAGTGGGTGCAGCACTCACGCCAATCCAGGGGAACCCCGCATAACAGGACTCTGCATCTGAGAAGGCTTGATGACCTACACGTCAAGAACATTTTTTGAAAAGAAAACCTTCACTTCGTTTCTGGAGGCAACGTAAATGCCTCACGTCGGGAATTCAGTTGATGCAACAGAAAAGAAATCAGATGCACATTCCTTTCCAGCTTTGCCAGTTTTCTAGACAAGTTCTTTAGTCCGTTCTGTTTCTTCACCTGTGAAATGGGGACAATCAGGTGGTTGAATTGGGTAAAGAGGATAATGTATCATATCAAAGCACCACACTCAGAAGGGCTGTCCACTTCCCTGACCTGGATGTTTCCATTCCCATCGTGCCTTCTGACACAAGCTACGAACTCTGATGTTTACCTCAGGAAAATGAGATGACATGCTGTACCTAGGATTCCCCAGAGGAGCAGAGGACATCGTTGCTGACAGTGTTTTGTGAAAGACACAGAACAACTTAAACTAGGGGTCAGCCAACTACAGCCAGTGGGCCAAATCCAGCCACTCCCCGTTTGTATTTTTGTTTCTTTTAAGACCCACAGGCTAAGAATGGCTTTTACATTTTTAAATAATTGAAGAAGAAAAAATAAGAGGAAGATGAATATTATATCACATGTGAAAATGATAGGAAATTCAGGCTTCAGTGTCCACAAATAAAGTTTTATTGGAACGTAATACACTCACTTGTTTACATACTGTCTGTAGCTGCTTTTGGTACAACCGTGGCAGAGTTGAGACTTGTGACAGAGACCTCTGGCCTACAAAACTGAGAGTATCTACTCTCTGGTTCTCTACAGAAAAGGGTTTGCCAACAAAGAGCATAGAATTTGGGGTTGGGGGTAGGAGTTGATTTTTTTTTAATTATTTTTTTAAGTTATGGGCAAAGTGCCTGCCATATAGTAAAGGCTCAATAAACAGATGTTGTTCTTGGTGTTCCTTTATTCGGTTATTGAACAGATAATTACCGAGTGCATCCTATGTGCCAGACACTGCTCCAAGGGCTGCAGATCTGTCGATGGACAGAGATAAAAATGGCTGTGCTCACTGGACACACAGTCAGCAGATAAGTAAGCATATTAGATTAAATGTCTGGAGAGAAAACAAAGTGGTAGAGAATAGAGAGTTTCAGGGTGAGGGTGGTAATTTTTAGATACAGTGGGCTTGTGAGACCTCATTGAAAAGGTGGCATTTGGTGCTGTGGGGCAGATGGCGGCAGCGGGTAACGCCCCAGGATGGGGACGACCGAAGAGTGCTCAGTGCGCAGGAGGACCTAGGAGTTGGTGTGGAGGAGGGGAGTGAGCCAGGGGGAGGATAGAAGGAGAAACGTCAGAAGACTGCCCGGCAAGCTTGGGGCAGGCCTGCAGAGCACTCTGAGACGGGAAGCTAGAGTTCTGGGTGAAGTGGTGACATGACCAGACTACCATTGAATCCAGGTCCATCTGGCTGCTCCAGTGAGAGCAGGTTCTAGGATAGACTGTGGCAAGAGTAAAGGAAGCTATCGCCATGGTTCTGGGGAGAGGTGATGGTGACTTGAGATGGTGGCGATGGTGGACATCTGGGGTATATTTGGAAAGTAGAGCCCATAGGAACGAAGGATAGATAGGGTGTGGATTGGGAGAAAAAGAAAAATCAAAGATAACTAGATGACTCCACATTGTCTACCCCAAGCTACTGCTGGAATGATGATGGAGTTGTCATCAGTTTAACAGGTGAAAGATATGGGAGACATGTGTTTGCTGTTGTTGGATGATGGGGGAGGGGAGATGTGCAGGAACTAGGGGGCAGGGATGATGATGATGGCATGGAAGTGTTAGGTCAGAGATGCTCCAAGCACAAACAAGCGGTGGCCAACTGGATGTAGAACTGTGGAGTTGAGGGAGAGTTCCAGGGCCGGAGCTATAAGTCATAAGTCATCTACACATAGATGGGATGTGGCTGTGTAAAGAAGAGAAGATTGTATAACAGTGTTGAGACAAGCAACAGTTTCAGATCCCTGGCCAGAGCCCTTCAAGAGGCAGAGAAGACAAGGGGAAACTGAAGAACTGCCAGATTGGAGGAGATTAAGACGTCATGACCATGAGATGCAACAGGGGATCCTGGACCAGAGAAAGGACTGTCATGGGAACACAGAAATTCCAAATGAAATCTGTGGTTCAGCTAGCGGTATGGTACTGATGTTAACTGCTGTGTTCTAGTGATTGCACAACGGTTATACAAGATGTTAACATGCAGGGAAGTTGAGCGAAGGGCATAGTGGAACTCTCTACACCACATTTGTAAATCTTGTGTGAGTCTAAAATTATTTCAGAGTAAAAAGTAAAAGAAAACAAACAGCAACAAAGTTTCTGGTAGCTCCTGAGTGTCCGAAGAGCAAAATTATGACTGGCTTTGCGGAAGAATGGTTGGGATGGGGATGGGGGTCCATATTGGTAATATCAGCAGTTTTGAAATCTGACGTGAGAATAAGTCCTGTCTTTGTCTCTGTTGCAATTGCCTTGCAGGGTGTGTTGGGTGCATCATGTAACCGGGATGTGGGTGTACCCTTTTCTGGAACACATTGGCTCTGGAGCCAGAATCATCTTCTTTGGGTGTACTATCATCTTAATGAGCTTTTTGTACCTGCTGGGAGAAGTTCTGAACAGCTATATCTGGGATACACAGACAAGTAAGTATTGTTTAAGGGAGCATAAAATAAGAGAATCGGGGTCTTAATAAGTATGTGCAGAGACTGAGGAAAATTCCGCAGTAACACGGGATCGCTTAGGAAGAGTTACTTTTCATAACAACAATGTTCATTTAAGAGCTCCTGGCAGTTACCTGAAAGGTTCATTACTCACTTTGTCTTATTAACTAGTAAAATATCTAAATCTAAGAGAAAAGAAGCACGTCTATAAAACTTTATAGCGAGAAATGTAGTGAGAACAGAAAAAAATTTAGGGAGTTCACTCTGATTAATAACACACTGCCTTAGCTAAAGGATGCCCCAGCTGAATGGATAAATCATGACATGTAGCCAGTCTTGCTAGAAGCCACCCAGATCTCCACGTTCTACACCATCCTTTCCATGGGTGCAGCAGCCTAAGGGACATCTCAGCACCATCCTTAGACATCTAAGCAGCACAGAAAGCGCAGGCCACTGTGATCCACCAGTGACTGTCACGTGACGCTCAAGGGCTGAACCTGGCAAAGAAGTACAGGCATGAAAGGGTAACACTTCATTGTTGCAAAAACTCTCTTAACCTACAATTCGATTTCTCTTGTTTCTATTTATGGCAGAGCCTCCATCTTAACCAAGCAGTACTAAACCTGTCCAAAGTGTATGTAAGATAACATAAGAAGGGAAGGTGGACAAAGCAACAGCCCAGATATGCAGTGACTTGAGTCCTGCATGAAAATACATCCAAAGGCAAGATGATGTGGGGATTTTAGAGAGCTCTGGGCATCTCCTCTGAAACAGTCACAACATTCTAGACATCACCAGAAAATGATCTATGTTCCATAAACCCCGAGTACCCCCCTTTGTGCCCGCCCCATGCCAGGAATGTGATCTAATTAGACAAATAAAACAATGATTGCATGGCCATTGAATCGGACTTCTTTCGTGTTTGGATCTTCTAAGATGGTATGTGTCAAAGTGTTAGCCAATGTTAAATGCCCCAGAGGAATCTGAGGGTTTCTTTTCTCAGCAGCTGGCTTGATTTTATTAAGTGGTCTATTAGAAAAAGTGTCAACATTTTTTATTCAGTTCAGGCCACAGCTTGAGGGACCAGAAATTAATCTAATAATTTTCCTTTCTGTTCAATGGGAGTAGTAATCTTTCTCTACTAATTAACTTATAAAAGTATTTAGTTAACTTTCAAAATGTATTAAAAATGAAATGTACATGTTCTTAGCTCTTTGGGACAAAAGCCATATTTCAATGTAAGCTAATACTGTATGTCCAATATATGTTATTCAGGAAGTATTTATGACTGCCTGTTTCCCCTTGATTGGCTTGATTCCAATGGCCATTTGGTCATTGTTCTATTACTTCTAAAAGAAGATGGCCTGAAAACCAGGGGAGAGAAAAAAAACACACACCCCAGTCTAGATTAATATGCTACTACATTTTAGCAGCTTTGAGTGAGAAATTAAAAATGAATAGTGAAACTAAGGATTTGTTAAATCATCTATCCATTTAAGTTGTGACATTCTCTTCAGCAACATGAGTTAAAGTTGACTAACACATTTTGTAACTCATGTCAGATACAGAGATTAATTTTATCTGCATGGGACCATCCAGTTAATTCCATGGAGACAGATGTTTGGTGCCAAGCAGTCATCTTTTTCGTACCTGAGAATCACAAAATGATGGCTCCCTCCAAGTCTTACCTGCCACAGAGTATTGTGAGGCCTACAGAGTGGGACTTAGGTTTGGAACCAACATTTCAGAATGGGGAAAGTTCACATAAAGGCCGGATGTTTTATCTTCTCAAATATTTTAAGGTCTGGCAACACTGAGCCCACTGTTCTCTTCTGGCAACAATGGTTTGCAATTGAGTGGCAGATGCCCCCTTTTAGATGGCTGTTTAATTTTCCCTGGTCCTCACCTGGCCACTTTGCTCAGTCACAGTAGCTGCCTGGTTCTGTAGGTAGTTGAATTTGAAACTTACGATTCAAAGCAGTGTGTGTGTGTGTGTGTATCTAGAATGAATTGAATACAGTCAAGTACAGTATTACAATCCGAGTACATTTACTAGACCCCAAACAAAATTCCCCTAAGAAGCAGGAATACCACATTTCAGCCCTCTTCCTGAGTTTTAATGGCTCAACTTCCTCCACTTGGTGATGGTATGTTGGCCTCAACTACAAGATGAAATCACATTATTACAGAGTCTTAAAACTATAAGAGAGATTAGAAATCATCTAAGCCACACCTTTCCTTTTATTAAGGGGCAACTACGGCCCAGAAATCTTAAGTAACCCACCAATAAAAGGTGGTTGCAGAGCCACCTTCTGAGGGATGCTCAACCCCGTGTTATCTGGTGAACCATCAGAATGTCACCCCTGGAAAATCAGACACACAAGAGTTCAGAAAGTTCGCTCAGATCCATGGTCCTGGCTTATAAAATAACAAAATAGACCAACCTGATAGGAACTATGAAAAAAGGCCCTTAAATAGGCTAAATTATCAGGTAATCATTTACTCTTTTTGAAAGAAAGTAAATCCACGTGGCTCTGTGGATGCTGGATTAGTTTGCGAGAGCTGGGACAGTGAGGTACCACACACCGGAAGACCGTGACGATAGAAATGTCATGTCTCGCGGTTCTGGAGGCCGGAACTCCAAAATCAAGGTATTGAAGGGTTGTTTCTTCCAAGGACTGTGAGGGGGTAACGTTCCAGGCCTCTCTCCTTGCCTTGTAGACGGCCATCTTCATGCTCACGTGGCATTCTCACTTACGTGTGAGGCTGTCTCTAAATTTTTTTTTTAAAAAGACATCAGTCATATTTGATTAGGGCCCACCTGGTAACTTCATTTTAACTTGGTAAAGAAGCCATCCCCAAATAACAATCACATTCTAAAGTACTGGAAGCTAGTTTGAGGAAACACAGGTTAGCCCATGACACTCTGCCTTCTGCCCCCCCACCCCCATTCATGTCCTCTATTTATGCAAAATACATTCCCAACAGCCCCCAACGTCTTTCTGGGCTCAACTGTTAAGTCCAAAATCTCACCTTAAATATCATCTAAATCGCACATGAGTAAAACTGGGGTATGATTCATCCTGAAGCAAAATTACTCTTCAGTTGTAAACCTGGGAAACCAGACAGAAAATTATCTGCTTCCAAAATGCAATGGCGGGACAGGCATAGAATATACATTTCCTTTCCAAAAGAAAGAAATCACAGGGTAAAAAAGGGTCATGGTTCCCAACCAAGTCGAAAAGCTAGCAGGGCAAATTCCATTCAATTTTAAGGCTTGAGAATAACCCTCTTCGGCTGAATCTCACCAGGAGGGGGCTGGGCCCTGCATCCTTGGCCCTGGGCAGCAGCCCTACCCTCTGGAATCAAGAAGGAGCCAGCCCCTGAAATGCCTTTGGAGTCGTTGCTCCTTCATTGCATCCTGTCCCTTTCAGTCTATGCTGGCAGTGTTTCTTGCTGGTACAAAATTCTCAAAACCCTTTTGGCTTCCCATGTAATTCATGGGGGTCCAAATCATCAGACAGAGGGTCCCCCACAGCTCTTTCCTGGCTCTGCTGAGATCATTTATTGGATCCACAAGTCTGCAATCTCTTTACAAACAGTTGTCCAACCACATCCTTGGCCTTCTCTCACTCTAAGGTCCTGGGGATTAGGAAGGACTTCTACCCATGAATTTGGTGGGGAGCACATTTCAACCTACAACAGCTGAAATAGTTCTGTACTTTAGAATTTACTCCAATTCCAATGTGACTGGGGTGACAAGACTTATTAAAGCCAAACTTCATAGGACTAGAAATGAAAGTGTCCCAGGGTGAAAGGTTGGGGTGAGGGCAGAAAAAGCAGACAAAGGGACAAAGGAGATCAGAGCCAGGCCCATGTGACAGAAACTTCTACCTTTCTCCTCCCCGAGCTGCCCATCTAGCTCATGACCACACAGGCCCACTACGGCCTGCAGTATCCTGGCACTGCCCCCTGGTTGAGCCGTCTCCCAGCCTGGGGCGATCACAGGTGACTGGGTCTCTCGGGGTCGATCAGCTCTTCCTCTGTGTTCCCGAAAGCATCTCCAGCCTCAGCTTTGTGACAGGTTTCTTTCAGCTATTTGTGTGGAAATTATACCTCTGGTCCTTCCAAATATTATTTACAGCTGTCTAATTTTTTCCCTCTACCTCCAAGCTGCCAAACGAAAGTAGGTGGGGAGCCATTTTCCCTGTCTGGGTCAGTAAACACCCCCTGTCCTCCACCCCTACTTTTGAAGATTCCACTCTTGCTGCCAAGTCAACCCATCTGCAGGAAAACACTTAGGAGGAAACAGACTTGAAAAAGAAAAGCAAGCAGTGAGCTCCTGATAGCTTCCCCACAGGGGTGTACATGGGACGAAGTGGAGACTCAGTCCTGAGCGCTGTCTGAATGGAACCTGTGCAGTGTTTTTCTGCCTTTGCCTTGGTTACCCAACAACGAAGGCATTGCCTGCCTCCTCCCGCCTCAACCCCATTCCTCCTCCCTTCAGATGTCCTGACTCCTCAATTTGAAGTTTTCCTTATTATGATTCTGAAAATTACTTTGGAAAAAGTGTTACAGATCTCTGCCAGTTCCTTAGTCATGAAAACCAAACCTAAGAGAATGTCTAAGGACACCTGTTCAAAGCATGTTATCCACATTCCACAGCCACCACCCTGACCCCACAAAACACATACTAGGAGCCGTGGCCGGGGGGTGGGAAGGATCATCTCTCCTGATGAAGCCCTATCGTGGTGACCCTCTGTGGTTAGGCTTTACGATTTTTTATATTGTGAAGTTCCATATTTTGTTCTGCTTTCCCACTAGTCCAGCCTGCTGAGGCCTTCTCTATGTTTACTGTTGAATTGATTCAGTGAAGTTTAATTGAGCTCCTACTATGAGACAGACACTGTGTTAATTGCTAGGGATATAATCTGGAATACAACAGTTAAGGGCTCTGCCCTCAGAGAGCTTGCAGCTTATAAAAATATACCGACAAAACCTTCAAGGCAACATTTGGTGGTTCTTTTGTTCCAGCAAAAATTCTCTGAGAATTTACTATCAGAAGAAAAATCTTTAGCTAGAAAAAAAAGAAGAAGAAGAAGAAGTGGGGAACATTTGCCAGATTTAAATTTAATTCATGAGAATGGCTTGAACATTTTCATCTCCAGGAAAATGAAACATCATATGAGTCTCTCAGGAAGAAAAACATAGTGTACTAGGCTTGGACTGAACAAAGGGAGAGCTTGAGTTTAAGTACAGACAGGTACGGAAATAAACAGTTCTGGTGGCTAATAAGCTCTCTATGAGCTTAGAAAGATAAGGACTTCTTGACTTTTGACAATCCAGACTCCTTGTCTTGGGAAGGGACAGGAATAAAATTAAAATAAATAAGGTCTATTTGGAACTCATCAGCTGTACACCTCCAATTGCTGGAAGCTGGTTATAAAGCAGTCTAGTTGGGGTTTCTGTGCAAACTCAATGAGTCAAGAACTGACTTGAGTCCCTCACTCCCAGAAGCTGCAAGAACTGGCTGGGTGTGTCCCAGAGATGTTATGTTCTGATTTGAGGGAAACGGGTGGGGAGAGAGGTCACTGAGGAAGTTTCTGGAGAAAGCTGTAAATGACGTTCCTTCTCAGCTGGAGAAGAGGGGTGGGTGCGGGAGGGTGGATGAGAAGTGTAGAGAGAAGAGAGGTTTTTTTTTTTGTTTGTTTGTTTGTTTGTTTTTAAGCAGCTTGGCAGAGCTGCTCATAATTTAATCTGATGTTCAAATAAAGTACTTTGTCTGTGTTTTAGGTATGGAAGAAGAGAAAGAGAAGCCTAAATTGGAATGAGATCAAAGTCCACATGAGAAGCTGGATTGAGCCACCATTGAGGACTCCTGGGGCATTAGCAGTACAGGAGAGGAAGCCTGGAAGAACAGGTGGAATGCGCCTTCACCTCCTGGCCCCAGAGGGAGGACACCTTTTATAGAGAAATATACAATATAGGAATAGAATACAATTGTTCCCAGAATAACTCTCCCTCATTGTTTGTTGAAGAATTCTTTCCAAATCTATGATTGATGATAACATCTTTTCTTCCCTCTTCTAGTTTCTGAAACTAAAATTGGTCATTGGATTTTAATTCGTGCAATTGTAATACCATTAAGAATAAAATTCTGTAGTGTTTCTTGTTGAGAAATTTGTGAAAATCAAAGGAGCAGATGTGGAGCAAGGCACTCACGTATTTGTCCTGCAGGTGACTGGAGTAATGACCCTGGGCCACAGGCAAGTCTGCTGGGAATGTGGCAGGTGCAACAATGCCACAGCTGCCTCAAATGGGCCGTGTTAGTAAAAAGTACATCAATTTAGTTTGATCCCTGAATGTTTTGTATCTCATGGTTTAATCTTGTGAAATTTTTCCTACATGCAAACTATAACTTGAATAAAGACCAAGCAACCCCTAGTCTGACGTATGGTACATCTCAAACCCTAACAACATTGGTGTCTCCTTTCGTACTTTGTTTCTATTACCTATTGAAAATGGGCTTACTGAACCTGGTTCTTATAATTTGTGGATTGTAAAAATGTGTATCCTTTTGATAAAACCAAAAAGAATAATTTTTTGAAAAAAATTTTAACTATGAAAATATATTTTATAGCTCTATGGCAATAAATTCTTAGGACCCAGGGAAATGTGCCATTTTCAAGGAAAATTTAATTCAATAAGAATTAGAAAGCTGTAATGGACTTATATTCATGGAAGATATTTTTTTAATCTTCTATTAACTATCTCCCAAAAAGGAATTGAATCCAGAGTGTTTTATGAGGAAGCTCTTGAAAACTTTCAAGTAACAATTCTCATGTTATTTAAATCTTCCCAAAATCACAGAATGGTGAAACACTTCTCAAATTATTTTTCAAAGTTAATATAACCCTCAAAACAAAGCCAACATAGCAAAGAAAAAAATTTCACTTGCTTTAACTAAAATGCTAGCAATATCAATTCAACAGTACACAAATAAATTTTCAAAACTAAAAAGTTAATCTAAAAATTCAAGGATGGCTTAATACTAGGGTTTTTATTTTGAAACCTTGTCTCAATAATGCACAAAAGAAAAAAAATCATATGAGTCTCTCCATTGTTGCTCTAAGGCATTTGAAAATTTTTAACATTTATTTCTGATAATACCATTAGTAATATAAAAATATCCCATATCATGAGAAGGAATAGTCATCCTAAAAACCAAAGGCATTTCCTTTTAAGGTCAGAAATAATATGTCCATGACTCTGTTATTGTTATTGTTCTGAGGTGTTTGGGAATGTTAGGTCTAGCACCAAATGACCTGGACAGAAAAAGTTTTAGGTTTAAAAAAAAAAAAAAAGTTTTATGTAACTATGTAACTATAGAATGGATGTTATTAATGGAAAAGAAAAATGTGGTTAACAAATAACAGGAAAGGAGCAAAACCACGATTTAAAAGGAAAACATTTTTCCAGATGACTCTCAGAAGTGGAAACCTCAAGGAGTGGAATATTTGTAAGTAGTCTCTGGGACAATTCTTCTGGGACCCTGTGACTCCCCGTCTTCTCCAGCAAATAACACTTTCTCACTTTGGCCACCAAGCTGACACCTAAAGAAGTTGATGTCTGTGGGCTTTAGATATAAAACTGGTTCAATTTACAATATAGCAGTTTGAATGTATGCCTTACTGCTATTTGAAATACAATTATGTGATCATATTTGGGGTTTAGTTAGTTTTTCTCATGGTGGGTCATTTTTGCTTCGGGAACTCTGCTTGGAACCCTGGCCACACTTGCTGCAGGTTGCCCAGGTTGTCTCTCCAGGTGTGTGGAATGAAGTAAGACATGCCCATCAACCCAGGAGCTGCTAATGCACCCACTGTTTTTTGTTTTTGTTTTTATTTAGCAGAAAAACAAGTAAAAACAACTGGAAAGTCTTGAAGAGGACAAGTAATTAAAGCATACAGTGCTCTTAAAACATATTATAAAAATGCAGTAATTAAAATAGTGGTGTATGGCTCAAGAATAGAGAGAAAATTCAACAAAATGGAAAGCAAATCCAGAAGCAAAACCCATACATAAACTTTCAGATGGATTAAATAATGAAATGTTCCAAAAAATATAAAAGAATATAGATGAATATCTGATCCTAAAATAAGTATATGAAAAAAGTATGTAACATTTATGTATGATGTATATATTAGGAAATTGAAAATTATATAGAACATATATGAGAAAATTGAATAATACACACATATATGTGTATTAGGAACTTGAACCTACAGGCCTGGTAACGGACATAGTGTGGGATAATTGAGACAAAACCAGCTAAGATATGTTCAAGACAATGATAGCACCATTTCCTTATATAAGAAACCTGGAGAACTAGGTTGGGATGGGATTTGATGATGAACTGGACTTTGGATTTTTTTCTGTATGTAGGTCAAGGGCTATTTCAGTGTAATTGTTGGAACATAATCTGCATTCCAGATAATTGTGGAGTTACTAACATTAGTGGGTGATAAAGAAGAAGAGATAGCAATGACAGAATATTACTTCAAAAATAGAACTTATACCTATAAAACAAAAGCTATGAGTATAATATGAATCAAATGTGAAAATTCCTAGTTGGTGCTAATGCTAATTATGGGTTAGCATTAGATGGGGACAACCCCCACCCCATCACAGGAAAGAAGGAGAAAGAAACAAGTGTCCTTGGAAGTGAGTTTGTAGGACAAAGAACAAAATTCATGGAATTCTTTGGCTGAAATTTTCTCCTCGAAGAATTGAAGAGCATGAGAGGACAGATGACGGGTTGGAGTTTGTAATACACCCTGAGGGCAGCTACAAAAACACAGAAGGCTTTCTCAGTGGCACTGATGGCCTGGAGAGGTTGAAGGTCATTAATTTACCTTGGTGATAACAAGGACCATTTAGAGATTTCCTCCAAGAGCCCTCAACAGACCAGGCAGAGTAAAGAAGTTGAAAATCTGGTTTAGAAGAATAGGTGCCATCAAGGACAAGCCAGTAAGTATCAAGGATGGTTGGAAGGATGAATCATGGGGTCTGGAACTGAGGAGGAAAGAAAGAGGATCAATGTTGGGACATAACAAAATGATCCAGAGACCAGAAGTCTCAGTAAGGTTGAAAAGTAGATGGATCAGGGAAATGAGGGCAGTCAACAGGAAGTTATGATCAGAAATGAACTGTTCAACATTTCAGGGATGCAAGAGATCATACTATTTCTCTCTTTTTTTAGTTAATATGGTGTGGGAGTAGCACCCCACTCCCCAAAGATGCCCATGTCCTAGTCACCAGAGCCTTTGAATATTAGCTTTCATAACAAAACAGGCTTTAGGTGTGATTAAGTTGCGAATTTTGAGATGTGGGGTTTACCCCAGATCATCCAGTGCACCCAATGTAACTACACGAGTCCTAGGAGCTCCCTCTTAGAAGGACACGTGTAATTACATTGGTCACAATGAAAACAAATTTTTTTGACAATGGTAGCAGAGGTTGAAGTGGCACAAGGAAGGGCCACAGCCAAAGAATTTTGGTAGATTCTAGAAGCTTGAAAAAGACAAGGAAAAAGATTCTCACCTGGAGTCGCAAAAGTAATTCTACATTTTCGAGACCTTGATTTTAGGACTTCTAACCTCTGTTGGGTAATAAATTTGAATTTTAAGCCACTAAGTTTGTGGTAATACAGAAAACTGGCACATATGTTGTCATTATGCATTTTTACATATTTATGTGGGCTATTCTTGTTAAATTAAAAAAAAAAAAAGTAACAGCCACATGGTAATAACTAAAACTCACGTTTGTGACTTTCTAATAATTGAGTGACCAACACTGTTGTCCCTCATTAAGCCAAACCAATTATCCAGTGTTGACAAGCTGAGCCCAGTTTTCAAACTCATCTGATTTATTGACATGGAAGTGCTGGGGATCACTGATGAAGTCCCCATGGAAACACTCAAAACATTTGGATGCTTTCATGCCTACTCATCAACCAAGCAATGAACATTTTTGAGGCAGATGACCCTAATTTCAAGTACAATTCAAAGGAATTTAGAGTAATGACAAACGCCTTTGCTTGTTCTAGAGAGATTTGCCAGGAAGAGAGATAAGCATCTTATGTCCTAGCTTTATGGAAAATATATTTTTTAAAACCTCAGTCAAAACAATCCATGCAGCAAAAGTCTCTCAAGGGAATTTTGCAAGCATGTAAAATCAAACACCACATAAAACTTTGCCTAGGCCAGACATATTATTTCTTCATCCCATTCAGGTTTAATATTTATTCCTGCACATTTTGAAATCCTAACTGTCAAAACTCCCTCTCCCTCTCTCTCTTCCTTGTGCCTGGGGAAGAGGGGGAATGACCTTTGCTCACATAGCAAATGCCATCAGACCTGGCCAGTCCCTTCTCTGCCTCTTAGTCCAACACAAAGGGGCTGGGATCAAGCATTGGCCCTGGGTTTTGAGTGGGGACGAAATTGTTAGCTCCTTAGGGAGCTCCCCAAGGTCCCCCCTTGTGCAGTTCCCCTGTCTTCTTCTCCCCTATTACCTAGGCAACAAGCAAAATATCCAAAAGTCTCTTCCATGGCGTGCACCCATCATTCCTTTCCAAGCCAAGAGTGAAAGCATAGGCTGCCCTGGGGCACTCTCTCTCACAGCTCCATCAACAGCAACACCAAATACTCTGATAGCTCAGTGGCACACAACCCCACCCCAGTTCTTTCTGGGGAGTAAAGGGATCTTGGGAAACAGATTTCAACAGAAGATCTTGGAACAGACAGAAACTTCCCTGATGCTTGCCTCCCAGGCTCTCCACCAAGGGAAGGAGAGGGAAAAGGCCTTGTTAACACTTCACGAAACTTCTTTCAAAGGTCTAACATCCTTACCCCTCTGTGTCCTTTATACTGTAAAGGAGTGGGGCTTAAGAAACTGATTCTTCTGCTGGATGCCTTTTGTTAGTAAACATCACAGGATAGGACTGGCATCTAGAAGGCATTTCACTAAACTTAAAATGTGGGACACTTGGCAAGTTGTATCCTGAACCATGGACTCTAGCTGGCAGTCCCAGGGAAGCACAGACGGCCCTCATCACCACTTTAGCACTGTTTATACATTAATTTTGTATTATGGTCATCATTAATTTTGGAATTTTTATATTACACGGATGATTTTTCCAAGACATATCCTCAATTTATAACATTGTTATAAATTGTCTTAGAGGCAGTTTTGAAGTGAGTTTTCTATTTAAGCTGGCTCAATTTGAGAGTACAATCTTCACACTAACTAAATTATAATTTAGGAGGTCGCTGTATTGATTTCAAGAGTCCAGCTGTAACTGTGGAATAAAGGTTTCTAAGAACAAAGGGTAGGAGGGGTGACGGGAGGAAGTCCAAGAAGGAATCGAAGTTGCATTTGTGAGGCAGTCTTGCTGTCAGCAGCATTTATCTGCACTCCAGTAGAATATTAAGGCAAAGTTGAAAGAAGGTATTTTGTGTCTGGGGAATTTATTCTTCCTGCCATGAAGAAATGGAAAGGTCTGGAAGTATACCCCCACCCAATTGTACACAACTAGAAAAGATTGGTAAAATGTAACAAACACACTAAATTTGAGACATTGGTCAACAGAGCTGCTTAAGGACTATGATCCCTGAAGAAAGGGAAATAAACTCCATGTGCCCCATGATCACTCTGGCTGTGTGCCTCCAGGCATTGCCACATCACGACACTGGGCGGGAACCCCAGACTGAGCCATTGGTTTCACTGAGCGAAGGAGACCATAGTTCAGGGAGACCAAAGTGACTAGGATTTGTGGAACAGAGTGCTAGACATGAGGGAGTTACGAAGAGAAGCAGCTCCAGAAATCTCCACGGAATCCCCTCCAGTCTTGGCTGAACATCAATGTGCACTTGAATAGGGTGAAACTCTACAATTTGGAGAAAAGAACACTTATCAAGGAAATATAAACTGAATAAATCCAAGAGCTCACTTAAGACCAGGAATCATTCATGTTCCCACTAGCCAGAGTGAAGGGACCTCATTGAATACACAGGTATTCAGAGGGCCAGGTATTTGTCAGGGTTCTTAGGTAAAGGTTTCTCTAGACCCACTCTTAAAAAGCTTTAAAAGAAGACTCAAAATTATTTAACTGATCCTCAGTAACTTAACCGCCTGCCAGAAAAACACACAACAATCTTTAAGGAAAACCCTTAAAAGCAATTCAGTACTCAAGACAAAATTTGTCATGCCTGGCGTACAATCAAATTTTTAAGACATGCCAAGAGTCAAGAGAACTTGACCCAAAACCAGGGGAAAAGTCAGTCAGTAGAAATAGACCCAGATTGATAAAGAGACGAAATTAGCAGACAAGGACATTAAAACAACTATTATAAATACACTCCATATGTCAAGAAGGCAGAGGGAAAAATTAATATGACTGGAAGACAAATTGAAGATACAAAAAAATGCAAATAAAAGTTTTTAGGTATCAAAAATACACTGAATGGCCCTGGCCGGTTTGGCTCAGCGGTTAGAGTGTCGGCCTGCAGACCAGGGAGTCCCAGGTTCGATTCTGGCCAAGGGCAATTAAAAAAAAAAATACACTGAATGGAATTAACAGAAGATTAGAGCTTTCAGGGGAAAAAGGATCAGTGGATGTGAAGATACTGCAATAGAAATGATCCAAACTGGAGCACAGAGAATAAGAAGACTGAAGAAATAAACACAGCCTCACTGACCTGTGAAACAATAACATATGTAATTAAAGTCCATTATAAAAAGGATGGGGGGGGACAGGAGATAATACTTGAATAAATAGTGGCAGGAAATGTTCCAAATTTTTTGAAAATTATAAATCCACAAAACTCATCCTAACAAACCCCATGCAGGATAAAAGCAAAGAAAATCACAACTAGAAAAAAAAATAATGTTACTGAAAACAAGTGACAGAGAGACAATCTTAAAAATATGCATATATTAAAAGTCACATTTTAAGAGAAAGAAAGATAAGAATCATAGATTTCTTCTCAGAAATTATGCAAGCCCGAAGACTATGGAATGACATGTTTATAGTGCTGAAAAAATATAACTGTCAACTTAGAGTTACATACCCAGAGAAATATATTTCAACAATTAAGGCAAAATAAATTTCTTTTCTCAGACTAACAAAAGTTAAAATCTCATCAGCATATCTGCACTGCAGGCAAATGATGAAAGCTTGGATTTCCACACAGAATAAGAACATTTAAAATGGCAAATTTGTGGGTAAATATAAGTCATTTTTCTCATAGTATAATTTCTTTAAAATGTAATGACTATTTAAAGCAACACATATATATATTATATTGTTTATATATTATATGTTATATATATATATAAACAAACAATACATGGTTAAAATATATATAGGAGTAAAATATACAGAAACTTTATAGTATAAAGAACTGGAAGAGAAAATTTCATAAAGTTCTTCTATAATTCATAAATTGGTAAAATATGTTTGAAGGTAAACTGTCAAAAATTAAAGAAGCAATGTTTAAACCCAAGACAACTAATAAAGAGGGGAAATATAGCTAATAAACTGATAGTGAAGATAAAATAGAATACTAAAAGTGCTCAGTTATTAAAGTGTTCTGTATCTTGGTTGTAGTGGTGATCCAATGTGTGCATACAACTGTCAAAACTCATCAAATTGTACACTTGGAGAGAATGCAGTTTATTGTACATGAATTATTTCTCAATTAAGTCAATAAAAATAATATAATGGAAAGCAATAAAAAGGGGGAAAAGAAGCATAGAAGAGGTAGGTCAAATAGAAAATAAATAATACGAATTTATATTTAAATCCAACCATTAAATAATTACATTAAAGGTAAATAATCTAAATACTTCAATAGAGGCAGGAATTTTCTGACTGAATAAAAAGGCAAGACCAAACTATATTCTGCCTAAAAGAAATTCACTTTAAAAATAAAAACACAGGTTAAAAGTAAAAGAATTGAAACTATATACCATGCACCACTAGTCATAAGAATCTGGACCAGCTATATTAATAGCAGACAAAATAAACTTTGTAACAAAGAATATTACCAGGAATAAAGAAGAGTGTGTTATAATCCATCAAAAACACATTATCTTAAATGTGCATGCAATTAACAATAGAGTTTCAAAATACATGAGGAAAAAACTAATAGTTTTGAAAGAAAAATAGACAAATCTGTAAATGTAATTGGATATTTCAACACTATTCTCAGTAACTGATAGAACAATTATACAAGAAGATAGCAAAAATACTATAGAAAACAACACTATCAACCAACTTAACCTAATTGATGTTTATAGACCACTCCACCTAACTGCAGACTATACATTCAAGTGCACATGGACATATGTCAAGGTAAACTACACACTGAGTCATAAAACAAGTCATAAACATTTTAAAAGACTGAAATCATACTAAGTATATTCTTCAGCTATAATGGAATTAAAATGGAAAATTCAACATATCAAAATGTGTGTGCTGCAACTAAAATAGTGCTTAGATGGAAATGTATACCTATGGATACTTATTCAGCAAAGAAGGTCTGAAACTAATGATGTAATTTACCGTAAAAGGTTAGAAAAAGAAATTTTAAAACATCTGAAATAAAGATGGAAGCAAATAATGAGGATAAGAACAGAAATGAATGAAACAGAAAATGAACAGGTAGAAGAGGGGATGGGGAATAAATGGTGATGGGAAGAGATTTAACTTGGGGTGATGAACACACAATACAATATACAGATGATGTATTATAGTATTGTACACCTGAAACCTATATAATTTTATTAATCAATGTCACCCCCAATAAATTCAATAAAATAAATAAATAAATAAATAAATAAATAAATAGAAAATGAACAAAAAATAATAGAGACAACCAATGAAACCAAAAGCTGGTTCTTTGAAAATATCAATAAAATTGATAAACTTCTACCCAGACTAATCAAGAAAGAAAGAAGACAAGTATTTACTAATATCAGGTATAAAAGAGGAGAAACCCTATGCTATATTAGAAATGCTACAGACATTAAAAGGGTAATAAGAGATTATTATGGACAAATTTATGCAGAGCATTTACATTCAGATAAAATAGACAAATTCCTTGAAAAGCAAAAATTACCAAAATGTACTCAAGAAGAAAGAGAAAACCTGAAACCCTATATTAATTGAATAAATTTAATTCCTAATTCAATTCCCACAAAGTTAACTCCAGGCCCAGATGGCTTCACTAGTAAATTCTATAAAACACACAAAGAATGAAATAATATCAATCTTGCACAAACACTTACAGACCACAGAGGAGGGAGGTACACTTTTCAACTCATTTATGAGGCCAACGTCTCCCTGATATCCAATCTGTCCTTCAACCCAAGCATGCAAGACCCTGGCTCTGGGCTCTTATGCCTCAGGGAGCCCCATACTTTGGAGCACCTTCCTCAAGATTTCCTAAGTCCTCCTCTGGTGCCTGAGATCAGTTGAGGCCAGTAATACCATCTGGGTGAGGGGCCTTAAGATTGGCCTAAGACCTTCACTGGTCCTGGTCCCGCGTTCTCCCTTCCCTGACTCTCTACCCTTGGCATGGGGTCAACCATATGCCCAATTTGCTCAGGGACTCATACCTATGAGGTCATCCTAGGACTCCATGGTAAGGAAGGAAGCCTGGCAAACAGATTGCTCCCTCCAGCCAGCACTGAATTACTTTTGTGGGATCAGGAAAGAATGGGCCTTCAGAATGGTGCTGACATGTTCATTTTGAGTGACTCTCACTTATGTCAGACACAGAGCAAGTTTAGATGTCTGGACTACTGCCAGAGTTCACTGCCAATCCTTGGGTTTGAGCCACACATTTGGACCCATGCCTGACCCTCACTCATCTACATTCTGACTGCAGTCCTGCCACAAACACCTGAAGGCAGCAGGAGTCTTTTACCTGTGGTGCAAGAATGTTTATCCAGGAGCTCCCTGTTTCTGACATCCAGGTTGATCACCCAAAGCCTCCTTCAAGGTCCATAGGACACATCAGGCATCCTCTGGAAGAGCTTGTGCCTGTCTCCTCAGTGGGCTTTTGAGATAGTTGCTCATTGCCTCTCTGACTGATGTTCTCCCTTGCCTTGGATTGGTATGACCACGCTCTTCCAGGATGGTTTTAAGTCACAATGAAGGGGAGACATTCCTTGCACAAATGAGATTCTCAGTTTGCTCTACTCACAGACTGTTCATGTGTTCTCTCTGTGAGTGCCTGTGTGTAGAAGGTAGCAGTGTGGTCATCATTGAGAGAGATCATTCTCTAAAAAAACACTGACTATAGTCTAATAAGTTCTACATTTATCCAATAAAATTCCAAACAGTAACCAGAAAACATGTCAACATCCAGAAAACAAATTATCATTCACATTTTTTTGGACACTTTGGGTAAGATCTACATTTGTGGTCATCATTAACAAAGCAAGTAACAACTTTTATTGTGTCTCACTGGAAGCCAGTATCCGTGGGCAGCAGATGGGTGATGCGGCATCTTGAGTAGTGATCTAACCATAACTGAATAAATAGTAGGAGAGAATTGCAGAGGTGAGAAGATCTGTGTTGTTTCAATGCAAACAGGTCCCAGCTTTGTGAGTAAGAACAATATTACTGCATTTTCTCTAGATGGGAGACAGGAAATAAGTCAGAAGCAAGCATTTAATGGTAAAGAACTGAAGAAATTGTTTCTGAACCTAAATATGAAGGAAGAAATAGATACTACAAAGATACGTCATGTGCATTGATTAGACAATAAACAAATACACAATTACCTCCTTTCTACCTATTTTTCTAAATCTTCACTATAGCTCACATAGGCCCAAGGATTTCGTTAGACATTCCTAATCAAAATGTTTGTATGGACAAAGGCCTGGCAAAAAATATTTGCCTGGAACCCCACACCCCGTAAGGGAACTCGTGCCAATATAAAAACCAAACACATCACACAGAAAAACTCTATAAACCAGTATCCCTCAAGGTTGTAAACACACATAAAAAATCTTAACAAAACATTAGCAAGTTGGATCCAGCAATATACAGGAATGACAATACACCACAAACAAGTGAAGTTTATCCCAGGAATACAAGATTTGTTTAACATTATAAAAATCAATCAATTCACCCTATTAGCTGAATAAAGAGAAAATGATATGGTAATCTCAATAGATGCAGAAAAAGCGTTTGAAAAAATTAAAAATTCATTCATAAGAGTGTTGTGTGCCTGGCAGAGGGGCCCTGGCCACACGGCCTTCTGAAGTGGAGATCTGGTCCCGGTGGTGGACTGGTTCACACTGGTGTGTGATTACCGTGCATCACTGCACAACTGATGAGGGACCTGAGGCCAGGGAACACCAGTAACATCTCCATGCTGGTCAGCAGCAGAGCCAGGATGCACATGTTTTCCTGTCTGTGTCTAGACCACATCTCTTTCCCTTTCCCCACACCGCAGTGTCTCCTACAAAGCAAATCTAATTTCATTGACGGAAGCTGCATTTGGGACTGTTAGAAAAAAATAAAAAATTAAAAGTTAAACTTAATTTCCACTAACAACAACATAACATTTATTTTGTATATTGAGATGATCATGAGTGTGTTTTTGAGACATGAATTCAATGCGCAAAGATTGCTATTCTTTCAATTTGTAAAAACTAAATCAGGAGCAAATACAGTTTTGTAGGACAGCAGATTAAACCATTTTGGAAGCGTTCTTTAAGAAACAGAATGCACTACAGAAATACTCTAGATTAGGTACAAACATGAACACTTATTCACAACAAATCACTGATTTTACAAAGCTGGCAAATACCTAAAACAGAAAATCCAGAAAAGTAATGAATATCTTTGTTTATTAACTGCCTATCATACCTCTATGCTACTTTTTCCTTGCCTTTTTGGACTCATACTACTTGTTTTTGTGGTGTGATTTCAAAGGAGAGACTAAACAGATAATTTTTTTCTCTAGCATAGTCAAATAAGATTATTATTAGCAACAGTCAGGATTAATAAAACATGCAACTTTACACATAGATGTACTATCTGTTTGTATGATGCGTGCCCTATGAACACAGAGATCTTTATAAATTCTATTTATCCAATTCCCATTAAAAAGGGAAACAAATGCTGTGTTTATATTTGCATACACTGCATTACAGCTTATAGTCTTGCCCGAGAGAATTCCAGACCAAAAGCATGGCATGAGAAGCCTCTATCTGAGCGAGCATTCTCTGAACGGTATGGCCTTTTTCTCATCCTCCTCAATCCCACCAATGACTTGGCTCGACCTGGGGAGTAGGCTACAGGTCCCCTTATTCTGGAATCTAACTCTTTCTAACCTTCTCCAGTTCTCTCTCCTCCAGCTTAGAGGCTTTTTATCTGCTTGTGACAGGGACCAGGGATGCCCAACTGCATCTTCTTCCAACCCTCACCTGTCTCATGTTTGGGCTGAGGATTTTTGTACATCGAGGACAAGAATTTGACATTCTTACTCTCATGTTCCTATGTGTTCCTTGTAATTTGGGCAGGGACAAAGAGTCCCAGAGAACAACGGAAGAAATTCAATAAATAGGAGCAGGAAACACCTGGGCTGTCATTCGTGAGGTGTCTCCACCCAGTGGGACCAAACCCTAGTCAGGCTCCTTTTCAGGAAGATCGCGCTTGACAGAGTCCTTTTAAAGTTTTGGAGTTATTTAATTTTTGCAAATAACATTCCCTAAGTGAATCTCTTACTACACGATCTGATTTTTAAAAAAAAGAGTTATTTGGGGTACACAGTGCTCTATTATTTGAGCATCAGTTAAGACTATGACCAAGAGAAAAGACAGTTTTTCTGCAGGAGGCTTGAACGTAAAGCCCTCTCATTTCATTGTGTAGGGGTTGTGCACACAGAGCCTCACAACAGGGCAAAGTTGCCACTTTCTTAAGAGTAATTGGGTTTTTTTTTACCCACAATTTACTCTTTCAAGCAGGAAAGGGAGAAATTTTCAATGCCACACTCCAGGTAAAAACATATCTCTTCTTCTTGCATTCTCACTCAGACATAGAACAAACTGTTTTATCCACTGTGTGTTTTCTCACACTTTATTTAGACATGAAATTCTAATGTCCTAAAAATAACCTGGGGTATATCCATATTCTTTTGTATGTATCAAATATCCCATTTAAGAAGACAGTACAGGAAAAATAATTTGGGGATGGCCCTGGCATGGACCCTGCATTAAAAGTGGCTGTGGCCCTGGCTGGTGTGGCTCAGCTGGATGAGAGTCAGCCCATGCACAGAGGGGTCACCGGTTTGATTCCCTGTCAGAGCACATGCCCGGGTTGCAGGCTCGATCCCCAGTAGGGGGCATGCAGGAGGCAGCTGATCAGTGTTTCTTTCTCACATGGATGTTTCTCTCTCTCTCCTTCTCCCTCTCCCTTTTGCTCTCTCTAAAATCAATAAAAAAAAACATTTTAAAAAGTAAAGTAAAAATAAAAGTGGCTGTGTACAAAATTTTCCTTCGTGTGTGACCCCTCATCTCTAAAGGGACCCCTCTCTTTCCTCTCACAGGCTTCCGGCCATTTTTCTAGCAAGGCGATTTCTCAACTCATTATTTTTGCCTATTTATCAGCCTTCAGCCCCTTCTCTTTATTCCTGTCCACATCTCCTCCTTCCCCAGCAATGTCCATTCTTTCTCCTTCTTTAAGACAGCAGGTTTCATAACCTAAACTGGGAGTAGTGAGAATTCCCCACTGCGGGGAGACTTGATCCCTTTTGTCAAGAGGAATGACAGGCGAGGGGGCCTGAGACAAGCGTGTGGGCGTGGGGACAGAGTGGAGCTGGGATTCTGCCAGGCCCCCTGCTAATCTGAACAGTGCTCTTTTGTGTTCCCCACCACAGGGGCTTAGAAAGGGAAAGTATTGGTCCCAGGACACTGAAGTAGTACCACTAAATGGTTTGAGGATTGTTAGGTGATTAGCATATTGATTGTTGCCACAGACCCCCAAACTCTGGATCTCCCCAAGATCCTGCAGCATTCCCTCATTTCTGTCACTGTCCCAGCCATGGCCCCTTCAGTTAGTGAAAGAGACTATCCGAGAGAGCAGAGAGACGAGAAAAGGCAGAAACAGATAGAATAACGTTCACTGCCTTTTGTGACAAATTCCCCATTTTACCTTCCTAAAGCTGAAAGAAAACTATTCGGTCTGAAACAAAAAGGAAATGAATGGTGAGCTCTAATAGCATAGTGCTTGGGATCTCAAGCTGCAGACTCCGACAGGCGCAGCTTGGATTCCCAGCTCTGCCATTCATTAGCTGAGGGACCCCCTTATTAAGCCCCCTAAGCCTCGGTGTTCTCATCTGCAAAGTGGAAACAGTAATGTCCCCTTCCTTACTGAGCTGTTTAGACTTGCAAGGAGACAGCTGTAGAGCGTTTGACCTAGCTTAAGAGAAGAACTCAAGAGATGAAAGCCAGAGCTGGTTTTTCAATGCAACGTGGTAGGAACTAAAGGGCAAATTAGAAGTGCAAGGTATTTATTTGCTGCTGTTCGGGAGTTCACAATCTAATAATAAATTTTTTAAAACCATGAAAGATAAATAACAATATAATTCAGGAAAAGTTCTCAAGACCCCTGATGCTTTGTACGTGTCTGATACATGTCAGAGAGTTTCTCTCTCAGTTTGTAGAATCTTCTGTTCATCCCCAATATTCCTCAGTTCCATTTTGATATGCTTTGGAATGCATTGTTTTCATTTATGGTGCTGGACAGTGTCCCCTCTCACATCCCTTTTAATTAAGAGACTAATGTCTTTCAGGCCTAGAAAATGTCTTGAATTATTTATTGGTAATTTCTTCCCTGCGTTCTGCTCTGTTCTTTGTGTCTGGAAATTCTGTTTTTCAGATGTGTGACAGCCCAGACTGGCCCTCTAATTCCACAGTCTTTCCTCTTATGTTTCATATCTCTGCCTTTTTGCTCTACTGTCTTGGGAATTTTCTTACTTTATCTTCCAATCCTTCAGTTGAGCTTTTCAACTGCTAACATGTTTTTAATTTCAAAAAGCTGTTTCTTGAATGTTCCTATTCCATAGCATCCTGTTTTTGTTGTTGTATCCTCCCGTTGTGAAGAGCAGAGAGAGGGAGATCTCATGTCTCTCTTATAAGGGCAGTAATCCCCGTCATAAAGCCCCACCCTATGAAAGATAGATGATAGATAGATAGATAGATAGATAGATAGATAGATAGATAGATAGATAGATAGATACTCTACACACATACACATACAGAGAGAGAGAATAAGTCACATAATTTTCTGACCTGAAGCCTGAGATTAAAAAACAGTGAAGTATTTTTTTTATTAATTTACTTTTGTTACAGTTGTTTCTCCTTTTTCCCCCATTAACACCCTCCTCCCCCTCCCTGCCCCGTCCCCAGTTTTGTTGTCCATGTCCATTGGTTATGAGTACATGCGTACAAGTTCTGTGGTTCATCACTCCCCTCCCCCCCCTTCTGGCAATTGTCAGTCTGTACCCTACTTCCACGCCTCTGGGACTACCCTGTTCCTCAGACTGTTATGTTCATCATATTCCAGAAATAAGTGAGATCATATGATATTTGTCTTTCTCTGCTTGGCTTGTTTCGCTTAGGATAATACTCTCGAGGTCCCTCCATGTCGTCGCAAAGGATAAGAGATCTTTCTTTCTTACAGCTGCATAGTAGTCCATTGTGTATATGTACCACAGCTTTTGTATCCATTCGTCTACTGATGGACACTTGGGCTGTTTCCAGATCTTAGCTATTGTAAATAGCGCTGCTATGAACATGGGGGTACATATATTCTTTCTGATTGGTGTTTCAGGCTTCTTAGGGTATATTCCTAGGAGTGGGATCACTGGGTCAAATGGTAATTCAATTTTTAATTTTTTGAGGTAACACCATAGTGTTTTCCATAGTGGCTGCACCAGTCTGCATTCCCACCAGCAGTATACTAGAGTCTCCTTTTCTCCACACCCTCGCCAACACTTGTTGAAAAACAGTGAAGTATTTGAGTGAAAATGAAAGACACTGAAACTGTATTGAATTATTTGTCTCCAATTGAGAGGATTCAAATATACAATTTATTACGATAGTCAAAACATTATGTTTAAAGCCTTTAAAAAGGCTTTTATTAAAATATGGTTCTTTTGCTCTGGCCGGTTTGGCTCAGCGGTTAGAGCGTTGGCCTGCAGACCAATGAGTCTCGGGTTCAGTTCCAGTCAAGGGAGCGTACCTTGGACTCAGTTCATCCCCAGCCCTGGCGGGTTGTTTAGGAGGCAAATAGTCGATGTATCTCTCTCACATCAATGTTTCTCTCTCTCCCTTTCTCTCCCTCCCTCCCACTCTATCTGATGATAAACAGAAAAATATCCTTGGGTGAGGATTGAAAAATAAAATAAAATATGATTATTTTAACTAAAATGATATTCTAGACTAGGTATGAGCAAATACAGGTTCATATGGCAAAACGCTGATGTGAAATATACAAATCAAACTTCCTACTCTATAACAGATTGGACCCTCTTTACCAGGTCTACATAAAGCATTGATAAAAATAGTTCTGTGTTATCCCACAAAGAAAATCTCAGGAAATCCTTAAACTAGACCATGGGGCAAAAGATAGCATCCACCTGATTGTCCAATTGGGCTGGAAGAATTCACAGGTAAGATTATTGTTTTAATTTAAAGGTATAAACATAAATATACCAAGTAGAGGGGCAAGTGGAGAGTTTTCTGCGCAGAGTTAATGAAGCAATGTGCTAGAGAACAGGTGCGTGGAGAGTGACGGAGAGGAACTGGGCAGGAGATGAGGACGGATGGGTCTTTTCCGTGGCTTCTATTCACAGGAATTTGCATTTCGTCTTGTAGGGGAGTTTGAGCAGGAGCATGCCAGGCAGATTGGCATTTTACAAAGATTGTCCTACTTTCAGTGTGGAGGCAGAAAGCAGGAGACCTCTGCTTTGATAAGGGCACAGAGTAAGGTAGGGCATGAACGTGAGAATTAGGGACTGATGTGAGAGTGATTACAACAATGCTGTCTAGGAGAACTTCCTGAAATGGTGACCATGTTCTATGTCTGCACTGTCTAGTGTGGGAGCTACTGACCATGTGTGGCTATTGAGCCCCTGAAATGTGTCTAGTACAACTAAAAATTGAATTTCTAATTTTCTTTTATTTTAATGATCTTAAATAGCTGCCAGAATTTATTGGACAGCGGAGCTTAACAAGGTAGAACTCGTGTGTGTGTGTGTGTGTGTGTGTGTGTGTGTGTGTGTGTGTGTATACACAGGCGTGTGTGCATTTTTTTTAATTTTAAATATCTTTATTGAGGTATAACTGGCAAAAAACAAATTGCACATCTTTAAAGTGCACGTTCTGATGTTTTGACACACATATGCCACGAAACTATCATCACAGTCAAAGGGAGAGTACATGCATCACTCTGAAAGTTATATATAAATTAACGCACCTGCAGAAGAGATGCTGGATAAACATTAAAGGACAGAGAATTTACCAGCTGCTTCTTTGTCTGCTTTAAGGATAAAAATGCAGCAAAAAAAAAAAAAACTTTACAACTTTTTTGGTTTGGGTTCTTTGGGTTTTTTCCCTCATTTTTACATTATATAAAAAAATATTTGCAGCTAAGGCAAAAGTTCTGAAATGGGATGGAAGTAAGAAATAGAATCGGACACAGGAAATGGCCCGAGGCAGGGAGAAGCGGGAGGTGGTTCTGCACCAGGGCTCTTCACTGCGCCACGGGAAGGAGCTGTCACCATTTCCAGACCCTTTTTTGCAAGAAATTTGGGCTGCTTTCAATAAATTACCATTAGGCCTGTGCTTGGAGAATTCTATTGTCCTCAGAGATTTAAGATTTTCTGAATACATGGGTGTGTGTGTGTGTTTCATCGTGTAGGTTTTACCATGGATTTCGGTCAGGAACGTATACATGCCCACATGAGGGAGTAAGCTAGTTTCAGCATTTCCAGGGGAAAGAAAGAAAACAATGTGGAAGGAAGCCAATAAAGGAGCATTGTTACTTTTTGAAATGAGGATTTCTTTTTAAATTTTAAACTGTGTCTATCTTAGGACGTGCTCCTCTTGGTCTTGACGGGGGCTCCTGGAGCTCCCCGGGCTCCAGTCCACGCAGCACCTGCCATGGGACCTGCTTCCTCGTGGGCAATCTCCACTCTCTGGAAATATTTTTAAGGCAAATTTGTATAAGTCTTTGAAAAATTAGTCGTGTTGACTTAGGAAATCTCCTTAGAGGCTGATACAGGCCTCTTCTTTTAGTGCTAAAGATGAGAGAATTTATTTTATTAAAACACTGATCTGTGCTCAATCCTGGCACTCTCCTTCACACTGGCCTTCCTTTATTCCTTACCTCATTAACTCCCTCCAGCCCTGGCTAGAGCCACAGTGCTTCGTGCACGCATCCATCCATTCATTTCACTCACTAAACATTGATTGAAGTGTTTCCATGTGCCAGGCACTTCCCTATGAACTGAAGATACAACAGTGAACAACCACCACAAATCCTGCTCTCATCCCAGCTGACATGGGTAAGACAGGAAATTTAAGACAACAACAGTACATTTATACAGTAGGCCATACAATGGTAAGAACTATAGGGAAAATAAAATAGAATAAGGGGATGAGAATTGTCAGAAGAATGAGAGTTGCTATTTTATATAATTTTATCAAGAATCGCACTGAGTGGTTGACATGTGATCAGATTTCTGCAGCTGATGGGGGGTTTGCCATGTGGTTATCCGAGGAAAAGGTCTCGAGGCTATATTTTCCTTGGTGTGTTTGGGATTGGTTGGAGCAGAGCAAGCAGAGATCAAGGAGAAAGAAGAGGCTCGGACCATGTAAGGCGTAAGAAGTATTATTACAAGGAATCTCACCCTAACTGAAATGAGAAGTTATTGGCAAGTTTCAAGCAGAGCTGTGATGTTTGTTATCTAACGTATTTTGTAATGGATTCTTCTGAGGCTACAGTGGTAAGAATAGACCTGACATGGTGTGGTAGGCAGAATAATGTCCATCTACTAATGCCTGGAATCTCTGAATGTGTTAGGTCACATGGCAAAGGGGAATTAAGGCTGCAGAGGAAATTAAGGTTGCTGATCAGATGGGGAGAGATGGGAAGATTATTCCGGGTTATCTGGGTGGGCCCAATGTAACCACAGGGATTGCTGTGAATGGAAGAGGGAGAGAGGAGCATCAGAGTGAGAGTGAGGCAATGTGAAAGACGACCATCATTGCTGGTTTTGAAGGGGATCATGAGCCAAGAAACACAGACCGCCTCTAGAAGCTGGAAAAGGCAAAGAAACAGATCCTCCCCCGAAGTTTCTGGAAGGAATGCAACCTGCCAACACAGTTTAAATTTCTCACATCCAGCACTATAAGATAAATTTGTTTTTTGAAGCCACGTAGCTTGTGCTATATGTTACAGCAGCAATAAGAAACTAATACAGATGGGGTGCAAAGGTGGAAGCAGAGGGGCAGTTAAGTCACTGTCCACTCACCATGAGCCAGACACTGGGCTAGGTGCTAATGACAAAAAGAGAAAAGATACTGTTCCTATCATCAAAAAGCACACAGTCTAAAAGACAGAGACATATAAGCAAGCAATTCTAGAACAGAATAAAAACTGCTACACAGATGTACATATAAGGCTCATTCCAGCCACAAAGGGAGACATCGTCAGTCCCCTCCCTTTCCTCGGGAATTAGGAGTTTTGTGTGAAGGTCTAGATGAATGTTGAAGAAGGAAAAGGACTGGGCACACCAAGTTGTAGGACCAGCACATGCAAAGGCACAGAGATGTGATCTAGGGCGGCATGGCCCAGAACTACAAAGAGCTTGGAGAGCCGTCAACATGGCAGAGTGGCAGAGATAAATGAAGAGACACGCGTCATGAAGAGTTTTCCATACTAAGAACTGTAGAAAGTAGGGAATAATTGCAGAAGATTAAGCAGTGATTACATTCATTTTAGAAAGGTCATTCTGGTGGCAGTGTGGAGCAGATATTGGAAAAGAATGAAACTGAAGATTAAGATTAAAAAAATAAAGACTTAAAAGAAGAGAGAAAGATACTAGAGTGGTAAGACTTAATAGAACACAGTGATTGATTGATTGTGGGTGTTGGAAGAGAGGGAATTGTCTAGCATTACTCTAGGATTTTGGTTTGGCTGATATATCAGTTAGGATTAGGCTTGGCTGTGAGTAACTAAGACAAAATATAGCAAAGGCTAGACAAAATTGAAGCTTATTATCACTTGTGTGTAAGTCCAGAAGTCGGCAATGTAGGATTAGAACAGCTCTGCTCCTTGAAGCCCTCGGAGACCCAGGCTGCTTCCTGCATACAAGTCAGTATCCCTAAGGTTGTGGTCTCGGTCTTGTGGTCCAATGTGGCAGCTCAAGTTCCTGTCATCACATTCACATTCCAGGCAGCAGGATGAACGAAGGAACAAAGGAAATAAGGGCGAAGGAAAGATCCTAGAAATGTTTTAAAAGCTTTCAAAAGCTGCCACATGACACAACCATTTGTATTCCTTTGGCCAAAACTTAGCCAGCTACAGAGGGATTGGGAAAGTAGCCTTTATTCTGAGTGGCCTTTAGTCCAGCTAAGAATATGGAATTGTATTACTATGGAAAGAGAGAGAATAGAGATTGGAAAACAACAGCAGCTGTGTTCCATCTGATTGTTGGATGATGTTCCCATTGAGAACCAGATAGAGAGTGAAGAAGGAAAAGGTAGAGACAAAGAGAACTTGACTTGTGTGATGATGCATTTCAGGGGTTTAGAGACTATGAAGATGGAGTTGTTCAATAGTTGTTGAAAAAACAGGTCTGAGGAGCAGGAGCAAGAAATGCCCTGGAGGTGAATACTTGGAAATCATCATGATCTAGGAGCAAAGGTGAGTTCATCCAAGTAGAATCTAGAGACTGTCCAAAGAAAAGGATAAAGAAGACCCTTTGGCAATGCCAACATTTTCAGGAAACAGAGGGAAAATGAGTCAGCCAAGGCACACAGAGACAGAACCACAAGGAAGTGGCATCCTGGAAACCAAAGAGGAACAAGTTTCAACCATGTGGAAATAGCAGTGTTAACTCTTAGACAGGATAAGGAAGATCAGTTGGAGAAGGAACCATAAAAATTAGTTATTGGGAGGTCATTGTAGAGACTGACAAGATGATTTCAGAGGCATGATGAAGATAGAAGCTAGACTGAAGAGAATTAAAAGTCAGTAAAAGAGCATTTTTTAAAAATAAGTAGAACAAAGATAGACATCTTTGAAAGATGAAAAGTTTAGCAAAACAGAAACAAGGTGCTAGAAGAAACTTACAAAGGGAGACTTGGACATATGTAGAAGATGATTTCATTTGACCTGAATTTCCTTTTGAGTAGATGGCCATTATCTCGCAGGGAAAGGAGAGGCACAGGGGAATTCTGCAGGAACCACCCTTGCCCTGCTGCAGCAAACTGGCCCCCAGGTTCCCCCCCAGGCACCGGACACTGGGGTAGATAATCAGAGCTCATTTTAGTCTATAATTTTATTTTATACTTATTTTCTCTAATCACATCTCCCTCTAAATAGCCAATTCCTTCTTTTTCACTGACCTCCCTCCATTGTAAAAACCTCACCCCACCACCACCACCACAGAAGGCCACACATTCAAATTCATAGTCTCTCTCTCTTTTTCTCTCTCCCTGTCTCTGTCTCTCCCCATCTCTCTCTCCTCTTCTCTCTTCTCCAGAGTGAGATCTGGAATTCACTCCCAGAGACCACTATTTTGTTAAAAACAAAAAGAATTAATGTAATGAATCTTCCAGGATAATAGAGTCGGAGAAAAATTATAACAGATGTAGATATAATTAGAGTAATCTTAGGGTTAAAAGAACAGAGACTGACTTAGCCACCATAAGAAACTAGAAAAGCAACCAGGACATGAGACTTTCAGAGCCAAAACAAGAAAATTCCCAGGAATGCTGGGACACTTGGTCACCACACTGGAAAGCTGTCAGGACCTGAGGACACATTAGGAATTTGTTATTCTCCATTTCTGTGTCTCATGGAGATTCTGCTTCCTCAGAAGAGTTTTCTCTGCTGTCTTTCTGCTAGGAATGAACCAGTCTTCCTGATCCACATCCTAGAGGAGCCAATCTAAGTGGTTTAGCTAATAACCTTTGCACTGCCTCCTCTGCCATAGCACGCACACACACACACGCACACACACACACACACACACACACACACACACACACTGGATTCCCTGCCAGCCTATGATATGAATAGGCTGCCCTTGGGTCAGGTGACTATCCCTGTCCAATCTGTGAACATCTCTTTATAAAGCTAGCTAGCTAATTTCCTGAGCCCAGAACTTCCGCTGGTAAACACAGTTTCAGAATGTGTAAGATTGCAAGATGGAGCTGGGTATGCCAGGTAAAGCCCTATGGACACCTAGGACAGTGCACTGGTCTGCTAGGGCTGCCATAACAAAATACCACAGACTGATCAAATAAATTAAGTAACAGAAATGTGCTGTTCCACACTTCTGGATGCTGGAAGTCCAAGATCAGGTTTAGGCAGATTTGATTTCTTCTGCGGGCTCTCTGTTTGATTTGCACAAGGCCACCTTCCGGCTGTGTACTCACATGGCCTTTTCTCTTTGTGCACATATCCCTGGTGTTTCCTTCTCCTTCTTCTAAAGACACTAGTCATATTGGATGAGGGCCCCACTTCATGCTCATTTAACCTTAATTACCTCCCTAAAAGCCTATCTCCAAATATAGTCACATTGGGAGTTAGGGCTTCAACATATACATCTGGGGTGGATACGATTGAGAACATAGCAGACAGTCAACATTCATCCTCGTTCAGAGAAAGAGCTGCTCTTCATTTCCACCTTTTGATTTTGGTGGGGTCTCCAGGCCATGGGGTGTACACGTGACCACGGCAGGGCCTGTCATGGTGACCCATCCTTCTGACTCTAATGACAGGTATACACAAGAAGAAATAAGTCAAGTTAAGCTATTAGAGTTCTCCCCAGATTTTAACTTTTTAAAAAAAGATGACTGCCTTTTAATTTACAGACCTGGAAAGATATAAATCTGGGACAGCCATATTTTTCCTACATTTAGGAAGTTTGTATGGAGTAGGAGAGAATTAAATTGACCCAGAAGAGGAAGTGGAGAAAAGAGATGCAGGAAGGAGAGAACAGGAGGAACCTGATGGTCACTGAACCCCTGGTTTTGGCCTGACAACCCTGGGACTAATCTGACTCCTGGTTTACATGGTTCTTCACCCCATGTTCATCCAATAATTTTCCCTTTTTGGTTAGACTAAATTGAAGAGTGATTTATCCGACTCAGCTGAAAACACACGAGGACTGATATTGCCCCCTAATTCCCCACAACCCCCCAACATGTGTTCAGCTGGGAAGAAATATAACATTCATGTAGGTCTGGGTAGCCGTGCATCTAAAACAAATACACATGGCTTCACTATGGTCCAGAGCTCTAGACAATGAGCACACAATACCCAGCAATTGTTTGGAGGAATGATGGAAAATCCCTCAGAAGGTCAAAGGTTCAGACATTTGGGAAGATAGAGAAGTTTGGAATACAGAAGTTTAGAAGAGTTGCAAACATGAAGCAAATAAGACCAATGTCGAATTCTACTTGAATCAGGAAAACTAAAAGTGAGTTGCTTGAAAGTTAGTGAATGAATTACCTTACCAGGTAGAGGAATCAGTGGGGCTCAGGGATTGCTTTGGGGAAATACTGGTTGTCAAGATGACTCAAGGGCACTAACTTGAATACCAAACTGTTTGGCAATGGTAACTGCCATCAAATACGAACAGTTTGCCTCACTTAACAAAGTATTTATTGAACAACTATTAGAAACCCAGAGAGACGAATGCAAAGACATGAGGCACAGGACTGACCGCAAAAACTCAAGTGTTAAGGGAGGGACGAGACTTAACCCACGAAATATAAGGATGTAAAAGAGCATAATCAAGCGCCCAAATACGTGGTATTTTACCTCAAGATTTCAGTAACATAGAAGCAACTGCAGGCTTTTCCTCTTCACTTATGACTTGAGAGGATTCTATTTCCTAAATGGGACCAGCCTAGAAAGGAAAATATAAAACATAGAGTATGATTAACCCTTTTTGCCCACTGAAAACTCAATATATTTAACCTGGAAACATACAGAATAAAATTAATTTTGGCCAATTGGTAAGCACTAGAGGGCTTTAAACATATCTGCATCTCCCCAGGTACACTAACATGAAGTTGAGCACAAAAAGAATGTCCAAGGATGTTGAATTACCTTTTGCCCACAACGTATGGACTTGAGGTCATGAGAATTAAAATGACAGTGAACAAAACAACAGGAGAGTAAATATTAAAATATTAAGACTTTGTTCTTTCTGAAAAGATGTTAGAAAAAAGAGAGGTGTTTGCTTTAAATTTCACAAGCAGTACTTCCATAGGCATTTAATTTTTCTTAGAATCTAAATGTGAAAGTAAAATTAGGATAACATGAATAATCCATTAACAAGAAATTCAACAAGAAAGAAATGTTGAGTAAATGTCTAAATGAACAAAGGTTACATTAAGTGATTCTGAGACTATTGTTATTATTCAAATGCCTCTAGAGAAATAAAGAAATTATTGAATTGTACAATTGCCCAGATTTTACTGCAATGCAAGTTCCAATTCTCTGTATCTTCATACAATTACAATTTTTAAAAAGATATAGCTTTATCAGAAAAAAGTCAGTCCTATTACAATGTAGAAACATTTTCCAAGTCAAAGCTTACTTTTACACCCATGGAGTAAAATTTTTTAACAAAACATGTTCATTATTTTTACACCCAAGCACATTTTGGATTCCTCATATTTCCTGTCCCAGGCATCCAGATAGATCTAAGAAAAACCCTACTGGGATTACCTTTCATCCACATGGTTAAAAGAAGGAGGATAGACACTCTTCTAATTTGGTGGTGGTTTTGACTCAAATTCCAGATTAAAGAGGTTTAAGTTCCTGCAATCACAGCTCTTTAGAAAGTATCAATGAACCTTCATAGGCTTCATTAAAAATTGTACAACTAAAAAGATGAGAGAAAAATGATATCCTTTTTAGTTTGTCCTTTAGCAAATTCATCCTGTGGATGTCATAGACATCCCTCAACTTAATTCTAACACATTTAAGGCATCTAAGGAGGGAAGATGAACAGATCCCATAAGGACTTTGGATATGCCTCTTATTAATTACTGTTTTCACGGGGTTATAGGACTTTCTGTGGTTAATGATCACCGCTATCTGGGGGCCTGCACAAGAGGTGGCCAACTCAGACTCATTAGGGCTCAAAGGGGCCATAAAAAGCCATTTAAATCCATTTCTCTGCCTTTAGGCAGAACCACTAGAGAAATATGAGATGCTATCAAAATTTTGTATAATTTCAAGAAAATGGATTCTAGGACATAAGAACAATAATAGCTCAAAAAATTCTTCAATGTCTAACAACCCTCATTGTCAACACTGATAGTCATTCTCAAGATATTTTAAACCAGAGAGCCTGAGAATGAGATGCATGACACAACTAATCTCTGGATGTCTCACATCTACCAATTGCATGTGACTCCCTAGAAAGTATATATAATTCATGTCTGTACTTTAAGAAAGAAAAGTTCAAAGCCCTCATCGCTTCTATAGAGGTTCTAAGCCAGAGTGTCTTCCATTCCGTTCAGAATAAAATATTGATTTCAGGAGGGTGAAACCACCTGTCCCATTTCTATTTATGAGAACTAGTCAACATTTGAGATTTTATTCTTCTCTTTAGAATTTGTTTTTACATTGGAAACATGAACGTGAACATATGTTTAAAAGACTTTAAAAAAAAACAACACCCTTTAAATGCTAAGTATGTCTATAATTACTTAGCACCTGCTTAAATAAAGGCAAGAACAGCTCCAAACTGAGTATTACTTATTTTTTGTTGATCATTGGATCCTGGAGAAGAAGGTGGGGTTTTGGGGGACGAGGTACAAGTCTCTGAGAATATGACACGGAGAAACTAACTAAAACTGCAATAATTACAAATCAAGAACATCCTGGGCCAGTAACTATAGTCACTGTTTTTCTTCGACCATTTCAAATCTCAATTCATATTAGAAATTACATGACACTGTGAAGCTTGTGCCTTTATCAGTTTCAATTAGCACCTAAGAGCCCTGGGTGATACCATGTTCTTGACCAGATGTGCCTGGAGGAAGAAAAGGAGCACACAGAACAAGATGGCTACAGACCCACAAGTCAGGATACAAAAGTTGTTCTCTGGACGTTTCAAATAAAATATTTTTTGTTATTGTTGTTGTTGTTTATTAATTTATTTTGTTACAGATGTTTCTCCTTTCCCCCCCCAGACACCCTCCTCCTGATCCCGCCCCCACCGCCCCACCAGCATTGTTGTCTATGCTCATTGGTTACACATACGTGCATATAAGTTCTTTGGTTTATCTCCCCCTCCCCGCCCCGTTCCCCCCCTCTGAGTTTTGTCAGTCTGAATCGTGCTCCTTTCTATGTCTCTGGGTCTATTTTGTTCATCAGCTTATTTTGTTTCAAATCAAATGTTTATGGTGAGAAACACTGCCCAGGCATGACTGTGGAAAGAATAGCAGAAGGGAAAAAAATTAGGAGAATTTGGAAACATTATAAGAAGAGATAAAGAGAATAAAAATAAAAGCAAAGGGAAAAGATAAGAGTATCAACTCATGTACACTAAGGTCGTGACCTTCATGAGAGCTGAATCTATGTGTATACCCTTATGTGTATGTTAATGCAATAGAGGGTTAGGGAAAGAGCTTGGGATCTGAAATCGGAATTCAAAAGACCTGTATTTCGTACCCAGATTTACCATTCACTGGTGACATGACCTATGGCACATGCATTGGTTAGCTAGGGCTGCCAAAATAAATTACCGCAGACTGGATGGCTTCACCAACAGAAATGTATTTCTCCCAATTCTGGAGGCCAGAAGTTTGAGATCAATGTGTTGGCAGGGCTGGTGTCTTCTGAGGCCTCGAAGATGGACATTCTTCTCCCCAGGTCTTCACACGATCTTCCCTCTGTAACTGTGTTCACTTCCTTTTCTTATAAAGACACCAGCCACACTGAACTAGGAGCCACCCTAATGACCTCATTTTAACTTAATTACCTCGTTAAAGGCCCTATCTCCAAATTCAGTCACATTCTGAGGAACTGGGGGTGAGGACTTCAACATAGGAATTTGGGGGGATGTAACTCAGCACAAAATAGCACATTATGTAAACTTTTCAAAGTCCCTTTTTTTGAGAGGGTTATAATGAGAGTAACACATAATGCTATTGTAATGACTAAGTGAAATAATACATTTTAAAAGTTAAATGCCCAGTTGTCAAAAAATGACTAATTATATAATATCTATAACAACTGATTAGTGTGCAAAAAAAAGGGGGGGGGCAAGGTTTTAATCACATAAGAGAATACCTAAGACATTAAGTATTTTAAACAAATATGCATGTAAACATATAAATATATTTAATTTATAACAAAATATATTCATTGGAGGAAAACACACATGTTAATTATAGCTAAATTTGGGTGGCAAAATTATTCGGAGATAATCTTTGTTATTCCTATACTAATCTGTACTTTCTGTTATCTACAATGTACATGCATTTGTTTTATTTTATTTTGTATCAGGATGATACTCAAATTTAATTTTAAAAGTCAAGTGTGCTATAAGGCTCTATCTAGTCCTCCCCATCCTCAAGTCCTGCTAGACTGGTGACCACTTACAATTCTTTCCACTGTATCTTCTGATATTTATCTTCATGTTTCTAACGTGGTTTAACTTCTTTTGATATTTCGATTTTTTTTCTATTGGCTTTCTACCATGGGTCGAATTAAGCTTCTTGGACTTACGACTCCTCACCCCTCAGACATTTCTCTCTCCTATCATCCTTATATAATTTTATTACATTGTTATAAAATAAATATCTAGTGTTTACATCTTATGACAAATAAAACTTCTTTCTTAGTTTTAAGTTTGTTGAAGCTATCATCAATTGTCATTTCCTCTCCCAAAAATAATCTTTTCATATGGAAAAAAGGCTATATTTTTATAATAACCATTCTTAAAAATAAACATGAGGGTGATTTATCATATAATTCATATGCCATATATGAATATATACATATAAGAGTGATAATATACACATTTATGCTTGGCTGTGCTATTTACTAGCTGTGTAGTTTTGGTAAAAATACCTAACTTTTCCAATGATCAGCTTTTTTTCATTTGAAAAATAGTGATAATAAAAATAGTTGTAGTCTGAAATGGAAATTATGTGTATAAAATGACAATGATGTACACAGAAGGTACTAATGACTCAAACCAGGGACTATACAGTTGCTATTAACATAAATATCAGTTTTAATTTTAAACTACTTTGCATAAATATATGATATCAAAATCTAAAACTATCATAGTCGTGTCAAACAATGCAAGAAGAGATCAGGGAACTATTAAAAAATTGTTTTGCCTCGGTGCCCTGGCGGAGATATGACTTAATTAGCGAGAGTGGAACTGACTACTTTATTTGAAAGTGTAGGTAAAATTTGGAGGTATAAATAGCTAGCGTTGTCCCTCGTATAGTCCAGATGGTCTCACCAGATTTCTTGAACATGAAGAAACAGTTTAACAAGTCAACAGCACCCTAAAGCAGGCTGGCAATAAATTCAACACACACACCAGATCCTCCGAGCGTGTTGTACCCAGACTCTTCCCACCTGTGGCCAGGAAGGAAGCCTGGACGCAAGCAGGACCTACCTTCAGCACGTGGCTGGATGGCTCTCGGAGGAAGGGCTCTTGTAAAATACCTTAAAGAAACTGAGAGGCTGGGCATTCTTTATTTTCATTTGGAACAAAAGATCCAAAGAGTCGTTCCCCATTTGGACCACTGGGTTGTGAAAGGAAATGAAGAGTAGAATTGGTGGGGTGATGGTAAGAAAAGGCTGTCCCAAGGCAGAGGATGTTTTTACGAGGAAGGGAGGGACAGAGGGAGGGGAGGGAGGAAAGGAACATGCCCTCTCTTGATTTTCAATGTCTGATCCATCTCCCTCAGCCAAACCACAGACCAGAGCAGGCAAGGAGCTGCTTGCATCCTCTCGGTTCCATTAGAGGTCTGAAATATGTCGATATCCACGGGCATGAGTATCCCTATCACCGCAACATAAGTAAGCCTGTCTGCTCTGCTCGGCTCCACACTCCTTAAGGCCATAGAACATGGCTAATACTATTTGCATCCATAACACCTAGCACATTCTCTGGCACATAGTAGGCACTCTACAAACAAATATTTTTCTGTTAAAACACGTCAGGGCTCATATGCTCTATTTTCTCCTATGAGGTCCATTGTTTATCCTGGGCTGGAAAATTTTAGCTTAGGTGCTAATAATAACCTATCAAGTACGCTTCACTGGGTACTTAAATGCCTTATCTCTAAGTTCACAGCCATCCTCTAAGATACTATCTCCATTTGATAGGTGAGGAAACTGAAGTTTAGACAGATTACAAAACTCACCCCATGTCACACAAAGTAACAATGCCAGGATTTGAGCCCAGGATTGCCTGGTGCCAAGCTTGAACTCTGCCTTCTGCCTCTCAAATGACTAGAAAAAGAGGATTGAACTTCAGAATTGTCACTGTAGATTGTTCTTACCAGTTTTGTTTTATGTAAAATTCCATCGGGGTCAAATTTCACAATAAAATTAAACAGAACCTCTGAGCCATTTTGTTATAGGGAAGCAGTCTTGGTATTTGTACCATCGTTATTATATTGGGTATTTTTTTTTTTTTTATCCTCACCCGAGGACATTTCTCCATTTTTTGTTCAGATAGAGTGGGAGGGAGAGAAAGGAAGAGAGAGAGATAGAGAAACATCGACGTGAAAGGGACACATCGAGTGGCTGCCTCCCGCACGACCAACCAGGGCCGGGGACAAATTGCAACTGAGGTACGTGCCCCTAGCAAGAACCAAACCCGGGTCTCTCTGGACCACAGGCCGACGCTCTAACCGCTGACCCAAACCGGCCAGGGCTATATTGGGTATTTTTTGAAATAAGTAACCTTTAATTGAAAGTTAGAAGAATTTTATCATAGATATTTTTTAAAATAAACCAATAACTTCATTTAATGAATTTCCTAGGACCTGAAAGTCTTTTAAACACAGACCTGTAGCTGAAGTGCAGAGAAGAGAGCATCATTTGAGTGTTATCTACAATTATGGATACTTCTCTGTTTTCTGTTGCTATTTTTCTGCTAATAGATACTAGCTCAAGACTGCCTCATTTTCACCTCCCTGCCCTTGGTTTTGTGAAATCTAAGAATTATAACACTGTACTTCTCAGAGCATTCTCTCTCTCTCTCTCTCTCTCTCTCTCTCTCTCTCTCTCTCTCTCTCTCTCTCTCTCCTTCCCTCCCTCCCTCCTTCTCCAGACACACACACACACACACACACACACACACACACACACACACCTTCTGCAGAGAAATCAATTCTATGGAAGATGTTGAGGGCAGAATAAAATGCTTTTTGCTTTTTGCAAAACAGAGATGGGCTAACCACCAGGCTCTGGATTTGGTATCTCACTAACTCTTTTATGTAGATCAATACTGAAATAATATTTTCCAGGTACAGATTCGGCCTTGGTTACCATAGACAGTGACGCTGACAAAAATAGTCCTCACACACCAGAGAGCCCTGGGTAATAGAACTAGAACACTGACTGTAGAATGGACCTTGAAGATATCCTCATTCAATCTCCAGAATAAATAGATGAAGAAACCAAGGTCTTGTTAGAGGATCACTAGATAATCAGGAGGTGAAATGAGACTAGAACTGGGTCTTCTTACCTTCAGGGAAACTGCCCAACCTCAACACACCACGCTCTCCTCTGAATTCAAGATCAGCAGAAACCCTGTGTTCTTGTAAAACCTGAATTAGGAAGAACGCCTCTGCATGGAAATCTTGTCCTCTGATACCAATAACCTGTGATTTCCCTGGAGGGAGCTCGTCGCTCTTTCCCGTCTTCACAGCCCAGTGATTGTAACTTCTTTCCTCTGCAATGTGAGTTCGCCTGCGAACACTCACCTGTGGGGACTTCACACTTCAGAACAAATCCTTGCTGAACAGGAAGGAGATCAAGGGAACATTGCTTCTTCCTGAATAGAAATTTTATGGCGTTCCTCCCAAGTGGGTCATGGGCGTGTGGCTGTATTTTATGAAACTTTTATGAACGCCCTGCGCTCCAGCTCTCCTCCTCCTCTTACGGTGGGCCTGCTCCTGCTATTTTTCTGTAACTGAGATTTTCCTTTTAAATATTAAATTGTGATTATGAAAAGAGGTTCTTTATTCCCAGAGCTGCACTCGTCTATATGTAACTTCTTCTGAGTTATGTGAAAGCGACTCCCACATCAGAGCTTCAGCCCTGGGCCCATAATTTGCCAGCATCAAATAAAGCCTCATATTGCAATGCAAATTATAGTGCCCAGGGATCTGCAGTATAATCACCCAGTTACAAAGAAGGTAAAGAGGAAAAGAAATTACCATAATGGGCCACAGAATATACACAGGAGAATGCTCAGAGGGCTGTATGGCAGATTTCACCACCATTCTAGAGAGCTGCTTGCTTTCCCTTGAAAATGGGCTCTCCTTTGTAGAGAAATGTTGACTCCCTCTTGGAGGAGCTTGAATTTCATCTACTTTTATGGTAGCGATGGATCAGATTATTCATTTTCATTCATCCGAACTATGAAATGGCCAACCAGGATTTGGGATAGTTTTAGAAGCTGTAACTTCGGTGGATAAGTAGGTTGAAATATGAAAATATGGATAGTGAGAGAGAGCAGCATTCTAGGAGGAGGAGAAGGAGTGAGCCAAGATATCGAGACCGGAAGGCGTGTCTGAGGACAAGCACCGTCCAGTCCAGTTGGGCTAAAGTGTGGGACGAGACATTTCTGGCACAAAACAATTTGAACTTAAGCCCCCATTACCCAATGGAGCCTGGGGTCCTAGACTCTGATGAGCAAGTTCATCTGAGGTGAAAACTTCCTCTGATACACTGAATGTCCATTGCTGGGCCAGGAATCCAGAAAGTCCTCTGCAGAGGATGAAGGAGACCTGGAATTCTTCCATTTTGATTCCTAGGAGTTCTCCAATTGGCAAAAAATCAGTTTATTCTAGGATATTACATAATAGAATATTGTACATAGGTCATTCTTCTTTAGTTCACTTGGAAAATGGCAAGGAATACCCAATATTTCTTTTTTTTAACATAAGTTTTTATTGATTTTTTTAGGGAGAGAGAGAGAGAGAAACATCCATGGGAGAGAGAAACACCAATCAGCTGCCTCCTGCACGCCCCCTACTGGGGATGGAAGCTGCAACCTGGGCATAGGCCCCCACCAGGAATCGAACCAGGACCTTCCAGTCCATGGGACAATGTTCAATCCACTGAGCCACACCAGCTATGCCCCAGTATTTCTTAATTAAGAAATATTTGTTAAGCTATTTGAATTTTTTCAATTATTCCACAATTATTGAGCATTTATTAAATATGGAGATAGAAAACTAAATAAGACACAGTCCCTTCACATAGTCCATTCTTGGACTGTTGGAGATGACAATCACATAGACAATCTTAGTGAACTGTGATGAAAGAAATGCTAGAGAAATGTGAATGGGGTCATGGGAGTCTGAGGAAGAGGACGGATCCCACCTGGGTGGAGGTAGGTGTGGAGGTCAGTGAACTCTTCCCTGTGGTGGGAACACTCAAGCTGAGTCTCATGGCTAAATAGGATTTGACCAAGCAAACGGGGGTTGGAGTGAGAAAGGAAGGTGGGTGGGAAGGAAAGGGCATCCCGGGCAGCAGGGCGGGCAGTAAGACAGAGGAGGCCGGAAAGAGCATGATGTGGGTGGTGAGTGTCAGACAAACTGGGGTTTCTGCCACATAAAGCACTGTGTAGGTTGTACTGTTTCCTGTGGTGGCTGTAACACATTGCCACAAACACAGTGGCTTACAACTACATGAATTTATTCTCTTCACAGTTCTGGAGGTCAGAAGTCTGTACTGAGATTCGATAGGCTCAAGTCAAGATGTTGGCAGGGCTGGTTCCTTCTGGAGGCTCCTTGCCTTTTTCACCTTCTGCTGTTGGTCTGCACTCCTTGGCTTGTGGTCCCTTCCTTTGCCTTTGAAGCCAATGGCTGTCATCATATGGCCTTTTCCCCTGACTGACATCCCCCCATTTCCTACTTCCTCATTGACTTTCTTTTACCCCCTTGTCATGAGGACCATCACATTGCATCAGGCCCACCTAGATGCTTTTTGGATAATCTCCTCATCTCAAGATCCTTTACTTAATCAAGTCTGCAAGGCCCCTTTTTATAAGATAATATTCACAGGCACTAGGAATTAGGATGGGGGCATATTTGGGAGGCGGTGATTCAGTCTTTCACAGAGTGAATGGCAAGAAATGAGTTTTAGGAAGCATGAAGGGATTCAGAAAAACAGAGCATTGTACACCTCATTAGGAGTCTGGATATATCCCTGCAGTCAGTGGGGAACCATTGACGGCTTGTAAGCAGGGGACAGACAGGACAGCAGAAGCTAACCTGAGGGGGACACGCTGGAGGCAGAAGAACCACTTGGAAGGCTACTGTGAGAGTCGATGAGAAGCACTGTTTGTGCCTAATGCAAGATGAAGTACTTCCCATGCCCACATAATCCCTCAGAAAAGACAGTGAGACAGTGTGACCTTATATTGGAATCCTTATACATCCTTATTAAGGGGGTTCTTGCAATTACTCTAATTGGAACAACAAACTGGTATTTGATGATATGATTGATTATCTAAACGGAAACTGGTTGGAAAGGTTATATTAATAATTACACAGGGACAACGTGTTAAACCAGGACTGTCCCTGCCAACTGGGCATATGGTCACCCTATGTTTGGAGAAAGCACATTTGCCTGAAATGGCTTGAGTCAGTGCTAGTGTGGGGTGTTAGCGAGGTCTCTTGACTGATTCAGTTAAAAAATAAAAATAAAACAAAGTCAACTAACAGAGCTGCAGTAATTTTTCCTGGGATTATGACTTCACAATCACAAATGCCGGATAGTGTTATAAATAAGCATTTGAAAGATTACTTTAAAATGAATGTATTAAGTGATTACATAGTGAGGATTACAATACACAGTTGATAAAAACAGCTGTTTCATGGATTCTTGGGAGTTTAGGAAACATTTTCAGAAACAGAATCACATCTGGATTCCAAAAATGCTGTGTTTCCAACACCGCAGAATTGACTGTGATTTGCTCTAGAAAACCACCTTAATCCTACAGTTGGCTCCAATGATGACAAAGACCCTGATGTCAAAATTGCACATGAGATGTTTGAATAAAACTGTTTCATGAAATATGAGTGAGTATATTCATTGCTAAGTTAGTATCTTGTATTTCATGTTATTTTCAGTACGCATGTGACGCTAAACTAGTCATTTAAGTATAGATAGACTTTTGACTATATAGTGATTAAATTAGCCTCCCTCAAAATGAGGTTGAGTTTTAGGGAGATAATCTTCTAATTGAAAAAATCCTACTTAAAATGCTCATTTCCTTCTTTCCTGATATCTGCAGTATTTTGAGACTAAACCCTGTAGGACTTGATAGGTGGGATGCTGGGTGGCAGAGGACAAGTCCGTGGATGGGTGGTGGTATTACCAACTGAACTAGTCAATGGCACAGTACAGGTTTACAGGGCAGAGGTGGTAAGGGGATATTAAAAGTTCATGGTTGGCCGTGTTGAGTTTGAGAGGCTTTGGAGAGCACACAGAAGATCTTTGGATGTGGAATGAGTTAAGGAAATAGGAAAGTCTACTTGCATTGGAACTGCAGAGGGAAGACAGGAGCAGAAAATTAGAGAAAAGAGAAGCAGCACAGAGACTGCGCCTGATGACAGGGGAGAGGGGCGATGACTATAGGGTTTTGTGTTTGGGGAAGTTGACGGATACCCAGAATATGGGCACAGTGGAATCAAGTGGCCTTGAGGTTTCTAATAGCACCAATCTAGAGGAACCTACCAAAGGCATGAGCTAAGACTCCACTAACTCCCCAAACCTGGGGCAGTCAGCACAGGGTGCTGGTTAAGCACTAAGCCTGGAGGCTGGGGCAGGGTGAGGCCTGAAGGAGTCCAAGGCCCCTTTGTAGGGAATGGAGCCTGCTCAGACACCTGTAACTCTGGGTGTCTCGGTTCTCAAACCTGAGTATAAAGAAATGGTTGGTATAAAAAAAAAAAGAGAGAGAGAGAGAGAGAGAGAATAAGTTTAATTATTCTTATAGATGAAATAGTTGTGTCCCCTCAAAATTTATGTGTTGAAGCCAAAGCCCCCAGTATGATGGTATTTGGGAGACGGTTAAGTTTAGATGTGGTCATGAGGGTGGCGTCCTCATGATAGAATTAGAATCTTTACAAGCAGAGGAGGAGACGCCAGAGCCTCCCAGCTCCACACTGTGAAGATACAGTGAGAAGGGAAAGGTGGCCACCTGCAAACCAGGAAGAGGCTCCTCCCCAAGAAACCAATGTACTGGCACCTTGCTCTTGGACTTCCCAGCCTCCGGAACTGTGCGAAGTAAGTGTTATTGTTTAAGCCACCCCGTCTGTGGTGTTCCGTTATGGCAGCCCAAGCTGACTAAGGCAAGTATGCTTCAGAGGAATTGCTTGACTAGAGGGACTTTCGTTTTCCTTTTCAGTGAGCTGGAATATCCTAATTGCTGAAGAATGGGACCAGGAGCTTGGGGTTACCAAGAGCAAATATGGGCCCAGATCCCATCATCACATCTTTCTACTTCACCACCTGTGAGACTCAATGTGATCAGAGGTAAGCAATGGGAGCTGCCCACACCCCTTCCCTGCCACCCAGAGCTGGGCAGAGCCCGCTTCCTGACCTTGCTGGCTAGTTGCAACCGTATGAGCTCCAAGACCTAGTGATGGAACTGACTCCCCGAACACTGCCCCAAGGTCACCGGCCCTCCAGACAGGCACAGGCATCTTCTCTTTCCACAGACATCTGTTCTGTTGGGCCCCCAAGTGGGAGGGTGGGCACTCGGTGGCTGCCTGGCTTGGAAAGTGCCCATTTCGAGCAGTGGACCATCTTGCATTCCATTAAGCATGTGATTACAGCCAGATGCTGTGGTGACAGGCGCACAGCAACTCTCTGTAATAACCGTAATTATGATCCTGGTGTTTCTTTAGCTCAACACACTCTGAACTTCTTAAGTCAGAAGAAATTTGGAAGAATTGCTTATTAGAGGCTGCAATCAGATGGAGAGGAGAACTTCTCTTAAGAAGGGGGAAATTCCTCCCTGACATCTTGGCTCCTGTACAGCCTGCCCTGACATCCTGCGGTGTGGTTCTGGGACTCCAGCGTGGACAGGGCTCTGGCTCCAGAATCCTGCTTCTTGCTCGGCTTCCCTTTGCTCAGCCCCTCCCCCACCGCCCGGTTCCTTCTCAGCTGCTTCTCCGGGAGGGAGGGCAGAGGAAAGCAAGCACCTGTGTGCTCATCAGCTCACACCCTGCTGTGGGGCTTGCTGAGAGGGCCGCCACCCCTGCCCGTTTGGGTGAAGTTCTTGGAATGCCCAGCGAGAGGGGGGTCGTTGAAAAGCTAAAATTGGCCGCTGGCTGCGATGACTAACAGCCACCTGGGCCTGCGTTTCTCGTGGAGCCGTCTATTTGTGGGCGATGGGGCTGTTTCGGGTGTATTTGTGCACACGCAGAGTCTTTACTTAGAGGAGCACGTTTGCAGAGTTGGAAGCCCAGCCGGTGAAGAAATATGCTGCGTTCATTTTCTAGGGCTGCCATACGCGACACCACACACGGTGGCTTCAGCAACAGCAGGGGATTGTCTCCTAGCTCTGGAGGTTAGAGGTCTGCACCGAGGTGTCGGCAAGACTGGTTCCTTCTGAGGCTGGGAGGGGAGGACCTGTCCAGGCCTTTTCCTTGGCTTGTGCACCGTCTTCTCCTGGTTATCTTCACACTATCTTCCCTCTATGCATGTTTTTTTTTTTTTAAAGGGCCTTTAAAAAAAAAAACAAACCAGTGACTTTGAATTAGGGGGCCACCCACCTAACTCCAATATGACCTCGTCTTAACTAATTACATCTGCAACAATCCTGTCTCCCAATAAGCTCACGTTCTGAGGTACTGAAATTCAGGACTTCGACATATGAAATTGGGAGAGACAAAGTTTAACCCATAAATGTATTGTGAGCCTGCCACACGCCAGGTACTGTGCTGATTCTGGGGATACACTCTTGAAGAAGAAAGACCGTTTGTACCCTCCCAGGACATGTGTGTGTGGGAGGGGTCTAGAGGGAATGAAAGAAAAATGACATTGTTGATGAAGTGACTGGCGCTGTGATGAAGCCCTAGGAGGGGCTGTGGGAGCACCCCGGCAGGAGCCCGGGGAGGCTGCCCTGAGGAAGCGACTTTGAGGCTGCGGTCTGAAGGACGACAGGAGGTTGCCAGGGAAGAGATGCAGTGGAGCAAACGGATATTCCAGGAGGAGGTGACGACAAGAATATCCATGGGTAGGTGCATGGCGTGTGAGCGTGTGTCCTAGTATAAGGACACCAGGGCGGGAGGGACAGAGACGATGCTAGAAGGAAAATGATGAGGGCCTGTGAGCCCACTGAGGAGTTTGTATAGACCTGAGGTTTACTTGGGAGCCATGGAAGAATGCCATTGAGGAAATGACATGATCAGACTTAAGATTTAGAAAAAACAACTGGCTGCAGTCTGGACAGAAGGAGAACAGGAAGGAAGACCACTAAGAAGGGCATGTCTGTGGTCCAGATGAGAGGTGACCAGGGTTTGAACTAGGACAGTGGCAGGAGGTGGAGCCCACAGGCCCTTGAGGCCCACTGTCCTTCAATCCAGCCCAGGAACGTCAGATCTCCGGGGCACCACCTCTCCCAGCAGCCACTTCACGGGTCTGTGTGAGGCTTGATGCAAATCTCCTCTTCCCAGTTACTTGATGTTTCAAATGCATGGTATTTATCAGGCCCAGGCACTGAGTGCAGAAGCCACTTTAATTCATTGAGGCATCAGAGAGCATCTGTGAAGCAGGTGCTATTATTACCCCATGGGAGACAGGAAGGCCTTGCCCAAGGTCACTCTCGAGCCAACTGGGGACCTCTCACTTCAGAGGCCACACTTTTAGCCATGACCCTACTCTCTCTCTCAAGCAGACCGCCATTCTGTCATCACGCCCAGCAGACGGCTGGCGTGTGTAAGCCCTCCATCAATTCTTGTTGACTGAATGCTGGGATGATCAGAAATGTATGGTGAAAATGGTGGAGGGATGGAGGTTGGAGACAGGTGTCAAAGATAACTTCCAGAACTTTCAGCATGGGTGGGAAGTGAGGCTATTCACTGAGTTGATGATCACAAAAGGGAAGCTGCCACCAGGGCTGCAGAGACAATGAACTTTCAAAATCTACTCCAGGCTTGCCCAGCCGGTGTGGCTCAGTGGTTGAGCATTGACCCATGCACCAGGAGGTCGCCAGTTCAATTCCCGGTCAGGGCACATGCCCAGGTTGTGGGTCAGATCCCCAGTGGGGGGCATGCAGGAGATGGCCAGTCAGTGCTCTCTCTCATCGATGTTTCTATCTCTCCCTTCCCCTCTCTCTAAAAATCAATAAAGAAAAAGAAAAGAAAATTAAAATCTCCTGCAGGGACCTCCATGTGGCGGGGTGACAGAGAGGCTGATGGGCATATCTCCTCCTGTGCCTCAGGCATCTGGAGTCCCGGCCACCCCTCAATAGTTTCACGTCACCCACTGCCCTGGTGAGGATAATATCAGTCTGAAACATTTTAGGCCTTACCCATAACAGCTGAATAACAGCTATTAGCTTTGGACTCAAGGCATTTTTATGAGATCTTAGTTCCAGGGCTTGAGGTTTGGCAAAAAGAGCATATTATTCACACACAAAACAACTGCATTAAAATAGCATTAAGAGTCTGGCTTACACTGACAAAACCTAGGAAATTCAGAATTCTGGTGAAGAGCCTGTCCCGAGTTCACCCTCACCACTAGGCCTGGTGTTTCTCCTCCTGCCGAAAGGGCCCTCGTGGCCAGAGGCGCCACCTGGGAGAATTCAAGGCAGCCCAGGTGAGGGGGAAAGGAGGAGGGGGACGACTTGGAGGAAGGGCCATGATAGCAGGGGCCACGGTCCCTGGCCTAGACCCGCCACTTGGAGCCTGTATGGTGACATAAGCATGAGCACTGGCCCCAAAGGCCATGCCCCTGACCCCGAGACCAGGTGGAACTTACCCGCACCAGCCTCTAGCTCCCCTGGACTGGATACCTGCGTGCTGTGAGCTGCCGACCATGAGACGGGCACACCTCTGCCCACGAGACAGAGCATCTCAAATGTCCATCCCTCTCCTGACCTTGGCCACAGGGGAACTCACAGGCAGCTACTTCGTGCCCCATTTAACACCCATTTTCTGAAAGGAATGAACAGAAAGCTCAGTCATGGGTCTAAATGTGTCAACGTAGCTGATCGTCCTGTTGGAGACAGCTAAGGAAATTTGAGAATTTAAACAATTTCTATTTGGGATTGAACTGAGAGTTACGGAGAGAAGTGAGGAAAAGAAATTCTCTCCTCTTGGCCAAAAAAAAAAAGGATCTTTCTCCATTTGAGATGAGGCAGAACCATTTGTTGTAAGTTTTATTTATTTATTTCTGCTTCAGTGAGGTATAGCTGACAAATGAAATGGTAAGATATTTAAAATGTGCACTATGATGATTCTGTGTGTGCAGACATTGTGAAAGGAACCCCCCATCGAGTTAATCACACACCTCTCGTATTTGCCCTCAGGTCTACTCTCCCAGCACGTTTCCATTACATGAGACAGTGTTACCGACTACAGTAACCGTGTTATCCATCGGGTTCTCAAACTGTATTCACCTTATAGCTGTTTGTATAACTGGTTCTTTGAATATCCTTTGGGAAGAAATTTCTGTGATTCTGGAATGCACCAGGGCATTTTTGAAAAGAGTTATGCGTAATCCAAGGCCTCAAAAGTGGGCCAAGATCATTTTAAATACGGCGAATGTTACCCCATCTTGCCAATGTCAAAGTGACAAAACACAGTCCTTGGGGAAATTGCCTCGGTCTAGCATAAAGTGTCAGGAGAGGCAGGGAAGGCGAGCCACCCCTACCTATGTGAGAAACACAAAGAGCTTCTGTAAAATAAAAATAAAAGGTGACCTTAATTACCAGACAGCATTGCCCTCTTCCAATACCATTTGAATTTCTTTAAATGTTTCATCTTCTCAATCTCTCAGTGATTAATAAATCTCTCCTCTCTGCTCTGCCACCACGACACACCAGAGGGATGACCAAAACGGATGAGCTCATTTAACCCTTGCGGTGACCCTCTGAGGAGCGACTTTCGTGATCCCACTGAGAACATTACTTGTTATTTTTCATGTGAGTCAGGGTGACGTTAAGTTACTTGGCCGAGGTATTGGATAGTCCACGTGTCCTGTTTCAGAAGCTGCACCCTTAACCACGCCTGGAGTTCTCACCCCACCTGCCACCCCCACAGTTGATGTCAGCTGGGCCTTAGCCATACATCCCACCCCAGACCTGTGTTACCTGTTAAAATCAGAGCCATGGAGCTCATGATCCTTCTAGAAGTCTCCATGTCAGCTTGAGAAACCCTATCCTCTATTAGCCAGCCAAAGGGCAGAAAACGCAACTGTGCTCATTTCTGAATTATTCAAAATGACTGTAAAAGTCATGTCTTTCTGAAAGCACATTGAAGTTCCATATCGTTTTCCTCTCTTTGTAAATAGGAGAACTGAGAGGGTTCTGTCCTACCAGGTCAACAGCTGAGCTGGACATAAAATGCGGGAAGACACAGGCCTTAGAAAAAGACTTGGCAATCACGTTTCAGTGTGCTCTAAAACATTAATAATTCTGGGTAATCTGGCTGAAAATGCATTAAAGTACGAAGCAGCTGGGAGTTGAGGGAAAGTCATTTTTGCCTCCCCCCCCCCGACCTGTCATTTAGCAAAGCAGAGGCTTTGCCGTGGCGCGCGGCTATTGAGATGCCACAGCCATGATTTGGTGACACTCCATCAGAGGGCACTGCTGATGCTTCCCCTCTGGGTTTGGAAGAAACAGACATGAGAGATGAATCAAATAAAAGGACTGGTCGGGGATGCAGAACAAAGATGGTGTAAACACGGGCTCTAACTAGTTCAGAGAGACACCCAGGACACGGTGACATCAGCGGAACCAGGCATCTTAAAGCCAGTGACAAAAAGCACAAGGCAGATTTCTTGTGGAGCTCTGGATACTTCTGCTCTGGCAGGAATTTTTCTCCAACAGTCTTGATGAGCCTGTTAACGGAGACGTAACTCTAAGTCCGAATGAAAAGCACAAGTATTGGACATGTTTCTTGGCATCACCTTGTGACATAAGGATGCATTTGTCTCTGGTTTTGCATTAGAATTCTTTGGAGGGGACAGTCTTGGATGAAAACATCCTCTTTGAAGGGTGAATTTTGAGTCTTTTTCATATCCTCCCTGTCGTGGGCCTCCTCCCTGCAGGCACACATGCTCACACACACGCACACACTGCAGAGACCCATCAGTCCTGGGGGAGGGCTCACTCAGCCCGGGTGGGGGCTTCCGGCCGTGCTCCGTGCATCCCATGGGACGGAAGCAGTGAGGCCCGGGGGGACAAACACAGGACAAGTCTGACACCCTACCTCCCAGTGCATGTTTTTCCATGATCGTACCAGTTGGTTCTTTTCTTTGTTTGTTTTCTACTTCAGCAGTAAGGACTCAGTGAGGAGAAAATGGTAGGAGAAAGAAATGCCTGGGTGTCAGAAACAGCGCTGATGAGAAATGAAATGATTTACAAGGTTTCACCGACCTCTGCTCTCTCTCCTTTCCTATTTCTGTAATTCGAACACCCACAGGTGTGAACAGGGTGAACTATGTATCCCTGTTCAATCATGCTATTCAGTAACACCTCACTCTGAGTCAGGTTGAGTTATGAAACCTTAAGGTTTCGAGAATGAGGCTGAGGATGTGGGGAACGCCTGCCGTATGAGGTCACTGGGTTCACCCCTGGCACCAGGGAAGGAGGCCGGCAGCTCATGACCAGCTTCCCCTGGAGATGACTAACCCGCACACGTTTCTGCTCCACAGACCGCAGGAATGTGGGCTGGTCTCGTCCCTGTTGCTTTGGCCCCACAGCGGACTCCCCGCGTTGTCACTGCGCGTCACCGACCATGCTTCTGCCTTCAGAAACGTCCCAGGGAGGGTGTGGGGATCTTGGAGGAGCCCTCTGTTTGACAAGGTGGCTTGGCTTCGTTCCTGCCTGGGGCAGGAGGAAGGACTAGATGACTTAACCCGACCATTCTTTGATTCTGCTGTGGAACGCTTCACCAGGTGTCCTGGGGCGGTCGCAGAGAAAACCTCCAACATCCTTCAACCCGGTGACTCACAGCAACATGAGCCCTCGTGATGTTCCGCTGTCAACGGCCATGGATTGCACGTTGTCATTACCGGGAAGGACGACTCCTCTCTGAAAGGTTACCGTCACACCGGGTGTCGTGCATTCTAGGCAGTAGACAACATGACTGCATTGTGTCTCTCAGACAACGAACTACCTTTCTGCAGATGACAATAGGCCCATGTAACAGAAGACTCGGGTGGCTTCAGTTTGTAGAGTAAGAAAATTTTTGCAAAAGAAAAAAATCACCAAGTTTTCAAAGACCCGAAAGAATGATCAGGAAATACTCTTGCCTATTCCCTCCTGCCACCTGACCCACCAAAGGATAAAGTGCTCTTCCAGAATGGGGTATCAGCAAATGCAGAGTCACACAGCGGACCAGCTGGCTGTGCCCACACCCGGGGCACGCTGAGCGGCAGGGAGGCGGGAGGCAGAGGCGTCGGCCGGGAGGGCAGCCGGGGTCAGGCTGTGGAGACAGCGGAGCGTGGCGAGCAGACACGCAGGCGACGAAGGGCCGGGGAGGGAGGCAAGCAAGTAGACACGGAACAGTCTGTGGGATCATAGGATTTTACTGTTTCATCTCCCTGAAAGGAATCCATAGGGAAACACAGATGATGACGTGGCAGAGACAATTGCTCACTAGAGTGTTTTTTGTGGGCTTTTTTGTCTTAGTTGTTGTTCTGACTCTGAAAACATAGGTGGTCCTGGAGTCCACCTGTGTGTGTCCAGCCAGCCCTCTGTGCCAGGTCCTTTTCCGGGAGCTGGCCTCGGGCCCCGGACAACACCAGCCGTGTCCTTACATCCACGGAGCTGGTACTGAGCAGGTGGGCAAACAGCAAGTCAGTAGACAGATCAGCTCAGAGTGATGTGTCTCAAGAGAAACAAAACATTCTCTGATGAAGGCACGGGGGAAGCAGCATTCGCGAGGGGAGCGAGGAAAGACCGCTCCGAGGTCGTGACATGTGGACAGAGCCCTACGTGACAAGAAGCAGCCAACCTTGCAGAATGAGACGTGCATTCTAGGCCGAGGAAACAGAAAGTGCAAGGGCCCTGCAGAAATGAGAATGGGGCATGCTGGGACAGAAGGAGGACCAGGGCAGCTGAGCAGAGTGGTTGGGAGACAGTGAGAGGAGCAGAGGAGAGGTGTAGCAGGACCCAGACCAGAGGGGTCTTGCAACTCCTCGCAAGGTGTGTAACAGGAAAGGAAAGTGGGGATTTGGGTAGAGGAGGCTTATAATTCAACCTATAAAAACAGTGTATGCATTAGACTCTGGTGGGCAATCCCAGAAGCTCTCGGAGAACCTGGGGCACGAGTGAATGGATGACGAATGTCTCGTGATCTATAAGGTGGACATCTCCACCTGGTAACTTCTGAACCCTGAAAGAGACTCGAATACCTCACACAGGTATCATTTCACACGTATACATACTGTACCATGAGCATCCAAATAGCATACGCATACTCTATTTCCTAAGCATGTGTGTGGTTGTGAATGATAACCAAATTTAAAACACAGTGAATTCTACATATTGCGCAGGGTGCTCTCAGAGGCTCTCCTAAGACTCCGTCTGGCAAGCATGCTGTGAACACAGTCTGAAAGGGAGAGCGGGAAATCTCAGCTCTGCATCCAGACCGGCTCCCATCCTCCAGAGCACCCCAGGACCCTGGGGAAAACCAATCCGTCTGTTCTCAGCACTGTGGCGGATCAGAACCATGGGTAGCCGGTCATCATTTCGTGGCCAAGATTTCCTCTCCAGACTGTAACTCACTCATTTCTGACAACATGTTGAAAGTGAAACATGCCTCCCCACCCTCCTCCTTCCCTTTAAAATTTATGAATTCTGCAGTTTTGCTAAAAAACAAAAGTTACTCAAGATTTTCAGAGTGAGATATTCCTTCACACATCCGCATACAGATGGCAAGATCTGAAGGGGCAGAAAACATTAAACGTAGATCATCTTGGAGCATACAGAATAAGAATTTAAAATTTTTAGAATAAGAAAGAGGATTGTAAAATTCAGACAGCACCACAAACACCAAACGAAGCCTAACTGGCAAGAATGTGTCATAACTTCTTATTCATCAATTTTGATGGCTCCTGGGCCCCAGCAGAGACGACACCCCATTCTCTAATGGATGCTGGTTAAGAGGTTACCGTGCAGAGAAGTGGCCCCCAGCTCCAACCTTGCCTTGTTCCATCAAGTCAGAGTTGAGGAGAGAGGCCCAGGTCATTTGTTCCGTTGTCTTGTCCCCATATCTGATTTCAGGAAGACACTAGATCTGGTGTCTGCCTCTTGGCCATCTGCCACGAGTCCTGTATTTTAAAGGACTTTAAGTAGACACACACACACACACACACACACACACACACACACCTCAAAATGTTAAGCTAGAAGAATCTTATTTTCTACCTTAAATCTTTCAGCTTACAACAAAGGAAATAGATCCATGGTAAATGGGTAATTTTTTGTGGTAGCAACAGAACCAGGACTGATAGTCACATATTTCTCTATCAAATTCACCCAAAGGCCACCCCAGGTGGCTCTATTATTATTTTTTTTTTTATCCTCACCCGAGGACATTTTTCCATTTTTTGTTCAGATAGAGTGGGAGGGAGAGAGAGGAAGAGAGAGAGAGAGAAACATCGACGTGAAAGGGACACATCGAGTGGCTGCCTCCCGCATGACCAACCGGGGCTGGGGACAAATTGCAACCGAGGTACGTGCCCCTAGCGGGAACCGAACCCGGGTCTCTCTGGACTGCAGGCCGACGCTCTAACCGCTGAGCCAAACCGGCCAGGGCCAGGTGGCTCTATTATACAGTCCCAAACTGTCCAGACTGGGGGTAGTGTTCCTAATGCTCAACCCCTTGGCTGTGTCCCGGCAGCAGAGGGGATTCTCCCTCAGTGTGGTCAGGCCCCAAGTGCAACGCTGCCTTTGCCGTGTTCACCTTCTTCCTTTGAATTACGTTGATTCCCACTCTGTCGTCAATGGTGGTTCAGAAAACCCTCATCTACACAACACGCAGACCGAAATCAAGAAGTAGGCAAGAAGGGCACCTACGAAGTCAACACTGGCTCTCTCATGGCCCACGCTGAAGATCCCGTGAGTGCCCTCAGGCCTTTGGTGCTGTCAGCTGACTCCGGATTAACAACCTTAATGAGTGTTTAAAGGGTTTTCAAGCTCCCAGAAGTCTGGGAACAGCACGAAAACAGAGAGAAGAGAAGCTCCCCCGGGCCACAAGCTGCAGGCTGACCATCGATGGCGCTGAGAAGGCCCCCCAGACAGCAAGGCAGGAACACCACCAGCGAAACACGGAACACAGGCACACTGCTCCAAAGGCTGGTCTCCAGGTCGTCTCCCCAGACTCCACGGGCCAGGAACGCTGGCCAGCAGCTCAGCTCAGCAAGTGTGGCTTTCAAATCTATCCTGACTTAAACTTCAAGAGGAGGTTTTACTTTGTTCATCGTGCTTTGAGGAAACAGAGAGGTATGAGACATCTCAGCAAGACCGGTGAGGCTCTTATTTAATGTGGCAATAACTGTTAAGACCGTATTGTTTAAAGGGTGTAACCACACAAGTGAACATGCTAATCCCCAGGCTTTGTAGAACCCCCTGGGGCTGGGCGTGGTCCAGGTGCTCCTGACCCTGGGTTCTCATCTCTTCCTCCTCCCCTGAATATCCAGGCCAGCCAGCCCCTGAGACCTGTGCTGAGCCTGATTTTTATGCTAAGGAATGTTGACAGTTGTGGGAAAGAGTTTCCGCTGTGCCTCAGTGCAAATCACGAATGACCTGGGCCCTGAGCATTTTTGAGGCCCTGCGATCCTGGCTCTATCTACTGCACTCAGCAAAATCCTGAGGAGACAGGTTGATTCTTCTACATTTTCCTTCTAAACCAGACACTCAACCTCCTCCTCGTAAGAGTGATTTGTTGGTACTAGGATTTTTTTGCTTTTTGGTTGTTTGCTTTTTCAATGTCCTGGACCATGCTGGTTAGACTAAGACACTGTCAGAGCTTTTTTGAGTATGCATTACTTTTATGCTCTTTTCCCCTCTCCTCCTTATAAATGAATGTGTTGTTATGGTTTCTGCTCATAAAAAGTACCTTGGAACCCCAAAATATTATTTTTAAAATAAAGACTCTTTAAATGTACAGATTCTCTCCTGAGGGATGTTGCCCCCCCCCCCATTCCCCCCTCCGCACCAACACCACCAAAGTTACAAAACAGGAAGAAATGGCTCAATATAACCCCGGGGATGCAGAGGTGGTTTTTTTGAAGCTATTTACACACAGAGCTGTTGTTCAAGCCCTGGAGTCTGGGTCACAAAATCTAAGGATGCAGGACCGCCACCCTGGCTCGCAGGGGCAGTCGTAAATGTGCTAGTAATTGTTCTAAGGTCAAGACAGAGCCTCCAGGAAAGAAAGGTGTTCAGGGGTTCTCCTACTAGTGGCTGCCCACAAAGCCAGCTGCCCAGGGTGGCAATCCGTGAAATACCAAAATAAATTAGAAAAAATATGGCACCCATTAATTTGGATTTCCACACTAACCCTTTATATATGTGGTCAATTGTAAACTGGTCCTTCTCCAGGTGGAGTGAACAACCCAAGAAAATGAAAATTTAAAACAAACAAAAATTCCTCAATAAAACCGGCCTTTCTGCCCTGCCAGTGGCTCAGTGGATTAAGCGTCGTCCCGTGGACTGAGAGGTCCGGGTTCGATTCCCAGTCAGGGCACATGCCTAGGCTGGGAGCTCGATCCCCAGTAGGGGGCGTGCAGGAGGCAGCTAATTAATGTTTCTCTCTCACATGGATGTTTCTACCTCTCACTCCAAAAAATCAATAAAAATACATAGTTTTTAAAAACTGGCCTTTCTTTATCGAGTAATTATTTCTTCTCCTGCTCCCCACCCCCAGTGTGGACTTACAGATAGCCACAGCCTAACTCTAACCATTTCACCAAGCTTGTCACCACGATCACCACAGTCACCTGGAATTCTGACACCAACAATGCACGGTTTGGTGCTGTGTCCTGGGGGTGGGGAATATCTCCATGATCTAAGTATTGCCTCCTTCCGCATGCCTCCCCAGACAGCTGCATTCTTGGGAAACGACAGAAGCACGTGGAAGCGAGCGCAGGAACGGAGGAGGACTGGGACACATTTTCCCGGCACAGACGCCGAGGGGAAAAGTGTTCTTGAACGATATGGTGTGAGATATAGCAATCTCAGTACATATTCTCTCTGCGGAGAGTATACACAACTCACAAACCAATTACGAGTGAGTGAGTGAGCATCAAAAAGAAGTGTAAAATGAAAGACAATTTCAAATGAGTTATAATGTTATGTTTCTGAAATTAAAATTCTGATGACATGTGGTAAAGGAAGCGGGGACTTTCATCCCCTCTTTTAAAACTCACTGAAGAAAACTGTCTTCCGTGAACAGAGAGATGACAACGCTCCAAACAAAACCACCTAACGTCGTGCCCAGAACTCCAAAGCCAGGTCTGGGGTGGGAAGGAGGCTGAGAGCTTTATCCCCAGAGCTCAGCAAATGCCATCTCCCAAATGTCAGACCTGAAGGACATCAGCATCCTTTGCGGGGCCCCAGGGAAAGTTGCCAGACAATGCCCCGCCAAAGGATGCCCTGGCCAGAGGGTGAGCGGAGGGAGGGCTGGAATCAAGCTTCTGTTCTGCTCTGTGCACAGAGCTAAATTCTTTTCCCAAACCACACGGAGACAGCGTCTGCTCACCGAGCACTGGCTAGCAGGGTTGCTTTCACCCAAAGGTGATGTTTTCTTGTAACTCATATGAAGCATCCATGGGGCCTGTGACAGCCCTGGGTCTTCAGTTAGAGAGAGGCGACCCAGAAGCCAGACCGGCCATAGATGAAGAGGAGAAGTTCAGAGTAGACCCCAGTTCCTCCCCATAGAATGATATAGAGTCGGCCGTGCTTCAGCTGTCTCCCTGTATCTGCTAATTCTTTTCCTTAGAGGAACTATGTCTCCCACTTTTTTTCAGTCTCTGAGAATGAGGGTGGTTCTCAGCAAAATCTCTTAGATAAAAAAATAACCTGGTCAAGGCCAAGAGGAACTTAAGGGAAAGCAGGTGAAGGGCACACATGACTAGAAGACTCTCCTAAGGAAACAAACTTTAGCCACCAAGGTTTTAAACATAAAAAGCAAAAAAGAAAGAGTGATGGCCAATTTATGTGTCAGTGTGACTGGGCTAAGGGAAGCCCAGATGACTGGTAAAACATTACTTCTGGGAGTGTGGGTGAGGGTGTTTCTGGAAGAGATCAGCGTTAGAATCAATGGAAAGGGTGAAGCAAATGGCCCTCACCAGTGTGGTGGGTATCATCCGAACAAAACAAAAAGGAAGAGGAGGAGAGGGTTGGCTCTTTTTGCTTGAGCTGGGACATTCATCTTCATCAGCTGCCCTCAGACATCGGGGTTCCTGGTTCTCAGGCCGTCAGAGTCTGATCAGGACTTACCTCAGGCCTTTGGACTCGACTGAACTGCACCCCAGTTTTGCTGGTTCTCCATCTTACAAACGGCAGATCATGGGACTCCTTGGTTTCCGTGATCACATAAGCCAATTCCTGTAATAAAGCTCTCTGTCTCTCTCTGTCTCTCTGTCTGTCTCTCCAGGGTGGGACAAAAATAAGTTTACAGTTGTGAGTATGAGAAACAGTTTATTCTTGTATTATTATTTATTAATTATTGTATTATTTTCTATACAGGCAACTGTAAACATGCTTTTGCCCCCCACCCTGTATTTTGTTTCTCCGGACAACTTTGACTGATACAGAAAGAAATGATAGAAACATTCAAAAAATGATTACAAAACAATCAAAAGCACACTAGCAAATACACACATTTCAAATTTTGATCAGCACTCTTAATTGACCATCTAGAGATGTTTATCAATACTCACCCTCATCAAAATATCTGAGCGTTTCCCTACATCCACGCTGACTTTGGAGGTCATCAATCTTTTAAATTTGAGGTGCTCTGCGGGAAGGAAGAAATGGCTTCTCTTTATTTTTATTAGCATTCCCCTGATGATTAGTGAGGTCAAGCATGTTTACATACATTCGCTGGCCTTTGATTTGGCTGCGTCTGGAAGCCTCCTCCTGAGCAGGGAAGCATCCTAGGACACATGTGAACGGCACTCTCCGTGGGGAAGAGGCAGGCGAGGGCTTCGAGGTCAGACCTCGCTGGAGCTTTAACAGAGCAGTGAAGTTCAGTCCTTAGGGACCAACAAACTGTTGAGCAAATCTAGAGACCAAATTATGCTCTGAGATTTTCTAAATTCGGGGTCAGCCAAAGGCATGAAAAAGAAGAAACAGAATCAGAAATCCAGGAACTCTCACTCAGGTCAGGCGAGGCAGTCTGCTGAGCTGTGGGACTGGGATAAAGGGCGATGCTGGGAACTGCTGTCTACCCAAGGATCCCTGCTGGTGCTGAATCTTTGAAATTAAATATGGGGGCGGGGTTGTCAGGCTCTGAATCTTTGAAAGGACATGATTGAGCTTCAAATAACCACAATACTCTTGAGCACCTACTATGCACTGAACACTGCCAGGGGCACTGACTAAATCAAAAGGCACTGTGATTCGTCGTGGGCTCTGGGCCAGGCAGTAGTGACAGAAGACCTGGCTCACTAATGACACAGTGAACAACGAGGACAAAAGTGTCCATTTTGTAGAGTTATGATAATTCGATGAAACAAGGCATTTAATGCACTTTTTCCCTTGGACAAAGTAGGTGCTCTGTAGATATTAATTCCCTCCCCCTTTCCTCTAGTTCCCTTTAACAGTTCATTCGCCATTATCCATCCTTGTGAATCCATCCATGTCCACGAGCCAGAACACAGAACTGGGGACATCCGGCTGCTCCAGGCAGTGGGGCAGGATGAGATGGGGCCGTGGTGAGGGGTGAGGACAGGACAGATTCTGCTTCCTTCCCAGTCTTATCACCAGGTGGGCATATGCTGGGCTGTGGTTCTCAACCTTCCTAATGCCGCGACCCTTTAATACAGTTCCTCATGTTGTGGTGACCCCCAACCATAAAATTATTTTTGTTGCTACTTCATAACTGTAATTTTGCTACTGTTATGAATCGCCTTCGGAAATATGTGTTTTCCGATGGTCTTAGGCGACCCCTGTGAAAGGGTCATTCGACCCCCAAAGGTGTCGCGACCCACAGGTTGAGAACCGCTGATACTGTAAACACTAAACAAAGCCCTTGAATTTACTTTAGAAAAAAGAGAAACGTGGCATGTGGCATTCATATGCTTTTGAGGAGAACAGACCTGGGAGGGGGCGCAAAGGGAATTCGGGTCCTGCTATTTCTGTGGGAGGGAAGAAGTGACATGTGTGTGGAGGGCAGGTCTGGGGGAGCCCCATGTGGCAGGAAGCAGGGGGGAGTGAAGCTGGAGTCCGACAAGTTCTAACTTTCCACTCAGGGCTGGGATGTTTTCTTCCTGCAAACATCAAACCTGACACCATCTAAACTTTTTCTTTTATCATTAGTATTTTCTTTTAAAAAAATTTTTTTTTCTTTATTAATTTTAGAGAGAGAAGAAGAGAGAGGGGGAGAGAGATAGAAACATCGATGAGAGAGAACATCGATTGGCCGCCTCCTGCATGCCCCCCACTGGGGATCGGGCCCACAACCTGGGCATGTGCCCTGACCTGGAATCAAACCGGCGACTTCTTGGTGCATGGGTCCATGCTCAACCACTGAGCCACACCGGCCGGGCTATCATTGGTATTTTCAATATATAGTAACAGTGCTTTAGAGAAGCACCCGCCAAGGGTACCATTCTCAAGACTATTTAAGGAAAGGAACCCTTTGCCATCTCCACAAACTCCAAAATAGCCCCAAATGTGAGAAAATGCGTCAGCTTCACTGCAAATCAGACCGTGGCTTGTAGAGTGGCCTTGCTTATTTTGGTAAATGTGTGGGTAGGGGAGGGAAAGTGGCTGTTTAAAATGCATTTAAAACTTTTAGTTTCCAATTATTAAAGTCTGCAAGAAAGAACTTAGATTTCCTAGGAACAAAATAAAACAAACTTAATCCAGAAATATGTCAGGCAATAATGCACTTTAAAACCACATTGTTGGCTATCTGAGTCAAGAACTGAGAATTTTCCTACCAAACGAATAATATAAGTTCACTTCACCTGCAACTGAGAACTTGTGGGCTCCCACATCAAATCTGCTGGCATCACATCAAACCCCTTTACCACCAATGTGTAAGGTCATGATTCCTGAGCCCTTCTGGGGCTGGACATTGCTTCTGACCTTCTGATTTGATGCTCTAGCCATCCGTGACTTCCGAGATCCAGTTTTGAGCTGGGGTTTGCCTCCTACCTCTATGACTTTCCTCACCCCATCTGTGCTAGTGATGTTTGGTCCTCAGTCTTCTTCCAGGATCCAGGTCTCTGCCATGGATGCCCATTGGCTGAGTTATTCATTGCTAATGCAAATTCACCTCTGGGCTCCTAAAGTGTTCCTTCAATTTGGCATCACACAACTGAATCATATTAACCATCAGGGACAAAGTATTATTAATGTTAGTATGGAAAAATATACATGCAAGAACAGCAAGGAAGTCAATTAAAAAGAGCATCTATGAGGGTAAACTAGTTCTTTAAACACTAAGGCCTGCTATAAAGCCTCCTTACCTGAAAAAGTTTGGTACTAGCAACTGAGTAGGCAAACAGACCACAGAATAGAATGAAAAGCCACCAAAGATACCCAAGTACATATCGAAATTTAATGTGTAACAAAACGCATCTCAAATTGCTGGGGCAAACATAGGAAAAACTGGGTAGCTACTAAAAAAAAGACAAGGTCTGTGTCTCGCCATACACAAGAATAAACTTTACATGGATTGGGAATCTGAATGAAAACATTTAAAATATACAAGTACTAGAAGAAAACATGGTCGAATTCCTCTTTAACCATGTTAGAGGGAAAGTCTCTCTAACCATGAGTCATATTTCAGAAAAAATAAAGTAAAATGATAGATCAATAAATGTGGCTACATAAAATTATAAAACCACGTGTGTGGCAAAAGAACCACATGCAAAGTCAAAAGACAATCAACACACTGGGAAAAATGTTGATAACTTATACCACAATAAGGGGCTAATATCCTCAATATTTAGAGAATCTTAGAGGGAGAAATAATCAACAGAAAAGTGGGGAAAAGGCATAAACTGAAAATTTATTTTGAACTATATATATATGGCTTTTGTGTATATATATATATATATATATATATATATATATATATACATATAGCATTTAAACATACAGAAAGATATTCAAATAGCTCATAATTAAAGAAGTGCAGATTAGAACTATACTAGTTCTCACCTATCAGATAAGCAGAAATTTGAAAAGTATGACAACACATCCTGTTGGCAAAGCTGGGGAAAACAGGCACTCTCATGCATTGCTGGGGGGGGGGGGGGCGGGATGCAGCCTTTTGAGAGGAGAACTTGGCAATGACTAAGAAAACAATCCATGCACTTACCTCTCAACTGAGCAATCCCACTTCTAGGAATCTACCCTGAAGATACATTTCCAAAAATAGAAAAAATATATATGCCGAGGTAATGCATTGCAACATTGTTTGGAAATGCCTTAAATACAGCCATGCCCCACTCAACGATGTTTTGGTCAAACATGGACTGCGTATATGATGGTGGTCCCTTAAGATTATAACAGAACTGAAAAATTCCAATCACCTAGTGACATTGTAGCTATTGTAAGGTTGTGGTGCAACATAGTACTCAAGTATCTGCGGTGATGCTGGTGTAAACAAACCCACTGCACTGCGGTCATATAAAAGTATAACACATACAGTTATGTCCAGTACCTAATACTTGATAATGATAATAAATGAGTATGTAACCGGTATATGTATTTACTATGTTATATTTTTTGTCATTATTTTAGAGTGTACTCTTTCTACTTATAAAAAAAGTTTACGCACAGTGTGCCATCTTATGTTGGCTGCAGCCTCCTACGTCTCGTGTTTACTTGGTCTCTTCATTGCATCACTTTCACTTGTATTTAATTTAATTTTGTGGTGTTTTGTTCATCGTGGCCCCTAAGCCTATAAAATCTACTACTAGTGTTTCCAGTGAAAGGCCACGTCCAGTGACTGACCTGGAAATCAAATTAAAAGTGATTAAAGACTAAGAAGGTAGGAGATGAGTGATGGTCTTGCTTCCCAGTCGGATCTGTCCTATTCCACCATAGGTACGATCTTGAAGAACAAGAATAAAGTGACGGAAGCTGTTAAAAGATCTGCTTCACTGAAGGCAACAAAACTAACAAAAACTCCATAAGGGCCTATAGCAGACATGGAGAAACTTCTAATGACCTAGATTGAAGAGCAGACACTGGAGCATAACCCTCTCAGCACCATGAAGATCATAGCCAAAGCAAAAAGTTTGTTTGCAATGTTGAAAGAAAAGGCTGGAGTCAACTACAATGTTGCAGTTGCTGCCAGCTCGGGGTGATTTAAACAATTCAAGACTCGTTATGCGTTGCATAATGTGAAAGTGAGTGGTGAGTCTGTGAGTGCTGATGTGAAGGCAGCTGAGGAATTTTTGGAAAGGCTAGATAAGCTGATGTGGAAGAAAATATCTTGCCAGAGCAAATATTCAATATGGGCGAAACCTCTCTATTCTGGAAATGGACGCCTGAAAGGACTTTTATCCATAAGGAGGTCAAGCCGATGCTAGGTACCAAGGCATTTAAGGACGGGATAACAGTTTTTCTTGGTGGCAGTATTGCAGGCTACAGATCGAAACGTTTTGTGATCTGGCACAATGAGAACCCTAGCACCTTCCAGCATATCAATAAGCACACACCTCCAGTGTCCTACAGGAATAATAAAAAGTCATGGATGACCCAGCTTCTCTTCCAAGATGCCCTCCTGAATTGTTATGCCAGGGAAATGGGAAAGTACTATTTGGAAAATAACATACCTTTTAAGATTTTGCTTATTGCTGATAATGTTCCCAAACATCTTCCTTTTATTGGTGCTCTTCATCCCAACACCAAGTGCTGTTTCTCCTTCCAAATACCACCTCTTTGATTAAACCAATGAATTAAGGAGTTACAGCAGCTTTAAAGTCCTACTACCTGAGAAGGGCCTTGTTCAGGCTATTGCTGTAATTGGGAAAGCACGGGTGCAATTCTGAAAGGATTATATCTATGACTGCCCCCAAAACCTTGCATGGTAACATCACCAAGAAGTTAATGATGGTAGGTGGAACACTCAGGAGGTTCATTCATGACTTCGAAGGATTTTCCAAGGATGAGGAGGTTGCAAAACTCTACAATGCTGTGGTTAAATGGCAGACAACTGTCATCAGGGTGAGGATGCGAAGGAACTGACTGCTGCGGAGTTGTGGGGCTGAAACAGGAACACACAGCTGAAGGAGAGGCAAGAGAGGAAAAAATGGAAGAGAAGAAGAACTTCCAAGAAAATTCACAGCGAAGAGTCGAACAGCAGCTTTTGAAGACCTTTATAAGCTCTGTTGTAACGTGTCAGCGAGATAACCAGAGACACACAGCCGAATTGTAAAGGAGCACTTTATTACACCAGCAGGCTGTTACACCGGCGGGCTGGGGGGGTACAGCTTCCCCAAATCCTCAGCCCCGAGCCTTCTTTGTTGCCCGCTTTTAAAGGCACAGACTACAGAAAAAAAAAAAAAAACTACATTCTCTTGGCGCCGCTTTTGGCACCGTTAAGGGGGGCTGATACAGAGAAGAGGGGGAGAGGAGCAGGGTAACTATTAATCTCTTTTTTCTCATTATTTCTCTGAGTTTCCCAAGGCCATCCTCAACCCCTTATCTTTACAGTTTTCTTTGGGTGTCTCAAGGCCCTTATGTTTACAGAAAAGAAACTGCCAGGGTGTGTATGTGCAGTAACTGAGGGTCAGAATGGAGTTATTACAGCTCCTTTAAAAGTTTGAAAACATAGACCCCCCCAACACCGAAAGGTTTTCATTAATGGAGGAATGTTCATGGTGCATTGCTTGCTAACAAGCAAAACTATGATGGAAAAAAGAAACAAACCAAGCAAATCACCATGGACATATTTCTGATGATACCTCTTCAAGAAGAGCCCCAGGCAGGTCCTTCAGGAGGTATTCCAGGAGAAGGCACTGTCATCATAGCGATGACTATCCCTTGCCTGTTGCTGCCCCTGAAGATGGGGTAGAAGTCCGTGAGACAGTGAGAGTGATGATTCGAACCCTGGGTAGGCCTAAGCTAATATACTTGTGTCTTAGCTCTAAAATAAAAAGTTTAAAAAGTAAAAAAAGTTAAAAATAGAATAAAAGCTTGGAGAATAAGAATACAGAGAAATGCCCGACCAGTGTGGCTCAGTGGTTGAGCATGGACCCATGCACCAAGAGGTTGCCAGTTCGATTCCCGGTCAGGGCACATGCCCAGGTTGTGGGCCTGGTCCCCAGTGGGGGACACACAGGAGGCGGCCAATCAATGTTCTCTCTCATTGATGTTTCTATCTCCCTCTCACTCTCCCTTCCTCTCTCTCTAAAAATCAATAAAGAAAAAAATTATAAAAAAAATACAAAGAAAGTAAGTATTTTTGTATGGCTGTACAATAATGTGTTTGTGTTTTAAGGTAAGTGTTACTACAAAAGAGTTGAAAATTTTTTTAAAAATTAAAATGTTTATAAAGTAAAAAAGGTATAGTAAGCTAAGCTTAATTTGTTATTGAAGAGGTTTTTTGTGTTTGTTTTTTTATATATATATAAATGTAGCGTAGCCTAACGGTACAGTGTTTATCAAGTCTGCAGCAGTGAACAGTGACACCTGGCCTGCACCTTCCCTCACCCCTCCCCCAAGCCCTTCCTGTCCTGCACAATCTTTATCCATAGCAAGTGCCCTATACAGGTGCATTAATTTTTATCTCTCATACCATATTTTTACTCTACCGTTCACTGTTTTGATGTGTTTAGACACACAATTACTTACCATTGTATCACAATTGCCTACAGTATTCAGTACAGTAACATGCTGTACAGATTTGGAGCCCAGGAGAAAGAGGTTGTACCATACAGCCTAGGTGTGTACTAAGCTACACCATCTAGGTGCTCAATAGTTCAAGAAGAAATAGAGACAGGATAAACTAGAAACAAATAAGATAGAAATGCGGAGTGAGTGGGACTGGGTTGGAAAAGATGGGGAAATGGGAACAGAGAGAGTGAATGGTGGGGCCAGACAGTGACTTTCCTGAGGAATCCTTCTTACAGAGCCTGGCTTTTGGAAACCATCCCAGTGATTCACCCAGTCAAAATGTATGGATAAATAAAATCAACAAATGTGGGGAAAGGAATTCTAAATGAAATATGTATCAGTCAGGGTCCAATCAGGAGGCAGAAATCACACAGTGATTTGAACAAGGAAATTTAATATAAACTATAACATAAGAATAGCTATAAAGGTTAAAGAGAGCTGTAAAGAATACTCTAGGGCAGAAAGCGAGAAAGCCTAAGGAATGAACAGACTTGGAAGGGTCCCTCGCCGAGAATGACATTCAGACCTCCTCGAAGAGGAGGCCGTCAGAGAGACAGTCAGTGAATGCTAAAAATTAGAGGGTTGCTTCGGCCAGAGCTGCTCCGTATTCACTGGACAAGCGGAACATACCCTTCTGTGGTGCAGGCTGGCTGAAGGCTGGCAGGAAGGACTATCAGCCAGGGCCAGCAAGCCCCAAACACTCCCCTGCGGCACAAGTGGACAAGACTACAGACAGGCACGTAAGGAAGTCGGGACATTGGAAGCCTGCTCCCCAGTAGAGCAGCATGAGGCCTAGAGTGGGTGACATCCGTGTTGGGAGGGCCACAGTGAGCTGGTCACTGGACCGGTGCCAGGGCTGTGAGCTCACCAAGGGACTGTGTGGTCTGGACAAGCAGCTAAGGCAGAGCAAGGCTGGGTTTCCCCACATCGCTGGAGCCCCCCCCCCCCCCCCCCCCGTAAGAGTAAGGACACCGAACAGCAGCACTCTCCAACCAGGAAGGGAAGCCCCTCCCTCCTCCAACATCCCTCCTGCCCTTCCCTGACAAGTCACACATCACGCTTGCTACAAAGAAGTGCTGAAAGGTTCCAGCTCCATTATTGCGAAGTAGGCAGTGAAGGGTGAATTTGGTGATAATGTGCAGTAAATTGATAGCCAGCAGAGAAAACAAACACACAAATAAACCTAGCTGGATAAGGACTAATGAATAACAACCACATAGGAAAGGGAGGAGAAAAAGGAGCTAACCTAAGTTACTTTGAAAAATAATATTTTTACTATATGCACTGAAACTAAAGATAAGATGAACCATACACCGATGTACTTACAGGGGTATGGGAATTCACTTTCTGCAAATTCTCGTATTGAATGATGACTACAAGTGAATATATCGTGGCTATCAGAGCCAGTTTTCCCATTGTCCGATAAAGGAGTTACAGATAAAGAGTTTAGAATAAACTTTACAGTGTTCTGCTGGAATTGGAGGTATCGGTATGAGGTAAAGATGTTTATTACATTTACACAAAGATATATATACAAATAGATGTAGAAGTGTGCATATACTCACACATATTTCTAGCTCTCTGCACTGAAAGAAGCTAGAAGCAGCGATGCTCCTGTAGCACTAACTGCAGCCGGTGCCAAGGTCCTGGTTTCTGGACACCATTGTCCCACAAAAGGAACCTTGGAGAAATGGCTCACGCCCTGGCTGGACAGGGAAAGAACAAGATGAGTCTGGAACATCTTGTGGTGCCAGAATGTAAGTGCTTTAAAACAAAAGGATGGCAACACGTCAAAAGGATACAGGAGCCAACTTGAAGGGGCTCTTGGGGCCAAATATGGGACAATTTGAACACATAAGATAAATAACAATAGTAATCAATTATAAACCACAGAATATAATAAGAAATCCACGAGCCCATATTGATAAATAAATAATTAAATAAATAAATAAATGGGGAAGAAGGGAAAGTTCTTTCTCACAGAAAAACTCTAATAAATGTAGAATTAAAGATGGAAAAAAGAATGTCACCATTTTCAAAAACTATAGTATAATTGTTTCAGAAAACAATTATCAATGAATAAAAGTTGGTGGCAAAAATATCATGAGACCCTGGCCAGTTTGGCTCAGTGGTTGAGCATCGACCCGTGCACCAAGTGGTCGCCAGTTTGATTCCCCGTCAGGGCACATGCCCAGGTTGTGGGCCCGATCCTCAGTGGGGGCATGCAGGAGGCGGCCAATTGATGTTCTCTCTCATCAGTGTTTCTATCTCTCTCCCTCTCCCTTCCTCTCTCTAAAAGCAATAAAGAAAAAAAAATTTTTTTAAACAAACAAAAAAATCAGGATACTTACATAGTCTCAGAGTAGATCCCCTACAAACTACTTATTAATTAAAAAGGAAAAATCGTTAATTTACAGTGGGGAAATCCAGCAGACACGGCCTTAACCAAATGATCAAAGTTAATGTCACCAGTGATGGGGCATGTCAAATCATGTGCCTCTTGGAATGATGCACTGAGAAGGACACAGATAACTTTTATCGTATTTTTACCAAAAATGAACAACCCAAATTTATTCATGAAGAAACATCACACAAACCCAAACTGAGGAAAATTCTGCAAAAATAACTGGCCAGTACTTTTTTATAGCATTATGCTTATGAAAGAAAAAGAAAGGCAGAGGAACTCTTCTACATGAAAGAGGCTGGAATGAAGCCCACCAAGCAGTGAGGGTGCAAGATTCAAGGAGCCGCTCAAGGAGGACGACGAAATGCAACATGTCATCCTGGTTTTGATCCTGGACATTAGTTGGAAAACTAGTGACAGTTAATCAGGTCTGTATCAAGGTTAATTTCCTGATTCTGATCCTCGTATTGTACTTATGTAAGATTAACATTTGAGGAATCTGGATATACAGGAATTGTTCTTACTGTTTGTACAACTTTTTGAGCTTAAAATTAATTTGAGATGAAAAGTTAAAAGGGTTTAATTTTAAAAAGGATTAAAGACAAACAACGAGCAAGGGCACAGGCTTCTGGTCAAGAACGTAGTATAATGTCTCACACAGGAGCATGTATCAGGTCAGGAGCTGATGATGGATGGTGCAAGCGTAGGCTTTGGGATCACCCAGATGGGGGATCAGCTCTGGCCTTGTCACTCACCGACTGTATGATGCCGGGCTAACCTCCCTAAGCCTCAGTTTGCTCAAGTATAAAATGAGTCATCATAATAATACCTACTTCACATGACTATGACTATCTATATTATTATCTATATTCAATAGACAACATTTAGAAAGAATTAGTGAAAACTTAACCAGTAGGATTTACAGAAGTTGTTATTGTGGTTGTTACAATTTAGCCATATGAATGACTAGGCTATTCCTTGTGAACAATTACACACTGTACCCTAAAGGGCCCCCTTTAAGAGCAGATAGATACCCCACAGACTATGTTTCTAAACTTCTGATGCATCTCATTGTAAGTAAATGCAACACATGGAATTTTAAACTTACAAAACAAATAAATAATGTGTGATTGTTTTTTTCTTGAAACATGATTCATGGGCCTCTTTTGGAGCAAAGAGCATTTGGTTTACTTTTAATTTTGCAGAGACAGATGTATGACAGAGAGCAGTTATTTGTGCATTGCCTTAATGCACAGGCAGAAAGGGCCACCAGTGGGTGACTTCGGCATAGGGAGAATCTGGCTCACGAATGAGCTTTAGCTGTTGACTCTTTCAAAGGCATAAAGAGAAGCCAAACCCCGGTTTGTCTGTTCTAAGCAGATTCTGAACTACTTAAATGTGATGACACAGACCAATATTTGAGGTTAAGGATTGCTTGTAGATTCGTGCTTTCTCCTTTAACCAGTTTTTGAGATAACTCCAGCATAAATAATGGGCAAGCACAGAAGAAGGTTGAAATGGGTAAAGATATTCTATTCGGTGCTATTTCAGTGCTAAGTCAAACACTAAAGTGTCTGATGTTTCTAGTCATACATTTATTTTATGAAAAGGATATAAGATCTAGAGACTTCTGAGGCAGCTGCTCCCTATATAAATGAGGGATGCAAACCATCCCAAACAAAATATGCCAACCTGCTGTCTTCCAAATATTTCCAACAATCCTTTAAGTCTAGGAACAAACATGAAATTCCTGAATAAGTTCTCTTATCTTTAAAATCAGCTCCGAAGTTTTGGAAACCAAAGCTTTTAAATATTAGCCAAAAAGAGTTTCCATCCAGTCATTGGGAAACACAATTCAAAGTCATGCTAACATTAACCGAGGCAGAGACGTTGTTTTGCGATCTTTCACTGACCCCTGGTTGATTCCTAAGCACTCGGGCCACACTGGATATTCCAAGGCATCTTCATCTCTGAGTCCTCATCCAACACTACTTCTCCTCCCTCGACAGTGGCTTCTACTTTAAGTTGCAAGATCTGGCATATTTAGAAAGTGCCATCTACATCACTGTGCTGATATCTCCACCCTCATCAGTGCCCATTACGCCTCCACCCTCTGAACAAGTGGCGACTTTCTCCTTCTTCAACACTCACCCCTTTACTTGGGTTCTCAATCTTATACCCAGAGGCTTCTTCCAATGGTCATTTATTTTTCTGATTGTCTTTCAAAAATACCTAGGCTTCCCCTGAATATTTGCTCTACAGTTAGCTCTACACTGTTTCCCTGCCCGAATCTTTGGCTTATCCTTTAGACCTGACATCTAACCTCACTTCTCTACTGAAACAAATCCAAGGACCTTTTATGAACCTCTGCCTTCTCTGTCTCCGACACCCGGGACTTGGGTGAACACACTGGGCTCAGTCCTAACTCTAAACCTTTGCTCCTCATGTGACCCCACCTGGAATCTTCCCTCTTCTTCATTTATCTTGGTCCTACCCATCCTTAAAGGTCCCCCTTGAGCCCCTTTTCATCTGTGAAGTCTCACCGGAACCTCCCTTCTCTGAAATCTTGTAATACTGCCAAAAGGAGCCACTGCATCTCAGAGGTGACCCAAATCGTGCTCCAGGGAACTACACAGTATACCCCTTCACACAGTTCTGCCTAACTGCTCTCTCTTGGCCAACAAGTGAGGATGTACCCTAGTTGTGCCAACTGGACTCTCTCCCTAGAATGCGAGTGTTGAATAGAGTGACCGAAGGAGAAAATGGGTGGAGCTAAACCATCCTGGCTGCAGGGTCCTGGTAAGCCTGGGTCCCGGTCCCACCCCCTTGATCTTGAGAGGAACAGGATCTAGTCTTCCCTGACTTGGCTCTTACAGATTTCCCTCGTTTCTGTGACCCACCCTTTTTATTATTTCCCCTTAAGTTGGCCAAAATAAATGTCTCTCCCTATATCCAAATAAACTTAAGTAGGACTCTCCTATTGCCTTTTACTATTGTTTAATATGAAGGGAGAGGAGCTAATTAAGTCATGTAAACCAACGAGACAGAAAGTTTCTTGAGGGAAGAAACTCTGCCTTAAGACTCTATATATCTTATATAAAATTTTAACACTTCAATAGCATGATAATAATCATATATGAAAAATCTTCATCCATAAACAAGAATAACTATCTGAGAGCATCTCTTATTCTTTTTTTTTTTAAATATTTTTTTCTTTATTGGTTTTAGAGAGAGAGGGAGAGATGGATAGAAACATTGATGAGAGAGAACATCGATTGGCCACCTCCTGCATGTCCCCCACTGGGGATTTGGCCCACAACATAGGCATATGCCCTGACTAGGAATCGAACCAGCAACCTCTTGGTGCATGGTTCGATGCTCAACCACTGAGCCACACCAGCCAGGCAAGAGAGCATCTCTTATTCTGTGTTTCAGTTTAGGATCCTTGGTTGATTCCATAAACACATCCTGAGTGCCAGCTATTGACCACACACTACAGTAGGCACCGGAGTTGTGCACAAGATGAAAAAGACAAAAGACAGGGCACCTGCCCTGGCTCCTGTAACTGGCTTTCTTTTCCGTCTAACTGGTGTCTTACACAATATTAGTACCCAGGGTTAATTTGGCACTTTTATTTCTGAAGTATTTTCAAATAGAACACATCATTTGTTATTTTATTATATCCAGGGTAAGCTGCTGTTGGGTCATGTGACCAAGATCAAAAGCAGACCTGCAACAAGACAGGTCCCTTGATTTACCCTGATGTTCCTTCTTTCTCTCTCTACCACAATGAGAAACATTTCCTTCAGGACACAATGAAATAGCGATATTATATTTTCTTTAATTCCCACATTACATCTAACTCATAGGTTATTCTTCTGTTGCACATGACAAAGGCAGTTTCCAAGTTTTTGCTCGAGGAAATCAACAGTAGTATTAGCTGATTCTGGGACACGTGACTAACAAGTATTTACATAGTACATGCCAAGAGCAGTGCATTGGGCTGTCCTGTGATGACACCACTCGAGACATACACAGTCCCTGCCCTCACCGAGTCCATGGCCTTGTGGGAGAACTGGTGAGCATCATATATGTGCTAGGTACTAGGATGAGGAAATACAGCACATAGTCAAGTTCCCCCAATGTTGATGTTCACAAAGAATCTGAATGTAATTTCTCAGTCTCCCTCGATCATTTGTAATTCATTGAAACTTACCAGCCTTGTTCTTCCCCCTCATTTCAGAGCCAATGTCCCTTCATCTTCACAGTATCACCTCTCTGCAAATGTTCCCCTTTCCTCTTCATAGTCTCCTTAATTCCGTATTTCTAAAGTGGTTTCCAACATTGTTATGGACCCACAGAGAATTCACAAAAATGCTGGTGGACCCTCAGTGGTCCTCGTAACTCTATAAAAAAAATTTCCTTTCTTGAGAAGCAGAACTTCATCTCTGTTCTATTGTCAAGGGTCCAGGGAAGGACCAAAGGGCCAGGAGTCAAAGGGAACACCAGAAATTTCTTCTTTAGGAATGCATTGTTGGTAAGTAGTGTGTCTGAATGTGTCCTTGTGCTTTTTTGCTTCTAGGATCAGCAAAAGTATATAAAACTTTTCAACTTTCTTGCAAACATGGGTCATGAAATTGGCTCAGTAAAAGGTGTAACAACAGTGGTAGTCAGTTACAATGCAAAACTAGACCAGGACACATCTGCTGGAAGGGCAGTTGACATAAAGATTGGATTTTACCCACTTAGAGTTCACATTCATCATTTGTTGAAATGTACAATTTTATGGATAGTCTGAAAGATGTCACTGTCGTTTTCTTTTAAAGCAATTTGTATAGGGTATTATTTTCATTTATAGTTACTGCACAAGTAGGCAGATTGGGGCACTTCTGGGATGATCTGAGGGGAAAGAAGTGAGAATATGAAAAGGTTTTATACTCAGTACATTTCTAAACCATAGCAGGCGAGAGAGATTTGAAAAACTACAAAATGTAAAATGAGGTCAAGCAGTGATTTAAAATCTGTATATTTCTTTGACCATAATACCTAGCACTTTTTAAGAGAATTTGCTAACATTAATTACTCCTCGCAGCATTTTCATTACATAATATCAACAGCTGCATTTTGTCCTCATTGGCGGAGATGCATAAAAAGGGAGTTAGGAGATGGCTCAGATCTGGAAAGGAGCTGGAGGCAGCACGAGTTTCTAAATCTTGCATTTATAGCACATCATTAAGAGCTCCAGCTTTGAGAAAAGACAAACCCAGGTTCAAATTCCAGCTCTGTCACTGTATATCTGTGTGATCCTGGGCAAGGCACTTACTAAGTCCCAGTTTCTCCATCTATAAAACGAGAACATACGATAGATTACAAAAATGGGTCCAATTGTTTACCATTCCCTTTATCAAAGGCCTTTTGCTATGCTGCTTTCCAGGGCTCTCCCAAGGGATGGAGTGCACGATGCCACATCCTTAGACCTAGCTATGTGACTTGCTTTGACCAATGGGGCATTAATACACATGTTGCAAGCAGAAGGTTGAAATGGATTTGCACAGTCAAGTTTGTGCAGAGCTTGCAATCTCAATTGCCAGGAGCACATGCCCAGTCCAGTCTATTGGAGGATGAGACACAAATGGAGCTGAATCTCCCCGTTCATCCCACCCAAGGCCAGGCTAGCTTAGTCTTCAGTAAGCCAAACCCTATGTGTTGTGAGCCAGTCTAGCCGTAATTAGCAGATCTGTTGAGCCAATCACCCTAGATGTACAAGAAATTAATAGTTTAATTTTGCATGCCACTGGGGTTTTTGGGGGGTTTTGTTATGTAGCATTGCTGTGACAATAGATAACTGATACATGATGGTAGTACCTATCACACACATATCAATGTCAGTGAGAAAATACATGTAAATCACTTAGCACAGTACCTAACGATGATAATAACAGCCACACTGATAATATGTGCTGTTCTTTCAGACAAACAATCAGAGAACATGCAAAGGTATTGGCAAGTCAGTTCATCTGTGGATCCTGAGCAAAACCTGTCTCACTGAAACTTTTTTGCAAAATCGGGCGATTTTATTTCTAGTTTTTTTAAAGAACCGAGATGATGATCCAATTGTATTTTTTAAGCTTGTAAGTATCCTGGGATCTGTCCTTATAAAGGAAACACCTCTTTCCTTTCTAGATTTACTTGGTTAAAATTCAAAAACAAACCAAAAACCCACACACAGAGTAGAAAAAGACATTCAAATTCCCGAAGCACTCACAGAAGCCAGAGGCTGGCCTCGTGAATACACCCAGTGGAAGGCGTGGCGGGGAACAACACTCGCCATCCCTTTTGTTCTTTTCCTATTTGGGTAATCTTCTTAAAATAGTTTTGTATAATGGTCGAAGAATGTGAGCTCCTCTAGAGTTTAAATCTGATTCTGCCCCTTACCAGCCCCAGCTGCACTCTGTAAACCTCTATAAGCTCACTTGGGGGTGTGGGGGACACAGTAACCTCCTGAGGTTGCTGCGAGGGTCACAGAACGTCTGCAAATCTTTAGAGCTGTGCCTGGTGCACAATAAACAGTAAATATTAGCTACTACTAGTTAGTCTAACAAATGAGTCTGTGCTCTGTCAGCTGCATTTCTAACTGGGCTAGATTGTAGAGAACACCATTATCTATGTAAGGTGGGCCTAACAGGCCTTGAATCAAAACAGCCCATCAGTATCGAACTACCTGTACCCACTCCTAAGTATAGATAAAAACCGAATCTCAGGTTTTACACTCCAGTGTTAGGAAGAGCCACACCCATGAGAGAGAAGAAGAAACAGGGTTTGGGCACATACCAAGAGTGATGTTTCTCAGCTGCTTCCAAGGCATCTTATCTAGCCTCTTGTGATCAAGAGAGTTCAAAGTGACTTCCAACTTTGCACTGTATTTCTGTCCATTAGAACAGGGACACATCAAATGCCCTTCACCTAAGCAACCAGCAGCATGAATAGAGAAGTGACTCACCCCACCTTAGACACCAACATCCTTCCTTTTGGGGCGATCTCTCTTATTGATCCAGTGAAATCAACCACCAGAGCCATAGTCTACCCTGAGGGTTGCTGTCTTGCTCAGGCGAGGAGATCAGGAGAGAAGGAAGAAACAATCCTGCCTTCTCCTTCACCGAGCCACTTCCTCTATGTCCTGTCTCACCCTCTCTTGTCCATTTCTCTCTGGTGTCAAAGAGGTGGCTATTTGATCCCCTCGGGGCCTTTCTAAATGGTTCTCCTTTGTGGTTCCCAGAAGCTGACCTGTAGCTACAGGTCAGGACATTAATTACATTAGCCCAGAGCCACAATTGGCCCCAATTCTCTTTCTCATCTTGGATCGCTGTGCTATCCAACCAAGCAGAGGGAACAAGGAACACCAGGTGAAAATACGGCCCAGATAATTTGCCAGCACGATATAATTCCTGAAGTTACTGTCACCTTATAAAAGTTAGCAGTACAAACTCTCTCCCATTATCCAGCCAATCTGCTGCTCACAGAGAAAATTCAGTCTGCTGCCCTACACTATTTCCTTTTACTAACTCAGTTCCAGGCAGAAGAGATGGTACTTGGGCCTCCGGGGGCAATGTGGGCTCCTTTGTCAGCAGCTGCGCCCTGGGCCATCTGCCAACAGAGCTGGAGGAGAGCCTTAGCACCTCCAAAATTTGATTATTTCAACCCTTAGACACTCTTTCCTTCTTTTCTCAAGTACTTAAGGGGCGACAGAACACATGAGAACATCACAGCATCAGCCTTAATCCAGAAGCACAAACAGATTCTCAGTACTTGTCTAAATACCGATTTCCATCCAAGCGAAAGATAGCATTTCCCAGAGCCCAGCACGGTGGACTCCAGACGCTTAGGGCTAGTGGCAGCTACAGACCGTTGTAAAGATTTGGTGTTATCCAGGTCTGCGAGAAAACGAAAAAAGGGAAAGACCTCTTCCTCCAAATGCCAGGACATTTTCACCAACTGCTAGAATCCAGGTCCTGGAAAGTCAGGCTCAAGGGAGAGAGAAATTGTCCATGAGGACCTGAATTGTGTCACTGTGTGCACCTTGCCATGTTTTGCAGACACAACTGAGCTTAGGCACACAATTAAAATGGCAACTGAAAATAAAAAAATGAAGGATGTTCTATCGCCTTCATGGCTGACTCTGTTCTTGCCAAAGGTAATCAACAGCGAAAAGATAAAACCATCAGTGTTTGAATTTAAATGTTAAAATAATAATAAAGCCTATGGTCTCCCTAAGGTTAGTTTATAATAAAAATAACTTCTTGATCCTGGAAAACTTATCTGGTTTCTCTCATTCTCCACTTAATGACTGAAGTTATTATTTCCATGGTGGTCTCCAAACCACACTTGGTTTCTATGTAGATTGGCATGTCACCTCCAACAATTTCACCAGCTGCCTTTTCCTCTCAAGAGAATATGATTAAACTATTAATCCAGCTTCTGGACTAGTCTAGCAAAAAGTTATATAAATCAGTCTCCACACAGCACAATGGTTGCTCTTAAGCATGCAACGTGTCCTCCCTTTTATTTGTTATGCCTGCGCAGGAGAGTCCCAGGTTCTAGCAAAGCAGATAGAAAAGTCTCACCCTCTTTCTGACTTCTCAATGGGAAATTGCATGCCGGAGTTCAAAACGTAGGTTTCTCAATGAGAAGAGATGAGCTGGAGGACGACCTTGGGGGTCTAAGTCGCCCAACCTGGGCTGCTCAGAGCTGCCTGGCGGCGATGGCCCTTCTCGAGCACTCGCGGAGACAGGCCCTGCTCCCTCAGCTGCGACAGCCTTCTGGGGTGGTGCTGAGTCACCGTTTGTCCCGCTGACTGGAAACCGTCCAGACCTCAGTGCGTGGCTCAGCGGGCATTTACTGAAGCTGCCCCTGGGCCTAGCAGTAGCCTAAGTCCTGGCTTTGGAGGAGCTTACAGTCGAATTACTATCATTAGAGACCAATTGAGTGTTAAACCACGTGACGCTAAGCAAGTGTTTAAAGAAAACGATCACTGTGGCCTGGAGTCGGTGGAAAACATTTCATGGGGATTGCAGGGCTTGGGAGGGAAGGGTGGGAGAAGGCTTGAGGTTTCTGACGTTGATGAAATGTGCTGAGGAAGAAAGGACACTGCTGAGCGTGCAGCAGCTGAGGAGGCCCACCACGGAAGGCGGATGCCGGTCCCCTTGTCACCCTCCAGCACAGCCGGTCACTGAGAAAACGGTCTTCCTCTCAGGTCAAGGAGAAATGGAATCTTTCCTGAAATCGCTCAGCATTTGAATCAGGATGGTGATGTTGCCGATGGAAAGATCAAGCTGACATCCTTAGCTTACTCAGGCTTCCAGGATGGCACCGTCATGGGAAGAAATGACAGGCTGTCCATGCCAGTCCAGGCCAGATGAGACGCCGAAAGCACTTTCCTGTGGAATCAGGATCACTGCTGGGTGACGGGTCTTTTTCCAAAGGAAACTCCTAGCCTCGGAAGAGCATTGGTGATGCCTTCTAGGATTAGGATTAGAATGATTAGCAGAAGTCCCTCCCATGAACCGAAAAGTCATACTGCAGTTTTCAGTCTAAGTAACTAATGAAAATTGCAATACTCTCTTTTATTATTTTCCGTTAATTATTAACTTTGTGTTCACCTGCATATTTTCATCTAACTGTGTGCATTCCAGGACAAAAGTGTCTCTGGAGGAACAATTGCTTTCTCCAGCTCTTCCCATGGTTAATGACAGGACAGGTGGGCACAGCTGAAGGCATTTTTCAGCCTGGCAAACATAATTTTCCAAAGGAAAAACTCCCAAGGCCCATTTTCTCCCTCGTGTTTGGCTAAACTGCTGGCTGAGTCGCCTAATGTAGTTGGTTACTTCTGAACTCTTTAATTATCATGTAAAACTGAAATGTACCTCTAGCTCCCTTCTGGGAGGATTTTTTTGCAATGGAGGAAGAACAATCTTATTTCATTCCAAGTATCATTTGTAGATCAGGTTTTCCATAAGGCGGTCAGGGGCCTTGCTGAAAATAGTGTTTCTGAACAGTTCTTTGACGCTCCAGACTGGGTCCCACAGCAGGGCTTTCTGGGGGCACGCTGTTCACTCGGGGCCGCTGTAAGTAACCCTGTCCACTTCTCTCCATTCGAGACTCTACTGCCCAGCTGGTGTGGCTCAGTGGTTGAGCATCAACCCATGCACCAAGAGGTCGCCGGTTTGATTCCCGGTCAGGGCACAAGCCCAGGTTGTGGGCCAAATCCCTAGTGGGGGGCATGCAGGAGGCGGCCAATCAATGTTCTCTCTCATCGATGTTTCTATGTCTCTCTCCATCTCCCTTCCTCTCTCTCTAAAATCAATAAAGAAAAAAATTGTTTTTAATAAAGACTATCGTGGGCCTGGAATCCACCGCTCACTCCCCAAATTCTCAATTGTTCAGGACCCTGTCGGAAGTTGCCAGCGAGGGTGTCGGCTGCAGGCTCAGAGAAGCCGCTTCTCGGCCACCGCCATCTGGAGATGGAGTTTGCTGTGCTGACCACAGGCCCGGGCCTCTTCCAGCAGCTGCAGCAGGCGTACACGATGAGAGATGCGTGCTTGTGTGGACACACACCCGTGGGCCGCGCACAGCTCCCTGAATGCTGCCTCTGACCCCTTCTCCAAAACAAGAGAGCTTGGCAGAATATTAGATGAGAGACAGTGTCCTAGGGAAAGACTTGAATCTACTCTAAGATATGCTTTGAACAGAAAGAAAGAGTTCATAGATGTCAGCACATTATTTTTTAAAAAGTGAAACATTTCGGAGTTGCAACACTGTGTTGAGAACTGCTGCCTTTGACACCGAGCTGCCTGGAACAGCCCCGCCGTGTCACACAGGTGGACCCCAACCGCAGCCTCGAGGGCTACCCCGCCTGGCTGCCTGCCAAACAGGGCAGCTGCCATCAGGCTGCCCTTTCCCGCTGGAGAGGGGACCACACATCTGACTGTGCGGAGGGACAGCCTGCCTGAATTCAACTCCTAGCTTCACACGGTTCGCTCCTCGCTGGGGCTGTTCCCAAATATTGCAATTCTCCTTCTCCTGGGGTAGATGGTAGATTACGTTCCCTGCCACCTTGAAGGTGGGCTATATGACTTACTTTAATTCTCTGGTGAGCAGAAATGATGTGTCACTTCTGGGCAAAAGCTAGTACATGGCCCAGCAGTACAGAAATCACCTGGAAGGTTACTAAAAATACAGAATCTCAGGCTCCTCCCAGGCCTCCTGACTCACAAAGTGCATTTAATCAGCTCCCCAGGCGATTCCGATGCAAATTCACATCCTACTGGGAAGTTCTGCTCCAGACAGAGACTGATGCACCACTTCTCTTCCCGGCCACCCTGACTGGTGATCCAGGTGCCAGAGTTCAGCCGACACCCTGGCCTGACTGAGATGGACAGGACGTGAGCGTGAGAGAACTGACCTTTGTTCTAAGCCACTAAATCATGACGAGTGTCACCTTGCAATGACCTAGCCCATTCTGACACATCACTGAGCACTCTGTGACCCGGGGCAAGGTATGTAATCTCCCAGTGCCTCAGTTTCCTTGATGTCAAGTGGAGATAATAATAGTACGGAATCAAAGGGTTGCTATGCAGATTAGTGAGGTAACATGTGACTAGAGCCTGGCACCCAGTAAGTTCTAGGTAAATAACGGCTTCTGTTATTGACACACTCCATCCCCACAGCTCAAGATCCAGTCCGCTCACCTCAGTGACTGACGTGTCACAACCTCTGTCCCTGGCCATCCCCCACCCAAACCACACATACTCCAGGAAGAAGCATGAAATCACACATCAGAAAGAGAATGAAAAATCACTCCTTCCCAGAAAGAAAACATAATAATAACAACAAAATACCTAATACATGTTTATTTTTTGTCTTTTCTTCCAACTCAGTGTGAGTGATTCTAGCACCAAAGGGTTACCAAGCCTGTTGCAGAGAAAGTGGGGGAAGATCTGGAGAGAGGGGATGGTATGGAGATCGATTCTGTTTAAGTCCTGGTTTTTATTTTATTGATTTTTTTTTTTTTTTTTTTTTTTTTTTTTAGAGAGAGGAAGGGAGAGAGAAACATCGATGTGAGAGAGAAACATCGATCGGCTGCCTCCTGCCTCTTCCACTAGGGATCGAGCCAGCAACCGGGCGTGTGCCCTGACAAGGAATCGAACTGGGATTTCTCAGTCCATGGGTTGAGGCTCAATCCACTGAGCCACACCAGCCAGGCTAAGTCCTGGTTTTTAAGAGTCCAGCAGGTTTTTGACATTATAGCCACTGTTTCTTAAAAATAATTAATACTTGATAACATTTTTAATATGATGATTATAAATAAAACGTATTATTTATTCTAAATCCAAATAAAATTGTGTTATCGTTTCTCCTTGCCACTCTCTCTTTTTTTTTTTTTTTTTTCATTTATCTTCAGATAGAGCAAGAGGGAGAGAGAGAAGCATCCACGTGAGAGAGACACATCGAGTGGTTGCCACCCACACGACCCCAACCGACCCCGGGGACAAACCGCAACCAAGGTACGTGCCCTTAGCGGGAACCGAACCCGGGACTCTCCAGTCCACGGGCCGACGCTCTAACCGCTGAGCCAAACCGGCCAGGGCTCCTTGCCACTCTCTGTTAAACTGGTAAGAACAGACACTACACTTGCTCTTAGCCAAAAGGCCGAGAAGCGATCCTTGCCACACTCTCTGAAAGTGTACGTAAGGAAACAAAGTATTTTAAGGCAGAATAAATATGTTAGTGTCTTGGCTCTCTCTTTTGGATTTATAACCTGACTTTAGAAAAGTCATGGTATGAAGCAATTCACCACAGCTGCACCACGAGCCACACTGTTCAGCTCCCGAGTCACAGACCCTGAACCAGCACCTTAGAGATGCAGCCTCCATGTGTTATCATCTCTAGGCCAGGGGGCAGCAACCCTTCCCTTAAAGGGCCAGGCACGAAATAGTTCAGGCTTTGGGAGCCACAGGAGGTCTCTGTCGCAAGGCTCAGCTCAGCCTTGCAGCGCAGAAGCAGCCTCTGACGATGGAGAAACAAATGGGCGTGGCTGCGTTCCAAAAAAAAAACGGACTTACACACTCTGAAATTTGAATTTCATTTAATGTTCACAGGTCACTAAATTCTTTTGATTTTTTTCTACCATTTAAAAACGTAAAACCGTTTTTAACTTGTGAGTGGCACCAAAATAGGTCACAGGCTGGGTTTGGCCCCTGGGCCCTGCTTTGCCAACGCCTGCTCTAGACTCCCAAGTCCATGCTTCTCCAGCCACAATGTTCACTTAAAAATCAGGTAAGAAGTAATCCCATGAGCCTGTTTTTATTAACTCCACTTGAAAAAAAACAGATCCTAAAGATGTCAAACTTTCACCAGAACGTATACCCGTAAAAATAACGTCACCCGTCACCCCCATCCTCACCACGTACAATTAACAGTTACGGAGTTAGAAAATAGTTGGCAGCTGTCTCCATGGATGAAGTCAATGCAGTCTTATTCCTTTGCCAAAAGGCAGGGAAACCAGGTCTTGGTGCCTCTTCTCCCGTTGATGCTGAATGACTGGGAAGGACAAGCTTTGGCTTCAACGTGGATTTTTAACTGGGAACCTCACTACTTAAAAAAAATTTTTAATGATTTTTTTTTAAGAACCTTGGCTTTTGCTATTTTTACTGACGCTTGTTTTAAAACTAGCAGTGCTTGAAACATTTAGGTCTAGATTTCTCTATGGAAACCCCAGAAAATTCCTGCTTTATGGCAAAATGACTACCTATCTAGCATTATACACCCTATTGGATCACCACAGACCATCTGTGATACCAGAAACATCTTAGACCTATTTCCCCAAAACTCTGTTTTATCAGATATAATTAAGTTGATATAATGACTAGTTTTGCTGAGGAGATCAAGAGAGAAAGAACTTACTTCTGAGGCTTCTTTTTAATTTTTGTCAAGACATCCTTCTTTAAAATAGTCTTTTTGGGAATTTTGGCAAACATAATAAAAGAGAAAGCATCAATCAAACAGTTTAAGAGTTGCTTTGCAATTTATATCAGTAATTGTCTTCCCCTCCTTTCCATCAATATCAAATACATTTTTTAAATGTAACTGTTTCCCACTCCACTGTTTATTCATTACAAAGGGGAAAAAAAACACAATAATTATATAATGTGGAATCAGATAACATCTTCACCAGGTGAAGGAAGATGGCCTTTGGGTACCTCCAGATATAATACTCTGAGAATTGAACATCACCTAGAAGTCATAACCCGAATCTAATCATGAGAAAACACCATTGAGGAAAAAAAAGGGAAAAACTGAAAGGGAGGGCAGAAGGACTGTATGATTTTTTAAAATGTCATAAAAGACAGAGAGGTCATGGAAATGTTCTAGACTAAAAGAAGCTAAAGATGCATGAGATACATGATAATTAAATGTGCTATCTGACCCTAGAATGGATCCGATATTGCAGAGGCAGTGGGAAGTAGCATATTAGATAAAAGTAATATATCAATGTTAAATTTACTATCGTCAATAGGACCATGATGTATGATGCATGTAACTTTCTACCAAATGGTTCAGAAAAAATGATTATATGTATATATATATATATAGAGAGAGAGAATAAACAGAGCAAATAATAAAGCTAAAGGTGTAAAATGTTAACAGTAGGTTTGAAGAATAAGGGGTACATGGGTATTTTTGCAACTTTTCTATAAGTATGAAATTATTTTCAGAACAGTTCTTGCCTACATTGGATGTGTCATTTCTCTCCATGATATTCCAAATACAACACAGGAAGAGATGCTTGCACCAAGTAACAAGAAAGTGCAAAGATATTTTAACATGATATTTTATCAGTGATTGAAGCCTGCCAAAGCATCACCTACCACCCATTCTCAGCAGAGTCCATTGCAAAAATCAGCAAACATTGGATACCCTAGCAAGTTATATGCAATCACTTCCTAGTAATTTCTCTAAACAGGGTAGAGATTCTAAAACTTTTTTGCATCCCACAACTTACAGAATTATCTCATACACAAAGCAAGTCTCTCAGCCAGTCTCAGATAGTCTCTATCAGTATCGATCAATTGGAATCAATCTTTTGAACTGGAGCATCTTAATATTCTAAGCCATGTCTAAGTAACTGGAGAATGTGTTACTAAGAAAGCAGAATCACCCCATCCGATATCCATGACTCCTCACCACTACTTCGAAACTGCTGTCAGAATCCCACAGCCTTAATGTCTAGGACTCCATAATGGTCCTTTACCAGCGCTGGAGGCGCCAACCTCCAATCTGCAACACACCATCTAAACTGCTGTTCCCCCCAAGTAACGCAGGGAACGGTGCCTAAGACCAAAAGTGTAGGAGACTTTTCTGTAAGTCAATCACTGGATAATCCAAAAGGTCATAACCAAAATTAAAATTTTCAGCCCGGCCGATGTGGCTCAGTGGTTGAGCATCGACCCATGCACCAAGAGGTCACTGGTTTGATTCCCGGTCAGGGCACATGCCCAGGTTGTGGGCTTGATTGCCAGTGGGGGACATGCAGGAGGCAGCCAATCGATGTTCTCTCTCATCAATATTTCTATCTCTCTCTCCCTCTCTAGCATCAATAAAGAAAAAAAAATTTTTTTCAGCCATGCTTAAGAATTAGGAAATACCTATTCTCCAAAACACAACAAGAACAGAACATATGTATATTAATTAGTAAGTCTTTCCTATCCTTCCCCATTTATAGTTTTATTATTGTCTAAATCCTAGAGGTAGTAGTGACTATGTCTGGGTTAAAATAGCCATATACTAATTTTGGTTTTGGGTTTTTACCCTAGATATTCTCCTTATTATTCATTTTCCCCAAATTTCAATCAATAATTTTACTAAGAACCTACTTGGCATAAGATGCTTAGCCAGACATATTGAGTGGTACTCTCTAGAGGAAAGATTCCAGCGTTTTTTGTCTGCAAATAATCCTCCAGAAAAATGATATGAAGACAACAAGTGCAATGAAGTCTGCTTGCCGAAAAGCATGAGTAGCCAGAAATGAATTATGACTGACTGCAAATAGGAATAAACTAGCCAAAGCACTAAAATTTAATGAGGATAATTTTAAAAGCAGGTGAAATTGAAGAGAAGTTACATGTAACATTATTATAGATTTAAAATCATGCCTATTCTTCTCCATAAAACTCAAATGCAGTTAAAAACACACACGTACAAAATAGAGCAATTATAAATCCTCTGAAGCATGTAACTGTGATTAGCTGCTACTCTCAGCAATATAAAAATACTTTCACCACAATTACATTCCAGCCTGTAATATAATTCAAAACAAACAAGTCAGAGACATCGCTCAAATGGCAGAATCAACAAATACAGATGCTTTGCATCAAGGAAATGAATCCACTGAAGAAATGCAACTAAGAAGGAGTTGTGGTCCAGGGCCTGGAGCGGGGCTTCTGGTGGAACGCTGAGGCCCCCTTCTGGGGAGATGTGGTGCACTGCAGCCCGGCTGTTCTGCAAAGCCCCACTTCAATTAGCGCCAGGCTGACTAGTCAGTGAGTGGGAGCACCTGCTGTGGATACCCTTTCCAGGGCTGTGTTCATATTTGACAATTTCAGATTTTAAATTCTAAATCTGAATTTTTATAGAAAGAAAGAACTGTATTTGATTTCAGATCAAACTAACCATTCTACTTAATTATGCAACCAGCATTCCCACCACCAACGGCATGCCCATATTTTTTGCCATAATCCGTATCACCCTCTAACATGCTGTGTACTCTCTTCTGTTTATTACCTGTCTCCCCTGCTAAAATATAAGCTCCATGAGGGCAGGATCCTTTGTTTTGTTCACTGATTCCCAGTAGAGTTGCTCAATAACATTAAAGAAGGAATTGTCTCATTTATGCTTTTATCTTTTATTTTTAAGACTACCCATCTTCAAAAAAGGCACAAATGTGGTTTTATTTGAGCAATACGTTGCAATTTAAAATGACACTTGAGCACGTGTTTCAAAATATGCACTTTCTCTAAATGCTTTATAAAGGCAAAAAATCTGTTCAAAGGACCATATAATCATGGCTTACATGTATACAAGTCATATACAATTTCCAAGAAGTCACGGGTCCCCAACACCCAGGGAGAACACAGTGGCTGCAAAGAATGATGACTCCGATTCTGCAACGCCAGGCGCCCAGCAGGTGCCGCGGTGGCACAGCCCGGTCCAGACATGCCAGGGAAGTGCGTCTGCAGCTCCCTCTCTGACTGCACCGTCCTGGACTGGGCACGATGGTTTGGGCAGGAAGTGCACTGTACTGCTTACTAATTTCTAAAACCTCACTCTTTCATTTTCCCTCTTCTTAAACTATTCTTTCAGCTTGTGGAAAAACTAAGAGTTGATTACAACTGTCAAACTTTTTCGAAGTGTTCATTTGTTCCTTTAACAGAGGAAATGACGAGAGAGCGTTTTCCCCGCGGGTTAAGGATGATAGATAACATATATTGATGTCACCAGCTTTCAGGCAAGAATTTCATCCGGGGGGCATTAGTCCTTCATTAGAACGAGTTCAGGATCTCTGACATTCCTTTTTCCGAACCTTTGACTTTGGTGCTGTGAAAAGGACAGAAAAGAAAGAGAAGATGAAGAGGCAGGTCCAGGTCAGAGGCTCTTCAGCTCACCCCGACTTGTTTGACGGGAGGTACGTTATACAGGGTAGGGGAAACTGACCATTTGGGTTTTCTTGTTTGTAGAAGGTCTTTAACATTTCCACTGCTTCCTCGGCCCGATATCCTGGGATGCACTGATGAAATGCAAAAATTGAGAATGAATGTAAGCCTATAACGTGTGTTGTATCCCATAAAAAAGTAATCTATACATACTTATGTGAACAGTTTTCAGGTAATGCTAATACACTTTGTGAATATTAGTAACACAGGAATTGTGTTTCCAAAAGAATAGTTGTATGGCTTGTCAAACATCACCCGCCATCAGCGAATTATTATTTCTCAATCAACTGCTATTGAAGTTATGACCTTGGGTTAGATTCTTAAACTCCCTATGCCTCAGTTTCCTCGTATGTAAAATGTATGTAATTATAGAAATTAACCCAGAAAGATTTGTGAGGATTAAATGAGATGAAATAATGCCTGTAAGTACCTGGTACATCACTAGGGCTCATTAAGGATTAACTATTTTTATCTGCTCTTATTTACTGCGGCCCATAAGTGTTTGATGCTACAGAGCTATGGCTGCCTCTCCACAGCTAAAAATCATTAACTACAAAGCGTTTTTATATTTTTTAAGGGTTGTTAAGAAAAAAATAAGAATGTGCGACAGAGACATAAATGGCTCACAAAAGCTAAAATATTTACTATCAGAAAAAGTACTGTCAATCCTTACTTACCACAGAGGATTTTTTTAAGTGTTCGGTGTGTGCTCTTTGGTGTCTAACTGGGAGAAGAGAGCAACATGTGGAAGAATACAACACGGCGCTAGCAGTAAGGATCTGAAAGTTGAACTTGCCTTACTGATGGAGAAATTTAAAGAGGCTGAACAGAGCACATCAGGGAAATCAGCTGATGGGGGCTGGGTGATTATTAAGGGAGTTTAAGGAAAGAAATTAAAGAGGTAAAACAAGGCCAACAAGGCTCATCTCAGGAGTTTGGACTTGACACGGTGCACCCCTCTGAGGTGCAGGAAATGACACAGAGCAGATGTGAGGGAGGCCATCTGGAGGCAGCACAGGGCACTGGCGGGCGTGGTCCCTGCTCACAGCAGAATGAGCCTCCCTTCCTCCTGAGCCTGCAAAGGCTCCATAAACCTTCCCCATCAAAACAAATAACCTTTCGAATTCAACCCTTTCAGATTCCACATAGAAGTGAGATCATTCAGTATTTGTCCTTTTCTGTCTGATCAGCATAATGCCCTAGAGATCAATCCATGTTGTCATAAATGGAAGGATTTCCTTCTTTTTTATGGCTGAATAATATTGTGTGTGTGTGTGTGTGTGTGTGTGTGTGTGTATCATATTTTCTTTATAGAAGCAGACAGTAGAATGGTGGTTGCCAGGGGCAGAGGGGTGGTAGAAATGGGGAGACACTGACCAAAGATTACAGCCTTTCTGGTATAAGAGGGTCAGGTCCCAGGAATCTAAGATACAGCATGATGACTACAGGTAACAGTGATATGCCGTTCACTTGACAGTGGCCATGAGAGCAGAGCTTAAATGTTCTCCCCACAACAACAATGGCAACATGGTAACTATGAGAGGTGGAGGATGTGTTAGCTCACCTTATTGTGGTAAACATGGCACAATATATACGTGTATCAAACCACCATGTTTTACACCTTAAATTTACACAATGCTACATGTCAATTATATCTCAATAAAGCTGAGGGAAAGCAACCGAAGGACCTTCCCTCTACCTTGCCCCCAGGCAGGCTGCTACACTGCTGCTCCCTGAGAATTTCCCAGAATCGTAGCCTTCACTTTGGGGCTCTGTTTTCTTCCTCAACATCATCCTCACTGGCTTGTGCTCCCAGGACTCCACTGAAACTACCCTCTGAGACATCAAGGGCAGGAAAAAAAATAATGAAAATACAGGTATTGATTGCTACACACCAAAAATAGTACGGGGCAATCAAGCAAAACTATTGACTTTGTGCAAAAATACTGTATACGGTAAATAGCATCTACCCGTCACTGTCAGAGGCCAAGCTTCACACAACGGGGTGCAGTGTGGAGCTGGGAACTCCTCGAGTGACACTGCCAACAGTGCTTGTGTCTGCAGACACGGCTGAAGGCCTGGGAGAGGAGGGTCGGAGGAGACCTGGGAGGGCTGGGGACTCTCCTTCAACAGAGACTCTGTTGGTTCTGAGATGGGCACTCACCTGAAAATGACTGCCTGTCATCTCACCCCGAGGCACAGATGAACTCGCCCAGGAGTCCTGAGAGCCTGTCTAGCTCTGCATGGCTTCTGGTAAGCCCACCTCACGCTTACTGTTCGCAAGCCCTTGATGAGATCGCAGTAATTAGAGAGACAGTAAAAGCATAGCGTGTTACCTGAAACGGTCTCCCAGTGTTTGGTAAATCAGCAGAGGCAATATTCAGAACAGAGCCACAACCACCAAAACGTTCATTCTGACAGCCATATACAACCAGCGGGATTTATGAGAGAGAATTAAGGTCCTACGGAGAATGTGCAGTTCCAGACAAAGCCAGGATTTACACCAGCCATCCTGGAGAGGAAAGCCCACGCCACTCTTAAAAACAATTAAGCTTAGGCTTAAGCTTAAGAATCAGACAATCCAGTTACACAAAAGAGGTTTAAAGGATTTAGAAATTAATATCTCACAATTGCAAACAGAAGGAAAACTTAATATGCAGCTGGCAAAAGTTTACCGTTTGGTGTTCTCTCTGGTTTTTCCTAAATCAGTTTTGTTGGAATAATTAGAGGATTGGAACCAAAAAAGAGGCAGGAATTTAATCCAGAGATTTGCACCTTTTAAAAATAAGAGTGTCCCCTGTTCTTTCCCCCAAATAAAATATAACCTGTGCCCCGCACATAACAGACTAAAGCTGAGCCATTGTGGAAGGCAGATGGGGGAGAATTCTGTTGACCATAACTGGCCCCTCTATAAAGTAGAGATTGTACATTTTATCACACTCAGAACCCTCTGCATTATTTTAAAGTGATCAAATGATTCACACATGCATAGTTAAATAAGTAGATAGAATATGCAAGTGTGAAACTGAGTTTTTAAATTATTAGGTAATTCTTAAAGATCTTTAGAGACTACCTTGCAGCACTCGGTATTTGTGTCAACTCCACGAAAGACACAATTCAAAGAGCTGTGCATTTACCAATTTCCCCTTTGTTTACAGTTACATCACAAATGATTGGTTCGTTTGTCACTTTGTGTTGACTTCTGACTTGAAATTTTTCATATACTGTAATAGGTCATCATGGCAAAAATAAATAAAAACATATAAACAGTCCTGGCCGGTTTGGCTCAGCAGTAGAGTGTCGGCCCGCGGACCAATGAGTTGCGGGTTCGATTCCAGCCAAGGGCACGTACCTCAGTTGCAGTTCGTCCCCGGCCCTGGTCAGGGTTGTGCGGGAGGCAACCAGTCGATGTGTCTCTCCCACGTTGATGTTTCTCTCTCTCTCCCTCCCACTTTATCTGAAGATAAATAGAAAAATATCCTCAGGTGAGGATTAAAAATAAATAAATAAATAAATAAATAAATAAATAAATAAATAAAATAAAACATATAAACAGAGAGAGAAATTTTTTAAATTACCAACATCTATTATCCAAAGGCAAGACTTAGGTGCATATGTTTCAGACCTTTTCTTACGCACAGCTTTATAATCTGCTTTAACTTAAACTATGACTATCCCTCTGTAAGAGTTCACATTACTGCTAAGCTTTTCTTTCTCTAGCTTACTTACTAGTTATATGTTTATAGATTTTTTTTTTAAAGAGGTCATTTTACTATTTAAAAATTTTTCTAGAAATTTTTGGTCAAGGGATACTATATTTTATAATGTTCACCTCTTAGAATTTGTTTCTTAAGTCTCTGCTTTCATGGATTAGGGACAGGTTATGTGTCTGGCCACTTTCAAGTTCACAGGAAGGGCAGAGACAGCGCAGGCAGTCAAAGGATACTCATCAGGCGGAGAGCGGCCGCACACATGACACAGGGCTCCACGGTGACGTACAGCGCCGTGTGCTCAAACACTGAGGACGGACTCCTGCCACTTCGCCGACACCAGTCCAGGGCCTGGTCAATGGCCACCATCTCCGCATGTCGAGTGGCCTGAAAAGAGAGAGGAGCTTGCCTTGACAATGTCTGCTCCATGTAACAGTATTTTGCAAATACTCAAAAATAAATACCCAAAGAAATGGGCCTATTGTTTCTGCCAACATTTTGAAGAATGAAGGTTAGCAGTTAACACCCCGTTCCCCAGCTCAGGTACCATAACCTCACCAACAAACACGTTTAATCTGAAATGCCGCATGAATTATGCTATATTTTTTATTAAATACCTAAGAAGTTGGGGGACACTCTTTCAATTAAAATGCCACAGCGAAGGTGTGTTTAAAAAAAATGATGAGCCTAGCGTTTCTGGATATCTTAGGGAAAGCTTGACATTTTCATGAGCGTGTGCTCCAGTTTCAAATGTGTTTTCAAGGCTGCCACTGACCTCACTCTGAGCAAATCTATATCTAGTTTATGGGAATGTCTCACTTATATTTTCTATGGGATGTGATTTTATATACTAGCAAACTTTAAAGAGAAGCAGGTTTTTGGTACAGGTCTCAGATACCTCACGTGGGCAGCAGAATACGGGAGAAATCACACAGCATTTGGAAATCAACTACATTTAAATTTTAATCCTGACCTTGACATTACTAATTATGTGGCCTTGGGCAAGTTACATATCTTCTCTAAGCCTTGGTTTGCCCATGTGTAAAATGGGGTATAATGGTATCTGTTCCTGTTAAAGCAATCTGAATTACAGAAAGCACAGCCATAGAATGCTATATATGTACTCTGCTATGTGACAATCATTTATAATACTCATGATCATCACATTTATCAATAAACTTATACTGAGTGTTAACTGTGTACAAGCCACTGTGCTAAATTCTGTGTGGAATAAAAAGTCTCTGTCCTTAACAAGTATGAAGTCTGGCAGGGTAAACAGCAAGGTGTTCATTTACCTGCGACCTCGGGCAGGGTGTGGCGCGTGCTGGCACAGTGGCCCACGTACCACGAAAGCCAGGATTGTAAACCCAGAGCCACGGGTACTTTAGAGGAGAGGTTCCCAAACCTGGCCACATACCAGAACCAATAGTGGAGCTTGAAAAGGTTTCCCCAACTCCAGTGCTTTTCAAAAATCAGATTCAGAATCACCAAATCAAATCTCCCCGTAGTTCTCAATAAGTAACTGTTGAACTGAATCATTTCAGTCAACTTCCTCTTTTACGTCTGAAGAACCAGATGCTAAAATAGGATGTATTAAAGACACACAATGGGTCCGGCCGGTGTGGCTCAGTGGTTGAGCTTTGACCCACGCACCAAGAGGTCGCCAGTTCGATTCCCGGTCGGGACACATGCCCAGGTCGTGGGCCCAATCCCCAGTGGGGGGCATACAGAAGGCGGCCAATCGATGTTCTCTCTCATCGATGTTTCTATCTTTCTCTCCCTCTAACTTTCTCTCTCTCTAAAATCAATAAAGGAAAAAAAAATTTTTTTTAAATAAAAATAAAGACACAGTGGGACAGGTGATGATGGTGGTAACGGGTGGTGATGGTATCAAAGTCAAAAACACGATCAGGTCTCCTCATTTGGGGTCAAGAGTCTTTCTATAGTGTGATTAGAGGATAATCTTCTATAGGACACAGAATACCAAAATAAATCCAGGTTAATTTCAAAGTAAGAAGAAACACAAGTCATTGGGCGGTTAGATGGACATTGTTAGGACATTCAAAGTTCTCATGTTAAAGATATTGTACCAATCCACAAAATACAAATAGGAAAATATGACAATTATCTAAAATACAAATATAATATCCCACATATAAGTATCTATATATTCTATATAAATATATAGAATATATAGAATATCTATATATAATATCCCACATATAAGTATCTATATATCTATAATTGCTGTATCATGTTTATTATCTCACAGGCATTTTGACATCACATAACTGCTTTGTGAACCTGTGTTCCCACTGCACATGTGTTTTGCTAAATCTCAGTTTTGTTTTTGATAGATAGGATGGATGAACTTGAAAGTCCACATAGCACCAGTATCAACACCTGCTCCTTCCCTGGCTCCCAAGATCATACAACAAGGTCACAGTCTGTGTGGGTGGGCTTCTGCTCTCCCTGGTCCACCTAGTACTTCTTATCATCATAAAACCTGACACTCCATCTACACTTACTGTGACACACTGTTGTGATTTCATAGTCACAAAGTGTTGCCTTAATTTATGAACTTCTCAACCTAACCACAGTAAGTTAAAAGTCCCACAACCTATTAAAGTGTTCATACTCCACGTAGGAACAGAGACCACAGGTAGTGGGGACTTCACTCCGCTGAATTATCTGAAACAGAAAGAGCTTCTTTTTTTTTGTTTTGTTTTATTAATTTATTTTTGTTACAGATGTTTCTCCTTTTTTCCTCATTGACACCCTCCTCCCCATCCTCCCCACCCCGTCCCCAGCTTTGTTGTCCATGTCCATCAGTTATGCGTACATGCGTATAAGTTCTGTGGTTTATCTCTTCCCTCCTCCCCCACCCCCTCTTCAGAGGGTTGTCAGTCTGTACCCTACTTCCACATCTCTGGGTCTACCCTGTTCCTCAGACTGTTATGTTCATTATACTCCACAAATAAGTGAGATCATGTGATATTTGTCTTTCTCTGCTTGGCTTGTTTCGCTTAGGATAATACTCTCAAGGTCCCTCCATGTCGTCTCAAAGGATAAGAGATCTTTCTTTCTTACAGCTGCATAGTACTCCATTGTGTATATGTACCACAGCTTTTGTATCCATTCGTCCACTGATGGACACTTGCGCTGTTTCCAGATCTTAGGTATTATAAATAGTGCTGCTATGAACATGGGGGTACATATATTCTTTCCGATTGGTGTTTCAGGCTTCTCAGGGTATATTCCTAGAAGTGGGATCACTGGGTCAAATGGCAGTTCAATTTTTAATTTTTTGAGGTAACACCATAGTGTTTTCCACAGTGGCTGCACCAGTCTGCTTTCCCACCAGCAGTGTACTAGAGTCCCCTTTTCTCCACACCCTCGCCAACACTTGTTGTTTGTAGAAAGAGCTTCTTTACACATCCTTTTATAGTTACTAAAGAATGTGATATGAGTTAAAGGCATGTTTTGTAAAGTGGAATTTTCATATATTAGATTTGCTTAAAATGGAAATAGACTCATTTCTTCCACACTGACACTCTAATGCAAAAAAAAAATCACCTCTTAGGTTTCACTCAAGTGTTCAGATAAAGCTCCATGAAATAGAAAACTAGCTCTGAAGGTTTTACTGGTTTATTAAATTTTTCTTAATGCTCCAAATTTTAAAAAGTCAACATATGTCACTTTTAGAAGGAGGAGAAAATAAGGATCTCAAAAGAAGAGATGTTTAGGGAAAACTACCCTTCCACTGACTCCTATCGACTCTGCACAGACCCCTCCTCTCGCCGACGGTGATAACAGCCCTCCTCTCCGACCACTCTGCCCTGGGTCTCAGTTATATCGTTGAACTCACATACGTTTTTGGTTTGATTAACTTCATTTCTTCCCTTCCCCACAACTTCATTGTTGTAGACCATAAGGCAGCCAACAGGAACTTCAATACTTTCCAGGGCTTCTTTGGCCTGAAAAACAAAGTGGAAAATCTAAGAGGTAATGTTCGATGCTCGACAGGACTACAGGGAAGAAACAGAAGCAGCCAGGGCGGTAGACCTTTCCCTTTTCCCAAGCACCATTCAGCACTTAGTGCCTTGTCCTCTGTGTGTCCCCGTTAAGGGAGACTCGGGAAGAAATCCCCTTCATAGGTCCTGAGCCCCTGAAGTTTTTGTCCTCATTGGAAAAAGAGGTGATCAAAAAACTGTTATGGACTCTTGTTCTTACACTGCCAGGGTCTATGCGCCTTTTCAGAGAGCGCATGTATATTTGCAAAGAGGTAGAAGAATGAATAACATTTATAAAGCCTTTCTTTATATTCTTTCCTTGTTGAAATTCTACTTGCTTAACTTTGTTTCTCAGAATATATCCTCTAGAGTTCCAGTAACAAAATGGTGATTTCTGCTCTGAGACCAGAAAAGCTGAGGAACAATCTAGGTGAAAAGGGCACAACCGCTTTGGAGAACACTTTGGAAGTTTCCTGAACAAGTGAGCACATTGCCTATGAACAAATTCCACTCCTGAGTATTTATTTAAGAAAAGATATTGTGTATCTACCAAAAAAAAACTTATAGAAGAATGGTCATAGCCCGGCCGGTGTGGCTCAGTGGATTGAGCGTCATCCCATGGACTGAGAGGTCCCAGTTCGATTCCTGGATTCCTGGTCAGGGCACATGCCTGGGGGGTTGCAGGCTCGATCCCCAGTAGGGGGCATGCAGGAGGCAGCCAATCAATGTTTCTCTCTCACATTGATGTTTCCATCTCTCCCTCTCTCTCTCAAAAAAGAATGGTCATGATAGCTTGATTCGTAATAGCCCAAATCTGGAAATAGCTCAGGTGTCCATCCACAAAAGAATGGATGAACCAACTGTGGTCTAGGCACACAGTAGCACACTACTCAGCAATAAAAAGGAACGAAGTGCTGATAAATACAGAACATGCACAAATCTCAGACATGCCAGGTAAAAGAAGTTAAACACAAGGCATACATGCTGTATGATGCCCTTCAGGAGAAGTGCTAGACTTGACAAAACTAAACTACACTCAGAGAAAATGGAATGGCGGTTGCTTCATGGAAGGGGATGTGTAGATTAAAAGAACCCAATAACAGCTATTCCTAAAAAGGCATGACAGTTCTTATTTTGGCAGGCTAGGTTCCCATGCAGGGCATACACCCACACCATAGGGCACATGTACTGCACAGTTAAAGGCATTGCTGAAAACAGTGTTCTATCTCCTGCGCTGGCCTCTTACTCCCAGCTACACTGTATTTATAGTAGCAATAACTTCCTATCATAATGTTAACATGGGCTCCGTAGCTACTTCAAGCATGTTCAACTGACACTTTTCATTTAGCTGAAAGAGGGGACAGGAGAGGCACACAGTGGTGGCAAACAGAACCTCTCCTTCCCCCCTGGGGGCGGGGGCAGAGCTGGGACACACTGACATGGAAAGTGGCAGTATCTAAAGCAGTAAGACTGCTTCTTCAGAACTGTGTCGTGAACTACCCACAGGCTACGTCTGTCCCAGTTCTGTAAAAAGGGTTAAAGCATGCCCAGTTCATGCAAAGTTGGAAAGTCTGAAGAGTTCCAAGGTTTGGTGAATACACACAAATAAATATTTCCAGTGCACCATAGGCTACTATTGAAAGGAAAGCCAGGAGGTCAGACAGCAGGGGAGGGTGGTGATGTTGAGTCAGTGCAGTTACAGCAGTCATCAGACAAAGATGTGATCTAAAAAAAAATTTTTTTTTTAGAGAGAGAGAGAAACATCAATTTGTTGTTCCACTTATTTATGATTCTTATATGTGCCCTGACCAGGGATCAAACACGCAACCTTGGCATATCAGAATGATGCTCTAGCCACTGAGCTACCCAACCAGGGCCAAGATTATAATTTAAAATAAACTTAGAATTACACATAACCCCGGGTACACATGAGAGACAAATGATTTATTTGTTCAACAAATACCTGTTGAGGATCTTGAGATAAGGACATTATCCTGGTGGCCCTAAGTGCAACCACAGGTGTCCTTATAAGAGAGGAGCAGAGAGAGAGTGACACAGAAAGCAGAATGCAATGTGGCAACGGAAGCGGAGAGAAGGACTGGGAGATGCTACGCTGTTGGCTTTGAAGATGGAGCAAGAGGCCCTGAGCTGAGCAAGGAATGTCCCTCTAGAATAGTGATTTTCCACCAATATGCTGCAAGAATTGTTAAAACATGCAATACCTGACTATTCAGTAAGGGGCACTGACCTCTTTCCCTTAGATTGTCAAAAAATAATAATAATATTAACAGCCAACACAATAGCCATCCGCTGTGAATGAATAAAAATTATGCCTACTTTTTTGGTCAGATCGGCAAAAAATGTAATATACTTTTTGGTGTGCCGCAGAATTTTAGCAATTTGTGCCAGGAGATGAGAAAGGTGGAAAAGCACTGCTCCAGAATCTGGAAAAGCCAAGGAAACATACCCTGTAGAGCCTCCAGAGGGCGCTGAGCCCTGCTGAAACTGCTTGTGGCCCAGAGAAACTAATTCCTGACTCCTGGCCTGCAGGACTATAAGAAAATAAACTTGGGTTGTTTTATGCCACCAAGTTTGTGATAATTTGTTACAAAATCCATAGGAAACAAATACACCTCATTAAGAGTAAAAAAAAAAAAAAGACAAACTAAAACTGGAAGAAGATAATTGCAAACCACACACTGAACAAAGATATATAGTACGCACACTACGTAAAGAACACTCAAAATTCAACATGAAACTCCAAACACGCCCATTAGAAAATGGGCAAAATATATTAACAGACATTTCACCAAAGAAGGCATACAAATGGCAAATAAGTATATGAAAAGATGTCCACATCATTAGCCATTAGGAAAATGCAAATTAAAACCACAACGAGATAGCACTGCACACCTATCAGAATGGCTACAATGAAAAGTAAGAAACACTAAATGCTGGCGAGGCTGTGGAGAAACAGGATCACTCACACACTGCTGGTAGGAATGTAAATGGTACAGCCACTCTGCAAAATAGCTTGGCAGCTTCTTAAAAATCCAAACACGTACTTAACGTATAACCCAGCAACTGCTCTCTTGGACATGTGAAATCTTAAGATCTTAGGTTCACACAATACATAATTTTGTATAAAGACACGAATGTTCATAGGAGTTTTATTCATAATAGCCAAAAACTGGAAATGACCCAAATGTCCTTCCGTCAGGGAATGCTAAAACAAACTGTGGTACGTCCATCCCATGGAAAAACTACACAGCAATGAAAAGGAATGAACTACTGATTGATGCAACAACTTGGATGAATCTCAAGGAAATTATGTTGCATGGGGAAAAAAAAACAATCTCACAAGGTTACATATTTCTGTATATAACATTCCTGAATGACAAAATTAGAGATGTGGAGAAGAGACTAGTGGCTGCTGCCCGGGTTTGGGCTTTGGGAGGGGGTGGTGGCCATAAAAGGGCAGCATCAGGGAACCTATGATGATGGAGCCGTTCTGGTGGTAATTAAACAAAACCAAATATGTGTCAAAACTACACATACACGTGCAGGCTCACACGAGTGCGTATAAAGCTGATGAAACCTGAATAAACTCGCTGACTGCATCACAGCCATTTTCCTGGTTCTGCGATTGCACTAGGTTATGTAACATGTCACCATTGGAGGAAACCAGGTGAAGGGTATATGGGCCTTCCTGGTACACTTTTTTGCAACTTCCTGTGAAACTATAATTATTTCGAAATGAAAAGTTTAAAAAAAGGTGGAGTCAATGAGAAGTATCTTGGCATGCAGATTAATTGATGCCTAGAGAGGTAGGAGAAAAACCAGGAGTGTCTGGTGTTATGAAAGACCCGAGAGAAAAACGGGCCGAGAAAGAAGGTCGGTGACCGGAGGAGCAACCTGAGTAGAATGGTGGAAACGAAAGCCAGTGGCTCGAAGAGTGGCTCATCTAAGGTTAAATGTCTAGCTTCCATTCCAACACCGCTACGGCCACAGCCTCCAGTGGTCCGACTCTGAGCTTACAAATAGTAAGAGCTCACAATTTACCAAAAAATTTACTTTGATCCGGGACTATTTTAAGCACTTTATTAGTATTAATGTATTGAGGTTAGAACCCTATGAGATAGGGTCAATGATCTTCCCCAGATGAGGAACCTGAGACATGGGGAGGTCATGGAATTTGCCCATGTGAGAGGCTGGGACTAGAGCCCAAGCAATCTGGCTCCATTCATTCATTTGTTCAACGAGTATCTGTGGAGCACCTACCAGGTGCCAGGTTCCTCGGCAATTTGCCTCGGCTCTGCCTCTAATTTCTACTCCAGTCACCACTGGTCAGCTACCTTCTCAGTGTTTGGTGTTGAAGTAGCTCCAGTTCAAGAGACAAAGGGAGAGGGAACACTCAGCAAGAGAGTGAGACGCACAAAGTTTAAGGATATAAAAAACTGCAAGAGAATAAACAAATAAGGAGGCCATGTGACAAGGATTTTCTGTAAAACTATGTATGGCCTTGTGGCCACTTCAAACATGCAGAAAAGAATCCAAGACCAAGTGAAAGGGAGTGGGTGGCAGGGGAGAGGGGGGACCCGTAGTGCCCAATGGGGTTCCAGGTCCCGACTTGTTCACCTGGAAGACAAGGGGCAGGGCCCCCTGCGGAGGCCTGGCAGCCTCTCTCCACCCATGCCCGGGGTGACGGGGCTTGTGCCTATCATGTTTCCTGTGGACTTTTTCTTTTCCCTGCCAGCAAATTTATCTCCTGTTACTGTTTCCCACCTCTCATGGGTGGACTCCCAACCGCAGGGCTGACCCTTGAAACACGTGGATTCGAATTGCACAACTGAAAAAAACCCTCCTCTAGGTGGATCTGTGCAGTCCAAACCCACGTTGTTCAAGGGCCAACTGTGTATGTGCGTATGTGCATATATAAAATATACAGATTTACTTTACTTCAAGTTCAACATAGATTTAACTAGCTGAAAATAATTTCCTATCCATCCCATCTCATACTCCCAATGCTCCCAACTCCTCTGTCAAGTCCGATCCTTGTTTTCTGAATGCAAGAGCTCAGGCAAAATGGGTCCGAACAGTGTGTGCGGAGGTTGTAACTGTCCCATCTTTTGGGGGAGAGGCCAAGGGTCAGCTACTGTTTAAAATGCCAACTTGGTCTTCCATAACGTTTTCAAAATTGAAGAATAAAATCTCTCCTCTTCCCAGCCCAAACGCTGGTCTCCACTGAGTCTTTAAACGTCATTTCCTTTGCTCTAGTCAGGGCCTGCTGGTTACGGATAACAACAGCTCCAGAATGGAAGACAAGTTTCTTGAAAGTCATCACTCCTATAACTACTCTCTGTGAGGTGGTAGGACAGTGGGGAGCCTGGGGACAGTCTACAGTTTACACAGATGCTGGACGAGTTCCCAGATATACTTCCTATGAATGAAAAAAAAATCCGAGGAAGAAACAATTTAACCAGAGCCACTCTTAGCTAGAAAGTAATAACATCCAAAAGATCCCACTACAGCAGTTACTGCCAATGACGCTCTGAAGCTCTGTTTTCCTCTATCAACTTTAAATTCCTCAGCCTGGCACTGAGAGCCCCCCAATACCCCCATCCTCCCGCCAGCTGACTGAACAGTTCTTAACCTTTTCACAGCCCAAATCGCCTTTGAGAATCTGATGAAAGTTGTGGACCCTCTCACACCGATCAGGCATACGCACATAATGTTACATAGTTTCAGGGTTTGTAGGTCCTCTCCAACCTGGGTCCGAGGTGAGGGAGCCCTGTTCTAGACAGAGAGCTGGATCAACTCCTAACCAACACAGTTCTCCGTTTCTTGGTACTTGACAGTTCCTCTGCTTTGATCAACCTTTCTTTCCCTTCCTTTCCATCAACCCACATCCCTTTTTCTCTTTTTAAAATTCCATAAGCATCCAAAATTGATCTCAAATGACTTGCTCAGGACTTTGTCACCTATTATCTGACAATACTTTATACCAGTCTCTTATTTTGGACCCTGGACATGTTACTTATTAACTTTTTCACTGGTGCATGGCTTAAGTTCATCTATTAAACAATATGTTCCTGAGGGGCACGCACTCGATCCAGGCACTAGCACACCTGACTTGCTCACCTTTGCAGCCCTAGCACCCAGCATGTGGCCTAAAACACGGTAAACATTTAATTACACATTTGTTGAAATGGATTAGTTTCTGTGCTTGATTTCTTTTTTAATTTCCCTCAGGCCTAGCACAACATTATACTAATACCAGACACCCAAAAAATGAATATTACAATAATATATAATGGATTTATTCTAGAATACTTGCTTTCGATAAATAAATAGATCTAGATGATAGATAGATAGATAGATAGATAGATGATAGATAGATAGATAGATAGATAGATAGATAGATAGATAGATAGATAGATAGATAGATGATAGATAGATCTATCTAGATAGACACACACACACACACACACACACACACACACACACTCAATCTTTCTTTTTCCTAATTATAAAGTAAGATATGTTCAAGGTGGAAAGTCTGGGGGTAAAAAATCCACACATTAAAAAATAAAACCACTTACTCAGTTATTATTCTATGACAGAAGATTTTTAAGTTTTCTTCTATACTTGCATATATTTATAGTTTTGTAAAAAGTCAAGTAGATTTATACTATACATACAGTTCAACAGTCCACCATTTTCATTTAGAAATACAAACATTTACCCATGTTGGGTAATATTTTTTCAGCACATGTTTTTTTTTAAGTTGTATAGTGCTCCTCTGTGCGAACAGATGATTCATTTAACTGGTCCCCTATTGTTTGACATTCACATTTTTTCAAATCTCCACTATTATAAACAAGTAAAGAACTTCCCTACATATCTCTATTACTTCCTTGTGAATTATTTCTAGAAATAGCTATAAAATACAAAAGGTTCCTACAATGTAATTTTTAAAAATAAAGCTAATAATAAAATTGGGCAATGTATATGTCAAGGCAATTCACAGTGAAAAAACACTCAAATGTCTAACCAGGATGTTCAATACACAGTAGGTCAGGGCAATGGAACGGAAAAGGCAGGGATCCAGTAGAGTGTACACTGGAGAGCAGTGAGAACCAAACACGGTGCAGTACGAGCCATGGTGAAAACAGATGGCTAGACACAGCTTCGTCCTTACCAGCTTCCAACTGGGGGAATTATTTACCTCTCTGAACTTCAGTGTCCCCATCTGAACAGGAGTAATAATACCCACCTCACTGGCTACTGTGGGGCTTACATAGTATGGCCCATATGAAACACTGTGCATAGCACTGTCTAAACCATAATGAGTGCAACACTGTTACTTATTCTTATATTTGTTTCCAAGCCTATATCCTTAGAACTAGATGCTATGATGACTAAAACAATAACCTTTATTATATGCTTAGCTCTCCAAAAGAAAACTGGACATGAAAAATAGTGATTTTTAGAAAACAATAATAAGTAGGTAACTTTATTTAAGAGTAGATTACTCTTTAACTTTATCAAAGAGTAACAACAAAAAAGTTACACAGCTGTTACTTCTTGCCTATAACATTGTCAAATATTAAAAAGTGATCATTCCAGGGCTAGTGGGAGCAGGGTTAGGACAGAAGGTCCTTATATACTGGTGATGGAATTGTGACCCTTCAGACCAGTGCTATCCAACAGAACCTTTTGTAGTAATGGAAATGTCCTTTGATCTACACTGTCCGTATGGTAGCCACTGGCCATGTGTGGCTAATCAGTACTTGAAATGTGGCTAATGTGACTGAGGGACTGAATATTTAATTTTATTTCATCTTAATTTAAATAGCCACACGTGCTAGGGGCTACTGTATTGGGCAGCATGGTTCTAGAAGGCAATCAAAGCATATCTTTATGGTTTTAAAACACATACATCCTGGAGTGCTCTCCCCAGGGGAGCACTCCAGCACCATTCCCTTCCCCCTTCTTCCCTGTAAGGGACCCCAGGAGAATTGCAACCAGGGGAGCAATGGGCAGCTGCAGCTTGTCCTGGGCTAACCCCCTGAAACTGTCTCCAAGAACCTCTTCTTTCTGACTTCCCAGTGAGCCAGAGCAGCCCAGCCTAGGCTCTCCTGTTGCTTCTTCTACGCCCTCCTTCATTTCACTGTCCTAGCTACGTTTTTGCTGTGGCCAGTAAATTCTTTCTTACTTTGAAAAAGAAAGAAAGAAAAGAAAACACATACATCCTGTGTCCTACTTTTGGTAATCTATTCCATAGAAATAAAGGTATCATGGGATGTGGGTGAAAACAAGATAAACCAAAATAAGAAATATTTAAGGTTGGGGGCAAGGGCAAGGTGTTCACAATCAAAGAGAGAATCTACCATTACATTGATTTAAAAGTATATATGTCAAAAAACAAAATTTTAAAAACCTACCACAGAGTTTTAACATAAGAAAAATGTATATGTGCCTATTTACATATGGACAGAGATATATGGAAAGAGTCTCCTAAAATGCGTATAATGGTATCTTTGATGCTAGAATTTTAGGTAATTATTCCTTAGTCTGTTAAATCTTTCTTATAGTTTGAATTTCTTATGACTAGGTATTATAATCACGAAAAGAAAACATTAAAATATTTTCATTTGGCCCTGGCCGGTTTGGCTTAGCAGTTAAAGTGTCGACCCTAAGACCAATGAGCCTCGGGTTTGATTCTGGTCAAGGGCACATACCTCGTTTTTGGTTTGTCCCCGGCCCTGGTCAGGGTCGTGCGGGAGGCAACCAGTTGATGTGTCCCTCTCGCATCGATGTTTCTCTCTCTCTCCCTCCCACTCTATCGGAAGATAAATGAAAAAATATCCTCGGGTGAGGATTAAATATATGTATATATATTTATTTTTTAATTTGGAAAAAAATTACCATAAACTGGTATTTTTGACATTACTGGATCAAAGGACAAACCCAGGTTTAAGGCTTTTCATATCTGCGTAGCTAAATTGCCCTCTAGATAGGCTGCTCCAGTTTCAGCAACCAACTAGCTAATTCTTCATGCTCATACCCTTACAAACAGCAAGCATCAAGTTTCAGCTTTGCCAATTCAACAAGTGAAAAATTGTATCTCTTTTTAATTTGTATTTCACTTATGACTAGTCAAATTTCACATTTGTTCACTTACTTGCTAGCTATTTGTATTTCATTTAGAAACACCATGTTCATTTCCTTGACTTTTTCAATATTAGGACCTACATCTTATTAGTTTGTAAAGGTTCTTTCTAAATGAAGGTTATCAAACCTGTCCTTCTATATATGTTGCAAATATTTTCTCTCTTTGTCATTTGCTTTGTTACTGTGTATCTTGTCATTTTAATATTAGATGTTTTCAATATTTATGCAATTAAAACTATCAAATTTTCTTTTAAGTTTTCTGCCTTTGGTGATATACTTTAAAGCAGGAGTGGGGAACCTTTTTTTCTGCCAAGGGCCACTTGGATATTTATAACATCATTCAAGGGCATATGAAATTATCAACTTAAAAATTAGCCTGCTATATTTGGTCAGGCTAATTTGGTGAGGTGTGTGATGTTAGCTGGTATTGATTTCTCAGGCCTTATATGGCCCACAGGCTGGATGTTCCCTACACCTGCTTTAAAGAGTCCATCCTCATTGCAAGTTCTCCAGGCCTTCTCTCAATAAATGCTAACATTTACTTACTACCGGTTTTTTTCTGATTTTACATTTTTAATTCTATCTCTTCAATAAGATTATTTATATTTTTACTACAAAAATATATTGATAAATTTCTTTAAAATGACCCATAATTTTACCATGTTAACGAATTATTTTGGTGTGTTCTCCTCTAGTCCTTGTTCATTTGATAAAAACAGCTTCTGTTTATTGAGCGTATTTTGTCAGTGCTTTACAAACATATCCTTGAATCTATACAATCCTAAGAGATAGCTATGCCCATTTTATGCAAGGAACCAAGACTGAAAGGTTAAGAATCTGTGTAAGTTGCCCGGCCAGTGAGGCTCAGTAGATTGAGAGGAGTACCATGCCATTTGATTCCCAGTCAGGGCGCATGCCTGGGTTGGGGGCTCCATCCCCAGTAGGGGGCATGCAGGAGGCAGCCAATAGATGTTTCTCCTTCACACCAATGTTTCTCTTTCTCTCTCTCCCTTCCTCTTTCTCTCTAAAAAATCAATAAAAACATATTAAAAAAAAATCTGTCAAAGTTAGTTTGCTGTCAGTGGCCATTCTAGGGTTTGCACATAGGCTAGTCTAACCTCCAAAGCTGTATGTATAATGTAAAATAATTTGCATTCTGCTTTCTTAATGTTTAATCAAACATGTAGTTGTGATACTTAACATTATGTTTATATTTAATATCCATAATGATTTTAATAACAGCATATTATTTTAACACAGTAACACACCAGGATTTAATTAACCATTTCCTTCTATTATACTTAAAGTTGGAAATACTCACTGTTTTCTATTTCTAAAAATTTAATCTAAGCAAACTCCACATATAAATACTTTGAGGAGAGTTTCTGAAGCTAATGAACGGAAATGAAAGAGACCACAAATTCTGACTTCCCAGCATTCAGGTATCATCTGCCCTCTGGATCTCTCACCTATGGGATACAAATGCAGCTTACTCTAAGATATTTCAGCCTTCTCTAGCATTTATTATCATCCTCACTATTTATTAAGAAGCTGCCTAGCACATGATATTATTGAAATGATTTGGAGGAAAGAGAGTGAGATTTTGATATCTCATGGAAACTTCTTGTTTCCAATGCATAAAAGGAGTGCAGGACAAATAAATCTATATTATAAATTACAAATTAATTTTTAAATGCTTATGTGAACATTATTTAAAATATCAACTAGAAGGTTATGTGTCCTGTAAGTTTAATGGAGGAAATAAATTTTCAAGTGGACTCAAGAAGGAGCCATGAAATCAAGTTAGTGGGTGGTGAACCTCAATAAAGAAATACCAGGAAAACAGCAAACAGGAATGTTAAGTATGGTTCTGAAACACTTTTGTGTCAACTATAGCTATGTGTGTTTACTGGGTTGTAATATAAAAGGTTTTTTTTTTTTTTTTACTGTGAGTCACTTTCAAAAAAGTATAAGAAACAAGTTTAAAAGAACATTATGTTAGTATCAGAAACAAATGCATAGATGCAGTACAGTCTAATGCCTCAGAGATAATATTTGGCTGTAATAGTGCATGAATGCAGGGAAAAAATACCAGAAGAGCACAGATACTGAATCCCTACTGCCAAGCATAGTGCATTCAAGAAACATCTGTGAAGTGAAGACATAATTATGAATTAATTAGCTATAGGAGACCAGAGACCACTAAGGATAGAAAGAATATAATTTTAAAAAAATGCTATGAAAAAGATTTCTTTTACAGTAGCTTTAGGGAAATGTAAAACTGAAGGGCATTTCATATATGTATATATGTGTGTGTGCTTGTATTTATATACATATATACATCGAATACACTTTTATCCCTTAAAGAGCTCGCTGGCACACATAAGTATGGGTAGAGCTTGGATTAGACACAAATCTGATTAGAGCGAGGTAGGAAGTAGAACAGAAGGCAGTAGGATGGGTGGATGGATGGACGGATGTTGGAATCTAGCTGTAGAGGGACTTGTTTTTTATCTACTCCCTACTAGAACCGTCCTCAGCTTCCTTCCTTCTACTAGATAGGTTCAAGGGGTCATAAATACAAAATGTGACTTGGCGGATTTGCGAGTGTGTTCACGGGAAAGAAGGGGATGCAGCACGCACGTGCCAACAGCAGCGGAATCGGGATATTTGACGTATCCTTGATGCCAGTGAAAAAGAAATCATTTCTGTATTTCCGCTCTTCCTTCCCCAGAACCACTGTGAGAGGGGCTCGAACCAGCTGTTTACCCAGAGAACGCGGCGCCTGCGGGACTGTGGTGACGAGAAAGCGCCCGGGACGTCTGCTCAAATGATCGGGCAGGGAAGGGAGCCAGAGAAGTTCCCACCCCCGCGCGGCATCTACCTCCAGGGCTCCTCACCATCTGCATGGCCTCCTCCATCCACTTTTCGATCTCCTCCGCTGACACCGAGCACCCGCCGCCGGCAGCCGGCGCGGGTGCCTCCTTCGCCTCCATGCTGCGCTCAGCGCTCAGCGCCGGCACGGAACTCGGCGCGCGCGGGCCGCCGTTTCCGGGGGAGCCGATCGGCGAGGCACCCGGGAGCGAATTCTGGACGGACCTGGGTGAGTGTTGGCGGCGGCGCGGCGGCAGCTGCACAAAGCGCAGCTGCTCTGCTGTCGTCCACTCCCCCTTCCCGCTCCGGCGACAGTCTCTGCGGAAAGTGGTTTCTAGTGAGCACCGAGCGGGACCGCGGTGGTCCTGCCGGGTGGTCCAGGTCAGGTGACAAAGAAGCGCTTTCCTGGTGCACCACCCCCTCACCCCTAGGCAGCCCGCACCCCCAGGGCCTGAAGATGCTGAGATCTATGTGGAATTTTCTCAAACGTCACAAAAAGAAATGTATCTTCCTGGGCACGGCCCTCGGAGGTGGGTGACAGCGTTGTTGGAACGGGGCATTGGGCGAAGGGGGTGGGGGGAGAGGCCACTGTCTTCTAAAACAGAGAGGCCGGGACCCTCGTCCGGCCTGTGTAGAGGGGATTCGCTCAACTGTCATGCGGCGAGCAGGGCAACGAGCCTCCAGGGTTCTGGGCATCTCCCCAATGGAGGAAGGTGTGCCCTTTGTCCTGACACTGCCCCTGACACTGTCGCCTGTCCTGTATTCTCACGGACCTAGGGAGAACCCACCACAATCAAGTTTCAGTTGCAAGGCACCATTCTCCGTGGACACGCGTTGTTGTTGTTTTTAATGCTCTTCCATTGTTTTCCTGAGATTCTTCGTTTCTTTTTGGCATTCCTGGTACTTTGCTTGGCTTTCACCCGCAGAAGTTTCGTAATAATATTCTAGGAGTTACCTAAAGTCTGCACGTCGAGTGTTGTTTAAAGTTCATTTGAATTTTTGAGAACAGCGCAATTGTACAGAAGGGCTGGAAGATAGGTACTAGACAAAAAAAAAAAAAAAACCCGCAAATCAATATTTTAGCTCTGTTTCTGCTATTTTAGAATACGAACTATGCAGTAAATTATGCAGTAAGGCAGTGCTTTCAGGGTGTGTCATCTTTCTCGGGATCTTCAAGGTTGGGATCAATGCCCATCTAGCTGACATTACTGAGTTGCACAGGCTGAAAAGAGATTTAGAAACAGATAACAATCTTGAGAGCCTTTTTCCTCATATGGCAGTCATGTCATAATGAGCAGGGATGTAAAGGGGACAATAAAAAGCTTTGTGAGGTATAGGAGAAGAAAATGTAAGAATGTTAAGAAATTTTTAGAATTTGAGTTTTTTGAGAACGATTATCACTACATGCTTTGATTACAGAAGTACTGAAAAAACAAGAACAGAAATTTCCCAAAGAATTAGGTTGCTTTTCCCTTACTAGTATTAGATTATATTCTATTATCCTCCAAACAATTTGAAATTAACAATACTCTTAGCATCATTGATTTAGATCTGTTGATTCTTGAAAGTTTGAAACAGGCCTCTTGTTGTTGAGGCAATGAGAGGGTCTTTTCCTAGTCTCTGAGCCCTATCATAATTTAATAATGAGCATATGTAAATTTTCATCAAATTAGGTGTCAGCCACTGTTACCTAATGTATATTTAGATTATGCTAAGACTATTGAGTCCATTTTATTTGTAGAAGCTAAAGATATACGTGTGATGGAAGAAGTATAAATAAAGTATTTGTACTGCCACTAAAGGAAATGAAAGAATCTCTCTTTAGCAGTCTCAGAAAGATTGGCATGCCCCTTCAAATTTATGGAACAATCTACTGGTAGATTAGGAGAATCAGAGGGGAAGCAAAAAATTATACTTAAGAGATAGTTATAGATTTTTTTCCAGAAGTCTATCCAGAGCTTTATAGTTACAGATTAAGAGGAATGAGAAAGAAAAAAAGGTTCAGAGAGACAGAGGAAATAATCCTAGTGTTTTATAACAAAAAAAAAAGAAGTTAATCTAAAAGAAAAAAAGTAGATGACCTTATTTGTTTGGGCCTCATATTTTTTTCTGCTTCAAGGGAAAGGTCCTATAACATGTTACATTTCAGTTAATCTAACTTAAGAAATATTTATCAAGTGCCTATAGTATTGAAGGTAATGTGATTGGAAATAGGAGATTTACAGAGATTTCTAAGAGTAATAGTTATTATTAGATTTCTAATAGTAATAGCTACCACTTGTAGTATTCAGAGGGTATGACGACAGGGTAGTTATTGTTATCCCCATTCAGGAATGTGGGAACTGAGCCCTAAGAATTTAAGAAACTTGCCCAGGGTCTTCGAGTTGGTAAGGAGAAAGCTAGAATTCAAACCCAGGTGTGTTAGATCCCAAAGCACATTCTCTTTCCACTTTGTCTTCATGGACTTCATGATCTGGTAGGAATGAGAAATAAGTGTCTTAGTCCATTCGGGCTGCTATAACAACGTGCCACAGACTTGGCGGCTTATAAACAACATAAACTTATTTCTCACAGTTCTGGAGACTGGAAGTCCAAGATTGGGGGTGCAAGCATGGTTAAGTGAGGGACTTCTTCCAGGTTTCACACTTGTTGTATCCTCATGTAACAGATAGGACTCTGTGAAAACCCTTTATAAGAAGACTAATCTCATCAGAAGGGCTCCACCCTCATGACCTAAGCACATTCCAGAGATCTCACCTCCTAATACCATCACATCAGGCATTAGGATTTCAATATATGAATTTGGAGCAGGAAGGTACACAAACATTCACAGCCTACCAGCAAGTATACAAATAATTAAAATACAAAACAGTAAGAGCTGAAAAATGTTATACAGATCAAACTAGCAGATAGCATGTAAGGTTATAAAAAATCAAGAAAGGACTTAATGGAAGACACATATTGACAGGTTTGAAAGCTAGATAAGATATAAACATGGGTGCTCTAAGAGGTTTAGCCATCCAGGGGTAGGGGAAGAACATAAGTAAAAACTTTGAGGTACAGGCCTTCTTAACTAAAGATTTCCTGCATTTTGAATGAGTAATTGCTTTAGATCAATTTGTACAATTTGAACAGTTTATGCAAAGACTAGAGCTTTGGTTCTCAAACTTTTTGGCTAGAGGTCTTCTTTACATTTTTAAATATTAAGGGCTCTAAAGAGCCTTTTAAAATGTGCATGTAATTAGTAGTTCCCATATTAGAAATTACAACTAAGAAATGTTTAAAATATCAATACTGAACCCATAACATATTAACATAATTACTTTGCTAAATTAGTGAGGAGAGTGGCATTGTTTTAAATTTTTACAGATCTCTTTACTGTCTGGCTTAATTGAATAAAGCTGGATTCTCATATCTCATTTTGTACATAGTCATCTGCAATGCCACAGGTCATGTAACCTCCAGAATACTCCATTGTAAACTAATGAGAATAAGAATGAAAAAGGCAAATCGTGTTTTAGTATTATTACAAAAGTAGTTTTGATTCTAGATCCCCTGAAAGTGTATTGAACATCTCCAGTAGTGCCCAAGCCATACTTTGAGAACCACTGCACTAGAGAAAGTGTTACAGAACAGAGAACAACCAGATTCATATTTATTGGCTTACCAATTTCTAAAAACCCCAGAGCACTGACTTATACTTTATATCTTAATCCCTGTGACTTCTGGTCTCTCTAAGTTTTTCATTCCTTTATTCATTCTTTCATTCAACAAACATTTGAATGAGAGTAGTGGCTACTCCCACTATATTCTGTATCAGGTTCTGGGAATACAAAAGAATAAGACAGTGTTCTTGACTTTGAGGAACTCATGGTACATACAGTCCAGAAAGCAGAAATGGAAATAAATGAAAGTAGTACAATGATAGTATTGTAGTACCATAGCAGCATGCTGTGGGGAAGCATAGAGGAGAGAGAAGCATGAAGGTGTCTGGTAAGCTTCACTGAAGAATCCACTTGAGTTAAGTTGTATAGCTAGCAAAGGAGAAGGGCACAGCAGGAAAAAGGGATGTTCAACAGATTCAGAGACACTACTTTTGATGAGTCGAAGTGTATTTCACTCTGGCTAACTACAGAGAACAAATGAAGAAGGGCGGAAGATGAATTTGGAGAACTAGCTAGAGTGCATATTGTGAAGGGCCTTCCTTACTGTGCCAGTCTATAGAATTTGGATGTTATTCTGTGTATCAGAGCTTCTCAGACTTTAGTATATATTTTTGTGTGTTTTTTGTTAATCCTCACCCAAGGATATTTTTTCCATTGATTTTTAGAGAGAGTGGAGTGGAGGGAGGGAGAGGGAGAGAGAGAGAAACATTGATGTGAGAGAGACACATCTATTGGTTGCCTCCCACACAGCCCGGACTGGTGCCAGGCCAAATTTGCAACCCAGGTACATGCCCTTGACCAGGAATCAAACCCTCAACCCTTTAGTCTGCGGGCTGATGCTCTAACCACTGAGCACACCAGCCAGTGCTTAGTGTATTTTTAATAAAAATATAGAATCCTTTTTCCCAGGATCATTAATTCATTCAGCAACTATTTATTGAGCTCTTATTAGAGATGTTTTCAAGGAACTTCCTTAAAGGCTCAGGTAATTCTGATGTAAGTGGAACAGAGAATCCACATTAAGAAATGGTGGAGGTTGTTAAAGAATTCTAAACACAGGAATAATGTAGTCAGATTTAAGTTTTAGAAAAACACTTTGCATATAAAAGATGGAATGCAAAGGTGTCAGACCAGAAACAGAAGAGGAGAGGTAGGAAGCTGTTAAATGAGTGCACTAGTATTCGGGGTCTGGAAGAGGACAGTGGGTAGAGGAGTTGGAGTCAAGTGGCAGAAGTTAGACAGTATTTCTGAAATAGAATCACAATAGCAGGATTGGGTAGTCTATTGGATTAGGAACAATGTTAATAGATTATTTTCAAACTTTTATTGAAATTATTAACCTAGTAAAATAGTTGTACTGAAGAGATTTTCATCCAGGAAGAGGAGGCTAAGAAATGGTTTTTAAAAAGCAAATATATAATATGGAAATACTAGAAGATATTTTGCTTTACCAGCCATGTTCTGAAAGGAAACCTCAAAATATTTTACGTTTATTTTTTGAGGTATTTAGTGAATGTTTTTATTATTCATAAATAAAGTCATAGCTACAGAGGAAAGTTCAACACTATATAATTCCATCCTTCCATTTTTATGGATGAAAAAATGTAAGCCCTAAGAGAGGAAGGAACTTGCTCAGCGTGACCACCTAGTTGGTGTTACAGCCATCAATACTGTCTTCTAGGCCACAGTGCAGGCACCCACCCAGGATCAGGTGATCCCAAGCTCCATAATTTAGCTAATTAATTCTTTTCCTTCATTCTTATTTTCCTAGGGAGACAAATCTGACAAAATCAGAATTTATGAAATTTGGGAATGAAAGCCTTGGTAAACTAGAATTTTGTAGGAACTTACTTCAGTTCTAACTCATGTATTAGTTTGCTAGGGCTGCCATAACAAAGTACCACAAACTGAGTGGTTTAAGCAACAGACATTTATTGTCTCACAGTACTGGAGGCCAGAAGTCTAAATTCAATGTGTTGGCAGGATTTGTTCTTTTTGAGTGCTGTAGAGAAGAATCTGTTTCAGGCCCCTCTCCCTGGCTTAGAGATGGCCATCTCCTCCCTGTTGACATAATATTCAAATCTGTAGAGAATTTTTGCAAGAGTTTATTTCAGCCAAACTGGCGTCATGCCTGGAAGCAAGATCTCAGATGTTTCAGACAATGACAGTTTTGCAGTTTCTTTTATACATTTGGAATAAAGGAGGGAATGTAAGGAAGATTAGATGAAAGTGGAAGAGAGCAAGGTACAGGATAGTTAACAAGATTATGTGCTCCCTCCAAAGTGGTTACTCCTCTGAGGTATCTGTAAAAGAGGATTACTCTGGCATTTCAAAAGTGTGTTAACCTAGATGCACAAGAACAAGGGCAGGGCTTGCTTAAGGCAAAGATAAACCTTTTTTTTTTTTATGACATCACTTAGTCAAGATTTATTTCAAAGCCTGAAATCATTCAGACCAATAAAAAATGGTACTACTGCAATTTCTTATAATACATCAATACTTACACTAAAACTTACAAACATTAGACGGTATTACCTAACTCCTAACCCACACACTGTACAATTTAAGTGATGGCAATTTCACAGAATGTAAGGTAACAAAATAATAAAGAACTTCCACACACTGAGCAGCAATCTATTCAAACACAAATCTGTTTTTACACTTCCATGTTTGTTTTCAGTTTTCTTCATAAAGCTACTGATAATTGAGTCTTCTTTCAAGTATAGAATTTCTAACATTAAATTACATTTCCTAAATATTTTTATAGAGAAATGAATAAATCCATACACCAAAAAGTAAAACACAATCCTACTGAATTTATCCATGCTTTCCCTTCTCCAACATTAACTTTAGATGTTATTCTAAATACCTTATAAATAATTTGGTTAAAATTAGTTCTCTGTTTGTGCAGATTAGGGAAAATTTATTTGTAATAAATTATCTTTAAAATTACCTTCCATATACTTCTGTCTCCATCCCCCAACCAAATCTGATGCCAAAGTAAATAATACAATGTACTGCTTCTGAGGCCTAAGAACCTATAATCTTAATTTCCTAAGTATCCAATGATTTCAACTTCCTGCCAATATAAACAAAAGTCCCCAGCATCCAAAAATCACTTTGTAGTTATTAGGAAGAAAAATGAATAGTATGAAGATTATTTAACTAAAACTTTATTATTTATACCCCCTCCCCCCCAAGCTACAAGCACTCTTATCATTAAATTACATTGTGCATATACAACTACAACAGGTTGTTTGCTCAGGAACATATAATCATGTTAAATATAAACGAACTTTCTATTTCATAGTTTAATTGGCCTTAAACAGTTTCCCTGGGGAGAAAAACAAGAACCGACTAGATTTACCAGAACATTTGAAACTCAAAGAAGACAATTTCTTCCAGGTTCCTAAAAGCAAAATAATAAATTGCCACTGATGAACAATCATCTTACTTATTCATTCACTGTTTTCTAGTATTCTACTGCTCATAACTATGCAGTGTCATCTTGGTTATATTTTAAAAACCAAAAATTTTCCTATAGCTGTGAATTAGTTTAAACAGCACAGTGTAATTATCATTATGCTTCATGTTCAGTTAAACCCATCATGCTATAGTACTAAAAAGATAAACCTTTTTATAGGCTTGGGGTATGACTACCTACCATGAGCTGCCCAGTTAGGAATTTGTGATCCAATCACCCTGTAAGGTTACTTTTGGTCAGATTTATTATAGCACCCCCTTTTCATCCATTTCCCTGTATCTTCACATCACCTTCTTTCTACACATGCTTGTGTCTAAATTTTCTCTTCTAGTAAGAACACCAGTCAAGTTGGGTTAAGGGCCACCTTACGACCTCCCTTTACCTCTGTGTAGACCCTATCTCTAAATATGGTAACATTCTGAAGTCCTGGGGCTTCAACATGGGAATGTGGGAGGGCACACAGGTCAAACCATAACAATTTATTTTCTTCTTTTAGCTTTAGTTAGATTATACTACATTTATCAAACAAATATAGTAGTTCCTAAAGAATTTTTATCAGACACGTTGAGAATCTAATGAAAGCAGTGGACCTTCCCCTGGAAAACACATATACTAATCAAATTTAGTGTTATTCCAGAAAAATCTTAGCTATACAAAGGGCATTAGTGGCATTTCACTTTACATTGTTATTATTGCTCAAGAAATAATAATTTTACACATAACTTTTAGCAATCTGTTGTATAAATAAAATATAAGCAATTCATTGAGAAGTAGTTGTTATGTAACAGTTGCCTATCAAAGGGTTACTTTGTGAAACATCAGTCAGTTTCTTCATTTTGTCGGTTTTCTGGCACTGTCATCAGTTTATTTAGGATGGATCAAAAAGAAAGGTAGCTATGAAGACACATAGGAAATTTTATTCTTTAAGCATGAATACAATGCCTTTATTTGCATACAAATATAATAGGAGTCATACTTTATTTCTGCCTAATTATTTGTAGCACATGCCCTCTTAAAGAACTGTTATTTTTAGGAATACATAACATGTTATCAATTCATCAATAATGCTTATTTTAGTGAAAATAATTCAGGATATGTGTTTGCTTTACACTTCTAAGAGGAATGCTTCCTCCCCATCTGTGACAAACAGACCAAATTCAATTATTTAGGTCATGCACAATTCTTAGGTTCTTCTTGGTAGATATTAGAGGCCCCAGACAGTTGGAGGTAGGTGAAGACTAGTTACTCTCCTACAACCTTGTTGCCAGGTTATAATGAAGCAAATTCTGACACACATAAAAACATGTGTTAGCAGCATAGAAAAAGCAGTATGATGAACTTGTTCTATGAACTCATTGAAGTCCCAATGTCCTTTTTGGTGCTACATTTTATCTTATATTTTTAAAAAGTGTTATATATTTATTATGGAAAATATAGAGGAGAAAAGAGAAAATATAGAGGAGCAAACAGAAGAAAAATAATCTGCTATTCCACTATTCAACAATGATCATTATTTATTATATGTTGGAGATTAAAACCCATCTGTTTTTCTGTGTATCTGCTTGCATTAAAAAGCAAAACTTCCAGGATCTTTTTTTATCATCTAATAACATAACATGGATATTTCCTCTAGTCATTAACTATTTAGTAATGTGGTTTTTAATAGCTACATCACATTCCATTGTATGGATAGACCGTACTTCATTAAGCAATCCCCTATTGCTGGTCATTTAGAATATCTCCAGTTTACTATTGAAGGCATTGCCAGACTTTGTAGATTTAATTCCTTTGCTTTTCAGACCTAGACCTTATGTAGCTGTCTGTCTTTGGCTGTTAAAATGACCATCTCTTTTTCCTTCTCTTTCGGTCACAATTCTTATATAATTCTTTAATTTAGGTTTTTTAAAGTTGTAATTTTTAGCATTTTGTTAATAATAAGTCTTATATCTGAATAAAGCAGGTTAAAATACTGTTTGGAATTTTTAATACACTAATTATTGGATTAATATACTAGCTTGTTTTAAATATACAATTTTAGGAATATATCTCCTGGGGAAGTATGGACAGAAGAAAATCAGAGAAATACAAGAAAAGGAGGCTGCAGAATATATTGCCCAAGCACGACGACAATATCATTTTGAAAGTAACCAGAGGACTTGCAATATGACAGGTAAGGCCAAGAGACATATTTATACATGTGTAAAGTTATTTGGTGATTCATATTAATTTGTATACCTCCAGGACCAAAGTTAGAAGAAAAGGCAAAGGAAGAATGATAAAATCTAGCAAGTGTTTATTACATGATTTAATTGAAAGACATCACTTAATGTGAACTTTAAAAATCAATATAAAGCAGTATACAACATAAATGCATATTCATTCTTTTTATTTATTCATTCAGCAAATAACTTGGGTACCCAGCACTGGGCAAACAGAAGGTGAACAATTAAAAAAAAATCCTGACCTTCAGAGTTATGTGCTAGTGAGAGAAAAACATGATAACCAACAAATGAACAACTTTGGGCAGTGACGGCTGCTCTAAGGAGAATAAAGCTGTGGAAGGGGTGAGTAGCTCTTTAAGATAGAGCACTCTGGAGAGTCGGGCCTCTTAGAGGAGAAACCAAATGATGCAATGGAGGGAGCCATGCAAAATGCCTGAGGTGGGAACAAGCGTGGCACATTCAAGAAACAGCACAGAGGCTAGGTAGCTAGAGCAATGAGCATGGTAGGAAAGAGTGATAGGAAGTAGACTGCAGGTAGGCCTGATCCCATGGGCCTTGTATCACAGTAAAGAGTCGTAAGTTTGTTACATTTACAGTAGGCAACTACAGACCTGTAAGTTTAACACAATAGAATATACTCAAGCATTGTATTTAATGATAATAATTTAGCTTCCAGAGCTAGAAACCTACTGGAAGAATGCCATAATAAAATCATGCAAAAAAAACAAGGTGTTATGTTATAACTGACATAACTGCTGAAAGAATTGGTCCTCAAATCCTTGTCAAACCTATTTGGTTTTTGGGTTGTTTTTTGTTTTTTACTATTTAAAGCTTAAACCTTTCTCTAAGATTTTTTCAAGAAAAATTAATGTAGAACGAATTTATAAAGGTAAATTCTCTTTGTTCAGTTTTAAAAGTAGAATTTTTTCAGAGTTGTAAGGACTTTATTTTTAGGTCAGTTTCATATGACAGATTAAGAGACTGAAATTAAAGAGGTTAAAAGACACATCCAAAGTTATAGCTGGAGTATGATTTTTATATTTAAAATAATAATACTTAAGTAAATAGTAATCATAAATACTGGATAAGTCACAATGAGTAAGAGCATAGGTTCAAGGGCGAGGCAGATCTGGTTCATTTCCCTGTTTGCCTTGTAGTATCTGTGTGTCTTTGGGCAATCTCAGTTCTCCTCTATAAAATGATCATCATAAAACCCACTTCATAAATGTTTTGTGAAAATGTGATGAGATAATACAGATAAAGTTCTTGGCATATAATACTCAGTAAATAATTTTTAAATAGCATAATTCTTTAAGTTATATAGTGATGCTACCAATGACATTTTAATGCATTTTTAGAGACTAAGAACAGTCCAGTTTTGCTTATCACTCAGATTTTCAGAAAATAGAAAAAGATAGGTCCTGGAGTCTCAAAATACATCTGAGTTTGACATGGACCCTTGTGTCAGTTTGTGTCCTCTGGAAAGTAGATGCTAAAATGGCATTAGATATGGGGGAGATTAATTGGGGATAGCACCTATGAAAACTAAAGGGTGAGAGCAGACGTAGGCAAGTCAATCCTTTAGACCACAATGCAGGTTTGACCTGTGACTGGAAAGGGAGAAGAAAGGAAGATTGGATTAGAAGAGTCTCCATCTGCAGTGTAGTTCTAAGAAAGTCTTGGCAGGCCAGTGGGGAGTCCTCAAGCCAGAGTTCCCTGGTAGAGGAGTCCTGCAGGATGGGCCTGCTTCAGTATCCCCACTGAGCACTCTCATTGTCTGGGAGCAGTGCAGACATGGTCATGGATCCAGACCAGTGGCAGCCAGCGCTGTCAGCTAACTGTGCTTCTCCCAGCAGAAGATGTGGCACATTCCCATGACCATCACAGCCCTCAGATGAATAAGTAGTTGACTATAGGCAATTAAAAATAAAATATGGTCATCACTAGGAGCCAAAACATAGGTTCACTGAAAAACTTTCCAAATTAGCTTTCTGGTATGCATTGATAATGGGGTTACAAATCATATGATTAAATGCCTATCATTTTGAATAAGATGTAATGGATATACTATAACAAATTTAGTACTTTTAGGTAAATATAGTTAGTTTTTCTGACCAAGAAATTATCCCCAACTTGAAAGATAGCATCTAATAAAATGCTTCTGTGCCCTGACCATTAACTTTATCTTCTTCATGATTTTACTAAAGATTTAGAAGGAATGGTTAAATTTGCTCATGACACAGTGCTTGAATGCATAGCTGACACCATAAGTAGAGTTTCAGGATGGGACATAGTCTTGTCTCATCTAAGTGCTAGATTGGGATAAGTGAATTGTCTGCATTATAAGTCAGTTGTACAGATAAGAATTATCTAAGCTTGCTTGGAAGTAGGATGTATGAGTAAGGGTTGGGAATTCTAATTGAGTATAAGCTTGTTATGAATACTAATTTAATTTTAGACCTTAGTAATAGAGTCTGTGGTTCAGATCAAAGGTAGTTACAGCGTGCTCTGCAGTAGTGAAGAGTACAGGTCCATTTCTGCCTCTCACATGTTAGGGAGATACAAACCGGTGTGTGTCAGAAGCAGCTAAATATAAGGATAATAATAAGCACTAATACATACTGAGCATTTTCATGTGCAAAGAAGCACTGTCCTAAATGCTTTGTATGTCTCAATCCTTACAACAGTCGTGTAGATAGATCCATTGTTATCCTAGTTTACAGATGAGGATACTGAGGTACAGAGAGGTTAAGTAACTTGTTCAGGTTCATGCATATTCTTGTCTGGTGAAGGGTTGTCTTGTGATTTGTGGTTGGACTGGAGATGTTTATCATGGAGACCAGATGGCTAAAAAAGACATGAATGCTATATTCAACTGGATACAGAAACATATTTTTTCAGTGTTCATACAGATGGCTAGAAGAGAATAGACTTGTCTTTGGTTCAGTAGCCTGAAATGGAAAGTAAAAAGCTCTTACCTCTCAGGAGAATTATTGAAGAGACTCTTCTCAAATCATGTTGTTACACCACATAATCTTTAAACCACTTCCCTACTAACTCCATTTGCTGAATGTAGGACTCTAGCCTTGCTTTTTTTGGGTAAGGTAACTTACGTGTTTGGCCAAATATAGAAAGACACCAAATACACAAAGAAGTAAGTCACCTTTGACTCAGTTGGCTCTGAGCTGCTGCTTTAATTAATAGTCTAAGTGATTTAATCATTCAGCCTGAGGAAGTATGCTGAAGTTCTATAGTACAGTACTGACGTAAGTCTAGAGTCGGTTAAAAGCTGATTTTTTTATAGAAAAAAATAATGTGGATTTTGTAATTAATATGTCTTGCCTAGCTAGGAAGTAAAAATTGTACAGTAAAGTTTTCCCTTCTAGAATGTAGCATTTGTGATCTTGACATATTTTATTTTATTACTTATTTAGTGTTATAAACTCATTTTAATTTTATATGTGTACATTTTTCCAACATTTCTTAAACCATGCATAGAGCCATAAATAAAACAACTCCTATAAATTACATGCAATCTTTTTTTCCATAGAGTATTGTAACTTATCTTCATGTTGTTATTGGGAGTTACAGGCAATAGCCATTGGAAAACCAAACTACAGCTTATCAGCTCTTCATTATTAGCCTGATGTACTTTTGCCTAGGTTATAATAAATGCGTATCGCTTTGCAGTAGTTAATAAATAAATGTTTTTCTAAAATTAGTAATAAACTATGAAGCAAAAAGTATAGCTAAAGATAAAAATTTTGTTTTTAGTCATTTTATCAAAAGTAAACATTTATTATAAAGAAAATTTGGAGAGTACAGAAAAGAAGAGAAGAAAAAACCATCCATAATCCATAGCCCAGAGACCACCACTGTTAGCATCTGGGAATAATTCTTCTCATACTTTTTTTCTATGTGTACTTGTTTACATTGCTGTAATCATAGTATGTAGAAAATTTCGTTCACTTAACATAAACAGATGAGTGATTTATTAGTATATAATCCAATTTATTATCATTAATAATAATTTGAAAACTCTAGTCCTGCCCTTTCCTCCCAACCCTTGCTAGTTGCTAGTCCTGTCATGCGGCCTAAGACTGCCCTTCTCAGTGAGGGCGGTCATAGCATTTGTACCTCTCTTTATTTTCTGTTTTGTGTTACAGTGCTGTCCATGCTTCCAACACTGAGAGAGGCCTTAATGCAGCAACTCAATTCCGAGAGCCTCACAGCTCTGCTAAAAAACAGGTACATGCAAGCTACGGCGCTTTTATTGTTTACCGCACTTAAAGTATTCAGTCAACTGAAATGCTTCTCAGACATCTTTGTTTCCTTATTGTTTTTCTTTCTAATTAAAGCTTATAATATTATAGGCTTATTTAGAAAAAAATATTTACTAACTATATCATTGAATTCATATTTTATTTTGTCCATTTAGTTATGCTCTACCTTGATGCACAAAATATTTAGGTGAACACAAATATTTATGTGCATTCTGGTTTTTATATAAATGGATCTTCTATCACTTTGACGCTATTCAGAAATATAATTATTGAGTGTTTATGGAATGTGTTTCTGAACTAGATATTGTGAAGCTAAGTTATGTTGAACCAGTGGGCTTCTTAAAGAGTTTACAATGTAATAGGTAAAGCATGTGAACATACATTTTAGATAAATAAGGTATGTGAACTTACATTTTATATTATTAACAAAATGAAGTACAAATATAACATGAGCACACCGTAATAATAATTTAACTTACCGTGACAATTTACTGGGTACACAGCACTTTCACACATAGGACCGTGTATGTGGGCTGCCGTACGTGTTAGGGTATTATAATTTAGTGTAGTGCTGTGTAAGTTTGAGAAGAGTTCCAGAAAGAAATGGCTTCTTATTTTAATGAACAACATGGAGGGAAATGGTTTCAGTAAATAAATGTTAATCACTGGGGCCTTATACTTTCCTTGTAATCATTCTCCAATACCCAGGGAAAGGAAGTGCTATTTCCAGACTGTCTCTCTGTGCCAGGCCCAGTGCTAGATACCTTACATACATGCTCCCATTTAAATTTCACATTGAATTAATTTTCTCTCTCGCTCCCATTTAATTTTCACAATATCCTTGTAAGACAGATATTATCTTTCATTTTGCACATAGGAATTTACTATTCAGATAACCTCCATGGGAAGCTGGAAAATTTCTTTGAAACATTTTCTGTATTCAGAGAATACCTCTCAAAGTAACAATGTATTTGTATACTTGGAATTTTGTTATCTGATTAAAATGTAATGCTAGTGATAAGAGGTTTTCCTTCTAAATTTTCATCATTCTTAGAGGTTGACATAATTTCACCATTACTTATAGATATAAGGTTAAATTTTTAAGTTAGTTCATATAATTATATGAAGAAGAAGCATGAGATTACTCTCAAATAAATGCTTAATTATCACATGTATGTACATAAATAGGGGATAAATAAATATGTAAATAAGTAGGGAATAAAAAATACATTTTAATTGTCTTAAGTTTTAGTCTTATTGGGGAGACAAGACAAATGAAATAAGTGACTAGCACCTTTATAAAAGCAACATAAAAACAATAAACATAGTGGCATTCTTCCTTCTTGGTGTCTCTGTTTCCTCCAAGGCCCTAGGTTTCCTGTGATAATTAACATAAGGTCTCTTTCACTTTAAGATATTGTCATCAAAGGAAGGAAGTAGATGAAATAAGTTATAATTCAAGACATATTATGTAAGAAAAGGTGTCATTCCTCTTTTCTCACTCAATATGCAGACAGGAGAATCTCTTAAGTTCCTAAGAGTTTAAGACAGGCAACAGTTCTCATTCACTGTTTCCTTCTTATATCTCAGTGTTATTTTTTCTTGCCTTTCTTTTTATTTGAAATTAGTATTTGAAGTTTGGGGTAAAAAATGTCCATTTGAAGGACATTTGCATAAAGAGGGACTTGAGCCCTTAAAAAGTGTGATCAAATAAAGCCTCCAATCTAATGATTGCTTTTGTACTAGTTTGCAATCAATTAAAGTCTCATATAAGCCTGTCAAGCAAGTTAATTTTCTCTTTAAACTAATTATGATAATAACTAATCAGAAATAAATAAAAGATTTGATAGTCTTATTTTGTCAGTTTTATAATAGTAAATAAACATGATTCTCTGCTTTTAGTACTTGCCATTTTTATTGAAGATTGATAATGGCAATGATGTTTTAGTGACAAAAGAATATTTTTTAAAAACAATATGTTTTTATTGATTTTTTAGAGAGAGGGGAAGGGAGAGAGTGATAGAAACATTGATGTGAGAGAGAAACATTAATCGACTGCCTCATGCACGCCCCCTACTGGGAATTAGGCCTGCCACCCAGGCGTGTGCCCTGACCGGGAATCGAACTGGGAGTTAGTTCTCAGTCCATGAGAAGATGCTCAATCCACTGAGCCACACCAACCGGGTGTGACAAAGAATCTTAAACATCTATCATAAGAGTGGTAGAACACTTTGAAAGGATTAGTTTAATTCTTAAGCAGATATTTTAGTGACACTAAAGAATTAGAAGTATGAATTCATGATGTATTATTTTATCTCTTTGAATATAAATACATAGATACACATATATTTCCTAGCTTAGCCTACTGAAAAGGCTTAGAAGTGCTACCCAGTAGTGGTGAATATCTTTAATCGAAGGTTGCCATCTCAGACTACCATTTCCTGCTACCAGGAAGTAGGACTCATGGAGAAATGGCTGATTTCAGGTCTGCAGCAAGAAATGAACAAGATAAACACAAGCAACTTTTTGTAAGCAAGAAAGCTATCAAAGACTAAATGGGGTCATGTCAAAAGAATTCAGGAACCAACCTGAATAGTACACCCCTTGCTCAAAGATGGACAATTTGAACATCAATAAGAGTAACTACAGTGAGCTGAAATATGTCAAATATATATTTAAAGTCATGTATTTGTAGTGATACTTTAAAGCAAAAAAAAATGCATCATTATTTACCTTTGAATGATTATAGGACCTACTTCATTGAATGTAAAATGGTAAATAAGGGAAATAAATAAACATTTTTTTTTTGTTTTTCCTATATGATTTTATAATACATATATGTATATGCTCAGAAAAAGGAAAAAGACTGGAAGGATCTATACCAGTGTACTAGTATAGTGCACTATACTAGTACAAATAGTTGTTATCATTGGTTACTGAAATTATAGTTGTTTTTTACTATATTTTGTGGGCTTTGTTTTCTGTAGTTATCCTGTAATAAACTATAATTAAATATACAGCTATCAAATTCAAAGTATGTTGTTAGATTATCTGATTATTATTTTCATATATTCTGATTTTTTTCTTTAGGCCTTCAAACAAGCTAGAAATATGGGAGGATCTGAAGATAATAAGTAAGCTTACGTGGTCTGTGACAGCACAGCACATCCTTAAAGTATTTCTGAAGGGAAATTTTTGTACTGTGTTATGTGCATGACTCTTCTTTACCTCATAGAATTGTCAGGATTAAATAATTCTCATAAAACAAGTAGATCAATGTCTGGTAATAGAAAGTACTTAGTGAATATTAATGGTGTAGATGGTATTATTGTTATTGTTCTGATAATATGTAAACCTATCCAGACTGCATATGCCTATACTAGGTACTGATGTGTGCAATATTATACTTTAAAGAACTTTTTATTCCAACCCAGATAGTAACTTTATTTTGTATTATGTACAAACTTTCATTAGTGATAGAAGTTTAAAGCAAAGAGCTGCCCTGGGGCGCATGTGTAATATATGTCTTATAATGTCATACTATCAATTATTCCTACATTTTCCCATCCATTCAACTAATCTTTATCAACTGAATTATGCTTAAACCTTCCTGTTTGAAAATAAATTAAACCTTTGTAGCACCCGGTATTTCCTTTCAGCTATTACACATTCTCACACCTCTATATGATAACAAAGATTTCTACATTCCCTTCTCCTCACTCCCACTCACCCTTTGCCACACTACAACCTGGCTTCCACTCCCATTCGCCACCCAAGCAGATCTTGCAACATTAGTGGTAACTTTTATGTTGCTAAATCCACTGGACTTTTTTCTCCTGCTAGACCTGATGGCAACAATCAACACTTTTGCTGTCTCTTCTGTTTTGAACACTTTGTCCTATGCTGCTGTGAAACCTCATCTCCAGGTGTTTCCCTATGTCTCTACCTTCTCCTAGCCCTTTAATGGGCTCATCCTCCTTTGCCTGCCTTTGAAGACTGGAGTTCTTCCAGGCTTAGCCCTCTTTTATTCTGAACTAGCTCCCTGGACCAACCGGAGTTCTGAGGCTGCAACTCTTAGTGCTTCCCAGTCTTTCTTAATTTTCCTTTTTAAAGCTAATAGTATATAACCCTTCACTCAATATATTGGTTATTGTTTTCATTTAGAGATCATACCTAATCTACATTAAAAAGTTGTAAGGAAATAGATTTAGAAATATTTTAAATTGGTATATTTTTGTAGTAGAAACAGTTACAAATGTATTTTTAAGTGATCTTATGAAATAATAACCGTAGGGGATGATTTGTGATTTTTATACATTTATTTGTGTTTTAATAATAGTAGCAAATGATTTTCTTTTCTTTATGAAGGTTTTACAAGAAGTATTGTAGCTGTATATAGTACTTGTATGCTGGTTGTTCTTTTGCGAGTCCAGTTAAACATTATTGGTGGATATATTTACCTGGATAATGCAGCAGTTGGCAAAAATGGCACTGTAAGTTTAATAGACTTAAATAGATATTGCCCTTTGTTTCAAGAGGTTCAAAATTTAACCGTCTTTGTATTACCTATTCTGATTATTTCTATAAACTAAATATCTTTATATTTATGTGATTGTAAACTTCTAGCATTATTTTTTAATATTTTGAAACTAGACTTTTTTATTATGTTAAAGAATATTATTTTGCCTATTAGTTCAGGTCCTGAAAATCTTAGCTCAAGTTACACTGAAAATATTATTTATTTACTAATAATATTGGGTAATTTAACCTTATTCTGTTTTATACAGACAGTCCTTGCTCCCCCAGATGTCCAACAGCAATATTTATCAAGTATTCAGCACCTCCTTGGAGATGGTAAGATTCTTATTTGTGACCTGTAAACAAATTGTTACTCTTTCATTTGTGTTATTGAGGAATATGAAAAGTAAACAAGGCTTTTATGTTTGTTTTTCTAATAGGCCTGACAGAGTTGATCACTGTCATTAAACAAGGTGTACAGAAAATTTTAGGAAGGTGAGGCATTCTGCTTTGTCTTTTCTGACTTCCTGAATGTAATGAATGGAAGAAAAATTATAACTGTTCTAGTGAAGCTAGTAACTTGGCAAATGGTCGTTCATGAAATTCTTTGTAAGCTAATAAGAGACACAGCCCATAGATATTTCATTGTTAAATCCATTTTCTTCCTCACTATCAACCTTTTGATACTAAGGGGAAAGTCTTAATGTTTCATTGTGTATTGATTGATTTCCAAACCAGAAATATTTGGGTCATGAGATAAAAACCGACTTTAAAATCTGCTTCTGAGGCTTTTATTTCCCACTTATACTGGTAACATCAGTAATTACAGTGGGAATTTTCTTGTGAAATCTGAAGCAAGATTTTTCTTGGCTCTGTAATAATGCCCTTAACTGATGGCTGATTTTCTAATCTACTCTAGTGATTTCACAGTCAGCAGTTTCAGGTTTGACTGGATGAAACAGGATCTCAGATACTAATCTGTTAGGAAAAGAGTGTGTATAGGATGTATCATATAGTTTCAATTAATCCAAATTTCCTTTTCTCTGTTTCTAGTGTTTCTCTTAAACATTCTTTGTCCCTTTTGGACTTGGAGCAAAAACTAAAAGAAATCAGAAATCTCGTTGAGCAGCATAAATCTTCTTGTATTAATAACGATGGATCCAAATCTTTATTATGCCATTATATGATGCCAGATGAAGAAACTCCATTAGCAGTTCAGGTGCTTAATTCATAACCATTTAACCAAACCAGTTACTCTATATATTTAATTTTTGTACTGTCTCTTAAAATTTAGATTTCTGAGTCTCTTAAAAAGGCAAACTATTGAAAAAATATATTTCAATAATTAAATAAAACCTCAATTTAGAAAACAATGTTCATATATGACTGATATCTAGTTAGAAACATAATTTTAGATATTCAGCAAATTTTTATTGAGTATTATACTATGATGTATGATCAGGATATAGAATGAATAGGGCATGTTCATTACATGTGGGGAACTCAGGAGACAAATTCAGTTCATGTAACTAGAGCATATTTCTGTGCAATCAAGTAGCAGAAGATGGAGCTGATAGTTGGGGCAAGATCCTGTAGACCTTTGTATGCCAAGATAAAGAATCTGAACTTACATTTATAGGCAAAGAAGGATAAATTTTAATCAGGCCAGTACCACTGTCACATTTACTATTTTAAAATAAACCAGTGATGGCAGTATCAGAATGGTCTGAAGGAAGTTGTCATCATTTGAGAAACAAAGAAGGCCTACTCCAGCAGTTATCCACCATGGTGTTGCTACACACCTGTGTGTCCCGGCCAGTTGTGATTTAAGTTATTCATTGATTAAGAATAATAAAAACGCCAAAGATTGCAGGTTATGTACCTTATTTTGAAATAATTATTATTTTGTGTGTTTGTTTTTTTTTTATGTACAAGTGAATTGCACCCATGTTATGCAAGTTGAGAAAAGAATCTCTCTCACTTGACAACTGGAGAAGCCTTAGACCAGAAAGGCCCCTATGCCCTACCTTAGTATTAGAACAAAGAATGCCATAGTTTTCCTTGCCTACAGGTTTTCCCTCCACCAACAACCCCAAAGATAGGCCTTTTGGGTGCTGACACCCTGCATTCATGAGTAGGCAAAAAAAAAAGGGGGGGGGGCCCAACGCATTTAAGGCATCCCTGCAGGATTGATGGAAGCTAAAATGAACAAGTAAAACAGATGGGACAGAATTAATAAACAGGAGAAAACATACTTACACATTAGAATCTCAAGGAGGTGCAATAAAGTATTAAAGAAGCATTCTGGAATGATAAAACAGTTCCCAAATTTTAAAATTTTACAGTGGAACTAAAAAAGAAAACAATTCAAAAGAACAGGTGAAAAGAGGAATAGTGAACCACATCTTACTTGGATTGAGTAAAAACCTGAAGCTTCAGGTTGAAAGGACACACAGAGCCCCAGACTGGCATGGATTGATCAAAAAGACACATACGTATCCTGATAAAATATCTTTCCAATAAAAGAAAAAAATCGCAGGCCTCTACAACATCAAAGACTGTTTTTTTCTTTGTAAATAAATGCGATAAATGTGTCTAAGAGGGCCCAGATAAACAAAGATCTTACAAAGTATAATTTTAGTTGGACTCATCTTTTAAAAACACATGAACCTTTACAGTTCTTTTTTTAGTTTAACATTTTTTGATTGTTGGTAGAACATAGACTTTTAGATTTCGTCAACTCTTGAGTTTATTTATATGACTAGTTTCTTTCATTATAACCCCGTGCTAATATTTGAAACCTGAAATATGGCATTTTAATTTCACAGGCCTGTGGGCTTTCTCCTAGAGATGTTACCACTATTAAACTACTCAATGAAACTAGAGACATGTTAGAAAGGTATGTATACTGTATGTAACAGAAAACATGTGTTTCTGTTTTGATTGTACTATAACCATTTTTCAGTCTTTCTTGAACAACATATTCAACATAATCTTTTGTTAAAATTAAATTTTGAATCTGTTGCCCTGCCGTTAGGTAGGATTTCCTACCTAAACTAGTGGTTCTCTTATTAGGGTAGGGAGGGAAACAGATTTTTTTTCCACGTACTGGTGCCTGGCCCACTTACTTCCCTAGACTAGAGACTAGTTGAGGGTCTGGAAGATAGTTAGTATTTATATTTTGAAAAAAGCTTTCCAGGATGATTCTGGTGTACCCAATGTATACTACTAAACAGTAAATGTTTACAAACCAGCTCTGTAAAAACAAACAAACTGAAATAGTAACCACAGTGGTTCTGATTAACAACTTGAAGCCACTCACTGCTGACTTGGGGCATTGAGAGAGATGCTCTTGCGAGCCAGAGCTAGGCTGCTTCAGCTAATCGTCATGCACACACACACACACACACACACACACACACACTCACCCAATTTGAGAACTACTCCACCTAACCCTTTTTGGATAGAATATATTGTTCCTAAAACTTTGAATGATAAAAATGTCACATCTTCCCTAAATTGAGTATTACTGTTTTAAATCACACAGAAGAGAGCCAGGTTGTTAAAAGTAGAAGAAGCACCTGACTGTACATTAGAAGACCAGACCTAGACTCAAGATTGGCTCACCTATTTATTAGCTGTTCAACCTTGCTTGAGCCACTTAAACTCTTTCAGGTAGTTTTATCATTGTAAATCTGAGTAGTAATACCAGTCTTACCCACTTTATCTTAAGTGACTAAAATATCAAAACTTCTTTTATTTTTTTAATTTTTTTCTTTATTGATTTTAGAGAGAGAAGAAGGGAGAGAGAGAGAGAGATAGAAACATCAATGAGAGAGAACATCGATTGGCCGCCTTCTGCATGCCCCCCACTGAGGATTGGGCCCACAACCTGGGCATGTGCCCTGACCAGGAATCGAACTGGCGACCTCTTGGTGCATGGGTTGACGCTCAACCACTGAGCCACACTGGCCGGGCATCAAAACTTCTTTTAAATTAAAGATAATTTAATACCACTTCTCTAGTTCTGTTTTCTAAGGAAATTATATCCCCTGCTTATATTTTTTTCAAGATCTTGAAGAAAATCAGCAAATTTTTAGGTTAACTCAGCTACTGAATCTACTATCTGAATTCATCAAGTTCTAGTCCCTGACTTTCTGCAGTAGCTATCTCCCCTATTTATCTTATTCATGTTTCCACTAAATCACTCTATGAAGCTCTAGGGAAAGTCATCAGTGAACTTTTACCAAACCCAGTCAACCCGTAACGTTCATCTTACTTGACTTTTCTCTGATAATTGACACTGTTGATCGAGCCTTTCTTGAAATTCTTTTCTCATATGGCTTCCGTGACAAAATAATCTCTTAAATTTTCTTTCAATTCCCACATCATATTTTCTTAGGTTCCTCTATGTCTGTCTTTCCTTTAAACATTCGAGTTTCCCAGGTATTTGTTCTTATTTCATCCTTAATTGCTCCAAGAAGATTCATGTACTCCCATTGCTTTAACTACTGTCTAGATAATTCCCAAATGTATAAGCCCTACCCCTCCATTCCCATGAGTTGGTATGGATTGAGATTTCTGCATGTTAAAGTTAGAACTAATTTGTTCCACTAGACATTTTCTGACTTTCATAGCACGCATATATTATTCTTTTTTAAAAAAATATGTTTTTATTGATTTTTTTTTTTTAGAGAGAGAGATAAAAACATCAGTGTCAGAGAGAGACATCAATCGGCTGCCTCCTGCACACCCCCGACTAGGGATCAAGCCCACAACCCAGGCATGTGCCCTGACCAGGAATTGAATTGGGACTCTCAGTCCATGGCACGATGCTCAATCCACTGAGCCACACTGGCTGGGCACATATATTATTCTTTATATCAGAGATTTTTTTTGTGGAGTGCTAATATGTCATAACAAAAAGATCTTGAACTTTAAGATAAAAAAGGGTTGGGTTCAAATTCTAGCTCTCCCATTTATTAACTATATACCATCGACAGATTTCTTTATCCCTCAACTATCCAGTTCCTCGTCTGTACAGGATAAAAAATTTTTCTAAATTACTGATATTTCATGATGGAATATGTAAAGCAAACCAATAATCTATGGCTATAAGAGAATTCCTCTTCAAGAGTTTCTTCAAAAGAAGTAATACTATTGTTGATACTTTAAAAATACATTATAAAAAAGCTGACTAATGTAAAAAAATTTAAAGAAATGGATGAATATTCTTATTGTGTTATGCTAAATAATAAGTTCTCACTTTATACTAATAGTTTAAAGATTGACTCCTTGATATATTTTATAGTGTGTTAGGCTGTAAAACCTAGATTGTGACTAGAAATGGTGGCTGTCAAAAGTAGCCACAGTTACTAAATTTATTTCCTTTTCCATTGAGAATCTAAAAAGTAACTTATCCTTCTTATTTTGTGTAGTCCAGATTTTAGTACAGTTTTGAATACCTGTTTAAACCGGGGTTTTAGCAGACTACTAGACAATATGGCTGAGTTCTTTCGACCTACTGAACAGGACCTACAGCATGGGAACTCCATGAATAGGTAAGATGACATGCAAAATGGTATCAGTCTAATCAATGCTCTAATAAAATAGTGCTTTGGATCTATTTGTGTTTTTGTTTCAGGTAACAAAAAATCTTAGAGGGTAAATTTGAATGCTTTCAACAAATTAAGCTTCTTTAAACCAATTATGCCTTCATTAGTAGAACTTCTTCTGGAATCAATATTAAAACTTTAGTTTCTTCTAAAAATTTTCCCAATATAGATGAGTACTTAAGTTGTGAAACTACCCTTCTATAAGCCATAGTCCAATCATCGTTGTGGTTTTTTTTTTTAACTCTTTAGAATACAAAACTGAAAATATTTTACATTTTAATGCCTTCTCTAATTTTATTCCAGTACTGCAAACCATAATTGACCTATATAATTCAGTATTTTGGTCATTGTAATAACCAGGCATTCCTATCGTAGATTTTCATTTGATGAATTATCTTCTAGTTCTACAACTACATTAGTATTTTCATTTTCAGCCCTTATTATAGTATTGAGAATATTTAGATAAAGCAATTATTAGTAATTTTAATTATAACTATTACTAAGTTATGGATTCATGCTGCCAAAGGTATTTTGTGGTTTTATTATATCCTTATCATCTTAACATAAGCATTTTAGATCTCCTATTTGACTTTACACTCTTTAAGAACCTCTATCTTTTATATTAAACTGAGAAAGTAATTGGTACTAAATCAACTGACTATAAACTCATTCATTAAAAATAAGGTAAACACTAACTGATATGCTGTATGTATGTTCAACATTCTAATTAATCCTTAAATATATAGGGCAAGAGATTATTTGCCCAATTCTCTGAGACCTTTCTTTTTTTTTTTTTTAATCCTCACCCGAGGACATTTTTCCATTTTTGTTCAGATAGAGTGGGAGGGAGAGAGAGAGAGAGAGAGAGAAACATCGATGTGGAAGGGACACATCGAGTGGCTGCCTCCTGCACGACCCAACCAGGGCCGGGGACAAACTGCAACCGAGGCACGTGCCCTGAGCGGGAACCGAACCCGGGTCTCTCCGGACCGCAGGCCGACGCTCTAACCACTGAGCCAAACCGGCCAGGGTGAGACCTTTCTTTATTGTACAAAAAATAATAATTTGCAATTAACGTTGAAGATGTGGAATGCTTAGAACCATGAAATTTATCTTCTGAAACAATTTAAATATTATCCTAAGATCTTTTTTAGCAATTTTTAAAATTATACAAAAATAAATTTGAGCCCCTATATACTCCCTAAATCAAGGTGCTCCCATCATAAAATTTCACTATAATCTCTACCTAGCAAGGTGTTAGTTGTTTCCTGAGTTTTGATAAAGGATTCTAATAGTTCTTTTAATATGAACCAAATACTTGATCTTATACTCTGAAGAATTATAATATTTTGCTACAACTACAACAGCTATTGATTATCTTTATCTGAACTCCTATAGTACTCATCGGTACTTTCATGTACAACCTATATATATTTACCTTGAACTGGAGTCTTATCCTTAGTTACATTTTAAGCCTCCTTTCAAAGTCAGAGACTATCTTATGCCTTTCATATTTCATTATATACAATAGGCACTCAGTAGAAATTTCCTGTCTAGGTTTTTCTCTTTCATGTCAATAACCAACTTTATACTCCATGATTCAGTGGTAGAAACATTCCCATTTTGCCTACTGTTATACATATTGTTTAACATATCATGGAAGTTCTAGCCATCGCAATAAGTCAAGAAAAAAAATTTTAACTATGACAAAAAGACAAAATAACCTTAAGTATATATATTACAATTAATAATCCAGAACCCTTAAGAGAATCAACAGTGATACAAACTAATAACTCACATTATGTGTGTGCATACTATTTATGTGTATATTTACTCGTATACTATATATTACATTCTTATATCTATATACACTAATATATGCATAATAAATATTTTAAAAATAAAAAACTTTCCTATCACCAGTAATAACCCAAGATAAACTATAATGGAGAAAGTTGGGACCTAAAAGAAAAACTGTACAGACTTAAAGGATGAATATAGATGTAAGAATCCTCAAGAGAATATAAGCCAGTAGAATCCAGAACTATATAGCAACAATTACAGCAATCAATACTTCCTTTTCCGTATGCAAGCATAATGATAGTCATTTTTCATAACATCATCTCACTGGATTTTTAAAATAACCCTAGGAAGTAAGTTCTAGCTTCCTCTTTGTACTGGTGAGAAAACTAAGAAAAAGTAAATAAGTTGAGGTCAAACAGCTAGCAAGTAGTAAAGCCAGATATTTAATCACTTCTGTCTCACATCAGAGCCTGCATTTTTAATTGTTTTTCAACACTGTCTAATTAGGATTTATTTTAAGAATGCAAGGAGGGTGAAAACACCAAGAAAGCTATTACAGTACTCTACAACATGATAGGACAAAAACCAACATCATCTTCAGTAGTGCTGGAAAGGCATTCAATACTATTTTATCACTACTAACATTTATTTTATCAATAATGACACTTATTGATAAAATGTCTTTTAGAAATAAAAAATGTTTTTATATAATAAAAGAATATTGGAAATTAAAAGCAAATATTATACTTGATGGTAAAACACTGGAATTATTTCCTTTTTTTAATTAATTTATTTTTTTTTCTTTATTAATTTTTAGAGAGAGAGGAAGGGAGAGGGAGGGAGAAATAGAAACATCGATAAGAGAGAACATTGATTGGCCGCCTCCTGCATGCCCCCCACTGGGGATTTGGCCCACAACCCGGCATGTGCCCTGACCGGGAATCGAATTGGGAACCTCTTGGTGCATGGGTTGATGCTCATCCACTGAGCCACACCGGCCAGTGTGGAATTATTTTCTTTAAAATCAGAAACGGTATAAAGATGGTCACTACTCAGAAGAAGAGTAGACTTTGGGTAGTGAGCACACAATGCAATATTCACATGATGTATTATAAAATTGTACATGTGGAACTTATATAATGTTATTAACCAATGTTACCCTAATAAATTTAATTTTTTTTAAAGTCTTTTTAAAATGATGGTCACTATTCACATATTTATTCAGCGTCATTCTAATATTCTAACCAGTGTTGTAAGGCTAAGGAAAGGCCAATTTGGAGAACCAAATTATTAACTTGAAAATAGACAACTTTTGCTAAACATTTATTACTATCTTCTAAACTGTTAGTTGACTCTTGATTTTCTAAGTTAAATTCTTATCTTCATAAAATGATATATCAGTTTTGGAAAGGGAGGGAAAAAATTATTGTTATATGAAGGTAACCTGATTTTATACTTAGACGTCCAAGAGAATCAACTAAGATTTGTGAAGTTAGCCTCCCAAAATTAATCTATAAATGTAGTCAAAGTACCATCAAAATTCCCTTAGGGATTAGAAGGTGGTTGCTTTATTTCTGAACCTGAAAAATTGATAGTAAAGGTGATCTGGAGGAATAAAGGGATGAGAATATTCAAGAAATTATTTTAAAAGTAGAGCAATGAATGTACTTTCCCTATAGAAAATATAAGGTAATGTTATTAGAATAATCAGTTACTATTTTAAAATGAATAGATAACTCAATGGAGTAGGATATATCCAGAAATGGAGTCTAAAAATATAGGATATTGTTATATGATGATCATGAGTAAAGAGATGTATTATGTAATAAATGATGATAAGACAAAGTCATTTTATAATGGCTAATTGTAAAATTATAAAGTTAGAGCCCTTCTGTACCATACATATAGAAAAATATGTATATCCAGGAGGTTTAAACAATAAAAACATAAGTGAACTGATAGAAAACAGGTGAATATTTGTTTGATCTTAAAATGGAGAAAAAATATTTCTAAGAATGAAGGAAAATAACTTTAGATAAATAAAATTATAGGTTTTACTGTAAAATTTAAAACTTATAGATCAAACAAGTTTATAATCCATATTAATATTTTTTAATCCTCACCTGAGGATATTTTTTTTCCATTTATCTTCAGATAGAATGAGAGGGAGACAGAGAGAGAAACATCGATGTGAGAGAGACACATCGACTGGTTGCCTCCTGCACCAGCACCAGGGCTGGGGACGAACCGTAACCGAGGTACATGCCCTTGCAGGAATTGAACCCGTGACTCATTGGTCTGCTGGCCAATGCTCTAACCACTGAGCAAAACTGGCCAGAACAATAATCCACATTAAATGCAAATGATATGTTGGGGAAATTTTTGCAAACTATATATGTCACACAAAGAAGTTAATAGCATTATATACACACCAGTTAAGGAAGGAAACACCCAAAGAAAGAAGTGGTCATAGACACAAACATACTTCACAAAAGAGCAGAGAAAAATAACCATTTTGCTCATTCATCTGACATCTATTTCTTGAACACCTGCTATATATTAGGTACTGTACTAGGTCTCTGTCTTCATGGATTTTACAATCTAGTAGGAGAAATAGACAATAAATACAATTGTACTAAGTGTTATGAAGGAAAAGAACATTAACATTTAACAGAAGTATTTGAACAAACATGAAAATTCAAGCAGAGTTTCCCTGAGGAAATAATTTGAACTAAAAACTAAAAGATAAGAAAGATATAGCATTGAACTGTAATGAGGCAGTTGACATTCAGGGCAAAAGCCACAGGGCAACGACTTTGAAGACAGGAGGACCAAGGTTCAATTTGAGGACCTGGAAGAAGGCTGGTGTGGCAGCTGAACAGATGGAACTAGGGAAAGAAGGGTGTGAGATGCAGTTAGAGAATTCAGCACATGCAGGATATGGGTGTTGGCTTGAATTGCTGGGGAGCCACTAGAAAAGTGAGAGTGACATGATGGGGCTTACGTTGTAGGATCATTTTGGTTGTTTAGTGGAAAAGGAACTGGGAAAGTGGAAGTTGGGGTGGGATATAGCAATGGATGAATGAAGACTTGTATTAGTCGATTCAACAAGTATATATTGAGCACACACCATGCACCAGGCCCTTTACTAAGTGCTGGGATACTACATGCTAGGATAATACTAGTAATAATAATAGTAAAGTAGACATGGTACCTAAGCCCATGGACCTTGTGTGATAGAGGTGTCTTCAATTTCTGTTCAAGACTAATTCACAAATATATAAAAAAGAGACAAGTAAAATCATGACAGATTTTGGAAGATGCTACACAGGTACTATGAAGGAGAATAATGCCTAATTTCTTCAGGAGTACATAAATCCTCCTTATTTCTTTTTAAACATTGCCTCAAATCTCAGCATAGCATACTGGTTAGACACCATAGCTTCAGCATTTTCATTATATTTAAAAGGAAGTTTCTGGTCTAGCCTTAGTTTTAAATGTATAAAGTATGATATTTAATACAATAGCATAAGTCTACAACCCACACACAAAAATTCATTTTATCATTTAACAGTCCATTATATCATACATAATCACACAAAACATTTATTCATCTCACAAATATTTATTGGACACTTACAAGTTAGAAGGTCATTGCTGTAGTCCAGCCAGGATATAATGCTTAACTTGGACTAAGTTTGGCAATGGGGAGAAGTAGACACATTTAAGAAATATTTAAGATTGTGGAGAGATTGGATATAGGCAGGAGAAGGAAGTGCCAAAGATAATGTCCAGGTTTCCTATTTACACAGTCAGATAGATAATGGTACAGTTCACTAGAGCAAAGGGAAGAAACATTCAACCTTGTTAGTTATTAAGGGAAATACAGACCAAAACTGTGAGATACCATTTTCAGCTATCAGACATACAAAGATTAAAGAAAAAGATAATGCTTGACATAGAAGGCATGATGCAGCAGGTGTTCTCACACGCTGCTGGAGAAGCAGAGAGCATTTGGCAATATACATTTTAAACCTTAGAAACATACAACACCTAAGGCAAGAGAAACAAAGGAAAAAATGAACACATGGGACTACATCAAACTAAAAAGCTTCTGCGCAGCAAAAGAAACAACCATCAAAACGGAAAGGGATCCCACTATATGGGAGACCATAATCGCCAATGATGCATCAGATAAGGGGTTAATTTCCAAAGTATATAGAGTGCTCATACAACTCAACAAAAGGAAGACAAAGAACCCAATTAAAAAATGGGCAGAGGACCTAAATAGACACCTCTCCAAACAGGACATACAAATGGCCAAGAGACATATGACGAAATGCTCAATGTCACTAATCATCAAAGAGATGCAAATCAAAACAACTATGAGGTATCACCTCACACCTGTCAGAATGGCCGCCATCAACAAATCATCAAACAACAAGTGTTGGTGAGGGTGTGGAGAAAAGGGGACTCTAGTACACTGCTGGTAGGAATGCAGACTGGTGCAGCCACTGTGGAAAACACTATGGTGTTACCTCAGAAAGTTAAAAATTGAACTGCCATTTGACCCAGTGATCCCACTTCTAGGAATATACCTTAAGAAACCTGAAACACCAACCAGAAAGAAAATATGTACCCCTATGTTCATAGCAGCACTATTTACAATAGCTAAGATCTTGAAACAGCCCAACTGTCCATCAGTAGACGAATGGATAAAAAAAGCTGTGGTACATATATACAATGGAATACTATGCAGCTGTAAGAAAGAAAGATCTCTTATCCTTTGAGATGATATGGAGGGACCTGGAGAGTATTATCCTAAGCGATACAAGCCAAGCAAAGAAAGACAAATATCACATGATCTCACTTATTTGTGGAATGTAATGAACATAACAGTCTGAGGAACAGGGTAGACCCAGTGACATGGATGTAGGGTACAGACTGACAACCCTCAGAGGAGGGGTGGTGGGGGAGGGAAGAGATAAACCACAGAACTTATATGCATGTATGCATAACTGATGGACATGGACAACAATGCTGGGGATGGGGTGGGGGGGATGGGGAGGAGGGTGTCAGTGGGGGAAAAAGGAGAAACATCTGTAACAAAAACAAATTAATAAAATAATAATAAACAACACAGGGTAATAAAAAAAAAAACCTTAGAAACATTCATACCCTTTGACCCAGTAGTTCCGTAGTTCCATGTTAATACAAAGAGTGATTTATATCAAGAAAAATTAGACATATAAACTTAAGTGCCTAATTCTAGGGAGATGATAAATATAAATTGTCACAGCTAGTTGGATTACTACATAATCATTAAAAACAGACAAAAACTTTGGAAGAACTTCTAATAAAATAAAAACATGCTTATATGAATAAAAATTCAGAACAGTATTCCTTGGGAAGTTACAGTTGTATGTTTTTAAAAAAACCCATAGATACATGTAAAAATTACTGGAAGAAATTAACCATAATGTGAATTGTAGTTGTTATTTCTAGGTGGTAGAATTATATGTGATTTTTATTTTCTTAACACATTTCTGTAAGTATTTTTCAATAGCTATTCATTTATAATTAAAATGTTAAATACATATAAGATAAATTTGAGAATACTTATTACTGTGATGATGTTTTAGTCTTTCCAGTGTCAGCCTGCCTTTGGCTAAGATAATTCCAATAGTAAATGGACAGATCCATTCGGTTTGCAGTGAAACACCTAGTCATTTTGTTCAGGTAAGAAGAAAGCTTTGGGGTATTAAACCCAGATTGTACTTTTGGATGTGGTCCTGTTTGTCTAACAACAAATTTGTGATATTCAAAGAAACCAAGAACTTGAAACCACATGTTGAGTGTGATATTAGGGGGACCAGAAAGTAATGTCGTGTTTTTATGACATTAATTCATACAAATTTTTAACAAGTTTTTTATTTTTAATCAATGATGTAATCACCCTCGTTATCAACAACCTTTTGCCATCTAGTGTGCAAATTTTCAATGCCGGATCGATAAAAATCAATTGGTTTTTGAGCAAAATATCTGGAGATGGCATTTTAGACATCATCCAAATTGTCAAACTTTTTGCCACTTAGAAAATGTTGTAGCGATCGGAATAAATGGAAATCCGATGGCACAATATCGGGCAAGTATGGTGGGTGAGGCAATACCTCCCACCCCAATTCATTAATTTTTTCCAGGGTTTGTCTTGCGTAGTGTGGTCTTGCATTACCGTGTTGCAGAATAACGCCTTTTCTGGTGACAATCGCTGGGCACTTTTCACTTAAAGATTGATTTACTCGATCCAATTGTTCACAGTAAAGGTCTGCATTCAGTTTGTCCAGGTTTCAGCACTTCAAAATGAACGACCCCGCGAATACTCCACCAAACACACAAAAGTGCCTTTTTAGGGTGTAAACCTGGCTTAGCTGTACTTCGTGGCGATTCCTTCAGAGAGAGCCACTGCCTTTTGCATTTTGGATTATAACAGAGGACCCATTTTTCATCTCCAATGATCAAGCGATCAAAAAATTCTTCTGTGTTGTGCCGCTGAAGCAGTAAGTTGCATGTGGTGGACCGGTTAGCTTTGTTTTCTTCGGACAGATTATGCGGGACCCAAACACCTGCTCTGCTTACTTTACCAATCTGCTGCAAATGTTCTTGGATGGTCCACCAAGGTTGGTTAAGAGTGTTTGACAGTTTCTCGATTGTCTGACACGGATTTGCTTCCACTTCCACCCTTAACATGTCATTGTCTAAAGTTGTTGGTCTTCCTGATCGATACGAGTCAGAAAGATCAAAATTACCAGATTTGAACTTAGAAAACCACCTTTGGCATTTACAAATGTCTAATGCACTTGGACAAACATCGCAAATGTTTTTGGTAGCAACTGTTGCGTTACTACCCTTGTGAAACTCAAAAAGCATACAATGCCGGATATGTACCTCTTCTGGTATTTGGCTGGCCATTTCACTATAAATTGCAAAAAAAAAAAAAAAAAAAAAAAAATTAAGATTTAATTATTTATGAGTAAACAAGTCATTTAACCTTAAAATATCTTTGGCACGATTTTGAAGTACACAATGAGTTGATAAATGACAACTGAATATTGAAATGCGCAGAAACGACATTACTTTCCGGTCCCCCTAATAGAATGCCCTGTGAGAGCAATGATGTATCATGGCAAATTTATGAGGTTGGGAATACCTTTCTCTGTGTTATAGTCCAACACCTGATAGACTTCATTTTAGTCTAGATACATTCTGGTGGTCAGTTGAATTTACAGTGTTAATGTTTTGCATTAAGCTGTGCTACTGAGAACATTGAGCCTTAAAGCAGGTCAGTGATACAAGTCCTCAAATTTTGAGAGAAATAAAAAAACTTTTGTGGAGAAGTAAAGCTTTTTAGTAATTATTTTATTACTAACTATTAATAGTATGCCAGTAATCTGCTCGCTAAAACCTGCATAGACAGTACATTATTTAAAATTTTCACTAAACAATGTATTACTCCATCTTCTTTCTTAGGAAAAAACATTTTAGAGTGCATTGAGTAAGACTGATGTTATTGAATGGATAACTTTGAATCCACATAAGGTTTTTTTTTCTGAGTCATTCACAAACTTGGAAACTGTATTATAAGAATTAGTTGCACTATACCTCAGTTCCAAACGACCTCAATAATGTGCAGTGAGAAGAGTCCCTGGGCCTAAGTGTAAAGATGGCATCCCTCATAAAAGAATGTAAACAAAAATATCTCCTAGGATTTCTTACAAGAAAAAAAATACTCCTTTCATTAAATGTTTTTCTTTTGGGCTTTAACACTACAAAACTTAGAGCTAAATTCCTTTCTTGATTGCAGAAATGGATTCAGATTATCTGTACATATTTCAAACTGTAACGTTTCATTGTCATCTTTGCTAGGATCTGCTGATGATGGAGCAAGTGAAAGACTTCGCAGCGAATGTCTACGAAGCTTTTAGTACTCCTCAACAACTGGAGAAATGATTTTTTCTTTCAAAAAAGCTGACAGTGGGATTCATTTACTTTTAAAAATACACCAATAAGTCAACTATATATATAGGGTAATGATTTGTTACCAAAATGCCTAATAAAAAATATTCTTAAAGTCTTCATTCATAATAAAACAGATGTATTTGTCATCTTAATATATTTTTTTAAAGTCATCAATGGACTAGTTTTTGTTGGTATATCTGAATGTACACAGCACACATATTAGAATTTATTACACCATGGACATTAGTTCCAAACTGACTGTAAATTAATGTAGATTCTTTTTTTGTATAATATGAGATTCAGTATACTCTGACATTAATATTGAGGTAAAATATCTTTGGAAAATAGATATGAAGTTTGGAAAACATGCTATTTAATGAATCATCAAGTTCACTGGACTGCAGCATACAGTAGTAAACCAGACTTTTCTCCAGTTATTCTTCAAAGGAACAAATTATGTCTTTAAAAAAAAAAAAAAAGGACTTTTTATGAAAATCAGTGAATTTAACATTTCTTTTTCTTTACTATTGTTAATAATCCTTAGAAAATTACACAGTGATTTAGAGGCTAAATTTTGTTGATGCTATTTACTCACAGCGATTATTAACGGCATAGTTTCATTCATTTGTATGTAAATTTTAATAACTTACTTTGTATTGATTTTAAGCACAGTGGATATTAGAATAAAATATTTTAGTAAAATATGGTTTTGTTAATACTTTATATCCATTAATTTATTTGTTCCATAGCATTTTTTTCTTTCTTTTTTTTTAACCACATTTTGTTTATCCATTCATCTGTTGATGGACATTTGGGTTGCCTCCACCTCTTGGCTATTGTGAATAATGCTGCTGGGAACATGACTCTGCCAATATCTCTTCAAGACCCTGCTCTCAATTCTCCTGGATATGTATACAGAAGTGGGATTTCTAAATCATGTAGTGGTTCTATGTTTAGTTTTTACAGGACTTTCCATACTGTTTATCATAGTGGTTGCACCATTTTACAATCCAACCAACAGTGTACACGGGTTCTAATTTCTTTACATTATTGCTAATACTAGTTATTTAGCTTTGTTTTGTTATTTGACAGTAGCCATTCTGATGGGTGTGAGGTGATACCGCATTGTGATTTTGATTTGCATGTCTGTGATGATTAGTGATGTTAAGCATCTTTTCATATTCTTGTTGGCCATATGTAAATCATCTTTGGAGTAATATCTATTCAAGTCCTTTGCCCATTTTTAAATTTTTATTGAATTTATTGGGGTGACATTGGTTAGTAAAATTATATAGGTTTCAGGTGTGCAATTCCACAGTACATCATCTATATATTGTAGTGTGTGTTCACCACCCCAGGTCAAGTCTCCTTTCATAACCATTTATCCCCCTTTTACCCTCTTCTACCACCCCCTACCCTCCCTTTCTCTGGTAATTACCATACTATTGTCTATGAGTTTTTTTCCTTTGCTTAATTCCTTCACCTTTTTTCATCCAGCCCCCCAAACCCCTTCCCCTCTGACAACTGTCTGTTCTTTGTATCTATGAGCCTGTTTCTGTTTTGTTTTGATAGTTTATTTTGTTCATTAGATCCCACATATAAGTGAAATCATGTAGTACTTGTCTTTCTCTGACTGGCTTATTTCACTTAGCATAATGCTGTCCAGGTCCATCCATGCTGTCACAAAAGGTAAGATTTCCTTTTTTTTTTTTTTTTTTTTTTTTTTTTTTACAGCTGAGTAGTATTCCATTGTTTAAATGTATCCTCTCATCTACTGATGGACACTTGGGCTGCTTCCAAATCTTGACTTTTGTAAATAATGCTGCAGTGAACATAGGGGTGCATATATTCTTTCGAATCGGTGTTTCAGGTTTCTTCAGATATATTCCCAGAAGTGCAATTGCTGAGTCATAGGCAGTTCCATTTTTAATCTTTTTTTAGTAACTCAATACTGCTTTCCACAGTGGCTGCACGAATCTGCATTCCCACCAATAGCGCACGAGCGTTCCCTTTTCTCCACATCCTCGCCAACACTTGTTGATTTATTAATGATAGCCATTCTGACAGGTGTCAGGCGATATCTCATTGTGGTTTTTAATTTGCATTTCTCTGATGATTAGTGAAGTTGAGCATCTTTTCATATGTCTGTTGGCTATCTGTATATCCTCTTTGGAGAATCGTCTGTTCAGGTCCTTTGCATATATATATATATATTTGTGATTTTTTTTTTAATTCACACCCGAGGATATTTTACCATTGATTTTTAGATTGGAGGGGAGGGAGGGGGGGAGAGAGAGAGATAGAGATTGATATAAGAGAGACACATCGATTGGTTGCCTCCCACACCACCCTAACCGAGGCCGAGGATCCAACCTGATACCCAGGTATGTACCCTTGACCAGGAATCTAACCTGTGACCCTTCAGTCCACAAGCCAATGCTCTAACTGCTGAGCCAAACTGTCCAGGGCCTTATGCCCATATTTTAATTGGATTGTTTGTTTTCTTGGTGTTGAGTTATATAAGTTCTTTATAAATTTTGGAAATTCACCCCTTATCAGATGTGTCATTGGCAAATATGTTCCCCCATTCAGTGGGTTGTCTTTTCATTTTGTTGATGGTTTCCTTTGCTGTGCAAAAATTTTTAGTTTGATGTATTCTTATTTGTTTTTTTTTTCTTTTGTTTCCCTTGCCTGAGGAGATATATCAGAAAAAATATTATTATGAGAAATGTCCAAGATTTTACCTCTAGGATTTTTATGGTTTCAAGTCTAACATTTAAGTCTTTAATTCATTTTGAGTTTATTCTTCTTCTTTTTTTTTTTTTTTTTGTATGTGCCACTAGCGGGAACTGAACCTGGGACTCTCTGGTCCGCAGGCCGATGCTCCAACCGCTGAGCCAAACCGGCCAGGGCGAGTTTAGTCTTATGTATGATGTTAGAAGGTGTCTAGTTTCTTTTTTTGTACATAGCTGTCCAATTTTCCCAACACCATTTATTTAATAGACTATCTTTATCCCATTGTTCTTCCCTCCTTTGTCAAATATTGGTAGACCATAAAGCCGTGGGTTTATTTCTGGGATTTCTATTCTGTTCCATTTATCTATATGTCTGTTTTTATGCCAGTACCCTGCTGTTTTGATTACTATGGCCATCTAGTATTGTTTGATATCAGGTATTATGATACCTCCAACTTTGTTCTTTTTTCTCAAGATTGCTGTGGCTATTCGGTGTCTTGTGTGGTTCCATATAAGGTTTTGGAATATTTGTTCTAGTTCTGTGAGTTACACCATTGATATCTTCATAGAATAGCGTTGAATCTATGGATTGCTTTGGGTAGTATGGACATTTTAATGATGTTAGTTCTTGCTATCGTGAACACTGTGTATGCTTCCACTTATTTGTATCTTCAATTTCTTTCTTCAGTGTCTTATAATTTTCCAAGTACAGGTCTTTTACATCCTTGGTTAAATTTATTCCTCAGTTGTTTTTTTTTGATGCAATTGTAAATGGGATTGTTTTCTTGGTTTCTCTTTCTGATAGTCCATTAGTTGCATAAAAATGCAACTAATTTCTGGGTATTTATTTATCCTGCTACTTTACTGAATTTATCAGTTCTAGTAGTTTCTTGGTGGAATCTTTAGGGTTTTCTATATACAGTATCATGTCATCTGCAAATAACGATAATTTTACTTCTTCCTTTCCAATTTGGATGCCTTATATTTCTCTTGTTGTCTTATTGCTGTGGCTAGGACTTCTAGTACTATGTTGAATAAGAGTGGTAAAAACAGATATTCCTGTCTTGGTCCCAGTCTTAAGGGAAACGCATTTAGTTTTTGCCCACTGAGTATGGATGTTGGCTGTGTGTTTATTATATGTGGCCATTATTACATTGGGTATGTTCCCTCTGTTTCCATTTTGCTGTTACTTTTTATCATAAATGGGTGCTGGATTTTATCAAGTGCTTTTTCTGAACTTATTGATATGATCATGTGATTTTTATCCTTCATTTTGTTATGTGGTATGTCACATTTATTGATGGGACAAAATCAATGGGACACAGCAAAAGCAGTCCTAAAAGGGAAATTCATAGCATTGCAGGCCTACCTCAAGAAACAAGAAAATTCTCAAACAGTGTAATTTTACACTTAAAGGAAATAGAAAAAGAACAACAAACAAAATCCAAAGTGAATAGAATAAAGGAAATGATAAAGATCAGAGCAGAAATAAATGGAATAGAATCTAAAAAAATACAAAAGATCAGTGAAACCAAGAGCTAGTTCTTTGAAAAGATAAACAAGATTGACAAACCTTTAACCAGACTCATCAAGAAAAAAAGAGAGAGGACCCAAATAAATAAAATAGGAAATGAAAGAGGACATGTAACAACTGACACCAAAGAAATACAAAGGATTACAAGAAAGTATTATGAACAACTATGTGCCAACACATTGGACAATCTGGAAGAAATGGATAAATTCCTAGAAACATACAATCTTCCAAAACTGAATCAGGAAGAATCAGAACATCTGAATAGACAGATTTACAACCAATTAAATTGAAGCAGTAATATAAAAAACAAAACCCTACAAACAAAAGTCCTGGATCAGATGGCTTCAAGAGGCAAATTTTACCGAACATTCAAAGAAAAACTAACACCTATCCTTCTAAAACTATTCCAAAAAAATTCAAGAGGAAGGAAGATTCCCAAACTCATGTTATGAGACCAGCAGTATCCTAATTCCAAAACCAGATAAAGACACTACAAAGAAAAAAAAATTATATGCCAATATCCCTGATGAACATGGATACTAAAATCAACAAAATATTAGTAAACTGGATCCAGCAATATTAAAAAGATCATACACCATGATCAAGTGGGATTTATTCCAGGGATGTAAGGTTGATACAATGTCCATAGCATTTTTACTATTATTTTGGAAAGATGCTAGTTTTCAAGTTTCATTTTAACTGGTAATATATTTGATGCTATCTTTTAATTTGTTTGTTTACAAAAAATAGCATTTCCTTCTAAAAAGAAATAATTCATTGTCTTTAGTAAATCTATAGTACTGTATTTATATGGGAAATTAGGGCAGAAATAAATGAACCATGTATTGTTAGTATATTAGATATATTTTCAGTAATAAAATATTTTCAGTACTATCATTTTATGTTACTTCAACATACATGTAGCTCAATAGTGGAAATCAGAAAATGAATTGTGAAGTCTCTTCTAAGTCCAGGCTAGGCCCAAAGCCAACTGCTTAGGGAGTCTATGTCCAGAATGTTTAAAAAAAAAAAGATTTAAAGGTGGAGGGCAAATACTTTTCAAAATGTGACAGAATATAATGATGTTATTTCTGACAGGGAAGTATAAAAACTCATGTTGGAGAACTAGTGAATGTGTGTATAATAGGGCATCTTTTCCAGCAGTATTAACCTGGGATTTCATCCAACGAAAACTTAAGACTGAACAGGAGTGGCCTTCTAAGTATACAAACTGATCAGCATCACCTGCAGTCATCCGCATCTGTAGTTATGGCAGTTGAAGAGATGACAAGGTAAAAACCACATGTATTTGAAGCTAATTGGCCTTAGACTTTACAAATTTGTCTTCTGTTGGTACAGTAGGAACCCTCCTGCCTGGGACCCTTAGTTGTTTGGTTAATCCAAAAAGTCACTTAAAGTGGGGTGTCCTAAAAAATAAATCAACAGCCGTGGTCATTGTGGTTCAGTTGGTTGGAGCATTGTCCTGTACACCGAAGTGTGGAGGGTTTGATTCCAGGTCAAGGCACTTACCCAGGTTGTGGGTTTGGCCCCCATCACGCAGTGTGCAGGAGGCAACAGATCGATGTTTCTCTCTCCCTCTCCCTTCCTCTCTCTCTAAAATCAATTAAAAAAAACAAACAAAAATGAAAAAACAGCCCGGCTGGTGTGGCTCAGTGGTTGAGTGTTGACCCATGTACCAAGAGGTCACCAGTTTGATTCCTGGTCAGGGCACATGCCCAAGTTGTGGGCCAAATCCCCAGTGGGGGGCATACAGGAGGCGGCCAGTTGGTGTTCTCTCTCATCGATGTTTCTAGCTCTCTCTCCCTCTCCTTTCCTCACTCTCTAAAATTAATAAAGAAAAAATAATTATTTAAAAAACATATCCTTAGGTGAGGATTAAAATAAAATGTTTTAAATTAATAAATAACACATGTATTCTTAGGTAGTTTAACTTAAAATATAAATATTCTTTAATTGCCAATTATTTAATGCAGGAACTAGGCCTTTTCTACCTGTTCAGTGTAAGTCTGCTTAGAGGTGTTTTCTATCTTTCTTGTACAAGTCACATGCATTACACTACATAGTTATGAGATAGAGACAGAATTCTTATAGATTTTTACTATATTTTCCCCCAAACTTTTAGAATTGTTTTGTCCCCAATTAACCAATACCTTATAAAACAAATAACACTTTTATCTAGTCTTTTTAGAATATTCAACTTGATTTTCACAGACACTCCAACTCTTCACACTTACATCATCAATGTATATAATCATGATAAAAAGTTCAACTGGAATAATCAGTTTGTTTAGTAACTGCATTAGTTTCCTAGAGCTGCCATAACATACCACCACTGACTGGGTGACTGAAAACAACAGAAATGTCTTGTCTCACAGTTCTGGCTCCTAGAAGTCCCAAATCAAGGTGTTGGCAGGGCCATGCTCCCTCTGAAGGCTCTAGGGGTGAATCCTTCCAGTCCTTCCAATCCTTCCTTGAATCTTCCAGGTTCTGGTTGTTCCGAGTCTTCCTTGGCATGTAACAGCGTAAGTCCAGTCTCTGCCTGTCTACATGTGGTTATCTTTTCTGTGTCTCTGTTCTCTTCTGCCTCTTATATAAGGATATCCTCATTTAGGACTCACCTACATGCACTATGAGCTCATCTCAATACCTAACTATATCTGCAAAGACACTATTTCCAAGTAGGATCACATTCTGAGCTTCTGAGTGGACATGAATTGTTGGGGAATATTCAGTAATATTATTCAGTAATAATACTACCCAACCCACTAAAATAACAAACTTAACTAACACTTGGTAAACAGTTTACAGCAAGTGGAAGTCGCAGTGACGGGTGTGCCAGACAGAAACCTACCTAAAAGCCCACAGCTTTCCCTAGCCATTCATCAGTTTGCTTCTCCAAGGAAATGGAGAGCATCAGTTCTAGTGAGTTGCTGAATGGAGATTACTTAAGACAGATTCCACCTTTTCTCCTTCAAGCTTACATAAATGTATGTGTTACTATGTATATACAAAAAGTTTATATGCCCATTTATTTCATTTCTTTGGAAGTTGGGAAGATTTTTATCTAACGAGGTTTTTTTAAAAATCTAAATGAACAGAAGGCAAAACATCTGTCTCTTTTTGTTGTTGTCTTAATTCATATTTATTTGAATAGTCTGAACTTTTAGAGTAATTGTGTTAGTTACTTCAATATGGCACTCAGAAGAAAATGAGACAGGATCTTATTAAAGTAATATTTATATCTAAAATATCAATATCTAGATTATTTAGTCTAATAATCTACTTAACTTTGCCTTCGTTATCTCTCTAGTCATTGAGGAAAAATCAAGTTACTGGAATTGAAAAAAGGCAATTTTGTACCTATTAGTGACTCTCAGAAAAGGATTCATTGGTTGGGGGATAGAAATCACTGGCTTAAAATCGGTAATGGGAACTCTCATTTTTAATTACCCTTATAATCCTTGCCCTCCATAACAGATCATTTTAATAATTTGCTGGAATATTTTTAAATCCTTGTTATAAGATCCAGTTGTAGTAAATTTGGCATGTAACCAAGATATAAGTTTAAATTTGGGGTCTCATACTTCTCCATATGTGACTGGTTATTAGCAAAGCGTATTATTGGCGTCTCTGAAAGCTGAGCTGTATTTTGTCATTGAACTTCCTCATAGCTACTCATGATCTATACCCCATATCTACTTATAATTTGCTTAAATATTTTCGTCTTTCTCCTTCATTCTCAATGTGTAAAGGTAAAGGTGGACAGGATAGGAATTTAAGTGGTTGACTGGTTTTAGTCTCAAAAATACTTTCTTCAAACAAATAGATGACCTGACTTTGAAGATTCCTATAACACTATTAATTTGAGTTTGAGTTGTTTTCCTTTTTTGTTTTTTGTTAATCTGGTGTTTAGGATCCTGTAAATCTGTCCATGTTCGATCTCTGATAAAATGTTAATGGAGATTGAGAACAAGAAACTATTCGTGTAAATAATTTGGCATGGTTTCGAAAATTTAAACTTCAACAAATGAGTAATCTTTTTTGTTTTTCCACTTTAGCATCATTTTAAGAAATAAATACAAGTAGTGTTGTTGTTTTTAATGCTCATCCGAGGATATTTTTACATTTATCTTCAGACAGAGTGGGAGGGAGAGAGAGAGAGGAAGAGAGAAACATCAATGTGAGAGAGACACATGGACTGGCTGCCACCCGCACAGGGACGAACTGCAACTGAGATACATGCCCTTGGCCAGAATCGAACCTGGGACTCTTTGGTCCGCAGGCCTACACTCTGACCTCTGAGCCAAACTGGCCAAAGCTGAATGGTGTTTTATTTCACCATATTTGAAGCTTTTTTTTGAAACCATGAGATGTCTGCATTTGAGTAATTGACAAAATGGAACCTATAGCACGTCAGATAAAGATCTGGCCACATTGCAATCTTTTATTGAGGTTAATCAATGGTTAATCAGTGTTTCTTTAAATTTACATCAAAATCAGCATTGTTTGTGCTTCATTATTTTGCTTTATTCTTAAGGAAGTTCTGAAGAGACTTCCTAATTTTTAACTAGGTTTTCAACTTCAATGTGGTTGAAGGCTAATATAGGAAGCAAATTCTTAAATTTAAATTGGACTTCAAATTAGCCCACCTACACAAATAGGCCCACACCTCCAATCCCACATCCCTTCCTCACTCCCCAAAAAGGCCTGGAAGAATATGTACTAAAATGTTAATAGTGGTGATCTGAACAGTGATTTTACCTTTGAGCATTCCTGTATGTTTTAAAATATCTACAGTGAACATTTATTATCAAGTTTCGTTATCAAGAGGAAAAGAAGACAATTTTTAAAATAAAAACAAAATTACATTTTGTAAGCATTGGAAATATATATGAGGCCAAGTTTATTACATACTTACCACTTGTTTTAGTCTGCCAGGGCTGCCATAACAGAAGACCACCGACTGGGTGGCTTACACAAGTCACTTATTTTCTCCCGGCTCTGGAGGCGGAAAGCTCGGTGTCACCAGGTTTGGTTTCTCTTACGGCCTCTCCTTGGCTTACAGATAGCCCGCCTTCTCACCGTGTCCTTACATGGTCTTTCCTCTGAGCTGCGCGTCCCTAGTATCTCTTCCTCTTGTCAAGACTCCAGTCATGTTGGATTAGGGCCCCACCCTACGATTTCGCAACCTTCATCACCTCCTTCAATGCCACATCTCCAAATACAGCTGCCGGGGAGTAAGGCTTCAGCATCGGCGGCAGACACAGGTCCGTCCCAGCACCACCAGTTCCCAGCTACCCTAACCAGAAGTGTCCACCTCGGAGTCACACATGGAATTAGAGTCAATGTGGAGAGACTTGAACAGCAGAGATGGGGGAGAGAGAAATGTTCCTCCATCCCTCTAGTTTCTTCCAGCTGGTCTAATCAAATCAGTGTGAGGCAGATAAACAAGAGAGGATAATCAAATTTAATTGCATGTGTATGTATGGGAATTCCACAAACATGACAGGTGCAGAAAGTTACAAGGAGGTATATGTGACATTCTGGGCTAAGGCTGAGGTGAAGTAAGGCGCATGGAGGCTTCAGGGAGGGAAGTCTTTGCAGGATGAAAAGAAAATCAGATGTTCAGTAATCTGCAGTTTGTCTGCCCTATAGATAGGTCATAAAAAGTCATTTCTTTCCAAGATATGTACAGCGATGACATTTCTGTGTCAAAATGTCTTAAATGAAGTGGGAGAAAATGTGTAAGGTTTATTTATGATTGCAGAATTAAGTGGAGATAGTAAAGATTGTTAACTGACCAAAGGTTTGTAAAAACACTATTCTATGGAATTTTGTGGATTTTCTCCTTTGTTTTTAATATTTATTTCTATGTTAGTTCTAATGAAATGAAATATCCTGTCAAAGATTTTAAGATGTTCTCCATGTTTACTTTGTAGACCTGTCAGCTTTCATGAAACATTAAGATGGTGAGAAATACACATAAAAAAAATTATTTCTGGTGGTAACTCTTATTATGGGCAAGGCCCCACATTTAAATTCTGTATGGGAGAGGTAGTTTCCCGTGAGCCTGCAGGATCTCGGTGGCCTGCAGCTGGAGATAATGCACCTGCCGAAGCGGCACACCTTGGCAAGGCCTGCTCTGTACACAGCGCCCTGGAGAGTTACAGCAGGGACGTGGGTAATTTAGGAGGGCGTCTAGGGAGTCAGAGGGCAAAGGGCCGTATTGCCTAAAAAAGTACTTGACTTTTCTCGACCTGTTTTACATTTGCTTTCTCCATTTGCTATAATTATAGAAACCTGACATTTTCTAGTCTGAGACATAACTGCAGCATGAACCACTGTGCTGCACGTTAGCTCGCGTTAGTCAGTGCTAGAGCCCAGCCCCACCTACAGGGCATCTGCTGAGCGGGTAGGGGTGGCAGTTCCACCACAATGCCCTTTTTCTCCAAAGAGGTCCATTTGAGTGGCTGTCCATGTCCCAGTAGTTTAACCTGAAATTAAAACACACAAATGTCTCCAAATATATCTCTGAAGGGGTGGTTGATATTTCTTAACAGCATTGTAGACAGAAGAGTCATTTTTTACTTTTATTTAGTAATTCACAAGCTGTTTTAACTCTTGATCAGAAGGCACATACATCCGTCTTGCTCCTATATTATTCTCAAATAAAAGTGTGGGAGAGTCAGGGAAGAAGACTTGTAAAGGTTGAATAAAGTGTCAGAGTAGAGAAAATGCCAGAGAGGATCAGAGAAAATGACTCTGGAACCAGTCTGCCCAAATTAAGTTCTTACACAGATGTTTGGAGAAAGGCTCCCCTCCCCTCCCTTATCTAGCCAGACTTCCTCCCCAGATTTTCCAATAACCTCCACTAATCAACAATACTTAACTGTGATCAATAATTACTATAACTGTTTTATATCCTTAGTCTTATACTAACTGAATTTAAACAAATCGTTTTCTATGTATCTGTGGTTATTTTGAACCAGATAAACTTTGATTATCATGTAGAGCAATATAAAAACAAAATCCATGGCCCGGCTGGTGTGGCTCAGTAGTTGAGCATTGACCCATGCACCAAGAGGTCGCTGGCTTAATTCCCGGTCAGGGCACATGCCCAGGTTGTGGGCCAAATCCCCAGTGGAGAGCATGCAGGAGGTGGCCAATCGATATTCTTTCTCTCTCGTCTATGTTTCTATCTCTCTCTCCCTCTCCCTTCCTCTCTCTCTAAAATCAATAAAGAAAAAAATTTTTTTTAAATCCATAACTTTGAAGTAACAGTATTAATGAGGGCCAAAGAGAACACTGATAAAATAAAAACATAATGTCATACCCAGACCACTAAGCTATAAACATCAGATTTGAACTCCATCTTTTCTGCCTAATCAGCCATAAGCATTAGAAGTGAAATATGAAAGATGATGTAAGGAGAAGCATATGGACAGTTCACCTCCAAGGAAATGATCAATTCTTTAAAATAAGCTACAAATATATAAAAATGAACTCAACACCTGACCTAGTGGTTATAACTGTCAGATTAACCTTAAACTTTCTCCAAAGTATTTTATAAACTCAAAATAGTAGGGTCAGGACTTCTTACATTTAGTTTACATTTAGTCTAACATGTTCTGGAGTGGATGTCAGAGGAAGAATACAAATTCCAGTTTTATGAAAATCATTTTGGATGCATACAGTGAACCTGAATAACCAGAACAACAATCAAGAAGAATATTTTACATTGATATGCCTGGAGATAATGTACTAGTTTAATAAATTTGGTTTTCTGGGAAATGAAAGAATATTTTCAAAGGTTCTGGCCAAACATTGCCCTTGATGAAGCGCATTTGAAAATTACTATTATGGCCCTGGCCGGTTTGGCTCAGCAGGTAGAGTGTTGGTCCACGGACCAAAGGGTCTTGGGTTTGATTCCTGGTCAAGGGCATGTGCCTGGGTTGCAGGTTCAATCCCCGGCCCTGGTCATGTCATGCAGGAGGCAACCAGTCAATGTGTCTCTCTCATACTGACATTCCCCCCCCCCCCCGCCACACACACACACACACATACACACTGTCTAAAAATCAATGGGAAAATATCCTTGGGTGAAGATTAACAAAAAAATTAATTAATTAATTAAATTACTATGATGGGTGATAAGAACAACACATATAAGTTAAAAGTTATGTTTTCATCAGGATATTCTAGTCAACAATTTAAAGGAACAATAAAGATAAAATTCCCTCTTACCTCTGTTGACCCCAGAGTAGCTTCAGGTTGGCCAAGAAACAGCTGTCCAGATGTGGGCCATTTGAGAAACATGGCATAGACCAATTTTTCTTTAGGTTTGCATGTGTACCTGGTTAATGGCAGGGAGGGGGGAAGCATAGTAATATTTCTCATTATTTACGGGTCAGGTCTGGAATTATTTACAGAGATATTTCCATTTGGTCAGTATTTACCAATGTCTTCATTAACAGAGGGAAGGAAAAATAGCCCCATGGTAGTGTAAAAAGCACCCAAAAGGGTACTGATCCCAATTCCAATGGAGGGGAGTGGGTTCCCCATACCACAAAGCAATTCTCAGACACTATCTCGGGGTCCTACTATTCAACTCAATTCTGACACAGTCTACCCAGAGATGGTGTCAGATTCCATAGGTTAACAGGAGTTCTGGGGACAGTAACAGTAAACCAGGACTAAAATCTCAATGGATTTTAAGGATGGACCTGGGAGTCTATTGTGGACAAAAAATGGGTTCTACAGAAGTAACCTCACAGGATGATCTGATCATAAATGCAGGCAGGTCCTGGTGGGTGTTGACGGAAAGGTTTCCCTTTGCTGTAAGCAAGCCCTGTCCATTGTTTTTGTACATCTAGTTAGCACATCTTTAAAATAAACATAACCACCCTCAAGAGAGTACATAATCTTGTTAACCATCCTGTAATCCAATCCCCACCTCGCTTTCTCCCACCTTACAGTTCCTCCTCAAGTTCAAACGTATAAAAGAAACTGTAAACGTGTCCTCAGGAACATTTGAGATCTTGCTTCCCAGCAGCTGTCAACAATTATTGCTCAAATAAACTCATCAATATTCTCTATAGGGTTGGACGTCCCTCACGTTGACACTAGCTGACTGCTGAAAGGAGGGAAAGCCCAGATGACAAAACCAGGAGCAAAAGAGCTCACAGTGAGGAGGGGACAGCAGGGCCACCTGAGGCAGGTGACACTGGTAGGTACCAGACACGGGGCGTTACAGGCCTTGCCAAATACCTTGGCTTTTATCTTTACTTATTTAAAGAAAGCTTGATGGAATAATGGTTAATGATGGTGAAGCCCCAGGTCAGATACCCTCCTAGTCAAATATAAGCACAGAAAAAAATTCCAAAACCAGATTTAAACTGGCCTCTGTGAAAGGAAGGCTGGGTACTGAGTTCTCATATGGAACCAAAGTTCTAAAATTCAACAAACAGTTGCTTCTGTCTACAGTGCCTTAGTTCATTTTCTTCAATGAGCTGACAATATTTTTTCTCATAATTCAAGTGAAATCAAAGAAGAACATTTAGTCTAATCATTTGATTTATACTTGATCAGGCTATACTCACTTTGGTAGCAGCACAAGGTGAATTTTTAGGGCTTCACTCATACTACTCTCATGTATATATATGACCCCACATCAGAAACCATCATACACAGAGTCTGATTCGGGTACTTATCGACCCACAGAACTTTCCAAAGCTCAGACAGAAGCCTAAGGCAAGGCTTTTAAAGAAAATTTAGCAAGTTAAGATAATTCATTTGAAAGAAACTTCAGGTTCAGATTTACTTGACTACTAGGAACAAGTTACAATTTTTTAAATCAAATAATGCTGTTATTGGGACTGATTTCTAATGTGTTTTTCTGCCCTTCCCCCCTTGCTTGATAATTTGATGTGATATGACATCTACAAAAGTTAGAATTTACTTACCTGACTAAACAGAAGTTTCTCTTGGGTTAACCACTCAGGGTTTGTCACTCTTCCAAATAGCTTATAATTTTTATAAGAGTTGACTACTTTTCACTAAAATTTGTCCACCATTAGGAGGTATCTAAGGATGATTTACGCTCAGTTTGCAATTTGCTAAACAGTAAATATTCAAAAACATGCCCATGTCTTCCCGATCCTTGTCTTTACAGTAAATAAAGTTTGGAAAGTGTTTTGTATAGACAGGCATTTGTCAAATTTCCTTTTCATCTTATTTTTCTCTTTATGTCTCTGAGAAAATTGAAGTGGCTTCCTGATTCAAACAGCACTTGGTAAGAATAACTTACCACACATCTGGGGTGACTGTGTCATTCTGGGATCTCCACGTGCTGGTTTCATAAATGGCTTCTCCATTGACTTTTAGCCAGGTCCCCATTTGCCTTAATCGCTCCTCGAAAATTGGAGAAATGGTGCCATCCTGAGTGGGTCCGATATTCATCAAAAGATTTCCTCCACATGAAACTGTTTCTACAAGTTGCTAAAAAAAAAAAAAAAGAAAGAAAGAAAGAAAAAAAAAATTAAGAATAAATATAGTTCTTAGAAAACAATTCCATCATGAATGCATTTAAATTGTATCTATGAACTTATGCATGCATATATGGCCACTATCTAGGAGAACAAACATTGAAGACAGAACGGTGTCCTGTGTTTATAGGCCATTGGGCTACACAAACAGTAAAAAATGATTCTCACACACCCACTATTGAGATTATTACCATAATTGTTACTAAACATTTTACTCTACCTTCACCAATTCTTCAATTGTAAGATAGTCACCAATTCCCGCATTCCTCCTGTAGCCCCAGGAGTACTTGTCTATTGTCATGCAGTTTTCCCATTTGTGTGGCAGAAGATGTCCTGGGTTATAACGATCACTGCAGGTATAGTAGCCCCCATGCTTACAGATGCTACCAGCTCCCCAACGGTCGTTGGTGACTACTGTGTCCCGAACTGGGCTGAAATGAAAAGTATACTTTTTATAAACAGAAAGTAAAAATTTGTAACACCAAAGGAAATGTCACTGAAAAGAGATCTGACTGAAATCCACTCCTGAAAATCGCGTTCCTGTCTCTGTCACTTTCTAAGCTCCCTGTCCCAGAGCAAGTTTCCCAGTTCCTCTGATAAACCATTTCCTTAGCTCTTATCAGACAGAAAAACGTATATAAAATACCTAGCCCAGTGCCCAGCACATACAGCACCTATAAGAGTATTATACTATTATTTGAAGCTTCCCCCCAATATTGTGAATGACACCCCAAATTGAATTTCCAATGAAGACATTCTCCTCACCAATGACTGGAAAATCTCATACATACATTCTAGCCTTCTCTTTCCCTTACAATTGTGCCTAGTATTAAAATTTTTCAGGAAAGTCGACTGTTGCCATCATGAAATACACTGGTATGAAATATCCCTACAATATTATTTATCATAAGAGATGGTACCTCCAGCTCCCCTCTACTTAGAGAGGACGGTTTTGATTCACAGTTAAAGTGGGTGGCTCCCAGTCTTTCCCGCTGGAGGGGTACCTGAAGAAACTGCTGTTTTAAATACCAAGAGCTGTCCAGAGTATTTGTATGTGCGCCCTTTGTGGGCTCGGGGAACACAGAACACTCCCTGACCTTATAACACAACACCAGGTACCTTCTAGTTACAAATATAAACATGTTCCATTTAGTTTAAGCCTGACAGAGGAGCTCGGTCAGAACTCCCTGTGCAGGCTGGGGCGTCTGGGACATACTAGAAAGCAATGGGAAAGAACAGGAAGAGGTGAGGGTGATGATGAAGGAGAAAAGGAGACAGATGAGGGGACACTGGGCAGCAAAGGTTATCCAAGGGTAAGAGGATAAAAAGAAGAAGCGATCAGAGGACTTGAAAAACACGTAAGCAGAAACAGTCATGGATAAATAGAGTTGTCCCAGAATAGGAAGTGAAAAAGGGAACCCACAAAAGTAATAGCTTCAAAATTCTGCATTCTGCGATATTTTAGTCTGATTTCAAAATCAGACTTTTGAGTTGTATTTCACTCCTGGTTTGTAACTCTCGATAATTTTGAGTAAATACGGACGTACCTAATAAGCATTATTTACAATGATTCCCTCCCCCGTACCAGGCATGAGCCTGAAAGGAAGTATTTCAAGAAGCCAGGGAATGAAAACGTCACACGTGTATTAGGGACGCTGAAGACCCCCACAGCAACCCAGCAGCATACACGCCTTTCATTGTACAGCCACGCTAAGAAACCTGTGCTGTTCCAGTAGCGATCGGGCGCCCCTCCATCGCCATCCGACCACAGGACCTCCGGCCGGTACTTGTTCACCAACTCGTAGAGCTCGGGCAGCATCTTAGAAACGGGAAATTGTCGCTTCTGGAATGAGCTGGATTGATCATCAAGGAAGAGCGGGTGAAACCACTCAAAAAGGGAATAGTACAGTCCAAAACGCAGGTCAGTCCTGTTCCTAACGGCTACTTCAAGCTCCTTGATGACATCCCTCTTTGGCCCCTCGTCTACAGCATTCCAGTTCCACGAGTACTCGGAGCCCCACAGGGTGAAGCCTGCACATAGGTTAAAATCCCGTGTAAGTATGTCCATTTCATTTTAGGTAAGCTCTACCCATACAAACGCCAACACATATCTGATCATGCACATGATATAGAAATAACTGCTTCTGCAAACAACTCTTATGGCAATTTTTCTTCATGGTATCTATTCTGCTTTTATATGAACAACAAACGAGAATTTAAACAAGGTAAACCGAGGTTTTTAAAAGTCACTCTCAGGGCACTGACAAGGTCTGTAGAGTCTGATCTGCCGTCTGTCTTTTCCCTCTTAGAACATAAGCTCCCTGAGGAAGAGCCTCGTGTCTGCCGTGTTCTCCGTGACAGCCCCCCAGCTGCAAGCCCTGGGTCTACATGACATCAGCAATCAACATGAGCAGGTCACAGCTAAGATGAAAGGTGATTCCCTGCCTCTAGGGTTATTTATTTTATTATAGCGTGATCCTTAGAACGCTGGTGAGCCATGTGCAACAGTAAATCTTTCAGCCTCACTATTCACTCAGTGAGACAGGTGGAGTAGGGGTGAGTAAGACCCTAGTCTGGACTTTAAAATACTTCACCCATCATCTGTAAGCTCATCCTACTCTAAAGTCACAAACTGAGAGGCTGCATCTTAAATTACCTGAAAGTGAATTATCTACCAATTAAATGGGTAGGAAAAATAATGTCTACCATCAAGCAAGCACTTTGAAATAATTCGTATTTGAAAAGGAACTTGCATTTAAATGGATGGGTGTTCCATCTAAAAATATTAGAAGCAAGCCCTGGCCGGTTTGGCTCAGTGGTTAGAGCGTCAGCCTGTAGACCAGAGAGACCTGGGTTCGGTTCCCGCTAAGGGCAAGTACCTTGGTTGCAGTTTGTCCCCAGCCCCGGTTGGGGTTGTGTGGGTGGCAGCCAGTCAATGTGTCTCTCTCACATCGATGTTTCTCTTTCTCTCTTCCTCCCCCTCTCTCTCCTGCTCTATCTGAAGATAAATGTAAAAATGTCATATATATATATTAGAAGCAATATATAAAGTGAAATACTTAAGAAATCATATAAAAGTCTCAACATTTTCAGTTAGTGCCTAGGAACACAGGTACGTTGTTATTATCCCACTTACGTCTTATAAATTAGGACAAGTCTAAGACGGACACACTCTTTAGTTTCACCTTTAAGAAGCTTTTAAAAGAGCTCACCCTTGTTCCAAAGATGTTTGTGGTGAGCTTCAAAGCAGTGTGGATATTTTAAAGTCAAAATGTGTCACCTTGACAGGCCCTAAGGTGCTAAAGCTACATCTTCAGTTCCTACCACCACCATCAGCTCCCATGGGTCTTCCTGCCTGACCCCGTTCCATAAGCAATGGAACATCTGACAACGTGGGTCCGAGAAAATTTATAAATGTGAGCTTCATCATCTGTCCTCACAGTATGATTAAGAGTTGTTTCGTTTGTTTTTGTAACAAGCTTGCACTGTAATACTTTGTGCCATAAAGCTCGGAGAAGTTCCTAAAGCAAGGAAATCACATGTTCACAAATACACTTCATAAATATTCTTCTAAGCAGAGAAAACATCATTAGGAAAAAATGATTAAGCCACTAGAATATGGCCAAAGAAGAACATATTCTAAGAAAATTCTAGATTTGTGGTTTTGGTTCTTCCCTCCTACTCCCCTCCCCTTCCCTACAGAAAGCAATGAGGCAAAATGTCTTATACCAAGGCAAAGATGATCTTGCAGAAGAAACTATCAAATGAATTAACATGAAGCCGGGGCAATAACAATTTACTGATGCTTCCTTGATCTTATAAATACTTAAATAGTAATGGGTGGAAACAGTCCTATCAATGTAGAATCACAGTGATGGTTAACTTTATGTGTCAACTTGACTGAGCCACAGGGTACTCGGATATTTGGTTAAACATCATTCTAGGTATGTCTAAAGGGTATTTCTGCATGAGGTTTACATTTGAATAGACAGAATGAGTAAAGCAGATTGCCCTCCTCAATCTGTTGAAGGCCTAGATAGCATACACAGCTGAGTTAGAAAGAATTATTTCTCTCTGCTTGTCTTGGAGCTGAGACATTGGTCTCCTCCACCTTTAGATGCAGACTTGGACTAGAACCTACATCATAACTCTCCTGGTTCTCAGGCCTTCGGACCCAGGCTGGAACTATGCCATCGGCTCTCCTGGGTCTGGACCAGTCAGCCTCAATAATTACGAGTCACTTTCTTATCATAAATCTTTGTATATCTGTTATACTTCCTATTGGTTCTGTTTCTCTGGAAAGCCCTGACTAATACTCCACTGTGTTTCCTTTGAGATATTCTTCCACCGTCTCTTGTATTTCTGGGCACCCTTACGGTTCCATAACCCTTTTCCTTTCAGACAATCTGTGTCACTTCCATCACAAGCAACTTGTCCACCATTTGGCCATGTAAGAGTTGGCCAAAGTCACAGCTGTGTGTGTCAGTAATGATGCAAGACTACAGAGGCATAACCCACATGATGCCTTCCCAGAATGCTTTACAGAGGTGGAATGAAAGGAAAGGAAAGAGCAGAATTCCAGTTATAAACTTTGACCTGCAGCCCATATCCCATTTCAGATAGCTTTCATCGAATTTTAGAAACAGTGCTAAATGTGCATATAACAAAATGTGATCTTTTTTTTCTTTTTTCTGTTATGTGGAGGGTATGATCTTTCTGCATACCTAATGCCTCTTAACTGGGTGGAACACGTGGTCCCTTAAATCACAAGCAAATGCCAGTAGCCAGTTATGGTTGATCCCAAGAGAAAACTCTGACCTCACGTGGATGATCTTGCTTTAGTTTCTTATTCCAAAAGAACTGCTTACATTTCGTAACCATCATCCGTGTTTGCAAATGCTACACTTACTTACCTTCGTGATGTTTGGAAGTTAAGACAACGTATTTGGCACCAGAAGCCTGAAAAATATCCGCCCACTGGTCTGCATTAAAAAACTTTGCTGTAAACAGTGGTCCAAAATCTTCATATTTGAAATCAGGAGGGTAATTATTTTTCATAAAGTCCACAAACTTTTGTATCTTTTTCTTTTCCCAATACCACCTAAGGGGAGGAACAGAAACAGCACATAAAACATATAAACATTGGAAATGATCACGCCATCTCCCTTTAAATTCTCCTCACTCAAATAATACCCAGATTCACTTTCTCACTTCCCCATTAGCTTGACTTTTCCTTAAAGAAAGCTTATGTAAACCAAAATCCCCCTTGTTTTCCACCTATCCCTCTGTGAAATCCACTCAACTCATGAACTACAACATTCTAGACAACCCAGCCACCCATTGCTATTAATTCCCTACTTTTAGATCACAACATGTAGTATATATCTTTGTAACATATGTGAGGAAGGCTTCCGAGGGAAAACTATGTGCCTAAAACAGAACACGGAGCTATGACATTCACCAGCAGAGAGCAGGTGGGGAAGCAGGCAGCAGCCAAATGAAGGAGATGCTGTTATTTCAATACACTGACTCAACCGTCAAGGGTTCCTCCTTCTATGCATTTATTGTGAGCCATGGGGCCTGAACTTCCTAAGAAAGGCTTCGTGGAGAGAACTGTAGCAAAAACATAAGTATACATTTTAGATAGGCATAGCAGTAACCATCCTCGTGAAATAGTCTCAAGCCCCATCTCTGACCCATTTTCTACTGTTTCCACCACCGCCAGCCAGTGAAATACGTAATTTCCCAGCTTCCATTGCAGCTTGGACATGGACATGCCATGCTGGTCAACGGAATTTAAGGGGAAGCCAACTTGGGAGATTCTGGGACGTTGGTAAGAAGAGAAATCGGTCTTCCTGCCTTTGGACAGGTTGTGTTCAGTTGTGGCCGGCCACCAGCATGTGATCGTGAAGGAACAAGTGCACAGGCTCAGGACGACAGAAAGAGCCTATGTCTTTGATTCGAAGCCAACTACTTCGAATTCTTATGTATGATAGCAAGCCCCTACTATGACACGTTTTATATACCTTGAACTGAAAGTACCCTAATTGATCCATGACACATTTTTACCTTTTAAACTGAACTACAGAAGAGAAACTGGGACAGTTGGAAAGTTGAACAAGGATGAGGGATTTCTCCTATTTTCTCCTAGCACAGTCCAATTTAACCTGCATTCTCTATATTGTCTAGAGGCGCTTCTCAAATGTCATACTAATAGACATGAAAAGAGGCACAGTCTATCATTTGTATTTGGTTTTGAATTGCCTTTAAGGACAGCCAGATATACTCATTGGTACTGCTGACTGCTCACAAGTCAAACTGGGAGGGGAGCAGAGGTTTAGCAAAGACACAAAGGGAAACCATGATAATTAAAGAATCTTCTACAGGGTTAATGAACTTCCAGACCATCAGAAACATACTCTACGTTGTTTTCTTTGAGAAGTATCTTTATTATTCTAAGTCACAACAAACAGCCGTGTTCATTTGTAGAAAACAAAACGTTTACCATTGCAAAGAATAAAATTGCTCAAAACTAGCTGTTTGTCACAGAGGACTAGTCTCTATTAACAACCATCAAATCCTCTTCCAGCACCAAATGTATAATTTACCTAATGTTCATGATTGAGCAAAATAACTTAAAATATAATGTATTATATTATATATTTAATAAAAGAGGAAGAAAATCTGCTAATTTAGGTACCTAGCTACTCTGAAACATTTCGAAAAGAACCTCCAAATGCACAACGCTTGCAAATGAGATTTATAGCATCCTGAGGTAACTATGTTTGGGGATGCATGGTATGGGAAGAAAGAAGCCCTTGCTTTACAAGTTGATTTACAAGAGTAAATGAATAGTACTTCATCTCTTACACAACTGGCCTAACTTAATAGAAAGTTTACTGGTTGCAGAAAGTCATCTCTTTGTAGAAAACAGTACAATTTATGCTATGCAATGTTAATACAATACGGAGTTTATACTATATACTACATATAGTATATATTAAATTTGATGTATGCAAATACATACAGTATAAAGTAGATTTAAATAAATACTCATTATTCTTATTTTACTTATGAATAAATGTGTGTGTGCACACACATATATATTTGATTACATTTTTATCTTGAAGAATTTAACACCTGAAGAATGTTATCAGGAAAGGTATGTGAAACACTTGCAAGTTGTAAGAGATCACATGCACCTTTTTACATGGGTTTTAAGGTAAAATCTAAAGGGCAATTTTTTGTGTGTGCAACACCTTTCATATAGTAAGGTGGTTTTTTTGTTGTTTTTGTTTTCTGTTTGTTTTTTAGAGTAATATTCTAGAACCCTTTTTTAAAAATTGCTAGAGGCACACATGGTAACATTTTATCATTAAAGAGCCAGTGCATGCCCAAGTGAACAGACGTTTCCTATACCGGTGAATGCGTGTTGCAATCATACTTCTGGCAGAAGGACCGAAAAGGAGCAGGTAGCAGATGGGACTTCGGCGTCTCCAGGGACAGTTCAGGCACAAGCTTCAGCGCTCACCCTCTGACCCTTCGACACAAGTCCATTAATCTCTGCCAGTTTGGTCGTTTGATGATTATACTGTAGTTGATAAATGCAAGTTGGTAAGTGCAGTTATCCAGAAGCTGAGATGTCTGGGCCACCTTAAGTGTCTGACAAGACTGCAGTTATAGGGAGGAGAGAGTCAAAGGTCATCCAGGAAGAAAGCTAACGCAATAAATCTCACATTTAACACCAGGAAATTCTAAACGTGATAAACCATTGGGAGGCGAAACTGCAAGCGCTGTCTGGGTGGTGGCTGGGTCCTGGCTGGGTGGTGGCTGGGTCCTGGCTGGGTCCTGGCTGGATGGTGGCTGGAGGCTCAGGAACAAAATGAGGGTCAGAGGATACACACGCGGAGGGAGGCGCACTCACCAGAACCATTCGCTCCCGAAACTGGGCACGGAGAACACGCCCCAGTGGATGAAGATGCCAAACTTGGCCTGGTCGAACCAAGCGGGCAGCTGTCGGGCGTCCAGGGACTCCCAGGTGGGGTCGAAGCGCGCGGCGCCGCGGGCGGGACATCGCGCCGGCAGCAGCAGCAGCAGCAGCAGCGGGAGCAGCGGGAGCAGGACCCCGGGCAGCCCCGGGTTCAGCATGTCCCGTTTCCTCTGTCCAGCGGTCCTGCCTGCACGCCGCGTCCTTCCGCGTCTCTGGCTGAGTAGGCTCCGCCTCTGTCACCTGACCAAACTGTCGGGGACAGGCACCGTCCCTGGCTGGGGGGAGTGGCCATTGTCCGGAGATGGAGGGGACGCCCCCAGGAGGGCTGCAGTGCTCCCTGGCATAACTAAGGAGCTTTGCCCCAGCGCCAACCCTGTGACCTTCCCTAAGGCTGCTCGTCAGTCTATCCGTTTGGGGGATGAGGCGGGTGGCAGAGAACGAATCAGGTTTGGGGACCTGTGGGAGCAACTCTCTCCTCCAGCGCACAACCGACCCTTACAAAAAACTCCCGAGAGGACAACGCGACCAACCGGCTCGGTGAAACCGTGGACCCGGAGGCCAAGCCGGGAACCTCAAGCCGGTCATCCAGCCTCTTCCAGGCTGGAGGCACCTTACACGACCCAGATCATTCTCAGCTTCTGGGTGCCGGAGGCTGTAGCAGGTGAAATTCCAGTTTCTAATTCAGGTCGGGGCCCCAGAATGTGCATTTCAAACCAAGTTCTCGTTTCCTTTGTTGCTGGTTGAGGCGCCAGCTTCTCAGAACGACTGCATTAGAAACCATGGCGATCTGAGACCGGTGAAAGCAGTGGGCAAATGTTTAAGAAACCTGCAGACTTGGGAAAAGAAGCCAGAAACTTGGAATAATCAACCAAGGGGCATCATCCGTGCTCATGTGTCCCCTTCTTATTTCCAGGTAAAGCCAGAATCCCCACCCTTCTGCTCCCGCAGAACATCTCTCCTCCTTAATGGGCCAGTTCAAGTGTCCCCTCCCTGCTTTCTGTCACCACCTTCCCTCCCAGACAGTTGACTACCTGCTGTGTGTTCCTAGTAACATCCTTTTCCAGCCTCTAATACAGGATTCTGAAGACGGTCCTGTAGGTAGGAGAATACACCTCATTTTTCATTCGGCTGTGAACTTCCTGAGGGCAGGCACAGTGACCTTCGTTTCCGTAGTCCCTGCATTTAAAGCAGAGCCTAGCAGAGGGCAGCACTCAGCACATTTGTTGACATCCTGTTTGTTGACGCCCTTCAGTGAGTTAGAACTGGGCTTCTAATTATGAAGTCTTATGAGAGGACAGAGGATGAGGACTTACAGGAAATTTGATATCATAATTTGTGGCCCAACATTTGGATTTTTGCAGTTTGAAATCCGAGGCTACTTAATAGTGCATGACTCCGTACCGTGGACTCGGAAACTGCCTGCAGAACCACCAGCTGTGTGTGCTGTCTGATTTCGGTTGGTAAGTCACCCAAAGCTTTCTCTACAAGCCTGAATCAGAACAGGGAAGGTGACAAATGCCTAATCGTGTTACCCATTGTTCTCATCTCACGGCCCCACTTGCTGACCACTGAGTCAGCTGTTCCCTGATAGCCAGGTTGCCCCACCAATCAAAATGAATAATGTAAGTTTGTGGTGCTATTTCCCTTAGCAATCCATCTCTTTGCTGTAACTTACCTTTAAAAAAAAAAAACCTGTTTCCCCCCTCCCATCTCCGCATATGTATTCAGTTCATAGTGTGGGCTACGTCCCTGCACTGCAAATCATGTATAGATGAAACTCTCTTAATTTCTTTTGGAATTTTTGTTAACAAAGGAAATGACATTAAGTAGCTGTTGCCTTCACTCTCTATCTCTGCAAAGATACGGGAGCATCAGCTGCCGCTGGTACCCCAGGTATAAGGGCATTACCTCCTTGATGTGGTGTTAATAACTCCCTAGGACCACGTCTGCACCACAACGACCCCCAGTCTTCCTAGATGGAGGATCTCCTGGAAGAGAGACATCAGGGAATCCACTGACCATGCACTACCAATTGCAATAACCCCAGTTAGTGATAAAGTAGGTGACCATTTTTGTTATTTAGTCTTTAATCCTAGAATGACCTAGGACCTCAGTGGCACATTTTAACAAAAATGTAGACCTTTCAGCCACTGTGCCTTGACATCCCTTGAAACAGAGGTGTGTGTAATAAGTGCAAATGACTTTTTTCACAGCAACAATAAGATGGGGAACTCTCAAAGAGACAGGAGACATAGCTAGGCAACAGTGCAGCCGTGGGGCCCCGTCTCCTCATCAAGCATTTGCCCTTGTAAACCCCACATTTTGAAGCTTTCCATCTTCGAAACAAATGTATTTATCATTTAATATATTATTTACGTGGTCTTGTATTTCAGTTAATCAGTGCTAATCAGACCTCATCTGCATAAGTGTCACTTTGATCATTTATCATTTCACATGAAGGCAATGAGCATTTTTTAGTCAAAGTACAACCTTATCATAAAATTAAAATTCCTGTAGGAAATACTGAAAATAGATGAAAGGCCTTCCTTAGTGCCCTTGAGGACATAAGAATCCTAGAATATCACATGGGGAACCATTGCTACAGGATTTGGAGTAAATGGGAAAGAGATTCATTTGGAAACGAAGACGGAGAAGAGATTCTACTCCACATAGGCTTGTTAAATGACTAAAAGAATGCAATCTCTGAAGTATTTTGAAACACGGTCACTCACAGAGAGACCAGCATGCAGTAGATTACACTTCATATTTCATAAGGTAATGCATCACAAACCTACAGTCTTGGCTTAACGCTCCTGCTCGGCGAGCAATGGGACCACACACAGTAAGCCTTAAACTTTGTACTTACAGCTTTTGACAGAGGGTCCAGGTACCTGAGAAATATGATTCCTCAGGTGCACGTGGCTCATTTTCGGGAGCCTTGGGCCTCAGTGGGGAACTCTGACAAGAAGCCCTGGTCCCTTCCTGTCTGAGGTCACCGTGAAATGCCAGGTGAAATTAAAAGGCCTTTGTCCCCGTAGCAACAGGTGTTCGTCACTGTGAAGCCACCATGATCGGGCAGCCACGTGCTGGGCAGTGGCAGGTACACGGGGTGCTTGCCACAGTTGCTGCTCCTGGTCTCCCGGGCAGAAGAGGGCAGGAGGCCAGCCCTGCATAACCTCTCTGTTGCTGCCAGAGGAAGTCGCCACGCTGCTGTGTCCCCTCAGGGAGGTCATTAGCTGCCGAGGTGGAGCTGACATCTGACTGAGGCTCTCAGGGACACGTCCTGTGTCTCCGTGTGGGAGTTGGATGACTGCCACCCCCCAGCCTCAGCAGTTACCAGAATTCCTCTCAAGCGGACAGTGGAAGAAGTGAAACATCCCCGCACAGCCGACCAACACCCCATCTCTCTCCGGGAATGCAGAAGAACCGCGTTCAAAACAAACGACCCACTTCGTTCTTTATATGGTAAATAAACCAGTTTATGGTAGAGCAAGCAGATGACATGGGGGAATAAAATCCTCCCTTTCACTGGCCTGGGGGTGGGGAACAGGAATGAAGGGAGGAGGCCACGGGGTTCCGGGAGACAGGAGAGCAGCACAGAGCGTGAGAGCACAGACTCTGCAGCCAGACGGTCCCACGATCCCAGGCCGGCTCCTTCCTCTACCGCAGCGCGGTGCGACCCTGGGACTCACGGGGCGTCTCTGGGCCTTCAGAGGAAGCCTCTTAGGCTGACTGGCAGTCACTAGGTGAAGCTGTGTTGTTAGGTGAAGGGGGAGGCTGCGTTTTAGCCTTTCCCAATGACCTTGATACTCAAGAGTTACACACAGGACCCCGAAGTAGCGGAAACCCTAACGGGACAGCTGGCCTAAGCGGTTCCCTGCGCCAGACCTCTGTGCCAAGTACTGGAGTTTGTAGTCGTACTCAGAGGACTCCAGTGTGCCAGGGAAAGCTGGGCAGGCCCCACAGACACCAGATCATGAATCGCAGCAGCGCCAGGCTTCATCTGGGAACACCAACAGGACAAGTGAGGGCACCCCAGCACCTGGAGATGGTCACCGGAGCCTCCCTGCCACAGTCCCCAGCCACCTCAGGGAAAACGGGCCCAGAAAGCGTCTGAGGCTCTGGGCAGTTTTACCCAAAGGAGATCCTAAATATTTGCTAAAGAGGCTGTTTAATTTATAGGAGCTGTCTACTTTTAGTCCAGATTGAACCATTAATTTTGTCCACCAGCCAACTTGTGTGTGTTGGGGGGAGGGGCAGTAGGTCTGCAGGTCTGCAAAGGCAATCAGGCTGACTGTAACACAACAAAGGAGCCACTTTTTCTCAGCAGGACAGGGGGTACTGCCAGGTAATTTGAGGACTCCCAGCTTCCGAATGTGCAACACATCTGCCTTCTCCTTCCCTCCTGCCCAGTGTCTTCACTGAAAAACCAATGATCTAATCAGTGCCCTGCGTGGAGGCCCGACTCAGGGCCGTCTGGGGACAACCTGCTCTGGGCTGTGGGGGTCAGAGCAGAGAGGGAAGTTTCCACAGCCCTGGTTAGAAGGAGGCAGGCCCTTGGAGGAAGAGGAACCAAAAAAAAAAGAACTTACAAGAGCATGGAGCTAATAAAAATTTTAAAAGGTAACAGGAGAAACAAAGAGTGCTTGAAATTGGAATCAGAAAGAAACTACAAGGCAAAGAAAAGCAGACAATGTGCAAGAACAGGGAGTGAAGAGAAGGAAGACAGGAGAGGCGAAGTGGGGTTCAAAACGGGGCGCTGCACATGAAGCAAGGCCACAGACGGGGACACCCGGAGGGAAGGAGAGGAGACCCGTTCCCTGGCGTGCGTGAGCCAGGGTGGAGGAGGGTGGAGGAGTTCGTGGGGGATGGGGAAAGGAGGTGCTGTGGGCAGGAAATCTGTGGGTGAGAAGCAGGAGGCTGAGGAAGCAGTGAGAGGGAGTGGGTGGAAGAGAAGGAGGGAGTCCTCCCTCCAGCCCGTTCTAGCCCCTGCGTGTGTGTTCCTGAGGGCGAACCTGCCCCATAGGTACTGCTGGGAGTCTCTTCCTCCAGCGGCTGCCCTCACCGGACACTGTCCACGCGCACGGACGCTGAGCCGCTGCCACACGGACTCTGCTCCCGCTTCTCTGACCTGAAGAGCCAAGGCTCCGGTCAGGGCGTGGGGGTGGGAACTGCCTGTGCACCCCCACTCCAGGCGCTGGGCCTCCTCCTCCAGAGGAAACCACGCGTGTTAAAGTCCATTTCATTACCATGTTGGTGGAAAGGCAAATACATTACTGTTATAGATGAAAATATTTTCTTTAACCTAAAAGTTCTTTTTTTTCCCCCATTCGGACTTTAAAAGAAAAGTAAACATTTTTGTGGGCCTCTACCAGCTCTGTGGGCCCTGGGCACTATGCCTCCTGTGTGGATAGATAAGTCAGCCCTGGAGAACTTAGAGACACGGGATAATAAGCACTAAAAATATACAAAGAGATTAGATGAAATATTTATATTAATGTGAGCCAGGGTAAGTGCGTTAGAATAGCAACAACCGAATGTGGTAATCATGAAAATTCCATGATCGCAGAGAGGTGGTTTTTTAAGATACTGGCATATACTGTTTCGTGATTACTATATGCGGGGCACTCTTCTAAGTGTTTGATGATATACACACAGTGTGTATATATATATATGTAATTAAATATCCTCATAAGGCATTTTTATTATCCCCATTCTACAGATGAGAACAAGAAGCACAGAGAGGCTAAATAACTTGCCTAAATAGACTAAAGTCCATGTTTTTTGTTTTGTTTTTTTCATCCTCACCCAAGGATATGTTTTTTATTGATTTTCAGACAGAGAGGAAGGGTGAGAGAGAGAAACATCGATGTGAGAGAGAAACATTGATTGGTTGCCTCCTGTTTGCGCCGCGACCGGGGATCAAACCCACAACCTAACTATGTGCCTGGCCGGGAATTGAACCCACAACCTAAGTATGTGCCCTGGCCGGGAATTGAACCCACAACCTAAGTATGTGCCCTGGCCGGGAATTGAACCCACAACCTTTGGTGCACAGGATGCTGCTCCAACTGAGCCACCCAGCCAGGCCCAGGTTTTTAACCATCTTACTAAACTGAGGAGAACTGCCTGGACTCCGGTTATTATGTAAATGAAAACACTGCATTCACTCATTTAGTCATTTCTCCTATATTTTATTCAGTCAAAATATATGTATCCAGGCCCTACTGTGTGCCAGGTACTGAGCTGGACCCAGCAGTCGCAATGGCAAGGAAACAGACCCAGTCCTGTCCCTCATGTGGCTTACTGTCTAGTGGGGAGTACAGACATTAAACAGATGCCCACCCACATGCAATACTGCAAACTGGGGTACATGCAATGAAGTACAGAACACTATGAGTGCATATGGCATGGGACCTCAATCGAGTCTTGGGATCAAAGAAGGCTTCCCTGGGGAGTTAATATTTTGACCAAGTCTCCAGGATAAGTTAGTTAATTAGGTAGACACACTGTGGGGGCAATGGTGTTCCAGAAGAGGTCAAACATGGGTCAGGTACCTAGGTATAAAGCCAGCCCTCAAGAAGCTTCCAAGAACTCTGCTTCCCTCAAGAACTAGAGTCCATATTGTGAAGGGAGAAGGGTCCACGGAGATCAGCAGTGATGAGGGGCTGCTGTGAGAGAGATGTGTGGAGCACTTGAGTCACGGGAGGGAGAGTATTGGGGCGGGGGGCGTGTATTCTAACCAATATCTCAGGCTAAGACCTGTAAGGAAGACTAAAGAAGCCTCAAGCAATTTTTACAAGAGGCAGGCAGAGGACCTTATCCATTTTAGAGCCCTGAGGGATATTCACCGGAGTAGTTGAAGACATCAAGGATCAGTCCTGCACACAGTCTAGCAAGAAGAAATTGCTGTGATCTTCTCATACGATGACCAGATCCTCCTGTGAGGTTATGATAGGTGAAACCTATGGAGCTATCCAAGACTGTACCGTGGCACAATGGTCACAACGGAGAAGCAAGTATGTGCAGTGGTGAGGTGACGGCTTGTCTGAAGAGATGCCATGCCCTGCAGACTGGCACCCAGCAGAGACCCCTATCTCATACTATTATCTGTAGCATCTCCTATCAAGAACTAAAGATGTGGCAGGTGTAAACACATTACTGCAGTTCCTTGAAGGCTCCAGATGGGGGCCACATTTCAGTTCCCTTCACAGCACGTTCTCTTCCTTCCTGGATGTTGATACTTTGAGAAATTAGAAAGAACTTCATTCATTCTTTGAAGATGGGTAAAGCCCATATTATTATCTGACCACAACACCGCTCAACTGTTCATTCCAAAAAGTGAAAGACTCCCTCAGATACCTGTACAAGGTTTATTCTCTGTATTTTATGTTTCCCCAACTTTCTTCTCAGAAAATTAAACTTTAAACCATGTAGTTATTCATCAACAAGTAAAATGGGATTAGAAAAATGAAACATTCATTACATTTTTTTCAGAAACTAGTAGGAAATCTTCCGGTTTGTTTTTGAAGGCAAGATCCGTATCTGACTTCTTATACCTCAGTAACTGAACAACCTAACCGATGAGGAACTTCCAGAACCGCCTTACTTTTCACCCAAAATGTTGAGACATAATCTTACACGCATGGATTCATCCTCAGAATTAAAAGGATTTTTCCATTTACTCCTTTTTTTTCTTAAGTGCAGGATTAATCTTGTCTATATTTAAAAATTTGATATTTGTTCATTGTGTTTTGTTTGTTTTCATTAATTCTGCCTCAAGAACTCATTTATCTTCTTGGCAAAAAAACAAAATGTCTCCCCCTTTCCACCTGAGCTGTTGTAGGTGCTCTCGATATTTAACAAACAAACAAACAAAGAAGTCCAGTTTCCACATCCCAGTGGGGAGAGCGCTGGTGTCGGACCATCCACGCTGCCCTGCCTCTTGCTGCCCCCCTGGCTGCGTGTGGAATGTGTCCTGAGCTAGCCTGTGGCGTTAAGCACGTGAACCTGGTTCTGTGCTGTGGAGCCTTTGGGGCTGGCTCCTGGGTTCTTCAAGGGAGGGTGCACCCATGCTTCCCGCACATGCTCATCTCCCTGAGTGCCCAGGAAGACTGTGCACGGGCTCTCACAGCGGTCTGCTCCCCATGGCTAGCTCACTGAGCTCACGTGGACGGCCACCTCTTGCATGCCCAGATGCCTGTGTGTGGGTTCCCAAAGTGGTAGCTCTGTGTCGTCAGTTCTTTCAGTTCATACACTGTGAAAAGCAAAATAATGTCCCCCCAAGATGCCCACTCCTAATCCTCAGAACCTGAATATATTATGTTTCATGGCAAAATGGAATATAGATTGCAGGTGGAAGTAAGTTTGCTAATAGGCTGGCCTTGAAATAAGGAGACTAGCTTGGATTATCTGGGTGAGCCCCCAAAATCATAATCACAAAGATCTTTAAATGGGGAAGAGGGGTGCAGAAGAGTTCGGATCAGAAGGATAGCATCATGAAAAAGATTTGACTGGTCATCGCTGGCTTTGAAGATGGAAGAGAGTCATGAGCCAAAGAATGGTTGTAGCCTCTGGAAGCTGAAAAGGGCAAGGAAATGGATTCTTCCCTGCAGCTTCCAGGAGGAACCCAGCTCCCCTTGATTTTAGCTCAGTGAGACCCACTTTGGACTTCTAACCTCCAGAACTACAAGATAATAAATTTATGTTGTTTTCAGCCACTGCATTTGTGGTAATTTGTTACAGCAGCAATGAGAAACTAATACATCCCTATGGCCTCCCTAAGTTCCCAGGGTGCCCTTGCCTGGGTTTTAAGGTGGGAGCACTGCATGGGCACTTCTTTCAGCTGGCACACGCAGCTATCTCCCCAGAGGGCCTTGGGGTCCATGTCTGGACGTTCAAGGTGATGAGTCTCGGTGGTCAGTAACGTTGGCTCCCATGGGTGGCCATCTCTCTGAGTGCTTGGATGCCTGTGTCTCTCGGGGCAATCCTTTCATTTCACAAAACATGGCCCTCTCCAGAATTCCAGCAGCACTGGGCCATGACTGTTTCTGGAGTCTGAGCCCTAAAGGATTCAGAACATCTGTTCCCCTTTTCTTCCCAGGGAGCAAGAACTCAATGCCAGGAGTAGGAACACTTTTACTTATAAACCCTCAATACATAAAGGGTCTAACTAACCCTTTCCAATGACTGCCTTAGAGCTAGGCACTGATGTTCTGAAGGAAGGTTATCCTCGGTGCTTCCAGGAGCCCCACTGCTCTTTCTGAAGAAGGCAGCTTACAGTAGTGCCAAGTTTCTTCATCTTTTAAGGGGCCACATCTTCCTTTCTAGAAGTGGGCGTTGAGCTAGGTAACAGAAGCCAAACACAGAATTCATGCAGTATGTCCATTATACAAAATTCTGGAAAATAGCAACTCTTACATATGACAGAGAAGCAGATCAGTGGTTGCCTAGGGCTATGGGCAAAGGAGGGATGGGCTACAGTTCAGTGCAGGAGGAAGCTTTTGGGTGACAGAAAGTGTCAGGATCTTGATTGTGGCAATTTCACCAGCGTGTCCATCTGTCAAAATTCATAAAACTGTACATTTAAATAACACAATGTAAATTAAACTTTAATAAAGTTGACTTTTCAAAAGAGGTGTGTATTATCCCAAGGAAAATCAAGACTGGTTAAAAAAATAAATAAAAGGTTGTCCACAACACAGAGAAATAGTTGAGGACTTCTTCCCCGCCCCAAACTGAATATATAGTGTACTTTCTGCCTGAGGTTTAAAAATTTGATTTTATTTCTGTTATCAGCTTTAATAGATCATAATGATCCTGCCATAATATGTCCTTAAAAAAACAAAAACAAAACCCGTAGAATAGAAGGATGGATGATCCTAAGTAATCATTAATATCTATAAAACATCAAGAGCCAACTTCACAGATAAGAGTGAAATTCTAGAGATATTCCTGTTAGAATAAGGAAAAAAAAACACACACAAAACAAACTATGATACTATCACCAAATTTGCTGGAAATTCTGCTGAAAAAATAACATATCAAGCCTAAATAAGAGTTTATTGTTAGCAAAGAGAAAATATCCCCGATGCTTTCCTACATTCCTCATTCTGTCCCTCCCTTCTTTTTGCAGATGATATTATTGTAGGCTTGAAAAAACCCAAGATCCGACTTAGAGCTAAAAAGAGTTCAATAAGGTACTAGGTTACAAAGATATAGAAATCAATAGCTTTCCTGTATACATAGCAAGTGGCTTGAAAAAGGAAAAAAAGAGTCCATTAACAATAGCAGCAAAAAAAAAAAAAAAATGTAAAATACAAACTAAAAGGTAAATAGCAAACTGGGCAAATACATTTTCTGCAAATATGAGGGGAAAAGCTGTACTCTTCTCGATCTGTGAAGTGCTCATACAAATCAATAGGACTAAAATCCCCACAGAGAAAGGGCATGAACAACCATTTCACAAACAGGAAATACAAATGGCCAATGAAGAGATCAAACAGATGTTCAAAGTCACCAGACTTTTAAAATACTAATTATAACAACAGATGTTGACTATTTTCTTTTTTGCCAATCTAGAAAATGTTGTTAAAAATTTAAAGGCCAAGACTGGCAAAGCATGATGGGCACTCTCATACTGCAAGCAAGGGCATGAATTAATACAGTCTTGTGAGCCATAATGTAAATTGAATGCAATATTTCTGGAAAGCAATTTACTTTTCATTTTGTTTCTGAATTGTTGCATTATAGTTCCTTGTTTTTATGAAGTCAAACTTATTGATCTTTTTCTGTGTAATTTTTTCATTACTTTCATTTCTAGAACCTGATTTTCTATCCCATGTTTTCTTATAACTTTTTATAGACTGTGTTTCTTCTTAAATTAAAATCTTTTAATCTGTCTTTATGTAGTGTATCTTTGTTAGTGAATGTGTCAAAGGAAGATTTTTAAAATCGTTTCCAAATACTTTGGGAAAAAATAAAAAACTTTATTGATTGATTCCCATTGATTTGTTTTGGTGCCTTTATGATAGACTAAGATTTAGACATATTTGAGTCTTTTTAGGATTCCATATTCTGTTCCATTGACCAAGTCAAGGGTAAAGTGATGTGTGGTTAAACAGGGGCTCTGGAGCCAGACCTCTGAGCTTCGGGACTTGAACATTTTACATATCTTTTCTGTACCTTGTGCCTTATCCGTAGAATAGTGCCAAGAGGTTCTGTGAGGATTTATTGTGTTATACATTGCAAGCACTGAGCATGATGTCTGATATATTATACATGTTAAATAAGCCTTAATTATTAATATGCCAGCACCACATTGTTTTAATTATTATAGCTCTGTCTTGTTTTTAAAATATTGAGTAAAACAAACCTTTCTCATTTCTATTCCTTTAAAAAAATTAGCTAATTTTACCACTTTCTTGAGCCAAAAATCTTGGAGTGGTCCTTAATTCGTTACTTTTCCTCATCCCTCACCTCCAATCCAAAATTTCCGGAGAGATCTTTAAAGAATAATTCAGACAATGTCCCTCTCCTGCTTCAAGTCTTTCATGGAATTCATTCCACTCGGGTTAGCGGAGCACCCGGCTCCCCACTTCCCTCTCTGAGTCACCTGTACCCCTCCTCCCCTTGCTCCTCACAGCCTGGCCTCCCCCCTGGCTGCGTTTCTGTGGCTCATTCTTCCTGCAGTTTTCACATCTGCCAGTCAGTCCCTCAGCCTGGGACAGCACTCTGTGCCCTAGGTACCTATGATGCCTCACCTTTCAGGGCTGTCTCATTAAGGGATTAAAGGTCATTTTTATCTACTCCTCTTCCTTCTGGGAGTTCAAGCTTAAACACAAACCAGAAATTGCCAAGTCTCAAGGACAACCCCTAAACTGCCCCCCCACCCCCCATGATTCAGCTGGAACTGAATCACGAAGGGATGAGAGATCACTTTATCTGTCCTCCAGAAGGGTAGACCTTTGCTTCTGGGTAGCCACGTAATAGCATTTAAACATCTTTTATGGTTTTATGTGTGAGTACAAGGCCTCCAAACCAGAGAAGTTTCTAAGCACAGAACAATCTCTGTGCAGGTCTCTGCCTGCTGAAAGTCTTGGCCATTCAAGGAAATTAGGCTGGAATGTCTCCAAAGGGAAGGAAAGGGAAAGCAGCTTGGTGGGGGGTGGTTTTTTTTCTTCAGATATAATTTTCACACAGTAAAATACTCTCTTTTTGGCATACCGTTCTATGACTTTTGACAAATACTCGTGTGTAATCACCACCACGATCAAGACAGAACAGTCCCATTAGTCCACAATGTCATCCCTCTCTCTACTCCCAGCAACTATTGCTCTGTTTTCTGTTCCTAGAGTTTTGCTTTTTCCAGAATATCACTAAAGTGAAGCAACACTATATGAAGTCCTTTGAGTCTCCCTTCTTCTACTTAGCATAAAGCTTTTGAGATTCTTCATGTTGTGTGTATCGGTAATTCAGACCTCTGTATTGCTGGGTGGTATTCCATTGTATGAAAGTACTTATTTGGGTTGTTTCTAGCTTTTGAAGATTATGAATAAAGCTGCTATAAACACTTGCTTTCCAATTTTTGGATAGACATAAACTTTTATTTCCCTTGGGTAAATATGTATTTATTTCCCTTGGGTAAATACATATTTATTTATTTATTTCCCTTGGATAAATATGTATGAATAGGATTGCTGAGTCACAATATTTCACTTGATAAGAAACTGCCAAACCAGTTTCCCAAGTGGCTGTGCCATTTTGCATTCCCACCAATAACTGATTTCAGTGTTTTGAGGGTTGAATTGAGGAGGCCCCAATCCTCAGGGATGCTGGGTTCTTCCAACCTGTTTACATCTGAGTGATGGGTTCCTTAGCACCCCCTCTAACAGACAGTCTCTGAGGATTCAGGACATGGGAGAGGTGGCTTCTGTGGTGACTGGGTGTCCTGGACACGACATGTTGACAACTTGGAAGTCAAGGTGATGGACCCTATAACTGACCTTGGCAACCACTGGACTCAGAATTAGAATAGTCTCCTCCATTCTTCCTAAAGTCTTAAGCACTAAAGTTCATGTTTGGTCCAAGGAGAAGGAATTAATTCTGAAAAATGTCTTTGGCACAACCTTTGTAGAAGAAGCTGAGCTGGGTATGATTTATAGACACAAAGAAATACACTGCATGTCCTAAATGTCTTAGGGTATCACATCGCGCTTCCAGTATATGCCAATCATTACACTCAGCACTTTATGTACATTATTTTTGGATCCTTAAAACAGCTCAACAAATTAAGTATATGCATCACTTAGGTATCAAATTTAGGCACCACGATTGAAGCTAAAGGTAATGACTCTGCTCTTGTTATTACTCTGCTGAATCCTTCGACAGCCCTCTCTGTTTCATTTCCCAGCACATCCCACCCTCCTCCGAGGCTCCAGCCCATCTCCCTGCTTCTCTCTACTGCTCCCTGCCTGGGCCCCTTAACCTGCCATTCCCTCTGCCTGGGAGGCTCTTTCTGCCCTTCCTCTTTTTCATCCCTACTCACTTTTAGAATTAATACAAATAAAAGTGTTTATAGAACTATCAAATCTAGGACCAGAAGAAACCTTAGAGGTTATCAACACTAGTTTCCTATTTCTTGTTTTGTTTTGTTTTTCTTTTTTTATGTGACCTTAAATGCTGGCCTACTTTTACTCTATTGTGGTCCTTTCATTTCATTTCCTTTGTTACAAAGATTTGCTTATTGCCCAAATTCCTTGCCTCTCTGTTATTTCATTTTGACTGTGTATATCACCCACTCTGATCTCTGCCACCTCTTCTCAAATATTACTTTGATTCCCTTTTTCTCATTCATGGTGATTTTATCCACCTGTATTAAAGAAAAAATATTGCCCATGAAAGACATTTATTTCTAAAGCCTTGATTTTGGAATTGTGTTTCCTAAAAAAAACAAAAACAAATTTATACTGTATTTGTGTGTTTTACATATAAAGTCTGACAAATGGAACTTTGTATAAATGTGGGGAGAGGGAGAGACAGCGAAATAAAATCGCAATCATGAACGTACCCAAGTTAGAGGGGTTAGTGCTGTCTTCAAGAAATGACTTTAGGAAGTTTGGTTTTAACCTGAGCAACACAACTGTTTGCTTACCAGTCATCTAAAGACTGCCAGGCACTGAAATACTGAGCAGTTACAAAATATCCTTCAACTCCCTAGTGTGTCTAATTTTAAAAAGTATCAATACCTTTTACAATGCATTAAAGTATTTGAATAAAAATTCCTCCTTCCATAAGCAAAACTGTAATATACAGAGAGCCCTTCCCTTGGTGGTGGCTTTAGGAGAGGCCCACCCGGCCCAGTGAGGGACAAGGAAGACACTGGCCACGAGCAGGTAGATTCCACATACAGACACGTGCTCCTGTTGAAAGCAGAGTGTTCTAAGTACCAATGGGCAGATCAAACTAAATCTGCATTTATGAAATGAATGATAAATGAAATGAATTAATACATTTTCATTTATATCTTGTATTGTCTTACATAAATCATAATTTCAGAGACAATGGTAAAACTATGAAATTCTTTTTGGTGTGTTAAATACTGTTATAATACTACATGATTAAAAGTGATTCCTTTTTCATCTTTAGTTTTTACTTCTAATCTTCTAGAAATGGCATTTAATGAAAATAGATGAATAAAAAGCAAGCTAATAGTATCTACACACATTTTGTTTTGAGAAACTGAACCATATGCCTCTTTTGGTCAGTTTGTCAAAGAGCTTACATGTATTAAGTGCTGGGCAAAATATTGTCCTCTGGGCTGAGGGACATTTCTGAAGAAATAGAAATCTTATAGCAGGAGTGAGACGGGATAACCAAAACTGGAAATAAACAAAACCCCAAAATAAATATGATGGCTAATCATTGTGGAATTGCACAAGCATAATGGTATTTATTAATTTATTTTTTATTAATTTATTTTTGTTACAGATGTTTCTCCTTTTTCAACCATGGACACCCTCCTCCCAGTCCTCCCCCCCACCTCTGGATTATTGTCTATGTCCATTGGTTATGCATATATGCATTTAAGTTTTTTGATTTATCTCTTCACTCCCCTCCCTCTTCTTAGATTTGTCAGTCTGTACCCTACTTCTATATCTCTGGGTCTATTTTGTTCATCAGCTTATTTTGTTCATTATATTCCACAAATAAGTGTGATCATGTGATATTTGTCCTTCTCTGATTGGCTTATTTCTCTTAGCATAATACTCTCCAGGTCCCTCCATGTCATCTCAAAGGATAAGAGATCTTTCTTTCTTACAGGTGCACAGTATTCCATTGTGTAAATGTACCACAGCTTTTTTTATCCACTCATCTATTGATGGACACTTGGGCTGTTTCCAGATCTTAGCAATTGTAAATAGTGCTGCTATGAACATTGGGATACAAATATTATTTCGGATTGGTGTTTCAGGCTTCTTAGGATATATTCCTGGAAGTGGGATCACTGGGTCAAATGGCAGATTAATTTTTAATTATTTGAGGAAACACCATATTGTTTTCCATAGTGGCTGCACCAGCAGTGTACTAGAGTCCCCTTTTCTCCACACCCTCGCCAGCACTTATTGTTTGATGATTTGTTGATGGCGGCCATTCTGATAGGTGTGAGGTGATACCTCATAGTTGTTTTAATTTGCATCTCTCTGATTGTTAGTGATGTTGAGAATTTTTTCATATGCCTCCTGGCCATTTGTATGTCCTGTTTGGAGAGGTGTCTATTTAGGTCCTCTGCCCATTTTTTAATTGGATTCTTTGTCTTCCTTTTGTTGAGTTGTATAAGTACTCTATATTTTGGAGATTAGCCCCTTACCTGATGTATGGTTGACAATTATGCTCTCCCATGTAGTGGGTTCCCTTTCCCTTTTGATGCTTGTTTCTTTTGATTTGCAGAAGCTTTCCAGTTTGATGTAGTGCCATTTATTAATTTTTTCCTTTGTCTCTCTTGCCTTAGGCATTGTATCATTGAAAATTCTGCTGTGTGCGATGTCTGAAGTTTTGTTGCCTACATTTTCTTCTAGGATTTTTATGGATTCACAAGTCACATTTAAGTCTTTTATCCATTTTGAGTTTATTCTTGTGTATGGTGTAAGTTGGTGGTCTAGCTTCATTTTTTTGCATGTAGCTATCCAATTTTCCCAACACCATTTATTAAAGAGGTTGTCTTTACTCAACTGTATGCTCATCCCACCTTTGTCAAATATTAATTGAGCATATTGTCTTGGGTCAGTTTCTGGGTTCTCTGTTCTGTTCCATTGATCTATGTGCCTGTTCTTGTGCCAGTACCAGGCTGTTTTGATTGAAGTGGCTTTGTAGTATAACCTGATGTCCGGTATTGTGATCCTGCCTACTTTGTTCTTCTTTTTCAAGATTGCTGTGGCTATTCGGGGTCTTTTTTGGATCCATATAAACTTTTGGAATATTTGTTCTAATTCTGTGAAATATGTTGGTGGTATTTTAATGGGGATTGCATTGAATCTATAGATTGCTTTGGGTAGTATGGACATTTAAATGATGTTAATTCTTCTAGTCCATGAACAAGGTATATGCTTCCACTTTTTTATATCTTCTTCTATTTCTTTTTTCAATGTCCTGTAGTTTTCTGAGGACAGGTCCTTTACTTCTTTGGTTAAGTTTATTCCTAGGTTTCCTAGTTGTGTTTTTTGTTTGTTTGTTTGTTTTGCTGCAATGGCAAATAGGATCATTTTCTTAGTTTCTCTTTCAGTAAGTTCATTATTGGTGTATAAGAATGCCGTCGATTTCTTGATGTTAAGATACAATGGTATTTAAAAGTGAATCCTAATCCACTTCTTGTCTACCTTTTCAGTCTCAAAATTTACCCCCCACTCCCCGGAACTCTTGTTCTCCAGCCATGTGTTACAGTGGCCGGAGCTCCACTTCCTCAAACCTCTGTGTCCTTGCAGTGCCTTCCCTGGGATGCATTTGCACCTCAGATGCCACTTCCTCTGGGAAGCCTTCCCTGATCCTTCACCTCAGGCGAGTTGGGTGCCTGCTCCTCTGGGTTTCCATAGTGCCTTCATGAATTGCCAGGCCATTATTTGTTAATGCCTGTCTCCCCAAAGGGACTTCATCCACTGATTCATTCATTCAACACACAGTAGTGCTGGGAGAACAAAGGCCAGTCTGGTACTTCCTGCCCTGAAGTCGCTCACAGGAAGTAGGAGAGACAGGTCAGCATCCCAAGGAGGACATCTGGTGTGAAAAGTGACGTGACAGAGACACACATGGGACATATGACACTGTTCAGGAAGGGCCCTTGCCTGGCTTTGAGGCTGGAAGGTATCAGGGAAGCTTCATTCTGAGACATTGGACCTGAGGCTGGAAGGACGGTGAAGGCTGGTCAGTGAGGAATGAAAGGTGGGGGACAATGGTGCAGGCAGAGGGAATGGGGGTGCAAAGGTACTGTGAGAAGAGGAACAGAAACTACAGATACGCTGCATGCTGGACAGCAGAGGATGCTTGATAGCAGCAAGGAGTGCGGGGCGGGGTAGGAGTCCTTATAGGTCACACTGAGGAGTATGCCCTTGAATATGTGTCATGGATGCTTATTTGGAAGGGAAGTAAGTGGAGGAGAAGCAACGTCTTGTGAACATTTGGGAAGATTATTCTGAGAATGAGATGGGGGCAGAGTGAAAGGAGGTGAGCCTTGAGGCAGGTCTCTCTCTTTAGGAAGAAAGAGAAGATGAAGTTTCAAGCTAAAGAAGCAGCAATGAAGAGCAGGGAGGAAGCCGATTCCGGAGATATTTATTTCAGATGGAGAATGGACAGAACAGGTTCATGGAGGAGAAGAAGGTACTCAGCCTGGGAATGCTGACGGCCAAGTGTCAAGGAAACCTCACCAAGAGGAGCCCAGCAGGCAGCTGGACATTGGGATCTAGAGACCAGGAGAGAAGTCTGGGCTGGAGGGAGAGATCTGGGAAGCATCTGTGCATAGTTCAAAGCTAAAATCAGATTTCCTAAGAAACAAATACATCAAATGTGAGGAGAAGAGGGCTGATGCTGGACCCCTGCGGAATATTTGGTAAGAACAGATGGAAATAAGAGATCCTGAGATGTGAGTAACAGGAGGCAGGAAAGCTAGAGGAACAAACACCCAGTGAGATGAGTGTCCCAGAACCAGGGAAGCAGAGTCCAGAAAAGGAGCAGGTGGTCAAGGGTGTCCCCAGTACATTTGGCAACTAAGTGCTCAAAAGAGATCTTGGCCAAAGCAGCTCCAGTGGCAGTGGGGGCAGAAGTCACAATGCAGATTGTAAAGGACTGAGTGGAGAGGAGGGCTAGAAGAACAGGGACCAGCTAGCAAGTGCATGCTGCTCTCTCTAGAAGCTTGGCTGTGGAGGGAAAGTGAACGGAGGAATATAGGGTGGAGAGGTTGGTTCCTTGAGGGCATGGAGCACCTAGCACAGTGCCTAGCCCACTCAGATGTGTATTTATTGAATAATAATTGAAATGATAAATTGCTGAATAACTAAATAAGAGCCAAGGAAGACTTCATGTGTTCTGAAGTATTTAATTACTCATTTATATTCAGAAGAGATGGCAGAGAGAATAAACCAGAGCAGAGAGAAGCAGGAGGCCTAGAGGACAGTGGGGGCGCTCACACTGTAAGACCCCTGTTCAGGGAACAGAGATGTGAGCGCCAGAGAAAAGGCAACTTCAGGGCAGGGGGTGGGGGGACTGCTGGGGAAGTGGGCTGACGTTGACTATTCAGGCACAGTGGGAAATCCCTCTCTGTGTCCTTCCCACCCTGTCAGTGACCTATCTACTGAAACAATGCAAGTCGGTGCTGTGAAGCTCAGACATCTTTTCCTGCCCTAAACAACACAAGATATCAAGAGAGTGAAGTAACATTTGTAATAAGTTTTAAAAGGTGGGAAAGCAGAAACTATTGTCTGGCAGGATCAGGCAAGCACGGCTGACTCTGTGGAAACGGACCTGTATTTGGACAGTTTTCACAACAAAAGTGGAAAAATCATACCCGCCTCACTGAGTTGCTGTGAGAAATACAGGTGAGTGCCCTTTTAAATGATCAAGAGTGAGCTGTTGTTATTATGACCTAGTTGCTACAAAGGCCTCGGTGGGTATTAATGAACCTCTCTAGCTTGCACCCCTTATTTTTGTTCCTCCTTTCTCTTATGTCCTCTGCTAGGGTTGTTTTTCTTATTAAAAGATATAATATAGCCTGACCGGTGTGCCTCAGTGGATTGAGCATCATCCCATGGACTGAGAGGTCCCAGTTCAGTTGGGTTCCCAGTGGTCAGGGCACATGTCCAGGTTGCACGCTGGATTCCCCCGTGGGGGTCCGGCAGGAGGCAGCTGATTGATGTATCTCTCTCACATCCATGTTTCTATCTCTCTCCCTTCCTCCCTAAAAAAAATCAATAACAACATATTTTTAAGAAATAATTTTAAAAATAAAAGATATAATATGTGCAAAGTGTCTGACATAGCACCTTGGAATATGGGTGTGTGAGTATCAATAAAGTTTAATTGCTAACCCTGTGCCCTACCCCCACCCCCCTGCACCCGCCCCCATCCCTCCATCTCCCCACTGCCCATCTCCCCTGCACATGAACCCAGGGATGTCCTTCCATTGCCATGAGCTTTCAGGAATGGTGACTCCTGACTCCTGAGCCTGATTTACAGCCTTCTGATTCTGGGCAAGTCCCAACTTGGGGACCTAATCAGGAAACTGATAAAGCTTGGGTTGTGAAATCACCAGCTGAGCTAGTAAAATCCCCACTGCCCATTTTGCAAACCCCTGCAAGGCATGGAGTCAACTAAGATGTTTCCAATCAACACAGCTGGGAGGCCTGTCCTTCACTTAGAAAGCATTGACTCAGACATCAAATCTGTGTTATTTATTCAGTTCTCGGAAGACGCGTCTTTCAAATGTGACCTTTGAATCTACCCAGCAGACAGAAATCCAGGGATGCGGATAACCATGACAGGGAGAGACAGAGTTTTCAGGCACGGGGTGACAGGGGAAGGTCATGGGACGTGACTTAAGAGACCCCAGGATCTGCTACTACTCACCAGCCCCTGGCCCTGCAGTCCCTTATCTGTCAAGGGGGTATGATCATTTCTGCCCCTCCTCGGGGCGGCTCAGGTGTGTGTACATGGCATTCCTCCTCCCCCACACACCCCACAGATGGAAGTGGTATTGTTAACCCTGCCCTTGCATCCCAGCTTCTGAAGCCCAAACCCCACTTATCTGCCGGCTGGGTGACAGCCAGAGGGGACCCTTCTGCTGCCATCCTGCGAAGGGCAGTGCCTGGCCCTTGGGGGAGGAGCAGCTGGGCAGGCACCGAGGGCGGCCCGGCTCCGAGCCCTGCGGCTTTCGCCGGCGGGAGCGAGAACAGGCTGTAGGCGGCTCCTTCCTGTGCAAACTTTTCTGTCCTCTTCCTCCTCCCGCCCTCCCGACCAGCTTCTCGGCGCCCGGCGTCCAGCTCCCGGCCCTGCGCCCTGCCTCGGGGTCGCGGCGCGGCCAGCAGCTCAGCCCCGGGCGCCGGCCCCACCCCGCGCCCCGGGCCGGCGACCCGAGCAGCCAATGGCCGAGGCGGCCAGGAGCCCCGCGGAGCCCCCGGGGGAGCCAGTCGGGCAGGTGGCGGCCAAAAGCTCCGAGCCCGAGGTGTCCGCCCCGCCGCGGGCCCCACGCAGGCAGCCCGGGGACCCGAGCCCCCGCGGCCGCTCCCAGAGCGACCTGTCGTCGTGCTCGAGCAGGGGCCGCCCGCTCCGGGTCCACATCTCCGGCTCAGGTAAGGGCGGCTCGGGGCGCTGGGGACCGGCCGGGCCGGGGGCGGGCAGGCGCGCGCAGGTGGCGCGATGGCTGGGCTGCCGGCCGGCCGTCCTGGGTCACTGGTCGCGAAGGCTGGCGGCAGGAGGGGAGGCGCTGGGCGACGCGGAGCTCCCCCGCCGCCCTGCAGCTCGGCTGCCCGCGGCGGGCACCCTCGTTCAGAGATGCTCGGACCCGGCTGCAGCTGGCGCGCCGGGTGGGCGCGTCCCTCGGGGCGAGCGGGCGGCCGCCGGGTCAGGGAGCGCTCCCGCGGCGGTGCGGGGTCCGAGCACCCGCCGCTCTGCTTCTTAGCTTGGCCGTCAGGAAGAGGAACCTTCTCTTGGTCTTGAGCGCGACTTTGTCCCCCAGAAGGGTGCGGTCCTGTCACTTTGGGGGCTGGGCCAATGCAGGTCTTGGAAACCCTCCCAATTGCTCGTGCTGCTGAAATACAGCGTTGTTGGTTTTTCTTGGGTGTGTGTGTGGGGGGGGGGGGTAGCTGGTCAGAGGACTCGGGATATGCGTTCTTCCTCCCTGTAAAAACCCATGCAGGTGGTGCTGAGCATTTCCAGCCTGTTTGTGCATCTGGTCCTTCACTGGTACTGCATAAAGCCTGGAGCCATCCCCTCTGCGGAAGCCGGGCCACTGGCCCTGGCCTGGCCCCGGGCTCCCCTCCGCGCAGTGTGCACGGCCAGTCCTAGGGCCACTCTGTGCCCAGCGACAGGCAGGGACAGGCAGAACCAGGAGCTCGCCAGGTGCCCGCGCGGTAACGTGGGGCGCATCACTTCACCTTGTCTCACATCTCGGTGTTTAAAGAGGGAATGAGAGTGTGGAACTAGCACGTGGGGAGCTTGTGTGCATTAAATAATCGTTTTCAAATGCTTTGGAACAAACCATTATCCTAAGAACTACAGACCTGTTTTTAAAAGTCCACCAGATTTGTTAAGTTTCCACAGATTGTTTTCTCATTGTCAGTCTGGGGCTGATGCATGGGGACTGTATGTTGGAAATAAAACTAACACCCTAAGTACGCATAGCAGTGAAAGGCCCTTGCCATGGTGCCCAGATGTACACTATCCCCCACCATGACCCCTTTCAGGCTCTGGGCTCAAGCCTTTAAACTCTAACTCAACCTCAGTGCTATCTGAATCTGAGTTTCCTGGTCAAAAAAGGTACCTTGCGGTGTCTCCGACTCCACTCCAGCTAGCAAGCTCTGTTTCTTATTCTTGTGATATTGTTCTTGCTGCACAACGTGTATACTTAGAAAACATTAAAAGTATTGATCCGACTCTGCAGATGACATTAGATAAAGCTGATTAAAATTGTTCAGTACAGGTAATGGGATGTAGGTCCCAGGATTTGTGTACAGATTCTTCTGCTGAATTCATACCGTGGAAAGTGTTTTACCTTTTGCTTTTTATGTCTTGGCCAGACTGAACTCGACCTGTGGATATTCTTGATTGATTTTTTACAAAGATTAACTGTTCAGACGACTCTGAAGAGACAACTGAAGATTAGTGCAGTCGGTGTTTGTAGATAAATAAGCATAGCTTGTATCACCAGTTTCATTTTCAGATCGAGAACTTGAGGTGCATATGCAGAAAACGGGCATTAAAAATCTTTTTTAAATTTTATTTTATTTTATTCATTTATTTTTGTTACAGATGTTTTTCCTTTTTCCCCCCATTGACACTCCCATAAAAACCTTTTAACTGTGTTTGTGCAAAGTGTACATCATGTAAGCTACGGGCTTCATTTTATAGCATTGTTTTGCTTCCAAGAACTCTGTGTCTTCTGTATAGGACACAAGGAAGTGACAGCTTTCAGCTGAGTTGCCCCCTGTGCCCCCAGATGCTGACCCACATGTAAAAAGTGAACTTCTCCCACGTGACTGTTCCATTTCCAGAACTGAGCCTTGGAATTCTTTAACAGCAGGCTAAACGGGACCAGGAGCTCCCTGCATTTCTTAGACTCAGAAAGAAGTGATCGGGTCCCTCCCAGACACACACACAGTATTCCCCCAGAGTACTGTAGCCTCCGCAGGCATGGGGGATGGATGGAGATTCAGCCAGATAGATGACTGGGCTGGGATAACGGAGTTGTCTTTAGGCACAAGAGGAAGGCTATGCCACCTTGTGAAAACATTCCTTGGCCTGAGGGAGGGCAGCCTAAATTCCAGACCCTTCCCAGGAGCTCTGGACATGCATGTGGGCAGTGTCCGGAGCTAGACTATAGGTAGCCTTGCTGGAATGGCCCCAGACCAGCAGCAGCCGCCTCATCTGAGAATCTCAGACCCCACCCCAGACCTACTTAATCCCAATCCGCATTGCACAAGGTCCCCACCTGTTCTTAGGCACATTCACAGTTGAGGAACATGGCTCTCTGACACTTGTTTTCAAAGTTGGTTACGCATAGGAGTCACTTGGGGAATTAAAACAAACAAACAAAACAAAACAACAACCACTACCACAACCAAACAATTTGTGGCTGGGTCCCACCCCTGAGGATTCTGATTTAATTGGCATCAGGTGTGGCCGGGCATCAGGTGATTCTAATGTGTAACAGTTTGAGAACCACTGTCTTGGGGCGTGTATGTCAATGTGCACGGTGATGCTGAGGCCAGGGTTGGCCTGGGCAAGTGTAAGGTTGATGAACTTGGTTTAGGACCGTCTCAGCCGTGCTGGTACTTTCTCCTGCCACCTCCCAGGCAGCTTTTCTCACTTCCTTTCTTGATTCCAGTTTCTTGTCAACAAGTTTCTCCTAAGGGTTAATTTCTAATAATGAGTCATCTACCTGGTGTGAGTCCTTGGGAGAGTGTTGAGGGGTGGGGAGGGGACATCACATTTGCAGTGATGTGTGTCTGGGAGGGAGGAGGAGGGGAAGGAAGAGCAGACAGAAGGTGTACTCCAAGGGCTGGTCAAGAAGAACCTCACTCCAGAACAATCGTGCACTCCCCATTCTCCCTCTGTCACCCCACCTTCTCTCCTCCCCTCTCCCATGAAAAAGTAACTAAACACTTGAAACTTGGCCTCGAAAATTTTGCCAACTATGGCAGTAAGAGTCATTCCAATAGGAAACATTTTTTAAAGACCTGCTCTGTGCTCGCCCTGGGGATATCACACGAGAATCCACTCTCCCCCGCTGTGCTTTATACCTAGATGTTTGTCAGGAAAAGCACCCCAGACGTCAGTGGCTTTTGTTTAACTTGGGATGCGAGCAGTTACTTTTTCACGTGATAAAAATGCATGTGTGTGGTCAGCAGAACCTATACGCCATTTTAGATTCTAAAATCCATTCAAAAAATGTGAAGAAAACCAAATATTCTCATGTAAGTGCATTTTTAAAATGTTATTTAAATAACATTGAAATGGATACATAAGCCCTTTCTTTGATAAAAACTGAATTTTGGGGGGTTTATTTTGCTTTATAAAAACTCAGATTGATTTTGCTTTATGGTTTTTGAGCTCACAGTTCTGGAATTCAACAAAAGTTCTGGATTTTAAAAATCTAGTATTTCTTTGTAAATCTACTGATATTTTTTATCATTAAAAAAAAAATCCTGAAATAAGCTTTTGGTGGTATATGGGCAGGTGTTCTTTTAGTTTTCAGATCAATATTTTCTCATCTTAGAGACTAATATATTCGGTACGTTCTGCTGTGCTCTTCTGATAAGCCCAATGCTTAGTGAGTAAATAACCTTAGGACACAACCCAGGGCGTATTTCTGCTGGAACCTTTCAGCAAGGACTGACTATGACCTAATGTGTGCCAGGCTCTGTGCTGGACTTGTCAGGCGCAGCGAGGGCCCGGAGGTGTCTGCTATCCTCACGTGATGACTCAGTCTTGCGTGTTGTGCTGCACAGAGCAGAGAACTGTTCAAGCCACCGCAAAAAGGGAGGTATGACTGAATGGAAGGCTTTATTAGCTTGCTGTAGAGATGCTTGGTGCCCTGATTCCTCTCTCCTGCACCTCTTCGCCCTGGTATATATAGGTGTAAAGGTAACTGCAAATCTAGTATCTTTTTCTTGAGTCTTTCACCCCTGGGTGTTCAGGGACAAGAAAGTGAGAAATCTAGCGACCTTGGATGTTCCATCTTCCTTACCCGCCACTGCCTGGCCACTGCCATGAGGTGCTGCTGTCCGAGACGGGCTCTGCAGCTGATGGTCAGCTGTACCATTAATGGAAGTCCTCACGTGTCCACACCTTGCTGGTGGCAGCGTGCCTCTCACTGACCTCCAAGGTTATAGCCCTCAGAGTCAATGCTTGCATGTTCGGCCATTGTTCCGAAAGCATAATGCTGTGCCAGGGAGGCTGGGTCCCCAGGGGCCTCAGTCACAGCTGGGCTGGAGCTGCCTCGGCCAGGAACAATGGATGCCTGCTCACTTTCCATTTGCTTAACTCAGTGTGGTTTTTACCAAACAAAGACCATCTGGCTCCAGGTTTACTTTCTGTCTGTGCCTATTCACAGAAGACCAAAGCCTCCCTGCCGGGAGTGCAGAGTCCCCGGCAGAGCACGCAGGGCGGCTCAGAGCCAGCCTGGGCCCAGCCTGGGCCAGCTGTGCCCTCTGTGTGGACATGCACAACCACCCCCTCACCTGCAAGGGGGGAACCTTTTTCTTTGCCCCAAGACCATGGGCTTCTAGCCAGCTAGGAGCTAACCATTGATCAGACTTCATCCCAGAGGGGGTACCTTTTATCTAATTCTCATGAAGGCATCCATAGACACAGATGGTGGCCCTGTACCTGAGGTGGGCACATTTTAAAATTCATCTTCACCTGATACCTTGAAGCAGAGGCTGGAACACCCATTGCTACAGGGTATCTAATCAGAGCAGCTTCTCCTCACAGGTCCTCCCTCGTCCGTCTACGTACAAATGCCACAGCAGGGCTTCTATCTGCGCTGCCCCGTCCTTGCCTTTGCTTCCTCTTCGCTCTTGCCCCTACGTTTACCAGGAAACATTTCTTTGTATTCTTTAGTTCAAACTTCCTAGAAAAGATCTGTTTGAAACCACCTTTTCATAGCAGGTCACATGTCACAGTGAAACCTACGGCTTGTCTGTCTGATCTGATGCACCTACCCAAACTCAAACCAGCTGTGACCTGGAAGGTGAAGTCACCACACAGTGCCAATGTGGCCACTAGAGAGGACTGCACCAGGGACATTTCCACTCATCCATTCAATTGGTCTTTGCTGAGACGAGGGCTACAATGCTGTTCTAGGCACTGGGTGTGCAAAGGTAACAGGATATGGTTCTGCAATTTTGGGGGCAGAGAAGGTGGCAGGCCAGGTACAGCAGCGTGTCTAGTGATCTAAGCTATTGTTATTTGCCATAGTTAGGCAAAAAAAAAGATTGATGATGATTACTCTTTTTTATTTTTAAATCCTCACCCGAGGATATTTTTCCATTTATGTTCAGATAGAGTGGGAGGGAGGGAGGGAGGGAGGGAGGGAGAGAGAGAGAGAGAGAGAGAGAGAGAGAGAAACATTGATGTGAGAACGACACATTGATTGGTTGCCTTCCGCACGACCCCGACCAGGGCTGGGGACCGAACCGCAACCGAGGTACGTGAGCTTGACCAGAATCAAACCTGCAACTCATTGGTCCACAGGCCAACACTCTAACCGCTGAGCCAAACTGGCCAGGGTGCTTACTCTTGTTCTTGTTTTCAGAGCATGCATGAATTGCTAATTATACCTGAACTGAGCAAGCTCTAGTTTGTATCAATAGTTCAATGGTAGATCTGAGACTGATAGCAAAGCCGTGAATTCATTTTGAGCTCCAGCTACTATAGGGGGTACGCTAGGTGAGGAAGCATATCTCGATTTTTTTTTATTCATTTATTCAACACACAACTAATGGGCTAAACACAGAGGCTGCAAATACATCCCTAAGGAACTCACAGTCTGGTGAGGGGAAGACTCGTAAATAAACCGACAACTGCAGTGCAATAAAGTATGAGCTATGACGTGTGCCTGGGCCTGGGGGGGACCCAGGAGACTCAGCTATAGGAAATGGCTTGAGGAGGGGTAATCAGGGAGGGCTTCCTGAAGGAGATGAAAGCTGTGCTATCTCCATGCAAAAGGAAGATGGATTTGGGTGAGGTGGAGGAGTATTTGGGAGAGGAAACAGTACACACAAAAGCACCCAGGCCTGGACCAACCCAGCATCATCAGAAAACCCCCAGCAGTTCCATTGGCCCTCAGTAGGGTTCCTGTGGCAGAGGGGAGAGAAGGGAGATTAGGGTGCTAGGCCAAGGCCAGAGAATGAGAGGTTCCTGTGTCTGAATGTTCCCTGGGAGACTCCATTTTGGTGACATTTGTAAGGTATTTGCAAGCTTCGTAGGGGTATGTTCCAGTGTCTTCCAACGTGGACACTGAGGGACAGTGGAGGAAAGAACACAGGCAACTAAGACGCGAGGCACAGAATTATGGTCATTATCCGTGTGATCTTGGTAAACTTACTTTCCCCTCCCTTTCCTGCTTGGTTTCCTTATGTCTGACCTGGAAATGGTTAGTGACAGTGACGTCTAGCTCATCGAGTTCTTGTGTGAAAAGTGCCCTTGAACTTCAAAGTGCCATGGAAATGGTGGCCCTTTTGCACATTTCTCTTACGGGACTTGCTATGGTCTGTTCAAATTGTGCATGGGTTTGTCGCCTCCATCACAAAGTATGTTTTATTTATTTATTTAGAAAGAGTGGAAGGAAGGGAGGGAGGAAGAGAGAGAGAGACAGAGAAAGAAACATCATTGTGAGAGAGACACATCGATTGGTTGCCTCCCGCACAATCCCGGGACCAGGGGTCAAACCTGAAACTCAGGCACGTGCCCTTGATCGGGAATCGAACCCCTGGCCCTTTGGTCTGCAGGCCGATGCTCTAACCGCTGAGCCAAACTGGCCAGGGCAGAAAGTATGTTTTATTTACTTTTGTATTCTCAGTGCCTAACACAGGGCCTAGTACAGAGTAGGTGCTTACTAGATATTTACAAACTTAATGCATGCATTCCTTAAGTCAGTTCTTTTGACACCAAGTATCTATGCGTCACGGTGTTTCAGAAAAAATAAAGACTGTACCTAAGTTGACATGGAACATTCTTCCCAGGTCTTAAAGTGCAAGCATCACACTCTTGCCATGGCCAGACCGGCGCTGAAAAGAACTACCTGGAAGCTGGACTGGTGGCCTTGTGGCCATGACATGTCTGGACTGGCTGTATTATTATTATTATTATTATTATTATTATTATTATTATTATTTTGCTGTTGGACACATTTTGATTTGCGATGGCATGCTTGGGGTGCAGATTTTGGAGGCCTTTAATGTAAAGGTGTGGAGTTGGGTTGGCTTCCAGGCCTGGAGCAGTTTTGAGCGGAGGCAGAGGTGGCGGCCGACCTGCCCCTGCAGCTGGCTGGCAGCTGGATGGATGCGCCCGGGACAGGAGATCAAACAACCTTCAATTTTTATACATTTTTGTAAACAAAAAACACAGGCGGAGTGATACCAGATATAAATTGGAGGCTGGGTAAAAGCTATTATTCCCAAATATTCTAAAATTTAAAAAATAACCACTAACCAGTGTTCTTGAAGCGCCGCTCACGAGATAAAGAAAGCTGCCTTGCGGGCAGGGGCAACGCTCGCTCTGTGCCCTGCCGCGTGTGGAGAGCGCGAAGGGCCCCTGGTGAGCGGCAGTCAGCCTCGTGCTGGTGGTGACGGGAGCCAGGTAACAGGGACTCTCCAGCCTGCTTGCAGTGTTAGTGTGGGGACTGCAGGCCGGAGTTCAGGCGAGCCCTGGCCGGTTTGGCTCAGCGGGTTTGATTCCGGGTCAAGGGGCAGGTACCTTGGTTGTGGGTTTGATCCCCAGCCCTGGTTGGTGTGCAGGAGGCAACCAATCTGTGTGTCTCTCTCACGTCAATGTGCCCCCCCCCCATCTAAAAATCAATGGAACAATATCCTCGGGTGAGGATTAACAACAATAAAAAAGAGTGCAGGCAAGCGGGATTGGAAGGAAGTGAAGTCTCACACCGGTCCAGAGCTGCATTGCCTGCAGACGCTGTCACATCCATCTTTAGAGCAGCCCGTGACATGGCTGTGTATCACCTGTAGATAAGGAACCTGGCTTCAGAAAGGTGGAGTAACCCACCCAAATCCCACAAGTACCGGGGAAGCAGTAGGACCGAAATCTTCGTGACTTCAAAGCTCACACTCTCTCCCTCTCTGCTCGGCACCGTAGTGCATATCCATCACCCTTATGAACAACCACTGAAGGGACTCAGCAGCAGAGGGGAAGTTGCATCACGCTTTACTCTACAAGTACCGTATTGAGAGAGCCCATCAGAATGAACACCTCCTTCTACCAAAAGATCTTTTTAAGGCCCCAGCCAATTGTCTGTCCATTTCAGAGTACACCCAACACATCAGATTTCTAGTGTAAACAGCAAATTTGGACTAACTGTGATGGGATTCTGGAATCCCGTATTTACAGGCTAGCACACGTCAGGCCTCCTTACTTGGGTACATTCTTTTGACCTCGGACCACTCAGTCTCGGAGTCGGGTGTGTAATTCATGCACAAGAAGCCTATCTCGGCTCAAAGTACAAATGTAGTTTCAGTTACAGTGAAGCTCAGGAAAAAACACTGAAGCAGCTTTAGTGTTTTAAAATACCATGCTGGGTGACTCATTATCTTTGATCACAGGAGCTGAAATTTGCACAGGGGAGTAGGTTGCACCAGCTTGCCTTAGAGAAGTTTCTGAGATCTCGCTCACGTTGTGACCTATTGACGAACACTTGACATTTATATAGCTTACTCTGCAGTTTCTTGATGCCTCTGTGAAGGCTTAAGAAAAAGGAGCTATTGCTTATCCCTCATAAAAGGAAGAAACTTGCCACTTAAAGAAAAGTACGTTCGCTGTATTGAGAGCTCAGGACTGCGGCTAGGGCAGGAGTACACAGGTGTGAGGCTTCAGTTTTGGATCAATGGCTCATGTATTTTTTTTTTTTTTTAAACTGATTTTTTTTAGAGAGAGAAGAAGTGAGAGAAAGATTGAAACATCAATGTGAGAGAGAAACATTGATCAACTGTCTCCTGTACTCTCCCCTACTGGGGATGGAGCCCACAACCCAGGCATGTGCCATCCCGGGACCTCTCAGTCCATGGGATGATGCTTAACCCACTGAGCCACACCAGCCGGGCAATGGCACACATATTTTAAGTGTGTGACATATAATGTACGGCCATGATTCAGGTCATCCTCACTGGTCTGTAATCTTCTTTTGTTTTCACGTATGTTTTAACCTACCCGAATGTCTGGCCTACTTCTTCAGAGGCATACTTTCTATTAGATAATAATTAAGTACCTTAAACATCAATAGCAAACATATACTAAATTCTTCTTCTGCAACCCACTGGGCATTATAAGTCTTTGATTTCTGTTCCAGATACCTGGATGAAGGTGACAGAAATATATGATAATGATAAAGAATGTGATTTATATATAATAAATGTAATAGAACTTATGTCTAAATGAATGTAATCTTTTAGAGTTTTCCTGTTGGAAGAGTGTATGCTCATTCCAATTATGATCTTGCTGGGTAAAATCGTGTTTAACAAAAGCTGTGTGACTATTTACTTGCCCTGATTACAGTATAATTGTCATTCTTTCTAAAAATCATATCTACCTTTTGGACACTGTCATTGGGGAAGATTTAAAGTAGTATTCTAGAAATTGCCGGGCTAGTGGCCTTATGAGAATTCATTTGTCTCCCAGCATGATTATTTAGGTAGGAATAATAATCATTTGGACAGCTAAGTCATTCATATTACTTTATAGTAATATGTCATACCCCAAAAATAAATAGCCATGCAAAGGCAGCATGTGCTATCCAAACAGGTCAGTTTGGACTGTTAACATACAGACTATGAGATTAAGGAATTGAAGAAAGCTGCTGTGACATTTGTGGGAGAGACTCAGTAAACTATGAATGAGAAGATTACTAAATGATAGCAAGAATTTGGTCAAAATGAACAAATCTCCATAGCCAATAACAGAGACTTCCTTGTTTCAGTGAGAGAAGTTTTTAAAAATGAGGGTGTAAGAGCGGCCCCACCAGGAAGTAGAGTCGTATCGGGAGGCCCGAGAACCAGGAACTCATAAGTTGCCTGTGGACAAGGAGGGCGCTCTCTCTCCATCTCTCCACCACTTTTCCCCCCTAGGGATGGATGGATGGATCGATCGATCTATCTGTCTGTCTATCTATCTATCTATCATCTATCTGTCTGTCTATCTATCATCTATCTATCTGTCTCTATCTATCTGTATCTATCATCTATCTATCTATCTATCTATCTATCTATCTATCTATCTATCTATCTATCTGCCTATCTATCTATCATCTGCCTGTCTATCTAATGTAATTTGTCTTTCCATCCATCCATTCCTCCAAACATCCACCTGAATGTATCAGATTTCTCTGCTGTTGTGAGCACATATTTACTTCCTAAATTTACACATCTTCAGTTTAAACCAGCAGAGAGACTCCTCAGTGCCCTTGGATCTTGATTCTAAGTGCCCAGCCTGGGTCAGAGATATAATGTATCCAGCTAGACCCATCATGTGACAAGTGAGGCTGCTGGCATGTTCTGTTGCAGGTGTGGAGAAGACAGTTCTCAGATAAGAGATGGGGTGATGGGAAAACACACCAAGATGATACACTGTCTCAGTGTGCCCGAGGATTAGGGAAGTGAGGAATTCCTGGGCTTCTGGGATGCAGAAGTGTCACTGAGAAAAGCCAAATGCCTGTTACGGTAAAAAAAGAAAAAAAAAGGGGGGTGTGTAATACAATTATATAGAATGAGAAGACATTTGTCTATAATGAAGTGGATGTCTGTAGCATGGTGGGGTATGATGGAGTTTTGGGGAAGGAAGCAAGAAAGAGGGTTTTTTTTTTAGGGAACAACAAGGTAGGAATGGCAAGGATGGTGAAAGTCACTGGTTGGGGTGCAGGGTGGGGTACATGTTGCTGGGATCACAAGGAGCAGATCTGGTGGCTTAAGAAGTATAAAGAATACGGGGGGGAAGTCTTGGCTATGAAAACAGACATCCTTCTCTTTCAGCTGATGGGTGGCTACCCACTTCCCCCACCCCCCACCCCAACAACCATCACACCAGCTGTAGGGTACATGTTACCACGGTGCCATCTGGACTCCCTTTATTTCCATTCAGCCCTCAACGGTCATTTCAGCAGACCCCCCTTCTACACTCCACCCCCCATTCCCTTCGGAATATTAATAATGAGCCTCGCACGGCAGATCAGGCCTGTGCTGCTTTCCAGGGGACCCCTGTGGTAGTAAGGCTGATCCAAACCCTGGCTGTCTGGGGATTTTTGGGGTGTGGGGTGGCACTCCTCCAGCCTGACCTGGTTAAACACTTCTCAGCAAGGGTTTAGAGTTGGCTTTGGGTCACGTGGGATTATCCAGATCGAAACTGGTAGTCTTCACCGGGATGACTGTTCTTCAGGCAGCTGACAAATTCCCGAATACCTGGGATCTCATACACGTCCATGGCCTTGGGCAGTGGCAAGATGGGGCCCTGTGCCCTTGCCTGGGAACACACAGGAGGGACCTGGCAGCTGCCAAGCAGCTATAGAGGAAGAAAGAAGTGTGTCGAACTTTCTGGTGCTGGAAAAACCTGCCTTGTACGTCAAAATCTGCGTGCTCTTGTCCCCGTCCCACTGCCCGCTTTGGGCCGCCTGGCTGCCACGCCTCCCTTCTCGGTTGTTCACGCCTGCGTTAACTTGCTCTTTGAACCCTCTTCCTCCAAGGCGTCCCTTGATGTTCGCGTTTGCAGTCCCTTACCTGTGTTAAAGTGTTACTGAGGACTGGGGGTGGAGATGTCTCAGTATGATTCAACTGGTCCCTGTGCCCCATCGAGGAGGCCCTCAATCCCAGCCTGCGGTTTTCAGTCATTGTCACCTCGCTGCTCTGTTAATAGTCAACAGGCAACAAAGGCACCCCACAGAGGATGGAAAACTCGAGTCCCGGGTGGCCACACCAGAAAGCGCCAAGTCTACCGTGTTCTTCTGGTTGGGTCCTGGGGTGATGTCCAGTGCACCCGTGGACCACTCAAGTCGGCTGTCGTGGCCTGTTGATCAGAGTTCTCACCGGGGCTCACATCTGATTTAGGTGACAAAGTTACATGATCTAAGGCAGCATTTCTCCAATGTTACTGTGCTTACGAATCCCCCGGGGATCTTGTGGAAATTTGGTAGGTTTGGGGTGCAGATGGAGCATCTGCACTTTCTGACAGGCTTCTAGGTTTTGCTGATGCTGCTGGTCCACGAACCACACTTTGAGGAGCAAGCCTCTATGGATAGCTTTCATTGGGCTTGTCAACTATTTTAAGGACAGCCTCCTTTTGCACTAATGTCTTAAAATTCCATCCGCGGAAACTTCCGTCCCACTGTAGAGCCTACTCTTGCTTTCCTGTTTAGTAAACCTGACTATGTATTATTTATAGGAGGTGGAAGCTCTGAAAGATTTAAGAGAGAGGGAGCCTTTAGAACTCCCACTTACGCAGGATATTTTGCTTCAAGAGTGCCCATGTGAATCGGCTCCCGAGACTTTATCTGCAAACCCTCCGGTGTCTAGTGTCTGGAGGGTTTTCAGATAGTGGGGTCAAGAGAGGGAGGTGGAGAATTTTTTGGAGATATAATTGACGTACGACATTGTATTAGTTTTAGGTGTACAACAGAATGATTTGATATTTGTAGGTACTGCAAAATGATCACCACAATAAATTTAGTTAACATCCATCTACTCACTTAGCAACTTTCAAATATACAATACGATATCATTCACTTAGTCACCGTGTTGTATATTACATCTCCAGGACTCACTGACCTTATCACTAGAAGTCTACACCTTTGACCACCTTCACCTAGATTTTTTAAATGATTTTTTTTAATTGATTTTTTAGAGAAAAAGATACAAACATCTATGTGAGAGAGAAACATCTCTTGGCTGCCTCCTGCACGCCCCCTACTGGGAATGGAGCCCAGAACCTGGGCATGTGCCCCACCAGGAGTCGAACCTGGACCTCTCAGTCCATGGGATGACACTCAATCCACTGAGCCACACCGGCCAGGCTAGATTTTTTTTTTTTTTTTCATTTTTTGTTCAGATAGAGTGGGAGGGAGAGAGAGGAAGAGAGAGAGAAACATCGATGTGAAAGGGACACATCGAGTGGCTGCCACCCGCACGACCAACCAGGGTCGGGGACAAACTGCAACCGAGGTACATGCCCTCAGCGGGAACCGAACCCGGGTCTCTCCAGACCGCAGGCCGATGCTCTAACCGCTGAGCCAAACCGGCCAGGGCTAGATTTTTTTTTTTAACTGAAGATTAAAACACCTAATTTATTGGAAACTCAAAACGCAAATCCATTTTTAAAGATGGCATTACCCAAAACATGTAAAGACGGGAGTAGAAGATGACTATACAGTTTTGAAAAGTTTTCATTCTTCATTTCGCAGTGATGCCTTTTGTAGAGCAGAAGAGGAATAGACTGAGGAGACTGGAGTTGGGGTTATTGATGCTCAGCAAGGGCTGTGATCACAGAAATGAGAAGGAAGGGAGACCTCAGGAGCTCCTGTGGGATAGATTGGGCATGGACCTCCTTCGAGGGAGACTGAAGATGCTGAGATGCACTTCAGTATCCAGACGTCGGTGGTGCCCCTGGTAATGATGGACCTGTTGGAAAATATGCAGGTGTGAGGATGCAATAGGAAGATATGTCAGGTCCGGCCGGTGTGGCTCAGTGGTTGAGCTTCGACCCATGCACCAAGAGGTTGCCGGTTCGATTCCCAGTCAGGGCACATGCCCAGGTTGTGGGCCCAATCCCCAGTGGGGGGCATGCAGGAGGCGGCCAATCGATGTTCTCTCATCGATGTCTCTATCTCTCTCTCCCTCTCTCTCTCAAATAAATAAAGAAAACAATTTTTTTTAAAAGGAAGATATGTTAGTTTTGTCAGCTGTGGTTGAAGTCACAGTACCCATGGGAAACATCCCCATGGAAATGAGAAAAATAAGAGTGGGGAGAGGCCATGGCTCTAACTGGAGAAGTTTGACTTATTGGATGTGTCAATCATGGCATAGTCTATTATACCTTGAAGAGCACCGGAGTTTTCATGCATAACGATTTTATTCAACAAATCATTATTAAAGCAACACTGTGCAGTAAACTTTGAGTTTTCACATGGGGCTAGACTGTCTTGAGACCAGCATTTGAGTACTAGATTTTTGTAGTCTCCATAGTGCCTCTCCCATAGTAGTTGCCTATAAAGCATTTATTGGAAGTGACAGGTTACACTTGGGACTATTTGTAGTCACCTAGAAATGGTGAGAAGTCACAGCTGGGAAAAAAGTGAGAACAAGGGAGAAAGCCTATTGTGAGCGAGGTCATTAGCAGCACTCAGTCACCTAAGAGACCCTGAAGAGTAAACACTGAAAACACATCGATGGGTTGCAGCCGAAGGAAGTTAGTGGAATTCACACCGAAGCACTTTCAGTGAAGTCCTGAGAATGGAAACCGGAGAAGAACAGAGGGGAGCTGGGGGAGCTGGAGATAAAGGGACGTTTCAGGACCAGGATCACAGATGGAAGTGAAGGGTGGGGTGTGGAGGAAATAACCCTCAACAGCAGCCTTCCTAAACTCATCTTCCTGTGAAGCAAGTACTCTTCAGCGACCTCTCATTCGTGTGGTGTTCTGTGTGCCGTCATGTGTGTTTACGGATGACATTAAGCATGTAGCAGATGGGGCTCCTATCAAGATCAAAAACAAATGGAAGAGAAGTTTAGGAAGGCTGGCATGATCTGCGACATTCAGCCACCTATCATTTGCCAAATATTTAAGGAGTGACGTTAACAGTGATATTGCATCCACGAGCTTCAACATGCCAAGCATCCCGGAAGTGTGGCTGAAGGACAAGTGCGATCGCTGACCCATCAGTGATGCTCAGCAGGTGTTTACTGAGTCCCTGCTATGCGCCAGTGAGAAACACAGTCCAGCCCTTGGAGCCTACATTGTAGTGGGGGATGGCAAAGATAAACAAAGGTGGACATCAGTTAAAGTGGAAAGGCAAGATTTTAATCAGTAATATGCTACCGTGATAGGGAGAAGAGTCTCGTGTGAGCTGAACTGAACTTCGACTTGTACAGAGGAGACTGGGCATTTCAGAGGGAGAATGAGGAACTGGGGGGGCTGCTGAGTGGGGGTTCAGTAGAGTTAGGGAAGTGAAAAATTACAAGTGGGTTGGTCCGTGTGAAGCCTGTTTGGGCTTGTTATCTGGTGCTTATCGAAGTTAGGTTCCTTCCTCCCACGGAGGCTGGGAGACAGGCCCTGTTTTCAAGTGTTGGTTGGAACAAATAGTAAATTATTTTGACAGCCCTGTGTTTTCTCAGGCAGGCACTACAGGGGGGGCTATGGTCATCCGAGGGATGTGACCTTGAGCTATTAGAAACGATGCTACTGTTTGTTCAAATATTTATAGGCCAAAGTTGAGGCCTGGTCAAGAAGAGGGCTGGGAAGAGCCTGGCTGGAGTTTGATCAAGGACACAGGGATGCTTTGTGTCTAAGCCACAGAAAAGAGGCCTGAGGTGGAGAGTTTGGGGAAAGGGGCCAGGATGTGAGCTCAGAGAGGTGAGAAGGCCACGGCCTCTGCACACCGTGGTAATGATGTTGACTTTTTCTCTGAATGAGATGGCAAGTCAGCGGAGGCCTTGGGCAGAGGGGCGTCGTGTTCTTCGATGAAGTTAATGTGGAAAGCAAAGTTGGGGGGATAACTGCTTCATTAATACAATGTCAACTTAAGAGTGAATCCATGGGTGTGACAGGGCTATGGTGTCTTCCTCTTCCTCCCTGCTTCCTTCAGGTCATGGACAGTAATTAGCAAGTTAGTGAGACTCTAAAGTTAACATTATGTGGAAGTCGCTAAACTAATCCATGACTCCCAGAATGTCTGTGTCTAACCTCCAACAATTTGCCTTCATATTGAAGTGTAACTGAAACAATTCTCCACTTTGCCAGTCTCAACAAACTCAGTTTATATTTTTTCTATCATTAAAATATTACATTCTTGCCCTGGCCGGTTTGGCTCAGCGGTTAGAGCGTCGGCCTGCGGTCCAGAGAGACCCGGGTTCGGTTCCCACTAGGGGCACGTACCTCGGTTGCAGTTTGTCCCCGGCCCTGGTTGGTTGTGTGGGTGGCAACCACTTGATATGTCCCTTTCATGTCGATGTTTCTCTCTCTCTCTTCCTCTCTCTCCCTCCCACTCTATCTGAACAAAAAATGGAAAAATGTCCTCGGGTGAGGATAAAAAAAAAAAAAAATTACATTCTTAATGTAGAAAGTTCAACTACTACAGATGTGTTTGAAAGAAAAAGTATAATTCCTCCCACATTCCCTGGCCTCACTTGTCCTCGGCTTGCTATGAAAGCTCACAGAAATGTACAGGAATCGTATTTTTCCCTGCACAAATTTAGGATTATGCTATGCATAATCTTTGCAAACTGTATTTTTTTTACTCAAAAATTTCTTGAACATTCTTTTATGTTAGTATACATGATTTTACCTTATTCATGTTAAAGTTTTCAAAAAATTTTTAGTCTAGTTGTTTTGTATTTTGTATAAATATTTCCCTGTTGATAAAAATTGTGTGTTTTTTTCCTGGATGTTTTTGATATGATGAACAATGTCAGGTGGAAATTGGACATATATATCTTTCTGTGTATGTGGACATATTTTCATGAGAAGATTCCCAAATTAAAGGTTCTCAGTTTTCAAAATCTAATAGGGTACTGTGTGTTAGCAGAGGGATGAGGGGGCCGGACCCTCCAATACGCATGGGCAGGAGGTTCTTGGGGTGCAGTCGGAATAAGTACATTCAGAAGCCCCAACAGGAGAATGAATGGTTTTTATTGGCATGGAATTACTGGGGTTGCACTGTCCGGGTTCCCTCAGTCCAGTCCTGGAAGAGGGGCAGTTGTGGGTTTAGCAAAGTTAGAAATAGAGCCAGAGTCCAGAGTGTCCGCTCCATGGAGTCGGGTCCAGATCAGGCATCAGGCTAGATTCAGTCCATCAGTCCACGGTGGGGTCCCACATGGCTCTGGGCCACACAGGGAAATGCAGACGCTGGGAGCCCCGCAGACAGCCGGCTGAGCAGCGAGAGAGAAAGAGAGGAAGCAAGAGAGCAAAGGAAGAGGGAGCTTTCCTGTGAGCAGGAGATTAAACATCCATGTTTCCTGGCTTGCAGTGGCCACACCTACTCTGGCCGCCGACTCTCCCAGGTGTGATGGACAGGTAGGCCCCTCCCACGTCACTAAGACCTTACTGGGCATGTGTCTAAATGGCCTTTGCCCAGTTCTTTTCCCCATTGATCAGCGGGGAGTAGACCTGGAGTGTTAAACTATAGCTGTGGGGCAAAGCGGTATAAATGGCATGCCTATATTATCCGGTCTTCCCTTCTCTCCTTTCCTGTTAAACAATAACCAGATTATTGTAACAGTATGAGTACCACCAGGTTTTTCTCTAAAAGTCTACGAATTTACACACCTAGAAGAATGTGAGTGCCTGCTTCCACACCATTGCCAGAACAAAAACTATACACATTTTTTTTTTTTTAGCTTTTGCTATTCTAAGAGGTATACATGATGTCTCTAATTGTACATCTCCCTGATCACTTTTGAACTTGGGAAGTATTTGATATGATTAGCCATTGGTATTGTTTTGCTCTGTGGTCTTCTTATACATCGCCTCTGCCCATTTCTCTGTTACATTACTTCCTTAGCTCTTGGTGGACTGAGGGTGTAATTCTCTGTTGTAGATGCTGGAAATATTTTCTGCTATTCAGCTGCTTTCACTTTGTCCTTGGTTGCTTCTGTCGCTCCAGAACACGTCCCGTTTCGCTGTGTGCAGGCACATGTTGATAGACACATCCAGCCCTTTACAAGCGTGCCCTTCAGTAGAAGCCATTCTGGCGTCTGTGATCCTTATCGTCCCTGGTAGTGTGGGAGGCTTCCTGCCGTGCTCGTGCCTGTGTCTGCGCTGGGCCTGCAGAGCCTCCTTTAGCTGGCGGGGGAATAGAGACGAGATTTACAATCAGGTCAGCTTACTTCCACCGCCTGTGATATTCAGGGTATTTCCTCGGGGGTAAGTTAAAATGTGGGACACCACCTTGCCCAAAGCAAATTTCTGTTGTTATTGGCAGATCGCAAGGTGTTACTTGGAGCCCAAAGCCTTGTCTTTTCAACACCAGTTCTGCTGCTAAATTTCAGCGCCTCCAATCCTGGTCCTTGATTTAGTTCTGAAACAACTAGTATAACCATCTGTGAAAACTTGTGGGAGAAGAGGAGGGTTGTCTTGTAGGTCTGTTCTATTTTCTACCATGATCACCAACAGAGCTGGTTTACATTTCATTGATCTGTTTATTTTCTGCTTTTTCTTTTGTTTCGGTTTGCATCCTAAGCTTCTGGCGATAGAAAGGTAAATTAAATATACAACCACCTCACTGGACTGTCAGAATGTACTTGATCAGATAGTAAGCCCAGACACCTGTTTGAGTGTGTGTGTGTGTGTGTGTGTGTGTGTGTGTGTGTGTTCCCCTAACTAATCATGTGAATGGCCTTGTTGTTGGGGTGAAATGTTGCCCGCTACCACCTACAACCACCCTCCTACTTCCATTCACAGATAAAATCTATCACCTAAGAATGGTTTCTTGTCAGACAATAATCACAGGCACAAAAGAAATTTAGGTCACTTTTTACATTGACTCTTTTTTTAAAAACTATTGTTATCTACACTGATGTCTTTAAGCAAATATTTCACAATTAGCTTTTAAAAAGGAAATAAAAAAGAAAGAGCAAAAGGAAGGAAACCACATCTTTTACTCTTAGTAACTGCTCTATTTGTAGCCTTCCACTGAAGCCGTAGTAGAAGGTACAGTAAAAATTCAGGATGTCTAAGACATTAATGAATTTTAGGGACCTCAGGCAGGTTTCTGTTCTCTGTAGATAATTACCAAATTTCCTACCTTTGATTAGAGACTTTTTCAACACAGAAGTTTATGACCCCAGCTACTATATACTCCAACACCAGGTTATTCTGGACTTTAGTTCTTAAATTTATTTCAAGACATTAAGTGTGGGCTTTTGGTCTGGGCATCTCAGTGATCATGGGTGACAGGTATAAAAAGTGGGCCAGCAGACCATGGAAATAATGGCCAAAGACACCCTCTCTTCCTCCTCGAAACCACATTTGTCTGAAATGAAAATGAGGCCAGCATGGAAGGGCCTTACTAGCCTACCAGCAGTCAGAAGAACTGGCCAAGCATCTCTCTCAGTTCTCCACGGAGTTCACCAACAACAGATTGGTTTGGTTTGGCAAACTCTCCCTTTTAAAGAATGAGCTTTACCTATTAGTCATGCACACCTGTACGGATGTAATTACTTTAATCATCATCATCATTATCATCATCATCACTAGAGTGTTGAAGAGAAGTTCACTGTCACTGTTTTTCATTCTTCTCACCTTCTGAATCCTGTTGGACCCTTACTTACCCCATTTCATGGATGAGTGCAGGGAGAGGGAGGTCAACAGCCTTGGGTCACACTGCCATGAATGCCAGGTGGAATTCAAACCGGGTGGCCTGCTGCCACCACACCAGATAATCAGATTAATTACCTCCCACATCTGTGGGACACACGCTTTGGTTGGGGGTGGGGAGGAGGTGTCAGCGGCCGAGGTGGCAGCCAGAGATTCCGCCTGATGCGGAGACGGCTCTCTCACCACAAAGGGTCTTGATGTTCGAGGAACTGACCTAGCCGTGAGGGCCTGGCCGCTCCTCTGGACTCCAGCCATTTGACTTGGCCGACTCCTCCCTCCAGATGGTCTCAGCCCAGGCCAGCAGGTACCAACTCTTTGCATATTCCACCCGCCACCTCCGGTTAGCATGCTGCCACCTTGGGAACACAGATAGACGTGTAGTTTCATTGGCCTTGACTCTGCTGGAAGCAAAGTGGGAATATATGTCATGTTCTCGAACAGGTCAAATTTCGGCCCACAGTCCACAGAGCAAGCTGGAACTGTGGTAGGCAGGGAGACAGACATGAGCAGAGCAAGGATGATAGGCCAGGTACAGGTCACCAGGGCAGAAAGCAATGGGCAAGGCTGGGAAAACAAGGACCTCAGCCCCAGGGACACCTTTTCTCCCCTGTCCTTGGAACCCACCCCTCTGTTCATTTAATGTTGTTTCTGTTAAAAGTGGTTTTTGTAAAAGATGAATCGTTAACTAATACATAACCCGCTGCTGAGCGGCATATTTGTGCGAGATTCCCAGGAACTGGCTTCGGGGAAGGAGGCTGACTCTCCACCATAGAAACTGGACCTCCACTTGACCAGTTTCAGGATAATCACTGGAATGGGCTCTGCTGACTGACATGCAGAGAACTCCCAACTCCCCTCCCCTGATTTCTTTGTTTCGCTTTTCCTCTTCCTCCTAATAAAAACCCCTGCCTACACCGAGATGCTCAGATCTTTGGGATGGGAGTCTTCCCTCTTCTCAGGCTGCTGGCATTTGAGTCAAGTCTCTCCTTACCCCAGCACCTGTCCCTTGAGCACTGGCTTTCCAAGCAGCAGGCAGCCCACCCTGAGTTCGGCATCACCCTGACCTTTCCTCCCATGGCAGGATGCTGGTCATGTAGGTTAGACCCCTTAGCGGGGAAACACACAAGGGGACCAGAGGGTAACCCTTAAGCATTAAGCCCCCTGGACAGTGAGGTTCTGACCCACATCAAATACATCTGGGCCTTAGTTGTGTTTTAGCCCCAGGCCCAGAAAAGTGGCAAAACCAGACAAGCAAGGGCCATGGCTGACCTCAGGACCAGCTGCACTGACCAGTGACCCTCTGCCCCGGTGCCCACCAATCAGTAGAGACCACAGTCCTGAAAGGACGCACCCGGAAAGCCGATGCATATTCTACTGGGATCCTCCCCTGAGACCTCCAGATAAACCCCCTCCCCCTCCCTGGCGCTGCTTCTGTTTCCCTCACTCCATCCTCAGAGACACCAGTGAAGGGTGACGGGGTCCCTGGTGTCCAGTCCAGCCTCACCTACTTCAGGAGACCCACAGTGTGGGCACGTGCCCTCTGCACCTCCCCCGGGCCCATCCGCTGTGCTGCCTCACTCGGGCTCTCCCTTCTCACCTCGTGTCCCGGGTCGTCATTTTTGCCCCAGATTGGAAACCTATGCAGTGGTTCTCAACCTTCAAAATGTATGGGCTTTATTTGGATTCCTTTTCAAACAAACTGGACAAAAGAAGTTGTACTGCGTACTCTATGATACTAAGGAATTGATGCTAATTGTTTTAGGTGTGAAATGATAGTGCGGTAATGTTTCTTTAAAAAAAAATGAAAGTCTCTCTATTTTCTTATGGCAATATCATAAGGAGAAAAAAGTTATACACCCCTTTTTCCTATAAAATGCTCAAATATCACTTAGTTTCTTCCCTTTACCATAGAAACACGTTCTGTTGTCATTAGAAATATTAAATTTCTAAGTTCATAGGTAGCTGTAGTACTAGGTTTAAAAAAAAAAAAAGGCCATGAGTGTCAGATCAAGTTAAATGTTTCCATGGTCATTTTCACTTTTAGGCCACGTGGTGGAGGAATGAGGAAATTCACCATTTTCCTTATTCTTATCATCTTGATCGGTTTTCTTAGTACTATTTCGGGCCGAGGGCAGTGAAGAGGGCATATAAGCAGCATCAAGGTGGGTTCGTGCTGTTTTTACAATGTGAAGAGGTAGTGAGTGGTCCTCTTACAGAGTCTAGTTAACTGTTTGTTTCTGAACTGGGAACTTTCTATAAACAGGTGCGCTTGGATTGCCAGGCCTTGGAAGAGAATTTCAGGACCCTGCTGCAAACCGCGGGCCGGTGGTGGAGATCGGCCGTGCAGGGCCTTCTCTGATGAGCCACTGGGACGCCTGGGTGCCGCTGAGGCCTCTCCCTCTGCAGTCCTCTGTTACAAAGGCCAATGAGAGAAAGGATCACTCAGGACACTTGGTATTCAGAGGCAGATCAGAGTAGCTTGCAGCCCCCCTGGCCCATTTTTGGCTTCTGCCAGTGAGTCGAGGGGTGCTGGGCCAAAAAGGACTGAATTAGGCTAAGAACCAATCTTCAGTGGTCCGTGAAGATATCCTGGACTGGGAGCAAGGCTTCTCCTCACTGTAATAGATCCAAGACTGTCCTGATATAGCAAGGGTCCTTGGACTGTACTCCTCTGGGGGCGACTTTGAATCTCGGCTGAAATATTCTCATTGCAGGCATCTGCTTTTTATTTGCATCTTGATCAAATGGGTCCATTCCAATTGCGTCATTCAGGCTGTTATGGGTTCAGAGACAGAACCCCTGGATCTAACATAACACCAGCCCGTTTGGGAATTGTTTCTGGTCCTACTGAGGAAATGTCAGGAGAAAGGAAGGAGGGGGAGAAACGGAAGATTTGTGAGTTATTAGTTTGTGATTCTGTGTGTATCAATGGTAACTCTGTCCTAACAACTGTCCCTCCCATCTCCACCCCTCACTCTTCCTGGGTGTGAAGTGGAAGAGACAATGTAGAAAGGAATGAAACAGAATTCATCCAGGAACATGTCAGGTAACACCTTCTCTTCTTCCCTCTAGTACTTGGCCATATAGCAAATGTTGCCGGTTATTTTCAAATACTTAAAAAGTTTAGGACAACGATTATGAGGATTGTTATAAAAACATCAAGATGTAGGCTTCTTCTTGTACATATGGGAATTGTTTGAAGACAATAAACACTTGATATTTTAAACCTTTTTAGCAAATATTACGTAGTATTATTTATTAAAATATAATTCATTAGGTTTTAAAAATTAATATCAATCCTTTAATTAAATAACTCTATTTATGAAGAGAAATTTTGGGGAAAAGTGTACTGTAGAATTTCTGTATTGATAAAGAGCCCTGCAGTTTTGATTGATATAATCAATCAATTGATTGATTAGAAACTGAAACAAGTGTTCGATTCTGCATCTTCATTTAGGTGAATTCATCTATAAACTATGTAACTAATAGCCAATCAAAAATGACCAAACCCAGTTTGGGACAACTGTCTTGAGCTCTTTCACTTTCATTTGATCATTTTTCCATTTATTCATTTGATCAACTCTGATAGAGAATCATCTCTGTGGAGGGTGCTGGGGCCCAGAAATGAATAAGACATCCTTAGTCCCTGTGTCTAGGAACTTATTTCTGTGGCATACACTGCGTTGACGAGCTCATTTCCATTACATTTCAACATAGTGTAGTATGGGCTACCATAGGCGGGAGACCTGGCCTAGACTGGAATTGTCAAGAGAAGTCACCCGAAGGAGGTGGTGGATACTTGAGCTGAGTCATGAAGAATTAAGTGAGCGCTGACCAGGTGAGGAGGAAGAGTGGTTCTAGGACAGGTGAGCAGTGTGGGTGCATAGATGAGAGGGAATATAGGGAGCATGGGAATAGTAAAAAAAACCTCTTGATGGTTGGAATATAAAATGCAAGGTGTGTGTGTGTGTGTGTGTGTGTGTGTGTGTGTGTGTGTATAAGAGAGATCAGGGGTGAGTGGAAGGAGGGTAATAGAGAAATGTCACAAATTTGTAGGAGTTCCAGGCTTAGGACCAGTACAGACTCTGGGGAGCTCTAAGTGATGGTCTGGCCAGACTCTGAGCTTGGCTGCCTGGCTGGGTTAATCAGTCTTGGGCTCTGTTAGGCTGAGCTGGCAGCAAGTCTGGCCAGCCTCAGCACCCCTCAAACACAGGCAAGAACTGGAGGAGGCGCTGATGCAGCAGGGCTGACCTCCTCTGACCTTGGTATGATGTGTGTGCTGCTGGTGAGCTGGTCTGCTTCCCTCTGGAGGGCCTGGCCCTCTGGACACGGCTTCCCTGTCCATGTGACAGCAGTCTTAGTAATCAGGGATGCTGTGATTTGTCAGTACTGGGGAGCCCATTGCAGTGCTGTTCAACCAGGGTGCTTACAAACTCTCCGAGCTTGGTGGGTGTGAAGACCCTCAGACCCTCTGACACCAGCAGAGGGTTCTTGAATTTCTAATACTAGAAGGGCTGTGAGCCCTACTTCTCCAAGCTGGCTGCTTCCTAAAGGGCCCTGTCCAACGAGACTGGCTGACCTCACATCAGACCTAGACCGGGTAAGAAGGAAGGAGTTGCCCTTGAGGAAAAGACTAACCAAAGTTTTTCCTTCCATTAGTTATGTATTACTGCTTTTATTACATGTGGAGGTTAAAAATGAATGTGGAAAAAAATTTTTTACCCTAATTTGAACATGGAATGTTATTAGTATATAACATGTTTAAAAAAAATACTAGTTACTATTAAAAATGTGTTTCATAACGTGGGTCGGATATTAATTCTGTAATTCTGAGAAAGTGACATTTATTGGCTAGTCATATAAATGAGTTATCCTCAATCCGCTCCCAGTTTTGTGGAGGTTCTGGTCAAAAGACAACGTTATGCACACGAAGCGAGGCCGTGTGTTGTGAATCTGGGGGGGAGGGGTAGGTAAGGACCTGGGGGTTCCATTCGCTGCAGCCTTTGCAGGAGGGCCTGGCCACAGCTGGCCTGAGCACCTGCCGGCGTCCAGCCCCTGCAGTCAGGCCCCTCCTCCTCGGGGTTGTTCCCCTTCATGGTTAAGTGAGCCCCTAGCTAATAGCACCTCTGTTTGCATCCCCCACGCACATGCTGGAGACCAAGCTTCATGAGGACGGGGGCCTGGAAGAGAGATCGCCACTCAGTTAATGTTTGTTGAATGAATAACTGAATCGGGGCGTGTAGACGCGCTGTGCTGTCGCACGCAGCGTCACCACCCAGTAAGGTGTGGTCCGAGGGCCTCTGGCACGGCCTTCCCGCTCCCACGGGCACAGTGGTGAGACGCTGTCTCAAGTGACCTTGAAGGCAGGACATCTGAGGAGAGTGGGAGAAGAGGAATAGCGACCCCCGGATTCGCGGGCAGCTTTGCTGGGGACCAGGAGCCCTGCATCGGCAGAGAGCGGAGGGAGCTGAGTTATGACTGCTCCCAGAGGGCCCCTCAACCCCGGCTCATGAAGTCCCAGGACAGTCAGGTTGCTTTTGATGTGAACCTCCTCAAGACTATCATTGGTTGAGGTTCAGGTGCTGATTTTCTTGTCCTTCGTCTCCATGGAATTGATCCGCCTTTCGATTATGCATGGTCCCCAACTTGCCCTCTCCTGCCGCATCTTCACACTTCCCTGGGCGTCCAGGGTCTGTTTTCTTTTTCTTTCTTTTTTTTATATAGAAACAGTCAAATTTTATTTTAGAAGAGATTTTTCAATTCTTTAGTATAAAAATAGACTTATTTCAACCCTGTACTTCACATGATTTAAATACAGGCCAAGGCATCAAAACAATTACATACACATTCCAAATTCCCATGTTCACACAGCAGGTTGATGTTTTTGTTTGTGTAATTTTTTTTCTTTATTGATTTTAGAGAGAGAGAGGAAGGGAGAGGGAGAGAGAGAGAAACATCGATGAGAGAGAACATCAACTGGCCACCTCCTGCATGCCCCCACTGGGGATTGGGCCCACAACCTGGGCATGTGCCCTGACTGGGAATCGAACCGGCGACCTCTTGGTGCATGGGTCCACGCTCAACCACTGAGCCACACCGGCCGGGCAAGCAGGTTGATGTTAATAACACATCAGTTTTAAGCAAGGGAAGTCAACTGTTTTTTATGCAAGCCCTTCTAATACTGACTATTTCTTTTTTTAACCATTAACCTTTTAAACGTGAAATCTTAAATAAAAATTCCCCTGAGTTATTTCTCTTTAATGAAATTTTGTCTTCTCCCTCTACCTAAGAGACGTGCTTTTAATTATTTACATACATGCTAATGTTATCCCAAATCAGTGCTTGATTAAACATATTAAAATCTACAGTACTTATGACAGAATGAATGAATGTAGCATCCACAGGTCCTTAAAAAAATAGGGTGTTTTTTCTTGCTGTAGAGTATCCACTCGTCCTTCAAAACTGATCAGGGGCTGCTGCCTGGCTGAGAGTTTTCTTGGCTCCTTGGCCACAGGTCCTTGCTCTGTGCGCTGTGGGCTCCCAGCCTTATCACAGTGCCTGCAACGTGCTGGAATGATCTGTTTATTCGACTGTCTCTTCATTGTGACTCTGAGTGCTCCGGGTAATGATCTTGCCTGAACACTTACGTACGTCATCTTCATGTCCCGATATCTGGTTATGAAAGATAAAAACAGAATCAAAGAACATGTCCAAAGTGTGAAAAACAGATCAGCCACATTTTTTTTCTAAAAGGCAGTGAGCAGCTGGGTAAAAAAAATAAACGGGAGACAGACATTCAATGGAACAGTATTCGTTCGTTAAAAGGAATACAATTCAGACTCATCCTACAACATGGGTGAACCCTGAAAACATTGTGCTAAGTGAAATAAGCCAGACATAGAAGGACACATATTGTATGATTCCACTTATACAAGATAGGAAAATATGCAAATTTGTAGAGACAGGAAATAGAACAGAGGTTGCAGGGGGCTGGGCGAGAGGGGAAAAGGAGTGTTATTGACAGGTACAGAGTTTCCATTTGAGATGATGATAAATCTGGAACCAGATAATGGTGAATGCTCTTAATGCCACTGCACGGTACATGTAAAATGCTAAAAATTTTATGTTATGTATATTTTACCACAATTAAAAACAAAAGGCAATAAGTAGGGAAGAAATAAATGAAAAAATTCACAGTAAAATGTTCTAAAGCAATAACTGCAGGGAGTAGTTCAAAAGGATGAAGACCAGTGCAGTGGGAGACAACTTACAACAGACTCTTTACCCAGAGAAGAAAGCCCGTGTTCTTTCTCTTGTCGTTATTTTTCGGGAACTCAGTAAGATTCCATGGAAGTCAGCATAGTAGTCTCTTATTTTTCTGCAAAATTATCGGCCGCAAGTGCTTTTCCTGTCATTCAATGAAACTTTCTGTGAAATTTTATTCCGAATAAACTGAGAGAATTCAAACTTGGGGTATTGAAATACCTGACAAAAGTAATGTCATTGGTCACTTTTAGTTTTAATAACAATATATAGTATACGTTATGTATACACACACACTAGTAACACCCAGGGGTGAAAATGACATGAACAGTGACAGCGTGACTAGTGGTTTATGTGTTTTTGCTTTCCTGGGGTTGGAGCCCTCTGTTATGCCAGATAAATCTTGTGCTTGGATATTGTATTTTTAACTCTCATGCACATTTGGGGGAACTCATCAAAGGGGGGTGTCTGTATTTAAAACTTCCCTCCATGAAGAGTTAGAGAACGAGAGTCCGTTGTGTGGGACACAAGGAGACACGTCGGAGCTGATGCCCAGGCCCTGCGTGTTTGGACCGAGTCCGGCGGGGCAGTGCCCAAGGAAGGGGCCTGGTAAATGCCACCGACTGGTCAGACGTCAGTTCTCGGAAGGGCTGCTGAGCAGAAGCAGAGGCTTTGGCAGGACCTAAATGGCAAAGTCACAAACAGTAACAGGTCCTAAAAATAACCAGTGCAACCCCAGCAAAACGCAGGCCCTGATATGTGGGAAATGTAATGGGAAGCGTATCGATCGGTGTTTTCGTCCAGATGCGGGGCTCCTGATCACAGCAGAACTGCTCACCTCGTCTCCAAAGGAGGGACTGTAAGGCACCGTCATCCGCAGAGTCTTCTGGCCAGAAGGACAACTCCAGTCCAGAGATGTGTGTGAGGAGTTCTCTGGTCGTGAGTGTCTGGAATGGAACTCAGATCAGCTTTCCTGTGTTCCTGCGTTCATTCTGCTCCTATTTAACGAGCACCTACTGTATATACCACACATCGTGCCAGGTACTTGGAATATATCCGTGAATCAAATACAGACCAAGCTCTCTGCCGTCCGGAAGCTCGTGTTCTAGCAGGGGGGACACAAAATAAGGAATAGACACGATACATACGTGCATTATGTAAGATGTGAGAAAGCAGTATTACAGAAAAAGGAAATCAAGCACGCCAGAGGGAGGTGTGCGGGAGCAGGGGCTGCGTTAGGGGTTAGGGCGGGCGGGTAAGCTTTGTGGAGACTGAGGCTCCTAGCGGGAAGCCAGCTGAGATGGGAAGAGCCCTCCAGGGTCTGGAGGTGTGACGGCCTCAGGACAGCAGCACCCTCTGCTGGTTCCAGGCCCTGTGGTTGCTACAGGCCCGCTGGAGAGAAGGCGAGAGGGAAGGGCCTTGGGGGCTTCTGCTTTGGGTGGTCTGTGCAGGGTTCTGAGCAGAGGAGCGACCTGACCTATTTTGATTAAAAGAGTTCACTGCTGCTGTGTTGAGAACAGACTGGAGAGGTACAGGTAGGTGAATGGCTTGGGCGGAGGTTATTCCCACACTCCAGGAGACAGGCGGCGGTGGCAGGACGTGCTGAGAAAGGGTCCCTGTCTGGATATTTTGAAGGTGAGATCAGCATGCTTTTAGATGGAGGTGACATGGCGTGGGAGAGAAGTCGAGGACGGCTCCGAGGTTTTGCCCTAAGCAGTGGAAAGATGGGGTAGCCACAGGTGGGAAGCAGGAAGATTGTGGGTGTTGCAGCAGGTTTGGGGTGAAGATCAGCTCACTATGGACACCCCGAGTTTGAGATGTCTAAACTCAATCACACCTCCAAGGGGAGGTGTTAAGTGCAGACCACTGGTGTATTCCTGTTCTATTCCTTTCATAACAAATTACTACAAATTAGTCCCTTAAAACACCAAAGGTGTATTATCTTGTAGTTTGGGAGGGCAGAAGTCCTCAAATCCAGGCCTTGGCAGGACTGTGTTCCTTTCGGAAGGTCTAGGGGAGATCTGTTTTCTGGCCTTTCCCCGAGTCTGGAGGCCGCATGTGCTCACCCACGGCCCCTCCCCCCTCTTCAGAGCGCATCACTCACCCTGGGCTCCGTCATCCGCTTCCCCTCTCGGACCCTCTTGCCTTCCTCTTGTGAGGATGCTTAGGATCATATTGGGCCCACCTGGATGATGCTCCCGTCTCAAGGTCCGCAAGTTAATGACATCTGCACAGTGGAGTCTGGAGTCCTGGTAAGACATCCCGTCTGGAGTAAACCTCTGGCATTTAAAGCCCATATGGGGGAATTTCATGGCTCCCGTAACTTAGGACAGGGTGGAATTGGACACCGGATCCTGGGATTAAAAAATCGTCTTCATATCCCTTCTTCTCCCTCTGTTTCCCCCGTTTCCCTCTCCTACTGCGCTCGTCCCCTTCTCTTGGCTCTGGGAGTCTGGGATGGGTCCCCTTTCTGCTACTGCGGGGTCAAGCGTGGTTGCCAGTGACTCCGAGGTGACTCATCTTAGTGAGAACCCAGGAGAAAAGATAGAATCTCTCTTTCGTGGGCCTACAAATAAAATCCCAGAGGGCTCGGCTAGGGCCTGATGAAATCCCATGGCCAGTTGAATAGGGTCTCTGGTGTCGCCCTGTGGATGGTGACTGTTGGTCCCAAGAGAATAAAATGGAACAAGAGGAGGGGCAGTCCCCGAGTGAAGTGTGTGTGTGTGTGTGTGTGTGTGTGTGTGTGTGTGTTGCAGGGGCTATTTCTAGAAAAGAGGGAGAGATGCTGGTGAAACAGAACTCTTAATCCAACTTGTTCTGCTATGAGTCTATCTCCTCACCTCCCTACACCTCAGAATAGTTTAAATTCCTGACATCATATCATTTTTCCTGTAAAAATATTTTAGTACATAACACTAAAGAATAAGGACTCTTTTAAAAAACACAACCCCAATACCATGATCGCACTAAAAACACGTAACGTGAACACCATTAACTCACTCGGTGTTGGAATGTCCCCAGTTGTCTCATAAATGATGGTTTGGATCAGGATCCAAATGAGGCTGATCCATCCCATTTGGTTCAGAATTTCCTTCTGAAATATGTCTGTGGATTATTTGTCCAAAGCCGTTAGCAAACACACACTCAGCCCTGTGTTCCTCCTAACCCACCCACTGTGCTCATTCTTCTGTCTCCACTGGGTCACTTGCCTCTCTCTTGTGACTGTGACCCGTTCACGTCTGTGATCTGCCACCACCGAGCGCCACAGTGGCTTCAGCCCAGACAGCATCCGGAGTCGCTGTGACAGAGGCAGATGTGGTTTAGGTGAGTCTGACTTTTGAAAACCCCCACAGAGCTAAAAATGCGTGTTCCTGTCCTGCTTCCCTTCCTCCCTTGTCCTCCCATTTGGAGATGAAAGCAAAGATGTTTCCTCCTCCTCCTCCTCCTCCTCCTCCTCCTCCTCCTCCTCCTCCTCCTCTTCCTCCTCCTCCTCCTCCTCTCCATAGAAGCTTTGTCCTTTGTTTTCAAATGCCACCTTGCATCGGGTGGAACCTTCACTGAGCAGCCCTCCTGGACCTTGCCTAGACAGACGCGTGGCCGAGTGGAGGACTATGCTTCTCTCTTGGTGCTCTGTGTTGGCTTTCAACCTGTCAGTGAATCCCTCTAGGGCCCCTGAGGTTTAAGACGTATTCTGGGGGAGAGGGCTGGAGAGAAGGGTTTCATTTTTTAAGAGCCCTTATTCTTTAGTGTTACATACTAAAACATTTATAGGAAAAGTGATATGATGTCTGGAACTTAAACTACTCTAAGGTGAAGGGACGGGAGGGGAGGAGACAGACACCTAGAAGAACAAGCTAGATTAAGAGTTTTTGTTCCCCCAGCATCCCTTCCTCTGCAGCCCTCACAGTGCGCACACAGGGCTGCGGGCCACGCCTTCCCTTCAGGGAGGTTTCAGCAGTCCCCACTGCTCGCTCAGGGAGACTGTGGCCCGGCCGCGCTGCACCTTCTCCCAGAACTGTGACCACAGCTGCAGTTTCCCCCCTGTCCCTGCGCTGGGATGTCGTTAGCACCTCTTCTGTGTTGTTCCGTCTTTTCCTTTACCTTCACTTTTCAATGATTCATAACATCCAAGGAATTCTTTCTTGGTAGAAAGATGAATCTTCTGGGAAGTAAAAGAAACATTTGGAGTCAGAGGAACTGTGTCCCAGGCCTGGCTTTGCCACAAACTAGAAATCTGACCAAAGGTCTGTCCCCTAACCTCTCTGAGTTTTCTCCTCCATTAAGTGGGGACAACATCTCTCTCTCTCGCTCTCTTTTTTTTTTATCCTCACCGGAGGACATTTTTGCATTTATCTTCAGATAGAGCGGGAGGGAGAAAGGGAGGACGAGAGAGAGAGAAACATTGACTTGAGAGAGACACATCGACCGGCTGCCACCCACATGGGGCCGGGGACAAACCGCAGCTGAGGTACGTGCCCTTAGCGGGAATCGAACCCAGGACTCTGGTTCACGGGCCGATGCTCTAACCGCTGAGCCAAACCGGCCAGGGCGGGACAATATCTCTTGTGTCACAGGGTTGTTACAGAGATGAAATGAAATAATGAAGTTATAGGGCCTTTGTAAACTCTAAATTAATACTCAGAAATAACGTGTTAATGTCTGTGTTCAGGCACAGTGAGTGAAGTTGTAGAAAACAGCCATTCTCTCTGTTGGCCAAAGGTCCTCGGTCCCTGAAGCAGAGTGTGACGGTGAAGGGCACCGAAGGTATTTGATCAGACTGTGCCAGCTCAGAGTCGGGGCTCTGTGAACACCTGCCAAGCTGCCCTCTGGGAGGTGTTCCCTTCTCCATCTCCTCCCTCCTATATATAAGCAGCAGACAATTGCTGAAGCCTAGATGAAGTCTTAAGTCCAGAATGCGATAAATACTGGAAGAATCGTTACTCTGCTCATAAATGGAGCTGAGAATCTCAAGTGCTTCTGATATTTTCATGAAGATTTGTGAAATCTCATTCCACACATACCATTTTACTTCTAAACCCTAGGATGAATGTGCTGAGAGCTTAGCATGTTTCTTGCACATTGTAGGAGTTCAGTAGACCTGTGTTAACCTGAATTAAGGTATACACAGAGGAGAATTATGCATGCAAATATGGTAATTGTCTATATTTCCCTTATCATTGAAGAGGTGTTTATAGGATTTCTACAGTATAAGAGATCACTATGCACATTTGAGTTTTAGTAATCAGACCTGCAGATGTGGGCTGGCGATACCTCTTATCATTCAGTTCTGTTCCCTGGGCTGTTTCTCAGTTCTCATCCCCAGACACATTTCTCCCTGGAGATTGTTTTCTTCTGGGCCAGTCCCTCGATCTTCCCAACCCATGTTCAGCAGATACTTCTACGCTCGCACACGTCCACGAGAAATGCCTGCACTTTCCGGCCTCCCTGGCAGCTGGGCAGGGCAGGGTGATCCGCTCCCACCAGTGGGCCATGAGAGAAAGGAGTGTCACCTGTGGGCCGAGGCAGGGGAAGCCCGTGCCCGAGTCTCCGGCTTTCTTCCCTCGCGTCACCAGCTGGGAGGCCACACGTTCAGGGCACTGCAGCTGCGTGATGGGAACGCCTCTGTCTGCCTCGAGTCATCACATGAGGACAGTCTCCTTGGAGAGTTCCCTGGCCCCCACAGAGGACTCTGTGCATTTGAGAAATAAAATTTGGTGAGGTCAATTCAGTGAGATCCAGGATTTATTTTGTTACTGTGGCACAATCTTGTCTCTCCTGACTACTGCACAGTTCCTCTCTAAAACTGCCTTAATCTAGTCTTTCATTTTTTAAGCCTTTCCTGCATGTGGATAGAAAATCCTTAAAATTTCGATATATGTATGTATATGTATATATATATTTTTTGTTTTTTTTTAAAACATGTTTTCATTGATTTTTAGATAGAGAGGAAGGGAGAGGGAGAGAGAGATAGAAACATCGATGACGGATTGGCTGCCTCCTGCATGCCCCCCACTGGGGACCGAGCCTATACCCCAGGCATGTGCCCTGACTGGGACTCGAACCCACATCTTCTTGGTTCACAGGGTGATGCTCAGTCCACTGAGTCACACCAGCTGGGTGGTGTATGTACATTTTTTAGATGATATCAAAATTATTTTCCAAACTCTGGCATGCATACCATTAGTGGTATGTGAGATAATTTTATGTGGAACATAGATAAGCTTGTTTGTATTTTAGATGTTTATTTACACTTATAATTTGTCTCTATGGACAGCATGTAATTCTCATTTTCCATCATAGTAGTTACATAAATATTTCTTTTAAAATAACCTTGGAGAAAATGAAGTGATTTAGAGAAATATACAGTAGACAAAAGCATACCGATAGAGCAGAAGTCAGAGAGGTGGTGTTTAAGTCACCGCAGAGCTGGGAGGCACTGTGTGCGGTGAATCGTTTGGTAGAATGTCTATTAAAGAAACTCTCCACCAGGCAGGGAGACTTTCATTTTGACACCCAGTGCTTGCGTTAGATTCAGTAAATGTGTTTGAGTGAGTGGATGTTATTATACATTTTTTTTTAAATCTAGAAACATAACAGTTAAAGCCCAGCCCAGTCCTTTGAGGTCAGCTGCAATGTTTTTCTTAGTGTATTAGGCTCAAATCAGATTTAATCAAAGGTTAGCGTTTGTGGCATCATGACATTTAAGGATTTAAAATGTGAGTGTAGTTGACATTTTTAAAACAAAGATTTGTTGAGCAGATACTCAGAAGGGCTGTTGCTGTGGGTCTGACTGGCTCTTCCTTTGTGCTGTCCCCTGGGTCCTGACCACGAACAGCTTTGTTCTCATCTTCATACTGTCCCCGCATGGTGCTTTGACTTCTCCCACTGTGCCGGATGGTAACATGCGAGACGAGCAGTTACGTATTTGTCAGTGACAGTAGCAATAACATTGTTCTTATGTGTCGTCATCGGGTATTTCATTTAGAGTGTAACAAAGATGTTCTAGCAACAGCTTGCCACTGATTGGCATTTGGACGGGTTTTTAGTACAGCTACCAAAGCTGTTGCTGAGGAGACGAGTCGGCCTCTCCCCTCTCTTCTGTTTGTCCCTCTCCCCCTTTCTCCTCCTCCCTGAGACCCACACATTATTAGGGAGACTCATCAATGTGGCAGCAGCTTTACAGATACCTACAGTGGGAAAAGAATCCACAAAGTGGCGGCCAGGGAGAGGTGTCCTTGCACATGGGGTGGTTAGCGGACCCAGCCCCTCGGTCTGGGGAGGGCCCTTCAAGGACTCTGCCGCCGACAGGCAGCTGTCCTGTTGTGCTGGTTGTCTTCCTGAGTCTGCCCAGCCACCAAGCCCTGCCTGTACCCCTCCCCTCCCTCCAGGTCAGGCTCAGGACCATTGCCTCGATTTTCCTGACCTAGGTGATGGTGATTGATGTTTATCAGGATGACCCTGAGATTGGACGTCAAATTATGTTCATATTTTCTTCCTTAAAATAAAAAAAAATAATAAACGTCCTAATTGTTAATAATATCAGCCTTATGAAGCTACTGCAAAGCTAGTACATCGAGTTCTCTTATACCCCTCACCCGGCTTCCCCAAGTGATAACATCTTCCAAGACCACAGGGAAATCAGTTGAAACCAGGAAATGAACACTGATAAAATGCTCATAATCTACAGATCTTATTCAAATCTAGCCAGCTCTCCCAGTAATGGCCTGCAGTGATTCTTGCCTGTGACAATTATTATTCTGGTGCTTGCTACGAGACGATACTCCATGTCTGTCATTCCTTCTGCATTTATTCATTGCAATTCCACCGTAAGGAGGAGCCTTTATTATTCATTCAATTATTTATTTGTATCAATGTAGACTCATGGATATTTCTTTTATTCTATGTGTTTTAATCCATTGCTATTGTTACTTATTTTGTTGCTACAATTGTTGCACGTTTGGCTATGGAGAGCTCATTCGAGTTGGCTCCTTTATCCTTTTGCCTTGCCCCCATCATTTTTTAAAAGCATTTTCTTATTTTCTGGCACCAAAACATATTCCAGGTTTGTCTTGTATTCCCTGCCCCCATCCTGGAATCAGCCATTTCTCCCAGGAGCCCTCATTTACATATTGTTTTAATGTTACATTTATAACATTCTATTCATATCCTTTGAAAATTAACATTTACTCTGTGGAAAATATTTTCTCACTATCTACAGTACTTAATTAATTTTGAAACAAGTCCACCAATTTCAGATTACAAAAACATATTCTATGTAGTTATATATGGGTAAAAAAGAACACACACACACAAAAAAAACAAAGAAAAAAAACAGGAAGCCATGCAATTAGAGTTTTCAGCAAACGATCTATTTCTTTCTTGGTTCTGTATTTCTTTTCTGCACTTGACCACAGAGTCAATATCTTTTACACTTTTCTTTGCTTTTAGACTTTGTTGTTGCCACTCCTCCCCCCCACCCCAGCCCCCAAATTCTTTTCTCCCTTATATCAAGTTCCTGTCACATTTCTCTTCTGCTATTGGCTCCTTACTGGCTAAAATCCTCTCTCCTCCTATTTTATCCTGACACCTCCACTCTTTGCTGAATTCCTGGTGTCGCATCTCTGTTTCTCTGACCCTTGCACCCATTTTCTAGTCAATTCAATCACTATATACAGCTCGACACTGAGGCGGACTGGAAGGGTTCTTGGCTGAAACTAGAGCATCTACAGACCTCCACCAACTGTATCCCAATCACGTATTTTTGTCCAGAGAGAGAGAGTGTGTGTGTTTCTTACAGAGGTTGATTTTAGGCTCCAAAAATGGCCTCTTTTCTTCTGAAATTCACAAATCTTACTGCCACAAATCTAGTTTTTATTATCACATTTTAAAAACCTAATTTCTTCAATCTGTGCAAGTTCGGTCTTCATTATATCTAATCCAGAAGTACAAAATGAAATACTTTTAACTTTCGAATTTGAAATAATTTCATATTTCCAAAACTATTGGGAACTTAGTACATAGTTTTCTCATATACCCTTCACTCAGGTGTATGTGTGATTTCCTTATGGTTTGTACATATTTCATTGTATGTTCCATCCATGATCTTCCCACTCGGAACCAGTAGGTCATGTGGTCAACTCTGCTGGTGACTGCCTAGCCATGGACTTCCCTTGACTCCCACCAAAAACCCTCAGGTTTTCCTGTGGGGAAACCAGCTCTGTGCAGCATTATCCTCTGTGTAGCTTGCAGGGAATGACCTATTCTTTGCTCTAGAACTGGGCTCTGATTGGCTTTGGGAGTCAGTCTCAGCACGCAGCTTGGTTGGAGGGTGTGAACGTGATCCGCCTCAGGCCAGGGAGACTTTCACTGGGGCTTATGGAAGAGAAGTTTCCTTTGTATTCCATGGAAACCCCCAGTGGTATATCTTGTGGTCATATTTGTCAATGTGGGGGGGGGGGGCGGGCTGCTCAAATGTGACAGTAACACACGTAGGAGGGAAGAGTCTGGAGAATTTCTGAGACGTGAGGATGGATGCAGCTGAACCTAAGACCAGCCCTACCTCCAGACTTCAGTTTTGGGAACCAATGAATTTCTCCCCTTTCCTTTTATTCTTTGCCAAGTGTTTTTGGTTTGGGTTTTCTGTAGCTTACAAAGACTATTATTGGTGCAGACCCCTTTCTGTTCACTAGTCGTGTTATTTGTACCTGTATTAGAACTTAGTTTAATTACTCGTCATAGTTAATTAATATCCTGTCTTCCATAGATTATGATATCCTTGGAGCTGTGCATTAAACCCTCGTCTGTCTTTCTGATCTCTGTAGAGGACACAGCACATCCACGTAGCTTTGCTCTCGGGCCTTCTCTCCACCAGGCCCAAAGCTGGATCTGGTTCTCGGTAACTGTTTTTGGAACTGTGAGTTTTATTTAACAAACTACTTGTATTCGTTTTCTGTTGCTGCATAACAATTTACCATAAACTTGGCAGCTAATACAAGTGTCAGTTTCTGTGGGGTCAGAGTCAGGAGCCTGAGCACAACTCAACGGGGTTCTCTGCTCAGGGTCTCCAGGCTGCGCCAAGGTGCCAGCTGGGCTGAGTTCTCATCCGGAGCCTTGACTGAGGCAGAGTCTGCCCCTAACGCATTCAGCTTGTTATAGGATCCGTTTTCTAGGTCTGTGTGGCTGAGGGCCCCACACTTTGCTGGGCACTTCTGCGTGGCTCTGCCTTCCGTAAGCCAGTAAGGAGAGTCTCGCTCTCGTCTGCTGCAACAGTCTCCGTAACGTAACAATCGCAGAGTGACATCCCATCCACTTTGCTGTAGTCTGTTGGCTAAACGCAAGTCACAGGTCCCATTTGCACTGAAGCAGAGGGGACTAAACAAAGGCAGGGAAATCACTGTATGTCGCCTTAGAGTCTGTACTCCCACTACCTTAAATGTTTTCGTTTCAAGTATCTTCTCTTCGCTCCATGAGTGGGTTTTGTGTCTCTCAACCTAGCTCCAGTCGAATTAAATTTGATACTTAAAATTATGGCTGTATTTATTGTTCTACTCAGGAGAGACATTGAGTTTCCTAGAAATTTCTTTTTCTGAAAGCCCGTATTTTCATTAGGTTGAGTCATTTTATATTCATGAAATGATCCTTGAGGACATGTTTGAATTTTCAAAATATTTTTATGTTCTTTCGATGACATTTAAAAGGCAGCACCTCCTGGGGTTGGTTGCATTGGAAGTTGGATATAAACATTTCCCAAACAAACCAGCACCTACTCAACAGCCATGTTGACAGAGTCACAAAAGATGATGCACTATCTCCTACAGACATTTCATTTTCATCCTAAATCCAACAGCCGGCCTCTGCCATTTGTTTTCACTAATAGAATGGTGTTATAAAAAAAAAAAAAAAAACCCACAAAACTTCCTTCCCAAATGCAAAAATTAACAGTTTTAATAGGGCCTTGTGAAATTTGGCTAGATTTTTCTTTATCTATGCAGAATAGCTAGATGTGATTGTCAGATTAGATTTCTCAATATTTACTTGGCTAGTTAGTTATGACAAAATATCATTTGGAACATAATAAAGAGCTGTAATTAGGCAAATAAACAAATAGTCATCAGTAACTCTGAAAACATTTCCAATCAATAAATTACATTACCTTCGCATATATTTTTATATTTTTATGTCTAATTTTATATCTGCTAATTATCCCCCCCCTTTTATTTGTATAGTCCATGAAGGTCATAATTCCTAGCCACAGTTTATGATTCAATGTTAACTCTTAGCTTTCTCTTTTATAAAAAGTCTTAAAAACGTATTCCTAGCTTTACCGGATTTTTAAAACATTTATACAGTTTGTATGACATTTTTAAGTACCAGATATTAATATCCTAATACCCTGGGAAATATTATAGTGATTAATAGTTTTATATATAAACGATCTATTTTTTATATTCTTGGTAGTAAACTGCTTTTAAAATACCAGTTTACAAAATGGCACTCAGAAAGATGGACTTGGAGAAAAATCTCTCCCTAGCTGCTGTTTGCAGTTTGGACACTAGATGGAGTAGTGGTTATACTGATCTGCAAATGTCCTGCCTGTTAGACACAGGAGACTATTTGCATTTAAGGGCTTCTATTCAAAAGACAGATGTGCCTATAAAAGTGTGATTTCAATTTTTTTTCTCTTGTAAAGTACTGTCGTCCTTGTGAAGCAATATTACATGAATTACTTTTTGTTTTTAACTACTTAATGTTTATTTATCTTCCACTCTATTAAAACCATTATTGGACTGTTTCATTAAGTAAAAATTCAATCCCTCTTGGGGTCAGTTGTTTTCAGAGTACAATTGATTCTTAAGTACATTAAGTCTTTCTAAGTGGACATTTGTTTTCAATTTAGAAAAAACAGTCTGTGAACAAATGTTCAAAAAGTTTTCAGAAACTTTTTAAGAGTTGCTGTTTTCAGCTAACAGGACATAATCACATTTCTGGAATGAGATATGTCGGAGAAAGCCAACGCCCTTGGCTGAATTGAATGCGTTTTAAGTTGATGGCCATCAGAGCTAACGCAGATGTTATAACGTATATGTCCACAGGGCTTTTCTTTATCTTTGCTGGAAATTGGGAGCATCTTCCAACTTGATGTCTTCACGTTCAATTTCTCTTTGTGGCAGGATCTGCAATCCAAGCCTAATAATCTCTTGTTTTCCCTTGAATCAGATGACACCCAGGGGGCACTAGTGAGAGCCCATAGTGTGTGACCTTAGGCTCTTGTGAGGGCTTGGAAGGGCTCTCCTCTCCTGCATTTTTGGATTACATATTTTACAAGTCACAGGTAATTTTCTGTTCCTGAAAAGGAAGCTTGCTGAATTGCATTCATTCAAGAGGGACCTGTGCTTAAAAATACAAGAAAACAGAATGTTTACCAGATTTCAAATTTGTTAACTTTTGGAATAGTGTTCTTTACTACCCAAAAAAGGCTTCAAGTGAAAAGTTTATTTCTAATACTTAGCTTTTCAGTTTTAAAACATACGTTGCAAGAGGTAATATTTATTCTTTTTACAGTTAATAACCTCAACTTCTTTGAGGAGGACCAAATTTTCAGAGCTTATATTATAGGTACAGTATATTCTACTTAAAATGCTATGCCCCCCCCCCCATACAAAAAAGCTTCTATGTCAAATTATATATTTATATCCTTTAATTTTAATCAGATGCACATTTCAGTTTGTGATTAAACTTTCTAGTTAGGTGAACTTTTTTTGAGAAGTTGAATGGAATATACAAATATTTTTTTATTTAAAAATCATATTTTAAGTCCACCAAGAATTTTGTTATGGTGGAGCTCCTGGTCAAAGGAGGAATCAATCAATCAATTATTTTTATTTTTAATTTTCCTTGTATGCAAAACCCTGTGCTAAGCAACTGAAAGGTACCCAACTTGGTCTGGTTCCGGTCCCTAGGAACGCACAGTCCAGGGCATCAGCATTTTGAAATAAAAATTTACATAACATGGGGAAATTGAAGTATGATTACAGACAACATAAAAGAGGAGAAAAGGACTCAAAGAGTTAAAGGAGTCAGGAAAGGCTTTGGGAGAAGGGACACTTTTAATGTAACTGTGTTCAAGGTGGTAGCCGATTTTGATCTAAAAAAAAAAGAAGCATGGGAAAAATAAAAAAAACCCAGCCAGAAGAAATGGGCTGGGCAGACTCAGTGGGTGAGAAAGCTCCAGGTGAGTTTTCCGTTTGGCTGGAATGACAGCGAGGAGAAGGAGATGGGGCCAGGCAGGTAGAGAGACTGCCGTGCGAGGCCTCGAACCACAGCCGAGGCCTTTGACACGCAGCTTCCGTCAGTGAGGAGCAGCTGCACGGGCTCGCGTGCCAGAGTGATGTCCTGAGAGGCCATGTTTACGAGAGATTGCTCTGGTGATCAGATAGCAGAGGGGACAGTGAGTGCAGCCCGGAACAAGGGCTGTCTGAGAGGTGGTGAGGGTAACACGGAGACAGCTGTAAGTTAGAATATAGCAGACTGTGCAGATAGGGTCTCGTTTATCTTCCTAAGTCAGTCTAAGTCTGGTCCAAGACACCCATCTGTGGGACTCCCACCTCGGGCTCCTCCCCAGGACCCTCCCTTCTTGTGGGTTCGATCAGCAGCAGGGCAGGCCCCGTGGGGAGGGAGCCTCACTCTGCCCTGTGTGGTGGGTCACTGCTGCTCCTCCCCGACCACTGCAGTCTCGAGTAGGGCTCCGTGGCTGCTGCAGGTGGCCCCTGGGACCTGCTGTCTTCGTGTTCTAGGGTAGAAAAGCCATAGCCGGATTTTCTTGGCCCCCCTTTTCAATGCTGAGCATCCTCCATCTCCCCCATTCTTGGATAATTTAGTTTAATTCAACCCTTGAGTTGAATTGGCTCTTGACTTCATGGAGGCAAGGGAGCAGATACCTGGCCCCGGGCTTTCCTGCGACGGGCGAAGCAGGGTCGCGGTGTCAGGATGCGCAGCTCTCTCCGGGCACAGGGGCATCGGCCGTGGACGGAGTCCGCCCGAAACCCCACCTGCACGCTGCTTGCCAGGCTGGACAAACTGTCAAGAGGAAAAGTCATCCTTTTAAAAAGAGTTTGCATAAAGAAGCCTTAAGGGAGGTCCTGATAGAAGGAAATAAAATATTTATATTGGGGGGAGGGGTAAGTGATTCTTTAGTAGAGAACAATAACAAAAACCCAGCAACAACACCAACTATAGCCAATTACTGTGCTATGTGTATAGTTTTTAACTAGATTTTCATTACCCTGTCATTTCATTTCATTTCTCTTTAGGGTTTAAAACAGGTGATTTGGTAATGCTAACCGATACCAAAGACATTTTATTGGACTTAGCTCCACAAAATGTTTAACATCCATCCACGATATATTCATTGAGCATGTTATTCTTCAGGGCCTTCTGTGTGCACAGGATGATGGAGACATGAAGAGGAGACAGTGCGTGCCCTGGATGCGCGGGGCTCCCGTCTGCACTCGGTTTATACACTCCTGGGGCAAAGACCGACCGGGAAGGGAAGAGGCCCGTGGGCAAGTGTGGTGAGGAAGCACAGGTGCCCACCAGTCGGCCAGATCTTGGAGGACAAGCTTGTTTGTGGAGGACACGGAGACCCGCGAGGCTGAGAGGGGAGGGACCTCTTTCTTCTGCTGATAGGAGCCTGCGTTAGACTGGAGGAGGCGTTCCTTCCCACTGCCGCAGGAGGCACGGCAGGAAGGATGAGTGGGCGGTGCGTTCATTATCTATTTGCTGTGTAATAAATTACCCCAAATGTAGCTGCTCAAAACAATGCATTTGTTACTTCTGTGGGTCAGGAGTCCAGCGTATCTTAGCGGGGTCCTCTTGCCAGAGCTGCGGTCACCTCCACACTCGACTTGGGGAGACCAGCTTCCCACGTGCTCACAGGTTGTCAGCAGGACCCCGGGTTCTGGGCGCTGTTGGACCGAGGGCCTCAGGTCCTCCCTGGCGGTGCTCCAGGAGGCCTCCCTCAGGTGCTTGCCACTTGGGCCTCTCCATAGGGCAGCTCACACCAGGACAGAGCGAGCCAGAGAGGAAGCAAGAGAGGACAAGCGGACGAAAGACCTGTATGTAACCTGCTCTCAGGAGTGATACCTGTCACTTTTGCTGGACTCTGTTCATTAGAAGGGAGTCACTTGGTCCAGCCCCAGCACAAAGGGAGGGGACTACACAGGAGTGGGGGTCAATAGGGACCATCTAGAAGGCTGCCTACCACAGTGTGGTCGGGTTTGAATCTGGGGTCGGGAAGCAGAAAGATCTGTCTGACGGCTTCCATTTGTTCTTTGGGGTAGGAGGGCAATTGCTTTGTCTAGGGCTGTGGAGAGAGTCCCAGTTTGCTGGAGAAGGTTTGAAATGATCGTTGTGTGTCACAGAAGAGAGAATTAACTATGGAGACTTCAAACAATTGCTAAGCCATTGAGAGCAGCCAGATACAGGCCTGGAATGGCAGAGGCACAGTCTGTGTGGCTGGTGTGGATTCCCCCAGCAGCTCGGGGAGGGGAGAAAAGGCAGCCAGGTGGATTCACAGCGTGGCTTGTTGCTGTTGCTGTTCAGGCAGGTGCCACTGAAGGGCAGGGGGCGAGGACAGTGGGAGTGAGGACTGTGAGACGTGGACTGGACAGGGAAGGAAGGGAAGACTGGAGGCGACAGACAGGAGACAGGAGGAACCACAGGTCTGGGAACACCAAGGAGGTAATTGATAAGAGAATTAGAGATACCTGCGATCGTAATCCAATAGTAACTTGATGGAATTAAAGTTTTTGAGAAGTAGTGCCGTTGAGGTGGCAGGAAAGGGCCAGCGTGTGGGTGGCTGAAGGCAGGCGACCTTTAGTTAAAGATCACTAAATGTGAGGAGTTCAAATAACTGAGCAGCGAAGGTGTTGCAGGGTCACCCACATACACGCAGAGGCAGAGTGGCCCAGAGGGAGGACTTGGAGAGCAGGTGACACTGAGCTGGGCGCCAGCACCTCTGCGGAGTGAGCAGTAAGAGGGGTGTGAAGACACGGGGGCCACTTCTGGCAATATGGCCAACTAGATATCCGGAAAAACCTCCCCGTTACAGAATACCTGCAAGTCAGAGAGTCAAAAATAGATCCATCCTTTTAAATGTCGAGCTGAAACTTCAAAAAAAAAAAAAAAAAAAAAGTGAGAAATCCCTCAGGGCCAAAACCAGGGGGAGTTGACACCAGAGTGATAACCAGGCACTGAAGCCACCGCTGCCTTTTCTCTGCATCCTGGGGCCTCTCTGGTCTCCCAGTGAACAGAGGATGTGGTCAGCTGGTTTCTCTCTATTGACTCTGGCATAAGCCCCAGAGATGCCTCTAACTGGCCTGGAAAGTAGGGGTGGGAGCTGTAATGATGACAGTAACAAGCCATTTCCCCTCATTTGTCTGACCACCAAGTCCCCTTTAATTCATTAACTAATTAATTAGTTAATTTGTAATCCTCACCCGAGGATATAATATTTCCATTGATTTTTAAATAGAGTGAAAGGGAGGGAGAGAGAGAGAGAGAAACATCAGTGTAAGAGAGACACATTGTGTCTCCCGCATGACCCTGACCAGGGCCGAGGATCAAACCTGCAACTCCGGTATGTGCTCTTGACCAGGAATCGAACCCGAGACCCTTTGGTCCTTGGGCTGACGCTCTAACCGCTGAGCCAAACCGGCCAGGGTCAAGTTTGTTTCTGCAATTAGACTTGGATATGACAAGGCAGTGTCCTGGTCATTGGCTTCAAGATCTTGGGTTTTAATGCCTGGATGTGTCACATAAACCCTGGACAAAAGGCTGCACCCTTAGTAACAGGGAGAAACAGAAAAAAAAAAAAAAAATCTGTCATTAAAGGGACATAAGGAAATTTACCAGTTTCCTCCTAAGCTGTGGATGGAAAAAGACCTCCCATAAACATTTATAACCGAAGTCCCATCCTCATGGAGGTTGGGGCTAGAATTTATGCTACTTGTTTAGGTCTGTAAATGCCAAGCCAAGCAAATCACTCCAAGTGGGTCTGGACTGGGGTACCACGGGCACCTGGTGTGCCCCATAGCAACTCATTTCTGGACGTGGAACCTCGGCCCTAGCTTCATGCTGTTCCCACACACTGCTCACCTGAACACGAGTTCACAAACCAGAACACACAAGGAAAAGGTCTCAAGGAGAGGCAGTCAGGAGGAAAATACGGTAATAGAAAATTCAATTCCAAATTATCAGGTACAGACAATGTATGCCGGCAGAAGAAGAGGAGGGAGGTGATTTGAGTCAAGGACAGGTATTGAGAACACAGTTTGACTGTTACGGTTTTTAAAACCTTAAACACTTTTATTTTATTTTATTTTATTTAGCGATTTGATTCCCGGAAATTTTAACTAAAGAATGATCAGATATGGATATATATGATATGCATCATAGTGTTATTCCTAATATTTAAAAAAAAAACTTGGGAGCAATCTTCATATTCTAGGACTGGGCAGTGAATAAGTAAATAATAGAAATTCTAAAGAATTATCCATATTTATAAGCAGTTTTAATGACATAGGAATGTGCTTACAATATAATACTACGAGGTAAGAGCAAGATCAAAAACTGCGTGTTACATATGGCAGGTCCAGCTCGCCAAATCATTCAGCTAAACAAAAACATCTTATTCTGTTTAAATAGGTATTTGATGTATTCAGCAGTGGAAGAAAGGGCATGGGAAAATTGATGGCCTTGCCAAGATTTTGTTGAAGGATTCATCTGTATTGAAAGGGAAAAGTCTACAAGGAATCGAAGTATAAAAATATATAAGTAATAATTTGCACAGATAGACTTCAATTTCAAATTCTGATGCACTTAAAACATACAGTCTGTCTTCACATGCTTGAATCAGAAACACCATACTGAATCTTTCTATTTTGGATATGAAAACTTCTCCCAGGATGTAGGAGTTAGTTTCTGTTCCTGTCTTTGAATGTAATTATGTATCAACTATTTATGCCATAGGAGCCAGAATGTGGGCCACTTAGGTACCAATGATTTCACCATGACTCACAGTAGCAATAAAGAGCATTCCTCCACAACCTTCCCATCTCTATGAATTGAGAAGATTCAGTGTTTTTTGCTAAACAGAGATTTGGTTAATGAAAGCACTTGTCATACCACGCAAAGATGGATTGCAGCAGTGCATGCTAGCAGCTCTCCCCAGATTGCCATCTGCAAAGAACCATCTACAAGGAAAACACAAACCCGTTCTCGCTTTTGACATTGTTAGAACATTGGGTGACACTCCCAGGGTTTATCCTGAAGTTGCCAAGTGGCACAATGATATGTTTGTACTGTGCTCAATCGCGAAAGTAGGGCAAGAACCATAGAATACGCATAGCATAGAGCTGAGCAACACCCGAGCTGTCAGTCACCTCCGGCTCGATTGGAAGGCAGTGTGTCCCAGTGGCAAGAGTGAGGACTGAAGTAGATGGTAAAAGGTTCGAGTCTGGCCATACACCTTAATTCATCCTTTCAACAAGTGTCTGTTGGATTTGAACCTTGATACATTTCAAACATCCTAAGTGCCATGGATACACATTTTTTAAAGACATGGTTGTTGACCTTAAGGAGATTATAAGGTGGGTTCAATGAAGCCATACGTGTACAGAGATTACAGGTAGGAGGGGGTGAATGAGATTAGTTTTCTTTCCGTTCAGATGACACTCACTGGAGGTGATAAGGAGTCAGGGCAGTGTGGGACAGCAGAGCAGCGGGAAATCCTGGGGTAGGAGGGACTCAGAACTAATAGGCAGGCGCGGAGACAGGCAGCCCCAGGGGCGCAACTTGCCAGTGGAGAAGGAGCCTCAGCTGCCCTTTGAAAATTCATTCCTTTATCAAATTTTGATTGAGAATATCCTGGATGCCCGGCAGAGAAGGAGCAGTGACACATAGACACCATCTCCGCCCTTCAAACCGCTCAGAACTCCGTCCGGCGGCCTCGTGTGGAGGAACTGTGGTTACTCGCGGTCTCTCTGGGTGTGATGTCTGACATCTATTACGGTAGCCCAGGTATTTTTCAATCAATCATCAGTTAGTCGGTCAATGATTGCTTTTCATCTCACATCTGCTAAGTATATATGCTTCCAGACGAAGCTTCAAAGCTTTGGTGTGAGGAACTTGCAAACTTGAATGATCGGTTCTGGGAAAATCACAGTATTGAGCAGTTTAAAAATTACGGTATGAGGCAGGTAATTAAGAAAGGGATTTGGCCTTAAGAGCCAGTTGTTAGAGTTGGGGTGGGTCAGCTCTTGGGATCCAAGCAGTCGTGAGTGGCTGGGACAGAAAATTGGAGACCCAGCTATGAACAGAGACCAATGGGGAAGTGACTTGATGTTTAATCTCGGAGTGCTGGACTTCTGAGTCCCTCTGTGGTACATGCAGGGCAGATTGGTCCACCAGCACTTCAAGGGAAGATCGGGTAGACTCAGTTCTGGAGGAAAAAGGTAAAGAGTGGAACAAGCCGTGTCTGGTTTAAGTAAGGCGTCACCTTAACTCGAGTCATGGCACCAGAAGAGACGGGCTTCACTTGATGCTTCCCTGGAGACCCTAAGGCGGGGTTTCCTGGACCTCAGTGGGTTCAAATGATGTATAGCTGATTCCACAAACCTTGGTCCATTGCTACTACACGATGTAAGAAAGGAGTACATGTGCACTACCAGCAGAGTGACCTCTTCATGAACAAAATCTGGCCCGGGGACTGTCAGACTCTGGATGGTCACATTTGTCATTGCTCTCATGGGGAGGATAAGTATAGGGTTAGAGGGAATGCCTGAGTTGAGGGCAGCAGTTTCCTTCTGGGGGTCAGAGTAATAGGCAGGTAAGACTAGGACTCTGGCACGAGGGGCAAGCCATGGCGAGGGAGATGCTGGCATTTTCCTCTAAACATCACGAGCCTGATTTGTCTTTACCAGAGGAAGGAAGCCTTGCCTCTCTAGGCTTGCTAGTCACAACTCAAGTGGGAGAAATCTATGAATATTTAATGAGCGATTGTGGCATCGTAGGCGTGGACCAGGATTTGGCGCTGAGCCTGGGCACTGAGGGGACCTGGTGAAGCGTCCGCTGCAGGCACTGAGAGGGCTCGGCTGGGTGGGAGCCACCTGCACCGGGTGCAGGAAGAGTGAGGTGGAAGGGCATCTGCGTGGGGAGGATGGTGCAGACCCAGCTAAGTTGTGGCAGGAAGCAGGTCTGTCCATTGGAGCAGGATTCCAGCCACCAGGAAGGGGTCAGAAGCCAACTTGGGGTAAGATTGATTTAACATGAGCAAAATCCTCTGTTCCAAGTAGAAACAGACAGCAGACAGGACAAGGACAACACATGGGAAACTGGGAACCAGGTTCACTGGTAACTGAAGGCTGAAGGAGCAGGGAATTTGATCAGAACCAGAGTTGCTAGTCCTCTTACCAAGTAGGGTACAACATGGGCCCGCTGTAGCTCAGGGAGCAGCAATACCAGAGGCTGATGGTGTCGCCTCGGGAGCACGGGGTTCTGAGGAAGACTAACCAGGACTGGGAAGCAAGCCCTGGGAAGGCAGGGACGTTCCCTGGTTATCAATAGGCTGGGCACCTGGTAAGTGCTCAGCCAACATGAGCGAATGAACTCCACTAGTGACTGTGCCCCAAACTCTCACAATGACGTGGAAGAATGAGGCTTCTTAGAAAACTTGTCTCAAATGTTGACTGGGCCAGAGAATGAATGTTTAAATGGGGGTGGATGAGCCCCCAGCATCGGGGATTTTTAAGCTGGGCTCCTATCACGTCATGGAAGGAACAGATTCTTTGTTCTTTAAGACAAAATATAAACCTTGGAAACACATTATCATGTGCTTGGATGACACCAGGGCCTTCTGCATCATATTACATGGAAGAAAAGTTTTGTTTTGTTTTTGTGTTTTGGATACTTTTAAGGGCAAATAGTACCAATCGGCCACACCGCCCAAAGGAACTATGGTGTGTCTGATTGTGAGTGGACCTGACAGGGGTCCACCATGCTGCATTAGCTGAAATCTGTCTGCCTCAAAAGTTCTGGAAGTGTGCACATCTTCAGTGATGTCCGGCACCCTGTGTTACAATAGTAAAGACTGTCCAAATCAGCATATTGAGATTTTTGTTACTGTCGAGTCATTTTTTCCCTGATGGTAATTAGCTAGCAGTTTCAGCTAAATGACTGCTCCTGGTTTGTGAAATCCACAACATCTGCATGAAGACAGATAATCATCTATTAGCCATGGTGGAAAGACATGATAATTATTCTAAATTACATCAAATTACTTAGCTGCAAGTATAGAAAAAGAGGGAGTTGTGATGAAGACTCAGTCCTGTTCTATAGCATTTGAGTTTTTAATTATTTCTCTAAGAAACCACACTTTATTTTTTTGACAATGAATATGATACAAACATTAAAGAAACATTTATAGGTTATCTATGCCCAATTATATAAGTAAGTCTATAAATTATTTCTGTCCATGTGATCAAAGGTGTATATTAGACGAATTAATATTATCCAAAGTTTTATACTAAAAAAATACAATCTGATATTTTTCTTCTTCTTGTCTCCATTTTTTTCTTTTTTCTTTTTATTCTCCCGAGGATATGTTTATTGATTTTAGAGAGAGAAGAAGGGAGAGGGAGTGAGTGAGAGAGAGAAACATCAATGTGAGAGAGAAACATCAGTTGGTTGCTTCCCCTACAGGCCCCGACACACATCATCCCCTACACCAAAAGGTTGCGGGTTTGATCCGCAGTCAGGGCACTGGGAATCAAACCCTCAACCTTTTGGTGTAGGGGACAATGCTCCAACCAACTCAGCCACCCCGCCAGGGCTGAAATTATTCTTACCTCATCTCTCAATAACATGAAATGGTTTGTGGTTGTGATCCATAATGGAATAATTATACCGAAAGCCTGTTAGCAACTCATAGAAGATTAAATTAAAAGATTAAATCTAGAGTCTACAAGAAGCTGGAATACTTTTTCATGGAGCTAGTCAACAAACTAATGAAATATTTGAAAGCAAGAAAGTTGTCTTGAAATTAAGAAACACGATTCTTTCATCCATCCCAAAGGAACTCTACTTGACAGGTTATTTTGAGTAAAAAAATAGTCTAATACTCAGCACTAATGCTAAATATTACTGGAAGTGAAAGAAATCCTTTTATACTTAATATCATTGATCTGATAAGTGTAGACAGAATTACAGGATCCCAATTTAGAAGGGTTCTGGCATTGACAAATGTAAAGAAATTTTCCTAGCTATAAATTGGTACTTAGTAAGCTCATTACATTGTCAATAGAAGTCTGTGTATATAAGTACTGAAGTTATATAATATGGGAGAAACAGACCTCATTGCCCCAGTCCCCTCAGTAGTCCTCTAATTTTTAAAAACATTTTCTTATTTAGAAAATGCAACCTTCTTCCCCCTCCCCCCAAGCTTTATGGGAGTCCTACCTGTGGAACGGATCAAAGCAGAGCTGCTCTGATTCACAGCTGAGCCCTCTCCGTGGGAGACAGGTGCTCCCTGAGACACCGCCAAGGCATAGCCTATGTAGGGTCTTGCAGAGTAGAGTTTGAAAACCATTAATTTTCACCAGATGTCCCAAACGTCAGTCCTCAGAGTAAGACTTTCCAGTAATCAACCCAAAGAAAGCAGAAGAAGAAAATGATAAAGATAAATGTAAGAATTAATGAAAGAGAAGACCAATACGTGACGCCCAACAAAGCCAAAAGTTGGTTCTATGAAGAGAAGAAAAGCAAAAATAAACAACATTAGAAATGGGAAAGAAACAGCCCTATAGAGGGTATGGGGTTAAAAGATAGCAAGAGTATATTATAAACAATTTGACGTCTATAACCTTGAAAACAGATTAAATGTACATGTTACTAAAAACGTTAACTTACCAAAAGCGGCTCAAGGAGAAATAGAAATTCACAAAGTTCTATAGCTATTAATTAATTTGAATCAATGATCAAAATATCTCACCAGATCCAAAAGTGAGTTCAACTCGGCATTCAAGAAACAAGTCATTTTAATTATATGAGTTTGCTAGGGCTGCTATAGCAAGGTACCACAGATTGGATGACTTAAACAGCAGAAATTTATTTTCTCACACTGTGGCAGCCAGCAGTCCAAGATCAAGGGCGTCGGCGGGTTTGGTTTCTTCCCAGGCTTCTCACCTTGGCTGGCAGATGGCTGCCTTCTTACTGTGTCCTCTACTCGTGGGTGTCTCTGTGTGTTCAAATTTTCTCTTTTTATAAGTACACCAGCCAGGTTGGATTAGGGTACACCCTAAAGGCCTCATTTTAACTTAATCGCCTCTTTAAAGGTCCAATCTCCAAATCCAGTGCTGTTCTGATATCCTAGGGGCCAGAACTTCAACATATGAAACACAATTCAGCCCATAACACTGATATTGCACACACTCTTTTATGTTATAGAAAATGATGAAACACACCCCACCCAGCTCATTCTAAAGCCAGAAGGGAAAATAACAGACAAATCTCACTTATAAAAGTAGATGAAGAATTCCTGGACAACATGTTTGTAGTTTAACCCAACAATGCATGTAAAAATATAACAATCGTGCCCAGGTTGAGTTTATTACAGAATATTATAGTCACTAAAACTCTGTGCTCAGCAATTAAAACTCATGGTAACAGTTTACAATGGATTAGTTTGCCGGTACTTGGTGGTTAAAGAAAAGATACTTATTTGAGAATATGTTTAATTTGCATAAGAACTGGAATTTTGGGTGGTCTTACAGTCATTAAAACCTATAGGTTTTTAATAAAACTTATTTTTATGGTGGTGTCTTCCCTGTATTTGGAAAGATACCCAAACTTTAAATGTGTTGCAGCTGCCTTTGAGGAACTCACCCCCATGAGGCCGGGGGGCCCACATTCAGAAAAGCATCCTAGTTTTCACACAAGTCCTTCTGGTTGAAGTGTTCAGAGGAGAACACCGGTCTCTAACTTTATTTATTTATATTTTTAATCCTCACCCAAGGATATTTTTCCATTCATTTTTAGATAGAGTGGGAGGAAGAAAGGGAGAGAGAAACATCAATGTGAGAGAGACAGGGGCTGGGGATCGAACTTGCGACCAAGGCATGTGCCTTTGACCGAGAACGGGACCCAAGACTCTTTGGGCCAAGGTCGACATTCTGCCCGCTGAGCCGAACCAGCCAAGGCCAGTCTCTAACTTTCAATGTAACTTAGGAGCAAATGTCTACCAGCAGGCAGCTGCTCACATCTGTTATTTTAAGACGCTGATCAAGAAGAACATAGCATTTCGCCTCCCCCGTGTGATTTATGTGACTTCATGTGAAATCAGTGTTAGAAAGCTAATTACAGTTTTCCAGGTGGCACACACAGTCAATAGGCATTTGTGATCACACGTGGGTGCTATTGAAGAAGAGAAAGGAAGGAAATAGCACCAAACAAAGACCATTTGGTAAACTTCTTAGGTTTAAATATCACTCCAGGAGTTCAACTTTCTAAGGGGATTTACTTATTTGTTTTTTTATTTAGTAACAGAAACAGCTGTCTTATATGTTATAGCTGAAGATCTAGGGAAGAAAAGGCTTGTGTCTTATTGGCGGAGGTCACCGCGGTAAAGAAACTGGGTTCACAGGAACGGTCTGTTACGGTCGCTTTGCGCAGGCGGATTAATTGCTCTGCTGTGTGGCCTCATCCTGTCCTCTAAGCCCAGGTGGCCGTCTTGCCCTGTGCTTGTCACCGGGTGGTTTGGCTGAGACCACAGATGAAACGGAACAAATCCACACCCACGAGCAGAAAATCTCGACATTTCTGTCCCACTGGCAGCAGGCCAGTATGATTATGTTTGTATATGAAGGAGAGCATTTCTTACAATAATTGTATGTAAGGTTTTGCGACAGCATTTGGAAATATTAACAGATTTTTTCCTGCAGTTCTCTGCTCCTGTGACGTCCCCGTAGCCTGGCAGCTGGGGCCTCCTGCACGCACTTCCTGAGGAAAGGGGGACGGGGCTGAGTGTGGAGAATAGTGCAGCCCGCTCCTGGCTGCTGACTTTCAAAAGCCCAGGCCTGGCAGGAGATAAAAGACTGGGAAGAATGGCTTGAGGGTGATCCTGGAGGCAGACAGACCCAGACACATTTAGGACACTCTGCAGTGACCCTGCATCAAACATGTTGAGGAAGAAAAAGAAACATCTGCCTGGTGTTCTACCAGCTGCCTGAGCGCATCGTCAAGTGCCCTGCCCCGCAGGGTGGTACAGAGCAGAGTGAGCCTGTGCGCCCAGGGGCCCCGAGGCAGCCTCGCCCTGCCCCAGAGGGGTGTGGGTGCAGCAGAGGTTCCCAAGCACCGACCAAGAGCACACAGGCCACAGACCTGAGGAGGCTGCAAGTTCAGGGGGGAGGCAGGACACAGCAGAGACCACCAGGGGCCTCTCGACGAAGGCCAGTGAAGGTCCGGTGGGGTTCAGGACGGCTCAGAGGACTCCAGTGTAGACAGATGGTGGCCCGGTGCGAGGGTCACAGGACAGGGCATGTGCTGCCTGCAGCCCCGGCCCCTTTCCTAGGCCAGGCCTTGGGTACTTGGGTCCTGGAATTCCAGGGCCCGCCTGGGCTGGTGCCCTAGCCCCCTCTTTATGAGGGTGTGGGCAGACTGCTCTGCCTGGCTTTGTACCCCTACACCACAGGAGTCACCCGGGGTGGCTGTTTGCTGGGTGTGTAAGCACACATGTGGATACAGCGTGGTATGCACTCTCACAGTGCAGGGCAGACCTGGGCTGGGCACAGGACGGTGGGTCTCAGGCCAGGGGCCGGCTGTCAGCGTGGCCATGTTCCAGGTCATTATGAAGGTGTATTTGTTAAGGTTAGAGGATAGGATGTATTTTCTTTTTAAATTTGTTTTCTTTATTCATTTTTAGAGAGAGAGAGATAGAAACATCGATGAGAGAGAACATCGATTGGCCGCCTCCTGCATGCCCCCCACTGGGGATCGGGCCCACAATTTGGGCATGTGCCCTGACCAGGAATCGAACCAGTGACGTCTTGGTGCATGGGTTGATGCTCAACCACAGAGTCAAACCGGCCTGGCAGGATTAGATGTATTTTAATTAACCATTTGTTAGCTTGATTTGATGACTTCTAAGTATTTGGATGGCGTGGCCCTCTGTCGGTACCTGTGCGCTCGTCCGTTGCTCTGCCTCCGGGACTGCTGGGAGCAGTGAGCTGTGCGCTGCTGAGCCCCGGCCACTCTGCTCAGCGCCCCGCCTGCATCCATGCTCACTGACAGCTGATTGAATGAATTTGTAAAATAAGTATGTGTTATTGACAGCGGTTTATCTGAAAAGCCAGTCAAGGTTAACTGCTCGTGTTTAGAACCAATGAAAATATTCTGGTGGAATCTGGAAACAATACTCAGGAGTTGGCATAGACTGAACACCACTAATTGTCTTCTGAAGGAAGACAGGGTGTCGCTGCTGCCTCCGGGGAAGTGAGATAGGAAAAGCCCTTGACTTGAGCACAGTCCAGGGGGTAAGCCCGGCTCCTGCCTCAGCACCAGCCTTGGCTAGACCAAGCTGGCCAAGCTCTGCATCCTGAGCTTGCCGTCAACTGGTGTGGAGCCAACACCTGGGCTTCTGGGCAGCCGGGCTTGGCTCCCGCTCCTGTGCCCGGAGACCGAGCTGGAGCCAGGACAAAGGACTTGGACGGGCTCTGCTTTGCTCTCATTAGCCAGGCCGTGGGTGGGGTGCATCCGGTCTGTGAGGCCGTCTGGCATCGTTGGGGCTCCCTTCTTCCAGTCAGCTTGCTTTAGCAGGGCTTCTTTGCAAACACACCAGTGGAGGGAAGATGTTCTGAAATGAGGACTATTACATAATGAGTTTATGAATAACATACAGCTTCCTAAAGTTAGTCTTTTCCTGTTACCTTTTCAAACCAGGTTTTAGAAGCAAGCCTATTTTAGATTCTTGTAGTAAGAGCAAAGTTAGAAACCGTTATAAGGTGTGACGCATTTGAAGCAAAATATAGATGGGCAAAGAATGATGTTCCTCATTCAAAGGTACGATGAGATGATGGTCACTAAAATATATATGAACTAAGGTAACTATGTCAGATGACATGCCAAAGGTTAGTTGGGAAAAGGAAGGAGTGCAGGTGATAAACTTCTGATAGTCTAGCTTTATTCGGCATGAAACTAAATGGGGGATTTTGTGCCACATTTACTTGGCTCGGGGGGAGTTTTTTGATCTGCTGAGCAGAGCAGACAAGGCCCAGGACATGTCCAGGGTCATGAGCATTCTATGTTGCTGACTGGGTTTGGAGCTTAATTATTTAAATGTTTCCAGACTCAAATGACTGATGAGCTAACATATTTCTAATTCGGAGTGAGCTGGACGGCGTGCCCAAAGCCAGCATTGTAGGCTGCCCTGATACCCTGATGCTAACTGGGAGTTCCGTTCTCTGTACTTGATGTCGATGCTCATAGCTTTAAAACTGTATCCAGGTGTTAAGGACACAGCACCTTCCCTTAGGTCTAGCCCCCAGCGAAGGCTTCCATGCAGAGGACTGAAGTTTGTTTGGTTGTTGTTTTCTGAAGAGAGAAAGAATGCTGTTAGACTAAAGAAAAAGAATGTTGCCAGAATGTTCTACTTAATTTAGCCCTCTAAAGATAAACACCACGGTGAATCATTGCTTGCTGATGTTGCTATTTTGATGTTAATTCTGCAACCTTTTCCTCCTGCCTTCCTGTCTGTGAGGGGGTGGGTTCTAGGTAGACTCACTCAGAGAAGCCTTTTTCCCTGTCAGACTCCTTTTAAGTTTCTTCGTGGCTCAAACTTTTTCTTATGCAAGCGATAGCTACTAGGGGGTGGGGGGGCTCTTAAAATAGTGCGTTACAGAAGAAGAGCATATTTGAGAATTATCCAGTCTGTAGAGATTATATAAAGTTAACACAGTTTACTAATTATCAAACTTAAGTAATTTAACTGTCTCAAATAAATTACAGATATTTTATAGCACGATGCAAAGGGTACTTGAATCTTGACCATCGGTCCTGCAAAACTGACCATGGAAAATACTGCCCCTGTCCCCAGCCCAACAGATCTGGGCATCACTCTATTCCCTGTCACATCTCGGTCTCGGTCCCCTGTTTTTTAGCGTAGGTTCCGTTTCTGAGCTGAGGGTGGTTAACTAAGCAGGTCATCCTTCTCGGAAGGTTTACCTCTCAGTGGTTATTCCTGTCGCAGAGGCTCCCATCTACCTGGGCTTCGCTCGCAAAGAAACGGTCTTATTTCTGGTAGTATCAGAGTATCTCATTTTTGCAGCCAACGTTTCTGAGATAATATAGGAGGTTTGGGGCAAGTGAATGGTGTTTCTACAAAACTGTGAAATCTCTCTGTAGGAGTCCAGCCTCCCACTGTGAGGACCTGCTGCGGCCCTGTGAGCTCCCACAGCCGGGGGTCTCTGCAGGGTCTTTGGGCCCCCAAGTCCCACCTGCCAGAGCTGCTCTCACGTTGGCTTCTTCCCTCCTCCGCTTCTGCTCCTGGTGTGCACAGCAAGGCCACCCCTCCCGCTGCACGCTCTGGGTCGTTCTCCCCTTGGGTTCGGTTTTCCAGGTTCCCACTCTCCGTATCGTGGAAGAGCACATTCATTTTTATCTCCAGAAAACCCATTGTAGGGGAGGAACAGGAAAGGCTTCCAGGAAGACAGCGACTCACCCTAGCCCCTGAGAAAGGAACGAAATGCTCTCATGAGCTGACTGCTGCTCCCTCCTTCACGGAGGGCTGGGGAGCTCAGGGGGCCTGAGTGGCTTTGCTTTTTCACCTTGAACAGTTGAAACAATACTGGCTTCCAGGAAAGGAGTGACGTCTTCATGCATTTTCATTAAATGGTTAAATATGATTTCTGTTACTCAAGGACAGTATCATCCTCTACCTGTAGATCTTCCTGAAAAAAAGTGACATCTCCCTACAGTCCACACACCGGTGCGGGCCTTCAAGGTCAGGGTAAGGTGTATTGCATATGTCATCTCTGCAGAGTTCTGACTCCTGGATTTCTGTTCTGCAGTCTGCATTTCCTGAGGGGGAGCCAGTTTGGGGGATTTGATTCTCCCATTCTCCCTCACATAACACACGGTTTCGGCTGTGCTCTTGCTAAAGGTTTTTATTATTTATTTATTTACTTACTTATTTATTTATTTATTTATTTACTTATTTTTGTTAATCCTCATCCCAGGATCTTTTTCCATTGATTTTTAGATAGAGTGGAGGGGAGGGAAGGAGAGAGAGAGAGAAGAACATTGATGTGAGAGAGACACATTGATCCGGCTGCTTCCCACAGGACCCGGATCGGGGCCAGGGATCGAACCTGCAACCCAGGTACATGCCCTTGACCGGGAATCAAACCCGTGACCCTTTGATCCGCATGCCGACATTCTAACCGATGAGCCAAACCAGCCAGGGCTTGCTAAAGGCCTTTAAACTCTTCATCCAGCATTGGCTTACACGCTTTCGGTGACAGCCTCAGGGATGCCCTGGACCCAGCTTCCTGTAGGCCGTATGGAGTTGGATTCTCAGAAGCCCCCTAAGTTCATTCTTCTTTGTAATTCTGCTCTTTTCCCCTGCTAAGCACTCTTTCGTTGCCTGAGCAGCTCCCACGACCGGAGCCCCTCTTGCTACTCCTCCCACCACCTACCACATTTTCTACTTATTACCCAACCTCAGCTCCACCCAGGGGGACAGCAAGGGGGACTTGGTTGTCTGAACAGTTCCCAGGAAGAGAGAACTTTTATTGAGATGACTTGCTTAATAGCATGAAGTTTGTTAAGACGATGATACGGTAGGCTGAATAATGGCCCCACATCCTCATCTCCAGAACTTGTGAATACGTTGCTTTACATGGCAAAGGGGGACTTTATGGATGTGATTAAGTTAAGGATCTGGAGTTGAGGAAATTATCCTGGATTGTTCTTTTGAGCTCAAGGTCATCACAAGGGTCCTTATAAGAGAGAGGCAAGAAGGTCGGAATGAGAAAGGGCGATGTGGCAGCAGAAATAGAAACCGGAGTGATGTGGCCGTAAGCCACGGAATGCCAGCTGCTTCTAGAAGTTGGAAGAGACGAGGAATGGCTTCTCCCCTGGAGCCTCCAGAAGGAATTCAGCTCTGCTGATAACCTTGACTTTAGCCCGTAAGACTCATTGTAGACTTCTGAGCCCCAGAGCTGCGAGAATAAATTTAGGCTGTTACAAGCCACTGGGTTTGTGGTCATTCATTCCGTCGCAACCAGAAGCTAATACAGATGAAAAGAGTGGGAAGAGCGCGTTGAAAGCAGAGCTGTGAATCGGGGAGAGAAAGCAGTCGGAGGATGGCTAATTATTCTCCAGGAACCACCACCAGGCTCGCCGTCTTGGCCCATTTCCCTGCTCAGTTAGAACCTGGTTAAGTCCTGATCGTGACGCAGAGCCATTTCTTGCCTTGTACCTCATATCAGACAAATCTTCATCTCCTTTCCCCCCCTTGGCTCCCAGGAACTTTCCTACAGTTGTCTTGGAGGACTCACTTGGCCTTACATTCTTCAGAGACCGTGTGTAACCAGATGTTTGCTGGGGTCCTAACAAGACCTTCCACAGCCATTTAGGCTGCTGGAGTTGATGCTCAGTGTCCCTGTGCCAAGTTTAGGGGCGTGAATGGACAGCACATGCAATTCCTCCCTGGTGATGCATGGATGGGCTCTCACCCTCACTTCCTTAGAGCAACGGTCTTAGTGGGAAGTCTGAGAACTTAGCTCCCAGTCCAACCAGCCAGGCATGTGTTGATGACCTTGTGTGTGCTCAGCGTGCTGCTCTGGGTGTCCGGGGTTGATACGAAAAACTCAGGTAGCCTCCGCTTCTTCTTCAGTGATGCCTGGATAAGGAGATAAATGCAGCATGGTGAAACAGTCCTTTCCCCGGTTTATCTAATGGCTAAGTGAGTGTTAGTACTTACCCAGTGTTCGCTAAGAGATGGCAAAGTGTACTCGTGTAGGAGGAAACAAAATTTTCTTTGGACTGTGTTAGGACAGCGGGTGGAAATTGGTGAATGAGTGAAAAAGTGGGCAGTACTTTGTAGGCACGACGGGATGGTCCAGTGGGCGAAATGTGAAATGGCTGAAAGCAAGAATGGGCCTTGCCTGACCGTGACCTTTGTTTATTTGTCCACGCGTCACTCATGTGGTCACTTATCGTTCTAAACACACCTGCTGAGCACTTCATAGTATCCACAGAGTTAGGAAGACCCACTAGATCCCTGCTTTAGTGGACTAAATATTGTAGCAGAGGTAATCAATTTACAATTGATAAGATGTTTTCCAAGTTAAGAAACATCTTGTTACTAAGAAATGTTTAGCCACTTACATGTAAGTTACTTGTTGGATGAAACCAAGCAAGGTATCCCATGAAAGGCCCGTTTTTGCCTGCAAGGTGGTGTTGCCCTCGCCGCCCCTGGGGACAGCTCATGAAGACGAACACTCATGAAGACCCAGCCTAAACCTTCCCCCGTTTCCATGCCACCTAGAAAACTAAAACATCACACCCTTTCTTTGTAAAAGTGTGAGTCTGGAAGGGATTCGAGAGGGCATCATTTTATTCTGCTGACTTGGACACAAATGCCTTCAGGAGCCAGGCAAGTCTTGTAGGTGTGCGCAACTCAGTGTAAGGCAATAGGGCCTGGTGGCGACTTTGGCAAACTGAGAGTCTGTGCCTTGACCAAAGCTCTCAAGGTCTGGCCTGACCAAATGATCATGCTAGTGGGCCAGATTTGCTTAGACTTCCAGTGGAAAGCCCTGGACTGCTCATCTTAGAAAGCAGTAGTCTGACTCCTTCTTGAAGCCTGCTAGAGACAGTCATCTTCACGAGCCTGGGTGGTAGGCTTCTCTCCATGAGCCAGCATGCACCTGCCTGCCGTCCGGAGGGGAGGGGACTTGCTGTCTGGTTGGGGTGGGCACCCATCCTGCTTTCAGCTACGTGACGGCTTGTGGAGAGCATTTGTTCAGGCTGTGTCTTCCTGGGTCGGTTTCTGGGAACCAGTTTTTCCTTTTGTTTGCTGGTTTTGCAGTGGTTGACTCATCCACAGGCAGCTGTAACTGCCCTGTAAGCAACAGGCCACCCTGTTGGCTGATAGATGGAATCGAGACCTCCCTTTTGTTAATTACTCGGCACCAAGTCAGACGAATGCCTTCCTCTGCATGCCCGTGACCTGGCTGCATTGCTGCCGCCAGTAATCCTTTGAGCACTGGCCATAATGAAGTGCATGTAAAATTGCTGAAAACTTTTAAAAAACCCTTCACGTGATACATAGCTTGATCTGGATAACGGTAAGCGTATATCATTCCACTTTGATTTATGAAAGTATAATTTAGCTTCCCTTCAGAAATATTTTTAAATGCAGCATCTTGTCTTCTGGCATCTACGATTGCTAGTGAGAAGTCAGCGTTGGTCTAAATGTCACGTCTCTCTTTCATTTCCAAGGTTTCCTTCGAGCTCTTTTCCATACCCATCTGTTCTCGTCTCGTATCCACCTTTCTTATTTTGTAGTTTTCTATTTGTTTTTCATCCACATCTTGTTTCCTTCTTGGTTGCGAGGGTGTATTCTCCCACTGCCCATCTGGGCTTTATGAAGCCAGGCCTTCTGGAAATAGGGCAGAAGTCTTTTTATTTCCCAGTTTCTTTTGTTGAGTTGGGGAGCCCCATGCCCGCAGACCTTCAGCCTGGTTCTGACCCCTCCTTTCTCGAGTGGAGCTCGTTGGAACACATGGCCACACAGGAGCCACGCACCTGCCCTCGGCCTCCACGTGGCGCAAAGCTCCTCGATCACGGTCGTGCTCAGCCCACAGCTCGGAAGCGTCTGGCTCCTTTCTCACCCATGGAAGTGGTTATCTGGCTTCTCAAGCCCAGCTGTGACTTACCTATTTATTTATTTGTTTATTTATTTATTTAATTTTTTTTTTCTTTATTGATCTCAGAGAGAGGGGAACAGAGAGGGAGAGAGAGCTAGAAACATCAATGAGAGAGAACATCGACTGGCCACTCTCTCCATGCCCCCCACTGGGGGTCGGGCCCACAACCTGGGCATGTGCCCTGACCGGGAATCGAACTGGTGACCTCTTGGTGCATGGGTCAACACTCAACCACTGAGCCATACCGGCTGGGCGTGACTTACCTACTTAATATTTTATCTCTCATCACTCTGTGTTTGGAGCAGAAGGGTGATGTCCAAGCATGGACTCACCAAACCACGGTGACCGAAAGTCCAAACACGTCAGAAGACTCTGTCTGACGGCTGCAGCCGCGTTGAGGTCCACACACCAGCAAAGCTCCGAGTGTGCTGAAATGTTTCGTGGCCTCTGCACTAAGATGTCATTTGAGTCTGTGTGAATAGAAGACATAATCTAAAGACCATGTACAAGGGAAGAGAAGCAAACCTTAACGAGTAATTCAGGAGACCCCCTCCTCCCCTATAACACCAGAAGAGAAATCTCAAAAGGAAAATAGTTGGGAATAATCGAAAACAGGGGATGTCAAGCAACTGTTGCCCTAAAATCCAGATAATAGAACATTGTTAAATGTGTAATTTTTTTTTTTAACGCAGTTTTTTCCTGGAAATGCTCTCTGTTGCAAAACTTTCTCCTGTGAACTTTCTTATTTTTAATAGTTCAGGGATTTGGTTTAGTACTTAGGAGGGTTATAAATCCAAGCTTCCCTCATTGAAACTCTGTGTTTGATAGCAGTTCTCGTAAACGCGGTGGCCAAACCTTTTCAGAACAGATTTCCAGTAGAATTTGTTCCCAAAGGAACTAGGAGCGAGCGTGACGACTTTCTAATTGGTTGTCCATATCCTGGCACTTGATTTCTTTGTATAAATCAGAAAGGGAGAAGGTCTGATGGCTGATCTGGGTGTCCCAGAGATCTGCTGGGCCAAGCAATGTAATGATGTGGGCAGTTCATTCTGTTAAAGTTTTCACCATAAGAAACAGAGTCTAACTTTGTAGAGAAGGATCCCAGTTGGTCCCCTGTAGGCTAAGTCATTACATTTTTAGCCTACGATTCTGGAGTTGCTACTCCTCTTGGAAAGTGCTCCTGCCTCTTGTTCTCCACAGCATCCCCTTGACCTGCTCTGGGTCCATCAGGGCTCAGATTTTAGCCAGAAAAGGCTGAGCACGACTGCCAGCAGCCCCCAGCCCTTCCCTGTGTCCCCCCAGTCCAGGAAAATTTCTCATAGAAAAGTTAAGGAATGATATGAAATAAGAGGAACTTTTCTAGGAAGCTGAGATGTTCTCTTCTTCTTTGAAATTGAGAGGGAGCGCGCAATCACGTTTTTTGGAGAAAGTTGTGATAATGGCCAGGTTATCACCAGGTGCTCGGTGGTACATTTGAAGGTGGTGTTGGACGCCCCTGGTAGCCTCGGCCTGGGCACCTCAGCTGGTCAGACCCAGAGTCACAAACACAACCAACCTCAGAGAAACCATTCTTAAAAACCCAGCCGGCGGTGGGTTGTCGCTGTCTTTCTGTCGGTGGAATAGCACGGAGGGTGTTTTGGATGCAATTGCTCCAATCTACCATTGGCCTCAGACACATTAGTCTGAGCTAAGGAAGCTGAGGAATACACATATGGGGAAGTTAATAGAAATGGGAACTAAACTCATATTTAAAACATGATGTCGAACATTAGGCTTATTGCTGCTGCTACGATGTCATGCGCTTCCCTAGGACAATTAGAAAGGGCCGGTGCGCATTTGATATTCAGGCATTCCCCAGCGAGACATGTTAATTGTGGGTCTGAACTAAATCAAGGGAGGGAGTGGCTTCTCCCTGGAGCTTGCGGAGAGCGCTCCACTCACCAGGGCTTGTGATCGCCACCTTGCCTTCTTCTGCCAGCTGGGGACAGCGGTGGTGCTGGCGGCCAAGGCAGGAAGACAGAAGGCAGATGTGTCCTTGGCAATTGAGGCCGTTTTTAAACATCTTCATCCCCAATAGACACTCAACGTTAGTTTCAGTGTTTTCAGACCTCTCTCTCTGTTGCACACCCCTTGTTTATGTCCGACATCGTCGGCAGTTAGAGAGGTTTGGGTACTTAGCAGGTGAGAGGGGGGGAGAGGGAGTTCCTCAGTCAGGAAGGGGAGCCTGTGGCAAAACACTAGGAAGGATTCTCTTCTGTCCTTTTTTAAATTGAAAAGTTGTACCGAGGGGCAGTAGTCCATCATCTGAACCCTTGGGGTCTGGTGTGTTTCTGAATGAGAATTTTCGCATTTTTAGAAAGCCCATCTGTGCCTGTACTATATGTCACGTATCATCCCAGCAGGCCGAGCAGGTTCCCATCACCGACAGCATCCACATTTCGGTAGCAAAACATCATTATTCATCCTAAGGGAGATAAGTAAAGATTTTCAGTAGCCTCAGATCACCTCAACTCAGGTGTGACACAGGCGTGTTAGAGCCAAACTTACAAAACAAAACAAAACACCCTAAAATGTGTCAGAACTTTCTGGATTTTAGAATTGTGTATGAGACTGCGGATCTTATATAAATCACATCATGAGTTACGCCGTGTTCAATGGTCTGTCCTTGGAATCCAATCAGTGTTTATGAACGAAAGTGTTTTTCAAAGGGCCAACAAAACAAAATGTTTGCAATATAATCCATTTGTAATCTGGGGACTGACTATATGAATAAAAACAACCAAAAGCCACCTTTTGAACCGTGTACACAGCCAATAGAAGAAATACATTCGTATTCGTCAGCATGCACACCAGCAGTCGATACTTCTTAGCTACTCCTTACCAAAATCTCAGACTTCCTGATGAACTTTCTCTCTCTTTCATAGGTTGTATTTCCCTAACTCCTCTCTTTAAAAAGAAAAAGAAAAAGAAAAAAGTTAGTTTGCCCTAGATTTTCTGCTGATGACACCCTGGGTAGCTGGCAGTCTTAATCAGGGCAAGGAGATGAGGTATGGAAGCCACGGCGATTTCAGTCTTATGGGATCCAAGTATTTTAAAACACATATGGAGGATTTTTTTTGGAAATTAATTGAGTGATAAGTCCTTAAAATTGTGGGACAGAATTAAAATAACGGGATTATACATCTCAGGGCAAAATCACCGAACATTTGACTTTTCTGTGAGGAAAATATTTCTCTACTATTTATGACATCATAAATGCAGCATTTTGCTTGAACAGTAAGAGAACCCCAAATCGAGAGGTAAGCCCGGAAGTTACATTAAAAACAAAACTATGTAGATGTTGTTGAAATGGAAGACTAGATTACAAATCATTTGCAAATGGTGTGTCACTAGAAATCCCAGTGGCATAAAGAAATGCTGAATTACTTTTCAAATTCAACAACCCTGGCGGAACAATAACACTGAGAACTGGGTTTTAAAAACTTGCCCAAGTTAAAAACCTGTAGAGTCTTACTGTACTGTGGATTCACTGAATCCCTGGGCAAATGAGGCCACTGTGCATTGTTTTTACCATACCTGAGGAAACAGAGTTATGCTAGCCCCTCGTGCTAGTGTCTCACAGCCCCAGGGCCAGGGTGTGCCGTGTGATTTCTTCAGCCCTCTGCCCATTCTTGTGCCTTGGTATTGAAAGCAGTTTCGGGTATCTTGGAGGGTCATCTTTCTATGGCCAAATTAAAGGAACAAAGCGAAGTGGGTTTTCTTATGTTTGTAAATGCACTTTTCTCAATCCTCAGGTTTCTGTTACCGAGATGGCTACAGCCTGTGACACACGGCAGCATCCCTTGACATCCTTTGACCGTCGTGCCCTGTGGGAGTCGTGGCATTTAGTGAAAGCCCTTTGCCTCTCTCTGTTAGGCTAGGTGGGCAGAAATTCTGACTGCAAATAGAAACGCCAGTCATGAAAACATGGAATGGAATGACAAGACTCAGCTTCTTAGCGTAGACTTAGAGCAGAAATGCTGAAACAGCCTTTATTTTAAAAGATTTTATCTATTTCTTGCTCACCCCCAACAACAATAACGACTACAAGCAAACTTTACAATTTCCCATTGAAAGTTGCCCAGTCATTCCGTGATAAAGGCTGCACTGCATTCAGACCGGAGAAAGGGCAATCTCTTGTATTTTTCAAGATGCCTTTTTACCTCTTCATTATCTCTGCCTCCTCCTGCTCACGTTTGCTCTGGTGTCTTTGGGAACAGCCCCGTGCTCTGCAGAGCATGTGCACTTCTCTTCTGAAGTGTGCAGTACCCTCCACACTGCAGTGATTTTTTTTTTCCCTTCTTTGCTTAGAACAGAGGTGAAAACCCCAGTGGATTCAAGTATCCACTTGATAGGCTCAGTCTCTCTTAATCAGCCTGTAATGGAGCTAATGGCTGTTTGTCATCCTTGGAGATATAAATTTCCTGGCGGTGTCTCCTGCAGACGGTGCATGAAGTATGCTCTGTGTGCCAGCGAGGACTGATAATCAGCAGAAGGGCAGGGTGCTTCGTTAGCCAGGGGACGAGCCGGGCTTCCCGGCTGCCTGGCTACAGAACTCGCCTCGCCACTCCTGAGACATGGACAATGCCGGTAGGTGAATCAAGCGTGAATTCTCCCCACCCTCTTGGCTCCTTTGCCGTCAGCATCCTTTCCCTGCAGAATGTTTGTCTCTGTGTTGGTCTTGTTCTGCACTTGAATGCTGGAGACCGGGAGGCAGGTACTGTGTTAACCCTGCTGCATTGTCCACAAGGCGGTCGGTGTTTGCTTTGAAGTTCAGGAATTGGGAACGCAGGTTATAATTCCACGGTCACCTTTTTGAAGACTACACTGTTATTTTATTTAGGCTGCAGGAAGGGTGCTGTCGGATCCTTTTGTGCTCAGAACTGTGGGTGAAAATGCATACAGTTAATGAAACAACTTACTAAGGGGTGGCAAAAGGTGGATGGACTTAATGAACTGAACAAGAATATGTTTTCAGTGTTACAGTATGCACCGTGTAATAGCGGCTTTCACCTGGCTATGCCTGAGGCTTAGTCTTCATGTTAGGATGAAAGGTAGAAAATAAAGGTGGAAAATGTCTCAATATTCTGATATTTTCATGTCAGCATATAGACATTAGTGGCCAATCAGGTACCTTTTAAAAATGTGTCTGTTTTTAGTATCTTTACTTGACAGCTATATAAACATGACTGCGGAAGTCTTCTAATGCCAATTAAAAGATGAGCATGAAATTGCTTCTCATGGAGAACTTTTTCTTTGCTGTATTGAACTTTTAGAGGATCAACTCTAGGGGATCACTCCCCATTTTGGTGTTAGGGATGCTAAATGCAGAATTCCCCCAAACGCGTTATGGATTCTCTGTCTCCTGAAACTCATTAGTTCAGTTGCTCGGCTGGTCGCAGCTCTATAGAGAGATGCCCTGCAGCCTGGAGACATTGTCAGATCTGCAAAGAGGACATGTCACTTACAGCACATTCCACACAATGAGACGACCCGTTTTGAGGGTTGTGAAATGTAGCTATTTCAGCCCTCGGTTCAGGTAACACAGGTAAGCGGAAATTTTGAAGGCAGGGTGTTTTGAATTCTTTCATGAAATAAGTTACCAGACTCTGTGACTCAAATAATTTTGTCTTTGACATTGAAGATATTGAAATCAACTGAAACAGTGCAATATTAAGGGTGAACATGTCAGGGTTGTGAAAGAATATGCATAACAGGGTGTGTGTGTGTGTGTGTGTGTGTGTGTAGGGAAAAGGAGGCTGGATTGATGCATATATGCATTATACCACACATTTTTTGGTCATTAAAAAAATATGCCAATAGGGCTAGTCATAAAAGCATGTAGGAATGATGTTCCATGACAAGGCACAATTTCAAGATCAACCCAAAGCTCCTCTAATTACAGCAGGAGAGTACAAAATAAATAAATAAACTAGAATCCCTAATTTAGCCTCATTTAAAACTTCTGCTACCCACAATTAATTACACTGAGGTCCTGGCAGAATTATCACTTTAATTCAAGTAAATGCCTTTCTTAACTGACTCATGTATTTATTTAAAGGCTGTTTAAGAAAAGGAATGAAACACTATAGCAGCCCTTTTGTAGGTTTAAAAAAAATGCTAAGGGTTAGGATTTACTTCTTGGCTTACTGTAGCTTAGAGGGATAAGTGTTTTCACAATTTGTACTTATATTTATGCTTTTAGTTGCTATTAATAAAATATGTCTGCTTCTGACACGTGTGAGACTAGGCACTGTGTGGAGTGGCTTTTAAAGCAGCGATTTCTGTATCATTTAAAATTGACGTGAAATCCCAAATGTAAATATATATATATATATATACACACACACACACACACACACACACACACACACACACACACACACCCCTTTGAGGGGAATAACAGGCTTTTAAATTACATTGAATATTTCAGAAATAACACTTTTCTCATAATAGTTAATTGGCTGTCAGTGATCACTTTTCATGGTAATGTTTTGATGATGTAAGCAGCCTCTTATAGCAGGGACATGTGACCATCCATCAAACACACACACACACACACACACACACACACACACACACTTCAATAACTTGTATTGACTATAAGGAAGGCATTTAAGATAATACTGGTAAGTGGCTAAAAAAAAAAAAAAAAAAAGAAAAATCAAAGCTCAAGATACCTTTAACATTTTACCAAGACACCCAATTAACTTGGACTACTGCAATTTCTCCAGTTTAATTTAAACAAGATCATGATGTTGAATATCTGCCTACGTTTTCCAGTGAGAAGGGGGCTGAGGCGTGGATAGCAGAGGCCAGCGTGCAAAGCTGAGCACCAGCCCTAACGATGGACTGTCCATTCCAAGGAGCCGGGCCTTCTTCCCACAGGGTTTGGATCATCGTTAGGCAGACACACAATAGTGGGCACACACGAGCCGGGTGTCTCCGATTTATTCCAATCACACAGAAGCCGGCACAGGAGATTTTGTGTGTATTTTCTGTTAACACACGAGGAAGACTTGCTGCCGGGGACTCTGGCCCTTTCGGTGCTGGTGAGCACAATGCAGCCTCTGTCCATCTCCTCAGCAGGCAAGAGCTGAGTCCTCCCATCACTGAGAAGGAGACATCCCTTCCCCATAATTGCTGGCGTGTGTATTCCTTTAAAAGCTTTTCCTGGAATAACAATAAAATATTTATCAAACAGTGTGTGTGGAATATGTCAGGGCAGTTATAGTCATATCTAAGCTTTTCTTCTCTTTTCATGTACCTGTTTCTTCTTGTGAGTTCTGTAACCGGTATGGATGTTCCTTTATCACACGAGGCTATGGCTACAGCTGCAGTCCACGTTATTCTGTCCCTCTGCTTGTGCCTCTGCTCCTTCTCTCCCTCACCTCCACCAAGAGCCCTCGAGGATGAGTGGTGGAGCGCAGTGCCGAGGCAGAGCTGACAAGTAGTGTGTGATTAACATAGAAGAAAGTCCAGTGCTTTGAAATCTAATTCCATGTTCTACAGGGACAGAGTAGTATCACAAGTTCTGTAGCATTTGTTGGGCTAATTTTTCCTTTCTTGAGACCAAGAGATTTCCATGACTGTGTGTGGGTCGTAGGAGGCACATTCATTTGGGAGGGGAGGTGGCATCTGAGGACCACTCTGTCCTCACCTTGCATTCTGTCCCAGTAGCTTACTTTTGAGCCTTGATGCACAGTCACTGAATGTGAGAAGTTCACAGTCTATGAGCTCCTTGCAAGAGAGACGGGGGAATTATATGGGAACCAGCAGAGGGAAGGTTTGTAATGGTGTGTGTGGTCAAGAGCATTAAATAATCCAAGATGCAAACTGGCTCTGCCACTGCCATCCCAGTGACCACGAATACGCTCTGTAAACTCTGTAGCCACGTATTTTCTCATCCGTAAGTGGCAACAAAAGTTGTACCCATCTCAGGATTGTTATGAAGAGAAAATACAATGATATATGTAAAGCTTTTGGTACATGGCTGGCATATGGTAAGACTCACTGCATGGTGGCTGTTTAAAATGGAACAAAAAATTGAAGCAGGATTGCATTACGAACAAATATAGATTCTCGCAGGATGGCTGTAGCAGTGCAGCGATGCTGTGGGAAGGTAAGCAGCCATGAGCTGAGAGCAGTCAGGTGGCTGTCTCACGGGTGTCATTGGACATTGACGTGGGTGGTGCGACCGGAGTGGGGCTGAGGGACGCGGATATGGGTCAGGAGAGAATGATGAGTGGAGAAGGAGGCAGGGGAAGCAGACCAGTCACAGCAGAACTTTGAGGGTTCTAGTTTGAGAATCTAAGGTGATAGTCTTGTACTGTGGAGCACAGAGGAGTTTTAAGGGAAAGACAATGGGTTCCATTTTGGAATTGTTGGGTTTGAAATACTTCTGTGTTAGCCACTAGCCTTAGTAAGCTGTTCAATGATGACTTTTTAATTTGCTTAAACAGTGTACACATACACACACCTACAGTGTACACATACACACACATACAGAAGCATGGGTATATGTGCACACATGAAATTCCTTACCAACTATGGATTTGAGGTAATACAGGGTTGTTTTCTGGTTTTGTTTTGTTTTATTCTCCAATTTAGAATCTTTTTTATTTTACCTATGATTTGCTGTGGGGTCAGCCCAGCAAACCCCACAGCAGCTAATGCTTCCCTGCCCCCGCTCCCCCCAGGCTGTGGGGGATCCTAGGTAATGGTGTAGAGAAAGGAGACTTTCCAATGCTTCTTGAAAATCTTTTCAACACAGATGGAGATAAGACCAGGCCTAGAGAAATATGCCCCTAAGCACTGAAGTAATTTCGTTAACGGGCCAGGCTGTTACAGAAGCAAATGCAAACACCAAGACATTTCATTCCAAACTGCTTCAAAACTTCCACGGGAGAAGCTACTTGGGCAGCTCAGGCTACCCCAGCAGAGTTTCCGAACAACAGACGATGGCGATCAGGAGAGTGGTTACCTGATGGGGTAGACTTTTTATGCGAATTAATTTGCTTTGGAAATGAATGCTTCCTAGGACATTTGGCTATGTTTGGAAACCATATTTGGGGCAATTTAAAATCTTTTCCTCTATTTCCTACTTTCATGATAGCTTGGTCTTAGCTGCAATTTTGTTAATATGATACTTCTTAGAAATATATTAATATTATATACACATATATGCATGCATAATATATACATTTGCATTCATTAATCGATCTTTATGTGTGTGCTTGTGTGTGCCTTTTCGGGTGGGGGATTATCAGCCTTGATGTAGGGGGGTGAAGTTAATAAAAATTTAGAACAGATTTTCTTTGAATTAAAAAAGAAATATATTCTTATTCTCTGAAATGGCCCTTGTATTATAACATTAGTTACTATTGAACATTTTACTAGCTGTAAAGCAAGTGATTGCAGTATTTTCCTTTGAATTTATTGTGAAGCCCATTGTGCTGTTGTTGCATTTTCTGGGTCACCAACTGAGTATTTCCGAGCACTTGGGATTCACATGAATTTTTTTTTCTAAGGGAGAGACTAAAATTTGATAAATAATGAGAATGAGCCATTTTAACATTTAGCTTTTAGGAGCGTCGGTTTTCAAAATGACAATATTATTATAGAAATCACTGTACCTTTAAAGCAAAATGCCAAAAGGAAAAAGAAGTTAATGTTAAAACATAAAAGTACTCTGAAAGTGACACTAAATTTTCTTAGCAGTTTTCACTCTAATGGTAGAGCAACTCTGACCTCCCGAGAAGAAACCAACAGACTTGGCTTGAGAGTGTGCTGAAGCACTAGGAAGTCTTTGTTTCTAAAACGAAGTTCTCTGTGTGTGTGTTTTCAGGTCATTGGAATTCGTTCTGAGGGTTTTTTTTTTTTTTGCTTTGTAACCACTCATCTTCCCAAAGGCAGAATGAATTCTGATTTTTCTATATTGATAAGATGAAATAGGAATTCTTGTGAAATGGCTGGTTTGGATCAAGAAGAAACATTGGAGGAGATACTGGGCAGAAGCAAGAATTTTTGGTGGCAGAGAATAGAAATGAATAATCCAACATTTTCTAAATTATATGTCATTGCGTAATAATTCCGTAGTATATTATTAATTGCCCCTGATGCACACACTCACGCATGCACACACACATGCGCGCACACCCACACACACAAATAATTTAGTATTCAGGCAACTTGGGAAATGGCTGGATTTCACCAGTGTAAAACAGGCTTTGTAGCATGCTAATGGAATTAGCATATAATTCCTTGCCTGTGCTAATATGTGTTGTGAATTCCCAAGACGGACTATAGATTATAGCATTTCCTAGTCATATTAACCACAGGTTCTCTAGGGGATGCCTACTTACAAGGTGGGTAACTCAAATTTGGGAATCACTGTTAAAATGGCTCATTCTCATTTTTGCTTTGCATTTTCACCTTACTCTTCCTCTCTTGAATTCTTCTCAACTTCCTGTTTCCAGATCCAGGAAGCCATTTTTGGGAACTAGCAAACTGTTCATTTATATAAATATCAAAGCTTGATTATGTAGGAATTGAATATCTGTGTCATCTATGTCCAGGATTTCTGGTTCTTTGTTTCTGGTCTTTGGGACATTTCATCGGTCATTAGCGTCACCACCTGATAATGGAAAGACAGAAAGGGAGCTAGGACTTAAACCTGTTTTGGAAATGAGTGGAAGTCAATTACATTTCCCGTGAAGTATTAGAAATTGATGATAGCAGATTTTATACGTAAAAAGTTCATTTCAAAGTTCTATTATGTAAGTCAGGCCTCACAAACATATATTTAAAAGGCAAATCAGCCCTGGCCGGTTTTCTCAGTGGTTAGAGCATCGGCCCGCGGACCAAAAATCTGAAGGTTCAATTCCAGTCAAGGGCACGTACCTCGGTTGCAGTTGGGTCTCTGGCCCTGGTGGGGGTCGTGCAGGAGGCAACCAATTGATGTGTCTCTCTCACGTCAATGTTTCTCTCTGTCTCTCTCTCTCCCTCCCTCCCCCACTCTATCCAAAGATTAAATAAATAAATAAAATAAAAAGGCAAATCACGTTTAAGTAAATATGAAATGTCTTGAAGGAAAGGAAGCTGAGTCTTTTGAACGTCTGTTACGTCCCAGGCACCAACTCCAGTGTTCACATGTTACATCATCAATTCTCGGGACCACTCTTTCTCTGTAAGTAAATATTATTTCCCCAAGTTACACGTGAGGAAACTGAGGCTAACTAACAGCCCACTCAATAAAGCAGTGGGTGATTTTAAAACTGGAATCTCGTTCTTTCTGACAATAGCAAAATTCGACCCAGGGTTTTTCTGTTGTCATATTCCACTGAGAAGGGGGAGTCTCCATCATTACATCTTCCACAGTGCCTTCCCGTGCCTGGGGTGTCAGCATATACTGTGTTTTAAAATTCAATTGAATAAGCCATTTCATTCACTGAGAGCCATTTTTCTGAAGGCAAGTTCATTTTTAAATATTTGTGTTCAAGGTGATCGTATCACATCGGAATATCTGAATGTGCCCTCAGACAGAAGTCAGTACATGGAGAAGAGAAAGTGTAGTTCACTGTTTCCTTCATAAACATTCACATGTTTTATATGAGCCGAGGGCCTCAGGCCAACCGTGAAGGACTGAGGTTTGGCTTCCATTCCACGGCTCTCGGGAAGCCTTAGGTGTTAGGAAGAGGTGTGACGTGATAGGACTGATGATTTCAAGGCATGATCACGGGAAGGACGCACGGGAGAGAGGCAAGAATGGAAGCTCCTAGGGATGAAATCCACTTCGAAGGCTCTCGACTGGGGTGGCAGTGCGGCTGGGAAGAGGAAACGGGAAAGCCCAGCCCTGTCTCCAGGCCCAGCACGCGTTCCATTTTCATGCTGTCTTCCAGGCTCGTCTCGAAGCCCAGCCTTTCTCAGGGCACCAACAGAATGCGCCACACAGTTTGCCTTCATGGTGGCCTACCTGAGATTGTTCTCCGTTTGAGACTCTTCTCCTTAACCAGACTTTAAGCATGTTGAGGGCAGTGGACACACTATAGACATTGGTTGTGTCCTCCAAAGAGTCAGGGTGCTGGTTCTTGACTTAGCCACCTGGATTTTATGTATATATATATATATATATATTTATATATATATAAAAATTATATATATATAATTTTTTTTTTTACCAGTCTCTGGGCCCCACCCTGGACAAATAGCCACCATTACAATCACCTGGAGAGCCTTCAAAATATCCTAAGAAGCCTGAAACACCAATCAGAAAGAATATATGTACCCCATGTTCATAGCAGCATTATTTACAATAGCTAAGATTTGGAAACAACCCAAGTGTCCATCAGTAGACGAGTGGATAAAAAAGCTGTAGTACATATACACAATGGAATATTATGCAGCTGTAAGAAAGATCTCACCCTTTGAGGCAGCATGGAGAGACCTGGAGAGTATCAGGCTAAGGGAAATAAGCCAGTCAGAGAAAGACAAAGATCACATGATCTCACTTATAAGTGGAATTTCATGAACAAAATAAATTGATGAACAAAATAGATCCAGAGACATGGAAGCAGGGAACAGATTGACAAATCTCAGCGGGAAGAGGGTAGGGGCAGGAAGAGATTAACCAAAGGATTCATATGCATCTATGCATAATCCATGGACACAGACAACAGTGCAGTGAAGGCCTGGGGTGGGTGGGGGAGAGGGGGGAGGTAGTCAGTGGAGGAAAACAAGGGAGCATCTGTAATACTTTCAACAATAAAGATAAATTTATGTATATATATAAATATATATTTACCAGTCTCTGGGCCCCACCCTGGATAAATTAGATCCACGTCCCTGGAGTAGGGTCATTACATTGGTATTTGTTTAAAAGCTCCCCAGAATATTCTAATGGGCTACCAGGGTGAGAACCACTGTTACAGACGCTCAGAAATAGCTACCAAGTAGAAGTAAGCACTCAGCTTCCCCCCCTTCCTCTTCTCTGCCCCTCCCTCCCCACCCCCTCTCTCTGAATCGCCCGTCCAGCTGGGAATGTGTGCTTGGGAATTATCTGCTTCCAGGTGCAAAGCTGTGACACTGTAAAGAGACCTCCAAGGAAATAAGCTGAAAACAAAAGAGCAGAGACTTCTGGGCCACGGATCAGAATAGGAACAAAGTTAACTGAATCCAGGCTTCCTGTAATCTGTCCTTTTGGAGTATGTGGACTTGATCAAAGAGGGCAGTGATGGAGAGGGTCAGTCACCTGCTTCCTGACCGGAAGGTCGTTTTCTCCTCCAGTGTTTCCCAGATAAATTAAATACCGAGGGAAGATTCACTGCAGCGGCAAAAATAGTTTCTGTTGAGACTTTAACATGTAAAGCTTTAAACCAATAAGAGATGCTAAACATCTCTTGTCAAGTGTTTATAATCAAATAGGTACGTGATTAGACCCCAAATAGCACTGCTCTGACTTATCGTCACCGACTGTGTATCTGTGCCGAGTGGCTGGGTCAGAGCCACTATGAGACACTGATGCTATATTTGCTGTATCCATGGGACTCTCCACAGGCGGCCTGCTTTTTAGTGATGGAGAAATAGGTCCTGTTCCACCTGGTCCTTCCCCTCCAAACACACGCATGCACACGCACACCTCAGAATGGGTTTCAGATCATTTTGAACTGACTGTGACCTTAAATATTAAAGCATAGGGATGATTTCATAACCTGCTTTTCTGAATGTTGTGGTAAATGATGCTTTTTACATTAGGCTCAATATATGTACCTTTTAATGGAAACAGTAAAATTAAAATAACTCATCTTTTATAATATTTGATTTAATATGGTCACGAGGATCATTCGAAAAGTGTAATTGACAGAGGGCTTTTGAAAAAAAACTCTACCCGTTTTTAAAGAAGCATTCAGTGTTGGGGGAGCCCCCTGGGATTAGGAAGGAGTCTTCGAGGGGACCCTCATTCTGTGTTTGTTTTGCCTAGAGCATCACTCCTGCAGGGATGCACCTCATATCTGCACCCTAATCACCCTTCCTGCTCCTTCTCGCCGTCCCCTTCCTGCACACGTGCCGTGTCTGGCCCCCCTGCACTTCTCAGTGCACCCCAGAAACACACGTAATGTCAACATGCCAACCCTTCTACGTGGAGGGTGCTGGCTGTGTCCCCCATCACCCCCTCCTCTGTGGAACCTTCTGCAATTCCTCCAGATCGGGTCAGTGTGCTCCTTCCTCTGCTGCCAAGCAGCACCCTCCTGCCCCACTGCAGCGCCCAGCAGGTGAATTGTGATGCTATTTTATGTCTGTCTCTTCAGCTAGACCGCAGGCTCCTCAGGGATGGGGCCTCGTCTGCTGCATGAGCTCATCACCTAGCGCAGCCCGGCCTGGCGTAAGAGGGCAAATGAATAAATGAGCTGAAATAAAGCCCAAGGTGTATCTTTTCTTGTGCACTAATAGTTACCTAGAAACTATGAATTAATTGTTATTGGCAGTTGAATGATGTGGCCATATACCACTTAAGACAAGTAGTGGGAGCCTATCAGCATTGCTTGTGGAATCAAAATGTGTCTGTCTGTTTGTTTACCTATCTATTTAACCATCTATCTCCCTGTTTATCTATCTGTCTACCTACCTATCATCTATTTTTATCTATGTCTGTCTATCTATCTATCTATCTATCTATCTATCTATCTATCTATCTATCTATCAATCATCCCAGCCCCACACCAGACACAGAATTCAGAATCTCCCATGGAGGAAAAGAGATAGCTCTATTTTAAAAAATGTTTCCTGGTGATTTGTTGCACACCTCTGGTGAGACCCGTTGTCAGTCTAAGAGCCATATAATAAAGCTGCTCAGACAAAGCAGATTTCTACTGTTTTGTGTGTTCAGATAATTGACTGTTGCCAGTATGAAAGCACACTATTATTTAGAATCATTACGATCTTGGGCCATTTACAGAGATGCTCTGATACACACTGCTGGAGGCTTGCACTGGCCAGTAAATGAAGACGCACCTCTCACTGAGACGGGTGCATAAAATGTGGGACGTCTGTCTTCTCTTCAGCGACTTTCTGCGGAGAGACGCTCTCTGGGGTCCAGGTCGTGAACTGAGACTTGCTTAAAACTTCATCCACCCAACTTGCCTTCAATTTACCCTGTGCTGCCGGCCTCTGTCTGCATTTGATATACTTGGGTGCTATTTCCTTAGTCATGGAAATTCGACAACCATCTATGTTTTATGAGCAGCTCGACTCAGGGCACTTTTAATAAGGGGATAAAACGAGAATTTGCCAATCCTGACCTATGAATGGTCGGCGTGGCCTGAGAGTAAAAATATCTTAGGTTTCCTCTGCGGGACGTTGGCTTCACCACACCCACTCACAGAGCGGAAGTCCATTCATTTGCTCGAACAATAAGCATTTTACAACATTCATTAACCTAAGGTCACTTCTTTAAATTAAGGCAGTTCAAAGACATTTGTTTAAATAACTGTGTGACTATAACTCTAATTGAAAAAAGCCAGAGAGTTGAAAATTAAAGCCAACTTTGTCTGTAAAACCCAGACGTTGTGGGAAACAGGGAGCCCGTAGCCCACACTGAGCAGGAAGCGCTGGGGTTCGCTTTTCAATGTCCTGGCCCTGTGGCCTTTCATCGCGGCGCTAACGTGCCGTAAACAAAGGTGTCCCTCCTGCAAACAGACGCGGCCTTTGTCCCCTGCACATCCAGCGGAGGTTTTTCATGGAGCCTTAAAACCATAAAAACTCCTAATGTGCTTTTGGGCGCCTGGGTTATTTGAACACAAAATCACGTCCCACGAAACGATGTTGTAAATGCAGGACTAAAACGAAGTGATTTTTAGTTTTTTTTAGAATCCTGTACACGCTTCCGTAATATCCCTTTCATCTTCAAAACTGCTTACAAATATCGTTCGTTTCTCGCAGTTCTGCAGTGAATGATGGAAACACTTCAAGTGATCAGTTCTGATTTTACAGGTATGAAACTCAGGCGAAGAAGTGTACTTATGTGTTTCTGTTCAGAGAGCAGCCCCGTGTGCAGCCTAACTGCACACGGAAAACGCTGCATTGACATGGAAAAAGCACGTCTGCTTGAGTATGTGCTCGGCCTTCTGCCAGCTCATGGGCCGCGGCAAATCTGATTCCCATTGACTTTTATGTAGAAGGAAAGCCAAACACAATTTACCCTTAGGGTTGCATGCAATATTGTTTTTCAGGGAAATGTGGTTATATTTGTCCTGGGTACAAAGACTGTCTCTGGGGAGGACAGCCAAATGGCTCTGGTCACAGTGTCCACAGACTGTCCTGATTCATCAGCTCGAAGCTGTCTGTGCTAAGAGGTGCACTCAGGGGATGAGGGATTGGAAATCAGCTGGAAATGTTCATAGAGGCTCATTAATTCAGGGTCCACGCCTACAAAGGGTATATGTTTGTATGGAAGGTGGGGAGCAGATGAGGGGACATTACCACCCCCAGGAAAATGACCGGAGTAGGAAGAGTATGGCAGCCCGGGGGGTTCCCCACAGACATGGAGCATGGAGATCCAGATCCAAAGTAGGGACTGCAGTACTGGGTAGGGGATTTGGATAAATGAGTGTGAGACCCAAGTAGATGCTTGCTTATGAGACAAGTCAGTGGAAGACTTTGGGAGCACGGCTTGGGTTTTATTCTGGCTTATTCGGTTGGGTGTGAGCTGGCAACAAAGGAGACCTGGAATCAGGGTGAGTTCCCACGTACCCAAGTCCCCTCAGGCCCTCGTGTGGAGGGCAGCTTGTGGCCATGGTCCAGCCTCTCTGTGGGACAGCACTGGACTCAGGCAGCCAGCAGCTATGGAGAAACCCCTTCAACCAGCAACACTTCACTTTATTTTATTTTTTTTGTTTTTGTTTTGTTTTTAATCCTTACCCAAGGATACTTTTCCATTTATCTTCAGATAGAGTAGAAGGGAGGGAGAGAGAGAGAGAGAGAGAGAGAGAGAGAGAGAGAGAGAGAGGGAGAGAGAGAGAAAGAGAGAGAGAGAGAAAGAGAAACATTGATGTGAGAGAGACACATCGATTGGTTGCCTCCCACAGGACCAAACCATAACCGAGGTATGTGCCCTTGACCAGAATTGAACCCAAGACCCTTCAGCCCGTGGGTCAACACTCCAACCTCTGAGTCACACCGGCCAGGGCCTATTTTATTTTATTTTAAAATATTTTTTATCTATTGATTTTAGAGAGAGAAAAAGGGAGAGGGAGAGAGAGAGAGCAACATCAGTGAGAGAGAACATTGATTGGCCCCTCTCCTTCTTGCCCCCCACTAGGGATCGAGCCCACAACCTGGGCATGTGCCCTGACTGGGAATTGAACCAGCGACCTCTTGGTGCATGGGTCGACACTCAACCACTGAGCCACACCGGCCGGGCAGCAACATTTCATTTTAATTCATAGTGTGCTCAAGAATCATTGTTAAATTGCAGCTCTTTCTTATGTATCGTCACACTTACCTGCCTTCTCAAATGGAACATCCTCTAACATTTGGAAGAGTGTGGAAAAGTGCACAGAAATTAGACCCGGAGACAGAAAAGGAGGGTGCGCATCCTGGCTGAGCCTCTTCCGCCTGCTGGCCTGGGGCCAGGGGCATCTCCATGGGCCTCACTGTCTTCATCTCAGTAGAGGGTCGATTATTCTTGGTACCACTGAAAGTATAACTATCAGCAGACTCGTTTAGTGCCGACATGGATTTGTTTGTTTGTTTTATCCTCACCCGGGGACATTTTTTTTTTTTGCACTTATCTTTAGATAGAGCAGGAGGGAGAGACAGGGGAAGAGAGAGACACATTGAGTGGTTGCCACCCACATGACCCCAACCAGGGCTGGGGACAAACTGCAACCGAGGTACGTGCCCTTAGCGGGAACCGAACCCGGGACTCTGGTCCGCGGGCCGGCGCTCTAACAGCTGAGCCAAACTGGCCAGGGCACCGACATGGATTTTAACTCTTCACGAATATTAAGTCATTCAGTCCTCACAGCCACCTCACAGATGGTGGTGAGGGCCCCGCCTTCAGCCTGCCCAGTCCGTGTTCTCACTTCGTGTCCTCAGACCCTCGGCTGCCCTTTGACTGGCAGCTTCCATGTCCTTCCCTTTTCATGGGCTATTCCTTTTTTTTTTCCCTTTTAGTTTCATTGAGAAATAATCGATGCACAGCCCTGTATAAGGTTAAGGTTTCTAGCACAGTGATTTGATTCACCTATATTGTGAAATGATCATTTCACAATCATTTTAGTTATCATCTATTAATCTATGATGTTATGTAGATACAAAAAAATGTTTGCATGTGCTGTTTATTATCTTCTGTGCTCTGGGAACCAGATCACGGAGATCGTTATCCTTTTGTCCAAATAGTGCACAGGCCCCGGGGAGGGCCCGAGTCCTTTTCCCGGCTCATGTGTGTGGGCTGGAGTTCATGAGTTTTTTACTTTTACTTGGGCCAAGTGGCGGTTCAGTGCATTCCCTAGTTCTTCACAAAATCTTCAGTCATCCTGCCCGTGCCCTCAGGATAAAATAAAACTCAAGGTGTCACACAAATCTCTGGTGTGCTTGGCCTCCAGCCGTCACCAACATGACACTCAACTCTAGTCACACAGCCCTGGCCCCAGCGCCCCAGACCCGTCGTCTCCTCTCCAGTGCTGTGTTCTTGCTTCTCCACTTTGCTCTGTGGTCTCCTCCTAGCCCACATTCCTTCCCTAGTCTTCACCGGGTGAGTTCCTATTTGGCTTTCAGGACGTGTGGCTTAGCTGTCACCACCTGGATGTCCTTCTCCACCCCGGAGCAGGCGGTGTTACTCCTGAGCTCACCTGGCACGCATTGCATTGTCGCATTGCATTGTCGTTGTCCTCACGTCCTCTCTCCCCACCCGCTGGGAACTGCTCAAGAGCAAAGTTATCTTCGTCTTGGTTTCCTTAAGGCCTAGCCCAGTACCTGGCACACAGTGGGCACTTAATACATGCGGGCTGGCTCACTGCTTGTGCCGCTGCTGCCGGGCTGTGAGATGCGCTGTGTCGCACAATGGTGCTTGTACATTCTCGTTATGTAATGTCGTTAAGGTTTGAGGAGAAAAGGAGAGCTCAAAGGAAATGCAGTTGGATGAAAAAATGCAAAACGTTGCTGTCAGCTTGAGGATGTTGGTAAAATCCTTATACACCTGGAAATAGTTGTTGTGACTATTGATTTTTTTGTTTGTTTCACTGTCATTAAACCATATTTAGAATTTTAAAGTGCACTTTTTGTAGGGATTCCTCGCCAGGGAAGACAGAGCATGTCGTAATCACAATAACACGTGTGTTGAATGTGATAGCTCATGGAGAAGGGAGTAGCGTATACCTAGAAACTGTTTTTCTCCAGGGAGAGTTGATTGTATCACAGGCAGAGGCTCGTGAAGGCTGGCCTTCAGTGGGGACGGAAAAGGAATCAGCCTTCAACCTGAAAAACAACCCAGTCTAGTGATTTTTTTTTTTTTATTCATTTTCTTTGAACATTTCCAATCAGCTTCTCTCAAAAGAGAAATTCTTTTTCACAGTGCTTCAGATGCTTGAATTATCCCCTGCTCTTCGTGTGTGGAGGTGGGGAAAACTTAGTCATAACACCCGGACGAGAGAAATAATTCCGGACTATTGTTGAAAATAAGTGAATGTGATTATGGCATAGAGAGTTGGTTCTGATTTTATAAAAATATTTTGTGTGTGCATGAGCAATGTCTGAAAAGAGTATACCCCAAGCTGTTAGGTCTCATTCCCTGGGGAATGATAGGGGCATTTTTATATTTTACTTCATATTTTTCCATTTTGTTTGAGGTCTTTTTGGTTTGGGTTAAGCATGCACTGCTTTTAGGAATGTTTGAAAGCCAATGAATTATGTTTTAATCAGCTAACAGAAGAGTAGCATATATACTGCCTTATCACGTGAGCCCCACTGTATGCTGGGTACGCACAGCTGCTCATGACGTGGGTGCCAGCGCCCCAGTAACTTGGGGTGAACAGCTTGAAGGTCCTGCCTCCCCACCAACTCCCCATCCTGCCCTCAATATAAGCTGTTACTGAAATTGTTCTTTTATTAGTCAGAACAGCTGTAAAATCTTGTGAATTCTCATGACCAAGACTTGGTCATAATGATGAACTTACATGCGATATTATCACAACGAACACATTTTTTGGTATGTTTTTATTGATTTTTTAGAGAGAGAGGAAGGGAGCGAGAGATAGAAACATGGATGTGAGAGAGAAACATCGATCGGCCGCCTCCTGCACGCCCCCTACTGGGGTTGGAGCCCGAAACCTGGGCATGTGCCCTGACTGGGAATGGAACCAGGACCTCTCAGTCCATGGGACGATGCTCAGTCCATGAGACACACGGGCCGGGCACAACAAACACATTTTAACTAGATTTTCTTCTGTCTTCCTATGTGTATGGGTAAAATAAGCAGTTTGGGAATATAGCACCCATCACTTTACAATGTGGTAGGACACAGTTTATTTTCATAGCATGTAGTTCTGTTCACATGGCTAAATTCCACCCTGTCTGGGCTGCAGCTTCATGTCCAAACTGCCTCGGAGGAGCTCTAGGCCGGCCGGAGGACCCCAGGGCTGCACTGAATCAGGTGCAGTGCTGCTTAGAGGGGCTGGGCCAGGGAGCCGAGGGTGAGTGCGTGAAGGCTTGACCTGGGAGGTGAAGCTGACTTTGTTATTGGATCTAAGAGTTGACAGCAATGGTGGAAATGAGAGATGGTAGGTGGTGATAAGATACATCAGTCCCTGTTACCATAAAGTTCACATTCTATTGGGATAAACAGACAATAAGCAGATAAACAAATGAATGTATGATCAAATGCCAGGTAGTCTAAGAACCTGGAGGGAACTCAAGCAGAGCGGTTGAGCAGGGGTGATGGAAATGCTGTTTTAGGTAAAGTGAATTTTGTCCCGCTGGTTGACCATCGAAACGGGACTGGGTTTCAAAACCTGGGGGGTTTTTTAAGCAAAGCTTTTTAAAATCTTCTTTTTATCAGTTTGGTGTAGTTTCAGGTGAACACTATTTTTCCTTATTTCAATCCACTTAAATCCATTAAGTTTCGTGCTGTTTCAAGTTTCAAGAAATGCCCCAAGGTCAAAGAAAAATGCTAAGAATTCCACCTTGTTTTGTACGAGGACAGAATGAAGGCACATAATTACACGACCGTCCCCACCCCTGACAAACCTGCAATGGCCCAGATTTGTTTGAAATTTAGCACAAAACTGCATTGTTATCTGAGGATGTTCCCAGGAGATAAGAAAGGTCTGGCAGAATTTCCCCGGCAGCTTGATTACAAAAATTTTAAAACATTTCTTCCTCAGTGACAAAGACCCGTTGTTTACCCTTGCAGAGAACAAGCGAGCACATGTTTATTCTGAAAAATCTCTGGTCTTAGTAACGTATGCCTGACTATGCCGGGCACACCAGTCACCCCAGGGAGAACGCATCAGGCGTGTCAATGAAAGAAGGATGAGGTGGACTTTAGCTAAGACATTAGAATCTTAACAGCCAGAGTTTCTTTCGAGAGTCACACTGGACACGTATACCTTCATTTCAAAATTTAGTACTATGTACTCAAAGCAAAGACAGCATTCCGATTTTAGAATTGGTCTTGGAGCCAGTTTGCAAGGCAGACGGAAGCATTGTTGATTCAGTTGCTCACTGGCTCTGTTCGACAAACATTTGTGAAGACTTCTATCTGCCCAAGGGGTGCTTCTTGGTAAATGTGTCAACAAATTAGAGCCATTGCCTTTTTTTTTTTGAGCTAGCACTGTTGTGGGGAGACAGGTAGAGAACCGTACAAAGTGGAAGGCCCAGGAGGGAAGGCGCTCTGCCTGGCCAGGTAGGGGAGCTCGGAGGGGAGGTGGCATTTGGGCCACAGTGTTTGAAAAGCAGGCTCAGATGTGCTAGGCAGAGGGAAATGTGAGTTTCTGACAGCAGTCTCTTACTTTGTATTTACACATCATCATTTTCAAAACTCAGATGGCATGACTCAGTTTGATAACCTGTCTTATTCAGCCGAATGGCCTAGAATGATCTTGACTAATTCCAAAAAAATAAGTTTACTTATGGGACATGAATATTTTCTGCCATTCAATTTCAGAACTATTTGCTGGGCACCTAGCCACAGGCAATATGCTATGCCATTATGTAGGCAGCCTTGGAGAATTCAAGAGCCTTTTCCTATCTTTTATTTTTTATTTTATTTTTATTTTTTATCCTCACCCAAGGACATTTTTTTTTTTTTTTTTTTGCATTTATCTTCAGACAGAGTGGGAGGGAGAGAGGGAGGAAGACACAGAGAGAAACATCGATGTGAGAGAGACACATCGAGTGGTTGCCACCCACACGACCCCAACCGGGGCCGGGGACAAACTGCAACCGAGGTACGTGCCCTTAGCGGGAACCGAACCCGGGACTCTCTGGTCCTCAGGCCGATGCTCTAACCGCTGAGCCAAACCGGCCAGGGCCTATCTTTTATTTTTTATTGAGGTAAAACTCACATAACATAAAAGTAACCATTTTAAAGTGTACAATTCATTGGCATTTAGTACATTCACAGTTTCTTTTATTTTTATTTTTTATACAACCACCACCTCTATCTAGTTCAAAAATATTTTCATCACCCAGAGAAAACTCTGTATCTGTCATGCACTCATTCTCCGTTTCCCCTCCCCTTACAAACACGAGTCGGCTTTCTGTCTCTATGGATTTACCTATTCTGGATATTTCATATAAATGGAATCATACAATACATGACGTTTTGTGTGTCACCTCTTTTACTTAACATAATGTTTTTGAGGTTCACCATATCAGTTTGTCATTCCTTTTTTTTTTTTTTTACAGCTGAAATACTTCATTGTATAACTATCCCACATTTTGTTGACCCATCCGCCCACTGATGGACATTTGGGTTCTTTCCACCATTCGCTACTGTGAATAGTGCTGCTATGGACATTTGTGTACATGTATTTGTTTGAACACCTGCTTTTAATTCTTTGGCGTGTATACCTAGGAGTGGAATTGCTGGATCATATGGTATTATTATGTTTAACTTTTTGAGGCACTGCCAAACTGTTTTCCACTGTGGCCGCACCATTTTATATTCCCACCAGCAATATACAAGGGTTCCAATTCATCCACATCCTTGCCAGCACTTGTTACTTTCTATTTTTTAAGTAATAGCCATGCAGGTGGATGTGAAGAATTATCTCATTGTGGTTTTGATTTACATTTCCCTTATGACTGATGATGTTGAGCGTTCTTGTGTTCGTTGGACATTTGTATATCTTCTTTCCTCCAACTTTGATGGCGAGTCCAAACAAAAGAAGTTATATAAATGTTCTGAGCAATGATAGCCATGTGAAAATAAGCGAAGCACGGCACAAAAGGACGGATTTTAGGCAGACAGTATTCATTTGGCTCTGAAAATTATGGCGTCATTGTTTAAAAACCAATCTTCTTTTATAATTATTGTATTAATTCTATTATGCATAACTGTTGTTACACTGGTTAAGATATGAACTCACGAGTGTCTTCTCAATTATAAGCATTAGCTTATCCTCTGCAATAGCTTGGGTCTGATAAGAAGTTACTCAGTTTGAGCCAAATCTATGATTTACCCATTTCTGCCTAGCATTTTGAGATGTTGTTATAGATTTTGCCTGTGGGATATAGTTGCATAAATTTTATACTAGCCAAACATTTATGAAATATATGTATATATTTGGCTGGTATAGAAATTATGAAATATACACACATTGAGAGGTACTGTCTCGGGACTAGGAGGGGTACTGAACTTAGATTCCAACAATTCAACTCGACAATTATTTCAATACAGCATATTTATTCTATTGCTTCACCAGAAATAAAACTCGACATCTTTTTTAATATTCCCAATGAAAGTGAATGCTCATTTTTCTTCCTAACTCCTTAGCTATACAAAGATTAGACACTCGGGACAAGGGAAGGCCTAACGCCAATGTTCTTTATGCGGAGAAGGAGACGACCCTGACACTGTTTGCTGTAGCAACCACTGTCCGCCATGATACTTTCTGTGTGTTCAGAAAGTTTGCATTGAGCGCTGACAATGTTGCAGACTTTGTCTAGGACCTGGGAATGTATCAGTGAACAAAACACAGAGCTTACATTCTGTCAGAGGAAATGAATACTGAACAAATATATCAGGTAGCTGTAAGCGTTGTGAAACAAAAGAAAACAAGGTGTAAGGGGTGTGACAGGGTTGCTGTTGAAGAAAGGGTGGTCAGGGAAGGTCTCTCTGAGGAAGTACATGGAGAAACCGGGTGGGTAGCAGGGGAAGGACACAAAATGTGATGGACAAGCTTCACCACCTTGAAGGACAAAGTGGTATGATTTCAAAGGACAATGGGAGGCGATAAGTCAAAGAAACAGCCCATTTAAAATAGGCCAGTGCTGAAGACTTACTCAGAATTACAGGAATCAAGCTGATCTGTCCCTGTGCTGGGAACCAGGTCTAGCTTCTGGTTCGGTGTCTATTCATTTCCTATTTTTGCTGTAACAAATTACTACGCATTTAGTGGCTGAAGCAACACAAATTTATTACCTTCCAGTTTGGAGGTCAGAAGTCTAAAATGTGTCAGCAGGACCGCATCCCTCCTGGAGGCTCTAGGGGAGAATCAATTTCCTTTCTTTACTGGCTTGTAGAGGCCGCTCACATTCCTTGGCACTTGGCCCCTTTGGCCTCTTTCTCCATCTTGAAAGCCAGCAGCTCAGCATCTTCTCATCCCTAACATCTGCTCCTGCTCGTACATCTTCTCCCTCTGACCCTGGCCCTCTTGCCTCCCCCTCAGGACCCTCATGATTACATGGGGCCCACCCAGAGAATTCGGAATAATCTCACTGCAAGACTCCCCTGCCATATGAGGTAACATGTTCCCAGGTCCCAGGGACTGGGATGGGAACATGGGAGAGGGAGCTTTCTTCAGCCTGCCATAGTGGTCTTTCTCAAAGGCCGCTTGATTAAAGTCTGATTATTTTTTAGCAGTGCTGGCCCCAACATTCTTAGGTGATATTTTGATTATTGAAGGTTTCATTTTTCAGGTTCTTTCCCTTCACTTTCTGGTAAGAAGATAAATGTTTAAATGGGAAAAACATTTTTTTTTTTTTTTTGTTAACTACAAATCCTTGAGAGCAGAAGAGATGGTCTCATTCATTTCCTTCCCCTCGTGCTAACAGAGGTCAAAGCACATGCCTGATCCGTGTGGAAGGCGTGGTGATGGCTACATTGTGTAGTGAGGGAGGATATCATGTTATAGTTTTCTTAAAAATGCCCATGGAGCCCTGCTGGTGTGGCTCAGTGGTTGAGCATCGACCCATGCACCAAGAGGTCACCGGTTTGATTCCCAGTCAGGGCACATGCCCAGCTTGTGGGTCAAATTCCCAGTGAGGGGCATGCAGGAGGCAGCTGATCGATGTCGCTTTCATCAATGTTTCTATCTCTCCCTCTCCCTCAAATCAAAAAAGAAAGAATTTTTTTAAAAATGCCCATGGAAATAATAAGGTTCTCTAATTCTATGTATGAATACAGATCTATTATATGAAAATCATTTGGACCACATACCCCCTCCCTAAATATGTCTCTGGAAATTGAGAATGTAGAAGGAGTCCATCTAGGTCTGCTGAGAGAGAGACAGAATTTTACCCATCTCAGAAAGAGCAGAATGTATTTCTGGGACCCGGTCTGCATTTTCCTTTTGGTGATATTTTTAAAAACAAGTGAAGATTCAGCATTTGAATTTATATCAAGCTCCACTTTTGGCAAAGAATCAGCTACCTATTCAATTAGGTAAGTTGGGCTTTATTCCAAAGTAACCAGGACCTCTCTGGTGATGGAGAAATACAGTCTGGCATCATAATGGTACCTCCACAAAATGTCCTTGAGTACTGGGATGGAAGGCGATGCCGATTAGTGAGAGCTGGGGGTACCAGGAGGCTGGAGATTTCACCAGCCACCTCATGGGGCATGAGTAGGCTCCCCCGCTGGAGGTGGCCTTTAGCTTGAAGTGTTTGTCACTGCACGTAAGTCCTGTGGAGCTGTTTACGTGCTGAGTGTGCTGCCGAGAGGAGGAAAAAGTTCCGAGGAGATGCTTATTGAAAGGGAGCCCAGAGCAGAGCCGTGTGGATTCCAGGACGAGGATTCTCAGCCCTGAGATAATGAAATTCGCATCGAAGGAGCTGCTGCTCAGCTTCATCTGGAGTGTTCGCAATGTGTTGTTCATTGCTGGGAACAACCTGCGAAATGTGCCATCTGCGACACGTGGCATCGCAGGCCTCGTGAGCGGGGGAGGCGTGGTCCGAGCTGACCTCTGCAAAGTCCGCCGCAGGGCTGCCGCCCAGGTGTTTCCACCTTCCGTGGTTTGCATTTTCTGCTAAGGTGATACATGGCTAAAATAACTCCAACAAGGGATTTGAGTCCTCCCTTCTCATATTAAGATGAGTCCACATAACTATTCTTTAAGATGAAATAAATAAGTCTTTATTTTACTATCATTTAAACAATCTTCTGGTTTTGTGTGGATGCAACCGCTCAGGAAATGAAGTCTGTCTAGAAAGCCACAGCCAGGCATATTAATCTGCTTTTAGAGTAAATGTAAGAAATACATGGTCATGTATAAAACCTTTGACTTGTGACATGTTTAAATTAATCGCCGTGGTAGGATCTCTATAAATAGTGTATATCCCGCTCTGACTAATTTTACCCAAAGTTTATTCCTAGTTTGAAACATCTGTACCCTAATTATGGCTCCAAAATAAATTTTAAAATTTGTAATAACTGTAATGGACTCTGTAAACAATGATCATTCTTTATGGGTTGTTACAAAAGTTAAATGAGTTAATATTCGTAAAGCCCCATCCCACTATTTTTTTTTTAATCCTCACCGGGGGACATTTTTGCATTTATCTTCAGATAGAGCTGGAGGGAGAGAGAGAGAGAAACATCAATGTGAGAGAGACACATCGACTGGTTGCCACCCACACAACCCCAACCGGGGCCGGGGACAAACTGCAACCGAGGTACGTGCCCTTAGCGGGAACCGAACCCGGGTCTCTCCAGTCCATGGGCCAACGCACTAACCACTGAGCCAAACTGGCCAGGGCCCCATTCCACTATTTATAAAATAAGATCATGAGGGTAAATTCCACTTATTCATACTCTTGATAGGGCAAAGTGAATTCCTTTGTTTAATCCAATCTTAATAGAGCAGGACTATATCATGCTAATTCACTTGGGTGGCAAAGAAGGGATCTTCTGCACCCGACGTCTCTCACAGTAAGTTGCTCATAGGTCACCTTGATAACTGATGCCCGTGCAGAGCACGTGCTCAGGGCCTGCCTCAAGCAGCATAAACGGTCGCGATGCTTATACCACAAATCCTTTCTTCTCTCCCTTCAGCATCAGCCTTCCTTATTGGGAGTCATGAAGCAGGGCATTAAATAACGTGCTTTACACAAAAATTGAACACCCATGTCAGGCTTTAATAAAAGGGGGTTTTATATAGTATCTAACTTCCCATGTGTGTGGTCTCTTCGAGGAGATTTAAGCTCGTACAAGGAAATCGGTTCTCAGGCCCCTTCCTGGCCCGCTTTGCATGGCCCGCAGGGTGCCACACCGATGGTACGCCCCTTCAGCACGTACTGAATTGACTTGAAGACTGTGCCACTCTCACAGGGAAAAACCAGGCCCTGCACCTACCTGGGTTCCTGACCTATAACGTCGAGCTTCCTTTCCAAACCCCACAAACTGGGTTTCAGCAACAAAGGCAGTTTGCAGTCTGGTGCTTGGAAGTCTGCAAACATCTTAGAAATATTGAGCTTCTCATAAAATGCCTGCACCCTAAAGGCATCGTTAAAAGACAGAGAGAGCCCTGGCCAGTTTGGCTCAGCAGTTAGAGCATTGGCCCAAGGACCCAAGGGTCTCGGGTTCAATTCCAGTCAAGGGCACGTACCTTGGTTGCGGGTTCAATCCCCAGCGTCTGTCGGGGTCATGTGGGAGGCAACCAACCACACGTCTCACATCTATGTTTCTCTCTCTCCCTCTCTCCCTCCCTCCTTCTCTTTAAATCTTTCTAAAAATCAATGGAAAAATATCCTCGAGTGAGGATCAACAACAACAACAAAAGACAGAGAGAGTGGAAAAGGACAAAAATAATGCAAGCCCTATGATTTGTTATTCTGCAGTGATTTTTTTGATCAAATCTGCTTTATTTCTGGGATTATGAGTCTATCTCTGTTATGGTACAATACTATTTATTCTGGAAAATTGAAGCTAATATGTGAAAATAAGTAGATTGGCCTTTGAAGCTCCAGAAAGGAATTGAGATGGTTCACTTCCTAGGCCTGCCCCGATCCCCAAAACCGCCTCAGCCTGACCCTTCCTTGACCTGATGCTGAGCCAATGCTCAGTGAGCATTCTTCCACGATTGGAGAAGCAAAAGTACATTAACCACCAAAAGGAGAACTTCAGCTGCTTCCTTGCCCATCTCAAGCACTGGCTAGAACTCACTTAGAGACAGTTATTTCTTTCGGGTTCACATAATATTGTTCTTCAGATTGCTTCTGTTTGGGGGAGAACAAGTTTTTATAGCTATTCTGGCTATCTGTATTTTACCTAAATATTTATGTTATTTAAGAAAACAGTTTAGACCCACCCCCGCCACCAATTTATTAAAATAATTTGGCTAGAATTTCTAGACATAGACAAGTAAATATTTTTGAATGTTTGACTTATTTTAATTAATCAACTTTATTTTTTAGACTGATTTTAGGCTCACAGTAAAATTGAACAGAAAGTACAGAGAGCTCCCGTGTACCACTGTCTCCACACACGTACAACTATACCCACTGTTGACACCCTGCACCACTCTGGTACGCTGGGTACAGTCGATGAGCCTACCCTGACACATCACCATCACCCAAAGTCCATAGTTTACATTACAGTTTGCTGTTGGTGTTGTACATTCTAAGGGTTTTGACAAATGTGTAATAATATATACCTACCATTGTATTATCATACAGAATGGTTTCACTGCCCGAAAAATCCTAAATCCTAATCTTTTTTGATTGTCTCCATAGTTTTGCCTTTTCCAGACTGTCATATAGTTGGAATTCTACAATCGCCTCTTCAGATTGGCTTCTTTAACTTAGTAATTTGCACTTAAGTCTCCTCCTTGTCTTTCCATAGCTTGATAGCTCATTTCTTTATAGTGCCGAATAATATTCCATTGTCTGGATATACCAGAAACGATCCATTCACCTATTAAAGGAAATCTTGATTGCTTCAGATTTTCACAGTTACGAGCTGTACGCATCGATGCGTAGGATTTTTGTGGACATAAGCTTTCAGTTCATTGGGGAGGATTTCATGGATCACAGTTGCTGGATTGTATGGTAAAAATGTGTTCAGTTTGGTAGGTAGGAAATTGTCAAACTGTCTTCCAACATGACAGCAGCATTTTGCATTTCCACCAGCAGTGAGTAAGAGCTCCCGCTCTGCCCCATCCTCTCCAGCACTGGGTGTGTCTGTGTTGGGACTGTGACCATTCTAGCAAGTGCAAAAGGGATCTCATGGTTGTTTTAATTTGCAGCTCCCTAACGACATAATATTGAACATCTTTTCATACACTTACTTGCCATCTGTATTTCTTCAGAGAGGTGTCTATTCAGCTCTTTTGCCCATTTTTTAAATTGGGCTGTTAGTTTTCTTATTATTGAGTTTTAACAGTTCTCTGTGTATTTTGGGTAACAGTCCTTTATCAGATGTATCTTTTACAAATATTTCCTTCCAGGTTGTAGCGTGTGTTCTCATTCTCTTGGCATTGCCCTTCACAGAGCAGAAGTCCTTACTTTAAATGAAGTCTGGCTTATCAATTGTTTCTTTTATGGATCGTAACTTTGGTGCTGTAACTAAAAATTCATCAGTATACCCAAGGTCATCTAGATTTTCACCTATGCTATCTTCTAGGAGTGGTATAGTTTTGTTTTACGTATAGGTCCATGATCCTAAGATCTGTGTCTAGATTCATTTTTTTTTTTTTTGCACGTGGATATCCAGTTGTTCTTTTTAATATGAACTTTTAAAATTAACTTTTCAAGATGAAATGTAGGTTTAAGATTGAAATAGAAATAATCTTGGTTTAGAGGCATATATTTTACCCATCAAGGCAGTATCATAAAATGACTCTGAGAGTTATATTTCATCCTACTTTTAGGAAACACTAGTCAGTGCAGATGTGCCTATCGACCTCATTCTTTCTGTACCACAGTAGGTCTTCACTAGGGAAGGAATATAATCTCATGTCGAAAATGGCCTAAAGAATTTAAGTTCCAAGTCCCATGTTCACCTTACTCTATGTAACAATTTTAGGAGCAGTAATTTTTTTCCTGGCAGATAATCCAATAATACAATATAATTATTGAATTGCAACTCCTTTCAAGGATGGTCTTCATATATGTCCTAAATCCTCTTCTGGAAAGCTACAGCCTAACAATATACCATTCTCTTCAAAGGCTGTGATTAAACCAATACATTTTCTTGCTGTCTGATCTTGCCAGAAAGAGGGCCCTTAGTCCTGTTCATTCAACGAGAGAGCAGTTTTGCTGAAAATGAAACTTGCATTTTTATTTTGATATATAATGTTCTATAGATTTGAAGATGGCATTTATAGACTCAGAGACTATTGAAGAAGCGGTGGTCCGATTTTAAAATCGAGGTGTTGGGGCCAGCTGTGACTCACGCCACTGATGGGTTTTGTGTTCCTTGTATGATGAGTGTTCACGAGAAAGGAGTCGGATGCTTGCGAGGCCGAGCCAGTTCGATGATTTATCTCTTGTCTGTTCCACTGGAGAATGAGCCTTGGATACGTGCCAGAGATGATAAAGGCCAACAGCATCTGTGTTATAAGGTGTCAAGCTGATGACTGTGCAGCTGGGCATGTGCAGATTGCTGCAGGCAAATCCTGGGTGATTTGCATGCCATAGATATTTGCTCATTGGATCTGGCAGGCAAAGGAAACAGATTTGCAGCAGCTATAAAACATGGTCTTGTCCTCATGGGATCTCATAGCCGCAAATTAACGGGTCATTACAAATTTAAAAGTCAGCACCAATATTTTAAATCTTTTTAAAAAGTATTTTTAGGAAGGATGAGCTAACTGAGTAATCCTAGAAACTAAAGTAATTTCTATGCACAGAACATGTATTCACTAAAGTAAATGGAACATTTTTTAGGTTCACTATTGTCATTAAATTGGTAGATGAAGTCCTTATATATCCCAGAGTATGACATTTGTCCTCTCCACCTTGTTATTTGCAGATAGCAAGTGTTATCTCTTTTATATATGGTACATCTTTTCTTTTCTTTTCTTTTCTTTTTTATCCTCACTGAGGGCATTTTCCATTTTTGTTCAGATAGTGGGAGGGAAAGAGAGGAAGAGAGAGAGAGAGAGAGAGAGAGAGAGAGAGAGAGAGAGAGAGAAACATCAACGTGAAAGGGACACATCGAGTGGCTGCCTCCTGCACGACCCCAACCAGGGCCGGGAACGAACTGCAACTGAGGTACATGCCCTTGACCTGAACCAAACCTGGGACTCACTGATCCTGCGGGCCGACATTCTAACCACTGAGCCAAATTGGCCAGGGCCATCTTTTCTTTTTTTAGCCCAAATTGGATTATACATATTGTTATGTAATAATAATTTTAACTTAACAATACCCATTGGTTATCCATCCATATTGGTATGTATGGATATTTTAAATGCTATTTTATTATTTGGACATGCCAAATGTATTTAACCAGTCCATTTTTGTTGGGGATATTTAGGATGTTTCTGTGTGTGTACGTATTTTCTATTACAAAAATGCCACACAAAGTACCCATATTTAGAAATCTTTGTTCTGTCAAATATGTCCATAGGCCCAGCCGGTGTGGCTCACTGGTTGAGTGTCGACCCACGCACCAAGAGGTTGCTGGTTCGATTCCCGGTCAGGGCACATGCCCAGGGTGTGGGCCCGATCCCCAGTGGGGGGCATGCAGGAGGCGGCTAATTGATGTTCTCTCTCATCGATGTTTCTCTCTCTCTCTCCCTCTCCCTCTAAAAAATCAATAAAGAAAAAAATTTTAAAACAGGCTTAAATCATTTAAAAAAACAATATGTCTGTAGGACAAATTCCTCAAAGTGAAATTGTGGGGTCAAAAGATACATGCTTTTAAAATTTTGATAGATACTGCCAAGTTGTCCTTCTAAAGATTTCTATTAATTTATAACCTATAAAGAATATATGGAGTGCCCAGCTGGTGTTGCTCAGTGGTTAGCATCAACCCATGCACCAAGAGGTTGCTGGTTCAATTCCCGGTCAGGACACATGCCCAGGTTGTGGGCCCGATCCCCAGTGGGAGGCATGCAGGAGGCGGCCAGTCGATGTTCTCTCTCATCGATGTTTCTGTCTCTCCCTCTCCCTTCCTCTCTCTAAAATTAATAAAGAAAAAAAAGAATACATGGAATGCCTTTTTCCCCACCCTCACAACAATTAATATTATTAAATATTACCCCAAAGGTGAAAAATTATTTGCAGTTATTTTAAATTTGTTTTTGTTTAGTTTTGGTCACATGTACTTTTTTTCTGTGACCAATCTCTTCATTGTTCTTGGCTTTGCTCATTTTCCTCTAGCTTTCTTTTACTGATCTATAATGGCTCTTTATATTGAGGATGTCATGCATTTCCATAAATGATGCAAATGCAGGCTTTTTAAAAATTTCTATGTCATCACCTTTATAAAGTTTTTTAAAATTTATTTAAACCCTCTGGGTTTTGTATCCCATTTAGAAAAGCTCTCCTTATTCTAATTTATATTTTAAAAGTTGAACCATGTTTTTCTGATATCTCTTTTGTTATATATATGAAATGTCATATATATTTTGCTATATATGTGAAATGTATGTGTTTTTATAGATAACTGAAGTGTATTTTTATTTAAAGAGCGAGGTAGGGATATGCATTTATTTTCTTTGCCAATGTACTTCTACACACCATTGATTCATTTGAAAGATTACCTTTGTTATATATTACTCGCCATATTTCTTGAGACCTGTTTCTGAATACTTTAGGTCAGTGTTTCTCAAATAGCAGTCAGCACTTCACTTAAGCTCATCTGTGGTCTATCAGCAGTTCGTAGGCAGCTGGTTTCCAAGAAAAGTATGATTATAGCATTTGATTCACAAATTTAAAATATATTAATTATGATTTCCACGGCAATCTCACTTTTCCTTGATCACTGCCATGTCTTTAAACATTGCCCACATGTTAGCTCATCTTGGCTAGCATGTTTAACGGGGTGCATTTCGCCATGAACAAGGAACTCTCAGGTCGTTGGTATATTATCATTTTCATTATGAAATTTGCTTCTTATTTCTTTTGGGCTATGATATGTTCTCAATTCACAAAAATAGATGAATAGCTCCACAAGTTCATTGAAGTATAGATGTCGAGTCTTTGGGGCTGTCCCTTATCTCAGCACCTTTCTTATTTGGGGAACACGATTCCCCGGCAGTCATCACTGGGCATGCGGCCAAGATATCACCACCAGATGCACTTACTCCAGGTTTTCCGCCCCGGGGTTGTCATAAAGTAAATGTCTGTCAGAGACTTTTTCACAGGGACTGACAGAGTGAGCATCCACTGGTGGGTAGAGAGGGTCCAGGGGCTGCAGAGTTCAGCCGCATGACCGACCAGAGCACTGTCCGTGGTGCGAGGGCCAGTGGCCTAAACAGGTGGTTCTTCTGAGGGGTCGTTGCTGTGCCTCGTTCCCTTGTTCTTGCCCTAACCGTGATCCATCACCCAATATCCTTCCAATTAATTTCTTTTCTGTTTAAGTTAACCATTTTTTTAATCCCCACCCGAGGATATTTTTCCATTTATCTTCAGATAGAGCGAGAGGGAGGAAGAGGGAGAGAGAGAGAGAGAGAGAGAGAGAGAAAGAAACATCGATATGAGAGAGACACATCGATTGGCTGCCTCCCGCATGAACTTGACCAGGGCTGGAGGCTGAACCGCAACCAAGGTACATGCCCTTGACCGGAATCGAACCCAAGACTCTTTGGTCCATGGGCTGACGCTCTAACTGCTGAGCCAAACCAGCCAGGGCTAAGTTAACCATTTTTGTCATTTGCAGGCAAAAAGAGATGGGAAAAAAAAGAAAGAAAGAAAAGGCCACGTAAAACATAATGATATTTAGATTTCCTTTAGCTGTTAGCTGTTGATTCCTTATCCTCATTATGTTGTCAGTGATCAGTGTTGCCAAATAGTAGTGTATTCATTGTCTGTGCACCTCTCACCCACGATTTTGTTTTGGAAAGACAATGGTACACCAGAGAACTTCACAGCAATAGCTGTTTCAACAGCAACATCACGGATGGCTCACCAAAGCAGAAAGATATAATGATTAAAAGTTAGAAGTCAGCGTGGCTGCCCTAACGATAGTATGTTATGGTTCCTAGACTGAATACAACTTGTTATGACTATCCTCATCTTATCCATCGGCTCTCATGCTCGTCTGTGGGGATAGGTCAGTATACTGTGTTACAAACTCCCATCGGACAGACATCTAACACAGAACTGTTGGGTCAGGAGCACTCCCTAGAAAAGTGACTCTTGGATTTGAAACCTACAGGATGGACAGGGGACCAAAGTTAATCAGGAGACTCAGAATCCAACAGAAAAGAATAAAACCTTTGGGCAGAAGCCCTGAAAAGAGACACGAGAAGCTGTCCAGCTGAGTGCAGAGGTGGACGAGACATGAGCCAGGAGGTGAGGCCGGAAGGTAATGCACACTGAGCAGAGCTGGTCAAAGCCTAGAAAGACTTAATGGATGATTTATTCCTCCTGAGTTAGCTCCAGAATGAATCCCACTTGTTTTCTGTCAACGAATACACTACTACCGATATACTAATATACCACAGCTTAATTTGGAAAATATTTAAGACATTTTTTAAAATACAAGGGACATTCTTGGGCAGTTGTGGGTTAAATGGTGCCCCCCTCCCCCCGCCCAAGATATGTCAATGTCCTAACCTCCAGAACCTGTGAATGTGACTTTATTTGGAAAAAAGGGTCATTGCAGATCTAAGTTAAGGCTCTTAGGATGAGATCTTCCTGGATTACCCATATGGTGCTAAATTCAATGCTGAGGAGTGTCCTTCTGAGAGACAGAAGAGAAGATAGAGATGCACAGAGGAGAAGGTATGTGAAGACAGAGGCAGAGATTGGGGTGTTTTGGTCACAAGCCAAGGGATGTGAGGCCACCAGAAGCTGGAAGAACCAAGGAAGGAGTCATGCCCAGAGCCTTCAGAAGAAGCATTGCTCTTCCAAAACCTAGATTTTGGACTTCTGAGTGCCAGAACTGTGAGCGAATGAATTCCTTCTGTTCTAAGTCACCAGGTTTACGATTATCTGTTACGACAGCCACAGCAAACTGAGGCAAGCTACTTCGATGACATTTAGTTTTACATTTTCTTCTTGTAATGCTAAAGAAGGCCTAGCGATTTGTGCACATGGCTAGATGATAGTGTTATTTCCACCCATGTGTGACTGAAGCTGTATTGGTATTACTCTGATTGTCACAAGTTCCTTGATTCAAAATGTCCTTTCTCTACTATGCCCCAGACCCCAGGTGAAGTCAGATACACTGTGTTGTTCTAATTCTGTTATAAAATGAAAAGTATGTCAATCAAGGTTCTTTGTTTTTAGACCTAGTTTCTCTAACACATTGTTATCAGAGGGGCAGTTCTTTATGGTCTGAATTGTACACAGGCTTGCTTTGGAAGCACTGTGAGAACCTAAAAGAAGTGATCAGCTGACCAGAGCATAGAACAGCTATGTTAACACAAGTGGATGAAATTCACCAATAAAGCAAGCATTTCCTTTGAGTTGAGGGTTTGAGCCTTCTTATCTTCACATCTCTGCCGCAGTGTGATGTTCTGGTTTCGGCACCCATGTTGGATTGGCTGCGTAATGGATTTACTTGTGTCCCTCCAAAGTTCGTAAGTTAAAGTCCTGACCCCTAGTACCTCGGAATATGTCCTTGTTTGGAATAGGGTCCATGCAGATGTAATAGTTAGGACGAGGTCAGTAGGTTAGGCCCAGATTTAACATAACTAATATCCTTAAAAAAGGGGGACATTTGGACACTGGGAGAATACCATGTAAAGATAAAGACAGAGATTAAGTGATGCTTCTATGAATGCCAAAGATTGTCAGCGAGCACCCAGAAGCTGGGGAGAGGCGTGGAATAGGTTCTGTGTCCCAGGACCCCTGATTCTCGGTCTTCCATCCTCCAGAACTATGAGATCATAAATGTATGATGTTTAACCACCCAGTTTCGTTACTTTGTTGCAGCAGTCCTAGCAAACAAATATATTAATTTGTTCCCTATCAGTGTGCTTGAGAAGTGTTCACGAGGACCAGGACAATAGAAATGAAAAGATTCAGATTATGTTTCAGGTGATTTCACCCTAAACTATTTTAGAACTCACTATATTAACACTATTATATATTGCATATATAACAATGAATTGAATACATCACTATTTTACAGACACATCATTGGTGAACAATTTATATAAATTTCTACTTAAAACAGGTCTTTTGGGGGGGCAAAATATTTCATAAATAATCTAACCATTGATTTTGATTGGCTTCAGAATTGTATTGGAATTATATAATCGCAAATCAAATTTAACATCACTTCTATTTGGAGAATATTTTGGTGGCTCGATTCAGAAATATTTTTAAAAACAGAGGATGGTGTCACATTATGAACAGTTTACTTATGCAAACTGGTTGATTTATAGTTCAAAAATCTTTATCATTTGGCTTTAGCTCAGTTTGGAATTTAATACATTTTGGCAACATTCCTTCATTGCATCAAGTTATTGAGTGTAACAATGTTCTAAGTATCAATTGATTATGATACTTGATTATAATGAATTGTGTCATTTAGCTGTATCTTTGTCATGGACATTGAGGCTGGATAATGTACCTCAGTTAACTTTGATATTTAGTTCCACAAAACAGTGTATCACTAGAGGTAAACAGAAATAAAAGTATAAAACTCAAGATGTATCTGGCTCATAACTGTTCAAATCTAAATGATGACATGTAATTCCCACTTTTCCTGCCATTTAAAACCAGACCTACAGGCCTTTTAATCTAGCTCCTTAGAATGTTAATTAAATGTTTTGCTTGAAATGCATATTTTGTTTACAAGCAGCAATTTAGTGTTCTGTTTCCATGATTGATATTCATATTTGACATTCAATAAAGCACTGAAGAGAAGTAATCTATTACAACTTGTTTCTTCTTTGTACAAGCCTCTACAAGCACCTCATGTCATGTTTCTGGATATCAAAAGAGATTAGAAGCAGCATGGTTTCAGATCAAAGAATATACATCTGCCTACTCCAGGGTTTTCAAATTAAAAAAAAAATTCTCATTAAAGTAGCTCAACAGAATTCTAAGTAAGATGCAATTTTAGGAACACCATGTTCCTTAAATGTGTAATCATACTTCAAGCTATTATTCACACTTTTTCCATTGTATTGAAAGTCAATTTGTTTGCGAAGAGTGTTTAAAATACACTGAAATTTTGCATAATAGTGCAGTTATCAATCTGTTTTATTATGGAGTATTTAGACCCCAATGACTTTAGTGGCATTTACTTGGACTCATGAATATTTTAGGCTCCTTTGTTTACATAGTAGAATATACGGGTTTGTTATTTAAAGCTGTGCTTAGTGTTGGAAAGCGCTGTGTCTAATTTAATGTTGCAGGTCCAGCATCTGCAAACTGAAAGGTGTGAATGTGGCGAAAACATGTTGTAAGTTTACATTACTGAGGGGTGATTGCTCCTTGGAAGGGGAGCTTTTCTAGCGGCTATATTAAGAAATTGTTCTGGCATTTAGCATTCTCTATCTTTCCCATATTTGAGAATATATATGTATGACCTAATTTTGTTTTATGGTAATGTCCTTTAAATCTACAGAGAACAAATCAATTTTAATAAGTAGTGTTTGGCATTAATAATTAATAATTGGAAGGAGACAATATATATATCTTACCTCACACATTACACACATAAAAATTAGAGACGAATTAAATATTTATATGTAAAAGTTAAAAAGTACCAGAGGAAACTATGAAAAAGTGTATTTTTATACCATTAGAGTATGAAAGGCAATCCGTAATTCAACACTAATATCAGAAACCATAAACAAAAATGATTGAAAGGTTTGAGTACTTATAATTATGAAACAATACTCTGTAAGAAAACATAAATTTAAAAAAAACTGGGAGAAAATATTTGTACAGAAATAAACATGTCAGAAACAATGTCATAAATACTCTTTTAAGCCTTTTATATTAAAATGCATGTTCTCTAGCCCTTTAACAGGTGTTTAAACATGCCTGAAGTCAGAGGCTAAATACATAGGCTAAATACACCTAACATGCCTGAAGTCAGAGGCTAAATACAATAAAAATACAGATGAGACTCAGCTGGGGTCCTTCCAAGAGCCCCAAACTGGTTTCATTTCCATTCTTAGTGTCTATGTCAATAAATAGTTCTTTTTAAATGATAAAACTCTCTGCCACTTTAAACCCTCTAAATAGAGCAGGCATTAGCTAATATTAATATTATAACATAGATCCTTGAAGTTTACTGACTATTTAAAATAACTAAATTAAGTAGCTTCCAAATATCAGTAGTATAATGAATGACAGACCTTTAAGATCTAATTAACTTTATTTGGTAGACACATGCCAACACACATACATGTATTTTAATATAATACAGTCATTTCTTAGATGTAACCTAATCCTTCCAGTACAACTGAAAATGTGTCCCACTCTGCATGATTTATGACTGAACCACAGCTCCCTTTCTTGTGTTCATAGGACTAGCAGGGAAGACAGAATTCCACTTTTTGTGAACTGTCAAGAAGGGTAGATGCACTCTGACCTCAGCTTTAAATTTAACCAAGAATATGGGAGGATTTGAGGCTGCTTCCCAAGGAATTTTCCCTCAAGCACTGATATCTGAAGAGCCTGAACAAATATGCAAGCAAAGCCTTATTCTCTCTTGATGTGGAGTTATGCTCAGCATGCGAACTAGAAGCCAGAGCTTAGTTCCAGAACAACAAACAACACTCTCCTATTCTTTGTCATGTCTGTGCTAAAGTAACAGCCCTGGGATGATGATTATTCTCTATAGTCAACCTTTCTTAAGTGCCTCCGGTCAGGTCAGGTCGGGGAGGGCTTGCTTCTTAGGAATTTTAAAATGTGTTTTTAGCAAGGCTCTAAAGATTGAATCTTTACATTGCTGTCACTAATTACATTTTTCTAAGGGGTAAAAAACACAAAACGGAATTATTTTAGGTCCCATTAAAGTGTAGAACATTCTATGGTGACTGGTTGCTGCTGACCACTGATGATTGGAAATACTATGGCTTATTGAACCAGGACTAAGTGATATCTATTGTAATGTGCACTTGACATTCTTTTCTCTCATGGAGGTGATATTACTTCCATTTTTCAGGTGAGAAACTGAGATTCAGAGTGGTTTTAAAACTTGACAAGGTCCCACAGCTAATAAGTAACAGCAAGATTCAAACCCAGAGCAAGCCAAGTCCAAACCCTCTGAGGAACCAATGACCTTTTTTCCTTTCAAAATTCCCAGTCAATGGAAACAATGTAACACATGTTCATTCATTTACACCTATGTAGTCCTAGGCCCTAGGGTAGTCTCTAGGATATAGTGGTAAAGACAGGCTCGGCCTCTGCCCTCCTGGGCATGCATTTGATTGAAATGAACATATTCTTAATATTAGTTAAGTGATATAGGAAAAAATAAAGGAAAACAGACAGAGATTCCTAAAAGGTACAACTATGTGTAGGGGCAGGGAAGGCCTCCCTGAGAATTTGTTAGCTAAAGAGAGACCTTGGTTGAAACAAGGGAGGAGGAACCCATGCAGATATTTGGGGAGAAGAGCACTCGACAGAGAAGGAACAGCAAGTGCCAAGGCCATGAGGCAGAAATATGCTTGTGTTTGAGGACCACAAGGTAGACCAGTGTGGCTGGACAAGGGGAGGGAAAATGAGGACAGAGAGCCAGCCAGGGCCAGTTCAAGGAGGCTCTGTAGGCCATGGTAAGGATTTATTTTTTAAAAAAATATGTTTTTATTGATTTTTTAGAGAGAGAGAGATAGAAACATCAATGTGAGAGAGAAACATCAATCAGCTGTCTCCTGCACGCCCCGCACTGGGGATCGAGCCCTCAACCCGGGCATGTGCCCTGGCCTGGAATCAAAGCAGGACCTCTCAGTCCATGGCATGACGCTCAATCCACTGAGCCACACCAGGCGGGCAGGATTTACATTTTTTAAAATTTTAAATGTGTAATGGGAACCTAATGAAAGGTTGGGCTTTGGGGAGAGCCTGGTTCCCACTGAGCCTGACAGTAAGGAGAACAGGCTGTGGAGGGGCCATCGCTGAAACCGGGAGTGCAGTTAGGATGCTGCCATGTCCCAGAGGCTGTGGCCCAGAGCGCACACAGCAGTGGGGGAACTGGTGACTGCAGCATTGGGTGTCGATTCTGAGAATTCGGGGGTTTGCTGGCTAACTGGGGACATGGACCGGTCTCATAATGGAATAGTGGAACAGTAAAGGCAATGTCTGATTAAGAACAGTATTGCTAGCTGCAGATTCTTCCAGGGATCTCCTGCGTATCATTTGGTGAAGGGAGGACTGGTGACTAGCGGGTATTTTGAGATGGGAAGAGGCTGTTATAGCCTCGTTACATTTCCCCGAGAGCTCATCTAGCCACCAATTTGCCTTATTAGTAAGAGTTCATCCTAATTCTAGACAGAGTTCTCAAACGAATTCAATCCAAAGGAGAGGATAATAAATGGACCTGATTGTCTGTAAATTGGGAATAATTGAAAGGGGTAGGAAGGTGAGGCACAGAAAAACGCAAGGCAGGGCTCACTGAGAGCGGAGCTTGTGATCAGTGGGGTAAGGAAGGAAAGCAAGAGACACAGAGTGGTAGGGAAATCCGAAGTCACTCGCCAAGACTGAGCCCGCAGTGGAAAGGAGTGAGGAGCTAGTGGAGTTTCCAGTGCTCTGAAGCACTAATGTCCTAAGTGTGGCCTGCTGGCTGGCACAGTGGAGTATGCCATCCAGCTCTTCCTTTTCCTGAGGTAGGCAGACTGGGGATCATGCTTCACCGGCCCAGAACAGGTGCATGTGCGTGCGGACATGCATGGGCATGCACACACGTGTGTGCCTATGTGGCTAAATAAAGCCTACACATCTTGCATCCTCTTGTGGCTTCTGAGCTGTTGACTTTGGACGGCCTGCGCTCAACCAAGCACTGTCCAAAGTCAACAGCTTTTCCTTCCCTTTGTCCTTTCTTTTTGTGTGTATGTTTGTAAACAAACAGTAACATTCACACCCAAGAAGAATGTGAAGTAAGGAGAATGTGAAATGGACCTGAGTCAGAAAACATGTAAGAATGCAAGCATGAGGTTGTTGCCTTGGCTGTAAAATGTTGGTAGACTTTGTTGATTCTCATTCATACCTAAAGAGGTGTGTGTGTGTGTGTGTGTGTGTGTGTGTGTGTGTGTGTGTGTGTTTTTACGGGGCCAAGAGTTTACTAGAGAACCTCAGAATGTTTGACCAGAAAGGAAAGAAAGCCACAACCTGGTAGGCTCATGTCTTGAAATGTGTTTATTCAGCACAGATGAGTTTGTTGTGTGTGTGTGTGTGTGGGGGGGTGATTAAATGTAAAATCCCCAGTAAAAAAATTTTTTTAAGTTCTTCCAAGGAAAAGACACTTTCTCTAACTGCATCAGCTAGCAGCCGTGAGCCAAACGAGGGTACTGGGGCACCTGCTTCTTTTCCGTATCTGCTGGATTAGTTCAGCCAAGGGGCATCTGAGCCAGCATTTCTCAGATGAGAATCTCTCCAGTGACTGCGGTGCGGTTTGTCCCTGTGGGACGTGCATTTAGCCATCAGTACTGTGAGCACACGTATGTGCATTGCTTCGGTTTTCCCAGCAGAGAGTCCCTCCGGGCTGGGTCCGTTTTCAGTTCTTATAACAAAGCTCAGAGTTTCGGGAATCCAAGTGGGCTTCCAGTTCCTGTTGAGAAAGGTGAGCAGGCCTCACAATCCATGTATAAACAGAAAGTTTATTGTGAGGTGAGCGGAGCGGAGGGTGGTTTCACCGGCAACAGTGACAGGCACACCCAGGGGCTGAAGTAAGGCTGCACACCTTCCTGGAGCTGAGCCTGGCTGTCATGCCTGGACTGTTTGTCTGCTCTGGAATACGGTGTGTGTGTGTGTGTGTGTGTGTGTGTGTGTGTGTGTGTGTGTGTGTGTGATAATAGTTGCATGGCACTGTGAAAGTCAGTTGCTTTTCAGCAGCCAGTCATGAGCCTTGGACAGGCATGGCACCCAGCGCCACCGCAGGGCCATCCGTGTGATTTCCGGCGAGATTTAGGCTGGAAGCTCCTGGCCAACAACAGAAAAGCACCAGGTGTTCCCAGCAGCAGTCTCCTTCTTCTCCCTTAAAAGTTGTGTTTGGCAAGTGTCCCAAAGCAGGAGAGGTGCTTTTGGTTGCACAGGGTGTGAGTGTTGTCTCACTGCAGGAGCATTTGTTCTGGATGCCTCTGGACCCAGCTGTCTCGGAGGTGTCCCGTGTGATTTCACTTCGGTCCTTTGGCGACAGGGCCAGTCACAGGACACATCAGGAAGCTGACTCGTGTTCAGGAACTCGAGCTGCTTTGAGGTTTCATTCCGGACTTTGGTCAAACTGTTCAAAGAGAGTTGTTCTTTCCACCCTCGTGTAATGAAGGCTGTTCTAGCTCCTGACCGTGAACTTGACCTTCTTGCCTGGAGTGAGACAATGAGAAGCTTCCACACTGCTAGTGCCGAGCCCCTATCTTCTGTGGAGATGCTGAAGGTATAATCTCCAAGCTGTTTGTTGTAATGCTTTGAGGACAGAGTTTACTAATGGCCTGAAAGAATTAATGTAACTTTCCACATGCCAAGCTTATTTTTTAGAAGTAGTTTATATATGGAATAAATGGAAGACAATTGAAAATCCAGAAATAAACCTTCACGTTTATGGAAATCTGATTTTTCATCAAGGATAAATTAGACTTGCCTTGGGGTGGTAAACACACAATACAATATACAGACGATATATTGTAGAATTGTGAACCTGAAATCTATATAATTTTATTAACCAAATTCACCCCAATGAATTCAATAAAAAAGGATAAATTAGATGCCAAGACATTTGAGTGAAGGAAAAGAAGCATCTTTTCAGCAAAAGGTGCTGAGAAAATAGGATATCCACGTGTAAAGGTTGAAGTAAGAGCCCTACCTCACACCATATGCAAAATACTGACTCAAAATTAAACAAAAACCTAAGTGTAAGAACTTAAACAATAACACTCTTAGAAGAAACTGATCTTGGACTGGGCAGTGGTTTCTTAACTATGACACCGAAAGCATAAGAAACAAAAGAAAAAATCTGGGTATCATAAAACTAAAAACATTTGCAAAGGATACCATGAAAAAATGAAAAGACAACCCAGAGAATGGGAAACATTTTTGTAAATCATTTATCTGATAAGGAATTTGTGTGTGGAATACATAAAGGACTATTACACAGCAATAATATGAAGACAAACAGCCCAATTAAAAATGGATGAAGAATCTGAACAGACACTTCTCCAAAGAAGATATACAAATTGCCAATAAACAAATAAAAATATGCTCATTATTGTTAGCCATCAGAAGGTTGCAAATTAAAACCATGGTAAGATACCACTTCACTCCCACTAGAATGGCTATCATCAAAGAGACAGATAATAACTAGTGTTATCAAGGATGTAGAGAAGTTGGAACCCTCATACACTGTGGGTGGGAAACAGTACAGGCACTTTATGAAACAGTCTGGCCGTTCCTCAAACAATTAACCATAGAGTTGCTATGACCGGCAATTTCACTCCTAGCTATATACACAGCAGAAATGAAAACATATGGTCACCAAAAACTTGTCCGTGGGTTTCACAGCCGCATGATTCATGGTAACCAAAAAGTAGAAACAACCCAAAGTCCATCAAACTGATGAATAGATAAATAAAATATAGTATATGCATACAATGGACTAGGCAATAAAAATAAATGGAGGACTGATACATGCCGCAACATGGATGGCCACTGAAGACATGCTCAGTGAAAGAAGGCCACATATTGTATGGTTCCATTTATGTGAAATGTTCAGAATAGACACATCCCTAGAGACAGAAATACACTGGTGGTTGCCTAGGTCTGGAGGATTGTGGGAAAATGAGGAATAATGCTAATGGGTACAGAGTTTCTTGTAGGGGTGATGAAAATACTCTAAAATTGATTGTAGTGACAGTCACACAACTCTGAATAAACTAAAAACAGTTGTGCACTTTAAATGGGTGACTTGTATGCTATGGGAATTATATCTCAATTAAGATGTTATAATAAAACAACCAGGAAAAAAAACAGATGGGTAGAGAGGATAGAAGGTGTCATTAAAGTGGGCTTTCTTTGAAGTTGTCATTGTCCTCTCTCAGCCTTCGTCTGTTCTTCGAGGTGTTTCTTAGAAAGAAAATATATGAAAAAAAAAAGAGAGAAAGGTTTACAACTCACTGTGTGGAAGCCACAGAATTTGTGAGAAGAATCTAGCGAGAAAGAGATGATTGCAACAGTGTTTCCGTTTATGTTTACTCTTGTTCACGCCCAGACTTCCTTGTTCAGTGGGCCCCATGCTGTCATCTGTCCATGGAAGTGGAAGTTCTTTAGAACTTTAATAAAATGTCCTCAGTTTCTTGGCCAAACCTGTTTACTGGGAATCAAATATAGTTTACTTTTCACCAAACTCACTTCCAACCAATTGCCACATGAGAGGTAGAAGAAAGGAGAGAGGCGGCAGATACGTTGTTTTCTCTGACTTTATGGCAAAAATGAGATTTCTATCAAGATCAAGGAAGAGCTCTTTTTTTTATAAAGTATTTTTTTTCTTTATTTATTTGAGAGAGAGGAAGGGAGAGGGAGAGAGAGATAGAAAGGTTCATGAGAAGCCCTGGCTAGTTTGGCTCAGCGGTTAGAGCGTTGGCCCGCGGACCAGAGAGACCCGGGTTCGGTTCCCACTAAGGGCACGTACCTCGGTTGCAGTTTGTTCCCAGCCCCTGTTGGGGTCGTGTGGGTGGCAACCACTCAATGTGTCTCTCTCACATCGATGTTTCTCTCTGTATCTTCCTCCCTCTCTCCCTCCCGCTCTATCTGAAGATAAATGCAAAAGTGTCCTTAGGTGAGGATAAAATAAAAAAAGAAAAGAAACATTGATGAGAGAGAACATTGATCAGCTGCCTCTGACATGCCCCCCACTGAGGATTGGGCCCACAACCTGGGCATGTGCCCTGACCGGGAATCAAACCAGCAACCTCTTGGTGCATGGGTCAACGCTCAACCACTGAGCCACACTGGCCGTGCAAGGAAGAGCTTTTTATTCCCCTAACTGAACTTCTTATTCTAAGCTGATTATAGGGGTATTTTATTAATTTATTTTTGTTACAGATGTTTCTCCTTTTTCCCCCCATTGACACCCTCCTCCCCATCCCCTCCCACTCCGTCCCCAGCTTTGTTGTCTATGTCCATCGGTTATACATACATGCATATAAGTTCTGTGGTTTATCCCCCCTTCTGAGGATTGTCAGTCTGTACCCTAATTCTGTGACTCTGGGTCTATTTTGTTCATCAGTTTGTTTAGTTCATTATATTCCAGAAATAAGTAAGATCATGTGATATTTGTCTTTCTCTGCTTGGCTTGTTTCACTTAGGATAATACTTTCCAGGTCCCTCCATGTCGTCTCAAAGGATAAGGTATCTTTCTTTCTTACAGCTGCATAGTACTCCATTGTGTATATGTACTGATTATAGGGGTATTTTAAAGTAAGAAACATTGATGGAGGAAAGAGGAAATCACAGGATAAAATACATTCCTTGGTTTCCTTCTCCCAGCACACTTCGGAGGAGTATAGGCACAGAGGATGTGGCAGGGTTGTCTGCTGGGATGTGTGCTGGGATATCAGTCTACTCCCGCCTAGACCAGGGTCACTGACCTTGACCATTCAGTTATCTCCTGTGAGCCTCAGCTCCCTGGTGGGATGTGTGCTGGGATATCAGTCTACTCCCGCCTAGACCAGGGTCACTGACCTTGACCATTCAGTTATCTCCTGTGAGCCTCAGCTCCCTGGTGGGATGTGTGCTGGGATATCAGTCTACTCCCGCCTAGACCAGGGTCACTGACCTTGACCATTCAGTTATCTCCTGTGAGCCTCAGCTCCCTGGTGGGATGTGTGCTGGGATATCAGTCTACTCCCACCTAGACCAGGGTCACTGACCTTGACCATTCAGTTGTCTCCTGTGAGCCTCAGCTCCCTGGTGGGATGTGTGCTGGGATATCAGTCTACTCCCGCCTAGACCAGGGTCACTGACCTTGACCATTCAGTTATCTCCTGTGAGCCTCAGCTCCCTGGTGTCTGCAGCCAGAGGGATCGCAAGTCTTTCCCAGTTCTAAAAATCTATGATTTATGATTACATAATCTGATCTAGAATTCTCTTAATGGTCAGTACTAAAGGAGCATCTAAGTAGATGATCTGTAGTTGAATGACTATTATATCCAATGTTTTGATTAATGAATAGATGTCATAATAGAAGAAGCAATTTCATGATTTTTCATAGGCTTCTGTAGCAATAACTGATTAGCAACGCATTTCAAATGATTGACTCAGATAGAAAGAGCACGTCTGTCAGTTTCGCAGTCCACAAGAAGTGAGCACAGCAGACATGGTCATATCCAAACCGAGGTTCAAAAAACTAACTGGCAGGTTCCCCATGAACAGAGACTTGATTGACCTGAGTGAAATGTTAAATCTTTTGTATGTTAGATGGCCACAGGTTCAATCGGAACCAAGTTGGACATGGTTGCTTTTTTACTTTTTACATTATTTTGGATTGGAGAGTAAGTTATATACAGTGAAGAGCACAATTTTAAGAGAACAGTTCAATGAGTTTTGACAATTGCATGCACCCATTCAATCCAGGATATAGGCTATCTCCGTCCCCACAAAAATTTCCTTCATGGCCCCTCCCAATCAGTCCCCACCGAGAGGCAAACTCTGCTCCGATTCCTTCACCAGCCATTGGCTTGCCCAGTTCTAGAACTCTATCAGTGGAATCATACAACATATACTCTTTTCTGTCTCGTTTCTTTCACTCCGTAAAATGGTTTTGAGGGTCATCCATTTTGTTGGGTTTATCAGCAGTTTCTCACAGGTTGGATTCCCCGGAAAGAGACAAAGATTAGCATGCTGGGCATTTATCAAGGAGGCCTCTTGGGATCCACAGCTTTGGAAGGGAGGCAAAAGAAGCAGGGTTGAGCTGAGGGAAAAATGGAGCTGTGAGGCAGCCCCACACCAGCCTCAGCTGATGCCAGTGGGTGCTTTCGGTGACAGCTGCCATCGGTGCATGGTGCATGGGTCATTCAGTGGTAGCATTCTCTCCTGCCAGCGGGAGCACTGGAGCTGGGTGGCCTGTCAGAGTGGTCTCAAGTTGTGGCACATTCTGCCCAACCCATATCGATCAGGCATTGGATAGGGGCTGCTTCTCCAGGAAGAAGGTACTTTGGGCAAAGATGTTTGTTTCAGCCAAGGAAATCTCCCCACCCCCAAAGGGCTGACTGTTAAGGACTGTCTTCCAGCAGCACCCCAGCAGAATGGGAATATGTCCTGAATTTCTGAGAGGGTTTGAGCAGCACATCATAGAGTTTCATTGCTGAGTTCCAGTGATGGATATAACACAATATATTTTATCCACCCTCCTGTTGATGGATATTTGGCTATTATGAATAAAGCCGCTATGAACATTCTTGAGCTGGTCTTTTTATGGATATATGTTTTCATTTCTCTTGGATAAATGCCTAGAAGTAGAATTTCTACATCATTGGATAAGTGTATGTTTAACCTTATATAAACGGCCAGACCAAATTTCCAAATTCCAGATCACCATCTTACACTCACACCAACAATGAATGAAAGCCCCAGTTTCTATATGTTCTCACCAACACTTGGTGTCTAGTCTTTTCAATTATAGGCAAGACTTGAAAAATTTCCCAGCCACTTGGATGGGAATGTCAGAAGAGATTTCTGCTTCAGTTAGAGTTTGGACTAGACAGCTTCTGAATTTATGACATACAAAAGGCACCATTTCATATATATTTTTATAGCAAAAATCACCTGTTGACTTTACATCCTTTGTTATTTTGGAGGTGTACTGCCACATCCACATTTATTTCAGAATTACTTTGAATTCTTGAAGTTCAGGTTAAACTTACGTGTGAACTTCAGCTGAAATTGAACCTCCTTGTGGGAGGATCCTTCTGTATTTGAAAATGAATGACAGTGCTCAGATTCTTCTCCCTAACAGATTCCTGCAGTCAACTATACTTGATAATGTGCTTTAATAGTACTGATCAGTTACTACATGCAAGGCTGTATGCTAATCACGTCACCCATGTAACAATCCTTACAATTAATTGAGGTGGACACTATAATCATCATCCCCATCCTACAAGTGAGGAATGATAGGGAAAGATGGAGCAGCTTCATTCCTTCAACAGGATTTATGGATCGCCATCAACAGGCAAGGGGATAAGGTATTGAACAGAAAAATATTTTCCCTCATGCAGCTTGCATTCCAATAGACAGATAGATAGATAGATGGATAGATATATAGATAGATAAATGGATGGGACAGTTTCACTCTCCTTGTGCTTTCAGTCCTATTTTTTTAAATGTGGTATAGTAACTGGATAGAATAATATAATATATACGTACATTATGCTGTATTATCATACTCCTGGATATTATACTATACAGTAGGCATCCACAGCCGTCTAAGAGTTGCAGATATGGGTCCAGATAATTGTTGGAGGGTCGAGAATGGGTCAAAGTCACAGTTCTTAGAGCTTAGACTCACATTTTGGGTTCTAACTGATTTTGGGTTCTGACTTCCTAAGAATTGCTTCTGCGATTCAGATATGCTGTGTGGGAGTAGACATTTCAGCTATGCCAGTATAACATTTTTGAGTGAAAATGATATAGGTTCATAAAAGCCATATATTTTGATACACAAATTACATTTCTTCTCAACTACTGTCTATAGTCTATTTTTCTGGCTCCGCCCCTCTTTGAACTCATCAGAGGGGAAAGTGTGGGCTTAACCGTCCAGCTTTCTCCTCAGCTGCTAAGGTGTTTTCTTCCCATTCCATACTACACCTCTCCCTCAATGCAAATTAAACTTCTCATATATCCTAATTCCTCTCAAATAATCTATATTCCCACCTGTATTAGTTATCTATTGCTGCATAACAATATTACCCAAAGCATAGAAGCTTAAAACATCTCTCTCAGTTTTTGTATCAAGAGTTTTGTGTGTCAGGAGCTGAATGGGGCCCTCTGCTTAGAGTCTCAGGGTGGCACAAAGCTACAATTAAGGTGTCAGGGCTGTGGTCTCATTTACGGCTCGGCTGGGGCAGGACATGCTTCCAAGCACATGCACCTGCTGGCAGCATTCCATTCCTTGCAGAATGCCAGACTGAAGGCCTCCATTTCTTGCTGGCCTTGAGCTAGAATACTCTGCTCCTTGTCTCAAGGGCCTCTCCACTTGGCAGCTTACAGCACAGGGACTTGCTTCTTCAAAGCCAGGAAGAGAGTGTCTCCTAGCAAGACAGATGTTCCAATCTTACATAATGTAAGCATGTATACATATTCACATGTACCTTGCCATAGTCTGTGGGTTAGAAGGAAGACAGATTCCCATCCACACTCAAGGGAAGGGGCTTACACAATGTGTGAATACCAGGGAGCCGCCTTAGCATCTGTCCACCACACCCCCAATGTTCCAAAACATTTCCTGTGTTACCTTAGTTAGTCAAATGTTTCCTTCCTGCAAAAGCAAAGTAAACTAGAACCCTCCTTCTGTTAACCTGTATGCAACGGTATGGATGGACCTGGAGATTATTATGCTAAGCACTGTTATATTTTAACCAAATCAATTTTTAACAAGACATGGAGAAATTGAACAAAGCTTTAACAGGGGGTATTGAAAATATAAATGTATGTATTCCGTAGGTGATGAATACTCAGATTCTATGTTTCCCCATTACTGAATCAAGAAAACGTAAGTACTCAGTAAGTGGAGTCTGTCGGCACTATTGCTTACTGCCAGGCCTAACTGAACCCCACAGTGCTTTTACTGCATCCTCAGTTTCCTTTTCCTGTTTCTCCTGGTACTCACAGATCTAAAGAGTGCATTCATACAGATCCGGTTCATTCATTCACTCATTCACTCATTCATTCACTCATTCATTCATTCATTCATTCATTCATATATAAAATGCATGCTCACTGAGCACTTGCCCGTGTGCTGGCTCTGTTCTGGTCTTATAATGGTAAACAGGACATGGCCTCCAGTGACATTCAGTCCAGTGCAGGAGACATTTGAGGAGACAGCCTTGGGATAAATTCTATGGTGGAAGTTACTATGGAAATATATATATATTTAGGACTCAGAAGATTTGACATCTAAGCCAACGTGTCTTTGAAAACATAACATATAGGAGAATTAGAGGCCAGATATTGAGGATCAAGCAATCAAATAGACAAAGAAAATAAAACCTGAGGAAGGATGAGTCCTCTCAATGTTAATAAAAGAGGGAGATGAACAAAGTTGGTGAACCAAGGCTTTAGGGTAAACCTAGATAGAAGAGGGGGAAAAAATGCCATGAATTTTTACTAACTGCAGTGTTGGCCAGCCAGAAAGAAAGTCTCACTCTTCAGATAGTAACTTACATTTTCAGAGTAAGGTATTGGATATTTCTATATTGACATAAATAATGAAATACACTTAAATATCCACAGTGCTTTTGCATAAGGTGAAATAGGGTAACATCAAACTTGAAAAAAAAAAAGCAAAAATTATCACTCTGAAATCATAGACCCAAGTGAGAAGTGTATATTAGTGTTGACTATTTTACTAATAAATGTAGCTGAATATTGTTTTTGGCCCTGGTTCACAGAAACAAATCACCGTATATGTTACTGCTTCACAAAACAATACTGTATACACACCTATAAGAAGAAATTAAATAATCTGAAGAAACAGGAAAATCTTTAGGACTTTATGTGGGTTTTGGAATATTTATAGCAAAGCAAAATCTACAGCATTTTCTCCTGCTAAACAAACAAACAAACAAACAAATAAAGTATAACCATAAATATTTTAGGTAAAGATTGCCTTTTATTATATATTGGGCCTCTCTGTAACTTGTAAAAATGTCCCTTGTGCCTGTCATCATTGCAAGCCCTCTGTTTAGAGATGTTGGGGAATGAAAACCCTTTGGTAAGAGAGCCTTATTGCCTGGAGAGTGGTGTGTGGACTTCAAGTGGCAGTATTCCAAGCCTATGTTGTATGTCTCCTTCTTAATTGTGTGATTGCTCCCTGAATAAATCTCCTTTTGATGAAAGATTAAGTCTGAACACCTGCAAGTCACCTCACCCCCCTTTGGCCCCCATCTTTTTCACCTATTTGGAGAATGTGTCAACTTTCCTTAATTGAGAAGTGATTTGTAGTTACTGAAATCCATTTTATATTATAAGGTCTTTTCAATACGTACAGCTTTCTCTAGAGGGTTGTTTTACTTGGAGGCATGTATTGAATTCAGATTTAAGTTCTAATAAAACTAAATATTTTTTAGGATCAAACCTTACAGCTTCTTTTTTATTTGTGTTTTAAAATACCAGAAGCATGAAAGTAAATAACAGTAGAAGTCAAGCCTGTTAAATATGAGAAACTACTGATTTTGTTTGTGATTCCCTTAAGATAGCATTCAGAGTTTTAAAGATACCATTGTGCTAGCAAAAAGAAAAAAAAATTACAGAAAGATATGTACTCTAAAGGAAAAAACATAAGCAATGGATATGAGTTCTTCATGTGTTTTTAGTTATAGAATGCTGAGCTATTTAATAATGGAAGTGTTTTAAATAACACTAAAAATGCATCTGTATTTTTCCCTGAATGCAAAATAAAGAGTTTTAAATTTGTCTTCCTGCTAGTGATGTTTCAGTTCTACCAGGTAGTTCTGTTCTTCATCTTGCATTGTCTTCAACTACATTCCAATAACTTTTCCCATTCAAAAATGTAAAGCAGTCTCTTGATTTATTGAATCAACCCTTGATTTTCACATTAATGAATAAAGGTACTGAATATACCAGAGTAGTGAAACAGCTTTCTTGATTTTTAGTTATTTCATTTGTGCCCTTATTTTTATGATACCCTTTCTTATTCTGTTCTTTTTTCTTTCCATTTTAGCTTTATCAATTTAATACTTACTAATTTATTTGTATGAGTATATTATTTCTCCCAATCTTTTTTAAATAGATGCAGTTAAGCTTTTAAATATACCTCTGGTTACCACATTAGCACCATCTAACATGTTCTGTAGTATGTTCATTGTTGTTTAGTTCTAAATATTTGATAAGTTACAGTCTGATTTCCTTGTGTTCCATACAAGTGCATGTTGAGTTTCCAAAAATATGTATAAGGGGTTTTTGTTTCTGTTTTTAACTGTTTTACTTACTAATTTCTAAGAAATCAATATATTTAATTATATTATGGTCAGAGATTGTGGCTTCTATAATATGACATCTTTAAAATGTATTGAGATTTCTCTTATGACCCAGCATTTACTCAATGTATAGTTGCTATTTCTTGAATACAGGTCTCTACAAAAATCTATGACACGAAGCTTGCCAGTTGGATTGTTCAAATCCATAACCTTAAAAATGTTTTGTCTGTTTGGTCTTATTAATTTTTGATTTGTTAAAATCTCTCCATATATTATGGATTTGTCAATGTATCCTTGTAATTCTGTTAGTTTTTGCTTGTTGTATTTCAAGGTTCTGGTGGTGGGGCATACAGTTGATAATTTTTATCTATCTTCTTGTTAGATTTATTATTTTTATCATTATATAATAGGACCCCTATGCAATTTGTTAATTTGACTACAACTTTAATTAATCTTTTATTGATATTGCTATACCAATTTTCTTGTGGTAAGTATTTGCTTGGTATGTATTTTTCATACTTCAGTTTTTAGCTTTTGCTGTTTTAGTGATATCTCCTAAAATGGGCAGAGAGAGAGATGTATTATGCTTCTGCTCCCTCCGCTTTTTTAGTCTCTGTCATCAGATAAAAATATTCCTTATACATTTAGTGGATTGACTGTTTTGGGCTTACATTCGCCATCCTAACTTGTGTCATCTTTTTCACCACGCTCTTTTCCCATTTTTGCTCTCATTTTATTTTCTCATTACTTGAATTAGTAAAACTTTTCTTAAATCCTTCTTTCTTTTAATTACTGATTTGGAAGCTTATTGTTGTGTTTTTCTTACTATATGAAACAATACATTTTTCTAACAAAGTCAAAAATGTTTTAGTTTGTCTAACCAACCTCCTTCTGGTCAAAATCAAGACCTTAACACACGTTATAAATTAACTGACTACTTCACCATTTTACGTAGCCAAAGGTTTATTAAGTTCACCATCATTTTATCCATTTCTGGGCTCACTGTTTCTTCCATTCCACCCTTGATCTGGGCTCATTTTCTTTCTTGCTGAAGAATAGTCTGTAGTTCCTTTAGTAATCAATCACTTTTAGTGAGTGATTTTTTGATTTAGTGAATGATTTTTTCTCTGGGTATGGAATTCTAAGGTGATGGTTATTTCTCCGTACAATCAAGAAAATATACTTCTATTGTCTTCTTGGACTTATTGTGATTCCTTACAGTAGCATCTATCTTTTCTATCTGCTACTTTTTTCACTTTCTCCATATTCTTGACACTCAATGTCACTAGGATTGCCCAGGTATAGATTTTTTTTTTTTTTTCTTGCATGACACATAGGATTGTTTTCATTCTCCATTTGGATGTCCACTGAACATCTCAAAATTAAACTCCTAATTGTCCAGCCCAGACCCACTCTATTCACTGTTGTCCCAGTTTTAATTAATGGCAACTCCATCCTTCTAATTGATCAACCAAAATGTTTGAAGTTGTCCCCGCTTCACCTCTTTTCTCCCACAGCCCACATTCAACCTATGAAGAAATTTAGCTGTACTTTCAAAATGCACCCAGAATCCAGGTATATCTTACCAGTCCCGTTGCTGCCAACTTGGTCTCAGTCACTGTCGTTCTAGCCTGGATGATTCCCGTTGTCTCTCCTGGTCTCGCTGCTTCTTTGTTTCTATCCTCTACTCAGAAGTCATAGTGATCTTAAAATATAAGTCAGATCATGTCATTCCTTTGTTTAAAACTGTCATTGTTTACTCATCTCACTTATGGTCGATTACAAAGCCCTACTCCAATCACGCTGGCCTCTTACTGTTCTTTGAACATATGGCATGTGCCTCTCTTTATGTAAACTGCTCTTTCTGCTTGGAGCACTTTCCCCCAGGTAGCCACATGGCTAACTCCATCACCTCCTTCGACTCTATGCTTAAATGTCACCTTTTCTATGAGGACGACTTGACTGTCACACACCAATCCAGTCACCCTTCTCCTTCTCTATTTATTTCATAGCACCTTTCATCTTCTAAATCACTATAAAGTTTACTGATTTATTATGTTTATTGCTTATTTTCTGTCTTTTCATTAAAATGTAAGTTCTATGAGTGTAGGTGTTTTTACTTTTTGTTTAATTCCATATCTCAAGTGTCTAGATCAGAGCCTGGCACAAAGGATATGCGTAAATATTTGTTAGTTGAATGATGAACCAATAAATGAATTCTTATTTATACAGAGCTATCATGTACATATAATATAGATCCTATGTATTTTCATAGAATATGAATACAGTGAAGTACAAATGCCCATCAACTGGTACGTGGATAAACAAACTTTAGGATAGCCATATAATGGAACATTACTCAGAACAAAAAGGAACATAATACTGATACATACAAATGGATGAGTATCAAAAATATTAAGTGAAAGAAGCCAGCTATTAAAAAAAAAAAAAAAAAAAACTGTCCATGGTGTTATCCCATTTTTATGAAATTTTAGAAAAATCAAAACTATAGGGATGAAAAGCAGGTCTATAGTTGCCTGATTTGGGGGGAGGAGGGAGCAGGGATTAACCACAGAAGGACATGATGGAACTCTTTCGCGTTCTCAAAGATCTCTAAAACGTCCTTGTTGTCGTGGTTATACTACATATTTACCAATATTCATTGAACTGCTTACCTGAAATGGGTAGATGTTAGGGTTTTAAAATTATTCCTCAAAAAGCTGTAAGCAATATATAAACACACAGAGTTAATACTAATAGCATACTATCAGAATTTAGTCTTTCTTTGATTTAAGAAGTGTTTCACGATCCTGGGGTATCTGCAGAAAGAATTGCTGACTCTGCATTGGAAAGATGTGGCTTTAGCAGTTAATAAAATTCAGAGCCTTCCCTCGGTAAGCCCATTGTTCATCCTTAACTCATGCTGGAACAAACCTCAGCCAGTACCCACTCTTCTAACCATTTACTTGTAAGTCACAACACCCAGCCTTCACATGTATAGTAGTTCCCCATTTATCCACAGTTTCTCTTTCCGAGAAGTTTCAGTTACCCACAGTCAACTGTGGTCCAAAGATATTAAATGGAAAATTCTAAAAATAAACATTCATAAATTTTACATTACTACCATTCTGGTAGCGTGATGAAATCTCGTGTTGTCCCGCTCTGTCCTGCCCAGGACATGAATCACCCCTTTGTCCAGCGTATCCAGGGGGCATGCACTCCCTGTCTGTTAATCACAGAGTAGCCCTCTTGGTTATCAGATTGACTGCGGCAGAACCCCAGTACTTCTGTGCAAATAACCCTTGTTTTACTTTATAGTGGCCCCAAAGCCATTCACATAACTTTTATTATAGTATATTGTTATAATTGTTCTGTTATTGTCAGTTATTGTTGTTGATCTCTTCCTGTGACTAATTTATTACTTGAACTTTGTTATAGGTATGTATATATAGGAAAACACAGTATGTATAGGGTTCGGTACTATCTGCAGTTTGAGGAATCCCCTGGGGGCGTCTTGGAACACATCCTCCAAGGGCGAGGGGACTACTGTCCAGGGTGGGGCAAAAGTAGGCTTACAGTTGTGAGTACATGGAAGTTCATTCTTACAATTTATTAATTATTGTATTATTTTCCATACAAATAACTGTAAACCTACTTTTGCCCCACCCTGGATATACTATGAATCTCACCAGAAGAGGGTCTGCACCTCACTATCTTCATGTATGTCCATGGTGCTGGTCCCCAGGGGAGGTCCTCTGTGAATTCTGGTTGAATGTCTAGATGATTGTTAATGAAATGGCATGTAAAAGGAAATTTACATCTACTGCTGGACTTGATAGTGTCTTACAATGGAGTCCACATACTATTTCAAAATCATACACATATTCCTAATGAACTTTTTTTTCAATCCATACTTTGAGTTGCTATAATTAAGGAGATAACCTAAATGCTTATTCTTTTTATTTACCACTCATGCATTAACTGCCCTCTGTGTGCCCAATATTTTGTTATATTCTAGGGAAGGATATGCTGGTTAATAAAACGGTGATTTGGACCTTATTTAATGCACTTATTTTCTGTAAATTGGGCAGTAATTGTTCAAGATGTCTTTAAAGATTGTTCTCTAGATTTTTGGTCAGTAAATTAAAGATTATTAATTTTATAACAGTTGTCAGAGTTTTATGTACTGTGGATGAGTAATTTGTTTTTCTTATGAAATGATGCGCAGCAAATTATACACTTTTTCTCTTGGGGTGAGGGAAGTTTTTGCAAAAGGAAATTCCAGCACCACCCCCTGAGGTCTTTATTTGCCAGAGTAAATCTTCCAACTGCCCAGCTCAATCAGTAAGTAAGCACACGTGAGACACAGCACACCCTCTACACAAAGGCAGGACCAAGGTATTTTGTTAATCCTTTTAGCTTGAGCAAGCAGCAGAAGGAAAACTCAGGAAATAAATCATATAAAATTATGAGAACAATAGGAAAGAAAAGCCTGTCTTACAGGTTAGTTTCCTGTGCTAATACTTGCGGAATGTAGTTTTCTCTCCTACTGATGCTTAATATAACTAAAATGCGCAAAGTGGTAATTTTTTTTCCTTAACCAAAGTTCTCCTTGATCTGTTTATATTTTCATGTTAAAACTCAAATCTCTCGGAATTGTCCAAATAAAAGGCATAGGAAACATTTGGTTGCAATTGCTATAGAGTAACATTTCAAAAAGTAAACACTAGCTACATGTACAGAATTTCAAGTGAAATTATAAGATCTAGTAAAACTGTTTGCTTTTTAGTAGTTATATTTTTATAAGTAAACTACTGCCTTTCCCAAAATGTAGCCAAGTTTTGAGATTATACAAAGTTTTTAAAAACCAGCAGATATTCTAATAAAAACAACTACCTTAACATTTAAAATGTTTTGCACACCAGTTTTTAGTTTCTGGGTTATATATTCTTCTACCTGATTATTAGAACCTCTAGTGTTAAAATTGCCTTCTAAGTCTGAACATTGCCCTCTAGCACCTCCATCAGAGGAAGGGAGAAAAGACAGTTTTCTGCTTTTTAATAAATCTGATGATGGTAAGTAGAAAGAAAATAATTAGCTAAAGTGATGCTTTAGATGATCCGTGAATTTCTGTTGTTTCGTCTGATCGTATCTGGAAAACAAGCCTATATTTTTTTAAAATACGATTTGAACAGTTACTAAGTTTTAATTACTAAATTGTATTTCCTTTCCACTAAGAAAGGGTTTTCTGAGACTGCAATTTCCATTACTCAAAGAGATGGCGGTAATTCGCTGGCCCTCCATGGCTAAGTCCAGAAATAAGGGTGCCAAGTAAAAGAATCTTTACCTACTTCCACATGGCCACCACCAGCCACTGCTATAAATCCACCATCTCTTCTCCTGGGGCTCTCCCTAAGTGTTCTCTTCCTAACTGCTGGTGTCTCAAAATGTGTCCCCACAGAGCTGGCAGCTTCTGGGCACTCAGGGAGGAAGCTCTCACTCTTTCTCCTACTCCCAGCTTAGACTTGGCCACCTAGAAAAGGCTGGCAGATCTGAGTGACCGCATTTAGTAGTGGTGATAGTAGTCATTGTAAACTGTCTTCTCTAGCCACCAAATTATAGGTCTGCCATTTGGACTTTGACCTAGTGGGGAAGGAGTTTTCCACAAAGAGATGCCAAGGTTTAGCTTTATGTCTGCTTTTAACTTTCATCTAATAGAGACAGTGATTTCCATTCATTAGGAGTGTAAGTGTTACATTGGGTACCCCAGGTCGGGGAGCGTCAGACTAGCCAGTGAAATCTGTGTTATAGGGTAGAATGCTTGAAAATCTCAGTAGGTACACCTCTTTGTCAAAAGGCAAAACAGTTTCAGGAAGGGGAAATTCTATCTAGTTCACTCTTAATTTCTTTCCAGAATTAAATGAATAAATCACAGAAGTTTTATCAAGCATTGAAAAATATTTAGACTGTATAGTGGAAAAATCGGTAGATGCCATCACTCTGTATTTTAGGAAGGCTTAACATAAATGATTCCTCAAACTCCGTCCTGGTATGATTTGGTGACAGCGCGTTACAAATGTTGAAAGTGGTGGTATGCTGAAGTCAGCTCATGCAGTGCAGTTGTTTTGTGTCCAGGGATTTTGCAAACCGGTGGACATAAATTTTGCAAGCTGGTTGACCACTTGTTGAATTGGCCATTGAAGGAGTATTTACATCTTGGAAACTGGCAAACACTCTAATTGGCAAATCAGTCTTGTTCCCTATCCACAGACAAAACTTATTAAACATTTACCAGGATATCACTGGATAAGAGTTTGGGTTAGAAATATAGACCAAAGAGCAGGACCAATGGGATAAATGCTGAAGAATTATAGATGGCTTCCTCAGAGTTAGATGTTGGCACTAATCTTGTTTAGCATTTTTATAAATTCCCTGGGAAGAGGTAATAGAGAACTATCCATATTTTTCAGATGACATTAAACCTTCCTACAGTTTGAACTATAGACCCATAGGATTAACACCCAGAACTGTTAGACAACTGTGAGTTGCCTGAAAAATAGCAGAATAAGGAAAGAGCTAGGCAATTTTAGGAGAAATTATCTTTAAATACCCTTGTTAAATGATAAGTTCTAACCTTTGTGTTATGACCTAGAAAGGAAATTTAGGGATTTCTGTAGATTTTTCTATGGTCATTAGTATAATTTGTTAGCTGTGATAAAAAAAGGCTGCTTCAATGCCAAGCCCCTTCAGAAGCTCTGGAAATCAAATGGAATAACTGTCCCACCCTTCTAAAGAAACCCCGATACACTTCCTGCAGCGTTGGTTGACATGCTTCATGGATAATGTAATGGAACTAGAAAACTTTCAGAGAAAAGTTTGTAACCTGATCAGGGGATTATAAGAATCCCAGATGAGGCTAAGATTATATTAACTAGCAAATCATGAAAGGTTTTGAATAAAGTAAATATAGATGGATTTAGGGAATCCTGAAAGACTAGAACTATAGAGTACTACTTTGATGTTTGAAATAAGAATCTGTAGAAGGAAATAAAAGAGACACATTTTTGTTTCTTAAGGAAAAGAAGTAACAATAGCAAAAATGTTGTTCCTCAAAATTTAACTTTTGTCAGTTTTTAAAAATCGTTACATTTAGATATTTTAATGTGGAACATTTAATGTGTATTTCCTGTAATCAATGACCTTCCTTATTAATTAGGTTCTAGCAACAGAAGAGAGTGAGAAGTTCCTCCTCTCAGTTTAGATGGAGAGAACACTTAACCTGGGCTTTTTGTTGTTCTTAAAGCAAAGAAATGGAAAAATCATTGTAATTGTTTACTTTCACTGCTGAACCCCCCAGCTGGGATGTGTTCCCTAAACACAATAGTTTTACATTTTTAAGGAAATTTAGTTAGGATTAATTTCAATATCCTAATTAGAACTCACATTTTACTTAATCCTTAATTTCATTTTAAAAAATCAGGGATTCTTAAGAGTGAATTAGGCAAAGGGAAGTAGATAATTGATCACCCTATTCTAGGGAAAAAAATATTTCCCATGATTGAGGGTGGGCTATTTGGGTGTTAAAAGTTAGGGCAACTATGATGAAACAAACAAGCAAATATCTTTTAAAAAATAAAGCAACATAAACTTTAGGGAAAAACTATTTTCACGTTTTAGTGTTAAGCATTAAATAACTTAGATTATTTTATAAAATATATACACTTTGCAGCTTATTAAGAGTTTTAAGTTCAAACTTTAGAAAAACCTAGAAAGTTAAAGCTGTGGCAAGTAACCTAAATATATTGCACTTTTTTTTTTTTTTACTGTTTAATGAAATATATTCATTCAGAAAAGTGCACAGATCATAGTACACAGCTCAATAAATTTTCCTAAGTGAATATATTTGTGTAACCACCATCCAGTCTAATGCCATATATATATATATATATGAATGAACTAATTAGGAGAAACAAATTCAAAATGATAAATCTAATCATTTGCATTTAAACAGATATTTAATTGCCATTACTTTTATGATGCTTTTATAAGCATCCCAGTTTTCACCTTGTATGTTTTCCTTTAGCTAAAATAATTTTCTTTATCATTTTCTGTAATGAACATCTGTGTTGATGCTGAAATTTATTAGTTACCTTCTATATGAAAGTATTATTGCTTTGCTATTTTTAAACTGTATTTTCACAAGTTAGGGATTCCTGAGGGTTTAGAGGATTTTTTGAGCGCCTAGCACTCTTTTGAGGTGTCAGTGGTTCATGGGGATGCATCAGCTGCTATTCAGTGTGCTCTGCCTCTAGGTAATACAGGTTGGGGCAAAAGTAGGTTTACAGTTGTTTGTATGGAAAATAATGCAAAAACTAATAAATAATAATACAAGAATAAGTTCTCTTTCGTGTACTTACAACTCTAAACCTACTTTTGTCCACCCTGGGTGTGTGGTGTGTGTGTGTGTGTGTGTGTGTGTGTGTGTGTATCCTAGATTACCCATTATATGAGTCATCAATTGTAAATACCAAGAGTATTTACGTTCATATTTTGAAGAAGACTGAGATTTAATAGGATACTATAATATAATTTAATCCAACTTTTAGGCAATGTGAGCTTCTAAAATAAATTACTGTTGTTTTCTCCTTTTGTATGTTTTAAACACCTTACCACGTGGTGGGTCGGTCCTCACAGTGACTCTTGTAATGCAGGAGTGGTTAGCATCCTAGGATTTAGGTGGACGAGCACAAAGCGTGTATTTTATTGATCTTACACGTAGAGTGGTTATTCAGATTAATTGTCAACCTGACTAATGAGGCCACTAATATTTTTTAAAATTATATTTGTTAAAAGGAAGATAATTTTTAAAACAAGGGAAAAAATGCACACAAAACAGACATCTAACAGGGCTGCTATATTGCAAACACAGTGTCAGGAAGGAACTAACTCAAGAACCACATTTTCTTAAATTAAGTACCATGACTAAGTACTTTAATTCCTTTTCTTGCAGCCCTTAAGGATCATTTGACACTGAACTTTTGAAGTAAAAAGGAGTCGCCTGAGCTCGCTACTACCAAGGGGGAAGGGGGATGTGCTGGTCTTACAGACCCGGCGGGCGCCGCTGGACAGCCCGGGCCTCTCCGGTCCCCACTCCTTCGCCCCCCACTTCCCCCTCCTCCCCTCCCTCTCGCCCTCTCCCCCTCACTCCTCCTCCGTGACCCCTGACCCCGGCTAATCTGCATAGAGGAATGACAGGCATCCGCTGGGCAGGATCCGCCGCGCCGGCTGCGGCCGGCCGGGCTGGGAGACCCGCGCCGGGGAGAAGGTGAGGGGCCGGGCGGGCATCTCCGCACCGACCGGGAAATGAGCGCTTGGAAATCTGTCTGCGAGCGGACCCATGATCGAAGGACCAAAAGAGCCGCGTGATCGCCGGACCTGGCTCTGCGACCCTAGACATGGGCCAGACCTCGGTCTCCACGCTGTCCCCGCAGCCCAGCAGCGGTGAGTCCCGGGCGCACGCGATGCGCTCCCGCGGCGCCGGCCGGCGCTGGGCTTGCCCGGGGCAGCGGGGACGGTCGGGGGCTCCTCCACTGGCCCTGCTCGGCCCGAACCCGCCAAGTCCCTCGGAGAAACCCGAGAGGTAGCGCTCCCCCGAATTCTTTGTCGTGGAAAAGTGGAATGCCTTTTGGGATCCAGCCGACTTTACCTTAAAGGCACAGGCTCCATTTTCTGTATGAGATGCCTCTCTTTGGTTTTTATCTGAATTACCTCGGAGCCTGAAATTGACGAGGAACACCATTTGCTTACTGCTGTGTTTTTAAAACGAGAAACTTAGAAAGTAGGAGAAACGTGCCAACAGGTTTTTCTGTATTGACGCTTGGCTTCTGAACAGACCAGAACTGAATTCTTTCAAGCCTTTCAACTGATTTATGGTTTGTTTTTCCGAGGAGAAGAAGTGCTGATAGCCTTCTTTCTCTTACCCTGGCAGAACGCTGAATACTTAGTAACTAACTACAAAAAGTTGCTTAATTGTTTCAAATGATTCTTGCCTTGTTGATGTTAGACACATCAGTTATAAAATTTGGGGAAAGTATTTCATGAACTCAGTTATTGAGGGGCTAAAGTTAGTTTTATGGAAACATGTGTTTCCATACAGTGCCCAGTTTTAAGTTTCTTTTTTACATTTTCTTAAACCAAAAAAAAAAAAAAAAGAAAGAAAGAAAAGGGAAGGAAGGTATGTCTGGCATTTCTCCAGGAGTGTAGGGATAAACAAATTTTTGCTGGCGTTACTTGTGATTGGAGAATGAAATAAATTTAAAAGGTACTATTTTGATATTTTCCATTGACAATTTAAAAATACCTCAAAGGGGCCCTTTATTTTATTCCTTCAGATATTTGATACTTTTAAAATTGTGTAAACGTCAACAGGATCTTACAGAAAGGAAATGACAGGGCACAGATGAAGGTTTTTTTAATCAGCTCCAGGATGTCTCCAACTAGATAGAGTTCTATCATCCCAACCTCTCCCCACATGGGTTTGTTTATTATGCTGCAGAGCTCCACTCCCTGAAATATCAAAAGCTTTGCTGGGGCTTATGTTAATGCCCTAAGAGAATGAACCCTCTGCAAAGCAAAGAAACCGTAATCCCCCAAACATCACACCTTCCCTTACTGTTCATGACAAAGTTGTACGTTGTTCCACATCATCAGAGACTTCATATTGATGGCTTTTGGGGGATTTGGGGGAAGGGGTGTTGATTTGGATCTTAATTTTAGGAAACCAGTTTGTGCAAATAGGCTCAGTTTCCTTTAAAGTAGTGTGACTTCTTTTATTTCAAGGAACAGTTATATTTTTAAATGTCTGCACTGGCAAAGTAGAGAATTTAGTCAGTACTCTTGTACATCAGGAATAAAGTACTACCTTGAATTTAATTCTTTTGCCACAAAATATTAAGGAGGGGTTATTATTAGAAGAGTGAATTTTGTGTTTCCAAAAATCTAGGAATATTCCATAAATGATGACTAAGAAGCAGAGCAGGACCCTAAAATGTGACTGACCTAGCTCCTACCCATTACAGCAAAAACAAAACAAAACAAAAAACCCAGATTGCGATAATTCCTAATAAAATGACTAGTCATGTCAAGAGACTGTACAATTTATTTAGATAAAAGTAATTTAGACAAAAAGTTATTCTTGACCATAAAAGATTTTTCATAGAAATATCTCATGGTGTGGTTATACTTAAATTGCAGGGCCTCTGTTTAGTTGTTTAAAAGTTTGTATGGCCCTGGCCGATTTGGCTCAGCAGTTAGAGCGCCGGCCTACAGCCCAAAGAGTCACGGGTTCGGTTCCGGTCAAGGGCACATACCTTGGTTGCAGTTCGTCCTGGCCCTGGTTGGGGTGGTGCGGGAGGCAACCAGTCGATGTGTCTCTCTCACATCGATGTTTTTCTCTCTCTCCCTCTCTCTCCTTTCCTCTCACTCTATCTGAAGATAAAGAGAAATATATCCTCGGAGGAGGATTAAAAAAAAAAAAGTTTGTATGTCTTGGAGTGACCAATCCAGACATCGTGAGTAGAGATGGTTTTTCCAGTTTTGTCTGGTTGGTTAAGGGATGATAGTGGCTGTGACTCAAGTTTTAGTGTTGGAAGAGTGGAGTAATTTTTGCATATCTACTTGGGTTTCTCTAAGTTATTTCTATCACTCCATTTCCCTGAAGTTTTACCATCAGATTCTAAATAAAAATATAAAACCACCGCCAACAAAAGAACATTTGGTTGTTATATCTAAGTTTTTTTTTTTTTTTTTTTAATCCTCACCCGAGGACATTTTTTCATTTTTTGTTCAGATAGAGTGGGAGGGAGAGAGGGGAAGAGAGAGAGAGAGAGAAACATCGACGTGAAAGGGCCACATCGAGTGGCTGCCACCCACACGAACAACCAGGGCCGGGGACAAACTGCAACCGAGGTACATGCCCTTAGCGGGAACCGAACCAGGGTCTCTCTGGACCGCAGTCCGATGCTCTAACCGCTGAGCCAAACCGGCCAGGGCGTTTCATCTAAGTTTTATATTCATGTTGATATTCTTCTCTGAATCTGAGAATGTCAAATCCTCTACTCTTCCAAGTATCTTGTTCACTCCGTATCCATTGTTTAACTAACAGTGGCTTTACCAAAGGTGTGAAGCCTCGTTCTGTTTGAGCTCAGCCATCCACTGGTTGTTTAAGCCTAGAGTGACAGCTAGGGATCACAGTGCTGAAGATGATTCTCATCTGGAACACTTAGTGGGGGGGATCTGTTTGTGTCTAAGGAATCAGTATCACCGAGCCCAATAGTTTACGCTGGCCACTGGATTTGGGCTTTTGTAAGAATCATCATTGTAGGCTACAAGTTGGCTTGCTTTTTGCTCTCTTGAGCTCAGGCTGTTTTGAACTTCAGCTTAAGGCTGCGTTTGTTTCTCTGGGATCTAGGAAGACCATTAATAATTAGTTCTGAAAACATGCAGTTATTTCTATTTTTTAAAGTAGTTTTATTGTTGTCTGGCCGGTGTGGTTCAGTGGTTAGCATCGACCCACGCACCAAGAGGTCACCGGTTCGATTCCCGGTCAGGTCACATGCCCAGGTTGTGGGCCCAGTCCCCAGTGGGGGACATGCAGGAGGCGGCCAGTTGATTGTCTCTCCCATCGATGTTTCTTTTTCTCTCTCTCTCACTTCCTCTCTCTTTAAAATCAATAAAGAAAAAAAAGTAAAGTAGTTTTATTATCATATAAGTAGCTTTGTTGTCATACAATTAGCATACCATAAAATTCACCCACCAAAAGTGTACAGTTCATTGATTTTTGTTTTATTTTTTGGTTAATCCTCCCCTGAGGATATTTTACCATTGATTTTTTTTACATGGAGTGGAAGGGAGAGAGGGAAAAAGAGAGAGAGAGAAAGATCGATGTGAGAGAGACACATCCATTGGTTGCCTTCCGCATAACCCTGACCAGGGCTGGGGAGCGAACCTGCAACCCAGGTACGTGCCCTTGACTGGGAATTGAACCTGTGACCCTTCAGTCCGAGTGCCGATGCTCTAACTGCTGAGCCAAACCAGCCAGGGCTCATTTTTCTTTAGTACATTCACAGTGTTGTACAACCATTAATCCTATTCCAATCTTTCTCAACCTCCATCCCGTAATTAACCACTAATCTGTTTTCAGACTCTGTAGAGTTGCTTATTCTGAGCATTTCATATAAATGGAATCATACAACCATGGCCTTTTGTGACTGGCTTCTTTCGCTTAGCATGATGTTTTCCACAGTCATCCATGTGGTAGCGTGTATCAGTACTTCATTTCTTTTTATTGTCAAGTAATATTCCATTATATATATATATATATATATATATATATATATATATATATATATATACACACCATATTTTATTCATCCATTCATCAGTTTGATGGAAATTTGGGTTGTTTCTACTTTTTGGCTATTATGAATAATGCTGCTATCAACTTTATGTACACATTTTTGGTGAACATGTTTTCATTTCTTGGGTATATATCTAGCAATGCAATTGCCCAAAGACTGTGATTTTAATTAGGTAATTTGCCTTCCTATTATCATGTTATAAGAGTTCTTTATGTAATGGATACAAGTCCCTTATCAGATATATGATTTGCAAATATTTTCTCGCATTCTCTGGGTTGTGTTTTTTACTTTCTTGATGGTATAGTTTGCAACTCAGAGTTTTAACATTTTTATTGTGTCCAGTTTATCTATGTTTTTCCTTTCATTTGTATTTTTGGTGTCATATCTAAGAAACCATTGCCTAACCAACGTCAAGATTTACAGCTATGTTTTTTTCCAAGAACTTCATAGTTTTAACTCTTATATGTCAGTCTATGATATATTTTAAGTTAATTTTTATGTATGGTGTGATATAGTTTCCAATTTCATTCTTTTGCATGTGGATGGCCAGTTTTCCAGCACCATTTGTTGAAAAGACAATTCTTTTTTTATTGAATTGTGTTGGCACCCTTGTCAATTATCAATTGCCCATATATGTAAGGGTTTATTTCTGAACTCTCAATTCTATCCCATTGACCCATATGTCTATATGTCTATTAATATCCTGCAGTGTCTAGATTACTATAGTTTTGTAGTGAGTTTTGAAACAGAAGTGTAAGTCTTTTAACACTGTTCTTCTTTTCCAAGATTCTTTCGGCTATTCTAGTGTCCTTGCATTACCATATGAATTTTACAATCAGCTTTTCAATTTCTGGGAGTGGGGGGTGGGTGGGGGGGAGGGGAGCTACCCTGGGACTTGGATAAGGATTGGGTTGAACTTGTAGACCAATTTGAATAATATTGGTATCTGAACAATATTAAGTCTTTCAACCCATAAATATGGATATCTTCCCATTTATTTAGATCTTAGATTTCTTTCCACGATATAGTTTTCAGTATATAAGTCTTGCTCTTCCTTTGTTAAATTTATCCCTAAGGACTTTATTGTTTTTCATGCTATCATAAATGAAGTTGTATTCTTATTTCATTTTCAGAATGAAAATAGTTATACAAAAATCGTGGCCTGGATCCTTGCTGAACTCATTTTTTTTTTTTTGTCTTAATAGATTTTTTAGTGGATTCCTATATACAAGATCTATATGCAAGGTCATATGCAAACAGAAATAATTTTATTTCTTCCTTTCCATCTGAATGCCTTTTATTTATTTTCCTTGTCTAATTGCTCTCACTTGTTATACAGTATACTGTTAAATAGAAGTGGCAAGAGTGAACATTGTTGTCTTGCTCCTGATCTAAGGGGGAAAGCAGTCAATCTCTTACCATAAAATGTCATATTAGCTGTGGTATTTTTCACAGATGCCCTTTATCAAAAAGTTCCTTTTTATTCCTAGTTTGTGAGTGTCTTACCATGAAAGAGTGTTGGATTTTGTCAAAGGCTTTTTTTTTTTTTTTTTTTTTTTTTGCCTCTATGGAGATGATCAAATGGTTTTTGTTCTTTATTCTACTAATATAGCATGTTGCATTAATTGATTTTCAGATGTTAAACTAACCCTGCATTCTTGGGATAACCTACTTGTGTACTATATATAATACTTTTACTATTTTTGCTGGATTTGGTTAGCTAGTATTTTATTGAGGATTGGATCTGTTATTTCTAAATACAGGCTAAATAGGTTTGCTCCTAAATAGTGTGGTTTCTATATCCTCTGGTCTCGTGCTCTAGAAGGGTTGAGACATCCAGCATTACCATTGCCAAGTACAGGGCATAGTAGACTGGACACATTAAGTGTTTGTTGAATATATGAATGACTCAACAAATATTCCCAATGAACAGCTTGACTACTTTAAGCCAGTGACTATATAAATGAGGGATATGTATTATTGTTATTCTTTTTTTACTTCAAGAATTGCATGTGACTCTGGCTCTATTGTCTGAAGGGCGGTGTCTGAATCCAGTAACTATTTCTTCCAGTTTTCATCCTCACCCACTCCCACTGTGCCACAGACCAGCTCTTGACTGCTTAGCCTCAGCCCTTGAGTTGAAAGCACAGACAACATCACTCTTCTCATTTTTAGGAGACCAGGGAACACAAGTACATATAATATGCAGGGTGACAGCTAGGCCACGATAGAACCTTTATCTATCTGTTTCTTGGTTTCCGTGTTTTGGTTGGGGCCTTATATTTATAATGCTCAGGATATTTACCTGTTTCCTTGTAAACTCTGTATAAGAAGAGAGCATAAAGGCAAACATGAATAGAGTTTATTTTCCTTAATGGAAATAGCACGGACGTGGTCAGCAGTCCAACTTTACAAGATGGTTCAGGATAACAGTGAGTTTTACTCCCTCAGAGCCTTCCAGTTTGTTTCCAGTTACAACCCAGAACGTGCAGCTTTTTTCATTCCGGACAGTTTTTATTTATATATGTGTCTTTGTCAAAACACAAGCAAGACATATCCTTTCTGCTTGAGCCTTTGAGTTTCTCAAGTGATACAACTTCAATATATTTCCGTATTTATCTCTTCGATCTTATAAACAAACAATATTATAAATGGATATATCCTAATTTCCTTTAAAGTAACTCTATTATGTTTTTATATTTTATGTTTGTATTTTTATATTGTTCCGGGTCCTTTGTGTGTGTGCACTATTATGAACAGTGCTGAATGAGCGTCCTTATCTAAACATCTTGAACAACATGTACCAGTAAAATCCTAGCAGTGGAATTGCTGGGTCAAAGATTTGTGTATTTTATTTTGATAGACTTAAATTCCTCTCGCAGAGGCTGAATCAGTGTATGAGAATGCTTTCCTCTGCACTCTCTCACCAACACTGCATTTCGGGGTCTCTCTTAGACCATGTATATGGTGCTTTGTGAGAAACAGAAGTCCCTCTTTTGGGGCGAGGCGGCTGTCAGGCGCAGGGCTTACAGGTGGACATCAGCAGGAATCCAGCTCCTGGTCTCCCCTTGCCTCGGGGATGCTGTGCGGTGGGCGCTGCGCACCTGTACGCGACCATCGTGTTGTGCAGAACTAACTTATAAAACTCTGTGTAAGTCTGTTTGTAAAAAGGTAACATCGCATTGTGATGATGGGTGAAGTAGGGAATCTGTTTTTCCTTTTCTCTGAATTGCCTATTTATAGCCTCTTCTTATGTTTTCTTTTCTTATAGATCTGTAGGTTAAGGAAATTAGCCTTATGTATATCATATAGTGTGAATGTTTTTCTATGTTTATCTTGCTTCCTATGTTTGCTTATGTTTTTTATGTAACAATGTTAAATTTTTATGGAGTCAAATCTGTCAATTATTTTCTTTCTTACAAGCTAGAGTTACTAAGAAACATGGTTTACTTTGCTGTTTTTCACATATTAAATATTTGATCTCTGTTATTTATTCTGAATTAAAGTAAATGATTTAATGATATTAACATTTCAAAGTTCCATTTGGCAAAAAGAAAAAAAAAAAAGCCATCACCAGCAAATTAACGGAGGAAATCATAAAGTTCACAAAATATTTGCGTTGTACAAGAAAACAGTGATTAATACCTTACGTAGTAAAACCTCTTAAAATCAATAAGAAAAATAAATCACTAAGAAAACGGTAAATACTCAGATAGAAACGTGAGTGAAGAACATGAACAGGCATTTTCCAAAATATCTAATGGCTATTCTGCATGCTTGCTTGAATTAAGTTTTTAACCTTCACAACATCCAATAGGGTAACTACCATTTTCTAAATTTGATTTTTTAAATGCATTTGACATTCAGTATTATTTTATATTAGTTTCAGGTGTACAGCATAGTGGTTAAACAATTATATAGTTTACAAAGTGATCCCCCCAATATTTCAAGTACCCACCTGGCATCATACATCGTTATTTACAGTATCACTGACTGTATTCCCATGCTGTATTTTACATCCCTGTGACTATTTTGTAACTTCCAATTTGTACTTCTTAATCAGTTTATCCTCTTCACCCAGTCCCCCAAAGCCCCTCCCCTCTGACTACCATCAGTTTTTTTTCTCCGCTATCAGTGAGTCTATTTTGTTTGTTCATTTATTTTGCTCATTAGATTCCACATATAAGTGAAATCATATGGCATTTGTCTTTCTCTGTCTGACTTATTCCACTTAGGGGTATTAATTAATACCCCCGTTTATAGGAAAAGTAAAGCACAAGAGTTAAGTGACTTGCCCACGTTGCTTAACCAAAGAAGAAACATAAGTGACCAACTGGTGTATGAAATAAAGTTTACGCAATTGAATGGGGAAAAAGAAAAGATGCCATTGATCACCTATGAATTTAGCAAGGATGAAAAGGAAAGTTTCCCAGGAGGTGGCTGTCTTGTGGTAGTTTAAACTGGTGCAGCCTATCAGGAGAGCAACGTGGTGATATATATATATTAAAACCTTAAAATGTGGATACACTCAGACCCAGCAGACCGACTTCTAGAAGCATACTGTGAAGGAAATAATGACTTGCTCACTGGAGCAACGTTTATCAAATTGGAAGTAACTAGTAGTCCCACAGCAAGGTATTTTGAATTAATTGGGATACAGTCGTGTAATAGAATAAACCATTTAAAACCTAAAATTTTTTTTGAAAAGTGATTTTCATAATAAATGTGAAGCATTACGTTTAAAGTAATATGATTCTGTTTTCAAAATATGTACGTAAAAGACAGAGAGGAAATTCATTTGGGGGAGGCAGTGTGACAGGATGGCCTCCCCAGCTTCGGACCCGATCACAGCCAGGGCTGCACCCACTGTCCCCCTGCACCCCACTGGAATTACAGCCATGAGCAGACCGGCAACTGTATTAGCTTTTCTCCAGCTGTCATGGAATCGGACTCAGTTTTCTGTTCAAATGGCTCTTTTTCAACCAGTTGTTTTCTTCTTGATGAAAATAAAAATATAGGTTCTAATATAACCATCTTTTTAGGTTTGATTTTCTCTGTCTGTTCGATCATAATGTGATACTCGTGTGGAGAGAAAGAAAATGAGCAAAAATTTGAACGTCACTCACTTCTCGTTGGTCCGTAGCTCAACAGGTCTGGTCAAGGAGTGATATCCCAAATAGTTGTAGTTTTGTCGTCGGCAGTCTGAGAGGACAGCGGCCAGGGGGCGAGCCAGACTTCACCTGTCGCCTACTCACTGCAGTAGGGAAGGAGAAAGGACCCTGGGTGGTTGATCCTCTAACTAAGCCTCTTTAGTTTGGATAGAGGGAAAGTTCCCAACCCGTCTCTTGTCTTGAGGGACTTGAGTGTACCAGGCTGACTGTGCGCCTCTATTCTTGGGAGTCAAGTTTAGTGGAGACTCAACTTTTGTAGAAGTGATACTGAGGCAGAAATAGTCTTCAGAAAATAAACACTGCGTAGTCCCGTTCCCCACCCCCATTTGAAGCAGGGGGACCAAAAACAAAAACAACAGGTTTTGTTCCCCAGAAGTTAATGCACAAATAACATTACTTTGACAAGTTTGGTGTAACCATTACCGTTTATACTTGTCAGCTAGCCCTCCATTTGTTTTCATTGCAAGGCTCTGGATGTTTTTATTCATATAAACCTTCTGGCTAGTCTAACACTCCAACCCTTCACACTAAGGACATTTTGGCTGACAAAGAATTGAAGTGATATTTTGTTTAAGAATATTCTGGAAAGCTGTGCTAGTATGTGCATGGCGGATATATTCCTCCAGTCACCTCATCTTTGAGGGGATATGAAGGAGAAAGAGTGGCACCTTCTTCCAACCAACTCTTCCTGAACTAAAGCAATCGTGTGTGAGGCAACTGTGCCAGGCCACGGGGAGAGACCCAAAGGTGACCCAGACGCAGACCCTGCCCACAAGGCACCCAGTTGGGGTGTGCAGACATGAGGGCGGAAGGGAAGGGACCCCTAGAGCACCGCGGGGACACACCAGGGAGGCAGAAAGCATCTGAGGGGCAGGAATTCAGACTCAGAGATGGAGAGGGAAGGGGGGGCAAGGCTGTAGGACAGGCAGTAGGAACCACTGAAGGCTGAACTGAGAGAAGTGGTTCAAGCTTTGCTTTACGGGGCGATGCTGCCCCCGTGCCGCATTGAGTTCAGGGGGAGACTGAAAGCAGGACCAACAGGTAGGCAGCAACCACCCGACGAGGTGAAGTGAATGACTGACCTGGGGGATGGCTGGATTTGTTTGATGCCCAGTTTGTTTCTGCATCCCTGCCATCTCCTTGATCTCCAGGTTCAAATATGCACCTGCTCCTCTGGCAGGTCTGCTTGAATCCTTAATGGATGGCTCATAGCTTAAGGTCTAAACGGACGACTTGATTTTCTCCTCCAAAGCTGTCCTTTGCTTGACTGCTCACCCTTCACCAATGGTACCTGCACCACTGCCTCCCTCGAGCCAGAAGTCTAGTTGTCATCCTTGGGTTTTCCCTGTCCCCTTCATGCTGATCCACCAGCATATTCTGTCTGTTTTTCTTCCAAAAATGTGTGTATCTCAGGTCTACACACGTCTGTCTGTCTCTACTGCCGCCACCCAAGCCTTGGTCAAGCGGTGGACTCGAGCTGGCCTCTTGCTTCTGTTCTCAACCTTCTGCAATTTGTTTTCCATACAACAGCTAAAGCAATTTTTTAAAACATAAATCATGACTCTTCCTTACTCAAAACCGTCCCGTGTCTTCCCATTGCACTTAGCATGAAATCCAGATTTTAGACCACGGCCGTATATGATCCTCTGCGATCCCCGATCCCCGCCTGCCTCTCAGACTTCGTCTTCCACCACTTTGCCCCCACACCCACCCCTCCCCGGTGCTGTGGCTTCACTCTCCTTTTCAGTCATCAGACAAGCGTGGCTCATTCTGATCTGTGACCTTGGTAGTTGCTGCCCCTGGTCTGTCCAGGATATTCGGGACACTCTTCCTCTGCCTCTTTACAAAGCTGGCTCCTGGTTTCTGCTCCAGCAACACCCCTGCAGAGAGACCTTGGCTGCCCACCCCTCTCCAGAACAGTCCGCCCACCCCAGCCACAGTTCTCTCCTCCTTCAGTGCGCTTACCACTCAGGTGACCTTGTTTATGTGTTCATTTGTTCATTGTCTCCCTTCTCCAGAACCTAAGCTCCAGGAACTGAAGGAGGTTAGCAATCTTTTCCCCATATATCCTCTTCCTGTATATATGCCCTATGTGAAAACTGTTTGTGGAATAAATAAATAGCTCTGTTTGGGCAGGTGGTACATTAGAAGAGCAGTGGGAACTGAGTAGGAAGTGCAGTGGCGCCCAGGAATTGCAGAGTTGTTTAAACGGACTCTGGTAGTGCCTGCAGTCTCTGACTAGCGTGCTTATCTTGCTAATTATCGATTGTTCTCCTGACCCCCTCTTCCTGAGCTCCGAGTTTGGAATTGAAGCTGCACCTCCCCTTTTCACATTTCCTCTGTCCCCAGTCACACCTTTCCCATCGTCCCGTGTTCTCATCTTCCCAGCATGCTTAGAGTGCACTTTTGATCAGATCGATATTCCATATAATTACATAAAAGCTAACAACAGCCAAGCCTCTGCAAACTGTGATTACTTCTCTTTCCGGCATAGCTTTCGCTTTCCCTACTCATGGTTTTGTCTGCTTGCTAAGGATCCTATGTACTCATCCGCAAACCTTTACCCAGCTACATAGATCGCAGTATGTTCAGACACTTTTGTTCTTCCAAGTTCATCTTTAAGAAGTTTATCCGTCACCTTGACCGGTGTGACTCAGCGGTGAGAGCGTCAGCCCGTGGACCAATGAGTTGTGGGTTTGATTCCGGTCAAGGGCACGACCTCAGTCGATGTGTCCCTCTCACATCGATGTTTCTCTCTCTCTCTCTCTCTCTCTCTCTCTCTCTCTCCCTCCCTCCCACTCTATCTGAAGATAGATAGAAAAATATCCTCAGGTGAGGATTAGAAACAAAGAAGTTAGTCCACCATCTTTGCCCGATTCCAATTTGGATTGGATTCCCTCTAAGCCTACAGCCCAGCTGTTGCCTGGGGATCTTCCTCATGTCTTATTTATATGGGTCTATTTCCTTATTTTGACACACAGGTAGCTTCTTGAGAAAAGCTCCTGGGGATTGTTCTTTATTGTTTTGTTTTTGTTTTTTGAAACTTTGTATTAGAAAATGTCTTTATTTTGACTGCTTGGTTCATAAATTGGCTGGGCTGTAAGCCAGCCAAGCAAACTTGTAATATGCATAAACACCCACCGGCACTTTTAATTCATCAGGGTTAACATTTTCCCTTTCTGTAAAAGGCTATTTTTTTTTTAGCAAATAGCTTTTAATTAATTTCAAAGGATTTTCTTGGATGATTGTCACACAACTCAATTTTGACCTGCTTTTGTTGTTATGATCTAAAAATGTTTTATGAAAGTTTAAACGTTTTATAGCTGAATAGACTGAACATATGTTTCCTGTGATAATAGTGTGCTAACATTTTCTTAAAGATTTGCATTGAAGATGTGTATGGAACAATTGTACTTTTGCTTTATTTTTGTGTATTACTTTAAGGGCTCATCATCCTTATAGGGTACTGGCCCTGAAGGAATCCTAGGGTATTACAAGCTGAGCATTGGTGTTTCACTGACTGGCCCATTGGGAGAATTACCTGGATGCTCTGTAAAAATACTCATTTCTGGGCTCCATATTCTAGACTAGCAAAATCACTCTTTTGGAGAGGTGTCTCAGCGTCTGGGTTTTCAACAAGCATTCCAGAATATTCTCGAGGTGAGAAACATCTGCCGGAGATTAGCAGTTTTTAAAAGGTGGTTTTAGCCCTGGCCGGTTTGGCTCAGCAGTTAGAGTGTTGGCCCACAGACCGAGGGATCTCGGGTTCGATTCCTGGTCAAGGGCACGTGCCTGGGTTGCAGATTCGATCCCTTAACCCAGTCAGGGTTGATGTGTCCCTCTCACATTGATGTTTCTCTCTCACTCTCTCTCTCTTCTCCCTCCCTCCCTCCTACTCTATCTGAAAAATACCCTTGTGTAAGGATTTTTAAAAAAACAGATGGTTTTAGATGAAAATTTCTCTTCACTAGCAATGTGTATCGTCTCTTGACTTGAGTGGAAATTTACAAAATGTCCAGTTCAAAACACGGATATTCTCTATTCAGTGCCTTGATGAATTTGGTCATTAATATGTCCTGTTCCCGAGCAGGGATTTCCATTGTCAAGTACAGTTGGGGCAAAATCTCATTGCCAGAGAGTTTTTGCTCCTACATACATTCTGTTAGTATTATAAGCTGCAAAATAATTAATTTCCCACAATAGCCAGGTTTGAGCCTAATATAATTACATCGGAAGAGAAAGGGGTTATCAGCAGAATGGTGATTACTGTTTAAGGAAAGGACTCAGAATTGCGACTCTGCTGCCTTTGCAGGAACTGCCTTTTGCCCTGTGAACTTCGTCTGAGGCAGCAGCGTGATAACTGAGGAGGAACCGAAGTCACAGAGCAGGGCGTCCAATGAAAACAAGTGTTCAATAATGAGGGGCAGGGACTGCAAGAAAGATTTCAGTAAAACAGTTTTCCACAGAGGAGGCAGAGCCCTTTTTCTCTTTTAGAAATGTGGGCAGCAAATTCTGAAAACCCAAAAGGAAGCAATTATTTATTTCAAAATTCTTTTCATATGTTCCTTTTTGGACAACATTTGGCTTTTTATTTTCGCCTCCGTTATCCTTCAGGGTCTCTCCTTTGAATGCTGTGCCTATTTGCGTACATCGCCCAGTGGGACGTAAATCCCAGTCAGTCCTCACTGGGGTCTCTTAAAGCCTTGAATGAAGCGTTTCTCAGCCTCCCCGGGGAAGGCTGCTGTTTGTCCCAGGTGTCTGCGAAGGGCCTGCGGAGCACTGCCTTGGTCTTCCCTTCCAGATGAAAACGCTCCCGACACCTGGGGAGCCCACGACCTGAGATGGTTCAGGGCTGCTCTTGCCAATTTTCCTCTCTTTGAAGGGATTTTGCGTTTTTCAAAATTTCTTCTCTATCTGTAAAGTTCACTTTCTGACCTGCCACGCTGTCCATGGAGGATGGAAATTTGGAACACACCGCGGTGAATTAACTAAGCTCGTGTCAAACGTTTCTGTGGGCCTCACTGAGCAATGTTTCACTTTCCTGAAATCTACGAAGGCGGAATTGTATACATATGTGCGCAGCTGGTGTTCTGTCCCTTGGAAAGTACTTGGCTGCCAATTTAGACAAGAAAACATAAAAAGAATGAAATCAAACTTGAGATTTTAAAAAAGAACCTAGAACTGCACTCTGTAAAAACTGATCCCTTTAGTCATCCAACCACAGAATGTCAGAAAACACATATACCTCATTTTTCAAACGATGATGTTTTATTTATAGAGCCATTATAAAGTAATCGTAGCAGAAGCTGTTAAAGAACCTTTCTTTTCCCTTCTTTTAGGCGGCGTGGGGTAGAGATGAGGTTGAAAGCCTTGTGACGTTTTCACTCTACCTTCAATGTATGAATAAATAGCTTTACAGACAGCGGTAAATGTCTATATTAGTTTCCTAGGGCTGCCATGACAAAGCACCATGGACTGGGTGGCTGAAACAATGGAAGAATCATTTCTCACGGTTCTGGAGTCCAAGAGTGTAGGGCTTCGAAGGCTGGGGTCTAGGTTTGGTGCTTCTGAGGCCCGTCTCCTTGGCCCGCACGTTGCTGCCTTCTCCGTGGCATCACGTGGTCTTCCTTCTGTACGTATGTGCACCTGTCCGTGTCTAAACTTTCTCTTCTTACGAGAACACCAGTCATACTGGGTTAGGGCCACCCACATGACCTCATTTTACCTTAATCACCTCTTTCATACATGGTCTTATATCGAAATACAGTCACATTCTGAGGCACTTGGGGGTTAAGACCTTCAACATACACATTTGGGGGACACAGTTCAGCCCATGGCCATGTCCTTAAAATAAGTTAAACTGGGATCCATGCACAGTGGCCCATAAGCACGTTGGATCCATTGTCTTTTTTCTGGTTTCCTCAATTCCAGCCCTAAAAGAGATTGCAGTCTCTTCCTTGCTCACCCCCAACAGTGCCACATGTTAGTGGTTATGACTTGAGGAAGAGGAGGCATTGAAGGTGATTGGATGGCAGTCTACCAATGTCACTAGACAGTGCCACTCAGGAAGTGAAGCATAGACTATACAGAGTCTAAGGGGTAACATTAGAAAGCAGTCTATGTGAACATGATATTTCTGCTATAATTGTGTAACAAATAATAATCTTGTGATTGGAGCACCAAATCGATTGCATAATGCTAGAAAAACAAGACGAAAAATGTTTATCAAGATTCTAATTTCAGTGTGGTCAGCTACTAGGTGCCACCTGGCTGGTTTTGAGGTCCCTGAATGCGAGGCACTCTATTTAGAGAAACGCTTTGTTCCCAAATGTCACTACATATATATTTTTTCTTTCTGTGTTTGACTGTTCCTACTCTTTATGCTTTCGGTGTGTTAGATGTGTTTGCTACTCTGCAGAATGACATGTTTCTTCCCAAAGAGCCATTAAAATAAGAAAGAAAATGAATAAAGATGCTAAAGAAAGATAGTGTTTAAACACCTGTCAAAGTAAAGCCAAAAACAAGATTGTTCTTGCCAGAAAATGCAGCAGCCTCACTGAGTCAGGTTGGTAATTCCAAGAAGATTCACATGCGACTAAATACATTTGTATTATGTCCCATACACATTGCAGAACACCTAGCAGACTTTCAGTGATGGCTTCCTATCTCTTGTTAAATTTCTCAGGAAACTCTTCACCGGGATGGACAGTTGGGGTGGACTTGCTCATCTTGCCACAGAACATGAAGATAGTGCTCCTTTAGGTTCAGAATTCCTTCATTTAAATGGGACAGGTCCCGCCTGGCTGGTGTGGCTCAGTGGTTGATCATCCATCCATGCACCAAGAGGTTGCTGTTTGATTCCCGGTCAAGACACATGCCCAGGTTGTGGGCCCAATCCCCAGTGGGGGGCATGCAGGAGGCGGCCAGTCGATGTTCTCTCTCATCGATGTTTCTATCTCTCTCTCCCTCTCCCTTTGTCTCTCTCTGCAATCAATAAAGACAGATTATTAAAAAACACACAAAAAAGGAACAGATCCCTGAAGCCATTTGAGCACACAAGACTTGGGTGCATCAGAATCTAACATTCCTAGATCTTCTCTTAGGATTCAAAACTCTTCAGTAACCTCAGAAATGATTTAATTTTTTAAGGCGTTTTTTTGGACCAGAAGTTTCCTAGAAGTCAGACTAGAGATGGCTGAGATTAAAACAAACAAACATTTCCCAAAAGCTGCATGCAAGATCCAACTTTGGGGGACCCTGCTCTGAATCCAAAATAATGATGGAGTAGGTGTTGGGGACATGCAGGGAACTCTTAGTCATGCCTCCACGCCCATTAGTGGTGACCCTGTCACTTTAGCTCTTTCAAGCATTCTGTAGCTTAGAATCTGCTGAACACTCAATCTAGGGAAGACTAAGTCACAGAATATTTGTGTTCTCCCACGTGAGAACACTTCGCTTGGACCCAATATATTTCAGATTCAAAATTCAACATCCTGAAGCCCCAAAATGAAGTCTTATTATATACAATGGAACTAACTGAGGAGGATTTAATTACCAATCCCTTGTGAGTTTGCAGTTCAGTGCAGCCTTATTCTTATTGCCGGGTACTCCAGTCCTGGGGCAAGGAGAAAGAGCACAAAGTTCCTGTTCGCGCTCAGGAAGGAAAGGGTGCAGAGGCATCTTTGAGAATGATGTCTTGGCCAGTCCAGTGGATAACGATTCTCAGTACACAAGCGTCCTTGGGACCTTGGTATCAGCCTGAACTGTCAAGGATCTGAGGTTCTGAGGTTAACAGAATCATGAAACAGAACTTTTCTCTTTAGATTTTGACAGTAGGCGTATTTGGAAACAGGAGTAAATGCAACTTCCTGTGTTTGGCGGCTATAGCAACACATCTTCTATAGTTTAGGACTTCCACAAACCAAAAGCAACAGCAACGGATTAGCCCAGCTAAATGCAGAAAGTTCCATAACCGGATCTTCGACATGATTCCCTAAATGTTGTGTTGACCCAGTAAGCAACCGGTCCTTCAAATAAAATAGTGGAGTTTTTTGTTTTGTTTTTCTACTTTGTTATTTTTTGCAGGTAAAGTATAAAAATAAATTGTGCAACTTCCCAGCTGGTGGAAAATAAAGTCACGTTCAGTTCTAGCTACCCTCTCCCGTTCTGGTGGATGATGTCCACCCTCTTGCTTTGTTTCTTCCCGAGGTCCAGGGCATTTCTGCGGCAGGATATTGGTGACTCCCCTGGAGTGCTGCTTGGTCTGAGCAGCTCCCAGCAATTGCCTCGAGGCCGAAGGGGAATGCAGGTGGCTGTGTAGGAGTCTATTTTGAAGGGTGTGTTTTGTTTTCCTGGAGACCTCTAGAAGATCAGGAAAACATCTTTCCAAAACATGTTCCTGCCCCAGTTGCTCCAGATCATAAATAATCCACTTCTGTCATTTATTCCCCTCAAACCCTTTCCATGGCACCCGTTCCACTTTCATGGGTGGGGAGGAGGAGCAAGTAGTAGAAGTAGTTGACCTTTCTTGAATATTGCTGCGGTGTTATGGCCCTTTCCACGTGCTATCTCTGCTAACCCCAGCAGCCACCCAGTGGTACACTGTGTTACCCATTCTGTGGACGAGGAAAAGACTCTGAAAGGTTGAATGACTTGCCCAAGGTTACCAGCTAGGACATAGAGGAAGAGGTTATTGAATTCAAGTCTTTCTAGCCCACGTTTTTCTTCCGTACTCCTCACAGACAGGTCTGTGTTTACACTTAAAATGACTAATTTTTTTTTTTAAAGTATACACAGAGTGTTTCCAGGGTGCCAAATAAACTAAAGAATTAAACAATGCATTTGCTTGTCTGGAAGTTTTGATGTAGAGCAACGTGTCAGTCATCTCTTGGTTTGTGTTTGCTTCTCTGAAGATAACTGGTATACCCGGAGATATTCGATTTCCAGTTGAAAGCTGAGATAGGAGAGGTGATGTTTTCTGTTTAGACTGGAACAAAAACTTGCTGCTGGTTGCCAGCCTCAGCCATTCTTAGTAATTGAGCGGGTTGCGTTATATAGTGAGAGCTTTGCCACCACCACACTGGGCTGCTGTGTGAAGGGCCTTAGCATTGTACCAGTTTCTGATGTGTTCAGGGAGTCAGAGGTCCGGAGTATCAGTACAGAGCTAAACAGCCATAATAATGTTATATTATGAAAGAATTTGATTTCAGGTTAAAATATGGTTTTATAGTTTTATAATTTTCTTTCTGGTTCTGAGATTCAGATTCTCGTGTGTAATGCCTGAAAAGAATGGAAAGAAACAAAAACAAAAGCAATTTGGATTAAGTTCCAATTTAGGTAGATAGTTTGCCTTTCCCTGTTGTTTGTTTTTAAATCCTCACCCGAGGACATTATTCCATTGATTTTTAGAGAGAGTGGAAGGGCTGGAGGGAGAGAGAGAGAGAGAAACATTGATGTGAGAGAGACACATCTATTGGTTTCCTTCCACATGACCCCAACTAGGGCTGGGGGTCGAACCTGCAACCCAGGTACCTGCCGGAATCAACCTAAGACCCTTTGGTCTGAGGGCTGACGTTCTAACTGCTGAGCCAAACTGGCCAGTGCGCCTTTCCCAGGTTCTTCTTGATGAAACTAAATGACCTGTCTGACTTCCCCAGTTAGGAGAAAGAGGTGAAGACTGAAAAAAAAACACGAAAAAAACAAAAACAAAAAAAATTGAGATGCCTAATGTGTTCTAAATGTTTAGAGAAGGAAGAAGGAAATGTCAGTGTGGTGTGTGTGGAGGGGTAAAAAATTAATTCTCACCATTCATCACTGGAAAGTTCCTAAAAGCTTATTTCACATATAAATTATTCCAACTGTTCTTCAGTTATTTGTCTTTGATCGAGTGTCTTTTCTAAATGACATAATAAACAGCATTTAAGTCTTTGTTCACCTGGAAAATTTGTCCAAAGCGCCTGTACCATTCTTAGGAGTGTTAATCATCCTTCCTGCTGGCTTTGATATTTGCTCAGTTTCAAACTTTAGTGTTTGTTATATTATCTTTCAAAATATTTGGAATTCTACAGGAAAGCACTGTTGGGAACAGTTTCCTCTGTGTGAAAAATCTCAAGCTCAAATAAATCATAGCTTAGTTAGGCCAGGCCTTGTGCGTTATTGCCAGACATGTGTCCGTGATTTAGTTATTCGTTTTGTAAATATTTATTAAGTACCTTCTGTGGCCTAGGTGGGGCCCCACCCACCTGGAACCCAAGCCTTTGGTCCCTATCCTCACGGGCCTCCTGATCTACTAGGACTACTACTTCCCTTCTCAGACTTGGTCCTCAAAGAGGCAATTTTGTCCCCTCCTCACTAACAACAATGACTTGTGTGGCTTCTGGAAAAGTCAGTGCAGTGCATCTGGCTACTTCTGTAGTGCAGCTTTGGGCTTTCCCCCCCTTCATTCTAATCTGCATTCAACATTCCTTCAGGCCAGCATTGAAAATCTTAATAAAAATGATACCAGGAAAGAATTCGGGGATAGGCTGTCTGGCTAGATGGCGGCCTAATTGGATTCCGAGGCTCTCCGTGCCATGTCCTACCCCAGTCCTGCTGGTACAGCGTGTTCTCTGGAATGCTCGCTTCACCACATGTTATTGCAAAGAACAAAACCAAAATAGAACATCTTGTACGTGGAATATCCTCAGTGACTGTATTGGAAGGGGGAGAAAATCAAAATCAACCCTCAAAGTATCATTACTATAAAATTATTTTTTAAGGAAGCAATTAATAGAATTGTTTCTCTCTCCCTCTCTCTCTCTCTCTCTCTAATTAGGTGTATAAACTAAGGAATGTTATTCCTTTGCTTTTCAGTGATTTTTAAGTGGTTTCCTGCTTCATTTGGACAGGATATTTTCACCTTTTAGGTAACATTAGGAAAGTAGACTAACTCTCAACAATGTTACCCTGAACTTCACCTCAGACCTTGGAGATCGTTTTATGCCATGCCTGTCACTAGAACTAATGCTCCCCTGTCCCAGTGTGAGCCCCTCAGTCACCCGCACGCCCTGTGCTGCCCGGACATGCTGAATTTCTATGTTGGAATGGATGGTTGCTTGCATGGTGTTGCCAGCCTCCCTCAGAGACTGTAAGCCTCCTCAGGACACAGATCCAATCCCTTTTGCCCACTATTATAGCCCAGTGCATTACCTTGTTTATAATAGTTGCTCAATAAATTAATAATGCATTTCACAATAAGCAGATTTTTCTGCATCCTCATCTTTTTTGGACTTCTCCTTGCTCCTCTTCCTCATATTGTCTGAAACCCACCTTTCCTTGGTAGTTCTTCCCTGATAACTGTCTACATTGGAGGTTCTGTTCTTCTCCATGTCTCACCATTGACGTTCGATGCATTCCTGCCCATGTTGCTTCCAAGTATTGTGTGTATTCTCATTTAGAGTACAAGCCATCCTGCTGAGTTTCTCTTCACATCTCTTTGCTGCTGTCCTCATCTCCTGACTTCCTGGTCATTCCTCACAATCACCAGATGTCCAGGCTGTCCTTCCTCACCCTAAGTCTCGGTATTACCCTGGGGGAAGTCAGTCCCCACGTGCTAGTCCGTTCTCTCCCGAACCTTCACTCTCTCCCTCCCTCCAGGCGCTATCCCCTCAGCCCATAAACATGCTTCAGTGTCCCCCACACTTTTGACTTTAAAAGAAATAATTAAACAGAACACTTTTCTTCATTTGATGATTCTGGGTACAGAAGAAGGGCCAGGTTCTCTGTTGCATGCAACCTGCTGCCTCCCACATGCAGTCCTCCTCTGAGAGTTTGCCTCCGGTCCTTAACGGCTGCTTTTGTTTGGACGGCTATCACACGACTTCAACACTGACATTTGCTGACGTGCCATTCGTGTATTTCTGACTGTCTGCTGAACATCTTCCCCTGAATGTCCTGCCAACACCTGGAGTCCATGGTGCCGACACAAGCCATAGGTCTGTTCTCCGTGTTGTCGTCTCGTCCTCGCAGCCCACCATGTCCTGGGAGAGGTTCAGGCCATGGAGTTCTCTGTGACTTCTCTAGGTAGTTCATCTGTTTCCTTACTCCTCCCTCAATGTCCCTTGAGCCCATTCATCATTTCCAGTCCACTCTGTCTAAGTTCAGGGCCTGCATTGTCGCAGTCACCTCTTAACTGAATGAAAAGGATATAAATCTGAGTGCCTTGGGGATTCTTCATGACTAATTGACATAAATTCTTCTTCCAGCATCCCGCCTTCCATTGTATAAGCCTGTAGGTTTCATTTCTGCCTTGGGAAGAGAGTCCAGAATTCTACAGGTGGCCACCAGTCTCTCCACAGATACCAGCGCTGGGAACTTGGTGTGACTGCCAGGGGACTCTTGGAATAGAGACAGGGTTAGTCACATTACATGTAGACTCTCAGGGCTCTTATTTATCCACCAGCCGATGACCTGAAGATATTGGTCCAAATTTAATGTGTTATTTTAATAGTACTTCTGTTATATTCATCCTCTATGGGAAGTTTTTAATAATTTTGTCTGAGGCAAAATTTAGCTGCTTACTTAAAAGTCATGAAATTGCATTTGATTCTATTTTGCAATTTCTATATAAGGTCTGACAGCTTCTCCCCTAAAATTTCACCCCTGTGTGCGTGCTCAGCATACACCACGTGGTCATTGTCCTAACAGGGGAGGTGAAATTCTCTCTCACTTGGTAGTTTGTTCACTGGACGTGTATCGACCTTTTCTTCCTTTTCACAAACGCAGCACACCCTCCCCACACCAAGACTTCTGGACTTGTAGATGGCTGGGGAAGGAAAGGAAGGTAGAAAGCTGGTTGGTTCCTTTCTTGTTTTTCATCTTTGTAGCAGACTTCTTGCCATTCTTTTTTTTTTATGAAATATTTATTGATTAAAAAAAAATTTTTTTTTTTTTAGAGAGAGAGAGAAAGGGAGAGAATGATAGAAACATTAATGTGAGAGAGAAACATCGATCGGCTGCTTCCTGAATGCTCCCCACTAGGGATTGAGCCCGCAACCTGGGCATGTGTCCTAACCAGGAATCGAACCAGGACCTCTCAGTCCTTGGGGCAATGCTCAATCCACTGAGCTGCGCTGGCTAGACTTCTTGACATTCTTAAGCACAGCCATCCTATCATAGATAATTCATGAGACCTTTGCTTGTAGCAGTAACAATGATATTCAAAACTGAAGATGCTTTTATTTACATTAAAATTGATTTTCCATTGCACAGTGACCCTTTCCCCACTCAGAGTTTCTTTAAACCCCAAATCCGAGTGGCAGTATTTACTCTGTTAAATATCCTACAGCAAGTCTCGGGGATGTTGTTCATGTCAGTGCAACAAGATGTCACACAGCTCTGCACAGACACACTCCCTCTGAGGCCCGTCAGTCGCAAGTTGAAACTCTGAAATTCTCCGTGAGGCTTGCAGACAGATGGAAGTCTTTAGTAGCTTTTTTCCCCTTGGGAGTTTAAAAATAATGGCTGCCTTCGTTAGAAAAACAAGTTAAAAAACTGATGGTATCAAATTTCTAAAATTAATACTATGGTAAATCAGGATTCTGCGCAAATGACTATAGTCAATATAAGGGAGGCGTGCGCTCTGCCTGCATCCAGCGTGGGCTTCGCTGTAAGGACACTGGCGTAGTTTTGGAGAGCAAAACAGTACCTGCCCCAACTCCGGGATTAGTCCAAGGAAGTGGTTGGGAGTAGAATTGAGTTATTATTCACTAGGGTTTATGTCTTGCCTTCTCTTAAAATAGAGCCCTATTCCCACCCACGACCCTGTGACCCATTTTGTACAAAGGATGCACTGGAGACAAACTGTTGGGTTTAAATCCCATTTACCATCCGTAACCTTGGGCAAGTTGCTTGGTCTCTCTGGGCTTCAGCTTCCTCATTTATGAAATGGAAATATTATACTAATTGCAGCTACTTCATCGGGTTGTGGGGACAAGTGATGAGGTAGTATTCATGAAGCATTTGGAATGGGTCTGGATGTGACCTATAAGATTGATGTACTCAACACACAGCAGTATGGGAATCATAGAATTTTTAAAGTTGGAAGAGCCTAAAGATCATTTAACCTACTCCCTAATTTCAGCAATGAAACATTGGGATCCTTGCTCAAGGTCACAGGGCTCGTGAAGTAGCCGAGTTGGGCCGGGGACTCAGCTCTCTTCTTGGCTAACAGTTAACCATCCCAATTGGATGGTCAAAACCCAGAACGTTGACTGAGATTTATTGCCTCTCCCGATTGTGCAATGTCTTTTTGCTTTTTGTTCTACAAACAGAGTCTTACTGCTCTTTTAGAGTTACTAGGAGGTGCTGCTGGTTCACCATAAGTTCGGCTACCATATTTCAATGAGTACAACCTTGTAGAGTGGTGGGGGCCGAGGGGAGCCTAGATCAAAATCAGATGACCTAGACTATGTCTCTGCCATGAGTTAATGGTTTGAGAAGCCACACGGTCTTCTTAGGTCTCAGCTTCCTCATATATAGGGCTTTAGTGTATGTATAGGATAACGTAGAACTATTACACACGAGTGCTGTTCCTATAAGTGATGATGTGTACTCAATGTTTCTGTGGATTGCATTGCTTAGAACAACTGCCTGCTCTATTATGCAGACTAAGAACAAACACAAAGCTGTCATTATTTACAGAAAATGCTTCTAATTTAGCAAGGCTTCAGGGCAACCTCAGAAGATGGTAGAAAGGTAGATTAGCTCTCCCAGAGCCCAGTAAGGGAAAGGAGATATTATTGACATTTTCCAGGTAAAGAACGTGCTAATGATAGCCTTTCTAAAAAGAAGAGCTGTCTATAAAGCTCACCATTTTCAAGTGCTCTGTCATCTGAGGTCTTGCTAAGGTAGCATATTTCTTGTTTCGTAACTAGGTAGCTGTGCTTTGAAATGCTCCTATGTTTCAACGAATCTCACATACATAATGTGTAGTGAGAGAAGATAGACACAAAAGAATTGCTGTATAATTACACTAAGTTGAAACTCAGGAGCACATAAAAGAAGTCAGTGGTGATGGGAGTTATAACTGGTTATTTGGGGGAATGGATAAGAGAGGGTAGGTATTGACTGGGAAGAAGTACAAGGAAGCTTCTGGGCCTGGAAATGAACTAGACCTTGATATAGATGGTGTGTGTGTGTGTGTGTGTGTGTGTGCATTCATATAGACAAAGAGAAAATAAATATTTATTGGTTAAATTATATAACTAAGTAAAGAAAACGTATCTTCCTCAAGTGATGTGTCGAGATGATGAGTGGGGGCCGAGCCTGGACCAGAAGTGAAGTCTGTCTGCCTCCAGAGGTGGCCCTTAACCCAAGGTTTTAACTTGGTGCTGTGACTCCTGTGAGGTCCACGGAGATCACAGACAGGATTCTTGCCCTTACAGAGCTCATGGTTGGTGGGGGAAGCAGACATGCTCGTGGTCAGTGATGCCAGCCAAGGGGGGAGGCATTGGAACAAAAGCGAAAGCAGAGCAGCCCAGAGGAGAGCAGTAATGCAGTAATTTCAGGGGTGGGGTGGGGGTGGGGGCTCGGGAACATTTCACAGTGAGAGGGAAACTTGAACTGGTACCACAAAGATGAGTAGCCTTTCTAGTGGAAATCAAACCAAGGGTGGCTGACCTTTTAAAGTAATGCCAAGAAAAATGTTCTCATCACAGTGCTGTGCTCATAACAGACAGATGATACATATTTATGGAAAAAGACAAAAACAAACTTGTAAAGTCATATCTTTGAACATGTGTCATTACAGGGGGTACGAGTTAGCAGTTCTGAAACTGCTGTACGTTGCACTGGAATGGAACAAATGGGCAGTGAATATGGGAGCCAGGTTTCTCATTCTTGGAAAGAAAGGTTACAGATAAGCAAGGAGAGGAGGCAGAGTGAGCCACATGTTACTGGATTAGAGTTGGAGACATCACAATGAACTTTTGTGTGGCCAGATACACAAAGAGATCAGATAGGTAGGTAGGTAGGTAGGTAGGTAGGTAGGTAGGTAGATAGATAGATAGATAGATAGATAGATAGATAGATAGATAGATAGATAGAGATAGTAGATAGTAGATAGACAGACAGACAGTGTGTACATTTGGCTCAGTATACACACATGTATTTCCTAGCTTTGTTTGTTCAGAGGACCTAGAAGCAATGATACCCTGTGAGCACACCAAGCACTCAGGTCTTAGGTTCTAACAGCACTCTCCAATAAAAGGAATTAGAGAATTTTTAAACTTTCTACGTATAAATGTATCTACCATTACCGGAAAATCTGAGAATAATAGAATTTTAGACTTAGAAATGACCTTAGCTGGCACAGAAGAAAATTGCTTTTTGTCAGCTGATAATTCCTTTAAAACATAATCAGCATTAAGGTAAAAGTCACGGCTAAAAATATTTTTAAAATTATTTAGCCATCATCTTTTTAAAAATCCAGCAAGAGTAGAAAGAACAGAATGCAGACAAGAAATTAAATTTAAAGGAAAAGAATAGAAGGTGAAAATGTTGCTATAATAGAGTTAAATGAAGGAATTTTAGTCCCCTCAGAGGAAGACTGCTCTTATAACTTCCCTCCAAGTTTGCCAATTTCTGTTTTTCTGTCACTTGAAAGAAACTGTAAAGGTCCACGAGGCATTCATCTTACCCACAAAAAGGAAGAGATTTGATCCAACCCTTCCCAATGCAAACACTTACTAGCAGGAGAGCAGGGATCTCCTTCAGACCACTCGAGACAAGGATAACCACCTGACTTCCTTGGAAACCATTATTCAGTCTCATCGGCGGTGGCTCAGGGAATCAGTTCGCTCTCTGTCTGCTTGGTTGTGTGCCAGAAATTGTATACGACAACACATGTCCTAAGTCACGGTGTCAGTGTGGAGAGAAGACCCACGTAAGTGCAGGAAATGAAGTTGTGTCTTCCATAAGCACTGTTCTAATGCTACTTTGCCATGTTTCTGTGGCCTTTAAAGAGAAGTGACAGCCCTGGCTGGTGTGGCCCAGTGGTTAGAGCATCGGCCCCATGCCCCAAAGGGTCTCGGGTTCAATTCCCAGTCAAGGGCACGTACCTGGGTTGCAGGTTCCATCCCTGGCCCCGGTAGGAGTCCTGCGGGAGGCAACCAATCCATGTGTCTCTCTCACATTGATGTTTCTCTCTCTCTCCCTCCCTCCCTCCCTTCCGCCCTACCTAAAAATCAATCGAAAAATATCCTCAGGTGAGGATTAACAACAACAAAAAGGGACAAGTGACAGAATTATAATGGGAACACAAACTTTATACAAATTTAAAATGCAGTGATAATATTATGTAAACCTAATAAATTACAAAGGCACAAATAGCCTAGAAACAATATTTTAAGGAAATAAAGGTTGGTTTACTTATTTTTGTTTTTTTGGTTTATTTTTGCTTCCTTCCTTTAAGTTCTCGATTTTTTTAAATGTCAGGTGTTTTTGTACAATGCCCTTTTAATGAGTATATTTTTCTTAGTACAGTAAAATCACTATGAGTTCTATTGTAAGCATATAATTCGTGCAGCAAGGTACTGTCAAAGCATATTTTTAACCACATATGATTTCTCTGTCATTGTTTTTGTTACTATTGGGCTTCAAAAATATATTCTTATTAACCTTAAGATATTCAAGGGTAGTTAGAGGAAAGCTGGGACTGTCTTTGCTGCCATTTGCACAGAGTGGCTATCAGTTTATATAGAATCAGTACCAGGAGTTCTTTTACTGAGGTTTTTTTCTTTTTTTTTTTTATCCTCACCTGAGGACACTTTTGCATTTATTTTTAGATAGAGCGGGAGGGAGAGAGGGAGGAAGAGACAGAGAGAAACATCGATGTGAGAGAGACACATCGAGTGGTTGCCACCCACACGACCCCAACTGGGGCCAGGGACAAACCGCAACCGAGGTACATGCCCTTAGCAGGAACCGAACCCAGGACTCTCTGGTCCGTGGGCCGACACTCTAACCGCTGAGCCAAACCAGCCAGAGCTACTAAGGTTTTTTTCTAAATGATCTTTTACCTCTAAAATGTGGAAGTCGGAATACCCTGCCACTTCTGTCTCACTTCCTCGGTGACTGAAATAATTCTGCATTGAGAAACATCTAAAATAAATATCTAAAATGTCACCTAACTACCGAATATTATAAAAATACTACAAACTCTTGTGTTAAGATTTAATTTTTCTAGGAATCCTTGTCAGTCGGTTCTCAGATCTTAGAGGGAGACTATCCAAACCTATGTGCTCATTCTCTCGCCTCTTTTTTTTTTTTTTTTTTTATCCTCACCTGAGGACACCCTTTCATTTTTTGTTCAGATAGAGTGGGAGGGAGAGAGAGGAAGAGAGAAAGAGAGAGAAACATCGACGTGAAAGGGACACATCGAGTGGCCGCCATCCGCACGACCAACCAGGGCCGGGGACAAACTGCAACCAAGGCACATGCCCTTAGCGGGAACCAAACCCGGGGCTCTCCGCACCGCAGGTCGATGCTCTAACCGCTGAGCCAAACCAGCCAGGGCATCTAGCCTCTTTATTTTTGGCTTCTACGCTCACATTTGCACTGCGACTACCTAAGTGATATATTTCTGTTTAAATGAAAAATAAAACCTGCATGTAATCTCTGATTTTCAGCAGTTGACGGTGTGGGGAAGTGAGCTTAGCTCAGTGGGAAAATAGACTGAGCTGTGTTCTTTAAAATTCCTGCCTTTGAATAACTAATAGCTGTATGCAATATATTTAAATATTTAAAAAATATTATATTTAAAATATTTTGAAATGTTGACCTCAGGTGTGAAAAGGAAAGTTCTGATGAATGACAGATTGCTTTTGATAACAGGGAAGTGGATAAAGGGGAACATTTAAAGCCCTCAGGAAATTTAGACCTTCATCTGGGATTAACCTGGCAATTTGTTCCTGTGTGGGTGTAAATAATGCAAAACTCGCTAGACTTGTTGCGAAAAGTTTTAGGAAAGTTTTAAACTAATTTGCATGGTAAATTGGTCCAAAAGAAAGATTATAGAAATATCAGTGGCACTGGCAGTATCCTCGGGGTCTGGAGGAAAGAAGAGAGTTTTGATGTCCTGTTTATACTCCTCATGCAGATAACAAGTCTCCTTCGTGGTCATGGTGTAAGAGAAGCAGTGGCAATTTGGCCAGCTGTGCCAACATGTGGTTTCTAATTGCAAGTGTGGTTTACTATAATAACCAACAATGATAAAATTACAGGTGGACTCATGCAAGCAGGAAACGGTCTGTGTGAGTCCGTTGCTGTGGTCGCTGGCACTGGCCCAGGCTGTTTCCAGAGCACTGATAAAGTATAGAATTGCACACGCATCATAGAGAAAGATAATGGCTGCTGATGCCTTGTGCCGCGACGGATTTAGCATTAAGGTTTCCATTTTTCACTCATCAGCCACCTCACTCAATCCCCCTTCTGTCCCTTTCTGTCACCTAGGGAATTATTTGATTTTTGTTTTTCTTTATTTTTGTTTTCAGGAGAAAAAATGGACTATTCTTAAATGGCTCAGGACCAAAGCAAACATTTTTTTAATCCTCATCCTCCTTATTGATTTTAGAGAGAGAGAAAAAGAGAGAGAGAGAGAGAGAGAGAGAATGTGAGAGAGAAACATCCATCGATTGCCTCCTGTAAGTGCCTTGACCAGGAATTGGGCCCACAGCCTTTTGGGGAGTGGGACGACACTCCAACCAACTCCAGCCAGGGCAAAGCAGGGAATTGAACATGTGAGTTCAGAGAAAATGAGAACTAGGATGTGCTACACATAGATGGAAACTTAACTTCCTATGTTTGTAATAGTCAGCCCTTTTATATTTCACAACATTTAAATTTGTCAAAATTGATCCATTCAGCATAAAGGGAAAAAGAAAAACCATACACTTAGTTCCTCTGGGTTTTCCCCTAGTTGAGGAAGGCAGTTGGACAGGCGTGGAGGGACAATAAAGGATTTTACTTCTTTACTCTAGCTTAGCTTCAACATCAGTCTGTGTACCTCTCTCTCTGCCCATCGCACTGGGGCCAACGTGGGCAGGTAACGTGGGTTAGGAGCCACACACAGAAGAATTTTCATTTCTACCTGAAGTCTGAGTAGACGTCACTAGTGGGAAGAATGGGATTTATCATTCTTGTTTAGAAGGAGCACACATGAGGATTTAGGCATTGACATGGACCGATTGTCTTTTTTCATTCAGTTTAAGATTTTCCTGCTTCTTAGTATGCCGAGTAGTTATTGTTGTTGCTGTTACTCTTCACCAGGATATTTTTGCATTGATTTTTAGAGAGAGTGGAAGGGAGGGAGAGAGGGAGAGAAACACTGATGTGAGAGACACGTGGATTGGTTGCCTTTGCTGCCATGGGAGGTCATAGTTTCCTCGGTGGGTGGCTGGAGTAGAGCAGTTATTGCTTAGAAGTTTCAGCCTTGCTAGGCTGTTCCTTTCCTACTCCTGTGCATTTTGTTGAGGCTTTTTTGGTCTATGACCATGTGTGCTCCCAGGTTGGTGACTGATGCAGCTACAAGTCTGGTATATAAGAGACAAAAAGAAAACCCAGGGATCGAACTAACCTCCATGTTGTTTCTTGGGTCCTGAGGTCCCAGGCTGGCTACTTTCTTGTCACCTTGCAGAGTCTCCTTATGTTGGTTTTATATATAACACCTAGGGGTTTGTTTTTTTTTTTAGCTGTATTTAGCAGGAGGAATAGGGGAAAAAAATAAGTCTATTCCATCTTCCAGGAAGCAAGCAGAAGTCCTTGCCATTCCATTTTTGTTTTGTTTTTCCCAATGTTTTGTTAGGAAAGTTTTGAAAATGAACCAGTTGTCCAGTTCACCACCACATGTCTACCACCTCGATTCAACACTGAACAGCTTGCTATATTTTGCTTTCTTGTGGGGCAGACGTAGGTTTACAATTGTTCGTATGGAAAATGATATAATAATAAATTAATAACACAAGAATAAACTCTGTGTTTCATGTATTCTCAACTGTAAACCTGCTTTAGCCCCACCCTGTATTTATCTGTCCATTCTATCTATCCATCCATTTATTATTTTTAGTTGACATCAGAACACTTCACCCCTAAACACATCAGTGTGAATATTATTCATTGAACTTCACTATTTATGGTTTTTTTTTAAAGTAAATTTTACGCAAAGTGAAGTACACAATATCATAATTATCATTTGATGGGTTTTGTGTAATCCATCCCTTATTGAGATAATTTCCATCACCCCAAGAAGTTCTTCACACCTCTTCTCAATTCCTACCACCACCACCTCACCCCCAAGAAGCAATTACTGTTCTGCTTTTTTCTTTCTCTCCTCTCCTCTCCCCTCCCCTCCCCTCCCCTCCCCTCTTTCTCCCCCTTTCCCCTTCCCCTTCCCCTTCCCCTTCCCCTTCCCCTCCCCTTTCCCTTCCCTTCTCTTTCCCTTTCCCTTTTCTTTTCTTTTCTTTCTTCTTTTTTTCTTCAGGGGGTTTGGCCACAAATTTGTTTTGTCTCTTCTAGAACTTGATGTAAACAGAACCACACAGTGTGTGCCCTTTGCATGTTGCTTTTCCCCAGCACAGTGTTTTTGAGATGCAGTCACGTTGTATGTATCAAGCCCTCTTTTTTTAAAATTGCTAAGTGCCGATTCATTGCAGAAATAACACTGTATGTATCCAATAGGGCCTGCTTCCAGTGTCGTGCCATTAAAATCTGATAGTCGGGGTAAATCAGTCATCACTGTTTCCTTCTGCTCTGAACACAGAGCAAGGCGACACGGTCCCGTGCCTTTCTCTGGTGAACAACAGGACTGGGCGCAGAGAGAGGTTCTGTCACACTCAGTACCCACGTTTCCCCGTTTCTTGTTGGTAGTGATCGTTGTCCTTTATTCGAGGCTGCAAACTTTTTGGTAATAGAAGCAAAACATAGTTTTAGCATTGTGAAAGTTGGAATTTAGCTTCTTGGCACTAAATTTGAATGTGTGAAGGAGAAACCATAGCCGTAATATTCATTGCTGAGAATGCCAAACTAGCCTATGGGGAAACGTCCTATTTCAGAAATACTTAGAATATTCTATTTCTGTACAAAATATTGATGTCGTTGTTGCATGGATTCAGCTGTCGGAGAGACCCATACTTGTCTGTCCCTACCTGTTAAGTAAGTCTCTTGCTTCTTCTCTATTTCCACAAAATGATCATCTGGGGGACTATAATTTCTGATTCATTTATACTTTTTGATATCAGGGGAGGTCTACCAGCTGGGAAATGGGCAAAATAAACTTTATCTGAGATTCCAGCTGAAGTGAGTGTGCTTGCTATTACAGTGCAAGAAGAAACAGATGATGCTGTTTCTAGCTGGTATTACAGCCTTTCTCTGACTTTCTTTTTCTTCCTACAGTTGACGGACTGGACAAAGCGTCTCTAGCGAACTCAGATGGCCCAGCAGCAGGTTCCCAAACACCCCCCTTCAAGAGGAAAGGGAAGCTCTCCACCATTGGGAAAATCTTTAAGCCTTGGAAATGGAGGAAAAAGAAGACCAGCGACAAATTTAGAGAAACCTCAGCAGGTATGAACATCATACCTTTGTTAGAAGAGAAGATAAATTGTTAAATTTGTCAAAAGGTAAAACATTGTAGCTTGCAGGATTTTCCTGGAAGAAAATTAATTTATATTTAAAATGAAATGATTTCATTTAAGGATGAATCAGCGTAGAATTCTGATTTGCCTTCTCTTCCTAATCATTTTGGATTTTTAAGATAGTCTTGTAAATATATACCTGTAAATTCATATAAAAACTAATGTGTAGGGAGGGGAAGGTAAAGTGAAAAATTAAAAGTGGAAATGTTATTTGCCAACATTGTAGCTGCAAGTATCCAATACACACACACACACACACACACACACACACACACACACACACACACTCGATTATATGTCCGTCTACTTAGTTCCAGTAGTACAATCCTATCTGTTAAGTAAAAAGTTGTAAATGTCTTTTTTACTGTACTTTTTCTGTAGGAAAAATTTGAAAGGCTGTATAAAAAAAATATTGCCATATTTATTGTTTCATTTTAAATTTCCATCATGTCGTTAGGACTGAGCTCTGTCCTAGGGGAGTTGTAAGCGCACTGGTGTGAAAATATTTTATTGTTACTTTATTTTGTGGATTTGTTAAACCTTAAGGATTGTATCATTTAGTACCTTTCAGATGGACTCATGGAGGAAGCGTGCTTTAAATCTCAGGCCAGAATTAAGCCCAACTTAAACAAGTGTCCAGTATCCGTGGTATTTTGTTAATATATCTTAACGTGAGTTCAGCTTTTTCCATGCATATAGTCCAAAAGAGTCACTTCATCAACATTCCTCATTGCACTGCAGTCTCATATTGCCAGTGTGTGCCCAGGGTCACAGAGCATGTCTTGCTGGTCTGCGCCTGGTAAGAGCTGGGTTCAGTTCTAGAGCTGTGAACTAAGATAAAAATACCACCAAGTTTCCTGAAGAAAATGGTCTCTGGTGCGTTCGCAGCTATATCATTTCTTTGAGCATTTAATATTTAAAAAGAAATGATGATACTATACCTGGGATTTGTTTCCAAATAATCCTGGGAAAGGGGTGAGTGTAGACGAGAGAAGATTGGCCGCCAGTTGGTACTTCAAGCTGAGTGATGGGCGCGTGGGGTTTGCTGCTCTCGTCTCTCTACTTGCACAGAATGCACAATTTCCTTAATAAAACAACAGACACAGAAAAGAAGCTTGGCTTCGGGGAGATGCTTGGTTACAGATTCCTCTTCAGTTCCTAGCTAGCTTCTTGGGTTAAGAGGCGGTAAGAAGCGGTGAACAGAGTGCTGTGCTCGTGAGGACCTCTGGGTGACAGCGGAGTCCTTGCCACCAAGGTGCCATGTGACCGTGAGCCAGTCAGATCGGAGTTGAATGAGTTGAATTCTAAGGTGCTTTCAATTCCAGATTCTGTTGTCAGTCCTTGACTCCTCCCAACCCCTGGCTGGGCACCTTGTTCTCTGGTTGTCAATGGAACCACACTGGCCTTCTTCAGTGTCTGCTCTCAGGGTTCCCCAAGCATTGGGAGAAGCTGGCTCTGCTCGTTACCATGGCGACTCGAGACGGGAGTAGGGGTCTGGACAGTAGCATGAAGGAGATACTGAGAAGAGAAGATGGAAGTCTCTTTATTTGTCTCTCTTGCTCTTTACCTGAATCTGGGCTGCTAACTTCTCTCTCCCTACAGTAGAACAGACAGCTACAAAGAAATGCCTCTTCATTTTCCCTTGTCACCTCTTTTTAATTATTTTAACAGTGGGGAGGCTATAACATATTTCCACCAACTCTGAGTATTCAAGGAAAGTGGTTCTAAAACACTGAGGTGTTAGTTTATGGTATCCTATATTTACTGAAGATAGCCTGACCGTCTTTATATTCTCTTTTTCCTTTTGAAATTCACACTTGATTTTATGTAAGTTTAGCTCCAAGACATTCTTGGTGGACACTACATTTCTAGTGCCTAAAACTGTTAAACTACATTAAAAACCTGAAAAAGTTATCAGAGTCCTCATTGGGTTTTTTTTCCATCAAAATTGTGACAGAATAAAAACCAAGCCACGTAGATGTGTTAACAATTCTTTGTACATCTACCTCCTGCATTTACTTAGACGCTTTCTTTCTAAACCCACATTATCACTAATGTTTTACTTGAATTTTGTAAGAGCTTATCAAGTGTCCCATTATAAAGTATTTTATCATCACCTCAAATGTATGTTTATTTTAAGGCTTAAATTCCTGCTTTGGTTTATGGAAAAGTAAGGCCTAAAATAGAGGGCAGCACAAAATGGTAGATTGTGGTTTTTTTGTCACATCGAGGAAAGATGTCACATTTAGAGGGAAATGGATGCGGCTGGAAATAACCAAGAGAAAGGTGTTTTCTTCTTTTAATGAGTTATCTCAGAAACAGAAATCTAGCTGTCTGGATGTGACCAAGGACACGTGCTGTCTGGCAAACTGTAAAGTACACCTGAGGCAACAGCCACAATGTCTTGGGATAGGAAAGAAGATGAATTCCTTCCAAGAAAAGTAACTCTTCTGTGTTTTTCCTTCTCCTAAACTCCTGGCTTTACAATCACATGGACATGAATCTTTCTGCGTTCCACTACACAGTGATTCATACCACTTTTCCTAGTCTGGGTTTCTGCTGTAGGAATTTTTCATTGGTGGTAGGTGGGATGCATTGCTGACTTATTAATGCCATTGTACTAAACCCTGCTGTAATCACACTTTACTGGGGTAGAGGAGGCAGGAAGGGCCCTGTCCTCGGCCTGCTGTGGTGGTCTTTGATCAGCTGTCTTTTGGAAGGTTGTCTTGTCTGTAGGGCAGGCTGGCCTGTGCCCCGACTCCCAGTTCTCCGGCCTTGCTGTACCTCACCTCTGGTCTGGGCTGGTCCGTGGGCGTTAGGTCCTGGGGCCGGAGCGTAGCCCGTTTCCATTCATTGTCCCAGGTGCCTCTCTTCACTTTGTTCTTCCTGAGTGAGGGGCGCCACCTAATCTCTCGGTTCTCTCCCTTCCCTATCTCTGGAACACACAATGTCTTCTCCGATTTTTCCCTGCGAAAGCACTTCTTCCTGTTCTTTCTTTGGGGGTGGGAGGTAGACTACGGTTCCTCTCTCTGGATCTTTCAGTATGCTTTCATCTCCCCAAAGCTAAGAATCGGAACAAACGCCCAAAGCTAAGGAACAACCCCCATCTGAACACAGCTGATCCTCTAGCTTCTGCTCAGACCGCTGCCGTCGAGACTAACCGACCTGAGAACCCAGCTGGACCTGCGGCTCCCACTCTCTCCCCACTCGCGCTCCTCTTCCACAGCAGTCACCCCAGCACCAGCACTCGCGGGGGTTCCTCCGAGCCTCCTGATCGTGAGTGTAGTGTTCCTCTCTCATCTCATCCATTTCAACCTCTACATTTGCCATCACTGATGAGTTCTTCCTCGATTTCCAGAAGGTGTCGTTGTCTTAGTTGTCTTTGGCTCTTCTCGCTCTCTTTAGCCCTCTCTCTTCCCCTTCTCATCTCCCCTAAATCTCTGAGGGGGGTCTGCTACGTGTCTTAGCCCTTCTCATTCCTTGAATGTGTCCTTACTCATCACAACCTCTCTTCTCAGTACCCACATCTCTTAACTCAGGTTCCAGCCAGGACCCAGGCCCTTCTGCCCAAGCGCCTGATGGGCAGCATGCCTGGGGACTGCATGTTAGCACACATCCATTCACACGGTCTGCATATTCCTACACTGAAGATATGGTACATGCCAGGCGCTGCATGTTAGCACACATCCATTCACACGGTCTGCATATTCCTACACTGAAGATATGGTACATGCCAGGTGCTGCATGCTAGCACACGTCCATTCACACGGTCTGCATATTCCTACACTGAAGATCTGGCACGTGCCAGGCGCTGCATGCTAGCACACGTCCATTCACACGGTCTGCATATTCCTACACTGAAGATCTGGCACGTGCCAGGCGCTGCATGCTAGCACACGTCCATTCACACGGTCTGCATATTCCTACATTGAAGATCTGGCATGTGCCAGGTGCTGCATGCTAGCACACGTGCATTCACACGGTCTGCATATTCCTACACTGAAGATATGGCACGTGCCAGGCGCTGCATGCTAGCACACGTCCATTCACACGGTCTGCATATTCCTACATTGAAGATCTGGCATGTGCCAGGCGCTGCATGCTAGCACACGTGCATTCACACGGTCTGCATATTCCTACACTGAAGATATGGCACGTGCCAGGCGCTGCTCTCCAGCCGGGCGTTCCGCAGCAAAGTGAGCGAGGTCCCACTGTCGTGGAGCTTTCCTTCTAGAGAGGTAATGTGCTGGGAAATGGTCCGAGTGAGCACAGGGAGGGGGGACGAGGCAGTGGGAAAGGACTATGTACAGTTGTGTTCCTGGGCTATCCTGGCTGTTGCAGACATGGCTTGTTTGTGTCCAGACTTTGAACCATGGAGTTCTTTGACTCCTCTCTGCCTGTTACCTTCTTCCTCTCAGTCCCGCTGTCTTGTCCTCGTCAGTCTGTCCTGGTCGCTGCAGGTGGCCTCTTGGCTGGAGGGACTGTAGTGAGAAGACAGGGAGGGCCCACCTCCTGGCAGGAAGCCCACGAGGAACCTGACTAGCTGTCAGGCTGGCAGACAAGGCTCAGATGGCACGGCTGTCAGGAACCCCAGAGTAAGCAGGTAACGCTTCTCCGAGCCTCAGGCCAGGCAAGTGGAACAGTGGGTACCCCAGGCAGCACAGGAGACGGGGCGATCCGGGCAGGCCTTCGTGGCCAGGGCATTCTCTACGTAAGAGGTGGTGCCCGTGGGCCGATGGGGCTGAGGATGAGAAAACAGGCGGATTTAAGTAGGGCCCCGTCCTTTGTTTGTTTTTAAGGAACTAGGGATAGAGCTGGTAACGAGGACAGGAAGTCACCAAAGGGTTCGGGACAGGAACTCCCTGTGCGAAGTGGAGCACAGAGTGGGTCTATGGGAGTAGCCTCCTCAGACCCCACACGTCAGGTGTTGGAGCTCCTGTTGCTAGAATGACACAGCCCGAGATCTGGAGGGAAGACAGAGCAGAGGTTGCTGTGAGTTTGGAGAAATGGGAGGGGGGGGAGGCAGAGCACCCATCGCTGCCCTCTCCCCCATATATCATCCTGATACCATGAGGGAATCTCCCGCGGGTGGAACTTGGGTCTGGTCACGTCTTACTCAAAAAGTGTGACTGACCCCACATTGTTTCCTAAATCAATTCCAGATTCCTCAGCTCTCCTCAGAGGAACCCCAACTGACCTTTCCTTTCATATCTTCATTAGTCACAGCCTTGGACTTCTGGCACACAAGGTCACTCGCCGAGCGTGCCCTCAGCCTTGTCCCCAGGCCATTCTTCTTGCTCTTCCCTCTTCCTCTGAGCACCTTCTTCCCACGGCCACACCTGGTGAAGGGCTACCACCTGTGCAAGGGTCATACTGTCTCTTCCTTCTGAAGACATTGGTCTTGAGTCTGCATCAGTGGGTAGGGACCTCCCCTCTTTGCTCGTACGGCTGTTACGACATGTGTATTTTGACTTCTTTTCTAGTTTGTGTCTGCTTCTAATTTACTATGTAAAGTGTTTAAGGGCAGAGACTATCTCACACATCTTTGCCCCACTTCAGGTTCTTTATATAATCATTTGTACCTGGAATGCATACTTCCGTGTGCCTTGAATTGCTTATTTATTGTCTAGCCACTGTAACTAAAAATAGAGCACTGGGTGCTTTAGGACTTCATAAATGACATAGAAGATTTAAAAATCAGAATGAAAAGAGAAAGAGAGTAATGTCAAATGCCAATCAAAAACATCTGTACTCATAATTACAACCATATAGAACTATTAAGAAGCCAATATAAGAATTAGGAAAATGTTTTCTATCTTTTTGCCCTTATTTTAAAAGTAAGTTACACTCCTAAATAAAGAAAATCAAGGCAACTTATCTTCATTAAAATTGTGACTTTTATTTGTTTTGTTAATAATGGGGAAGGAATGCCAGTCTAGATTTTTAGATAACATTGTTGCAAGTTATCTGCTTTCTATGAATCAGAGTAGCGTGTAGAGAGTCGTCTGGTAAAAGCTTTAATTTAGGGAAGGTACACAGCATTTCCTAAAAATAATAATGGCTAATTTTCATTGAATGCTGTTATGTGCCAGGTCCTGCTCCATGAACTTTATTCAGATTGACTCATTTAATCTTCAAAACTGAGGAAGCTTAAGTGCTGCTATTATTCCACCTTTACTCATGAGGACACTAAGACAGGAAAATTCAAATCGCTTCCTCAAGTAAACACACCAGATAGGAAGCAAAGGCAGTATTTTAACCCAAGCAATTTGGCACCATAGCCAATACTTTAGACCAGCGGTTCTCAGCCTGCGGGTCGCGACCCCTTTGGGGGTCGAACGACCCTTTCACAGGGGTCGCCTAAGACCATCGGAAAAACACATATTTCTGATGGCAATTCATAACAGTAGCAAAATTACAGTTATGAAGTAGCAACGAAAATAATTTTATGGTTGGGGGTCACCACAACATGAGGAACTGTATTAAAGGGTCGCGGCATTAGGAAGGTTGAGAACCACTGCTTTAGACCATCACACCATGTTGCATATCTAGAAGATAACTTCATACCCAAATCAGTATGGATTGCTCCTTGAAAGATGACTCTAATACGTTAGTTTGCATCATGTACTAGTTTTTGCTGTGAGAAGGATTTGGCCTCAGGAATTATTTCGGTTCTTGACTGGCTTGATTTCTATGGTGTACACATAGAAAGATGATTGGGAAGGATAAAAATATGTTTGGTCTTAGTAAAGACACTATGCTTTGTAACCACAGAGGCATAATATTGGTGCTGAGGATGGATTTTATACCTAGAAAGTAGGGCAAAATCAGAGGATGTGCCCAGGGTGGTGTTTGTTAAGGACTGGCCTAGTTGCGTTAATAAATGACATAATTTTCCCTTTATTTATCTCGGTCCACTGAGAAGATGGAAGTACTTTCAGGTATCGTTCACCCTCACACCACACTGGAGGAAGAGAAGAGAATGTCTCCCTTCTCCTAATTTGCATAGCGAGAGCAGATCCCCAACCAGCCGTGACCACACAGCTCACCCAGGTCCACTGGAGCTCCTTGCGTGTGTGTTAGACAGTGCTCATTGGTCCTCTCAGGTGTTTATTGAGCGTCTACCTGTGCTCTGTGCCAGGCACAGTGATACAGCAGGGAACAGAAGAGACAAAACTGCCCTCCCTTAGGGAGCTGGCATGCTACCAGGGTTCACAGAGAGTAAGTTAGGTAGCATATTAGAACTCGAGAAGAGAACACATAAAGCGAGAAATAGGCAATGTGGGGAGGAAGTTACCGTTTAAAATAGCGTGGTCAGGGGAACTTTATCGGAAAGGCAACAACATTGAAGCAAAGAGAAGGAGGAGGGAAAGAAAGGCACTCAGAAATCCTATTAAATAGCCACATGCATTTCCTTCTGTCAAATTACGGTGTTAATACACTGGGAGTGTGTGTGTGTGTGTGTGTGTGTGTGTCTCCCAATCACATCGTTACATCATGATCCTTCCATCTTTTCCTGAAGTTCTTGCATCCCCTTGATCTATTTTTAATTCCTTTTCTCACCATGGGACCACACTGAAGTTTCTCAGCTTACTCAGGGGGTTTTTCTTGCACTCCAGGCCCAATGCAGTGCGCTGGAGACACAGTGGTGAACAAGCCCGATGAGGTCCCTGTCTCACAGAGCCAGCCCTCATGTTCCCATTCTTGGCTGTTTTTAATGCTAAGATAACATGGTGACGTGCCCCCAAATTCTTACTAGTACACTTAACTAACCACATTTTTACTGTTTAGAATCCCATCCATAGGAATTCATCTTGTTATTACAGTGGTAAGAATTGATCAGGAGGAAGTAGGTATCTTGGAAATGTCTAGGGAAGTAAAAGTTCCCCAGTGATTGTTTCTATTGCATTTCTGCTCATTTAATGTTCCCTATGAGAAAGACATCACCCAGATCCTCCTGGCTGGGTGACTGGTTTTACCCCCATAACAACATGTTGTGTGTTCTTTCTATGTGCCCGCTTCTACATGTTCCCCAGCATGTGTCACCCTCAGGTCTGTGTTTGCACATGCCTTCCTGATAGGGTCCCGATGGGCCTGCCCCCACCTGATGGACCTCCGCGTTGCATCTGTTCTGGCTCCTTTGAGTTGTCGGCCATCCTGCTCCACCACGTCTCAGCAGAGATACTTTCTTGTGTTGACACCTCAGGTCGCCCTTGTCTGTCTTCTGTCTCTGCACCCATTCATATTCTGCCCACACTGTTGGATACTATTTCCTCTGAAAGCACCAGAAATTTCCACTGCCGTTTTTTCTATCCTAGCTACTGTCTGCCATGATGCCTGAGTTTATACTTCTATCTGGGTGCTTTACCACCTTCCCTAATTCAACACTGAGTTTCTTTTCAACAGGCCAATTCAGTCCGTCTCTGCCCAGCCTAGCATTTCTATTTTCATGGACTGGACCCCATGTCTTGACAGACCCATCATTATTGTATGAATGTTATGGTCCAGAAAACAGACCTTATCTTGGACACCATCCGTGCAAAGCGCTCTCCACTTGTTCTGTGCACCCTTCTTGTGTACTGTGGTCTCCAGCCAGAAGAGGAGAAAACCACACCTGGCCTTTCACGCCTTTCTGTTTCCTGCTCAGGACTCTGATGAGATGAGCTGTCCGACTGCTTCTAGGGAAGACAGTGATTCCTATTTTAGAAGTCAGTGGAGGACAGTTGAGACGTCTTGGCATGTCCTTCATGTCCTACGAAACACACAACAAGTGCACATCATTCCTTCTGATGACACACAGGTCACACACACTGGCCCTTCTTGCCAGCTCTGAAGAATCTTCTTCGCTTTCGTTCATAGAGCAGATGTTCAGCGATCCCCACCGTGAGCCCAGCCTGTGGAGTTCCAGGCTCGTGAGCCTTTCCTTCGCTCCTGGCTCTGGTGCCCGGTGTGCCAGTCCTCATCTGCCCCTCTTCTGTGCTGTGCTCCAGACCCACACAGGACATCAGCCTCTTCCCCTCTTCTTCACTGAACTTTTGCCTCCTGTCAACCTCTTTACTGTAGTCTTGATTCCTCTCTCCTTCCTCAAAACATTTCTCTTTGTAACTTCCATCAACCATAGTACTTTTCCATTCCTTCTGGATATCGTTCACCTTTTCCAGACCTGAGCAAAGGAATATGGTCCCCAGCTCCTTTAAGCTTCCCCTTTTTTTTATCCTCACTCGAGGACATTTTTGCATTTATCTTCAAATAGAGTGGGAGGGAGAGAGGGAGGAAGAGAGAGAGAGAGAAACATCAACATGACAGAGACACATTGAGTGGCTGCCACCCACCCGACCCCAGCCGAGGCTGGGGACAAACTGCAACCGAGGTACGTGCCCTTAGCGGGAACCGAACCCGGGACTCTCTGGTCCGCAGGCTGACACTCTAACCGCTGAGCCAAACCGGCCAGGGCTGAGCTTCCCTTTTAGTATGAAAACTGTCCTATTGGTGGATTGTCTCCAAAGAAGAAAAGCAAAGGTCACCGCTGAGAGGTCATTGGAATGGTTTCTGCACAGTCTGGACCTCAGGTCCCGAGGTTACCTGTAGCCCCGGAAACATTTCCTGTGAACTTTCCCAGCACACGGCCCCTGGGAGTGAGGATTTGCAGTGAGCACCAGTCTGTGTTTGCTATGTCAAACCCGAGTCCTTGCAGAAAACACAAAGCGGTTTTTTATTTCTCCAAAACTTCTCCTTGCCTTGCCTCTCTTCTGGACTGTGATGGGCCAGGAGCCTATGGAAGATGTATGTATTCTTCCCGACCACTCTAACGGTGGAGTCCTGAGATTTTCTTCGACGTAGCTGTGGTTGGCTTATGTGGCAGGCAGATGTAACAAGGAGCCACTAACCAGTTCACTCTGTCACTGCATTTGTGATCGTGACTTTCTCAGAAGAGGTCACATTCTTGATCATTCATTCATCACTCGGTATTCGTGTGTGTGTGTGTGTGTGTGTGTGTGTGCGTGTGTGCGGTTTTATAAATTTTAATATATGTATTGGTTTGTGTAACTGCCATTGTAATCAGGATGTATCACAGTTCCATCACTCAGAATCTCCCTCGTGCTATTCTTCATAGTCACAACCTACCTCCCCTCCACCCGCACCCCATCCCCTAACTTCTTCAACCACTGCTTTGCTCTTCTTCACTATCATTGTGTTGTTTCACAAATGTCATAAAAATTGGAATCTCTCCCCATGAAATCTCTGGAGACTGGCTTCTGTCCCTCAGCACAGCTCCTGAGACTCGTGAAGATTGCCGCATCTGTCAGCCGTTCCTCTTGATTGCTCGGGGGTGTTCTGTGGCTTGGATGTGCCCGAGTGTGTTTGTCCGCTCACCTGTTGAAGGACATTGGGTTGTTTCCAGTTTGGGGGTAATTATGAATAGAGCTGCTATAAACAGTCACGTGAAGGTTTTTGTGTGAACAGAAATTTTGATTTCTCTGGGGAAAATCTGTAGGAGGGAGAGTTTGGGGCCAGATATTGAATGTGTGTTTAACCTCATAAGCACCTACCAAACTGTCTGCCAGAGCTTTGCATTCCTAGCAGCGAGAAGGAGAGATCCAGATATATTTACATTGTTGTGAAGATCTCCATCTTGCAGAATGGAAACTCTGTACCTGCCAGACAGCCCCCCTGCGTCCCATCTCCCCAGTCCCTGGTGATCACTGTTCCGCCTCCCACAGCTATGAATTTGACTGCATTGGCTACTTCATGTGGGTGGAGTCACACAGGAGTTGTCCTATGATGACTGTTTTCTTTCACTTAGCATAATGTCCTCAAGGTTCATTCATGTTAAAGCACATGGAAGCATTTTCTTCCTTTTTTAGACCGTATACTATATTGTATATATATACAGGTATCCTCTGCTTTTCAAAAATTCACTTTATATCACTTCGCTCTTACAAAAGATTTACATTAGGTCTTATGTAAGGCAAAGAGCGGACATCGCATTGGGCATTGGGCATTTGGCGGCTGTCGCAGTGGTGACAGCGCCCCAGCAGCGGGAGTGGCCCCCAGGCTCCTTCCCCGGGAACCCCACTCGGCATCCCCGCAGCAAGCCCATTGCCCCGAATCTGGGGGTATCTGTGCTCTATTCTGTGCATTCCTGCTTTTACTGTAGGTCCGTGTTATTTTTAGCTGTAACTTGATCACCCTACCTCTCCTCCAGCCCTCTTTTTCCAATAGCATTGTTAAGATAGACTTTATATGCCACACAACTCACCCATTTAGTGTGCGGAATTCAGTGCTTTTTAAGTATTATTCACAATCATGCAACCATTCCCAATATCAACTTGAAACATTTTCATCATCCTAAAAAGAAACTCCATCCCATGGGCCATCGCTCCCCATTTCCCCCCAGAACCCCCAGCTCGATTTTCTGTCTCTCTAGGTTTGCCTATTCTCTCTGTTTCATATAATAAATATGTGGTCTTTTGTGACTGGCTCCTTTCATTTGGCATAATAGTATTCTATTGTGTGAATAAACCACACTTTACGCATCTGCCCATCGGTGGATGGACATTTGAGTTGTTTCCACGTTTGGCTATTATGAAGAATGGTGCTGTGAGCATTTGAGTGCAAGGTTTTGTGTGGACACATGTTTTCACTTCTCTTGGTTATATACCTAGAAATGGAATTGCTGAGTCACATGGTAACTCAGGGTTTAACATTTTGGGGAACCGCCAAAACTGTTCTCTAAAGAAGCTGCACAATTTTACATTCCCATCGACAGTGTGTGCGGGTTCCAATTTCTCTACACTCTGGGCAACATTTGTTATTATCTGTCCTTTTTATTGTCGCTGCCCTGGTGGGTTTAAAGTAGGGCCCCCAGCACTGTTGGTGCCTCTTTATCTGCCTTCCTTTTTAAAAATTTCCTTAGAACATTTTACCTTCTAACAATTATAAATTATGTCTATTGTTTATTATCGGGTCCCCCTTCCTACTAGATTATAACTTCCATGAGAATAGGGATTTCTGTTTTCTTCTCTGATAAAAATCCCAAAGCAACTGGAATAAATAGTACCTGGCTTGTGTTAAACGTTCAGTAAATGTCTGTAGAATGAGCAAATGAATGAATGCAAGGCTTTGGATGAGCCTTATCCCATCCCATGCATGGGGTGTTTGTAAGTGGGTGTTTCTGATTTGGAAAATGCTGGAATTGCGGGGGGATAAGGGGAAGATGATACGTGTTTTTAATTCTTCCTTTGTGTTCCCATCATTGAGAGCTGCTTAAAAGCTTTAGGGAATCCTGAAAAGCCAAAATAGACAAAATGAACACTTCACCAAACTGAGCGGACAGGGTGGAGGCCCATTCCCTTGTGAGCGGATGATGAACTTAGGGGCTCTTACTGTCTGCTCTGTGGGGAGCCGTGTTTTCAAGGTCAGTGTGGACGCATCGCTGAAACAGAAAGGAGGCGGCGTCGGCTGTGCTAGTTCACCCATCGGTGTGCCTGTGTATTTTATTACTGAACCTAATCAGTCCAAATGAGTGTTAGGAATTCTGTGAATAGAGAGATAACATATAATAATTTTATCATACATACTTGCTTAAATTCTTTATTCTGTTTTCCTAAATACACGTGAGGGTATTCAAACACATTTCCTCTATATGCATTAATATGAACTCAGCATTCTTCCTCATTCTTTTTCTCCCAATAGGATGAATTTTGTTCTTGGTTCAAATCTTTCTACACATGAGTGGAGGGAAAGAATCATTATGGCCCTGCTGTTTTATTTAGGGAGCGTTTATGATTCATTATAGGGGTAAAACCCATTTATGGGAAAGAGTAATCTGAGTGTTCGCTTGATGTATATTTGTGATAATTGAAGTTAGCGGTTTCATAAATACTGAAACCTACCATCGCTGGCTTCAAATAGCCAGCTACACAATGAGCGGCCTAACTGTCAGGACCCAGCTTCTACAGGTAAATACAAACCATAAAGTATGATAGTGTTGGTTTAATCCATGCGGTGCTTTAGGTTTAGATTTGTTGAGCTGTAGCGCTGACCAGAATCTCAGGCCCCCACCCTGTCCCGGGGCAAGTGAAGTCCTTCTAGGGCAGTGAGCTCAGAAGAGCAAGACATTTCCACGGAGCACCATGTGAAAACCTTCTCCGAGGGCCACACGGCTGTGGACGTTGCTGAGTCCTGATCATGAGTGACATTTTTTTTTTAATCAATGCATATGCTGATTTTGTTTGTTTGTTTGTTTTCAAAGTTTTTTTTATTCTGCTACTAAAATAATAGTGTGGTACTGGGAATATCACTGCTTTTAACTTTTCTTTTTTTATGTTTGTGAATTTTATCTTTTTATTGTTTAATAATAAAATAGATTGCTGTGTTTCTGTTATAGATGTTTCTCCTTTTTCCCCCACTGACACCCTCCTCCTGATCCCAACCCCCCACCCCCAGCATTGTTGTCTATGTCCATTGGTTACGCTTATATGCATCAGTTCTTTGGTTTATCTCTTCCCTCCCTCCTGCCCCCCTCCTCTCACTTATTTGTGGAATATAATGAACAAAATAAGCTGATGAACAAAATAGACCCAGAGACATAGAAGTAGGGTTCAGACTGACAAACCTCATAAGTGACATTTTTAAAAGAATCACACCCATTAGAATGCAGACTGGTGCAGCCACTATGGAAAACACTATGGTGTTTCCTCAAAAAATTAAAAATTGAATTGCCATTTGACCCAGTGATCCCACTTCCAGGAATATATCCTAAGAAACCTGAAACACCAATCAGAAAAAATATATGTACCCCTATGTTCATAGCAACACTATTTACAATCGCTGAGATCTGGAAACAGCCCAAGTTTCCATCAATAGATGAGTGGATAAAAAAGCTATGGTACATGTACACAATGGAATACTATGCAGCTGTAAGAAAGAAAGATCTCTTATCCTTTGAGACGACATGGAGAGACCTCAAGAGTATCATGCTAAGCGAAATAAGCCAATCAGAGAAAGACAAATACCACATGATCTCACTTATTAATGAACAAGAGGGCTGATGAACGAAATAGACCCAGAGACATAGAAAGGAGCATGGTTCAGACTGACAAACCTCAGAGTAGGAGGGCGGGGAGGATCGATGAGATGAACTGAAGAACTTATATGCATGTATGAGTAACCAATGGACATGGATAACAATGCTGGGGGGGTAGGAGGGGGTGGGAGGGGGAGGAGGGTGTCTAGGGGGGAAAAAGGAGAAACATCTGTAACAAAAATAAATTAATAAAAATTGGAAAGAAAAAAAAAAGAATCACACCCATTAGAATAAAATGTACAATTGTTCCATCGAGTGTCTATTTTTGTTTGCCACATTTAATTCCTATGCAGAATACGGAGGAAAGGAGCAATGTTCTTTCTCATCAATCTCTGAACAAAAAGGGCTTCCAGGGGGACACGACCGTGTGAGTTTGTGTCGCTTTAAGAGAGGACCTGATTGTTTATACGCCTTACTTGGGTGGACAGTTTCCTAAATTCATTTTCCTTTGGAGTGGTGCCACTTTTAAACACTTTTAAAGGTACTACAGAATTCCTTCTGGCCGAGGTCAGAGAGCTCATGTCAGGAAAGTCCATTATTTTATTTCCTTTGCATATTATTTCCCATGGTGGTTTTGTTTTGGGTTTTTTCATCCTGTGATACGAATCCGGTCTTTATCACTAAGGGCTCAGTCCTGGAAAGTGACTGCTTTTTGGCTTGGACATTTTCCTGATTGGTTTCCCACTTGGAGTATACATTGTAGTTTTAATTCTGATGTCTTTTGTCGGGTGAAAGCAGTTCGCACGACTAGGCTTATAACAGTTTCTTCGGCTGCGGCTTCTTCAGCTGCTTTCCAAACCCAGACTCCAGTTTGAGAAACAGATACTCTTGAAGTTTTCTTTATTCCAAAGTAGAAGTGTTTCCTTACTACCTTTTATGAGACAGGGCATCAGAGGCTATGTGGGAAATATAAGAGAATAAAGCGCAAGGTTAGAGAGAAGCCTGGATGTTGGAAAATAGTGAACACATCATTGTAGTTAAAAATTCTTTGACAATTCCTTGCGATCTACTTTTCATCCTAGATATATGGCTCTCAGCATTGATGTAGCTCCAAAATGTCTTATAATTTAACTTATTTTTAAATTGTGGCAGAAAACATGTAATGTAAAATTTACCATCTTTGCCATTGTTTTTTTTTTAATCCTCACCCAGGGATATTTTTTCATTTATCTTCAGATAGAGTGGGAAGGAGGGAGAGAGAAACATTGACGTGAGAGAGACACATTGACTGACTGCCTCCCACCAGGGCCGGGGACCGAACCACAGCCCAGGTACGTGCCCTTGACTGGAATCGAACCCGAGACTCTTTGGTCCACGGGCCAACACTCTAAACTCTGAGCCAAACCGGCCAGGGCCAGTGTCCCATCTTTAAACGGCGGAAGCCTGGCCTGAGCCTTCCTTCTTCACCCCTGTACTATGCTGCCTTCTAGATCAATAGCATATTTAGATAAAAATATCAAGAGAATGTTATCAAGGGGGTATATACACGTGTGGACAGGAGAAAATGGAAAGTTGGGGAGGAAAAAAACTCACACTTGTGTGGCCCCTACTTTGTGTCAAACACTTTATGAGATGTTTTAATCACCCTCATGTCCATCCAAGTTAGATTTTGCCCCTTCTGTTCTCCTATGAGAAGGACAGAGGAGGTTAGGAGCTCACCTGTGGTCACCGGCTAGCGAGCTGCAAGGTCTGGATTTGAACTCAAGCTAGATTCCTAAAAGGACTAGACTGTGTACTTCCTGATCCATTTCCGATTTTCTAGCTGTTTCGGTTTTCACGAAGAATTGTGAGACCCTGATATCACCTTAATAAGCAGAGATTTTGAAGCAGGGAGTGGAAAGGGAGACCCCCGAAAGGGGGCATCATGTCGAAGTGGAAAGTTAGCCTTGCGTCACACCTTACGCGTTCTCATTTCAGGTGTGATGAAAAGGTACTTTTCCCCGAAGCCCCAACATCTTTTGGTGTTTTGTCTCAGAAAATGTAAACCTTAGTTGACGTTACCCTTGGTTCTCTGACTGCAGGGTCAAGCAGGAGCTAGATGTTGATTATCCCTCCAGTTTTACCAAAGAAATACTGTTTTGTACAAATACTGGATAGTCTCTTGTGTAGGCAAGATTGTAGATAGAGGAGGGCAATGTTTAAAATGCTCAGGAAAACAAGCTTTTTGATGATCCTAAGACATCTGTTCGGAGTAGCTATGTGTGTGGAATAAACAAGGATTTGGAGAATGCCCAGTCAGTCATCTTACTAACTTACACTGGTTACTCAGACCTGTTAGTCTGAGTTGGTGATGTTTTAACATGTACTGTTTATAGGGTAACTAAATAAAATAGGCTGTTAAAGATTATACATTAACCACCTCAAAAAATTTGTCATTATCTTCTTTTTAAACATCTGTCCCTTCTGTGGCCTCCTCCTGTCTCGGGTTTAATATCTTTTAACGTGAAGAAACAAGAAATGGGAAACCACAAGAAATGGAACTTTCTCATCCAACGGGGTGAATCTGAAAGCACCTGTCTTATGCATTTGTGTTTCTCATGAGTCCCTAGGAGTCAGACTAGAAGGAAGGAAGGAAGGACAAGCAGGGTTTCACGTAGCTCACAGATCCTGGCCCCTAATCACCCTCCTGAGATTACTTGTACTTCCAGGCCCATCTGGGATCAGGGACTTGCCTATTGTTCTAGTCCTGAACATCCTTTGGGAGTCATAACCATGAGTCCGTGGGCTGATCTGCCATGGCTGTTCCCAGCTCACCCCGTCTGGAAACACAGTGATTGCAGCTGCTGCCGTTTGCATGGGACAAAGAGCATCACCTCTTGCCCTGGCCCGAAGTCTCTGTTGGTTGGAGCGTCTTCCCATACGCCAAAAGGTTGCGGGTTCAATTCCCAGTTAGGGCATATGCCTAGGGTGCAGGTTCAATTCCCAGTCAGGGTGCATACGGGAGGCAACTGATTGATGTTTCTCTCTCACATCAATGTTTCTCTCTCTCTCCCTCTTCCTCTCTCTTTAAAATCAATAGAACAGCAACATACCCTTGGGTGCTGATTAAAAAAAAAAATTAAAAAGGATTAACAGGACACGAATAAAAGTGGTTATTTGCTTATGGAGTAAGGATGGGGTTCAATTTGGATAGGTGAACACAGAATGAGAGCCAGCGGGGGGCAGAGTGAGAGTGAGAATTTTTACTGTATCCTTTTATAATTTGAACTGTGAGAATGTACTACCATCTAAAAGTTGGCCTTTTAAAATGAACTTTTAAAAGCTGTCCTTCTGTCTCACATCGTGAAGGAAAACTGGAAAGCGTTGTACCTCTCGTGGGAGAGTTGCAGGCTTTGTAATTATCATCTCAGATCGGCGGCTGCACGCCGTGTGCTTTCGGATATACTCATCTGGACTCAGCCAGATTCTAAGTACGTGACTGGAAACTGTGTTCAGCTTCTTTAAACCTCCATGTTCTTATCTGTTCTGTGGAAACAAAAGTCATTGCTTAGCCCATCTTTCAGGAATCACGGGAGGATTGATGAGAAAATAAATATTAAAATGCTACCTAAGCACCAAATACATGAGGATTGCTGTCAGGTTTCCAGAGGAAGTTGCGACACTGATTTCCCAAGGGGCGGACATAGATCTCCCCATCTTCCTCTTACTTAAGGTCTGGTCAAGTTTCAAACTCTCGAGGGAGAAAAAGGGGACCTGTGTGGTTCTTCTTTCCTATTTCTGCCTTGAATACCTAGAGAATCTTTAGCCTCTACCGGAAAAATATTCAATTTTTTAAAAACACCTACTTAACACCTTTTTGGATTAGTTAGCTCTTCACTTCTGATGAATGAAAACAGACTTAGCAGACAGGGAATGTGTTGGTTCATGTAACTGAAAAGCCAGGGACAAACAACCTTCAAACGTGGTTGGACCCAGAGGCTCAGAAGCTATGATTGAGAATCTGTGTCTTTTGAGTCTATGTTTCTCTGTATTTGTTGTTGTTTGTTTATTAAGTTGGGCTCTCCCTTTGTGGAGGCAAAGGGACTAATAGCAACTCCAAGTTTATATTCAGCTAGTTTTAACAGCTGCAGATAAATGAGAAAGCCTTCCTTTCCTACTGTTGCAGCAAAATCCTTGGGCCTGGATCTCATTAGTGCAGCCTGGGCACCTGCCCCTCTCTGAACCAAGCACCAGTGCCAGGGAAATAACTGCACTCTGATTGGACAAGCCCGGGAGCCTGAGATCCAGGGATGGGGTTAGCCTCACACAGATGACATGGACCAAGCAAGGGGGAAGGAGGTTCCTCAAAGGCTAAACCTCAGGGGAGCTGTTTCTAAAAGAAGTAGAAAAGACCACAACACATGTCCCCTCCCCGCCAAGATACACTTAAATGCACGATATCCACTCTGCGATCAATTATTTTGGGTATGATGAGGATGAAATAATAAACAAGACATCCCTCATAGGGCTTAGACTAGAGTCGTGTGTACATAGTCATTGCAACTGTGTACACGTGGCAATGAAAAATGCAGCAGTGCTATCACAGAAATAGTAGTAATAGCTAACATTATTGCATGCTTTCTAGGTTCTAGGTGCCAGTCTAAGCACTTTCGTTGTTTTAGCTCATTTCATCTCCAACAGAACCAGAAAGGCGGCAGCTGTTATTCCATTCTGTCGATGAGGAAACGGAGGCACAGTTGCTTGAAAGTGCTCTAGGAGCACAGAGAGTTTTTCATTCTTCCCAGTATTGATAGTGAGATCCAACCCAGGGGGTGCTGTTTGAAGAGGGCCTAAAATTCTAGAGAAAGTTTCGCCCAAGGGGGATAGAGAGACAGTCTGATTCTGGGAGGAAGAAACCAGAAAGAAGGAACGGAGCGGAGGAGGTGCAGGCGATGTCCAGGAAATGGCGAGATGAAGTTGGACTTGAGCATGGGGCTTGTGAAAAGGGCGAGGAGAAGCCAAGTGAGAGGAAGAGTGTGGTGGGGCCCCGCTGGGAAGCTTGGCGGCGGTTCTGAGGAGCTGACCTGAGCGCAGTCTGTAGGTCTGATAAACAAGAACGTGGCCAGACCCCCGCGTGCTTCTAGGTGGGGATGTTGGCTCGATTTCTCTGCCTTACATTCCTGAGATGTTTTGGAAGGTTCTCGCAAGTGTCTTGTTGGGTGGCATTTCGGTGTTTGTTTCTTTAAACGACTTAGCTGCGCCTTGGTGAAGGGTCTTTGGAAAAGGAGGCCATCGCCTGACATTCTGCTCTTTGTCACTGCCGTTGAGGAGAGGTAAAGCAAAGCCTGGCGCGTCCAGCACTCCCAGCCCCAGACAGGCCGTCCTCTGTTCCTGTCCCGGTGTTACAGTGAGGCCATTCAGTCCTCGGGACCCAGAAGATAACATGGCACGCTCATTTAATCGTTTTCTGTTTACTCTCCCATTTTGTTCCATCATTAAACGGTGTTAGAATTGAAAATTAGGACTCTCTTTACTGGCCAAAAGAAAACACAAGTGGCTTGTGGACTGAAAGATTGACTCACACGGATACTTCCAGAGGAGTAGAAAGTCCTGGCCGTGCGTCTGCGGAAAGGAGCCGGTGCCCGTGCCCAGCGTCCCCTCCCGAACCGGCTCCATGCCCGGAGGACATCGTAAATCACTTGTAATTTATGATGAGCCCAATCATGTGTTACACCCTGCGAGCTGGCTGGGGTCCTGTACACACGATGACCGCCCTTCTCCGGAGCATACAGGACTTTCTCAGATGAGCCCTAGGACAGAGAGCTGAGGCTTTCCCTTTGGCTGGCCCAGCCACGGAGCCGAGGAAGGAGACAGAAGACTCTTGTTCTTCGAGTTCTGCCACAGGCCTCCCTTGCTTTCTCCTGGATTGGAGGTAGGGAGAGGGCAGAAACCAGGACATTAGCATTATTAGCCTATTTTCTTTTATTCGTGTCTTGAACAAATACACATATTTTCTGAGTGCCAACACCCTCCAAGGCACTGTTGGGGACACAGCCATAAACAAAAAGGGTTTTGATTCTCATCGAGACTACACTGCCACCAAATAGCAGGTCCTATGTCAGGCGGTGATGACATATTTTGCAGGGTAAGAAGATGGATAAGGACAGGATGGAGAACAAGCTATTCCTCAGCAGAATGCAGAAAGTGGATTTCTAATAAGGGGACCTTTGAGCAGAGACTTGAAGAAAGCGATAGAGTCAGCCATACGGGTTCTGGGGAAATGGCATCCCAGGTAAGGACAGAGGCCACCACAGGGGGCGTTTTAGGTGAGAAGCAGCCCAGCGGGGGGCCAGAGGGGCTGGAGCAGAGAGCCAGGAGGGAGTGGTAAGGAGAGGAGACAGATCCCCGAGGACTAGCCTAGGGCTCACTAGAGACCATGCCAAGGAGCTGAGATATTATTGAAAGTGAGAAGGACAGCCTTTGGAAGTTTTGGAAGGGTGATCCTTTTCATACACTTGAACAACCAGAGTGTGAGCATGAAGTTAGGAAAATGAGGACCACACACCCTTCGTGTCTTCGAGAAGAAGAACGTGTGCTGTTGTAATCAGGATTGGACTGTCAGGACTTGACCCAGTGCAGGGTGTGAAACAGAAACCCTAGTTTTGCTTGATCTTGGTCTAAAAATCACGCGTGCTTTTTCAATTGGGATGAAAGTGAGTAATCATCAGCCATTTTCTCAACCGATGGGGATACTTTCCATGCACAGACCTAGCTACACATCCAGGCGTGAGCGTACTGCGGTCTCTTCTCCGCCAGTGTCATGGTTATGCTAGAATCCAGACTCCTGACAGCCATTCTGTGTTTTCGGCCACTTTAGAGAAGCAGCAACATTCACTTGCAGAGATTAGTGTGAGCTTCAGCGTCAGAGAGCAGCTGGTGGGATACTGGGGACCAGGTTCTGGAGGCTTCGGTAACCCGCTCTGCGCTCAGTGACCACGGGGCTCACTCAGGCTGCTTTCCCCGCCCAGGTGACTTAGTCTAGCCTAGAGCTATGGGGGCACGGGCTTGAGTAAGGCGAATTTCGGCTCCTTATGAGGAATACCTTTCTAAAAAGGAGGGCGGTGGATAACTAGAGTGGACCACGCCGTGGAGCCCGTCCTGTGTCTACATGCGTGCCAGCAGGTGAGCCCATCTCGGGAACGTTCCTGGAGTGACTCTTGCTTTGCATGGCCCACTGGACTAGAATGAACTCTCAGATTCATTCCGATGCAAAACCCTTCTGCGCCTGTGAAAAGTGTTCCGTGAATGTGCTCTGCAAACATACAGACACTATATAAACAGGAGGCAAATATTTTAGAAGAGGAAGAGAGAAATACTTGTTCTCTGGGAGCGCGGTGGCTGGGACGTAGCGCCCTGACCGCATACCTTCCACGCTCAGCCGCCTGCACTTTGTTCTCCTTGGCCCCGAACACAGCTCTCTGCTTTATGTGTTAAAAATGTGCTCAGCCAAAGACCAAACAAATAGCCAAAGGCATTTTCCTATCAGGGCCGGTGGGTAGGAGGCAGAGCCAAGGAACAAAGCTGTCGGTTTCGAGTCTTGGCAGGAAGCCAAGCTGCGGCTTCAAAGCTCCAGGATTTACAAGGAAGAAAGAGGAGGGGTTTTTTAGCTGAAATGAAGTTCGAATGAAAGCAACAGAAAACTTAAAGCTAAAATTAAAGTGTGCCCTGGCATCCACGATGGAAAGGCAGCCGCGTTCTGGGCCCTCCGAGGATTCTTCAGAGCGAGGATGAAAACTCTGAAAGCTGCTTCAAGCAGAGATGACAGAATGGCCTTGATTAATGAGACACGATCACACGGCGTTTGGGCTGGGGGACGTGTCCGGTAGGGGTCAGCGAATCTCCTCGCTCGGTTCACAGATGACGGGTCAGCAGCCCTGGAACTTGAAGACACTGCCCAGTGTCACACAACCAGTTGTGGGAGTCTTGGTCGTCCTAGAATCCAGGACTCCTGACAACCGTTTGGTGTTTTCGGCCACTTTACAGAAGCAGCGAACAGTGGAAAGCTGTTTCCGAAGAGCAAGGGGCAGGCAGCCATAGTGACTGTGTTCTGCACGGCACTGGACTGGCTCCCCAGGGTGTGGCCCCATCCCCAGGCCCAGGTTGCCACCTGCATCCTCAGACTGAGCAGCGCAGCGGGGGGCCTCGGTCCCCACCCTGGCATTGGGGGTTGAGCCTGCCTCCCCTCGGAGCCCAGTCAAGCATGAAGAGGCGTGCATGGTCCTGGGGAGACTGCCCTGGGCAGGGTCCTTCTAACCACCTACACCGTCTCAGCAGAGTCCCGCAGTGTCGCTGTGGGAGCAGTTGTTTGGCTTCCCGTGCTGCCAGGGATTCCCTCTTTGACAAAAGCCTGACCAAACTGAAGCTGGATTTCAAGAACAGCTCCCTTTTCACAGAAAAGAACAGCTCCCGCTGGCCCCCCACGCCCGGATGACCTTGTCCATTGAAATTACCAGCCTTGCCCGGCCGGTGTGGCTCAGTGGCTGAGCGTCGACCCACGCACCAAGAGGTCGCCAGTTCGATTCTGGGTCAGGGCACATGCCCAGGTTGTGGGCCCGATCCCCAGTGGGGGGCATGCAGGAGGCGGCCAATCGATGTTCTCTCTCATTGATGTTTCTCTCTCCCTCTCCATTACTCTCTCTCTAAAATCAATAAAGAAAAAAAATTAAAAGAAGAAATCACCAGCATTTAAGTGAGCGGTTGTTACTTCCTTCAGGAAAGGAGGGTGGAGCGTGGGGGTGGGTGGGTAACCTAAAGGGAGAGGGGACAGTTCTGTGTGTGTCTCCATTTGAACCAATAAGATGTTAATTATCATTTTTTCCACTATTCTTTCATTCACTTATCCACTCATTTTCTTGTTGGATTACATTCTGATTCTACCCAGAAAAAGTCTGACAAAACCTAGAACAAAGAGCGTGTCTGCAGTCAATAGAACATAAATGAAGTCAGGTCGCCGAGGAGGGGCAACAGATTCCACCCGTGAATTGTCCTATGAAATCTGTGTTAAATATCAACTTTTACTCTGGCCTTTCTGGAAACCAGGTTAAAAAAGAAATACACAAATCCTAGTTATCAGAAAGGGGGAAAAAATTCCAATTTCTTCAAGAGAGAACAAGTGTCGCTATTCTGGGACTCCTGGCGTTCCTAAACACTCATTGAGGACCTTCCGGTGCTTGGTACAAAGCTCCCAGCCCAAGAACACCCCTCTCTTCAAAGTGTCCTTGCTTCAGGCCACCTGAAGCACGGCCCCCCACCCCCTGAAAAAACATGTTCTTCGTGTTATCATTGGCTCTGATTGTATGTGTCAGGGCATGGCTTGGGGTAATGAGGCTTAGTTTGCGTCATGAAATTGTTGTCCAGGTGTCTCCAGGTTACAAGGACAAGAGTGGGAACTGTAGCGAGGGGTGGTCAGCATCTAGTCCTGCTGTGGCTGCCCAGTCTCCACCAATGCACCTGTCCTTGCCCCAGAGAGCCCTTCACCCCTTCTCTAGCCTTTTTTTGCTACATCAAGGCATTTTTTTGAACAGGGCATCCAGAGGGAAGAGATTTCTGTGGAATACACTTTGGGGAATGTTGGCTCAAAGGACTAGTAGAAGACCATGTATTAATTTTACACACCTTGGCCCCTGGAAGTGGGGAGTGGAGTTTGCGGGTAGATACCATGTGGGGTTCAGGAACTACGACCGTACATGTGCAAGGGGACACTGAAGTGGCTGGCACTGAGCTCCTGAGCTCCCTTCTGAGGTTGTAACCGCAATATAGATTCGTCCAGAAGAAGGAAGAACCATGTTGAAATTCCCATCCTTTTACACGATCTGACTTCATCCTTCTAAGACTTGAGATGCGTCAGGGGATAGAAGAACACGCCAGACCTTCTGAGGATGGCAAGGGAAAGGGTTACAGAAATCTGACGTGTTGAACCTTTGTAATAGATCTTGTGAGAGAGAAAACACTGAAAAAGTAGCCTCTTCTCTCTGAGTCACCTGAATATTTACTGAAAGCTTATTTGTTGTTGTTTTTTCACTGTGAACATATATATTCTCTACCTACATTGTATATTCATAAAAACCTATGTTTTAGAATGTATCATTCCTAAAGAAAGAAATATTTGAAGGTGAGAAGTAGTAGATATGAAATAATTTGTCTGGATTCTTGGCTCATCACCATCGTTTGAGAGGCCAGGTGCAGTGTCTGGGTCTCAGACCGTGGGCGGTGGCCACTGCCCTTGTCCTAATTATGTTGACTCCAATCACGTGTTTTGCTAGACAAGCTAGAAACACTGGGGTTCGAGTCCTCAAGTGAACAGAATGAATGTGTCGATTCTACTTGGAATGTTTTTCATAATCATGTTAAGCAATGCCTTGATTCTTACGTGTGCTTATTCTTTTTAAAAGTATTAGAAAGGAAGATATCCACAAGACAAAGTAGAGAGGAGCTGATAAGAAGGGGAGTTCTTAAGGAATTGCCTGATCAAGGTGAGGAAATTAATCATACTTTAAAATAATTTGATCCTTCATTCTTTGGTCTTTCTTTCATTTTCTTTTGGAACTTAAGATGATCACGGTCTTTGGGAGATAAAGCAGTGGGTACCGGTCTCTGAGAACCTTGCTTTAATTCTGAATGCCTTTGTGGGCTGCAGAGAATCTAAGGTCTTCTAGAAAAGAAATGCAATGACCATTTTGGTGAGTCCTTCTACAAAGGTACACTATAGCTGGATATACAGATAAGATACAAATGCTTATATGACTACTTCTCATCTCTGTTCTTGAGCTTCCATCTTTCCATACAAGTTAACTCGATTGTTTGCGTAAATGCTGAGTTTTAGCTTGGTTCATGACTTTGGTTTCGGAAGTCGAGCAGTAAAAGAAAAGAGATGATAAACACACCTCTCTTGTCCTTTATAACGCTCTCAAATGTACAATCAGTAAAGCAGGAATGGGCAAATTAAATTAATTTGCTTTGTCATTCTCTCAAATAGTTTTCCCAGTGTTTTTTCTTCATTTCTTTGGATCTGTATCTCTCACCTTTTCACTAACAGTTATTTGCAAGTTGTTGCTTTTTCCTACCTCTATGCATTTCCCTTTTTCCCCTCTATCTTCCCAAGGGGGAAATCTTACTAAAAAAGACAAGGATTCGATGAAAACGGAGACCCTCCCGAGAAGGTTATTTCTCCAAGTAAATAGTACTGAATAATTTTCATTGCTCCCACTACTATTGAAACTGAAGAACATTTTTGTTGCAACATTGTTGATTTACGTCCTGCCTTCCCCCACCCAAGCCCCTGAACATTTACGGGGATAAATTATTATTATCATACTATTATGAGAACAAATAAAAAGCTATTAAATTGGAATTGAAGTAATAGTACATTCCTTGCAAAGAACTTAACATCCTTGGCACTCACTATAAATCCAACTGACATGCTTTTTCCAACGTCTGAATAATCTGGTAGAGCTAGGAAATGCTTTACTCTGTACTATTTTACTCCTTCTTCAAAGAAAACAGAGAAGTCTGGAGTGAATACTACTTTTTTTTTGAGCCCTCACAATTTTAGGTATTTTACTTTGATTTCTGGCCTGTTACACTTTTTTCACTCCATTTTATGAATGAATTTTGTCTTCCCTAATTTTCTATTACTTTGAAGCCATTTACTTCCTCCCTGGGATTTTTAAAAGTAAAAAGTACACATCCCTATATTTTCCCCCCCTTTAAGGTCAGCTTACAGTATCAAACTTTGTCTCCTCTCTCATCTGTCTGGAGGCAGGAGAGAAGTTACAGATCTCCTGACTGCTGAATGCTGTACCATCGCCTCTAGTTAAATACTTTAGAGAAGGGGAGAAAGAGGGAAAATGTATGCTTGAAACTGTTAATGAATATTAAAGATAGAGATTAAAGTCCCCTTTTTATCCTATTAAAATGGTAGCTAGGAAAGAGTTTACTTTTTCTAAAAACAAGTGGCAATTATCAATCTAAAGAAATTCTTCGTATTACTTTGTTTTTATTCTTCCTAACGTGTTATATGATTTGCATGATGGATTATTATACTTTCCTATACTTATGTCCCCCCAAAATCTGATCTCTTTGACCTTTTTGTTTAACTTTTACAGACTGAACATTAAAAGTTTTAAAACACAGAAGAACCAAACAGTTTTTAACCCAAACATAATGTAATAGGTTTTAACGTTTGGGAAGTCATAAATTACTGAATTTTACTTTCCACCTTTTGCATGATTCCTGTATACAACTATAGAAATTACCTAATACTTGGACGTTCCCGGTGATGCCTATTGGAAATAGTCTTTCCCCTTTTTCTGCCAACAGCTGGAGAGAATAGATATCTGTCATTTTTTTTATAAACAAGTATCTTGAGAATTTCAGTCTGTTTGCAGCTCTAGCCAGAGACTGGGAGCTGCTGTGCTTGGTGACAACCTCCTCTCTTCTGCCAGTGAGGATTCGCTCTTTGCCTTGTCCCTCTTGACCTTGCCTCAGCTCTTGACAGTGCTTGTCAATCATGCCGTGTATTCAGTGAGCCAGAGACACTTTAAATCTCTCCAGCTGAGTTTGACCTTGGCCTATCCCACCCCTTACCCTCCCTCCTAGCTATTACTATTATTCCTTTTTAATTATCTTTTTTTACACCAAGATCTAACTTCAATCTAAAAAAGTTCAGCGATTGGTCTTCTCTCCTGAGAAGTTCATGGTCTAGTCCAAGTTCAGTCCTCACGTTCTGGTCTTTCCTTCCGTCTCTTCCCTTAGCTTTAACATGAGGGCACGTGGATGTTTCTACCTGCCAGCCAGCCTCCTTCCCTTTTCTCTCCTCCTGGTGTCCTCCCTAACCTTCTAAAGAGTCGCTCACCTTTGTCCAGACATGATTTTCTCCTGGCCTCTGTTCCTGTGTTAACTATGTCTCACATACCTTTATTTACCAGAGAGAGGGGAAAGCCCTCAAACCCTCTCAGGCTCCTTACTTAAGCACTTACTTCTGTGTGTGCTTTATTTTTAGCTCTCGGTGTACTTTAATCGCACAGCTCTTCTCTGAGTTTTCTCTTTCCTTTGGGTACAAAGGCTCCTCTAAGACTCAGCATGGGCCTCTTACTGTAACTTGCAGTCTAGCTCAGCATCTTCTTTTGCTAAACTTCTATTTTGCTTACATACATAATCTATATTAAGGATTTAAGTTATTTTAATTCCAAAGGAATATACAAAACTAGAACACCTTCTCAGTCACACAGCATTTGTTAGTACCTTCAGTTCTCTGTTTTAGTCTTAACTTCCACATGTATCACAGACAGGTTGCTTTTTCTAGTTTTTTAAATAATTACTAGCTTTATTTCATATCTCAAAGTAAGTATCTCTTCACATTGTCAACTATCTCTCTCTGTTATATGATAGTACAATTTCTTCTTGTAATAATAACTAAGAATCTTTTGGTTTCTTTTTGGTTTGACATATACTCTTGAAAAATGTATTACGTTAATTTTATTGAAGTAGTTAGGATTTACTAGCAATGGTATAGCCTTAAATTATTGTCTATTTTATTTTTATACATGGACAGATTAGAGGTGCTTGGAAGTTATATGGCTAAGCAACAACTGCTTTTGCATTTTGAACGTGATATAATTTTATGATATATAATTTTACTTCTTTTTAATCCTCACCCGAGTATATTTTTCTATTGATCTTCAGATACAGTGGGAGGAAAGGAGAGAGAGAGATTGAGAGAGAGGGAGAGAGAGAGAGAGAGAGAGAGAGAGAGAGAGAGAGAGAGAGAGACATCAATGTGAGAGAGACACATTGGTTGCCTCCTGCATGACCCTGAGCAGGGCTGGGGATTGAACCCACAGCCGAGGTGCGTGCCCTTGATGAGGAATTGATCCTGCGACTCTTCAGTGCATGGCCGATGCTCTAACTGCTGAGCCACACCGGCCAGGGCTGTATTTTTACTTATTAAAATGTCATACTTGTTTTTGTCAATCAGGCTGGTAGATTTTATTGTGGAGCCAAAACCATTCACTCATTTCTAATGAAAATGTGGAAGGTGGTCTCTATTTTATAATGATTGCAAAAAGAAGGTTAATCAAAATTGTGTAAATCAGCTGTAATTATGCATTTCTTCAAGTTTTCTAAGTAAGAACTTCAGTTCATCAATTTTTCTTTTACAGGGGTAGTGAAACCTCTTACATTTTCCAGGTATGAACAAGGGTTAATCTTTCCAAGCATTTTGGTTGCCGAATTAAGAGTTTCTGCAAAATCTCTTTCACTTTAGAAACTCTAGGGGTTAAAGTTGGTTATTTATGATTTACATAACATATTAGAAATATTATTTTCAGTTGTGATTTTTAAAAATTCTTCTGTAGTTACTTTTTCCCACATTTCCCCCCTAATGTTTTCAAATTATTAGTAGACCAACTTGAAGACTTTTTGATCAGTTATATATATAACAAGTTATGTGAGTTTATTTTAATATTTTCATAAATAAGAAAATGAAAATATAATTAGCCATGTTATCATCATTCCTTGAATGTAGAATAATAGCTGTATTACTGCGTAAAGTTAACATATCACGGAGGTATTGTCCGGAGATGGTGGTGCTGGGAAAATGTCATATCCTCCCACTGATTGTTTGTATGTGTGATTACATTTCATGTTACTTGTGTATTTGCATTCACCCTGTGTTTTTGGTGCTTGTTAAAATGTTTATTCCATTTTTCAGGTTACGCCTTTTAGGTTCAGTTTCTGAATGACAAAGAGACTCCTAGTATTGACTTCAACAAAACCTAAGCACGAGAAGAAAGGGACTCTGCTGCCCGGGGATATTTTATAACCAGGATAATCGTTCCCACTGCCTTGAAATGGCACCTGGATGCCCCCTCCTTGGCTGCTTTCCCCCAACACTAAGGATTTTCTAGTTCTTGCATTTGAATGAATTATTTAGTAAAACATGGTGAAACAGTACAGGATGTATTTGGTTCCCAGGGCCCGAAACCTGAACCCTGCAGCCCTAGTAACTGGAAAACGGGGTTTTAAGAAAGCCATCACGTTAGACATCTAGGTGTTTCTTTCCCTATTTTAGATGGAGATGTAACAGTTAACTTTGAAAATTCAAACGGGCACATGATACCCATCGGAGAGGAATCCACCCGAGAGGAGAATGTAGTAAAATCTGAAGAAAGTAATGTCTCTGTAGCTGAAAAAGCGTCACCTGTGGAGGAAAAGGCAGAAGATAAGAAAGGTAAAATCAGGAGAAACCCCTTCTCCTTTCGCTTCCCCGCAGCTCCCTGTCGAGAACCAGGGCTTAGGCTCCAAATAGTGACCTTAGGACCAGCAGAGAGGAAATTTGCAAACACAAGGAGAACAGTGATAACTAGTGAAGAGAAGCTGGATAATTTCCTCAAGTAGATGCATCCATTTCATGAGCACATCCTTTAATGTTTTTATTAAAGAGGGCGAATTACCGGGAATCAGATGGGATGGCCTCTTCAGTCACTGGAGATGTCTGGGCATAGTATCTTTTCCTCAGGAGCTTTTTGTCAGTATCTTCTTTGGAAACAAAAACGCCAGCGGTCAGAACACCTTTCTCTGCTGGTGAGAAGTGGCCCCTGTGAGCAGCTCAGCTTGGGGGAATGTCAGACAGGGTGGTTCCTCCTGCCCAGCGCTGACCCTCCAGCCGCGGGAGCTTGGCGGGTGCACCTGTGCACACCCCCCCACACAGGAGGTTCTAGTGCAGGTTCTGGACGTTTCAGAGATCCAGGAAGAGTCCCCAGAGATGCCTGGGGTTTGGGTTGCTGTCCTAGCCATAGGCTCTGCCCAGTGATTTGTCTGTGCAATTGGAAATTTCAAAATATGCCATTCCCTGAAGGCTTCTTTAGAGACCTCGCTTTCTGGAGTGACTCGACTATAGTAGGTTGCATAGCTGCAAAATGCATGTCTCTCAGGGACCCCCAACACACTCACAAGTTCCTGGTCACGGGCGGATCACATCTCCATGCCACTGCCGTGACAGGCAGGCACCTCTAAGCCTCGTGCGTATGCAAACATGAACTGAACGCCCACAAAGGAAGGCTTTGTTGGGTGACTCTAGATGGTCCCATGCAGCATGAAAATGAACCCTCAAGAAAAGGGCTAGTTCCTTTTCTATAATGTCTGCCTCTGAGTTGGTGGATGGCAAAAATTTGTCAAACCTAGTTTAGGTTCTGAAGGCATTTTGGGAACTCATAGAATCTGCTGGAAGCAAACTTCTTTCTGTTCTTGATCCAAATCCTTCAAAAGACAAAGAGAACAAAAGAGCAACTTACACACGGTGTAACTTAAAATCACCTACCCTGGGAGTCCATGACCCCTATTATTTGCATGTAAATTAGCCCTTAAAAATTTTAGAAGCCTCTATTAATAATCTGTTAGAAGTGTATTATTTTGCTTTATTCAATATTAAGTACAGTATGGGGCTTTTATTGAGTCTTGTTTCATTGAAAGACTCTGGTTAAGCTTATGAATACTGATTATGAGAAATTAACTAGTATTTTTCATGATACTATTCCTGGGACATAAAGAGAAACAGACCTAAATAGATTTTAAGGGGTTCAGTTGAAAGTGTTAACGCAAGTAGTGATTTCTTTTATTTTTATTTTTTTTTATTCCAACTGTCCTGTTTCACCAAACTGTTACATTTCAAACCCATCTGTGTTTGCGCCTTGCACAGCCTTTGCGCACTGAAGAACCACCTCCTTCAGTACAGGGCAGCACCGTCCGCTGCTCGCCGGGTCCCTGTGGGGCGGCAGTCAGTGCGCTGGCCACACTTCAAAGGAGTGTGTCCCTTATCACTCTAATAAAAAGTCGCTGACAGTTTTAGGTTCATTAAACCAGCAGGCCTCACAGGTCCATGGGTATTTGAAAGATGTTTTTGTTTTCTTATTCTTTACTCAGAATTAGTACATTCAGTTCCTTTGGGTCAAATAAGGTCCAAGATAGCATCTTGCTTGGCTAGTTTATATATGAGGAGATGAAATGCTGGCCATGCCATCACACCACTCATCGGACACGTCACCTCCCTCTCCTGTGCGGATGGCGCACCGGCAGGGCCCTCCGAGGGTGAGAGAAGGCATTCAATACGGAAGCCGCTTCCCGGGAGTAAAATGAATGTCACTCACAGCTCACATCACGTGGTATTAAGTTGAATAGGAAGTGCCTTATGGACAAAGGTAACCATTTATTTCTCTGTGAAGATACCATTAAATTTTAAAGACACCCCAAGATTCACTTTTACGTCTCCTCCGCTTCTGATCTCACTTCTCATTTGAGCTCGCTACCTTGCAAATCCACCATCCCCTGTTCTTAATTCACCCTTTATTTGGGGGTGCAGTGCTCCCTTTCCTTTCGCAAGAACATTGTTTCATCTAGTAATTGGTTATGTTTGTAAAACCACGTCCCATGCCTTTAAAGTTCCAGATGCTTGTATCTCTTTTGAAGACAGTATGTCTGTACCTTAGTATTTGAAACATCAGTGTCAAAGAAAACACAGACACCAGGTGGCCTTCACACTGCTCCGTGGGTAGGTTTCACTACGACCCGTGGGTGTTCCTGAGGCCCCACAGGCACCTGGCTCTGGAGTTGGTACAGTGGTCGTGGGCCTCCTGTGCCCAACACTGGAGACGTTTCCCTTACGACCTTTAGGGTCCCTGGTCTCCCATCATTCTCTCAGCAAGTGTCCTTAAACAGAAGAGGTGAAAAACTGATCTTCAAGCCATAAGTATAGCTTGGAATTAAATATGAGAAATCTGAAGATTACTCGATGTTACTTCTGTTGAATTATCATAGAGGATGTTCTATGAAGTAACAAATGACTTCATGCATTTGTGCCAACATAGTAATGAAGGTCTGCCATGGGTAAGACCCCACTGGGGACCAGGAGACGAGCGGTGAGTGAGAACTGACCTTTGCCTGCAGGCGGCCCGCGGCCACAAGGAGCCCAGCCCGCGATACGAGGTGCAGACTTCTCCAGGCCCGAGTGCAGCAAGTCGGGGAGCTTCCCACGGGCACCAGAACTGGTCCTTAGGGGAAGATATTTCTAAACTGAGATTTGGAGGGGACAAGAAGGAGGCAGTCAGGTGAAGGAGAGACATGGGGGCGGAAGTGTGTTCTAGGCAAGGCAGAGACACATGCAGGGCTGAGAGGTTTTCTGGGTGTTGAACTGAACTTCATGTGGTGGAAGGAGCCAGACGTGGGCGTAAACAGCTCTCCTCCAACTGTGGTGTGAAGCAGTGTCCTTGTCGAGCCCCAGGGGACAGGCAGCCCTCTATGAATTAACCTCCTCTGGAAAAGATAATACTTATAGATGCCATCAGTGTAATCATGTCTTCCGATCATATGGCAATAATACAAAATATAACTTGACTGAATTCATGATCTCCCGGACAAAAGGAAGAGTTTGTTTTCTAATGTGTGTTAATAACTATCTGCCAGTCAGTCACATCCATTGAATAGATATAATATTTAAAGCATTATACTTGATGGGATATAAAACTTTAGACAAAAGGCATGTATAATTGAGTCAGAAAAGCATACTGTTTGTGTGTGCACACACACCCCTCAGGAATCGTCACAGAGTAAACATAAACATTGGCCATGCGCCAAGCACACACCTGTAATTGGTGGCGTTCGCAGAGGGAGGAGTGGACCGTGCTTCTCCAAGAGCCGGCCGAGAGCATGCCCTGTGTTCACTTTCAACCCGGGAGGGATTGTCATTCCCAAATGTCATGGAGCGAGCCATTTCCTCCTTCCCAAATGCAGAAGCTGGATTTTTTAAAAAATATATATATTTTATTGATTTGAGAGAGAGAGGAAGGGAGAGAGACAGAGAGAGAGAGAAACATCAATCAATTGCCTTCCGCATGCACCCGGACCGGAGACAGAACCCACAACCCAGGCATGTGCCCTGACTGGGAATCAAACCAGCAACCTTTCGGTGCACAGGACAGTGCTCAGCCAACTGAGCCACTCCTGCTGGACAGACGCTGGATTCTTTGGAGTATAACTTTAGAGTTTAAAACCTTAGGCAGAAAGAAAAACGATCCCTCAGTGATCTGCCATGAAGGCAGAGGAAAAGACTGTGAGGGCTGGTGGTGTGAAGGAGAATAAAGAGAGCAAGTGTTACCGGTCAGTGTGACTGGCTCTCACCAGACAATCCATTGGCTTGATTTCCATGCATGGTATTATGCCAGGGGCTAATCTTCTAAAGAAGAGAGAAGTATTGAAAGAGTAGGCTTCTTCCCTACATCAAAAGGCTGGCAAGTTGATGTCTGTTTATATGTTTTATGTAAAAATGTTCTAGGTGTGCATTAACCCTAACTGACTTCTGTGATTATGTGGCCTCCTGGTTCCAACCAGGTAGATCAGGAGAGTCACTGCTCAGCTGGGGAGATGTTTTGCATAAAGGGAAAGGCAAACACAACGTAGCCTCTGATCAATGTCGAATCAGTAGCTACAGTGAAGTTCAGATGCAGGAGAGGTCAGCTGGGCTACAGTGGCCGAGGTGGGTTTCACGGCTGAGAGAAGATAAAGAAGAGTTGTACTGATTACCTACCGTAACTTGAGTCATTTTTATGGATGTTATATATGTGGGTTGATGGGATGTAGATAAAGGGGGAGGGGTGGAGTCCTCACTTCACACAGACTAGGATAAGAGATGAAACAAAGGAAGTAAACTGTGATGCATTCTAATATGAAAACCTTTCTCGGTCATTCAATAATGAGAGGATATATCCAGTGAAGGCTTATTCTTGTCTTAACACTGTCTTATGTTGTTGTTTTTTTTTATTGTGCTCCATTTATAAAGAAATGCTGCTTAGCTCTTCGGACCAGAACTGTATTTTAATTTCAATCGGCCACTATTAGACAAAATACGAATGTGTCCATATGAATGAACATTCGGTATCTCCAGTTTCAGTAATGAGAGAAAATACCATTTCTCATTCAGTTAGGCAAAACCTTGTGTGACTTACATATCCTTAGATATGATTTTTAAAAAAAATAAATGTTAACCTTTGTCTTTTCAAAATTGTTAGTTGTGTTTACATCACAAAAGAACTTTGATACTTTTTGGATTCTGACCCGAAGCTGTGGCCCCGTTAGGAAAGGCCAGAGGACTGAGGGCTTGAGAAAACGTGATCGGAGAAAACAGTCCATTCTTCGGGGCGTTGTGTTCCTGTAAAGGGTTCTACAGAGGCTCCCTTTGCTTAGAAAGTTATTGGTTTGGGGCCACAGTGAGACAGAGCACAAGTCCCTTCCTGATGGACAGGGCTTGAGTTCTGCTGTGAGCAGTTCCCTCTGTGGAGGGGACGAAGGTACCTGAGTGCAGTCATCACCACGCGGTCAGCCCTCATGGCTGAGTGTGTGATGCGCTGACCAGTCACTCTTGGGAGCCCTTCAGTTTTGTGAAATTCGGTGTAGCCGTCAAGCTCACATCGTCATCCAGCAACCACCGATTCAAGGCTGGTGTCGGCCCCTGACGGTGGGCATTTATACTCATCCTCAACATCACTTCATCAGCGTAACTTGGGCAACCCTGTGTTATCACAGGAGTGATTCGTGGACCCAGACAGAACGCCACCCTGGTTCCCAAGGGCCAAAGCAGCCGCATGTTTGTATCACTGTCGCCGTATGTCTCGCTCCTACTTACATGGTGTGTGTCTGTATCAGTCTGCTTCTGTTCACTTTCTCATTTGTAGAGAACACTGAAAACCACTCTGAAACACCAGCAGCTCCTGCTCCACCTCCTTCAACTCTTCCTAAGCCTAAACCCAAACCTAGGCCCCCCAAAACACCTGTGCCTCCAAAAGGGGCTGCTTCGGGGGCCAGCCCCAAGGGCGACGAAGTGCCTCCTATTAAAAAAAATTCCAAGACTTCCGGTAAGCAGGCCCCCACCCCTCCACCCAAGCCAACGAGCCGAAACACGACCCGAGAGGCTGGTGAGTATGCCCCCGTGGGGTTGAGTCTAGGGTACTTGGCTCTGGGGTGGGGTTAATTATTTCTAGGAATGATGGCCTTTTTGATGTGTGGTGTCTTAGGATGTAACACCAGTGGATTCAGCTTTGACACAGAGAATGCCCAGGAGATTCGTTTGTCACTATCTCTAGCAAAAGAAAGTCAACCAGTTGATGAGTTGACCTCATTAGTTTGGGGGTGAATAGACCTCTTTCATCCCGAGTAGCCACTCTGTGCATGAGTACCATTGGAAGGAAACAGGGAGCAGTCTGCCAGGTGAATGGCAATGATCTGATAGGACACTTAGACATCACCTGGCTTCTGCCTGGTTAAGTTGATGGGTGGATTTTTGGCTTGGGTTTTATTTCAAAATGTCTGAAGTTTGCACATAAGAAGATAAGACTTGCACCTCTGACGTGTTTGCTGTGTTGTGATGTCTTAATGTTGTCCACATATCTAGTCATTTCTCTATTCACAAAGGACAGAGGTTGGTTCAGCCCACCACTCTCTATTGAGTCTTTACTGTTTCAACAGAGTTGAAAGTTACATGCTCAGTGGTCCCCCTGCCCCAGACAAAAGACTGCAGTTTGTTAGAAGGAAAGCATCCTAGTGGTATGGTTACAAATCACTGTTGTTGCAAATCACCAGGTGATGTTTTGGTGACCTACAAAATCTGCAAGTAATGTGTATCCAGCTTTCCTTTCAAATCAGATATGCTTAACCCAAGGAAGCTCCCATCTTCTAGTGGAGTGGGATGAGAAGGCTACCATGTCATCCAGCTTTTAAAAGACATTGATCAAAGTACACGTGCTGGGTGGCTTTTCCCCATGAACATGTGCCTAAAAGTCCTCCTGTGTTATAGCAAACCTTCTTATCCCTGAAATCAGCAGCCACCTTCTCGCAACTGGCTACCTGGATTTGCCGGGATCGGTCTTTTCCCTTTGTAATTCAGACCCAAAATGCTCCCATGTCGGGAATGGCACAGTTGACAGTATGACAGACCGCTGAATGCAGATATGTCTCTCTCCCTGCATCCCTCTTTTCTGCCTTTGACCTGGAGTGTCTGGGTCTCTACTGAGAAGGGCTAAAGTGAAATATCTCAGAATGCTGTGCCAGCTGCAGGCTCAGGCCACTTCCTCAGGGACCAGCTGCCCTCACATGTCAGTGTCCGTTCTTGCTGGTGTCTGTTTTCCCCAGACTGCCTAGCACACCCGAGGATCTGTGCTTGATGTGAGGCAGGCTGTGATCCACTGCTTAAAGAAAAGCCCCAGACGGTCGCCCTGTCCTTGGGGATGAAGACCCCGCCTCACACAGACCTTCCCTCCTCCTCATGCCCACATACAGCCCTTTGCTGTGGGCTTGGCTTGGACTCTCCTCCTTCTCTCAGAAGAAAGCTGATTAATGCCAGGGCAAGGGGGAGCTCCCGTGAAAGATTTTTGAGTTATTTCCAGATAGTTTACTTTAAGATTTATTTACAGACTCGTGTTCCTAAGAGAATAGTGCAGTCATGTTATCCATTGTATTCAGAGGCCCGGCTGGTCCACAGTGTATGTAAGAACATTGCTGTTCACAGCTAGCACAGGGAAACAGGTTGCATTGAAGTAGAAGAACGAGCCCATTGTGCGAGGATCCTTTTATCAAATATTGGTAACACTCCACCAGAAGCCCCTGATATTCCATTTGTAACCATTCGGAACTTTCTCCATGGTAACATTTCATTGGAATAATGTTGACCTTTTGGAAAGTTACTGCAATTGCTGCTCTTGCTTTTCGGTCCGATGTTTTAAGTTCTTTTTAAAAAGCTACCAGTTAAGGTTCTTCATTAGCATACTTAATTAGTCTACACCTCCAGATGACCAGATATCTGTTTGGCCCAATCAGCTGCTTTGCCAGTGAAATAAGGCAAAATCTCCTATTTTTTTATTCTTTCTCGAACAGTGTTATGCACTGTGTTCACAACAAAAGTAGTTAGCTGAGGAGAGGTGGCATTTCCTTTTAGTCATGCTCTTAACTCAAGGTGACTTAAGCAACATAGTCGATTTCAACAAAGTCCTGTCATTTTAGAAGAAAAAATATAATATGGCTTGGGTCTGCTCTCCAGGCATTGAAAAAAAAAGTATTTTTCCTTAAGCCAGGCTAAAGTTAACCTTGCTATTATAAAAAAAAAAAAAAAGAAAAGATTTTCTTTAAAAAAAATATATTAGCACTGATATGTGGAAACGATTATGTTCAATTTACTTAAGAACATAACATGTTTAGACATCAAATCCTTAGCACCTTTGTTGTGCAAAATAAATTGGGAATGGACTTAGATTGTAGGAGTATGCTCAATATGTTTGTCTTATAAGCAAGTGAAGATTGTTAACTTCAAAAAAGTGGTATTCACCATGGCTGGCTGGCTGCAGGCAACATGTTCCATGAACCAGAGTCTATAAAGAGAAAACTATCCAAAAAACCAGTATTGATAGGCCCAGACTTGAAGGAGGGGACTCTAGTGGGTGTGCATATCTAAACTAATAAAACCCCAAGCCATAGAGACTTCTTTGAAGCCTGGATCTTGTCACCACGTGAGACTGGCTTCTTGTAGTCTATCAGAGTTGAAGTCTTCCATCTCCTTGTCTATTCCTCTATTTGTTCTTCATCTCGTTACCTTCCCAATTGACTGCAATATGGTTGCAACCAGAGGTAAGTTACAATAACATCTGTATGGAATGCAGGTTTGCTTCACGTTACTAACCAGCTATCTTCTGATGGCTCTGTGGAAGACAGTTTAACATTTAACCCCTCATGAAAAAGAAGGAACATACAACATTATAACAGAAAAGGCTATGAGGAGGAATCTATAGCTCATAAAGGCCATGCAACAAAAGTGTGTTCTCATAGGAGTTTAAATGTATTTCCTAAGATGATATAAAGAAAAGGAGAGCTAACCTTTTTTTTTTTTTCCCCCTGGAAATGGTTTGGTAAAAGGCAGCCCTATCCAGAACTAGGCAAACGCACCACCGATGGAGCGCTTCGGGCAATGCAGGCAGTTGTCAGAAGATCCGAGAATGATAGTCGTTTCCTCCAAATTATTCAGATAGTAGCCACTTAGACTTTTTTTTTAATAGAAAATAATTTTTTCTGCCTTTCGATGTTCTGCAGGGGACTTGTCCTTTGTGCATGGCCATGTGCTGTCCCATCACCGCAGCCCGTGGAGGCTTACTCTGGGGCCCTGCAGAGAGCTGGTTTAGTGTCCACTCTCAGCAGTAAGATGAGAACATTTGCTTTGGGCCCAGAAAGGAGCCGGTGGTATAGACCCCAGCCTCTTCTGAATGTGGGCCACTCATTCCCAGGAACACACCATAGAACATGTGTGACTTGTCATGAGCTCGACCCTGTGCTGTCCCCAGACAGCTGCCAGTGTCTGACCTTTACACATGATAATGTCCCTACTTTAGAGCCAGCTGGAACTTTTCAGGTGACCCATAGGACAAGGAGCTGAGGATTTCCCTTTGGCTGGCCCAGGTAAAGACTAGACGAGGGAGAAGACAGAGGACTCTTGTCCCTCTGGGTTTTGCCTCAAGCATCACCTGCTCCCTCCTTGATTGGAGGCAGGGAGGGGAAGGAAAATAAGACCTTTATCATTATTAGCCTATTTTCTTTTAGTCATTTATTCCACACATTGTAAAATTTTAAAGGGAGTGTTGTCATTGAAAATTGCAACTTGGTTAGTTTCTTTTGAAAGTGTTGTCTTTAATGCAAAATCTCTCCGTTTTAGCTGGTTCCTCTCATTCAAAAAAAACGACTGGCTCCAAAGCATCAGCTTCACCATCTACTCCCTCCACCTCATCTTGTCTCAGAACTTCAAAGGAGACCGTTGCTAGCAAAACGGGGACAGGGGGAGTCGCAAAGGGCAAGAAAAAAACTGGCAAGCGGCCCACGGCTCGGCCATCCCCAGATGCAACCACTGCTGGTACGTCCGACCTTAAAGGAGAGCCTCCGGAGACCAAGGTGGAGAGTCTCACACCTGAGCAGACGGGCCCTGCGACGGAGGAGCCCAGCACAGGCAAAGCCAAGTCTGCTGTCCCTCCACCCCCCGTGGCCCCGCCCCCCGCGCCCCCCGCCCCGCCCCTCGTTGTGGAGGAACAGTGCTTGTTCGCCTCAGACACTCCTGTTGTCCTGGTCAGCGATGGAGACGACCTGCCCGTCCCTGCCTTAGACCCAAGTCAGCTTCTCTGGACTGAAGAGCCGACAAACAGAACCACTGTCCACTCAGGCACTGGCTTAAGTGTTAGCAGAGAAAATGCAAAATAGTGAGTCGGGGCCCAAACCCCCTATTTCCACTGCGTTCCCTGTGAAGCTGGTTACTAAGGATCACTAAACCATTCTGTTGGAAACCAAGGAACCTACTTTTGTTTCTTCTGTCATTTAATCTGGTGATTGTTAGATTGGCACACGTCATCCAACCATTGGTTTTTCATAGCCCTGCCCCAGGAATGCCACGGGCTGCTGGAGACAGTGACATGGGTCCTAGGGACAGGTGGCACTTGGATCTGGGCCTCTCAAGTCCATTGAGAGCTGCTCCTTCACTGCTCAGCAGTCCCTTCCTTTCCCTAGACAGTTCCTCTTTCTTTGCAGCGGTTATTTTACATCTTTACCACTCGCCCTGGTTGCTCATCCACTCCTGCCTACCTTCATTTCAACAAGTTATTTAGCCTTGTCCTTCTCCAGGAAAATAAAATCCATCAGGAGAGAACACTATCAAATTCCAACTCCTTTTCCTCCAACTTCAGAGTGGCTCCATTTCTTGCTTCCTTAATTCCCCTCCCAGCTAAATGTTATCTCCTCTTTGGAGCCTTTCGATGCTTATCCAGACAGAAGTGGTTATTGCATCTACCCTACTCTGACAGCCTTTTTCCTCCCCGAGGGACAGAATTAACAAACTTGTCTTATTTACCTCGATAGCGCCAGCAACCATCACAGAAGCTGGGGTACCATAGGCATGCCGTTACCTGGTTGCCCCAGCTGGAAAACTGGAACTCATCCTAGGGTCCTCATTCTCCTTTGTTCACTGTGTCTAGTTATCCATAGAGCCCTATAAGTTTTCTACTTACAGGTAAATAAGCCACATTAGCTGTCCTGTCCCACAGGTAGGAAGGGCGGGCAGTCAGAGTATAATAGATGCCACAGCCAATCTGTCTAGCGAAAGCTTAGACCTCTTAAACCAGCCTGTTTTCAACTGTTCTAAGAATAAAACCAAATTCACTCTTGAGATCATTTGATTTAATATTTCCTCTTTCACAAAAAAAATTCCTAGTGGTGTTAAAAAAAATGTAGTACATTGATTTAAGTTGATTTGGATAAAATATTAATTTTAATTATTCAATTACTGATCATAATACCCTTCATTTACTGAATACATATTTAATGCCAGGAACGGTCATTAATTCACATAAGTCTTCCCTGAAATATTTGAAATATTTCTGTTGAATAGGTGGGAAAACTTGACGCTGGAGAAGTAAAATAGTTTGCCCGAGATTGCGCAGGTAGTGAGTGGCAGAGCCGGAATGCAGACCCAGAGGTGCACAGCAGATTCTATGCCCTGAGGACTTTTATACATTTCCAGAGTAGTTGCTTCCACTTCTTCTGCTATTCTTTTATGTGTGTTCATTTCTTGTTTTTGTTTGTGGTGTGTTTGCTTTTATGAGTTTGAGCATCAACATACGAAGGAAAGCCAAGGAATGATAAGTAAATGTTAACTTGCAGATTACTTTATTTGTTTGATGTGTTGATAAATGCTATGGGAAAAGAAGATATTGGAATGAATGGTTATGGTATCCCTAATACTTCCAGCACTTAGCAAATGTCTTTATTTATGGTGAGTGTTTTCCAGCATTGCAATCAGTTCCAACCTTGACACCTAAACAGCCGTTCTTTCAGCCTATATTTTTGCTTGCCTTCTGTGTGCTGGGCAGTGTACCAAGCACCAAAGATACAAAAGGGAGCAAGACGTTATAGTTAATACGATTGCTTACCAAAATAATATCCAGCATGCCCAGGAAGTATACATGTTTAAGATAGGCCTGTATTTAGGGAAAGAGATTGAGTATATGGGTTTATTTTTCAATATACTAAAGAACAAAGTACAAAATGTAAAGTGATTCCTTAAGTGGTCTTAAGCACTGAGAGAGCCCGTACCCATAGGTGACCTGACCGTCCAGTCCACTTCCACAGGTGTTTAGGGAGGACACTGGACTGTGCTAAGCGCCATGCTGCGTGCTGGGGACCTGGTGTCAGCATTCAGCCCAAGTATTTGCAGGACTGTCAGACAAAAGAGCCGAGCATCTGTTCTCCATTTCCACTGGGACTGTGATCAGAGAGAGCGAGCTTAGGACATAATTAGACCTCGAGGTTTTTATAATAGATTTTCCTGTCACTCAGGGTAACTATCATGCTTTCCCAGAAGAGGGCATAGAGATTTTCTTCTCTGTATATTCTTCAAAATAAAAAAGTTAAATTACAGTTCATCCCACAGGGATGGTTAGCGTTTGCTCTTGAGTTAATGAGCCTGGAATAAGTAGTCTCTCAAATTTCCTTCCAGATTCTTTCTTCTGTTTTTCAGCGGATATCTGAATTAGAATTTCTGGCTCTTAGTCACTTGCTTTACTTAGAATTCTCCCCCGGTTATGTTTAGTCAACGAATGTGTGAAAATCTTGTCATCTTATGAAGAGGCTTCTGTTTGGAATACAAATATCAGAACTTTAAAGAAGGCAAGTGGCCATGTGTAAAAATACCTGCCTCTGTTCACACATTACAAGGTAGTAACTATTTGGTAGATTTCTGTTCCTTGGCCGCTTCCTCAGTACCGTGAATGTCTGGTGTAACTGAAGGCAGAAACTAATAAGCCATCTGGAGCACATATTCCAAAGGGACTTGAATCTGTGCAGCCCTTTTCCACAAACATTGGCCAGTGTTCCCAGGAACCTTCGAGAAGTAGAAGAGCCAAGTCATGGGTTGATTGCTGTAACTTGGGAGTATAATATTTAACATCAAATATAACCCAGGACACAATATTAAGATAACTTATAACGTCCAGTTTGAATAAAAATATAATATAGCAAGACATTTGATCGACTAAGAGACTGAAGTCTGGGTTCTAGAATGGACTTGCTTCTGTGGCTGGGCAACTCATTCATGGCCTTGCTGGGTTCCATGCACTGTAAATTACCTTCCCTCCTTCTACTCAGGACAGCAGTAAGTAATAAACGTGTGCAGAAGTCTTTGAAAACCACAAAACATTACAAAATACAAATGAGGTTAAAATAATCATCGATAACGTAATAAATTAGCGAATCGTGACATGAACAAATACCAGGGCTTAACCCTGAAGTATGTTTTGTTCTGCTCTTCAGAATGTGTTATTAGTTGGCACGTCTTTTAAATGCGCTGTGGTCACCCACAGTGGCAAACAAGAATGGCCCCCAGTGGCCATTGACTAGAAATCCAGACTGGAAAAGTTTTCCCTTGAAATAGATCTCTCATTTCAAATGGGATTTCACACTGTGGAAACAGTACGGTGATTCCTGAAAAAATTAAACATAGAGTCACCATGTGATCCTGTAATTCTGCTTCTGTGGATATTGCCAACAATTTGAAAGCAGGTAGTCAAACAGACATGTGTACACGGATGCTCATAGCAGCATTATCACAATAACCAAACGGTAGAAACAACCCAAATATCTGTCAGCTGATGAATGGGTAAACAAAATGTGGCAAATATGTACAGTGGAATATTATTCAACCTTAAAAAGGAAGGAAATTTTGACACGTGCTCCAACATGGATGAACCTCAAAGACATACTAAGTGAAATAGATGAGACACCAAAGGGCACCAAATGTATAATTTCAATTATACGAAGCACTAGAATAGTAAAATTCATAGAGAAAGGAAGTAGAATGGTAGCTGCCCGGGCCTTCGAGGGCAGAAATAGTAAGTTGTTATTTAATGGGACAGAGTTTCAGTTTGGGAAGATGAAAAACATCGTGATGTTTTTACAACAACGTCAATATACGTAATGCAACTGAACTGGGCACTTAAACATGGTTAAAATGTTACATTTTATGCCATGTCTATTTTACACAATAAAAAAATGACATTTTCTATCTCCCCCTTTGAAAACAAGTATTCTGGCTGTTGGATGTTTCTACTACGTGAAAAATGGAGACTTTTGAAAGCACTTGGGCTTGTAGCCACAAAGAACCGTCAGTGTCTCAAATTCTGACAGAAGTTACCTGTTTTTGTTATACAAAGAACTGCTTTTGGCTTTTTTTAGTTAGTGAGAACAGCAAGCACATGTTTGGCACTAAACGATCTTTCAGAAGTGTGACATCCAAATTCGGATTCTTCTGTTTATATCAGAAAGCAATGCGAGGATCTTATTTATCTTAAAAAGAAGATTGCGTTGTTTTCTATATGATATTTTTATGTAAAGTACATATTTGTATTCTAGTCTATGAAAATTGGAAAGCTTTGTATAGTAACTTTATATTTTATTTTTTAATTACAGTTGACCTTCAATATTATATTAGTTTCGGGTGTACAGCATAGTGCTTTCACAATCATATACTTTACAAAGTGGTCCCCCAATATTTCAAGTACCCATCTGACACCATACACAGTTATTACAATATTATTGACTGTATTCCCTGTGCTGTAACTTACATCCCCACGAGTATCTGTAATTACCAATTTGTGCTTCTTAATCTCTTACCTTTTTCACTCAGCCCCCCACCCCTCCTCTCTGGCAACCCTCAGTTTGTTCTCTGTTCCTATGAGTCTGTTTCTGTTTTGTTTGTTCCTTTATTTTTTTTGTGTGTTTTTTAATTCTACATATAAGTGAAATCATATGGTATTTGTCTTTCTCTGACTGACTTATTTCACTTAGCATAATAGCCTCTAGGTCCATCCATGTTGCAAATAGTAAGATTTCATTCTTTTTTATGGCCAAACAATATTCCATTGTACATATGTGCTTTAAACCAGAAACTCTTCCCAAGCTCAGTAATAGAAAATGATTGCATCCTTGCACGTAAACTTCTTCTAAAAAGTCCATTTAACCTCCACACTTCCCAGCTCATGTTCTTAATGTGGTCCTATGACAGGCAAGTTTACAAATGGAGACGCTAAGCACAGAGAGGGTTGTTTTTACTGTTGACTCACCGCTGTGATGAGAATAGGATTAATTCATATATCAATTAAAGAAGACATGCTTTTCCATGTCACTGCATTGCTAGGTGTTGGGCTGCAAAACAATATGAGTCCTACTTGTCCGGGAACTTTGGGGGTTGGCAGGCTAGTAAATGGCGATCGAGGTGCAGTATGCCGAGCGCTCCAATGGGGTTGTCTTCAGATCACCACGGAAGAAGGGACAAAGGGCAAGGAACTGGTCTGAAGGCCAGTGACAGAGCCGACGCTTTCACTGAGACGTGAGGGTAAGCAGGAGGTAGAGGTAAAAAAAAAAAGTACAGGCTAACTCGGGCACTCAGGAGCTTCTAGCCTGTTGTTCTTTCCGCCGAACCCCAATGCTATGGGAAAGCGAACTTGCAAAATCTAGTTTCACCATATTTGTGTACTAACTATATCAGACGCCAGCTGGTCAACCCTTCTGATTTTACAGACGAAGAATCTAAAACTTGGAGAATGGAGTGAGACACCCTGGTCTTCCGTCTCGGTGATGGTGCTGGCCTGTGTCTGCTGTTTGCTCTGGCCAGGCTGGGGATGCGCACACACCAGCACTCCTCACGGGCTGGCAGCGGCCCCGAGGGATGCTCTGAGCTTCACGCCACCCCTGTGCTTCTTCTGTGCCTTTCACAGTCTCACCACCAAAGACGAGCTGGGAAAGGCTCAGCTGCTGGCTCCGGGGCTGCTGGGAGAAGCTGCGGAACCCCCGGAGGACGAGGGCCAGCGGGAGTACCGGGCCAACGACTCTGACTCCGACGGGCCTGTCCTGTACACCGACGACGATGACGACGAAGAGGACGACGACGAGGGCGGCAGTGGAGAAAGTAAGGCGCTTTCTCAGGAGGTAGGGAGGAAGGTGGGTGGTGGACAGAAAGAAGCGGCTGCGTTTTGTAAAGGACAGAAGCCTCACCAGGGGCCACACATTGCATGCTCTCTTTCCCTTTGTATTCCTTTCTCAGGTTAGAAGTGTGTATGTCCTGAGGTTCAGCTTTTGATGGCAGGCCTTTCCAGAAGGTGATTCCAGGGGGGGTGGGAGGCATCTATTGGGAAGATCTGCACATTTGTGTTTGTCCAAAGAGTCAAAGCTTTCTAAGGACAGAGGCTTTTCTCAGGATGATCAAAGACAGCCCTTCCCTTCCCCGGGGCGTGTCTTGGATAAAGAGCATCAGTGCAGGGTTCCCTGGATTGCTCATTGGAAATGTTTGAGCGTTTCACTTATTTTTGTGAAGAGAGGGGAGGGAGGAATGAGTCAAAAATGACCAATACCTTTTAAGAATTAAAAACAGTCACTCATCCACAGTAAATAAGAATAGTTTGCCTTCTAGGAAAGAACGGTAGTGAAGCAGATGAAGGCAACCATTTCTGGGTTCCCTAGGGAACTGGAAAGTGCTATTGTTTTTTGTCTTCTGTGGAGGATGACTCGGGGCATTCGCTGTAGAGTTAAACTTATAGATTATGAAAAGTTATTAGCGTATTAATGATTAAACGTCAGTTTGTCAAATTTCCTTTAGTTTGTACTGAACAACAACAAAAGAAGTATCATCCATCTGGTATTAACTATCATCTGTGGAGATGTCAGGGATCTCTGGGTAATTTGGGATTAAAACTTGAGTATCAGCGGTGGACTTTTGCCAGAGTGGTTTCTGAGTAGAGGAAAAAGGAAGACAAGGGTTTCCTGCACAGTATAAATAAAGGGGCCACGTTTTTCAGACTTGAAAAAGAAAAGAAAGAAAAGGCATTTTGCAATCGGTAGTTTCCCTGATGAGCCATCTCAGTAAAATAAACTTCAGATATCACTTTCCAAATGATGAGGTGATACTTCCAAGTTTTTCATGGGGCCCCAACATTTTTCAGAACATTTTTTTAAATAGTTCTCCAGTTTTTTTCAAAATAAACTACATCTGACTACCCCCACCCCCCCAGCTAATTAAAATTCCCCTCCTGCTTGCGGACAAGAATTCGGTCTGGACTCAGTTTCCAGTCCATGCCATCTGCAGCCTGAGTACCAGGTACCCAGGGCGCTTGCTCAGAGGCTCTTTCTCTGCACATCTGCCTTTTCTAACCCTCAGGTGCTTTGGCAAGTAAAATCCGACGAAGGGACACTCTAGCTATCAAACTTGGCAACAGACCGTCCAAAAAAGAACTGGAGGACAAGAACATCTTGCAGCAGACATCTGAAGAAGAGAGGCAGGAAATTCGACAGCAAATTGGAACCAAGCTGGTCAGGTAATTGCTGAAATGTTAGTACAGCACTGACCCATACTTTCCCGTCCTGTAGTTCCCAACCCTAGGTCGTTGTGAATTCCTCGTGCAAGGGCACACCTGCGCTATCTGGTCTTTTAAAGTTGGTCCTGGATGGTGAACCACTCAAAGAACTTGCCCTTTGGTCCAGCGAGTCCGTGGCTTTGAGGTTGCCAAAGCCTGATGCAAGTGTTGACGAACTTTTTCTATTAAAGGACCAGTTCGTAAATATTTTAGGCTTTGCTGGCCAGAAGGGCTCTGCGTGGCTGTGTTCCACTGAAACGTTATTCATCAAAACAGGAGGCAGGCCTAGTTCATGGACTCACTAGCGTTCCTGTGATTTCCAGGCGGTCTGTCCTGTGGGCTCTGAGACTGTGTAAATAGTAGTTAGTTTCAACGGCCGGCTCCACCCAAGTCAGGTAACCACAGCCCGGATATCGAAAGTTCCCTCTTTTAACTTCAAATACATGCTCATCTGGTTTCTCTTCCTGCCTCCAGCTCTTGTATGATTTTATTTTTTTCCAATGGATGTTGGAAGTCCATTGAACTGGCAGTTTTAATAGAAGTCAGTGCTGGAGCTCTCGTTTTTATTATCAGTTTAATCCTGTCGAAGTATTAGTTATTTTGCTGACGTTTCTCAGCCTGCATGCATAACAGGGGGCATAAATTGGGAGAAGGGAGCCGTCTGGAAGACAAGAGCAGGATTTGTATCACTGCTGGAGAGGGCAAAGAGCCAGGAGCCTTTAATTCTCCCTTTCAGAAGTCAAACAGCCACCTTCAAGGTACTATTTTAATCATTTATAAGATATGGGTAGCTGGAGAAGGAAAGAAGGTCATTCTACAGGGAGGAAACTCCACAAACAAAGGCAGGAGGATGTGTTTTGGGGGATGACATAGTACGGATATGTTGTACCGGATACCTGGGTACACTGATGGCACATCTGGCTGGCACAGATGTTCACTGGGTTTTTTATGGGCTCAAGTACCTAAGTTAATTTCAAGGGAGCTTTGATGAAGATTAAACTTTAACAAAATTTTTAATGAGATATTTAAAATACTATTGATTTCAATTCTTTCTACCATTTCTGTCATAGCCATAAAAATTTAGAATTCATAGTATCTATATTAAAATTACTTTTCGTGTATATTAGTTTAATTTGCACACACTGAGCCTACGTCCAGAGAAAGTTTTTGTCTGTGATCAACAAAAAGTTAGTAGAGTAAACAAGACCAAGAACAAAGTTAGAAAGATTTCATGAGACATTGAGCTCTTGTATGCACGTAGTTGCCCACTGATCCCAAGTGGGTCCGGCTTGTCCTGAAGGCAGATTGGAAGGGCCTGCACATCTCAAGAGAACTATATATGCGGGAAACTCATTCAAGGTCACAAAAGCAGTATTTCACTTAAAACTCTATGCCATATAGAGTGATCATCTCCCAAGTTGATACGAACTCTCAAGCAGCAGCCTTTTTTAGATCCAAAGGACTGTGTGTGGATTAGGCGAAAGGCTAAGCTGTTTTAGCAGAGACCAAAACGTGCAGTGGTCCAAACAAGGCACTTCCACAACTTGATTCTTTATCACGGAACAGTCCCGAGGTAGGTGGGCTGTGTAGCATGGCTGGGAGCATTGCTCCTTGCAGTCAGCCAGGTACCCAGGCCCCTTCTGTCTTGTTGCTCTCTCATCCCCATGGGCAGTCTCATCCACACGATGCCAGCTGGCTCACTGACCATGTTTAAGTTCTAGCCTGTGGAAGAAGGAAAGGCAGAGAAGGGAACACACACACACAGTCATTGTAAGGGTAAAAAGTGGAAATTAACACCATTTCTGCTCACATTCCATTGCAAGAACTTGGTCACATAGCCATACCTTGCTGCTGGGGAGACGGAAGGCTGTAGCTGAGGGGTGGGAGGGGCAACAGCTGAAGCTCAGGGGTTCTGTTTCTGAAAGGCAGAGAGAGAATGGGTAATGGGGGGTAGTTAGCAGTCTCAGCCACGATCTCTAGTCTCCAAACTAACAAAAAGGACACTGTTGTAGGTTCAAAATGGACTTTTGTTTCTCAAAACATGAAAAAATAGAGTTTTGTTTGTTGTTTTATTTTGTGTCTCCTATGAAGGGGGCCTTGTTTGTAACCTGCAGTATATCCTTTTTGTCGTCATAGGAGACTTAGCCAGAGGCCCACAACTGAAGAATTAGAGCAAAGAAATATCCTAAAACGTGAGTATACTGTACTATACAGTGATTCCTTGTCTAACCATTAACAAGCTCCCTCTGGAGATGATCCATTTATCAATAGGAAACCTTAGTATATTTATTCACAAATGATTGAAATGGCCCATTCGGATCACAGTTATGTGTCATTGTTTATATAATTTTTTAAAAAATTTCTCGAACTTTGTGACAGTTGTTTTTAAGAAAGATGAAATATATTCCATGTATTCTTTTGCCTAACTATTAAATAAAAGAAAATACTCCAGTCGGCTTGCAAATACACGTCAAAGAAAAGGCCAGAGAATCCACAAGGAAATGAATCAAACATTCCTATATTATTATTAATAATACAATTTGTTGCCAGGCTTAACAAATGACTCGATTTAAAGCAAAATCATGGTAAAAGCGATTTTTCAATCCATTTCATTTTCCTTTGTTATGATAACTCTGTTTCCCTCTCGAGTAATTTATAATTGCTCAGCACTTATGGAGTTCTCCTTTCATTTTCCAACTTTAATTCCTCGTTTTATTTTTTTCCTCTGTTTGCTTTGACTTGACTTTTCACTCAGCAGTCCAGTCGTATTTAAATTATTAAAGTTCATATGTTAAAGCTATAAAACAAATGGGAGCAGTTTGTCATGCTACAGTGTATCGATGTGGTTACTAACTACAGTGAGTTAAGTAATGGATTTTTTTTTTAATTGAGCCACTGTAGTTTTATATATCATTAACCCCGTTTCAAAAGAGCTTTTTGTTGTATGGAATATCAAAGAGCAGGGATGGGCTGAGCTCCGGATGGTACTACAATAGTAACGAGCCCCTGGCATGTGCTACATCTTTGTCAACCAGGCTCTCAGGTCAAGTTGGCCTGTCTGGATGATCCCTGTTCTCCAATCTGAATTGTTTTCTTTCCTGAAGGAAAGAAGGGTTTTAATAGCATAGTTATGTGACAGTTACTATTACTAAGACAACTCAACAGTGAGGGCTGAAGAGTGAGAGGAATTGCCAGTCTATGGGATTTTTTTCCCTTGGAATGTTTTTTTTTCCTGGCTCTTTGTGAGCATAACTGGGATAGAACCCAAGAAAGGACTTAAGCAACCATCAATGTATACAAGAGCCAGATTGGAGAGGGAAAATGTCATGGCTAGAAAAGAAAGAAAAGGTAGGTCTTAGCTTTCTAAAATAGGATGACAGCAACATCTAATTTTGACAACAAAACAAAACCCAAAAGGCTCATAGCTTTTGATGATAGGTTCCCAGAAAATATTTGAATTGCCTTTTAGATAAGCTCAAATGCAGACCATGAGCTCCTAACACACAGATTATTTCTTACTGGATGCCTGATGCATGCAGGGCCTAGAAAAAAGGAAGAGCAGATTCTGGGTAATTTTCTCCTGCTCCTGTGAGACAAATAGTGCCAAACCACATTGGTGTTTGGTTTTTTGAGGAATGGTGTCATAGATCTAGAAATTTATCGCACATCCATCTTAAGTGCTGTGTTGGCTTTTATCCCCCATTTTCCTGGAGGTGCGGGAAAGAGCGAAATGCCAAAGTCAACTTCAGCTTTGACTTCAGCCCTTATTTACTTCCTTTTCAGTTTGTTTAAGCATGCTTTTTCTGGAAACAAAAGACCCATTTGCAGTCTGGAAGGGCAGATAACTGGTCTATGATCTCCTGACATGGTATTGTATGGCCAAGGGAAGCAGAAAAGAGAGCTGGTGGAGGTCATACTCACGACACTCATTCCGCCCCTGCTTGCCTCTTGGTTCCTCCGAGTAGATGGCTCTTGTGTGCCCGTGTTTCATTGTTCACCAGCAATTGTTCACCAGCAGTATGATTGTCGATTTAGAGAAAAGTCTCTGTGACATGGTGTGGTTTTTAAGGACATTTATTTTAGCTAGGTCACATTTTTTCTGGACAAATCAGGGAACGAATTCACAGAATGAAACATTCAGCAGTTCTCAAATCCAAGTCCATCAGTAGTTTAGGAAACGTGAGTCAGATGACGGTCAATGCTGACAGTTTTTTTATATTATTATTATTATTATTTTAGTTTTTATTTTAATTTTTAAAATTATTTTTATTAATTTATTTTTGTTACAGATGTTTCTCCTTTTTCCCCCATTGACACCCTCCTCCCAATCTCCGCGCCCCTCCACCCTCGCCCTGTCCCCAGCTTTGTTGTCTATGTCCATTGGTTACGCATACATGCATATTAATTGGAACACAGGACAAATGGTATTTCCTAGTGTCATTCCTCGTATCATGACCTATTTTCTTTCTTTCCTATTTCAGTGCATCTAGCATTTTAAAGTGCATATAAAGTTATATTTACTTGTACATTTTAGAACCAGTTCCTTAAAATTGTTAAAATAGCAAGTTTTGGTGCTTAAAAGGTCAACTTTTGCTTATCAGGATATATATGGAATACCTTTTTCAGGACAGGGATAGAAGATAAAAATCCTCTCATACAATTTAGTTGTGAGTGTAATTCCAGCTGTATCTTCTATAGAGAATAACTGTTAGGTCATTGAGTTCTGCATATAACATTTTATATGAAGTTTTTTAATCATACAGAAGAGTTGAAAGAATTTTACAGTAAACACCTATATATCTACCATTAGCATCTACTTTATTACATCTTGCTTTATCATACATCTGTCCATCCATTAATCCATCTTTTTTTTTTTTTTTTTGATGCATATCAAGCAGGTTTAAATGCATTTTCATTTGCTAAAAACACCCATACAGGAACATGTAAAACAGCAAAAAAAGAAACAAACTTCCAAAAATGTTTGGGCTTTTTCAATCCCATTTTATCGGAATTGATGACTCAAGAATATAATGCTCCAGTTGCTGGTATTTCCGTGTTTTCCTTTGTTCTTGTAGCTCATCTCCAACGTGCTCCAGCAACACTCACCAGCTAGGCGGCTTTCCTGTGGGGCACCCCCGCCCCCAGATCCTCCCCTATTGCTTGTGTGTTTATGGCAAATGCTTCCTGTGTCTATTCTGAAATATCCGCCCCTCTCTGCTCTGATGAGAGTGACTGAGGGCCGGATTTGTCAACGAGCTACATCACTTCCGTCATGAATGTTCCTCCAGTCTGTTCAAGTGACCAGACAGGGTTCCATCCTACTTTGTAATTAGCTCTCTAATAAACCCCCCGAAAATAAGGAAACGTTAAAAACATTCAGTAAATTTTTTAAAACTAAGGTTAAGGTTTAACCTTGACGCTTTGGAAGAGATTGTACAGTGACTGATAAGATTCAGAAGAACAGTCCCGTTGGCTTTCCTCCACCTCTCACCCTCTTCCTCTAACTCAGCGGTTCTCAACCTTCCTAATGCTGCGACCGTTTAATACAGTTCCCCATGTTGTGGCGACCCCCAACCATAAAATTATTTTCGTTGCTACTTCATAACTGTAATTTTGCTACTGTTATGTCTTAGGTGACCCCTGTGAAAGGGTCGTTCCACCCCCAAAGTGGTCGCGACCCACAGGTTGAGAACCTCTGCTCTAACTTCATTAGAAGTGTTAATTTCAAATATGGGAAATGTAAGGAAGTGAGCTCCTGATGTAAAGAATTCCCAAATGGTAAAATCATGTTTATTTAACTCCCCTAACTGCAACGGGCCCTTCTTTTTTTTTTTAAACTTAACTGGCTGTCACATAGATGTACAATATGCTTAATAAGGCAAAATGATCTTATAGTCCCTTCAAAGAGATGACATTTTGTGTATTTCATGAAAATTAGAGCATTAGGTTTGAGTTGTATTAGATATCCAATATTTTGTCTCTGAAAAGTACCTTTAAAAACAACGTAATCACTGTATAGGAAGAATGCACTAAAATGTTTTAAGGGTTATATTTTTCTTTTTATTAATAATATTATCAGAGGCCGAATCTTGTAAAACCCTAGTTTGAATGTCATGAACCGTAAGTTTGGTATTTGGATTGTACAATGCACATGCCTTATCCAGCTAACAGAAGGTAATTATTTGACTCTAAGGATGTATTTTAAGGATACCTACAGTAAATTCATAGAAAGAAATCTGAATATAACCAAATTTGATTGACACTTGACAGACACTTAGTAAAAGCATATTAACTAGTTGTTTCTTGTCTTGCCGGGTGATTTCAGTTTATGTTCACTCTTTGTCTAAAAACCAGATTAATCATTCTCTTTCTTATAAATTAAAATTAGTATTTTGGAAGACTGTAGAACTTTTCCCTGTCAAGATAAGGAAAATTAATAGAGATTCAGCCTATTCAAATAACAAATTCAGATGTTCCAAATATTGAATGCTAATATTTTATTAATGATAAAAATAATCTTGGTGGTAAGAAGTCTATTTGAACTTAAAAAATATAATTATCTTTTCAGAAAGAATTCTTATTCACCCTTTTAGCTGAGCTTTCACAGTGTGATTTTTTTTTCCTTCAATAGAATTCATAACAGCACTTTCTAAAAAATAATCTTTTGTAAGTATTAATACCCAACGAGTAAAGTCTGTGCTCATTTATTGAACAGACGATGAGCTACTGGAAGCAACAGAGAGAAATTCATCAAATAAGCAACCATTAAAACCTGAAGGGGTGTTTATTTCTTTAAAAGTTCTGGACATTTTTCTCTTAATCCCGCCTGTTGGACAGCATTCATTTACGTTGGCCATTAAATTGTACTACTTGGTGAAGTACTAGAGAAAAAGAAGATGCTGGAAAGTCAAAGTCATGAGAAAATAAATCATCTCCACCACAGCACACCATAAGCCCATTCAGAACATTCTGGTTCAAAAGTGAAGTCCAAAGAAATGATTACATTCTGCTTCTATGGAAACCAAAGCAGACAGATCAAGTATTTTAGTTGGATTTGAATGAAATCAGCAACTCAGACATGCATCAGATGGTTCTAATTTGTTCTTTTGATATGTCTCAGAGTTTCACATGGAGGCCAGATCCAGAAGTAATTTTTTCTCTGAATTCTAATAATCTGTGCTTGTAAGCCCATGAAATGATCAGCAATGAAAGGCTTTCACCAGAATATGGGCACTCTTGGGGTTTTTTCAGAATAGAACAAGAAGTCGGGAGCCAAAAGGGTTTACAATTAGTAAATAATGGAGAAATATAGCATATGTATGTATATATACATATATAAATTAATATAATCTTATATATATATAAATGATTGATCTTTCTGCAAAATCTTTTGACAACTTTTTAAAGATGTTGAAGTATTTGATCAGTATATCTTAAAGTCAAATAATTGTGGCCTGATCTACTTTTCTGATTATAAAATTACTTGTAGTAACTAAGTCTTCATGTTTCCCCTCCACTGATAAACAGAAAAGAATGAAGAAGAAGAACAAGAAGCAAAAATGGAACTTAAACGCAGACTCAGCAGAAAGGTGATGGAACGTAACGATTGTGTGTGCTCTGGGATACACTTCATTTTTTAAATGCAAATCAGCTCTCTACATGCAAATCTGATATTGAAAAATAATTATTCCTGTTAGTCTACTAACAGATCATAGACATTAAAATCAACGTAATGAATACAACTTGAATTATCTTTATATTTATAATTGCATGATATGTTGATTTTGACGTTAACAATCAAAAGTTTTAAAGTATATTTAATGATTAGAAAAATAACAATCTCTGAAAAAATTTTTAAATGCAAAAGGAAATAAAAAAAAAATCACATGAACTTCTTCCATTTAGAGATAACCATTATTAACATTTCAGTGTTTAGTTCTTACAAATACTCACACTTTCCATGTAGTCTTGGAAATAAAATAAATATTCTGTTGCTACTGAAGATTTGCCACTGTTCCGTATCTGAGCTGGGTAAGTAATTTTTTGAGTGAACTTGATCTCCCAGGCTGCCTACTGTGGTGCTCCCCAAATTGGCAAATGGCTTACCTCAGGCTGTTGCTCCCACCATTTATGAAAATACAGATCTGGCAGCAGAGCTCCCCCTTTTTTTGTAAGTGTTAAAACAGTAATAGTCTTTGGAAAAATTAAGCATGGTCAGAGCTTATATTTCATCATACGTCTTTGTTCAGTAACTGTCCAGCTATTCCTTTTGCACCTGGATAAGGCAGGATGAGTCAAGCAAGACACCTGCCGTGAAGTGTGTGACCTGACCCACATTTATCTGGGCTGGCTGGGGAGTCCAAGCGAAAGCATCCAAGATAGGTCGAAGGAAACACTCCATTCCCATAGAAAAGTTAGGAACTGTACTTTGAGAGGTTGGGGTTTGATTTTTAGGCGAAAAGATCCTTTATTCATCTCTTTTTTTTTTCTCAAAGACCCTAAATGTCAAATATTGATCAAGCTGAGAGAGACTCTATAAACTGAATTTCTAGAGTTGGCCCTTCCAGCATTCAGTGGCCGTTAAGTTCCAGCTACAGATCAGAAGCAGCAGCCCCTCCACATTGCTCCAGGCTCACCCCTGACATGCACAGTCTTCTCCATCCAGCTGGGCCCCTCCTGGAGGCAGCAGAGCCTGCCCTGACTCCTGTCCCCGCTATACCGAGCTCCCTGCCACAGGGGCAGGACAGTTCATGTCACTCACTAATAGTGACCCTGTCACTGGCACATTCTGAAGGGCAAGACTGGATGGAGAATTTCTCACCTGTGTGGCCATGGTCACTGGCCTTTTGGGCAGTCCCCAGAGGCAAGGGTTTCTCTACCTCCTTCACCCCTCCTGTCCTGGAGAGGCAGTAAGAATCTAACAGTAGAGATTAGACAGTAGCTGAGAGCATAACAACCACTTAGATGATTCCTTCCTTTGTCCATTGCCTTCCAGGGCTTTATGAACTTAGAAGGAACTGAAGTTGTCATGTCCTAGCTCAAGTGGGCTCAGGGTGTAGACCCAGGCCTTCTAAGAGTCTTTGAATGCCTTGAAGGTTAGAGCATTGACTGAGTCCCGCCTCTGGTTTCGCTCAAGAGGAAACCAAGGCCCAGGAAAGGGGATGTTTTTAACCACAAAAACATTTTTTTGTGATTGTTCTTAATTTTTCCAAAAATTGATCCTGTATAAATAAGGAACACCTCCAAAGAGGCCTACTTAGACAGTGGGTGGGCTGGCTGTATACAGAGGACATATATGGAGAGAAAAGATACTGAATATGGACCCCATGGGTGAAACAGACCTGGGTCTACCTGTGTGACAATACTTTGACACCTCCAACTGAGAAAGGCCACAAAAGCATGAACCTCAATAGCAGAGAGTAGCTGATGCCTGTCAACCAGGGGGTCGTGTTTCCTTGGTCTCAGAGCCTTCTCTGCTTTTCTTGGGCTTGAGAAAGACCAAGAAAGGAAAACACATATACACAGGGATGGATAGATTAAATATAAGTATAAATTCAAATTTGACAAAGACCACAGGAGGAGTTCACGTTGTTAGAAATATCTTGAAGGTTGCCGCTGGTTTGAAGTAGTTAGGGTCCCAGTGAAGTACAGTTCCCCAGAAGGTGTCCCCTCCTGCACATCAGCTTTTGTGGCCAAGAGTAAATATCAAGTGTGGGCCTGGGTCCTTCGCCTCTCATAGAGGAGGGCAGACTCTTAATGGACCATTTCTTTGTTGTAACTTCATGCATTTCTGAATATACAGGTTTACTAAAATAGGAGCCAGGATTTTTATTCCCATTTCTCAAAGTTGCAGGGCTTTTGTCTTAATTCAGTCCCCAAACCAGCCATCCTGTATCTGGATGCTTACGGTGTCTGTGCCGCTCCATGTTCCCTGTGTCAGGGATGACAGGCGCCTTTATCACAATATCAGGCAAGTTGGAGAAAACAGCATAAGGCAGACGGTTGCCAAAACCATGACCCATCTAGAAATGATTTTTATAGTCCCAAAACTAGGGCGCACTGCTTTCTAGTTCTTATTAGAAACTCCCAAGATGCTGCTGCCTTCTCTTTTCTTTTTCTTCTTTTTTTTTTTTTGGATATCTGAAAGTGACCTTATTTAACCATAACTTTGAAATTCTCTATAGAAAACTTGCCGCCATGAGGCTGTAAATGGTTTACTGAACTTGCCCGTTGTCCCTGTTCTCCTGCAGCTCAGCCTGAGACCCACAGTAGCAGAGCTACAAGCTCGAAGGATCCTGCGGTTTAACGAGTATGTGGAAGTCACCGATTCTCCCGACTACGATCGCCGGGCAGACAAGCCCTGGGCCAGGTTGACACCTGCAGACAAGGCAAGAACGCCAGTGGTTTCAGCCATGATTTCACTGATTTGTGATTTTATTGCTTTTCTAAAAGCACCCATACTCACTTATCCCCACTCAGCCATCTTAGGAGGCCAGATATGACCAAGTGTCCCAATAGTTTTTTGTCTTTGATTATTTAAGCCACTTACGTGATACATTTAGTAATAGCAATGAAATTCCTTTAACTAAGTCTCAGAAAAAAACAACAAAAAACTATAATTCTCATGGTATCAGAAATACTACGTATTTGGCCCTGACCGGGTGGCTCAGTTGGTTGTAGCAATGTCCTGTGTACCAAAGGGTTGTAGGTTCTATGCGGGTCAGGACACATATCTGGGTTGCAGGTTGGATCCCCAGTCAGGACACGTGCAGAAGGCAGCTGATCAATGTTTCTCTCTCACATCAGTGTTTCTCCCCCCTGCCTCTCTCTCTCTCTAAAAATCAATAGAAACATATCATTGGGTGAGGATTAAAATAATAATAATAATAATAATAATAATAATAATAATAACAACAATAATAATAATATGTTTTTGGTCTCAGTGCTATCTCCTGGGGGCTCCTTTTGTTTCAGTCTTAGAAATACTTAGTTTGGGCTCAATTACTTCCCATGGTTTGCCCAACCAGCACCATTCGGGCTCCAATCCCACTACATCAACCTACCTCTTTCTGTCCCATGTCTGTCAACAAAATCAGCCCCATTGACACTTACATGAAGAGTTATGAGGCCTAAACTCAGATCCTCTTTAAGATTGTTGTACACGTGTTTCACTGACATAACAATCTCAGGAAATCTCTTTAGATAGTAAGAGGAAATAACTCTCGGAATAAAACTAGAGTCATTCTTCAGTGAATTTTTTTAAAGGGTATTGCATTTCTTTAATTGGCTGTAGTCACAACTTGCTGACATATTTTTTCAAGCAATCAGTTCCTCTAATTTCACATCACGTTCATGACCTGTAACTGACTCATCGTTTCGAACTACAAACCAGCACACACACTGTGGAGATCTGGGCGATTATCTGGATGACTTGGGCTCTGAGCTCTTTTTACTGGGAAGAGCGGAAGACTTGAAGGAAGAAGGCCAATACATAGGTCCCATCTTTGTACCTAATGCCCATTTGATATCTAGCTAGTAACTTAAAAACATCTTATTTTGTTCACAATTTCATGAGCTAGGGATTGGGGAAAGGCTCAGCTTGGCGGTTTGTTTCTGATCCACGTGGCATCCAGTAAGGCAGTGCCTGGGTATACAGAATCCACGCTTGAGCTGGTTTCTTCACTAGCACGGCTTTACCTTGTTGCTCCTTGGCCTCTCTCTGTATCCACTTGGCATCGTATCCTCCAGCGCCTCTGCTTGAATCTTGGGTTTCTCACAGTGTGGTTTCCTGAGGGTGGTCACATTTTTTTACCTGGCAGCTGGCTTGCAAGAACAAGGAATCAAAAGATGCTCAGCCAGTTGAAGGCTACATCCTGGACTGGCACAGCCCCTCTTCTGCTCTGGGTTCTGTTGTGCAAAGCGGTTACAGGTCTCACCAAGATCCAAGGCTGGAGAGAGACTTGACATTCCCTCATCATGACATTCCCTCATGATGAGGGAATGTCAAGGTCACATTGCAGATGAGCATGTGAGATGTGTCTATAAATATTGAATTGACTGTCTATGTATATGGTTGTAAGTGAGTTGTAAGTGTTACTAATATAAAGAATGTGTATCACACAATTTACAATTAAAAATTATACTTGTACGCATCTATGCATTACCCATGGAAACAGACAATGCCGTGAAGGCCTGGGGGTGAGGGGGAGTGGGGTGGAGGGGGTCAATGGGGGGGGAAAAGAGGGACATCAATAATACTTTCAACAATAAAGATACATTTTTAAAAATAAACTATACAGTACTCTTTTTGTAGATTCACATTCCAGTTGATTCTCAAGGAATACCTTTGTTGACTTTTGCCTGACTACTGTTGAGAGTAAGGACTTTACCTTATCGTTTTCGAGGCTCCTTAAGTGACATTATCTTCTTGCACATAGTAGACTCTCTATAAATGGAAATGAAAGAATTGTCAGTCACAAACTAAAATTTAATTCATTTTTTTGAAAGTATCACAATAATGACATTTTATTGAATACTTACAGTGTCCAAAGCACTTTCAAATATGCTCTTAATCGATTCTCATAATAGTGTGAGGAATTCTCATGCCCGTTTTCCAGATGAGAAAACAGGTGTTGGTGCAAGGTAACCAGCTAAGGGTCACACTGCTATTGAAGGCACAGGTGAGACTAGAATCCATGACTTCTGATTCCGAGTGGACTACTTTCCACTTCTTCACTGAAACTTTAATATTCAGAGGGGACATTTTAAATGAGCATAGAGACAGGATTTTAGGCCACTACTCGTGTTAAAATACCTCCTTTTAAGGAAGACTTTTTTTTTTAACTAATTTTTTTTTCTTTATTGATTCTAGAGAGAGGAAGGGAGAGGGAGAGAGATAGAAACGTCAATGAGAGAGAACATCAATTGGCTGCCTCCTGCATGCCCCCCACAGGGAGTTTGGCCCACAACCTGGGTATGTGCCCTGACCGGGAATTGAACCGGCGACCTCTTGGTGCATGGGTCGACGCTCAACCACTGAGCCACACCAGCCGGGCTAAGGAAGACTTTTTGATAGATGTTAATTAGTAATTAGTATAGAGCAGCTTGACTCAGTTCCTGGTGGTAGGTACCAAGTTTTACAGTGATTAAAACAAAATATCCTCACTGTTGATCTCACTTGTGCTGCAAGATATATAGTCTTGTCACAGAGGACTCAGGCCCACAAATATCTTTCTGCTTGCTTCATCTCTTCCAAAAATCAGCAGCAAGAATTGCTTCTCGAAGAAAAAAATCATCCCTGCATCACATCCCAGCCACAGGCTCCCCACAGAATCTACAGGGTCTGAGGCAGGCTTTGCAGCAGGATTTACATATCACACTGAAAGGGGTGTGGGGAGAAAAGCCCGTGTATTGCAGAGTGACAGGGGCAGGAGAAAGCCAGAGAGAGGCCTCAGGGCTTTTTTCTGTCTTTTTCCTTTTCTAATATTTCTCATTTTCCCACCACTAAGTAGATTTTCTTATCTGTCAGTGAAGTAATTCTCCGTGGTTGGTATTGTCATTCTATGATTTGGCTGAAGAATCCATTTTTCAAGAGATTATGGAGCTGTTTTTATTAGTATTTTTAAATTTACATGAGGAAACTATTCTTTGTAGAAAAATTAGGATATAAAGATAAGCACAAAGTTGAAGCCAAAAACCATCAGCAATCCAGCCACTATTGTGAATAGATTACTGATGTTAACATGTTGATGAGTATCTCAGCTTTCAACCTGAAGGACATAAGCATCTCTTTAAATCCCAACATTTACATGGCTTGTATTACGTGTCCGTTAAATAGTAATGGTAATAGCATTCTATTTGATATTTTATTTGAGACTTTTAAGTGCTGTGCTGAAACTTTTTATTCTAATTGTCTTAACTTTCAATATTAAAGAATAAATAACAACTGCCTTCTTGGCAGCTTTGTGGCCGTTGTGACTACAGCCCTGTCACTGTGTGTTATATTAAATGCAGAACTTTCCTGGGGAAATGGTATCGTTTCTTGGATATGTGTGACTCATAGATCAGACCCCAGGATGAGTTTAGGAAAGGCCCCCTTCCCCCACCTTGTCAATGACACCTGAAAGAAATCCATCCCGGTTTTAGTTTGGGTGGACCGTGACATTACATCTAACATACCTTTACCTGGCAGAAATTAGGAATCTCTTTTTCCAAGACATTTCTTAAAAGAAGGTCTGCTTTGTGGATGCAGTATTCACTGAGGAAATATGTGACCTAAGTAACAACTCTGTATATCTATTTTTTTCTATTTAGGCAGCAATAAGGAAAGAACTAAATGAATTTAAAAGCACAGAAATGGAAGTTCATGAAGAGAGTCGACAGTTTACAAGGTAGGTAGCAAAATTCAGTTCAGCATATAAAAAATGACTAAGATGGTAAATGTTATGTTATGTGTGTTTTACCACAATTAATTTTTTAAATACAGTTTAACATAAGACCGTCTAATGAACATTTCTAAAATTAAGTTTTATTCTTTTCTTTCAAAGAAGTCTGAATCATCCTAAAGGGCTACATTTTGGTTTCTTTTTAGTTATATTTTCTGGGCCACAAGACAAGCACCAGTATCATTTATTTTGCTTTTGAAAAGACTCAGTTGAATTTTTATGCCCAGAGCAGATGCCGGTGGGAGCATCTGGCACCAAATGTCTGCTTTGGACTCACAGTAGACATACTTAGCGAGGAGAGAAACTCAGTTTTCAGAATATGTGACTTAAAATAGGAATCCAGTTCTGACTGGTGCCAGTTTTTACTGGTGCCACAGAAAATCCTACCATTTTTCTTCCCAGCACCGTTCAGTTTTATAATCCCCGAGTGATCATGTCGCCTGACCCCCACAATTCACAGGTGTTCTGTGTGTTTCTATCTCACAGGTTTACGTGCTTTGCTTTGTATAACAGGTGTGTTCCTAAAAATCTGCATGCCATTCAGATCTTTAAAAATTGAATTGTTAAAAAAATATATACAAGGACAGATGAATCCATGAAGGCTCCTTTCTGAAAAACACCTACTGATCCCCTAGGCTAGAAACAGCCTCTGGAGGGCAGCCAGACATCACGGTGCAGAGTTTCCACAGCGGTCCTGCTGATGGTGGTGTTCCCAGCTGGGGAGCATGTCACATGACGGAAGTAGGATCCAAGAGCAGACTCTTCCCTGAAGCGTGGGGCCTGCCTTGCTCCAGGGCTTCTGCTCCTATAATGGTCATGCCTGGTTGCAGGAGAAACTCCCCTTCTTCTAGTGATATTTCTTGTGTGTTTTGTTTTCGGCAATATCATGTTCACTGATTTATTATTTGTGTGTGCGAACACATGTAGGACTTTCAGACATCCTGAATGTATAGGACTTGCTCTGTTTGAAGACTTCATCCTGTTGTAATCCACACAGAGACCTGTCCCATGCCACTATCAAGCCAGACTTGTGTGCCCTCTCTTCCTCCCCCTTCCACTCTGGAGTCAGGAGAAGGTCATGCTAATATCTGACACCTGTGGTCACTCTTCTCTAGTAAAGTTGATCATCATAAGGTGACATCGAGCTGGCTGGAACCTCCAGGCAGCTGGGAAGGTGGCATGTTTTCGTGTCATTGAGTCCTGACCCCTGAGATGTACTGACTGCATCAACCCAGTCTTCGTCATTCAGGATAATTTTACTTCTCTGTGGTCTTCCTAGAAGTGGTAGTATTTGATCCCCTCATTTCATTTGATGGCATTATATAAAGAATAAATTACAGCCCTGGCTGGTCTGGCTCAGCAGTAGAGTGTTGGCCCATGGACCAATGAGTTGCGGGTTTAATTCCCACCAAAGGCACGTACCTCGGTTTCAGTTCGTCCCCGGCCCTGGTTGGGGTCGTGCGGGAGGCAACCAGTTGATGTGTCCCTCTCACGTTGATGTTTTTCTCCCTCCCTTTCTCTCCTTCTCTCTCCCTCCCACTCTGTCTGAAGATAAATAGAAAAATATCCTCAGGTGAGGATTAAAAAAGAAAAAAATAATTAAAATTTTAAAATGCCTTTTTATGGAAGTCCTTGTTTTATGAAAAATAGGCATATATACCAAAAGAGGTTCTTTCTCTTCTGTTGTATGATATAAACAACTAAAAAGAAAATAGGATGCAGGGGGAAGTAAAGGTCATTTTTTTTATATATGTATTTTTAATGTGAACAAATAATATAGTCTAAATAAGCATTCAGACAGTGTAAAAGTTTATCAAATAAAAGTGATAGTTCCCGTCATACCTTTCCCAGTTTCATTCCCATTCTCACCGGTAACCACTGGTGAAGGTTTGGTATAGATCCTTCTAGACATTTTTTTCTGTGCATTTGTAAACATGTATGTGTATGTGTAAATATAGTGTGTGTGTGTGTGTGTGTGTGTGTGTGTGTGTATACACTCATCTGCATATATGTACACCCATTCATTTGAATGACTCTATGGTATTTCATAGATAATATACCATAAATTATTGGACAATTATTCTATTGATTGATGTTTATGGACTTTTTCATTTGTAAAATAATGCTGTCTTGACTTTCTTTATAAGTGTATCTTTGTGAACACACACCAGTATTTCTGAATTAGTCCCAGAAGTAGATTAGCTAGGTCACTGGGTAAATATTTTTTACGTTTTTAAAGATACTATTCTGTGACCTAGAGTTTACGAGCACGCCTGGTCTGTTCAGCCTCATCAGCATTTGGGGGTGATGATGGTGGGGAGGGTCTATATTCTGAATTTTAATATCCTATTTCACTGATTTCTGTCAAGTTGAGCATCTTTACATACCTTTATTGACCATTCATTTTTTTACTCTTTGATTTGTCTTAACCGATTTTCTTCGGGTTGTTTATCTTTTTCTTATGGATTAGTAAACACTCAGATATTGTGGATATCCTTCCTTAGTAAAGTTTTCTACACATCACAATACTTTCCCCCAACTTACTGCTAACATTTTCACTTTTTTACCGTCTTCTGTTTAAATGTTTGCATATTTAAATTTGTCTGTATTGTTATTTTTTAATGTATTGTGCCCTATGAAGGAAGGCCAAGGTTATAAAAGTTTTACCTTTAATTTTTATATATGCTTTTTTTTTTTTTTTGAAACACTTAGAACTTTCACCCATTTGGACGTTTATTTGGGTGTGTGACTCACTTTGTTCTAAATCAATAGTCAGTTGTCCCACTGCCTCTTATTTCCCCTGGATGTGAAATTCTTTTTACGTACACACGGGTCAATCTCCAGATTCTTTAGTGTGCTCTAGTGTTGTTGTCTAGCCTTGCGCTGGGTCACACTGTTGAATCAGAATAGGTTTGTAGTATATTTTTATATCTGGTAGGGTATTTTCTCACCATGAAAATTCTATTGGCTATTTTTCTGTATTTGCTCATCTACAGAAATTGAGAGGATGCTTGTTGTTCCATAAAATAGTCTATTACTGTCATCATTGTTTAAGTAAATATTAATAGATGCAAGTAGGGATGAGCTGCATTTCAAAAGAAAATGATAGACTTGTGGGGGGTAATAGCTGATATCAAGGGTAAGCTGTAAAAGTTTCCAAAAAAAAAAAAAATATATATATATATATTGATTAACACTCTTTCAAGTGTCTTTCCAGATAAGGAAAGACTAACTATTCATATCACTAAGATGGAAATGCCTTGCTTAAGGATTCTTAAAAACTTGGCAGTAAAGCAAATATCTACTGCTGTTTTTCCATTCATTTATATTACATCATTAGACTTGCCTTTCAATACAGAAACATTTTGGCTCTAAGACTTATAAAAAGCGTGCATATGATTATCAAATTGTTTTCAGTATTTCTTTTAGGGGGAAAAAGTTTTGGTAAACACTGCTGTGTCTGATCCAAATAATACAAGCATACGATAGTGTTTTGCATTTAGAAAACTGCGCCTGTAGAAGACAGTGGTGTTCAGAGCACCAGCCGCCCTTGGAGGGAATCAACATACAGTTGATCATTACCCAGCCTCTTAGATGCAACCTGGATACAGAGCACCTCACTTATTAGCTCTTCTTATTAGTGTCAGACATTATCTCCTTACATCAAGTAAACTTTCCTTTAAAACCCAAATCTATTAACTCCTGGGGCATTTGGGGGTGTTAAAAGGGTTGAGACAGCCCTGTTCCCTCTCCCAGGCACCTCTTTATCCAGAGATAATCTCCCGCACAGTGATGTATCAGTCAACACTGGAAGGCTTCGTTCCCATATGGAGCTCTTTATTTTTGCTTTTGTTTCTCTCGACAGAAACACAAAAAGCTGATTACATTGATTGCCTCTGGGAAGGAGAATTGGGTGTGTAGGGGCAGGTGTGTGGGATTCTTCTCACTGCTCTTTGAACCTTCTGAATTTTTGAAACATAAGAATTTATTACCTAGTCAAAAAAAGTTTAAAAGAAAAATAAAGGATCTATTCCCTCCTCTTTTTTGTAAATGAGAATTCCATTATGACGACTGTTCTTGGGTAATGTGCTGGTGCTAATATTAATTGTGGCACTCTTGCCATTTGTGTACCAAGAAGACGCCTTGGAAACCCCCATCATGAGCACGGTCTGGGACACGTTTGATCTGTAGTGGTGAAGAATTGTCGTGACCCTCTCTTTCATCTGACTTCCCAAGCTTCCAGTGTTTTGCAGATAGCCCTCTGGAATCGGGATGCACTCTAGGGCCATGTAACAAGGGTGAGGACCAGCGGGCCCTGCGAGAATTCATTCTGTGGCCTGTTAGGTACCAAACCCTAACCTTGGTCCCTTAGAACTCTTGCTGCTTATCCGGCCACATCCTGTATTTTCTCCCCGCAGCAGCTGCCTGCTCACACCCCTGTTCAAAATCCCAAAGACCGTTCAAAGGGCCAGTGCATTCTGGAAGGAGATCACCATGGCAGGGAAAAGAAGCTACTTCCCTTTCCACAGTAAATGGGATTTTATAATTTAAAATAATTATCTAAACTATAAAGGCAAATTCTATGAATGGTCAAACTTTATTTAAAAACTAAAATTTTAAATGGTTACAGCTGCGTATTAAGATTATGGATAATTGTATTTTCTTCTGGAAATTGTTTTCTAGTTTTTTTTAATTGTCAATGTGTGTCAGATTTATAATCAAAAGAGTATTATCTTTAAAAACTTTGAGTTTTGTAAATAACATTTTTTAGAGTGTGCAATGTAGTGTTTACGTTATGGGATATTGTGAAAGTCTCATAGAATTGAATTGATACTCTTAGAATGGAAATGGGCCTCAAGGGATCATTGGCACAATGTTAAGTGGAAACATCAGGATACTGACTAAATATATATATAGCAGTGGTATGTGTTATTTAAAATTCAGATGCATAGAAAATAATTAGGAAATGATATCAAAAACTCTCAATAGTTTGTTATAGAGTGGGGCTATGGTTGTTTTTTCTCTATTCAAATTTTCTTGATGTGGTTATGTTGAGGTGTATGTGTGTGTGTGTGTGTGTGTGTATGTGCATGTATGTGTGTATTTAAAGCAATTATCTCATTCTATACCATCTTCTGGTACTACTATCTTATGTAGATTTAAAGATAAAAATAAACCACTCTTGCAGCTTCTAGATATGCTAATCAAAACGTAACATGGCAGAAACAACACATAGGACCAAAATGAAAATGAAGAGCCCTCCACAGAGGCCTGAGAAGGCTGCTTCTGCAGTGGTACTTTCTTTCATGGGTGCTCCATTTACTTGCCACCTGGACAGAAACGTAAAAGAGTTGCAAAATGTGCCCGGCCGGTGTGGCTCAGTGGTTGAACGTCGACCCATGCACCAAGAGGTCTCCAGTTCGATTCCCGGTCAGGGGACATGCCCAGGTTGTGGGCCTGATCCCCAGTGGGGGGCATGCAGGAGGCGGCCAATCGATGTTCTCTCTCATTGATGTTTCCATCTCTCTCTCCCTCTTCCTTCCTCTCTCTCTAAAATCAATAAAGAAAATAAAAATTTGTTTTAAAGAGCTACAAAGTATTGCTTTAACCACCAGAGTTGAAATCATGGCTCAGCATTCGAAGTAATAGAATCCCACCCAACCTGTGGTCTGTTCTCTCAGGTAGAGAAGGAGGTGTGGTTTGGAAGAACCTCCTCATCTATTTAACATAAGTGTGGTGCCAGGACAATGAAACCCTTTTAAATAAAGGGTACACGGATTACTCAGGATTTCTGTATATACAAATAGGGAAGTATGGGCAAGTTCATATTTTACAGTTGTGAGTACTTTTATTTTTAACATTTTATATTATCTGAATGAATTTACAGGAGTACATTTTTAAAAATAAATTATGGAGGAACCATATGGAAAAGAATTACTTTTTTAATGGAAAAGAATTATTTTTCCCCGAATTCTATGACTTAAAAATAGCTTTCCCCCTATTTACTCCCTCTCAGCAATATGAAAATAAGGAAAATATATTGCAGTTTTAACAAGAAGAAGAAAATATAGATAACTTCAAATTTGAGTCTCTGGAAAAAAGAGCAGCTGGAAAAACTTAAGTACCCTCAGGGCGCAGTAAATGTATTTATTGCTCCATCAGCCTGGAGCCTCAGCTCGAACTCCTGTCGGGTAGGCAAGCGTCTCAGGAGGTAGAGCTGAACCTAGGTTTCGAAATGAATGCACACCATTAAGTGATAACAAACTTAAGAACAGTTTGCATCTTCAGTTCCTCTAACATAAAATTTTAGAGCCAAATTTAAAGATAAGAAGTCTAATTTAAACAAGATGTAAGTGCCCTTTTGTGATTGGATAATGTGAGAAAATATGAGTGTCTTTTGTCGTGTTTTTTTTACCAGATCTGTCAGCCCATGTGAAGAGAGGGTACATTTCTGACCCCCGGCTTTGTGAGCATATTATTGCATTCACGTGATTAGTTGGTACCTTCCTCTCTTAGCCAGCCTTTGAAGCTATGCTGATGGCCCGTGACCTTCCACTCAGTCCAGACTGTGGAACTCACTCTGTAATGGGATCCATGAGCAAAATGTGTCTGCAGAAAAAAACACACACAGAAAACCTTACGGTGTCCTGCCAAATCTTAGAAATGTTTTTACGGGAAACTTTCCAGAAAAATGCTGGGCTTTAGAAGGCTCTAAATCTCTTCTGGTCCCATTTTTAATTGACCTTCTTCATCCCACAGACATTACGGATGGGAAGAGAACGCCTCTCTTGTCATGTTTCCCCAAACTTGTCCTTTGAGTCCAGGACCAAACGAAGATTAGGACACTTTGGTGTGTTCGGGATACGAAACCCAGCAAATAAGGAGAGGGCTAAAATAGTTGCTAAATTACGTGAGTTTGTCATTCCTGGAAAAGCTGTACCTGACAGAGAGGGACCAGGTCGTGGTGTAGGGATGCTGCGGGGCGGTGTGTCTGTCTGTATCCACAGGGTCCTGCTCCCTGCGTGTGGCGTGGACAGTGCTGTGGACCCAGGCACATCACTGGACTTGCCTTTCCAGTAATTTCAAGAAGTCTGTGGGGGGGGGGGGGGGCAGAGATAGGAGTTGCCAATATGAGGTTTTAGACTAAAAGCCTTTTTAAAAGGTAGAACATTTAACAAGATAGAAAGTGCCAGGCAGGTTTATAAGACCAGATCATCTGTATAATTGTGCACATGCTTAGTGAGTTGCCTGTAGAATGTCTGGAAGGAAATTCCCAGCAGGCATTTGGAAGTTCAGTGTAGAAAGTGCATTTGGAGTCTTCAGTGGGAGGTGATGAGAGGGATGAAGCTAATCGTGACTATTTGTTGATGCATTCCTTGTGCGACTGCGAACCAGATGCAACCAAAACCTTTATGAAACATCTCCCTCTGCTCAATACAGGTTAGAACAGGGTCCTCAAGGGCAGTGATGTTTTGTGTGTCCATTGCTCTACATCCTGGATGCTCTAACCCGCGTCTTCTGTACAGGGGCCGTCTCTGCTTTCCAACATAACACTTACAGCAGTATTCTGTCATGACGGTAATGTGGAACAGTAATTCAGTTGGAGGTATCGACAGCCACCTCTAATCACAGACAGTCCCGTAGCTTACTCAGTTCACCGAATGCAGACTGTGCTTCTGTACCACAGACTCAGGGTTTCCGTTTTCTTATTTCAGGTTTCATCGTCCGTAATAAGGAGCGAGACTCTTTGGAAACATAGACTGATCATCTCTGGGGGCAGCCGCGCTTCCTGGACACCTGAGATTGCACTGGGATTTGATTGTGTGTGTTTCCATTGAACTCGTGGTGAAGGAAGTGTGTGGAAAGTGCTCCCCACCCATACAGCCCCGATGTGGCCGACAAGCAGGGGGCGGGTATGGTGACCCTGCTGTCCAGCACGTGTGTTGATGGTAAGGGACACAGTGGTGACACCAGTTATTCTTCATCAGGGCTTTTAATCAAAGAAGATGAGCAGAAGACAATCGCTGGCTCCCTGTTATCAGAATGCCAAAGTTTGGAGTGTGGGTTAGGGGGAAAAATACGGGGAATGGAATGGCTGGGCACTGGAAAGGGGTGGGGGTTGAAAAACAGAAAGAAAGAGAAAATTTTCATTATGTTAATGAAAAAAAGAGAAAATTGAAGCATAAATGTATTTTTGAAGTAGGCTTTTGATAGCTGAGAACTTACTAAGGGATTCGGGGATCTAATCACCCACTGGGGAGTCCTTAGAGACCTGGTCCTAGAAGAATATTCTCTCCCCATTATGTTGGTACAGTACAGTACCATTATTTTATGTTGTGCCAGTGAATCCAGTTGCCACAAATAACTCTGAGTGTTTTCATGCATCTTTTCCTTAAATGCAAGACGCTTTTATGGACTCTTAACAAGCATGCTTACCCAAATTCTGTTGCATGCTTTAAGTAGCATAGCTATACACACTTTACTTTTTTTTAATACTCTTTACCTAATGTACCAACCTTCCACAAGGATAACAAGACTGGGAATAAAGTCAGATGTGATGTGACCCTGTTAATCTGTAGCAAGCTTTAGAAGTACATCTTTTGGTCTTACCCTAGCTTGATTATCTCCAAAGTCGAAACAACCACGTTTGATCTAAGGAAGATAATAACGACAGTCATATCTTTTAAAAAAAAAAAATCTGAATCCAAAATTAAAACGTAAGCAAAATGCAGGTGTTCTGCTGGCAGTTAGCTCTGAGTGGGACGGCAAAGGACTACTTCTTTTCAGTGCTGCATTAAGTTGGATTGCTGCTATTACAAAGATAAAGCACCTGAATCATAGAAATACTCACCCAAAGACATAAAAGAGCACAGAAAAGTGTGGCTAAGTTTGAGAGTGGGGAGAATCTCATTTGATGTTTTATGAATCTGTAGGTTGCATCCACAAATATAACATTGACTCTCAGTGCAAAAAATAGGTGACTTTAAAGTTGTGGAAGGTTTCCCTGTGAGCCTACAGTCAGTATTGTTTACATTAATAAACCCTCTCTTCTCATCTTGCTATTTTCCATGGAGTCACAGACACAGCATGGCTTCTGCTCCCAGACACATCTGACCATATGTAAATACTACCTTGCATTTTATTGTTTTTTTGACGATTGTTTTGTGGCCCTTTTATTAAAAACACATGGTGTGTATAATAAGACAAGATCTAAATAGACTGAATTTTATTCTCAGAGGTTGGACTAGAATTTTCTGAAATGATTCTGATTCATACTATGGCAGACTGATTTTCTATTTCAACCAAAAAGCAAACATTTCATCTGGTGGATAAATTTGGATCTTGCCATTTATTGATATTTTAAAGAACCACTTGAAATTGGATGATTTTGCTTAACAGTAAAAAAAAAAAAAAAAAAAATTGGGCCCCAGTCAGTCTATTACAAAACACCAGGACCATTCACAACTAGAAAAGTGACCAGCATCACCGCTCCTCTTGCTGCGCTCGGCCACGTGTGCTGATGAAATAAACGTAGATGTCTGCACTGGTGTCATTTCATTAACAGGATAAGGCATATTCTTACTTTGAAGAAATGTTTCTGCATGCCCAGGTGTCTTTCTCTGGCTGAGGTTTAGTCCATTTCATAGTGTTTAAATCCAGCCATAGACATTACCTATGTTCTAATTTTTTGCTGAATTCATCCTCTTCCTTACATTATTTTATTGTCTTGGGAAAAATACCGAGGAATGTAATGCTATTTCAATTTTCTATACTTAGGATTTTTGAACGTTGTTTTGATTTCTGATCACACGGCCTTGTCTCCGTAAAAATGGTAAATGTAAGACACCACTGTTTTATCATTCAGTATACATGTCAAAGAAAGTCCCTGTTTAGTGGATAAAAGGAACAGGGTATTTTTCCCTTTAGTGGTGCCTATAATACAATCTTTTATTCCTACAGTGAGATGCACCCAGACAAAAATGAGAGTCTGCCGCCTCAATATGTCTTTTTTCTTGTATGATAGGTTAGACTTATGAACTACCCACACCTTTTCTTCATACTAATTTACAAGCTTAGAGAAAAATATTAAAGTAAAAAAAAAAAAAAAGTAACTGCTGCTAGTCTAATACATGAGAATTGGAACCACCAGTTACTTCATTAGATTGATTCTTTCAATAAAAAGCTGTGGACAGAGTGGCAGGGCTGTGAACTAAGCTATCTTTTGTGGATGGGGCTCTATTTTAATAGCAAATTCTAAGAGGCAGAAACACTGCATGTCCGCCCCACCGCACACCCCGAGGTCTCTTGCTCGGTGGCCCTGAGAGGACACGAAGGTGCAAACCCCCTCCCCCAATATAATTAAGCCTCTGCCTGAGCGTTTATGCAGTTTCAGCGTTTCTATAATGCTGCGGTTCCATAAAGAAAATAAATGTGTGTGCCTTGTGTTGTTGTGACACGGCTCAGGGTTTTTCCCTATTTACAGTGAGACATTAGGCTGACCTAGGGGAAATGTGTGGACTTTCCTGAGTCCGCAAGATATGATTAACGTAAAAAAACAAACCCATCTCCAGGAAGGTCCCAGGTGGCAAAGAACTGGACAGACTGTAAGTGGCCGCTTCCGTCATTCTTCAAGTGGAGAACAGGAACATTAACATTAAGGCAGTGAGAAGACACACGGGCTTATCAGCACCTTCGTGGTCATTACCCACCAGTCTGACAAATTAGATCTCTGGGGAGTGGCGGTAATTTCAGGTGGCCTCACCGGATCATTTCCTGTGTCTGTGAAATGTCCTGCATTTTTTATGGTCGATGTTGTTCGCCCTTATGTTAATTCCGTAAATTATTTCAATGAAATCTATAATAGTCAGAGAACCATTTGGGGTATTTCAGTAGCTGTTTTAAATGGAGGGAAAAGGCAGATTCATCTCCCTCTCTGATTTACCCAGAAAAATGGAATTTTTGGTTTCATTTTTATATCCTGTATTAGCACGATGATTTTTCATTCATCTTTTTCTACTGTTATTAAATATATCCTGTACGTAGAAAGTTCTGAAATTTAAGAGAAGGTCGACTTAAGGAAGTCGAGGAATTGAATACACCCTTCAAAAATGATCCAATGTTGAAAATGAGAGATACGTCCTTACCACCCATAATTTGGGTCTTACACACTGCAATTAATTCAGTGCTGCACCAGCACTTTAAAAAAGACAGTAGCTTACACTTATAAGAGAGAAAAATCTGCATGAACACGCCTGTGCTGATAAGAACCACACCGGAACCCATAACAGACATCGTATTTCTACTTAATGGAGTCAGACACGACTTTGGAAAATTGTACTGTATTCACCATAGAAAAAAGCAGTCTTGTCCACCGCATGGTGGTAGGCCCGCATTTACACAAGGAAAGTTTCTTTTCTTCCTTTCTTGCTCAACATTTTCTTCACTGTTCTTTTTCAAGTGGTCCCAGCAGCACATTTCAGAGTGAGAAATCTCTTTCCGAAGAGGTGAGAGGGAATCAAACTCATACCAGACATATACATGTATGTCCTTCCAGCAGCGTGGTAGCTCAGACACTCCTAAATTTCAGCCATGTTTTAAGCCTAACCTTACTAAATGAACTAAAATTGACAAAAATTAATTTCTTCACATCATTAGAGTACGCTGTGAACACTAAGGAACCACGTGGATGCAGTTTGTTACAGAGCCATTGCTTGGCCCCTTGAAATTGTTCCTCTTCCACTATTGAGTATTTGCTCTGTACTTATGGGTGGGCTGTCTCACTTTGTTTTATTCGACATAGCAGAATGAACTTCTGGAACTGAAATATGTCCTTTAGGGGGGAAGTAATCATCAAGTTAATAGGACCATCTTTCTGAGAGAACGCACATCTCCAGACAGTTCAAACCCAAGTTTTAAAGAGTAGCATGGGGCTCTTTAAAGAGTGGCAGTGACCAAAGGGTGGCAGGAACAAAGGTAGAATACTCCCAAACCACCTCTCTCTCTCGGCTCTCTTTTTTTTTTTTTTTTTTTATAATCATTACACTTTAGCTCTGTATGGAAATGTGCACCACCATTAGTGTTTCTAGAAAACAACAGAAACGTAGTCCACTTAAGCTTTTTCAAAGACAGGATCGTCCCAAATTAACAAAGCCCATTGTATATGCTGTAAGATTTCGGGGGTGAGGGGGTGGGAGGAGTGGGGAGGAGAATCCTATTGCAGTTATTCCCACCAAAAGCCAACCTGTAGGCAAGGGTCATTTTTAGCTATGCCAGGATTTGCTGTACACACACACACACACACACACACACACACACACACAGTCATTTTGCTTGTTGCATTGCTAGCACAGCTGTGCACATGAGCAAAGCACTGTGGATTGATGTTTCTCAGTGGGGATGCTGTTGGCGTTTGGCGCTGGGCAATTCTTTGCTGTACAGAGATGTCCCACACGTTGTAAGCTGTTTACTATCCCAGGCCCCTGCTGACTAATTGCCAGTATCATGCCCAGTCATTGTAAAAACCAAACATAAAAGCCTTCCTCCGTGTTCAAGTGGCCTCCTAGGAGGGCGATTGCCCCTCCTTTGAATACCACTATCTACTGCAATTTAGGGCACACAGGAAGAAGTGTCTGTCTCCAAACATCGTCTCAGCTGCCTTGCATTTCTTTGGGCCCTGTATCATTTCGTCCCCCTTCATTTTTCAAACCTTCTGATTCTATCCAGCTTTAATTTGCCAGTTCTTCAGGGAGGAGGTTACTGGGCAGCCTTGGCAGTTCTAAGGGCATATTCACTTGGGTAGTCCCTGAACGTACTGAAAGGACAGAGTTCACGTGAAGCACACTTTTTCTGACCTCACCATTTTACTTCAGAACTACACTGTTGCTCATCATCCTCGTCAGGGTCATGAGGATTGTTGCATGGCTTAACCACAGACATGATGGCTGACCACCCACATAAACAAAACCTGTGGTCTGGGAACATCACCATTAGATTTGACCTGGGAAGCTGTGTCCCATGAGTTCCAAAACAATCACCTCTTCATCCTATTAAAGCAGCATTGAATCCACATGCAAATGTTTGAATTCCCCCTGTATACATGTAGTCATGTGGTTCAGCTTTTCTAAAATTTGTGAACATTGAATTATGAAGGAAGTGTGGATTAACTGTGGGTTGCATGAACATTGTGATGATCATGTCCAAAGCAGGATGAGTTTTACCTAGATGAAACATTATTATTACACTATACTACCAATACCTAAATGTACTTACTCTCCTTGTTGCTTTCTATGACCAAACCTGAATGGTAAATGTGTCCGGAAATGATTTGAATGAATTGTGGCTAATAGAATGGAATTAATTTAGCCACTATACTTTTTTTAAATATTCAAATTTCTAAAAAATCTTTTTTTGAGAAAGAGGAACTCAGAGTTGATAAAGATGGTTACATTGTGAACTTATAGATGGTGCTTAAGAATTCGTATCTTGTTGAATACCAGTATTTTTTTTTTTAAAGAATAAATTGAAGGGAGTAAATGAGGCAGAATGCCACTCCACCCTCAGGTCAATTTTATGGTATATTAAAATGCCAATAATATTTGTGCCACTTGCCAATTGGAGGGGGGCGGGGGGCGGCTTTTCCCTTACTGGATGCTTTTGTTATTGTTTTACTATTACCATTACGTTGCTCAGAGAGCTTCCACAAGGAAAAGTCACCATTGCAATGCTAACAAGGGTTCGAAAACAATCTGCATGAATCTAGGGTCAAACCACTTTCATTACTTAAAATATAGGCACTAATATTTTTATATATTTTTAAATATTCTGTGGCTTAGAAATGTGCCAATGTGTTCACGACATTCTGAACCAACTTCACCAGATTTAGTACCTAACAAAAATTCAAGCTAGTCATTTTTTGTCTCTGTAATAGTCACTTTGAAATAAAGAACTATATTTGTTCTTTTGTTATTTCAAGCTTTGGTTAGAGTGATAAGGGTGGTAAGCTGTGGTCACTATCAGACTGACGGACTGATTGCTGATTTCCAGTGAGTGATCTGATCCTATGTATTGCACAGGTATACTGTCTGTGAGTGTAAATAACTGGAACTGTACACCGATTAACATGACAGTTTCTCTTTTTTGTTGCTATTGTTCTTGATCTGTACTGTATTATAGTATGTGGGTATAAATATCTCCAAGTATACACACATATGTATATGTATTCCACTATCGTAACCCGAAAGAAAGACTATGTATTATCTTTTTTATTCTGTACTGGTGTTTGTGTTATTTAAAAAGCAAAATTATGCTCTATTTAGTTGTATTATATTATACCTTGCTGTGCACAATTCCAAGTGCCTTAGAACATTGTTTAGCTTTCTTAAGTATATAAAAATGCATATATGTATAAAATTGGGAAAAGTTACCTCAATAAAATCATTGGGAAATCCCCAGCTTTCGTTTGTTCCAATTTCTGTTGTATTCAGACAGTGCTCAGTCCTCTTAAGTTAAAGGTTCACAGAGTTCTCACCTGTCCAGCAAGACTAAGACAGCTTTCCTAATTGCCTATTATTTCAACTCGGCCTAACTGGAGATGTTCTGTATGTAAGGCCTTGTGATTTGTGTTTTTTTATTTAAAATATCTGTCTAAGAGTTGCAACTTTAAACAGCAGTTTACAGTATATTTTTTTAACATGCTGTCTTTTTGAGGATATTTTATATTGATGTTTTTATGGACATTACTATGTATAGAAATGAAAGGTAGGCCCTTTAGAGTTTATAATATAGAAAATAAACAAACTTCCTCATTATGGTTACTATTTGATGTAGTATAAGCAAGGAGAGAGGTTGGGAACATACTTTAACCAGAAAAAGAATTGGAATATACTTTTCATGTTCTTCAACAGTGTTTACAAATGGTGATTTATTCTCCCTCAACTCCAGGACAAGGGCAGAGGTGTGAGGGGAAAATGGAAAAGCAATTTGTATAGACTGAATTATTCTAGACTGAAGACATATGATGAGAAGATTAGGACCAAAAAATTTAAAAGTACATTTGACAATGTGGCCCCAAGTATGCTATTAAAAATGAGCAGTGTAGTAGTTCAATAATTACTATCTATTTTGGTTCACACTAAAGCAGCTTCTACATTGAAACATTACTTTCGAAAACCCAATGGAGGTAAGAAATGGACAATGTTTTCATTTTACACAATGCTTTGATGGAGTAGCATTTATTGTGATTGAATGTTTCGCTGGACCTAGAGAAAGGCTAAGAACCTAAGTGAAGTTTCCTGCTCCTTTGCTTCAAAAAGGTACTATTTCTAGAGATTTTAAGGAGAGAAGAAAATCTGTTATGTGCTAACTTTTCATAATTAGCAAATATCCTGGGGAGGAGAGAATTGGCATTTTCAATACTTGTTGACAACATTAAGAAGAATTTACCCCTAATTTTTCAGGTAGGCTAACTTAGCAGTTCAAACTTCAGCTATATGCCATCTTTTCTCACAGGCAATTTAAGTTTGTCATGTCTTTAGTTCAGTCCCTGACTACCCCTGAAATCTTTGTAATTACCTGAGTCTTCCCCAACCAATTCATTTTTAATTCTGCTACCACATGATTCTTCCTAACAGATAACTCTCATATTATTCCTACCCAGAATCTTCCAGTGAGTCCCCTCTGCCTACTGAAAAACTCCCATGTACTTAATCTAGCCCTAAGATCTTCTGTAGTTTCACCACAGACCACAGTTCCAAATTACTCTCCTTTTAGTTCTCACTTGGGCCAAATCAAATGAAACTCATTGTTCCTCAAATATATTATGCAGTCTTCCAACATTACAACTTTTTTCATGCTTTTCCCTCCAACTGGAATTCTATTTATTAACATCCCACCCATCTTTCTAGGAAGGTTCAAATGTCTTCTCTGACTATTGCATTTTTTAAATATTCTTTTTCTCTGACTAGACTATACTTATTTAAATGACATTCAATTAGATTTGTGTCTGTTCCATAACAATGTCTAGTCTTCTTTGTCCCTGAGGCCAGAACGCTATAGTGCTCAGGATGGAAAATGAGCTGAAGACGGCAGGGAAAACTAAAGAGTTTAACAATGGTTAAACCTGGAAGGTCCTTGTAAACCTTCTAAAGGAGTTTGGAATGTATCCTTAAGACAAGAGGAGTCCATTGAAGTACTTTAAACTCAGATAACATCCTCAGATTTGTCCTAATTATTCTGGTCACAATGTAGAGACTGGATTGGAGAAGCAATAGTGGAAACATGAAGACTAGTCCTATTTTCTTTAACAGTTGCCATTTAATATTATATTAGTTTCAGGTGTACAGCGTAGTGGTTAGACATTTATATAACTTATGAAGTGACCCCTTCTAGTACCCATCTGACACCATAGTGGAGACCATTACTGTTGCTATAATTTTGCTGGAAGGCGATGGTGGCCTCAACCAAGGTATTCATTATTGGAATGAAGAGACTTAATGAATCAATGGACAGTTGAAGTGATTGTTGCACATGGGCAATGACTAAAGACTATACTCATGTGTCTGGCTTGGGCAACTAGGTGGAGAGGGGTGATGCCACTGGCGGAAATGGAAAAGAGCAGCGGTAAGGTTGTTGGAAGATAGAAGTGGGGGGAGGGGCGGGAAGAGGAAGGTAGGAGGTGTGGAGAGGTGAGGGATTCACTTTTATACATGAAATGCAATTTGTTTGAATTGCCTGCCTGTTGGGACATCCACATGCAAATAATCCATCGGATAGGAGTCTGAAGGTCAAAGGAAACGTCTTGGCCACTGAGAGGAAGCTGAGAATCATCAGCACTTGTACTGGAAGCTGTGGCAATGGACACACTCCTTAACAGTGTAGCTTGAGACTGTGAAGAAATTACTACAAAGAAAATCAAATTAACTAAGTTTTGTTGCCTGCATTTGTCCTCAAATGGTAAAATTCTTTCATTTACACATCATCTGAGTGCTTTAGCTGATATACATATTTTTAATTTAACTGGGTTTTACTGGTTAGCTTAATTTTAAATAAAATGGAGTAGCACCTTATGGAGGGGGTTAAGTTGTAAAGAAAAAATTATATTTGAAAATACCTTATGTTGCCTCAAATACAATATACAGACATAGTATCTCAATAGGTCCAACATAGCCTTTTTTTACTTTATCAATGCATTGTCTGGTTGGCTCTTTAATTAAGCCACAGATTAAGTAGTTAGTTTACATTTAGGTGCAATATTGTGTTTTTTAACCCCTCTCCCCACCCCCAAAAAACCTTACCTTTAAGCATAAGAATTACAGTCAACACAGTGAGATGCTCACACTATAAGCACAGGGAAGAGAGTGATAGAGAAAAAGGAGGTAACTGTCCCAGCTCCCCCTCAGTCTGAGTACCCGCTCATTGATGGGATGACAGGCAGAATCACTCAATAGTTATGTAATCCCTCAACAGTAATAATGGTAGTCTCTCATTTTCTTTCTGATAGCATAGTTAAATTTATATTTAAATGCATGCATGATCTAGCTACCCCATATTTATAAAAAGTTTCACGTGTTTCTTTGTCACTTAAAGGAAAGAAGACTGATGATTTGTGAGCTTTTTATAGCCTAAAACTAGAATGAATGCAACCAACGCAAACCAAAGAATACTCAAAATTCATTTTATAACCTAAAAAGCACGGTAAAGAAAATTAATTTGGATTAATGTTTCCAAAGAGTATTCACCAATGAAACACGTACTTTTGACTCTAAGAACAGGAGTTGGTAAAGAGAAAGCCAACCAACAGCAAGAGTTTGTGTAGTTAAAAAGAGTTTTAAAGAACATGCAATGACTAGGGGCTAGAAGCAAGTAAAAGACTCTAAGTATGCAATATAAATGACCTGAAAGGCACCAGGAATTGAGGGGAAACAAAAGGATTGGGATCCTAGAAAGCTGAAAGTTGGATCTAGATGCAAGCTAGTAGATTCCCATTATGAGAACCCGACTTGAAGCAAAGCATGTTTTTCCTGACAAATCCCAGATGTTGGAGGAGGCCCTGGTTTCAGGGGATGGCCATGCTGAGGCAACAATGAAGTTAGGTGAATAAGTACACTTAGCTGAGAAGAGGACAATCACTCACTTCCATTGAGCTCTGACGACCAACCAGGCACAGATCCAAGCATCTAACACACAATTTCTCATTTAATTCAACAAAACCCTATGAGATGAGTATTAATAACATTATCATTCCCATTTTACATTGAGGTGAGTAAATGGAAGCCCCCTTGCCCCAGGTTATACAATGAGAGTGAAGCAAACACCAGAAACTAATTCCAGTTAGCATACCAAGCATACTACTGTTACTATTTAATATTATAGGGAACATTTGTGCTTCAGTGAAAAATGATGCACTTTTTAGATAAGCACTCCCAATTCTGACTTTATGTGGGCTTTGCACCTTTCCTTGCCTTTGAGCTATTGTACAATTTTGTAATTTGTAGAAAGTTGACAGTAATGAACACAATTCTTGTCTCTACACATGTACATAAATTCTGTCCAGTGGGGGTTCAACTGTCTTCCCTAGATCCTTGGGAAAGAAGCCAAATAATTGCACATTCTTTTCAATATTCCTGCCCTATGAATGTTTCTGTTCTTTGGGTTGCCTTCAGAACTAATTGAAACATCTTCTCAGTTCTCTCCTAATGTGTTAAGTAAAATCTTGAACATGTGCTCAATATTAATGTGTCATGATTTTACCATTTAAAAAAATATTCTTTAACAATATTTATTGAAGCAGATTATATTAGTATCTAACCTGTCCCCTCTTTGATTTTTGTATTTAAGTATCTTTACTTTTTTTATATAAATGAAATACTTAAAATTGTCATTGCAAACGTAAATAATGAATAAATATCTCAGATAGAAATTGAGAGTTTCCTGCAATCCCAGATCCTCATGGATAATTGCCAGTTTGGTATATAGTCAACCAAATACTTTTCTATGCTTGCACTATGATATTTCTGTGTAAAATATTTTTCTATTTATATATATTTTTAGCAAAAAGTGCCATGTACTATGTTGTTCTGCAGCCTGCTTCCCCCCCACCCCCAACTTACTAAGTGGCTGTCCATATCAATATGCCTCTCCTTAGAACAGCTTCACAATAGACTGCAGTATAAATGCTTCTGGTGTTGTTGTTTTCTATTATTTCCTTACTAATGGAATTTCAATTATTTTCTCTATTACAAATAGCGCTACAGTGACCATCCTGTTACATGCCTCTTGATCACCTCCCCTTTTTATAAATTAAGTACCCCCCATATGCTCTATTAATATTGTCAAGCATGTAATTTATAATTCCTAAAGTTACTGCTTCAGGGTCTAGCTAATTTCCTCCAGCTTGGGGTACACTGGTTTCCTGATGCTTTGGGATCCTTGAGTGATGCTGATGAAGACCCCCTCCCCCTGCTGAGTGTGATGTAATCAGGGCTAAGATGATAAATACAATTTCAATAGGCAAGCTGATTTCAGCTGGAAAAGATAAGAACATTTTCAAAGCCTAAACTAAGCTAGAAATTCTGTTTATTCACTTTGGAATAGATGCCATTAGTTAGAGCATACTAATAAGAGAGTAGAAGTTTAGTTTGGATTTATTATCATTGCTATAGCATTTCAGTTCTGGGTGATTTTAATGGTAGGAAATAACATTTTGATGGCAGGAAATAACATTATGTTAAGACAAGCCAGAGTTTTGTATAGAACCATTTTAATGAATGCATTGTGCTAGATATTGTATTCAAAAAGTACTAAATGATCTAATATAGATACAGAACCCAGAACAGTCTCTGACACCTGTAAGCTCATCATATGTGTTGGCTTTTCGTAATGGAGTGTATTGTAATGGTTAAGGGTGTGATTCTCTAGCTACACCTGGGTTCGCATTTTGGCTTCATGGCTTTGGGCAAAAGTCATTTGACTTTCTGTTCCTCAATCTCAAATCTGTAAAATAAAAGGATAATAATAGTGTATCTCCTTAAATCCTTGTGTAGGAATTTAATGAGTAAATATATGTAAAGTACTTGAACAATGTAATTATTACTGAGTCTTGACTATACTGTGCCCTGGGGAAGTAAAGTTGGCAAGACAAAATTCCTTGCCCTCAAGTAGGTTACTGCAGTCTGGTTCTAAAACAAGTGAAAATAATAAGGATTTACAATTTAGAGTAACTGAGTGGAATAGTGTGATCACAGTGAGAACATTTGAGATGGGCCCTAGTTTTGACTAATGCACGTATACCTCTTTTTATTGCACTTTGCTTTATTGCACTTCACGGGTGTTGCATTTTTTACAAATCAAAGGCAAGACACTCCACCAACAAAAAGATTACAACTCACTTTATTGCAACATTCACTTTATTACAGTGGTCTACAACTGAACTCACAATATCCTTAAGGTATACCTAGTGGCAGAAATAACGAAGCTAACTTGAACAGGGAGTGAAGGGGAAGAGCCTTTTAGATGGGCATGAGAAAGCCAATCTCTTTTAGGTACATTTGAGAACTACAAACAGTTTGATAGGGCTGGGTCATAGAGTGGTATGTGGGGAAGTAAGGGGACAAGTTACTAAATTGATGGGTGGAGATCAGATGATATAGTCTTGACTGTCATTGCAGTAGAGTTTGGACTTTATCCTGAGGCCAGAGGGTAGACATCGAAAGTTTTATACAGAAAATTACATGATTACATTAGAGTATTAAAAGTGATAAATTTGATAAAGGGGATAACGAAGTGATACATTTGGATATTTAGAAGGCAGAATGGACAGAAATTGCTGGCTGACTGCCTTAGCGAGGCGTGTAGCATATGGTTAAGAGTGTGGCCTTTCTCAACCAGACTGATGGGCTGCACATTTAGGCTCCTCCACTTACTGTGTGACCGTAGGCAAGTCACTTCAATTCTCTGAACCTCAGACTCTACATCTATAAGATAGGTTTAGTGTTATCTCACTATACTTTACAGGCTTATCAATGGAATTGAATGACATAATGAATAAAAAGTACATAGCACAATGTGTTCTGTGTTAGTATTAGACATATGTGTGTGTGTGTGTGTGTAGATAGATAGATAGAAACAGAATATTGCTTTAAAAAAAAAAAAAGCAAGCAATGTGGTTAAGTGGCCAGTCTCTAGTTAGACTTGAGTTTAAATCCCTGCTCTGCCATTTGACTAGCTGTGTGTCCTTGAGTAAGTTACTTAACTATCTTTGCCTGAGTTTTAGTATTTGTAAAATAATGAAGAGATAATAGCACCCCTCTCATAGTGTTGTGGTAAGGAAGGCATGAAATAAGTCAGGTAAAGTACCAAAACGTCAATTCATCCAGGGGTGGGGAACGGCTGGACTTGGGCCATATAAGGCCCTGGAAATCAATACCAGCTAACATCACACACCTCACCAAATTAGCCTGACAAAATATAGCGGGCTAATTTTTAAGTTGATAATTTTGTATGGCCCTCGAATGTTATAAATATCCAATGGCCCTTGGCAGAAAAAAGGTTCCCCACCCCTAAATAGTATTTATTAAGTAAATGTGCCAGGCACTATTCTAAGCCCTGAGAATAGACAAAGTAGTAAATAAAATAGAAAATCAAAATTTAACCTGCCCTCATGAAGATTAATTATAATGAATGTCTGGCACAAAGAAGTTTACTATGTATTATTTCTGTTACAAAGCATTTTCTCACGACTTCCCTGGTCCTAATCTAAACTGTTTCTATAATTTTTATTGTAATACAAGAATAATATTCCATAAATATTTATAATGGTAATAGGATATTACCAAGATAATCCAAGATAACCCAAACATCGGAAATACTCCAGAAATTGGGGAGGGGAAACACAAATTTGAGAAAATGTCTGCTGACAAAACTTTGAATGCATTACCACCCCTTCTAGCCCAGGAAAGGCTCCGAGTGCTCCAGCACCTGGCTGAAATCCTCCTGGGGTGTGCTTCTAGCCTATTTGCTTAAACCACGTTGGAACATTTGAGGAAGGACTTGGGAGAGAATAAAATAATGTTTCCACTTTATAACGTGTGCAAATACCCAAGAGATTATGAATATATTGGATTAATTCAAATGCCTCCATTGTCAATAGTCTTGGGGGTTAGATTAACTGAACGTCTTAACGTAGTTCATTAAATGGTGTAAAATAAAGACTTGGCTAAGCCTGGTGCAGCCTAGAATAGCAAGGCCCGGGGATCCTCTGTTGCTAAGGCAACCGACTCCGCGCCGGCCCAAAAGAGCGGGAACCCGAAACCTCGGGCACTAGGGGGGGTGGCTACCTTCCCAGCTCACGGTTTTTTGTTTTGTTTTGTTATGGTTGGAAATAAACAGGGAACACAACTGTCAGTGGAGACGCTAGATTCGTCATCTCTATCCGCGGCAGAGGGCGCTAAAAAAGCAAGCTCCCCCCAAAACAGCATCGCCCTAGGCGCCTCCCCGCCACGGAGGCGCCTGCGATTCCTTTCCCCCGCTGGCTTACTTATGGCCGGAAAAGCCCCGCCCCCCAAGGGTGGGAACAGCCCACCGCCCAAGAGCTTCTCGCGATCTTTCGGACGGAGCGAGCTCTGCGTAACTACCGGTCGCGATACTTCAGCTCTTCGGCGATTGGTCCATTGCCCCGGTCTGCTGCAGGACTTCCGGTCCGGGTCCCGGCTTTGCACGTGAGTGTGTTAGGCCCGGAGACGCCGCGGTGAGCCGGTCCTTGCCGGCGTCCGGACGTAGCGTGTCACCTCTTCGGGAATCGGAGAGAGTAGTCGCCGCTGTTTGGTGTGAGTGCCGTGCCGCTGCAACATGGTGAGCGAGCCCGGTTGTCTGGGGGCGGGGTTCTCTGGGTTTGCAGGAGCTGGGCTGGTTCCCTTAGTGCCAGTGGCCACTGCGGCCTGGGCCTGGGCGGGCTGGTCCCGCGTACTTTCAAGTTTAGAATGGGTCTCCCACGGCCAAGCACCTCCCTGGGGAATGGACATTAGAGAATGGCCTCCCCTTTACCCGGAAGGGCCTGGAAACCTTTGTGACACAGGGCACAAACGTACCACCCTGTGTTTAAGGGGTCGGCTGAAAGGGATGTGTCTGCCCATCAGTTTGATCTGGGGAAGGGAACTTGTGGGAGAGTCTAAGGTTCGGCCCAAAGCAAGGTGGCTCACCCAACTGAGATGATGCTTTCTCAGTTTAGAAAATCAAGGTTGGATAGTGAAATAAAGATGTATAAAAGAATGATGAATCTTACTGACTTCAGCTGTTGTGCTGTGGTTTCACATAATAGTTGGTACATGAAGTGCGTACCCCACTTTCAACTGCCTTCCCCAGATTTTCTTGTGGCAGTCTCATTGTCATTCTAGTTCAACCTGTCAGGGATCTTCTCTGGGCACCCACTCTAAAGTAACTCTTCAGTCATGTGCACATCACTGTGTTTTGTTTTATCTTCCTTACCCGAAATCATTTTTCTTGATGGTTTGCTTGAGAAGAGTGGGGACTTGTCTAACTCCCACTGCTGTATCCCCGGCGCCCCATAACAAGGTTTGCCTACAGAGTAGGTGCCAACAAATGTTTGTTGGAGCATGGTAAGTATGGAGTTGATAGAACATAGTTGATGTTGCCTGCCCTAGAAGTGGAGGTTTCAAAAAATTTGTTCATCCTTCACATAACTTATTGAAGATACCTACGTGGACTATGCTATTCACTGGTGCTTTGGTTCTGTTATAATGGCTTGTTCTGATTCTGTCCTTTAAAGCCTCACAGGAAGAAAAAGCCCTTCATAGAAAAGAAGAAAGCGGTGTCTTTCCACCTGGTCCATCGGAGCCAGCGAGATCCTTTAGCAGCAGATGAGACTGCACCCCAGAGGGTTCTGTTGCCTACACAGAAAGTAGGTGCTGTTCTTTAGCCATTGAGTTTGCAGGTGAACTATTGGTAGTTCTTAATACATTATTTTAGCCAGCTGCTCTTTTCAGTTAACTGATCTTCAAGGAAACAAAATCTGTGACTTAATTATCAGTAAATGTGCTGATTTTTACATCATGCGTATTTATTTTCTATTCATTTTCATTGAGAGGATAAAGCATCTTTATTTGTGATGTTTCAATGAGCATGTCCTATAGAGTAATGATACATATTTACTAAGCCATCAGCTACAACACTGCATGATATTATTTAGGGCACAACCAAATGCTCAATCTCTGCTTTTCCTAAAGTCCTTCCGTTTCATAACCACAAACTGCATTTTGCCTCTTGGTCACTCATCTTATGAAATGTAAAACATTGAAATTCATAAGTTAGCTTTAGAAAATGCCAGGGAGCCTTTAAAAGGTTGATGTGATCATTATCAGTCAGTATACTTGTTAAGTGTGACTCATGTGAAAGGAAGTGTTGGGGAACATTGGGCCTGTTTAGCTTTTCAGTAAAGCCAGTTTGTGTTGTACATTACGTTTCTTTGCATATAAATACAAGAAATTGTACTTAACCTTTCAAGGCCCCCTATGCTTTTTTTCTAACCCTCCAAGTATATGATAAAACATTATTGTGTGTGTTTCTTGACTTGCATTGTTGTACAGAATGACTAGTGAACCGAGGATCCTTTCATTCCATTATAATTTTATGTGGCACAATGGTTTAGGAGCTCTGTGTTTCCTGAATTTGTCAACAATTTGTTGTCTCATTCCTATCAGTCAGTGTCCATGTGCCATCTGCTGTCGGTTCTGAAAGCTGCCTCATTGGAAGGTTCCCAATGCCTTAACCTTGGAAGAGGTACTAGTTCCATTTTGGTTATTATCCTAGATAAATGCTGAAGAGAGACGAGCCGAACAGAGGAAGTATGGTGTGTTTTTTGATGATGACTATGACTACCTCCAACACCTGAAGGAACCGTCTGGGCCCTCGGAGCTTGTTCCCACAAGTACCCTCAGTGTACCCAACAGGAGAAGTGAAAACGAAGAAATTTCATTAATTTCAGTAAGACTTTTCAACAATTTAAGTGTAAGAGAGTGTGGGGGTGAGTGGAAAAAAACACCATTTTTAAATCAATATAACTTTGGGGCAAGAAATGGGGCAGGCCTTGCTCTCTCTGAAAGTGGTATGTGTGTGTGCACATATGTGCAATCAGGCGAGAGTAGGCCACCTATTCTCTGGTGGCAGTTGTTAAAAGTGACAGCCTTTGACATGGCTAGAACTTTTGATAGATGTGGTCATGTTAGATAGCACTTCAGTACTTTATCTTTTAATTACAAGTGAGAGCACTTAATTATATGAAGTTAGTGCTACCAATCTTTTCCCCCCTGTTTATGTTAAGGATACCCCTGTTGCATGGCTTTGTTATTTTTTTTGTTTTTCGTATTAGTATTTTCTCTGTGAAACTTTTGTATCACCTGGCACGTAAAAACAGAAGACATTTATTTATTGGGTTTATTGACAAAAAGGAAGAGAGAAAAACAGGCATCAATTTCTCCTGCTTCTCATCCTTAGTCCTGTCATGGTCTAGGCATTTTTTTCCTCAGGGAAGATGTGTTCATAGCTTCTTCAGTCCATAGCTTCTTGCTGAAAGACAGTTAAAAGGGTTTGATTTCAAGGTATCATCCCAAAGAAAGGTAATAACTGCCAGCTGTTCATTCACTCAGTAGGTTGTAGCTCTCTTGTAAGGGTGCACACCCCACTACCACATCTCTAACCCGGCTTACCTTCCCCTTCTTCCCCAAGGCTCTTATATAAGTAGCAGGGTACTTATCGTATTGACTTCTTGCTACAAACCATCGAGGGAGGAGGGGTGTCTAGTAGTGGCTCAGCTTCTTTATCTTGCGGAGAAAAGTCCTAACGTTCTTCTGGCTGACTGTATGGACCACTACAAAGGTTAGCTTTTATTTCCTAATTTACATGGTGTGAAAGTAATCACTATCTAATTGGCTATTTTTTTTTAGGGCTGCAGTTTTTGTGTTTTTTTTTTTTTTTAATTTATTGGGATGACATTGGTTTGCAAAACGGTGCAGGTTTCAAATGTACAACTCAAAACATCTGTATACTGCATTGTGAGCCCATCACCCCAAGCAAAGTCTCATTCCATCCCCATTCCCCTCTTTGCCCACCTCCACCTAGCCCCACTCCCCTCTCCCTATCGCCACACTGTTGTCTGTGTACGTGTGTTAAGTATATATGTTTCTTTTGGCTCATCCCTTTACCTTCTTTCATCCAGTCCCCCCTCACCCCTCTTCTCTAACAGCTGTCAGTCTGTTCCATGTGTCAATGCCTCTGTTTCTGTTTTGTTCGTCAGTTTATTTTGTTCATTAGCTTCCATGTATAAGTGAGATCATATGGTATTTGTCTTTCTCTGACTGGCTTTTTTCACTTTTAACAGAGTAAAGCTCTTAAATGGACACTTCAGTGATGTTTACAAGGATGACTGCATTATGTTTAAAAACAAAATGGCCATTGGTTTTCTGTAACACAATACAAAAATGTAGATGAGTCCTGTAAGCTTTTTTAACTTGAAGGTAATTTGTAACAAACCACCAAAATTGCATAAACTGGAAATTTTGAATAAGCCCTAAAAACAGAAAGGCAATGCAGAAAGGCAATACAAAAATTAGCCCTGCTTGAGCAGCCCCCGATTTTCACATGAAGGAAAGCGGGTGCTGCCATGGTAGAAAGCAGCTGGGCAAACTCAATCTCCAGGGGTGGGCAGAAGTAGGTTTACAGCTCTGAGCGCATGAAAGAGTTTCTTGTAGTATTTATTATTGTGTTATTTGTCTTATTTATTATTGTTATTATTATTTTGTATCCTACTTATGATTTATTTTATAGGTAATGGTGGTTGGTAATTTAACCTACTTTGCCCACCCCTGTATTTAGGAACTACTGAAACCAATAAAAAGAAGTCCACTCCTCTTTTTAATCATATCTAAACTCTAATTGTGTATATGATTCTGAGACTTGGAAACATCTTTAAAGGCAAATTCACTAAAAACAAGGTGACCCTCCCTTTTTTTAACGTCTAAATTCCAAGGATTCATAATCACAAAATATCTTTTTAAAGGTCCACATATATATTTTACCACAATTTTTAAAAATAATGTAATATACAAAAACAGTCACTACATTGTGCACTTTGAATGGGTGAATTGTATGGTATGTGAATTATATCTAGTCATTCTGTTTTTTAAAAAAAGGACTGTACAGCCCTGGCCAGGGATCTCAGCTGGTTAGAGCATCGTCCTGATGCGCCAAGGTTGCGGGGTTTGGTCTCCAGTGAGGGCATGTACAACAACCAACCAATGAATGCATAAATAAGTGGGACGACAAATAGATATTTCTTTCTCTCTCTAAAATCAGTTTAAAAATGGAATAAAATAAAAAGGATTCTACAGCAGGAAACCAGATCTTTGCCCATATTTATGCCATAGAGGAACTCATTTTGGAAGCCCTAACAGCTTGCTAGGTATGCAGGACTGTGTGTAGCCTTTACTCATGCTCCTCTGAGGCTTCCAGAGTAGCATGCTGTCTGGGAGCCAGTAGAACGGACATCTCGGCTTCATGCCTGCTACTCAGCTGCGGACAGAATGGATGGTGAGGAACACAGAAACAGATAACATATGGTGACCCTCACATTGTTAACTAAGGTGAAGCTAGCATAAGGGCTGGTCAACAGATCTGGGCCAGCACATACTGGAGTAGATCGTGTGGTGTGTGAAGAGTGAGCGGAGTTCACACAGGGAAAGTTCTAGGACAGCAATCAAGAACTTCGTGGAGGTAGGAGGAACTGAGCTGGCCACTAATGGGTGGGTTCCACTGAAGAGAAGGAAAATTCCCATCAGAAGAAAGAGACATGAGGTAGTATTGTGGATCCCAGAACTTCACCTAACCAGTTTCAGTTCGAGCAGGCACGCCATTCGACTTGTCTCAGCTTTTGTTTCACTGAAAATGCTGATTCCTCAAGGGGTTGTGAGGGTTAAATGGAATAATATATTAGAGAAAGCTTTGTGAAGTATTTCAGGGAAGCTGCTTTTGAGCTGATGGTGGAATATACATGTTTAAAATATATGACTGGCGCACAGGTGAGAGAGAATTCAGAATGTGCTTGTATTAGTTTCCTAGGACTGTCGTAACAGATTACCACTGGGTGGCTTAAGACGACAGAATTTTATTCTCTCACAATTGTAGAGGCCAGAAGTCTGAAATCAAGCTTTCGGCAGGGTTGGTTCCTTTTTGGGAGCTCAGGAAGAATTTGTTCCATGACTGTCTTCTAGCTTCTGGTGGTTGCTAGCAATCCCTGGTGTTCCTTGGCTTGTAGATACATCACTCCAGTCTTCTCCATCTTCACATGGTGTTCTCCCGTGTGTCCTGTGTTCATACGGCCTTGTAAGGACATACCAGTCATGGGTTAGGGCCCACCATACTCCATTATTACCTCATCTTAACTGATTACATCTGCAAGGATCCTATTTCCAAGTAAGGTCACATTCTGAGCTTCTGGGTGGATGTGAATTTTGGAAGAACACTTTTCAACTCAGTATAGTAGTTTCAGAAGTGTTGCTGAATAAACCTAACCATTGTGTAATTTCTTTTTTCAAGACCACGGGAATTAAGTTGCCTTCATCAGTGTTTGCATCAGAGTTTGAAGAAGATGTTGGATTGTTAAATAAAGCAGCTCCTGTTTCAGGTGTGTTTAATTTCTTTACCCTTTCAAGTGGATGGAGCTGTGTTTTTAAAAAAACAAAACAAAAACTTGCCTATAGTAATAATACAGAGATTTTTTTTTGTTCCTGATAAAGTGTTGAAACAATTGATATGTGTTCTTAATTCAGATTAGAGATCTTTAGGAAGGGATGAGTGTGATCAGCGTTCTTTTCTTTTATTGCCATTAAATTCTTAGTGTTTGAAGTTTCTATTTAGAGACGAAAGTGGGAAAATTATTTTTGGTGATACAATGGGGTTATTTTAACCTTGACCTAACTTCTTATAAAGGAAACAATAATATTCAGTTAGCTTTACATACTATAGTGTAATCTGGAAAATACTTAATACGTTAACTTTATAAAGGTCTCCCAAGCCGTGGCCGGGTCACTGGGTTGGAGTTTCATCCCATACAACAAAAAAGGTTGTGGATTCAATCCCTGGTCAGGGTGTGTACGGGAGACAGCTGATCAAAGTTTCTCACATTGATGTTTCTCTCACTCTCAAATCAATAAACACATCCTTGGGTGAGGATTTTTTTTAAAAAGTTCTCCCAAGAGTGTGGAAGTATTTTATATAGAAGTCCCATTTATTCATCTATTCCAGGTACACTAAAAAATTACCACGTTTGTTTGTTTGCTGTACCAGCATTGTATTTTAGAACATAGAAGCAGTGTTTGGTATTTTCACCTAACTTGCCTTATTATTTTTTTTCAATCCTTAATATTCTTTATCGAGATAAAAAGGACACAAAAGCCCTGGCCGGTTTGGCCCAGTGGTTAGAGCTTCAGCCCGCAGACCAATGAGTCTCGGGTTTTATTCCGGTCAAGGGCACATACCTCGGTTGCGGTTCGACCTGGCCCTGGTCAGGTCACGCAGGAGGCAACCAGTCAATGTGGGTATATCACATTGATGTTTCTCTCTGTCCCTCTCTCTCTCTCCCTCCCTCCCACTCTAGCTAATGATAAGTAGAAAAATATCCTCAGGTGAGGAATAAAAAAAAAAAAAAAAATGACATACAACATAATAGTTTCAGGTATACAACATAATAATTCAATATTTGTAAATACTGTGGAATGATTACCACAATAAATCTAGTTAACATCATCACAACACAGTTATAGAATTTTTTCTTGTGATGAGAACTTTTTTTACTTGAAGTATTTTTTTATTTTTCCATTGCAATTGACATACAACATTAGTTTCAGGTGTATAACCCAGTGATTGGGCATTATATAACTTACTAAGTGATCACCCTGATAAATCTAGTACCCATCTGACACCATACATAGTTATGACAATATTGACTGTTTCCTGTGCTGTACTTGACATCTCCGTGTGACTGTTTTGTAACTACCAGTTTGTACTTCTTAATCCCTTCACCTTTTTCACCCAGCCCCTCAATGCCCCTCCCATCTTTCACCCAGTCTCCCAAACCTTATTGTAAACTTGTCATGTAGCATTCATTTAGTAATTCATTCTACAGGTTTTTGAGTTGCCACTGTTTTACAGGGTCTTGGGTTAAACCAGAATAAAGCATAACCCCTAACCACAAGGAATTTACCATCGTTTGGGAAAGATAGGCAATAAATGGGTAATTCCAGTTATAGGTGCAAATGGGTGAACGGTGAAGCACCAGACAAGCCTGGGGAGGTGGGTGAGACGTCTTAGAGGAAATAATGTCTAAATTGATTTCTTAGGTCTAAGTTAAGCCCGTAGATGGAGGAGGGTGTGGTGGGGAGGAAAGGATATTCCAGACGAGGAAGCTCTGTGTGCGAAAGCAGGACAACAAGAATGGAGGAAACCACACACATTTAGCCAGGAATGAGGGGTCGGGGTTCCTATGAAATGAAGCTGGAGGATCGAGCAGTAGCCATGCTGTGAGGGGTATTAGAAGCCATGTCAGTTTACAGGTTTTGACTTGAAACTTTTTATTGAACTCTGTAGTATTTTTACTTATAGAAGAACATAGCTGAAGAAACAGGTTGGGATTTACCAAAATCTCAGTCTGAAAAGACTAGGTTTAATGGACTACGGATACTCAATTTCAGTGACTTCTAACAGATGAGAGTTATTTCTAACAGGTGAATTTAAAGTCCAGTTTTCTTCCTGCAGGTCATAGCTTTGAATTTTGCTTAATAGTTTAATGTAGATCTGTAATGAATGGAAGAGTTTTTTCCCTTTTTTTAATTTTCTTGCAGTCATCCATCTCTATTTCTCTCACTAAACTGAATTTCTTAGAGTTCTTAGTCATTCTTTTATGCTCTGGCATATAGCAGATACTCAGATTATGTTAAGTGAAGGAATGATGCTTTCTTGGGAATTATTATTCAATTTTTGTTTTTCATCTAGGGCCTCGGCTGGATTTTGATCCTGACATTGTAGCAGCTCTTGATGATGATTTTGACTTTGATAATCCTGCTAATCTGCTCGAAGATGATTTTATTCTTCAGGCCAATAAGCCAACAGAAGAGGAAGAGGGAGTGGATGTATGGTATGTGTGGTTTGTTTCAAAGCAGGATGACTGCTTTAATAGGATAATAACCATAGAACATTACAGCTGAAAGAGACCTTCAGGACTTTAGTCTGAGAATTCTGTATTTCAGCAGACAGGTGAGACTTGAGTTCTTTACAAGCCATCAGCAGGTGGGGCTAAAGTCCAAGCTGCCTGGTTGCTAGTTCATTACTTTTCCCATGCCAGGCAGATCAAGCAGCACAGCTGTTCCGCCTAAACAAGAATCCTCCCTGAAACACCCTCAGATTTTACTGTGTAAAGTCATTTGGTTCTGTTGTTTTTCAAGTTGTTTTGACAGTTAATTTATGACTCTGACTTTAGGAAATCTGAGGCTGAAGATGGCAGTGAGTGGGAAGACGTGGCCGACGAGGAGGAAGGGGGTAGTGATGACAATGACTATGACTCCGCAGGCTCATTCTCAGAGGAGGCTGTGTCTGCCCCTGGGAAGCCTCCGGGGGCTCTAGAAAACCTCTTGTTCTGGGAAGAGGAAACGAAAAGTCGCTTTACTGAGTATTCTATGACATCCTCAGTCATGAGGAGAAATGAGCAGCTGACCCTACATGATGAAAGATTTGAGAAGGTAAGGTCCCCAGTTCAGGGCCTTTTAGTACTAGTTCCTAGAAAATTATATATGACATTGGAGCCTGAAGCCAGAACTTTCAGCATTAGAAACAGCCTATGACTTTTATTAAAACAGACCATAAAACCACCCTAATTTTAGTTCTGGGAAGAATGCTTGTAGGTCAGAAGATAGCTTATCATAGCTTATCAAGCCTCCTGACTTTGCTGTTAGAATGGTGATATTTTGATTCCAAACCTCTTCAGTCAGAATCCCTAGGATTATGCTGTTTCCTCAAGCATTGAACTGAGCATAAACAAAATTCCTTTTTTTTTTTAGTGTTTTTGCTCACTGATATATCCCAAAGCCTGAAGTGGTATCTGGTGTGTGGTAGGAGTTTAAACTTTGAACTGTTCAGGAAATGATTGATGGATGGAGGAATGAATGGATGGATGGCTTCCTAAGATAGAGATTCTGGCTTTGCTGCATCTCACTAAGTGCTAGTTTCTCTCTTCTCTCAAAGAAACAGGCCAACTGTTACTACAATAACCTCACTTCAGGAGTTATATCACCCCTGGTAGTGTGAACAGCATTTGAATAATACAGTAGACATCATCTAAAGAGAGAAATGAAATTTGTAGATTAGTTTGCATAATTAATGAATTTGAAAGTATCTGTAAAATATTCTGAGGTAAAGATTTCTGCCTAGTATTTTGCTCTCTAAGCTGAATGGAATAACTGTCTTCATTGTCAGATTCGATGGCAGCCTATTTGCCGTCTTCACGTGCTGGGTGGAATGCCTCCCACATCATGTTGTTATGGTGCAGAATCCCTGCTAAGCTTTAATGGTCGTTGTGATCTCATGGTAGTGCTTACGTTCTGTAGGAGTAAAATTAATGTAAAAATAACATTTAAATGCTGTGTTTTTACTGAATACACCCATTTTCATGATATCTTTTTTCTTTATATTCAAGTTTTATGAGCAATATGATGATGATGAAATTGGAGCTCTGGATAATGCTGAACTGGAAGGTTCCATTCAAGTAGACAGCAGTCGCTTAGAGGAAGTTTTGAATGACTACTATAAAGAGAAGGCAGAGAAGTATGGTGACTTTCTTGTTTACCTGCTTTTTTAAATTTTCAGATAAAGTAATGGTACATGTGAATCAAAAATCACCCAGTCAGAATCCATGTTAGGAAGATGGTACATTTTCCATAACCTTTGGCTCACATTTTGGTAGGGAGAGTTCTGAAGCTGCACATAACAGTGGGTGGTAACATACTGAGAACCACTTTCTCTGTCATTTGTCTTAAGAGAATGATCAATAACCGAGGTTAAAGGGGGAAGTGCAAGGTCACATTCCACTTGAGAATGAGAATGAGATGGTGCTTCTAGCTTCTTTGGCTGAAGAATTATTTGACTTCTAAGTATATACATTCTTAATCTTCCTGAAATGCCAGGCGTTCTGTGAAGTAGATATTTGTGGCTTATAGAAAGATAAGAGTTTATCTCTCCCCCCGGATTAGTAGAACTTTCCAGCCAAATACTTGGTTAATCAGCATCCACATTAGGTGATTTCTCGGAGAGAAGCTAATGAGGTGTTTCATTTGCTGGAAAGGTCTGATGTTCGTGATCACTGTCACGTGCAGATCCTGCGGCAGGATAAGCGGCATACTCGGGGTGAATTATCTGAATACTTTAAAGAGACAGATGGGCTCATGCTTTTCGAGGCTTTAAAAAAAGATTATGTTTTAGGAAAGCTGCTATTTTGTTTAATGTGTTATATCCTTGCAAAGACGCAGACAGGTTTTTCCTTTCTGTCAGCAGAATGAACGTCCAGAACCTACTGGAAATGAGAGGCAGGGTAGATAAAGCTAATTGTGACAGGAAATGACAAACAGGACACCTGAGTGTGTGGATTTAACAAATGCTGTTGTTTCCATAACCCTTTAAGTGCATGTTGAGCAACGTACAGTAACATAGGTGGTGTTCTTTTTTTTTCTCCTCCTGTCTTCATTTTTGAAAACTTAACCAAAAGTTGTGTAAAACTGAGTACTCTTGAACCCTTCGAGGATCAGGACGTGCCAGTGAATGAACTTGATGGGTCTGAGGAGGAAGAGATTGTCACTGTGGTTCTTGAAGAAGTCAAGGAGAAGTGGGATTGTGAATCCATTTGTAGTAAGTATCTTAGGTCCACTTGACTGCCATTAAGGTTTCAGTGCATCGACTTTTGAAAAAGTTTATATTTTGTGAAAATAATTGGGAAAAAGAAATAGTTCTAAGTTATAAACAACATAAAAACATTTATAAGAGAAACTCCTGTATTAATTTTAACTATGAAAATGCTAAAGCTGGAAACGTAGTAGGAACTCTGTTTTGCTGAACTGAAAGTGTACTTATTAATACATGACTTTTTTTTTTTTTAGGTACATACTCAAATTTATATAACCATCCGCAACTTATCAAGTATGAACCAAAGGTGAGTCCCAATGTTCTGAGCTTTTTGAGATGCACGGTGCAGGAAAGAACGTGCACAGATTATTTTCTCACAGTGGCTTTCTCTCTAGTGGCTGCCAGCACCATTGGGAAAAGCGACAGCAACGTGTTATGAGTGAGCTGTTTTTTAATCAGAATGGGAAATAACCCTAATGCCATTTTATCTTTATTTCAGCCCAAACAAATCCGAATATCTTCTAAGACAGGAATACCTCTCCATGTCTTACCTCAGAAAGGATTCACAGCAAAGCAGGTTGAACGAATGCAGATGATTAATGGCAGTGATTTGCCCAAGGTGTCAGCCCAGCCACGCTCTAAAAATGAAAGCAAAGAAGATAAAAGAGCAAGAAAGCAAGCTATAAAAGAAGAGCGCAAGGTGAAGGCCTGTTCTCAGACGGGGGAGTTACAGAGAGCTGGCGGCAGGGAGGTCATGGGAATTTCTGTTGTAAAATTAAAATTAAAATTTGCATCGGTTTGAAGATTTGAATAACATGAATGTATTCTTGTACAGGAACGGAGAGTAGAGAAGAAAGCTAACAAATTAGCCTTCAAACTGGAGAAAAGAAGGCAGGAAAAGGAGCTGCTGAACCTGAAGAAGAATGTTGAGGGTCTGAAGCTGTGACAGTAGAACATTTAGGGTAAGGCGCGCTCCCCGCCGCGGTCCAGAGCGAACGAGGGCCTTCAAAGACTGATCTGCCATTGCTACTGGCAGGTATTGAAAAGAAAACAGTACAGTAGCTGTATTATACCAGCAAGTTTGTAAATACTGTAATATTTTTACATTCAATGTGATAATCTTAGACTTGCTCTGAAATAAATGACTTCATGAATGTGAACTGTTTGGATAAATTAAAGAAAAATGTCTTCATAATTCAATTGGAATTGTTGTGTTCTTCATTTATTTGTATGGTTGTCCCAATTGCCTTTTGCAAATGTTCTCAACTATTTCTTTGAAACCTCTCCACTCCTTTTCAGTAAAGTGGTTTAATTTGCTGCATGTAGAAAAGGGGCCCATTTTAAACTAATTTTGAAATGCTGAGTGGGAAGAAGAGTTTTTCTGAGAAGGTTCCACTGGTAGGAAGCTGGTGCAAAGGTTATTTCAAAAGGATGGTAAAGCTGAGTGTTAAGGTGGTTGGGACGCAGTTACTGGATGACTTGCTTTTGGAATTCAGGGACAGTGAAGACAGGAAACAGAAGAAGTAATCAAGAAAACTTCCTTGGCTTCAGTGAGTACCTGGCTCAAAATCAGAAATACTCAGTTTAAACTAGAAAGTTTCAAACATTATTTAATGCTTGGAACCATTTATACTTGATTAAAATACATAATTCAAAACTCTGCTGTTTGATGAGTTGGTTTTTTGTTTTTTTTTCCTTTAAACATTTTCAAGGCTAAAGCAGTGACACCATCACAATTGTTAATTATTTGGTAAACTGACCTCCTTGCAATAGACCTGTTGTTAGTGACCCTTATTTATGTGTCTGTCCATGACTAATGTGTTATCTGGACTGTTCTGGAAAGGAAATCTGTGAACACTGTTGATCTGAGTTGGGAACAGAATGTCTACTACAGAACCATTTTTAGCAGGTTAGCTGCATTTACTCTTAAGTTATTAGCAAGTATCTTTGTAATTCATTTGATTATGGCTTTTCCAAAGTTGGTCTTATTTTGTTCTCTATGTTACCAATTTTCAATCTAAATATTGTAGGAGTTTTAAAAGAGTTTGAAAAACAAGAGCATTAGGTACTCTACCAGCATTGATACAAAAAACTTCCCTGAAGAGCTTGTCATTACAAAAGTAGAATGCTGGAGAGTATATATTTAAATGCCAACCTGAAAAAGCAGAGGGTCAGATGATTGTGACAGTATTTGGAATGTATTAAATCCTAAAAGAATTAGCCATTTATTTTGGTAGCTATCTCAGTTGAAATTTCTCAAAACCAGCAAGAATCTTATGGACATGGAATGTTACTTTGACTTGGTGCTATTCAAATTCCATCTTAAGAGTTTCTGATTTCACTGTACTTATCCAAAGGGTTTAAGTCAGCACATCACATATTTTGCAATTTAGAGAATGTGACTGTAAGCCACAAGTCTTGGTGAAATATAGTGTGATTTATGTGGATTATCCTCCACATTTAAAGATCTTAATTTTATTCTGGGGAACAAATTCTTACACAATATTTTGAATTATTTCCTAACATTTTGGAATATTTGTGATTTGAATCATCCATAAACAGTGGTTGGGAACTTAACATAAGCTCCATGCTAAGTGTTGGGAGTCCAAAGTGATAAGGGGGATTTGCCTTCAAGAACTACATCATCTAAGGAGGCAGGGTGTGTGCAGCAAAATACAACTAGCAATGCCAAATCCCTGATAAAGTACCACTTGAAATGAAAATCTGGATACTTGCTGTTCCCCTTGAAGTGCTCTTACTGCAAATAAACCTTTTTCAAGGCTGTGCTCAGTTATCACCTTCCCATAAACTTTCTCTGACCACGTATTTAAAAATACACACACAACCTCCCCCGTCCCCCCCCCCCCCCGTTTAAATCCTAACCTGAGGATATGTTTATTGATTTGAGAGAGAAAGGAAGAGGGAGACAGAAACGTTGATGTGCCTCCCGTACGTGCCCCAACTGGGGATTGAAGCCCCGACCTTTTTGGTGTATGGGATGACACTCCAAAAAAACTGACCCACGTAGCCGGAGCCCTCCCTTGTATTTTTTTTTTTTTTTTTTATCCTCACCTGAAGACATTTTTGCATGTATCTTCAGATAGAGCGGGAGAGAGAGAAACATTGATGTGAGAGAGATACATCAAGTGGTTGCCACCCACACGACCCCAACCGGGGCCAGGGACAAACTGCAACCAAGGTACGTGCCCTTAACGGAAACCGAACCCGGGACTCTCCGGTCCGTGGGCCAGCACTCTAACCGCTGAGCCAAACCTGCCAGGGCCCGCCCTTCTATTCTTCATAATCCTTCCCTGCTTTATGTTCTTCATAGCACCTATTGGCATCTGAGATATATTTCACTCCCCTCGAAGGGCAGAGCATTTGTTTACCACTTTATCCCCAGGGTCTAGAACAGTGCCTGGCTTTTGGTAAATGATCACTAAAGAGGTATATAAATGAATGGATAGTTGGGAAAGACTCTTCAGAAAAGAATTGCTTAAACTTGACGGGAACAATGGGAAGCAGACTTAATATTAGCAAGGAGAAAGAAGGCCTAAGGCATCCCAGGTAGGGGGGAAAATCATGAAGAATTTTCCTGCTTTATTTTAAGGACTATTTTGTTTATGAGTGGTATAAAAATCACTTTTTCAGGTATTTTAGAACTGTTATGTTACAAGTCAAACTAAGTATCAAAAACAGTTACATATGTATGTATGACCTATGGTATATTGTATCCACACATCCATTGTGATGTCATCAGATCACCTCAGGTAAAGGACAGAACTTGAGTGTCTGGTAACTTGACTGTTATATTATCAATACTTTATTATTGCTTCTTCCTGTGTGTTGATATTAATATGTTTTGTCCAGCTTGTTTGTTCCAGTTAACGCAAGAGAAGGTAAAAATTACAATGGCTTCACATTTTAATTGAGACTTATAGGAGAATTTATAATAAACACATATTATTCAAGTTAAGAAATAGAACATATCGGCCACCAGTTGGTCCATCCTCCTTGCATTCCACTCTCCTCTTATGTACTGTACAGACTTCATCACCTGTGTGGTATCCCTAAACACAGTATTTTGTTTAGTTTTGAACAAACCTGAGAAGTGTAAATACAGCTCTATGAAGGCAATATTTGCCACCGCTTGTTGAAGGCATCCTTGAGAAGATGGGCTGAATAGCCTCTGAGTCTGATTTCAGCTTCTAGAGTTTACAAGAGTCCCATGTAGAGATGTCAGTGAGCGAGGTGATGAGTGAGTCCTGGGGGACATAGGTCACTGCAGTTGGAGCATCCTGGGTCTCCTGTAGAAATATCCTTAAAGGTTGTGTGCTTATTTTGTATTTTCTGCTTGTAGACTCACCTTCCTCCATCTCTCAAGAGAAAATCAATGCAGAATCTTCCCATGAAGTGACAGTATCCTCAGCTAATCTAGACATCAGAATATGAAGGGAAAAGCAGGCATTTCATTGGGACATGCTCAGACAAGCCAAGTATAGCACAGTGGGAGCCAGATATACTAGGACATAACTGTTCTCAGATTACAAAGACAGTTACTATCTTGGCCATGACAGTCTTCAACATGGCGGTGTCTCGAATCACACTCCTCCACCCTGGGCTGGTAGCTCTCTAGTTCTGTGCCTAACTGCTATCCTGGGAGTTTCCTCTTCCTCTTGTGTTGAATTGCCTATTAGCTCACCTTGTTGTGGAGTACATCCTCCAGTAATTCTTGAGTCAGGGTACACGGGATGTAAACTTTTTGAAACCTTGCATGTCTGGAAATGTACTTATTCTACCTACATATTTGATTGATGGTTTGGCTGGGTATAAATTCTTGGTTGTAGATTATTTTCCCTCAGAAGTTTAAAGAATTTGTCCCATTTATTTTCATTTTTACTATTTGGAACCTGAAGCCATTCTAATCCCTGACACTTTGTATGTTACTGTTTTTCTCTAAGTCAATGGAATTTCTAGTCTCCAATGTTCTAAACTTTTACAATGATGTTTACTGTTATGGATCTATTTTCATCCTTTAAATCGGGGCTCGTGTCCTTTCACTTCTGGAAATGGTTAAAAATTATTTTTATTTCCTTCCTTGTGCTTTCTCATTTTCTGTCTTGAATCCCTATTATTTAGAGTAAGACCCGGACAGATACTGGCTTATGTTTCTCTCCCATTTCCATGTCATTTTACTTTACTTTCTAGGTGATTTCCCTAATTTTATCTCCCAACCTTCTATTGAGTTTTCCATGTGTTCTATACGTCTTTTAACTTCCAAGAGCTTTAATTTTTCTTTAAATTGCTTTTTTGTTTGTTTTGGGCTTAGGTGCTAGAGTCTTTCTGCAGATCCTTGGAAAGTCATGTCTGTCTGTCCATGGTTAAGATTAGAGGAAGAAAACACTGGAAGCTCTAAGTGGACGAATAGCATTTGATGAGTTTGAGCTTTATTGTAGACTGGTCTGGATGAGCTCTTTGGGACTCTTCCCAGTGTCAGCATCTTTGCTCTTTCTTCATGGAATAGTTATATTCCCAGGGAAGTTTGTACTGTGTCTTGGGAGTAAGAGACTAGCAGGCAGAGTTCTGTGAGCCAAGTAGAGGAAGGTGTGTTTGGGGTATTCACTGCTCTGAGCATCACTATTCATGAGATTAATCACTAGATTATATACATACGTGTGTGTGTGTGTGTGTGTGTGTGTATGCACATACAAATACACAGTTAATCCTCATTAATCACGGAGCCCCTATTTGCAAATTTGCCTACTTGCTCAAGTTTGTAACCCTAAAATCAATACTCATGGTGCTTTCACGGTCATTCACAGACATGAATGCAGCAGTCAAAAGGCTGAGTCACCTGACATGCGTGTTCCCAGCTAAAGTAGAACAAGCCTTCTGGTTTCAGCTCATACTGTACACAAGTGTCCTTTTCACGGCCTATTGGGTGTCACCTTTGTCATGTTTTTGCTCCCTCTCGGTGATTTCACTGTTTAAAAGGGCTCCCAAGTGCAGAGTTGAAGTGTTATCTCATGCTTCTAAGCACAGGAAGGCTCTGATGTGCCTTGCGGAGAAAATACGTCTGTTAGGTAAACTTCATTCAGGCATGAGTTATGGTGTTGGCCATGAGTTCAGTGTTATTGAATCAACAATATTTATTTAAATAAGGTCTCTTTAAACAGAAATACATAAAACAAGGTATGCATTGATAGATTGATAACAGTTTCTGACCAGAGGCTCACAGAAATCTAACCCTGCATTTCCCCTCCAAATAATAAGCCCAGTGTTTGCTCACTTGGTGCTCACAGAGACTTTATGGAATGTAACTACCACAAATACTGGGAAGCAACCATATGTGTGTACATATCGCTATCTACCTACACACACCTTTGGCTGTGCCTCGTGTTGGCTCCTGCACAGACCTCCTCTTTTAGCCTTTCTGGAGGGTAGATATGCTGGAGTTGGGGAAGGGCAATCACCCAGGGAGCATGGAGTAAGGGAGGCGATCCGGGAAACGCACCATGATCCACCATATTTCAGCAGCCTCTTCCCCTCCTCATTTACCCAGTCTCAGTTCCAGACGTACCTGCTGCTCCGGGGGTTCCTATGACTTTGAAGGGCCCTGCAGTGTAGATCTGGATGGATCTCCGTTCTCCCTCCTGTCTGCCTGGGAAGTGGATTTTGATGTCACTTTAAGTTCTCCAAGTGTTACCATGTCCATCGTTTTTCCAGATTCCAATTTTTTAAATTGTTATCTTTTGTCCCTGTCCTTGTATTTTTCTGTGTCTCTGTGTCCTTTTGTCTGTTTCCTCTAGTATTTTGGGGCTTGTGGAGAAAGTAAATACTGATGAGGTGTTGTCTCTGCCATCCTAACTCATTCCTTTTCTGGTTTTATGAATCCTGTTCCTGAAATAAGTTAATAAGTTGGGATCAGTGTGCCACCACATTTGCTGTACGGCCTTGGAAGATGTTGCAATTGCTCATGTTTGCATTTTCTGGATTGTAAAGGATTTAAGAGTCCTTCTATTTGCTAACAAGGGAATGAAAAAACATCTTTTTTTTTCTTTATCCTGCCTTTATAAGGAAATGTGAATTAGTAGGTGTTTTTACAAAGCATTCTTCCAGCTCGGAAAGAGAATATCTAGTCAGAAGTAGAATTTTTTTTTTCCAACTTCATTACAGTCATAATCCTCTCCAGGCTTCTTATAAAATGTTTGAACTGAGATCTTTGCAACGCTTGTTTTTCACTGTTAGCATGCTAAACAGAACTGTTGATAACTTCCAGATCACTTTCTTTTCCTTGTTTTAAAAACTGTCTAAGGTTATAAACCAATGTATAAAAGTAATAGCTACTTTAATAATCTGCTAAGTGAGACTCCAGTTAGGGTAAAGATAGAAATGCTAAATTGATACTCATTGTTTTATAATCTCTTCTATCAAAGGGGTTGGGTGTTTGTTTGTTTTTACAGTTTAGCTTTTTATTGAATGTGTTACAAAAGATGTTTAGTCAAAAAGACCAAAGCCCATGTCATTATCGAACTCCACAGATTCTTCTTTCTTTGCTAGGGCAGCTGTGGTTGAGGGCGCAGGTCCACCAGCCCCACATGGCAGCCGAGGCTCCCGATGTTGACATTGGCCAGACCCTTTGCAAACAAGCCTGGACAGAAAGGTTCAACATTTACTCCAGCTGCTTTAATGAGGGCATTGATCTTGTCCTCCGTCACGGTCACCTCATTGTGGTACAGGATGAGGGCCCAGTAGATGCAGTTGACTCCCGGGCAGAGGCCATGCTGTGGATGAGTGCTCAGTGAGCCCCATCACACCCGGTGCTCGTGGCTGGAGGGAGGGAGGCCTCACCCCAGTGCAGCTAAGCTGCCTCAGAAGGACAGAGCACCTTTCCGACAGCTGGGGAAAGGGCTTCAGTAGGGTTTTTAAAATCTTTTATTCTGATTTTTAAAAGAGTGATGTATAATCTTTATAGAAAAATTGAAAATGTAGGAAGAAGAATAATCACCTTTATTCTTACCACTCAGAGGTAATTACTGCATATATAGAGAGATCTGTATAGTCTTTATTTTTAAATACAATGCATCATTAACTCTTTCCATGTTATTCCGCCCAAAGTAATTTTTAATTACTACATTCTCATTTACTGGTTGGTGACCTTCTTCTGTAGAGGCCAAAAAGTTTAATTTTTGGCTTTGCAAGCCGTATCGTTTCTGTTACAACTACTCAACTCTGCTGTGCAACGTGAAAGCAGAATATATACCACACAAGCAAAGGAATGGCATGACTGTTTACCAATAAAAAATCTATTTACACAAACAGGCAGCCCCAGATTTGGCCCATGGGCCACAATTTGCCAACTCCTAGATATTTTTAAGCCCTTTTAATTTTGACATAATTATAGTTCACAAAGTTTCAAAATAGTGTAAGAGGGCTCATGCACCCTTTACCCAGTTTCCCCCAAGTTACATCTTAAATAGCTACAGTACAGTATCCAAACCAAGAAATATACATGTGTTTATTGTCCTGTACCATTTCATGCACGTGAAACCACCACAGTAAACTGAACTGTTCCTTCACCTAAAGGTCTTTCTCATTCTGCCCCTGTGTATCACAACCACCTCCCTCCCCGACCAGCCCTGCCTCTTGGCAGTCACTCATCTACTTTCCACCTCCATAATTTTGTCATTTTGAGAATTGTACACAAGGAATCATACAGTATGTGGCCTTTTGAGACTGACTACTTCCACTCGGCATTGCGATCATCCAGGTTGTTGCATGTATCACCAGTTTCCCTTTCTATTGATGAGTAGTATCCCAGGGTATGGATGTAACAGTTGATTTAATTGCTCACCTATTGAAGAGTGTTTTGGTTATTTCAGAGAATTCTTTGAAGACTCCAGTGATCATATATTCCATGTGATTCAGCATTCTGTAACCAACACTGTAGACCTCACTGGTCTCCATGTTTGGTTCAACTGAGTTAGGCCAGTTCCTTTTCTTCTTTGTTAGTTAAGCTTCCAAGCTGAATGTCACTTAGAATCGGGGGTACATGTATTTTAGTTGTTCAGTTGAATCATATTGTATCTGTCATTTAAATTCACTGAACTCTGTAAACTCACTGATTTAAACCAAAGGCTGTTGTTTCTCCAGGACCTTCCATTTGCTTTGCAGGTTAGTACTGAGTAATATATCTACGTTTATGGTGACAGCTGAATAAATAGTCTTCATATATGGATCAGGTACAAGTGTCAGTGTTACCACGTATTACCTGTGGTCTTAGAGAAGCCACCTAACCTTGAACCTCCATTGTCTTATCTGTAAATAATAATAATACCACCAACCCTATCTCATAGGATTACTGTGAGGAGCAAATGAGATTACATATGAAAAGCATTTGGGGAACAGGAAAACACTATACAAATGTTAGAGTAATATTTGTACAAATAAACCTTCGTTAGTGTTTCAGAAAAAGCAGCAGTTTTGTAATTAGACTGAGCAGTTTTTATTAGCGAGTAAGTATGTGGAGGGATGAGATATCTCTGCTGGGAAAAAAAAAAAAAATTAAGACCCTGTTTTACAGAGTTAGAAGGCCAAAAGAACAGAGAGGATGAGTGGTATTTCTGTATGCTCTAATGGATGACCTGTGTTGCAAATACAATACCATCTGGCAGATGTGAGAAGAAATCATTTAAATCAACAATATGTGTAATGAGCTACCATCTGATTCCTGTTAATCAAGCCTTCCTTTTTTTAAACTGTCTTCCCTTGGTTTCCATGACCCTGTTCTCTCCTGCTTCTCTTTCTGGCTTATCGTCATCATCTTCTTGGCCCTTCCATGTGGAGTTCCCTCGGGATCATCCCTGTACTTCTCTTTCCATGACCTCTTCCCTGGCAATATCATGCCTTTACATCACTCTCCAAACAAAGCCTGCATCTGTGTCTCCAGTCGTGACCTCCCTCATTTCCATCCTGCTGGCTGGCTGACTCTATTTCAAACTCAGTATTTCCAAAGCTGAGGTCATTTTTCATACTAAGATGGCCCAATTTTTCAAACTCTCCATTTCTATCCACAGCCCTACCATCCTGTCCGTCCTTGGGCCCCCTTCTCTCTTTGCCACCACCCTGCTCCCCCCCAATCTAGTCCTGCTGTGGATTCTTTGCAGAGTGTCTTCCATTTCCTCCTTCCTTTCCATTTCAGGCCTACAACTTGAGCTTTTTAACGAAAATCCTGTCTTTCCTCCCCGCGTCCTGTCATGCCTGCTACCTTCTGTCACATTCCTCTTCCACAGCTCAGGTTCTTCTCGTCCGTGTTCTGGATCGCTCCCCTTGTCTGCAGAAAAAAGTCCAGATTTTAATTCTGGTGTAAAATCTTCCCCATGATCAAACTGCTTTTAAAATCTTTATATACTCAACTCCAGATGAACAGAAAGGAAGTAATATGAAGTGAAACTCTTTTTTTCAGAATTCATGTTTTTCTTTTCTCGTGACACTTTCCTAACTTCACTTAATTTATGTGCATACTTTCTTTTCTCCTTTTCTGTGCTGGACCACGTGTGGTTTCTCTCAGTATTCCCACAGAGTTGCATATAGCAGATATTTTATTGAATGAATGATTGGTCCTGTGGTAGAAACTCAATTATTGTTTGGCCCGAACATTCAACAAGTATTTATTGAGCACTTTACTATGGGTCAGGTACTTTGAGGCATTGGGACATGGCACAGTTTCAGCTTTTTTTTTCCTTATATATTTCAGTTTATTCTTTATAATCCTCACCCAAGAATATGTTTTTATTGATTTCAGAGAGAGGAAAGGGGAGAGAGAGAGAGAGAGAGAGAAACATCGATCAGTTGCCTCCCATATGTGCCCCGACTGGGAATCGAACCCACAACCTAGGTATGTGCCCTGACCAGGAATCAAACCTGTAACCTTTTGGTGTACAGGTTAATGCTCCAGCCAACTGAGCCATCCAGCCAGGGTGAGTTTATACTTCATTTTACTTTGAAAATACTGCTATGATTAAATATTAAAAATAATAGCAAGTAGCGAGCATATTATGATTATAATCTTTCACTCATTCACTGCATATAAAGTGCCAGCAGTGCCCTGGCTGGTATGGCTCAGCGGTTAGAGCATTGGCCCATGGACCGATGAGTCACGGGTTCGATTCCTGTCAAGGGCACATACCTCGGTTGTGATTCGTCCCCGGCCCTGGCTGGGGTCGTGTGGGAGGCAGCCACTCAATGTGTCCCTTTCATGTCAATCTCTCTCTCTCTATCTCTCTCTCTCTCTCTCTCTCTCTCTCTCTCTCCCTCCCACTCTATCTGAACAAAAATGGAGAAATGTCCTCGGGTGAGGATGAAAAATAAATAAAGTGCCAGCAGTGTTGTGCACTGGCCCCGTCAGGAGGTCTACCCCTGAACCAACCCCAGGACGGTGTCCATCATTCTCATAGGCTCCTTCATCGCAACGCTACCTCTTTCCCCATTTCGATAAAAGTCTACCAGCTCTACTTGGTCCATTCCACCAGTCTCCTGTTCCTTTCTTCACAGGTAGGAGTTATTTTCCATCAAAGATTGTTTATTGGGAAAGAGGAAGCCATTCTCAGGAAATTTTGCCTTAAATTCAGTGGTTAGGCAGCCTTTTTCTTATGGTCTCTGATAAATTGGCATGCCTTCCTTTAGCAAACACATAGACCTTTGCTAGGAGCCCTCAAGGCATTGCTATTGGGTTATGTATGACTTCATACTAAGGTTATTAACTTTGCACTTAATGTCTAAAGCAAAGCTATTGGGCACTTCGTTTGAGAATATAGTAAACATTAAATAATTATAATTACACACGGATGGCCTGAAGGATATGGAATTTACCTGTTTAGTGACATGAGAGGAAAACACGAGTGCGTTTCCAGAGGATCTTCCTAGGAGAAGGAAGTCGGTGGTGGGGAGGGAAAGAAGAGTGAGGACACGGAGCTCTTGAGGTCTCCAGTCAGTCGTTTCTTCTCAGGCAGGCAATTCCATGAAACTAACATAATGTGCTCTTGGATCCTATACAGATGGCAATCAGGAACTGTTTCCCTGTGAAGTCTGTGGAAGACGCTTTGCCGCAGATGTTCTGGTAAACATAAAGACATTTTGTAGATGTGTTTCATTGGAGTTAAATGAACTGTCAAGTTAGTGAGGAGGCCGCAGTGGCAAAGATTAAAGACAGATGTGGAGGGAAAGCAAGGGGAGAGGAGTACAAACCTGTGGTTGGCAGGCCCAGAGGACACAGAGGCTGTCCGATGCTGCCCCATTCGAAAGGGGGCTCGTTAAACGTGGTCCTCGGATGGAAAAGATGCCAGAGGAAAGTGTCTTGGCACCGCTGATAGTCTCTGGAGAGGTTTTGGCTCTTTCTCCTTTTCTATAAGCATCAGGAATCCAAATTTTAAGGCCAAAGCACCAGGGAAATTAGCTAGTCGAGAGGAATGAACATTGAATTTTGAGCATCTGGAAACTTGGCTTTTAGCCTCAAATTTGTCACTAATTCTGACAAGTCCTTTAACCTCCCTCGGTTTCCTGCTTTGCCACGTAGAAAGACAGAACCCTCCGATTTCAGGGGTTTTAATGTAATTTGGACAAAATGAACATGAGGCCTTTTCCAAGATTTAATTGTTAAACTAATTTCAAGCTAACTACATATCACGTTTCCTGACCAAGGCTTGGAAGGTGGAATAAAGCTTGATTTATTTCAAAGTTTGGGGATCAAACAGGTATTAAACCCCAATATTAGGCAAAGACTCCCAAGAAAAATGATTTAAAAAATTAAATGAATGCAGTTGGTAGTTGGGACATTTTAGATCATGGAGACTTACATGGAACTACAAGGATTTGAACTACAAGCCCAACTACATTGGAGACAAAAGACTACAAAATGAGGTTGTAGGCTTTATTTCTCTGGGGAATTAAAACACAATGAAGTATCTGTTCTTTTAATTAAGTGCAGTTAGAGCTTCCTGAATCTCGAAGGGGAGCTCCAGGGCCTCTAGTGGCCTGGTGTCCACCAGGTGCTGCCTTTGCCTTCCCCGGCCCGGGCCACACCCCACGGAAGGGGGTTGAGACCTAGGAGGTACCCTTTGAAGAGGGATCACTAAATAAATGTCAAGCAGGTCTTGGTTCCTCTTGAGTTTTATTTCCTAGGCCTATCTCTAGGCTACAGAGAGCATCTCAACTAATCTGATCTCTCTCCTTTAGTTTGAAACGGTATGGTTCGTTTAGAGACAGGTACAGTGATTTCCATAGAGCCTGTGTTTTGTGGGGTCTGGACAAAGCAGCTATGTAAGTGATAGCTCTTACAGGTTACTTAGCCACCAAGGAAGAGGATTTAGAATAGGAGGCAAAGGTGGTGGTATTGTCTCACAGTGGTGCAGTGACAGACTCCATAGAGCTGATACACAGGCACAGCTCAACGTGTTGGTTCCCTGGTTTTTGTACCAGAAATGCTGAGGACTACTGGCTGGAGTAAAGAATGTTTCACTTGCCGATCATCTTGCAAATATTGTAATATTTTTAAAATATGTTTTGATTGATTTTTTTTTTTAGAGAGAGTGGAAGGGAGAGAGAGATAGAAACATCAATGTGAGAGAGAAACATCGATCGGCTGCCTCCTGCATGCCTCCTACTGGGGATTGAGCCCACAACCCGAGCATGTGCCCTGACCAGGAATCGAACCAGGACCTCCCAGTCCATGGGATGATGCTCAGTCCCCCGAGCCACACTGGCTGGGCTATTGTAATATTTTATAATTGAATATGATAAGCTTAGATTTGCTCTGAAATAAATGACTTCGCTAATCATGTGGAATGTTTGGGTAAATTCAAGAAAAATATCTTTATAACTTAAACTGAATTAGTATATTCTTCATGTATTTGTATGGTTGTTCCACTTGTCTTTTGCAGATGTTCTCAACTATTTCTTTGAAACCTCTTCTCTCCTATTCAGGACTTAAGTGGTATAATTTGCTGTACATAGAAAAGGGGCCCATTTAAACTCGGTTTTGAAATGCTGAGTGGTAAGAAGTGTTTTTCTGAGACGGTTCTATTGGTAGGACGCTACGTTTTCCTTTGCTGTGTGCAAAGGGCTATTGAAAAAGGATGGTAAAACTGAGCATTAAGGTTGTTGGGACTCAGATTTCCTGTTATATTGCTGGATGCCTTGCTTTTGAAATGTAGGAACAGTGAAGGCAGGAAACAGAATAGAAGTAATCGACAAAACTTCACTGGTTTCATTGAGTACTTGAAAATGGCTCAGTGATCAGAAATTATTTCAATTTCAACCACAAAGTTTGTCTTTTCAACATTATTTAATGCTTAGAACCATTCCTACAGCCCAAGTGGTAGAGTTGAATGTGTAAAACCAAGTTCAAAATGAGTCTCTAGCTGTAGAGTCCTTTTGTTGACCTTGACCAAACATAATATCTAGTTATGTGTAACATGGGCGAGGGGGCCAGATGGATTTGCTCTACTGTGATTTGAGAGTTGGAGAACGAACTTGGCTCTGAAGGAGCAACTCAGTCACTGGAGCGGGGGCTGCCTGAGTACATCGCAGCATTACAAACTTGGTGATTTGTACATTAAAAAAAAAAAATTAATCCCCACTCTTTCTTTTTTAGGAAAGGCATGGACCAATATGTAAAAAACTCTTCAACAAAAAGCGTAAGCCTTTCAATTCCTTGAAACAGAGATTAGAGGGCACTGGTGTCCCCGCTGTGAGAACTCCTCAACCCAAGGTATTATCAGTATCTTCCTTATTCTTGATTACATCCTTAAGTGCATTAAAGCCTCTTTCTGGCTCTCTGGCTTCATTCTTGCTCGATAGAGCAGTGTATAGTCATGTAAGTATAATCCACCTTCGCTGTTTTCTTTTTAATCATGCTCACTGAGATTTCCAAATGTATTTCAGATACTTCCCAGATGTGGCAAAAAAAGAATCTTGTTTATACTTTCATTAGAGCAGCATTAAATCTAGCAATTAACTTGGAAGAAAGTCACTTTGAATCTTACATTGAAGTCTCCCTTTAAAGTTTTGTAGTTACTTTGTTTTTCTGATTGTTATTTTGTGTTTTCCTTCACTACTGTCACTTGTGATTTTATTACTGTATTTTCCAAATCTCTTTTAGTACTTTTGCAAAACAAATTCTCCTTCCCTCTCCAAATTTCACAGTCCTGTTTCCTGGAAATTCAAATCCCAGCTGCAAAAGAAAAAAAATGATAGTGGAGAGATATATAGTCTAGGCGAGTATATGTTGGTTTTTTTTTTTTATAGCCTCAACCTGTGAGAAAAGCGAACTGGAGACAACAACATGAAGACTTTGTTAATGCGATTCGATCAGCAAAGCAGTGCAGCATAGCCCTTAAAGAAGGCCGGCCTCTCCCACCTCCTCCCCCTCCATCCATCAACCCAGGTGTGTGGCCAGTGTGGTTTGCTTTAGACATTTACTCTTAACCAATGGAAGCTATGCTCAATTTCTGGCCAAATGGTCACGTCTTGCTTCCTCCTACTTGCTCTAAAATTAACAATAGGGATTAAAATATATAAAAGTAATTTTATCATATCCTACTTTTTTAAAAAATTCTGCCTAAAGGTTCTGTGTTTCCTTCTAACCCTATCTCAACATGAGAGCACCGCTGTAGCCAGTGTCATGGCGTTGCATCCCTCACGTAACTCCAGGGACACCGTTCCTGCCATGTGTATGGGAATGCAGCTGTCAGAGCAATTTCAGCAGTTCTGTAATAACTCCCCAAAGTCAGAGACCTACAGCTCTTTAATTTTTTTGAGATAAAATTTCCGTAACATAAACTTCACCAGTTTGCCCAGCCGGTGTGGCTCAGTGGATTGAGCATCGTCCCATGGACTGAGAGGTCCCGGTTCCATTCGGGGTTGCGGGCTCAGTCCCCAGGAGGATGTATGCAGGAGGCAGCTGATCAATGTATCTCTCTCACGTCAATGTTTCTATCTCTCTCTTCGCCTTCCTCTCTCTCTCAAAAAATCAATTAAAAAAATATTTAAACTTCACCATTTTAAGTTGTATAATATAGTGACCCACAGCTTTTTCACCCTGAACTTATTAGTGGTTTTTTATTGTTTTTTAAAATCCTCACCCGAGGTGCTCGGCAGCACATACACTAAAATTGGAATGATACAGAAAAGATTAGCATGGCCCCTGCACAAGGATGACATGCAAATTCGTGAAGCGTTCCATGTTTTTCAAGTGTCCATCAGTAGACAAGTGGATAAAAAAGCTGTGGTACATATACACAATGGAGTACTATGCAGCTGTAAGAAAGAAAGATCTCTTATCCTTTGAGACAACATGGAGGGACCTGGAAAGTATTATCCTAAGCGAAACAAGCCAAGCAGAGAAAGACAAATATCACATGATCTCACTTATTTGTGGAATGTAATGAACATAACAGTCTGAGGAACAGGGTAGACTCAGAGACGTGGAAGTAGGGTACAGACTGACAACCCTCAGAAGAGGGGTGGGGGAGGAGGGAAGAAATAAACCACAGAACTTATATGCATGTATGCATAACAAGTGGACATGGACAACAAAGCTGGGGACAGGGCGGGGGGGGAGGGGGATGAGGGTGTTAATGGGGGAAAAAGGAGAAAACGTCTGTAACAAAAATAAATAAATAAATAAATCCTCACTCGAGGATATTTTCCATTTATCTTCAGATAGAGTGGGGGAGGGGGGAGAGAGAGAGAGAGAGAGAGAGAGAGAGAGAAAGAGAGAGAGAGAGAGAACCATCAATGTGGGAGAAACACATAGATTGGCTGCCTCCCGCATGACCCCGACCAGGTCTGGGGACTGAACCGCAACCGAGGTACGACGTGCCCTTGACTGGAATAGCATGACTCTTTGGTCCGCAGGCTGACGCTCTAACCAAACCAGCCAGGGCCTGAACTTTTTAGTTTTAAATTTTTCAAATCTACAGAAAAGAGAAAGGAATGGTACAATGATCACTCATATACCTTTCACTGAAATTTGACAATTGTTGACATTGTTCTCATATTTTCTATCTCTTGTTTTCTTTTTTTTTCTTTTTTTTGGCAGAATTATTTAAATATATATATTTTTTAATCCTCCCCCAAGTATTGTTTTTTATTATTGATTTTAGAGAGAGAGGAAGGGAGAAAGAGAGAGGAACATTGACGCACAAGAGAAACATTGATCAGTTGCCTCCTGTGCCCTCCCCAGCTAGGGATTGAACCCCCAACCTTGGTATGTGCCCTGACCAGGAATTGAACCCGAAAACTTTTGGTGCATGGGATGATGCTCCAACCAACTAAGCCACCTGGCCAGGGCTTGGTAGAACTATTTAATAGTAAGTTTCAAAATGTATAACTCTTTAACTATTTTAGTATGCATTTGCTAAGTATAAGTACATTTTCCTGCATAACCACAATAGTATTGTTGTACTCAGCATATAGACTCATATTTTCCCAGTTATCTGAAGAATGTCTTCTAAAGCTCTCTTCTCATCCTCTAGCCACAATCCAAGATTCAATCAAGGTTTACGCATTGTCTTTTGTTGTTTATTTAGTCTCTTTTGATCCTGAACAACACCCCTACCAGGCCAATTATCTTTTAGAGGTTCTCATGTTCTGGATTTGTCTGCTTTTTTAACTTGTTCTCCTATCCTCTGTCTTTCTGTAAATTGGAATTTAGGGCTAAAGGCTCAATTAGATTAATATTCATATTAATCGCTTATCAGATACAGGATTTTCAAATATTTTCTCCCATTTTGTGAACTATCTTTTCACTCTCTTAATGATATCTTTTGATGCAAAAAAGATTCTAATTCTGATAAAGTCCAACTTATCTTTTTATTGTTGTTGCCTAGCTTTTGATGTCAACCCCCCAACCCCTAAATCATTGCAAAATCCAATGTTGTGAAGCCTTCCCCCATGTTCTAACAATTTTATAGTTTTAGCTCTCACACGTAGGTCTTTGATCCAGGTTGAGTTAATTTTTGTTGGAAGTTGGATATCTAGTTTTACATGTGGTTATCTAGTTTTCTCAGCACTATTTGTTGAAAAGACTGGTCTTTCCCCAGTGAGTGGTCTTGGCAACCTTTATCAAAAGTCAGTTGACCATATGTGAGAGGGTTTATTTCTGGGCTCTCTATTCTATTCCATTTGTCTATACGTCCATCTCTCCTTATGCTAGTATCACACTATTTTAATTACTGTAGCTTTGTAGTAGGTTTTGAAATCAAGAAGTATGAGTTCCCCAAAATTGTTTTGGCTATTTGTGGGAACTTTGAGATTTCATATGAATTTTTAGAATTTTTTTTTAATTTCTGATAATGCCATTGGATTTTTAAAAGGGAGTTCATTAAATCTGTACATCATTTAGGTATTATTGTCATCTTAACAATATTATCTTCCAATCCATGAACATGGGATGTCTTTCCATTTATTTATGTCTTCTTTAATTTCCGTTAGCAATGTTTTATAGTTTTCAGTGTATGAGTCTTTCACATCCTTAGTTAAATTTATTCCTATTTTATTCTTTTTGATGTTATTATAAATGGAATTGTTAACTTTCCTTTCAGATTGTTCATTGTTACTGTATAGAAATACAACTGATTCTTGTGTATTGATTTTGTATACTTCAACTTTGCTGAATTTTGTTTATTAGTTCTACCAGTTGTTGTTTTAGGTGTGGAATCTTTAGGGTTTTCTACATATAAGATTACATCATTTGTGAACAGAGATAATTTTAATTCTTCCTCTCCAATTTGTATGTCTTTTATTTCTTGTGTCTAAATCTTCTGGCTAGAACTTCCAATACTATGTTGAATAGCACTGGCAAAAGTAGACATCCTTGTCTTGTTTTCTACTGAGTATAATGTTAGCTGAGGGTTCTAATTGACTATTTAAGCATAAATAGCAGTATATTGTGGGAATTACAACATGTGAGAGTGAAACGTATGGAATCAATAGGACAAGATTGAGGAAAATGGACATACATTGTTGAAAAGTTCACATTATACATGAATAGGTATAGTATTATTTGAAGGCAGTGTATTATATTGTGAAGATGCCTATTACAAACCCTAGAGTAAACACCCAAAAAATATTGACATAAGGCTAATAAGACAATATATGGAGTGGAGATAAAATGAAAAAACTCATTCCAAAAGAAGACAGGAAAAGAGGAAAAAGGAACAAAGAACAGATGGGATAAAGAAAAGTAGCAAGATGGTAAACTTCAACCTAATTATATGGACAGTTAGATAGAAATGACCTAAAACTTCAGATAAAAGGCAGACATTGTCAAACTGAATAATAAAGCAAGGTCCAATTATATGCTTTCTATAAGAAACACACTTTAAATTTAAAGACCCAAATAAGTGGGCCAGGGAGATGATAGAACGAACTGGTGGCCCCGTGGGCTGGGCGGGGGGTGGGGTGGGGTGGGGGAGGGGATGCCCTTCCTACGAGAGACAGCTGCTTCAGCTTCAGCAGGCCACCGCCTGCCTCAAAGGAGTGCACATCCAAGGTCACCGATCTAACTTCTCAAAGGATGGCAGAAATGCAGCTTTCCGATGTATAAGTATCAGAAACTCAATTTTTTAGAATCTTCAAGTTTGAATTGCAGATTAGAAGTCAGATGGTGGTTTTCTTGGAGGGTTGGGGAGGACCAGAAGGGGACACCCGGGAGATTGCTGGGGACATTGCATCTTATCTGGGCTGGTGACCTGGGCATGTGCAGCCTGTGAACATTTCATGGGGCCATACACTTAGTATTTGTGCCTTTCCTCACGCATAAAAAGGTAAAAAGAGAAATAAACGCCAGCAATGTCAAAATGACTATTGATTGGCATGTTTAAAGCATGGAAAAAGATATACATCAAATAATCATAAAACTGCAGTGGCTAATATTAATATCAGGCAAAGTAAACTTCAGGGCAAGTATTGTTAGCAGAGATAGTGATTAAAAGATATATTCATCAAGAAGACCTATCAGTCCTAAATGTTTATGTACCCGGTCACAGAGCTTCAAAGAATATGAAACAAAACTGACCAGACTGGAAGAAGTAGCCGGATTCACAGTTCTGTCTGGAGAGTTTATCATTCCTCTCAGTAACTGATGAAAGGAGCAGCAGGAAGATCAGCAGGGGTATAGAAAACACGAACAACAGTATGAACCAGTTTGACCTAATTGACACCTATAACTATAATGTGACACACACCGAAAGCAGAATATAATTCCCCTCAAGTACATATAGACCATTCACCCATAGACCATGTGCAGGAACACAAAGCAAGTCTAAAAGAATTAAACTCATACAGACTAAGTTATTTGACCACATTCGAATAAAACTAGAAATCATGATGAAATTAACTCATTTCTAAATAACCCATGGATCTCATAAGAAATCTCTAGAGAAATTATAAAATATTTTGAATTGAATAGTAATGAAAACATATAGAAATTGCTGGGATTTGGCTAAAGCAGTGCCTTGAAGGAATTTTATAGCTTTAAATGCTTATATTAGAAAAGGAAAAATGTTTGAATCAATTACCTTACATTTCCTCTTTGAAAAGTTAAAAATAGAAGAACAAATTATACCTAAATTAAGTAGAAGGAAGTATATAGTTTGTAGTAGAGGAAGAAAATAGTTTCCCATCAGCAAAGGTGTCAGACGAGGGTATATTTTATCCCTATTTGTTTAATCTGTACACAGAACACATCATATGAAAAAGTGGGCTAGGCTCAGGAAGGAGGAGTGGAAATTGGGAGAAGAAATGTCAATAACTTGTCAAAGGTGGTATGCAGAAGATACCACCTTTCTGGCAGAAAGCAGCAATGGTTTGAAACAACTTCTGATGAAGGGGAAAGAAGAACCTGCCAAAGCAGGATTGCATTTAAACATCAAGAGGACAAAAATCATGACCACAGAAGAAATACCTACCTTTAACGAAGACATCAAGGAGATAATGAAATACAGAATGTGCTTACCTTGGTTCAGTCATCAGTTCAAATGGAGATTGTAGCCAAGAAATTTAGAGAAAGCAGAGACTCAGAAGGGCAACAATGAAGAATTAGGAAAGATCACCAAGAGCAAAGATGTTCCTACAGACCAAGGCTAAGATCATCTACCTTTTCGTATTCCCGATTACTGAGTGCGAAAGTTGTACGGTGAAGAAGGCTGATAGGGAAAAAATGGATTCATTTGAAACACAGTGGTGGAGGAGAGCCGTATGGATACCCTGGACCCCCAGAAAGATGAACAAGTGGGTCCTAGAGCAAGTTAAGCCTGAAACATCGCTGGAGGCCAAAATGACAAAACTGAAGTTGTCCTACTTCAGACACCTCATAAGAAGGCAGGGTTCTTTGGAATAAAAAATAATGCTGAGAAAAACAGAAGGCAGCAGGAAAAGAGGAAGACCAACATGAGCAGGTTGGACTCCATAAAAGAAGCCATAGGCACGAGTCCACAGGAGCTGAGCAGCGATGCTGGGGACAGGACATGGTGGACGTCATCCATTCATAGGGTCACCAGGAGTCGGAGCTGACTTAGCTTGTAACACAAAAGGAAATAGGAAATGTAATTCATCATATTAATTTTGTTAAAATATTTAAAAATATTTTTATTTTTAAGAGCACATGACCATCTCAATAGATACAGGCAGAGCTATGACAAACTTTAACACCCATACATGTTTAGTAGATAGGAAGGAATAGAAGGGAACTTCCTTAATAAAAGACATCTTTGAAAATGTATAGTTAACATCACACTTAATGGTGAAAAGCTGAACACTTTGCTACTGAGAAATGGAGAAAAATAAGGATGTCCTTTCTGACCACCTTTATTCAATACTGTACTGGAGATAGTTTTTGGGAAAGAACACAATTGGAGGACTTAGACTATTTTATGTCAAGACCTATAATGTTATGTAATCATTATAGTTTGGTATTGGTGTATTAGTTGAACAGAAAAGAGAATCTAGATATGGACTCCCCCTCCCCCACCTATCTCGGCAATAGATTTTTGAGCAAAGTAATTCAGTATGGGAAAGGATAGTCTTATTAACAAATGATGCTGGGGAAGCTAATTATCAATGTGGGGAAAATGAACCTTGATCCTCATATCATATACAAGAATTAATTCAAAATGGATCATTGAGCAAAATAAGTACTACAACTCTAAAATTTATAGAAAAATAATCTTTGATCTAAGGGTCAAGGTTACTTAGGCATTAAAAATTTTTAAAAAGAAAACTGATAAATTGGACTTCACCAAAATTAAAAATTTCAGTTTTCAGAGACACCATTAAGAGAATGCAAAGGCAAGCCACAGGCTGGAAGCAAATATTCATAATACATATATCTGGCAAAGGACTTATATCAAGAATATATAAAGAACTCTTACAACTCAATAAGACAGACAATCCAAGAGGGAAAAGGCAAGAGATGTATTTGAACTGATGCATCAAAAAGTATAAACAATAAGCATATGAACAGATATTATTATTTTCATCCGGGAAATGTAAATTAAAACCACAATGTGATACCACTACATACCCATTTGAATGACTAAAATTAAAGACTGACAATACAAGTGATGGCTCGATGTGGAATAACTGGAAATCTCATACACTGCTGATGGGAGTATAAAATAGTACAGTCACTTTGCACTGGTATTTTCTTAAACATAGACTTAAGTCTATAGCAACTGCAATCCTACTTATTTATGCAAAAAAACTGAAAATGTGTCCTTAAAAAAATTAATGTTCATAGCAACTTTATGTAGCATAAACTAGAAACACTGAAAATGTCCATCAATAAGGGAATGGATAAACAAATTGTGGAATATTTACAAAATGGACACAATTCAACAGTAAGAAGAAACTGCTACCATACATGTAGCCTCATGGATGTTCTATTATATGAAATTATAGCATCTTTAGTGACCAAAATAGATCTTTGGTTGCTTGAGACTGGGTTTGGGGGAATATTGACTGAAAAGGCATGAGGGAACTTTCTCAGGTGATGGAATTGTCCTATAATTTAATTGGGGATTGTTAAAGCTCATTGAACTGTACATTTAAAATAGATGCATTTTATTGCATGTAAATTATTTCCCAAAGTTTATTTTTAAAATTTAAAAAGAAACATTGTGTAACCATGCTATAAAATCATCTGAACATCTTTACCAGATAATAATTTTAGTAACTGCTTTATTCTTGCTGGGTGCTAATGAAAATGTAGTGAAAATAACGTGTTGTCTTAAGATGTTCAGTAGAAAGAGCTATGGCTGTGATTTTGATAATAATTTGGCAACAAGCTTAGTATAACAAAAACATCTTGTATGAGAAATGCTTTATTTTAATAGCAGAAGCTCCAAGGTTGAACAGCTATTTATAGATCGTTAGTTGAGTAAGTGAAACCACATCAGATGTCTTGCTATGTGAATTTCTGTCATTTTCATGTTGAATTTAAAATGTGATTATTTTTTTTAAATAAATAATTCCCTTTGTAAGGCCTTATCAAACATACAATTTATTTTTCTGCCCTTTACAATTTCATGCTAAAATATAGTGTTATTATTAAATTCTTGCCCTTATTATAACTGTATGTACCAAACAAAATGATTATATACAATAGCACACTTTAATTGCTACTCAGTTAATTTGATTGTTCAGGGATTTTGTATTAGCACATATATTCTCAGGCTTAAATAGTAGAAAATGTATAGCCATACTAGAGCTATATATAATATGGCCTGGCATGCACACGTTTGCAATAATTTTCTATATTTTTTCTCTTAGCATGATTCCCTATTTCCTGACTCAGTGTTGTGACATATATATTTATTCTAGTTCTTATTGAATTACGGAAGTCTGCCAATCATTCCATTTTCCGGGATTTTATGACAGCTTATGGGGACAATGATATTGAATATTTTATTCATTTATTTATCCTCATCTGAGGATATTTTTACATTATTATTTTTTTTTTTTTTTAGGTAAAGTGGAAGGGAGGGAGGAGGAGAGCAAGAGAGAGAGAAAGAAACATCGATATGAGAGAGACACATCAATTGGTCGCCTCCTGCACAACCCTGATTGGGGCCGGGGATGGAACCTGCAACCCAGGTACATGCCCTTGACGGGGAGTCAAACCTGCGACCCTTCGGTCCTCTAGCCGATGCTCTAACTGCTGAGCCAAACTGGCCAGGTTGATAGTGAATATTTATAACTGGGATTTTCTGTGAGGCCTGAGACATTTGGTCACTATTGTCACAGGACTACATAGACATGTGTATGCAACAAAATTCTTGCGTTCTTAAGTGATGCTTGCTTTTCTACTATTTTTTTTTTTTTTCATTTCTTGTTCAGATAGAGTGGGAGGGAGAGAGAGGAAGAGAGAGAGAGAGAAACATCGACGTGAAAGGGACACATCGAGTGGCTGCCACCTGCACGACCAACCAGGGCCGGGGACAAACTGCAACCGAGGTACATGCCCTTAGCGGGAACCGAACCTGGGTCTTTCCGGACCACAGGCCGATGCTCTAACCGCTGAGCCAAACCGGCCAGGGCTCTACTTTCTTTTTAATGAGATCTGACCATCCTCCCCATAGTCCTTGTAAGAATCCATTTGTAGTCAGACTTTTAAAAACATCATCTATTGAAATAAATAGTCCACAGTGATTTTTATGACATTGTGAGTGACAGAGTCAGAGGTGACTCCGATTGAGACGAGAGTCAAGCATGCAGCTCAGTCATGCTGTGTTCGGATTATTGTTGCTGAAAAATACTTTTCCATTCTCAAAGTGTTTGGAGTTCTCATCTCTGCCCCCTAAGTCAGGGCTTCGTGTTCCTCCTGTGGGCTCATGGAGGACCCATGCCGCCTCCTTTCACAGTTTACAGTGCGGAATGCTAATCCTCCCTCCTCTGCTGCGTCCGCTAGTCCTCTCGGAGGTTTTGTTGGCTGGGAGGGCAGCAGTGAATGAATGAACAAGTGGGATGAAGGAAGCAGTTGTTGCTGTATCATTGTCTTTGCCTGAACTCAGCTGGGTCCATGGTAGCAGCATTTCTGATAGAAGCCTTGACTTTTCAGCTGGTAAAACTGAAGAAATATCCACCCAGCCAAGAGCTGAGTTCTAGATGGTTTTCTACACCATCCTGAGTTCTGCTTGATGACAGCACTTTGTATTTTACTTTTTCTAAGCAGTTTCACTCCAGTCGGGTGGCTGGAATCACAACCTTGCTGGGCCTGTTTCCTTATAGTCATGGTATGTTCTACCCCGCCCACTGTGCCAAGCCCTAGTATGGATTATTTTAGTTCACGTTCACGGCAACTTGATGAAGTAGGTGATATGTAGGTGCTGGAGAAATGGAAGCTTAAGGGGGTTGAGTAACTCGCCCGAGTTCACACACAGCAGGTGAAGAGCTGGGGCTCCAAACCCGTCAGGCAGGCGGCAGAGCCGCACCGTTTCCCAACGCCGCCCTCGTTTACTTTTACTCAAGGAATTTATCACCGTGGGAAAATTGTCTCTGTACCGGAATGCCTAGTCCTTGATTACAGAGATGTCGTATCACCTGGCACAGAATAGGTATTCAATATGTATTGAGTTAATAATTAAGTACTGACTTCCAGAGTGGGAAATGAAAGGTTAGGGTAAGTGCTAATCTTTTATTTCCTTCCAGTTCCCTCCAATTCTCACATTTGATGAGTCGTCACTTTAGGAAACGATTTGTTAATATAGAAAACTCCCCAAAGTGCTTTAAAAGTTGCCTTCAGAAGATTCTGAACTTTGAAGGCATCACTGCCTTAAATACCCACCCACACAGGTAGGGATTTTGACTAACCCCAACCTCCCTGCAGAGTTTAAGGTCGGCTGTTTCAGACCCTTCCGGGGGTGGGAAGTCATGCTCTCATGTTGCTCATACCCGTTTGTCATCCCTTAAGGAGAGGTACCTAAAACCGAACCCAGCAAAACCCCGCATGTCTCCCTGCCTGCTCTAGGGGCGGGAGGCCCCCGTCCGGCTTTGCTGTGAGCAGCTCCATATTCTAAGAAGATCTTGGATCTTTCTCAGGTCCCGGTTCTCTCACTCTAGTCATTGCAAATGAGAGCCAGACCGGGTATTCCTTCCCGTGCAGGACCTCCTGCCCACAGAGCTGCCTGGCACATTATTTTTCTTTTCTGTTGAATTTATTGGGGTGACATTGGTTAATAAAATTATATAATTTTCAGAGGTACAATTCCATAATTCATCGTCTGTATATGGTATTGTGTGTTCACCTCCCAAAGTCAAGTGTCCTTCCATCGCCATTTATTCCCCCCTGTACCCTCTTCTGTCTTCCCCCAGACCCCTGCCTGGGACATTCTAACACTGGAAGCTGGAGCTGTCTCCAGAGCCCCTTTCCAGTCACCCCTCCTTTTCTTTGTCTCTTCTTTGAATCCTCACCTTTTCCCCTTTTATTACTTCCCTCCTGAACGTATCACCTGCCTCCTCACTTCCGAGTTCAGTGAAAAAGCTCGCACTGCAATGGCATGTCTTCCTGTGAGTGACAGTGGCTTCGCAGTGCTCCCCGAAACCCACATTCCGAGACACTGCTCTCCCTCTGCCGCCCGTAAACTCTGTACATCTTTCTGTCACACCCAGCACCGCACCCTGGGCTTTTGAATCTTTGGTGCCCTTTCGAATCATCAATACCAACATTCTGTGATTCCAGGGCTACTTTTTATGTAAAGATCCACTAAACAATGCATTTAATTGGGAAGTTCCTAAGTATAATTTATGTCAACTTTTTAAGGGTACGCTCTTAACTAAAGTAAGTGCGCAAATAGAACAACACCCCCTCCCCTGTCCTTCATGTGCCTCGAACCCCCCCCCCCCCCACACACACACACTCAGAATAGGCTGTCTCCCACACCAGGGTTTGAGATCGTGTTCTTTCACGATGGGGCAGAGTTCATATCCTATTTGTTTCATTTCCTATCGTCCATTTCAGAGTTGTTTCTGAAATGCTAATTGCCTTTTGTTGTTATCCTTATGTTCAGATTATATTCAATGCCAATTTTGCATGAGAAGGTTTAATGAAAATGCAGCCAATCGGCATATCAATTTCTGCAAGGATCAGTCTTCTCGCCGAGTCTTCAATGCAGCCCAGACCGCAGCCAGACTGGCATCCCGAGCGCAGGTAAGTCCCTGTCCCTCGGTGCTGGCTCTTGTGCCTCGTGTGCAGGGGTTTGCTGGGGAACCTGTGACCCCTCCTGAGAAACGCAAGCATCACCAGAGCTGATCGCTCAGTCGTCCTCACGGGAGGGGGCTCCTTCTGCGTTTCCAGCTTACAACACCTTTAGGTGTTTTGAAACAAACATTTCTATAGTGTTTGCAGCTTCTTAAGATGAAGACTTGACTATATAAGTAGTATTTCTATACTATTACGGTAAAACTCTGTCTTGTCCAACGGTGGTTGTCAGCCTTCACGCAGAAGGGGATTGTGAACCCGAAGTGAAACAGGCCTGAGTGGGGGGAGCCATCACAAGGAGACCAGCCCCTCAGGCCGTGCGTTTTGCTCTACAGAGAGAGGAAGGTGTTCAGCCTTTTTAAAAAGCCACAGAATCTTCAAGTTAAAGTGGAGAAATGGGAGCAACTGTTATAAATAAGTAAAATGACAACTTGACCAGGAAGACGATAGATTTATGAAAACAGAACCGGAGCCAGCAAAAGGCTCCACACACATCTCGGGTCCCAGGAACATCACTTACAGTGTAGCAGGAAAACTGTCTGTTTTGTAAACATGGCTCAGACACCCAGAAAAGATTACATTGGTCTGAATACTCGAGAGTAGGAAACATGCTTAGAAAGATGTCCATGAAATCCAGTACCTACGGGGGTGGGACCTTCTCCAACCAAAGCTTATCCCACGGCGATGGACTCCGAGCTCCATCTCCACATATATTAGACCGTTATTGAACATCTGCTCTGTACCTGGCCCTGTGCTAAGTGCTGGCTGATCAAGGATTTGTCCCTGAAGGATGAGGACTTGGACACAGTGCAGCAGGGAGGTGTGGTAGTTGACATAACAGATATCGGGGCACAGTGGAGGAAGAGGCCCCTGGGATTCATGGACGGCTTCAAAGAGGAGCAGACATTTTTCCCTCAAGTACCAGATGGGTTACCAGCCGGGAGTCGGGGTTGAGAAGGACTTGATGCGCAAACGTCCAGCCTGTGGCCTGAGCTGCCCAGCTGTGAGGTTAAAGCACAGGTGCCCCCGGGAGAGGGGCGGGATGGGACAGGCCAGGCGGACGTCGGATCTAGAAGGGCTTTGAGCCACGCTGGTTCAAAGAGGAAGGAAAAAGGAATGAAGTGGGTAGGTGCCCTAGATCTGAGGCCAGCCAGCCCGGGGGTCAGGAACAGGAGCTGTAAGTTCCCCGGGGCCCCAGGAAACCCTCCTTTCCATCTCTCTCTCGCACCTCTTCTAGGTGCTTCCGCTTTCTCTTCTCTCTGACCTCCTTGGCTTTTCTGTCTGCCTGTCCACCCTCAGCCTCGTGCGTCACTCCACAGGCAGTGTGGCTGGTTGAACAGTGGGGACTGGAGTGACGTGGAACTGGTTTTGTAGAAAGATGACCCTTGCAATTGGTGTTCAAGATGGATTGGCAGGAGAACGGTTAGAAGCCACTGCAATAGGGAACGAAGAATGGGCTGGAATAAGAGGACTAATGGGGGTGGTGGGTGGAGGGAGAATTTAAGAAATAATTGATGGGACTGAGAAGGTGACTGGATATAGGGTAAAGGAGGACCGGGCTGACAAGAAGGTTTTGAGCTCCAGAGCCCAGGCAGAGAGCCATACTGGACATTTAGGTAAGGCGCACAGGAGGGAGGAGATGGGTATGTTGGAGCAGGCAGGGTAGTTATGATAAATATAGTTGCAGAGATTCAATCTTTACACCTGAAATAGGATGGGAGGCAGTGCGATGTAGGAAGAGCCAGATTCTGCAATCAGTAGTCAGGGTTTGAATGTCAGTCCTGTAACTCACTATCTCCAGGTGAACTCGGACAAGTTTCATTCTTTGAGAGTCCCTGTCATCTGCACCTTGCCGAGTCGTTGGGGAGATTACAGATACTATGAGTGAAGCCCCTTCACTTAGGCGTTCCCCCCACTTTCCTCTTTCCCCGTCACCCCACCCTCCTTCCCCTCTCTGGGACTGCTTTCCTGTGGGTGGGATAGACACCCTGATTTTGAGGGGATATGACTCCTTTGGGCTTGAATTCAACTTAGTTTTGGAAAGGTTTTCTCAGTATAACTCAACCTCCGCTTTCTAAAGCAATAAAGGGCGCGGTGCATTTCTTCGAATGGTTCTTCTGGCCAGTCCACGAAGTGAGTCGGGGTTTAGTGGGGCCAAAGGGAGCGCTGGGAAGCAGCAACGGAAGTGCTTTTTATTCCTGAAGGAGGCCAGCTGGCCGTCCTGACTGTTACCAGTGACTTGGCCCCGTTCCTCGCCTTGTTTTCCAGAGCTAAGTGGTGATTGGGAACACAGAAGAAAAATTGCTTGCTTTCTGAGTAAACTCACTGTCGAGTGTGTCTGAACAGCAGCGCTTGTTTTCCCGATGCCAGCCTCACCACGCTGGGGCCCTGCCTCATAGAGAGGCTTATTCAGAAGTGGGACAGAAAGGGAGGGGTGCTTTCAGTTCTGAAGGGCTGTTAACAGCCCAGCTGAAATGTGTTTCTATTTTAAATAAAATCAACTTTAAAAAAAGTGTTATACCCTCTGAAAATAGCTGTGTTTGTTTGCACGAGGCTGAACTGCCTGCTGTAATCTCATAGTTGGCCTTGCCCGGGGGAGAATTCTCACTTGGAGTAACAGGTTATCTTTATGTAGTTTCCAAGGAGATGGTGATGGGATCCATATCGAGGTAAAAAGGAGCCACCAAGGAACCTTTGGGGCCTTATTCTGCATTAATGTAACTATTCTGTTCCTGCTGCGCGGTGGGGAGGGGTGTGGCGCAGGGGTGTTGGAATTCCATGTTTGAAACATTTGCTGCCTGCCAATGTCTGTTTTTCTTCTCTGTTCATGTATTTAAAAACAAAGGCATCTTCAAGAGTAATGAAAAACTAAAATGTTCCATTACTGTCCTTATTGACATGAAGTGATTTCTTATGTTTCCATAGAACCAATTTTACGGGATTAACGTATCGCAGTTCCCCCCAAAGGCTCCATAACCCTGACGTGGCTCCGAGCACCAGCAGGGAGGTTAGGGACCAGGCTCACGGAGGCACAGGGTGTGGGTGGCCCCCGCCCCTGAGTGTGGCAGGTCCTGGACACGGCTGGTTACGTGGAAAGCTCTACTCCTGTGTGCTACCTGAGGTTCCAGGCCTGTTCCTTCTCTCTCTCTAGGGGAGGGCTCAGATGAGTCCCCAAAAAGAGCTGACTGTTACGAGTGCGGTGGAGGCTCTGCTGCAGAACAGGGCCCCCGAGGCCGCGAGCGTGGCGCCCCCCAGGCCAGGTGAGTGGGTGAGCGTCTCTGCTGTCAGTACGGGGCCAGAGGCCACCACTGCTGGCACTGGGATCCATGGGCAGTCCACAAAAGCTGCGATATCCATTGTGGCTTTTGGATATAAAGATACATGGGTTTGTTTGAGGTTAAAGCTCCTTTGCCAAGAGGGAACATTTCCTAATTTATCAGGTTTAGATAACTCTGACGATACAGAGTCAGATCCGATTACAGCAACGAGGCCTCGAACCATTCTCTGACTAATAACATGGAAAGAGATGAAGAATGGGAGATAACAGCTTATCAGATGTGTTGAAAATAAGGGAAGACAGTGAAATCGCTATCTCAGAGAGATATCTGTATTCCCATGTTCATTACAGCATTTTTCAAATAGCCAAGATACAGAATCAACCTAAATGTGTATTGACTAATGAATGGATAAAGATATGGTATATAATATACACAATGAAATACTGTTCAGCCATAAAAGGGAAAGAAGTCCTGCCATCTGTGACAATATGGATGGACACTGAGGGCATTCTGCTAAGTCAAATTTATAACAACAGAGAATAGAATGATGGTTGCCCAGGGTGAGGTAGAAGAAATGGAGAGATGTTGGTCGAAGGACACGATCTTCCAGTCATAAGATGAATACATTCTGGGGGTCTAATGTACAACATGGTGACTATAGTCAGCAACACTGTATCACATACTTGAAAGTTGCCAAGAGAGCAAGTCTTAAATGTTCTCACCACCACACACACAAAAGTTAACTATGTGAGGTGACGGGTGTTAACTAACTTCATTGTGGTAAGCATTTTGCAACATATTCATATATCAAATCTTCACATTGTACACTTTAAATTTGTACAATGTTATATTCATTTATATCTCAAGAAGGCTGGAAAAAAGAAAAGAAAAAAGGCAAGAGTTTCTTTTCTAGAACTAAATAATTCTTCCAAGTAACAGAAAGGCATAACCACCGTTACAGTACTTACTACGTGCTGGACCCGTTTCATTTAATTTTACAGTAGTCCTCCCAATGCTTTCATCTGAGGGAGACTGAGGCTCGGAGGACGGGTTCTGTGCTCCAAGCACACAACTGGCACAAAGCAGAGCTGGATTAAATATCGACTCTGCTCTCCCTCTTCACGCCGCGTGAATGAATGTGGCATTCTTCTTTATTTATGATCGGCATGCACTATGAAGGCAAGATGAATTAATCCATGACCAGATGGCACCTCTCAGCACGAGTCTTATTTTGCAGGTATTATCAGAACCAGGGTAAGAACTGTCAATCTCACAGTTCATAAACAGCACAAGAAAGTTTATTATTAGTTTTTAAATTCCTCATGAGTTGCTTTCCATGGGCTAAAAATTGAGTTAATATTTTAAAATGTCCCCATAGCCCTGTAAACCCAAGTCATTAGTTTTTCCCCGATCTGTGAAAACTTAACAATGAGGTAGGTTTTAGCTTTCACACATACACAAACAAAATCAAATTATATATGTGTTCATTTGGTAAAACTTTCACTAACAAGCCTTTTTCTAAAGTATAATGATTAATGTCTTTCAGAAAAGACAGTTTCTTTATATTATGGTTGCTTTTCTTATTTTTTTTCCAAAGAATATGTTATAATGCTTCCTTTCCAGTAAAAAGAACTCCTTTGAGTTTGAGGTCAAGGCTTATTTGCCAAGAGGGAATATTTCTTAATTCATCAGGATTAGAGAACTCTGACAACGTGCAAAGTCAAATCCAAGTACAGCACCAGAGTCTGGGGCCTTCGTTCCCTGGTCTAGTAAACTTGGAAAGAGATTGGGAATGGGAGAGGATAGCATGCCAAGTTAGTGTTGAAAATAAGAAAAGTTTCCTTCCTCGAACTAAGTAATTTTTTAAAAATCAGCAGCAAGGCCCAAGTGAGGGCTCAGAAATCCTGTCTCAGTACATTAAGCAGAACATTATAAAGACACCATTCTGATACATTAGAAAATAGATCAGTAGGCCAGTAGAGCTAAGCAAAATGGTATTATATTTGCTTTTGACTAGGTAATGGTGGTTTATAACCACCGTGATGTTGCAGTAAAAGGCAACATTTTTAACATGACCCATACTGGGTTCCATGCCGCCACCCGACCTCACCTGTCACGATTTCCTCTCGATCCAGCTCCTGTGGTTTCTTGTTGTTCCTTGAGCATCACAGACCTGCACATTCCTGGTCCAGGGCCTTTGCACTAGCTGCTCCCTCTGCTGAAACCAAAACACCCCGACTAATCTGCACTGCTCACCCCGTCACTCCCTCCAGTTCTTTGCTGGGTTCATCCTCACAGTGAGGACCCCCCAATCTCTACATTTAAAATTAATTAATCCCTCCATAATTCCCTCTGTAGTTTTTTTTTTTTTTAAAACAGCCTTTAACACCATCTAATATTCAATGTGTGTGTAAGTCCCAGTCCTTACCCACCCAGATCCTTGTGAGAAGATGTGTGTGTGCAGGAGAATCTGATACAGGAGAGCATGTGATGTTACATGAAGTCGATACCCAGCTGCCATGGATGTTTAAGAAGGTTCATTCAACACATAATTATTATGCATGGTTGTTTCTTATGCCCATGGGGTCTTAAAAGTCTAGGGGGATAGCAGTCAATATTTAACAGTGGGATGTAAACTAATCTCTAGCAGGAGGATGTAAAGGTCCCGAGGGAATACAAGAAAGAGACCAGCTTTGCCCGGAGGCTGTACGGAGGAGGTGACAGTCAGAGAGGAAGCCCCGTGGAGGTGGAGGCAGTTAAGATGGGCTTCCAGGATGAGCTGCATTTCGACCAGGGGAGAAGAGTTACAGAAAGACTGAACGAAGATATGACAATGAGAATGCAGAGGACAAACTGTGCAAACAAATGGCCCATCTGGCCAAAGCATAGAGAAGAGTAGGGGTGTGCATAGACACTGAAGCGAGAGTGGAAGGCTGGCCCCAGAGCAGGGAGGGCCGTGAGCTGGCTCGGGCCCCGGCTGTGCGGAATGATTCGTGCTGACTCCCAGGCAAGCAGTTACCACGGCCTAGGACCTTTCTGCTGCTAGCCTCTTTAAGTCAGCCTGCAAACATTTTTTTGAGACAGGGCGTTTTCAAAAATTATCATGTCAGATATTAATGCTTACTATAGAAAATATTGGAAAATGGAGCAAAAAGTATGAAGAAAGAAGTCATCCAAAATTGCACGCTCTGACATGACTGACCACTGTTAGCACTGATATGTTTTTCAACTTTTTAAATGTATAATCCTTTTTTTCCTGTTTTCCTTTTATCAAAATTAGGATCATAGTCCATGTATACATCCTGATTCTTTTCACTAACACATTTTGGACATTTCTCTGTGGCGAAAGAGTTTATTTAAAAACATAATATCATATCACAAGAATACACTGTAACTGATTTAGCTGTTTCCCTGACACTCAGCAGTAAATTGTGTCTACTTTTTTGCTGTACTAAACAACTCTCTTCTTCATGGACAGTAGTCCACACTTAATTGTTCACTGGTCTAAGCACTTCACATGTGAACCCTCATCTAGTCCTCACAGTGGGGAAACGTGCCGTTCATACCCCCGTCTGCGACGAGAGCGGCAGCCACGGAAAACAGCTTTGCCCACGTCATTTCTCAGGAAGTGGTAGAGCCAACCAGACCTCTGTCTGCTCTGGGAAAACTGGGTCAGAAATGTAGACATTAAGGAGGTAGTAAAACATATATTATATTATACCATATTATTATTTCTATTTATACTTATAAGTACATACACACATATATATAAAACCCTTGTTTTAGAAAGAGGTCTGGCTCTTCCCTCATTCCCACAGAGTCTACAGTTCAGATGGGAAATGCCTGTGTAGCCTAGTCTGCAAATGTCCACTGGTGGCTGTTTTCTCGAGGGTTTGGATGTGAGAGTGCCTGATTTGCTGGAAAGGTGCCTCCGAGCGTCGGCTTGTCCAGCACCGTTGTGCAGAGAGAACAAGGCCCCTGTGACACGCAGCTCTGGCCCCTGGAGCGGGGCTGCTGCGTATAGTTCGTGAACCGCATTTTACAACGTCAGGTGGACTGCACTTTATTTCTGGAGCCAGTAGGTTCGATCAAATTAATCATCTTCCCCGCACCAGCATCCCCTCCTCACGTAGCTTCGTTGTTTAGCAAATGTAGTGAGTGTCAGAGGGTCCGGTGCCGATCCCTTGGAAGAAAGAAAACTTGTAGGTCTTCGGGTAAAATGAACACTGCCGCTCTTTCTGTGCCTGCGTCCTTTGATAGTTTGATTCACAGTTTCCTTGGGCTGTTTGGTTACTCCCCCTTCGTAAAACATTGGAGGCCTCGAGGACAGAGGCGACTTATTCCTTTTTACAAAAAATGACTTCTCTAAGAATCCTGCCTCCTAGCATGTGGTCTGAAACAGACTATGGCGTGCCTGTGTCCAGGAACTCCTAGCTCTCCATACCGAACAGAGCTGCTGGACACAGAGAAAAAGAATCCGGTCTGTGAAGTGAGGCCATCGCCGTGTAAATAACACGAGGGCGTGGGAAGGCCCCTCGTGCTTCTGTAGGCTTATCAGCCCCTTCCTAGCAGGAGAGCAGGGAAAGAACTGGGGAGGCATGAACCCCCGGTACCTTTGGAAAGTCGGAGCAGTAGTGGGGAGAGGTGTTGAGCTCAGCTTGTATAAACAGTGGGCCACCTGAGGTGGCCGTCCACAGGGCCCGTCCACGGGTAAGCCAAGGGCCACGGGCAGGGAGAGAAGCCTCCCGAGACAGCCCCTGGTTCTCCTTGTTATCTGGCCCAGGATAGAGACGGAGTGTTTGTCTATAGCTACAGAACAAAACAAAACGGAATAGAGACTTTGATCCAATGTGAGGATTTGAGGATTTCACAATCTTTCCTTTTTTTTTTCCTTGCTAATGTTTGCTTTTACATAATAACAAATCTGTTTATGTCTGTAAAGGATTAGCAGTGGACCCTGCTTCTGGACCAAAACTCAAACAAGGATTTACTAAATCTTCTAAAAAAGATTAACTCCTAGAGGCCAGGTAAGAAAAAGCTCTGAGCCAGGTGTTGCTGATCATCTAATGTGCCAGATCGAGTTAATGACCCTTCAAGGGGAGTGATCCTGCAGCAGGCAACCCACAGAAAAATATGGAAGAACCCCGAGTTAGGTTCACAAAATGTATGCTCTTAAAACTCCCTCTTCCGTTTTTAAAAAAACATTTAAAAAATATATTTTTATTGATTTTTTTTTAGAGAAGGGGGGAAAGGAGAGCGAGCTAGAAACATCAATGTGAGAGAGAGACATCGATCAGCTGCCTCCTGCATGTCCCCCACTGGGGATCGAGCCTGCTGACCGTGAACCAAACCGGGGCCTCTCTGTCCACGGGACAGCACTCAATCCACCGAGCCACACTGGCTGGGCGAAACCCCCTCTTTTGTTAAACCTATAGTTCAAAAATGCTATTCAGTTTGATTCTTGACTTAACAGGACAGAGGAACGGTTCTTCATTTTGACCTGGAAAGCTCTTGCCTGGTCCCTTTTTCCAAACACATTGCCCCCAAATAGACAGTTCCTGAGATCGACACAGAGTAGGACTGGTGTGACGTTGGAGATATTTTTGATATTGTGAATTGTGAAAAACAGTTAAAAATTTTAAAAGGCTTATATTATTTAACATTCTCAGTGTGGAAACAACGAAGTTCTAGTGAATGCCTTTTCTTTCTGCTTTCAGACTGGCTCGTAAAATTCATCAGCCTGGATAGCTGTATTCCCAGGAATGCCACCAAAAAGGAACAGTAGATGTCTGTTTAAATGCCTCTGATTCCTCTCGAGCCATCACGGAGAACAAGTAAAAACTCACTTCAAATTTTCTTATTTGCTCCCATCAAATATTCAAAACCAAATCATTAAACATATTAATCTGTATGATAACATTCTTAAAGATTGACTTGAAGCATTTTTTTAATTGGACATTTTATAGGCTTTTTAAAAAATGTGGCTGTGATATTAGAAGCTTTTAGTGAAAGAGCCTTTGGAACACTAGCATTATTTACTTATTAGGAATATCGTTTTTTTTAACCTAGCTTCATTCTACAGAATAGTCGTGAAATCCCCGCTTTGGTATTTGCTACTAACAAGCATTAAGCTGTAATTAGTAACAACTCCTGTTTTATATGTCCGTCTGTGTACGTGTAGAATTGTCCCCCACGCACCAGTGCGCACAGTTGGTCTGGGGAAACGCTGCAGGGGAGGGGACAGGTTATGAATCTTCCTCCTGGTGGGAAGGATGCTCTGTGCAGCCGCGAGCCATTTACTTATCATGGCCAAGTCAGAGGTCAGCTGTTCGTCTCACCATTGGTTTTTTAAAAATATGTGTCTATTTATTTTAGAGAGAGGAAAGGAGAGGGAGAGAGAGAGAGAGAGAAACATCAACATTGAAGGGCTGCCTCTTGCACGTCCCCCACCAGGGACTGAGCCCACAGCCCGGGCACCTGCTCTGAGTGGGATTCGAACCAGCGACTTCCTGGTGCATAGGTCGATGCTCAGCCACTGAGCCACACTGGTCAGGCTCACCGTTGGTGTATAGAGCTCCGTGGGGAGGTGGTATTGAAATGATTTTTCTCAACTTAAGGGTTAATAAACTCTTTGTAGAATCATTCGTATTTAACTCATGCTTTTTAATCTAGTAATGTGTATGTTTTCTAAAACTCGAGGAATTTCAATTAGGAATGAAAAGCCATTTTTCCTGTCTAAATGTAAGTAGGAGAACCCCAAGCTACTCCCACTTGTCGTGCAGCGAACAACCTCTGAAACCCTTCGGATCTGTATTTGGGGATCGAATGCCATGTTTCGTGCTCCGGAAAACAAGGTGTGTGTCCTGGAACGGACTGAAGACTACTAGGCCATGTGGAAGTATCTGTGGAAGCTTCCATACGTGGGTCTTGGGAGGATTTAGCCGAGGCCAGCCACTCCTTTGTCCTTGGGCTCTGGGAGAAGGACTGCCTTCCCCCGAGAGGTAAGAGGGGCTCTGGGAGCAGTCTCAGACACCCTGAGTGTGGATTCCCACTGGTGCAGTAACATGTCCCCTTTGCCTTCTTGCCTTCCCCAGGTTAGCCGGTAGCTTAAGAATCTACCAAGTTGGTACCACAGGGACAGCCCCGCCCCAGGTGCGTTCCTGAAGGCCTCGGCCCTTCACTGGCATCTGCAGCTGGTCAGGGCTGTGAGCCCAGGTTTCCCACGTTTGGCTAATAGGCTTCTTTGATGGGCAAATGAACTCAAGGCTTCCCTTTCTCTACCTACTCCCACCTTACGTAGAGGTAAAACAAACAAAAATAAACAGGCTTGCAGACTGCGGAGTGGGGACTACGTCGTGAAGGAATCCCTCTGGGGAATGAGTCCATTTCTGACTCGCGCTAGACATGAATGCCACCCCTGTAACTGGCCCCAGGGAGGCCACACTTCAGTGGCTAGTGTAGTGACCTACATATCAGAAATAAATTCACAATCTACAAGGATTCAGAACTTTACACAGTGATTTTTAGAAAGACGTTCTTAGCGTTGTGAATTTAACTGAAGCACATACGCTTCTACCTTAAATTATAACTTTACTCCAAAAAAGTTGGTTTCTAGTAGATGTTGAATAGAGGCCAGACTAGTAGTTTCTGTGGGGGAAGTAATGCCAGGAGGGGGCATGAGGGAGCCAGCGAGGGAGCTGGGAATGTTCTGTACCTACATCTGGGTGGCTAGGCGGCGTAGCTGTATGTAAAAATCAAACGAGCCATAATCAGAATTTGTAGAGTTTATTATATGTAAGATATATCTTCATATAGAAAGCCTCTAAACACAAAAGACAAAGGAGCTTTTAAAAAAGGTTAGGTTTCATATTCTTAAAACTCATTAGATACCAAATTCAAGAAAGAGATTATAGTTACATTGCAAAATGTTATTCTTTTTGAATAAAACTAATATTGACTTAAATGATGAATTTTAAAATGCATCTATTTATTGGTGATTAAAAATATACTTAAGCAGAGTAGTATTTTAAGCCAGACAGAGCAAAGAAAATTCTTGTTTAATATATATATATATTTAAAAATTCCAGTAATATTTCTTAAATTCCTGTTAAAAATATAATCAATATTAAAGTCAGCAAAAAGCTTTTATTGACTGACAGCTGGATTATTTTACCACTTAACCTGGTTACACAGTGATTTTTTTTCTGTCAGATGTAACTGACAACCAGTTTAGTCTTTAAGATATATGAAGTGATAACTCACATTGTAGCATCTTGTGGAAAATATTCAAACTACATTTAAAATGCTTGTTTAAAATGGAGACGCCTATTATTCCACAAGAAATTGTTTTTATAAAACTACAGGTTGGCTATGGCAATAGTAACTAAACTACATCCAACCCTGAAGGTAGAAAGTTCCCTGAAAAGAAATACACAGCCTAGTTATAGTATGCAATATAAAGGTTATTTTTGTATTTTAAAAAAAAAAAAAAATCTCCCATTTTGGAGAAATCCAAACCTTTCCACGGTTCCCTTACTAGGCAGTGCCACATAAAGTTATTTAGTTAACATTATTATGATCATGGCTTACGATTAAACTCAATTTGACAAACAACGATACATAGCAGCCCTCGTTTGGATGTCGGTTATGACAATAGATAGTTGCAGTTCCATTAAAGAATACTTGCTTATTACATTTGGTACAAAGCATGAACACTCAGGACAGATTGGCACGATACATGCAGTTCGAGAACTCTTATCTCAAGCCAGGTATCACTGAATAAGCCATATTCCCAGTCCTGCTTTCCAAATCTTTCCTTGTATGCTAACTGACATTTAAAATGCTCCTTAAAACATCTTCCAGAATAAGAAAAGTATGCTTTAAAAGCCATTCATCTGAATGCATGATGGAAATGAGGCAGGATGGCAGAGCTGGTGCCTGCTGGGAAAACATGGGGGATGGGAGGGAGGGGGAGCTGGCCCAGGCTCATAGTGCTCATGGCCAGTGAGGGATCTTGCTGCTGCTGCCCCAGACAGCTCAGCCTGTGGGGCAGAGACTCCCCAGGCCCCAGAGCAAGGGTGCTATTCCCAAAGGCATTTTGGGTAGCAGGAGGGGGCAGCTGCCAGAAGCCCAACAGGGGGGAAATGTCTAGAGAGGCAGGTATTGTTAGGTTCACAGCATCTGCAGGTAGCTCCTTGGGCAGGGTGACTTTACCAGCACCTCCCTTAACCAGATCAAAACCTGGGTTGAGCTTGTGAGGTGACTGAGGCTCTTGCATAGGCAAGTCCTCGAGCAAACTGATGTTGCAAAATCCTTTAGTATCTGCTTTGAGGGTCAGGTTTGCAAGTGGGGAGTATGAGGTAGAACCTGTGTACTTGTGATTCTGGAGGGGCGGAGGGGGAGAGCTGGGGGGTGCCAGGTGCATGGGGACCAGGGACTCTGGCAGCGGTGGCACGGGCTGGCAGGCTGGCTCTGTGGGATTGAGGGTGTGGCTGTGTACCTCAGCTGGCAAGCTACTAGCAAGCCCATTCTGCACAGCCGCTCCTAGAGCGTAAGGAGCGAGTGTGGCTGCCTTCAGCTGAAACTGGGGAGAGATGGAGTGGAAGGTGTTTAGGAAATCTCCAGCCTGCAAGCTCTCCTTCATCAGCTCCTGTGAGTGTGTCTTCTTGGTGTGTCGGGTGAGGTGGTCTTTGCGCCCAAATCTCTGGGCGCAAAACTGACACAGGAAGTCCTTGCATCCTGTGTGGACCACCAGGTGGCGCCGCACGTCTTTCCGGGTGTAGAAGCATCTCTCGCAGTGGTCGCACTGGTGCTTCTTCTCCTTGGTTCCGCTGGGGGGCTTCTCTTCAGCATGGGCTTTGAGGTGGTCCAGCAGCACCTCTGTGCTCCCTAGCTCCAGGGCACAGACCCCACAGGTGAGGTCGCCGCTGCTGGCCGCGTGGAGGGCCAGGTGCCTCTTGTAGCCCAGCATGGTGTTGTACTTCTTCCCACACTCCTCACACCCAAAGGCCATTTTGTTGGGGTCATGGGTTTGGAGGTGGTTCTTCAGGTGGTCTTTCCGGTTGAACGTCTTCTCACAGTGAGCGCACTGGTGAGTCTTCTGGGGCGAGTGGGTAGCCATGTGTCTAGGGACAGAGGGGACAATTTCACAATTGACTGTTGTTTAAGAGCCGAAAAATGATACAGGAACAGTATTAAAATGTTAATAGTAATGTTCTCTAGGTGGTGGTTTAAGAAATCATTTTCAGTTTTAAAATACTTTTCTACATTCTACACATACATAAAAGTCCATAATAAAAAAAAAACAGGTGCTACTAAAGATATAATGCAATTTTCACACCTGTAAAGAATATAGTTTGAGCACATATTTTCCTAATGTATACAAAGAGACTGCTAAATGTATACAAGTATTTTAAAATATATGACCATGCCCGGCCGGTGTGGCTCAGTGGCTGAGCGTCGACCCACGCACCAAGAGCTCGCCAGTTCGATTCCCAGTCAGGGCACATGCCCAGGCTGTGGGCCCAATCCCCAGTGGGGGGCATGCAGGAGGCAGCCAATCGATGTTCTCTCTCATCGATGTTTCTATCTCTCTCCCTCTCCCTTTCTCTCTCTCTAAAATCAATAAAATAAAGAAAAAAATGTTTTTTTTTAATAAAAATATATGATCGTGAAAAATATTTTTCAAGAAGGGTTTAAATGGGTATTCTATACACAGAAAATTCCTGAATTTCCAAAAGTGACAATTTGCCCCCCCCCCCCCCATTTTAGGTTATTATTTCTAATACAATTCCTCCTTGGTCTGTATTGACTGAGACAAAATGTGCAGGCTACAGACATAAACCAAACAGTATATCCTTAATCTCAGAGAGTGTCTAATTGGACCCAGAATGCCAACCCCACCACCTGTCCTCGAATCCGATGCCTCCCATGAGATCTTGATGCTCACACCTTGATTTCCTCATTTGACATTTTCCTATCCGCTCTCCTCCCAGATGTGTGCAGCCCTCTCTTTCCTCGGGATCCCTGGCAGAGCCCGCCAACCCAGGTCCTGAAGGTCACTGGCAATTTCACTGGCAACATTCGAAAGGACTTTCTCTAGGACTCTGGTGCTACTCCTGGCAGTAGTTACAAATGTTTCTTTAACTGATTTTCAGGGACACGCCTGGGTCATCCTAGTCCATCTGGAATTTCAAAATAGCTATTTTATATTTGTATTTGTAAAGCACAAATTAGTTTTGGAAAACCACCTCAATTCCATTTCTATCATAGTTCCACTATGAGATTTTAAAAACTCAGCGATATAAGGGAACCCTGAGTTTGTCGTTCTTTAAAACTTTAAAAAGGTCCATTTCAAGAACTAAGAGTGTCATGCAGAACACCAGGTCCTACTTGCTAGCATGTCTGACAAAGGGCACCCTTAGACAACGGTGGCTCACCGTACAGCCCATGTCCCTCTGACAGTCAGCTCTTCTAGGTGCTTTGTCCTTAGGAGCTAAAGCTTGTCCTACTGACAATGTCAATGCAACTGAACTTGCTGACCTTGGAATTTCTAACAACTCATCCTATGAAAAAAGATAGAACTGCTTTTAAAAACAGTATGTTTAAGTCAAAAGTGTACACAGCCTTCTACCCTACATTGTTCATTCCTGACCCTTTTCTCGAAGTAGAATTAGTAAGGGGTCTACAGTAGCAGCCATTTAGAAAACAGTCGTGGTCCCTACTAGCAGGAAGACTGGAAGCCAGTTCAAAATCTCAAAGCTTATCTGAGTCTAATTGTCATTTTTTAAATATAGAAAAGCAAAAAACTGGAGTTCTTTTCCTCTCTCCCTTAAAAACAAACAGCCAGCCGGCTCTGCATAGGAGATAGAAAGGAAAGTAAGCTCCACCGTCCAGGGCACCGGAGCTCAGCAAGCAAAGGGAAACGGACAACAAAGACAGGTGCACACAGTGCTGAGGACAGAAGCCAACGCAACAGGTATTTGGGAGATTGGAAATGATGCTGATGTCTGCAAGTTCCAGATGTATTTAAACACATTTGCAGGTTGCAGAAAGGGATTTTAGAATCTGGTACCTCTAACAAATAACCACGTCCTTATGCAAGATATCCACAGATATATCAGCAGGAACAGATGTGAGGGGGACTGGCTGACAAATTTGGATCGAAGCCATTTTCTATTTGGTCCCATACTAGTGGATAGGACCCCAGAGCTCTGTCCTGGATCTCCTCTTCTTTCCTCTCTCCGCTTTTTTCTTTGTGGAGGATTTTGTCTGATTAGATTTCATTTATCACCCAGGGGTAACTACTCTAGACCTGGGATCCCTGCCCCCTTTTCTGCCCTCCTGCTGTGCCACCCATGAGAAAGGAACAGGTTGATGACTCTTAGCCCCTGAGCAATGACCCCACTTTTCACGTTACCAGCTCTGTCCCTCTGACTTTTTTCCTTTCCTCCGCCTGCATCCCACCTCCTCTCTTAATGCATCCCTTCCTCACTCGTGCCACAGCCCAGCCCAGGACACAGTCGTCCTACAGCTGAAATTACTCCAACCACTCGTTTCCTCGTCCTCTCTTCTTACCTCACAACCACGAAACCATACTCGGTCCTCCAGTCAGCACCACAGACCGCCACTGCGGGGTGGCACTGGGTCACGTCACAACCTTACAATTCCTCGGGGACAACTGCTCACATCAGACCTCTGGCGGGGCTTCCGCCGGCCAGACCGCCTTGGCAGTCTATCTGCTTCGCTGTCCGCTGCACAGGGCCCACGCTCTCTCTAGTTAAGCAAGTCAGTTATTCTCTCCCTCGAGCTCTGCTTATAAAATGGAGTGCATGTCGCCACGGAGAGAAATGGGATAGAATGCCGCCCTTAAAACAAAGCCAAAGCAAACCCTAAGTGTCCGGCCATCCACCACGTCCCTCGTCCTTTCTCAGATGGCCGCTCCAGCCAGAGAGGCAAGACGTGTGGGGGCTGTGCAGGCGGCGGTCCTTGCTCAAAGGATGCTGCTTCCCTTTGTCACCTCACGTCACACTCCCAATGGACAAGCCGTTTCCCGTGCTCACAACTGCCACCTCCTAAATGCTGCTGAAGACGTCGTCTTCGGGGCGGTTTACCCCAGGAATCCCACCTATTCCTGCCATTCCAACAACCTGTTAGCTCCACTGTCTTTCCAAACATTTACCTCCACTGACCCACACTCACAATACCCTCTCTGTGGCTCCCCTGAGTGCGCACCACCTCCCGTGGCTGAGCGAGGGTCACCCCGGTGCGCACACGAGCAGCCTGGTGCGAGACAGGGAGCCTTTGCAGCAAAACCGGGCACACAGTAGGCACGCAGCACGGACGTGTACGCAACTCAAGAGTGGAACTTTAAACACCGTAAGCACTTACAACCTCCCTTTAAAAATCAGCTCACTGTATCACAGTATCTGTAACAGTGGCTTCTTAAGGACCAGGGACATCATTTAAACCTTTTTTAAACCAAGCACCTTGCTCAGGCACACTCCCAGATGTCACAGCAAAGTGGTCCGTGTTTATGCCACGCAGATGTAAATCTCGCTCAGTTCTGTCACCTCCGTGCTGAAATGTGAGTCGTCTAAACGTTGAAGCTTCAAGTTCACTTCATGAAAATTAAAGGCAAATGACACACGCCTGAGGGCCCGACCGCACGCGGCGTTCACTGTCCGTCGGACGCTGCGCAACTGCGGAAGATTTCGTACATATTTGGTCTTTTCTAGGATATAAGAATCCTCTGGAGGCAGAAGCTACGTCTCATATATCCATGTTCCTCATGGAAGTCCCGTAGGCACCCAATAAATAATTCAGACTAAATGTACTCCTTTTTAAAAGCACCTGCTAAAACCGTGGTTTCTATCCTTTGCTGCCTCATGGATGCCTTTGAGAATCTGATTAATGCACATACTCAGCATGTGTACACCCCTCAGATTTCTAGCTGTCCGGGCAGCTTCCAGACCCAGGTTGAGAAACTGCTCCACACCGTCCACCTGGAGGCGTGCCCTCCCCTGCGTCCCCACGGTCAGCACCTGGACAAGCCTCCATACCTGGACTGCCACAGCAGCTCGCAAATCGGTCCACTCGCCTCTTCCCCGTTCTCCACACGACTCCCAGAGCCATCACGCTAACGCCCTAATCAAATCATGCTCTTCACTCCTCAGACTCGTTAGCATAAAACAAATCCTCTACACAGTGGACAGGGCCTGCCAGGAGCTGCTTCCTCGTCCACACTGAGCCTCGCCCTTCTCCTCCTCCCATGACCTCTGCCCAGGTGGGCGCTAAGGCCAAGGCTGAGGGCTCTCCCAGAACCTCCTCGCTGTCCCCGTCCTGCTCATTCTCACGTCACAGCTCAGGATGGTGCCTTTCTGAGAGCCTTCCAGGATCTCCCCACGCAGGGAAAAGGCTAGGTTCTCCACCTGCACCTCTGTCAAAGCGCACAGATTACATCGGAATTTCAAGGAGTCTGTGTTTGCACAACGATCTCCCAGCCATGCGTCTTTCATGTTTCTGTCCTTAGACCTGGCACATTATTGCGGGAGCACGACACACACTTGCTGAAGGAATGCACTGACCCAGCACAGCAGAACTGTCCCAGAAAACGAGGCGACACCGGAGACAGCGTGAAAGGCTAAAACGCACCCACGTTCGGCGCCCCTGTTCCCTTGCAGCGTTTGCTCTGAGGACTAGCAAAGGCACTTAAAGGCATATGTAAAAGCACATACCTTTTCTAAAGCCTCTCACCTCATTAATTTATATCTGGAAACAAAAGCTTTGCCACACTCTGGCTGCAAGCACTTGTAAGGTCGCTCCCTGGAGTGAGAGTAATTGTGGATAGTGAACTTCTCCAGGGTGAGGAACGTCTTGCCACATAACTGGCAGGGGTAGGTGGCCATGGGTTTTGCTTCTCACACCTTCCTTTTCAGATGCGCTGGCCAAATGCTGTGCCATTTAAGCACAAATGGAAGGATGGTGCTGAGCACATCAGCGGAGCCACCAGCTGGACTCCAGCCCAGGGCAAAGGCAGCGTTCTGGGCCGGGTGCTACCCAGACACGGGCCTCTTGGGGACCACTAGCTCTGCTGCCCGCGGCCCCACATCCTAGTTTATGTGCAGGCTCAGGCTGGGAGGAGAAAGTCTGAGGCACAGATGTGATTCCAGGAGTAGAAAGGTAATCTGCATCACTAGAGCCAGGGCTAGTCCTGGATCACCAGACTGTCTGTGGAGAGAAGAGAAACCGTTTTCTTGCATTAGCTATTGGAAAACAATGCTTTTCCTCCCCCACCAGTTCAGAATCAACTACCCAGAATCTACGTGTGCCTTTGGCTCTAACGCAGCACAACTCCCTAGCCTCGTGTGCTGTAAGGGGTCCTCCTGCACGGACGTCCACCCGTCCGCGCTCCTCCGAGGCGAGGGGCCAGTGCAGTGTTTTGCTGCTGGACGAGCTCTTTCCAGACTCAGTGCTGTCTATCCAAACCACAATCTCAGCCCAGTGTGAGGCTCAGTTGATCAAATGGGAAAAAAGGGTGTTCGAGTGTTCTACTGGGACGGAAACCAGTCACCCCTGCTTATTCAAGCCACGGGCTATTCCTCTCCACTGACTGTCAGCATCACGCAGGTTGTTCATCACACCTGTTTAAACTTCTAGGGGATGAGACGAAATCATTTGTATACATCCAAGTTCATTTGCTTATAAGGTTACCGTGCAGAAGAACTCAACTCTACAATTAAACGATACGTGAATACAACGAGTTTAATGCACTGGTGTGCCTCGGGAGGGGAGACAGGACATTCCCAGGGAAACAAAGCTGACAGTGGGCTCGGGGAAAGCTCGGGCTGCGGCGAGATGTGTAGGCACCACCCTCTAGTAAACCGCTTTTACTGATCTCTACCCTTTTGTGTTTATGGGGGCATTTCCTCACTCCCCAGCCCCACCCGGGAGGGCCAAGACACTGACTGGTAGATGGCAGACCACGTCTAGGAGTCTGCCTCAAACCCAAATGATGGCCACCCTTCCAACCCAAGCAAAGTCACTGAAAACCAGGCTCTTCTTTTTCTACCAACTGACCATCACTTGAGGAGCCTTAAGAGTCTGAGGCGGCGTCACAAACAGCACAGTACAACCCTGGCTACCTACAGCCCTGTGCTATTGTACAGGAGAAATTCTCAGGCGGGGGGATGCTAACCTCTCAAGTGCCAATTAGAGTACTAGACGCTTACATTAAACACACTGGAGTAGCTTTTGTACACAGGCCAGCCTTCTCTGTACTTTGTCAAGTAAGAGCGCACTCGGGGCCAGCTGACCAATCACAGCAGGTCTTCAAGGAGTCTGTGCCCGGCCATTCATTTACTGCCAAGTCTTTAGAGTTGCTCTGTACTGTGGAAAGTCCATCTCGACTTACCTTTTCAGTTACTTTCGGATCGGAAAGCGGGAGTCTAGCTAGATGAAATTGTATTATAATATAGTTCAAGTATCTTTAAATACATCAGCCCACGCATCACGGGGACACAGGCAAACGTGCGTTCCTTTTCTAGTGGGCAAAACGTCTGTGTTCCTCATCAACAAGCTCAGAGGTTTCCAGGGTCTGGACCGAGTTCACAGGAGCCGGCACCAGGCAGACACCCCTCGCCATCCTGCCCCACCTGCTCGGAACCCTCCGGACTGACACTCTCTCTGCCCCGAAGCTGCGGCACTGATCCAAAGCCAGGGACACACGCGTTCTCAGCCAGCCTTTGGCACCAAACCTCCTTTCTGAGGGCAGCTCGCACACACCTTGTTCCTCTGCCACCGAATGTGGTGGCTAGAACTGTACCCCCGTCCTGGCTCTGTGCAAATCCCTCTCCCCAGCTCCTCGCTCCCTCACAATGTAACCCAGTCCACGCCTGCAGCCCTGCTTTGAGGCGTCCCCAACAACGCTGGCCACAACATAATTCCTTCCAGGAATTCTACCCTGTGTGGCCGAGTTTCTGCTGCCAGGTCTCATGATGCGTCCTCCTCCAGCCGAAGTCTGGCTAATCCTGGCCCTGCTATAAAAGGCAGAGAGCTGGTCATCATCCTTAAATACACTCAACTCATTCACTCGAAACTGCTCTGGGTTCTTCCCAGGTCTGTCAAAAACGATGAAAATGTACTCACAACATGAGGTGTGAAATGCATCTTTTTCCCCGTTGTTTTCATAGCCGAACCCAAAGCAGCACCAGTCACCCAGAAGGAGGAGCTGGTTTGGGGTGAGGATTTCATATTGCATCTACCCCAATCCCCTGCACAGACATACTTTTTTCAGCTTCTCTCAGTAAATTCATTCTCCCCAACTCCAGCTTTATGAAAGATGACTAGGATGTCCAACAGAACTCTCCGTGATGACGGGCATGTCACATATATGACTACTGAACATTCAAAACGAAACACTGGGAAATGGACATTTTTAGCTAATTTAGGTTTAAGTAGCCATGGGACTAACGCTGATGGACAGCACAGGCAGGCTCTTAGCCCCTGTCAGTGGAGATGAACGCAAGGCCATGCTGTCCTACAGACAACTGAGCTGCCAACTCACCCACAGGTGTTTTCCCGAGGCGAGGGAGGAATTTATGGAGATCCAGTCATTTATTCTAGTAATCCAGTGAGGAAGATCCCCCAGTTCAAATCCCAGCTTAGGCACTTGTTAGCTTTGTCCCGAGTTTCTATTTCCTCATGTGTGATATCCCCCTGGTACTCGGGCTGCTGGGGACAACCCACTAAAACAGATGGATCTGCAAGCATGTTGTAACCTGAAAACACACCATCACATACATGGGATTTATGAAACATTGGCATTAAAAGTGGTTCCAACTGCCCAGCTATGGATATAATGGACAAAAGACACGTTCTCTCCCTACGTATCCCTCACCATCCATCATTCACACTGGGGGGACAGTCGTCTGGATAATACACATGCTTACACACGCAGAAAGGACATCTGAGGGTGCAAGTAGGAATCAGCCTGCATTCTTTTGTTGCTCAAAAGACATCACTTTGACCGACTGCTTCCCAACACATCAAGAGTACAAAGGAAAAATAAGATGTATTCAATTTAAAAAGGAGGCGTCTGCCTTTTAGCATTACTGAAGTTTTCCCAGATCCGATCTCCAGCCACTTGCCTGGATTCCGCAGTCCCACATCACGGACAGCATTCCCTACATTTCTCTGGGGCCTCAGCAATGGGAGGAACATAACCAGAGAGTTTCAGACACGGCCACACTGTATGTAAATGTGGGGCCCATTTCCTTCTCCTCTTTCTCCTCCCCTGGACTTTCTCCCAAAGAACCACCGAAAGTTAAGTCCGTTAGACATGTTTATACTTATTGAACTTATTTCATAAATGTCTCTTCCCAAGACTTTATCTGGCCGAGTGTTAGATCTGTGTGCTCAATACAGCTGGCCCCACGCTAACTGCGAAGTTAGTCCTCAGATAGTGAACTGAATTAATTCTATGATCGTGAACATTCTTTTTTTTCTTCAGCAAGTCTTTTTTAATGGTGAAGTCAAATTCACACAGTTATTTCATTCACTGTAACTGTGGACCTTCACATGTAAATATTCGCACCGTTTTCATGATATAATCACAAACTTCTATAAAAATAACCTTTCCCAACAGAACAGAAATTCACTGTGGCCAAAGATCAAAGCTCAGCTATTTTTAAAGAACGAACATGAGGATAATACAACGTCTCCCATCACCACGTACTTGACCAGCGCTGGCCGCGGCCGCGGACTCCGGTCTCTGGTTGAAACCTGATGCGCTTTGTGGCCACATCCTTGAAACAGACTTGCGATTAACTTTCTATTATCTGGCAAACCACCAACAATCCCAGCACAGAACTGACAGAGGGATGGTCCTGAGGATAATCGGTCTATTCCGTGACGTGACACAGACTGCATCTGAGTCTCCAATACGGTAACATCTCAACACCTGTCACTGCAGAAAGATAGAAAGTCTTCCCCCAAAACATCTCAGGACATAATTTTCAATCCCCTTGATTCTAAAAATACTGAGTGAGTGATACGGATCTGCCAGGATGCCAAGGAAGGCTGGTGCCACCTGCTTCATTCTGTTCATGCTGATTATTTTAGGGCCGAGAGAGGATCAGATTGGAATAAGAACATATATATATGGCAACAGCCAGGAAGGCCTGTGCTCCCCGAGGGCTGATGGCGCAGGACTGGAGAGGAGGGGGCAGAGCACAACTGGAGTTCCAGGGCGTCCCCGGTCCTCTGATGGGGGACAAATGTTTTACAACAATCTCAAAATAAACTATGACTCTATAGAAACTATGGCTTCTATTTCCATTGTCCCCACTGACACAATGCAAAGGCCCATTTATGAGAGGAAACCGAGTTGCCATTTTTAGTCTTCTGACTTGGATACTCGAAGCTTTTTCTGACTCCATTCATCACCATTCCCTGGAGACAGGAAAGTCCTACTCCACACGTTCCTCTCTCTCACACTCCCAAAGCTGGGATTGTTTTTATGCCAGTGTGTAAAGGCCAACTTTAAAAGGGCCTCTAATAAGCTTCTGCTTTGTTTTTTTCTTATACTCACAAAACAAGAAACAGTAACTTAGCTGAAGAAAGAGATTATGACTCTTGGTGCTGTCGATTAAATCTGACTCTTCGCAAAGTCATTGATACTATTTCCTAACCCATGGGCCACATATTTTGTGCCTCAATCACTTTATTTTATCAGGTTAAAAAAAAGGTTCTGCCCTGGCCGGGTGGCTCAGTTGGTTGGAGCATGGTCCCGTACACCGAGGGGTTGCGGGTTCGTTCCTGGGTCGGGGCGCGTGAGCTGATCAGTTTCTCTCCCTCCCTCTCTCTCTAGAATCAATGAGAGCTATGTCCTTGGGTAAAGATTAATTTTTTAAAAGTTCTATAATAATGTTCTTCTGAAATTCAAGCAGTAAGCCACTTGTACAAATGTCATTTCAAATATGGGTAGAGATGATCATTTAACTCACTCTGTCATGTAAGACAGGCCCATTTGTTGAGTAAAGGTCAGGCTTCTCTCAAAATCACAGGGGTTCATTGGTCAGCATCGTTACAAATTTTTTTAAATATAGATATTTTTTTCAATAAAGAACTAAGATATTATCAATAAAATCCACTAACATCTGAGCTTACACATCATTTGGAAGCAGGCTCTTGCTGGGATGAACCCATAAGCTGGATTCCCAGGCCTATTGCCCTGCTGTCTGCAGACCTTTCTCCCACGGTGGCCCAAAGGCAACCAAGGCCGCCGATCAACCCCCCTGCCATTCCTGTGTGCCCATCCTCCCAGGCTCCTGTGTTCTCCACACTCTGCCCACCCTGGGAGGTCCTGCCACTCGTGTCTCCCTGGCAAACGCCTACTCTTCCCGGTCACTCCCAGGCAGAGGAATGAGCTCCTTCCCCACATGGTGAGGGAGTGCAACTGGGAGACCGCCGAGGCAGTGACTACAATCGTCCAGGTGAGACCCCAGGGGCTGTGGTGGAGACAAAATGAGATGATTTAAACCATGCAAAATTAGAAAGAGAAAAATGCGGGTGGTGAGACCCTGCCCCCACAAAACGTTCTATATTCCCTCCAGAATGATTTCTTCAACTGCCTGGCAGCCATCGCCCCTCATACGGCTAAAGCAGCTTGCCCACGTCTGTGTTTCCTGGTGGCAGCACCGCCCGGCTCTGGCCCTCTGCTCCGCTCCGGGGGACCCTGCGCCGCACCTCGCGACCATGTCTCCCCTTAGCCCGCTAAACAGTCTGGGTTGCTGCTACTGGCTCTGAACTGCAGCCGTGAGAGACTTAGCTTGCTTCACTAGCCCAGTGACCACACTCATTTTCTTAGAAACAAGGCCTGAAATAAGCACGAAAGCCAAAGTGGGTTATTTGTGTAATATGGAGAGAGAGCATTAATAAGGAAGCTGTCTCGTTGATTACACCACAGCTTTGGAACATCAAATGTATGCACGGAACTTAGAAAACTGAAAAAGCACAGAGTGCTTTCCATTTACCAGCAGTGTGAGTAATATCTGTGACTCAAAGGTGGCAAATTGAATGAAACTATGTCGCTCCAGGCTCTCCTGAAACTCTTCAAACAGTATTAATGAGATTTTTCAAACTCACAGCTTACGGTAACAGGAAAGGAGGTACCTGCAACCAAGTCTGAGAAGCTGGAGAGCAGGTAAACAAGCTGTATCTGATTTAGCCGCCTTAAGAAAGCTGAATTCTAAGCAGGTAATGAAAAGCTATGAAGCGACCTGATTTACCCCGCAGAACCCATCCAAAGTCTCAGAAATGTGGGCACTAGGTACCTCTAGAAGTGGGAGTAAAAGTGAGCATAAAAACAGAGCGGCTGAAAGTCTGGTGGTGAAGCATCCGCCCTCTGAGCGCCTCCGTGGAGGGCGCGGGATGGGGTGCACTCAGGGGGGTTTGTATGCTTCCCCCACTGGGCTGTCAGAGCAGCGCAGCCAGGGCTTGCCCACCAAGGCAGGAGACCGAAGGGGTCTTCTGTGGGAAAGCTGACCAGCCGGAGAGAGGAGCTAAGGCCAAGGACAGACGGCAGTCCCCAGGGTTTACCTGCCTCACCCTACAACCAAGCCCTGCTGACAAGCCCTATCCAAGCATACGAAGCTGACATCAGCTTTTTAATGGCTCCGCTCTCATAAATCAGTAGGCAGCAGAGGATCACCAGAAATCAGAAGAAAAACGGACACAGAACAGATCCAAAAAAGCAAGTGGGATAAAGATGAAAATAAAAGAAAGACTCTATTGAGAAGAAAACTTCAAAAACAACTGTCATTAATATCCTAAAGAGAGACGGATTTCTTGGTCCATCATTAAAATCATAGCCCTTGTACTCTCTACTCTGGGCCTTCCCTCCTCATTGTCCTTGGCTGGCAGAACTCCAGTCCTCATTAGCCCGTTCAGTCCCAGACCCGTCCCACTCCACCCCTGCCCCCGTGATGTCCCCTTCCCCTGCTTTTATTCCTGTTGTCATACACTTACTACATCAGACATTTTCTGTCTTATTTCTTAACACACCCACCACTACCCAAACAAACACACTGCAATGAAATTCCATTTTTAAACCAACCAGATTGGCAAAAATAGAAAGTCAGGCAAAACCAACTAAGGGAAAGAGGCCATACATGCGCCTGGAATCATGGACAGGACTTGTGCCGTCCAAAATGCTCTTCCTTAGGAATTTACAGACAGGACTCAATTAAATTGCTCTATAGAGACGTAGGCACACAAAAAAAGTAAAAATAATTATTAAAACTCAAGGTGGGCAAGGAAAACAGCTGTGGAAGGAGTGATCCTCTCTTGCTTAAGACATCAAGGGAGGTTTCATAAAGAAGCCAGAATCAAAGCTGAGCCTGCAAGTTTACCTGGTTCAGGGGAGACGTGGTCTGTTTCAGGCCAGGGGAAGGAATCAACACAGGGCACCCGACAATGAGCAGTTCAGTGTGACTGGAACAGGATGCAAAGTTGGGGACAGCGTGGACAAACAGGCTGGAGAGAGAGGCAAAGACCAATCATGAAGGGTCAGTGATGCAAGGCTCCATCCCTCTAGGAGAAGGTGGCTTTTTGTTGTAGTATTTTAGTAGCTGACGAACCTATTTAGCCAAGGCTAGCCACTAACTCTGAGTTTGTGTGGAGGTGGAGTGAGGCAGGTAGGGAGAGAGGAGGTAGAAGCAGGTAGAGAATGCCAACGAAACACTCTCAACAGGAATGGGAAGCAATGAGAAAGGCATGAGCACAGAACTTGAAGCCTCGGAGAACCACAGAAGACAGAGGAGCCAAATCACGAGGGGCAAGGGTGACCCAAGACTGAGGACCAGCGGGCCGGGCAACAGGAACCCATTATAAGCAACTGGCTTGTCAGATGATACTTTTTCACAATAACTATGGCAGGGATGTATAAGATATACTGGAGAGTGGTGGGACCAGGGTAATGAGACCACGGTCTCACTTCTGCCATATCTCAGAAGAGATAACAGTGGCCTGAAAAGGAAGAGAGGGCAGGTTGAAATGGCACTTTGTGAGCAGAGTATTAGATTAGAACTCAGGTTAGAGAAAAGGGGTGCCAGGGAAAGGAAAGATGAGCAGCAGCAGGAAAACCCAGCAAGGCACTGGAGTTCACAGTTCCATTTTCGATACGCTGAGTTTAATGGTGCCTACCGGATGTCCAGGCCAGCAAGGAGACCTGCAGCATGAAGGAGGAGCTGAGGTCCTCCTACAGCCAAACAGAGCGAATGATGCAGAGCATAAGAGTATGCTCTCTGGATGCAGGGGAATAGATGCCACTGCGAATCTTGCTTCCCTAAGTGACTTTATAAATTCCTGAGCTCTCCATGGGTGGCATCAGACCCTGTCAGTACGCTCACGCGATCAACCCAGAGTAGTTTGGGAAAGTGGGTTGTCCTGGGGGCGAGGGGGAATTTGTTTTCTTTACGGCAGGCTGCAGCTAGACTGATCCTCCCTTAGGATGTCTGCTCTGCATTGTGGAACAGGGTGGAAGCAGGCTTGTGGGGACATGTAATTCTCAGATGCTCCAAGGACAGGGGAAGCCTCTGCCTCCAAATTCCCCCAGTTCCTCTTGAGTAACAGTATAGTGACAAGTCAATGGTGATAAAAATAAGCAAAATGAGAAGTCTGCACTGAGACACTTGGTGAGATGTTCCAAAATGATTTCTAACTGGTGATAATATACAACAAGACCCTAACAGCTCAAAATCCGTTTGGTTGCCCACACCACGGAAAGAAGGTGGGCTTTTTACAGATGGGAGTCTTTCTCTGTTGGAATCTGTTAAGTGAACTGAAGATCATACCTAACCTATTTAACAATCGAGGTGAGGCGAGGAAGGTGGAAGGGGAAGCTAGGACAGGTAGAGAATGACAACAGAACGGTCTCAGCTGGAATGGTTAGGAGGCCCTGGGAAGCCATGGAAAAGGCACAAGCCCAGGAACTGAGCCTCAAAGAGCCACAGCAGATGAAGAGAAGCCACACCACCAACGAAAAGGGACGCCCGAGCCAGGACCCATCACAGCAAGGGTGCTTCACTGAGAGAGACCTGCAAGCCCAGCCCCTCCCTCCTGCAGAATGGGAGCAGAGGTCTGCACGGCTGAAGTCCTCAGACGGGCAGAAGCGCTTCCACCACACTGTGGTTCTGCAGTAATCCCCACTGGGCAGAAAGGAGGGAAGGAAGCATATTTACAGATTATTTGTTTCAGATTATAAGAGAAAGTTTATTTAGAAAGTTACAGAGGTAGTACAAGTGAGCCATAAAAGAAATGGGCTAAGGAAACAAGTTACAGAGGCAAAAGAAGGGCCCTTGGAGCTTAAGAAAGTACACTGGAGAAGAAGATTTGAGAGGGTGTGCTCTGGTGGGAGGAGGATGGGGGAGGGGAGGGGGGGAGGAAGAGAGAACGAGGCTCTTGAGAGCTCCTTAAATCTTCCACAGGCCTCCTCTCCCCACCACATACACTGTGTTTTTAAAGATAAACACTCAGGAGGGAATATCAAATGTCTACAAACAAGCAAAATAGGAATGTGCACCCTGAGAGGCATGTGTGAAGCCCAGGACTGGTTCTGCTGAAATGGAAGGGAACTAGCTGTAAGAAGACTATTAATGAACTCTAGGTGGCACGCTGGGGGTGAGGGGTAGAGAGCCGTCCTGAAATCCAGACAAGAGCCTTTGGTATTAGGAGAAGATTTTCTAGTCATTAAAGTCAGTGATGGGGACTATTCCTTTGTGACAGCTGAAAATAGATCCCCCTCCTCCCTCCCAACAAATCCTCAGCGACTGGCCTTTAGGCCCTTTTAGGGGAGGCTTCTATAGCTGACAGCCGTGATCTCTTTTCCTGGGACTTTAAGAGTAGGGCACGGAGGAACCAAAACTACCTAATTAGCGGCAGGGCCCATTGTCCTAATACGGTTAGCATTCTAGGGAAAAGAAAAGCCTGGGTCCTTCCCAGGAAGTGTGTGAGGGTAAAGGCTCAACTGAGAAAAGAAACAAAAAGAAACAAACAAACAAAAAAAAAGCAGACTAGTCACATCGGTGACGGGAAGCCCGATTCATGAGTCAAACATCTCTCGAAGGAAACTTAAAGACTATGAGATCTGGAAAGGACGCTCAGGACGGGTGGACTGTTTGATCCTAAAACAACAGTGTCTCTAAACAAACAGAAAAAGGCTTGAAAGTGTAGAGATAAATACAGTCAACAAAGTATCTCTGGGGGTGGAATTACAGATAACTTCTCTCTGTTTTTCCTTTTTGACTATTTACACTTTCTAAATTTTGATAATGAGTACTTAGGCTGAGTCTAAGAGTGTGCTGGGTGGACAAAAGGGAGGCGGTGTATTTCGGGCAGACAGAAGAACATAAAAAAGGAGACACACAAAACAGCACAGGGCAGCAGGGATCTCGGGGGTCAGTCTGGCTGGACTGCAGGTGTGAGTACAGAGGGGCCTGGAAAGGGGGCTGTTCCCCAAACACAAAGGGTCCCGCACACCAGGAGCGGAATCTGGGGTTCTCCCATAGGGAACCAGGAGCCGGTGAAAGTGAGGGCGTTCATCAGCAGATTGCTTTACACAAGAAAACAGTTCCAAGTAATCACTTATCCGTCCCCCCTGGACAGCTTCATTACCCCAGGGCACAGCCCAGCTGAATGGACTGTGCTGACACGCTAAATGGTCTTTTCTGACAAGATGAGCCTGCCCCAAATCTGATTACCCAAATGGACACAAATGTAATTGGCAGTTTTAAAGGACAGCTTCACGCTATTGTTTTTCAAGCTTTTCCAGTGGATGAGCATCCGGAACTCCCTTCACTATAAACTTGACTATAAACTGTGTACATGTCCGACACTCACTCCTCACCCCTGGCCTCCCGCAGCCGCGCGGACGCCACAGGCCGTGTTCGTCACACACACCCCACCCGGGGCCTCGGTGAGAGTTCTCTGTGCCTCCCCATGTCGCGTCCATGAGTTCAAATGATGCAAAGCAAATTGCTCATCCAGAAATAATTTGAAATATAAAAAGGCTTATATTTAGAATATCCATGTAAATATTTATCCTTTCGGATGACCCCTGTTTTTCAGTTTTTCTTTTGACGATGGCAAACATTTCATCAGGTTTGATCGTCAAAGGGAACGACACCAGCGAGACAAGGCTGCTTTCCCAAGTTCCTCGCTGGCCTCTCTGAAAGGGAGAAAGGAATGTCAAGGAAATGGGGGGGAACGCTTCAAAAGAGTGGGACACTAGCGAGCAGGGCCTCCTCTCCTTTTCACCTTGTCTTTTCTCTCCCCCATTCACAGCTTCGGCTCCTTTGTTTGTTTAACAAACCATTACAATTATACCCCCATCAATGGGGAGGAATGCGCACTCTCTAAGTAGCTGTCCTCGAAATCCACATGTGTGGTCCACCCCACAGCACATCCGCAGGCGGGTTCAATGTGCTGGTCTGTGCTCCAGTCGCCCTGGAGGCCGGGCACCTTGCTTACAATAAGCCCCAATTTCCCGCCGCCGCATGCTTGCTGCTCCTTCCCAGTAGCCTATAGCGATGTCTCAAATCGGGCTTCCTTTCCTGCTTCCCTAGCGACTGCACTGTCTGTCCTGCCTGGGCTTGTCCCCCTCTGCTTCTGTGTCTACTGCCTGGTGTGCTAGTCACCCACTACCTGTCCTCAGCCCACAGGCTCACCACCAACTACTGGGCAGACACATTCCAGGATCCTACTGGTTATCATGCCCAATCTTCTGATGTCAATCACACGGTAAACAGACACAATGGCAGGATTCCCCGCCCCCCGCCTCATTAGAATGCTAGTGCCTTTCTTGGTTGCCAGTAGATATACCGGCATGTCAGGATGAATTTCAATGTCTTGGCCAATAAATCAAAATATTATTTAGTAAGAACATTATATTTCAAAGGGAACTAAATAAGATTAAAACAATAATATATTTCAGCTGGATTCAAAGCCCTCTCATGCTATTCTGTCTAATAATTTCCATCTGCCAGCCCTGTGAGAGGGGCAGAAAAGCACTTTCACTCCCATCTAACAGATGAGGAAACTGAGGGTCAGAGACTGAAGTTCTTTACCCACAGGCACTGATGAACAGATTCTGCAAGAGATGAGCTGTCTTAAGCCAAGCGTCTAGCACACAGTGAGTGCCCCAAAGTCTTAGCTTGCGTTAACGTCATTGCTGAGGACCACGAAGGTGATGAGAGGCTGAAGCCAGGTGCTCGGAGCTCCGCCGAGCACTGCGTCCACTGGCGTCTGGCACCCCCTCGCTAAGCTGTCTGCCGAGGGGCATCAAACTTCCGCAGCAGCTTTTACTACACTGTTTCTAAATCAAGCCTCAGAACCTGTAGCTGGATTCCCTAGTGCTACTGGAATGTGACCAGCATCTTCCTCGGGCTTATCAGTCAACATCTTCCATAAAAGGGAGGGCAACCTTACACAGCCCCTTATGCACACAGGCAGGGTGCAGTCAGGGCAGCCTTAACGCTTCCGAACTGACGGGGCTGGCAGCAGGAAAGCCCACGGATCTGCAGACGCTGTGGGGCTGTGGGGGACAGCAGAGGCCATGAGAAGTTGCTAACTGCATCCTGATTCCCTGAAATGCAGAGTGCACACATGCTTTAAGAAAAAAAGAAAAGGTTAGAACTCTATCCCAAGGTATTTTTGCAATTTGAGAGGGAAATGCCTTTTTATTCTTTACAAGAACCTGTCTGAAGTACCTTGAACCTCCTGCACGTCCCTGATTAATTTTACTATGTGTGTCCAAGCAGTTATTAACGAACATGCCCAGACGGAAATAATTTTAAAAAGCGACCGTCACTTGCATACCTACTGGGTGACAGGAAACGTCAGCGTCAATCCAGTGGTCAGTGTTCAGGCGGTCATGGAGTCCTCTCAGAAACGTCGGAGGATTCACACCTGTAAGAAGAGATCTCGCACATCTTCAGTGAATGAAGCTGGGAACACAGTCCCCCATCACGCTGCCCCTGGGCTTCCCTTCAAGAGCCCACACACTCAACTGATAATGTGCAAAGGGGATTTTCTACTGCTTTTCCATGCATCTTAACAAACGACAGATCAATCTTAAACTTTAAAATCTTGCAGTGTAATACGTAAACAGACAGACCTACCACACTTAACTTTAAAATAGCTCAGTAAAACCATGTGGCAGAAGTCTTAAAACATGTGCGTCATCTGATAATATTTAAAAGGTGTCATGAAGTTCATAATGTTGTAACTTAGAAGATTTTCAATATTTCATAGAGTCTTGCCCAAGAAGACCTTTAAGTATTTCTATTATATCCTTTGCCCTACTTGTAACTGGATTAGAAAAAACCCTGAAATCTTCCCCTGCTTTCTGCAAGTCGGGGGGGGGGGGGGGGGGGGAACAACAATGCAACTGCTTACATAAAATATTCAAAACAGCACTGGGAGGAAACGTGTGTTTTTTTGTTTTTTAAATCAACAGTATTAGAATACCATAAAACAGGTATGCAAATCTATGTAATAACAAAACTGGGAACAAATGATGAACTGAAAAATGTCAGTAATAACTAGTAGGCATTCATTTTTCACAAAAGCTTTGTATAAGCATACACATTTATGGACTACGCAGGGTGAAAAGGCCGAAGGGCTCTTCACGGTTCACAATCCAGTGGTGACCAAACCTGGCCACGGATTGCAATGCCAGGGAAATCTGTGGCACCGGCTGACACAGCATCACTGGGGCCCTGGGGTTTACGGTTTACCACGTCCTCAGGGCCGAGCGGGCAGCCGGCTTTGCACTACTGATCCCTGGTGAACATCCGGAAACCGGTATCTATGTTCACCAATTAATTATAAAGCCTGGCTTCTTCCAACTAAGACTATTCCAACCAGTTGATCCTCTTAGGTGAAGAGTTCTCCAGGATTTTCTTACCCAGTCCGAAGATAAAGATATTATGAAACAAAGCCAGTTAGAGCTCACCTAAGTGATTTTTTCACTTGGTTGCCTCTTCTTAATTTGATCAAAATAGGCTATGTCTGTTTATTTTGCATAAGAACATGCTCTTAAGTTAAAATCAGAAAAATTAAGGCCGTTTTAGACAACTAAATCTTTAAAATAACCCTCCACAAGTCAGGAAAAAGCTGGAGGTGAGCAGGTTCTGTGTCTGAATCATCCAGAGAATTTGTGTTAAGTGTATCCTGCAGTTTGCATGTATAAACACTTCACAAATCATCTCCATGGTCTGTCCCTCTTCTCAAAATACCCAACATTTATCCTGGTCTCCAAAGGCCTGGATTAAAGTTTTTTTTTTTTTTTTTTTAAACGGGGGCTTTAAAAAACATTAAAGCGAGAGAGTGGAATTCTTCTGGATGATTCTTCCTTTGCTCCTGCCCATCTCGTCCACAGACAATACCAAGTTATGAATTCAGAGAGGCGGAGGCCCTCTTCTGCTTCACTAGAAAGGGAACACATGACACGAAGTACGCAAACCAGGCAGTGGAGTAGCTTAGCTTCATTGTCAAGATATTCAAATGATCACTACAAGAAAGCGATTCCTTTCTGAATTCAACAATACTTCTTGGCCTCCGAGGGCTCACACAGGAGCTTATTCTTAAGCTGTTCAATGTAAGCAGCACCAGTGAAAGAGGAGAAGCCCGGCCCGGAGGAGATCAAGTCCCTGGCCTTTCCCACCTGCCATCTCAGCACCAGTCTAATGCTTAAATAGTTAACAATGCAACCGAGAGCCTAAAAGCACGCATGGCCCTGGGGAAAATCCTGAGCCGCGGAGGACGATTTAATACAGCAGAGAAGAGACAGTTCAGAAAGAGAGCACATCTAACTTTGACAGGATACTACTTGCACACTGCTTTTCAGGTCTGAATTTAGATTTCAAAATCAGAGAAAAATGTTTTAATGTGTCAATTATATATATATAAAAAAATGTACATGGTGAAAAAAATGACCCTACAACATTCAACATTCCTAAATACAAATGTTTCTGAGCTCCAGAGTAGCAAGAAAAAAAAAATCATGTTTTTCTAGGAATGGGGACTGGCACACAGTAAGTAGACAGATTAGTTCTAGTTAATTGTTTTAAATAAAATGGGGAAATATTTGGGGGTAAATGGTGCTTCTTCACTGACGACGAAAACTAAAGTTTCATGAATCAAGAGCAGGTGATTTCTGGGATGCATTTTTCTGGTTGTCACCATGTGTCTCTCCAGGCATTTACTTCTGAGCAGCGTTTACGAACGTCCTTTCTGTTAATGAACTGGTTTAGCCGCCTGCTGAGCGCTCACTGAAACCCGAATTGAACAAAGGGGTTTCCCTCCAGTTCCAGCTCGTTCACCTCCAGCCACTCCTGATTTTGCTTCAGTAAATTCTTCAGACTGACTTACATATTCTTTTTTTTTTTCTAATGATTTGAGTGGGAAAGAATTGAGCACGCCCCAAACACTGGGAACTCTGCCTTGGTTTTCAGTGAAAGACTCCTCTAGACTGAAGATGGACAAGGTTTGTTTTCGAAAAGCCTCTTAACTAAGTTTTTCAGTTTTATTTCCTAAAGTCCGTAATTCCAAATGGAAAGGAGCCCACCTGATGTGGTGGATGACAGACAAGGAAATCTTATTTCAGTGAGGTGACCACAGTGAACAGTAGTCGACCTCTGAAGTGAAGACCCTAAATGGGATACTCATATCCGTACGACACAGAGGAACATGTCACAAGGGTCACCCGAAATCTGAATCGATCTGGAGCCTGAAACCTGGCCCTCCACCTTTTCTCACAACCCCCGAGGGACCTTGCTCATAACGCAAAGTTTCAACCCCTCCTTGAGGTCACAGGTCTCCCAAATCTCGATCGTCAATCCTAAACTTTCAAACTGCAGAAAATTCATCTACCTGCCTCTCACCTGAGTAAACCTGTCACCCCAGCAAGGGGGCCCTGCACAGCTGTTCCCCAAGTAGCGTAGAGCCCTCAGGAGGACACGTGTGGGGTACACTCAGGGAGGCCAGACCTCCGCAAGACATTTCCAGCCTCTCCTGGTGCCCTGAGGCTTCAGGAGCTCACTACTGTGAATGCCCAGGGCCAGAGGCAAGTCTCTCCCCTACCAGGTACGTGGAAATCTGCAGGTTCTCCAGGACATACCCACGAGGGAAGGGAAGACACCTACAAATGACCGCCACGAAATTTCCCTCAAGGTCGGCCAAATAGGGGCTGAAGTGTGAATTAAGGTAGTCATGGGGAGCAGAGAAGAGGACGCTTCCTGCATACTTGAAGTTGTGGAGGGACAGGCAGGCTTGCGGGCGCCTCGAACAGGTGCTGGGGTGCTTGGACCAGTGCACATCGGCGCTATCGACTAGGTGCAACCTCGGTACCAGGCCAGACTGCTTTGCAAAGAAGGCCCGCCCTGCTGCAGAGAGGAGCCCACAGGCCTCTGCAGAGGCCCTGGGGTCAGGCTGTGCTTTAGCACCCAGGGGGCAGACAGAGAAGGGAGGAAACAAGCAGATGTTAAGACTTTACTTACAGATTAACTCTTCTGACTCCTATGCAAATACCTGGAAAGGGAGAGGCAAAGAAAGTTATCTTTAAGGCCTTTATCTTAAACTCCAAATTGCTTAAAAACCAAAGGGGGAAAAAAAACACCAGGAAGTCAAACAGAAAGAGGAGAGAGAGAAGCCAGTGCCGCCAGTGTTGAGGCACAGCACAGCCCTGCTTCCCACGTGTGGACATGCCTCCAGACCAGCATGCGGGGCGGGGAGTGGGGCTGTGGATTTCCAGAAAATGGAAATGACCGTGTGCTGAAAACTGAGGTGGCTTGGGGGAGGGGTGATTCCCACCCTAGGAGAAAGGATATAAATCCTTATGACAAGTTTGTTGATCCACAGACACTGCAGTAATGGTAGGTACTCGTGGTACCGAATGAAATGTCTAAGAGAGCCCAGACTCTGAGGTCAGTCATGTCCTCAAAGCAAACCCCACTGCAGTTCTGTGGCTGAATGTCTGAAACCTTCGAACGAGGCTTAGGAAGGCCCCTGAAAACTGGAGAGGACTCAAGATATGGCAGCCATTACTCAGAGATTAGGACTTTTGAACAGAGCTTGGGCAAGAAGAACTTCAGATGTACAAGAGTCAGTAACCAGGGAACCCCATTTTCCTGCCACATAGGCACCCCCGAAGTCTGCCCAGCATAGGAGGTGCACGACCAGAGGGAAGATGGGCCTGGGAGAGGAGCACTTGCCTGGGGACCAGGTGCCCAGTTGCGGAGGCAAAGTGTGCAAAGATGGTGCCCTCTGTGCTTTGGTCTTTAGGAGCTGAGTAGTTTATATTAAATTGCACCCAAGAAGAGACCTTGCAAGCAGGGAACGTGGAAGCAAGGGCACGTTAAGCAAGCAGGCAGCTGTCTGGAAAACCAGAGCAGCCAGAGCACAGGGCCACCCTGGTCTCACAGGGCTGGGCCTCTGGTGAATAGGCTCCCACTCTCACACCACACAGGTGGGGCCCAGGATGGAAGAGGGAGAAGGAGGCAGTAAACGAACACTCACATGGCCCATCCCCAACCCCCACCACCTCATACGGGCAACCACTTACAGGACACTACTCTCCAATTTGTGGTACCCCAAAACTTGACGGGGTGGGGGTGGGGGACGGTGGGAAAGTATGCTGGAGAATGGAGGGCCAGCCCACTTTATCAGCCAAACTCAGTTCTCATGTGGCTTCCTGTAAACCTACTACCAGCCTGGAGTCAGGTTAGGTCAGTGAAAGGGACATTGCTACAGAGAAGACTGAGATCCACACTAGCCCCCCTTCATCCTAATCACCACCTCCTGTCGGAGTGAGTCCAACAGGAAAACATGCTCCTGTCACTGGCTGTTTGGAATTCCTTAATGGTCCCATTAGTTTCTGTCTATTGCAACCAGGAGTCCTGAATAATCAGGATCACTGAAAGGTTTTAATCAGGAGAGCAATATGCTCAGGCTTGTGTTACAGAAAGAGACCTCAGACCGGAGAATATAGATCATGCTCCTGGATTCATCCATTTTAGACCTTAAAACCAGTGAAATGGTCATTTCCTTGGGGGAAAAAACACAAAACGGCAACAACAACAAAAAAAAGTGCACAAAAAATAATAAATGCAATAACTAAACACTGAAGGCTCTCTCTAAAACTGTTCACGGAGAGTTTTAAATCTTCCATGAATCAAAACTAACAACACTCTTATGCACTTTGAGTTGAATATACAAGGCAAATGAGAACCATTTTAGGGAAAGAACAAGAAATGACCATCTTAATGTGGTTCTAAGGTACATGTTGACTCTGTGTGTGTGTGTGTGTGTGTGTGTGTGTGTGTGTGTGTGTGTGGTGTGTTTTATGAATCACTTTTAATTTATATGCTCAAACCAAAAGGAAAACATTATCTTGGTCAATGACACCTAATGGCTCAATTAAATCATTCCCCAAATAAAGTACACTTTGTTATAGTATAAACACGTGTAAGTCCTACCATTATTTTAAACACATTGAGAAATGTGCTTTACTTACTCATTTTAATAATGATATTTAACACTCTCTTATAGTATGACCCCTAACTCTTTTTACCCCAACTACTGCCTTCATTTTAACTTGTTTGTTCAGGGAGTCAGAAAGTCAAGACATTTTAATGATATTTCTTAGCAACTTTTCTTACCTAAAAGTGGTAAGGTAATACATTTAATCTCCTTTATTCCGCTATGTGAGAAGCATACCCTACTCAAGAGTAGGCTGTGTTCCTACAGTTAGTTTAAAAACGTTAACCAGCTGATAGTATTCCACCAGATACAGGCAGACCTCGGAGACACTGAAGGTTAGGTTCCAGACCACAATACAGCAAGTATCGCAATAAAGTGAGTTGCAATCTTTTTTGCTGATGGAGGGTCTTGCCTTCAATTTGTAAGAAACACCTGTAAAGCACAGTGACACGCAGTGCAATAAAATGAGGGGTGCTTGTGCAATCTAAGGGAGCTGGCTGGCGTGGGGGAGAGCGCCGCAGAGCTGGGCGGCCCTGGGTCTGCATGCTGGCTCGGCTGCTTGCCAGGTATGTAACCTGAGCAAGTTCCCTGACTTCTCTTTACAATGACATCCCTCTACCTTGCAGACTGTTAAAAGATTATACATTACATATGTACAAACAGGCACAATGACTGGTACAGAGTCTAAAGTATATGTACAAAGTAGACATGGTCTGTTAATAAGTATCAAGAACGATTTTACGAACAGGTTAAGGTCACAATTAGAAAAAAACCATTAATAAGCTGTTTCCAAAGACAATGTAACAGAAAGAGTGTAAATCACTGATTCATTTCAACAATCTGTCTTTAAATTGGATCACCATAATACAATTCCATTTCCTAACACATACTTACAAAAGAAATGTCTACTTTCTTGCATGCTTTGAGGTTTATATGTCATATAGTTGAGAGACTTCTAAATTATTAAGCAGTATAATATTATTAGCTGTGCTTTTAATGGCAATGTCATGTTTAACTAAAGAAAACAATGAAAAACGGGCCTGGCATAACTTGGTCTTACCAAGTTATGGTAATGATATATAGAAGAGATTCTGGCATTTTGGGATATTGCTAGAATTTTCCTCTTGTATGTGTTGGTGGGAAAGTGAACTAGTTTCAACTAGAATTACTTGGAGAACAGGAATTTACACACGCCCATCGAATCCTCTCTTCGCTGAGGCCTTCCAAGTGCAGCAGCTGTGGATAGCTTTGCTAGAAGTCAGCCCCAAGAGTCAAATAAATTTGGAAGCGGTTTATCTAGTGAGAGGCTTAGGGGGGGAAAAAAACTCAAGTGTAAGATGAAATATAAGAAAACTTACAAAGAACACTGAAACTAAAAAAAAAAAAAATTATGGCATATTATAGTCAAGGACATTTTGTGAAAAAATGTTTGGAGGGAGGCCAAGTTATGGTTAAGCAACACCGTTAGCACTAAAGCTGCAGAACAGGGGGCGGGTTGCTGTAGGGCGAAGAAGGCAATGGCTTAAACAGAACAAAATGTATGTGACGGGGGAAAAACAAGCAAACTGCTGAATAGGAAATTTAAGGCAGGAATTACTGTTTTGAAATAGGTGTTTAATACAAATCATAATCTCCAGATGTATGGAGAACGATAAGAGATAAAAACTGTGGATCATGCCAACCATGTGTTCCCTCAAATAAACACTGGATTTAGGGGCACTTATTTCCTAACACGTATTTCACAATTTTAGGAAATTTGGACAGAACATATGCAAACGGAGAATCACCTCATATTACGATTTTAGGAGCATGATTTAGAGACTCTGAATTGTAATATATGCACCCTACTAAGTGTGTTTCTGAAAGGAGGGGAACTCCTCCAATGTCTTCCTGGTACTTACTTGTTTGTTTTATAAGATGAAACAATGTTAAAACATCTTTTTAAAATGTAAGGGAGGGAGATCACAAAATTTCTAATAAGCAAGTCATGATAAATAAAAGCCAGTTGTATAAAACCTCGTATGCTGGGAAAGAGGCAGGGGGCGCGCGCTGACGCAGCGAGGAGGAGGACATGGACGCCCACTGACCCCAGGCAGGCCGACGGGGCGCAGTCAGATGGCCCCGCAGAGACACACTCACCTTTCTAAGTGTGAAGCACAGAGGAGTTTCAGATGTGACATGAAACAGAGGCCACATCAGATGGAGAGCAATCCTAGAGGGGGTTAAAAATCAAAAGGTTAAAAAAAAAAAAAAGAGGCATTGGAAAAAAACACCTTGGTACTGTGTAAGTAGACATTTATATAGAATACGAGTTCAGGAATGCCAGGATCAAAACTGTCTCTCCGTCAACACGCCGTAGTGGCGTATTCCAGCATTCCGGAGGCACACCTTCCAGTGCTTAAAGGGTTTTTAGTTCTGGAGAAGTCCAGCGATGTGGTTAAAGGCAGGGGCAGTGGTGCCAGAATGCCTGGATTCTCATCCAGGGGCCACCGCATGCAATCTGCTTATCTCTCCCTGCCTCAGGGTCCTTGCCGCAAAATGGAAACAATATTCATACCTATGGCACAAGAGTCTTTTGAGGATTAAACGAGTTAATCTGAGTAAAGTGTTTAGCACCGAGGGGTAAGTAGGGAGACCTCATGTATTTACAATTATTTTCCAGAAACCACAATTCAGGTAAAAAATACCTCACAGTCTTGAGCAGAAATCAGATGACAGTCACATCTTTTTTTTTTTTTTTAAAGTGTCAACTAAGAACACTGTCTTTTGGGAAAGGAAACAAGTACCTGAGCAGGGCTGAGGGTGAAGTGAAAATGAGGGGAGGAGGATTCCAAGGAGCAAGAAAGGGCCACTAAAAGCCCAGAAAAACAAGCAAGCAAACAACAAATTTTGCAAAGACAAGGCTGCTACTAAGGGGAGATGCTAGAGGGCAGAACTTGTGGACGGTAAGCACACCCAGTAAAGGTAATTTTTAGTAATTCTGTATTTCAGAACAGCATTTCTTGCCATTCAATCTAATCAGTAAGGAGATGTCTCCCTTCCAATGACTAGATAGGCTTTACTGGGGCTGCTTTATTTGGTCAGTCTGGATGGATGGGAAGCTACCTAAGAGGGAAGTATCTGGTATCTTTCTATAGGGGTGGGGAACATCCAGCCTTATAAGGCCTGAGAAATCAATACCAGCTAACATCACATGTCTCACCAAAGAGAAGCAGTTCCAGCCATCACAATACGGGTGGGTTAATTAAATATTTGACCAAATATAACAGGTTAATTTTTAAGTTGATAATTTTGTATGGCCCGCGAATGAGGTTATAAATATCCAAATGGCACTTGGCAGAAAAAAAAGGTTCCCCACCCCTGGTTTATGAAAATAAATAGACACACAAATACAGACAACTAATATAGGTTGATCCCCAAACCTATTTTGTGGGCTTGACTCTTAAGTTACTTGACTCTTAAATTATTACGTCTTAGATATTATAGTAGTCTTCAGTCCTGAGGGGGAAATAAGTCCTTCTGATGGAGGACAATGTAGTTGAAGTTGTCTGAGTCTATAAACATAGCAAGAATGCAACTTTCAACTGCAGTCACTTCCTGGGCCTGTGTGTAGTTCTTTCTACCAATGCAGACAAAGATAGGCCTCACCTGTAAGAGCTGCAACATCCAATGGGAAAGTGTGGTTTGATTTCCTACTTTCCCTTCCACCCTTGACCCCTCTCTACTTTGGTATGATGTCACACAAAATTACTTCCAGAAACTGGGAGGACAGAGCAGCCAAGTTATAAAACTTAAGTGCTATGCGTACTGCTTTCTTAGCTGTAAGTTAATACTCATGGAGGTGAGAGTCTATCGATGGTCAAGGCCATGGTAATTTTCCCATTTTGTAAGAAATCTCAAATCACAGCAGAATCACAACCTGCTGAGTCTGCCACTTCTGTCTGAGACCCGCAGAAGCCCATTCTTCTGCAAGGCTGCTACCCCCACTCACAAATTCATAAACCGGCATTTTAAATTTCATCCACACCTTTAATCAAAACAGAAAACCACACAGAATTCTTTAAAAATAACCGTGGTGGTAAAAATAAAACAAAAACAACATGGAGAGTGAAATATCAGCAAGTTCCTGTACTCGTTTGCTTACTTGCCCCCCACCCCACCCCAATCATTTTCTAAAATGTCCCATTATAATTTTAAGATGTTATTTTCCCAAAGAATATTGACAACTATTTCCCACTTAAAGCCCTGGTTTAAAAAGAAATAGGTTTTAACTTGAGAATAGATAAAAAATTGGGCTTCTCCTGAGGTTCTCTGAGATCATAGCAGATGGCCGTTAGAATCAAAACTTCCCTTACACTTTTCACTGGGAGGTGAAGGTGTTTGCTTCCTTTGATAGAGGTTCATAACACACAGTGGTGGTAAAACTGGTTAAAGATATTGTCAAGTGATGTTTTGTTTTGCATTATTTAACATCACATCAAAGAATTAAATCATGAAAAATGGAAGCTTTATCCATCTCAATCACTAAATCTGGCTAAGTGAACGTCTACCCAACTCTAAATTAAAAGCTTTTTCATCTTCTTACTGAAAATGTCTAAAAGCTGTGCTGAGATTTATTTTCAGGAAAGAATATTCGAGAAGAAACCTTGGCTTTGCAAAGGACAATGCCTTGCACTTTTTATGCCTCCTGTTCAGAGACTGAACAAACTTGCCAAATCAAAAAAGCTGTGTAATAATTCTCCATAAAGGAAAGATTTTAAAAGGCTATAGCACCAATCAGGTAACAACAGATCAATCAGGTTTTCTTAAAATGTAGTATTTGCAGTTGAAGCCTGGATAAGTAATTACATTCAAAGTAATGTACAGGGAGCTATCAATCCCCATTCATTCAGCAGGCATTCACTCAGCCAAGAGCTCTGCGAGGCCTGGAGATATAGAAATGAATACGACACAGCTGCTTAACTTCCAGCGAAAAGAAGACACCTAAACAAAGATCAGCGGGGCAATGTGTCAGTGCTGTAACAGAGGTGTGCACAAAGCGCAGGCGGCCAAGGGAAGACGCCATAAATTCTTCCTGGGAAACCAAGCAAGTGGGGAGATGTCAAAAGAAGGCAGGCTGTTGTTTCCTTGTGATCAACTCAAGACTTTTTCCTTACTCTGTTCTCAAAAGTAAGGCAATCATTTTAGGATTTACGAACTGTTCTAACTGCAAGTGCTATATGTTGATCCATTTATGTTTGATACAAACTTTCAGTTAAAATATCCCAAGAATATGTTTTTAAAATAAGTGTATTATTGCAATACTCCCATGTAACACACATAATCCCGAACCCCATGAACAGCGAGCATTCTCGAAAGTTAGATACAAAGTTCAAAGATGCTTTGAAACATGAATGAACAGAAAACACTCTACAGAGATTTAGTAGTACTATATTAATAATGCCTATTTTAAATATCTTTTATTTTCTTCAGGCAAAAATAGAAGAATTACCTGATTATATCATGGTTAATATTTGTCTTTCTCTACTTCTATGTTTAAAAAAAGAAGAAGGGTGTTGGATCAACTTCTACTTAACATCATTTATTATGCACACCATATTCCTACTTATAACACAGTTGTGACAGAATGTCCATTGTTCATTACACACTAGCCCCAAACTTGAGTAATTCTAATGTGAGCATGAGAAACCACCGTCTCCTTTGGGGTGAATTTCCAAATTCCTCTGTGTTAAATTGAGGTCTAATTTTCCTTGTGCCTGGTTTTCACAAGAAGGTCCATTCCGCCCCATGTGCTCCTTTTCAGCTGTCAATAAACAGAGGCAGTGAATTCCCCATGGCTTCACAAAGCTAGTTAGGCAGAGCCATTCATTCCTTCAGGAAAACAGGGCATTGATTTCAGTGAGTTCCCAGGGAGCAGCTGCAACAAAGAGATCAAAGGCCCACCTCTCTTTCCCTCCATTGCTTTCATTAGGCCAGGCCCAGACAAACAGCGACAGGTTTCCTTGAGACAAGGAGAAGGCCCAGAGACCACCTCATGGTTCAATTCAAATTCATCCATTTCCTACATTCCAGTGACAGTCCAGAATGCTAACCATGACAAACCAGCACAATCGCCCGGCATAATATACTGCACGCTAGTTCATCCAAGGTCAGAGGGAGAAAACAGGCACCGAGGGAAGTCCTCCGCTTCTAGGGCCTGCTGAGCCTCAATGGCCCCCTGACATTCCATAAATAAACTTTGCCTGCTCACTCTCCCTTTCTTCTTCCATCCTGCAATCCTACAAGTGATGGTCTCACTTAATCTGCAATTTCTTTCGTGTCACCGTACCGTACCCAAACTACGGGGACATTTTATTCTCAATCTACTAGATCTACTGATGATTGGAGTGTGGTTATAGGTGCAGCCCTTATTATTGGCTGGCACCCAGTAAGCTAGGACATACGACAAATTTCAAGCTGTAATTCCTAGGGTTTCCCTCACGGCTGATCTCCCGCAAAGGCCACTAGACCTAAAGAAAGAGTCAGTTTGCGTAAATTCTGTTTGCAAAACAAAACTGTGAACAGCTACAGAACAGTTAGCTTTTTGATTTGAGCTGGGTAATCACCTACCCTGGTAATCCAAGCTCCTAAATGACAGTCTGTGTGTGAATGAGCTGTGTGTGTGTTTGTGGGAGTGAGAAGTGACTAGGAGAGAACACGGATTGTCCTGCTTGGTTACCTACACTGAACAGATATAATTAGAAGTTTTCCAGGGTCTCCACTGAATTCTGAACTGCTTCTTTGACACAGCCTTCATGAAAACCCGTAACAAAATGTGTTCCTTATACTGTGTGCCATTCCATTCCTGTCACTAATCCTGAGTGAACACGGGGATAGATGAGTTAAGCTTCAAAATTCCTAACCTAAAACGAAAATAAACAGTATTGGAATGGAAGGGATGGCGAACTCATTCCTTGACACAGAACATCACCACCTTCCCAGCGCCCATCTTTCAAGCTTCAGTTCATTTGACTGCCAAGGATGCCATTTGGTACAGGGTGCTGACCAGCCCTTGGGGAGAAGACTGTCACTGACTCCAGTGGGGACAGAAATGAACTTAGGAAATACAGAACTCTCAACTGCACAGAAAGTGTATCTTAGCGCAGTGGGACAGTCAGGCAGGACCCTTAAAGCTAACTCTGGCGCTGGTCTTCTTTGGGCCTCTCCGTCTTCCTTCCCACTCAAAATGGAGACAGATATATCAAGAATTCCTTCAGAAGGTATTGTGAAATAACCATTCCTCAAAAATGATATAGCTCATCGGAAAAAGCTGGTCTTATGAGTAGAAACTCCTTATTTAATAGATCACTCTATAGCCTAAGAGAGCTGGTTCGGGAAACTCACTAAGTTTCTATAAATCAAATCATTTTTTAAAAGCACTCAAAAAATGTACTACTTAAAGAAAGGCTACGGCAAATGACGAAACACACTCATCAATTCATTTAACGGCCTTTCAAGAGCATTTACAGAGCACTTAGAAACATCATGTGATCTTCATCACAACCAGCCAAGAAAGCTGGTTTTATTAATTTCTATTTTTGAATGAGGAAAATAGGCTTTGAGATGTAATAAATTAATATACCAAAGCCACAGAACTAAGAAGTAGCAGAGTTAGGACTTGAAGTATTCTGTTTCTAAATCTCATGCTGTTTCATTGTATCTAAATCTCATTGTACCTAGCTACCATGTATGCATATAATCACTCACTGAAGTTCTCTTACCACAGCTATATTAAATCAGTCATCATCTGTTTCTAAACCCAATGCACTGCACCACTCATTCAAGAAGGTAGTGTATGCACTCTGGTATCAAATAGATCCATATTTAAATGTTAGTGTTGCCTTTTCGTAGTTTTGTCAATTAAGCAATTAACAACATTTTTAGGACCTCCGTTTCCTCATCTGTAAAACAGGAATAATAATACCTTTTCTTATAGGGTTTGTGAAGGATCAAATTAGATAACCTATATAAAGCACCTGAAACAGTGTTAGCATATAATAAATGCTTAATAAGGGTAGCTATTACCATTGATGTTGAAAATCAAACCAATGTAAAACCTGTTAAAATGGGAAAAATAAATTTTTTCCTTTTCAATAAAAAGACATAAAATTTAATTTTCAGCCTCTGAATTACATGATTCCCTTTAGCACTAAATATTTAGCACTCAAGTCTAGGAATTTATGTGCCCAACTAATAAACCAAGCAAGATCAAATTGTCATACAAGATATGCTACAATACAGAATATAAACACTAATTGAATTATCTTTTACAAAGCTAATTGAGGCAAATCCCTGGTTGCTATAAAGTAGCAGTGTGGTTTTTCCATATAATCAGCTTTACTTCTTGCCATTTAACCAATTTAAATACAATGTACTGGCTCTAGGCAGAAATTCACAGACTGTTGCCACATGAAGAGAAATATACTTATTAGGAATATTTGTTGCATATAGTTAGTGCTTTAAAGTTTTCAAAGAACTAATATATATCTTACTTTATTTGATCCTAACCCTACTAACTAGGAGAAAATAAATGAACTTTCTAGCACAAGAACAGACTGTCAGTGGTAAATGGAAAACCTTATTTTTTACTCCTTGTATCATTGTTCATAACGTCCTATCGATAGATGGTGGTATGTCAATGCTATAGTACAATGTATAGAATACTGTGGGAAGACAGAGACAGAGGCTAGCATGTCTAGGACATTCTTGACTGTCTGAGCTTGATGAGATTTTAAATCTGAATTCTGAATATGCCATTCAGTAATTTAGTTCTCCTTCAATGCTTTTGTTGATTTTCAAACTTGGGAAATAAATCCCCCTTAAAAATTTTTTTTATCCAAGGCTTCAATATTAAAAAGCCAAGGAATTCAGTCCACTTTTGTTTGATTAAACACCACTTAAGGGTGCTTCTAATTCTACAGTTCTGTGATTTTAAAAATACTGCTCATTCTTGTATTACATTATTCACTATTAATACATCATTTTAAATGTATGGATAAATCTACAGCCTCTTCCTTCACTACCATTTATCTCAGAAATTAATAGTTGGAAAGCAATAGTAAGGATATCTAGGGGAACATGTCTTGCTAAAGAAACTCATCCCATAGCTGGGGAAGTCTGATGGTTATTTCTTTCCTATTAAGAGCTAAGAATTGCCCTCTTATAACCACCCCTAATTGTCTTCTCCAATAAAATGAAACAAGCATAATTTCAAATAAAAGACATTCCAATATTTGAGACAATTTTAACAATCCCTTACATTGAACCATTATTTTGAGACTGTTCCTCTTTTATAATAATAGGCACACAGGGCTATAAATTTTCCTCTAAGTACTGCTATAGTTGCATCCTAGTTCTCTGGAAATATGTTTTCATTGCATTCAGTTCAAAATACTTTCTAATTTCCCTTTTCATTTCCTTTTTTGTCACATGTTTATTTTGTAAAATTCACCAGTGCGACCATTGGGCCTGGTGTTTTGTTTTCTGGAAGTTTTTGTTGTTGTTTTATTTTACTATTAACTTGATCTCTTTAATAGATATAAGGCTGTTCAGGTAACCTATTTTTCAAGTGAATTTTGGTATTTTATATATATGTCTTTGTAGAAATTGGTTGATCTCATCTAATTTATCAAGTTTATGAGCACAGGTTGTTGGTAGTATTCCCTTACTACTCCTGTAATATCCATGAGTTCTGTAGTTATGGCCCCACTTTTATTCCTAATATTGGTAATTTATGTCTTCTCTTTTTCTTGCTTAGCCTGGCTAGAAGTTTATTATTTTACTAATATTTTCAAAGAACAAGCTTTTCATTTTGTTGACTTTATTGTTTTCCTATTTTCAATTTTGGAGACTTCTCAAAGTTTTGTTATTTACTTTCTTCTGATTGCTTTAAGTTTACTTCACTCTTTGTTTTCTAGTTTCATAAGGTAGAAACTTAGGTTGCTAATTTTAGGTTTTCTTTTCTAACATATGCATTTAATGCTATAAACTTCCCTCTAATCACTGTTTTAGCTGTATCCCAACCATTTTCATAAATTTATTTTCATTTCATTTAAAATATTTTAAATTTTCATGAAACTACTTCTTTGACCCATGGATTGTTTGATATCCAAATATTCAAGACTATGTCCTCTTGGTGAGTTTACCATTTTATCATTATGAAAGAATCCTCTTTATTCCTGGCAATATTCTTTGCTGTAATTTCTACTTTCTACTTTGTGATGTTAATATAACCACTTTTAAAAATTAGTGCTAAAATACATGTTATTTTCCATCCTTTAGCTTATAAACTATTTGTGTCCTTATATATGTGAAGTACAGTTTTTGCTGGCAACATATACTTAATTCTTGTTTTTTAAAAAATCTACTATGACATTCTTTGTCTTTTAACTAGAGAATTTAGACCACTTATAATTAATGTGATTACTGATATTGTTAGGCTGAACTATAGCATCTTGCTATTTGTTTTTTTATTTGTCCCATCTGTTCTCTGTTCCCCTTTTCCTTTCTTCTGCCTTCTTTTGGACTGATTATTTTCTGATTTAATTTTATCTCTTGGCTTGTAACTCTTTGTTTTGATGTTGTAGTGACTGATTTAGTGTTTACAGTCATATCCTTAACTAATTATAATGTACCTTCAAGGGATATTATACCTCCTCACATATACTATAAAAACTTTGATTTTCTATTTCAATTTTTCCCCTCCTGACCTTTGCGCAATTAGTGTCATATATTTCATGTGATCAACCCCAACTCTACTGTTACTATTTTTTCTTAAACAATTAATTATCTTTTTTAAAGATTAAAAATTTTTAAATCTTATACATTTACCCAGGTGGCTACCATTTCTGATGCTCTTTCTTTCCATCTGATATTATTTTCCTTCTTCCTAGGGGCTTTCTTTAACATTTGCTGCAGTGTGGGTTTAATGGTAATGTATTCTTTCAGCTTCTATATGTTTGAAAATGTCTTATTTCATTATCTTTCCTGAAAGATATTTTTATTAGCTATAGATTTCTAGCCTGACAGTTTTTTTTCTTTCATTACTTTAAAGATGTTGCTTTACTGTCTTCTGGCCTGCATTGTTTTTGATGAAAAGTCTGATGTCATTCTTTGTTCCTCTAAATTTATAGTGCCTGTTCTCTGCTTGCTTTAAAATATTTCTCTTTATTACTGGTTTGAAACTATTTGATTATGCTGTGCCTTGGTCTAATTTTCTTCCTTTTTTTTTTTTTCTTGCTAAGTATTCATTTGAGCTTCTGAGATATGTGGGGTTATTGTTTTCACCACATTTAGCAGCCTTTCAGCTATTATTTCTTTAACTGTTTTTTTCTTTTCCTTCCCTTCTTTGGAGACTCCAGTTACACATATACAGAGGTATTTGGCTGACTAAAGTTGTCCCACAGCTTAAAGATGGGCTGTTTTCTTTATTCAATATTTTTGTGTTTTATTTTGTATAATTTCTGTTGCTGTGTCTTCAAGTTCACAAAACTCGTTCTTCCTACAATGCTTACTCCTATCCAATGTATTTTAATCATGTTTATGTTGTCTCTAGAAGATCAATTTGGGTTTTATTATAGCTTTCATGTCTCTCAACAAACTTTACGCTTTCTTCTACTATCTTGAACATATGGAACATAGCTATAATGTTTAAATATCTTTGTTTAGTAAATGTTTTATTAAAATATTAATTTTAATTAAAGTGATTTAATTAAAATCTGCTTATTAAATCCATGGCATTTCTGAGTCTATTTCTATTGATTATTTTTTCTCTTTACTATTGAATTTTTCCATTCTTCTGTATATCTGGTAAATTTTGATTGAACACAAGGTACTGCTTACTTTACCTTACTAGGTGCTGAATATTCAGTATTTCTTTAAATGGTCTTGAGCTTTGTTCTGGGATGGAATTAAGCTACTAGAAACTATTTGATTCTTTAAAACAGGAGTTTGCAAACTATATGTCCCAGAGGTCAAATCTGGCCCACACTCTGTAAATAAGGTTTTATTGGAATACAGCCATCCCCATTCATTTATATACTGTCTAGGGCTGCTTTAACATTAAAACGGCAGACCTCAGTAGTTGCAACAGAGATCACATGGCCTGCAAAACCTAAAGTGTTTTCCATTTGGCCCTCTACAAAAAAGTTTTATTATCCTTCTTTAATGGCTTACTTTTAAGACTTTTTTAGGCAGGATCAGAGCAACCTTTATGCTGGGGCTACTTCTGCCTCACTGCTGAGGCAAAAGCTTTCTGACTATTCAATCTAACACCACTTGTATTACAAAGTTGTCCTACTCTCAATGGTGGGAACACACACTTCCTAGCCCTATATGACCTACCTTTTCTCTTCCAGTGGTTCTTTTTTCAGCCTTGGGTAGTTCTTAGATGCATGCACTGGTCAGCACTCAGCTGAAGATCTCCTGAGTATTCTCTTTGTGTAACTCTCTCTTCTCTGGTGCTCTATCCTAAAAATTCGAGCTGCCTCAGCCTCCCTAAATGCCCAACTCCATCACCTCCGATCAGGGTGACCTCTGGGCTGTGTCTGGTTCCCCTTCTTACTCTGTGGACTTGTGCACATCATTTGTTTCCCTTCTCTTGGGATTCATTTCTTATGTCGCTTGCTGTCCAATGTCAGAAAACCTTTTTTTTTTTTTTTTCCCCTATATGTTTCATGGGGTTCTTTTTCTTGACTGCTCAGGCAAGAGAATAAATCCAGTTCCTGTTACTACATCATGGCTGGAAGTCACGGTGGAAGTCCCCTCATTATGAAGTTCTACTTCCTTACATTTGCATTAGTGCTTTATATTTACAAGTAAGTACGGACAAATCTACATTATCTCATTTCTTTTTGTCCACTTTGTTAAGATGTAGAGATTACATAAAAGCTCAAAAAATGCAAAAAGTGATTTGCTGGGTCTATTAAAGATTAGCCCATGTCTCCTTGTCATTTTCTCTTCTATAAAATATATAATTTTTCAAAATTTACTATATATAATGATATAAGTAATAAAATATTGTCTTCTAAAGCATATTGTAATATTATTTATTACTAGTGTCTCAAGCTTATACTACTGAGAAATATAGAATTAGTTAAAAGATTAATAGTACTGCATGCTGTTAATGGCCAAGTCTATCACCTCAGTTAATCTTCATAAATCTCGCAGCTATTATTATTTCAATTTTATAAATGACAAACTGTGCCTAAGAAAGTTTCATTAACTTGTTCATTCTTCTCCATCAAAATTTTGTCATGTACTTACTGGTATCACAGCCAGAATTCAAGTCAGGCTGTGCTTGGTTCTAAAACTTGTTCTCTCCACCATGTTGTCTGCTCCCTAATATACAGCTCTTAAAAAGAGAGCTTCTGGAACTACATTTTGATAGAACACTCCAAGTCCTCAATAACAAAATGGCATTAGAAATCATTTACTAAAAGTATCAAGACCTATTCATTTTTTTAACCAAAGAACTTCTAATCAAACAAGCAATGAAAAAGAAAATGAAGTATATAGAAATATATAGGTGATTGAGATTTGAATTTCTTTTTAATCATATGTAATCTAATTGAAGTTTTCAAATCAGGCATTCGAACTTCCTTATTGAGATATCTGGGCAAGCCTACAACTGACAAAACTCTGATCTTGAGCTCCAGCAGGTTTTTCTTACATCTAAGTATTGAAAACACATTCTGCTTCCTTAAGATCTTATTGTTTATTTTATGCTAATAATGCTACATATATTTACTGTAGAAAATTTTGAAATATACATTTCTTCTTTGAATTATTCTTACTGTGTTAGTTTCTTTCTAGACATAAGAAATGAACCTATTATCTTAAGTTTCCAATTATTGCTAACATGATGAAAATCAAAGCCATCTTCAGATACTATTTCTCATAGAGATCTTTAAAATTAGCTTAACATATTTCAATTCTTCTCCATCAAAACTATGACATATAAATCAAAACTACTGGCTGCATATTATGGTTCATAACCTTATTTTGCCATACTGGCAGTACAGTCTATTCTAAGTGATAGCCAAATAAAACCCACTTAACACCATAAATGTTTTCAGTGATACAGGGAATAATTCATTTTCTGAGGTTAAAAAAGTTCATTCAATTCTCCCTATTTCAAATGTTTGGATTTCACTGAATTAAAAAAACAAAAAATTACTAAGACAGGAATTCTAATATTTTTCTCAATATACTACAAAGAAGAAGTTATGGAACTGAAATATAGCTACTCCAAATGATAAAATCGGAATAAAGCTAAAGTCTCCCAATTTGGAACCCTTCCCCTCACTTCATGTATTTGCCAGATTTTCAAAGGTAAATAAAACAGAATTCCTTTTACCTCACTAGTCAAACTGCTCACACTAGTGGCTTTCTCCCAGGCTGTTGTGTCCCTATCACCTGTCACAAAGATGTCTGAGTGAAGACTCTGATGTCCAATAGGATGGATATACATACAATTTCAGCCCTACAGGAGCACTCTGCTTCTGCCAATCATAACCCTGATAGGAAGTCACTCCAAAGAAATAGGTGGCCCTAGCTCAAGATGTGTAGTTTAAACTGCCTCGAAACAACTCTTTATCACCTCATGGCATCATAAAAAGTAAATCAGACCTGAAAGTATTATAAGAACTGCATAATAAAAAAGTTTTGCTCCAACTTCTGCTCCTGGTTCTCTAGAAAAGTACTCTTATGTAATTAGAAATGGCAAATGTCAGGGTAGAGGATAAAAAATTAAAATGTCAACTTACAAAAGCCAATGATGACTGTTATCAATCAGGCAGGAACAACCTAAAAATAAAATAAATGTTAAAATAAAAATTATTTATTGGTTTTATATAATAGTTTCACACTCAATGAAATGAATTTCATTAAGGTAATTGCAGATTCACATGGGGTTTTAAGAGAGATCTTGAGTACCCTTTGCTCAGTTTCCCACAATGGCAACAATTCACAAAACTGAAGTACGATATCACACTCAATCGTTATATTAATACAACCCACTGGTCTTTTGATATTACCCCAGTCTCATTAAACTTGTTTGTGTGTGTATTTAGTTCTATAGAATTTTACCACTCCCAACACTTACACATATGTCCCTCTGATAACATCCCCACTTCATGCTTTTGAGAGAGAGAGAGGAAAAAAAAAAGCTATTGGATATATTGGCTAGAGCATCTCATGTTTCAGTGTTAAACCTACTTCCCTTCCTAGCACCAAAGGACAACCCTACCTTTCCATTCAAAGTTTCCTCTACATTATCATTCTCTCCCTCTACTAGAGATATTTCTCCCCAACATACAACCATGCTCTGGTATTTACCAAACTTTAACTAACAAAACCTTCATTGACCCCTGCTTCTTCCACTATATTCCCAGACTAACTTCTGAAAAGAATCAAAAACTTAGAAAACCCCCATTTCTTCACCTATTTACTTTTCAAGCCCTTCCCCTGGCTCTCATCTCCACCACTCCATCCTTATCAAAGTCCTCAAAGCAATGATTATCTTCATTTAAAAATCAGGATACTGAAGGTCGAGAGAGATTACTAGGCTGAGATAGTAAAGACATACCTTCCCTTGGAGATAAGCAAGAACCCAAGAGCTGCCCTAAAGCACTCTTTTCAGGATATTCTACTTCCAGGGACTTCACCTCCTTCCTTCCTTACGTCATCCTCCTTGCATCAAATCTCAGATTTCTTGGAACATCTCATTGTTTTTCATCATTTTTAACTGAGATAAAGGACTTTGCCTGACTTCTGAATATTTTATCTGTAGCACTTGATGGATATTATTTTATTTAATTGTCAGAACAACCCGAGAATAGGGGGTTTTATCCTCTTTGTACAAGTTAGAGAATTTTGGCTGAGAAAGAAGAAAACCTTTCCCTAAAACAGACAGTTAAGAAGTAGCACAGCCAGCACTGACCTGGTCACCTGGACTGTGTGGCCCAGGTGCCAGCCCTTCATCATGGTTAGATCTCACAGCTTCTTAGTTGTTTCTATCATATGGTAACATGGTAAGAGCATAAGGTCAGAAAACCTAGCGTTGACACAAACTTGCTTTGAGCAAACACATAAGAAACTGATTTATAGATCATAAGGGGACTTTAAAATGAGAATTATAATTGTTAAGACATGACACTCAACTTTGGTGGTCAGGACACTTTCCCTCCCTAGCTCTACCTGGGAAGCTAAATTAGTAAGGACAAGGTATGGGACAGATTTGTGTGTTCACCCACATCCTATTCTCAGCTTGTCGGCAAACAGATGGTACACTTGCTCAGTACTGCCATTAAACTGGGAAGAGCTAACTCTTCCGTCTTTTTATGAGAAGTCCAAGCATCTAAGGGGACAGATTCCCCTCTTAGCCTATGCTCCAGGTTCTGGGGATCATGGCAATCCTTGTCCAAAGAGCTTCAAGCCTGTACTGGGACTGCACCGCCCTCTCTCCCAGACCTGTGTTTCTGAGGACAGATCATGCCATAGTGTGTGCAACCCCAGGCCCAAGAGGTGGCCAAGGGGTGGCTGTTTACAGAGATATGGACATAGCTAAAATATGTCACCTTCACCTGGTGCAGAATTGGGCCCAGAGAATAAAGAGAAGGGCAGACAGGCCACCTCTCTGTACACTGACATGCTCTGGAGGTACTGAAATATCAAGACTCCAAGAATTACACATTCAAAACGGATTTTCCAGGTAATATGGGATAAACTTGTCAAGGAAGGACAGAGTGTATTTTTAGTTAGTTTATTAGCTTAACATAACTTTTAACTATTTCGACGTACAGTAGAAGTCCTTCTATTTACATTCCTGCTTGGACTTCTCTATCCCTTCTAGTGAGGCACGGCCATGTAACTAGTTGTAGGCTGCTAGTACGGGTCACTATTGATAGACGACCATTTAATCCTCTCTTCCCCCACCACGGCAATCAAGGTTAAGTATTGCAGAAAGCACACAACTACAAAATGGGGGAGGCTTCGCAGGCCTGAGTCTCACTGTGGGGGACAGAGCCCCACAAATCCACAACAGATGTTTAGTGTAAGCAAAAAAATGAACTGTTGTTCAGTGAAGCCACCGAGGTTTGTGGGTGGCTTGTTAGGACAGCATAACTTTAGCCCATAATGATGACACAGAATTGGTACCAGAAGTAGGATGCTTCTCTAGCAAAAACCTAAAATATATGACCTTGGTTTAGTGGTCAGGAAGCAGTTAGGGAACCGATCTTAAGGGCTGGAAAGATAATGATGTCTTTTATACAGTAGCAAAATATCTGGTAAAGCATTTGCTTCTGGTGCCCTGGGAGGCAGTTCACCTGCCTAATGGACTTGCAGCTCCAGGAGAGATGAGAAAACAAACCGTGTGAAGTGTGCATTGCTCGTTACTGGCTGCATTTGGAAAGGTACTCAAGAAAGAGATGAGCTCAGAAAAGAACTGCCCACTTTCCAAGAAGTGAAGGGGAACGGAGAGATTCCAGTCTTTTCCAATTTGCAGTGTTACAAGAACTGCTTCTCAACTTCCATATTACCAGTTAAAGACCTTGAAGGTCATAAGCCCAGAAAAAAAAAACATTTTTAATTAGATTTACTCAGGACAAGGATATATAATGTATCTATTAAATTATTTTATTTGTATAAAATGACTGAGAAAAAAGATAAGATTAAGTGTAAAGCTTCCAACAGATGCCAGCCCGCCCCAAACCAACTTTCTTTAGGTCCAAAGAGCTGTAAGAGTGAAAACGCAAGTCAGTGTAGCAGATCTGAGAACCAGGTTTCAAAACAGAAGAAAAAACAGTGGTGTGTTTACTAGCACATAGAACTGATTGGAAACAAACAGATAAGAACCCTCGATCTTGAACAGAACTGTGTTGCCGAAGAGAACCAGCTTATCGGCTGAAGTCTTAAAATGACCCTTTGGCTCCCAGCCTTGTCTATGGAGGAAGTGGGCAGAAACACCTGCCCTGTTCCCAAGTAGAGCAAATCCTCTCCTCTCCACTCCTATGTGGCTAAGGAAGACACAACACCCCCTCACAAATGGGGACCTGGAAGGGGCAGTTCAGAGAACTGTCTGTGACCCCTGTCTGTGCTGCTGCGGTGGCTGCAGACTAGCTCCACATTTAGCTGTTCCCAAGTCCCCCGCAAGGACTTCAAGCAGTCTTGGGTCCTACTTGGCCAGTGAAGTTTGACATTTCCCATTTTAAAACAATATATAGGTAATTCAGGACAAAATAGCCAGGCAAGAGATGGAAAAGACTACTCTACCTCCACCCATTAACACGATTACAGTAATAGGGATGCTGGCTTCTAAATAGCTGAAAGCTAAGAGAAGATTCATGAAATAAACGTCTTCAATATACACAACCTTGGATCAATCCTCTCCCAAATATCCCAACCTCATGGACCAACCAAGTCTCTTCCTCCTCTTTCTTCCTATTTTAATCCAAGCCAGCATGGGGGGGGGGGGGAGCTGGGGTACAGGGAGACTCAGTAACTTTAGGTAATTACAAAATATTTTGAGTTGGCAGCCTAATAGAAAAAAATTAAATGCTCCTTCTTGTTTTAGACACACACACACAGATTCCATCTACTCTAATTTTTAGACATCTGAGTAATATGTTTATGCTTTAAAATTAGAGTATTTTCCATCATCTACTCCTCCAACACTGTGAGGAAAAACTAGAATTAACATAAACAAGTAAATCACAACAACAACAAAAAGAACCCAAATCCTGAAGTATACTGGGAAAATTTATAATTTACAATATCCAAAGACTATGTATGGATCTGTATTATATTAATATCCCCAGAAAGGTATCAGAAAAATCAACAATTTTCCTATATAATGTAGATTTTAAAACCTCACAGTGAATGATTTTCTAAATCATGTCCTCTGAGAATATGAACATCTTTTCCCAGCTGTTCAAAAGCAATTTTCTAGATTGCAGTTTTAAGCATCTCTTTGAATGCGACAAGGTTTTACCCTTAAAACGTATGACACTGGCTTCAAACTTCACAGAAGTGCAGACAGAACTAACATAATAGCTCTACTTCACACAAGCTCTCAAAATCTCCAGTGGGACCTGAACTAAACTACATGCATTATAAATGCTAATATTACGCTTTAAAAAATATGGCAGAGACTGAGAGTAGCATGAACACTGAAGTAGCTTGTCTTCAGTCCCAATACTTGACTGCTACACGCATTTCGACAGGACCCATTGTTGTGGACTGAACTGGGTCTCTCAAAATTCATACGGTGAAGCCCTAGGCCTCAATGTGACTATTGGAAGGTAGGTCCTTTAGGGAGGTAATTAGGGCTAAATGAGGTTAAGGGTACAGCCCTAATCCAATAGGACTGGTATCCTTATAAGAAGATAGAGAGACACCAGAGGCCATTCTCTCCAAGCATGCACAAAGGAAAAGGCCACTTGAAAACTCAGCAAGAAAGCGGTCACCTGCAACCCGGGAAGAGAGGTCTCATCAGAAACTGAATTTGCTGGTATCTTGATCTTGGACTTCTAGCCTCCAGAACTGGGAATAAATGTATGTTGTTTAAACCACCCAATCTGTGGTACTCTCGTTAGCGACGGCCTAAGCATACTAATTTAGATCTGGGACCATGGGCACTACTCTAACGAATGCCAGAAAATGTGGAAGTGGCTCTGGGACTGGGTAATTAATGGACAGATGGAGGCTGAAAGAGTTCTGAGGAGTGTGCTAGAAGTCCAGATTGCCTTGAAGAGACTGTTGGTAGACAGTTTAGAATTTGACTGAATTGTGTGTAGTGGAAGAAGAAATTTAGAAGTGATGAAATAAAATATTTAGCTGAAGGGATTTCTAATCAAAGTGTTGAAGGTGTGGCCTTGCTTCTCCTTTCTACTTACAGTAAAATGTAAGCAGAGAGAGATACATTGAAGAAATCCTTAAGCAAAAAGGAACAGAGAACTTGGAGATTTGGTAAAATTCTCAATCTACCCACGTTGTAAAAAATTAGAAAGCATGTCCAGGAGAGAATATCAAGGGTATGGCTGGATAATCATTCCACAGTGAGGGTACCCTTCCCACTACAAGTCCAAGGGTTGAGGCTGTTTCCTTCTTACTTTCAGAAGGCGGGGCCCCCATACTTGATTCCAGTGAGTCTGTTACAGACCCCCCTTCCCTCAGGGATGGGGCCACTGCCTAGGGCCATGGGACCAGAGGACAGATTATCAAGCCATAAAGGATTATTCTTGACCCTTAAAATCTAATAGAATTTGCCTTGCTAGATTTTGGACTTGCTTGGGACCCACCAACCCCTTTTTCCTCTTTTCAACTTCTCCCTTTTGGAATGGGAATGTCTATCCTACGTCTGTCCCACTATTGTATTTTGGGACCACCTAACATGTTTGGTTTCAGAGGTTCACCACTGGAGAGGAATTTTGCCTCAAAATAAATCATACCTCAAGTCTCATCTATACCTGATTTAGATGATATTTAGTTAGACATTGGACTCAAGCCTTCAGAATTGATGCTGCAATAGGTTAAGACTCTTAGAGCCCTTGGGAAGGAATGAATATATTTCACATGCAAGAAGAATATGAATTTAATGGGAGGGGCAGAGGGCAGAACGTTACAGGGAATGTTTTCCCTTCCAAATTTTGTATATTGAAGCCTTAACCTCCAATATTATATTTAATGGCAGGGCCTTTAAAGAGGTAACTAAGGTTAAATATGATCATAAGGGTGGGACTTGTGTCCTTATAAAAAGAGTAAGAAACATCAGAGACCACTCTCTCTCTCCGCACATACACAGAGGAGAGGCCCCGTGATGACATAGCAAGAAAAAAGCCATCTACGAGCCAGCGGGGCCTCACCAGGAAACAAAACCGCTGGCCCTTTGCTCTTGGACTTGTAGGTTCCTGAACGTGAGTCAATGTGTATGTGCTGTTTAAGCCTCCCATTCTGTGGATTTTGTGATCGCAGTGCAAGTAGACGAATATATCTACCCTCCCTGGACATTTCAGAGTATCTTTCCCAGGGATGAAAGGAAGGAAGGACATTTAACACTGGGTGAGCCCAAACCTTAACTATCAAAGGAAGACATTTTGTTTCAAGGTCTAGTAATACTACCTATTTCCTACAAAAAGATTTCCTACAAATAAAAAAGATGACAGACAACCCAATAAAAATGTGCAAAAGACTTGAACAAGTACTGCACAAAAAAGATATCCAAATTATCTAAGACACATGTGGATACTCAACATTACCAATAATGAAGAAAATCCAAATGAAAACCATGCTATCACTTCACATCCACCACAGGGCTTAACATGAGAAAGAATAATAATATCAAGTGCTGGTGAAAATGTGGAACTGCAACTATTCCTCTCCTTGCTTGTGGGAGTATATGTTTATTCATTCACTGTTGGTAAAACTTTTATTAAAACTAAACATATGGCTACCCTATTACTTTAACAATTCTAGTCTGAAATACGTTCCCAAGCAAAATACTGCAAATGTCCACCAAAAGACCTGTGTATGACTATTCATGCAGCTCTATTTGTAATAGCCAAAATTAGGATAAAACCCACACATCTATTAACAATGGATAAACAAAAATTGTGGTATACTGATACAGTGGAATGCTACTCAGAAAAAAATATATATGAGAAACAACAGAGTATTTATACATGCATCAACACGAATGAATTTCAAAAAAAGTATGCTGAATGAGAAAAGCCAGACACAAAGGAATACATACTCTTTGGTTACTCTTAAAGTTCAAGAATAGACTAAACTAATCCACAGTGATGGAAATCAGAAGACTGTTATCTCTAGGGGAGGTACTGGCTGGGACGTGCATGACAGAATTTTCTCTTTCTGGATGGATGTAACATTGTCTCTCAAGATCTTGTGGTTGCACAGATATATATGAATTTATATATGTGTGTGAATTTACATATATATGTGTATATATATATTTTTTTCATCAAGCTGTATATTTAAGATTGGCTCACTTTATATGCTAGCCCCCATGTATTTTTTAAATTTATCTTTATTGTTGAAAGTATTCCAGATGTCCCCCCAACTCAATAGAAGGATAAAAATTACTTCATAAAAGATAAGCTGACTATTTTTACCTTATCAGTTGCCTCACTTAAAGGTTACTAGGAAAATGTAAAATTTTCTACTTAAAATAAAACAGAGACCAAACAAATTGTGCTTAAATTTATAACTGTTTCATTGACCCTCAAATAAGTGAAAATTAGACTATTCAAACCTTACCCATTAGTATCAATAAAAACTTAGAAGGAAAATCCAAAGAAAGTAGGAGTACATCAGTTGGTCCTTGGTCCACAGCAAGTGGCTTGGTCACTGTAAGGAGGACTCCAAGTAGCATGTTGACAATGTAAGTAAAGCAATTTCAGCAGTGTGTTTTTACCATAAATATGTCTATTAAATAGTTTCATTTAACTATTTATTTTTAGTACCAAGATAGTATGGCACAGAAGAAATAGCAAGAGCTTTTGTATCAGACAAACCAGTTCTGCTACTTACTAACTATATGGTGTTGGGCAAGTTTCCTAATCTCTTTGATACTGAGTTTCTTCACAATTTAAAACAGGGACAATAATACTTACTTTGCAAAACTGTAGTACAATTATAGTAGGTGCTTAAGAATGGTAGCTATTTAGCAATAGCTCTTTGTATGCAAAGTATCATGGTAAGTACTGGAACCCTATCTCTAAGAACCTGACCAACTGGAAATGACATTTAGATATAAAGATTGGTGATGAAAGGTAAGAATTTAACAAGGGCTACAGATTACAAATTATAGGGCTCCTATCTAGCTAGGTGGATTGCGGAGTGAGTATCCTCTGAACAGAGCCTGGAAAGATTTTGGAAAACCCACTGCAGGCACACGAAATGGCATGAATAAAAGCACAGACTCAAACACAGCACGGTAACTTCAGATTCTGATGAGTAGTTAAGACCAACTGTGCCACTGGGCTAATTCTGAGGAGAAAGACAATGAGGTTAGTAAAGTAAACTGGGACTAGATAGAGAAGGACCACTGTCAGGCTAAGAAGTTAAGGATCTGTTTTCTCAAGTCCTGGATGTCACTGAAGGATTTTTTTTCCCCCAGGGGACTGACCCCAGTGGTCATTAGCCATGCTAGAAAGGGAAGGAAAACATCAATTCAGGGAGAAATAACATAGGATGATACAAGGGCCTAATCCAAGATGCTCAGAGGATTGAAAGAAACAGACAGAAAAGGCATTAGAGTTCCATATTGCCCACTTTTAAAAAATGAACAGACATTGAGTTTCCTTGAATGATTCAAGTAGGCCTGCCGTCAACTTTTGAAATGATTCTGACATGGCCCATATGCTCAAGAGCAAAGAAGAACCCCAAACCAGCAAAACATATTGCCTGGCACACTAAAGGTGCTCAATACATATTGCTGGCAAATGCATCTTCTAGAATATTCCAAATATTGAAATCTCTACAATAAAACATTGTTTAATGTGAAATGTGTAGAAAAGCTAAGATCATTTTTCCTTCCTGTTGCAGGGCCATTTTTCATAATACATGCCAAGTTTTGAATTTGCTCAACTCAATATTGAAAAAGACTCATTTGCAAGAGCTACCTTGATCTCTATCTCTACCCAAAGACTCAGATATAAATCGCTCTAGAAAGTTGGGAATGTTGCCACCTCAGTTGCTAAGTTCTTGTGCAATTTTTTTTTTCAGGAATCTATCATTCATTACGTCTTTTGCTATGGCAAAAGAAGAGCTACTGTATGACTCATGAATATTATAGTAAAAAATTAAACAGTAAGTTAAATCCAGATCATATAAATATATGTAAGTTTTACCCAGGAGTACAAGATGATTTAATAATTATATATTAAAATAATTAAAATTATCTACCACATTAAGAAATACAGAAAGAAAAAAATAAGCACATCCTAGGGACTAAGCCCAATTCTTAGCCCTTTCGATGTATGAACTCATTTAATTATCTCAACAACCTTCTTGGTAGACACTTTTATCTATATTTTTAGATGAGAAAATTGAAATATAGAGAAGTTAGGTAATTGTCCAAGATTACACTGTAGGGTAGGAAGAGGCAGAACTAGAAATTGAACCCAGGCAATCTGGCTCCAGAGTAAGAATTCCAGTTAATAAATGTAGAAAGAATGAAGGAAATGGAAAATCACCATTAGAATACCACAATAACTGCTGCAGGCAAGATCAGCTGAATGCTAAAATTAGTGGGCAAACTTAAAGAAACAGGACATTTGCAAACCCTCAAAATATCTCCCTCAAAATATTTACTAATTACCATGGTAGTTTTAACATATATCCACAAGTCATTTGATACTTTTCCCTCTCCTTCCCATAAGTGTGGACTTGCTTCTAACAGAATAGATAGGGAAAAGTTGTAATGTTACAATGGAGAAATCTGGCAGACACCACCTAAGCTATGTGATCAAGGTTAACATATTGATGTGGATATATCATGTTGCCCCAGATAGGATGCAACAGAAGGGCACAACATCTCGGTGGCATTCTTCCTCTGAAGTCCACAACCTCGGTCTAATAGTAAGAAAACATCAGACAAACCCAAATTAGGGGACACTGTCCTTTCAAAAGTGGCAAAGTCATGAAAAACAAGTAAAAACTAAAAAACTGTCATAGATTGGAGTAGACTAGGGAGACATGACAACTAAATGCAGTGTGGTATATGGATTAGAACCTGGCAGAAAAAGAACATTGATGGAAAAAGTGGGGAAATCGGAATAAAGTCTTCCTTCAGTTAACAGTATTGTGCCAATGTTAATTTCTTAATTTTGGTAAATGTACCATGCTATGCAAGATGGTAACATTAGAGGAAGGTGGGTGAAGGGTGTATTGAAACATTTTATATTATCTTTGCAACTCTTCCATAAATCTAAAATTAATTAATAAAAAGTTGTTGTTTTTTATTTAATACCCTGTACTGAAAACAAATCTCCATAAACCCAGGAACAGAAGAAAATTCTTCAAACTGGTAAAAGGTATCTACAAAAAAATATAGTAAACATTATCCTAATTAGTGAAATATTGACTTATCTTCCCTTAAGTTTAGAAAAAAGCAAGGACATCCATTTTAAAAACTTCTGTTTAATATTATTCCAGTGTTCCAAGCCAGTGCAATAAGGCAAGAAAAAGAAAAAAGGAATAGAAATTAAAAAGGCAAATTAAATTTTTTTGCAGATGATGTGACTGTGCGTTTATAAAATCCCCAACAATCTACCAAGCTACTAGAACTGAAAAGTGAATTTAGCAAGTTCATAAAATACAAGCTCAATATACAAAAATCAATTGTATTTCTATATACTAGCAAATGGTTGGAAAATAAAAAGATAGAATTTAAATAGCATCTAAAAGTCAAATGCCTAGAAATAAATTTAATAATGCATAAGATCTTTACAGTAAAAACACACACACAAAAAAATGCTAGAAATAACTGAAAAACTTTTTCAATGGAGCGATATACCATGTTCATAAATTGGAAGATTTTGTTAAGATGTCCATTCTCCAAAATTTGTTCTGTATAGTTGATGCAGACTTTTTTTTTTTAACCATTACTTAGGCTTTTATTTTGTTTTTAATATGGTTTTAGTGTTCTTTTTTTTTTTTTTTTTTTTTTAGAGAGAGATAGAAACATCGATGTGAGAAAGACACATAAATCGCTGCCTCCTGCATGCCCCCAACTTGGGATCGAGCCTGCAACCCGGGCATGTGCCCTGACCAGGAATCGAACTGGGACCTCTCAGTCCATGGGATGACACTCAATCCACTGAGTCAGAATGATTGGGTGATGCAGACTTTTTAAAAATAGATTATTAACAAGTTCATTCTAAAATTTATATAGAAATGTATAACACTTAAATAGTTAAAATAATCCTTAAGAAGAACAAAATTGGGGGTTTACACCACTGTATGTCAGGTCTTACTATAAATTACAGTAATTAAACTGTGGTACTGATGGAAATATTGATCAATACTTCAAGTGGAACAGAATAGAGTCTAGAAGAGGATCCAAAATATGATCATTTTTAACAAAGACTCCACTGCAATTTGATGGAAAAAGAAAGGTCTTTTCAATAAATGTGTAGAGCAGTTGGATGTCCATATGGAAAATAAATATTGACCCCCATCTCAAACCATACACAGAAATCAACGGGAGATAAATCAAAGACCCAACTATGGGGACTAAAATGATAAAGCTTCCTGAGGAAATCATGGGCAAATGCCTTTAAGACCTTGAAGGAGGGCAAAAATGAGGGGTGGGAGAAAATGTTGTGGGCAGGGTGCAAAACAGCACTAACACCTCACCCCCCCACCACCAAATACTGATAAATTGGACTTATTTATTCATAAAATTAAATTTGCTCACCCCAAGGCACCATTAAGAGAATAGGCAAATTTCAGACAGGTAGAAAATATTTACAAACATGATAAAGGTTTCATGTCCAGAATATATAAGAAACTAAAAAATCATTTAAAAAAAGATAACCTAGCCCTGGCCGGTTTGGCTCAGCGATTAGAGCATCGGACTGCGGTCCAGAGAGACCCGGGTTCGGTTCCCGCTAAGGGCATGTACTTCGGTTGCGGTTTGTCCCCGGCCCTGGTTGGTCATGCGGGTGGCAGCCACTCGATGTGTCCCTTTCACGTCGATGTTTCTCTCTCTCTCTCTCTCCCTCCCACTCTATCTGAACAAAAAATGAAAAAATGTCCTCGGGTGAGGATAAAAAAAAAAAAAAAAAAGATAACCTAATAAAAAAGTGGGCAAAGATTTAAACAGGCACTTCACAAAAGAAGTCTGAAGGGTCAATAAAGATATAAAAAGATGTTTAACATTATTACTATTCATGGAAATGCAACCAACTTACCCAAAGACCACCAGTTCAGCTCCTTGGTATATATTCAACAAATAGGCGTATATATCCACCAATGGCAGTATCATGAACATCTGTAGTAATTTTATTTATAATGGCCCAAAATGGAAAACAACTCACATATTCATCAACATGAGAAAGGATAAGTAAACCGTGGTATATCCATATAAACTACATTTTCCGTAAAGGGTCCAATAGAAAACAGTTTAAGATTCACGGGACATATGGTCTCTGTTATAACTACTCAACTCTGATGACTGGACATGACTGTGTCCAATAACATTTTAGTAAAGTATGTTCTGGACTGGACTGGACCCACAGGCCATAGTTTGCCATCCCTTGTTATAAAGCAAAAACAAAAAACCTACTTATACTTGCAACATGGATGAATTTCAAAAAATATCCTGTGAACAAAAGACAATAACACAAAAAGAATAAACTATATGATTCCATTTATATGAAGTTCAAGAATACCTGAAAATAATCCATGGTGATAGAAGTCAGGAGAGTACTTGACTGGGGGAGAGGAATGGTTCTATTGATAGGAAGGGACAGGAGGGAACTTTTGCAGGGATATAAATGTTTTATATCTTTATGTAGGTGGTGATCACACGGAATTTCATTAAGCCATAAACTTTATTTTTGTTTTTATTGCATGTAGATTATAGCGCAATTTGGAGAAGAGAACAAAAATTAGATAAAGATCAGAATACAGATCTAAAATTATCTAGAATTCAACATGAACAAAGATATATAAAAGTTAGATTAAAATGAAACAAATGGAGGACAGAATGAGAAAGCCTAACAGAAGTCGAATCAGAGTTTGTAAAGGAATGAAAAGAAAAAATAGAGGAAAAACAACACTGACAGAGATAAAGGATAAAACTTTCGAGAATTGATGGAAGACTAACCTTAGACACAGGAAACACAGTCGATCCAGGATAAATGAAATGTCCACACCTGGACACACTCCGTTGTGAAACTGTAGAACACAAGAAAAAAATAATTCTTAAAGTCAGGCAAAAAAAAAAAAAAAAAGAAAAAAAGACAGATTCCTAACAAATAGCAGTTATTTGAACTAACTGTAACACTGAAGTCGAAGTCAATGGAATGATACTTCCAAAAGGCTGAGAAATAAACTGTTAACCTGAAATTATATACCAAACAAAACCATTATTCAAGAATTAAAGCAAAATGAAGACATTTTCAGATTAAGTTTGCCATCAACAGCCGCCTCTTAATAAACAAGCTTCTAAAATATAAACTTGACGGGGAAAAAAAAAAAAAAAGATCTGAGATACAAGAAGAAATAACAAGCAAAGGATCCATAAAAAAGAAAAAATAATAATGTCAAATTTGTAGGAGAAAAAAAATCAAGACGGAACTAAAACTCTGGATGACAATAACATGTGCGCCAGGAAATTAACTAGTCAAAGCAAACTTGGTTTCTTGAATTATTTGGGAAAAGAATAGAATTAATAAACTTTACAGTAAGTTAAGTTTATTCGTTAAAATTTTAAAGGAAACTACTAAGAGAAAGAAATCAAACATATAATTTTCATACTAGTTCAGAGGGGAAAAAATGGAATAAGAAAAAATCCAAAAGGTGGCAAAGGAAGAAAAAAAAACACACACACAAAGAAAACAGGATAAAAACAACTATAAAACAGAATGCTAACTTTAATCCTAAATATATCAGTAATTATGTTAAACTTAATTGGGCTGAGAGCACCAGTTAAAGGACAAAGACTATCAGTGTGGATTAGAAAAACAATCAGATTTTACCTATTTGAAAGAGATATTCTAAACTAATGCTAACTAAGAGAAAGGTGTAACTACAGTATTATAAGACAAAACAGATTTTAAAGTAAAAGGCATTTGGGAGAGGCAGCTATAGAATGACAAAAGCTCCAATTCACAGAGAGGAGAGAGCAATTCAAACTTGCATATACTTTCAACTTACACAAAGCAAAGGTGAAAGAATTACAAGAATAAATTGAGAAAATGCATTATTTTATTGTGATGTTTCTATTACACCCATCTCAGTAACTGACAGATAAAAAAAACCAAAATACTAGTAAAGTTAAAAAGATTTGAGCGCCACAATTCTTATGCTTGATCTAAGATATATGCATATTATGAATATGTGTGTGTATATACACATAGATATATGTATATATAGTCTTCCCAATCGTTTCAAAAAGTAACCATGAGGCCATAAAGCAATTCTCAAATTTCAAAGAATTGGTAGCACAGAGCTCTCTTTTGCTGACTACAATGCAAGTTAGAAACCAGTGACAAAAGGATAACTCACAAAACCTTCCACGTTTGGAAGTAAAAAATACTTCTAAAAAAATCTCATTAAAAAAGAAAAAATATAATGAAAAAAAATTTTAATTCTTAGAATTGAAAAATATACTAAATATAAAGCAATAGTAAACAAAAAGTTTGTAGAATTTGCAGAGACCAATCAATGACCAGTGTAAAGAGTCCAGAAATGAGCCCAAGCATATCTGGGAATATGTTTATGACAGAGGTGGCACTGCAGACCACTGGTCCTGGCTGCTCCACACCGGAAAAAGAAAACAGATTAGTCTTAATCTCACAGCGTAAAAACTATACATTGATACATATATATATACATATGTGTGTGTGTGTGTGTGTGTGTGTGTGTACACACGTTAGGTAAACTAAAGATCTAAATATGTAAGAGGTACAAACTTCAAAATTTTTAGGAAAAAATTTCAAAATCTATTACCTTAATAGTAGAGAAGATATAATATCTTAAGACACAAAAGCACGAAGAAAAGATTGTCTGCAGTTCATATAACTAACAGAGGGTTTGTATCTTGAACAATGTTTTCCAATGGAAATTTCTGCAATGACGGAAATGTTCTGTTAAACAATATAGTATAATGTAAAATAGTATCATAAAATACAATAGCCACTAGTCACACTTGGCTATTGAGCATTTGAAATGTGGCCCAGAGTGACTGAGGAACTGAAATTTTGAAGTAAATATGATAGCATGTAAGCATTTTAAAATCCCTGATGAAGGTCTGTTATGTTTTTATATGCTTTTCAATATTTAATTTTTCATAAAACGATTTTATTTTAGTTTAATTACTATAAAATTAATTTCCATTTTATAAAAAAATAAACAAAAACTGCATTTTATAAAACAAACACACCAAAATGTTCATATTATTATCTGTGAATGATTTTAATTTTATTCTAAATATTTTTTTAATATTGTTATTTAGGATATAAAAACATTAAAAAATTAAATGAACACTAATGTATTTAGCATAAAATTTATGAAATATTACTGATATTATTTAAACACCCTAGGTACCTCTCCCTGATCACGCCTTTCCTTTTTTTTTTTTTTTAGGAGCAGATGGAAAATAGGAATAATAGACTTAGATTACAGCCCTGGCTTCAGGTTTCTTCATTTTGAGATGCCCATATTTTAATTTATTGGGGGATAATTTAATATACAGACATATGTGTCACTTAACAAAGAGTTATAAAGCAAAAACGCCCATGAAACCATTACCCAGGTCAGGGGAGAAAGCATTTCCAGCATCCCAAAAGCCCTCAATGTGTCCCTCCACTTCCACAGCCCCCCTCCACTCCCCCAGGAGACGACCGCTAACTTGACTTTTATGGTATTGCTTTCTTTACTACTTTTAATGCCTATGCGTGCATCCTTAACAACAACTTTATTTCACCAGGTTCTGAATTTCACATAGATGATATCATACAGTATTCTTCTTGCTTTCCTTTTCTTTTTTTGGCTCAACATTGAGATGCATTTGTGTTAAAACACAAAACGACTTCATTCACCACTGTGCTGTGTGGGTTTCATTTTATGACTAGAGTATAATGTACCTTTCTCCTTTCAGATGGACATGAAGTTGCTTCAGCTTTGGGGGTATAACCAATAACACCGCAGTAAACCTTCTTGGACACATCTGATTGTGTATATGTATGAAAATTTATCTAGGGCAGTGGCTTTCAAACTTTTTTGACCATGACTCATACTAAGGAATGACGTTTTACACCATGACACACATCTGTGTGTGTGTGTAAAATTGAGAGGAAAAAAAACAAAAAGTTTCATGAAGTAAATACCCTACCACCTGAGATACATTCCGATATTTTTCTATTCCCTGTCAATTCGTGTTTAACAAATCCCGATCATTATCCACGTAACTGATTTCACGACCCACTAAAATGGGCTCCAAACTTTGAAAAACATCGCTCTAGAGGATAATACCTGAGGGGGACTGCCAGGGCGTGGAACAGGGACGTCGCGTGTTGTCAACTTTTCTAGATCCTTAACTTTTAAACAAATATTCTTATCTAATTTACCGCTCTATAATTTCAGAGCCAAAAGTGTGAAACATAAGGCCGTGTTACCGTTTCCTTCGGTCGCTAAACAGTATTAATCACTTACCATGTGCTGAGGATCCGCTGGGCTCCGAGCGAGACCGATGGGTTAATACACTTTGGGGTGGGGACATTAGGGACCTGGACCTCAGAGAGGCCCCAGAAAGCTCACAGGAGGGGCCTCGGATCCTGCCTGGGGAGGGAGGGGTTAGGGAAGGATTCCTGGAAGAAGGAGGACCTAAGCTGAGTGTTTCTATTTTTAATTTTTATTGGTTTCCTAAAACATAAAAGTAACACATTTGTTGGGAGAAAGTAAGTTAAAATTACAGGAGAACATTTATTGAGAAGTAAAAATCCCCACCAGCGTCCTAGTCCGATGCGGAGACCAAATAACCAAAGTTGCATTATCAGTTATCCTAATCTAAACAAAATTTTAGGCTCCCACATTTTAAAATAGTTTTGAGACTATCTGATAGGGTCCACATTATTAAAGCATAAAACGAATCCTGTTTTCCATAATGCATTTACAAACCTGCAAACATTGGGTGTTTAGCCGCCTTACTACTTTTAACAGACTTTTTTTTTTTTTTTTTTTTTGGCCTTTTGGCAAGCTTAGAGCCCCAGGTTTCAAAAATCGAGTCTATTTACTGCATGCCCAATATTCGCGAACGTTTCCAAAAGTGGCATTAAAGACGCCCGGGCGAACGCAGTGTTTGTCCCAGCCGACCGGGCCAGCGCGGGGACAATCTGCCGGAGTTTCACACTTCGTGCCGCGGAGCCCGGAGCCGTCACGTACGCGGCGTCGCAGCGGCACACCCTCCCCGCGCGGCACGGAGCCCGCGGCCAGCCTCGCGCCGCCGCGCCGCCCCGCCACCCCCAGGCCCGCGGCGGGCCCACGGCCACGGAGCGCGGCCACCGGCGCCCCACCACCTACCCTTCGGGGTCGAGAGCCCCCCGGAACTCAGGCGAGGCAGCTCGGGCGTGCCGCCTCCGCGGCCATGACGGCGACCCGGGGAAGCGCCCGGCGCGCCAAGGCCCGCGGTCCGCTGGGCTGGGAGGAGAGCCGCCCCGTCCGTTCGTCTGTCCGTCCAGCAGGAGAGTGAGGCCAGAATCCGCCCCAGCCGCGTCTAAATCAAGGCTCGGGGCGGTACCAACAGGCTGAATGACAAATGGCAGATGCCGTGGGCTTTGCCGCCCTCGGCAGCCGCGAGGATGGCTGCGCTGAGGAGGCCGCGCACAGGCGGAGCCCGGGAGCCGGAACGGCGCGTCCGCGAGGAGGGCTGGGGCCCCCGGCGGGGGCGTCACGTGGCAGGAGGAGGCCCCGCTGGGGAGCCAGGGGGTCGGCGGCCTGGGCGGAGGCAGAGGACAGGCGCCCAGACGCCTGGTCGATTGAGTCATCCGTGTGGGCAAAGCCAAGGTCGCCCAGGTGCAGAGCTGGCGCAGGTAGCCCCGAGCAGCCCCGAGCCCCGTACAGTACCGAAGACTGTTCACTAAGTCGCCACCAGGATGAGCCGCCCTGAGCCAAACCGTAAATGAGAAACACGACAGATGTGAGCAGAACACTGCAACAGGCCAAACTTACTGTTCGTGCAGCGTGGAAATAATGGCAGCTTAGATGCGACCACTAATTGTGAGCTAGGCACTATTCTAAGCACTGCACGAGTAAATAAGTGTACTCACGACAACCCTGTACTGTTTTTCCTATCTTCCCGGGGAAGTTACTAAGGCACAGAAAGATCAGATGGAACTAATTTTATAGTTAGGGTGTCATACTTTGTATGCTTTAAGTAAATTTACATTTTTCAATGTTTTTGAATTTAAGAAAAAGAAACTGAAGCAAATCTCGAGCAGTTACTTTCTTCTTTACCAAATATATATTCCTAAGGGCCCTATAAACATCGAGTAAAAAGATTTAGAAAGGAAAGGAATTCTCTACATATTTCAGTATCACGGCTTTGAAATATGAGGTTAATAGCACCTTCCACTTCCACCCATCTTAACCGCCATCTCCCAGTTTCCATGGGCTATGTTACTTTTGGCTTCCCGGCACTTTGAACATTCACCAGGGCTCTGCCACTTTATTCTCCCAGACGTTCAGTCTCAATTCTATATTTAAATGAATTCAAGATCCGTCATAACGTATCCATGCCTAAATTCTTTATTTTTGGTGGACTGCTCTCTTTTTCAAGTAGTTTCTCACGGAGGGCTACAGAGAACCTTAACGTTGTGTGTGTTTATTTAAATCTCTATACATAAATAAAAACTGAGTTGGGTAAATATTTTGGATTGACACCTTCTTTCAAAACATAACAGAACTGGAAAGCAACTGGTTCACTGATTTTTTACATAGATTTCTGTGAAGAGATCTGAATCCTGTGATTTTTTTCCCCCTACAGAGTGATTTGATTTTTCTGCTTGAATGCCTTAAATTCTTTACCATTAAAGTACACTTTATATCCTTATCTGGACTATGTTTCAGTTTTTTCTCTAGTATATCATATCATCTTTCAACTTATGGATTCCATTCTTCTTTTCTTAGTATAGTATCCAATTCATATCATATATCTGAATGTTTATCTTTCATTGGCTGGATTTTCTACTTCTGAGACACCATTTATCCTTATACTTGATTTTTTTCTTTCAACATTCATCTTCTTTTGATTTGCACTCACTCTGATTCTCTCAAAATATTCTGTTCATTGGTTTTTCTAGTTTATTGGATTTTAAAGTCACATTGTTTAGAATCTCAATTTTCTTAGATCTACAATTTCCTTTTTCATCACATTGTCATTTTATATCGTCATTGAGTTATTTTGAGGATTCCATTCTTTTTTTAAAATATATTTTTATTGTGTGGTTTTTTTGTTTTGTTTTGTTTTTTTGAGAGAGAGAGAGGAAAGGAGAGAGAGAGAAACATCGATGTGAGAGAGAAACATGGATGGGCTACCTCTTGCATGCCTCCTTTTGGGGATCAACCCCAGCATGTGCCCTGACTGGGAATGGAACGGGGACCTTAGTCCATGGGACAACACTCAGTCCGCTGAGCCACACAGGCCTGGCTTGAGGAATCCATTCTTAATTTTTTCTTTCTTTCTGTAGAGTAAAACACATATAAGGAATATAAATTTCTGTTCCTTGATTATGTTTTCTTCCAGACTTGGTTCTTCATCTGTTTTTTGCATGCTACTTTCCTTGCTTTACATTCCTATCTCCCATGTTATAGGATGTTTGCATAACAGCTATATCATATCTTGTATCTTGTTTATCCTTAAAAGTTAACAAAAGACATTGTTATTTGAGCTAATATACTGCAAGTGAACTCCTGAGATGTATCTGTTTTCCCTATCCTGAGCTTCAGTTTTTCGGCTGAGTGCTGTTTCTACTTTTTCTGTGACCTGAGGGGTTTAGGATGAGGGCAGAGGTAATGGGGGATTGTGGAACTCAGACTGAGACAATAAAGAGCTGACTAGGGGGAAATCAGCCATCACTTCTGAGGTTAAGTCCTCACCAGCCTATCTGCAAGCCAGTCAAGGGATTACCCCTTGCCTATGAGCTTCAGTTCATTTGTCCAGTTCAATACAGTGCCCTAGAAGGTGGCAATCTTTCCTGCTTCTGGCAAGATCGAGTGGTATGTAAAGGTTCCTTGGTGTTTCACAGAGACGCCACTGACTTCTTTCCCAATTGGAGGACATTTGTGAAAATTCTCAGAATTTGGTCTCATCATCTTTTTCCTCGGTATGTCTTGCCAACAGAATCTTTATTTTAAATTTGTGAGAGAGAGAGAGAGAGAGAGAGAGAGAGAGAGAGAGAGAGAGATTTGTTGTTCTACTTACTTATGCATTCATTAGTTGGTTCTTGTAGGTGCCTTGACTGGGTTTGAACCCGCAACCTTGGAGTATTGAGCAATGCCCTAACCAACTGAGCTCCCCGTCAGGGCCTCAACAGAATATTTGATATATTTGCTTTACCATCTCACATTTTACATTACAAGGTTGAACTTTTTTTCTTTGGTTGCAGCAGGTGAGGGCTTTGATTGTTGTTTGCTGGTTTCTTTTCTTCCAGGGGTCTAGGGTTTTATTTTTGATATTTTAGTGCTGCTTTGTACCACCTTTATCTAAAAGTCGGTCGTTCAGACTGTCTTGTTGATAATGAATGATATCATCTTTAGGTTATGTCCACATGTTCTCGAACATAATACAGTGACTTGGTAACGGTGCCACCCTCCTTTTCCCTAAGGCTTCCCTCAGTGGCACATGTTTGGCATCATGATGTGCCCCACAAAGGTTCTAGAACAGAAGTTGAGGACTCAAATCTCTATGACGGTTAAAACAACGAGGGATGAAATTGTGGCGAAGCGAAAAGAGCGTTCTTTGTGAAAGGAGCAGATGCTGTGTGGCTCAGGCCAGCTGCTGCCATGTTGGAATTCCGGGACGTGTTGCCAAATCTGTATAATTTTCCGGGCAGGCATGCTATCTAGTATTTCAATATAAAATTTCCTAATTTTGGAAACACTGTGGAAGGCCAAACTGGACCCAAGGGTTGCCAGTGTGATACCTACTATAGAGAACCACCCTGGATAAATTCCATGATCGCTGCTTTTCTCTTCTAAGTATTTTGAGATACAGTTTTGTCCTACAGACTCCTCAGTGACTTCCTAAAATGACTGCAGCAAATATAAAGCAAGAGGATTCATGCCGACGTATTTACAATTTGATCCACATCCAGGACCCAACGCTTTCACGAACAGGTGTTACTAAGGGTAGTGGCTATGGGATCGAGCTAAAATTAATAGCATGTGAGCAGAGAGTCTATACAGATTATGACCACATGAACAAAATATGTGGGGAAAATATTTTTCAATTGATGCAGAAAAGGCATCTGACAAAATCCAACGCCCATTCTTGAAAAGAAAAAGAAAAAAAAAAACTAGGAAAAGAATGAAGCTTCCTCAACTGATAATGGGTGTATTTGTTTCCTATGGTTGCTACAGTAAATTACCACAACTTTGTGGCTAAAACAAGAAAGTTATTCTGTCACAGTCCTGGAGGCCCAGAGTCCGAAAGCACCGTCAGTGAGGCTTCACTCCCTCTAGTGGCTCTGCTGGAAAATCCTCCCTCTCCTCTCCCAGCTTGTGGTGGCTGGTGGCACTCTTTGGCCTCTTTGGCTTCTGGCCACATCGCTCCCACCTCTGCCTCCATTTTTACGTCACCTTCTCCTCCGTACGTGTTGTTTGTTTTCTCCTCTGTGTGTTTACCTTATAAAGATACTTATCACTGGATTTAGGACATGCCTGAATAACTCGAGGTGATCTCCCCATCTCAAGATCCTTAACTTAAATACATCTGCAAAGACCCTTTATTCCAATTAAGGTAGCATGCATAGTTTCAGCGAGCGGGACATGACGTGTATTTGGGTGGGCCATTTTTCAACCTCTATAATGGGGAAAATCCCAGTCAACTTTGTTGTGGAAATTGACAAGCAGATTCTAAATTTTATAGGGAAAGGAAAAGAACCTAGAAGAGCAAAAATGAAAAAGAGGAACAAAGTTGGAAGACTTACATTGCCTGTTGTTTTTTTTAAATCCTCACCTGAGGATATTTTTCCATTTATTTTCAGATAGAGTGGGAGGGAAGTGGAGGGAGAGAGAGAGAGAAACACCCATATGAGAGAGAGACGTCAACTGGTTCCTCCTGCATGAGGCCGACCAGGGTCAGGGACCGAACCACAACCAAGGTACATATCCTTGACCTGAATCGAACCTGCGACTCTTTAGTCCTAGGGCTGACGCACTAACCACTGAACCAAACCGGCCAAGGTTACACTATCTGATTTAAAGGCCTACTATAAAGCTACCATAATCAAGTCAGGATGGTACTGGCATGAGGATAAATGGAACCATATACGGAGTCCAGAAATAAACCCACATATACGATCTATTGATTTGGGAGAAAGGTACATAATTCCATTGGAAAAGATAAATGGTGGGGGAGCTGGTTATCTATATGGAGGGAAAAAAATAAACTTCTACTTCACATCATATACAAAAAGTAAATCAGCCGGGCCGGTGTGGCTCAGTGGACTGAGCGTCGCCCCAGGGACTGAGAGGTCCCGGTTCCATTCCTGGTCAGGGCACATGCCCGGGTTGCGGGCTCGATCCCCAGTAGGGGGCGTGCAGGAGGCAGCCGATGGATGTTTCTCTCTGACATTGATGTTTCTGTGTCTCTCTCCCTTCTTCTCTCTCTAAAAAAATACCAAAAAAAACCCCATATTTTAAAATAATTTTAATTAGATCACAGACCTAAATGAAAAGCAGAAACTATAAAACTTCTAGTACTGCCCTGTCCAATATGGTAGCCACTAGCCATGGTACGGAGCACTTGAAATGTGTAGTTGAAACTGAAATGAGCTGTAAATATAAACTATACTCCAGGTTTCAAAGACTTCAGTTAAACAAGGAATGTAATCATTTTTATATTGACTGCATGTTGAAATGATAATATTTGGGATATATTGGTTAAAATAGAATACATGATTTAAATTAATTTCAACTGTCTTTTTACTTTTCAGTGTAGCTACTAAAAAATATTACATGTGTGGCTGACATAACATGGGGTGGGCAAAAGTAGGTCGACAGTTGTAAGTAAGCAAAACAGAGTTCATTCTTGTATTATTAATTTATTATTGTCCATATGAGCAACTGTAAAACTACTTTTGCACACCCCGTATTTCTGTTTGACAGCACAATTCTAGAAGAAAACCTAGGAATAGGCAAAGATTGCTTGGGTAGGACACAAAGAGCAATGACCATAAAAGAATAATTGATAATTGGATTCTTACCAAAAACAGAACCTTCTGTTCTCCAAAACACCATTAAGGAATTGAAAAGTCAAGCCACATACTGGGATAAAAGTATTCACAATACATATATCTGACATAAGACATGTATCAGAATATTTAAAGAACTCATACCACTCAATAGCACGATAAATGATACAATAAACATGGGCAAAGGCTTCAAAAGACACTTCACCAAAGATGATATGCATGGCCAATGAGTATATGAATGAGTGACACTCAGCATCATTCCCCAATGACTAATGCAAATTAAAATCACAATGGAAGACCACTACATACCCACAGGAATGGATAAAGTTTAAAAGACCAGTAATGATGTCCGGCCAGTGTGGCTCAGTGGTTGAGTGTTGACCCACGCACCAAGAGGTCGCCAGTTCGATTCCCAGTCAAGGCACATGCCCAGGCTGTGGGCCAAATCCCCAGTGGGGGACATGCAGGAGGCAGCCAATTGATGTTCTTTCTCTCTCGTCGATGTTTCTATCTCTCTCTCCCTCTCACTTCCTCTCTCTCTAAAATCAATAAAGGAAAAAAAAAGCTTTAAATAAATAAAAGACGGGTAATGCAAGTATTGCCAACAATGTGGGAAAATTAGAACTCTCACACATGGTGGGAATATAAAATAGTACAGCCACTCTGGAAAACAGAGTTTCTTATAACGTGAAACATCCACTTACTCTATGACCCAGCAATCCTACTCACATGTACTGACCCAAAAGAAATAATAAGTGTCTACACAAAGACTGACACAAATACTCATATTAGCCCCAAACTGGAAACAACTCAAATGTTAGTAATAAAATGAGCAAACTTTTGATCATCTCATAGATAATCTAAAAATCATTATGTTGAGTAAAAGAAGCCATACATAAAAGAAAACATACAATATGATTCCATTTATTGTAGGAGGGAAAAATCTATTGTGACAAAGAGCAGATCAGAGGTTTCCTGGAATGGATGGAGGAGGAGCATGAGGGAACTTTGTAAGGTAATGGAAATATTCCGTATCCTGATCACTAGACGATTATGTGGATTTATATTTGTCACTCACTGAATGGTACAGTTAAAATAAGTACATTTTTTATATGTAAACAAAACCTCAATGGAGTTCATTAAATTTTTTTCTATTCTTACTTGCATGGAATAGGGGGAAATAAATTATATGAAATTTTTTATCTTCATCCACAGTTTGAATTAGAATTTACCTTCTTTGTCTTTGTTAACTTTCTCTCTCTCTCTCTCTCTCTCCCTCCCTCCCTCTCTCTTTCTTCTTTCCGTTCTTTCTTCTTGGAGGGTCTGAAAGTAAAGCACAGTCCCTTCTGTTTACTCTGTCAGATGATCCTGACCCGATGATCCTCTGCTCACATGGCCTCTGACTTCCACTGCCCCCAGACCACCTGCTTCAGAACCCCACCTGACTCCGTTCCCACTAAGTGGAGTTTTTACTCATTATTAACTTTTTCATTAGCACTCTCTTGTACATTATCAATTCATTTCTCACCTGGGATCGTTTAGGTGGCTGAGATGAAACTCGAACCCAAGTCTTTCCTCTGACTCCTAAGCTGGTGTTTTTTCACAGTTGCTAACTACCAGCCACGGGCAGCCATCACACTCCACAGGTTACATTCTGCTTAATGGATTTCGACCATAACAACTTGAAAAAATCTTTTAGTGAATTCAACTCAACAAATATTCAATAAGTGCCTAGGTTTAACTTTCTCTAACCAAAATATAAGTAACACTTTAAAACATATATAAACATAGCCCTGGCCAGTTTGGGTTAGGGTTAGGGTTAGAGTGTCGGCCCATGGACCGAAGGGCTGTGGGTTCAATTCCTGGTCAAGAGCATGTACCTGGGCTGCAGGTTTGATCCCCTGCCCCAGTCGGGGTCATGCAGGAGGCAACCAATCGATGTGTCTCTCTCACATTGATGTTTCTCTCTCTCTCTCCCTCCTCCTCCCTCCCTTCCACTCTATCTAAAAATTAATGGAAAAATATCCTCGGGTGAAGATTAACTAAAAATCCAAAACAAAAACCATATATACACATAGAGTTCCTTTGAGGCCATGGTTTCTAGCCAAGCTACCTCTCTCAGGCCTTATGCTGGCCTCTCTCAATCTCCAAGTCCCTTCTCCTTTTTCAGAGATTACAATTCTTGGCTCACAGGATTCCTCCCCTCTTCCCTACTCTTGTCACTATTGGCAATGACTTCTCCATCCAGGTATCACTCCTTCAAAAGGGCCTCCCACGAGACCATTTTTTATTCCTAAAGAAAGACTGACTTCTCTTCCAACGTTCGGTGCACACGGTAAACTGGCGAGGCGATGTTTGGGGCGTGGTTTCTCTGCTGACACTTTCTGCATTATGTGGTAAAGTTCTTCTGTCAGTGCACGTTGGAAAGTACATACGTAATATGTAAGCATATAATATAAATAGTCAAAACCATCATGCTGCTTTGCCAGGGATCAAGGCGGGACGTGAGAAGAACACGGCTGCCGGCGGCTCCCCAAGAAGTCAGCGAGGATGGCCCATGGGTTTAAGCAACGTGCTTTCTGTGTTTTGTTTGGTTTGGTTTTGAGTAACTAGAGCAATTCAAGTTATACAAAGTGTGGATATGAATTTGAAATTTTTAAATAGAAAAAGTCAGTGTCTAGCTTGCAATGGAAATACCACGTCCAATGTGTGGGGGAGGAACCCCAAACTTTTGCCTTTTATAAATAAGCAACCAGAACCAGTTGGAGGTGATTTACAGTAGAATCAATGGCATCGATTTTCATTCCTGTGTCATGTGGCATGAAAACAAAACAAAACACAAGTTGACAACAATTGATCAAATGCTGGCCTTTGGAGCAAATAAAAGCAGTGCACGGATGTGAAGTACTGATATTGTATTTGTCACTCTACTATAATTAAAATTTCATCACAAAATTTGATGGCAATAGGCTAGAAGATACAAAGAAATGAAGTGGTAGAGGCTTTTAATAATGTAGGAGTACCAGCCACTCATTTTTAAGTAAAAGGATGTGGCAGGCTGACTATACCTATTCATGTTCCCTCCTTTCCAGGCCTCCGCCAAAACAAGGCCATCAGAGGAGAGACATGAGCAGCGGTTGAGAGAGTTCAATGGGATTTGAAAGACAACCAGCAAATACAGGAGTGCTAACTGACAAGAGTGGGGACATCCCCTACTAGGAGCTAGATGCTCAGCAGTCCCAGAAAGCAAGGAGTCCAAGAGTTGCGCTTTCAGGAAAGTGTCAGTGGGAAAGTTTTATTTTGCATACAGAGCGATTGGGTGACCAGGTCCCTCTACCTGGTCTACCTTAGGTAGTCAGGCAAGCATGCCTCCTCCACCCCACAGGAAACCAGAGACTTAATATCTGAATAAACTGAACTGAAAAAGATGTAGACTCAGACCCATAGGTAAGAGGATTAAAACAGGAGAATTATTGAACATCTGAAAACTGAACTAGGCTGACACATATACAGTATGGGCAACTAATTCTCAACAAAGGAGCCAACAACAGACAATGGAGAAAGGAAAGCCATTTCAATAAATGGTGCTAGGAAAATTAGAAAGCCGCGTGCAAAAGAATGAAACTAGACTGCAACATGACACCATACACAGAAATTAACTCAATATGGATTAAAGACTTGAATATAAGACCTGAAACAATAAAACACATAGAAGAAAACATAGGCACTAAACCTTGGTCACAGAAGGATTTTTGTGAATTCGACCCCAAAGGCAAGGGACATAAATGCAAAAATAAATGAATGGGACTATATCAAACTAAAAAGCTTCTGCATAGCAAAAGGAGCTATCAACCAAACAAAAAGGCAACCAACCAAATGGGAGAAGGTGCTTGAAACAATACCTGCCATAAGGGGCTAACACTCAAAATACATAAGGAACTCGTACAACTCAACAACAAAACAATTCAATTAAAAAAAATGGGCACAGGACCTAAACAGACACTTTTGCCAAAAAGACATACAGAAGACCAACAATATATAAAAAGATGCTCAACCTTAATAGCTGTAAGGGAAATGCAAATCAAAACCACAATGAGCTACTACCTCATACCTGTTAGAATGTCTATTATCAATAAGGCAAGAAATAACAAGTGTTGGTAAGGATGTGGAGAAAAGGGAACCCTCATACACTGCTGGTGGGAATGTAAATTGGTGCAGCCTCTAAAGAAAACAGAATAGAGGTTCCTTAAAAAAGTAAGAATAGCCTGGCCGGTGTGGCTCACTGGATTGAGTGTCGTCCCACGGACCGAGGTCCCGATTCAATTCCCCACTGGGGATTGAGCCCACAACCCGGGCATGTGCCCTGACCAGGAATCGAACTGGGACCTCTTAGTCCATGGGATGATGCTCAGTCCACTGAGCCACACCAGCTGGGCAAGAATGAGTTTTACATTGTTTAGATGATTGGGGGTGGGGTGTGTGTGTGTTAAAACAAGAACATTTGGTGACATGTAAAAATTACATGAAATTGAATTGCAGTGGCCATAAATGAAGTTGTACTGGAACACAGCCACTCTCTTTCACTTACATATTGTCGTCTATGGCTGTTTTGGTGCTACAATGGCAGGGATCTGCATGGCCACAGAGCTGAAAATGTTTACCAGCCAATCCTTCACAGAAAAAGGGCTGATCCATGCCCCCAGCTCCAAGCACAATCCTGACATCAGCTCAAACCTCCCTGTCTCTTATTTTTCTTTTCATCCTTTGCCCTCCAATCCTCAATTATCCTTTAGGGTATCCTCATCCCAGGACTACCCTGAGCTTCCCCATCCCTCCCTCCTCTCTATTCCTATGGCTGCCTGTCCTGTTCCCTTCCCCCTGTGCCCTCTGATCCCCTCCAAGCTGCAGAGCCATGCTTCTCCCTCCTGGCTCTCCTCAAACCCCACCCCCCACATCTGAGGGCCTCTTGGTTAGAAGAGGTACAATTACATATGCCCACTCAACACGGGAAGAGATTAGAAAGACAGCATTATTCTTAGCCCATCCCCACTTCTAAGTCCTTACTCCTTCACTTACACATTAAAACATTTCCTCTTGAGCCCCTGGCTGTGGCTCCTCCCCTTTTCCCCCAACCCCTGTCACTATCATCCATGGACTCACTAGTAGTTGGCTAGTAAAATTTCCCCTCTTGTCCTATCATCCTGGGCCAGTTTGGCATCTATGTGGGTGATTTATTCAATACCCTAGTCTTAGAATTCCTTCATTTCCTCCTACTAGAAAAACCTCTCTCCACTCAAGCAATCCTTTGAAACCATGGCAACCCCCTAGACTTCAACAGCTTGGAACAGCTCCATCCTAGAAATCTCAAACTCCAGAAAACCCACCTCAGACCATAACTTCCTGCCCTTGCAGGTGTCTCACTCTCTTATTCCCAGGATATTCACTCTGCAGTGACACCCTTGGTCTCCATCTAGCCAATCTAGATGGCACAGCTCATTATCTCACCACTGTCTTCATCTTGACACCTGTCTTTGCATTGAACCAAACTCCAAAGCTCCAGCTCAGCCAACTCATAAGCAAAGGAGGAATACTTTAGAAAAGCTGCATTTTTGTAACCATCATCATAATTGACACATGCAAGAATCATCAATGGATGGGAAAACTAGTGGGTGACCATGAAAGAACAGGGTATTTACATAATCTACATTGTTTCTAAGCATCTATCGCTCTACAAATTACTTATTAATTAAAAAGGTCAAAACAGTAACTTTAAAGTGAAGAAACTAGCAGATAACACCTCAACCAAGAGATACAAGTTATTATCGCCAATAATGGGACAAATTGACATGTGCCTCTCGATGTAATTCATTGATAAGGACACAACATTACTTATGAAGTATTCCTGCTAAAAATACAGAACCCAAATTTTACAATGAGGAAACAATTAGATAAACCAAAATTGATGAACATTCAAAAAAATTACTAGACGGCATGCTTTAAAAACATTACTGTTAGGAAAGACAAAGCTGAAAAACTCTTCCAGATTCAGTAAGATTAAGAACACTACATGGAATGCAATGATTGATCCTAAAAATGCTGGATTTTAAAAAAGTTATAAAGATGTTGAGACAATGGAAGAAACCTGAATATGGACTATACATTCAACAATAGTATTGTGTTGATGTTAAACTTATTGAGTATAATCACTGTACTGTGCTTATGCAGAAGAAGATCATTGCTCCTGGGAGATAAAAGATGGAGTACTTTAGATTAGACATTCAAAGTCTAACTTATTCCCAAATGGTTCAACAACATAAATAAGTATTATATATATGAAAGTGATACAGCAAATGTGGAAAATGTTAATAGTAAAACTGCACAAAGGGTACAGGGGAGTTTATTCTTTCAACGTTTTATTTTATAAAGCCTTAAAACCACACAAAAAATTATAAAATAAATTCCAAGTTGGATTCAACCCTATGAATATGATGGTCTCATATTCAGGCTGTTATAAACATCAAATGAAGACATGCATCCCTGATATTGCCTAGTCAACTCGCATCTCATTTGCTGGGTAGCTTTTCTAACCCTTCATCCCTCTCCTCAAACTATCTCAAACCCCTTGCCATCTTCCTACTTCCTGGAGAGCTGAGGTTATCAAGAACAATCTCTCAACTTCCTCTCTTTCCCACTACCTATGAGCTTGTCTTCATCACCCATCCCACCCCTTTTGTCCAAAAGCTAATTCCGTCAAGTGCCCTGTGAATTCTCCTGCCCTTCCAACTCTTCAAAATACATGGTCTATCAGTCTACACCCCTGTATCATCTCCAACTCCCTGCTTTAACTGTGCACTGGCTCTCTCTCCTCCACAAACAAGCATTACTAAAGTTTCTCCCAACCTGAAAAAGAAAACCCAAATCTGAGATCTCCTCTAGCTACATTTTATAATTCTGCTTCCACTCCAAACTCCTTGAGAGTAACGTCCTCTTGGGCTCTCTACTTCTTCAGCATCATTCACGCCTAAGTCTTGGGTCCCCGGATGTTGGCTCTCCTTTGTCTCCCTCTCTATTCTCCAGATGCCCTTCTGCAATTGGAAAGCCAATGGACAGCTGATCATCTGGAATCTCTCTGCAGCATCTGGTGCTATTCCTCTCTTTCCTGCTTAGAAGGACCCTCTCCCTTAGTGTTGATGGTACCCTTCTCCCTGGGCTTTTCTCTTATTACTCCGACCATTCTTTCTGAGCCTCCTGGATAGAGTAAGAGTCTCCACCAAGACTGTTTTAACAGAGAGTTTCAACAGCATTCTTCCCCCTCCCCCTTTATTGATTTGAGAGAGAGAGGAAGTGAGAGGGAGAGAGATAAAAATATCGATGAGCAAAAACATCGATTGGCCGTCTCCTGCATGCCCCCCACTGGGGATCGGGCCCACAACCTGGGCATGTGCCCTGACCGGGAATCAAACCAGCGACCTCTTGGTGCATGGGTCGATGCTCAACCACTGAGCCACATAGGCTGGACTCAACAACATTCTTTTACAGGCTCCTAAAATGTCCTTGGCCCTCTGGTCTTCTCATTCAGAACATCTGACCAGTAGTAGTAACAGCAGCAACAAATATATGCCAGGCACTGCAGTAAGCACCCTTTATGTTTTGCTAGGTTCTTTGACACAGCAATCCCAGTAGGTACTATTATTATCTACCTGCTACACACGAGGAAACAAAGTTTAGGGAGGTGAAGAACTTATCAAAAATCTCTGTAAGTAATGAAGTTTAAAACTCTCCTTTTGTTGTTGTTGTGAATCCTCACCCGAGGATATATTTTTTTCATTGATGTTTTGGAGAGAGTGGGAGGGAGGGAGGGAGGAAGGGAGGGAAGGAGAGAAGAAACATGGATGTAAGAGAGACACATCGATTGTTTGCCTCCCAAAAGAGCTCCAGCTGGGACCTGGGATCGAACTTGCAACCCAGGTACATGCCCTTGACTGGGAATCAAACTCAAGACCCTTCAGTGCATGGGCCAATGCTCTAACCACTGAGCCACACTGGCCAGAGCTAAAACTCTCTTTTTGATTCCAGAGACTGTGCTATGACACTCCCACAAAATCATTGAGACAACATGAGCGTAATGACAGAGGACAGAACAGAAAGTAAATGGGTAACAGGACATAATGACTATGAGGTGTGAGTGAGTCCACAATGCACGACACTAAAACTGAAGCTGCAAATGGCCTTCACGTCCTGGCCGGTGTGACTCAGAGGTTAGAGCGTTGGCCTGTGGATCGAGGGGTCTCGGGTTCAATTCCCAGTTGAGGGCATGTACTGGGTGCCATCATCGATGTTTCTCTCTCTCTTCCCTTTTCCTCCTTTCCACTCTATCTGAAAATCAAGGGAAAAATATCCTCCGGTGAAGATTAACAACAACAAAAAAAGGGGATGGGGGGTACTTCACGTTCTGCATTCATTCAACCACACACGGGAGGGGGTAAGAGTTTCTACAAGTTCTATTCCATCAGGACATTTTAGCAATTATTACTGTTCTTTTGTCTTACTATTCTAAGGTTTATTAATATCTTTTCTAAAATTATTCCATCTGTAGGTAGTCTTCAAGGTACTATATACCCTCACTCTTTGTGAACTTTTCTAATATCTTGTAGTTGCTTTCCTGTTTTGCCATTCCAGGGACATTTCTGCAGAGAGGGAAAAAAACAAGTTTTATAGAAAACGGGGTGTGCTTTTTAGCGATGCAGTAACTGCATAGAGGAAGGATACAGAGACATTCTACACTGCCAAATTGTTTTCTCACCTGCCTACAAATGTACAAAGTTTGTAATACATGGTAAACAGGGAGGTCACTTCTGTGAGCAGTACCTCTGAGACACGATCCAGTGGATTTTTGTCCCATTGTCATTTTGAAGTTACTGACAGATTTATTCCGCTCTGGCATGCCATCATAACAGCTGAGCTTTTAGGCAGTGGGAGTAATAAAATTCCACAAAGAAATGAAAGACTTTCAGTGTCTGGATCATGCAGTTCTCTTCCTTTGTGAAGGCAATTAGAAAGGTAAGGGGATCCAACTGTATGTTGGTAGCATTCCAGGAAGGTTTCAAAAGGTCACATGGTCATGGAATCATAGAGCTGAAAACTGAAAGATACCTGCTCTCTGGAAAGTAACTTAATATTCCTCATTTTACAGATGAGGCCATCAAGAGCCAGAGAGACTGACTAGTAAGAAATGGAAAGGGAGAGGGAAAGGAAGAGGTGATCCAACTCCCATCTCAATCAGATCTGGGGCTTTGAACCAGAGGTTTAGAATCACCCAAAGAAATTTTAAAACCCACATGTCCACGACAAGCCACAGACTGGGAGAAAATATTTGCAAATCACATATCCGATCAAGGATTTGTATTCAGATATACAAAGAGTACTTAAAATGAAACAAGAAACAAAAAACCCAATTTAAAAACTGCAGAAAAGATCCGAACAGACCACTCATCAGAGGAGATACACAGATGGCACAAAAGCATATGGAAAGATGCTCAACATTACTTGTCACTAGGGAAATGCAAATCAGACAACGTGATACCACCATAAATTTATTAGAATGGCAAAAATCCAAAATTCTGACAATACCAAATTCTGGCCAGGATGCAGAACAACCACCCGTCATTGCTGGTGGGAATGCAAAACGCAACAGCCACTTGGAAAGATAGTTTGGAAGTGTATTACAAAGTTAGACACAGATTTGCCATACCATCCAGCCACCACCCTCTTTGGTATTTATCCAACTGATTGGAAAACTTATATCTATACAGAAACCTACACATAAATGTTTATGACTGTCATATTCCTAATCACCACAAACTGGGAACAACCAAGATAGTCTTCAATAGATTAATGAATGAACAAACTATGATACATCCATATTATGGAATATTATTCTGCAATCAAAAGGAATAAGTTACTGCCCTGGCCAGTGTGGCTAAGTGGTTAGAGTGTCGGCCTGAGAACTGAAGGCTTTTGGGTTCAATTCCCGGTCAAAGGCACGTACCAGGGCAGCGGGTTTGTTCCCCAGCCCCAGTTGGGGCGTGTGCGGGAGGCAACCAACTGATGTGTCTCTCTCACATCGATGTTTCTCTCTGTTTCTCTCTCTCTCTCTCTCCCCCTCCTTCCCTCCCTTCCACTCTAAGAAAAATCAATGGAAAAAATATCCTTGGGTGAGAATTAACAACAACAACAACAAAAGGAATGAATTATTAATTCATGCATCAACATGGGAGAGTCTTAAATGTATATTTCTAAGTAAAAGAATAGTTTCAAAAGACTAGAAACTGTATGATTCCATTCAGATAGCATTTTGGAAAGGGAGCACTGCATGGCTCAGCTGGTCAGGCGTCGTCCTGTGCACCAAGAGGTCACCAGTTCGAGTCCCAGTCAGGGCACATGCCCAGGTTGCACTTGATCCCCAGTAAGGGGGTGTGCAGGAGACAGCCGACTGATGTTTCACTCTCATACATTGATGTTTCTCTCTCTCTCTCTCAAAATCAATTTAAAAAATTCTTTTAAAAAGTACACTTTAAAAAATGGATTAAACTTACCAGTTTTGGGAGAGAAGAACACTGACTAGGAGAAGCACAGGAGAATGTTTAGGACTATAAGGCTATTCTGTATGGTAATGTAGTGGTGGGTACATAGCGCTACGCCCTTGACAAAACCCACAGAATTATACAGCATAAAAAGTAAGTCTTCATGTCTGCAAACGAAAAAAGGCTACCAGGACTTCATGTAATGCAGACTGTGACAAAAGAATCTAACTTTATCTTTTACTAATGCATGGTAAACTCTCAATGAAAGGGGTCAGAGAAAAAAGATGTTGACCTAAGGAACTTTAGAAATGACTAGAGAAAAAAGGAACTAACTGTACATAGCACTGCTTCTAGTTGGTAAAGGCGTTTCCCATGGGGGCACAAGTTAACACGCATACTGGAAATGAAAACTTAGTAAAATACCTGGTGGCAGCCAGGTTTCCGTCACTTTTAGAGATGGAAATTACTGACAAGAAAGAAGGAAAGGCAGGGATAAGCTATGCATAACTTAGAGTCGGTGTTAGAGTCAAAGACATCATTATGAACTCATGTTAAGCTTAAGAACCACACAGATGGATACAGAAATAGTTACCGATGTGTGTCATCCATGGGTTCAGATTTCCTATCTCTGTCTGTTGAGAAGACCCAGACGCAATGATACCCCATGGCAACGAGCACACCCAGCCCTCAGATCTTTGTTTCTAATGCCATTCTCCAATAACAGAAACCAGCCTCCTTGGAGAAATCGCTAATTGTGGGGCTGGGGTGGGAATGTACAAGATAAACCCAGAGCATCTTGTAATGCCAGAAAGGAAGGGCTCAGAAGCAAAACAATAACGGTGGCACATCAAAGGAGCAAGGAGCTACCCTGAAAGCATTCCCAATGACCAAGCCAAGGTACAAAATAAATATCAGTATTTATATCAGCAGGGACTCATGTAAATGATAAATAAATAAATAAATAAAGACAAATCCTGTGCAGGGGAATTCCAAATAATCTGTGTAGATACTCTGCCCTCAAGAAGGTAAGCCATAACTAACCCCCCACCTCCCAGGTCTGGCTGCACACGGTGACTTCCTTCCAAAGTGTACAGTACAGAAAGGGTAACACTGTGGGGAGACACCTGACGAACACTACCTCAGTCAGGTAGGTGATCATGGTAAGCATCAACAAGTGATAAGTCATATTCATAGTATGTACCCTTTTCCTTTACCTCTATGGTTTTCTTCCCCAAAATTCCAGTTAACCATGAGAAAACTGTTAGAGAACCCCAAATTGAGGGACTCTCTACAAAATACATAACCAGTACTTTAAAAAATTTTCTTTTTCCTTTATTGATTTGAGAGAGAGAGAGAAAGTGAGAGGGAGAGAGAGATAGAAACATCGATGAGAGAGAACATCGATTGGCCGCCTCCTGCATGCCCCCCACTGGGGATCGGGCCCACATCCTGGGCATGTGCCCTGACCGGGAATCGAACCAGCGACCTCTTGGTGCATGGGTCGACACTCAACCATTGAGCCACACTGGCTGGATCTGACCAGTACTTTTGAAAACTGTCGAAGAGATCCCCAAAAAAGGAAACTGTGAAATACTGTCACCCCCAAGAGGTCCCTACAGAGACATGAGGACTAAATGTAATGTGCTATCCTGGATGAGATTCTGTAACAGAAAAAAAAATAACATTGGGGGAAAAGTAACAAAATCTGAAAGAAGTATGGAGTTTAGTTAACAACAACAACAACATGGCATTGTTGGCTCATTGACTGTGACAAGTGTACAACAGGAATGTAAGATGTCAACAATGGGGAAACTGGGTGCTGGGTATCTGGGAACTGTCTCTACGACCTTTGCAACATTTTTGTAACTCTAAAATGACTCTGAAATAAAAAGTGTATTAAAAAAATAAAACCCACTCACCTGAGCTCCACCTGAAGAGATTGGATTCTGCCAGTTTGGGAATGCTGGCATGAGTGGGGGCTAAGAGGATACTAAGGAATGGACAAGTAATGAACAAATCTACCTCTCAAGGATTTCTCCAATCTCCCCCAGCTCCTCCATACACACCCAGCTCGATCATTCGTACATTTGCTAAGCACTGACAGAAGGCCTGCTGTGTGCTGGGAACTCTGCAAGGCACTGTGAATCCAAACCTGACCCACTGTTCTCCAGACAGTGGGTCACAGACTGTCAGTGGGGCATGAAATCGACCTAATGGGTCACAGCGAACATTCTGTTTCCTAACAAAATGAAAGGATAAAAAAATATGAATGCAATTTCAGGTTTTGCTTTGGGAAATTATGTTGAGTATGTGTGTTCTTGTCTTGGATTAGGACATAAAATGAATTCTTAATGCAGGTTAAAGTAAAAAAAAAAAACACTTGAAAGCTACTGCATTAAGTTATGTCCTTGGCCTCGAGGAGATTTTATAGAGGAAAAGAGACAAGTAAATCTCGGAGAAAAGTTTTTTTTCCAACTATAGCATAATGAAACTGTTTTCTATGATTCATACAAAAAAAAAAAAAAAGTATATGCTAACCAGTTCACACAATCTTAGCCTAAGCAGTATCACTGCATAATTATAATTACTTACTTATCATTCATTCTACCTGTTATTGACTAAAATGTATCCCCCTCCAAATTCATATAGTGAAGACTTAACCCCAAATGTGACTGTATTTGCAAACAGGGCTTTTAGGGAGGTCATTAAGGTTAAATGAGGTCATAAAGTTAGGTCCCTAATCTGATAGAACTGTTGTCCTTACAGAAAGAGGAAGAGACACTGGAGCTCTCTCTCTGCTTCCCCACACCCACAGAGAAAAGGCCACAGGAGGAGAGAACGAGAATGCGGCCATTTACAAGCAAAGAAGAGAGGTCTGACCAGACCCCAACCTTGATAGCACCTTGATCTTGGACTTCTAGCCTCCAGACTATGAGAAAATAAATGTCTGCTGTTTAAGCCACGCAGTCTATGCTCTTTTGTTAGGGCAGCCCTAGCAGACAAATACATCACTAACCTCCAAAAGGAATTTAAGGCAGCTAACTAGCTGAGATAGTCATCTGGGCTATGAAATTTAGGGACTTAACAGTCAATTGCTATACAAATGTTCTCTACAAATGGACTAAAAAATGTCTGATGGTACATGTTCATAGAAATCCAAATGTCCATGATTTTCCTATAATTCAATTATACCCAAGCTTCTGAATGGCTTACTAAATTTATTTGGCTGTTATCTTGAGTTAGAATACACATACATTTCTGATCTCTAGATCACTTCCACAAGCATATAGCAATGTTTGAGATCAGTGACCATTTAAGCCTTTGGATGCCCTGCAAACCATTGCAACTACAGGCAAGCAGATGGGAAATTTTCTTTTCTTTTCTGAGGATATTTTTCTACTTATTTTCAGATAGAGTGGGAGGGAGACAGAGGGACAGAGAGAAATATCGATGTGATAGAGCCACATCGACTGGTTGCCTCCTGCACCCCCCGGCCAGGGCCGGAGACAAACCGCAACCGAGGTACATGCCCTTGACCGGAATGGAACCCGGGACTCCTTGGTCCGAGGGGCGATGCTCTAACCGCTGAGCCAAACCAGCCAGGGCTGGATAGGACATTTTCTATCTGAAGACTGAAAAAGTAACTTTTCGATTTAAGATTTCCAGGTTGGACCAGTTCACCTTAGGGTTCCCAAATGCAAATTAAGCATATGAATAAAAAAGTCTGAAGTACAAAGTTTTGAAAGAAATGAAATCTAAGGATTCAGGACAAATAGTGAAATTGTGAGTGACAGCCTCCTTTTTGTTTCTTCCCCATTTTCCAGCAAAGAGGCTAGGGAGGAAGAGAAAACTGGATACAAGAATATGCATTTTATTGTTTGGAAGGAATAGGGGAGAAGGAGCGAATGGGTGAAACCGACAGGAGGGCGCACAGACCGCTCAACGTACAGGGAGCCAGTCCACATGGCAGTACTGGGCCTCACTCCCGAGCTCCGGCGTGGCTACACACGCTGCAAAGGGCCTCGGAAAGTCTCTCACGCAGATTGAGATTGTGCAATGGCTGGATTTACACCAACATAACCTCTTGCTCCCACAGATGAAAGCTTCTATAAGTGTTCCTCTTCTGAAATGAGGGTAGATATTTTAAAACAGTCTCTTTACTGGGCAACACAACTCTGTTGGGGAACTCTGAATCCTGTTTGCAAAACTTACTAGTATATATCCGTCCTAATTATCTCAATGTCTCCAGTGTCGCTGATATGTGTATACTCTCACATATAATAAGATCCTAAAGAAAGAATTTTGCTGCTGATCCCCAATGGTCTCATATCAATCATTCAGATATGAAAATAAACAAATTCCTTACAGCATTTTAAGGGAAAAAAAGAGGATAAGGACATGTCAAGAATCGAAACTCTAAAAATGCATAAGGCTATTCCTTTAAAGGCTCAGCACCTGGAAGAATTCAACCAGTGCTCCATATGGTTCTTTATCACGTTTACTTATTACAATTTTATGCTATAACCAAAGCAGAGTTCCTTTGTGAAGTTAATTATTGAACTATATACAGTTACTGTATAAACCATTAACTTTTCAAAATCTTTACCTCTTTTGAATCCTCTATCTAAAATTAACTGTTACTCTTGTAACTGTTCCAGAATATATTAGTATCAAACACATCATATCTTTTCAATTATATTTTTGAAAAGTCAGGTCTCTGTAGTCTCCTGATGCAAATGTTCTATCTCAATTGTGGCGACAGCTCTAAGGGTTAACACGTTTGTCAAAACTCAAGTTGCACATTGAGGTTGTTTGCATTTTATTGTTTGGAAATTATAACTCAACAGAGCCCATAAGGGGGTGAGGGGAGACTGTACCATATGTTATAAGGATATGAGGGGAAAAAAAAGGTTTAATTTAAAAAAGAGAGCCAGACCACTTTAGGAGGAAGAATTTAAAAGTGAGAAATAAAAATTCACTGTTACGTGCTAATTGTAGGGTACCACTGTAATTTGAGCTTCACCTTTTCTACAGTGAAATACATAAAAGAGAACATTCCCTGAGATCCTGCTATCTGACAATAGAAGAAAAAAAAGAAGAAAAGCTGGATAAACTAGCTCTATTCTAGACAAACAACCATCTGTTTTCTTTGCCCAACTTCTGGGTTGCTGAGGGTGTGGAGAATGTCAAGTACTCAAAGCAAGTGGATTCTACAAAGCACATAGTATATTATGCAAGCGAAACTACAGGACTATCCACGGTGTCATTTTTTTCCTTGTTATAAAAAGACATGCTTGTTTTTAGAAGTCTACAAAGAACTGGAGGATATTTAAAATCATCATAAAAAAATAAAATAAAATCATCATCCTCTCACTATCCAATTACAATTATTAATATGTCTTACATTTTTTCCTCTACATTTTTTTTATATTATTAAGGTGATCTGAAATAAATATGGTCTTGATTCTGATCTTAACCTGAACATAAAGCTCTTCCCATGACATTTATTTGTAAACATATGAGGAACTTCCTATACATGTTATCGAAATGGGTGACATAGTAATCCAGGATGTAGTTATATCACAAGTAAAGCAACCACTCAACAATTATTGAAGCTCTATATTATCAATTTCTTAAATTTACGAAAAATGCAATAAACACCTTTATACATAAAGCTTTCAACATATTTAAAATTATTTCCTGAGGTAAAGAAAGTCCTCCTAAGTTTGACACAAACTCTAAACACCATGAAAGAAAAAAACAACAATGATTCAACTATATAACAAAATCAAATTTTCTGCATGACAAAACACACCATAAGCACAGTTAAAAGACAACAAGGGCTGGGGACAGGAAACGAACTGTGACCCATGACAAAGGGCTAATTTCCTTAATATGGAGAGAGCTTCTACAGGTCAGCAAGGAGAAGACCCAACAACTCAATAGAAAAATGAGCAAGAACTTCCAGTCAAGATGGCGACATAGGTAAATGCGGTACTCAAATCCTCCCACAACCACCATCAAAATTACAACTCAGCTACAGAGCAAATATCATTCAGAACTGCCTGAAATCTAGCTGAGTGAACGTCCTACAACTGGGGATTTAAAGAAGCCACATGGAGACTGGTGAGAGGGGCGGAGGCGAAGAATGGGCTGGTCCCACACTGACATGTGCCAGATAAAAATTGGGAGGGATATCTGGGCTGCAGAGGTCCCCCTGAGAAGTGAGGGGCCCCAGCCCCTCACCAGGCCTCCCAGCCCAGGGTTCCAGAACCAAGGAGAGAAGTCCCCATAAATTCTGGCTGTAAAAACCAGAAGAAACAAAAAAGATTTAAAAATATGAAAAAAAAAAAAAGGTAATAAATACATATCTAGCAACAACTGAGTCTAAAAAACAAAATAAACAAATAAGCAGATCAGAAAGACACTCATAGAGACAGAAAACATTTTGACAATTGCCAGATGGGAGTGGGGGTTGGGGGTTGGGTAAAAAAAGTGAAGGGATTAAGAAGTACAAATTGGTTGATACAGAATAGTCACAGGGCTGTAAAGCACAGCATAGGGAATATAGTCAACAACATTCTAATAACTGTGTATGGTGTCAGACGGATACAAGATTTATCAGGATGATCACTTAGTAAGTTATATAATGTCTCATCACTGGGGTGTACACCTGAAACTAATATATAATAATATTGTATGTCAACTGTACTGAAAAATAAAAAATAAATTTTAAAAAAGGGAAATGAGCATAGAATATGAAGAGACACAGTTTATGTAGAAGACTGTAGAGAGAGCTCTTAAATCTATTAAAACATGCTCCCCATCATAAGAGAAATGTCAATTAGCTACGCTAAGATTTTTCACTTACCAGATTAGCAAAGATTCCAAGGTTCTAACACATAATGTGCCCAAGGGTCTGGAGAAAGGCACTCTCATCCCTCAGGTATTGCTGGTGGAAGTATAAATTAATAGAGCCCTATAATTGGTCAGTATCTTTTAAAAGTATAAATGTGTGTACCTTTGGATCACACAATTCCACTTTGAAGAATATATCCTATAGATAAACTAGCATGCTATATTTCTAGGTTAGGCAATAAAGGATTATTTACAAGAGCAAAAGCCCAATAAAAGAAATAATTTTTCATACATTCATACAATGGAATAGGATGTAGATAGTTTAAAAAAAAAAGTGAGAGAGAGAGAGAAAGCTCTTCATGTACTGACATGTAACTGATAATTTTTTTTTTTAAAAAAAGAAGGCCCTGACCAGTGTGGCTCAGGTTGGTGTGTCATCCTGTGCACCAAAGGTTGTGGGTTCAATCCCTGGTGAGAGTGCATACAGGAGGCAGCTGATTGATGTTTCTCTCTCTCTCTCTCTCTCTCTCTCTCTCTCTCTCTCTCTCTCTCTCTCCCTTCCCATTCACTCTAAAAAAAAAAAAAATCAGTAAAACATATCTTTGTGTAAGGAGGATTAAAAAACAAAAAGAGGGACCTCACTGGTATGGCTCAATGGTTAGAGTGTCTGCCTGTGTGACAAAGGGCTGTGGTTCAATTCCCATCTAGGGCACGTACCTGGGTTGCAGGTTGGATCCCTGGCCCCAGTTGGGGTATGTGATGTCTCTCTCTCACATCTATGTTTCTCTCTCTCTCCCCCTCCCTCCCTCCCACTCTCTCTAAAAATCAATGGAAAAAAATATCCTTAGGTGAGGATTAACAACAACAAAAAAAGAGGAAGCTCTTCGTGTAATAATCTCCAAGGTATTAGTAAATAGAAAAGCAAAATACTGAACAGTTTATATAACATGTTACCAGTTGTGTAAAATTGGGAGGTGTGGAGAGGGGATGATACACACACACACACACACACACACACACACACACACACATACACACACACAGATTTGGATGAATAATGCTCAATATACCTCTGAAAAGATACACTAGCTTTTTGTTCATTTGTTTGTTTAGTTGGTTTAGGAACACTCACTATCTACCCTTTAGTGCCTTTTTTTTTTTTTTTTTTTAGAGAGAGGGAGGAAGGAAGAGAGAGAGAGAGAGAGAGAGAGAGAGAGAGAGAGAGGGAGAGAGAAACACATAGATGTGAAACAGATACATTGATCATTTGCTTCCCGTATGTGCCCAACTGGGGATCAAACCCGAAATCTAGGTATGTGCCATGACCAGGAATAGAACCCATAACCTTCCGGTGTATGGGATGATTCTCCAATCAACTGAGCCACATTGGCCAGGGCACTTCAGTGCCTTTTGAATTGAAAATCATTTTAATGTATTCCCATTAGAAAAATAAAACTTAAATTTTCCTCTAGGATGGGTATCCAAAAGTATGTACTCATTCTAGAAGTAGAATTATCCAGTCAGAATTTAACATTGTAGGACTCTTGATTGTGGAACTGCTTTACCAAAGAATTTACTAAATTATATTTCTAGTAGCAATCTGTGAGTATTTTTCACAGGCATGACAGCCAACACAAGATCTCTGTATTTGATCAAGAGATTAGAAACACAGCATCATTTTGACCGGCATATCTGGATTACTAATCAGTTTGAGCATTTTTCACATTTTGAAAGCTGTTTATATTCAATCATTTGTGACGTACATAGTTACGACCTTTCCCCCTTAGTTTATCTGGGGCAATGCTTTCGCTAAAATACATTATACTGTGCATTAACCTTCTCCCTGTCACTTATTGCAACTTTTTACAAAATAGTTCTTATCTGTCTTTCAATTCCCGGCCAATTGACAGAAATTTTAACTTTTTTTGTGGTCAATTATAGTTATACTTTCCTCAACCTACTTCAGTTCCAAGATTTCTTTAGTTACTACCATGTACCAGGCAATGATTAAGTCCTGGGAGTACAGAGTTGAGAGAGACAGTCCACGAGGGTTGACTGGCATGTGATAGGTAATTCAGACACAACATGGTGAGTGAGATGAAGGATCACAAACTCAGGCCACTTAGCTCAACTCTCAGCAGAGTCCAATTTTTTAGAAGAAATAATATAGATTAATTTAGAAAATAAAGACATTGGCCAACAACCCATAGCACGGGATGAGCACAATAGGTGCTATGAACTAAATGTGTCCCCCCAATATTCATATGTTGAAGCCCTGACCCCCAATATGATGGTATTGGGAGATGGGGTCTTTGGGAAATAATTAGATTTAGACGAGGTCCTGATGGGCCCTTGTGAGGATATGATGAAAGCAGAGCTCAAGATTGCTCTCTTTCCTTCTCTCCCTCCCTTTGTCTGCATGAACACACCAAGGAAAGCCAATGTAAGGACATAGACAGGAAGAGGGCTCTCTCTATAAACCTGACCACACTGGCACCCTGATCTTGGGCTTCCAGGGTCCAGAACTGTGAGAAATAATTTGTTGATTGAGCCACCCAGTCTATTGTATTCTTTTATAGAAGCCCAAATGACTAAGCAGAAATTGGTATTGAGAAGTGGGGTACTGCTGTAACAAATACCTAGAAAATATGGAACAAATAGCTTAAAAAAATTTGAAAGGGGCTTTCAAACTGTGTGATAGATAGAGGCTGGAAGCATTTTGAGGTGCCTGCTCGAAAAGCTGATATTACTGTGAAGACACTTTTAAAGATGATTTTGGTGAGAATTCAAAAAGAAAAGAAAACTGTAGAGGAGCCTTTGTCCAGCTTCTTAGAAAATACATGAGTAATCATTTTCAGAATGTTGGTAGAAACATGGTCAAGGCCGTCCTGATGAGGTCTAAGTTGAAGATGAGGAACGTGCTAATGAACCATGGAAAAGGCTAACCTTGTTATAACGTGGCAAAGAACTTGGCTCAATTGTGTTTGCATTCTAGTATTTGTGGAAGGTAGAACTTTCAAGCAATAAAATTAGGTATTTATCTGAAGAGATTTCTAAGCAAAGTTTTGAAGAAGCTGCTTGGTTCCTCCCAATGGCTTACAGTAAAATGCAAAAGAGAGCAATGAATTGAAGAAGGAATTGTTAAGCAAAAAAGGAACCAGAACTTAAAGATTTAGAAAATACTCAGTTTATCCATATTGTAAAATATGAGAAAGTATGTTCAGAAGGGAATAACAAGAATGGGGTTGACCAACAATTTGATAAGGAGCTTAGTGTGGTACGAATCATGAACTGAATCAGCCACTCCAGCAGGAACACTGCTAGTTTGAACTGAGGGGAGCAGAGATGGGACAAAATAAAGGAAGGCTGTTGAACTTCTCAGATCCTACAGGACCAGACCATGATGTTAGTCAGTTGTGAACATGAGCTATTCTTCAAGATAAAGGAAGAATAACACCAAAGATTCATAAATTCAGAGATTATCAGGGATGTCACTCCTACCAGAGACTCAGAGTACATGGGCCCATGGGATGGGAGCAAGGCTGCCCCAACATTGGTTTCAAAGGGTGGAACCACCGCCCAGCAGAGCTGTGTGGATGGAGCAACCCAGAGAAGTGGAGACACAATCCTTGCCTGGCAGAGCCAAGGGTCAAGACCATTGCCCCATCGGGTCTCTAAATCAGAACATCCAGCCAAAGACGATTATTCTTGAAGCTTCAAGTCTATGAGAGTTCCCCTTGTTAGGCTAAAGACTTAACTGAGACCCACCATCTCATCCATCTTTCCTATTTCTCCCTTTTGGAATGGAAATGTTTATCTTCTGTCTGTCCACTGTTGTAGTTTGAAAGCACATAACTTGTCTGGTTTCTCAGGTTCACAGATGGAGAGGAATTTTGCCTCAGGATGAATCATACTTCAAGTCTCACCCATAGCTGATTCAGATGATATTTAGATAAGACTTTGACTTTAAAGTTGATGCTGGAATGAGTTAAGACTTTTGGAGCTGTTGGGATGGAATGAATGTATTTTGCATGTGAAAAGGCAAGAATTTTAGGGGGCCAGGGGTGGAATGCTATGGACTGAATATTTCGGTCCTCTCAAAATTTGTCTGTTGAAATCCTAACCCTTAAATATGATGGTATTTGAAGAGGGGGGGCTTTGGGAAATAATTAAATTTAGATGAGGTCATAAGGGTATAGCCCTGATGATGGGATTATAAAAAATTATAAGGAGAAATTGTGACTAGTGTTCTCTTGCTCTCTGGATGCAAGTACTAAGGAAAGGCTATGTGAGAACATCACCAGTGAGAGGGTTCTCAAGACCTCAACCATGCTGTTACCCTGATCTTGGACATCCAGCTGCCAGAACTATGAAAAATAAATGTCTGTCTAAGTCCCCCAGTCTATGGTATTCTGTTACAACAGCCCAAACTGACTAAAACTCTAGATAAAGGAAAGACCACAAGAAGGCACAGATATGTAAATAGCATGATATCTACAGGGACCTACCAGCAGGTTTTTTTTTTTTTATCACTAGAGCCTAGAATATACAAAGAATGGTAAGAGATAATGCAGAAGAGCTATTGAAGGGTCAGCTCAGACTTGTGACCTACAGAACTGTGGTGTAATAAAATAAGTGTTTTAAGCCACTAAGTTTAAGTTAATTTGTTATGGCAGCAATAGAAAACTGATATAAACTTTGGTGCCTGGAAGTGCTATGCTGTTATAACAAATACTTAAAAATATGGAATAGCCTTGGCATTGAGCAGTGTGTGAAGGCTGGAAGAGTTTTGAGAAACTTGACAGAAAAAGCCTACATTTCCTTGAACAGACTGTTAGTAGAAATATGGACATTAAAGGTGCTACCAGTGAGGACTCAAGGAAATGAGGAACATGTTACTGGAAATAAAGAAAGCCACACTTGATCTTCATCTACAGGTACAACACAATCTCTATCAAAATCCCAGCTAACCTCTGCAGAAATTGAGAAGCTTCTGAAATTCATAGGGACATTTGAGGGAACCAGGATAACTAAAACAGTCCTGAAAAAACAAGAATTAGGGCGGGACTCACAGGGTACTCCAAAGTTAACAGTAAATAGTAGATACATAGGCTTTCAGGGTACTCAAAAATAGAAAATATTTTATCATTTTTGTATTATTCAATATCACATTAAATTTTTCTAGAAAGAAAACAGAATTGAATAGAAGATAAAGGAAACCTTGAATAATTTTTAAAACACTTGGGTGGGATGAGGAGAAAGAGAATATGGTAATTGGGAGGGGACCAGGGTCAAGAGAAGATTTGGCTTTATTTTTTTTTTCCAGAATAGGAAATGGCTCAGCAAATATATGAGCTAAGGGGTGAAAAACAATAAAGATTTAGAAATTATAAGTGAACAGAAATAGTAAGAATGGTAGAAACTAACATTCATTGAAAGCTTGTGCCAGATACTGTTCCAAGCCCTTCACCTGCCTTAACTCATGGCATGCTCACAACACTCTAAGGTAAGCTCTGTTACTAGTCCCACTTTTTAAGTGGAAAAACTGAAGCACAAAGAGGTTAAGCAACATGCCCATGGTCACATATTTAGAAAGTAGGAGACGAGATTCCAACCTGGCAGGCTCTAGCTCCATAGCCAGGATTTTTATCCTCTATGTGGTCAGCCTTCAATTATGAGAGGAACAATATAACTGAGGGAGCCAAGTCCTGGAGGAGAGAAGATGGGTCTTGATTAAGAGACATGCCTCTGAGGCTGGAAAAGAGGAAGATACCTGGCAGGGGTGGGGAAGGATTAATGGGAAGCAGCTCAGAATTCACAGCCGCCATATTGTTCTTGAACGAGGTAGGAGTCAGGTTGTTTGCTGAGAGTAAGTGAGGTGTAGGCTGGTTTGAACTAAAAATATTTATGTGCCTGGTGAGAGTTGAGTGGAACTGAGACCCACTAAAGAAAGAAGAGATTCACATTCTTTCTACATGACACACGCTTCCAGTATATACACCCAAATGCATGAAATGCTAGGTACCTCTGGATCTCATTATTAGTTTGTTCTCTTTCTTTCTCTTGACCTTGACTGTTTGAACTCAAGTAAATTAAATATGCTGGTAACGCAATTCCAGTGTAAGGTCTTTGATACCAGCAACCAGAGCTCGCTCAGCTTTCCTGTCCAGAGCCCTTTGCAAGGAAATTTTATCTTTTGTATGTTCTCCTATCCTATGTCTGTCTGTAGAGGAAAATCTCTCTACATTCTTTTAAGGCTAGCCTTTCTTCTACATTTCTGTCTCCATAATTAGATTACAAACTTATTCTAGGGAGTAAGTTCTTGCCTTGCAAAGAATAAGCATAGAATATTTAAATATATCTCTGTCCTGGCCATCTCAATAATTGAGATTCTACATATATCTCTGAAATAAATTATAATATACAAAAGTAGATTTTTATGTGCTTCCAAAAATGCATTTTCACACAGATTTAAAACTCTTAATATCTACTTGCAGGGTTTTTTTTTAGCAACAAGCTCTCATCTTTCCAAAGCGTTAGTCCAACTTGTCTAAACTATCACAAATACCAAATTAATGATATTTTCCTATAGTCTATGAAAAACCACAACTTAGAAAACTGTACCTGTTATTCCTGTATTATAAATCATATCTTCAGGCAAAATCCACTGACATTTAGAAATTAAGTGAAAAATAGTATATTAATTCAGTTTTACAATAAGTTATCATATAATATTTAACAACTTATATTAAAGTCCAATCATCTATAGACTTTATCATAATCAAATAATATAAAGGAATTGCCTCAATTAGATACTTTATTTCCCCAAATTTCTCTATACACCATGCAAATTAAATTACAAAATAAATATATTTCAAAAACAAACTAAACCACTCAATACAGGAAACCGCAATAAACAAAAGTATAGGACACAGGGAAACCAGTAACTGCAATGTGTGTGTTTAATGGAAAAAAAAAAAATCTGTTCAGGCATATATCCAGATAACAAATAACTTGTAGAGCTTTCATCCTACAAATTCTACTTTATTGCTATGAACCCTTTAGGTAAACCACACATACACTCAAATGATAGCTAAAGAGAATCATATACCCCTATTTTTGTCACAAACAATATCTTCCCTGATGCTCTTGACACCAATATGTTTCAAAAGTTTTTGACCACAACCAACAGTAAGGGAAATATTCATGTTGCAACCTAATACAATGATATATTCACGGAATAAAAGTTTTACATAATATTTATCTTACTAATTGTGGTGTACTCTAACATTTTTTATCCTTTTTTTTCTTTATTTTTATTGTTGACACTATTATAGATGTCCCCATTTCGGCCCCTTTGCCCGCCTTCATGCAGCCCCCACCTCCCCTTCCCTCTGGCCATCACCACACTGTTTTCTGCATCTATGGGTTATGCATATATGTTCTTTGACTAATCCCTTCACCTTCTTTCATGCAGTCCTCCCTCCCTCCTCCGCTCTGACAACTGTCAGTCTGTTCCATGTATCCATGCCTCTGTTTCTACTTTGTTAAACGATGGTTTCATCTACCAAATTAAAACTCAAGAGTTTGGAAAAATTCTGCTTTTACGCACATATTATTGTTTTTAATTTTTATTTATTTTTATTACAGACGTCCCTCCTTTTCCCCCATTGACACCCTCCTCCCCGCTCCCCCCCCACCTTCACTGTACTGTTCACATATTATTTTTAATAACATGATCCTAGATTGTTTTTCAGAAATTGAATATGATTTTCCCTGGGACCAGAAAAAGGTGTAAGTGACCCTCATGGACAGAATCCATACCACTTCACATAGGATGGAAAATAGTAGACCACCCTCAAGGGAAGAGCAAAGAAAAGGCAGACAGAATCATCCTGCTGACAGTCAACCAGGGTCCTCCAAAAGTATGTGGTGTAGAGGATAAAACACTGAATTTAGAATCGTGTTTGAATTCTACCATGTTGATCAAGACATTTTGTAGCGATTTAATTTTCTCATCTGTAATGAATGACATGGGGCAGGGGCTCAGCCTCTTGTCCACCACTCTATTCCCCGAGTCTGGAGCAGTGCTTGGCTGATGGAGGAATAAACATCTTGTCCATATGGTTGTAAGTGGGATGTCATCCAAATGCATGACTTTGTTTTAAAATTCAGTCTGTTTAATTGGAGACCCAATATACTGGCAGCTTCATATTACCCTGTGATTAAGTGCTTTTCTGTTTCTTTCTTTTTTTTTTCCCCAGGAGAAAAAGGGAGGGGGAGACTATCTGTAATTTTCCTGTCCAACAGCTAGTCCTTATGAAAATAAAGAGTATGTGTACCCTTCTCTCCACGTCCAGGACATAGGCAACATTGGTGCCCTTTAAAGCCACAAATGTACAATTTAAACTACCCCTTCATGCACGTAAGTCATTTTACTCTTTCTTGGTTTCATAAACTGAGATGATTAAAGAGGGTCACAGAAGAAAATCACAAATCATAGTACTCAGTTGTTCAGCTCAACATTGATACTGGCAAGTGTTTTGATCAATAAGGATAAATTTATTTTTGTTGATGCTCAATTGTATTGGTCTATCCTTATTATAATCTCACATTGCCAAAATAAATGAATTAGTCATTTATTTCATTGGTCATTAATTCTTGAGTAGTTCTGCCTGGCCGGTGTGGCTCAGTGGTTGAGCGTCAACCCATGCACCAAGAGGTCACTGGTTCGATTCCCTATTGGGGCACATGCCCAGGTTGTGGGCCAGATCCCCAGTGGGGGGCATGAGGAGGAGACCAATCGATGTTCTCTCTCATCGATGCTTCTCTCTCCCTCTCCCTTCCTCTCTCTCTAAAAATCAATAAAGAAAAAAATAATAATAATTCTTGAGTAGTTCTTTCAGGTATTGCATCATGCCAGCTTTGATGAGGAACAAAAAGATTCCAGTTCTTGTGATCTCAGCATGATTTATCACTAAAATGTCCACTAACTATGCAAAATATTACCTGATTAAGTATAATAAAGAGTACAGTCCTTAAGAGATTTGGACCAAAAGACACTTACCAACTAAAATTCTAGATTTCAAGGATGGAAAATACAAGACAAACGATCATCCATTTTCCTCATCCTTAGTACCTATGTCAGGCCAGTTACTGATCTTGGTATTCTTGCCCAGTGAACATAGACATGACCTCCAGATCCTTCTCACACATCCCTCTAGGAAGCCATAATCAAATATGATGAAACTTATTTTTCATCTCTGGGCTCAAGCCTCTTACATGGTTGGAGAAAAGTCTTTGTTTACAGTAACTATCACATGAGTCCTGTCCGAGCACACACCAAAAAGAATATCTTCAACTCCAAATCCATCAAAAAAGAGGTACTTATTTCTCTATGTGGTCTAACAAAATTATACTATTTAACTTTAGGTCTTAAATTACTATTACCCAATGGTGATTGTATCTACAAATCCAATAAAGTAAGATACTTTATAATAATGAAGGGTCATTCTGGAATATATCACATACATGAAATTATGAAAATTAATATATGCTTACTGTAACAATGTAAAAAAATTGGAAGTTTAATAGCTCCTTTAATAGTCCATTCTGAGGTAGCCATGATGAGTTTGGCAAATGTCCTTCCAAACTTTCTTTATATTTATACAATAAAAAAGAAGTGTGTGTGTGTGTGTGTGTGTGTGTGTGTGTGTGTGTGTGTTCATGTGTGAGCTATATTCTTTACCAAATATTTCTAGCAAATTTTTAATTTATAAATGAAATGCAGTATTTAAATAACAGATGGCAGATAATGCTAAATTTTATGCCATTTTATTTTGCTTTAATGCCATTTTATTTCACATCTAACACAGCTTAGTGTCAAAATAAAACAAGGAAAAGATGCATTATTCCAGCACTTTTCCACTATGAATTGTTATAATGAAAGATTCACCCCCAAACGTTGTTGAAGGTCAAGAAATAAACCTTTCTACTGGAAAAAAAAAATCTCAAACATATGGTGGTAATTACACAGACTGAAAAAGAAATATCTAATTTCTTGTTATACGAGAAATACGAGAAAGGAGCTCTGAGAGGAACATCCATAGATATTCATATCCATAGATATTCATGAAAACACACCTGCCCTGAAACAGGTTGTTTATCAAAGAAGGAAGCTTGCAGAATGATCATCGAAGGCTTTCATTTTACATATAAGGAAGCAGACTCAAAGATCACAAAGCCAAGATCAGAGACAACACCACAGCCACAACCCACTGTCTCTTGCTGTGCTCGCTATACAAAACCACACAGCCTTGGCCTTCTTTAACGTGAGGAATCGTATTATATAGATGAGGTTTCATATGGTTTAAAAACAATTGCCTTTGTCCCCAATTCTTGCTTCTCAGTACCCTTGATGCCTCTATCCCAGGACCCCCAGCTATCCTCAAGCCTGTGATTCTTTGTCCCCATTCCAGGCTGGATTTTAGTCTCTTCCATGGGCTACCCTCCTGCTGGCTCATCTGCTCTCTGCCCAGAACCCTGTTCTTCATATTCATCGTTAGCAAAGTCCTGAGGCTCAAAAAAGTGAAATGTGAACATACTCATCTCCAGATTGGGGGCCACGGTTGTCAGAGAGATAAATCATAAGCACAGGTGCGTTGAGGAAAACCAAAGGTACATTTCCATTATTAATGGTAATGAGGCCTGGGACAAAGAATTTGATCCCCACAAAAGATTACATAGGCAATGTCTTGATTGAGTACTCTTCACAGAGACAGATTCATGTTCCAAATAAACACATGACAGCCCTGTAATTTGGGTTAAAACTGTACCTTTGAAAGCTTGTATAATGGTGCTCTTCTGAAAGTAGATACACTCTTTTTCACAATATTATATCAGAAACTCAAATATAAAACAGATGAGTTGAAGCAGTAGCATGGTAAAAAACATGATTCACTTTCCTTTTCCTTCATCCCTTCTCCCAACCCACACCCAGCTTGGGGCACCCCTGAGGAATCCTAGAACTCCACTGAACCAGTTTGAACTACTTTATTTAATAAAGATGAATGTGTCAAAATATACAATGTCAACACCTACAGAAAGACAGGGTAAACGACATTTTATACATTGCAAATTGATAATAATGGGTAGTGTTCTATTTATCTCTTACTTGCTAAAAACTTCACACTTTTATTTTTCTCAAACAATAACTATTCATATTGTAGACCAAAAAATAATGAGGGATTTCTGTGAAAAGTAACCTCTCAGGGTGATACGATCATAAATGCCTAACTGGGCAGGTCACGGTGAATAGTCATACCTGAGACATATATCTTTTTCAGTAAAAGGTTAACCTTTGCCTTAAGTAAGCCTTGTCCATTGTTTCTGACATCTAGGTTAAAACATCTTTGAAATAAGCCATAGCCACCCTCAAGAGAGTACCTAATCTTGTTGACTATCCTGTCATCTAATCCCTGCCTTGCTTTCTCCCACCTTCATGTAATGTTCCTCAAGTCCCCTCAATTCCAAATGCATAAAAGAAATTGCCAAACTGTTATTCCCCAAAGCACTGGAGCTCTTGCTTCCCAGCATATGTTGTCAATTTGACTAAAATAAACTCTTATAAACATTTTCTATAGGTTTGGATGTTTTTTACATTGATAATTTCTGTATTGGGTGATTTTTTTCCCATTTTTAAATCACTAAAAATTTTTTATTGATTGATTTTAGAGAGAGAGCGGAAGGGAGGGAGGGGGCAGAGAGAGAGAGAGAGAGAGAGAGAGAGAGAGAGAGAGAGAGATTCTTGTATGTGCTCTGACAAGGGTTCGACCTTGATGTATTGGGACAAAGCTTGAACCAACTGAGCTACCTGGCCAGGGCTCATTTTAAAATCATTTTTATTTTTCAATTACAGTTGACACCCGTTATTATATTAGTTTCAGGTATACACCCCAGTAATTAGATATTACATAACTTATTAAGTGATCATCCTGATAAACCCTAACCCATCTGTCACCATACATAGTTATTAGAATATTATTGACTAAATTCCTTATGCTGTACTTTAAATCCCCATGACTACTCTGTAACAACCAATATATACTTCTTAATCCCTTCACCTTGTTCACCCATCACTCCAAACACCCTCCCATCTGGCAACCGTCAAAATGTTCTCTGTATCTATGAGTCTTTTTCTATTCTGCTTGATTTTTTTTAGATTCAGTTGTTGATAGATATGTATTTATTGCCATTTTATTGTTCATATTTTGTATCTTTCTTCTTCCTCTTCCTCTTCCTCTTCTTCCTCTTCCTCTTCCTCTTCCTCTTCCTCTTCCTCTTCCTCTTCCTCTTCCTCTTCTTCTTCTTCTTCTTCTTGAAGACCCTTTACCATTTGATGTAATACTGGTTTAGCTTTTTCTTGTCTAGGAAGATCTTTATTTGTCCTTCAATTCTAAATTATAGTTTTGCTGGGTAGAGTAATCTTGGTTGTAGGTTCTTGCTTTTCACCACTTTGAATATTTCTTGCCATTTCCATCTGGCCTGCAAAGTTTCTGCTGAGAAATCAGCTGACAGTCTTATGGGAGCTCCCTTGTAGTTAACTGCTTTTCTCTTGCTGCTTTTAAGATTCGCTCTGTCTTCAACCTTTTGCATTTTAATTATGACGTGTCTTGGTGTGGGCCTGTTTGCGTTCATCTTGTTAGAGACTCTCTGCGCTTCCTGGATTTGTATGTCTGTTTCCTTCACCAGGTTAGGGAAGTTTTCTGTCATTTTTTCAAATAGGTTTTCAATTTCTTGCTCTCTCTCTTCTCCTTAGGACACCTCCAAGATGTGAATGTTAGTACACTTAAAGTTGTCCCAGAGACTCCTTACACTGTTCTCGTTATTTTGGATTTTTTTCTTTTTGCTGTTCTGACTGGGTGTTTTCTGCTTCCTTGTGTTTCAAACTGCTGATTTGATTCTCAGCTTTGTTTACTCTACTGTTGATTATTATTATTATTTTTAATCCTCACTAGAGGATATTTTTCCATTGATTATTATTTTTTAGATAGAGTGGGAGGGAGGGAGAAAGAGAGACACATCGACTGATTGCCTCCCCAACGACCCCAACCAGGGCGGAGGATTGAACTGCAACCGAGGTACATGCCCTTGACTAGAATTGAACCCGCAATTCTTCGGTCCACAGGCCAACACTCTAACAGCTGAGCCAAACCAGCCAGGGCTGTAAATTTTTCTTCATTTCAGTTAGTATATTCTTCATTTCTGACTGGTCCTTTTTCATGCTGTTGAGGTTCTCACTAAGTTCATTGAGCAGCCTTATAATCAGTACTCTGAACTCTGCATCTAGTAGATTCCTTATCTTGATTTTGTTTAGTTATTTTTCTGGAGTTTTATTCTGTTCTTTCATTTGGGACAGGTTTGTCTCCTTATTTTGGCTGCCTCCCTCTGTTTGTTCCTGTGTGTTAGGTAGAGCTGCTATGTCTCCCAGGCTTGGTGGAGTGGCCTAATGTGGTATGTGTTCCATAGGATCCAGTGGCACAGCCTCTCTGATCACCCAAGCTGGGGCACTTGAGATCCTTCCTCCCTGCCCTCCCCCGACCCCCCACGTGTGGGCTGTGTACACACTCCTCTTGTAGTTGAGCCTTGATTGTTGTTGGCATGTCAATGGAAGGGATTTATCCCCAGGCTGATCAGCTGCAAGGACTGGCTGCAACCAGTGACCACCATGGAGGATCACAGGGGCCTGCCCCACAGAACAGGACTCACTTCAGTGGGGCTCTGGTGCGTACTGAGTCTGCCCCTTGAATGTGTCACTTGTGGAGGTGGTTGGGTGGTGATGCTCTGACATGGTCTGAAGTTGTCCACTGGGTACACTGGTTCTGGGGCCTCCTGGGAGATGCAGGCCAATGTCAGCCACCACCTGTGTTCTGCCCAGGGCCACCTGGCATGAGCTACAAAGCTATCTGCAGGTGGCTGCTACTTGAGCTGGGCTTGGAGATGCCCAGGCAAGGACAAGCTGTGACCCAAGGCCGGCTGCTGCTACTGCCAGGGCTGGGGCCACTTAGCGAGAGGTATGGTGCACACTGAGGCCGGATACTGCTTGTTCAAGAGATTTTTTAAAAATCTGAAGCATGAGCCAAGACAGAACATTCATTTGGAAAAACCACTAGAAACAGCTTGGGTGGGCCTGAAAGTTGGGTGAGGTGGGGCCTCAGGGAATCATCAGGGTAGGGAAACAGTGTGAGCCAGGTTGATGGAATCTCATATACGGTGCCCGCCTGCTCTGTTGGGGGAAGGCTCATCAAAGGAACAATAGTTTCTGCCAGCACTTCTGTTTGGTAGAAAGCTGTGCCCCCAGCTCTCAACCTGATGCCAGATATGTCTGGCATTCCTGTACGTCTCTAGTGCCTTTTAAGTTGCTGCCCCAGCACTGGAGCTCAGAGGGAGGAAGTCCAATTAAGCCCATTTGCAGCCCTTTAAGAGGAACTGCCTGGGACTCTAGAAGCCCTCTGTCTTCCTCAGCCTCAATCCCCACTGGTTTTTACAGCCAGAAGTTATGGGGACTTCTCTTCCTGGCACTGGAACCCTGGGCTGGGGTGTCTGGTGTAGGGCTGGTATACCCCTCACTCCTCAGGGGGAACTTCAGCAGCTGAGATATCCCTCCCAATTTTTATCTGCCACACGTGAGTGTGGGACCAGCCCATTTCTGGCTTGGCCCCTCCTACCAGTCTCGATGTGGCTTCTTCTTTAAATCCCTACTCGTAGGACTTCCATTCAGCTTGATTTCAGGTGATTCTGCATGATGGTTTTTCTGTAGTTTAATTGTAATTTTGATGTGGATGTGGGAAGAGGTGAGTACCATGCTTACCTATGCCATCATCTTGCCCAGAATGATAATGTATACATTAAAGATGAGTTTTCTCCTGATCACAGATGTGCCCCACCTGTGTCCCCGGCCAAGCACTGTTCCATCAGTGGCTGGAGGAGCACAGGCCCCAGCACTAATTCCAGAGAATTGTACCCTACCTTGCCCCAGGTGCTACCTCCCAATGTACCTTGCGGTCCAACCTTCAAACTGCTGAAATACTATATTCCTTTTGATCTTCCAACAAAAATTTGCTTCATTAGCTCATACTTTTAGCATCTCCCCCCAAAAACCCAGTCTATGTAGTCGGGCTCATGGGGTAAGGGTTGTTGGGGGAGGCAGGAATGGGTAGGGGGGGCAAATGCTCTCCCATTTAATGCCCTCCACACCACTCCCCACCATTTATTTTACTTCTAGATGCTTCTTCTCTCTTCCTTCAACTGAAAGTCTTCAGTACTCATACAAATTAATGACCAAAGGAAGCTATTATGATTACAGTTGTATCTTCAGCCAAATGTCAACCCAAGTTTAGGCTGAGCCAATACTCAATTACCTCTAGTAAGAGTGACTCCAAATTCACACACCTATACTGAAGCTAAAATTTGTGTTGTTGCCAAAATAGTACTCAAAAGTAAATTGAGTACTTTAAATTTCTCCTAAGAGAAATTATCTCCAATTTGGAAGAGATTATCCTAACTAAATAACTCAATATCATGAACATCTGACATATGGTTGAAAAATATAATCAAAGGCCAGTGGTGATCTGAGAGTCTGGGACAGGAAAACGTGAAGAGGAACATTTCATCAGTCAAAGTGCCAGGGAGAGCCTGGCCCGTCTGCCAGCAAGGACGTCTCTGTTCAGTGACAGGTGAAGGGCATTTCATAGGCTTCCGGGGCTTCGTGAGGCTTTCACTGACAATCAGTCAACTCTTTCACTCAGTTTTATCAACAAGTAGCCCTCCAGCCTTTAACTGGTTTCCCCTGCCATGATGAAAATGCCTAAACTTGCTATCTGAAAAGGCAAATGTGTCTGGTAAGCACTTTCGTCTTCCAGGTGTCAATTAATAATCTGAAAGAGGAATGTTAGACAATTCTTATGAGTTTACTTAGTATGACTCAGACCCATGGGTCCTTCTAAGGTTCACTTAACATCTGGGCAGGACTCAAGGACCTCTGTGTCTAATTAACAACAGTCCCAATCAAAGTAGCTCCAGATGCTTCTGCTTCAGGGGACCTTGAGGTCTTCCTGATCTCTAACCCTCTTTCCCGACAACAGAAAAATCATTTATATTTTGAGAAATACTTTTCACACCCTTAAACCTAACTCTAATCCTAACTTTCCCAGGTACTTTTTGATAAACAGGTTGGGGCAAAAGTAATTTGTATGGAAAATAATTAATAAATAATAATACAAGAATAAACCCTGTTTCGTGTACTCACAACTGTAAACCTACTTTTGCTTCACCCTGTATTCAGCAAATGTATTCCACAAATAGATACCACCTCTTATAGCCACTCACTAAATCTCCTATAGCCTTGTGAATTTCAGGGAGCCTGAGAGAGGCATCATCCTGGAAGCTTGCCCAGCAAGTAAACCTGCTTTAGTCTTTTGGGATACCTGGGGCAATTCTGGGGGAGCAGTCTGGAGGTCCCAGTTATTTTTACTTTTATTCTTTCATCTCTGTCTCAAAGGCCACCGAGGGTTCCTGCAACCCCAGGCGAACAAGATTTGAAAGGCCATGCTCACCTCCGAAGCAAGGGCGTGTCCCCTCCCCCCTCCAGGAAGCTTTCTCAAGTCTTCTGAGAGCTTTCTGATCTTTCTTTCAGGAGGCTGTGCCACACCCATCTTAGCATTTAAATCTTCCTAGGCTAAATGTTGACTTTCTAGCTTTGAGTATCACCTATAGCACCCAACACTCTTCTGAGCACATACATTTTTCGATTGCTTGATGGACAAGGTGAAAAATGCTGAACTGAAAGACATGAAATTGGGGCCACATGCATGTAAAAGTGATCTATGAAGACTAAGGATGATCCTTCATAAGAAAACACAAACCAACAGTGGGGGCTACTCTCAAACACATTCTTCCTTTACTCTTTTTTATGTCCTTGTTTTACAAGGAGGAGATTCTTGGTCAGATGTTTTCATTGCAAATTTCCAATTAACATTCTAATTAAAATCTGACCTACATCTATGAGCTCTCTGTAGAGCCATGATCCTCCCCACCCCCACCCCAGGACCACATATATGTGAAAGGGAATATGCTAGAACATATTAATTCTTCACCAGAACCAACAGCTGCAGATAAGAGCAGTTAAGTTGGCCTGGCCAGTGTGTCTCAGTGGACTGAGCATTGTCCCATGGACTGCGGTCCTGGTGTGATTCCCAGTTAGGGCACATGCCTGGATTGTGGGCTCAATCCCCAGTAGGGGGCATGCAGGAGGCAGCCGAGATCGATGTTTCTCTCTCACAACAATGTTTCTCTCTCCCTTCCTCTCTCTCTCTTAAAAAAAAAAAAATCAATAAAAACATTTAAAAAAAGCAGTTAAGTTGATGAACAATAAAGCTGATTATTTTTCTAGTGCTACTGTAACACATTACTAGAAGTTGGAGAGAGGGGTTTCTCCCTTTAAATCTCCTCTATATATGACTTCTTTATGGCTTTCCCACTGTCTCCCCAACCCCCTCCCCAGCAGAAATGGACTCTCACGAATAAGCCTCAGAAATAAAAATGTAATTTTCATAGAAATCAACAACGAGAAATGGGGAGTCACTGAACGATTCTGTGAGTGGAAAAGTGTAACAGACACCCATGATTACAGTTTTGCCCCTTTAAACCCCAGGGAGAGTCCAGCTCCGCCATAATAGAACAAACAGCAAGAGTGTGTGTGGAACAGGAGAAATTCAGAGGACTACACTGCAAAAGTCACAGCTTCTCACTTCAGTGCAGCCACCCGTTAGCTATATGACCTTAGCAAGTCAACCTCTCCCAACTGCAAGAGGGCAGTGCTGTCTGATACCTCACCAGTGCTTCCCCTACGATCTAGTCAAGTCAGATAAGAACAGGAGCAAAGGCCACTCCTGAGTGAGTGTTTATCATTACCAGGTGCCTCCTAAGCCTCATAACTGTTATTCCTCACAGGTGTCCTGGAGATAGTGTCCTCATTTCACAAATGAACAGACACAGCTAGTTAAGAACCTCTGCAAAGTCCCCAGCTGGAATGCCGTTCCAATTCAGGGTTGTTGAGCCCACGCTGTGACTGCCACATTATACTGCCTCCCTCTAAGTATGTTTTGAAGTAACTTAGAAAAGTAAGAATCTATATACAAGCTTAATCACAATGTGTAAAAGACAACAGATCCTTGGAGAAGCTGGCCGTGTTTGATTCACCCATGTCTGTTTCCTCCCCCTTCCCAATGTAAACAATAATATCAACGCAGCCCCTTTAAAATGGACCTGGAGTTGCCACACCAGAAGAACTGTCTGGCATGTCTTATGTCCCAAACTTTGAAATGTTAAGATAGGGCAAAATGACCTTTGGACTGGGCCTAAATAGCCTTGTTTCCTGAAAAATGGTTTGCCGAGATAACAAGAAAGCAGTTATTATGACTACTGAACTGAAGACTGGACTGAAAATTTTAAAAAAAACATTGTTTAGAATGAACATAACTATGTTATCTGTGGCATTAGAAATGCCTTCCTTCTAGTGACAAAACTGTTGCCCTTCTCTTTCTCATACTCATTGCCTTTAATGTTCCAATGTCTTTGGAACATTATTTGGGCTTCTGCCTGAATTAATGATTCCCGAATAGCTATTCTTATTGATCTCAATAAATGCTTCTTGCCTCTCTTGAAAAGCCTTTTATTTTCAGGTTAGCACCAAAAAGTGCTTACTTCTGCCCCTTTCCATCACCAATCTTATCAAACTCCTCTCTCCTCCCCTCCCCATTTCCCTCTTCTAGTTATTCCACTTTTATTCCTCTTACAGTTTTCTTTTTATGCCTTCCTCCTCTATTAAATCATTTTAAGTTTTCATAAGAAACATTATGAGGCCACCAAAAATAGCACCACTTTTAAAAGGGCATGTCATTAAGACTTTATCTACCTGAATATTATATTTACATGGAACTAAATATTTAGTAAGAATGCAGGACACGTAAAATTTTTCTTTTGGTTTTTCTTGACAACCCCTTTCTTGAATTAACTTTAGACATTTTACAAAGATGACAGAAAGCCTAGTAAATTTTTAAGAGTCATCATGAAACCAAAAGTCATTTCTACTTTAGATTGTCAGCATATGCTTTCGCTAGAATTTTATCAGATTTAAAAATAGGAACATAGATTTGACTTCACATCGAATCCTAGATTCTCAAAGCCTTTTACAGAAGGGCGCAGTTAACCCAGCTCCTACGTCACTTTCACTGATGCCCTTCCCCTGAGGCTGATGGAGCTGCTCTGTCCTCTGGGCCACATGCACTTTGTTCATCCTATACCCTTATTATCACAACCGGGTCATATTGTGGCCTATTTTCATGTCAGTCTCCTCCACTAGACAGAGATGGCTAGGGCAAAAGCCAGCATTTTATTCATCTTTGTATTTCAAGGATGCCCGGTACATCAAGAGCCTCAAGGCAGATCTGTTGAATAAAATAAATTCACATTTAGCAGGAAAACATGCAGCCTTCAAATAGACTGGGGTTACCACAATATAGGACCCAATAATGATGACTGGCTCTTGATTTGCCTAAATGAAAATAATCTAAAGCCTTTGGTACTTGAGGGGAGGAAATATACATGGTGCACTTTTCAAGCCATCCATAAAAAGGGTGGGCTGCAGCTTGCTTCCTTTTCATCCAGATGACATTGATTTTCTGAGTTACAATGTACACCAACACTGTTACAGATATGATCACCCGAAAACAAACCCTTCTTTCCTATTCCCTGGCCAGGTTCTTCTTCCACTGCCCTCTCACTTCATCCAAACATCACTTACAGAACCAAAGCATGCTGTCCTTTTTACCACTGAACCAATTTCTGCCTTTTCAACACACTTCCACACATCCTATTCTATCTGATCTTTAGAACAACTTCTTAGGGGCCGGTGTACAGGTGAGGAAACACTGTGCTTAAAATGTGTGTAATGGCCACACTGAGGAGAACCCAGTACTTCCACCTGCTTTTTCTTAACCAGGAGCCCCCAGCAAAATCCCCAGAGGAAGCTGTTATAAAAATGCAGAGGCCAGGTCTCAGCCCTCTCACTTGGGATTCAGGACCTTTGGGGGTGGGCCCAACAGGTGTCATTTGAAAACCTCTCCTGATGTTCCTGGGAAGTGCCTCAGATTAGGCAGCCGGAACCAGACAACATACATCTTGTAACGTTGTATGTATTCCTTGAACACGTTGGACTTACTTCTTTCATTCAAAGTGGCCAAAGTGGCCAGTTCACACTCAGTAAACGAAATCAGCACCAGGTGGTCGCTTTTCCTCGGTGAAGCACCTCCCCTTCCCAACACACACACGCGACACGGGCTGAAGCACGGGCGCTGCGGCTGGTACCAAAACAACGCAGCTGCGCACCTGCAAAAGCTACCGCGACCACAGCTGCGGGCAGCGTGTCCCGCCCGCCACCCAACAAGGGCACCCGCCCCCATCATTGTTCTCAGTGCGTCCCCTAGGGTCCTGGGGGCGTTACGGTCCCTTTTCTCCCTTTAGTCTGCGGGGACCTCCCCCGCCGCCACTCGATCATTTTCTTCCCATCAACTCAGTCTCAGGGGACGGGCTACACTTGAACCCGAGGTTCTCACGTTTGGGGTGGTTCAGAAATTACTCTGCGGTAAACGCAGACATCCCGCTACCTCCACTCCCCAGCCTCGGCGCACCCAGACCCTGGATCGGGCAAGACACGCCCCCTGGCTGCTACTCCTCCACTCATTGGTCGCCGCCGCCCGCCTCCCGCAGGAGCGAGGGCCGCGGATTGGCCGAGCGGGGAAGCGCGCGCGGAGCGGCACGAAGGCGGCCCGTCGGCGGCCGCTGCGCACGCAGCACGCGAGGCGGCCTCGGCTGCTGGGTGTTCAGCCGGGTGGTGGCCCCGCCCCGTCCCCGGCACCTGCCACCCGGCGACCGTCCCTCCCCGCGTGCCCCTGCAAGCGCGGCAGCCCCGTCCCGCGTGTGCCTCACCTTCTCCTCCTTGGAAAGTTCTGGAGCCGGACCCCGCGGCCTGGCGCCCGCAGCTAGGGGGAAGCGGGCCAGTCTTGGCGGCCGCCGGGCGGGCAGCGCGGAAAAGGAGAAGGGGAAGGGGAGGAAGGGGCGGGGAGCCTCGGCGGGGCGATCCCCTCCGACCCCGGCCGGCCTGCCTGCGGCGGCCGCTCCGAGGGACCTCTGCCCGACTTTCCGCCCGGGCGTTGGCGACTGTCTCCCAGCGACACCGTTGTCACCACTTCTAATAACAGAGTTTGGGAGGGTCAGACCACTTCGGTTCCAATCTGGCTCCAGTAACAAGAGTGACATCTTAGGCCACTTACTGTAGCCATCTCTGTAGAGTGAGGAAAAGAAGCGTGCCCATGCAGGGCGAATCAGGTTTTGTGGGGCCTGCAACTTAAAATGGTGAAGGGGCAGCCCTCGTAAAGGAAATACAAAGTTAGATTCAGGGCTTTGGAAGGGACTTGTGCCAGTCAACAGGCCTGAAGCTGAAACTTGGGCTTTAGGCTCCAAGCGCCTCTGTGAGGTTGCGGGAGAATTAAATGAGGTGAACCTCGTGAACTTCCCAGAATGGGGCCTGGCAACCTCAACAGGTGTCGTCCACGGTGGTGATGTCCTTGTAACAAAGGTCAGGTGAACACGGGGGGGGGGGGGGGGGGGGGAATAACACTGTCAATTATGTGCCAGGTGCTTTAAATACTTCTTGAACTTAATTCATGCACTAACATGCCAATTTTACAGCTCAAAAACCAACCGAAGGCCATCTGTATGTCCTCTTTGGAGAAGTGTCTATTCAGGTCCCTTCCCCATTTTGTAATTGGATTGTCTTCCATAATTTGTATGAGTTCTTTTTATTTATTTATTTATTATTTATTTATTTTTGTTACAGGTGTTTCTCCTTTCCCCCCATTAACACCTTCCTCCCCCTCCCTCCCCACCCTGTCCCCAGCTTTGTTGTCCATGTCCATTGGTTATGCATACATGCATATAAATTATGTGGTTTATCTCTTCCCCCCTACCCCCTCTTCTGGGGGTTGTCAGTCTGTACCCTACTTCCACGTATGAGTTCTTTATATATTTTGGAAATTAACCCCTTATTAGATGTATCATTGTTGAATATGTTCTCCCATATGCATAGCCCATGGACACAGACAATAGCATGGTGAAAGCCAGGGGTAGGGTGGGTGCCTGGTGGAGGGGGCAAAGGGGGGGAAATAGGAGACATCTGTAATACTCTCAACAATAAAAAGAAACAAACAACCCAAAAAACCCAACCGTACGCATGGAGAAGTCATATCACTTGCTCATAGTCACACAGAACCTAATTCTGCCAGTTTGCAACTACCTGGTTTTTCCACAATTCTACCTCACAAATATTAGTATGCAAATATATTACTATGACTGGTTGTTTAAGCAAGAAAAGGAAAAAATTTCCCCATGAGAGATCAAAGTGCATCCTGTATTTCTGAATTTTTACTGCAAAATTTCCCCAGCTCAGTACAACAGCAAATGGATTGGCCTTGAAACTACACCCCTGCATGTGAATTACCAGGTTGCATAATCAATAAATGGCTTTTCTTCATATGTGTTCAGGTTACACATTTGGTGCTCTGCCATCCCTATGTGTTTATTCTTTCTATAGATTATTAATAGGACTGCAATTTAGATTAATGGGTATATAATTTATTCCCAAAGGTCTGATAAACTAAGACAAACATAACAAAAGGAACACTTGCGTAAAGTACTTGACATACTTTTCTCATTGAATCACCATATCTCTGCTGTAGAGTTACCCTCCATTAACTGATGAAAGCGCAATATACGCTCTTTTTTACAACGTACGCATACTTTATTCACTTGATTGAAAGCTTTCTTATGGTACATTCAATGTTTTACATAGTTGATCTCAGCTTTGTTCAGACTGACTTCAATGAGTTGTATTTGGGTTTCTATGCTCAACACTCTGCTCAGTTGTTATTGCTGTTGGTTTGTCTTCTTTCAGGATCAAGGTGGGTACTTTCATTTAAAATCTTATTCTTAATTCCTTCTCTCACAGTTCTTTCCTAGATTCTTAGCTTTGTATAATTATACCTGCAATGGAACCAGCATCCTAAAGTCACCAAGAGAAATCGTCCTACTCCAATATTACATGATCTTCTAATTCTACCTTCCCCTTCCCAGCCCTGTTGGGCTCCAGCCTCACCCTCAAAAGTACATTAGGTTTTCTAAATTAACACATATGACCAGGATTTAAACCCTTGCTTGGATCCTAAACCTTGGTGCTCTTTCCACACCTTGGTTAGAAGAGAAGAAAGTAGGAAAAATATGTGAAGTCATTTATGTCTGGCAAAGAGGAGGAAAAGAAGATAGCAAATTCTAGTAGTTATTTCCTTAAATTTTCTGTAGCAGGAGAACTAAACATAAAGCTTAGACCCACAACTTGGTTTTCTAGAGTAAGGAAGGAGGAGTGCCTACTATAGTGTCAGGCACACAACAGTGCATTTGTTGAATGAATTAATTTATAAAAGAATTAGTTAAATGTTACCTGGTGGTGCTTATTAAGTCACAACCTTTCAATGCAGGTGATTCTTGTAAAATGCCAGTATAGCAAAGAGGGTTTTTCCACCCCCCCCTCTATTTTTTCTCACTGTATCCACTCTTGGGTCACTATTGGCCAATGAAATGGGCAAATCAAATTGTAAGAGGGAGCAAAAGGAAAACATGAAAGAACAGAGAATAAAAACAAAACAAAAACCATAGGCAAGATAGGGAGAGGAAGGGAGAACGAGAAGGAAGATCCTTTCCCTTGCCTTGTTCTCAGACATTATTTTGTATCTGTAAAAAAATATGAAAAAAAAATTCAAAAGTATGTTAAATCTTCTAACTACATTGTGAAATTGAAGCTGTAGTTTTGTTTTTATTGTATTAGTGTGAAAATAGCAATATTTTGTTAAGACAGGAAATAAAACCTACATCTAGCAATGTGCGCCCCCCTCTATGTGGCTTTGGATGGGGTGGGGGGTGGGAGGTCGAGTGTTTAGATAAAGAAGGCAAGTTCACTACCTCTCCCTCAGGCAGAGAAGCATTCATGCAGGAAGTGAACTTTCAAAAACAAATGCAATAAAGGAAGTGAGAGAGGGGGAGCATGCATACAATTTTTAAGGAATAGATGCTTTTTCAGGTATTCTGGGGGTAGGAGGGATGAAATGGTGGCTCTAATAAAGGGAAGCATAGCTGACATTTTAATGTTTGTCCAGACAAGCTGAACAAGCTGACTCCAGGTCCATGCTCTTTAGCTCATGCTGACAAGCATTTCTAAGTAGAGCAAGTCAGACCATTGATCTAGCTATTGCAGGCTCAACAAGGAACTGAAGATGCTTCTTAACTGACCTGCAGACCGTGTGAGGCTCTTGAACCTAAAGTTTAAAGCAAAGTTTAAGGAAATGGGTGAAGGGGGTCCAGAAGTAAAAACAAACAAACAAAACAAAAATATCTGTTAAATGAATAAATATGTTGGCTGAACTGCAATCACAATCATCTCTTATAAAACACAAAAATGCAGAATTGATTCATCCAACTTTTATTCAATAAATATTTAGTATTTTAACCTAGCATTTTTATCATAATGTATACATTAGCTCACAAATGAATAAAATTAAGCATATTGAGACAAAATAATAACTTCTATTTCACATTTTTTTCATTGCACACAAGATCAGCTTTGATGCCCAGCAACTGAAATATCATATTTTTTCAATTCTTCTTCTTCTATTTTTAATAGAACAATGACAAACCGCTTGTTTATTGTATAATTCTCTAAAAAGGCAAAAAGAAAATGTATTACTGAAAATGAAAGAAAGAAAGATTGATTACAAAGGATATTTGTCTCTACTTACTGATTTCAAGAGGGAGGGCCATAATACAATATAACCTGAAGTATCATAACGTTTTCATTATATCAAAATTATCAACAAACTCTTAAAATTATATCAAAATATAAAATGCAAAAATGGTGGAAATTTAAGGAAAAGTTGAAAAATCCACAGTTTGTTGGAGGATCATCGAGAGGATGTGACTGCTGGTTGATTTGGGCAATCCCAGGCTCCTCAGCCTCCCCTATCCTTGGAATACATGCTCTGCCCATCGTTTCCATGGTGGGAGTCATTTTCAAGGACATGGTCTTGACAGAGTAAGGTGTTACTGAGACCATCTGCACTGTGTATAGATTGAACCCAGTTAAGGACTCTGTATAAACTTGTAAGATTCTGGCGGGCAGGTGCCCAAACAAGCCTCTTGCTTATTAAAGCTGCCACCTACCAGTCTGGAGTGGTCTGCCTCTTTCTTCCATCTCTCCCTGTTCTCTTTGAGTACGGGCGCTGGGCCAACTTCAGTTCATATCTGGCGAGCTCCTGAGGTTGTGAGCAAACAATTAGCGAGCCAGCCAGGAGACTAGAGAAATGGGTCTTGGGAAAGAGGCATCCCACAGGGGAAATCCTGCCTTGGCCATCCACCCCTATGTGGCAAGTGGCCCGTATGTCAGATGTTTGTGGACTGACATGTGAGTGCAGGGGAGCCCTGAGCATGCTGACCACTGTAATAGATTTGTCTGAGACACTACACATAGTGCACTGTGGCAAAGAAGAGAAAGGAAGGCTGCTGCAGTGCGGTGGTCTACTGTGGGCAGCTCAGCTGGCCACTGCTGCCCAGTTAGGGGCTGAAGCCTGAGTTAGAACACTGGAAGAAGAGCTGAGGGTAGAGATGGACATCTAGTTGTCCACTACTCTGCTAGCTTCAGGTAGCCAAGGTGGAAGGGCAGAATAAATACATTGGAGACTTGAGCATGCCTTTTTTGCAAAAGTAGGAGAGCTCAAGCTGCCACAGATTAAGATTCAAGGCTTTGGGGAGTCATTTAGTTAGAACACCATTATTCAGTATGGGGTGATACACAATGGGGCCACAAGCCCCCAGCATAACTCACACCACCCATGACTCAGTAGCTGATATTATCTCTTAGCAGATGATGATGCAGAATGGAATTTGGTGCATGAAAGGTAGGTGGGATAGGTGGGGTAGGTGGGGCGGGTGGGCATTAATGTCAAGTGTACAACTGTGCGAACTGTTCACAACTAAGATACTATCTTTGCAAGCTGAGGACTGCTGGATATGCCAGTGAATGCGGATACAAGGGTTGTCCCAAGTAGGTGTGTGACTAAGGAGAGCTGTACTCTCGATCTGGGATTGGAGAATGAATTTGCTGCATGTTATCTTATTTTATATATGTCTGATAGATCAAGCTTCTCAATTATGTTTTTCAAACCTCCTATATCCTTCCTATTTTTGTCTGTTTAACCCAAGAGCAATTTAAAGAGATTCTGTTGATATCTCCTACTGTGGTAGTGTTGGTTTGTAAACTGACCCCTGTATACAGAAGGCAAGGAAAGACCAAAGGAAGAGGCAGACCACTCCATATTGGTAGGTGGCCGTTTTAATAAGCAAGGGAACTTACTTATGAGGCTTGTCTTGGGGGACCGAAAGATGAATAGATCTTTGCACCTGCCCACCAGCATCTTAAAAGTTTATATAGTCCTTAACTGGGTTCAGTCACGTACACAGTCCAGATGTTCTCAAAAACACCTCCCTCTCTCAAGGCCATGTCCTTGAAAATGGCTTCCACTATGGGATTAGTGGGCAGGATATACATTCATTCCAAGGATGGGAAGGAGTGAGGAGTTTCCTATTGTCTGGTTCCAGCTCGACGGTCAACCAACTGTCATGTTTAAATGACCTCCTCCAACACTCTACTCCTTGTGACTGGCTCCTACAATCTTACACGCTCCCCTCTCCCCAGCATGCCCTGAGTGGTCAGCAAGGGTTTTCACTGCCACAGAAGTGTCTTGATTGGCCACTGTCTGGCTGCATTGGAGGCAGATACCACAACAATACAGGCACATGCAAGAAAAAACAGATTAAGATAATGATTCCAAAAACAGTTTTCTCCATCAACAGCCCCATGATCTGAACCACTGACTTATTAAGTCCCCTGGGCAGAGGTTCAGATCACTCAGGGGATTCACTTGTACCCTCATGTGATTTAAAAAATGATAAAATGATACAGTAGCAGACACGTTAGGTCTGAACACACAACAATCTGTTTGGATAATGGCACAGGTGCCAGTAATAACATCCAAGGTCATCCTATTTTGGAGGACAGCTTTTCTCATTAGAGACATGTCAGTGTTCAGTAAGGACAGGCTCTGCTGGCTATCATTTAAGCTTGTTGAGTGAATTTCTTAAGGGCTTCTATTTGTGCTATGATGTTCTCCCAGCCAATGGAAGGGACAAAGATGCTGGCAAATGACTGTGCCAGTGGAAAACAGAATGTGCCCACGTGGCCTTGGCCTTGAGGAGAGAGACTGGCAGTTTTAGGAACTTGACCTGGTTGTACATAACATACATGTGTGCTGGAGGAGGCAGCACTGTCAGGCATGAGGAGATGGACTGGGGGTGGGATATGCCAGACCAGGACCCCCACTTGCCCCCTCTTTTAGTGGTGCATGTTCCATCCAGGCATCATTCACTTCAACAGGTCAGGTTTGCAGCAGGACAATGGGATCCCAGTGGAGACTGAGTAGTTACCCCTCACCTAGGGCTGCGAAGTAACTCACTCATCCTAGTGGGATATCCCACTGTAAATTCCACTGGAGAACTTCTTTCCCAGGCATGATGCGGATGGGTGTTCTCAGCAGCATAGCATGAACTGATCCATGGTGAGAGCTGGGGCCATGGCTGTTTCCATCCTTGATGGTGTTTGGTGTCTCAGCTGGGTTCCCAGTCTGGCATGTGGGGCAACAGGCTCCTCTGGCTGATCATTCAAGTGCATTAAAGCCTGGAATAGTATTTTAGTCTACCCAGCCAAGGTGGTTTCACACGTTAGTAATTTAATCTGCTGCCTTAATCTTTCATTTTTTTCTTTCTACCAACCCTGTCATCAATGAATGAATGACTGGATAAAGATGTGGTATATATTACAATGGACTAGTACTCAGCCATAAACTCTTGCTATTTTCAACTACATGGATGGATGTTGAAGGTATGATGCTAAATGAAATAAGTCAGATGGAAGAAGACAAATACTCTGATTTCACTTATATATGGCATATAAAAAGATGCCCTGGCTGGTTTGGCTCAGCGGTTAGAGCATCAGCCTGAGGATCAAAGAGTCGCAGGTTCGATTCCTTCCGGTCAAGGGCATGTACCTCAGTTGCAGTTTGGTCCCCAGCCCCAGTGAGGGTTGTATGGGAGGCAACCAATCGATGTGTCTCTCTCACATCAATGTTTCTCTCTCTCCCTCCCTCCCACTCTATCTGAAGATAAATGGAAAAACGGGTGAGAATTTAAAAGAAAAGAAAAGAAAAGAAACCTAACACAAACTCATAGATGCAGACAACACACTGGTGGTTGCCAAAGGGGAAACGGGGGGAGGGTGAAATGGGTAAAGGAGGGTCAGTTGTATGGTGACAGATGAAAACTAGAATTTGGTGGTGAGTATGCTGTAGTGTCGAAATATAACGTCACACACCTGAAAAATAGTAATACGATACAATAAAAATTTAAAAATTCAAACCCATTAAATGTCATTGAATTGTACACTTTAAAATGGTTCATTGTATGTTATGTGAATTTCACTAACAGAAACAAAACAGAAAAAAATTTAAAGCAAAAAAATTTTTTTTTACCCATTTTAAAAGAAACAAAATACAACCGCACATCGATTACCTTTCTTGATTATGAGGACTGGGTGTTGAAGTTTGTAGATGTATGCAAGCAATTATTTTTAAATAACGGAGGGTTTTAGCTTATGTGTGTGCAGATATGTTACTCTTAGTAGTGTATGTGGGGAATCTTGTGTTGTACAGATTAATCACCAGAGCTCAGTGGGTGAAATGTCTTTGCCAAGTGTATATAGACACTATTGTGATACAGTCAGGCCTTGTTTTATTGCGCTTCACTTTTTTGTGTTTCACAGATATCGCATTTTTTACAAATTAAAGACCCTCCACCAGCAAAAAGATTATGACTCGCTGAAGGCTCAGATGATGACTAGCACTTTTTAGCAATATTTTTAAAGTAAGGTATGTACGTTGTTTTTAGAAACAGCATGCTGTTGCACACTCAATAGACTACAGTATGGTATGCACATAACTTTTATATGCATTGGGAAACCAAAACATTTGTGTGCCTCGATATATTGCAATGTTTACTTTATTGTGGTGGTCTGGAACTAAACTCACAACATCTCTGAGATATGCCTGTATATTTTGTCATATATATATACACCTGTATTTTGTGTGTGTGTGTGTGTGTATGTGTGTGTGTGTGTGTGTGTGTAGTCTCTAGAATTGATCATTTATCAATGTTATGGAAATTTCATAAAGGATATGACACAATTATAATTACTTACATTTATTGGGCACCTATAATGTGCCAGCTATTCATTTTCTCTCTTTATGTGTAATAAGCCACTAAAACTTTGCAACAACCCTATAAATAGGTTCTCAAATTATTCCTATTTAATGATTGAGGAATTAGAGGCAGAAACCAATTAGGTTGCTTTTCCAAGGTTTTTCTTACAGCCAGTAAGTGGCAGAGATGGGATTTAACTCTAGGCAGCTTAACCCCCTGATCCTTGGAGGCCTGATCCTGAGCCTTAGATCCATAGCCTCGGTGCTGTGCAAAGCCTGTATTAACGTAGTCTGCGCTGGGGTGAGGCAGAAGTCACTCATTAGTTCTCAGTCTGTACGGGCCTGTGCCCACTTCCCTCATGGCTCCTGGGGACTTCTCCAGTTTCAGAGGGGCTTCAGGGAATCCCCACTCAAATAAAGCAGCGAGCGATGGATCTGAGAATACTGCCGAAGAGCAGTGGAAAGCCCCAGGCATCGAGAGATGGTAAAGACTCTAGCAATTTCCCTTTGTTAGCGGCAGAAAATGGCAGCAGGTGTTAACCTTGGTTCAGCGACTTCAGTTCTTGAGTTCTGGATAACAGAATTCAGAGTCAAGACTCAAATTCTAAGAGAAAGTTTATTTAGAAATCACAGAGGTAGAAGAAGTGAGCCGTAATAGAAATGGGCTCAGGAAACAAGTTACAGCCAAAGAAGGGCCCTTGGAGCTCAGGAGAGAGAGAGAGACAGACAGACAGACAGACAGACACGTTGAGAGACCAAAGAGGGAGGAGAGGTTCAGGCATCTTGAGGGGGCTGGGGGAAGAAGGAGGAGGGGAAAGGCAGGATCGTGCTCCATAGAGAGAGCAGTGCTGGGTCCTCCACATTGAGGGCTTTTATTGAGGCCTCAGGGGAGGGTCTCAAAAGAGAATTCGTCAGCTTTCCCAGTGTGTCTCCTCAGGGTTGTGGTCTGCACTGGTTGGTTGGCACCAGGGGGTGGGGGTCATTAGTCATTGCAGCTGGTCCTCATGTGAGCCATGGCATCATTCTGCCTGGTTCTGCTGCTTTTCTGGGCCTGGAGCCGAAACACAGCTGAGGCTAGATGTCATCTCCAGAGGCTAATGCTTAAGGGAGTGGTCGTGCAAGGGCTTGTAGTTTTGCCCATTGCTGGGCACCTGGGGCTCTCTGCCCTGGTGGCCCTCTGTATCTGGCCCATCGTTCCCGCAGCAGGTCAAGACAAAAGTGGGTACGTTTGCCTTTGGAGGAATGTACACCTGGTCTGTGTCAGGCCCCGCTGCCTGGATCCCCATGCCTTCCAAGAACAGCGAGGGAGTGCAGTGTGCATGCTGAAAATCAGTCCTGAGGGAACAGACTGACATGAAAAATTTTGTCACACATGCCTTTTTAGCTTTCATGCTGACTATTTGACTTCAGATCTCCAAAGACTTCTGTATTTTTTAAAAAGCCTTTCTAGAATCAAAAGATGCATTCAAGTTGTAATTGGTTTAGTTGGGCTTTGTTTTGTTTTATTGCAAAAACCCCTTTATGTATCTCACACTCTGCTACACAATCTAGAAAACTGATGTTAAAACTGTAGTAGTTTCCTAGGGCTGCTATAACAGAACCACAAACCGGGTGGCTTACACAAGAAAAATTTGTTCTTAATTTTTGGAGAAAACTCCATAGTGTTTTCATAGTGGCTGCACCAATTTACTTTCCCACCAACAGTGTACCAGGGGTCCCTTTTCTCCACATCCTCACCAACACTTGTTATTTCTTGTCATTTCTCGCCCATTCAGTCTTCTTCTGATAATTGTCCGCTACTTCTCTCAATGGGTCCACCTCCTTGCCTCCTGTGGTGTTAGGTACCTCTGGAGACATTGACTCCATTTGTAATCCAGGGGTGAAACAAATGCCCAAGGCTAAAACAGTCAATTTATTGTTATCCCTGGCCAGAATGATGAGTTCAGGGAGCCTGGGCTTTGAGCCTGGAGGTATATAGGTCGTGGGGCTATTGGCAGCCTTAAGGGAAGAGAGACAACAGGAGGAATCAGCTATCCGAAATGGAGAAAGAGAAAAACAAAGTTGTGGTCACATATCTGAGTCCTGGATCGTGATGTACCAAGACAGAAACACGCGGACTGGTCACTGACATGAACCAGACAGAGTGGATCTCAATGTCTTCTCTTTTTCTTTCTGCAATTGACATAATCCAGATTTAGGATAGGGAAGACAATCCGCCCTGGGCACAAAGACACATTCAACAAATATTTGTGGCATGCCTACATGTACCAGCACTGTGTTAAAAATATGAGTAAAATAGTCTCTCCCTTCAAGCTTCTCTTAAGTAAGAAGGCAGAGTTCTCCTCCAGCCTCGCCCAGGTCAGTCTGGCCTTGTACCTGGACACTGTTGTCCACCCTGAACAGGATAAATACAAATTTCATGCAAGTGACGTCGTCAGAAGGAATTTCTGTTAAGTATACTATATAACAGATACAGTTTGTACATTTATGAATCACATACTTGTAGTAAACTCTATCCTTTTGAAAACCATAATCTCTTATTACAAAAAATTAAGCCATGACACCAATTTAGAGAATAAATTTATTATCTCTTAAAACAGCAGTGCTGTTTCAAGGAAGCTGTTACTGAAGATACCCACGTAGAAATCAGAGGGTAGTTTGGATTAAACCCTTCTGAGGTTTATATGCCGTGTACTGCTGATATTCAAGGTTCAGTGGAAATCTGAAGCAGAAAATATTCAGCAGATTAGGCTGAAGAACAAAGAAAAATGTGCTATTCTGGGTATAGCGCGTGGTGTACACATCAATGTTATATTCACGTCAATGCTTAACATGGCAGAGATAAGCCAACTGGTGTTGATTATTAATGTGCTGGGCATATAAAATTGCATTTTAGAATTCCCACAAATAGTCTGACACTGAAAGATTTCCGCAATTTAGAACTGGTCAGAAGAAATGACACTGCTGAAAGCTCCTAACAATCAGTATTGGCCTATGTCTATTTGAAAAAAAGAGCTAGTTATTATTAATGCTAATTGGAATTTTAAGAATCAAAGGCTGAGTGGAAACACAGAGAGTTTCAGTAGAAATCTAGACATGTATTATATTATTATTTGAGACTTAAAAATGGACATGTACACAGAGTGAGAGCCAATGTTTAGCTTGGTAATGGTCTAGTATCTTGTGTCTGAGGCAAAAGCAGGCTTCTGTAGACATTAGAAATGATACATTAGAATGGAAAGCAACCTTAAATATCTTTCAAATTACTCAGATGTTGGGCCAAGTCCTCATTTACAGGGTAAGGGTAAGTTGAATACCTACAGATATAAATTTCATGAAGGCATGAGGCAACCCTAATAGGTCAAAGAACAAGTTTGAGATAATTTTACAGGCTTTTAATATCAAAGAGACTTTCTGTGTGGTGATATCTATATCTATTTTTGTATCTACAGTTGACTCTTGAACAACACATGTTTGAACTGAGTGGGTTCACTTACACATGGATTTTTTTCAATAGATACTGTAAATGTATTCTCTTTTATTATTTTCTTAACACTTTCTTTTTACTAGCTTACTTTATTGTGAGAAAAAAGTATATCATAGACATATAACATACAAAATATGTGTTAATCGACTATGTTGTCAGTAAGGCTTCCGGTCAACAACAGACTATCAGTAATTAAGTTTTGGGGGAGTCAAAAGTTACTGAAATTTTCCGCTGTGTGGTGTTCAGCACCTCTAACCCCCATGTTGCTCAAGGGACAATTGTATATCTATTTCTACTTTTATCTATCTAGAAATACATGTGTATATATATTCTAATGATTAAAAAAATCCTTTCAGAAGTACAGAAACAACCACTATGCCCAAACTTTGACTATAAACAGTGACTGTGAGGATATAGTACTGACCTTTCATATCACGTATGATGCTATTGGAAAGACATGCCCTTTAGATGGCTGTCAGGTAACAGTGTCCAGAGAGTTTCACCTGCCTTCCCACTAGAAACATTTTAAGAGTCCTGGCCTGGGTAGAGTTGCAGTTTGCATCTCATTATAGAATTTGTAGTGAGCAAAGTTACAGGCTTAAATAGTGAATAAACTCACAGCTATAGTCTCATTTAAAAAATACTTTTGTTAAGTAAAGTAATCATCCTTACATTTTTTCAGAGATTTGATACAGAAGCATGAATAGCTAGCTCAAATATAATTAGTACATTTAACATAGTCAAGTGCTCCCTACAAGTAAACAATCCTTACAACCTTCTTCTACTATACCCACCCATAAAAATATATAAATATTATTTAGCATTCAATTCCATTAATAACACTTATTTTACAAAAACAAATGTGTGCTGTCAAACTATGGAATCCTTCTCACAAATATGTCTTATTTACTACCTTAAAAATGTGTCTCAATGCGCAAACTTCAGAGTATATTAAATTTAATTACCACTACATGTCTTAATATGTGAATTCTAAAGTTGTTGTAGGGCTTAGAGGAAAGCTTAAAGATGTGTTGGCTTCACTATACCAATTATCTGTTAAATTTCTTATCATAGCACAGCAAGAATCAAAAGGACATAAATGGGAAGGGAGATAGAATAAAAGCCAGAAAGGTTACTAAAGAACAAATATCAAGTCAGCCTACAACCATGAGTGTAAATATATTGCTTTCACAATTCATACTCCAATAATCACGAAACTATTTAAATTAATAGAAAGTAAGGTGCACATTTTGTCCTGTGCTACCTCATTATATTCATCATCCCCAAATTAGATGCTTACGGAAATGTATGTTTCAGTTTCCATATTGATAATTATTTTCTTCTGTACATGGGAGATAATCTTGTTTTTAGCAAAATATCCTTCCTCAAGAAGCTAAGAACTCCCATGTGACCATATCAAAACGAATATTGTGAACTTGCTTATTCAATCAAAAATATATTTTGAGACTTACCTAGCTTGAAACTTTCATTTTATGTGAAGTTGTCAAGTTATTTGGGTATTTTATATTTTCCACATTGCTTATTAATATGCCAGGGATAGAAACAAGTGTGCATTTCATTGAGGTTAAAAAAAATTTATCATGCATATCACATTTGATAGGATTAAACTCACTTCAGTGAGGTTTTCGACACTTCACAAAACATCAGAGTTCTATTTCGGACCTAAGGATAGAAAGATCTATAATCAGTCTATGTTCAGCATTTTCCATGCCTTTCTCAACTTGACCCAATCCCCATTGTTTCTTGTGTATTTGTTTGCTCATTTGTTCATTCATTCACCTAGTCATCATTTAGTAAATATACTTATTGAGTACCCACTATTATGGACTCAGGAGCTCCACTGTTATACTATGCTTTCCTTGTTAATTGTGACCTTATTTTTTAAAATCATTTTTGTATCTCTTCAGCGCTTTACATGATCTGATGATAGACCCTACTAGAGTTGTTGGACAACACATGTTTTAAAACACCTATAGTGTGTTGAATACTAAGCTACATGATGGACAACATAAGCTCAAATCATTGTCCTTGATTAACAATATTCTATTGTCTAAAGTTTGAGTTAACTAGTAATCAGAGATGTTCAAGCCCTAAAAGTCATGGGAAAATATACATTTTGCTTTCTTTTAAACTAATTTTTAGAAAAAATTTCTTCTAAGTCTTATACTTTTTTTTTTTTTTAATCCTCACCTGAAGACACATTTGCCTTTATCTTCAGACAGAGCGGGAGGAAGAGAGAGAGAAACATCAATATGTGGCCCCAACCGAGGTACGCGCCCTTAGCGGGAACTGAACCCATGTCTCTCTGGTCCACAGGCCGACGCTCTAACCACTGAGCAAAACAAACCAAGGAAAAGTCTTATACTTTTTAAAAGATGGGATGGAGTATGTAAGAATCCTCCTTACTTGGAAACTTATTTTAAATATAGGAAAGAGGGAAGCAAATTTGACAAAATATGAACAGCTATTAATTTGAAGTGGAATATCTCATGTTATATTATTCTTTGTAACTTAAAAAAAATTTTTTTTAATTAGAAAGACATTCCCCTCCCCCTAAAAAGTACACATATTTGATTCTCATAGCAAAATTCACGGAGGTAGGACTGTGAAACCCTCATTGTAGAACAGGAAAGAATTCTGACAGACAGGCTGGACCAGAACCAGAGACGAGTCTGCTAGTTGAGAGCTTGAACAGAGGAGGGAGGCTGAGGAGGTGAACCCCTCTACTGTTTGATGCTATATACCACAACCCTCCTAAATTACTTCATTTCTCTCCATTTTTAATGGTATGAGACCTTTCTGATTTGAAGGTCACTGTGTTTGTGAGGAGGCATGGAGATATTAAGGAAACGAGTCTTTAAAGCTGCAGGATAGAGTGATAAGAGGAAAAGCTGGGTGACAAGATTAACCAGTGAGAAGAGCAGATAGAAAATGGGGGAAGTGGCGATTCGGAAGGATTCAGAGGTAAAACAGATCTAAGAGAGAGCTTCAAAGGGCTGTTTGTAGCAGACTCTTCATGTATTGTGAGAAATGAGATGGATTCTTCCATTTCTTGAGTTCCTACAAGCACCCCTCACCCTTTCCCAGTTTTCACTGTTTCTGACTGGAAACAGGTATGAGTGGGCAGGTATGTGTCATGTGCGTATTGCAGGTAAGGACAATGAAGGACATGGGAGCCTGGAAAGAATTTGGGACATGAGATAAGAAGCCATTTACATTAAGAACATATTGTCATCTCTCTGAAGTAGGCGAACGGTTGGCTTGCCAGGTCATTCACTACTGATCACTCCAGACACTATTTCAAGTAGTGAACAAAAATGTCCAAATCCCACAATAACATTTTTTTTTCATGCCCTTGCCTTGGAAAAGAATGAACCTCAGATAGCTTCACAACGAACTTGTGCAATATAATTGTCTCTTTTTCTTCTAATATCTTTAAGTTGCTAGTCTTGGAGATGAAAAGAATCGGAACTGAGAACAAAGAACTCTCCACTCACAAAGGTATTTTCAGCTGAGAGCATTGCTATCTAAGGAGGAAAGAAAAATTACCTGTGGTTGTGGTTCCACCTACACAGGGCCATCAAATTCGTTTTCCTCAAGCCCAGGGTTGAATACATCATTTCTCTATTCGAATTTCTTTCATTGCCAAAAGCAGTAGCTCCCCCCCAAAAAAATGTTCTCAAAATTTCTTGGTAAGTATTTCTTGAGAAAAGGAACTCCAAGATCAAGTAAGTTTAGGAAATGAGTTAAGCAAAATTTCTTACTGCAGAACTTTAAAAAACGAACCCAAAGCATGAATTTCCAAGGTGTGGGGCATTTCTGAAACTTTATAAATTAAGATATTCTCATACACTTATCCCACCCCCCACCATTACCCCATCCACCCGCCCCCCAAAAAAACCCACCTAGAACTTTTCTGGAATTGGAAGTACATGAAGCAGTTTAGGAAACCCCGATCTATCCTATGAAGAGCCTGGATACTGGAATCAGAACTGAGTGTAAGTCCCTGTGTTACTACTTACTGAGTGATATTAAAACAACGACAACTTAATTTTTCATGTGTCTGTTTGCTTGTTGGTAGAATGAGACAATAACCTTCCCAGAGTTGTGAAGATTGAGTTAACAATCTTAGAATTTAGACCTTAACTTGCTTTTCCAGCTTCATGAAGAAAGTGGGAGTGAAAGAATGGAGGACCCTCTAAACCATAAGTTATTGAATGTGATGGCAAGATTTTAAATAGGAATGAGTGGTTTGAATTATCCCGCCTTTGCTAGGGTAGCTAGTAACATCCACAGAGGCTCATAATGCCTTGCCCTTCTCTTAACACTTATAAATCCTACTTACCACTGGTGGTCCCGCTCAGAAGACTCTTTCTCAACCATGTCCTCATCCACACCCTCCCTGGCAGTTTGCAGTAATCTCTTTGTGTGTAAACTCCATAGCTCTTTTCTTTAGCACTTACCCTCACTACTACAGATCAGAGTTATTTATGTGCTGCTGCATTTATTTCCCTAACTAGCATCCTTTTAGGGTAGGGTCCACACCGTATCCCATGTTCATCACTTTCTAGTTCACAAAGTGGTTTCCTAGTTACAATATCACTGTAAATAAATATAGAGTTGGTTTTCTCCCAAGTTAGTGGGAATCTATTCGTTCAGAGCTCTTTCTAAAAGTAATTTCCATCACAGCATCATCTACTGCCCTCCTGTGTTTGACAGAAATACAATTTTAGATCAGAACAAAAAAGAACAACTGGCTCAATTAAATTTATTTGGACTGCATTTTGTTTACTTTCAGATCCTTGAATGTATTTTTAAAAAAATCCTCACCGGAGGATATTTTTCCATTTTTGTTCGGATAGAGTGGGAGGGAGGGAGGGAGAAGGAGAGACAGAGAGAGAGACATCGATGTGAGAGAGACACATTGACTGGTTGCCTCCCGCACGACCCTGACCAGGGCCAGGGACAAACCGCAACTGAGGTACCGAACTCGTGACTCATTGGTCCGCAGGCTGATGCTCTAACTGCTGAGCCAAACCAGCCAGGGCTTAATGTATTTTTTCCCACACAAATTATTACTCTTTCCATTAAAATCATCTTTATTCAAAATATTTCAAGTTATATTTTTACTTAGTTATATAAAAACTTTCATATATTGGTCTGATATTCATTCAGTATAATTTACTAATTTTTTTAATTAAAAAAATTTTTTTTCTTTATTGATTTTTAGAGAGAGAAGAAGGAAGAGGGCGAGGGAGATAGAAACATCGATGAGCAAGAACATCGATTGACCACCTCCTGCATGCCCCCCACTGGGGATTGGGCCCACAGCCTGGGCATGTGCCCTGACCTGGAATCGCACCGGCGACCTCTTGGTGCATGGGTCGACGCTCAACCACTGAGCCACACCAGCTGGGCTAATTTACTAAATTTTTAATATTTCTATTTTTTTATCTGAGACAATACCTGATTTCAAATTATTCTAATATGATTTTTACATACTAGACCCATTTGGGCAACAGTATATTTAAGACCTTGTACTTTGGGAACTAGAAATACCTGGTTCAAATCCTGGCTTAGTCACAGAGTGATTGTGTGACTTAGAGCGAATTAGTTTCCTGAACTTTTAATATCTATAAAACAAAGATGATACCTCCCAAACATCACATAAGATAAAACACTTAGCACACTATAAAAGCTATCAATGTTAGCTAGTATTACTATTTAGGAAGCATGTTTTGAAATATATCTTTTCTTTGGTATCACCTGTTTTGGTGAAGTTGAAGACTGCCTAAGAACATGAATTCGCATGGGCCCAGCATATTATCTGGATAAAGTCCTATCTTTTCCTATTCAACACTCGACAATTACTAAATACCTATGATGTGCCAGGCACCGGTCTAGATACTTGAAATACATCAGGTAATAATAACACAGACCCAAATCCTTGCCCTCGCGAAACATAACAATATAAATCCTAGCCAGTACATGCGGGTCTTTCTCTGAATTACCAACTTCCTTTTAAATCCCTGCAGTCCTTACTGTCCATGTTACTCATTTGATTCTTTGTATAAGCTACCCCATAACATCTATCCAGTGGCTCCTCTCTCCAGTGCAGTTGTCATCCCTCCTGGTCTACTGCTACAGCATCCAGTTAGAGACCAGGGCTCACTCTCCTGGCACTTTGTATACCTTTATCAAGTTATACGAGGATGGGGTTTTACAGCCGGACCCTCTCCTATTCTTTACAGGAAAAGGGGAAAAGCATTAGTGTTTTATTTAGTCGCTGACAATTACAATCTATTTTCTTCTGCGTTACCTCAGTCTCTTCTCAGCATAGCAGCCAGAGGGATCCTGTGAAACAGAAGTTTAGTTATTTTCCTTAAGTGATGTCCTATTTCATTCATTTCTTGGTAGAAAATGTCTGCCCAATACTCAAGTGTAAATAACCATACATGGGTGAGCACAAGTAGGTTTACAGTTGTTCATATGGAAAAAGACATGCAGGTTACGATGATGACAATAGCTTTATTAACTCAAAAGGATGTCACAATGTAAACCTACTTTTGCCCACCCCTATAGTTTAATTTAACATCAGTCTATCCTCTTTTTTCCCCCCCCAAGTATAAATGGTGGGAAAGGAATTTTAGGAAATCTGTTAAGTCAACACAATTTTGATAATACTGAGATGTTATTTGCCATTTCCACTGCATCAATGTTTGTGCAGAGGGCACAAAAGCACCTGTGAGTAAAACGACTGGCATGCAGCATGACCCAAGGCAGTGGCACCACACCACTAGCGGTGACTTCATGCCCCACTGCCATGAACTTCCCAGAAAACCAAGAAAACCCAAGTACCAATTGCTTCACTTTAAAATGTTCCTGATGCCCTGGCCGGTTTGGCTCAGCAGTTAGAGCGTCAGCCGGCGGACCAATGAGTCACGGGTTCGATTTCGATGAAGGGCACATACCTCGGTTGCAGTTCATCCCTGGTTGGGTCGTGCGGGAGGTAACCAGTCAATGTGTCTCTCTCACGTCGATAATTTTCCTCTCTCTTTCCCTCCCACTCTATCTGATGATAAATAGAAAAGTATCCTCAGGTGAGGATTAAAAAAGAAGAATAAAATGTTCCTGATGAAGCAGTCATAAGTATTGATTTTATGTAACCTTAGCTGGAGAACACATGTTTTTAAGTTTTTCGTGGGACAAATGGTAATATGCATAAAGTGTTTCTGCTGCCACCAAAGTACAATGGTTTTCTCAAAGGAAAGCTCTAGTTGAGTGCAAACTGAACTGGCTATTATTTTTTCTCAAGGAACACCACTTTTACTGGAAAGAATGTCAAACTACAATTATTCAGAATTGGGTAGTTAGCAGACTTATTCTTGAAAATGAACTAAGTGGGCCTGTCACTTCAAGGAAAACAACAAACAGCACAGTAAAACCTCGATATAACGGACTAATTTGGGCGAGGAAGTGTCTGTTAAAGTCAAAAGTCCCTTATATAATAAAGTAGGTTTTCCGAATGTTTATGTTAAAAAATTTGACAAATTAGTCAGTTTACCTGTTTTTACTTATGTAGACACATTTAATTACATGTTTGTGTAATTAAAGTATGTATGAAAAGTTTAATTTCACAGAAAAGTTTTCTATATGTATTACTGTAGTTTTAAATTTATACTGAATGGGTCTGGTAAATGCATGCATTCACATCACTGCGAGTAAACAAATGCACTCGGCTGGGGTGTGGTTTAGCACACATCTGACCTGCACATGTTAAAACTGCTGCAGAAAGTCACACCAGGTGACAACAGAACCAATGACCGAACACAATGCAGTGTGATCACATGCTAATCATTTTTTTTTTTTTTTTTATCCTCACCTGAGGACATTTTTTTTTTCATTTATCTTCAGATAGAGCAGGAGGGAGAGAGAGAAACATCGATGTGAGAGAGAGCCATCAAGTGGCTGCCACCCATATGACCCCAACCAGGGCGAGGGACAAACTGCAACTGAGGTACATGCCCTTAGCAGGAACCGAACCCGGGATTCTCTGGTCTGCTGGCTGACGCTCTAACCGCTGAGCCAAACCAGCCAGGGCCATTCTTGAACATTGTTTACAAGCAGTGACTCTTGGATTTAAATATGTAGACTATAGTTGTAAATATGTAATATTTATGTCAGCAAAATTCACTAAAATTTGTTAAAAATAAGTCAATTAATTAAAAAAATAACCTGTTAATTTATTTATAAGCAAATCTTAGTTAAAAGCATTTTTTTTTTTTATCCTCACCTGAGGATATTTTCCCATTGATTTTTATTAGGGGGACCGGAAAGTAATGTCGTGTTTTTATGACATTAGTTCAAACAGATAAAATTTTAACAAGTTTTTATTTTTAATCAATGATGTAATCACCCTCGTTATCAACAACCTTTTGCCATCTAGTGTGCAAATTTTCAATGCCCGATCGATAAAAATCAATTGGTTTTTGAGCAAAATATCTGGAGATGGCATTTTGGACATCATCTAAATTGTCAAATTTTTTGCCACTTAGAAAATGTTGCAGCGATCGGAATAAATGGATGGCACAATATTGGGTGAGTATGGTGGGTGAGGCAATACCTCCCACCCCAATTCATTAATTTTTTCCAGGGTTCGTCTTGCGCAGTGCGGTCTTGCATTATCGTGTTGCAGAATAACGCCTTTTCTGGTGACAATCACTGGGCACTTTTCAATTAAAGACTGATTTACTCGATCCAATTGTTCACAGTAAAAGTCTGCATTCAGTTTGTCCAGGTTTCAGCACTTCAAAATGAACGACCCTGCGAATACTCCACCAAACACACAAAAGTGCCTTTTTGGGGTGAAAACCTGGCTTAGCTGTACTTCGTGGCGGTTCATTCGGAGACAGCCACTGCCTTTTGCGTTTTGGATTATCATAGAGGATTATCATTTTTCATCTCCAGTGATCAAGCGATCAAAAAACGCTTCTGTATTGTGCCACTGAAGCAATAAGTTGCATGTGGTGGACCGGTTAGCTTTGTTTTCTTTGGACAGATTATGCGGGACCCAAACACCTGTTCTGCTTACTGTACCAATCTGCTGCAAATGTTCTTGGATGCTCGACCAAGGTTGGTTAAGAGTGTTTGACAGTTCCTCGATTGTCTGGCACGGATTTGCTTCCACTTCCACCCTTAACATGTCATTGTCTAAAGTTGTTGGTCTTCCTGATCGATATGAGTCAGAAAGATCAGAATAACTGGATTTGAACTTAGAAAACCACCTTTGGCATTTACGAACGTCTAATGCACTTGGATAAACATTGCAAATATTTTTGGTAGCAACTGTTGCGTTACTACCCTTGTGAAACTCAAAAAGCATACAGTGCCGGATATGTACCTCTTCTGGTATTTGGCTGGCCATTTCACTATAAATTGCACACAAAAAAATTAAGATTTAATTATTTACGAGTAAACAAGTCACTCTAACCTTAAAATGTCTTTGGCATGATTTTGAAGTACACAATGAGCTGATAAATGACAACCAAATATCGAAACACACAGAAACAACATTACTTTCCGGTCCACCTAATATATAGAGTGGAAAGGGAGGGAAGAAGAAACATCGACGTGAGATACATCAGTTGGATGCCTCCTGCACAACCCCAACCAGGGCTGGGAATCAAATTTGCAACACAGGTATGTGCCCTTGACTGGGAATTGAACCTAAGACCCTTTGGTCTGCAGGCCAATGCTCCAACCACTGAGCCAAACCCGCTAGAGAAAACGCATTTTAAAATTAATAGGGTGTTTTCACATGACATATGGACCACAAAATTTGTCCATTAAACCTAAGTCTGTTAAATTAAAGCCTGCAAAATCAAGGGTTTACTGTATTTGCTACCAGTGATCAAATTTAGGCTATCAAGCAAAAACTTAAAATTGTGAAAAACTTATACTCACTGTAGTTTTTCAGCTTCCTAATACTTTCCTGATGCGATCAGTGGTGATATTAACAAACATGACTTGATATGTATAATGACATGTTGTTAACATTTGGAAAGCCTGTATAATTCAGTGAGCCAACACTTTCCAAACGAATGATGCATGATGTTGCAAAATAAATGTATGGGTAAAAGACCCAGTCAAAGTTTAAGATACAGAAATAAATTTTAATGTAATAGAGAAATGAAAAGCTCAGTGATCAAATTCCATGTTGAAACAAACTTTTAAGAAGTTACTAAATGTTGGGTTTTGCTAGTGTCAAAGAATATCCATAATTCTTTGAAAATGTTATTAAAATATTTCTCCCTTGCCCTGGCTGGTTTAGGTCAGCAGTTAGAGTGTCAGCCCACAGACCGAAGGGTCTTGGGTTTGATTCCAGTCAAGGGCATGTACCTGGGTTGCAGGTTCAATTCCTAGCCCCAGTCGGGGTGGTGGGGGAGGCAACCGATCGATGTCTCTTTCACATCCATGTTTCTCTCTTTCTCCCTCCCTCCCTTCCATCCTATGTTTTTAAATTTTTTTAATTTTCTTTTTCTTTATTGGTTTGTTTAGAGAAAGGAAGTAAAAGGGAGAGAGAAATAGAAATATCGATGAGAGAGAACATCAACTGGCCGCCGCCTGCATGCCCCCCACTGGGGATCGGGCCCACAACCTGGGCATGTGTCCTGACCAGGAATCGAACTGGTGACCTCCTGGTGCATGGGTTGACACACAACCACTGAGCCACACTGGCTGGACCCTTCCACCCTACCTTAAAAAAAAAAAAAAAAAATCATTGGAAAAATATCCTCAGGTGAGGATTAACAAATAAATAAATATTTCTCCCTTACTACATATATATGAAAAGTAAATTTTTTCATACTTCAACTAGAACTTCATATCCTAATAATAGTTTGAATGCAGAAATAGAAGAATCCAACTTCCTGCTAAGCTAGACATGGAAGAATCTGTAAAACTGTTTCTTAATAAAAAGTGATTTTGCTAGCACATAATGATTTTATTGTTATTTTAATAAATTACTACGTATTTTTAAATTTTGTTTTAACTTCTAATTTGGTGAATATCAACAGGTACAAACCTCATAAACAAAGGCTCTGTGGGGTCTTCAAGAATTTTTAAGAATGTAATGGAACCCCAAAGACCTAAATGTTTGAGAACCATTGATCTAAAGCATGACAGACCTTATCACCTAATAATATTTCAATGGCTTCCAATCTCCCTCAGGGTAAAAGCCAGAAGCCCTTACATTGGCCTACCAGACTCTTACCTGTTCCCTTTCCATTACCTGTCCCCCTACTTTCCCTTGCTCCCTCCCTCCAGCCATACCCACCTCTTTGCTGTCCTCCAACAAACCAGACACAATCCCAGCATTAGGACCATAACACTGGCGGTTCCCTCTGCCTGGAAAGTGATTTCCCGTTTTCTGTATGGCCATTACTCTCACTTCCTTAAAGTCATTGTTCAAATGTCACCATCTCAATAGTCTAACACAAGCATCCTATTTAAAATTGCAACCCTAAGTACCCATCCTCTACAGCACCTTATGTCTACAGTTTGTGTGGCCTTCCTCTTCTCCCACCAATATAAGCCCCGCCCCCTAAATCGTGAAAAATGCCTACCACGTTGGGCTCAACAAATATTTGTTGAATTAATGAAAAAACTCTTGACGGCCTGTCATCTCTCATGACATGTCCACAAAATCCCAAGAGAAAGAGAGGATGCAATATCAGAGAGAGAGGGGAGGGCAATGATTCAAAAGATTTTTTGAATGGGAGAAAATGAAGGTGGGATACAATGATCACAAACCTAATATTGAAGGCATTATGGACCTGAAACGGCTCTTGGGAGAAGTCAGAGTGGGAAAATATTTTAAGGTTGGGTAGGACGGATTTAGGTGCCAGGCAATGAACGCTGGCCCCGCGCCCCCCACTCCCATTCCGGGTTCCTTGTTCGGACTCCCCAGAACCCTCCCTGCACCACTCAACCCAAACACAAGTAGCCCACACCAAGAAATCGAAAAATTTCTAAACTTTATGGAAAAAATCAACAACGACAATCAACTAGCCAAAAACGGGCCTCCATATTCCGTCTCACTGCAGTGCCATCTCCCCTAAAGCCCTCTTCGCCACGGTCACAGTTCTCAGGGGTCCTGGCCGTCTCCCAGCGCTGTGTTCCGAGGGTCCACATGAAGACAGGTCAGGCGAGAAGCCCGGACCCAGCCCTTCTGTGCAGGGAAAGCAAGAGAAGCCGGAGCCGCGGAGAATCGGTCCACTCGGGTCAGGGACACGCGGAGAAGACGGCGAACTGGAGGGACAGGAGCTCTCCCGCGCAGCGCTCACACGGCGGGACCTCAGTTCTCCTCGGGCTTGTCGGCCGGCGGTCCGCAAGGCTGCAGCATCTTCTCCATCAAGTTGAAGCGGACTCGAGCTTTGCTCTCGTTCTCCGCGATGGCGAAGTAGTTGAGAAGGTCGAAGTGGCCCATGTAGGAGCAGTAGGAGTCGCGGTGCTGGTTCACCAGCCATTCCCACTTGGTGGTGTCGGCGTGGCCCGTGCCGATGTATTTGGACTGCAGGTGCTCCAGCTGGCTGTGGATGGTGTAGCGGTCCGTCATCTCGCCGCTCTCCTTGCTGCTCTCAGGTCACAGGCCGCGGACCCGGAGGAGCCGCTCTGGAAAGTCACGCCGGAGAGGGACCACTCCACGGAACCCCCACGCCGGTGCGGTCGCTGGCGAATAGCGTCACCGCGACGAAGCTGCGCGTATTCGCGGTTCTAGGACTTAGAGGCGGAAGCGGAAGTGTACTCTGTCACGTCATTGGAGTTGCCTAGGCCACGCTCTAAGTCGGCCTCCCCTAAGGAGAGCCCCGCCCCCTTCGGAGAGCGTTGCCTGATGGTCCCTTTTTCTTACCGGGAGGGTTGCATGCTGGGACGTGTGGTCTCCGAAGCCGCCTGCGTGCGCGCTGGGGAGCCCTCGCGGCTCTCGAAGAGGCCTTGGGCGGCCTAACGGAGGGGTGTCTGGGAGGCGGTCAGCATCCTTCGGTGGTTGGGCTGACCGGAAGGGGAAACTCAAGTAGGACACCCAGGCAACTTGTTAAATACACTCGGTATCACTTTGATTTCGGGGCCCGGTAGCCCCTTCCCAGCTGGAGGCAGAGGACCCTGCAGTCAGGAGACCCGAGTTCCGGTCCTGACTCGTCTTGTGCAATGAGATTGTGTCAGCGCTGGTGGGGCCGCGGTTTCCTGCCTGTGGACCGAGGTACGCGCAGTACCGGTTCCAGCACGTCGCGGCTCCCACAGCAAGCCCCGCCCTCCTCTCGGGCGTCTAGTTTTGCCCCCTCCCTCCCCGCGCCCCGCCCTCCGCTGCCCTGCTCCGCGCTCGGGCCGCTCGCCTCGCGGCCCCTGGCCCGGCGGTTCCGCCGCCCGCAGGCCTTCGCAGCCTCGGCCCACTGCTCCCCTTTGTCAGCTCCAGAGCCCACTGCTCCCCTTTGTCAGCTCCGGAGCCTCTCCTTGAAATCGGCTTTGGCTACCCAGACCGATGGAAATGCTCCTTCCTCTTTGCATCTTGAATGTCCTCTCTTCGTTCTTACCGCTTTATATCCCTCTACCCCCTTTCTTAAAACAATTTTCTCAGGCGAATACGAACTACTTGAGAAAGTTTACTTTTTTTGATATCTTACATACTTCTTTGAAGATATTCTCATAGCCCGGCAGATATTTTGTTCTCAAAAAACGTTTGATGAATGGATAAACAACTGTAGGATAGCCAAATAGAACTCTACTTGAGGAAAGATAACTTTTAAGTAATTTTATTCTGATACAAAGTTGCAGACTGTAGTTAATACTGGAAATTTTCTAAGTGTTGATTTCCGGTGCTCTCGCCACACAAAGTAACTATGTGAGGAAATGGATATGTTAATTACTTTGTAGTAATAGTTTCATTAGGTTGCACACCTTAAATATGAATAATTTTTAATTTTAAAAGAGATCAAAAAAGAAAACAAAAATGTTCTTTATGAGATCAAATACCTGTACCAAAAATGAAAGAAATAAGTTTTATTCTTCAGATTAAACCTTGTTATAACAAACGTTTCATTCCTAAAATGTAGAGGCTATTATAAGGCATACCTGTGGATTCACCATCCAGATATATCAAATCTTGCCATCTTCCCATTTTTGTTTCCAACTTTGTTATTTGTTTGGCATTTTAAAAGAAACAAAACTATGGAAACAAACTTGAAGTTCTCTGTGTTCGCCTCCCTAATCTATTCAGTCCAGGAGACTATCTTGAATTTAGAGTTGATCATTCCTGAGCCTGTTTTTTGATTGCTGATAGTTTCTACATCCATAAACAATAGTGTTAGTGTTATGCACATTTTAAAGCTTTATATAAATGACATCCTGTATGTATTGTTATGAAAGTTGTTTTTCCCCTCATCATATCCATGTTGATATACGTAACTTTAGTTGATTTTTACCTTTGTGTAGTATGCTACCGAATTAATATACCGTCACACGTCAATTTTCTCAAAAATAGACATTTAATTTCACATTTTTACTGTAAGAAGCAATGCTATAAGAAATATTCTTGTACATATATTCTTATACATGTGAAGAAATTTCTTTGGAGACTATATAAAGGAATAAGTTGAGATACAGGCATGTGTGTCTTCAATCTTTGCTAAATATTGCCAAGTTGCTCTGCAAATTGATTATACCAGTTGGCTCTCCCACCAGTGAAATGAGAATTCATTTTGATCCACATCCCTCCCAAAACTTGGTGTCCTCAGACTTCTAAAACATTTTCAAGTCAGAAGGGTGGAATGGAATTTCACTGTGCCTTTAACTTGCATATCTCTGCTTACTAGGGAGACCGAATATCTTTTTTGTGTGTTTACTGACCTATTATATTTCTGCTCTGAATTGCATATTCATATTCTTTGCCCATTTTCTTATTGGGAACTTTTTAAAAAGAAGATATTTATATATTCAAGATACTAAGCTTGCCAGTTATAATGCAATGAAAATCTTTTATTTACTTATTTATTTTTTTAATCTTATGTCTTCTTGGGAAACAGTACCACTGAGTGTCCATTACATCCTTAGAGAATTTCAATCTTAGGTCATGGCGTTAAGAGCTCTTGGTTTTGGTCCCACAAGCTATCTTTGAAATTATCTAAATGAAAATCTTTTTCCAGTCTGTGGCTCATCTTAATCCTTTCTTTGTGGCATCATTTGTGGTACAGAAGTTAACTTTAAAGCAGTCACATGTGTCAGCCTTCCTTTATGTTTTGTGCTTTTTGCATTTGGGTTAAAAAATGAAATTAAGTATAACACTTTTCTACCCTTGGGCCATAAAAAAGAGGTTTTTTTCATTGTCTTCTAAAAGTTCTAGTTTGGGGTTTTTATATTCATTGTTTTACTTCACCTGGAAGTTTTTGTTTTGCTTTGCTTTAGGACAGCGATTTTCAATTGGTGTGCTGCAAGAATTTTTGAAACATGCAATACCTGACTATTGAGTCAAGGGCATTGACCTCTTTTCCCTTAGCTTGTCAAATAAAAAAATAACAGCCAACACAACAATAGCCATCCAGTGCAAATGGATCAAAATTACACCTTTTTCTTTTTTTCAGATCAGCCAAAAATATGTTTTTTGGTGTGCCGTAGAATTTTAGTTATTAGTTTATGTGTGCCATGAGACGAAAAAGGTTGAAAATCACTGCTTTAGGGATCTAATTTTTCAATTCTTCCCTATATGATTAACTAGTTCCCAGTGATAACCAATCATTCATTAAATAGTGCATCCTTTCCCCACTATCTTTACCATTTCTGTTGTGTATGGATAGGTCTGTTTCTGGGTATTCTATTCCATTAGTTTCTTAGTCTGTGCCCGCAGCAGTAACACAAGATCTTAATTATTGTACCTTTATAATAGGTCTTGACATTATAGGCTTGACAAGGTGAAAGCCTATATAATTTTCCCCTTTCATAAATGTTTTAACATTTTTGATTCTTTGCTCTTCTACATGAATTTAGAATTGTCGGTAAAATCTTTATGGAAATTGTGATTGACTAGTCAAACAAAGCCATAAAAATTAAGCCATAAAAATTAATATTATTTCTATATCATTAAAAATGATTCCAAGGATATGAGAGAATTCCTCAAATTCAAAGTAATATATTTACATGTATTAATTAAGAGCAAAGGTGTATTAGTTTGCTAGCGCTCCCAAAACAAACTACCACAGGTTAGTGGCTTAAACGATAGAAATGTATTTCTTCACAGTTCTGGAGGCTAGAAGTTACAAAATGAAGGTGATGGCGGGGTTGATTTTATTTTTAGATCTCTTTCCTTGGCTTGCTGCTGGCCATTTTCTCTGTGTCTTCCCATGGTTTTTCCTCTGCGTGTGTCTGTCTTAATTGTCTCTTCTTATCTGCAAATGCAGTCACATTCTGAGTTACTGGGGGGTTAGGACTTCAGCATGAATTTCGAGGTGACGCAGTTCAGCTGTGGAATGTATAAGAGAACGTGTATCTTTTTATAAATTTTAAATTTAATTAATTAACTTTGTGAAAATAACAGGTATATGAAAAGATTTTATTTGTTAAAATAGACAATCACAATATTTACAAGGAAAGTGAAATGTATTACATTAATAACTGTGATTTAAAATGTCTAAAATTTGGAGTGGAACTAAATTTTACCTAAAGGCCCCTTAAAAGTAATTGTGAAAATTTGCTAGATTTATAGTTTAGGATTTTTAGCTGAATTTAAAAGCTTAAGGAGAGAGGCAGTTTTTCCATTTATAACTTTAATATATTGAACATTAATTTAAAAAACCTAAATAAATCTCTGAATAATAGTTTCTGCATTCCCCCAAAAGATTCTCAAAGGCACACACACACACACACACACACACACACACACACACAAATCCCTGCTTCAACTTTAATTGTAATTACATTGAATTTATAGACTTATTTGGGGAGAATTGTCATCTTAACTATATTGAGTTTTCTCACCTATGCACATAGTATATATTTCATTTATTTATGTCTACTTTTTTGACTTTAAATAAAACTTGTATAATTTTCACATGGGTCTTTCACATCTTCTCGTAGATTTATTCCTGAGTACCTACTATGTACAGGGTAGGGCAAAAGTAAGTTTACAGTTGTAAGTACGAAAATCGTTTATTCTTGTATTATTATTTATAAATTATTGTATTATTTTCCATATCAACAGGTTTTGCCCAACCCTTTTTACTTATTCCTTATGAGTCTTTACTTATTCCTTATGAGTCTTAAATTGTGACCTAGTACGGAATATCACAATTTCTTTACACTTATTGCCAATAAAGAATTTTGGCCCGGAACCAGTGAACTTATTATGAAGACATGCCAGGACAGCTGTTACTATTTCATGCTCCAAGATATAACTTCAAGTTAATCCTGTCTGTTAGGCTGCTGCTATGTAACTATCAAATGCTGTCTTACAACTTGGCATTTGAGTAAGAAAAAAATATGCAAGAAAAGATTCCATAGGAAAAGATATAGAATTAAAGATTTATAATGACAAATGTTTTAGACAGAAAATTATGTGTTGTCTAGTCTATTTTTTAAGTCTGGAAATGCAAGGCAACAATTTCTCTTTTTCATCTTTCTTGTTCTTGTGCTGCTGGCTTTAACTTTTTAAAAACGTCACTTAATATTTTGAACAGTCAAAGCATCATTCAAAACACAGAAGTATACAAAGGAATGTCGTTTTCAACATCTGTTCATTTCTCATCCCATTGCTATGTGTATCTTGTGTATCCTTCCAGAGATTTTTAATGGGTGAATAAGCAAATGCAAATATATATGATACTTTACCCCTTCTAAAATTCAAATAGCAAAATGCTCAGTATAGTTCTCTACTTTGTTTTTTGTTCTACTTTCTTTGACATATAATGGAGATTATCCTATATCAGTACATAAAGAGCTTCCTCATTTTTTGTCCTGTTTTACAGCTGTGTAATATTCCATTGCGTGGGTGTAGCACACTCTAAATATAACCACCCTCCGATTGATTGTCAAATATCTATGCATCCAGAAATTATATTTAACTTTTATTATAATTGCAGGAAAATATGAACTTCAAATGGAAATGAACTAAAGTTACATTTCCTTTGGTGAAATATTGTTTTAGATGCCATTTTTGTCTGTAAGCAAGTTTTAAAACAATAAAAGGATTTTCTACACGTACAGGTACGGATACCATGTTTCACACTAGAGGTCGCCAAAACAGTATTTAACACCAACAAGTACACTAGTGGTTGAGGACATTTTATGATTAGGCGCCTAGAGTTTCTTCTCAATCGTAAGCAGGAAGGGTACCTTGTAACTGAAATACTGAAGACAAAAATTTGTTTTGCTATAGTTTTAAAGCAATTAAGATTTTGTAATTTAGGAAAAAAAGCAATCTTTTCCTTTTCATTTATAAATTTTATACTTCAGGGTTTTATATTTAGTTGGATTAAGCAGTGATGTGGAATTTAGGTGATATTAAATTTAGGGAATTTATTTTTTAAAAGTTTGCTAGACATGTCTTATTTTTCTGGGGTTAAAATATCTTCAGCTTCAGCTTTTCTTTTTCCATCCATCAAAGGTTTCATATATCTGAGCAGATTTAGAATTCTTAATTTTTGGAGGGTTTTGCCTCTAATTGGGCATATACTTCAAAAGAACAAAGGTTCTTTTAGAATCTCTCCTGAAACAGATATGATTGCCACGGGCATGCATTCTATAACTCCTCATTTGAGGTTAAATAGGCTGGTCCCTCTCTGTTCTTTAGAGATAACATTAAATCACAAGTTGGTACAATTATTGAACAAAGATTCCTCACAGGGGAAATTTCACAAAGAAACTGTAAAGTATTATAGACATGTTCCATTTGTTACGGTGATATGAGATCTTGCAGCACTAAGATTAATGATACTAATTGTTTATTGAACAAATGAACAAATTCATGTTCATGATAGCATCTTGAGTGATAACAAAGGATTGGAAACAACTTTAGTACAACAATAAAGAAATAATTACATAAATTATGGTGTAATCTGGATACATATGGCATATCTCATTTGAATGTAAATTCCTTTGAAATATGTAACTTTTTCCTTCATTAATTTAGCATAATAACTTACTCATTGTCAACACTCAATAAATACTTGTTGAATTAGAATATTGTCTTCACACTGGATTAGGCAGGGAGATAACCAAAATCTTAAAGCATCCTCCCGTAGTTGGAACTAGCCACCTCAAAGTCACAACTACCTTTTACCCTAAGCCTAAGAGGTGTGGATCACATCAGCAACCACAAATTAGAATATAAATCCAAAAACAAGAAGTGAAATGGATGTCCTTCTATGCAACATTTCAGTATCCAATTCAACATGTGTTTTATCAAAGTCTGCCTAGAGTAAAAGTCACAGGTGAACCTGACTTACAGCTTTCCTTTCTTTTTTTTTATCCTCACCCGAGGACATTTCTCTATTTTTTGTCCAGACAGAGTGGAAGAGAGAGAGAGGAAGAGAGAGAGAGAGAGAAACATCGACGTGAAAGGGACACATTGAGTGGCTGCCTCCCGCACGACCCAACCAGGGCCGGGGACAAACTGCAACCGAGGTACATGCCCTTAGCGGGAACCGAATCCGGATCTCTCTGGACCACAGGCCGATGCTCTAACCGCTGAGCCAAACCAGCCAGGGAACAGCTTTCCTTTGATTTGAATTTGAGCAAGTGTAAGATTTATCTAGTTCCTAGGGAAGAAAGACTTAATGCCTTTCGGTTTTATTTTATTTCATTTTTTAATTTTATTTTATTTATTTTTTTTATCCTCACCCGAGGACATTTTTCCATTTTTTGTTCAGATAGAGTGGGAGGGAGAGAGAGAGAGAGAAACATCGACGTGAAAGGGACACATTGAGTGGCCGCCTCCCGCACGACCCCAACAGGGGCCAGGGGCCGGGGACAAACCACAACCGAGGTACGCGCCCTTAGCGGGAACTGAACCCGGGTCTCTCTGGACCGCAGGCCGACGCTCTAACCGCTGAGCCAAACTGGCCAGGGCTTATTTTATTTTTAAAAAGTTTTTCTTTCTTTACTGTTTAGAGAGAGGAAGGGAGAGGGAGAGAGAGATGGAAACATCGATGAGAGAGAACGTCGATTGGCTGCCTCCTGCATGCCCCCCACAGGGGATTTGGCCCACAACCTGGGCATGTGCCCTGACCGGGAATCAAACTGGGGACCTCTTGGTGCATGGGTCAACATTCAACCACTGAGCCACACCAGTCGGGCAGTGCCTCTCGGTTTTAAATCAACACAGGGAAGTTGTTTCGTTTTTACTTTTTAGAACAGATTTGTGTATTAGAGAAAAGTGATGACAATCTTTATCAAAGTAGGTTTCTTTTTTTTTTTCACTTTTCACAAGTTGCACTTAATTTTTAAAACAACCATATTTCACATTCTACGTATTTTTGGAATTTTATTCATTTGTATTGTATCGCCTTCATATGTCACCTATGAGTGTTTCCTAACTTAAAGGTCCCCAAAAGAAAACGACACAGAAGCAAGCCTAATATTTTCAATGCTATTAATTTGTTTATGATAGTTTCAGGCCAAAAAGGAATTTGGGGGTGGAACAGATTGGCACACATAGCTGTGGCAAAGTACCAATGGTGCCATCTCCCACCTGTTCTCTTCACATTTTCTTCAGCTTACATACACCACTGTACAAATGCAGTTTCAAGTCTCCCCACTTCAACGAGACAACCTGCCTCTAAGTCCCTCTTATACAGAAATTCTAGCATGACGGCTGCTGAAGACTGCTTTAATAATACGTTTCAGTGAGTTAACTGCTTTAATTGTTTGAGGAACTGATGTATTCTATAGAACTATACAAGTATATCTAGTTCAAGTCTCATCTATGAGGCCCTCGAGATAGCAAAATGCTGTTGGCATACACTTTCATCTCTACTTTTGTGTCCCTTAATTTGCTAGGATAATCTTTATATTTGGCTTAATAGCTTTACTTAAAGAGGTCAGAAAAGCACTTTTTCTGTCCTAGTTTTAGTGCAGTTTTGCCCCTAGACCAAGACATGAGTGGACCTTGCCCTGGGCCCCCTCACTTTAGAGCAGCGGTTCTCAACCTGTGGGTCATGACCCCTTTGGGGGTCGGACGACCCTTTTACAGAAGTCGCCTAAGACTATCGGAAAACACATATTTCCGATGGTCTTAGGAACTGAGACACATGCAGATACGCCCACATGCAATATGAGGAACTGTATTAAAGGCTCGTGGCATTAGGAAGGTTGAGAACCACTGCTTTAGAGGGTCCTGCTATGTCTTCCAACTAGCTGCGCCCTCCCATGTGCTGAAAAGTCCATGGGTCAAGGGGACATACCCATCCAAGTTCCCACTCCCCCAACTCCTGGCTCAAATACAGACAGACTAAACTCTGAAACACAAATTCCAAGTACAGACGGCCCCAAACCCACTTCGAGGGCCTGTGCAGACTTCTTCCTTGGGTCCATCCTCCCAAAGGCTGACCTTGCTATTCATGTGCATACCCCTGGGCCTGCTGGGTGCCCAAGGAATGACTATTGGCTGGTGTTTACCTTGTGTACTCAGAGAAGCAGGTTGAGAAATTCCATCTGAAGGATTTGGGTTTGGAAGACACTCTTAACTTAGAAATGTTTTTAGAAAGACTCAGGTATTTACCTGTAGTTCAGAAAAATTTTCCCTGTTCCTAATCCCGCCCCCAGGTCATCATCCAGTCTCAAATTTCTTACTGGTAAGTAATCTTAAAGTCATAAACTATATATCCATAGTAATAGTGACTTGTTCTGGGTAGTAACCTCAGTTCTCCTGAAACGCAATTTCTGATCACCTTTGATGTTAACGCTGTGTTATTTAAAGGGTCAGTGACTTTTCAATCAGAGGAAGATTTATAATTAAATATGAAGATGATAAATTAAATCATACCACTGGTATTAATACTTTCACTTGAGGTTTAGGAATAATCTATTTATGTATGTTATTTAAAATGTTTGCAATACTTCAAAGATTGGCATTTTAGACTACCTGACAGATTAATGTTGTGATTCTATTTATTTAAAGTGTATAACTGACTTATAATTTCAAATTAAAAGAAGTAAGAATGTGAGCAACTGTGTGAGTGGTACTCTAATATTTAAAGGAAATGGATTTCCCAGATTTATAAGTTAAAATTAGATTTACAAGAGCCTTTGAAATGCGTTGGAAGCTTTTTCTTACTAGGATCATGGGCTTGCTTGGTCAGGCATTTGAAGTGCTTAAAATGAAACATATTAAACCCACTAACGCAGTTTAAAATACTTAAGGGAGGTTGCTGGATACAAAATCAATATAAAAATAATTTTTATTTCTATATTCCAGCAACAAGAACATAAAATGGCCCACACACAAATAGACATTTGAAATGTGACAGAGGCGTACCGCAGGGAAATGGGAGGAAAGACCATCTTTCCAATAAGGGGTGCCAGGACAAGGTATACCACGTGGAACGAAATGAAATTGGATTCCTAATTCACACTATACACAACAGTCAGTTCCAGGTGGATATGAGATCTAGAATGAGACAAATTACAAAGTTACTCAGTGATTAATAGAGGAGAATATCTTTACGACTTTACCGTAGAGGAGGGTTTCTTAAATGAGACACAAAATGCACTAACCAAAAAGGAAAGAGTAGGAGGGCTGAGGAAGGCTTCCCAGCAGGCAACACTTCAAGGGCTGGAGAGGGGGGCTGGCCAGCTAGGTCCAGGGTCATTTTAAGTTCAGAAGAGGCTGTTCCTTCAAGTAGGCCCAATATGATGGCATCTACTATTTTTGCACCAACTGAAATACCTCAAATATACCTAAAAGGACAAATTCTCCAGGGGGAGAGGAAGTGGTATCTCCAACAAATTGACGGCACCTGAACCCACCTGGTCCCCAGTCACTGCCACTTCACCTTTGGGACCTTGGGACACCCAAACAAACCCAAGGGTCTTGAAGGAAAAGACCCAAGATCGGACCAGAAAGCTGTGGTGGCTGGAGGAAAGCTGACCAGGCCCAGGGGCAGAGCCCAATCCCAGGACTACCAGCCTTATCCATTTCACAGTAGAGGAAATCCAGATGACTAGTAAACACTGAAAGTGTTCTCAACATAATTAGTAAACAGATACATGATCATTAAAATAATGAGATGCCACTGCATGCCTCCCTCATTAGCAACTTTTAAAAGTTTTATAATGCTACGTACTGGTGAGGAGTTCTAATTTTTGGTGGGCACATACTCTAAATTGAACAGCCATTTTGGAAGACAGTTGGGATGATCTAAATTGAAGATAGCCTTGGTGGCCCTGTGTCCAGGCAGTTCCACTCCTGGATACATCCTTTAGAGAAGCGGTTCTCAAAGCAGGGTTCCTGGATCAACAGTGTCGGCATCACCTAAGAACATTTTAAAAATGCAAACTTGATGCCCATTATTGAAATTATACCCAGATTGGTTTGAGTAGTAAAGTGTTATCACATGGTGTATGCTATTCTGGGATCCTATCATCTCCATGGTTATTAGGAATCCTAGTTTGGTAACAGCATTTCATCATCAACTCTGGCCCATAGAGGAGTCACCAGTGAGCTTCTCAATGACCCCAGTGCCCCCCTCCTCCAGTAATTTTCTTATTCCTTGATGCATAGAGTCCTCTATGCTCTTTCAGTGATCATAGTTAGCTGAAAAGTTTTCCCATCTCATGTACTAGACCCTCTTTAGAATCCTCACTTCTCTTGACCTTTCAATCCCTTCCTCCATGGTCTGTCTGACAGTTCTGGCATCTCTGCCTGATTTCATATGGACCACTGCTTTTCACTTCTTCCAAAGATAATCCCAGTTATGTATTAGAACCATCTCTGGGGGCCCATATAAAGATATTGAAACCTGTATCATGGGAGAGTGCCTCCATGTTGATGAATTTTCCTTTAATAAGCTTTATATTCTGTCCTCTTGACCCAGCACTCGCTGATTCACTTCGAGGCTCCATCAGTGCATGTTAATAAGATTCTGCAGTCACGTTGGTGTGTAAGCGCTCTCCCTCCTTAGCAGGCTGTGTACTTTGCAGTGAGGTCATGCTGAAATTTGGCCCTAGTTATCAATTTGATGAACAGGAAGGCAGATGGGTACAGATCCTAAGGGAGTGCAAGCATTGGCTTGTAAGGAACCTCTCTTACTTGAGGCATTTGCAAAATATTCAAGAGAAGACCTCTATCTTCCAACAAAGTACAGTTGTCCACTTCTAGAGATCCAGAGAGTTCAAGAGAATTTGGGGGCTCAAGGCACTGAAGGGCATCCACCCAGAAATCTCCACCCCAAGTCTTAGGGTACTACTCCTTTCCTATGAGGACCCTGCGTCTAGAGCAGACTTAACCAGGCTATGAATTCAGCCTTCTCTGAACTTTTGCTCTTCTCACAGTTAAGTTCTATGCTCTATCTCCTTCTGGCTGCAGGAGATGAAGCTCTCTTTAAATGCTGCCAAGGAGGTCCTCTGACTTTCACACTTTGCTCTAAATTGCTGATTAATATATTAGACCCTGTTATTTTCTCTCTTCAGTGTATCAGTGTCACTTAGCAACAGGCTCCCAATTCTAGAGTTTAAGTTACTGTTTCTGTTTCCCCCAGGATTCTCAATGCACAGAGACAGTGCACTAGCTGTTGTATCTCTCCATTTATAGGCAGCAAATTCACCAGAGGTCAAAGTTTTAGCAATCTTATCTCTGCCACATGCCAGGAGCTACAAGTACTCCACCTACAACTAGGGATGGGTTCTTGCTGCTATCTGACCTGCAAGTGAATCAACTACAGAACCTCATTCTAGAATCCATTTAGGATTAATTCCAGGACCAATTGTCTTAGGTTGAGATTCCTAGTACCAGAGCTGGAGATCAGAACTCTCAGCAGAAAGGGAGTGAGGAAAGACGGACAGGGCAGGCAGGGGAAGAGGCAAAGCAAGGATGTGGTCTCAGCTGGAGATGCACTGCACCCTGGTCCCGTGGGAGCTCTGCAGCGTTAATTGCACCTGAATGATTCCATGAGTCACTGCCCAAAGGATTTGTCTTTTCTTTTGTTTTCCCCTGCCCTAGAAAGTTAACTGACTTTCCTTGTATTAAAAAATGACTCAGCACTAGATATAGAGTCGGAACTAAAAATATTAGCCTTATATTTTATTTTCAATCCACCCTTATACTTCCCTAAGCCTTCTTTTAGCCGATGTGATGTGTGGTCCCGAGCTCTGATCGGTGTCCTAATTCTTCCCTTACAACCAGGGTTAATACGAAGAGCATGAAATAGTTTTAATTGGGTCAGAAACAAGAACTGTGGACCCAAAAAAGAGGTTGGAGAGGTCACAAAGGGACAAATAGCATAAAATTACAAAAAGGCTAATACGAAAACCTATTTTTTAGGAAGAGGTGTCCATTTAAGTCCAATGTGGGGTTGATTTTTATAATAACTTATTAATCCTAATTGCAAACTTATTGTTTACTTTAAATTCTATAGCCATACTTTCCTTGCCTGAACCTAATAAAGAGCCAATGAAATGGGCCAACAACGACAAAAGATTAATATGAAATAGATCTTGTCATATTTTAACACACAGACAATTCAATGTGGAAACTATTTTCATTTCTACCTTCAGTCACAAGAAAATTAACAAGATTTTCTTGTATTATTTCTGAATAGGCCTGAGAGTTAAAGAAAGTAAAGTAACATAAGTCACACACGACATGACCTACCAAGTGTTCAACTGAGATAAGTTATAATACTTCTGCTAAACATTCCAGAACTGTCACTTCCTTGTTAGAGCTGAAAATAGCTCTTACAAGTTGTTCTTCCTGACACAAGTCCATATTAAGCTTCTATATGAGTGCATATAGACTTAGAATCATGTGATGAATAATACCAGTTGTTGATAAAGCATTTACTCCAATTTAAATGAGGGATTTATCCAAAGAGAGTTGACTTGAGGGTTTTCTCTTTCCTTTGATAAATTCAGTGCTTACGTACCAATCCCAGTTAACAAATATGTGCTATGCAACTGTTAAGTATAAATTCAGAGACTTGGGGCTCCCAGGTGAATAACATGTAGTGAATACTATGTAATTGGCAATATGATGGTTATAAGTAAGAAAACTTACAATTTATTATAATGTAAGGCAGTATAAACAAGTGACTAATCAAAGAATGGGTAGGTTATTTTTAACAGGAATGATGAAAAATGAGTTCATAAAAGAAATTTCATTGGGAATAGCTTTGGAAGTCTGTGCTGTGATTCAAAAATTGGTGATGGGCTTGTAGGTAGAACATCCTGGTGGAGGCTCTGTGATGAGAGAAGCCAGGGAGAACTGAAAACCCATGGTGTATTCAGGGAAGGGCCAGCTGAGAGGAATAAAGAAGGGTAGGAAAGAAGAGGGCGATTGAGGTAAAATAGTATTATGGAGGAAATTCATATCATGGTAAGTAAAAGGGTTCAAACTTAATCTGTAAGTAATAGGGACTCACTGGCCATATGGGACAAGAGAGTAATTTAATTAAGGCTGTGCTTTGAATCAATAACTAATGACAGTGACCTAGGAGAATTTGAAAGTGGAGACAGATAGATTAGTTAGGCTGTGATGGTCATCTAAGTGGAAAAGAGGTCAGGATTTGGAGGGCCTTGAGATGATAGGCACTCATGACAAGGGCAGCTTGTTGTCTCCCAGAGTCCATTTGTCTTTCTTCCTTTAAGTAAAGATCAATCTCTGCCTTCCTTGCAGTTAGGTGGGGCCATGTGTTCAAGGTTTGGCCAACAGATGTAAGTGGAAATAGCATGTACAGCTTCTGTGAATGGTGTTAAAGGAAGAGATTTCTTCTTTCTATGGCTAGAATATGGTGCTGTAGACTGAATGTTTGTCCCCCCGAAATTCACATATTAAATCCCAATTCTCCTTTTTGGTGACATATTTGCTCATGTCTTTTTCTTGTTTTGTAACTTTTTCTTGTTTCCAATTGAGCTTTGAGAGTTCTTTCTATATTTGAGATATAAGGCCTTTGTCAGACACATGGCTTGCAAAGCCTGAGTTCTCTTTGCAAGGCCTTTCACAGGAAAAATGTTTTTAATTTTGGTAATTTATTCATTTATTTTTTATAAATCACAACTTTGGTGTCATATCTAAGAACTGCTTGCCTAGCCCTGTCCCACAGAACACACACACACACACACACACACACACACACACACACACACACAGAGAAGAAGAAGAAGACAGCACATCATAATTAACCTATTGAAAGTTAGTGATAGAAAGAAAAATCTTAAAAGGAGCTAAGGAAAAAAGTATATTAAATACATTTAATACAGCCCAAGTGTATTTAATATACTTTTTTACTTAGCTCCTTTTAAGATTTTTCTTTCTATCACTAACAAGTGTCCATCAATAGATGAGTGGATAAAAAAGCTGTGGTACATATATACAATGGAATACTATGCAGCTGTAAGAAAGAAAGATCTCTTATCCTTTGAGACAACATGGAGGGACCTCGAGAGTATTATGCTAAGCAAAATAAGCCAATCAGAGAAAGACAAATACCACATGATCTCACTTATTTGTGGAATATAATGAACAAGATGGGCTGATGAATGAAATAGACCCAGAGACATAGAAAGGAGTATGGTTCAGATTGACAAACCTCAGAGTAGGGGGGTGGGGGGGGGATGGATAAGATGAACCAAAGACCTTATATGCATGTATGCATGACCAATGGACATAGACAACAATGCTAGGGGGGGTGGGGGGGGTGGGATGGGGAGGAGGGTGTGTAGGGGGGGAAAAAGGAGAAACATCTGTAACAAAACTAAATTAATAAAAATTGGAAATAAGAAAAAAAGTGTATTAAATACAGACTTTAAAGTTCTGAAAGGGAAGTAAAAAGGCATGAGCAATATTTTAATTGTCATATATCTACCTACACACACACACACACACACACACACACACACACACACACGGAGTTGACCTTACACAGTTGGATTGCTGGTTAAGCAAATTCTGTAGGGCTGAAGCCAGGGCTTGAAGTCAGAAGACAGGCAGACGGGAAGAGAACAGGAAGATGGATGTAAAGTAGGGGAGAACAAGAACAAGATGGAACACCTGTCAGTTTCCACGGCCTCAGATCTTGATGGGATGAGTGTCCTGCAGAAGCTGAGGCCCTCGTGATCCTTCATAGGGGGATCCTGGGGCAGGTGAGCACTTGTAGGCCTCACACCATCGAGGTCATCTCCCAGGTCAACACCACTGTGTGCGAGCTACAAAAACTTTCTCCAAATCTCACGCGAGACTACCTCCTGTGGAACCTCCCTAATTAGAAACATACGGGAAGAGGCGTTCTGGGAAATGGAATTGAGCCTCGCCACCACAGGTGACACTTCAGTTTATTTTAGCAAAAGTTTAATGAGGTGGACACGGTGATGCAGAAGTCTGAAAATCACCTGGGAAAAGCAGCACACATATTGGTAGGCTGTGATGTAATTTATTGTGGGGTCCACGCCCCAGAAGAGTTTCATAAACATAGCTTAATGTAGAACATATCTGAGTCGGCCCCAGCAGAAAACAAGTCCCTTTGCGATGAGAACAAAAAATAACATAGTGGAGGCAGGTGAAGAGAACCAAGAAGGGAAACTGAGGCGCCCAGAACAGGCAGCGGCCGGGAGCCCTTCCTTCCCACACCCACGGGAGCTGTGGAGGTGACGGACGCGGCTGCTGCCAGAACCTCGGCGTCACCTGCAAGGAGTCGAGAAGAAATACCCTGACCCAGTCTCATCCTGCCAAAGCCTCCTAGAGCAGCAGACAGAATGGCTGAAAATGGGTCTGGGAGGACCCACGACGAATAACTAATGCTATCTAATTCAGCCAGACTTCCTAACATTTTACCAAAGAGCCTGAAATAGTTGCGACGATAAATAATCTGGTGTGGGGTTTACATTTTCTGTGAAACTTGCTGTTTTCCACTGGTGTTGACAAATGCCATTAATTTTCATTTTTCCTCAAATGGAACACTGCTTTCATAGCAAAGAGCGACTCAACTCTCAATAAAAGTGATTTATGGAAATCTGCCGTGTTCTCACTCTGACACTCATAACATTTCTGCATGCAGGCCACTTCCTGAAGGTTCTGAGTCACGGTAACTCATGGTCAGGCACTGAAATGCAATTCAACTGTTCTAAAGGTGAAAGTGTATCATGGGTTAATATGCCAGTCAAGTAATAACAGAAGAAAGCAAGCAGCTCAACAACGTCAATGCACGTAGTTCAAAAAGCTGCTAGATTTAAACTCATAAAGTCAATGCCACAGAGACATACCTTTCAAGTGAACTGTTACCTTAAGTATAAGTTTAAAAAGCCAAGCATAAATCTATGGCTATTTCTTCGGACTATATTTGAGGCTCACCCTTTCCTCCTCCTTTCTTCCCTCCCTCCCTTCATTCCTTCCTTCTCTATTTTCAAGCACTTTCATGTATACTGTCTTATTTTATCCCGAACACAGATATTATCCCCATAATGCAGAGAATAAAATTGGGGCCCTTTACTGTGGAGGATGAAAATGAGAAACTTTAAATGACTTTTCCATGCTCTTCAGCTAGAAAAGGTACAACCCACAAATTAAAAGCAGATAACCTGCTTCCAAACATTCCCTACTTTAATAAAATATTTTGTAATATAAAAAAAAATGTACCTGCTTACGGACTCTATAACCTCTACTTTCTGTGACCTGTCACTCTAGAAATCTGTCTTCTGACTTCAAGCCTATGAATACCCTGCCTTGCTAAGGGATGTGATGTTTCATATAGTTTATGGAAAAGCCTTTTTTTAATTTTTGAAATGTCTTTGCAAGCTTATCAGCTCCATAGTGATTTTTAAAAATGCAGATGGGAGTAGTGACCTTTAAAAGCCACTCTTTAAGTCAAAAGATAATAAATTGGTTATAGGGACAGAAGTCATCAAAAGCACCAGAAACATACATAACCAGCTCCTAAGTCAGCTCAGAAAGGAACTCTGCCAAGAGTCTGTTTGTCTGTTTGATCTTCCTCAACAAGCATTGCAGAATGCAGGTTAGAGTGGAAGGTTTTCTCAGACACGTATTTTCAAGAAAGTCTACTCTCACTTGACACTTCCCCTCCATTCACAAGGACAATGATAATGGTATTTATTGAGTTCTGACTACTTGTTGAGCAACGCTTCTGATCTTTACATAGTAAACTCACTTAATCCTCATATAGACCCTATGAGGTAGGTGCAGATAACGATTACATATTTTACAGACAAGGAAGCAGGCAAAGGGAGTGAGGTGACCTGGCCCAGGTCACCCAGCCACTATCAGCAGAGCCAGGTTCTGAGCCCAGCAGTCTGACTCTTAACCTGTGCACTTACTGCCAGGGCATTTCTTCATCATTTCCACTTAGATGTCCTCCCGTTCATCTGTCGCCTTCCTCCAGAGCAGAAGCTGTCAGTACCAGTAGAATGCCCAGTACAGTAAGTTTGTTGAATGACTGATAGAATGAATAAAGGAAGGAAGGGTGAGTAAAGTAATAAATATACAAACAGGTGTTCTGAGAGGTCAGAAAAAGAAGCAATTCTTTTAGAGTAGGTGGAGGAGGAAGAAAAGGCTAACTATTACAGAACCTTGAGTAATTATAGAATTTCAATAAGCAGAGATAAAGAATAGGGAGCTTCAGGTGGAGAAAAAACTATATAAATAAAGTCAGAAATTGGAAAGCTTGGGGCTTGTGTCCATGAGACTCACAAGACTATAGAAAACAAAGAGTTCTTAACGGGCTAGCAAGGACTCATCCTGGGGCTACCTGCCCAGGGCTCAGCACAGAGGTGACAGTCAAAAATACCCACCTCCCAGGTTTCCCTGAAAGAGGCCTGTTTACATATCTTAAAAGTTGCAGTTGAGGTTCAGGCTCCTAATTTAACACACAGCAAAGGGCCGATGGTGATCCTACTCAGAGACCTGGATGGTCTGTGGGTGCTGTTTCTACATTCTCCCTCTGGCCAGCTCGAGATCGCTGGTGTCTCTTAGGAAAGTGCTTGTGCAAATGTCTTGTTGCCAGTGGAAATGGGGTCTTGGTAGTTTAGCAAGAAAAGCATTTCAGGGACCTGCATGGGAGGATTGAGGTTTAGTGGTAAGATTTGGTTATGGTGGAAATAGAAGGCTGCCCCTGGGTTCCCAGTGTCTCATCTCCTCTGTCCTGCCATGAAAGTAGTTCAGCTTGTCTTCATCGGGCCCAGAAACAGGGCCAGTGTCCAGACATCTTATGTCATTGGTTCAGTCCAGGTCTCTGTCTTCATTCGGCTAGCTTAGTGTGCGTTCCTGGCTGCAAACCGGCTGGCACTGTGTCCAGGCCCTCACTTAGAGCCTGCGCCTGGGGCTGGTGGCAGACTGCATGGTCCCTAGGCAGCTGCTAGAGCCACATGGCTGCTATGGAGAGAGAACGAATGAATGAATGGGTAAGTGCATGTTACTGGGAGAGAGAGAGAGAGAGAGAGAGAGAGAGAGAGAGAGAGCTTTGTTAGTTTGGATTATATTATCTTGGGCTTGGAAAGGACCAGGCACCCTTTCAAAATAACCAATCACTTTCCCAATCTTTCACGGGCTTCTGATGGATTTTCCTCCTATCCTATCCATTTCCTAGATCTTCCTGGGTTTTGTGTCCCTTATCCAATCTGATCCTGTTCCTAGTCTAGGCTCTGCCCCTTGTAGTCACCATCTTGGCTTCTACTAGGCAGGAGCCCAGCAGAGAAATTTCTCCTGCTGTTTTTATTCCTTCCCGGGTAATGACCCATAATGGTCCTCCCTGCCCACTTCAGTGAATTAGGTCTCAATGCAGCAGCCTCCTGGGGAGCCTATGAATGCTACAACTTCCTAGTGAAGCAAGCTCAGTGTCTGATTCAGCTCCCTAATTGATTATGCTGAATAATGTCTTATTCCCTTTGCTCCTTTCCTTTATTAACATCTAGCTACCTATGCTAACAGTCTGATGCCCTGGCTGTTATGGCTGCTGCCCAGGGAATGTACCCCTTAATCACCTGGCTCTGGTAGCCAGGGGAATTTCAGTTCCGGGTCCCACAGGACTGTAAAAACCAAAAAAACACTTCTTTCTAAAATAATTTTTATGTGTTTTTAAAAAATTGATTTTAGAGAGAGAGGAAGGGAGAGGGAGATAGAAACATTAATGAGAGAGAAGTATCAACATTGATGGGCTGCCTCCTGCATGCCGCCTACTGAGGATCAAGCCTGCAACCTGGGCATGTGCCCTGATCAAGAATCGAACCAGCAACCTCTTGGTGCATAGGTTGATACTCAACCACTGAGCCACACCAACCAGGCAAAGAAACACTACTTAACCAACTATCCATCCAGGGCACAACACAGATGGAGCAACAGAAAGGCCCATCTCCAAGTCTTTCCCTGAAAGAGGCCTATTTATTTATCTTAAAAGCTGCTGCCTAAGCATCAAGCTTCCAATCAGCTTGCATTGAGGTGTTAATTGAGATCCTCTGCTTTTGGACACTAACGATCTTGCTACACCCTCAACTACTGGGAGCCACTAAGAACAAAAAAGGTAGCTTAATCACAAAGGTTTGAGAGACAACCAAGAACTAGGACTGGGCTGAATCCAAAGAGAAACACATGAAGACACATTATAATTAAATTGTCAAAAGTTAAAGACAGAGAATCTTAAAAGCAGCAAGAGAAAAACAACATATTATGTACAAGAGAAACCCAATAATATAATAAGTATTTTATTTTTTTAAGCAGTAACTTTGCAGGTCAGAGGGAGTGGCATGATATATTTAAGGTGCTGGAAGAGCCCAGCCGGTGTGGCTCAGTGGATTGAGCATCATCCCATGGACTGAGAGGTCCCAATTTGATTCCTGGTCAGGGCACATGCCCAGGTTGTGGGCTCGATCTCTAGTAGGGGGCATGCAGGAGGCAGTCGATCGATGTTTCTCTCTCACATTGATGCTTCTATCTCCCTCTCCCTTCCTCTCTCTCTAAAAAAAACCAATAAAAACATATGTTAAAAAATTATTTAAATAATAATAATAAAGTGTTGGAAGAAAAAACCAACCAAGAATATTCTATCCAGCAGTTTTCTTTCAGACTCTGTTTTCCAGACAAGCAAAAGCTAAAGGAGTTAATCACCATTAAATTGTCCTTACAAGAAATGTTAAAGGGATTTCTTCAAGCTAAAATAAAAGGACACTAATTAGTAACAGAAAAACAAACAAAAGTATAAGTCTTACTGGTAAAGGTAAACACATAGTTAAATTGAGACCATTAATGTTGAAATGGCGGTGGATAAATCTAGTTTGAAGGTTAAAAGACAAAAGTAGTAAAAATAACAGTAATTTATTAATGGATATACAAGGTAAAAATGTAAATTATAGCAATAAAAACATAAAACGTGGGAGAGGGAAGAGTAAAAATATAGAGCTTTAGCATGTATTGGAACTTAAGTTGTAATAACCTTAAAATAGACTTATAAATACAAGATGTTTTATGTAAGCCTCATAGTAATCACACAGCAAAAACCTAAAATAGATACAATATAAAGGAAAGGAATCTAAGCATATACTACTATAGAAAGTCATCAAATCATAAAGTGATGAAGAGTCAAAGAGAAGAAGAATGGAACAAAAGAATAACAAAACAGCCAGCAAACAGTTAACAAAATGGCAATAGTAAGTCCATACCTATGAAGATTTACTTTAAATATAAATGGACTAAATTCTTCAAAAAACAAAATGGCTAAGTGGATTTAAAGAACCAACACAATACCCAACTATATGCTGCCTACAAGAAACTCAATTCAGCTTTCAGGACATTGTTCTGTGTTCTATCAAAAGTGGTGCTATCAGCTAAGGATGCCTGGGGTACTCATCTGGGCTACTTGTGGCAGCCCCCATAGACATTTTTCCTACTAGAGCAATGTTGTGGTTGGATTGGTCCTCTGATTCTTATGATTTCAAGACACATGTCAGCAATAACCATCTGGGAGTTTTAAAAAAACAAGTTTTATTACTCATAGGTCCTGTTGTGTACGTGACACAACTGGGGCCATACAGCAGTGAGCTTATAAGTTGAAAGAGAGAGAGAGAGGGAGAAAGAGAGAGAGCGAGAGAGAGAAATCTGGGATACTGCCTCGATTTGGTTTGAGGATGAGTGCCTGGGGTTTCACAGGTTCACTTTTTATTGGTGAATTTAAAACATAAGAGTGGGAATTAAAGCAGGATACCACAAATGGTCAGTTATCTTGGTCACCCAGGGCTTTCTAAAAGGGGAACTTAATGGGTTGGGCGGCCTGGCTCCTTATCTAACTGTTTAGTTGAGATGAATGTCTGTGAAATAAATGACTCAGCAATCAAAAGCTTAATGTGAGGCAATCACATTACAACCAAAAAAAAAAAAAAAAAGCTAATTATCAGGTACTTACACTACACACACACACACAGACTGAAAGTCAAAAGATGAAAAAAGATATTCCATGTAAATGAAAACTGAAAGAAAGCAAGGAATCTATACTAATATCAGACAGATTAGCCTTTAAACCAGAGACTAATAAGAGACAAAGAAGGTCATTTTATAATAATAAAGGGGTCAATCCAACAAGAGGATATTATATTTGTAAATATTTATGCACCAAACATAGGAGCACCTAAATATATAAAGCAACCATTAACAGACCTGAAGAAAGAAAGAAATAGTAATACAATATTAGTGGGAGACTTCAATACCATACTTTTAACAATGGATAATATCATCGAGATAGAAAACTGATAAGAAAACATCGGATGTAAGCTACATGTTAGAGCAGATGAATTTAACAGACATTTATAGTACATGAAATCCAACAGCAACAAAATACACATTCTCCTGAAGCACATATGAAACATTCTCTAGGATAAATAATATGTTATTCCACAAAAAATATCTTAATATATTTAAGAAGTTTGAAATCATATCACGTGTCTTCTCTAATTACAATGATATGAAACTAGAAATTAATTCCAAGAAAAAAAATGAAAAAATTTACAAATATGTGCAAATCAAACAACATGGTACTGAACAACTATTGGGGCAAAATTAAATCAAAAGAAAAATAAAAAATATCTTAAAACAAATGAAAATGAAAACACAGCATACCAAAATTTATAAGAGACAGCAAAAGAAATTCAAGAGGGTAATTCATAGCAATAAACATCTACATTAAGGAAAAAAACGGCCACATAAACAACCTAACTTTATACCTCAAATAACTAGAAGAAAAACAAACTAAGCCCAAAGTTTATAGAAAAAAAGGAAATAACAGAGATCACAGTGGAAATAAATAAAATAAAGACTAAAAAGACAATAGAAAAGATCAATGAAACTAAGAGCTGGTTATTTGAAAAAAATATAACAAATTGACAAACCTTTAGCTAGACTCAACAACAACAAAAAAGAGGATTCAAATAAATGAAATAAGGAGATATTATAACAGATACTATACAAATACAAAACATTGTAAGAGACTTCTATGAACAGTTATATGACAAAAATTAAACAACCTAGAAAAAAATGGATAAATTCCTAGAAACATATAACTTACCAGACTTAATAATGAAGAATAGAAAATATGAACAGTGATTACTACTAAAAAGATTGAATCAGTGAAGAAAACTCCTAACAAACCAGAGTTCAGGACCATATGGCTTCATGGGTGAGTTCTACCAAACATTTAAAACAGAATCAATACCTATCTTTTCCAATCTCTTTAAAGAAACAGAAGAGTGAACACTTCTAAACTCATTTTATGAGGCCAACATGATTCAGATATGAAAACCAGAAAAAGACACTACAAGAAAAGAAAATTACAGGACAATATCCTTGATAAACATAGACGCAAAAATCTTCAACAAAGTGTTAGCAAACGAAATTCAACAATACATTAAAAGTATCATCAAATGGAATTGATTCCAGGGATGTAAGGATATTTCAACATCCACAAATCAATCAATGTGACATACTACAGTAACAAAATGAAAGATGAAAATCATGTGATCATCACAATTATGCAGAAAAGCATTTGACAACATTCAACATCTATTCACGATGAACACTCTCGACAATCTGAGTATAAAGGGAATAAACCTCGATATAATAAAGACTATGTAAGACAAGCCCATAGCTAACATCATACTCGATGGTGAAAAGCTTAAAACTTTTTCTCTAAGATCTAGACAAGGATGCCCACTATCATCACTTTTATTTAATATAGTAGTGGAAATCCAAGCCAGTGCAATTAGGCAAGTCAAAGAAATAAAAGGCATCAAATTGGAAAGGAACAAGTAAAACTGTCACTATTTACAGGTGATATGATATTGTAGATATAAAATCCTAAGGACTCTACCAAAAAAACTATTAAAAGTAATAAACAAATTCAGTAAAATTGCAGGGTACAAAATTAATATACAAAAATCAGTTGTGTTTCTATACACTAATAATGAACTATTGAAAGAGGAATTAAGAAAACAATACCAATTACAATCTGATCAAAAAGAATAATATACCTAGGAATAAATTTAACCAAGGAGGCGAAAGATTCGTATATTGAAAATTGTAAGACAATGATGAAGGAAATTAAAGAAGACACAAATTATAGGAAAGATGTCCATGTTCATGGATTGGAAGAATTAATATTGTTAAAATGTCCATATTACCCAAGCAATCTAAAGATTTAATGCAACTCCTATCAAAATTCTCATGACATTTTTCACAGAACTAGAACAAATAATTCCAAGGTTTGCATGGAACCACAAAAGACCCCAAATAGTCAAATCTTGAGATAGAACAAAACTGGAGGCATCACATTTCTGATTTCAAATAATTTTACAAAGCTATAGTAATCAAAACATATGGTATTGGCATTAAAACAGACACATACATTAATGGAACAGGATAGAAAGCAGAGAAATATACACACACATCTATGGTCAATTAATTTAGGACAAAGGAGTTAAGAATATACAATGAGGAAATGATCGTCTCTTCAATAAGAATTATTGGGGAAAATGGATAGCCACATGCAAAATAATGAAACTGAACCTCTATATTACACCATGCCCTCAAATCAACTCTAAATCGATCAAAGACTAGAACACAAGTCCTGAAACCATAAAACTCCTAGAAGAAAATATAAGGGGTAAGCTCCTTGATATTGGTCTTTGCAATAATTTTTTGGATTTGACACCAAAAGCAAAGGCAAAAACAAACAAGTAGGACTACATCAAACTAAACAGCTTTTGCACCTCAAAGGAAACCATAAACAAAATGAAAAGGCTACCTACAGAATGAGAGAAAATATTTGCAAATCATATATCTGATAAGGGGCTAATATCCCAAAAATATAAGGAATTCATACAACTCAATAGCAAAAAAAAACACAAACAATTTGATTAAAAAATGGACAGAGGACCTGAACAGACATTTCCTAAAGAAGACATACAAGTGGCCAACAGGTACATGAAAAGATGCTCAAGATCACAAATCATCAGGAAATGCAAACAATGAAATATCACATCACACCTATTAGAATGGCTGTCATAAAAAAGTCAAGAGATAACAAGTGTCGGCCATGACTATGGAGAAAGGGAACCTTTGTGCATTGTTGGTGGAAATGTAAATTAGTGTAGTCACTATGGAAAACAGGATAGAAGTTCCTCAAAAAATTAAAACTAGAACTACCCCATGATCCAGCAATTCCACCTCTGGATATTTATCTGAAGAAAACAAAAACACTAACTAAAAAAGATATATGCTCTCACATGTTCATTGAAGCATTATCCACAATAGCTAAGATGTGGAAACAATCTAAATGTCCATCAACAATTGAATGAATAAAGATGATGATGATGATGATGATGATGATGATGATGATGATGATGATGAGTGAGAGAGAGAGAGAGAGAGAGAGAGAGAGAATTCAGCCATAAGAAAGAAGGAAACCCAGCCATGTGCAATAACAGAGATCAAACCTGAGGACATTATGCTAAGTGGAATAAGCCAGACAGAGAAAGACAAATGTTGCATGGTATCATTTATATGTGGACCCTAAAAAAAAGAAAAAGAAAAAGTTAAATTCATTGAAACAGAATTGAAAGCTAATTGCCAGGGCTGGGGTAGGGAAAATATGAAGAGATTGGTAAAAGAATACAAATATTCAGCTATAGGATGAATAAGGTCTGAGGATCTAATATAAATACAGTGACTATAATTAACACTGTATAATATAATTGAAATGTGCTAAAAGCACAAAACTTAAATGTTCTCACACATTTAAGATAAATATGGGAGGTGATGGATGTGTTAATTAACTAGATGGTGGGAATCTTTTCACAATGTATACATATACCATTGCACACTCTGAATACTTTAAATGTCTTACAATTTTATTTGTCAATTATACCTCAATAGAGCCGAAAAAATTCATGAATTGATGATTCACAATGAATGTATAATTTTAAAGGGAAAATCAGCAATGATAATGAGGATCATTCAAATGCGTGTCTATTGTCTTAAAAATAAAGAGAATCATATAGATAACAAGTGAAATATAAAATATCCCAATGCACTTTTCTACTTTTAGAACAAACATTTTTGGTTTCACTTCATCAAAACAACATTAAATCAATGTTTATTTATTTATTTATTTATTTATTTATTTATTTATTTATTTTATCCTCACCTGAGGACATTTTTGCACTTATCTTCAGATAGAGCGAGAGGGAGAGAGGGAGGAAAAGAGAGAGAGAAACATCGATGTGAGAGAGACACACTGAGTGGCCAGGGCCGGGGACAAACTGCAACCGAGGTACGTGCCCTTAGCGGGAACCGAACCTGGGTCTCTCTGGTCCGCATGCCAACGCACTAACCACTGAGCCAAACCGGCCAGGGCAAGTCAATGTTTATTTTAATATTATTAATTATTTAATATTTATTAATAATTTAATATTATACTTTTAATGTATAGGTTAGTTTGGATTTTATAGTCTGTAGCTACAGGAATTCATACCATATTTATGTAAGTAACATTGTATTTATATTATTTATATTCAGGTAACATTAGAGTAGAAATAATTTGTCAACACTGGGCGCCATATATTCCTTTTCCTTGAAGAGAGGTCTGCTCATTACTTAAGTTGGTGAGATGATGTGCCAGGACCATGGGAGAAATAAGGCGCGAATAGTTTGTCACCCACTTACATTTTCATTGTAATCAATTTCAATTTGCACAGGGGCATTTGTTTTGTAACTGTTTCTTTGTGACTAGGGATGTAGAGTTGTGGCAAAAGTTCCGGTTTCATAAATCACCTTTGCCCATCACCAACCTGTAGAAAATAGGGTTTAAAGAAATTAGCTGGAGTGGCCTGCTTTCAACATGCCAGGCTAGTGGTGCAATGCCATGTCAGCTCCTGCCAGCCGTGCCTCCTCACACTCGGGTTGCACAGCAAGGTAAGGAGCTGCAGACTGAGAGGCACATCTGGCAGCTTCTCCAAGATCTCCCCAGGATCATCACCCCGAAGGCAGGTCTTCTCAAGGAGAGACTTTGCCCATTGAAATCTGTGAGTTTATTGCTCGGCTTTCTGTTTTCACTATTACTTTTAGTAAGTTCATCTTCAAAACATATTCATCTTTTGAAACATGTTTGTTTTTGTGGTGCCAATATTGTACTTTTAAATTTTCTTTAGGGTCACGAAGAGATGCTGACTATGTTCCAGGAACTCACAGAAATTATAAACCATATTGAAGGAAGGAATCAGTCCATCTGAAGAGCGTGTTAAAGGAAAAGGAAGACGGATAAAGACATGGAGTTGCACCAAGGGGATGACCTGGATGAAGAGGAAGGAAAAGAGAAGAAAACCATGTCTCAGCCCCAAAGTAAGGCTTTTTGGTGTAGAAATATATAGTTTCCAAACAGATAGCAAATTCATGCCAGTGAACAAAATATGGATGTGAAAACCTTTAGCCCGTTTGTGAAAATTACGTTTGTTGAGAACTCGCTGAATTATTCAAACTCAAAACCAACATTTAAAGGCTTATGACTAAATTATTATCTGTAAAAGGCATGGCTTATTTGTTATGTTTTGTTTATACTTTTGTTTCACTTTTATCAGTTCCGCAGGACAGGGCCATGGTGCAAAAGGGGTTTTTACCAGAAATGAGTATTGAGTAACAGTCTCATCTTAAAATACTTTTGCAACTTGTTATGCGAAATCATAGTTGCAGAAAAATTGGTTTCTCTTAAGAGCTATTAAGCAGATTAGCTCTCCTATCTCTAGGCCAGATTTTTATAGCCCATTCTCTTTCTTAGAAAATATTCTATTTATATGCATACAGCAGGCAGTACACACTAAACTTCAGGCCTTTTACAAGTATGCCAATATATCAGAGGAAAGTTTTCACTTAACTGCAATTTGGGTTAAAATAAGAATACAACAGTGCCATTTAAGGAATTATAGGCAGGGAAAACATTTAATTAATATCAAAGTAATGCAACTTCCGCCACTTGATTTCTACCCCTCCTTGTGTACCAGGCACAGAAAAATAACCTTACAGAACAATAAGAAATTTGCTTTTCTGTGAGAGTCATCTGTTGCATTGCTTTTTATTTTATTTTATTTTATTTTAGTATTATTATTTTTTTAATCCTCACCTGAGGACATTTTTCCATTTTTTGTTCAGATAGAGTGGGAGGGAGAGAGAGGAAGAGAGAGAGAGAAACATCGACGTGAAAGGGACACATCGAGTGGCTGCCACCCGCACGACCAACCAGGGCCGGGGACGAACTGCAACTGAAGTACATGCCCCTAGCGGGAACCGAACCCGGGTCTCTCTGGACCGCAGGCCGACGCTCTAACCGCTGAGCCAAACCGGCCAGGGCGCATTGCTTTTTAAAAGCCATTTTTCTAAGCTTACTTACATTTTTTTGTAGGGGTTAATAGATTTATTGAATTTTCAGGAAATCCCAAATGAAAGTGAAATGCTAGAGGAAGAACATCAGTGTTTAGGTTGAGTAGCAGAGGTTTGCTTTGGAAGCCTCCCACCCTTAGAGTTTCTTCCCACATAGCCTGTAACTTGGACCTGGATTTGAGGATGGTAAAGGGATCGTGAGTAGGAGCCTAGAGGTGACCTGGTGATTCAGTGGTGACATATATATTCTATTCTTCTTCTTCCCAAGATTCTTTTCTGTTCTTTCATCAGTTTAAGAACCTCTGCACCTTGGAGGTCAAATTCCCTCCTTTTCTTCTACGCAAATCTTAGCCATCTAACAAGACTTCAGGATGTCTTTCCACTGCATTTTATTTTCACTCCTGTCATTATGATAATATTGGGTCAGACAATTTCAGCTCTGGCGGTTCAGTCATTTAATGCAGGTGCACTGTTAAAACCAGCACTAGTCCAACAGCAGCAACCACTCCAAAGGGAGTTATTCAGACAATCCCTATTGTGATGCCAGCCTCTATCCTGTTTCCATAGATCATGGTGCCCTGTAATGAGACTATCAGTGCCTATTCAACAGGCTTCTGGCTAGACTCCTCCACGAGTTATTGGTGTGGTCATAAAGGGGCCAGAGGCTAAATCAGAGGCAGTGCAAAAAAGCAGGAACATGATGTGAAAACTTTGCAGCTGGTACAAGAAGAAAAACTGGCAGATGGAAATAAGACAGTGACCCACTAATAACCATTAGTTATGGTGTCTATTATGCACGTGAAATGTCACTAGTGAGACTGAGGAACTGCATTTATTTATTTATTTATTTATTTATTTATTTATTTTATATATATATATATATTTTTTTTTATTAATTTATTTTTGTTACAGATGTTTCTCCTTTTTTCCCCATTGACACAACTGCATTTAAAATTTTGTTTAATTTTAATTAATCCAAATTTAAATATAGCCACATGTGGCTGCAGTAATGGACAGTGCAGATGCAGAACCAGATGTACAAGTTGGGGCTTGTTGAGTTCAAGTTGAGAGAGAGAGAGAGAGAGAGAGAGAGATGATAAAGGATTGGCTGACTCAATTGAGGAGGCTGAGAAGTCCCAAGATCTGCAGTTGGCAAACTGGAGACCCAGGAAAGTTGGTGATCTAATTCCAGTCTGAGTCTGAAGGCTTGAGAAGCAGGAGAGCAAATGGTCTAAGTTCCAGTTTGAAGGCAAGTCAAAGGCAGGAGAAAACTGATGTCTCAGATTAAAGACAGTCAAGACAAGAGGGAAAAAATTCTGCCTTTTGTTCTATTCAGGCTTTCAGTAGACAGATGAGGCCCACCGGCACTGGGGAGGGCAATCTGTTTTATTCAGCCTACCCATCCACATTTAATCTCATCCAGAAACACCTTTACAGACACACCCCAAATAATGTTGAATAAACTACCTGGGAACCCTGTGGCCCAGACAAGTTGACACAGGAAATTAACCATCACAGCTTCCTAACTGATTGGCCTGCTCCATCCTTGTCCTCTAATCTATCCTCAACACAATAGTTGACAAAAAACAAAAACCCCAAAACAAAAAACCACATTATATGACTCCTCAGTTAAAAATTCTTCAATATCTTTTCTTCTCAAGCAAAGTAAAATTTAAAAAGTATCATGACCACCAAGTCCCTACATGTTTCCTTACCTGCCCCTTACCCCACCACCTGTCACTCTTCCCCCACTCATTCTGTTCCACCCATACTGATATTACCCCAAGAGGCCAGGCTTGCTCCTGCCTCGGGGCCTTTACTTTTACAGATCCCCCGAGTTTGAAATGGTTTTAACCAAATATCCACATTGGTTCCTCCCTCAAGTGTTTTTTGTTTTTGTTTTTTTAATCTTAGAAGACTTTGTAATACTAACCCCTCATCCTTTTTATTTTTATTTTTTGGGAATAATTTTAGATTTACATAAAAACTGCAAAGGTCCTATAGAGAGTTCCCATAGACCCCATTCCCATTTCCCCTATGATTACCATCTTACATTAGTTAGGTACACCATCACAAGTAAGGAACCAGTCTTGATACATTAGTATGAACAAAAGTCCACACTTTATTCAGATTTCCTTAGTTTTTACCTAGTGTCCTTTTTCTGTCCTAGGACCCCACCCTACATACCACATTACCTTTCATTGTTGCTCCTTAGGCTCCTCGAGGCTGGCAGTTTTTCAGACTTCCCTTGTTTCGGATGATGTTGAATGTCCCGCTATTGGAATTAGTCTGACGTTTTTCTCAACTAGGGTTATGGGTTTTGGGGAGGAAGACCACAGAGGAAAAGTGCCATTTTCATCATGCCATATCAAGAGTACACACATACTATCAATATAACTCATGACTGTTAATGTGGACCTTGGTCACCTGGCTGAGGTGGTGATTTTCAGGTGTCTCCATTGTAAAGTTACTCTTTTACCCCATTCCATAATTTTGGGAAGAAAGTCACCGAGAGCAAAGTATATTCACGGAGAGGGAAGTTCAGCTTCTCCTTGAGGGTGGAGTATCCGCATAAATTGCTAGGAATTCTTCTTCAGGGGAGATTTCTCTCTTCGCCACCATTTATTTATGTCATTATGGACTCACGGATTTCTTTATTTACTTTGGGGTGTACTCCAATACTTTATTTATTTTGTAGCTCAAACTGTTTCAGCCTTGGCCACTGGGAGGTCCTGCACTTCCTTGACATCAATGTAGGGCTTTTTCTCTGAGCACTGAAACTTTTAAGCGTCAGCCTTATTTTTCAAGATACTTACCACATAATGTACCTTACAAAACGTACGCCTTGCCTGTTTCTCTTTCCCCACTGGAATGCCAGGTCGTTGAGGGCAGAGTCTTGCGGTGTTTTTGACCACGGTTGTAACCTCAGTGTTTGAGTGCATGCTCGGTTGGTAGCGAATGAATGAATGAAGCCGGCTGGTGCTAGGCCCACTTGAGAGGGGCGAGGCCGGGTGGGTCCTGGGAAGACCGCGCAACGGGGCGGCAGGTGCAGGGCCGGTCACACCCACGCTGACACCCTGCAGCAAGTGAACGCGTGGCCCACCGGCGGGCCAACGTCACCAGCGCAGCGGGGATTCCCAGGGAAAGTCCGGCGCCTCCAGGCCACCTCGCCGCGGGGGGGGGGGGGGGGGGGGGGGGGGGGGGCGCGACACGGGAGATGAAAAGGGCGAAGGGGAGGGGAGGGGAGGAGGCAGGAGGGTGTCCGCCCCGCTCCCCGCAGACAGGAGCGCACCAACTCCAGACAGGGCGGGGACACGCGCGCGGACCCGGCGTGGTCCTCTCGGGGCGGGGCCTGGTCCCCAGCTGTGGCCGCTTCCGACGCCCAGGGGGCTGGGCCGGAGGCGCCCAGATGCGGCGGCGGGCGGCGCTGGAGGAGCCGCGGGAGGCGTGGGGCGTCGCGCGACAGGTTTCCTGGCTGTGACTGCGCCCGGCGCGGGACGGGCGGCCGCGCGAGGCAGGGCGTCTGGGCTCGCACGCTCCGGCCAGCTCCTGGTTCGTTCTCCTCCTTCTCTCTTTAACCTCCCGGGGTGGGGACTGGCTGGCTCAGGCTCGCGAGGGATGCCCCTGGGGACATGTCGGGTCAGGATCGGGCACCTCCGGGGCACGGCTTTGGGTTTCTCATGCTGGACGGAGTGATTTTCCCCCTCCCGGTGGGCAAGGGACTGCGCATTTGGGGCTTCTAGAAATGATTTCAGAGGCACCTACCTGTTGATAGGCTTCCCTTAAGTATTCGCCCAGGACGGCTTTTGCTTGAAGTCGAAAGGCTTCAAGCCTTTGCTTTTTCATTAGTGGGGGCATTACTTTTTCATTAGTGGGGGCATTACTTAGGTTCGATCACCTCTTCACTTCCTATTCGGTCACACTTTCTCAAAACTACCAGAATGGTTACTTCTTGACTTCACAGGATGAACCGGGAGCCAGCAAATGCGTGGAAATTGATACAGCTTTGAAACCGCTCCTTCTAAGGCCACACGAGACTTTTTTTGTTTTAAAAAAAGAAGACTGAAGGCAAGAAGTAATGGCAGCACCTATGTGAACCACACTGTCAGAGAGGGAATTCTAGGGTCCACTGACGCCAGCTGAGATCAGTATTACTTCCTGTGGTTCTCACGCACTTGTTTAAGCCGTTTCTCAGCAAAGGGAGGAGTTGTTATTTCCACATGTATATCCAAAAATGAGTCACAGGTCTGCTCTTTTGTGAGTCTTTGTTAATGAACTTTTGAAAATGAGTTTGCTCTGGCTGTGTTTGAAACAAGACTCAGATGTAGAATGGGTGCACTGCTGAAATGGGGCCGGCTGTATGGGAAGTAACAGTGCAAGTTTTCAGTTTCCTAAAGCGCCTGCCTGATGGTACCGCATACCAGCTAGGGTCACTAGGCTGATGTAAGATAACCATTTAAATCATATGCGTTGCCACAGAGGCCCAATCGTGGTATGACACAGACATGTCATTGTACAGAGTGATTGTGTGTCACTCTCTGAATCAAAATATTTCGGATGGTTTGTCTTTAGTAAATTAGTGCTAAAACCACATGAAAATTTTTGAAGAAGGTGGATACTAATCGGAACTGAGAAATTAAAATGTTTAAAGTGATAGGCCTTATTGCAGCTGGGTAGTAGCTCTCAGGAAGGGCTGTACAGTACCTTAAAAGACAAGAGAGAAGGGAACAGCATCTCTGTTGGAGCTGAGCTGTGTGGAGGCAGCCCAGCATACAGTTATTGGGTGCCCTGTGCCAGTCTCTTCACTGAGCTCTGTCAACCTGTCAACCATGAATAAGACAGGATCCTGCCCACAAGGGCCCTAAAGACTAGTGTGGAAGGTCAGAAATCCACTGGAAAGTTCAAGAGAAGGAGATGAGCACTATGACAAGTCCGTGCCCAGAGCAGTCTCAATATTGACGGACTTTTCTGCAGGTCTGGGATTTTGAGTGAACTGGGTTGTCATTGCTGGAAAAATGAGGAAGGCTTTGAGTTTAATCATCTACTTGTCTTTGTGAGCAGCCTGTTGTGCTTATTCAGTAAGCATTTTACTCAATAGTAATGTAAAAATATATTAATTAGAAAGGCATGGTTTTAATGTTGTTTGATGTTGTATTATTTCATAACCATGTAAAAATAAACCAGGCCTGTTGTCAACCTTAGACAATAGCAGAAACTTATAGTTACTTGCTTTTTTAAAAATAGTAACTGGCCCTGGCTGGTGTGGCTCAGATGGTTGGAGTGTCATCCTATACATCAAAAGGTTTGATCCTTTGTCAGGGCATGTTTGGAAAAGCAATGGATCTATGTTTCTCTCTCTCTCTCTCTCTCTCTCTCTCTCTCTCTCTCCCCCCCCCCTCCCCTTCTCTCAGATCAGTAAGCATGTCCTCAGATTAGGATAAACACAATAGTGACTAATGGCTTATAAGTTTAAAACACCATATTGAAGCAACTTTCTGCTTACTGTTTTTATAGTTCAAATCGATCTTTTCTAACACATTATAGCTGTATGAGTCAAAATGAGTAAATCCACTCTGTCGTAGTTTACTGTTGGGATTCAAATCTGCTGAAGTACTTTTGGACTTGATGCCAAAATCTATTCAGTTTCTCTAATTCTGTAAGATATCCAACAGGTGAGGATAGCAGAGCGAAATTTGAGACTTTATTTTCACACTTCATTTCCCCCTTGAGAGCCTCAAAGTCACTTTTTCTGTGAGAAAGAATTGAGTGTGTTCATCATCATCACACTCCCTGAACTTGGCACAGGCTTTACTCCTGATAAATGTTAGGAAGTATTGGTTGATTGAATAATGAACCTTAATGTAAGAGGAGGGGCTGTCAGGAGGGGAGGGATAGGTGAGTCAGCAGCAGGATCAGAGTCATCCAGCCTGTCAGGGACTCCAGCCTGTTTAGTATGGACACAGGGTGGGGGGTGGGGAAAGGGCTGGAGAGACAGGCGGGGCCAGATCACAAAGGCCTGTGTGCCAGGCAGGAGCCGTGAGTTTATCCTAGAGAGGACTTTAAGAGAGTGAATGATATTGTCAGATATGTGTTTTCAAAAGACAATTTAGAACCAGGATGGAGAATAGATTGGATGAGAGTGACTCTAGCTTTAGGGAGACACAGAGGAGATCACTGTAATGTTTGAGAAGAGAAATTAAAGAAGGTTTAAGTCAGGCAGTGGTAGTGAAGAATAGAAAAGAGGGAAGGAACTGACAGATGTTTAATAGGTGGAACCTGGCCCTCTTTGGAATTGGGCAGCAGTGAGGGAGAGGGAGGACTTTAGGATGACTCCCACATTCCTAGTTAGTGACTGAAATAGGAAAATAACTTGAAGAGTAGGATAATGAACCGAAGGAAAATGAGGACCTCATACAGTGCTCGACACATAATTAATATTCATTAAATCTTTTGAATGAATGAATGAAGAAGAAGAATAGCTCAAATTTATGGAGTGCTTGGTGCCAGGCACTATTCTAGGCCCACAATGTGAATGCAGTCTTTTACTGCTCACTGCAGTCTTGTGAAGTAGGTACTATAACCGATTGCTTCTGACAGGTCTGAAGAAAGGGCAGTGTTAGTAATAGATAAGGCCAGAAACTGACCCAAGCTCTTGGCTCCAGAGCTTGCGTTCTGAACCGTACTGCTATGATGTGCCGTCTCCATGAATGAGCGAATGAAGTCTCAGACACTGTGGTAAACTTAAATTCGAGTCGTTGTTCTGATCCCAAAAATTCTCCGTCCTCCAGGAATAGCCGATACCTAAGATGGGCCTCCAGCGGCCCTGTTGAGCTGCACGCCAACCCTGCCCCTACCTCCACTCCAAGATATACCTGGTTGATCTAGCAATGAGCCTAGAATAATCAGAAACTTTCTCTTGGGGATTTTAAACATTTAAAAAATTTATTTTTATTTTGTCAATTCTCACCTGGGGATATTTTCTTTTTTCTTTTATTTTTTTCAATCCTCACCCGAGGACATTTTTCTATTTATCTTCAGATAGAGTGGGAGGGAGGAAAAGAGAGAGGGAGAGAGAGAGAGAAACATCGACATGAGAGGGACACATTGACTGGTTGCCTCTTGCACGACCCCAGCTGGGGCCAGGGGTGAACCGCAACCTAGGTATGTGCCCTTGATGGGAATTGAACCTTCGACTCATTGGTCTGCAGGTCAACGCTCTAACCATTGAGCAAAACTGGCCAGGGCTCACCTGGGGATATTTTCCCATTGATTTTTAGACAGAGTGGAAGGGAGGGAGGGCAAGAGAGAGAGAAAGAAACACTGATGTGAGAGAGACACTTCGATTGGTTGCCCCAGAGGACCCTGACCAGGGCCGGGGATCAAACCTGCAACCCAGGTACGTGCCCTTGAATAGGAATCAAACCCACAACCCTCCGGTTCAGGGGCCAATGCTCTAACCACTGAGCCACACTGGCCAGGGTGGGAATTTTAAACATTTTAGTGGAGACTCACAGTGACTGACGCTTCCCAGAGTTTCAACAACTATGTCCTTAGAGCTGCCTGGGATATCTCACTTCTCAAGCTCTGAAGTTGAGTGCTTTGTATTTCTGAGATGCACTCAAAGTTTTGTTGCTATGACCTGTAACATCCCTCCTGAGGGGAAGCAGAAAGGCTGGCCTGAGGGTATTGATCTACAGAGCGCAGTGCCCTGGTGGAAGAATCACTAACAAATGCAGTCAGGTCCCTAACAACTCCAGATCTCACAGTCCTGGTTTGTGATCTGCCTTCTGGGGCCTGTTTTGTTCTGGTTCTACCCTAAAGCAGGTGCTTACCTGCCCCCACCTGCCTTTCACTTCCAGAACCTTATTAAGAGAAGCTAGCCTGCTGTGTCCCCTGTCCTCTTGATTTTAGCTGGGCAAAATGGCTCAAGTTCCTGGGGTTCAGGCCCTGCTTTCTGTTTGCAGCTACAGGAAGATTCCTTTGGTCCTGATAAAGGTATTTTTGACTAACTACCCCCCCCACACACACACCCCAACTGGCCCCAATTCTTCACTGTTCTCATTGTTTCAGGATTCAGCCTACCTTGACTCAGATTTTTGTTCAGTAAGCAGTGTCTAATTATCTTTTCCTCAGAGGACTCTACTTTGGACCATTTAGGATTATAAACACTGAATTAATGTATCTAATCTGAATCAGCAACCTCGTTTTAAGTTTGAAGTTTTAAATGGTCAGATGTCTAAAACTTAAAGTTCTTACGTGTTTTCTCTACCCATGAAGAAAATGTTTCATTAAGTATTTCTTCAGATTTATTAGGAAACCAAGATATTTATTTATAGCTTCCCAGTATTTGAGACGGACAGGAAGCCTTCTGGGATGATCCAGCCCATGTGTTGACCCCTTGTTTTGAGTTCCTATATCCCAGCCTGTAATTCATTCACTGCTCAGATAACGAGAAAGGGAAAGGTTTTGGTTAATATTTCATGTGGGTTTGTCTTGCCTCTTCAGTTCTACTGTGGTTTCCCTGAGAGCAGAGAGCAGAGTTGGGGACTCTGGTAGGTCTCTAAGGCCCTTGCAGTTCTAACCATTTTATCTTTTACTGATAATGAAACCATCTGTCAGAGTAAGTCATTCATTGGTCACTCCTTCTGGGTCTGTGGATACCAGACATTATTTGCATATTTCATTCAAATTCTTTCTAAGGCTTAACAATTTGGTAATTTTAATATGAAACTAAGTTTAGAACTGATAATTTCCAAGGATCTGTGTTAATTTAATCAATGTTTTCACCTTAATTTGTGTGCTTTTTTCTTTTCTTTTCAGTGGATACAGTATCAGGGTGATCAAGAAAATACTAAATTGCCTAGAAAAGTATTTCCCTTTTTTTTTTTTTTTAATCCTCACCTGAGGATATTTTTCCATTGATTTTTGCAAGTAGAGAGAGAGAAACATCTTTGTGAGAGAGACACATTGATTGGTTGCTTCCTGCATGACCCCTGCAGGGATCAAACCTGCAACTGAGGCATGTGCCCTTAACTGGGAATTGAACCCATGACTCTTCCATCTGCGGGCTGATGCTCTAACCACTGGGCCAAACCAGCCAAGGCTAGTCCCCATTTTGTATACCCAACTGTTCTACTTGTTTCCCTGTTCAAAATGACATTCCATTACTCATTGTGTAACTTATCGGGTAATAATGTGAATTTCGACTTCACAGAGTAGTGGAAATTGGTCTGTTGGTATCTTCAGATGGAAACAGTGAACAAGTAGTGTTCTGTCTTCTGTTTCAGTTTCAGTATTGTAGCAATGTATATCTCACCTCCTGATTTTATTTCTAATTTTCTATTATGTGTGTGGGTGTCTTGATTAGTGACACAAATCTGTTGACTTGAGATCAATTAGAACACGATGTGGAAGCCAAATTGTATAATATCAGTAGATGTCCCGCTTCCTCCTCCCCTCTTCCCTGATTACTATATAACCAACATATAGCAGGTATATCATATAGCTGACAATGATATAGTTCCTCATTATCTACAAAGAACTCTCATATGTATTTTCTCTTTTTAAAATTAAAAAAATTTTTTTCAATTACAGTTTATATTCAATATTATTTTGTACTAGTTTAAGGTATACAGAATAGTGGTTAGACATTCATATACTTTATAAAGTGTTCCCCCTGATATTTCCAGCACCCACAAGGCACCAAACATACTTATTACAGTATTATTTATTACATTTCCTATGCTGTACTTTACATCCTCATGACTATTTTGTAACTGCCAATCTGTACTTCTCAATCCCTTTACCTTTTTCACTCTGTCCTTCAAACCTCCTCCCCTCTGGGAACCACCAGTCTGTTCTCTATCTATGGGTCTGTTTCAGTTTTGTTTGTTCCTTTATATTGTTCTTGAATTCCACATGTAAGTGAAATCATATGGTATTTGCCTTTCTCTAACTGACTTATTTCACTTAGCATAATACTCTTTAGGTCCATCAATGCTGTCACAAATGATAAGATTTCATTCTTTTTATGGTGGAGTAATATTCCTTTGTATATATGTACCACAGTTTTATTATCCACTCATCTATTGATGGGCACTTGGGTTGTTTCCATAGCTTGGCTATTGTAAGTAATGCTGCAATGAACATAGGGGTACATATATTCTTTCAAATTATTGTTTTAGGTTTCTTCAGATATATATGCAGAAGTGGGATTGCTGGGTCATAAGGCAGTTCCATTTTTAATTTTTTGAGGAACCTCCATACTGTTTTCCATAGTGGCTGCACCAATGAACATTCCCATCAACAGTGCACTCTTTGGAGAAGTGTCTATTCAGAGCCTCTGCCCATTTTTTAATTGGATTGTTTGTTTTTCAAGTTTTGAGTTGTTATGAGTTCTTTATAAATTTTGGTTATTAACCCCTTATCAGATGTATCATTGACAAATTTGTTCTCCCATTTAGTGAGTTGTCTTTTCATTTTGTTGATGAAAAGTTTTTGCCGTGCAAAAACTTTTTAGTTTGATGTAGTCCCATTTGTTTATTTTTTCTTTTGTTTCCCTTGTCCAAGGAGATATATCAGAAAAAAAATATTACTAAGAGAAATGTCAGAAGTTTTACTGCCTATGTTTTCTTCTAGGAGTTTTATGGTTTTGAGTCTTACATTTAAGTCTTTAATCCATTTTAACTTTATTCTTGTATTTGGTATAAGAAAGTGGTCTAGTTTCACTTTTTTTTTTTTTTTTTGCATGCATCTGTCTACTTTTTCCAATATCATTTCTTGAATAGACTGTCTTTACCACATTGTACGTTCTTGCCTCCTTTGTCAAATATTAATTGACCATACAGGCATGGGTTTATTTCTGGGCTCTCTATTCTGTTCCATTGTCTGTTTTTATGCCAGCACCATGCTGTTTTAATTATGGTGGCCTTATAGTACAGTTTGATATCAGGTAGCATGATTCCTCCAACTTTGTTTTTCTTTCTCAAGATTTCTGTGCATATTCAGGGTCTTTTTTGTTCCATATACATTTTTGGATTATTTATTCTAATTCTCTAATACATGCCATTGGTGTTTTGATAGAAATTGCATGGAATCAATAGATTGCTTTAGGTAGTATGTACATTTGAACAGTGTTAGTTCTACCTATCCATGAGCACAAGATATGCTTCAATTTATTTGTATTTTCTTCAATTTTTTTTGTTCAGTGTCATAATTTTCCGAGGACAGGTGTTTTACCTGTTTGGTTAGATTTATTCCTATCTATTTTTTTTAATACTATTGTAAATGGAATTGTTTTCTTAGTTTCCATTTCTGATAGTTCACAATTGGTGTATAAAAATGCAAACCAGTCCGGCCAGTGTGGCTCAGTGGTTGAGCGTCAACCCATGCACCAAGAAGTCGCCGGTTCAACTCATAGTCAGGACACATGCCCAGGTTGTGGGCCCGATCCCCAGTGGGGGGCATGCAGGAGGCAGCCAGTCGATGTTTTCTCTCATTGATGTTTCTGTCTCTCCCTTTCACTTTCTCTCTCTTTAAAATCAATAAAGGAAAAAAAAATTAAAAATGCAAACTAATTTCTGGATATATATTTTGTGTCCTGCTACTTCACTGAATTTATCAGTTCTAGTAGTTTGTTATGGTGGAATCTTTGATTTTTTTTATATACAGTATCATGTCATCTGAAAATAATGACAGTTTTTCTTCTTCCTTTCCAATTTGAATGCCTTTTATTTTTCCTTCTTGTCGTTGCTGTGTCTAGGACTTGCAGTATTTTGTCGAATAAGAGTGGTGAAAATGGACATCCTTGTATTATTCCTGATTTTAAGGAAAATGCTTTTAGTTTTTTCTCCATTGAGTACGCTGTAAACTGTGGGTTTGTCATATATGGCCTTTATTATGTTGAGATATGTTCCCTTTATTTCCACTTTGTTGAGAGGTTTTATCATAAATGGGTGCTGGAATTTTTTAAATGCTTTTTCTGCATCTGTTGATATTATCATGTAGTTTTTATCCCTTATTTTGTTTATGTGGTGCATCACGTTAATTGATTTGCGGATATTGTATCAACCTTGCATCCCAGGAATAAATCTCACTTGATCATGGTGTACAATCTTTTTAAAGTATTGCTGGATTCAGTTTGCTAATATTTTGTTGAGGATCTTAGCGTCTATTTTCATCAGGAATATTGGCCTATAATTTTCTTTCTTTATAATGTCTTTATCTGGTTTTGAAATTAGGATAATGCTGGCATTGTAAAATAATCTTTGGAGTCTTTCCTCCTCTTGAATTTTTGGGACTCGTTTGAGAAGGATAGGTATTAGTTCTTTGAATGTTTGGTAAAATTCACCTGTGAAGTCGTCTGGTCCAGGACTAATTTTTGTTGGAAGTTTTTTGATTACTGCTTCAGTTTCATTAGTAGTAATCAGTCTGTTCAGAATTTCTGTTTCTTCTTGATTTAGTTTTGTGAGATTGTATGTTTCTAGGAATTTATCCATTTCTTCTAGATTGTTCAATTTGTTGGCATATAGTTGTTCATGATATTTTCTTGTAATCCTTTGTATTTCTTTGATGTCAGTTGTTACTTCTTATCTTTCATTTCAGATTTGATTAATTTTGGTCCTCTCTCTTTTTTTCTTGATAGGTCTGGTTAAAGGTTTATCAATCTTGTTTATCTTTTCAAAGAACCAACTCTTCCTTGGTTTTATTGGTTTTTTTGTATGGTTTTTTAGACTCTGTTTTGTTTATTTCTTCTTTGATCTTTATTATTTCCTTCCTTCTAATAACTTTGGGACTTTGGGCTTTGTTTATTTTTCTTTTTGTTGTTCCTTTAAGTGTAAGTTTAGATTTTTCTTGTTTCTTGACATAAGCCCATAGTGCTATGAATTTCCCTCTTAGGACTGCTTTTGCTGTGGCCCTTAGATTTTGGATTGTTGTGTTTTCATTTTTATTTGCTTCAAGGTATCTTTTTATTTCTTCCTCATTGTTAACCAATTCATTGTTTAGTAACATGTTATTTAGCCTCCATGATTTTTAGGCTTTTTCATGTCATTAATTTCTAGTTTCATATCATTGTGGTCATAGAAGATGCTTGATATGATTTCAATCTTCTTAAATTTATTGAGACTTGTTTTGTGTACTAACATGCCATCTATCCTAGATAATGTTGCATGGACACTTGAAAAGAATGTATATTCTGCTGCTTTGGGGTTAAATGCTTTGAAGATATCAATTAAATCTATCTGCTCTAATGTATCCTTTAAGGCTGCTGTTTCCTTGTTGATTTTCTCTTGATTGCTGTTGAACATGGGTTTGACCCTCAGGCTAGCTGACTGTGAGGATTGTCCCCAACCACAATGTACAAACTGTTCTGTGGGTGCTGACCACATGAAGTAGAATTTGCCTCAGCAGGGTCTGATGTCTGTCAAGATCTCCCCATGGATGTGCCACTTGTGGAACTAATTCGAACCTGCTCTGGTATTGTCTGAAGCTGGCCACTGGGTGTGTTGGTTCTGGGACCTTTTGGGAGGGACTCCAATGCAGATCAATATCACGCACTGCTTATGACTGGCCCTGGGCAACCTGTTCGGTGCTACAAAATAATCCACAGTTTGTGGCTGCTTCTACTAAGCGTGGGTGTATGTGGGAAGGGCCAAACTGCACACCAAGGCTGGCTTCCACCAGCACTGATCCTGGAGGCAGGTCAGCAAAAGGCCCAAAGTACCTTGAGATATGCCTCTGACTGCCTCTGCATGCTGGCTGCCTATTAGACTCAGTCACTGAAAGAGCTTCTGGTGGTACAAGAGTTGTGTGAGGTAGGTTCTTAGTGAGTCACCAGGTAAGGGCGAGTGGTGTTCACCAGACTGATACAGATTCAAACTCAGAGCCAATGCCAGGTGCCCGCAGATCTTTGTAGTGGGGCAGGGTCTCAGGGATTCATCAGGGTGAAGCCAGAAGGGTTCATCAGGCCCAAACAGACCAAGATTTGGCATATGAGGGGAGGGCTCTGCACAGGAACAGTGGTGCTGGTCAGGCATGCAAGGGAAAAACTGCCCCCATCCTAGTCTGTTTTGGATTCTGCCAGGGCCTCCTGGAGAGCCTAAACTGGGCATGGGGGGTACCTGGAGTTGGGTGGTTGGGGCTAGTGGATCTCATGTGGGGGCAGGGGCAGAACTAGTCAAGCTCCTGGGAAGTTGAGGGGAATGGCCCCTTTTCCCAGAGGCACACAAATCAGTCTCTGACAACCCCTGAGTTTGCCTGGACCTCTACACCCTGGGCCCAGGCAGCTGACTCTTTTATAGGGTGTGATCTCCATTGAGCAGGGCTCCAGGGAGTTGGGAGGGTGAGGCTATTGCATTCCCCCAGTCTGATGCCATCTGGAAAGGAGTGCTCCACTCAGGAAAACTGGCATCTGTGGTATGGGAGAGGGACTCAGCACAGAGACCCTGGCGGCTGTTCTTTCACTTGTCCTCCCAGAGCCACACAACCCAGTCTGTCCTCATACAACTCTAGTCTGCTTCAAGCCACCTTCCCTCTACCAGAGGCCAGGATAAGTAACTGCAAATGTGATTGTGTGCACTAGACCTTTAAGAGGGTACCTCTGTCTCTAGAAGATTACTCTCTCTCCCTGGTGGACAGAATTCCTACTGATTTTTACAGCCAGATGTTATATGGGCTCCTCTTCCTGGCTTTGGTACCCTGGCCTGGGGAGCTGGGGAGCTCATTGTGGGGTTGAGACCCCACATTCCTCAGGTGAAACCTTTGCAGCTGAGATATTCCTCCAGACTCAGCCACTGCACGTGGGGGCAGGGCCAGCCCTTTTTGCGACTCAGTCTCAATGTGGCTTCTTCTGTAAATCCTTCGTTGTAAGACTTCTGATCAGCTAGTCTTCAGTTGGTTATTCAGGTTGATTGTTGATATATATATCTATTTTTTATCCTCACCTGAGGATATTTTTCCATTGATTTCTAGGTAGAGTGGGAAGAAGGGAGGAAGAGAGAGAAAGAGAGAGAGAGAGAGAGAGAAAACATCGATGTGAGAGAGACACATTGATTGGCTGCCTCTCACATGACCTTGACTGGGGCTGGGGATTGAACCTGCAACCAAAGTACATACCCTTGACTGGGGATTGAACCCATAACTCTTTGGTCTGCGGACCGACGCTCCAACTTCTGAGCCAAACTGGCCAGGGCAATTGTCCTATATTTTAGTTGTAATTCCAGTTTAGTCCTGGGAGGAAGTGAGTGTAACTTCTACCTACTCTGTTGTCATCTTAGATCCCCTCATTTTTTCTCTTTTAATTCCCATAAAAGTGTCGTAAAATAGAAATAATAAGTATTATTGTTGTTGTCTGTATTTGAATTTTATGGGCGAGAAGGAGGCACTTTGAGAGATTGAGTGACCACTCAATATTACCCAGAAAGTAAGGTGCAGAGGCAGACTACACTATGCTGTCAGTACTTGACCAAAGGACGCAAGTTCAGTATCTTAGGTCAATGACGTTCCCTGGAAATAGACTCTGAGATTTATGTACAGGAAGTTTATTGGTAGGTGCTCTGGGAACAACACTTGGCAGGGAGAGAGGTCAGCAGGTTTATGCAAAGGGAGAAATTGAACCATAGTGCATGTACAATGGTGGCCTCAACAGAAGGGAACTTTGGAGCTGGGATGGCCCTTCAGAATTGTTCTGTCACCTCGACACAAGGGAGCTGGTCATTGTATCCCTCAACTCGGATGTGGCTGTACCCAGGCTGAAGGCGTAATCTTGGGTTAACAGCTTCCTTCTGTCAAGGGCAATTCCTGGAGTTACGAGCCCCTAGAAGCCAGTATTTCTGGCAACTGGAGAAATGAGGGCCTCGGTCCTGAAGGAGATCTGAGAATCACATCATCCACAACATTTGTGTGGAGGAGAGTATTCTCCTCTGCAAGAATGTGCTTGTGTCTTTCTGACCTAGACCATCACTCTGCTGAGTGGAGCCAGAAAGTTGGCATTTCATCTAAGGTTCTTAAGGATTTAGAATAGCTGACCAGATAGCAAGAAGACAGGACTCTTAATCCTAGGAAGATTAGAGCAGAGGAAGAGCCAGGGACAGGTAGACCAGGACAAGTGGAGTAGTGGTGCATTGTAGACAAGACTAACAAAACCCTTGGCTGTCCAGATAACTGAAGTGTAATGCATACTGGTCTTCGCTATAACTCTAGGCTTTAACATTGTTAAATGGTATCTAGTTTTGTGATATTAGGCTCTATTTTTCTCTCTTCTCTTCTTCCTTCTCTCTCATCTTTTTAAGCCATTGAAAGGCCCCAAAACAGTCTATTAAATCTCACTGAAGCCTGTAGGTTATAAGCATCAGGATTATCTGGGATATTTAAAAACACCACCTGTCCCCAAACAACAACAACAAAGAAAACAGAAAGGAAAGTCCAGGCCCACATTCAGGATCGACTAGAACAGAATCTTTAGGAGTGGAACCCATGAATTGAGTTTTTTACAAATTTTCCCTGGGTGGTTTTGATACATGCCCGAGTTCCAGAACCATTGCTCTAAACCGTCATGCCCTTACTGGCGACCAAGCCTGCTGGGATTTTCAAATTAGCAAGAAGCCATGAGAACCACGGGGCAGCAGGAACACCTCAGCCTTAATCCCAGCAGGCTCCATACAGTGACATCATCCCTTATCTTTCAGAGCACTTTGCTGGTGTGGCTGACAGAGGGCCCAGCCCGAATTCCTTGGCTGGCCTCTGCCCAAGATTCCTGGAGAGAGCGGGGGAGATGTCTCTGGCTGGGCCCTTTAATAACTTAGATACCTGGGTGAGAGATGCCAAATTCCTTGAATAGTTGTAGATGGGGAAGTTGGAGGGATGGAGAATCAGAGAATTATAGGGATCAGTACATTTTCAGGAGAATAAGAAGGTTCCAGGAAATCTTATGCCAGGTGAACCTTTGAGGTGCTGTCTTAAAATCTTAAATGACCATCCAATAGGGTGAAGGAGATAACTATGGCTGGAAAATATATTTTATTTTAAAATTATTTTTGTTAATTTATTTTTGTTACAGATGTTTCTCCTTTTTCCCCCATTGATACCCTCCTCCCCATCCCCCCCCCATCCCCAGCTTTGTTGTCTATGTCCATTGGTTATGAGTACATGCATATAGGTTCTGTGGTTTATCTCTCCCCCCACCTCACCCCCTCTCCTGAGGTTTGTCAGTCTGTACCCTACTTCTATGTCTCTGGGTCTATTTTGTTCATCAGTTTGTTTTGTTCATTATATTCCACAAATAAGTGAGATCATGTGATATTTGTCTTTCTCTGCTTGGCTTGTTTCACTTAGGATAATACTCTCCAGGTCCCTCCATGTCATCTCAAAGGATAATTTCTAATTTATTGAAACAGGGAATAATTTTTTTTTTCTTCAAAAGGAAAAGCACTTTTAAATTTTTACCAGTTTTGAGTCAAGTTGTTGCAGAAAATACTAGTCACCTAGAAAATAATCTGATAAACTCCTAAGACAATTTGATACGTTTTGTTCACTTCTTCAGCATCAGATTGCTGTAGTCCCTGGACCTTCGGTGCGTCAGCCTTCACTCAGGTTGTCTCTGCTTGGGTTTCCTTCCTCTTCTCCTTGCGCATCTGACTCCTGTTAAACTACTTAGAATCAGCTCACACACCGTCTTCTCCAAGAAGCTTTTCCTCCCCTCACCCAGGTTGAGTTCACCACCCTCCAATGAGCTCAGAAAATACTCCCATATATCTCTCTGTTGTTACACTTATTGTCATTATTCTCTTTACTAGCCTGTGAGCACCTTGAGGGCCAGGACCATCTCTGTGTACAAGAGACCTAGCTTCATCAAGAATGATTGAAAGAAATAATCATTCTGGTGAACATAGTTATTCAACAAATATTTATCATGGTTCTCCTATATGCTGGATGCTCTGGGGTACATGACAAAGAAGTACAGACCCTGACCCCATGGAGCTTATGGCCCGTAGAGCAATTAATCGAGTATCGTGAGAATTTGGAAAGAGAAAGCACTAGAGCCAGTAGCCAGGCTAAGTATAAGGTCAGAGAAAGTTACCCATTCTCATGAAACATAATTTATATAAAAATAGAAGCTGGCTTTGGTTTCAAGACATTGGACCACTTTTTAACAAAGGAAGATCTTTTAGTCTATCTAGCTAAAACCTAACCAATCCTGTATGTGTGTGTGTTTGGGGGAGGGGGCGCGGTATGTCTCGTTTGTGAGCACATGCATTGGCAAAGAGGGAACAAGAAAATGACCTTGTTATTCTTTGAGTAAAATAAATAGCAAGAAACAGAGAAGGAAGTTTCTGTGTTTCATTCAATGTGCCGTTGCTAGAAGTTAATTTGTTTAGTTTTAATATGTAATAGACAGTAAAAGAAAATAAACTTAAAGCTCTGAAAATCATGAGATTATCTCACAGCTCTTTAAAAGTGAATTTTAGGAATCTGATGATTCTGGCCTAGGAGAGTGTTGACGGATTTGCTTTTGCATTGGTATAGACCAAGTTGGAAGCCCATTTGCTCAGAGGTGAGTGTCTGCACTTTCCATCTTTCCACTTCACTTTCTTGGCCCTGGTGTGAGAGGATATAGCGCTAGGTTGTAGTTTGTAGCTTCCACGTGGTTTGATTCCCGGTCAGGCTCTATCCCCAGTAGGGAGCATGCAGGAGGCAGCCAATTGATGTTTCTCTCTCACATCGACGTTTCTCTCTCTCTCTTCCTTCCTCTCTAAAAAAAAAAAAAATCAATAAAATCATATTTTAAAAAAAGTTGCCATTATCCTAGAGTACTGATAAATACTTGGTTTTACTTTTAATTAGTGTTGCTTATTGAGTTTTCAGTTTTAATTCTTTGATGCCCCTGAGGTATATTATTTGATCTATGGTAAGGATTAGAGGTTAAGTAAAATTTTGTTATTTAATTATACCAGCCTGGTCACTTAAATTTTTTCCTCCCCTATTATTTTTTGATGGCTTCTTCTTCATATACTAACATTTTATATATAATTGGTCTGTTTCTCAGTATTTTTAAATGTCCATTTATTTAGTTTTTATGTTTCCAAAAATGTCATGCTTTTAATTATTGTCTTATGATAACTGCTAGGGCTTCCCCCACATCACTGTGCTGTGTTCTTTTCCATTTATAAACAATTTTAATCACTTTTTATTTGAGCTTTATTTTTGGATCATTTTCTTTTTCAGATTTTTTTTTAAAACCCTGGTGAGAATTTTGGATTTAGTTCAATCAAAAAACTAACTTGGAGAAAATTTTGGATTCCACTTATAAATGTGTATGTGTTAACTCTAAAATTGAATCTGCTAAGAGATGTTTATGTGAGAAAGAGAGAGAGGAAAAACTCAAGCAGACAAGACCCTTAAGTAAAAATTTATAGCATTTCCCTTTTGGTTAGTGTTTTAGATTTTCAAAAAGTTGTTTGTTTCTTTCTTTCTCTGTGTCTCCGTCTCTCCTTCTCTCCATCCTTAGTTTTGTTTTTTTTTCTAGTTTTCAATTTTACCAAACCTATACATATATCATTAAAGGGTCAACAGTGGTATAAAACTAATGAAAAGTGAGAGTCTAATGAAAAAAGTCAATCCCTTTCTATTCCATTTCTTTCTCCACAAAGTCAACCACTTTCAACTATTTTTTGATGATTCTTTTGTTATTTATATTCATATCTCTAAATAACACTTCTATTATTATTTCTTTATTTTTCCATTTTAGGCCTTACCCAGTGACTTTTCTTAGTGGAAAGTGGTGTTCCAGCTCATTTTCACACCCCTCCCCCTAGACATGCACCCTTCGTATTTCCCTCCCCATCCTCCCAATGTGGCTATGTCGTAATCTGACTTATATGACTCTTCAGTGATTATATTTTTATGGTTATAAAAATGCTAATCACAGCTGAGACATGTATTATATCATGATTACTTTTCCATAACTACATAATAATAATAATAATAATAGCTATTATTATTATTTGCATTCCTGGAAGTTGTCTGTTTTGTTATTGTTCAATTAGTTTTATTTATACTTACAACCTATTTAACCCCAAATTGTCTAAGTCTCCTATGAAGAAATGTTGACCTATCAGGAATTCTATCAGTTTTATCTTTCTGAAGAAATCTTGCCTCCAGCATGCTCGCCTGATCTAGACAGATGGCCTTCTTCAAGTTCACAGCTGGCGTCTTGGAGTTGCCCTTGGCTATCATCCTGGGTACCCTGTGCCTCTCTCCTAGGTTGGATCTCATGTTAGGGTTTTATATTCTCTACCTTTATATGCTTCGCTTCCTTGTTTTGTTGGACTGCGTTCTGCAGTCTTTTTCTGAGAAAGAGGACATGAGAGAGAAAAAATTTTGAGACTTTGTATATCTAAAAAATCTTTATTTTATTTTATTTTCACATGTGATTGATGAGTATAGAATTGCTGAGCGTCGAATTCTGGGTTGGAAAAACATTTTCCTCAAAATTATAAAGATATTTTAAAGACATAATTCAATTATTTTTAGTTTCCATTGTTGGTATTTAGATTTCCAAGGTGTTCTGATTCTGCTTTGTAGGAGATGCCCCCCTGCCCCGCCCCCATCTCTGCGTCTCTCTCTCTCTCTCTCAGCTTATATGATGTCCCCTCTCTGGAATTCCTGTTATTCAGAATTTGAACTTACAGGACCTAGACCTCTAACTTTCACATGTTTACTGTTATTTTTCACCTTTCTTCCTCCTTCCCTTCTTTCTTTCGGATCACCCATTCTCCTGCCTGTAGGATATAGGTCAGTGTGCTGGACAGTAGGTGAAGGAAGAGGGCTCGGAGGCCCAACATTCCTTAAAAACATTCAGTGGATTCTCTCCTTTTCAACTGGGTATCTCTAACCCAGTCTAGATTCAGAGTCTAGCTTGTCTAATCTGCCAGGGTAGGATGGGATGGTGGATATTCTGACTTCTTAAAAAGGCTTCTAATCAAATCCTGTTTGTTGTTACTCCTCCATCACCTTCTTTTCCACGGTACTCAGTCTTTACTTCTGATTTCAGAGCCTTTGAGTATTTGTTTTACGGTGCAACTTAGGTTGTTTCTTGGCTTCCTCCACTGTTAGCTTCGGAGTCCGCTTTCTTATCCCTGCTAGGCTCATTGTCATTTGCCTGTTTGCTTTACAACTTCCAAAACTTTGTCACTGCCCTCTTGTCTCCTGTTCTTTATCCTCATTGGCATATGCCTTTTTGAAAGTTTCCTTAGTGGGATTTTGAAAGGGAGCAAAAGAAATGTTCACTTTGCCATTTTACCACAACATAGAAGTCTTCTTTAAAAATACAAATGTGTTTTGTGGATTGAGTAGTATTTTAAGCTACTAGCACATAAGAGTACATATATTCACCAAAATTTGCTGCCTTGAAAAGCAGAGGATGGACCATAGTGCTGGGATGTTTCAGTGGGCAAGTTTGGATTTGGTAGGGGAGGAAGGGTGAGACATGTCTGGCTGGAGGGCTTGTCTAAAAGGAAGGCAGGATAAGATAGTCATAGTGGAGTTTCTTTGGGGCAGGGCAGATTGAGGGCAGAAAGTAAAAAGTAAATGACTCAGCTATCATCTGCAAATGATCCTGTTGATATTCACGGAGAGTGTGCATCTTTACCACCATGAGTCAAATCATAAAGATTGCATGGGTTGAGAATTCACTCTCTCTGTGTCAGGCACCTGACCAAGTACCCCTTGAAGTTGATAATGTTATTTCAATTTGTTCAGAGCTGGGAGGCCAGTGCAGTTTGTTTTTTTTTTTTTTACTTTGCAGCCTCTTTTAAACACTAACCTATTATATCTTTATTATATCATAGTTGACACCGGTTATTGAAATTAAGAAATTGTTTGTAATTACACAGAAAACCAAAGATGGGTTTCCCTTATTGTCTTGATAGTTCTGTCTTTAAATATGTTGAGATCAGGAAGTTGCATAAGTCAGTTTTGGTTTCAGCTATGTCTCTATTTTAAATATTTCAAAAGTCTTTCACATTTCTGAAATTTGTATTTCTTTCTTTAAAAATGCTCCATATACACTTTTTTTTTCTTATCTAAAAATATATATTTTGAGGGACTGAGACCATGTCTGTTTTGCTCACTGAGCTAATGTCATCCTCTCATATTGCCTGGCACATAGTAGATACTCACTAAATACTTGTTGGCTAAACACATGAAAGTCTCTGTCATAGTAGCCTGTGCAAACACATGTGTCCTGAAAGCTGTTGGCAAGAACACCAGTCCCATAGTCTGTTTTATGAATATGACTTAAAGCTAGTAAAAAGGGTGCCTAACTAGGTTTGTAAAAATAAAATAGCCCAGCCGGTATGGCTCAGTGGTTGAGCATCGACCGATGCATTAATTGGTCGCCGATTTGATTCCCGGTCAGGGCACATGCCCAGGTTGTAGACCTGATCCCCAGTGGGGGGCATGCAGGAGGCAGCCAATCGGTGTCTCTCTCATCCGTGTTTCTATCTCTCTCTCCCTTCCTCTTTCTCTAAAAATCAATAAAGAAAAAAAATAAATCTGACTGCTTACTTATTATAAAAAACAAAACTTGTAGATGCCATCATTTCTATGCTGTTGCATATGTTTTAGCTAATAAAATTGAGATATTTTAATATAATGTTGAAATCTAATTATAATGAATGCTCAACAGAAAGTAAAAATGAAAGTTATGATATTTAAAATTATGTGCATTTCATGGTTGCTGGGAATTATTCTACGTGGATATTGACAGTCTGTGCATGAAAGAACAAGTAAAAGTATGCTTTAGCTATAGAATTTCCTGCAATTTTGATCAGATAGGAAGTTACCCACTGATTCCAATTATGACTCTTACTAATACAACTGCAAAGATGCAACGTCTCTTTTATCCAAAACAGAAGCTCACATATGAGGGAAAATTTAAGTTCTATTAATATTAAAAAGTCTATAAGATTATTTTTCACACTATAGGTATTATTTATATATAACACTAAACAGCATAACTACTACATGGAATGATTTATATTGGTGTAAATGTATAATAAATTTGGTCAGCTCCTACTTTTTAGTTTATTAGTTTTGTTTAGCAAGGAGTTGTTGTTTTGTCTTCTTAATAGGTATAATGTGAGATTTTTACTTTTTAATTGAGGTAAAATTAGGATATAACATTATATTAGTTTCAGGTATACAACATAATAATTTGATCTTTGTATACACTACAAATTGATCACCACAATAAGTCTAGTTCCATCCACCACCGTACAGTTGAACCCCTTCACCCATTTCATCCAACACCAACCCTCTTACCCTTTGATAACCACCAATCTACTCTTTTATCTATAAATTTTGTTTTGTTTGTTCTTTTTTTTTTTTTTTTTTTTTTAGATTCCACATATAAGTTAAGTCATATGGTATTTGTCTTTGTCTGACTTATTTCATTTAACATAATACCCTCAAGGTCCATCCATGTTGCTGCAAATGATAAGATTTCATTCTTTTTATGGCTCAGTAATATTGCATGGTATATATACCACATCTGCTTTATCTGTTCATCTGGATATACACACTTAGGTTGTTTCCATATGTTGGCTATTGTAAATAAAGCTTCAATGAACATAGGGGTGCATATGTGTTTTCAAATTAGTGTTTTCATTTTCTTCAGGTAAATATCCAGAAGTGGAATAGCTGGATTATATGGTAGTTCTATTTTTAAATATTGAGGGGCCTCCCTATTTTCATAGTGGCTGCACCATTTTGTGTTTCTACCAACAGTGGAAGAAGGTTCCCTTTTCTCTACATCCTTGCCAATACTTGTTATTTCCCGTCTTTCTGATAGTAGCCATTCTAACATGTGTGAGGTAATATCTCATCATGGTTTTGATTTGCATTTTTCTGATAACTAGTGATGTTGAACGTCTTTTCATGTGCCTGTTGGCCATCTGTATTTCTTCTTTGGAGAACTGTCTATTTAGATCCTCTACCCATTTTTAAAATTGGATTATTTATTTTGCTATTGGGTTGTTTGAATTCTTTATATATTTTAGACACACACATACACACACACACACACACACACACACACACATATAGCTTTTATCAGATATATGATTTTCAAATACTTTCTCCCATTCAATAGCTTGCCTTTTCATTGTATTGATCGGTTTCTTTGCTGCACAGAGGCTTTTTAGTTTGATATAGTCACACTTGCTTATTTTTGCTGTTATTATCTGTCCTTTTTTTATTATTCTTTAACTACATTTAATATATTTGTTTTGTGATTTTTTTTTTATTAATTTGTTTTTGTTACAAATGTTTCTCCTTTTTCCCTCCATTGACACCCTGCCCCTCATCCCCCCCCGCCTCATCCCCAGCACCGTTGTCCATGTCCATTGGTCATGCACACATGCATATTAAGTTCTGTGGTTTATCTCCTCCCCCCCAACGCCCCTCCTCTGAGGCCCGTCAGTCTGTACCCCACTTCTATGTCTCTGGGTCAATTCTGTTCATCAGTTTATTTAGTTCATTATATTCCACAAATAAGTGAGATCACGTGATATTTGTCTTTCTCTACTTGGCTTGTTTCGCTTAGCATAATACTCTCCAGGTCCTTCCATGCCATCTCAAAGGATAAGAGATCTTTCTTTCTTACAGCTGCATAGTATTCCATTGTGTACATATGCCACAGCATTTTTATCCACTCATCTACTGATGGACACTTGGGTTGTTTCCAGATCTTAGCTATTATAAATAGTGCTGCTATGAACATAGGGGTAGATGTATTCTTTCTGGTTGGTGTTTCAGGTTTCTTAGGGTATATTCCTAGAAGTGGGATCACTGGGTCAAATGGCAGTTCAATTTTTAACTTTTTGAGGTAACACCATAGTGTTTTCCACAGTGGCTGCACCAGTCTGCATTCCCACCAGCAGTGTACTAGAGTCCCCTTTTCTCCACACCCTTGCCAACACTTGTTGTTTGATGATTTGTTGATGGCAGCCATTCTGACAAGTGTGAGGTGATACATCATAGTTGTTTTAATTTGCATCTCTCTGATGATTAGTGACCTTGAGCATTTTGTCATATGTCTCTTGGCCATTTTTATGTCCTGTTTGGAGAGGTGTCTATTTAGGTCCTCTGCCCATTTTTTAATTGGGTTCTTTGTCTTCCTTTGGTTGAGTTGCATGAGCACTCTATATATTTTGGAAATTAACCCCTTATCTGATGCATCATTGGCGATTATGGTCTCCCATATAGTGGGATCCCTTTCCGTTTTGATGGTTGTTTCTTTTGCTGTGCAGAAGCTTTTTAGTTTGATGTAGTCCCATGTGTTCATTTTTTCCTTTGTTTCTCTTGCCTTAGGTGTTGTATCAGTGAAAATTCTGCTGTGTATGATGTCTGAAATTTTGTTGCCTGCATTTTCTTCTAGAATTTTTATGCATTCACGAGTTACATTTAAGTCTTTTATCCATTTTGAGTTTATTGTCATGTATGGTGTAAGTTGGTGGTCTAGCTTCATTTTTTTGCATGTAGCTGTCCAATTTTCCCAACACCATTTACTGAAGAGACTGTCTTGACTCCACTGTATGCTCTTGCCACCTTTGTTAAATATTAATTGAGCATATTGTCTTGGGTCAATTTCTGGGTTCTCTATTCTGTTCCATTGATCTATCTGCCTATTCTTGTGCCAGTACCAGGCTGTTTTTTTTTTATTTTTTATTTTTTTTTATTTTATAGAATCTCATACCCTTGCTTTCTTTGTTCAGATAGAGTGGGAGGGAGAGAGAGGAAGAGAGAGAGAGAAACATCGACGTGAAAGGGACACATCGAGCGGCTGCCACCCGCACGACCAACCAGGGCCGGGGACAAACTGCAACCCAGGTACATGCCCTTAGCGGGAACCGAACCCGGGTCTCTCTGGACCGCAGGCCGACGCTCTAACCGCTGAGCCAAACCGGCCAGGGCAGTACCAGGCTGTTTTGATTACAGTGGCTTTGTAGTATAACCTGAAATCTGGTAATGTGATCCCTCCTACTTTGTTCTTCTTTTTCAAGATTTCTGTAGCCATTCGGGGTCTTTTTTGGTTCCATATAAACTTTTGGAGTGTTTGTTCTGGTTCTGTGAAATATGTCGTTGGTATTTTGATGGGGATTGCATTGAATCTATAGATTGCTTTGGGTAGTAAGGACATTTTAATGATGTTAATTCTTCCAATCCATGAACAAGGTATATGTTTTCACTTTTTTATATCTTCCTCTATTTCTTTTTTCAATGACCTATAGTTTTCTGTGAAGGGGTCCTTTACTTCTTTGGTTAAGTTTATCCCTAGGTATCTTAATTTTTTTTGCTGCAATGGTAAATGGGATTGTTTTTTTAGTTTCTATTTCGGTGAGTTCATCATTGATATATAAGAATGGCATCAATTTCTTGACATTAATTTTGTATCCTGCTACTTTGCCAAATTCATTTATTAAGTCTAGTAGATTTTTGATGGAGTCTTTAGGGTTTTCTATGTACAATATCATGTCATCTGCAAATAATGACAGTTTCACTTCCTTCTTTTCAATTTGGATCCCCTTTATTTTTTCTTCATGTCTAATTGCTGTGGCTAAGACTTCCAGTACTATGTTAAATAAGAGTGGTGAAAGTGGGCATCCCTGTCTTGTTCCCGTTCTCAAGGGGAATGCTTTTAGTTTTTGCCCATTGAGAATGATGTTGGCTGTAGGTTTTTCATATATGGCATTTATTATGTTGAGATATGGTCCCTCTACTCCCACATTGCTGAGCGTTTTTATCAGAAATGGGTGCTGGATTTTGTCAAATGCTTTTTCAGCATCTATTGATATGATCATATGGTTTTTATCTTTCATTTTGTTTATGGGTGTATCACATTTATTGATTTGTGAATATTGTACCATCCTTGCATGCCTGGGATGAAACCCACTTGGTCATGATGAATAATTTTTTTGATATATTGCTGCATCTGATTTGCTAATATTTTGTTAAGGATTTTGGCATCGGTGTTCATCAGGGATATTGGCCTGTAGTTTTCTTTCTTTGTAGTGTCTTTATCTGGTTTTGGAATTAAGATTATGCTGGCCTCATAAAATGAATTTGGAAGTGTTTCATCTTCTTGGATTTTTTGGAATAGTTTGAGGAGAATGGGTATTAGATCTTCTTTGAATGTTCGGTAAAACTCCCCTGTGAAGCCATCTGGGCCTGGGCTTTTGTTTGCTGGGAGTTTCTTAATTACATCTTCAATTTCCTTTGTTGTTATTGGTCTGTTCAAGTTTTCTATCTCTTCCTGGGTCAGTTTTGGGAGGCTGTGTGTTTCTAGAAATTAGTCCATTTCTCCTAGGTTGTCCAGTTTGTTGGCGTATAATTGTTCATAGTATGTTTCAATGATCCTTTGTATTTCTGTGGTGTCAGTTGTTACTTCTCCTCTTTCATTTCTGATTTTGTTTATTTCGTTCCTCTCTTATTGTTTCTTGGTGAGTCTGGCTAAAGGTCCATCGATCTTGTTTATCTTTTCAAAGAACTAGCTTTTTGTTTCATTGATCTTTTGAATTTTTTTTTAGTCTCTATGTCATTTATTTCTGCTCTGACCTTTACTATTTCCTTCTTCCTGCTAGCTCTGGGTTTTTCTTTTTGTTTACTTTCTAATTCTTTAAGTTGTAGGGTTAGAAAGTCAATTAGGAATTTTTCTTGTTTCTTGAGGTAGGCCTGTAGTGCTATGAATTTCCCTCTCAGGACTGCTTTCGCTGTGTCCCATAGATTTTGTGTTGTTGTGTGTTTGTTTTCATTGGTTTCCAGGAAATTTTTAATTTCTTCCTTGATCTCGTTAGTAACCCATTAGTTGTTTAATAGCATGCTATTTAGCCTCCAAGTGTTTGAATGTTTTTGTGTGCTTTTACTGTAATTGAGTTCTAGTTTCATGCCACTGTGATCTGAGAAGATGCTTGATATTATTTCAATTTTCTTGAATTTGTAGAGACTTGCTTTGTTCCTAATATGTGGTCTATCTTTGAGAATGACCCATGTGCACTTGAGAAGAATGTATATTGTGCAACTTTGGGGTGAAATGTTCTGTAAATATCAATGAAGTCCAACTGATCTAGTTTGTCTTATAAGAACTCTATGTCCTTGTTATTTTTTGTCTAGAATATCTATCCAGTGGTGTCAGTGGCATGTTAAAGTCACCCACTATGATCGTGTTGCTATTGATCTCTCCCTTGAAGTCCTCCAGAAGCTTTTTAGTATATTTTGGTGCTCCCATATTTGGTGCATATATGTTTACCAGGGTTATATCCTCTTGTTGGATTGATCCTTTTAATATTATGTAGTGATCTTCTCTGTCTCTTATTATGGCCCTTGTTTTGAAGTCTATCTGGTCAGATATGAGTATTGCTACTCCAGCTTTTTTTATTTCCATTTGCTTGGAAAATTTTTCCCCCATCCCTTCACTTTCATCCTGTGTGAGTCTTTTGTTGTGAGGTGGGTCTCTTGTAGACAGCATATATATGGGTCGTGTTTTCTTATCCAGTCAACTACCCTATGTCTTTTGATTGGAGCATTTAAGCCATTTACATTTAAGGTAATTATTGATAGATAGTTATTAGTTGCCATTTTAATTTTATGCCTGTGTTCCTCTCTCTCTCTCTGTTTCTTCTTCTTACAACAGTCCCTTCAGCATTTCTTGCAGTGCTGGTTTGGTGGTGGTTAATTCCTTTACCTTTTTTTTGTTTTTGTTTATTATCCATGAAGCTCTTTATTTCTCCTTCAGTTTTGAATGATAGCCTTGCTGGATAGAGTAGTCTTGGATTCAGACCCTTGCCTTGCATTACTTTGTACACTTCATGACACTCCCTTCTGGCCTGCATCGTTTCTATTGAGAAATCAGCTGACAGTCTAATGGGAACTCCCTTGTAGGTAACTTTCTGTCTCTCCCTTGCTTCCTTTAAGATTCTTTCTTTGTCTTTAATGTTTGCCATTTTTATTATGATGTGTCTAGCTGTGGGTCTTCTGGGGTTCATCTTGCTTGGAACTCTCTGTGTTTCCTGGACTTGTGTGACTTTTTCCTTCACCAGTTTAGGGAAGTTTTCTGTCATTATTTCTTCAAACAGGTTCTCTATTCCTTTCTCTTATTCTTCTCCTTCTGGTATCCCTATAATGTGAATGTTGTTACGTTTTGTATTGTCCCACAGCTCCCTTAAACTTTCCTCCTGCTTTTTAAACTTTTTTTTCCATTTGCTGCTCTATTTGGGTGTTTTTCTCTACCTTGTCTTCTAAGTCACTGATTTGGTCTTCAGCTTCTTCTAATCTACTATTGAACCCTTTTAAGGTATTTTTCATAACAGCTATGTCATTCTTTATTTCCTCTTGATTTTTATGCATAGCTTCTACCTCTTTTTTTAGGCTGAAGTAGTTCCCAGTGAGCTCTTCATAATTCTTATTAAGTTACTTGTAGTTCTCACCAAATTGTTTGAGCACCCTTAAAATCATTGCTTTGAATTCTTTATCTGACAAGTTGCTGTCTTCCATTTTCTGTAGTTCCTTTTCTGGTGATTCCTTTTTTTCTTTCCTTTGGGTGTTGTTTCTTTGTCTCCCCATTTTAGCTGTCTGGTAGCTCTAGACCTGGTGAGGGATGTTTGGATGTGTAGGCAGCTCACTGTATATCAAATATAGCTACTGTGCCTCCCAGACTGTTTCGTTGTGTGTTGCCTCTTGCCCGCTATGGATCCTGGAGGACTGACTACTGGGGGCTGGTATTGGTGTGTCCTGGTAGGTACTTCTGCTGGATCACGTGGGCCCCTCTGCTGTGTTCCCAGCTGGTCACTGGTGCCACCTGTAGCTGTATAGCTCAGGCACTGTTGGAGCCGCGCTCCCTGCCTGTACCGTGGGCAGCTGGGTTGTACAGGCCCCGTTGGAGCCCCCACTTCCCGCTGATCCCGTGGGCAGCTGGGTGGCACAGGCCTCTCTTGTTCCCCAGCACCCCGCAGGTCCTGTGGGCGGCTGGATCACACAGTCCCTTTGGAGACCCAGCCCCGGTGCCTATCTTGTGGGCCACTGGGTCTCGCAGGCCTCTTTGGTGCCCCAGCACCCCACAGGTCCTGCAGTGGCTGGATTGCACCAGTCCCTCTCGAGCCCCAGCTCCCCACCGCTCTTGTGGACCACTGGGTCACAGGGGCCTCTGTGGACCCCCAGGTCCCTCAGCTGGCGGCTAGGGAGTGCTGCTGCCCCATGGGGCTCCCCTCCTGCTCAGCCTTTGCTGTAGTTTTTGGGGATGGGTCTCAACTGCCAATCTGTGCTTCTGTTGCCTGGGGATGGATGTCTGCTCCCCAGCCTCTGTTGCTGGGGGTATATCTCAACTCTGATCAGGCTGCTACTGCGGGGGATGGTGCTGGGCTCCCGGCCGTTTGCGGCTTCCACAACCGGCACCTTGGTAGCTCCACTACTGTGCACTGGTCTGTGTTGACACAGGGTGTCCACTGGTCCGAGGGTGCCAGGTGCACTGGTGGGCTCAGGTTGCTGGGCCCTAGCTGTCCCACTGCCTCCTCCCAGGGAAGACCCCGGATCTTCCAAGATGGTGGGACCTCCCTGGGGAGCAAGGAGAAGCGCCCTGAAGGGCCGCTTACCGTGGTAGCCGGCTGCTCCCGTCCACAGCACAGGAACCTGCTACTCTGCGTCTCTGCACTGCACGAGTTTGGTCGTCCACCTTCACGTCCACTCACACTCTCTCACACACCAGCTCACTCTCTCATGCACTCACCCTCCCTCCAGTCCTGCCCGCCGCCATCTTCCTGTTTTTTCTATCTGTCCTTTTGGAGTCAGATCCAAAAACTCAACAACAAGACCAGTGTCAGGGAGCTTACTGTCCATGTTTTCTTCTAGGATTTTATGGTTTCAGGTCTTACATTCAAGTCTCTAGTCCATTTTGAGTTTATTTTTGTGTTTGGTATAAGATAGTGGTCTAGTTCCATTCTTTTGCTTGTGGCTGTACAGTTTTTCCAACAGTATTTACTGAAGAAATTGTCTCTTCTCCATTGTATATTCTTGGCTCCTTTGTCATAAATTAATTGACCATACATGTGTGGGTTTATTTCTGGGCTCTCAGTTCTGTTCCATTATTCTATGTGCCTGTTTTTATGCCAACACCATACTGTTTTGATTACTATACCTTTGTAGTATAGTTTGAAGTCAGGGAGCATGAAATCCCCAACTTTGTTCTTTCTCAATACTACTTTGGCTATTTGGGGTCTTTTGTGGTTTCATACAAATTTTAGAATTATTTGTCTAATTCTGTGGAAAATGCCATTGGAATTTTGATGGGGATTGCAGTGAATCTGTAGATTGCTTTGGGCAGTATGGATATTTTAACAGTATTGATTCTTCCAATCCATGAGCATGGTGTATCCTTTCATTTATTTATGCCTTCTTTAATTTCTTTCATCAATGCCTTATAGTTTTCAGTGTACAGACCTTTCACCTCCATGATTAAGTCTATTCCTAGGTATTTTATTGTTTTTGATATAATTGTAAATGTGATTGTTTTCTTAATTTTTCTCTCTGATAGTTTATTACTAGTGTATACAAATGCAACATATTTCTGTATGTTGATTTTGTATGCTGCAGCTTCACTGAATTAATTTATTAGTTCTAACACTTTTTTGGTGGAGTCATTAGGCTTTTCTATATTGTATGACATCTGTAAATAGTGACAGTTTTAAGTCTTCCTTTCCAAATTGGATTTCTTTTATTTCTTTATTGTTGTCTGATTGCTCTGGCTAAGACTTCCAATACTGTGTTGAATAATACAGCAAAAGTGGGGATTCTTGAACTGTTCTTGATCTTAGACAAAAATCTTTTAGCTTTTCACTGTTGAATATGATGTTAGCTGTGGTTTTGTTATATATGGCCTTTATTATGTTGAAGTATGTTCTCTCTGTTCCTACATTGTGAGAATTTTTATCATCAGTGAATGTTGAATTTTGTCAGATGCTTTTTCTGCATCTATTTAGATGATCATGTGCTTTTAATCTTTTATTTTGTTAATATGGTATATCACATTGATTGATTTGTGGATGTTGAACCATCCTTGCATCCCTGAAATAAATATCACTTGATTGTGGTGTAGGATCCTTTTAATGTATTGTTGAATTCAGTTTGCTAATATTTTGTTGAGGATATTTGCATCTGTGTTCATCAGGAATATTGGCCAGTAATTTTCTTTTCTTGTAGCCTCCTTGTTTGAATTTGGTATCAGATATATGATTTGGTGCCTGCCAGCACCTTTATTCCCAGAATAATTCCTGAAAGAGGGTGGATGCTTTAAGATTAAGCTACTGAAGATGCACCTGGGTGGGGTGTCAGGCATGTTGAGTAGGGAGGCTGTGTGGTTCTCAGAGCCCTCAGTGTGGCACTGCCCCACCCTGTGGTTTCCAAGGGGTGGTCTGCTGCTCCTGTGACAGTGGTCCCTGTGGGCCTGCTGAGTAAGTGTCCTGTGTTGGCTGTGAAGGAACAGCAGGCACTCACTGTGAGAAGCTGTGAACCATACAGACTTTTTTTGGTAATATTTTTTTGTTTATTGATTTTTTAGAGAGAGAGGAAAGGAGAGGAAGAGAGAGATAGAAATGTCGGTGAGAAAGAACATCGACTGGCCGCCTCCTGCATGGCCCCCACTGGGGATTGGGCCCACAACCTGAGCATGTGCCCTGACTGGGGATCAAGCCAACAACCTCGTAGTGCATGTGTAGACACTCAACCATGGAGCCGCACTGGCTGGGCCATACAGACTTTTAAAAATATATGTTTTTATTGATTTTAGAGAGAGAGGACAGGAGAGGGAACAGTGATGAGAAAAACATCTCTTGGCTGCCTCCTGCATGCCCCCCACTGGGGATCAAGCCTGCAACTCAGGCATGTGTGCAGACTGGAATCAAACCAGCAACCTCTTGGTGCAACTTCTTGAATGAGGTTCAACCACCTGAGACACACTGGCCAGGGCAACCATACAAACTTTAATGGGTGTTGAGTACCTGGTTGGAAGGAAGAACTATGGCATCCTCATTGAAAACAATCAGTCAGTTGCAATCACGCCGTGTTTATCGCCAGCTTTTCCATGACCAGCCTGAATCAAACACATGAAATCCCTATATTGACAATAAAAGATAATTCTAATACCTTTGTTAATGAGGAAAAAATGCAGAATGGCCTTTTTCAAACTTTGAAAATGGGATAGAGTTTCTTCTGGAGTGTTTGAAAGTAAATGCAGAGTGGACTAATAACCTTTGGTTGCGTGCTCTTCTTGTTTGGACGTCTTTGGGAAACCATGGTAAATCAAGCCATGTGGCAGCTTGGAGGACTTCCTGTGGACAATTAGACAGAAAAATGCACTCACCTTGTCATGCTGTCAGTTAAAGTTACCACTAAAACAACATGTACACTCATTTGTGGACATCTGATTATAGAGCCAGAATATGTTACTGAATTTCTTAAAGCAGTTCATTCTCAGAAACAGCATCCACAGATTGAAAGTTATTACTCACCTATTGACGAGCCAGCCATTGGAAGTGAAAATATTGATCTGTCAGGATGGCAGGAAAAAAAAAACAGACATTCAGAGGGAAAACATTTGTACTCCTGAATGTCAAGCAGCTTAAAGTTCAGCGGTTGTTTTTGGAGGAGGAGATACTAGGTTGATAACAGAAGAAAACAAGGAAGAGCTTCTTTTTGGCTCCTGGAAGTTGTGTTGTTGCTGCAGGAATAACAAATTCACAGAACTTTATTTTCGACTCTCGGAAAAAAATGGATTTATTTAATTATGGATGTGCTCCAAAGACAGGGTATTAGACCTATTCCTCAAGCAGATGTTGGGTTGGCAGTTGTTTTCATGGCTACAGAAAATTACTGTGAGCCTCAGGGCCAGCCCAGTACACTATGGATTTGAGTGAAAGGCCAAAAGAAATCAAAATCTCCAGAATGGAACAAAAATTCAGAATGCCTTCACAAGAAACATCCACTGTAAAGGAGCCCCCCCAAAATAAGCTCTGACAATAATGCTGTAGTATCAGATTCTTGAGTTAGGATGAAAATCCCAAACTATCAACTTTCACCAGTGAAGTTCCCAGGTGTAAATAGTAGAGACCAGCCTTCCCAGCAGCTGCAGACCAACCCCATCCAAAACCACTTCCAATTATCCACGAAGAAAAGGGAAAGGGGTGAAGAAAATCAAGAAATTTCTTCATCTACATCAGCAAGAAGGGCCATGTCTTGTTCTCTTCTAGAACAGACACAACCTGCTGCCCCCTCAACAGGGAAGAAAATAAGGAGCAGCATCTCTCTCAGAACAAGCCTGTGGGGAAAAAACCAGATTATCTTATTTACCGAGGTAGATTCAGAATCCACTGTGAAAAATTCTGCTTTAAATCTCTTTCTACAGAAAAACTGAAATCAGGAAAACAAAAACAAAAATTGATTATTTAGCCACAGAAAATGAAGTGTTGGAAGAGTTAGTCAAGAACACAAAACCAAAGTTAGAAAGTTCAAAACAAGAGGAAAATGTCAAAATTAGAAAAATGCCAAGACTGAATAGAAAAACAAATGGTTCTTTTTATGATGAAGCAATACCAGAAAGTAAAAAATATATGTCTCAGAAAATGTAATTGGGAAGACATGTGAGATCAAGAAAGCACTACTATGATCAACTAAAGAAGAACCATCACAATGACAGGCTTCAGGACGGTGGTGAGCTGCCTCCAAGGAAGGTGTTACTGGCTCAATGTAGATCACTGACGGTTAGTAACTCTGCCTCCAGAAATGCACCCAGTGTAAATGATGATTATGGTCAACTAAAGAATTTCAGGAAGTTCAGAAAGGTTGCATTTCCTCGAGCAAGAAAACTTCCACAGATCATTGAAGGATCAGATCTGATAGCTCATGTGCTCGAAAGAATACAGAATTACGAGGGTGGTTAAGGCAGGAAATGGAGGTGCAAAATCAACATGCAAAAGAAGAGTCTCTTGCTGATGGTCTCTTCAGATACAACCCTAATGTAAAAAGGGGAAGATAACTGAGGATTTTATAAAGAAGCCTCATTTCCTGACACGCATCACTTCTTGTTTCCGCTGGGAGACACATATATAGTAGATACAGGGATTTAAATTACAAATATTCTCTGGCCTGAATTTGTTAAATAAATGTACACAACTCCAAAATTAGCTAATGAATTTCCTTCACATGTGGTCTAGGCACTTTTTAAACTGCTGCTTTTGCCTGGGGTCCCAGGGTGAGTGAGTCTGTGTGCCAAGCCTTTGAGAGAGGACTCTCCATTCCCCAACATCCTTTGGGCCTCCTGGCTGTAAGCCGCATTGGTTTTCAAAGCCAGAGGTTTTGAGGTTCCATCTCTTTGGTGCAGGTCCCAAGGGTTGGGGTGCCTCGTGTGGGACACAAATCCTTCACTCCTCAGACTCTGTGTTTGTGAAGTTTCTCCTGATGGTAGGCCATCACGTTGGGGTGGGGGCGGGTTGGGCAAGACCACCTCTCTGCCTCACCTACGCATCGCTGTGGTCCTTTTATCCTTTGTTGTAGTGGAGCTTCAGATAGCTCCCAGGCCTTTTTCAGATGGAGCTGATTCATACGTAGCTGTAGATTTGCTGTGACTGCGGAGGAGGGGAATTCAGGATCTCCCTGCGCCACCATCTGGAACCGCCTGCATGAGATACTCACTTTGAAATAAAAATGTTCATTGTGATAAGTGTATTTATGTCCTTGGCCCTCTTTTATACAGTAAATGCATCTAACAACTTATACTTTCCAGAGTTTCTGAGTGAATCTAGGGCATTACTATTCTGTCCCTTGAGTTACAGGAATAATATAGAAACGGATCACAGAATGGCTGTTTGGTTTTCAGGATCATTGTAGAGCGTATGATCGGCACGTGGTTCCTAAGGAGTAATAGCGCCTTCTCCAACACCACATTCGCTTTCCGGAATCGTGTCCGTTCACTGAGGAGCCAGACTTCTTCCCTGTGTTTTCCTGGATCTGACAGAACCAGGAAACCCACCACCACTAACAGCACAACCTAACCAAGGGGTGGGGTGGGGAAAGGGGCTCACCTTTGTGAGACAGTGAGAGGGAAGTGTTCCATGGGTGTTTATTGAGTTAAAACTGTCAGTCTGCTCCCAGGAGAAAACCTGGGCGCTGGCCTTACAAACATTGCACCTTGAGGATAGTCCTCAGGCTGGCCCAGCAACTACCAGACTCTTTGACAGCCCCAGGGGGGTGTGGAATCGGGGAAACCACCTTGAGATTCTTAAACATAAAAGTAAAACATGAAGGCCCTGGCCGGTTTCTCAGTGGTTAGAGCGTCAGCTGGCAGACAAGAGAGTCGCGGGTTTGATTCCGGTCAAGGGCACATGCTCTGGATGCAGTTCATCCCCGGCCCTGGTCGGGGTCATGCGGGAGGCAACCAGTCAATGGGTCTCTGACACATTGATGTCTCTCTCTCTCTCTTTCTCTCTCTCTTTCTCTCTCTCCCTCCCTCCCTCCCTCCCTCCCACTCTATCTGAAGATAAATGAGAAATATCCTTGGGTGGGGATTTTTTTTTAAAAAAGGAAAACATGAAGATTCTCTTCCAGTTTATTTCCTTTCCCATTCCAGATTGCCTTGGGTGTTCCTTTTTACCTGATTTCACCTGCACAACAATGTTGCTGGTGGGAAAGCACAGTGGGACCTGCCCCCTGCCCTGCATCCCTGAGCGATGCCCCCGGCAGGAGAAAAGCCAGAGAACTATGGTTTATCTGGGAAATGTTTTATAACTGATCACACTATCAGGATCCGTTCTTCTGGATTATTCACAAACTTTAGGATAGACAAGAGTCTGGAAGACTATAACAGATTTGATCATTGGTTAATTTATATAGTTAATATATATAATAGTATTAGATGATGTGAAATTTTTACTGTTCATGTAAAACAGTTTTGTATCATTTGTATCCCCCCCTTTTTTCCCACGGAGATCATGGGTTGCTTTCATACTAAAACAAACAAATAAACAAACAAACAAAAAAAAAAAAACACAGAGATTTTACAATAGCAGGATTAGAACAAAAGTAATTTAAAACCCCAAACAGTATAGTAACAAACAGGTGTTAGTGTTCACTTATGGTTGTAGATGAGATGGGTAATAAACTGTGTGTAGTATATTAGCAAATGCACTGTTTAGGCACTAGTCCCTGAATCTACATTAGTCTTTTGAGGGAATTGAAGTCCCAGAATAGACAGTAATCAGTAGCACATCCAAAGTGTTACTCTCCCAGGCACTCACTGTTCTAAGAGCTTTACATGGATTATCTCATTTAATTCTCTCCGCCATCCTAAGTAGTAGGTATTATGCATGAGGAAGATAAGCTTTAGAGAAGGAGACTACAAATAAATGTGACAAGCAGGAGGTGTGAAAAGCGCTCATCCATTAGGAATTGACCTCTTACTGCTGGAAATCAGCGAGGTAGCCCCGGCTGGGCCCGGTGGTGGCCAGTTGGGATTTGAACATCTCCCCAGGCTCAACACTTGGCCACTCTCTTACAACTGCCTAAGGAGATGTGGAATTCTAAGCAGATTCTACGACTCTGAAAAGAAGTATCCTGCTTGCCTTTCACCTTCTGGACGATGAAAAGGGCTGCAATCAGCTTCTGATGTTCTTAGCAACTTAGATTACATCCCATTAATTTATATTCTTGTTGGTACAAGAGCAAGAAACAGGTGTGGCCCAGTCTTGGATGACAAAGGAGGGTTTGGAACATTGCAGTGGACTTTCGTTTGGAAGTTGCATTTTGCCCGCCCAGTGTTCTTTATTTTGGTGATCTGGACGGCAGAATCATGATACACTGAGTACTATCCACCTCATTTCCAAACTGGCTCTTCAAGTTTTCAGAACCTCTTATCAGACTGAAACGCAGCCAAGGTTAAAGCTGCCCAGTGTCCCCGTGCCGTCCCAACCCACTGCTCAGGGACTCCTATTTAGCACACTGCATTATCAAACAGTCTGCCGAGCCCTCTGCAGAGCCGGCCTGTGTGTGAGGTCATCTTGTTTCAGCATTGGTTTTCTTTTTCTTCTTACCTTGGTTATGACCACAATCCTCAAAAGGAAAGGAAAGCTGTCCTCAGGCATCAGAAACAGGTTCCTTTTATTCAGGCACCTAGTGTGTGTGTGCTTTATTGTAACATGTGTGTACAACACGAATAGGATGTTATACACATATACTGCATCAACACCAAGGTCTGTGATTAGGCTGTGGTCATCCAGTGGGGGACTGACATCGCCAGACAGTTATTTGGTACGTGCTGCCTATGTTTGTGTTTTAAAATCGTAGCAATGAACTTTTGTTTTAAATGTACAAGCATTTGTACATTTCCAAAACCATGATTTATCCACGGTCCATGTCATGCTCCTAGGTTCTCCTTAAAGAAGAACATGCCTTATGGGGAATACAGAAACCTAAAGAGGGCTGTGTCAGTTCAATAAACCACCCCCAAATATTGTTATTTCTCATGGTCGTGAGGATTAAATGAGATAATTCATATGAAGCTTCTACAACAGTGCGTGGCAGAGAGTAAGTGCGGGGTGTTGCTTACTCAGCTCACCTGGGCTCAGTCATACAGTGCAGTGGTGGGTCACCTGGGTACTGGCCTCCCTTTCCCCGTGGTCCTCACCCTCCAGGAGGCTAGTCCCAGCTTCGTCACATCGTGGTTTCAGTGTTCCCACTGTAAGAGAGGGCACGCCCAGGTGTGCCAGTGCTATTTAAGCCTCTGCTTGCATCACGTTTGCTACTATTTTCTTGGTCAAACCAAGCCTCATGGCCAAGCCCGGATTCAAAGAGTAGGGAATTTGACACAACTTCTTGATCGGAGGTACTGCTAAGAATTTGTGGCCATTTTTTTTTTTTTTTTTGGTAATCAAGTATAGTCTGCCTCTGGCAAAATTTATTCCCATTTCTCCTATAAGAAAAATATGCTTACCCTCATCCTAGGGTTCCCAGAAGTCTCATCCCATTATGGCATCAGCCTCTAAGTCTGGAGGCTCATCCATGATTTGTATCACTTCTGGATACAAGGTGAGACAGCTCTTCACACGTGGAGCCTCTTAATCCTGAGACAGTGCTCTAGAGAAAAAGGATCTCCTCATACACATCCATCGTAAATGGTGAAGCAGGAAAAGGATAACCAAAATACATCATCCATTAAAAACAAAGGCACATGGACAGGATACAAATAGCGATCACTCGTCCACAGCAGTTCTGCCAGGTCCTTGTTGCTGGGTCCCCCCACCCTGGAGCCAGAGGCTGTTCCTTGATAGAACCCAGTCTTGCTTCTCAGGAGTGGCTCACCTGTTCCCCACTGCCCTTGACCCTACCCTCTGAGACATTCTGCCTTTCTCCTAAGAAATGGCTCGTGTTTGCTTCTAAATCACTTCCTTGGCCTCGTTCCTGCTCATGGAAAGTCAGATACCCAGAAGACTCTTTCCGTTTGAATGGTCTCTGTCTCTTTTATGTCAAGCTTTTGTGCTTGTTAGTAAAACTTAAAAACTTGGTAGATTTCCTAGGATCCATGTCCCTAAAACCCATGGTCACACTCTCTACTTTGGGCTGAGTGCCAGGCTTTTATGAGATAATACCTTGAGGGGTCTCAGAGCCCCTTTGTCTAGCAGAGATGGTCTACTAGACATCACATTCAATTTCACAAAGGTCTTTACTCTGAGGCCATTTCTTCCGATCAGAATCTTTTCTTCCGGCGGAAGAGCCTGGAGAGCTAAAAGATTTTATTTTCCAATCTCGTGAGTTCTGGTTCTTCTCTGCTTCCTATAAACAATGCTTATTGACTAGATAATTCATTTTCAGCTCACCTTTCTCTCGTAAAACCTCACATACAGCTAGAAGGACTCCATGGACACTTGCAGTATTCTATTTGGAGATCTTTGCAGCTAGATCCAGAACCCACTGTGTGCATTTTGACTTCGTGCTGCCAGAGGCAGCAGCTTTGCCAGGTGTTTTGCTACTATGTAATAGGGATGCCTTTTTTCCTACTGCTGTGCAATTCTCTCATCACGTTTGCAGCCTGCACTAACCATTTTCCCAGTTTTTACCTCCCTGCTTTTCACCTGCTGTCTGGTCTCAAAGTCAGTGTTGAATGTTTTAGGTTTTTGTTACAGTAGCGTGATACTTCAAGGTACCAGTGTCTGTCTGTATCAACTAGTTTTTGCTGTCTAAGAAAGTGCTACAAATCTCAATGGCTTAAAGAGCAATGATTTATTAGTTCTTGCCATTCTGTTGACTGGCTGAGCAGTCCTCTGTTAATCTCCTGGGCACATTCATGGACCTTCAGTTTGCTGATGGGTTGGCTGGGGCGGCGTCCCACGTGGGCCAGCCCATGGGGTTGTTTCAGGGTTTGCAGGAGCGAGCCCTTGTGTACAAGTGCTTTTCCAGCCTCTTCTTGCGTCATATTTACTAATGTCACCATTGGCCAAAACAAGTTCCAGTCTTATGGCACACTCAAGTTCGGGGTATTGAGGAAGTCTATAGCTCTTGACTTGGAGAAGCTGCAAAGAATGTGTGGTTAAGTTTTTTCAACTTTCCACAAAGAATGTGTACAAATGAGGGGGTAAAGAATGGGGCACTTAGGAGGTCAGGTCAAGAACATTGGATGTGAATTGATGGTCATCACATCAGGGAAATAATCTAACCATTTGATGTTTTCATACTTCAGATACTATCTGGTAGTAAAATAGTAACGTTAATAGCAATCATTTATTGAGGTTTCAGTATATGCCAGGCTCTTGAAAATGCTATACATGTATTGGAATGTTATTGCTGTCAGTGGACATGAAGCAGAGCAGAGGAGAACATGTGCTCTCTGTAGTAAGCCCACTTCCAAGAGAAAGAGGGAAGAGGAAGCTGGGTTACCATGACAATTTCTCCTTCCAGATTGACTAGTCAGACGAGGAACCTATGCCCCTTGGCAGGGAAGGAAATCTCAGAGTGGGAAAGAATATTTCTTCTTAACAACACTAACCTCACATACCCCCAGCTCTTCCCACAGCTTCAGGGTAGGATGGAGTGGACAGAACATCGTCATAGGCCATGGACAGATGTGCGCTGAGTCCCTGACTGCTCACTTACTAACGGGATGATTGGAAAAGGAACTGAACTTTTCTGGAATCCAGTTACTAGTCTATTGAAAATTATGTTACCCTCCTCACGAAGTTATTGTGAACATTGTTGATAAATTATGTATCAGATGTTCAGTACAAAGAGTGAACTATCGAACATTCCCTTTGTCACTGACATTAGTTTTCTCTTCCTTGCTTTACTTAGTAGGTTTGTTTCCAGACGGTTGCTGGCCACATATAGATTACCATTATTAAATGCTTGGTTTTTATCTCATTTCTTAGTCTGCTACAACCTGTAAGAGGACTGAAAAAAATGTCAGTATCAGTAGATGGAGATAACTGAGGTAGGGTTTGACATTTTAATGCCAAGGAAAGAAACATTAAAAAAAAAAAAAGTTCATCACCACACAGTTCAAAGATGATAATGATGACAACCTGAGTCATCAATAAAGTGGGTCCAATGGCCTCTCTTTAAGGAAGCGATGAGGTATGTCACTGCATTTTAGAGGAGGATTTCCCACAAAGAAATGAACTTCATTCAGGTAAAAGTCCTTACGTGAAAAAGCCCCATGCGTTGATGCTGTTGGATAACGGTGCAGGCGATTTGACCTCTGACCCTGGAGCATTCCCCTTTATTTTCTCCCTTAGCATGCTTATCTGCTAGCATTTCCTCATTCATCACTTCTGTCCTCCTGTCTGGAAAATCTTCCCCTCCACGTATCAGTGCTCGGTTATTTCAGCAGTCTCGGGTCAGTCACACCCACAGTGAATCTGTTTGTAAGAGACCTTGTGGACGAGTTCCTGCCTGCCTGACTGCTCTGATTCCTGGAACATCACAGTGTTCGGGACGCTCTGACATGAAGAAATTATTGTGTCCTAAGCGGTGAAAAGCTTCTCATGTGTTCACCCAGATCGAGGTTATTAGATGCTAACAGCTGTTCCATATATGAAACCTTGATTAGGGAATGCTGTGGTCTGTTCGGGTCCCCCAAATTTCATATGTTGAAATCCTAACCCCCAAGGTGATGGTATCGGGAGGTTGGGTCTTTGCGAGGTGATTAGGTCGTGAGGATAGAGCCCTCACAAGTGGGACACTTCCTGAGAAGAGGCCCCAAGAGCTTGCTTCTGCCATGTGAGCACACAGCAAGGAGAGGGCATCTATGGCCCAGGAAGCGGGCCCTGACGAGACGCAGAACCTGACCATGGTGGCACCCTGATCTCAGACTTCCAGCCTCCGGAAATGTGAGGAATGCATTTCTGTTGTTTATAAGCTATCCAGTCTGTGGTATGTTGTTACAGCAGCTCGAGCGGACTTAGACGGCAGTAAGTTCCCTATAAGATGAAAGACTTCAGAAACCTTTTTAAAGGGACATCCAGGAAAAAGAAGGTAGCATAGCTTTGTGGTTTACAGATGGGCTCTCAGTTAGACTTTCTGGATTCATAGCTCAGCTTCACCTTTATTAACTGTGCAACTTTGAGCAAGTTGCTCAACCTCGTTAGGCCTCAAATTTCCTCACCTGTAAAATGGGGAAGAGGCGAATTCCCCCTGTAGGGGCTGCAGAGCGGAATGTATGGATCAAATACAGGACCAGCTGCTTTGATTTGCAGTGCATTTCTGCAGAATGCACCCGAAAGCATGTTGCTCTAAGTAAAATCCCAGCTGCCCACTGGCTGTTTACTGGCTGTGTGTATTGAACTTCCTTCTTCTCTTGAGACATTGGCAGAAAATTCTGATTGAGGGAACTGAGAAGTGAAAGTTTCAGGGAGCAATAAATGTGTAAAAGTGATTGAAAAGTAGGGACTGAGCATTTAGATTAGGCTTTCCCAAAATGCTTTGGAGAAACTCCATCTTGCTTTTTGCTTTAGAAGGGAGAGGAAACAAGACACATATTTTATTATTTCTTCTAGCCTTGCACTTTTATCATTATAATCCATTTCAACACTCTTCAAATTCTCAGATTGTGTTTTGAGTAAACCCCAAGAAATTAAACTATTAAATGTGTTCTTGCTAATGTACTTTAGAGCCAACACATATGATTTTCTTTTTTAGTTATTTTTTTTTTAGTTTTTTAAATCCTCACCCGAGGATATGTTTTTATTGATTTTGGAGAGAGAGGAAGGGAGAGAGTGAGAGAGAGAGAGAGAGAGAGAGAGAGAGAGAGAGAGAGAGAAGCATCAATCACCTGCCTCCCACATGTGCCCCAACAGAGGATTGAACCTGAAACCTAGGTATGAGCCCTGACAGGGAATCGAATGTGTGACCTTTCAGTGTATGGGGTGATGCTCCAACCAACTGAGCCACCTGGCTGGGGCTGATTTTGTTTTTTAATTAACTTTAGAGCAGCAAGAAGATAAAACCTGATTTTTTTAGCCTATAATTTTTAGAGATTCAAAGAATGATTTTTCCTCTTAGATGTGTTATTTTTTTAAAATCAAGAAATGGAGCAGAACACTAGGTTTTACTCAGTTGAATGAAATTATTGTTTATGGATTTGAATCAATCTGTTTGGGAAAGTACACTTGTTGTCCTTTAAGGATTGTATTACTATGGCGTGTCCTAAAAAGTAACCACTAAATTGTGACACAGGACCTATGAGATTTCCTGGGCCCTCTCAGATGTCTGTGGTGATGGTTGGGCCAGAGGGACTGGGTGAGGTGGTGGAGAAAGGTGCATTCAGGGTGATAACGTCTGACATCTGAGAGGGCCCAGGGTGATAAAGGTGCATAAAGTCTTTTAACAAGACTTTAAAAAATTGGAATAAAATAAGGACCTAGGAGAGAGAGATGATAAAATCTGAAAATCAGAACAAGATAACTTCATTATTCAGGAAAGGGAGACACTGCTCGAAAGTCCTCATTGGGAGTATATGTCTTGGGGAAAGATCTTTTTAGTTTCACTCATAACTGCATGGTGTGTGTGTGTGTGTGTAAGCTTTCTGAACTCACATTACAGAGCAGTGGTCTCTGATGCATTTCTTTGTCATAACTATAAGAAGAAGGCCTTTCCATGCCTTTGGATTTGTCCCCCGGCTGTAATCTACAAGTTCATCTCCACGATAAACCTCACGTGACTCACACAGTGCCCTGCCCTACAACGTGTATCTCCATGTCTGAAGTTTCTCATGACTTGTAAAAATACTTTAACATATTGTTGTGAAACAAGGGAAAACTTTTGTTTCCTGGTAGTAGGGAAATTTTGTTTGCTACATGTACTGCTTAATGTATAATAATGTACAGATTACATAAAGAACTCCTTTTAACTTAAATCTCTTCAAAACCGTATCGCCAGTACGATTACATTCTGAGTCACTGGGGTTTGGGATTCAACCTATGAATTTGGAGGAGGTACAATTCAGCTCATAACTATGTATTAACATTTTTCCCTTGTTCTCCTTCGAGTAAGTAGGCACAAAGCCTCTCTTTTATAATCAGAAATATGACTGTGTATTGTGTTTATAACTGGTTCCCTTGGAAGCAAGTAGGGGATGATGACTTTCATGGTTGATCTTTGTAGCACCCAGGGTTTGGGTTATTTATGTAGTTATCACCCCTACTCATTGGTCTTCTGAAGTAGGTACAAACCTGCTTTCTGAACCTCTCTTTCCCTATCTTTGTGAATCTTTCCCTATCAATTGTTTGCTCATCAAGTTGGCCCTAACCTGGGGACTATTATTATAAGCTGTCTGGAACTGCATGGTGCTTATGAAGAAAAAGCCGGCACAATAAGTATATGTGGAATGGGTCACACGTTTCGATGTGCATTTGACTCACCAGATCATCCTAGACCTACTGAATCAGAAACTCTAAAGGGCCCCAGCATCTGTAATGTTTGCAGCTGTGTCCAGAAGATGCTGTTGCTTCCTAAAGTCTGAGAGCCACTGAGCTACCATCATTTGTCTGGTTTTTTTTTTTTCCTTACATAAAATCGTATTGCCCAATGAAAGAAGGGCTGTGCAATTTCCCCTTCCTTCCCTGAGGGATCTAGTTCTTAGGACAGGTAATATGCATGCCTGAAAAGAGAATTAGAAAGCAGAAGCAGATTTCTGATGGTTGGTTCTAAATTTTCTTTTGAATTCTTCATCTCTGTGTGAATCAAAGCAGGATTTATTTTCGCAACTTCATGAATACAACTTACTGAACTTTATTACATTATTCTTTATCACAGTGAGACAGGAAGATCAATAGAATTGTTTGATTTTTCTTTCTAATTTACCATCGGTCCCTTTTTAGAATCTCACAGTTCAGAATGAAGTTACTGGGTGTATAGGTTAGTTTAATGTTCTTTCTGTGCCTACCTATATATTTTTATATAACTGCAGCAAGGAATATTTCTGAACCTTTTGGGGGAATTCTTAGAAACAGCAGCCTCTTTGGTTGATTTTCTATTGTAGTTTTCCTAATGCTTATTCCTTGGTAACAAGGAAACTTTCTAAGTCAATGGGACCAACTCATCTGGGGCTGGACTGAGCCAGAAAGGTGGTCAAGAAGGTAAGGTAAAAGCCACCTTCTTGTCTACACCTCCAGAGAGAATCTTTAATTTCACACACTGTTCCTTTCTCTCTCCTTACTGTCTGTTCCTTATGAAATGCGCCTTCCAATAAGCTGTGGCTTTCACCTAATTTAGGACCCATGGCTTTATTGTTAGGTCTTGAGAAAGAATGATCATTTCTAAACATCGCCCAAGGCTGTTCTCTGTATGATAGAAGTGTGCTTTGCTCTTCATATTATGAATGAGATGATTCATGGCTTTAGGAGAGCTTGGGAACTGTCTCGGACTAGTGGGAGATCAAGAGCAGATCCCTAATGTTCCGGTGTGTGGCGCTGTCCCTTACCACCCATTTCCTTCCATTGTAGTGCCTCCTAAGGCTTGGCCAAAATGCAAGGAAGGTAGGTATCACCTATTCTTGCCTTGTTCATCAAAATTTACCCATTCTCTTTCCCATCTACCTTTTGTATAATAGAACAAATTGGATGCTAACTTAAACAGATGGATACAGCTCAACTCCATACCAGCTAACTAATGTACTTCCCCAGGTCCAGATGGGAACCTGGTTGTGATGCATATGAGCCCCACACCAGGCTCCCCAGCCCAGGGGACCTGAGCCAGGAAGAGGAGTCCCCATAACTTTTGGCTTTGAAAACCAGTGAGGATTACATCTGAGAGAAAGGAAGGGCTGTGGAAGACCAAGACACTGTTCTTGAAGGCTTCACCCACAGACGCGCTCACTCTGAGCTCCAGTGCAGAGGCAGCAGTTGGAGAAGCACCTGGGGCACACAGGGAGGAGTTTAACTGACTAACTTTAGGATGAGGGCCGGAGGGGCAGGGATCAGCGGTAACTCTCTGGGGACATAAATGTTGGGAGATGCCATAGTTCCATTGTTGCGCTCTCCTTCTCCCTGGCTGGCACCAAATCTGTCACTCTCCCTTAACCTGGCTAACACTGTTTGCCCTGGCATGGCATTCCTTAGAGATCCTCTCGCGCCCAACCTGCTTGCCCTGGCTGGAGTTAATCCCAGGCATGCTCCTGACCCTCCAGATAGGCGGAGGCCAGCCTTGGCTCACAGCAGTCTTTCCCAAGCACTCTCAAGCTGGCATAAGCGATGACCAGACTCGACACAAGTGGCGGCCGGCCTCAGCTTGAATTGTGTTGTTTCCCAAGCGGCCACAAGCCTGGCACCTGTGGTGGCTGGCCTCGGCTTGCTGGCTTGCTTCGCAGCTCCCACCAGCCTCCGCCTGCACTGGAGCCCCTCCCAAGAGGCTACCGATTGGACATTTCCTTGTTTAATGGTGCAGCCTTTCATGACTCACTTTTGTACATTTGCTGAAGATAGTTGAGTGTGGTGGTTAAGTAGGGTACTCAGGAGTCCCAATGTTACTTACTGGTGACCTTGGTTTAAGTTCTTTAATCTTCCTGTGCTCAACTTACCAACTCTGATAATGACAATTCCTACTTCATGGAGTCTTAGGAAGATTAAAAAGGTATCCTGTGAAAAGTGCCTAGAAATTGGTTACTAGCACTACATAAGCACCTGATACATATTAGCTACTCTTATGGAAAAATGGGACATAGAGAACATTATTTTGCCTTACTAGGCAGGGAAATGATCACAACCGCTCTTATAAAAACGTGGAAATTCTACTTGAGCTGCCAGCTTGTTTCAAAAAGACATTAAAAGTGGGCAGATATTGCTGCTGTGTGATGGATAAACGGGAGTGTGTTTATTATTGCTACTACACTTGTGTATGATTGCAATTTTCCATGTTAATTCTTTTTTAAAAAATAGTAGCTTTGTTAATGATGCTTACCACTAGAGACCTGGGGGAAAACTGTACGTCTTTCATTACTGATTCTTTATCTGGCTTGTGCTATGTGATTCCTGCCTGAATATATATCTTATTTCTGCTCACCTCTCCTACTTATTAAAATCCCATTACACACTTAACTATTTCTGTATCTCCTTTACTTTTTTTTCTTTACTGATTTTAGAGAGAGGAAGGGAGAGGGAGAGAGAGATAGAAACATCAATGAGAGAGAACATTGATTGGCCGCCTCCTGCATGCTCCCCACTGGGGATCAGGCCCACAACCTGGGCATGTGCCCTGGTTCAGCTGCTGAAGCTGGAAAGCCGCATCCGTGATGTGCATGACCTCTTCCTGCAGATGGCCGGGAATCGAACTGGTGACCTCTTGGTGCATGGGTCGATGCTCACCCACTGAGCCACCCCGGCTGGGCTCTCCTTTACTTTTAATATCTTCCACTAGAATATATCTTGGTTTTTCCCCTCAAACATTCATAAGTACTGAGTATTGAACAAGCACTCAAACTGAAGTATGTATCAATGACATTGGGCAGAGGAACAAGGAAATTTCAACTTCCAAATTTTATGCTTCCTTATTAGATTTTTGTCTTTGTATATTTTGTTGTCGTTTTACTTCAAGCATGTTTTACTTTCATAACATTTCTAAAAGAAAAAGATTTCAACCATGATTTATACTATTTGAAGAATTGTTATGCTGTACAGGGCTGAGATTCTCTCTGGTGCTGAAATCGACACAAAACAGACATTTAGGCTTGGCCTTGTAAATTGATTCTCCTTATTAAAAATTGTGATCTGTTCGAGTATTTTTTTCTTCTTCTATTTTTCCTGTTTCTGTGTCTGTTTTGATTTGCAGTTATTGGAGAACTTAAAAGCAAGAAAAAGATTGCAATGTTCCCAATGCAATCTACAATTTTAAATTGCTGAATGAATCCTGGGCACCTATAATATTGAACTGCAGAGGCCTACAGGCTCTAAAATACAACTGTGTTCATTACTGACACATTAGTTCTTCACTTGTAAGCAAAATGTCATAGAACGTTTAGCTCCTTTCTGTGCATTTATACACCCAGGAATAAAAATTGAGAATGCTGAGCTGTTTCCTTCCCTCCCTCCCTCCCTCCCTCCCTTCCTTCCAAGATTTTTAAATTGATTTTTTAGAGAGAGAGAGGAAGGGAGAGGGAGAGAGAGAAACATCTTATGCTCTGACCAGAATCCAACCGGCAACCTTTTGGTGCAGAGGACAATGCCTGACCAGCCAGGGCAGAATGCTTCTTTATTTTAAGCTTCAGTTCCCTCAGTGCAAGTATGTGATTCTCACTAGAGGAATTTAATTTGGGTGTCTACTTGCAGGCAAAATGAAGGACCGGCTATCAGAACTTCTGGAGTTAGCGAAGCAGTATGACCAGCAGTTCCCAGACGGGGACGATGAATTTGAGTCACTCCACGAGGACATCGTGTTCGAGACGGACCACATCCTGGAGTCCTTGTACCGAGACATCAAGGTCCTTCAGGATGAAAACCAGCATCTGATGGCCGACGTGAGACGCCTGGGAAAGCAGAATGCCCGCTTCCTCACATCCATGCGGCGTCTCAGCAGCATCAAGCGCGACACCAACTCAATTGCCAAGGACATCAAGGCCCGCGGCGAGAGCATCCACCGCAAGCTGCGCGCCATGAAGGCGCTGAGCGAGGAGGCCGAGGCCCAGCACGGCGCGAACTCGGCCGTGGCGCGCATCTCGCGCGCGCAGTACAGCGCGCTCACCCGCGCCTTCCAGGGCGCCATGCACGACTACAACCAGGCCGAGATGAAGCAGCGCGAGAACTGCAAGATCCGCATCCAGCGCCAGCTGGAGATCATGGGCAAGGACGTGTCGGGCGACCAGATCGAGGACATGTTTGAGCAGGGCAAGTGGGACGTGTTCTCCGAGAACCTGCTGGCCGACGTGAAGGGCGCGCGGGCGGCCCTCAACGAGATCGAGAGTCGCCACCGCGAGCTGCTGAAGCTGGAAAGCCGCATCCGTGATGTGCATGACCTCTTCCTGCAGATGGCCGTGCTGGTGGAGGAGCAGGCCGACACCCTGAACGTCATCGAGCTCAACGTGGAGAAGACCCTCGACTACACCGGCCAGGCCAAGGCGCAGGTGCGCAAGGCAGTGCAGTACAAGAAGAGGAACCCCTGCCGGACCATCTGCTGCTTCTGCTGCCCTTGCCTCAACTAACAGGCTGGCCTGGGACACCACCCGTGCCCTTCCCAACCGGGTGGGCTGGGAAGGATTTGCGGGCCCCTTCACTGGGGCAAGTTGTCCCAGCCCCTATGGACCTCACTATTTAGAGACAGAAGAAACTAGGTCCTTTCCAGCCCAGCCCATGCTTGCAACCATAGTTGATGCCGTCGGATGTGTCTTCAGTAAGTACAGAGATACCCACTGAGGTTGTGAGATCCTTATATGGCAAATTGCACCCTTGCCCTCTTATCCGAAGTCAAATAAAGAACTGACGTTGTACCGTATTGTAGGGTAAATGTCCCAGGCATGTTTTCTGATGAAGCTCTAGGAGGAAGTCAATTCCGCATTGGCTAATAGTATGAACTCATCACAACAAATTCATTTACCCTATCCTCAAAGTGCCTCGGTTTTGTTCAATTTCACCTCTTTTCACTTCCCACTCTTCATGTAGTTCATGCTATGTGATTCCTGCCTAGATGTGTATCTTCTTCCTGCTCATCTTCATGCTTATTAAAAATCACATTTAACACTCACTATTTTCTTATCTCTTGACTTTTAATAGCTTCCATCAGGATACAGTTTGGAATTTTTTTTCCAAATATTTTTAAGCACTGAGTATTGAGCAAGCACTTAAATTGATGTGTTTTATCAGTCACATTTTATATATTTTGCATATAAAAATAATTTAAAATTTATCTTTTTTACTTGTTACAAATGCACATATACATATGTAAATGTTAAACTAATCACTAACACATGTATATAATGACTAATTGGTTTTCACTTTACTTTTGTAAATATAGACTATAAATATCAAGAAAAACACTTTTACTGGTTATTGGTATTGGTTTTCTTGTTTTGAGTTTGTCTCATCCCCATCAGCATATCCAGTCCAATTTGGGTTGAAACTTTATTTTGAACAACTCTGTGTCAGTTATGGTGATAAAGACAGATGTCAACAGCTGCAAATGCATACAGAATTAGAGATAATAAATTAACATTCTTGGAAATATTACTTTTGTTTTACTGTGGACCATCTTTTCGTGCATGTAAATGGAGTAATTTAAATTAAAATAATTCTTTTTAAGTTAGTTTAATAAACATATTATAAATATCCATTTCATGTATTTGTGTCTTAGTTTACTTTTTCAATTATTGCATTAAAAATTCTTGTAGCTGCTTAAAGTTGCAACAGCTAGATGGAACTCTGAATAGAGAGTAAAAAAAGAAAAAGAATTCACATGGGGGTATGTCTTCCTTTCTCTCCTGAGTTCCTTACAATAGTGTAGCAAAATCATCATGTTTTAGAGATTTAGTTTCATTTGCAAACTTTGGAATGCCCTTACCCACATTTACCATGTTTCCTGCCTTTCTCCTGAGTCAACTCTGAACTCTTTCTACTCATTATTTAATAAAGGAGAGAATGTATTCGGCGGTCATAATTCTCAGGTCCTTCGGACAGTGAAATTTTAAAAGGAGTAGAAAGAAGAGTGTGTGAACTCTGTAGCTCACTGACTAAACTGCTTACGACCATGAAAATCTAGCCCTGCACCTAATTTTGATTTCATGGTTAAATATGAGAATTGTGGAAACCAAGCCCCACTGGGCTCTTCTCAGATTTCTCCCCATTTCTTTCTCAGCTAACTCCAGGGATGTTTCACCTTTGACCTAATTTGGCCTAATTCCCTTTCCCTGAAAAAGAAAGTCTCCATACAGCTCCAGTGCTGTGTCTTTCATGGAAGAGGAGAGATATTGTAAATACAGACCACCAGCTAGTTTCCACAAGAGACAATAATTCATGCATTTGACTTGTTTAAACCCATAAAGCATTTTCTTTGCTTAGAACCATTCATAAAAGCAAATGAGTTTACACAGCCTCTATGTATTTTTGAATTCCCCATATTTCACATTGGAGAATTAGGTAAAAACTGCACTTTAATATGCTAAGTGACTAGTTAACTCTCGCCTAGGAAAAGGTAAGCATTTTTCTTCCTGCTTTTCAGTAACCACCCGGGTGTGACAGTGGCTAAGAGCACGGATTTAGGAGCCCACTCTGGGTGTAAACCCTGTCTCTCCTCAGACTAGCTGTAGGACTTGGCATGCTCCTCAACCTCTCTGTGCCTCAGTTTCCTCATCTGCAAAATGGACATAATAGGGCCTACCCCATAGAGTTGTTTTAGGAAGTAAATGACTAAACTGGTAAAAGCACGTAGAAAGCGCCTGGCATGTGCCAAGTGCTATGTTCATTATTGTTATTAAATAACTTTCTTGTAGACCGAGAGAGCTGTTCTTGACTAAATGAACAGTTATTAACTTCTGAGGAAAAATAAACACTTCTTCTGTTCGCAGTCTTTCATACAATGGAGTAGACACCAAGGCCCTCTCTTCTTTGAGGGCTTTTTTTCTGCGATGAAAAAACTATTTTTCACGGTGGCATTTCTGTTCCTTCTTATATCCAAACATGTTCTGAGAAAGAAAGTAAATGTTCCATTCAAAAAAGTTAAGCAGGAAGCAGCTGTTCTGCTCAATTTGGCCAGTGCTTTCCCTCAATTCTTCCCAAGCTGTGACTCACAAAGCCCAGAAGGAGCTCAGCTGTGGAGGCCAGCACGATGGACCGAGGGGAGGCATCGCCTGGCTTTTCCCATGTCCTGCCTGTTTCCCCAAAGCCCTTCTTGGCTCGGCCGCCAAGCAGTGGGTCAGATGCTGGCCTTTTCCCTTGGAAAGGGTGCTCCAGCGCCACCAAGAGATGATGTCGTGTTGGTTGACCCCATCCTGTGATACTCTGAACTTGGCAAACTCTGAAGAGTGACTGTGGGCTAAAAGAAGATTTTGTGGTAAATCTGCAGAATTCATAAAGAACCCACCAGCCACAAAGAACAATAGTGCCTTCAGGGGCTGAGGGTGGACAGTTTTTAAAGTGATTTTAACATAGGTGGTGACTACTTCCAACTAGCCAAATGCCACACTTTTCAGCCACAACCACAGATTATAGGCGGTGGCAACTCCAGAAGTATCAGAAATAGGAAAGATGCTCACCTAGGTGGCATCCGTACCCAGCATGATCTGAATTACACTTTTTAAAAAGCTGATCAATAATTTTAAAGTGTTTGAACTATGACATCAGGGGAGGAAGTTTATGCCCTTTCAAGATAATGACTTGGAAAGAGAATAGTGTTCTTGTACTAATGCTTTATATTTATTTAAAAATAGTCCCAATGCTTTATAGTTAAAAGTCAGTATCATATACAAGCATTTTTCAGGCTCTACAATATTAAGTTCCTGTCTTGACAGGAAACTACTGAAGATTGTTTATAGCTTAAAAATAATAAAATAGGGTAACTGTAGTCTTGGACTTTATGTATAAATCCTATCATTCTATTTTCTACCATCAGACATAATTTCTACTCCTCTCTTAGAAATATGCCAAGTGTCTCTATCTGTAGCCTGCAATTCACTTATTTGTAATCAAGATGATAGTTTGAAACATCCGGTAGTAATCAGAGTAACAGTTGACTTGCTTTTGATAGCAGAATTGAAAATCATTGCAATTAATTAAATGGGGGCTATTAGAAATGGAAAATGAACAGAATCTAGAATGTAACTTTACCATCATATAACTATTGGGCATCTTTATTACCAACATGTGTTATAAACAATAGATAAGATATTCTTATACACTGGAAGCTGCTGTTGTAAAGATTATATATTTGCTGGCAAGAAAGAAGTCTTTCTGAATTGGTGATCTGGGTGATACTATACGGGATGCTTTAAAACCAGTGATATTCTGACAAATGAGGAATGAGAGACAAGTCCCATCACTACCATTTTTTAATTCCTGATGTTTGTTTTAAAAATATTCTTTATACCCCATTTTAAGTGCAAGCATCCTTAGCTTCTCAGGTGTCTTCCATTTTTTGTAATATATATCTCTACATTTTCATGGTCCTATAGCCAACTCTTCAGACATATTTCTCCCACTATATCCCAGTATCCCATAATATTTTATAGTGGGTAAAAATAACAGAGCATGCAAAATATGTATATACCCTTATTTCTAATTTCAAATAGGCCCAGCTATTTGCACATGCCCAGTCTAACTATCCCAAACAGAAAAGCACTTGAAGCTGTGTAATAGGAACATACATATAATGCATGTGTTCCTATGTTTCTATGCCAAGATCTTTATTTTTTTCATCAATGTGGTCTCCAGTTATGTGACCCTTTTGCCTGATACCTCCTGCAGATCCTAGGTTACCCATACTTGGGGATTTGTTCTAAGCCACCAGAAATCTGTTATAAAAGGCTGTGATTCAGGGCAGCGGCTTTGGGCATCAGTCCTAAACTGTTCTGAATCACTGAGATCTCTATATATGACGATGCCCTGAGATGCCTCAGTCCATTCTCCTAAGTAGTAGGGGTACGCCTCCCCCCACCGTCCTCACCCTCCCCACCCCATACAGACAGACTCCTTAGGGATCGTAATGCTTATTCAATACAAAAATGTTCAGTTGCATGTGTGTTGTGCAGAGAATAACTGCAAGACCATCCCTTTCCCTGCAGGAGTTGAAGACCAAGGAGAGACTGGAGGACCCTAAACTGCCCTTCCATTGAGCTGTGAGCTCAGCTGGGTTGAAAGGCTCTCTCCCTGCTGGAGCTGACCTGGTAGAGCTACTGTTGCATGGCCCCAGGTGCTTCCCAGTGCCAGCAGCTGAGCTGGTGCTCCAACTCTTTCAAAACAGGTTGTGTACAAAATCAAGGTGAGAATCTGCAGGGGGTAGAGAGGATTTACAAGGAATGTTGCCCCTAGATAAAAAAAATTATTTAGCCTCCATGTGATGAAGACAAGAATTTCTCTTGTAGCTAGGAATGTTTAACTAGTTTATGCTTTTGCCCTGCCCTGTGGTCTAATGCTCCCTTAAAAGGGCATAAAATGAGGTAACATGGATTCTCTTCATAATCTTCATCTGCGTTTGTTAATCTGATTCATAGAAGAAACCTGTCAAACAAGAAATGTTACTAAGTGGCAAGATATTAAAACATACACTTATTCATGGGAAAGTAAAACTGGGAAATGAAAGAAAGTGCCTGTTCTTTTAATGCTGCAACTCATCATCAGTGGGGTAGCTTCCTGTGTTTGACACTCCGCATTGGCCATTACTAATATTTGAAGTAACTGCACTAAGTCCTCACTTCCAAAAGGAAGCCAAAGCTTTACTAGCAGAAGTTGCAGCTCCTCCCACTGAGCGTTTCAGTGCTGCTGACAGGACACACTAGGGGACATGAAAATGATGAAGAGAAATCCTCCCTTCTCAATAACAGACAAAAGCCTTAAAATTCATATTTTTGAAAGGAATAATTCAGTGGTGTGAATGAACTTGAGATGGAAAATTTTTAAAAAAGAAAGAAAGGAAGAAAGAAGGGTCACCCGTTCCTAGATACAAGGTCGGTCAGAAAGCAAGATAAACCTGGACACCCAGAAGGGCAGAATAGGGTTAGAGGACGTGACTGAAGTAGACCAGAAATTAGAAAGAGGAAGCTGAAAATATAATACTAAATGTTGACATCTGTGAAAGTCAAGGAAAGAGCTTCCTCCGCCCTCTGAGTATAATTTGGTAAAACTCTGTATTATGATATTCTATGGCATAATTTTGTTTGGGCTTAAATTGAGTGTAAGTGAGATGGAAATTTTGGAAATGTCTTCTAACACCTAAAGGCCTTTATAGATTTTGAATAACTCAAAACTTTTATATTCACTTGCATATTAATTTATTTTCCTTTTACTTTTGTTTGTTGTTAAAAAAAATGACAAAGATCTGCCTGTTCTGATAGTTGGATGAAATATAATGTCCAGTCCTCTCGTCTTTCTACTATTGCATTATTTTTGAACAATAAATAAACTGGAGAGCGGGATGCTATTCATTCTATTCAGCCTACTGTTTCTTTGCTTGTTCTGCTTTTTTATTCAGAAGGGGAAAAAAATATGTCTATATCTGTATCTATAGCTTACATTTTCAAAAATTTCACAGGGTCTTAAAATAGTGAATACCACCATTTACACCACAAATAAAAACTCCTGGAATTATAGGTACACCATGTTGCAACTGGACAACTGAATCACCTCCTTAAAGTATGTTGCAAAAACAAAATACAACAAAATGAAACATGCATAATTTATATTACCAACTCCTCTGATTTATTTGACTGAAGAAAGAGGCTGTCATTTGCCAAAGACCACATACCTGGTGTGGGCTTGGTTGCCAGTGTTTGTCTTCTCCATAGCTGCACCTGCACACCCCATAGCTATAATAAATCACCAGATGTGGGTAAGGCAACTAAGAAAAAGGGAGAGAACAAGCAGAACAATTACTGCTTTCCAGTGTTTGGTAGCATAAAAACACAGAATTACCTCATATGTTTTTCAGGTTATTGGGTCAAATAAATTAGCCCACACTCTGACATGTGAAATGGCCAAGGACTCTGCCCTTGACCCTTCCTCTTCTATACACTCTTTGTAGGTGATCTCAGCAATCCCTTGGCTTCACTACCTTGTGGTGATCATTTCCAAACCTTTGTGGAGAGAAGGCTGACCACTGATGACCCCAGCAGCTCTCTTTAGCTTGTCTGACAAGAAGCAAACACGGCAGTTTCAACTTTACCCAAAGTACCCAGGTGCTGTCCGCGTGAATGGACCCCCTCCCTATGCATCTGGGACTCAAGCTAGACTCTTTTTCTTCTGCTTGTTCTATTCTCACCTTTGAAAAACATTGCTTTTTGAGGAGTGGGTGTCAGGTCATAATGTATCCAGCTGGGTCCTGCAAGCATGCCATGAGATGACAAGAAATTACACAGGCACTATGCTCGGGCGGCCCTCTGCCTGTGGTTCTGGCCTGCAGGGTATGACCCTGAGGAAATTTGCCTGAGTCAGTCACTCAATAATTTATATCTTCAGCTTAGATTCGTCACCTGAGCTCCAGATTTTTATATCCTGTCTACTTGACCTCTCTTTGTGAATGTCCCATAGGATCCTCAAATGCAGATTCTGTTCTTCCTCCTCTGGACATCCTTTGGTTAATGGAATCATTATCCTCCCAGATCTAGAGGCAAAACATCAGAATGGCCTTTATTTAGTTCTATACTTTCTGTCTACAACCAAATGAAATGAAAGGATTGCTGCTGATAGTTAAAAAATGAATATTCATGAGCTATTGTGTGGTTAATGTAATCCAAAATGCACACCAGATACTTGAGCTGTGAAGGCAGCTACAATTTCCTATCTGAATTTTTCTAATTGACCCAATAAGAAAATGTTTCATACATCAGGATTTTATTTTGATTTCCATTTAAATTTATATAATTTATAATATGCTTGTCATGCAATAAATGTCTAAGTACAGAACTGATATTAATTTTAGTACAAACTTGCATGCTCATTTCTTTTACTTAGGTAAATTGCCTGGGACCAGATTCTTGCAGGCTTGTCCCAGCACAATTTTAAATAGCTCTTTCCTTGACTTTCACAGGTGTCTGGGTTTGGTGATAAATTACAGATATGGTCACCCAACATCTATGATATATAATCTGAGGGTGCCTTTGTTTACATTTTTTAAGTTCACCCTGCCTTTAGTATTGAACTAATTTAGTCTGAGCCCCGATCCTGAGTGTGTCAACGTAAGAAACATTCAAACCTATAGAGAACTTTTATGAGTTTATCTGAATCAAACTGTCGACAATTGCCCAGAAGTAAAATCTCAACGGACTGAGAAAATGTTCCAGAGATTGGCAGTTTTGTATTTTATTTTATACATTACAATCAAAAGAGAAGACGTAAGTGGGTTACATGAAATTCCTTGGTGATAGATTAGGGAGGCGGGAGAAAGCAAAGTGGAGAACCTCTGGGATTGGATGAAAAGTAAAATGATAGACATATACATATTTTACATAGGTGGATACAGGATAGTTAACAGCTGACAATTAATACTACTAATCCTATGGGTAAAGAGGAGGAGTTTACTTTCCCTGAAATCAAATTGGGAATGGCTGTTGGAAAAGCAACCAATATTGGCTACCACAGGAACTTACCTCGAACTAGGGATCCTGCTAGATGTTTTACATACCTTATTTACTTCTCACAACATTTCTCTGAAGTAGGTATTATTATCATTCTCACATTACAGATGAGGAAACTGAGATGTGAAGAGTGTACTGCCTACACAGCTAGGAAAAAATTAGAATTTTAACTAGGTCGATTGACTACAATCTAAACAATACAGGCACACCTCTGAGATAGTGAGAACGTGCGGTTTCCGTTCCAGACCACGGCAATAAAGTGAGTCCTAATCTTTTTGCTTTTGGAGGGGCTTACCTCCAACCTGTAAAAAATGCAACATCTGTGAAGCACAATTAAAGGAAGTATGCCTGTACCTTTACATTGTGATGTCCTGCTGCCCCTTGTTGCATCCATAGTTTGGAAAAATTGTTGCCATCATAATGCCAACTCTTAATTATGGACAAAAAGACTAATTTATTTTCCACTTACTATATAGGATATGTGTGTACTATATTTCATGAGATTTGATACAAAATTAAATTCTGTACGTACTGAAACAGAAAATTCTGTCACCAAGAATAATATATTCCTAATAATATCACACACCTTAATTTTTATTGTAATAAATGAGACCAGGCAGTGTGAGAAGGACACTTCTAAAGTATTATTTGGAACTCCCTGAATTCTGTACACTCATATTCATATCTGCAGGTAAGTGTAACTTCTACTTACTCATTTCACTTTATAATTACATGTGTGGTGGGAAGGTGGGATTTCTTCTGGGCTTTGGAGGAGAGTTAGGCAGAGAAAAGCAGCATGGAAAAAGGCAGAAGAGGGACAGAAAATGGCTTAGCATCTCCAAGGCACAAGGGGTCTCAATTTATGGGGTTGCACATTCACTTTACTTATTCCTATATTGTTTGCATTTTATACAGGTTTTAAACTTGAATGTGTTTTAGTGAAGATGAAGAGAGAGAAAATGAGTGTAGAGCCCCATGTCAGAGGATTCTGGGGAAAACCGAAAGTGGGTGGATCTGGAAAGTATGGGCAATCCATTCAGGAGTTTGAAAACATACGGAAGAAGGAAAGTTAGCAAAGAGGTCAGCAAGATTATTATTTGAAATATATGTGTGGAAACTAAATATATGCTGGTGAATACATCATCAGAGCTAGAGAAACTAACTTTGTTCAGTAAGCATATTAGTTATCTATAACTGCATAAAAATAACACACAATTTAGCAGCTTAAAACAAGAAATATTTATTATCTCAGTTTCCTAGGTCAGAAAATCAGGCTGCGGTGGTCGATACATGTTCAGGGTCTTTCATGAGGTTGTAGTCAAGATGTTGGCCGGGGCCACACTCATCCAAAGGCTTGACTGGGTTGGAGGACCTGTGGCACCACGGTCCCTTGCTGGCTGATCTGCACCACATGGGCTTTTCAAAGGGCTGCTCGTGACTCGACAGCCGGTGTCCTGCAGAGGACATGATCCAAGAGATAGAGCAACCCAGATGATGACCTGAACTCCGAGGTTGCGTACCATCTCTTCCGTTTTATACAATACATTAGAAATGAGTCACTAGGTCCAACCACATGGAAGGAAAAAGGAATTAGGCTTCATCTCTCTCTCTTTTTTCTTGAGAGTAGGTTTATCAAAGCTGGGGACAGCGAAAAAGGAAGGCCTTAGGGTAGAGGAAGCGACAGGAGGGAGGCTGGGGCTGCGCTGGCTCTCTGGGTGGTGCAGGGTGTAGGGCCTGGAGCCAGCAGGGAGGGCCAGCAGGGCCACAGCACCCTGCATCTGCCATGGCACAGTCTGGACACAAACTTCACAAAGCTTTCTTCCAGTGTGGCTTGTGACACACGCTAAGAGGAAAACAACCCCCAGGTAGGGCTCCAAGAACTCCTCTGCTGCCCGTGCAACTCATTTCTCGGAGTGTATCCTGTTTCCAGTAAAACAGCCCAAACACCGAGCCCCAGGCCCATCCCTGCGCCCCCTGTCCCGGGAGCCTTCAGAGCGAGCTCCCGGGGAGCCAGAAGTTTACTAGGGTGCTTGCTTCCTGCGCCCGCGCACCTCGAAACCGGAAGCATCACCGGCTGGGCCCGGAGCGAGCCGCCCCGCGCGGCCGCGGCCGAAAGCGCGCCCACCCCGCTGCAGTTGCCCGCGCGGCCGTGGCGGGCCGGGGGCAACAGTGAGCCGCGGCGGCGGGGCTCCGAGGCGGCGGCGGGAGGCCGCCTGGGCTCGGGCTGGCAGAGCCCGAAAGCCGCGGCGGAGGAGGCGGCTCAGCATTCTTGCGGGAGGGAGCGAGGAGGACGGTGGAATAAAGCTTGTAGGACGAGCGAAAGGAACACCGTTCGTCTGCACCAGGATGGCCGAGTGGTTAAGGCGTTGGACTTAAGATCCAATGGACATATGTCCGCGTGGGTTCGAACCCCACTCCTGGTATATGAGTTTTCTCTTTCCTTTCAATGCTTTATTGTTATTATTATTTTTAAATAGACGTTTCACCAAGCACGACACACCGTGGGCTCCAGAATTCCGTGTTCAGGCCGGGAAAGACGTAGCCCGCACGGCGCGCGGCTCGGCCTCCCCGGCGCCGGGTGTGCCGCGAGCGGGCTGGGCGCGGCGCGCGGCGGCGGCCCGGTTCCGGCGGCTCGCCAGGCCCGGGAGGGCGCGCGGGCCGGGTCGGGGGGCCGGACTCGGTGGCGGCCGCGCAGCCCGCTCGGCTCCCTGGCCGCAGGGCGGGAGCGCGGGCCGGCGGGGAGGGCGCCGGTGACGTGGCCGCGTCGTTAGAAACCGCGATTGCGGACAGGTCAAAGCCAGTCTCTGCTCTTTTCCCCAAAATTGATTGTACGCACACAATTTTTCCACGAATTCGAAGACCGAGACAGTATTGATCATAGTTCTAAAACGGACTCTAACTTGCATTTGGCTTATACTTTAAAAATACTAATGGCATGGTCTAGTTTTTAAAAAATACTTAAAAAAATACTTTTGAAAAATGAATGTAACCTAAAATATAAAGGGAAAAAAAGGTTGCAACTATAGATAAATATAGCAAAGAATAAATAAAGCAAAGAACTATAAATAAAGCAAAGAACCCTTTATTTAACATTATCAGATGCTATACTACAACCATTAAAATCAGAAAATTCACCTTGATGATTGACTACCAACCACCCCCAACTCCATTGAATCACCAGTTGTCCTTTATAGTAAGTAAAGGGCCCCAGTTCAGAGTACTGTAATGCATGGCATTGACTTGTCACTTCTTAGGCTTCTTCAATTTGGAATGATTCCTCAGTCTCTTCTGACTTTCCTGATCTTGGATGACAGGTCAATCATATTGTAAAAGGTCCCTTTGCCACTTTGGGTTTGTCGGATGTTTCCTCGCCATTAGGTTCAGGTTATGCTACTGCCATCAGTAGGACTATGGCAGACTTCTGAATTTGCATTGCATTCTCTCAGGAGGAATGGTTTTAATGTGGCCTGTTCCTGATCTGAACTTCATTCACTTGATTAAACTTCTCTGCCAGGCTTCTCCACTATAAAATAACTCTTTTTCCCTTCGTGATCAATTCTATTATGAGGGGAAGTTCGTTGAAGCTATGCAAATATCCCATTACTCATTAAACTTTCCATTTTATTCAAGTATTTATGGAATCATAAGTAATGTAAGTATGTCCTAATGGTATTCTATTTTAATTGATGGTTACAATCCATTGTATTTGTTTTGATGCCCAGATTTGGCCAGTGGGAGTCCATTCAAGCTGACTTTTGATGTCTTCATCATTCTTTAGCATTTCCTTACTTTCTAGTCCAAGGTACTCCATGCTTATCTTGTATTTTCCTGGACCCAGCCCTAGAGTCAGCCATTTTCATAAGATCTTAATAGATAGAGAGAGATAGTAATGAACCACATTTACAATGAGAAAATATGAATTATGCCAGGTGCTAAAGGAGCAGTACGGGAAGCCCTGACTCCTTCCAGAGAGTCAGCTTTTGTTGGAACTGATAGAAGAAGAGCCAGGCTCCCAGGGGGGAGAAGGAGAGAAATACCGATGGGGAAACCACCTTGAAACCATGCTAAGAATAGTGCCTGGAATCCACTGAAGGATCCGAAACAAAAAGCAATCTGTTTAGTGCTGCATTTGGAAGGAGCTTCTCTATCAATGGAGAAACTCTCAGTCTGTCTATATAGGCCTGGGAGAAGGAGGCATGTTGAATTGGCAGGAGATATTTTAGGGGGAAATTTGTTTAACTCAATCAATGGCCAGTTAGACTGAGCTCAGTCTTTCTCTCTTTTCCTCCTTAAAAGCTGAGCAAGGGGAGCAGCGATATTGATGTGAAGCCTTTCCAGCCTGAATGCAGGGCTCGTGCTAATTTAGGTGTTTGGGTTAATGTGTTCAAGAGCAGATATGCAACGATACCACCAAGAACAGGCAGAGTGGTGTGGATTTTTATTTTGTTCCTTTAAAACTATATTGTAGATCAAGCTTTTAGTCAGTAGTAACCAGTTACTATGCTGTAGCACATATGATAAAAGACCAGCTAGTATTGTTGAGCTTGCTGAAATTCTGACAAACAGATCACAGATGCCACAGAGGGATGAAATGACGTCTGAAAGCTGCTGGTCTAGAGATAAGAGGATCTGTCAGATTGATCCCAGGGCACTGACCCACACATTTTCTATTGATCAATATATGTGGCCTACTCAGCTCCAATCTTAACAAGCTAATTTAGATGCGATCTTTTATTTTATTATATCCCTCTCTACAAAATATTTTATCATTGATTTCCTCTGATTAGCAGGATTCTCGAAGTGGATTTAATTTAATGCAGCAAAATCTAAGAACCTGATTTAGTTTATCAAAGTTCCGATCCCATGGTGACTCAGTAGAACTCAGGCTTTGGCGTCAGACAGACTTACCAACTTTCCCAGGCTACCAGTCTTTTGCAAATAGGAAGAGAACATTTACCTCTGCCGGGTAGTTATGAGTCTGTAACACTCTTCTCATAAAAGCAGGTATTTCGTAACTGAGTTCCCTTTTCTTGAACCATTCTTTCTGGGAAGTAGAAAACACTGTGCAAGTAGAAAGAAGTCGTACCTTTCATGTGTAGACCAATGTGCAGTTTTCAAAATACTTTTATATTCACAGTCTCCTTCGACAGATGAGAGCATACACCCAGACCCATTATACCTAGGTGATTGGTACAATTAGACATAATTTTCCCTTAAAACATTTTTTAAAGTAACATTTTCTTTTACTTAAAATTACATGTATAAAGCTAGAGGGTATTAGTTCTTAAAAATTGAAATCCTGTCCTAAAATGTAGCAGAATCTTTACTTTTCCTTGAAAAGTAGACCTGTTATTTTAGAATCTTTATTTTTCAAAATCCTTAAAATATTTCATATTTAAATTCAAATCACTTGTAGGTATAAGATCACTAAGCTTACAATGATTTTGCAATGATTATTTTTACAATAAGAAATTAAGTCACTACTTTGAATTATAAATTAAGAGGTTGGATTTATAAGCATTCTTATCGTGGATTTGAACTAGTCAGATATACAAACTTGTTTGATAATTTTCTGTTGGGCTTTTTACACAAAACTCTGTAGGAAAAGTATTGTCAGTACATTTCAACAGTGACATCTACTGGTTGATGTGAGGCAAATTTATTTGTTAAATTCTGCTTTATTCTGACTATAAAACTCCAGATTAAGTGTTGTTTCTCAGTTTCTGTGTTTAAGATCACATTAAGGCTAGGTTCTATCCATCCAGTAAATTGACTTTCTTTGTTCTCTTTCAATCAAAAATGATAAATCTGCCATTGAAAAGAATCCCAAACCACAGGTATCACTTGCGCAAGCTATTATTTTAATTGTATGAATAGGGCCTTCATCTCAGATCATACCCATTATCTTTGTTTGTTTCAATATAATATATTTTTTTCAAACTCCAAATCTGACTTCGAAGTTGAAGAAGAGAGATTTGGATTAGCCATCAGCTTTAAAACACAGAAGTCGTGTACAGTTTGAGAAATCCTGAACAAGAAGCGTTCTTTTGTCCTTAGTAACAAGTTAGAATTTGGAAATTTTAATGATTCCCTTTGTTTTACATTTTGCCTTTAGATACAATTGCAGCTAATTAATGAACAACTTGAATGCACGTCACACATTTGCTAATTTTTTCCGATGAGATCAGTGATAATGCCCCACGTTTTAATGAATCAGTTGAGTTACAAAGATGCCATGTCAGAGTCAGGGAGCATGGTTCCAGGTTCCCCGCATCTAGTGGAGTGCTGGATAGAGCACTATTGTATACCACCTGGTTTATTGGGAACCACCTGGTTTCGTTTTCATCTAAATAGGTTTTGATGTCCCTGAACCACTTATCAGAGTGCCTGGCAGAGAAGGATGATTGCACTGGGTCCCTACTGAAGTGAAATGGAAACTGTGCCTGAGTTGTCTGGTGTCTCTAGAAATTAGCTAACCCTGGGACTGGCCATCCCTTCTCGGTCCACAAGGACCCAGATGCCAGAGCATCAAGAATACAGCAAATAGCCCGGCCAGTGGCTCAGTGGTGAGTGTCGACCCATGCACCCAGAGGTCGCTGGTTCAATTCCTGGTCAGGGCACATGCCTAGGTTGTGGGCCCGATCCCCCGTGGGAGGAATGCAGTAGGCGACCAATCGATGTTCTCTCTCATCGATGTTTCTATCTCTCTCTCCCTCTCCCTTCCTCTCTCTCTAAAATCAATAAAGAAAAAAAAAAGTAAAAAAAAAAGGATACAGCAAATAAGAAAATATAGTTAATTTAGGCATTCTCACACTTCTTTTTCGTCTCCTCCTTCTCTTTCTTCTTCAAGTAAACTGGACCTTATCTAATTAGGAGAATCAAGATTCAGGAGCCCAAAGAAGCAAGCAAGTAAATAGTTTTTAGGTCATTTCTCTCTGGGTAGGTTATACATTCAAGTCTCACATTTATCTTTCGGTGTAGGTTGTATTTCCAGCCATTTTATTAACTGCTATGGTGAGGCTAGCAGTCACTGAATAAGGTAATTTTTAAATTGTGTTGAAAAGATGGATTATGAAGAAGAGTGTTGAATATTTGTCTCAGTTCTACAGTCTCTTTTATACACTGTGAAGTACACAGCATATGTCCTAAGAGGCAGCACAGAACTGTGATTAGGAGTCAGCCAGCCCAAGTTTTAATCCCACCTGCAACCCTTATTATTAGCTATGTGACTTTGGACTGGTTATCTAGCTTCTCCAGGTCTTTGTTTTTTCAACTCTAAAATGGGTGTGATAAAAGTGTCTGTTAAGCCTGGCCAGTGTGGCTCAGTGGTTGCACCAGGAGGTTGCTGGTTTGATTCCTGGTCAGGGCACATGCCCAGGTTGTGGGTCTGATCCCCAGTGTGGGATGTGTGGGAGGCAGTCAGTGCATGTTCTCTCTTATTGATGTTTCTTTTTCTCTCTCCCTCTCCCTTCCTCTCTCTCTAAAATCAATAAAGGAAATAAAATTTTAAAAAATAGTATCTATCAAGTTGGTTGTGAGAATTTAGTGTGATGGTGATAAAGTGCTTACAAGGTACCTGGTATATAGAATGATTAATAGATTAATTTATTGTTATACTTTAATGATTCTTATAAAGTACACCTAAGGATTAACTATGAGACTGGTTTTGCTACAAAGGTGAAATGAATAGGGCCTTTATTCTTTCCGTTGTTGGCTAGACATTACAATTCATAGTAATTGTAGTAAAGTGAGGTCGTTAGCAAAGGACATGATATGTGGGGGAGGGGCATAGGTTACATTCTTCTGATTTGTTCATTAAACCTTTTTTTCCATTTAAAAGTTTTTAAATGTCTAATTTTCCATCATAAACAAAATCTCTTCTTAAAATTCTAAGTAATTCCTTGAATAATTTTTATGTTAAAAAATAGCTCAGGAAGAAATAACACAGTTCTAAAGTCTAACTTTTCAGATGAACTTATTGTTTTCCCATGAGCGTCACACCCACTGGGTTAGTCACAAGTAACTATTTTAAAGATGTTGTTCACATTTTTAAAACACTAGCAATTCTGATCCACCCAGTTCAATTTCAATTTTAGGTGCAATCAGACTTAAATTTTTTTTTTTATTCCACATAAAAAAAAATAAGAAACCCCTATCACTTGGAAGATGTGCAAAATAGTGTATAATGTCATGCTTTTAAGTGGGGCAAAGTGCTTCACAGAGTCTAGACTGGCAGTGACGTCTATTATTATGCAGGAGAGCTCTACTGTGAGTCCCTGTAATGCCCAATTCTATTAGTGCATTACAAAGAACAACATGTAAAAGTGTACATGGAACCACGATGAATTTTAATGAATTAAAATGACTTCAATAATATATTAATGGAATCAATCAGTCCATTTCTTTCTTTTTTATTTTCTATTTTTGAGAGAGAAGGAAAGGGAGAGAGAGATAGAAACATCGATGAGAGAGAGAAACATGATTGGCTGCCTCCTGCATGCCCCAGGATCAAGCCCAAAACCCAGGCATGTGCCCTGACCGGGAATCAAACCAGGACCTCTCAGTCCATGGGACGACACTCAATCCACGGAGCCACACCGGCCAGGCAATCAGTCCATTTCTTTAATGCTGACTTTAGTCTTTTATGAATAGTCCTCAGACCAAAATGAGATGGGGATGAACCTGCACAATTCTGTGTGGAGAAGACCCTGGGTGGATCTGGAGTGAGAAGATCCCCCCACTGCATTTGTCTGCTCTGCTTCCACATCTCAGAACCATAAGTCAACCTGATACCTGCTTATAGAACATATAGCTACTGCTGCCTTTTGCCCACGTTTTCAAAATGTCTAAGAAAGTCTTGTGGAGAAAAATCAGCACTGAAAACTGGGCAACATTTAGTTTCAGCGGAGCAATTTATTCATGCAGTAGGTTTTTTTAAGTGACCAGCATGGGCAGTGATATGCTGAGTTGCTGGGATATAGCAATGAGTAGGAAAGACAAGGTCCCTTCCTCATAGATCTTACATGTTATTAGGGAATGCTGGCATTAAACAGCCAATTATAACATTAACTTGTTCACAATTGTAGTTTCGTCCTACAACTGCAGGGCACAGTTCAGAGAGGAGAGGAGAAGCAGAGAGCTTGCACGGAGTGGATAGCTGTGAATGGAAGGTGGTCGGTAGCCGTCTGCCCAGCACCAGGAGGGAGAGCCTGAATGCATCCCACGGAGAGAGAGAAAGGGAGAGAGGAATGGAAGGGGAAAGGAAGGAAGGGAGAGAGGGAGGAAAAGGAAGAGGTAGGGAGAGAAAGAGAGAGAGGGAAGGAAGGTAGAAAGAAAGGAAGGGAGGGAGTGGGAGGGGAGTCTTCAAAACTGGACTTGAATTCTTGGGTCCAGTTGTTTTGGAATCAGCTCCACACTTGTGTTTCCAAGTTAAGACAGCAAACTCCTCTGTTGTGTGCGAATGGACACAAGTTTGTGTCAGCTTCTTGTTATTTGAAGCTACATGTGTCCTGGCTAACATGGCTTTTGAGTATCGGTGTAAAGCTGAGTATCTTCTTGAATATCAATGGAGAAAAAAGTTGTAACGTCTCAGAGGAGAATAAGTAATGGCCATGAGATTTAATCATGGGCCTGTTGAATGTTAGACTCGGGAGGGATTTACGTAGACAAATCTTCCAGTGAGGCAGAAGTAACCCACTGACCACTCCTGGCAGAAGTAAACTAGTGTGCAAGCCAGGGGTCCCGAGTAGTAGTGGCACTGGCCCTGAGGGACATTCTGGAAGAATGTGGGAAGCTTTTGGCTTGTCATAATAATTTGTAGGGTTTACTGCCATTAGGGAGGTCATGCTGGGCATGCTCAGTGTGTCAGAGTCCCACACAATAAATAATTATCCTTCATCCTGCAAGATTTGGGAATGTCCAACAGGATATTCCTGTAGGTTAAAAGCCTGTTTCTCTGAACCCACAACCTAACTCTATTTTTCATGTTAATCACAAAATGTTTTTGCAAGCTTTCAACATGCAGTGCATTTTCCAAGTACACAACTACATGTAAATCAAAGGAAAACTGTACTTTTATTCAGAGTTTCATCGAGTTAGTTTACATGTTGGAAAATTCACATCACTCACACTAAGGGCACTGGGGGTACTGGAGTCCCTGGTTCAACACACCTGCATCCGCATACATGGGGAGCTGTTGTGTTCCTGATGACTTGCCAGGCTCTGTCTTCTATAGTCATGCTCTCGCACTTCCATATTGAGATAGGATGCAGAACCAAGACTTCAGCCTCCTCACTCATCAAGTAGGCTTTTCATCCCAACACTGACTCATTTGTTCCTTTGCTCAGAGAGGCACAGCTTGCCTGCTCATGCCCCTTCTGAGAACATCTGCTTCCCAAATCCTCAAAGATCTTACATTCGATTAGGGAATACTGGCTGAGGCCAAGTGGGCAGGAACACACCACCCCAGCCTCCTTGCCGCAGTTGACTGGGCCAGGGATGGGCACCTGCATCAACAGGGCCAATTACGTTCTCTCCCAACGATTTGGATTATAAACTTACTGCAAGAATACGTAAGGTCATTTTCTGCTATGTACAGAGAGAGAGCAAGACAACCTTGTGTGCAGAAAGGATGAAGTGAACAAGGCTAAAAGCAGAGGTGCATGGCCGTGCGGCCCGGAAGAGAAAAAGACACTAGTGAGCAGCTGCTTTGGTTCCCAGTGGGTTTCCTAATGCAATTTCCAGACTTCAGGAAGCCTAGCTGGGTTCTCTGCTGCTTGTACTGTGATGGAATTACCTCTGACACAGAAGATTGCCTTTGGCCTGGCCACATCAGTGCACCAACTCCTCAAGAAATGACAGTCAAGGAGAGGGAGTCGTGAGTTACCCTGAGGTTTACATTTCTCCTCTGACATTCTGTTAATTCATGTGTCTCATATGAACTTATGTAATTGATTGTTAAAAAGCTTTTATTTGAAATAATTTAAAACTTTCTGAGAGGCTGGACAAATAGTACATCCTTTACTCAGATTCCCAAATTGTGAAGATTGACCACATTTGTTTAATCTCTTTACCCATTCTCTCTCTAATTTTCTAAATCGTTGGAGACTAAGTTATAGATATGATGCCCATTACCCCTACATGTTTCCTAAAGCACAAGGATACTCTCCTATCATCAAAGTTCAGACATTGGTATTAATATAATAACCATCCAATCCCCTAACCTCAGTAGTGTCCTTACATGCACCTATCCTTTGTGGTCCATGTCTCCAGTCTAGGCTCTTCAACAGTTTTTCGGTCTTTTCTTCACCTTTGTGACCTTGACCCTTTTGAAGGTACAGATCAGTTATTTTGATAGAATACCCCTCAATTTACATTTATCTTGTATTTCCTCATTATTAGATCTAGGCTATTAATTTTTGACAGGAATACCATAAATGTGATGCCGTGTTTTTCATAGTATATATCAGGAGGCATATACTGTCAATTTGTCCTGTTTTTGGTGATATTGACTTTTACAACTTAGATAAGGTGATATTGGACAGGTTTCTCCACTGTTAGTTTTATACTAAGTATTTTGTACTTCCATCAACTAATATTAACCTCCATTGATGATTCTTGTCTGAAACAATTATTATGATTTTTGCCAAAGTTATTTTTTTTCCTATGTTCACTATTTCTTCCACATTTCTTGGTTGGCCTTCTAATATAAGAGAGACGTTTCTCTTCTCCCTCACTTATTAATTCATTTACTTATTTATATCAATATGGGCTCATGGATTTATATTTTATTCAATTAGTTATAATCCATATAATCACTAACTAAAATTTGGCTGTTCAAATTTTCTGAGACTTGGCCAATGGTAACTCCATCAAGCTGGTCATCTCTTCTCCCCGACTCTCCCCATACATGCCAGCCAAGTGGACCCAGTGCGCTTGCTCTGCTCACACTGACTTGACACCAACCCCACCTCTGGGCCGTACCCATATCCCTAGTAGCTGTGAATCTAAATGATGAACTTGACATAGCTGTGTTAACAGCCTTTATTTCAGCTATTTTTCTAGGTTATTGAGATCACTTTGAATTTTGATTCTATCATCCAAATGCATTCATTGCCCCTCCTACTTTTGATCTACCGAATATTTCATACATTTTTATTCAGATTGTTGATAAAATCTTGAACATAAGATGGGGAGACTTTCTTGTTATTAGAGATATTCTTTCCAGGTGGAACCGATACATTAATATAACTCTTTGTATGTCATTGTTCAGCCAGCTCCAAACTTACTTTTAATTTATTTGTTGTGACCACAAGATATCTTGAACTATCTTTTCTAATAGTGTGCCAAAATTAAAATGCATTCTGTCTGTGCATAGTAAAGTGACCTTATAAAAAATAAAATGATGTTAGTTTGACAGAAGGTGTTATTAATGAATCCATGCTGGCTGCTACCACTCATTGCTTTCTTCCCACAGGGGCTAAGTAACTTGCTCCAAGCATGACTGCTAAGTGCAGTAGTGGAATTTGAACCCAGGTCGGTCTATCTCTACTGCCTTGCTCCTTCACAACACCTCCATCACTTTACATGCGGGTGGGGAAAGGACCTCCTTTTTCTGATTTTACATCATGCTACTTTAGTGAGATACTGTCAGAGTACAAGCCTTGGCCCATAAGTGTACGGAAGGGCAAGACAAGGGTTAACCTGGTCGGGCCCAGGAGTTAGCGTTGCCTCAGGTCCCTGGGTGTACACAGGTAGCCATTCTTCATGGTTTCTTGAACCCCTTCCCAGGATGTCTTACTGACTTGCCCATTTGATGTATAGATTGAAGCCTAACTTAGAAAAGCAGGTATGAGTCTCTTTCATTAAGAGCAAAGTATTCCTGCCCTGGCTGGTTTGCTCAGCGGTTAGAGCATCAGCCTGCAGACCAGAGAGATCCGGGTCTGGTTCCCGCTAAGGGCATGTACCCTCAGTTGCAGTTTGTCCCCGCCCCCGGTTGGGTTCTCTCACGTCAGTGTTTCTCTCTCGCTCTTCCTCCCACTCTATCTGAAGATAGATGTAAAAATGTCCTTGGGTGAGGATTAAAAAAAGAAAAAAAAAGAGCAAAGCATTTCTAAAACACAATAATAAAATTAAATTATTTGTACAGGTGAAATATTTACCTAACATTATTTTATCTCTCAGAATATCAATATTATAAGTATAGATTTCTGTCCAGCATTTTAGTTCAAGGAAAGTTAAGAATTTTTGTTGTTTTCTTCTTCTTTTTTTTCTTTTTTTTTTGACACCTTCAATCTGAGGCTCTCTACAGCTTAGAAATAGCATAAAAGCTATGAAAGACATACCGATGTACTCAAGAAGGTGGCTTTGCTAGACATGAAAAAGGAGAGGAAACGAACAAAAACCTCCTTGAGTACTAGGAGCAGTCCACTGAGGCTGTCTTGCTGGGTTTGGTGGACCATTGTGAGCAAAGAGCACATTCTTGAGGTTGTGGTCATACCGAAGGGGTAAGAACAGAGGAAGAGGAGATCTGAACAAAGGGTGATTTAAGTAGACTAGCAGGGAGAAAAATCCCCAAGGAAGAGTCTGTAAATTCAAGAGCAGTGGTGGGAGTCTTCCTTGGAATACTTAGAGATGAGCTGCATGGAATAACAGAGGCGCGTCTGTGGGGAACAATCCCAAGCTGGCAGGAGCTCAGACAAGTCCACCCACCAGGACTAGGCCCCTTGTGGCTCTCTGAGCTTCTGGGGTTCAGGCTCCTTGCCTACCGCCTCTCGGGGACATGGCCTGTGGGCCCCTAAGTTTTTGTGGTGCACAGGAGGACCACCCACGCTGTGCTGTACCTGAAGCTCAGCAAGCATGAGGACCCTTCGCAAGAATCCTACGAGTTTATTGATTGTATTCATACAAATGTCTTTTTTTCTCTATAAAAATCTTTGTATGAAAGTTGTCGTTCCATCTTTTGTTGTCATCCAATAAATCTAGATATTTTCTCTTGGTTTTATTTTGTTTTCAGAAAACAATATTGCTGAGACTGCTAGCTGTACCTCTCCCCCCATCAATAGCCCACTTCATCCTTGGTAATTGACGCACAGTGTGTGATGGGACACAGCTTCCTCGAATAAAGACCACATTGTCCAGCTTTTCTCTTAGCTGCAAGCAGCAGTGTGACTAAGTTTGACCAATGACTTGTAAGTAGAAGTGTTACTGAAAAGCTTTCAGGAAAACATCCTTTAAAAACAGTGTGGCGTGCCCTTTGCCTGCTCCTGGGAACATGGACTTGATGGCTAGTGCTTCAGCCATCACTTTGGACCACGGGGATGAAGGTCAATGCCTAGGGTTGAAAGGGAAGTGATAGAAAGAGCTTTCTCCTAAAGCCTTAAGAGCAAAGACACCATCCCATCTCTGGACTTTCAGCCTTCAGACTTCCATGGAGTCTGAAATAAATGGTTATTTGGGGATGGTTTCTTTAGCTGCAGTCAACGCTAGTCCTATGTGATATTAGTACAAATTCGTATAAATATTAGTATTACTATGAGAAATACATGAAAGAAGTCACTGACCATCACCCATACTAACACTTTATCTTTTTCTTTTTATCACATGTCCTCTCAGTCTTGCTCTGAAATACTGACCTACAGTTTAAGAGAATGGTCAAATTTTCAATGTGTCCACCTGAATATTGACCTAGAATAAAACTGCTCACATGCTTTTTATTTCTTCTTCTAAGTGAAAGTACAATAAACTAATATTAAGGTGCCAGGCAAAGCAATCAGCAGCCTCTCCATATATATGTATATGTATATCTAATTCCTTTAGAACACTGACAAACAAAAGAGCTTCTGAAATTGAAGGATCTGGTCCCATTAATGTGTCCTTCCTCTTTGGACCTCCTGCATTCCCTGCTTCCCCAAGGTCCCTTAAATAGATCAGATTAAAACACAGGAGAAAGACAGGCTAGAGATATAAGATGAGAGTCATCGACCTATGGGTGACAACGAAAACAAAGGGCTGAATACAATTATGCAAGAATAAGGAGATGGGCGAGAAGGGGGTCTCTAATGGAGTTCTGCAGAAAGTTCATCAGCACGTAGTGGGCAGAGAAACAGAAGCCCCTAACGAAGACTCTGAAGGAATGGTCAGAGATTCTGAACAAAAAAACATTAAACATCATCCATGTCTTTTCTTGATCAACAGTATTATCTTCTTGTGATCTGGGAAATAAGTTATGAGTTGATATTCCTTGGATCTAGCAACAAGGAGGTCACTGGTGGTGGCCGGTGCAAGGACAGGTTCAGGCGGGAGGGATGGGGCTTGGGGAGTGGTTCAGGCACTCCCCAAGATGAGGGGCCGAGATTCTGTGCATAAACTATCCAAGGCTGTATCTGTTACACAGACTAATTTGGCTGCTTTTGGTTTGCATTCAATGGCAAAGTCAGTTAAAAAGTCAGTTGTTCGATTCATTGGACTTTTCAAGTCCTTTGAAACAAATTAATATTTTTATGCAAACCCAGACAATGTTAGAGGAAAGAGGAAATGGGAAAGGAACCTTGCTCCGAGGGTAAAATTTCCTTTATGGCCGGCACTATAGTCCTGCCAGAGTCTCTCTTATGGGCGGGCATCTGGGGAAAGCAGGGAACCACTAATGTCCACCACGAGCCTGTGTTCACATTAGCCTGGAAAGGCGTTAGAGACCTAAGCACGGGCTCTGTTGCATCCAAAACCGAGCACTGATCTTAAGGAAGGAGGCTGCAATCTGGGAGAGAAGAAACCTAGGCAAAGTGCCTGAGAAACTGCCTTGCCTTTGAGGGGCTGGAATTAGGATGGGAATTTGGAACCTGGAAGACTTTCTGTTTTCCCCCCACTGTTTGTGTATTCTATAATTATTTCCTTTTTACAAAAGCTTGGTATTTTGTGAAGTTCTCTAATCCTGTAAAGACAGCTTTTACTTTTTATCTCTGTTTCTCGGTGCCTTGATTTATCGCTTGCTAAATATATTTCACCATTTTATTTACTTCAGGCTGAAGCACCATTGTGTGACTTCTCTACCTCCAGCTCCAAGCTGCACTTTTCAGAGATAAATCACTGTAATTATTTATTCTCTCGAAAAGAAGCAGGAGGTGTGAAAGCCAAACTAATATGTACCTTTAGCCCACCCGAATGACACTTTAGAAACCGATTGCTCAGAACCCTAAACTTTGACTCTGTGTTTTCAGGTCCTCTAATAGTATCAGATAATTGAGAATTGTGGAATGAGTTGGAAATTCTCACTTCTTTTTCAGAGACTGCCAACCATGGCTACATATTTATAAGGGTTTTTGTTGAGTCCTACAGTGTTAACCCTCAGGGTTGGTCAGCTCATCAACAAACTCAGAAATAAAATGAAAACTAGAGGTTTGGGATTCAGAGTGAAAGTTCAAAGCTAGGGCTTGGAAGTTTTTATTCAGTTGATTTGGTTTCTTTTTAGAAGGCATTTTTTTTTTTTTTATCTCACTAGCAATTTTCTTAGGCAACTTAAAATAAAATCATAATTACAAATTCGAATTCCCTTTCCTTCATGGCAGCAGAAAAAGAAGTTGCTAGAAATCCTTTCCCATTCTGGTCTGATGCAGAGAGAAAAGTTTTCTGAAGTATTTTGTCCTCAGGTGGATGGACAAAAAATGGCCCACATAAGTACCTTGAACTGACTTCGTAAGGATAATATGAAATCAATCACCGTTTCATTCAGGAAATATACCAGCGTCAGGGTCCTAATGTCAATACAACCTCTTACCCCAACATTAGTTGCCAAGTTCTGCTAGAAATATATATTTTTTTCTGCTGCAGAAAGTTTCTTGGTTCATTGTTCAAGAGTACCTCCCAGGCCCTAGGGAAAGAACCTTGGCTGGTCAGAAGTGGTTCATGTTTTTCTCCTCTCTACTCCTGCCATTTCTATTTTTAAACACTTCCAAAATGCACTGTCTAATTGCATGCTGCACAAGGAAATGTTGGGGGTGTTGAAGAGAAAGCCACAGGCCCAAAATGGTGTCATGCGTGCTAAAAGCCCATGATAACAAACCTAGATTTAATACCTGATCGAACTGCAATTTCAACCTCTCCCATAAACATATCTTAATCAACCAGCCTGGAATTTTCTGGTCAAGCACCAGGAAGGTAATCTGTCACTGGGGCCCTCTCCCGTTCCCCATAAAATGCAGAGACAATCTGCATAATCAAAACCCTTCCTATTCTCTTCTCCCAAAGAAAAAGTGTCCTGACCCCCAAATATTTTTTTTCTTTTCTATTGTTAATAGCTCCCTTGCCCCACCCTTCTCTCTATAAAAACCTTCCATTCGTACAGTCCCTCTGAGCGCCCTTCTAGTTGCTGGATGGGATGCTGCCCAATTCATGAATCACTCAATAAAAGCCAATTATGTCTTCTTATTTACTGGGGTGAATTTTGGTCAGTGGAAAATATTAGGGTTTAATTCATTCTCACAAAAGCAAGTTTTTAGATAATGGAAGCTAATCATAAGCAGAAGCCAAGGAAATAATTTGCAGAGTTCCAATTCCAAAAGCTAATTTATAGAATAATCTGATATATTAAATTTATAAAATTTATACAATTTGCTTTTACAAAATGTTTGCTTTCTCAAAATATCAGTATTTCATATGGGAATCTTTCCATTTCTACTTTTTTTTGGTTAATATGCAGGATTGTTTTTAGCTAAATTATGACTTATTTTAGGTGGTTTTAAATTTGAAATTAAAATTTAAAGCTGACAGAGATGTGAAAATATTCCTGTAAAGCTAATTAATAAGTTAGTAAAATTGATAAATCTGCTACATAGTCATTTGGCAAATTTGCTTGATGCAAATTTGATGTGTGGTGACCAGAGTAAGGAGTAGCCACGCTGGACGGTGTAGTGGTATACTGCATACAGCCAGTGGTTCGTATAGATCTGATATGAATGGGCCACCTGGAGTTGTGTAAACTAGAAGCGCTAGACCTGACCTAGATCATAAGCTGTCTGGCCCCAGCCAAGTCACATTTTGGGAGCTCCAATAACTAGACCTTCAATTCCAGTCAATTTGGAGGAACGCACACATCTTAAAAGTTCCTAGAAGTTCGCACTCAGGGGATAAAGTAGGGCCAGCAGCATGCTTGAAGGATATGTTAGAATCATTTGGAGGAGAATTAAAAAATTTTTATAGCCAGGTTGTATCTTGGACCAATTAAATGAGAATTTCTTGGTGGGATCCAGGCATAGACTTTTTTTTTTTTAAGTTTCCTAGGTGATTGTAATATTCAGCTGTTGTATAATAAGGAATCTGATGTATTTGTCCCCAGTTTCTTGAGGGGAAACTCAATTCTTGGAATATTCCCAGTGATAGGGGTATGTTTGTTATTGATGGTGGACTGCTGAACCACATCTGAGTTTATGCTAAGGAGATGATTCAGAATGGCGCCTGGTCATGACCAAAAGACCGACCATATGATCAGAGTTGAGTCTCTGAGCCACAGTGATGTTAGCCCAACCTCTCAACCTCCAGGAAGGGGAGGAAGGCTGGAGATTGAGTTCAGTCACCCAGCCAATGTTGCTATCAACCATACTTACATAATGAAACTCCTGTAGAAACTCTGGACACGGAGGCTTTGGGGAGCTTCCTGGTTGGTAAACACACGGATGTGCTAGGTGGTTGACGTGTCCTGATTCCATGTGAGATAGCACCGAAACTCTGTGTTTGGGACCCTCCCAGACCTTACCCTTTGCATCTCTTCATTTGGTTGGTCCTGATTTGTATCCTTTACAATAAAAGTATAATAATAAGCGTAGTGCTTTTCTGAGTTTTATAAGTTATTCTAGCAAATTATCAAACCTGAAGGGATAGTAGGAACTCCCAAATTTGTAGTGCCTGAAATGAGGCAGTCTTTTTGGGGGACTTACCTTAAACATGTGAAATCTGATACTCACTGTGGTTATCCTCAGAATTGAATTGTAGCATTGCAGCAACTGAGCTGAGAACCACTGTTGTAGGAAAAGGTGGTTCAGAACATTAAGTAAGTGCCAGAATCACGTCATCCAACTAGGTTAGGGCAGGGATGCTGCCTGGGTCCAACAAGGATGGGGGGTGGGGTGGATAGGAATGAGGCACAGAGGCTTAGCCTCAAAGTCCCATATGGGAATGAGAGTAGAAATTATGAACCAGGACAAAAGTTCAGTCAGACAAAGTACCTATATATTGTGGGACACGACAGCTCAGTGCTCTAACAAATAAGCTCCATTGTCCTTACAAGAGGACTTTGGTACAGAGTCACAGAGTCTTTGCAGCATCACCACCACCAAAAGTCATTGGAAGGAAGCTCCCTGTTTAACCAGTACTGGTTTTGTGATGAGGGTGGAATTGAATCAGCTGGTGCCAGAATTTTCACTGCTATGGCTGGATTGATCTAGAGTCAGGAAGTGCCAGATGTAAATCTTTAAATTCTTCTCATAAGTGGCTTCTTTAAAAATTATACTGACTATACAGTAATTTCAGTTTGGTGTCTTGGGTTTCTTGATATTGAAGTCTGAGTGAGAAGCTCTTGTCAAAGTTGGATTGTCACTGAGAAAGGTGAGCTGACTGGCTGACTTCCAAGAGGTCTCTTAAGTTGGCATTTATCCAGATGCATTTGCCACAGTTCACAGTCTCCTTCAGCTTTCCAGGTGCATCGATTCCATCTTGCCGACACTCTAGAGCTGATCAGCTTGGACAAGCCAACTCACACTGAGCATTCCTCAGGAGTCTGAAGTATATAGACCAGAATATGTGTTCATTCATGATATGTTGGTATGACTAGGCTTATTCTATATATAAAACTACTTGGGAAAATCATTTTAGAGAAATATGTGATGAGCATGCAGTGAAAACAAGTCAAGTCGGTTATACCACACTTAGGATTCCTAATGGCCTGAAGCTCTGTGAGATGTATGGCGTCCGTCTCCACCATGGGGCTGTGGGCACCCGCTCTGTTGCCAGCCTTCAGCTGTGCTACCTGGCATCGGCCAAGCCCTGCAGTGATTGCCTCTGCAGCTGTCCCTTCTCTTTGTGTTCTTTACTGATCGATGTTCTCTGCTGATTGATTTTTCTTTCTTTGGATGTATTATTAACTTTAATGAGGATACTCCAAATCTTTCGGGTCTGAGAGCCATTCTGTTTCTTTATCAAGGTGACTTTATTTACATAGCTCTCCTGTGGTCCATTATACAGTGATTTTATGTTCGACTCGCAGAAGATACTTTTTAAAGTTATTCTTATTGTTTTCTTCTGATTTAAAAGTGTTTTTCATTGGAAAGTACATGAAAACACGAAAATCACTCATAATTTCACCACCTTATTAGAACATAATTATATTTACTCACAAACTTGGTTTCTGGATTGCTGTGAATTGTTGTGTGTGTGTGTGTGTGTAACAGTCTGGTGAGATATAACTTACATATTACATTCACCTGTTTTTAGTGTACAATCCAGTGATTGTTAGTAAATATGTGGAGTTGTGCAACAATCATCACAATCCGATTTTAGGACATACGTATCAGTTCAGATCGATTTCTCGTGCCCGTTGCAGTCAATCCCCATTCCTACCTCCAGCTCCAGCCACCACTCAATTACTTTCTGTCTTGACAGATTTGCCTATGGAGACATTTCATAGAAATGGAATCATACGATTTTGATCTTTTGTTACTGGCTTTTCTCACTTAGCATAATGTTTCTGAGGCTCATCCATGGTGAAGCATGTATTAGTAATTTGTTCCTTTGTATTGCAGAATAGTCTTCCATTGTTTGGATATGTCACATTTTATTTATCTATTCATCACTTGATGGAAGTTTGGATGGTTTCCACTTTTCGACTATTATGAATAATAATACTGTGAACATTTATCTGCAATCTTTGCATGAACACATGTTTTCATTCCTCTCGGGTAGATTCCTAGATATGAAATTGCTATACTATATGGTAAATTTATGGTTAACATTTTAAGAAACTGTCAAATTATTTTCGAAAGTGGCTACACTATTTTAAATTCCCACCAGCAATGTATGAGGTTTCCAATTTGTTGACATCATTGTCAACACTTGGCATTGTCTGACTTTTTTATTATAGCCATTCTAGTGGGTATGAAGCAGTATCTAATTGTGGTTTTAATCTGCATTTTCCTAATAACTAATGATATTAAGCAACTTTTATGTGCTTATTAGCCACTTGTATATCTTCTTTGGTGCAATGTTCATCAAGCCTTTTTTCCATTTTAAAAATCCAACTGTTTGTCTTGTATTGTTGATTTGAAAGAGTTCTTTATATATTCTAGGTACCAGTTCTTTATCAGTATATGCTTTGCAAGTATTATTTTCCCTTTCTGTGATTTATCTTTACAGTTTTCTTAATGGTGTTTTCTGAAGAACAAAAGGTTTTAATTTAATGATGTCCAATTTGTCATGCTTTTACATTTTGCTTTAGGATGTATTTTGAGTTATTTTTGTGTGTGTATGATGTGAGGTAAGGATCTAAATTTATCTTTTTGCATGTGGGCATCCAACTATTCCAGCACCATTTGTTGAGAAGACAGTCCATGTTGAATTGCCTTGGCTCCTTTTTCAAAAATCAATTGACCATAAATGTCCCTGAGCTCTAAATTCTGTTTCACTGATTTATATCTTATTTTTATATTAATACCGCACTGCCTTGATTATTGTCGTTCTATATTGAGTTTTGAAGTTGGAAACTTTGTTCTTCCTTTTGGCAATCCTACTCTGCTTTTTGACTTATAGTCATCACTTGGTGTAGTATTTCTGTCTTCTCTATTGCTGAGAGTTCCCACACATGGTTGCTATCAGGGTATGCTGTACTAGAACCCACCCACCCTTCCTACCCTTCCTTCTCTTCTTCCTCCTCCTTCTTCTCACCAGCTCATCTTAATCATGTGCTTCGGTGTGGAAACCTTGTTGATGTAATGCCTTCTATTTCTCCCACCATGCATGGGTTACCAGCACAGAGAGAGGCTTGGAAATAATAGCCCCTGGTGTAGTTTCAGAATGGAGGACATTCTCTCACTCACCTCTCATTCACTCTCATGTTAACATACAAAGTTCATAATAAAGGAGTTGATTTTCTTGATGTAGCCCCTGGTCATACCTCACCCAGGGTCCTGAGTTCATATCTGACCATTACAATATGAGCTTTCTAGTAAACACAACTTGTTTACTAGAAGTTGGTGTCCTCTGGGACACCAACTCTATGATAACTCCAAATCGATCAGTTCTCTGTCTGTAGTCAGAAGGATTGAAAGAGAATTGAATGGGATTTTTTTTCTCACTAAGCAATTCAATGTTTTTAATGTAATGCCTATGCGTCATCTAAAATTATCAATCTCTTCACACATTTGGAGAGTCTACAGCCTACAGTCTAATTCACACCAGTGCTTCCCAATCTTTTCCCATTTTGTCACTCAGAACAATATTGTGTGGCATGTTGGGGTATATTAAGGCAGCTACCTCAGCTCAGCCGAGGTGGTCATTTAAGCCACCTCAGGCAATTGGCCAGGGAAGCTGAGCTCAGCTCAGGCAGCACCCTGCCCCCAACCCCTCCTGGGGCAGAAGAGAGGGGTATGTTGATATACAAGTAACTCTTCCAGTTAGCATTCTATTAAGAGTTCTTTCTACAAATGTAAAATTCTATACTATTTACTCTTTAAGTTTCTGGACTCTAAACACCTAGATTTAAGTAGTTACTTTTTGTATGTATGTCCGAGAGCTCACAGGCTGGCTAAGGACCATCTCTGCACCTTCTAGAAAATTCTCTTGTGGGATATTTGGCATTTCCCTTTGAGCATAAGGGAAGCAGTGCTGAAATCAAGTTGCTGTGTTACAATGGGAAAACAAATTCCCCCTTGCTCACTGACCACCCAATGAAACCAAAGACGGATTTCTTCTTGGATTTATCTACCCCTTTCTCCAACTGATACACTGGAAAGTCTGACTCAGTAAATGATGTGTGTGTGTTTTAAAGAAACCTTCGCAGTTCTTCTAATCTTGCATGTATGAATGCATTTTGATTCTGAAAACAATCAGTTCATTCCAAACCAAACAGACAATCAGGTAAGAGGAAATTATCTTGAAGAGTGGTAGCTTTGGCTGGGGCTACCTTATTTGGAAGAATTTGAAATGTTGCTAGGGCCCCTGCTGGCTCAATGACTGGAGAACATCTGATTCTAGTTTACAGATTCCATGATTTATTAGATTTTGGTCTGTGTCTACTCCTTAAGTCCTCTATCTTTATCCTAAAAATTTCCTTCACAAATAGACTTCAGTATTTTCCTAAATGGACAGATTTTTTTCCTCCAGGTTCATGTGTGTGTGTTTTCTGCATGGTCTTTTTTTCCCCCCTAATTGTGGTAATGTACTGTTACTGGTGTTGGTCTTTTGACTTCCTTTCTTGGGTGGAAGATCATTTTTGGCTTCAGACTGGAATGTCCCAGAATAACTGCTGTTTAAAAGACTACTTGTATGTTGCAATTTGAAAGACCTCTCATGGTTGAGGCTGAGATCTATCTATAGGCACCAAATAGAGTGGGAATATTTATATCTCTGATTTCTGCTCAAGGACTCCCACTATTTCAAAGCACATTAGCCCAATTCTCCACTCAAGCCTAGAAGAAGCAAAACAGTGGGTGAACATCTAAGATTGTGCTGTAGACTGAATGTTTATGTTTTCCCAGATTCATGTGTTGAAATCTAATCCCTGATATGATGATATTTGGGAGTGAGGGCTTTGGGAGGTAATTAAGTCTAAGGGTAGAATACTCATGAGTGGGATTAGAGACCCCACAAAGCTACCTCCCTACTCCCAGTATATGACAACACAGTGAGAATGAGAGCTGTCTACAAACCAGGAAGCTGGTTGTCACCAGACCTGGCACCTTGATCTTGGATTTTCAGCCCCCAAAGTATCAGTTGTATCTCTGACCTTGTCTTGATCATTCTGCCTTAAATTGTAGTTGTTTTGCAATAACAAGGGCTGCACTTTGTGAGTGTACACTATTAGTTTATATACATCAACTCAAAAGATTCAATAACACTGGCAGGTGATCTTATTAACTCCATATTGTAAATAAAGAAACTAAAACTTGGAGAAGCTAAGAAACTTGCCCAAGGTCACACAACAAAGGGCAGCGCTGACATTTAAACTATGTCCTCCCAGTTATCTGTTTTATCTCTCAAAGCAGATCTTAAGCAATATGAAGGAAGTGACTGTTTTATCTTTGTTTCCTTAAATTAAAAATAATGAAGTTGCAGAAGAGCACTGGCATTTGTGTAACACTAAGGAGAAAAAACAGAATAAAACGAAGAGAACAGAACCCCCTCCCATTCTGTATCAGTTTGCGAGGGCTGTCATACAGAGCACCGCAAACCTGGTGGCTTACCCAACAACAATTTGTATATTTATTTATTTTTATTTTTCAATCCTCACTCGAGGATATACTTATTGGTTTTAAAGAGAGAGGTAAGGAGAAAGAGAGAAACATCGATGTGAGAGAAACATCGATCAGTTGCCTCTTGTGTGTGCCCCAGCTAGGGACTGAACCCACAACCTTTTGGTATACAGGATGACCGTGCTCCAGCCAACTGAGCCACCTGGCCAGGGCTATTTGCTTATTTATTTATTTGATATTCATGAGTTTTTCTTGAGTTTATTAGTAAGCCTGTACAAGTGGCAAATATAAAAATATTTTTTTGGTGGTGCTATTTTAAGAATATATTTTATTTTATTTTTCAAATACAGTTTACATTTAGTATTATTCTGTATTAGTTTCAGCATAGCGGTTAGACAATCATGTACTTTACAAAGTGTCCCCCTCCCAATGTTTCTGGTGCGCACCTGGCACCATACACAGTTATTACAATGTTTTGACTGTATTCCCTATGCTGTACTTTACATCCCTGTGACTGCTTTGTAACTACCAATCTGTACTTCTTACTCCCTTCACCTTTTTCACTCAGTTCCCCACCCCCTTCCCCTCTAGCAACCATCAGTCTGTTCTCTGTCTATGAGTCTGTTTCAGTTTTGTTTGGTCATTTATTTTGATGAACAGCAGAAATGTGTTGTCTCAGTTCTGGAGGCTAGGAGTCTGAGATCGAGGGTCGGCAGGGCCATGCTCCCTTTGAAGGAAGGATCTATCTGGGGCTCTCTCAGCTTCTGGTAGTTCCTTGGCTTATGGCAGCATACTTTCAGTCTTCACATGCTGTTCTTGAGTGTGTGTGAATCTTTGTGCCCAAATTTGCCCTTTTGTAAAGACCCCAGTTATATTGGTTTAGGGGTCGATCCTACTGACCGCACCTTAACTAACTACATGTGCGACAATTCCATTTCCAAGTAAGGTCACATTCTTAGGTTCCAGGGGTTAAGACTTCAACATATGAAATTTTAGGGACACAATTCAACCAATAACACATTTCTACTAATAGCTTCTATCACAGTGCTGATCCCTAAGCCAGAGGGCCCGGTGTCATTTTCCCATTGTACTTTCCTGAAGTCAACACTGCAGAGGGGTCAAGTGGTCAATTTAAACAAGTTTCATTGTGACAGAATTGGGCCTGGGTTTAGCTTCGGTCTTCAACAGATTCAATCTGACACCAATGTTAGTTAACCTTTCACATAAGCAAAAGAAATCATCACTATAGCACCCGAAACTCAATCTGCTTTAGCTACTATAACCTGTGATTCTCTACCCCTCACTAAAGGGGGAAGCAAGTCCTGTGTATGACATTTTGAGATGTAGTAGTTATGTCTGATAATTCTTGAAATGCTTGCACTTTATTCAAGATGGGTTTAGGTTAGTAAGTTTTACTAACTTTCAGCAGCAAAAGGAAATGAAAATGAAATATTATTATCAAGAAATATTGCTCTCAGGAAAAAAGTGAGGCTAGTCATTTTGAAAGCCCTAAATGGGAAATGGCCTATACAAAGTAATTCATAATGGAAAATAGAGTAGAACATTGCAGAGTCACATTTTAATATATAAAGTCCAACCAACCACAGAGCACAAAACATGTAAATATGAAGAATATTGAATAGGCCAATTGTGGCTTTTATTGAATAGATTGCAGAATTACTGAGGAGGGGGCTCTCTTATCTGACTCAGTTTTTATCCCCAACAATGCCTACCCCAGGATATTGTACAGAACAGGTTTAATACATTAAATTGAATGAAGTTTTAAAAAAAATTTTTTTTAAGTAGCGTATCTCTCTTAACAGGGACAGGAAGCATTCAAAGTTAAATTTAAGAAGTTAAATAAAGATGGGTAGTGTTTTAGTATATGCCAGGAACTGTTATAAGGGCAATCAGGGAATGAGGTAGATTCTATTACTTTCATTTTAAAGATAAAGGAACAGAGAGATTAAATAGCTCACACAGCTAGGAAATGGTAGCCATGGGAATTCACTCTGGGGCTGTTTACGTTTACAGTCCACAGTCTCAACCTTTGTGCTGTATGTCAGTTAACACCACGGGGAACAGCCAAACCTTCCTTTTCTAAGGAATTCTTCAACTGAGATGTCTATCAGCTAATCAGTGTATTGCTCCTGTTAATTCCAGAAATACAATGTGGTGATTAAGCGTTCTGTCTCTGGCATTACTCTCGACCTGAGTTCAAACCCTGGCTTTGACATAGCTTGGCTGTGTAATCCTGTGTCACTCAACTTTTCCAAAACTCAGTTTCATCATCTGTAAAATAAGACTAATTATTCCTATGTGATAGAGTTGTGATTATGTGTTTAACATATTTGGCATAGTCCTTGGTACATAATAAAAACTCAATAAGTGATATCTAAAAGTATACCTGTTTGTAAGCAACATTTTATTGTATGGATATACATAACTTGTTTATTCATTGTTGACATACATTTGGGTTGTTCCTACCTTTTAACTATTACAAATAAAGCTATTATGACAATTCTTATACAAGTCTGTGTCTAGACTTATGCTTTAATTTCTCTTGGGTAAATACCCAGCATGGAATAGGAGATATATGTTTAGTTTTTCAGAAACTGCCAAAGTGTTTTCCAAAGTGGTTGCATCATTTCACATTCCCACTAGGAGCATTTGAGAGTTCCAGTTCCTCCACATCCTTGTCAACACCTGGTATGGTCAGATAGATTTATTTATTTATTTATTTATTTATTTATTTATTTATTTATTTATTTATAGGATTTTAAAAATTGTGATACAAAAATCATAAGTCTCTTACTAAGTGTACAGTTTGGCAATGTTATAGTTACCTTGTTATGAAACATCTCCAGAACCTTTTCATCTTGCAGAAACTATACCTATTAAATAACAACTCCCCTTTGCCCCTCCCCACCCCAGCCCTGGCAACTACCATTTTACTTTCTGTCTCTCTTAGTTTGACTACTTTACATACCTCATGTAAGTGGAATCAGAGTATCCAGTCCTTTTGTGACTGGATAATTTCACTTAACATAATATACTCAAGATTCATCCATGTTGTAGCATGTAACAAGATTTCCATTCTTTCTTAAGGTGGCATGGTATTCCATTGTATGTGTAAACCACATTTTGTTATCTATTCATCTGTTGATGGACATCTGTGCTGCTTCCATCTTTTGGCTATTGTGAATTGTGCCATGAACATGGATGGGAAAGCATCTCTTCTAGACCATGTTCTCAAGTCTTTGGATATATATCCAGAAGTGGGATTGCTGGATCGTGTAGTTCTATGTAACTTAAACTGAAAGAGTATGAATAATTAAATTAGTAATGAATTTAAAGTAGTTAATTAAATGAGTAATTAAAAATAGTATGAGGAACTGTCACACTATTTTCCAAGGTGGTTGTACCATTTAAAAATCCCACCAGCAATGCACACGGGTTCAAACTTCTCCATATCCTTATCAACGCTACTTGTTGTTGTTCTTTTTTTTTTTTTTTCTTGATAGTAGCCATCCTAATGAGTGTGAAATGATATCTCATTGTGGTTTTGATTTGCATTTCTCTGATAATTAGTGATGTTGAGCATTTTTTTATATAGTTGTTGGTCATTTGTATATCATCTTTGGAGAAACGTTTCCTTAAGTCCTTTGTCTAGCTGTTGAATTTTAGTTCTTTATATATTCTGGATATTAACCCTTTTCCAATATAGAATTTGCAAATATTTTCTTGCATTCCATAGGTTGCCTTTCACTCTGTTAATTATGTCTTTTGATGAATAAAAGTCTTTCATTTTTATGTAGTTCTATTTGTCTACTTGTGCCTTTGTTGCCTGTGTTTTTGGTGTCGTATACAAGAAATCATTGAAAATTGAATGATGGAGCTTTTCCTTTATGTTTTCTCCTAGGAGTTTATAGTTGAAATACCCACTCTTTCATTCCTTATTTTAGTTATTTGAGTTTTCTCTCTTTTTTTCTCAGTTGGTCTACTGGTTTCTCAATTTTGTTGATCTTTAAAAAAAAACAAGCCTTAGCTTTGTTGATTTTTCTATTTTTAATTTCATTAATCTACTCTTTCTTATAGCCTTAGGATGGTTAATTTTATGGTATTTTTTTTACCATAATTAAAATTATTTGAATTAAAAAAATAAAAACAAAGGAAAGCAGATCAGTATGTCTGGGGGAGGGAACAAGAGTGAGGGATTATGAAGGGCCATGAAGAAACTTTTGAGGCTGATGATTTTCTTGATTGTGGTGCTAGTTTAACAGATATAAACATATGTCAAAACTCATCCAATTGTACATTTGCATATTTGCAACTTATTATATGTCAATATACTTCAATAAAGCTGCTAAACTGCACATTTTCTGAAAATAAATCAAATATTTAAATTTTCAGACATGCATTATTCCGAAGTGAGTTTTTTTTCTAAGTGTAGCCTATTCAAAACAATTTTAACTAAAAAGTCAATATGAGTAAATTTGTCTTCTTTACATGTTCATAGCTCCCCATAGATCCTGATCTTTTATTACTATTCTGAGTCCATTACTCTTGGTTTTCTGCAGAAGAGGCAGCACTATCAAGGGACCGAAGTTCAACAGATACATGCTCTCAACCAGTTTTCAATTAGACGTATTATCATGCTTTGGGATAGTTATCCATCCCATCAAAAGAGGTTTCATCTATGAAATAACACGATTCTCTTAAGTTTTCAAGCAGGTAGCATTTATGACATCATTGTAGACACTTCATATGTTTAACTTTGGGGATTTATTTTTCAAGAGCTTTTAAGAGGCTAATTGTATTGTTGACATTATACAGTTTAAACCACAGATGTGACTATGTTTACACTAGTACTTTTAAATAATCTAAAACCCCTCTTTGTCAAAACAAACTAAACCTAAACACTAATATGTGCTATATAATAGATGAAAGGTATAAGATAGCCAAACTTTGGTGCAATTTGGCATTTTTCTCTTTGATTTCTAATGATTACCAATGTAATCACACCAGGTTCAATGTAATCACAAGATTATTTCCCGTTTTTGCCTTTAAAACTAGAATACCCTCCTTTTTCATTTAATTAATTCTATTATATTCTTCACCACCTTGAACACAACACATACAGCAACTCCAGCTCAACTCCGTGGCTTCATCTGCAATTTAAATCTTATTGGCTCCAGTCATCCCTGTTGAAGAGTATGGCTTCAATGTAATTTATTCAGTATTTTATTCAAAAGAGACTTGTTGAATGTGAAACTATGTCTCATACCAAAGACACAGTAGCAAATAAGACAAAGATAGTCAATCTACTGGAATTTACAGTCTAATTGGAAGACAGATATTGAACAAGCAATTATAAGATTGATGAGTGTAACAATAAAGGAAGCATACAATGTTTACCATGGGAACATTTCTTTTCCTGGGCTTCGGGAAGAAAAACCACCATGTTAAAAAATGACTATGTATTATTCCCTCTAACTCTGTGTTCCTGGCAACCCAAAATAAAGATTCCACATAGGGAATATCTGTATCGAGAAGCAAAAACAAGCTCCTATGACTAATTTTTTTCTTCCTTTTTAGGAAAGTAGAAACATCCTTCTTAGCAATAGGCATACTTCCAGCTTAGCTGGCTAAGTGGCTAAGACTACGTATTTATAACAATTCTCTTAGTTTTCTCTTGGTGACTAAGCTATTCCCCACATTTTATAAGTATCCTTGCCTGGGAGATACTTAGAAACTACCCTCAAAAAAGATTACATTCACATGTTTTTAAATAATAGTTAAGGCACTTGTTGGACTATATACAAATTGGTTCCATGAGAGCCTTGAAGAGATTTTTTTTTTCTTTTGTCTTAGATTTCTTGAAATACCTGGGAACTCTGACAAAAGACTCTGTTGATTTTAGGGCTATGTTTACAAGTCAACAGTACAGAAACATTTTTGGTATGAAAACCATTTGGTGGGTCTACAAGCACAGTTAAGCTGGTCAGAGAGTAAGTAAATGAACAACTTAGGCATCTTCCGAGGATCAGTGGGTGCACCCTCAACCCCAGTGTCAACAGCAGCCGAAACAACAGAAAAAGAGGGTCACATCGGGTTAAGAATACAAAATAGAGATAAGATGCTTCCAAAAGGCCAACCTAGGATTATCTTTCAACCGGGGCTAAACCAAACAGAAGATGAATTGCATGTTTACATGCAGAATCCTATATTGTTTATGCAGACCCAGAATCCAAGCCCATTAAGTGAATTACTTTTTCTCCACATTTGTCACCCTAGTTCACAGAAGAAGGGGGAAGAGCTTTGGTACCTGCCACTCAAGTCTTCCTCCAATCCTCAGCTTCCTAGCCTCCCAGGTGTGTAGAGAATATGTGAGACCAGTTCCTATGGAAAATATGGTTCTTTTGGCTGACAAGGACAAAACACTGTCCAATAGACCTGGACTAATCAATGAGGCAACACACCTGTGTAAAGGTTAGTATCTTATAGTAGAAAGAGTCCTAAACCTTGGGAAAATCCTGTAACCTCTTGGGTCTTGTTGTTGTGGTATTTTTTTTTTTTAAGTGGGCTAGATGAGAAGATCGCACATGTAGATTATGAGGGATGCTTGTTAAAAGTAGGCGTTTCTGTGCCCCCCCTACTGATTCTGTCCCCCCCACTCCAGATTCTGATTGGTCATCTGGAGTGAGGATGGTGATGGGGTGGGGTGGGTGGGAGTCAGATTGGAGATGGAAGTCTGGGTTGACAGCTATTTCCTAAAAGCTCTGCTGGCGATTCTGTGGGTGACCAGTTAAGTTCTGCTCTAAAATTCTCAGGGATGATGTCAGGAAACCACGAAGTTCATATTCCACGAGTAATACACTAGTATTGTACTATAATTTCACAACCCATGCTGAAAACTCAATATTTGTTGCTCTTTTCTCCTGTCCCCTAAAGACTAATCTGGGTTGACCCCAGGGTTATAAATAGTAATAATAGTAATAATAATAATAAATAGTAATACCAAAATTTACTACATGCCAGTCACTGTCCTAAACACTTCATATGTTTTCATATAGTTCTCTCAACAACTGTGAGATAGAGAATTACTATTATCCCCATTTTACAGATGAAGAAACCAAGGCATAAGGAAGTCAGGTAACTTGTACATGGTAACACAGATAACAAAGTGTACCAGGTGGACTCAGGCTGGCTCAGGGGAACGTTCTGTTTGAAAGAACCCAAGTAGCTTCTCCCTTACATAAGGTAGCAGCATGGTTTTATGGAAAATGCCCAAATTTTCATATCAAACACGTATTCAAATTCTGGTGCAATTACTCTCTAGCAGTGTGATCCCTGGGTAACCTTGGTTAGCCTTGTTAAGTGTCTTAGTCACATCAGGCTGCTATAACAAAATACCATAGTGTTGGTGTCATAAACAACAGACATTTACTTCTCACAGATCTGGAGACTGGGATGTTCAAGATCAATATGCCAGCCAATTTGGTTCCTGGTGAGAGGCCTCTTCCTGGATTACAGAGGGTTATCTTTTTCTTGTATTCTCATTTGAGAGAGAGAGAGAGAGAGAGAGAGAGAGAGAGAGAGAGAGAGAGAGAGAGATCTGGTCTCTCCCTCTTTTTTTTTCTTCTTCAATTTTTATTAATTTATTTTTGTTACAAACGTTTCTCCTTTTTCCCCCATAGACATCCCCCTCCCCAGCATTGTTGTCTATGTCCATTGGTTACACTTACATGCATATAAGTTCTTTGGTTTATCTTATCCATCCCTCCTGCCCCGCTTCTCTGAGTTCTGTCAGTCTGAACCATACTCCTTTCTATGTCTCTGGGTCTATTTTATTCATCAGCTTATTTTGCTTATTATATTCCACAAATAAGTGAGATCATGTGGTATTTGTCTTTCTCTGATTGGTTTATTTTGCTTAGCATAATGCTCTCCAGGTCCCTCCATGTCGTCTCAAAGGATAAGAGATCTTTCTTTCTTACAGCTGCATAGTATTCCATTGTGTATATGTACCACAGCTTTTTTATCCACTCATCTACTGATGGACACTTGGGCTGTTTCCAGATCTTAGCAATTGTAAATAGTGCTGATATGAACATAGGGGTACATATAAATGTAGACAACAAAATTTCAGACATCATACACAGCAGAATTTTCACTGATAAAATGCCTAAGGCAAGAGAAACAAAGGAAAAAATGAACACATGGGACTACATCAAACTAAAAAGCTTCTGCACAGCAAAAGAAACAACCATCAAAATGGAAAGGGAACCCCCTATATGGGAGAGCATAATTGCCAACGATACATCAGATAAAGGGTTAATTTCCAAAATATATAGAGTGCTCATACAACTCAACAAAAGTAAGACAAAGAACCCAATTAAAAAATGGGCAGAGGACCTAAATAGACACCTCTCCAAAAAGGACATACAAATGGCCAAGAGATATATGAAAAAATGCTCAACATCACTAATCATCAGAGAGATGCAAATTAAAACAACTATGAGGTATCACCTCACACCTGCCAGAATGGTTGCCATCAACAAATCATCAAACAACAAGTGCTGGCGAGGGTGTGGAGAAAAGGGGACTCTAGTACATTGCTGGTGGGAATGCAGACTGGTGCAGCCACTGTGAAAAACACTATGGTGTTTCCTCAAAAAATTAAAAATTGATCTGCCATTTGACCTAGAGATCCCACTTCTAGGAATATATCCTAAGAAGCCTGAAACAACAATCAGAAAGAATGTATGTACCCCTATGTTCTCCCTCTTTTTATAAGGACACTAAACCCACTGTGGAGTCTCCACTCTGAAACCTAATTACTTCCCAAAAGCTTCACTTAAAAATATTATCATGTTGGGGGTTAGGTCTTCAATATATGAGTTTTAGAGAGACACAAACATTCAGTCCATAGCACTAAGCTTCTATTTCTTTATCTGCAAAATACATATTACACCTTTTTGTAATGTTGGAGAAAAAAATAAGATTTCTATAAAGCTTTTGCTCAGCCTTGTGATAAAACCAAACTAAAGTTTTCAATAAAATTCTTGGACTATGTATCAGGCGCTGTTGTATAAAACCTAACGAATAATGCTCATTTATTGAAAATCATGTTTTCAGAACTATGCTAAATGCATTTATGCATTGTATTCATTGAACCCTTCACAACACCTTTATGAGACAGTGTTATTATCACTATTTTATAGATGAGAAAACTGAGAGGTTAAATGTTTTCCTGAAGTCAGAACTGGTGCGTGGCAGAGCTGCGACTGTGTTCTGTAACATATTGCTTGTTCTGTTTAGACAGGAATATTAATTATTTGAAAGTTTTTCATGAATTAAATCTAAATGCATATTTTTACCTAAGACTTCTGAGGTTACAAGAAATGTTTACTATGAGCCTCAGAAGGAGGGAATTAAATCTTTTCATCTTTCTGAGGACCTTATTTGCTGACTAAAAGCAGGCTACATGGGGCGGGGGAATCAGGAAGATATAGGTCAAAGAGCACATAGTTTCAGTTACGCAAGATGAATGAATCCTTGAATCTACGCGCAGCAGAATGCACACAGTTAACAGTGCAGTATTGTATACTTAGAACTTTATTAATAGGGTAGCTCTTATGTTAAATGTTCTTATTAAAAAAAGACAGAGGGAGGAAATTTTCAGAGGTGATGGTTAGGGTTGTGGCATTGCTTATGATGATAGTCTCATGGGTGTATACTTACCTTCAAACTCACCAAGATATGTACATTAAATATGCACAGCTTAAAAATTTTTTTTGATTAATTTATATTTTTTATTACAGGTGTCCCTCCTATTTCCTCCATTGACACCCTTGCCCCTGCTCTGCACCCCTCCCCCCACCTTGCCTTCACTGTTGTCTGTGTCCACTGGTTATGTCAATCATACATCAAAATAAAATAAAATAAAATAAAATAAAATAAAATAAAATAGAATAGAATAGAATAGAATAGAATAGAATAGAATAGAAAAGAATAGAATAGAATAGAATAGAATAGAATAAAATAAAATAAAATAAAATAAAATAAAATAAAATAAAATAAAATAAAATAAAATAAAATAAAGACACATTATCTTACAATGGGCCAAAAAAGCCAAAAAGGAGTCTAGCGGCCATGGTCTCTTTTTTGCCTCTCTCCTCCTCCCGCCCTTCACTTATGACCTCTATTACCCAAGGCCAACTTGGAGGGGAGAAATATAGCTCTAAAATTATTAGCCTGAGGCAACATTCTTTTCTAGCTCCAGAATTCCTTTGTGTGTGAGTTGTCACCCAGCCCTTCATTTTCTGTCTCTGATTCATCAAAGGGGTGTAGGAACATTTATACTCTCCCCTCTGGAAGAATTCTTCTGTGACCTTTTCCACCTCCAGCCCAGCCCGGAGGCTGAACATCATTGTTAAAGATAGAAACGCTTCGTTTTTAGGGAAACCGATGAGCGCTCTGGGATTGAGTTCCCTCCTTGGGAAGAATTTCTAGATTAAAAAAACAAAGTATTACTTTTAATATTCAAAAAGTGTGTTGGTTATGAAATTCTTGGAAAAAATATAAAGTAGTATTGAAGTTTTCTGAAGAAACTGCCGTGTAATCACAAAACCACACAATTGGTATGAGAAACAAAAGTACTGACAGAACAGCCCCCTTTCCAGCCTAACTGGAAAAGGAATATAACCACTGAATCTCTATTTGGCAAAATCCAAACACTTGGCTACTCAAGGTAACCACTGGAAAGGCTGGAGGTCAAGTTCAGGGAGGTGCCACAGAGAAACCACACTCTTCATCCAGCCAACTCCAGACAGTTAATCAATCACAAAGACAGAAAAATGAACATAAAGACTTCTAGAATTTAAAGAAGTTCACCCTAGGAATCTTGGCTTTGTTGATGCAGCAACCCCCCAAGTTAATATTGACAAACCACACCATTAGCAGAAGGAAGATAAGCAAAATATGTAGGACTTGGGCACAGTTGGACTGAGCCACTTAATGGAACACTCTTGGGGAGGGTTCTAGTAGAAATCGCCTGGTAACAAATAGCATGTTGTTTATAATTAAACAAAGGTTGTTATTCACAATAGTTATGGCTCAACACCAAGAAACAGGCAAAAATTTACTCATATATCTTTGTGTTTTAACCTCTTTTCTGACCTGTCTTATCTTTCCAATCTATAATTTTAATTTGGCCCAGCTTTCCTCATCCACTTAGTTTCAATTTTTTATTTAATTGTTATATAAATAAACTTAAGTCCCATAGAGGAATCAGCACGTCCCTAAATAATTAAATACTTATTTAGACAATGACAGCAAAAATTCTCTCTGTCTCTCTCTGTCTCTCGCTCCTCTCTCTCTCCTCGTTCCTCTCTCTTTTTCTAACAAAGATTGTTTGATAGTCTGGTGATCTCAGCCCTGAAGTATTTGGCTTTACCCTTTGTTCGGGACTCCTGGTAAACTGGGGTGGGGGAGTGATCTACAATTAAGATGGTAATCCCCCTCTCTCTTCTTCTACCCAAGTTTGCATGTATAAATTGAGCCTTTGGAATTTTACAACATGCTAACACTTTTTAAGATTATTAATAATATTGCTTTTTTGGTTGACAGATTTATAGTTATTGTAACTAAACTGAGCCAAAAGATGAACTAGGGATTTTTTGCAAACTCCAACAAAACCTACTATTACTTTGAAAAAAAAAAACACAAAAAACAAAAACCCAGACACCAACAACTCAGCTTTCATAATTAATTTCAAGGGACAGCCATTAGAACAGTATTCTTCTCCCCCAAGTAGGAAAATTAAACATATATATATATATATTTAAAGGATTTTGCAACTGCAAAGCAGTCCTACTGCTTAAAATTTGAGGTTAATAGTCCGTTCAAAAATTTTAATAAGTTAATTTATGAAACCTGTTTCTCCAAGCACTCCCTGATATGTTGTAGTTGAGGGAAGAACAGACTCTTTTTCCCACCCCTCCCCCACCCTGCAGGAAGAGCTGGAGCTGGAGGCCTGGTCAGGGGCTACCGAAAGGAGGGGTTGATTCCTTCCCAGTGGGGCTGGGTACAGTGAATGCTACTAGGGCAGGATTCTGGTTAAGTATAAGCCCAGCCAGAATACCCAAAAAAGAGGCACAACTGGGGTGGGGCAGAAGCACAGTCCTCCAAATTTGCAGCTGCTATCAGTTTCCCAGACTGTTTTTAGAAGCCGCAGGGCTGGGAGTGGAATAGGACGCTCACTTACTATGGTTTCGTTTGTGAATCTGGGAAGGGAGCCAGAGAGCTTTCTCCCATAATTCTGGAGATGATGTGTGCTCTCTGGAGAGATGTAAAGTTATAGACTCTCAGACTGGGCCTTTGGAGATCATGTGGTGAATCCATCCACTCGTTTCATAGACCAGGCAATGGAGGTTCAAAGGTTAAGCAACTCGCCCAAGGTCATCACATAGTTGGTCTCTGATAGAGTTAGGACTTGAACCCAGTGTTTTCCTTCAACTCATTCATAGTTAATAAACCAAGTAGGTAGTATATTAAATTTTTCAAATATAAAAAAACATAACTTTGATATATATAATTTTAATTGTAGTGAAATATATGTAACATACAGTTTACATCTTAATGATTTTTAAGTGTACAGTTCAGTGGTATTAAGTATATTCAGATTACTATACACATATTTTTATAATGCCCTGTATCTACATGGAAATGGAAAAGGTCAGTCTAAAATATTTTTCTCTTGTCAGTCAGCTATTGGAAACACACTATGCGACAACACCATGTTAGGATCAGACTGCCTCTGGGCCCTAAGGAGCTTATAATTTGTTCAGGCGACAAGATACCTGAATAAGAGGCTATAACTAACCATAAAAGGCAGAATATGATACATTTTTAAATGAATGTATTCTGAACACTGTGTTCAGAATACAAAAGACACAATAATGATGGAATGACTACTCAAGAAAAGAGAAGGTAGACTTGAGCCACATTAATAAAAGGGGAGAAGTCACAAGAAGATACTTCAAAAGAAAGAACAGAGTGGCCAAAGATGGACATGGACTATAAAAGACTTATTAACAAAGAGTGGATAGCAAACTCTGAAAGTAGCAAAAGTGTAGTTTGCTATTAGACTGACTGAAATGGTTGATTTTATCTGAAGGCAGCTGGGAGCTGTTCGAGACTCTTAAACAACATGATTACCATTGTAACTAGCTGATGTGATGGTGAAGCGTAGAATGGATTGAAATAGGAAGAGTTGGATGAGTGAGGCCATTCAAAAGCTTAAGTGCAAAGAAAAGAAGGGGAGCTAGGGCTGGGGATGAGTAACAGAGATATATGAACTATTGCAAAGGAAGAATCAATAAAGCTTATTAACCAATTAGATATTGAGAGTGGGGAGTGGGAGAGGGAAGAATGCTAGGTTCAAGCTAGTGACCAGAACTGTGGTACCAATTGAATGGATTCCATAATTTAAGAGAGGGAGATAATATTAAAGGGAAGTTCAGTTTTAGATATGCTCATATGGAAAGGATAGAAAGACACCTAAGTAAAAAACAGCAAGCAGTTAGAGAAATGTATAGAGTTGTAGAAGTGCAATGTATTAGTATTCAAAACACTCATAAACAATAAACCTTATTTGCTCTGATCCCAACACTGTTAGCACAAAACTGTTTTACACAATATTTTCTCTTTATTTTTCTAAATTTATTTCATAGCAATGATATGTTGAAATGCTTGAACCCAGAAATTGAATGTAAACCAATATTAAAGTTGTGGGATGTATTGTCAATTTTCCATAGGCTGATTCTCAGCTGAATACAATATAAAAAGGCTTCTATGTCTCCAATTCCTTCCCCATTATTGTAAAGTGAACCTGACACTGGCCTTTGAGTTACAATCTTTATACTTCTGCATAAAGAGTATGTCATATATTGTGATTAGTTTAATCATTCCCATTTCAATTGGTTGAGGCAATCAATACTTTGTTCCCAAAGACGCAAGTGAAAACTAAAATGATATCATAAATGATTTTAAATATTGATACTGTAGTGGTAGGTGCTCTTGAAGTCAAAAGTGCCTAGGGCCAATGAAAGTCATAATGCAGTCTGTCTTCTATACTTAGATATGGGTCTCTGGTTCCAGTCATAAACCACTGGTTTTTGTACTGTTCTGCATAATTCATGAATTCTATAAGCCTATTTTGTCATTTTATTAAAGTTAAATATATATATAATTTTAAGAATCAGCTAATTCTACAAAGTTTGCAAAGACAAATATCAGTCCCTATCCCCTTTCCTCCATAACCCCTTTCCTAGAACATCTACTTGGAACTTTTAAAACTACTTCTCCGGTTACTTCCTCCATATTTCTAAGAAACAAGCTTGTAATGTTATTTCTTTTCTTTCTCCCCCCCCCACCCCCAGTTTTAGATATTATCTATTGACTTCTTATCATGATCATGAAGGTGAGGATTAGATAGATATCTTGTGTCCTCCGCTGTTACCAAACCCATTCGGTGAACACTTCTCAGCTGTTCATGCTCCTGATTGAGATTTATTGTAATTTTGATTGACTCTGTGTTCAAGGTTCAAGTCATTATTATGACTCCATAGACTATTCAGTGTTGAGTCATATAGTAAACTATGATTACTGTAGTTTTCCTTCAATTAAGAACTGTCTTATTTTTTGCCTAATTTTCAGTGTACACAATTATTTCTATGTACACATGTCCAGCAGATGTTTACATATCTTTTTGATACATTTATTTGTATTGGGGATTATATCAGCTTTATCTTTTCAAGTCTCTTCTGGAGCACTTGGGTCTGCGTGAGTCTGGATGGGTGGCCCCCATGCTGGCTGCGTGGTCCTGGGGGGAGAATTCCTTTTGCATTTCTCCTGTGTTGGCTGTCCTTTACCCCATAAATCACGTCTTCCTTTTTCTTGACTGACTTCATTGTTTTGGTTATACATAACCTTCAGTATCTCTGAGAAAGGTATGTGTGTGTGTGTGGAGGAAGGGTAAAGGTTTTCGCTGAAAGATCTTTACCTCCACACTTAGGGGAAAAGTTGTTTAGATAATTAATATTAGTTAGAAATCATTTCCCTTCAGAATTTTGAATGCACTGCTCCATTTTCTTCTAACTTCCTGTGTTGCTGTTGAAAAGGTCAGAGCCATTTTGATTCCTGTGACTTTGTATGTGATCTGTCTTTTCCTCACCACTCTGGAAACTTACAGAATCTTCTTTTTGTCCTCTATGTTCTGAAATATCTCTGTGATGTGTCTTGGTGGGGGTCTCGTTTCCTTGTTGGACACTCAGTAAGCCCTTTCCCACTATATATTCTGTAATTTTCAGAAATCTCAAATTATTTCCTTGATGAAATAATTGTTTTCTCTAGTCTGTGTTTGAGGAACATTTCCTGGATCAGTCTTTTAACTTGCTCATGTTTTCCCTTCTATTTTTCATGTGTGTTTTTGTTTTGTTTTGTTTTTTTTTCTGCAAGATTTCTTCTACTTTATGTTCTAATACATGTATTATGTTTTCATTCCTACAACCATGTTTAAAATTTTTTTTCTCTCTAACTTTGTTTTTGGAATTTCCTGGTTTTTGTTTCATTAATCCTTTAATTATCTTCTATAGATTAATACTAGTTAAAAAAAATTTGCCCACCTGCCAGACTGGTCATTGTTTTCTTCAAGTTGCCTTTTTCTGTTTCTACATTTTATTCTAACATTTATGTGAGGCAATATCCTCTGATAATTCTGAATTGTCTGTTCATGATTACGGGTGTTATAATAAGAAGGTGAGTTTCATTTTTCTGTGATGTAGGTCAGTTGTTTGTCTTGGAACCTTTATTGTCTGCCTTCAAGTGTTTCTTCTTGGCTGTTCAGATTTCCCATAAAGGGCACTTCCAGTCTCCTGTGAGGAGTATAAAGGTGTGGCCGCCTATATTCTGGGAGTCAGTCAGGAGAGGGGTTTGGGGGTGAGGCTGGGGTTGTCAGCACCGAGTATGCATACTCAATCCCCCTTGTTTTGGGAATAGTTCCCCTACTCTTGACTTGGTTCCACAGGCCAGAGATTTTCCCTGACCCAAAGAATACATTTCTGGTCTTCTGCTGGGGAGGAGAGGCAGTTGCCCAACTGTGTAGGGAGAACCAAGAAATTGAGGAATGTAAGTACATCTTCCAACCAACCCTGTTTATCGTCTCCCTATGCCCCTCCTCTTCCATGGTACCTGGTGTTTTCAATACCTGGGACTCAGTGGAAATCAGATTTATTCTCAGCTGCCCCAGCTGCTGACTTAGGGTTAGGCTTTTTCAGGCCCACAATGTCAAATTCTACTAGGCCATCTTTGCCAATAGCAAATACCTGAATAAAGATGCTTGTTGGAGGAAGGGTGCATTTGATGTAGTGACATGATTTCATTTTAATATAGGCAGCCACTAATTTGAAGGTCTGTAGTGATTATATACCAAAGAGCAGTTTGTCCTAATTTTGTAAAACAAAATAGTTTACCAAAATAATCAATACTTAAAATTACACGCATAGTACCAATAAAACTGCCCAAATATTTTATCCTTTTAATGTGATGGGATCTTTGGGCTCTCCCTCATGTCCACATGGCTAGAAAAAGATGCAGGACAGAGGCAAGACAACAGATGTCCTTTATAATTCCTGTTCATCTGTTAAGGCTCAACTCAGGTGTCACTTCTTGATAACTCCCCCCGACCCTGAGTCCCCATCCTTGTCCTCCTCATATTGGGTTATGTGTTCCTCTCCTGGCTCATGTTACATCTTGGCAGTACTGGTGTACCCATATTCATTTATAATTGCCTATTTATGTGTTGATCTCTCTCACTAGACAATGAGCTTTTTGATGACAGCCACTGTGATTTATTTTATGTTATTATATAATATTATATATGATATATATTATATCTTACTATAGATTATCATTTACTTATATTATTTGTTATTTATATATTACTTATTATAAGAATGTATTGTTATTATGATTTACTTATTATTATAATGGGAGTTCCGGGAATGTTTTCAATAAAATAACAAATGGAGATGATCACAAAATTGCAGCAGGTCCTCTTTTTTGTTAATCCTCACCTGAGGATATTTTTCCATTGACTTTCAGATAGAGTGGAAGGGAGGGAGGGGGGGAGAGAGAAAGAGGGAGAGAGAGAGAGGGAGAGAGAGAGAGAGAAACATCGATGTGACAGAGACACATCAATTGGTTGCCTCCAGCATGACCCCAACCAGGGCCGAGGATTGAACATGCAAGCCAGGCATGTGCCCTTGACTGGGAATCAAACCCAAGACCCTTTGGTTCATGGGCTGACAGTCTGACCACTGATGCTCAAACTGGCCAGGGCAGGTCTTCTTTTTTTTTTTTTAATTAAATTTACTGGAGTGGCATTGGTTAATAAGATTATATAAGTTTCAAGTGTAGATTTCTATGATACATGATCTGTATATTGCATTGTGTACCCACCACCCAAAGTCAAATCATCTTCTATTACCATATATTTGGCCCTTTTACCCTTTACTATCCCCCGACTACTCCTTCCCTCTGGTAACCACCACACTGTTGTCTGTGCCTATGAGTTTCAATTTTATATCTCACATGTGAGTGAAATCATATGGTTCTTAGCTTTTTCTGACTGACTAACTTTGCTTAGTATAATATTCTCAATGTCCATCCATGTTGTCACAAATGGCAGTATTTCATCCTATCTATGGCTGACTAGTATTCCATAGTATATATGTACAACATTTTTTTTTTTTAATCCTCACCCGAGGATATTTATCTATTTATCTTCAGATAGAGTGGGAGGGAGGAAGAGAGAGGGAGAGGGAGGGAGGGAGAGAAACATCAACATGAGAGGGACACATTGATTGGTTGCTTCTCGCATGGCCCCGACCAGGACCGGGGACCGAACCGCAACCAAGGTAAATGCCCTTGACCGGAATCGAACCTGCGACTCTTTGGTCTAAGGGCCGATGCTCTAACTGCTGAGCCCAACTGGCCAGAGCCGTGCAACATCTTTTTTATCCAATTCTCTATCGAAGGTAACTTTGGGTGTTTCCATGTCTTGGCTACCATGAACAGTGCTGCAATGAACACAGGGGTGCATATATCTTTGTGAATAAATGTTTTCAAGTTTTTTGGGTAGATATCTAGCAGATGAGTTGCTACATCATGTGGTAACTCTATTCTTAATTTTTTGAGGAACTGCCATACTGTTTCCCATAGAGGCTGTACCAGTTTACATTTCCACCAGCAGTGAATGGGGGTTCCTTTTTCTCCACAACCTCTCTAACAATTGTTATTACTTGTCCTGTTGATAGTGACCATTCTAACAGGAGTGAAATGGTATCTCATTGTAGTTTTGATTTGCATTTCCCTAATAGCTAGTGAAGTTGAACATCTTTTCCTATATCTGATGGCCATTTGTATATCTTCTTGGGAGAATTGTCTGTTCAGGTCCTCTGTCCATTTTTTAATTGGGTTGTTTGTTTGGTGTTGAGCTGTATGAGTTCTTTATGTATTTTGGATATTAACCCCTTGTCAGAGCTGTTGTTTGCAAATATCATCTCCCATTTGCTTGGTTGCCTTTTTGTTTTGTTGTCAGTTTCTTTTGCTGTGCAGAAACTCTTTGGTTTGTTATAGTCCCATTCATTTATTTTTACGTTTACTTCCCTTGCCTTTGGGGTCAAATTCATGAAATCTTCTCTAAGACAAAGGTCCATGAGTTTAGTACCTATGTTTTCTTCTATGTAATTTATTGTTTCAGATCTTATATTTAAGTCTTTGATCCATTTTAAATTAATTTTTGTACAAACAGTGGTCTAGTTTCATTCTTTTGCATGTGGCTTTCCAATTTTCCCAGCACCATTCATTGAAGAGACTTTCTTTTCTCCATTGTGTGTTTTTTGCTCCTTTGTCAAAAATTATTTGCCCTTATACATGTGGTTTTATTTCTGGGCTCTCAGTTCTGTAGTGTAGTGTGATACCTCTGGCTTTGTTCTTTATTCTCAGGATTACTTTGGCTATTTAGGATTGTTTGTCATTCCATACAAATCTGATGATTTTTTTGTTCTATTTCTTTAAACAAACGCCATTGGGAATTTTGATGGGGATTTTATTAAATCTGTATGTGTCTTTGGGTAATAAGGACTCTTTAGCTATATTGATTCTTCCAATCCATGAACACGGAGTATCTTTCCATTTCATTGTGTCTTTTTCAATTTCTTTTAATAATGTTTTGTAATTTTCAGTACATAGGTCCTTCACATCCTTTGTTAAATTTATTTATAGATATTTTATTCTTTTTGTTGCAATTGCAATAGGAGTTTTCTTTTTTTTTAATTTCTTTTTCTGAAAGTTCATTGTTAGTATATAGGAACCTGGCAAGGAGAACACACATAAAAGAAAACTACAGACCAATATCTCTGGTGAATACAGATGAAAAATCCTAACCAAAATACTAGGAAATCAAATATAGCAAAACATTAAAAATAATATATTATAATCAAGTAGGGTTCATTCCAGGGGCACAAGGATAGTTCAACATACACAAATTGATCAATGTAATACATATAGCACTTTAACAAAACAAAGGATAAAAATTATATGATTTTTATCAATAAAGAAAAAAGCATTTGATAAGATACAATATCCATTTATGATTAAAACACTCAATTAAATGGAAAGAGAAGAAAAGTATGTCAACATAATAAAGGCCATATATGACAAACCCTCAACTAATATCATACCCAATGGTGAAAAACTGAAACCTTTTCCTCTAAAATCAGAAATAAGACAAGTTTGCCCACTCTCACCCCTCTTTTTCAACATAGTTCTAGCCAGGGCAATCAGGCAAGAGAAATAAATAAAAGGCATCCAAATTGGGAAGGAAGAAGTAAAAGTGACACTTTTTGCAGATGACATGATTCTATATATAGAAAACCCTAATGACTCCACCAAAAAAATGATTAGGAACAATAAACAAATGCAGTCAAATTGAGCCATAAAAGATCAATGTACAAAAATCCACTGCATTCCTATATTCTAACAATGAAATTTCAGCACATCCTTGAGTTAAGAGAAAGGCAAAGGAACGTAATAAAAGTAAAAAAGTACCAGACACTGCGATAGATGCTTTATATTAAGTAACTCATTTGCCTCTCACAACACTTCAGGAAGGTATTCTTTCTGTTTTACAGACAGAGAGCTAAAGGGTAAGTTCCACAAGATCATACAGATTATAACAATCAGTATAAAAATTAACTCTTAGGTAGCTTACATCCAGCTTTGTTCTCTCTCAGCTACATTATCTCTGTTCTCCTCCTCCTTTTTCTTCCCCTCCTCCTCTTTCTTCCCCTCCTCCTTCTTCTTCCCTTCCTCCTCCTTCTCCTTCCCTTCCTCCTCCTCCTCCTTCTCTTCCTCCTTCCCCTCTTCCTCCTCTTCCTCCCCCCACTCCTCCTCCTCCTCCTCCTCCTCCTCCTCCTCCTCCTCCTCCTCCTCCTCCTCCTCCTCCTCTTCTTCTCCAGGTTAACAGTAGACTGATATAACATAAGAATGCTCTCTTTACTTCTTCATTTGAACATTCCCCCCCAATAGATTGCTTTATTTTACTTAAATTAACTCCCCAGCTTGTTTTGCATCTTTCATGTATTTCTTCATCCAAAAAATTAGAGTGTTGAAGGAAAGACTACAAAATCCCTTCCAGTACCAACATTAAAAAATTATACAAAGTAAATGAAACCAAGTAAAAGTAACAAGTGGGATAACCCAACACAAGGCACCTGTGTGATTCCAGAAGGATTTCTGGTTTTCAGTGGGCAGACCCCTCCACTCTTTCCTCCACTTTTCCTCCCCTTTCCGAGCCTCCTTTATTCTCCCCTTTGGTTTTAATCACTTGCTCTTTTCTCCCCAACAGCTTAGTCCTTTTATTTTGTACCAGGCTTTTTTGGACCCTGCATTTCAGCTCCCGTCGCCTCGATAGTCCTCTCTTCCTTGTCCTCCCGCCAACAGATGTCTCTTAAAAGCATCTGGTCAGGACCAGGCCAGGCTTTGCACCTCAGTGCAGGTTGAAGTGCCCAGAATGCTCCTGAGGTGTTAATGACCCTTGGTAACCTCAGAAGTGATCGCAACAGAATGAAACACTTGAATTAAAGGAGATAAGGCTAATGGTGGGTATTTTGAAATTATGATTGATCCAGTTTAGATTTTCTTTTTCTGTGAAAAGGGCAATTTCTAGACCCCACTCCACTCATCCAAAGTGGCCTATTTGAGGCCCCCAGGAAACGGTGGTTCAAAGTTCGATTCCCCAACCATTTTGTTCTAACCTCATGGGTTGCTTGTTAAAACCGTGGCTTCCTGGGCCACACCAGACCTAGTAAATCAGAATTGCTGAGAGCGAGCAGGCAACCTGAATTTAAAATACACTCCCCGGTGATAATTTTTTTAAATTTTCTTATATTTCTAAAATTACAGTTGACATTCAATATTATTTTAGTTTCAGGTGTGTAGCATAGTGGTTCGACATTAAATAATTAACTAAGTGATCCCCTGATGGGTCTAGTACCCACCTGGCACCACACATACTTATTATAATATTATCGACTATATTCCCTATGCTGTAGTTTACATCTCCGTGATTATTTTGTAACTGCCAATTTGTACTTCTTAATTCCTTCACCTTTTTCACCCAGACCCCTCAACCCTCTCCCATCTGGCAACCATCGGTTTGTTCTCTGTATCTATGAGTTTGTTTCTATTTTGACTGTTTATTTTGCTTTTTAGATTCCACATATAAAGGAAATCATATGGTATTTGTCTTTCTCTGTCTGACTTATTTCATTAACATAATACCCTCTAGGTCCATCTGTTGTAGATGGCAAGATTTTATTCTTTTTATGGCCCAGTAATATTCCATTGTGTGTGTGTGTGTGTGTGTGTGTGTGTGTGTACCATAATACCATATCTTCTTTATCCAATCATCTATCAATGAACACTTTGGTTGCTTCTATATCTTGGCTATTGTATATGAAATGTCCTTTTTTATCACTCATTATAGCCTTTGCTTTAAAGTCTATTTTGTCTGATATAAGTATTGCTACAACAGTTTTTTTCTCATTTTCATTTGCATGAAATACCTTTTTCTATCCCTTTACTTTCAGTCTCTCTGTGTTTTTCAATCTAATATCTTCTTATCTTGGAAGCTATTTATTTCTCCTTTGATGTAAATGATATCCTTGCTGGGTAGAGTCATCTTGGTTGTAGGTCTTTGCTTTTTATCACTTTGAATATTTTGTGCCTATCCCTTCTGGCCTACTAAGTTTCTCTTCGAAATCTTCTGATAGTCTTATGGGTGCTCCCTTGTACGTAACTAACTGCTCCTTTTAAGATTCTTGCTACTTTTAAGGTTCTCCCTTTGTCTTTAACCTTTGGCATTTTAATTATGATGTGATTTGGTGTAGGCCTCTTTGGGTTCACTTTGTTTGGAACTCCGTACTTCCTGAACTTGTCTATTTCCTTTGTCAGGTTAGGGAAGTTTTTAGTTATTATTTCTTCAAATAGGTTCACAATTTTTTGCTCTCTCTTTTCTCTTTCTGGTACCCCTACGATGTGAATGTTGTTATGCTTGATGTTGTCTCAGAGGTCTCTTAAACTATCCTCATTTTTAAATTCTTATTTCTTTTTGATATTCTGATTGGATGTTTTCCACTACCTGTCTTCCAAATTGCTAATTTGATTCTCTGCTTCATCTAATCTATTGTTGATGTTATCTAATGTATTCTTCATTTCAGCTATATATTCTTCATTTCTAACTGGTTCTTTTTATAGTTTCTATCTCTTTGTGTAAGATCTTTCTGATTTCATCCATTTCCCCCCTAAATTCATTAAGCATCCTTATAAGCAGTATTTTGAACTGTGTATCTGGTAGATTGTTTGCCTCTACTTTGTTTAATTCTTTTCCTGGAATTTTGTCTTGTTCTTTAATTTGGGACATGTTTCTTTATTCCCTCAGCTTGACTGCCTCCCTGGGTTGGTTTCTGTGTATTAGGTAGATCTGCTACATCTCACAGTCTTGGCAGGGTGGCCTTATGTAGTAGGTGTCCTGTGGGGTCTGGTGCAGACTTCTTGGTCACCTGAGCTAAGTGCTCTAGGAGTGTCCCTTGTGTAGGTTGTGTGTGCCCGCATATTGTGGTTGAGCCTTGATTGCTGTTGGCATATCATTGGGTGGGATTAATCCTCAGGTTGACTGACTGTGAGGACTGGTTGTTACTACAGTGGATGAGCTATTGTTCTGGGGCTGACCTCACAGAGCAGGTTTCGCTTTAGTGGGGCAACTGCTGAGTTCACCCTTTGTGTGTGTCATTTGTGGAGCTAATTGGGTGGTACTCTGGTGTGGTTTGAAGCCAGCCATCAGGTGTGTTGGTTCTGGGGCATCTTGGGAGGGGCTCCAGTGAATGCCTAGGTCAGCCGCTGCCTGTGCTGAGCCCGGGGTTACCTGGTAGGATCTACAAAGTGATCTATGGTTGGTAGCTGCCTGTGCTGGACTTGGAGGTGCCTGGGAGAGGCTATGCTGGGAACCAAGGCTGTCTGCCCTAATGTTGGGGGCCACTTGGCAGGAAGTACAGGGCACTCAGAGGCCAGCCACTGCTTGTTTGGATTTGTGGACCTTGGAGAGATTTTAGGAAACTCTGCAGTGTGGATTGAGGTAGGCAGCTTGTGAGTAACAGCTGTTGAAAGAAGCTCAAGCTAGGTGCTTGTGTTGGGTGTGGTCTCAGGAAAACACCAGGGTGGAGCTAGAGTGGGTGTTAACCAGGCTAATGGAGGCTCAGATATGGTGCCATTTGTGCCTGCTGGCTGTGTTGGGGGAGGGCTCAACAAAGGAATAATGTCATCTGCCAGCACTTATGTCAGAGAGAGCTGCCCTTCCAGTCCTCCCCCTGAAGCCAGACAATTCAGTTCCTCCCCATATGTCCCTGTAGCTGTTCAAGCTGCTGTTCCTTTTCTGAAGCTTAGGACCAGTGTTTGTGGGCGAGTCTGTGCTTGGGCCCTTTAAGAGGAACACCTGAGTCTCCAGCAGCCCTCCATCTCACCTGGACTGAGTTCCTACTGATTTTTACAGACAGCTATTGTGGGAACTCCTCTTCCTGGCACTGGTGCTCCAGGATGGGAGCTTGGTGTGAGACCATGACCCTTCAGTCCTCAGGGGGTCCTCCACACCCAAGATACCCCTCTTGATTCTTAACCACCACACATGGGTGGGCGACCAGCCTGTTTCAAGTCTCCACCTTTCCTACCAGTCTCCATGTAGCTTTATTTTTATATCCTTATTTATAAGAGTTCTGTTCAGCTAGTCTTCAGTTGGTTCTCAATGGTAGCTGTTCTATAATTCAGTTGTAATTCTGATGTGGTTGTGGAAGGAAGGGAGCATAGAGTTTACCTAAGCCACCATCTTGACGGGAGGTCCAGGCTCCAGTGATTCTTTAGCTCACTACATTGTAAAAAAACTTTCCCTTTGTGCTAATTCTTGAAAGTTTCATGCATTTTCTCCTTCTCCTCCTCCTCCTCCTCCTCCTCCTCCTCCTCCTCCTCCTCCTCCTCCTTTTCTTCTCCTTCTTCTTCTTCTTCTTCTTCTTCTTCTTCTTCTTCTTCTTCTTCTTCTTCTTCTTCTTCTTCTTCTCCTCCTCCTCCTTCTCCTTCTCCTTCTCCTTCTCCTCCTCCTCCTCCTCCTCTTCCTCTTCCTCCTCTTCCTCCTCCTTCTTCTTCTCCTTAATTGTACTACAAAGAATTTCATTTATATCTATCTTCAACTTGCATAAGTATTACATGTTTGATGGAAGAATTCAGCAACAATTTCAGCAAATATTCTAGTATCTATTAAATGTAAACCACAGATCTATACTTTCTAGACCTGAAAAAGATAAGAAAAGGTAAATTCCCTAACCTTTGTTCCTCTCTTAAATGCTTCCATGTAAGGCTTTATTCACAGTCAACACCAAGGGTAAAACTGAAGGAGTGTCTTGCTTTTTATACAGTGTTTTGCTGTTGTTTATAGAGAATCTGCATTTATGTACTCTTCTACAAAGTTTAGTAGAGAAAGTTTCATTTTTGGCTCTTATATTAGGATGCTGTTCCCTATATATATGAACAATATCTATGTAGAATCACATCTCTCTGTTATATATACATAAATATGTATATATCTTTATATGTGAATCTACATATACACTACTCATATCATAATATTTTCTCCTATGTCAAGGGCTTTATCCCAATGACAGAAGTTCAATTTTCTTCAATTTTCAGTGTTCTGGGGTGACTGTTGGGCTAATGGTAGACCCTGGGCCACATTCTTGTCACTTTGCCTGAATGCTCTACATCAATCTTTGTAGTGGGCAGACAAAACCCCACTGAGCACTGTTATTACAGGCCCATATCCCTGCCATGTGACCACAGGTGGAATGTGGTTCCAGGTCATCTATCTCATTTTCCCCCAACTTGATTCTCAGGCTTTGAAGGATCATACATGTGTTCTATGGAAACGTAGCCCTCTGTGGTCAAAATCTTCCACAAAATGTGATTTCCCCACTTACAAAGGAAACAGGGAGCAGGACCAGCTTGGGTCCTCTTGTCCATCTCATCAACAGGAAAATCTGTGTTCTCTCTTGCCCAGGGCCTACAGAGAATATTAGTCAGGCCCTGGCCAGTTTGGCTCAGCGGTTAGAGCGTCGACCTGCGGTCCAGAGAGACCCGGGTTCGGTTCCCGCTAAGGGTATGTACTTCGGTTGCAGTTTGTCCCCGGCCCTGGTTGGTCTTGCGGGTGGCAGCCACTCGATGTGTCCCTTTCACGTCGATGTTTCTCTCTCTCTCTCTTCCTCTCTCTCCTTCCCACTCTATCTGAACAAAAAATGAAAAAAAAAAAAAAGAATATTAGTCAGTGCATGAGGGGAGAAGGGCTAGAAACAGAGCATAGGTAACACACTATAAGCCACTGAAGCTGGAGTGTGGTGGGCTCACTCCCGCACAGACAGTAGCTGTTGTCCCTATGACCCTTGCCTTACAGCCTTTGGGGAAGCTTAACTAAACATTCCCTCAGAACCTAAAAACTCAGAAATTCTAGGTCCCCAAATGATTTTGTTTTTCAAAAACTTTGAGTTAAATAATATTTGTGTAGCACTTTGCAATTTACAAAGTGCTTTTCACTTACATAATTTTAAGTAACAAAATCCTCAAACACTCCAGTGTGGTTTTATTTTAAAGGAGGAAATCTGAGTTTCCATCAACTCAACAAGCAAGATACAGTGCCGGATGACAGCTTTAAGGGTCTGTAGGTTTATCAGTTCAAAGAAACCACAGTCTCCCTTAATACAGCCAGACTCAAGTAACACTTGATCTGTCTTTCTTATGATATTTATTGCTGATCTTGCATATCCTTACTTGTTTACATGCCTTATCTCACTAGATTTGAAGTTCTATAAGGTAAGATCTCTGTGGGATATTTACTTGAATCATTCACAGTGTCAGGGGACCTGGCAGGCCCCAAATTAGTGCTTGCTGAATGAATGAGTGAATGAGTGAATGAATGAATGAATGAATGAATGAGTGAATGTGAATATGAATGAATAAATTATAACCATTTCAAATTAGTCTTCTGGATTTTATTTGGATTATATGAAGAAAAACCCTCAAGGAAGGAAGCTAAACTTGAGACTTTAAGAGAGACTATCTTTCAGGACCTCCTACCAGTCCATAGCATTTAGGGACTGGGGAAGCTTTCACTTTATAACTAATAAAAGGCTAGTGAATTCCTTCTGAAAAATTCATTTAAGGCTCCAAGGGGTTTATCTTTACTAACTCATAAATTGTTAACTCTCAGATACTAAACCAGTGAGAGGCCAGGGCTTGCTTATCAATCACCCTTTCCCCTTTGTTTATACCAAATAGCAACTTAGTTTTTTTTTCCAAATAGTTTTCAACCAGATAGTTTTTTTTCTTCCCCCTCCCAAGCGTCATGATCAAGTAAAAGAATCACAGAAACAGATGGGGAATGAAATATGTAAATAAGAAAAATGCACACACAGCACAAACTCCTTTCTTCTCAGATATTTTTTTAACCAACCCCTCAGCCTTGAGACAGGCTCTATAATATAGATGTATGTATGTTTGTGTTTGTGTACATTAGAAAAAAATAGGAAAATAAGGTCAGGGTAAACACTATTTGTAGGTATGAATAAATATAAAACGAAATTTCAAATTTGTTTTAATAGTAAAACAACACTAAGAAAACTATATAAAATAAATATACCCTTGAAACTAGGGCCAACAAATCAGCAACGTCAGCTAACTGAGATAGGGTGAGTGGAGGAGTAAATGGAAATTTATCTCTAAAGGAGAAAAAAAATCATCCGAACTACCCAGTTTGGCTGGGGTGGGGGTGTGACTCACATTTTCGGATAATCTGAATACAGGGGATTGTGTTTGTGCGAGACATCCATTCCAGCTCCCCACTCCCGGAGCCGCGGGGGCGCGCAGCCCCAGACCAGCCGAGCGCAGGGCTGGCCGCCGCGGGCCCAGAGGGCGCGCAGGGCGGGCGCTGATTGACCGGGCGCGCGGTCAGGTGACTCCGGGCGCCACGTTCCCGGAGCCCAGCCGGCGGTGGCCGCCTGGGCTGGGCCGGGGCCGGGGCCGAACTAGGAGGCGAGAGGGGCTGATCTCCCGAAACAAAGTTGCTGGGCTGGCGGCGGCGGGGCGCGGGAGGAGACGGGAAGCGGGAGCGCTGGAGCGGCGCCGGCCGGCGACCGGAGCTGCTCGGCCTCCTCCTCCTCGGGAGAGCGGCCCCGGGGTGCCCGGCCTCGAGCCGGTTCCCAGGGGGACGCCTGGGAGCGATCCCGCGCCCCACCCTTCCTCCTCAGCCTCCAGCGCTCCGCTCCAACAAAGGGGCAGGCCCGTGGCGGGGCGCGGGAGGAGGAGGAGCCGGAGCGAGCCGCTCGCCCCAAGTTGTGGAGTAGCCTGGCCGCGGAGGCGGAGAGCGGGCGGCCGCAGCCTGCCGCGGGCTTTCTCCCGCCGTGGGGGCGAGGAGGAGCCTCGGGCTCCCGACGCCGATTGGGGAATCACCAGGAGCGGTGCCCCCCTTCTTTTGGGTCATTTCTGCAGACGGAAAACTCTCTAGTGTTTGGCAAACTTGGTGCCTGCGCGCCCGTTCCAGGTTTGCACTTAGACTGTTTTGTTTTTGGCGGACTACTTACTGGGCACGAAGCTTGCCCAAGCCAGGGGCATTTTTAATAGGGTGTCAACATTCTTTTTTCCTTTCGGACCTCTTTTGGGTCTCTGCATTTCATTTTTTTTTAAAAAAGAGTCGCACCACAGAACTCACGCTCGCATACCCCCCCGCGATTACTACGACCCAAACACATCCAGACGAGCCCTTGGCCCGCTGGGGACGCGGCGGCGGTTGGCAGGCGAGGCGGGCCCGCGGGTCACGGGAGCAGGTAAGTCTATGCATTATTGAAGCACCGCGCTGGGTAATGTGACCACAGCCCCGGGGACGCGGGGACTGGGCTGCGGGGAGGACGGACTTCTCTGCGGCTCCCGAGCTCCTTCTCAAAACTGTGGCTAAGATACAACCAACTTTTGCGTACACTTTCCTCGGAACCTGAGTTCTGCTACCCCGCGGTGGGACAGAGAATGACAGAAACTTGGAGAGAGGAGGAGGCCCTCGAGATCCGTCTAGTAGGGAAAGACCCTAATTCCTCCGACAGGTTCCGGGCTGCCGCTTGGCTCCCCCGATCCTCCTCCCTGCCGGGATGTGAGAGTCGCGCATCGTGCCTCGCGCGGCGAGGGGCGCTGGGCCAGTGATCTCCAAGAGGGGACGTGGCCTGTCACACACGCCCCCGCCCAGGAAGGCGGGGCCCCCGAGGTGTCCGCTAGGAGAGGGTGGCTTGGTCGGCGGGCAGGGGAGCAGTTCCTAGCCATCTGCTTAGCAGGAAACGTGTTCCACCTCCGGGCTGTTGCGGCTCCGGAGGGTGGGGCTCCGGAGAGGGGACGGTGCGTGGTCCGGTGCAATCGCCTCTTCTGGTTTTCTGGACTCTTGGCATCTCTTTCTGCAACTGGTAAGGTAATCCATGCCCAACTTTGGCCCCGGATCCCAGGCTCTGGTTGCCCAAGGCCATTTACAAAACCAACAAAACACTAGTTTTAGGCTGTGCAACTTTTTGAAGCACGTTGTTAAAAGAGAACTTACCCCCAAGGCCCGGAAAGAACTTGTTCTAGGGAAGGAGAAAACGTGCCCCACGACCTAGAGCCTGGGGACTTTCAATTTGTTCTACTGGAGAGCCTGGGGTCTAACGGCTCCACTTTCTGGGATATCCCGGGGAGAGCTTCCTCTTTCCCAGCCATCAGGTCACCTCGGTTACCAGGACCTCCAGGCTCAGTTTTCCATGTGACTCTTGGAGGGTCGGTGCAACGGTTGCTTCGGCGCACGAGGGAGCCCCGGGTCCTCGGGTCAGGGCCAGAGCTCACCGCCTCTTGGACTGGCAGCGACAACAGCCGCATCCATGCCTAGTAACTTGCACGAGCCTGGGGAAGTCCCGTTGGCCCATCCCGGCTGGTTGCTGGTGGGCATGGGGGACGCAGCCTGTGGATAGCGCTGCGGGCCAGGCGAGAGCGGAGGAATGAGAAGCTCGTGGGTGTTTCAGCCACCAGAGTTCCAGGCTGCCAGGGGCCCAGGTTTACGCAGTCATTCCCCGCCCCCTCTGCTCTTATTTATGGGACCGATGAGACAGCTCTGTAACTCTCCTTTGGGTGTTTACATACAATTTATTGCCCTGTAAACAGCATTAATCACTGTAGTATTAACCTTCCCTTGGAGCGCTTCTGAGAGTGAATGGCAGCTCTTGGCACTGAGTGGTGTCTTTTACTATGTATCAAGCAGAGTGGCAAACTGTTCCCCCTTTGGCTTCCGTTTTCAATATCTCTAGCTAGGGTTTTGGTCCCCAGTGTAAATGAATGAATAGTTTTTGCCCAAGGATCAGCATCGCATTTCCATTAAAATTGTACATTGTTGAACATATTTGTATTGTTACATTATGTAATTCCCATATTATATTAACATTAAAACTTTAGCTTTCCCTTTAAGGCCACCCCCTATTTTTTCATCCCCGGTTGGTTTATTGCCGCGCACTCATGGCTTCAGGTCCATAGGACGTCCAGAAACGTTCCAAAGAAAATGTTGAGTGTATTGGGTTCAGTGAGAAGATCTGGCTAACCTTCGAAGAACATCCTTATCAGGGCACAGAAACATAGACCAGTGGTAACAATAAATTACAACTTTAACGGGCTTAAAGCTTCTAAGGCAACGTCCCATTTATTCTGTTTCTAAACTAGCTGTGTGTGGAAGATGGCCTTCCCTCCATTTCACAGATGTGAAAGTGGAGGGCCGCATTAGGGCACCTTGTTAGTGATGAAACTGATTCTGTCTCCTGACAACCAGTTATAAGTCACTGCAGCATTTACTGACTTAGAAGGAGGTATCTTTTTTGCCATGTTACTCAACCTGGAGTCCCCTGCCAGGCATGGCAACAAGTGGAAGTTGGTGGTCATCACTGTTCTTGCCTCCTTCTCATTCCTCCCTTGTCCTCTGAGCCCCCTTTCTGCTGTATCTTTGTAGTACGTAAGGGATTTTGATTATCAAGAAGGGAAAATCTGAGAAATTATCTTAAGGAGAGTGGTAAAATAAAATATCATAAAGAGGAAATATTAATGTGAAAAGGAAATAAAGTCCTGTGTAAACAGTTTACTTTTTTAATGGAGTGGGATAGGTCTTTGCGAATCATTGAAGTGAAGGCCTTTGGCTAGGACCAATTATGGAGAGCATTAGAAATATCTCTCAAAGGGAATAGTTAGTGCTTTCCAGTAAAGAGCATTTTGCTGGGCAAACCTGATTTTCTATAACAAAATTTTATATGCATTCCTCTGAACAAATTTTTGAATATGATAAAATACACCTAAGAATTCAGCAAATCTTTTACAGGTATGTGCCCCCAAAAGGGAACTTAATCACATAATAATCCCTAAAGTCTTAACAGTAATAGAGCAATATAAAAAATGAAAAAAGTTTTTTATACTCATGAATTTTGGCAGACTGATGATCCACAATCCACATCTTCCTCCCTGCTGGAGAGTAGGTTGTTTCTACAGCTTCAGCAATCCACTAGAGTTTTCATCTGCCTCAAACCCTTTAACATAAAACTTTTTTCTAAGGTAATTTTGATCTCTGTTATTATAACACACCCTTTTTCTGACTGAGCAGGATAAAAATATAATAATTATTATATATTGCATATTTATATTATTATAAAATAATGTTTCCTTGAATATTATATGTGATAAAAATAATATATAAAATACTAAGTAGTACATAAATATACAAAATGAAAAATATTATAAAATAATAATGCCATACAATGTGTCCTTGAATTAAAGAATTGAGTTGTCTAATCCTAGCTAGCAGTGAACTCTGGCTCTGATATATGTTGTAATATGTGAATTATTGACCATTATTCACAGATTATTACTTGGATGTGTTGACTATTATATTCCCAATTAAATGATTAATTTATTTAATTCACATTTGGAGTCTGCTTATGGGGCTCTTAGGATAGAGCCAAGTAGCTGATTGAATTCTGATTCTGTCTGAGTTTTTGGGGCATTGTGTTTGAAAGTATTAGGGCAATGCAGTACTCTGACATTCTTAAAGAAAAGGTGGTATTGCAGGATAGAATCCTGAATTCTTTAAATTATAAAGATGCTTCTGACCAATTAATTACTAAAGATTAAAATTATTTTATCGACTAATATCTATACTTAGCAGAATTAATATGATGTACCTTCTAAAATGATATAACATATAACTATTCAGATTTATATCTAATTCAGATCATTCCTGAGATCAGACCTTTATATCCAACTGCTTTTTGTTATTTCCACTGACATATTTCAGAGACACCTCAAACGCAGCAAATCCAAACTATATTAATTATTTCTTCCTTCAGTGGCTTATCCTCCAAAGCTCCCCAGCTCAGTCAATGACTCACTCTCTTCTCAACTGCCCATTGGGCAGTCATTATGTCCCTTAGTATCCTAAGCCTCTCATATCCAATCAGTTCCCAAATCCTATGCACCTTCTTTATTTAGTATTTAAATATCCCACATATCCACCCATTTCTTGCCATCTATCCTTGTTTAGGCCACAATCATTTCCTGCCTATAATATTACACTAGAAAGAATGTAAGACTGAACACCATATGCTCTTTTTTATAAAAATGTTTTTATTGATTTTTTTTTAGAGAAAGGAAGGGAGAGAGAGATGGAAACGATGTGAGAAAGAACATTGATTGGCTGCCGCCTGCATGCCCCCTACTGGGGATCGAGCCTGCAACCCAGGCACGTGCCCTGACCAGTAATCAAACCAGGACCTCTCAGTCCATGGGAGGATGCCCAATCCACTGAGCCACACCAGCTGGACCCATATGCCCTTTAATACATTTCCCCTTTTCCAATATTTCATATGTCTGTCTTTCTCTGTATGTATATGTATATCTGTATACGTAGACAGATATAGATAGACATACATAGATAGACAGATATGTGCTGTCCTGCTTGAACTTAAATTGAAGATGTTATCACACTTCATTGATAAATACTTCATCATGTGTCTTCTACAATCAGAGACATTTCCTTGCACAAGGACAAAACCATTAACCAATATCAAAGATGTTTAATACTGATACAATAATATTGTCTAACATACAGCTCAAATTCAGCTTTTTCAAATTATCCCAAAATGTGTATTTTGAAAAATTCTGAATTCAGTCAAGGATTACCTAATTAAATTCTTCTCCCCCTTGAAAACTTGGCTCAAATGTCACTTCTTCAAGAAAGCCTTTTCTAATTGCCCAGGGCAGGATAGATTCCTCCGCTACACGATGATGTTACTCTGTGTTTCTCCTTTGTATGTTTGTAGCATATCAGAAACAATTTATCATGTAATTAATTGCTTAGTGTCTATAAACTTCATAATGGCAGCGGCTGTGTCTCTTTTTGATAGTTGTATCCCATTGCCCAGATCAGTGCCTTACACATAGTAGGCACTGAATAAATATTTCCTGAATAAATGGTTATGATGTATAACTGTATATGACTATATGTATTAAATAGAAAGAGTGTGTGTGTGTATGTTTAAGTCAATACTGTCCCTTTTCTCTTCAGGTATTGATGTCTTGAAAAAAAAAGAGGATTTAGTCAAGTGTTTGGATTTTATTGAAACTCAGCAAAGATGGCCAAGTATGGAGAACACGAGGCCAGACCTGATGATGGGCAGAATGAGTTCAGTGACATCATTAAGTCCAGATCTGGTAAGTAATGGGAGTCTAGGAAAATGACGGGATTTTATTCACAAACTACTTAAAAGACATAGGGGTTTTTTTGTTTGTTTGTTTTTGTTTTTTGGCTTGTATTGCACTGTTCTTGTGAGACAAACTTCTTTTGAGAAACATAATTCTGACAAAGGAGCATTATATTGTAAAAGGTAACATAATGTCTCTGAGTGTGCTATCTTAATTTCTCAACCCAATTTAGTCTCATCGTGTGCTGACTGCCATTGCTTGGTGACACTGTGACCTGTAGTTGAATGCTATTCCTTTATCAGACTAACCCCTTTAAACACAAAAATAAAGCTGAGCATTTTTTTTTTCTCCTTTTCAGCCTATTTTATGAAGTTGAAGGGATTACATGCTTAAAGTAGGAAGTACCATTGTTTCTGGCAGGAGGGATCTTCTGAAGTTGTGCCTCGATTACCATATGTCCTTACCCGATTCCTTTGGGTGGCCAGGGCTAGGCTAACAGGTGCTGCCATTTTTGAAATTTTTTATGAACCTTCTCGAGGTACAGTTTTCACCCAGGTAATCTATAAACTAGACTAAGACAGATTCATGATTTCAATACGAACATTTAAATTGGGGGCCTAAGATACCACTTTCTCCCCAAGTCTTTTTATTCACCGAGTGCTTTTCCACTCTCGCTGTTCAAATGAAACCGACGAGGGCATTTTTAAAAAATGCAGATCCCCTGGCTTCTCTCCAGACCTATCGAATAATAATTTCTGTATTTTTAAAAAGCTTCAAATAGGAGTTTGAGACAGGCTCTAAGGAGCGATATTTTTGAGCAGGCTGGGCTTTTTTGAGCTTTGAAAATTACACAGAACTCCACCCTGGGTGTGAACACTATACTTAAGTAACCTTGAGAGTGACTGGCAGGTATAAAATTACAACCAGTGTCACTTTAAAATAAAAAGGGAACATACATCTTGTTTTGCTCTGTGTACCATCTTTATATTATATTAGGAGCTTATTTCTTGTTATATGAAACTATAGAACTATGCACTGAAAATAAGCTCTAAATTAATAGACATACACATTTCTTTCTTTGATACTTGTATTGGTTGATTGGTAAAGATTTTGGTTATTACAGTCTATTTGGCTCTAAATATGTAGCTACTATTGTGGAACTTGAAGGATCTTTTGGGGGGTATGTTATAGCTAAAATCCTGTTTTAAAGAATGCTCTGAGGATGTTTTTTCCTCTACAATTCCTTTTGTTTTAAATGTTTTAGTAATATAAAGTACTATTTAGAGATAAAGGATTAATATCTTCATAAGAGTATAGGATGTTTATCCAGAAATATATAAATGGAACAAAGAGGAAAGTGAAAGTGAGACAATTTAACATATCCATGCTGGTCATGTTCTATAAATTGGGAGGAGGTATATTCTTAAATAGTTTTCTGAGTCAACTTCTATTACAGTAAGATCTTTGATATTTATAACTATGTACTTTAATCATGCTCATAAAGAAGTAATTGTATATGTTTCAAAATACTAAGTATATATGATGAGTGCACATAACTTCCAAGCTATTCTTTAAATTAAAAATGATCATTTAAAAAGACAATTTTCATACTCTGCTGGGGGACAGTTGGGCAGAAATTATCACATGTTTTTAACATGTGTATACCAATTGGTCCATTAACTCTATTTTTAGAGTTATTTCCTAGAATACACAGAAATGTACAAGCAAGAAGTTGATCACAGCATTTTTATAATAGAAAAAAATTGGAAACATCATAAAAATCCATTATTGAGGACTGGTTAAGTCATAATTTCCCAAAGTATTTTGAAAACAGCACAAGTTCTATTGTGCAATTAAAAAATGATGCTATGGACAAATAATTTTAGGAAATAGGGAATAAACCTACTCTATTCATTTAGTGTGGGACATCTGAACAAATTATATAGAGTCTCCATGGAATTCATTATATTAGGGTATATTCATAAAGTATAAGATTATACATTCATAATAATGTTATTGATATGTATATATATAAGCACAGACATATGTTCTTGACATTGTTAAGTAAAAATATGCAATGTGAATTCAGTTATGTGAAAAATTATTTTCTCAAATAATTTAGCAGACTGTACACTAAAATGTTAATAGTGTTATCTTGGCATTTTGTGATGATTCTTTTCTTTTTTTTTGCTCATATATATATTCTAAAGTTCTTCAATGAGCCTGTATTACTTAGTTCTTATTTTTAAAGACTCTCAAAGTGCTTACAGTGTTTTTTAATGCCAAGGCTCTGACTGTTAACATTTTTTTGTTTTTTGGTGGCATCTACTTCAAAACACATTGAAAAGTTAGCTGTTGCATAGCTGAGATATGAATCACATTCTTTTGGTTGGATTATGTTGCAAAAGCCAGTAGATAAATTTGGATTTGAATGGGCCTGTTAGTCCCATTTCTGCTTTCTGGAAGGCACAGTTTTGATTCTTTTAAGGTAAATGTTAGTATACAGTAGTAATGTCTTTTGGTATGCCAACGTGTACATATTGAATAGGGATTTTTAGTTCAAATTAAGTAAAAGGAATCATCTACATATAATGCATTCTTTTAATGATCCTTCTTGGACATGTTCTATGCCTAAACTGTTGTTTTTTTCATTGTTTTAGAGGGATGTGTTCCTGTGGAACAATTTTCATTCTAATCTGCTCTTCTAGGTTTCTTCCTTTGGGGGATTGGATATGGGGGAGGGAGCAAAGAAAAACTCATGTTGAGAGTAAATTGATTGATTTAATCTCTTGGTTTGTGAAGATTCTTCCCTTCTCCCTTCTCCCTAAATCCTTGAGTTTGGAATGCTAAAAACCTGGCATAATAAAAATATTTGTGCATTGTATATTAAGTTATTGGGATTGTTTATATTGCCCTCATTCACTGTTGCTTGGCTTTATGATGTGTATGAGGTTTTACATTTTTGTGTGATTTTCACCTTCTAAACAGACATGAAATTATCAAGGGTAGGCGATGAAAGAGTTTCATGGATGTATGACGCCATATATTTCTGTATGGTTGTAGTACATTTACCTTGTACTTCAGTGAACTTTAGAAAAGAGCTTGAAAGAATATGACCTTTAATGATTAAGAGCTTGGGGTGGGGTAAATGGAGACCTTTCTTTTCCTAACTTAGAGACCCTTAAGTCAGGTCTGTCATCAGTAACTGCATCTTTGACAGCCTGAATTAGTGGCCTTCAGAAAGCTCACCAAGTTAGTAAATACTTTGATAGAGTAGGCCAAGATACAGAGTTCTTTGTTTGTTTTTAAAGGGAAAAATATAGCTAGTGGAGTCTGTGATGTATACATTTCTGGTTGGAACATTTTAAACATGAAATAATACAATGATTTGGGATGCATGTCACGTCAAAAATATGCTCATCACTACTTCATTCTGTCAATAGCTAACAAATGTTAAAGTCATCCTTTTCTGTTGTTCTCACTTGTGTTGTGGTAAGTTTTAACCTAGAGCGTCCTAACCAGGGTAGATCTCAGGGCTCAAGATAGTGTGTCAACTGGCTACCAGAGGGGATTTTGACCATCTGAGAATTCGAATCATGGACTCTCAGATGGGAAGGGGCCATTTGCTGAATGAGCACCACATTGTTGCATGATTCAATGTGTTCTTTAAAGTAACTTGGGTAGGAAGCCTGAGTGTAACAATTTTACAGTTTCTTCTTTCCCCTTTCCTCTTCTCGTCTAATCCTGGGATCTGATCGCTGAGGGAATTTTAGAGGCCACACTGGCCTCTAAACTGGGCCATGCCTGCAAGGTGGTTACCCAGCCTCTGCTTGCACACCTCCAGGGATGGGATCTCGTTGGTGATGGTGATGAGGATGATAATTCTAGCAATTTACATTTATTGACCAACAGACTACGTGCAGATGTGGTGTCAAGAGTTTCGTCCTCACCACTACTGTTTTATAGATGACAGACATGAGCCACACAAGTAATTGACCATATTGACCTTCCTTCTAGTTTTCCAAAGGCCCAGTTGTGCCTGTCTCAGGGCCTTTGCACATCCCTTTTACACCTGTCTTTGTCTTATGGGCTCCTCATTATCATGTAGATTTAGACTTAAATGCCATCTCTGAGAGATCTTCCCAGACAGACCTTTAGAAAGTAGCTCTCCCTTGCCTGGCCAGAGTGGTTCAGTTGGTTGAGCATCATCCCGTGCACTGAAAGGTTGCTGGTTCAATTCCTGGTTGGGGCACATACCTGGGTTGAAGGTTTGAATTCCTAGTTGAGGAGCATAAGGAAGGCAACTAATTGATAGTTCTCTCTCACATCGATGTTTCTCTCTCTCTTCCTTCCTCTCTGTGAGCATGTCCTCTGGTAAGGAATAAAAAAAAAAAACAGGTCTCCCAGTCACTCTTGACTGCATCACTATATTTAAATTCCCTCTATGTTCTTACTGCTATCTGGCACTTACCTTGTTTTATATGTTTATTAATGTCCTTCCCACTAGAATTTAATTCCAAAGGTGCAGGGACCAATACATCCCTGAGACCAAGCCCACTGCCTAGCTCATAGTAGGTGAGCAGTGAATGTTCATTCAATGAAGAAGGCTTACAGAGCCAGAAAGTGCCAGATCTGGGATTAGAGCTCAGGCGATCTGACTCCAGAAACCCTGCATCTGACCTCTACATAGTGCCGAGTCTCCTAATGTACAAGGTAGTTTATTTTGTTGCTTGTGGGTGATCCTTCTTCATTTGGTGCCTAAATCTATTGCTTACATATTTTTCACAGCATTAATTGGATTTATACATGCCTCTGCCTCTTCCTTTCTGGTTACCAGGGTCGGGACCCCGGGCTGTGCCAAGGGAGGGCTGAATTGTAGGAGATGCCACCTGCTGCTCCCAGACCTGTCCTGGCCTTCCCTGGCTCCGGTCTTTGTCATTCTCTGCAAGAGTTAGCAAAGGGGAAAATACCAGAGGACAGGCAGTCCTCTGGGTGGAAGGCAGATAAACTGATAATCTGTTTCTGACGTGAATTCTCTTTTCTCTTTTCTTTCGACTGCTGCTCAAGGCTTTTCACTGGCTGGTGAAAAAAGGTAGTGGATTTCAGATGCACTGCGATTTGGCACAGTTTAAGTCCTGGTCTGATGCCCAGATGGGTATCTGTGGATTGAAAGAGTTGGTAAGAGGTGGGGGAGGGGGAAGGAAGAAAAGAGAGGCCGGTGAAATAAAAATAAAATGAATTATTTAAGATGGAATGTTGTACCTGGTTACATTTACAGCAAGCCTTCGGAAAAGGTGCTATATTTGCAATAAAGTAAGCTTGCTTAGCAAGATTCAGTTTTGTGAAAATTATGAAGAAGATTTACCTTATTTGTTTATCTTTCAGAAGCCTTTCTTTACGAAGGACAGTGGTTAAGTTGTATTCAGGGAGTCATTCATTGGTCTATTGGTCTGCTTCTTTCTTTCATTTAAAGAAATATCTGTGAGGGGATTTTTCTAAAGAGCTTAAGGGACTGTAAAAATTAGTTCTTTTTTTTTTTTTCCTCCTGAAGCTTTGCATGGCTGGAATACCTGTGCTCTGAAGGAAGGTCTTTGAACAGGTTTGTTTTTTTCCATGAGCCCTGGGGATTTGTGGTTTGGGACAAGTGAACCTGATGGAAATTCAACTCTGACAGAGTTGACCAGCTATTCTTGTAATGCCTGTAAAAGTCTTTTCCTCGTTGCTCCTCGTTGTGCTGAAATTGTGCAATTATAGAAAAGTTTTCTATATTACTGTGATTCTCCTGACTGGTTACTATGGCTCTGAAAGATTGGTAGGTGATCCATTCACCACTGGAAAGTGCGAATTGCTGAGAATGGTCTAGGCAGTGGAAGTACATTAATTATGTAGACAGAATAGAAAACTCAATTTTATTGAACATTAGTTGAGGCCAGAAGTTTGAACTGGATGCTGATATGATGATTTTCAGGGAACAAGGGAACACGTAAGGTCATTGGAGCAGTTGTAAATATTAGTTAAAATTTAATCGGGGAAGGATACTCGGGTGGTTTCAGCCGTATTGGCTAGATTGCCCCCCCCCCCCCAAGCTGTGTGTGGAGGCAGAGATATTCGATATATTATTCTTTTTGTATGTCTTAACTGTATAATAGTAAATGCACCCAATTCAGTATTTGGAATGTGAGTTGGTGTGAGTTTTTAAATACATATGTATTTACTCTCAAAAGGATGGCTTATGAACTGAGAAATCTACTCCCGGGCCAGCCCTTTCACTTTTGCTTCTTCTGCCCCTGGATGGACACACGTCAGCTGCGGAGGCCCCCGTGTAACCTTTGCACAAGCACACACATGAGGCTTCTTTACAGCCCCGGGCTTCTCTCTCAGAAGCCTGTACTCCTGGCCCAGTGAATGAGGGGGACTGTGTGTGTGCTCATTTGGCAGCTCAGCTTAAAGTTTGGGGTGGTACACCCTCACTACAGTTTCTTTAAAAAAAAAATCTATCTATCATAGCCACTGAGCTCGAAGTGTAAAGTGTGAGACTAACATGTCATGGGTGAATATTTTCAAATGAACTATTTTTGGTGCGTGGGTGGCCAGCTCGTTGTTATGATTTCTGTCTAGTTCAAGAATTTTTGCATTTAAGTATGAAACAAACCTTTTTTAAAGGGAAGAAAAGAACACATAATCACATTTCTGATGTAGCAAGGGAATCCCATAAAAATATTACTTTGTGTCTCTGAAGTGGTACAACTTTGCAATAAGTCCAGGTACTGTAACTGAAAACGTATTATCTGTTTAGATCTTCTCTAATTCCATGGTGTTAATTCTTGCAAATCTCTCCTGCTCTATTTTCTTGTTAAGATTTTGGTATGTATATGATCTCACTTATTTGTGGAATAAGCTGATGAACAAAATAGACTCAGAGACATAGAAAGGAGAATGGTTCAGACTGACAAGCCTCAGAGGAAGGGGGCAGGATGAGATAAACCAAAGAACTTATATGCATGTATGTGTAACCAATGGATATAGACAACAATGCTGGTGTGGGGGGGGGGGCGGGATTGGGAGGAGGGTGTCTAAGGGGAAAAAAAGAGAAACATCTGTAACAAAAATAAATTAATTAATTAAAAAAAGATTTTGGTATGATCTTTATCTGAGGAGACTATGTAGAGAGTGTGTGTGTGTGTGTGTGTGTGTGTGTGTGTTTGGGGGGGGGAGCATTTTGAGGTTGATACTAATTGGTTTGTTCTCTTGCTCCTCACAGGCTATGTGTGAACCATGTGAGCGTTAATTCAGTGATTACATAGATGTATGCATATGCTTTTATTTTAAAAGTCAGGTTTTGGGCTCATCCCATATGGACTTTCTAACCCAGGCTGCACGTCACAACCACCCTCTGGGATTCTGACTCAGTCATGTGAGTAGGCTCCCGGCATCTGTAGATTTAACAGGCTGCATGGGTTATTCTGTTCAGTGCCATAGATTTATGGACAAAGGAGGCAGGTTTAAGACTCCTGGAACGTAAGAGAGAGCGGTCTGTGCATTGCAGAGGAGCAAGGAGAGCTCTAGTCAAATGGTGAAGATTACTTCTACTTGTAAACACTTCCCTTTAAACAATTTCAAAAGGCAACAGATACCTTAGTATTGGACATTTTTTTCCCTCTTGTCTTGTATTCTGAAGAGTTTGGGTTGTACTGGTCAGGAGAGTGATGGCACTTGGTGCATTTCTTACTGTGACCCATTAGATCATGGCAAAGTATTCAGCACTGAACCGGTTCTTCACTGAGCTCCCGTGTGACGACGGCTTGCTTTGTTTTCTGTGCTCGGTTGTTCTCTTACCCCCTTCCCCTCCCCCCTGTACCCCACGCCCACCCCCCACCCCCCCGCTAGCCATGCCCCTTGTCTTGAAACATCATCCCTCAGTCAAACCTCAGCAAAAATGCCACAAGGCATTCCACCATCTGATCACCGAGCCAGAATCCATCTTCTCTCCCACCTGTTCACTCTTTATTTCTATTTTTTGGATTCTTCTTTCTTGTGTATGCTTTCCCAATTTGACTTTCTTTTTTTTAAAATCCTCACCAGAGAATATATTTTTATTGATTTTATAGAGAAAGGAAGGGAAAGAGAGAGAGAGAGAGAGAGAGAGAAACACTGATCAGTTGCCTCCTGTGTGCGCCCTGACCGGGGATTGAACCCACAACCTAGGCGTGTGCCTTGCCCAGGAATCGAATCTGCAGCCTTTTGGTGAACGACACCACGCTCCGACCAACTGAGCCACCCTGCCGGGGCCTAATTTGACTTTCTGATGCGGGCCGGTAGCTTAGTCTCCACAAACAGTAAGTGCTCTAAAAGGTTTTAAAAATCAGATGTGCTTCTGTACACACCCTATTCCGTCCCTTTGCTAGATGATGGGCTCAGTGGTGAGTAAGATGTGTCTGTTCTCAAGGTGCTCTCAGGCTCTTTGGGAAGAGAGGCACAAATAGGCATCCCAGCACGAAAAAGCAGTGTGGTGTGTGCAAGATGGTGGGAATGTGGAAGGAGGAAGACGGGTGCTTGCCTTGGTGAGAATGAGGGGGCTGCTGAGAGAGGGCCCTAGGAGGAGGGACTTGACGGCGTGCCTTGAAGGGTGCATAGGAGACAGCCACGTGGACAGCGAAGGAAGGGCATTGCAGGAGAAGAACAGTGTCTTTTGAGTCTGCAGCTGGTAGGTGAGTGTGGCTGGGGCTTTGCAGATGCTGGGAGAGGTTGGGGCCAGATTTTGAAAGCTCTTTTGAAGCAGGCTAAGAGGTGTGATTTTTCTCTGTAGGGAGTCACTACAGGACTTGAAGTGGGTTAATGACTGGCTCACTACTGTTTTTCAGAACGATACCTTGGTTGGCAGTATGAGAGATACATTTAGAAGGGAGCAGAGTTGGAGAGGGGCAGTAATCAGGTAAGAACTGAGAAAGTAATTGAGGTTAGAGATGATGGGGGCTTGGGCCAGAGAGGTACGGGTGGAGAAGGAGGAGGGGAAAGGCTTGGAAAGGTGGTTAGCCGTGAGTCACAACACATCTGAAGCCTCAGCGTACACTTTACCTTCATGGATTTGTTTTCCATTTTTTAATCAGGTGTATAGTTTTTCAAATCAGGTTGTAATTCAAGTTCTCAATACTTTCAGTTATTAGCTCTTCCTCCAGAAATAATTATCTGAACTTGATTAGATAATTATTTTTTGTTGTTGTTAATCTTCAGGGTATTTTTTGATAGAGTCGGGGGAGAGAGAGAGAGAGAGAGAGAGAAGAGAAGAGAGAGACAGAGACTTTGAGGGCCAGGGATTGAACCTGCAACCCAGGTACATGCCCTTGACTGGAATCGAACCTGAGACTCATTGGTGTGAGGGCTGACGCTCTAACTGCTGAGCCAAACCGGCCAGGGCTAGTTTCTTAACATTTTTAAAGGTAGTTTTACTTTTGAGTGAAGTTGACTACTGCTATTTTTCTTACATTGCCTCTTGGTCAGTTTATTTAGGAAATTTTAAATTGAATCGTTTCAATAGCATTTGCACTTTTTCTACATATATATTCTGAAAGAAAGGTCATGCTTCAGAAAAAAGTAGACAGCCCAAGTGTCCATCAGTGGATGAATGGATAAAAAAGCTGGGGACAGGGTGGGGGGATGGGGAGGAGGGTGTCAATGGGGAAAAAAGGAGAAACATCTGTAACAAAAATAAATTAATAATAAAAAAAATAAAAAAAATAAAAATGAGAGAAAAAAGGTTTATTCATGTATATTCAGTACAATATAAAAGTTCTTTGAAAATGCAGCAAAGGTAATATTCATCTCATCTTAAAGTGAAGATATAGTCTTGGACAGCTAAAAGAAAATCTATATGCAAACAGAGCCTGGGAAACTACTTCAGAGGGACTTGAATTGTATAGAATGTTTCATGTGAGGCTGTGAATATAATGTCATCCCATATAATTTCAGCTTCAGATAGGGTGAGAAAAAGCAGATTAAGGACAGATGTTAAGAAATACCTCTTCATTTAGGGAATAATTGAGTGGTGGAAAGGTCAGAGTTCAGTCACTAAAGCTGGGATGCTAAGAAATCATACTTATTCAGGTACAGATGCTTTTTGTAATGCGAGGCTCTGCCGTGGAGGTTTGGGGAATGGGAGAAAGAAGAGGCTATTGTCATATTGTTTTTCTTTAAGTTCCATCTTTGAAATGCTTATATCCTGTGGGCTAACTTCAAATTCTTGGGTCTGAGCCAAGTGTTTCAGAATGGTGGTTCCCTTGACCTTTAAGAAAACAAAAGTTCTCATTTGAAATCTCTGCATTGTTGGGGTATTCAAAAAAACAAATTAAAAAAAAATTTTCTTTATTGATTTTAGAGAGAGAGGAAGGGAGAGGGAGAGAGAGATAGAAACATCGATGTGAGAGAACATCGATTGGCCGCCTCCTGCATGTGGGGATTGGGCCCACAACCTGGGCATGTGTCCTGACCAGAAATCAAACCGGTGACCTCTTGGTGCATGGGTTGGTGCTCAACCACTGAGCCACACCGGCTGGGCAAAAAAAAATAAAAAAACAACCAAATTTTTGATTTGGCCAGTTTAGTTGGCTGTCTTGGTTTGTGAATCTAGCTTTTTTTTTTTTTTTTTTTTTTTTTTAAGATTCTGTCTTAAGCAGTGGAGATCATTAGGGAAGGACTTCATTTGTCTGTGTCTGTGTCTGTCTGTCTATCTCTATCTGTTTGTCTATCTACCTACCTACCTAGCTTTCTGGTCTATCTGTAGAAGGACGGCATTTTGTGACCTTGCTCCTAATATAGGTCATGCTGTGGGATTGGCCCAGGGTGACTATGACAGTTCCAGTCGTCAGGTGTCTTTCATCTAGAGAGGGCAGACGTTTTTAAGTAAATGATTAAACAAACAGTCACACAGTTTTAAAAAGTGAAACAACACAGGATGCGGTGTGCGCTCATGGAAGGGGTAGCTGACATCGAGGGGGTCTCAGGAAAGGCATCGGTGAAGAACGGACGTGCACGATAATATTGGGAGAATGTATACAAGTTAGAGAGGGGTGGGAGGGGGAGGAGGGCTGTTAAGATTGAGGCATCAGTGGCATATCAGAGGTTTGGAGGTGAGGACTGTTACTCTGTGTGGCTGAAGAGGGATGTGTGAAGTCAGGATACAGGCTGGAAAGTTAAGCTTAGACCAATTACTGAAGAGTATAGTAAGGCACAGTTTGGAGTTTTGATTGTATCCTAAGGGTAACTCTGAAAGTTTTTATTTTATTTTTTTAATTTAAAATGCCAACTTTAATATTATTAAAAATAATGAAGTAGTCAATATAAATTTACAGAAAGTGATATACCAGATATATGTGTACCCTCATTTGAAATTTATCAGCTATTAATATTGTGACATATTTGCTTTAGGTTATATTTTAGAGAGCTAATTACATCAGCAAAGATAAATGTTAAAAACAATTTTGAGTATAAACAAAAATCAAGCTGCAGAATTTATTGAATGGAACCATATATAAAGTCCAGATACCTCCAGAAATTACTGTGTAATGTTTATATATTCACAAATACATCCTAAAATACAAGGGTGCTCAGCTCTCAGCACTTCAGCTGCTGGGGAATGAATGTCTGCATTGCCTCCGTCCTGCAAGGCAAGTAAGTCTGTGTGCGCCCCACAGCATCCCCTACAGTGATGTACATTGTGTCATTTTACTGTTGTCTATTTGCATGCTTGAAATAGTTCATATTTTTTCAAACCTTAGTATTAAAAAAAAAAAATTCTTCCAATTTCTAGGTAACTCCCACGCTACTCCAACACATACCCACAACATCAACCCCAGTTACCCCAATTCTAGTAGCAGGTCACATATCTAGTGATCCCCCTCTCCCTTCCCCCACTCTGGCCACTGGAGATGCCCTGGTTTTTGAAGGCCTTGCTGCTTTCAAGAGGCTTTAAGCAGAGGGCTGACCTGATCAGATTTGCTCTTCAGGAGAAGAGATGACTTGGGTTGGGGCCATGGAGAAGGCAAGGCTTGGACCTGGAGAGCTGTTGACGGTCACTGTTGAAGGGTAAGTGACATTGTTCACCTGAACTAAGGAGTGATGGAGGAGAGGGGAATTGGAAAGCTTTAGGTAGAAGATGGGTGTGTGGGACATAGTGGTAGGGAGGAAGTCTACTTGCCGGCTTCAACACCTGGCAGGTGAAGCCTTTCTATTAAGGTTTTGGGGGGAGAGAGGTGTGATATGTATATCCCAGGAGAGTGGGTGCCTTGGTGTGGGATTACATCCTTGAAAATTGATTGCTGGAGTCTTGACTGTTTCCCTCAGTAATCTGTGGCACTCTTTTAAATAGATTCTTAACATTTCTCAAAATTTCAATGAGAACTGTTTAATTTCTCTTTGTATTATCTAAGAGTCTTGACTGCCCTTAGAATGAGCATCTGGAGAAGGGGGAATATAAAATGGTAGATGGTAGAAGTAGAAGATGAGGAACTAAGAAGTGGTTTTTTATTTTTAATATTTTTATTTCTGAGACTCATAGGAAGCTGACTTGCAGATGCTATGTTAGCTCATCTGGTTGGCTTGGAGAGGGAGGGAGCGGGTTGTTGAGAAATGCATGCAATGTGTACAGAAGTATTTTACACATGTGCCTCTGCACATTTTCTGGGGAAAAGTGCCCACAGTTTTCATTATATTTTCAAAGGATATCTATGATCCATCAAAGGTTGTGTCTTATTAGGGTTGTGTCTCTTGTAGAGTTTCCATCTCTTCTGTTGGACATTCATTTGGCAGCCTGACACTCTGGCATGAGTTTAGGTCCCACACTCTTGCCAAAACCCAAATTCTGAACCTAATGTTTCTCTGTTGTCTCAGAGACATTCGAACAAAAGACCTGATTGCTAGAATTAGGGTAGTTAGACACAGGTTTGAAGGGCATGATTTCTGATGATGTTTGACTTAGTTTTGCATATAATGAATTTTTATTTGTTGATGAATCTTTCCCTTTTGTTGCTAAAAGTGGCAATTAATCAGACATAAATTACTAATTAACAGTCTGGTTCATATTCTTTTTTTAATGAATGGAACTTGTACTCCATCAAGCTCTGGTGGGGTGGGTATCGCATGCTTTATTTTTCCTAACATCAAAGGTAGTTTATTTTTTAAAAATGCTGATGTGTTTGTCACTTGAAAATAGGCCAGTCAGTCTCTCCTTTACTCTTGGAGTAAGAGCAGTGGTTCTCAGCTGAGGACCCTGCTCCCTGATGGCCTCCTATGTGCCTCTTTTCTGCTACCCCTCCTGCTCCCAGAGAGATCAGTGGTGTTCGTTCCCCTTGCTCCTCATTGCATGTCTGGGTCAGACCCCTTCCAAGTCATCAGATTGTATCACCAACTGAACCTCATTGTTGAGGTGCCACTTTGCCCCTCGCCCTCCACCCCCAACTCTTATTTCTCCATGATTTTAGCTCCTAGTTCACTGTCACTCTTTCTAGAAGTTACTTTTATTTTAGTGATTTCAATATAAGCACAGAGCATCCTTCTAACACTCTATCTCTCAGTCTTTGAACTTCTCTTGGCCAACCATGTCATCATTTATGGTTGCAGCCTCTCCATAGTCTAAATTTCAAGTGTCGCACTTTCTGCCCACCATGTCTTACATGTCTAGTCCACTCCCTCTTGTATCCTAACTCTAGTGGGGTCTGACCCCAGTGGGGTCTACAGTCCACTGATCCAATGACCATTATGCTATCTCTGTCCCTTCATGGCCTCTCTTTGCTCTTTGTGAGATTTATAGTCCATTGCAATCATTCCTTTGTTAATGCCGCCAATTCCCTTCCCTTCCTAGCTTTGTCACAGCTGAGTCAAACCCCACCCTTGGTTAAATCTAACTCTCCACCTACTCTGTACTGGCTCCATGCAGAGGAGCATGGCTGGGGAAAAACACAGCCCTTGCCTCAGTGCAATTCATGATCGCGTGTGAGACCTTAATGCTGCTTGGCAATCCCTCTTCCACTGTCTTGGATGAATATTTCATACTGTCTCCTTTCTCCTGAAACATTTGTACCTTCCTCCCCATCCTGACTTTTAGCTGATGACTTTGCCTATTCTTGTCTAAGAAAACTGAGGAGGACTCCACAAGATTCGACATCCTATCTCCCTCCAACCAGCTCCTGCCCAGGGCACCCCATCTGTGTACTGACACCCCATTCTCTCTGTTTACTTATGGACCTCTCCTCTGCCTTCTGAATCCTGCTACCTCGTGGGTCCTTTTCATCAGCATACTGTTATTTTTCTTCTAAAAACCTCCATTCTTCATCCCACCTCCCTCTCCAGTCATCAGCCCATTTAGGAAACGTGTTCCCCTTTAGGAAAGAGTTTCTTGAAAGGGCTTTATATGCCCAGAGTTGCAATTCCTCTCCTTTGATTCTCTCTTAAAACCATTTGAAACAGGCATAGCCCCTACCATTCAACGAAAACAACTCTTAGTGTTCTGGAGACTCTCCTACTGCTAAGTCCACTGATCATTTCTCAGTCTTCATTTTACTTGATCCTTCAGTAGCATCAACACAGTTGATTATTCTCTTCTCCATGAAATACTTTCTTTTCTCGGCTTCTAGGATACACCACACTCTCTGATTTCCCTCTTCTCTTTTGCTGAGCCTTCTTCCTAACGTCAGAGGGCCCAGGGCACAGTCCTTGGACCTCCTCGTTATCACCAGTCACTCCTTTTGGCATCTGCACTGTCCCCTGGTTTTAAATACCGTCTGAACACTGGACTCAGATTTCTATCTCTGGCCTAGACCTCTCCCCCTGAACTGTATACTCATATTTCCGACTGCCCACTTGACATCTCCACTTGTATGTTCAAGTATGAATTCCTGATCTCCCTCGCAAGCCATACCTGATCCCACTGTCTTGCCTGTCTCTCTGAAAGTCAACCTGGTTCTTCCAGCTGCTCAGGTCAAAAATTTTGGAGTCCTCTGTGTAGTCCTTTCGTTCTCTTTTAACCACATCCAATCCATCAGCAAAAAGTGTTGGCTCTATTTTCCGGATATCGTTTATACAGAATCTGATCATATTTTACCACTGCCCTGGTCTAGGCCACTGTCATTCTTGTCTGAATTTCTGTAGTCGCCTCCTTAGGGATCTCTCAGCTTCCATCCTTGTCCCACTGAAGCAGGTGTCACCAGCAGCCGAGTGACCGACAGGGCTCTGGGTGATCCTGCCTGGCTTTATACTGCTTATTGTACACAGCCGATGGGTGCCCTTCCATTTCCGAGCCTTTCCCTGGTTGTCCCTGCCTGCACAGTCCTCCCTCCCCTATGCGACCTACTTGACCATTTGATTAACACTGCACACCCTCCCTTCTTCAGCACTCCCCACCCACCTTACCCAGTTTTATTTTTTTTCCATTGCATTTATCACCCGCTGGCACACTCTACCATTTACCTGTTTGTTGTGCTGGTGTCTGTCTCTCTCCACTAGGATGTAAACTCCATGAGGGCAGGTGTTGTGTGTGGGGTGAATGGCTAGTATCTAGAACAGAGCCTGGCACGGAGTAAATGCTCAGTGAATACATGTTGAGTGAATGAACCAATTGTGTCTTTTGTTGCTTTCAACAAATGTGTAACCCCCAAGACAAATAACAGTTGAATCTTTATTGTATGTTCTTGCACTGATTGCTTAGCTCTAAGTTAGTCTGTGGTCTTGTTTCCCCAAGGCCGGTGACGTTTTCAACAGTCAGACATGAAATAAGAACACTGAGGCCAATGTAATGTAGATATATGTCAGTTTAAGGTTGTCAACGGCCGTTTCTTTTCCAAGATTGTCCTTTATTTAGAGAATATGTTAATTTTCTATTTGGCACAAAAATGTCCATTGTGAAATGATGGTGATAGTTCTTCCGTGAGATGAGTTCTGGCAGGAGGAAGCTTTCTTCAGATTAAGCCCTCCAGAAGGGCCCAAATAAAGGGTTCCTGAAAGTAAGGATGCTGATACTTGGTTTTGTTATGTGATTTGGAGCCTGCCTACTTCCCCTCCCTCCCTTCCTCCCTCCCTCCCTTCCCTTTGCCTTGGAAGTCTTTCTGAAAACAAGTCTTAGATGGAGGCGCATTTTAGGAATGTGACAGTACATTGCTGCCCTCTTCAATGCAGAGCTGACAGGCAGGGGGAGCTTCTATGAAGCAAGGTTTTGTGTGTGGGGAGTAATGGCCCCTGAGGCTCCTCTGTGGGTTTTGGAACATAATTTAATATCACTACTTTAGTTGATAAATTCTAGAAAACCCGAGTGCCCTACTAAAAAGAAAGCATTTACCGTAGTCTCAGAGAAGAGTTAGGTACTAGCTGTGGTTCTGCAAATAACCAGCTTTGTGACCTTGAATCAATCAGTCAGTCTCTTTGCACAGTTAATTGATTTGTTTGTAAGGTAAGAAGTGTGGACTGGATGACCTCACCCTGATCGCTTTATCATTTCCAAAGAACTAAGTTGTTAATGCTTAATTGTCACAGCTGTGCTAGTCAGGGTTGAGCTCTCTATCTTCCCCCTCATTGCTGTAATTTCGGTTTTGTCTGCAGTGATCTTGTGATCTTCCCAAGTATCCTCCACAGTGGTTTATTAGAGCAAGCTCCTTGCTGGCAGTCTAGACGGGATTGCATGATGGCATTTGGGTTAAGCCTTTTATCTCTAAAGTGGGTTAGGTATCAAGTATAGCATGATACTCTTTTACACAATATTTGAAAAGCAGAATAAGAAACTCCTACGGGTTTAAAATTTTTATTAGCACTCTCTTGTGGTGATTCCGTCGGGAGTGTGTGAATGCCATATCAAATGACGTGGTTATGAATGTCAGTGTGGCCATCACCTATTGGCTGTGTGAATGTGGGCAAATTGCTGAGCTGCTCTGTGCCTCAGTTTCCTTTTCAATAAAGTGAGGATAGTGCTAGTACCCGCTTCCTCGTGTTGTTGTAAAAATTAATATCTGTAAAGCACTTAGGTACGTAGCAGCATTCAATAAATGTTAGCTATTACTGCCACACATAAACCTGTTATAATGTGAGTGTATTCTTCTCAGTCTTATAAAATGAGCATGTAAAATAGTCTTAATTATATCACACAAGCAAACTCTCTGTTTTTGTTTCTTAAGTATACCTAGAATTCTGCTTTTTAATTTTTTGCTCTTTTCTGACAAGAAGACATTCTAAGTAGACTGAGCATTTTCAGATCATTTATAGACCTTTAGACGCTATGATTAATGCTCCCATGGAACTTTTTTACTTATTTTTTCTTGTGTGTTTAATTATTTATTTGATATATATTTTCTGGTAGGATTTTTGAAAGAAAGAAAAAAAAGACACTGTATCCATACGAAATTCCTCCTCTCTTTCCTCTTTTTTTTTTTTTTTTTTTGCTAAGGCTTGGTACTATTGGTTTTTGTTGGGGATTCCTATAATAATTAATTCATATTGCATGCTTTAGCATACCCCCAGAAATCTTATTTACAGTCAGTTTAGTTAGATCATTTGCAAAATATATTAGAGAGAGGCTAAACTACCAAAGAAACCTCAAAATTCTGTAGCTCAGGTAGGATCGACGTTTATTTCCCTCTCGGTACAGTTCAGAGTTGGTGGCTGGCGTTGGTGGCTCTGCTCCATAAGGCCTCTCTGGGGTCCTGGCTCCTTCCTTCTTCTTTGGCCATCTTGTTATCTCCTCTTGGTAAAGGCTGGCCCACAACACGGTGTCCAAGTTCTATCCAAGCAAAGGGGAAGGAGAGGAAGTAACAAAACAAGCCATTTCATTTTTAAAGGATGCGACCCAAAGGCTCCGTTCAGGATGCCTTTGCCGTCCCATCGGCTGCAGCTCAGTCGCATGCCTCGTCGAGCTGCAAGGGAGTGGAGAAGTGTGGGTTGTGGGGGGCGGCCACCTGCTGAGACTGAGCGGGAGTGTGGGAAGGGCTGGATTTCTGATACCAAAGAGAAGAAGGTGAGACGGATAATGCCAAATTTACTTTGATCACAACTTGGCGGGCCAGGTTTATATTTAGGATTCTCCCAGCCCCTCAGAGTTCTGTGCCAGAACACGGCTTCATTCTGCATTGCACACAAGTTGGGGGTCTCCCGGGCCAATCATCCATGGCTTTCCTTCCGAGTCCACCTGCAGACCGTGGTGTGGCACGCCCTTGGGAAGTGAGCTCATTTGGGCAGCACTACTGGGTCCCTAGAGTGTGCTTTAGAAGAGGTCGCGTGGGGTCTGGGTACGCAGTTGCCCTCGGCCCTGAACTCTCTGTCCTATGGGGAGCGGTGCAGCTGGAAGAGGGCCAGAGTAGGGCCCTCGAAAAGGCAGTGATGAAGGCAGGGCTTCTCTTGCTTAGGTCTGAGGATGGTACTATAAAGAAAAACAGTAACGTGATTTAGTTCTTAAAGTTCTCCACTTTCCCCATGCTACTGCTTCATTAATACCCATATTTATTATTTATAGCATACATGTTTGTATAGTTAATCCACTCTGAGTAGAATATCTTCGGAATGAATGGAGTGTCATGTTAATGGATGGCAGGGCTGGGGAAGGGTGCAGTGAGGGAGGCTGGAGAATATTCTCTTATTTAGTTTAATGTTTTCAACAGCCTGAAAATAAACCTTTGAGTGGCCCTTGTGATTCGGTGGCAGTTTGCCCAGACTCGAGGGAGCCAGTGTTGCGACTGAAAACTAGATTCACTTTGAAAACTTAGGAAAAAAATGACTACACAGTTATAAGAATGTGCTTGATGGCTTGGGCCCTCTGAGAGCCAGGGAAGTACTGGGCAGGCTTGGCTTCCACATCCCCATCTGCTCAGCCTGCTGGCCCTTTCCTCCCCGACCTGCTGTGCCTGGCCAGCTGTGCCCCAGGGCACTGAGTCTAACCTGCCGCAGGGCTGAGGCTCTGCTGCTTGGACCTCCCGACAGCGGGCCATCTAAGACCGCGCTTGGGTTGAGCCAGCCAGCCACCACCTCCTTCAAGTTAGGGATGAGTTAGGGTACACTCTCACCCCCATATCCAGAACCCTGGGGACTAGATGTGTTTTCAGAATTAATGATTTTGTTTGTTTGTTTGTTTGTTTGTTTTCCTTTATTGACCTTTAGAGAGAGGAAGTGAGAGGGAGAGAGAGAGAGAGAAACATCGATGAGAGAGAACATCGATTGGCCGCCTCCTGCATGCTCCCCGCTGGGGATTTGACCGGGAATTGAATCAGCAACCTCTTGGTGCATGGCTTAATGCTCAACCACTGAGCCACACCGGCCAGACCAGAATTAATGATTTTGTGTGTGTTTGTTTCAGAGAGCTTATGGTACATATCCCATAATAGATGTAATGTCTGTGGAGGAGTTTGGGACAGCACTTGTAATTAAATATATTAAAATTTCCACAGTATAATGTATGAGTATTCACACTAAATGGGACACACACAAGGTTATAAATAGTGTCAAGTCAGTTCAGGTCATGTTTTGCTGCCAAAAGGATTATGAACAAAACCTTTGGTTTTTAGGGCTTTTCAGATGGCGTTGTGGATAAGGGATGGTGCACCTTGTGTATGGTGACTGTTCTCCGTGTTCATTCTGTGCCAGAAACATTGTATTGCATTTTGTAGTGCTCACAATAGACCGAGGAGGGAAGCATTTTATTATCCTTTCCTGTCTCATTTCTAACTTGTTTGAAACTTCGGAATATAAGTCGGCGTGCAGAACCCTCTTTCACGTACACGGTAGCTGAGGCAGTGGGGTGGTGCACGAGCCTTTGGAGGTGGTCGCCCTTACAACAATGTTCCTTGAGCAAATGCGTCTGCAGCTCACCCAGCAGGGCCAGGAGGCAGGGTCGGACCGGCGCTGGGCTGTAGCTTATCCTCCTTCCTGCAGCTGTGTGGCTGTGCCAGGCCTGGCAGGGCAGTTGCTCAGGGCACTGGGCCAGGACCACGGGAGTGTGGGCAGGGCGTGGGTGAAATGGAGGGCAGAGAGAGGAAGTTTTGGGTGTTTGGTGTGATAGCAGCAGAGGTCAGGGATGAGGGAATTGGCTGAGGTCTGACAGTTCCTGTTCTCATAGCAGTGGGCATGGCGCTCCAGAAAAAGGAACGATTGTAGAGGGGTGAGTTAGTGCAGAGGTCAGTCAGGACTGCGGAGGGGCGATGTTCTGCCTTTATGGACACTAGGTCAAGGCGGCCCTCTGGGTGGACAGTTGGGCGAAGGTGGCCCCTCTGGAGAGAGAGAAACTTATGGACACGCTTAGTGGGCTGTGCCTTTGTGCAAAGAGGAAGGTGTCCTTCTTCCTCAGGGTTCCTGTGCTGGCGGGTGTCTCCTGCGTGGGCGGAACTCATCCTGCAGTCTTGCCGTTTGGGATGAGCGGAGATCTGTAGGAAAGCGCTTCATCCGTGTTAGAATCCCGGGAATCATTTTATGGTGACCCCGTGGACGAGTTGTGACTGCCACTGGACTGCTGTGGCCTTGTGAGCTGCTTGGGCTCATTGCAAGGGTTCATGGCTCGCGGCTCCCTTGCTGTCCTGGTCTGTTCCCTGCACACTCGGCCTCCGAAATGGGGGAGACAGCTGAGAGGTTTCAGGGTGTATCCCCCCAGCTGTTTCATCCTTCACTACTTCTTTTGTTATTATATTTAACAATGTATAGGCTGATTTTGATCATATTCGGACCCATGTGACCACTGGTGGCTCTTACTGACCCAGGGCTGTTATTCATGTAGTTTGTGTGACAGTGGGCTCCGTGGGGTGCCGTTTCATTGGGAAGTGCAGTTAGGTTCAAAGGAAACATCAGGAGTGAGGAGGTCCAGGTAAATGTTAGGACACCAACCCTTTGTTAGCTTCTTCATATGCCTGACCCTCATTTAAAATTAAACATAATTTGTTAAACTTTTACTTCATGTAATATAGCAGTCCAGGAGTCTTAGCCAAAGTCAGTGTTTTTTATGAAAGTATCTGGATATACATTAACCTTTTATAATTGTAACCAGTTAGTTGCACCATAAAAGTTAGCAATGTGTGAACGAATTGATTGCTTGCTAAATCCACAGCACATGAGGAAAATGAATCTGAGATTGAGAAAGTCCTCAAAGAGTAGAAGGAGGTCGAGGGCTAAACTTCTGTGCTGGGACTTTTAAAATACGTTATTTCATTTACTCCCTGCAATTATCCTGGGGGGGATGATGCTATTGTTTCTGCTTCAGACGAGGATACATCTGAATGGTTAGCCAGATCTTACAGTAAGGGTTGTTGTTGTTTTTTTCCCCCCAGTATTTTTTCTTTATTGATTTTAGAGATAGAGGAAGGGAGAGGGAGAGAGATAGAAACATCAATGAGAGAGAACATCAACTGGCCACCTCCTGCATGCCCCCCACTAGGGATTAGGCCCACAACCTGGGCATGTGTCCTGACTGGGAATCAAACCGGTGACCTCCTGGTGCATGGGTCAGCGCTCAACTAGTGAGCCACACCTGTCAGGCCAGTAAGTGTTTGTGTGTGTGTGTGTGTGTGTGTGTGTGTGTGTGAGTGTGTGTGTGAGAGAGAGAGAGAGAGAGAGAGATTTAAAAGACTTACACCCTATTCTAGTTTCCTACAGAAAGTCACATAGGAAGTAGAATTTGAAAAAAAAATATAGCGAAACTCCAGAGAGTGGAAGAAATGAATTGATTAGTAAGATACGGCCGAGAGAAGGCAGTGCACGGAAATTCTGCTTGCTTTAGAGAAGGCGCTCTATCCTCCAGTTAAACTTCAGATGGACATTTGCCTTCTCAGAGTGTTGTATTAGACAATGCAAAGAGGGCGGTGATTAGTTATGAGGTTGACTTTATCAGTCAGTTTTCAAAAAGACATTTACTGATGTGAAGCACAGTTTTCTTTTTTCCCCTGGCCCTAAGGTTCAAAAAACTTTTCCCCTGGAACTTTATGGTGGGAGAGGGAACAGTATGGAGAAGGATACCTCTGCAGCTGTACGTGATGTCTAGACTAATAGAACTCTCATTTCTGGCATCCTATTGTCAGCCAGATACCAACTTATAAAATCACCTTTCACAGTACAGATGGGAGGGCGTTTTCTGGTGTTTTGCCTGAAATCAACAACGAATTGAAATGATTCTGGTAGCTCGGTGAGTTATCAAATATTCGAAATATGAGCATAGTACCTGCCCTTACCTTTCTTTTCACAAGTTGATTCTTTAAAAAGTGGTCCTCAGACTTTCCTGTCAAGACACCCTTTGATATTTGGTCATTTGTACAGAGATGTCTACTCTCACAGTCCGTAATTCCTAACATAAGCACTCTTTCCGCCTCGTTCTCTCCTCCTCTCCTTTCGTGGAAATAGCTTCCAGATGGGACTTTGTGTTTGTTTTTTTACAAACCTGAAGTCTTTGTTTTCTTACCTTTTTTTTTTTTTTTTTTGATCTATTATCTCTTTTCTGGGTTTTATTTTTGGCTTAGGTACTCTGCTTTTAGGATTTTTTTTTCAATACTCTGCAATATATACTGAAGGTACTTGGCAACTGTTAGGAGACAGCAAAATCCTCCTCCAGTCTATTCCTTCTTTCTTAGACTCTAGGTGGCCGTAGCAGATGGCAAGAAATGAGGTGTTGCTTAGTTTATTCTTTATACTGTCCATTGAAAAATAAAAAAAGACAAATTTTAAATGATTTTGAATTAAAGTAAATGTTTATAATATTTTATTAGGCTTTTTTTTTTTTCCCTTCCATTTTTGTATTTGTCTAAATTAAGCCCCAAGCATTTCACCCTTTCGTTGTCCTGGCCCAAGGCAGGGTGCCTGTCTATCAGGCTAGTAAGCTGAGGATCTGGTGTGTCCCCGAGAGCTGTTTTGGGGTATGTCAGACTTGATGTACTTGCAAGGTGCCTTTGCCAGAGACCTTGACACTTCAGGATTTATTGACAAAATGCATTAAATTATTTGTTTGATGGGACATTTTATGAGACTTGGGACTAGGGATCTGGATGATTATTCCTTAAGAGTAACTTGGTTCACTGACATCCTTCTGCTCCTTGTCTTCTTCTCCTCATTTCTGCAAATAAGGAACTTGGCAGGTTCTGCTGTGGAATCCTACACCATAAGATTTATTTGAGATGTGTGTCTTTATCTTTAATTGGTGGTCCCCGGTTACTTAAGGTAAAATTAAAAAAATGTAAATACTGGGAACTCAGTAGGAGAAAAATAACGATTCTACTTTATTGTGATGTTTCCGGAGAGTTGCCGTGATGACGAAATGAGTGACGAGTGTTCGGCTAATATTGTTAGAGGCTCTTGCTTTTCTTGTTGTTGTTATTCTGGTTACTTCCTGCCTTTATTCCTGCACTCTCTTCCTCTCTTTGCATCATTGGCCCTTGGCTTTCTGCAGGCTATTGAGGGAGACCGAGGGGACACCTCCAGGCCCAGGTTACAGGTCTGGCGGAATGGACTCTGACCCATGTTCCCAGCCCCTACCTTGGTTGGCAAATACTCAGACGTGCGCACTCTGACATTCCGGTTGGACCTCACGGTGGAGGGAGTAAGGGAAGAGGCAGGAGAGTGAAGACGTCTACAGACTAAGGTGAGGGGCATTCAGGAGCAAAGGACAGCGTCTCACAGGTCGGATCACAGAGGTAAATCATTAAAACAAATTGGTATAAAAACATTCATCAAGAAAATGAATGGCACTCACTCTGTTTTTCACGCCTTCCTTTTTCAGTCCTGGTGTTAAATGTTAGAATTCAGGCTGGTGACGGACTCGCAGAAGCCTCCTTTAATACTGGAATATTCACTGAGTCACTTTTTAAAAATCTGCTAAGTACTTTCCCAACAACCGAGATTCTCTTGTGCCCTATTTGCCAGATTCTCTGATTGCCCTTTCTTGCGGACGGGGTGGGTGGGGGACGTGCTGGCTGGAAGCACTCGGTCAGCGGTCCACGACTGTGCATCAGTGGCTGTAGGGCACAGGTGTTTGAATCAGCTGATAATTCACAGTTATCTCTATCTCATCATATTAAACACAGTTGTACATGTTTAGTGTTTCCTTAACTTTAACCTGAAACACGACATGAAGTAATTTGGTGTATTAAGAAGCATTGCAGTATCAAGAAGAGTAGCTTAATGGTTTTTGCATGCTTCCTGTGCTGATCACCATTGAGCTGTCTTACTGTTATTTATTCACACACACATATGTGTATATATATCCATACAGACATACATACACATGAGTTCATTTAATTCTCCCAACCACCCTGTGAAAGGGCACTTCTATTATCATCACCATTTTACAATCAGGAAATCAAAGCACAGAGTGGTTAAGTAACTTACCCAATGTAGCACAGGTAGTGAGTGGCAGAGTTAAACCCAAGATAGCTAGACCACACTCTTAATTACTACTTTGTCGTATTTAGTGCTTAGTCTGCAACTCCAAGCAAATAATAATTATAGTAAGTAAGTCTAAAGTTATCTGATTACAAGAAAATCTAAGAAGCTCTATAGTTTTCAAAATGGAACCTAATTTCTGTTGCTTGGCATATGTGGGCCACTGTTTGGGATTTGGCTGCTTCTGTTTGTTACATGAAGGCTTTGGTGGTCTGGATGTTTACGGAGCAAATGCTCTCTGTGACTCCCTGGGGTGTGTCCTGTATAGTGAGCACCCATCTAGTGTGTGCCCTGGATTTCCCATCTTGCATCTGGAAACCTCTACTTGCTAAACCCCAAACATCTGAGTGGCCTTTCAACAGCTGTCCTGCAGGTGACTTTGCAGGCCAGGAATTTAGTTCTACCACCAACCTCAGGGTTGTGACTCATCCCCTAGGGTTTCTAACTTTCCTTGGTAGACATCGGAAAGGAAAGACACTGACTCAGAAGCGTTTTCCACACTGGGGCCCATTAGATGAGACTGTCTTGGTGGGCAGAGTGTTGGAGACAAAGTAAAAGGATTTTGTGGACCATGTTATGTCACTGCCTTGAATATTGCTTGACACATAGGGACTGGATATGCGTATAAAGGATTAATGGATACAGACTTTAGGCTTAGTATATAGGGAACATGTGCATGGAGTATTTGATTTTGATCTTTTTATTTTATTTTTTTATTGTTGAAAGTATTACAGATGTCCCTCGTGTCCTTTTTAAAAATTTTTTTTTTCTTTTTATTGCTTTTAGAGAGAGAGGAAGGGAGAAGGAGAGAGAGATAGAAACATCGATGAGAGAGAACATCGATTGGCCGTCTCCTGCATGCCCCCCACTGGGGATTGGGCCCACAACCTGGGCATGTGCCCTGACCGGGAATCGAACTGGTGACTTTTTGGTGCATGGGTCGACCCTCAACCACTGAGCCACACAAGCCAGGCCTCCAGTCCTTTTTTGCTGTTGATCTTTTTAGAAGAGAGTAGAGAGTAGCACTAAATGTAGAGAGTAGCACTATTTTGGCTGCCCTAGGATTTTAAGGTCTAAATCTTACATTTAAGTAATAAAGACATCTGTAATTATGCAGGAAACTTGATAATTCTTAAATTTGGTGATTGGATTAATTATATACTTCCTTGAGTAGGCTATTAAATTGTCATGACTACTAGGTAAATTGTGGATTATAAATATTATTTGTAAATAACATCATTCGTCTGCATTCCTTTGTCAACACTAATTGATTATTATAATTGATAAAATTATTACCCTTGGAATGAGAGCGGAATAATCCTCCTGTTGAGTTTAGTGAAGTGATGGGAAGGAGCAAGGAAATACATATCTGAGATCCTCTGTTTTGAACGCTAGGGGCTATTCGGTATGTCTGGGTCAGAATCCACGGAGCATAACGTTAATATTTGTTTTGCGGTCATGTAGTAGTAATCACCTTTATTGCTTACTTTCGCTGTTGCAGAGACAGGAAGGTTTAAAGAAAATAAAGAGCACGTTATTAAATTTCTTTCTTTCTCTCCCTTGCTTAGCATCATCTTGTGATACATGAAAGATATATCATGACTGGGGCAGAATCTATTTTACAAGCTTTTATGACTTCCAGTGGCTTGATCAAACGGGCTGTATGTGAACTACCAAACCACATAATTTATGCTAAAATTGGCAATTTTATGAATATTCTGGAAAAACCTTACTTTTACTAGCTTGAGAAGTTTCCGTCCTCTTTACAGGTGGCCACAGTCCGTTTCGCTGGATTTTGTGGGGAATGCTGGCATCCAGCTGTGAAGTTCTTTCTGATGCCAAAGGAGGTCTTGAAAAATCAGTTCTGTGTTTCAGCATGTTACTATCAGAAACATGTGTGTCCCCTTTCAGCCAAGATGGGAATGGCTTTTTGTGTTTTTAAAACTTATAGGCAGTCCTCTTTATTGGTTATGAGTCACTGAGCATTTGGGTTATAGGACCATCTACATTGGGTATTTTTTCTTTCATTATTAATATACTTGATACAGCTTTAGTTTTTTTCTTTAATAAATATAGATGAACGTTGGATTTCTGTTTATTTTAGCATACGCTTTCCTAGATAAGATTTATTGGCATTTTAAATGAAGTTTTATTGCAATTTAGTGTTTTCGGTTTATAAAGTGAATGTGCACTGAGGTCCCCAAATAGTACTTACAATTGGGCTGTACTGACTTACTAAATATAAAGTAAAATTTCACATTTGAAGATAAAGCAAAGAAATATAATATGTGATAACTGTAAAATTTGGCTACATTTCATATCACTTTGTATCATATTGTAAATATTGAATTCAAATTCCAAATTGGACCTAATCACGAAGAGATCTATCAACCGACAAATACATCTGAGGTTATGACTATCACTGTATGAAGTCTGGCTTTGGCCATAAAATCTTCAGCAAAGTTTCTATTAGAATTCGAGGCTGTGAGAACCAAGTCTTGCCAGCATATGCCACATGTCAGTCGGTGCCCAGCTCATGGGAATGTGCCCATCTGGGGAGTCTTCCGAAGGGTAAGTCGAAGAGAGCAGGTTCTAGTTAAAAGCAGTAGAGCGGTATATGTTTATCACTGCTTGCTGCCCTGATATCACTATAATTACGGTGAAAGAACAAAAAGCAACACACTCGTGTGTCCAGAGGGAAGTGGAGGCATAGGTAGCTATGGATGGGCAAGGTGCCACATGGTGGAAGATGGTGGCAGAGTGGTTACCGCTGAGGGTCCAGAGCAGGGGTGATGGCAGGAGGCTTCCTGAGGCACCTTTCAGAATTTGTAAGCCCCCTGACTTAGAGTCTGAGGTTGGATCAGTGGGAAAGGGGAGAAGTTTGAGGCTAGAAACTGGGAATTTGGTTGAGATCTGTAAACAGCACTTGTTGACTCCCTTCTTCCCCATTTGCTCAGGGGAATAGAGATTTATATATTCTCTGGGCAAACTGAACCCTCACTTGGGACCCCTGGCCCAGAGAGCTGAGAGATAGTGAGGCTGTGGGTTGACATCAGGAAGATTAAGGGATACCCAGAGGGTGAAACCCCTGGCGTGCCTGTCCCAGAATTCCCAAAGCTACACCAGCTGCAAATCAGAGGATGCGTTTATTGGGAGGGCAGTGTAGTTGCAGCATGGAAACTGCTCACCTACTTTGAGCTCACCAGTCGTCAAGCGACACAACACCCACGGTCATGGACCTTCAGCATTTGCTGGCCTCATTTTAAAATGCGAGGGGCAGCCGGGAGCCAGGGATATGAGGATTGGTGCTATAACCCAACAAATAGCAGGAACAAGGAATTCAGGGGAAACAAAGGAAAATGATATATAGTACAATAAATGTCCTCAGAGAAGGGGAAAAATAATTGCATCGTTGAAACAAGAACAGAATGCTATAAAAAAAATCAGATTTGGGCAATAAGAAAGGTCTTGGAAATTTAAAGTATGATATTGGAAACAAAAAACTGGACAGAGACGGGAAGAGTGGATATAGGAGAAGTAAATCCTTAACTCCTGTAACAAAATTCTGTAAATAATGTCTGACTTACAACCTGGAAGCCGCCATAGAAGTGCAGCATTTAGAAACGCATCCAGAGTGTCAGAACAAATCGAGCCCAGACGGACGTGGGAGGCCATGGAAAGCAGGGCTGGGCAGGACTGCTGAATTTTGCTGTAGTCCTATCTGATTTAGAAAAAACTCTGTGTGTTTATGACTTTGATACGAATTGAGAAATAGGGAATGGGGATTTACTTTGGAAATTATTTTGTTGAAAAATGTAATGATGGTATAGAAAATGCTGCACTATATCACTGTGCTGGCAAGCACACGAACCTCTGGGGATAACGGGGTCTAAGTTTTTTCAGTAGCTGTCTTTTCTCGGCCCCAACTTTTACCACTGTGAGGCACGATGATGCCAGCGGTTTCCTCTTCCTTCTGCCAAGCGTGCCGAGCTTCGTGGCTTCAGACGTCCTTTCATGTAAATATCCAAATTACTGTGAGCACGTCTCTCCTCACATCGCAGCCACGTACTTTTTGTATTGCTAGTGATCATGGACTGTTTTCTGTCAGACATGTCACACGTTGTGTATCTTTGGTTACTAATAATGCAATGCCAATGGAGGAACTGAGTTCCGAGCGAGGCCCTGAAGCTGAAGGTCTCTTTCCAGCATTTCCTGACGCACACCATTTTTGGAGGTCACCCCCCCCCCCCCCCGCTCATCCCACTCCCTTGTAACCATGGGTGGCTGTTGTGACCACATGGACCCTCACAGAAGTTTAGAGCTGGAGATGCTTGAAGGGACCTTCTCAGTCTACTTCCTTTGCCTGACGATTGAAGCGACTCAGCCACAGAGAGAGGAAATGACTTCCCCAAGATCAAACAGTGGCGCCGAACTTCGTGTTCTTTCTGCTGCTCCGGGCTTCCTGTCCTTCGGGCAAACTCCTCGCTCGTTTTAGCCATAGCTGTCTGGTGGGTTTGTGCCTTGGAAGAAGAGCTCCCAAGGATTTCCAGGAAATACTCCGCTGGGAGTTGGGGTGTGTGGATTTCTTGAAAGATTTTAGTTTTATAGTTACTGTGTGAAGTTGAGGGGGTTGTGTTACTATTGGGACAGAGAGGTGACACCTATTTGTGGACTCAGACAGGCAGGCCTTGGGCTCGGAGTCCTAAGTTTTAGGGTAAATGGAGAGGATGGAGAGGGCGGGCGGGAAGAACAGAGCAGGGGTGGAAGGACTGTTTCCCTTTCGGTGGGAAAGAATGAGAATGATGCTGTAACTGCAGCTGCCGAACTGAACCGGCCAGAAACAGTCTTAATTTGTGTGAGAGAAAACTGGCATTTAGTCTTCCAGAACATTCCTCAGGGTGCCGGTGGGGCCTCTGGCTGCCACTGAGAGTCTGCACATTTTTTTTTTCCTTTATTGATTTGAGAGAGAGAGGTAGTGAGAGGGAGAGAGAGATAGAAACATCGATGAGAGAGGACATTGATTGGCCACCTCCTGCATGTCCCCCCACTGGGGATCGGGCCCACAACCTGGGCATGTGTCCTGACCGGGAATCGAACTGGTGACCTCTTGGTGCATGGGTCAATGCTCAACCACTGAGCCACACCGGCTGCACAGAGAGTCTGCACATTTTGATTTATGTGCCTTCCCTGAACGTTTTTCTGCCGATCCGGCCCCTAGATGTTGTCCACTGGCCTGCCAGCTCCATCCAAGCCTGGCTTCTTTCTCTGGTGGGGCTGTTTTTGTTGTGATGTTACTGCTTGGCTGATTAAAGCAACTCACAGCACGGTGTTAATGATGACTCTGTTACTCCTCCTGGTGGGTGTTCGCATCTATTCACAGAGCTGGTACAGAGGTGAGATGGTAGGCAGATATATCTTGTAGTCCCACCTGCCTGCTTGCTCACGTCAAACCGCAGGGCTCTCTGGGTCAAAGGTGAGTCATTCTGGAACAAGTGGGAGACGTTTTATCATTGTCAAGAATATATCAAGGGTCGCCCTGGATGGTTTGGCTCAGCGGTTGGAGCGTAGGCCTGCGGACCAGAGAGTCCCGGGTTCGGTTCCTGCTAGGGGCACGTACCAAAAAAAAAAAAAAAAGGAATATAAAGAATATATCAAGGGTGCACTGAACAGTAACTATTAAACTTGTTCATGTCCCTTGAGAAGTTCCTCTTTTATAGTTGTTTTTTACTAAAATTAGTAAAATAGAGATTTTTATTTATTATAAAAACGACTTCTTAATAATTCTGTTTTGAATTGTCTTTCCTTTAGAGTATTTTTTGACTCTTTTTCCCCAGTGAGTAAAATTATATTCAAGCCGTTGAAAGCAGAATGTGTTTCTTGGTGTATCAGTGTTTGTATCTCTTGATAATGATGTAGATCAGAGTTTCATTCTTTATCCTATCACCTCTCTCTTTGTTTTTTTGTGTTTAAGCCCATGGACCCCTCTGGCAGTTTGGTGAATTCAGAGAAATGTTTTTAAATGCATAAAATAAAATGCATGGCATGACAAAGGAAAACCAATTATAGAGAAAGTCAGTTACAAAGTACTTAAGAAGCCTGTGATAGAGTAATATTTGTTTTTTATTAGTTCATTCAGTGACAAGATCCAACAGGGGGCCCAGTCGCTTCCATACTGTTCTGAGGTGATGATCGGCCAAGCAGTTTTTTATCTGTCACGGGATATGAAAATGGCTCTGACTTGTGTTGGTGATGCAGTCAAAGCACTACGAATAGTGTGGTCTGTGACCTACCTTTGTTGTAGGTGATACAAATTGCTGTTAAAAATTAGTGAAAAATATCTACTTTTTTCCCTGTCCGAGTTCATGGACCCCTGCATTGTATAATAGTCACCCCTGATGCAGTTGGTGGTTTAAGATGAACATTTGTTTCCTCAGAGCTTGGGAGTGACAGCAGGTGCCATGTGGTTTTACAGAGCCAACCATTTGAAATGGAAATAGCTCCATTGCGTGCCCACGTGCCAGGCACTGTCCTGGGCATGGTCAGGAAAATTGATGAGCACCACAGACATGATGTCCGGCCTCTGGAATGTGTGCACTAGTGGAGGAGACAGGGATCAGAGTGCACACTGTCCAGGTGGTTGTCTGGTTGCCCCGGACGTCCATGTGCCGCTGTGCTGTGCGTGTACCTGGGCCTGTGCCTGGCCTGGGGTGGGCACCAGTGGTGGGGAAGGCCTTGCAGAAGCCGTGTTTGAGGCGACACTGGAAGAGCGTAGAGGGCGTTGGCTGAGGGCAGAGCCCGCGTGCAGGCTCTGAGCAGGGCAGACCTTGGCCCACGGCCAACGTGAGTGAGGACAGCGATCGGGGGTGAATCGAGCCGTGGGCTGTGCTTTGGGGTTGGCAGAACGATGCAGTTTGCCTTTTACTCGATAGTATTTTTAATCCTGGTTGAAGAGGCACAGTTTACCTTTTAGCTTGCCTGCATGTATTATTTAGGGTATTAGCGATGGCTCCCTAAAAGCTTTAGAGATTCATGTGGAATATAGAGATTGAAAAATTGATTGTAACCTCTATGAGAACAAGCTCTCTTGCGCGAGCCGGACACTTAGGAACATTTAAAAAAGTAGTTTAATGCCTAAATGTTTTTGCCCACCCAGATTTTCATTTGGCAACAATGGAAGGAATACCCAAGGGAAAGTGAGGAAGTGCCTGGCTTCTCTGTGTTCCAAGCAGCTTGAGCGGCAAAAACGCACACCTCACCGTTCCTAGGCAGAGAAGTGCTGTCACACATCCGGGTTTTAAAGTGACAGGCGCCCCAGCCTGGCAGAGGCTCAGGCTCCCAGGGAGTAGACCAGGATTGGGCTGTGCTGAGGCAGGAATGTCACCATTCTGGTCGGGGCAGTTGGGAGGGACTCGTCTCTCCACAGTTTCCATACTGTTCTGCCTTGTTTTTCAATTTGACTCCTTCAAAGCACATTCTCCAGCGACTTTAGAAAACATGCATGGTTGGTTTGTGAATCTTAACGGCCTTTGGAGGACTTGCTGAGCCAACGGGAAATGGAAGGGGCGTCTGATTTCACGCTTGGAGACGGCCCAGAGGCACAGGCAGGTAAAGAAGACTCTTAGATTGTGCTGGTTACTTAACCTTTTGTCCATCGGGTGTAGAAAGGAAACCTAGGCATGACTCAGTGAGCCCAGAATTAGTGTACACAGTCCTGAGCGCAGATGCTAAATGGTTTTGTCTTCTGGGTGACCTTGGAATTAAAAAGTCAACAATGTTTTTTCTTAATAACATTATGAAAACAGTAAGTTACATGTAAAAAATGTTTACGTCCATTGTTAACAACATTTTGGAAATGTGATTTGCTCTGCTTACTAGTCTTGAAGACGTTCTAGGACAGGGTGACTGTCACCCTCAGAGCCTCGTATTGGGCCTGGCACTGAATGCATGCTTGTCCAACATGAGTGGATTGTGCCGATGTCTAATGAAACGGTGAAAATTATTCTGTCACTTCTCTGTGATGCAAGACAATTTGCCCCAAAGTGTTTGTGGTATGAAGATCGTACAGGGATAGAAAACATCCTGTTCCCAAAACTATAAATAAGTTAATGAGTTGTAACCAGAGTGCTATTCCAAATCTCCAACATCAAGGTGGTGTTCTTGCCTTCGTTTAATTTGTCCATTCCTCTCTTGGTCTGGTCACCTACTAACTTGTCATTTATTGCATGTCTGCTGGTGCTAAGTTCCATAGTAGACTGCTGGGAAAGGAAGACAAATAAGGCAAGATCCCTGCTTATAGGCCCCTGAACACAGATTGCATGCAGTGTTGAGAGCTACGACAGTGGCACCTACTAGGTGCTGTGGACCACGGGTTAGGAGGGACTAGCTCCCGGAGTTTTGTTCTTCCTTGGAGGGTCAGGGAATGTTTCCCTGAGGAGGGAACTTGGAGGTGGTGGAGGAGAGAGTGGAAGGGAGGATTCCAGGCCTAGGGGAAAGAATGTGTACAGACAAAGGCATGTTGGGTGAGTCACATGGTGAGATGTCATTTGCATATTTATAGTGAGCCTCCTCTCTCCCTGTCCAGCGCCTCGTCTGTGGCTTTCTTGTAGCTTCAGGAGCAACCTGTTTACAGGCTCTTTTTCTCTGGCTGGAATATCCAACCCTCCGCACATGGCTAGCCCTTTCTACTCTTTCTGGGATTGGGCGTGGGAATAAATTGCCCCTCATTGGAGATGCCTGTCCTGACTACCCACCTGAAGTCGATTTCCTCCTGTCCGCTCCTGCCTCCTGTCCTGGTGCTTGTTTTGTTAACCGGGTTGTTGACAGTCCCCAGATGGTGGTCTCTGGAAGGGCAGGGAGCAAGATTTTCTAGGTCACCACTGTCTGTAGTTCCTGGCATAGTCCTTGGCCTGTATGGATGATAGCTCCTGTGAGATGATAGCTCCTGTGAATGAATGAATGAATGAATGAATGAACGAACGAAGAATGAATGAAAAGATGTCATTTATGAAAATGAAAGCACTCTTAAGAGTGCTTTGTAGTTTATTCCTTGAAGTTTAGGTAATTGTTAACTAGGCATTTAGGATCTCAGCTATGAATTTTATTCAAGACCTTTGGGTATTACCCGGAGATAAAAGAAAGTGGGAGTTATTTTGGATCTTGGAAGGAATGAGTTGAAAAACCCAAGGATTCCTTAAATTGAATACACAGGGATGAGAGAAATTTGACTGGGAATACTTAATACTGCTATAAACAACAGAGAAATTCATGAATTTAAGGAAGAGCGAATGAAGAGTATTACTGAGTTATTCTTTATTGTAATTTTATAAAGTTGTTTACTTCTCTATATTTTTATTGGTACTTCTCAGTTCTCTGACATCTGGTAATTTTGATGATTTATTTTTACTTGTGCTCTGAAACTATATTTTTATAATTAATATCATTATGTAAACCTTTATCTGATGTAAATCAGTGATGTTCTCACACTGATATTCTCTTTATTTAATACAGTATTCACATGGCAGACATTCTTCATCTGGGGGCTCGATTTCGTGGCCCTTTTCCTTCACGCCTTCAGCCAGTGTTTATAGCTCATAAAATGGCTTTACTTCTCCTCCACCTTATCACACATATTTTTCTTATATTTGTGACATATAGCGCAAGACATTTTCTGTGAGATATAATCAGTGGATTATTTTTATCATGTCGAGAAGATTGTACAACAAAATTTATTTTGTAAACTCTATCTTAATGGCAGGTGGAAAATGTTATGTGAAATGGTACACCGAAAGAAAGGAAACCCAAAAGGTGGATTGTTCAAATGATTGTGATTGCTTTTCCCATGTGGTCTTCCCCAAACGAGAATTGCCTGCATAGATCTCTTAATCCCAAAGGGTTTAAGGTGGGGGTTCGGGGGTTCGCACCTCCTGATGTATATATTCATTGGCAGTAGCGCCAGTCCTTGGCTTCTGACTCCAACCTCTTGTTCTTTTCTTGGAGAAATGGGAAAACATATCTACTACCCTGAAGGTGAGATTTGGGTTACCTTTATTTGTGAAGACAACTTGTTTACCTGCTTGCTTGTTTCATTCATTCATTCAGTAAATATTTATCGCCCGCCTCCTAACGCCAGGCACTATCCTAGGCTCTAGGCATTACAAATGTTTTTGTAGGACCAACATTTAAATTATTTTCGAGTAAGCTGATTTGGGAGAGCACTATTTGAAAGAAGTCATGTGTCAGCAGAGAAATACTGCTCGGTCCGTTTGCTAAATTTTTTTTTTTAGAAAATTGCTGTGGGCAAAGGACACGACGATTTGCACTTCTGACATCATTGCTAATGTTGGGTTTCCGTGCTGCGGAGGCGAGAGATGTTTTGAGAGTCATTATTTCACCGGAACACTGCACCTGTTGCTGGCTATTCTTGCGTATGAAATTCAGAACCTAGAGTCACTTGTTTTCATTTCCTCTTCCTCCCCCCCTTTCCGCTGTGGAGGGGGTCAGGTTAGTAACTCATGCGTTGAGTAACCACCTTGTTCCTTCAGGGCTATGATTTCAATGCCCTCGGGAGTGGAAGTGTGGCATTCTTTTCTCCCGTCTGAGTGGCCTCAAGGTTCCAGGCTGGTGCTGGTGCCCGAGGTGGGGACTGCAGTGGGGGTGGGGCCGCCTCCCGCAGCTGCTGCCACCTGACACCTGGAACCTCCCGCTCTTGAGGAACGTGCGTTTCCTCTTGGCCTCATCTGCTGCTCGGCTGGGACTCTGAGGAAGAGAAGAGGCACTGTGCAGTATCACTTACTTTCAGGAAAATACATTTGCCATGTCTGGGCTCCATGTCGGTCCAGGCAATGCTGCTGAGAGCCAGGGAGCTGTGTGAGGAGGCCCGCGAGAGCGTGGGGGCCGGGAGCTGGTCCTGAGGTTAAGGACACCCACAGCATGGTTGGTGTTTCAGTCCGTGTTAACAAACCTCAGTTACCTCATTTTCCAACTGACAGTTGAGGTATTGACAGAGCTTCACTGGTAAGAATTTTGCAGGCATCTATGAAAATAAATGCGAAAGGACTCTCAAGTGCAGAGGTCCTGGAAGTTGGTCAGTTTTTACCGACAAATTACATGCCGACGTTCCAACGGGAACAGCAGGAGTCCCGGCTCGCCACTGAACTGGCAACTTCCAGAGAGTTATTTTAGTCCAATATTCCTAATTTCAAACCAAGTTTGTCATTTTGCTTTATTTATACGTTTATAGATAGACAGATGTACTCATGGAAATTCTCCGGAGGAGAACATTTTAGGGAAAGCGGAGCCTTGTGTGAAATGGCACATCCATGTGTGGTCCAACCTGCCAACCCCAGGATGCTCGTCCTCCCTCGGGGACCACCCTGGAATCAGAGGGCCTGGCTCTGCCTGTCCCTCACTTCCAGGTCACCGGCTTCTCTCCTGTACCTTCTCTGCACCGTCTTAGAAGATGTTAATAGAAGGCGGTCGGTGCGTTTCTTGGCAGGGCGGTGCTCACGCCCACCTTGTTTGCTCTGCCTGCTCCTTGATTCTTTCCCCACAAGCTCTGGCCTGTCGGAGGGCTTCAGCCTGGTCCTGAGGCTGAGCTGGTAGGTGCCTTGTCGCTTTCCCTAGCCTGGGAACCGGTCTGCTCACTGCTCTGGGCCCTGGAAGCGTGCCACGGACTCCGTGGCTGAACTTCTCCAGTGATAAACATTGCTTGCATTCTCTGCTCCTCACCTGGTTACCCCTTGAAAACCAGATCATCTTTTTAGAAATTCTGGAACTGATTTGAAATACTCCCGGCCAGTTCCTTGCCATCGGCACTGCCGAACGATGACCTGGATCCTTCATTTTCTCCCCACTCTAGCACTCAGTTGTCACAAGTAGGTGATGGTGCCCCATTCCAAGTTGAGAGAGATGGCACATGAGGGCGGGGGTGGGGGTGCCCATGGTTGGACGGGGCGATCTTTGTGGGGTATCCACCGCAGGCTGAATAAACAGTGACTCACACAGGTAAACCGCGGGATCTGAGAGCCGGCATCCTCAGATTTGCTTTAAGGCACAAAGGCACAAAGGAAAGACATTACACTGAGATCATCACTGCAGGCAGCCAAGGGACACAATTTTATGAGTGGCATTTGAATTCATCTGTGTGCCCTGTGGGACACTTAGATCGCTTCTTCCAGTGGATGGTTTTATTGCTGCCAACAAAGGATAATCCCCATGCTTCTCTCTTCACACCTTCCCAGGGAGCTTGAGGTTCTAGAACCCTCTAGAAACCAGAGGCGTTTTCCTTGCAATGCGAGCAGTGGCACTTCCCAGAAACTCACTTGCTGACCTGCGCCCTGCAGCCCGGCAGGATGCCAGGGTTCCTGCCTCTACTTTGACAGCACTTTTATTCCCAAACTGCTCCTTTTGTGTTCCCGAAAGTGCCTTTCTCGACTGGCCACGGCGCTCTAGTCCCCTGCCCAGCCCCTTTCTGCTGTGTTGGGATTGCTGAGTTTGCCTCGGAGCTGCTCTTTCTGATTTTGCTCCTGTCCCAGACCCTGCCACCTCCCTCTGCATCAGGGGGGCCTGTCGGTGCTCTGTGCCCTTCGGGTGTGAGAGCCGACCGACTCCTCTCACGGTCCTGGTCCACCATGACTTCTGCGCTTGTCCTCCACATCTCTCTCTTCTTCCAGTGGCTCTTCACTTATTAAGTCCTTACAACGTGCCAGGCACTGTGCCAGGGGATGGCAATACAGGGGCAAATGAGAAAAGACCATGTTTATTTTTCACCTGATTGATAAAAACAGAACAATGTAGATAATCCAGAAAAATCACCCCTTCTTTTCTTCTTTAATAATGTTTTAATTTTTCTTTATATATTTTTTAAGCATTTCTGTTTTATTCATTTCTTAATATCTCTGTAAATACGCTTCCTGCTCCCTGAAGAAGCCTGCAATGACCTTCCTTTGTTTCTGCCAGAGGGAGGTGTTTGCAGCTAGAGTGGCTGTCCCAGGGACCCTCGCCTTAAGAAGCCAGCACAGCAGAGTTCCTCCCAGGGCCCTGGCAGATTGGATCCTGGCATCGACAAAGTGGTGGCATCACCTGGCAGCCATATAGTGTCTGCTTGTTTCACCACAGAGTGCTGGCAGTCACCAGTGGGGGGTTCCAGGCATTCGCTAGTCTGTTTGGAAGCAACTCAGCCAGTAAGAAACCATACACACAGACACAGACACACACACAGACACACACACAGACACACACACACACACACACACACACAGACGTACACATGCACACGCACACACACATATGTACACATGCACATGCACATGCACACACACACACACTATTGTGAGATGAAGATCTCTTTGGGAGGGAACCCAGGTTTCCTGCTCAGAGCTCTCCTCCTCTCTTTTGGTGGAGGGAGAGGATGTCTGCTCCTACAACCTCTCTCTACCCCTTTCATTAAGGGATTACGACTTCTGTGCAATTTTCCTGCGATAATTGTAAGAAAGGTTATAATTTTATCTTGAAATACAACTTCTAGGAATTTTTTTTTCAATTGATCATTCCAAGTACGTGTTTTTGACTGTTTGCACATTAGAAAATAAAAGCAATAATACTTAAAATATGTTTTATTTTCTCTTTCATTAGCATATTCCTTAAAGTCTGCATCTGAGGTCAGCCTTTCTTTGGTTTTGGATAAATTCTAAACTCTTCGATGGAGGGAATTTTTGTTTAATTTTCTCTAACATAATTCTGTTGATTATAATGTCATTTAGTTGCATTAATATACTAATATGGAAACAAAGGCATGATTTCAGATTTTATTTATATCTTTGTGCCTTGGAAAAACAATCTCATGAGAATCACTCAGCCCATTAAATACCATCCTTGACATTACTTTTTTTGGGTTTGCTTGTTTTTAGAAAAGTTTTCCTGGCTTTTGCTTTTTGTAATTGTTTTAACCATACCAATAGTAGCATAGTGAGTATTTTTAGACATGTGTTGTTACAATCATGTGAAAAATCCCTTCTATGTCAACATGTGGGATTTTTGTTAGTAATGTGATAGTGATGTTAGTTAATGTGGTCAAGAACTAAGGTAGAATTCCCTAGCTAGAGAAGGAATGAGTTAAAACTCCCAGCATGCTCTGAATATTAGAGAAGTTGTATTTTAAACAGTCGTTACTTTGATGAAAATAGTAAAGGGAATGAATTAGATTGTGAGAATCTTTTTTTTTTTTTTGGATTTTTTTCCCTTTATTGATTTTAGAGAGAGAGGAAGAGAGAGAGAGAGAGAGAGAGAGAGAGAGAGAGAGAGAAAGAAACATTGACGAGAGAGAACACTGATTGGCTGCCTCCTGCATGCCCCTCACTGGGGATTTGGCCCACAACCTGGGCATGTGCCCTGACTGGGAATCGAACCAGCGACTTCTTGGTGAATGGGTAGACGCTCAACCATTGAGCCATACTGGCTGGACAGATTGTGAGAATCTTGATGGTTGGGACTATGCCCATTTTGTTTTTGTGTTCTTCTCGAGTGTAATGCTGTGTAGGTGGTCTCTACAGTCAGGGGAGTTGGCTCAGATGGTGGAGAGCTTTGTAAACCACATGAAGATTAGACTTCGACCTCCATCCTGTAGGTGTTTTACAGAGATCCCTCTGGCGGCTCCGTGGAGGGTGGAGATTGGAGTGGAGAGAGCCTAGAGGCAGAGTGAACTTTATAGTTTATTTTGCCAGGACAGGGAGTGACAGAGGACATGGCGAAGGAAGGCAGGAGATGGATGAGGCTGTGGATTTTATAAGTACAGCTCCAAGACCCCTCATTTGCAGTTACAGTAGCCAAAAACAGTTCTGAAAACCAAAAGGTATTTTCTTTGTAATTCATGTGGCAGTAAAACCCGAGTTTCGCCTGAACTCACTTGGTGGTCACATTTGACCTGAACTGCTGGGATGCTTTACAATCTTCCTGTATCTCACTCACCAGTCACAAAATGTACGTATTTGCTGCAGATGTATTGATGTGTTTAATTGGGGGAAACTGCTCTGGGTTACTGTCTTTTGTTTTAATGTAATAGATGGCTTGTGTGCTTTCTGACTTTCTCAAATGGGAAAAGTTCTGATTTGGGAATTCATCTGGCCCAAGGATTTTGGGCAAGGCATCGTGAAACTATTTGAGCTATGTTTACAAGATAAGGTTGACAAGACTGACAGATTAGATACTGAGAGCACTGTGGGGGAAAAGAACATTTCTAGCCTGGAGGACTCAGTGGTCAATGATAATGCGACGTCATTTGCATGAAAATAAACAACTTTTGGGGGCACTTAGAAATGTTCAGTAGATAGTGCATGATTTATTGTAAAGGATGTATCTTGGATTTTTGAGGAGTTGCTTGTAGACAGGATCTTGTATTGAATAATGATCCAGAAAAAGGGGGCAGTTACAGAAATCTGAATAAGATCTGTAGAGCAGTTTATAGTATTGCATCGGTGCTAATTCTCTGGTTTGGATCATGGTCCTCTGGTTATGTAAAGATGGTGACATTTGGGGAATGTGAGTGAAGGGACTATGAGAACTCTGTGCTATTTTTACAACTTTTTTGGTAAATCTAAAATTATTTCAAGTTTTTAAAAATGAGAAAAAGTTTGCTTATTATAACAGGAAACAGCATCATCTATGTTGCTTTTAAGGAGAGAATATCTGTTAGCAGGAGTGTGGTTTTCATGGAGAATTCAAAGTCGAGAAATACAAGTCCAGTAAAATGTTAAAGTTAGGTCTCCACCTCCTCCTTTTTTTTTTTTTTAAAGCTGACCTTGTTTTAATTGTAATACTAATTTAGCATATTCTGATCTGAGGAAAATGCTTGATTCCACCTTAAGTGCAGACAGAAGAGTTACCAAACGAAGCCACGGTGTCTGGAGTATTCACGGGAGGTGCTGTAACTCCAGAGTCCCCTTGCACGTGGGTCCCTGGTGCTGGTGGGTGTGGCTTGTCTCTAGCTTTGTCTGCTGCTCTGCTCTGGACCTCTTTCTTAGATGTAGAGGTTCATTAGTTAGGACTGACAGTTATAATTAGATGTTCAAAGCCAAGAGGGTTTGCAGATAACAGAAAGAAGGAAAAAGTATGTGCCTTTAATAGCCAAGGTCGGCTCAACTGGTCTTGGCTGTGCTGATGTTGCCGCTCATGTGTCTCTCCAGGGGAGAGGGGATAAGTCTCCAAATGACTTTACTTCACTCTCTTCTACATCACCTTCTGTAGTTTCAGCTGATTCGTTCTCCAGTTCTCTCTCCAGTCCAGACCTTCCTTTGCTTTTGATGAGAGTAGACCTAGGCGTGCAGCCAGTTACTGTTGAGCTATAATAGGTCTAGTGGTATGTACAAAATTTGATTACGGCTGTCAACACCAGATTGAATAAGAAAGTGCACACCCTAGACAGATCCTTGCAGCATAAATGGCCTATTGATTTCACAAGAACTAGAAATGAGGCCACTGTGTAATGCAGAAGAAGAAGGGGTCTGTGGATAGGGAGTGGGTTCTGACATCACAGAGAAGTTTTATAAAGTGCCCTCCTGTTAGATCTTTTTAGAAGGACCTTTAGGTAACGTTGATAAACTGATTGTTGCTTCTGATTTCCTTCACGGTGAAGTATTTACAGAAACCAGTGAAGGCTCTGCACCTGTGCTTGTTCAGTAGTTTGCCTTTCCTGTGCAGAGTCGAGTTTAGAAGTTGCACTGGTTGATACAGACCATATTTGCTCCTGAGCGATGATGACATTTCCACTTAGCTTACTATGAATGTTTTAGACATTTCCCACAATGGAAAGTTCTATCTGACATAGGAAAGTGCAGGGGTTAGTCTCATAGTCAGCCATATGCCAAGAAGTAACAAAAACAACGGATTACATGGTGCAGCCTTGGGACGTGGAAAATTTCTTAGAAGATGGATGAATCATATTATTAGTACATGTTGCAAGGCCTGAGGCCTTATATTAGAAAAAAAAGAAAAAAATTGTTACTTTTTAAAGTTTATAGCTTTTTTTTTTTTGTCTTGCTTTCTGTTGGTTATATTCTGTTTAGTTTTTTTCTTTTAAGGATTAAAAAATTAAAATCTGAAAATAGGATGTTTTAGGAGATAATTAACATTGTATATTAATTTGTTCAAACACCATAAGGTCTGAAAAAAATAATTTTTCTGAATTAGATTGAGTTAGAGTAGATACTCCCTTACAATAAAAAAAAAGACAATTGCTTTTAATTGGAGTATATTAGATGGCTTGAATTTTGAATTGGATAAACTCTTTTTGAATCAGAATACTTACTACCCTTCTCGCAATATCAGATTTTTAAGAGGGAAGGGGGATCCTGACTTGTTGTCCCCCTTGGTTACCTTCAAAATTTTTGAGATCTTCAATCTTAAATCACATCTGATCTAAAAGTTCTTCCTATAAAAACTAAAAATATCGGGGGAACACTTTGTAAAGTATATGATTGTCTAACCACTATGCTATATACCTGAAATTAATACAGAGTAATACTGAATGTAAACTGTCACTGAGAAATAAAATTTTAATTTTTTTCCGTAAATAATTATGGCTATTTACTTACAAAAGGCTGCTTTTCAATTGGGTCTGTTTCTATTTAAGAAAATATAAACCAGAAAGACCAAAGGGAAGAACTGGTTGGTAAGTGATTGAATTGTCATATTTCCAGTGAGAATTTCATCTTCTTTATAAGTTTTCTCAAGCAGCCCTTTGATAGAGCAAGAAGGGCCCATTGCTTTAGCAGCTTCTTACCAGAGATATAAATCTGAAGGCCAGCAATATTTAGCTGGTATAAATCCATACAACCATACCAGTTAAAAATGTTGAAATTCTTTTATACCTGTTTGAAATAGCCACTATTAAAGCTGAACACCTTCAAGGTCTGGCTTCAGCACTGTATCTTTGCTGATCAAGTGGTCCCCGTGCCTTGCTGGTTGTTCTGTATTTTGAGTATTTGGCCGTGCCTTTAGATATGGAAACATTTTTGGGCTACTGGTAAAAACTGGGCTTTGATTACCATCAGGGAGCTGCCAATGAAACCGCAATGACATGCCACTTCATACCCACTCGGATGCCTGTTATAATACAACAGACAGGTGCTAAATAAGTGTGGCTGAGGATATGGAGAAATTGGGACCTTTATGCACTGGTGGTGGGACCATGAGGTGGTCCAGCCACTTTGGAAAACTGTCTGGCAGTTTTTCTAAAGGTTCATCATAGGGTTACTATATGACCCAGCAATTCTACACCTGGGTTTATATACCCAAGAGAAATGAAAACATATGGCAACATACAGAGTTGTACATGAATGCTCAAAGCAGCATTATTCATAACCAAAAGGTAGAAACAACCCAAATAACCCATCAACTGATGAATGAATTAATAAAATAAAATGTGGGATGTTCTTACAATGGGATATTATTCAGCAATGAAGTACTGACACATGCTACAACAGGGATGAACCTTGAAAACAATGTGTGCTAAGTGAAAAAAAGAGCACGTACATGTATTCGATGATTTCATTTATATGGAATGCCCAGAAGAGGCAAATTGATAGTCTGAAAGTAGATTTTCTTGGTTGTCTAGGGCTGAGGGGTGGGAGGAGGAAATGGATCGTGACAGCTCTTTGGGGTGATGAAAATGCTCTAAAATTGTGATTGTGGTGATGGACACACCACTCTGCGAATATAAAAGTGATCATTGAATTGTACACTCTAAATGGGTTAATTACATACAGTGTGAATTATAAATGAATAAAGCTGTAGCCAAAAAAAAATTGGGCTTTGATTATGTGACATAACCTGTATCACTGTGCTTCACTCCTCACAAGACTCTTAGGAGACAGGTAAGGCCAGTATTCCCATTTTACAGGTTTGGAGACTGAGGCTTAGAATGAATATTTTGCCAGAATCATAACAGATTCTAGTCTAGGCAAAATACAAAGACAAAGAGGAGGAGAGTGGGGCAGGTATTGGCTGGTTCTCTTTTCTATACCTCAGCCAGTAGTAGTAGGGAAGGACGTGGCTTTTAATTTAAACCTGTGTGTTTTCTGAGAAGGGTACATAGTCTATGAAAATCTTTGCTTACAAGTAGAAAGTTTTTATTTCAAAGCAAGAGAGAAAAAGAGAACAGGACTAGGAAAACAGGTGAGGTGGTATGGGTAATGATCTCTCTTTCTTATTGTAGGATAAAGTGCATAAATGATAGCCAAGAGAGCAGGGCCAATCCAGGAAATAGAATAGCCTGGAAATATGAATCAAAACTGTTAGCTGTTATCTTAGAATTCCATGTGGTTAATTTTTTCCATAATAGAAATTTCTAAGGAATTAAGAAGAAATCATTTGGAGTTTTAGTTCCTCAAGATATATATGCACATGAAAGTGAAATAACAAGTCCGATTTATTCTTTGAAGTATAGTTAATATGTAATCAAACTCTTCAGCCGTGTTGTATCCAGGGCAAAAGCCTTCATTTATATATGGGGTGGGTAGAGAGGTGGGTGGAGGTGTCCCTTAAGAGCTGATGCTGTCAAAACAGGAAACAAAATTGTGATCTCTTTGTAGTTGATCAGAAGAAATAGTCAAAGGGTCTTAGTTGTGACAATCAAAAAAGCAAAACAAAAAACAAACAAAAAAAAATCCGCAGCCCAAAGTGAGCTGAGGCGTTTCACTGACTGCTAAGTGTAACTTCCTGTCTGGTATTGAGCGGAGACTGGGCTAGGTTTAGTCAGATCCTCTCATGGGAAAAAGAAAAGCTACCCCAACACAGGACATCCCAGTGTGCAGTTCGCAGGCTGCTTTTGTTGTCTACTTCCTCCGCATCTTTTCCCTCGTCATTCGAGCCAATGTAGGTGATGAGCAGCCCGGCAGCCACCGCATTTCGCTGGAAAAAGTGCAGGTTTGATTTGCCAGGGCGAGGAGCTCGCTGGGCTCACAAGCAATTGCCAGGTAAGTCTGTCAACTTGCAGGACTCCCCGTCCCCCGTGAGGTTTTGGAAGGAGGATGTCAGCAAGGACAGGGCTCTCTCAGTCACTTACTGAGTCCAGTTTGTTAAGTGACAAAGCTGCTGGAGGCAGGGCTTTGCTGGTGACGAACAGCCTGGCCTGTTCTACCTGACACCACATGTGTGGACTTTGAATAGTGGAGACCAGCGCTCTCCACCTCATCCGTCTCTTCAGAATGGGACAATCTGCCACATGGCAGCTGCTTTGGGAAAGGCACTCAAGGAACCGAGAATCTGTTGTGACAAGTGTATTTCACTTTTCCTCCCTGTGTTTTCAAAGCAGCTTCTGACGTGGGTTCTGTTGACTGTTATATAGGGAAAATTTCCTCTGCTGTTGAAATGTGACAGAGCTCAGCCCATACTGCATTTGATTTACTGTGCTGGCGACAAAGAGATTTTGCTTTTCAAAATGTACAGTTCAGAGCTGACAAAGGGGAGAGCCGGATGTTTGTATTTGGGGGCAGATGTTAATGAGGGGCTTTTGTTTTACTGCAGTCTTGTCCTGGACAGACGTCAGTACCGAACGTGACACGGCGTGCTCATGCACGTTTCCTTCACTGGAGTCCACTCCCAGGGTGACCTAGTTTTCTTGATCCGTTCAGACGTCCCTGTTTGTTTCATGTATATATTCATGTACTGGCCATAGAAACTTTCTGGGGAAAAAACCAACAAGTGATGTGTTTTATTTGATCTCATGTATCATGCTTGAATGTTGTCACTGTGGGAAAACTTTTAGGCCGGTTAGAATTTTAAAAAAATTTCGTTCCTTTGCAATTACTCTTTCCCTCTTAATGTTTTCCTTCCTTATAAATCTATATCAATGAGGTGGTAAATGCGTATAGACAGTGTCTCCGTGGAGCGCGTTTAAATTTATTTTCTATGCCACATGTAATAGGAGATCAGTGTGCCTGTAATTCTCTTCTTGGGCTATTGACTTTTCTCTCTTCTTTAAAGAAGCATGTGACCCGAACAGAAAATTAAAATGCCTTTCAGGGACCCGTTAAAACTCCATGGATGGGAGTAGCAATTACAGCATTGTGGCATTTCAAGGCTACTTCTTAACTCTCACTTAATCCTCTTTCTTTCCCTGGCGTTAATAATCTCATTGTCTGCTACAAAGGGTCTCAGGTAACTTTGGTGGTTGAAATCAGAAGATAGTTAAAAGAAAAAAAAAACCTTTAAATAGTAACCAAACTTTAAAGCATATAGACTGCAGCTTTAAACGTGAATTCTCATCTTATTAGACAGGATTTCTTTCCTGCCCTCTGAACAGTCCAAAGGCTTTAGGAAAAAGAAAGCGTTTTAAAAAAAAACAACTTCAGGACATGCTATTTTAACAAAAATAGAAAACCAATGGTTGCATGATTTCAAAATCCGTGAGGGCCTAGGCTCCCTTCACATCAGCTGTTACTGACCTGAGTACTTCCTTGTACCTACAGGTGGATCTCTTTAACCATCCTGTTAGGAATAAAGATACAAAAATACATTTTTTTAATGGATAGCATATTTCATTGCAACACATAGCCTTTTTTGTTCTTCAAAGCAATCTCCATTATAGATTAAACTTTGGGATCACTTCTTTATTTACAGATCTCAAGTAAACTAGAAAGTGAAACCATAAGTGTCATGCATTAAACTTTTGACCACACAGAGGTTGATATTTCAAATGATTGTTGCAGAGCCTAAGTGGAATAATAAAACAAATAATGAAATAGAGTAGATTTAAAAGACTGTGTTGTTTTGAAATGGTCAGTCCTTTGCTCTATGTTGTCATCTAGAATGTGGAACACTAATTAGGTGTATTTGCCTCTCGGCTTACCCACTGAGATACAACAGGGTAAAACTGAGTAAGGTGAAATATGAATCTCTGTCTATCTTTGATACAGCATCTCTTTATTTAAAACATTTACCCTAAACTTCTGTTACATATTTCCTTTCCTTTTCTTAATCTTGATGTCTGTGTACAAATGACCAAATGTGAAAAATAATGTAATTGAGGGAGACCAAAGTTAAAAAAAAAAGTCTTGAAAATGTGAAGCAAAAAGTTATTTGGAGGCATCATAGGACTCAGGCATATACTAAAGCACAGAAGACTGCTGTCTGGGAATCGCCCTGCTCAGGAAGCCACCTCTGGGGGGCCCTGCTTTTCTCACCATCCTTCCTGCTTATCTCGTCGGCTGACAGGACTGTGCTGGCTGTTTCCTTTTTAGATGGACAGATTAAACTCTCTCAACCTGGCTGCACATCAGAATCCTTAGAGTGCTGAAGGCCCACATCCAGGGATCCTAATGTAATTGGACTGTATTTTTTTCCCCCAAAATATCCAAGTGATTCTAATGGACTCAAGGGGGAGGAGCACAGGGGAAGGCCACTTGTTCCCGACTAGACCGAAATCTCCATGAGGATGAGGACAAGAAGGAAGCTTGGTCACCGTGGTGCCCAGCACCTGTGCGCTTGGCATGCAGAAGGTCTCAGTATTTGCTTGTGGAATGCATGAGTAGAATCCTCTGAGCAACGGGAGGGCTGGCAGAGGGTAGATCTCTTAATTTCCGGTCTGTGTTGATGTGGGGAGTGTCATATGAGACTGTTGCCCATCTGAACACCAGCTGTCAATTGGGAAGCTCTTAGGAGAGTCACAGGGGAACAGGCAAAGCTCATGGTATTCTGAGCAGACCTCTCAGGACAGATAGGGCTCCAGGTTGGCCGTGTCTTCATGAAGCAAGGCAGGTTGAGAGCTTGGGTATCAGAATCTCATCAGGGGCTTGGGTGTAAATGTGTGTGGATGTGGAGGTGGGGCCGGTTGGGGCATTTCCAGGAAGGTGGAAAGGTCTTCTGAAATGACCTGGGTGAGGGTAAGTTTGAAAGGAAGGAGTGTGATGATCTTTGGCAGATATTAGGGGCTGCCCAACCCACCAATTGACTGTGTAAGAATGAAGGAACACAGACTTTAGATCAGAGTGTGGTGAGGTTTATCTGGAGAAATTTATCAGGGCTTGTGAGTTTTTAGCCGATCTTAATGTTTATAAAAAGGACTTTGGTTAGGAAGAGCAGGTAGAATATAATTCTTGGAGGCTTGAGAGAAAATTATTAAGTTGGTAGATGAAGGGTAAAGACAGAGTGATTTGTTTGAAACAAAGAAGTTTGGAGGGGAAGTGTGAACTATGATTAAACTGGATCTCAGGCGCACCTGCTGTGGATTGTGGAGGCACTTGCCTCTGTGATGGGTCTCCCCACCAGCAGGATTCCCCAGGGGGTCATGGTCAGGATTAACGATGAAACACATTTTAAAGCACCTTGAAAGCTATAGGTCACAGTTCCAGGTAAATCGTAAAAGGAATAATAAGTTCTGTGAAACTTATAAAAATCTAGTCAGTTGACAAAGAGCTTACCTGCTACCTAGAGCCTAGAAATAGGAAATAAAATATTTTGTTTATTATGGTACTAAAATACATTTAATCCGAAGCAATCTATTTAATCATCACCTTTTCAGTTGTGTTTTTCCTTGGCATTACCTGGAAGGTATGCCCATGATGTGGATCCTGGGTCCGTTTCACATTTCACTTGGGTTCTCTGACCCCTGTTTAGAGGGCACCAGATGCTTCCTACTCCAGCCATTTGCAAGTTCAGGATTTGGTTGTGTTATCTGTGGGCTGCTCTCCGTGTGCCCACCTGTTGCTGGTGGAAGTGGGCTTCTTGGGGTGCCATGGGAATAGGAATTTCCTGAAGTCCCTATGGGAGGATGAGGTATCATGGAAAGCTTTATTTCTGTGGAATTAAACCCCTGAGTTTCCAAGGTCCCATCTCCCTCTGTCCCACCATGGGAAAAGTCCCGTTTTGTCTTCAGAGCTAGGATGAAAGCCACTGCCCAGAGCCTCCATTACATCTTGAAACACAGTCCAGTGAAGCATCTAGCTAGGTTAGCTTGTGTTCCCAGCTGCAGTCAATTGCGTGTAGGGTCTGCGTGGCCATGGGCCATGAGGTTTCTAAAGCCACATGACTATGGAGGGGGCACAGGCGAGTGCAAGGAAGCAGGAGCGAAGCAAGAGGAACAAGAAGAACGAGAGAGAGAGAGAGAGAGAGAGAGAGAGAGAGAGAGAAAGAACACCTTTGTCTCAGGATTATGTATTCCCCAATTTTTTTCAGGCTTGCATTGGGGTCCACCCTTCTAGCCAATGATCTTTGTTCCCAGGTTAGAGTGACAGGAAGGCACTCCGACTTCATCTTCCCCTTTGTTGGACCCCTTCCCCCAGTGATCTTCAGGGAATGGACCTGTGGTTCCCTGGAGAGTGTAAAGTTGCAGCTTCCTGGTGCTGCTGCCCAGATGACCATGCTTATAATGTTTGGCCTCCCTTTGCTTTCTTTCTATTAATAATATTAGCTAGCTAGTTAGGATGGTAACAGTTGGAGGGCCATTGAAAGGACTGGTGCCAGAATGAGATAGGATCTGGGCAGTGACACCTCGCTCCTACCCATTATTTTGACCTTGATTTGAACAGTTCAGTGAACTGGCAGCTCAAGTAGTTTTTTCCCACTGAACTAGAACTTCCATTGTTTTGCAGAGGAAGATGAGTCATAGCCCAATTTTAACATTGTGCCAAAGTGAAATTTTAGTCTAGGACTAAAGGAACACGGGTCAAACGTTCTGTCCAAACCACAGAGTATTGAAACTTAGATTGTGAGCTGGGCAGGAATTGGTGTGGCCCCTCTGCAGGGGGTTGCTCTCATGTTAAAGAAGCATTTTATTGTAGCAAAATGTTGGTCTTCAATCTAACTTTTAATAATGTAATTAAAATAGCTTTTAAAATGCCTTAGGTAATCAGGCTCCTTCTTAAAAAAATTCAATGCGGAATAAAAAATGTACAAAGTGGAAAATTGTCATTCCCTCCTCCCTCCCTCCTTCCGTAGTTATTGTTACCAGTTTTGTTTGTACTGCCACACAATTTTTCTATGAATATGAAAATGCATAGCTTTGTATCTAAGCTCCCACAAGCCCAGTTTTTCTTTCTGAACCAAAGGTGAAACCATCCTGTAGTAGTGTTACCCATTTTTAAAATTATTAATAATGACCTGTGTATACGTCTTAGTTCATTTGGGTAACTGCTGGACAAATAGGCTTTTCCTGTTCGATTGCTACCCACAGAGAGCAGAGAGATGAAAAGTAGAATATAAGTGTTTGAACTTGTATTTCTTTTTCTGTGACATTGAACTTGCCTGCACATATTTTTATTGGCTGTTTCGACAAATTTCTTCAGCGAATTGCCTTTTTATACATTACCCACGCTCTTCTGTTGTTGGGGTCTTTGACTGTGAAACTCTTACTGATTCTGAAGGAAATTCCCATAAAATGGCAGATTTTGAGTTTCTTTTGAGTTCTAAGACAGTTGACTTCGTTCTGAAAAGACAGACATGATTTCTGGATATCTGGGGCAGAGGTTTGAATCCTCAGATTTAAATTCTGTATTTTTGCCCGGCTGGTGTGGCTCAGTGGCTGAGTGTCGACCTATGCACCAAGAAGTTGCTGGTTTGATTCCCAGTCAGGGCACATGCAGGGGTTGTGGGTCCCCGGTGGGGGGCATGCAGGAGGCAGCTGATCAAAGTTGATGCTTCTCTCTGTCATCGATGTTTCTATCTCTCCCTCCCTCTCTCTTAAAAAATAAACAAATAAACAAATAAGAAACAATGATAAATTCTGTATTTTCTCTTTCTCTTTTTGGTGGTGTAAAAGCTGTCATCCCAAACTATGCTGAAACTGGTAATTAATATTTAGGTGTCTTCACTACTTTATAAAATTTGCATATTCTGACAAATTATTTTCATAGGCATGGTAAATCCCAGAGTTAATTATGAAATAACCCACCTCCCATGTAATTTGTGGAACATGTTAGAATTATCAGGAAGAGACAGCCCAAGTCTCAATTTCCTCACTTGCAAAACGGAGATAATGGGGCTGTTGTAAGTCTTACTAGGTGTATGCATATAAACCTTGCCCAGTACTTGGCAAATGGCAGGAAGGATTATAGTCCATGGTGGCTGTTTCTGTTGGTGGAGACTTCCAAGGAAATGCAGGAAAAAGAATACTGCTTAGAAGTTAAACGAGGATATTAGTTTAAATGAGGCCCCCTATGCACCATCATGCTGAAAACGTAACGTTTGTCCTCATCCCTGGATCTGTGAGTGACTTTTCACATCAAAGCATCATGGCCATAATTCTGTGCTGGGCTCATTTAACCACAGATCCAGTATGTGGCAAGAAATGGAGAGCTATACAGGACAGCAAATGGCCTGCAGTTGCTTGGAGAATATCTCTGTGGCAGGGTGCCCGAAATGTTTTGATGGTTTCAAAGTTCACTTTCATTTGTTCGGAAAGGTTTTTATTGTTTGCAAGGAGGCAAGGCAAGGAGAGGGAAAGGGCACACGGGTTCCCATCTGACTGTGTTGTATGACCTGTTTGCCTTTTGGTGCCTTATATAAAAAGCTTTATTTAGTCTGTAGAGAGGACTATTTCTCCAAATAGGGGAGAACTGTCATAATGGCCTGGAAACATGATAGATTTCTGTTCAAGGCCACTGATCCAGATAGTGTGAGAGGCTGGGCCACACTGCAGTTGTGAGATAGGCATCTTGCACACATTCTTCCAGGTCACCTGCATATCATCAATGGAAACGCCTCATCAGATAGCGCTCCTCTTGGCCCTCTGAGAAGCAGCTCCTCCTGTCATCCCAACACTGCCCCTTTTCTTCTGGCCTGGCCTGCCCCCCGCTAGGCACCCGCGGCCAGAGCGCGTCTCCTGGCTTCTGACCGGCCGCTTTCTTGTTCGCCTCCTGCATTCTGTGCCTTTTGCTTCTGTTTCAACTCTTAGGCAGCGACTTCCTTTCTGGTGTTCGTAGTTTCTGGACTGTGTTTGACAGAACACATTCGTTTCCCCAGAAGATTCACTTTCTCCCTAGATAACTCCCACCCACCTGTGCAGCCTGGTATCTGACAATACTCTGGGAGCTGTTTAGTTAGTTTTTAATAAATATTTATAGTCAAACTCTGAATAACTAGAGTTACGGGAGGAAGAGGAAATGTCTAGTGTGTGTGTGTGTGTGTGTGTGTGTGTGTGTGTGTGTGTGTGTGGCAGTCATTTATGGGACATTTAGGAATAGAGGAGAAAAAAATCTTGAAATGAAAATACTTACGATATTTTATCTCTGCCCATGCAAATTCTGTGAAATAACTATTACATTCTATCTTTGTTCGTATGCATTTACAAACCATGGTGTATTTTACAGTGATAGATTTTAAAAAAATATTTTTTTAATCCTCACTGAAGGATTTTTTTCATTTTTGTTCAGATAGAGTGGGAGAGAGGGAGGGAAAAGGAGAGAGAGAGAGAGAGAGAGAGAGAGAGAGAGAGAGAAACATCGACGTGAGAGAGACACATCACCTGGTTGCCTCCCACACGACCTGACCAGAGCTGGGGATGAACTGCAACCGAGGTATGTGCCCCTTGGCCGGAATCGAACCCGAGACTCACTGGTCCACAGGCCTACGCTCCAACCGCTGAGCCAAGCTGGCCAGGGCCAGTGATGGATTTTAAACTGGGAGGCTATGGATATTTTGTAAGTGGGTTGAGGAAACAGTTCTCAGGTCCCTTCTCCATGTCCCACGGGACCCTTTTTATCTGTCTACCTCCTTCCTTCCCATTTTTTCTGCTGTTACAAAGAGAATCTTATGGTGAGAATCTTATGTTTTATGATGAGAATTTATTTTGTGGCTAAATGAACTATGCCATATTTTTAAAAAAGTCCTTGTGATTGCATTCTGTATATTCTGAATTTGTTGCTAGGCCTTATGCTGCAAAATTTCTCTGGATGAATAATAAAAACTAAATAAAAATGAAAGGTGTTAAAGGTAAACCTACCCTTTGATTACTGTAATAAAGCCTTGATATTTACTTCCCATAATTTGGAAGTCATTCAGTAGAAAATAATTGCCTGGCATTTTATGATGAACAGTTCTTATCATATTGGGTTTGTATCAGGAAGAAAGTAAGCATTGATTTCCCTGTAATTTTCTAAAATGTCTCATCTCCACTTTTCTTAAAACAGTAGTGCTCTGTTTTCTGTTGACCTCAACTACACTACACCTGGCTAAGAATTAGAAGTGAGGGAGAATAAAGGAGCCCAAAATGAATGATTTAGGGAACAGTTATTGAGATCTGCTGTTTTCTAGGTTCTGTTATGGTCATTGGATGTTTGAAATCTGGTTTTTCACATAATGATTCTGCTCACCAGCAGCCTGGGCCACTGTATGCCCTGCAGACTGCACAGAAATTAAGTGGACATGTGTCCCTTGGTATGTGCAGTGCGGGGACATCAGTGAAGCACTTAGGTCCTCACTCAGTGACTGTTTTCTTAATTCACACTCAGGTACTCAATTGCTAGGTCTAGGGCAGTAAATGAGAAGGATAGCAGGCGTGAGTGCTGCTGAAACTTGACACCATGACAATAATGAGATGTGCTGATTGTGGAGGAGACGAAGAATAAAGAGCAGCCCTGGCTGGTTTGGCTCAGCGGTTAGAGCGTCGGCCTGCAGACGAATGAGTCCCGGGTTCGATTCTGGCCAAGGGCACGTACCTCGGTTGCGGTTCGTCCCCGGCCCTGGTTGGGTTGTTCGGGAGGCAACCAGTTGATGTGTCCCTCTCACATCGATGTTTCTCTCTCTCTCTCTCTCTCTCCCTCTCTCCCACTCTCCTATTCTATCTGAAGATAAATAGAAAAATGTCCTCATGTGAGGATTAAAAAATAAATAAAAAAATAAAATAAAATAAATAAATAAATAAAATAAAGAGCAGGGCAAAGAGGGCTCAAGGCCAAGCAGCCTGGGTCACATGGCATTCTGTTGTGCTACCCAAGTAAACAAAAATTGGGAAACACCATTAGCACGTGAAAAAAGTCTTCCAGTGAAATGACTAGCAAGGGACGGAAGGCAGCATCGTTTCTGGGCTGCAGTGTCCACTCAGGCTCTGGAGTCCTGTTTGCATACTGTGTGGGGCCCAAGTGCATGAAAACAAGCCCCTTTCTCTGGCCCTAGAGGGGCCATCTGCTCTGGGCTTGGTGTTCTGTAGCCAGCCTTCAGTTCCTTTCCGAGTCGATGCAAGTGTTCTCGGGACTGAGCCATCCGCTGTAAGTGGGGTGTGTCCTTTGGTTTATTCTGCTGCTAGATCATCAACAATCCACTCCTGCGATTGGTCAGGTCCACCTTGTCCAGGAATTGTTGCTTACCTCTCCTGATAGAATGCACCATTTAGGACAGCCTCATGCTGCTGTGGTAAGTGCTATACAGCGTGCAGCAAAAGTAGGGTTTCAGTTGTGAGTATCTGAAACAGTACTATTATTTATTGATTATTGTATAATGTTTTACATATAAGCAACCGTAAACCTCCTTAGGCCCTACCATGTATAAATATTTGCTATGCTTTTTATTATTGTTATCTTCTTTCAATTCAGTTATTTCCAATAAGTTAAACACATACAGCTCAGGAAGACACACCAGGATTTCTTCCTAGAGTGAAATCGCCACATGTATTACACAAAAGGTTATATTTACTCACAATTTGTCAGAGGTGCATACGTAGGTAGGAAAAGATGTAAGCTCTATCCACAAAGGAGGTTTTTCCGCTTTTCTCACTTCGCCTCACCTGCCATCACCTTCCTGACCTCAGGAGATTGTTAAGCAAGCTGGTGGCTGTGGGATGGGGGGACCTGTTGGTTTCTTCGGTCTGCACCGACCTGCTGCCTGCTTTGAGTTGATAGCGGCTCAGCCGGGTAGGAGCTTGTACTTTGACTCATGCCAAATTCCCCTCATTTCCCCGTGATGATATGTTATTAGTATCCTGATCCCTGTTATTTGTTGAGTTAATCTGTGCTTCAGGGATCTCAGAAGATCACAGCATTTTGTTTTCAGTGACCTCATTTTGTAATATATGCTCTGGGTAGGTGAGACATGTAAGCCCAACAATTTAATATCTACAAATAGTGTTTTATATTTAACATTCCTGTCCATTCCTCTTCAGCGGTTTAGAAACAGATGCTTAAAATGTTTAAACAGACAATCCCCTGTGACTTATTCTAAGGTATCCATTTTCTTATTAACAGGATATAGGCTTATTTTCTTAATCCTCAAATCCACGAGAACAGAATATTCAGTGGGATATGAGGATCAGATGAAATCCCTCATGAGAGAATCATTGATCACAGGACTTCCTGCAGAAATTCTGGCAGCCTTATCTTTTTCTCCTTTGAATGTGCTCAGCTGTTTTTGGCAAACACTTGCTTGTCAATATTGATGGATTGATTATAAAAACAATTATTTAAAATATTTAAATATGAGCTTAAAAATTAAATTTAGTAACTTAAAATTGTTTAAAATATGAGATCTTGTTGGTTACATCATTGCTATATCTACTCAGATAACGTAGTAAACGTACTTCAGAAGGTGGGTTTTACATTCCATGCAGCAGATGTGATCAATCCATTGCTGTAGGGAGAGGAGGAAGGGTAGGCCTGTCTCCCTTCCCATCTTGTTGCCAAGCACATTTGGGCTTTGGAGTCACGCCACCTGAATTTCAATGCAGGTACTTCCATTACTAGCTGCGTATAATCTAGGCAATTTTAAGTGTCTCTGACCTCTTTTGAGAAACGAGGACCATCAAAACATTTCCTCTAATGAATGTTGTGGGGATTGGATTACATATCAATCCATGTAGAAAGCTTTATAATACATACTGCTAATAATAGCAGCAATGATAAGGTTACTACCACTAATATTTCTATTATTATTATTTAAATCCTCATCTGAGAATATTTTCCCATTGATTTTTAGTGAGAGTGGAAGGGAAGAAGGGAGGGAGAGAGAGAGAGAGAGAGACAGAGAGGGAAAGAGAGAGAAACATTGATGTGAGAGAGGCACATGGATTTGTTGCCACCCACAGGACCCCGACCAGGGCCAGGGATGGAACCTGCAACCCAGGTACGTGCCCTTGACCAGAATTGAACTCGAGACCCTTCAGTCCAGGAGCCCAGGCTCTAACTGCTGAGCCAAATTGGCCAGGGCTATTTCTACTATTATTAACATACTTAAAGTGATAGTTTAAACTACGTTATATAATAGAGCTGCTAAAATGAATTCGTCTTAGCTGAATTGGAGTTTCATTCCTTTTGCCCATTCTCTTTAGATGATAGTGAGCCATGAAATAGCTTAAAGGTAGAAAGAAAGGTAGATGTAAAATCTAGGTGATTCATTCTTACACTGCACAGTAGTGTTATGACTTTAGAATTTAAAGCCTAGCATTTGTTACTTTTCCCAGAAATCTGTAGTTCAAACTTCTTTTTTTTAAAATTAATTTATTTTGGTTACATATGTTTCTCCTTTTTTCCCCATTGACACCCTCCTCCCCAACCCCCCCCCCACCCCGTCCCCAGCTTTGTTGTCCATGTCCATCGGTTATGCATACATGCATATAAGTTCTGTGGTTTATCTCTTCCCTCCCCCCCCTCCCCTTCTGAGGGTTGTCAGTCTGTACCCTACTTCCACGTCTCTGGGTCTACCCTGTTCCTCAGACTGTTATGTTCATTATATTCCACAAATAAGTGAGATCATGTGATATTTGTTTTTCTCTGCTTGGCTTGTTTCGCTTAGGATAATGCTCTCCAGGTCCCCTCCATGTCGTCTCAAAGGATAACAAACTTCTTTTTTTTTTTTTTATTCTCACCCGAGGACATTTTTGCATTTATCTTCAGATAGAGTGGGAGGGAGAGAGGGAGGAAGAGAGAGAGAGAAACACTGATGTGAGAGAGACACACCGACTGGCTGCCACCCACACGAACACAACCGGGGCCCGGGACAAACTGCAACCAAGGTACGTGTCCTTAGCGGGAACCGAACCCAGGACTCTCTGGTCCGTGGGCCGACACTCTAACCACTGAGCCAAACCGGCCAGGGCCAAACTTCTTAATATTAACTATCTTCTTAGCTTATTTACCCTTTCGTTGATGAAATAAGGTATTTCTTATTTCATTAAAATTTTATTATTTAAAGAAAACTCCAAATTTCTTATCTTCATTTTTGAGTGTTTTCTGTTAAAAATCACATTAACATCAAAGAATATTAGAAAATAAAAAAATATCCATTCCTGTTTCTGCCATCTTAACGCCATAGTCACTTTCACGCCTTATTTTCCCATTGAGTGTCTAGAATCGTATTTTAAAATAATTATAATTATATAATCCTTTTACTTTTTTTGTCCTGGTATTTTAGTTTTATATTATTTCATAAGTACTTTCCATATTTCTATTAGGTAGTTAAACTATCATTTATTTAACTCTTTCCCTGTTTTGGGAGATTTAGTTTCTTTCTAGTATTTCAACATTATGGATAATAGTGCAGTGAAAAATTGTCTTTATTGCTCTGTAAAATGGAGATAATAAAAATAATTACTGTAGGGCTGTTGTGAGGATTCTGTGAGTGAATAGATATAAAGAAAGATTTCTCAGCCATGTCACTATTGCCATCGGGGCCAATAAATCTTTACTGTGGGAGCTGTTCGGAGCGTTATAGATGTTTCTCAGCATCCCTGGCCTCTACCCACTGATTCTAACCAAAAAAAAAAAAATGTCTCCAGATGTTGCTAAGTGTTTCCTGAGGGCAAAATTGCTCCCAGTTATAATCGTTCCTAGTTGAGAACCTCTGATACAAAACATTTAGAACAGCCTGGCACTACTCTAGTGAGTGCTATATAAATATGTGCTATTACTATTATTGCTGTTGGTGTTATTCTTCATTTTAGTTATTTATTTCTGATAAGTTCCGAGAAATAGAAATTTTGGGACAAGAGGTTTAATTTCGGGTTTCTCACATGTATTCCTCAATGTTCTCTGGGACTGTTAAGCTTAATGCTTTCAGATACTGACAAATATGTCAGTATCTCGGAGAGCTAGCCAGTATTCAGTTGTGAGTACCACATATTGTTTTATTTTCATTTTCTGTAATTACCAGTCAAGACAGGCATTTCCTATTATTTATTTGTATTACCACATCTGAAGATTCGATAATCACCTTTGTTGTATTACCCTTTTTCAGTTCTTTGGTTTGTTTTGTAGCTGCCTTGTTATCTACCATTTGAAGTTGAAAAGTCATACCCTCAATAACCAAGCCTGTGTTAAATTTCTTTGCTTGACCTTAAAAGCATCCAAGTTGAACATTGTTGAGGTCCTTTCAGATTATTATGTTTTACCCAAATAGCCCTTTGCTATTTCAGAATAAGACACAGCAATTGACAATGTCCCATGATACGAGACCTTTCAGGATTTAAATATAAGGTTTCATCCACTTATTTCTGAAGGATAATTTTGTGGAAAAGCACCCAACTTTGTATTCTGTGATATGGGTCATCTAATAAACGTGGTTGCTTGTGGTTCACCCTTTTGGAAATAATTCCAATCCTAGCTGTAGCAAAGGCCCTACCCGTAACCCCTGCTTACTTCTACACATTGGCGCCTGCCAGCTGTTGCCTGAGGCCATTCTCTGGCTGGAAGAGCTGCTACCCAGGTTCGGCAGGAAGTGCCAGCTCCCAGCAGCCCACAGCCTTGGACTGCTGTCACCATTCCAACAGCTCTCTTGCATCTCAATGAACTACCTTTGAGATGAGTATTTTTTATACCCGCTCACTCCCTGAGTTCCTATTTGGATTTTGATTCAGTGGTAACTGGCTTGAAAATGACCCTTTTATTGGCCATTTTTCCTTTCCTGTCTCACTTCTTCACTCCCCACCAGTATTTCGTGGAATCCCCTCCAAAACAATCTACTTACACTGAAATCCTTGTCTCATTGTTTGCTTCTGGGGAGAACCAAACTGAGATGTTAGCCAACTAATATCTTGACCTTTGACTTTGACCTTGATGAAAGAAGAGGATAAATTGGACCAGGGGAATAGAAATGTTTTGAAGACCTGCCTGTATAGGAAGTAGATGAGTTTAGTTTCACTGATTGAAGAGACAATTCAGACAAGTAAATATTCTCATTATGCTGCTGCCCAGAGTGTCCCAAGAGTCTCTGGACTACATGATGGGGTCAGAGCCACTGTGGGATGACTTTGAGCGTCTCCACCTAGTGTGACTTTCTGCTCACTTCCTTCACCCCAGGGAGTGACTCAGGGGCCAGCTGGATTTCAGAAAGACTGGTTGTCAGTTGGTGGCTTCTCCACATACAGCCTGACTAATGTTAGGAAGAAAAAATGTCCTCATGGATTGCTTTCCTAATTCCCTCGTTGTTTTTGAGATCATTATTAATGCCTTGGGGAAAATGTTCTGCTTGCAGCTCCCCAGTTTGACAGGCAGGGCAGTTAGTTTTAATTTTGGTCTTGGTCCCGAGGACTGCATTTGAGTTAAAACCATCCAGGAGTTGAGGGAAGACCTGATGAGTCTAATCTTGGATCTTAAAAGGAACTTTACTGGACTGTAAATTAAATTAAAGGTTGTGCCTTTAAATTAAAGGTTGATTTTAAGGATTTTTGTCATTATTCCACTACTTCCTTACTCAAATTTAAAAAACAGAAACAAAGGCCAATTATACTATGTAATATACACAGATGATGTATCATAGAATTGTACACGTGAAACCTATATTCTCTAATAAGACCCCGATAAAGTTAATGAAAAACAAAAGCCCAAGTAATAGTAATAATAATAGTCATGGCAACAAAGAAAATGAGTAAAATAAAAGGAGTTGTAAATATTTGCTTTATTAATTTAAAAAACCAACGTATTGGAGCTGCTTTCTAAAAAATCAAGTTTGGCTAGAGCATGATAGCTGATCTCTTTAAATGGTTGAGGTCAGAATGCTGAGGTTTCGATGTGGGTGTCTCACACCAGGGTAGGAATTTCCGTCTCAGGCAGTTACTGGAAGAGCCCTGCCAGCGAGGGTATGTGCTCAGCATGAACTGGGCACCTGTCGCCCTCACCCCCTGCCATCTGCCCATCACCCAGCTGCTGTCCTCCCGTTCTCGCTCTTCAGACTGCAGACTTCCAGGAGCGCTTGTCTCAAAGTCCCAGTGCCGTTTTGTTTTCTCACCAGCAGAATGTTGAATGTAGTTTTTAAACCGGAGGTCATCATGTGGTCTTCAGTGACCCTGGCTGGAAGAGAATATGACCCAGAGTGACCCAGAGTGCTTGCTGGCCAACGTGGATTTCACATTTTCCATGTGAAAGTTCTTCCTTTGTTGTTTGTGATTAATAACTGAACAGGATATAAAGCCAAATGATTTCATTGTTGAACTCAGACTTGAAGGTCATGAGAAAGTGCCTGTTTAAATTAAACTTTGCCAAGATGTGGTTAAAAGGTCTGCATTAACACCTGGATAGTTTTCGAAATGAGACAGAGAAAAAAAGCAGAAAAAAAAAAAAAAGAAATCATTCTTGATATGGTATGAAAATTAATTTCAACTAGATCACGTGGTGTTGGATCTGTACGCTAGGATTACCTATGCGGTCGAGTTTGCACGGTGAGTAACACTGTAAAACAAAGGTGTATTGAGGACTTGCTGTGTGTCAGATGAGTTTCCTGTGCCCAGAAAGGGGGTCAAGAATTAGTTGTAGGTGAGCCTACTTTAGCTTGATTTTTAAGTTTTGTATCTTAATGGTTCGCTATTGAAATAAGATTCTGAATAAAGTTGCTTAGTACTTAGCACTCTGAATTTTGTTATACTTTCAGAAGAATTTAATAGTCACACGATAACTGATGAAAAAATACAGTAGTACTTTAAAAACGCAGAGACCAAGGCACGTGAAATGCAGTATCTTGCAGGACTATATTTTGTGCTGATCTTCGTTTTAGTGGATTTTTTAGGTTTTGGAGTCAGATGGTAGGAAAAGATTGGCTTCTAGTCTGTCCATCTTTACTTTCCCACTTGGAGAAGGAACGGCCCTAGCTCAGATATATGTGTATACCTGTGTCCGTCTGTACGATGAAATGCCACAAGGTCCAGCAGCTGTAACTTTGAATCCTGAGGGGAGAGTCATGTGAAAGCGAGGCACTGGAAGCGTGGTTTTCCCAGGGCTGGGCCACGGGGAGTGGTTGAGGGGTGACTGGGCCGGGTGGGTCCTGGTCCTTCCTGTGTGATTACTTGCTTGCCTTCCAGCTGGGTCTTAAATCTCCTCTTCCGAGACAGCTTTTAGGCCCCGAGTCAACTGGTAGGAATTGGGCTGTGTGGTAGGAATAACCGCTGACGCGCACCACTCACTTTACAGTTCCCGTTCGGATTTTCCCTGCTTAGAGCTCACAAACACAGAAAGCCTTAAAACATCATCATTTTTCTGGAATTGAATGATCCCTGTGAAAGATGTTTTCTTACATGGAGAATTCCTAATGTTTTCTGAATGATCAGGATTTTTATTTATTTATTTATTTTTCTAATGATGCATCAGGTTATTTCTTTGGCAATTCAGTAAATATTAATTATATATTTACGGTGTTTAAGGAACTATGTGACAGAGGCCAGGGAATAAGACAGTTCTTCCTTCAGAGAATTAAGAATCTCACTAGGAGGGAGATCAACGTGGTCATGCATGTATATAATATTAAATCTTCAGACTCCCCAGATAGTCTGTTACAAGTAAAGAACAAAATAGTCTGTGAATTTAACAGGTGGTGGTGGGGGTGGTTGTAGGCCGGAGAAGGAAACTCTAAAGGCATCGTGGAAGAAGGTGCACTTTGGTATGGAAACGGATGAGAGAGCTGGGGCTGGAGGAGAAGGGTGTGAGGATTAGTTGGGGCTGGCTACAGGAAAGCACGCTGAAGGCCGCGAACCCGTGAACCCTGCCACGTGCAGATGCACCTCATTTTGAGGGCAGTGGTCGTGTTTGGGGGGTTCTGTATGTGCAGAATTTCATGATCATAAGAAGTTAATCTTTCAAACGTGTTCAGGATGCAAGTAGGAGGTGGATAGGAGCTTTTTGCAATACATCGAAGGAAGGCTGTTGAAGACCTGGACATTGAGGTTGGTAGCTGGGGAATCTCTTGGTTGTGATGAAGAATTAAATTGAGTTAAGGCAAAGCTCACTTTACGGTTTTTAATATTTAAGAGTCTGCTGCCAAAAGCTGAGCTCACTCGTCTCCTGGGTGTAACGGTGACTGAAAGAACTTGTGTGAGAAAGATTCTTCCCTCTGGTTGTATGTACAGTATCCATTTCTAGTCGAGCTCAGCTGATACCTGCAGAAGTGGCTTCGGAGTGTGACCCACTGTCTCTTCTGTGCCTTTCCAAGTTGTTTTCCCTTGAAAGGTAACAGGAGGAGTTTATGCCAAGTTTCACTCCTTCGGGTCAGTTTGTGCGGGACGGTCCCTGGTGCGGGTTTTGGTTGTAGGTGCTGATCTCTGTATTTTGCCCAACTAGGCTAGAGGCTTACACAGCTACAGCCGTGCTCTCCCTGCTTTGTGGGGTCACTTCGGAGTTTGCATTTCAGTTTGTGATTCACAGCCAGCGATGAATGACCGAGAAATGATGCAAACGACAGGTGCGATCATTTCCTGTTGCTGCTGTAGTAAATTAGCTTGCACTTGAATATTGTTTAGAATTTTGAGGAAAATCATAGTTGGGATAATTTTTTAGGAAATATACGTTTCTGAAAAACCCAGGTTACTGTTAAAATTAAAGTAAGGTTTTTGTCTTAGACAAATAGAGGTCAGTGTTAATAGCCTACTTGCCTAGACGCTGCCTACATCTTTTGTTTTCCTATGATAAATTTGATCAGCTTTTATTTTCAAGGAGAAACTTATCTTCAAGGAGAAGGTTATTTGTTGGATATTTCCAACAGTTATTTCTCTTGCAGGGCCAAGAGAAAAAGTGTAGGAATGCTAAATCCCTATGTAAGGGGACATTTGTGTTTCTTTGATTACTTAGATCATAATCCTTAGTCTTACAAGTTTGTTGCTACTCTTCCTTTCCATTTCCCATAAAGAAACATCACAGGGGCAGCTGGGAATTATTACATAGATACTTAAGGTGGCCTAATGCCGGACATTCCTTCCTTCAGTTTCTTCATTCTGCAGCATGCAGAAGACAGAAGAAAACTCTTGGGATGTAACAAAGAAGAATGACATTAAAGACCAAGGAGTCTGGCTCATAGTAGATGCTCAGTGCTTTTTAAAGAAATGAATGAAATAACCTGTTTGTATATGTGGTTAAAGTTAGTTTTTATCGGGTGGATTCTCTCCTTTTCCTTTAGGAAAGGTTTTTGTGTTGTATCTGAAGGAAAGAGAAACCTATCTTTGGCATTTAGAACTATACATCATAAGCTTAAACATCAGATTAGCACAGTATCATCCTAAGAATTATAGAGGAGGACTTAAGGAGGTGTAATGATTATTCTTACATGATTTTGAAGGTTTCTTTGCTGTTCTTGACTTAAGGGATTTTGTTTTGTTATTCGATCCGTTCATTTCTATCTTGACGTTTCATAAAATGAGACCCTGTAATATTCTTTTAAGATAATCTTCCTAAACTTCTGGAGGGCTGGGGTGGTCAGAGAATAATTTAAAAAATTGATAGAAACTGTGCAATTTTTGCCCCACTCAAAATCACATATGCAAGTACATAATTTTTTTCATGACTTAAGTTTATAAAGTCATGAAAACATGTAAATATGTACAAAATAAGAACTTTAGTTCTCTGTTTATTTTATTCATATTTGTTCATTCATTTCCATGGTGTTTACAGCTTGTAGGATTATCTGAGGGAATGATACCCTGGGTTGTTTTTTAAAAAACAATATTATGTATATATGTTTAAAAAGTTAAACATTTCATAATGTAAAAATATATACTCATCCCAGGGCTAGAACACCCATCATTAGATGACATTTTTGTTTGTTTGTGTGCTTATGTATTACATGTATTCAAGTCGCCTATTTTTGTTTTTTTAATCCTCACCTGAGGAAATTTTCCCATTGATTTTTTAGACAGAGTGGGAGGGAGAGAGAGAAAGAGAGAGAGAGTGAGAGAGAAACATTGATGTGAGAGAGACACATTGACTGGTTGCCTCCCGCACAACCCAACCGGGGCCGGGATCGAACCCACAACCCAAGTATGTGCCCTTGACTGGGAATCGCACCCGTGATGCTTCAGTCCATGGGCCGACGCTCTAACCATTGAGCCAAACCAGCCAGGGCTCAAGTAGCCTATTTTTAATAAATATGAGATTATATATTTTATATTGTCTTACAGGTTTTTTCCCCCTTAATTACACATGTCTAATCCCTTTCCATGCCAGTACTGGTAGATCTGGCATGTTATTTTAAACCACTATTTCACCCTTTATTTAGCATGGAAGTAATTCTATAGATGAACTAAAATTATGTGTAGATTATCTTTTATATTTTATATGGTAGATAGCAAAAATAAGAGGAGAATAAGAAGCGACTGGTTCGAATGACATCTCAGTTGCTGAAGCTCTGCTTTGTTCCTCTCAGGGAGTGGCTGGCTGTGTGGGGCTGGGGGAGGCATGCATTTTGAACAGAGCGGGTTCTGGCCAAGAAATAGGCCTCCACCTAACAGAACACCCACTGTGATGATTTACAATGTTTGAATCTCAGCAAAAATACCACTTGTATTCTGAATTCCTTTGTTGTAACTACATAACTCAGTAAGAAAGAAAGTTTCCTACAATTGAAAAGAATAAACACTGTTCAGAGGCCAAGTTTTGCCTTTTAAGGCTGAATGTGCTTTATTTTAAGCGACTCTTTCTTCTCAAGAAGACTGGTATACACAACAGGAGGGGCTCTGGTATTTCTGTCCAAAGCATCAGTAACTATTTTTAAGTTAGTTATTTTAAATCCTGGTTACTTATTTAGTGGCCATTGCTTTAGCACCTAACAAGATGGGTGTTTCTGACAGTACGTCCTACCGATGAGTGGAGGGAGCTTGCCTGAGTTGGAATCTCTGCTTCGACTCTTATTAGCTATGAAACCCCAGGCAAGTTTATTAACTCTGTTTCCTCCTCTATAAAATGGTGGATACTCATAGTACTATCTCGTGATTCTTGTGAGGATTAAAATGAGATAATGCAAGTGAAAAGACAACCCAGAGACTGGGAGAAAGTATTTGCAAATCATATATCTGATAAAAAGATCCAGTATCCAGCTTATGTAAAGATTTCTTACAACTCACAATAAAAGGACAAGTAGCCCAACCGAAAAATAGGCAAAGATTTGAATAGACATCCCCCCGAATCCATAGAAAGTAGATTAGTGGTTGCCCAGGGCTGGGAGGCAGAGAGAGGGTAGGGAATGACTGCTAAGGGGTCCACGGTTTAGGGGATAATGTTTCTCCAAAGATACACAAAATGGCCAATAAGTTCATGTAAAGATGTTCAACATCATTAGTCTTTAGGAAAATGTGAGTCAAAACCAGAATGGGATTCCACTTTCACACGGACTAGGATGGATATAGTAAAAAAATATGGAAAACAACAAATGTTGATGAGGATGTGAAGAAATTAGAACTCTCGTACATTGTTGGTGGGACTGTAAAATGGGTACAGTGGCTTTGGAAAACAGTTTGGCAGTTGCTCAGAAAGTTGCATTATCATCTAACCCTGTAATTCCCCTCTAAGTTAATATATGCTCAGAAGAACTGAAAACACATGTCCGCACAAAAATTTGTACAGAGTTTTCATAGGAGCATTATTCATAGTAGGCAAAAATTGGACACAACCGAAGTTGATGAATGGATCAACAAAATGGAATGTTATTCAGCCATGAAAATAAATGCAGTATCGATACAAGCTACAACACCCATGAATCTTGAAAATATAATGCGAAGTGAAAGAAGCCTGGTACCAAAGGCCACATATCGTGTGATTCTGTTTATGTGAAGTGCTGAGAATAGGAAAATCCATAGAAAGTAGATTAGTGGTTGCCCAGGGCTGGGAGGCAGAGAGAGAGTAGGGAATGACTGCTAAGGGGTACAGGGTTTAGGGAATAATGAATGTGTTCTTGAATTAGATAGTGATGATCGTTGCACAACTTTGCAGATATACTAAAAAGCACTGAATTGCACACTTTAAACTGATGGATTTTATGGCATATGAATTATATCTCAATTGAGAAAAATAGGATAATGCATGGGAATTGGTACCAAGCATTCCCATGGTAAGAACTCCGCACATATTAGCCACTTCTGCTACTGCTATCATTACCATTATTATAAAAAAGATAATTGCTTATAATTTGGTTATAGTATTTCTAGTTCTTTCCTTCAAACTGCACAAGTGCTAGCAATTTAGTGCTTGAAAAATGTTTTTAAAGATCTGCGTTTGTGAGCAGGTTTTGTGATGGAAAGTCTTTGAATGACTGTGAGTGTGTGTGTGTTTTCCCGTCTGCTTGCATTGCATCTGAGATAAAATAAAGGACTTCTTGGCATGGCATATGGCATTTACAATTTTTTTTTTCTTTTTTACTCTATTTAATTTGATTTCTCTGATTGGACAAACTCAGCTCCTTTAATGGAAAGAAAACAGAGAAACCAAGAATGGGAAAATCTAGAGGAATTCCTCAATCTTGATGAAATTTCCTTTCAGTGGTTTCCCTGATGCAATTAAATGGGTTTTTCTTCTCCTGGGCAATAGCTACATAGTAGTACATATGATATGCTAACGTAACCACACTTGTGTGTTTTTAAAAAACATTTCATATAAAATGCGTGTAAAATCGACTCTTTTCTTTAGTCAGTTTTCTGGAATAATATTTTGACTGTGTTTGTAAATATTGTACACCACACCCTTAACACTGATCCTTTCAGAACTATTGATGGATGAGATTGGGGGTGTTTCATCGTTTTAAGGATTAAATGGATTTATGCAAACTTTAATAAATTATAGTTTATAACATATTAGAATATTTGATCATGGCTAGGGAAGTGTACATTATCTACCTATTATGAGATCTAAAATTGATCAGAACAGCAACTTTCATTTCTGGGTGTACTCCCTCAGGCTTAAACCGTGTTCTAATTTCATTATCATCAATATCAAAACTAGATCATTTTGGTTTCCTTGTAGCTGGGCTTAATGTTTACTTTTTTTTTCTTTTTTTTCTTGCCAAGCTCTTTGTTTGGATGTGTGACCTTGTTTGACTTGTCTTCAATTGTTACAGATCTCTACCCCCCCTGTCTGCTTTGCCTGGCTACTCATTTGCTATTTCACTTTGACCTCTGATAAAGCATTACACCTCCCAGTGGGGACCCACCTGGTTGCCCTGCCGGTAGGATGCTTTGATCTTGCTTGCTGGTTGGAGTGTGTCCCTTGACGGCCCTAAGTGTTGGTATTCTTGTTTCATAGCTCTTGTCTGGGTGCTGCTTTGGGTCACCCCTCCTTTGTTCTCGTGCACAGGCTGGGTTCCAACACTTGCCACCTTCTGCAGGGCAGTTTAATGACACGCTTTTAAAGAATAAATTGTAGTATATTTAACATGAGTATTAATATCAACATTTTATTTGTTTTTTATATGAATAAATTATATACAGTTATTGTTTTGATACCCAGTGTTATTCTGAGTTGATTTTTTCTAGAATAATGATTATATCTTAAACATTTATATCATTTATTTTCTTTACCTCTTATTGTAAAAGAAATAGTTTAATCAGTGAGTTCTGGTCATTTATACATTAAAGACTTATGTATCCCATTGCCCTGGGTGTCTGGTTAAATTCTTTTATCAAAATTTCACTTTTAGAAAAGTGAAGAATTTACCACAGTAAGAATGGTCTAACTTTATTAGTTGGTTTATCAAGTAAATAAGTTATAGTTGATATTAATAATGTACTCTGAGCTAGAGTGAAACAAATATATGTACCTATTTGTCACAATGAATGGAATGACCAAAGCTATAGTTTTTCAAATTCAATGACTATTATCTCTTTTCCTATATCAAGTAACATTTCTCTGTGTGCAGGTATATAATATGCAATGTGTCATGTGTATAATTGAGTTTATCATATTCTGTCCCTAGGTATTCACTTAAATCTATTAAGTTAAAATATGTGCCATTCCCCAGACTTTGGCACAATTATGTGTTTGTACATAAACCTGGGTGATTGTGGAATGTAGTCTCAGTACTGGACTGAGGTCCGTGTGTATGCACGAGGGTGGAGAGACTGATGCACGCTCTGTATTTATTTCCGCTGTGAGTGCCATGCAGTTTCTCTTCTGGTTTACTGCGGCCAGCACTACAGTGGGGCCGTTCCCTCGGAACCTACACAGTCTGCTCCCAGCCCTGCCCGTCTCTGGTTACTCAGAGCAGTAGTGACTGCATGTGGCTGGCTGGGCATTGCTGCTTCTCTCTGCTGCAGCTTGCCCTTACTAGTATTTCTTGGTTCTCCCATCAGCAGGCCTCTGATTTCTTCATCAAAAAATCATCTTGTGCAGTGTCATGATCCTCCGGCCTTTGCAAATCAACCGAGCTGTGGAAAGGGAAATGATTACTCATCAAAATTCTTTAGACCAGGATAAAATGTTCCTATTTAGATGAATCAGGAGTCAATTTAGTTTTCTAATGAGCTTTGGAATTGTTTTTTTGGTCTGCCTTTAGGGACTATTTTTATACCAGTGGTTTTTTTTTTGTTTTTTTTTTTTTAATATGTTTTTATTGATTCTAGAGAGTGAGGAAGGGTGAGGGAGAGAGAGAGAGAAGCATTGATGTGAGAGAAAAACATCAATTGGCTGCCTCCGGCATGCATCCTGACTGGAGATCAACCTACAACCTGGACGTGTACTCTGGCTGGGAATTGAACCAGTGACCTTTTAAGTGCACTGGACGATACTAAACCAACTGAGCCACACTGGCCAGGGCACCAATGGTTCTTTTAATGTTTCTGGAAGGCAATTTTTTATTCTTTGTTAATAAAAAAAGATCTTTAAACATGTGAAAAAGAGGAAATGAACAAAACCAGTGGGTCATCTTGATAATTATGATTTTAAAATTTTGCAGAAAAGGCCATAATATAACAGAATCAGGGTGTTTTTTTTTGTTGTTGTTTTTTTTTTTTTTTTTACTGAATGTACAAGTCAGAAGTCTACATTGGATAATAGTTAATACACGGTTTGTTTAGATTTAATGAATACATTAAATAGACTCATTCAATAATTTTTGATTGACAGTCTGTATTGGGAAATGCTTATATACTATGGTGAGCAAAGTAGGCATTTCTTGCCCTCATGGACTTACACAAATAAATATGTAATCAAATTAAGTACTAAGGGGCAAAATAAAAGAAAACAAGAAGCAGGATGCTTTGAGAGATTGGAGAGGTCCACAAGTCTGCTCTGAAAAAAAGATGTTTAAAATTAGACTTGAAATAAACATAGGAATTAAGCAGACAGAGAACAGAGTGAAGAGTACTGTAGTTAGACATAGCAGCACGAGCAAATATCCTGGGGCAGGTAAAGGCGGGGAGCGTCTGAGTAACTCAAAGGCCTGTGTGGCTGGAGCTATTGAGAGGAAGGGAGCGCAATGCAAACTAAGACTTCGTGTAGGTAGGGGTCAGATGATTCAGAGCTTTGTAAACCATATTAATTTGTTCCAAAGTTCATTGTCAAGCTGGCTTCCATTTTGAAAGTGGATTAAAAAGAAATAAGAACAAATTAGGAGGCAATGTCAGGTTATTGGCTTTAGGTTAGTGGGTTCCAAGCAAGAGATGACAGTAGCTTGGGCTGGGGGATGACTGGGAGATGAAGAGCTGTGGGTGGATTAAAGATATATTTAGGAATTGGAACTAACAAAAGTTGGTGATGGATTGTGATATTAGATTGTAGAATGCCAAGGATTGGTTTCAGGGTCCTGGTGTGAACAATAAATGGATTTAGGTACTCTGTACTGAATTAAGAAAGACTGGAGACAGAATTGCTTTGAAAGAAGACCAACAGTTGAGTATTAGAGGTGTTAAGTTTGAAATGAGTCCGTGAGATATCTCAGTGGAGATGTCAGGTAGGTGGTTGGATACATGCTATGTGATTGATCTCTTGCTGCACCACAAGTTACTCTGAAACCCAGCAGCAGATCTGTATTAGTAATCTACTGTGTGTAACAAATTACTCCAACATTTAGCAGTTTAAAACAACAGATGTTTATTATCTCATGAAGTTTCCTGGGACAGGAGTTTGGGAGTAGCTTTGCTAGGTGCTTTGCCCAGCCCCTCTCATGAGGTTACAGTGCAAGTGTTGGCCAGGACTGCAGTCATCCGAAAGTTCGACTGAGGCCAGGGGATCTGATTCCATGATGGCTAATGCACATGGCTTTGGCAGAGGCCCTCAGTTCCTTGCTGACTGCTGTTGGTGGGAGACCATAGTTCCTCCCCCCGTGGACCTCTCCATGGGGCTGTTTGAGTGTCTTCATGACATGGCAGCTGGCTTCTCCTGGAGTTAGTGATGTGAGAGAGTGCAAGGAGGAAACTGTAATGCCTTTCACACAGTCTCAGAAGTCCTGCATCATCACTTCTGCCATAGTCTCTTCGTTAGACTTGAGTTACCAAATCCAGCCTACATTAAAGGGGAGGGGAATTAACTCTACTTCTTGAATGGTGGATGACCAAGTAATTTGTGAACATAGTTTAAAACCATTACACATAATTTGGTAATTCAGTAGACAGGTTTGGGTTGGAAGTACAACCTTGAGACTTTTGTACATGGCCGGTATTTGAAACTATGAGAATGGATTAGAAACTACTTAGAGCAAACGTGTTGAGATGAGGTTCAGGACTGATCTCTTAGAACATCTGACATTTAGAGGACTTACTGAGGAGGAGCAGAGGAGAAGGAGGAAACTCAATCTAGGAAGACAAGGAGAGAGTGTTTTGAGAGGCAGGGAGTAGTTTACTGTGTGGAAGGCTACCGAGATGTCTGGAGGTGGGGGTGGGAACAGAAGGAGGGTGTCAATGGGGGAAAAAGGAGAAACATCTGTAACAAAAATAAATTAATTAAATTTAAAAAATAAAATAAAACCCACTTTATAAAAATTCAAAAAAAAATAAATAAAATAAAATTAGTTTAAAAAAAGAAAGAAAGAAAAAGTATTGTTTGTGGATTGAGGTTCTGATAGCATCTTCCATACCCTCATCTCACTACTACAATCATCTGTCTTTTACCTCTTAGATGGGGGAGGTGACTCCGGGGCTGTTACATTTCAGTCTTATCAGTATCCCTTTTACAGAGGTGGAATGTCTAACTCCATCTTCTAGACCAGAAATATTCGTGAGTTTCTTCCCTCAGACTTGTCTCAGTGGCGACAGGTTGAGTTAAGATTGAGTTTACCTGTAAGTTAGAGAAACCCTACTACTTTGACTTAATTAAGAAAGAATTCATTTTTCTCCAGTAACCTTCAGTCTGTAGGTAGGCAATCCAGGGCTGATTACCTGCTCAGGGAAATTGGCTGCTTCTGCCTTTTTGGAAAAAATGTGGAAGGCCAGGGGCAAAATGTTTATGCCAGGTGAATCTGTTAGTTCTTTGACAGGGAAATGATAGATTGCCTGGAAGTTCCACCCAACACTCCTTTTGCACGCCATTGTCAAAGACTGAGCCTTAAGGTTATCCCTAGTTTCAAGGGAGGTGAGTACTATAACTGGCCATCTTGCTTCAAGGAAAATGAGATTAGACTAGTGAGAAAGAAGGGAGAAAGGGTGGTGTGTGGTAACCAGCAGTATCTACCACATGAGTTTGCACAGATAGTTCCCTCTTTTGTAAGATGTCTAAAGACAGAGTCATAATGAAAACAGTTCTGATTCTAGACTTCAGAATACTGTACTTGTATTCCAAAAGAATGCTATGTTGAAAATAAGAGTTCTAAGAGGTGAAATGGGAACTTAGTGACATTTTCCCCTTTGTCTTTCTGAGATATAACTGAGACATACTAAATATCTCTTCTTTGAAAATCAAGTTCAAGTGGAAACAAAAAATATTTATTGCATGTGCTCTTCTTTACTATTTTTTTTTAGTTGAATCTTGTTTTTTCTTTTCTTTTCTTTTTCTTTATTTTTATCTTTATTATTGAAGATATTACAGATGTACCCCCTTTTTTCCCCATTGACCCCCTCCTTCCCACTCCTGCCCCCCTCCTGCCTTCCCCACACGACTTTCTGTGTCCATTGGTTATACATATGTACATATAAGTTCTTTGGTTTATCTCTTCCCAGCCCCCGTACCCCCCTTCCCTCTGAGGTTTGTCAGTCTGTTCCCTACTTCTGTGTCTCTGGATCTATTTTGATTGTCAGCATATTTTGTTCATTATGTTCCTAAAATAAGTGAGATCATGTGGTACTTGTCTTTCTCTGACTGGCTTATTTCGCTCAGCGTAATACTCTCCAGGTGCCTCCATGTCATCTCAAAGGATAAGAGATCTCTCTTTCTTACAGCTGCATAGTATTCCGTTGTATAAATATACCACAGCTTTTTTATCACTCATCTACTGATGGACACTTGGGCTGTTTCCAGATCTTAGCTATTGTAATTGGCATTGCTATGAACATATATTCTTTCTGATTGGTGTTTCAGGCTTCTTAGGATATGTTCCGAGAAGTGTCCTGTTTTTTTTTGTGTGTGTGTGTGTGTATGTGTGTGGTGGATGGCACATAACATAAAATATACTATGGTAGCCATTTTTAAGAGAACAGTTCAGTGGTATTAAGAGCACTTACATTGTTCTGCAAACATCAACACCATCCGTCTCTGTAACCCTTCTCATGTTCCAAAGTGGAAACTCTGTCCCTATTAAACAGTCACTCCCACTTCTCCTCTCTACCTGAACTGTGCCAACCACGATTCTACTTTCTATCTCTATAAATTTGACTGCTATGGGCACCTCATATAAATGGAACTGTATAGTATTTGTCTTTTTGTGAGTGGCTTATTTCACTCAGCAAAGTGCCCTTAATGTTCATCTGTGTTGTAGCATGTGTCAGAATTTTCTTCCTTTTTAAAAGCTAAATAATATTTTATTGTATGTATATACCATGTTTTGTTTATTCACCCTCGATAGACACGTGGGTTGCTTCCACCTTTTAGCTATTGTGAATAGTGTTGCTTTGAACATAGGTGTGCAGGTGTTTCTTCAAGACCCTGCTTTCAGTATTTGGGGTGTATTATTGCACATGCTCTTCACGCAGACTCCGTCAGGTTTGCTGGCTTACCCCCGTCCTCAGAGAAGTGCTCAAGTTTTGAAGAAAGATGATCTGTTCAAATCTTTTTGTTTGATTTACTGTCTTGCTAACTTGAAGAAAAAATTTGTCATCATGAATTATATTTTATATGGTCTAGGATCCTGGAAGGGAGGAAGTAATTGTCGTGTTCTCAGAAGACACTGGCTTTTGAGTTGCTGCAATGAAAAAGGACCCCAGTTTTTAGGGTGTAATTAATTAGGAAGGAAACAGGAAAGCAAACAGAACATTATCTTTCCTTTGCAAAGCTAGATGACTGTACGCATGGAATACTCTGAGATTCTCGTCTCCTACTAAAGAAATAATTTAACAGTGAGTCAAACCTAGTGAAGGAAACAAGTCGTGGAGCGAATACATTTGATGTTTTTATAAAACTGACTGAAATGATTAGCACTCTTTGGTCTAAAATGATGAAAGTGGAGAGAAGATATAATTACTGGCTATAAAAGTATTTATTTCAGAAGAGCAAACATGAACTTGTTCTTCTCATCTTCAACTAAATTAATTAAATTAATCTTTAAGTTTAATTGATATAGACGTTTTGATGTTTAAGAGAGGGACATTTATGACAAAAAAAAAAGAACTATTTTATGCAGAAGATAATTACCAAGTTTGCTATACCCAGAGACTGAGTTTACAAATTTCTAAAAAGGCAAATAAACATCAGACCCACAGAAGACTATTAAAGGTGGTGCTGTTTTGAGGCAGGATCCAAATTTTCAGCAGTTACTTAGAGGATAAATGACCATAGAGGATAACATTAGTATGTTGGGGAGTGGTTTGAAGATGAGGTTTTTTTTTTTTTTTTTTTTTTTTTTTGCATTTTTGTTCATCTTGTAGATTTCATCTATTTCCCTACCTGAATAAGCTTTTCAGTGAAAAATATTAATAGCTCCTGCGAACTTTTTATATAGTCATGTAAATTGAAAATGAGAGAGTATACATTTTTCAACATGAGATTAAATATTTAAATTATTTTACTCATTAGCTTTCCATTGAAATACTTTTTAGCAGAGAGTGCTGTGCCTCCTGAGCCAGTTTCTTATTGGAAGGGCTGGGGGAAAAACCTTTCCCCCTGCGTTTTCAAGGACAAGCATAGTATTCCTTTCTGGCTTGTTCTTTCCTGCTTATCTTGGACAAAGGATGGCATTTTAATGGATTTGAAATGTTGAAAATTCAATTATTAAAACGATGCTTCCTTTTAAAAAAATTATCTTACACCTTTGTTTTAACTTGTCATGGCTCCGCATTTTAACACTAAAATAGAGAAAACAATGGAGGAAGTACTTCTAAAATATTCTATTTTTTTTATTCTAAAAATTATATTTAAAGTGGGTGGTATTTCATTAAAGTATGCAAACAAAGAACAGATACTTCTTATTTTCGCCCAAGATTTATGTTTGTTTTCCTAAAGTGAGTAAAATATTAGGCCCTTGAGAAAGTCTGGGTAACTTGGTGTGTTCTGTCAATAGCGTGGTTTTGCATTCATCTTCTGTTTTTGCCTTTCTATCTTAATAACTGATCAGTATCATGATATTTTTACCTAGAAATGCTTGAATTTATTGCAAATGTTATATTTTCAAAGACGCATTTCCCTCTTTAACAGTGTTCTGTGGTGAATAGACTAGGGGATGGGAAGAGATGGACCCCCTTAGGTACTATTATTTTTCATCTGGTTAATTATCTCTTTAGCCTGAAGTGGAAAACTCACTGGGAAGATAGAAACAAGAAAAGCAATTTAACCTGGAGAGTTCCATTTTTAGAAATATGTGACCTTAGCTGCATCTGGTTGAGCAATGGCTCCTGGTGTGTTTTTCTCACCCATCCTGTGGGGATGGCTTTATCAGAGAGCCCTTCGTGTGTATTGAGTGTGGGCCTCCCATCTCTCCCTCCTTCTGAGATCCTCCCTGTCTGCATGTAATGACAGGTAATGCCAGTCTCCCTTATTCTTACCACCCCCTCCATCGCAAGCAGACAGCAGACCTTCCTCACCCCAATTTAGTTTTTTCACTGCCACGTTCTTTTCCCTTTCTATTTGTTCACGTCAAAGTAGAGAAAAATATATCTTTTATAGGATGGGTGCTTCAAAGAACAAAATGGTACAGAACTATTACATATTTATTATAAAAATTAGAATACAAGAATTTTCTCCAGGTCTTCTTAGAAATAAACAGTACTAATATTTTTTTAGAGAGAGTAGAAGGGATGAAGGGAGAGAGAGAGAGAAACATTGATGTGAGAGGCACATCGATCGGTTGCTTCCTACATGACCCCGACTGGGGCTAGGGATCGAACCTGCAACCCAGGTACATGCCCTTGACCAGAATTGAACCCACAACCCTTCGCCCATGGGCTGACACTCCAACCACTGAGCCAAACTGGCCAGGGCTATATAATATCATTTTTAATGGTTGTATGTATGCACGAAACCATACATTTAAGTCCCATGGATGGACATTTTATTTACAGTTGTTTGCAATTATGAATAGTACTTTGAAGAACATCCTTTTAAATATCTCTGATTTGTGTGTCTCATTATTTCCTTAAGGTGAATTTCCAGAACTTCTGAGTCAATGATTATATAAATTTAAAATATTTTTATTAAAAATATTGACTTAGTAAGAAAAAGGGAATATAAAATATCAATAGTTTTCAAAATATTGACTATTGAAATGATATTTTGAATATATTGGTTAAATAACATACTACTATAATTATACCTCTTCTTTAATGTAGCTACTAGAAATCTGAAAATTATGCATATGTCTCACATTATATTTCTGTTGGACAGTGCTGTTTTAGAGAGAGGATTTAGTTATCAGATTTAGTCAGCATCAGTTAGCTAGAATCCCCTAGCCAATGGCTGAAGACAGGGCTTTAAGTGATCTAGCCTCCTAGTCTTGCTAGGTTTTTATTCTGTTTAATCAATGGTGGGGCATGTCTATAAAATATTTTGGCCAATTCACATTCATTGAATAACAATAAATTCACCAGTGGGAGAATGCATCTAACCTTTCAATTATGCTGGTTCTCAAGCCACAGGGAAAGCACATTTCTCACATTTACTAAATTAATTAACCATGTCTCTGGTGTGAATGGTGACAAAGATAGCTGATGCCTTGTATTGGCCACCTCTGGAATTCAGCCTTTCTCATTAAATTCCAGCTCCCTTTCTCTGCAGCATTATCATGGGTTGGGACAACCATGAGCGCCTAGAGTGGTTTGCAGGCTGGAATCCGCGTGTTGCCCTATGGCTAGCTTTCCTGTGGTTAAGGACCTGAGGAGGCATCTTCGGTACCTGCCTTCTCCTTTCCCATATTTCCTTTCAGGATTCCCCTTCTGCACATTGCAGAAGAAAGAAACACCTCTCACCCTCCCCAAATCTCACTATATTACAGTGCTGTGCGGCACCCCAAAGGGGGACAACTTAAGAATACATAAACTAAGAGCACTTCCTTGAAAAGTATTAAAATGGTCTGTGCCTCATTGCATCTAGGACAAGGCTTTGTGCCTGCCATCTTTATCCATCTACCCATCTATCCACCCATCCACCCATCCATCTTAGGATGGGGACTAGGAAGTAAGTTGTTGCCCTGGAGATACATATGAACATGGTTTTTAAATAGAAAACTATATTCAGCCTTCCTTTGTCAGAAATTCTGATTTAGCTGATTAGTTTGACAATGAAGACTAGTTTTTGCCAATTAGGTAATAGAGAAGACATTTTCTGTTAATTGAAGAGCTAAATTTGCCGCTCCTTAACAATATGCTGGAAATTATGCTTTCTTACCTATTTAAATTTACCATCCATATTAGCTGTCAACTTAAAAATGTACCTGGGAATTCTTTTAGAGGTTCATGAACACAAAATGTTTGAAGCCTCCGACTTAAACTTTCTATGTTGAAATGTTAAAAAGTCTATTATAGACATCATACAGGAAGTTTCAAGAAGAGAAAGAAAAGATGCAAAAAGACTTCTAAGAAAAGAAATAGTGGAAAGACACTCCAGTGTTGTAGGGTGGCCAGGGCGGGTGGAGCCAGGCAGGCTTTATGGCTGGGAGCCCCAGGATGGTGACCTAGGCCAAAACAGGTCCGGGAGGGATGATGAAAAAGAATGTTCAGAGAGGCAAGACAAAAACATTAAAAAAAAGTGAGGTGGGTGGAAAAAGGAAATGGGTACTGAACACAAAGAGGAGAGAAAGAGGGGAAGAGTCCCAGCTCCAATGATTCTGCAAATGTTGGGATATGGTCATGATGGCCTACGGCCCTGTTTGCAGGAATGTTCATTCTGGCCTCTCAGATTGTCTAGACTTTTGCAAGGGTCTAATCTTGACGAGCTGGAAATGCTTTTTCTTTGATCCTGAGTTCCATGAAGTCACATTGCTCTTGGGACCACCTGGGGACTCTCTTGCTCAACTGAATTGAAAGACGGCACTTGTGCTTATATGGACAGTTGTTGTCCGGGTCTCCATCTGTCTCAAGGTCTTTATGTGGGCCCTGACACACACAGAACGGAATTGAATTAGTCCTAAGAAGGGAAGCCAAACTGCATTGCCATACTTCTTAATTCACTGGAGTGTTGGTTTCTCAAGGTTATCACTGGTGTCTACAATGCTCATTCATTCAGTCTATATTCAGTCTGTATATATTTGTATCTGAGTGTGATGAACCAAAATTATGATTATAGAAGACACCTGGTATACTGTTAAAGGTTTTCTACGTTAGCTCTGTAGACAGTAATAGCATTCCTACATAGGAGAGCAGGGAGCTATTTGGGTACTGAAATGTTTCCTTTTATTTTTGATATTTTTCTACAAGCTTTTTTTGTTTGAGAATTACTATATCTCAGATTTTTTTTATTGTTTTATGATATGGATTTATAAGGAATCTGAAAATATCTCTTAGATTCCTCATAATATGGGAAAAAATAAACCCAGAAAAAACACACACTATGAGTATTTAGCAGTCTTGATAGGACATGTTTTTTTCCTTAGTTTGGAAAGTAGAACTTGTCATGACAAAGTCTGAAGTCAGATCTCTGGAATGTTTTTTACATTAAAAAAAATTGTTCCCCATTCCCACGAAAAATCATTCGCATGGACTTTCATGTAGCTAGAGATACCTGTTTATGAGGCAGTCACTCTTTTGGGGGATTTCTGTAGAGTTTGTAGAACATAACAGGTCTTTATTTAGTAGGAATAAAGTGAGGAATCAGATTTCACAGAAGTTTTATTTAATAAGGCTAACTTTTGTCAATCACTAAAAAAAAATTAGTTTTCTATTGGCTTTTCATGACAGTGACTCATAGTCCTTATGACTCATTCAGTTCCTCCTAAATAACTTCTCCTTGTTCTGTGACATTTCAACTGATTTTAATAAAACTCTTTTGCTCCAGGAGAAAAGCCCAAAGTAAAGTGTTTGTATGTAAAGTTTACCATTTCTGTCCTCCTAAGCTGAATCCTTGTTCTTTTGCACTTACAGCACATATACTATGGTTAATAATTAAGATGTTCAGAGTTTTACCAAAAGATTCTTATGGAGAGGTTTCAAACAATACCAGATGCCTGTAAATCTTACAGATATTCTTCAGTTAAGTTTAGAGCCTCTAGAAAGTGAAAGTAGGAACACATTTCCTCTTGTATTCCGATGCATTTATTTAAAAAACTTGAGCTCATCAAGGAGAAAATAGGTAAGAGGTAAGTAAACTCTAAAATTAGAACATGGGCAAAAAGTAATGGATGTATCTAATTCTGAAAATAATTCTTTGGGGAGTAGATTAATCATTTTGCAACATTTTGTGTAGGTTAAATGCAGAAGAGCTATCTCTGACCTCTAGCTACTCGGGTATCGTGCTGTTGAACTTGGGCTAGCTTAGAACATCTTCAGGATATCTCAAAGGTCGTGGGGTTGCTTAGTAGTTTTTACGTTTTCAAAACTGAGTCTTGTGGTCAACACCATTAGTGGTAAGGGAAATGAAAATCCAAACCACAGCATTACCATTTTACCCCTCCTAGGATGGTATAATAACAATAAAAAAATGAAGTGTTTGTGAGGACATGGAGAAATTGACACCTGTGTACATTGTTGGTGACAGTGTAAAATGGTGCAGCCACTATGGAAAACAGTTTGGCAGGTCCTCAAAAATCGAAACAGAATTGCCATATGACCCAATAATTCCATTCGAAGGTATAGTGTACACAGAGGAACCGAGATAGGGACTCGAACAGACAGATACTACTAGTCTGCCAGTTTTCACTGTAGCATTTTCACAATGGCCAAAATGTAGAAACAACCCAAGGGTCCATCAACAGATGAATGGATAAATAAAATGTGGCATCTGCAATGGACTACATATTTATTGAGCCCTAAAAAAGAGTGAAATTCTGACACATGTTGCAATATGGACAAACCTTGAACACATTATGCTAAGTGAAATAAGCCAGACATACGAAGACAGATACTGTATGATTCCATTTATATGAGATATCTAGATATCTAGATGAGGTATCTATCTACATAGAAATAGAAAGATTAGAGGTTACCAGGGCTGGGGGGCAGGGGGATGGGAGGGTTATTACTTAATGGTTACAGAGTTTCTGTTTGGGTGGATAAAAAGCTTTGGAAATGGATAGTGACAGTGGTTGCACAGAACTAAGTCTAATTAATGCCACTGAATTACACACTTTAATATGGTTATAACAGCAAATTGTATATAATATATATTTACCACAATTTTAAAACTAATAATGTATAATACCAAAAACCATGAATTGCAGACTTAAAATGGCTGAATTGTATGATGTGTGAATTATATTTGAATAAAGATGTTTTTAAAAGAAGCAGTTTGGGGAGCTAGAGGAGTATTAGATAAGGAAACATGGATCCCAACTTGATTTATGGCACCAACTAACCACACGTTGTGGGTAAGCTGCTGACATTTCTGGTCTCAGGTTGATTGGGTACCTCTTTGTTTACCTTCCTGCTCTTATACACTGGGATTCTGTGATAGCAAGGTAGGCAGTCTGGTGGGTTAGGCTGGTTCTCAGCTGGACTATTTTCCTCCATTGCTGAGAATAATGGGAATTCTCTATCCATTCAAGGTGGGACTTTGGACTTTCGGGAACCCAAGGGCTTCATAATTGTAATGAATTTGGGAGCAGAGTGGGTGGGTCATACAAGCAGAGCATATGTTTGCTTAAACGGTGGATTTTCAGGGAAGCTATATTTTCTTTACAAGAACATTCTTTTGAGCATGTATTTCTAACTTCGTATTCTTGATCCTTTTCATGGGTGTCAACTGTTTTCAGGATTGAAAGCTTTCTTAAGATTGGATTATTTTAGAATTATTGTCTTGACATCACTATATGTTACAGCCCTCTGTGATTTCTCATAGATACACAAATGTTTTTATTAAATATGCGCTGTCTTTTGGGTCAGGTATTTAGTCTGAGTCTGAAATGGAGAGGCTATTATTCGATTATGACTTAATCGGTCTAAAATGTCCTTTGCATGAACCAGACTTCACCTGTCCTTCAAGATATATTGCAAATGCCCTTTGCCCCCATGAAAACTCCCTTTGACCTTCTCTTGCTTGGATGTGCATTGAGCACAGGCTCAGGAGTTGGTCCAACCTGGTTCTGCTTGTCACTCTGCTGCTTGCTATGTGGGTGATCCCAGTGATTCAATTGACTTTTGTCCCTGGGTCTCAGCTTCTCATTTGAAAAGTGGAGTTGTTCTCCTCTTCTTTCTCACTTCGTCCATCTCCACTTCTTCCAAAGAGACCATCAACTTGTTTTTAGCTTTGTACAGAGTGAAGTAAAGTCAGTTCTAATGCAGCCTTTCGCTTTAATAACTTTATAAATGCAGTAAACTTACAAAAATATCATTTGAAATGTTATCTCAATCTCTTATATACTTAGGTAGTTGGACAATTTTGAAAAGCACATTTTTAATATATGTTTTCTCAGATCCTTTGAGGATGTCAGATTTTGAAACAAACTCAGGAGTTTAAGCATTCTGCTTGTAACCCGTCTGCCTCTTCCTGTCTCTGTTTCATTCTCTACGTAGTTATAGTATTTTAAGGATTATTACATACTATGTATGGTTCTATATGACATTTTAATACATATTGTTTGAATAAATGAATTGGGATTGATTCACATACAGTACCCTGTAAAAGAACTGGGAGTATAGTCTGAAATGCTTTCATTGCTTTTGAAATCATCTCTTTTTGCTGATAAGAAGCTGGCTTTCTAGGTTGTGTTAAATTTCGTGGAAGAGACTTCCATAAAGTCAATCCAGGTTTGAAATAATCCAACAAGATATTTCTTATTTGGCCTTAATTCTAACAACTTCTTTTCTGAATAGTTGCATTTTATGAAACTCAGGTTATTACCAGCCAATTGGACACTCTTCAGTTGCTTTGAAAAATATACAAGGGGGTCATGCTTTTTCTTTAATAGTAGGGTTTTAATGGTGGTGTTCGTGTTCCTGAGACTTGTGTGTTTCCATAGAGGATGCAACTCCTAATTTCTCTGCCTCATTTCCAGTTTAAGTTTAAATTGAGATTTGTTGCTAAGTTCTGCTAAAGGAATTTTTGATATGCATTTGAGCTGGTGAAGTGAAATAAATTTCCAAGTAGTTTCTTTGAAGATTTCTCAGACAGTTTTGTTGATGTTTCTTGCTTCATTTCTCTTACCCATCAAAGATATAAAATTCCGGGCTAGGCAGCAGCCACGGCCCTGGATCTGCGTGAGCATGTCCAAGCATTTTAAGAAGAGCAAAATATTTAGAGGAAGAATTTGGAAAATCAGCCTTAAGGGATTTAACACATTTTTCTTCTCCTAATTCAGTCCCGTGTTTGTCCCCCTAATGGAGAAAGGTCATTAATGGGTAAGATTTACTGAGTCAGGAAAGGCTTTCAGAAACTAAATTTGTTTCTAAAATCCAGATCTAAAGAAAACAATTGTTTGGAAACCTGAAAGAATATATTTGGACTGTAAATTATACTCACTCATTTAATGCATATATAAATAATATAGTTAATATGTAAGTTGACTAATTGGCTTGATAATGGAGAGTTAAATGAATTTGAGACATTTGAAGTTCTGTATAAATTTCTAGGAAGGCAAAATGATTGATCCAGAATAGCATGACTTCAATTTTGAGATGTCCAGCTACCACTTTGCTAACATATTTTACCTCCCTGATACAGAAATCTGGGTCAAGGTCATAATTGTTGTTGTGTAGAAGGCAGTTCTATACTAGTAAGTGTTCCAAAGTTGCGACACTTTTGATCTCATAATCAAAAAGCCGTAGGGTAATTCCTGTAGTTTTACTGAATTCCTGTCTGGTAGAAAATAAGAGGGGTGTGTGTGTGTGTGTGTGTGTGTGTGTGTGTGTGTGTGTCTGAAAAAAGGGAAATGTGATCTCAAGGCTTATTGAAATATGAATTCTTTTTCCCCCCTCTTTAACTATACCAAGAAAATGAATATAAAAGAATTTTTATGAATTCTGGAATATTTTTGAAATTTTTGGGTTTGATTATTTATCTTTTACAAGCCAATACTTTATTTTATATTAGTTACTTAGATTCGTATTCAGACTTTGATTTGACCCAAAGATCAAAGACTATTATGGAAATACTACCTTATTAATTTTTATAAACATCTCTGTATGGTGGGATTCTATTTTTAAAATTTGATTTCATTCTATATGTGATAAAATTGAAAGATACTGTTTATCATTTGATGAGGTGACAGGTACTTCATTCCACTCTATACCTCTAGAGGACCCTATGCACTATTAGATAATTGAATATGTTTTTGAAAATGAGAAGACTGAATACCCAGAAAAGAGGTTAAGAAAAAATAAAATGTAGTTAATATTTATCCCTTAGAATTTTTCCAATTTTTATGGTCAAACATTAAGTTGTATGAGTGTTATGAAATTAACAGAATTTAATATTTATGACATATATATTTATTCATAGCATTAAAGAATGATATGGCAATATTTACAAAAATACATCTTTTCAAGGACGTGGGACAAATAATTGGATTTTCCAAGTGCTCTGAACACTGATTTTAAAATGATATTCATATTGGTGGGGCTGGGATAGTGTTCTCAGCAGGTTGACATGTCTGGTTTCCTTATATTCTGTGAATAATCTGAGCTCAGTCCCTCTTGGGTGTGATGTTCAAGGCTGGGACATTCAGACTGTGTAAACAAATTCTCTAGGTTAATAGATGGCTTATATGCAGCATTGATCAGATGGCAGGAAGCCTGATGTCGGGGCTGATGCTGACTGCCTTGTCCTTTCTGGAAGGAAGGCCACCTCTCAGCACAATTAACATCAAGAAGTTCCTTATAGAGCAGTTTTATTTTTCATCCACATGTCCCCTGTGTGTCCTGGAGTCAGTGTCCAGTTACCTTTATGGGTCTGTACAAGTGCACTCTTCCCGAAGCTGCTGCTATATTTATTCCAGGAATGACCTTTTCATCGCAAACTCTCCTTCCAGAAGAGCTTAAGGACCAAAGATACCACAGACTTAGTGAAGTGCTGGGGTGGACTTCCAGTTATGCCCTTAGAGATGAGTGAGGAGCTCTGGGTGGGAGGCAGCCCTATCAGATTGAGGGCAGAGCACACTTGGGTCTCCTCTATTATTTTGCTGTTATCATGTGGGGGGCAGCCTGGTGGTGTGGACGGTAGTGGAACAGGCAGTGTATGTGAACCCAGACCCACAGCTCTCTGCAATGTCCCAAGCGCTCCTTAGGCAGCTCTCAGAGCTACTGAGAGGTTGTTAACAGGCTGCTTTGTAGGACTTAACCAACAATGACTCTTGCTGGTTGTATTAGAGGATTGGTGAGCAATTGAAGAGGATGTGATGAGAAGTAACAGAGAGGGTAAAGTGGATATTTATCTGCCTTGATCACACATGTACTATAATAATAGCAGTAACGAGAACAGCAAAGAACTGAGTGGCTCTTTGCCAAGTATTTTCCAGTTATAGTCACTAATCCTCACCGTGCCCCTATGAGCTGGGTGCTGTTCATCTGCATTTTACAGATGAGAACTCAGAGGCTAGGATCCCTTACAATGACTGACCCAAGGCCACAGGCTAGAAAATTGGGATGTGGTCTATTTGGTTTTAAAGCCCTTTGATCTCTTCGTTATACCATTGGGCCTCCTTATAGCCAACTAAGTAACTCTGCTCATCTTCAAGAAGTTTGGATGCTTCAGTTTTTAAGGTCAATTTTAATTTGCTGTGCCATGAAAAATGAATTTGTAATTATTTTTTTAAATGGCTGATTTCTCTACGTGAAAAATATCTGGATCGTTTTTATGGAACAAGATAACCAAAAGCTTGCCCTATCATTCTTACTACTGGGAAATGGTATGGAATTGCCTATAAACCTTCTACTATACTTATACTCAACCTTGTACTAGTTTTTGTTCTGGAAGGTATAGGACTCATATGGAAAGGAGGGAATTCATGAATTTCTCAGTTTTTAATGGTTATGTTTGATTTTTGTTTTGAACATGCAGATAGTTTTATCATGCTAAAATTTTAAACAAAATGCAAGTCTGTATTGCATATAGCAGTTAGAAAGTAAGGTCCTGATTCTATCCTACAAATGTGGATTTAATGGCCAGAGGCAATAAACTGAAGCTGAGGGCAAAGAGCCAGGTGCCTTGGGTAAGGTGTCTGCGCCTCCCTCTGCTGCAGGTGTTAGCAGGCTCCGTACATGCTGAAGTCGTCAGTCGTCACGTTCTTCGTTAGCTTGGGTCCTTGTGCCTCATGACATCTACTAATAGGACTATTTAAAACTCTCCAGGATAGAGATGATTTTGTTTAGCACCCTTACTAATGGGACAGGATCTCACACTTTTTCCTTCTCTCTCCTTTTCCTTCCCACAGATGAACACAATGACGTGCAGAAGAAAACGTTTACCAAATGGATAAATGCTCGCTTTTCAAAGGTAACCGTGACTTTCAAAAACTTTCTGATGATTCAGATGCCTCATTCGGATTCATGGAGTTTGGTTGGAAGTGCAGTGAATTTTTCCCATGAAATATGATCTAACAAAAATATACAGATACATTTATTTTTCCCTTTTCCCTTCTAAAATAGATTGATGTGGAAATTCTGGTGTAAATAGTTCAGGGTGCAACCTGATTTTTATTTTTACCTAGAAGTCTCTAGACATCAAGCCAAGAGGTTGCTCCTTTTGACTCTGTGAATCCTGGATACATTTAGGAAATGAACATATCATTGGGAAAATTTTGTGTTTACTTAGCTTAAAAAGATGATTTCATTTTGCCTGGTTGGAATCAAATTGTTATCATTCAGGCAGCCATTCTACCCTGTGCAAAAAAGTTTAGGAATTTTTGTACTTGTGGTTGTGGCAAATAATGTTTATCTGCCATGTTATTCTTTTCTCGTGAACTTATCACTTATTTCCCCAGACATATACCCTTTCCCAGGATCTCTTACTACTTGGTTTATAATCAAGGTTTTGATGGATATTTTTCTTGGGGGCAGAGTAAGCAGAAGAGAGGAATTGGCAATGCTATCTTCAGACTTGTCCCAATAGAGTTATCCATTGGTTATTGGACGGGCTCCCTCATGGTGTCACTAGGTAATTCAGAAGCTACTAGAATTTTGTCTTCTAGGTCTGAGATGGGAGGAAAACTTTCAGGTTAATGGATTATAGGATGATACCACAGCAAGATGAAAAATAAACCTTTGTCAGAGGAACACCATTGTGGTATTTTAAATAGTATGAAAGCTATTTTAATTGAATTATTTTTCAAAAACTTCCACCTGGGAAGGTTGCAAAGTTTAGGAAAGTAAACAAAGTTTAGGTATTTCTTTGAAGCAAAATGAGAATGTTTTAAGATTACTTTGAGGAGCAGTGCATTTTAAAAATTGTTCCACATCCCCATATTTATAGGTGATTATTTGATTGCAATGTATTTTTAGGTTTTGCAAGTTTTTTTTGAGGAATATTTCATGTTGCCTCTGAGAATGTAAGGAATGTGAGAACTGTCTGACATTGATAGAAAGGTGAAGAATATAGAAATGCTTGCATAATTGATGGTTTTCTGTATAGGGTTATTCCAATGCAGACATGGGTGTTTTTTTTGGTAAATTTTCATTTGTTTTATTGTAGAGGCACAGGTAATACCTGGGTGCTTTACATTCCAATAGTACCGGAATAGTTTATTTTATGAACTTGATATTTAAAATTCTACATTTATAGTGTATATATTATTTTATAATATTAAATCATGGCTTTAAGTCCCATGTAAATTATTTGCCCTAGGAGGCAATAATTATTGCCAAGACAATGGAAAGACCAGGTCATGTTATCACTTTTAGTGAAAGTGGCAGTGATGTAAACTGACATGGAAGCTAAAAGCTTGTTTTATTTGGAGAAACAGTGTCAAAATTAGAGCTGACCCTGGAAACATTTTCTTTTAGTTTATTTCTAGTAAGAAATCAGGGTCAAAAAGGGTATTTGGATGAGCCTAGAACACATTTATCAAATAAATTATGAATATTTGGATATAATGAGGTGGAGGGTTATGCTATAGGTATATGTATATTTTCCGCTGGCTGTCCTAAGTCCAAAGTCACACTGCTTCCATACTGGTGACCAGGAAAGGGACAGACTGGGAGATTTCCATAGACTCCTTGAATGGCTTAACTCCCGAAGAGCTGGTATAAGGTTGTATTTTTGTCTTTTTTCAGATAGAGTGGGAGGGAGGTGGGAGAGAGAGAGGGAGAGAGGGAAATATTGACGTGAGAGAGACACACTGACCAGTTGCCTCCTGCACGACCCTGACCAGGGCCAGGGACAATCCGAAACCGAGGTACGTGCCCTTGACTGGAATCAAACCGCGACTCATTGGTCCTTGGGCTAACACTCTAACTGCTGAACCAAACCGGCCAGGGCTAACGTGGTATTTTTGCATGGTGTTGCTAGGTTATGGAGACCTAGCACAAGAAAAAAAATCCTGTTGAAGGGGATGAATTGTATGTCATTCCTGTTTTATCCATGTCCTTTGGTGTACTGTAGTGGAGTTGAAAAATAGAATTATTGGTTGAGTTTGCTGCTTTCCTGTGGCATGGGCCCCTCTAGAGAAATAGGGCCCTATGTGGTAAGAAATCCAACAGACCCTGATGGCATCTTCTGCCATTTAGGAATTTGCTTTCAATTCCTTCCAGGGACATTTCAAACTTCATGGCTCCCTCCCCAGCCAAAGCTTCAAACACCAGGTCTTGCTGATCTCAGTGCCCTGTGTATTCAGCATCGTCCCTTTCTCTCCATCTTCACGGACACCTTCTCTCTCTGAGTCAGTATTATCTGAGTTAGGAAAAGTTGCGAAAGGCTTTAAGATGGGCAAGAAGTACTAGTGGGAGTCCTGCCAGCTCATCTATTTGGGTTATCTACCTTCTATTATCTTTGAACGACTCTACAACCCTGTGAGTTGTAGACCACAGATAATCATGCAAATGATACTTATTCATAACAATGTAAAGTAGCTTGGAATGCAATTGATTATTGCTCCTTGGATAGACCTGTTCTCTCATCTATTGTAAATTTATTTCAGCTTTCCTTTATATAAGCATTTGGCTTTTGGAATTCTCCTTTGAACCGTTTTAACACCTTACTGGTTCCTTCACGAATTAATGAGTTGAAGTCTTTAACACATGTTAATATTCTATTTGTATGAGATCCACAACTTTACCTTCTAGAAAAAGAATTATCCCTGAACACACAGACCACTGTAATAATTGGCCAACTGGTTCTTCCTTTTCATGCTTCTCCTTATCAGTTCTCTTCCTTCCTCTTTTCACAGAGTAGCTGGAGTGATCATAAAGAGTAAGCCTAAATACCTCTCCTTTTTAGTAAAATTTGTCAGTGGCCGCCCATTTTAGTACTCAGCTTTTTTTTTTTTTAATTCTCACCCGAGGATATTTTTACATTTATCTTCAGACAGAGTGGGAGGGAGGGAGGGAGAGAGAGAGAGAGAGAGAGAGAGAGAGAGAGAAACATTGATGTGAGAGAGACACATTGACTGGTTGCCACCCACACAACCCCAACTGGCTGGGGATGAACCGCAACCGAGGTACTGCCCTTGGCTGGAATCGAACCCAGGTCTTAGTACTCAGCTTTTAAGGTCCTAAATAGTTACCCTCTCCCCCTCAATTTACTCCCAATTTCATTTTACTTTACTCTTGCCCCCTAATTATGCTTTAGCCATATAGTCTGTGCCCCCCAGGGTCTTCCCATGGCTTGTACACCAGTGCCTCTCCATCATTTCCTGGCCAACTGCTACTCTCCCCTGCCTGAGCTAAAGTGTCACTTACTCAGCACACCTATTCAGAGCTCGCAGACTAGGGTAGAGATGCTCTATACTCGTAAAGTGTTGTCCTTTGGTGCATTCATCGTAATTGTAATTTAAATAATTGAGTCTGGAAGTATTTGTCTCTCTTCCCCTAGACAGTAGCATGTTCCATGGCTGCAGGGCTGTCTCGTTTGTTCACTGGAAGAACTTCAGGCATTTAGCAAGCACCCAGAGGGTGTTTATAGACTTAATAAATGCATGAATGACAATGACTGAGACATAGATTTAAATGCCTAATAATATATATTCATAAGTCAGTTAGAGGTGGTTGACTGGAAAGAGGTAGGAGTGTGGAAATGAGAGCAAAATGGCATCTGTGTTATTTCATGGATATGAATACATCAGGGCTTTTGCTGCATTTATTCATGAAAATAAACCAATCCAGCTCCACAAAGTTTTCATATTTACCTGGTTTCTTGGAGTTGTGTTGCACAGTTTATTAAATCACCATTTGGATGTAATACGTATCATTCCCTTGTTTACCGGATAGAATTCCTCAAATAGGATCCACCTATACATGTACAGTAAAGAAAATGAGATTTAAAACATATGATTGGCTTAATTCATTCCTTGATAAAGGATCTGGAAGAGAGCTTGAGAATACTAGATAATATGGGTCTAAAACCATATTTTGATTTTTAAGTCTATATATAGAATTGCGATAGCTAAGACAGCATTCACTATAAATAAATATTCTTTTTACTGTAAGTCCTTATTAACACCTCACAGAGTACACAATACTTTGGAGTCTGGGTATCCTGAGAAGTCACACAGTATAGAAAAATTTACAGGTGTTGGATTTTGAAAAATTATGTAAAGCTCAGAAGAAAATGATTATCTAGAGGAGCTAAGAGTTAGGACATTAAGCACTTCTTGCTGGATATGCTGCTCATTTATTTATGACCTCTGGCAAATTATTAGCCAATTTTTTCAGGTCACTTCATTTTTATTCCTCTAGCTATGAGACACACTTGATCATAATTACTTGCCTCATATTACTGAGAAATAGAGAGGCATTATTGTGAAACATTGTGGAAGATTATAATTACTTAGAAATACTAAATTAAAACCCTACCAGGTACCCTCAACTTGTGGTATCCCTGTTCTGTGCTATACATATATTTTAAAACAGAAATGGGAAAGAAACCATTGGCTCAGGAAACCCACTTGATTCCATTGTCTGGTGGGTAAAGCGTGAGTGTTTTGTTCCCTCTCATTTGAAGAACCTTTGGTTTGTGAGTGGGCTGGTCTCCTGGGGGACCAGCCTGTTGCTTCACTGTTGGGAAATGTGTTCTGACTTTAAGCCTGCATTTTCTTTGGATGACTTTCGGAGCTTCTCATCTGGCAGGGCTGAGATGTACAAATCGCTGAAGCTCTTTTGTCAGTTTGGTGAGACGATTCTCAAAAAAAGTTTTAACACATAAAGGTCAGGTAGAGAATATGGAAACTTAAAAATGCTGAGCTGGAGTTTGGGCAGATTTCTGCTTTTCCCCTCGAAGACAAAGGTGAACCAAGTTTTCATGTAGTTACTATTCCAAACCTGACATTTAAATTGACGGAACAGAAAAGGGGAATCGGGAGCATTTCCATAGATTTCAGTGTGAAGAGCTGTTCCGTGTGTTCCTTCTGGAGACAGTGAGACATCGCTTTCAGTGTCCTATCGTTTCCTCCTCTTTTCATGATCGAAGTTGCTAGTCACAAAAATAGACGTGGGAAAAGGTGTATAAGGAGGTTTGTAAAGGAGAGGCAACAGAAGCACCCTGCGGGTGTCGATGCCACTTTCTAGTCTTGTGAAGGAGACTGTCCAGGCTTCCTTGTATGACAATAAATAGCATTTCCAGTTGAGATCTGAGCTTGAGAGTTATGCCTGGGCCTGCCATTGATTTATTTTCATGAGTATGTGTATGGCATATAAAATACTCAACCAAGTGTTTTAGGTGCCATGACCATTCAAGGGGTTCTTTAAGAAGTTTCGATTTGTGTCTATTCACCAATACCTCTCAAGAGCAAACAAGAAAATGGATTCCATATTCCTGAACAGCTTCCAGATATGTTTGGCTGTATTATGGAAGTTTGCTCGTTTTGTTGTCCTTCAGTGTGATTTTTGTTTATCTGTTTGGTTGATTGTCTGGTTCCAAACATTAGACTTGCAAAATGACTATCACCTGGTTACTCTGGTGAAACTAAAAAAAAAAAAAAAAAATTTAAATATTATTTCACATGCTATATTTTGTACATATTGAGTACTTAATACTTAATTTTGACCGAGCCTATTGGTATTTGTAGTTGTTAAACAAATTCGGTGTTATAGGCTGAGTCTTTGTCATTGATGATCAATTTTTGGATTGATCTGCTCCGAGGAAATGACTCTCACCCTTCACCTAGAAAGTGGTGAGCCACCTACCTGCATTCTCCAGTTCATCCCGGGTGATGACCCCCATCTCTGTTTTCTCTTCCCATCCCCTCCAGGGTCACCAGACTCCCTCTGGTCACCACCCAGGGCCAGCCTTGGGTCAGTGCCAGGTTAAGTGGTCCTTGCCCTTCAACTCTCAAATTCATCCTGCACCCAGCTCTTCCGGACCTCCTGCTGGTCACCTCCAATGCTGGCATTTTGGGCTCTGTGTCCCAGGAGCAGAGCCTGCGGAGGGCCCCTCTCTGCTGCAGGCCTCCAGCTGGGAGGAAGAGCCCCGTGTCTGACTCCTGGCCTTTCCCACAGGCACCTGCATCTCCTGCCGCTGCCTCTCGGGGTGCCTGAAGGGTCCACCCAGAATGGCCAACATGTATTCTTCCTCCTGCAAAAAATGTTCATTTCTTTGAAAATTATCCCTGAACACATGGATCCCTGTAATAATCTGCCAGCTGGTTCTTATCCATCCCCTTCCTTCCCCTTTCTACAGAGTGGCTGGAGTGATCTTTTTAAAAAAATATTTTTTCTTTATTGATTTTAGAGAGATAGAAACGTCGATGAGAGAACATTGATTGGCTGCCTCCTGCATGCCCCCACTGGGGATTGGGCCCACAACCTGGGCATGTGCCCTGATTGGGAATCAAACCGGTGACCTCTTGGTGCATGGGTCGACGCTCAACCACTGAGCCACACGGGCTGGGCTGGAGAGATCTTAAAGTGAAGCCTCCATGAGTGCAGGGGTGGGTAGGCCTGGGCCACGTGGGCCGGTGAGCGATAAAGAGAGGACTGGTGAAGAGTGGCGGTTTTGGAGGAAAGCAGCTTTTTCTGTCAAACGGCTGGGGACACTGGACGCATCTTCAGCTGTACCTGGCCGAGGAAGCTTTTAGCTCCAATGGCTACAGGTAGCCAGCCGCCCAGGACATGAGGGGGCCAGACTGGGGTGGTGGTGACATTGTTATTGTTTCCCTGTTGGGGAAATTTTAAAAAATCTGCTAACTAAAAGCCCTCTATTTGATATAGAATGCAGGGAAAACACAATTTATTGAACATGGCAGTGGGAAAAGACTGGAACGTCGGGACAGAATGTCTCATGAATATATGGTCAAGTCAAAGAAGGAACATAGGTACTCGTCTCCTGGAGGGACAGATAGATGCCCCTTGTGCGGGTCTCCTGTCTACATCATGAGAGACTCCTGAGTAAATTGGGAGGTATTTATCTTGCAGTGGGAAATTACAGACAATTTAATGCCTGAGCAAAGAGTTGGGCCTATTATGTTTTCTTTTTTTACTGTTTTAAAATTTTATTAAATTTACTGGGGTGACATTGGTTAATAAAATTGTATAGGTTTGAGGTGTACAATTCTACAGTACATGATCTGTATATTGATTGCATTGTGTGCCCAGCACCCAACGTCAGACCATCTTCTGTCTCCACATATCTGACTCCCCTTACCCTTTTCTACCCCCTCCCACCCTCCCTTCCTTCTTGTAACCACCATGAACTTGTGTGTGTCTCTGAGTTTTTGTTTGTTTATCTGGTGTGTTTGTTTGTTGCTTTCAGGTTTATGTCTCACACGTGAGTGAAATCATATGATTGCTAACTTTTTCCGTATGGTTTACTTTGCTTAGCATGATGCTCTCGAGATCCATCCATGTTATTGCAAATGGCAGTATTTCATCTTTTCTTATGACTAAGTAGTATTCCATTGTATATATGTACCACGTCTTCATTATCCAATCCTCTATCAAAGGACCCTTCCTTTGTTTCCATGTCTTGGCCACTGTGTATAATGCTGCAGTAAACATAGGGATACATATATTTTTTCAAATAAATGTTTTCAAAATTTTGCAGTAGGTACCCAAAAGAGGGATTGCTGGGGCCTGGTATGTTTTTAAGGGCACACTTGAAGGGAATGAATGGGCAGAGCAGCTGCCTCTCCTTTATTAAACAAAGAAACTGGCATTTTCTTTACCTTTACATTATCATTGTCAATGCCATGTCTGATGCCTCACCCTGGTCCCTGGAAGCCTGTCTTTTGAGGAATCGCATTCTTCAAACATGTCCAACTCTGCCAGGTGTGCACAGGTGGACTGAGCTGTGGTCGGCGTCGTCTGCCTGCAGACCTTGCCTGACGTGCAGTGGGGCTGGGCTTTACTCAGCCAGCACCCTTGCCTGGTTATTGTCCGAGGAGTCCACAAGTGGCCCTGCCTCTGGCCGCCAGGTGTGTGAGCCCCACGTATGGGTCCTTATCATTGCAGTTTTATGAGCACTAGCTCGGTGACTGTGCTTAGCAAATCAAGGTAAAAATTCTGTTACTTGCTGTGATGACCCCTGATGTTCTGAAATGCACTGTGTAGTCTAGCTTGTGTTGTATAGCATCCTGTAATTTTTGTTGTTGTTGTTAATCCTTACCCAAAGATATTTTCCCATTGATTTTTTGATAGAGTGGAAGGGAAGGAGGGAGAGAGAGAGAGAAACATCGATGTGAGAGAGACACATCGACTGGTTGCCTTCCTCGTGACCCCGACTAGGACTGGCGATCGAACCTGCAACCCAGGTACGTGCCCTTCACTGGGAATTGAACCCGAGACCCTTCAGTCTGAGGGCCGATGCTCTAACCGGTGAGCCAAACCAGCCAGGGCGGCATACTGTAATTTTTAAGGTACATGCACATTGATTGATTTGATTCCTCTGAACACTGCGGAAGTCATTGCTCTGTATAGAGTGTTAGTGTGATCACCCGAGCCGTCTGTTTCTGTTTCTCTCTTTCTCCCTCCTTCTCTCCCTCTGTCCTTCCAGAAAAGCTGCTAAATGGAATCTTGTTCAGTTCTCAAGATCTTGTAGTCACCACCATGATTTCTTAAAGAGGAATTAAGAATTAAGCCCTGCACTCACTAATTCCTTAAGTGAATGTAACACATCTTGCTGGTTTTCCTTTGTCAAGGTGCTTAATGACTTCTTTAGGCGTTTCATTAAACTCATTCTGCTCCCAGTCAAAAGCCACGCTGTTGTCATTCTTCCACCATGGAGTTCAGTATCTACTTTGTAGATATTGCCTATCACACAGTCTTCATTTCATTGCTTAAGCAACACGTTGTATAATTGTGATGAACCTAATTTCATCAGTTTACTTAATCTGGGCTAGAGACACCATCCTTTTTTAAAAATCGATTATTTATTTTATACAATAATATACATTACAAAAACTAGGTAATAGAAGAAATCCAAAGACACTTTTTTCAACCACCTTTAATTCCACCACCAAGAGGAAAGTAGAACATTTTTTGTTGTTGTAAAATACTTAACATACATTTACAAGTAAACATATTATAATTAACCAAAATGACATTGTACATAGTATTCACTGATGCATTATTGAGTTTTAAGAAAGTGAAGAATTATGAGAGCTAAGAAGGGTGCTACATTTGTATCACTGCTAAGGTCTGGGATTCATAAACTACAGATTCTGATTCTAAAAATATTAAAATAAACATTACTTATTTCTTTTTGAATTTTTAAAATAACCAACCCCTTGCAAAAAAGAATCACTCAAAAAAAAAAAGAGAGAGAGAGAAAGAACGAGACTGAAAGTTACAATGTTATCAGATACACTGGAGCATAATTTTTCATTTGGTCAGGGGCATCACATTAATCTCAGATAAATCTGAGAAGAATGCAAATACATCATGGTATATATGCTCTAGATGTATGTGTGTACGTATGTATGTCATAAACAGTGGGGATGGTAATTGAATTGCATAGACTGCCTTGAATCCTGTTTTAAAAGTTGGTAGAGCATAAATAAATAGCAGAATAGCCAAACAGTGTCAAAAAGCACACATTAATTGTTTGTTTGTAAGATGCCATCTTTAGACATGTTCGTTGGGAAAGCATTTAAAAACTTAACTTTGCAGTTTTTATTATGCACAGTTATAACTCGATCACTTATAATGGGATTAGGTGGATCATAGGACAGATTATATCTCTGTACTGTATCTGTTACTTGGTACAGATGTGGCAGAACCCAGCTAGTTCACAGTCCTTGATGTGCTCACCGTGCTTCCTTGTTGCTGGTTCTGTTGACGTCTGTTTAGACTCTGAGTGCCTTAAAAGCAAAGACTGCATTTGTCAGCTTGGCTGGTCACTGTCATAATAGCACACCACAGATAGGTGGCATTAGTCAGTCTTCCAAATGGAAAGGTCAAGCCCCAATTCCATCTCTGGTTTCTTGGTTGTTGGTAGAAAGAATGAGCGCTTCACCCTTTTAAGAACTCCAAACTTCACTTCCTACATTTTATTTTCTTATTCAATCCCCTACAGATTTTTTTCTATTACTTCTACTACTGAAAAACTTGACCTCCGATGGAAATAATTATGATTTGGGAGTATTGGAAAAGAGGAAAATACAGTATCAGATTAGAGAGAGGGTGGGGGCCAGATCACAGAGGATCTTTTGTTTGGAGTTTGGCTTGTCTCTGTCTATAATGGGAATCCATTAAATATCTAGGTTAAAACAGGGACGTGGCCTGATGTGATCTGCACCTTAAAATTAGAGTTATTCTGGCTCTGATGCAGAAGAAGAAATCAGCCTAGTACTGGAGGCGTGGACTGGAGTGATGGGAGGGAGAATATGTTTTTGGAAGTAGAAATGAGAGATAGGGAGTGAGTGGAAGGGAAGTCATCTGGCATGACTCCTTTGTTTTTTGGTCTGAGCAGGTATAGTGACTTTCTGGTATTTTGCATGCAGTCATATTCCCTAGTCTGTGGATGGTGGTCTGGTGATGGGTGGTAGTGGTGGTGGTGGTGGTGGTGGTGGTGTGTGTGTGTGTGTGTGTGTGTGTGTGTCCTTTCCACAGAGATTATCGATTCCTCAGAGGACTCACAGTTGACTAATCTTATTCTTCACCTGGATGTGATTATGTCCTATGCAGAGAATGCTAACCAGTCACTTTGTGATCTGGGATGCCTGTAGACAAGGTTTATTTATCTGGTACAGTGTTTTAGGAAATACATATATCTGGAGATTACACATATAATTTCAGATTTCCAGCTTCTTTTAAAAAGCCAGAAGTCCTAACACATTCCCACGTGGCCACCGTTAGCTGGAGCTGAGCCCTGCCTGTTGCTTTTAGCCTTCAGAGGTGGCCGATTCCCCAGGTGTGACAGGCCATGAAGTTTCCTTCACCCCGTTACCATCACATGTATGTGTCACGTGTCTGTGCAGCCCTGCCTTCCCACAGACCCCAGTTTCTCCTCCTGCACTGTGGGGACCGTTTCCTTTTACATCCAGGAGCTTCAGCGTCCCGGCTGCAACTATTCCTGCTGGTTCTCCCGGTCAAAGTGGCATCAAGAGAGGGCGGAGCAGTACAGGGAAAGGGGACGAGAGGAGGGGGCGGCCAGAGCTGGCCACTTGCAGCTTCTCTCTTTTGCAATCATCCCGTGTTGTTGCCGTTTCGATCTTTTTAAGGTTAAATGTGACCCAAGGCTTATCTGCCCTCCAAGTTCCAAGATTATTCATTTGTGTTACTTTGTGTTTATTGGAAAACTATGGAAACCCTCTCTTGTGAATGGGGAGGGTGACCTGAACTTGGCATTTCTGCAGGGCCAGGCACAAAGGAGGTTTTCGACAAATATTTGTCTGATTGAATTATTAAGCTGTATTCTCTCTGTCGGAGAAGCCTCTGCAGATATTTCTTTGTGAAGAATTAAAAATCTAAACAAGAGGTTAACTGTCGGGAAGAATGTTTTTATTTTTGTGAAATGATGACTTCTGACATTCCCGAACTGTTTCTCAGGACGGATCCCATGTTCAGGGCCCGTGAAAGCACCAGCCCATAGAGTTTATTGAAACGTGATATACATGTACCTTGTGGCCCTCTTGGGGACGTCACTGAGTATAACTCCCTCTGTTCCCTCTCCCTCCATGATCAGATATTTCCTTCCCTGTGTATTACAGTCCCGTGATCTCACAATTTTAGCTGCAGTTTAGCATAGAATTTGAGAACCTGGATTCGGAACTGAATTTTGTGGTGTCAGATCCCAGTTCTGACTCTCAGTTGTCATGTCACCTCTGTGTCTCAGTTTTCTTACCTTAAAGTACTATTATAAAGAAATAAATGATACAGGTAAATAATGCATCCAAATCTGTAAATCTCTCAAAACGTGTCTAAGCGGTTGCTATTACTACGTTGAAGAACATCTCCTGTTTCCACTGTGTTTTACTATGGCCCACGAGCTAAGAATGGTTTTCATATTTTAGGTGGTTGCAAACATTCAAAAGAAGAACAAAGATTTCATGATATATGGGCAGTATATGAAATTCAAATTTCAGAGTCCACAAATAAAGCTTTATTGGAACCCAGTCATCACTCCGACCAGCTAATTTGTTTCTGTAATCTCTGTGGCTGCTTTCACATTACAACAGGGTAGAGCAGTTTCAGTGGAGACCAGCCACCTGGCCAGCAGCGCCTCACCTGGGTACTCCCTGGACCAAGCAGAGACGTTTTCTGACCCCTGCCGTGGCGCACAGAGCACTGAGTCACCTGCAGGCGTTACTCTCCAGGTTGAACTTGCTGTTCGGCTTAGGCTGGTTCTTTCCCTCCAGATCTGGGACATTCCTAAATCGTCTTTTTCGGGGACATGCAGTACTAGGTATTGGCTGGCCATCTGTGTGGTGAGCGTGGCTGTGTTTTCGTGTAATTTTGAGCCATAGTTTTGGATTTGGATGAGGCAAGTACCTTCCTTCACCGTGTCAGGGAGGAGACTCACAGGCTGTGTTCTGTCCTCTTTGGCTGTCCGGCAGGTGCACGTGGTCCTTCTGAGGGCACCAGGTAGGAGTGAGTACACACGGATGGCAGCACACCTGGGATGGGTGGGACAGTGCTAGGAGCAGGGGACAGTGCAGACCATATTTCTTATTGATTGCCATCAATATTTGTCTGAAATTTTGAAACAGAATAAAGAAAGAGTTGTTACTGGAGGGTTTTTGTTTTGAAGATAATAAAGGCGTACCCTTGTGTGAGTGAGTGACTTCTAGAAAGGCTGGGCTGTGTCTCTGTCATCTTTGTTTCAACAGAGTGCTCCACAGGGGACTTTGCAACATCTGTTGCCTACTAAACAAATGAATGAATTGGGTAAGAGAGAGATGAAAAGAGTGTCTCATCCAGAAAAGTCGATGCTCCCTCTTAATGAACGCCTCCCACTTCACTACTGAGCAGCAGTGGACGTAAGGGAATCCAGTGAGCTCGCGGCGGAATTACACCGTCTCATGGTGCATACCTGAAGCAAGGCGTGCTCGCCTGTTAGCACATTCATTCTTTTATTTTAAAATCCTCACCCAAGGACATTTTTCCATTTATTTTCAGATAGAGTGAGAGGAGAGGGAGGTTGAGAAGGAGAGAGACAGAGAGAGAGAAAGAGAGAGAGAGGGAGGGAGAGAAGCATTGACATGAGATGGACACATAGACTGGCTGCCTCCCACATGACCTTGACCAGGGCCAGGGACGAACCACAACTGAGATACATGCCCTTGACCGGAATCAAACCCATGACTCATTGGTCCACAGGCCAAAGCTCTACCTTTGAGCCAAACCAGCCAGGGCTCACCTTAGTTTTTAATAAATGAGCAAATAGACACAGAAAGACCAAGTAACTTGCCCAAAGTTATATGGTGGCTAAGAGACTTTTCTTGTTACAGTGAGGTCATCAACAGACTTCCATAATTAGTTGTAATATGGACAGATATTTAATGTACTTTATTTTACATTATGCTGCTTTATCTTGTTTATAAATGGATGGTGAATTTGAGGAGGGTTCAGTGCTGCCCAGGTGTTACTTAGCTGCCCTTGTCATCATCAGTTCCTAAGATGCTTTCTGTGCTTAGATGTCCCTATAGTTTCTCCATGAACCTGACCTCTGTTCTTGTCTCTTCGCTCTGAGACCAGGGTTGTTCTCCTCTCCCTGAAAGGGAATCTGGTTGCTTGCTGGCATGTTGCTGAAGAAACGGTTGGTGGAGAAACGGGGGAGGTGAGGGGCAGCAGGTGACCAGGGCCACTTCTGCCCTTTGCTCTCCCCGAGAGCAGGCAGGAAGGATTTGACGTGCAGGAAACTTCCCCTTGCTCTGCCTCCTGAAGGGCTTCTGCCTCTGGACCGTGCCTCCTGCATCGTGCAGATCTGTTTGTCATTGCCATTGGTGGAGATAACCTGTTGTCCTTGACACCATTGCTGCTCGTGAAAATGGCAATGGGAAGAGAAAAGCAGCTCTTCTCACATACAAATGAGTCAGTTTATTCTTTACTGATTCTAGGCTGAAAACTTTGCCCTACTGCCCCTCATTTAGAGTATTTGGACTATGGAAAAGCGACATGCTAGAAATCATTAATTGACTATACATTACACTTAATTAAAAAATGTAATGAATCAGGAGTAGAGGAAAAAAGGGATAAATGTGAAGTTTTAGGAAACCTCAGGATGGCTCCCTTCCCCCTCCTCCATTTCAAGCTCAGAGTAAAAATTTGCTTCATATGACTTTATGTGTATGTTTTTTAAAGTGAAAAGGGAAGAAAGTAAAATAATTATTGGTTCTAAAATATCTTTATTATCGAAAGGAGCTAAGACCATCAATCTCTGTGGAGGTTTCCTATTAGAAGGGAGTAATCTGATACAACAGAATGATACAATATTTGTTACAGTGGGCTTCATAGTTTTCTGGACATTTTCCCATAGTATAAATTATTTGATCTTTACTATAACCTGTGATTTAGAAAGAGATTAAATAGCCGACTTAGGTTCACCAGCAAATTAATGGTTAAACTGGGATTAAAACTGAATTTCCTGGTTTTCTGTGCGGATATCCACCTGTTGCAAACATCTCATCGGATCACACACAGAGACAGGATGGGATCTGCCTGGGATCAGGTGGGGTGTTCTGGTTTCAGACACTAGAATATGTTTCTCAGTGAAGCTGATGCTATTTGTCAGCCAGGGATGAGAGTGTGAGATTTAAGAATTCTATAAGCTTTGTCACTCAAAACACTGAGCTGATACTGGACTTCAACACAGAGCCCAGAGTGTCTTAATCATTCGGAAATGAATAGCTAGAGATCTAGATCTAACACCCGAGAGCTGAAATTGATGACAAGAGCTAAAGTGAATGCTCCCATAATGGAAACACAGAAAGACATTGTCATACCATGAATGTAAGTGCGGTGATGGAGTAAGGATCCGCCCACTTTTCGTTGGCCTCTGCACCCAGGTGTTTGTACACTCATTTATATTTTTACTACATCTTGTTATTATTCCTTCTCAGGACTATATGCCGTCGCAAAGGCATACTGCCGTTAACCACAGCTTTATTTGCTCCCTCTCCAAGAAATAATGCAATTTAAGTCCTTCAGCTACATTTATAATGAGATTTCAAAGTTCTCTGTATTTGTTTTTGTTCTTTTTATACAAGGCAAACTTGAGCAGCCAGCTGATCATCTCGAATTTTTAATTAGAAAAAATAAACCATTCATTTGTCTGCCAGGCATGTATGCAATTTTTGCTGCTGAATTAACTGGTATTTTACTGTTTCTTATATAGAGTGGAAAACCACCCATCAGTGATATGTTCACAGACCTCAAAGATGGAAGGAAACTACTGGATCTCCTGGAAGGCCTCACGGGAACATCACTGGTGAGAGGAATCACCTTAGAACCGGGCCAGTGGATGGCCTGACTCTGATCATTGGTGGTACTCGAGGGCCCCCGGGGCTGCTTAAAATGTAAAAGCTGAAATTCGAATGTTAAAAAAAAAAATGTTTTAATGAATTCTTCGATAGAGGAATATTTAGGCTTTTTTTTTGGCAGGGGTTGGGGGCGGAGGCGCTTCATGTTTATTAAAGATAAAATTACCTTAAATATTTATTGCTCTCAGACAGTCCAGTAGAGAATTATAAAGAAGAGTGGACATGTAAAGAGGACATAATGTTTCAGAGAGCAGAGCGTATAGAGACACAATCAAATGTTATTTAACAAATGTTAAAGCAAGGTTGTTAAAAACTATGACTTTCATTTTTATTCAACTTTTCAGTATCATCTTTGTTTCTCCATCAAATCCCATTCAATTACTTTACGTGCGAGGTACTGTAAACTCACCCAGAAAGGACTCTGCTAATGAAGAGGATTCATGTTATGAATACAAACGTTAGCACTAGAGGTAGCATTACTATAAAAGGTTTAGAGAGATGCACTCTCAAAGACGAATTCCTCTCTTACCAAAGTGTGGGGTGTTACACTGTCCCCTTTGCCTTCCAGATGGTGGGTAGGCCCTGTGGAGAGGCGGATACCTCTCTCAGATAAGATTCCTGGCCAGTGAGGCAGAAAGAAGCCACCTAGATCACCTTTCCCCGGTGGCAATTTTTGCCTTCCCAGTGGGCCCTTGTGATGCCAGCTGGAACCTGGGATAGCACCTCTGAACCCCCCTGCTCTGTCGACTAGTGCAGTGTGGAGGTGACCCACCTTCTAAATTTTTCTGCATCCAGACCAATTTAGAGAAAAGAAGCTTTGTCCCCCAAACTTGTTGGCACATTAGAATCACCAGGGAATTCTAAAAATTCCAAACCCGGACTACACAGGAGACTCACAAGTCACAGTCTTTGGGAGTGGGGTCAGACAGAAGCGTTCGTATCTTTGGAAGCTCCCTGGGAGATGTCAGTGTCCAGACAAGCTAGGGGACTACAACCTCAAGGTGTTGTCGTGGGGGAGTTTCCCCTCTGTGAGCAGCAGCCCCCACGAGGCCCCAGAAAGCAGCCAGAGCTGCTGGCTCAGGGGCTCTCCATGCTGAGCTGTGCCCTCTGCCCGCCTCTGTCCACCTTTCGTCCAGATGTGGAAGGACTGTCTCATTTGATCTTGTGTTTTGTTTTCCAGCCGAAGGAACGTGGTTCCACGAGGGTGCACGCTTTAAATAATGTCAACCGGGTGCTGCAGGTTTTACACCAGAACAATGTAAGTTTGTCACGTGACCTTTGGGGTTCTTTCCTGCCATCCGGATTGTTGCTGGTGGAAAGCAGCCACCTGCTCTGTGCGCGGGCATCGACTCATTCTTGGCAACATTTTTTAATGAGAAGTTTTGAACCTTTTCTATGAGTGAAGGAACAGTGGTGCTTTTCTGCTTGTTTTATTGATTTAGTAAATAAACAGTACATGTCTGAGATTTAGGTTTACCTGATTCTCTAAAGTGAAATTTCTCTTATCCTTCACGTGTATTGCTGGCCAGGTGTGCCCCAACAAAACCCTGGGCTTCTGTGGAGAAATGGTCTCCGACTTTGTTTTTGTGTTTTGGTAGGTGGATTTGGTGAATATAGGAGGAACTGACATTGTGGATGGGAACCACAAGCTGACTCTGGGGCTGCTCTGGAGTATCATTTTGCACTGGCAGGTAGGACATTTTCAATCACCTGTTAATAGACTTTGAAAATGAGCACTTACTTGTATATCAGCTGCTTGGGGTTGTCATCACAAATGACCACAAGCTGGGTGGCCTCAACAACACAAATCATTTTCTCACGATTCTGGAGGCTACAAATCTGGGATCCAGGTGTCAGCGAGGTTGATTGTTTGGAAACCTCTGTCCTTGGCTTGCAGAAGGTCCCTGTTCCCTGTGTCCCCACACGGTCTTCCCTCTGCCTGTGTCCATGTCCCAAGCTTTGCTTCTTATGCCAAGACACCAGTCAAGTTGGATGCGGGGCCCCCATAGGATCTCAGTTTACCTTAATTACCGCTTTCAAGACCCTATCTCCAAATACATTCACATTACGAGGTACTGGGGGTTAGGACTTCAACACAGAAGATTTGCGGGGGTCACAGTTCAACTCCTGACGACTGGGAGTGGAGGAGACTGGCAGCTGCTCGGTTTTCCTGGCACAGAAAGAAGAAGTGTCTTTTACAAATAATTGAATTTAGCCCGGCCGGTGTGGCTCAGTGGTTGAGCGTCGACCCATGCACCAAGAGGTTGCCGGTTCGATTCCCGGTCAGGGCACATGCCCAGGTTGTGGGCCCCATCTCCAGTGAAGGTCATGCAGGAGGCGGCCGGTTGATGTTCTCTCTCATCGATGTTTCTATCTCTCTTTCCCTCTCCCTTTCTCTCTCTCTAAAATCAATAAAGTAAAAAAAAAAATTAAAAAAATAATAATTGAATTTAAAAATTTCACTTATCAAAAAGTTGCAAAAATAGCTCAGAGAATTCCTACATACCTTTACTCAGATTTCCCAAATGTTAACAGTTGTCCCTATTTGTGTTCTTTCTCTCTTTGCCTAAATACTTCAGTGTGTATTTTCTACAAACAAATTGTTCTCCTAAAATCAGGGAATTCTCTTACATAGCTACAATATATTATCATCATATGAAATGTGTACTGTAACATTAGTGCTTCTGATGTATTTATCACGTCTCTCATCTTCTTTAATCTGGAATAGTTTCTGAGTCTTCCTTTGTGTTTTATGATATGGACGATTTTGAAAAGTACTGAACAGTTACCTTGTAGAACGTCCCTTCATGTGGGTTTGGCTGATATTTTCTCATGATTAGATTCAGGTTATTCGTTTTGGGCAAGGATGCCACAAAAATGACATGGAGTGGTTCTTAGTGCACCTCACCACAAAGCGCATGCTGTCCCTTAGGGTTTTTGGGACAGGGCTTTCATCGTTTGGGTAAAATGGTATTTGCGTATGTCTCCACTCTAACGTGACTGCCCTGTTATTAAAAATACCTCGTGAGATATACTTTGGGACTGTGTAAATATTCAGCTGCTTATCAAATCTTTGTCTATGAGTTCTAAGAGCCATTCGTAATTCTTAGTTGATCAGTTATTATTATGAGGCTTGGCAAATAGTGATTTTTCTAATATCATTGTTCCTTCTGCATTTTATTAACTGGCTTTCTACTTGCAAGGAAGAGCTTTCCCCGGTCTCCTATTTATCTGTCTGCCTTTATCTATCTACTTTTTCATTCATTCATTCATTCATTCATTCATTCATTCATTCATTCTACACTCAGTGTACACTCATGGATTTTTACATATTTAGTAGGTTATAATCTTTTGCTATTATTATTAATTTTGATGCTTAAATTGTCCTAGGTTTGGCCCATGTGATTGATCCCCCTTACATCAGCTCTGTGTCCTTTTGATATGTCCACATCATTCTTTGAGCACGTCCTTAAAACACCTGTCTTACTTTAGAATACTAATGTAAACTATTAGTTCTTGATTAAAATCAGGAAAGGTGCTTCAGTCTTTGATTTTGAATTCAGTCAAAAATTCTTTCTTGCATCCTCATCTTTTGTAGAAAATCAAAACTGAGTTTTCTTCCTATTAAAAGTCCTTTGTATAGTATGAAAATATTACTTTTTTTGTGACTATGAAAATAATGTTTATTGTAACCAAGCCTAACATAAGTGTTGCTTAAGATATAGAAAATGCGGTAACGTATAATGGTGAGGTAAAAAATCACCTCTAAATCCTAGTACCTCAAAATAATCAGTGTCAAAAATGTACTTATCTTTCTAGTGTTTAAAGGAAAATTTGAAATACATTGACGACCAATGACCTGATCCATAGGGTTAAGTGATGTAATATTCCTCATTCAAGGACTGGGTTCCAGTAACTGCTCTGAGTTACAGGCCTGGTTTCTCTTCACAGGTGAAAGATGTCATGAAGGACATCATGTCAGACTTGCAGCAGACAAACAGCGAGAAGATCCTGCTGAGCTGGGTGCGCCAGTCCACCCGGCCGTACAGCCAGGTCAACGTCCTCAACTTCACCACGAGCTGGACCGATGGACTCGCCTTCAATGCCCTGCTTCACCGCCACAAGTGAGCCATGACTCTGCTTAGACGTGGGCTTTCCAAATTTGGATCTCTTCTCTCCCTCCCTCACTGTCATCCCTAAAGCCCGTGGGCCACCACTGCCACTCTCCTCTCTGCGCACATTCTAACAAAGCGTTAAGAAAAGAAATACCATGGGAGAAACTACCCATCAGGTTTTTATTCTGTAGGACTTAAATAGCACAGTGCAATGTCCATGGTTCCTTCTACATATTTATAAGTTTAAAAATGTAGAATAATTCACATAGTTCAATCCCACTCATTCAGCTCTAACCACTAATATATGCAAAGAATTGTGCTAGTATTCATTCTTATACCAAAGGAAAGCTCTATAAATTCAGTGCAATCCCAATTAAATATAGAAAATGATTTTTTTTTCATGAAACTTGTAAACTGATTCTAATTATATGAAAGACAAAGTCCCAAGAAGAGCCAGTGCAATTGTGAAGAAGAAGAATCAGGTTGAAGTACTTCTCAAACAGCAACCAAAACAATTTATGAAGCTACATTAATTAAGACTATGTAGTGCTGTAAATACACTAATATAATTATAGGTTGAACCACATGAAATTGCCAGTATTTGACTGTTTTTGACGTATAACAATGGCAGTTTCTATTCTTCAACCTAACAGAACAAAGGGCTCCAGAAACAGCACCATCCTGATATACAACTGAACTGATACTGCAGATTAATAGGTGGGATGGGACAACTGGTTACCCATACGTAAACCATTGAATTAGAGCCTTACCTCACCATATCCACAAATACATTTCAGCTGTATCAAGGATTTAAATGTAAAAGGCAAAATCTGTTATATGTTTTATTAGATTTTAAATTATTTATTATCTCAAGTTTTGTTTCCTGTATATTCTTGGCTGATATATAAAAATATAATTGACGTTTCTACATCTTAGATCTAGAAACTTGTTAAATTTTTACAAATTTTAAATTTGTTTCTGCAGATTTAAAAAGCATTTGTTTGCAGACTGTCCATGAATTTTAAGTTTCTCCTCTCCTCTCTTGCCCTCCCCTCCTCTCCCCTCCCTTCCTCCCTTCCCCTCCCTCTCCCCTCCCCCCTCCATTTCTCACCCCCACCCTCATTTCTTTTCCCTTAATTTGTGCTTGTCCTTCAATACAATGTTGATTCTAATTGGTGATAGTGAGAAAAATATTTTGCTCTTGAAAATGAAGGGAATAGTTTTTATGTTTTACCTTAAGAATGCTATTTGCTGTAGCTTTTTTGATATACTTTTTATCTGGTTAAAGAATCCTCACACCCAGTCTTTATCCCTTGAGAGAGGTTAACCTCTATTCTTAATTGGATAAGAAGTGTAGTCAGAAAGCTTGAATTTTAGCCAAAACTGTTTTTCCATTGATTAATTGATTCAACAAGTATGTTTGTAGTACTTTCTCTGTATTAGCACAGGGTGTCTTGCAGAGAACAAAGCTAGCAAAAACCCCTGTCCTCTTAGACTTTATGTTCAAATAGAGGGAGGTAGACAATAAAAAAAAAGAAAATGTATGTTGTATAGCATAAAGACATGGTAAACTGGCCCTGGCCAGGTAGCTCGGTTGGCTAGAGCATCATCCTGATGTGCCAAGGTTTGGGTTCGATGCCTGGTCAGGGCACATACAAGAAGCAGCCAACGAGTGCTTAACTAAGTAGAACAACACATTGATGTCTCTCTCTCTCCCCTCTCCCCCTTCAGCACTCTCTAAAATTAATAAATCAAAATTAAAAAAGAAAGAAATGGTAGAAACATCTTGAAGAAAACATATATGAGGCAGGAGGGGAGGCCAGTGGGTGCAGTGGTGTTAGTAAGGGAGTAATAGGAGATGAAGTCAGAGAGGGCACTGGAGTGGAGTGGGAGGCAAATTCCGAAGGTCGGTGGGTCTAAGATGCGAACAGGTGGAGTGCAAAAAAAGGGTAAGTTAAAGCAACAAAATGTCCAATTTGTGGGATTAAAGGAAAATCTAGATAGACGTGAAATACTAGACAATAGTAATATGGACGCAGGAGGTGACTGGAGGGAAATGCTCTCAGGGCTCTTGTTTTAGGAATATCCTGTGAACAGATTAAAGCTGGAAGTTCTGCTCTGCTAGTCTTGGTCTTTCAATAAGAGAATTAGTCCATTTACATTAATTGCAATAATTGATGTACTTAGGTTCATTTTTTACCAATTATTTTGACCTTTTCATTTCTCTTTTTTGTATCTATTTTTCTTTCTTTCTTGTCTTATATTAATAGGTTCCTCTTCCCCCCCCCGCCCCCCTCCTTTTTTTCTTTTACTATTTGGGAAATATTTTATACTATTTGTAGTCTTTTAGTGGTTACTCCAGAAAACGTAATAGGCATATTTAAAAAGTACAAGAATATTAGAATGTTGTATCTGTTGTTTTCATATTTATAAGTTACTTTAAAATATTATATATTTGACCAGTCACTGGGATCTAAAGTTAAACTTTTACATTTAAACTCACAAACAAAACAATCTGAAACTGAACTGTGTTAGATTATAGCAGTGACCACAGTTCCACATGTTTTGTCCTCATTGCATTTTACTTGCATGGTGTTTTCAGGCCTGACCTGTTCACCTGGGACAGAGTCGTCAGAATGACCCCGATCGAGAGGCTTGAACACGCCTTCAGCAAGGCTCAGACGCATTTGGGAATTGAAAAGCTGTTAGATCCCGAAGGTATTGTTCAGCATTTAATTTCAACCTCCATTTGGCTTTACAATTTTGAATATTTGAAGAGCAGTGTTTTTTTAAATTTGTTTGTTTGTTTAGAGGGAATTATGAGAGTTGAGTAGTGTTCTTCCTTTTGAAATAGGTGCAAGTAATTTTATTGCAAAGTTATTCTTACTTTTGCACTTAACAATTTGTAGGATCCCTTAGGAGGAAATTTAATTGCATCATTGGAGAAGTTATTTGATACCAGCATAAGATTTAAAGTTTTAAGAAAATATAATTATTAGATAAACAATTCAGTATTTGGTTTATTTTATTTAAATGTATTTTTACATAAGCTTCTTGGATATGAAAACCTTAGTTACAAATGTTGTAGAGTTGAATTCTACACGTAGTCTCATCATGTGAACAAATTCTGTCATTATCTTAAATGGTAGTTTATCTTTGAGTATTTGAGAGAAGCTTTTAGGGAAGAATTTTAAGACATGAGATACTGAACAAAAATAAGAAAGTTTCTCTGCCTTTACGTCATTTATTATTATATGGAATAGAAACTTACTGAGCTATGATATTGCAAAGATTATATAATTATATTGTTTATGGGTACTAAGAATAGTTATTTTATATCTCCTATGGAGCAATTCACATATTTTGGACATCTAACTGAAGCTGGTCTTTTTCTTCCACTTCTAGATGTTGCTGTCCAGCTTCCTGACAAGAAATCCATAATTATGTATTTAACATCTTTGTTTGAGGTGCTACCTCAGCAAGTCACCATAGATGCCATCCGAGAAGTGGAGACGCTTCCAAGGAAATACAAGAAAGAGTGTGAAGAAGGAGATATCAATATACAGGTACAGGTACATTTTTATGGAAATGTTTGACTTGCCATATTTGTTATCTCTTAGGTACTAGATAAAAACTCTTTTAGGGGATTTTTTTCTTGACTGAGAACATCTTGGCTTGTCTGCTTACATAAGAAGTTCAGTTCATCAGTTAGCATGCTGTCACGTGTCACATGCATGTATGGAAAACCGTAACTCAACTGAATTCTTAAGAAGGAAAATAGTCTGGCCGGTATGGCTCAGTGGTTGAGCATTGACCCCATGCATCAAGAGGTTGCTGGTTCGATTCCTGGTCAGGGCACATGCCTGGGTTTTGGGCCAAATCCCCAGTGAGGGGCATGCAGGAGGCAGCCAATCAATGTTCTCTCTCATTGATGTTTCTCTCTCTCTCTCCCTCTCACTTCTTCTCTCTCTAAAATCAATAAAGGAAAAAAAAATTTTTTTTAAAAGAAGGAAAATATACTATTTCACAAAGAAAGGGGGTGCAGGGCTGTGATCATGCCGCTGTGTGACATGCTTAAGAACCAGTGTTTTTCCATCATTTGCTCACCATCTTTCATCACTGTCATTTCGTGCTAAAGATGTTTTTTCTCATGTCAGCCTAGTTTCGTTCTAAGTACTAATTTTCTTTTTGCCCTTAACAAAAGGATTGTAACCATTATATTTTCATCAGGTCTATCAAAATACAAACTTTATTTTCTCTTTCATTTAGGAGGAATAATTGAGAATTTGTTACTTGGTGGATTTTTTGCTTAAAGGCTTATAATGGTTCTTTATTCATTAGGATGAAAATTAGTACTCCCTCCCCCCAGGAGACATAAATAAAGTCATGAATTTTTCTTCCTGAATTACCCTGCCTTGAATTAATCCATATTTTATCTTATTCTGTTTTAGTCTAACAGACCCTCTTAATTCATAAAATGAGAGAATCTGAACAGTTGGGTGAGACCTTAAAAAGTCATTGGGTCCAACATTTCAGCAACCCAGAGATACACATGAATTTCAAAATGATAAGAAATACATTTCAGAGAGACGAAAAGCAGGGGCTTTAAAGCTTACATTTTATTCCTGTCCCGACTTGCTTTGGATTTGTTACTTACCCTGTGAACCACAGTTTTCTCTGTAAAATCTGGATGAAACCACCCACTTCATAAAGATAAGGAACTCAAAGTGGCTAAAGTAATATTAATAAGCACTCCGTAAGCAGCAGCTGTCATGATTATAGTTTTTCCTTCTTAATTTGTTAGCATTCATTCTCACTCCACAGGTGCCTTTTTAAAAATCTTCATTAATTCCCAGATAGTCATAATGCTCTTGAATGGTCATCGCGTCTTTTTTTTTCCCTTTTCCACGGTTCAGAGAACTTAGTTCAGATTTTGGGGGGTAATAGGTACCAATCCTTTTAACTACTTCATTTAAAAAATAGCATGATTGCCCTGGCCGGTTTGGCTCAGCGGTTAGCGCGTCGGGCCTGCGGACCAGAGAGTCCCGGGTTTGGTTCCCACTAAGGGCACGTACCTCGGTTGCAGTTTGTCCCTGGCCCCGGTTGGGGTCGTGTGGGTGGCAGCCAGTCGATGTGTCTCTCTTACATCGATGTTTCTCTCTCTCTCTTCCTCCTTTTCTCCCTCCTGCTCTATCTGAAGATAAATGCAAAAATGTCCTCGGGTGAGGATTAAAAAAAAATAGCATGATTTATAGAAAAAGAAAAAAACTTATTGAGGAGAAGAGGCGAGAGATGGGGCCAGATTTTGAACGTAGGGGGCTCTTTTTATTAGTTTAAAGATCAAATGGTGTTGAGGAAAAGCTGTGATGGTTTTAGAATTGACTGAAAATGCTGAGAAGCGTTTGTTTGGCGTAGTTATTATCCTGCACTAATGATGTACCATTTTAAGCAGCTCAGATCATCTTCTGAGGTTGATTTTTGGTTTGAGTCATTTGTTTATTGGATTGGGCTCCTTTTGTTAGAAAGCTGGAGTAGTTTGCTTTCTAGTCAAGGCCATTCTCTCCTAAAAAGGGAGGAGATTTCATGTGTCTGCCTTGCTGGGTAGATAAAACAATCACTTCTGGGGTGGGCTCAGCGTGGCGTGAGAACTGCGAAGCCATTTGTGGTTTTGATTAAAAGCAGGTGCATTAACATTAACCTCTTCATTTGCATGCTTTCATTCGTGCCTTAGAGACCGAAGTAAGCTAATTGAAGAAATAAAATGGGGTCCAGTTTTAATCACCGACTGACCGAGCTCGCCCTCGGTGCTTCGCTAACAGCCTGCACTCTCGCTGTCTTTCCACCAACGGCTAAAGCGTGCGGTGGTCGCCGCGTCGTTCTTGCATTTCTCTTTAACTTCTCGGTTGCAAGTCTCCTCGTGTGTTTTAACTAATCCCTTCTGGATGTGTGCATTTAGATAATGCCTTCCATCCATCTCCCACCTCCCTTGTCCAGTGCTTATCTCAGCGACCTTCGGCTGGTCACACACTAGTGTTCCTAGTTCTCAGATAGCGTCCTGAGAGCCTAGAGGCTTGGTACTGAACGTTCTCCAGGGTTGTTTTGACTCTACAGCTTTAGAACTTGAGATCCAGAACTGAACTCATGTTCCCTTCTCTGTCTTTGGCATCTTGTGTCCTATTTATCCTGTGTTTCATCTGTGCACTCTGGCTGGGTTTTGTAACTCCTGCGTATGGTTTACTAGGCCTGTTTGAGTCTCCCTCCAAATGTCTCTGGTCCGTGTTTCCTTTCTGTTCCAGCCTTCATGCTAACTGAAGACCTCACCTTCTCTTGTCGTTACAACACCCAGCCTCCCTCCACAATTCATCCCGGGCCACCTCACTGCAGTCATGGTGGCCTGTTCCCTCTCCTTCCCCACGAGTCTTGTACATGTGGGTTTCTCTCTCTGAAATGCTCCTCCGCCCACTGTTTTCATGGTAAGCTTCCAGTCTCTCTTCAGTTTCAATGGACCTTTTTCAGAGACGTCGTCCCCGATTCACTTATTGCAATCCAACCCTACACACCCTTACACACTCACACTCATTCAGTTTCTTGCTGTCTCAGTGATTTTGTCAACTATGTGAAGAATTTTAAATGGTGTCTTATGGCACTGGGAAAACAGTGAGAGATTTTAAGTGGGGGAGTCTTGTGATGTGCCTACATTTTCAGAGATTATTCTGGCGGCTGAGTGAGAAGTGGGTTGTAGAGGTGGGAGAGTGGGTGGCCACGGGACGTATGACACCAGAGAGCAGAACAGCAGGCTGTTGTCGTCCTGAGGACAGACGGCGGTGGTAGAGATGGAGAGGACTGGGTGGCTTGGAGACACATTTTGAAGGTAGGAATGGCTTACTTATTAAATGTGAGAGGTGGAAGAAGGAGAGAAAGCAAGTCTTCTGGTTCTTAGTTGGAGGAGTTTAGTGCATGAAGGAGCCCATCACAGACATGGGAAAGCCCAAGGAAGAAGATGTTTGGGGAAGAAATAAAGGGTAAATACAAACACGGTTTGATATCCCTTTGAGACACGGAAGTGAAGAGGTTAAGGTAGCTGGACAGAGGGGTTTGGAGTTTGGGACCAGAAACATAAAGGTGGTTGTCAGTGGGATGCAGATGGTTCTTTAAATTCCATGGCAATGAGTGAAGCCTCTCAGACCAAGTACACAGAGAACAGAAAAAAGGGCCAGGACTTCATTTTCGAGGAGATTCATTACTTGCAGTTTGACTATGGAAAACTAATACGGTGTTACTGAAGCAGGGAAAGGGGGCTTCTAGAGGACGGGGGTGCCAGCCAGACAGAACACTGCTGAGAGCTTACGTAAGAAAGGGGGCGACCAGATCTCTGGGTTCGCTTGGCACAGTTCTGGTGCATGTGTGTTGTCCCAGCATCGTTTTTATAAAAATGTTCTAGTTTGTTGGTTAATTACATGGTCACCCTAAAGATGATGCTAGAAAAGTGGCTTTGACAGTGGGAAGGGTATTGGTGACATTGGCAGAAAGTCTTTTCACTTGAGTGATGGGGACCAATACCAAATCTGAAAGGGCGTGTTACGAATTGTAGCTGCCACATACCTGGGCATTTCCTATATTGTTCTCCAGACATTTTTGTATGTTTGAAATGCATGCAGATTATGGATGAGAGGTGATTAAGTGAATAGGCTGTCAGCACATTGTACAGAGGTTCTGCCCTGCGAGGGAACAAATGAACAAGAGACAGTGCATTTGGTTATAAGGTTCTAAAGTATATAGAAAATATTCCATTGCTTGAGATAAATTTAGTCCCATGGGCTTAAAAAAAAAAAAAAAAAGCCAGCAAGTAAACTACAGGACAACCACCTCTAAAATATACCATCAGCAGCCTCTGTGTGTCAAAAATAAAAGGCTAAAATGCATTTCAGTCAAAGCAGTTTAATTAGGGTCAAAGCAGAGTTCTAATCTTTATTTCCTTTTCTTTAACTTATATTTATCCTTTAAGGCCCAACATGATCCTGTAAGAAACTTTCCTATTTTAGCCCTTGCTGAACTCAAAAAGCATCTCTTATTGGAACCATGGAATTTGTAACTGTGCTCATAGCCATTTTGTTTCTGTTCAGTAGTGATCCAGTGGGTTACTTGTCTCTTCCCAGCTAGGTTAGCGTCCCCGTGAGCACAGGATCCGGAGGGCATGCGCTTCTCTGCCCTCTGCCATCCTAGCGCACTTCGTAAACACTTTCCGACTGGCTCCAGGCACGGCTCAGCCAGCGCCTGAGAGCTGGCTGAGTGCCCGAGACACAGTGGGTTCTTCATGCCTGAAGGTTCCCCATACAGCGTGTCTCTGTTGGACACCTCATCTTCACATCGCATGTGTGTTTTCTCCCGGCTTTGTTTTCCTAGAGCTCAGCGCCAGAGGAGGGGCACCAGAGTCCCCGGGCTGACACCCCCAGCACCGTCACTGAGGTCGACATGGATCTGGACAGCTACCAGACAGCCCTGGAGGACGTGCTGACTTGGTTGCTTTCTGCCGAGGACACTTTCCAGGAGCAGGATGACATCTCTGATGATGTGGAAGAAGTCAAAGAGCAGTTTGCCACCCATGAAGTAAATAATCTGTCGCCCATGAGTAGGATCTGTCTGCCACCATCGTGCCTGTGCCTTATCAGGGGCTCTACCCTGATATGTATGTTTACCTAATTCTGCTCCACAGAAAGGTCGTGGCACATTTTAGGACTTGCGATATTTAAATAGGGCTTTGTTATAAGGTTGGCGTGGGTGATTAACTGCATTGGAATCAGGTTTCAGATTTTAACTTGATTGTAACTTGTGTACTCTGTGGGGCCACTGACACAAAGCAACGCCTGGTGCTGCTGGTTTTTGAAGTGTGTTGTTAGGGTTAAAACACAAAATGGCTAATCAATACACCAAGTCTTTGGATTTGGAATGTTCCCTAGAAAGTAATTATTTTTATTTACTGTAGGACTAAGCAAATGTCATATCCAGTGTTCATGTATAATTTTATATAATGAAAATGTCCTACTATTTTGAGGATATATTATATTGCACTGTAGTGATTTGATCATATGGAGATTTCTTTTGGATTAAGTAGTTTTTTTGTGTGATGCTGGTATGTTAATTGATAGGTCTTATTTGCTGTTTCGGTTTGACAATAATAGAAATTGTCATATTTAAGCAGTTCCTCTTGGGTGAACATGGTGTTTTATTTATTCTATTTTCTCATAATTCCATGTTCATGGTCTATCAGTATCATAATCAGCATCTACTTGAAAATAGTTGCTATAATCAATTGTAATATTGTTCTTTTTGATCTAGTCCCTTTTTTTACTTAGGCCAGCTGCTTCTTTCCTATATTCAAAGTTGGGTCACAGTCTACTGTATTCTACATGGCTACCTTTTTCTGCAGCTTTGCTATTTAAGCATTAACAATTTCTTTATTTTTTTGCAATGAGCAGCCCACAAATCATAATGATATACTTTTTTAGGCTTTTATGATGGAGCTGACTGCACACCAGAGCAGTGTGGGGAGTGTCCTGCAGGCAGGAAACCAGCTGATAACACAAGGAACTCTGTCCGATGAAGAGGAATTTGAAATTCAGGAACAGATGACCCTGTTGAATGCTAGATGGGAGGCACTGAGGGTGGAGAGCATGGACAGGCAGTCCCGGTGAGTGGAAAAAAAGAAATGAACACTTTATCCCATAAAGTGCATTGCCCAGTTTAGCTGAAATAGAAGTCTGTATGTCTGTGAAAGCAAGATAATTACAGAGCTTGCCTTGTAAAATTTGACTCTTTTCTTTGTGGGATGTTGCTGCAGTTTTGTATGATCTTTGTTTCTCCTTTGATGTGTTAACCAAATTAAACAGTAAAAGTCGGAGTCCCCTGAAAAAAAAAAACAAAAAAAACTTGGAGTACCGAAATTAGAGAAAAGGAAAAGACACTTCATATGAACAGTTATTGATTTGCAGTATTAAAACTGGCTAACCATCAATCAACTCATTATGAAGGCAGGATGATGTAGTATTTATTTACGATTTGGTTTTGTAACATTTTTTAAAGCAGTCCCCCCACCCCGTGGTTCATTTCATTTCCTGCATTGTGTGTGTTAAGGAGCAAACTACATTCCATTGCAATTTCCACCTATTTAATATGCAGGAATTCCTGATTGAAGAAACAATGATTTAGAGACCAATGGTGGGTGCTGTTACTTGCATTCTCTGACTGCATTTAACTGACTCCATGTAGGGAGAACATGAAAGTTTTTTTGCTCATTTCTATATTTAAAGGCTAAATGGTACTTTAAATGGTCAGGCGGGAACGCGTTTCTTTGCGGCGTTTCTTTGCGGCCTGTGCGTATCTGCCCTTGCCAAGGGGAAGAGCCGGTGGGAGTCATCTGTGTCCCTCCCTGGCAGGCTGCACGACGTGCTGATGGAATTGCAGAAGAGGCAGCTGCAGCAGCTCTCCGCCTGGTTGACACTCACGGAGGAACGCATTCAGAAGATGGAAACTTGCCCCCTGGATGATGATTTACAATCTCTACAAAAGCTGCTGGAAGATCATAAAGTAACTCTGGCTCATACTTCTTTTCTGCCTTGCCAAATATCAAGCAGCAGCACTTAGCATTCTCAGGGGCTTCTGTCGTGAGTGCAGAGGCGGGACATTTCTTCAGTGTCCTCTGTTATTCAGCAGCTTGAGGGTGGGTTCATGGGGATGTGGCTTTTCTGGGATGAATGCACAGGGACATTTTGTTTGGGTACGTATAGTTCTCTTATGGACACACATAGCTTTCATACGATTCTCAAGGGTTGTTTGGGCCTGTAAGTGGTTAAGAACCCTAGTGCGTGGGCATCCACGCTGTGTGCAGGTAAAGCAGCAAACCCTCAGATGTATCTCTGCCCAATCATTTAAGGAAAGCTATTGCTTCTTCTCTGATCTAGGAAAGTGTGGGGCACCAGGTGAAGAATCAGAATTGGGTGGACAAATTAATTTGGTCACACATTTAGGAGCTAACTTTTCATGGTCAAGGCAAGGGAGGGCCAATAGCCTCTCTGCAAGTTGTTTGGATGATCTGATTTTTCAATGAAATGTCTGGATAACTGATAAATAAAGCTTTGGGGATACTTTAAATGCAACCCAAGAGGCATTGGACAACACTGTTGGTAGTGTTTGAGTAAATTACCTGTATACGTACGGTCTCCGCACCTGCGTGCTCTTCCTGTGGAAGACATGAACGTGGAACTCATCTGTGTGCCCTCAGTTGCTCTCCTGGAGAGCTAATCGGAATAGCTGCCGGCTGTCAGGTAGCAACTACTTATCTCTCACTTTATGCCTTGCTGCACTAGAGAAAATGATCTTTGTACAGTTAAATTCAGGACTAGTTTTGATTTACCAATTCTACATTCTCATCTTACTTCCTAGTACAGACATTCAACTCATTTATGCTACATTATTTTTTGCCAGAATTTGGAATTAAAGTCATGACATCCCATTTGCAATCTGTTATGACCTTGCAATGTGAAACTGCTTTGGTTCATAATGAAATGTAAAGATGTATAACAGGCTTGTTTCATCAGTAGAACATTTAGGGTAATGGTTGGAAATTTAAACATAGTGCCTCATTAAATGTCCTTAATTACTACTGACAACCGAGTGGATTTTAAACAGGTAAATGTGAAAGAATAGAAATAATGGTGTATCTTAATTTTTTTTCTCTAGAGTTTGCAAAATGATCTTGAGGCTGAACAGGTGAAGGTGAATTCATTAACTCACATGGTGGTAATTGTTGATGAGAACAGCGGTGAGAGTGCCACAGCTGTCCTAGAAGATCAATTACAGGTAAGCACCCCAAGAAGGAGGGTACCAAGGGACCTGTGGCCTGAGACCAATTACATCTACCCTTATTCTTTACGTCCCATCACACTGTTTGTTTATTGGGGAGAGTAGAAGAAGCTACTTCAGGTTGTACGTCCCAGTTGGGGTTCCACAGCCTGTGGGTTACAGGAGTACCTTGGTATCATTCCTTGACATGAGCCCTTGGGGTGAGTGGGCAGGGCTGCTTGAGGTCACAGCTTCCTTGTGAGTAATAGTAACAAGGCTAGGAAGCACCGGAACTGATCTCCCCAGGTGGTCCACAGGTTTCTTGCTCAGAATCACTTGAGGAATGTGTTACAGTGTAGATTCCTGGGCTCCATGCAGACCTGGACTCCTGGGAGTGGGGCTCGGTGGACCTGCACTTTAAAAAAATGTCCATGCATATTGAAATTTGAGGATTTCAGCCACATAGGAGTTAATAAACCCGTTTCTTTGGTGAATCAGTGTGTGATTTCAACAACAGTTTTGGGGACCCCAACAAATTGCTTCTTTTTGCGCAAAGGTTATAGTGTAAAGTCTTTACAACGAGAATGATTGGTATTTCATTTGAATGACACTGGGATTCTCCGCTGTGATGTTTCCAGTTTATGATTTTTCAGAAACTTTCAGAGTATACTTTCATCATATGAAATCCTTTTTCTTTTGTTTCATCATTTAAAGTTGGCCAGGGGTTCAGAGACTGGTGCAGAAGTACTTAGTTATTACAGTAGTCTGAAATGTGGGCATTCATGTCTAGCCCACTGAACAGTGAAGAAACTGAAATTCAGAGACGTGAGGTGATGCCTTTGAGAGTTAAATGGACAGTGAGTTTTCATGCTGAGACCTATTTTCTGGCTCTAAGTTTTCTACCCTTGGAACTGTACACAGCTTTTTCTGGTGTTAAATATCAAAATAAGATAATATGAATTAAATAATTCTTGTTCATATGTAAGTAATGTAGAAATAAAATTGAACATTTGTTAATCATTATTTATAAAATGGTAACAAAATAATTTGTCAGGAAAGCCATCATGAAGAATGATTTTTTAAAATATGTAATCAAATGTATTTATTTAGTATGCTAATACTTGTACACATTCTATTGCCAAATTTTGTGAAATTTTCTATGGATTATGTGATATAAACAGAAAAAAATCAATTAAATACATTTAACAGGAATTCTCTCATTCAACACAGTTTTTATAAGGTTAAAATTTTATTTTTGTATGACAGATGAAAATGTTCTTGGCATGTAAAAGGTGGTTAGGAAATTATTGATGCATTGAATTTTGTTTTAAAGATAATTATAGCCTGAAACAAATCGACGCATAAAAAGGGGATGTTTGATCTATTTTGACAATGTATGTAAAAATGTTAAATTCTCAAGTAAAAACCACAATAAAATAGAGCTGGAATTTGAAGTAGAAAATTAACAGGATAGACTTCTGGTTGTGCTACCTTCTAGCTATGTAATGTGAAATAATTAGTTATATTCTATGGAAATTAGTTTTTCTCATCTATAAATTTATAGGATTCATCTGTATTATTTTAAAGCAAAAATACATATATTTTTATAACTTGCTACTTTGTAATAGAGAACAATAGGTGTCAAGAATTTCTTTAAGGGTCATAGCTATCTCTTAAGGCTCTGTTGACAAAGGATGGCTTCTTCCTTTACTAGAAACTTGGTGAACGTTGGACAGCCGTGTGCCGATGGACTGAAGAACGCTGGAACAGGTTACAGGAAATCAATATGTTGTGGCAGGAATTGCTGGAAGAACAGGTATGAAACTGCTATCCATATGGTCAAAATAGATGGTGGATGCGAACTCATCTTTAATTATGGCATTCGAATAAGGTCTTCTATACTTTTCTTCTAAAGGAACATTTACAAATAATTATTTATCATTTTAAAGGTCAGATTTGTATCCGTTTTACTTGGAAATTATTCATAGAGATTGTATTATATGGTTCCCTTGTAAGAACACTTTGATCTGTGTTTATTATTTGGAATGTTACTATTTAGATATGCTACTTTCAGGGTTTGCTTGACATAATTTATTGCATTTGTGTCGAGTAATATGTTTGAACTTGCATCAACACGGTGCCTCGCATATAGTTTGTGCTTAATAAATAATGAATAAATGAATCCACTCAATACTTTGTGGCCTTTAAATCACAAGAATTTTTATTGATTTTTAAACAGAATAACTACTGAAATGAACTAGAAAACATTATTTAGCAACACCATTGATTTAACATTTGGATGATAGTATATTTTTCCCACTAAAGAATACCATGGTAAATGAACCTTTGGCGCAAAGCTGCCACCTTAAGTTTCCGGTCAGAGTGGTAGCCCTTTGCCCACCTCCATCCTTCCAGAAAAGCAGCTATCAAAACAGAATGCAAATAAGCGAAACTTTTCTCTGAAAACACCAAACAGTTGTGGTTTAGAAAACAAGCAGATACTGTATTCCCACATCTCAGTGTCCATTTTGATTATTTTAAATGCATTTTATTTCCACGTATAAAAAAGAAACTATATTCTTTTCAGGTGATAAAAACACATGTATAATGTTCTGTGGTTTATTAAATATGGTGCAGACAGAACATCTTCAAAAGTGAGAAAAGTGAGGTGCAAAATTTGTCTCAGTATAAATTGTTAATTACTACTCCCTGCCCCCAATCATTGATCACAATCTTCCTATTAAGAATCACATAATGGACCTGGTTCTGATTTCTGAAATATTCACAGTTCACTACAAATACTTACATTTACTTAAATTCTTCTTTTCACATCAAAACGTAACATCGAATAGTTAAAATTTTACTTTAATATTGACAGTAGGAGATGTTGATTGAGAAAATCATTGTGTTATTTTTCTGCTAAATAACATAATTTAAAATTAAAAAAAAATTTTTTTTTAATCCTCACCTGAGGATATTTTTTCCTTTTATCTTCAGAGTAGGAGGGGGAGAGAGAGAGAGAGAGACATCGACTGGTTGCCTCCTGCATGACCCGACCAGGGCCGGGGACCGAACTGCAACCGAGGTACTTGCCCTTGACTGGACTCGAACCTGTGACTCTTTGGTCTGTGGGCCAATGCTCTAACCACTGAGAAAAACTGTCCAGGGCTAAAATTTGGAAAAAAAATAATTTGGTAAATAAAAATATTTAAAAATAGGGAGTAGCTAGAACTTTGGCCAATATTTTAGGTTTAAAGCTGACCTTTGGACGACTTTCTGCTAGAGATATGGAAGGAGGGAGCCTGTGAAAATGGAGAGTTGAAGCCAACATGGGCACTTAATAGAGAGACAATCTGCTGTTGCAGGAATGAGCCCGAGTCAGCTGCCTCTGAATCAGAAAACTCTTTCGAGGGATTATTGTGCACTCAGCTGCCGAGGCTTTGAGAGTCAGAAATGGGCTGTGAGAATTAGTTCCATACTTCCGTAACACAGGCCAGTGTTAAGTGTGGCCTGGAGGATATCCTGTAAATGACTCCAGCCTGCTTTCCAACCTTCCTTTTCCCTCTGTCCTTTCCCGTACCCTGTGCTCAAACCCCGCATTCCCGGTTGGTAGCCCATTGCTAATTGCCAAAGCCACAAAGGACAGAGCTGGTCCTTTGCCACTGTGTGCTCCGATGCGTGGCACCTGGGAGGTGCCTCGTGGTTTCTGTTGTTGTTTTGTTTTTGTATTTTGAAAGAGTGAATGCATTTCATTTGTTTTCTAGCCTTTGTGTTTTTGTTTAAGGATTGACCTCTGCTGTGGAATGCCTTTAGCCTCATCTCTGCATTTTTAAGTTCTCTCCAGCCATTAAAGACCATGGAATCATCCATAGCTGTCCCCTGCCCTGCTCCCCCGCCCCTAACCTGGGAGCCATCTCTTGTGTGGTGTCTGCACTTTGTGCCATAGGTGTCCTGGGCGTATCTTATTACCCTTCCCACATTGAGGGCAGGGTCCATTTTTGTCTTTTATGTTCTTAATCTTCATCTTTCGTGTGTGTGTGTGGAATATAGAGGATGGGAATAGTTGTTACATTCACTGATAAAAAACTAGAGAAAGAATTGATTCCGTTGCAAATATAGAACTAAGATCCCCCCACCCCCACTCCACCCAGTTCTATAGAAAAGGCTTTCTGCCGTAGACACTATGTTTTGGGCAGAATGATCCCAAAGTAGCCATGTTGTTTTCCACTCCTGCTTCAAGTTTATCTCTTTACTTCTGCCTAAAACAACATGTATCGTTGGCCAATGCAGTTTAAATATCTTTAGACCGGCTTTGGACTATCCTCAGGCTTCTTCCTTTAACCGTAATTGCTGTGGAACCTGGGCGTTAGTGTGGTTTTCCAGCACGATGCTGTGGAAAAACCATTGGCTCTGGAGGGTGGGTCTTTGATCTAGCTTCTGTGAACTAGCCAAGAGAGCTTGGATGCAGAACTTGGCTTCTCTCTCTTTCCTCCCTAAAAGGAGGGGCTGAGACAAGACAGTCTCTGAGATTCCTTCTGTTTCCTGAGTGTTGTAATGTGATACTTTTGGAAACTCAAATAGCCTTTTAGATCCGCCAGCCTCCCTGAGAATCAAGTTTACTTATCCAGGTGTGAGGCTAATTCCAGATTGGTCTGTTGCAAATATGAGAAGGATAATGTCCTTAAAGAGATGTCTTTTCTGTGTCATTCATGCCTCACGCTTCGGTGTTTGAAGTCCTTATCTGAGATAAAGGGGAAGCCTCTAAGAACATGTGTTGGAGATTTGGTAACTAGATTGAATTACCGAATGATTCCCCAAATATATTGCTAACTTTTGTTATTATTTGTAGTGCTTGTTGAAAGCGTGGCTAACTGAAAAAGAAGAGGCTTTAAAAAAAGTCCAGACGAGCAACTTCAGAGACCAGAAGGAGCTGAGTGTCAGCGTTCGACGACTGGCTGTAAGTAAGCCTGTGATGTTAGTATTTCCTTTCAATGGTTAATACAACCCCGTAGATACAGAGTGAGACACATCACCCCACACTGGAATGATCTAGAACCAGGAGTCTTATGTTTTAGCATTAGAGAATTGCAAGGGTACGTTTTGCTATAAAATATACATACTTACATTTTCTGACCAGGGAACGGGAAGATGAAGTCCTGTTAGAAAAGAGTCATGGCCTGGATGTGGAGAAAAGGGGACCCTAGGACACTGCTGGTGGGAATGCAGACGGGTGCAGCCACTATGGAAAACAGTGTGGAGTTTCCTCAAAAAATTAAAAATGGAACTTCCATTTGCCCCAGTGATCCCACTTCTAGGACTATATCCTAAAAATCCTGAAATACCAGTCAGAAGGAGTGTGTGCACCCCTATGTGTAGCAGCATTGTTTACAATAACTAAGATCTGGAAGCAGCCCAAGTGCCCATCAGCAGATAAGTGGATAAGAAAGCTGTAGTACATTTACACAGTGGAATACTATGCAGCTGTAAAAAAGAAGGATCTGTTATCCTTTGAGACAGTATGGAGGGACCTGGAGATTATTATGCTAAGTGAAATAAACCAGTCAGAGAAAGACAGATATCACATGATCTCACTTATATGTGGAATCTAATGAACAAAATAAACTCATGAATAAAGTAGAACCAGAGGCATGGAAATCTGGAACAGACTGAGGAGTCTCAGAGGGGCAGGAAGAGATTAACCAAAGAATGCATATGCATATGCGCATTGTCCTTGGATGCAGACAGTAGGGTGGTGAAAGACAGGTGGGACGGGAGCTGGGTGGAGGGGGGCAATGGGGGGGAAATTACATCTGTAATACTCTCAACAATAAAGATAATAGTAATAAAAAGGGAGTCATCTAACAAATATCTGAAATACTAGATTTTGAAGGAAGACATGGAAATGAAGCGTCAAGCACTGGACCAGCTGAGTGAGATTGGCCAGGATGTGGGTCAGTTACTTGATAATCCTAAGGCATCTAAGAAGATCAACAGTGATTCTGAGGAACTGACTCAGAGATGGGATTCTTTGGTTCAGAGACTAGAAGATTCCTCCAACCAGGTACAGTTTGCTCTGGATAGTGTATTGTGCCATTAAGTAGAAATTAAATGTTCAGGTTAGTTTTAGTTTTTATGACATAAAAGAGTAGTAGCTAAACTAAAAAGTTGGTTCTATATACTTGGATTACTACAAAATGGAAAAATTGACATGAAAGTCTTAATTTTTCTAAAATAAATTTTAATAGCTCTTCAAAAAAAGACAACAAACCACATGGATTAATATTCAGTATTTTAACCCTTGCTAACTGATGACAGACATGAATCCATTAAATGATCTTTAAATCTTATTCATTTGAAAATATTTCAGTGAATTGATCAAAAATAAAACCTTGGCTTATACATAGCAGCATTATTCACAATAGACAAAAAGTGAAATAACTCAAATGTCCAATAGATGGATGGATAAACAAAACATGGTATATCCATACAATGGAATATTTATGGGCAATAAAAACAATGACGTACTGGTACATGCTATGACATGAATGAACCTTGAAAACCTTATGCAAGTAAAAGGAGGCAGTAACAAGATTATAGGCACTATGCTTCTATCTATACGAACTATCCAGAACAGGCAAATTCATAGAGACGGAAAGTAGCTGAGTGGTTGCCAGGAGCCAGCGGGGAGAGGAGGATGGGAAGTGACTGTGAATGGGTTCAGGGTTTCTTTTTGAAATGATAAGATTATTCTGGAATTAGAAAGTGGGCATGGTTGCTAACTCTGTGAATACACTAATAACCATTGGATTGTACATTGTCAAAGAAATGATTTTTCTGGCTTGTGTATTATATCTCAATGAAGCTGTAAGAAAACATTAAAACTCTGGCTGATTTTATCTCAGGTGACTCAGGCTGTAGGAAAGCTGGGGATGTCTCAGATTCCTCAGAAGGACCTTTTGGAGACTGTTCACATTAGGGAACAAGTAACCACAAAACGATCTAAGCAAGAACTGCCTCCTCCTCCTCCTCCAAAGAAGAGACAGATCCCTGTGGATATGGAAGCTAAGAAAAAGTGAGAACAGACATGAAATGTTCCCAACCCAATATTGCACACCATGTATTTTGTACTTGGTACTTTGTTCCTACTAATCACCAATCATATGCAAATTTAGACATAATTATTGGTGTGAGCCATTCGCTACCCCTGAGTCTTCTGAATATTCTACCTCCCACTGGCTAAGCATCTCCGTTGCCTCGGATGGTTTTATTTATCCTGTGTTCAACCTGAACTGTGTGCCAAAACCCTCTTTTCTTCCTTTCCTATCATTTTCCTTGGGAGGATATGATTGCCCATGATTCCTCATTTATTCTTCTTTTCACTATTACGATTCTGACAGTTTTGCTTTAGATAGATCTCCTTATTGTTGGTCAATGTCCTTTCTCTTCTCGCAAGTCAAAAAAATACTTAATTCAGGGAAGTCATTAGTCTCCTTTATTCTTCACTCCTCATTCTTTCTTCATGTTTTCTTTCTCCCTTTGTTAATTCCTTCTTCTGGATTCATTAACAGACTCTTTGTGTTTGGCTTGAAGACTCCTTTGGCATACAGTATCTTTTCATCTTATTGATTCAAAATAAGTAAGGGTCTTTGTGAGAGGAATGATCACACCTGGCGCAGACCAAGCTTTTACTAATGCCAGCTGCTCTGTAAGCCAAACTGTGTCCCAGGTGCTGTGTCCCAGGTGCTGTGCCTCACATGCGCTGTGGCATCCAGTCCTCAGGACAGCCCTGGAACAGCACTAGTATTCTCTCCCTTTCACAGTCGAGTCCCGGTGCTCTGGTAAATGGGCAGTTAGTTTTGCCTGAATAAAAATGATATGATTTCCCCAATTTAGCTTTTGTCAGACAAAGCAGGATTCCAATTTCACCAGATGATTTTCATTATGATGATAGGGCTGTGAGTTCTCCCAACAGCCTCTCCCTGCAGGACCCGTGTACCTCCGGGGAACTGGGACTTTTGACACCCAGGCAGCAGATGAGGAAGATGCTTTTGCTGTTACTGTTGTCATAGACCTTTCATTCCTGAGTGTTTGCAAGATATCTGCCAGGCATCTCTCCAGTGCTGACATTTGGAAGCAGAGAAGGTTGTAGAAAAACTAGGGTGCATCTATAGATTCTGGTACCAATTACAGTGTCGGTGGGGGTGGGGTTCTCCGAAGAAGCAATTCGTGGGACGCCAGCTGGGTGTCCTGTAGTTCAACTCAATTCTGACACTGGCTACTGGGAGACAGCATCCGATCCCACAGGTTACAGGTTGTCCTACAGGTTGTTACCTGTGCTTCTAACTCACCAGCTATGAATCAGAGGTTCCCAAGACCTCCTCTTTGGGTTTGATCAATTCGAGTGGCTCACCGAACTCAGAAACATTTTACTTGCTACATCGCTAGTTTATTAGGAAAGGCTTTAACCCAGGAGCCGCCAGGGGGAAGGCCAGCATAGAACGAGGGAAAGAGCACACCTCTATCATTATTAACTTTGTGGCCTGGGTCACTTATTTAAAACCTCTGGGAGCTCAGTTCCTTCATCATTTAAAGGAATAATGGTAGCGCATACGTCATAGGGTTGTAGTGAGGACACCCTGAGTTAATACACATAAAAGGCTTAGAAAAGGGTCTGCTGTGCTGTGTGGCCGCAACGTGGGAAGGTTTCTCCTCCCGTTCGTCCTCATTGTGGGTTTCACTCCCAAGCCGGTATACTTTTCTTCTTTCCCGCTATCATGATCTTTGTCCTGGCTCTGTGACCACCGCGGCCTTTTCTTGGGGTTTGCCTCTCTTTATTCTGTCCTCTCTGTGAACACTCACAGGTAAACAGAATATGTCAGTCGTAGGCTTTAAACCTGGCTCTGGCTCTCAGTTGCCCTTTGTTTAAGCTCAGGCTCTTTACTCTACCCTCTCGGGCCTCCCAGTAACTGGTCAGTGTCCCTTCCCACCTGGTACTTGCTGTTCCGGCCACATGTAACCACTGCGGTTTGCAAAGTGCACCTCCCTTTCTTTGCTGTCCTTTTGCAAGGATAACTCCTGGCTTACTGCTGTTCTACTAGAAGCCAGTCCCCGGCTGGAATGGGAGCCATTCTGTGATTTCCTGGAATTAGCACCTAGCAAATTCTTTTTATTATTGCCCTTTACTTTCTACTGCCCTTGCTAGACTAGAAGCTCCCTGAGGGCTGGATGGTCTCATTTACCTCCATATCAAGAGCCCAGACCCGTGCCTGGCATGGAGTAGGCTCAACTGAGACACGTGTTGAACTGCAGGAGGCATTAACTTAAGTGCTGTCCTTACGTGTTCTTTTCTGTCATTATCTGACCAAATCTGTTTTCCGTGATCTACAAGCATTGATAAAAATACAGGCGATTTCTTTAAAAGTTTCAACATTTAAATATGTCTTTTCTTTAATTGTTTATTAACGTGACAATATTATTCCTCTTTTCATACTTTGAGTTGTAAACGAGCGATCTTGTTTTGCGTGGTTTCTGTATTTCTGGGTTGCCCTTTTTGTTTTGTTTGTTTTTTGGGTGGGTGTTTTGGCTGCGCTCTTTCTTGAGCCAAGGGAAACAGTAGAAGGAAATGAATGACAAGGGGTAACATCTGAATCTTGAATCAGGTTTGATGCCCTGAGTGCAGAGCTGTTGGACTGGATTTTGAAATCAAAGACTGCCATTCAGGCCACAGAGATAAAAGAATATAAGAAGATGCAAGAGACTTCAGAAATGAAAAAGAAGCTGAAGGTAAAACAAAATAAAAGTGCACTAGTGAATAAAATATTTCATCGGGATAGATTTACTTTGGCATAAAGATGTGATGAGATCCAAAAGCCCCCTGTAAAATAAATGTAGCTATAACGTGGCTTTTAGAACATTATAGTAAATTTTGAATTGATTCAAGCTGGCGGGTATCAGATCCCCGAGTGGAAGGGGACTTTTTCTCCTTCTTCTTTAACCACTGAGTTGTGTAGGAAGGAACACATACTTCCTAAGGTGATCTAAATATTATTTCTATTTTTAGCTTGATTAGATCTTAATCTGGCAGCTAATAATTTATGACTTTGTGTATGCAGAAAATCTCTTGCTTCCTGAATACAACAAGCTACAGTAGTACCTCCTTATCCATAGTTACCTGCAACCAACCGCAGTCTAAGAATATGAGATGGAGAATTCTAGAAATAAACAATTCATAAGTTTTAAATTGTGTGCCGTTCTAAGCAGCTTGATGAAATCTCACACTCACCTGGGACACGAATCCCACCTTTGTTCCTCGTTGTACCTCCGCTCCCTTCTGTTAGTCACTTAGTAGCTGTCTTGGTTATCAGATCGACTGTTGAGGTATCACGGTGTGTATGTGCAAGTAATGCTTATTTTCCTTAGTAATGGCCCCAAAGCACGAGAGTAGTGATGCTGGCCATTCAGCTGTGCCAGAGAGAAAAGGTGAGTCCAGCACAATGAGATTTTGAGAGAGAGAGAGTCCACATTTATGTAACTTTCATTACAATATATTGTTATAATTGATCTATTTTATTATTAGTTTCTTGTTCATCTCTTTTTGTACGCTGTTTATCATAGGTATGTATAAATGGAAAAAAAAACAAACATAGCATATATTGGACTTGGTCCTCTTTGTGGTTTCAGACATCCATCGGGGATCTTGGAATGTATCCCCCGAGGATAAGGGGGATTACTATATTTCACATTTTCTTCAATATATTCTCTTCAGAGCAGAGACACTGTTTTAAAACATAAGTACTGCAGTCGTCCCTCATTTATCGCGGTCAATCCATTCCAGACTCTAGCGGTTGCACCTGGCGTTGAAGGATTCCTGGGGTGCTCGAATACATAGGCCTACAGTCCATACATACAGTAATTTTAATTTCAATTGTAATACAGGGGTGTATAATTGACTCAGACAACCGAGCGCACGCTGTATCATTTTCACTGTCTCGGTCAACTTTTTAATGAACATATTTGAAAAAAACCGGATAGAGTGAAGCCGTGAAAGTCGAAGTGCGAAGTGGAGAGGGACGACTGTATTCAAATGAAGGGAGCTTAGCTCTGCTACTTTGTACCCATGTGTGTTACTGAAATTGTGGCAAGAAGTTGTAGTGCTTTGTGTCGCTGGTGTTCCTGAAGTCTCTGTATCCTTTCATGAGCTGTTGGGGCATCTGGAGCCAGGTCTGTTGCCATCTCCATCAGCAGTGGTTTGTCAGGAAGGAGTTTGGGGAACGTTTGAACAATAAGGTGTGTGTAAGGATCGCCGATGTAAGTTAGGAAGCGGCAGGTGCCCTGGGCATTGAGAGGGGCCCGAGTGCAGTCGGCCAGTGGCGCGGAGCTGGACGTGAAGGCTGGCGTTGGAGCCGGTGGAAGGGCCCAGCAGGCAGGGCCCCCAGCAGGGGGGAGGTGGGTGAGTGCCTTGTGACCTTTGGAGCAAACACTTCATTTTGTTTCCTGCTAGGTGTGTGTGTAAAAGTCAGAGAGAGTGGAGGTTGGAGAGGTGGTTTGGGGTCAAACCCTGGTGGACTTCGAATGTTTGGATGAGAAATTGAGGCTGATTTCTGCCTTATCACTCCATGGTAACTGCTCTTATTTAGCGGTCACCATGGACCTTTGGTTGCTAAATCTAAAGGATGGATTTCTCTTCTCATCCGCCCTGCCCTTTCTGCAGTGTTTGCTGCTGTTTACCCTTCCCTCCTTAAATTCCCATAGCCCTTGGCTTCTGTGACCCGGTCATTCTAAAATATAAACCTGATCACGCAGCTCCAGGGCTTGCAGTTAATTTACATAATTGCTTCCTAGAGCTATAGGGACAAAAGGTAAAGGCCGTAGTGCCCCAGCCTAGGAGGCCCTTCCAGGTGGCTCTCCGCCCTGCTGCTCAGTGCAGTCTGATCACCTCATTTAGCCGTCTGAGCTCCAGCCCCCGACTCCTGTTCTTCCCTCACTCTCCTGCCTACACTGCGTGCTGTTTATCAGAAAGGTCCTTTATTCAGCCTTTGTGCTGTGTGGCTGAAATGCCCTCCATGCCAGTAAGCCTCCCTTAGCCTCACTGGGAAGAGTTCAGTGACTCATCGTGACTTCCGTGTTGCCTTGACCACACCTCAGTGAAAGCTCTTATGCATGGATGTCATGGTTGTTTATATGCCTGCTGCGGGGCTTAGGAAGTGAGGATACTTTTTCAGTGAACAGCATATTTTCAGCTGTCAGTAAAGTCCTTGGATTATGGAAGGAGGGAATGATGACCGTGGGCAAGGGGATATAGGAGGTTGTTAACCTAGGAGCACAGTGAGTCGGGAGAGCAAGAATTGAGGACTGTGTTCCATCCTTTCATATACTTCTTACAGTTCTGAAAGGTCAATAGATGATATCAGTGATCATGGAACAATGCAAGTCTCAAAGGCGTTAGGGAGGCAGAGAGTTTGGAAGTGACGGTGCTCTTTATGGAACAAGTCCCACAAAATCTTAAGTTAAATTCCACCCTATGATCTAGGAACAATTTACTTTCAGAAAGGGTTACTAATATATTTGAGGGAATAAAGATTATAATTTGTGTATGTTTATGTAAGGCATGATTGGCAGTTCCTATATTTTTCCTTTATAACTTTATTTTGTTGTTTTAGATAAGTAGTAATAGATGCTAAAGGGTTGGAAAAAATGTAAGATAGAGAAAATTGAATGATTGCTTTAATCTCTAATTTTTCTTGCAAATTGGGGAAGAGCGGCTTAATTTTGTTTTAGTGAAAGAATACCTTGTTCGAACTGATGCAATACCTGCATGGAAAATCCCTAATCCAAGCCACTACCACCATAAAAAAGTACCAAAAATCACTTTGTATAAAGCAGGTAATAATTTTTTTCCGGTGATGGGGACTTTTTGTACTGGTGCTTACCTTAACAAAAAGAAATGGCATTTCTTAGACTCTCTTGTTATTTCTCGACCTTTGACTATAAAAATGGCTGTGTTACTTAGTCACATTTAAGTTTGTGTGGGTCACAATAGGATAGCTCTATTTATCTGACAGTGCTTATGTGTGGTACAGTTTAGAAGTGGCATCCTTCTCTGGATTGTCTGGTTGAAGTAATATGAATTTCCTACAGGTTTTGATTGTGTTACTATGGATACAATTTGAGTAGTTAATTAATAGAAAAACATCAACTGGGAATTGAGGAGTGGGAGAAATTTCAAATACTGACTGTGTACACATGTGTGGTGTGTGTGTGTGTGTGTGTGTGTGTGTCCCTATGATTTTGTTTAGCCCTTTCTTAGAGGTTGTGGAGTTTGCCTTCTCCTATCCCTCAGATATAGGGACATTGAGAATATCAAACCATAGAGACATAAATATTAAAATTAAGCCATTTTTAAAACACAAAGAACAGAACACGTTAGTTTGGATCCTAAAGTATATTGTAATTATTTATAAATTATGTATGATTTATGCTTGTGATTGCAGTTTACAAAACACCAACAAAAAATATGACACCAACAAAAAGTACTGTGACTCAAATTGTTTTCATCTCTTTTCCTCGTTAATTAATTTTGTTCCGTGATCTCTGTCGTAGCCACGCTCAGCTCTCTGGACACAAGCCCTTATTTCTGTGGTGCCACAGATGTGGAGGCTACGTATGGGAATGGACAGAGGTCCTGGACCGAAAACATGACTTTTACTTATTTCCTCTTGATAGGAACTCATATAGTGTCAGTGTTTTTTAAAAAGAAACCAAAGTTTTATATTGTTTGTTTGAATGTACCTTTTAAAATTGTATCATCTCTGGTGTTCCGGAGGATAGCCTGGAATTGCCTAGTTTTGTGCTTTTGTATCCTCTTAGGTAAACTTTGTAACACGTAAAGAGAGTGTGGGAGGGACATTAAACGTTAAAACTTAAAATGCCATCAGCATTACATTGAGAAGAAAGTTTGCAGTATTCTTATATTGAGACTTTATTTCCAGGGATTAGAAAAGGAACAGACAGAAAGAAGACCTAGACTGGAGGAATTAAACCAAACTGGACAAATCCTTTTGGAGCAAATGGGAAAAGGTGAGACCCTTGATTGTGTGTTTTTCTTCTTCTTTTTTTAAAATGTGTTTTTAGATGGTGACATTGAGTGATATTTATAATTTGACAAATCAAATATATATGTTTTGATGCTCTAACCCTCTTTGCTAGAAAAGTGGTTTTCAGAAACCTTGGTGTCAGCAGAAAGGTTTTTCAAATGAAATCTTATGCTGAGGCTGATTATATCAAACTGATAAAAGCAAAGTTCTGCTTTTAGACAGGCTCAGGGAACCTAAAACTCTGATACCTCAGCAAAACAGTTAAATACCACTGGCGTAGATTTTAAAATCTCCTTTGGGGTTGTATATTGGGACTTTGTTGGGAGGGTGGAGTTGGAAAAGAAAGTATTACTTTGGCAACATGGGAGAGATAAAGTTACATTAAGGTATGAATTTTGTGACCTAATGTGTGTTTGTTTAATTTCATAAGAAACCTTTTTTTTTTTTTTTTTAGCTTTGGTAGGGCTGGAAATGCATTCATTACAGAACCCTAATTCTGTTTATTTATTTAAAAAAATCTGTTATTAATATTTTTTTAGGATGGGGTGGGAAGCTGAGAAATGGAGGCATTGATCTGAATAGGGTTTATATGTTCTGGGTTTAATTTATCTCATTTTTTGAAGGGTGTTTGCTTTTTGTTGGTGAGAGAATAAAAATGATTTCTAAAAAGCACCCTGCTGTTGTCCCGTTATCCATTATTCTGGTTTTACAGTATTGCATATTACTTCTCTCCATGTGGTTGTGCTGATAATCCTGCCGCTGCTATAAAACCAGGATGTTGCACAGAAATGAAAGCACAAGTGGGTGATTCTCTCTGTTACCCTTTCTCCTCCCCTAGAAATGTGACATAAGTCCTAAAGCACCAATAATTAATAAGAGGATGTTTTTTATAGGGTGTAATCTGGCCACAGTCTGTCTCAGTAAGGAGGCAGGTAAATGATTCAGTTCAATTAGAAAAGCGTATTCAAATACTCATGTTACTGGTTTCCTCAGACTAGTCTGTCAAACATCCCACGATGAAGTCTCATAGGACCTCTGTGGCTAATGCATTTGAATGAAGTTTTGTGATATCTCCTATAGCATAACGATGTTTTAAAACTGAAATACTGTTTCATTTGACTGCTGCCATGCCTGATTGAGTTGGTTTTACTTACCATGTTCCTAGAGATTGTCAAGACGTCATAGAGTAGTTGGGCATTTGGCTTTATGAATGGACTCTCGTTGTGACTGGCAAAGTGTGTAAGCCTGATGGACCCATGCTTTGTAAACGTTTCCCTTGATTGCAACAATGCAATCGCTGAAAAGTATAAAGTCAAATGAGAGTAACTGGCAAGAATATGTTATATTTTATCCCTTTTAAGCAGTTAGTAAAATGGCGAGCTATTGATTTGGCTTTGATTAATCATCTAAGAATTGGGTGTTCTATAGAGATAGAAAAGTTATAACTCTGTGTCTCTGGGAACAAATCAGTTATTTTTAAAAACAATGTACAATTTTCCTTTTATATGATGCAAATGGTCCTTTCATTATTACTTGATATCGATCCCACCTATATTATCTCAGGCTTGGAGGAGGGAGATTTACATTTTGAGAATTGGTTTGAAGGGGCAAAATAAATAGATGATGAAATACTGTCAGTGAATAAAAAAAGGAATTGGAGAAGCTGCTTCAGCTTCCCTAGTGCCTAATGTGAGTACCTCTTGCCTGTTTTCTAGATGAGCAGAGGTACTTTTTCATCTAAAAGTTTGTGTTTACCAGCTCGATCTTCTTTCTTGTTGAGCATAAATTGCTGAAATGAAAATGAAATGGTTGACGTTACTCTTTTGCCCAATTAGAATAGAAACGACCTGGCAGAAGCACAGCCTGTGTTCCTATCTCTCAGTTAGTTTGTCAGGAAAATATTAATTTATTTTGTTTATGACGTCCATTAACAGGGATAATTGAACCTGGACTGTGTTGTGAATGCTTTGCCTAGATCTAACTAATATTCTGTTACCTGCATGACAGACAGTGAACCTCAGCAACTGACATGGGTGATATATTCAAATTATGTCATGTTTGCATTTCTCATTTTCAGTGGATACAGGTGTTACAGGAATTTTTGAAATTGCATCATTTGTGGATCATAAGTGAACTTTTGTTGTACTTGCTTTTTTTCCTTAGCACTCTCATTACCCTGGATTTTGATGGTACATATTTATAAAGCTTAATTATTTTTATTTTCCTCCTACTCAAATAATAAAGATATTAAACACATCTTCTCACATGCATGCTGTTCTCAGGACACACAGACACCTTTGCAGATTCGTCATACTTTTTCATAGTACTTTTACATGATTGGATGGTGTTTTATATGTAAAGGGACAGACTATGGCAAAACCTATTACTGTATAGACCTTGATTATTTCTATGAACATTTTCTAACTCTCAAAAATGTGAGACAAACAAAACTACACATGAGATAAATAAGTCCTGGGGCTATATGTACCAAAATAAATAAATAAATAAAACTGTTGAGATATTCCCACTTAAAAAATAACTATAAGGTGTCAGTAATAAACATAATGGCATTTTTTTCCCTTGATGTGTTTCTAAAGTAGATAATCTCACAGCTGCATTGAAATTTTGGTATTTGCTGATCTGTGTGCAGGGTGCCCAGCGGGCTGGCTGCTGGCTGACTGTTCCTCTACACTCCTCAGATTGCCCCCAGCACTGGGAATTTTTGTCATTCATTATGCAATTCATATGACACTGTGGTTTGGCCGCCAAAGACTTGAGCTGCCTCCTGGTTTTCTTAGCCAGCTGTTGTTTTTCTGATAACAGAGGATCTACCTTAAGCACTGTATCAATTTCCTTCCCTCTCACTGCAGTCAAGGCATTGAACAGTTACTTTTAGCATCATCATCATTATTATATCATTATATTTTATATTTATTTATTTTATATTATTATTATCACTTCCCTACTATAATTTTTCTGTTATGTTAAAAGGGACTTACAAAATGATCATTCTATGTGGCCTTACTTCATTTACAGGTAATGAATATGTTAGAATACTTATTACACATTCCAAACAAGTTCTGTTGTAATATGTCTGCTTATTTTTCACGTCTGTGTAGAAGGTCTCCCGACTGAAGACGTGAAACATGTCCTGGAGAAGGCGTCATCCGAGTGGAAGAATGTGTCTCAGCATTTGGCAGATCTGGCAAGAAAGATTCAGCTCCAGGAGGATATAAACACTTACTGTAGGCAACTCGATGAGCTTGAAAGGACCGTAAAGACAAAGGAGGAGTGGTTAAAACACGCCCCCTCTTCCGAATCGCCCCAGCGGGCCTTGCAGAGTGTGGAGGTAAAGAGTCCACATCCGGACGTGAAAGAATTCTGTGCCCAGTCCTGTATTTAAAAGAGATACTGCATGTCTCGTGAACATTAGGTTAATTCTACTCTGATTAACGTTCTGTGAGGACGTTCATCGTCAGTGAGTCATGTGACCGTGTTTTCTCTTCCATAGCGGGAATTGACAGAGCTCCTTGGCCTCCACCCCAAAATCGAAGTGGTGCGGGCCAGCTGCACAGCCCTGAAGTCCAGGCCTTCTGCTCCAGATTTTGTCCAGCAGGGATTCGATCGCTTTCTGGGCCGCTACCAATCTGTGCAACAGGATTTAGAGGATTGTCGGCAACAGCTAGAGAATGGTAAATGGACCGTCTCCTCTGTCACCTGTTTGCCTTTATATAAAATCACTCCCAATATTGAGGCCTTTAGCACATTGGCTTGCATTGCTCCACACTCCCTGTTTTCCTCTGTTCCTGTTGCTGTTCCAGGTCTGAAAGTATATTCAGACTGTTTCCTGGATTCACACTTGTTTGTAAAAATGCAGACAGCTTTCACATGCACTAAAATTGTGTTTATAGGACATAAAGATTTTAAGGCTTTTTTTTTAAAGGGTGCTGTTTCTCCCTTTCCTTGAAGGAGGCCAGTCAGTGTCATCACTAAGGGCTAAAAAGAAGGATGAGTTACTTCAGTTTGCTCAAGATAGCTCAAGGTTTTGCAATACCATCTCCTCTTTAAAAGAAATCATGTTCCTGTTTGGAAGTCTGAAACATTTTAAAGAGTTTTTGCTTTTGGAATAAAGCTGGTTTTGGAAAGTGAAGTGTTGAAATTGTTGAGAGCTCATCCCTCCTATGTTATATGTTTTCTCCTTAGCTATTGTTTAAGTCAGGAATTGTGTTATATTAGGTAATGTTGTGAGTAATGCATGTTAAAAAGCTGCACATTTAACCACACCCTTACCTGCAGTGGTTGTAGACTGTGTATTGGTGAACAAATGTGTCATGTGTCTTTCTTCTGAAAAGGCACTGGGACACCACACTCTTTGTTCGCTGAGTTCAGTTAACCTAGGATGTGAAATGTTTGAAAGTACCTCTTTTTAAATTTACTGTTGCAGAATATGCTTTCATTTTGGAAAAGGATCAATAGGCAGTTGAAATGTTTAGTTTCTTAACTTAAAAAGATTCAATGTATTTTTGTTTTTAAATTTTTTTTAATTGTGGTAAATACATGTAACATCAATGTTACCACTTGAGTCATTTTCAAGTGTAGAGTTCAGTAGTGTTAAATAGATTCACATTGTTGTGCAACCAACCTCCGGAACTCTTTCATCTTGTGAAACCGAAACTATACCCATCCATCAAGAGTTCTCCATTCCCCCTCCCTCTAGTCCCCGGAGACCACCATGGGACTTCCAGTTTCAGTGAGTCTGACTGTGTAGTGGGATTGTGTAGTATTTGTTTTCTTGTGACCGTCTTATTTCACTTAGTATAGATGCTCTAAGTTCATCGATGCTGTAGCAGGTGTCCGAATTCCCTTCCTTTTTGGGGCTGAGTAGTATTCCATGGTGTGTATACACTACCTTTGTTTACCCAGTCACTTGTCCGCGGGCATTTGGGTTGTTGCCACCATTAGCCTATTGTGAATAATGCTGCTAGTTTAACTTTGGCCACTAGTTGGCCTCATCACTTGGTGCTTCAAATAAGCTTACATCCTTTCCACACATGTGTTGCTTGTCTGTGGTTTTCTCATTGGTGGGTGAGGTAGACTCATTCCAGGTGGCTTTTGCAGCCATTTTTCTCAGAGTACCCGTGGCAGCCTGGCTGTGGCATCCCTGTGTAGTGTCCCCCACCCTGTGGATGGCAGTTCGTCTGCACGCTTAGCTGAGAGGAAGACTGGCTGAAGGGATCTTTGTTTTCTTTTGTTCTTTGTGTAGCTACTGGGGAGAAAGGGATTGTAGGAGACAACAGGAACATTGTAGTACCATCTTCAGAGAGACATGTCATCATGACAAAATGAAGACAAGGGATAGTGGGTTAGTTAATATTTCAAACATCAACAACCTCAGGAATGATGTCGCTGTCGGACTCTCAGAGATGCCAATGGAGTGATCTCAGTACCGAACAGAGACGCCTTTTAATTTTAATTACAGAGTTTAACTTCTTATGTGTTAGAATTCACTTATTATACCCCGAAGATTGATGTTATATATAATACTATTAGGTTTCCAACATTGTTTTCTCAAACTAAGTATTTTTAAATAAACAGAAATGAAGAGCCAACCTGGGCATGCATATTTGGAAATGTTGAAAACACTGAAAGATATACTAAATGATTCAGAAAATAAGGCCCAGATGTCTTGGGATGTCTTAAACGATCTTGCAAAGGTGGAGAAGGCCCTGCAAGAAAAAAAGGTAATATATGTTGTAGGTCTTAGAAATCTAGAGTCATTTCTAATATAGCACGTATTCTGAAATATTTTTTCAACTAATTAAATATATTCATCACTTTTGGTCATAATTGGTCAAAAATTTCTTACAACTTGAGGATTAGTTACTATAATGTAGCACCTTAGCTAAAAGATAGTTATAGTAAATATTTTAATAGAAGGGAACCATATTTTTCTCCTACTGTAATTAACTTAAAATTCTCAACCTCTTTATAATCTACTAAAATATCCTTTTAATAAAATGAACAATATTGATTGAATTGATGTGTTGTTCTTTTTCTATGTTGAATAAAAGTGCGTCCCTGGTCATTTAGGGTATATGGCTCTGAACCGTTTCATCAGATGAGACAGGTCACCCAGTGAGCACTGCAGCCTGGGCCCTCACTGGGGTGCTGTTTCAATTGTTTTTAGTGTACTGAATGTATTACGTCTGGCTCACATACAACTTTTTTTATTGTGGCTATTTTTTTAAATGAGTTTTTCACAAGTTTTTTTTTTTATCAAATGCTTTCTAAAAGGTGACTTTTAACTGTTTATAGCTCATATTGCTACATCTATACAAGCAAATTATCGTATATGTATTGCTAACCTTTAAAATACTTTTTTTTCTAGGCCCTTGATGAAATCCTTGAGGATCAAAAACCTACATTATTTAAACTTGGAGAAGAAACAAAGGCTTTGGAGAAAAACGTTTCTCCAGATGTCGAAAAAATATATAATCAAGAATTTAAAGATGTCCAAGGAAAGTGGAACAAAGTCAAGGTCAAGGTTTCCAAAGATCTGCATTTGCTTGAAGAAATTATCCCCAAACTAAGAACTTTTGAGGTAAATCCAAAGCCTATAGGAGTTTAAGTTTATTACAGGGTAAAATAGTGGTTACCATGTAAGATTCAAATATCTGTTATTTGAGTATTTTGCATTCTTTCTAATGCCACATTTATTATGTGCTTAAGTAAGGATTTATAACTTGCTTACCAAAGCCATACTTCTAATGTACTGGAGAGCACAAAGATAAGAGAAAATTGCTTAAAAATGGTCAAAATAATGTTTCCGGGTTGAGGAGCCCTCATGACATGACAGACTGGAGACTAGATTGCAGTGGTAACTCAGAGTGGTCGAAGTCCCCCAGGCAGTAGGTTTTAGACATTGAGAGTTGAAAAATCTAACCAGGCCCTCAACAGAGGGTGTGAGATTGAAAAAGCAGGTGATTTGAGGTGCATGAAAGTTCACCTCCTTTGCTACATCTGAAAATGTCTACAGATGAAGAAGCAATGGTCAAGTCCCAGAGGAAAGGATAAATGTGAGGTCATAAGGAGAAAGTCCATGTCAGGTAAGACAGTCAGATTTTAACACTTTTCCTGTGAGGAAGGTGGAGAAGTAGAGTTTCCAAACCACCTGGTTTTGCAATAGGGATGATCTGGATGCAGAATGACCCCATCATACTTTCTCCCCACAGGGTCCCCGTCCTCCCAAGGCCTCTTTACCTTGGTCTTTTGTGGATTTTCTTTTTTTTTTTTTTTTTTACTTAAGCATCCCAATTTGTGCTTCTAGAACAGAGCCTGGCACCGAGAAGGCACTCCATAAATATTTTTCGGTGATGGAAATGAGACCAATAATAGATTCAGCTATGGAAACATATATATTTCGATCCCAAGAAAACATGTATAAGAGGTTATATACAGTTAGGTATTTGGATTGAGATTCCAAGAGAATTTATGTTAAAGATGTTGCTAAAAAAGTGAGAAGATAGAAAATGATGTTTTAAAAATCACAGTCAGAGGACATGTGGTAGGAGAAGGTGGGTGGGCTGTATAGGTGAGTGCGAAAGGAGCCAGAGGGATGAGAGGACAGTGCTGACCACTGAACCTGGACGGACTCTGTTTGGCCCAAGAACCAACGGACAGGTCCAGTGAATGACCAGGCGGAGAGTAAAGATGGCAAGGGGTGTGTGTGTGTGTGTGTGTGTGTGTGTGTGTGGTGATAGTGGAAGGAAGTGGTTTTCTCTAAGTGTAAGTTGCAATTCTATACAGAGATCTCATTAGAATAAATCAGTGACTTTCAACCGGTGCGCTGCAAGAATTCTTAAAACATGCAATACCTGACTGTTTAGTCAGGGGCACTGACCTCTTTTCCCTTAGATTGTCAAAAAAAAAAAAAAAAAAAAAAAAAAAGACAACAGCCAATGCAACAATAGCTGTCCATTGTGAATGAATCAAAATTATACCTTTTTTTCGTGAGGTCGGCAAAAAATATATTTTTGGTGTGCCACAGAATTTTAGTAATGAATTAGTGTGCCATGAGATGAAAAAGGTTGCAGATCGCTGGGAAATAACATTCATTTTGAAGAGGAGTGTGTTATGTGTAGCTTAGTACTTTGACTCATTTGACATTGTGAGTGGATCCACTTCCCCTTGTCTGTCTTCGGTTGTAATTCTTTCCAACTCTAAAAAACAGAATTACCCCATTCTTGGATTCTAAAATTTTGGGGTAGTGTCCAAGCATTGGAATATCGGTGGTTCTCAGCCAGGGATGATTTTGCCTCCTAGAGGACATTTGTTACTGTTTGGAGACATTTTTGTTTGTTGCAACTGTGGGGGATGGGAGGGTGCCATTGGCATCTAGGGGCAGGGACCTGGGTTGCAGGTAAACATCCTACAGTGCCCAGGACAGCCCCACAATGAAAGAATTTTTTTTGGCCCTAAATGTCAATAGTGCCAAGGTTGAGCAATGCTGGATTAAATCGTTCCCATCTTTCATTCATTCATTCATTCATTTTTATCCTCACCCGAGGACATTTTTGCATCCATTTTCAGATAAAGTGGGATGGAGAGAGGGGAGAAGAGAGAGAGACACACCGACTGGTTGCCACCCGCACAACCCCAACTAGGGCCAGGGATGAACTGCAACCGAGGTACGTGCCCTTAGCGGGAACTGAACCCGGGACTCTCTGGTCCGCGGGCCGACGTTCTAACCGCTGCGCCAAACTGGCCAGGGTAGTCGTTCCCATCTTTTCAAAAGATCATTGCTTTGTTTTCAAATCATATCTGAGCTATGGTTAGGGAAATTTATAGGTGAAGATTAACCCAGAGTTAATCTCCTTTTGACTCTTACAAGTGTATTATAGGGTTAGTTAAATGTGTTACAATATTTTAATGTGGAATTTAAAGATAATAAATTTTCTGCAAAACACAAAGGAGAGTCCTGTGGCTGTAGTGATCCAGCTTATTTAGGCTTTAGTGTGTTGTTACTAACATAGAAAATGTAGGCACTTAAAGTGGCCAGTTGGAGTACATGCCAAATCTATTTCCATGGAAAATATTTCACTTCAAACGCATGAATCTTGATAATTAGATTTTTTTTTAATTTTATGGTAGCAGATTTGTAATGTCCAGTTACTTTTAGTTCACTTTTTGCATCCTGACTACAGGATTGTGGGCGTGTCTGTATTCCCTAATCGTACGATTTTAAAAAATTGAAATATATATAAATATACATTATTTAATGTATGTTTAATAAAATATAAATGTTCATGAAATATATATTAAATTTGAAAGAGCACTTTTATTTCTTTATTTGCTTTGAATAAATTGGTTGTTACTTAGCTACTTACAATTCACTTAGGAAAACTTTTAATTCCCTCCCTGAAGATAATTATAGTAAATATTCATTTTGAGGTTAGCCTTCTTCCCCCCCTTTTAATGACCTGATTTATAATTTTTTAGGCATTTTAATTCTATTTGTCTTTAAAGAATGAGGCCTGGTAGGTTTTTCATTCAATTCCAATTTATGATAAGGTTTCTTAGGAACACAGTGGATGTCTTGTTTCTTTTTAAAATGCATTTTAAATTATATAAGTAATACATGAATGATGCTCATTGAAAAACTTGAATAACAGAGAAGTATTTAGAGTTGGCTCTTAGAGTTCCCTTTCTTTCCCCAAACCATTTCCTTTCCTGGAGGCAGTTAACGTTAACCACGGTTCTTGCTGGAGGTTAACATATTCAAAATAAAAAAGGAAAGTTCATGAATATTACTAGTTTCTTCCACACTAATAGAAACAAATGATATTGGAACTTCAAGAGGGGCATTGAAATAGATAGTACTCAAATGCCTGAGCTTGGAGTATGAATTTTCATTACTCAAAATAATAATGTCTTTCATTGACACAGCACATTTAAATGTTGAAAGTATTCTCATAGCTATTGCTTACTTTTCCCTACCATCCTACAGTACACCTAAGGAGATTGTATCCTTTGTTTGTGTGCAAATTCTAGTTTTCTGTTATTTGTCGGCAAATAGTGTTTTTCTTATGTGCCTTTATTTCCTGTGTCTGCACAGCTGGTTCTTTTTGCACAGAGAGAGACCGGGTCTGCACACTCCAAGTCATTGATTTTCGATGTTTGTCATCGCATGGTGCACGTAAACTAATCACTGAAGCGCTATGCACACAAAAATATATGATCTTTTTGGTCTATCTGACAAAAAATAGGTATAATTTTCATTCATTCATACCAGACGGTTGTTGTTGTGTTAGCTGTTGACATTTTTTAATATGACAGTCTAAAGGAAAAGACGTCAGTGCCCCTGACTCAGTAGTCAGGCAGTGCATGCTTTAAATATTCTTGGGGCTCTCCGGTTGAAAATCGCTGCTCTGAGTTACTGTACTCCAGTAGGTTCTTCAGTCTCTCCTTGTCATCGATTCCATGCCAAAGTAATGACCTCAATTCCTGTAATTAAGAATTAACATGTTAATTGGTGCATTTAAAATTACCTCATGGAAAGTCCTCCCACTCCTTCCAGGCAGCAAAACATTTAAAGTACATGAAAAGGGTAGTTTTTTAAATTATTATTATTGATTTTTCTGACAAGATTTTCTTATGAATTATGGGGATTAAATGTTATAAAATCCCGAGGCTGCGATCCCCACAAAAATATCTTTGGATTCAGGGGCTGAAAGATGTTTCCTGTTATTTCCTTTCTGTTTTTCAAGATCTCCTGCATTGTGGTATAACTGCAGGATCATGAAACTGTCCCCAAGGCCCACACAGAACTCTGTCATCCATTCCCCACCACTCCTACCTCTTTGGACCTGCCTCCAGCCCCTTCCTGCTGGTGCAGACTCCTGACAGTCTCATTACTCTTTAACTCTAACTGCTGCTTCCCATCTCTTCCCTTCTGAATTCTCCATCCACACTGTGCCATAGTTCCGCTTTTGGAGAGGGTCTGGTTGTCTTAGCCATGGTCATACCCAAAGGTCTCATAGCTCCTGCCTCTTCCTTGCCCCAAAGCCCTCATTCTCCTGAGTTGGGTGGGCTGACAGTGTGCTGGGTCACAAAGACTGCACTGGACAATGGCCTTTCTCCGGAAATGTCACTTACTTGCTAGGAACTGACATCCTCCTGGGCTCATGCTCATCTTTGAAGAGGAAGCTTCTTCTATAAGCTATCTTTAGTTTTGCTCACCACCCACAGCTGCTTTCCCTCTGTGATTCTGTATGTGTTGACACCTTCACAATAACCCGTCTCAAGCCAGCTTTTGTTATGGCTAGTCCTGCTGGTCTCTCCTCCCCCGAGGCATGAGTTCTTGGAGGATAGCAACCTGTCTGGCCTGCAGCAAGGAAGCAGATGTGAATGTAACTGCTTTGAAGGTACCTTCAGACATCTTACCCAGTGTTGCTCTCTAGGGAGGTCGGATCTATAAAACCTAAATGCCTGGTTGTCCTAACCAGCAGGACACCTGTGTTGTCACATACCTTTCCTCAGCGGCTGCACAGTCAGTGAACAGACCCAGAGTGTGCAAGGGGACATGCTGGAACTCAGACATGCAGAGCCAGGGTCTGAAATTACTTTGGAAAGCATTTTAGCTTAAAAACACAATGGTAACTACTTTCTAAGCGTAATATGCGGTGTGGCTGATTTAACTCTTTCTAGGTAACGTATACTTGATATAATGATCTCATAAGGTTTTTTTTTCTTTCTTATTTTGAAACATTTTCCTTCACTAAAGGGAATGCTGGTGCATTCTAAACCTTAGATATAAGAGCTCTGTTGGTTTCAGATAAGGGAATGTAGTAGCAAGGTCATTTCCTGTATTCCCTGCTAAACGAGGTCACACTTGAGTGTTTTAGAGGTTAATGAATATTATAAAACCAAACAAAATAGAAACCCTATTACCTTAAATTGCTCTTTTAATTCTGCTTTCACAATTCTTTTTGCCAATGTCTTGGGTTAGAAATTGACTGCTGAAAAAGCCAGGGACATTCCATCAGATGGGGGATGAGCAAAATAAAATGCCAAGAATTTAGCTGTAAACAGAATCTCAGGGAGGTAGTTGTGTACCTTGGACTCTTATCGCCTTAAATCCAGAGGGGCCAAGCTTCAGGTTTTCTCCAGCCTTGGCTCAGGGCGGGGCTGGGAGGTGGGCTGTGACAGGGGGAGGGAGGTGTTTCGGTGACCCCACATTGCTCTCCCTTGATGCAGTAGCAGGTGTTACTATCCACACGCTCACAGGTCAGTGCTTCGAGCAGCAGTGGTCAATGGAGAATTTCAGCCCTCCGAAACTAGAATATTTGATACTTTGGTTTTCCAAACTACCATAGTAATTAATCATTTTATATTTGAGAATTTGTGAGTATAAATAGAAGTGAGAAATGCTGCTCTAGATAGTACTTACAGTTTACATTTTTTATTATAGTATTTAAAAATTTTTTTTTTAATTACAGTTTTTATTCAGTATTCTGTATTAGTTTCAGGTGTACAGCATAGTGGTTAGACAACCATGTACTTTACAGAGTGGTCCCCCTGATATTTCAAATACCCACCTGGCCCCATACATAGTTATTACAATGTTACTGACTATATTCCCTGCACTGTACTTTAAGTCCTCGTGACTATTTTGTAACTACCAATTTGTACTTCTTAATATCTTCACCTTTCTACCCAGCTCCCCAACTTCCCTCCCCTCTGGAAACCATCAGTTTGTTTTCTGTATCTATGAGTCTGTTTCTATTTTGTTTGTTTATTTTGTTTTTTAAATTCCACATGTAAGTGAAATCATATGGTATTTGTCTTTCTCTATCTGACTTATTTCACATAGAATAATACCCTCTAGGTCCATCCATGGTGTTTCAAAAGGTAAGATTTTATTCTTTTTTTTGACCAAGTAGTATCCCTTGTGTATGTGTACCACAGCGTTTTTATCCACTTGTCCATTGATTGGCACTTGGGTTGCTGCCATATCTTGGCTGTTGTAAATAATGTAGTTTACATTTATTTTGCATGTGGAATTATGACAGACATTTATTCTAGAAAGGTACTGATAAGTTTTCAAAGGACTGAGGTCCCTCAAAGAAGATAGAACGTTAGAAATTACCTGATCTAATACATAGTCATACGTTCATCGAGTCCATGAATATGTTCGTATTCTGCAAGTGGATGGAGGTGGAGGAAAAATCAAATGCTCACTGTGCATTAGAAGCTCACAGTGCATCGGCTCAGGGATTTTAACTGGACAGAGAAACCCGCATGTGAACGCGTTCACTTTCATGGTAACCTCTTTGCTGAGCGATTGAATGAGAGATGAACAGACTTTTGGTGTTTTTAAATCACAGGAAACATTATTGCAAGTGCATTGAGACAGTATTTTCCTTCAAGAAGAAAACAGATGCTGGAGGGCGGGAGGAGCAGAGATCTCGTCTCCTGCACACAAGTGGCACTTAGCAGTCCTCGTAGTGCCAGCAGGGGGCTAGGTGGGAGATGCTGCCTCCAGGCGTTTTTAAAGTTGGGCCTTCCCTCCTGTACTTGTAGCAGCTTTTCAAAAGTTATTTTCACAGTTACTTTTAAATAGTTATATGCTAGAACAACCATTCATGTTGGCAGCAATTAAAAACATTAAACACCCTTATGCAAACATATACTCACCCTTGCTTATTCCTGTGTAGCCTCTGATGGGAATAAACACCAGAGTTTGGAAGTGGTAGTTCTTTTATGGGGTTAGTTTTGGCCATAAAGCACTCAGCTTTGTAGATCTTAGTAATAATAGCTACCGGTTCCCGCACCGCAGCTCTGGACCAGGTGCCGTTCAACCATTATCTCTGTTTTGCAGAACAACCAGACAAGGTGTTTGTTATTTTTCCTATGCTTTAGATGAGAAATGAGTTTCTCAGGGCCTCATGGCTGGAAAGGCGCTGAGCTCGGCATTCAGATCATAGTCCTCTTCCTGGGGGCACTCTGGGTCTCCTAGGACTCTGCATGGGCAGGACAATGGGCAGGACTTCTAGCAGTGAAACAGCTATTCAGATGCCTCGCGGTTCCCTTTGGGGTAATCGCCAGCCTGGTGGGTGGTGTGGGACTTGGGTGTGCTCCCAGGGGGCCACGTGTGAGCGAGGATCATTGAGGCCTTGCTCCCGCCAAGGCCGGCTGTGACTAAAACCTCCTCGGAACATCATGCTTCCGTACAAATGTCAAAAATCCTTGGCCCAGGACACTGTCGGTTTTCTTATCCAAAACTGGATTTATTGAGTTGCCAGTTACAGAGCAGCAGTGCTGCCTTGACTCCTTAAAAAGTTCAGAATGGAGATGGACAGTGCAGGAAGGGGCAGCAGCTTCAGTGGGCGTTCATGGGCTCCGTGGGTGTCCTCATACTCTCTCTCTGTGCACTCTGTCTTTCTGCACACCCCACCCCCTCCATGCCCCGACCAGGTCTTCCTAAGTAGGCTTCTGGGATAAGATCCTAGAATGCTGGTGCCGATACAAGCAAGAGAGATGTCACCAGTTAAAGTAATAGGAAAGAGTAATTGTAGCATGGGCCTATTGAACAGGGGCAGGCTGGCCAAGAACAGAGGGGAAGGGCCATGGGATGAAAGGGCTTTCCCAGCTGTGAGTGGGGGAGGGGAGGTGCTTGCCCAGGGGGGTGTGACATTGATAGGGACAGAAAGGCCTCAGGACATCATCTCTCTTTGCTTCCCATCTTCATCAGAGAATGGCCTGCGCACTAGAAAGTGTGGAATGGCCATGACTGAGCTCACGAGAGCCTGAATCCTGAGTTAGATGGAAAAACTACACAGGTCCTTTCGATGCCTAACCTATACCCAAGTCACATGGGGTTCTTACCCCTGATCTCAAGGTCACATCATGTATTTTGTGAGGAATTACCAGATAAATGGAGATGGATGGATGTCCTAACTAAGGGGGAACATTATGTTTTAGAAGCTAAAGACCGGAAGTAAGGTTGATGTCAGCTCTTGGGTATAGATAAATGCCCAACCAGAGATCTTCCATGTGCTGAGGAAGACTGTCCGGTCCCCAGGAGTCGGCATGATACACTGATAAGCCTGGCCCAGGCTCATTTCCTTTACGTACTGCTTTCTTGTACTTATTTTTTGAAGGGTTTCAGTAAAGTATTTGAGAAAATCTCTTATAACCTTATTAAAGGGAGCTGGAAAGCTAGTTGGAAGCTAGGATTAGGTTGAGTCCCATATTTTGAAAAGTAAGCCGAAAACTTGTTGAATAATGAATGCCATGGTGTCCTCCGGCAGGAATGTCAGGTAGGCACTGCCATTGTCCTTATTTTTCACCTGAAAAAACCCCAACTCCCTTCAAAAACCCAGTAGGAAAGGAGTACTTCACTCTCAGATTTGCAGTTTAGAGGGAGCGGGGAGGGTTCGTTGATGTGAAAGTGGAGAGATAACAAGTCCAAACCATTTTGTGAACTAACAAGACAAAGTGTATTGTTTATAAACATCAACTCCTGAATTTACGACAGAAGCCAATTAAGCAATGTGAGATAGGGGAAATGTAATTTTGAGGAAGTTATGGGAATTTTGGAGTTTCAGCTAACCATACGATTGTGAGTAATACATCTATAAACAATAAAATAAAAACCAAAAGAAACAAAAACAACCCTACAAGAGGGAAATATAAAACATAAACAACTTCAGATGGCATTTTATGAGTGTAATTATCCACACATGAAATACCAGTTAGGTTCCCTTGCTGTCATTCATTCCAACATTGTAGGAACACTCAGTTCTGAGTGTCACACTGTAGGGACATTAAAGAGTTGATGTAGTTTCTGGAACATGTTGATCGGAGTGGTGAGTGCACCACCTGGATATCATGTCCTAGAGCCGTCGTGGAAGGAACTGGGAATGTTTAACCAGTGGGAGACTAAGGGAAGACATGGTGGTTCCCTTCAAATCTGAAGGTATTTTACCCTGGCAGGTGTGGCTCAGTTGGTTGAGCATGGTCCCATGCACCAGGAGGTCACAGGTTTAATTCCTGGTTGGGGCACATGCCTGGGTTGCAGCCTCAATCCCCAGTTGGGAGTGTGCAGAAGCAGCCAATGGATGTTTCTCTTTCTCATCAATGTTTCTCTCTCTCCTTCTCCCGTCCTCTCTCTCTAAAAAAAAAAAAAAAAAAAAAAAACAATAAAAACATATTTTTTTAAAATCTGAAGTTATTTTTTGAAAAGGGTAGAAAATATATCTGCATTCCGCAGGTTGGACGAGAAGCAAAGAATTGAGGAAGGTACAAAGAAACAAACTCACCTTAATACAAGGGACATTAATAAGTCAGACTGATCGATGATGGAATGGGAGGCCTTGGAAAGAAACGACCATTACTTTACTCCAGTATTAGAGACCAAGTTGGACCTTGTTTACATTCTTTAAGGGCCACTTCCAATGTTACTGCCTCTCTGAAGTCTCTCTCTACAAAGTATTTCCTTTCTTATTTGTTTTAGACCTCTCAACACCATATACAGTATCAGACTTCTGTGGGTGTTAGTAGATTTTGGGTGAAAGAATAGAGCTGGGCAGTGGGCTGTCCTGGGTACCCAGATAACAGCATCCAACAGCAGAACTAAGAGCAATCTGTTTCATTCCCTCCACTATGCTCTTTATTTCTGCTTTGAGCAGCTCCCTTTGGAGAAAATTTGTTCTAAATTATATGAGAACAAAAGATTTTTAGCTGATCACACCAAGAAAATTTGAATTTTTCATCATAGATATTGCTTACATTTAGGCAAAATAGCTTGGTTCACTGGAGAATGTTTTGAAATTTTTAGAATGACCAGGAACTGTTGTCTCATGGGGATTGTAGTCACTCATGAAGAAAATCATTATTTTTAAAACTGGAAGATTAAAGAAAAAATAAAATAAATGAAAATGATGTTATCCAAGTTTTGAAAAATTGTCTTTTTTTTTTTTTTTAGCAGCAATAGATTTTGAGATGTAGCAGGTTGGATGTCACTGAGTAATATCCCCTTTGTTATTGTGTTTGATCAGGCTGCTTCCAAAACCATCGAGAAGTGGGTGGATGGTGTGAAGCACTTCCTGATGGAAGAGCAGGCTGTCCAAGGAGACGCCGAAGGGCTGCAAAGACAGCTGGGCCAGTGCTCGGTGAGTCCCGCTGATCTCGATGACCTGCTGTTATAAATAACACGCTCTTCTGTTCCTTCATTATCTGTAGCTATTATTAACACTACGAATATGACATGAGAGTAAACCAAGATAAAATATCTTCCATGATAAAGCTTTCTTTGACTTTACCGTTAATAAAAAATGACTGATTGTTTATATTTTACTTCTGGCCATGGTTATAGAATTTGGGATAGAGGGAACAGGAGCTGCTATTTTATGCTGTGATGACAATCTCGGTGTCATAATTACCAGTTGTATATAGCTCTCACTGTGCCACATGGTGAAGCTTTAAGGAAAACATATTTAGCAATTGACATTTCCCGATAATACTCCATACAATTTTTGTTTGGTGAAATCATTAGGCTTCTCTAAATTAATTAAAAGTGCTATTTCCTACTGAGAGTCAAGTATTTCCAGTCTAATTTGACAGATGGCTGGATGAAGCACCCAGGTGAAATGAATTTCTTAAGGCACCATGTTCTGAAGCAGTAGAAGTTCGGAGTCCCAAGAAGTCTGTTTTTATAATATTTGCAGGGATAAAAGCACACACACTGTGATTATGGCATACACTTCTTTGGGAATAAACTCAACAAGGGCTTGATTTATGTGTTTAGGCTTTTGTTAACGAAATAGAAACAATGGAATCATCGCTGAAGGACATGAAGGAAGTACAGAATGACCTTCGGAGTTGTCCAGTTGCTGGAATCAAAACCTGGGTGCAGACAAAACTAGTTGACTACCAAACCCAGCTGGAGAAACTTAGCAGGGAGGTAAGTTTTTCAGCTTTACTGTGTGTGTTTTTCAAGAGGTGGATTAGATGGAAAAGTTTGATTGTATAGCCCATGCAGTGTGAAAAACAGAGAGGGTACTAACTGTCCAGTCTGGATCCTCAGTGGGAAGGAGCTTGATGTGTTTAGTAAAGAAGGAGAAAGGCATTGTAGCTGGACCAGAGTGAACAGAGGAGTTAGGGGGCTGGAGAACGGTGAGATCTGAGGTGAGAAGGTAGCTGGGGATGGATTGCATATGGCCTTGGAGACAAAGATTTTGGATTTTATTTCAAGGATAACTTCACACAGAAAGCAATTTGAGAGTTTTGAGCAGGGAAGTGACGTGTGATAGATGTTTTAGGAGCACTCTTGGATTCCATCTGGACAATTTGCTCTGGAAGGGGAAGAGCTTATTGCAGTCTTAGAGAGAGAGGCTGGCTCCTTGGACTAGGGAGAGAGTGGTGGAGGTCATGAGAAATGTTAGATTTGGCCCAGCCGGTGAGGCTCAGTGGATTGAGCGTTGGCCCGTGTGCACCAAGACATCACCAGTTCGATTCCTGATCAGGGCACATGCCCAGGTTTCGGGCTCGATCCCCAGCAGGGGGTGTACAGGAGGCAGCCGATTGATGCTTCTGTCTTCCTCTCCTTCTCCCTTCCGCTCTCTCTAAAAACATCAATAACAATATATTTTTAAAAAGGAAATGTTAGGTTTGGACTATATTTTATAAGTAGAGATGAGTCTAGTAATGGATTGGGTGTATGATAGAAGAAAAAGTGAACAGTCAAGGACAGGTTAGGATTTTTGCAAAACGTTTGCTTTGTGGGCATTGTGGTGCCACTTACTGAAATAGGGAAGACTCACGGAGGAGAAGCTTCCGTGGGAGCAGGAGACACGGTGATTTCCACCCTGGAATGGCCCAGCTCGAGATCCTTGTTAGACGTGCAGGTGGGGTTCTTTAGCACTTACCTCTGGAAAGAGGAGGGGCGGAGGCCAAGGACGCTGAGAAGGAAGGGTCGGCCAGAGGAGAAATGCCAGGAGAGTGTGAGGTCCCAGAGGCCAGCTGGAGAAAGTCCTCACAGTGCCCAGTGCTGAGGGTGGCTGAGGCCGATGGGGACTGAAAAACAAGCTTTAGACTGGACAAGATGGGGGTGTTTAAAGACCCTGAGAAAGTGACTCCTGGGGCGTGGTGGGGAGAAAGTGACACCAGAACGATGAGAAGAGACTGGGAAGTGAGGACCAGACCAGTATAACCAACTCTGAGAATTTTCTCTATTCAAGGGAGCAGAGAAAGGGGGTGGGTGAGGGGACATGGGCATCCAAAGAGTCGCTTTTGTCATTTTTAAAAGTAAGAGATACTGCAGGGTATTTGCATGCTGAAAAGAAGGACCTCACTTGGAATGAGAAAGCAACGATGCTGAAGAGATGGAGAGAACATAATTTCTGACCTGAAGTCTGTGGTTATGTGAGAGGGAGTGAGATTGACTCTGAGTGCAAGACTGCCTGTCGCCTGGTTTCTCCGTGGTAATGGCAGGGACAGGACTGTTCTTCTGGTCGCTTGTCTTTCGTTAGTGAAACAGTAGTGATGCAAGTGGGAGAGGGGTGAGAAATGAGAGGGGAAAATGTAATACACAGGGATATTTCACAGACAGTCCTGTGGATAGTACGTGTCTCCTAACACACTGTGTTTTTTGGTTAATGTTTATGTAGAAAAATATTTATATTTGCGTCCTTGAGAATTTTGTTTTTATGGTTTTCCCTCTGAATTCCATTATTTGCGAATGTTCAACCTTAAAGAAAAGTTGAAATCATGGTACAGGGAACAGCCACACACCCGTTCCTAAATTTGCCAGTTTTTTATGTCTCACCACGTTTCTGTTCTCACTTTCTCCCCTGCTCTCTTTGCACGCGCGCGCACACACACACACACACACACACATACATATGCACACACACACATACGCACATGCACACACACACATACACATATACACACACATATAAACACACACACATACATATGCACACACATATGCACACACACATACACATACACACATACATATGCACATACACACACACACACACACACACACACAGTCTTTTTCTTTGCTTTTGGTAAAAATGTACTTTTGGCAGGGATTAAAACATGCCGCTTTCCCCCTGAATACTTCCGTATTCTCCTCCCCTGAATGAAGACACGTGTACAGAAACCGCCATACCACGATCACGCTGGAGAAAGTATTTTATAATATCATCTAATAATTTAGCCAAATTTGGCGTGCTTTAAATGTGCTATAATCTGATGGTAGATGCTCGGATGGGGTTTTTGGAGAGTAAATAGGGAGCATGGTTTGGAAGTGGCAGTGAGGAGCCAGGAAGTTGATAGATACATATATATATCGACATAGACGTAGGCATTCAGATTATGTCTGTCTGTCTGTGTCTGTCTGTCCATGTATACACACACACACACATATACAACGTAGAATTAATTGTGAATTACTACTGATTTTAAGCATGGGGATAACTGTGTGGGACATTTTTAAGGATTCTCAGCAGGTGGCCAACCTCCAGATTTTTGCATTTCACAGAGTTGTATAAAGGTTGAAGAAGTCTGAGAGAAGCATAATGCTGCCAGATTTTTATTTTACTAGGAAAGGACAGACATATAAAACCAATCAACAACAACAACAAAAATGGTCTATGCCATCTACTGTATTTATCCATGATCTCATGAAAAGAAGAATACTATAATGCCGGAAAATAGAAATTTTATAATTTCAGAGGAGTCAATTATAATTTTGAGCTTTTCTTTTTTCAGAAAAGTTGGCTGTGACTTTATTTTTTTGCATTTCTTGGTGGATCCATGAAGATTATATAACTAACTAGTGTCCAGAAAGTACTAGTAAAGATAATTTTCTGGAAGTGGGGCCCAAGAAATCTGTGTGTGCGCACGTGCATGCATGTGTGTGTGTGTGTGTGTGTGTGTTTAAAGTTGACCAGATTAAACTGCTGATCAGCTAGCTTTGGGACCAGGGCTGCGTATATTGCTGGCACCAGGCTCCTAGAGTACCAGGCTGGCAGGGAAATCAAAGCTCCTGTTTGATCCCTTTCTATTTTTATGGCTGTGATCCTGTTGAAGAGTGGGAACAGAAGAGCCACTAAGTCTTGCCCCTTACTCTCGTGAGACTATCTCTTCCTGTCCAGGCCTTTGGTCACTCGGCTTCACAGCCAAGCAGGCCCTGGCAAGGTGACCGCTGCTGGGAGATTGGATGTGAGCGGGAGGGTGAATAGTGAGTGCGCGGGATCTCTGCGGACGGTGTCGCTCCCACAGAAAAGTGACTTTGTGGTTACAGGGAGGATCTCTCTGAAAATATTTCAGCTTCTCTGAAATTTTCAACTAAGCTATTGAACCAGGTTCAGGAAAATACCTTTTTTTCTGATGCAATTTTGTGTGTGTCTCTGTGGAATATACAAGTATAGTAAATGGTCCAAACCAGAATTTTGTGGAGCAGTGTTTTATGAACATTTTTAATAGCAGCCTCCTCGTTTGTGCTCTAAAAAGTGAAATCTTAATGGAGAATCCTCCTACAAAGGAGGAAGAGGATTTGGTTACATTCAGGGTTTTTCTAAACAATGCTACTGAAAATTTCCTTGAAATATATGGTTTTATTGCTGTAGGTTAGATTCCTTCATTTGGGATTTCTTTGTCAAAAAGTTATGCATTTTCAAAATTACAATAAATGTTTCCAGATTAGATTACTATCCGAAATGTGAGCTCGAGTCCCAGTTATAATTATTGTTTTCATTATTGCTTCTATTTCACAACGCCAGCATAAAATGTATAAAGGTTTTTATCTGCGTTTGAAAACGGCAGGCTTTTAGTGGAAAGTTATCACTGTGCCTTTAGCTATCAGGAACTGTACTAACACTTGTTGGTTTGGGTAAATGGCTTTTCTTTTCTAGATTGCTATTCAGAAAAATAGGTTGTCCGAAAGTCAGGAAAAAGTGGTGAACTTGAAGAAAGACTTGGCAGAGATGCAGGAGTGGATGACTCAGGCGGAAGAAGAGTACCTGGAGAGGGATTTTGAGTACAAGTCACCGGAAGAACTTGAGAGTGCTGTGGAAGAAATGAAGGTGAGGCTGGCCGTCCGTGTCAGTGGGCTTCATCTCTCCCTTCCTCCCTGTAAAATCAATCAATCAATCTTCTATCCTGCTGTAAATCGTGATTATACAGTTGATCCTTGAACAACGCAGGTTTGAACTGCATGGGTCCACTTACACATGGATTTTTAAAAATGAATACTGTAAATGTATTTTCTCTTCCCTTTGGTTTTCTTAATAACATTTCCTTTTCTCTTGCATAATTACATATAATATACAAAATATGTGTTTGTTGACTGTCTATGTTATTGGTAAGGCTTCTGGTCAACAGTCGGCTCTTAGTAGTTAAGGTTTGAGGGAGTCAAAAGCTATGCGTGGATTTCAGCTACTTGCATTGTTCAAGGGTTAACTGTACATAAAATCTTTCACAGCAGGATTTCAAATAAAAAAAAAAATAACAACACAGGAAGGAGCGCCACTGTTCTTCTAGTAGGGAAAGGAAGTTCAACTTGGCCCATGGGTTGAATCCACGAAGGGCCCTGAGATGTTTTCATATGTTAGAGCCGTGGGGAGACACAGAGAATGACTCAAAAATTCGGTGGCATCGATCACATTCACAATGTTGTGTAACCATCACTGCCATTTCCAAAAGTTTCAGCAAGTATTATTTTTCGTTAGTAACAGGAAAGACTTTCCAATTTGGTTGGGGTTTATCCTCATTTCATCAGATGTGTCCTTCCAGTCACTGCATGGGGCACACGTGAAGAGAAACATTTCGTTAGAGCGGGTAGAGGGCAGTAAGCACATTGTTGGGATTTAATGTTGGTTGGGCCACAGGATATATTTCCTATGAACTTATAATTCCTGTGTCAGTAGTCTTGAACATTCTTCTTTTTGATTATAATAAAAAGAACTGGGCATCATTCCCAAATTTCTAATGCTGCTTCAAGTCTCTTCAGTGTTCAAGCCAGAGGAGATAGTGATTCAAGGCTATTTAAAAAAATAAGATTAAGCAACACATTGAATGTTTTAGGCCAGAGTTAACTGGCCTAAAAGTGTAACTAAAACAAAAATCTCTGTGCATATATTTAAAAAAAATTTAGAATTCATCCATGCATTATTGCATATGAGTAAAAGCAAATATGACGAAGGACTTTTATTGTACTTGCAGTATTTTCATGGAAACATTTCTTTTTTTTAGTGTAGCCTTTTTAGAAAGCTTTGAAAATAGTCAGTATATAAGGTATTTTAAAGGTAGCCTACAATGTTAAGAACCATCTTATTTCATTTATTCTCTTTCTTTATACTATTGGCATTTGTAGCCTTGTGGTTTATTAAAGTCTCTAGGGATGAGAGTTTAGAAAAATAAGATTAGCACCCTTGATTGGACAGCACTATTTATTTTCATTCTTCTAAACAACTGTTAGGATTTTGAAAGCCATTACACTTGATTATTTTATCCAGCCCAGGAAAGCTTGAAACCATTAAGCAGTAAAGAAAGCTGACGGAGAAAGTGAAAAGCTGTGTTTGGTTGATTTTCCTGAAAGTGAGACTTTTTCCTAAATGCAGAGTGAGAGTCAGGAAAGAAGCTATTTCTAGATCGGCTCTTCCTAGTAGAACTTCATCATCTTTGAAATGCTGTTCGTTACCAGAAGGACAGATAGACCTATGTCACAGGAGAGGAAAATACCTTTGAGTAATTTTTAAAGGATACTTCTATCATGGTGCATTGCAACATTTGTGAACATTTATTTATTTCAGTCTAATATGCTCAGAACTCTAGTGGTCAATTAAAATGAATTCATTTAGATTCTTACCATGGGCTGAGATTTTGAAAATACTTCATGTCAGTGAATGTAACTCAGGATGTCTTAGGTGTTAATGTTGCCTGTGATTAAATTAAAATGTTTGTGTGGGGCTGTGTACGTGAGGCCTATAATGAGTGAGATTTTATAGTTAGCATTCTTATGTCAAAAGCACTCTGTAGTGATTACCTGAATAGTGTTCCAAGTTAGGTGGTTGGAATCATGTAGTCGTTTTAATTTTGGTTTAGTTATTTTAGAAAATGAAAGACATTGGTTAGTGAGAAAGGGAGACAATTTTCAAGGCTATGTTTTCTTCGAACAGAGGGCGAAAGAGGATGTGTTGCAGAAGGAGGTGAGAGTGAAGATTCTGAAGGACAACATCAAGTTATTGGCTACAAAAGTGCCCTCTGGTGGCCAGGAATTGACATCTGAGCTGAACGTTGTGCTGGAGAATTACCAACTTCTTTGCAATAGAATTCGAGGAAAGTGTCACACGCTAGAGGTATGTTATTTTTTTCAGTGATGCATTTCTGAGATGAAAGCTCTGTAATGTACTGACCATTTCCAGATCTTGGAAAAAACTCCATTTTTAAAAAATACTGGATCATAAAGGAAAAGTAGTTCTTGGTTAATAGGTTGATAAAATGAAGCAGGGATAAAAAATAGGAGACCAAGATCTGTCCCCAATGAATGGAAGGTTCTTGGGAAAGTAATTTAATATCTTCAGACTTTACATGTTTTATATGTGAAATCAAGGTTTCCATATCACAGGTGATCTGTAGGGTCCGTTCCAGTCCTAAAATTCTAGAACAAGGTACTGTGAACATTTCTTTTGTTTTGTTTTGCCTGGTTAGTGCACAGACATGAATTGAGGTCTTTTTTTAAAAAAAAAAATTAATTTTATCTAAAGTTAGAGTCACCTGAAAGAAAGCGGGACTTGAACATACTGGTAATTTGCTGGACACCTCCCCCACCCCCACCACCCTGCCCCAGGCCATTGGGTTTAAGTTGTAGATGATTCTATGAGGTTTAAAAAAGAAAAAAAAAATTAAGTTCTTGCTTATTTGTTTTTATATTAGTGTGACTTTTATATCTGATTGAAAAAGGAGCACTTCAATTTAAATTCAGTTCAGCCTCAAATAAATGGTTTAATGAGGTAAATCTTAAAAGGGTGAACAGCACAACTACAATATTTAAACTGAATTCAATCATTACTTGTTTGTTCCAAAACTGTTTTGTGGTAAGATACACATGGATAATTGAGACTAGTTAAGAAGAAAGCTACAACTCAAACAAAACCTCACTCTTTGGTATTAATATCTAACATAAAACACGCAGGTTACACATTTGAGCAGTTAAAATTATACACTATTACATATGCGTTATCTTAAGTCCTGGTGAGCAGCCTTGGGTTTGAACTTTACTGCAGTCTTCTGCATGCTTTCTTCTCTGGCATGATCACCCCCGATGACGATGACGCTCTTTTTTGTTTTCCTCTTTATTTGTAGCCAAAATACAAACTCATACTATTTTTATATAATGAACGGAGTCCCCAAATTACCCCAAGCTAACAAAAGACCACCCTGTAGTGTGACATTTCTTCAAGCTCTCTACCCAGAGGTGACAGTTTGAAAATGAGGAATGAAACACATATTTTGAGGGTTTGGAATTGCTTTGAGAATTACTTTGAAATTAGTTTGAGAGAAGTGCTTTGACAGGAGAGAAGGAAGCATGCAAGAAAAGACGATACAGGTGAAAGAGAAAAGACAAGACCTTGGTATGTTTGAAACGAGAAATGCAAAGAAGGAGAAGGAGCTTTAAAAAATGGAAATACTTTTAAATTATGTCAGAGATTGCCAAGGGATATTGGGCAGAAATAGCCCAAATTTCTAAATTAGAGTAAGAATGCCTTTCTTTGGAAGAGTCCAATTTTATGACCTTGATTATTTTTAGACTCTTTTAAATATGTTAAATCATGAGATATTTCACTTATAGAAGAGAAGAGATAATACTACTAACACATTTTTGTTAGCAGTAACTAATGTTAATTTTTTGGCCATATTTTCCCAGATCTTGTTTTTAGAGTAAAAAAAAAAATAATATTGCAGAACCTGTTTCTTTCTTTTCCATCCCATACCATCTCTCTCTCGAAGGAATCATTATTCCGAAGTTGCTGTATATTCTTCCCAACCATGTTTTTATATTTTTAATATATACACCCACTTATGTCTGTTATCAATTGCTAAGTAACAACCTCACCAAAACGTAGGAACTTACAAAAGCTGCCAGTTATTCTTTCTCATGATTCTGTGGCTGATGTGGCTCAGCGGGGTGGCTTTCTGTCCATCTGCTACATGAATAGCTCGCTCAGGTAGCTGCATCCCACAGGGAGCTCAGCAGAACACTGACAGTGGCCGCTCACCCTCCATGTCTCGGTCCACGTGGTCTCAGGTTTACAGCTTCTGCGCAGCACGGCAGCTGACTTTCAAGAGGGAGAAAGCAGAAGCGCCCGGTCCTCTTAAAGGCAAGGTCTGCAGTTGGACACAGGGTCACATCTGTAACATTCTTTGGGTCTAAGCAAGTCACAAGGCCAGCCCACATTCCAGGGCAGGAGGAAAGAATTTCACCACTTAATGGGAGTAAGGGCGGAACATTTGTGGCCATCGTGAATCCACTGTAGTTCACGCTCTGGTCATACATTGGTTATAGTCCCCCCCCACGTGCAGAATGCCCTTACGCTCTCCCAGGGACTCCCAAAGTCTCATCCAGTGCAGCGTCAAGCTCGAAATCCAGCATCAGGTCTGAACAAAATGTGGCTTCTTAGGGCAGTGTCTTCCCGTGCAGGCACACACCCACAGTGGTGAGCTAGCATGGGACACTCAGCAGACACTCCATTCTAAAGAGCGGGGCAGTGGAAGGTAAGGAGCAGACACTGGTACCAGTGCCTCGGTTCTGAAATCCAGCCAGGGCCCCTCCCCAGGGGCAGGACTGTTACCTGCTTAGGGACCAGGTCGGCTTCCTGGGAGAGCTGCTCTGAGAGCCCTTGTGTCTTCCCGTAAGTAAGACATAGGGCTCCTCTCGCAGCCCAGCGGGTTCCTCTGGCTGCTTTCCACCTGTAGAGATGGGGTGGGGGGGGACCAGGCACATCTCTTCTCTTTTAGTCTTAGTCAAGGGCTGGCAAACTGTAGCCCGAGAGTCACATCTGCTTTCTGCCTCTTTCTCTATAGCCCATGAGCTAACAATGGTTTGTATATTTTTAATTTTTTAAAGGGTTGTTAATAACAGACAACACACACACACACAGTAAACAGAAGACTCTGTGGCAGAGACCAGATGTGGCTTGTAAACTTAAAATATTTACTGTCTGGCCTTTCGTGGATAAAGTTGCTGACCCCTGACCTGCTAAACACAACCCACTGGGGATGCAGGCAGGATGCCTTCTCTCAGTCAGGGGAGCCCAAGGGGAACCACCCAGGAGGCCGCACGGGGAGCTCTCTCCTGGATTATCCATCAAATAGGCTCCTCCTCTGTGGGAAGGGGCTCCTCCCCCCATCATTTTCTCTAAGGAAGTGGGTGGTATACATTTACCCCTCCCCCCACCCCGAAATGCCCCACTGGGATGGGGAATGAGTACAGTATAACTCCATTTTGGGTAAAATATGGTTCTTTGCATATGTGGACATGTTCACATGAATTTAGAAAATAGTTGGAGAAAGTATCAGCACATTGTTACCCCCGCTAGCTCTGAGGAGGAATAGGATGGACCCACGGAATTCCAATTTTCTATATAACTGTTAGAAAGTGTTGCAATTAGGAGGGCTTTTATCTTTCTATTTAAAAAACAAACGGACACTATTTTCCTCCCAGTTTCTTCTACAAATGCTACTATTTTAGACTTTTAACCAGACCCTTGGAATTTATTTTCATGTGAAAAGTGAAGCAGCTCGATCCCCTTCGCCTCCCGTCGCCCTCCTGTGGGTCTACTGGGATTTAGTAAAGACCGAGACTTTATGTCATCTATTTGGAATTCCAATTTCGTCGGTTTCTAGATCTCATATATGCTCATATCTAAATGGAATGATATTGATCGGAGAGAATGGGTGGCAGTAGCGATGACGCGTCTCCAAATGGCTGCGTGACTGAAGGCACTGTCTTCTTGCCCCACAGGAGGTGTGGTCTTGTTGGATCGAACTGCTCCACTATCTGGACCTCGAGACCACCTGGCTGGACACTCTGGAGGAGCGGATGAGGAGCACAGAGGCCCTGCCGGAGAAGGCGGATGCTGTCAGCGAGGCCCTGGAGGTGGGCGCCTGCGTCGTCCGTTATCCGTGGTGTTTCTTCTGGTAGAGAATGAGGAACACCTGCCTCACGCCAGCAAACGCACCCTCTCCCTCAGCAGTTCTCAGTGCAACTTGTGTTGTCTTCCATGGCTTTGCATCATCATATATATTTAGATCAATGGTGACCCACTAACTCAGCCTCCTGAATTGTTGTTAGTTAATTAGTACATTTTTTTTTTTTTTTTTAGATAGAGTGGAAGGGAGGGAGGGGGAGAGAGAGAGAGAGAGACATCAATGTGAGAGAGATACATTGACTGGTTGCCTCCTGCATGACCCTGACCAGGGCTGGGGATTGAACCTGCAGCCCAGGTATGTGCCCTTGGCCGGGAATCAAACCCATGACCTTCAGTCCACAGGCGGACGCTCTAACCGCTGAACCAAACTGGCCAGGGCTTAATAAGTACATTTTAGACATGAGAAAGCACTCCAGTGATTTTCCAGCTTCTTTTTGCCAGTCGCTGGATAAAACTCTGCCATATGTTATTAGGATAATTGCTCTCTTATTTTTTCATAAAGTTATTTTTGCTCATAAGACATGGCAACAACTGTGTTTACGGTGGCTGCTACTCTGTTATCTTCAGACGTGAAAAGGTGGAGGACAGGTTGGGGAGGGAAGAATGAGAAGCGTGGATCCCGTCCTAGGAGCTTGTCTCCAGGCCTGGACGTGAGTTCCTTGAGGCAAAGAAATGCACCTGTTTTCTTGCTCCCCAGCAAGCAGCCCAGCACATGGTGCATGATGATTTCACAACTTTCTTAAATGGATTAAAATAGAAGATAATAGATTTGCTTTAAAAAAATAGAGGAGGAAGAGGATAGATGTGCTTTTGAAAATTGTAGGGACATGTGGCAATTAAGTGGATGACTGGATTGAAGGTTAGAAGTAAGTCAAATGTGGTACCTAAATTCCAGGAGCCGGATGCTGTGTTGGAGAAAAGATGTCACTTCTCAAGTAAAATAGAATGAGATGAAGAGCAATTTAAAAAAAAAGAAAAAGAGCTTAATTTAAAAATACGAATTTTCCTAACAGGAGAATTAAAATACGCATACTAGCCCTGGACAGTTTGGCTCAGTGGTTAGAGTGTAGGCCCTTGGACCAAAGGGTCACAGGTTCTATTCCAGGTGAGGGGTACATAGGTACCTGAGTTGTAGGTTTAACCCCTGGCTCTGGTTGGGGTCCTGGGGGAGGCAACCAATCTATGTGTCTCTCTCACATTATTGTTTCTCTCTCTGTCTCTCTCCCCCTCCCTCCCTCCGTCTCTTCCACTCTATCTAAAATTTAATGGAGAAATATCCTCGGGTGAGGATTAACAGCAATGACAAAAAGTGCATTCTAGAAATAAGGAAAATGGAGAAAAGTATAAAGTAAACTGTAAGATAAACACTTTTAAACATTTTAGTATATTTCTTTTTAATTATTATTAACACATACGCTGGAAGGTAGTACATTATAGTAACTAGATCAAAGGCTTTGAAATCATAAGGGTTTAGAGTCAGGTTGGAATCTTAGCTCTTCTTTTTATCGTGTGTATATAGGCAAATAAACTCTCTGAACTTCAGTTTTCCAATCTGTAATATGAAATAATATTTAACCCTGTGGTTGATTAGATTTATATATATATATATATATGGTGTATATAAAACAGTGCTTAGCCTTCTATGTATGTTATAGAAAACTGAGTACATAGTTTTAATAATATTATCAACAGTATGAGATAATTTTGGTTTATAATACTGTTTTCTGCTTTCAAACCTTGTATCATACCATGAACATTTTCTCATGTAATTAATAATTATTAAAATTATTTAATGGAGTTATATAATTATATATCATCATTCATGCCAAGTTCTCAATTCTATGTATTTTTTAATACCATGATGGATATTTTTTCAAATTAATTATTTCTAGGCTTGTTCCTTAAGTCGATTTCTAGAAAATTGAATTACTTGCTTAAAAAAAAAAAAAGGACATCTTTTGTATCCTTGATACATTCTGCCTCAGTAAATGCATTACTTTTCCCCCCTGTTCCTGTCCAGTCTCTAGAATCTGTTTTGAGACACCCAGCAGATAATCGCACCCAGATTCGGGAACTTGGCCAGACCTTGATTGATGGAGGGATCCTCGATGATATAATCAGTGAGAAACTGGAGGCTTTCAACAGTCGGTATGAAGAACTGAGTCACCTGGTAAGAACTGGGACATGCATGTGTGTAGATTCGGTGTCTGTGACATGGAGCTGACCTCGAGAACTTTGGCCACAGGGAAAAGTTGGTAACCAACATTAACGGGGTTGAGGGCTTTGAGATACCAGCTGAGGAAAAGTGGACCTCATTCTGACGAGGCAGGCAGAACTTGATGATTAAAAAAAAAATCTATCTTTGAGATGGTTTCTACTTATGAACTATTTAATTTCCTTTAAGGATCATATTATAGCTGTGTGTGAGGATAACTCATATTATCCTAGTAAATATTAGGGCCAGCAGAATTTGACCTAAGCTGTGGTTATAAAATGCCATCCTGTCTTAGACACATCTCCAGAATGCATTACAACATGCATGTTCATATCAGTGCGTAGAGAAAGGAGACTGTTCTTTTATAGGAGAGTTGGGTGGATATTAAAGAACATTAAGTAATAACTGTTGATGTTGAGATCATGAATAGAATCAAGCTTAATTCAAAAAAATGCAGCAAATAGTGGCTTAGAACATGCATATTTGTGAAAGTTGTTTTAGACTTTGGAAAAAGGATTTATGTGTGCGCTCCACTGATAGACATTCTTTGTTATATTTTATATTCTTGTTGATAGGTTTATTGCTGATTCCTAAAAACACCCTAAATTTATCATCAATGACAAATTTTTATTCTCTGTTTAATATATTATATCTGAAAATTTTATATTTTTCTATATTGTTATTGTATGTAGAAGGAAGTAAAAATTAATAATTCACTGCAAGGTATATGAGATGCTAGCAGGGCCTTTCACTGTTATCACTGCTAGTTATTTATTTATACTGCAGGCCAAAGTCGTGAACTAGAGCTTCTATTTCTTTTCTTGGTGGCCAGAACATAAGGGTTTTCTTATATTCAGCTATTTATATTTGTGCTGAGTGACTGATGATTCAATTTTATCCCCTGTGTAGGCAGAGAGCAAGCAGATTTCTTTGGAAAAGCAACTCCAGGTCCTGAGGGAGGCTGATCACATGCTTCAAGTTTTGCAGGAGAGCTTAGGGGAGCTGGACAAGCAGCTCACAACGTACCTGACTGATAGGGTGGACGCCTTCCAGGTTCCGCAGGAAGCTCAGGTACTGCCATGGGTCTGAGGTGTTTGAGTCGTAAGGACAGTACATGTAATTGCCTCTTCACCTGCAGGAGAGCCAGCCCCTGCGCCATCCCAAGCAGAGAGCCCGTGAGAAAGCTTCACCTTACTTATGGGGCAGCATGTGAGGTTAGGTGTGCTCTCGGTGCTTATGAAACCCTGGTAAATGACCACCATTTTTATTTTATTTATCTATTTATTTATTTTAATCCTCACCTGAGGATATTTTTCCATTTATCTTCAGAGAGAGAGAGAGAGAGAGAGAGAGAGAGAAACATCGATGTGAGAGAGACACATTGATTGGTTGCCTCCTGCATGACCCTGACCAGGGCTGGGGATCGAACCTGCAACCCAGGTATGTGCCCTTGGCTGGGAATCAAACCCATGACCTTCAGTCCACAGGCTGACGCTCTCACCATTGAGCCAAACCGGCCAGGGCTAACGGCCACCATTTTTAAATGATGGCTTTCTTAGCTATGAGATTGGGAAAATTCCTTTTTATAAATAAGTGGTGAACATTAGAAATGACAAAGGTAAGGACCATAGTTTGTGCACAACGTACAGTAGCCCATGTTATTATTATTATACTGCAAACTCCCGAACGCTGTGTAGGGAGCTGCATATTCTTATGTATTATATGACTCTGGGGAACTTCAAAAAAAGACACCCCACCCCTTTTCTAATCTCTTTATAGAAAATCCAAGCCGAGATCTCTGCCCACGAGCTAACGCTAGAGGAGCTGAGAAGAAACACGCGTTCTCAGCCTCAGACCTCGCCGGAAGGCAGGACCGCCCGAGGAGGCAGTCAGATGGATGTCCTGCAGGTGACAGGGGGGAGCAGTGTGTGGGGAGTGATTGCTTGGATGACCTCGGTCTTCTTTTCGATGCGAACAGTGAGACTGGATGGAGGCATTGCGGGTGCCCTGCATCCCGGGGAGAGCGGCGGAAGCAGTTGCACGGGTGGAGAACACTGGGTGGGCTTCTGTAGTGGAGAAGGGACAGCGAGCTAGGTTTCGGGTTAGCTCGGTAAGCCTTCCCGCCAGTGCAGAGCCCGTCGGGTGGCCGACACCCGGGCAGGCCGAGGGCGTGGGGTGCAGCGAGGTCGACTTCTACTCTGAGCTCACGATGAGGAGCATTTTGAGTTCTAGGTGCTTGACTCTATATTTAGAACAGGTGAGAAAATGAATGAGGTTTTCATTCCAGCGAGGCCAGCTTGGCCTTTTATTATATCTAAGACTGAGTGCCAAGTAATCTGTGACCCTGTGGGTAACCTCTCGGAATGTTTCTATTAGTGCTTTACTTTTGCAGCTTTTTAGCAGTCTGTGTTATACTAATGCATCACCTGAGAGCGGTCTTCAATCTGATGTGAACTGCTTATTGTTTTCCTTTCTTCCAACAGAGGAAACTTCGAGAGGTGTCCACAAAGTTCCAGCTTTTCCAGAAGCCCGCCAACTTCGAACAGCGCATGCTCGACTGCAAGCGCGTGCTGGACGGCGTGAAAGCTGAGCTGCACGTTCTGCGTGTGAAGGACGTGGACCCCGACGTCGTGCAGGCCCACCTGGACAAGTGCATGGTGAGGCCGGCCGTGGTTAAGGGGCTCAGCGGTTTTCCGTCAGCTAATACGGCTTCATCTGGCATAATGTGCATGGTTTGTTCAATAGTTATTTGTCCACAGTGTGCTAAGAATAGGGATCAATGATGAAAAATGGGTTATAAAATAAGAAGTGTGGTTGTTTCCTCCAAGGAAATTAGAAGAGATAGGAGAGATGGGTAGGAGAGAGTAAAATCAATTATTACAGTGTCATAAGATAAGGAAACACATTGTAATCACGGTATGAAGTTAGGAAAGGCTTTGGCAGAATATGACTACTAAATTAACATGTAAAGGATAAAATTTGAGTTAGCTTGAAGAACCATACTTAGAATGGATGTTAGGAATATTACAGTGTAAAAAAAAATCATTCTAAGGATAGTTAAAATTGATAAAGTTTAAGCCTAAAATATGAAAGAAGAGATTAGAAGAGATGTCAGGAATATTATTGCAGAAAAAATCATCCTCTAGGAAAATTAATTTTGAATTTAAGTTTAAACCTAGGATATGAAAGAATAAATTATTTAGAAGGCCTTATTACTGTTGTAATCTTGAACTTTAAACTTCAATTTCATATAAGTTTAAATATCTGGCTAGGCATACACAATCTTAGAATTCGTGTTCTGCTTGAGAAGAATCATGAAGAGAAACTTGTTAAGACAGAAAAGTCTGGGAAGAGTTCTATGTGCTTTCAAAACTGTCATCTCCGCATTGCTGTTACATACCTAAGGTTGTTGGATGCCTCAAAAGCTAAAACAGGTGGAAGAATGAATAAATAGGATAAATTTCTGTGTGTGTGTGTGTGTGTGTGTGTGTGCGCGCGCGCGCGTATGCACACACACAGACATATGTAAGTATTTACTGAGATATGGAGGTCAACAAAGCAAGCACCATCCTTACCCATGTGTAACTGGGTCCAGTGGCCTGTTATTATGTGACAGAGCCTCATGAGATGTTTCAAGTCAGGATCACGATGAATGGAGACAAGAGAACCTGTACAAAATAAATGTTTTTGGTTTAAAGGTAACTAGAATGAGGGCACCTCTGAATTTCTCCTGTGTAACTCTGATTTCTTATAGTCATCTTCATCTTGAGAGTTTGAGTTGTCATCTGTCTCTTCATTATATAAGTGATATGTACTGATGTTGTTAGACGTGGTACTTCAGAGAATTGTAAGAAAAAAAACACATTAATACATACTTCCAAATTCCAGCTGTCAGAAATATGGCCAGAGTTGGCTTTTTTCTAGTAATAGCATCAGGATTTTTTAAAACGTAATTTTTAAAATGATAGACATTCAATTTTAGTCCAGATATTTTCACATTCCATGTAGGAAAAATGTTCATGAACATTCAGAAACTTAAAATACACATCTGAGTTTATTGATTTATTTTTAAATGTTTTTTCTTTATTGATTTCAGAGAGAGAGGAAGGGCGAGGGAGACAGAATCTCTGTTTATTTTCTTCTCTGATTTTAAAAACTTATTGCAACCTTGATGTCATTTTACTCATCCTTTGAATCCAAATCTGGAAAAGATAAAGCCCTTTGATCTCCATACTTAATTCACAGCCGTTAATCTGTGTAAGCTGTGTTTGGAAATGATTCCAGTTACCAGGTTTGCACTGTGATGTATATGATGTGTCTCATTTTCTTTTTAAGAAACTCTATAAAACTCTAAGTGAAGTCAAGCTTGAAGTGGAGACTGTCATCAAAACAGGAAGGCACATAGTTCAGAAGCAGCAAACCGATAACCCCAAGGGGATGGACGAGCAGCTGACGTCCCTCAAGGTGCTCTACAATGACCTGGGTGCCCAGGTGAGGACAGCACCCATCACCCTCCTCTCTGTCTCTGTCTCTCTGTCTCTGTCTGTCTCTCTCATTTAAGTATTTTAAATGTTCACTTTTAAGTTTTATGATATTAATAATGTTTTCAGTTATTCCAATAATTTTTATTAACTTTTTAAATGTTTGTGTTAGTATTACAAGGATTACTAGTTGTACTGAAATTTATTTTTAACATATTATCCAGATTCACTTTACATTTTCAATAACTACTGACATTTCAGAAGTTATTCTAAGGAAACTTTAAAAATAATAGTCCCTGTTTAAACCCAAGTTATTTAGTCCTTGGATATTTAAATTGAATAGTCTACTGAGAGTGTTAGAACAGGATTCTAATAAATATTACGTGGCAAGAAGGTCACACTAACCTAGCAGGATTTAAAATCCTTTCAAGAAACACCTAGAATTTGGGCATTTTTGTGAATCTATGGGGGAATGGTTGGACCATTTACTGACTGGTTCCCATAGGCTGAGTGTCTTCTCTCACTGAGAATCTCTACCTTGAAACCACGGAAGCAAAAAACAAACAAACAAACAAACAAACAAACAAACAAACAAACAAAAAAGAACCTGAAACTTGGTAATATTAAAAGGCTGTGTTAGATACTATTCTGGATCCTTCTTGGGTTATTAAATAGTAACCAAGTTTATGCAAGAGCTCAGAGAAATCTAGCTAAAATATTGTTACCACTTTTAAATCAGTAAAAAATGAGTAGTCCATATATTTCCTGGGCGATTTTAACCTCACTTCTGCAAGCTGATTTTGATTCATTTTGCTACATCGTGCCACTGGAACACATATCTTAGAGCCTCTTTTTAGTATTATAGAGCTGCTGTTATTTGTGAAATATTATATGTATTTATGGACTGGGCATTTTATGTATGGGGGTGGTATTGTTGTTTTTTTACACCATTTCTCTAATTGGGACTATATTTTAGTTGTCATTTTCTCATTCAACACAATTGAGACTTCAGCATGTGGCAGGAGCTATATAAGCAGTAGAAATACAGTGGTGAGCGAAAACATAACTTATGTCTTTGCCTAGTCAGTGGAACTTAGGGCAGTGAAAGAAGAAAACATTAACCAAGTATTCACACCAAGTAATGTCAGGTGATCTGTCTGAAGTGCTGTGAAGGTAGGAACATGGTGCTTTAAGTGTGTATGTAATGGGGGGGTTGGGTGCAGTCTGCAGTTCGGGAAGCTTCCCTGAGGAAGGGCTGCATGAACTGAGATCTGAAGGGTGAGTAGGACTGGCCTGGGTGAAACCAGTGGAGGAGCTTTCGAGGCTGGTGGATCAGCATATGTAAAGTCCCTGTGGCAGAAGGTGTACATTTGTGTGGCTAAAGGCGAGACAGAAAGTGTGGGACCATGGTGTTGGACAGACGGATGAGACCAGACCCTACCAGTGTCTTGAAGTTTGTGGTGATGATGTTAATCTGTATTTAGAGCAACAAGCAGTTGTTGCAAGGTGTTAGCAGGGAGATAAGATGTTCAGATGTGTGTTTTCACTCACTGCAGTTAGGAGGATGTGTTGGAAAGAGGCAGGCATGGATGTGAGAAGACCAATTAGGAAGTCATTGTCATGCTCTTAGTAAGAGGAGATGGTGTCTCAAAGTAAGTGGAGCAATGGAGTTGGTGTGAGCAGACTGATTGTAGATGTACTTAGGAATTGAGATGAGTAGGACTTGGTGGATGAGATGGATTAGATGTCAGGGTGCAGAAGAGGGTAAGATGAAGGGTGACTCCTGGGTTTTTGGCTTGATTATATAGAAGATCATGGTGCTATCACTGGGATGGGGTGCTGGAAGGACAGGCAGAAACATGGAGAAATCATAAGCAAGTTTTGGACATGTTGACATTTTCAGTGCTTTTCAGAGAGTTAATTGGACATGCCATGTATTCACAGTTATTAATGTCTGGAGAAAATATCTGGGATGAAGATATGAATTTTATGAATCACATACATATAGATAATAAGGAAAGGTTTGGGTGATGATGAGATTGCCTAGGGAGAGGATACAGTGGAAAAGAGAAAAAGACCTGGACCAGTTCTTGAGGATTTATGTCATTCATTAAGAAATTTGAGGAAGATGAGCTTGCAAAAAAATTAAAGTACATGTATCTTAACTTTTCTTTATCATTCATCGATTAGTGGATACTTAGGTTATTTCCATGTCTTGGCTATTGGGCATAATGCTGCAATGAACATGGGAGTCCAGATATCTTTTTGAGATACTGATTTCATTTCCTTTGGATTGATGCCCAGAAGTAGGGTTGTTGGATTATATGACAATTCCCTTTTTTTCTCTATTATTTTTTCTTTCCTTTATTTCTAATTTTTTGAGGCAACTTCATACTGTTTCCATAATTGTATATTTGACATCTGCTAAGAGAATAGATCCTAAGTGTTCTCAACACTAAAAAGGTAATTTATGTGAGATGATGGATGTATTGATTGTGATAATCATTTCACAATGTATATGTATATAAAATTATCACATTTTACACCCTAAAAAATCACATTGTATGTGTATATATTCATATATATATATCTTAAAAATTGTTGATTAGAGAATAGTGTAAATTGTTAAAAGTTGAGCCATAAATTATTTTCTTACTGGTATATACAAATCTTTGATACAATTAAGTTTTATCATGATTGTATGGCTACCTGCGCATGTCAAAGTCAAATAAGTATCATTTGAATACTTACTGTCTTTTGGTATAATTGACTTCTTTGTCTCTTAATGTCTTCATGGAGGGGCTGTTAATTTAGAGTCATGACTTTTAATTAAACTCTGTAGAAAAAATATTTCACCTTAAAAAAGAATTTAATAGCAATTAGTGCTTGAAGTGTGAAAGAGTAAAATTGAAGCTTAGGGACCAGAAAAAAGAAATGTAATTCCTCATTACTTATTAGGAAAATTGAGTCTTTATATCATCGGGGAAAATGTCACCCATACATGACTAATTGCTCTACTACTTAGGTAATGTTATTGTCTATACACATGTGCACATGAAAGGAAGATCATGTTTTTATCTCTGTATTGTGTTGTGATATCCTTTAAAGTGTTCTCTCAACTTGAGGTTGTGAATGGTTGTTCAGTCTCAGAGTACCATCAGGCAGTGTAAAAGGTCAGACCAGGCTCAGTCCACTGGCTGAGCCACATGGCCGTGGCCTGGACCTCTTTGCACTTCACTGCCCTGTTCTGTGAAATAGGAAGGGTGGTGCTGGTTACAGAGGTTGCTGTGGGTTTTACAGCATAACATCTGTACTATTCCTCAACACCCTTTGGGAGCTGTATTGAGAGCCTGGCAAATGTTAATTCAGTTAATTCATTTGCTTTCTGTCAACAACAGTAAGAACAGGATAATAATAAAGGTTTTTGTTGCATAGTCATTTACTGTATTTTAAGTTAAGTGGCTTATTGTAAAACATGATTGTGAAAATTGTGCTGTTTCCCCTTAAATTGCTAGAATATAATGTGTTTTTTATTTTTTAAAAATATGTTTGTATTGATTGTTTAGAGAGAGAGGAAGAGAGAGAGAGATAGAAACATCGGCTGCCTCCTGCACGCCCCCCACTGGGGATCGAGCCTGCAACCCAGGCATGTGCCCTGACCAGGAATCGAACCAGGACCTATCAGTCCATGGGATGATGCTCAATCCACTGAGCCACACCGGCTGGGCATAACGTGTGTTTTTTAAACAGAGCCCTTCACTGAGAGGATTCTAAGCATCTTCTGTTCAAAATGGTAAAAGATGCTACATATTGATCCCTTACCTTTGTTGCAAGGACTGGGACAAGTCCTTTGTGTATGTGTTTTTCTCATTTAAAACTCATAGCAACCTTCTGAGGGCCATACCTCTACCAAGGTCACTTGAGAAGTAAATGGCAGAACTAAGATGAAAACCCAGGGTTGCCCGACACTTAACCACTTCAGTATATTGTCCCCTTGCAGAAATGCTTTATCTCTAGATGCTAGAGGTAAAGGTTGTGTATCTCTTGGGGTTAAATCTGAGTCCGTCTGGATCCTCAGTTAATGTTCTGGTTCATCCCCATTCATGTTCAGTTCTCTCTCCCTCTCTTCCCTTCAGGTGACGGAGGGAAAGCAGGACCTGGAAAGAGCATCACAGTTGGCCCGGAAAATGAAGAGAGAAGCTGCTTCTCTCTCGGAATGGCTTTCTGTGACTGAAGCGGAATTGGTACAGAAATCCACCGCAGAAGGGTTGCTTGGCGACCTGGACTCAGAAATATCCTGGGCGAAAGTAAGTTGTAGTCCAGGTGAAGTGACAATGGCATGCAGGGTGACCTGTGGCGTTTGGTTCAGGGCATTCTGGGTGGGTGCCATTTTTCTCCATTTCACGTTAAGTATAGCCTTTTCTTTTTTCCATTATTTTTCCACTTCTCTGTCCTAAGAAAAACAACAAGAATATTTTAAAAACAGCTATTTTAAGAAGCGACTTTTGTCTCGATTCCAAAAGCATTGAATTCAGATGGACCACCAACAGGCCTTCATAGGTGCTATGCTTATGTGGCACTTGAAAATATTATAGTTCTCGCCTTCGAAACTGGTGACATTTTCTTGAATAGTCATTCTTCCCAGAGTATTGTGCTGTGTTTATTTGTTAATTCTTCTGTAATAGCTTTTGTACCAGTTACTGATCTTTCTATCGCAAACTGACGTAAAGAGCATAGGAATAGAATTTTCAAAAGAATCAATACAAGATCCAAGAGTGTTCTTTAGCCCTTTAGTTACTTTGAAATCACAGAGATTAGAGAGTGGATTTGCCAATTCTCTTTTGAGATGGGCAAAGAATTGAATGGAACACAAAGTAGTTTTTTTGTTTTTGTTTTTTTTACCAAGGCATTTTCTTTTCCCAAATTTATTTTCTAAGAAAGAGGCATGCATACTAGAGATAAGCACTGAAAATAAATGATCAATACTGTGACCAAAATTTCTATGAAGTCACAAGATCAGTTTTGGCATCTCCTGCTGGCCTGTGGGAGGTGAAGAGGAGGTGATTTGAGATTGTAGGTTGATACAACTTCTTAATTTGAGTGCTCTGTGGAGATAACAGCGGAATGAAAGTCAAGATATTAGGAACTAGAAAGAATGTTCTCAGTTTAGAAAATAGCTCATGGAAAGCATAATTATGCTATGGGCTGTGTGAAGTGAAAAAAAAATGATGAAAATGAAGAGTATTGGCATTTATGGGTATATTGTCGGTGAATATGAAGCAAAGACACCGAACTTTATTTGCGTTAAATTTAACTTTTTCAATATACTTCAGAAGCCCTTGTTTTCTTATTAGTAGCATACATTATATAAGCTAATTGAATGACATTTTCATCATGTATTAAAAAGAAGACAGGAGCAAAAATGATCTAGAATCAAAGAGCACCCTGTTATCTTTTCAGTGTTTTATAGGCACGTACAGCCACAAACAGGCAAAGCATATATTTAAAAAGAATTCTATTGTATCTGGTATTTCATGACCTTCTCCAAAAAGGCTTACATCTTTAACATTTTCCTTTAACTACAAGTGTTTTTGTATCACAAATTGGAGACAGGCACAGTATTTAATTGCATATTTTATTTTTTATTGTTCCATTTCTCCATTCATGTCCACTTAATTTATTACTAATTTTCACTATTGTAAAAAATGCTATGATGAATGTAGCTAAGTCATAGCATGTATTCATAATTCTTTCCTGAGGATAAATTCTTAGACCTAAAAGTATTGGGTCTAGGGATATATTCATTTTAAAGTCTTATACATATCATGAAACTGTCCTTGGGAAATGTACCTACCAGCTCTACGTGAAAATTCCTGCTTGCTTATTTTAACCACAACTTTGACAGTGGTAGGCAGGTATCATGTTTTGGTCATTTAATTAGAACATTTTCTATCAGTTTATAGACCATTTGTAGTTCTTTTTAAAAATTTCCTTTTATTGAAATTTTGACCATTTTTCTTTCACCTGTTAGGTCTTTTAATATAGAGCCATTTACCTGTTACAATTATTAATGCTTACTGTGTTGTCTATTGTTGCAAAAAATATATATTTTTTGCCACTGTAGTTCCCTTTCTGTTCTGTACATATTTTTAAAAATACTGTTATTATATATTTTTAAATAATAAAATAACTTTTTTTCTTCATTATTTATGCCATTAGTGCTTAGAAAGTCCAACTCTGCTCCAAGGTTATGTAATTATTTGCTTATATTTTCTTCTAGCTCTTTTATAGTTTCATCTTTTTATCTGTAATGCTTTAATCCCTCTGGAATTAATTTTGGTGTATATAATGAGGTAAGGCTCTAACATTTTTTCCAAGTAGTTAACCAGCACTATTTTTTGAGTAATTATCCCTTCCCCACTGATTTGACATGCTAATCATCTATTCCTTTTGGCTGTTGATTTTCTTTGTTTTCTGATTCACTGATCAGACCCTTTGAAATGTTCTTCAGCTGTTTAACTATGTGGCTTTATAACATATTTGAATAGGTGCTTAATGGACTTTCTGTTTTTATGCTCTTTTTGAGTATATGCTCACTATGAACTTCAGAATTATTATTCTCAAATTCTTAAAAAATATTCAGTTAGAAATTTTGATTTGAATTGCCTTAAATTTATAGATTTGTTTTGAGAGGACTTGACATCTTTTTATATTACCATTTTAGGCACATTGTATGTCTCATTTCCCATCAAAATTTTGAAATACCTATGTAATGCTTGGGTTATTTTCTTCAGAAACTATGTATATGCAGAGAAGTTTATTTATACTTATTTATTTTATATACTTTAAAAAGTATGCATTTTCTCTTTCTTACTAATTGCTTATAGCTAGCACAGAGATGTTACTGATTTTTACATATTTAATTTTTATTCATCTTTGTACACATACAAATTTTAGTTTTTCAGGTAAAGACTGTAATTAATATGTTTGCCTTTTCTTAAACTACTCACTCTTAAATTCCCAGTTAGTCTTATTTCAGATTTGAAATAATGAAGCTGGTGTATACAAATCATGAATTCATAGCACATTCTCTTCATTAGAATAAATCAAATGAAACATCAGTATGTAGCAGAATCATCTATTTTTTCAAAGTTGTGTTTTCATGTTTAAGAAACATGAATTTTTCACATTTAAATATATTTGCACTTAAACATAGGTAAAATTATTTTCAATGCAAAATTTAAATAGTATTTTTATTCCTGAACTTAGTGTTTTTATTCCATACTTAAATGTCATTATTTTCAATGTAGTCATTTTCTTGGCAATAAAATCTGTAAGTGTAGATAACATGTGTACTGTTTCAATTTAATTACTTGTAGTTAATTCTTTCTTGTAGTTCTTAAAGGCTATGCTAGTCATTACATACCCACAGAAGGAATGCAGAAAGCCTTAACTTCAGGAAACCTGACTATGGGTATTCTCTCTCTCTCTCATATATATATGTGTGTGTGTGTGTATATATATATTTTTTTCTTTTTTCCTTCTCCCTGCTGGAGGAGGACACTTGAGAGAAACATTTTAGCATCTTTAAAAGTATCAGTAATTGGCATGGCCAAGTAAGTGTTCAAACCTTGACTCACTGGTGAATTTGCAATTTTTATGCCTTCCAAAATGTGATCTAATGATGTGAGGTTAAACATAGACTTGAGTTCTTTAAAGGATTTGTTTTAATGTTGGTTTAAAAAGGCGCAGCAGCAGGAGGTTAGATATGCACGTCACTTTATGATTGAAAAAACATTGTAGTTTTCATTGTGGAACCCAGTATCCTCTCTGTAACTCTCCGACTGTACACCTTGCGTACTCAGACTTATGAGCGTGATAATCAAGTTGTCATCATACCATCCAGAGTATTGCTTTCATGTATTGTGACAATTGTAAGACCAAAGCTTAGACGTGCTAATTCTTATGATTTACGTAAGGTGAAATATTTTTGTAGTGCTTATATAGCAAATTATATGTTAAGTCATCTAGTTATAGGATGCAGTCTTTGAAAGTAGCTATAGTACACATCAGTTGTCTCCTGTAGTAATCAAGGAGATAAATTCAGTAGGAATTTTTTAGAATTGTGAGTTCTGGGATAGTTCTACTTTGCCAGCTTATAGTTACAGAAAATGAAATTGATTGTTTTCATCTGGAGTTATGATGAAGATAGTGTTCGTGTGTGATACATGGAATTTATACTTAAAATAAGAAATTACCCTTTTCATACCTGAATTTAATGCATTTCTTGTTAAATGCGTAATTAAATGTTTTAATTTTTTATTAGCAACTTAAGAACTCTCACATGTTAATAAGTTATGGAGTTTTGTAAACCTTTGGCAATTGTAAGCTTTCCAGGGAGTATGTGGAAGAAACCCTTTTTAAAAAATTAAGGTTGTATGAATTTTTATCATGTTCTGAAAGATCAAGTGGGTCTTGGTATTTTTATTTTCTAGAACATTCTGAAGGATCTGGAAAAGAGAAAAGCCGATTTAAATGCCATCACAGAGAGCAGTGCTGCCCTGCAGAACCTGGTCGAGGGCAGTGAGCCTGTTTTGGAGGAGAGGCTGTGTGTCCTCAGCGCCGGCTGGAGCCGGGTCCGCACCTGGACGGAGGACTGGTGCAGTACCCTGATGGTAAGTGTCTTAATGATGAGATCTTCTCTCCTTTCATTATTCAAAAGTGAATGCAGCTTTGATTCGAATTCCAATTTCTGTTTTCTCTGTGTCACAATAATGTTCTACCTGTGAATTAATTTCATTAGATTACATTTTTTTTCTTTGAAAAGATAATAACTAGAAAGAGTTTGAAGTATCTCTGTTAGGTAATAAACCATTTGTGATATACATAGAAATGTGAACTTTAATATCTTAGTAAATATACCTATTTGTTCCATTTTCTAAAAAATCCTCACCTGAGGATATGTTTAATATTTTTTTTCCCTCTGTTGATTTTAGAGAGAGAGGAAGTGAGAGGGAGAGAGAGATAGAAACATCAATGAGAGAGAACATCGATTGGCTGCCTCCTGCACGCCCCCGACTGGGGATCGGGCCCACAACCTTGGCATGTGCCCTGACCGGGAATCGAACCGGCGACCTCTTGGTTCATGGGTCGACACTCAACCAGTGAGCCACATTGGCCAGACTTTTTTTATTTTTAATTTTAGAGAGAGAGGAAGGGAAAGAGAGAGAGAGAGAAAAGTTTATGTGCGAGAGACACATCAATCAGTTGCCTCTCATACGTGCCCTGACTAGGAATTGAACTCACAACCTTTTGGTGTATGGAACAATGCTCCAACCAATTGAGTGACCTGGCCAGAGCCCTATTTGTTATGTTTTAATGATTTAATATTGTATTTAATTTTCATATTATTATAAACTATACATAATATTTATAATGTTCTGATAATAGTGTACTAGTTAAGAGCACAGACTTTAGCATCTGATGACCTAAGTAAAAATTTTGATTAGTTGGGTGACATTGGTCAAGGTATTTAAATGTTCTCTGAGTCTCAGTTTTCTCATATGCAAATGGGCATTATTACTATTTCTGCCTTATAAAGTTATTGTGATGATTATATGACATAAAACATGTAGTGATTTTATGTAACTGTACCTAAAACAACCAATTTTATTATAACGCTTATGATCATTGTTAAGTATCATATGTTGGTCTTTGGTTATACCATGCACTCTTAATTACTTCATGGATATAGTGAGCATTTAATTTTCAAAGTGGTTTTCTGTTCCTCTGAACTCCCTTAGAGGGAGTTGTAATTTATAAAATTATTATTTTGTGCTGATATATCGTAGATAGGACATTTTCCAAATTCATAGAATTACTAGGTATGGGATAGAGACAGAAAAATAAATTATTGTGTGTTTGAGCATTTATTAAAATCAGTCAGAATGTATAGGGCATTGAAGGTCATGGGCTTACATTGTGATCTGTCAGATTCAAATCCAGAGTTCATGCATACTTTATTATCTGCATAACCTTGGGTAAATGCATGTCATTAAGCTTTAATTTCCCTATATAAAAATGGGAATAAAAGAACATACTAACAAAGTTGTTAAATGTTGAATAATGAATGTGAAACTCTTGGATCATAGAATGTGTTTATTAAATATTTTATGTTTGTTTTTGTTATAAATAACTTTATTCCACATTCTCACAGCCCTTCTGTATTTTTCAGTCCATACCTTCCAAATTCTTTTTTCAAGTAGTCTCTTTCTAGTCTTGTTAGAACATTGATTTTCCTTCTTTATTGGAGTAAATAAGTCTAGTGTTTATCCATTCTTCTTATTTAAAATGCAGGTCACTGTCAAAACTTTTATCATGCCATTTATTATTTTATTTTTCAACTGTTTTTCCATGTTATAGATTAATAATTTGTTTCCTTGTCTTTTGAACACATTTTTATACGTTTTTTTTAGTTTCATTTATCCTATAAAATATAGTTTCTAAAAGTTCATGTCATCATAAGTCTCCCCCACTCTTTTTGATCAATTTTTAAGTTCTTGCCTTAGCGTCAGCAATTTTCCCCAGTTTATTGCAACTTTACTAGTTTGCTTTTGTTTTCAAATTTATTACCGTGATCACATTTTATGTCCTGCTTGAGGAAATATTTCTGAGGTCTGTGCCAGGTGTAATCTTAAGTGCTGATGTCACGGAGGTGAAAGACACAGGCCCTGCCCTCTACGGTGTGAGTCTGTTGAACAGGCAGAATCTTATTCAATCCATATTTTAATTATGCTTTTATGTTATTACTTTCTTAAATGAGTTTTAACAAATATGATCAAGGGGGCAAATGAGATTATTTGCAATGTTAAGAAGGAAGAATGAGGGAAACAAATAAAATGAGACTGAAAAAGAAACTTTCACCTTTTATTTTTCTTCAACTCTTAATTGTATTGAGGTCTAAATCAAATAAATTTAAAAAGTGATAACCATAGCTGTGCATTTTTAGGAATGAGGATTTATTCACCTGGAAGAGCCTAGCAATAAGGTGGAAAACCTTTAAATTCAACATACAATTAGCTCGTTGAGGGTCTTTTAGAAGATTATCATCTTAAATATTTCACATGATTGTATCAACATTTTATTAATTCTCCTTTAGAGCCATCAGAACCAATTGGAAATATTTGATGGAAATGTTGCTCACATAAGTACCTGGCTTTATCAAGCTGAAACTCTACTGGATGAGATTGAGAAAAAACCAGCAAGTAAACAGGAAGAGATTGTGAAGGTAGCAAAAGAGGATCAGTCATACTTCTGGGGGCGGAGGTTTTGCTGTGGTCTTTTCCTTGTGGAAACACCAAGTTCCTAGCATGCCCCTTCTTCCCATGCAGCAGATTCATCGTTTGTTTTGGTGGGAGACACTGAAGTCTTTAATGAGTCCTAATATATGAACAGCTCTTACGCAAGTTGATTGTATTAAAATATCTTTTTAGGAATCTCAGACATTTATTTATACTACTTTAATTCTGAGTTAGCATCACACCCATGTTTGGTTTTGATTTTTCCCATGTGATAATATTGTGTTTCTTACAATTAGCGTTTACTGTCAGAGCTGGATGATGCCAGACTCCAAGTGGAGAATGTCCGTGATCAAGCCGTTGTTTTGATGAATGCTCGTGGAGGCTCAAGCAGGGAGCTTGTGGAACCTAAATTAACTGAACTGAATCGAAACTTTGAAAAGGTGTCTCAACACATCAAGAGTGCCAACGTGAGTAATTATTTTTATGTAAAGCTATTTTTCATATAATTATGTATCTCTAGATGATTATGTGGTATATAAGTAAATAATTTTAAAAGTAAATTTTTCCCTGAATGGAACATTTGTCCTTATTTATGTGTGATTGTGCATATGAAAGAGAGAAAATATGAAATGAATATTGAAGAAAATAACCCATTTGAGAAAAGGTTTTTGGAGCCTCACTCGATTGTTAAAATCGGCTACAAAATAATGAGACGAATTCCCAAGCAAAGCGTGCATATTAAACTCATTTTGTGTCAGACTTTATACATTTGTGCACACTGAACATGTATGAATTTATTTTTTTGTGTTGATCCTTCTAAATGTTACAAGTAATTTCACAATTTAAAAGCTACTACCATGTTTTACGAATTTGGAAAAGAGCCTTATAGATTTAAATAAGAGTATAATAGATAAGAGCTTACTAAAAAATGGTATTAATTTATGCTTCCATGTTATAATTTTCCTCTGTGTGTGTATATCTTTCTTATTCTCTGTTTCTTACCTTGTTGCACGAGGGGGGAAACGAAACATGTTCATAGTGATCTCAAGGCCTGGCATGTGGTTAGTGCGCAGAAGTAATGTTTTCATTTGATGAAAACGTTTTGATAGTTTGCTGGGGGAAAAAATAACAAAACACAAAAACAGAGCTGCCATTGGGGGTTATTTAAATCAGGTGTTCATTCTGAGATAGGATTCTAAGTTTTTTTAGAATCTCAACTATGCCCATTGGAATGCACTTTTTGAGTATTTAGTTATTTCCACCTCTATAGACTTAGGTATCGTAATTATTTAAGAGGAAGGATCCTCTTTTTTGCAGGAAGTAAAATATTCTTTAAGTTGGCTTTAATTTGAAATATCTGATGTAATAGACCATCCTATCTTTCATAGCTTGTGAATAGACTATATTATTCACAACTTAAAGAAAACAAACGAAAATCTTGCTTTAACTTTTGTCTTCCTTAGCCTTCACCTTGCCTCCTTATATTCTGACCTATGCTCATTTATTTTTTTTCAGTAGATCTATGTGAGGTTTTTCTTGACACAAAAGAGTAATGTAGCCCTGGCCAGTTTGGTTAGAGGTCGGCCTGCAGACTGAAGAGTCACGGGTTAGATTCCGGTCAAGGGCACGTACCTTGGTTGCAGGTTTGTTCCCTGGCCCTGGTCGGGGTCCTGTGGGAGGCAACCAATCGATGTGTCTCTCTCACATTGATGTTTCTCCCCCCCCCAACTCTATTTGAAAAAAAAAAATCAATGGAAAAATATCCTTGGGTGAGGATTATAAAAAAAGAAGAGTGATGTACAGGAAGACATAGAGACACAAGGATGGAGTGAGATGAAACAATTATCATTGCCCCGTGAATAACCTCAACATTTTGGCATACATGTCTATTCTTATTCATATGTATGGGATATGTAAATATCAAAAAGTTTAGCCCGGCCAGTGTGGCTCAGTGGATTGAGCATCGTCCCATGGACTGAGAGGTCCCGGTTTGATTCCCGGTCAGGGTACATGCCCAGGCTGTGGGTTGCATCCCTAGTAGGGGGCGTGCAGGAGGCAGCTGATCCATCTTTCTCTCTCACATCGATGTTTCTCTCTCTCTCTCCCTTCTTCCCTCTCTAAAAAAATCAGTAAAAACATATTTTTTAAATATCAAAGTTTATATTGTTTTGTATATTCTCTTTTGACATGGTTTTTAATGGCTGTAAGTATTTTGTTTCACCATCTGTTAAATTTTCTAATTTAGTTTTTTTACTTTTATTGTGCTGTTATAAATAGTGCTTCATCAACTTACTTTATTACACGTCGTTTTGCTCATCTCTTAATATACGCTGAGGATCAATTCTTAGAATTCCTTGAAATTGTTGCAGAAGTTGTGTATGTAAATACTGTTAAAATGATTTTCCAAAGAGTGCTACAGAAAGTCTGGGCCAGTTTCTACTTTCACAGTCAGAATGTCAGAGGTAGTTTCCCACGCGCAGCCAGCATTGCGTATCATCTTCCTGAATGTCATTTAGTTTTATCAAAGTTGTTACACTGAGTTCAGTCACATAAATGTAAAGTCTTTCTAAATAGATATTGCCTGAAAATACTGCATTGAGTAATATGTACTTCTTTAAAGTTTGGCTGTCAAAATCCAAGGGCAACTCTACTGGGGAAAGGTAACTGGAAGTCTTTCTTTGGGACATACCTATACTAGGTGGTGGCCTTTCTCTTTGTGGCCATGGTAGGGGTGGCTTTGGGTCATGGCACCATTTCCTGCTGTGCTCATGTGTGGTCCAGAACCTCCCAACAGCATTCGAGGCAGACACAGCCATTTGCACACTACTTCACATCCCTTGCTAGAGTTTGGAGAAAATGGGTAATTCAGAGAAGCTCGAACTGGAACTGGTAAAATAACTACTGTCAATGAGTTAAAGTCAATTCAAATAAATGCTAGTTCCTCTTTTGAAACTCCATCTCTCTAATTAATGACAGAAGGTCAAGTTAAGAATATCTTTTCATAGAACACTTTTCCTTCCATAGTTGCTACTTGGCCAGGAACCATTATCATACCAATGTCTGGTCACCAGTGAAGCATTTGAAGCTGATGTGCCTTTCTCTGACTTGGAAAGATTAGAAAATGACATAGAAAATATGTTAAAAGTTGTGGAAAAACACTTGGAATCCAGTAATGAAGATGAAAAGGTTGGTTCAGAATTTTCAAAACCATGCTGTTCTTATTTTCCTTCTCTGTTAAATATATTTTTACACCAATGTTGTTTACCCACATAACTACCACACATGATAAAACATTCCAAATATGATTTTCTCATGAATGTCAATGTAATGCTCAGAAGAATAGACATAGTACTTGCTGACTAAAAGTAATGTTATCTTAATGCCATCTCACTTCTGCTAAGCTAGCATTCTTTATGTTTTAACATCAAATATGAAATGTTTTAAGAAAAACATGAATTTTTTGTTGGATGTAATTTAGATGAACATAGCTTGACATACTTTGGAGGTTAGTTCTCCTACGTGGGAACAAATGGTAAGTGATTCTATGCATTTTTCTTTTGAGTAAATTTTTTCCTTCTCCACATTCAGATAGATGAGGAGAGAGCCCAGATTGAGGAAGTTCTACAAAGAGGAGAACACATGTTACATCAACCTATGGAGGATACTAAAAAAGAAAAGATTCGTTTGCAGTTACTACTTTTGCATACAAGATACAACAAAACTAAGGTATTGTCATGGGAAAGTGTCTGTTCCACTTAAATAACTTAGCCCTTGTCACCAGTGGGAATACTATCTCCTTCTCCTTTCTCGTGTGTATTGCTATTTATGTTTATATTTTTAGATGGGGCAAGAGTCAAAGAAAGTAGAGACATAAAACCTTATTACTGGGCATCTTTTGGATTTCTGATAATCTATTAAACTTTAAAAGGGATCTTTTTCTTTTGGAATGGCTTCTTCCTTTGGATCTGTATTATATATAGAGAGGCTTGACCATGTCAAAAAAATTTCTAGTTTACAAATAACCGAATTTGTGAAATTGATAAACTATGACATATTCTAGAAGAAGATTCACTACCAGTTCCCCTTTCAATGGCCATATTCCCAGCTGTCTTGTAAATGTGCTGGTGTTCCTCAGAGGTCTGTTCTGGCTACAAATAAATTCAGACTTCTAGATTAAACACCATGTTATTGACTCAATGGTTTTAGTCTTGAGTTTTGGTTTCATTTGGGAATTGTAACCATTTTCAGGGTCATTAACTCAATGAACACGTATTTATGAGTATTTTACTATCACCTGTGAATTTACAGAAGAATAACATTTTTTACAAGTTCAATATAGGGATATAGTGAAACTGTGAAGGAAGCTACCTTAATCATGAGTAGATGAACTTTGGCTATTTGCAAGTAGTAGACAGCATGTATTAAACTAGCCATCTAGAAGTAAAGGACTTCAACTCCTTAAGGACTAGCAAGTGGCCCATTCCAGAGAACTCTTTATTATTTCGAAAGCTCTGATCAGAGGATACAGAAAATACAGTTATTAGGGTAGATAAGTAGTCCACTCAGTTAGTTTAATTTTGTCCGGGTTCAGTGTGTTAGAACCTATTGTCTTATGCAGGATATTCATGTTCTGTAATATTGTTCTCCAAGGTTAAGATTATATACTGAATTACCTGTATGCTATTTTAATAAAAAACCCCATTGAATTTCTTAGGTTATGTTATGAATACATATTTAACTTACTATATTTTAAACAGTGAGACCCAGAAGTGTTTAATACAATTGTGAGATTTTAAAAAAATGGGTGAAATAATAAGGTATTAAAATATTTTGTTTCATATAGAAGTTTATGATTTTTAGCATCTTCTCCTGTCCTCAGTAACTCAGGAAAGAACCTGTTATGCTTTCCTCTTTGCGAAATGAGTTTAGGTGGCATAGGTCTAAGTGCAAAACCTTCCTTTTTTTTTTTTTGTTAATTCTTACCCAAGGATAGTTTTCCATTGATCTTTTTTTAGACAGAGTGGAAGGGAGGGAGGGAGAGAGAGAGAGAGAAACATTGATGTGTTTCACATTGATTGGTTGCCTCCCACACAACCTAACCAGAGCTGGGGATCGAACCTGCAACCCAGGTATGTGTCCGTGACCAAGAATCGTACTTAAGACACTTCTGTCCCCGGGCCGATGCTCTAACAGTTGAGCCAAAGTGACCAGGGCTTAAAGTGAAACTTTTTCTTTAAGTGCAGGCGACAGACAAAAATCTCTATTAGGATAGAGATTGTTAAGGGTTTATATGGCAGAGCAGGGCAAAAATATAAAAAAATTAAAACTTAGTTTTTAAAAATTTGGTTCAGGGTATTGTACTTCTCCACAAAATAGTCTCTTTCTTTCTTTCTTTCTTTCTTTCTTTCTTTCTTTCTTTCTTTCTTTCTTTCTTTCTTTCTTTCTTTTCTTTTTTTTTTTTTTTTTCAATTTGCTATTCAATGTGGGATATTTTAAGAGATGTACATTATTATTTTTTTAAATTATTTTACAGGCAATCCCTATTCAACAGAAGAGAACAGGTCAACTAGCTTCTGGAATTAAATCATCACCTCTCCCTACAGATTATTTGGTTGAAATTAACAAGGTTTTACTTTCCATGGATGATGTTGAATTATCACTCAATACTCCAGAGCTCAGCACTGCTGTGTATGAAGACTTCTCTTTTCAGGAAGATGCTCTGAAGGTAAATCTCCAGGCAGGGCATTTGAATAGCTACAGTTAATGTAGAAATAATGCAAGGAATTTGTCATTGTGCCTACTTAGATATTTGTAGCTTTTAAAATTTGTGCCAAGGAATTAATAGTGTGCATGAATAATAAACCTTTCCTATATTCACCAAGGAAATATTATAAAAAATATAGTTATATAATATAAAAAATGGATTTTTAGTGTGCAGTTCTTTCCATCATCAGAGACATTGTTTAACCAAACATCTGCACAATCAATATTCCTTTCTTATAAACTTGATTGTCAGTTGGATGTAATATGTCAGCATTAATGTTGTCACCTATAATGATTTAACATTGGCCAATGGTTGGGGTATGGAATGGCATGATGACTATAAGTTAATTAGGGATCTGGAAGTTTTCAATTCACAAAACTATTAAATATCATTGAGACTTTTTCATATAATCTGATTGTACTTATGTATAATGTCACAACAAAATTGCTGATAGATTTGATAGCTTTGATTGACAGGTCATTTCTGTCATTTAAGTTAGCATTATTAGATATATGAAAATATAAGTAATTTTAGCTTCAAACACTTCATTACCTTTATAGAACGTTATTGAAACGGTATATGTCCTGTACAAATGCCACTTGGAACACCTGTGAGGATTTTCCCCCCACCATTGGGATATCATGTAGCATTCCTCACACTTTGGCTAATACAGGGTATTATTTTTTTTAAAGTTTCCAGTTTTGAATAGCAAAATTTATTATATCTCATTATCTATTGAGTAAGTGCTATACAATATAAATTTTTCATCTGTGATTTCATTCTTTTTATCTCTTTGCTGGATTTTGTGAATGTTTGACAATGTATTTGTAGAATATCAAAGACCACCTGGACAAACTTGGAGAGCAGATTGCAGTCATTCATGAAAAACAACCAGATGTTATCCTCGAAGCTTCTGGACCTGAAGCCATTCAGATCCGGGACACACTTACTCAACTGAATGCAAAATGGGACAGAATTAATAGAATGTACAATGATCGTAAAGGGTACGTGTAAATTAACTTAGTATTTAATTTTTTAAAAAATCCTGTAAACTCATGAGCCATGACAAAGGTCATATGTCCATTAAGATGAACGAGAATATGTTTCACATCCTTGGAAGAGGCCCTGTTTAATAAATTGTGATGAGTGTAGTTCCTTAAAGAAAGAGGAAAGAGACTACATATAGACGGTCATTGGCAACATAATATCTTAATAATTAAAAGAAGCACCTTTAATTTTTAATATCTAAATAGTGTCCATTTTCTTTAAAATAACTTAGAAAGTGTTTTCATTAATGTTCACTTTCTCCACAAGTTGATGATTCATGTGAGTGAGAGACAGGTCCAGATAATTGGAATCCATATATAACCACAGACCCTTTTTAAAAATAACCTTCTGTTTAATAGAATGATTTTGAGCCTTCTTTCTACAGTTTGACCAGGCCTATTAATAGGTAAAAATGAGATCTTTGGCAGTAGCTGGATATGTAGTAGAAAGGCAAATAAAATGAGCAATAGCCCAATATAAAGTACCATGTTAGAGGAAAGTTAACACAGAAAAACACATTGGAAAATTTTAGAGACATGTACACAAAAATTAAGCATCATATTCTTCATCTTTTTTGTTTTGCTTTAGCTTACATTTTTTATGTGATTATATAATCCTTGAAAAGATAACTTCTAATGGCCTTTAGGTATATTCCTTTGTAAGGATTTTCAAATTCATCTCTGTGCATTTAGCGAATATTGTTTTAAGTATATTTTTATGCATATTAGATGTGCTTATTAGATAAAGACTAAATTATTAAAAAATAATAACATCTTAAGGCTCTAGACTGCATTATGAAATTGGTTATTATACCCCTGCCAACAGTATATGTGAAAGCTAACTGAACCCTTGTTAACAATGAAAAGTTGGCTTTTTTTTAATGCCTTTTCCAATTGTATAGTGAAGATTGCATCTCAATATTATTTTCATTTCTTTCTATCAGTGAGATTTTAATATTCTTACATATATTTATTGGCCCCAGTGTTATTTCTTCTGTCAGTTGTTAGGTCAGTTTCTTTGTTCATTTTTCTAATGTGGTATTACTATTTATAAAATCATTTTTTGCAAAATAATTTAAAAAATCATTTTTCTACATTAAGGATATTAACTATTCATATTTCTTATTTATTGCTTAATTAGTCACAGCTTTTCATATGTTGTCCAATTTTGTTAACAGTGTTTTTTTTTTTTTTTTTTTTTTGATGTATAGTTCTAATTTTATATAATTATATCTAGTGAGATTTTTTTCCTTTGTGATTTTGGTTTGTTTTTATGCCTACAGAATACTTTTTTTTGGTGATAGTAGTTAAATATTGATGTATACTTTAAAAACAATTGTGTTTGATTTAAAATTTACATTTAATCACTAAGCCACCTGAGTTTTATTTTTACATGTACTTTGTGCTGAGGCTCCTGTGGGAGGTTCTATGCAGTGACTCCTCAGTGTCACGCGGAGCGTCCGTGCAGCTCTGCGGTTTGAACACGCCTCAGCTCAGGTGTTGTGCAGCCTGAGATACAAAACACTCCTCTGCTCTATTTTATTATATTTTTCTTAAGCGAACAGCCAGTTCTTTCAATACTTGTATTGAATAATTCAGCTCCTCCTTATTGTTGGTGATATTTCCTTTATTCTAACTTTAAGTGCATCTCTATCTCATATTTATTTAATTTTGCTAATTCTGACTTATGAAACCATCAGTTTTAGTCTAATACCATACATTTTTCATATAAATTTTTTTCATTCAGTACACTAAATTTCCTCTAATTATTCTAACTTTAAAATTCATATTCTTTTTCTATAGTGCCATATGGGGACAATGTAGGAGGCCATGTTAGGGACCCTGAGGGATCTGGGAAACCTTGGAAACTGAATGTAGCCAGGTGAAGGAATAGAGGGAACACAATATTGAATAAGGACATAGATAAGAGTGTGATGCCTTGGAGGAAATGAAAATAGTCCAGCAGAGCTTGAACTCATCGCTGCGGGATAAAAACAGAAAGGCCTTAAGGGACCATATCAGAAGGACCTGTGTGTCATGTTAACTAGTTGTGTCTTTTACTCTGAGAACAATAGAGAGTCACTGCCCTGTTTTAACAAGGGGATGATAGTTTGCTGATGGTAGAATGGATTGGTAGAGGGCAAAACTGGGAGCTCAGCGATCCATCCGTGCTTGACACATGGTGATAACTTGATTAGCAAGTGGCCATGGAAGTGGAGACTAGGGAAAACATTGAGAATTAAACAGTTGAATCAATAAAATGTGGTGATGGGTGGGATGCCAGAGTAAGGAGTAGGGAGGAGTAAAATGACCCCAAGTCTTTGGCTTTGGGACCCGGGTAGGCAATGGCACCATTGCCGGAGACCGAGAACATAGGCGGGCGGTGAGATGAGTTTGTGGGGGAAGATATCAATGCCAGTTGCAATATTAGAGACAGCAAGCTTGTATGTTTCTAGATTAAGGCTTGGACTTTGAGTCCTTTGACCCTCCGGAAGTCCATATTCCACGATTCCATGCTGCCTCCCATATGAGCTGATAGTATTCAGAAAGTGATGGCTTAGTGAATCCTAGCTGAACATACTCTCTCTCTCTCTCCAACTCTTTCTTATTTAATCTATAGCTATACTGCTTTACACTTATTTGAAATTTATGTTCTGTTATGATGATAGTGATCTTTACTAGGTTTACTGTTTATATTCTCAGTCTTTAGATCATTGGAGCAGCCTTTCTGGCAACATTTTCTCTTTATTTTTGCAACATTCCAAAAGTTGAAATTTGTGGTTGTTACTTAGTTACTGCACATTTTAACCCAAAGTAATAAAGGTTATTTTAATATTTCTCACAGTGTTTTGCTTGAAGGGCTCTTATTTTTGTCATGCCCAATAGAATGTTGCTTCCCTGTGGGCACTCAACAAATGTCAACTAAAATTTCAAAACGATGTTCATGGGAGAAGGAAATATAAACATTATTTTGGAGTTAGTGATGTCAGGGATCATTTTATTATTTTTGAAAAATAATAATATCTTCTTATTATATAAAGTAAAGATTTTGTGAATATTAAAATCTCAGAGGTATTTTCTAAGCCTCTCCCAGCACCAGTTATCTAAATGAAAAGGCAGAAGAAAACTCTTTAGGATCTGAATGAAACAAAGCTTATACTTTATTTATACTTATTTTATATGTTCCAAATACAGCAAGCACTGGACTTTGACTTTATCTCATTTCTAAAGGAGTGAGGCTTAATTAGCATCTCAAGAGTCCTTTGTCTTGTTGCCAGACATGGGCCTTGCAGGCTCGTCCATACTGTACTGTGTTCAGATCAATGGGACACACTGGATTAGTCCTTGCACAGAGTGTGTTGGTCTGCTCGGGCTGCCATAACAAGATACCATAGGCTGCGTGGCTTAATCAACAGACGTTTATTTTCTCTCAGTTCTGAAGGCTGTAAGTCCAAGATCAAGGTACCAGCAGGGTTAGTTTGTGTTGAGGCCTTTCCTACTGGCTGGCAGGTGGCCACCCTCTCCCTGTGTCCTTGCATGGTGCTTTCTCTCTGCTTTCTCAGACACAGAGAAATACATCTCTGATGTCTCTTCCTCTTCTTACTAGGACACCAGTCCTGTGGGATCAGGGTCCTACCCTTATGACCTGATTTTAAAAATTACCTCCCTAACAGGTCACTTTGGGGTTAGGGCTTCAACATAGGAGCTTTGGGGTCACAATTCAGTCCCTCACACAGAGAACAATGGAAGGGAAGGAAATTTTGAAATATTTTGGCATTTGGGGTTTTGTTCTACCTGAGAACTAAATGTTCGTTCAGAAAGTAAAACACCATACTTTTTTCCTAAGAGAATAGAGTGATTAATCATATATGACATTTCATGGTATTTGAAATGTTAAGTGTTGAATGTTGTGTGGGTTAACTGCCTGCAGCTCATCAATCTTGATTTTCCAAGCCAGAGAAGGCTGTCTTTTCAGTTAATAAGCTGCCTAGTGTGTGCGTGGATATATGTGCAAGGTGTGTGTGGGTGAGAGGGGGGCAGGTCGGTGTGTGTGTGGACTGTTTTGCTCTTGGTGCAATGCATGTTTTTCTAAAAGGAATCATTAACGGTCATCCATTACAAAAACTGATCCTATAGAGCGGTGAGCTGTGAATTCACTGATTTTGGAGCTTTCAGTTTAAATGAGATTTGAATGTACTTAGAAAAATTGCTGCTTAGACAGGCTTGGAAGTTTGGAAACCTATTTTATTTTACTTGTTGTCCTCTAGTTATTTTGACAGGGCTATGGAAGAATGGAGACAGTTCCATTGCGACCTTAACGACCTCACCCAGTGGATAACGGAAGCTGAAGAGTTACTGGCTGATGGTGGCCTGGACTTAGAGCAAGCCAGGACACACCAGCAGGTGAGTGCTCTCCGTCAGAGAGACCTGCTGAGACGGTGGCCTGTTCTTTTAGCATGTGGCATTAAAGATACAGTTCAAAATAGGGGCTGAATATATTACTTTTTTAGGTGCCTATAGACCATCTTTCATTTTCCAGTTTTAGTTGCCAGTCATAAAGGCTTAAGAAAAATTGTTATTTACATTTTTAAAGTTGGGATTTTAATGAGATTTAAATTAAAACTACCCTTTAGTGGCCAATATGAAAAAAATTTTATTTTAAAAATTTAATATCTAGAATAACATTTGTAAAATGTTGTACCCAAAGACTACAGCAGAAAGATCAGCATACCTGACCTCTGTTTTCTGTTCTTAAACACTGAGGCATCTTATTTCCACTTTGTATTATTGATAATTATCATAAAAGTAAATAATTCATGAGCTATTATCAGGGCAGCTGCTCATGGAAGTCTAATTCAATCTTGGAAAATGTAACACAGTACCAAAATCAGTTCTGCTGATAATAATAGGTCTTTCAAATAATCGTGGAAAACAAGCAAGATTTCAATTTACCATTGTTAAAAGTATTTTCCCTTTTATTAAATTTTAAAAATATATTCTATGTAGAAGGTTCATGAGGAGTAAACTACCGGATTTATTTTTCTCATATACATGTTAATGCATTTTTCTTATTTTTAAAGATACAGATGAGTGCTTAAATTTTACTTTAAAATATTTTCTTTAAATCAATTGCTTAAAAATTTAGAGACCAGTGAAGCAATGTCTCAAGAAAATGCACATTGAAGTTTGCTTATGTGTGTAGGACATCAAGGTACATGGCTTTATTTTTCCTCTTAAGAAATGCTTTCGAGCACGTATTTGGAAGATAAGCAATCCACTTTAATCAAACCTGATTGATGCTTAGGCTTCAGTTGTAAACAGTTGTTATTTATTTTACGTTATTTATCTGTCCTGGTTCACTGTCTGACATTCACAAGAGTGGGTTAGATTTCAAAATGGATTTCGTTCAGTGTGTTCATTGAAATGTAATGAAAGTGTTTTTAAATGCCTTTTTCATGAACATCAACTATCCTCCCAGGACTTCGTTGCTCTAACACATAAATCGACGCCAGGGTACCTGGGGGATCCAGTGCCTCAGAACATCTTAGTTTCGTGGTAGAATTAATCTTGGGTTGTACTCTGTTATAGGAGCTCGAAGAGGGAATCAGCAGCCACCAGCCCAGTTTTGCAGCACTAAACAGAACTGGGGATGGGATTGTTCAGAAACTCTCCCCTACGGATGGCAGCTTCTTGAAAGACAAGCTGGCAGGTGTCAACCAGCGCTGGAGCGCGATCGTTGCGGAAGTGAGAGATCGGCGGCCAAGGTGATGCAACCTCAGTAACTCAAGGGCACAGGGGAGAGTTATTTTGGGCAGAGCCTTTTAAAGATGCAATCAGAGGAGTTCAAAGTTCTTTTATTGTCTGATACTACAATAGGGGCTTTACTGACATTTAAGACCTCCACTGTCCGTGTTCTGCATTTTAGGACACTTCCCCTTACTGTACTTTCAGGCTGTCTATAAAGTCTCACTTTTCTATGCCGATATCACACATGTAAAACATATTTTGTTCTTTTTATTTCTGTTTATTACGATATGGTGACCATGTGGCAGGAAATGGAAATAGTCGAAAGAACACCCTGGACTTCCAGTCTGAAGATCGGGGTTCAGGGTCAGGCCTCTCACTTGCTCATTTCCTGAGTGGGCCTCGGGTCTTCCTTAGTAATCCTCTCACTCAGTCATTCCTAGTCAAGGGCATGCTGTACTCACACACTATGTCAGTGCTTGGTACACAATACAGTTCCTCTTCCAGGTAATATAATACATGTGATGTATTGTTGCTGTTCTTACGTCAAATTATGTTACAACGCCCCAGATTTTATTAGGGTGTCTTCTGGTTGTAAATATGTTTATTAGTGAATATAATGCTCTATTATATAGTGAATATTATATGTAGTTTAAATATTACTTTAAAATCATTTGAAGTTATTTTTTTGAGATGGTCAATAATTAATGGATGATTTCTACTTTGCTTAATGCGTTCTGTCTCATAAATTACCTTTATTTGGTTAATCATAATTGTGGGTTAAAAAGTCCCAGATGTTTTTTATGCTCATTTTAACTCTGTAGATGATGTAGTATTTTAGAAATACGCTAATGTGTTGTTAAAGGCCCATCTAATACTTTTTCAAATCCGGTACAGGCATACTTTGGAGATATTGCAGGTTTGGTTCCAGACCACCACAATAAAGCAATTATCACAATAAAATGAGCCACACATTGTTCTTTGTTTCCCAGTGCATATAAAAGTTATGTTTACACTATACTGTAGTCTATTAAGTATGCAGGAGCATTCTGTCTAAAAAACCAGTTACATACCTTAATTAAACAATTCTGCATTGCTGAAAAATGCTAACCATCCTCTGAGCCTTCAGTGAGCTGTAATTTTCTTGCTAGCTGAGGTTCTTACCTTCAGTTGGTAAGAAAATGCAATTTCTGTGAAACACAGTACAGGGAAGTACAATAAAACGAGGTGTGCCCATATTATCACATAACAAAACATACAAGTATGACTTTTTGGCCTTTGGCTACCTTTTATAATTTAAACTCATCTATTATTTTGTGTATTTTGGTACAAGACATTTTATATGTCCTTTGGTGATTAAAAAGACAAAACACTGCTTGTTTTCATAAATTCATGTTTAACTTCACTTCATGTAGTCACTTGACTCCAGTTAGGGCCACCTTGGAACTTTAAGAGCTTATATGTATCCGGGTGTCATAGTCATGGAGAAACGGTACATTTTTCAGTCTGTTTTGTATCGAGGGCCTGTAGTTAAATAATTGCACAGTTCAACAACTCATGGTGTTATTTCTTAATGAGCAACTGTCATCTACTGTTTGAACATGAATTTAGAATTTCTTTTTTGCTCTTAGGGATAACATTTAAAATGTAGATTATATTTAGCTAATTTTCAGATGAAAATTTTGTGACTCAAATATGTGTTATTGGAATTATATAGATAATTCCAATATATATAATTCCTTCATATATATATTTTCAAAATACTGAATTAGTCCTGATTATGAAACATGACAGAGTGGGAGGCAGGGAAGAGAGAGAGAGAAAAACATCGATGTGAGAGAGACACGTTGATTGGTTGCCTCACTGGGGCTGGAAATCGAACCTGAGACTCTTTGGTCTGAAGGCCAGTGCTCTAACTGCTGAGCCAAATCAGTCAGAGCCCAACTTCTTTTTTTTGAAATACAAGTCTATAATAGTATTTTAAGTACTTCCAAAGTTATTATTTTAGTTAAGTACTCTTTGATACAGAGGATCAGTTACCTGTTTTGGTGTTGTTAGTCTTAACAATTAGTATTGTTGCTTGATTTTTTTGTTTTTAATTTTGAAGCAGTATCCTTCTCTCCTGATACTTAAAAATGAAAACTTGTGATTTTCATTAGTTTTTTAAATTTCAAAATACTCTCCTTCAAATATTACTGATTCTCTACTAAATATATAACTATTTATTTAGTATTTTAGTATATCTGTATCTCTATGATATAGATATATTGCATCATTATGTTAGGTCTTTTTGTGATTAAAAAGACAAAGGCACAGCCATAAAAATGTAAATTCTTATTAGGAGAGGACACAATGTAATTCATTTAAAAAATTGCATTCTATTTTTAAAGCATTATCTAGTAGCAGCAGCTATAAAAATAATGATGCCACCACCAAGCTCTAAACAGCTTTCAAACCCTTTCTTAAAAATACATAATCTTGTTTGTCATATGAGTTCTAATCATATTCTCATCTTCTGACACATGGTTTATGTGCTTATAAATGTTATTCTTATAACATTTAAGAGATCCAATTAAGGCAGTTCCATTTTTATATTCATAATAACTATTTATTTCCTTATGTCCTTTAAAACTTTTGCTGTCTTTTCTGGATCTCTTTTTATAAGTTGGCTATATTCAAATATAGGCTTTATTTTAATGAACCAACTAAATTTCTATTTTTTTCTTGTCTTTTCTAATACTTGTAAAAAATTCCCATTATCAGTATCATGCCCTGTTCTTATTCTTTTCCTGTGAATGAAGTAGAGTAATAGTTGCCACCTATGGAATAATATGTCATATAATGATGCCTTTCTATCTCCATGGAGTAATTATGTGTTTTTTCTTAGAATTTTAGATCAAGACACTTTTTATGTTTTTAAAAAGTCCATTATGTTGTACAGTGGTATCTAGCTTTAAAATATTCTGTTAAATTTCTATATAATTTCCGTGATAAGATAAGATAACAGTCTTTGGTCTCAATGTTTTTGAATTTAATGAAGAAAGAAATCTTCCTACATTATCCAATAATCTTTAGTATTGCAGAACGTATACATTATTATTGACACATTTCAAACACGTATTAAAATCATTATCAGGAGTTATTTCTTTTGTGATGTATTTAGTGCAGATAGACAAAGTAAATATATGATGTCCTGCTTAATTGGATATTTTTTCTCAATATTTTTCAATAACATATCCTTTCAGGCTCCAAGGAGAAAGTAAGCAGGTGATGGAATATAGGAAAAGACTGGAGGAGGTCATCTGCTGGTTAACAAAGGCCGAGAAGGCCGTGCAGAAGAGACCAGCCACCGAGCTGGAAGAAAACCTGAAAGAATTAACAGTAAGTGCTTTGTCTCTGTATTTGCCAATGCTTTTGGCTACATGAACATTTCCGCTAAAAATAAGATAAAGTATTAGGAGAAGAAAAGGGGAAGAAACTTTGTACTTTGTGGAACATGGGGTGAACTTTAAAGAGGAATGCCTTTTTCTTTTCTTTGAACGAGCAGCTGCATTTTGTTCTTGCCACGCACATAAAAACGATACACCCGTGGTCTCAGTACTAGACCTAAGGTTTTTAGGATATTTTAAACAGACTTCACCATCTTAGAATATAAAATTGCTATCAAGGAAAGTTTTTAGTTTCAGATTTAGAAGATAGTTGCTAATTGCTCTCTATAAAATTGAGTTTTATAGAAACTCAAGAAAACCCTGACTTGAGAGTCACTCACCACAGGTTACTAGACTCAGTGTCACAGTTGTATTAGTCAAAAATTTTTTTTGTCGATCTACAACCTGCGAGGATTGTTTATAGTTGTTTATTTATACTCTATATAAAATACATAAAGATATATCGATATAAAAATATTCTCAAATATCCATAAATTTTGTATTTTTTTTGTGTTAAGAATTAAAAGACTTGTTGAAGAACCTAAGCATAATGTGTTCGTGTTCTTATTTTTAATAAAAGAAATAGGGTATGTATGTGGATAAACACATGGGCATGCATCAAAGTATACCTAAAAGGATACCCACTAATTTGAAGAGAGATTTTGTCCAAAGGAATGAGATTGAGGCATTTTAGGAAAAATATTATGTGGGAAACAATTGTTTTATTTTCTAAAGGTGATAACAAATCGCTAACAGACTTTTCCTGTTTTCACTAAAAATTTTAATAGTTTTCTTGGACCATCATTTCTGTAAACAAATTGAGGGCCATCGCAAAGGGTGGGACAGTACAGTAGGGTAGGTAGAGATGAGGTAGAGATAGCTGCATGGAGGCTTCCTGCTGGGTTTTGTGTTGTTTTGTTTTGGCTTTTCCTTAGAACAGACATCATTTTCATCATCTAAGAGCAGAATGTTAAGTTATCAATGTAGATATAATTGCATATGACCCTGTTAAGAGACAGGGTGGGGTGGGAGCACCCGAGCACCCACGTGCACACGGCAGGTGGGTGGTCATTCCCATATCAGTTACAGTTTGTTAACATACATTCAGGCTTCTTATAAATTTATTTTCTACTTAAGAAATTAAAAGTCCACGTTTGTAAAATACCCAAATTCTATTACTTGCTAAAACAGTTCTTGAACTTTTCTCTAGTATGACAACCTTCTAATCACAACCTCTCTTCTGACACCTTTAGGACTTAAACCAGGAGATGGATGCACACGCTGAAAAACTCAAATGGCTGAATAGAACTGAACTGGAAATGCTTTCAGATAAAAGTCTCAGCTTACCCGAAAGAGAAAAGATTTCGGAAAGCTTAAGAACTGTAAATTCGACATGGAATAAGGTGTGCAGAATGACTGTGACACCTTTCTCATATTTATTGGTTTTGTTGCCAAAGAAGTGGGGTCATGTAAATATTTTGCTTTTAAGGATATCCAGATATGGGCACATTTTACTAATGCTTACTAATGTTTAGAATTATTATTATTTTTTGTATCTGCCATGAACAGAAGCGTATATTCTCAAAGAATGCTTTTTTACATATATTTTTTTGGCCTATGGGATTTATATGTTATATACTACATTAAATAATGAATGTATGTCAGAATGAGGCAATAAAATGCCAATAATTATATTCTGAGAATGAAGACATTAAAATAACTTCCTGATGTTCCACTGGACCTTCCACATATGTAGGTAAATTTTTAATGATTTTATTCATTCAGCATATATTTACTAGGTTCCATGTGGAATGTAATGGCATATTGCTACACATATGATGAAGATATGGTGCTTTTCCTCATACCATTACTTTTTTCCCTTTGCAGTTAAAACAGTTAAAGGCAGACACATTCATAGATTTCTATTTATTTTGGCTTGGCACATACCACTCAGAGTTTTAGGCCTGTTTAGAACATTGAATGGATGTCTCTGCCCCTGGTTTAGATGGACCCCCCCCACCAGTCATTTCTGTCCCCCTCAGTCTCTTAAAATGGTAGCCATTATAGTAAATCTAACGTCTCAGGTGCTTTACTGATCTAGCCTCTCTGCTGAGAATTACTGTCTTGATGAGTCACTGTTACTGATGACTAACACATCTGTATCTCTGGCCGAGACCTCTCTCCATGCCCTAGACTTGCATATACACCTGCCTCCTCAGCTGCTCTGCTGGGATGTCTAACAGGCATCTCCAAGTAACATACAAAATTGAGCTCCTGGTCTCCACCTCACCCCCGTGCATTCATATACTTCTCCCACCCCAGCTACTGGTAATTATATCTTTATTATCATTTAGGCCGTATCTCAATTTTAAAAATAACCCTGCCCAGCTGGTGTGGCTCAGTTGGTTGAACGTCATCCCATACACCAGGAGGTCGCTGGTTTGATTCCTGCTCAAGGCACATGTCCTGGTTGCGGGCTCCATCCCTGGTGGGGGGTATTCAGGAGACAGCCGATAGATGTTTCTGTGTCTCTCTCCCTCTCCCTTCTTCTCTATGAAGTCAATAAAAACATTAAAAAAAAAAAAAAAAAACCTAACCCAGGCCAGTGAGGTTCAGTTAGTTGGAGCATTTTCCTGTATACTGAAAGGTTGTGGGTTTGATTCCCAGTCAGGGCACATACCTAGGTTGCAGGTTCGATCCCTGGTTGGGTCAAGTACAGAAGGCAACTGATCAGTGTTCTCTCTCACATCAATGTTTCTCTCTCTCTCTCTCCTCTCCCCTTCCCCTCTCTCTAAAAATCAAGCATATCCTCCAGTGAGGATTAAAATAAAAATAAAAATAAACAAAAACCTTGGAGTCACCATCATCAACCTCTCTTTCAAAATACATATCTGTTTGATGTGTAGTTTGCTGGATGGCTACATAATTAGACATGATGAAACACACATAGCACCATTTTAACAGTTGTAGATGTTGGGTGGCACATGAGTGTTCCCTGTGCAATTCTGCCAACTTTTCTTAGGTTTGAAAAATTTCATAAATTTGACTGCGTCTCGTTACCCCCATCTCCACAAACTTGTTTCAAGCCACTATCATCCCTTTTCTTGATCCCTGCAAATGCCTTTTCTTGGTATCCCTGTTCCCCTCTTGGCCCTTTGTCAGTCTTTTCTCTACAAAGCAGCCAAAGTATTTGTTAAAACGTAATTCAGATCAAGTAACTCCTCTGAGCAAAAGCCCAGATGGTTTCCCGTCTCACTCAGAGGAAAGGCTCACGTCCTCACTGGGACTTATTGGGCCCCAAATGTTCTGGTTTCCTGCTATCTCTCTGACTTCATCTGCCACTCTCTCACCCCTACTCTCTTCCCCAGACACGTTGGCCCCGTGTCAGACATGCCAGGCTTGCTTGTGCATATCCAGAGGGCACCTATTCATCTAGCCCAGCGATGCCAGCGGGTATGGTGTGGATAGGGCGTGAGGGACACTGTGGAGTGCCGTGTTAGACACAGCCAGCGCTTCCTCTATCCCAGCACTTCACGTCAGTTTTACTCTACCTAGATGACGTATGAATGTTTGAGAGCAAGCAACGCTGATTGTGCAGAGGATTTCAACGCACACACTTTGGGAACTACGACTCTGGGATATTTCATTCATTCACGCAGTCATTCACTCACTGACTAGGTGTTGACTGGACTCTCACTCTATGCTGGGCACCATTTTAAGGACTAGGGGTACTGCAAAGAGTATGTCACTCCTCCTAGCCCGAAGAGCTTACTGTGATGAGTCAAGTAGATAAGCAATTATAACATAAAGGGATCCATAGGGATTTAAAAGTAGGGCACATACCTGGCTTTGGGGAATAACCATGGAAGATTTTTGGAGGAGATCATTTCTAAGCTAATTTGAAAAGGATGAATAAGAATTGGCCAGATGAAGATTGGGGGGGGGGGGGGCGGGAGACACTGCAGGAAGAAGCATCAGCAAGTGAAATGGTTTAGAAGAGACAGAATGAGCACAGTGCACTTGGGTCCTGGAAGTAGCTCAGTATGAAGTGAAGAGTGAGCGCTGCTTGCAGACATCAGATCCTAGAGGCCCCACTGTGCATCACGAGGAATTTAAGCTCCATCCTGAGAACAGTGCATCACCTTGAGGGCAGTGGGCAGCTAGCGAAGGCTGTTAAGCAAGAGCAAGTGACATTTGAAAGCTCACTATAGCTGAACTGTAGAGGGATGCAATGATCCTAGGATGGATGTCCTTAGGATATCGGGATGTCAAGTAACTCCCTTGAGTGAAACCCACCATCCAGATCAGGATAGCTGATCCGGAAAGATCCATTAGTCATTAAACAACTTTGTGAAGGGGTTGTCAGGGAGACAGATGATGACTTCAGATTTGGACATGTCTGAATATCCAGTTGCCAGAGAGAGCCAGACTGAAGATATATTTGTGGGAGTCTTCCGCATCTTGAAACTCTGTATGGTGGATGAAACCATTAGAAACCAGGACCCAGGGGGAGGCCTGAGTCCATGGGAAAAGGCCAAAGAAACCTACCATGTAGAATGTTAGCAGTTGATCAATGGGCAGAGGAGAATGAGCGGCTGAAGGACACTTAGAACGTCAGACGGAGGTGGGAGGAAAGTCAGGAGTACAGAATGTTCACAGAGTTACAGGAAGGGCATTCATGTTGCAAAGGGCCAGGGCCGCTGAGGACTGGCTGGCCTTCTTGTTCTTGATGGTAACCTTGGGGGTGGGGGCTTAAGCACGACCGCAGTGCCTAGGGAAGGTGGAGACAGAAGCCTAGGCATTGAGGGGAAGCAGAGCAGCCGAGCTAGCATGTGGAGTGACACTTCCTCTTTTGAAAACATAATCTCTTCATTTATATAGTACTCTTCTCTTCCCGTTTGGCTTGATGCTGCAGGTGCGCAGAGAAGTGCCTAGTGCACTGAAGGAACGCGTCCAGGAGCCCTGCTCTGCTTCTCAGACGAGGATTGCCGGTAAGATGCAGCTCATGCCTTAACAATGTTTTATAAACACAGCACAGTATTAGGATTCTGAGCATCACATATGAATTAGAGAAAAATTTAAACTTAAAAACACACTGCAGTTGTGAGCTTTCTATTTTCAATGATTTGAGAGGAATGTCTTCTTTAAACCCAAGACGTAATTGACTGCCCAGAGTGTGCAAGGCACTCATGGGAGAGGAGGCTTTTTGCCTTTCCTGGGACTAGAGTGGGAGCTGGGCCTCAAAGGAGCCTGAAGAAAGGAAGGGACAAGGCAGGGTGGGGAAACTGAGGACATGCCGTTTGTCAGAACGTCAGCTACAACCCTTACGCTAACAGGTCCTGAGGGTGTGTAATTATATGCAGAATTTATGCAAGCAAAGGGTTAGATCACCTTGGAACCAGGTGGGAGATGGGGATTGAGCCGAGTGTTCTCCATCCCGGGGCAGCTATTTACTGAAAAGCTGATCACTTAGGTATGGGGGAGGAAGAGTTTCTCACTGTTCATTTCCTCCTCTCCTTGTCCTGATGGGGGTGTGGGCTGCAGCACCCCAGCTGCTACACCCTGCCTCACACACTCTGGGCACCGTGTGCTGCTCGCTCTCTGTTGACTGTTCTTGGCCCTTTCGTATAATATTCTTAAAATCAGAAATTTTAATATATGGTATTGTCAAGATATATGCAAACCCATTGGGGTTTTTCATTAGAATTGTGCTCAATTTACAGATTGACTATATTTTTTAGAAAGTTATTTAAGCCTCATCTAATATCCCATATGCTAAAGTGTGCTCCAGATGGATCTAATAATGAATTCGTATAAAACTAAAGAAAAACAACCAACCTGCCATCATTAAAAACAAAGGACAAACACAAACAGTCGAGGGAAAAATTATTTATCCAATTTTTGAAGAAGACAGAAATCTCTAAACGTTCTGGAAAAACAATCTCCCAGGACAGATTTATGGATTTGATCACCCAAGTTTGATAACATCTATATGTTCAAAAGAAAAAAAAAGTCACATTAAAAAATCCTAAAATAGAAACAGTGTTTTTAACACTATGGCAAGGATTCATTGTTCCTGCAAAATCGAGTTCATGCAAATTGATAAGAAAGCAGATAAAGAACACAGTTATAAGTTATATTGTATTTGGTTAACAAACAAAAAACTGTTTGTTCTCGCTGATAATCAAAAAAACCAGTGAATGAGCACAATGGTGGGAGCCGAGTTGGTCCACAGAGATGGAGTATCGTTTGTGTGGGTGCGGGATGTTCAGAATCCACACACTGCTGCTTCAGGTCTCGATTTCCAACTTCCAAGGAAAAGCAATCTGCCAATAAGTATTGAGTACATAATTTTTTTTTCATATTTTCTGACTCAGTCATTCTACTTTAGCAGATCTATATCAGTGTGTTCATCAGAAATGTGCAAAATACTCTACACAAAAAAAGACATTCCTTGCAAGTTCTCCTTTAAGGTAAAATGTAAGGTGCCTTCTAAGTATCCAGCTGCAGGGAAGAGTTAGCTAGCAGTCAGTGACTTGTATACATGGATTATTACATAGGTCTTCACAGTGATGCGGATGAAGACTTACTAAGGCTCATGTTACAAAGTTAAGTGAAAACGAAGAGAAAACTATGAACAAATTGGCTTTATAATTAGGGCAAACATCTTGACAAAATAAAATAACAGTGCTAATTTTCTCACAGTTGATGTGTTTTTATTTTCTCTTGGTATCAGTGTTAGTTACTTCTGAGTTATTGCTGCCCTAGGATATTGTGAGACTGTGTGTTTAATTGGCTTTGGGGCTCCCAAAGACAGAGATACCACAGGAAATACCATTGCCACTTCAGTGTGACAAAATAAAAACTCTTACCATTTTCTAACCTAATCTAAATTTTACATCAATCCACAGACGCACCACCACAATCGGAATATCCTGTCAATTTAGTAATACTTTGCTACGTTTTTCATTTCAGCTCATCCCAGTGTCCTAAAGGTGGTGCTCGTATCCTCGGGGTCAGATCTTCCTGTTCAGTCTCCTCGGACTTCGGAAATTTCAATTCCTGCTGATCTGGACAAAACGATAACAGAGCTAGCCGACTGGCTGGTATTGATCGACCAGATGCTGAAGTCCAACATCGTCACTGTCGGGGATGTGGAAGAGATCAATAAGACAGTTTCCAGAATGAAAGTAGGTGCACAGTATAAAGGCTTGTCATGGGAACACCGCAGCACATGGGCAGACGAGACCTGTTTGGATCCCTTTTGTTTATCCTAAACTCTGGGAGAGTGAGCTTTAAAGAAATCTTTATCTGTCAGACAGCCTTCTCAGACTAGCTCTGAAGAGTCAAGCCTTTCTTTCATTTATGCTGTTTTGGTAAATCACCTTTACCAACTTGAGCTGTACACTCAGTGTCTATTTTGAGATCTCTAATTGATATTGTAAATCTAGCCCTATCAGTATAAATGTAAACTAGTGTTAGGGTTATGGCTAGTGTGATGAAACGCCTTTTCGACTTATATTTCATCATGAGCTTATTTGTTTAATTGCTGACATTAGAAGTGAGAATCTTCTGACTATAATATACCATGTAATGAGAGTTTGTATGGTTCTTTTTCCTTATTCAGTGAGATCTAGGTTCTGGGCTGTGTGTTGCATAGAGATACTGAAAAGAATATACTAGATAGAAATTGGGAATGAACCATAAAATAATAACAGCAATTGCTAACTTTTATTAAGTGCTTAATGGTGCTGGGTATTCTTGTAAGTCATTTACATGTATTATTTCATTTACTTCCTTAACTATCTTTTGAGATAGTTACCAAATGGATCCCAGATGACAGATATGCCCCGACCGAGATGCAGACACTGAGAGCGTGTAGGTGAACAGTCTCTGTGGCGGGACACGTGACCTGTAGGGGAGCCCGGAGGAGGAAGCGAGTTGCTCCCACGGTGATGGAAGGCGGACGGGGTGGGATTTTCACAGTTAGAGACGAGTCCCTGACATTCCTGTATGCGGGGCAGAGTGAATAAAGACATGCCGTGGGGCGCCTGAGGGACGTGCAGTCGACATCTGTGCCACAGAGAAGCAAGCTGGGGAGTGGGAGAGCAAGGGCAGCTCAGGTTCCCTCGAAGGAGCGTGTCGGCCATGCCAGCCCCGTGGACTCTGTCTGTGCGCAATGGGCCAGCGTCGGCTCCCCTTTTTCTTTTCTATTTTATTTTATTTTATTTTATTTTATTTTATTTTATTTTATTTTATTTTATTTTTTATCCTCACCCGAAGACATTTTTGCATTCATCTTCAGATAGAGCGAGAGGAAGAGAGGGAGGGAGAGAGAGAAACATCGATGTGAAAGAGACACATCGAGTGGCTGCCACCCACACGACCCCAAACAGGGGCCGGGGACAAACTGCAACCGAGGTCCGTGCCCTTAGCGGGAACCAAACCCAGGACTCTCCGGTCCGCGGGCTGATGCTCTAACCACTGAGCAAAACCGGCCAGGGCTCCCCTTTCACTTTTTAAAATTGTGGCTGAAGACTGATGATCACAATGCTTCATTTTAGTAGGAAAAATGGAAATAGTGCAAGAGATGCTTCATACAAAGAAAAGAGCCTTTCTGGGCGGCTAAGAGGATGCTGTTGCAATGAGCAGAGATAGGGAACTGAAGAAATAAAATGTGGATCAGGGTTTGATTGATTTAGTCTCGAGTATATTGTGTTGAGATGTTCCTATGCCCTTGAGAAGGAAATGACCAGCGTTCACTGAACTGTCTCTGGGGCTCAGGATTGGAAGTTGTGAACAATCCATTTAGAAATAACATTTGACACTGTGGGAGTAATTGCAGTCTGCAAAATTAGTGAATTCATAAAGAGGCAGAGCTGGGAGAGAATCTTTGCCATACTATTTGTACCTGTTGGAAATTGGCTATTCATTAGTGCTATACTTAAAACACACCATTTTTCTGATATTAACATTCCTCCCCTATTCATCAGTACTAAGAGATAGACTCTAGAGCAATAGTTTTTCGTGTCTAAAATTATTTAATTTACCATGATTCTAGTTAGCGCTTACCTAATACCTCACCCCCACCCCGTAGGTCACGTTCATTTGTGTTCATGCTGATGTGGGACTGACATGCAAGGTGCCATCTGCAGAAATCACTGCTGAGGTTTTCAGAACATTTTTTAGTTTTTAAAGGGACGTTTTCATGTAATCTCCTCAGCCTTGATATAGCTGAGCTGTAGGTATTTTATTATTTCTTTTTGTGAAAACAAAAACACAGAGCCTTGATACTGTGGGAGTAATTGCAGTCTGCAAAATTAGTGAATTCATAACGAGGCAGAGCCGGGAGAGAATCTTTGCCTGCTGACCTGGATGGTAAGTGGCAGAGCAGAGATTTGAACCTGGGGCTTCTGACTCCAAATCCTGCGCTTTCTCTGCCGCATCGCAGATGCCTCCCTGTCCGTGGAGGAGGGAAACAACCTGGATGTCAGCACACAGGCTTTGCCTCCTTAGTGCTTTTATCGTCTAGCCTGCTAACCCGTCTTAAAATTCCCTCCTTGAACAGATCACCAAGGCTGACTTGGAACAGCGCCATCCTCAGCTTGATTATGTTTTCACACTGGCTCAGAATTTGAAAAATAAAGCTTCCAGTTCAGATGTGAGAACAGCTATCACAGAAAAATGTAAGTTAAAGAAATTGTTTACCATCATCCACTTGCACTGAAAATGGTTACGCACACACATTGTCAACGATTATTCCACCAGAAGTTAGTATTATTTGATATCTGATACCTTTATTCATAAATACAGCTTTTCCTTGTTTTTTTGTTTTTTTTTTTAATCTTTTGTAAACATTGTCAGAATTCCCTTTTGAATTCCTTAAAGTATTAATATCATTGCTTGTAAGTAATTTCTGATTCATTGGATTATTTGCTTTTAACTTAGTATTCCTTTTGAAGGAACCAAGAAAACAAAAGTTAGAGAAACCCATAGGAATGCAAATCCATTCTTCTATTATAATTTATTCATTAAAACCAGATCATAGCATGTCTTTTAACTCATCTTCTCAAAATTTATTCCAAAAATATTCATTGCGTAGTTACTATATACCTCTGTGCCCGGCAGTAATTTGGGAATACTTTAATAAAAACAAAATAAAACAAAACAACAAGCAAACAAACAAAACAACCACAGCCACAGTTTTTGTTTTGAGTTTCATTTCTGGCTTAGCAGCCTCTGTATGTCATATAAGACAGAGTCTAAATTCCTGAGAACGGATCAACACAAGCAATCTCATAATTAGTAAAAGGAGGGAAGAGAGAAATTGGCGAATTCAGGAAAAAGAGCCCCACATAGGGAGACACTGAAAGTGTCCTGCTAACTCATCTGCTATAATAACTTTGATGCGGCCACATTTAGTTTGAAATCAAAACACACTTGAGGGACTTCTAGGGATGGTCACGGTCTGTCTTTATCACCCCCTCTTCCACTACAGCTCCTGGCCCCGTCTGTAGGTATTCTGTACTGCATTTGTTCTTTAAAGCATCCTGACATTTCTTGTTCTCCTTACCTTTATTTGCATTGTGTTTTTTTCTCTGGGCCTTTTCTCCCCAGGTGAAATTCTACTAGGCTGATAAAAAGTCATCCCCTTTGTAAAGTCTGTCCCGCCCTCTTCTGGTCCCTGGTGTTTTTTGTCTTTAGTTCCCACTGTGATCTTTCCCCCCATAACTTCCTGTGGATCTCACAGTCACTTACATGTCCTCTCCTCTCAACAGATTGTGAATATTCACCTTTTCGGGGACTCCCGCAGTGCCCGATACAAGTTAGGAACTTAATTGGTGGTGGAATATAAACTGGAATGTATTTTATCACCTTGCTTAATATTCCCAATGGGAGAAACTCACCTATTTCTCCTGTAAACAATGTGCTTCGATTTCAAAATAAGTTTGGCAGCAAGGTTGTTATAACAGATGAGTTAGCAAAGAACTTCGAGTGTCTCACAGTGTTGGTGTATTTTTACTGATTTGGCCGGTTTCCTTCTTCCTCCTTCCTGTTGTTAACTGATGGGTTGCTATGCCTATTGGGGAGCTCTGGAGGGATCCCCTTTCCCAGCTTGTGCTGGGAGCTTCTCTGCTTTCCTGACAGCAAACTCTTTACAAACCCATCTCCGTTTTGCTTTTTCTACCGTCTCACATCTTACGTTTTTGTTTTTTTTTTCCCACCACCTCTGTATTTGTGCAAAGTTTAAGTTTTTTTGTTTGTTTGTTTTCAGTTTTTTCCCTTTATTGATTTTAGAGAGAGAGGAAGTGAGAGGGAGAGAGAGATAGAAACATTTATGTAAGAGAACATCGATTGGCCGCCTCCTGCATGCCCCCTACTGGGGATTTGGCCCACAACCTGGGCATGTGCCCTGACCGGGAATTGAACCTGCGACCTCTTGGTGCATGGGTCGACGCTCAACCATTGAGCCACACCAGCCGGACTATTTTAAGGTTTTTTGTAAGACTTTCCATCTCCCAAATATCTTCTCTCTTCAATCTAACTCCCCCTCTGTGTTTGTCTCCCTTCTTGTGTAGACACTGCATAGTCTTCGTCACTATTGCATGAAGAACCACCCTCCGCTGGCCCGCATTACAGTAATAACCTGCTTTCAGCTCTTTTCCCAGATAATAGGATGATTTGCGTATTTTTATGATAAACCTGTGATATTTGCTGTCACTGGTGTCTCTAGTTTTATTTGTTCAATATTTCAGGATTCTTTTAGTAGCAGAACTGGTTATGACTACTCTATGTAACTTTTTAACTGACAAGTAGAACATTATGATAGATTTGTCCTCTCAAGTTAAAATCGTAAGCAATTTATTTAAACTTTAATACAGACAGTATAGAATAAATCATCTCATTGAAACAGTTTTTTAGAATTATTGCACGTAAGAACAATTTGCAGCTTTCTGAACAATGTTAAATTGATAGCTTTACTGGTTTACTATAGAACTGTATTAGCCCAAGAATCTTACCAGAAGAAATTTCTATTGTTAAGTTCCTCTTGGCCTGGCATTCAAAATATCTTCTAGAAGTGTGTTTTTAACTTTCTACCTATTTATTATCAATGGGTTGTTTAAGATATTCAAAGCTAGTGCTTATTGGTACTTCAGGTCAAGACCATGAACTTCCCTTGAAGTAATTAATCAGAAGTTTGTTTCCTTACATCTCTCTCTTTTGAACTTCATGTTAAAAATGAGAAGAATGAAGAAGGGGAGGAGGGAGAGGAGAGAAAGAGATAGAGAATGAAAGAAAGAGAAATAGAAAGTAACAAAAATGAGAGAGCAGAAGAGACCCAATATTTTTTTTTTAAATGATTAAGAGCTTCTGGGTACATAGAACTTGAATCTACTTCACTCTTAGTGTTTCTCATAAACTTCAACATAGAAAAAGACGCCCTTTTAGAGAGATTTAATGCTATAGTCAAACAAATATGAAAGCATCCTTAAGGAGTTTTATAATCAAGACTACCTCCGAGCATCTCCTTTGAGGATGACCAGGGGCTGTGTGTGTGCCTTCACGGTCTATCATAATGTGCTGTTGAAGTCTACTTCCTCAAACCAGGTCCTGTAAATATAAAATAAGATAGGAAATTATTTTTCTTATAATTTTTTGCTTTATCAGAATAAAATAGTAGATACTTTTTATTGTGAGGTATCTTCGTGCATTTATAACAGAGTTTAAGGGTTTTTCCTCCAGAATAGTTTCAGAAATATATCAATCGTGTAGTGTGACAGACATATGGAAATGTCTTCAAAATGTGTGTATCAACTTGCCTCCTTTCTCTTTTCTGGTGATAGCCTTATCTGTCATGAATTTGGTGTCAGGTATTTTTTCCCTTTCCTGAGAGTCACTTTCTGGAATTCTGTGTAATGCTTCCTCCAGTGGAGAAGGTCAGGAACCAGTGGGACAGCACCCAGCACGGCGTGGAGCTGCGACAGCAGCAGCTGGAGGACATGGTGATTGACAGTCTGCAGTGGGATGACCACAGGGAGGAGACCGAAGAACTCATGAGGAAATATGAGGCCCGGCTCTATATTCTTCAGCAAGCCCGAAGGGATCCACTTATCAAACAAATTTCTGATAATCAAGTAAGACTCAGTAGATATTTTTTGGCAATATCAATTAGTTGGATGTACATTTTTGTTCTGTTAACTGTAATTTTTAGGACTCTTTTCAGGATGTTTTCCCAAGTTCTTAGAATACACATTGAAATGCATATAAAGAATTTGACCAGGAAGGATTCTGAAAAATTTCTGGAGGCATAACAAATAGAAATGTACATACATCTTAGATTTACAGCTCATTGACTTCTTGCAAATAGAACACAACCACAGACCAGCAGCGAGAAAGAGCACATTTTCAGGATACCAAGAATCCTTCTTTTGTTTTCTTCATGTCTACCCTGAAGGTTATTTCTATTTATGAAATTTCTTGAGACTTTCATTTGAGGGCTACTATAGGGAACAAGTCAGGAAATAAGTTTTGTTTCTTTTAAGACCTTTGTAACCAAACTGATTTATCAGTGTCTTCAGAGCAGGTACCTTCTGTGATCAGTTTGGTTATAGAGTTGGTGATATTGAACATTTATGGTGCTATTTTAAAATCTCTCTGCAATCATAGAAAATATTCTTGAATTGGAGGTTATGGTTGTCAGGTTATATTTTAGCGTAACATTTATTTTCCCTTCAGATAGCCTAAGATGAGAGTGTACATTTGTGAAGAATATAAAATGACTATGTGGGAATCAAAATCTAAAACATGAAAGTATGTTTTCCCACATATGGATGCTCCATGGTTACCATATACAAAGCAAGTGGCCAGGTGTCTGATTTCCTGGATCGTTCTCTGTGTTTATGCTATCTGCTGATTGTTTTCACCAATGAATCAAAAGTAATATCGGCAAAGCCTTGACACCTCACTAAAGGAATACAATTAAAAGTGGTATCAGCACTTCAATAATCATATTCAGAATATTCTTTTCTAATCAGCAGTATGGTTATTTTCTTCTGAAGCTTTACGGTGGGTTTTTCTGTAAATTGCTGCCAAAAATCACCATAGGAACTTTCATTTGTCCTTTAGATTTCATGGGGAGTCTCTTGATCCCGGGACTCTCAGAGATTGAAAAAGTGTGTCAGGAAACCGACGCCCCTGGACATACTTGGCCTCAGTTTAGCTATTCAGGCAGCTCTCAGTGAACCTTGCTTGGCTGCTCGATCCACTCAAGCAGTTCATTGTAAGCATACACAGAGATCGAGGGGCAAGAGACAGAAGACTTCCATATTGTCCGCACTTTCCATTTCTCTAAGCAGATACAGGGGATCTCTATAGTGAATTCATTCCTATATATTGCATGTTCCTGTAAGGATCAGATGTATAGCAGAAGGAATGAAAAAAGACAAATGCTTTCAGGCAATACAATATCTAAAACAGGAAAAGATAATCATTTGTTTAATGTCACCTGCTACGTACCTGATCACTTTAGACATTTTTCTTTCCACTTCTATAATTATTTTGGTTTAAACTTACATGCAAGAGTTGATCTAATAATTAGTTTTTTTTCTTTTGATATCTATTGTCTAACACTTGTTCAAACCTACTGGGAGAACCAATGTTTTGGTCATACTAGTTCCTGAGTGACCAAGTCTAACATTAACGCCTGAAATTTCACCTTAGATATTGCTCCAGGAACTGGGTCCTGGGGATGGTGTCGTGATGGCGTTTGACAACGTCCTGCAGAAGCTGCTGGAGGAATATGGTAGTGATGACACGAGGAACGTGAAGGAGACCACCGAGTATTTAAAAACGTCGTGGGTCAATCTCAAACAAAGGTAAACGCTAAGGCCCTGGCAGGTACAGGTGTGTTGTCAGGTTGAGAATTTGATTGCTTTGGGTTTCTCATGGAAACATGCCAACATATGTGACTGTGGGACATACCTGTTATTATGATTTTTTTTCTTTCTTGATACTATACTGAGTATTATCATACTTATACAGAACGAATATTTATATAGTATCTACTTGAATTTCTACAATGGAAATTTTTTTAATAAGTCTAAACCTTTCCAGTGATCATGGGTGTGTTCTGACTTTTTTTAACCTCTTGATGTTACCTAGAGTAAATCTTGTAGCACTGTGAGGGAAGGAACATTTAGGTATTCACAGCTGCATGAGGGTGACATTATCCCTAATGGTGATTAAAATAGTGTGCTGTTTGGCCGGATCTTCCTCAGTTGACGCTGAGAACACATGGGTCCAACACTAGACTCCTGAAATATGCTGTGTGTATTCAGGGCTTAACTAATTTACTTTTTTCTTTCCATTATTCTGTGTAGTCAGTATATTTGGAACAGTCTCTAAAATAGCATATAGGTTTATAAGAGAGATTTTTCTGTCACTTGAACACCTAGGATCTAAAGACCTATAAACAGTCGTTAGCATCTTTTTAAGATGGCATATTTATACTCTCCATCAGTAAAAATGTGGTTCCCTCCTGCACCGTGCGGGGCGTGCCTGTGTCTAAGGGAATTGGGGTTTCACACACATCTTTCCATGTGCAAATGCATCTGCCTGGAAGCTCTCAAAGGTATCACGACACATTTATCTTTCAGTGAATAAAATGGATAATAGTAGAACACTTTATGATACCTATTACTGGTAATAAAGTATGGCCAAGCATTTAATAACAGTTTGACATGGAGGCAATTTATACATTTTTAGAATGCCATTTTTAGTTAGAATTTCTAAAGTTGCATTTTGGAAAACTCAAAGAGAATTATGAGGGCAGTATATGAGCAGGAAAAACCTGGGGTTCTGGGGAAAATGAGACTGGGGTAGTGAATACAAAACTTCATAAGTGGTTAAAGCAGAACAGAGCTATAACACTGATCTTTCTAGCATTTTATACAACCATTTTATTTTGTTCTAACAAGGTATTTGGGTATCATAAGGATCCCAAAACTAAGGCAGAGAAGAAGGTAAATTAAAAACAGATTTAAGGTACAAACTTACAGTTATAATAAAATAAGTGTAAAACACAGCATGGTGCTATAGTTAACAATACTGTATTGTACATTTGAAAGTTGCTGAGAGGGTAGATCTTAAAAGTTCTTGTCACAAGAAAAAAAAAAACTAACTGTGGTGATGGATGTTAACTAGACTTACTATGCTAATCATTTTGCAATATAGACACATATCAAATTATTATGCTATATACCTAAAACTAATACAAGGTTGTATGTCAATTATATTTCAGTTTAAAAAAAAAACACAGCTTTAACTGGTGGACCTTAATCATACTTTAAATGTTTCCAAAAATTCATGTATAAATTATGACTTTGTTTTTGTTGTAAACAATACCCAAAAAATCGATCTTGTAGAAATGCGTGGCCTGCTTTATTTAGCACCCCCAATTCCTTTTTTGCTTTCACTTTGTAAATATTTTATGACAGACTACAGCAGTAGTTAGATTAGATGGAAGAGGTAATTAAAAATGAATTCTATTCCCAGGTGATCTCTCATTTGTCGTAGCTGAAACAGCCACAGTGTTCCAATTCTATGGCAGTTACAAGTAGTTGTCCTTATTCTGGTCTTTCTCCATTTTGGGGGAAAGAATTAAATATATCAGTATCTAGACATGATTTGGGTATGCTGTGATCTATAATGCAGGGAAGACCCAACCAAACTGCAGCTCACGGGGTCCCTTCATGAGGGACAGCTGGGGTTTGTTTGTATCGAGTGGATTTTCTCACAGTGACGTTTACAATTTTTAACTATTCTTAATTGGAGATCTTTCTAAAAGATACAAATCTTTCCTTGCCTTCTTAAACAAAGTATGTGAACATATGTTAAACATTTTTTTTGGAATTCTTGGCATTATTGTTGTGAAGATAGAAATAAGGAATGTTAAGAGCTATACGTAATCTTACTTTTATTTAAATCAGTATTTCTCAACCTTATACATATTTTATATATATTATTAGCCCTCTGAGAAGCCTTTTTAGATACCTGCCCGCATGAAATTTTAATATCATGGGTATACTATGTGTCTGTTTCTGTACTTTATAGTTGTGTTTTGTACATGAAAAGAATCCATTTTCTTCCACTCCCCTCCTCCACCTTGCCCTGCCAAAGAACCACTCATCACGTCCGTGAAGAATGCGTGGTCTAATCCGAAGCTCTCGGGCTCCGAGAAGTTTCGATGACATCTTTAAAATCATACCGCATAGCTAAGGTGGTATTTTTCTATAGTAAATTATGATCATGCTCCGAGTTCTGAAGAATTGGTAGTAAATTTGTTCAGGCTGCTATGCTTGGTGAGATTTTGTGCTTTATTTTTAGTGTATACGTTTTATTGAGTATCTCTTCGTTGTCAGGCACTGTGCTAAACTCTTCACGTGCATTACTTCGTTTAATCCTCACACAGCAGTAGGAGACAGGCAGCATTTTCATCAACACTGTGTCGGTGAATACAACCAAAGCAGAGGGAAGTTAAGGAATACCCACGATCCCCCAACTCACCTGGGCAGAGCTGGGGTTAGAATGCAAGCCTTGCCGACTCCGCAGCCAGGCTCTTATCTTCATTACAAACAGTGTTGTTCCTCTTTGCTATCGGAATGTCAGCTGTTGTGGTGACTGCTCTGTGTACTCACCTCTTAGATCTGCCCGTGATTCCACTGCTGGTTCTTACCTGTGTTGAGTTGAGAAGCCAGATCTGATTAAAGATAAAGGGCCTCTCTTATGAATAATGTAACACTCTCCAGTATGCGGCCATTGTAGTGGCTGCTGAGAGGCCTTCTACCATGGCTCACCTCTTACCTCCCAGCTGAATTCTTTTTGTTGTTGTTTTATATATATGTATATATATTCCTGACAGTATTACAGATGTCCCCCATTTCCCGCCTCTTGTCCCCCTCCACCCAGCCCAGGCCTTCACTACATTATTTTCTGTGTCCATGGGCTATGCATATAAGTATATAAGTTCTTTTGTTAATCCCCCCACCCCCAACTGAGAACTGTCGGTCTGTCCCATGCTTCCATGCCTCGGGACCTATTTTGTTGGTCAGTTCATTTTGTTCATTAGATTCCAGCTGTATTCTGAATATACATTATTGGCAGCCAAGTGCTGGAGGGGTGAAGGATCATTATACTTGCCAATGGAATATTGTTATTGTGGGATAATGTGTGAAGTTTAATATCAGCTTTCAAAGGAAATGTTTTCTGTGAATTGCAAGTGGCCTAAGTAATTTGGCCATTCACAGTTACAGGTCCACAATCTCTCATCTACAGTGCCAAAATCCAATATGCTGAGATATCATAGAGCTTTGACTTGACAGACTATTTATTATAGTCTTTATTTATCCTGCTTCATGTGAATAGTCTTGTTCCTAAGTGCAGAAATATTAATGTTTGCTGCTGCACATCCTACTTAGGGGTAATATGTCATACAGATACATTCATAATAGTTCTCTAATGCACAAAAATTTTAAATTCTGAAACACAGCTGGCCCTTGATAATTTGGGTTCTGTATACAACAGGTCTGTCTTTAACATTTTCAACTAATTGATGTCTTGGCCACTACTCTTTTAACCTGTGATATTTTTTCTTTTACATCTCTTAATGTCAAGTAATATTTTTTTTTAATGCAAACTGAGTTAGCAATAGTTGAAATGTGTTTGTAGTAACTTTTGCAGTGTAGATGCATAATTTGGGTCTGAAATGTTATTTTAACCCTGGAGTGCCTCTGTGTGTGTGTGTGTGTGTGTGTGTGTGTGTGTGTGTATGTAGGTGCTATAGATATATGTATACATACACACACATACTTTCATATATATGTATATACACATATAGCTATTTATGCTGAAATATTGTAAAGGAAATGAGATAGCTTTTTGTTATAAAGACTATCTTACAAATCATTAATTACTATGTATTTTTCTATTTTCCCTGACCCCCCAGAAGCCATATTTTGCCTTCTGTCTTTCAAGGCAATCCTTGGTTTGTACAGGCAGAACAAAAAGCACCCTGGCAATGGTATCTGGCAATCCTTGATTAAAATCCTAGCTTACTCACTTCTCATCTGTGTGGATTACCACCCTTGAGCAAGTTATTTCAGATCACCGAGTCTCACTTTACTTGGTTCTACAGTGGAGAACATATCTAAGTGTAGGATTATTATGAGGATAAAACATTACATGTGAACGTTTCTTGTACATGTTATGTGCTCAACGGAAGGTTAGCCAGATCGCCACCCTGTGCTCTGTCCTACGCCGTCTCGCTCAGTCACTACTCTCGGTCTGTTCTGCAGTACTGGTGAGGTTAGCAAAAGGTTCAGTCACTATCAGTCATTTGTCTGTGGTCATTTTGAACAGTCTCTGTGTACAATAATCATAAAATAGTTGATTATCTGATTTATTGAATGCAGTATAGCCTCTAAATATTTATTACAAGATGAAACTGTTAGAATACGCTACTTTCTTGGTTAGTGTCTCAGTGTGTTCAGGCTGCTGTAACAAAATACCACAGACTGGGAGCCTTATAAACAAGAGAAATTTACGTCTCCCGGTTCTGGAGCCCAGAAGTACATGACCGGGGTGCCAGCGTGGTCAGGCGAGGACCCTCCTGCGGGTCGCAGGCCTCTCTTGTATCCTCACAGGGCGGAAGGGATAAGAGAGCTCCCCAGGCCTCTTTTTATAAAGGGCATTGATCTCATTTGTGAGGGCTCTGCCCTTATGACCTAATCATCCCCCGAAGCCCGACCTCTGTCCCACTGGGTATTAAGATTACAAAATATGAATCAGGGGAGGACAGACACGTTTGGATCACAGCGTTTAGTAAAGTCATTACAGGTGCTGAACTTATACTACATTTAAGTGTTTTCTGCCTAAGCAGAAGTCTGACCATCCTAGGAAGAAAGGGTGTAGTATTAAAAAGATAATTATTTCATGTGAGAGCCACAAATACAAATCTATCTGCTGAAGACCCTTCATTTTCTTCTTTTGCAGTGACACCATCTTTCTAATTAATGTTCATTAACTTATTAATAATGGCCAGCTAGACATGCAGAATGTACATAGTTCGCACAGGGTTATATGAATACCGAGTCCACTAGAGATTGAATTTGTGAAGCCCTTGCCTACTTTGAAAACAGATTACACTCCAAAAATTTGAATTTACCTTTGATTTCTGTCCCAAATATTTGTGTTGTATATTTTGAAATTTCCATTATTTCTGTTATTGCTTTTTCAGTAGTGGCTTATAAAATAAAGCATTCTTACATATGCATAACTGATGGACATAGACAACAAAGCTGGGGACGGGGTGGGGGGGATGGGGAGGAGGGTCAATGGGGAAAAAAGGAGAAACATCTGTAACAAAAATAAATTAATAAAAAATAAATAAATAAATAAAATGAAGCATTCTTCTTCAGCATATATCCATTGTATAGTTGGTCATTTCAACAGTGATCAAAAGAAGATACTTATATTGGGATTGTGTCCTAGGGCCTGACATCAACCAGGCTCAACCTTTGTGCTCTTAAAATGAATACTGTAGCAGCCGTCACTCCCAAATCAATGGGCTTAGGTGAAAAGTACCGGGAGTCTTCCCTTCCAGCCTGAACACCAGTGTGAGGATCAGAGATTGGGGCCAGTCAACTTGACTTACCCTCTCAAAAGCTTACTTATTTCCCTGAAAGTAACCTTTATTTTCAACCTGTTTTTTTTTTTTTTTTTCTTTTCTTTTCTTGCCTTTGCTAGCATTTCCCTTTTAGTTTTTCCTTCTGAGCTGGGAGGGAAATTGGCAAAGAAGAAAAGTGTAGAAATTATAATCTCCTGTATTTTCCTCTTCTGTGATATTGTTTTAATATAGTAGTCACTATTTTATTTCCTTAAAAAAAAAACTACAATGTTTTTGTAGTGTATGCCTAATAATGCTCATGTTTTCATGTTATGATTAAACCCAAGTATTCAGGTATTTTCTGAGTACATTCAGCTCCACAGTAAACAAACTAAAGGACCAGTTTCTGTACTCTTTGCTCTCATTTGTTCCTTTTCTCATTAATTAGTTAATTAATTGTGTATTTATACAGCCTCCTCCATTTGTCAAGCTATGTCATCAGCTCTGAGGATTCAGTCGTAAACAATGCCCTGTGCCTACCCCCAGGAAGCTACCCTTTTGTAGGGAAAGCCAGGTTGGAAATAAGAAATTATATAATTATAGGTGATTCCTTTGGGTGGAAAGGAAATTAAGGAGGTACTACAAAAGAGGGACTTATTTGGCTTGGATACATTTATAAAGCATAATTTAAAAGGGAATTGAGCTGATTCAGGTTAAGAGGAACCATCTGAAAAAATTCTAGACTGAACGGCAAATGTGAAAGTCATGAGACAGGAAAGAGCATAGAATATGGTTGAAATATAATGAATAAGGGGGTTTGAAATGTAGCAGAAGAGGGAGGCAAAGGCCAGCTTATACTGGACTTTATAATACATGGAAGGAGTTTGGATATTATAAGTACAATGGAAACCTATTGGGATTCTTAAGCAAGGGGATGACATTAATTTATAATACTAAATTTAAACCCTCTGAATCTTATGTGGAGAATAGATTGTAAGGGCCTGAGAGAATGATTGGGGAGAGAAGTACAGAGCTGATTGTTGTAGTCTAAGTGAGAGATGGTGGCACCTGGGCTATTGTGTGCCAGCATTGGGGAAAAGAAGATGATGGCTTTGAGAGAAGTCGAAGGGATGTTATAATGGGTTAGATATGTGGTGTGAGGGAGCAGAAACAATCAAGGATGGCACTTTGAAAAAGGTGAGTGGTGGCACCATTCACTGGGAAAGTCTGTGGGAATTCTGGGGAGAGAAAAATCAAGAATTTGATTTTGAAATATTCTTCTGAGATGCCTATTAGGTATCTAATTGTATAGATCAAATAGGTAATTGGATATATGAATCTGAAACTCAAATATTCTGGGCCTCAGATATGAATTAGGGAGTTCTTAGCACTTGTGTTGGAAGTTAAATTGGTGGGATTGGATGAGATCATGAAGAAAAGAGTAAAGGTGGAGAAGAGATGAGGATAGTTGATTGAGTTCATAGCGCCGAAGATTTAGTGATGGAGCAAAAAAGGAGAGGACGAAAGGGGCTGAGAAAAACTTCCAGTGAAGGAGAAAGAAAATCTAGGACTTGTGGTATTCAAAAGTGGAGGGAAAAGAATATGTCTAAGAGAGATGGAGAGAAGGGGATATATCTAAGAGGGAATGATCCACTGTGTTGAATGAGGCAGACAAATCAGAAAAGATGATACAGAACACCATTCATGGAATTTCACAGCTTGGAGATTACTGGTGATTTTGAAAAGAGGAGTTTCAAGGGAGTGATGGGGCAAGAAGCTAGAGGCTGAGATGAAGGTGAGGAAATAGAACCAATTTGTAGAGAGAACATTGTAGAAGAGGGACAGAGAGATTGGGTAATACTAGAGACATTTTGTCTTTTTTTCATTTCAGAGTGGTGATTGATTTTTCTTTAAAATGGGACATGGTGAAGCATGTTTGTATGTTCATGGGAATGATCCAATAGAGGAGGAAAGAAAGTCCCTCAGTAGACTAGAAGGCAAGATCTGGAGAGTTGAGTTTGGTAAGAGCTGGGATGCATCTTCCATTATGACAGGGAAGACAATGAGAAATGAGCACAGATGCCTTTGGATTGGAACCTTAATGGTGGGAAGATGAAAGGTTCTCTGTGCAATGACTCATGCTTTCTGAATGATCTGTGAGGCAGCTGTCAGTGAGACTGGAGGTGGGAACGAGAGATTTGAAGAAAGAGGATCAGATGTAAAATCAGAATCCTGGTGGGTGGGACAGAGAGCTTCCTAGTGGTAATTTAGAATTGCTGGACAGTGATGGATGCCTACTTGTGGTTTATCATAATAAATATACAGGGAAGATAGACCTTTGTAGTATTCTTCAGCAATGTTCCTCTACTCAAAGGTAAGTAGAAAGAATGCAGATGAAAGAGAGGGACAAGGGAGAGGAAAGTATTTGTAAGGGAGTAGAGCCCGGGGTTACCTTTAGTCCATAATGGTGTCTACAATGTCCTATTACCTGGGTGATACAATCCCTCATTAGAGACAGTGGCTTACTAAGCAGGTCTTGAGTTGGATTTCAGATACCACTTACCTGTTGAGGCAGTGAACAACCTTTCTAACCACAGGCAGTGACCATGGACCTGGAAGTGAGGATATGAACATAATGGATAAAAGTCTTATGCTTTGAAAGAGTAGGCTCTTGCCGGGAAGATGAGAACACAGTGGCCTGGCATTAATCATGGAAAGCAAGGAGGAGGACCCTTATTCCAGCTCCTTACCCTGAGGAATATAGGATCTGAGGGAGACAAGAAAAACACTTCATCAAACACTTTCATGGGAATTGATGGCCCTAGGAAAACCAATTTCACTTAAGATAAGGTGAAGGAATTGATCTGTGGGGTCTGCCCATTATAGAATAGAGTTCTGGGCATAAAAGAAGGGTTTGGGGGGTGCACTGTGGCAAATTGGGAAAGGTGCAGAGTAGTATTAGAGTCATAGTCTAATATTGGTTGGCTAATGAAGGCTGAATGTCTGGTAGTGATTTAGTTAAAAGGAAATAGGATGCGGTGACAATAAATCCTCTCATGAGAATAGCTATGTGGTCTTGAATATTTACTTGCTATCAATGGCTGATCAAGGGAGAGCTGCTCCTTTGGGTTATATAAGGTCATGAGCAGGTATCATGGGGTGGGCATGGGGGCAGGAGCTCTCTCTTGAGCTTCCTGAGGGTGTGGTATTAGTACCTTAGAACAGTCTTCTTAAATCCCATGGAGTGAATTTTTAAAGTGCTTGAGGACACCCAATCTCTATGTAACAAGGAGTTATCTGCAGTGATTAATTCTTCATTAAATCAACTGCATTTTCCCAAAGGGTGTTTTAATATATTTCCCAGCTCAATCTTATTTTATTTACCAAAGAACAAAATTACCTTGTGAAGGTACCCATTGAAAAGCTTAAACAATGTTTCATTGCAAGTTTTCTACACACCACGCAAACTACTGATACTGCCATTCTTCTGCTCTAAAAAAGACAAATATATTTAAATCTCATAACTGTAAAGGTCACCTTTTAAATATACCAAAATTTAGCAACACACATTTGTGGGTTTTCTGAGGTGCTCTTTTCCATTAAAGTCTAAAAAAAAAGTCATATTTATTTATGTTCAAACACTCCTTTGACCAATTATAAGCACATGCACACTTGATTAACCAATATATCTTGTAGCTTAAAATATCAAGTATTATTTAACATCTTTAAAATAATATTTAAACAAGGCAGTTATGTGGGTGGTCATGTTTTATGCTACAAAATAACTATAAGCTATTTTGATGGATTATGCTATTTTATAACATATCAGTTGCTTTTATAACATAAATCTCTTTAAACTCTAAGAGTTTACATTTTTAAAATCCCAGTTCCCTTTAATGTAAACAATTATAAATCTGTCACCAATGAATTCCTTTGATCTTTTATAAGAAACTATATTTTTAGTGTACCATTTCTTGTACTAAAGAATTCTATAGTTTGTTACTTCCGTTTTAAGTAAATAATCTTGTTTCTGCTAAAGTTCCTCTTCTGCTTCAAATGTTTTAATTTTTAGGTTTTCAGCCTGTCTTATTCTTTATGATTTGTAGATTAAAAAAGACTTTTATGAGACGTCTCTGCCTTCGTCTAATCGCCACAATTTCCTAAACTTAAAATGTGCTTTTTTTTCCCTTTTCTATAATAGTGCTCCTTCCTCTATATTCTCTCATTACATTTCTCAGGAGTTCCTCTAGCTCTCTTCTGGTCTTTCTTGAGATGCAGCAACTACAACGGCCAGATATAAACTCCGCATTGCAAACTATGCACTAATGCAAGTTCAGGGCTGGATGTGGTCTCAGGAACCGTCCACATTAATGCTTCCCAGCCTTTTTGCTTTTTGCACACCGCTCATCCATTCCCATCAGTAATGTTTTGTTTACATGCAGGGATTCCTAACGAAGCCAAATCTGAAGCTAGGGATGGGGTGAGAATGGAGGAACTCCTCTAGCAGGTTTTATAATCTCTGTGATGTGATGGATTATGTAGTTTTAAAAGGACCCTTGGAGAATTCGAAATGGGTCCTTCACTCATCCAGTCCAAGCAACTTATTTTAAGGATGAAAAAAAACAGTTGGAGAATTAAAATGATTTACCCCAAGCCTTATAGCTGGTAAATGGCAGAGGTGTAGGATTAGATTGTTTTCTTCTGAGAGCAGTGCCCCAGTGGCATTAATGGTAACTTATTAGCCTGTGTAATCAAGTGTGCATACACACTCCCGAGCCTCTAATTTTAGCAATTATTTTAGGCCTTATGGTAGTATAATACATTATGTGAAATTCCTTAAAAATGGATAAAAGATTCTTGTGGTGGCCAGTATACCATACTCAAGCATTTGATCTAATTTTTTAAATGTTTTTATTGATTATTTTAGAGAGAGAGGAAGGGAAAGATAGCAACATCAATGTGAGAGAAAAGCATTGATCAGCTGCCTCCTGCACGCCTCCTACTGGGGATTGAGCCCGCAACCCAGGCAGGTACCCTGACCAGGAATAGAACCGGACCTCTCAGTCCATGGGACAACGTTCAATTCACTGAGCCACACTGGCCAGGCTGATCTAACTTTTAAAGAGACTAAAATGGGTGGTGTGGACAACTGATACCTTTGAGCTGTATTCTATTAGTAATTTCACATAAAATTATATTAATTAAAAAAATCACACTACATATTAATGTATATGTTGTGATGTTAATATATATGCTATGATGATAAAAATCTTAAATGTGTATTTATTATAATACTATGAAGATAATTTGGACTGCTGTAAATAGAGTTTAGTTTTCAGTATGTTCATTATTTTTAGTAGTTGATGACATTAATGATAAAAAATCTGACACCGTATATATGTGAATTTAAAAAGATTCCCCAGGCCCCGCTGGTGTGGCTCAGTGGTTGAGCATCTACCCATGCACCATGAGGTCGCCGGTTTGATTCCCAGTCAGGGTACATGCCCAGGTTGTGGGCCAAATCCCCAGTGGGAGGCATGCAGGGGCAGCCAATCAGTGTTCTCTCTCATTGATGATTCTATCTCTCTCTCTTCCTCTCTCTCTAAAATTCAATAAAGAAAATAAATAAATAAATAAATAAATAAATAAATTAATTAATTAATTTAAAAAAAAAGATTCCGCAGGACATTTATGATTAAATTGTGCATTTGTGTGCTATAAGCAAGATTAACTTCCCAGTATTTTATCAAATCCATATATAAGGTTAGGGAAAATACTATTTATTAAGTGTTTACTGTGTCTTGATACATTTATTAAAATATTGCAGGAAGGAAGATATTATTCCTACTTTTGTATTAGTTTATTCAATAAATTCTTGTTGAGTTGCTGCTCTGTGTAGGTCTTGGGGAACTGACGATTCAGAAACTTTCAACACAGAAGAAAGCAGTCAGTTGCAGTCGTGACCAGAGGTACAGTATAATGAGATAGTCAGGATAATGGCCCCACAGATCGGGAGACTATGTTGGATCATCTGGGTAGGCCAGGTCCATTCATGGGTCCTTAAACGTGGAGGAGGAAGGCAGAAGAATAGGTCAGAGAGGTGCGACCACAGGACTCAATCCCATACTGCTGGCTTTGAAGACGGAAGAAAGGGCCGCGAGCCAAGGAATGATGGTGACCTCTAGAAGCTGGAAATCGCAAGGAAACAGATTCGCCTCTAGAGCCTCTACGAAAAACACACAGTCCCGTCTGCCGACAACTTGGTTTGAGTCCGGTGAGACCCCTGTCAGAAATGAACTTACACACTGTGAGACAGTAGTTGTTCTAAGCCAGCAGGTGTGTAGGGCTTTGTTACGGCAGCAGTGGCCGTGGTAAGGGAAATCACGGGTACTCTGGGATGAGGTACCATATAGGTTTGCAGGGTAAGTAAAAATTAATTCAGTGGGTAGGGGAAGGTTGACGGGGAGGAAAGAGGCATTAAGGTAAAAGAAATAAGAGGTGCCCGGCCGGTATGGCTCAGTGGTTGAGCATTGACTCATGTACCAAGAGGTTGCCAGTTCGATTCCCAGTCAGGACACATGCCCAAGTTGTGGGCCCAATCCCCAGTGGGGGGCATGCAGGAGGTGGCCAGTTGATGTTCTCTCTCATTGATGTTTCTCTCTCTGTCTCCCTCTCCCTCTAAAAAAATCAATAAAGAATAAATAAATAAATAAAAAGTAAAGCTCTGGATATGACAGAGAGTGACCACTGAGGATTAGGTATTGATTCATTTTCTAGGTAAATAAAGCATGAGGCTTGGAGTGATGAGATAATTCTTGAGGAGCTAAGTGGACTCAGACCATGGAGAACCTCGTGCGCCAAGCAGAGCTCAGGGTTGATGAGAATGATGCTTGAGTAGATAGGCAGCTGCCCAGGTGGTCACAGCTGGTCCGTGGTGGAGACTTGTCTGCCCTGATCCAAAACACATATTCCTTGGCTTTCATAACCAACAGAGTTTTCATACATCATCTAACAGTTGTTTTTCCACAGTTTCCTACAAAGTGAGTATTTTTAAAGCAGGATCTCTTTTCCCACTGTTGACCAGTAGATAATTTGACAGTTTTACAATAAATACCTTAGTTTCTGGATTCAGAATGTTTCATTGGTCACCCAAATTTGCTGCTGGTATTACCTGAGCCAGTGGACCCGATGCTGCCTGAGGCCATGTGCTCACGATCCTCTTAGCTTCCTTGTCCTTTGATGCTTCACTTTAGGTTTTCACCTCCCCTGCTGGCCTGGTCCTGTATGCTTGTTGGGTGTATAATTGTCTCTTGTGTATGAGGAATCCTCTGATTTCACCCATAGCGTTCTCAGACATTTGCATGTTTTTCTCCAGTCTGGACATTTTTAGGATTTAATAGAACTAATGTATAATGATCTGTTTGCACATTAGCTGTTTGCCACATAACCTATGATGTGCATATGAATATTCTTAAAAATAAAGGATCCTGATTACATAAAATGAAAGCGTTTGACTTTACTGAATTTTATAATTACTAAATTTTATGTGGTTTAAAATAAGAATCATCTGTTCATGGTTGATCACTTGCACATGTGTACTCCTTTGATTTTTTTTTTTTTTTTTTTGCAGGCACATGATTACCAAAAAATTAAAAATTACTGAAAGGTTTATAACAACAAGTTGTAATTCTCTCACTACTCACCACAATTCCCCTTCATAGGGACAACTACTTTCTCTTCTTTTAGCTTCTTCTGATGTCATTTATATATTTTCATACTCTGGATAAAATGAGTATGCTATTGTCTTCCAATTTAGCAGTATTAGACATTGTCTATTGACATCGTATTCTGGTAAATATGTATATAGGATATAGCTTTCTTATGCTACCATTCTCTTCCCTTCCTCATCATTGATTTTTTCCCCCACTTTTTTTTATTGTGGTAAAGTACACACAGTATAAAATTTACCATCTTAACTCTTTTTGATCGTACAGCTCAGTGGTCTTAAATCCATTCACATTGTTGCACAGCCATCAGCCATGGTCCCCATAACTCTTTTTACCTTGTAGACTAAAACCCTACACCCATTTAACACTTAACTCCCAATTCTCCCCTCGCCCCAGCCCCTGGCAACCACCATTCAGCTTTCTGTCTCTGTGCATTTGACTACTCTAAGTACTTCATATAAGTGAAATCATACAGTATTTGTCTTTTTCTGACTGGCTTATAATACTTAGAAATTTAACGTCCGTAATGTTTATCCATATTGTAGCATCTGTCAAAATGTCCTTTTTTTAAAAAAAAAAAGCTGAATAATATTCTATTGTATGTATATACAACATTTTGCTTTCATTCATTCATTGATGGACACTTGAGTTGCTTCCATGTTTTAGCGATTGTGGATAATGCTGCCGTGCACACAGGTGTATAGATAATCTCTCTGAGACTCTCCTTTTGATTCTTTTGGGTGTATTCCCAGGAGTGGAATTGCTGGGTGATGCATTAACTTAATTTTAATTTTTTTGAGAAACTGCTCTCTTATGTTCCTCAGTGGCTGTACAATCTCATCACTGAATTTTTAGATAAGCAGATATTCCGTGTTGACATTATTATGCCTGTCTAAATATCATTAACAGCCAAGCACTGAAGTTTACTATAATTTTGTTTCCTGTTTGTTTTACCTAAAATTACTAATTGCTTTGTTTTCATATGCTTAGTTTTCTTTGCGCCTGTTGCTAATTCTTTAATTCTTCCCACATTTGCGATGGCCTGACAGTACAATTTCCCACAAAGCCAGTCGCGTTAAGCAGTCTGTCACTTCTAATGTGTTTACTTGGAGGCACGCTTTCCAGGTCTGCTGCACAGCGTCATCCGGAGTGTCTGTGCCTTCCTCCTAGCCTGAAATTTCCATTTCCTGCATCTCATGGGTTTTTGTTTTGTTGGGTTTTTTTGGTCCTATTTTGGGTTATTTTTTGCTTTGTCAGGGTGTATCCTTAAACACGATGACAGCCGCATCTGGTCCAGTTTGGATTCACCAGCCGCTTCTCTGCGATCTCCTCTCACCGTCAGTATGACAGCTCCGCCCTGTGCTGCTCTCTTGTTTTCATGCTGCTCGTAGCTTCTTTCTGGATTTACAGACTGAGTTTTGTGGACTGTCTCTTAGTAGCTTCTTGAAAACTAGTATTTGGGAGGTAATTTTAAAGGCATATTAGAAACAGGTTTCATGATTCTGTAAATGCTTATTATAAAATACTACAATAAGGACTGAGAAACACGGAGCTATAAAAACTGCTCCTGCCCATAGTGAGTCTACAGACTAGGTGGACAGACAAGAAATCTCTATGATTCAGTTAAAGTACAACTTGAGAGTGAAATATAAGGTCAAATCCAAGGGCGTTCCCAGGATACCTGTGATTCATTTCTGTATAAAGAGGTGTACTGACCTTTCATGAACTCAGAGCAAGGAAACCTAATTGGCCTGAGATGTTTTGGAGGAGACAGTCATTAACCTTTAAAAGATTGGTAGGATTTTGATAAGTGAAGGTGGTCGGAATGGCATTTATATGTGGATATAAAATTTTTATGTGGACATGGTATTAAGAATATTCTAGAGAGAAAGGAACATACCACCTTAACCTGAACAGAGTGTCAGAGAGAATTCGGGGATAAAGCTGGAAGAGTAAATTAGTGATAGACTGTGGAGGGCGCTGAGTCCCAGGAGAAGCACTGTGGATTTATTCTGTGGGCAGCCAAACACTGCTGGAGGTTTTTGTAAGTAAATGCTGAGATGAGGTTGCTGACATTCAGCATGTCATGTAAATGGACTCGTGGTATGTAGCTTCTTTCACTTAGCAGAATGCATTTGGGATTCCGTCCAAGCTGTTTCGTCTACCGGTAGTTTATTTCCATTGCTCAGTAGTATTCCGTTATATGCGTGTACCACAGTTCAGCTTTTACCAGTTGACGACCTTTGGGTTATCATCGGTTTGGGCCAGTGTGAATATAGCTGCTATAAACATTGGCATGTGGGTTTTGTGTGGACATGTTTTCATTTCTCTCGGGTAAAGACTTAGAAGTGCTGGATTGCATCTTAAGGGCACAGTTAACTTTATTTTAAAAAATGCCAAAACTGTTTTTCAAAAAGACTGTCCCGTTTCCCACTCCTACCGCAGGGTGTGAGAGTTGTAGTTACCCTCCATCCTCATCAACACGTGATGTGGTCATTTCTAAAGCTATTCTAATAAGTAGTAATATCTCATTGTGGTTTGAATTTACGTTTCTGTGATGATTAATGATGCCGAGTATCTCTTTATGTGCTTACTTGCCATCCATGTATCTTCTATGATGATGTGTCTGTTGAAATCTTTTACCCATTTTTTAAAAGAATGTTTCTATTGATGTGTAAAAAAGATAACTGTTGTCATAAATTCAAAGAATTCGGAAAAGTACAAATAAGAAAGTAAACCACCTTCAATCGAAGCATCCAGAAATAACAATTTTAATATTGATTTAACATGCACATAGACGTACAGGTGGATGGATGGTGATGAGTGGATGGATGAGTGTGTGGACAATTAGAAAATGTATATAAATGAGATGTCACACTTGCTAATTTTAAAAATTGTGATATAGTTTATATATCATTAAATTCACTGTTCAAAGTGTACAAATATGTGGTTTTTAGTATATTTATCATGTTGTAAAACATCACTGCACTCTAATTTTTGTACATTTTATCACCCCTGAAGGAAATCCACCACTCATTAGCACTGAGTCTCCATCGCTTCCCCCCCAGTCCTAGTCAACAGCTAATTGGCTTTCTCTCTCCAGGGGTTTACCTCTTTGGGTGATATGTCATGTAAATGAAATTGCACAATATGTGGCCTTTTGTGTCTGTCTTCTCTCACTTGGCACAATGTTTTCAAGGTTATCCATATTGTAACATGTATCAGTACTTCATTCCTTTTTATGGCTGAATAACATTTCCTGTATGAGTATATTACATTTTGTTTATCAATTCCCCTCTCAAATTGATGGCCATTTGGGTTGGTTCTACCATTTCATTATTATAAATAATACTGCTATAAACATTTGCATATATGTTTTTGAGTGCACATATGTTTTCAGTTTTCTTGGGTTTAAATAGCTGGGAGTAAAATTGTTTATACCTATTTTTAAAATTAAATTGTTCTCTTATTATGGAGCTCTGAGGTATATAAAGTTTTAAAGGTTGAGTTTACAGGTGTGTGTATTTCTTAAATCGTGCAACTCCAGGATGGTTCTATGTTTTAATTTTAATATAGATTTAATGAATGGTTTATAAAAGCTGCATTATCCAATGTCTTCCGAAACTAATATTATTAAATCAACTTAAAGAACCAATTTGTGTTCATCTGAATTGTTGAAAATGTATACAGTAAGCCCTTTAAATTATTTTTATCTTATAACTTTCTTCAGCTATCACTTCTTCTAGAATTCATGTAGTCAGTTAGTGTGTGCATATTTATTGGTATTGCCCTTTGAGAGTCAGGCATTATACTAAGGTATTGAAAGAAAACATGGGCCCTGGCCGGTTTGGCTCAGCGGTTAGAGCGTCGGCCTGCGGTCCAGAGAGACCCGGGTTCGGTTCCCGCTAAGGGCACGTGCCTCGGTTGCAGTTTGTCCCCGGCCCTGGTTGGCTGTGCGGGTGGCAGCCACTCGATGTGGCCCTTTCACGTCGATGTTTCTCTCTTTCTCTCTCTTCCTCTCTCTCCCTCCTACTCTATCTGAGCAAAAAATGAAAAAATGTCCTCGGGTGAGGATAAAAAAATATATATATATTAGAAAGAAAACATGGGAAATAACATACAATTACGAGTTATAAAATGTATTCATAATTATTTTATGATATGAGTGTGATTTTTGTTGATAGTTATGTCTCTCTTCCTCTCCCTCTTCTCACAATTCACATTACTGCTCTATTAAGGATTATTCAAGACACACCTATGAATACATCTCCCAGTTACGTTAGGTTCTTAAGTAGATAAAGGTCCTTTGAGGCTGCCTGCTGATTTTTTCTTTAGCGTGTGCGTGATGAGGACTCACACTGAGTAATGGAGCCGGGCTGTCTCGTTGTCCCTTGCAGTATTGCTGACAGACAGAGCGCCTTGGAAGCTGAGCTGAGGACCGTGCAGGCCTCTCGCAGGGACCTGGAGAACTTCCTAAAGTGGCTACAAGAAGCAGAAACCACAGTTAATGTGCTTGCGGATGCCTCTCAGCGGGAGAATGCTCTTCAGGACACTATCTTGGCCAAGGAGCTCACCCAGCAGATGCAGGCAAGTGCCCGGAAAAATGTGACCAGTATTCATTTACCATTAAAATGTGTCACCGTTCAGAGGTGAGGTGGTCACTTTATCCGTTATAACACCCATACTCTCCTGTGAATAATTGGTTTCTGGAAATGAGATCTATAAAATACATTTACTTAATAATTGGGGGAAACACTTTGTTTTATGGAAGTAATAACTGTTTATTTAGACGTCTAGGCTCATAGTTATTCTGTTTTCTGTCGTTTTAGCCCCGTTACAGTTCGCCTTATTGAATCTTACATTATAAGGACATTTCCTCTTAATATGTTCTTGCTTCTTTCTCCATTTATTATAAATACTTAATATAAAAGCTGTAAAGGCTCTGTGGCTTAGTTTACAACTAAGAATGTCGGGCTTGAAGGTATTACTTTTATGTTTTTAGCTTCATAAATACGATATATTCAGTCTGAAGGTTCAAGTTTTCCTTCTACACAAAATGAGGTAATACAAAATCTTTCTTTCAAAAAATGTATGAGGAATCCTATGAAGCATATCTGTATCCTTTTCCGTCCTCAAGTGCCACCGGGTCAGTGTCCTGGAACTTCCATTTTCCGTGTGTAGAATGACCTACTCTTGCTAATGACGGGCCTTCCCACTTGGAACTTGCTTTAAAATCTGTTTTGATGAAGTCTCCTTGTTAACTGTCTTATATTTTAACCCAGTGACACTGGGGAGAAGTCATTAAAAGTTGCTAAGAGGGTGATGCAGTGGGATTTGCATTCTATAGGAATCTAGCTGATAGAATTATGAGGAATGTCTGAACTGGGCAAGACTGAGCAGAGCAGGCTGTTCGGATATGCTTGTAGCCAACTGGTCAGAGGTGATGATGACCGGGAATGAGGCATAGACGTAATGCCTTGATCGTATGGGTCCACTAAGGGAAGGGGAAGAGGTAGAGACGGAGAAGATTGCCAGGTAGTATTAGAGCCTGAGACTGGGGATATAAGGGAAGAAAGTCAGGACAGCAGTGCAAGGTGATGGATGGTACGTTTCATTTCAACTATGTTGAAATGAGGCATTTGAGTAACATCCAGGAGGAGATGCGGGGTATGTAGTTCTCACTATGGATCTGTATTCAGATGAGAGACTTTGACCAAAGATACAGAAACTTTTTGTTGTTGTTTCTGAATGAAAGTCTATTATTGGCTTCCCAGTTTGTCTCTTAATTCAAATGCATTTATTCATGATTTTCACACCCACATTGTAACACATTATCATTTTAATTATTATTTTTTTAAATGTGAGCTTTACATTTTAGCCGTACCAATGAGCTGAGGTGCTCCAATTCTCTCCTGGGTAAAATCTTGCCCCCCTGCTGCTTTTGTGGGTGGTATTATAACAGGTGGCTATTTCTGCTCTTTAGTAATATGTGTTTGGGCCTATTATATTTTCATCTCCTGTATTCTCTTTCAGCCCAATTTTCATCCTCTTGTTCTAAAGATTCAGACTTTGATTGTGTAGATAGTTTCAACTCTTCCCCTATACCTAGCTCCATACCCAGCATAGTATTTGGGGGGACATACATACCTGTATTGTAGAAACTTCCCCTGCTGGTTTAGGGACAGGAATTACAGCTTCGTATTTTTTTGATAACAGCTTTATTGACATATAATTCATATGCCCTACAATTCACCCATTTAAGAAGTACAATGTAATTTTTTTTGTATATTCATAGTTGTGCAACCATCATCACAATCAAATTAGAACATTTTCATCACCTCTAAAAGAATCCCTGTACCCTTAGCTATCAATCTCCCCTTTGCAACTCCCTAATCCCCTACCCCTAAACAATCACTAATCTACTTTCTGTTTCTGTATATTTGCTTATTCACTTAATATTTTTAACTGTATCACCAACTGACTACCTGTTCCGATTTTGCCTTGTGTAGCTATTTTGACATTGTTAGCCTATCCAGAAGGAGGCAGTATAAGTTCTCAGTACAGACCGACAGGGGAAAAAGCAAGACCCAAGCAGAAGCCCACCCAAACACTGCTTGACAAGCACAACTCTATGAGACCCAGTAGAGGACTTTAAATCAGGACAAAATCAAGGACTGAGAAGGCAGAAGAAGTGAAACAAGAGAAACACGTTCTTTAAATACTACTGTTTTTCTTTGAAAGAATCATGATAATAGTAGAGAAAGGTGAAAATGCATATTCCCTGGGTTATTAGTTTGAGCAGGACACTGCTGATGAGAGACGTCTGGGTTCTATTTTTGGCTGTGCCCTTTGACTCAGTCATTTAATCATTCTGGGTTATTTTGCTGATTTCCTGATAGTGCTTTCCCCCACTGGATATTTATAGTGGTCTTCAAGCTGCAATTTGAGAAAATGCATCTGAAATTATACATATGCCTATAAAACTAAGAATTTCTGTACTTGGTTTTTACATCATATAATCATGTCTTATATTTCTTACTCATTAAATTTAAACAGCTTTATGACAGATAAAATGAGGTCATGAAGACGCTGTCCAAGCAGCAGTGTGGTAATGTGGACTCTTCAGTAGCCAGTTACAGACTTTTTTGTTTTATTAACTTTGCTGTTTAATTGCAGGAGCCCTAACCTAACATTAGAGTTGCATTTCGAATGGCTTTCGTCCTAGGTAGCATCTGCGACTCTGCTTTTCGGGTGTCTAGGTAAAGCCACATACCCCCTGCAGGTATTTTTGTTTTGTTTTGTTTTAGATGATCTTGTTCTGAGACCTGTCGGGAGGTGATTTATTAGCACTTAACGGATAGGCTGATATCATTAGAGTCAGGTACCCTTCTGCTGTTCTCAAGATTTATAACGGGGTCTGTTCACTCATCGCACAGAGCACGGCCGGAGCTGCATTCAGTCCGGGGGTGAACGCATCCCTCTGTACAGTGAGAGAGTGAACGCTACTTGATCTCTTAATATAAACCCGCTAGGAGGCATGCACCGTGGTGGTGATGTGTTGAATCTCTGTTCCCAGGGGATGTCTGCTTTGTATCTGCAGCTTTAATGTTTCACTTAATATCGTTTTTGGCTACTGAGCGCACTCCCCTCCAGCAGCAGGCAGCATTTGGCTGCTCAACTTGCTCCGTTTCCTGGCCAAGCCGGGCTGAGCAAGTACTAGCTGCGAGCATCTGCTGGGGGGCTTTCTGGGTGGCGTTTGCATATGTTTTTCAAATTGAGAAGAAGTTGAAGGAATAGCAGCCTCCTTTTGCCAAGAACCTGAGCCCCTGTATCTTTCAAATGCATTCCTGGAAACGAGCATGCTCAGAGAACTGGCAAATCATTGTCCAGTGACCAGGAGGAAATGATCATTGCTCTTCATTTATAATGCAAATTCTGAGGTGTCTCCAGAAGTGTGGTAAACTTAAAATGATGGCTGTGGTGAGAACGTCTCTGCAGAAAGTTGTGGTTTTGTTACATCGTTTACAAAGGATGGCAGTTTCTTCTCCTCGGTATCAGAAGCTCTGTAAGGTAACTAGTGATTGAAAATAAGGGTCTCTGGGTGTCTGACAATTCTACTGTTTCTCAGGCTCTCAAAACTAGTCTTCCAGGGTTCTTAGCAAGGGAAGACTCCTTTCCTTAGTGACAGTAAAAGCTGTTAAAGTGAATTGCTAATTAAATTTTGTTTAAGAATCAGGAACAACTACTGTTTTGTGCTTATTTTATTTTGCAACTGACAAAATCTTGTCTTCTGAGAAGGGCTAGTGAACTGTTGGAAGAAAATACAGCAAAACTATATTCACCAAGACCTGTTACCTCTGTGATACTTTGCAGTGTCTTAATATTGAATGGCACGTTAGCCGTATGGAAATTTCAGTAAATTTAATATAATCTTTCAGGGGGTTACTTAAAAACTGTCCATCTCTTTATAGCTAGTTTGTTTTTGTCGATTTGAAAAATTAAAACACATCTTGAAAACTATTAGACTTACTCTCATCATACAATATCCCTTATATTCGTGAATCTGCATGTATTACAGTTTAACTGAAAGAACTTAATTTTATTCAGACAGGGGGATTAAGTTCACTTTCAAGGGGCGACTCCTTTGACAGCTGCAAATTTCAGATACCACGTCATCCTCAACATAAACCACTGAGTGGGCGAGCGCCTGGATTTTTTTAAGTTAGCTATTATATTTTTGATCATTGTTTTGTTTACTTTAACTATGTTTATACTGTCTCATTACTTTCGTTAAAAATTGGAGCAATGTGATATCAAAGGAAGGAATTATAACAGGAATGTTAAAGCAATTTATATAGCACCTCAGTACAATATTCTTCATGTCATGTTCTTAGTATCATATCCAAGAACATAATTTATTGTCCCCTTAGCTGCCCAAACTCAATTGTAATCGGAACAACTGTCTCTAGGACAATGTTATGTTTATGATGATATAAACTATGACATGTCCAAACACCCAAACTGTGCATAATATATGGCAACAGATTGAGGGTGGGGGAGGGAGGCAGTATTTTATTAACTTTATCGTATATTTTTATTTCTTACAGTTTGATCAGTTAAATGTATTTCTGTCTGAAAACTTATTTTCTTTGGAAAGTTTTAAGAGGCAGTAGTAGGGTATTTGCAGAAATACTTAGAAGTGTTGCATTGCATAAGGAGTTAATTAAAACTTAATGACTTAATAGTTAATTGAGTTGTAAAAATTTGTAAATTAATTATTTCAATATTTTGTCTTTTGGTCCACTTCAGAGAATATATTTATGCTGATAAAACATTTCTGTATTACATGAACAGGTTGTTTTGACAATAGAGAAGACAAGCTCATTCACTAATGCATGTTATTTTATGTTTTTAACTACAGATGTGAATGTGTAAAGCATCATTTTTTATTAGCTGGGTCATTTTTCTGATTCATTTGCATGCATACTTACACAAAATCAGGTATTTTTTTCTCAAGTCATGGGATCAAAGCATTTAGTCTGAGGTGTGAAGCAGGAGAAGTTCAAATACTAGACAAAGTTGCTTAATTTGTTTCATAATTGTACCCTAAATAAAAAGATGTTCAGTTACTGAAGTCATTGGGTAACTTAATTCCCTCAGAAATACTCTTTGGCAGACTTCTGGAGATTTACAATTCCTTAAAGATACCATTAAAATAAAAATATTTAGAATAAATGGTACTTTCTTCTTTTAGAAAATTAAAATTTGCCATTGAAATGTTATCTTTCACATTTCTTTTCACAGATGCAAAATTAACTACTGCCAGATAATGAAATGAGAAATATACAATTCCAGTACTTTCCAGTAGGTGTCAATATAAGGCAATGATATATGAGGTTTTGTCTAAAGAACTGCAAATCCGGAATAGGAAGTGGCACAGTTACTATGAAATAAATCAGCTAGCAACAGATATAATTTATTTGCTTGGTTATATTTAGAAACTGATCTTAGTTATTGACCAGGTTAACTCATATGATATAAATAAAAATTTAGTTGCAGAATTAAATATTAACAGTTGCCATCTCAAATACTGACACAGATGTCTATACCAACTAAAAACAGTTAACTATAGTACTTACAGGTTTAAATAAGTTTGGTATTCATTTGCTTTAAGACACTATAAATTCTGTTCTTAAATTGTAAATGCTGTAATGACTTCATCTCTACCTATACCTCCTACATTCTCTAAATTTAGTTTCTTAGAGACTAAATTCTGTACATTTCAGTGTTTCTTCGTAAAAATATAGAGGCAGTCTATCATAAATACATTACAGACAGACATGATTGAGAAAAAATGTTGCATAATCTAAGGAAGACATGACAATTTTAAATTTATATTGGCCTTTTAATCCCCTCTTTTTTTCCTTTTTTAGGATCTCTCTCTCTTTTTTCTTTTTTACATATCATATGGAAATTCTGTCTATTTTTTAAAATTAAATTTATTGGGAAATTCTGTCTTTTATCAGACATTTTTCTCCACGGTACCTTATCTTTCTTTGCTTATTTTCATACTTCTCTTGGGTGTCCAAGAATAGTTTATGTGTTATACAACTGAAAATTTGTGTTAAGTATTCTCATTTTGTGTCCCCCCTCCCCCCCTGTATGTTTTGAAAAGAGGAGAGGGGTGAAAAGAGGCACTTGGAATCCATAGCTCTCAGAGTTAAAATATGCTTTCCCTCTCACCCTATTCACACATTCACTTGTAGTTTTTGCTTTTAAAAATATTTCTTCCTGGTTATACATCCCATAAAATTTGGTCGGGAAACAGAAACATAAGCACTTCTTTCTTGGAGATATAATTAGCAGCATTGAAATCACCCTGATGACCTAAAATTACCTTATACTGGATGCTAATTTTCCAGATTTGATTTTCATTGCTTAGCTCCTTTAAAATATTGACTATAAAAATAATTTTTCTTCTAATACAGCTCAATAAATGATTTAAGAAATTAAAATTAATATGAATTTGTTTTTATTGTCATCTGATTATTTTGGGATACTTTACTATGAAATCTTTGGATTAAAAGCTGATTGAATTATGTTGAATCAGAGGGGAATTTTATAAGTCCTGATTTCTTTCTTGGTGCCAATTTTCATAAAATATTTATTCACTGAGGGCATGATAGAAGCAGCTTTTTGTAGAGTAGATTGAGATATGAACCATTACAGAAAAATGAGAAAAATATAAAATTTGTGTTATAAATGGACTATCTCATGATTTAAGCATTTAAAAATTTTAATTTAGGTAATATAACTTTTATTTGCCTGCATGTATATGGAAATTAGTTTACATGCTTTTAATCATCTCCAAACTCTTTTGGTCATGTAGTCCTATCAGTAAAGATATTTTAAACATCTCTCTATCTATCCATTTAGAAATCATACACATATGCCAGGGTACAATCACATATTAAATATTAGCAGAGCATAATTTTGTTCTTATTTTCTACTGATCTCTTCTTGCACCCTAGTTGGTTTTCTTTTTCTCTCTGTGTGGTATACACATGCCATTTGGTGACTTCTGATTCACACATATTGTGAATGTGTGCTGGTCTCAGTCATGTCTGAAAAACCACGCCTTTTGTGGTAGCAGAGCAGCCGAAAAACAGAGGTAGGCCAGGAGAGTCCACCCAGTGAGTCTGGATTGACGGGCGATGTCCACAAAAGGCTCGCTGTGTGTGGGCGTGCGTTTGTGTGTGTGGTGTGTGTTCATGTGTGTGTGTTTTCACATACAGACAGTAGAGATCTATGGTGAGGCTTAGTGTATGACCACAATGGATGGCAGAGCCTCTGAACAGATTCTGAGATTCACTGATGAAGTGAGTTCACATGTCATTTTTCATCTGCATGTGTGGGTCCCCTGTATTTAGAGGAAGTTAAGGTTGAGTCTAAGTTTTTAAAGAAGACACAGAATGGAATGGTATATTTTCAAATAAGTTATACCCAATATAGTTAAATTATTTTTTTATTCCCCCACCCGTTTTTTAGATGGAAAACTACCCTATCCTTAAACAATTAAGTCCTCAAGGGTTCTGAGGCTCTGGAGCTTCTCTTTGTCATGACCTGGAAGTTGAGGTGTATATATTTTAAGGTCAGCTCTCAGCCTCCCTCCATTTCTTTCCATAATCAAACCACACATACATTGAGCCACAGAAAAGGTCAGCATCACGGTCCCTAGCCCGAAGGTAGAACTCTAGCTGATCATATGAGCATTGTCTCTTCTTGGTTTTATGAGAAATTCTTGTTTTGGTTAGTTCAGAAAATTTGTGAAGACTGAGGTATTTCATAGAAAAAAAAAGCCAAATGTGGAAAGATTTGCCTCCATCTCAACTGTCTTCCTTGATGCCTTAGGCCTGTCACATGGAGCTGTATAGGCACCCGGGTAGGTTCTGCCCCTTACTCTCCCTCCGTGGGTTGAGATGACAGGTAAAAGTGAGTCAAGAGAGACAACAGCTATATCCCCACTTGTCATCAGGTACAGTAGGTCCCCTAATCCATGCTTTCGCTTTTCTCAGTTACCCATGGTCACCTGTGGTCTGCACATATTAAATGGAAACTTCCAGAAATAAATAATTTATAAGTTACAAATTTTGCTCCATTCTTAGTAGCATGATGAACTCGTGCCACCCAGCTCTGTCCGGCCCGGGACGTGAATCACCCCTCAGCCAGCATATCCATGCTGTACGTACAGAGAGACCACATTCACATAACTTTTATTACAGGGTATTGTTATAATTGTTCTATTTTATTATTATTGTCGTTAATCTCTTACTGTGCCAACTTATAAATTAAACTTTTTCATAGGTATGAACGTATAGAAAAAAACATAGAATATATAGGGTTCGGTTCTATCGTGGTTTCAGGCATCCATTGGGGAGGTCTTAGAATGTATCCCCTGCAGAGAAGGGGAGACTCCTGTGTTTCCTTGTGGCTCCCCAAAGCTGCAGTGCTATTTTTGGTGACTCCCTGATCTCTATTTTGCTGTAGTTCCCCAAGACAATGTGTATTTGAAAATTATTTTTAAAAAGTTGTCTAATTTGCTAACATGTTGTTAATCAGAAAACTCTGTGCTGTCCATGACTTTTAGCTAAAAGCAGTATGATTAGATGGGCTATAATGCTTTGTCACTTAACTAAAATAATTAAAACCATTCTATGACACTGCATTTTAAATAGTTCTTTAACAGTCTAGAGATCATTATTTGTGTATGTCTAGATTAATATCAGAATAGCTTATGGGTGTGGATAAATGTGTCATTTGTTTTTAACATTTTGTAACTATGACTAAAATGTTAATGATCTGTGTTTACCTGGGGAGAAAGTTTATTAAATTGAAGGGGAAATTTCTAAGTTGAACATACTGCCAAATTTTTAATATACAGACATGATCCACTCACTCCTTCTTACCAGTGACTGTGAACATTGGCAGCTTCTCTTGGTATACTTGGTCCTTATTTTCAGCTCTTTAAAATAACCAATTAGTGAACTCCTACCATAGAGATAGAAGATTACAGAAGATTTCATGCTATGATAGTGTTTCTGTTTCACAAAGTTTATTCATTGCTGGGCAAGGTAAATGAGTGCAAATAACTGAAATTGGAAAGGATGTGAAGTGCATTCGAGGGTTTCTTTTCTTTTATCTTCCAGTTTGTTCAGTTCTATAGAATTCTAGAAGATTAATTTATAAAAAAGTTCACCTATAAAAGCAGACGGAACCTTTTCCTGCTTAATAAATAACAGGCAGGTATGAAAGTATAGCTTGGTAGAACTTAAGCAAGAGTTTTGGAAAAACAGCAAATGAAAGAGGCCATTGAACTGCTTCACAATGCAGTATTTAACTTTCACTTTAAGAAAATTGAAAGGAAAAATGATCACATACAGCAATAAAATATCCAGAGGCTTTCATGACTAAAAAAAGTCTTGTTACTACTGATACAATTGCCTTTAATTTTTAGAGTTTCTCATATATTTCATCATTAATACATAAATTATTAATGAGTAGTTACATTATTATTTATCTTTAAGAGCTAGGGAGCAATTGTCATTATCCTCCTTGAACAAATGGTGAAACTGGTTTTGTAAATTGGCGGGTTGAGGAACTTGTCATTAATAGCTCAGCTAGTATGTGGCGCAACTTGAAGTAAACATAGGTTTTCTGATTCCAGATCCGAAGCCTCTTCACACTTCCCTTCAGATAGTTTTAGGAATATTTTATCGCTGCTAGTTTTGTGGGGTGGAGATGTTCTTGTTTTCTCCTAGAAGTTTAAACATAATGAACTATGTTCTTTTCAACACTACCTTGATATCTGGGTTCTGGCTCCGTAATTTGAAAACGACAAAGATTTTGTTTTAGTTTAAACGTGCATATTGAATGCTTTTTTAATGGGCTTATTTTGCAGTTTTGTAAAAAAGATAGATTGGTTCATTTTAATTCAAATTAATATACTTGGTTCTGGTTTTTGAGTCATAATTTAGTTTGGTTTAAGTCTCTATACCACACATACTGAGTTATGTATCCAATGAACCTAATTCTCTATACCCAAATGTTTTTTATCATTATATGTAAAAGGGCATAATAGCACCTTAAAAATAAATTGAAAAGTCAGTCAACTGATTTGCTAGACTGAATCGTTTCTATTAAGAATTTTTTAAACAATTCATCTCTAATTGGGGTGGTGAACACAATATACAGATGATGTGTTATAGAATTGTATACCTGAAACCTATATAATTTTATTAACCAATGTCATCCCAATACATTCAATAAAACAACATCAAAACAATTCAACTCCAAGATCATGTATTGAATGGCTGTGATGTACCAAAGGTACATGTTAGGCAGCATATACACAAAATACAACTTTGCATTTCCCGTGTAAAACAAGCAAGTTCAAATAACTTGTTTGGAAGACATTTAATGGTTAAGAGAGTTCACGCTGCTCTGGAGGCTGACTGTATGAATTCAAACAATCATAGCTATGCCACTTACCAGCGCTGTGACCATGGGCAAGTCATTTAATATCTGTGTCTCAGTTTCCTTTTCAGAAAATGGAGTTGGCATTAGTATCTGTCTGTCTCTCTCATACAGAGTTGTGAGAATTTTAAAAGTTAATATTTGTAAAATGATATCATAGAGCCTGGCACATAAAAAGACGCCATGTGTGTTGGACACTTGTGACAGGTGGTTGTTATCACTATTATCATGATTTTCTTTACACATTGGTGTGTGTGGATCAAACAAGACGATCAATGTGATGTGCCCAGCACAGTGCCTTGAACATAGAGAGATTCCTTAGAGTCTCTTGGGTGTTGGGGTGTTATCGTCATTCTTATTGTCTTTATTCCTAAAGGAATCCTTAGATCTTAACCAGGGGATTCACAGTCTAGTTGCCCAGCGAACTTTTACAAAATGTTCATGTCCCTCAGGCTTTGACTCACTGATCTGAGTTGCAACATGGGTCATTCCTGCTTTTAACCAAGGAGTAGAGAAAAGAAATCTTGGAAGTTTCTCCCAGTTTGTTTTCTCTGTGTGAGAGTCAGCTTGCAGAAGTGCAGAAAAAGCTCCCCTGGACCAATGGGCTTGGGACAGAAACTCCTGTAGGAGGAGTATTCCCCAACTTACAAGGGCTCCTCTAGATTATTGATTAGGTTCCTAGAGAGCACCTAGAATTCTAATTAACCCACAGTGAAACTGATATAATCCTGATTTGCTTAAAACATCATGTTAAGAAGTTTTGTTCCATTACCAGAAACTGAACAAAGCAAAGGAAAGAAGTCATCTTTACTGTGCCTGATACAGGAGGAAAAGCAAACATGTTTGGTTAGAAGAGAATGGAAAGAAATTCAGAAACTCTTAAATGTATTCTCAACACTTTTAAGAATTGTATTTTTTGGTGCCATTAGATTTGATTCTTAAGTTCACTCCCCAAATATCTAGATTTACTGTTCTTTGTATAGATATACTATTCATTGTCACCTTTTATAGAAATCTCTTGATATTTGGCTCAAAAACAATATAGAATGAGCTGTTTTACCTTTTTTCAGGGCACATTTTTGTAAGAGTTTAAAGAGAGAGGAAAAGGGTACTCTTTTTTTTTTTTAAGCTTAAAAACATCATCTGAGACTATATTGACTCGAGGTTCAGAACTTCATTTTATTTATTTATTTATTTATTTATTTATTTATTTATTTATTAAATTTATCTTTATTATGGAAAGTATTATAGATGTTCTTCCTTTTTCCCCCCACTGACACCCTCCTCCCTGCTCCTTCCCCCACCCCTGCCTTCATGCCTTCACCACACTGTTGTCTGTATGCATTGGTTATGCATATATGTATATAAGTTCTTTGGTTTATCCCTTCCCGCCCCCCTCCCCCTTTCCCTCTGAGGTTTGTCAGTCTGTTCCCTACTTCCATGTCTCTGGATCTATTTTGTTCAACAGCTTATTGTGTTCATTATATTCCACTACTAAGTGAGATCATGTGATATTTGTCTTTCTCTGACTGGCTTATTTCGCTTAGCATAATACTCTCCAGGTGCCTCTATGTCATCTTAAAGGGTAAGTGATCTTTTTTTTCTTACAGCTGCATAGTATTCCATTGTGTAAATATACCACAGCTTTTTTTATCCACTCATCTACTGAGAGACACTTGGTCTGTTTCCAGATATTAGCTATTGTAAATAGCACTCCATGAACATAGGGGTGCATATATTCTTTCTGATTGGTGTTTCTCAGGCAGAGTTTTTCCAATAAATCAGCTTTAGTGGGGGTTGGGAGAATTGCCCCACCTGTTGGAATTTCCCTCAAACTGCCCGCAAGGTGGAGTTTATGTCTAGCTGAAGTCTACAGCCTGAGGCTCATTAGGTGACTGAGACTAACAGGTAGCCTGCAGGCAGAGACGGATCTCTCGGTGCTTTGAGCCTTTGCCTAGGCTACGGACTCTGGGGTTCATGGCTCTGGGGACAGAGCTGTGAAGGCCGCTGACTGGGTTCTAGTACTGAGTCATTATCCCACGCTGTAGAGACCATCTTTCTCAGGTTCAGAATTTTAAAAGAACAAGGTGTGTGTTCACATACCCAGTGTGAGTTGTGGTTGTGATATGGAAGCAAGGAAAGTATTGTTTGCAATTAGGTTTTTATTGGATTTTATAATCTTCCGTTTAAACTTTACATATCATGAACATTTTTCCATGTTATTAAACATTTCTTTTATGAAGTTTTTAACAGTGAAAAAATTATCTTGAATGGCTGCAGGATAACTTATTTAAGCAACCCACTATGGTTAGATAGCTATGTCATTACCAGTGTTCTCATGATAAATACTTCCTGATGAACACCCTCATCAATCATAGAGTGTATCCTGATGATTTCTAGGATATGTTTTCAGAATTGACTAACTGGACCAAATGTCCATTTAATGACATTTGCTATCTGTTGTCAAATTTCTCTCTTACAAGGCAGTGCCTGTTTACATGCCCACTCGCAGCTTGAATGCCTAATTTCCTGTACCTCCCAGAAAATAGGAGATACTAATTAAAAATATTTTATGAAGTTGTTAGATGAAATATGCGACCATGCTGTAGACTATAAACTAAAACCTAGTGAGGTTAACTGATTTGCCTAAGTGTGGGACCAAACAGTCTTATTTCAAAAGTGTCTGAAATCTAGTTGCTGAGCTGTGACGCCAAACACTAATGTCTAAAATGGGATGTGACAAGTACCATGTAAAAAAACTAAAAGTTGTGTGAACACAGAAGAAAGAAAGTCAATTCTGACTTGAAAATGTCAGTGTTTAGAGAAAAGATAGTTAGGGATCTTAAGAAGTAGGTAGAATTTAATACAATAGATAATTCTGGGAATAGACAACTGAATGAACAAAGACATAAGGCACAAAAGTGTGCTCATTATATTCTGAGAACATTGGGTACTTGTTTATCAGAAATGGCTATGAAATTCACTCATTAACATTTACATTTTCTTCTCAATGAAAAACTACTCTTTTGAGTGCCAGCTGTGTATGCCAGATCACCACTGACCTTTGACTATTTCCAAAATTTAGTCCCGTTTTAAAGGAAAAATGTTTGTGAATATCCGAGATTTCCAAACATGGAGAGTATTTCCAAAAGAGAATTCTGAAATGAAAAATTGCATAATTTATACATCTTTGAAATAAGAACATAATTCTTCTGAATGTCTCCTTTAAACAGAATAACCTTCCTTTGGATGTAAGTTATTTTGGTATGAGTGACAAAAAAACATTGTGCTCTTGATTGTGACTCTGTTGATGAATGAATGACACAATATTTCAAGCAAAAAGGGAAAATAATTCACAGTGTAAGTCAGTCTATCTAGTATTAAATTACATATTTATAGAAATTTAGAATTCATAGATATTATAAGAATTAGTTTCCTCATTTTACATATGAGGAAATAATGCCCTAACATGTATATGGAGTTTTGGTCTTACTGTGCTTTAATATATTATTTTATGCTGCTCAAGGTCACATAGCCAAGTGGTACTGGCTACATATGTAGGTTTCCTGGAGATTGCTCTAGTGCTCATAACATTTTATTGTATTTATTGTAGTTATTTTTATAGATTTTACATTTACCTTTGTCCAGTGTTATAGTTTGCTACTTATTTCTCAATATCAGTTTCTTGAATTTGGGGCTGCATCTTATTTTAGAAGAGTCATTTGAACAAAGCAAGTATTTGTAAATAACCCAAATTTTAAGTTTTTCCTGCATTTCCAATGTTATAGCAGAAATGCTATACTTTGACTCCATGTATTCTGTTTAAAACAATTTTATTGAGATATGATTAATGTACAATAAAATTAACTCCTTTAAAGAATACAGTTCAGTGTTTTTAGCATATTCGTAGATTTGTACAACTATTACCAGAATTAAATTTTGGAACATTTTTGTCCTTCCCCCACCACAAGAAACCCCATATCCATGAGCCGTATTTTCTCTATTCTGCTCTCCCAGCCCTAGGCAGCCACTGAGCTATTTTTTTTTTAACATGAGGTTGAGAGTAAGAATTTGAAACTACAAGTGTTAGGTAAAAGGAATGGAAAAATAATTCTAATTTACTGTGATAAATTTACTATTGTATCTTATAGAATTTGATAGTTTTTGAGTTTTAATTATTAATAATAATGAGGATAGCTTTCATTAATTGATTTGTAAACCTCATAGCATTATAAAATATGCAAATTATTTTTCATATTAATTTTTTAGAGTACCATAAAAGTAAGTATGATGTGAAAAATGCTAAATATAGAATCAGAACACCTAGATTTGATTACCTTACTTGCTGTTTGATCTCTTGTAATGCTCAAGTGACATGTCAGTCCTCAGTTTCTTCATCAAGACAGTGAAAATAATATGCATTCTATTATTTTTGAAAGATATTATAGGACTGATAAGTTAATGTTTATGAATTTGCTATACCGGGCCAGGGTATTACTAAAATTAAAATAATAGGATTTCTGTAATTTCTTGTTCGGTAAACCAACCAACAAACAATGACAATATTTGTCCTTATACGCTTTTACCCGGTTTGCTGCTGCAGTTTTGAAACAGCGGACGAACATGCTAAGTAAAAGCTTCTATTTGTCTCAACTCAGACGGCAGAATGTTGAATACCAAGCATCTCATGTCTTTGTGCAATGCAGGGTCATTTTGTTTTTCTTCTTTCCTGAGGCACCAAGCCAGCTTTCATATTTAGGTACATTCTCTGCCAGTCAAGTCATACAATTTCCAAACAACTGAGATTCACGTTGGGTCTACATGAAAAGAACCCTATCTTCGGAGCGGGACTAATGGCCCCTGTGGGACAGTATCTGGTCCAAAGAAATATTCTGAAATGTTTTCTCTTTATTTTTATTGTTGACACTATTACAGATGTCCCCATCCCTCCCCACCCATTTGCCCGCCTCCACCCAGCTGATTTTTTTTGAATGCAATCTAAAATTAGGGCAGCCATAATTTTTATAATCTATACATCATTGACCTCAGATGCTGGCGGGCACATAAAACTTGGGAAGGCTTGAGGACTATTGTTCTTGAATTTCAATAATAATTAAACATTCTGGTAATTCTGAGATTACTTTTTAATAATCCCTATTTGGAGAGGAGGTTTTGATAGGAACTGAATAACCTGAATCAATGGCCATAAGGACTGGATGCTCTTTTCCGTTAATTCTTGAAGCAGATCCTAAATTGCTTCAGTACGTAGCCTGTCATTGTGGAAGATCCTCACATGGTGGTAAAGAAAGGGAAACATTTGCTCTCTTTGAAGTAATTGCTTCTAATGGAAGCCTGATGACCTAAATGCTTATTTCTAAAAGTTGAGCAGCAAAGCTTGATCAGAAGCTAGTGAAAGGTTTGAGAAATTATCATGTAAACGAGAAATTTCAGGAAGTCCCATGTGGTTGAGACTCAATACTATAATTCAATAATTTGATAGTTCACCTGTGCCAGATGTCATCATCCTTATTTTAAACACTGGAGTGATTCCTAGAAATGAGTGGGGGTCGAGGGCTGGTCTAGCCAGGTGTCTTGAACCTTTTAGGTGTCTTTTGGTTTCTCCAAATTTCACATTGAGATTGAACAAGACAGCGAGAGTGGAGTTTTCTTGTGGGCATTGAACTCATCAAACTTAATAACTAATGGTGACTTTAGATATTTTCAAGTTCAGTTCCTTCATTTTTTTAAAGATGAGAAGACAGGTTTAGAGACCTATCCTGCGATATATTAATAGTGGAATGGCTGAACTGCTTTGATAAGGATATATTCTATTTTTGGATTTATGGAACTATTTTCTAAAAGTGTATTTTATAGGTTTCTGAGATGGACTGTTAACACCAAATGAATCAAGTTGTTGATGCGAATGAGTTATTTGGCTGTGGTTCTGGAAAATAAATAAATAAATAAATAAATAAATAAAATCTCTCTCTTAGATTAAACCCATATGGTAACATCTCAATAGTTGTTAAATCTGGTTGTCGGTATATGGGTGTTTATTTTACTATCTTTCAACTATTCTGTATGCTTGAACATATTCATGATAAAATGTTTCAAAAGTAACAGCAACTCTACTATGATAAATGTTGGAGAGATTACTTGAAACTCTAAAAGCTTAACTGTTGAGAATCATAAACACAATTCAATTGTCCTCTTTGTGTATTCTTTAAATTTTTTTAACTTATACTGTGACTAATGCAAAAATAGTTTAAACGTGTCTTGACTTACCTGATGATAAATATTTACTGTGTCTGTAGCTTTGCTTTCTTTTAGCTAATTTAAATAGAACAAAAGTCATTTAAAAAACACTTGTATTTCCTTTACAAAGGCTACACATGCCTTCTACTAAAGTTTGTGACTTCCCAGACTCTGAAATATGTAGTGTTGATACCCTCATTTATTATAGTTCACTAATTCCTGTAGCGATTGGAAAGAAGCTTGTCATTCATGAAAGCATTCATTATTTAAAATTCAATATGATAGGAAAGTTTGGTTTGTACTCCTATTTAACAAGATTTTCCAAGTCCTGTTTGGAACTGATTACTTCTGTGCAGGCAGCTAAGGGGCTCTTTCATTGAGAGTGTTGATAAACTGTCTTGTCTTTCACATTTGTCGAGGTTAGTAGAAGTTTGTCAAGGTGCAATTCTTAAACTCCAGGACGATCCTTGTCTTTATTTAGGAATGACATGTAAGCTTTATCAAAGGAAAAATGACTCATAATAGTTACTGCAAAAGCCATTTATATTTGCATCTTTTTGTTTCGTTTTTCCCATATTTTCTGAGTTACTACTTAAAGCTGTTGTTTTATAAATTGATTTAATCCTATATGGTGTGATTCTTTTAGGACATATTCTAGTATCTTTACGCTTCTTTTTTTGGCCTTTATAACTGTGTATATATATATTTTTTCACTTTTCACATTGTCAGATAAACTGACATCTGTCATCTGGTGAAAGAATGATAGAAATTGTAATATTTGAAACCTACAGTTGTTCCGTATTTACTGAAAATTGTATGGAACAGATTTGATGCTGTTTTCCAAGACTGAATTGGAATGGCATATTCCTGAGACTATAAATAACTGAAAGAGTTATTGGGAGATTTCGAAATGTATTTATTTATATATACCATATAGCTTGTGCTCTTGATTAACTGCCCTGCTCTTTGAATCAAATCAAAATTAACAAGTATTTATTGCAGTCTGGGAGAAACCTCATTTAATGATCAAAGCACTGTAGAGCAGTAGAATGTTTCCTTTAATGAAAGCCGGAATTGAAGAGTAGAATCCACCTGAGATGTACCTTTTAGGACAGCTGTATGTCAGGAAATGGGGTGGCTGATTAGTGCTAGAAGGAAGTGAGCCAGGGCACTTCTGTAAACACTTCTTTGTAATGTTTTGCACTGAAAAAATCTTTTGGGAGGTTAAAAAAAGAATTAAGGTACTTGTGAAACAGCGGGTGGTAGTGGAGGGAGCCCTGGAGCGGGAAGTGAGGAGATAGATTATCTTGCTGGACATACACCTTCAGCTGTATTGAGCATAATGGGTATGTCACCACCGCTGAGCCTTGGTTTTTCATCTTGAAGTTGGTATAAAAAAATTTCTTTTTAGAGAAATTTGTGAATTATACTGTTAAGGAAGTATAATGACAGTCAGCTTTTGAATATGCATATACAGCAAATCATCTTTTATTTAGTTCGGCAAATTAAATCAGATTTCATTAGTTTTAAAAATAGCATTTACATTTTTACTCCTAGATATATTGAAACAAAAGTGCTCCTTTTGTAAAATGCTGAAGAAAAGGAAGAAGAAAATAAAATTTATCATTTGATCTGCTTACTCAGAAGGAACTATTATTGGCGTCTTTATGTCTTCACTCTTCTTTGTGACATGTGTATCTGTATAAATCATATTTATACAAATTTGGGATCATTTTACAGAATGCGTTTACCTTTTTGAATATTGAGTCTTGTCTCCTCTCATAACAGTATGTTATATGCAATTTATATTTCTTTATTTGAAAACTTAATATTTTATGGCAGTGTTAGGTATTCCATTGTATTTTGTGAAATAGACAAATATTTTTTTTCTCATTTTGATCTTACCATGCTGCAACGGATTCTTTGTGTATAGATCTCTGACTGTAACTGAGAGTTACATTTTGTTAGGATGAGCTTCTATAAGTGACCCTGCTGGATCAAAGATCGTACACTGTCTGGTGGCTTTCCAGAAAGACTGTCCCAAACTATACTCCTGTAGTGTATGAGAATATTGGCCTCCCCATACTCTTGTTAGCCTTGGGTGTTACCATTTAAAAATATTTGTCAATTTGATAGTTTCACATTGCAATCACTGACTACTTGTAAGATTTTTTTTCTTGTGTTTATTGGCTCTTTTTCTGACAGTATTTTAATGTCCTTTGAGCTGGTGTACATCTCGTTGCTGTTTTAACACCTTGTTTCACGTGAGAGCATTCACATTACTCAGGAAGTGATTCTGTCATTGAAGTTATGAAATAAATCGTTTCCTAAGTATTTGAGAGCAAAGTAGCAAGTCTCAGTCCCTACAGTAAATTAATTTTGATATGTTATGAGAAAAAAAATCAGACAGTCCAATGATTTATTTAAAAAAATGACAATTCACAGATATATTTGTTGGTACCCAAAATGAAAGCAGAAGTTACAAACAGTCTCAGCATTATTTAAATAATTAATATTTTCTGGGGAATTCACATTTATATTTAGTTTCATGTGGTCCACTTGACATAGCAGTAGTAAGTATATCCATATTCATATTATCATAAGATTTAAATAAATAAAATATGTTTGAATAAAATGATTTGGGGTGCGATTGGAATATAAGACTTTCCAGAACATAATTTATGTCTACCTCTGCATCTTTATCTCCACTTCTCTGTTTCCATACAACTTCAGAGCCTTTGATCTTTGAAGTTGGTCACTGCTTCACACTATATTTTGTCACTTTCAAACTGTATGAACCCTATTTTTTATATCTCTGTGGTAGAAACAATAATCTTATCTTGGAGAGTTGTCCATAAGATAGACCATGCCTGGTAAGGACCTACATAACACACTACTTATAAATGGAGAAAGTAATCCATAAATGCTGTGTACACCTACCTTAATGGTCTTCAGAAAGACCAAACAGGATTAAGAGAGAAAAAGAAGAGTGAGAAGTGGGAGTAACTTATACCCAATTATGAATGCTATTTGAACACTTTATAAAATTATAGGCTTATCTCCAGATATAATTGACATATAACATTATATAATTTTAGCAACTTTCAAGTGTATAATACAGTGTTGCTAACTATAGTCACCACACTGTACATTAGATCCCCAGAACGTATTAATCTTAAACCTGGAAGTTTGTACCCTTTAACCAACATCTTCCCGTCCCCCACTCCCCAGCCCCTGGCAACCACCATTCTGCTCTCTGTTTCTGTGAATTCAGTGTTTTTAGGTTTCACATATAAGTGGGATCATACAGTATTACAAGTGACTTATTATTATTCTGCTAAAGGTAAGGTCTTTACGTTAGGAGAACTTGTCATTTTTCCATCATGTGTCTCCCTAGTATAAAAAGTGGGACATTTTGTAATTGTGCTCCATTTAAAGTATCACAGTTTGGTAGCCTGTTTGAAGGCTTTAAAAGACAAAAAATAAAATCACCAAAGTCTGAAAATACTTTATTTGAGACGAATCTCTCATAATGTTTATGGAAGGGTCCACTCCTCACAGCCACTCCTTGGTTCACCCACAGCTTTGTTGCTATTGAGTAAAGTTCTGTTATTCCGAAAGTTCTTCCAAGTTCCCAGTGAATGCGCAATCTCTCTTTGGCAATGGCTTGATGTATTAATACCTCTTGGTTCTTAGAGCTGATTGTATTGCCTTTGTACCAACTTATAAGACCTACTCAGTTCATCATTTATGTCTCACAGCAAGGTACAACATTTTTAATGGAAATAGGTTTTCTATGCATCAGAATTCTGTAGCACATCTGTGGAAGGTTTGCTATACACTGAAAATCACAACCTTGATATTCAACATTGGTAAATAAGGTATGTACTGCTATTTGATTAAATGAATTAGGAGAGAATATCAGTTTGCAAGGCAGGGCATTGATGACAGAATTTCCCTTACAGTTTCATTGTTAAATTCCAGTTCCAGATCTGTTCCCACTCTTCTTTCACTGTGATTGAATAACTTTTCCCTTATCATCAGTTTGGCAAGAGATAACCTATCAATTACTTGTAGAAAATTACACAGAAATGAATCAATATTCTATTTATTGTGTTGCCTCCACTTTGAAAGGCTACAGCCCTATGTTTCTTGAATTCTTTAACTTTTGTGTGCACCATTTTTTTTTTTGCCTTCCATCTTTTATATCTAGCATCTGAACTTAATATATGAAGTAAGATCTTCATTTTTATATTTCATTAGTATAAATGCAGGTTAAGGTAAATCACCTAATATCTAGATGTTCAGAAATTAAGCTAAATAAATTATTTTGAGGATTACAGATAGCTTTTTAATCTCATTTTAGGTCTCCCTTTTCTTTCCATGTGTTTGCTTTTGCAAATTGCTAAAAAGAAAAATTTTCAAGTTGTAATCCTGTTTTAGTGATATTGAAGTGTGGTAACTCTTTCTTGGAAAGTTAACATAGAATATATTTTTGTGATTTTTCTTTTCATGTCTTAACATTAAAAAAATTTTTTTTTCTTCCTTATTGATTTTAGAGAGAGAGGAATGGAGAGGGAGAGAGATATAGAAACATCAATGATAGAGAACATCAATTGACCGCCTCCTGCATGCCCCCCACTGGGGATTTGACCCACAACCTGGGCATGTGCCCTGACCGGGAATCGAACTGGCAACCTCTTGGTGCATGGGTCTAGGCTCAACTACTGAGCTACACTGACCAGGCTCATGTCTTAACATTTTAAATTGAAGGTGTTTACTTATTAGAACATAATGGAAATGAATTTGATTGCATCCCATCAACCTGAAATGTGACAATGAATACAAGATATAGTACTGAATAGATTCAGTACTATTTATAAAACAGTGTTTAAAGTTTGGAAATAAAATAACTGATCTCTGCTATTTTTGTGTGGTGACATCATCATACACAAAGCACAATTTCAAATCATGTGCAGTTTATACATGCACAGATGTAATTGCTAATACAAACCAAAAAGGAAAGAGAGGGAGTGAGAGCTAGATGGTGGTTAGGGCATATAATAATTAGCATTTTTCAGTAACAACATCTGTTGCTGGCAATATTGGCAGTATCGTAGGAGAAAGCAGTCATTAAAATTAGCTAATGCTCAGTTTAAGTGCCACACAATGTACTGACATTTTCAATATTTTTACTAGTTTTGCATGTTCTCATTCCAATAAATATGTGTTTTAGAGTTTGTAGGAATGCCTTGTATTAGAAATGTTCTTCAAATGTCTCCAAATGGATCTGGGGTTAAAGCTAATGTATTTCCAGTGGGTCAAATTTATGTTGATGCGAATTGTCATAGACATATTATCCAACACCCGTGAATGGATCTCACTGTGAACTTGATTCTACTTGGTTTAGATCACCATTGAATTGGAAATTCCCCCCAACCTGAAACACGCATTTTCCTCAAATCTTATTGTCTTATCATTCTTGATTTTTCATCTTGAAATTCCTTTTTGAGATTTAATTAGTGGAGCGTAAGTCATTAGATTAATTGGACAGGGAATCCATTGACTCTGACTTGTGATTCCTCACTCGTAGAGGGGTGTGTTGCCCACCAAGCCTCAGGTGAGCACCTCTCAGGAGGAAGGAAATGAGGCTTCTGCTCCACCATGTGTTGTCCTTAATCTCTTTGTGTAAGCTGTGCCGTACACTTGTTTGCTGTTTGAGAGTTTGTCAAAGTGATGAAAGAAAAGTAATCCATATTATCTTTACAGGTGAAACTCACCAGTGAATCAACATTTGAATCATACACTAAAATAAAAAACAAATTTGGAGTCTGCATAATTGCTTATGAGAATAAATGTAGCGCCAGAAATGATGTTTCTGGAAATATTTTGATGGGCTGGAATATTTCCCATTTATCGCTTGTTAGTCCTGTGTTTAACAAACTGGATGTCTTTTGAACCCTGGTCTGGGAGACGTTAAAATGTGTACCTTGAAAGTGATTGCTATGGTCCAATTAGTTTGAAAAATTCTGCAAATTATGTGTGTGTGTGTGTGTGTGTGTGTGTGTGTGTGTACATGTATGTTGCATGATACACATTATATGTTGAAGGCCATGAAGACTATTGCAGTAAAGAAACATATTTAGCTTTGTTCATCTCACTGTTTTTCCAATATTATTTTTCTTGAACCAGTTGATCATTGAAACCAGTTTAGAAAATGCTGTTTCCGTCATCCCGTAGTTTAACTGCCTCGTGTTTGTTGAAGGTTGCGGAAAGTGCTTCTGCAAAGGCTAGGTAAAGGCTAGTTGTCCGACTTGTAACAGGCTGTTTGCCTCTTTGTGATTTTGAAGACATTTTCATGGTAGTATTGACTCCTAGACTTTATCAATACACTTAGAGATGGACACTCATGATATCAAAATTCATAAGAAACTGCTGATTGAACCATAGTGAATTTATTCATCTATATTGGAGGATGTCTTTTTCTATGGCTGGTGTGCCCATGAACTTATGTGAATGTAATTTAGAAGGTCAGAGATAATCTGGAAGAATTATTGCTGAGACTGAGATGAGAATAAGGACTAATGACATATCCTTCACTGTAGGGTGACCTTGCCCGATTTTGCATGGTACTTTCCCACTCTTAACATTGCAGTCCCCTTGTCCTGAGATACCTACTCCCACACAAATCAGGATGGTTGGTCACTGTCCTACAACACAAAGCACATCTATAGCAGCTTCCTGTGCTCTCCACATTCATTTTTCTCTCTCCTCAAAAGTTATGATGGTTAATTTTATGTGTCAACTTGGCCATACTACAATATTCAGATATTTGGTCAAGCATTATTCTATTTAACATTTAAGTCAGTAGACTTTTAGTAAAGCAGATTACTCTCTTTAATGTGGTAGGCCTCATCCAATCAGTTGAAGGCTTTACTAGAGAAAGACTTACCTTCCTAGAAGAAAAGGGAGTTCTGCCAGCATACCAAATTAGGGGTACTTGAGCTGCAACTCTTCCCTGACTCTCCCTACCCTGCCGATTTTGGTCTTGCCAAGCCTGCACAGTCATGTGGCTAGTTACTTAAAATTAATATCTCTCTCCCCCATCCCTCTCTCTACATCCTGTTGGTTGTGATTTTTTTCTGGAGAACCTGGCTAATGTAAATGTCAAGGACTTGTTATCAGGTTTTGTTTTCCTGCTCTGTGTTTTTTTTTTATTTTGGTCACCATTTTTTTTCTGAGGCATTTATTTTCTTAGACACATTAGTAACCTTGATTAAACTACTCTCACTTCCAGGACACCCAAGGGACAGAAATTCACTTTCTTCTTCTTATGGTACACATTTAATTCATTTTGCTTTTGAGTGTAATTTTCCTGGAGGTATATCCTTTGTCACTCCCGTGTACCATTGTTTTAATACTGCAAGTCCACAACAATGAAAGGAACCAGATTTTGCCTACAGAGAAGGATTTGTGATATTTACCACTCATGATATTCAATAACGTTATTATGAACTCTAGCTCTAGGAGACATCTCATAAGATCATAGTCTTAGAAAGAAGACAGTACATTCCAAAATTGTGTTTTGTTTTCTTGAACAGTGTTCAGGGAGAATGATGCTACAGTACTGTTTGGTAGGCTGTTCTGGTATTAAATCATTTTCACTCTCAAACCCTTTTTTGTTCTGTTTGTTTTTTTCTGGTCAGAATCCAACTGATCTTGCAATTAAAGTCATTATTTTCCTTTTTTATTTATAGATCCCTTTTTCTGTTGTAAGTAATAAGACCTAATGTCTTATTACTTATAGTTCTTATAATGTCTTATTACTAAGATATAGTTCTGAAAGACATGAAGCTGAGAAGGACAATAGCATTGCATGTGAAAGCCAACACATAAAGAAAGCAGTGGGCTGCTGGAATGCTAGACCTCACTGAATCCCAATGAGACTGAATGCAGCAAAGAGTTAAGCAAATTCCTACACTCTTTCAAGAAAAGGAAGTGTGGAATTATGGGATAGAGGAAACTCATTAATGTTTGCTCATTTCCATTGAAGGGGGTCCATAGAAAAACAGAGTAACACGGTTAACTGACACGGTGAAAAGGTTTGATGAACAGAGGATAACAACATTTATTTTCTACAGTTAAGTCTGTAAGCTGTGTTTTTCTCACCTAAATGTTGTAAACTCTTGATTTGATGGTAAACTTGAGCCTGTGGATTTCTTAGGAGCTTTGGCTTCCTAGATGAAGTGAGCGTAAGAGGCAGGAAATGGAGAAAGGAATTTTAAAATATTTGGGTAAGAATTAATTGTATTTTGCAAAATAAAAAAATATATACATATATACACATTAAAAGATATCTGTGTATACACACACACACACACACACACACACATGCATCTTTTTTTTTTTTTTTTTAACACTATGTTCTTTACTCTGATTATTGAAAAGTACTTCTTAGGTTGTCATTAATTTCTCCCCTATTCTCCCCACCTGGTTACTGTAGGAAGAAACAGGTTCTTTTGTTAGGAACCAGAGCCTTTACTCTTTTCCTGAATTTTCAATAACGTCTTAGCCCTAGGACTCTCAGCAGCTTGCTTTGCCATCATTAGTTTTTTAATGGGTTATAATATATTATATAGTATAATGCTGGTATTTAATGCTTTCTGCCTGTTTCAAAGCATCCTGTTTTCAACTGTGTTGAATGAGACTCTTGATGGTAAACAGGAACATAAATTCAAATGTTATCATGAAACAGAAGCTGTAAAGCATGGAGAAAAGCTCCAACAGATTCCAGGACAAACAAATGAAGGAGAAAAATGAGTGAAAAGATACAAAAGGCTCTCCACACCCTCCCCCAAGGAAGGGTTCCTGGGAGGGTTTCCAATGAGCTTTTAACCTAGCCATTAAGTTAAATATGTAATTTTATCTCAGCTAGTCCTCCTAAATAAGTATAAATTCTAAAATAGTTATGTTGTTTTCTCAGATATATAATATTGATTACATGTCAGTTGCATGTTCCTCAAGCAATGAATAAGTAAGTGATTGAACGAATGAATGAAAGGAGCCTCGTTGTCGGCTGTCTGGGCCTGTGGTGTTTCCATCACCAGCAGCAGGTTGCTCAGGCTGAATCCATAAACCCACAAATGAATGACAGTAGTTGCATGTCTTCTGCAAAGCATGTGAAATGTGAGGAAGGACAACTTCCTCTCAGTACTTTGACCTATAAAGTCTGTATAAGGTTAGAAATGGAACCTTTTTTCTAAGTTGCCCCCTACTAGGGAAGTTATTTACATAATTATAAGAGTTTAGAAGCAATTCTGACATACACAAAAATAACTTGAATCTTTCAATATGTGAATCTTTAAGAAACCCGGACACTCTCCCCAGAGGCAATCCAAATTAGAGCACTTTATTTCCTTTTATCAAAGGCTTCACCTGGGTTAGTATAAACAGGAGGACCCTCTTTCCTGGTGCTCACCTACAGGGTGTGAAATATCTGATAGAGAATTTAAGATACAGAAAAAAAGCTAAATTGTTATAAAATATTGTTGCAAATCAGTCAGAAGTGTTTTTGCTCATGAAACATTTACTATTCAGAAATACTTCTATCAAAGGAAAGTCCCAAACTGGGAGGTCTGTAGTTTCAGTGCGGAGTCAGAGCATGTATTATGGAAAATTGCGCAGCTCTCAGCGGTCATTCCAGAAGTCATTTCCTTCACTGTTCAGCCCTAACAATAGATTAATTCAGTTTCTCAAAGGTATGGACCTCTTGATAAGTGTCATGCCCTCTGACTATGTGGAATGTTCTCGTTAGGAGGGTCCGGTCTAATTGTTTCACTCGCCAACTCAGATGTTGCTTGTGGGAAGGAAGCCCACCCGACTGCTTCCCCCTTTAGACACCTGGCCTGGGAGTCTGTGCTCACGTGGCACCTTTGCCCACCTTTTCATCTTTATCTTGGTGAGTTTCTGAATTTTTTAGCTCGAAACAAAACCCTGTGAGTGATGCTGCATTGCTCATCTTTCACCTGTCTCAAGCTCTGTCCCTCGTCGGTCCACACGCACGTTGGTTGGCTTCCAACGTGTTTTCTTAGTCAGTCAATCAAAGCCAGGCCATTTCACTGGACACATGTAGTAGCCACCCACCTTAGTGGGTTTTTTTCTCTTTATTATTACTCCCTTGCAGTCTAACTAGCAGCCTCGATGATCTTTTAGAAACACAAATCAAGTCAGGTCAGTGCTCTGCTTAACACTCCACAGGCTTCCTGTCACACTGAGAATAAACTCCAAATCCCTTCACCTGCCCTACCTGGCCCTGCGTGGTCGTTCATGATCAGGCCTTCATCGGTCTCCCCAACATTATTATATATATTTATATATATATGTATTTTTGTTACAGATGTTTCTCCTTTTCCCCCACAGACACCCTCCTCCCTATCCTGCCCCCCCCCCCAGCATTGTTGTCTATGTCCATTGGTTACGCATACAGTACATGTATATGAGTTCTTTGGTATATCTCATCCCTCCCCCCGGCCCCCCTCCTCTGAGGTTTGTCAGTCTGAACCATGCTCCTTTCTATGTCTCTGGGTCAGTTTTGTTCATCAGCTTTTTTTTGTTCATTATATTCCACAAATAAATGAGATCATGTGGTATTTGTCTTTCTCTGACTGGCTTATTTCGCTTAGCATAATACTCTCCAGGTCCCTCCATGTCATCTCAAAGGATAAGAGATCTTTCTTTCTTACAGCTGCATAGTATTCCATGGTGTATATGTACCACAGCTTTTTTATCCACTCCTCTACTGATGGACACTTGGACTGTTTCCAGATCTTAGCTATTTTAAATAATGCTGCTATGAACATAGGGGTACTTATATTCTTTCTGATTGGTGTTTCAGGCTTCTTAGGGTATATTCCTAGAAGTAGGATCACTGGGTCAAATGGCAGTTCAATTTTTAATTTTTAAAAATCACTCCCATGCCACTTTGGAGCCACACTGACCCCTTGTTCTTGAACACCCCAAAGTATCTACCACCCACCGTTGCACTGCTGTCCCCTTTCCCCGAAGCGATTTTCACTGACCTTCATTTGGTGATTCGTCATGAGTAGTAGCCTGGGGCCCTTGATGTAAACCGTTTTATTCTGGGTTTAATTCAGTTACTCTGAACTAGATCAGCAATGGGTTGTACAGCATATTCCAGTGAAATCTGGAACCATTAAAAAAATGTATGACTCTGAATTATCACTTAAATGATTCTCACTTAACTATAATTAGCATTGTTGTTTAAGAACTACTTAATAAAGCGGGGTTTGGGGCTAGGATTTAAAGACAATTTATTGGATATCTTCAAATCATAACAATAAGTAACACAGATGAGAGAGAGAACTGTTAGTAAATCTTCTTGGATTAAGCCACAAGCCATAATAATTTGCTGAGGCAAGCATTGTAATTCTAATCACAATTGTGTATCAGTTATATTTGTTTCTGCTGTCTCAAGGATCAGTGGTTGCTTTGGATGTTTGTATTTTCTCTGATAGGTTTTTATTAGATTTTAAAAATTGGGGTGAAAATCACATAACATAAAATAACCAAAGTGAACATTTTTGATAGGATTTAAACTTTGATTTTCATCTTTTTTACTGCAGTGATTTAATATCCTCTAAAAAGACAGGAATGTTTTTCCAGTGTTTGAAAAGAATTCTTTTGTCTGCCCAAATCATATGCCCACTGGCTCACTGGCCACTTGCTCTGAAATCCAGGCCAGTTCTGCTCCTGTAAACGGTACGCCTGCCTTTCTCATGCCAGGGTCCTCTCCGGGCGCAGGTGGGCTCCAGCACAGCCAGCCCGCCGCGGCTCGCGCTCCGCCACCTGGTGAGGAAATCTGTCAGGAGTATGAGAAGACCGCGTGTGGCTTATATAGTCTGTTCCTTTGCCTTTGAATCTATGAACAGAAATCCATGATTGAATAAAGCACCATGAATTCAATTCAGACTCTGAATTATTGATTTTCAAGCAGAACTAGTGCCATCTCCTATTATACTGTTGGTTACATTCAGGGTCAATAGGAATGATCTCTTGAGAAATCAGAGAGCAATTTTCATTGGGATTAGACAGCAATAGGTTCTGTCTTCCAGCTGTCCACAGTTTTAAGTTCTTAATGATTTAATACCACTTTTGAATGAATTGGATCCACTCCATCCCGACTCTGGTGAACAGGAAGGGAAGCATTCTCTAGCATGCAGATGACATGTTTAGTAACAGAAAATAAGAATATTTTTAATCACCCACTGTGACCTAGCTATCCAATGCCTGCCATCAGTTCATTATTCCAAGGCAGCTGTTTCCACCGGTGTGCCGTGTAGGCACGCCGGTGTGCTGCAAGGATTTTTAAAACATGCACTACCTGATTATTTAGTCAGGGGCCCTGCCCTCTTTTCCATTAGATTGTTAAATTAAAAAAAAAAAAACAACAATGAGAACATCCAACACAACATTAGCTGTCCAATGTGAATGAATCAAAATTATACCAATTTTTTTTGGTCAGATTGGCAAAAAACCTATTTTTTGGTGTGCTGCAGAATTTTAGTAATTAATTTATGTGTGCCTGGGATGAAAAAGGTTGAAAATCGCTGTCCTAAAGCCATCATTGTGATTCCATTCGATATTCCCTGTTTAAACTAGTGTAATTAGAAGCCTGGAAAAGCACGTTGTCTCAATTTGATGCCCAAGGTTTGCATTTGGCAGCTAATTTCTCTTAACAGCATCAGGAAGTTACATTTTTAAAGCTACACCAGCTGAGGTTATGTTAATGAAGGCCACAGCTATGACTGTTGGGTTATATTTGCTTTGACCGTCTTCCAGTCTAAATCCATTGTTGGCCATGCTTCATGGATGCTGTGTAGGAATTTGATTGTCCTGGGTTTGCATTAGAGTGAATTTAGCCCCTGTACTTTTTTTAGGTCAACTCAGGACAGATAAGCTGTATTTCATTTAGAAATGTGTCCTTTTTATTCAGCTCTTTATAAATGTCCATCACCCCTGCTCTACATGGCCAGGTTGTTGAAGCATATTCACTTTCCATTTACTAATCTGTGTAGAGTTACTATTCTGTTAGGGAGTATTCTTGCAGGGGAGCATAATCCCAAATTTATTGCCATCCACTCAGTACCATTCAGAGCTTACCTGAGAATTTAGGGAGGATTCTCTGAAATATGCAGTCCAACCATTTCTCCAGATAACTAAAATCTATCTTTGGATTTAGCAGACCATTGGGTAGACCTTTCTTTGACTGTATTGTGTTGTCCTCTAAAAGCTTGCTTTCATTAAATTGCACCTTGGTGGTTTAAAAAGAGAATATATATGAGTGTAAATGCACTTACATTGTAATTCAGAAGATGGATCTTTGTTGCAAATGAAATTAAAAGGTATAGCGACTATTTAGAGATGCCACCTGTCACTATTTGAAAGTTGTAATTAGGACCATAACTTTTAATGTCATTGTTGTACGTTGGAAAAGAAAAGCTTTGGGACATCGACTAGAGGTTCTCTCCTTTTGTAATGCCACACTACTCCAAAATTTGGAAATCTATTTCGCTGAATATTTTTCTTCCTATTTTTAAATTATATTCATTTTTAATTGTTGATACTGCTGGGAAGAATGCCTTTTTGCATATGATATTCCTTAATACAAATTTCTTCACTTTATGTAAATACTGTGCCACAGCCAACCTTCAATTGGAAATTTGAATCTATACTTCCATATAATAATTAGGTAAGTACAAAACATAGGAAACTAATAACTGCAATTTAGTTACAGACTAAACATCTTTAGCATTGATTTTTAAAATCCATTTGCTTCAAATAATTTTAGTACTCCACGGTTAATCATGAAGTCTTAAAGAAATGACCCCATTTCAATTTTATTTGTCCAGCTATTCATTCATTTGACAAATATTAATTTTGTGCCTACTATGTACCTGGCACTATGCAAACCTTTGCTCAGTTCATTTTCTCTGTTATAATTATTTAACGATTGGAGATTAGAATACTTAATGCTTACATGCTTTATGAGTTAGAGCTATGCATGAAGCTGTATCACCAAATACAATTAGCCAAAAAAGGGCAGAACACACCAAATATGATATATTTTGATGTAATATTTAATAAGTTTCATGTTCCATCAGAACTCTTTCAAGAAGAATCATTAAGATAAGAATTAAATTGATCACGCACAATTATTGATAGAATTAAACTATGTAGTCTTTCAAGATTGATCCATTTAATTTTGACACTTAGAAAATAACCCATTATGTGAGATATAATAGCATTGTAATCATAGTAAGTTTAAAATCATAAATGACTCCCTCAAGGTCTTAGAGCATGTTACCAATTTGCTATCTATGTGATCAAATAAGCACAGCAAATTCATGTTAAATCGGCCCATGCACATGTTTTATTACTGTGCCAATAGACTGGTCAGCTTTTTGGTTATTATTATTCCTTATTTTTAAATCAAAAAGTAGAAGCATGACCACAATTGCATATTCATTAATAATGTGCCACTGTGTTTCAAGCCATTAGGGTACTTTGGCAGGTAAGCAGTGCTTTCCGTTTGACATGATGCCATTATCGTTTGAAAACTCTATCAATTTGGTCATTCTCAAAAGGCAGCTCATTACAGGATGAAATAGAATAACTACTTAATGCGGCAGATTACAACTTTACAACCTCTTAAACCAGTTTACCTTTAAACTGTTCTGATGTCTACATGGAAAAGGTGTTAATGTGCCTTGTGACATTTCTCAAGGAGTCCACAATGGTGAACACATTTCTTGTTCTGCATGACTTATTTCTGGTTATTTACTTAACCTATGTGAAATTATCCTGGATTTTGGTTGAGTTTGCCAAAATGTACCAGAAATGTAAATTATCCTACGTCTGTGACATGTAGCATATAATCTGGAGAAATCCAAGTTAGACTGGCTCCATAAAAAAGAAGAGAATTTAAATGACCTCTTAAGATCTCCCCCAATTCTGAGTGTGATTTTGTGAATTAATGTTTATATTACAATTGACTTAGAAATAAGGAAGCATTTTGTGGGTGATTAAACTCTGGACCACCCAGAAAGGGCATTTGGTGTCTAAAGAAAGGCTTTTCAACCCGGAGTAGCTCACAACATGTTTAAGGGTGGACGTCCCTTCAGCCAGAGCCCTATGCCAGATACCCTGTATGTCTATATGCATATGTCTGTCTCTCTGGGTTTTTTTTGCTATGAATGCAAAAGGAATGTAATATATTGAATTCCTCTTGTATCATTAGTTCACTTTAGTCTCCTCTGCATATATTGAGCCTGGCTTATTTGGGGTTAGCTTGTGAATTTAATAGGATCATAACACATTGTGATGGCCATGACTACAGACTGGAAAATGTCACTACTACGTGCCAGTTTATTTAAATCAATTTTAAGTACCCACCTGTGCTGCTGAGCTCTCCGTTTGAATTTTATTGGCTACTATGTTTTCACTCCAATTTCGGTTCCTCTAACTCTCGTCTGTAGGTGAATTCATCTGGGGGTGTGTGCTGTTGCCTTTCAACTTCGGTTCTTGTTCTAGTAAAGGCACCATCTGCTTAATTGCTAGACATAGGCCTTTCTTATTTTATTTAAATTAAAAAAATTTATTATTAGAAAAAAATGTTAAAGTATAGTTGACCTATAGTATTATATTAGTTTCAGGTGTACAACATAATGGTTCAACATTTATATCCCTTACAAAGTGATCACATCAGGGTAGTAACCATCTGTCACCGTACATACTTATTACATAGGCCTTTCCTATTTTAAAAATCAATTTAAAAAGTGTAGTTTCTAAAGGGCAAGAAGAACCATAACACTTCCAAACATACTATTTGGGAGGTGTTTGATTTCTGCTGTTGATGTGCTGAATTATAGTGAATGAGAAATAGCATTCGAAACAATACTCTTTTTTCTTTTTTACTACTTTTTCTTGTCTTGTGTGCACCTGTTCTGTCTGCCTTTTCTAGTAAAGACTTGGTGAGTAGAGGACAAGACAGTTCTGAGAACTCACCTGTTTCAGACAGACTCTGTACTCTTTTTTTTTTGTTGTTTTTCATCCTCACCTGAGGACATTTTTGCATTTATCTTCAGATAGAGCAGGAGGGAGAGAGGGAGGAAGAGAGAGAGAGACAGCGATGTGAGAGAGACACATCGAGTGGTTGCCACCCACACAACCCCAACGAGGCCAGGGACAAACTGCAACCGAGGTATGCAGAACCGAACCCGGGACTTAGCGGAACCGAACCCGGGACTCTCCGGTCCACAGGCCAACGCTCTAACCACTGAGCCAAACCGGCCAGGGCCAGACTCTGTACTCTTTTCTTTTTTGTTTAATCCTGTTGTGCCCAGTCACCTGTTGGTGACATTACCATGAGAACGAGGAAGGAATAAGGGATTAGTGCAGAGTGAAATGGCAGCTTTAAAGTCTGAAAGAAAGAGAGGAAAGAAGGAGGAGGAGTAGAAAAGGATTTTAACTGGAGGCAGAAGGTGAGATCTGGGATCTCTCTTTTGGTCCAGAGTATACTTAGGTTGGGCAGGCATGGGAGATGCTTGTATGGAAAGAGCAGCCCTGCTGCATTGTAATTAGGGTTAGTGTTTCAGTACATGGGTCACCTGGATTCTCAACCAGGGTGCCAAGAGAAATTTTAAAACATGCAATTCCTGACTTTTCAGTCAGGGGCACTGACCTCTTTTCCCTTAGATTGTCAAAAAAAAAAAAAAAAAAATGACAACAGCCAACACAATAGCCATCCAGTGTGAACAAATCAAGTTTTTACCTATATTTTTGGTCAGATCAGCAAAAAAAATATTTTTTGGTGCGCCGCAGAAATTTAGTAATTAGTTTATATGTCCCATGAGATGAAAAAGGTTGAAAATCGCTGCTCTGGAGGGTATCCTGAAGTCAAACTGGGTGACCTTGGCAAATTAGTTCATCTCTCTGGGCCTCTTTATCTTCGTCTGTAAAATGGTGATAACACTAGTGTTTACTTCTTAGGATTGTGAGGATTAAATGTTGTAAAGTACTTCGAAAATGCTTATTTAATTGTGATATTCATATTTAATAGCAGTTTATTAGGATGGGAATAATAAAGTGGGTAGATTTTTAAAAGCATGGATTAGGAATCAGTTTAGAGAGAAATAGTTATGTTATTGCTCATGTGAACAGACCATATAGGATATCAAGCTTTTTATGGGTCTCCAACGAAACCATGTACTTTTCTGACTTTGGGCCTTTCTTTTTGACTGAAACACCTTTCTCCTAGAAATGATATTCAGGGGTCACCTCAAATGCCCTCCTTTTAGTGAATTCCTTTTGAATGCCTCCAGGCAGAATTAGTTTACCCCCTACCTGGGATTCCCTTGGCACTTATAAAGTTAGTATCTTCAGTATGGCATTTATCTCATTACAATGAGATTTTCTTCTTGCACATGTGTGTTTGTTCCCTCCTGGCTGACAAATACACAGTCTGGTCATTTCAATAGTCAACACGTGTAGTCTGTGTGTCTGACACAGGTAGATGTCACTGCGCCTTGATTAGGAAAGGTGTAGGATTCTCTTAAGGTTCACAGGTAAGATTTTCTTAATACTTGCATCACCGTCATACTTTTTACTCTGCATGTGAGATCCCATTTTGAGAGTGTTTTATTTATTTATTCATTTTTTAATTTTTTAAAATTTATCTTTATGAGAGTGTTTTAAATGTCTGCTTCATTTCCTAGGAAATGCTCCAGGGAAGCTGATCTGGGTGGCGATGGAAGAGACATGTTTACTTTCTTATTCTTCCGCTTCCTTCTCATCTGTCTCCTCCCCTGCTTTCCTCCTTTCCCATCTCCTTCCCTTCCTCCTCTTCTCTCTCTGCCTTCTCTACCCTTCCTCCTTTTGTGGTAGGGGGTGGGGTATACAGTTAGTTTATTTAAAGCTCCTGTTTATTTTTGCTAATCCATTTAGATATTTATTTAATCTTAGTATAAATCGATTTTCATTATATTTATGAAGTAATATATTTTTCATGAAATTTGAAGTAATAAATGGTTGAATATTTTCTGTTTATCAACTACTTATATATACATGTCCTGTTACCTGCCCTCCCAACCTTGTTATTGAATCAGTGTTTTATCTTACAACAGATGGTGTCCTATAATTAAGAAAAAAAATAGTACTATTATGACACCAAATTGAAGAATAATAGCCACATACAAATTTGTGGTATTGGCTGATAAGAGTTTTTTTACTGGTTTATTATTCTTCAGTGGATTAATAATATGTGTTTTGTTCTGATATCTTTATAGGCCTGTTAGAAAGCATCTGTATCGTAATGCTGTGTCATCGAATCCAAGGGGAAGTAAAGCATGGACATTTATAGGCTTTTATTTATAAATGGATCTTTTAGATATGTTTCCTCACGTAGAGGAAATTTAGCTCTAGGAAACAGGAAAGGATGGTAGACACTCCCATCTGCTTTGGAAAGTGACTTTCACTCATATGTTAGGCCAATGATTGTTGCAGATGATATCTATTTCATTTTGAATCACCTCTATTTAAATATTAGATAAAACCAGTTAATACAAGAGTAAGATTTTTAGCAACTCTGTAAGTATTAGTATAAAGACAGTGCTGGTGAAATATATTTGGAGAGGCATTATAAAGAAATACCGGCGCAGTGCACCCAATCAGCCAAGTTTCTTCCAGAAAATTATAAAGGAATCTTCCATATGAACTTTCTTACTCTTGTGTTTTATCACCCGAAGTAGTGGCTCTGCTGAATGGAGGGTTGAACACGTGGGCGTAGGTCCTGATTTGTCAACTTTCCCAGCTGCGTGAGTTGGCTCAGTTCATTGAAGTTGCCTGAGCCCCAGATGAGAAAGGATGAAGTCATTGATTTAGCACTCTACTTTGTCAATCTTAATGGAAACATTAGTGACATCTGTAAAGCTGGAACCTAAAATCATGATTTCAATCATTTAAGAAACTTAGATAAAAAATACACCTTTGAAGTTCTTTATAGAGTATTGTGTTTGTAAATGACAGTGATAGCAAGATTGTTTAAGGCTATTTTGCAAATAACATTAAGTGATTCTAAGTACCTATTACTCTATTCTATTTCATTCATATATGGAGAAGGATCCTTTTTAGGACGCTGGAGAAGGGTGTTTAAATTTTCATTATGGCACAGAGAATTTCGTGAAGAAAAGGACAGCGCCCCTTTTAGGTAGATTTCTAAATCAGTGGTTTGAAATTCAGGGTATTAAAGGTTCTAGTGACCTGCAAGCTATAGAAATAGAAAATGTTCATGAAACATTTCAGATACCCATACAGGCTATTTGGCAAATGAAAAGATACATAATTAATCGTGTAAGTCCAAGTTGCATTTTTATGGTTTATACTTTCCATGGAGAAATTTGATAGGATAACTTATTGGTGAGGCATTTATTTGTGTATTTGATTTCTTAGCTTACCTATGATTTATTGACTTTGTTAGTTTTCAGAATTAAAGTTTTCAACTTTGCTAAATGGCTTTGTTTATTTTTCGTTTGTAAATGATACTGATGAAAAATCACTACTAGTAGGATTCTCTTAAATTTTTCAGTGGAGCTGGTTGAAAAGCTTGAAGATTCAGATAAAGAAACTGGTATGCTTTGTTCAGTGAAAAGCTGCCAGTTTTTTAAAGAAAAATAATAATAAAAATGTTTATGAATTGATTTAGTCTAAATATTTTTCCTAGTGTTCTCTAGTTTTCTATTGCTTATTCAAATCAACCCCATGTAACAGGGAACAAAACCTAAAGGCACAGCTCGACTGCGACTCCTTGTGCTTTCTCTGGATCAATTGAATATAATATATTCCAGCTTCCTTTTATATATGCACATATGACAGAAGTGATCGAGCCACATTGAATGATGCTAATTATCTTGAAAATATAAACAAAACTGGCAATTTATAAAGCCTAGTTCTAAACGTAAAGTGGGGACAAAATCCATTCCTGGCTGGAAACCTTTCTCTTGACACTGGGCTGAGTAAACAGGTTTCTTTTCTGACAATATTTTTGTAGCTGTATCACAGATACAAAAACCTAACAGTGGCCAGTAAATAGCTCATGATCATTGCTTCAAGCTTTTGAAAAAGCAAATATGGATTTGGACAGTTATTGATTTAAATATATGTTAAGTGATGGGTATTTCTTTAAAGACGTAATGAGAACCCTGCTTTACATTTTTAAACTAGTCTCCCTAGTATCTCTCACCTTTTCTTCTTCTTTTTTTTAATCCTCACCTGAAGATATTTTTCCAGTGGGAGGGGGAGAGAGAGAGAGAGAATCCAGTCCACTGGGTTAAGCACTAGGTTTTACAGGTACCCCAAATGGTGTCCGAGCTCAAACATGTCCCCCGTTCTCTTTCCCCACTTTCTGTAATTCTAGTTCACCTTCCAAACACAACCCTTCTGTATTTTATGAGAAACTTTGTTTCCAATAATTCAAAATAATTTATCTTTGAAAACTGGTAGTTTTGGTAACCATGGACTTACACAGGGCAGCAAGTGCCTGGAGGGGAGCAGATGTCCCCGCGGACTGCTGCTCCCCAAGATCCCAGCCAGACCCTGTGTTTTCCCCAACACTGAGGTTGTTGCCTGTGTAACATCAACTTTGTGCCGTTTTCTTACACACAGATCCCTTTGTGTGTTCGTGGTACCTGCATTTCTGTCGGCAGCCTCTGGCGTGGAGCTTAGTCTGCGTAGCTCATTGGAAAGTGAGATAGGGCTGCACAGAGGGAGGTGGACCCATTTCAGTCCCGTTTCAGGAATCTTCTGCCCCGCTCCCTGTGTGTGCACTCAGGTCTCCGGAGAACGAATAAGGGTGGGGGGAGTGCTGGGCTTGTCACCCGCTGATGGGCTGTTGGCTACAGTCGTGCTTCAAGTGAGGGCATCACACCTAAGTGCTGTCATTCCCATTGTAAAGACCAAAAATGTGTTCAAGATAAATAGCTTGTGCAGTAACTTATCAGTTTACTCTCGTTTCTCCACTTGACTCTTGGTTTCAAATAAGATCTATATTTTGAAAAATGTTGATAAACCTTTACCTTTCTGTCTTTGTTTTTTTCTTTGTTTTTTTTTTTAATTGATTTTTTAAAGAGAGATAGAGGAAGGGAGAGGGAGAGAGAAACATCGATGAGAGAGAACACCGATTGGCTGCCTCCTGCACGCCCCGCACTGGGGATTTGGCCCACAACCTGGGCATGTGCCCTGACCGGGAATCGAACCGGCGACCTCTTGGTGCATGGGTCGATGCTCAACCACTGAGCCACACCGGCCAGGTTACCTTTCTGTCTTTGAACTCGTAGCTCTGTTTGGTTACTCTGACTATAAACATGACCTTTTTTATTTTGGTAAAATACACATAATATAAAAGACACCATCACCACCACTGTGAGTATCCAGTGTGATGGCGTGAAGCAGTCACAGTGTGCGGCCACCGCCACCGTCCGTCTTGAAAACGTCCACATCCTCTGAACTGAAGGTCTGTTCCCGTGATCAGCAACCCTCCCTTCCCTCTCCCCTAGCCCCTGGCAACCACCTTTCCACTTCCTGTCCCTATGAATTTGCCTCCTCCAGACACCTCATGTCAGTGACATTATATAATGTTTGTCCATTTGTGTCTGGCTTATTTCACTTAGTGTAATGTTTTCAAGTTTTATCCATGTTATAGCATGTATTAGAATTTCATTCCTTTTTTTTTTTTTAACACTAAACACCAAATATATTATTTAGTTTGCATGTAGCCACCAGAGGAAACAAACCTATTTTGAATTATTATAGGTTCTATGTATATGTACATTTATGAAATTATACATATAATTTTAATAACAGGTTTGCTATAAAATAATTGCCTTGACACCATCTTGGCTGATTTTTAAAAAATCGTGTCTAGTAAACAAAACATAAAATTTAACATCTTAACCATTTTTAAGTGAACAGTTCACTGGTATTAATTTAAGTGCATTTACATTGTTGGTCAAGCATCACCACCATCCATCACTAGAACTTCTTATTTTGCAATGCTGAGACACTGTACCTTAAACAATAACTCCTCACGGCCCCTTTCCCTCACACCCTGGCAACCACCGCTCTAAATTCTTTCTCAGTGATTTTGAATACTCTCGGCACTTCATGTGAGTGGACTCATAGGGGTATTTGTATTTTTGTGACTGGCGTATTTTGCTTAGCATAATGTCTTCAAGAGTCCATGTTGCACCATGTGTCAGAGTTCCCCTTTTAAAGGTGAGTACTAGTCCACTGGATGCCTGCGGAGTATTTGGCATATCCATTTACCTGCTGATGGACACTTGGGTTGCTTCCTCTTTTTTATCGTGAATAATGCTGCTACGATCATGGCCACACAGTGTCTGTTTGAGTCCCTGCTTTCGATTCTTTTGTATATAGATACACATGACTTTTTAATCAGATATTTCATTTATCTCTCAAAGCTCTTGTCCCAAATTATATCTCTTTTGAAATCTATATGCGTATAGTATTCTTCCATCGTTGTGCTCCTGGGAGGAGGTTGGTGGCCCCTTTCTTTGAAATGTGCCTAGAGCTCCAGGCTTGTAACTTCCGCCTGAATCCCCTGGTTTCTGTCCCGCAGGCATCCGCTGAGACTCTGCTCTTTAGAGGCTCTGCTGGGCTGTTTAAACTATGCTGCTTTAGAACTTTCAAGACTCTTAGCTTTTTTGGGACTTTTTCTCTCGTAGATGTGTGTTCAGTAAAGTGCCTCTATTTATCAGTTGCCATCTGAACTGAATTTCCTGGTTTACTAAATGGAGTCATCTAAACAGAGGACATGGAAGCATTCTGTTGATTTTAGTTCAGCTGGTGTGTTGAGATTGAAGGTTCTTACTCTATAATGAATCCAAGTTCCCACTATGAGTGCCCTGAGGCCGAAGGTTCTAGATTAGACGATTCAACCCTCATTTCTCTAGGATACATCAGCTGTCATGTCATTGTAGGGGAGAGCAACTTACCTTGGGAGATGCGGGGAATCTCGGGTAGGACAGGTTTTTTGGTTTTGTTTTTTAAATCCTCACCAGAGGGTATTTTTCCATTTATCTTCAGATAGAGTGGGAAGGAGGGAGGGAGGGATAGAGAGAGAGTGTGTGTGTGTGTGAGAGAGAGAGAGACAAACATCTATGTGAGAGACACATCAATTGGTTGCCTCCTGCATGACTTCGAGCAGGGCTGGGGACTGAACTGCAACCGAGGTACGTGCCCTTGACCAGAATCGAATCCACTCCTCTGTCGTCCGTGGGCCAACGCTGTAACCATTGAGCCAAACCGGCCAGGGCTGGAGTAGGACAGATTTAACTAATCAGAACGCTTAACCTGCTTGGACATACTACCTGTAATAAATCCTGGATCTTTGGACTGTAGAAATAAGGCTCTGCAACTGTTAAATGTGATTAATGGTTACCACGTGTATGGAAAGCTTGTTACTCCATATGTAGCTCTCCTTTGGAAATATTCTCTTATGCTGAGTGTGGGCACTAGCAACACTTCTATTTTTAAGATTTTCCCCTTTAACTATGAGATGAAATTTTCATTGCTTACCCTAATTTTTAATGTGAGTGTATGAGCAAAGTTTGAACATATTTACTTACTTATTTTTCAAAATGTGCTACATATATTTGGGTTTTCAAAAAAAGTGGAAGGGATGTGTAGGGAAAGATTTCCTCCATCAAGACAGCCAGTGACACCAGTTTCTTGTGTGTTCAAGAGATACTTGCTGTATGGCTTTTAATTGTTAAGCACAGCATACATACAGAACGGTGTATAAAATGTATAAATACAGTATAAAGAATCATAATAAAACAAGCACTCAGGAAAAAGTTCTTGCTGGTCCTTCGAAGCTGTCTCTCTGTGGTCACTGGTTGCACCCCATCACACCCCTGCCCTTTTCTAAAGAAGTAACTGCTATCTGAAGTTTGTGATGACCAGTCTCTGTGTCCAGCAAGGAAGCAGGGACACTGAATCAGAACTGCCCTTGTTCCATATGTTACTTAAATATAGGCACTAAGTCTTTTAAGCACTGCTGAATTGTTCTGCCTACTTTTGAACTGTGTTACGGATACTTCCATATAATCACCGTGCCTCTCATCAGAACCAAGACTTTCTTCCTTAGCCATGACATGATTTAGATATTTGAGAAGTGATTCCATCTATAAGAGCACTTTAAAATTTAATATATTCATGTTATTTTCGGCATCTTACACACCTGCTAATGTGGAATGGAGATTTGGAAAATGGAAGACAAGTTTTAAAACTTTAGAGCATTCAAAGATGACATTTTAATTGGAAATTACTAAATGCATATATTAAGGAAAGGATTAACAGTAAAAAAAAAAAAAAAAAAAAAAAAAGCTTGGTCTTCTTAATTTTCATGATTTTTCAAGTACTTGACATACGACAGGTTGTTGATGAATGTTTATTGAATAGTACTGCATTGAACTGTGTGTCATGCATACCTGAGTTTTTCTGTGCACCACGAATACTTGTCGTCTGGTGGCTTGAAGATATGGCTTGAGTTTGGTATTTATCTACCTGAGTTTATGTCCTGTGCTCCAATCTCCCTTTCTTGTCCCTAATAACATTCTTCAGGTTTCTTTTGATCTGTGTGGGGAAAAAAGACACTTTTATTATTCCAGTTTGGGTTCTTCTCTCTTCCCTTCACTCATGTAGTTGTAGTGGAGGTGATATCACCTGGTGCTGGGTGAGGTGAAGCCGAGGCTGGCAGATGGGCTGCACAGGAAAGACCCTGCTTGGTCCTTGTGTTCGGAACCTGTAACTGTCACTCCCTTCTGGGTGAGTATGGAGGATGCCTTTTGAGATGACTGTGCTAGAGATGAAGACAGAAGTGTGTGAGCTTATTCGTTTGAAGATGCCATGGGACTATTCCTGAGTAACGTCGTGTAGACGTCCACTGGCTTCACTTGGCAGACTGCAGCTATGCCGATCCTTGGACACCTCACCACACACTTGCCCTCCTTCCACGTGCTGGAGTGAAGAGGAAGCTTGTTAAGACATTTCATTTTACAGAATTTGTAAAATATCCATGGCTTGTCGTTCTGTAAATTCTAAAAATGACTGGGTAATTTGTGGGAACAAATAATTAAGGGGAAAAATCTGTGATGGAAAGGAGGAGCGGGCGGAACGGAGAGCTTGGCATGTGTCGTGGAAAATCACGGCAATTTAGCAGGTAATCGACAGTGTTGAGAGGGTGCTTGTCGTGATTTCTAGGGGCGTGGAATATGTTCTTTCATTTCATTCACTGTGGTTCTCCTCTTCTCCCATTTCTTGTCTGTGAGGGCTTTGGGCTGGTTTTTGCTTTTACAAAAAATTCTTTTTGTTTTGTTTTAAATGATTTTCTAGGTAGGGTTGGTGAGACAATAGTCTCTTATATTTCCTTGTGGCATACAAATGCTCTGAAAAGAAAGCGAAAAGAAGAAAAAGAATTCAGAAGGGATACAAGTTAAATATTCCATGGTGAAGTAATCTTGAGCTTTTCTGAGTAATCCTAGAAGACTGACATTCAGGTGTTAAGGAAAAAGTCTTTCGGACTCCTTGGCTTTTGGGGACCTGAGGAGGCCCCAGGGTACATCAAAATATAAAGAAATCTACTAGATATACACAGCTCCAAAAGCTGCCTGAGTTCTTTTGGGGATCATCCAGCCTTCAGTGTATCTTGAGAGACAGAGAAGCAGTGATAAAACTCAATTTCCTCTTAACTCAGTCCTATTTGAAAGCAACTCAAGTCTCAGCCACTCTAAAGGGTATGAAAATGAATCATCTTTGTTTTTAAATTTGATTTTTGGTTATTCATGTTGTATGTACTTTGTATGAAAAATTGTATCTAACAGTTAAACAGATCTCTTCTAAATATATGAAAACTTAAAAGGAAATCAGGAGTTGAGAAACATTTGTGGATGTGGTTACACAGTCTTGGTGAGAGATGGACATAGAAAATAATAGAAGCTTACAGACAGGTTGAGGTACGGTTTTCATCTTAACTACTTTTCCCCGGAAAGTTCCAGAAATATGAGAAGTGAAGTAAGAACAAACATGGCTCCCATGTCCTCAAACCCTAAAATGGTCTTTCTTAACAGCAGAGATAGGAAAGTTTGTATTGTTTTCAATATTGAACCAGGGAAACTCATTCCTCGGTTGTCTGCAAATACTTAGTCTTACATATTTATTCTCACCCTCTAACATTAATGAGAACAAACCAATGATTAAGTTTTGCAAATTATTGAAGTGCTGTGTAAGAATATACATCGTTTTATATTCCAAACTTTTACCTTTTTAATTCAGTACTTTGCCAAATTTTTACCTTTTTATTTTAGTACTTTGCCAAATATCTCATTGCAGGTCTGCAATGAGGCATTGAACAAAATAAATGGGAGGTGTACATTTATAATTCTTTTACCGGTTCAGTCAGATAAGGTATTTCTTGAGGAATAGAGAAACTTTAGATATAATCTGCAGCTTCTCCATTTTAGTCATACATTTCCCCCCGAAATTATCCATTGTTCTGTAGTGAGGACATTAACTCAGTGAACACATTCCCCCCCCCCCCCTGTAGTCACCAGAATAATCATTGCAGGAAAAGCAGTATCATTTAATGGGCTGCGCTATGAGAATATTCTTTTCAGTTCTGTTTGAAGAATTGACCAGATATTTTTATTAATCTTGAGGGCAATTTTTTCTTTCCTTCAGTATATATTCTTTCAAAATGATTTTATTCAACCCCATGAAACTGAAAATAAACCAAAAAAATCTCATTTTGCAATTTGTCAGACAATATTTCATCCATTCTTGATAGTCTTGTAATCTCAGCCCTCGTTGGTGTATGTTTACTTATGAGGTGGAAGGTCCTGGGGTTAGTGGGCAGGGCTAGGCATTTGAACCTCCCATGCAGGTCCAGCCGCACAGGTGAGCACAGGTGAGCACAGGGACTGAGCACGGCAGTCAGTCAGGTTGCCCAAGGACATTTCCATCGTCCAGCCACGTTCAGGCAAAGTATAGGCTCACACTGTGGTCACACCATGTTCCAGCTGGTGGGTGGGACACACGGACAAATCCAGACATGGGATTTGAGGATGGGCAGTTTTTCCAGTGCTCAAGAACTCAGGAATTTAAAGCCCATAAATAGGGTAAATAGGCAAAAACTGGAGTTTAGAAAAATCTGCAGCTAGGGTACCTAGAAGCAGCTTCCGCTGAGGACTTTGGGCATAGAGCCCTGCTATCAGTTGGAAGCACTTCAGGTGCCTGCCACTTTATTTATTTATTTTTTTAATGTTTTTGTTTTTTCTTTTCCTTTATTGATTTGAGAGAGAGAGGAAGGGATAGGGAGATAGAGATAGAAACATCGATGAGAGAGAACATCGATTGGCCGCCTCCTGCATGCCCCCCACTGGGAATCGGGGCCCACAACCCAGGCATGTGCCCTGACCGGGAATCGAACTGGCGACCTCTTGGTACATGGGTCGATGCTCAACCACTGAGCCACACAGGTCGGACAGGTGCCTGCCACTTTAAGACTGTTCACTGGGCAATCTGTTGGTGATCCCTGGTTAGAGTTGTCATGTGGGTGACGACTAGAAGACTTGACACTAATTTCCCAGAGATTCGTGACTGGGATGGTTTAAAGTCTTCCTGACTCTGACTCTGTTGGCTCAGGAATAGGGTTTATGAGATTGAGATCAGTGAACACAGCAGGACAGGATCTTGACTTGTTAATATGTCTTATTTTTTAACAGCTTTCTGAGATATAGTTCACATATAATGTAATTTACCCTTTTAAATTGTGCAGTTCAGTGGTACTTAGTGTATTCATGGAGTTGCACAACCATGACCAGTTTATGTTGGAACATTTCTATCACCCCAAAAGAAACCCCATACCCCCTTGCCAGCATTTGCTAATACCCATGTTCCACTAGCCCCTGGCAACCCCAAATCTGCTTTCTGTTTCTATAGAGTAGCCTTTCTGCATATTTCATATAAATGGAATTATATAATTTGTGGTCCTTTGTGACTGGCTTTTTTTCTTTCTTTTTTGTTAATCCTCACCTGAGGACATTTTTCATTGATTTTTGATAGAGTGGAAGAGGTGGAGGGAGAGAGAGAGAGAAACATCGATGTGAGAAGAACACATTGCTTGGTTGCCTCCTGCATGACCCCAACCAGGGCTGGGGATCAAACCTGCAACTAAGGTATATGCCCTCGACTGGAAATCAAATCCATGACCCTTCGGTCCATGGGCTGACATTGTAACCACTGAACCAAACGGGCCAGGGCAGTGACTGGCTTTTTTCACGTAGCACCATGTTTTCAAGATTTGTCCATGTTGTAGTTTGTATCAGTATTTCTTTTTTATTGCTGAGTAATAATTTCATTTTATGAATATGCCATATTTTACTCATCTGTTTATCAGTTGATGGGTATTTGTGTTATTTCCTCTTTTTGGCTATTATAAATAATGCTTCTGTGAACACTTGTGCACACATTTTTGTGTGAACATGTGTTTTCATTTTTCTTGGGTATTTCACCTAGGAGTAGAAATACTAGGCAGATTAATATGGTTTTCATTTTGTTTTTTGCATACATTTGGGAACATTTTCAGCTAGTGTGCAACTGTTTTTAAATACAATTAATAACATAAAATCTCCAGTTAATTGTGGTTGCCATTAAAATGCTTTTACATTTTCCTTTTAGTACAATAACGTTTTCTGCATTGATAGACCTCTCACTGTTATTAAGAACCAGCCCTTTTCTAGTCAACGTGTTAAAATATTTAAGCCTAGTTCTCAATTTCTTTGGCTTGCGACCTCTTAGACAATCATTTCGTTACTTTTTTACAAGAGTGGAATGACTTTTGGCACCGGATCTGGGTGCTTGCTTATAATTTATATGTATGAATTTTAAGTATCTGAAAAAATGATAATATATGTGATAGTATTTTTAAAAATTGAAAATTCTGACATACTATAAGTTATTAATAAACACTTCCTTTCCATTGGAATGCAAACTCTCATGATTTGATTTGTGACTTTATTTATGCTTGTATTGAAATTAATCATTTTTCTCTAGTTTCTCCAACAAAGTTTTCCTTTAATAATAAAAGTAATAAAGAAGATAGACTTCAGCAGCAGAATTCTTTTCTCCATATTTCCAGACCTTTTCGTAGTCATCTTTATAGTTTGCTCCAGTGCCATAACTTGGTTTATAGTTGTTTGCAGTATAGAATTTTATATATGTGGATTTTCATTTGCTTCATGTGAGTTATTCTGACAAGAACTCTTCCTTACTCCTTTCTCTTTATTCATTCTTTCTTTCTCTCTCACACATCCTTTCATTCTGTTTCCCACTGGTCTTGTGAAAGAACATTATTGGGTTTCTGCTTTGAGCTATCTCTAAATTTGATTCCAAACTATAATAAAATAACACTGAGTTTTAGATAGTAACTGTTTTATAACAGTGTGGTCGAAATCATGCTTTTTTATTTTACATTGTCATGTTCAGAATCTAAAGCAGTTAATTGGCCCTTAGGTTTTACTTGTGTCCACTGTCTTCTTTATTATTTTGCATTTATTTACGTTAGATTTTTAAATGATAAAATAATGCATGTGTCTTGTAAGAAAAACATTCATATAGTAATATATGTTATATATATATGTGTGTGTATATATAATATATATATATTATAAAGTAAAATCCCTCCTACATGTATTCTCTATTTCCCAAGTACCACAGTCCAGAACAACCTATTTTCTATATGATCTTCAGGAAGGTTTTAATATATATACACTTACATTTGCATACATTTTTTAAAAAGAAGGAAAGTGGTTTTTTATACATTTATACATTTTTTTAATACATTAAACTTCAAAATCTTGCCTCCCCCCCCCCACCTATAATTGATGTTTGATAGCGATGTAACTGATTTTCTACTTTTCTGTTTGCTTGGGCAGCCGGGAGCTCTGACCTTATTTACAATTGCCAGGAGTCCTGGGCTCAGATGCCTGCTATGACCCCTATTTTCTGACTTAATTTGTCTCTCTTTAAAAAAAAAACAAAAAACATGGTGGGGTGGTTATTATGTCTTCTGTAGGTGGGTTATTAACATTATTTTAGTGAATAGGGTACTTTAATAATTATAATTAATAAGAGAGATATAGTTGACCTTATACACCAGATAGTGTCAGATGCTACTCTGTGTTTGTATAATTTTGGCACTTTGGAAGCTCTAAATAAATATCAACATATTTGCTTTTTCAACAAGGTGGTTGGTATTGAAGTACTCCATAGGGGTAATGTAGTTCATAAACATGGAAATGCTTTTTATTTAATTTATCTAATGAGTGTACTATTTTAGAAAAACACTATAGATTTTCTAGTTGAAACATTTTATACAATTTTGAAGTACAAGGTCCTTTTTTTCATCCTTCAGATAAGCTCTTGTGGGTCCATCATCATCCTTATTAATGTAATTACACTGGTTTTACTCTTTGGCGTCAAATTTAAATAGAAAATATGTTTCATGGTTTTTGTTGTTTTCTCAGTCTGCAGTGTTTTGTTTTGAATGTTGTAAATATTAATTTCATTACCCTTGGGACTGCTTATCTCTAAAGCCCAGGTGCTTCCCTTAAACATGGATTCACAGATGGTAAATCACTAGAATGTTTGTTCAGTAATGAAAGAGGTCACTTAATATAGGTCTATCCTGGTTTGCCTTTGTATGTAGAATTTCTTAGCAGTACAGTATCCATTTTCTTAGCAAGGAGATTAGGCCTAGGACATGTCCGTTTGGAAAATTAGATTAGAAGTGATTTTCCGTTAATCAGAGTTACTAATTAGTGCTCTGGATTTCCAATAGTATTTAAAAATTATTTTTGGAAGCTGTGTGTGTGTTCTATTTTCATTTTCTTGTGTGTTAGAATGCCCATGTATTAAATGATGGCTCCTGGTTGTGATCCTTTCAGAGGGTGATGAGGTGGACTGACCAATCTAACACCATCAAGTAACTGTAGTGCTAGGATTCCAGTTAATTCATTAAAAGAGCTAGAACTAGAATTACTGTTGCTTACATTTGTTAATGGTTAACTCATCCAACTTCAGTTTTCAGTGTTTCATGGATTGGTCAGAATACGCTGGCCTGTAACATTCATTCATTCATTCATTCATCATTTTGTTTACAGTCAAACTTATTGAAACAGTTTCTACTCATATTATGTTGACATCTCCACTTTCCATTTGCCCTCAACATAATGCAGTCTAGCTTTTGCTTCAGCACAACATCATTGCCATTGCCAGGATCATTGATGACTTTATTGCTCCTTTCTAGGCCTTACCTAGTTGTATAATTCTGTACCATCTTCCACTGACAATACTCTCCCTTAAGTGTTCTCATAATCACATAATCTTAATTTTATTGCTGCAGTTGGCTATCCCTTCCCTTTATTTTCGTTGGCTTTCTTCCCTTTGTTCAATATTTAACTAATTTCCCAGAGTTCTGTCCTCAAACCTCTTTCATTTGCATTTGATGAACTCTTCCCTGGCCTCTGTAAATGGCTATTTGCTGATGACTCCCAAATCTCTGTGTTATTATCTAGAGCTCTTATCTTTCTTTATCTCAAAAAATTTTAAATGTTAATGTTTTACTTAACCCAATGTATCCAAAAGGTTACTTAAACATAGAACATAAAAATTATTTCTGAGATATTTTTTATTCTTTTTTTTTACACTAAATCTGTGAAATCTGGCATGTATTTTATGCTTAAAGCTCATCCTAGTTTGTACTAGCCCTGTTTGGCTCCCATATACGATGGTGTAAGCTCTACATGCTTACAGTTAACTGCTTCATGGAAATTTAAGTTGGTGATTTCATAGACCCTTTAAAACCCGAATCCATTTCTCTTACTGTACTCTCTTGTTTGGTTAATCTTGTCCAGTTAACCAAGCCAGAAATGTAGGCATCATTTTAAAATACTTTCTCTCCATCACCCCCCACATCCAATCAATCAGGTACCAAGACCTCTTGCTCCTTACTTACATTTTCTTGTCTTATTGCTTTTACTGTCAATACTTCTTGAATCACGAAGCCATATAAAACAGACAGCGTGGCAGGCGTATTTTGTATGAAGGCTGTCTGTAGGACGCTGCTGTGGGAGATTCCGTGTGGTAGAGGGGGTGACATTTAACCAAGTTTTGAGATGTCAAACTGACTCTCCAGAAGTGATCATTGGCAGACAATTCTGAAGAATGTGTTACATTATCCTGGCCCAAGGGGCATGGAGCCTTATCAGCAGAAGGAAAGAGAGGGGCTGTTCCTAGGAAAGGCATCATGTGCCAGAGAGTATGCAGGCAACATGAACATAAAGCCATCAAATCTAGCACCAAGAAAGAATATGGGGAAATGGCTTTGTGAAAGAAAGTGTTCAGGTTAAAAAAGAAAAGAAGAGAAAACTAAGGAGTCATGATAATTACATTCACATAGAGAAAGGATCACCTTTTGAAAATGTGAGCTTGTTCTGTGATATCAGCAGAAGGGGAAGGTAAGATATGATGGAGGCACATTTTTTTCTGCTTTAATAGAGAGAAGGAATTTTGGAATCTGATGAATTGAGAGGCAGTTCTCCACTGTGTCAGATGTTTATATAAAAAATGGAAAATGCTTATCAAGTATTTATAGATGGAATCATTATAGTGTTTATTATAATGATCATACTGCTACAGAGATAATAATATAATATGGACTCATTATGTTAATTGAACCATTACATAAAAGTAGACTAGAGGACTTCTAAGGTTCATCCCAAACATAATATATTGAGTATCATTTAGTATAAAACTAAAGCACCTCAGCAAATTTATATTTCTCTTAAGCTTGAAAATATTTGTAAGAATATACTACTCAATAAACAATGTCTAAACTCTCTTTTATATCTATTTATTCTCTACTAAGATAATTAGCTTACAATTTCTTGAGAAATTGCCGGAAAAAAATGTCTTATTTAGTTTTTATATTTCTTAAAGAATATCTTATACCATACAGATTTGAGACAGGAAAGTATATAATCATGAGTATAGTTTATATTTGTTTGTTCAAAGCTCTGGTCTCATTAAAATTACTAAACAAATAATTATTTTAACAACTGCTGTTATTAGAAGTTTTTATGAAAGTCTGCCAACATGGTCCCAATATTTATATTATAGATCAAAATGTTTTGAAAAGACCTGCTTTTCAACTGTGATCTTCATTGTTTTTAAAATCCAAAATGTACTAAAGTTATTTTCATTTAATGTAGTTGAAATGGTTTCTGTTGCCAGTTTCCCCCCTCATTTATTTAAAGACCAGAAGTTCTTGGACAAAGAATATCTACTAATAAGTATAATAAATAAAATGAAATAAGATCTTTTTTTTTCTTCTGGAACTGAGGAAGGTGACATAATAAAAATAATGCCCTTAAATGTCAGTGTCGTAGTGATCCGAACACATTCTCAACAGTGATAATGACCTATTATTGAAATTATTTCTTTGCCCTAAGATAATTATAGATTCTGAATACCATGCTTTTATTAAGTGACATAAAAAATGCTAATTTTAGAGTTTGAAGTTTTCCTATGCTTTCAGTAAATTCAATGAGCAGAACCTGGTTATTAAGGAAAAATACTCAAGACCTGAATGATATTTCCATGAGTAAGGTAATTAATTTGTGATTGGTTGATTTTATGCTTTTTGGTTCACAGAAACCTTATTGCTCAGGAATCTTGACACAGGCAATGCAGGTGTTTACATGAATATAAAATTAGCAACTATATTTAGCTGTAATTAAAATCTAGTACAGTATATAAAACCTGTTTGTCTTTGACTGGAACTTATTCCCAGTTAATGAGATCTCAAATAAGGCACAGAGTGTATGTTCCTCTTTGAAGAGATGATGATATTTTTCTAATTACTGCCTGTGTGTGGGTTAGCTGATTTTAACTCAGTTAAAAAGCTGCAAAAGCATGGTCTGAACTTTTTTTTTTTTTTATTATGGCTAATTTTTCTTTAATTTTGTACTACTTGTACAAATACCTTGTATTATGAGTCAGGACATTTTATGGGTGTGGTTTTAATTAGTGGTGTGGATCCACAGAGGTTGTACGTATTGTATGAAGCTTACATTTTCTTCGTAGCTGCCCGAGTCATTTTTAGATCTTCTTTCCAGTTACCTCTCTTTACTTTCTTGCTAATCCGACATCATTTTCACCATACTCAATTTTTATGCAATCTTTTGTTCTTCTAACCCTAATCTCAAGAGGCAAAATTGATATATTTTGAGGGATTTGGGAAGGATGTTCCTTAATTTCTGAGTTATGTGTTCTTTCTTCCCACTCAGACAAGTTGTACTGCTTATGGCCAAATTTCAACTGTTTGATGCAGTAGTGACACAAGGTTGGCTTGGAAATGACATGTCACAAACCTACCCATCTCCTCCATCCTCTCAAGGAACTCTATAGCTTCCACATTTTTAACCGGAAATGCTTTCTTTGTTTTGGGGAAATTAAAGAAACACTGATGCAATATCCCCAGCCCATGGAGGAGGAGATCTTTTTCCAATAGGATAGTTGTTTTATTCTGAATATAAGGTGTAGCCACCCCTTGAATTCAGGGAATACATATTGGAATGATTTTATTAGACGAATTCCCCACATGGATTATATTTACAGTTGTGCAATATATTATGGTATGTGGTTCTTAGACAGATGTCATATAATCAGGAAATTCTTGACCCCATGCCTAATTTGGTACTTTTTGGCTCCTTCTGGGTTTACACAGACAAACGTAATTTTCCCAGCACCCAGAGCACTCTTTCTCAGCCCACTTTTCATCCAACATATTCTTATAGTTTTAGGAAAAATAATTGTTCTACAAATTTTGTTGATGCATGGAGGTAAAGTCCAAGGCAAAACTGAAGGATACTGAGGCAAAGAGCTTTTGTCTCTGTCAGGGAGTGATGGGGTCTAGAAAGTAAAATGCACAAATGATCACCGTTTTAGAAAGAGAGCAAATTTCATGGGAGCGCGGGAGAGGAGGCTTTAGAGGCGGAAGTTGGCATTTTGATTTATCAGAGTGGACTGGAAAAACAATGTATTTATAAGGGACCTACAAATACCCATAGTCTAGGTTCAGTTTTAAAGTATTGCACGTGGGCAAAACAGGAAGGAAATGAGTTTAATTTTGTTCAGAGAGAGAGTAGGTTGGATTGAAGACTTTTAATGGAAATATGGCAGTTTCTGTTTATTTAAACAAGATTTTGTTAAAAATTTGTGTTAATTTTGCTGAAGTATTCCTGAGACTGGATCAAAAATGTATTATTGTGTACTTTTACACACACACACGCACACTTTTTAATCATGTTTTACATGTAACACTGCGTCCATGACATCGATGGCCCTGCCATATTTGTGGTTTAGTGAATTAGTTTCATCATCTTTCTGAAAAGGGCAAAAATCAGGGAGGGATTTTCTTCCTTAATATTGTGTCACCTATAGCTCTCATTTGTGATTATATTTGCAGAGCAGAGACACATGTGAATGAAAGCATGGCTCTGCAACCACTAAAGCTTTGCAGTACTTGTCTCAGAAAAGCAAGATCCTGAGGAACCATGTACAAAACTACTTTAGTAAAAATTCCTAACCTTCATCTTTTTGTGCCATTTTAAATGAACTCTAAAATTAGTATTTATTTATTTATTTATTTAATTTTTTAATCCTTACCTGAGGATATTGATTGATTTTTAGAGAGTGGAAGGCAGGGAGAGGAGTGAGAGAGAGAAGCATCAATGTGTGAGAGATACATTGATTGGTTGCCTCCCACACATGCCCCAACCAGGACCAGAGTTTGAACCTGCAACCCAGGTACATGCCCTTGACCAGGAATTGAACCTGCCACCCTTTGGTCCTCGAGTGCCGATGCTGTAACCACTGAGCTACACCAGCCAGGGCTCTAAAATTAGTATTTAAAAAGTGTCTCTCACTAGTTCAGATGGTTGATATTGATATGTCATTTTGGATCCAGAGATCTACAGTGAAGAGTTGCATTTGGAATTAAGCTTTTTGTATAAAGTACCAGGCTATTCAAAATTAATTATCGCTCCTCTGAGTGATTAAAAAATATATTTTATAAACTGTTAATATGCCAATAATATTTTTAAGCTATAAAAATAAAGAGAAAATTATGATAACTGGGTATATGTCTAAATATGTATTTGGTTATATATTAGTCATACATTTATTTTTAGAGGTCTTATTTTTATTTTTCCCTAACAATTTTTTGGTTATATTTTTTCTTAGTGTTTTATTTATTAAAAATAACTATTATTTCATAATTCTTAGTTTTTCACAAAAACCAACTTCTCCATTTTAACTTTAGTAAATATTAATAATGAATTCAAATCTAGTTGATATAGTTTTTTCTGACGTCCTATATTTATGCCACTGATCACCAACTTGAATTCTTGAATTCTTATTCTCATGTAATTTTTTTCTTGCAGATACTATAGGTTAAATAATTATTTTAGTTTGTCCTAATTACTGTGCATAATTTTGTTTATTTAGTGCAATAAAATTGTAGTTTACTTTTTTTAAGTAATCGTAGAAGGTAAATACTGTTTGGTTATACTGTACTTTGTTTTGAATATATATTTAAATTTAGTGGCTCCAAAGACACCTGTTGTATTTTTCCTTGGCCCTCGCTTCTAGTTCAATTTGAAAAATATACAGAAAATACAAAAATTTAGATAAACGATGGAAATGTGATCTGTGTGGTAGAATGGTGCCTTCCAATACGAACAAGGCAGTTAGTACATGTCTACAAGGTAGGTTGACCCTGGCTCTCTGATTAATAACTGGAGACAGAATTTTAAGGTTTAGAGGAAATATATAAAAAATATGAATAAAGTAAAATAAAATGAGCCAGAGAAAACAGACTTAAAGTTGTTGATCAAGAAATGTGTGCTGAACATAGGAGCTGGTGGAGCTTAAGGGCAGAAAGAAAAGGGGCGGGAAAGGGATATGACATGTAGAAAACTGTGTTCTGAGCGGGTCCAGGGCCAGTTCTGACTTTCCCAGAAAGTAGGAGATGCCACAGGAACACTGACCACTGGTGAGAGGAGGAGGGAGAAATGACCTCTTTAAAAAAATTATGTCAAAATGGTGTTCAGTGGTCCATCATATTGAATCAACACACCTTTATTGAAAACTGATCATTCAGCACACTCTGTGGGGCCCCATTTCTCTTCTTCTGTGAACTTGAAAACTTTATCTTGTTGATCTTAATATGGGTCATTGAACAGATTTGTTTTACCTGATTAAATAAATGTTAATAAGACTTAGGTCAACGACTTCTATTTTACTGTACTGAACAGTTCACTTTGTCAAACTTCCACCCCCTCTTCAGGATTAAGGAAATTAGTGGTTGCAATGTAATGTAATTCGGTTCGGCTTGAGGAGTTATTGAGGCGTGTCTTTTCCCACCTTTTTAACCTTCATTTGTTTGTTGGAAGAATTCCCTTATGTGTATGACGAGTCAACATTTCTTTCGCCTAAGCCCAGTAAAATCAAAGCATTATTTAATTTAAAATGTTATAAATCATGGGCATGATAATATTCTTTCCTTAACATTTAATTGGAAACTTTTTTCTCAGCTCACCAAAATGTTACTGGGTTCCTCTGTGGCTTTCTGCTATTTGAACTGAGAGACAACTAATTAGAATAATAGAACAGCATGATTGTCATTCCTACATTTTATAGGTTTTTGTAAAAAAAAGAAAATAAATTTTTAAAGGAAGCTGTGCCAAACATGTATTATATTACTAAATATTACATGCATACTCTTTCTTAAGACCTCTTTTCACCTCATTATCCAGACTTTCCTTTATTCTCCATTATAATTTCAATCAAGAAATGGAGGTTTTTGAAAGTTAAGAAAATGTCTCATGCATAGAAATTCAAACTGCTAAAAATATGTATTGGTGGTGGCATTTAATATAACAAAAGATCTACATTATGAAAGAATTTCCTGAAGATTACTTCAAAGGGACAACTCCCTTATAGAGTGCTGAGAAGCAAATCAAAGAATGTTCCAAATTTTAAACACTTTTATAGGCACACCTGTTCCTATTCATATGCAAATGTTGGCTATTTACATGTATGTCCCAATGTGGTGGGTAAATGAAAACTAGTTTGTGAATTACTTATGTTTGCCAATTGGAGAAATAATCAAGATGGTTTCGTCTATTCTTGCTGTACTGTATTGTCCAGCCAACCTCTCATCTTCCTTCCATTCCAGTCTCAGAGGAGAGGATGGGAGGCAATGCTCATTCAAAGAAGTCTTATATTTGGAAAGAGAGGAAATACTACTAGTTAACACTAAATTTGTGGGGTGTTTTTTTTTCTTGTTCTTGGTATCCTTAGAATTGAGATAATCTGCTATTTGTCACTCAAGTAAATTTTTAGTAAACTGATATTTAATTGGATCCTTAAAGCCTATTGGATTTATAGTAGTTATTGCTGTGAATTGTAAATCTGCTCACATTTACTCTTCATAAGTTTATGGAATTTTTAAAAAATATTTTTATTGCCCTGGCCAGTTTGGCTCAGCGGTTGGAGCGTCGGCCTGCGGTACAGAGAGACCCGGGTTCGGTTCCCGCTAGGGGCATGTACTTCGGTTGCAGTTTGTCCCCGGCCCTGGTTGGTCGTGCGGGTGGCAGCCACTCGATGTGTCCCTTTCACGTCGATGTTTCTCTCTCTCTCTCTCTCCCTCCCACTCTATCTGAACAAAAAATGAAAAAATATCCTCAGGTGAGGATAAAAAAATATATATATATTTTTATTGATTTTTTTAGAGACAGAGGAAGGGAAAGATAGAAACATTGATGTGAGAGAGAAACATCGATTGACTGCTTCCTGTACGCCCCCCACTGGGGATCAAACCTACACCCCAGGCACATATCCTGACCAGGAATCCAACCAGGACCTCTCTGTCCATGGGATGACACTCAATCCACTGAGCCACACTGGCTGGTGGAATGTTCTTTTTTTTCCCATGTGTTTTCATGGAGAGCTCAGAATGGAAGCATCTTCCAAGTAAATACTTTTGTCTTTTTTCATGGTACCTCATACCTGTGCCACATAATAGATGCCCAAATAAAAGACAACATATATTACAATTGTTAGACTTTCTGAGGGACTGTATTGTTTAAATGCCTGTATGAATGTAATCATATTTATGGTAATATTATAACTATTGGTTCAATAATCTTTTTTATTGTTGTTAATCCTCATCCAAGGACATTTTTCCATTAAATTTTAGATAGAGTTGAAGAGTGAAATGGAGGGAGAGAGAGAGAGAGAGAGAGAGAGAGAGAGAGAGAGAGAGAGAGACATAGATTGGTTGCTTCCTGCACGACCTCCATGGCCAGGATAGAACCTGCAACCCAGGTACCTGCCCTTGACTGAGAATCAAACCCATGACCCTTTGGTCCATGGGCCAATGCTCTAACTGCTGAGCCAAACCTGCCAGGGCAGTTCAATAATCTTTAATAAGCACTTACCATTTGACTATTTTTTTATACTGTATTAATTATTTTACCTTTGCTGTTTCACAGAATCTCAACACAAATCTATGTAGTTTGTGGCATTATTAAAATATTCACTTTATATATGAATAAGTGGACTGAGGCGGTAAACTCTTGCCCAAGGTCAGAAAGTGAGTTGACTTGTGACTTCCCACATGGTCATTGATTCATCTGCTCCTTCACTGGCTTTGCTTCCATTGTCCCTTCAGTAACACAGTATTAAAACCCACAATCTTTCATTTCTGTTATAGTGAAAATATTCCAGTCACTCAGCATTTTTCAGGTATAGTGCAGTTGTGAACAGTTTACCCTGATGATCCATTTTTCATTCAGTTAGAAAATTAATCAAGAGCATGAGGGAGAGACCTTAGGGGAAACACGTACAACTCTGAGATAAACTCTATTTAGTTTTAATGTTAAATTTTAACTTGTAATCCCTTTGCAATATTTACTCAACTGTCAGTGAAATGATAAATCTACTACCTCATTTCACAAGAGGGCAGCACTTTCTTTTAAAATTTAAAGTGTGACTTAAAAAATACATTTAAATTAACTTTTTCTGTCAAGTTAAGCTTTGCAGAAGAAGGACCGAAACCTCTCTTTCTTGGGAGAAATTTAGGGGTCAGATAAGTGCAAAATCTTTAGAGTAACTTGGGATCCTTTCAGGAAATTGAAAGTTGAATTCGATTAACTATTCCGGTAACTTTGTAAATGTATAAGTGTCTGCCAAGATCATGGATTTTTTTTTTTTAATTGTAAAATCACATTAGGGATGTAAAATTCTAATACATTCTAATTGTTTTCTTGCCAGTGAAAAACTATGGAGCAATGGTTGTATATTTATCACTCTTGAGGTCATTTGAGGGACAAATAAATTCAACTTTTTCCCTTCTCTGGAAAAGCTTACTGCCGAGGGGGGCTGGAGGGAAGGTAGAACAAATTGACAGAACAACCTGTAAATGAAAGAAGGCAACATGTAAGTTAAGTACAGGATAGTAATGCAGTATAAGGGAGAGGAATAATGCAGATAGGGATTTGTTGAATTGAAACTACCGCACGAGGCTTTTAGCAGAGGGTGGAAATTGAATTACACCTCAATGGCTGGATAAAATTTGAATGGATAGAAAAAAGAGAGGCTATTATTTAAGAAAAAGAATTCTATTGATAGAGAAAAAGTAGAGTGTGCATTGGAGAAAGTTAGAAAACTCTAGCCTTCAGAATATTGTAAGGGAATCATGCCTGAATTATATAGCAAGGCCACTAGCCACAAGCAACTATCTCCATTTAAGTTGAAATAGATTAAAATTAAACAAAATCACAGATTAGTTTCTCAGTCACACTAGCCACATTTCAAGCATCCAATAGCCATGCAACTCTATTGAACATCAAAGATAAAGAACAGTTCCATCATCACAGAAAGTTCGCTTAGACAGGGCTACCTTGCAGTTTAGATATTTTTGGGGTTGGGATGTGGAGAGTCATTAAGGAAAGGCAGAGGTCCTGATAGGATTGTATCAAGAACTTTTGAATTGAAAAGCTGTAAGCAGAGAATGAACTTTTTATTTGTTATTATTAGGTGCTTCCTATGGACCAAACACAGCTTGCCACACCTATGTGTATATGTGTTCTAAAAGAGTCATATCATAGTTGGTCAACTACATGTTGACAGAAGAGTTGACGTTGGGTGGTGGGTACACAATGCAATGTATAGATGATGTGTCATAGAATTGTACACTTGAAACCTGTATGACCTTATTAACCAATGACACCCCAATAAATTTAATAAAAATGTTTTTTGAATTAGAAAAATAAATAAAAGAGTTATAGTTAATTTACTTTTGAATTAACTATTATTATACTAGTTTTGTAGATGAAGAAATAGACGGTGAGATAAACTAATTGACTTTTTGATTAAAGTCGTTTTTGAAAAGAATTTATTTTGTTTGGTCATGCTAATAGAATACAGAAGATAATTTGAGGATAGAGAGAGAGGAGTCAAGAAGGATGGCTTTAAGTAATTCTATTAGGAGGTGAGTGAGAGGACTGACTTAAGAGACTATCAAAAATATAAAAAGCTTTTGATATTTAAACAGCTGGTAATTAAGGTGTATTTATTGGTGATTCCTGGTGGTGTAGTCTCAACATTTTATGAGGTTATGTAGAGATCATCTGTAGGACATTGATTCAAGAATTCAATTTAGTTTTTGGTTGTCTACTATAAGTCAGGGCCTGTTGTAATCTCCGGGATACATCAGTGAACAAAATAGAGTATTGCAATTTCAGGAATCGCTTCACTAATGTAACGAATATTTTGTTTTGTTATGTAATATTGCTTTTTAATAATTAGTGATTAGTGATAAATTTTAATAATTCATATTTTAAAATCTTGTTGCTAATAATGACTAATGTTAACATTTAACAAGTTATGAACATTTTGGTGAAAATATGCAGAGATATTAAGAAAACATACACTTGCTTCTCAAAATACTCTGTTAACAATATATATTTTTCAGAGTTTTTATTAATGTTTTGGAAAAGTGTGAAAACTTAATAGAACCCTCACTTTCACTCCTAGAAAACCCAGTGCACTACTGGTATTGCATAGAATTGTATGCAAGTCTTTTTTTTTTTTAATATTTTTTATTTATTGATTTTAGAGAGAGAGGAAGGGAGAGGGAGAGAGAGATAGAAACATCCATGAGAAATAATATCGATTGGCTGCCTCCTGCATGCCCCCCACTGGGGATCGAGCCCACAACCTGGGCATGTGCCCTGACTGGGAATCGAACTGGCGACCTCTTGGTGCATGGGTCAGCGCTCAACCACTGAGCCACACCAGCCGGGCTGTATGCAGGTCTTAATTGTGCTATAAATAAAATTATCTAACTATCAATGAACTTTTGTTGAAACTAGTGACCAATCAATAATATAGTACTAGTGAATGTCTTTCTGCCTGAGTGTTTGACTATTTGCTGAAGTGTCACATGATCATTTTATAAAGAAAAATCAAGGTCCAGACAGGGTTCAGGTGTCTTTTTCTGGGTCAGTTAGAGAAGTGTTACAGATGAAATCATAACCCAGGTCCTTTGACTCCAAGAATATTATTTTTTCTTATTTATCCCATGAAAGATATAACAAAACAGGGCTTGATGTAATAATACAAATGACTAATCTGGTTCTTATATAATATCAGTTATTACCTTCTCATATAATTGAACAGGTTCTATATTACTTTTCAGACTGTCATAGTAGTAGAAGTATGATCTGGTTCATAATTTCTACTGAGAACGTTATATTCTAATGATTTGAATTCTTGACATTCTGAGCGATACTATTTTCTATAAGAGTTTGCACTATTGGCTGTAAGATAATGAAGAGGCATTTAAAAAAAATACCATGACTAAAGAGGAATCCCCAGTAGTTCTGGAAGTGGGAATAGAAATGGGATAGGATGAGTCACAGGATATTATTATGCTTCAAAATATTTTGTAGCAACATTTTGGTTGCATTTAAGTTTTCTAAATTAGTTTCATCTTTTTCAGTATTATGTTGTCTGTAGCATCCTTCAGAACATGCATTGTGATTTTAATCCACTGAGTAATGATAGATATTAGACTTATGTGTGTATTATGAGTATACACATCACCAGCAGTCATTAAATCAGGCAATATTATTGAAAAAATGGATCAATTTTATTATATGGATCTTCAATTAATTATAAAGGTATCTCTGAAGTAATATTCCAGAAAGGTTTTGTGCAATAGTAGCATCACTTGGGTTTAGCCTCCCAACAGTACTGATTTTATGTTATGTTTTTTAAAGCTCTGTTATTACAGCCATCGCATATTCTAATTTTAAAGTTAAAGCATCTGCCAGAACAAATTCTAGATTTAAATTGTGCTTTACAGTCCTTGGTTTGACAATATTTAGTATAGAGCTAGAGATTGCAAACCTCCTACTATTCAATATAGCCCTGAATAAGAACGGACCCGATCTTGGTGTCCAGTGGTTGCTTCACCTGTAGTGGTACATCTCCTTCAGTATTTTGTTAGAGTAACCTTCATAACACATCAAGCATACCTTTTCCAGACATGACAAGCAGGACAGGGTCCATGGTATTTTCTCTCTCACTACTGTAACTTAAACCCATGAACAAAATTGCTGTTTGTACTACAGCCTCTCTTGAGCCGTTAAATAGGGCTGGGCACTCTCCCTCTGCCAGCTCACTTAGCCCAACTTGAATGATGATGCTGTACTTGAATTGCCTTGAAATCAATCTTTTTTTTTTTTTTTTTTTTTGGTGTATATAAGTTAGTTTTATGAACATTGCAAAAAATTTTTTCTACCATTGAATGTCACAGTATTAGATGAAAATAGCAGTACTGGTTTCCTTGAAATGAGAATGACAAATTATATAATGCCTACTTAGACACAAAGTTATTATTTAAATAAACTGGAGTGACTAGTTATAGAGTAACTTAGGAGAACAAAAAGGCTTTGTCTCTGTCTCCTTTAGAAAAGTTTACCATTGACCAGCCCTCTGTGGCCGGAGGCTTGTTTCCATTGAGGCTGTTTGTGAGAATGTCAGACCATCTGGCACTTCAAAACTTCTGAATCTTTCAGAGACAAAAATTATTGTCTCTGGTAGCATTTACCTTCAAATCTAAAGGTGCCACCATTTTGGGCAATACATTTCTACCCAGAAAGATAAACGTGTTTTACTTGGGAATTTTCCATCTATCTATTGATTAAATTTTGTATGGAATATATACCATGTGCCTATGATAAAATTTTCACACAGTATAAAAGACTGGAAAAATAGTGTCCCATTCTAGCCACACAGACCTCCAGTCCCCCTCTCAGAGGTAACCGCATTTATCTTCTTATGTATCTCTCCAGAGATACTATTTGCATTCCATATTTTGTACCTTTATGCATCTATTTCAATATCCCCCTTTGGGCATATACATATGTAACCTACATACATACATATTAGAGATTATTTCTTATCAGCAGATAGCCACCATTCCCTCTTTTCCAAAGCTGAACAACCTTCCACTGTGGGAATCTGCTGTGATTTATTTACCTAGTTACCTATTGATGGGCATTGAGATTGTTTTTAGCTTTTTGCTATGTCAAGTAGAACTTACTGAACATCTTTATACATATGTCTGCACACATGTTTGCAAATTAAATTCCTAGGGATAGAGTTTCTAACTCAAGCATGAATTTTAATGTTTGATGAGTACTGCTAAATGATCTCTATCCCGAAATTTGGTGGATTTTTAAAGTCAACTCTGCTGCTTCTCATAATCACCAGGAAATGTGATGGCTTTTGACTGAATTCTGTCAAACATGAGGCTTCTTCCCTCTGTAATCAGCCTACTGATTTTAATGTAAGTCGCATAATACATTGCCTGGGGTCACTGTCTATAGAACACTTTATTCGAAACTTTTTGGAAAGAGTCAAAGTCATCACAGAACTCATTGCTCAGAATAAACAAATGAGGGAAGTGAGATAAAGGTACAGAAAATAAATATAACTAAAGATACCTAGAGAGAAAAAAATGGTTATAATGGTCTATGACTTTTGGGGAGCCATATTTGTAAGTATCCATGGTTCGTGTGTAAGTGTATTGACTAGTTATTGGAGAGGTTAGTGAAGATGAATCATGGTTAAAGTGTCGAAGGCTTGGCTGTGATTTTTGCAGAGAATTCCCATTGTGATGCTGAGCAGGCGTATGGCAGGAGCAGGGATCAGAGATGAAGCAGTATCTCAGCTCTGAATGAATTGGCCAGCAAGCATCAGAAAAGCTAGTAGACACCAGAAGCATGGCTGATCTCATGGGTTAGTGTGACTTTCCTCTGGGTTCATCCAATGTCCAGTTCCTGAAATGCATTTTCAGATTATAGGAATAATGCACTCCTGGGGAGAGTACCATTTTTTTCACTTGTGAGTGAAAACAGCACCTTCAATTTTTATTTATCTTGACATGTTTGTTGTTATTCTTACAATTTGTATTTTAATTTTGGCTTTAGTTTTTCTAAATCTGGATAGCTGTGGAAAATTGGAAAAAAACCTTTAGGAACCTTTAAGAACCTTCTCCAAAGCCCTGTGTGACTTGGTTGGACGTCCCACAGGCTTGTGCCATCAGAGGACATCTGGAATTGTGGGGCTTGGCTGCCTGGGATGGCTTCACTCTTGTCTCATGCTGCATATTTCTTAGGAAGGATATGGTTTTGAAACATTAACTTGTTTTGGCACTATTTTTAGTCACCTAATAAAGTTCTCTCTGAATCATTAAATATTTAGAAGGTTGCTGAAGACTGACCCCTGCACCTGGTTGGCTAATTCAGAAGCAGATCAACTGGGGTTTTCTCTTCCTCAGCCCTAACCCCACCCATCCACTCCCCTTTGAAGAAAAAGCTCTTTGTACCTTTAAAATGTCTAGTAGAATCTTCTGGCTATAGATTATGGAAATATAGAAAGCGTTGAATTTTTCCCTTATGAATTATACTTTCTATTTCCCAGCTGCCACCTGTAGAATGATCAAAATAGATGACATTATTGAAGAAATGAACATTAAAAATAATTGTTTGTGTACAAAGCATATTGTCTGAACTTCCTGGGATAAAAGGAGAGTTCCGCCTTTCATCAGGGGGCTCAGGCCTCCATTTCAGATTGAACTCTCTGCCCTTTAGGGCTGTATATTACTTTAAATAGCTACCAGCTGACAGATTTGCTGGCTGATGTTAACTAGAGAGCTGTAATGTATTGAGTAGCCTCCCTTAATAGAACTATAGCAGCAGTAGACAATGAATTTGAAATCTCAGATCATGATTAGGGTCTAGAAGCTATTTTATTTTTGAATGAATAAACCTCGATTTAGAAACATGATGAAAAGGAGAATTGTGCATATTCCTTTTTAAGGCCTTATAACCTGGATCTTTCCTTCGGTCAGAATGGGATTATAACAAGTACATTTTTCTACCAATGCCTGAAGCGCTTCGTTTTGAATAAAGCCATGATGTCCCAATTTATTTGCAGTCACCTATTGACCTCCATATGCTTCGCTTTAGAGGCTCCCAAGAAGTTTTTACTTTTGTTTTCTTTCCTTCATATTGACCAATATAAAGAGAAAGCCGTTAGGTTTTGCATAGAAAACATACTTCATCTTTACAGTATTTAAAAGTTTGAGCTTTATGTGTAGCAGGAAGGGTACTTTAAGGTATCCACCATAGGGGTGAGACATAGATTATTTTTCACAGAGCATTTAGACTGCTCTTTGTGCTTGTATTTGGCTGAACCCTATAGAATGTCTTATTACTTCGGTGAAATTGCTAAATAAGTAAGTCATTTTTAACAAATTAAATGAAATACAGTTTTTAAGCATAAAAACTTTTTAAATTAGCGTAGCCTTTGAAAGTTTTTGCCAAAGCCATATAGACATATATAGCTCTCTTCACTGGGGCAATGGGATGTGGTTTTTATTAAGTCATTTAGGTTCAGATTTTATTGATTCCATTGTTGAGTTTTTCTGTGTTGCTTGGTGGTTCTGTAACCTTCGCTTTCTTGTGGATGTAGGTGTCTATGTTTGAGACATGGATTACTTTGCTAGAGAACCTTAGGACTGACTCAGTGTTATAGGGATTATGTTGGGATCTGTTGTAGGGATTATGTTTATTTCACCTCTTGGAGATTCGTGCCTGATTTATCTATTTACACACTACTGTGGACTTGCAAAATGTCAACTACTTCAAATTTTATCATTCAGTTTATTGTCCCTCTGGTGATGCATTGCTTTTATTGGAAGCCTCTATTTTTTGTTTTAATGATTACAGGATTATAGAAAATAATGTATCAAAGAGGTGCTTGGTTAAAAAAAGAAGATGCTATGGAGATGTAAAGTATATTACTGGGATGGTATTTTGCATACAGAGTTTCAACTTAGAAAGTATACTTATTTATAGGTATTAAACACAAATCTATAGTAAAATGTGCTCACTTTTATTAAAGCAATTCACATTTACATTTTATGTCTCACTTATAATATGTCACTCAGTCATCAAAGAGCACAGGACTTTAGAATATCATATTAAAAATTTAGCTATTTGAATTTTATAGAACATTTTTGCATTTTCAAATAAATGATCTGTCTTTGACACTTTAAAAATCACACATTTAGTTGCTTTCCAGTATTTTATTGAGAGTATAGTTACCCTGTTATTCAAATTAGGTGAGAATTTAAAAAAAAATTTTTTTTATTTTGTTTGGTTCCATATTGATCCTCCCTGGTTCCATATTAAGTATTCCTCCCTGCCCCCCCTTGCTCCAAAAGAGTGTGTCATCATAGCTAGGTACGTCAATACCTTAGTTCTTGATATTTTATAAATGTAAGGAAGGAAGATTATTTTGTGTTCTCTTTTCTACCTGAGCCGAGTTCTGAGAAATGGGTATGGAGCATTTGCCTGGAATGTCAAGGAAACTGGTAGTTGGTACAGGGGCAGTGACTTCTGGACACTCCACTCTGCAATTCCATGTGGGAACATAATCCTCCACTCTTTCCTTATCCTGGTTTTGTCCCATCTAGAACACAGGTACCTATCACGTGATACAAATTCCTTTGCTCTTATCATTTGGAAAGACTCCCTAATATGCAGGATGCTGCCTCTTTTCCCTCAGAAAGTTCAGCCTTGTATCAGGATGCAAGATATTTGCAGCTCTGAGAACCACATAGCATTCTTGTCCTGGTATAAGAGCCCTTTACACCTAAGAGTCTACTTTAGAGAAAGACGATGGTATGCTCTGTTGTATCAGAGTTTTTATTTCATTCAGTCTTTGGATGCGTGCATGGGGGACTGCGTGTTTGCACAGGTCTCAGCACAGTCATCCAGCACCCTGGGTGGTAGTTGGAAGTTTGCCCAGCTGAGAAAGATTGTTCTTTCTCTCTCCTTTATTTATTTATTTATTTTTTGTGGTGGTGGTGGTGGTGCTGGTGGGTCCTTTTGTTTTGTATGTATGCAAAAAGTTAGTTGTTGCTCCTGAAAGATCTCAGCATGTGGCCCTACAGCCCTCACAGATAGGGTCAGCCTGGTCAGTTTCTGTATGTCTCTTCACTCCTTTCTGATGATTGGTCTTCATGCTAATGTGAGTGTTTTTTTGTTTTTTGGTTTTTTTTGATCCAAAGTGCACAGATCGTTTTTACTTATAAATTTCTGGGTTATCATTAGTTTACAACACTTGTTTTTTAAATTAACAGTATCTGTGTATAATAAATCTGAATTGGGCACTCGGAGGTGGAGCGTGTTCTGCCAGAGATCTCGTAAAGCTATTTTGCCCCTGGGAACATGTTGGGTTTTATGAATAAACGATGAAAATATTTTAAAAGCTTGTTAAATTTTGTATAGATCCGCATATGTAAAACACATGCTATTTAAATACTGATATGAAAATAGGTTGGGAATGGAATGGAAAGAAAAATGGTGTGCAAATCCAACAAGTAGTAACTATATTGTATACTGTTCCTGGACAGGTTTTTGTTCTTTTGTTAGTGGAACCTCTTTCTATATATGATTAAATGAATGCTAACAATTTTTTGATATTTAAGTAATTCAAATAGCCTTTTAAGAGATACATAGTCTAATTTCAGGGTTTTATTTTTTTGTCCTTTGCTCTATGCCCTGATACAAAGAGTAAACTTAGTTATATTAAGATTAACCTTCCATTTGTGACGGTGTCGCTTTTGAAAGCATTATATATTTATGACAAAGTTCTGCACACAGCTAGAGAAACATGTTTCATATGGACATATCTGTCACACTTAACTTTTATTGGTGTACTAAATAGCAGTGTAATGCAAAAAGCAAAATCACAGTTTTGCCTTGGCATGACGTCCATAATGGCAGAGCAAAGAATATGTCATTTGGATTGAACTTTTTCCTTTAAAGCAATTACACTTAAACCTTTATGGGAGATAGTGTTTCTCTGAGTACCAGTAATAACTTAACATCAAATGACACATTTAAAAGTAATTGGTTATTACTCACTTTTTGAGTAGTTTCACTTAAGTTTTATTTCACAAACAAGTGAATTCCCCCCAGGAAAACAAGTCTGAATGGCTCTTAGAGTTATCAATGAGATCAAAGAAACTTTTCTTTATTTTCCCCATCATTGTACTGTTAAAACCTTTTCAGAAATAATACAATTGATCACACATATTTTGTTCTGCGACTCCTATTGTCTTGTACACCTATCACTTTTGTTTTCAGGGGTGGGGGCTCCACACTGGAATATGAATCCTGGGCTCCATTCAGGATCAAGACAATCTGAGAGCTAAGTTCTGCATTTTGGGGCAGGGAGGCCTCCAGGAAGTGGGAGTGAGCTTCACTTCAAACTGTGTGAGGGGTGGTGGAAGGGAGGATGCTGATTAAAATAATAAACAACTGCTGGAAAGAGCTTTGGCTTACCCCACCACTGTCAGATCAGCGAGGGATGCTTCTGGAGCTGCCTGCCTGGCTCTCCTGCCGCAGACTCTGCTGATCCCCTGCCATGAGACCCGCTGCTGGAACTTTTCTCCCAACAGATAGAACAACTTTCAAATGGCTTAGTTCTGCTGCACTGACAGCATCCCTTAGGCATAGCCTGACCTAGGGAAATGGACTGAAACTAGCTTGGTGGTTACCATAGCAACGCAGGCTGTGGTGTCTGGGAGAGTGCAAACCGGTGGCCTCTTGTCCCGTGTTTGGGTGTTTCTTCAGACAAGAGTACACTCCTTGCTGTTCGAACTCTACATAAGTCATGCTCTTTGAAAACTGGCTCTTTACCCAGGATTTTTTTTTTTTTTCTTTCTTTTTCTTTCTGAAACCAGTCTGAATGGAGGAAGTTGGTAATACTTGGCTCTTTTTTTTTTTTTTTTTTTTTTTTGCCTTCTCTCATGCAAGTTTCCAGGATCTAGCTTCTTTTTGCTGTGTGTAATTGAGACCAAATTCTAAGCTTTGGGGCCAGGAGAGACCAGTTGTGGGCTGCAGGTCATTAGTGAGGTGAGCAAAAGGGAATCCTGGAGAAAAAGGAGACCATGCCAGCCTTGTGGAACACAGCTCCCAGAAATTGTAGAAGCAGGTCTATTCCTTGTGAACTCCAGAGTCCATGAAAGAACGGACCCTCCGTGGGGTGGCTAACATGTCCCAGCGCAAGCTGCTGCTGCTCATGGACCATAGCTCAAGGGCAAGGCTTGTAAAGGATTTTACAAAGGATTTTAAAGTATAGCCAGAAAAGATACGGTTTGGGGAAGTTAACCACTGTTGTCTGAAGGAAGTTTGCCGGAAAGATGTAAACTTCAAGGGCTACTGGACGATGATTGGTCTGAACTTCAGCTTACGGGAATTGCTGACAAAATTTGAAAAGGTATGCAGACAGCCACTTCCTGAATGTGCTTTCCCCTTCTTCCTTTTCTTGTCTCTTGCTGTTGTTGTTGTTTACTATACATCTCGATGGCATATATTCTATGGACTCTGATTATTTAATGTAATTTCTAAGGCATACTTGATATGATATCCTCTTAAAATTTTTTTTTTTCCCACTGAAGAGCAAATTAGCAATTCTTTGCTTTGGTCAGGAGGGCTTCTCATGGTGCCTGTCAGATTCAGAATTCCACATCAGAAGAGATCTTTTGTACTCAAGTCGGCTGGTAATTTAACTGAAAGTTATTTTGGAGGGGAAAAAAAAAGAGAAAAAGAACAGCAACAACACTGGGTTTTCATGCCAAAGTCTGACTTCATCAGGCATGGGTTCTGTTTTCCTTACCCCTCAGGTTTATCTCCCCGCAGTGGCCCAGCCCTGCCTTCTCCAGCCCCTTTTCCTGCAGATTCAGTGCTGAGAGTCGGGAGGAGATGCCTCACAGTGACGATGGCACATCTGAACTTAAACTTTTTTCTTTTTTCCTGAGTGCATCTGTTTTAAACACAAAGTGCTTGCATGCACCGTGGAGATTGAATGCTTGGATCATTAATTTTGCATTTAGTTCTTTTTTCCATAGGAAAGTTCTTGGCACACGCTAAGATTGAGTCTAGCCTGCCAAATGCTACCTTACATTTATAGTTAAACAAAACAGAAAACCTCAACGTGCAGCTCATGGGCTCCTGCCCGCTCTAGACTTTGGGTGCCAAGCACCTATCTTCTTTCAGCTTCCAGTCTTTAAAGAAAAGGAAAAAGAGGCAAAGGACTCTCATTATGTGCATAAATCAATTGCTTATCAAGTTGTTAAAGATGTGCTCAGTGGCTTTCACCGTGAATACCCGATGGTTCATTGCAAGTACACATAAAGCAAGACTGTATGGAGTCATTAAAGGAAAGCACAGGCTTTTTCTTACAAAACTACACTAGCCAGAGGAGAAAGGCGTAAAACCACGTCATTTGCAAAGTTTGAAACCTTTTCCAAAACAACTGCAGTTATTGCTTGCCTCCTGATGATAGAAAGAGTGTATGGGCAGAATATAGAAAAAGAAGCATTTAACTTCTGGTTCGATGCACCCTCCTCCCCCATCTCTCCCTGCAATCCCAATGTAGAAGCAAGGATTGTAACACAGGGTGCACTTTGACCTCTCACTTTAATATGTTGTTAAGCACCTAAATTCCTGAAAGTAAAGGATGGTTCCCAGTCTACTTGTTCACCATTTAAAGGGTGGAGGAGGGAGAGAATATCTTCTTTATGGCAGCTGGTAACAGCAGGTGACATACTTTATGACCATAAAGAGGTCTGTTAGCTTGGTTTGTATAGATTTGTCTGTTTCTTCCTAAAAAGGTATAGGGCATATGTTACATGAATAATTCATTACTTAGGCCCCCTGAGAGGCAGTAATTGTGGGCAATAGTTGGACTTTTGTATTGTAATTGCTGCTAGTAGTCTTAAAAGCCTAGGTCAGATACCAGAGGTTGGGAACCTGCCTCCACCCTCTGGCCGTTTTATTGACAAAGTGACAAGTTCTGGTCCTATGAGTATGTTTCTTCTTTTACTCCCAAACCATAATATCTGCATATTTCTTATTCTTATTTTAGTCACTGTATGGACAGTAAAAGTAGTCTATTGGCTTATTCCTGTCAAAGGCTTGATTTGGGACTTTTTTTTTTTTTTTTTTGGAAACAAAGAGCCAATGTAAAGAAACTGTCCTGCTGCATGCAGTTCACAGTCTGAACTTCTCCTTCCATGTTTATTTTTGTGTTAGATGCCGTTATAAAAGTCCACGTGAAACTTAATCTCTTTGCTATATTTCATGTGTAGGAAGTTGTCAAACATGAATGTATTTTTCTTCAACTCAAGTATTAAAAAAAATCCTTTGTGTATTTTCACAAAAGTCATCTCATGCGTTCAGCCCTTGCTACACTGATTCGTTGCCAGGAGAACGGGTATTATAGAAAGGTACCAGTGCCTCGTGCCTCTCAAATTCAGCTGCCTACCTCCCCCCAACTCTGGGCGCAGTAATGCCATTTCTAGGGAAAGGCCAGGCCTTACTGCTGTAATTCGAAAGCCACGTGATACCTTCAGAAGCTGAATCACAGTCTTTTCTTAGTCCCTTCACTCTCAGTTCCCTTAGTCCTGTCTTTTCCTAATAGTAGTGATCTGCTTCTAGAGAGAAGACTAACCTCAGTGATTTCCCACTTTTCGCTTCATATCAGCAGCTGTAATTGCTCAGGCTGATGTTTAGGTGGTCATAGCATAAAGGTTATTTTGCTGTGTTCTTGAAGCCATTTCAGGCTTTAAGAAAACTAAGGCCCAAGGTTGGAATAGTGGTATGTCTTCCAATGGTGGTTAATCTGCAAAGTTGTAGACTGGTCGAGCATTGACATTCCCAGAAGTCAGCGGACCTTCAGCCTAACTTCAAGACAGTAGTTTGTTTGTGTGGTAAATTCTGGCTGATACTGTTGCGTTTCAGAGAAATCCAGTGGCTTTGTGATTTATTGGGTATTCATTCATAAATGAACGTTCAGCACATGATTGAGATCCGTATTTGATTATCTAGTCCCCAAACGTGTGATGCATGGATTGTGAGGTGGTAGCATAGACAGGAAAGCCAAGTTGCTAATCTCCCTGAACCAGAAAAGGCAGTGCTGGGAGTCCCTGGGATCCAGGTGTCAGGAAACATTCTCTACTGTCTCCTCAAGGTGACAGCTCACCAAGGATCGGGAAACCCCAGTCGACAGGAACCATGTGTACCCAGAGTAGCTCCAAAGAGAAAGTTGAGATGAACTTTTCACCAGAAGAGGATGACCTTGTGACAAAATGTACCTGCCAGCAAGCCAGTTCTCATCATCTAACCAAGTGATGAGGAGCGAGCAGCAGGACAGTGTATCCAGGTGGCTCTCTAAAGAGTTCCGACTCAAAGTTGACTTGACACAGAAAGCTGGGCCTCCAACACATCTCTCTGAAATCCAGCCCGGGAGTTGTTTTATTGCCATCTGATGCTAATGAATTAAGTTTCTGCTTGAAACTACTTCATAAAGGAAGTATCTGATGGCTTCGGTGGCTGTTAATATACTGTCATACTTCAGCCATTGGCATTGAGTATAGTCCCATTTATTTAGTAGTCAAAGGGGATAGAGTAATGGACAATTTTAGCTCAGTGACATTTTGAATGACTGTTGCTTTTTAAGAATGTATGCAGTTCTGCTACTAAATGATTAATGATAATGGTAGTCCTTTAAGGGTGTGTGTGTGTGTGTGTGTGTGTGTGTGTGTGTGTCTGAATCTGAATGGTACCACTCTTTTTGTGAATCATTTGGGAAAGATGCTTCCTATGGTGACAACACAGAGAGAAACCACTCAGTGCAAAATTTCCTTTATGCATTGACCTCCTTGACGATGACTAACTTAAAATTACAATTCAAAGCTATATTTTACTGCTCAGTTTGTGATATCTAATTTTAAAACAAGTGTGTCCTTGAAGACACAGCAGACTTCCAATTTCAAGGTCCAGTCATCCATCCAATGTTTAATAAATATTTGTGAAGTGCTTGTAGCGGGCACTGGACTGAGTTCAGGGATGGGGTGGAGAACAGGGAGACTTTCCCTCATTGAGCTTCCAGCCTAGTGGGAGGACACAGACATTAAACAAGGACGTTTTTCAGTACAAGTATGTGATTTAGCAAAGTAGAAGGAGCTACAAGAATAACAGGTAGTCCTAATATAATTGGGGTGTGGTGAAGTCTTTCCTGAAGAAATCACATTTAAGCTGGGACTTAAAAGTCAAGTTTGAAATAAGGAAATAACTGAGATTGTGTGTGTGTGTGTGTGTGTGTGTGTGTGTGTGTGTGTGTGTGTGTGTGTGTGTGTGTTGGGGGAAGAAATTAAGAGCCTTCTGGGCAATAAGAACTCCTTTTTCATAGGCAAGGAGTTGAGGAGTTGGGTGCCGAGGATTGCAGATTTAAACATTTAATATGCAAAATTCTTGACTAGGTTTCCAGGCCTGTTCAATTTTGTTTATACTATCTGGTTTTGAAAATTAAGGCGGGGCAATAGTTCGGCTACATGAAGCATTTAATAACTGCTCTTAAGAAACGTGTTCGTAGGCAGATCAGACCTGCTTATATAAAGCACACCTTGGAAGGAAAGCCTCTATATTTTAATTCACTAGGATTTTAGTGTGTTTTAGTAACAATTGATATAGAGTCAAGAATTTGGAACTTGTTGCTGTGAAAAATATTTTTGTTAATAGCAGTGTTTGCTATGCTGGAATTTAAAATGTAGTTTGTTTATTTATTGATTCTTTGTTATTGCATGTTGGCTTGTTCACTTTATCTTGAAAGTGCAGTTAATTTGTAAACTTGTTCCACTTAGTAGTTTCACTTTTTTCCTACTCTATTGTCTAAACATGTATTTATAATCACAGAAAATGGGAAAAAACATTACTGGCATTGATTTCTTGCTTATTAAATGCCGCTGCAGACCAGGTGGTAATTTCATAATTACTAATAGAGTGGTTAACCCCTATGAGATTAATTGTTGAAACAAAATGTAGCTTATAAGTTACTAATTGAATAATTCGTTGAAGTCAGTAAATTGATTTTAATTATGACTTGACTAATTAACTGCAATAACTCACCAGAAGCCTTACAAACTGTCTCAAGGTATGTTTACAGAACACTAATGCCCCTTGATGATGTTATCTGGTTGTTGCACAATTTTTAGGGTAATACCTACTTTAAAAAAAAAATTTTATGCTTCCTCATTTTCAAAACCCAAAGCTCTGGCCACAATCCTTCTGAGCTCCTGATAATCAATCCTAACTGTGTCTGAAGTCCAGTCCTACTTTTGAAAGGAGCAGTGGATTTCCTCTCCCTGCCTGATGGTTGGCTGTTGATGTAGCCTGGCCCTTGGGATGCAGCAGGGACCTTGTTGCTGACCTCACTTCTTCACCTTCGGGTAAGGGGTCAGGACTCCTTCAGGGAACACATAGCTGTGTCCATGTAGGGTTAGGTAAATATGCCATGCAAAAATAAACCCAAATTAGGCCAAGGCCCAGAGAGGATGAATCCATTCGGGCACCAGTGTAGCTGTTGAAGCCTTCCTGGTGGTGCTCTTCCACACCTCTGTTTCCTGTCTGTTTATCGCAATCTAAAGAAATATTTTTGCTTACATAATTAGGGCCACTCCTTGACCAGAGAACATTATAAAGAAATAAAGTGTAGGTGACATACATTATAAAGTGTTTGCCTATACAACTTCTGTGGGTTGTGTCATTCAAGAAATGTCCAGTTAAGAGCTAAATTGATATTAAAATATCAATGATTAACGAATTAAGTAAATGAATACATGTTTTCCTTTATTTGTGAATTTATTTTGACCTGGGTCGTGGGTGTTTTATACCAGAAGACTAATTGTGGACCAGTGAGCTGATATGAGCTTTTGTAATTGTCTTCTGGAAGATTTTTCTGAAAGGGTGCCAATTAGGCGTCTGATGGTGTTTTCACTTGGAGAAAAATATGTAGTCTTATTATTCTAAACCCCTGGCTTTTCTTAACCTTCCACATTCCGTTTACATTGTTTGAAGGTAGGTTTCAAGCCTTGCAATGAATCTTGAAAATATTTCTTCTGCTCTCAAGTGTTAGTTTCACCGCTTGAAGACCTTGCTGTGGCCCCCCTGTGCACATGACTGGCTTCTGTTAAATGCTTGGAAGAGCACTGCTTTGCACTTCTAGATGGAGTACGTTCCCATAACTAATGATCAATAACCATTCTGTGCTGTGTAAGGTTCAGAAGGGCTTTCGGGGGACAGAGGTAAGCGTTACTAGGCAAGTCTCCCAGCTGTGCGATGAGAGAAAACCCTTTTTTGTGGAACTTTAATGTATTTTAGAATTTGATGCTACATCAGGGTCATAATCGGACAGCCTCCTGTGCTGGCATTTTGATTTAAAAACCAGTGCATCATTGCACAGTGATCTATGAAGGAGCATGATTCATTAATTGCGTGTAATTCTAAATTTCCTACAAAAAGCTTAGGCAAGACTTTACAGTGCAGGCTTCTAAATGATTTTAGGTTTCCTATGTTAAATTTTTTTAATGAAGAGATTTAAAAAATGATTACTACATTCCCTTATAATTCTTTAATTATCTGATTGTTGTGTTTTTGTCACTAGAGTGGCTAATATGCCAATCAGTCAAGATGAAGTAATTCATACATTCATTCATGCATTTGTACATTCATCCATCTGTCTAACATCTATTTATCTATCTACCTATTTATGTATTGTCTCTTTGTATTTATTTTATATTAGGCTCAGAGACTGTGAAGGATACAGAAGAAATATTAAGATGCTTTTCTGTCTTTAGGAATTCTTGATACATTTGCCCAAATAAATATGCCACCAAATGTTAAATTGCAAAAAAATAATGTATGCTGGTTTCCTTTTCTTTGATGACTTTCTGGTTGTCCATTTTCTTCCTAACTTTTGATGAGGCCCGTGTGGAAAGGTTTTCCCCATATTGAAATGTATATTCCAACATGAATATATGATCACAGGTAGTGCTCTTAACCAAACCATTATAGAAATATTTATAATCATGCCTGGGTCAGTGATGCAGTTCTGTTTTACTCCATTCCTCACTGTGGCTGGGTTGGAAAAGGCACTACCTGATCTGATGTGAGGGGCCAAAGTTGCTTCATGCCTTGGTATCCAGATTTCCTGACGTGGAATGCTCTCTGGAAACTTAGAAAACGATTTATGGACCTTCACGCATTTCTGTCTTCCTATGCGTCTTGGATATGGAAGGAAGCAAACTGGACTGGCTACTTCCGGAAGCTGTGGTTTGACGTCGCCTTGTGATTTGAGGTGTGGGTCATTGATAATGTTGGTCATCGATAATGTTACACGGCAAGCTTGAGGCCAGATCTCCATGATAGTGCAGAACCGAGACATGCCTTGCTCACTGTGTCATTGAGCTTCTTGAGAAAGGTGACTATCCTATCTATATATAGCACCCGCTTAAAACTGGTGATTTCTAATATTTCTCTTTAGATGTCTTAAAATGCCTTTCAGGACTCAAAAATAGAACAGTTCCATCCTAAAGACTAGGACTATGTTGTTCCAGAGATGACACCAAAGAACTTTTCGGCCGAACCTGCCTTTTCCTTTTTTACTGAGAATTTCTATTTGAAGCATTCCAAGCTAAGACTATGAGGAGCTTGCCATTTTCATGCATAGCATTTCCCAACCTGTTCCACTACTCCTGTCAGGTCTGCTCTACACTCCGGGATGGGGGCGCTAATGAGATGCAGAAGAATCGATAGTCTCAGAGTTTTTGTTCAGTGGTTAACCCTAATTCTGGGTGTACCGAGACCATGCTCTGTGGGTGAACCTGATTTGGCATTGTCATTAGGGTCAGATAACCCCAGAGACCACTGGCTCTACAGATGTGGAGGATACACATAGCTGAAGCTGTCTATGAGACTGTGTTCATCCTTCCCACTTCTCAAATATGATCCTGTTAGTGTCATGTTAGACATCACAGATCTCCGCAGAAACTACAGTTCAGCTTTTCTGCCCTGTAATCTTATGTAAGTGATGGCTTCCTACCATGCTGATCGGACAGTGAGGGGCAGAAGGCCTTCCCATGCGTCATTCTGGTTACTGTAGGTCTGCAGATGCTTGAAGAACAGTCACTCAGATGCGGGCCCCTAGCCCTGGTTCTTGATGGATGACATAGAGTGCTTATCAGGAGTGAGTTCCAAATTAATAAAAGCATTCTGAGTATTCAAAGAGTTTCTATTAAAATTTGTATCATGCTCATTTAGAACTAGAGAAACTTCAGAAAAGTGAAGCTTATGAAGGAAGACTGAAGATGAGAAAGGAAATAAAACTATAGTGTTTGTTTTCTCTTTGCTAATTCAGGTTCATTACCTGAAATATACATTTTTAATTTTTGCAGTAAGTTGCCTTAATATTCATGACAAAGTAATGCCATGGACACTTACCCACACCTCATGGCCACCTCATGTCTGTTTCTCTGTTTGTAAGTTCACACTCATTTGTTGGGTAATAGCAGCTGTCACATTAGTACTAACTACAACTAGATTACTTCCATTTTCTTCAGGAAGAAAAGAGGATTGCCAAATTAATATAGATAATTGTGTCGACAACCATATAATGGGAGACTATTAAAAAAAACCAAAGGCCCTCTGTATTTTAAATGTTATGCTTATCTAATTACAAAAGAAACCCCCCCCCTTTTTTTTGTAGAAACCTGGAAACTTATAGAAGTATAAAGAAGAAAACTAAAGTCACATTGATCCTTTTATATAGAGATTACACTATTTTGATTTATTGCTTACAGTTTTTAATGTATGTGTGTACAATGACATAGAAATGCATATGCTGATTTAAACACCTACTTTAAAATCAACATAATATGTAGTTTTGTATCCTCCATTTTAAACTTGATATCATATTACCATTAATGTGTTATAATAGTTTCCACTTTTTTTCCCCAATTTTATTGGGAAATAATTGACATACATCTTTGTAAGTTTAAGGTGTATATCACGATGGTTTGATTTGCAGACATTGTGAAATGATTACCACAATTGGTTAAGCTAACATCTATATCTTCTCATGTAGATAAAATAAAAATAAAAGAAAGGAAAAAGTTTTATCCTTGTGATGAGCACTGTTAGGATTTACTCTCTTAACTTTTCTATATATCACGCAACAATGTTAACTATAGTCACCACATTGTATAATGCAACCCTACTACTTATTTACCTTATAACTGAAAGTTTGTAGCTCTTGACTACCTTCCTCCGATTTCCCTCTCCCCACTTTCACCTCTGGTAATCCCAAAAGGTCTGATTTCTTTTTCCATCAGTTCGTTTGTTTTCAGTTCTCCATGAGATTGTATATTACGTGTCTTTCTCTGATGACTTATTTCACTTAGCATAATGCCTTCAAGGCTCATCCATATTGTCACAAATGGTAGGATTTCTTCATTTTTTAAAGGCTAGATAACATTCCCTTGTATGTGTATCTGACACTACTTTCTTCGTTTACCCACCGATGGACACCTAGGTGTTTTTCATGTCTTGGCTCTTATAAATAATGCCGCTGTGAACATGGGGCGCAGGTATCTTTTTGAGTTAGTGTTTTCATTACCTTTGGAAATTTTCCCAGAAGTGGAATTGCTTAATAGTTTCCACTTTTTTTTTTAATTTATTAATTTATTTTTGTTACAGATGTTTCTCTTTTTTTTCCCCATTGATACCCTCCTCCCCGACCCTCCACCCCTTCCCCAGCTTTGTTGTCCATGTCCATCAGTTATGCATACATGTGTATAAGTTCTGTGGTTTATCTCTTCCCTTCCCCCCATCCCCTCTTCTGAGGGTTGTCAGTCTGTACCCTACTTTCACATCTCTGAGTCTACCCTGTTCCCCAGACTGTTATGTTCATTATATTCCACAAATGAGTGAGATCATGTGATATTTGTCTTTCTCTGCTTGGCTTGTTTCGCTTAGGATAATACTCTCGAGGTCCCTCCATGTCGTCTCAAAGGATAAGAGATCTTTCTTTCTTACAGCTACATAGTACTCCATTGTGTATATGTACCACAGCTTTTTTTATCCATTCATCCACTGATGGACACTTGGGCTGTTTCCAGATCTTAGTTATTCACTTTTTTTTTTTACTTTAAAAACAATCAATGTGATAAATGTGTTTATATATAAATCTTCCTAGGATACATAATTTCAGCAATTTTATTTTTGAATCCTCACCCAAGGATATTTTTCCATCTATTTTTAGACAGAGTGGGAGGGAGAGAGAGAGAGAGAAACATCGATATGAGAGAGACACATCAATTGGCTGCCTCCCGCACGACCCCAACCAGGGCCAGGGACAAACTGCAACTGAGGTACATGCTCTTGACTGGAATCGAACTCGCGACTCTTTGGTCCTCGGGCTGTCTCTGTAACTGCTGAGCCAAACCGGCCAGGGCAATATCAGCAGTTTTAAGGCTTTTGATATATGTTGTCAACATGCTTCTTTAAAGTATGAACCAATTTTTATTATTAATTTATAATAATTCTTATTTTACTTAAACTATACTAAAATTTATAAAAATATTTTCTATTTAATAGGAGAAATATTACTTTGCCATTAGTCTTTATTTCCTAATGAGGACATTTTTATGAAAGTGTTCGTTGAAAATTTTAGAAATAAACTTTATTAGATTGAAAAAATGAACAATTAGTAAGTTTGTCTAAATGTAAAAAAATAGCAATTAAAATGATATGCTATCTAGCAACCTCTGTAAAAATGTCATATTTTGAGGGGAGTTTTACCCATGTGTAAAGGGAGAAAGAATTTGAATCTGACTAGCCGGTACATGATTATAACACTTTTTTTTTTAAGAACTGGGGAATCAATGTATTGAAGATTCAAAGATTATTATTTTTAATGTAAGAATTGTGGAAACACTTGAATTTGTTATCATTTAAGGTGAAATGAACTATTTTGCTTTAAAAAACAACAACAAGAAACACCTCATCTATGACATATAAAAAGATAAAACTCTATATAGCAATCCCAAGTAATGTTGACAATAAAACCTAACGTTTGCATTCTCTCTTTGCTTTTCCCTCTTTAGGACATCCAGGCGGAAATTGATGCCCACAACGACATATTTAAAAGTATTGATGGAAACAGGCAGAAGATGGTAAAAGCACTGGGAAACTCTGAAGAGGCCACTATGCTTCAGCATCGACTAGATGATATGAACCAAAGATGGAACGACCTAAAAGCAAAATCTGCCAGCATCAGGTCAGAATAGTCAATCAAAATAAAACCGATGGGGAGGGGGTCTTATGATTCTTGTATGTCAGACAGAGAACAAGAAGCCTTACTACCATGCTACTTCCTCACCCTAAGATTTAAATGCAAAAACTGTTTTTCTAAAGTTATATATAGTTTTAGCTCCATTAATGTCCAGTGCTCGTTGCAAATTCACAAATTTGCAGGTTTTCAACCTAATAATGTTAATAATAATTTTACCAACAACTGACAATTTTTGTTTACCTTGACCAAGTACTGCGTTAGGATGCTTGCCAACATTACTTTATTTAGTACTCAAAAGATTCTAGTAAGGTGAATAGTAAAATTTTTTCTCAACATAAGGAAACAGGCTTAATGGATGTGAAGAACGTACCAAGATTTGAGCTAACTAGGGCCAGGATTTGAATCTAGATCTTTTGGACCCTTGGCAATGAACATGTTTTGCCTCATCATGCTACTTGTATATCCAATTTGAAGATGTTCTATAGAAATTAAATATTGTTTATGGACAAGAAAGTGGAAAACTGATGATTCATGTCAGCATTTGGAGAGAGTAAGATTAAATAGGGCTGAATCTGAGGACCAGAATGCTGACTAAGAAAAGACCTTGGAAAAATATCTACTATGATAATTATTAATGCTGTTGGGAATCAAGAATATTTTAGAATTATATTTAATAGATGGTGAGTATAAGTTTAGAGGAAACTGAGATCGTATTACTGAGCAAAGATCCAAAAGAAAATGTTGGATCTTGTACCTGGGTCAGTTTCTCATTAAGTTCAGAAAAGTGTATGATATATTGAAAAATGTACAACATTAAACCAAATGATTTTGAATTTGACTTTTTAACTTTACTTACTGATCTTGGGCAAGTCACTTAGTCTCTCTGAGCCTTAGTTTTTTCATTTACAAAATCAAAATATTTAATTTATATGATTTCTGGAAAATTGAATAGGATAATCTGATAGCTCCTTAATTGATGTAAAGCCTGTTCAATGTAGCATGTAGTTTATTTTATACTATATTTTTTACATAAAGAGGCTCAGTGGATTTGCTTCAGCTGGTTTCTGGTTCTCATAGAACTAGTTTATAGGGAGCAGAAATCTTCAATTATTGTTATTGTTATTATTTTTAAAAAATTTTTTAAAGAGATGTCCTAAAGGTTTTTATTCTTCTGGGGCTCATAGAGGCAGATTTGCACTTCTTTGTCCACTTGGAGAAGAGGGTAATGTAGCATGACTATGAAAGCCTCTGTGTAAAGATCTCATTGAAAATCATGGCGGTATCAGCCCACTATTTGTTTTATAAGAGGGAAATTATAGAATATTACACATTAAGAGAATGTACTTATGATTGCTGAAGATTGAGTTTTCAACTGGCCAGACCCCATTTGGTTGCACCTTCCTGTTTTTCAGAAATATAAATTAGTTAAAATATTGACACAGTGACAAGCATTCACCGAGATTCTAGCAAAACCGACATCTAGTCTAATGAGCTGAAAGTCACGGGCATGGCCCTGGTGACAGTGGTGCATGCACATGGTGCTGGAATTTTGAGAGTCGGGAGAGTTCTGTAGGAAGGAGAACGTAGTGAAGGCTACATCTGTATACACAGATCAAATGGAACGGTACAGACCCCCCCCCCCAAAAAAAATATTGGCATTTCATGGATGTCATTGCCTAAGCCTATCAGTTCACATTTTTTCTAACCCAGAAAGACATAGCTCATAAATTTCAGTTGGAATAGCATCTTATACATCACTTAATGTTATTTTTAGAAGATGGGAGAATAAGCTTTTGCCAGTGGACTTCTGCACCATGATAGATCATATATTACAGTAAAATGTTTCATTAATGTGATGATGAATTCATAGAAGTTTTATGTTTATTACCCACCCTTGGAGGTTCAGGAATTTATTCAAGCATTTAATAAGAACTTACTTCTGCCCTGGCGAGTTTGACTCAGTGGTTAGAGCGTCGGCCCGCAGACCAAAGAGTCACGGGTTCGATTCTGGTCAAGGACATGTACCTTGGTTGTGATTCGTTCCCAGCCCTGGTCGGGGTTGTGTGGGAGGCAACTAGTCGTTGTGTCCCTCTCACGTTGATGTTTCTTTCTCTTTCATTCTCTTGCACTCTCTCTCCCTCCCATCCACTCTACCTGAAGATAAATAGAAAAATATCCTCAGGTGAGGATTAAAAAAATTAAATAAAGAACTTATATATTTAAGACATTGCTAATCATAAATAAGATATGGTCCCTGGCCCTAGGGAGTTCATAGTTCTGTACAGGTTAAGATGGACCCAAAGGAGGGAGTAGTTACTTTCATTTCAGACGGTCATCGAAGGCTTCATGAAAGAGGCAATTTATAAGTTGAGCCTTGAAAGATGTGTAGTTATTACTCAGATGGATGGATGAGGGCTTCTAAGCAGGAAGCTTGAAATAACACTGTGTTTTTATGGAATAGTTAGGAAGTTCAGTCTGGCTAAGAATAGCATTTGCTGTTGGTGTAGAGAGGAAAGATTGTGGCTAGAGAAAAAGGTAGAGAGAGAGGTGAGACAAAAATCCTGGAGCACTCTGTGCACCATGCTCCATTGGTAATGGAATGTGGACACTTTTAGATGACATAATTAGATCTGAGTTTGTCATGGTCCCTCCCACACAATTATGAGGATGCATTAGATGAGCAGTTCTGAAGACAGGGAGACGTGTTAAGAGACCTTTTCAGTATCTAGGAAAGAAAAGAGAGACTGAATAGATACTTAATTCATGTTGTTGGGGCCCTGGCAAAACATCTAGAAACAATCAGTAACCAATGGATGGAGATCTCTTCAAAAGAGATCATTAGGCCAAATAGATGGGGGGTGGGGAGTATCCAGGCAGGGGTGGCAGGTAAGCGCTGTGAGTAGGCAAGAGGGCCCACAAGAGGAGAGGGTGCGGTGCAGAATCCCAGGATGCCCTGATGCATAAGGAGTAGGGAGAGGGAAAGGAAGCCAGCAAAGAACCTGAGAAGTGGCTGTCCTTGTGGAAGGAAGGGAACCTGGAGAGTGTCGTGAAGAGCCGCCAGGAGGGGTTTGCAAAACGGAGGGCTTAGTTAATAGTTCTGGCTGTTTGAAGAAGTTGAGTAAGACCAGGGCTGCAGAGTCCAGCTGTAATTAGAAGAGCTTTGATGACATTTTTGCCAGGGTCATTTTGTGATTGAGGCAAAAATCTGATTGCAGGGGACGAAGGAGTCAGAATGGAAAGAGAGGCACTGGAAATAGAACTGAGTCTACACAGTCTCATTTTCTTAAGTAACTGCTCTGAAGGGAAGGAGAGAGAGAAAACACTTTGCTCTAACTATATTATTACCCATAACAGTATCATAAGTTTTTAACAGCTGGCAGGCTACATCTATATCTATATTGACCTTTCTCTGCTTTCATATAGATTAGATATGTTCAAAGTAATGAGTGATATAGTCTTCATTTTTATCTTCAAAAAGTGGACAAAGTAAATTTTATGAACATATTCATCATTACTTAGACATTTATAAAAGATAAAACGATTTATTATTCTCATTAGTAGGCCCTCCTATAGTAGGCCCTCCTATAGGAAGCACACCTCAGAGAGAAGTCACAGAGAATAGTGTTTCATAATGTTATACTCCGGAGCTAGACTGCCTAGGTTTAAACACTGGCTTTGCCACTCAGCAGCTGTGACACCATGGACAGGTTACTTAGCCTGTTATTAATCTCATTGATTACCATTCTGTTTGGCACTGATCAGTTCAAAGGACATAGAAATTCTCTCTACTCCATCTTTTTCTTTTAAATTTTTTTCTTTATTGATTTTAGAGAGAGAGGAAGGGAGAGGGAGAGAGAGATAGAAACATCAATGAGAGAGAACATCAACTGGCCGCCTCCTGCATGCCTCCCACTGGGGATCAGGCCCACAACCTGGGCATGTGCCCTGACCGGGAATCGAACCAGCGACCTCTTGGTGCATGGGTCGATGCCCAACCACTGAGCCACACCGGCCAGGCCTACCCCATCTTTTTCTATCTTTATTTACTAATAGTGGGAATTTCTGAGAAGGTCCCCGACAAGGCCGGATCCTGAACAAGTATGAACCAAAACTATGGCCAAGAGAGAATGCCAGTGCCATGTGAGTTACTGAGGTTGGAGGACAGAGCTTAGAGTAAGAGCTCAATGGGGCTGTTCACCGAAACCCAGAATGAGGCAGAAATTACCAGCAGTCACTGGTCGGGGTGGCCACCAGGGTTCGATGCCCTAAATGGAAGAATAGAAAGAACTCCATATCTGCAGACCTGTTATCAAGAAATAAGGGTGGGCTGAGCCAAGCACATCTAGTGTTCCCCAGATTTATAGACCAGATTCCTCACTCCACCTCTACAAGTCCTGAGAGAGCAAAGGGGCGGAGAGAGGCCAGGAGTGTGCATAGTGAGAAAACCCTACCCAAGGCAGGAAGTGTTCTCCCAGCCACCTGCCTCCTTCAGTCCTTGCTGAAAAGGACGCCTACGGAGCACTCTGAATTTCTGCTTCTCTGTTCTGTCCTCTCACTCGTGTAAAGCACAGCCTACCCTTAACACCGGCGTATCTAACACAAAGTCTCCTGGGTCTTTAATATTTCTGTAAGCTCTTCCACCACTTTTCTTTATAATTGAAAGCTGGCTCTCCCCTTAATTGCCTGCTTTACTTAAATTTAATTAAATTTAAGTTTAATTTGCCCATTTTCCTCACCTGGCAGCCATTGGGAATAATCTGCATATTTAACAACTGGTCTGGACACCAAACCATCAGAATGCCAGCCATAAACTTCCAGTATGGCACCCGCAGAAACACTGGCTGGACAGGAGCCTGTCACGCAGCTGGTGACAGGGAGGGAGCAGCCTCTTCGCTGTTTCCAGAGCATTGCTTCTCCATCTGTCAACTTCTCCCTGGAAGTGACCACATCCATTCGTCTACCCTCTCACCATCTAATTCCAGCTTCCTCCTGGTCTTCTACTTTCCTCATTGATTTGAGCATCTGACTTCCCTTTCATTTTCCATCTTTTCTTCAGTGGTCATTCTTGGTATCCATATTGATAACTTTTTGTATTTTCACATTCAAGTTTCTGTTTCTACTTCATCTGTAGAGGTCTTTATCCCTATTCTGTTTCTAAGCCCCCTAGACCCAGCCATACCTGAGATTCAGTTCACGCCCCATGTCATCTTGCCGTCCCTGAGACGATCGGTCTCCAGGAGACCAAGGGCAGATTGTTCTCCAGAGCACACGTTTTATTTTACTGCATTCCATCTGGCCGTGTGCATCTGAATACCACTGATTTGCCACGTTAGTTAGAGAAGAGCCCTCTGTTGTATCAAATCTGAATTGTTTACAGTATCGCTAAATCAACTCTCCTTCACGTTACAGTTATGGATCTTCTGAAGAGGGTGCCTTCTCTCATTACCTTATTATATACCAGGACCATCTAACTTTAAGTTTTGTCCTGTATATATAATTCATCTACACTGTTACAACTAGATATATATTTTTTAAAACGTACATTTACTGATATTTTCAACAGTTGAATTATTAGCTTTCCTTTTGTTTTTCCTCCTTCCTTAACCTGCCCACCTCACTCCTAATCTTTAGTTGCTTAAAGCCTTCCTCTCTCAGACCCATCGACCCTCTTACCCAGCTTGGATTCCATCATAAGCCATTTCAGTGAGGCCAGGATCTTGAATTTCCTCTCCCACTTGAATTTTCTACTTTTTAAGTCTTTGACCGTCTGATGACCACACCCTCTCTTACTTAGTGTTGCACTAGAAAATTAAAATGATAACATTCTTTACTGTAGTTTGAGCCTTTCTACTTAAATTGGTATTGTGATTCTGAATGATCTCTGTTATTCACCACCATTCCTATTTTTTAAAGATTTTGATTCCTTTTTAGCTCCCAAACCACCCCCAAAACGCCCTCTCTGCAGGTGGTCTTGCTTCATGTTTCTGAGAGCGAGGCCATTTAATAAAGGTCCCTTTTGTGCATTCCAGATTTCACTTTGTGTTTTAATTGTGATAAAGTTAATATTGTCAAGCATGGGGCATTTGCTCCAACTTATTGTCATCGTTTGTAGAAAGAGAATTTCTGCCAAAGGTCACAATAACAGTTAATATTTATTGAACATCCATGTGCCAGACCTACACTAAGTGCTTCACAGGCATTGCCGCCTTTGACCATGGTGTGGTCATTGGCACTATGTGATAATATTTGGCTCAATACCTTGGTTAATATCTTCAATATTATTTCACAGTTTTTTTATAGGACTGTGATTAAACTTTGAAATACTAAAATCCAAGGTGTCAAATATTCTTCTGTAATTAAAAAACAACACATACCATTGTATGTTCCACTTAGAACAGCGTAAGAGAAGATAGCTAATAATTTTAAACTTCTGCTCGAAGATAGGCTCTTGGGAACTTTGACATATTTTTTCCTCCCTGGAAAAATATGAATTGGAAATATACTAATAAATTCAGTAAGGGAAATGACATGGCTTAAATTTTTGTATTACATTTATTTAATTTGGGATTATATTAATTAGATATCTTCTTATCTGCTTAGTGATGTTTAACATAGGTCCTTACTAACATATGGTTTCAAAGGCCAGTGAAATTGTCACATCTAATGGAAACAGAGTTCAAAGACAAAATTCTCTCATCCCATTTCTTTACGAGCCTCTTAAAAATTCAGGGCACCTTTTAAAAAGCCGTTAGAGAAGATTGACCTTTAACATCATCATTATATCTAATGTTATCACATTTTACAATGTCACTGACTCCACTTTTAACCTTAGGTAGTTGATTTTGCTAAGCATGCTGTAAAACTGCTAACATTTTCTTTCCCCAAATCTAATAGAGGAAGGTTCTGCTGCTCTCCTCCTCCTCCTCCCTTGCCTCTGGCTCTGCGTTCTGCCATACACCTTTCTGCAGCGACACAATGTTCTCTGTCAGCTCTGCTCAGTGCCACTAGCCACGTGTGGCGTGTCGAGCACTTCAAACGTACAAGTGCAGCTGATGAACTGAATTTCAAATTGTATTTGTTTTAATTAACTGAAATTTAAATGGAAACAGCCACATGTGGCTGGTGGCTACCATAACGGAAGCCCAGCTTTCGTGTTCTTTCAGCACAGACTCTGTTCTGAGGACTTCAGTCTTTTCTCCTAATTGGTCTTCATCCTCTTTCTGGCAGGGGAATACTCCTCTTTTAATGTTACTGGTTATTCTTGTACTAACAAAGGTATTTTCTTTTATGATAGCTTAACTTATAATCTATGGGTGTTTCCATGAATTAAGAATAAATTTGATTTGTAGTGAGAATGCCAACTTGGGCAGGTAACTCTGTATAGTCCTTACACAATAGGGAGAGTGTGTCATTGCTCCTCTTACTTGGGGTCATTATAGTCTTCGGTAGACCTGCTTGCCAAATGTCTACAAACATATCTGGGCGGTTTCTGTCTGCTCTCCCAAATGCTTCCCATGATGGAAACAATGTGGAGGAAAGAGCTTGGACTTGAGTTTGGATTCCAGTTCTCACCATGGCTTCTGGAGCAAGTTTCTTCTTCCTCCGAGCCAACGTTCCCTCCTAGAGTTGTTGTTAGGTTTCCCACTTCAGAGTACATTTGGTTTATTTGTCTTTCTCCTAAACTGACCCTAGAACTTTCTATCTCTGAAGTGGTGTAGTACCTGATATCAGAGCAGATGTTCCATAAATGTCTGTTTCCATTGAACAAATAAAAAAAAATGCATTTTATTTTAACATAACATTAAAATTCCTTACTCACAAATTTTTCTTTCTTCTTTATATCTGTATACTGGGAGAAGGACTAAAAACTTATTTGAAGAAACATTGAAAGGTAGAGGCATCTGATATTTTAAAATAGATATTAATCTTTCCTTCCTTCCTTCCTTCCTTCCTTCCTTCCTTCCTTCCTTCCTTCCTCCCTCCCTCCCTCCCTCCCTCCCTCCCTCCCTCCCTCCCTCTCTCTCTCTCTCTCTCTCTCTCTCTCTCTCTCTCTCTAGGTTGTAAATTACATCACAAGGAATATAATCAATAATATTGTAATAACTATGTATGGTGTCAGGTGGGTACTAGACTTATTGCAGGGGTCACTGTATACATTATATAAATGTCTAACCACTATGCTATATGTCTGAGACTAAAATAATATTGTATTCAACTGTATTTGACAATTTTTTTTAAAGTTTAAATAAAATAAATGGTAGGATACTTTCTACTATAGTTAAATAATTATCATTTTAATGAATCTTGACCTAAAAACTTTCTGCATATTTTAATAAAAAATTTGTTATTTAAAAATATTTAGACAGTGGTAAAATATATGGCTCGATCTAAAGAGAGGGAATTTTTATAAAGCGTATTGTTTAGTAGACATCATCCTAGGTTGATGACACATTCAGTGGAAGTATCTATTATTTTGCCCATGTCAAGTGCCCAAAGAATGAACTGAAGCAGGTGAGAGTTGGGATAATGAGTCAATTATCCATGATGTAACTGCTCATGGACATGTGTCAAATAAAGAAATGTTTTAAGTGAAGATCCTGAAAACATGATTGATGACTGGTTCTAGTCTTGGGGAAATGTAAGCTTTAAAATGTTTAGAGTCAAGTTGAGAAAGTACAATGAACACCAAACACAAATTCAAGGTTTCTTATTGAGCAGCATTCAACCCATTGCCCACGAAAAAGCTTTCATCTCGAAAGATGAAAGAATAAAATGGAAACTAGAACACTGAAGGCTACTTCGGAAGCATGCATTTATTTGGGCATCTGGTAGTAATCCACTAAACACAGTTATGGTCTATTGGAGAACAACCAAAACAGATTTTCCAAGCAAGATTCTGCCAGATGTAGTTGCTTTTCACTATGGAAAAAGAAAAATGCAGAGAAGTACATATACCAGTGGTTCTCAACCTTCCTAACGCCGCGACCCATTAATACAGTTCCTCATGTTGTGGTGACCCCCAACCATAAAGTTATTTTCGTTGCTATTTCATAACTGTAATTTTGCTACTGTTATGTCTTAGGCGACCCCTGTGAAAGGGTTGTTCGACCCCCAAAGGGGTCGCGACCCACAGGTTGGGAACCTCTGATACACCAATGTTACATTTTAAAAATTTTATTTGAAAGTCACTTCAGTATCTCCTTTATAAAAGTATTGTCTTCATCTTTAATAATAGTTCTTTTAGCCGAGTGCTATAGATTTCGATGATCAATTTCATTATTTCTGTTCAGTTAAAAGAGTTAATTGCATTGAAAAAGACATTTGCATGGTCTTCAACACAATGAGTATGTAACTGGAAATAAAAGGAATGTCTGGTTTGTTATTGATGAAGGAGTTAGGCTACAGACCTTGAAGATGCAAGATCAAATCATCTAAAAAGAGAGGTCAGGGTATGCACATAAGTGTGTTGCACACAAAGACAATCAAGCACTTCTTGGTTTACTAAGGACTTCTGGTTTCCAGTTATCTTTAAAAAATGTACATTTAAAAATACTGGAAAGAAATTGCATCAGGTCAGTCAAATGTACTTACAGCAAAATCACTTTTAACTGTCAGAGAGGGTTTTCAGTTAATATAATTGAAATTTAGTTCTGCTCTGTGACAAGCAAAATCATTGTTTATCAAACATACCTAATTACATATTTGACCTAAAATTAATCAATATAAACACAGAAAAGCTGGCACTCGAGCAGAATTGGAGTCTCATTGAAGGACAGTTTTATACCGCATAAAGAATATTGTCAATAGTATTGTAATAACTATGTGTGGTGTCAGATGAGCACTAGACCTGTCCGGGTGATCACTTTGTAAGGTAGATACATGTCTGGTCACTATGCTTCACACCTGAAACTTATATAATAATGTATGTCAGCTGTAATTGAAAAATAATTTTTAAAAAGACAACTTAAAAAAAGAGGCAACTCAGAGAAAGGAACAATTTTGCAAAGTGAGGTCAATTATAGCACCTGTAGAATGAAAACAAAAGATTGTAAACAGAGGAGAATAAAATAAAATTGTTACCACGTAAGTCTCAAAGAAGTATAAAATACCTCAAACTTCTTTTTTTGTATTTAAAAATTATTTTTTATTATTTTTACCTAATTCTTTTGAATAAGACATAGCATTTTCATTTGTTTTCTATTAGCCAACTGCCTCTGGAACTAGAAATAGATTGCTGGACTTGGCCTATTATATATGACTGAATGCTGGTTTGTGCTATTTTATCATTAATATAAGGGTTCAGGTTTGGCCTTTTTTGTTGTGAATGGTTATTATTTATTTAGATATTAGGTGAATAAGTCATTGTTGAATTGCAATAATGTGGTTATTAACTAAGCATGTAGTTGACGGGAATAGAATAGTTGGGAATGTAATAATTAAGATTACAATAGGTAGGCCTATTATTGTAGGGGTAATGAATGAGGCAAATAGATTTTTGTTCACTTGCTATTTCAGGGAGTTGAGTGTATTTCAGGGAGTTGAGAGATATGCAGACCTCCATTTTTTTTTTTTTTTCTTTTAGCCAAGAATATTGGCTAGTAGACTATGGTTGTTGTTTCATGAATTGGAGATGAACTAGAGATCAATGATTTATAGTTCTGAAAACATTATGAACTTGTAAACAAAGACTTAAGATATTGTTGATCTTTTTCTGGGAGTGATCACCTAATGTGATCAGTGGGGACATAGGTGTTTGAGTTATCTAAAGCAGAGTTGTCAGCTTTGAGACAGAGCCTCAAGGAGGTCAGATGTCCAGAAAGGGAAGTCACTGGTAGCTTGGAGGGACAGTGCTGGCCATGCATGGCATCCCTCAGTAAAAGAGCAGCTTTGTGGAGGTGGGAATCCTAATTCCAAAGTCAAGGTGAGAATTGTTGTCTGAGAGGATATGAAACCTGATCAACAGAGGTTTCTTGCACCTGGCATTGCCCCAAATCTTTTCTCATCCCAAGCTCTTAGTCTTTGCAAACTTTTGCATAACTCTCTGTCTCTATCAGCCTTGCCCCTTTCCATCTGAAAGGTCAAGGTCATTCTATTTCACGCAGTTTAGTGCTAAAGTCCACATTCACAGTCTGTGCACTTGGATGAGGCAGGACTGACTAAATGCTCTTTTTCTGAGTCTCTGCAGTTGTTTCTGATGGATCTGTCTCTTCAAACTCAGCCCATGTGGTGTGGGCCCGAGACGGGATAAGTGGGCTTTCTCCAAGGCCCTTACAAGAACAGCTAACAAATCTGTTCTTTTATTGACATTTCTATTCTCAGAGGCTTGGCTGTTGTTGGAGCATTCATCACAAAAATGTATTTCCTAAACATGGTTTCCTGATTTTGAAGTTCATCATTTAAGTATCTGAATGTACTGTTCTGTGTGAAAAACAGACATTATTGTTGAAACAAAGACTTACGTTTAAATCAGTCTGTGCTGCGTGCAATCAGTGATTTCTGCTCACGTGTTTTTATTCACAGTGGACATTTGTCACTGGACCTCAGTCAGCCTTACGCCAGATAGTGTTCTAAGTAATGCCTTATTTTCCAACTTTTTGATGTAAATGTTGGTGATGTTCTGCTTTCAGTAATTTATTTGGTTACAAAAAAATGAGAACATTAGTAATTTCCTTTCCTAAAAAATTAATTAGCTTTTTTTGGGAAAGAAAAATAATATGAGCCTGTTGTAAATATTCAATCAGTACAAAAATGCATTGAAAATAAGTGTTTACTGTGTTCTTAGTAGTTACCACAGCTGGTATATACCTTTCTAAACATTGTATATGCATATAATTTCTTTCAACTCTATCCCTCTCTTCATGTATATAGATGCAATGAGAAAAAATTATTTTGAATGTGCATATATACTACACATAAACTACTGAAACTTGTTTTTACAATTTTACATTATATTATGGACATTATTCTTGAAAGCCTTATGTTTATGCTTTTGTGGTATGGGGTATACATTTTAAATTTTCATAGCTAGTATACCAACATGTCCTCTGAATTCAAAATAACTTTCTTACAGGGAAATTATATATATATGATTATATATATAATATATATATATTATATATAATTATATATAGATATTATTACATATATTACATATATTAAATATATATATTATTAGGGAACATAGTGAATTGTATTGTAATAACTATAATTTTATTATTAGTTTTATTTTTCACAAAGAGTCAGCCTCTTTCTTGGTTGTGAACATTAGCTGGTCATACAAGATTATTAGGCTAAGAGAAAGTAAATACTCTTTTGGATGCCCTTCAAACATCTAAATGTGGCCAGCATTCTCTCAACAGGGCCCATTTGGAGGCCAGCGCTGAGAAGTGGAACAGGTTGCTGATGTCCTTGGAAGAGCTGATCAAATGGCTGAACGTGAAAGATGAGGAGCTTAAAAAGCAAATGCCCATCGGAGGGGATGTTCCAGCACTGCAGCTCCAGTACGACCATTGTAAAGTAAGTTGGCCACATAGGGAGGGTACCTTTTAAGGTTAATTTTGATTTGGTGAAGTAAATGCTCAAGATAAAATTCTAGATAAATATCAGTTGAACCAATTGTCACAGGTTTCCCCCCACCCCACATCACCCTTTGCTTCTAAGTTCCAGTATTTAGGCGCAGTAAGAGATCAACAATAATAACTAGTAATAAAATAGAACAGTCATAACAGTACACCATAAGAAAAGTTATGTGAATGTGGTCTCTGTCTCTCTCAAAATGTCTTACTGTACCGTACGCAACCTTTTTTTTTATGATGTGAGATAAATAAAAGGCCTTATTTAGTTGAGAACTTTCACCTTTTCCCTAAAAAACAAAACAAAACACTTCAGGGCTCCTCTTTGACGTGTTAGAACTGCCAGCATCACTACTCTGATGCTTTGGGACCATCGCTAAGTAAAATAAGGTGACCTGAACACAAGCACTGTGATGCTGTGCCAGTCGACCTGGGGCCTGAGATGGCTACTAAGCGACTCATGAGTGGGTTGCATTACAGAATAAAGGGATGATTCACATCCTGAGCAGGACGGTATGAGTTTTCATCACATGAGCCACGTGGCGTGCAACTGAAAACACGAATTGTTTATTTCTGAAATTTTTTGTTTAATATTTTCAAACCGCAGTTGACTGCCGGTAACCTAAACCATGGCAAGTGAAACCACGGATAAGGGGGGATTGCTGTAATGGTTGACAAAGGTGGAGACCGACTGAACATGCTCCCACGCTCGTGGGAATCCTCCTGCAAAGTGGGAAAGGTCAATGGTGCGGGAGGGAGGGTACCATCCGGAAACAGTGATGGGTGGATCCGATGTACACCTGGGGCAGTTGGTCTGAAGGACAAGGGCAGAGAGTTCATCCATTTTGACAGGGAGCTGTCTGAATTACTCTATTTTGAACCATGCAGTATTATTTAGGGAAGTTGAATTGATTTGACGTAATCTCTCAATGCTAAATTAGAATGTTTAGAGATTACGAGATGAATTATTTTTTAAGGAGACAAAGATATTTAACACTGATTTGTTCATTATTCCGGGAGATATTATCACATAAATGCAAGTCTTGAATGTCATTGTACACAAGTATTTAAAGATCCATTTAAAAAGTACTATATCCACCCTGGCCGGTTTGGCTCAGTGGTTAGAGCGTCGGCCTGCGGTCCAGAGAGACCCAGGTTCGGTTCCCGCTAAGGGCATGTACCTCGGTTGCAGTTTGTCCCCAGCCCTGATTGGGTCATGCAGGTGGCAGCCACTCGATGTGTCCCTTTCACGTCGATGTCTCTCTCTCTCTCTCTCTCTCTCTCTTCCTCTCTCTCCCTCCCACTCTATCTGAACAAAAAATGAAAAATGTCCTCGGGTGAGGATATAAAAAAAAAAAAAAAGCACTGTATCCTTCAGTTGTGGATAAGACAAGTACACATCCACAAAAAGGATCTAAAACCAGGTGAGTACACAAATGTGGATGTTACGTGAATAAGCACTTAAGTTTTACATGAAAATGTCCAGTGACATCATTATGTATGGAGTAAAAAACACCTCGACTGGACACGGGTTACTACAAGCTAGAAAATCATTAAGTTGCTCCAAAGTTGCTTCCAGTGATGTGAACTCCATGTGAAAGAGTTATGGGAAAAAACTGAATAACTATAAGTGGACATCTGTCTAACCGATGTCTTCAGCAGTTTGTATATTCAAGTTGACTGGAAACTTTCGGGGGGCTTTTCTCATTTGGACAGTGTATTGTCGTCTATCCAGAGGCACCTTATGTTAGGCCTGTCTGTACAAAGTTATTGAACTTAGCACATGGCCTTAGACCCAGTTTCAAGTCCCACCTCCTCCACTCACTAGCTCTATGGTCTAGGCTTTGGGGCAGACTGTCTAACCTCTTCATTCCTGTGTGTGACCATCGGTGTATATGAACCACTTAGTACAGCACACATAGTACGTGCTCAATAAGCTTTAGCTGTTGGAGTATTCTTTAAACTAGGACTTATATTTTCTAGTATTTTTTAAAATTTCAGGTGCTTCATGTTTGCATTTTGTATTTTTTTCATAGATTCATTGTGTTTGGGCACTATATGTTTTGATATCATAACTTACATTTATTATTTTAGCCTGTTGGTACTTAAAAAATAACAGACTACTTACTTAGAAAATGGGATAAAGTCATTGAAACAGCAATATTTTTGAGAATTTATATAGAATAAGATACTATATGAGAGTCTAGAGACTGGAAGATGATTTATTTCTTGTTCTTAATAAAAGAAAACAGCTTATGCCAAGCCCATAAGGCATGCAGTGCCTTTTGTTAACTTATCCAAGGTTACTAGGCAAAGTATAAATGTTTAACCATGAACCTAATTACCTTTAAACACATCATTTGAATGTTACCGTAGTTTATAAGCAAGGGACACAATTAATATGCATTATCTTACATTTGCATTTGTGTGACTTTCTCCTGGGCTCCAGCTGCTTTCACCGTCCCGGATAACTATGGTAAGAGACTTTGGTATCTCTTATTAATGTGTGCAGCCACCTTGGGTACATAGTGATTGGTTTATGGGAACTCATATATTCTCAAACTCTTCTGATTCCTGCGTATATTTCTGTGTTATAGTCTTTTATATGTGCATCAGTGATTTTATGACTCTTTTTCATAACTGTTCTTTGATAATGGCAGTGCCAATTACTTCATCCATGCATCCATCCATGCATCCATCCATGCATCCACGCATCCATCCATCCACGCATCCATCCATCCATCCATCCATCCATCCATCCATCCATCCATCCATCCATCCACTGACACTATTCACCGAATGCCTTATATGTGTAATTTGATACTGAATATAGAAAGGGCAATGAGGCACAGCCTCTGCACTTCAGTGACATATTTTAACAATTCCTGTACCTAAAAGCTCTGTGCTTGTGGCTGTATCCAGAAGGAATATTATATACTTAAGTTGTTAAGTGATGGCTCCAAGACGTCTGTTTAGGATGATACTACTGTGAGGTCATGCTTTAAAACATCTCGGCTGCTCAAACCTCTAGCAATGATAGATACATTTTTAAAAAGCCAGAAAACCAAATATGGAAAAATTGGGCTCCACAATACGACATACATTCTCTAGACCAGAAACAAAGCAGAAAAACAAAGTATCTAATAGGGTTGATGATGCTGAAAACGGTAGCCATCCTGGGTGACGAGGAAGCAGAAGCCCATGGCACAGTCTGTGTTCACGGTCTCTCTCACATATTGAAACGAGTGACGCACAGATGGCATCACTTCCTTCTGTCATGTGACTCAGGAATTGATGTTAGGAAACATCAATATATTTTGGATCCTCAATTAAATGCCTATACTTTCTTGGTTGTTTTAACCAGTGACTCAGAACATTATAGGTTTTCAGCAACAACAATAATAAATACTTTATTTAATATTTAACAAAATGTACACATAAGCAGACTCATTAAATAATAGTAAGTCAAAGGGCCCTGACAGTAAAGTGTGTGTCATGGGGCCTGGTACACAGTTAACGCTCAGTGAGCAGTGACTGACACTCCTCCCATAATGGCTGAGAATCTGTCATGATAGTTTTGATCATTTTTGTTTTGTTTAACATTAAGGCTATATGAGTTAATTAAATAAAAGCATGTTAATACCTGCTATTTACCATCTAGTCCATACAGCCCAGCAGAAGTAGCTTCCCATTACGATCTTGGATTAACCTGTTAAATTAGACAAGGGTCACCTTCCAGTCTTTGCAAATATCAGTTTGTAAATAACACAATCATTTTTTTCTCATCTAGGTATATATTAAATGCCCTCAAATCTCAAAATAAATTATTACTTTCAAATATATCATTTTAATGGATAGTTGGATTTTGCATATGCTGACTTAAATTTTTAGTGTCATTTTTATAGATGGCGAGGTTACTTATATGCCCCTTCCCTTCTGAGAATGTGAGATTATCATTCAATCAACAATTACTTGGAAAATACCTACAATGTATGTAGCGTTCATTTGTAATGTTACGGATTTGCTTCTGTTAAATACTTAAGACTGGATAAAATTGCAGGTGCAGGTTTTGCTTTTCAACTTTCATTCATTCTCAGACCAGTGTAAATACTAAGTTATGGGGGGGCAGTTATCAGAGCTCTAACTCCCTTTCTCCAGTAGATTGCATGTTTGAATTTAGAAAAGGAAATCACCAAGAATCACTGATAGGATATGATTCAGGTAAAATCTCATGTAGATTTGTCCATTCCTTCAGGGCTACTCTGTCCTTGGCTTAAACCAATGTAACTCCTGTATTCAAATCTCATTATATCAGAGTCAGGACATTAGGGCCTTAACTTGCCAAAATACATAAGCAAACTTATTAAAATAACATGTTTGAACATTATCTTTAAAACAGCAACACCCCACCATAAAATTTAGTGTGTGTGTGTGTGTGTGTGTGTGTGTGTGTGTGTGTCCTGGTAAAGCAATCTGAGATTCCCCCTTCAAACCTGTAATTTCAAGGTCTGGCTGTGTTATGACGCTAGGTATGATGGAAATTAGCCTCTTGCTAAAGTTGCTTAAAATTAATTGCCGAGCTCCCCTCTTACTGTGCCACCTGTGTTGACTTCCTTCTTATCACATAGCAGGTGCCCAGCCCCAAGCAGCCAGTTAGCCAGGAGAGGCAGCCGATCTCTAAGCGAGCCTGCACCTACCTGCCGCGTTCCATTCAGTGGCGTGCAGTCTCACCTGTCACTTAACCTGATAGGTGTGATTGGACCTCGCCCGAAGGGTTTATCCAAGTCCAGAGGGAGAATCAAGACAGCCTAGTACCTGTCACACGCTGGTGGCAAAATTAACAGTGGACCACAAATGTAGTCAAGAAATAGAAGTCTGTGGAACCAGGTGGTGTAGTCCAGGCCTTGATTCAGCCCATTCCTAATGAACTGCCTCAGGGCATATGTAGCCCAGAGACAATTTCATTTATCTAACACTTCATTTCTTTATTCAGGGAATTTCTGTGTTGCACCTGATGTTTGCCAGACACATTGCTAGGTACTGGGCATGCATCAGTTTGTGACTGTTATTGCTGTCACAGAGGTCACCCTCTAGCAGCAGAGACAAGTTTGAAAAGGAGTAATGACAGTAGATATCAAAAGCACTGTAATGGGAGCGTGGACGCCAGCCAGGGAGGCACAGGTGAATCATGACTGTTTGTACTTCGGAAGATTGGGGAGGACTCCATAACACAAGTAGCCTTTGAGCTAGAAAGATGCTTTGGAATAAGAATTCACTACAGCTTTTTACTGAAGCTGCTAGCAGAAAAATCCTCCGCACGAGCCATGGTATGACTTGGAGTAAGCAATAGAGTGAGAGGTGGCGTTCACCTCCCTTTTTGATTACACACTGAATAGACTGAAATGGAAAGAAAATGCAAGTTCAGCACCTGATACAGCACTTTATAGTAGTAAATACCGAACATATTTGCTGGGTAAAGAAATACATTTATGTATGCATGTATTTTAAAAATGTAGGCGAGAATACTGTTTTATCGCTCGGAGAAGCTGGAGGATTCCTGTCTTAGTTTTAGCATTCATACTTAGTATTCTGATTGAGGCATCATTCTTTTTTATGTCAATGGGATGGAACCAAAATAAATTTATATATTAACTGTTCATTTAGGGCCATTGACCAAAACTTCTAAAGCACTATGAAGGGAGATTTTTCTAAACATTTCATCTGCATACCGATGAAAAGTAAGCCTGTTTCCTTTCCCTTTTTCATGTGGTTTTATTAGCACTATCAAATTTAATGACGCTTCTGCCCTTTTTTACTGTCGTATTATAATGGCTTCGGATCCATATATGCTGATTTAGCTTTGAAAGCAACTTGGGGAAAAAAGCAAATTACATTCTAACAGATTCTTTTTATGTTGGCATCATTTATCTTTTTCTGCTTGCATTCTTCAAGAAGCAGTGCTTTTGTGAAACCAGAAGCTAAGGAAGCCTGCTGTACCAGCAGTAGCTCTGTGGTTCCAGGTCAGACAGATGCCCTGCATCTAGGGCCGGCTGTGCGGGGAGTCCCATGTGTCACGGCCAGGCGGGGCTCTGCTCTTAGAAGGGCTCTGCACTCGGTTACTGCCCTGCTGCCTCCGTGTCGAAGTCCTGAGTCCTATTGGTCAAGGGGCCCTGAGATTTCACTGCACACAGGACTCTGCAAACTGTACAGCAGGCCTGCTTGCATCATAAACCAACACTTTTACAAGAATGAACTTCTATAAGACTTACTGTAAGCACCCTCTTTAACCCGTCCTGAGCCCCCCTCACTTACATGCCCTTCATTGTGACTGTGATGTCTGTTTGTTACTGTTGGCTGAGTTGTGATTAGTGGTTTCTTTCTTTTTATTTCCTTAATCCTCACCCCAGGGTATTTTTCCATTTTTCTTCAGACAGAGTGGGAGGGAGTGAGAGAGAGAGAGAGAGAGAGAGAGAGAGAGAGAAACATCGATGTGAGAGAGACACATCGACTGGTTGCCTCTCGCATGACCCTGGCCAGGGCTGGGGACGAACCGTAACCGAGGTACGTGCCCTTGACCAGAATCGAACCACTGAGCCAAACCGGCCAAGGCTGTGATTAGTCTGTGATGAGTGGTTTCTTAACAGTCCTCCCTTTCCAGCTGACTCACTAACTGTTCTTCTGTTCTGTCTCTTTACTTGACTCGTAGATCACTACTCTATCCTGGTATTCTTCTCACCTCACTGGTAGCTCCTTCTCACTCTCTTTTACTGGTTCCTCCCTTTTCCCTCAACCTCCTAAAACGGGGGTGTACCAGGGGTCAGGCCCCGCCAACTTCTCTGTCCCTATTGCTCTCTGAACTCGTCTGTGTCTCCTGGTTTTACCAGCCATCTACATGCCAACGACTTCCAAATGTATATCTGTGCACATGTCCTCTCTACTTGGGAATCGGACAGACACCTCCAGCTTACGATGTCCACTGAATTCCTGAACTTGCGTCTCAAGCTTCTTCTGCTCGGTCTTCCCCATTTCAATTGATGGCATATTCCAGTTGGTAGGCACAATACAATAATCACTTCAATATTGTCTTTCACACTCAGTTTGTTAGGAAATCTCGTTGGTTCTATGTGCAAAATATAGAATCTGAATCTGACTACCTGTATAAAGTTCTTCGTAGCTACAATTATCAGTCTGTGTTTTGTTTTTTAGCACAATAGCTAGAGTTTTCCCATTCAAATAAATCAGGCACTCTGTCTAATTCAGAATAAAAGCCACAGTCCTCAAAATGGTTTTTAAGACACTACATGATCTGACCTACCTCCTGTTCATACCTTGCTCGCCTCGTTTTTACTGTTTTCTCTTACGTCCTGGTTTCAGCCACTCTGGTCTCTTGATGTGCCTTCGGTCCCAGCTCCATGCTGTCTTCTATGCTAGGAATTCTCTTTCCTTGTTTTCCACATGTTTGCTCTGTGGCACCTTCCCAGTGAAGCCCACCCACACTTCTCTATTTAATTGTAACCCTCCACCCAGCATTCTTAACCTCTCTTACCCTGCTTTATTTTGTTTGTTTCTTTTTCTGTAGCATTTGTCATCTTATAATATAATTACTTACTTATTTTCTGTTACCTCCTTGTCTATGCCTGGCACTCAGCATGCCCAAGATATATTTGTTGAACGTTGAATGAATGAAATATAAACAACGATAACATGTCCTTTGGTATGAATGTTCCTTTTTCTCTCTCTTTAATCCCTTTTTACTTATTCATGTTTGAAAATGTAATACATTTTGATAATATTTCTACTTTAAATAGCTGAATCTTAAATAAAGGTAAGAGCTGACCAAAAACTAAGCAACAATCTTTTCTCAAGAGCTAGACATAATTTCAATTACACGACATACTTGAAGTTGTAAGAAAATTAATCAACACCATTATACTTTATGCTTTTATATTGTAGTCAGCTAAGAGGTTACCTTTTGCCTGTCTTAATACTGCTTACATTATTCAAAACTGGAGATGGAAAGATTTTTGTGTGAGGGCAAAAGAATTGGTATGTGTTGATTGTTGAGGTAGCATTTAAAATGCAGATTGTTACTTTACCTTTTTGTGCTGAATACTACCAGATTCTCCCAGTGTTAGTGCTTCTCTGTTCTGTAGAAATTTGACACCTTGAAAACCTGATGATTTATGATTCCTAAGAAACCTAGGGAATAGCTTAAACACATGGTTACTCTTTCAGTAACTATGGTGTCATGTATTACAATTTATAAATAAATCTAGTCTCAGAGATATTATTGAAGTAAAACATAAGGAAAAGTTTTGATTGTTATAGATAAAAAAGTATGCTTCTAAAAATAATCGCAAATCTTAACAATGCTCTTCTTTAAAAATAGTAATTTGTTCAATGATAAATGAACTTGATTTCATTTGGCATTCCTTCCTTAAAAATATGCTTTTAAATTATGAAAATAATATTATATTAATAGATTTTTGTAATATTAAGAACAAAAACATGGGCATAATTTTACCACTGTAACACAAACATTTTCATTTTTCATTATTTCCTTTTTGCGTATTCACCTTTCACACAGTTTTAATAGAGTATGTGGGTTTTATCCTGTCTTTTTCACTCAGGTGTATGTCATGCCTATTTATTCACATTGCTATGTAGTCATTATTACAATAATTTTTCAAGGTTGCATAATGGTCTCTAGTGGAGCCACACCTTGGTGACCTAAATATTTTCCAGGTGTTAGGTATTTAAGTTGGTTTCACTTTTTATTAATCGTAAATAATGTTATCATGAAAAGTTTTGTGTTTGTATCTTTTTTCTGGATTATTTTCTTAGGACATATTCCCAAAGCTGAAATTCTTGTTTCACACACTCTGCGCATAGTAATGGCTCTTGACATATTGCCAGCCTACTTTCCCAAATGATTGAACCAATTTTCTGCCTCCAGCAACATATGAAAATGAAGTTTCATTGCATCCTTGCCTGTGATTTCTCATTTTTTGTGCCTCTTGCTGGTGAACATTGTCTTTTTTGCATTAAAAGGCTTATATTTCATGTCAGTACATGAATTTAGAGGTTTAGGATGTCAGATGTTTGACTCAGGTTTCTCTCCCAAAGAGCAGGAAGAGGTGAACTGATTGGATGTTTTCATTTAGTTTTGCCTAAAAGGATAGGGAAAAAGTGGTCCATTGTTTGTTAAACTGATCAGTTGAAGAAATTTGGTATTTATATCAAATTAGTGTGTGTGATGCAATCTGGCTATTTTTCCCACCAAAGAGGCTTACATCACTATTTTATTCTGGTGCAGATTGGTTCACGAAAAGACACTACATTTATTTGCTATCTAAAAATCGAAAGTGACATAAGAGGCTTTATGCTTGACAAACACTTTCGCGTAATCTTGGAGGACCACATAATTCCATTTTTCTCACAAAGAACTAATTCGTCCCTTAGAAGAGTTAAATTCAGTTGTTACTGCTAATGGAGTGTTGGGTACTGATACTGGTTGTCCAAACTGTGGATAAAACAGCTAGAACTTTCCTCCACATGCAACTACATAGAGGCTGAGGAGAGAAATTCTGTTTCAGAGACCAATGGTAAGATGTTAGATTAGCATGTTTTAATAGTAGCTAATTATTCTACAGCACTGGATAGTTTTAAAATATGTTTAAATTTACCATTTCACCTGTGCAGTTATGTGCTGTCTCTCTTGGCCTGTCGGGGGGTCAGCGCAAGGCAATGAACTACAAGCACATGCTGGTAGGAGTGAGGGGGAGCATTGCAAGAAAGCAAAATGCTCTAGATCTCTGGATGCAGCCCAGTTTATTTGCAGAGTGTTTCCCCAGGTTACATGTTGATTTAGATAAATTATTTCCTTGAGATTGGCACCTCTGCACACCATACAGCCAAGCCTTGTCTCTTGCTTTTTACTGGGAAAGAGACATCAAAGATAAAAAAATAACAAACCCATCCATGCCTGGGCATGGCCCATTATCATCTAGCAGTGGTCTTCCAACCCTTTGTCATGCAAACTGTATCTATTCACATCCAAACAAAACATTCAGTACCAAACAGGGCGGTCTTCCTGCCCTCCGGTCAAACCTGTCTGTCCACACACACTTTGATCCTAAGCTGGCCAGGTCATGAGAATGCACATCACAAGGTTACAAATAGTTCATCTACCAAACCCTCATCCCTACAGTTATGTAGAATGAAAGATTTTGTTATTCACATGCAGAGAAGTTGTGGGGGGGGGAGGGGGGGACCCAAGGACACATCGTGGGTAAGGGTACCTGCTGGGCTGTAACACAAGGATTTGGATTGCAAATTTCTATCTGGTTTCACTACACTCCAAAAAAAGTTTTTTAAATGCCTTCTTATTTTTTATACACAAATACATTGAGTTTCCATTCTACCCTCCGGGGCATAGATGTATCTTCAGAGAGGTTTCAGTCTGATGTGGGAATCAGGTCTGCAAAGAGGCTGGGACTGGCACAGAGGATGCCGAGAGCTGTGGAAGCGTAGAGGAGGGCAGGCTGGCTCTGCAGGGGAGCCAGATGATGTTTATACCAAGGTGAGGTGGTATTGGAGCTAGGTCCCTAAAAGTCAGCAAAGATGGCCTTAGTGGATCCCTTTTACTGTGACCAGTTAGCATCAATGACATTGCTAAGAAAGCACACAGACACTGTGTCCTGAGAAAGAACATTTCCTGTAAAGAGCTATAAGAAGACTACTTCTCTGCTCTACTGCTCAGAGTTCTTTCATGCTGATTTCTTCTCCGGGTCAGCTTCATATGAGCTACTCCTACTCACCAGGAGTTTTCTTCCTTGATTCCCATTTTTCCTTTCAAGTTGGTTTACTTATTTCTTCATTCATTCACCCAACAGATGTATGTACTGAGTGTTGCAATGTAAATATGGAGAAGGAGCCAGCCATTGGGGATTTAACGCAAAGCTTTCTGAATCGCAGTGGCCGTGAGGCAGGAAAAGCTTGGCATATTCTAGGAATGGAAGTAGAGACTTTGAGGCTAGAAATTAGGGTGTGCTAGTAGTTGAGGTTGGAGAGTAAGGAAGGTCCAGATCTTGGTCAGAAGTTTAGAATTGGTCCTAAGTGTACCAGGAAACCATTGGAGAGTTTTAGGCAGGAAAGCAAAAGGATCTGGCTCATCTATAATTTTCATATCATCTAGAAAACATTAAGAAAAGTGTATCCCCGTTGATTTTGGGGCTTGATATATGGACAGTTTGGGTGATGGCTTTAGATTAAAGACAGAAGAGGAAATGGTTGTAATTTAAAGAAGAGGAAATTACTCCAGGATTTTGTACATACTTACATATTCACATGTCTTCTTCCCTTGTCTGTCCAGTATGACAGGGACAAGTTGCCAGTTTAGGACAGAAGAGGATGGCACCGATTTCCCTCCTTCCGTAAGGTTCTCTCGGACCCTGCTTTCACGCTGAGAGACTGGCAGGACCCTGCCCATGTCAGTGCTGACAGGAATAACTGATGTATTGTGGCCATTTGCTGGGCTGATGCCATGTTCCTGGTGAAAACAGAGAGCCGCTGATTGGCTCGTGAGACTCCTGACTTAAGCCACACCAGTCCCTCCTTTATGCCTCCTTAGCCCTTAATCCCCTGCTCTGCCCACTAAATGGTGGCAGGTGCGGGGAAGTGTCCCCAGGCCATCACAGGAGGATCATTGAGAATCTCTCTGTAGGCACTTAGGGTTGAATGAGGAGTGATTTATTCTGCCCTCTGGCAAGTGATAGAACCCCAGTAGCTACCAAAGAGCACCCTGAGTTTGAAAGGGGCAGAGCCGTGGCAGGAAAGGTGGGCTGTGCTAACGGTGGGCACGGAAGTCACTGCGAAGGAAGACTCCGGTTTTTAGTAGTTAAATTCTGGTGTTTGAATCAGGTCTTCAGTCAGTGACACTCCAGGGCTTCGTTTTGGTTAAAATGAGCATACAGACGCTACTTAACAGGAAGGACAATGAGAGACCAGATTGCCTCGCCTGTATATTCTGTTTACTTGAATTGCCTTTCCCCTAATTACCTTTAATTGAATTCCAATTTCTTTTTCATACACAGTTCACATGTTTTTGACCAGGTAGCTTGCGACCCCCTCTGCCTCCCTCCTCCCTGTGTATTTCCCCAGTGCCCTGGTTATACCTCTCAAAGGTTTGTGGCACTTTCTACATCCTCACTAGCATTATTCTTTCCTCTTTAGTATACATTCCTTGCCTTGGGATCATGGCTTACTAACCGCTATCTTCTCTTGTGCCTGACATATTTCCTTATGGATTATATGAACTTAATATTTATTTTGAAATTTTTAGAAACCTTTTAGGAAAATTCTTTTATACTCTCATACCATCTTAGGAAGTGGAGAGAATTTTTTCATACGGCTATGGGACAGTCATGGTGCCATTTATTATGCTTGACTCTTGAGGTAGCTGAGATTATATTCCCTTATATTAAACACCTTAGCACTTACACTTTGACAATGTAATTTCAATTTTGTTTTTTGAAGTTGTGTTGTGTCTTCCTCCTTGTTAAACCGATCTAGTCTACTGCTTGTAGACAAGGGTTCGTTTTACATGTATTTGTCTGCAGGAGGCTAAGGCCCTTTCCACCTAGGCACTAGAAGGGACATTGCCTAAGCTCTGTGACAGGTTGCCACACAGAGCACTGTTAGGGCAATGAGCAAGGCTCGAGTCAGCAAGGGAGCCAGATGTCAGCTGCATGATCTTCTTCAAATGCCATTGTCTTTGAGATGCCTCTGTGAGCACTTATATACAATATGACTAACGCCCACAGCCACTCTGACCCTCCCTGTCCCCCTTATTCTGTGTGGTAGTTTGCTATAATAACAGGCCACGCCTCTCTGCATTGAGGCCCTCATCAGGGGAGTCAGTATGTTTCTCCATTCTCTCGAACCTGTTCTGGCCTCGTGACTTGCGTCAAACAGTGGGACGTGGTGGGTGTGAGGTGCATATTCTGCACTTGCTCTGACATATGTGGTAACCCTTAGCCACGTGTGACCATTTATACTTGAGTCAATGACAGTTAGATAAAATGTAAAGTTTAGTTTCTCAGTTGGACTAGTCATATTTCAAGTTCAAAATAGCACAAGCAACTAGTGGTTACCGTACTGGACAGCGTGGTTTCTGAACCTCTCTATCGTGGCAGAAAGAAGTGGGCAGAGCTGTGCCAGAGCCTGTGCGGTAAGCACCTGGCAGCCTTCACTCTGCCCTCAGGGAGCACTAACCACAGTGCTTTGAACGAGTCCAGTCCCGCCTACCTCGCAACTGGAGACCGTGTGGAGAAAACCGAGGTGCTCCAGCCTCTACCCAGCAGTAATTTCCAGACATGTGAATGAGGCCAACTTCCAACCCCGTGCAAGCCACAGATGGCTGCAGCCTCAGGACCCCTCTCTGCTGGCACCCGCTGGGTTGCTGGTCAAATTGCCAGCCCACAGAATCATGAAAAATAAATCGTCTTTGTGTTTAAGCCAGTGATTTTAGATGGGTTTGATACACAATAGTGATAATGGATATAACCTTCCATCTAATCACTTCGATCGTTTTGAAACTGTTTGAAACGATGCCCTACGCTGTTACCTCATGGTTAGGCTGTGATAAAAAGGAGGCAGATGGAATGAACTCATACCACTTTTTCTTAATGAGATCAGTTCCTTGTTTATCTAGGAAGAGAAAAGGATATTTGCTTTTAATAAAATAATGGCCAACAGAAAACTGAAATATTTAGTACTTATTAGCTGACAGATGGTAGGAGAAAGCTAACTTCGCATCTGAAAATTATTTACCGATAAGTTGCAAAGTAGATAGTTCAAATAACCCAGAGCTACCTGGAATTCAATAGTTATTCTGATCTAGGATTATAAGATTTGGGGGACTTTGGTATCCTTTGCTTGGCCACATTTTGGAATTCTACATAGTATTTAATTCTGAAAGCATCCCTTCCTTTATTCATTATTTCCCAAGCATATATTGAGTACTTTCTATATATATCTAGGCAGGCATTGAGGAGAACTTCAAATGATTAAGATGTGAGGCTTATCTTGGAAGAATTGATAATATATTAGGATGAGCTGTGTTAGGAATACAAAATGCTCTGGGAACACTGAGATGAGAACATACTAAATGTATGGATGAGCTATTACTCCGCAGGTGTGTGGGCAGAGCGGTTAGAAAATAGATTACTTACAGCACTTTTTTAGAAGAACGAACAGAACTATTTTAATAATTTTAAGATGTTATTCACATAACATAAAATCCATGCCATTAAAGTGTATAGCACAGTGGCTTCTAGAATATTCCCAGAGTCATATGACCTTCATCACAATCTAGTTTAGGAATATTTTCATTATCTCAGAAAGAAACCCTATACCCATGAGCACTGACTCCCCCATCCCCCCTCCTATCGCCCAGTCCTAAGCAACCACGAATCTGCCTTTCTGTCTGTATACACTTACCTGCTTGGGCATTTCATAGCAGTGGGCATTTGTGCCCAGCTTCTTCCACTTAGCATAATGTTTTCAAGATCCATCCATGTTGTAGCATGTGTCAGTATTCCATTTTTATTGCTCAATAAAATTCCAGTGTATGGATATACAACATGTTATTCATCCATTCACCAGTTGACGGACATAACAGCCAACTGTGTCCACGTTTTGGCTATTATGGATGATCTTGCCATGGACATTCATGCACAAGTTTTTATGTGGACATATACTTTCAGATCTTTGGGGCATATACCCTGAGAGTGGAATTGCTGGGTCATGTAGTAACTCTATGTTTAACATTTTAAGGAATTACCAAATTGTTTTTTCCAAGTGGCTGTACCGTTTCATCATTCTACCAGCAGCAAATGAGGGTTCCAACTTCTTCACATCCTCGCCAATGCTTGTTATTGTCTGAGAACAGAATTGTTTTGAATGAAAATATAAAGTCATTAAAATAGGAAAAATTCCAATTAGAGTATGTTATACTCATTTAAGGCAGCCCATATGTAAGTCACGTGATATCAGAACCTAAAGCTGAATGCCACTTTGTAGCTTTGTATACAAAACAACTCTGTTGGAGTCTAATTATCTTATCATTAATGTTCACCAGGTGGTTAGGAAATGCTGGTTTTTTTCATGTCTAATTGAGAGGTAAAGGGTGGTGAGATGATTATATGTGTAATGCTGTTGAAAGTTAAGCCCATTTCTGACATGCAATTAAATATACTTGAAATAGAACAAATTGAATAACAAAATTAAATTTGCCAAATAGAGTATGCACAGATATTATTAAGTGTATGCTGTCCTCTCGGATGTTTGGGTACTGAATTGGCATTGGAGCTTGAGCCCCACGTTTTTAGTTCCTTGGTGTGGTTCCCACCTGCCCACACTTGCCTCCCTACTTCCCTACCTTGGCATACCAGCCGAGTTCACGAGACAGCGCCTGACAACACCCTGTGCAGAGCAGATTGTTCTGTGAAGTGCTGGAGTTGAATGTGGTCAGGAAGGAAAATTTGATTCTCCTTTCCTGTGCAGCTTTCTCAGACTCAGATTTGTTTTTCATGAAGCTAGGAGACCTGGCGATGATATCATAAAAAAACAAAAATGCGAATCTGATAGTGACTCCCTTTTCCCCTCCCCCTTGTCCAGCTCTTCCGTGGCTTCCCAGCGCCCATTGCTGGTCTCGGATGCCCAGGACCCTGTGCAGTGGTCTTTACTGCCATCATCTGCCCACCTCTCCAACCTCGGCTGTTGCTACTTTATCTGCATTAAATATTTGTTGCTCCCTGAGCTCACAGTCACACTCTCTTATTCTGCTTGTGTCTAGTTTCCTCTGTTGGAGGTACCCTTGTCTTTCTGCAAGACGCAATTTAGACACCACCTTCGCCAGGAAGCATTCCAGAGCCGCCTGAGCTCGCCTAGATCGATCCCAAGGCATCGATGTGGGTGCCGTTTTCACTGCAGTGGACAAGCACAGAAAAGGTCCTTGGCCTTGTGGAGATTGTATTTTATCTGAGAGGACATAAAGTAAACAATAAACATAATAACGAAATACCTGCCTGGCACAGTAGAGGGTGATAGGTGTAGGAAATACACCAGGGGGGAGCAGAGTAACTGGGGTGGGACAGGCAGTGGAAAGGTGGACTGCTCCCTTAAACACGGTGGGTGGGCGGGCCTCGCTGAGAAGGCCTCATGGGATGCGGGACTCTGCCAGGTGAATGTCTGGGGAAGAGCTTTCCAGACTGAGCCAACTGGCAGCCAGAGAAAAGATCCACGGTGAGAGCATCCGTGGGAAATGGATAAAATTCCAGCCATCAAGGAACTTGACAGGTCAGTTTCCCCCAGTATCCTTTCTGCAAACAACTGTATTTCCCCATTTGGATTTTTGAAATTCTCAAAGTAGTCTCAAGACAAATCTCGCTTTGCCATCTCCCCGCCCCACACCCCTACCCAATGCCCATTTTGAGGACTAGCAATAATCTAGAAGTAGTAATAATCTAGAAGCTTCTGTACCCCTAAGTCAGGTGAATCATATCTTCTTTCTCCATCCTAAGCTCTGGTTTCTCCCTCTGTGAGTGACGTGCCCCATAATCATTTCCTCAGGGTAAGTCCTACTTGTGCTCTTCCTTCTCTGAGTCACATTCCTTTATGTTCTGTCTTCTCTTCGCTTTTCCCTTCCTTCCACACCATCAACCAGCGGTGTTTCCTGGTTTCTCATTTGTGCCAAGTCTCTAAATATTGTCAGTGAGTCTTTCATCCTATTTGATAAACCAGGGTGAGGTGTTCCAGTTCCTTCTAGCAGCTTGCGTTCAGCAGGTGTGTTCCTGGTCCTTCCCTTTCAGAAAGAAGACAGCTAGCACAGCCCTTGAACATCATTTAAAAACTCTTCACTGCTCCCACATTCACTCGTTAGGTTTGGATTTGCGGGCTACATACTCTTGACCACTACAATTTTTAGAAATACTTCTGCCACATCTCCTGTGTTTCACTACTATCTTTTAGGCAACATGTTTTCTCATATCATTTTATATTTCCAGTTAGTTTTAGAAGTAAATACTAGGAGTATTTTTATTCATCTGGAGCATCTTGTTCTAACATTAATTTATGTTAAAGGAATAATTGACTCAAGACCTGTAAGTGTGTATAAATACAGGGGGTCCCCCATAAGTGTACACAGGCTGTCTGTAGATTCTATTACATTTTGAAAATGAAATGTATTTTAATAAACACTGGTTTTATAATTATTCAGAGTTGTGTAAACATTTTTTGGGACACCCTATATTTCTGGATTACAAATATATTTTCCCCATTTTTCTTGTCTCCTTTATTTCTGTATATCAGAAACTTTAAATGTCCAAAGATCATCTTGTTTCCCTGTGATGTCATACCTTGGGACTTCTGTGCATCCTGCATTACTTTCTTTTTTATTTTTTCTAATGTTTTTAATTTATTTTTTTATCTTTATTATTGAAAGTATTACAGATGTCCCCCCTTTTTTTCCCCACTGACCCTCTCCTCCCTGCTCCTACCCCCCTCCTGTTTCCCCCCAATATTGTCTGTGCCCATTGGTTGTGCATATATGCATATAAGCTCTTTGATTTATCTCTTTCCAACCCCTCCCCACCCTCCTTCCACTTGAGTATTGTCAGTCTGTTCCCTACTTCCATGTCTCTGGATCTATTTTGATCAACTGCTTCTTTTGTTCATGATATTCCATAAATAAGTGAGATCATGTGGTACTTGTCTTCCTCTGACTGGCTTATTTCACTCAGCATAATACCCTCCAGGTCCCTTCATGTCATCTCAAAGGGTAAGAGAGCTTTCTTTCTTACAGCTGCATATCACCTCACACCTGCTAGAATGGCTGCTGTCAATAAATCCTCAAACAACAAGTGCTAGTGAGGGTGTGGAGAAAAGGGGACTCTAGCACACTGCTGGTGGGAATGCAGACTGGTGCAGCCACTATGGAAAACAATATGGTGTTTCCTCAAAAACTTAAAAATAAAATTGCCATTTGACCCTCTGATTCCACTTCTAGGAATATAGCCTACGGAGCCTGAAACACCAGTCAGAAAGAATATATGTACCCTTATGTTCATAGCAGCACTATTTACAATAGCTAAGATCTGGAAACAGCCCAAGTGTCCATCAGTAGATGAGTGGATAAAAAAGCTGTGGTACATATACACAATGGAATACTAAGCAGCTGTAGGAAAGAAAGATCTTTTAATATGTTTTTATTAAATTTTTTAGAGAGAGAGGAAGAGAGAGAGAGAGAGAAACATCGATGTGAGAGAGAAATATGGACTGGCTGCCTTCTGAACGCCCCCTACTGGGAATCGAGCCCACAACCCAGGCATGTGCCCTGACCAGGGATCGAACTGGGGCCTCTCAGCCCATGGGACAACGCTCAATCCACTGAGCCACACAGGCTGGTACAACCTGCATTTCTTAAATAGAGATGGTGGAAGTTTTGTCACTTTTCCCCCAATGTCGTCATTTAGTGCTCATAGGGGATAACTGATCTGGAATTTATTGCCTTGTGCTTGCTTCATGGTCTGTCTTTGTGGTTATATAAACCATAGGAAGGATACATAAATGGTATCTATGGATTTTAGAGAAAGTTTTATTTCATCTCATATCCTGTACATTATTAATGCATCTAAGTTGTGGGTTTTTATTCTTTTATTTTAAATTTTTAATCAAAGTCATAATTGTATATAATTTAAAAGTCAAAGATATTTACAATGCTTATCACAAAAAAACAGCATTCTGTCACTGCATCTCAGCCTACTTCTCACAAGCTTTTCTCATCTCTCCCCAACTGTTATGGTCTTTTTCAGCTTCATTACCAGCGTTTTCTAGTGTTTAGCTCAGTTTTTTGTTTTTTTTATATCAGATGAGTATTCCGGTATTTCTACATTTGTTTTTTAATGTTTTTTTGAGTTTCCTCTTGCTATCAATTTCTTAAAAAATATATTCTTATTGATTTTTAAGAGAGAGAGGAAGGGAGAAGGAGAGGGAGAAAGAAACACTGATGTGAGAGCAAAACATCGACCTTCTGTATGTGCCCCAACCTGGGACCAAACCTGTAACCCAGGCATGTGCCCTGACCAGAATTGAACAGTCAACCTTTTGGTGCACAGGACCACATTCAACCAACCGAGTCACTCTGTCCAGGCTATTTCTAGATTTTTTTTTTTTATCCTCACCCGAGGACATATTTTTTTGCATTTATCTTCAGACAGAGCAGAAGGGAGAGAGAGAGAAACATCAATGTGAGAGAGACACATTGAGTGGCTGCCACCCACATGACCCCACCTGGGGCCAGGGACAAATGCAACCAAGGTACGTGCCCTTAGCGGAAACCGAACCCAGGGCTCTCTGGTCTGCGGGCTGACACTCTAACCGCTGAGCCAAACCGGCCAGGGCTATTTCTAGATTTTTAATATTTACTTTTTATTTACTGTGGAAAATGAAGATTTAGCCTGGAAATACCTCATGGTCCCAACATAGTTATGTCAAATGCTATGTTGTGTTCAGAAGGAAAGAATGTATTGATTCTCCAGTACTACAAGAGTGTGCTGTTTTAGAAAATGAATTTTCATAATGTGTTGTCAGGGAACTGAATTGAAAGCAAAATGTTAGAGCCAGGAGGTGTTTATGTGTGTAACTGAAGAGGGTAACAATACTAACGACAATTTTGATTTAGCTACGGTATTAAAATAAAGTAGCACAGGAGAAAATCTTCATTTACTCTTATCCTGCAATAGTCACGGGCTGAGTTTTGCTGTTTTAAAATTCTAGCCAGTTAGAGTTTTAATCACCGAACATTTTGTAGGAGCAGGGTGAAAGTTTAACCCTACTTAGAAGAGTAAATGTACTGAAGACAGACTTTTTTGAGAATCATAGATTTGCATGAAAAACCTCACTGGGGAAAAATTGTAATTGCCTCTGCATGAGAAATGGAACATATTTCAACATAATTGGAGACTGTCTTTTACATGTTCTCTGGTTTAGTTTTGATTTCATGTACTTTAATTTACTTCAATCTCTTAATTTTTTTTTCTTAATATATTCTAAAGACTATAAAACACTTCTGAGGATCTCATTACTACTTGTGAAATTGCCTTCTTCTGTACCATTGGATATAATTATTTTGTCAGTCCGTCTTATTAGAAAAAAGTGTTTTAGAGCAGGCTGATCTATTTTAGCTCTCTAACAGTAGTGATAAACCTAGAAGTACATTTTGTATAAGTTCAAATATGCTGTCGCCCTTTCTTATAAAGTGGGTTTTTTGCATATTTAAGTTCTACAAGAATCATCTTTTTGCTTTTATTCATGTTTCATCACTCATATGCGTAAAATTTACATTTTTTTTACCTCTAACTTTGCTTAAATGCTGGTTATTAGTCATTCCCATGACAAGTGGGGTGGGAAGTAGTCTAGTTTAAGATGTTCCATTACTTGCTGAACACATTAGTTTACAAATTCAACTTTTGCTTCTCTTTGCAAAGGCCCTGAGACGTGAGTTAAAGGAGAAGGAATATTCTGTCCTGAATGCCATAGACCAAGCTCGAGTTTTCCTGGCTGATCAGCCAATTGAGGCCCCCGAAGAACCAAGAAGAAACCTACAATCAAAAACAGGTGAGATTGGTTTCTCTCGTACACCATAAAAACACATGTGAGGAGAACAAATAACCAAAATCAAGGAGGAAATTTCCCTAGAGCATTTCTGGATCTGATATTTAAAAATGTCTTTCCAGTATTTCTGGATCGGACATTAAATTTTTTTTTTCTGGAAATTACTGAATCAAATTTTATTATTTAACAAATGTCTAGGTTCTTAAATTATAAGATGAAATGACTGTATACTTAAGTATCGTTTTTTCTAATGGAAATTAACTACAGACAATTTGATTTCTTAAAAAGCACATTGGAACTAAAAATAATTTCTTTAAGAAATAAAATTGTACATTTTTTATTTAAGCTAATTACATAGTAAATAATTGCAAGTAGAAAAATGGTGTTTAAGTATAGTAGTATGAAATATGTAAATATCTATAAAGTAAGATTGTTCTAAACTTGTTTTTTAAGATTACTTTTTAAGATAAGGCATTAAAGTGCCTTTCTTTTACAAGCACACGACAGAATTTATTTAATTTAAAAATAACAACCTGTACTATTTATGTACTTTGGTTTACAATGGAAATCGTCACTACCTTACTAGCAAATAGCAATAAATCACATAAATTTTGGTGTCATCATGTATCTCAATAGTGATATTTCATCGTTGGCAATGAAAGCATTTCAATGCATTTAAAGAAATAAACAGCACCCACGGGTATGTTGGGAAGTGATTAGGTTCGGGGAAGATGGTCCGCCTGGGCTGGACCATCAGGCGGCAGCAAGTGGAGAGGGCTGGGCGGCTGGGTGCCGGGAAGTGAGTCAGCCTAGCCCGGGGTCAAGGGCTTGTGCCTGGACCAGAGGTGAGTTGTCTCCGCTGTCTGGTTCCGATTACAGAGTCCCTGGAAAGCGCAACAGAACATTCCAAGTTAACGCAGCAAGAAAGAGGGTGCTATTGTAGTTGCCATTTTTTTTAATCTTGGAAGGAAAAATGAGAGGTTTCCTTGTCTCTCCTTATCCAGCTTAAAGTCTCCTTAAATCTGGTTTTCTCATCTCCTTGCTTCCCCAGCACTTTCCAGAAAACAGAGGAAACATTTTTATAATAAGCTACTTCATAGCAGTAAGAAAGTGCTGCTGTATCACTAAAGCTTCACTTTGCTCTCTGTTTTCCTCCTCGGTGGTCAGTGAGCTTAAAGGGTTAAAAAGACCTCCAAACACTGCTTTTTGAATTCTTATTTTGCTGTTACATTCTGGATGTTTCTAAGCCCTATTTTCATATATTATATTTGGGAGGCAAGGAAAAAAGTCATGTCACTGTAACTTGATGACTTTTTTTTTATGGTTGACAATTTTCATACTTTCTCCTTTCCTGGTATTATTATCATTATTTTGTAATGCTGGCTGATTTTACCTGCTGTTAAAAGTAAATGAAAGAAAATTATCCATAATAGCGCTTATACTTCGGTGTTTATCATGACTGTGCTGCTACCAGAAATAGGGAGCATTTGAACATTAGTTATATCGGGTGATGCTGCGTGAAGCACTCGTTGTTGGGGGAGATGGAGCAGGGAGGAATCATATATGTTTTTAAAATATGTTTTTACTGATTTTTTTTAGAGAGAGAGGAAGGGAGAGAGAGATAGAAACATCAAAGTGAGAGAGATACATCGATTGGCTGCCTCCTGCACGACCCCTACTGGGGATCGAGCCCGAAACACCGGCATGTGCCCTGACCAGGAATTGAACCGGGACCTCTCAGGCCATGGGATGATGCTCAGTCCACTGAGCCACACCGGCTGGGCCATATCAGGGTTTTTTAAATTCTTTTTAGTAAGCATTTGTTTATTGAATACGCTGTGTGTATTGGCCGTAAGGGCATGCCAAAATGGAGCCATCCCTTATTTGTAAGTAACTATTTCAGAAAATAATTCTCTCCAGAATTTTTCTTTCCCAATGTCTTTTTCCTTCCAGCTCTTTTTTAAAAAAATAATTTTGTTCTATTATCAATTATAGTATCATGTGTATTTTTATATTTGTAATGGTAACCTAGGGGATTTTAGATTATTCCTGAATAGCGCAGGTAGGAGCTGTTCTCAGGCATCTGTTAATTGGTAAATACTATGAAAAACAAGCAAACTGTTTCAACCAAATGATTACTTGCTGACAAATAATCTCACCAGATATGCTTTAGCTAGCTATTTTCTTGCTCCCCCCTCCAAGTTTTGCAGAAATATAATTGATATGTAAAGTAGTATAAGTTTAAAGGTGTACAACAACATTTGATGCAATTGAATTGTTTTTCATTTGATTTTAATTGCCTGGTTTATGTGTTAAAAGTAGAACAATAGAACAATAAACCTCTCATCATTGTTGATATTGATCCTGTACTTCCTCAACCATTTTCTTATTCTCTCAACTCTCAGTGAGTTGGGCAGATCATACAGTATGGCTTCTTTTTTAAAAGTAAAAGTAAAATCACAAAGACCAAGAAAATACTGTGGTGTTGACCAAGGTCATCAGCTGAAGTAAGATAGATCCAGGAACAGAGCACTAATCTGTGTTGGTGGCCTTCTTAACCCCCAGTTTTTTGGCGGGCTTCTAACTCATCCCTTCATTTTGATCTCCTCTCTCTTTGCTCATTGGCCACTGACCTCCTAGCTCGTTCTTGACTTTCAGTGGCAAGAACCTCTTAAACCTGTACAAACATTTCTTGGTTTCTCCCTTGTTCTTCCAACCTCCCTTGCTGTTCTCAACCCCAAATTTGAATTCCTTTGAAAACCACACAGCTGCATAGTGATGGTAGATAGCAAGACATCTGTGGGACCCAGCCACAGTTGACCTTAGCCCATTCCTGCCCCCAAACCTCTTGAGTTTATCAGGGAACACTTGTGCCATCTTAACTCTTCATCACCTACAGCTCAGGTTAAAAGTCAAATTTGCACAGGGGAGTTAGAGCCTTAGGTCTACATCCCTCCACACCACAAACAGATGCAGGCAGGTGTGCCGATGCAGGTGTACATGCGCGCGCGCGCACACACACACACACACATTTTATGATTTGAGGTTATGGTATCAGTTACTAAATAAAACTGCCAATGCTTTAATAGGATATTTCACCTGTAAAAGTGTTTAGAAAATTGCACAATTCTTTGAATATGCAGACCTCGGAAAGCTCTTTTACTCTGTTCAGCTTTTGATTTTAAGACAAAAAAAGTCTGCATTATTTTGTTCATAAATTTCCCCTTAGTCTTCTTTAAAATGTATTCCAGTCAAGGCTTTACTATAACGATGACTATTATTTTATTTCAGGCTGTCTGAACATTATTTCTTTTTAGCCTGGTTGATTAGTTTACTTTGCTTCATTTCAGTAATAGTATAGAATATTTCTTTGTCTTTTTAATTTTCACATAAAAACTTGGAAGATTAATTGCTTTCAGGCCTATAGACCAAGGCAATAATTTAGCTTCTCAAGTCCAAATTAGATTAGTAAAGTTGTAATGTGTGAAAAAGCACAGAAAAATAAAATGTTGCTTTCTTTCCCAGTGTTTTTAACTATATAGCAGCAATGTGTTCCTTCGCAACTTACAGTTCTACAATATATGGATGGATGTAATGAATCTAGTCTTTAACTTAATACAATGAGCCAGCTTAGTAAGCCCAATGATTGTATAAAAATGTCAAAAACTTTTTGGCCTGCTAATGAATACCATAGTAATGAAATCCGATTTAAAGAAACAAATCAACATTCTTGATGAAAAATGATATGATAACAAAGGTTGGCTTGATGGACACAACATTTTAAATTAATTGTTTACATCTGTTGTGTTCGCTAATCACTGTGACAACCATCCATAAATCACATTTGTCTCATAAAAAAGATGGTAATAATTTACATGTATTTCATTGTAATTAACATCTAGGATGTTATTTTCCGATTTAAACATAAAGAATAGGAAGATGTTAAACTCCTTTAATGTTGTAGTTTACTTATTTTGTTGTTCCTCCCAAAATGTGGAATCTTGAAGAGTGTATTAGAGGGTTTGCCAAATAAACTTCTTTTGGCAGTCTATAAATATGAGACATAGTTAAGTTCTTTTATAACAATGGCTAAGCTTGGGTAGAAAGCTCAGGACTTGGTTCGTGGCTTGATCGGTCATTAGCTGGTATGTCCCATGGGGAAGCAGCCTGGGGAGAGATGGGCAGTAGTGTAGCAAGAAATGGAAGACTTTTTTTTTTTTAATCCTCATCTGAGGACACTTTTTGTATTCATAGAATGAGAGGAAGAGAGAGAGAGAAAAACATCCATGTGAGAGAGACACATCAACTGGCTGCCACCCACACGACCCCAACGGGAGCCAGGGACAAACTGCAACCGAGGTACATGCCCTTAGCGGGAACAGAACCCAGGTCTCTCTGGACCGCGAGCTGATGCTCTAACCGCTGAGTCAAACTGGCCAGGGCTAGAAATGGAAGACTTTTAATCTAAGACTCCTGCCCTTTGATTCTTGAAGGAGAAAGGGGAGAGTTTATTTTTCCAGTCAATAACATTGTACAGAGATGTATGCATTTATTTAACAAGTACTTACCGAATGCCTACCCTGTGCCCAGTGATATTCTAGACAGATCTGACCATGTAGCAGTGAACAAAACATATTTTTGACTTCCTGGAACTTACCTTCCCACCTTCCTTTCAGAATCACCCTCCTGCCCCCAGTGACCTGCCTTCTGCTGTCCAGCACAAATTCCTGGCTTGAACAAATTACAAAGCTACCATTAGTGTGAGGAAATTCGGGGAATATTCAGTTACAGAAAATTGATAGCTGGATCTCAGGTTGCTTAGCTAGGTCTGTTCCAGGGCCTCTCTGCTATTCCTGCTCCTTTTTTTAGAGGTGAATCTTCTTAATAGTTCATTCCTTCCTCTTCCTCAGCTCAATGCTGGGTTTATTTACTTTGGCCCTCTTTATAGGAAGAGTACCACTTGAAAGTATTTGGTCTCTCTTTCTGCCTTCATTAACTTCTGGTCGGAAGTGTCATTGATCTCCCCCCATAGTGTAATCTGTCTTCCCAGTTCCTCTCCAACTCCACCTCCATCAATACTTTGCATTTTGGTGTTGTAGAAAACATTCTTTTCTTCAGAGTTTGCTTTTTCCTAATTGCATCTGTTCATGTTCACTCCCCTTGCCCCCTTTAAGGATTTGAGAAGTCTCTTGGCAGCTGATATCATCTTTATCATATCCCTGCTGAAAGATTTGGGCTACACATTAGCAGGTTAATCTACTCTGGGTAGCCTCTTACAGTTGTCATCTTTATAATTTATTAAATGAATGTAATTAGAAGCATTAAATTAATCAGCTAATGGTACTCGATGATGTACTTATAATCAGGTTCATAATGAATTGTTGTCATTTGTCACCATACAGAATAGGCAATGGGCAGGATCCTCTCAAACACTGATCATTTCAAAGAAATTAAGTTGATCTTAATCATGTAATCAGAAGAAATTTTCAGAGGAGTTTATTTCCCATTATTTTAATCAGAAGCATCTTTTGGTCATGAAGAAGAAGAAAAAGAGAGAGGAGCAGGGAGAAATGGAGGGTAGTGAAAGAGAGAGAGCAAGTCGAGTCAAGTCTCTGGAGAAATGGGGATGCATTGTTTTTGCCCTTGAATTCTTGTTGGCTGATTAGCTGGGTTTGTTTACATGAAGATCTCTAAAAATGTCCAAACTTCCCAGACTTAATAATATGATAATAGAAAGAATGAAAGAAATTAACTCTTTTGAGGCCCTGCTGTGTGCCGGGCATGTACCAATAGCTTTATAGATATTAACTGAGGTTCAAAGAGATAGTGATAGATCTATGATTACGTAACTAGTTCGTATTGGAACTAGCCTATGATGTCCTAATCTTTTCTTACTCCAAATTGTTCAAGAGTAAAGAGGAGTAAAGTGAAAAATTTATTTTTTCTATATGTTTTCCTATATTCGTTTTTCTTTCTTTTTCTTGATTTTTAGAGAGAGAGTAAGGGAGAGAGAGATGGAAACATCTACGAGAGAGAAACATTGGTTGGCTGCCCCTTGCATACTCCCTACTGGGGATGGAGCCCACAATCCTGGCATGTGCCCAGACTGACCGGGAATCTAACAGCTGACCTCTTGGTGCATGGGATGATGCTCAATCCACCAAGTCACACCACTGGGCTATATTTGCTTTTCTTAATATGTTCTTTTCATCTCTTCATGAAATACACAGTAAGAATATACATTTATGCAAAAAAAAAGCAGATTGTACAAAGAAGATAGTTGAAATTACCATACTTAAAATACTTTCTAAAACCTTCTCTTTCACAGTAAAACATTTTGTTTTTTATAAATGTTTTACAAGGGTGCAGGAGGAGGAAGAAAAACTAAGTAGGAAGATTTCCACTTAAAATTTTGAAGTTGAGCATTCTCAATAAAGACTGAAGCTAAAAATTCCATTCAATTCAACTCAATTCAGTAATTATATATTGAGGACAATCAATCTCTAGACTGAAGCCTGCAAAACCAAGATGGAAAGAAATAGAAGATGAGTGACATAAAGCTTTAATATCTATAGAATGAAAAATCACTCTGGAGATAATTGTCAGTACCATAATTGAGAAAGAAAATACAATATATATGGGACATCTTTATTAGAAATAACACAGGGCTGACTGTTATAGATTTCTAGTATTATTTCATGGGATAAACATACTTTCATTTTTTTTAATTAACATTTTTTTTTTGTATAAACATACAAAGGGAGATTTTTTCCCCCTCTACTGTTAAGATTTCTTAGGGCAGCTTTGCCTTTCTAATCTAATTGAATTTTAGAGGTAAAAGAGTCCCTTGGTGTAAAATGTTCTCCCAGTGTGAGAAGATAGGGTTCCCACCTGATACAGCTGGGAAGAGCAGGTCATGTAGCTTGCTTCAGAGTGAAGGTCAAGGTGGGAGCGGAGCTGATGACAAATCCTAGTCTCTGCTCTGGGTCCAGGCTGGTCTTCCACCATATTCCAGGGAGCCTTTCCCCCCACGGCACAAAGGAAAGCAGGGTTGAAATGCCGTCTAGCTGATCTGCACAATTGAAGAATAAAGATAATTGGGCCAGAGAGTAAATTTCAGAATTGATCATTCCTTTCTCCTCTCTTTTTTCTTCTTTATCTTCTCCTTCTTTCTACAAGATATTCTCCCTTGAATATCTTTGCAACACAATAAAGAAATTGCTGTTTTAAACTATATAACTATAACATAAATGTAGTAATATTTACAATATATTATGTCACGTATATAATATAAATATAGAAATTAAATGTGATTCCACCCTCAAAGTTTGACCAGTTAAATGGGAAGGAGGAGGAAAATGGAAGAATAAAGAGTGAAGTCCCCCCTCAAACACACACACACACACACACACACACACACACACACACACAATAAGGATAGGAAAGTGAGGTAGGAAAAGTGCTTCTGGTCTGAGAATTGTCAGTACATTTATGTGGTTTAATCCTGCTGTTCCTTCTGTCTCTGGGGTTAGCCTCTATCACTGCCTTTTCAAATGGGAATTAGATTCCTTGCTCTCTGGCCTTGCATTTCCATGGCTTTATAAACTCTGACCTGGTAAGACATTACATTCACCTGGATAGCTTCTGAAATATATCCATGCTGCCCTTCACCCTTGATCAACCAAGTTAGAGTCTTTTAAGATTTTGGGGTAGGGCCCCTGGGGATCAGCATTTGAAAACAACAAGCAAAGGAACAAACTCTCATGGGGTTTCCAATATGTCACAGAATCATGAACCACCAGCTCCAGGAGACCTCCAGTTCTGCAGGAGAGTCTTAGCATTTCCCACAAAATATCTGCTCACAAAATTGGAAGCAAACTTTGTTTTTTGATTTTTGAATAACAGGAGGATTTAAAAATGTAATTATTTCTTTTTATTTTCATCCTTTCTGCTTTTTTGCTGTTTTGATTTTTTTTTTCTCACTCCAGATTGTCATAAGTTGATATTTTACATGTTGCCTCTTATTATTTGTTTTACAAATGTTCTGGAAAGTTTTTTTGTTTGGTTAGATACTACACTCTATTCTTGGCTTAAAGGCTGTATTAAACTGAGATTGTTTCCCTGACCAGTGTGGCTCAGTTGGAGCATCGTCCTATACACCAAACCGTGGTGGGTTCAATTCCCAGTCAGGGCACAGACCCAGGTTTCAGGTTCAATCCCCAGTCGGGGCATGTGCAGAAGGCAATCAATTGATGTTTCTCTCTCTCTCTCAAGTCAATAGAAAGAATCATAATAATAAACTGAGATTTTTGCTGCAGTAGGAGGCATTTTTATTCTGACTCTGTGATTAGTTATCTTTTCTTTCTTGCAAACAGATGATGAAATAGAGCTTTTCTTTTTTTCTGAGTAGCTGCTTGAGTAGGGATTAAATAATACATACTACAAAAGGACTGCTCAATCAAAAGATTTCACATTGAGAGAAGACAATAAGTCACAGCCAGTGTCGGGTATTTTGTCATAGGAGAAAGAAGCTATGTGTCAGGTAATTCAATGACTGACTCAGAAACCGTTTTTATTTTATCCAAGGAAAATGATCATCATTAAATTGTCTGTTCTGAAATGGGTGCTGTATATATATATATTTTTTTTTACAAAAGCGAAACATTAGCAATTAAATATATATCTTTGAAAAAGCCCAAGAGACTTATTAACAAACACAGGTGTTGGCATTGTAGAAATGATCAGCTCCCTTTCTCATCAGGCCATTTATGAATGATTATTTCATCTCACACATAGCATTTTATATTTATATAAAAATAGATTATATCTAATAAAAGTATTATATATGTACCATTTTCTCAGCGTCTTGAAGGTATAAGGATTTAAATAAGACTTGGCTAATGACATACCTTTCCTCCCAAAGTTTTTTTCTCAGGAACCTCAGAATCCTGACATGAATGTTTTAGGGCTTTTCTCCAGGCTTCTCTATTCCTCCTCTCACTGTTGTGCTGGACTATGTCCCAGCTTCAGCCTTCCTAGAAGCTGGGTCTCTAATGCAGTTATTTTTCCATATTTAACATTGCTGGTATACTTAGTCTACCTATCATAACACGTTCTATTCTTATAGCCAATTAAGTTGCCTAGGGATTTTTCAAGTCTCTCCATACCCTCATAGCACTTCAGCAGTGCAACTCAGAGTTCTGTGTTACTAATTTTCTGAGCCTGTTTGATTCCCTGAGATTTATTATAACTGCTTTTAAGTCTAAGTACCGATATCTAGAATATTCTGGAAATTTAGATAGATAAAAACATGTGTTCTGTCCCCTTTCACTTGACTTTTAAATAATATTTAAATAAAGACAGGCAGACAAATTTATGTTGAGTATGAAAGGTATGGTTAAGGAGAGCTTGCCGAATTTATCTTACTGGGAAGTTCAATGAACTCCAGTGCATTTGGTGATGACTTGACCTGTTCTGAGGTGGAGTGGATGTTGCGGACGTGACTGATACTAAAAGATGGGATGTTATCACAAACAAGAACGTGCATTTCTATCTTAATTTACAGTTTGCCTTGATTGTATGTTTCTGACCTGCCTCTCTGTTTCTAGTGGACAAGCAGGAAAACCATCAAACCAGCTAGATAGGAAAGGAGCCATCCTCGGGTGTTAGGGTAGTGAGGCCCAGGAGGGTTTCGCTGGTGATCTGTCTAAGCTACTTTGGGAGTGTCTGCTCTGTGCCCATCAATTGCTCTGCTGTTGTACTGTCAGCTTCTCATCTCTGTTTCTGACCCTGGGCTTTGAACTTGACTTTCATTTCTGTCTATGTCTTTTCCTCGTTTTCTATCTAGACTCACGCTGTCTTCCTGCCCCTGTCCTATGGCATGGCTTTGCATTATGCCTGCCCTTTCCTGTCTGAAAATCTAACTTTAGTTCAGACATTCTGGAAGCCCTCTTGTCTAGCAAATATTTAAGGTGGTCCTTGAAATCTTGCTGTCTTTCTCTTGAAATGTTTGCCATGTGCTACACTCAATCCGGACTACAGAAAATGTCCTGTATTAAAGATGACCTGCCAGATAAACTCAGCTAAGATAAGTTACTTGTCTTCAGTTACTTCTTTATTCTTATTTTTTTAGGAACATGATCAATTCATCTTATTTTTGCAGAGATTTTCCTCATAATTTAAAGCTCTTTCTCTCCTAACTAGACTCCCCTTTTCTCTTGTGGACAATGAAATGAAAAACTGTCTTTAGATTTTACATAACTAAATTCATGTGAAAGAAAAATTTTACCTATCTTGTGACATGTCAAGGTTTGCAAATACATTAAAATTCAAAAGTCGCCCAAAACACTGGGCCACTTGTTACTCTACAACTGTTTTCTTCTTTTGAGGAGTAGCAGGGCATTGGTAGAAGTACAGAGAGATTGTTTCATCCCTGTTAGTGTAACTCTGTCTCCATGTACCCTGGTAACAACTTTTTGAACAGTGGTCTTCACACACTGGACTATAAAGAACACAAAGTTCATCGGGCTTCTGCATATTCTTTTTTGTTTAAATCACAGAATTGACTCCTGAGGAGAGAGCCCAGAAGATTGCCAAAGCCATGCGCAAACAGTCTTCAGAGGTTAAAGAGAAGTGGGAGAGTCTAAATGCTGTGACTAGCAATTGGCAGAAGCAAGTGGACAAGGCGCTGGAGAAACTCAGAGACCTGCAGGGAGCCATGGACGACCTAGACGCTGACATGAAGGAGGCAGAGGCTGTGAGGAATGGCTGGAAGCTGGTGGGCGACTTACTCATTGACTCGCTACAGGATCACATTGAAAAAACCATGGTGAGCATCACTGCCTCGGATAAAGGATGTTAAGAAATGGTTTACTGTTAAATATAGCAAATATATAACTTGTTATAAGGAATTGTTATCAGGTCAGTGCCATTGCAGCCCCTACCATAACCAGGATCTAAAAGATTTCCAGTCCTTTTTCTATGCCCCCTGCCCTCAGAATTCCATCCCCAAGGACAACTGTGACTTTTATGTGATTTGCTTTCCTTTTTCTTTGTATTTTTTTCACTCAACTGTGCATCCCTAAACACTTAAATTTAAAGTCCCTTTTAATTTCCAATATTTCCCTCTATCCTTTTTTTTTTTTTTTTTTTTTTATAGTGTATTTGTTAAGGCAGCTAAATTGTTTGTTTTATAGTGTTTCTAATGGCTTGGATTTTGCAGAATCTCATCCACATGGTGTAGTCTGGCAGATGCTTCTCTACTCTGTATTTCCTGTGAATTGGCAGTTGAATTTAAGTTTTAATCAAAAATATACTGTTGTACTGAGACTTCTTATCCACATATTTTATCTCATTGTATTTACACTACAGATATACTAAATATTGTGTATATATAATATATATACATATACACACACACACACACACACACACACACACACACACTTATACTCAAAGGTTTGAGTATATTAATGAAGGATTGGCTTAGCTATAAATTCTGTTTGTACTCAGGAATTGCCCAAAGTTAAGGATGTTAGACCTATCTTCTGGACCCCACTTTGGCTCCAATATTCTAGAACATATCTAGAAAAAAATGTTAATGGGATTAGGCAATAAGAGACACAAATGACAGATTTAGAGTATAGTGTGGTTTGTCATTGCATAGTCAACTAGTTATAAATCAAATCAAAGAATAAACCACTGAAAAATCAGAAGGTGTTAACTCACAATATCTATTTTGAATAGGATTTTCATTGCAAAAGACATCCTTCTTTTGTGCACAGACATTGGATAATGCTTTCTCTTTGTTTGTATGCTTGTGCCTGAATGAGAAGAAAGGTCTAGGTAATTCACTGAATGCTTAGGCAAATTATATATGTGTGTGTGTGTGTGTGTGGACATGGGAATAATATAATAGCATTTATTGAGGCTTACTGTGTGCCCAGAATTGTTCTTTGCCAGTTTACATGGATATCTCTTTTAATCCTCACACTAACTCAACAAGATAGATATTATTATTATGCCCATTTTACAGATGATGGAATTGAAGATATTGCTCAAGCCTAGATAAGTAGTTAGTGGGAGAGTTTTCACGATTTCTTTCTAGCTCTGCTCTTCTCTTTCATTGTAGAGACCTCATTCACAGTAATGTAATTAAGCACAGTTTTGAGCATCCATTTAAATTCAAAGCTGTAAAAGTTACATGTTACATTTTAAACTTAAAATATATTATTGGTGAAAGAATATTGGTGCCTGCTATCTTTCATTTTAAATATACATAAGTTTCCAGCCACCCTATGAATTAAGTAGGCTTTTCCCAACAACTCTGGTATCCTAAAAAACACTTCCATGGGTGGATCTGAGTTTAAAATAACCAACTGAAACTAAAGCTTCTTAGGAAGTTGCATACTTGTTGTATTTTAAAAAATGGTTTTAAACACTGAAGATCTTTAAGTCTGTGGTTTACAAAACTATGTTTTTTTGGACTGCAAAATGCCTCTTGGTTGGAGGAACAATTTATGCATTTGAATTTGAAAGTATCACTTTTTAATATAGGATAATTAGTGTTGGATGAAAATAAAAAGTCGCATCAGGTTATTAAAGGCCTAAAAGCTTTGGAGTTGTTAATTCCATTCGATTAAAGAAATTATCCACCGCTGCATCCAAATCCTTTTGTTCAGTTCTCTGCTTACATGGAAAGCTAGGAAAGTTACAATTAATATTTAAGAGAAAGGAATAAACTGTGGATTAAAATATATTAACATCTTATTAGGAAAAAAAAAAGAAAAGAAAAATCCAACTCTTATTCAGTCACAGTCTGGAGTGTTTTACATGTGTTCCAGCGTGTACCCCAAATCGCATCGAAGCTACAGGCAGATGACAATAAGTACTGATTATTGCTAAATATTGTTAAATATGCCAAAGCAAGTGGGAAATGAAATCTTTGGGGTATTCAAATAATTTTAACTCCATAGAATTATGTTGTCATTCTTATTTGCATAATACACACCTTCTGATAGGAGACCAGTTCGGGATTCACATCTGCCAGCAGCTGCCAGGCAGTGCCTTTAACTCGAGCAGATGTTTCTGTTTTTACAGGAAGAAGACCACATAGATTTTTATTCTCCTATAGGAAAGTGCAGCCAGAACATGATAAATTGCTTCTTTATAATAGACACATGGCTGATCTGAAACCATTTAAAAACCTGCTTTATTTCAAGCTCCTGAATTTGGAAGCTCATACAAACCAAAATATAAACTTCCTTAAGAGATTTCTTATAGCCATAAAACACCTGACCTCTACAACAAAAACAAAACCTACCGTCCTTGTTTGTCACAGGTCTTCATGTTTTTACCTGTGGCTTGTAAGAGAAAATCATTATCTTTCGAGAGGCGAAATTAAAAACTTTTATTGTCTGGAAGAATAAAAAAATCTGTCTTAATGTTATAATCTAATTAAACAATTTTATCATCGTTTGTGGGGAAACTGGTTATTTAAAATTATATAAATCTGGGAATATTTTCTAGCATTTCATTTTTAATCTTTAATATCTACATTTGGGTACTTTATAAAGATATTAAAAGCTGATTAAAATTCTTGAGTCCTCCAAGGTACTCAAGGAGAGAATATTCATGTATAATATTAAAATCACAACTGAAGAAAGCCTGAAGGCCTTGACTTTGGTAGGTATTCTCAGACAGAATCTGAGGGAGTCTTCAAAGTCCAGGCTGAAAAAAATTCTTTCCCCACCCTAACTCCCACTTCCCTCTGTCCCATGTTTCTGTTTCAGTGATTAATTCTTTAGGCCTCGGTTCTGTTCACAAAATGCCTTTGTGATCATATATCTGCTTTTCTCGTTGGACTGTATCTGTGTGTCTGTCTGTGTGTGCACTTTCTGACATCGGCCATGGAGAAGAACGATCGCAACTCTGGGCTTCTTCTTTTTCCACTTCGCAGCAATTCACATGTCTTTGCGTGCTTGCCTTCCATTGGATTTTGTTTGCAATGTCGATGTCTTGAAGTTCTGACAATATTTCTTACCTTTGGCACATTGACATTCAGATTCACTGTTTCAAATTTACACACTGCTACCTCCAGCGTCCGTGTTTTTCACTCCAACTCTGGCTCCAGATCTGTCCCTTCTGACTCTCCACCTTGAGCTTCTCTGTGTGGCTTTCGGGCATGTTCAAGAATTTTGAAACACTAAAGCATCTTCTCTGATTGCCATACATTAATTTCTTTGTAAATATAATTAGAGTCTTAAGATTATTTTGATGTTTATCAATCACAATGGTTCTTTTTAGACTATCTACATTATGTAAGGGAGAGTTGTGTAGGGTGACTAGAAAAGTTCTGGAGGAGAGAAGGAAGAAGGGAAGCGTCAAAGGGGCTTTGATTTTATGCTCATAAGGAGGAAGCCAGATTAATACCTGTCGTGTTTTCATAAGATGTTATAGTCTCCAAAGCCCTGTAATATATATTATCTCATTAATCTTGGAGGTGAAAGAGGAGAAGAAGGGGGCTCATGGGCATCTGCAGGGATCGCAGCAGCAGTAACACCTGAGGGCTGATGCTAATAGGGTGTTACAGCACCTAAGACCTGTAGGTTAAGTTTGGTACATGGTTAAACCTAATCTTGTGATGTACCAAAACAATAAAATAAAATAAAATTTACAGTTCTATTTGTAGAATCCAGTTCTGTTCCCGATTCCATATTGGCTTAATCTTGCCTCAGATATCATTTCGGTGGGCCTTTGTCAATAGAAAGGGTTTCTGCCCCTCGTGTATTGCAGACTTTGTGCTGAATACTGCCAGGCGTCTGTCTCGAGAAGCTTCGTTCTACACGGGGGACATTAAGAATATGGATGCTTATAATTTCATGCACTAAGAGCTTTGATAAGGAATGATGTTTAAAATACCTAACAGCCCAGCCGGTGTGGCTCAGTGGATTGAGCGTCATCCCATGGACTGAGAGGTCCAGGTTTGATTCCCTGTAAGGGCACATGCCTGAGTTGTGGGCTCGATCCCCAGTAGGGGGCGTGCAGGAGGCAGCCAATCAATGTTTCCCTCTCATATGGATGTTTCTATCTCTTCCTCTCTTTCTCTAAAAAAATCAATAAAAACATTAAAAAACAAACCAAAAACATAACAACTGGATGGTACAATACCAAACAATCAGAGTGGCCTCCACTATAAAACCCAATTTGTGTGTCCAGATATGTGCTAGCCGAATGTCCTGGCTGGGTTGGAGAAGGCGGAGAGAGTGCTGGGGAACCCATGGGAGGGACCTCAGGGAAGTCTTTTCGGAAATGGGCCACATGGGTGGGCACTTGGGTTGAGTCTTAAAGGATCTAGGCAGACTGTTGGAAAAAGAGAATGTGAACATAGAGGCAGGTAAAATTATGTGAAGAATGGAGAAAATGTAGTGTTTTCATTATTCTGTTGCTCTCACAAGACATGTGACTGTCATTGGCCCCAAGTGTTTTGTTTGTTTGTTTTTCCCCTCTTCACGTACACTCCCCATCCCAACCCATCCCAGCCCTGTACTGTGCCGGAGGCAGCATTGTCAATTCTAAGCCTCACTGATCTCTTCTCCCTACTTCTCCTGGCCCGCTTCTAACCGCAGCGATCCTGGGTGTTTTTGAAAGAGACTACCTTACCTCTCCAGTATATGTAGGCATAGGTTTTGTGGTTAAGGAAGATGTTTTTACTGGCCATATTTAAACTTCATTTTAAGTGGAAACTTGTTAAAATTAAGTTATTTCATCAGTTGAAAAAAATATTAAGGTAGCCATATATAGAAAGAAAAAAGAACAAACATGGGAAAGAAATTTAAAGATAGAAGCAGGACTAGAAATTAGTCAAGTCGATAATAATGGCAAGTGTTTTTCAGACTAAATAGCGTATAATGAAAAACTTGAAGGAAGTACATAATCACTTACATGTGACTGCATTATAATTTTTCTCTTCATGTTCCGTTTTAGTTTGTCTGCCATATCAAGGAAGACTCTTTAGCTGGTGGTCTTGGTTGCTGAAGACCTGAACTGAGTCAGCTGTTGATTGAGTAACTGTGGTTGGCCTCTCCGCTGATCTTGCCATTTTCTTTGAAGGAAAGTTCCAAATACTACCTCTGGTTAGGTTCTTTTCTGATGACATGATTGTTATCCTTGTCTTCCAGGCATTCAGAGAAGAAATTGCTCCTATCAACTTGAAAGTTAAAACAGTGAATGACTTATCGAGTCAGCTGTCCCCACTTGACCTGCACCCGTCCCTGAAGATGTCTCGCCAGCTGGATGATCTTAATATGCGATGGAAACTTTTACAGGTATCAGCTTATTCCTCTTCATAATCCAGGTTTAGACCTTGTGGGTCTTTAAACCATACCTCCCTATTCTACCACGCACCGTCATTTTTTTTCTTTCTTTATTGGTTGTATTTGATCATGGATTCGTAGCATGTGACATCAGTCGTCTTTCAGTATCTTGACCTCAAAGGCCTCATTTATTTATGAGTATAAGTTTTAATGTAATTTTTGATGTACTGTTCATATGATATTTGTATAAAATTGCAAAAAGGTCAAATAAATCACAGTAATTGAAACGTATGGTAGATCACAGAAACATTTTCCCCTTAATGGCTTATAAAGCAGTCATTTTTCTTACTTTAATCATGTATTTTTTATTTCTTTTGAAAAGTTAAGGAGTGTCCATCCTTCTTATTCCAACCATGTGCTCTTTAGGGTCCTGCTCAACTTTTCCAGCCAACGCATTGTGGTGTTTACCTTTAGCTCTGAGATCTTAGGTGCTGTAATGCAGGTATTTTAATGACTAGATCTTACTTGCTTGTCCCAGATTTAATAGAGCCAAACCAAGGAGAACCCTCCTGAGTATTGCAAGCCACTGCCCATGCCAATCAATTGTTTTTGGCCTGTCTTTGTGAAGCTTTGTCACATTCAATGGCCAGTTCCCAAGAGTCAGAATAATCTTTTTTTTTTTTTTTTTTCTGAAAACTAGCAGGATAATTTGAGTGAGAGATTGAAAAATAGTTCTTACTAATTTCTCTCAATATTCTAAGCCTAAAATGTGATATTTAATAAGATACATATGTAATTTTGAGGTGGCATACAGAGACATTTTAAGGTATAATAGGTTTCCTGAATTAATTCAAACATTGAGACGCACAGTGGGTTCATATTTTCTTCATGAAACTGAGTGGTACGAGATGAGTTGTATAGTATTAGACAGTCTTTTCTGTCTCTGAAAGAGTATTAGTCTGGGCTGAGTAAGGCAGGATATGTTAAACTCAAACGTGCTTTTCTAGTGAGTGGAAGACAGAAATGTTTGGCCTATAGTCCTTTTCTCTTGTGCTTTATTTCTCTAATTCCTCATTTTTATGTAGTTATTCCTGTGGTCCATCTTGATTTCCTTCCCATTCTGCTTCTGTTATCACTGTCTACAAAGATTACAACTCAGGGAATGTGTTATGCTTGAAAGAGGATATGTGTTCTGTCTTCCTTATCTCTGAGCCTGGTGACTGACTGCTAGAACCCAGATGTTAGTTGCTGGTAGAATAAGGGGAGGGGGGAACCTATGCTGCTAGACAACATTGTTAAATTTCAGAAGTAGGATCTTGTTTTCTCCTCTGAAATGCAAAATGTGGCATATGAATGCTTTTTGGCCTTAATGAAAAAAAGTACTTGCTAACGCAACTTGAATAGCCAGTCAGGACAAATTAAAGCTGCCCAGCAAGCCACAGATATACGTTTCATTCAAAGGCAGCTGAAAAGAAGGTGGGCAGTCTAAGTGGAACAGCTTACCAGCACTGCCGAGGCAAAGATCAGGAAAAGGAACGTGGAAGTGTCAGTAGCCTTTGTGCAATTGTCATTGATTGGCAGTAGTTTCACAGTGTACCACCTCTTTGCATTCTCATAATGTAGAGAGTTAACCATACAATGTGTGTGAACAAATAGATAGTGTGTTTATCTGCTGGTATATGAATACCCACAAATCGAGATGAGTGGACACAAACTTGGAGGAAAATAAGGTATTCCCTACTCATGTGTCTTCTATCTATCTATCTATCTATCTATCTATCTATCTATCTATCTATCTATCTATCTATCTATCTTTCATCTATCTATCTTTCATCTATCTATCATCTGTCTATCTATCTATCTATCTATCTATCTATCTATCTATCTATCTGTCTGTCTGTCTGTCTGTCTTCTATCTATCTGTCTGTCTGTCTATCTATATTTCACCTATCTATCTATCTATCTATCTATCTATCTATCTATCTATCTATCTATCTTTTATCTATCTATCTATCTTTCATCTATCTATCTTTCATCTATCTATCATCTGTCTATCTATCTATCTATCTGTCTGTCTGTCTGTCTGTCTGTCTGTCTTCTATCTATCTGTCTGTCTGTCTATCTATATTTCATCTATCTATCTATCTATCTATCTATCTATCTATCTTCTGTCTATCTATCTTTCATCTATCTATCTATCTTTCATCTATCTATCTATCTATCTATCTATCTATCTATCTATCTATCTATCTAATCTCTGTCTTCTGTCATCTAATTCAGCCATCTTTCTATTTATTTATCTATTTATTTTCTCCCTGGGACTATTTTAGACTTTCATTTGCTCCCTCTAGTACTTTTTGCTGCCTTTCTTACAAAATAGATGAGTAGCCAGTGACCCCATGGCCACATCTTAATGGAAGATATTTCAGACCTTTCCTGCTTTCGAGGCAATGTAGGATGACAGTAAAGGGATAGATTTTGGCACCAAATGAGGTGCCTATGAACTTTATGTCCTGGACACGTCTGTGTGTCTCAGTGTCTTCACCTGTAAAATGGTGATCGTGATAAGTAATGCCAATATGGTTATTGTGAGAATTGAAATAGTTAATTCATATAAATTGCTTAAAAGCGTGCCTGGCACTATTCGCTGTCCGCTGGTGCCAGAAGGAATCTGCTTTCATTCTAGGATTTTGATTTCAGACATGGAGATGGAGTCTGTACAAGCAATCATATCTTGGGCAGTAGCATCATTTATGATAATACTGAAGGGCATTATTAATGTTATTGTTTCAAAATCACATTATTTTGTGGGTGTGATATGCAGGTTTCTGTGGACGATCGCCTTAAACAGCTTCAGGAAGCCCATCGAGATTTTGGACCATCTTCTCAGCATTTTCTCTCTAGTAAGTACTAATAAACTTGACTGATCTCATTAAATGAATGAATCAGCACACTTTTTCACTCAGGAAGCCATATTCTTTGCTATATATATATTTACTTGTATTAGATAAATACATAAAAGGATGTATTAACATTTCTGACAATATTATTTATTGGTTCTTATTTGCAATAACCTGGCCACAATTGATACGTCTTTGAAGTGGAACCAAAGTCACTTGACTTTGGCTGTGACTTTCCACTGAGCCGTCTGTTATGATAACTGTTGTAGCTCAGAGCATCATTGCTGTCATATGCAAAAGTTATGAACTTTTTCACAATAAAGAAATCACTTTTATATCTTAAGATTTTAAATTAAGTTTTCTCCTTTAAAAAAGTGTTTATTAGTTTAAAATGCACCTGTACCTTTAAAAGTAAAACTTCATATTTTGATTTATTAGGCTCACTGCGATTATATTTAGCTTTTCTGCTGGTCAGGTAATCCACATGTAGCCAAACCACATATGTAGATTTTTATGTAATATTCTCCAACTGATTTTTTTTATTTTATGGACTGTTCATGAGATCTGGACTAAATAAGTAGAGTTTCTATTTCATCCTTCACTTTGGAGGACCCTGGAAAATGTAGGATTCAGAGTCACCCAGATTGGGGCTAAAATAGTAATCCTGCTTTTTACCAGACCTGCGATCCCTGAAAGTTAATTTCTTTATCTTATAATTACTATGGTAACATTTATTTCCCCCGATCACCTTGAAAATTAAATGAGAAACATACTGAATTACACCAAGCACCTAACAGTTCTTCAGAGATGCTTTCACCAAACGTCAGTTCCGTTCCTCTCATTGTCTCTGGCAAGCATGTGTAAGAAAACAATTTGCTGAATTCAATTTAAGTGAAGTTTAAACATTAAGGCAAAGCCTCTTTCCCAATTATGATAACTTCTTTGTATCTATAACCATAGATAGGACTGAAGTAATGCCATGTCTTCCAACTAAATTGATGGCAGCTATATTTTCTTTTAATCTTTTGTCGTGGTTTTTAATCTGCTTTACCTCAATTCAAGGTCAGGCCTCTCTTTCACAATTTCAAGAATAATCCTAATCAGTCATTTCCTGTGCTTCCTGCCCTACACACCCGAGTGCTGAAGCCCTCTGCGCCCCCCCCCCCCACCGCCTCCCGCCTCCTTCCTCTTCTTCCACCTGTTTCACACACCTGAGTCCTTAGATAGCCTGTCTTTGAGTGATCTACTGTCTTAACTGGGTGCCAGGATACATTTCTAAAGTTTGGATACCATCCGTGTTCATGAAGTAAATAGGTCTGCAGTCTGCTCATTTGGTATGAATCACTCCAGATTTCTTAAACTTAATTTTATAGAATGTAATGCTATGTGCTAAGACCAAATTAAAGAGGAATTTAACAAGAAACTGAGACTCTATTTACAGTTCTGTTATAAAGATTATTCATCTATTAGTACTAATGAAACTCTACACCTAGCAACCATTCTTTCATAATAAAAATCCAACGCGTGTTTCTTAGGAAATGAAACATTGCGAAACTTGTGAACCTCAAACACATTTCCTTTCTTGTCTAGCACTGACAGTTCAAGGAGGGCAAAGTTATTCAAATCAAAACAATTATTAAAATGAATCAAGACGTGTAAACAAAATCCCAATTAATACATTTAACAATTGTTATCCCTTGCTGCTTGGAATTTTTGGCTTTATTATATTCCTTGGATGTTAGCCCTGGTTATAAAAGGAGCCTGTTTACTTAAGCACAAAATAGAAACTGACCCATTCGTCTGGTGCCAACACTGAAATGAGGTTGGCTCTAATGAGAAATTTAATACACCTCGTTCCATATTTTCATCCCCTTTTTGTACTTTCATGGACATAGTTGGAGAAGGGAGTCCTCACATCTTATAAAGAGAGGAAGAACTGTTGAATAGAAAAATAGCTGAACTAGTGGTCAGAAATCCTGAGATCACATCTGAGCTCAGCCATTTCCTTGGGCAACTTATTTCATCTCTTCAGTGTTTAGTTTCTTACTTATCAAATGGAACTTCAATATCTATCTTGTTGGCTTCCTTATCAATAGACATATTTGAAAATGCTTTGCAAAGTTGAGAATGCTATATATTTTTAACGTAGTAATATGACATGAAATTCAGGAAAGAATCATTGGTGAAAACTGGTTATGTGAGAGTCTAGTGATATTTGTGAAGTTTTATTTTTTTGAATTAGTTCATTTAGCAAAATTTCTTAAGAGCTTTAGATTCACATGTATAACTCTTCTTAAATAAGCCCTAAAATAATTGGTTTAATGTAGGCATGATATATTTTTATAAATAAGGAGTAACTAGAATTATTTTTTTAAAAAAATCTCAGTAAAACAAACCACAAAATCTCCATCATAGTGATGTGAAGTGCAAAAAAATAGGAAACTCTATTTTCAATACATTTAAGATGAAAATACATATTTGGGATTCTTCTATCCGTATAATTGTCTTGGTTCTTTACAATCCTTTGCCTATGTTTATTTTAATTTCCCTTTTTAAAAAAAATTTAAATAATTGAGTTTGTTTAAATATCATCTGTTCTTAATAGTTATTCCTGTGAATATAACATAAAGCAAAGTAATGAATATTACTAGTGATTTGGAAATTCTAGTGATTTAGAAATTCCAGTCTTGGGAAATCTAGTTTATAATCTGGATATACCAGGTATAATTAAAAACATATATATAATAGTTTCCAAACAGCACTAAGTTTTAGACTGTGTTGACTATAAACAATAAAACTATTTTTTTAAAAGTATTTTTATTAACAAGTTCAATTAGTTAGAGGTAGCATTGGAAATTGAACCTGTGTTGTTCTTTCCTTGGTTCCAATGAATTTTTAAAGTGACTCTTTGGCCTTGCAGATTTCATAATTATAGGAATCCAGCTCAAAGACCAGAGCAGTTCTCATTGACTGTGCTGTAAAACGTGTTCAGTTGGTTTGCATTAAGGCATGGGGCTGTGGGTTAGCAGTGTTTCCAATAACCTCCCTTTGTTTCCTCAGCTTCAGTCCAGCTGCCGTGGCAGAGATCCATTTCACATAATAAAGTGCCCTATTACATCAAGTAAGTTGGTTTTAATTCGCCTTTACAAACCCAGAAAATAAAGTTTTGTTGATAGCTTAAGAGGCTTTTTCTCCTAACGCTCTTAAAAGTGTAACTCAGTCCTGTTATCTGAAGGAAATTATATATCTACATATTTACGGAGATAATATATATTTAATATTTGAACAAAATTAGTTTAAAACTCAGAGTGGTAATTGTAGTTTACTAAGTTAAGGCTATAGCTGTGTTTAGCTGATTTTTTTAGAACACGTATTAAAATATTTGGGGAAAATGACAGAATTTCTATAATACTCTTGACATAATGATGTTGCTCAAATGGTACTGATTCTAAAGCATTTTTTATTTCTCCCAGAAAATCCATTTAAAAAATGCTTGTACTCTTTATCATTTTAATCCACCAAAAAGAAAGTGTTTTTATCACGAAAAAGTTATTTTCGAGTTTTTCTTTGATTTGCGGATATTATCTACAATATTAGTTTAGGCTTATCGTCCTTCATTGTTGTTGTCAACATGACAGTTTCTCCTGTTTACATACCACACTTCTCCTTAGTGTGTAATATTTTATAAATTTTGTATAATTTACACAGGGTCTGCTTAGAGGTTTTATCTTTGGGTTAGTCTACAGGTTGCCATAGGACAGAATGATAAAATACAACGTCCACTATCCCTTGAGATGTAAATTAGTAAAGCTCTTGATTTATAATGTGATAAAGTGATGAAGAGTCATAGTTGACCCTGTTTCATGTGTCAGGTGAATGGCATCATAATTGGGAGGGAAATGCTGACTTACTTATTCTATCAGGAGACAGATCTGTCTCAGATTAGCTGAGCGACCTCAAGCAAGGTGGTGAAGCTCTCTGGGCCAGGTCTCCTCTTTGTTCTTTCTAAAGCAGCATGTGGTATCTTCAGAATCCACGCCGACACTGAAAACCCGCTCTGCCAAAACCTTCTTCCTGAAAAATTTGTGTGTGAAATCTGGTTTTGGAAGAGTATTTTCTTATGAAGCTTTCATTGTATCAGCTATAGCCTCGGGGTAAAAAGATAAGTAATTTTGTGGTAACACATTAACAGGTATTGTAAGCACTGTATGTTCCATTTCTTAAGGGAATTTAATACTTTTATCAGTGTACAATTTATAGTGTTTTAAGTTGTAATTAAAGTGTCAAATGTGTGCAAGCCTGAATAGGAAGAAATCAGAGGCTGGGGAAATTGACATGTCTATTGAGATGAGATGTGATCATCTGATCTAAATGTACTTTTTATTTTATTTTAAATATTTATTACAAAGAATAATAGTAATACTAATATTATTGTTAGAGGATTTTAATTTACTGGGTGAGTATTGACGTGAATTGAATACTATAGGTTAAGCACAAATCTGATATACTGTTATAGGCAGAATAATGGCCACGCAAAGATAGCCCACATCTGGATGTGACTATATTAGGTTACATGGAGATGGAGGCAGAGGGCATGAGCCAAAAATGCAGGCAGCCTCTAGAAGCTAGAAAGGGCAAGGACATGTAATTCTCTCTTAGAACCTCCAGAGAAGAACACAGCCCAGACAACCTTGATTTTAGCCCCAGGAGATATTTATATTGTGGCAATTTGTTACAGCAGCAGTAGGAAACTAATACATGTACTGCACACAATCTAGAAGTCCATGCAAATGAATTGAAGTTAACCTACCAAATGAACCTAGAATCCTGTATCATCTGATTTTTAAAAAATCTAAATTGGATCCATTAAGGCAGTTTTTTTTTTTTTTAACTAGATAAAGACAATATTAACTCTCATGTTTGATTATGTACTACAATGGTGTTCTATTTGATTTGACACTTTAAAAATCCATCCTTAATTTTACCACTACTACTAAAAGGGATTTCTGTATGTCAGGTTGGTATATATAACTGGGAACTACATTGTCTAAGTCAGAATTTCTCTAATTCAAAATTTTTATAGCTTTAGTAGGATCTAGCAGAATCGTATTCTCACTCGTCTGTGTGTGCTTTATAAGGCCGACCGGTAGAGTAAAAGCTAGTTTATCTGGTATCTCATTGGCTGAAGCATTATAACCAGCATTCAAATATATATATATATATATATTACAATGATGGCTGATTTAATGATGACCTGTAGCATTGTAGCATCTAAAATATCTTCAACATCATTCATAAAAGATTGGATTTTCTCACAGGTTTTGGAGTTGTGCTTGAGCTGTGGGCTGGGCATGGAGGTCTCTGGAGAAAAACAAAGATTGGATTTTCTGAAATATGTATAGTTTTAGTGTTAAATGTCTTTTATGGTTTTCACATATTTAGAAATCTGCCCATGTGTATAGAATGAATTCTCTTATTTTTAGAAAACTTGTTTAACGAGATTCTTGCGTTCCTTGCTCTGTTGTGTAACTTATCTGTTTATTTCCTCATAAAGAAGGAACATCAATCTTGAGAGGTAGTATTACACGAGCCAGTATTTCCAGATGAAGAATTGTTATGAAAACAAATTTAATTCCCAAGCAATTTAATAGCAAGTAAATGATGAATGAAAAGGCTTTTAATATGTACCTCCCTTCACATGGCTGCACAAGTAAATAGAAGAAAATTTTAAAAACAAATTTAGCATAAATTTCATGCAATTAGAATTTCCTGGAGTATATTAGAATATATTAATTTGGCCAACAAGAAAGTAATATTCAAGTAGAAATGCTAGATATTTTCAGTATTTAGGTATGCAGTTTTATACACTCTAATGTCAGAATATAGCAAGAAGATTGAAAGGAGAATGGGAAAGACAAACTATTTTTATTTCTCATTTTAATTTTATAGATTAGTTAAAACGTACTTTGATGGCTCCCAGATGCATTTCTCTCTTTATAGGTAATTCTCTTTTTTTTTTTTAGTAATTCTTTATTAATACTGTGAGGTGTACTGCAGTGGTTCCATGACTAATCTGTTTCTAGAAAATGCTGGAATATAGGAGTATATGTCGTGTAAACCCTCTATGTTACTATCTTAAGTTGAAACTCATAGCTTTAACTTTGTTTGCTGCCTGTAAGCTGGACTTTCCAAAGCGGGTCTAGTTCTTTCTTTTCTGGTGTAGTCCAGTGGCAGCTCATCGTTCTGTCAGTTTAGGAGACTCTGAAATGCTTCTGGCTACTTTCACAATATACAAAACTCTACCATAGAAGCCAGACCTTTCTTTGTGGATTTTTAGTTGTGTGTTTGTGTTTTGCAAAGTTCATTTCCTCAACTAAAAGTCAACGTCCAGGGAGTTTCAGGTATAAAGGGAATGGTGAATAAAAGCTTTGGATTGAACTTTCCCAATATGTCATATTAATCACATAAAACTCATTGCTTCTCATTTTGTTCCAGAATAAATAATAACAACAATAGTAATAATAATAAAAGTCATAGTGAGTTATAATTGTAATAAACTGATTTTTGAATATCCAGAATAAATAATAATAATAATAATAATAATAATATTAAAAAGTCATGGTGGGTGATCATTGTAATAAACTAGGTTTTGAATATCCATTTGCCAGCTGCTCTGCTAATCCTGTGCATGGATTCTCTCTTTTAATCCCCAGTGGCCCAGTGAAGTGTAGGTACTCTCATTGTGCCCATTTTCAGGCTGAGATCTCACATACACATGGCCTGCTTGAGATCACACAGCCAGTACGTGGAAGAGCTCGTGTCCAGACCCCAGGACGGACTCCAGCTCCTGAACCCTTGACCACTATGCAGTATTGCCTCCTAGTCCCAGCATTGTTAAGGTAGAAACTTTTAGTCACATGGGAAATGTGAGTAGGGTGAAGAATTGTGTTTAGGAAGGAGCCGTCAGGTGGGGAAAATATGAGTAAACATCCTTTCTTCTGCACCACAGACTGGCTACCACTTATTAGGCACCTACTGTGTGCCAGCACGGAGCCCCCAGCTGTCCAAGGACAAGGTCCGCCTTTCTCCAGCACTACACACTGCCTTCTCTGGAGGCTTTTAGAGGCTAATTTCTGGAGACTAAAATATGTTTAAGGAAATTTTGCCCTGTGGTCTGGTAATGGACACAGGTGCTTTTCTGTAGATAGAAGGTGCTGTTCTTCACAGTCCTGCCCAGCAGATCTGGACAGTTCTGAGCTGGGGAGACAAACTGTGGCCCTCCGTTCCCTTTCCTCGGTCTCATGGTCGGGAGATTTCTGCCATTTGGTCATCGAAGCTGGCTCGTGGGTCCCTGGGGGCTTTTATTTATTTATTATTATTATTTTTTAATCCTCAACTGAGCACATTTTTTTTTTTACATTCATCTTTAGATAGAGCAAGAGGGAGAGAGGGAGGAAGAGAGAGAGAGAAACATCGATGTGTCTGAGAGACACATTGACTGGCTGCCACCCACATGACCCCAAGCGGGGCTGGGGACAAACTGCAACTGAGGTATGTGCCCTTAGCGGGAACCGAACCCGGGTCTTTCTGGACCACAGGCCAATGCTCTAACTGCTGAGCCAAACCAGCCAGGGGAGTCCCCGGGGGGCTTTTAGAGTAGATGGTTCCGTATACATGTCCAGCCTGTTGGTAAGCCATACTGTTTCATAGAATTTAGTAAGGTGTAGCTAAGAAATGGGTGTTCCTTTCTTCCCCTACGACGTCTTCTCTGAACCTCAGTGTGCGACGTCTCAGTAAGCCTTGGTCTTAGCACACATGATCACTCTGCCCCGGGACAGGCTGCGTGTTCATATCCTCACAGTTCTGTGGCTCTGCTTTCCCCGCTGGAATCCGAAATGCAAACCTCAGTTCTTTATCGAATCCTGATGCAGCCCCACACACAGACTCTCTGATGACATAGACAATGCATATCGCGTGCTCTAAAACGGACATTTCTAGTATTACAGGTGCATTAACCAGAATGAACGGATCTGTATCTACAAACACGACTGCCATGCATTCTCTGACTTAATCTAACTTCCCCTTATGAGCTACCTCAAGATTCTCCTCAATTTATGACATCTCCTTTGTATTTTCCTTTCCTGTTCCTGTGGCCGTTATGGATAAGCCTGCAGTGCTCTTTGAGACACCCTTCTTGCCTGCCAAGGACACTCTCTCCGCCCTAATCCATCAATTGCTGAAAAAAATTAAGTTTATGGTTGTACATGAAATCTTGGAGAACAAGTAGCTGTTTTTTATACAGCTGGCCTGTTCATTTGCATAAAGGGCATATAGGAGTCTGGCTGTATATGTGCCACCTACAGGAGAGAATTAATGCTTATTTCTTTAGAGGACCCGTGGACCCCACTTAGGTGATGTAGGAAACAGTTCTTCCCTACATACGAGCAGAGAAAAGAGGCAGCAATGGGATAGCCAAATAACAGAAAAGGGCACAATAACAAAAAAAGTAATGAACATAAGCATTTATCTTTAAAGATTACAGATAGCTTATTCCAGACCAAAATAAATCCATAACAGCACGGTATAATTAACAGTGAACGATAAATGTAGTTCTCCCTGAAAAGCTTCCTACTGGAGTCTTCTCTCTCTTCCTGCCTCATCAAGATGAGGACTGGCATCTTTTTGGTCCCTGATTTTTAACTGGAGCCCTTGGGACACACTTTGAGTCACTTTCCTGGAGTGGAACTTTAATGACAAAGAAATAAATTAAATAGAAGCATAAGAGAGTCTATTTTCCCAAGAAATGGTCTGTGACTTTATCTTTATTGAAAATAAATATTTAAAACTCACTGGGCCAACTCTGCTGATGAGGAGGTAAGAACGAAATTGCTTCATGAGAGAATGTAAGCACCTTGGGATCACTAACCCTCCAGGGCTCGAGGCAGCCTCAGACCACGAGCATGCCGTGGCCGGCTGGAGACTCAGAGCAGACAGCCTGCCCCACAGCTGCCAGAAACCAGCCACTGCGCTGGGCAACTTCCAGGGCATTTACCAGTGTCCCAGTTTACTGAGATCATTAGGTGGAGTTGACATTGTCTTAGAAAGATATTGAGCATTTCAGGACTTAAGAAGATATTACCTTTCTTGCCGTTTACCTCTACATTGCTGGGGCCGGAGGTATTATTACTATGAGGAATTTTGGCTTGGAATCTTCTAGATGACTCAGCTCCATTGCATTATAATAACACCATCAGCCTCACTGTACATTTGATTTTTAGGGTCAGGGATGCAATTAATTCAAGTCTACCATAAGGTGCAGGAAGGATCGCTGTGGGGCCATGAAGGGAGGAAAAGTGATATCTGTACTTTAATTTGTAAAGATTATATTTTTTAAATAGTCATTAAAATTGACAGAAGTAATAATGATCAAATAAATTGTGAAATAGAAAATCTTTTTCTGTTTTGATTATAAAGTGAAACAATACAGTAAAAAATTCAATACAATTATACACACACACACACAAAGAGAATGAGTTTCTTCTTTAAAACATATATGAAAGAGGTAAAGTGGTAAAATTAAAATAAAAAAAAGTTAAATGATATAAATTAGCTTTAAAAAAAAACAAACTAAAAGGCCCAGCCGGTGTGGCTCGGTGGATTGACGTCGGCCCGTGGACTGAGGTCCCAGTTCGATTCCCAGTCAGGGCACGTGCCCGGGTTGCGGGCTGGATCCCCAGGAAGGGGTGTGCAGGAGGCAGCCGATCAATGTTTCTCTCTCACATCGATGTTTGTATCTCTCTCTTCCTTCCTCTCTCTCTCAAAAAAAAAAATCAATAAAAACATATTGAGAAAAATAAAACTAAAAGGATACAATGATAAGCTGAACTCTGGTGGGAACATAAACCTGGGGTCAGACCCCCAGGCAGAGCCAGATAGGGCTCCCAGGCCAATGCAACCACGGACCGGGGACAGTGTTGACTGATGGGCTGATTCTCCGGAGCTCGAGGGCTCAGGGAGACAAGGTGTAGAGTTGGGTGGGGGGTGCTGGTGGAGATATTACCAGATGGAGGCTCCCTTGTGTTTACTGAGTGTGTGCATGTTGATTCTTCCAGACCATCTTTTGGTGCCCTCAAACCAAGTATCGCCTGTCCCTCCACTCACCCAGGCACCCATTCCAGTCACTGATTCTACTACTTAAAAATAAACACAAACAGCCCTGGCCAGTTTGCTCAGTGGTTAGAATGTCGGCCCTCGGACCAGAGGGTCCTGGGTTCAGTTCCCACTAAGGGCATGTACCTCAGTTGCAGTTTGTCCCCAGCACCGGTTGGGGTCATGTGGGTGGCAGCCAGTTGATGTGTCTCTCTCACATCGATGTTTCTCTCTCTCTCTTCCCCCCTCTCTCCCTCCTGCTCTGTCTGAAGATAAATGCAAAAATGTCCTTGGGTGAGGATTAAAAAAATAAATAAATAAAAACTAAACTCAAACAAGCCTTGTCTTCTTGTCTTGTAACAAATGTGCTATGAACAATGCCTGGAGCATTGACATTGTGTTTTGGGGTGTGCTGTAGCCTCTGTTTCTGTACAGCCCTTTGCAGGCTGTGTCTCTACCACTGAGCGGAATTATTTGAAGTGCAGTTTATAGTCAAATTCAGCAGATTGGGGTCATCCATTGTTCACAGTCTGGTTTTCCTGCCTTGTGTCTTCATTATTATGAAAAGCTAATGGCATTTTTTAAAGGAGGACTGTATGCTTTTACACTTTCTATCATCAATTAGGAACATATATCTTATTTGGGATTTTGAGCAGAATGCTTTTTTGTTGTTGTTCTTGAAATATTGGCTTTAAAACGTTGTTTTTCCTTAGATTTATACTTCTGTTTCCAAAAGTACATAACCCTGGATTACTTGCCTTTAAAAGCCTTGAGTACTGTAGAAAGCGTTTGTGAAAGTTCCTGAAGTGACATATAACCAGAGGAACATAAAGATTTACCCCCACACAGCTTCCTATATCTCCTGCTGCATTCTCCCCCTGGGCCCCAACACAGCCACACAGGAACACACACACACACACACACACACACACACAGGCACACACACACATATACACACAGGCACACACACACGCACAGGTATGCACACATACACACACACAGGCACACACACAGAGACACACACAGGCACACACACACAGGCACACACACATACAGGTACACACACATACACACAGGCACACACAGACACACACGCACAGGTGTGCACACACACACAGGCACACACACACACACTCACGCAGAGGAGTAATCAACATTACCAATGGAAGTATGCCGTATTCTTCTTATATTATGGTCTCCAGTGAAACAAAGATTGAGGGGATTATGAATTGCAAAATGAAAATGTCACCTCTTAAATCTTTAAGAAGATGTAATTCTGATAAATCGCATCAGATTGCTAAAATTTGTTTCCGCGCTTTGTACTTTAGTTATCTGATTTCAAACTTGATTGTGTGGGAGCCCTACTTTGTACACATAGAACTTTTGAAACGTCTGTGAGGAGGGTGTGGACAGAGCCTGCTTTTTGCCTGTGTCAACTTTATTCTCTGCGGGTTGTGCTGTTTTCATAGTACCTCTCACTGTAGAATTTACCTAAGAGATTTACTGTCTCTTCCTTACTTCTCCCTACCCTGGGGAGAGAGAGGTCTAAGGAGGTGAAGACAGGGAAGCAGCCATTCCATTCACAATGTAGAGTTCACTGATCATGGGGGTGGGATGAGTTTCAGTGGAGAGTGGGCTGAGAAGTGAGTGGGACGCGAGGATGCGCATTACTGAATCGGGAATGTTGTCTTTGAAGAAGAGGAAAAGGGTGATTGCTAGCAGGAAATGGAGATTCCAGGTAGGGGTGAGTGTGTGTGTGTGTGTGTGTATGTGTGTGTGTGTGTGCGCGTGCGCACGCGCACCGCATGCATGCTCACGTATGTGTCTCAAGATGGGAGATCTTTAAGTATTTATATACTGAGAATATTGTTATTGAGAGAGGGCTGGATAATGCAGTAAAGGAGTTTATAAGAAATCTTTGGAACGAATTGATCTTTGGTAGGAGGGGACACAATTCCTCAGTTACAGGAGGAGAGAAGAATACAGTCTGGCAGATGCAGAGAGGTGTGTAGATTTGGTGGTGGGAAGATGAAGGCATTTTAATTTGGTTGTTTTTGGTTTTTCAATAAAGCATGAGATCAAGTTAAATGATGCCAAGGTGGGGAGAGAAACTTACTTAGGTTTAGGGAAAGAGAGAGCAGTAGGAAATTGTTGTCTTGGGTTCTGAGAAGGCTCGTTTATTAGGGAAGGCAGTGCACTTGCCAGCAGTGGGACATTTGAGGTTTGAAGTCTAATATTTAGAGTAAAATCAGTCTGTCTGTTGAGTGATTTTCTCCAGCTGCATTCATGCGCAGCTGGTCACGTCTGGAGAAGGCAAGTAATTGAGCTGATCCATGCTTGGGTTTTGCCAGGAGAGAGAGAAGCCAGGGAGATGAGGTTGTTTGTGATGATTATAATGATGGACTCAAAATTTAGACAGATTCATCAGAAATATTATAAAACCTCAATCATGCAAGTATACTTCCATATTAAGAACTTAGGCTTATGGTCAGTCCATCTGGGTTCAAATCCCATTTCTACTACTTACTAATTATGTGACCTTGAACAAGTTAATCTAAGCAAAAAATTGGGGTAATAGTGGCATATAACTTCCAGAATTGTTATAAAGATTAAGTTTACATGTAGAAAGAGTTCAGAACAGCAATTTTCAACCTTTTTCATCTCATGGCACACATAAACTAATTACTAAAATTCAGCTGCACACCAAAAAATATATATTTTGCCAATCTGGCCAAAAAAAATAGGAATAATTTTGATTCATTCACACTGGAGGACTGTTGTTGTATTGGATGTTGTCATTTTTTTTTTATTTGACAATCTAAGGGCAAAGAGGTCAGTGCCCCTCACTAGTAGCTATTCCATGTTTCAAAAGTTCCTGCAGTACATTGGTTGAAAACCACTGGTTTAGAAGATTACCTGGTACAAATTGAGCACTGAAATCATAGGCTATTACTATAGTTAATATTATACAGCCTGACCTCGTGTGTGTTATCTGTCACTGTGCACAGCAAAGAAAAAATATTTCTCTTTCCGAAATTGTCTTATCCTAGTGCAATATACATAGTTCTTTTCCCCACATTTGCATTTTATTTTTATTTAAAAAAATTTTAATATGTTTTTATTTATATTTTTTGAGAGAGAGGAAAGGGAGAGAGAGATAAAAATATCAATGTGAGAGAGAAACATCTATCACTGCCTCCTGCACGCCGCCCCCTACTGGGGATCGAGCCCACAACCCAGGCATGTGTCCTGACTGAGAATGGAACCAGGACCTCTCAGTCCATGGGATGATGCTCAATCTACTGAGCCACACCAGCTGGGCCCACATTGGCATTTTAAGAGAACTCAATTTTAGTTTTTTCTTTTATATGCCTTCATAATTGTAATTGAAATGGCAAAACTCGCAAGTTCAGTTTCAAGTATAAATTTGGATAGGTAAATAACAAATAAGTGTGTTTGGCTCAGTGTCAGTTTTGAGACAGACAGGGTGCCTTTTCATCATCTTCTAAGGGTTCGTGGAAAAAACAAGTGACACTGTAATAAGGACAAATGGGTTTGAAAGTATCTTCCCCAGAGCAGTCTTCAGCCTAGAAATCAGTATGTTATTAATCTGTCAAAATTTCATGTACTTTGCTGTTTGTTCATTATCTCATATATTGGACAGTTTTATGAAACAACATTTTTTGTGTTGTATTCATTGGTGTATGATCTTGTATTTTTACCTTGTGTGACTTATCAGAATACATTATGAATCATAATAGGTAGAAGGATATACTACTTATTAGTCTTGTTGATTAATTTTCTTTAAAGTCCATTTCATACGGGACCACTTGTTATCCCAAGAGGGATGCCAGTAAAGAGACACTTTTAGTAATTGTGGCCGACAGCAGGTATGAACCAGGACTGTCCCAGATGTGGAAAGTAATTTAAGCAATAGGGAATGCGATGCAACGCCCAGCATTGTGAGTGTGCTCAACAGTACTGTATTGTATACTTCAGAGCTGCTAAGAGACTAGCTCAAATGTTCTCACCACAAAAAAGAAAAGGTAATTGTGTTATGTGATGGTGGTGTCAGCTCATGCTACAGTGGTAATCGTAGTGCAATACATAAATGTATCAAATCAAAAGGTTGGACACTTTAAACTTACACAAGGTTCCATGTCAGTTATATCTCAAAAAATAAAAATTTTAAAAATTAAAGAGAATACAATAAAAATGGAGAAAAACTTGACTCATGCAAATATAAAAAGAATATGTGTTAAAGATTTCACTTAACCCACTAATGAATAAGGGAACCGGTAAGAAGTTATAACAGGATCCAAGGAGAATATAGTGAACCGTTCCTACAGTGAACGGACAGATGGATGCAAAGCTGACAAACTCGTCAATATCCACAGGACAATAATCAATTGCATTCCAGTGGACACAATTTGCATTTCTATGGACAAAATATCATTTGCATTACTATCCGTTTTCTTCAGTGTCCGAGTTTAAAATAGCTCACAGGCAATTTAAACTTCACAGGACACCCACTAATTTTTTTGTCTGCCTCAAAAGCCTTCACAATTTTCCCTGCACCAGCAAAACTGGCCTGGCTGGACACCCTAGTCAGTGTCACAGATTCTCATTATTGGTGCTTCATATGATTTTGGATTTAGCTGCTAATTGCTGCTTTGTTAGGTTTTAAATTTTTTGTTTTCTTCTTGGACAGATTTCTATGTCTGTTCCCTCTTAAAAAGAGGATTTTTACAACAAAATTACAGTTTTATTTTACAATAAATCAAGCTGCCTAGTATTAAGTCCCACTCCTCTTTCTTATTTGAGATTGGCCAGAACCTGACCTGTTGTATTTTGGGGGGGAAAGCTACTTTTTTTTCTGTTTTGGTTGCCTACTCTGGGCGGACTGGCAGTGTTTTGGCTCCAAGAGCCGAGCAGTCTGCAGCTGTTCAAATACTTTGAGCCTTTGGGATTGTGGATTTTGCTTTAAAATCCTACCCCCACTTAAAAAAAAAAAGAAAAAAGAAAAGAGAAGAAAAAGAAAATCCAACAGCCAACTGCATCTCCTACTTTTTTGTGAACTGTTGTTTGGTAAGCTGCAGTTATACGTTTGTAACCAGAGGCTGTGTTTATTTTCAGCGTTGGCAGTTCCGCCTAATGAATCAACTGGTATTGAATTCACAAAGGGGATGCCTTTTCCCTCCCTCCATCTGTTTGCCAAATGTGTGTGCTCCCTCAAGTCCTACTAGTGGTTTCACTAAAAAGAGCTATTAGCCAGCCTCGTTCCCACTGAGTTCTCAGGCCACTGACTGACTGCATAGCGGTGTCTCCTCTCGTGGTTCCATAGGGGTTATTGGCCAAACACCACACTTGTGACTCTAGAGAAAGCGTGATTGTTTATACTTGTTGTTTCAGGATAAAGTTTGGATCTGCACTACTCATAGCTGTGTTTGGTTCTTGAGCCTTGGCTTGGTCTTTCAGGGTGGGTTGTGTGTCTCTGGACCGTAGTGTTGCCAAGGGAACTGAAATTAATCAAAAGAAGAGACGGGATCAAGTGAATACTGGTAGGCTGTCTACGACTGGGAGCCCATGGTGCAATTGTTTGAATGACGCTATATTTTCAGTAAATCCTTCTTTAATTCTTATTGATGGTAGGGAAGAAGTTGCTTTATTAGCGAAATTGGGAGGTTTCTAAAATTTTTTTTAGTTTTAGGTTTGCACTTTCAGTCATGCATCAGCAGCTTTTTAGGTCAATGCTTCTCGAACTTAAATGTGCATCTGAATCACCTGGGACTTGGTTAAGATGAAGAGTCGGATTCTGTGGGAGTACGAGTCCAAGACTCTGCATTTCGATCAAGCTCTGGGCTGTACTATCAGCAGTAAAATGTTAGGGGAAACAACTTAGTGCTTTCTTCGTGGTCTTTGGAGCAATTTGGATAGCAAAGGGGTAGACTGGTTTCAGTGGTTTTCAGTAGCACAACACGAAGTGGAAACATTTGCCTCTGAGTTAGTGTCGAGAACCAGGTAAGGGAGCCAGACAACTTCCCAACTCTTCCCGAGACAGATCTTCACATTGTAGGTATGTTATTTTGTTTGAGATTTTGGAAATTCCAGGATATTTTACATAGTGAATTTCAAAGCTAATATTTTTCAAAGCAAATCATGAGTTATTTGGGGGTTCTGTTACCTGTGTGTACATGACAGTGATTGCATCCTTTTCCCAGTGACATGCCCCACCTCTTGACGTATTACATCGGTTTTAAAAAATAATTTATCCTAAATACTATTATATGAATATTTTAATCTCTCTCTCTCGTGCACTGTGCCATTTCACCTAGCTTGCTAAACAGTTTTATAAGAACTGAGTGTCACCCAGGAAGTCTTTTGAGTACTTTAAAATGTTAATGCTCTATTTTGACCCAGAGAAGGGACAGTGAGCTATTTTTAAATATAAGGCCAGCCTGGCCCGTGTGGCTCAGTGGTTGAGCATCGACCCATGCACCAAGAGGTCACCAGTTCAATTCCTGGTTGGGGCACGTGCCTAGGTTGTGGGTCTGATCTCTAGTGGGGGGCATGCAGGAGGCGGCCAATCAGTGTTTCTATCTCTCTCTCCCTCTCCCTTCCTCTCTCTCTAAAAATCAATAAAGAAAAAAAAATTAAATATAAGGCCATTGACCTATTGAGGTTAAGAGCTGATCAACTCACACACACACACACACACACACACACACACACACACACACTCACAGTGAAGGAACCTAATTTAAGCATTACATTGATCTGTTTTACCATCTTATTTCCCAAAGACTTCTAATTCTTTGAGTTAGTTTTGGAATTTATAGAAAATTTAAACCTTGCGTTTAAAGTGAAGAATAAGGATCATGAGAACAAAGTATTCAATATCTATATTTTAAAAACACCAATACTGGTTCACTGAGGGAGGGGAGGGTCATGAAGTCAAAACGGCAAGAGAGAGACACATGCCTTAGGGGAGTGGGGAGTCCAGATACCTATGAAGAGGGTGTCAGGGAAGAAAGCAGCGTTTACTCTACCTTCATAGGTTCAGTTGCTGGGCCTACGAGTGAAACTGACCAAAGGCAGATTAGCCAGAGAAGAGGAAGTGTGAATGTGTGTGTGCAGTGCACAGAGGTGCAGGCTGCTCAGTGGTGAGTCACTCAAAGGGGCGGTTATATACGTATGTAAGTTATATAGGTATATAAGACTTTGGGGCTTATATGCCTAACTTAGAAGGGGAAAGGGATGGGGAGAAAAGGCTCCTATGAGAAAAACCAATAGGTTTCTTTAGGAAAGACTTTTTTTCTTTAAAGGAGAACAAACATGAAATGAGAAAGTTTGTGATGATGTCTGTTTGTGCCAGTGTGAGTAGTTTCTCTGCCTTCTTCAGGGCCCTGAAGTGGCCCATCGGAGAGGGACTTTATGGCCGCCTCGTGTCGCAGGAGTTGCTGCTTTTCGTCAGATACAGGAAGCCCTGAGAAGGCTTCTTTCTACCTCTGTTGAATCTCAGATGTCTTTAGCTTCCAATAAGTCTAATCACTGTGCTAGGGTTCTGACTGGGTCCCCCCAGAGGACAGGGAAGTGCACACAGAGGGAGGAGAGACCCAGGTTGAAGAAGGGGGTGGCTCAGTGGGTTGCGAGGTAATGGTATTTAGTTCAGCTCTTCCTTTTCTCTGTTCTGCGGACATTTGATTGGGACTCACTTCTAAAGTTTAGTGACTTTCATGCACTGCTGCTCTTGGAGGATTTGTTCTGAATGAGTCTATCCACCTGACACAGTAGAATTATCCTGGAGCCTATATTGACCTGACTTGATCCAGCCTGAGGCCCCAGGGTCCATGGCAGTCGCACTTTATAGCTAAGTTTTAATTTTTAGTTGTCATTCTTTTTGAAATAGAGAAAGCAAATTTTTTTCATCTCCATTTTCACAATATAATTGCTCAAATAAAAACTTATTATTGTTGTTCAAATACTTATCAATAATTGGGTACCAGGTTTCTGAGTGATCCATCATGGGGATATTTTGCATGTATTTTTAAAATTTGAATAAAGATTCTATTTGTATATTTTCTGTATCACATATGTTATTTATATGTTCTTTTATTTAAATTTATTACCTTTATTTCCCAGCCATCAAACACAGACAACCTGTTGGGATCATCCTAAAATGACCGAACTCTTTCAGTCTCTTGGTGAGTATTGTTTTATTTAATGGTGATGAGTTAACTTAAACTGAAAAGGGCATATTCTTGAATGAAAACTAATCATGAGCTTTTTTTACATGGCATGCTATGTTTAAAGGATCATGAGAGTGACACATGAGAGCCGTTGAATTTCTAAGGGCAGTGAAGCAAACAGGTTTTACCTTTCTTCTTAAGAGAATGTAAGGTTTGAAACTGCATGATCCAAAAGAGTATGGTTTTAAAAGGAGAAATATAATGGGAGGTTTCTCCTCCCTCATATTGGGTCATCTTCATATTCAATTTTGTGTGAAAACAAAAATAATTATAATACAGCAACCTCTAATCTACTGCTTTTAAATGTGCTTTTAGCTCACTCTTTGTTTAATAAAGCTTATTAAATTAGCCAGCTTAATTTAATTTCTTCTAAGTAGAGATGAAGAGCTAAATTCACTTTCATTTAAAAATGGAAGAAAACCCAACAGATGAGAATTCTGATCTTGTAGATTTCCAGTAGAATATGACTTTGATGATCTGTATAGCCTGCTTCCTTGGTTGGTCCAGTCGTTTTGAAAGAGTTTCTCTTTGGGGAGCAAAGGTGCTGCTTCAGAGGGAGGGATAGTACCGTAAGGCTCTCACACCCACTCCCACTTTAACAAGTGGGAAGCACCCATGTTATCGGTGAGGAGAGCTCCTCGTCCCCACCAGTTGCTAGTGGGAGTGGGCTTCTTGTGATATCTCAAGAACAAAAGCTTTCTGAGACTCACATGGGAGGATGCAATATTATGGAAAGCTTTATTTTTGTGGAATTACACCTCTTAGTCTCCAAGGTCCCATTTCCCTCCGTACCACCACAGAAGAAGTATAGCTATGGCTTCAGCAGAGCTAGGATCAAAGCCGTTGTCCAGAGTTTTCACAGTCCAATCCAGCATCAGGCTAGCTTAGTTTGTGTTCCCGCTGCAGTCCATCAGTCCATGTGTGTGGGGTACCTAGTCCCACATGGCTATGGAGGGAACACAGGCAGGAGCAAAGCCAAAGGAGCCAGAGAGCCAAGAGAGAGTGTGAATTCCTTTGTTTGGGGGATTATATATTTCCAAATTTTTGTGGGTTTGTAATGTACTTGCCCCTTCTGGCCATTGTTCTCTGTTCCCAGGTTTGACTGGCAGCACCCTCTCTGTGTCACGCCAGCTTCATTGTACATGCTTCCATCTCCCCTTTGCACAGTCCCTTCCCCCAGTGATCTGCAGGGAATGGACCGGTGGTCCCCTGGGGAGTGTGAAGTTGCAGCTTCCTGGTGAAGCTGCCCAAATGGCATGCCTAAAATGTCTGGCCTCCCTTTTGCTCCTTTTTATTTCTTTAAATATCAGGGTCCTCTCTGAACTTTCATTTGGGTGGGTGAGGGCCACTTCAAAGACTGCACAGGTGAGAGAAAAGCCTCTGGTGTGTTTAGTTAGCAAAAGGAGAGGGCCAATTTTGATGCTTTCTGAGTTTTCTTCTAACTCCACTAGTCTTTAATACTGATGCTCTCTCTTTAGGGGACAGAGAAAGAAATTGCAATATTTATTATTTCCAAAGGTTTGAATATTCACTGCAGGATAATTTTGACCGGATCTATGCAAGGGCAGAAGAAGCAAATAGAATGGAGGAATATAGAAATAAGACCAGCTTTCCAAGTGGTGCCGTGCACTGCCTGGTTGGCAGAAAACTGTCCTTGGGGCAACTGCCCCTGGGGAGAGTCCTGCCCAGCTGTGCAGAGGAAGAGCCCTCTACCTACGTTGCCATGTATTTATTAAGCCACTGAAAGTTTACAGGCCCAGTGTGTTTCCTTTCCCTCATTTTCTTCCTTTTCCTATCTTGGAGTTTGCTGTGTAGCAAGCACTGCTTTGGACTATATCTCACCATGGTGCTAATGAACATTTAATTATTTCCTTAAACAAAGGCTGTGGATTTTAGGAGAAGACTTTTTAATGCGAACACACATCTGACATAAACAAATGCCTTCATGCCATTCGCTGTAAGTTAAGTAATAAGCATGCATTTGAACGCGTTCCCTTTTCCATTGCAGCTGACCTGAATAATGTACGTTTCTCGGCCTACCGTACAGCCATCAAAATCCGAAGACTACAGAAGGCCCTCTGTTGTGAGTCATTCTGCTCAAGTTAATCACTCCGTTCTTTGCGTCGCCCTTTTTTTTTTTTTAAGACAAAGATAAATGAAGAGGATGATGTGTTTGTAGAGTTAATCTGATTTTCAGCTTGCCACACTCAAGGAGTTGGCTGTGATTTTATAAATGCTCTATTATTCGCCCCATCAGCGTACATGCAGTTGTAAAACAAATGAGCATATGCCATTCTCAGTTGGAGAACAAAATTAACCAAAATACAGCAGTAACGTAAACATCTTTTTCAAAAAAGTATGCTGTCACCCAATTTAAAAAGATTAAAGCAAGGAATCAAAGGACATATATTAGTAGATCATTGCCTTCCTAGTACTTTGTATCTATTTGGAAGTGTAGGATTTGAAACAAATTCATTCAATACCATCATACAATAAACACTAAAAAAATTGCATTCCTCATCCAAATTTGAACTGTCACTTTAGAAAATTAGATCAAAGGCTCTGTGTTCATTGAAATATGTGTTGAGACATTTAGAATCATCAATATGAACTTTTCCTGCAGAGAGTATGTTCAGAGTGATTTCTGTGATAATCATGTTACTAAAGGGCCATTCCCCCCAAATAAGTGAAATTTAAGTAGAAGTATGAAGTATAGCGCTTTTATAGAGTATAGATTTAAGCTGTCTGGATTCAATTTGTGGTTGTAGTTTTAATGATTGAGTCTATTCAGAGAACATTTAGGTCTTATCAGGTAGTTAATGTAGACAGTGGCATTTGCCTATACTTTTAAGAGGATCGTTTGAATAATTCCAAGGATTCTTGTTTGCTGCCATTTGCTAACAGTTGTTATATGTCTAGGCAGTTCAGTGATGCTTTGAAAATAACCCAGAGAAAAATTATATGTTAAGGTTAAAAATCTGCTCCTTAAAAGTCAGTAGAAATTGGAAATACATTTTGAGCTGGTTACATGAGAGGAGTTGAGGAAAGACAGTGTAGAATCATTCAGAGAAAATACAGCCATGCAAAGCTTTAAAATAAGAAAAACTCAATCTATACGTGGAAGAAGAGTCTACAAAGGGCGGGAAACACCTCTAGATGAGGCAATGGAAGGAAGGATGAGATGAGAAGACCCCACTGCTCATCACATAGTCTGGGGAGCCCTAGTAACTGGCGGGTTGTAGTGATGGCAGCAAGGGTTGAAACATTACCAGAAAAACAAACAAACAAAAAACAGAGCACGCTGGCTAGTGGTCTGGGTGCTGAGCCAGAAGAAAATAGGAAGTGAATTAGCAACACACAAAAGGGATGTTCGGAGCCCCATGAGTCCATGGTAACAGCAGTTTTGAAAGAGGCTCAGCTGCATGTCCAGCATCCAGCTGACAGATCGGCAAGGTCTCCTCCAGCCTGATGAGCTATAAAATGAGGACAAATGACTCAGCTGCAGAAGCTCCGCTGACAGAGGACGGCCTCGTACATGTTCATTATGAACACAGCCCCGTTTTCACTAATACTTCCGGGTGGGTAAACAGTAATGCACGTGGTGTTTCTTTCTGGTGGTGGTGGTGGTTGTTTTACTCCCAAAGAAAAACGTTTCCTCTTTCAGCTCATTTCTTCAAACCTGAGAGCAGCAGAAGAGCAATGCCTCCCACTTAGAGTCTAAACGACATTTAGCCACACACTTAGGAAAGTGCTGGGTGGTGCTGGATTGTAAATATTTGAGGTGCTGTTCTGGGAGCCGCCTGCCTCTACTTTCCCGGTGCTGCCCCCGCTGTCCCCAGCCTGGGGCCTTTGCGGCACTTGTCAAGCTCCCCTGCCTGTGATTAATCTGCTCCTTCCTCTCCCATCCGTTCTGTCTGCTTGCAGTTCCCTGACCCTTCCTCCGCAATGGTCTGTAACCCTTTCTTCCTCCCAAATGCTGTTCGATAGTTACTCCTTTTGGAAACATTTACAAGCTCGTTCCACCTGCCGCCCATTTTTCCAGCCTTTTTCATGACGGCTTCTAATGAGTGCATCTCGCAGAAGCGCAGTGTGGGTGCCTTTGTGTGATAGCTGATGTCAAGGCGATTGCCCCGTCTTCGTTGACCTTGGCTTTCGGTCATGGGTTGTTTTTCATTCTGTATAAATCTCCAGCCACCATTATGTCCTCATGCAGAGGCACACCGTCATCTGTGTCATTGTTCATTCATTTATTGGGCTCCAAGACTGTGCAGGAGATAAGGCAATATAAAGAAATTTCGTTCCCACGCTTGGGGAGAGCAAATGACACATGGACACAACTCTCCTCCTTACAGCAGGGTCCTGTGTCGCTCGATGAAATGGCCTTTGCTTGGCTCATCGCTCCATCGCCCTGCTCTCTGCCCTGCGGTGGGCTCTTATCAGTTCTAATGCACAGTTGAAATGGCAGCTTTGGATCCGTTCCTCCTGCCCAAGAGCTCTTGTCCCGGCTCTTTGTTTATCCTCTTCCCCTGGCTGGTGCGTTCTCTTCCTTTAGGTCCTAGCTTAGCTGTCGACTGTCTAAAGTAGGTCACCCCTGAAATTTCATCTCATAGATGCAGTTCTTATGTGGCGTTTGTCATGATGTATGATATTGTTTGTTTACGGTCTGTCTCTCCAAATGAACTAAGCTTTCCTGTGAGGGACGGGTCTGTTTTCTTCTCCACTTCGAGCCTCATGCAACTTCTAACACAGAGCAGTCTGCTATGACATATTGAGTAAACGATTTGGGTTTGGAAGTTATAGGAGTACCCCAGAAAATATGTATAAAAAGACTGATAGCTAAACTTTTTAATAGTAAAATCTCTTTCATTTTTGGCATGTTCATAAATGTGATATGATACAGCAGCTAAAATAAATGAAGGAGTAATCAGCATCAACCTGGTTGACTCTTAGAGCTATAAAGGTGAATGAAGAAAATCAAGTAGCAGAAATCATCTGCATCGTTCTATTTCACTTATATATAGTTCAAAGCCATGCAGAAGTAAATGCTATATTATTTTAGGACACATAGATACATTCAATAACTGAAAGTGAACCAAAAGCATTTGTTCTCCTGTGATTGTGAGGGGATTAATTGAGGTTTTCCAAGGGACTTCCAAGATATTAGTAGCAATCTATTTCTTTAGCTGTGTGATGAATTAATGTGTGTTTGCGCTATTACTTTTCTTTTAATATGTTTTTATTGATTTTTTAGAGAGAAAGGAACGGAGAGAGAGAAACATCGATTGGCCGCCTCCTGCATGCCCCCTACTGGGGATCGAGCCCGCAACCTGGGCATGTGCCCTGACCGGGAATCAAACCAAGACCTCTGAGTCCAGGGGACGACGCTCAATCCACTGAGCCACGCCTGCCGGGCCTCTATTACTTTCTTTAGACCATGTGTTATATGTATTCTTTTGTACTTTGATTTTAAAAAGCTTTATTTGATAGGCAATAACAGAGAATCCCAAGGGGAGTGCTGTACGAGGAGGGAGAGGTCCCCTTCATCGTGAAGAACAAAGTAAGCTTCCTTGAGTAGGAAGCGTATTAGCCAGGCCTAGAAGCCACCAGGATTTAGGCAGGCAGCTATAATCAAGGGAGAGAGGAGGGGGAACTATATGCATGGCACTCAGAGGCCTGGAGGGGGTTCAGGGGACATCAGCTAGTAGCGGAGTCTCAATGGACTAGCTTATGACCTCTTTGCCCAGTATTCAGGAATGCCCTTGCAATCAGTTCAGGTCCAGTTCAAAGGTAATTTCTTTTTAATCTTTTTTTCCCCCTCCAGCTTTCCTCGTGTTGTATTTAATTTTGGATTCGTGTGTGTGTGTGGAGCAGCGTGCCATAGAACCATTTTCTGCTTTGTGGGATTTAGGAGAGAGGGCCAGTCGTGGCTGTGTGCCTTAGACAATGTCAAGGACAGAGGGAACAGAGGACAGGAAAATAGTGCAGGTGAGAGATGGTGGAGGCTGAGCTGGCTGCTGGTAGGAGGGGAGATGAGGGTGTGGATTTGTGGAGAGGAGAAAGAACTGATGACTGGGAGTTTGGTGGCTGATAGGGTGCAGGTGAGGAGAGCTCAGGATCTGCAGACTGATGGTCTGTAGAAGGTAGTAACACCGTTCCTGGATTTCAACATAACAAGCAGGCAAGACCTTGATTTGGAACATACTAAGGTGAAGGTTCCTGAAAGAGAATGGTACAGCTCTGGTTGGGGACAGAGCAGTGGGAATGTGGATGGGGTGTGCAGGCAGGAGAACGTAGAATCTGCAGTCATCCAGAGAGAAGGAGTCACTGAAGTGATGAAAGTGAGTGAGGCTTATAGACAGGAGACGCTGAGCGCCACCTGTGTTCCTTCGATGTCTGGGGAGGAGGAGCTGGGAGAGGCGCTAATCAGGAATGCTCGAAAACAGCTGGAGAACAGGAGGGTCCCAGAAGCCCAAGGTCAGGAGCTCTATGCAGTGTGCGTTTTCACAGAGGAGAATGACGAGCCATTTTCGTTGGATCGCCTGTGCCTCATATATGGGATTCCAGAAAAACTGGTTGGAAAATGATTCTGCTGCTGGTTTCACTGGCCACATGAATGAGCTGGCATTTGCCTCCCTGTGAAAAGAAGGGATCATGATTTTCTGATTTAAATGTAGTCAGTTCTTAAAGGTACCGCAGTGTGACACACTTTGGGAAGATGTATGCCTTGCTTAGGCACCGAGACACTGTCAGAGCAAATCACTAAAATCTGAGGACATCATAGTACATGTGGGAGGTGGAGAATTTCTGTCGTAAGGTAAGGACAGCCTCATCCAGGAAACGGTCTTTTTAGGACTTGGTCTGTTGTCACTTTGTCCCATGTGGGGGTATACAATAGTCATGCTGTGTTGTTGGTGTAATTAGTGCTGAGATTCAGAAACTTCGAACATTTTGGCAGTATCTGAATATGTTTCTTTGTATCTGTGTGGAATTATAGTTCTGTAGCTACTATCATTATTAAGCCCTTCCTTTTATCACACACCAGGAAGAGTGATTTGAATTTTGCTCCTTCCCTCCTGGAGTTTATCATTGGAAACCGTGTATAATGCCAAGAAAATGCGACAGTGAAAATCTCAGATGGTTCTCAGTTTTGTTTTGTTTTTTTTTTGACACCATCTCTAACTCACAGGAACCTTACACAGTTATTTTATATATTAGCTGAAATGTTGTCAATGATATGCTTGACATCGGAAGGATATGGATTGACCTGTTAACCACAGTTGTTTTTTCTATTTTTCTCTCTTTTTGAAAGAATGAGTTGTTTTTAGAAATAATTTTAATGTAATCCCTGTGGAGTTGTTTTAGAAATATTTTCATCTGTATAATTTTAGAGTAGTTCTTTTCCATTGTAGATAACTTGGAAAAATAAACTGTTCTGGGGTGTGTAAACAGCTGGAGTGGACACAGATCATGAATGTCTTTCAGCGTTCAAAATTAGTGGCTATTAGTTAAAAATAGGTAAAGAAGCTCCTTCTGAGCTCCTAGGCGTGATGATTGGGTGTTCGCCGCTTGTGTGAGGTGTACCTCCCTGAACGTCTGGTACCACGTTGGCCCACCACCCGCCTGGCGTGAAAAACAACAGGTAGATACGGAGGGAGCTGTTCATTCCGTGAACTGTCGCAAATGCCACATTTTTGAGGGCACAGTTTTGCATCTACAAGGAAGAATGAGTTGGTTTGACATTACTTTTCAAAGCTCCCCTAAGCTGCTTTCTTTTCATCTTTAACGTTAAATATGGGGATAGGCGAAGAATTTTATAAAGCAGTAATTTCCGTGAGCAGACCTTAAATTCTGTAATTTTCTAAACCCATTTGTTTACATTAGAGGAATCATCTCCACACTTAGTAACTGGATAAATTACATGGTGGTTTAATAATGTATGCTTCCCTGTTTTCTGTTAGGTAATACATGACTCAACATTGATTTAAAAGAAAGATTATGTAAGATTTCTTCTTTTTTGTCTAAAGTCTTACTCCTGGCCTTTGAGGGCCTCCCCGGGGGCAATGTGTGCCTGGCCCCATGAGCTCCGAGTGTCTGCCTCACGGTAACCACATGCCACCCATGCAGAAGCCCCAGACCATGCACCCGCACCACCGCTGCTCATTCCGTACAGCCCCCTGGAGTTCTCTTGTTTCTTCTCTGCTGTTTAAAGCCCATTTCATACCCACCTCGCCGGGGAGCCTTCTCCAGCTGTCCTTCCACTCCCTCAGCAGGAATAGCTCCCAGAGAAATTGATGTCTTCTTCCCTTGGGGCACTTTCCTCCTCCTCTTAGGAAAGTTATCAGATGCCTGTCCTCCGTCTCAGACTGGCCATCTTGGAGACCAGGAGCTATGCCTTGTCCTTCTTTGCTCCTGTCTGTGCTCTGGCACCAGCCATAACAACTATACATGCTCCACACACGAAGACTTAGGATGGGAGCAAGTACGCCAAGACCCGTGCCTGTGGGGCCTTTGCTGCCAGCCTCCACTCATCTTGCCCAGCAGCCAGTTGCCTGTATGCCAAAGCATCGTGGGACGCCAACGAAGTTAGGGCCCATCGTGCAGGCCCTGTAGATCAGGCTTCATTCAGTAGGCAGTGGAGAACTATTATTTTTCCACAGAGCTCATTTAGTTAACATCTTTAGTTAACTTTGTATCTTATTATGTACATATTCAGAAATTATTTAACAATGATAAGTTTGGCAGTGTTTGTTTGTCCAATGTTTCTTATTGAGGTAACATATATATAACATTATATAAGTTTCAGGTATACAACATTATACCTCGAAATCTATAGACGCTACTGCATGTTCACCACCAAAAGTCTGTTTTCCATCTGTCACCAGACGTTTGACCCCCTTTACTCATTTTGCCCTACCCCATGCCCCTTCACTCTTGTAACCACCAACCTGTTGTCTGTATCTATGACTTTATTTTGTTTTGTTTCTTTTTTGTTTGCTATTCCATGTATGAGTGAAATCATACACTTTTATCCTTTTCCTTTCAACTTAGTTCACTTAGCATAATAATCTCACGATTCATTTATGTCGCAAATGACGATATTTTATCTTTTTTATGGCTGAGTAGTATTCCATTTTATATATGTATACATCAGATCTTCTTTTTTCATTCACCTGTCGATTGTCATGTAGGCTGTTTCCATATCTTGGCAATTGTGAATAATGCTATAATAAAAACAGGGTACTTACTTGTATCTTTTTTATTAGAGTTTTTATAGTCTTTGGATAAGTACCTTGAAGAGGAACTGCTGTAGCATATGATAATTCTATTCTTAATATTTTGATGAATCTTCATGCTATTTTGCATAGTGTAACACCCATTTTTCTTTCTTTTTTTGGAAACTGAACATCTTTAGTTAACTTTGTATCTTATGATGTACATATTCAGAAATTATTTAACAATGATAAGTTTGGCAGTGATAAAAAGGATGAATTGGGAGGATAGTGAGCAGGCTGTTCTCAGGAATTAAGAGAAGGAAAGCAATATAACATCTGGGACTTCCTACCATTTGGAGTAGATTTAGAAATTTATGCCTTTCTATATTTAAAAGTAGAAAGAGCTTAGAGAGAAAAAAAAAGCCAGAAAAAGAAAGCAGGAAAGATTGATATTCCAAAGAGTGAAGTGGGATCATATTGAAAAGCTATAGAGTTCTGATTCAAAAGCATGCAAATATGGATAAAAGAAGGGGTTAGAAATGTAAGAATGGAAATGGTATTTATTACTTTAAAAATTAGCTTAAAAAATTAAAATCAATTCTTGGATTAGAGAACAAGCCAAATACATAAGACTAGAAATGTTTTTGGTCCAATGTTGTTATATAATGTAATGACTGTAACATATTCCTTTTTCTCTCATTGATTAGTGGATCTCTTAGAGCTGAACACAACAAATGAAGTTTTCAAACAGCACAAGCTGAACCAAAATGATCAGCTCCTTAGTGTTCCAGATGTCATCAATTGTCTGACAACAACCTATGACGGCCTTGAACAAATGCACAAGGACCTGGTCAATGTCCCGCTCTGTGTGGATATGTGTCTCAACTGGTTGCTCAATGTATATGACACGTAAGTTTTTATTTATTTATTTTTTCATTAAAATACAGTTATTGAATGAAATATATTAATAATAGAAAATATTTAATTTTTTTCCTTTCTCAAAATATTTTTATTAACATAGGATGGAAGTGTGACATAACTTTTCTTATATAATTATTTTTCACTGAGATTCAGATACCTTTTTGAAATATATATATCTTTATTGTTGAAGGTATTACAGATGTCCCTCCTTTTTTCCCCATTCACATCCCCCTCTGCGCTCTGCCCCCGCCCTGCCCCCTCCCCGACCTTCACCACATTGTTGTCTGTGTCCATTGGTTCTACCTATATACATATAAGTTCTTTGGTTTATCTCTTCCCATCCCCGCTCCGCCCTTCCCTCTGAGGTTTGTCAGTCTGTTCCCTACTTCCATGTCTCTGGATCTATTTTGTTCAACAGCTTATTGTGTTCATTATATTCCACAAATAAGTGAGATCATGTGATACTTGTCTTTCTGTGACTAGTGAATTTTTAAAAAGTGCTTTCATAGTACTTTATTCAGTGGAAATATTTATGTTAATTGTTGAAAATGAATGACTTTCCAAAAATTGAGCAATTAACAACAATAAAACAAAAAAGAATGTCCATCCATAAAGATTTTGCTTCAATTACAAAAGCTGTCAAATATCTAGGTTTTTTTTGGTTGGTTTTTTTTTTTTTTTTTTACCATGATAGAGGAAATCTAATTTCCAATAATATTTTTTTTTCAAAGGACAACATTTTGCAGTTATTGTTATAAATTAAAATAATTGATTGGCTCATAATCACTCTGTGATTTTTGTGTGACAACTTAAGAGCAACTTGAATGGCAATTAAAGGCATTTGATGCCTCTTTTGGTGTTAGCTTTACTTATTGCAATGGTGATTATGTATGTATATGGTGTCTTAAATAATCTATGCTGCAGGGTACTCATAGCTGTAATTTAATTAGGTACTCACTGTTACATAAAGAGCACTCTAAACTTCCAGAATAACAAAGTTGCCATTAATTTGACTTTTTGGATGTGACAATGCATTTGTGAAATAATTCTAGAAAGACCTGCTGTGGGCTGACATTTCTAAACCATTAGGGGTTATTCATTCTTCTGGGAGGGGGTCAAAATATGCAAAGATAAAATAAGAATATGAGGACTGCTGGTTCTCTCTCAGCCCCTAGAAGTTATTTTCCATTCATTAGCTGTAGGAAAATGTGTGTTTATCAGCATTTCATTTGGTTTAGAGGAAAAGATGGGTGACAGGTCACAGATGCACACAGTTCGAGCTGATTCTGTGCAAGTAAATGGTGAAGACAGTAGCTTTAGAGATGATTTAATTAAAAATGTGTATCTGCTTTTGATTAGAGAAATCTTTTCTTTTCTAATATTCACAAATACTATAAAGTTTTTTTAAGGAATCAAATAGCCTTTGTGTGCTTGAGGGCTCTTGAGAAATTCCCTGAGAACTGGTAGCATGAATCTCAGTTACCATAATGAACATGAGATTTACTGTATCCCTACCTGGCATATTTTAATACATTTTATTTTAATGCAAATCCATCTTCCTACGGTAAAATAAAACTGCTAGTCATTAGGCACTATTAAGTTGATTTTCAATTTTTTAAACCTCCAAAAGAGGCATTTTCTATAGTAAAGTCACCAAAATAGCTGGTCAATTAGGTGTTTTAACCACAAAGCCCATAACTTAATTTTACATCCCAGGAAGAAGGCTGAATTCATAGGCTACTTTAGGACCTTCACTGAACCCTGTGGTGTATGGTAGAGGTGCACATCTTGAACCATATTTAAAGAAAGAACTGGGGGAGATGTCAAATCACACTGTCGGCACTGTCTGTGGCTCTAACACACTGGATTAGTTTGCTGGGGCTGCCGTACATAGTACCGCAGACTGAGCTTAGACAACAGAAATGTATTTTCTCCCAGTTCTGGAGACTAGAAGTTCAAGAACAAGATGTCAGCAGGTTGGTTTCTTCTGCAGCCTCTGTCCTTGCCTTATAGATGGCTGTCTTCTCCCTGGGTCTTCACATGGTCTCTCTCCTGTGTGTTTCTGTGTCTTAATCTCCTATTCTTATAAGGACACCAGTCAAACTGGAGTAGGGCCCACCCTAATAACCTCATTTTAACTTAATTCCCTCTGGAAAGGTCCTATCTCCAAATACAGTTGCATAATAAGGTCCTGGGAGTTAGGACTTCAATATATGAATTTCAGGGAGATATAATTCAGCCTTTGACTTAAATATATATATAAATGCTGTTGTCGCTGGACAGCCCGAAGGGAATGGTGTCACTTAGTTGGGAAGGAAGCAGCATGTGAAATGTTGTGATGCATATTCGTATATTTCTGTTTTCCACCATCAAATGTGAACACATGAGAAAGCTCTACTGAGGTACTATTTCTTGTTTAGAAAGACAATATCATGAAATTTTCCATTTTAAAGGGAAAAAAAAGCTTTTAGGATGTAGCTCCCTTTCATGTCAAAGAAATATATTGGGTCAGAACGATGTCTTTTCTGTCTAGTTTTTCTGTCTTGGAGAGAAATATCATGAATTAAGCTTAGGGAAAAAAGCACAGTCACTTATATGATGGTAGTTTCAGGTGGCCGGAGTTGATTGCTCAAATTTCTCTAATAACTATGACTTATTCATCTACCTGAACAAGAGTGTAACTCTTTAAAAGCCATTTTGGTTCCCTTTGAGAATCTGATAGAAACTGTATGCTACTTCTTCCAATGCACCAGAAAATAATGGACCCCCAAGAAGTCTCTGAACCTTGGAAATGGAACCATGATCTCACCCTTTCCTTCATTCAGCTATCTGACATCCATTCTTTAACCATATAGTTTTGAGAGCCTTACTTTGTGAAGTATGGTACAGCCAGAACTGGCTTTTGTAGCTCTTGAAGTATATTCAACCAGCTCTTGAAATAGTGAGCGACGCACAGACAGCAGACATAGAATTCTAGAAGTAGGACTCTGAGGACCGACCATTTGGCCCTCTTTGTTTTACTAATGCAGACACTGACGCAGTGAGACAAGACACCTATTCCACATTAGTGGTACAAATGGTACCAGTATTCAAATGTTTTGATAATTGCCTGATTATTCTTAACATGTTGCCATATCTAAGAAAAATAGTACCTTATAAATTATTTTGTTTACTGTTTCTGTTAAGTTTTAACATGTACCCCACTTCTCCTAATATTCTAAATTTTGTTTTTTACAAAACCTCTTTTCTTCTGTTGTGGGTAACAAGAATCCAGATATTTGTTTCTGGTTGCTGTGTGGTTTGGTAGTCACAGCACTTTTCACATCGTAATTTCTCATCTGAAAAATTGAGGTCAAGTATCTGCTTGGTTTACCGCACACAGATGACTATGAAAGGCAACTAAACTAATATGTAGAAAGGTCTTTATAAATAATAAAAATGAAATTGATTCCATTTATAAGAGTTCACAGCCTCACTCACTTTTTATCTTCCCAGGGTAAAAAAAAAAAGTCTTAATTTCACAGTCTTCCTTCTAGATTTAATGAAATAAAAATTATTTAAATTGTTACTAAAAGCAATAATCTAGAATACTTGGTTCAAATTCTTCTGTCTCTACAGAAAATATGAACCTCAGTTGCTGCAGTGTGATGTTATTTTTCTCCACTTTTCCAAGACGGGTATAATTTTTAGGGTGCCTATCTTTCCAGTTAAAGTAATGTCAGGAGTTAATTATGAAAACTATCAGGGAACCAAATACTTAAGTATCGGGTTATGTCACCCAATAGTAAATTTCATTAGCTCCCTGCTGTCTCTCAAATCCAGGTGCCTTTTTTAACATCACAGCCCTCCATCACCTGGCCCATGTCACGTGCACTACTTTATAAACAATTTAGCCTTGATGCAAGTCCCTGCCGTCTGAGTGAGTCTAGTCACTGGTGCTCACACGTGTCCCTCTATCTCCTTGCCTAAGCTTTTCCTGTGATACTTACTTTCTTCTAGTTGGGACAGGTGAGCCATGCCATGCCTCCAGTGTCCAACTTACCTTCTTTATCAAATGTTGTCACATTAAGGACTACTCAGACTAATCACCAATCATTCATTAGTCAGCCACAATTATCTTGTACTTGATTATTTCCATACATAAAGGTTGATTTCATATTTTCTTAGGATTCTCTAGTTATTTTCTTGTCTCACTTACCCAGCTAGCATGTGAGCGTATCATGGGTACAAATTGTGTCTTGTATTTTTCTATTGGTCCCTAGGGTACGTAGAACAATGCTGGGATCATAGTAAGCTTTCATAACTATTGATGGCGTGATGAATGGATGACTGACATTCTCAGTAGTCTTGCTGATGATTTTCTTTTCTTGTGTTGACACCACGGACTGGGGGTCATCCTCTAATGCCTATCATTTTGATCTTTTTTCCCTTAAGGATTGCTTTGTCCTGAGCCACATTCATGTACTAGTCTATTCACACAGCCTTTTGTTATCTTCTGCAAGTCTACTGTCTGATTGTGTCCAAAGAATACAATTTTCTGATTTCTGGAGGAAAGAAAAGAGACATTGTCTATTTTCATGTGATAATTAGGAAATGCGTAAAAAATATGAAGTAGAAAAAAATTTCTATCATAGCTCAGTTTGAGGTTATTTTGAAACTAGTATTTCTATAATTGTGAGAAACTGGAATATATATTAACGTAGAAATTCTGCTTGTAATAGCTACATTTGTTTTTTAATGTAAGTATTACTTATTTTATAGGTCAATTCTGAATTTTATAAAGATACATAGTAAGGGTTCAAGAAATGTGTTGATATGATTTAATATAGATATAGACTCTAGGCTATTGAGGGGTTGTTTTGAAAATACATTTTACCAATTCCTAAGCATGCTTTTTATTTTATACTTTATATGTCATGGTATGTATACAGAAATTTACCTGAATATTTATAATTTGTGAATGGAAGATATCAATTAGTATTAATACTAAAAATATCAGTAAGATCAGGATTTAAATACAGTTTGAAAATAAGACTATCTAAAATTAAAGTTCTACAATATAAATATTTACCTGTTTTTTAAATAGCATAATTACTATATTTTTGTATTCATATCATTATGTAAAATTTTATTTATAGGTTTTAAGTATGTTCTACTTGTAAATTGAAAACACTTTTAAGAAAATTAATAATAAAAATTAAACTGGAAACTGATTTTGAATATAAAATTACAAAGATAGCAATATGGGCTTTTTTCTTGACTATGGGCAATTCCATAGCAAGGATCATAATGTTGTTCATTTTGATAGATTCTGCGTTTACCTTTGCCCATCCCAGGAGCTGGTATAGTGACTAACATTTAGTAGGCAGCTCAGTAATTCTTTGATAAATGACGGAATAAAGACAAGTTTCTGCTTTAAAATAAAATAAATTTTTTTCTTTTACTCTGCTCATAAGTAAAATTGAAATGGCCTTTCCTTGGTATTTCCTCATGTTGGTTGATTAATACATTTTGAATTTAATTACAATTTAATGCTTTCCCAAATAGAGATTCCACACCTGTCTGTTTAAGATCATTGGCTAGTGTAATAATTGCAATTGTAACACAAAAACTGCACTGACAGAGACCATCAATAAAGATAATAGATTTTTAAGTATTCAGCAGTTATAAGCCCTCAGTATATAGTTAATTTTTTAGTCAGTCTTCTTACGTTTGATCTTAGATATACCTTGCTGAATGAACTCACATGCGTATTATATGTATCTATTTTGAATCTTGGATTTATAATTATTAACAAATAGATTTTAGTTCATAGTATTTATGAAAATGAAATCTTTTCAGCTTTATAATTAAAGTTTTTATTTTGCCTTAATTGTTCTTCCTGGTTCATATGTCATATGTAAAGTGACTTCAGGCTATATATTCTTCGAGACTAGGTCAAATATACTGCTAAAATATGTCATGAAATTATGGTGTGGGTTTAACATTAATTATTAAATGTGAATAGAAAAATTATATCTTTAAGATGCAATTATTTTTTAATGGCTTACTCTCAAGAAAATATTCAGAAATATTTTACATACTGTTGTAAATTCATGAAACACATTAAGATTCTTATCATTTCAGGGGCCGGACTGGAAAAATTAGAGTGCAGAGTCTGAAGATTGGATTGATATCTCTCTCTAAAGGCCTCTTAGAAGAAAAATACAGATGTATGTAAGACCATTCCTATACCAATAGTTTTTTTAGTAATGGTAATGATAATTTATTGGAGACATACTGTATGGGATTGGCTAGTAATAATAGTTTCCATTTTTTTAACCCTTACTCTACATATCCAGGCTAGACTGGGTGTCAGTTACGCAGTGGGCGGGTGTGTAATGAAAAGCTGACTGTAGGACCAAGAGGTGACGTGCCTGGAAGGAGTGAGAACCAACTACAAATTGCATCTCGTTTAATTCTCAGAACAATCACCCCATAATGATGTAGGCATTGTGGTTTCCATTCTCCAGATGGAAAAATTAATGCTAGGTTACAAATCTAGTCGAAGGCTGCCGTGGCCGTAATTGTGGGGCCAGAATTAGATCCCCGAGTTTTCTGACTCTGCAGCCCAAGCTTTTTCTATTTCTGTATACTTCTAATGCTTAGACAATGTTCACATGAACTAGAACCTTGAGTACTTCCAATACTTGGGGGGAAAAAAATCAAGATGCACTAGAACTGTTGTAAACGTAGTTAGACAAATAATTATCTAGTGTGAAAAATAAAGTGATAAAAATATTTTTTATTTTGTTATGTTTGTTTCTGTTTACTAAATAAATTAGTGGTGTCCCTTTATCTGTTAGTTAACAAAGGGCATCTTGGCATTTGGAAAAAGGACAGGCTCAGGGGCCAGAGAGACTTGCCTTCAAACCTCAGCTCGACTACTTAGTGGCTGAGTGACTTTGGGCAGGTTACAAGATCCCGTTGAATACTGACTGCAGCTAAGAGATAATATTACTTCCATTTCATGCTTCAGGAAGCTGAAATTTAGTGACTTGTCTTCCACTAAAGAATGAAGCTACTAATTCTTGCTTTGAAAACAATTAGAGATTTGTGAAAAGTACCTAGGAATAGTGGTTGTTGAATGAAGGGTAGCAATTGCTGCTGTCTCCAAACTCTTAACTACTGTAAAATTCCTTTTGATTTCATTTTGTCCATAAAATGTGAGTTCCTTGATCCTGCCGTACATATGCCTAGGTGATTCTTTACAGATTTATCCATGCATTTGGGGGAGAGGGATGCGGATACTTCATGAATGGAGAGATACCAAAAGCAAGAGGCTATCTGATCACGGATCCTATAAACGTATTCAAGTTTTGCATCTTATGTGAACATACATACCCTTTAAAAAAAAAAAAAAGTTTAGGCTGGCTGGTGTGGCTCACTGGGTGAGCATCGGCCCATGCACCAAGAGGTCGCTGGTTCAATTTCCAGTCAGGGCACATGCCCAGGTTGTGGGCCCGATCCCCAGTGGGGGCATGCAGGAGGCAGCCAATCGATGTTCTCTCTCATTGATGTTTCTATTTCTCTCTCTCTCTCTAAAATCAATAAAGAAACTATAAAAATAAATTTAGAAAGTTTACTTTCTGGGATGGCTGTGAGATGATTGCGTTTCAGTTTTAGGTCTAGATCATGAAGGTTTGTTTTTCTTACGCAGTTTACAAGGATGTCAGTGAAAGATCTAGATTCTATGAAAGGCAAAGCTGATCGTAGGATCGGCAGGTGGTCCTTCATGGAGTCCAAACCTAGTGTAGGAAAATGCTTTTGCTTGGTGGCACTTTATCCAGAATTTAAATCATCTTCAACATCGTAATTGTCAAAAGATACCATTTTCAAAGCTAAGAAAGTTATTTCTATAATGAGTGGGAAAGAAAAATGTGAACAAAAGCATCAGTGTACCACAGTTAGAAAGGGACTTCTTTCTCATCTGTGCTTTGGAATTTTCATGTGCTCCTGAAAAAAATGTTGGGTTCTTGGAAAGTAACAAGTAGGTCATGGTGCTCGACTTACCCTGAAATGGATGCACATTCTGCCTCACAGTTTATCATGAATCGTCAACAACAGGGTGATCTGTTTTCCTACATCTCTGATTCCCGCCTCTCTTTTTTTTTAAGCTGATTATCAGGGAGTAACTGAGACCCAAAGAAAGAGCTACAACCCAATGGCTGTAGTTACACAATAACAACAACAACAAGAAAATAAATTATACACAATATTATATATAAAAGGTGTCTTTTATCTATACACATACTTTCAAACATATTTCTGAAATGTATAATCTTCAAATTGAAGAGGGTATTTCAGACACTTGTACTGCTGTCGACCCACTAATTGTAAATTGTACTACAATTTACAAATATTGGGAAACTTAATACTCTGTATAATTTTACATTAAAATTTCAGATTATGCAGGAAAAGCAAAGCCCCTGAAATGAAAATTTCTGACATTTAATTTAATCCACGAAGTATGCCTTTTAGGATTTTATTAAATAAGAAACTTCTTGGGTTGAAATCTTTAATCTAAATCTTTCTGGGCAGTCTTAAGACTCAGGAAATGTTCTGAGGTTTTGTTTTAGTTTTTACTTGGAGATCCTTAGCCATTCTGATTCCAGTTTTGATTTTCCCAGTGATATCCGAACACTTCCTTGTTATTACTTCCTTGGTAGAATTAATATTCAAGACAATTTGCTCTCCAGACTCAATGGCAAAAGTGCCATCCAGGGTTATTTGGTATCTGTCTGAACATTGATTTTGCAATGGCAAATGTCAGTGTCTTCCGCCTGGTGACACTTCCCTCTCTCTTCATGCCCCCAGAGAACATCCCTTGATTAGGTTCTAACAACACCCTGGCCTTCCTGCTTATAGCTGGTGGCTTCTTTGCCTCATCGAAAACACATTCCCTCAGATCCTTTTCAGTGACCTTCTGCATCTCTTCTGTGCTAATTTATTGGAACTTGGGTTTTAGATTGTGACTTTTCTCTGGCCTGTTCCCACATTCTCACACTCCTTTTTATTTCTGACTGTAACATACAAAAAGTGAACTTCTATAACAATTTAGAACTATGTCAAACTTTCTAATGTTCATGTTCATCTTTTATGTTTTGCTTGTAGTCGCACCTTAACACAACCTGCCTCAAAAGAGGCAAGTTGGGCACAGTTGATCTTGTTGGAAATGTACAATCTTCTGCACAGATTATTATACATATGCATCAACTCTGTTTCCTAAGAGGACTCTTCCCAGGAACACATTTAAAATGAGCATCATAGTAAGAATCCTGGACAAATATTTTCTGGCTATGATAGTCATATTTTTGACAAATGGAAAGAAACAAGTAGAACTCTAACCAAATCTAAGTGAACAAATGATAATAAAAATTAAATTGATCTTAATTGAATTTGCTTTTCCTACGTATACTTATAATTAAAGTCATATTTCATTATAATTACTGTGTCAATATCACTGAGCTTGGTTCAGTAGTTTGAAAATTCACTGTTGATAGTGTTAGATGTAGCATGATTCCCCTTTAAAATAAAGGGAATATGCATTTTGAACTGATTCATTTATCAGGTATGTTTTGAAAATGATTTTTAGGATCCAATAAATATTTACTCCCCTTTCTTCTGTTCTTGGAAACTTCACATGAAAAGCATTTAGAGTTTGTGTGATTATGAATTTTCAGAACTTGGAAATGTCTTTCCAGAAAGTTTTAGTTTCTATAACAAAGTGGGTTATTGATATATGAAATTTCTCCCTACTCCTAAGTAACTTATTTAAGCATATTCGCTTTATTGCTGGAAACAAGGTAATAATTTTAATCTTCACAATGTTCCAAGTGAAGAATAAAAGACAAGCCAATACTGGAAAGGAGAGAAGAGTTTTAATTTCATTGTATCAAGAAAGTTATAAAATAAATCAGTGGGTCTTTTTTAATGCATAGAAAAGCCTAAAGAACTGTGTGAAAGTAAGCATGAGTTTTGTTACTATGTCCTTAAAATTGAATAAATGTATTTTATTCCATGAAACGAAGTAAAACAAAAGTAATTTTTATAGCTAATAAGGAAGGAGACTGGGTCTAAAACAAACAAACCTAAAAATAAAAGACACCTGCTTGTACTTCTTAATGTGTCTTATATATAATAGACTTGAGTGTAATAATCTCTAAAGAAGTAAATATATATATTTAATAGAATATTTAATTTAGGAGTGAACACAAAGAGTTCGTAAGCAAAGCTGTTACAATGTAAAGATTTGCCCCATAGGGCTCATTTCCTCCTTTGACAAGTCATGATAAAGCATCCTTTCGGCTCAGTCTTTCTCAGTAAGAAGAGAAACCCTTACTGAAGCCAGTGAATGAAACCCACACACATTTATAGTACCATTTGTAAAGGAAATTTGTAGTCACTGGTCTACTTACATGTATTGATGTACCACAGCAGGTTGTCTTGAGAAGCATGTGGTTACCTTATTCCTGATTACGAGCACACAGGATATCAAGGTTGTCAGAATTCAGGAGACAACGAATCGATTCAGGTCCCCATGAATTTTTTTTTAATCTACGTTGTCAATCCCCATAACGAGAGATATCAAAGAACACTGCGGGCAGGTGGAATTTAACCTCCTGCCTCTCCTCCCTGCAGATCTCTTCAAGGAAGTGGCAGGACCCACAGAGATGTGTGACCAGAGGCAGCTCGGCCTCCTGCTTCACGATGCCATCCAGATCCCCCGGCAGCTGGGAGAGGTAGCAGCTTTTGGAGGCAGTAATATTGAACCCAGTGTTCGCAGCTGTTTCCAACAGGTAACGCACAGGATCCCTGGTATATAGGGGGTATTGAGCAAGGGTTTTGAGAATGTTCCAAGAAATGGAACAGGGAACTTGGGCTGGAGCCAAATGGTGGAGGACATCGGGTACCATCTCAGTAAGTTTGTGCTTTTTTCTTACAGCATATTTGATTCCAGGAATAGCTGCCGCCCCAAGGAGACTTACTGCCTCTCAGTGTATAAAATCCGGAATCTTGAACCTGTGCTGTCAGAGTGCTGTGGTCTGGCCCTGCCCTTGCCCTGGCCTCATCTTTTGTCACTTGTCTCCTTGCTCTCTGCTTTCTGCCCACATGCTTTAGTTCCTCTGTTCTTGCCTTAGTGCCTTTGGACATGGGCCCTCTGCTCAGAACGTTCCTCCATCCCCTCTACCCACAGACTCTTCTCATCACTAATCTTTATCTATTCTTTCAGTCTTCGCTTAAATCTCACCACCTCTGAGAATCCATGTCTGACCCCTTCAGATGAGGTTATGTGTCTCACTATATTCACCTGATCTCCTCTGCCTTCAGAGGATGCTCATTACAATTATAATTATGTACTAAATTATATAATTGCCTATTTAGTTTTTTTTCTTCCATAGAAACCTAAGCTTTATGAACAAGGGCAATTTTTTATCTTTTTATTACTGTATCCAGTGCACAGTGCATTGAACTTCACAGCTATTCAATAAATATTTGCTCCATAAATTAGTAAAAAGCCCTGAGTTCCTTGGAGGCAAGATTTTAAAAAATATATGAATTTAAAATGTTATTAAAATAAGGTCTTTTCTTTGAGAGCTTATGCACAAAAGGAGAATGATATACCAAGTGTCATATGGGTCTAAGTTACCCCTGTTAAACTGGAAAAGCATTTTAGTTTCTTTTAATGTTTACTGTATATAAAGCATTTTAGAACTGTTGCTACTGATATAGTACATTTGCATAAAGTACAGCCTACAGATATTTTCTCAAAGCATATTCAGTGATTTATCATTGCGGAGAAAAAAAAAATACACCATCTCTTTAAGGCGAATTGATGTTATGGGTTATTACGTTTTATAATAGCCCTTTTTCTTGTTCTAGAGATACAAAAAATACCAACTGAAAATTCTAAATATAATTTCCCACGTGCTGGTTCATAGAATGACCTTGACAACAGCAGAAGAAAGATGTTGGTACACATTTCATTTCACACATATGAAAATAAATTAGTGTTAAGATTTGCAGGGGGACTAAGATGTTTCATGCATTTTGTTCTAAATTTTGAAATCTTGCCAAGTACATTCCCAGTACTCTGACCCCAGCGTGCTGTTATAACAGCGCTGGAACAGGACACAAAAATAATAGTTTTTATGTAGCATTTATAATGACCTTCAAGTTTGGAAAGTAATCAGTGAGTTTTCACTTTCACAGATTTTACTGTATGAGATGAGTGAACTTTATGGGTTAAAGTGTATATGTGAAAAGAACACCTAGAACACTGTAGGTATTGATTTTGTTTTTTTAAAATCTGAGTATGTAAAGGTACTGGGATTTTTTCCTTCTTCCTATATGAAAATTTCTGTTTTCCTCTTTCTAAATTCTAGAATTTTCTTTCCTTGAAGAACCTTAACTATTTCAGGATTTGACTGACATGGAAAGAACTCATTTTTCTTTTAATTGTGCACAGGCTTTTCAGAATATTATGAAGCAACAACACGTGCTACTGTTTCAATGAGGACATTTTCTTCACTTTTAATGTATGTGTTTGTTCCCCAGAATAACAACAAGCCAGAGATAAGTGTGAAAGAGTTTATAGACTGGATGCATCTGGAACCACAGTCCATGGTTTGGCTGCCGGTTTTACATCGAGTGGCAGCAGCCGAGACTGCGAAACATCAGGCCAAGTGCAACATCTGTAAAGAATGTCCGATTGTCGGATTCAGGTAATATCTCCCACCTGTGGAGGCAGGAGACGGTCGTCCGTTCTGTATGTCATCTCCGTGCATGTCAATCATCCCTTCCATCCATTCCCACTGGGGGATTCGCCCCCTAAAACAATGAGATGCTCAGCATACTCCTTGTCTCCAAAAATGGCATTTCTTCTCATAGCCTGGGCACGAAGCTTGTTGTTATAATCATTGATATTATTTTTCTCCAAACCAAAGACTTTTCTGAATTTCTGTTACATATTTCACAGATATGTTCATGCATGGTAATTGCACAGCTCCTTATATATATATGGCCCTGATGGGGTTTGGTGATGTTCTTTCTGAGGCCTTTGGGGTCAGGCTTGGTAAGCAGAGAGCAAATAAATAATAACTGAGAAGTAATGTGGCTACTCTGCTTTACTTCTGCCACGTTTGGTGTGAAGCAGATTAACCCCTTACCCCCGCGAGGAGCGCTGCTCAACGCCATGCCTGAATGCGATCCATGCCAGATGCGTCGGCTTGTGGTCGCAAAGCGAGAGTGCAGGGTCTATGGTTGACCCCAAGATGAAGTATCTTGGCTCTCATGGTCCCGCACCTCTGTCTTAAGATAAGTTTGCATTAGAATATGTCTGTTTCTCTTCTGGGAGGAACCTAGAAAGTAACCCCAGTTTCATTGGGAAATCAGCTAAGAAAAACCACAAGCCTTCTCGGCAGTGGAACCCAAGGTTTTGTGTGTGCCTTTCATTCATGCCTGAAGAGGAAGGAACGAAGACGGTGATTTCACTCGTGGAGGGTCAATCTGTGGCTAGGATTGGTTTCGTGGTGTGTAGTACCTGTATCAGTATATCCTGAACTAAACAAATAGCTTTCATTGACTGACGTTATTGTCATAGTTTGTATGAGGGGTATCGTTGCACGTTCTGTGGATGGCAACCTAAGAAACTGAGTGTAAATTTCCAGCTCTTCCCTCATGGTGTGCTGGGGAGCCAGTCTACAGTGTGACGAGTCCCGAGTGCCTTGTCCCAGTGAGGCTGTACGATCTAGAAGAATGGAAAGGCAGGTGGTCAGTGTGAGGCAGAATCCGCATGAGCCTGACGGCCAGGATAATGGGTGCCCCCGTGGAAGTCAGAGCCCAAACACTAGAAGGGGAAAATGGAAAAGGTATATTTAAATGCAGCACGTTTCTTGGAGGGGCTAGGTTTGAAGCACCTGGTAGACAGACAGACAGAGAGGAAAGGAATAGCTGGGATGTAGCAAGCTCAGGATATGAGTGGGAAGATAATCCAAATGAGATATAACCATCAGAACTAATAATCACTGCTGTTTACCCAGTGCTTTCTGTATGCCAGGCACTGTGCTAAAACATGTTTCATTTGTTATTTCATTTACTCTCCATAAAAACCCTGTAAAAGTGGTGGGGTTATCTCTACACATGAAAGAACTAAGACTCGGAGATGAGGCAACTTGCCCAAGGCCAGATATCCAATAAGTGAAGACAAAGCTGGGGTTCAAATACAGTGTTTTTGCCTCTGGGATTCATTCTCTGAGTCAATATGGTATTTTCTTTTAAAAAGCAGATTAGATTTTTAGAAGAGGCAAGATTTGACATTAAGAAGCAATTAGATGATACTGAATAGAACAATTGATTGAAGACATTGATTATTAGACCAAAAATAGTGTGCTATATGTAAAAAGTAATGTGAACCCACAGGAAATGGTCCAGATGAACTGACTTGGGGACACTGGCTTATGTGAAACCTGCCACAGAGAGCCCTTGCTGTGGCCAGAGAGCTGTGGAGGGAGCAGATTTCTCAGGGGCTGGGATATAGAGAGTGAAGGAGAGGACAGAAGACTAAACATTATTAGTATTTAGTTGTACTTTTAATGCTTTATTTCTTAAATAGAAAAAAAAAACCCACCTGAAACAACTGTAGCATGACATGAGCCACCAAAGCTGAAATGTGGGGACATGGATGTTTATTATGTTATACTCTCTGCTTTTGATAAACTTGAAATATTTCATAAGAGAACATTGAAAGAGCAGTTATAAAAGGTGAACAATGTTAAATGTTGAATTTCAAGTGTTTAATGTAAAATTTATATGTGGATGTCCTGATATAAAGATGTGGAGTTGACCCGATAAGTGGTCAGAGGTCAAGGTTACAGCAGGACGTGCAGGAGGCGGTGTATTGAGAACTAGCTCTAGAGTCCGGCTGTTTAGGTTTGAATTCCAAATCTACTGGTTGACTGTGTGACTTTGGATAAGTTACTTGACCTTCCTGAATCTGAGTATCTTCAGCTTCAAATCCTGCAAGCATTTCCTCCGGAGAATAGTTAATACATGAAAAGTGACTAGGGCAGTACCTATCACAGAAAGAGCAGGCATTCAATAAATGTTAGCTCTTTTCATTATTACCAAAAACGAATAAACATTAGTGGGATAGTAGGTCAGCCTATCAGTGAGATCACACTATTTATTGAAAAGCCTGAGCAATGATGATGCTCAGTAGAAGGCCAGGTTGATAAGAGGGGTATAAAAAGCAGAGAAAGATATCAGGGTTCTCAAGAGAAGTAAAGAATCATAGTGCTGTAGAAATCAGAGAGAGGGCTTTCGGAAGATGGTAGAGATGTTAAGTGCAACAGAGAGATTCTAGACATCTTATGTGAGAACAGACCTTTGCTTCAGGAGAAGTCACTGGTGATTTTAGCAAGAGCTCTTTCCATGTCATGATAAGGATGGAAGCTCATCTCAGGCTCAGCAACACGTAGGTTAGTATGAGCACACAACTTGCTCAAGGAGTCTAGCTGTAACTTGAAGAAAATATGTCAGTATTATCATCTTCCTTTCATTTACATATATATTTTCCCAGTTTTCTATTTTGAGAACGTAGTCCATTTAACATTTTAAATTTCTGAACGGAGGAGAAACAGGTCTAGAATCTATATCGGGTTTAGCGACACCAAGCAAAGTTTTCTTCAAACTAATTAACTTAATGATTGCACAAAGATTGTCCATAGAAAGAATAATGTAAGAACAACTCCAATAGTAAAACCAGGGCCAAGATAGAATGGGTCTGATTAGCTCTTAGGTAAAGGGTTGTCTGTTTCTCTGAGCGACATGGAAGAATGAAAAGCCAACTCCAGAAAGAGAGAGGAGTATGGGCATTGTGGAATAATGTTAACTTTGTCCAGGTTGACTCTGCTACCACTTCATATATATATATATATTTTTTTTCATTTATTTTCCATGAACTTTTATGAATACTGCTAAAGTTTTTCTCTAATTACTTCCAAATTAAATTGTAATGAAATCTCGGATTTGCAGAATGTTTTACAAGCTGGGAATTGTTTCAGTTAGGATTACATACAGCTGCTTAATAGAAGCATAAACAAATTAGAAGTTTAGTTTCTTTTCATGTTTAAAAAAAAATAGTCCTAAGGTAGAAATCCATGATACAACTGAATGGTGGCTTCCTTGTCATCTGGGTCCATTGTTCTCCCCTGATCCCATTTTTATTGAAATAAAGTTGACATATAATACTGTGTATATTTAAAGTGTATAACATGTTGATTTGATACACTTTCTGCAAAATGATTACCTCCCTGATGTTAGGGAGCACCCGCAACATGTCACATAATTACCATTTCTGTTTTGTGATGACAACATTTAAAATCTTCTCTCTTAGCAACTTTCAAGTATATAATACCGTATTATTAACTGTAATCACTGTGCTACACACCAGATTCCTGCAACTTATTCCTCTTATTACTGGAAGTTTGTACCCTTTGACTGATACCCCCCTTTTCATAGTTCTTTGTGCTCTGTCATCCTTAACAGGTGGCTTCAAGGTCACCCCATGCTAACAGAATGTCCCTTCTTTTTTACTTTTTAATTGGATTTTGGGGTGGCATTGGTTAATAGAATTATATAGGTTTTAGGTGTACAATTCTATAGTATATCATCTGTATATTGCAGTGTTTTCACCACCCTAAGTCAAGTCTCCCTCCATCACCATGTATCCCCTCTATCAGAATGGCTCTTATTGATGTCAGGTTCACTTTCCAAGAAGGAGGAGTGGGACCATGCTTCTTCCCAACTAAGTCAGTCCTTTGAAATCCCAACTAGAAACCCCAACCAGTGACTTTGACTTGTATTGCACTGGTCACCACCATCAGCAAGAGAAACTGAAAAACATATTTCAGCAGGGCACACTGCCCACTAATAGCACAAGGGTCTGGTACCACTGAAGAAGGGGAGAATGGCTTTCTGCCATGGAGTGTTCAGAAATAAACAAAACTCCATGTAGAAGACAAGACGTCGGTCATATTTGTCAAGCCATGCCGATAGGTCAAGAAATATTATTAATATAGGTGAATGTTTCAAACCAGTTGCTCCCTGCCAAAATGAGCTGGTATATGCCGATTTATTTTCTTGAGATTGATTTGCAAGTGATTTTTGCAGGTCATTTTAGAAGCTACTTAGCACTTAATGGTTTATAATATTAACCTTACATTCCCTTTACATTTTGTTTCCATTTTCATTTTGTTAGTCCTATTCTTTTTTTTTTTTTTTTTTTTTTTCTGTAGATACGAATATATTTATGTTCTTAGTTACTACCTGCCATTCTGGCAGATGGAGGTTCTGGGAGATGTTTTCCACTCTGATTCATAGAAACTTAAAATCTCGAGTTTCACTCCTCGAATTAAGATTCTGCAGATGAAGGGCAGTGTCACTAAGCAAATTCCACATTTGTGGCTAATATACCTTTGTGGTGATTTGGATGAATGAAATTCTTTCCAAAAGTGATTGATTTGGACTAAATATAGGCTTGTAAGCCAATGAATTTTCCTTTCTTCTCTCTAGGTACAGAAGCCTAAAGCATTTTAACTATGATGTGTGCCAGAGTTGCTTTTTTTCGGGTCGAACAGCGAAAGGTCACAAATTACATTATCCAATGGTGGAATACTGTATACCTGTGAGTACTGAGCCATTGTTTGTTTGTTTTAATATATTGCTTTTGAATTAACTAGCATTTAAAGTTAATTCGGTTTAGACAGCTTTGGGGGCTGGATCATCTTTAAGATTGCTTAACAATATTTTTGTTGTTTTAAGTAAATATATCTATGTTGTATTCATTAACAGAATCATTATGCTTTTTTCAGAAAAGTTAATTAGATTTTATTTAACACCTGTGTTTTGATTCTGAACAACTTTCTTGGAAGCAAAACTCTTTTAAGAGCTCATGCTGACCCACATTGAAAATGGTACTATGTGATGGGAAATTGTGTTTCTTTTAGACATCTTTTTTTTTTTTATCCTCACCTGAGGACTTTTTTCTTTTGCATTTATCTTCAGATAGAGTGGGAGGGAGAGAGGAAGAGAGAGAGAGAGAAATATCAATGTGAGAGAGACACATCGAGTGGTTGCCACCCACACAACCCCAACCGGGTCTGGGGACAAACTGCAACCGAGGTACGTGCCCTTAGCGGGAACCGAACCCGGGCCTCTCTGGTCCGCAGGCCAACGCTCTAACCACTGAGCCAAACCGGCCAGGGCTCTTTTAGACATCTTTAAAATATGTTTTCATAATTACATATTTATGTTAATAAAAATGCAGAAAATGAAGAGAGTGATAAAACCTATAAATCCAGCTCCTGAATAAACTACCTTCTGATATTTTTTCATGTCTCTGATTTTAAGACTTTATTTTTATATTTATATAATTTTGATTCTGCTGTTTTCAGTGAACATGTTGCATAATAAATTTTCCCCTCTGTGTCACACGGTATAATTTTTCCTTGTTACAGAATATATAATTGAGTGAATTACTCTAAGTTATCTAACCATTCCTTTATATGTGAACATTTAGCTTATTTTCAATTTTCTGATATTATAAACAACACTCGTTATTATGGTTATAAAGATAGCTCCATATTTTTCGTAAATTACATTTCCATAGAATAAAGTACTAGAAGTGGATGAATGTGAGCATTTCATGGCCAAAATACTTCATGTTGAGTTATTTTCCAAAAGAGGTTTGTGCCATATTATTATCACATTTGGTTCATGTCCTGATTTGACTGCAGCCTCACTAGCCCTGGATATTAATTCTCATTGTTCTTTCGCTCTGAAGCCATGCTTTCCGAAGTTATCTTCATTTTCTGTCAACAGCTATTTTTTAGCCTCCTTCCAAAAAGTGAACGAAAATTTATTCATAGAGCTATACATTTTCTTTGGTTTAGGGAATTGAGTTACTTTGTGGATCAAAAATCGACAGAAAGGCAGCAATACTTATAAAATATACACATATAAATCTCACTCACATTCTTAGGTATCTTCTCAAATAAATAGGTACCCTGTATGTGGAGAGGGAGCCTCTAGACAATGTTGCAGAATTATCACAGATAAAGTACCCATAATGCACAGTAACTTCAACTAGGGAAAAAAAATCCCCCAAGAAAATGTAGCACTGTTTATTATGATGATAAACATTTATTCACACAACAAAAAATATTGACTGCTAACCATGTGTCAGACACTGCTCTCAGCTCTGATCATTCATCAATGTACTATCAAAGCAGACACGATTCCGACTCTCCTTCTACTTTCCATTTAGGAGGAGGGGAATCTTTGAAAATGAACAAGGAAACAAATGAGATCATTACAGACTAGTGAGTGCCTTTAAAGAAATAAGTGGGTGATGAGATGGAAGGTTAGAGGAGGCACTTTAAATAAAGAAATCGGGGGAAATCTTCCTGAGATGTTAACACTTGAGTTGAGATCGAAGGATGAGGAAGAATCAGCTGTGCAAAGAACTCGTGAAGAGACAACACAAGGTGGTCTGGGGGGGGGGCGGGGACAGGGGTTGGCATGATTGGGGCACAGGAGAGAGTGGAGCACATTCTGCAGGGTGAGGGCGGGTGTAATAGGTAGCACTGGCTAGCTACTTTGAAGTGACCACAGCAAAATGAAAATATGGGGCCCCTTGTTAAAAAATTACTGCCATTTTCAAGAGGGAAAAAGCAGAGAATTAAGCTAAGTTCAGAGCTCTTCTGAGCACAGGACCCTGTGCAACCGCACGGGTCACACATCTGTGAGCTGGCCCTGGGGGTAGGAAGGAAGTGGAAATGACTTGGGGACTACAAGAAATGAGTGAATTTCACAGAGTGAATTTCTCCCACCCCCAAAAGGAGAGTACTAGGAGAAGGGATTAAAAGGAAAGGCAGGCATCAAATTGTGGAGAATCCTGTGGGTCATTGTAAGGGATTTGGATTGGGAAGAAATCTAGTATTAACAATTATGAGATCATAGCCAGAAATTTAGGAAACTGTATAAAGAGCTAATATCAAAATGGGAAAAATCATAGAGTATATGTTAAAGTATATGCTAAAGATGTATAAAAATGCCTACATATTCAAAAATGTATAAAGTCGGCAAAGATGTATAAAATTACTATTTTTCTTGGTCTTAAATACAATAATCCCTAATAATTTTGCAAAATACCCACAGAGTTTGAAATATGCATCTCTTCCATGTCAGTCATTGGCCAATGGGGGCATGCTTGAGTATCACTGATACATTGATGAATTTCCCTCTCCAGCTATCACTTTTAAATTAAATTTGTAAATTACCTGAAACTCTTCTTGTTATACAGTCCTCCCCAAATCATTGTTATTATGTCTGCGATTACAGCTTACCCTGTTTTGTACAGGTTGGCTCACTTTCTGCAGATACGCTTTTGGAAGTCCTTTGCCCATTTCTGAAGTTTTTGTAGTAATCTTAATTAGCAACCTACTCATAAATCATCTCTTATGACTGATTATTTTCTGCATTTGACCCCACAACTTTTAATACAATGACTAGAAATACATGTTAATTGAGTCTTTGAAAGGCATAGCCTTCAATTTAATAGTAACGCATTACTTGATTTAACAGCTTTTCATTCTTTTTCTTTTAAGTGAGGTTTACTTGTGGTGCATCCATCTTTTACTCAACATTCCCTAAACTCATATGATGGCTGCCTTAGAGAATGAGCTCAACTGGAAAATTGTCTGTGCAATGATAATAAACACCACTTGAGTATTAAATGGATCAGACCTTTCCATACAGAGCTCCATCTTCGCATTTCTCATAGCCATCTCCATTTGTAGCTAAGAAAGGGCTCTCATCACATTACTGACTTGATCTCTTTGCCCTTTCAGTTCCTTTTTTTAGCTGAATCTCAACATTTCTATGTTAAAAGCTTTTTGAAGCTTATAACCCTTATCTTAAACCCTCAAAGCTCCAGAAGTAGTTCTTGGAACATATCAGCTTATTATCTATGACAGTGTTTGTCTTTAGATGTGGGAAGACTAATGGTGTATGAATTAGCTATCATAATTTATGAAGGTATTTTATGAAATTGATAATTAAACATTTATATATAGAAATGAAGTGGAATTTTTCTCTCTCTGAGAAATAATTTTTAACTCGTATCTTCCCTGATCATTCTGTAATGCAATTTTTTTTTACTTTTAAGAATGTGTTCATTAGGCTCAATAAGAGTTTAAAACAGACAACATGACACAGACTATATTTAATGCCTGTCACCATTCTCTCTCTGTTCACTCGCATCCCATCTTTTCCCAAAAACAGCTCCACTCTTACTTTGTGTGTGAAATCTTCCCAAGCTCCTCTAGTCGCCCCTCTCCGAAACAATGCCATTCTGTGATTTCTACCAGTAGCCCCTACTTCACCAGTTAATATTTGAGTCTGTGTTATCTTTTATTTTCTGTGTGTGTGGTGCTTTTGCCTCCTCAATTGTCTTTTTAATTCCTTGAGGACTCTTTTTTTTACTATGCTTGGTTAATTCTGGTCCATGAAAGCTAAATGAACTCATATCTGTGTATTTATATTAGTATAATTATAAATATTAATTATAGACTATTAAAGTTGGAAAGGATCATCTAACTTATTCTCATTTTAAAGAAAAAAATAAATCTTAAAGAAGGTAAATGATTTGTTCAAAGTTAGTGGCATGGATTTATGATTTAACTCCATTGGGGAACTATATACATGATTTAGCATATAAGCAAACCGTGTTTTCTGTATGCTTGCTGGAATATTATATCCGGTGGGGCCCTTGATTTATACCAGGTGTTTGGTTGGGGACTGGAGATATAGAGAAAATATAATGAAGAGAAGACCTCTACGTGGAGAATTTCAACAAAGGACTATAATATTTTTTAAAACAATTAAGCTTATGGATCAAGATAATAGTGAGAATTGTTTCTTATTACCTGTGCACTACACGTTTAAATTTGGGGATTATCATTCATTTTAAAAATAGTTACATTTTATATTCTTTTCATTTAATTTTACAATGAAAATTACTCAAATTGGATCCTTTTAAAATATCATCTATATTCTCTGTTACAAATAACCTAAATTGAATTTAAATTAGAAACATTTTTGTATGTTAGAACATGTGATAGTCCTTTAGAGAGAGAGAATGATGATTTTACATATGATTTATAGGAGTTTTTGCAATTGCCTACAGGGTTGGATAGGGTTAAATATGATGGAGAGTGGAGAACATTTGGGATTGCTTCTGGGGGCAAGCATGAGTCACCAAGAATTGAGTGAATTGATTGCTACACTGCCACAAGAGTGCAGCTGAGGTTAATTGGCAAGGATTCGCTGTCTGTGACTCTGTCTTTGCTCAGCTGCTTTGGAATTAAAGGTGGTAGGTATAGTTGAAGGCTAAGGGAGTAAAGTATGCAAAGGGGTTAATGATACTGAGATGGATTTAGGCTATCCCCATGCTGAAGAAATCCCAAAGGGGGTTGGGGGGGCTAGAGATCAAGATCATGGGGGCAAGAAGGGATTTACTTATATTTTAAAAGTAGGAGCAAGGGACAGAAGGTCCCAGTCAGTGAAAGATTTCTCCAAGATAGATTTGGGACTGGAAGATGTGTTGAGTTATGATGAGGCCTGAGGTGTGGCCATATCCCAGTGTGTGACTGAAGTGGGACATGAAAGGTTACAGAGATGAGATGGACTTGAGAAGATCATCAGTCTCTAGAAGTGACAGATGACACTGTGTCTGGTCAAGTACAGTCGAAGGGGAGTGTACAGGCACATAGGGTTTAGTGGGTGATCAGGCTGATGCTAAGAGGAAAATGGTGTGTACCTTTTTTCTCGGTATTTGTGAGGGAGAGATTATACAGCCTATGATGGAGATGATTGTAGGGGAGAAGGTGTTTAAGGGGAGCATCAGGATTCATTGAAAGAGAAAGGCTGAATTGTCAGTTATGAACAAGATGTAGGGAAGTATGTTTATAAGTAGAAGAACACAGAGTCCACGCTAGTGGGGACAGAAAGGTAAACAAAGACTGTGCATCTGGTGAGAGATTGTGGCCCAATCCATGTAGGGAAAAGGAGAAATGGGGAAAGGCAATGGAGTAGTTCCCCACCAGTCAATACATACATCAGGAACTGAAGGTCTGGCCAGCAGAGGAAGGTGGTCTGAGAGACTTGTTAGCTCAGTTAGCTTGGGAAGAAGGGATATTTGCAAAATTGTATTGCCAGAAAGGTCAGTAACATCAGCTACTCCCAGCATTCAGATTGTTGAGGTGGAACCACAGCAAAATTTGCTGCTTACGTGTTTGTTTTGGACAGGACTAATTTGTACTGATAGTTTTGTTAAGATTTTGGTGGGAAGAGGGGAGGACAAGAAAAAAATACCTCAATGGGTAACAGCTTATATAACTTAATAACAGCTATGACAGATTTGTTTTGCGTTTTTAAAGAAAATGCATGTTACCGTGAAAGCAATAGTTTCAAACATATTCTTGTTGATATTGGTTAATATGTGGAGAAATAAACCAAATATTTCCAGGATTTGCAGAAACTGTACTAAAATCACAGTTCTTTAACGGAAAAAAATAAAAGATTTTCTTTTTAAAGTTTAAAGTAAAATCACATCTTTTAAAAAAATAAACAAAATAAACTATATGTTGTTGGGAAGAAACAAACCAAAACCAAAGAACAAAGAGAAAAACTGAAGACAGTCGTGTTGGCCTCTTCTGCCCAGCCCTGCTAGCATCAATGTATCCTATGCAGAAGACTATACAAATCAAATATAAGAAAATGCTGATTCATCTTTTGGAGAGCTCTACACTGAGTTGGTATAGTTTGTTTTTTTGGCAGTCTTGCTTCTTCAGATGAGACTTGAGATGTTTACCAATATACAAAAACGCAGCATCATTGCCATTTCAGTTCATGCCCACCTTACATTGTTTTCCCAATAAGTTGAGTTCATTTAGAGTATATTGTTAGCTTTTAAGGAGAGGTTTGGCCCAAATCCATTTTACTTTGGATGACTTATTATCCCACTTATTCTTGACACCTTGGTGATTCCGTTAATTAATTCTAATTTATTAGTTTCATATTTTTCCATTAGAATTTTTAAAAAGCTCCGAGGTTATCCTAATGATTTCATACTGTCCATGGAATTGAATATGTCTGAATTTGAACTTGTTAAAAATCAATGAAACTTAAAACTGAAAAGTTGCTTTACAGTTTTAAAAACTATTAGAATGTCTTTAAAGTAAGTTCTATGATAATGAAATGTACTCTTTGGTAGTATGCATATCCATTTAGGAATACTGATTTCTATATTTAAGAAATCTTGTTAATGAGGGTGCTGTTCAACCATGGTTTCTGTACTTATGCATAATCCAAATAATAATGTTTAATTATTCTACTCATGCTAAATGACTGTGTCATTTCTTATACAACCTTGATTTTCCTCTTTGTACTTCTTTATTTTTCTCTATACGTAACTTATTCATATTTGTAGTTAACAGTTAAAAATATGATGTTAGTATTTATTAAGTAATTAGATAGTAGTGCCATCCTAAGTTATGAACTGAACAAAAAAATTGGGGGGAGATTTAAAATCAATATGGTTTTGTTTCTTTATTTGCAGTTCTTTTTGGTATTTTGCTTAAATTGCTAAGTAATCGCAAATTTTGGCCTTTAGTTTATTTGGCATCATTGTAATCCCCCCTTTTTTTGTTTCGCTTTGTGGATCTTTGTTGAAGGAGTTTTTTGAGTTGAAATAATAAAACAATCTATTCAAGAACCTATTTGGCTCTAAGACTGTGAGGGTTAGCATTTCTGGAGTCTAGATTTTTTGCACCTTTAGCTGTATTGCTCCTCGTGCTTCACATTAATGAGAAGGAAAAGATTTTCAGTTATATATCAATACTTTTGAAGTTCAATAGTGCATAGGTGTCAGCATTTATGGTAAGAATATACAGTTTGAAATATGAACAGGGATGTAGAATCATACAAATGCATTTACATGTAGATATACAAACACAAGCAAGAGATAGGCTAAATTTTACTCTATATGATGTCTATATTTGTTCTCAATCAAGGAATAAAATGAAGGAAAATTTAAAACACTCCCGACCTCGGTTAGAAAATAGAACTCAAGAAAAAATCATCTCATGCCAGCTTACACAGGACTTTTTTAGGTTTTGATAGAGTTACATGGATAGAATTACCTGTGGGTACATTTTATAATTCAGCAAAACTTTTTAAATATTTTATTCATTCATTTGTATTAGTTTGTGGGGAGCAAGTTGAGAACTAATTACTTCTTTTTTTTTTTTATCCTCACTTGAGGACATTTTTTTGTATTTATCTTCAGACAGAGTGGGAGGGAGAGAGGGGCAGAAGAGAGAGAAACATCGATGTGAGAGAGACACATTGATCGGCTGCCACCCACACGACCCCAACCGGGGCCGGGGACAAACTGCAACCAAGGTACGTGCCCTTCGCGGGAACCGAACCCAGGACCCTCTGGTCCCCGGGCCGACGCTCTAACCACTGAACCAAACCGGCCAGGACGAGAACTAATTACTTCTTATTGCCCAAATAAATTTTCATTGATATCTCACTGTTACTTAACAGCAGCATAGCAGAGGGAAGTATGATTTTGAGTACTCACATGCCCACATGTATGTGCAGGTTTAATTCTAACATGTTTTTCAAAATGACTCACCTTCATTAGTTTTCCAAAATGACAATTTGAGGAACACTTTTCATTGCATATGTGAGTTCTTACGTGCTACAAATCACTGCAGAAGGACTTGGGAAAGATGGAGGTAGCGGTGGCTTTGGTGTTTTTCAGTCTCTTTTACCTTTGCCATTTTCTTCCCATTTGTAAAGTAGTTACGCAGAGAGCAACTAGACAGCAAAACCAAACCCATGGACAACATTTACCACAAAACTAGGTAACGAGATATCCCCAAATAAATCTGAATTGGGATAAGCCACCAACAGCCACAAAACCTACAAGAGGAAATAAAAGGAAGCGAGAGTGCCTGAGAACTGGAGAACCCCAAGCTAGGCAACAGGTTTTCAATGGAAAGCTCAAAGGGCTAGTTTGGGAGCAGGGCTATGAACCTGGAAGGAGCCCCGATGAGAAGGTCTTAAGGGGCTGGAGTGCCCTGGGCCTCTGGCGCTTTCAGACCTGACCCACCAGGCCTTTCTTCCAGGAGGGAGCCTCTCACTAGGTTAACTGATGGTGCCAACACTGCAGGTCAGAGCAATGGAGATGAACGAAAGAACTGGTTTAGTCCAGATTAGAGGCCAGGGCCAGGAAATCCCCAAATGCAAGTGCCCTATTTTCGAATACCCCACAAAAGCAAATGAAGAGGGAGTTCTGTGAAGTTAGAAAAGCTTTCCTGAACTCTACTTCATTCTAAAAGTTTAGGAGAATTCATTTCAGGAAAAAAAAAAATTGAGCAATAAAATGTATCAAGATCAACTCTCACATAAAGCAATTATAAGAAAAAGAGAACAAAGTAATATCACTATAAATATAGCATGACAGAAATCGGTGCTCATTGAACAGGTCCAAACTGTAACCTACAATTTGAAAATAAGCATAAATCCTTAAGATAATGATTTAACACATGAAAGACAAACATACATCTGTTTTGGACAATCTCAAAAATGAGGTGACAGAACTCAGGAAAGAACAATAAGAAAAAACATTTCAGAAATTAACACTAATTAATTTTAGTCTTAATAGACAGAACAGATAAATACCTTAAAATAAATAGAAGGTCAATAAGAGGCACATTTTAAAACTAAAAAAAAAAAAAAAAAAAAAAAAAAAAAAAAATTAAGAAAGCAATAAAAGGATTCAAGAGAAAATGACAAATGCACATTGCAGATACCCGCCCCCAAAATTGAAATTATGGATAATAGGGGTCCCTGAAGAAGAAACCCAAAGTTAGACAGTAAAAAACTAAAAATAGAAATTCAAGGAAAACTTTTCTCCCCCCACCCTCATCAAAAAAGAAAAAGTTAAATAATATTCTGAAAGAGTCTATCACATGCCTGAGAACACTGACTCAGAATGATCAACACTGTAGCATATTCTGGTAAAATGACTGGACTGTAAAGTAAGAGAAAAAACATCCTTTGGTCATTTAAAACAAAAGGAAAAACATGACTTAAAAACAGAAAGACAATTAAATGACTTAAAACAGAAAAAATGTGAAAAGCAATGATTTAATATTCAGAAAAACCAACCTTCTTGTATCTAGCAAAGTACAGAGGAAAACTGTCATCAGTATGCAAGGACTCGATTGGTATTGGTCCTACAAGAACCTCTTAAGGAATTTGTTAGAGACCAGGCTTCAGAAAACCAAATAACTAGAGAAACAACATTCTAAGGACTGGTGGAGCACATTAAATATATTGTCACCTGTAGAGCTTAAGCTAAATGGGGCTAACTAGAAGAGGCTCCTATTGGCCTAAGATGGGATAAATTGAGCTATAGTAATTGTAATAATTGCAATAGATCAAAACCCATCAAATATGTTAAAAATCTATGAATTCATAATGATATTTAAAAAATAACCAAAAAAGGGCATCTTTGAAAGATAGGAAACCAGTTTGGTACTGGGAAAATTGGTTGGCGTCTGACACCAGCCAGCCCCTTGGTGCAGGGCAAGTTCTGGGTCACGATCACATTTTTTTGACAGGCTTCTTCCACCTTGTTGGAGGCTGCGGCCTCCCCTAAGCCTCAGTCTTCCATTGGGTTCTGGAAGGTGGGGCCCAGGTCCCTCTCGGTGATGTCAGGCCGCTCAGCTTTCTGGAGCTCTGTGAACTAGTCGGCCACCCTGTATGAGACGCGCCGGGCCTTGCCCTCTGCAGCCTGGCGCAGGGTGGGCATCACCAGGGCCTCCACCCTCCTGGGGCAGGAGCTGGGCAATGTTCACAACGCCTCCACTGCCTGCCACCGCACCGAGTCCTGCTTTTCGGGAACAGGCCGGAAAACCTGGGGACGGTCTCACTCTGACGTTGTCCAGCCACAGCACCTGGGCAAACTCTCCCAGCTGGGAGCGCCGCACCAGGGGGTGTCATCTGAGCTCAGGCTCCGGGGTGATGAGGGTCCCCAGCTCTCCCGCCGGGGCCCAGAGGACCTCATCCTTGTCGGAGGTGGCATCTGTAAGGAGGGTAGAAGCTCGCTGTGGATCCTTGCCACCCCGAGGGCTGCGACGTGGCAGACTGCCTCTCCACGCTGCGCAGGCGGAACCGCACATCCAGTTGTGGAGCCGTCTGTGAGCATGGTCGTGGGAGGGCAAGTCCTCACCTAGCTGCAGCCCCTGTAGCTCCAGCTGGTCCCTGCTGCATCCACAGAGGGGTAGGGCCGGAAATGAGAGGGTAGGCCGGAAATGGGACTGCAGGGGGGTGGGGCCGGAAATAGGAGGAAAGGCCCAGAAATGGCTACAGAGGGGTGGGGCCGGAATGGGAGGGTAGGCCGGAAATGGGACTGCAGAGGGGCGGGGCTAGAAATAGGAGGGGAAGGCCCAGAAATGGGGTACAGAGGGGCGGGCCGGAAATGGGAGGGAAGGCCGGAAATGGGAAGACCCAGCCACAGACGTTTTAAAAGCAGTTCTCTCTGGACGGCCAAGGAGCTAGAAACTTTAATTTTTCTCTTTCTTCCCTAGATACAGAGGTCTATCTCATGTAGATTGGACATTAAAATACAAATTTTGCGAATTTCAGCCACAGGGCATTTTAGCAGTACTTGATTTAGAATGAAGGGGAAATTCAGAATGTAATCGTAGATATTTTTAGGCAATGGCTATGGTTTTTTTCTCTTACAAGACTGAAAAGTGTTTCATTTTTTCTGGAAGTGACATATGGTGAAAAGTCGCAGGTTTGCAAGAGCAGCTTTCTCCGCACTGACCTTGTGAGTCTGAATCCCTGAAAGCCTTAGTGTCGGTTTCCTTATGGGTCATAAAAGTGATGATGATCTCACTGCCCTTGATGGAAAAAGGAGTTTGAAGGAAGGCTATTTATAAGGTGCAGAGTTCCATGCCAGTATGTTACCCTCGTTTCATCTCATGAGATCTACAAAATCTTTTGCTCTCATTTCTTTTCTTACAGCAATAAATGAAAACCTAGTCTTTCAAGAAATACATAGATCATTTTAAAATATTGGATAATTTGTGTAGTAATGAATGATCCTTTCAATTTCATCTTCATATTATGATATAAATAGCTATTTGCTTAGAAAAGAGAAAGAACAAAGTATTATAACTGGCATAAAGATAGAATTGAGTTTGACTGTATTCATTATGATAACTGGTTGGTCCTCTTTTTCATTTTTTACCAAACCATTGCTCTAGCGTTTTGAAACAGAAATATTAGGAACTGTAGTTACATAGCATATTTGACCAAATGTGTATAAATATCTTTTAACGTTTTTGGTGAGAAAATAGACTTACTTCATTTTCTTGGTTCTATTCCAACTAAAGAATTACATTCTGCTAACCTGAAGAAAATATCTAGTTCCCGTAGGATGAATTACTTTTCGCTTTTTCTTTTAATATTGCATAAAGTTTATGGCCATGCATTTAGTGCCTTTTGATTACAACTGTTGGTGGTAGTTTTTTTTTCTCCTTGATATGAAAATTGATGAAATAAAAATGTGGCGTTTCTGTATGAGAATGAATGAACTTTTTTCAAATATTAAATTTGGGCGTTATATCAGAAACTAAGATTTAATCCCGGCCCTTGCTATAACTTTTTTGGAGGCACGTAGATGTTGTTTATTTGTTGATTGGTTGATTTTGCTTTGTTTTTCCATGTCCTAAATATATCTTTAGCTAAGGACTGTATCATGTGGAATTGGACTTGCACTTTTGGAATGATGTGTTATGTTTTCCCAAGCAGGAGTTCATGTTAAATCCCAAATATAGATAAGCTAGAAGAACATTAATGCCAAGTGAAAGAGGCATGTCATAAAAAAACACCAAAATACATATTGTATGATTCCATTTATAAGAAATATCCAGAATAGACAAATCCATAGAAAGAGAAAGCAGATTAGTGGTTGCCAGTGAGTTGAGGGGAGGAGACAGTGAGTGAGGGAGAATGGCTGCTAATGGGTATAGGTTTCCTTTTGGGGTGATGAGAATGTTCTGGAATTGCCTAGAGGTGATATTTGCACAGTTCTATGAATATACTAAAAACCACTGTGTTGCACATTGCGCTAACTGAGCCAGACTGGGTAAGCAGCCTGGTAGCTTGTGCATGTGGCCTTTTCTTCCTTACTTCCCCCACTCAGGGGTGCCTGAGTTGAAAACCTGGATATGGCTTGCAAACCACTGCCCTAAGAGGTGAAAACCTTTATGCTGCCAGATGGAGATGGCCCAAGTAAAAGCTGGAGCTCATTACTGTATTATTTCTCTGTATATTAACAATGTGTTAAGAGCAGACATAGAAATAAATTGTGTTAAGAGCAGACATAGAAATAAATTGGGTCATAAATGCTTATCTTTGCATAGGGACCTTCTTTTTGCATTTCCATCATGAAAAAGCTTCTTTCCTTTTGTTTTCTTTACCAAAACATTCAGGGTATATTCATAAACTTTATGATCTGCAGTTGTCATACCCATCCTAAAAGGCCTAAATGTCCTTTAGGGTAGGGATATGTCCTCTTGGCTTTATTCTCAGTCCCAGGCTTTTCTTCTCTAAAAACTTCCTTCTTTACTCCCAACTATATTCAGCTTATTTCTCCTATTCTGCCTGGTTAAATCTTAACACCAAAGATAAAGGGGGTGAGAGGAAGGTGGAAGAAGGTAAAGGGAGGATAAATGCTGACGGAAAAAGACTTGACTTGGATGGTTAACACACAGTACAATATACAGATGATGTATTATAGACTTGGACACTTAAAAACTATATGATTTTATTAACCAATGTCGCCCCAATAAATTTAGTAAAAGTAAAAAATGAAAATAAAGATTTAGTCCATGGTTTGTATGGTTGGGAAAGGACAAAGTATTTTTTACTGTGTAGAGTAGGACTGTGGTGCTGCTCTCTGTCTCTTATTATTGCTTCCTCTTATTCCAGACACAGTATGTAGTAGTTTGTGTGCAGGTGGCATAGGCTATATAGCTCACTCTCATTTCTTCACCTTAGTTAGAACCATGTAATATCCATAATACTTCATCATCCCTAAGTGGTTAATAGTAAACTTCAACTTTTTTATAAATAGGAATCAACCAGTAAAATTTCCAAAGCTAATTTTACTTTTTGGGCCAGTTTTTAAAATATTGAGCAAATGAGCTGGTTATGGTTTATTTTCAACAGGAAATTAAAAAATTATAAACTAATTGCCGGGTATATTTAATGATGATTCCTGATTACCATGTGTTTTCATGACATTGTGTGTTATTCCAAAAAATACATAAAGTTACTGAAACTGTTGTCATTTCATTGTATTAATTTATCTGGTCTAATTTATTGTAGAAGGGTATCTCCTTCCATTTTAATGAGAGAAGTGTAATTTTTTCAACCTCATAGACAACATCTGGGGAAGATGTACGAGACTTCACAAAGGTACTGAAGAATAAGTTCAGATCAAAGAAATACTTTGCCAAACATCCTCGGCTTGGCTACCTGCCCGTTCAGACGGTTCTTGAAGGTGACAACTTAGAGACGTAAGTTTGATTTTAATATTAGAACTTCTGTGCACTTATATCTGATAGTATCTTTTATTATGTTAGTGACACAAGAGGAATTGTTTGATACCAAAAACAATTTGTGTTTTGGTAAAATGTTTCATTTTAAAGAAGGTAAATTAAACTCAGAATCAATCTTCACAAGATGAATTTTTACTGTTTGCTTTGGACACACCGCCAAAATTTTGCGTTTAATTTTGCGCTTGTTCCTAAACTTTGCAAATATGTGTTAATGTGTTAACCTTTGCATCGGTTATCTCTTTTCCTTCTAAAAATACTTAAAGCAAATTGTGTTCTTTCAGTATTTTATTTATTTTCCATTTTCCTTCTTTGGGGGATGTTTTACTATTATAGTATGTTTCACAGCTATATACTTTTAATTTAATGGTATTAATAATACTTAATTTATATCTACCTATGCTAAAATCTCATCAAAATCCAACATTACATTTTTAATTTCTGTTTTCTTGAACATGACAGAAAAATGAGATAGCTTTATATAGTATATAAAATAGATACAACTCCTTTAAATTTTATAATTTGAGTTTACAAGCATAAATGAAACAAAATTTTAAGGTAACAAAATTACTATTGGATATTAAAGCAAAGAAAAATAACAATTTAGAGCTGGAAATGAAGAATTTTGAAAATGAGCAGGACAAATATAAGAAGTAATTTTAAATTATAAACAATTATATATCAAGATAAAAAACTGTTGTGATTAAATCTTTGAAATATGAGCATAAATATGCTTGCCAATGCAAGTGTGTGTGTGTGTGTGTGTGTGTGTGTGTGTGCGCCTGAATCTTGGGGAAAATTAACTTTAATTGTTAGTCATCACCAGAGTTCCCAGTGGTAAAGGATACTGAGGTTTTTGTTACAGAAAGATGGCCTCCAAATGACTATAAGACAAGATCAGAAGTGTGAAGTGTGGAGGTTTTTGCATTATACATTAGAGAAAATTGTAGAAAAAAGTATAAAAAGTGTTTCAAGTACAATTTTTGAGAAGTCAAACTTTCTTTAACTTTCAAAACTCATAGAGACTTAATCTGAGAACAGTAATAGTCCAGTGTATTATGACATTGCATGTCTCAAAGATGTCAAAATAGGGGGATAGACTATTTGGTCTGATTTCCACCCCCCCCCCCCCCATATACAGCCATGTAGACCAGGGGCTTTGATACATTTATGTGCAAATGTATTTTTTTATTTACTTGTGGAACTGCTAAGATGTAGAAGAAAGATTGCAGCTAACTATAGTAGATGTCTTTATCTTGCTACAGGTAATATGGGTGTGCATATAGAAAGAAATATAATGCTGCTGTATATGCAAACAGGTCTAAAAATACCATGTACACATTTAAATCATATGGAAAAAAAACAAACTTTTCAATAACTTTGCTTGATATCCATCTGTATGCAATTAAGATATATGCCTTCCAGTCATTTTTTTCAACACTACATTTTAGAACAAATTTTAATAAGTAATTACAGTTCAAACAGAGCTATTCAAATACTTAAATCCTTTGGAAAGGTAGATTTTTGGTCCTCTCTTTGTTTTGTGGGTATGTGTTTGTCCTTTTCTTCATTAGGTTGTATGATAATACATTGTTATTTGTTTTACTATCTAATATATAGTGTAGCTGGGCTGAACACCTCAGGATAAAGAAAAAAAATTACTACTCTGGACATCAGATCTAACTAACCTTTGGAGTAGCTGCTTGAAGCATAGAGTTATGACACTAGTTTTATGTATGGAATAATTGATAGGTTTGAACTCGTGATGTGCCTGTCACTCTTTTGATAAATCACTGGCATTTTGTGCCTCAAATATGTATATCCTTCTTATTAACCGTGCACCTAAATAGATCTTTTATACTCCTTTTACACAGTTTTGATAATTTGCCTTTCAGTGTCAAAATAATCATTGACATCCATCATTCTATTCTAAGTGACTCAGTTAAAGTAAAAAAGAACAGAAAACGCATGCCAAAAATTTTGTGGTAGGATTTTTGGCTGTAACTCTGAAAATGCTTCATTTCATCTAACATAAATTTACCAGCACTTTCAGTGAGAAGAAAACAAGAGAAAGAAAAGGAGTATAAGATTAAATCAGATGTCACAAGATGCATTTTGAAAAAAATTTATGAGCTACTATTTAGAGTGGGCAGATTTTCTTCTTTTTTAAATCCAGAAACATGTTCTTGTACTTGCTCTATAGTTCATTTTTCTGCTGAGCCCTTTCTAGTACAAGGCCACTTAATCTTCTAGTGTAACAATTTATGTGAGTGGGTAGTAAAAAAGTTTGATTTTGTTTATTCTCCTGTTTGTGGGAGGAGAACATTGGAGAAAAACCAGCGAAGTGGTAAATGTGTTGAAGTTATTTATGAAGCTGATTAGAATTTTCTTCTTCTTTCTCTTTTATCACTGCAAAATTTAATGTCTTATCCCCTATCCAGTAATTATACTTGAATGCGTGGAGATTTATGGGGAAAATGAGTTATTACTAAAAGAAGGTAAACAAACTCATGCCTAGGTATTCCATTAATTTTATATCTTTGCGAGATTTCTCAAAAAATAAATCAAAATAAATGAGTAGAGCTGATTAAAAAGTTACCATTGAAAATAGACCTGAGAAACAAGCTAAAATAGTGGCAAAAGTAATATGAGAATTGTGAGAGATTGTTATTGGCTAAAAAACCAATAACAATCTCTCACAATTCTCAAAATTCTCTGAATTTTAAAGAATTAATGTAGACACCTGTCCCTGATATTGGCTAAGATGGAATAGATAAATTGCATGGGCTTTTAAAATTCTTACTGTAGCAAAAACCAACTCCTAGTAAGTGTAATTATGGTCATGGGAGCCCAGGCCTGGGAGGAAGTGACAGCTGAACTGAAACCTGAAAGATTTAAGGCCAAACATTCAGTGTTTGGTGTGGGAGGAGGAAAGGGAGAGTTTCCGGGCAAGGGAAACATTTTCAAAGGCCCGGCGTCAAGGTCGTTTTCAAAAATGGGGTGGGAAGCTGGGAATAGTGGCAAGGAATGAGAGTGGAGAAAGAATCAGGAACCAGAAAATGAAGGGCCTTATAAGCCATGCCAGGGTGTTTGGAGTTTATCCTGAGAGCAGTCAGGAGCCATTGAAGGTTTATATGTTAGCGGATGAGGGGACCCCACTTACCCTGCTCTGGGACAAATGGATTTAAGAAAGCAAAAGATTGGAAACGTAAGGAGCCGTCTGTTCAGAATTTCAAACACTAAAAGAGTCACAAAGTTCTTCAAAGCAATTCTGGGTTATAGTTCATAGACTGTTGAGTATATTTAGTGGAATCTGATTCCTTGCATATTTAGTGTGTGATTAATCAGAACACCTTGTTCAGCCACCACTCTGGAGCAGGGGGAGGCTTTATTAAATCTAGGCTAGCACACAGATTGATCTTATTTTTAACCTCATTTAATCATAGAGAATATTGCCTTGTTCTTTTTTCTTTTTTTAAAATATTTTTTTCTTTATTGATTTTAGAGAGAGAGGAAGGGAGCTAGAAACATCGATGAGAGAGAACATCGATTGGCCGCCTCCTGCACGCCCCCCACTGGGGATTTGGCCCACAACCTGGGCATGTGCCCTGACTGGGAATATAACTGGCGACCTCTTGGTGCATGGGTCGACGCTCAACCATTGAGCCACGCCAGCTGGGCTCTTTTTCTTTTCTTCCTTCCAGAGTTAAATGAGAAAGCTTATCACATAAGGGTTGTTGTTTTTTTTTTTTCCCCTACAAATCAAAATACTTTGAAGTCAATGAAGCCTTAAGTTTAATTTTTTTAATCTTTATTTCTTTTCTTAGAAAATTTTTCAATTTATAAAGAGAACGTTTGAGAAACTCTTCAGTTCAGCTTTCTGTCTCTGCCATTCTTATCTTAGTTCCGTGAAGCAGTCCTGTGCTCTCTGAATTAACTTCACAAGAACCAGCCAAGCAGTTTTACCAAGCCTTTCCAAGTTCAATTAAGATTTTTTAAAAATACATATTTTTCTTGTGTTTAGAGCTCACGGTAAATGCTGTGATACCCTTGAATTGTAGAAATAACCTCTCAAGCAGTTACAATTTTTTGGAATGTGTGGAGCAAACCATTCACCTGACATTTAACATCTATATTTTCGAGTTAATGAAAAGTAGTGATGTAAAAAGACTGTTGAATAGTACAGTATTGTTTCATTGTTCTTGTATCTGTTTTATCCATGGATAATTAAGTCTATTTACAATATAAATATTCTGACAAACACAGACTGGATAAATGCCTGTTTTTGAAAGTAGATTCAAAGAGTCTTAGTTTTTCATCCCAATAAGATGACCTTCTATCCCTTTTTAGTCTTTGCTATTTAGACATCAATGTGTGCCTCCCACTAGGAGATGAGATCATTAACTTTTTCTTTAGTATGTATATATAATAGATATAGGAGAATCAAGTAGAACGAACATAATTCAACTTTCCTTCTTCATTGTTTCAATCAGCATTGACTTTTGTAGGAGACTTTATTTAATTAAATAGAGAACTGATTTTCTTTATTTTAGACTTTCAAATTTCCACACCTATGAGTACCTCCCCTCGCTCACCAAAAAAAAAAAAAAAAAAAGTTAGGGTTTGAGCTAGCCTTTAATTAGGATCAGTTGTTTTCAAAAAAGTATTTCATGGAGACTTGGGGATTTCTAGGCAGCATGGTGAGGTTGCAGGGTACCCCCAGGGCCAGGAGTAATACTGAATGATCACGCTCCAGACCCAAGCCCTGATTCAAGCATAACCAGTTTCTTTATCAGTTTCATAGATTTAACTTCTGAATAAAATTTTGTATGAAGAAAGTGTAACATGATCTAAAAAGTTATTTTCAGTTTTATTGATAATGTGAAATTTTTGATGGGGTGTAAGGGAGATATCTAGTTGTTAGGTCTTTTTTCAATTTGTCTGTGAGGTTGAGATACTTGGTGTACTCCTGGATATGAATGTTTACTTTTAAGTTGGACATTTTTTTAAAATAAAAAATAAATAAAAGTGGACAGAGAATCAGAAAAGTCTTACTGCAACTCTGCCATCAATATATAATATAGTCTTTGGTATTTAACTTTACCTTTCTGACCAAGGAATTTGGTCAGAAAGGTAAACAAAAATATGATTGCATCTTTCTTCACTATATTATGGAATATTATATTTAAATTTTTTCTATAATTTTGAGCTGTTTTGGAGCATTCTGTCTCATGTTTTCAATAAGAATATTTAAAGATGTATTTGCTGTCCCATAACAAATACATGTAGTATCTGTGAAAAGGCCCCAGTAGGCACGTAAATATCAGCATCTTCTCTAGAATAAACACTGACTTCTGTGACTTGACTTCAGGTGGTGAAACCTAACAGAGCAGAGGAAGACAACTGAGAATGCTCCCCACCCTTCCCTCCCATGGCTTTTGTCTAATTTGCTCTAAAGTGTTTGTTCTGTGACTTTTGTTTCCCTCTCCCCTCTCTGCAGTCCTATCACACTCATCAGTATGTGGCCGGAGCATTATGAGTGAGTATTTACGGCTCCATATATGGAAGAGGATGTTCTGATCAGTTTTGTTAGCATGGGGGTGATTACTAAACTCTTGTTCTAAAATAACAGTTCTGCCTCCCGGGTAACAATCCTAGTGGTTTCTTTGCATGGCAAATTCATTATTTAACTAAGCTAACGTTTCTAATAGGAACATCTATCAATATGAGGTATAAAACTGTTTATTTGCATTTTCCTTTATAGCCCCTCACAGTCTCCTCAGCTGTTTCATGATGATACCCATTCAAGAATCGAACAGTATGCCACACGGTAAGAAACTTTTATAGGAGCCCTCTGCTGCACTGCCTCCCAGAATGTATCTATTTTTGTGTTAATCCTATACCATTAATGTGCCTTGACTTCAGGGATGTTGTTTTGTAGGAGTCATAATTCCATTATATTTGGAATTGGGACCCTCATCTTTCTATGTGGTAATTTGCACTTTACCAAACACCTGCTACACATTCTATAAAGAGTATGAAGAGTAACTCAGCAGCATGTGATTATCGAGCTCATGAGAATCCAAACACTGCACAAGCAGGCTTTAGACAATGTAACCCAGTCTCATTGAATCAAAGTAGGGATTGAAAGTGTTCTCAGGAGATGGTGCACATATGAATTACAGTATGTGAGTAATATATGCTAATGCTTTATTACAGGGGTTTATTTTAGAGCCCCTCCCCCCAAAAATATAAAGAATAAGCTGGTCTTGATGGTATGCAGAAACTTTCAAAAAACAAGTATACTAGCTAGTAACTAGCTATGCCTAAAAAGGTTAGTTCAAGCACCATAAAAATAGTAACATTTGAGCTGGATCTTGGCCAAATAGAATTTCTGACAAAAGCCAGGCTTGGACTAATGGAAAAGCATTCTCAAAAGCATTAAGCTGGGAAAGAACATGGCTTGTTCGAAGAACTGCAGGTAGGGAAAGGTTCAAGGATGAAGAGTGGATGGACAGAAGCTGAAGTCCAGTAATGAAGGGCCCACTTGCTGAGGAGTAGGATTATGTCCTTAGGTAAAGGGGAGTGGTGGACAGTGTTGAAGCATGAAAGGAACATAGTCAGATTTGTGTCAGAGTGAAGATGGACTTGAGGGTCTGGGAGGTTAATTAGGAGGCTAAGCCAATTGGGAAGCTGTAGAACATGGTGTAAGATAAAGGCCTACAGGCCTTAAGTCAGTGGTGATAGAAACATAACTCAACATTAAATGTTGTTTTAATGTCACAGTCTTGTTAGGGGATTTGGACCTTTCTGTATTTTGATTTTATGATAGTTTAAGAATGACTGGGGCTGCACCTCCAGTTGACCACGCCCCATGTGGCCACATTGCCTAACCTCCTTGTTTTCATTTTTCAGACTGGCCCAGATGGAAAGGACTAATGGGTCTTTCCTCACTGATAGCAGCTCTACCACAGGAAGTGTGTAAGTAAATCATGAAATTAGTGCTGCCCGGGTAGGCTGGTTCTTGTGTTATGGCTGTCGGAAATGATCTTCACTGATCGTGGCCCTGGATTTTGATCCCAATCAAAACTGATATGTGGTTACAAAAATGTCTACATAGATTTTATGCTTTCAAGCCATGGTAGTATAAATTGGGTGTTTATTTATTTACTCTCATATAAATTAATAAAAAATCCTGCATTTGGTGACTAATCTGCTTCAGGAAAATCAGATTGTTTTGTTAATGGATACAGATGTAGATAGTCATTCCATTTGTATGAGATTTCTTATTAATTTCATAAATGTAATTCCACAGACTATGTGCCCATCTGTAAAATAATCTTCCTTCTGCTCCCATCTCCTCCACAGTCCCTGCATTGAACAACTATGACCCACACACAGGTGGACATATGCTCTCCTTTCTGTCATTGACAATGTTAATTCTTCTGCCAGTATTTGATTAGCAACTGAGAAAAGCCTCATTGACTTTAGAATATTTTTTAAAAACCTTTCTAGGCAGATATTTTATTTGACATTGTTGTGTGTCATTGTGCTTTTGGAACTTTTTCTTCCCCCGCCCTTTGAAGTTAACCTGTTAATTCTGAATGGTGTCTAAAGGATTTCAGTAGTGTCAAGTTCACTTGCCTTACTTGGGTTCATTGCACTTTGGATCCAATGGGAAGCTGTAAGGTAGCCAGGAACATTGTAGGACACAGTACTTAGATGTTCTATACTAAAGGACCATGGAGAGAGCCAAACTGAACTACCGTAGGACTCTAATATGGAATATTTCCCTGTCAATATTTTTAAAATAGTTTTACCATCATTAAGCTTATACATAAATGTTCTCAGGAGATTTTTTAATTTTAAATTTCAAAGGTTAACATGTTAATACTTTACAGTAATACAGTAGTGACTTATGCATTATTATTCATGTACTGTGAGTATGGAACAACTCCCAAACAAGATAATGCCATATTCATAATGCTTCTTTCATATTTAAGCTACTAGTATGAATTTCATATAAAAGAGTTAAATATATGGAATATCTCCTAAATCAACCATTTCTACCAAGGTTGACAATGGCTAAATAATTAAACATAATTAAAAAATAATAATTGAAACCAAAATAACTAAAACCAAATTTAAATTCTTTAAAATGTGTTTGTCACATCCTGTGAACAGAGTAAAGATAATGCTCAAATTTAGTATATCCTATCTCCACATTAAAATCAACACTATTTTTTTTTTAATTTAGTACTAATGTCTGAGGAAAGAAAAACTATTTAGATGATTAACAGCTGAATACAATTCAATGTACTATTTGATAGATGGTATATACCTCTGTATCTTTTCCCAACTTCCCATTCAGTGAAGTCATTAGCTTCAATTGGCCATGATGGAAGTGCTTAAATCATAAAAATTGAAAACGCTACAATTCAGGGTCTTTTCACTTACCTTTTCAAGAACCTGCTGTTAGACAGTCACCAGCATACCACTGCCATGCCCCCAAGGCTGCAAAGGTCTGCAGATGTAGACAGTGTGTGTTCATGAATCTTACATGCTCCATGGAAATCAGATGAGTGCTCCTGCAGGGGAGGAACATGGTGAGGGCATCTGTGGTAGAGGGAATAATGGCCCCCAAAAGAAGTCCACATCCTAATCCCTGAATTATCTGAATATGTCACTTTATGTAGCAGAAGGGACTTTGTACATGTGATTAAATGAAGGATCTTAAAATGAGATTATCCTGGATTATCTGGGTAGACCCAATGTAATCACAAAGGTCCTTATAAGAGGGAGGAGAGTCAGAGGTGAGGGAAGGAGATGTAACCATGGAAGCAGAACACAGATACAGAGAGATTTGCAGATGTTAACACTGCTGGCTTTGAAAATGGAGGAATGCAGGTGGCCTTCAGGCAATGGGAGAGGCAAGGAAACACACTCTCCCTGATAAGATTCAGTTAAATTAATTGTGTGAGAAGGTTTAAACGACAAAAGAGAAATTGCTTCCCAGTCACTAGTGCACTGATATTTTCTTAATGAATATTTTAATCAGTCTTATTTTGATAAAGCTGGTTTTGGAAGGTCTTTGCTCTTTCACAGTTTGAATTACTGAGTAAACTAAGGTTCTTTTTCTGTGGACGTACAGGGGTTCAGCCATTCAGGTGAGAATACTAACAAGGACTCCGACTCATTAAGCCCTACTTTGGATCTAAAATCCAGTGGTTTGACTTGTAATGGACAGTTTTTCTTCTTTAAATGTATATTTACTTATTTAAATATTTCAATTTAATCAGTACTAGTGACTTGACAAGACAAAAAACTATTACTATAATAAACATCCTTTCTCCCAATGAATAGAGACTGTGAGGATGATTATTACCTTTTTTGCGCTGATGAGGTTTCAGGATTTGTGAAGGAAGGGTTAGGAACTAAGCCTCACTATTTCTCTGGCTCTCCAGCTGTGTTTCCCATCCATAATTTAGCATCTTGAATCATAGGATATTGGAAGAAATGTTAGCTGCTCTTAACAAGATGCTGTGCTGTTCTTTCATTGCTTTCAGCTTGGATCAAAGTTTGTGTCCTACAGGACCTTTTTATAATAGCAGAAAATATATAACATACTCTAGCACTCTGTTCTTCCCCTGGAAATTCCCTAAAGCTTCAGCATTGGTCAGATCATGATATAAACTCAAGAGACAATAGATGACAGATTTTGGTACCACTCAGCAGTATCGCCAGCCTCTGAACAAGGTGGGGCGGTGGGCAGTGCTTCTCACGGAAGCCGTGGCTCTTCTGCTTCATGCTCAGGTCTGTCTGAGGACAGCCAACGTTAAACTACTAGCAATTCTTATTATTGTTCTTGGGCAAGGTTCAAAGCTACCTCAAAGTACCTTAAGTGAAAAAAAATGGTGTAAGTTAGCAAGTCTCTATACATTTTAGAATTGTTGTCTCAAACTCTCCACCTTTCCCCAAGGCCCTCTTAAGTTGAGATTTTTGTTATTCCAAGCTGGGTCATAGAAATCTTATTAGATTTCTCTTGAATAGTAATGGAGATGGTACAAAAACAACCACCACCTCCTCCTTAGTGTAGAGCGTACTAAAAGCCAAGCACTGTTCTAAGCACTCTGCCCATCTTTGCTTATTTAATCCTCACAGAACCCTTTGAGATGATACTCTTGTTCTTGTTACCACCATTTTATAGATGAGTACATTGAGGCCCTAAGAGGTTAAGGAGCTTGCCCAGAGTCTCACAGTAAGTGGTAGAGCTGGGATTCAGACCCAGGCAGCCTAGATCCAGGCACAGGCACCCTGATCACCCTTGACCACCCCACTGTCTCAGCTGCTTTGCGAGGAGATGCCTTCCCAGATGGGGATAGAGGGGTCAGAGCATCTGAAGTTCCAGCTAGTCTTCCTGGAGGTTATCACTGACCTTGTTCCAATGCCATTGTCCATCCATGCCTCAGCTTCACAGTCAAAGTTTGTCTGTGTCTTATAGGACCTTTTTGTAGTATCAGGAAGTATGGATAGATAAATAATATAGATAGTAGCGGGAAGTATAGATACAAGATTTTGTAACTCAACATCTGACTGGACCAATCTCCTATATTTGGTTTGGGTGATTTCAGCCATAGGCAATAACAAAGTCCTAGGCTTTGAGATATGAATTTTGAGATTTGAACCTGTAATTCTCTCTAAGTTATCCATAGTCATTTCTGTCTTCAGAAGCATCTTGAGCTTTTCTCTGTCCCTCAGATTGGGCTGTGGAACCAATTGCCTGGCTCCCCACAGCAATCATCTTCTGTGAATTTGGTTAGTTAATTGTTGCTTCTCTCTGCATCATGGTTTGCTACCTTCCCAGCCTAGGCCTGAATAAATCTCACAGCTCTTTATCCCACATAGACCCAAATCCCAACACTCCCTTTTCCCCTGAAAGTCTGACTCTGAACAATTTAAAGGGCATTAATTTTAAGGATACTAATTTTTTTTGAAGGTGGAATTGAGCAACGATGTCTCAAAGAGAGACAGGACCCAGGATAGTCCTGAGGAACCTTAACAGCAGAAACTCAAGGCCCTTGCCATCAGGATGTCTCATGTCATCCTCCATCTGCCCTTGAGAGACACTGTTTTATGTGGAAAGGTCAAATTGGGAGGCTGGTGTGGTTTGCACTGGCATTGCTGTTTGCAAGTCTGAAGCATGGAACAGAATAATCCTTTAAAGAAAGGAGATTATTATTTTTATTTATGTCTTGCCTACTTCCAAAAGCTCATTGGATGAATCATAGTTCTTTTGTCATCTGATATGTACTAATTTTGCAGTCTAGATAATGTTTACTATGTGTGACTTAAACAGTATAATTATGTTCCATCTAATGGTATTTTGTTGGTACAGACCTATATTTTTACAACATTTTCCATTTTAGCACTAGGCACACCATTGGCATTTAATGACCCTAGGTACCCTCATGTACTGTCTGTAACTAAAGGATATGCTCTTATTTTTTACTATATATAATTAAGAACTTGACTGTATCTATTTTTATATTTAACTTTTCAGCCTAATAATCTGTGAAAAACACTTAAGACTAAAATTATAGGTTCTGTATAAATAATTTTTTAAAGAAACTGCCTTAATTCCCTTCCAGGATACCTTAATGAAAGAATGTAATGATAGTGGTGATGATGATAATTATAATAACATGTTAAACCCCATCAGCTTCCCATAAGAAATGCATCTATGTAAATGTTGACAACAAAATGCATCTCCATTGCTAATTTTGACTTATCTATGTGCATATTTATTTCACTGATGTTTTTATGAAGTCCTATCCTATAAAGCCCTAGATTCCAGGATTTGTTTCCCAAAAGCCATCAAAACAGACCAGGTATAAACTGCTAACGGTGTGTCAGGGCAGGACTCTCCTGCTAGCATTAGTCAGGAGGTCTGTCATTTGCACATTTGTAAGGAGATTTCACTGGGCCTCCCCATAAAGGAAGGGAAGGGGTTCCAGGCCTGCTGGGAAGCATTTTCTTCTCAAAAACATATCAGCCCTGTCTACTTTGTTACACTTCTATTTTTGTCAGTCATTAGATTCAACCACATTATTGATATATCTAGTTCATTTGACAAGTAGTTAGAAAAGTGGGAGAATCCAAGTGAATTAATTGTAGTTTCTTATTTGAATGAAGAACGATTGATCATAGAAATGACATGCTGATAATATTAAGTAAGATATCTATATTTATTTCCAAAATATAATGATAATTTGTGCTGAGTTATTTAAATAAAAGAATATGAGGGTTATATTTTCCTATCTATGGGTTACAGAGTATTACAAAATGGCTTTCAACTGAAGACAGTGAGATCAGCTTATGTCTTAGTCCATTTGGGTTACAGTAACAAAATGCCATAGACTAGGTGCTCATAAACAACAAATATGCAGTTCCAGAGGCTGGAAGTCTAAGATCAAGGCACCGCAAATATTATTTCTGATGAGAGTCAGCTTCCTGGTTCATAGATGGCCACCTTTTTGCTGTGTCCTCACATGGTGGAAGGGGACAGCTCTGGTCCCTTCAGTCCCTTGTAAAGGCACTAATCCCACTCATGAGAGTTCCACTCTTGTGACCTGATCATCTCCCAAAGATATGGAAACCTACAGATATGGAAAGCTGACAGTTCTGTCATTAGGGGTTAGGTGTCAACATATGAATTTTTGGGAGACACAAACATTTAGTCTGTAGCTGTTTATTTTTAATTAATAGTCTACTTTTTTGGCATTTAGTTATTGATTTTGCCTATATTTTTATATAAACTGTTTATGTAGTATACTTTATTTTATAGCCTCTACTGAGTAAAATATCTCTTCTGAGGTTTGTGATAAATACATGTTAGATTAAGGCAAAACATGAAATGTTGGTATGTGTAGTACACACACACTGTTAGATAAATATCTCCCTAGAGTTTTAGAGGGAGGTCATGGGTTGTCATAAGAAACATGTCATTGAATGTAAGAAATGTCCATACCTGTAGAAAATTTTTATGAGTTTATTTGAGTTAAACTAAGGACATGCTGGGAAGCAAGATATAAAATGCTCCGGAGAGTGAAGGTTTTGCAATTTCTGGTATACCCTTGGAATTAAGGAGGGAACAGAGGAGGATTCCATGAAGGTGGGAGAAAGCAAGGTACAGGATAATTAATAAGATTATCTTCTCCCTTGAGGGTGGTTATGCCATTGAGGGGTCTGGAAAAGAGGATGATCTCAGCATTTCAAAGATGTGTTAACCTAGATGCAGAAGAACACTGGACAGGGCTTGCTTAAACCTTTAACTAAAGAAGGTATAGGCCTGAAGCATGACTTCCCACCACGACCTTCCCAGTAGGAATTTATGAGCGGATCGCGCCATGAGATTACTTTTGGTTAGATTTATTACAGCACCACTTTTTCCTTCACAGGGACATTGAGCTTTAAGGCAGACGTGGCCCAGCAGCCATCCCGATCATCATGGCTTCTTCCTTCATGTTCAGAGACATCAGTGTCCAGACATGAGCCTCTGTGTTTAATTTGTCTCTCTAGGGAGGATGAACATGCCCTCATCCAGCAGTACTGCCAGACCCTCGGAGGGGAGTCTCCAGTGAGCCAGCCCCAGAGTCCAGCTCAGATCCTGAAGTCGGTAGAAAGGGAAGAACGCGGAGAACTGGAGCGGATCATTGCTGAACTGGAGGAAGAACAAAGGTGTGCTAGACCTGGGAGAAGAAGACATTTCATCCTGGGAAAACTTGCAGTGGAGAATTCTTTAATAATAACTTCAACATGCTTCCTACCCATTCTGTTTCCAAGCTGTTGTCCAAGAAGTCATGGTGGAGTCAAAGTTAGAGGACATTACCAAGCTGGCCTGCTGGCTTTAGGTTACAGCAGCATCGGGGTTTCAGGGATGATGTCTATTAGAACAATTACCTAAAGCTACCATTTTATTCATGCTTGCTCACCTCACTGTTAAGAAGTAATTTTACCCAGGAGAAAATAAATAGCATTTGCTAAATTGGGAGCTCATAGACAATTTTGGGTAGAAGAGGATGTGCACCATAGTAATTTCAGTTTTTGTTTTTCTGTATTAGAAATTTGCAGGTAGAATATGAGCAGCTAAAGGAGCAGCACCTGAGAAGGGGGCTCCCAGTCGGTTCCCCTCCAGACTCTATTGTATCTCCTCATCACACATCTGAGGATTCAGAACTTATAGCAGAAGCAAAACTCCTCAGGCAGCACAAAGGTCGGCTGGAGGCTCGGATGCAGATTTTGGAAGATCACAATAAGCAGTTGGAGTCTCAGCTGCACCGACTTCGACAGTTGCTGGAGCAGGTAGAGTGTGCAGAGCTCAGTGTCACCCCTCTCCACACCCCTTTCCAGTCCCATCTCCCAGGGGCTTGGTCCCAGTGTCACTAGAGAGGTTCGGTTTCTCAGTTCTAGAGTTAATGTAGACTTGCTTAAGAATCCCTTGCCCAACGTAAGCAATAAATCCTCATTGGCACACACACACAAAATGTGCTTGCCCACTTTGGGATGGAATTTCCCATTCATCTTTAACACTGAAATCTATCTCAGCTCTGAATAGTTTAAGGAAAAAGATCCTATAACATACGTCTGCATAAATTAAACAGGGGAAACATCTGTACAAATTAAGGGAAAGGAAGTGACCTGAACTCTTCATTCTAAAGCTTTTCTTCCAATCAGCTATTTTCAAGAAATTAAGTAACAGATGTTTATTAATTTTCTACTAATATTTCCTAACACTATGCCATGTTTTATGGCAGTTGCTTGCAAAATGTGTTGACATTAAGAAATACAATTTACATTGTGATGAACACACACATGTATGATGAATATAATCGCTGTTATAAAAAAATACTCTTATTTTTTATATTTCTTCTTTCCTTCTTCCCTCCTTTCTTCCTTCTTTCCTTTTTCTCTTCCTCTGTGTCTCTCTTCTTCCCTCCTTCCATTCCATTTTTTCTTCTGTCTTTCTTTCTTAGTGCTGATCAAAAAGTTGATTTACGAGATCAATTTTATAACTCATCAATGGATAATAGCCTGTAATTTTGAAAAGCACTGTTCTTTGAGACATAGCAATCTCTGCCTTTTGGTGCCTGCAGTCTTGTTAGGGACCATAACAAGATAGTGTGATATATAACAAGATGGTTTCTTATATAAAGACACAGCACATTGTAGTGAATTGAGTACTTGATTACATCTAGCAGTTAAATAATAGAAGCCATGTCACAGAACCAGCAAGGACGCCTTTGCAGCAGGTGCAGATTGCGGAGAATCCCAGCAACGGGCCCGGACGTCCCTCTCTTGAACCCCTGGCGTCACCGTTTGTCATCTTTTGCCTTCTTTGGCCCTTGCAGTGAGGGACCCCTTGGCAGTGACTTGGAATGCCTCTCTCCAGAGGTGATTTATTGAATCAAAGGCAGAAACAACTTTCTCTCCAGTGACTCTTTTCAAATTTTAGAAAACCGTCTTTCACACTTACTGTCAGTATCTTTTAACATGTCAGAATCATTCAAAACAGCGTGATTTCTGCATTCGCTACACAGCAGGCCCAAAATCACCCCTTATATTTTGACCATACACTTTTCTGTATGTCTGCCACTGTTTCAGAATTTGTGTGAGACTGTTATGAGGACAGGTTACCTTGGAGCCTCCAAATTGTGCATCATTAGAAAGTAATAGCTCCCCAAGAATGGCCCAAGGCCTGGCGCTCTCCCAAGTCCTCCGGAACGCCTGGTGTTTACCTCTGTGACAGTCACACACACAGGAAAAATGACATTGTTAATATTATGAATCTGAAGTTTATGAATGGTGTGTGTGTCAGGGATGAACTTTCTCTTGAAGCTCATATTTAGAATATGAAGTGTTAGTATTAACAACCCAGTGCCCAGGTAACAATCACTGCTGAAGGAAGCCACACTCCGAAAGCCTCATTTGCTGGAGACTATTGATGGGTTTAGGAGAGCTGAAGGCTCTTTGCCCACCCTTCCCCTCCCCGCCCCCTTCACTCTCTCCATCTCACTTATGGCTCATATGTTTTCAGTATTGCACAGTAGTGTTTTTAAAGATAGCACATATCTGAATGGCTCAGAATATCCCAGACTACAGAGCTCTTCTTATCTCTTCTTAATGACAGCATGAATGCCAGAAGGAGATAGAAAATTCAACTCTGAAAATAAAAACTAATATGATCTAACAAAAAAATCGGCATTAAATACATTTTAACTTCTGCATTCCCTCTACAATGGGTCACACTTTCTCACTTAACCACACTCTTGTCAATATGTCCATCATCATTTCAAAGCTTTGTGCGACACTGCACTTACCAAGGGTTTGCTCGGTGTCAGATTCTGAGATCATCACTTCAGAAGTTCTCATTGGCCACCACCTCACAGCCCTGACACGGCGCTCCTGTCAGCATCCCCAGTTTATAAAGAAGGAATGTGAGGCACAAAAGGTTAAAAATTTGCTCAGAATTACACAGCTTCTGAGTGACAGAGTTCAAATCTAAGCACCTGACTTCAAAACAGTGCTCGTAACCACTCTCTAATATTGTCTTTAAATATTGATTTAAACTTAAAAATGAGCTGATTTTGAAATTGGGTCCATTTACATATGACAAGTAGTGCTAAATTTTAAAAAATAAATTAAAATGTTTCTAAATTCACTTGGTTGACATAAAAGTAAGAGGAAGAACAATTGAGGGATGAAGTTGATACTGATGCATAAATCTTGCGATATAACCAAGTGAGTCCTTCAAGTTGCCCAGACTGAAAGGGAAGGACCACTTAGTGCTCAGGTGAGTTCTAGCATCTACTGATGCTAAAATGTATTTGAAAATGGCCGAGGGTAAGGAACTCTGCATGGTTTAATTATCCCTGGTAGGAAAGGGAAGTTAGAAATGGAAATGGTTTCCTTAATAATATTTTAATTCTTTCTTTGGCCTAAACTCTGCATGTGATTCCAGCCTGAATCTGATTCCCGAATCAATGGCGTCTCCCCCTGGGCGTCCCCTCAGCGATCTGCACTGGGCCACTCGCTTGATCCGGACCCCAGCCCACAGTTCCACCCAGCAGGTCAGTGTCCCCCTGACTTGGCTACCTCCTCACCCCCCACTGCTCTGGTCTGTGCCATTAGTTATTTTCATTTTAAGTTAGAAATCATACACATAGCTGTCTTAATGCACAAAGGAGTTTTCTTTTCTCTTTGGTCTCAGGTGAGTACAAAGCCATTTTAACAATATCAAAAAAGCAAAAGTATGCATACAGTGTGTAGTAGTGGATTGAGCTTTGGTGAAAGATGAAAAAAGTGCTCTTTCCTTTTGGGATGAGCAACAAATTACATTTTTTGCCTTGGGAATGATTATTTTTTCTTTTTTTAAGTAAATTTCCTTTCTCTAAGACTTCATATTTGTACATATTCAGAGTATAATACAAAAGAACATTATCCTAAACATGGTTTTCTCTGCCCAGGTCTGGGAACTCAGTATTCTGCTTTCTCCATCTCAGTCCCTGTAGACATTGCCACCCCTGTCACCCCCATCTGGAGCAAAGGTCCCTCCAGCCCTCACTAATTGCAGAGAGGACCTGTCAATGCTGCTAGGAAGGACCCTGTCAACCACGCATCCCGGAATGACATTTTGTTATGGATAAAATTCAATTCCAAAATTCTACTGGGGACCACCTACTTTAACCAAATTCATTTGGGGTTTTTTTTGTTTTTGTTTTTGTTTTAATTTTTTTTTCTTTATTGATTTTTAGAGAGAGAGAAAGTGAGAAGGAGAGAGAGATAGAAACATCAATGAGAGAGAACATCGATTGGCCACCTCCTGCATGCCCCCCACTGGGGACCAGGCCCACAACCTAGGCATGTGTCCTGACCGGGAATCGAACTGGCGACCTCTTGGTGCATGGGTCGATACTCAACCACTATGCCAGACCAGCCGGACCAAATTCATTTGTTTATGAGATATCTTTTGCTACATTAATCAGAAGAAAACCTAAAATACTAATACTATTTTAATTTTTTTTTAACAAGAGAATTATTTTGCTATTGATTCTAGAATAAAAACATGAAAGTCTAAAGTCTCTTTTATGAGATACCTCTAGTTTATTTTTCTCTAGCCCATGGATTTTTTTCCTACAGAAACATCTGGTACATTTTATTTATGTATCAAATTATATTATAAACAAATTAATACAAAAGTGGTTTTGGTATTTTTCCCTAAAATTGTCATTATCTGCGAGAATTATTTTCCCATTGATATTTAGAAGCCACAGCTGGTATTTTCTCCTGAAGTTGGGTGTTGGTGAAAGGCTGGACATTGATTATAGAATATCTGTTCTTCTTATCGCTGTCTCAGCAGCAGAGGACCTGCTGGCCCCCCCTCACGACACCAGCACGGACCTCACGGAGGTCATGGAACAGATCAACAGTTCCTTTCCATCCTGCTGCCGTGAGTATGAACGGTCCGAACCCTTCCACTGCACCTTTTCCTTCCATTCCTTTTCCAGGGTGGGGCCCTTTGTCTTCTTGGGTAAGATAACAAAAATCTATATGAGAAACTGGATTGAATATTATTTGAAAATAAATCAAACATTCCATATGTCAGCAAAGCATCAAGACAAATAAGTCTGGTTTTAAGAAGAAATTATCCTCCTCAGTGCGAGCAATAGTAAGAAATGTGCATTACTTCAAAATAGAGCTTTTAGTGGCCTGACAAACAAGGAAAGAAAATAGCCTTTTCTAATGTAATTCCCTCTCCAGACATTGATCTCTGATGTCATCAGATTTAGGTGCAGAGAAGGATTATTTTCAGATTTTCCTCTTTTTTCTTCTGGTTCCTTTTCTTACGGGATCAAGTAGTCACCTTGTATAAAGGCCAAGCCATTGCAGGCATCACAGACTATGACCAGGTGACTTTTCCATATGAGCAACCATGAGCCAGATAATAACCCAATAAAGGCAGTTCAGTGCCTAGAGGAACTTATTAGAAATTCTCGCGCATTGATTTTCTTCCGAAGATTATGCCTTCAGCATCTCACCACCTCGCAATGTCTGCTGAGCTCTCACCAAAAACACGTCTGTTTCACACGGCAACAGGTGACTTGAACACGCATACTTACTGCTTACCCTTTTCCATCCTTTCCTCGGAAAATACTGTCCTAAATGAGGAAAAAGACAGTATCAGGAGTATAGATAATTAGATACATTAACTTCATTTAAAAAGTATCTTTCAATTTATACCACTCTACAGTTTACAAAATTCATCATCAGCAGGAAGTGGAAATAGCTATTTGAAATATAGTCATCTCTGAAGTTTTAGAAGTATTTCCCTGAAAGACGTATTCCAGTTTCTACAGCACATCAATATATTTATATTTGGGAGTGTGTCATTTTCCAGGTTACTATTTGTAGTTCTACTTCTCAAAGTTTGCTGAATCATATTTACTCTTTGTCAGTCCCCACACCTATCCCCTAAAAAAGCATGTATACACACACACACACACACACACACGCACGCACGCACTCACGCGCACACTTTTGGCCCTGTAGAGACTTACAGAAGCGTTAAGTCTGTAGGCTATCAGATTGGTGCTTTTTTTCTAGGCTTTGTAACAGCCATAAAAGATGAATAGATGAAATCTTTTATATTAATTATATTTCAAGGTTGGATTTTCTAGAGAATTCATTTCCGAGGTTGTATGTTACTTAATTACTACATATAGTATTTCCAAGCCAGAGTTTCAAAATTAAATTTCTAAATAAAATTACTTTTTAGGTCAGCTTAAATCCAAATGCCATTAATAACTAATTAAAAACAAATTATTCACCCTGGCCAGTTTGGCTCAGTGGTTGGAGCATCGGCCCGCAGACCAAAGAGTCCCAGGTTTGAGTCCTGTCAAGGGCACATACCTTGGTTGCGGTTCAGTCCCCAGCCCTGGTCGGGGTTTTGCAGGAAGGAGCCGGTCAATGTGTCTCTCTTACATCAATGTTTCTCTCTCTCTCTCTCTCTCTTCCCCTCCTTTCCTCCCACTCTGTCTGAAGATAAATGGGAAAATGTCCTTGGGTGAGGATTAAAAAAAAAAATTATGTAAATAAAAGCCAATTAGAAGTTTTTATTTAAATGTCATAATGGAGGCCCTGTCTGGGTGATTCAGTTGGTTGGAGCATCATTCCATACACCAAAAGGTTGTGAGTTTGATTCCTGGTCCGGGCACATACCTAGGTTACAGGTTCGATCCTTATTCGAGGTGTATACGGGAAGCAACTGATCAGTGTTTCTCTCACATCGATGTTTCTCTTTCCCTCTCTCTCAAAATCAATTTAAAAAACAAACAAAAAGCATTTCCTCGGGTGAGGATTAAAAAAAATTAAAAAGAAAATATCATGATGGACATTTTCAATTAAAAGTCAGTTGGTAGTGCCTGGCCAGTGTGGCTCGGTGGTTGAGCATTGACCCATGCACCAAGAGGTTGCTAGTTCAATTCCCAGTCAGGGCACATGCCCAGGTTGTGGGCCAAATTCCCAATGGGGGGCATACAGGAGGTGGCCAATCGATGTTCTCTCTCATCGATGTTTCTATCTCTATCACCCTCTCCCTTCCTCTCTCTCTAAAATCAATAAAGAAAAAAATAAATAAAGTCAGTTGGCAGTGAGAGCAAGGAAGGGATATGGTTACATTTATGGTTTATAAGTAGACATAAAATGCATAATTTCCATATTTAAAATTTTATACTAAAAATTCATATATTTTTAAAAGTTTAATTTTATAAAGCAGTTATTCTTAATTTTTTCACAATATATTCTTATAGCTTGATAAAAGACTGATCTTTATCATAATTTAGAAGTGCATGTAATTAAAAATAAATAATAATGTAATTGTAGGGCAAAAATGAATCTTAAGAGGTGAATGTGTTCATCTGATTTTATGACCTCCCTTAAGGCAAGTATAAAATTTCAGTAGGTCGAATCTCATTAGCTTGTAATAGACATCACTGCTTCCAGAGAAGAGTGTATATCCTCACTGGGACCCACATAATAGGTTAAGCTTCTGTTTACACTGAGGCCTGCTTCACCTGTGCTATTCTGTGTTGTGAAAGGGATACAGAGCCCCGAGCTTGACTGCTGGGGAGATTGACTGCTGGGCCCCTGGCCCCATGTTCTCTTAAGTTTATACATTCACAAATACTATGATATGTATAGTTTTCTGTGGATGAGTATTACTAATCATGTGTTTTCTTGAAGAGCTCAAGTACTGTACATCCCGTGTAAGAAATGATGAATAGTGTATTTTAGAATCCTCTGAAATTGAGATCTTCTTATTTGTGATTCCCGCTATTAGTTTGGGTGTACTTTGCTCTTGTTGGTATTTATATTCTATATTTTGCTTTGACAATATAAAAATTTCCAAGATAGGGACAGCTATACATAAAAATAAAAACTTAGTTGACTTATTTGTAAAGTGGCTACATATTTTTTAAAATTCTGCCTAAGGTTATTGAGCCTTTTAAAAATTGATGCAGAATAGAAATGAGCAACTAACATAGACTTGGTGTCCAATGCATGTTTCTGAATTGGATGGATGGATGATGGATGAGTGGATAGATGGATGGATGATTTCATTTTCCCACTGGGAAGGTTAACTTGTTGAAATTTCCCCAGATGGTACTCAGAAGGTTCTATAACATTCATTTGCTTTGTTGTCCCTTTTAAGTAACTCAGTTGGCAAACATTTTAATAAGCCTTTAAGTTCCCAAAGCTTCCTGACCACCTTTGGAGAATGTTTCTAAGCAGATCGGCTAGGCACCCTCCCAATACCAAGCCAATCTCATGAGCCCCTGTAACTAATGAGAACTTTGAAATTGCTTGACACTCACATACAGTGAATGGATTTGCATGTTCATCTTGACTGTGATCCTTTGTGGGTTAAAAATTAGCATGGTCACAAGTAAATTTCTGCTTCTGGCAATCTTGGAATTATAATTAAAATTAAAATGTATTCACAAATCCTAATTGCATGAGTTGCCTTCTTAAGCATGGCTTTTTTTTTTTTTTTGTATCTATATATTGTTGCATGTAACACTTTATAATTCCTCTTTTTTTAATTAATATCATGGTTGATCCTGATAGCATCCTTGAATTATGGCCCTTTTAAAGTCTTCCTTTAAATATTTATGTTAAGTTTCAGAGCAAAGAGGCAGGTATGTCTGTTAATGAAGAGAATTTAATTATGTTGCTCATTAACCAACATACATACTAAAATTTCGACTGACGTAACTTTTTTTAGTTTAAATTATTTTGCTAGTTTTTTCATTTATGTCATCTAAATATATGGGATACTAGTAGTAAGCTGAGTAATTTTTTGCTTTAAAAGCAACAAATGCTTTAAAAAAAAATTTTTTTTTACCTATAGGCATAATTTCACTGTTTCCTATGTTTATTAAGCTTGAGTGACATTGATTAAAAAAAAAAAACCTCAAAACCTACAAAATGCACTGATTTCCTGATACCTTTAAAAAATATAATTGTATGATTTGTTCAGAGGAGTACCTGTAGCCTTTTTTTTAGAATAATTTTATTTATTTACTTATTTATTTATTTATTTATTTTTATCCTCACCTGAGGACATTTTTGCATTCATCTTTGGATAGAGCGAGAGGGAGAGAAGGAGGAAGAGAGAGAGAGAAACATCGATGTGAGAGAGACACATCGAGTGGTTGCCACCCACATGACCCCAACCGGGGCTGGGGACAAACTGCAACCAAGGTACGTGCCCTTAGCAGGAACTGAACCTGGGACTCTCTGGTCCATGGGCCGATGCTCTAACCGCTGAGCCAAACCAGTCAGGGCCCCATAGCCTTTCATTTGATAAAAAGTTGTAGGGTTTAAAATGTTGGTTTGGCCCAGCCAGTGTGACTCACTGGTTGAGCGTAGACCCATGCACCAAGAGGTTGCCAGTTCGATTCCCAGTCAGGGCACAAGCTCAGGTTGTGGGCCCAATCCCAGGTGGGGGGCATACAGGAGGTGACCAATAGATGGTCTCTCGCATTGATGTTTCTATCTCATTCTCCCTCTCCTTTCCCCTCTCTCTAAAATCAATAAAGAAAACATATTAAAAATAAAATAAAATGTTGGTTTGGGGCAAAATGGATTAGATTTCAGTTTGCATTTGGCTATTTGTTACTTAAAAGAGAAGCCTAACTCTCCTGTGTTGAACTTAACACTAACGCAGCTAAGTGCTCCCTTAGGTGTAGCTCAGGTGTGTGAGGAGGTCCCTCATTTTCTTCCTGTTGTAACTTACATATCTGGTAGGACTAGGCTGGTGTTAGCTGGATTCTCCCCCAACTACTGCTGGGGCTCACTCTTTCTCTCCTGGCATCACAAGCAGGTCGTCCTTCTCATTTGCTCTTTTTGTCTCACAAAGCGACGGGCATGCACTGTGTGATCATGGATATCTTTTGTTTTTTCCTAAGCACAGGAAAATGAGAGTGGGAAGGACTGAAGCATGCTAGATGATTAGAGACAATTCCTATTTGACCCAGAACAGCTGTTACCATCATTGGAGGGGCGGAGCTCCCTCTCCCCAGTAGGGTTGAATAGGAGAAGATAATTATGAGATTTTTCAGTGAAAGAGATAGATGAAAAAGCAGAGGCCTTAAGAAAATAATACTGATGGCTGCCCTCACAGTGCCCACCAGAGCAGCTACATGGTCTGGTGCCCTCTGTAACCAGGAAGGAATTGAACGGCAATCAGATGAAAAGGTGAATTAGACACCATGTTCTATCTTCTCCGATGCTCTTAACTGTGGCCACCTAAGGCATGATTATTAGCCCAAGTTCCTAGTGGACTGCTAAGGATTAGGCCAGCCCTTTATTTGATGTAAGTACATCGCCACCATCTTCCTAGCCTTTGGGGCAAGGGTGAGTCAGGGTGGCCGAAAAAGACTCATACACCTTCATTTCCCTAATGACTTCTTGGTCAGAATTGGTACTATTCAGCAAAATATACAGAATTTGCTTTGTTCTGATACATAAACCAAATACATGGCAATATGTCAATGGGCAATTTTGAGATTTTTTGCAAAACTTAAGTACTCACTGAATGCTTTAGTGTATACTTTTGACAGAGCCGGCATATGCTTTGCATATTTTGGTGGAATTTGTGTATCTTAAAGTGCTTGGAATATGAGAGACTAGGGAAACTAGCCTATGTTAACGCATCTAGCACACACACACACACACACACACACACACACACATACACACACACACACACATACACACACACACACACACACACACACACACACAAAACCCAAAAACTCTTTCTTATCTTATGAGCATCCATTTAACATGCTGGGAATGACATACTTTTGCATGCGTGAGAGGGGGAACCAGGCAAACAACAGTACCACCTTGCATTTATTTACTTCTTTTGTTTGTTTTCTCTTTCAGCAAATCTCCCCAGCAGGCCACAGGTAAGTGTTCATGATTTTGTTAACAAAAATTCCAACAGAAATCAAAAGAGAGGTTTTTTTCATATATGATGAACTAATCAGGGATATGGCCCTCAATATGAGCCAAGGACATGTTCCAAAACCGAGGAGAGGGGCCAGGTTTTCCAAGGCAAATGTTGCAAGAGCTGACAGTCAAAGAGATGGGTTGCTAGGGGAAACAAGACCACACACTTACATTATTTGTTTTCTGATTGGTGGGGCAACTGGACTTTCAATGGACAGCTGACTCAGTGGCCAGCAAGTGGGGCTGTGAGATGAGAACAATGGGTAACATGATTAGGCATTTGTCACCATCCCAGTTCAGGTTCAAGCTTGTAGAACAAACGCTGTGGGGTGACTTGTGAACCAAAATAAGACAACACAGAGAGGCTGTTCGTTCCAAGTCCAAGGAGCAGAGTCATGTGCTGTAAGCAGCCTCAGAGTTCAAACTGCAAAAATCCAAAAGTTGGGCCACAAATTGTATGAAAGTTCCTATAAGTCTTCAGGTTGGTTGGCTCATGTGTTGATTACAACCCAGAGTAAGGAGATTAACCACTATCAATTTTAGTGCTACTTAATGCCCATGTAAATAAGTAAACTTTCTTGACATTTCAACAGTTGATTCAGTAAAATAGTTTCAGTCTGGGGATGGGGAACCCCTCCCACGCCAGTTCTCCCAGATACGTGATCGTTTGTGTTCTGATAGCTTTTTAACAGCTGCATATATGCTATGTATAGTTCGCCTGTATAGATTTAGCTGACTACTGTTCTCCCCGATATCTACCTAAGGTAGCTATCACAGAACATGATGTAAAAACAGAGCCTAGAGCAGTACACAAAGGTGGCTCTGTTACCTTGGGGGACAGGGAGTCCACTTTCCATTTAAAAATTTGCGGAGGACTGTGGGCAGCCACAGCCTTGTGCCTTTCAGTATTTTCTTTGTCAAATACTCTTAGTAGTAATGTGCCATAAGACCATAGATCTTTGGAGAACGTTTTCTTCCATGAACTTTTTTTAGTAATCTTTTTGAAGCATTGAAACTTCTGATTGTCCCATTGTCTTATTGGCAAGAGGGGCTGGGATCTTAATGAGAAGCACAGACAGTTTGTCTTTAGTAATCTGAGGAAAGACAAGGATCATAAAGCAGGTAAGTGGATGTGGTGTGAGAGCTGGTGAGACAGAAGGCCCTCACCCCGGGGAGCAGAGTTCCTCTTCTGATTGCTTCGGTTGTCTTAGTGAATCAGAAGCTGGGACTTCAGCAGAGAGTGAGGGTGGGAGGGAGCATCATAGGTGTGAGGTAAGACTAGAGAAGGCGCAGCTTCTTGGAGATCAGGAAAGCACATTGACCCTGGAACAGAGTGTGACTAACTTCCAGGCAGCATTGAAGGACACCAGTTAAGGTGCCTGTTAGTGAGTTTAATTTGCGGTCAGTGTGGGGCTCTGTGCTGCTCTCCAGCCACATTCAAGTTCATGAGTAGGCATCAGAGTAGGCCAAGGATTACAGTTCACCGAAACTGAAGTTGTGGTTTGGCCAAGAGAGTACATACAGCAATTCAAGGGAAGAGTCAAGGGAGTGATAATAATGATTGAACCAGGCATCTCAGCTTGTTAGGGAGAGAAGTGAGGATGTCTTAGGTGTGGGAGGCAGAAAAAAGATGGGAGAATCAATGCATTGTAGTATCAAAGGATAGATGAAGTTGGGTCCTAGTGGAAATAAGCTGGAAAGGTAGAGATGGTTGTCACAGGTGGGATGATTGAAATTGAAATGTTGGAGGGGTTGCAGGTGTTGGTACTGGTCCATATTTAGAACTTCGAATGAGTGGAGGACAGATAATTGGAGGTGAGGACCTCAAGGAACCAAGAGGCAACAGTGTTGGAAGAATCATCTATTTAGGTGTTGAAATCATTAAGATTAAAAAAAAACTTTAGACTTGGTGACAGTGAGCCATTTCTTCTTCAAGAAGTAAGGGAACATTGGCCCAGGGGTCAGAAGGTGACTGCATAGTAGGTGGTATAGTCTGAGGGCATGACATTCAAAGCTGGGTGTTTTCAGGGATGAGAGAGAAAGAAAATGCCCTGAGAAACAAGAGGACCTGCGAAGGACCTATCCAATATATGAGGACTGTGGGCGATGAAAAACAGTCACGTGTGTGAGAGGGTTATGGGGGAAGCTGTGTGTTCAGGGGAGGTGCAGATATGGGTTAGAGCAAGCCAATGAAATATGCTTTCAGAGCAGAGTTTGAGGACGGGGGTTTTAATGGTGATGGACCGTGTGGTGTAGAGGGCGCAGGGGGTTTTGAGAACTAGGGCGGGTGGGAGGTGGGGACAGAACAAGGGATGTGCAGATCTCTGTATGGGACAGAGCACATGAGATGGGAGGTGACCAGCAGTCTGGAGCATGTCATGTGGCCCATTATTAAACAAGGATAAAGAACGTGATGAGACAAAGCCTCATGCTCTCAAGGTAGGGGCAAGGCTATGAGTGATGGGGTCAGAGAGGGGAGCAAGAATCTTCTCTTAAATCCTCAGATACTTTATAATGAGAGTGTTCACAGCCTAAAGCTGAAAGTGATCTTAGAGACTTGCTGCTCCTACTTGGTTTTTAGTTTTTAGGAAATTGAGTTGTAAAAGAGTTAAAATGTTCCTGGTTTATACCGCTATTATTTAGTGGATGAAGCAAATATTTCACTTATTCCAGGAGGCCCCTTTCCTTTTTATTCCTTCTTTCTGCATTGCTTTTCTTTCTTTTCTTTCCCCTTCAGCATTTTCCTCCTCTTCCCTTCATTTCCCATACACTGGAAATTCATGAAAAGTGTATGTTTTCACCTAGATAGTTGTGCTAATATTTACATTGCATAGACTTAAATTTTTAGAATTCTGACAGCTACAGTGAGAATTATTGTGTCCCTCTTTAGTAGTCATTTACTTAATTGTAAATAGACAGGGATAATAAAGTATATAGAAATAACAAAACAAAAAACTTTTAGTCTTCCTTTCAACATGAATTGGCACCACAGTGTTCTTTAATATGGAAAAAAAGGTTCCTTTCCCAGGAAGAATGAATGTCTCCCCTCCCAGTTCCCAGAGTACTTGAAACTGTGCCGGCATGGATCTCACAGGGAGTTGAAGGAGAGTGCACTGTCCAGGTGTCTCACACCTGCTTCCCTGGGAGGGCCTCACCTTGGTACCCACGAGCCCAGCTGTCCCGGTGGGCAGGACCTCAGTGTTTGCTGTATTTCGTTCTCCCTGACATGGCAGTGAAGCAGAGTCTGATCTAAATCTCAGTAGCAGTGGGAGAGTAAGCACCCGGTGAGAGTCAGATGAGTTTTCTGCTCCTGGAGCTGGGAGGAGAAGGGGCCCCTTGCTCATCTTCCCAGACGCTGCCAGGAACATAGTTCCGGGGGTAAGCAGGGCTTCACCCCAAGTCCCTCCATAACATAAGAGGCAAGTAGAGAAGGCATCCTTTCCAGCAAGTCCCTGAAAGGCCTCTTGGGATTTAGGAGGCATGGCCCCAGTTTGGGATGATTGCCTTTTAAGGTGATTTAAAAAAATAATTCCAACTTCAAAATGTTTAAAAGACCAACAGTTTGACCTTTCCTTCAAAAGGTTGATGCTATCCCTTGAGCGTGGCCCGGGTTCATGTCCTCTCTTGCTGTGTAAGTGGCCCTGGGCCTTTCCTGGGCATCCCTGCCCTGTGTTCCTCTGTCTGGAGCCCAGTTGGGGACTCAGACTGGTTGGAATTGTCAAGGGTACCTCCACTGCAAGAGCCCCCCCCCCCCCCCGCCCAGCCCCCAGGGAGAGATGGAGTGCTTGCCCCAGCAAAATTTACTCACCATTGGTTCCTCCTGCAAGAAAAAGACAAGTCCTCGCAATTTTAACTTTCTTTCCAGCCTGGGCAAGAGCCAAGTCGTCCAGGCTTCCTCTATGCTGGCTGCAGTGATCAAGAGCAGCCTGGGTGCCTTCAGCGTGAGGGGAAAGGACCTCATCTCAGGGAGCAAAGGTCTCACGGGAGTGAAGGGTCCCCTCTGAACATGGCAAAATAGGGTTTTTGTTCTGAAAGAAGCACTTTCATTTCCTGGAAGAGTTGACAGGCCTCTGCTACCTGTAATGGTTTATGTAAATGCTGTTCTGACTGTACCGTTTCCCTTCCCGCAGGCAATGTGAAGTGTGCGTCCAGCCAGCCAGCATTTCCTGACTTTCAGTATTGCCCTTCCCAGCCAATGCCAGTCCCAAGCTCCATTCAATCAGAGGCCCCATGGCTCCTTGAAACAGGCAGTTGAGCGCCGACTGTGTTCTACTGAAGGTGTGAAACACTGACTATCCAAAGAGAAAAGGATATTTTGTTTTTATAACAACCGTATATTATTGTTTTCTTCTTCCCTTTCTATGCAACTGTAAATGAATGAACAGAGTGGTATTGGGAAATGGTAATCCACTTGTCACTGATTTGTATGCTGAACACAGCGCTGGGAAAGTGGGTGGGGGCTTTCTAATGGGATACCTTCTTTGTAATAACCAGGACAAAAATTGCATAAGAACTAGAAGACAGTTTTACATTTTACATTCCTTTATATTAACCTTGTACAATAACTTCACTTATTTCTTCAACTCTTTTACCGTTATGTTTTGGTTATTTATAACTCATCAGCCACATGACCAAATAGATTTCCTATATTTGTTTTCATGATTTGGCCAATTAATAAGTTCATATATTTCAGGCAGTTATATTATATGTATATGGACCAGCCTACAGCTCTGTGTATACTTTTAACTTTATTTGACACCATACACTTACTTATTTTTTAGCAACCACTTGGATATCCACAACAAAAATCCTGTGGGCCTAACTGGCATTTCCATTGGGATTTTTTTTTTTCCTGCATTTTATTTCCCTGCTCTATATAAGTAGCTCTTGATTTTCTTTATTTATTTCTCGCCCCAGTTTATATGATAGAGGAGATGGAAAGCAGGATTATAATAATCTCACAGATCATTTTACCAAAGGTTGCCCATTTAAGCATATTTTCATTTGGGCACAGAAATAACACTTGGTGCAACCTTTCCGAGTTCCCAGGTCTTGATTTTCATCATTAAATCCACAGCAGACCTTCACCCAGTTGTAATGCCAGGCACCTTCTTGTCTTCGGTTCCCTGAGAAGAGAATTTTATTGTTGTTTATATATATTTAAGCCCTTTATAATTCTTGAAACTGCCAGTTTTCTGAAAGCAGACACGAATTTAGTGCACGTCTCATTTTACCTTTTGGGTGAATAAACATGTTTTTTTATCCTTCATGTGATCCATACATTTGGGAAGGATGTTTCTCAAAAAGCCTACGTCACTGCTTCCGCAAAAGAATGAAATTAACACTTAGATGGTGGTACCCTGCCTAACTTTGAGTGCGTTCAATTAGACATTTGGTTCAGCTTCTGATTTAGCATTTAATTCATTCAGTTTAAACATGTTATATGTGTACCAAAATGTAGAGAAACCAAAAAGAAAAAGTTAAAATGATGTGTTTTGATTCAAGCACATGTGCTTTTAAAACATTTTAACTTTGGGTTCTCTTGAGCTGGGATCTGGCCAGATGGAGGCTTAAAGTTAGAAATTCCTATTCTTTGTGAATAGGTTGGGTGGGTTGGGGGGCAAGGGTGTCTATTTGCAGCATAGATATTTTGAGAAGAAGATTATTTTATACAAGAGGAAAGCCATGACCACCTTTCTACCTCAGACCTGTCTTCATCCATCATCATGTCAGAAATAGCTTTACGCTGCTATAGTCCGCAAAACCTAGAGCTTTTATCAGGCCACATCATATCCAAGAAAAGCACCTATTTAAAGAAAAAATAATTCCCTGAACTCTGAACTACACGTTGTAGATTTGGTGTCTTCCTTGTTCTTTGAAAAGTTATGTATTACTTTTTTTCTGCCTGTAATTGTGTGCAACACGTCCTCTCTCTGCTGTTACGGGAAAGCTACATAAAACACTACGTTGTAACCTTCTGAGTAATAATAAATAAAAAGAAATATATTGCAGTAACAACAAGGGGAAATAAGTATGTAGTTCTTTTGAAATATGTGGTCAAGAACTAACCATAGACTATCATCTAATGTGGTTACATGTTGTATTTTTCATCCTGAATAAAAGTAATTTTAACACAAGATGACTTTGATATTCTTCAGCTATGTTCACTGATAGAATCTGAGGTTTGAATGCACATTTATGAAAATAAAATATGAAGAGAGACTGTATCCTGATAAATCCACATATTTCCCTGAAGTTTATCTCATCAGCACTAATACATTCTCTCCTGCTCTTGTTGTCTGTCTCTTTCTCTGTGTTCCTCTCTTCTCTCTTATACATATAATTCTCAAATTCCTTTACAGGTGGAAGGCTTTATTAATAGGGAAAAAATAATGTTGGATGTTGAAAACATACCTGAACCTATTGAGCTTTTGTTTTAATAACTTAAGTGATTACCCTTTCATTTTAGCTTCATGCTCTTAAATAATGTTTTTATATGTGCTCAGGATTTTAACCACTATGGTAAGAAGTTTAATCCATTTCTGAAGCCATCCTGTGGGAAGTAGTGTCAAGAATCATGTTACTTGATTCTAAAGTTAAAGGCTTTCTATGAAATATAAAAATCCCCAAACATACAGTTTGTTAAAGAAAACTGATACTTTCTAATGAACATGCATTTTAAACATCCTGTCTAACCCAAAGTAATATTCACATCAAGCAAGCATTCCTGAGGAAATCATTGTTGGTTTCCAGCAACCTTTAGAGTAGGTATTGAAAAATAGAAATAAGAACAAATGGAAACGTTTGGTTTTTATGCTAAGTCTTTGGTTTGTTATTGAGATTGCATATATATTTTTAAAGAATGCAGTTTGCTGTTGGATATCTCCCCCCCACCACACCACCACCACCACCATCCAACTCTTTTAATAGACCAAGTTTTTAAAAGACCCTTCTTAATTCATTAGCTGGGAATTTAATGAAAATACAATAAAACACCACTAACACCACCCCACCTAACACTAAGTAGAGTCCAGCCATTTCATTGACATACAATATCCGCTAGTGTTTTTGTAAGGTCGACTAAGTAGCAAGAGAGCTTGGTGGTGGAGGCCAGGAGCCAATCACAGTCACATTATATCCACTGCCTGGGGTAACAGTTTTCTATTGCCACAGCAATGCTGCATGACAGCCATAAAACTGCAGTAACAAGCATCTGTTTAGACCATGGGATGTGGGATTCAGCTGATCTGGGCAGGACCTTCTGATCCCGGCTGGACTTGCTCACACGTCTGGGGTTGACTGACTTGTTGAGTGATGTGGGATGGCTACACTGGGATGACTGGCAGCTTGGATAGCTGGGTTCTTTCATCCACTGAGAAACTAACTGTGTTCTCATGCAATGACAGATGTGTGGGCATGCCAATGGGGGACTTTGCTGAGAACGAGCACATGTCACTTCTACTGAATTCTGTTGGTCAAAGCAAATTAAAAGGCTAGGTATGGGGAATAGATTCCACCTTGTTTTGTGAGAAAGACTTCAGAAATGCAAGGCACAGGGTATAGCTTCAAAGATGGACCCTCAGGTTTCACCATCTAAACTAGAGGTGGGCAAAGAAGAGGACTTTGGCCAGAATATTAAAGCATCCGTTCCTTGGGCATCCTGTTCATTGCCTCAATGGAAGGGGAAGGAAGTAGCCTTTTTTTAAAACAAAGGTCAAGAAGATGAGCCCCTTCATCCCAGGCCAAAAATACAATTTCAGAAACAAAGACAGGTAGGGAAACTTAGCGTGTGTCTGCCCAAAATCCTACAAGAAGGAGAAGACCTCAGGACTGATACTAAAGAAAACATAAAAGCAAGAAAAAAACCTAGATGAGAAATGGAATAAAGGGGATATTATTATAAATGGCTCAGATGAAAGTTGTTCACACCAAAATGTTAATTTTTAGTTGGAAGAACACGCAGTACACAGGTGGTTCTTCACTCTGACCAAACGAGCAGGCACATGCAGTATGGGTCCCTGCCAAGCGGGGTCCCTGTTCAGAAACATATAATTTATTTTCACTTTGTATAACCTTACCCGCTTGTTAGTAATCCCACATTCTGAAGGCATTCCAATTGCTGACATAGTTTTCATATTTTAGAATACTTACAGTGTATGCTTGAGTTCAGATATTCTTTTGCAGACAGCTTATTTTTTGGTTCTGTTTAGAATTTTGAATGCAAATTCGTGAAGCATTCCATATTTTTTAAAAAGAAAAAAGAATGCAAAAAAAGGGGGGGGGGCAGGGGAGTTAATTAACAATTTGCCCTCACCCTAGCTCTGTCTTCAGTCTGGAAAGTACAAATTTGAATTTGAAATTAAATAAGAGTTCCCAGACTGCTATGGTATGCAATTACAATTAGTTCCTGATACTACTTTTTTAAGACCGTTTTGCAGAAGTATTAAAATATTGATTTTTTTTTACTCAAATTGATTATTTTTCTAATAAAATGACATTATGAAACTGTTGGACAGAAATGAGTCATTCTAGTGTCAATCTGACCTGAGTGAGCCTGTCAAAATCGAGAACAGTCTCATCCATGATACTCTGAATCTCGTGAGCCGCGTTTTCCGCGTGGGAAATGACAAGCACACGTGCTGCTCGGTGTCTGTGAGGAGAGTTTTCAGAGCTCACCCTGCCCCACACAGTCCCCCCGTACCCTCCCCTCCCACTGCCGCCTCCGCCAAGCAGGTGTGTGTTGTCACTGATGCTGAATGTAAGATGCTGCTTCACACAAAACACAGCACATGCTGGACTCCAGATCTCCAAAATGTCAATGAGAAAGTAATACAATTTAAAAGGTAAACGGCTTTAGAATTGACTGAAGGATGCAAACTGTGGATCAAAATCCCGCCTTGACCTGAAACCTGGCAGCTATAGCTGCCAGGACAATTCAATATTCAAGTGCCTGGCGTGTACAAACCACTGTTTGTTGTGGAAACAGAGTAAGGGAACAGAGCCCTGTGGGAGGCTGGGGGAAGAAGAGTGTGCTCACCTAATGGATGAGCCCAACTATAAACAAGTGGTTACAGCAATAATAATGAAGCTGGTTCATAGGTCCCTATTAGAACATATAGTGTGCTCAAGATCCACACAAGATGTGTGCCCAAACATAGGGATACAGTTCAAGGAAAACAATATATGGAATTAACCACCACCTATAGAACCATATCCCCAAAACTTCATCGTGATGTTTCAGTGTGCTTATTGGCGATGTTAACCGTCCTAAGAAGATACCACAGTGATGACTTAAAATGCAATGGATGTAGCACTGTTTCCCCAGTAAAAGAACTCCCTGGTTAAATAGTTTGGAGAAACACTGCATGCTCTAATGCACTTGGAGATTGACAACGCACATGAATATATTAAAAGCTTTGAGAAATCCTGAAGTAAAGCACCCTGCAGAACTGGATATCACTTTGCATTTCTAAAACATTTAACCACAAAACCCTTTGCCTCGTACCTATTAACATCCTGCAGTGTACATTTTGGATGCTGAATTAATGTCATAGGTTTTAATTTTGCAAATATATATAGGTGGTGATCCCGTGAAGTCTAGAAAAAAAGACAAGTGTATAGTAAAACAGTTATCAGTCTTAATTCAGTATTTTAAAATGCAAAGTAATCTTGTATGCCAACCAATATATTCCTATCATTAAAGAGATATGCTAAAACCTGGGTTAGAATCAAGACAGTTGGCCCTCAGCTCAGCTCTGTCCTTGGTTCAGGAAACATGTATATTTCTAAAGAAAAATAATTTCTTTTTCTAAAATCCATGTCTTTCTACATGAGCCATGCACAGCAGGCCCTACTAAACCAGGCATGAATGACTAAAAACAGCAGGATCTAGGAATGGCTGGGGTATCCAAAACTGTTTCCTGAGATCCCATTTTTGTTTATTTCTTTACTTAATTAATAATGGGGATTCCTGGTTTCTGCTAAATCTGATAAAAAATAACCCTTTAGCCCAGTGGTTCAGTTGGTTGGAACATTGTTCCATACTCCAAATGTGGTGGGTTCATTTTCCAGTGAGGGCACTGGTCTCCCCGGTAGGGGTGCATGTGGCGGGCAACCCATGAGGTTTCTCTCACATAGATCTCTCTCTCTTTCTGTCTCTCTCAAATCAATAAACATATCCTCGGGTCAGGATCAGAAAAACAAAACAAAACGGACAAAGACATTATGCAATCAGAATGTGACTGCCATGTAACAAATGGAGCTATAAATACCATTTATTTTCTCCTCTCCAAAAACACTTTTAAGGTCTGACTCCTCTGCATGCAGGTAGGCACTCTGTCATACTTTCCTTCCAGATCTGTTTATAAAAAATTTTTTATAAAGCAAAACAATGCTCTAGAACAGCGATTTTCAACTGATGTGCCACAAGAATTTTTAAAACATGCAATACCTGACTATTTAGTCTGGGGCATTGACCTCTTTTCCCTTAGATTGTCAAACAAAAAAAATTACAACAGCCAACACAACAATAGCTGTACAATGTGAATGCCCTCTCTTAACCATAAATATATATGTTATTTAATAGAGTTTCATCTTATTGGTCACATTGCATAATAAGGTTGCATCTGATTGGTTAATTCTTGGTACCAGAAACCCTTATATACAAGTATTAACACCTGGTTTTTTTAAAAGTCTCTTTGGAGCAGAAAGGGTAGGTAATTACTATCATTATTTTCTTTGCAAATCAATCAAAATTATACCTATTTTTTTGTCAGATCAGCAAAAATATATTTTTTGGTGCACTGCAGAATTTTTGTAATTAGTTTGTGTACCATGAGATGAAAAAGGTTGAAAATTTCTGCTCCAGATTGTCACAGCCTGTTTGAATTATTTTCTAAATCTGTTCGTTTAGTGTATTGAGCAAACATGCACTGATTATTAAATTTATTTCCCACATTATACTGATAACAAAAAGAGGAGTCCTAGATAGCAGTTATTGGAAATGCGCACTGTGAATGTGAATGATCCTCTTGAGATTTGTTATCAATTATCAATACGTACTCTTAGATTTTATAGAGAGAGCTAAATTGTTTAACTGGAGTTCCTGAGTCGGAACAGTTTAGGACCAAACCCATGAAAAATAAGAATCAGAGTATATGCCGCTGCAACTGGCCTACCCTGAAAGACTATTTAGTTGATTTAATATTAACTAATTTTTGTGAGATTAAACACAGCTGGATACTAAAGCAGTAAACTGTCCTTACATTACCTTTCTCAGAATCACCTGGAGTTTGATTAGGTCCTTCCGAGATCTCCTGAATATGAAGCTCTACCGTCCTGTTCAGGAATCTCCATGAAATAGGCCAGCTGGTTTACCAAACACCACAGTAATCTCTTGATAAGACAGAGCTGAGTGTACTTGTAAAAGCATGAGTGAGAACAGTGCTCGACACAGATTCTGTGGCCTCTCTGAGGGGAAAAGGCTTGATTAGGACTGCAGGAGAGTGATGTAATAGCTGAGGATTGGTAGGTGTCTCGTGGTGAAGGTTTCAAGGCAAGGGTTTTGACTAACGTGGGGAATACAGTTGTTTGATGATGCCTGTTGAAGAACTGAACTGTTTGATGTTCATATCAATGAATTTTTCAGGATGTTTCTGGAATGAACAATGAAGTTATCATAAAATCATGATCCTAAAGACAGGAACACCAAAGTTTTGTTAGTGAGGACAGTGGACTTCTAAAGTCGTGACAATGTGGACGAAGGTGAGTGGATGTAGATGCTCTTGGTTCTCAGCCTCTTCAGCCTGAGCTGAAGGGTAGAGCATTAATATGTGGAAGTGTGATCAAGCCATGATTTCACCGCAATTTGAGGTGTCACAGTCGTGTACCATGTTTCCAGGAAGGTTGTTTTAACTGCTGTGTCTGGTTTTCCTGTTCTTTTTGTTGGATAATCATTGGCTGGATCATTAGATGGGACAGCAACTACACAGGATGCAAAACTCTGGAGATCACAGAGCTGAATGCTGCAACCCAGACAAATAGCAAGAGAAGGTTTATAATCAGAGTTTACAGCCCACTTCTCAGCCAGGAACCAAGCCAAACCAAGAAAGTAGATCCCATCACCCATCTGAATATGGGGTTATTAGCAAAAATCTCTAGATTCGTAATTTCTTCCTTTGCATTTTGGATCTAGTTGGCAATATTTTAGCTACTAGGGAGGTCTGGAGGGAGGTAATCACAGTGTTCTTCCCCTAAAGTATCATCTGTTCCCTTTGAGAGGTCCATATTACTTTTAAAGAAACTCTGTTCTGACCACCTGATATTTTCCTGTTTTAGTCTTAAGATATATCCCATCAACAAACAAAACTCTCTTGATTTTTCTAAAGTCATTTCCTAGCAAATCTACCCAAGATACGCTAGATAGTTTGCAAACAGACAGTTATGGGTGCCCCCTTCTTAAAAATAATGGATAAAGAGTAGTAGGGTTTGAAGTATTACAGTGATGAATAGAAATAAGTAAGGGGGGAAAGAAGAGGATTTCCTATGACCTTACTTGCAGTGAGGTGTTTATTCTCAGTGGGCAACAAAGAATGTACACCATGAGGCACTGTCAAGTTTAAAGGAGAATCTAAATACCGAGTCAGGAGAGCCTTCACTAGTTTAGCTGCTGTGATTGATGTCTTGACAAGACACTGGTTCAAGAGAGAATCTGAGTCAGCTATTGGTCTCAGATGATTCACAGGAAGTTGAGTCAGAACACCCAGGCATTCTTTGAATGTCTCATACTACATATACAATAGAGAAGCTTATAATAATTTAGTAGGCCTAGAGTGAGCAGTTTTTTAACTCATGAAAGGAATGTTCATCCTTAAATTCTTGGAGAAGAGGTGGGTTATGGAGGATTTGGTTGAGTCATGCAGCGATGTGGACATTCAGAAAAGCTAGGAATTGCAGTAGCCAGTAAGATCTGGGAGTCCCCTTCATGGGCTCTCAGTGACTGGCCTGGGGAAGTTCAGAAAAACCATGTCTGTTAAGAGAAAGGAATTTATGTCCTTGGGATGAGTCATGTTCAAAGTAATAAACTTTAACAAAATTATAAATTCTCTTTGGAAACCTTATGCCCTTTCTGAGCTAAAACAGTAAGGTAGAAAGAATCAATTTTAGAGTTCACCCCATTTTAGGAAAACAACAAAAGGGTCACCCACATATTGGATAAGAATAGAATCCCAAGGAAATTTAGGTCCTTGAGGTTGTGGTTGAAGACTTGTGAAAAGTAGGAGGGTGCTTCAATAATACTTTTGGCTGCAGCAGTTCAAGTATATTGTTGATTTTTTCCAGGAGAAGGCAAATGAATATTGATTATTTTGACCTAAAGGAACACTAAAACAAGCAGAACACAGATTTATTACTGTAAGAGTGTAGCCTCAGGAGCCACCAAAAAGAAAATTGCATTTGGGTTTGGTACAACAGGGAAGCAGGAAATAACTATCCTCGTGTCCTGGACAAATATACACACTCTGTCCCCTGGGTTGTTGATAGGGATGTTCTGAGTGTTTTAAAGAGTGCTACAAGGTATGATGAGTCCTTTCTCTATTAGACTTCTGGATATTGGTTGTAACCTGTCTTTAAGTCTGGTTAAGAGTCTATTGTACAAGTTGGAGTTGACTTTTAGACAGGGCGATCTCAACATTGATGTGCCCAACCCCAGTGGTACTACCTGTATCAGTAGAGTATTTTGTGCACAAGAAGTCTAGTACCTCCTTGAGATTTGCAATGTGGCCTTGATTCAGATACACAGGCATTGGTAAGTCACTGTCCAATTTAGCTATACCATTATGATGAATAAGGGGCCCTCAGAGGTTTCAAGAAAGGAACTATTATGGCAATTAAATTAGCACAGTAGACTCCTCCCTATGAAGTTAGCAGGTGTGTGTTCCTTAAAGAGGAAAACATGTTCCTTGGTTAAAGATCCAAGGGTAACAGTTAAAAGTTGGGATACTAGGAGTGTCTGAGGATTATTAGAGACACCCACCCCCTGAGTATCCTACTAGTTCTGTGTTCTGTTTTAATATATTCAAAAATAGTTCACTCCAAAACTGAAGTGTATAATAGTGGTAGAGTTTCAGGTGGATATTGTAGCACCTGTATCAATAAAAAAATCTCAAGGTTTCCTTTCAATATTTAGAGAAATTTCTCCTTGTTAGTTTAAGGCTAAAACAGGAAATTGGCTGCTCAGTTTCCCCTTGGAGCACCTTTACTGATGACTCACTTCATTGTGTTTCTATAGTTACTTAGCTAACACAAGCTAATTCATTTTCCAATGAATTTCTGTGTAAGACTGTCTTTTCCAAACAGAATGACTGGAATTGGAATCTCCAGCTGTTTTGCTTTTGTTTTTGTCTTCTGTAAAGCCATAAATTTATCCTGTCTCACTTTTTTTTTTCCAGTTATATTGAGAAATAATGGACATGCATAACCGTATAAGTTTAAGGTGTATAGCATGATGGTTTGATTTACAGATATGGTGAATTGATTGCCACAATTCATTCAGCTAACATCCATCTTCTCATTTAGATACAATAGAAAGCAAAAAAAAAAGGAAAAGAGAAAAAAATTATCCTTGTGATGTGAGAACTCACAGGATTTACTCTCTTAACTTCCCTATATGTCATACAGCGGTGTTAGCTATTGCCATCATGTTGTACATTACACCCCTAGTACTTACTTGTCTTATGACTGGAAGTTTATACTTTCTGACTGTCATCCTTCAATTTCCCCTCCCCCCCTCACCTTCCATCTCTGGGAACCACAAGAAACCCGAGTTATTTTTCTATAAGTTTGGACTTTTGTTTGTCTGTTTGTTTGTTTGTTTTAAATTCCACAGTTGTGAGTATGCAAAACACAATTTATTCTTGTATTATTATTTATTTATTATTGTATTATTTATTTGTATTACAACTGTACAACTACTTTTACCTACCCCTGTCTAAGTGAGATCATAGAGTATTTGTCTTTCTCTGTCAGACTTATTTCACTTAGCATAATGCCTTCAAAGTTCATCCATGTTGTTGCAAATGGCAGGATTTCCTTGGTTTTATATGGCCTAATAATATTCCATTATATAGATATATAGATAGAGATATATAGATAGATATATAGATATATATATCATATGTACATACCACCATATACCGTGTGTTTGTATGTGTATGTGTACCATGGCTTCTTTCTTTATCCATTTATTCGTTAATAGACACTTAGGTTGTTTCCATGTCTTGGCTATTGTAAAAATGCTGCTGTGAACATGGGGGTGTGGATATCTTTTTGACTTAGTGTTTTTGTTTCCTTTGGATATATTCCCAGAAGTGGAATTGCTGGATCATATGGTAGTTTAATTTTTAATATTTTAAGAACCTTCATATTGATTTCCATAATGTCTATACCAATTTACATTCCTACCAACAGTGCACAAGGTTCCCTTTTCTCCACATCCATGCCAGCATTTGTTATCTCTTGTCTTTTTTGATGATGGCCATTCTAACAGGCATGAGGAGATATCTCATCATGGTTTTAATTTGCATTTCCCTACTGACTAGTGATGTTGAGCATGTTTTCATGCAACTGTTGGCCTTTTGTATATCTTTTTTTGAGAAATGTCTGCTCAGGTTCTTTGCCTTTAAAAAAAATGGGGTTATTTGCTTATTGCTATTGAGTTGTATGAGTTATTTATATTTTTTGGATATGAACCCCTTTATCAGATATATGGTTTGCAAATATTTTTTGCATTTGTTGGTTGTCTTTTCACTTTGTTGATGGGTTTTCTTGCTGTACAAAAGCTTTTTAGTCTTTTTCGTCTGGTGTAGTCCCACTTGTTTATTTTTTATTTTGTTACTTGTGTTTAAGGTGCCATATCCAGAGAGTCACTACTAAGACCCATGTCAAGGATATTTATTTCTATATTTTCTTCTGATTTTGTTCCGTGTCTTCTTCAAAATGTTCAGCTAGGTATTGGAGGCCTGGTAATGAGGCTATTTCCCATCCTAGATTTTGCTTTCATATTAAATCCCATCTTTCTAGCTCAAGACTCTTGACAAAAAGTGAGGAGAAGGCTGGGGTCATATCTGCCTCAGCACCTACTCTTGAATTCTGCCTACAGGTAGAAAGAGCCTTTCCTTGAAGTAGCAAATGGGCTCATCCAGTCTTGCCTACAAGACTGTATCATAGTCTAATCTGTTTTCATAGGAATGTCTTTGGGGTTAGCCACCAAGGACTCCTCAACATTTCCAGCCTTTCTGAACCTCTCTAGATCCATATGTAATTAAGACACTTCAGTAACCCTTGAGATCTTTCCATTCTGCCTCATTGTCTGAATTTTCTGAATCTTAGTTTCCACTAATGTTTTATTAATTGGTATAAATGTTGAAGTCCTGGATTTTTGGTTTCTAAACTATCCTACATTCTTCTGCAAATTTCTTTCTATCTTATGTAAGGTTTAGAAACAATTTGACAATGGCTCTCAGCTCAGAGTGAGACCAGGACTTGAAACCAACTATACGATGTTTTTCTTGTTCTGAGGCAGTTTAATTCTAAGAGTTAATTGAGTTCTGGAGATTTAGGACCAGGGAAGTTTGCTCAAAGGATAAGTTCTGATAAGAAACCTTCTGAACTTCTATGTTCCCAAGGCCAGTTTGATGAAGGAGCCCACTGGGACCTCTGCATGTCCTCTTTTCTATGAACAACCAAATGACAAGGACAGATAGAAACAAGTAGTTGTACTAAGGCAGTTTGCACCAAGAATTTTTCAAAGATGAGCAGATAACGAAGAATTCCTAAAATAGGTTTGTTTTTCCTAGGAGTTAAACTCTAACATCTTCAATTAATTCACCACCAGAATTAATTGAGTAGGTTTGTGGGTGGGGCAAGGATAAGAATTTGCCTTTCTAGCAAGTTCTCTAACAGGAGGTCAAGGGGGCTTAGAGTAGCAATGTCTTAGTCAAGGGCCTTGAGCTGCAACAGTGAGGAGGTTTAGATTGGATCTCGGTGGAAACACCAAGATTGTCAAATGCTGGCTCCCTGGGGGGAAAAAAAAAACACTAAAACAACCTATTGATAAAAAAGCTGAGTTCATTTTTATCACCATGAGAGAGCACTGCTTGGTAGAGTCTTGGATGGTGATATAAATGTTTTGGAGTCTGATTTAAGGTGGATCTTTCAATGCAGGTATTTGGTTAAGATTGGATAAGTATCATATATAATAGCTTAGGATTTGTGGGAACAGCAAGGCATGTATTTTAAGGCAAGGGTTTGAAAGAGCAGTGAGGTATAAACAAATGTTTGATGCTATCTATTGAAGAGTTAAGGAGTTTGATGTTCATTTAAATGGTGTTCGGGGAAGTTCCTAAATTAAGCAATGGAGTTATTTGCAACTTTTGTCTTCCTGGGCAAGAGATTCTAGGAAGAGTAAAACCATGATAACAAAGAGAGTAAATGCAAAAGTTAGGTTAGTGAGGGCAGCCTAATAGTAAAATCATATAAACAGTAAGCTGTGTGTGCATGCATAGATATTGGAGATTTATTTTTGCACTTCACTACAATTAGAGCATTACATATATACAAAATGTAAATAACCAAAGTTGATGGCATATGCAATTGTCATATTATTGATAAAAATGAACTATAAGCTTAGCAACATTGATATTAAAATCAACCAGTGACCAGGAAATTAATAGTGTTTTAATAACACATCTTCACTATTTTTCCCCTTCTCCATCATAAAAATATTTATCAAAGATTACATTGTGATTTTTATATTTTGAATCTAAGAAAGCTTTATGTCCAGGATAAAGAAACAGAATAGGTCATTTATTTGCAAGGGGTGAAGGGTGGGGTAGGGAGCGAGGAGGGTTGTCTTATTTTACCAACTCAGACAAAAAACACAATGCACAAGACTTCCGGTCAAGATGGCAGCATAGGTAAACACGGTCTTGCCTCCTCCCACAAACACATCAAAATTACAACTAAACTACAACACAACCATCATTCAGAACTGCCTGACATCGAGCTGAATGGAAGTCCTACAACTATGAAATTAAAGCAGCAGCCACATGGAGACTGGTAGGAGGCGCAGACGGGCTGGTCCCACACGCATGTGTGGCAGATAAAAATCAGGGGGATACCTTGGCTGGGAAGGTCCTCCCTGAGGACTGAGGGATCCCCGTCCCACACCAGGTGCCCACTTCAGGGTACCAGTGCCAGGAAGAGAAGTCCCCATCACTTCTGGCTGTAAAACTAGCGGGAACTGAGGCTGAGGGAGGCTGAGGCTGCTGGAGCCCCCGGCAGCTCCTCTTACAGGGGCCACTCACGGACTTACTCGGACTTGCTCCCTCTGAGCTCGAAGGGAAGGCAGCTTGAGGGGCACCAGAGACATATGGGAAGAACTGAGCTGTTTGGCCTTGGGATGAGGGCTGGAGAGGCAGCTTTCTCCTGGACAGAGGTGCTGGCAGAGGCTGATGTTCCTTTGGTGAGCCCTTCCCTGGGGCAGCAGACAGCCGCCATATCTGGGACTCCAGCAACCTGGCTCACACTGTTTGCTCTGCCCTGGTGATTTCCTAAGGTGCCACCCCACCCAACTTTCGGGCCCACCCAAGCTGTTTCCAAAGGTTTTACCATAGGATTGGCCTGTCTTGGATTCTGCTTCAGAGTTTCCTAAAATCTCTCAAACAAGCAGCATCTGGTCTCAGTGAGCCCCATACCTCTCGTTAAGTGGCCCCAGGCCTGGCACTAGAAGCAGCCAGCCTTGATTCACACCTTGGCTTTTCATGGGCACCTCTAAGCCCAGCACAAGAAGCAGCCATCTGCAGATCACTTTGCAGCTTATGCTGGTGACCCCGGATAGAACACAGGCAGTGGCTGACCTTGCCCCACAGCCAGCACACCCAGTGGACAGTTTCAGACCACATTGAAACACCACCACCCAACCACCTCCGCAAGTGACACACTCAATGAGTGGACTCAGTGAGTACCAGAGCCCTGCTAAAGTAAGTCTTGCTCTGTGTGGTGGGCCCCTACACAGCTGATCCTCCAAGGTAGTCAGCCAGTGGTCAGTGGGCATAGCCAGTCCTTTCAGCTGATCAGCCTGAGTAAATCCCTCCCATTGATGTGCCAACAGCAATCAAGACTCAATTACAACAGAAGGGTGTACAGTGCACACCAGTGGTGCACCTCGAGGGCCCAGCTGGGGTGATCAGTGAGGCTGTGCCACTGGATCCTACAGGACACCTACTACAATAGGCCACCCTATGAAGCCTAGGAGACATAGCAACCCTACCTAATACATAGAAACAATCACAGGGAAGCAGCCAAAATGAGGAGACAAAAAAACATGTCCCAAATGAAAAAAAAAAAGAACTCCAGGAAAAGAATTAAACAAAATGGAGATAAGCAATCAGTCAGATACAGAGTTCAAAAACACTAGTTATAAGGTTGCTCAAGGAACTTGGTGGGACCTTCAAGGAACTTAGTGAGAACATCAACAACATAAAAAAGGACCAGTCAGAAATGGAGGATGCTGAAATAAAGAATAAATTACAGGGAATCAATAGTAGAGTAGGTAAAGCCAAGAAGCAAACCATCGATTTGGAATATAAGGAAGCAAAAAAAAAAAAAACACCCAATCAGAACAGCAAAAAGAAAAAAGAATAAAAAAAAATGAGGGTAGTGTAAGGAGCCTCGGCGACAACTTCAAGTGTGCCAACATTTGCATCATGGGGGTGCCAGAAGGAGAACAGAGAGAACAAGAAATTGAAAACCTATTTGAAACAATAATGACAGAAAACTTCCCTAACTTGGTGAAGGAAACAGACATACAAGTCCAGGAAGCACTGAGAGACCCAAACAAGAGGAACCCCAAGAGGTCCACACCAAGACACATCATCATCAAAATGCCAAAAGTTCAAGACAAAGAGAAAATCTTAAAAGCAACAAGAGAAAAGCAGTTTGTTACCTACAAAGGAGCTCCCATATGTCTGTCAGCTGATTTCTCAAAAGAAACTTTGCAGGCCAGAAAGGAGTGGCAAGAGATATTCAAGGTGATGAAAAGCAACAACCTACAACCAAGATTACTCTATCCTGCAAAGCTATCATTTAGAATCGATGGACATATCAAGAGTTTCCCAGACAAGAAAAAGCTAAAGGAGTTCACCACCACCAAACCAGTATTATATGAAATGTTAAAGGGTCTTCTTGAAGGAGAAGAAGAACAAAAATTTGAACAATAAAATGGCAATTAATACAGATCTATCAACAATTGAATCTACAAACAAAATGAGCAAGCAGAACAGAAACAGACTCATAGATACAGAGAATTTTTATTGCTTGCCAGATGGGCAAGGCCTGGGGGGATGGGTGAAAAAGATGAAGGAATTAAGAAGTACAAATTGGTTGTTAGACTGATGAACCTCAAAGGGAAGCCGGGAGAGAGGGTGGGATAAGATAAACCAAAGAACTTTTGTGCATATATGTATAACCAATGGACACCAATAATGTGTGGGGAAGGCAGGAGGAGGGTGGGATTAGGGAGGAGGGGGTCAATGGGGAAAAAAAAGGGGGACATCTGTATACATTCAACAATAAAGATAGTTAAAAAAATAAAATAAAGCCCTGGCCGGTTTGGCTCAGCGGTTACAGCGTCGGCCCGTGGACCAGAAAGTCCCTAGTTCGGTTCCCGCTAAGGGCATGTACCTTGGTTGTAGTTTGTCCCCGGCCTCGGTTGGGGTCGTGTGGGTGGCAACCACTCGATGTGTCCCTCTCGCATCGATGTTTCTCTCTCTCTCCCTCCCTCTCTCCCTCCCACTCTATCTGAAGATAAGTGCAAAAATGTCCTGGGGTGAGGATAAAAAAATAAAATAAAATAAAAACACAATGCACAAATGTAATAGACTTACTTTTGGATATAAAGAACTTCAGCGGAGGTGGTGGGAACCATGGTTAACATATTTAAGAGAAATCTTATGAACCTTTAACCAAACAAAAAAATGATTGTCAAATTTTATGGGGGGAAAAGAGCTATTATTGGTAAAGTGAAATCTTCAGACCAGTGTTAGATGCCCCTTCTGAGCAGTATAGTCAATAAATTTGCTTACTTTCAGATTGTGGTTCCCTTATCTCTGAACCATCACCATCAGCATCACCAGGCAACTTGTTAGAAATAGACATTCTTGTCCCCACCATAGAACTACCGACTTCAAACTCTGGGGTTGGGTTCAGCAATCTTGCTCTAACAGGCCTGAGAGGTGCTTCTGATACAGGTTAAAATTTGAGAGCCCCTACTGCAGGGCAGAATCAAATTCACTAAAACACAGATCGCCACGTTTCTTCTGAATGTTCTGGGCCCCAAAGATGACAGGAACTGCGGAAACCAATCAGATTGTCAACTGAGGCTGAGAGAGTTTCTGTTATATTAACAAATTATAGCTTACACATGTTTTTAAAGATCTCTGAGGGCCCATAGATTTAGAAAACAATTTTTTTTAATCATTTTTAAAGGTAAAATTATGGGTCTCATAACAAATATAAAAAGAACACATTTCAAAATTCTTATAAAACTCACTAAATCAATGAGAGAATCAAAGATGCTAAAACCATGCAGTTGAATAATTCAGTCTGAAGCAAAAGCAACAAGGTTAAGACTGGGGATTTGCAATTAAGAAATATGTGGATACATGGCTCTCTGAAGGAGAATGCATAGGAAGGAAAGAGTAGGTGTCCAGTGCATTTAAGGAACTTACAGATCAAGAATGGGCATGAATATTTATTAGGAGATCATTAGAAACTTTAAGAGTACATTTTTAGTAGAACGTATAAGGAGATCACAGGGGACTAATTGAATAAGGGGATCACGAGGAATGATCTGTATTAACTCATTCACGAAGTGCAACTATAGAAGGGAAGAGAAATGTAATATGAACCTTTGCCCAGCAATGGGAACCATACGTTCCTTTAAGATGGGGTGTCCATGTGAGAGTTTTCTGGTCTGCAAGGGCAAGGTGCCAAGACAGAGGAGAAGCTAAACGCAGAGCAAGAGAGACTGCATCTTGTCTTCCAATTTAAATTCCAGGAAGAGCGTGGAATTTAAGAAGATTCTGTATCTGCTTGCTTTGCAGTCAGCAAAGGAAGAAGCAACTCTGACACTTCACTTTGGGGACCCAGGTGTTCTCTCTAATGGAGAGTTGACCTGTATCTATTCTATTAGTAAATGCCTCTCTCTCTCACTCACACACACACACACACACACACGCACTCACACATACTCAAGACTCAAAAGTAAAGGGGAGTTGGATCTAATTCTCTGATTGACAAACAAACTAACAAACACCCCTCTACAGTCTGTAGAAGTTACTATGTAATCCTCATTTGTCTGGAATCATTCCAACTTGGCCCCCCCCCCCCCCCCATTCACCATTAAACCTCATGGAAAACAGGAGTAAAAGATGGTAATTTCTAATGCTGAGATAGTAATTATTACAAAAAATAATAGGAAGAAGATTTTTTGTTTTTGTTTTTTAATTTTAAACAAGGAATACTCTGTGATCCTTTAAACAGGAAACTTTCTTAGCCATTTCTAGAAGTTACTAAGTCCCCACTGAGCAGTACAGGGCTTTCGTATTCGATCACTTCTAGGTCTGAGGTCACCATTTTCTCTGTGATTAACAAGATGTAGGTGTTTTCTTCAGGAGATCATGAGATAATTTATTTGACAACATACTTTCTAAACAATTTAAGAAATAACATGTGATATCACTATGGAACTCTTGCAAATCCATTTAATTGTGGCTGATGTCCCAATGTAAAACCTGTTCATTTGTTAATTGCCTCTTGGCATTGGGAAGATGCATTTAATCACCTCTGAGGTCCTCAATGCATTCCTCCCAACTAGAAAGGGAAATAATAAACCCTGCCTTTATTGAGCACTTTGTGTGTCCTCAAACACGTGTGCTAGACTGACAGCACACCTTGCTCCCGTCCTCATCAAGCCCTGCGGTAGGTGACTGGGTCCCACGCACAGGTGGGAGAACCCGTCCAGCAAGGCTGCTTTCTCAGCAGGTAACAGATGTGCTCCACGCCAAAGTACGTCTTACCTCTAAAAACAGCCTCTCCAAAGAGCAAGGGTGCCACAGATCATTCAGTATCAATTCGGTTACTAAACATTGAGGCAAGGACGTCAGGAAGCAAGGTTTGGGGATGTCAGCCATTTTTAGTAAATCCCCAAGTTTTCCTTTATGCTTATGACAAGATGATGGCTTAGACAAGGCAGGTTGGGTGTTCTGAGGGTTGTCCCAGCTTCCTCACGTCGGAGTCATTCCAGGCATGAAGCCACTTCCTTCCCTCGCTAGACGGGCGTGGAGGACTGAGTTCATCGTGGCCTCTGGCTCCCGTCACATTATTGCCCGGCTTAGTGCCAGCCCCCTCTCCTGTTTTTTTATTTGTTTGTTTTTATCCTCACCCGAGGACATTTTTGCATTTATCTTCAGATAGAGCAGGAAGGAGAGAGGGAGAAAGAGAGAGAGAGAAACACTGATGTGAGAGAGACACATCGAATGGTTGCCACCCACACGACCCCAACTGGGGCCGGGGACAAACAGCAACCAAGGTACGTGCCCTTAGTGGGAACCGAACCCAGGACTCTCTGGTCTGCGGGCCGACGCTCTAACCGCTGAGCCAAACCGGCCAGGGCTCCTGTTTTTATCTGTCTGATTATTTCTTTAATTGCCATTATTCACCCCTTCCCCTTGCCTTCCCCCTGCAACCAAGGCAAACATTTTAATGTCTGATGCTATCTTCTTCTATGTGTTCTTGAAATCCCTTATGGTGCTTGCTGTGTGACTGCGTGGACGCTCTGAGGCCTGCCCGTCAGGCATAAGCCCTGCCCTGGAGCATCCTGGAGGCCAACCGTGTGGGCTCTAGTCCATCTCCGCCTCTCGCCAGCCAGAGGCGTTTCCAAGGCCAGCTAGCTGGGACCCTGCCCCTTCATCTCAGTGTGAGGCTAAAGCTACCTTGCCTCATTCTTATCACTGTAAAGAGTAAGTGAGGTAATGACTCTAAAGAAATTTGTAAGCTATAAAACATTTTGAGCTATAAAGCACTTAGAGCTATAAAGCTCCGATGTAAAGTTTTATATGAGAAATCATCTGCGCTGTGAAAAGTGGTAGCTGTTTTAATAAGGCCACTTGTTGAAGTGGCCCCGTGCAGCAGACCTCTGGCTCCGAGTTGTTATGGACTGAATTGTGTTCCCCCAGAATTCATCATGCTGAAGCGCTAACTCTCAAAGAGACTGTCTTTGGAGATAAGGCCTATAAGGGGGTAAGGAAGATTAAATGAGGTCCTAAGGGTGGGGTCTTAATCTAATAGGATCGGTGCCCTTATAAGAAGCGGAGACACCAGACGTCTCTCTCTGTGCACATGGAGACGAGGCTCTGAGGAGACAGAGTGAGAAGGTGGAAGAGAGATCACACAGACACGCACCCTGACAGCACCTTGGTCTTGGACTTGCAGCCTCCAGAACTGTGAGAAAATGAATCTCTGTGGTTGAAGCCGCCCTGTCCGTGGTGTTCTGCGCAGACAGCCTGAACAGACTAGACCAGAGGCTCTCCTCGGTCACGTGTGACTTGGATGCAGAGATCACCTCTCAAGGTGTAATTCCCACCCCTTGGATGTTTCTGACACCTTGGAATGACAACACATTCTCAGTTTGAAGTGACTTTGCATTTTGTGGAATATGATTGTACTAAGTGGGTTTTGGAAGGGAGTCCCAGCATCAGCACTGCTGGAGGGGCCAGCAGAGTGGCAGAGCATCCAGACCGAGGGTCACTCCTGAGAACCAGTAACCCAACAGCTGTTCCTCCCGGGATGTGTCCCAACAGAAGAACACAATGTGCCAGACAGGCCATCTGTTGCTCTCTGATACCTAGAACAAGAAAACCCAAGAGCAGAGAAAAGTCTGGCTGGGAAGCAGGCAGAGGATGAACTAACTTCTTTTCCCCCCTCAGATGCCTCATTCTTCAATTCCTTCTTTAGCATAGTGGACACAAACACCATTACTGGGATGGCCAATATCACTGATAAAAGTAGCCAATGTCATTAGGTAAACGTTTGGCACCAGAATTCCCTTTAGAAGAGAACTGTTTTTGTGTTTGAAAAAATATCCCGGCAGAGTTTGAGGAAAGCCAGTGACATCTCATGGTCTGCAGAGAAGGAAACTCAGAAAGTCACAGACACAGAAACAGGAAGCCGGAGTTGCAGGAGGCAGCTGTAGGGCTGGGCAGGGGTGACCGTCGGTTGGCAGAGTCCCGCAGACCCTCACCGCTCCGACTGGGTCCTAGGTGCCGAGCTAGGGTCCTTCATTCTGCCCCACGGCTGTGGCAAACGCAGAATCATGAGGTATTTTCAGAAACGTGGGGGGAGACAGCCCATAGGTGTGAGTCTGAGATGATACAACTCTCTCCCGGATTTTTCCACCCTCCCTTCATTTCTTTGCTAGCAGCAATTTTCTGAGGCTTGGATCAGCTTCTTCCTCTATAAATATGGCATGCATTGGACATGGTTGCATCATTTTAAACCTTAGAAAAATAGAATTGGAAAGGATTGAGAGGCTGTGGGACTGGCGGTGTTGCTCTGAGCTGGCAGCCGGGGTGCCATCCACCTCTCCGGCTCCTGAGAGCTAAAGGGGCTGACCTCACGTTGGGGCCTTCTCCCGGTGCTGACCAGGTTGCAATGCCTAAAAGGAGGACGGAGAGCAAGCCTGTCTCTGCTCAGCTGCCTCCACTTTGCCTCTAACGCCCACTCTGCAAGCCCAATGGTTCTGACCTCGTTCCTTCCGACGGTAATTTCAGCCCCTATCAATTTTCCATAAGAAAATAGATGTGAAAAAGAAAGAAAAAGGGAAAACACTGGAGCAACAGCTGGGGTTGAATAAGAATGTCGCTTTTCCTCCCCCTTCTGCATCTCTCTTAACTGGAGTGAACACATCCCCTTGGAGAGAAGCCCGCGGCTGGCTGTGGCAGAAATGGACACGGAGCGATTCGGGTTCGTCGCCACAGAAGTGGCACGCGTCCGTTTCAGTGGACAAGAGGTACCCAGGGAGTCTTCTCATTTTGCCACCTTCTCATCTCCACTCTTTACTAAATTTACTTAATTGGAAATCAGACTCTACGTTATGGAGATAGATGTCCTTTCTCCTCCCCGAGGGCCATTGCCTGGAACATGCTTATCACAGGCCCACTCGCAGCGAGGCAGGGGACGAGGGGGACAGTGCTGCCCTGGGGGGAAGCCGACCGTCAGGCGTATTCTCTCCCGCCCTCACCTGCGCTCGGGAACATAGACGCAAACCTCAGGGGGTGTTGATGGGGAGCTAGCCAGAAACGGTCTGAAAACTGGCTCCTTTCGAATGAAGTTGGGGGTCATTTAGAAAGCACCGTTTCATGGCAAATGTGTCACCAGGCTCTCAAACATCTCATGATGGCAAAAAGGAGGTGGGGAGGTATGACTGGGGCACGTGTGTGTGGCTCACAGGCCCAGGTCGGTGGGACCCACAGAGGCTAGGTGAGACAGAGTTGGACGAGAGGAAGATAGACCTGAGGACGGTCACAAAGGGCTGCCTGTCCCTGAGCCCTGCCCCCCGCAGCTCTTGAGGGGGCTCCTCTTCTCTGCACCCGAGGCTGACGGAACCAGAGATTTTCTGGGTGTGCCAAGGCCCAATCTGGCCAGGAGGCAAACACTTTGTTGGAAATACAAGAGGAAAAATACCGCCTAGTAAATATCACATGGACAAAACAACATGAAGAGTTCGGAAATTGGAAAATAAATGGATAGAAACACAGCCTTCCTCCCTCACTGTTTTCATCTGTGAGTCATTACCAGATTTCTCAGATACAGATGACATGAGGCCGTGCCAGGAGTCTCAGTGTGACAGAGACACGGTGACAGCTTTTGGAAAGGTTTACTCTCGTTGCCAGCGGGAAACACCCCATTGCTTCCCTAAATCTCACGGAGTTCAAGGTCAGCCTGTTCCACTCAGAGAAATCCTGGGTAGAAAGCCCTGCTTCACTGACACAGAAGAGAGATTTTCAAATGAGGAGACACGTGGTTGGACGTTGCTCATCTGTGTGGATAAATATTCATGGAGACAGCCCGGCCCGGCGTGTGCAGATAAAACCTGTTTGACTGACAGCGTCCGCAGAGTTCAGCATCCTGGCCTGTTAGAGAATAAGCCCAGGCTTTTTAACTACAGAAGGAAATCCAGCCAGCCTGACAGTGGCTATTGTTAAAAATCATGAGTTTAATAGAATCCATGTGGTGTTCTGAGCCACGGGGCCGATTCCTCTTGAGAAGGACCAGGGGGACTGAGCACACAGAGAACAGGGCCGACCGTGAGAGGAGCAGAGCCTTGGAGAGCCACCCCAGGGCGTCCTCGGGCCACTCTCCTGGGCTCTCACCTACCAGATGTGCATGGATTTCCTAAATGTCTCAGGCACCCAGGCATCTGCCTGTGCCAGAAAGGATTTTTTTCACTGGTGCCACAAATCCCTTTCTTCTCTGTTATGGGCTGAATTGTGTGCCCCAAAATGTACATGTTGAAGTTCTAACACCCGAGACCATGACTGTATTTGAAATTGGACATTTAAAGAAGTGAGCAAATTAAAATGAGGCCGTTAGTATGGCCCGACTCCAACGTGATTGGTGTCCTTGAAGAAAGAGGACATCTGGACAGATAAAGAGGCTCCAGGGGTGTGTGCACAGAGGAAGGTCCATGGGCAATGGGAGAAGGCAGCCATCTGCAGAGCACGGGAGGCCTCAGAGGGACTGAGACTGGTGACATTCTGGACTTCTAGCCTCAGCCATCTGAGAGATAAATGTCTGTTGCTTGAGCCACCTGCCATCAGGAACTTTCTTTCATTTGCTTGCTCCCTTCTGGTTTTCTCTCTTCCACGTGAAAACTCTATTTAAAGCAAACATTGCAAATTCAAATTTACTTCAGGGTACCTGAGAATGACACCTTGAAATGTTCCCTTTCTCTGGGCCGTCATGTCCCTTGAATTCAACATGATCCCTACCTCTAAGTGGGTGGCCAGCACCCGAGGATGTGTGGACAGTGCTCCCCTCCAAGTGGTCCCTGCTCATCCACCATTGACTCTTTCTCTGGAGCCTTTGGCCAAAGGCCACGCGATGGACCAGAAAACTGACCTGTTTCCTGGCACAAGGAAGTGCCAGGCCTGGGTGTAGGATGCCAGGGCCCCTGTTAGAAATCTTCCCCTCTTAGGAAAACCCCTGTGCCCCACCAAACTCCCCATCCTCATCATTATAAGAAATCTTGACCTGAAAAGAAAGGAAAATGACATACTCCTACTAAGGTTCTCCGTGGTGATAGGAACCCATCTCAAACAGATTTCAACATAAAAGACTTTTATTTTTTATCCTGAATAATGGCAAGCCCAGGAGTGAAGTTGGTTTTAGGTTGATCTAATGGCTCGGGGGTGTCACTGAACACCGAGACTGCCTCCTCGTTTTGCTCTCCTGGTGTTAACTTCACTCCCAGACATGAAAGAAACCAGAAGAAACGGGGGGTGTGTCTTCCTGTAGCTTTTTCTTAGGAACAACAATCTTCTCAGGAGCCTCCTGGAGGATTTCTCCCCCCACCTCAGGCTTCTGTAAGTAAAGAAGGCTGCAGGTAGGATTAATGTGGAGTAGTGACGAACAGCATTGCATGCTACTTCCAAGCTATTATTGGATTCAAGGGTCAAGCGCAACAATGAATGAATAGGAAAGGGTGCGTTGATTTAGGCCCTTTGGAGGTCAAGAGCTTGCACCACCTGACATCAATGTCACTAGGAGAGATCGGGCTGCGCAAGGAACGCAGACCAGCTGTGCCAAAGGGTCGAGAGGGCTCCGTGATGCAGCTGCAACTTATTGCAGCCCTGTGGCTAGGCTAATGTTTTGGTCTCCGCTTGTCTTTGTATATTTTATTTTTATTATTTTCACTACCCACTCATTGGCCAGTCTCATTTGTTTCCCTATCTAAATTCCACGCAGAGACAGGTCGTGTGGTCTGCCTGGCAACATCTTTTGCTGTCAACCACTGTCCAGTGTCCAGGAACTGTCTAACCCAGGACCCGGTAGCCCTTAGGCCGTGGGCAGAGCAGGCATGCGGACATTTTCAGTGTCATTATCACACTTCTCCCTTATAAACTCCAAGAGCAAGTCTGTATTTGTATTTTCTAAATGCATGACACTAAACAAGAAAAGGATGTTATGCTCCAAATCAAAATTAAGTAAAAGTCTAATGTCATTATCTTAAGTAATGTGGCATATTTCCCCCAGGGTGTAAAAAGGAAGGACCAGCAAAGGGCAGGGACTATCATTCTTTATGTTTTTGTTTTTCTTGTTAGATTTTGCTTAGAGTTTAGGTACTGCAAAACTAAACCATCTTGGGGTATTTAAGGATATTAACTGGATCCCCAAGTCCTGTATGTTTTCTAAGTGCTGTTCTTTCAAATACCATCATGGAGTATAGGAGAAGGGAAATGTGATGTAAGAATTTTTAAAAATCCTGACCCACATAATGTTCTTGTAAAATACTCAGCCACCACCCAAATGGGCTTACACTCTGTCCAGAGCTAGGACCATGAGTGGCGCTCTCTCTCTCTCTCTCTCTCTCTCTCTCTCTCTCTCTCTCTCTCTCTCCCTACCTCTTTCTCTTCCTCCCTCCCTCCTGGAAATACCCAAAGAGTAAATAAGAGCTAAGGAGATAACTCCATCATTATTTTTTAAAATATGTTTTTATTGATTTTTTAGAGAGAGAGGGAGGGAGAGATAGAAAAACATCCATGTGAAAGAGAAACATCCATCAGCTGCCTCCTGCACACCCCCTACTTGGGATCCAGTCCACAACCCAGGCTGTGCCCTGACCAGGAAATGAACCAGGACCTCTCAGTCCATGGGATGATGCTCAATCCACTGAGCCACACCAGCCGGGCTCCATCCTTATATATACATCTGATTATTCCCAAGATATTTACTGGGGGTCTGTTACTTTGACAAATCTCTTATGTTGCCTAGCTGAACAGGATAAATACAAGATGAAGGAAGTGCCTGCAGAGAAATCTCATGTATGAGTACAAACAAAGAGGAGAAAAAAAAAAACAGTCTGTAGGAATTGAGGAGCAGCTATGAATTTAGGAGGTGACAGTGAGAGATTTTCAAAGGGTAAAATTATCTTAAACTCAGCACTTTTTATTGTTTTATGACTTTCTTAGATTGTTTCATGTCTCTTTCCTCCTGGCTGGCTTATTAACAGAGATGGGCCTTTTACACATGAATACAGCGTAATAACAACATTCTGGGCATGTAACAGGCAATCAAGGTATCCTTGTCAAGTTCACCAAGTAAAGGAATAGGTGTGAACCACCACAATCTAAATTATAAGGATGCCTGCTGTAATAATTAGTTTAATCACAATTGTTAAGTGACTGTTATAGCGATAAGCTAAGGCTGACGTTGATGCTAAGGGATCAGTCTGGAAAGGACGGTAATGAAGGCTGGGAAAGACTGACGCTGAATGGGTGAAGGAGAGTCAAAGGTGTGTGTCTGTGTGTGTGAACTCAAGTAGACAGCGTTAATGGAAGTTGAAGATAAAGTGAATCACAGTGGGAGAATGACAGTCTTATCGTGATGTCTCTGGAGATAAAGCAGAAATAAAACAGAGCCAATAAAGTGGGACCTGGTATGGGCTGATAAGCTTACTCTACTAAGACATTTTACACTAGGGAGAGTCTGACGCAAAAGAGATTGGGGATGGGAAAACACCATGATTATACATGAAAATCACTTCGAACCATGCCTTCTATATAGAAAGAACTTAATAAATATATTACCAACATTACACAGAATTTCTTAGTAATTGCTAGACTTTCAGACTTCAAAAATTTTTATGAGCCTATACCCATGTGCTTCGGTAGCTATTTCTTTTCTGATTGGCTACTTCCCAGATCCATGCAATTCTGGAATAAACAGATGTTTGACTTTCTTCTGTGCCTGCACACATGCCTGGCACAGCTGTTGTGGATGACCAGGGAAGTCTTGATTAATAAACAAGTTTTCTGTTTCTTTTTCTGTGTTAATGCAGTGGAAAAATTTTATATATTAATTTGTATTTTTTAGGAGGGAGAGAAAATACACTTGATTGAAATAGTAAAGTCACGTGCCATTATTCAGTAATGCTCACTTTTTTTGTTGACCATCAAATGCTCCCTAACAACAGGGGCTGCCTTAATTGCCTAATCTAGTTAATGCTTCACTTTTCAACACTGTATGCTCACTAATGAATACACTATATGTGCAGAAAAACTGGTGCAAACTTCTTGGATTTTTTTTTTTAATAAAATGCCAAGTTTCCTCAAGGCATCCCATCAAAACACATCAAACTGCCATCTGCTTCTCCTTGATTATAGGTGGCCACTCTGAATGAATGGTGACATCTCTAAACGACCTGTGTTTCTCTCTCTCTTGCTTTTCCTATATAAATGTTAAATAAATTTATTTGGAGATTGGAATGCTATACCTTTTCATAAATTTTTCCTTTGCCTTTTTATTTCATATTTTTAAAAAGATTTTTAGCCCTGGCCGGTTTGGCTCAGCAGTTAGAGCATTGGCCTGCAATCCAGAGAGACCCGGGTTCGGTTCCCACTAGGGGCTCATGCCTCGGTTGCAATTTGTCCCCGGCCCTGGTTGGTTGTGTGGGAGGCAGCCACTCGATGTGTCCCTTTCACGTCAATGTTTCTCTCTCTCTCTCTTCCTCTCTCTCCCTCCCACTCTATCTGAACCAAAAATGGAAAAATGTCCTCAGGTGAGGATTAAAAAAAAAAAAAAAAAGATTTTTAATTGATTTTTAGAAAGAGAAGAAGGGAGAGGGAAAGAGAGAGAAACATCAATGGAAGAGTGACACATTGATTGGTGCCTCCTGCACGACCCAGACTAGGGCAGGATAGAACCTGCAACCCAGGTACATTTCCCTGACTCTAACAGCCTTTAGCTCTAATCACTGAGCAAAACTGGCCAGGTCTATTTCATATTTTTATGTAAATATTATTTTAAGAAAGTTCTAAATATACTCATAAAGTACATTTAAAATACTTAAATAGCAGTTGATTCTGCTGTTTTGTGACAGAATTTCTTTTTCTTTGGGAAACCTCAGTTTTTTGCTTTTAAGGCGTTCAACAGGTTGGAGGAGGTCCATCCACATTATGAAGGGTAACCTCATTCAGGTACAGTTCACTGGTTGTAGATGCTAACCACATCAAAAAATGCCTGTCAGCATCACTGAGGCTACTGCTTGATTAAACAACTAGATGTGATGGCCTCGTCAAGCTGACATAAAACCAACCTTCACATGTGCTGACTCTTGAGGCAGGGAGATGAAAATGGTAAATTGAAGTGACCACATCCCAGAAAGGGCTGATTATTTTATTCCCTCTACTTAAGAAACAAACAAACAGCCCAGCCAGTGTGGCACAGTGATTGAGCGTCGACCCATGCACCAAGAGGTCATCGGTTTGATTCCTGGTCAGGGCACATGCCCAGATTATGGGCTTAATCCCCAGTGGGGGGCATGCAGGAGGCGGCCAATCGATGTTCTCTCTCATCGATGTTTCTATCTCTGTCTCCCTCTCCCTTCCTCTCTCTCTAATATCAATAAAGAAAAAAACAAACAAGAAAATCACACACACACACACACACTCCTATGTCTAAGCACAAAACACTTAGAAACCAGGATACTACTGCCCCATGTCACAATCTGTGCTAGGTAGATCCTAAGTGGACCCCAGTGGTCCCCCTTGTAGTGTTTACATCTTTGTATAATCTCCTCCCTTCTGTGAAGCAGGGCCTGTGCCTTGTTTCTAACTACCTGACTAAGACAAAAGTTGTAGGATATCACTCCTATGGTTATGTTACATTATGTAAGTTTCTGTTTTCCAGGAAGACTTGCTTTAGGGATTTTCCTTGTGGGTTTGATGAAGTAAGCAACCATGCTGAGGAAGCCCATGTCTCAAGGTGACCTCTTGCAACTAAAAGTGCCCTTTAAATGAATTCTTCCAACAACCTGAATGTGCTTAAAAGCAAGTTTCCATCCAGTAGACCCTCTGGATGAGGACTGTCTTTATTCATAGACGGCAGGATTTTCTATATGGAAAATATGAAATTTACAAAAGAGCTACTAGAAATAGAGTGAGTTTTGCAAGTTGTAGGATATAAGATCAATTCAGAAACATTAACTGTATTTCTACAAACAAATAACAAACAATTGGAAATTAAAACATTAAAAACAATACCATTCCACTCTGCATAACAAATATAATATGCTTAGGGATCAAATAGACAAAGGTTGTAGCAAGATCTGTATGTGAAAAACTACAATACATCACTGGAAGAAATTAAAGAGTGTCTAAATAGATTGAGAGATATACCATGATCATAAATCAGAAGATGCTGTTTTTGTCAGATGTCCGTTCTCTTTAAACTAATCTGACGATTCAATACAATCTCAATGAAAATGTCAGTATGGTTTTTCTGTAGAAATTGATTAGCTGATCCTAAAATGAATTAGGAAATGCAATGCAAGATATTGAGAATAGTGAAGATAACTTTGAAAAGGAAAACAAAGTTAGAGGACTTCTTTCTGACTCCAGATCTTATTATAAATGTATAATAATTAAGACAGTGTGATACCCATAATGGTAGACCAACTGATAGATAATGGAACTCAACAGAACCAGAACTATGCTCATATACATGTGGTCAGTTGAAAATTCAACGAAGAATGGATATGTATATGCAAAAAATGAACACAAAGAGATATCAAAATTAGCACATAATGAACTATACTTCTGATTATAAAACCATAAACTAGAAAACTTCTAGGAGAAAGCACGCAAGAAATAGTTGTGACATTTATTTAGGCAATGGTTTTTTAGACATGACACCAATAATATCAACCATAAAAGAAAATATTGATAATTTAAACTTCATCAAAATTACGACCTTCTACTCTTATAAACACAATGTTAAGAAAACAAAAACAATAGGTACAGAATGGAACAAATATTTTTCAAACACATATCTGATAAAGGACTTGTATCTGGAATATCGAAGGAATTCTAAGAAGATAGTAATAAGGAAAAACAAACCCCAAATCCAATTAAAAAATGGGCAAAATGTTGAAATAGCACTACACACACACACACACACACACACACACACACACACACACACACAATATATGAATAGAAAGCAAGACTAGGAGAAAACACTCAACATCATTAATCATAAGGGCGATGCAAGTTGAAACCACAATGAGATGTCATTACAAACCAATTCAAATGACTGAAATTAATAAGACTGATCACACACAATCTGTGGTAAACAGTCCCTAGGGATATGGAACAATAGGCACTCACACACTATTAGGGGGCGGGGGGTTGTAAAACGATATAACCACTTTAGAAAACATTTTGGCAATTTCTTAAAATATTAAACATACGCTTACCCTATCGCCCTGCCATGCCACTCCTAGGTATTTATTCAAGAGAAATGAAAGCATATATAACCACGCCAAAAAAAAAAAAAGTACACCTATTTCAGCAGCTTTGTCTGTAACACACAGCCACATCGTAGTTTCCTAGGGCTGCTGCAACAAATGCTGACGGATTTGATGGCGAAAACAACAGAAATGCATTGGATCTCAGTTCGGGAGGCCAGAGCCTGAAATCAAGGGATCAGCAGGGCCACACTCCTCTAAAGGCTTGAGGGGAGAATCCTACTCACCTCTTCCAGCTCTGGGAGCTCCTGGCATTTCTTAGTTTGTGGCTCTGTCTTCACAGGCACTTCATCCCTGTATTTCTGTATGTCCCAAATCTCTTTTCTTTGATAAAGACATCAGTCATTGGATTTAGGATCCACTCTAAATCCAGGATGATTACATCCTCAAATCCTGAAATCCTGAGCTCAATTACATCTGCAAAATCTCTACTTTCAATTAAGGTCACATTCACATGTACCAGGTCATATCTTTTTGGGGGGACACAATTTAATCCACTATACCCCTAAACTAGAAAAACCCAAATTTCCATCAATAGGGGATGGATAAACAAATTGTGGAACATCCTTACAGTGGAATACCATTTAGTGATAAAAGGAATGAACTACTGAGATATACCATAATACGGATGGATTTCAAAATCATTATGCTGAGTGAAAAAAAAAGCCAAACAATAAGACATATGGTATGATTCGATTTATTTAGAATTTAGAAACTGGAAATGAATCGATAGTGGCAGAAAGCTGATTATCCGTTGCCTGGGGAGAGAGATGGGGTGGGGTGGGAAGTGGTAGGAATTACAATGGGACCTGAGGAAACTTTGGGAGGGAAAGAATATGTTTACTACCTTGATTGTAGCGATGGTTTCACAGCATATATCTGTCAAAATTTATCAAATTGGATGGATTGTTGTTACCACAGAGTGCCTTCTTTGATTAAGTCCCCCATTTCCCACTCCATGTGATTCTCAGAAGTCTGATGATAAAAGTAGTACCCAACTCTTCTGTCAGATGAGGCTAAATAGAGATCTTCCAGACATGGATTCAGATGCTGGAATAAGAAGGCCCCAGGTGAGGGCCATGGGTGCCTGGAGCTGCCCAGTGGCAGGAGGTACCAAGGCTTGGAGGGTCATCTCTGCCACATAGAGAGAGTCTTGCTTTAAATAAAGTCGACAGAGGAGAGTAGGGAAAGGGAAAATAATCTCTGGGAGCATCATTTCAATTCATAGATCCAGCCATTCCTGAAGCCAGTAATAATCGTGGACTTTCCAAATATATGAGCCAAACAATTCCCGTTTTTAGGCTTAAGATCGTCTGAGTTTCTGTCATCACAACTGAAAAGAAGGTTGACTTGCCAAATGTTGAACCCGCAACTGTGTCATTCTGGAGCTGAAGCTCAAAGCCATGGGGTAGACCACCTCAGTGTATGTCCTAGCGTGAAGATTCAGGTCCAATGGAAAGGTTGCCTTAGAAGGTAATAAACAATGAAGTGAAATACAATCCAGACACACAGGGAATGACCCATGTTTTCTATAAGATACAGACATCAAATAATTTTAAAAGAATTAGGATGTTCTGAAGAATGAAGTTGTATTGTCTTTTGAACACAACAGAAAAACACAGGGCATAATTGTCCAGAGTAGGTGCTGTCAGGCTTAGCTGGTTTCCTTTCCAAAATACAACGCCTGCCAGAGAGATGAATGGAAGTTTGTTGTAACAGACATTAGTTCCAGACAGTCTAACTTCACTGTTTCACCTTGGGAGAGATGCTTCCTCCTTTGGGCATCAGCTTCCTCATCTGTAAAATGAGGCTATTTTAACATATGCGTTCTTTGATTCCATAATTTTCTTTTTTAAAAAAAAAACAGGAGGTACGACGTCTGGCTGATGGATGGGAGGGGTGGGATCTAGAATGCCTCCACTGGAGGATCCTCACCAGGGCCCCAATAGCTGAACCTTCCTCTGGAGCAGGGCCCCTCAACCTTGGCACAGCTGACAGCTTGGGATTAGCTCATTCTTTGCTGTGGGGCTGTCCTGAGTATTGTCCGATATTTAGTAGCATCTCTGGTCTCTGCCATGTCAATGCTAGTAGCAAGCACCTTCTCTAAGCTGTGACAACAAAAATGTCTCCAAACATAGCCAAAAATCCCCTGGGGTGCAAAATCACCCCCAGTTGAGAACCTTTTGGGGCTTGTGAGGCAGTTGAGTGCTCAACGTGGGGAGTCTTTCAGAAAGGCAGTGAGGCAGGGGATACCAGCACCTCGAAAAACAGGATCCAAATGGGTTTGAGGACTTACAGGGAGCAGAGAGAAGCAAAGAGGCAGTTGCTCAATCAGGTCCAATGAAAGACTGGGCACCTGGCAAAACCTGGGTGCACTCCCGAAGAATGGGAGAGACAGGCTGGGTGACTGTACAGGTGAGTGCTTTTGGATGTCAGGGGAGAAAAGACTCCGTAGCATAAAACAGGGAGCACATTGTGACTTGGCATGTGGAAGAAGTAACTTCTAATGAAAATCTGGAAGAACAGCCTTCTCCTTGGATCCAGACTGGCTGCATATGGTCCTGAGCCACCCAGTCCTCAAGACCATGGTGAAAGGATAGTCCCAGAGTGGCTGCGAGAAAGGGCTCATCCTGGAGAAGAGGAGCCTGGGATTGCCTGATATGAATGGACTGCAAAACTCGGCCCTGGGAAGGCAGGGTGCTCCTGCTGCAGGTTTCTGGTACCCCCGTCCTGCCCCACGTCCCCAGAAGGAAAGTTCTTTTTCTTCCATTTCTGCTTCTTATTTGTACTTTGAGAATCTCACTCTGATCTATTTAAACTTGGTTCCTTTCTCCTGATCGTGTTGATCACCTGAAGGGGCTGACACTGCTATGTTGAGTCTGTGTGAAGAAAGTTAAACTGGACCCTCTTTGTTTAATTTGCTCCATCTCTTTGTTTGGAGTTCTGCCTTTTGCTTGTTGGATGTCATGAGCAATTTAGTTAAAGGTTACTGGCCATGCTGAGTAGGAGCTATGTGTTTGATGGAATTCATGGGAAGATTACAAAAGAAACAAAGAAATCAATTGTTGAATCTGCCCCTTCTTTTAAAAAAAGACATTATGAAACCTTATCTTAATAAGGAAAACCATTGCCTGGGCCGGTATGGCTCAGTGGTTGAGCATTGACCCATGCACCAAGAGGTTGCCGGTTTGATTCCTGGTCAGGGCACATGCCCGGGTTGTGGGCCCAATCCCCATTGGGAGACATACAGGAGGCGGCCAATTGATGTTCTCTCTCATCGATGTTTCTATCTCTCTCTCCCTCTCCCTTCCTCTCTCTAAAAATCAATAAAGGAAAAAAAAATTTTTTTTAAATAAAGAAAGAAAACAATTAAAGAGTGAGAAAGATAAATAAGGACCCCATATAAGAGCATGTCAGGCTGATGGAAAATTAAAAATTACAGAATAGTTCATCTCTGAGGGACAAAACATACGGTAAGTCACCAGAGAAACAACACAGGATCTGGGGTTAAGTGTGGCTAGGGGCACTGGGGTGCAGAAGGTGACTTCATGGAAAATGTAACTTTCATTCTCCCTGTATCACTGATCTTTTTAAGAGTCTCCATCCACTGGATAGCAAGATGTGTGTCTGTGTGAGGAGGGGAGATTGATTACAACAATCCAGTAATCTTAGTATGATCAACAGAGCATATTTTTCTAATTAGATAAATGATTGAAGCTTATTATAGAAAAGCCAAACAATACATAAAATTAAAAACAAAGTAAAAATCACTTGAAATCCTGCCACCTCTGAAAGTGTTGGTGACCATCCTTTGGCTGATTCAATAATTTAAGCAGTCCTTCTGGGTTTAATTCTGGGTCGTTCAGACCTCCTCCCCTCCCTTCTCTTTCCCAGGATGCATCTGGGTGCATGAAGAGGCTTCCTGGACTTCCTGCCAGCAGAGTGGCAGGGCCTCCTTTTTGGCTCCTCTGGTCTCTATAGTACTGTGTTTGCCCACAGTCTCGGGTGCAATTCAGAGCTTGAAGTTGGAGGCTGATCTGGTTCATGCTACATCTTCGTTGGCTTGGTTTAATTGGCACCTCCCAGCTCCTGCTGGGACCGTAGAGCCTTCGGAGTCTCCGTGTATCCTTGGTTTGGAGTCCTACCCAGACATGTCTGTGGCAGGCCCATTGATGCCCAACTACGGTGTTTTCCCAGGCCCCCTGAGGTAAGGTGAATGAGTTCTGGGGATCTAACATCCAGCGTGGTGACTATATATCAAGTCTTGCATTTGCAAACTTGCTAAGAGCGCTTTCTCACTACCCCCACCAAAGGTAACCATGTGAGCCATGGATGTGTTTGTTTAATGAACCTGACTGCTAGTCACTTCATAAAGTAGACATATATTACATTAGTATGTTGTATACTTTAAATAGGTACAATTTTATTTGTCAGTTATACCTTTTTTTAACTAATTTATTTTTGTTACAGATGTTTCTCCTTTTTCACCCCATTGGCATCCTCCTCCCCATCCCCCCACCCCATCCCCAGCTTTGTTGTCTATGTTCATCAGTTATGCATACATGTGTACAAGTTCTGTGGTTTATCCCTTCCCTCCCCCCCCCTTCTGAGGATTGTCAGTCTACCCTATTTCTATGACTCTGGGTCTATTTTGTTCATCAGTTTGAAAAAATGCTCAACATCTCTAATCATCAGAGAGATGCAAATTAAAACAACAATAAGGTATCACTTCACACCTGTCAGAATGGCCGCCATCAACAAATCATCAAACAACCAGTGCTGGCGAGGCTGTGGAGAAAAGGGGACTCTAGTACACTGCTGGTGGGAATGCAGACTGGTGCAGCCACTGTGGAAAACACTATGGTGTTACCTCAAAAAATTAAAAATTGAATTGCCATTTGACCCAGTGATCCCACTTCTAGGAATATACCCTAAGAAGCCTGGAACACCAATCAGAAAGAATACATGTACCCCCATGTTCGTGGCAGCACTATTTACAATAGCTAAGATCTGTCAGTTATACCTTAATAAAGCTGGGGGAAGGAATTTCCACTACCCGTGCCTGAAGAACTGAGGGCAGCCTCAAGCTGATCTGTTCCAAAACTCAAATGTGAACTCATGCAAAATCCTGTGGCTCAGCCTAGGTACCACCTTCTTCTCGTTCCCTCCAACCTGGAGCAGGGACAGCATCTGTTTCCTGTGCTGTCCTGCAGGGCCAGAAGGGACGAGCCCCTCCCACATCCGCCTCACCCAGGAGCCATTCTTGCAGATGAGGAGAGAAGCAAAAGGAACTGGCTTACCAACAAGGGAGACCGAATGCCTGTCACGAGGTACAGGTGCCAGAATGTCTTTGAATCTGAGGACTGCCCCAGTGGAGAGATGATTGGAAATGGATTGCTCCTCTCAGATGGCTTTTGCAGTGTTCTTGGAGATGGTGCGATTTCTCCCTTTCTAGTAGTTTTAAAATTGGATCTCTCAGATCCATTAAACTTGCTCCACTCTCCTCCCAGACAAGAGAAGATGCTCCTACTTTGTCCCTAAGATCCTCTGGTCATCAAATATATTGACTGTTTCTTAGACCCCTCGGGCAGAGTAGCTGGGATGATTGATGCTTGAATCCTTTGCACCTACCTCAATGCATGGCACACAGCTGGCTCTCCACAAATATTTGTTGAAGAGAAGAATGAAAAATGCCTGAGAGATAAATACTATTCTACCTCTCTAGACTAAGGTTTATTTTGTTTGAAGCTGAGGAACAAAGAAGCTGCCCCTCCAAGGTCGTGGGTGAGTCTGTGAGTCTGTGTACACATTCCCATGGCTAGACAGCAAGATATTAAAACCCGTCAACGTCCTCACGCTGTCCACCTAGCCGGCTGCTCAGCTCGGCACTGACATCTGTAAACAGGTCATTTGTATTCTTCTGTCACCTGCATTAGTCCGAAGGAACATCCCTCAGGTTCACAGAAATTAGTTATCTCGCAGGCTGGACAGATGATGGATAGGTGGCGTTTTCAATGGCCCCACTCGGCTTGGAAAATGCCAGGTGCCTTCGCCGTCCCGCCTGTGCTGTCGATGCGCATGATTAGAGACCAGGCACTCTCAGAACAGGAGCTCAAGGAGCAGACGTTTCTCCCCCACGCGAGCTGTCTCCAGCCACCCAAGACTGCCACCACCCTGGGACAGTCTGTGACGTCCTCTTCACTCCCCACCCTCCCCTGAGAGAGAACCCGACAGAGTCGCAACCTCGGAGCAAGGAGGCTGCCAGTCTGTCCTCTCATTGTTCTCAGCGGGGTCTTTCTCTGCCTCATCGCCCCTTTACTCTTCCTGTTCTCTTTGAAAAGTCTGGCGTTCAAAGCAGAACTCATTCTGTCCGAGGATGTTGCAAGGGATCAACCCTTAATCTACCTGCTTTTGAATTCTGAAATCCACTCTGTTTCTTTGTGTAAATAAAACCAGGGCGTTGTTGGTTTGCGGTCTTCTGAGATCCTCCCCCTTTTTATTCTTGACTCTTCGGGCAGAACTGTCTGTGTTTACTGCTCCATCAATTAATATGGAAAGGACACTCAAGATCCTAACACCATCCAGTTCCTGATACCCTTGAGCCGCTGGACAAACCTGGTCATAGCAATGGGGGCACCGGGGGACCCAGGGGACTGCTCAGGGGACATGCTCACACCCTGACCCCTCCTTGAGCATACTGTGAAAAAATATCTCCATTCTCATTTTTTGTGCCTTTGACTGCTCCCCAGAAGGCAAGCTTTACTGTGTCCCTTGTAGACTTTCTAAGGACTATGGTATTTTATATGTCTTTCAGTATATTATCCCTAGGAATGTCATCGACTGGTTTTTGGTGTGTGGTCACTGAGTCCGTGGTGCTCTCACGGCCCCTCACGTTCCTCACCAACATCCTCCCCATCACCTGAACACGGAGCTCGTCTTCCCGGATCAATTCAGATCGAACGCCGTGTCAGTTTAGTAGGGCTGTCATAATAAAACACTACAGGCTGGGTGGCTTAAACCACAGACATTTATTTCTCACAGTCTGGAGGTCCAAGATCAAAGTGTCGGCAGGTTTGGTTCTTCGGCAGCCTTGTCTTCTGGGCTCGCGGAAGGCTGCCTTCTCCTTGCATCCTCACGTGGCCTTTCTTTTCTTTCTTTCTTGTTTTTGTTAATCCTCACCCGAGAATATTTTTCCATTGATTTTTTTTAGATAGAGTAGAAGGGAGGGAGGGAGGGAGGGAGGGAGGGAGAGAGAGAGAGAGAGACATCCATGTGAGAGAGACACATCAATTGGTTGCCTCCCTTGCAATCCCAACTGGGGGGGGATTGAACCTGCAACCGAGACATGTGAACTTGACTGGGAATCAAACCCACGACCCTTTGGTCTGTGGGCTGACGCTCCAACCACTGAGCCAAACAGGACAAGGCATGGCCTTTATTTTGTGCTTGTGAATTCTTAGTGTCTGTATGTCCAAATTTTCTCTTCTTGTTATGAGGACACTAGTCAGATTGGATAGGGCCCACACTAACAACTTCATTTTTTTTTTTAATTTTTTTTTTCAATCCTCACTGGAGGATATTTATCTATTTATCTTCAGATACAGTGGGAGGGAGGGAGAGATGAAGAAAGAGGGAGAGAGAGAGAGAGAAATATCAACGTGAGAGGGACACATCAACTGGTTGCCTCCCACACCACCCCCACCAGGACTGGGGACAAACTGCAACCGCGGTACATGCCCTTGGCTGGAATCAAATCTGCAACTCATTGGTCCACGGGCTGACATTCTAACCACTGAGCCAAACTGGCCAGGGCCTAACAGCTTCATTTTAGCTTTATTGCTTCTTTAATGGCCCAATCTCCCAAAACAATCATATTCTGAGGTACTAGGGGTTAGGGCTTCAGCACATAAATTTGTGGTAGAAAAACACAATCCAGTGCATAACAAACACCCAAGGTTTTCTCTGAGTATTCTTCTGTGCCAGCCACTGGGATAGGCATGGATGTTCTTGTCTAACCCTCACCATGATCTTGAATGGTAGTGTTGATTGTCTATCTGGTCAGATCTTTAAGCCAGCGCAGTCCATCCACTGATCACCCACAGGGCTGTCTATAGACATTTTCTGGCAAGTGACCTCTTTCTGAGCCTCTCACTTTGCCCCTCTTATCCTCCAGCCCTATCTTTCACCCATGACCTCGGGCTCCACAAATCCAACCCTCCCACATGCTGTGCATCCTGGGATTGCGTGTTCCAGTTCCTTCTCTGCAGAGCCCAGTCCAGGAAGAGTTGCTTTGTAGGTGAGAAAAATGAAAAAAAAAAAAAGAGATTAAGTGACTTCCCCAAGCTCCAGCATGTTACAGAGCCGTGATCCTGACCTCTGACTCAAGTCCAGCCTGATTTCTTTACCCCATGTAGCCCCCAATCAATGATTGAAATCCACTGGAATGAATAACACCTCTGCTTAGAATCCTCAAAACTCTCATCCTGTCTTTAAAATAAAGAAGCCTGATCAGCCCTATGTCTACTAAATCAAATAATTTGTCGAGACAGAATAATTTCTTCTTTTTCTGGTGACAAAAATTCCTCACCTCCTTTAAGAAGAAACATAGGGGAGAAATTCTATTTTCATCTGGAGGTAGTCATGATTCTATTGACCTAATGGCATCCTTTAAGCTCCTTGGGTCTCAGTCATTGAGGTTTTCGATCTTGGTGAAGGTCAAAATCTTGTGGTGGGCAGCATCTCTTATTTCCACAGGTGATGCAGAAGTTTTCTTCCTGAAATGCCATAGCCCTTGCCTTTGATTTGTAATGTTCAAAAAAGGTACTCTGAGTGTGTCTGGTTAGTAAAAGCATGATATTTGGGTCCTAATGCACTCTTTCTTGCTCATAACCCAAACTGATTTTGTGAGGTCTTCTTTCAAGATGGATGAGAAGTTTGTCTTGGATCTGACTGCTATCTCTACTCTTGGGGGCTTCCTGAAAGTTCCTCATAATTGATGAGGTAGTTGGGAATCAGGGCTCTGTGACAAGGAACGCCTCCCTCCCTCTTGCTCCTTTTTGTCTGCCAGGGAGAAGTGCTCTGAGTTCCCTGAAATGGCCAAGACGGCGTGGGAAAGAAACCTCCCTCTATAGTTTTGTTAAACGTTCATTCTTGGGAGCTCTAACTACATAAATAGCACTACATATGTATGTCTTAGTGCTTTCCTTATTTTTTAAAAAAACAAGCTTGTGGAGGCATCATTTACAAAAGATAAAATATGCAATTTTAAGGGAAGAGTTTAATGAGTTTCAACAAATGTAGAGACCTGTATGTCCCTCACCAAAATCAAGTTAGAGTCTTTCTATCATCCCCCAGATTTCTTCTTGCCCTTTAGAGTTAATCCTCACATCCAACACTGGCCTCATGCAAAGACGTATCTGCTCTCTGTAATTATAATTTTGTCTGTTTTAGAACTTCATATAAATGGAATTAAACAGTATGGAGTCTTGTACGTGGATTCTTTCCCTCAGCATAAATTACTTGTGATTCCGCCACGATATTATGATGTTATGTAAAACCAAGCTTTATTTCATTTTATTATTGAGTAATATTATATGTATGTACATTGCTACTTTTTTTTTTTTAACCCGTTTTCATGTTGTCAAACATTCAAGTTGTTTCCAGTTTGGAGCAATTTTGAATAAAGATGCTATATACAAATATTTGTTTTCTTTTTTCTTAGGTTAATACTTAGGAGTGGAATTAGTGGGTTATATGTTAAGAGCATGTTAATGTTGTAAGAAACAGCAAACTGTTTTCCAAAGAGGTTGTAGGATTTCACATTCCAGTCAGCAATGTGTGAGAGTTCTAGTTGTTTCACACCCTTGCCAGCACTTGGTATTGTCCGTCTTCTTCATTTCAGTCATTGTGGGTTTGTAGCGATATCTTTTAATTACTTTTTTTGATGACCACTGATGTTCAGCATTTTTTCCTGTGCTTATTAGTTTTTTAATGTCCTTTGAACACATTTTCATGTTCTTATTGGTCATTTATGTGCTTGTTAGTCCTGTGCTTATTAACATAATTAGTTTGTTAAAATATTTTGCCCATTTTTATTAGATGGTCTTCTAATTGCATTATACAACTTTATAAATTCTGGCTATAATTCTCTTTTCACGTATATGTACTGTGAATCTTTTCTACCAGTGTGTAATTTGTCTTTTCTTTTTCTTAATGTAACCTTTCAAAAAGCAGAAGTTTTAAATTTTGATTAAATCCAATTTATTAATATTTCTTTTATGCTTTGTGTTTTCCATGTCCTAAGAAATTTTTGCCTAACCTAAAGTTAAAATTATATTTTAACACTCACTAAAATTATATTTAATATCCAAAATAAGTGTTTTTTGTTAATATAAAAATTAATAAACCTCTCTATAAACCTCGACCCATATAGCTATTCTAAGGGCTAATAAAATCTCATTATTTCCCTTTGCCAATTCCTTGAAATGTGATGTGAAAATAGTAAGGTACAGTTTGAAATATTTTCAATAGTCTGAGGTTGAAAGAAAGTGTTCCAGGTACAGAAAACAAATTGCAACTCTCTGGAAATCACCCGCAGTATGAGAACTGGAGCCCCTCTTCAAAAAAAACATGTTCTTCTTCCTATTTCTCCAACTGACAGTAATATAAGCTCCCGGCTTTTGTCAGTGGTTCATCTCCAGTTACCTTAAAATTATGCTTGAAAGCAGAAAGATGCTTTTTTCCTTCCTGCAGAAAGGGCACGCAGTTATTTTTAGCAGCATCTGAATGGCAAAATTGTTTGATGTTCATAATTTATCAGTGATTTTCTGGGACTAACAAGTTGTATTTTGGGTATAGACAATAAAACAAAGTTTAAAATGATAAACAACACTTCTAACAATAATTTAAAGGTGGATGATGAACACAGGTAGTAATGGATCCATTTCTTTTGCTTATCTACTTTTGCCATTATTAGGCATTTAACAATGCTATTGTAGAATGATCGTTATCTGTGTGATACTTTTATCTCCCTACCACCTTTTAAACTCCTTGAGGCAAGTCTGTGACCTTAGTGACCTTGCCTCTCCTGTAGGGTCTGGCAGCCTGTCTGACAAACAGTAGACATTTATAAAGTCTATTTAAGTAAATGAAAGTTCAAAGTATTTCCTTTCCTAAAATTTTCACAAAGAGACATTGTCACTTTCACTGTGGGAGATTTTCATGAGAGTTTATTGAGGATTCATCATTATTTATTTATTTATTTTATTCTTTTATTTTTATTTTTGTTTATCCTCACCTGAGGATATTTTCCCATTGATTTTCATAGAGAATGGGAAGGAGGATGGGAGACAGAGAGAAAGAGAGAAACATCGATGTGAGAGAGACACATGGAACCATTGGTTGTTCCTGCACAACCCGGACTGGGACTGGGGATTGAACCTGCAACCCAGGTACATGTCCTTGACTGGGAATCAAACCCGAGACCCTTTGTTCTGCCAGCTGATGCTCTAACCGCTGAGCCAATCTGGCCAAGGCAGGATTCACCATCATTTATATTCATATAATTTTTTTTCAGAAATTAAAAAAAATTAGAGCAATGAAAAGAATACAACAAATACCCATATTCCTGCCATGCTGAGTTAACTATGGTTAGCATTTGATTATATTTATTTCTTTAAAAAAAGAGAAAAAGCATTGCCAAGACAGTTAAGGTCTTTTTGGGGCCCCTGTTACAATGTTCTCCCTTCCCTCATACGCCACAGAACCAACTGCTCTTGTTATGTATATTCAGTATACTATTAGTTCACGTAGTTAATCTTTATGTCATCCAAATTTGCCTGAGATTTTGCTCATAATTTTTTGTGTATCTCAAGACTTTTTCCTGGATCTGCTCCTCACCACCCCCACCACCTCAGATTATTAAAGTAAATTTGTCTAGATTATGTCTACCCGAATGGTTTTTTGTTCGCCTTCGTTCTTAGCAATCTGTATATGATCTTAAATACAGTTATTTTCTCTCAGAAAATATTACTCAATTTTTTCTGCCTTTAATTATTTACACTGATATTTCTATAGCTAGTTTAATTCATTCTATGTTAATCTACCGTATGCTCTTTTTAAGGTTTTCAGAAGTCCACATTCTGTTTCGATGTTCCATATTCATTGTGCTAGTTGTGGATTTCTTTCTATTTCTCTTGCCTTGGAATAACAAATCCCAAATATTTTTTATTCCTGCGACTCATGTCTTTAATAATAAATTCTGGAAAATTCTTAGCTCCTCCCAATCTTTCTAATCTTCTCTTCCAAAGCAATGTTTAAATGAAAGAGATGTGCGTTGCATCTTCTCTTTCTGTCTTTTCTGTTTCATTACTTCTCTTTCTTATTTTATAACGACTCAATTCTCTTGAGGATTTTGGATTGATTTTGTGAGCTCAATCTTCAATTTTACTGATGATCTCTTTAGTGGTGACTAGTTACTTTTTAGCTTGTCAACTGAAATTTTAATTTTATAAGTCCATTTAAATTCCAACTGTAAGTATCTAATCATTTTAATTTTTAAACCTATATTTGATAATTCTATTATCGCAAGTTCTTTAAAAAAATTTTTTTTAACCCTCACCCAAGGATATGTGTTTATTGATTTTTTAGAGAGAGACATCAGTGTGAGAGAGAAATATCGATAGGTTGCCTCCTGTAAGTATCCCAGTCGGGATTGAAGCCACAACCTTTTGGCGTACGAGGTAACACTCCAACCAACTGAGCCACCCGGTCAGGGCTTATCTCAAGTTCTTAAAGCATTAGGTTTTTTGGTGGTGCCTGGTGGCTTCTGTTTGTGAAGAATCCCTTCCTTATATGTGAGCTCGTGTTTGGCAGGGCATGACGTGTAGGACCCTGTGTGTTTTGAAGAAGGTAATTTCTTCCAGAGAGTATGTGCATTTCCTTATGTAGGGACACCACCATCTGGGGAAAACTTTTATGTTACTTTCTCACCCTAAGGGTTCTCAGATGACATAGATAGTATACATTCAGGTTTGAAATGTGGGAACACAGGAGACCTAAGTTCTTTGGGGAGGATTATTATTTTTTCCACCTAGATGCTAGCCCTAGGCAGACAAGAGAACTTTCATTTCCCTGGACAGATGGATGATGTCCTCCAAATCTACCCTTTAATGGAGGGTTTATCCCATCAAGAGTCCTGGCTTCATGAGAAGGTCTTTTGTTCTAACTATCTTGCCTCACATGAGCTCAGGGCTTCAAACCCTTCCCCTGTGTGACTGCCAGAGCCCAAGTCCCTTGTGATGGGAAATGTACCTCCACTCCACATATCCACAGCACCAACTCTACTTGCTGCTTGTTTATAAGTCTCCTCTTTGTTTTGTTCCTTGGGGATATATATTTCTTGGGAGATATTTATTATATTTCCCAGAATTTCTAGCGTTTTTTAAAGAGGAGAGTGTTTCCAGTTATTGGGAGCACACACTGCATTTCCAGAAACTGATGTGTCTATTGGGTTTTTGTAGATAATCATATTTTTCATGTCAGATGACAATTTTATTTCTTCCTTTCCAAAATATATATATATTTTTTCTCATGGTTTAATTTGCCAGGACCTTTAATCTTGAACTTAATGGTAATTTTATCTTTCAGAATGATGATGACTATAGATTTCTGGTCGATGTATTTAATCACATGAAGCAAGTTCTCTTCTAATCTCAATTTCTTAAGATCAAAAAAAAATCAGAAATGGGTTTAAATGTATTTTATGCTTTTCCTGTATGTGTTAAAATCTTTTTTTTCTATTAATATCTGGATTTTGACAATCACATTGATAGTGTTTCTAATGTTGAACTATATTTTTATTTCTGAGGTGAACCCAAATGATCATGATATAATTTTCCCCCAACATTTTATTTTGAAAATTTTCAAACCTGTAGAAAAGTAAAAGGTAACATTTCAGTGACAGCCATGTATCTTCTATCCATGTTTGTTAACTTTTCACATATTTGGTATATCTGTCTGTCTCTTTTCTTTTGTGCACATATATACACACACACAAATACAAACAAAAATGACAGGTAGCAAAATATGTCATCACAAAATTTGCTACTTTGGCATAGGATTATTTTGAGCTGAAGGTAATTGAGAATAAGCAAATACAAGAAAAGCTCACTGTTCTCCCGCCCCCTCACTACTGCCCAAAAGCAAGACATCAATTTATAAAGGTGTCTCCTCTACCCTCTCTATCAGAAGTTAATCACTGGAGTAAACTTATGAGCCCAAAGGTAGCACCAGAGGAATCTACATAAACCTTGCTAAAACTGTCCCTTATCTACTATTAGTTTCCCCATATATTGGCCTTCCCACAATTTACCCTGCTAGAAACTCAAAGTCCTTTTCCTTCTTTGTCTTGCTACTTCTCTAAAACTGTATTGTTCTTTTGTTCAGATGCTATCTATATAAGCCCAAGTTCTAACCACCCCTTTGAGTTCCTCATTGATGAGTGCTCCCATGTATACATGTGATGCACATGTTAATAAACTTCCATTTGTTTTTCTCTTGCTAATATGTCTTTTATTGGTCTAATTTATAGGTCCTTAGCCAAAGAATCCAAGACGAGTAGAGGAAAATATTGTTTTTTCTTCCCTACCAACACACATAGTATATCTTAATGAACTATTTCAAAGTAATTTCTAGATACTTTAGCATCTATCTCCTAAGAAAAAGAACATTCTCTGACATAACTACAAAGCTATTATCACACTCAAGAAATTTTATAATATTTCAAATACTATTGTTAAATAAGAACATTAAATACACTCCCTAATTTATATTTGAAGATTCAAATACAAATATAGATGAAACATTGCTGTTATGGCAAGCCCACACCTGGCCACAGAAGAGAATAAAATGCAAAAATAAAAATGTGGGTTTTGATGAATGAACACAACACTTCAGTGGGAACAAAGTGCAGATATTGCCGTGGCTTTGGCAAGATGTAGGTCACCGCTGACTTCAAGAAGGGCCGCTCTAGGAGAGTGCGGAAAGTAAAAGCTTTTGCTGGAGGGGGTGGAAGAGAGAAAAGGATGGGAGGAGTTGGAAACAGTGAGGCCAGAAATCCTTTTGAGAAATTTTGCCATGAAGAGGAGCAGAGAGAGAAATAATGGCTGGGGAAGGACACAGAGTCACAGAGGTTTCCTTTTTTTTCTAATTGGGTGATATTAAAGCGTGTTTATATGTCAAGTGGAATAATCCAACAGAGAAACATGTATTAATAAAAAAGTAAAATGTAAGTAATTGTACAAATGGCATCCTTGAGAAAGTGAGACCGTCTGTAATAAGTGGAGTCTAGTGTTCACTAGAGGGGCACTTCTCTCACTGTAGGAAGAAAGCAATCAGAGAGCGAGCCTAGCACAGCGAGGTCTGTGGGAGAATGGAAATGCTCTAAACCAGAAGTCCGCAATTTCTTCTGTAAGGGGCTCTGTGGGCCATGCTGCCTCCGTGGTAGCTGCTCAAGGCTGCTTCTGCATGGTGAGAGCCGTCATTGACGACACGCGAATAAACAAGTGTGGCTTTCTATGGTGTGCACACTGAAATTTGAATTTCCATGTGTCATGAAATAACTTTTCATTTTTTCCCAAAATTTATAAAATGTGAAACCCATTTTCAGTTCATAGGTTGTACAGAAAAAAGAGCATGGGACTAGAGTTGACCTGCGGGTTATAATTAGCGGACCTCTGTTTTCCATTGGCTGCAATTATTTTTCCATTAGGCATCAACCAGAGCTGTTATCAGCTGAGAGCATGGAAAACATGGGGATGCGATGTTCAGTTCTGTGAGGTGTTGAACAAAACCAGAGCCAGGCAGTGATTGAAGTGGTAAAAACAGATTTTAATCAGGAACTATTGCAATCAGGGAAAAGCGACCTCAGTATATAAATGGGCTCAACTCCAAAATGCAAAGAACAAGTGGGATTTATAGCCAAGGATAACACTTGGGGTTGTAGTAAGGGTCAGTGGATGGAAAATGACTAAGAAGAGACATCAAGAGAAGGGGGAGTTCTTGCTAAATTGACCTAAGAGGACCCTTGCTGAAGGCAGGCGAATGTGATCATATATCACTGCGGGATGATGGGTGATGAGGTATTTGATCAGATATTGAGGGTGATCAGATATCAAGCATGAGAGCTTCTCACTAAACTGACTTAGCAGGATTCTTAACTGAAACTGAGAACAAGGCCTAAGGATGAGGCCTAGTTGAGAAAAGGCCCAGAGGAGCCTGAGTAAAGTTAGGTCAGAGGAGAAGAGAAGATATGAAATAGTCATTCTGAAGTATGGGAGATAAACTTTATTAAGGCTAAATAGTAATATTATTTTGCTAAATCAATTGTTCAATTGAGACTTGCAGTTAAAAAAAAAAAAAAAAAGAAATAAGATGAGTCCATCAGAAATGCTGTGATTGTCTCCCGGCTCACTCAGTTGATATGGTGCGGGTCAGGGGAAATGGTTGCTTAGACATCACCAGAACCGGGTATGGCTGAGGGAGTTCGAAGGAGGAAGGGAGACCCAAAGAATTTAACAGTATCTGCTCTGTACTGAACCCTAAATAGCTACAGGGAGAAGTTAGGTATTATGTCATATTATGTAGTAAAACTGTAACATTATTGGAGATCTCAGCGAGGTCAGAACGTTATTGGAATGCAGTTAGAATACACTGCAGAAGCTGAGAGTCAGAAAAAAAAAAAAAGAAAAAAAATGATAATTTAGAAATAGTGCAGCTGACAAGGTATGGCCGTGAGTTACATGCTTGAGGTGGGACTGAGTGAAGAACTATTGGAGCTAAAAAGTGTTGAAAGTGGATTTTGAAATCACAATAAATTGTGGCGAAAGGTTAAATAGTCCAGCAGTTTACAGTCATTGGTGGGTTCGGGGGGTGGGGAGGTGGGTAAGGGACCATATTTGAAGTAAATGAAAAGTGATTAGGGGTTTTGAAGTAGGCTTGTTGCCGAAGAGTTTGGGTTCTTGTCTCCTGATACAAAAGAATTTAGATGAGGGACACTGATCAAAGCAAAGGCAGATTTATTAGGCTCTGCAGAGGGCAAGAGCACTGAGAGACCCTCCCAGGCCCTGCACGCCGAATGTGACCTTAGGAGCTTTTATTGCTTGGAAACACAGACGTTGCTGGGGTTCACCAATCAGGATGTAGGTTGGCTGGAACGCTGGGGTCCCACTGAAGTCCGGGTGCATGTCAGTAAAGTGTAGCATTCTGGGATTGTGCAAGACTTATTATGGGATGCAGGAAGGGACTTTCCCAACCAGGTATTGAGTTTGTGTGTGGTTTGTGGCTTGGCTTTAGATCTGAAAATCAAACTTAAAAGAAGTCAGGTTAGTCTCTGGACCATTGTTTTAGAGCTACCTATTGATAATGGCCATAGTTCTGGCAGGGCTTGACCCGATGGAGCAATTCTGGGAACATTTTTTTCTACCTGTTTTAAGCTGCTATTCAGTTTAGGGGGCAAATGGCATTTTGTTTTGTTTTCTGTGTTTCCAAGAAGAAAACAGGAACTCTTGCCTGACAATATCTTGGCATGTATTTACTGTTTGCTCTTAGTTGAAACCTTCCATGAAATAAATATTCTATATACTTTTTTTTCCTTTATTGATTTTTAGAGAGATAGGAAAGGAGTGGGAAAGAGAGAGAGAAACATCGATGAAAGAACATAGATTGGCCGCCTCCTGCATGCCTCCCACTGGGGATCGGGCTCACAACCTGGGCATGTGCCCTGACCGGGAATCAAACCGACCACCTCTTGGTGCATGGGTCGATGCTCAACCACTGAGCCACACCGGCCGGGCAGAAATAAATATTCTTAATGAGATGCACTCTCTGCGCCCAGTTAGGAACCTTTACACTGTCTTCTGGTTGATTACATTTCCTTTACGGTCACAATTCTTTCTAACTGTGTCATACAAAGGAGTGCTCTTCTGAACTGCCCCCCAAACTCCCCAAAAGTAAAGAGCTCCCTGTTCTTCATAAAATTCAACGTGGAGCATGTTTAGCTGAATATCTGCATATTATTGGTAAAATGTGTGACTTTGCCTTTGATCTGCCTCTTGAAAATCAATAAGCCCTTACAAATGCAAAATGTAGAAAAGTGGGGAGAAATAATTTTTTCTCTGGGTTGAAGCTACATTGCTTCTTTTGGTGGTTGGAGACTAAAAATCTCCTTAAAGAAGCTCTGTGTTACATAGTCACAAATCCCAGGACAACAGTTGGGTTATACAACATTCACCCATTGGCTTGGAAGGAGCCAGTGTGTCAGGCCACCCGCGGTGGGCAGTGAACACAGGCTGGTTAATACTGGGTCTAGATCGAGAGAAAATTAAACTGTTAGTTATCAGAGTGCAGTATCTGCTAAGAGCATGAGAGCAAACATTGAGATAAGGGTCAGGTTTATTATGATTAGGAGAAAGAAGATTGTATATGAAAAAAATGGAAAACAGATGAAATGAGCGTTTTTAAATAAAAATGATAAATTAGCATAATTGAATTAAAACAAACAAACAGAAGACCTGCATAGAGTAAAAACCACTAGAGAAGTCAAATTGTAATCAAAATTTCTCCTCTACCTACTCACCCACCCCAAAAATACACCAGTCCTAGTTTATAGGCATTTTTTTTTGCAAATTTTCAGAGTGGCTAAACTATAGCTTATTTAAAATGCACCTAAAAATATAAATAGAGCTAAAGCTATCTGACTCATTTTTATTACCTTGATTAAAAACAAAATGGAAAAACACAGTACAAGAAAATAAAATTGCAGGCCAGGAAATTGAATCTAACAACATATTACAAATAATCATCATAAACAAGTTGGTCTATTGAAGAATGAAATCATAGTTCAACATTAGAATTTCTGTCAATATAATGCTCCACAGTACCTGGAGATTAATAAAGAAAAAAAGCCTTTGATAAAAGTCAACATCAACTGATGATAAATATGGTAGCAATAAAGACTCTTTTCAAAACTAGAGCAGAATGGGATTTTCTTAACTCAGTAAAGGATATAAAATATCAAAAGTAAACATGATTTTGAGTGGTCAAGAGTTAGAATGTATTCTCATTAAATTCAGGAATAAGACAGGATGCCTGCTATTATTTTACCATCAAAGTATAGGTCCTGGTGCTTCTACTAAGAAGGAGAAATGAAATGAAAGGCACTGTTATCAGTGAGATGCTCTCTGTGTCCCTGTTACTGGTGGAAGTGGAGCTCTTGGGGTGTGGTGGGAACAAGAATTTCCTGAGGTCCCCACGGGAGGATGAGGTATCATGGAAAGCTTTATCGATGATCTAACATTAAGGGAGTTCCCCTCCAAGGTCCTATCTTCCTCTGTTCTGCCACGGAAAAAGTCCGATTTTGTCTTCAGCAGGGCTAAGATCAAAGGCACTGCCCAGAATTTCCACTCCATATAAAAGCACAGTCCAGTCTAGCATTCTGGCTAGCTTAGCTTGTGTTCTCAGCTATAATCCACTGTTTTAGGGGCCGCATGGTGGGCGAGTGTGAGTCATGGAGCAAGCAATGGCCAGGAGGCAGAAGCAAAGCAAGAGGAACAAGAGAGTGAGAACTCTTGTCTCAGGGTTACAACTAGGAGCTAAACTAATTAAACCTTCAAGATTTCTCATGCTTGTAGTAGCTCTGCCCTCCTAGCCAATGATCTTTTTCCCAGGCTAGATTGACAGGCAAGCACCTTTCCTACATCACCCGGACTTCACTGTGTATGTGTCCATTTCCCTCTTTGTTTGATCCCTTCCCCCAGTGATCTGCAGAGAATGGACTAGTGACTGATTGCTTGGGGAGTATAAAGTTGCAGCTTCCTGGTGAAGCTGCCCAGATGACCAAGCTTATAATGCCTGGCCTTCCCATTGCTTTCTTCCTAGTATTAATATTAATCACTAGCTAGTTATGACGGTAACAGTATGAAGACCAGAAAGCAAAAGGTAAAACTGAAACTGTCGTTGCTTGAAAATATGGCATCTCTTAAGAAACAAATTAAGAGAATAAATGGGCAAACTCTGAACTCAAAGAGAGCCCAACAATACACAAAATTCAATGATGTTTTATTACACCATCAATAACAAATGAAAAAAATATAATAGAAAATATTACACCAGTTTTAAAAGTATAAAAAAAATAAGTTTTTTCAAGAGCTAGTCAAAGTATGGCTTGGCTGAGGGTTTAAACAATGAACACCACTGCAGAGAAAACTAAGTCAAACACTAGTGTTTTCAATTACTTATTTTACCACTGGTCTGTGTCCTAAACCCCAGTTTAGTCATGTTAAATCTAATAATTCTCACCAACAGATCCTTCTGATTGGAATAGCCTTCCTAGCCAGAATCTGCTTGGTTACTCTGTCCGAGACTGAGCTTCCTGAAGGTATGACTGATGCCTCACAGTACTTGGCACGTAAGAAGAGGGCAGAGCACATCTTTCTTTGTTGAATGGCTGGCACTTGGACAATATTTTTCTGTGTGTGTACAGTTGTTATATATTTTTAACATATTTGGTTACCTGACAAAATAGATTTGTTAGAAAACAAAATTCAACCAAGTGAATGTGAGGATCTAACTGGCTTTATTAAGCGATTCATGAATTCAGTAGCATCCCATCTAGCAACCAGAAGGGCACTCAGCCGGGCTGTGCAAAATGACAGGTTTATATAGGAAGAAGGGTGGGGCAAAGGAGCTATTAACAAAAGAAAAGAAATAATTATGTTTTCGTTAGGGGGAAGAGAGTGGGAAGGGTTTTTATTATGCAGATTGCCTCTTCTTTCATTGGGCAGCAGAGAGGGCCCACATGACAGATTACTTGACCAGAAGATGCCCCAGTGGCTGATTAAGATTATATCTCTAGAAGAGGTTGAAACTGCAGTTAGATCAGGTATTAAGTCTAGATTTCATATCATGGGCTTTTGGCACAAGTAATGCCATTTTGGGCCTGTGGTTTTCTGTTTCATGGTTTGGAAGTGTTTTGTGTGGTGCTCTACACATATGGAGGGCTGATATTATAACTTTTATTTCTCCTAATGATGCTATTAACTTCTGGTCCTCAAAGAAGACTACTCTGCAGAAGCTTTCAGCCAAGGACTCAGAGTTTGTATTTGTGGTGAAATGCACTTTCCCCACGAAAAGGCTGCACAGGATGGTGCTTCAGAATAACTCCAGGCCCACAGGCCACTGCAAACACCCCATTCAAGGATTTGTGTAGGCCCTTAACGCTGGGACTGGGCATTGCACACTCAGTCATTCATTAGGAGCCTTCTCCTCTCATGCTTTTGTTTTGAAGTCACTAAACCCAGATTGAGTTTCCTGCTCCTGCTTTCCTCCTTAAAAGAGCTCTTCCAGTTGCTTCTGAGAGAAGAAGATTGCCTTTTACAAGCCCACCACTCTCTGGGAAGGAAACCTACCTAGAAAGGAAGCTGGTCCCCTGCACTGCCTTCCCTGCAGCTTTGCTGGCGTCCTGGTCGCATTGCCCTTTATCTTCATGATTCCTTCTCTGTCCTAATATAGAAATAACAACAACAATAATACCTTATATTTATGAACTTTTTTATAGTTTACATAATTCTCCAAAACTTTTTCATTAAAAAAAATTTCCTTCTGCCTTCAAATAGAGTTTTACTGAGGAGCTTAAACTAAATGACCAGATTAACGGGCTGGCATGCTCCAGTTAATGAGTGTGTGGTAGAAGACAGAAGGGAAGGTGTGTCTCAGATTTCCAAGGGCTCTGCTTCCTAGGCTGGTGGACCAAACCTCAAAGCCACTGACATGCATTATTACTGCAACCCTTCAAACCATAGTGGGCAGGCATCTTTAATTAAACATTCCCAGGTACCTGATTTTAAGCAATGTAGCCAAGGTCTTACACCTAATACGTAGTAGAGCCAAGACTGGGGCCACTATCTTTTCAAAGGAGACCAGTACTCTTTTCACAGACATGATGGGTAACTACAATCTGGGCAATAATACATTTTACATGTGAAGTGAGTAATGCTATATGCATTTTTGTTAGTTATTATACTCGTAAATATTTTTCTTCAACTAAAAATGCGTCCAACTGATTAAATAAATGATGGTACATCTTTTCAATGGACAGTTTTGGGGTCATTAAAATAATTTCATTGTTAAATGAAGAAAAATAAGAGAGAACAGTGTTCTACATAGTTTTTAGTGGGCTGTTATTGGTGTAAAAGTGTATATAGGTACATCTGTTTGCATTTGTGCATGTGTATGTGTCCAGGAGATGACGGAAGAATGCACTGGAAACTGTTGACACGAACCCCTTCCAGGAGAGATATAGGTGACTGGGGATTAGGAGTGGGAGGGAGAATTACTTTTTACTTCATATCACTAGGTACAGTTGGAATTTTGAACCATCTGCGTTCAATTACAATTAGAAAATAATTATTACATATAAAAACTTGGTCTATGGCAATCTGTTTTTACTAAGGGCTATATTCTGGCCCTCAACCATATCAGACTCCCCATGACATGTTCTCATGTTACTGTCTACCATATCTTTAACATATTCATCAGTTTTCAATAATTCAGTTGTTTCGTGATTAATTGATTAATGCCACTCTTTCATAAGACTGTAAGCTCCAGAAAGTCAAGACCATGTCTATTTTTGCTCCTTTTATCCTATCAGGAAAAATTGTCCAAGACTGAAAATGGGTGAAAGGTTACTGGAATCCTTTCAATGTCTAGTGGACCCTCCAAAGAGAATCTGATTCTCTAAAGGTCTGCGTCTTGGACTATCTTTCAACTGACTAAGCTACTTTAGAGCTCTCTATGGGTAGAAGTTAAGTTGTAGAAAACTGATCATTATGCAAATGATTCTTTGGCTAGAAATTCAAAGAATTTATCTGGTAGCTTACACCTTATTGAAAAGATAACACCCCAAACATTACTATTTATTGCCATGTGGGATATTACCCAATCTTGTATCTATTAGTCAATTACTTTCAACATTCTTGATGTTATATATATAATATATTTATATGTTATATATTCATATATTATATATAAGTATGTAATATATAAATATATAATACATATAAATAACATCTATATTCATTTTTCAAATTCATCTTCAAATCAGTTTTTAACATTTTACTACTATTAAGTCAGAAACTGGGAAGATCTGAGCTGTTCCCTTACTTGCAGAAAAGCCAGACTGTGAATAGGAAGTCACACCTTTGTTATTCACAGCAGTAACGGTGTAGCACCGGCTGCTCACGCCCAGCACCTTGTGGGTGGTGTACTGAGAATCAGATGGTTACACCAATGCATGCAGGAGGTTGCAGCACTGGAGAAAAACTCCAAAAGTATGACTCTCCGAGCTTATGGCGGAGCTGAAACACTCACCGCTCCTCCCCTGCAGAGAAAGAGAGATTACTTTTTGCTAAGAATGTAAACAAATCCTCTCATGGAGGAGGGGGTGGTGTCTACCCTGGATAGTACACATTTGACTACCGGGAAGAAAATGTTGCTATTGTTAGTATGAATAGAAAGGAAGCAAAGGGAGACTCAGAGGTTGTTGAGCATATTCTGCTGGGAAGCAGAGGTCTGTTCGCTCTACCAGGAAGCTACAGCTTCACACCCCCAGAGATGGCAGCATTGTCCCTCCAAGGGGATAAACACCTACCTAATTGTGCGTGGGAGGAGGGAGTGGGAGAGATAAGGACATGTGCAATAAAGTCAAAATGGTATAGGGGGAGGTGCTGGACCATGGCGGCCTGTCAGTCTAGACTGGAAAAGATCATTGCCTAGGGGGTGGAGCCAATGCAAGCAGGAAAGTTTCCAGTTCCTTCCAAGCCTGAGAATACATCATTCCAGGCGAACAAAGAAGCTCTCTCTCTTTTGCTTGTGACCCACACTCACCCCGTGCTCTCGCCTATTCTCTCTCCACAGCCATGTGGCCCTCGAAGCTGCACATGGACCCCACACGCAGGCTCCAGCTGGGAGCCTGGGTCCAGCAGCAAAGCAACAGATTGCAGCCAGGAACACAAGCTAAGCTAGCCAGATGCTGGACTGGGACTAAGCCTTAATATAGCACAGGATCTCTAGACACTGACTCTATTTCTGGCCCTGATTTTCCATGGCAAGATGGACAGATATAGGACCTTGGGGAACTCCTTTAATTTTGCTTCCCGAATAAACCTTGCCACCAGACCTCACCCTCTCTTGTGGGTCCCTGGAAATGCTTTTCCTCGTGACACCACAGGAGCCCCACATCCACCAGCAACAATAAGAACAATTTTATTAATCTTTGCATGGGAGCCAACGCCTCCACCGTAAAGGGGGCAAGTAATGCATGTGCAATATACTTCAAATGGGAAAAGCAGATGGTTCTGAGAAAAAAGGGTAACACTCCTTATCATTACAGCATATCAATTTCAATGCTTTAGGAGGCTCACGCTGTGTAAGAATAAGATGTGATACAGGAAGGATTGCTTGCCAACACTGATTCCCTCGTTAATGAGTTAAGTAACATCTTTGACATCTATTCATTTTATACATACAGGCATACCTCAGAGACGTTGTGCGTGTGGTTTCAGACTACTGCGACAAACAAGGATCTCAATAAAGTGTCGTAACCTTTTTGCTGGTGGAGAGTCTTGCCTTCAATTTATAAAAAAAATTCAGCATTGGAGAAGCACAATGACGTGAACTGCAATAGAACAAGGCATGCCTGTATACAAAACTCAGAATTTTAGCATTTTGAAAATTATACTTTAGAAATTCCAGTGTCTTTCATAGTACCTAGCAAATAAAAGATGTTCAACAAATGTTTATTGAAGAACTAATAAATAAATAAGAATTTTTTTTCAGAAAATGATTATGGAACTTTAATGATTTATGTATTATACTCCCAAACCCTCCTTCTTTTTTTCCATTTTTTTACTGGTGGGACTTATGACATAAGCATTATTTTTATTTATTTATTTTATCCTCACCCGAGGACACTTTTGCATTCATCTTCAGATAGAGCAGGAGGGGAAAAGGGAGGAAGAGAGAGAGAGAAACATCGATGTGAGAGAGACCCATCAACTGGTTGCCACCCACACGACCCCAACTGGGTCCGGGGACAAACTGTAACCGAGGTACGTGCCCTTAGTGGGAACTGAACCCTGGACTCTCTGGTCCACGGGCCGACGCTCTAACCGCTGAGCCAAACTGGCCAGGGACACATAAGCATTATTAATTGAGCTACTTTATCCTAAAAACGAGTCTATCTCACTTTACATATTATGTCCTGTGTTTCTTCACTTCTTTTCAAGAGATTAGCCATTAACTGCAACACATCTTATACCCTTGAGCAGGAAAGGGGCGCTTGACACTCATGTGTGATGTTCTGAGAAGAAAAATGGGTCTAAACAGGCAAGTTCCAAATTCCCTTGATTGTAGTTAATATTGATTAGAACTCTTTTTTCTTGAAAATAACAGAAAATCAATTCAAAGTACTCTAAGCTAAAAAGAAAATGTATTGGAGGGGTAATGAACTATGTCGTTGCCTTTGAGGGCAATGGAGCCGCTGAACCTTGGGAAAGTCAGGATGCTGTGCTGCAGGGGACCTGGGGAGCCTTCTCTCCATCCCTCAGTTCTGCCTCTCTCTGCACATCTGTTCCATTTCTCTCTCTCACTGCTTTCTCATTAGCTGCATGGCCCGGTAGGAAATGGCTGGCACCTCCTTCTCCCAAGGAACAGTTCCGTGTTGCAGATTGGTGACTCCGTAGGAAACTGAACTCTTGCTCCCTCCAGCTAAAGAATTGCTTTCCAATTCCCAGGGGAGAGACGGATTGTCCCGCTGTGCCGGGTCCACAGTCAGCGAGGCCTGAGGATGCGGGGGTGGGGCCGGCATGCTGTAAGAATGCGTCTGCTCCTAGGATAACCTTGCGAATAGCAGGGAAAAAAGGTATTTCTAGAAAAGTAGAGTTAGTCAGATAATTCAATAAGAGCTCTCTAGAGTAACTTTTCAAAACAATTTGTGAAAAAGGAGAGCATCAGCCCAGCAAGCTGGGAAAGCATTAAAGAGGGCAGAGGCACAGTCTGGTCATTAAGAAAGAGAATGGAGAATGTAAAATTGTGGAAAACAGAATAAACGAGACTCAGAGGGAGAATGGAGAAAGTGGAAATTTTCCAGAACGCTGATAATGGTGCTTGCATTTTCCTAGAGCTGTTTGGAAGGCTAACAGACAACGTTGTAAAGCATTTTGTTATCTCTTTTATTTGTTCAATAGAACTTTTGTCAATGACACAGGTGTTCTATATCTGCCCTCTCCAATTCGTCGTCCACGAGCCACGTGTGGCCATTAAATGCTTGAAATGTAGCTCATGTGACTGAGCAACTGAACTTACATTTTACTTAACTTTAATTCATTTAAATTTAAATAGTCAGGTGGCTAGTGGCTACCATATTGGATACTGTAGCCTCATACTGAGGGACAGAACATACAAACAGACAAATGTCACAAATAAAGACTGAATTCTCACTCACAAACTGCAGCAAGCTGCCTAGGAAACCAGTCCTCTTACCTACAATAGCCAACCCAGGAGGCCAGCCCACTCTACAGCAGACGTAGGAAGCCAGGCCACTATGTCTGGTAACAACCAGGAAGCCAAAGGGTCACCCCTGTAACATTCGGGCCCAAAGGACCAGAATTTGATTAATAACTGACAGCTTCACTAATTTCTGTCCCTGCTTCCTTTTAGGACCAACCAGGAAAAGCCAAATAGGCACCCTTCACCGATCACGTACCATGCCCCCTTTTCATTAGCCCATCTAATGTCTTCGTGCCAACAGGGTACAGTCCGGGCACACCAGGAGCTTTCCCTTTTTCCACTGTAAATCTTTCCCACTCCTTTGCCTGCCTGTGAGTCTCTGCCAAAATGTAAGTGATGGTGTCTGCCTCCTGTGCTATAGCAACTTTGAATAAATAGCCTTTGCTTGTTCTCATTGGGTGGTCTTTGTTTATTTCTACATAAGATTGATTTAGGGTGTTTCATTTATTCCTGTCTGTCACAGGGAAGGCCAGAGGCTTAGAGATGACCATGACCTTGATCGGCTTGGCATGTGTTCCTCAGTACTGTACTTTTATGGTATCTTATGGGACATCATTCTTTCATAGAGAATTATGTTTTTAAAAAATTGGCAAAAACTCCAATCATCCTTAATACCTGGGGGCATGCACTCAATTGCTTATATTTATTACACATGCCCATTTACAAGTGTGTAGATTAGGGTAGCCAGAGTTTGCAAACAAAAATATAAAACACCCAGTTAAATTTGAATTTCAGATAAACAAGGAAATCCGTTTTTTGTGTAAGTATATTCCATGCACTATTTGTCCTATTATGCTAAAAAAATGATTCATTGTTTACCTGCCATTTAAAATGAAGTTATATACACATATGTGTAACCAATGGACATAGACAACAATGCTGCGGGTGGGGGTGGGGGTGGGGGTGGGGGGATCCGGAGGAGGGTGTCTGGGGGGGGGGGAAGGAGAAACATCTGTAACAAAAATAAAGTAATAAAAATTGCACAAAAGAGTTGGCATCCTGTATTTCATCTGGCAGCCCTAGTACACATGCGCCTCCCAGTGTGTGAATATGTCCCTTCCGCAGCCGGGTTTTATGTAGGGCACAAACTTAAGGCAGAAGGGCAGACAGAACCAGAAATGTTTCTAAGTATCCTATTTTGCCATGTCCGCCTTTCCTTGGATGGAAGGAAGGAGTGGGGTGGAGATAAGAGGAAAGCAGAGCAGAGCACTGATGAGTTTGCATGTGCTCAGGGGCCAGGGTACCAGATGGACGGGATCCCAGGATACCATCACCTTGTGGCAGCCATGGTGTCTGTGCCCTGGCAGGCCAGTGCTGAGTAAATGCCAAGGGAGATTTTATAGCTCTGGAATCCTTCTAGGGACCCAGAAATGCAGTTCATCTCACTGAATTGGGATAGGTTTCTGTATCTGCCTTGTCTACTTGATCCTAGCTCAGCAAACCTACAGAACTCGCTCATTCATTAACAATTTTCATTAGAACCTACAATGTGCTAGGCATTGTTCTAGTTGATAGGAATTTTGATGAAAATAAGAAAGAAAATGTCCCTGCCATTATGGGTCTTATATTCTACTCCAGGAGAAAAATGACAGAGGAATAAAAAATGAATAATTATATATGTACCTGATAGCAACAAATGATCTGAATCAAAGTGAAGCACGGTAAATAGAAAGAAAGTGAACAGAGTCAGTGCCAACTCCTTCCTCAAATAATCAAAATAACTTGATAAAGCAAAGCTAATTTAATTACCACTGTGATCTCAGTGGTGAAAGGGACAGAACTACCTTGAGAGTTTTAGAAGCCTCAGATGGAGACAGAAAAGGTGGGATACTGATGAGTTTTAGGGAGTCTAGTTTAAGGCAGAGCCTTCAATGTCAGACCTGATTGGAATTGTTGTACACACAGAGGCTTGGGTTTGGGAGACAGCTTTGAAGAGAAAATTGTGTTTGTTGAGCCCAGCTGAGCACTCTATTGTTCTGAGAAGAAGGAATTTAATTAAACAAAATCTAGTGATGTTTGGAAAAATGGATATTAGGAAGTTCTTAAAATAAGCAACAACATTATCTGCAAATTAAGTTTCCTGGGCAAGAGTTTCCCAGGATGGTGACATCTGCTTGCTACAGAAAGTGAGCTGTGTGGCTGAGATAATTTGAGGGTTAGGGGCTATTGTAGTTAGTGTGGTCAGGGATGGTCTCTGTACTACTTGATGACACCTGATGACTGATGTGTAGGGTGAGCCAAGGCAGTTCTAGAAAAGAGCTTTCAGAAAGGAGAAAAAGAAAAGGCCACGTCCCTGGGATGGGAACGATGTTGAGTACTCAAGGACCAGCAAGAGAATTTAGAGAGGAGAGCCTTAGTGAGCAAGGGAGAGATTACCTTGGGGATGTAGTCAGGAGCCAGCTTGTTAAGGACCTTCCCAACCCCAGGAAAAAGTTTGGATTTAATTCTATGTGATATGAGAAGGAAGCAATGTTTTTCAAAGGAGGAGTGATCTGATTTATGGGTTAAAGGACCACTTGGGCAGCAAGAGCAGTAAGGAGGCCATTGTCAGGTGGTCCAGGTGAAAGATCAGGTCGCTTGTTCTTCAGTTGTAATTCTGGAGGTGATGAGAAGTCTCTGATGTAGAGATATATTTTAAAGGTAGATGAACTGGATGTGGGGTGTGAGAAGAAAAGGAATCAAGGGTAACTCCTACTTTTTTGGTCCAAACAACTAGGTAAAAGTTTGTGTCATGTGTTATAAACTGAATTCTATTCCCCCCAAATACACATATTAAAGTCCTAACTCCCAATCTGACTATATTTGGACACAGTGCCTTTGTTATCATTATAATCAGGTGCCACCTCTAACTCTTTCCATCTTTGGCCAGGGAGTCTTGGGCAACCCATTCATTTAACACCCACTCCTCTCCTGAAATAAGGATAAGGGTACTTGCCTTACAGGGTTGCTGTGACATGACAACAATGCAGGAGAAGAATAAATGTGAAAGCATTTTATAGAGTAAAAATGTCAACAAGAATATATGGGTTTATTGGTAGTAGTCAATTACATTTTGGTGTGGTGAGTTAATTTCCTAGAGTGACTGCATATAAACTGTAGGAAAAAATACTTGACCCATAAAAAACATGTCTAAAATAAATGATGCAAGAGAACTTCTGTCTGCTCTCCTTCCCCAAATTTCTTCATATAAATCAGCGACTGATCTAGCTACAAATGAAACCAGTTTTATCCTCAATTGTCTATGCAGTGGTTCTCTTTCTGTTTACAAACTCGATTCCTTGTTCTAGAAGACTGTAACACAGAGTGATAGAATTACATGATGTTAAAATGAAAGAATCCTTAGACATAGTTCTAAGGATAGCAAAATTACAACTTAAATACCACTCTCTTATCTTTTGACCATGGAAAATGTTTATCCACTAAGCCCTTTTATAGCTCAAAATCCTTTTTCAAATGGTACTCATATCTCCACTACTATTCAGTTTTGATGGGCAAATTTCATTTCCCATCTAATGATTTTAGTTACATCTTCTCATTATATAGATGGAGAAACTGAGACCCTGAAAATTGATTTGTCTAAAAGTCTGCTTAATGTTTTCAGTGGGTACCAAAACTATTCAAGCAGATACCCAAATGCCTCTATGTGTAAAATAAATGTCTTGTTATAAATGTGCATGCCATTTCCCTAACACCCTCCCTCCCCCTACACATAAAGATGAGTGTTCATCTGAAGTCTTTTTTTCTGATTGAAAATAAACCGAGGGAAGCTGAAGGCACATTGCATTTAATAAAGCTTGCTTGACCAATATTGGCAGTATTGAAGCACTGCCTTCTGAGAGATATAGCTCTTGTCTTTGCTTAATTAATTAATTATTATGTGAATAATACAAAAGTAAAGACAGGAATTATTAGGTTCTTGTAATCTGTTTTTTACTTACTGCATACAACCAAGCTCTTCCATTCTTAAATTTCTTTCACTTCAGAAACATGCAGGCAGAGAGGTTTCTTCTCCTTTGAGCCTCTTAAGGGCAGTGATACATTAAGGATCCTATCATGTTTCAGGTTGCCAAAATATAACACTAAGAACACTTTGTGCTCTGCGAACATAACATCCTTCCTACAGTATCTTCCCTTGACAGGCATAATTACTTGAAGCATCCATAGGGGCCTCTCAATGAAACTTTCTGTGTTTGTGGTCACTTTTGTTTCATTTAATTGGCTGTCCACATGAACAGCACATGAAGACAGAAGGCAGTTGCCTCCTCCCACAAGGAAAGGAGAATGTTAATGAATTTCTAAGGATGGACTAAAATGAAGGTGTTGAAATTAGAAGAATCACTTTCCTTGGGGATTAAGTAAGCCTCAATGTATAAGGCCCCATGTTATAGCATTTTTGTTGTCATATAACCTCATCTATAAATTTGCAAATTTTCCATCACATTACTGTTGTAACAGGATGTTAAAATAGAACTTTTCTTATCTCAATTTCAACTGAAGCCAAAGAAAATAGATTACTCCTTTTTAGGTGAATGGTAAGTCAAAATATCCTGAGTGAATTCATTCTTAAACTGCACTGAAGGTCTAAAAAGTGTTCAGCTACTGGGCATAAAAAGAATTTGGAGAGGATTTTGTTGGAGAAATCTACCCTGCTGAGTCCATCCTATGTAAGAGTGTCTGCATACAGGGGGCAATTGTTTCCTAATCACAAGTCTAATGAAAGGAACCTTAAGGAGATTATTCTGGGAGTTTGATAGCGAATCTCTGCAGGTATAGGATACTGATGAGTGAGGCTTGATTTATACTTGAGAAAGCTAAAGTATCTCGTAGCATGGAAATGGGATGTGTCTGGAAAAGAACTGCCTTCCTTCCAACAGCAGATCAGAGTATGAATTCTAGGGACCAAATGTGGGACCCAGACTGGTAATGTCAGCCTGAAGTAATTTTAAAAGAAGCTGGCTTGGGGGACTTCCAGTTATGATAGTATAAAGAAAGTGATGAATTCTCTTAGACAAATTGGACAAAATTTTAAAAAGAAAAAATATTTCAGACTCTGGACCACAGAGCCCAAATTATGTAGAACACAATTTGACAAGCAAATATTCTTAAAAAAAAAAAAAAAAAAGTGAGTGTTTTGAGTAAGAGTAAGAACAGCAGTAGTCTATGGGCTTTTTGCTTGGGCTACTCTTATCCTTGGCAAGAAATATAGCATTAGCAGTTTAGAGATGGCCACAAACCCCAAAACATTTATTTCCAGAGGAGGAAGAATGCATTTGGAGAAGGAGGTGAAAATCTGTAGCCATGTCAGCTAAAAGTGAAAATTTTGGTAGGAAGTAAATAAGGAAAACCAATAACTTTGCTTGCCCAAGTTTGTGGTCCTGGACTAGCAAGAAATTTAATGAGAAGGTCCTGGGAAAGAGAGAGCTACTGTAGCGCTGAGATTTAGCTCCTTATACAATCTAGACCTACTGGGAAACTATGTTTATCCCAGCTTTACTGCAGTATAAAGTATAAGTCAAGGGAGACTTGAGAACTTGCTGCAATTGGAATGTATTCCTCAGTCCATATACAGATCAATAAGCATACGGCCTCAACCCAAATTTTTGGCAGATCATCAAGCTGTACATTCACAAGAATAACCCTTAAGAAACTAGGCTAAAATATAATAAGAATAAGAAAACTGAACAGAGACATCAGTAGGTGTATATTATGGGTAGACAAGCATTGCAGTTTATATCCAGGCAAATAAAAGCAACTCTCAAAAATATAAAACAGTATCCAGAGTTGCTATAATAGGTTATCTAAAATGTCCAATTTTCAGCCAAAAATTATGAGACATACACAGAAATAAAAAAAAAGTGTGCCCAATACTCAAGGAAAAAAACAATTAATAGAAACTGACCCTGGGCAGCCCCAAGTGTAGGCTTTAGTATACAAAGACTTCAAAGAAGCTATTATAAATATGCTCAAAGAACTAAAGGAAAATATTATGATAATAACTCAACAATTAAAATACTTAAAAAAGAATGAAGACTATAAAAAGGACCAAATAAAATTCTAGAATTAAAATTTTTCAAAAACTAAGATGAGATTCACTAGAAATCTTAAGAACAGAGAGAAAAAAGATGGAAGAAAAATGAACAAAGTCTCAGAGTCTTATGGAGTAATGTCAGTATATCAATATATGTGTAGTGGTCTTCCCAGGAAAGGAAAGAGGAAAAGGCCAGAAAAAAAATCTTTAAAAAATAATGACTTAATGACTAAAAACCCCAAATTTGATGAAAACATTTATTTACAAATCCAAAAAACCCAAAAGACACCAAGTAAGATAAACACAAAAAACCTACTTCTAAACCATCATAGTAAAACTGATGAAAGCCAAAACAGAAAGAAAATGCTAAAAGCAGCAAGAAAAATGAACTTATATAGGGGAATATCAGCACAATGAATGGTTGACTTCTCATCTAAAACATTGGAATCCTGAAGGCAGTGGAATGATATATTCAAAATGCTGAAAGAAAATTAATTGTCCATCAAGAATTTTACATCCAATGAAACTCTCCTTCAAAAGTAAAGGTGAAATAAGATATTCCCAGGTAAACTAAGACGGGGGAGCGTGTTGCTGGTGGAACTACTAGAAATACTAAAGGAACCCCCATCAGGCTAAAAGTAAATAACATCAGACAGTGACTTGAATTCACAGGAAGAAATGAAATAAATATATGAGTATATAAGAAATGTGTGTGTGTGTGTGTTTTCTCCCTCTTTTCTTCTATAAGAATGCTGGCTTGCCAAGTGAGTGGCCAAGAAACAAAAAGCTTGGACAGAAACTCAAGGTGGGGGATCAGGAGTAGTTAGCTGGAGGAGAGGACTCCCTACATGATGATAATTGCAGTCAAGGGGTCCAGAAGAGGATTCTCTGAAGAAGGCACAAACATATCCTTGGGGAAAGAATAAACTTTAAATACTTGCCAGATTCTCAGAGCATGAGTGAACTGAAACAGGAATAGTCAAATAAGAACTTTCCAATCATCTTGACTTCTTCTTTCGCCTGGTTCTGCTTCCATTCTGGCAAGGATTAAAAGAGCAGTTAGTTAGTGGGAAGAAAGAGAGAAGGAGGCAATCATAGCCCTTCCCAAGTGGTGGGCAGCCCACCTACAACTAGCCCTAACTCAAGGTGAAGAGGGGGCTAAGCATCATCTTTCAATGATGATTGAATTATGATTTAATATTGAACTGGACATTTTTGATTAGTGGATAGTTTGTAAATTATAGAATCTGTAGAATTTTCCACTACTTGAGAAAGGCCAGAAGAGTTGAAAACCTGCTCTACCCTTTGCCCCTACCCAGCAGGTTTAGAGGTAAGTGGGGCCAAAAGTAATGTTCATTTTATGAATTTAGTTCATCCTTCCTGAATGTTACATATCCACTACACTTGCTTGTTCTTCATTGTCATTAAGATTTCTAGCCCCTCAATATTTTTGTTTTCTCCCTGTTCATTCTTCTTATGATTTGACATCCTTATCTATTCAGAGCAGAGCTCACAATTTGTTGCTTCAGCCAAATACTTTTCTGGGTTTAATGATTACTTCTGTTTTCCTATCACACAAATCTTTTAATCAATCTAACCATTAGAGAAAATCACACACCTGAGTTCTTGGCACCAGGATCATTTAATTTTCTCCAGCCATAGATGTATCCTTTACATGAAGACATTTGTCTGCTTCTGGTCAATTTCATTTCCTGCTCACCCCGTGATTATCAGACTTTAAATACTCGATTCAAGCTCCTTATTCCACATCTGTCCTTTCCTCTTTTAGCTGAGGGAGCTGCTGTCTCCATCCCAAAGATAATTGAAGTCAAAGTGGGATAAACTTCATGCTCACTCATATCTTCTTCTTCCCCTCCAGCCTTAGGAAAAGAAGCTTCTATTTATAGCTGATATTGAGCTCATTCATCCTCTCCTGTCTCTTCTATATTTACCCCTCCTCTGTATTTTTAAACTTATCATCTTCACTGGCTTCTCACCACTCTGTATACATGCTGAAGCTGTTCTCACTTTAAAATGAATCCTGCTATCCGTCCTTTGTATTCCTTCTCTTAAAGCCCTATATCAAGGCTCCCCTTTACAATTGAGAATAATGAAAACGAAGTCTCTATTTTCTGTCTTCACTTTCTCAGAGCCTATTCACTCTGCCCCTGGAAGTAGATATTCACATCTTCCATTTGTCTAATCAAATGCTACTTTCTCATCAGCCTTGTGAGATTTGTTGCTGTTGATGACCCCCTCCTCCACAGACCCTCTCCTCCCTTGACTTCCATGATACTACCATCCTCTGGTTATATTCCTTCTTCCCTGATACTTCATTCCCTCTGCCCATCACTTTTCTATTTCTGAGAGTTCTATCCTCAGAAATCTGATTATTTTACTCAAAATTTCTCCTTAAATTGTGACATCTGATTTCAAAGTTTTGGCTATGGACTCATGATAACCTGGGTGCCTGTACCAGATCTCTGTGTATTCAACACCTTGCAGACCTTCACTTGGATTTCCATTTCCCAAGTGTCACACACTCATCTGATTATCTTGTTCCAGCACATATGCCTTGCCAACCTTAGTGAATAACATCACCTATCATTCTGCTATTCAAGCCAGACACCTGAAAAGAATTCTTACCCATTCAGTTTACTTTTTCTCTATTGACCCACATTCAATTGATTTTTAAATCATTTGGATTTTACCACCTTGATATCTAGCCCATACTTTTCACCCTCTTCTGTTCAAGTCTCAGTCTAGATCCTTAAAACTCTCACGGACTATATTGCTACATTCTCTTGGTTTCTGCAACTTGGCAGAATGTTTTAAAATGCACTTTTCTGCTTAAATGTATTTAATCCCCATAGCTTTCAAGTTAAAGCATGAATTTCTTATCTGGCTTATGAAGTCTGCCATGGTATAGTTTCTGCCTCCCTCCCAGATATTACTGTTTTCCCTACCTCCTGGACACATCCTTGCTCCCTGCCTCCCCAACACCACTGAGCTCTTTTTATTCCCTGAACTATTTGTTTTTATTCAAATCTACTTTGTGCTTTGTGCTATTCCCACTGCTTCTATGCCTTTTCTTCTACTTGCTACTCACCTTTCAAGTCACAAAATGTTCTCTTCTCCTCTAGTAGAATTGATTTCTTCCTTACTTCTGCCCTCACTCTTTTCTATGAAGACACCATCATGTCAACTTGAGATTCAGTTAGGTTTTCTTTAAGGTTCCTGGGGGCAGAATTTCATCTTGTTCCTTCCTGTATACACAACACAGAGCACAGTGCCTGGCACAGAGTAGTCACTCAATGAACATTCCTTCAATATAATTGAATTAATAGTAATCAGTTAAACCTACTCACTCTCCTAATCCTGTCTCTTGAGCAAACTGAGGGAGTAGCCAGGCTGCAGGTGGGCTCCTAAATTTCTCTCTGGATCTTTGTGGTGAGATCCTCCAGTGAGCTTTGAGGAATTCAGTTCAAGTGGAAGGTCATCCCTCTGATTGTTTTTTTCTATTTATTTAACTTGAAAATAAATAATCAAGAACTTTGGAATACATGGCCTACAATTTCTGTCAATATTCTAATGCTTGGCACAGTGCAGGTTATCTAAGTTTCTAAACTAATTGAGAGACACAACCTAACGTTTAGTGTTGTGTGTTCATTTTCTCAGAGGAACAAATCATGTAAGGTTGAATAACTTGCCAAAGGAAATCTCTAAGTTTTTGGTGAATGAGACAGAAATGCTTACTCCTCTTATATCCAGTCCTGGACCTCTTCCCATGTCCTTTTTAAGGAAAATAGAAAATAAAATTGGGTGTTATAGAATTTTTCTTCTGAAACTGCTAGTATTTTGGATTAAAATTTTTTTCTCTTACTTTATTCACTCTATCACCTAATCCATCAAAGGATATTGGCTGACCACCCTTTACCTAAGACATGGTGCTACCCTCACCCTGCCACCCAGTAGGATCTTGGATGAATCATGAAACCCACTTAAGTCCCAGGTTCTCAGCAGTAGACTGCATTTGGAGGGAGTATAAAAATGTATAATTGACTCTGATCCTTAAGATTTGGTCTTTAACTGGACATATGTGCACAGTAATCCACAGACCAACAGTGCCACAGCATAAAGAAGTTTCCAGACTGCAGCTCCACAGGAAGTAGCTGACCTTTAAGTGAGGTCAGCTGAAACCCAAAAGGTGTAACTTGTGGATAAGGAGTCATTGTTCTTTTTTAAAAAAATTAATTTATTTTTGTTACAGATGCCCCCTCATTGACACCCTCCTCCCTGCCCCCCCCCCCCCCCGTTGTTTGTTGTGTTTTGTTTTTTGAACTTGAAGTGTCTTCTTGGCTCAGTGATAGTAGAGGAAATTGCGCTCTTTAAAATCTTCCCATCCTCACTTGCTTGCTTCCATTGTCTCTCTCTCTGGTGACTGTCCTCTGCAACCCATGCCTTTTATCTGCTGCATAGTTTCACAGACTATTAGCCTGTCATGCAGGCTTATTTTCTGCCTGCTCCTTCTTTGGAGTCTGGAAATCATGTTGGTCTGGTTGACAAAGCCACAGCTCAAAGCTTCAGAATTCTAGATATTTAATTCTGGGAGCAGAAAATCCCTGGCTGACTCATGGAAAAAGTCATATGTTATTATTTTGTTCTATTTTACTGACTTTGACATAAGTATAACCTAAATAAGGGATGTCAGGTACTCTGTTTAAGTATTGACAGTTCAAGATAGTTTATGTATTTAACACATATTAATAAAACACCCTCTTAAAGGTAAAGTACCTTTCATTTATTCATTCCTTTCTTGTTTGTCCCATCATGCCTTTGAAAACTGTCAAGAGACTCATCTTCTATTGACCACAACACACACAATACTGATGAGGTGCAGCTGCTTAGCAAAGATCTCCGCTTCCCTTGCGTGGTCTGTTCTGTACCTGGTGCTGGCATCTACCCCAAACATCAAGAGGAAAACCAGAAAGACTCAATCCTTGAAGCAAATATTTTCCTTTATTTGCAGTACAGTTGAAGTATACTAAAAGCCCTGTGCTGTTTCTTCTTAGCATCAGGGAAAGCCAGGTAAGCAGAAGGGCTGGCCCAGAGCACCAGCTCCTCTTTCAGCCTAGTAGGGGTGAGTGGAGAGGAAGCATCACTCTTCCTTACATTCAGAACTGCCTGTTGGAAGGCATGGATTCTAAGCGAGCAAAGGAAAGTTCTTCCTCACTGCTGCTGCCTTCCAGCATTTGAAATAAGCAGGCTGGAAATTTGAGATAATCCTTGAGAGAAAGTGCAGTAATAACTTTGTAAACCTGGATGCCAAATAATTGTTTTGCCTTCTGGATTATGGTATAAATATTTGTCAGACCCCAGTTGGTGATGATTGTTAGGAATGTCAATTTGGTTGCCTAATAACTCCTTATGGACTTGGTTCATTGACCTTAGAGTTTTGAAATGTTTGGATAAGACTTTGAAATATTATGAAAATGATTATGTAAAAGGCTTTAATAATAACCAGTTATGATATGATCATTTTAGGTAAATAGTTTGGTAGGATGTGCCATAAAATTCGGGAACATAGAAATAATAAAGCAGCAATCATGGGATTTAGGGGGAAATGGTGAAGAAATAATTTACTTAGAAACAAATTATGGGAAATGGGAGAAAAATCTTCTAGACTTCAAGGATAAGGTGACTTGACCGCCCAAGGACAAGCAAAAGGAGGAAATATTGATTGAAGTAGTTACCGGTGAGCTGTGGGACATTTTTCAAGTACATTCACTTCTGTGATCCAATGCCATCGCAAATACAAAGGACACTGAGATGTGTCTGTGAATCATTCATGAAACGACTTTAAAATGTTCCCTTTAATTAGTGATGACAACCCACTGGCCATTTGAGGGGGCTCAGTGGACTGGATTAGATTAAGTCCACCAGGGAGAGTGTTCGGTGACCCAGCACATGGGAGAAAGTCCTTCCATCTTGTCAGAGCTGCAGGGAGTGGAAACTCTATGTCAGAGCTAACTGTAAAACACCCTTTGACTTCTAGAAGAGGATTTTTAGTAGTGGGGATAATTGAAGCAATGTGTTTTCTAGGATAATGGAGCATAAGGACATTGCCTCCACAGAGGGCAAAGGCCTTTGTCATATAAAAGAGAAAGAAATAAAAAACCTCGTGCCGGACACTCCCAGGGAGCGACTGGGTGCACTCTTCTGGGTAGTTGAATAAGGCGCTGTGTTTTCCAAACCCTGTATTTGGGGCCATGATTCCAGGCCCCACGTGAAGGATCTCTTTTCACACGTTAATTGTACCTGCACGGTGCCTCCAATAACACCGCTATGGACAGCGTAGTGCCTGGTGACACAAAAGGACAATCAAACTGTGGGAAAATGAATCTCCACATAGACACTTGCCCTTAAGTCTAGCAACTTCCAGAGTCTTTGTCTTTGTTTGACTACCTGTTTGTCTACATCTGTCTTTCTCTGTTGCCCTTTGCAGTCAAACCCAAACTCTAATCCGGGCAATGTAGATTGAAAGCCAGACATTTGACACTGTAGACTGAGCCTGGGCATAGTTCCCAAACCTGAAATGGCCCAGTGTCCTTTGGTACCCTGCTGAATCCAGAGGTAGGGGTGAAAGAGGACACTGGGGTCGATGGGAGAAAAAGAATATCACCTACTCCTTCAGACAATATATTGCAGAGCCCCAAATGATCTGCCCAAACACATGTCCTAATTAATGCTAGAACCAAACACCGGCCTCCGAGGTTGGAAGAAATCCGCGCTCTCAGACTGGGATATAAACCAAAGATCAGTTGCATTTCTTGGCACAAATATTGAAGCAGAAGAATATATAGTCTCTTTGATGATATATTGGTGTCTGATTTTTGACAGAAAGTTATTTGCAAGCTGGGCTATGCCCCGAGTTACAGAACAGATCATTCAAACCTCCAAGGAGAATTTCATTATATTCCCATTGCTGGTCACTGTCCATGAAGGGCAAGGAAGAGCTCTGTTGTGAGAAGCTGGGCTGATCCAGGCTGTGACTCTGTGTGTGGTCAGAGGAGCATATGTTTAGAAGTTGTTTTTCTAACACTGAGGATGGTTTGTTCTGTGATAAGCACCCACATTAGCCCAATCTATCCTTGTAATTGGCATTTAGCCTACATTTGCTGCCCAGAGAGGATACTTGTTTGTTCTCTCTAATCATTGAGGACAAAGCTCAGACTGAGCACAGAACCATCTTAAAATATTCAAATCTGGTCATTCAATTCTCCTCCTTAAAACCATTAAAACTTTCTAGTACTCTTGAAGTAATGCTCAATATTGTAAAAGAGCCTCCAAGGACATAAAGGGTCAGACTCACGTCCACCAGTCCTTTCTGCTACCACACTTGGCTCACAGTGCCCTAGGCACAGTGAACTCTCAGTGATCCTTGAATTTCACAAGCTTCTCACCCCTCCCACTAGTTTTTCTTTCCCCTAACACCCACCCCCCATACACACATGACCAGTTTCTACTCCCTTTTCAGGTGTCAGGTTAAATGTCACTTTGATAGAAAACTTCTTGCCTGAACTCTCTAAAGGTAGAAAGCCTGAAATTTTGTTATTATTGCACTTTGTACATTTTTATCGTCATCATCATCATTATCATCATAGTTGTAATTATTCAACTATCTCCATCTTCATTAGACTACAGACTCCATGAGGGTAGGAGCTGTTTTTTTCCCCTGACACTGCTCTGGCTTCAGTTCCTTCCACAAGTTCTGGCATCAAGTAGGTGGTCAAGAAATACTTTCTGAAGACGGAATGATCGGTAAGCACAACCTTAGTCACTGTAGTCTCGTGCTGGGAGAGTAACACTGCATTGCTGGAAGATTCTTTTAAGGCACATCTTTTAAACTTAACAAAGTGAACTTACTTTTTTTATGTAAAAAGGCAACAGCAGAACTCTTGCAGAAATAAAATTGCAAGTAGGATTCAGTCCTCATGATTCAGAGAGTAGACCAATCACCATTTCAGGGTGAGATGAAAGATGTTTCCCTCTTGCCTCATCTATCAGGGTTTACAGTTGGCAGACTTCTTTATGAATTCACTTTTCTTCCTCTCAGTGATCTTGGATGAGGCCTGGTACATTTCTCAGTGACACTACAAAAGGACAGAGCATCAGAATATTCCCAAAGCAGGGCTGTCTGTGTCCACAAATTAGTGTGAAAGGCAAAAGTCCAAAGGATACCAATTTCTCAAAGCCTGTTCGGACCTACTACTCCTGAGAACAGAGGATGCTGTGGCAAGGCTAATCCATTTAGTTTCATACCTGAACTCTGGTGGCTAAGCCTTTTAGAGTTCTGAGTAGAAGAGCTTCTGTTCATAAATTCAATAAAGGCATAACTGTTCTAATTCCTCAAGGAAAGGGCCTCAGAGATGCTGAGTCCACTGCTCAGAGACTCAGGGCTCCTCTTTGTGAAAAGGAAGAGAACTCTCTTAGCATCCTAGAATTCAGGACCGTGGCAATATTTGTGATTAGTTCTTCTGAGACTTGACATGATACAGAGTATTTTATTTTTATATGCTTATAAATATACAAAACTTTAGTGTTTATTAATTTATTAGCATTATGTAGAGCTCTTTCTAATATGAACAAGTACATTCTCCTTATTCAGTAAATTTAATCCTATAAAGGTAATACATTTTTCCTTGAACATTGGGGATTTTCTCATGCCTTCCTACTATAATTATTTGTTTTCATTTCCTAGAATGATAATTGCAAATACAGCAACTGTGAAGGATTGGAATAAATGTTTACAGATCCAAGAACATAATCTGAAATTTTTATTTCTTGGCTCCTTAATGACTATTATGAGCTTATTTTCTCTTAACTTCTCCCTTCCCTCTAAAATTAAAATTTAAGAAAATTCCAACTGAGCAAGTTATCTAATTTGAGGAGTTCCATGTTTTGGAATACTTGTCATAATTTTTAAAAATTATAATTACCGTTGACATACAATATTATATTAGCTTCAGGTATACAACAGAGTGATTAGACATTTATATAACATACGAAGTGATCACCCTGATAAGTCTAGTACCCATTTGACACCATACATAGTTTTTACAATATTATTGACTATATTCCCTGTGCTGTACTTTATATACCTGCAGCTGTCTTTATAATGGCAATTTAAGACATATAACAAGTACTAAATCTTTAACTATGTCTTCTACAGTATTCCACAGTACTAGAGTGTTTACCTGATCTGAACTTTGATGGGAAGAAAAACCTCCAAACCAAGTTCACCTGATTTTTTTTATGACTAGGAATCAAGAGTTTTTACAGAGTTTGAGAGGCAAGTTGTAAATAGATTGTGTGTGTGTGTGTGTGTGTGTGTGTGTGTGTGTGTGTGTGTGTGATTCTCTCATCCTGAACAACTCCCTATGGAAGAATAACTTTTATTTTATCAATACTTTATTTTTGCTGAATGCCTACTCTGATGTCACGATTGCACTTCTAGAAAGTTAAAACTGTTCCATTGTAGCCAGTAACTTGGGTGTTGCAAGCAGAAGGCAAATTGCGATGGAAAAAGAGAAGAGAGACTGAGATGGTTTCCCCCATTTTTTAACTGACAGAGGAATATTATTTTTCGGTGACATATGCACAAATGATGACATATGCAAAACTGAGCATCCCACAAACAAGGGAGCTGGGCCCGGTCCTGCTGGGTGCCCACTCTGACACACACTCCTCTCAGTCTTTACAGGAGATTTGTGAGCTGAATGTTATCATCCACATTTCATAGATGTCAGGTTGCTTGCCACAGCTCGCATAATCAGTAGGAAATCCAAACCAGGTCTCTCTTACTCCAGTTTTTGTGATCTTTCTATTATACTCATTACATTATCACAGACAATAAGTAGATTTTTTAGCATATTCAGAAGTGAAATGTCTAGGGGAAATGCCATCTAGATCTTGATTCTGGATGAAAAAAATATTATCCCTGCCTGAGAACTGATAATAACAAGCCTGCCCACAGGTAGGTTTAAAAACCTCAAACCAGAAATTTTATTTTAAGCAGTCTCAGATTTGACCCACAGGCCAAAAAACACCAAACATACAAGAAAGTAAGTCACCTTGAATAAGACAAAGATAACCTAGAGTCAGTGAAATCAGACCTGTGAAACTTCAGGTATTGAAATGAACAGACTGAGAACTAAGAATGAGTATAAAGTTAGTATGAGTGTGATTTAAGATTTAAAATATATTTTTAAATAGGAGCAGAGATCAAGAGGCTCTAAAAATGACTAAAAAGATTTGTTCAAAAAGACCATTGGAATTTCTAGAAATAAAAAACACAATTGAAATGAAAGAGTTAATGGTTTGACATAGAATGTCAGAAACAGCTAAAGGAATAACAAAGAAAACAGAATTGGTTTAAATTTTTTTTCCACAATTCAACCAATAGGAAAAAGAAAAGTGGTTAATAATTTGAAGCACAGGTTGAGAACTTCTAATATATATCTAACCCCAGAAGATGATAATATAGAGAAATGGCATAGAAGAAATATTTGAAGAGATAGGAGCTGAGGATTTTAAGAACTGTTAAAAGACATCAAACCTCAAATTAATTACTAGCAGAGCAAATGAAGAGCCATATCACAGTAGAGAGCACCAAAGACAAAGAGTAGATCTTAAAGACAAATGGAGAGAAAAGACTGATCACCTCAAAGGAACAGCAATTAGACAGAGGGTTAATGTCTCAACATCAACAAAAAAGTGAAAAACAAGTTGAATATTATGTTCAGTATGCTAAGAAAAAAAACCTGAACTTAAAATTTTAACAAGTAGTATTCTACATACAAAGAAACTATCTTTCAATAATGAGAGAGTAATACAGACATTTTCAGTCAACTTAAAAATTGAAAGAGATTATCACACTAGACATTCACTGAGGGAAATTCAAAAAATGTACTTTACATGGAAAGGAAGTAATCCCATATAGAAGGCTTGAAATTTATACATAAATGGCAAGAAAAAAAAGTGGTGAATCTAACAAATTCTAACTTCATAAAACAACACTAACTTATAATCCATGGGGTTATAAAACAGGATGAAATTAAAATATTGGATATAATTTAGAAAGAGATAACTAGAGTTAAAGTGTCCAAAGAACCTTGTATTCTTTAAGAAATGAAAAGCTTGACCTTCCTTTAGTGAGAATGCATGTTAAAATACTCAGGTTATAGAATATATAATGTACAAACTAGAAGAACGGACAAAAAGGAGTGACAAAAATGAAAACAATAATTGATTTGAAAGAAACAGAGTGAGAATAATAGAAAGTATAAAAGACCCCAATAGAGACAAATTTAAATGTATCAGTGATGATGAAACATTTAAATGAACAAGAATTTCCAGTTAAACAATACAAATTATCCTATTGGATGAAAAACAAAGATAGCTATATGAAATTTATAAGAAAAATTACTGAATCATAAGCATAGAGCCATGGTTTTTAACCAGGGGTGATTTTGGGAATACCTGGAGACATTTTTTGATGATCACATCTGGGGAATGGAGAATGCTACCGGTACCTAGCAGGAAGAAGTCAGGGATGCTATAAGACAGTCCCCATAACAGGAATGATCCAGCCCCAAATGTCAATAGAGCTGAAGTTGAGATACTCTGGGACAAAGAAAGATTAAAAGTAAAAGAATTTAAAAGGATATCACAGATATATCTGTCATGATTAGTTTGTTGCAATATCAAACACCCTCAGAATCTGAGTGGCTTAAAACAAAAACATGTATTTTTCACTCATGTCCATTGTGAGTCACTGGAGCTCTGCTCCATGTCTTTTGCCTTCAAAGTCCGGAGGGACAAAGCAGCCATACCCTTGAACAGGGCCAGTCACAGCGGCAGCAAGGGGGCCTCACATGGGCAGTTGCATGCTTCTATTTGAAAGCGAAACACTTTGTTTCCACCTGCAACTCATTTGTTGGGACTTGTCCAGGAACCCTGTCCAACCACAGAGGATCCAGTAAGTGCAGTCCCAATGTGTGCCCAAAGCAGGGAAGAAAAGAAGAATTTGGCAAACAGGAGGGAATGATTACACATTAGGCAACTATAACCCAAGAAGGTTGCTGTAGTTATATTTGCCTTAAATAAATTAGACTTTGAGACCAAATCATCACTGGAGATAGAGTCCCTTCATAATGATAAAATATTCAATTAACTCAAAACCATAACAATTTTAAACTTGTATTCTCCCAATAACCCAGCCTCAAGATAAATAGAACAAAACTTCACAAAACTATAAGAAGAAACAAAAACGAATCCACCATCAAGGCTTCTAAGAAGGGGTTTACTTAGTAAAAAAAAATTCCAGGTCCTGAAGCAAAAGTAGATCAGGTACAAATCTACACAGGATTCGCCCCAGGCCTCCTTTGGGACCACTGGGCATCCTGATTTGTATGAGCTTTCTACCAGCTCTCAAGAGACCGACCCATCCCTTACAACAGAGTGCCAAAATGTAAGATCACTTGACTCCTGTGCTCAGACATTGCAATGATTTCCTATACCATTCAGAGTAAAATGAAATATCTTTACAATGACCTTCAGGGCCAACACAATCTGACTTCCCTCCCATGTATCTTCTGATCTAACGTGTTACTCTGCCTCACACCTATTTCACGCCGGTGATATGGGCCTCCACTGTTCTCTGAAAGCACAGTGCTGTGGGCTGAACTGTGTCTTCCTCCCACCAAAGTCACATGTTGAAGCCCTCATTCCCGTTATCCCCAAATGGGCCTATATTTGGAGATTGTGTCTTTAAAGAGTTAAGTTAAAATGAGGCCAATGAGGTGGGCCCTAATCCAGTCAGATTCGTGAGAGGAGATTAGGACGCCTAGGATACCAGGGGCATGGGTGAACAGAGGGAAACCATGTGAAAAGGCAGCCAAAAGGCGGCTGTTTTCATGCCAAGGAAAGAGGCCGAAGATAGAAATCAACTTTGCCGACACTGGATCTTTCAGGACTTCTAGGCTCCAGAACTGTGAAAAAGTAAGTGTCTCTTTAAGTTGCTCAGCCTGTGGTATTTTATGGCAGCCCTAGCAGACTAATACAGTCACCCCAGGGCATTTGCACTTGGTGTTCTCTCCACCCAGAATACACACAGGTCTCATTTTCTTCCTAAGTTAACTTTAGGGAGGTCTTTACACAAATATCTTTTCAGTGGGGCCTTCCCTGGCATCCTACATAGAAGTGAAACCTCCCCCTTTCAACATTTTCTACCCATTTGCCTGCTTTTCTCTCTTCACAGCACTTTTCTCCACCTACAACTCATATATCTATTTTACTTTATTATTGTCTGTGTTCCTTCAATAGAATGCAAGCTCCATAAGGGTAAGATTTGTCTTCATTCATTGCTTTATTCCCAGAGCCAGAACAGTGCTTATCACGAGGTACACACTACATCTTTACCAAATGCATTTAGTTTTTAGGTGTTTTTTAAATCAGTTTTTATTTTTCAATTACAGTTGCCATACCATATTATATTAGTTTCAGGTGTACACCCCAGTGATTAAACATTATATAACTTAATAATTGATCATTCTGATAAATCTCATAGCCATCTGACACCATACATAGCTATTAAAATATTACTGACTATGTTCCCTGTGCTGTATTTTACATCCCCTGACTATTGTGTAACAACCAATTTGTGCTTCTCAATCCCTCCACCTTTTTCACCCATTCCCCCCACCCACCCTCCCACCTGGCAACCATCAAAATATTCTCGGTATCTACGAGTGTTTTCAAGTGCATTTATTTTATTTTTATTTTTTTAAATCCTCACACAAGGACATTTTTCCATTTTTGTTCAGATAGAGTGGGAAGGAGAGAGACGGAGAGAGGGAGAGAGAGAGACACATCGATGTGAGAGAGACACATCGATGTGAGAGAGACACATCGACTGGTTGCCTCCCACATGACCCCCACCAGGGCTGGGGACAAACCACAACTGAGGTACGTGCCCTTGACCAGAATCAAACCTGAGACTCATCAGTCCGCGGGCCAACGCTCTAACCACTGAGCCAAACCCGCCAGGGCTCAAGTGCATTTAAGTAAATTTCTCTCAGTAATCCTAATATTAAGGGTTTAATTCAGTGGTTGTCAAAAGAGAAGGCAGGCAATCCCAACAGAGGAATCCTAACTCATTGGCAAGGGGACCTGAAGTCCTGCTGAGTTCAGTGGGCTCCTGGCCAGGCCAGTGAAGGGCTCACCTGTAACCTCACCCAGAAAACAAAGGGAACTTGCTGTTTGCAGAACTTCTCTGAGATTTCAAAATTGCACTCAATAATTCTGGCAGTCAGAAAAAAAATTGTTTTCCTTATCCAGGCTGGCATTAGTGGATGTAGTATTTTGTCTTTCAATGGGAAGTTTCTTTTTCTTTCATATTTTTTATTTTATTTTAGAAAGTAGAACTTTTATTATTTAGTTCGGAGAAAACAACTTCAACAGTAGCCTGCGCTTTGAGAGAGAAGAGTGCTCTGCCTCTTTGTGTGTGTGTGCGCGCACGTGTGTGTGTGTGTAGTTGGACTTAGTTGAATTTTAAAGTTGTCTGAAATATTTTAACATTAAGAAAGCAGGCTTTATTTGCCCTTCTGGCTCTCCTAACTTTCATTTCACTCTATAATAAATGGATTTTTTTTGTCCTTGGGCAGTCTCCATTGATTTGAATTTAAAGATATACTTCCTTTCATTCTGCATTCATGCGTGACCCAGGAATTCAATTGTGCATAAAACACATTACTTTAAACAAACAAACAAAATGAAAATATTTGCAGATGACTTGACTTTTGCCAATAAGGCAAAATGTGCCCAGAAGTGGTTCGAACATATTTCATCTCATGGGAATCGAGAATAGTTGTGAATTTTAACTTTGGAGTTGGTCAGAGTTGTGACTACTTCCAAACTATTTTGGCCAAACAGCCTCTTACATCTCATTTTTCTGTATTTCTGAAATTCATAATTCAGAAATATCTAAAATGAGAATAACATTTACCTCATCTGTTGTTTTGGGTTTTTTTTTCTGTAAGTTTCAATGAGATAATGCATATAAAGTATTTCCCAAAGCTGGACACATAATAAATGTGTGATAAATGTTAACTATTGTTAATGTCATGATCTCATGCATGACTTTTGCATTTGTTTCCTCTGTGTTTCTCTAAGTGTTCACATTGGCAGGAAGATCTCCTTAAAAATACAATAATACACAAACAATCCATAACCTTAAAAGCACACTCACCTACAGAAGGGCCTGTGTAAATAAAAGTCAAATCCCATAATCTCTGGCCCCCTTTTTCTTTCCTCATGAGATCTAGGTCAGACTTTAGGGTGATTGAATTGGAAACCGGAAGAACCCTTATCACTGTAGGGACAGAGGAACTTGCTTTCTGGCAGCTCGGAACAAAAATTTACCAAACAAACCTCTTGTCCCCTAAAATGTTTCTATGTGTTCTTCTCTTAGGTTAGGTATGCAGAAATTCGAGGCCAAAAAAATGAATTAGGGACAAAACAGTTATGGGTAATTATTTGACCCAATGTGATCATCATGGCCCGTGTCATCATAGGCACAGTGCCTCTCTGGGCGAAGAGGACACAGGCTGTAAGCCAGGGGGCCTGGCGGAGGGGGCTGGCTCCCCCAGTGCTGCCACGTTCTGACCTGGAAGGGATCCAAGAATTGTAAATTCAAAGCTAGCCTCCCAGGTCTTTTAAAGGTATGTTATCAAACATAGTTTATCTAGCTGCTTGTTGCCTTGGTTTATATAACCTTTGAGCTATGTTATGTTATGTTATGTTATGTGGAATTCCATTTGTACTCTTGCTCTGGACCCCACAAATGTTAGATGCAGCAAGGAATTGTTACAAAGAGTCATAGATCACAGAATGTCAGAGCTGGGGATCGTCAAGATCAATATAGTGTAATCACCTCATTTTACAGAGAAGGAAAATTAGATCCTTTACAGATTAGCAAAAGTCACAGCTTTTTAGATTTTTTGATGAAAGAGGACCCAGGTCCTGTTCCTTCAGAAGATATGATGGTTAAGTATGGCTTCAACCATATTAATGATTATGTTGGGAATTTATCAGAAGATATTGGGATTTTTTTTTTTTAATCCTCACCCGAGAATATTTTTCCATTTATCTTCAGATAGAGTGGGAAGGAGGGAGAGAGAGAGGGAAAGAGAGAGACATCGATGTAAGACAGACACACTGATTGGTTGCCTCCCGCATCACCCCAACCAGAGCCGGGGACCGAACCACAACCAAGGTACGTGCCCTTGCCTGGAATCGAACCCAAGCCTCTTTGGTCTGCGGGACGACACTCTAACTGCTGAGCAAAACTGGCCAGGGTAATATTGGGATTTTACTGTATGTTTTGTGTACTTTAAAAAAAATGTTTGGTTAACTTTTCCTGGCAGATGGTGTATGGAGGTGTGCTGGTGAATCAGAGTTCAAGCCTCACACTCCTCTAGGTAACCACTGCCCACTTCCAGGAGATTGTTGCCTAAGCCTGTCAGTGGGCAGCAGACCCAAGTGGGTTCTTACTCCTAGGTGACCATACTCTGTTCTACCTGATGCCTTCATCCTGGACACCACTGAATGCACCAGGACAGGTGCCCAACTCAAGGGACCCCTCTTGGCTTGCCACACACCCATTAAATGGTGATTGGATTGTTTTGCCTGACAGGGTTATTAGTGGCAGATTAGACTCTGTCTTAGGAAATTTGCATATAAAATATGGAGAGAACTGGGGGCAGAAGTTAGTGCCACACAAAGAAGCAGCACGGGGCCATCTTGAGGGAGGAGAAGCTGGACAGGCAGAGAAGCTGGATCCCAGCGGTGGTGGAGACTGGGTGAAAGCAAACAGATGTACAGCTGAGGGGGGCTTAAGTAGGGATGGAAACCAAAGAACTTGGTTATTTGTGTTACTCAGATTTTCATGAGTTATAAGTTCATGATATTTCCAATTTCATGAGGCATGCCTGAGTGAAATTGACTTCTCTTCCCAAGATTTCTTACCATTGAACTGATGATGGATAACATTTATTCAGCTTCTGCTTTTTAGCAGAACTGTTTTTTAGAGTTTTTCAAGAATTTTCTCTTTAATTCTCAAGACAGTTCTTTTTCTTTCATTAACCCCATTTTAAAAATAAGAAAACTGAGGCAAGAAAAGTTAAATAACTTGCCCAAGGTCACATAGTAAGTACGGGCTAGAATCTGGAATTTAAATATTGGTAGTAGTATGAGATAGAGTCCAGACTCTCCTGGACCATACAATACCACCTCGGCAGGGTTGAGATTTGTTTTCTGTGTTCCCATGTCTACTGATATTTTACTGCTCAACCCCCAGCCACTATATTCTAGGTTGAGCTGATATTCCTTTCAACCCCGAGTTCCTAACTAATCTCATTCTTGGCAACGGCAGGTCTGCCATTCTCAATCACTCGGCAATCAACTTGAGTCCATTTTCCCGGCACATAGCGGTGCTTTGCTGACCCTGCCTGTCACATAAACTGGCCAACTCCTGGGAATACAATGTTTCTCTTTGACCTCTTCCTAAGAAGACTGATCCTCTCTCATAGCACATCCTGTCCTAAACTCATCTGAATTGTGTCTGTCTCCTCCCTGCAACTGAGCTCTGCTGAGAGTACAAATTGTTCATTTATTTTTTTGTCTCTGGTATTTTGTACACTGTCTGGGACAAAGTAGATGCTCCAAAACCGTTCAGTAAATGAACATAGCACCTTTCATTTATATTCTGGGCATCAAATGTCTATTCACACTCTGTCCTAGCCTACCTTGGGAATAAGCCAATTGGTTGATAAAGAATATACACCTACTCCAAGGTGGCTTTCCACTCACAATGGTAATATGTAGGCCTTTAAAAAAATTACTTTTGTAGAGACAGAAGGCCAGAACAATAACTTTGTATCAAGACGTATGTAATTGAATTAAATAATAATACATATTTTGAAATAACATCTTTATTTGTGTAGCACTTTATAGATTGAAAAGCATTTTCATTTAAGTGGTCTCATTTGATACTCACAGTGAACCTCTGAAGACGTACTATTCTGGTTTTAAAGACGACTCCTTACTAAACTGTGGTGCAGCCGTGTGGGCTGATGGGATCTCCTCTGCTGCTGCAGCTCTGTGTATCTTTGCACTTGGGCTCACTGGTGCCCAGGCCTGGAAAAACCCAGGAATGGCGTGGGATGGGAGTGAGGCTGGCGGAGTTCCCCCTCAGTTCTAGCTATGATCAACCTTCTGCAAATAAGGGAGGCAGGCTGTCATTTTCCCCCTGAGTGTGGCCCTCCGTGTCCTAATCTGCCTGTATTCTCCAGCCTGTCACACTCCCAGCCATGATGGAGGTTGACGAGCATTTTTCTGAAGGCTCAGATTTCAGAGGAGATTGTATGTCTACCTAAGGACTTGGCCTTCAAAAGGGGAATGAACCATAAAACACTGTCTATCTCCTAATCTCTTCCATCTTTGTCACTTCCATGCCCCCTCCTCAGTCATGATCTTTTCTCCAGCCTCCCACACCTTTCCTTGAGAATCTCCATCACTCTCCATGCGAAGATGCTTCCACCACCCTTCCTACCTTCCTAACTTTAGCCCAGCCATTAATTCATGAGGCTTGTGTCTGCTCAGTTATTGATTATTCAGATGGAGACCATGGGCCACAGTCCTATAAGTGATGATGGACATAAGAACTTCTCCCCAGAGATAAGCCAAGTAAATTTCCACCCAAGATTACCTGGGTTGCTGGCATACATGGTCACAGCCAAAATTACTTTCTCTGAGATAACACAGTCAAATCCCTTTTGAATAGAAGAATATTCACTCCACAGAAAGAGTAGTCACTCCACTTCTTGAGAGAAATAAACTCTGGAACCAAAAAGGACCCCGAATAGCCATAGCAATCTTGAAAAAGAAGAACAAAGTAGGAGGGATCACATTACCAGATATCAGGTTATACTACAAAGCCACTGTAATCAAAACAGCCTGGTACTGGCACAAGAATACGCAGATAGATCAATGGAACAGAATAGAGAACCCAGAAATTGACCCAAGACAATATGCTCAATTAATATTTTACAAAGGTGGCAAGAGCATACAGTGGAGACAAAACAGACTCTTCAATAAATGGTGCTGGGAAAATTGGACAACAACTTGCAAAAAAAAATGAAGCTAGACCACCAACTTACACCATACACGAGAATAAACTCAAAATGGATAAAAGACTTAAATGTAACTCATGAATCCTTAAAACTTCTAGAAGAAAATGCAGGCAACAAAATTTCGGACATCATACGCAGCAGAATTTTCACTGATACAACACCTAAGGCAAGAGAAACAAAGGAAAAAATGAACACATGGGACTACATCAAACTCAAAAGCTTCTGCACAGCGAAAGAAACAACCATCAAAACGGAAAGGGAACCCACTGTCTGGGAGAACATAATTGCCAATGATATATCAGATAAGGGGTTAATCTCCAAAATATATAGAGTGCTCATACAACTCAACAAAAGAAAGACAAAGAACCCAATTAAAAAAATGGGCAGAGGAACTAAATAGACACCTCTCCAACCATGACATACAAATGGCCAAGAGACATATGAAAAAATGCTCAACGTCACTAATCATCAGAGAGATGCAAATTAAAACAACTATGAGGTATCACCTCACACCTTTCAGAATGGCCACCATCAACAAATCATCAAACAACTAGTGTTGGCGAGGGTGTGGAGAAAAGGGGACTCTAGTACACTCCTGGTGGGAGTGCAGACTGGTGCAGCCACTGTGGAAAACACTATGGTGTGACCTCAGAAAGTTAAAAATTGAACTGTCATTTGACCCAGTGATCCCACTTCTAGGAATATACCTTAAGAAACCTGAAACACCAATCAGAAAGAATATATGTACCCCTATGTTCATAGCAGCACTATTTACAATAGCTAAGATCTGGAAACAACCCAAGTGTCCATCAGTAGATGAGTGGATGAAAAAGCTGTGGTACATATACACAATAGAATACTATGCAGCTGTAAGAAAGAAAGATCTCTTATCCTTTGAGATGACATGGAAGGACCTGGAGAGTATTATGCTAAGCGAAACAAGCCAAGCAGAGAAAGACAAATATCACATGATCTCACTTATTTGTGGAATATAATGAACTAAACAAACGGATGAACAAAATTGACCCAGAGACATAGAGGTGGGGTACAGACTGACAAATCTCAGAGGAGGGGGGTTAGGGGGGGAAGAGATAAACCACAGAACTTATATGCAAGTATGCATGACCAATGGACATAGACAACAAAGCTGGGGATGGGGCGGGGGGTGGGTTGGGGAGGAGGGTGTCAATGGGGGAAAAAGGATAAACATCTGTAACAAAAACAAATAAAAAAAAAAAGAAATAAACTCTGGCATTACTATAGGGGACTTTGACTGTTTCCTGGGCTTGGATCAAGTCACCAGAAACTCTGCAAGGTGCAAACCTATTTCTTTCTGCCAACCAAGAAGGATGGACGATCTCTGATTATTTTTTTTTTTTAAATTTCAAACCCTTTCTTCTTTCACACTCAACCCAGTCCTTCTTACCCAGGGTTGTGGACTCAGTGACTTCTACCATGGTGCTGAGAAAATGGATCCTTAGGGAAATTAGTGAGTGACCAAGCAATGGCAGATGGAGACTCTACAATGTCTCATAAATATTAATTGTGTACGTTGCATGAGATTTACTGGCAGTTCTGAGAAAACGTCTGATGGTAAATTTCTGAGTCTATATTTCTTTTCCATCTCCCTGGTTTTTTAAACAGAATTAAAAATATTCAAAAGCTCTTGATTTATAATAATCTGGAGGTAAAATTTTGTCTCTTAAATGTTCACAGTGAAAATTTCTAAAGACAATAAGTTGAGGGTCAGATATTCTTTATGTAATAACTTCTTTATAGATCCTACAGAGTTAATGCTCATAGTCTTTATATTCTACTTCATTGTCTCCTTTACCAATGCTGTGCCCTGCACTTGTAGGAATTAAACAAGTCTGTGAGAATTTTACATATGAGTTTGTTGAGAATGTTTGAGTAAAAGCATCCCAGGAGTTGGACCCTTGCCAATAATCATCAGGCCAGGTCAATTCCTTCCAACCCATTCTGCTCTGCGGTTGTGGTTTTTTTTTCAAAATCAAACGATGTAAAAATTAATGCATTTACCAAAATGAAAGGCCCTGAAAAACATATTTTCAATTTTGGCAGAAAAAGATTCTGGCTTATTCTTTTCTAAGCAGTGTCTTGTCTAAGGAGATAGGCACTTCCCTTCCTCCCTCATTCAGCTTTCGGATCAGGCCTGAAGACTTGAGTTTTTAAAAAACTTCTTTTTCATGTTGTGTCCTTCCAAAAACCTCATTTCACCATTGCACAATCTTCCCCCATCCAGATTTTGCACGCGCTCTCTCTCCTGTATTTAATACACACCTGCAGAAAGAGGAATTTCCCTTGGTGAATGCTTATTACCTTTGCTTAAACAACCATTTTATGTGCTGGGAATTGGTCTTTCACTTCTGCCAGCAGCCTAAGCCTGCCTGGGACATGTTTCCAGATTTTCGAGGAATGGAGCCCCATTTTCAATGTGATGGCCCCTTTTCTTCAGAATGGTGGGTTCCCACAGGCTATGTGACCTGAGGTCTTTCTAGAAGCCATGAAAGAATGTGACTGGTATGCAGAGCCCTTCCTCTGCAGCGCAGGCACCTGTAGAAGAAGGTGAGCCCCATGGGGCCTGAAAAAGCGCAGGTTTGTAACAGGATGTCAAAGGAGAGTCCTCTTGCTGTTTTCTTATAGCTGAGGCCACAGGGCTAAGCAGGTGGAAATAGCCCACACTCTGAAGAAGGTGCTCCATCATACCCAGAAGATACGGGTTTTCTTGAGGTAAATGAGTGGACTGCTGTGCAATGGGCTCTTTCGGCTGTAGGGAGGAGAGGATCTCTTCTCAGTCCACCAAGAGAGGCTGAGGGCCAGAAGAACAACCCCCGGAGTTGGCAGGGATGTCTGTCAGGAAGGAGGTTGCCATTTCAGGCTGCTCCTCATGCCATATACATTAATAAGAGCCAACTTGAAGTCATGTGCCATCGAAGGACTACCCCTGAATGAGAGCTGAGCATGGGGAGAAAGTTCCTGGAGAACTTGACCTTTTCCTCCTCTAGTTTATATTTGGAGAGATTACATTTGGTTCTCACCTGGAAGGTCCAAAGGTGAGAAGCCAGCTGACATGGCCTCTGCTGGCTACGTGAAGAGAGAGGGCCACCTCCAGGTCCAGATTTGGCAGGAAGGTTGGTGATTGTTTTGCTGAGAGCCAGAACCAGCACAAAGCAAGGTCCGGGATTTTCACTGTGCAGAAGGTCCCGCTCCAGAGTGAAGCCCTGTGCTAGCAAGGACCCAGCGGAGAGCACACCTTTGGGAGCAGGACCGAGGGGTGCATTTTAGGGTGGAGCCAGAGATTACAGAAGGCAGGAAAAAGAGATTCTGGGGAGTGGTTTTTGTGGGGAAGGGGCCAAAGGGTCTTCAGAAGTGCCATGAAAGAAAGAACCAACATTAGACTCTCTGGTGAAGATTACCACTGTAATAGTCAAGGGAGCCTCTTTACCCCTCACTCTCCCCCATTCTGCAGCCCCTCCTCCTAACCCCCAGGCAGCAGTGAGAGGGAGGGGTGAATGAGGAAGGTGACCAGGCAGACACCTTCTGTGGGGTTTTGAGCCTCAGATAGGCTCAGGTCAGAGGAGCCAGAAAACTGTAAATCATTTGAGAGGTTGAAACTTGATATTAGACAGGACAAGGCTTTTTTAATAATTAAAGATGATACTTTCATTATGACCTGAAATGCACCAGAGAAACTATGAGATCTGTCCAGAGGAAATAAGAGAAGGCATACATGAGAATAAATAAAGACTTCTTTTTCTCTTCATACTCTACTGTGCCCGGCGCATTCAACTACATTCCATAAATAAATATTTGGTAAAAACTTTGCATCAGTTTATTTTACTCCTGTTGAGAAGCCCACTTGGCTTGGCTCCCTACAGCATATTAACCTTAAATTAACTAACAGGATTCTGAATGCCTTGGGTGAGAAGGGATTGTTGCTGATTTAAATAATGAAGATTTGCATACCCAATTACAAGCTTTTCTAGCATTTGCTCTAGATCAGTGGTTCTCGACCTTCCTAATGCCGCGACCCTTTAATACAGTTCCTCATGTTGTATGTGGGCGTATCTGCATGTGGGCGGACCCATCTGGCGATGGATAGAGGAGCGGTGTCTCGGTTCCTAAGACCATTGGAAATATGTGTTTTCCGATGGTCTTAGGCGACCCCTGTGAAAGGGTTGTTTGACCCCCAAAGGGGTCGTGACCCACAGGTTGAGAACCGCTGCTCTAGATGCTCATGAGCTTCTTTTATTAGGTAGTATTTCAAGTAAAAAATGCTCTCTAAGACTGGAAATAAAAGTTGGAGCAATTCAAATAATGACTCATGGCCTTGGTCCTTGCTAGAATCTTACTTTACAAAACACTACACATTATTTAGAACTATGAAGTTCATTGTTTTCCTTTGAATAGGAATGCAGGAGAACTCTTCATTTCGAGTGTTACCTTAGATCATGTGGAGTGTCCCTTAATCTAGCTAAACTTTATCTTGGTTACATGTCCAAGAATAGATAATACACAAGGGCTCAGAGAAAATTTTACTGTGGTGAGTGGAATAATTTTATGGGGATGGATAGTCCATTTCTTACAATTAAAATAACTTTGATATCACCGTTTAGGGACTGGTTCTGAGATGGTCTAAAGTTCTAGCCTACAGTGACACAATATAAAGTAGGGTTACCTGCAATAAATTGAGCCCCCAAGCAGTGAAATCTTAGGGCTTCTGTGAAACCAATAGAAACATCATCAAGTGTGCACATTGAGACTGCTAAACTACCCCATACAATTGGCAAGAATTAGATGATTTTCCTCTCCAGAAGAGATTATGCTGGTGAATTTCAGATACAGGAGGAAATGTGTAAGTGAAGGATAGTTAGTTTCTTCTTTCTTTTCATATCTCATATGTAAAAGACAAATAATTAAGTATATAATATAGCATCTAAGATTGGGATTAGACAAAATAAGAAAAGATTTAAATCAGGATTGTTAAAGAAGAATGTGGAGTCCCTTGGACCTATTGTACAGCAAAAGCAATACCCATGTTGGGATTTATGTCACTGAAGGCAGATGACTGGGCTCTGGAGGTCCACCCAACACCCTCAACTGCACGCCCATATTTCACCAGACATTTCAGCTTGGAGTATAGGGAAGCCTGTGAAGTGTTGGCCTCCTCCTAAATTCTTCTATGGCGGGTTTCCAAAGGCATCAAACACATCTTTCGCTTTAAAGTAGAACCTAGGTTTAAATGTTTTCAAGCTGAACAGCTTTTCCCAAAGAATACTTTCAACAACAAAGATTAAAAAAAAAAAAAGAATATCATGACAACTTCAATATTCAAAATTAAATCAAGAGGCCAATTAAAACCAGCACTTGAAAATCATCAAACATTATTCTCATTTCTATTTGGGAACAGGGGGCCTATTTGCAAAAGGATTAGAAATAAGCATAACCTTGCAGAGAGTCCCCTGAGCTCACCCTTTTAGAAATTGCAAAGGTACATGTCATTAAATAGGGTTAGCCTATTAAATTGTGTCATTCATAGGTAAAAATCTAAAACCCTGTGACTCAAACAATCATAATGAAATCTAAGTTGTACTCCCAGTTAAGTGACTGAATAAAATTATACATGATGAGTTTATTATCATGAGAAATACAAGGCAGAAAAATGCAAGTTTCTAGTATTGTTGTGCAAGCAAATTCCTTAGGAAAAATCTGATTACAGATCCAATGTATCTGTGAAAAAAAAGTTATAGTTTCACTATTAGCCTGCATATTTATATAATCTATTGGCATAAATCATAATAAACATACTCATATAGAGGCATCATTCCTTTTGAAAGTTCCTCATTATAATTGTCCTGGTGTTATATAATCATTTAATCCATTATTTAAGCCTGGCCAGTGTGGCTTACTGGTTGAGTCTTGACTCATGCACCAAGAAGTCAACGGTTCGATTCCCGGTCAGGGCACATGCCTAGGTTGTGGGCACAATCCCCAGTGGGGGGCGTGCAGGAGGCAGCCAATCAATGTTCTCTCTCATCAATGTTTCTATCTCTCCCTCTCCCGTCCTCTCTCTCTAAAATCAATAAAGAAAAAATATAAAATAAAATAATAATAAAAAGAGAATCCACCTATTAAAAGGGAATCTTAAATTACTCACCTTAGAAGACAAATTAAAGAATTACTTTTTTTCCAAAACATTTTCTGTAATCAAAGGCAAAGCTGTTCTTTCTTTGCATCATACTCTCTCCATTTCCTTGCACTAACACCTACTACCAATAATTCTCTTCTTTTTACTGTTACCTTGAAAGAATTTATAGGCTATAACTATGTCCCTTGGAGTCTCCTGCATAAGTTAAGGTTTCCTAGGTTCTCGATATGTCATTTATCTAATAGCTGATCATTCTGAGTTGTCCTCCTTTGCATCTTCAGGGGTTTTTATCATGCGTGTTGGTCAAGTTGTTGGAAGCTGAGATACACATGAGGTCCTTTGTGCAATCAGTCCCAGCTTATGTCTCCTCTTATGCCGAGGGATTAAATCAAAGATCATCTCAGATTAGATGGAGTCTACTAGGCTCTGTCCCTCCTCATAGTGGGGCAGGGCCAGGAAAAGCCACTTGTATTATTGGGTTTGGCTTAATGAGGCAGGAGAAGAACAGGCCAGAGAAGGAGCAGATCCTGTAGCATCCTGCAGGGGGCGTTTGCTGCTTCTCCTGTCACATCACCAACAACAGAGGAGAAAGGCAGGTGCTGAGCAGCAGGTGCTCCCTGCAGCTTTAGTTGTGTCTTCACTCCAGGACTCTGGTCTGGTTGCTCTTTTTTTTTTTTTTTTTAAATTTATTTTTGTTACAGATGTTTCTCCTTTTTTCCCCATTGATACCCTCCTCCCCATACCCCAACCCCATCCCCAGCTTTGTTGTCCATGTCCATCAGTTATGCATACATGCCTATAAGTTCTGTGGTTTATCTCTTCCCTCCCCCCCCACACCCTCTTCTGAGGGTTGTCAGTCTGTACCCTACTTCCTCATCTCTGGGTCTACCCTGTTCCTCAGACTGTTATGTTTATTGTATTCCACAAATGAGTGAGATCATGTGATATTTGTCTTTCTCTGTTTGGCTTGTTTCACTTAGGATAATACTCTCGAGGTCCCTCCATGTTGTCTCAAAGGATAAGAGATCTTTCTTTCTTGCAGCTGCATAGTACTCCATTGTGTATACGTGCCACAGCTTTTTTTATCCATTCACCCACTGATGGACACTTGGGCTGTTTCCAGATCTTAGTTATTGAAAATAGTGCTGCTATGAACATGGGGGTACATGTATTCTTTCTGATTGGTGTTTCAGGTTTCTTAGGGTATATTCCTAGAAGTGGGATCACTGGGTCAAATGGCAATTCAATTTTTAATTTTTTGAGGTAACACCATAGTGTTTTCCACAGTGGCTGCACCAATCAGCATTCCCAATAGCAGTATACTAGAGTCCCCTTTTCTCCACACCCTCGCCAACACTTGTTGTTTGATGCTTTGTTGATGGTGGTCATTCTGACAGGTGTGAGGTGATACCTCATTGTTGTTTTAATTTGCATCTCCCTGATGATTAGTGATGTTGAGCATTTTTTTATATGATTCTTAGCCATTTGTATGTCCTGTTTGGAGAGGTGTCTATTTAGTTCCTCTGCCCATTTTTTAATTGGGTTCTTTGTCTTCCTTTTGTTGAGTTGTATGAGCACTCTATATATTTTGGAGATTAACCCCTTATCTGATATATCATTGGCAATTATGCTCTCCCATACAGTGGGTTCCCTTTCCGTTTTGATGGTTGTTTCTTTCGCTGTGCAGAAGCTTTTGAGTTTGATGTAGTCCCATGTGTTCATTTTTTCCTTTGTTTCTGTTGCCTTAGCTGATGTATCAGTGAAGATTCTGCTGTGTATGATGTCTGAAATTGTGTTGCCTACATTTTCTTCTAGGATTTTTATGGATTCATGAGTCACATTTAAGTCTGTTATCCATTTTGAGTTTATTCTTGTGTATGGTGTAAGTTGATGGTCTAGTTTCATTTTTTTGCATGTAGCTGTCCAATTTTCCCAACACCATTTATTAAAGAGGCTGTCTTTGCTCCATTGTATGCTCTTGCCACCTTTGTCAAATATTAATTGAGCATAATGTCTTGGGTCAATTTCCGGATTCTCTGTTCTGTTCCACTGGTCCATATGCCTGTTTTTGTGCCAGTACCAGGCTGTTTTGATTATAGTAGCTTTGTAGTATAACCTGATATCCAGTATTGTGATCCCACCTACTTTGTCCTCCTTTTTCAAGATTGCTGTCGCTATTCGGGGTCTTTTTTGGTTCCATATGAACTTTTGGAGTATTTGTTCTAGTTCTGTGAAATATGTCACTGGTATTTTGATGGAGATTGCATTGAATCCATAGATTGCTTTGGGTAGTATGGACATTTTAATGATGTTAATTCTTCCAATCCATGAACAAGGTATGTGCTTCCACCTTTTTATATCTTCCTCTATTTCTTTTTTCAATGTCCTGTAGTTTTCTGCAAATAGATCCTTTACTTCTTTGGTTAAGTTTATTCCTAGGTATCTTAATTTTTTTTGCCATTATGGTAAATAGGATTTTTTTTTTAGTTTCTCTTTCTGTGAGTTCATCATTGGTGTATAAGAATGCCGTCGATTTCTTGATGTTAATTTTGTATCCTGCTACTTTGCCAAATTCATTTATTAAGTCTAGTAGATTTTTGATGGAGTCTTTAGGGTTTTCTATGTATAATATCATGTCATCTGTGAATAATGATAGTTTCTCTTCCTCCTTTCCAATTTGGATTCCTTTTATTTTTTCTTCACGTCTGATTGCTGTGGCTAAGATTTCCAGTACTATGTTAAATAAGAGTGGTGAAAGTGGGCATCCCTGTCTTGTTCCTGTTCTTAAGGGAAATGTTTTTAGTTTTTGCCCATTGAGTATGATGTTGGCTGAAGGTCTTTCATATATGGCCTTTATTATATCAAGATATGATCCCTCTATTCCCAAATTGCTGAGCATTTTTATCAGAAATGGGTGCTGGATTTTGTCGAATGCTTTTTCAGCGTCTATTGATATGATCATGTGGTTTTTATCTTTCATTTTGTTTATGTGGTGTATCACATTTATTGATTTGTGAATATTGAACCAGCCTTGCATCCCTGGGATGAATCCCACTTGGTCATGGTGAATAATTTTTTTGATGTATTGCTGGATCCGATTTGCTGGTATTTTGTTTAGGATTTTGGTATCTATGTTTATCAGGGATATTGGCCTGTAGTTTTCTTTCTTTGTAGTGTCTTTTTCTGGTTTTGGAATTAGAATTATGCTGGCTTCATAAAACAAGTTTGGAAGTCTTCCTTCTTCTTGAATTTTTAGAAATAGTTTGAGGAGAATGGGTGTTAGTTCTTCTTTGAATGTTCGGTAAAACTCTCCTGTGAAGCCATCCGGGCCTGGGCTTTTGTTTGCTGGGAGAGTCTTGATTACATCTTCAGTTTCCTTTGTTGTTATTGGTTTGTTCAAGTTTTCTATCTGTTCCCGGTCCAGTTTTAGGAGACTATGTGTTTGTAAAAATGTGTCTATTTTGCTTAGATTGTCCAATTTGGTGCCATATAAATGTTCATAGTATTTGTTAACGATCCTTTATATTTCTGTGGTGTCAGTTGTTACTTCTCCTCTTTCATTTCTGATTTTGTGTATTTGGGTTCTCTCTCTTTGTTTCTTGGTGAGTCTAGCTAAGGGTCCATCAATCTTGTTTATCTTTTCAAGAAACCAGCTCTTTGTTTCATTGATCCTTTGAATTGTTCTTCTGGTCTCTGTCATTTATTTCGGCTCTGATCTTTACTATTTCCTTCCTTCTACTTGCTCTGGGGTTTTCTTTTTGTTTGCTTTCTAGTTCTTTAAGTTGTGAGGTTAGATAGTCTGTTAGAAATTTTTCTTGTTTCTTGAGGTAGGCCTGGAGTGCTATGAACTTCCCTCTCAGAACTGTTTTGTTGCATCCCATAGATTTTGTGTTGCTGTGTGTTCATTTTCATTGCTTTCCAGGAAGTTTTTAATTTCTTCCTTGATCTCCTCGGTAACCCATTCATTGTTTAATAACATGCTATTTAGCCTCCATGTGTTCAAATGTCTTCACATGTTCTTGTTGCAATTGATTTCTAGTTTCATGCCCTTGTGATCTGAGAAGATGCTTGATATGATTTCAATCTTCTTGAACTTGTAGAGACTTAGTTTGTGTCCTAACATGTGGTCTATCTTTGAGAATGTCCCATGTGCATTTGAGAAGATGTGAATTCTGTAGTTTTGGTGTGTAATTCTCTGTAGATATCTATTAAATCCATTTGACCTAGTGCTTCATTTAGAGTCTCTGTTTCCTTGTTAATTTTTTGTCTAGAGGATCTATCCAGTGATGTCAGTGGGGTGTTGAAGTCCCCTGCTATGATTTTGTTGCTGTTGATTTCTCCTCTGAAGTCCTCCAGAAGATTTTTTAATGTATTTTGGTGCTCTTATATTGGGTGCATATATGTTTACCAAGGTTGTATCTTTCTGTTGGATAGATCCTTTCAATATTATGTAGTGACCTTCTTTGTCTCTAGTTCATTTTGAAATATATTTTATCAGATATGAGTATTGCTACCCCAGCTTTTTTTTCCTTTCCATTTGCTTGGAAGATTTTTTTCCATCCCTTCACTTTCAACCTATGTGAGTCTTTTGTTGTGAGGTGTGGGTCTCTTGTAAACAACATATATATGGGTCATGCTCTCTTATCCAATCCACTACTCTGTGTCTTTTTATGGAAGCATTTAATCCATTTACATTTAAGGTGATTATTGATATGTACTTATTTATTGCCATTTTTCTTTAGTGTGGTTCTATTTTCCTTTCTATTTCTTCTAATAATTATAGCAGTCCTTTTAACATTTCTTGCAGTGCTGGTTTGGTGCTAATGTATTCCCTTAGCCTTTTTTTGTCTGGGAAGCTCTTTATTTGACCTTCTATTTTGAATGATAGCCTTGCTGCATAGAGTAGTCTTGGATTCAGATCCTTGTTTTTCATAACCTTGATTACTTCATGCCAGTCCCTTCTGGCCTGTAGTGTTTCTATTGAGAAGTCAGCTGATAGCCTTATGGGGGTTCCTTTGTAGGTAACCAGTTGCTTATCTCTTGCTGCCTTTAGGATTCTCTCTTTGTCTTTAATTTTTGCCATTTTAATTACTATGTGTCTTGGTGTGGGCCTGTTTGGGTTCTTCTTACTTGGGACTCTCTGTGCTTCTTGAGCTTGAATGCCTTTCTTCCTTCACTAAATAGGGAAATTTTCTGTCACTATTTCTTCAAATATATTCTCTAACCCTTGCTCTTTTTCTTCTTCTTCGAGGACTCCTATGATGCGAATATTATTACGTGTCCAGTTGTCTCACACTTCTCTTAAGCTGTCTCTCTGTTTTTTCATTGTTTTTTCCTTTTGGTTTGTGATTGGTTGATTTTTTTCTACCCTGTCTTCTAATTTACTGATCCAGTCCTCAGCTTCTTCTACTCTGCTGTTTAGTCCTTCCAATGTGTTCTTCATTTCTGCTATGTCATTCTTCATTTCCAATTGGTTGATTTTCAATATTTCTATGTCTTTGCTCATAGTGTTGATGTCCTTACTCATGCTGCTGAGCTTCCTCAAGATCATGGCTCTGAATTCTAGCTCTGTTAACTTGCTTAACTCCACTTCATTTATCTCATCTTCGGTGGACATCTCTTGTTCTTTCATTTGGCATCTGTTTCTTTGTTTCACCATTTTGGCTATCTCAGTGGGTTTTGGAGCCTGCCAAATTTTCCCTATCGATCTTGGTGTTCTGCTGTTTGTGGCTCCCTCTCCTGGGTTTGGATGAATGTGGGAGGACCCAAGTTATACACCACTGTCAAGTCTTACTTTCCTGGGTAAATTTGCAAGCCTAGAAAAGGTTAAGTTATCCTCTAGCTTTTAGTCATGGTTACTTGAAGAGCCTTGGGTTCTCAGTTGAATGAAAATCTCCCTCAGGTGTTCAGCATGAGAGGATTTCCTGAGGGTGGGGCAGATGCTGGTAGTTAATGAGCCTCAATTTGCATTTCAATGGCCCACCTGGGTGTGGCTGAATCTCCGAGGGAGGGGCTGCTGCCTCTCCCCAGAACCCTGGGAAGGAGTAAGATGGCCACCGTCGTGCATGGCCTCAACTCAGCAGAAGTTCTGAGTGCCCTCCAAATCCCGAGTGTCCCCACACAGTTCCAGTCCAGTCTGCCCTCCCTCTGCTGGAGCCCAAGGTGAGTGGCTGTGGCTATTTTAGCACTCTGTCCCGGCCCTCTGCGCTGGGGAGCCGGCTTGGGCTTTAATCCCAAGGGTGGTGCTCACAGCTAAGACTGCTGCTGTCAGTGGGCTCCCAGCCCCCCTTTTGCACCTCCGCAATCCTACCAGGATGGATTCAGTGTCCCTGGTTGTATGGTCCTTGCAAGCTGCTTTTCTGTTGCTTTTTCCCGACAATTTGTCTTTATTTTAGTTGTATTTCCAGTTTGGTCCTGGGAGATGGTTTGTGTAGCTTCCATTCACTCTGCTGCCATTTTGGAATTCTCTGGTCTGGTTGCTCTTGATCAGCCTCGTCATATCATAGTCATGCTGTGATAGGGCAGAGATGCAATCATAAGTATTTGAAGAAGTAAAGATCAATACCTTGGGAATTCTGGACCCCCTTACACATGGCATTAAAAAATAGCTCCAGATTCTCTGAGCTCTGTCTGACTAATAGAAAGTATCATGGTACCAGTGTTGGGCTAGTAAATGTTTAACAACAGGTTCTCTGAAAACAATATGTGTGTGTCTATATCTATCTATATCTATATCGCTTTATATCTATATCTCTCTCTCTATATATATATATATTTTAATTTAACTGATGTAAAGGATGTGTAGTACATACTGACCAATAATAATAAAATATACAATACTCTTTATTATAAATTCTATATAGCCAATTGAATCTCACAGACTGCTGTAGATGATTTTTGCTGAACTTTTTATTTGCATGTGGCCAAGCCAAGACTGCAATAGATGACTGAGTGTAGTTCTGATATGAATGTTGGTTGATATTTGTATTTACATTAATGAGTAAGACCAAAATGAAAGTGAAACAGTGAAGAAGTACGTCAGAACTTTATTAGTGTGTCAATGATATGAGCAAATTCTTGTTTCAAATCCTGGGAGAATTGTACTCAGTTTTTTGTGTTCCTCATGTCGTAATGGCTATAGACACTTACAAATTTAATCTGTGTTATTAACATTGTCTCCATTACTTCTCCTGTCTAGAGAATCGACAAAGGGATAAATCAAGCTCTGATTGGTAGCCACCATGATCAATTTAAAGCTACCTGCATTCTGTTACTGATTGTAGAGTTGGGAAGAGATGCAGTAGCACATCTTCTTACTATACCGACAGAACAGGCATAAATAACCTCGAGAGAACCAATAATAGAAAAACGTAGTACAATAATTAGGATGCAATGAAATTGGGTATTTGTTATTTTTATTTTTAATATGGTTCATTTAACACATGAGTTTACATAATATAATTTTAAATAATGGCTTTGTTTAACAAGTGGCTCACAAAATTCCTGAAAATTATTAATCCGCTCTTGTAAGCCAGTGCAAGTTGGTTCCAGAACACCACTGGGCACAGCTCAGAAGTTTTAAAACATTATGGTGATGGGAAATTAGAGTTGGAATGGATCTTATCCATTGTCCCCAGTAAGTGGACTCTGATGTGTCATGATTTGTTTAGGAGACTCTACAGCAGAGAAATTCTGGTCTGGTTCCCAGATTCCTGGGGGTAGAAATCACTGAGAAAGCATCTCTAGCACAGTGGTCCCATTTCAAGGGGAAGCTTGGCAGGGGAGTGGAAGCTCTTGATGAGGGCCAGATCAACTTCTGTGTCTTTTTGCCACACTCTGTGTGATGTACGTGTGTATGGGGGAAGGTGGGACCAAGAGAAAGGGAGATGTTGGGAAGTTGCATCTTACCTCCAGGACTCTAAACCTGAAGGCAGTCTGGAGCTTTGGGAATGTCTGGACTCCCCTAGGAGGAAGACTTTCTCTGTGTATTCAGAAGCAGTCAGCTGAGAGTAAGCATAGAGATGGGAAAGCTTCCGGAAAGAAGTGAAGTTTTGAAAGTGTGGTTATGCCAAATGGAGAGGGAAAAGTTAAAATCATCAATTCCAGCTGGAACTAGAACCATAATGGCTAAGAACAGTTAACATTTGCTGATTCACTGCATATTTATCATATGCTAAGCACTTTGCATGCATAATTTCACTTAAGCTTCACCATGACCGTGTAAAATAGATATTTTTCTTGCTGTTTTTCAAATAGGGAAACTGGTTGAGAAATTTGCACAAGGTAATACGGAGCGAAAAGGGCAAAGCTGGAATTCTTCATAGAAACCACAAACCTTTGAGTCATGAACGTACATCAGCTGGGACCAAAAAGAACAGAATTGGGTTTTACTGGTTAGATTGGATAGAAAGTCAAGGGGGTTGGTGGAATGGGGATGGAGTCATTCTCAGTTCTCTGGGTTACTTACTGATGAAAACCCTGGGTCAAATGCCACCATTACCACCAAGAATAACAAAGTATTATGTATAACCAACAGATTATCAAACTGCAGGGTCCCAGATGCCAATAATGAAGACTGTAATCATAGTTCCTTCACTTTAAGCTGCTGGAACCACTTAACTATTTGTCTTCATTGAACATTATTTTTACCCACAGTTAGTCTAAAAGAAACAGAGACAAATAACCTCTGGCTGTCAGACTAAAGATGGAGTTAATTAATAAGAGGTGGTGATGTCCTTCCCTGGATGTGGAGTAATGTCTCTGCAGGCTGGATGGCAACTGTCAAAGCTCCACTATTAGTGGGAATATAAAGGGAAAAGTGAGCAAATTGTCTGGTAACAATTTGTCTCAGATTCTGCTTTTAATGACTACATTATGTTGCCTCCTTTCTACAAAGTGGGCAAATGAGTCTGCCCTATTGTTGTCTTGAGTTGGTGAGTGGATTCAGTATATTCTTGACTCCTTGTACTCTCAGCCCTATTTACCCCCCTCCAGGTACCAAAACTACTGGTCACAATATTCTGTCTATTACATAAATCATCTCTTAGCTTGTTTAATATTTAAAAAATAAAGTTTATTATGGCTGTTACTGTGGTGGTTCTAATGACTACACTCAAATGCTTGTCTGATAATGAGAATTCAAGAAATAAGACAAGCTTGCTAATACCATCCATGTCAGCTTGAAAACATGGCCTCAAAATCCCAAGGTGGGCATCTGTGTCCTTTCCATGTGAATTTGGTTGGATTTATAACTGCAATTATAGGCCAGGTCGTGATCTCCGGGACCAGGTTAGAAAAAGCTGTGCAGCTTCTAGCTAGTCTTCTTGGAACCCTCTAGGACATTCTCACCAGAACCCAGTCTCCGTGCCATGAGAAGCTCAAGCCATATGAAGAACAACTTAGAGGTGCTCTGTTGATGGTTCTCGTTGAGCTGGTCTTCAAGGCATCTCAGCCCAGACACATGAGAGGAGAAGTGGCTACCCTCCTCACAGGTGTGCCTCATTCCAGCAGTGCAAGTCTTTCAGGCTGAGTCCCCAGACACGTGGGACAGTGAACAATGGTCCCAACTGTGCCCTTTCCTAATTCTTGATCTACAGAATTTGTAAACAAAGTGGTGATTATTTACATTGCTAAATTAACAATGGTTTGTTTCATTGCAAAGATAACTGGAGCACACACCAAAGAAGCATCTCTGCAATCATAAACATTGGAGCGCATCTGGCATGCGCAAAACCCACTGTCGCCCTGATGCTGTGTGCCTTCAGATGCAAGAGTCACCTGGGCTCTGGGCTCCTAGAGAGGTGGAGTTTCTGTGAGTCAGAGTCCCAGCTTCTGAGAAAACCAGCACTGGCCTAACATTTCAAGTTAAAGTTGATAGAAGAAACAACACCACAACCAAAGAATAAGGACAGTCCCTATTATTATTGTAATCCTTATAATAATGATATTATACATCTATTTTCTTTTTTAAAATATGTTTTTATTGATTTTTTAGAGACAGAGGAAGGCAGAGAGAGATAGAAACACTGATGTAAGAGAGAAATATCGATCAACTACCTTCTGCACGCCCCCTACTGGGGATTGAGCCCGCAACCCAGGCATGTGCCCTGACTGGGAATCAGTCCAGAACCTCTCAGTCCATGGGATGATGCTCAATACTCTGACTGAGCCACACTGGCTGAGCTACATCTATTTTTCCTGCGTTCCTGGTTTGGGGTGATTTCTGCTTCTAATTCCATTTGTACTTGAGTCTCTAAGTGTTTGAGGTGCATACATAGTGTTTTGGAGCTATTTCTATATCTTCTTATTCTATTTACACTTGAGTCTTTGAGTGTTGTGGGTACCTACTGTCAGCAAGTATTCAGAACAGTGTCTATGAGCCCACTGGCAACATGAAGCACAAGGGATGATCACATCCTGGCCCCAATCAGACATGGAGTCAAACAGCTCACATCTTTGTTTGGTCCTCAGAGGCCATGAAGAATATGATGGGTGAGACCCAGAGGAATGCTCCGGTTCCTGGGATGATCAAACCCAGACAAGCTGTGGTTGAAAATTGTTTTAGGAGTAGAGAATTTCTATTTCCAGACTTCCAAAAAGATACAACCACAGTGAGCTGCATATTGAAAAAGATGTACAAAGGATGCCCAGTATTTGCAATTGTGTCAATATTAAAATTGTTTTTCTTGCATACAGTTTGCTGTTAATATTTTATTGAATGGCTTCTGGGTGAAATTTTACTTTTTTAAGACCTAAAAAAATCTAAGAATGTGAGTAATAATTTGAGAATTGTTTATATGCAAGTTGTTTGTATTAACCTTTGCATTAAGTATTCAGCAGTATTATTGGATGAAATATTTGTTGTTTTTTATGTAACATTGTTACAGTCTAATGTTGACATATTAAGAAGTAAATAAATATTAAATAATATATAAATTAAACATTTGCATCATATACAATCAAAAACATTTCCCAGAATTATAACTGTTTTACCACCTAGAATTTTTCCTACAATTACAGAAATCAGAGTTTTCTGGGTAGTATGTTAATTTAAGAAAAAGGAAATTCTGCATCTTCGGGAAAAACCCTCATTAGCTGTATCTTCCTTCTAAAAAGAAAGGTAGATGAGTGAAGTAGGCTTAAACCTTGGTTTTCTTCCTGTGTAGAGCCTGTCCTGGCTGGGTGAGGGAGAAATGTTCCCCCTCCCTCTATAGGAGGAGACTATATATTCCAGTTTGCCCTAAGTGGTCCGCACTTATATCTGCTCTCCTGACATAATTATTATTAGAACCCTGTCTGGCTCTCAAAGGAGTTCTGGTCTGGATGATAAATTACATGGTCACTCTACTCACAAGTCTAGGGGGAAAGCTCTCTACCGCACACACACTTGGTACAAATTCCCTCTGTTCACATGAATCATTAACCACAGCATGGGATCTGCATCCAATTTCTTCCATCACATTTAGAACAGAATCCATTAAATCTATATTCCCCTTGGTTTACACTATAACACCAAATTACCAGCAATTAAATCTCAGTTTGTTTCATTTGTATGGATTAAACACCTGTGACTTTTACTGAACATCTTTTGGGATTGGTTTAAATTTTGCAAACATACAATTTGCAGCCGTTAAAAGCTTAACGTAAACATAGTACTCTAGGATGGGCTACGTGCTGTTTTCCACAGGAATGTCTTCATTTCAACTAGACTGAAAGGCCAGATACAGTGTAAAGAACATCAGACTTGGGATCTGAAGCCCTATGCTTACGTTCATATACTCTGTCCCCTTGACGAAGAGGGTAATACATCACAGTTTTCCCAGGATTGTCCCAACTTACACCTGCCCTCCAGTGTAGTTACTAAGAGCCCTTTTCATTCTCAAAAGTGTCCTAGTTTAGAAGATAAATGATATGGTTACCCTACTTATAAGCCATGTAGAATCAGGCAAACAAACTAATCTTTCTGTGTCTCCAATCCTCACTGGCCTACAAATACCCATCCCAGAAAGTTACCTTGAGAAGTAAATGAAAGTTTAAACATGAACGAGCTTTTAAAAACCTAATATACTAAGCAAGTGCAATGTATCAGATGAGCTTCCTATTTTTCATGCTCTGTTTTGGGTTTGCAAGATCAAGGATTCATGGACTTGCCCCAGCTGAGGCTGATTCTTGCTCTTGGGTGCGTGGTCTATCAAGGGCCAGGCCAGCTCAGAGCAGGGCAGTGCACCTTTGGTTTGACTCTGAAAACCCACTAATACATTCCATGTCCCACCCTCACTCCTGCTTTCCAGCCTTTCTGCCTGTTCTACCCACCTTCTAGAATATCTTTGCCACTCTCAGTGTTCACATTCTTAGCTAAAGTTTGATTTCAGATCACATCTTTTAAAAGACTTCTGTGAGTATGTTCAGGGATTTTGAGGTGCTAGCTAAGATTCTGGCCGATTGAGTTTAGGTACAAAAACAATGGGTAGGAAACCAAGTGCAGTGATCAGTTCATCCATTTGGGAAAGCACACGACGCCCCAAGCAGAGTTCTGCTAATGGCCGCGTTCACACTAGGCTGGAGTGGAGATTCTCTTTTCTGCTCCAGATCTACATTTTGAAAGTCACATGCTTAGATGTACCAAGGGAGGGAGAGAGAGGAAAATGGAGAGAGGAAAGAAGAGAGAGAGAGAGAGAGAGAGAGAGAGAGAGAGAGAGAGAGAGAGAGAGAGAGAGAGGGAGTTGGCCTTTGGAGCTGACTCTGAGTCCACTTCTTAGAACATGATCTCAAGTCTTTCCTCAAGCCTTGAAATTCTGGATGATGAATCCTTTCATCTGACACTAATTACTTCCTTCTAAGCACTATTTTTACTTAAAGACAACATTGCACAGTTTAATAAATTGTTCTCTGGTCTTCGTGTAGGTCAGCTTTTAACTTGTGGTTATGTTATTATCTCTTGGACATCACTGGCTGATTCTTCCCTTCTGTATCTCTGAGAAAATCTGGAATAAACTGGGCTTCTACTAGATAGTCAATGAATAACTACTGATTGAACGATTGAGTTGCAGGTCTAAAGAGGTGAAGTCTGAAGGAAAATGACCTTTCCTAATTTGATAAGATCACATGGTGGGACTGTTCCCTAATGCGGAAAGTTTCCCAGTTACTATATTGCTGTAAAGGGCCCCCACTCCACCCAGAAAGGGAAAGATGATATCAGCAAACACTTCATGAACCGTTTTTACTCCTGAAAACGTCAGAAGAGAGGGAGCATCGAGATTCATCCTGAATGCCTGTGGAAAAGACCAGCTGCTGGTCAACAAACTCATCTCCTCTTCCTCCTGGACCTGCAGCTAAACCATATTGCCCAGCCTGCCTTGCAGCAGTATGTCCATGTGACTGGGTTCTAGCCAATGAAATGTTGGCAGATGTCATGTGGGCCAGTTCCTGTCCTGGCACATACAAATCTCCTACTCATGATCATTCATACTCTTTCCCTTCTGTCCGCCAGAATGAAAAAGACCCACAGGGAAATGCTGAGCCTCCTCTCATTGTGTCTTGTCTCTAAAGTAGTGCTTGAAACACCAGCAATAGACTGAGAGAAAAACACACATTTATTATCTTAAGTGGCTGAAATTTGAGATTTGCTTACTAGTATTAGTTAGTGCTGTTCATGTTAGTTATTATTAGTGTGCTAGTACTTTCTTGATCTTTTTTTTTTTTATTCTCACCCGAGGACATTTTTCCATTTTTTGTTCAGATAGAGTGGGAGGGAGAGAGAGGAAGAGAGAGAGAAACATCGACGTGAAAGGGACACATCGAGTGGCTGCCACCCGCATGACCCCAACCAGGGCCGGGAACAAACTGCAACCGAGGTACGTGCCCTTAGCGGGAACCGAACCCAGGTCTCTCTGGACTGCAGGCCGACGCTCTAACCACTGAGCCAAACCGGCCAGGGCTCCTTTCATGATCTTATCAGAATAATCAAGGGACATGTTTTGCCTCACTAATGTCACTAATGACAGTGACTATAAAAATCTACTGACTATAAGATTCGTCTTGATTTCAGAGAGGTTAAGGTAAAAAAAAAAAGCGCATCTTGGGATTGATGAAACAGGATAATCCAATATTGCAGCATCGAATTTTTCATACTATTGTCTGTCTCATAGCTAGTGCCTTGAAGAATAGAAAACTACTATTGCTGATCATCAAAATGTAAGCTCTTACAGGACATAACATTTATCATTTTATTCATTCTCGTGTCTCCAACATCTAGAGCATCAGCTGGCACATTGTAGTAACTCAGTAAAATATGTCTAATAAGGGACTGATGTTCACATTTAAGAAACAAAAGGGTAATTAATAAATTGTGATGAGAAACGGTAATTAATGAAACGTGATGAGAAATCTAATTTGAATATGCTGCACTCAGGTCTGTTCGAGGAGAGAATTCTCCACCTGTAGTTAAACCTCATGGGAAAATGAATGACAACGAGGGGCAAAGACTCAGAATCCAGTTATTTTGCTGAGTTGGGTGTTTGATGGCATCACTGTATGATGCATGTTGGCAAGGCTTCTGAAACATGTGGGAGGAGAGTACAGGGAGGCAGGGACCTTACCTTATTACGCAGACTCCTAAAAATTACAGCCAAAACTTCAAAAGCAGAGTTTATGTATTATTTGAATTATGGTCTTCAGTGTTAAAAAAAAATCTATAAAACTCTTTGCTCTGTCTGATTCTAAATAATTTCAAATGACTGCTTTATTTCTGATGATTGCCTTTTAGGTCTCTGTAAGTTGCATCGATGACTTGGAGAGGAATACACACCATGTCAAGAGCTTGTCCTTCTCAGACATGCCTTGACTTGGCTCTTTGTTGCTGGACAGTCAGCAGGGACTGTGTCTCGCCCATTGGTGGATCCCCAGTGCCCAGGATAGCACCTGGCACTGAGTTGGTGCTCAATACATATTTAATAAATAAGTTGTAACTATTATTTCAAATGGCTGAATGGATGAGTCAGAGCTGACAACTCTATCAACTCCTATCTGGAACTGGAAAATAATAGTAGCCTTATTTTTTGAGAGTTTATTATGAACCAGGCACTTTACATACATTATCTTGTCTAGTATAAAAGAAAGCACTAGCATTATCTCTATTACAGAAGTGGAGACTCATAAGAGCAAGCCATTTGCAAAAAGTCACAAAATGACAAGGGTCAGGGTGTGAGCTCAAGTTTGATCTTAGAGTAAGCATTCTTAACCACCATGCTTAGTGAGAGAGGGTATAATGGACTAGCGTCTTAGTTCTGACATGACAGATCCAACTGGGGACACACCTACCTTCACGGTGGGGGGACTTGACCTCTAATCAGTGAGCTTGAAACAGAAAGGAATAATGCTATTTTTTTTTTTTTTTTTGAGAAAAAGAGTTTCAGATGAGCTGTGCCCTTTCTGGCACCAGCCTGAGGCTTCTGTGATTCCAGGTGAGAGAGAACAGAGTGATCAACAACATGTCATCTATTACCTCAGCTGCTGAAAGTCCACAGTTAATTCCAGACACCAGTTTATGCAACATAATATGCAGCTCAAAGTGACCAAAACATTTGTAAGGACACAGACTTTTTAGAAGTGCTAGAGGTAAATCTCTGGGAAACAAATAAGGTTACAGTGTCATCCTCCTTTAAGTTATAACAAATCACTCATAGTTTTCCTTTTAATCTGAATGAAAAATCAACACAATTTTACCCTGTGGAAAATTAGAAGTAGGACTTTTGTTGTAGAATAAACATCTCTGACATCCTCTTCTAGGCACAGTTTATTTTGATTTGGACACTTAGTTTGTTTTTCCTCCAAGAAGTTGGGTTGGCAATGGACATGTCACACCCTTTCTCCCTTGAATTCTCACTGAGTGGTACACTTATTCACAGCATCACACTAGTCACAGAGTGAAATGATTTCTCGTGTGCTGGAATAACAACATATTCCATGTTTTCTATTGGCCAGCAAACATATAATCTATATTTTATTCAGTGCTTAGAACTCAACTCAGTGAAATTATTTTCAGAAAACTAATTATTTGTTAGGCATCACTTTCTGTAACAGTGGTTTACACTGTTGTTTGCAGAAGTCATGGATGTGATGCTCCCTGTTCTCTGAATGCTGGTCAGAAACCAGTAGGGTTTTGTAAAGATGGTGACTCTACCCACACATTTTCATGGAGGTACAAGATCAATTTGGGTCTCTGATTACTGTGCAGCAGGGAGCCTGGGGGAAACCCAAGTGCAAGGCAATGAAACGTTTCTACCATAATTTTTGGTCTAAACAATGAAAAAACAACAACAAAATATAGCTACAGAATTGAAAGCTGGTGTCCTCGGCTAACATCATTCCTTGATCTATTATGATATATGTTTGTTATTAACCTCTCTGACTATTGAGGTGTGATTTAGAAGTATTAAATATCTCACGTGGACTATTGCAATAATAATGGACATGGATTGGCCACCATGATCTCGTCCTGAGCATGCAAGATGTTACACTTCTTTATTGTCCAATGAAGTCTACCCTGAGGCCCCATGGTGTCAGCCTGGTGAGAAGCTGGTGAGTACAGGAAAGTAGGAAGTTTCCAGTGGATCAGAAAAGAACCACAATGGCAATGATAACAAGACAATCCCAAACCCCTATCTTCAAAGTGTCCACTAGTTTTTGTAAGAATGCTTTGAGGTCCTTAAACGTCAGTGTCTATGTGGCTTCCATGTGTCATTTGGACACGTGTTCTGATGCCTTCTCCTCTGAAGCGGGCATCGGGCAGGGCATGTTGTCTTTGATCCTGATGATTTTGTATTCCTCTGACAGGAGGTGGATTTATTTCACAGCTAATTAAAATGAGCTTCCAGGCCCTTCACTTCCCCGGGGCCCTTCATGGTCATATATTTTTGTAAAATTTTCAAAAATAAAATATTTAACCCTGATAGCGAAGACCACGGTCTCCACTCTGATGTCTTCTCGTGTTAGTTGGTTTGGGTGTTCGCTAGCATTGTGGAAGTCATGCTAAACGGAAATTGAGTTGAGGAAATGTTTAGTTGGTTTAGATCACATTCGATGCCTTCTATGTATGACTATGTTATCGCTACATATAGGTGCCATGTAGGAAAGGCTGCTAGAAGCTCTCCGATGACTCTCAGCACTGTGAAACAGTGGTGAGGGCCAGGGGTCCGCTGTGAAATAAACACATCCTAAGGCACTGGAAATATGTGAGTAGTGGGAGAGAAATGAGGTTCAAAAAGTATGGAGCCAGAAGCTAGTCTATGAAAGATTCCTTCAGTCATCAGATGTTTAGTGGCGGCGCAATTCCTTCTGATGACGAGTCAAGACATCCTCTCTAAGGAATGTATGCTGATGCATTATACACAATTTTAAATGCAATCTACGATTTTCTTTTTAAAATGAAAATCATGAAAAACTTCAGAATCTCTGTATTTGTAGAACATAACCTATAGTATAAACATGTTTTATGTATCTCAACATATTAACTTCTATCTTAGTGTATCCGAGGCATATGGTTGTGAAGTAGTCTGGGGGTTCCGGATGAATTGACATGCAGGATTGCCACCAACACAGCCAAACATCCTGAAGAAACAAGTCAGTCCAGGGACAGAACTCCTACACATACTAATAAATACGTTCATGTATTTGATATTGAAAATATTATTACACAATTGTGTAGCTCACTACCACATGGCAGCAGATTGTTAATACATTTACATTTTTTAAGTGGTTTGATTTCAGATTAATTCTGTACATGGTGACTCAGATACTGTGTGTAGGGGAAATTTCCTGAGGTGTACTGGAACCAAAAAGGTTGAGGGCAAGAGACTGAAGAAAGAGGCTGGCAACTTCAGAGTTAAACAGAGAGTTTATAAAGGGAACTTAAGGCCAGAAGCAAAATCTTGGGCAGCAAGATGGTGAATCTCTGTGCCCAAATGGGGCTGGGGGCTTGATAAGTATAGCCTTCGGGAACAAAGGTGGCTTATAGCCAAGTGGCACATGCTTGTTAAGAACTGTTTATTCCAAAGCAGTATACAACTCAGTGGGCCCAGTTGTTTATGAACGTTCCATTCAGGTGACATAGGTCCACTCCTCCTGGGGTGAACTGACAGTCACGGACAGCAACTTGATATTTAAGATGGCGTTGATCATGTCAAGCACTAGAAACCATTTTGCCTAATGTATAAAAAAAGAAGTATCACCCGGCTGGTATGGCTCACTGGCTGAGCATTGACCCATGCACCAAGAAGTCACTGGTTCGATTCCCGATCAGGGCACATGCCCAGATTGTGGGCCCGACCCCCAGTGGGGGGCATGCAAGAGGCGGCCAATCGATGTTCTCTTTCATCGATGTTTCTATCTCTCTCTCCTTCTCCCTTCCTCTCTATCAAAAATCAATAAAGAAAAAAAATTAAAAAAGAAAAGAAATGTCTAGTTGAAGCCAAAAATGTAACAGAGCCAATTTTTGCAAAAAGCAATTTGGTAAGGCCCTGGCCAGTTTGGCTCAGCAGTTAGAGTGCTGGCCCGTGGACCAGAGAGTCCCAGGTTCGGTTCCTGCTAAGGGCATGTGCCTCGATTGCAGTTTGTCCCTGGCCCCGGTTGGGGTCTTGTGGGTGGTGACCAGTCGATGTGTCTCTCTCACGTCAATGTTTCTCTTCTTTCTTCCCCCCCTCCCTCCCACTCTATCTGAAGATAAATGCAAAAAAAAATGTCCTCGAGTATGGATTGAAAAAAACAAACAAAACAAAAAGCAATTTGGCAAGAAAAGACAAAATTTAGCACATCAAAAGCTCTCACTGCAACCAAAACTAACATTTGTATGGTCACCAGAGCACATGGAATTTCAACAACAGCTTTACTGGGGAAATTCATTGACTTTTGATAAGTACCATGCTTGTCCTAATAAATTTACTTTAGCACTGTTTAATAAAAAAGTTGTTTTGGCCCTCAAAATTATGATGCCAGTGGTGTATACAGAGAATGAAACAATGCATAGTAGGCAGTAGAAATATTTTTCAGTAGATATTATGACCAATAGCAATAACAACAAAAAGAACAATGTCCAAACTGTTATGAGATCCCAGCTAGTAAGTCCAAGATAAGATGTTACATATATTGTATAATTTATAAACTTTTAAAACAAGGCAGACATAACTTCCTGAAAGTCAGGAGGACTCCACAGACAAGAAGGCACTTGAATTACACATCAATCAAATACAAATGCACTAGATGAACACCTTAAAGAAGGGAGAAGAGAGAACAGTCCGTTTTACTGTTAATGTTTAGTATTTTTAAGCATTCAAAAGAGAGTTATGACTATTAAGTTTCTAAGTGAACAGGATTTGCCCTTCAGAGGGTACTATCAAAAGTGGTGTTCTTTAAATAATGGTAATTACTGAAATAATGGGAATTATTGAATAAATCACCATATTCGATTCACTTTTGTATGTGCACATTAAAAAATGTCAAAATGAAAAAGTAAAAATGTAACTTAATTATCCCAAATAATTTACCAGAATTAAATAATGGGAAAATGTATAAAATTAATGTTAACTAAGTAAATCAGATACCAGATATTACTATTTTATTGTCAAGTCTGCACTAAATGCAATTAGTTGGTCACTAAAACCCTATGAATATCTTTTCATTCTTTTGCCAGCCAAAAATTCTCTCTGTGTGAGAGGAAGTGATAAAGAGAACTAATGAATATGCCCTTGAATTGCTTAATAATCCAATTAATAGAGAGAAGTAACTCATGAACACATTGGAAAATGATTTAAATTTCTTGCTGTTTTGACATGAAATAGTGACTTCAGTGATATTATAATGCATAATATAACATTGCAATAAAGACATTGATGACACACTGATCAATGGGTGTCATCAATCAAAAGAGTATTTAAGATTGCTTCCAGCAAAAAATAACTTGAAATGACCTGAATTCTCCCAGCTCATATATAATAGAAACTTGATAAGAGGTTTTCCTAAATTTGACAATAATTCTAAAAATTTACTTTTTACCAGAAGTTGTAAAGCTGAAAGAAACTTTTCTAAACTTTAAAAAACTAAAGATAATAATATACCAAAATTCAATTGATTGTGCTAGAAGAAATAGTCAAGTGTCTACCTTTTCTATAGAAAATACATAGTTGTCATATGAAAAATTAATTGGAGAGTATACAGCTGAAAAATGTAAGCAGAGGCAGTATAAAAGTATATATAGAGAGAATATGGACAAAAAAGAGCCCATATACTGAACCTGACAAGCTCAGGGGAGGCCGACATGGGGGCTTACAAACTTAGACATCTAAAGCAACACATAGGATGATCTGAAATGAAAACTTCCTAACTAAAAGCAGTTCACGGTGGGTAGTCTTATCATAGACCAGTATTTTTCCCTAACAAAGGTCAGTCTTTACCTTAACAGATGGTTGTCTTCTTTTTTTCATCTATGATAACATACCTTTGGAATATTGATTTCCTTTTTCTGGACCCCCTCCAAGCACAGCCACCCACACCAGAGCAGAGACCACAGATCCCTTCAGAGCAGAGACCACAGATCCCCTCATTGTTTTTTCTTTACATTTAACTGTATTTACATAAAAACTTTCTTTGTGGAAAAAGATACTATAAAAGAAGATAAAAGCTACCAATTGAGAGGATATATTTACAAACCATCTATATAAAGTGGATTGCATTATTTTCTCCATTTTTCACCCTCTTTATCCATGCCCTTTACCACGTGACTCTGCAGTCCTTCCCAGAGGCAGAGCATATTTCCCTGCCCCACTAGTGTTAGGCTTGGCCACGTGACCTGCTTTCCTCATTGGAATGTGGGCAGAAGAGGCAGAATGCCAGTTTGGAGCTTATACCTTAAGAGGCACTGTGTGTTTCTTTTTTATTTTTATCTTTATTATTGAAAGTATTGCAGATGTCCCCCTCCTTTTCCTCCATTGACCACCTCCTCCCTGCTCCCACCCCCGTCCTGCTTTCCCCAAACTCCTGTTCTTATTATCATATTAATTGTTAACTGTTAACTCTCCTATACCCACCTATCTAAAAGAAATACGTTTATTTGTTTTACTTTGTATCTAGTTCCATAGATTTCCCCTCTTTGCTTTCTCTTGCCTTCCTCCTCTTTGGGCAGTAAGTTTCATGTCACCCCCTTACACTTCCTCCTCTGATTGTAATGTATAAAATAAGGTCCAAAACTGCCATTCTCTGGAGCATTTTCTCATTCTGTTGAGATTTTGCTTCCCAGCAATTGTTATCAGTTTGGCTCAAATAAACTCATAAAAATTCTTACAGGTTTGGATGTTTCTTACGTTGACAATAATATAGGTGTGTAGGGCAGTTCATAAATAAAAATAGTGTATTTCTGGATTTATGGTGTTTTCTGTTTTTTAATACCTTTAAAACATTTTCAGGTCTGAAGGCAGTTTCGGCTTTAGGGGCAATCACATATTTCTACACTCCATCCAGCATGCCGCCACGTCGGGACTGCTAATCAGCACACCCACCCGTGCTGTGCTGGTCCCTGTCTCTGTCTTTTCCCACTGCAGTCAGTCAGAGCAATCTCCAAAGCAAAAATTAAAACAGCAAATGAAACCCTTACCGACACCATTATAATGAATCTGGTTATTAAATAACTGAAAACATACTATAGGCATGCCTAGTAAAGTCTGGGTGATGTAGGGCAGGTACTTGACTATCAAGTCACACCTGGGAACAGGTCATTAGGCAGAGTAGGCCACTGCAAGCACGGGAAGATTTGAGATACTTAAACTACTAAACAAAGGAATTCTCACTCTTGCTCTCTTGCCCCTTGGTTTGCCTACCTGCCTTGCATGGGGCTCTCATGCTCCTGCATTCATCCACATGGCCCACAGCCATGTAGAGCACACACAGTTCACTAATGGACAGTAACTAGCCTAATACTGTACTGACCCAGCTCCACCATGAAACAGAAACTCGGGACACTGGCTTTGTTTCTAGCTCTGCTGAATCCCCAGCTGCACCTCCTCAAGGACTGGATTAAGGGAAATGGGACTTTGCAAAGCTAGGAATGTAATTCCATGCAAATAAAGCTTCCTGCCACGTCTCATCGTCTCATCCTCCTCTCATCCTCCTGATTTACTGTGGGAGCTAAAAATACATGAATACTTTTTCTCCCACCTTCTACGTTCTTTTGGGCTGGGATAATTATCACGTTCACGGAGAAAGATTAACGGGCAAAAATCAAAATACACGTGCATGGTGAATTCACATAGTCATGAAAACTCCAAAGGAAGTGAAACAACATTCGGTAAATAAGACATTTTTGGACAAAGGAGAAGGGGGAGGGAATGGGGTATTAGATTTCAGAAGTGAGAATGGGCAATTTACAGGTAATTGAGGAAGAGCAACACACAAGGCCAGAGAATCCAATGGCAAGGTGTTCCTAGCAAACAGGCTCCTACTTGAAGCCCTCCGATTTACCATACTTAGTTCAAACTAGGCTAAGGCTACATCCCAGGCTTCCCTTCCTGAAACAGGCTTCTCTGACTGAATCTCTTGGTCAGGAAAGGATGAGGGTCAAAGATTCTTTCTGAATCTTTTGTTTCTTAATAAACAGCTTAACATCTCAAAAGGGAAGCTTCAGGGTGGCCGAATTTTGGTTCCTTTCAGCCTGTAGGGACAAAACCTCCTGAAATGCAAACAGCCCTCTTCCTGGAGCACCCAGCCTCTAAGGTGGGGAGTGCCTGCATCCTACACAGACACCTTGTCTCTGATGACTGATGAGGGGTAAACATTCAAGTCATTCTGAATATTAAATGATAAGGCTCTTCTATCTGTCAGAGAAATTTGGTTTTCCTAATTTTATTGCTGAAGAAGTGGTTGTCATGGCAAAAATGTACATAGCTTTGAATAGCCATTGGTAAAGCACTGTTAATGGTGTGTTTTCAATACACCAACAAAGTACCGCATCATGAGGATTTTGCTCAGTGCTTTGTTGGGGGTTGGTGTATTTCCCTGACATAATTGATCTAGCTTTCAGAGTCTCAGATGATTTCTATACATGTTTATTTAAATCCCTTATGGTGTTTCATTGTGTCAGAAATTATGCTTCTGCCTCTTTGTGCTGTATTCGCATGCTCAATTCCTGCAGTTGTGTGGGTCAGCAGGATGGGCCTATGCAATTGGAATCTTAGCACCTCCAAAACAGTTTAATTGAATCAAAAACTTTTGAGTGCCTACTATGAGCACGGCGTAATGCTAGGCCCAGCAGAGGACAGAATGGATTCTGAAGCATGTGTCTGAAAAAACGCAGCAGAGAATTTGGAAATAAAATAAATGTTGTTTGTGTTGCTGGTGGAAATAGGGTTCTTCCACAGAGTCACAAGAAAAGCATCTGGGGGACCCACACATAGGAGGATAAGGTGTAGTGGTAAGATTTATTAAAACAAATGACTGCCCCCAGGTGCCCCAGGTCTCATCCCCCACCAGATGGCTCAGCTCTTGTACTGCTGTGGACGAGGTCCTGGGCCTGAGGGGGAGGGGCACATATTAAGAACAGAGCCACAGTTGTTTAATGATTATTCACCTTACTAACTACAGATAACAGGTTTTCTTACGGATCCTGGGAAATTGGAGGATGTGCTGCAAGAAGAAAAACAAGATTATTAAAAAGATAAGGTGCCTCTGGGTCCATTACTCAGAAAGGAAAATACATTTTAACAGCAGACCAAGGACAGGACATGCTTTGACTTGGTTACTGTGCCTGGACCCTGACCCATGGCCCCCCGCCCCTTCCAGGAATTTGCCTCAGGAATGCTGACCATTCTCTGGTCCCAAGAATGGGCTGAGCTGTTTGTAACATCATGGAAGATTAGACACTTTGTTATTGGACTTTGAGCTCCTGAAGGTTGGACCCTATCCCCTTCCTTTCCCTGTTACTCTCCCAGCTCCCAGCTGCACTCAGTTATCTTCTCCCTCACTCATATATAATCAGCCAACTGGTGAGGTGGGTAAGAGCAGAATGTCCAGGGTGACTGACTGCTCTCCTCATACTGCCAGCATTATTGGAATAAGCACTGGTATATGAGTCAACTCTGTCTCTGCTTAATTTGGCTCAAGTTGTGACAGGAGGTGTTGGATCCATTGTGTCTGGTGTCAGGCCTGGTGAGCATAAGTGCCCACCAGGAGGGTCAGGATCCATAACTGTAATGCCATTGCCCTGCACTCCAGTCATCCAGCATAGTCGCTGCTCCCGGCCATGCTCCAGCTGGCACTGCACTGCCATACCCAGGCCCACACTTGGACCCATGAGGCTGCTGGCCCGCTCGGCTGCTGTGAGGACGGGGAGCGTGAGAACAAACGAATGTGTGCTGCCCAGACGGGCCTTTGTTGTTTTGATTGTATTACTTGGGCCTGAGAGAGAGCAGGCTTTCTTTCAAACTAACCAATCTCTTTACTAATTCTTTGCAGGTTTGTGCTTTTCCCCAGGTTTTTCAGGCTAGACTCCACCCCTTTATGTCACCGTTTTGGCTCCTCCTGCACAAGCCTGACGTTTTGCCTAATCGTCTGGTTTCTACCACGCATGCTCTTATCTCCCCCTGCACCACCTCACCATCTTGGTTTTTACTGGGCATGCACCCAGCAGAGGAATTTCCCCTTTATTGTTTATTTCTTCTCCCCATAGTCCAGGGAAGTGGACCAGCTGACCCCGGGGGAGATTGGAAAGCAGGCTCTTCCTCCCTACACAGGGGGTCAGAGGGATATTAATCCCCTTGGCAAGGATTCCACTATCCCCTGGGTGTCTGGAGCTATAACTTCCAGACTTAATCAATCTTAGGCTTAGCCAGTTTTCCCCCTTCTCTTTGGTTAGTATCTAACTAGCTGCCTACACTAACGCTTGATGTTATGATTCATGTAGAGCAACATTGCTACGAATCAGGATTTGCAGCACACACCGCATGAGAGTGAGGTTTGTGTGTAGGGACTGGAAGTCACGGGTGAATTCTCTGTACTCCTTCCTGGTTTATTTTCTTACTGTTTTCTTTGTTAAAAGGAGGCAACATAATGTAGTCATTAAAAGCAGAATCTGAGACAAATTGTTACTGGACTGAAGGGGTCTGTTTGCCTGCCCACATCAAAACCCAATAAGACACAAACAGGAGTTTGCAGCCAAGAAAGTAAGGATTTTTTAAGGAAATGGCACTGTGCCTGGACTCACAGGTACCTCATGCTGAAAGACCTGGCTCCCTGGTGGCTTTCAGAGGATGGGTTATATAGAGGAAAGAATAATTGATTATGGTGACTAAGGGACTTAGGGTCATGGTCAGGGTCATGGTCTCTACTGATTGGTCAACACTAGGGTAGGGGTAGTTGATCATTGAATCTGGTCCTAATGTCAGCTACGGCATTGCTTCTTCTGGTGTCACAAGGATGCAGTTGATGGGGTCATTCTAGAGCTGAAATACAACTGAGCCCTAGATGTTATCTCTAGTTTGACCAAAATTCTGTCTCTGTGGTCAACAGACTCAAGGCTTTGTTTCTAAAACTACTGAATCCTGACCAGAACCTCATTGTCCTGAGAGCTTAATGATTAAGCAAGGAAGAGGGAGGTGGGTGAGTCACCGTGCTAGATGAGGCCAGTTTGAGTCAAAAAAATCAAAATAAAAGTTCAGATTAAAGAAAACAAGGTTTCTGCCCAACCAGTGTGGCTCAGTGGTTGAGCGTTGACCCATGCACCAAGATGTCACCGGTTCGATTCCTGGTCAGTCACATGCCCAGGTTATGGGCCCCATCCCCAGTGGGGGCATGTAGGAGGTGGCAATCAATGTTCTCTCTCATCGATGTTTCCATCTCTTTCTCCCTCTCCCTTCCTCTCTCTCTCTAAAAATCAGTAAAGAAAAAATAAAAAGAAAACAAGGTTACTGCTTTCTGCACAGTGACAACCTCCAGTTAAGCACATTTCTTATCTTCTCTGTGACTCAGTTTCTTCTTTGTAAGATGGGGGTTATAAAAATATTTTCTTTAGAGATTCATTTTGGGATCTAAATGAGGTTGCACACACAAATTACTTAGAAATGTGATAGCATATCCTAAGCAATTAATAATAATGACAGTATCATTAGTGTCATTATTATTAAGGGATGGTGATCCACTTAGGCACATCTCGCACATTTCAGTCCTTGGCTTAGTTCAACTTAATCTTTCTAATCAGTAAATTGTCTGGCTCTGAGAGATAAACACCCATCCATCCATTCGTCCGTCCGTCCGTCCGTCCGTCTGTCCATCCATCCATCCATCCATCCAGCAATCATTTATTTAATAAATATAAATTGGGAGTAATAGGTTTAGATATAGTGATGACTAGACACAGTCTGAAAGGGAAGGGGCAAGATCAGTGGTTGTAGCTGTTTCGGTTTTCATGGAGCAGTAAAATTGGAAAAGTAAATTTGGAGACTGTCATTGAGTAGTCAACATTTTATTTTTCCAAGTAATAATGTTAAAAAGAGCCTGGCCGGTGTGGCTCAATGGTTGAGCATCGACCCATGCACCAAGAGGTCACCAGTTCAATTCCCAGTCAGGGCACATGCCCAGGTTGTGGGCCAGATCCCCAGTGGGGGGCATGCAGGAGGTGGCCAATTGATATTCTCTCTCATCGATGTTTCTATCCCTCTCTCTCCCCCTCTCCCTTTCTCTCTCTGTAAAATCAATAAAGAAAAAAAATTTTTTTTGAATAAAATAAAAAGAATGTTTAAAAGAGCCAATTTCATTTTGTGTCATATATTAACCCCCAAACAGTAGGAAGAATATAGTATTTGAATCAACAAGTCTGTAAAAGTAGATACATTTAGTGTTGAGAAAAAGAGCTATGTTTATGTGGCACATAGTAGATGCTCGATAATTATTTGTTGAATGAGCATGCCATTTCCTTGTTTTTCTCAGGTTCTGGGGGGCCAGTGAAACTTGAATGACAGACCAGTATTCAGGAATGTGGAAAAAAACGGGCTTGTGTTTATGCACTTGAATTAGAATCTGCAGATACCTTTTATTTCATCTGCCTACAAGGAAATAACTAGATGCAAAGATGTAAGGTTATCTGATTAATAGCAGGCAGTGAATGCTGTCCAATAAAAAGGGTTATCAAGAATAAAGCTTGGCGTATTCTTTCATAAATTATGGGAATTAATTTTATTTCATAAATCAAAAATTTTTATGAGCTTTGTGATCTTTATATGCTCTGTGGTTGAAGGTTATATTCCTGAGACTTTAAACAGAAACTTCATGGTTAACAATTAACTATTTCAAGAAGCATACTGCTCACTTTGAGTAGAGATACAGAGACAGGAAGGGTAGAGGTATAAATTGAGAGACCTTTTATTCTTCAGATCATCTTTTTATCAGTGCCCTTTGTTCACTGCATCCTGTTTTCAAGGAATGTTACTATTTCCTCACCTTTTATCCTGTATCTTTCCACACACAACCACAACAGACTTATGTCAGCAGGATGCTTCCTCCCAAGGCTTACTAGATGCCACTGGGTGCTTTATTTTCTCTTAATTTTAACCAATGCCGAACAATCCTTTTTTTCTCAACAGTTTTACTTCCATGGGAACCACTGATCAAGAAGTGCCAAAACCCAACCGATTTCTTAAGGTTGAGAGTAACATTTCTTTACATGGAATATAATACAGTTATCTAAAATGAGGGTGACTTTGTGATTTTGAAAAGTGTCAGAAATTGAAGGACAGCAAATTAGTGTGGTTACAGCAAATTGAAAGTGTGTAACTCTGCCTTATGGTTGTCCTTATAAACTTGGATTCTCCGGGGCTGGGAGAGGAAATGGGGTGGAATCGTTTTTGCAGACATCAAATTGCAGACTGCAGGAATGAAGAGTCACATTTCCTGGGAATCAGAGAGTCTTCTTAAGGCCTGTCTCAAGTGAGCATTCACAGACAGACACAGGATGATGATTCCACTGGAAGTCCACCTCAGCTTCTGTGGGATATAGAAATCAAATTTTCTCCAGGAAATAGCATTATGATCATTTGAATTTTCTACTGTGATTTTTTTTATCTTCTTATGATAAAAACAAATTACCTTTATAACCTCTAAAAAAGAGTATTAGCATGCTTTTTAAAATAAAAGGTCAAGTTATACAGAGTGGGGCACACACAGGTTTACAGTTGTGAGTATGTAAAACACAGAGTTTATTCTTGTATTATTATTTATTAATTATTGTATTATTTTCCACACAAACAACTTTAAATCTAATTTTGCCCCATGCTATATATCTAAGGCCTAATGTTTTAAAGAGTAGTAATTTACATTTCCATCCAAAATATTTACCTTTATTGTAAATGCAATGCTAATGTGTTTGGTTATTTGTTTCATTAGCATCTCTCAGTGGGAAAAGGAGTAAATAACAGGATAAAGGACTTGCAGTTGCAAAAGTAGAGGCACCAACTATAATTTAAGAAAAACTAAAACCTGACAGCAAGAAAAATGGCAAAAATATTCTATATCTAAACACACATTTTTGAAAATGTTTCAATTTTTAAAAATAGTTCCAATCCATTCCTTTGAATATAGAAGCATAAGCTTTGTGTTTCTTGATTCTCCCCACAAAAGTAACATTATATTTAGTGCCTTTAATTAAAAAGATGGATATATATTGAAAGGGTTAGTAACATTTTAAAGGGTAAAGGTAAAAGCTTGCAAAAGGAAGAAACTGTGAAAAATGTGTTGCTTGCATAACCTTTGCTGAGCCTTCTGTTGACTATGGATTATCGGATTATGCGCAAAGCAATGAATCACCCAGCAGATGTAGGATGAGATACCAGACCAGTCCCACTACAAAGTGGACAATGGGCCAGGTAGAGTACATCAGCAGGAACTGCTGGAAGCTAGAAGTAGAGTATATAACCTACACCCCAACTGTTATTTGGGGCTGACTCCTTTTTGGCTCAGCCCACCTGCACCAAGACCCATGTAATAAAATAGTTTTGCTCTACATTGGCCTTGCGTTATGGATGTGATCTCCCACTGGCTCAGACCTTTTATATATAATGTGTTTAAATGTTTTCTCTTTTTTTCTTTTAAACATGTTTAAAAAGAAATTTAAGGAGAAATGGGTAGTTCATTTCTCCAGCCAGAGGATTTTTTAAATGCAACATGTTTGTAAGAGAGGCAGAATTATAAATGAATTTATCCCAACCCTCTCCAAAAAATCTTCTCTAGCATTATCTATAATCATGTTTCAACTTAGTAGTTAAGGAGAATCAGCCAAATAAAAAGGTACCAGACTGAACCTGTAGGCCTATTTTACATCTCCTAAAGAAGAAAATCTAGAACACTCATTTTTTCCACAGTGACATCTGTTGAACTCTAAAGGAAAGGCAGGACTTATGATTTGTAGATTGTGGTCAAGTGGACTCTGGTGTTCACTTTCTAAATTGTACTACCCATGAGCTGCCCCAAGGTATTTTCTGAGACATCATTCTGGTTTACAGTATTTCTACATCTGGGTAGTTTTATGCTACTTTTGCTATTTCTCAAATCAGGACATCTTAGCCACAACATATGATTAGGGACCAACTCAAAGCCTCTCTTTCCATGGCCTGAACATTCCAGCATGTACTGATCTCAGTGTTTTCTGAACTCCTGGAATATTTTTCATTTATCCCACAGAATTTAATTCTTTGTTAACCACTGACTTCCATTACTGCTTTTCTATTCTGCTCTTCACAGCACTTAGATTTGTTCAGCTCAGAAACTACAAAAGGCTATCTCATATCACTTCTGTGTCACCCCAAAGCTGAGCTGTCTGTGCACGTGGTTATCATCCAGTAAGTACATGATCATTAGTCAATGTATACATATCTAAGTTGTTAGGAGGAAATATATTGAGACTTATATTGTGTTGTTTACCTGATCTGAGCCTGTTTCCTCATTTCTAAAAGGAGGGTGTTAGTTAATTAGAAAAACAGAACCAATAAGATATATATATATACATATAGAATTTTTAAATATAGACTATATATATTTATTTATTATGAAGAATTGGCTCCCATGATTATGGAGGCTGAGAAGTCCCATGGTGTAGTATCTACAAGCTGGAGTCCCAGGAGGTCAAATGGTGTAGATTAAATGCCTGAGAGCCAGAGATCCAGTGGGGGTAAATCCCAGTCTCTCCAAAGGTCTGAGAACCAGGAGTACCAAGGGCAGGCAAAGATTGATGTACCAGCTCAAGTACTCTGTAGAGAGTGAGTTCAACCTTCCTCTGCATTTTTGTTCTATTCAGGCCCTCAACACATTGAATGATGGCCATCCACATTGGGGAGGACCATCTGCTTTACTGATTTCACCCATTAAAATGCTAATTTCTTCCAGAAACACCCTCACAGACACATCCAAAAAATATTGTTTAACCAGATATCTGTGCATCCCACGGCTCAGTCAAGTTGACACATAGCATTAACTTTCATATTACTATATATTAGTATAAAAATTATGAACTATAACAGAGGATTAATATAATGAGGGATTAACTGATAAAAAGAAAGAAAACTCTAAAGAGGACAGGAATTGTAGAAGTAAGGAGGTAAGGAGCAGCGACTACCCCAGGGGCCAAGACAGAGCCTCCATTGAAAGGACCCCTCTAGGACTGAGATTTAGATCTCATTGGAAAAGGCATGGCTGTGGCTCACTGGATGGTAATAGAAGTCACTGTGATGCCATGCTTATAGATCTTGCTGGAAATCTACTGTTTGAGGTGTCAGGGGAAATTTCCTTGGGCGGCAGGGGACAAGGGTGTTCAGGGGGAGTTTCTGGATGCTTAAACACAGGAATTTCTTTAATTCTGCTGTCTAGTTAACATTCTACCTTCTGCCAGGTATCCCCAACTCCAACTGCACTCTTCACTCTAGTATGAAAACAGGTCAATTCTCTGGGAAGGGTGTGATAAATTCTCAAGTCTCTTGAAAGAATTTGCGGGGGGAGTCAGGAGAAGTGAGGAGAATGAGGAAGGTAATACATTTATCTCCATTATCTGCATGTAAAATGTTGAGGTCCTTCTCCAGGAAGATTTAGGGGTCATTTTCATCAATATGCTAAAAATATAATTAGCTTGGTGGTTTCTAAACTACCCCCCCCAAATATTAATTTGATCTATTTAGGTTGCAAAATCAGAAACCAATTCTTTGTAACCTAAAGAAAAAAAGAATTTATAGGAAAGAGAAAAGTTTGTGAAATTAAAGGAACAGTTGAACAGCGTAGAGTTTGGAAAGGCAGGTCAGGCAGTTCTGGAGTCTCAGAATGAGAAATTTCTTTCTACCTTCAACTTTTGCCCTAACTTCAACTGAGCTCCAATGAAAGCCAGTCTCCAGGCCCCACCATTATGCATAGGAGAGATCCTCTGATTTATCCAAGATTGTTTCCTTGCCCGAATCCTTCAGTGATGGCCCAGGGCACAGGTGACATAGTATGGTCATGACCAATAGACACCAACATACATTTGAACTGAGTATCAGGGTCAGAACCAGAAACACTAGCATCCTGTTGATCCAGTCAACCAATGAAGAAAAAGCTGCACAAAGGATAAATCTTATGTCACCTGTTCTTGCTAATAAAATATGTGAGGAACTATCTGGGAATAGCTGGGCCTGTTCTCTCAATTGATAGCTGGTCCTCATTTGGGAATCTTCTGTTTGTGAGTGACAGGACTTTCTTTTCCATTAGATAAAGCCTCAAAATAATGAACACCTTCCTGATAAGTCTTGTCACTCTTTTCCAAGGAGCTGCAAATGGTAATTAATGCAAAAGCTGTGTTTATTGGTTCGTGAAATTGAGTGTGTGCAGTCCTTTGATACTGTGTCTTCTTGATAGGGCAAGTTTGGGAGGGGGCGGGAAACATGCTGCACATTAAAGACAATTTATTTGACAAGATATTACAACAAAGACAACCTCATGTATATGAAAATCTTGGCTTTTGTTTGCTTCATCAAAGTAGAGACAATAGAGCAAGAAGCAGATGTTCACTCAATTTCTTCTCCTCTTAGAGCCCCGAACCACTCCTTCATTTTATTTACCTCCTTAATAAGGCAACCACAGGGTTGCAATGACATTGTTTCAATCAAGGTCACAGTTCAGAGTTCTGCTCCTAAAACTCCTCTCACTCAGGGTTCTTAGTGGCAGGCCAGGGTGAGCAATTGTATCTAAAATTTTTTCCGAAGCCCTCAGGGACACATAGAAGCATGGAGGGGTAAAAAGACCCCCTTCTGCGGTAGAAGCAAATAGGAAACTGTGTTTAATAAGGATATTGGGACTGGAAACCTACTGGCTGGAAGCCATGTGTATGCCCTTCCTTTTATTGTTTTAAATCGTGAGTTTTGGTTGTGGCCAAATCTCGGTTGGCTAGAGTTCTGTGATCAAATATTAGTCATGGCAGAAATGAAAGAAATCCTAAAGGGAGCCTCCAGGGAATCTTACACACACACACACACACACACACACACACACACACACACACACACACACACGGAGGACATGATGTGATCACAGAGACAGAGACTGGAGTAATGTGACCACAAGCTAAGAAATTCTGCAGCCTTCAGAAGCTAGAAGATGAATTTAGGCAAGAGTTGGAGCCTTTGAGCACAAATAATAGAGAAGATTGTCAAAATCTGAGAACTTTCAAGATTGGAAAAATCCAATGCTTTTGGACACTAATCACTAAGTAATGAGAATGAAAAGAACATTTGAATGAAGGTCCACTGTTTTTGTTTTTTAGATAAAGAGAAACCTTACATTTGCAAGGAAGAATCTATTAAGGATGTTTCTTTCCCACTCAAGTCTATTTTCTAGATGGCCTCAAAGAAGTCACTATTAAGATAAAAGAAAGACCCAGGGGCAATAAAGTTATGAGATTAAGCAGTATTGAATCATATATCACAGGCTCCTGGCACATGGAGCTGAATAGAAAAAAATTGGATCAGAAGCCTAACAAGTTTTTGAGGGAATTGTATTGTCTATGTCATCACAAGCCTAGACGGAAAAAAGCTAGTGATTATAAATCAGCCTGAAGGCTCTCAAACTGCACCAGCAGGACATGGACTGAAGAAGCAGTGTAGCTCCAAAGAGGGGCAAAACCCAATGCCCAGGTTAAAGGTGACCATGGAAGATAATAGACAAAAAGAGACTCTCATGGAACAGAACTAGGTGCTATGAAGAGTTATGGACCAGGGAGATCGTCGAAGAAAGCAGAGCAGAGTCAAAGCGAGGCATTTCTTTCATTGCTAAGGCGGGGTCTTTATTATTTCTTCCTGGAAGGATTCCTTATTGCTGTGAAACATGGCTGCTAAGTATCTCTCCTTCTTTCCTTCACACAAAGGACATTTTAATTAGACTATGGGTCACTGACTCATAAGGAGACACACCTGTCCCTGATGGAGAACACCATATACCAACAAGGGATCCTGGGCTTGGTCCCAGACACAGTGATTGGATGGGACTTTGGGTTGACTTTCTTGTGGAGGCACTGAGTGTATTTTGTGTGGGAGAAGAGGGTGAACCAGAGGGGAAGTGTTTGCAGAGATGGCTTATGGTCCATAAATATTTATGCTTCACCTTCCACATTGTTGCTAGAAGTGGTGCCTTGCCAGGGGCCACCATTCCCAGCCACACTTGCTTCAAGGTGTAGTCATGTGACTGGTACTCACCAAGAAAACGTGGCAGCAAATGATGCACATATTTTCTGGTTTGGGAAGTGTCTACTCTACCCTCTCTTTGCTCTTCTGCCTGGAAGCAGTGAACTCTGAGACCTTAGGGAATGGCAGAGCCCAAGATGGCAGTAGTGAGAGTCGCTGAAATACTGCACAGGGAAAAACATGCACCAACAGGAACACCTGCATTGGGTTGTTACGTGAGAGAGAAAGAAACAAATTTCACAGTAAGCTAATACATTGTAGGATTTATTTATTCTAGGATTTGGCATCACACTAATGCATATCTCATATACACTTACCGCACATACACTTGCACACACACCCCATATTACAGCCACATACACAAACATACTTGATTACACTCCATCGGGAGACTCTCACACTTCTATGTTGTGCCAGCACAGGTACTGGAAGGTTCCCAGATCTATAACCTCTTTGGAATATTGAGGACATACTTAGTTAGAAGAGGAAGTTCTCGATTCCCAAAGACTGATGTTGCAATTTGAGGATTTAACCAAAATGCTTTGCTCTCTTGAATCTTATCTTTTTTCAAAGATTAGAAGCCCTTTACTATATATGGAGATGGGTAAGTGAGGAGGTGGACTAGAAGGAATTAGAACTGGAATGAATTTATGGATAATTACATAGGTGGAGAAGAAAGTCAGTTTGTGAGAGATGACTGAATACCTTGTGGGAGAACTAGGTTTAAGGGAGAGATCTGCTAATTCCCTGTTCAGTGATCTTTCTACCTGACTGGTCTTCTTCCCAATTTAAGAACCACTTAAATCACATGTCAGGGACAAATCAGTAGCTCTAAAAAAAAGTCTTATTCCCAGAGGAAATTAAAACTATGAGAACAATGCAGCTCAAGATTACTTGTAATCACCAATTATCTTACTACACACAGCTTCACGAATGAGTAGATAGAAAGTGGTGATGGCCAAGAATCAGTATTCATTCCTGAATTATTATGGGATTTACTATTAAAACTATTTTCCAATTTGCATATTTAATATTTTATTTTTAACCTCATTATTTTTCTAAATTCAAATAAATATTTTAAGTGTACTCTCTGCTTCTTCCTCCTTGAATTCTGAGCAGATGACCTTGCCATATTAACAAGAATTCTGGAGACCATCAACATAAATTATTTTAAATCTCAACTTCCTCCAAACCTGTTTGTGCTGTTACTCTTTCTCACCTAACTTCAGAAGAATATTAATTCCTCCTCCTCCATAACTCTAAATCCTTTATCTGTGCACATGGTCCATTGCTGTCTAGTTCTTCCTGAAGTTTGTACCATCAACTGTTCTCTCGTTCTCTCTCTTGCATGTTTAAATTACCATCTTAGCACATAAACATGCTTATATCTCTTTAAAAACAGTCCCTAAATTAAACCTTTCAAACTTCAGCCCTCTTCCAGCTAACACTAATCTCCTTCCTTCCCTTGAATATCATCAAAGTTCTTGAGTTTCCCATATTCATTCTCTCCACCTCCTCATATTTCCTTTACATCTTACCTCACTGCAGAATGTCGCTGCAGAAGTCACCAGTAACTTTCTTGTAGAGCATTGGAATCACTTCATTGCTGCCTCATTTGCCTTCTCTTGAGCATTCAACACTGTTGCTTATTCCCTTTAACTTTGATTCTACCTGTCTCATAGCACTTTTTCCATCTCCTTTATCAACTCTTGTTCCCCTTGGAATTTACAACCTAAACCAGGGATACAAATAGTATCTTACACTTGGGATTATTATGTGAGTAAAATGATATAATTTATATAAAAGGTATGACAAGCACTTGGGGCAGCATAAGTGCTCAAAAAAATGCAGTCACTACTAATGAGTTCAGTTTTAGATAGGTCGATTTGAAATGTTTTTGCCATCTCAATGAAGCTAGGAAAAACGGGTCTGGATTTCAGGAGTGGGAGGTGGAGTTGAGGACCTGGCCTCATCAGTGCACAAGCGACAGCTAAGATATAAGAGGTTATGAAGACACTCAGGGAGCATATACCTGTCAGTATAGGCTAGGTTATGCTGAGGCAACACCCCCAAGACTTAGTGGCTTTAAGCAACAAAAGTTTAGATCTCACTTATGATATGTGTCTGTTGTGAGTCAGCAGCTCATTGTTATCATTCAAGCTCTCAAGGCTGCTTGAACAGCTGCCAGCTCAAATGTTCATAGTTGTAGTGTCAGAAGGAAAAGAGCAATAAAAATTTCACATTGTCAATAAAGTGCTCTGGCCTGCAAGTCATCCAAGTTTCTTTTGCTCACAGTTTATTGGGTAAAATATATAGTGAGTTGAACTCATCTACAAGTGTGCGCAAAAAGTGTCATTCTACCATATGCTGGGGAGGTGGAAAGCTGGCAATATTTGATGAGTAGCACCAGACACTTCCAAAGCATGTCTAGAATAAAAGCAAAGACAATACACCAGGAGAATGTACAGTGTTGCCTTTCATTATCTTCTACTCTTCCCTTCCCCACCCCAAGGCCTACATTATTTTTCAAATCTCATTTTTTCCAGATACTCAAGCCAGATATTTCTAATCATCTGTGACTCTCATCTTCTTTACTGTTAACCTCTAATTTGAATCCATTCCCCTCTCTCTATCATCCTTGGGACTATTATTAGAGCCTCCAACTGCTTTTAGTTAGAATGACCTGAAACGAATTTTATCATTCCCACATGGCTTTAAAAGGAAAATTCTTTTATCTAATGAAATAATTTTCAGGATGAGACAGAGATGGAGGAATGGTGGTTATATATGAAAGATTTTACTTATTAAGATAAATGCTAGGAGTAGAAAACTTATAAAAAACAGAAAAGTAGAAAGGAACAAATTCACATATTGCTCTGTGGCATTTCATGTGATCACCTGCGACTTCTCCAAACTCCTCACGTGGTTCTAGCACTCTAGTTTTCTTTCTAACTGCTTGTCTGTCCTTTACCAGTTCTCTCTTCCTCTTTAGGATGCTTAAATATTGATATTCCCTGGGGTTCTGTTTTGGTTCAAGTCTCCTCTTACTCTGTATCATCAGTTCTCTCTCTCTCTGTCACACACACACATACACACACTACTTACCTGTTTCTTCATGTTCCAGAACATTAAACATAGTATGTTCAAAATTTAACTCATATCTTCCTCCCACAAATAGTCCTCTGCCCGATTCCTTACAAGGTGCACAAGGCAGACACGTGAAACTCAACCTTAAGTCTCCTCTTCTATACTCTCTCTGTGCAACTAGAACCAAGAACTATTGTTCCTAACCTCTCTCTAGACTTTTACTCTCTTCTCCACTCACATTGCCACTGCCTTGATTCATGCAGTCACCATTTCTCATCTGGGGAGCTAGAGAAAGACTCATCTTGGGTCTCCCTCTCTCCCCCTTACATTTCCTCCAATACTTAACCCACCAATATATTCTGTCTCTGTAGAAGTAGACCAATTCTTCTAAAACACAAAGCTGATCATATTACTTACTCCTTTCATTCTTCAGTGGCTCCCTCTTGTCTTCAAGACAGAATCTGAGGTCCTAGCACGGCACAGAGGTTTCCATGACCTGGTTCGTGCTTGCTTCTCATTCTTGCTTACAGCTGCGGCTCCTACAAATTCCTCAGGAGCACCTTGAAATTCAGAGTTGCCAATGTTGGGTCCCTTTAGAATGCCACGTTGTTTACTTCTCTGTAAAGATGATGCAACATCCCTTCTGCATGGATGTTCTTTCATTGTCCTTGCCACCACCTTACACATTTTTGTTTATGCGATCGAGTATATTCTGCTCCTATTTATCATTTAAGACTCCACTCTGGAGTAAACTCTTTTCAAAAGTTTTCCTGATACTCTTGAAATCACCCCTCTGTCTTACTGTCATCCTTTGGTTTGCATAACATTCTGTATTCACCTTTAACTTGCAACTGATTAGCACACTGCAGGGTAATTCTGTATTAACCATGAATTGCTTGAGGGAAAATACTTTGTATCTCAAGCACCTGGAACAGTACCTGGCACAAATGTGGCATTAAGAAACACTTGTGAAATAAAGGACCATGCTCAGTGTTTCCGTGACACTTTACACAGCACTGTTCTCACTGTCCTGTCGTTATTTCATTTACTTACCTTTTTCTACTGGAATGTGAAACATCCCAAACATTTACACAATTCTAGACACAAAATAAGTACTGTAGAAATGTTACCTGATGTCTAATTTGGAAGTTTGTGTATATTTCAAAACACTGTTCAGTGTAAGGATTTATTTCAGAGTTTAATCTAAAGCAGAATATATAACCTGCTACTATTTTAATGGTGACCAGAAGCTGTAAAGATTAGGAGAAACTGATATTAATTAATGGACTTTCTCTCTCTTCTTCAGTTATTTTAATTCAATTTTCTTAGTTTTCCAAGATTTTTTCTAACAAAGATTAAGAAGTTGTGCTAATTGATTTTTCTTAAGGGAAATGGAAGGCATAAGGGGGAAGTAACAACAGAAGAAAGAAAAAGAGAGAATGAAGGGAAAGAGGGGATGAGAAAGAAAAGAAGGAGAGTTTACTTACCTGAATTTCTGGTATTTATTTTTTAAAAAAGAAAAAAAAAGGAAACTGTTAATTATTCAAGATTTTTATTTTATGAAAGAGATCAAAAGTTATCTTTATATATATTTGAAACTACATATAAATACTTATACATTTGAAAGAATTCATTAGCAGGTGCACAAGATCTTACACTATGTTTAACTTGTAAGTTTAACATTTATTAGAAGAAATGAACTTGTTTCATTTCCCCTATTGGGTAATATCACCCTTTGTTATATACCACAGTGAAAGGACACTGTTGTAATGCTGGAATAAAAGAAACATTAGCATTTCCAGCACATCTTAAATGCATATTGGCAATAAACAAGAATAACAATTTCTGATGTGGTTTTTTTTATGTTCCATTTTTTGTATTTTAATGAACTCCTTCAATTTGCTGGTTAAATCTATTTCATCAGTTTTGAAATATTTTCTTGGGAGACATGATTAAGGAGAAATATCACTATGAAGGAAAAAGTTCTCTGTAACATAAGTTACTCAAAGGACAAATAATAGAGGATTAAATTCAATGAGGCAGCTACATTTCCAAATGTTTCCATCTCTTCAATCAAGACAAGGGCCTTATTTTTAAGAGGTTTATAATCTAATCGGGGAGAGAAAGCATATACATAAAAAGATGAACATCACTATGGGGAATCCAAATGAATAGTCCAGAAAATAAATGCTTCTGATTTCAGAGTCTGCAGTAGTGCCTGAAAGCAGGGGTGGCTGGGTCTTGAATTGATCTTCAAAGAAATGAGAGGATCTTCAACGAGGGGTAGGAGGAAATGGGGAGTGATTATAAATAGCTAAGGGGATTTGGGGGGGGATGAAAACATTGTAAAATTGTGCTGTTGTTGCACATCTCTGTGAATATATTAAAAACTTTGAGTTATACATTTCCATTGGGTGAATGGTATAACGTGAATTGTATCTCAGTAAATCTGCTCTTTTCAAATAAATCAGCTATGGTCCTGGCACCAGTACCAGAAATGTGGACTGCAGAAACCATGGATAGTCCCCCCCCCTTCTCCTTTTCCTTTCTGTACTTTTTTTTTTTTTTTTTTTTTTTGTAAAGGGAGGTTGGTAGTGCTTAACTTCACAATTTAGTTCATAGTCACGAGAACAATGAGAAGCCACATCCGAAATAGATGGAGATGGCTTCATATCACCTGGAGTTCCTGAATTACTGAGACAAAAATAACGTCTGCTGGGGCTTTGCGTCTCCTTTCTTTAAGGAGAGTGTGAGAACAACTGTCCACAAAGAATGCTTGCAGCATATTAGACGGAAGCCTGATGGTGTTGCCTGAGACTAAAATACGGCGGAAGGGCCAGAATGGATGCGGAGTGATCCACCTTTGACCTATTTTGCTCTCAGATCCATCCTTCCCTCTTCTCCGGCTCTGTCTGCATAAGCTTCTCTGGAGTTGTGGGGTTACATCTCTGGGAAGGGGGTTACATCTGTGGATGGCATCTTCCAGCCAATGACTATAGGCTTCGGGTTTGGTTTGACCAGTGGGAGGCACTAGCGAGACTGGAGGACGAGAACTGAGAATCCGGGGTTTATCTCACGTCCCCGTGCTGCCTTGAGCGCTTCTCTGGCCACATCTGCACATTCTCTGCTGCTGTAGCTGCCGCCATGGTTGCACCCTCTTCTGGGTGACCTGAGATTTGAGCTTTCTCTCAAAGCCTCCTCTCCTCATTCTTCTATCCCTGTTTGGCTTCTCAGCTCTCTCATTACCTGTGTCACCAATATCCTGTGTTCAGTTTCCTGTTTAAAGCATTTTCTGTGATTTCTGGTTTTCTGTTTGAATCCTTAAACTGACACAGTATAAGCTTAAAACGTGTTTATTGAATGAATGTACTTAGTAAATGGGGACCTGGAAAATTTCTGGGGCCATTACAAACAAAAGAATTCAGGAGGTGGAGACATTTGAGTTAAGAAGATGAGTTTGATTTTAGACACGCAGAATTTGGGGAAATACAGCGGTAATTAATCATTGGCTAAAGTAGGGGAAGAGGCTTGGGACTAGGAACAGAAATCTTGAGATCTGTTTCCATAGAAATGAGTCCTGAAGTAGAAGCAATAACAATAGAAAAAAGTAACAAGCAAGAAAGTGTAAAAGATGAAGGAAAAGAAAAGGTCATGGAGAAAAACCCGCGGAGCCAGAGAAACAGACTATTAGGGAACCAATAAAGGATTAGAAAGTTTAGTCATAAAGTTATGAAAAGGATCTGTTTAGCAGTGAGGGGGCAATGTCATGGAAACCAGATAAAAGAAATAAATAGAAAAGGGAAAAAAAAAAAAAAACAGCCAAATATTAAGTAATATAAGATAGGGGAAACAAAGACTGAGAAAGTTTATTGAGTTTGGTGATTAGGAGTTTACTGATGATCTTGAGAATCTGGTTTCATTAGCAGCATGATGATTGATTACGCATTGCCAAATGGTTAAATAGGTGAAGAAAAAATTGAGGTTAAAGTACACGGATAATTTGATTATAGAAATTTTCTCAGAAATAAAAGACATAGCTAGAACAGTAGCTAGAAGCGATTTGATAGTGGGTTTTTTTTTTCTATTTTTTAAGAAATGTACAATCTAAACAGATTTGTAGATGAAGGAAAAAATACCAATGGATATTGATTGAGTGATAATAAAGAAACTACAGAGAATACATGATAGAATAAAATGCCGGGGAAAGTGAGCAAAAACAGGATTCAGAACACAGAGACGTGGACATACTGAAGAAAATGTAAAACACACTTTGAAATAGAAAGTGACAGATACTTACAAACAGATTTGGAGACAGAGAGCAGGAAAGCTTAAGGATCTCAGCTGTTGAGAGTGAGGAAATCGGGATATTGATAAGCATTTCTGAGAGACTGGTTGCTGTTACAGAGCGAGAAATTTATGAACCAGCAGTGTCATTGGAGAAAGGGATTGGTGGTCAAGGTTAAGGAGATACAGGTGGATAAAGGTAGGTTTGAGAAGTAATGAGATGTGGTAAGAGAGACAATAGGACTTGCTTAACAACCGATTAAGTGAAAGTGGACACCAAGTTTATTGCCACTGATAGAAAATCAGTGTTTCTGCGGATAGGGGAGTAGGTGAAATAATGAGCTTGTTGTATGACCTCTTACGTTTGAGTTCAAATGTCTAGCATGCAGTAGGAGATGTTGGACTCAGTCTCAGAGGAGCAGAGGTAAATTTAAAGTCAATGGGAGAAAGTTGATAGTGAAGCTGAGGAAGTGAAGGAGAACTCTGAGGCATACAGTAAGTTAGGATGCCAAGGGCTCAATGCATAACCACATCTGGGGATAAGTGAGGACATGGAGTCAGAGAATATGCAGATATGAAAAATTAAAAACCTTTTCGCAAGTGAAAAGTAGCAGAGCTTTCTAAGTGAAATTTCCCTAATTCAAATGTTTCACAAGTGAAGCTAGTGGTTTTGTCCATATCCTGCACATTTGCATCTTTAATAGACATCTTGCAGAGAGCTTTGAATGGCCCTGATGTTTTTCCACATTTAAGAAGATGAACCCATTCACAGAGAAACACACTGACTGGAAGACAAATTTCTGCAAATGGTTCGTAATAGGCACATTCATGGTGACAAAGCACACTGAAACTTCTCAGAGCTGCATGTGTAAGCGCTGAATCAGTCTCTGGATAGTTGGGGGCGAGAACATGGAGCTGTCGTAGTCTTCACATTCTTTCTTGAAAATGAAAAAGATGACTTTTCTAAGTCCTTTGAAGTAAGATTGCTGCGCTGCCATGTTCTCTCAGGAATTCATTGTGACCTAAGACAACGCTCCGGTGGATATGTGTTTGAAAGACATCTGATGTATATATGAAAAAATATTATTCCACTCTTCTAAGATAAGCTACTTACAACATAAAAAGGTCTAGTTCCTCAGGGCTGACACACTTGGGAAGGTGTAGGTAGCATACTTACTGTTAATAGTCATCTTCCATCCCCAGTGAAGTTAAGTCAAATTGCTTAGATCAGAGACCAATTAAGGGACTGGAGGAAGGAGTAGGGGTTAGATCAGTATCACATATGATACCCTCTGAAATATTCATGCTCTGGGATCCCTCTCCCTCCCCCACTGCATCCCTCCACAAATATAATCAACTTAAATTTTCTTTAGGATAATTCCTTATAATGGTTATAAAGAACTTACACATTTATATATATTTTTCTTTATTGATTTTAGAGAGAGAGAAAGAGAGAAGGAGAGAGAGAGATTGAAACATCAATGAGAGAGAACATCAGTTGGCTGCCTCCTGCATGCCCCCCACTGGGGATTTGGCCCACAACCTGGGCATGTGCCCTGACTGGGAATCGAACTGGCGACCTCTTAGTGCATAGGTCGACCTTCAACCACTGAACCATACTGGTTGGGCAAAAAAGAACTTATACATTTATAATGAATCAAACTTTCTGCTTTGAGGAAAATTCCTGATCCAAAGATTTAAAAGCAACTAAATATTTCAGCAATTAGCCATCTAGCCATTCCTGTGAGCTTATAGGTATTTTCCTAGTTTCAAAATGAAATCTTAGTCACATGAAATGATTCTAACTTCTCAATAAAGCTTACGTCTGCCCTCTCCTCTCCATTTTCTCTGTGTGGCTCAAAGAAACGTCATATCTAGCCTGTTTATGAGACTTATATCTTAACCCTCTCCCTACCTTTAATCTAATTCATGCAATATTGATTTTTCATGTTATCCGAATAAAGTTATAAAAACACAAATTGTTAATGTTATGCATTCATTTATTCAAGAAGATGTGTTGAACACTCACTACATATCAGATACTACATTACATTCCAGAAACACAGTAAAGATAACAAATGAGTCTGGTGAGAAAGACATACAACCAAGTAATCACACTGAGGAACGTAAGAACCTGACCTACACAGAGTTGTTGGGATAGGGTCTCCTGAGGAGGTGACAATGAAGGAGGTGGGTGAGAAGTAAGGAGGGAGAAAGTCGGTTAATGTAGACAGAGGAAACACATGTGCAACAGTGGTGGGGGAGGGAACACAGGACATGATGGAAGAGCTGAGAGAAGGCCACAATCACTGTAGCCCAGAGAGAGAGGTGAGAAGAGCTGGGAGAGGCAGCAAGGGCTAAACAGTACTGGTTCTTATGGGCCCTTTTTAAGGCCTTTGGTTTTCATAAGAGCATTGTGTAGTAATCGGCTTTATACATGGTAAAGATGGAATTAGATTTGCACTTTGAATAGATCTGGCTTTGATGTGACTATCAGATTGGAGAAGAATGACTACATTTTGGGAGACTAGAGAGTTCTTTGCCACCATAGTCCAGATGAGAGATAACAGCAACTTGGACTAAGGTGATGACCATGGAAGAGAAGATAAACTGATGGATTGGAGAGACATTTGACTAGTAATTTGGTGACAGGATGAATATGAGATAAAGAAGAGTTAGTATCTAGGATGTTGCATATAATTCTAGCTTATGAATCAGCACAGATGATGGTGACAGTCACTGGGATGTGATGACAGGTGGTTTGGGAGGGAAACTAGGTGCCTTGAGTTTGGATGCATTCAGTTTAAAGTGACTCTGAGATTTCCAAGATGAAAAGTGTTCAAAGGCTTTCATTGCCCCAAGAGTTAAATCAAATCTCTTCAAAATGGATTTATAAAATCTTTGTGACCTAACCTCAGACCCATCTTCTGTCATACTCACATATGTTCCATATTTCAACCACTCTGAATGAGTGGACATTAGTCCCTGAAAGCCCCAAAGTACTTCACAGCTTGACTGCTTTGCAAACACCATGACTTTTGCTGGATAGATCTTTCCCTGTACTCTCTCCCAGAACACCCAGTTAACTCTCATTTTCTGAGACAGCTTAAACATCATCTCCTGTGGAAAGTGTTCCTTTAGGTTTGTCCTAACCTTACACATATACATGTTTATGTGTCTGTGTCTATGTGTCCACACACACACATATGTAGATAGGTGTATTGTATATGTATAAAATTATTTGTAATTATCAATTTATTAGTCTTTCCCTCTAGATCATTATCTCTTTGAGGTCAAGGACTGTAGTACGCTCATTTCTGTAAATCCAGCATGTAGCAGTCAATAATTGAATTAAATGACAGAATATTAAATGGGAAACATAAATTTTGAATTATTTTCCTTCTTCCCAAAATTTTTTTTTAAAAAATAGACTATTTTTGGATAGCATAATGAGAGACTACAGATAAAACTGAAAAATCAGAATTCTGCATCTCTGAAATATTTATATTACCAATGTTGAGCTAAAAAATTCATCCATCTGCCCTGGCCGGTTTGGCTCAGCGGTTGGAGCGTCGGCCTGCGGGCCGGAGAGTCCCGAGTTCAGTTCCCGCTAGGGGCACGTACCTTGGTTGCAGTTTGTCCCCGGCCCCAGTTGGGGCCATGTGGGTGGCAGCCAGTCCATGTGTCTCTCTCACGTCGATGTTTCTCTCTCTCTCTTCCCCCCTCTCTCCCTCCCACTCTATCTGAAGATAAGTGTAAGAATGTCCTCGGGAGAGGATAAAAAAAAAAAAAAGTAAAAAATTCATCCATCTTTATTTCCTTGCCCGATCAAAAGTAAAAACGCCAATGAAAAAGCCATAATGTCTTTTATTACATTCATTGAGTATCATTTTAACATGACCATAAACCAAAAATTAAAATCAGTATGCAAAAGCCAACATTTTAAAAATGATTTTTCCTGATTATAGAAATAATATAGATCCACTGGGGAAAATACAGAAGTGCACAAAAATATCAAATGTAAACAGAATTTCACCACCAAAACAGAGCCACTTATAATATTTTATTTGTAAAGCTTTCCTGTCCTTTCTCTGTGTGAACACATACCTTTATCCCTAATGGAGAAAAGCGTTAGCTATACCCAAGGCCAGAATTCCAAGCCACTTGGGAACCGGCGATCAGAGTGACTATGGGCTAAAAAACACATGGAGGGTTTCTAGGTCTCTCGAGGGCCTGCACCTCCCACTTTCTCTCTTTAAGAAGTTAGAGGACTAGTCAGGGCCAGACCCACCCAGGGCAGGCCAGCTCTTCTCTCTCTCTTTGCACAAATAAATGAACTTGATAGCTCTAAGAATCAGATTTGGAGGGAGTTAGTAGAAGACCACATTTGCTCCTCAAGGCCTGAGCTTAGTGTTCAACATCGTTCTTAAACAGGCAGCCTTGCTGTGGGGGGTACTATTCAATTACTGGGAGCTATACTCTGAGTCAGGTTTAGTTTCTTATACATACCCCCCTAAAAGGGTATGTGGGGAGGACAGAAGATTGTCAAGCAAGTACTCAGGCATTTCTAGCTTCCCAGAGCACATGTGCATTTGAAATTCCACATCTGAGTTCTAACTAACATCATGCATCTCATAAAATTACGGGGTAGTGATGGTGAAAGCATGTTCAGACCACATGCTCATCCATCTGAGGGATCATTAGAAAAAAATGGGTATATTTTACATTAATTTTATATATAATTTACGTATAACTGCATACATACACTCACAAGCGGGCACACACACATCATCAAACAAGTGAGCTCCAGAACTATTTCTGTTTATTCTATGGCCATTTTGAAAATCCCAAGTATGTTTGATTTTCTTTTGTTTGACTTGATAAAACGACAGCATTTTTAATCAGTTGGCGTAGTTTATGTCTAATATGGCAGAGTGGCTTGTTTTTAGACATCTTTCCCCCTAAGTGTTCATTCATTCTCTTACTACTCACTTGGTTACTTGGCTGAAGAGAAATGCCACAGTAATTGGCTGTGGGTTTCCGAGCTTAGCTCTGAAGGCAGCATGGACACAGTCAATGTCTGCCTCGTCTTGTTGGCGTCTACCCCACCATCTGCTCATGCTTAGGTGTAGCACAGTTTCATGACTGAAAATTTCTAAAATTTAAAATATTAAATATTCCAACCCTTGTCTATTTCTGGGGACTTTGTTATGTGCAATACTTTCAATTCTTGCTTATTTTACTCTTGAGCAGAATAGGTTTAAGTAGTAACAGAAACCCCAAAGTAGAAATGGTTTAAACAAGATAAACATTTATTTCTTGCTCAAGGAAATACACTTTGGAGGTAAGTAGTCCATGGGACTCGAGGATCCTTAGGGACTCTAGTTTCTTCTATTTTGGTTCTCTGTCGTTCTCATCAGGTTGATTTCACCTCATGGCCCAACATGTCTGATCAACCTCAAGCCATTACATCTGCATTCCAGCCATCAGAAGGGGAAAGGTTTCAAAGAGGGCATACATATTCTTTTTCAGTTGAACATGCATCCTGGAATGTAAATCATTTTCACTTATATCCTGTTGCCATAACTTTAGCAAGTGGCCACATCTAATTATAGAAAATAGAGAAATGAAGTGGTAATTTCAGGCATTCATGTGCTCATCTACAAATCAAGATTTCTATTGATAACTCATCAGTCAACAATCTATGCCACAGCATGTAAAGATCAAATATCTTCCCACATGAATTAGAAGAAATCTTAATTTGGGCTGCTCTAACAAAGGACTAGGTGGCATATAAACAACAGTTCTCACAGTTCTAGAGACTGAAAATTCAAGATCAGGGGGCCACCATGGCTGGGTTCTAGTAAAAGTCCTCTTTTGGATTGCAGATCGCCTTCTTATTCTCCCATGGTGGAAAGAGATTAAGAGAATTCTCTGGGTCCCTTTTATAAGGTCACTAATCTCATTCATGAGGGGCTCCACTCTCAAGACCTAATTACTTCCCAAAGGCCCAACTTCTTAATAGCACCATTTTGGTTGCTAGAATTTCAACATATGAATTCTGGGAAGATACAAACATTTAGTCCATTGAAGAGAATCATTCAATTAAAAATTACAATATTTTTAAAAATACAGATATGAATAGAAAAGCCAAATTACAGTTACTGTAATCATATAATTAAATCATTGTCTAGCTAGAGTATAAGCTCCATGTAACAATAGCATAGTGCCTGCCACATATCTAATCATTTAAAAATATTTGAAGAATGGCCCTGGCCAGTTTGGCTCAGCAGTTAGCACGTCAGGCCTCAGACCAAAGAGTCTTGGGTTTGATTCTGGTCAAGGGCACGTACCTCAGTTGTGGTTCGGTCCCCGGCCCTGGTCGGGGTCATGTAGGAGGCAACCAGTCAATGTCTCTCTCTCACATCGATGTGTGTGTGTGTGTGTGTGTGTCTCTCTCCCTCCCTCCCACTCCATCTGAAGATAAGGAAAAATATCCTCGGGTGAGGATTTAAAAATGTATATATTTGCAGAATGAATGGGAAAAACAGCTGTTAGAGGGTAAAGGGGAGGAATTGCAAATTTTATCTCTGCAGATTGAGGATGACAACAATAAAATTATTTTGGAATTGAGAACTGAAACAGAAATGACAACTTGCAAAACTGTCCTCTGACTCACACAAGTGAGCACAGGTAAACTATACCAAACCATGATATGCAGGTACATCACCTAAGCTCAAAATTCCATCTCATTTAGCCTCATACATTCCAAGATGAAACCTCAGTGGGACTGATCTAACTTTGCCTGGATTCATAAGACCTCTGACTGTTTGAAAATCTCCTTAGTTTATAAGTTCTGACCAGCTCCTGAGGAGCCCGGCCTGTGATCAGTTCCAGCCTGCAAGTATCTTTCCCTAATTCTCTCTAGTTACCTTGGTATGTATCAAGAATAACACAAATGAATTTAGCTTGGTTTTATACAGGTGTGTTTCTAGAGTTCTTTGATCAGTAGCAATAGACCATGTTTTATTAAATGTCATACTTATTGTTAATGTCTGTTTTCACAGTTTTTTTTTGTGTTTTTTTTTTTGGTTTTTTTTTTGAGCAGTAGACATGTCTTCATATATACTGCACAACTCAAATCCTTTCTGGAACAAGATAGTCAGGACACACCGATAGATAATCAGTATGAGAACTAGGCAAGTTTCTTTTTAACACAAGTTATGTTATGTTATTTACATTCTCCCTGATAAAAGACAGAAGAAATGAACTGAGACATGGTATCTGTTCAAATAGACAAGATTGTGAGAGGGAGCAGCTACAAGGAAGAAGTACTTTGGAATCACTAGTCAACATATATCAGTACTGAGAAGTAGCAGTCAGATAAGTTTTATGTTATTGCAAAGTCCTGCCCTCCAATGAATTTGGTCTTTTCTACAAGCCCTAACGTCCTATAATTAGGCAGCAATTGACACCAAGTTTGGATTCAGAATATATTAATATAAAATTTAATTTTGCTTCTTATAATATATGACTTGGGGCATATATTATCTGAGTTTTAATTACCTCATTAGTAAAGCAGAGATAGTATATTACATTTAATTCTGCAATTCAACCATATGGTTCTCTTTTACATAATTAAATAAAATACTATAAAATTATATTTTATATCTGTGCTCTTTATTGTATAATCATACTGCATATGTTGTACACTGATGATATTCATATAACTATTTATGATTGTACACAAAATCATGTTTTCTTTATATGTTATGAGCAATTCAAACCATTTTTCTCACATAGTTTTGAGTATATATAGTATTTGCCTGGTGTGCTGATTCTAGAAATGAATCATCAAGTAATTTTTTGTTTCACTGAAATACATGCAACATAGATAGCTTGTTATGAACATTAAAAGAAAAAAAATGATAACGCTGCTAGTACTCAGTGGTTCTCAGTTTTGTTGACCAAGTCTGAATTTATTCTTTAAACCTAAGGTAAGCATATTTTAATGATACAAACAATACTAGAGTAATCTGTATAGCAAAGAAAATGATTCTACTAATGACAGTCACCTAACTACATTAAAGGCCACCAGAAGATGGCAGTCTCATGTCTTCAAGGAATAAGATGACTCTAAGATAAATGTTTGGGGTACAAGATGACAGGGAGTGTGGAAGATGAAATTGCTCAGGTCACTGCTGGCTACTGTCTATCAGTGTAATTCTTTCCCGAGGTAAGGCCAATGAACTCATTTTGCAGAAAGTGCCAGGAACTAAAGAGCCTGACTTTCAGTGCTATGGATTTGGCCATGAAAGATTATACATATAAGGAGAGTAAGAAAGAGTTTACAATTCATCTGAAACGTTTTCACCACTGACTTTTTCTCACCTCTCCTGGAATGCTCCTTTTTCATGCTTTGTCAGCATGTAAGAATACCGAGATGAGTCCTAGGGCATCCCTCTGCATTTTTTTTTTTTTTTTAGATCCATTGATATAAAGAGAAAACAGATTTACTATGGTCAAGAGGTGATACTGAGACCAATTATCTAGCCATCTCTGCGTCCTTTAAAGAAGGTATCCCAACCTGAAATACATCTAAATCCATATTGATTAACCTCCTTCCCAGCCCGGAGTAGTCAGGCGTTAAGGCAGAAAATTGGGCCTTCATGCTGTGCATCTTCTAAAACCCTCTCATATCGACTTTTGTGACTTTCTGATGCACCAGCATGAGCAATAAGCTGAACAAAAAGAATTCAAAAATTCTGAATTGAAGTTCTATAATAGTTACCCTGCTCTTTTCCCCCCTGTCTTTTTGATAAGCTGCTTCTTTCCAACCTATGCATATAGAAGAGAAACAATTTCATTTGCCCTTGAAGAATCCCTCCCCTACAAAAAAAAAAAAAAAAAAAAAGAACACTGGCTTAGTTACATTATCCCAACATGGATTCACGTAATGCCATTTTTCCCCCCAATTCCGTTTTGAAAGCTTGGAGAGTGGTGAAAGCTTACATTAATAAGCATGACCGTTTAATTTTCAAAATTAATGAGTGGAGCTCAACATACTGAAAGTATTGTATCAGAATATCTGATTCTTTAGAATTGCTTTGAAAGTCAGAGAGGATATGATGACCAAATGGTGCTAAACTAATGATACGTTCATATTAGGAAACAAAAAGAGGAAAACAAATGTTTTAGCATGCGTAGGCAATATTGTTTCAATTTGTTGATGACAAAACACATTTCATCTCAATTAGCAAGTAGATTTTGTTATGAAGTGTTAGCCAGATTGCTAATAATTAAAAACTTAGTGTGTCGATCCAGGAAAATGGCAGTGGAGTGAATGGAAGCTACACAGACCGTCTCCCAAGACCAAACTGGAATTACAACTAAAATAAAGACAAGTCATCTGGAAAAAACAACTGAAGAGCAGCTGGAGAGAACCCTTATAACCAGGGACGTAAAGAGGACCCCAAATCAAGACCTGCAGGAGCTGCAGAGGCATGAGAGGGCTGGCTGGATGCCCATGGGCAGCAGCTGAGGGCCATCTTAGCTATGAGCAGTTCCATCTGAGAAGTTGGGGGTTAAAATCCCAAGCTGGCTCCCCAGCACAGAGTAACGGAACGGGGAAAGTTGCCCACCTAACACCTGGCTAAGAAAATCACGAGAGCAGAGTTTTTTTCTGGCAGGGAGAGGTGCAGGGAACACCGGCACTTCCCTGAAGGGCCAGTGCACTAAATTACAGCTACAGCCACTCACCTTGGGCTCCAGCAGAGGGAGAGCGGACTGTACTGGAACTGTGTGAGGAGAGATGGGGGTTCATGGCACTGGGGAGAGAGCTGGGAAGAAGGTCTTCAGGAGCTCTATGCTGAGTCACTCTCTGACAAGACAATAGCCATCCTCCTCAAGAAGCCCCTTCCAATTTAGTGCAGGAGGTTGGGGGGGGAGTGCCCCTCGCTCAGGAATTTAATACCACCCGGCCCAGAGGAGTGCAACTTGAGGCTCAGTAACAGCCAGAGACTACCTGCCAGCCAGTAGGCAGAGAAGAGCCTCTGAGAGCTTGAGAGCTTTGAACTTTGGACTTGGTTCTCAGTGTTGGAGGTCCTGGCTCTGGGGACAAAGCAGTGAAGACTGCAGCCTGAGTTCCTATGCTGGGCCACTCCCCCATCCTTCAGTAGCCATCTCTGTCAAGTAGCCCCATCAGAGTAGATTTAGCCTGGGGGGGAAGCAACTGCCTCTCCCTCAGGAATTTAACACTACCCAGCCCAGAGAAAATGCAACCTGAGGCTATTAATAGCCAGAGACTACCAGCAAGCCAGCAGGCAGAGATGAGATTCTGAAGGCTTTGATACTTGGGCCTGACTCTCAGTGTTGGGTGTTGTGGCTCTGGGGATTGAGCTATGAAGGCTGAGGCCTGGGTCCTTGTGCTGAGCCAATAACACACCCTGCAGAAACTATTTTCTTCTCAAAGCAACTTCAGCCCAGGGGAAAGCAATTGCCTCACCTACTGGAATTCCTCTTACCCTGCCCACCTGTGGAATATTCATTCTGCTGAGGGCTACAAACTGGGGCTTGTTAAGTAACTGAGACTAATAGTCAGACTGAAGGCAAAAGCTCTGGGATAACGGAATCTTTGCTTGGCCTGCACCTCTACCCAGGAAAGTAAGACTAGACACTGGTGTTTAGCGTGGACCCTTCCATACTCACCCAAACCCAGCAGAGGGAGCCACAATCAGCAGAACACTGAAACTCACAGGGAAAATTTGTCAGGCTCCAAAACCAACTGAGAGCCAAAATGGTGAATCAAAGAAACAAATCCCAAATGAAAGAACAAGAGAATTCTACAGAAGAAGGGATAAATGAAATGGTGTTAAGCAAGTTATCAGAGGTAGAGTTCAGAGAAATGATTATGAGGAAGCTCAACAACATGAGCAAAAATATAGAAACAATGAAAAGCAACCAATTGGAAATGAAAAACCACCAAACAGAAATGAAGAATGACATAGCAGAAATAATGAACACATTGGATGGAATAACCAGCAGATTAGAGGAAGCCAAGGATGGGATCAGTGAATTAGAAGACAAGGTAGAAAAAAAAATCACCCAATTAGAGAACCAAAAAGAAAAAACAATGAAAAAACAAGAGGACAGTTTAAGAGAGCTGTGGGACAACATTATACATAACAATACCCACACCATAGGAGTACCAGAAGAAGAAAAAAATGAGCAAGGGTTAGAGAATATATTTGAAGAAATAGTGACAGAAAACTTCCCTGGCTTGGTGAAGGAAAAAGACATACTGGTTCAGGAAGCACAGAGAGCCTCAAGTAAGAAGAACCCAAACAGGCACACACCAAGACACATCATAATTAGAATGCCAAAAATTAAAGACAAAGAGAGAATTGTTAAAGGCAGCAAGAGAAAAGCCACAGGTTACCTGCAAAAGAACCCCAATAAGGCTATCAGCTGATTTCTCAACAAAAATACTACAAGCCAGAAGGGAACAACATGACGTATTCAAGGTAATGAAAAACAATGATCTGAATCCAAGACTACTCTATCCAGCAAGGCTATCATTCAAAATAGAAGGTCAAATAAAGAGCTTCCCCGACAAGAAAAGGCTAAGGGAATATATTAGCACCAAACCAGCACTGCAAGAAATGTTAAAAGGACTGCTGTAATTAGTAGAAGAAATAGGAAGAAAAATATAACCACACTAAACAAAAATGTCAATAAATAAGTACATATCAATAATAACCTTAAATGTAAATGGATTGAATGCTCCAATAAAAAGACACAGAGTAGCTAATTGGATAAGAAAGCATGACTCATATATATGTTGTTTACAAGAGACCTACCTCACAACAAAATAATACTCACATGGGCTGAAAGTGAAGGGATGAAAAAAAATCTTCCAAGCAAACAGAAAGGAAAAAAAAGCTGGGGTAGCAATACTCATATCTAATAAAATAGATTTCAAAATGAAGGGCATAACTAGAGACAAAGAAGGCCACTACATAATATTGAAAGGATATACCCAACAGAAAGATATAACCTTGGTAAACATATATGCACCCAATATAGGAGCACCAAAATATATTGAAAATCTTCTGGAGGACTTCAAAGGAGAAATTGACAGCAACACATAGCAGGGGACTTCATAGCAGGGGACTTCAACACCCTGCTGACATCACTGAATAGATCCTCCAGGCAAAAAATTAACAAGGAAACACAGACTCTAAATGAAGCACTAGATCAAATGGATTTAATAGATATCTACAGAGAATTGAACCCCAAAACTGCAAAATTCACATTCTTCTCAAATGCACATGGGACATTCTCAAAGAGAGACCACATGTTGGGGCACAAACTAAGTCTCTGCAAGTTCAAGAAGATTGAAATCATATCAAGCATCTTCTCAGATCACAATGGAATGAAACTAGAAATCAATTACAATAAAAACACTCAAAAACATTCAAACACATGGACGCTAAATAGCATGTTTTCAAACAATGAATGGGTTGCCAACGAGATCAAGGAAGAAATTTAAAACTTCCTGGAAATCAATGAAAATGAACACACAACAACACAAAATATATGGGATGCAGCGAAACAGTCCGGAGAGGGAAGTTTATAGCACTACAGGCCTACCTCAAGAAACAAGAAAAATTCCTAATAGATGATCTAACCCTACAACTTAAACAAATGGAAAGCAAACAAAAAGAAGAACCCAGAGCAAGTAGAAGGAAAGAACTAGTAAAGGTCAGAGCAGAAATAAATGACACAGAGACTAAAAAAACAATTCAAAACATCAATTAAACAAAGAACTGGTTCTTTGAAAAGATAAACAAGATTGATGAACCTTTAGCCAGACTCACCAAGAAACAAAGAGAGAGTACTCAAATAAACAAAATCAGAAATGAAAGAGAATTAACAACTGACACCACAGAAATACAAAGGATTGTTAAAAAATGCTATGAACAATTGTATACTAACAAATTGGACAACCTAGGCAAAATGGAAAAATTTCTAGAATCACACAGTCTCCCAAAACTGAAGCAGGAAGAGACAGAAAACTTGAACAGACCAATAACAACTAAGGAAATTGAAGCTGTAATCAATAAACTCCCAGCAAACAAAAGCCCAGGCCCAGATGGTATCACCGGGGAGTTTTACTGAACATTCAAAGAAGAACTAACACCAATACTCCTCAAACTATTCCAAAAAATTCAAGAGGAAGACTTCCAAGTTCTTTTTATGAGGTCAGCATAATACTAATTCCAAAACCAGATAAAGACACTACAAAGAAGAAAATTACAGGCCAATATCCCAAATGAACATAGATATCAAAATCCTCAACAAAATATTAACAACTGGATCCAGCAATACATTAAAATAATTATTCACCATGACCAAGCGGGATTCATCCCAGGGATGTGAGGCTGGTACAACATCCGCAAGTCAATAAATGTGATATACCACATAAACAAAATGAAAGATAAAAACCATATGATTATATCAATAGACACTGAAAAAGCATTTGACAAAATCTAGCACCCATTTCTGATAAAAACGCTGAGCAAAGTAAGAATAGAGTGATCATATCTCAACATAATAAAGACCATATATGAAAAACCTACAGCCAACGTCATACTCAATGGGCAAAAACTAAAAGCATTTCCCTTAAGAACAGGAACAAGACAGGGATGCCCACTTTCACCACTCTTATTTAACAAAATACTGGAAGTCTTAGCCACAGCAATTAGACATGCAGAAAAAATAAAAGGAATCCAAATTGGAAAGGAGGAAGTGAAAAACTGTCATTATTTGCAGATGACATGATATTATACATAGAAAACCTTAAAGACTCCATCAGAAATCTACTAGATTTAATAAATGAATTTGGCAAAGTAGCAGGATACAAAATTAACATCCAGAAATCAATAGCATTTTTATACACCAATAATGAACACACAGAAGGGGAAAGTTAAAAAACAATCCCATTTATCATTACAACAACAACAAAAATACCTAGGAATAAACTTAACCAAAGAGGTAAAAGACCTGTTTTCAGAAAACTACAGGACATTGAAAAAAGAAATAGAGGAAGATATAGAAAAGTTGAACCACATACCATGTTCATGGATTAGAAAAATCAACATCATTAAAATGTCCATACTACCCAAAGCAATCTACAGACTCAATGCAATTCCTATTGAAGTACCAACAGCATATTTCACAGATCTAGAACAAATACTCCAAAAGTTTATATGGAACTATAAAAGACCCCAAATAGCCACAGTAATTTTGAAAAAGAAGAACAAAATGAGAGAGATCACAAAACCAGATATCAAGTTATACTACAAAACCATTTAGTTCAAAACAATCTGGTACTGCCACAAGAACAGGCATATAAATCAATGGATTTCCCTTATCAATGGGACAGAACAGAGAACCCAGATATCAACCCAAGACAGTATGTGCAATTAATATTCAACAAAGGCAAGAGCATACAATGGAGAAAAGACAGTCTCTTCAATAAATGGTGTTGGGACAATTGGATAGCTACATGCGAAAAAATGAAACTAGACCACCAGCTTACACCATACACAAGAATAAACTCAAAATGGATAAAAGACTTAAAGGTAACCAGTGAAACCATAAAAATCCTAGAAGAAAATGCAGAGAGAAAAATCTCAGACATCATATGTAGTAGAATTTTCACTGATACATTGCCTAGGGCAAGAGAAACAAAGGAAAAAATCAATAAGTGGGACTGCATCAAACTAAAAAGTTTGTGCATGGCAAAATAAAACAGCAACAAAATGAATAGGATACCCACTCCCTGGGAGAACATATTTGCCAATGGGACATCAGATAAGGAATTAAGATCCAAAATATATAGAGTACTCATACAACTCAACAAAAGGAAGATAAACAATTCAAATAAAAAATGGGCAGAGGACCTGAACAGATACTTCTCCAAACAGGACACACAAATGGCCAGGAAGCATATGAAAAAATGCTCAACATCTCTAATCATCAGAGAGATGCAAATTAAAACAATGATGAAGCATCACCTCACACCTGCCAGAATGGCTGCCATCAACAAATCATTACACCACATGTGCTGGCGAGGGTGTGGAGAAAAGGGGACTCTAGTACACTGCTGGTGGGAATGCAGACTAGTATAGCCACTGTGGAAAACAATATGGTGTTTCCTCAAAAAATTAAAAATTGAATTGCCATTTGACCCAGTGATCCCACTACTAGGAATATATCCTAAGAAGCCTGAAACACCAATCAGGAAGAATATATGCACCCCTATGTTCATAGCAGCACTATTTACAATTGCTAACATCTGGAAACAGCCCAAGTGCCTATTAGCAGATGAGTGGATAAAAAAGCTGTGGTACACTTACACAATGGAATACTATGCAGCTGTAAGAAAGAAAGATCTCTTATCCTTTGAGACAACATGGAGGGACCTGGAGAGTATTATGCTGATCAAAACAAGCCAATCAGAGAAAGACAAGTACCACATGATCTCACTTATTAATGGAACATAATGAACAAAATAAGCTGTCGACCAAAAGAGATCCAGAGTCATGGAAGTAGGGAATAGACTAACAAACCTCAGAGGGATGCGGGTGAGAGGGGTGGAAGAGATAAAGGAAAGAACTTATATGCACAACCAATGGTCACAGACATTAGGTTGGAGAAAGCAGTGGGGGTGAGAGTGGGAGCAGGAATGAGGTGGTCAATGGGGGAAAAAAGAGGGACATTTGTAATACTTTCAACAATTAAAAAAAAAAAACTTAATGTGTCTTCAATCATTACAATAGGACAGTGATGAGAAGCTGTGAAAAGTATTTGAATTCTGTTTGCTATATTTATTTGGGGAAAGAAAAAAAATCCCTATCTTCATAATGATGAAATAAGAAATAGTGCATATGAATATTCTGGGTCTTCAGGAAAAGTTAAAATAGCATTTCTCAGTATTTGCCAGTGATAATACTCCAATACAGAAATGGTCCTCAGAGGATCTCAGGCCAGTTCAGATGCCCTCCCCCAAACAAATAACTCTAACTCTTGTTCAAAGTTCCTGTCTCCCCAATACATTTATAATAGAATCACTTTTTTAAAATTCCAAAATTGCAAGTGATACTGTTGTAATTAGCTAGTTAATAATAATAGGAAAGGAGCAAATGGGAAAGCCAGACATGATAGGCATGTCCTTTGGGCAGCTTCACCAGGAAGCTGCAACTTTGTGCTCCCCAGGAAACCACTGGCCTCTTCCCTGCAAAACACTGGGAGAAGAGATCCAACGAAGAGAAGACAGACACATACCAAGTAAAGTTGGGGTGATGTAGGGAAGGTACTTGCCTGTGAGTCACACCTGGGAACAAAGATTATTGGCCAGAATGGCCGTGGCCACTGCAAGTGTGTGACAATTTGAGTATACATAATCTCCTAAACAAAAGAGTTCACTCCCTTATTGCTGTTGTGCTCATGGCTCACTCTTGGCCTCCTTGCATTGGCCCGTGTTTCCTCCATAGCCTGTGGACCAACCCCCATGCAAAGGACTGATAGACTGCAGTGGGGAAACACAAATTAAGATAACCTGATTCCATATTGGACTGTGCAGACATGGAAAGAAAATTCTGAATACTGGCTCTCATTTTAGCCCTGTTAAAGGCAAAATGGGACTTCTTCCTTGGCAGGACCGGGGGAAATGAAACCTTGGAATCTACGGGGTTTGAATTCATAGAAATAAAGCTGTCTGTAATAGTGCATCTTCCTGTGCAAGTCTCAGAAAATTCTTTTTCTGGAATATTGTAAGAATTCCATTTCTATGAGTAACCTGTGAGGGTGAGGACCTCTCCCCTCTTGTAACAAAAGCTCACTCATATAGGTATGCTGTTCTCTGCCTGTTATACTCCAGGGTAGTTTGCTAAAATGGTCAGTTTTAGTGTCTGTTTGTTTTGATTTGGGCAATCTAATTGCTTTAGCATCCTGTGTTGAGATTATGTTAGTCATCCATATCCTCCTCCTTTTCCTGCACGTTCGGAATGTGGGCATGACTTTATGCATTGAAATTAGCACTAGCATCAATTTTTTAAACCCAAATCAGTGTAAGGTCTGAAGATATCTCTTTCCAATATATATTATGCTGCAGCAACTGCTAATGATGCTCAATGTTTATTAAGGACCTTCTTCGCCCTGAGATTTTCAGTGTTGAGCTTCTGCCTTGTAGCAATATTTGCCACATCAAAGTCCACATTGAATGCAGCTGCTTCATATCTTTTGACAGGGCTTCTATTCACCACTGCCACTGCCACAGAGGAAATGGATGGGACATACACATGTCCCCCCCAGACCAGCTGCTAGGCACAAAAAGTCAAAAGAAGTGTTGTTGGCCCCTCAGTGCTTTTCTTTTTTAAATTAATTAGATTTCAAGTAGGATTACGATATGATCATTTCTGGCTGAAAACTGCGGACTGAATTTTCTGGCACAAATTGGCCTTAAACTTACTTTGTTTTATGCTGATTCAGAGCTCATTCTCTTACCCAAAAAATGAAGCAATCAGCAAATGGTAAGGATATATATATATTTTTTTTGTCAGCATTAGACAGCCATTGTATTTAATTTTCTTTTGCATTATGTACCCTGCATTATCCATTGAATCCCAAACACACAGAAGATTTGCCAATGAGCGATTCTAGTCAACAAGCATGGCCAGACTGGATTTTCTGTCTGTGTGATAGTGTGTAATACAGTTGGGTGAATAACTCATTCAGATCCTAACATTTAAAAGTGTGATAACCACCACAGTTCAATTTATATGAAATTTCATTTAAAGGGTCAAAAGTATTTTTCTTTGATCTAGTTTATTTTCTCCAATCTCCTACAGTGTGGTAAGAAAAATTGAATTGAATTGAATTTGCATTTTTCAGACTGGTCTTGTGAGATACAGTTTAGTTTCGTTGACTTGCAGTGGTCATGCCTTCACAATATGTTATTCAATCAATACGAATAGAGCACTTAGTTCATGCCGGGGACTGACACGCTGGGGACAGAACACAAACGAAACACTCAATCCCTACATGAAGAGCTTTAAATACTTTCAAAGCCAACTGGAAAGGAATCTAGAGTTTCAGTTCCTTAATTTCCTGATCATTTCTTTATCCAGTAAGATATGATGACATAATAGGTTTAATTGTTGAATTAAATTTAATTATCAGATAGTTCCTCAACCCTCAGTAGGGTGTTTTGGCAGAAATTTTTCAGATATCTTTAATTCAGCAGCTAAGATTCTACTAATTGTGATAATGTTGTGAAAGTACAGTTTTGACTCTTAGTTACAGAGTTTTGTTTTTGTTTTTTTTATAGGATCTTGAGTAAATACATAAAAATGAGAAATTTTTCATTTTAATTTTCTTGCAGGAAAATTAAGAAAATATCCTTGGCCCAAAAACTTTGTTCTTTTTTTTTTCTTTTTAAGGTGTTGGTGACTTTTAAGAAATACCTTGCACACGAGAGCAGTTACCGAATGACTTTTTGAGTCAATATAAGATCCGTGACAACAGAAGCATTACTGCTTCATTCATGTCTTTATTTCAAACACATAGAACAGTGTTTGGAACATTGTAAGCACTCAATAAATATTTGCTTAATGAAGAAATGTGGTCTCATTGCTAGAAAAGGACCAGTTCTTACTGTTCGCAGAAAAGAAAAGAAAAATCACATGAAATTCCTTGGTGAAGCGAATTTTTGTGATAGTTCAGGCTACTAATTGTTGTAAATACCGACTCATTTCAATCAGTGATTTGAGTTCTCTGTTCTGTTTTAATGTTCCTAGCATTTTTTCCAATTTTCTTCTATTGTTGAGACATCTGTTGCCAATCTAAGAGTAGCTTCATTGTAGGTAATCTCTCTTTCTGGCTGCTTTTAACGTTTTGGTGTTCTGCAGTTCATTACAATGGGCTTATGCTGGCATTTCTAAGAAGAAATGTATTCTAATTAGAGCCCTGGCCGGGTGGTTTAGTTGGTTGGAGTCTTGTCCCATACACCAAAAGTTGTGGGTCCGAATCCTGGTTGGGGCTTGTATGGGAGGCAACCAATTGATGTTTCTCTCACACATTGATGTTTCTCTTTCTCTCTCTTCCCCTTCCTCTCTCTCTAAAAAATCAGTGAAAATATCCTTGGGTAAGAATTTTTTTTTAAATGTATCCTAATTAGGACTACCTTTATTTTGCTGATACATATTTTAAGTTCTGGGAAATTCTCACTCATTATCTCTTTGAACATAGCCTTTCATTTTCTCTCTGTTCTCTTTCTGGATGCAAGTTAAATAAATGATGTGAGGGCTTCTCATTCTGGTCTCCATCTTTTAATCTTCATACCATGTTTTACCTCTATATCTCTTTTTGCTATATTCTGATCAATTTCATTGTGTCTTTCAGCTCACAAATTTTTTCTTTACTTTGTCTAATCTTCTTTTGAATCTAAGTGTTTCATTCCAACAAATACGTTTTTCATTTTTAAAAATTATGTTTGGATTCTTTTCCCAACCTAGCAGTTTTGTTCTACTACATTTTTATTTCATCTCTCTGTAATTATTTTGTACTACACCATCAAAAAAATGTGTATCTCAATATCCCATCATTTGACGTGCTGGAGGTGGGGGACCTGCATTTCCTTTTTGTCCCTTCCAATGACACTTGCCCAGGCCTGCGTAGAGAGCTTGGCCTCGCAGAAAGGATTTTCATTTGCTTCTGCTCAGCGCCCTGGGTGGGTGGGGGCTATGCTAATATGCAATATCACGTGGAGTATTCTCACAGGTTAGCAGTATCCTTCAAAAGACTGAATGAGATAAGGCCAGGCTTAGGGTTACAAATTCTCAGGTGACTTTTTTGCCTTCCACTAACCACCAAAATCTTTTGTTTTTTTTTTAAAACCTGCTTTTGCTGGCAACTATATATATTTTTCTCAGTTCATCTTTCACTAAGTGTTAGGATCTCGGTTTTAGTTAATTGCCCATTTTACGGAGCCAAGTCTTTGTTTCCCACCCCAAAGGCTCATTTAAAACCTGGCCACTAAATCCAGCAAATGCCCCCAAGACAGCTACCTCTTGTGGGGATTTTCCCTTTCTGTCTTTCAAACCCAGCCATGCAATCAAAATGTCTTATTAAATTTTGGCTAGCAATAATTTTTTTTTTTTTTTGGCGGTAGTGGGATACTAGTAAATCATATTGCTACAAATCAAAGTCTTACAAGTTATTTTTAACTCTCCTTTGTTATATGGCTTTTGGTCCTGGCACACATTAATTGAAAACTGACATTTTCATCTGAGCTGAAAATAAAGGAAAGATGATAGGCAAACTTTTCTCTTCCCAGGTGACCAGACATCTGGACAGACTCCTGCCAGGAAAGACTTCCAGAACCAGAGACTCCCCTCCTAAAGGGACTGCTGTCTGTAACACAGGGTATGAATGAAGTCAAATCTCTGCCCAAGTGTGGATTAACGCTGCTGATCAGTCAATGAAACCTTATTTCTTCTCTTTTTGTATTTCTGCCTGCCTTTCTGGTGTGCCCTTGACTTGCATGTCTCTGAGCCCATGACTTTTTTCTCGAGGGAAAGGATCCTATCTCATCCAATCTGAGTAACATAGAAACACTCATCACAGGACCATACCCACAGACCAGGACGACAGACGCCCAAGTCTTTCAAAGACAGACAATACATTCCTGTTTTCAAGCTCCTATTTTTCCCCCAACCAATTTCCGGTAAAAGAGCATGTTTGTGCTGTTGAAATGGAAGCTATCTGTTTTAAAGATTGGAATAGCGGTGAGAATGAGAAAAACCAGTCTTCAAAAACATCTCCCTGCATGGAACTCTCCCACAGCATTCAGAAGGCCTCAGTGATCCTGACACGTTAAATCGGTGACCTAATTCTTTCTGCAGAAGAAAGAAAAAAGGTGACTTGGAAAGAATATGAAGAATGCTCAGAGGAATCTGCATATTTATTTTATTTGTAAGCCCACTCTTTTTAACTCCTGCTCTCATCATACTTATGGACAAAGAGAAGGGTGAAAAGAGAATTTAGAAAGCTAATGATGTGCAGGCAGATTAAAGTGAGAGCCAGATCTGCTGACAAAAGAGCCTTCCGTCATTCATTTAACTGGACGCTGAGTGACAGGAAGGGGAGATGATTATCGCAGAGATGAGTCCTTTGTTCCAGCCTCACTGCTTAAGCCGGTTCAAACGTAAAGGCAACTTCTTCAATTTCCCTAGGACACCAGCTTGAAGAGATTTTTCAACAGTAATCCAGGTAATCAGGATCAAGAAGACTGTTTGCCTCCCTTACAGAACAAAACAGACTTGGGGCCCCTGAAGGGAAGGGGTCTGAATCTGAAGACGTGAAGTCGGCTGCATGTCAGTGAAACACAGGGGAGGGAATAGCAGCCTAGGCATTTGGGATCTTCCAGTTTTGTTCAGTGGCATAAAAGTATGGTTCAAAAGAGAAACCTCTAACTTCCTCCTTATCGTCAGTATAACCCACAGAAGAATTTAATGTACCCTTCACAACTGTAGAATTCTGACCCAGGAGCACTGGGGCCCTAGTACAGAAATCTGGATACTGGAAGCAAGCATGCAAATGTATTTTCATTTTCTTTGCATTAGATTAATGAGACAGAAAAGAATGAAAATGTTCTGGGTAATATGTGCCAAGTAATGTGCAAGGCACGTTACATATTTTATTACATTCTCACAATAAGACTGCTGTAAGAAGAAAAAGATCCCAACTCTTCCTAGGGCTAAAACACATTCTCCAACATTTTTTTTGTTCAACTTAAAGATAAAGAAACACAGAGTTTGTTTCCTATTTTTGGAGAAATTCTAAAGATCCTAGGGAATGCTTATTGGTTTTCAAATAATCATTTGGGACCACTCTATTGCAGGAATCCTTATCTGAGAATATCACCAAAGCTTTTAAGGATTTGGGAATAACTTTAATATCAATGGGTTTCCATGGCAGGCAGGTTACCATAATTAGAAAGCAAAAATACAGGATGCTCAGTTAAGCCTGAATTTCAGGTAAGCAATGAAAAAAATTTAGTATCAGCATGTCGTGTCTCTTGCAATATTCAGAAAATGTTTATAGTAAGAATTATTTGTTGTTTATCTGAAATTCTAATTTAACTGGGTGTTTCTCGTATTTCATCTGGCAATCCTGGGTGGCAGATACCAGAAACCGGCTCACCGCCCCTCTGGTTCAACCCTTGTTAGTTCCTCACTGCATCCTGGAAGCTGATGAAAGCTGCAATGCATTCTGCCTGTGATTCAGGTACTCTCCATCTGACGCACTTGTCCAAGACGTAAATTCAGATCTGGGTTACACGGTAGGTGAAAGGAGGTATGAGGTTCACTCGACGGCTGCAGATCACCCAGAGGCAGTGTTCTTCTGAGCTAACAGATGTAAGCAGAGCTTTCCAGTTTTGCAAGCTGCTTCCTGGTCGTGGCAGGAGAAGCAGCTCTTTTGGGAGCTCAGTTCTACGGTTTAGTCTTGAGACTCATCCCTGGAAATTCGCCCTAGAGTCTGTGCCTTTAACCATTAAAGACACAGATCCTGATCCTGTAATACATGCTATTCTGCTTAAACCAGTTGATACGGTTTCTCTTTGTAATTGGACCATGACTGATACAGTTTCTACAATATTTTAAATAGTAAAGAGAAGGGGGAAAATGAGATTTCATCTCTATTTTTAAACTTATAAACATCATAAAAATGACATTTATTAAAGGAGCAGATACAGCCTCCATGCCACCAGCCTACATCACCCTGTAGTTCAAATCACCAAACAAATCATTCTTGTGTTTCTTCCAGTCCTAGCTCATATGCACACATCGTTTTTTATATTGTGATCATAATGCAGATGTAACTTGACATCCTACTTTCTTCCCTTAACACTATGCTGCAAATACTTTCTGTGTTGTTACATAGTTTCCATGATGATTGTAATGGTTGTAGACCAGTTCTTCTAGTTGCTATATCATTGTTCATTTAATTATTCTCTTATTTTTGGATTTAAAGGGGTTTTGTTTTTGTTTTTGGCCATTATAAATAATTCTTTAGTTAATAAAAAGTTTTTTGTCCTTCTGCTGAATTATTTACTTAAGAGAAATTCCCGGCAGTGGGATAAATGGGTCAAAGACTGTGAACCTTCTGTGTGTCCTAAAATATTTTTTCAAAATGCTTTCCACAGGGGACGTGACACTCTTAACTGGGTGGCAAATTTTATTGATTATTGAATTAAGGGAAGTCAGTGAAACCCAAACATCATTCAGAATGTATGTGACCCGGCTTTGTACAACCCTCACACAGAAGGGGGAAATGCAGTTAGAGGGTATGAAACAAATAAAAAACAACATTAGAAAGCTTTATTTTTTACAGAACAAGATTTTCTCTGATTAAGTAAATCTTATTTACTGTAAAGTTTTAGAAAACGTCTTTGCATGAGGAAGCAGAAACAGCTTCTCTGGACTTCTCTCATGTTCTCATTCTCCCAAATTTGCGTCTTACTTGGTAAATGGAGCAAAGCATCGAGAATGTTTTTCTTTTTTTTTTAATAGATGAAAATTCATATGAAGTACTTATTAGTTGGTTTCAGATTTGGCTCAGAAATTTGCTGTTGACACCACTGTGATCGATGTCCAGTTGGCTTCTGGTAAGGAGAAAAGGTAGAGAAACGTTACTTATTTTTAACTAGACTGTTCTTTTGATTCAATTCCAGCGACTTTCAAATATGGAGTTTTGTCCTCATTATTAAATTCAATCTAGACTTATGAGTGTCACATCGAATTTTCCCACCATGATTAACCCCCATGTGGCTTCTTAGGACTCACTTCTAACCGCAGGCAGTTTCTGGGCTCAGATGCTTAATATACAAGAACCCCATTGGAAAACAGTAATTTTGGTCCCATTTGAACCATCAAAACAGAAAAATTTTCAAGTGTCAGATCTCCTTATGACATGTTACTATCTTGGAAATTTTGGACAAAACTGTTTACTTAATTATCATGACGATAGCTGACATTTTTCAGAGTTGACCAACTTCTCTTATAGTGGTCTGACTGAATAAGGCAGGAAAACAGGACATTTTGTTGCTGTTGTAAATGGCCAGACAGTTAATATTTCCAGCTCTGTGGGCCCCTCGGCCACAAGGATTTAATTATGCCCTGATAGAGAGAAAGCAGCTATAGCGAATAGGTAAATAGATGGGTATGGCTGTGTTCCAATAGAAGTATATTTACAGAAATCAGCTTTAGGCCTATTTGGCTAACTGGCTACAGTTTCCTCACCCCTGATTTCAGGAATCTGGCTTCAGGTGACCTCCAGTGGTAATGCAATTTTGTTTCAGAGATCTTTTAACACTAATAGGATTATCAACTTTACAACGAAAGAAAAAAATTTAATAAGAAAAACCAAACTTGGCTTCAAATGAACTCTGATGATGTCTGAAAAAGAAATAAAAGTTGTGTATGAGATAATCCAGAAGCAATAAGAAAGGACACTAATACTTATAAATAAACTTGGATGTGCTATCCAGAATTTGAAAGGGCTTTGGAAAACGGATGCCCTCAATAAGTTTCAAGCAAAAAGGTCCCACCCAACCTAGGACAGGGACTGACGTGACTGGCCAGTCTCAGGAACAACACCTATACCCTAGCCCTCATCTCGTCATAGTATTCCTTCTCTAAGACTCTGAGTTCATCTAAGGATGGAGTTACTGACCTTGGACAATGCCTGGGGTGAACCAGCATCCTAGAGCCCTGCACACTGTCCCCATTCCAATGGGGCAACCCTGAGGGGCTGTGTTAGAGGCTGAGTCTCTGGAGTAAGGAGGAAAGGGGTGGGTGGGAGGCATTCCTAGTCTGGTGTCCCTGCCAATCAGTCGATGAGTCAGAGCAACAGCTACAAGTGCTGGCTGGGCCTTCGGTGCGTTATGACAGGTAAACACCGATTTTCAGTTTTGACTTCAAATTTAGTTAATAGGCTCTATAGTAGCATGTGCTCATTATTCTGAGTTGGAATATGCTCAGCTATCTTGTTTGCAGTAAATACAACCCACGTAATACTAGCTGACATTTATTGAGTATACGTGGAGGTCCACGTAGTTCTGAAAATACACTTTTCAATTCTCGCAGTGACTTTACTAAGCGAGGCGTGTTGTTATTGACATTTTCCAAGCAAGGAATCCGAGGCAGTAAAGGTTTAGAGAGCTGCCCTGAGTTACGCATGGACTGTGGGCCATCACACACCTAACTTTCTTGACTGGCAGGCTCTTACACGTAACATTTTACTGTCTCCTTTTGGTTGGGTAGGAGACATTTTTCTTCTTATTTTTTCCCTATTACTTCAAGTAAGCAAGTGGACAAATGTGATAAGTAGAACATCTCCTGTTAGAAATATCTGGTCACCTTTCAAATGGCCCATAAGAAACCTGAGAAGCGAGACTCTACTGCACCCCAGGAATGCTCACGTGGACGCACTGCAGCCTGACCACCGAGGGAGGTACACCCGCGTAGGTAAAAGCAAGTGTCTGTCCAGCGGGGAAAACCCTGGAGAGGGAGAAGGACGGATTCCACAGGGGACAATGAGCCTGCAGGAGCAATGCCATTCATATCTCTTCTCAGTCTGGGCAACATCCTGTGGCTTCTCCTCCTGCCAAGAGACTCTCCAATAGCTGTTTTCCTTCTACTTCTTGAATGATCTTGCTTCTCACTCCCTCCAGCTGTGCCTTGATGTCTGTCCTTGATCACAACTGGAGATACTAGCTTTTCTCTAAGCCACAGAGACTTCTCCACATTGCAGAAGTCCGATGTGAACAAGGAGGCGGGAAACAATTGAATGCAGATGTGAAAATACCTTTTCCTCTATGTTTCATGGGAACTTACCTCGGTGCAGTCCTGGTTCCCAGGCTCTGAAATTCCAGGAGTGACCAAAATATCAAAAACATTCAAGCGTCATTACAGCTTGGCCACGTTTTAAATATTTTCCAATAAGAATACTAAAACAAAACAAAACAAAAAACAAAAACAAATAATTAGCACTATAACCAGTATTATTTCGTAAAAGAAAGCACATTTTTAACACCAGAAGCAGGCCATAATCTTAGAAAAAGGAACAGTGCTTTCTTTCAATTGAATTCATTTTGTTTTATAAAAAACTCACTACATTGTCCTCATATTTTTCATTCTGTCTGTGACAGCTTATAACTTCATTTTGAGCTGGCCCAGGTCCAAGGCCTGGTGCTTGGGAGTGCTGGTGTAATGGAAAGAGTCTTATCTCTGGAGTCAGATGGATCTGGCTTCAAACCCTGGCGTCCACACTTGACCTTGAGCACGGCCCACAGTGGGTCTGGGGCTCTCTTAACAGGAGGAATTGGGAGGCATCCGGGACAGAGCTGTGTGCACACCTGGTGAGAGCCAGTTCCTGATTCATGTTTGCTCTTTGTCTTCCTTTTCTCCTTTCTGTGTTACAGCCACGGACCAGCAAGGAACAAGCAATCTTACATGAAAGTTATTTCTAACGGTTTTATTTTCATCAATATAACCGTATCAGTTGCTTGGATTGTAGCCTTTCCATAAATTCACAAATACCAATTAGTAAAAAAACAAAACAATAAACAAAAAAAAAAATTTGGGGAAGAGGGTGTCAAAGGAGAGACATCTGTAAAATAATAATAATAATAATAATAATAATAATAATAATAAAGTATTAAAAAAAAAAACTCAAGTGATTTCTGAATTATGCCCTATAATGTTTTGCACAGTTGGCCAATACTACACCAGAAACTAAACTAAAATAGAATAAACATGAGATTAATCTGGTCTGTTTCTCTGACTCTGGGCTAACCCGATGATGTTCTGTGAAGGCTACCTGTGTGTACCTCCTGAAAAGGCTCTCACTCTTGGCCAAACTTCAGTCAAGCACCTCTGAGCCTTCTTCCTGACTTAGCCTGGGCCTGCCAGCCCTGCTCAGTGAGAATCCTGCAAGCCAGTTTAGCAGGGAACCCTCCACCCTTGATACCAACCCAAGTTCCTCTTAATAATACTCCATCCACTCGCTCACCCTGCCCATTGGCTATAAATCCCCAGCTGCCCCTTGTTGTATTCAGAGTGGCATTCAATTCCCTGTCCCAATAATCTTGACTCTTATTCTAATAATCTTGAATAAAGTGTCCCTTGTCCGTTTAACTCAGTCCAGGGCAATTTTTCTTTGACACATCCCATGTTGGAAGAGGCCTACAGTGGAGGATGTGGAAGGCCACACGAGGAATAAACCCCAGGAAAAGTCAACTTTATAAATGATTATTATTTTTTAATGTCGGGGATGAAGACCAGCTAGAATTGTTCTAATTTAAATATGAGAGAGGAAAGAGAAGGCAGTGTTCATCCCCAGGAGATGAACCACTAGCTTGGGAACGGATTGGGCAAAAGAAGAGTCATTCTTTTCCATTCACGAAATGTTTGTTAAAGGCTTTAAATTACCATCATTATTTTTCCAGTGTTCAGAAGACCCGAAGGGAACTTTAAGTGCCTTCACTGATGACAGGTTTGTTAGAAGTACAAATGTAGAGGTTTCCCAGCAAGTGTCACCACTGGGGTTGCCATTACTAACCACCTCCCACTAACCCCCCTGCCACCACCCTCCCCCACTGCCTCACGTTGCTCTGACTCATGAGGGAGAAGGGAATCCTGTGGGAGGGCAGAGAAAGCAGTTCAGAAAGTTTGCTTTTCTTTGCAGAGCCGCTTAAGAAACCAGTGGATTTGCACTGTACGTTTTGGTCCTGAAGTTATTTTTTTTACTCTGGTTTACAGGTCATTTCACAATATGGCCACCCACATCTTCAGTCCTCTTGTATCACTGTGTGACCGATGCTGCTACCCTGACAGGGTCATTGAAAGGAAAAGTAAACCTGTGTGTGTGTGTGTGTGTGTGTGTGTGTGTGTGTGTGTGAATCAGTGGGAGGTGTGCAGACACGAGAACATTTTGAGTGCATGGCAGTCGGTGTTCTCTGTATGTGTCTGTCTCTGAATCTCTTCTCTTCTGACAAGGACGCTAGTCATATTGGAATAAGGGCTTACCCAACTCCAGTATGACCTCATCTTAACGTATATCTTAACTACATCTGCAAAGACTATTTCCAAATAAGTTCATGTTCACAAATACTAGGGGTTAGGACTTCAACAAGTGTTTGGGGGTTACAATTCAACCTACAACAGAAAGTGCATCTCGTTCTTTTTTTTAAACACACGTAATATTTCATATATTGATGTACATGATTTAAACAATTATTCTTCTAGTACTGATTTTTTCCTAGTACAAATAATGCTTTGATTGTATCTTTCAGCCCTTTGTTTATTTATGTGTCTATTCACTTGTGTCTATTCCCTGTTACAATATAAGTGCCCCGATATTAAAGATTGTATTTATCTTTTTATTATAGTCATCCTAGCTCCTAGTACAATGAAAGGTACATGGATGGTGAGTAAAAAAATCCTTGTCTATGAATATCTTTAATATAATAACTTCTGGAGGTAGATTTTAAAGAACTAAAAACTGTTGTCAAATTGTTCTCAAAATCAGCCATGCCGGTTTGCATTCCACAAATCTTGCCCATTACCACTCAGCCACCTTGTAGATTATCCGTATTTAAAAATTTAACCTATCTGATTGGTAAATAAATGGCTATTTCGTTATTATAAAATTATTTTATTTTTAACCTGTCTTACAAACCTACTCCATTCAAAGAGCCTCAAAGGCAGGATCTGGTCATAGTATCTTTGTATCCTCTGCAAATTTGGGGCATGGTAAGTACACAATAAATAACTATTGAATTTACTTGGCAACCGTTTTTGAACTTTTTATCTAATTTTCTCTTTATGACTATATTAGTTTCTTAGGGCTACCATAACAAATTATTACAAACCATGCAGCTTAAAACAACAGAAATTTATTTACTCCATTGCCTGGAGGCTAAAAGTCTGGCATGAAGGTGTTGGCAGAGCCATACTCTCTCAAAGGCCCCAGAGGAGACATCTCCCTTTTATCTTCCCAGCTGCCCTACTTGCTGGCCATCCTGTTATTCCTTGACTTCCGTTCCAACAACCTCTGCCTCTGTCTTCACACGGCCTTCTTCCCTATGTCTGTGTCCAGTTCCCTCTCTTAATAAGACACTAGTCATTGGATAAATGTTCATCCTTACCCAGTATGACCTCATCTAAACTTGATTATATCTGCAAAGAACCCATTTTCAAATAAGGTCACATTCAAAGGTCCTAGTGAGGAGATAGAGACAAGTTAGGCGGTGAGGGAGGGGACCATGGGAAGGGGAGGCTGAGACACGGGGAGAGTCTGAGAGGACTTGGGGCTCAGCACACAGGCAGGCAACTCAGTATGCAGCATATCTGGAGGTTTATTCAGACTCCACAGATCTCAAAATAAAACTAAAATCAACCTGGCAAACTTTTGCCTTCAAGGCCAGAAACTCCCCCATTTATAGAAATGCAAATTAGAAGCTCCTGGAAGGAGCACAGGTCAATTACATAACAAAAAACCCAGAAAGGTTGGTTTCAGGCAATGTGGGGAACAGTGATTGATTGTGTAGTTCCTTTTTCTGGGCTTGCAGAGGGATTTTATTTACTGTTAAAGAATATAGTGCTGGCGATTCTGCCGGGAGCAAGGCAACAGGATTGCTGCGTGATTGGATTTGGGGGAGAAACCAAAAGCAAGCATGAGGTTGCTCCAAGGACGTTTTCCCTCCTCCTCACTAATGGCCTGGAGGAAGTTGAATTTATCATAAAAAGGGAAGCCACTAAGGCGACTATAGATGACCTAGGGCTGAACCCAGTCAGGTGGGAAACACAAGCTTTAAAATGTATGGATGTTGCTAAGGCAGAATTCCTTGAAAGGACCAATCAGATCCTAGCAAAGTATTTATCTACCCCTGGACAACAGAGCCCACGGGCAACCCACTTGGGTCCCCTCCCTGCTGTCTATCTTTTTAATAAACTTTCCTTTCACTTGCCCCTTGGTCGGTGAACTCATTCTTCGATTTCTCGAGACAACGAACCTGAACACCACCGCTTGGTTGCATTAGTAGACATGAATATGGGGGTGGGGCGGGTTGGTGTGTGTCACCATTTAATCCAGTTTGGGGCACAAAGAATCCTTTACTCCTGATGGGGTAAATATGCCACTTTGGCATAAGAACTGTTTTCAGCTGAAGACGGTTGAGAAGAGGATATAAGGAAAGTTCCTTGGCCTTCCCCTATTTGCCTAGATCCATTTTTCATGACATAAATGTGTCCCCCTTCTTTCTACCAAGAAGGACAAAAGTTAATCACCAGAAACAGTTCTATGTCCTATCAGCCTGGAGAGGGTACCAGCGAGGTCTACATAACAACCTTCTCTAACTAAGTTAGCCTTTACCTACGATTACTTCCCTCCCATGTATTTACCTACCCGCAGTGTGCCCGCCTGGGAAGCCAGACACTGCGTTCCCTTTGTTCTGCTGTTTCTCCACAAATTTACTGTGTTTTTTTTTTGAACAATATGCAAATTGGAGTTTTAAGCCATCACTCTGTTACTCGGTTTTTTCCTGGCCATCTCCCATGTGTGCATGAGGTATTCGTAGTAATAAACTTCTGTTGGTTTTTCTTTTGTTAATTTCTTTTATTACAGGAGACTCAGCCAAGAAGTGAGAAGGGAAGGGGAAAATTGTTTTTCTTCTCTATGTCCCCTATCTTTTTACCCTTTTGTAGTTATCACCGTAGCTCCAACACCTTGAAATAGCTCCTGGCTGTGCCAGGTAGTAAACTACCTTGGTTTTTTGTTTTTGGCTCAGAGTTAAACCTACCGAGCTTCTCGGGTTTTACCCAGGGGAAATGGCTCTTTGCTCCACACGGCTCAGCTAAATACGACAGTCCAAAGAGGCTGCCCATCCTTCACGACTGTTCTTTTTCAATTAGGATGCATAATTTTCCTTCGCTTACTACTTCTCCTTTCTCAAATCCTTTAAAGCCTGGAACCAGTGTAAATTCTAATTTAATATTAACATACAATTTCTTTGCTAACCTCCCCTGAATCACTTCCAGCTTCTTAACTTGGCTTCTCACATATACCGGAGACAGCATTTTACTTCCTTTTTAAAGAGCCCATAGTAATGGACACTTGGGCTATTTCCAGATCTTAGCTATTGTAAATAGCACTGTTATGAACATAAGAGAGCACATATTCTTTCTGATTGGTGTTTCAGGCTTCTTAGGATATATTCCTAGAAGTGGGATCACTGGGTTGAATGGCAGATCTATCTCTATTTTTTGAGGAAACACCGTATTGTTTTCCATAGTGGCTGCACCAGTCTGCATTCCCACCAGCAGTGTACTAGAGTCCCCTTTTCTCCCCACCCTCGCCAGCACTTGTTGTTTGATGATTTGTTAATGGCAACCGTTTTGGCAAGTGTGAGATGATACCACATAGTCATTTTAATTTGCATCTCTCTGATGATTAGTGACATTGAGTATTTTTTCATATGTCTCTTGGCATTTGTATGTCCTCTTTGGAGAAGTGTCTATTCAGGTCCTCTGCCCATTTTTTAATTGGATTGTTTGTCTTCCTTTTGTTGAGTTGTATGAGTACTTTATATATTTTGAATATTAACCTCTTATCTGATGTTTCTTGGCAAATATGTTCTCCCATACAATGGGTTCCACTTTTCATTTTGATGCTGGTTTCTTTTGCTGTGTAGAAGCTTTTTAGTTGGATGTAGTCCCATTTATTAATTTTTTCCTTTGTTTCCCTTGGCCTAGGCAATGTATTAGTAGATGAGTGGATAAAAAAGCTGTGGTACATTTACACAATGGAATACTATGCAGCTGTAAAAAAGAAAGATCTCTTATCCTTTGAGACGGTATGGAGAAATCTAGAGAGTATCACACTAAGCAAAATAAGTCAGTCAGAGAAAGATAAGTATCACATTATCTCACTTATTTGTGGAATCTAATGAACAAAATAAGCTAACGAACAAAATAGATCCAGAGACATGGAAGTAGAGAACAGACTGACAATCCTCAGAGGGAAGGGAGATGGGGGGTGGGAAGAGATAAACTAAAGAACGTATATGGATATATGTATAACCAATGGACACAAACAAAAGTGTGGTGAAGGCAGGGTGGGAGGGTGGGAATGGGGAGGAGGGTGTCATTGAGGGGGAAAAAGGTGGGACATCTGTAATACTTTCAATAGTAAAGATAAATTAAAAAAAAAATAAGAAGCCCATACTATTTTTGAGATAATGTTAAAACCTATTAAATTCTCTGTCTCGCATGTATGTGTGTTGGGTGGGGGGGTGCATATGTGTGCAGATGTATGTGAAAAGCAAAGGAATTAGACTAATGTTCTGTAATATCCTGTCTACATCAGGAACCTGTGAGAGCAATTTAACGTTTCATCTGGAAGCAGTCACTTCTATTCATCTTTAAATTTCAGAAGTTTCCGACATTGCTCACTCTTCAGGGTAGGTTATTGAAAAGACACTCATGCAGATGAACCCATAGGACACTATTTCAAAGACCATCCCTTTTGTCTGAGACGGTAATATCTTTTGCCAGTCATGTAACTCTTTTTATTTTCACACGGTGCCAGGTGCTTTGCTCTGCTGCACACCATGTCCATACGCTTTCTGCGGCTGATTCCATGTGAGCCACAGTGAAACAATACGACCTGAAGGTATGCTCCCTATGACCTTGTGGAGAAACTTCATAGCATTTCTTCTTATATGGACACTTCCCTTAGCTTTCATTTCCAATCAGGGTTTACTGTTATTTGGGCCTTTTATTTCCCTCCCTACCTCCCTTTCTTGTTCTCAAATAATTATTGAACTCCTATTCTTTATCAGTATTAGGGCTAGAACCCAGTGAGAAAAATTAAAACTAGATGTAGGATTTTCCCTGACATTGTTTCTTTCAACGTCACTTCATTATAAGGTTGATGAGATGCCTTAGGAACTTAACTTTTATTTGTATCAATTAGCTTATGGTAAAACTGATTTTGTTGTATGTCATTTTGCTTAAAGTCACAGACCTACCAATGATGTTAAGTGAGGACTTACTGTAAAAACAGACAAAGGATAAACCATATATGATAACAGATCTCTGACTCACAACCTCTGCAGCAACCAGCCTGGGAAGTCCAACCACAACCTTGCAGCAATCTACCAAAACTGGTCAGGACTTGGTCTCTGAGTGCCAGCTTCTCTATATTTTTGCTCCTGCTTCCAACTCAGGACCAATCAGAGAAAGCCAACCATGCTCCCCAAGCCAATCACGAGATTCTTTGCTTCCAGTTAGCCCACCTCTTGCATCTCTTGTCAACAGTACCTCCAGTCTGAGCATACCTGAAGCCTTCCCTTTTTACACTGTCAAGTTTCCCACTCTCTTGCCTGCTTTTGAGTTTCTTACAAGAACATGTGATGGATGAGTATCTTCTTCCATCTTTAATTTTTGATATGAGAGCTTGGCTTTGAGAGTTTTAAGTTTTCTGTCTGTTGGTGGGTGCAGACTGTCAGTTGTACGTTTGGAGGCATGAGGTAAGGCATCATCACTTTTGAGCAACCATTGCTAGCTCTCATGGGGTTGCCTAAGCCTAAATCCTTGTAATCTTAGGAAACTTTCTGCTTTTTTATATGTGCTCCAATAATTTTTGTGCCTATTTCTCTAATGGCATAGCTTCACTGAGGAAGATTTGGCCTCAGTGGCCACTCTGGGGAACATCTGAGTTTAACATGATTGCTCATTTGAGAGATGCCTTAGAAAGAAAGAGAACAGCCTGGCTGGTGTGGTTCAGTGGTTGAGCGTTGACCCATGCACCAAGAGGTCACCAGTTTGATTCCCGGTCAGGGCACATTCCCAGGTTGTGGGCCGAATCCCCAGTGGGGGGCATGTAGAAGGCAGCTAATCAATGTTCTCTCTCATTGATGTTTCTATCTCTCTCTCCATCTCCCTTCCTCTCTAAAATCAATAAAGAAAAAAAAATATTAAAAAAAAGAAAGAAAGAAAGAGAATACTATTTCTCAGGATCAACAGGCAGAATTTTTTTGATTGGTAGCAGATGCTCCTAAACAAAATGTTCATCAAAAGTTGCTTTGCTAAGGGATTCTTTTGACAAAGCTGTTGCACAATTTGACAAACTCATGCAATGAAAGATTAGATTCATTTCCAGGAAAATCTCCCCATCCTTGTCTTCCAGTTGCCTCCCTATATCCAACTCTTCCTCTTCTCCTTTACCCTTTTGATATCTGCTTCTGTACCTGTGTTTACTCCTCCCTTCCTCTTGTCCTGATTGCTCACTTTATCCCATCAGTTCTCTTATGAATCTGAAATGCCAGTTTCCTGTGAAGATTCATTACTCTTATAAGTCAAATATGTAGGCAATGGTAGAATTTAAACCTTGGAACCAAGCTAAATTAAGATCTATAACTGAAGATTTTGCTAAACCCAGACAATATAAGGAAACATTCATAAAAGAATTTAGAATTCTTTGGGGTGCATGAGACCCAGGGTTACCTTATCTATATTAAGTTGTGCACATGTTGGTTGGAACCTCAGATACCACATTCTGATGACCAAGCTAATGGGACTTTTGCTACAGTTGCTTAAAAACTGCTTGATTTTGTGTTTCTGACATATGGTATATCAACTTTTATGTCAGTGATCAAGGCACACAACACACTCTATGAGAAATAGTATAAAATAACTATGTAAAGTGTAACCCCTTTCTCAAAAGCTATACTGTCCTTACCACTTACAATCTTCTGGAAAGACTAAAAGAACAAAAGTTTTTCTTAAATTAAAACTTTTTAAAATCTTCAGAAATCCTTGAGCTCCATTGGCTAAAGATACTCTTACTAGTTCTTATGGGCATATGTATCACTCCCACAGGGACACACTGGTCACTAGAAGCCTCATGCACTTAGTGATTTCACTGTTGATACAAAACTCATCCTTGCTGCATGCAGATGCAACAAAATATTGCAAGGGACTCATGTACTATACCCATTCTTGTCATCAACTGGTTAAAGCTGCCTTCCTATAACATCTTCCTAAATAGCCTCTTTATGATTTTCAACCAGGAGGTTTCATCTACTGGAAGAGACATTAAAGATAAACTACTCTTGAACCTCCCTGCAAGTGACTATATCTGGTCGTGTTAACAACAAATACATCATTGAAATTCCAGGGAGTCAATGTTGGGGTTTACATTTCACAACTAAAGAGACAATTCAGAATCCCAGACAATGGGAAGGCTACTAGAATAGAGGACCTCAAACTTAGGGTTCTTGGAAATTTTCTAGAACTATCATTTTCAGATACTAATCCAAGAACTTTGAAACAAGCAGATGACCTCAGATAGTGGATAGATTTTACCCAAGACAGTAGACCAGAACACTTATCTGATTCTTGCTTTTTTTTTGATGTGCTTGTATAAATTCTCCTTCTTATTCCTAAAGATCACTGGTTTTTTACTACCTGTGGCCTTTTTCTTTTCTTTTTTTCTAATAATAGTTTTTAGAGCACACTCTAAAACCTTTTTAAAGTATCTCAAATTGGTCTACTCTCCTTAACCTTACTGATTGATAAATATGCCATCTATCATCAGACCCTCATAATCAAAACCTTTGGGCATTTGGTCTCATCAAATTAAACCATAGGAAATTACAGCTAGTGATGTTTGCACTTGTGCTTACATGAACAGACGACCTTAAAAAAAATCAACCTGTGACTTTGCTAGTGTCCTTCTTTCCAGAAAAAGAACCAATTATTATAATCTCTTGATCAGATCCTAAGTAATTCTAAATTTTAACTCAACAACTTTTGAGGCAAAGGGCCAAATACTTGTCATCTATCTGGAAAAGATTAATAGAGGTCTAAATATATAAAATCTATTACCCAGGTAATATAATGCCTTGATTTCAACTTTGTGTCAGATGACTCCTTTTCCCCTGGATCTCCACTGGTCCTGTTTGCATCACACTAACATCTTATTTACCTCAGGAATAGGTAAATAAATAAATTGTCATAAATCACCATGATTGGAAAGATGATATTTCATTATTATAATCTATATATAATGAATATAATTTCATAAATCAGATGTGAGTTCTTAACCCAGGGTATCCATAATTATTCAAATGCTCTAACTGGGAGAATTACTGACTCACTGTTTATGCAAAAAGTGAGATCAGTATTTACAATGGTGGAAATCAGACAAACAGAAAAGACTGTAAGAAACTTACTCTGTCAGAAGTTATTAAAAATATCACCTTAAATATCTGCCTTAAATGCAAAACAGATCAGTTTCAACCTGTCATAAGTAGTGATGTTTACTGGTATTGCTATTTCTTGTTGGCTAGTTCTGGGGCATCTGCAATTTTGCTAATACTTTTTGCTGTACTTGGATCAATGAAATGAGTACAAGAAAGGCTTAAGGAAAAAGCTTAAGGAAAAATCTATGTGGTTCACTAAGGCTGAGCTTCACAGTACATAGAATTTATTATCTCAACCTGAGTTAAGCAACTGAGAGTCTTGGTTCTGAATTATCCTACGGAGACTATTCATTATTATTATTTTTATCATAGTGGTCATGATGCTGGTTTGTTGAATTTTATCCAGAATCTTAAATGCTTCTACACAACCTACTCAGATGATTATAATGATGATATAATAACAAAAAGGTCAAGAAGAGTTTGTGATACTATTGATTATGGAGACAACTAAACAATCCCCAGGCAATGAAGATATCTACCCTTTACTAAATTGGTCAACTTTTTGCAAGAGAGATAATAATAAAATGAAGAGACCGAGAGACTGATATAAAGACAATGATGAGACTACATACGATAATGGAATTTTGACCCACAAGTTCTGCAGCAATTGACCCAGAATTTCAAGAAAATAGTAAATGATTACCAGATTCTCTCTATTTTTTTTTTTTTTTTTTGGCCTCTGCTCCCACCTCAAGATCAACCAGAAAGCCAAATATGCTCCCCAAACCAATTGCATCAGATGCACCACCTCCTGCCTCCTCATTCCAGCAACCTCCAATCAGAGCACACCCAAAGCTTTCCATTTTTGGACAGTATATAGCTTTCCCCACTTCCCTGGCCTGCATTTGAGTTTCTACCCTCCCTCCGCAAAGTGTTAGTTGCTGACTCCTTTGCTCTAACAAGCTCTGAACAAATAACTTTTGCTTATTCTCATTTAGGTGGTATTTATTTCCATAACTCCTCAAGGAGCTCATGGACCAGTGGGGAGAGACAGTAGTAAATATGTAATTATCATAAACTAATATAAACAAAGCAATAGAATTATATACTAAAAAGTATAGAAGAAGCAGCAACAATGGAGTAGTCAATATAGATTTTTTTCTGAATTGGCTGGTTTTATTGTATAACTTTTCTTCACTTTCAGTGAAGAATGTGGAAGTAGCCTGAGGATTCTGCTGAATTCCTCAGGAGACTTTTGTTAAATTATAGCTGAGGAAACCAAGGACTGTGGATGGCATCTAGCCATCATCAGAGAGAGCTGCTGGAGCATAGGCCTTGACTGCTTGGCCTGCATCTACAATGCAGCCAGCAAGATGTCCACAGCCATGTAACGCTGAAGTAGTTTGTCTAGAGCACTCCTTGCCAGGACCTGGTTGGTAACAGAGCATGAGTGGATGCTGCACTGGAGGAGGAGCTGTGCAGTTAGGATGTTGTTGGTTGTGATTCTAGTTAGGAGAATCATTGACGGGGCTCCCGATGAAAGAACCTTCTGAGGAAGAGACTTACTTGTAGACTTACTCTTCTGAGGTCTAATGCAGTGGTGAACACATGATTGTCCTACAATAGGGATTTTGTGATGCTTGGTATTGTTAAAAATAATCTTGTCTATCTCGGAAGAAAATGATACAGATTTTGGAAACTGAAACTTTCTGAAATAAGCTCCTCCATCAGTTTGTGCAGAGCAAATGGTCTTTTTCTGCCGTATGGGCCTCATGATAGTTATTGCTCTTCCTCTCTAGGTGCCAAGAACAAACTAAGTGCAGAAATTGGGAGTCTAAACATTCCAGTGGTTGGGGAGTTTGCACTAAATGTTTTGGCTGCCATGCAAAAAAAACACCATGAGGCTTAAAAAAAAAAAAAATTAGTGTGTGTGTGTGTGTGGGGGGGGGCACAAGGAGCCCTAGTAGCAGAATTTTAGTAGTAAAATTTTCCTAGTAATGGAAGTTTAACAGCAATATCATCAGCATCAGCATAGGATTTATTTTTGTAAAGATGTTTAATGATTGCAAGAGATGATGGCCTAATGTATACATCTTCACCTTTCGAGTGTGCACTGTGTCTGGGTGGTCAGTACCTGGGCTGGACACACTCTAGTAAGGACAAGGCTGGCTTGATGATGCCACTGTAGCTGCTGAAACTACTAATTCTCTCCTTCCATGGTCAACTGGTCCCTTTAATATTGTACACTATGTTTCTTTAGATATAACTATTTTCATTCTGATTACAGTTAAAATTTGTGGGCCTAGGTATAAGTCTTTCTTTCTAAAATGAGTTTGCTTAATTCTTTTCTAATCTTTTAAGCATTGATTTTTTTTAACTCAGAGAAGATATTTATTTTATTTCACAGTTTGAAGAGATGCCTTCTTACATCCCACGAAAATTGTCAAGAACTCTTACTTTAAATATAAACCCTTTTCTTATTCACTGATTGACATGCTTCTGGAGTGTCAATTTTTATAATTATTCCCTGGTGTAAAAGATTAGAGCTGTAATGAAAAGTTTCAGAAAATTCACTCATATATTCTAGAGAAGATTCTTGATGTTATATTATTATTATTGAATTTCCCATCTTATTTATCATATAAAAATCCTCAGTGAGAGAATAGAAAACACTCTTGACTTAAAGTCAGATTATGTGGATTTTTAAAAATCACCTGATAATTATACTGATATGAAATGTTTGATATTTGTGAAAACATCAACCATCAAGTGATTGTTAGTTTTGCCAATATGAGGAGTTAATTTAAATTCTTAGAGCTTCAGGGTTTTTAAAATCTGTAAGATAAAGATAACAATACCTAACTTGACAACTTCACAGAGTAGTTATGACAAAAATCTACTTTTTCAAAATACTTCAGGATTGATAAAGTGTGCCATAGTCATATTATTTTATTAAAATAGTTTTAATAATAATAATAATAATTCTTAGAATGCTTAATATTTTTGTGTAGCACACATGTTTTGTGGTCCTGCCCAGAAATTTCTCTAAGACTAGAGCACTTATCCCCAGGTGCTGGCAGGGCTCAGAGAAGATGACCCTCAGCCACCAGTCTTCCTTGGGAATCTTCTCAGTTGAAATCATACCTCACTCAAGGTCATACCTCTTTCCAGGTACAGCCCACATCCAATGACTAATTAATACAGTGGTATAAACGATTGACCCCCTCACCTCAATTTGAAACAACTCTAAAGGGCCATCCAAACTCTAGAACTCTGCCTTCATTGGGACTGTATCACAGCTCAACATCTCCTTGGGCCAATCCTGTTTCCTTCTTTTCCCTTCCACAGGTGTTGATCCCAAGACCTTTCCCTAATAAACATCCTTCATCCTAATCTTCAATTTAAAAATCTACATTCTGGAAGACTCAAAGTGCAAATTTAAGTGCCTGATCCAAGAAATCAGGTGCTAAGATGGGATTTTAGAGCTGGTTCCCTACTGTCTAGTTAGAATGTGGTACTATTGGTACATGGAAAACAGGAGACCTTGGCATTAACAGTGCAATTATTTAAATGTTCACTAGTGGTGAACTGGGATGGTATACCTATGAAAGGGAATGGCACCATCAGTAGGTGCCATGTATCAGGCATTTGGGAAATAGTAAGTATAAGGACAGTAGAACTGGGCAGTTATTGATGAAATTGCACTCTGGAAAAGGATAATGAAAGCTGAGAGTGATTAATTGGCAATAAAAAACAAGTGTGAAAGCCAGAGGAATTATTTGGTAGCATATGAAGAGGCTCTCATTTCCTTCAGTAGAAGGGCAGAGAAAGCAGAAGTCCAGCTCTAGGATTTAATCATAAAGAGATTGAATTTTATAGAAGGTTGAACTCCAAAAAAGGCTGGTCCACCATGCCAAGGTTATTGCCCTGGTTAGAAGAGAATAGGGCCCTGAATATGGGATGGAAACATCTGAGTTAAATGTATCTGTAAATCTTGCATCCCAGAGTCCCCTCAGCTTGTAAAAGTGAAAAGCTAACATTTCCCCTTTGTTTGAAGAGCATTCAGAGGTTTGTCTATTATAAGACAGCATATGCCCCCTCAGAATCTGCCCCTCCCAGACCACTAAGGCAATAACTAGAGTCAAGGCTAGGATGTGCAAGGACTTCTAGGGGTGGAGAGAGACTATATGTCCTGAAGGAACTGTAGGACCTAGAAAATATGGACTGGCAGGAGCTGGAAGAGTACATGCCAGACTGTATTAGAAGGATGATAGACCAAGAGGTGGAAGAACATAAATTTGGATGAAGAGAACTTACCATTAATGAGAGCAATCTCCCAGGATACATCATTTAATGCCCTGCAAGCACCTGAGAGATGCTAAGAATGTTCTGCTTATTTGGTTCCCAGAAGCATGGAAAAGGTTATTGCCCACACCAAGTGAGGTAAAAATGCCAGAATTTCCATATCATACAGTGAAAGAAGAAATTGAAAGTTCAAAAAACTGGGCTTGTTAGAGAGGCTATAATTTTGGAAATTTCACTAGATGGCTATATTTCATGGGAAGGCCTAATGGATATGCCATTGCCATAGCAATTAAGAATGCACTGGTGAGGATGGAGGCACATCACTGAGAAGGCTAAGACTGACAATGGCCAGATCTGGGCTCTAAAATGGCAGTGGGAATCATAGGATCCTGAAAATCACTGAAGTCGGATAGCAGCACATAACCATCTCAAGCCAGGTAGACCCAATGATCATAATGAGTGGCAACTTTGGAGTGACCACCACAGAAGCCTGATTTATCAGAATTATCAAGATAGTTAAGAGAACATAGCACACTTAGGGGCAAAAGAGATGGGCAGCCATCAGGTATACAGTAAGTCCTCACTTATCATCAATAGGCTCTATGACTTTAAGTGAAACGATGTGTAACAAAATTCAATTTTACCACAGGTTAATTGATGTAAACAGGAGTTAAGTTTTCACAGCATCTCATCAATGTTATAATGAAATGACATTGAACAAAACAATGTTATTTGAGGACCTGCTGTACTTGAATTTTTACAGTCAATAAAAATCAAGTTGGATGATCAGGAGACTGAGGGCAGCTGATTCAATAAAATGTCGCAATCTCTTACTGGTTTCTGGACCTGAGACAGTTTTCAGATCCAGAACTAATTGGCTGAAAGAAAGTCTAGGTCTCCAAGAAGACAGACAATACAACCCTGGCCAAAAGTGCCTAGCAATAATTTTTCCAGGGCTTCCCCCAAGGCACCTAATGCTATGTGTGAGAGTGATTTCATACTGAAGAAAGAGCAATGCCTAAACATTTTGAGGTCTGTCAGACAAAAATCTGATATGATTCCTATAGACCCAAACATAATCATACCTCCTTCCCTGTTAGAGTGGGGGCATAATGGGGATCTGGTCCAGTGTATACTGGTCCAATGTGTCCTTGGAACAATCTTGTACATTTTCCTGGTGCCCAAATGTATAATTGGAATATATTTACTTGGAAATTGGCACAACCCCTACCCAACCCAAAAGACCATATTGGGTTCTTGGCTTAGGAGGTAAAAACTACTGTAGCAGGGATATCTAGGTAAAAGCCCCTAAAACTTCTCCCTACTCTCCTTTACAGTGATAAATATAACCCAAAAAATATATATTGGGGTAGACAGCAGAAATTAATGCCATTCTAAAGCCCTAAAGAATTAAGTTGTGTAGAACTCACCACATCTTCATTTAATTTAACAATCTGGACCTTGCAAATACCAGATGAGTGCTATGGGAAGACAATGGATTACTGCAAACTCAGCCACGTCATAGATCGGTTGCAGCCACTGTGCTTGAAGTGGCTTCTTGGCAACAATGACTTAATATAGCTTTAAGTATATGGTATCTGGCCACTGATCAGACATACACATTATTTTCCATCTCCATCCAGAAGAGAAACAAGAAGAGTTTGTATTCACTTGGATTGAAGAGCGTTTACCATGTTGTTCCAGTGTTATATCAATTCTCCTTTCACCTGTCATAATATAGACCAGATGAACATCCCATAGAACATTACAGTAGTCCACTATATTGGTAGTATCATGATAAACAGAATGAATAAGCAAGAAATGTCTGGCATGTTGGTGAGGTCTCATGTACTCTAGAGAATGAGGACGAAAGCCCAGCAACATTCAGGGACTCTTCACATCTCTTCCAAAGTAAAGAACAACTTACTCATTTTGCAACCTCTACCATAAAACATAAACAAACAAAAAAGCAAAACCCCCAAAACCCAATGGTTGGAAGGCCTTTTTTAGTCCTAGATGCAGCATATTCCACACCTGGGAACTGCTCCGATCTATATATTGCATGAAACAAGGGCTGTCACCTTTGAGTTAGGCCCAGGACAAGAAAGAATACTGCAGCAAGTCCAGCTGCAGTGTGAGCGCCCTGCCCCTTGAGCCATAGGACCTGGCAGGCCCTGTTGTGTAAGAGAGATGGGCGGTGGAAAAACATACCATGTGGAGTTTATAATAAGTGTCTACTGGGGAAAACCACAGGACCTGGATCAAGGAGATGCCATTTGAAGCAGAGAATTGTACCTACAGGAAGAAGTGGATTCACATGTGCAAAGGTAGGCTGTGGTGGACGGTGTGCTGTGCTGTCCAGATGATTTTCAAGAATGAAGAACTTAGTCTCTAGCTGCTGGGGAAACTTCTGGAAAATGGCCCTTTGCTATCAGCCTCCTTTGACACTTTACATCAACTGAAGAAAACTGCCTCATCCAGTGTCACTCTTCTTTCCAGGGTCAGTCTGTATCCAGTGACTCTCAGTGAGTGGGTATAGTGGCCCTGAAACTTGCACCAATTTGGAGCAACTCTGGACAGTTGCCACGAGCCAACGGAGGCTGTTGACAGGCATGTGTTGGGTTCCACCTCTCTCCATGCACAATCCTGCTTCCTTTCCCCTCCACAGGCATTGCTCCCACTATTCTTGTAAAAGACGGGCCAAGGCTAACATGTTTGTTATGGGTGACTAACCCTCACTGTCGAGGAAAGAAAATCCAGACTGGGAGTAAGTGAGGAGCTGAAATTACTGGGGCCATATTTTTTCTCCTGTAAAAATTCAAGTTTGGAACTTGGGGAACTGGGGCAGTTAAGCTGTGGGGAGCCAAGATGAAAGGTCTCATAGATTTTGTGTTTGGTTGAGGGGTAGAGTTAGTAGAATTAGAGACAGAAATAAAGGAAAACATGCATCATTTATGAGGAGAAGCCATGAGGGAGAGAAAAAGAGGAAGAAAGTGGGAGAAAGTCCCTGACCTGCCTACTTTTCATTTTCCAGGGCTAGTTAATTAAGCCCAACTGTGCTTTCTCCACGTTACTGAATCTGAGACCCTCTTCTGCAAAAGCTCTGGAAATACACAAATAAGCAAACTGCTCTATCTGAGTTAGCTTGCTTATGTTGGTTACCCTCTTAGCAACCAAGAGTCTTGATTAGAACAATTATATAGTCTCTTTGGGTTTAAAAACTATTCTGACATGTGTTTTTGAATTACTATAAAAATTAAGAACCTGAGCTAATGTTTTAAATGCACAGAATAGAAATGAATTGGAACTTTTATTAGTCAGCCAGTGTCCCATAGAGAATATTCTAATACTGTGGTGGATGAATTCTTGGCCTAGCAAGTGAAATAGATCTAGGACAGAATCACCGTTCACATTGTTTTACTTTCGCACAAATGTCTCTGGAGCAAGAAGTCCGCAAGAATGGAAAAGCTGCTTTGTGCTTCCCACTGAGACATTTTACAAAGAGGCAGGATTGGGAGTGAGAGAGAGCAAGAGTGAAATCATACTTAATGTCATTTTAATAAGGGTCATTTTATAATTAGAATTCTGATGAGTTTGTCACTTCTAATATCAAAAATTAATCTTCACAGATTAAAAAAATTAGTCAGATTTGAAAAACGATATTGTACCATTATCAAACTGAATGTGAGATGTTAGATGGCGTGCCAACAGACAGGAAGTGAGAGCGTTCTGCCTGATTTCAGGGTGCCTGGAGACGGCCATGTGGGCAGGGATAACAGGAGGAGGGGAGCTTACTGATAGAACGGTGGTTTTCAGTGTGAGGAACCCAAAGCGGTAGCATCAGCATCACCTGGTAGCTTGTTGGCAGTGCCCATCTCCACACTTCTGGAGCATGCCCTGAACCCTAAGGTACTGAAAATACTATTCTTATGAACACCATAGACCTTGGATGTCAGTTGCTAAGGCAATTTGGTTTTCATTTCCCAGATTGGTGTAGCTCTGTGAGATGAACTACCATTTACTTCAGATCATAGGAAGAGAGATTATAAGAGTTCAGAGCCTGAGGATTCCAGGAAATGAGCCTCATTGCTTCATGGCAGGTAGTTTGTGGTTTGTGCTCACAGCTACAGTTTACATCGCTGGGTTACACCCCAAGGGCCAGGTGGTAGAAAAGGCACAGAAAGAAAAGGGATGTGGAAGGAGTAAGAAAGGTGAGCTAGAATCGTACTTTACAGACTGGCTCCTGGTTTCTTTCTCCCTGCATCCCCTTGAAACACAGTAAATTTTACTTGATGGTTATGGTAAAAGATGTTTCTGGAACAGATATTTTAATTACATAATCACAAAGTCTTTTAACCAAATTTGTTTTTGAAACACTTTCCTATTAAAGATGAACTGAATATAGACTCAGTACAAGGAGTCTATATATATCTTCCTGACATGAAGTTGTCTGGATCCATTTTCTTCTATTCATTAGACCAGATACATTTAATCTGGGTCAAAAACAAACATCACCAACTGAATTCAAATTCCAAAAGGGAATAGCAGGGCACAGAAGAGGCATCTATTTCTTCTCCCATCTTCTTTAAGTCTTCTTGAGGATTTCGTGATTTAAAAAAAATTTTCAATTACAGTTGACATACAATATTATATTCCTTTCAGGTATACAACATAGTGACACCATACATAGTTATTACAATATTATTGATTATATTCTATTTGGGGATTTTCTTAAATTCTTCTATCCAGAGCCATTTCTAGTTATTACCAATTTATTAGGTGACCTACTATTCTGTGCCAAAGATTGGCGTTAGAATGCTAGCACCTATTATCATAAGTTAAGAAGTAAAACCATTATGTTTTCATTGAGTCTCAAAGTACTAGTACATTAGTAGTAAGATAACATGTTAATGAATCACCAAGTTTATTGAACTTAAAAAAAAAAAACAAAAAACCCTAAGTCATTATAATCTTTTATTCCCAGAACTATTTAGCATCATATGAGAAGGAAAAAAAAACGGCTAATGGAATATAATTAAATATATACCATTAAGTTTTTTATGTTTTTTTTTTTCCGCTGTCTCTTTCCATTTGATGTTGTGTTTATTATACCAAGCAAGTGAGCAAGGTTAATTTTAATCTAAATTTGATTTCTCAATTCCTAACATTCGATTAGAATTGGTTCTCTGAATGCAAGTATAGAGCTTGCCACCAAGGGTACACGCTGGTTTGACTAGGGAAATGAGTAAGAAGAGAGGCTCAAGGTCTCTGTTATCAAAGTCAGTACATGTCCTCCAGTTTCATTTTATTCCAGTATCCATGTAGACAGCATCCAATTTCTACATGGTCCTTGAAGCTTTTCATGATCATCCAAACCTTGTGTGATCCCTGCCTTCTCTGCACACTGCTGTGTACCACTTACTTTACTTGACACTAATCATTTATTGCTTGAATTTTTATATCTGATTTGTTCTGACAGCTGGATTACAAGCCCGCTGAGCACAGAAACACTCTTTTCTAACCCACACATGTTAGAGCCATAGATTCTTTTAAAATGTTAGGAAAAATCTAGTCTAGCTACCTACTCACTTGGGTCAATAAATATTTATTATCTTTAATGTACTACACTAATAACTCTCCTCAAAGATTTTCTCATAGCAGGAACAATGAAATGTTTCCCCAATAATCTCAGAAGTCATGCAATTCAGCAATATTCTAGAGAATGTTGTTCTCCAAGGCATGCTTGAGAAGAAAGTGGTAAAGGGAGAAAATATTACAAAATATTACAAAAGGGAGAATATTACAAAATTAAGTTGAAGGATGATTTTGAGTTTGCTTTCATGTTATTTTAATACGTATCAAAACCTTCCTGCTTTGGAATAAGTCAATGCTCTCTCTCTTTTAAAAAAAGTTTCTATCTTTTCATATATGTAAATCCATATATTGAATATTCCTTCATGTCTCTAAAAAAAATTTTTTTTATTGATTTTTAGAGAGAGAGGAAGGGAGAGACAGAAAGAGAGAAACATTGATCTGTTGTTGATCCACTTATTTATCCATTCATTGGTTGATTCTCATGTGTTCCCTGACCAGGGATTGAACCCACAAGCTTGGCATATTGGGACAACACTCTCACCAACTGAGCTACCTGGCTAGGTCCCCTTCATATCTTCTTTCTTTCTTTCTTTCTTTCTTTCTTTCTTTCTTTCTTTCTTTCTTTCTTTCTTTCTTTCTTTCTTTCTTTCTTTCTTTCTTTCTTTCTTTCTTTCTTCCTTCCTTCCTTCCTTCCTTCCTTCCTTCCTTCCTTCCTTCCTTCCTTCCTTCCTTCCTTCCTTTCTTTCGAGAGAGAAAGGGAGAGGGAGCGAGACGTAGAAACATCAATAAGAGAGAACATCGATTGGCCTCCTCCTGCATGTCCTCCACTGGGGGTTTGGCCCACAACCTGGGCATGTGCCCTGACTGGGAATCGAACCGGCAACCTCTTGGTGCATGAGTCGGTGCTCAACCACTGAGCCACACTGACAGGCCCCTTCATATCTCACTTTCTGCATTGTTCTAGGGTCTAAAGGGTCACAGTTCCATACGTCTCTTTCTCTGCTTGTTTTTCTCTCTCTGGGCTCACTGTCCTTTCTTTTCCTATTGATTGTGTGTACTCTTGATATTGGTGTCATAAGATACTGTTATTGATGTCACTGATTAGTGTCAATATAATACAAAATTATAGTTAAAACCCTATCATTAGAGTTGAGCAGAATATTTTTACTATAAAGTGAGATTTAGTGCTAAAGTAAAAAATTTCTAACAAAACCTTATCTATATTGGCTGCATAATAATACATGGGGATTTGTAATGTATAAAATATGACAAATATTTATAATTCTTGAGAAGTCCAGTGATGTCAAGTATATGAAAACTCTCCTCTCATAAGTTGGCAATAGACTTCAAATGTATTCTCAATAATGGTGACATGTATTCCTTGCAGTCCTGTTACTCAATTTCTTGTGATACTGTATGTGATGCTTAAAGTCTGATTACTGGAATTGAGGGCAATTTCCTTCCATTCTCTAGGAGGATGTCATAGCCTCATCTCAAAGACACATTTGCATCAAAGTAAGTGACTGAAGCTTTTAAAATGAGTCACTGATGCTAATTTTTCAGGGCTCAACTGCAAAAACCTTGTATTTCCCTAAGCAACGTGGTTGCACAGGAGTTAGTAACTACATGTTCGTGGGCCCCTAGGGAATCAGTGCATGGGTTTCAGGGAGCTCAGAAATCCTCCAAAATATTGCATATTTGTGCTTCTGTTCATTTTTTTATATAAAGAGATTGACATTTTATCCAATTTATAACAAAGTTAAGAAGCATATCCCTAAAGGGGGACAGCATGGGAAAATTGCATGGAGACGTTAGTATGAAAACCTGTTTAATGCACTGATATATGAGTGTTGGACAACAGCAACTCACAGGAAGTGGGGTACCAGTGCCATTTACCTTAAGACGCACAGTCTGGGGTTGGGGTGCAATGCTGTAGACCATTCTAGATCTCACCATGTCCCCCATTTTTTGAAAGCCTATCAGCACCCAGATGTGACATTTCTTTTTAAACTGACTCATCAATGTCCAGGACTTCAGTCAAGGGTGGCATTGAGGGGAAGAAAAACAATCATTTCTTTCTTCTTGAAAGAAAGAACCTCCAAGCCACCAGAGCCAGTTCAGAGAGGACGTACTGGATCTGGAAACAGTTTCTGGAAAGAGACTGCTGGCGGTTTTGATGTCTCTGGTATTAACAAGTTCATTGAAAAATCTCCTATGTGGGTTCAAGATGGTTAGGAAAATTAGAGAATCTGATCTTGAGGCAGATGGAAGCAGTGACAGTTTTTTCTGGATATTAATTGTCTCCACATTAGATTGGAAATAAAGGCTCAGTGAAAGCCTTCTGAGGGGCTCCCTTGGTGCACTGGAATTTCCAGCTCAGCGCAGTAGTAGGAGTCAAAGCACAACCTTGCCTAGGGAGAGGAAAACAAAGAAATTATTTGGTTCAAACTCCTACCATGTATGAATTTATTCTGAAACATCATAAGAAATTATTTGAAAGATTTGCTTAAACACCAGCAAACAGACTAGAACCTGTGCTCTTCCATGATGGCTTTTGAGATTTGGAGGATGGTTCTTAGGTGTCCTCTGTACAGGAGAATGCTGAAGAATCTGGGATATCAGACATAAAGTACCCCAGTCTGGTGAGATGAATACAGGTTGGCATACTTCGTCGATTTGGTCCATGCCCTCTCGATGCCCATGGAGCAAAGAGCTACCTGCTTGTCGATCTTCCTCAAGTGAATATATACTAACTGCCAAAGGACTTTGAGTTGCCCTTCCACTGATTCTTTGCTAAGAGTCCTAGACAACAGCAGAGTGTATTTGGAAGTAAATCCTGGTATAACATAGGGGATCCCTCAATAGGTTTTCCTCACAGGGTGACTCAGATAGCTGCTCCTTCCTCCCGTCAGGGTAGCCTCCTCCTCGATAAGTCCTACCATGTTCGGACTCCTCCCAGGCAACCCTCTTTCACCCTCTGCTACTCAGTGTCTCCATATCCTCTCTATGGACACACCAAATTGTTCGGAGCTCTTGATCAGTCCCAGGAGCCTTTCTAGTCTAGTCCTCAGGTATCCTGACTGGATGTCAGTGGAGCTTCATCTGCCCTCACAGGTACTGTCTACTCATGGCTGAAGAGGGTCCTTAGGTCCCAGGGAAGATGGGGTTAAGGTAATGGAAGGTGCTCCAACTCTTGCTCTGCCCAAAAACAGAACTGTGGTTTCAGTTTGTCCTGAAGTTTTTGACACAAACAGTATGATGACCATGAGAATTATTTGTTTCCCCCCAAAATATCTCCCAAGTCTGGTTTACATGAGAAATGTATAATCATCTTTGTAACAAAATTTAGTCATGTATCTTATGAAATAAAAGTCTGGCCTTTTTAAAAAAATTTTTCTTTTTCCTTTATTGATCTTAGAGAGAGAAGAAGTGAGAGGGAGAGAGAGATAGAAACATTGATGAGAGAGAACATCGACCGGCTGCCTCCTGCATGCCCCCTCACTGGGGATCGGGCCCAGAACCCGGGCATGTATCCTGACCTGGAATCAAACCAATGACCTCTTGGTGCATGAGTTGACACTCAACCACTGAGCCACACTGGCTGGACAAAAAGTCTGGCCTTTTTAATGTATAAAAGCATGATTCCCTTTTGTTCCCCCCAGTGGTCCTTCCACCTTGCATCTCAATGAAGCCATGCATTAATTGACATTGCTTCTATAGTTCAGATAAAAGGCACCTCATCCCCAAATTTCTTTCTAGTGATCAACCTTTTCCCTTTTATCAGGGAAAGAGACTTCGGTGCTTCCTGTCAAATTAGAAATTATGAAACACAGATTCCTTAGACACAATGACCAAGGAAGATATAAAAAACTTGACTTATTGGCATTTTAAATATCCTTGACAAAAGGGAGCTGGAATGGGACTTTGGCCATTGCTCCCTTTGAAATCTTGGTCTTCAGTTCCACTTAAGTTTTATAAGGTGAATCTATGGTTTGGGGATCCAAAATCAGGACGAAGTCTTGAATTAAAATCAGAGCTTGAAGGGAAATGGTCATGATATTTAGTGTGATCCAGCCATTAGCCAAGCTGTTTTCATGCTGCATATTCCTTCAAGATAGAATTTGATCGATTTCACAAGATCTTCATAGTACCCAGTTATATATTTATACAAACAGATGAATGCCCTTTTACATGGACAATAACCAACCTTATTTTATCATCTCCAGAAGTATTTATAATGATGATGATTTAAGAAGTTAGAAGAAAAGGCAGACTGAGATGAAGTAATTAGTCATAAGTCCACAGAGCATAAAGAGTATTAAAAAAAAATACAGCAATGAATATAAGTTAAAAAAAATACAGTATTGAGTATGTGTGTTATATAATAGATATAGACTCTCTTTGTAATGGTATATAAAGGCTATAAAATTTTTGAGTAATTTGTTTTCTTTTTTTTGGTGAATGTTTCAAAATGCACTTTTGAACAAAAAGTAATGCAGCCCATTTTACATTTTTTCCCAATTTTCTATGTACAACAACTGTGTACGATTAGTGTGTTGCAAATTAATCACTGCTTAACTGAATGTGTTTCTAATTTAAAATTTATTTCCTGTTTCTAAGAAACCTTAATCAAAGTAATAGTAATATATTCTCACAAAGGATGAAATGATGAAGTGTATTATTCATGTCACAATATAATAATAATCAGAAGACCATTTCACTTCACAGAATATGGTGCCCAGTGACAATACCTGTGACAATGAGCTAATAACAGCCATGAGCACTTAGAGAGGAAAGTGTATGGATCATTGAAGAAATAATATTGTGATTAATAAAAAACGCTGGGGATAAACTAATAAGGTTTTTATCATTCTTGCTATTGCTTACACTATCGATTTTTTAAAATATGTTTTTATTAATTTTAGAGAGAGAATAGTGGAGAGGGGGGAAGAGAGAGAGAGAGAGAGACATCGGTTGATTACCTCAACCCAGGCATGTGTCCTAACCAGGAATTGAACCGGCAACCTTTTGGTGCACGGGATGATGTTCAACCAACTGCGCCACACCAGCCAGGGCTAGATTTATTTTCAAAGTTGGACTTGATGATTCCGAAACTAAGAACAGTACCCACAGAGATAACAAAATGTAGGTGAATACATTACAAAAGCCTTGAAAGACAGCCCTTACTATTTGCCCAAATGCAGATATTTACATTTAGCTGAAATGGTACTGTAGTATTTTCTAAACAGTGATCTGGAGTTCTCATGATTCCTGTATACTCTCTTTGGGAGCTGCCTTTGGTCAGGATTGGTTGGTGGGAGGAGATTCAGTGCTTTTCCCCTCTTATTTCCTATCCAAATCCTAAATTCCTTTGAGGCATATTTTAAGACCTTTCTTTTCCAAGATGCTTCATTGACTCCTTGACCCTCTGTTTTCTCAATTCCAAAACTGCTTATTATTTGAACGCTGCCTTTTGGTGCTTAGCCACATACAGCCTGACACTGATAGACCTCTCTGAAAAGATATGTTTCTTGAGGTCAGAGGCTGTGCATTATGTTTATTTTTTATTTACTGGTGCACATAGTATTCTATATATGGTTGGCACACAATAAAAATGTGCTGAATTGTATGCAATTTATGTAATTATAACCTTTTTTACCTTATAAGACATTCAGAAATTATTTCATTGAAGTCCCAGTTTTACAGATGAGGAAAATGAAGCCAACAGAAGCTAAATTCTAGCTCAAGGTCATATGACTAATGTATATTTTAAAATAATCCAAGTACTTTATTTGCTTAGGAAGTCAATGTTTCATTCATATTCTTGCTTATCCTGTTTGTTTTCTTAATAGACTTTTTTTTTCATCAACAATGCAAAATTGCACCTCATCCCTGCTACTGCGGGGATAAGTAAGAATTGACACACTTGCTCTTCTCTTCAGAGCTCTAATGTCGTGATTAACATGCACAGACATATTTGCTAATGCTTGAGAGCTTTCTCTTTCAACTTGACAGTTTTAGGCTTCATTGTCAAATCTCTGTCTTTGGTTCCCATCAGAAATACTGCATTTCTCTGCTCACACAGACAGACCTTCGTTTCTGCTCCATTTCGTTGCTCACCACAATCAGACATGTACTGTGGTTTGATAAGGAGATGTTTATCTCCGCTACTACTCTCGGGCTGTTTGAGGGTGGGAGAGTCAGATATGATCACCTTGACTTCTCTTTATCCCCGAGCCCAGCTCTTTGAATACAGTAGATACCTCAAAATGCTGAAAAATGGTTTTGTCCACTCTAATAGAATAAAATGGTAATTACAAGAGTCTGTTCCTAAATATCAGGCATTTGGCATGAAAATGGTAACCAACCAAATCCTATTGCTCGTTATTTGAAAAGGAGAAAAATTATAATCTACTATCTGCCGACATAAAGCGACCGACCAATTCCTAACATGAACTAACTAAAACTCCGAAAATGTCGAGGTAGAAGTAACTACCATGTTAAGAAGTGAAAACTTAACCGTTCCTTCCTGATCACCGAGCACTCAGTTTAGTAAGGCTATTAACAGTGCTCTGCATGAAGTCACACGTACAGTTTTACTCCATGTCATAAATTAGGTTTGTGATAAGGTATTCAAAGGGATACAGAGCAATAAATGTAGTTGTTGGGGGGAAAGCAAATAAAAGTTGTAATAAAAAGTTCATTTCTTGCAATGAATTCTTTGTCATTCGCAGCCCGAGAAAAGTTGAGAGGAAAACCGGGGAGAAGGGCAGGAGCCACTGTTCGTCAAAGGTTACGGGAGGAGGTGGTGTGAAGAGCTGGCGCGAGTGGGTGGCAAAGGGTGATTTCAGGCCAACAACCAGAATCAGGAACCGATGGTTAAAGCGGCGCCGTGTTTCTGAGGCTTCTCCAAAGCACCTGAGCAGAGGCTGTGCTCAGTCTTCCAGGGGCAGGTGGAGCCTGGCACCGAAAGCAGCCAGATTTGCTTATTTAAAATAAAACAAAAACAAAAACGTTTTCAACCAGGATTCTTGTCACGTCATCAGTATGTTCCAGCATAATGTTTGTTAGTGCACCTGCATGAACCCTTGTGCTGCGACCTTGTCTTAGGACCCGCTCTGTTGTCAATGGTAACGGCAGGGACACCCCCACTCTGTGGGCACTCCCTGGGAGGCTGCATTTTTAATGTAACCGAAGAATTTTATCTGTACATTGTGTTGTTGATAATGTTGCACTGAGTTTTGGTACATAAATATATATACAGTCGTCCCTCGTTTATCGCGGTTAATCCGTTCCAGACTCTAGCGGTTGCACCTGGCGTTGAAGGATTCCTGGGGTGCTCGAATACATACGCCTACAGTCCATACATACAGTAATTTTAATTTCAATTGTAGTTCTTTTCGGCTGGAGCCTCCATCTTCCAGTGATTCACCAAAATGATGAACACACAGGAAAAGAGGAGAGGCACCCGCTCTATGTTCTCCAGGCCTTTTAGAAAACCTGGAGTTGTTCCTTCGGCCACATACATGCGAATCTATAAGAAAGGTGATACTGTGGACATAAAGGGATGGGCACTGTTCAAAAAGGAATGCCCCACAAATGCTACCATGGCAAACCTGGAAGAGTCTACACTGTCACCCAGCATGCCCCATGGCAAACCTGGAAGAGTCTACACTGTCACCCAGCATGCCCCATGGCAAACCTGGAAGAGTCTACCCTGTCACCCAGCATGCCCCATGGCAAACCTGGAAGAGTCTACACTGTCACCCAGCATGCCCCATGGCAAACCTGGAAGAGTCTACACTGTCACCCAGCATGCCCCATGGCAAACCTGGAAGAGTCTACACTGTCACCCAGCATGCCCCATGGCAAACATGGAAGAGTCTACACTGTCACCCAGCATGCCCCATGGCAAACCTGGAAGAGTCTACACTGTCACCCAGCATGCCCCATGGCAAACCTGGAAGAGTCTACCCTGTCACCCAGCATGCGGTGGGCATTGTTGTGAACAAACAAGTCAAGGGCAAGAGAATCAATGTACGTATTGAGCATACTAAGCACTCTAAGAGCCGAGATAGCTTCCTGAAACGTGTGAAGGAAAATGGTCAGAAAAAGAAGGAAGCCAAAGAGAAAGGTACCTGGGTTCAACTGAAGCGTCAGCCTGCTCCACTCAGAGAAGCACACTTGGTGAGAACCAGTGGAAAGGAGCCTGAGCTGCTGGAACCCATTCCCTGTGAGTTCATGGCATGGTAAGTGTAAAAAGAAGACCTCTGTACTGATAAAAATGTGTCTCTTAATTGAGTAGTATGTGGTGTCTCTTCCCCCCAAAAAATAATTAAAGAAAACTTGATGTCCTAAAAAAATAATAATAAAAAAAATTGTAATACAGGAGTGTGTAATGGACTCAGACAACCGAGCGCACGCTGTATCATTTGCACTGTCTCGATCAACTTTTTAATGAATTTATTTGAAAAAACCGCGATAGAGTGAAGCCGCGAAAGTCGAAGCATGAAGTGGCGAGGGACGACTGTATATATATATATATATATATATATATATATATACACACACACACACACACACACACACACACACACATACATAAATATACACTTTACCATTACTGACGGGAAAACATTGTGTCTAAAGATACACGTGTTATATGAAATTTGTATATTAAAATCTAAGAGGAAGTGTAATGAGAAATTACCAAGATGGGACATAATCTGTGGAAGCCTATATAGTCTCGGATTGCTTTGTTCCACTTCAAGGGGTATGTAATTCTTCGAAGGAGATAAAATTTACAAGTTATTAACCAGATTTATCCATTGCAGAGGATGTTTATAGCGTTGTCAAACGTACTGTGGAGGAGATGAATCAGGCGAGGATCCAGAGGTAGGGCCTGTCCAGAATCAGCGACGCTGCCCGGGGGGAATGATCAGGTCTGAAAGCAGTGTGCAGAGTCCAGAGGACTGGGGTCCTGTGTCCCAGAGGGGACAGCTGCGTCTGGAAGGACTTGGTGGCGTCTCCTGGGTAAAGGTAGAAATCAAGCGTGAGTATGAGCAAGCCTCCACTCTTATCTAAAAACAAATGTATACTTTACAATGTAAATTACTCCTGGAGGGGGGCGCTGGTAGGGGAGAGGGTGCTTATGTATGTTGGCCAGTTGGGTTTTCAGTAGCAGGTGATGGCTTTGCATCAAGATGGCTCTGTGAGGACTGCAGCATACTGGGGATGGTGCTTCAGTGAGAGGCTTTATTGTACAGCACATCCAAAGACCCCTAGTTATGAAGCCTCTGCCTTCAGAAGAGGGAAGACAGAAACTGGGAAGTCAGAAACACATCATAACACGGTGGCTCCGTTCAGGGTGACATCACAGCAACTATGAGCTAATGCTGTTCACACACTAATCTGTGGGCTTTCATCCTTGCAAAGGACTCCACCATGAGACAGCGTGGACTGAGAAGCATAGATTTGTGGGTTACAGGAACCAAATAGAATTGTAGCCAGCACCTACCACCTGTGGTGAGTGTGGGTTGGTGTTTGCTGCCGAGCATTCACTTCCCTTCCTGAATGTCCTTTGACCAGCACTGCACCATTCTCAGCCATTGAGGGTGTGGCTTTGACCTTTCTGCTGTCTCCGGGAAGGGGTCCTGCGGCCTTGACTCTATGTGTGTCTCTTTCCCTCACTCGAGGAGCTGGATCAGGAGTTTTCATGTCATGCCAGTGGATAGAATTTGATGTGAGATGTCTGCTGGGTGGCCATCTAAAGTGGTTTCTAAAATAAAGGAAAAAAACCTTTCCTCTCTCTCTCTCTCTTTTTTTTTTTTTTTTTTTTTGATAATGTAAGGAAGTCAGGTCCAGAACTGATACTGTGTCTTTTACTGTTGTTATTTGTTTGCTTTTTGTTTTGATTTTGTTTTTATTTGCTTTTGGTGTTTGCTCCCACGGGAAGAAAACTTGGAGCTCCAGGAGGATGCAGTGTGTTGTAGGGGTGGGCTGGGTAAGGTAGACACCCAGGAAAACTAGGCAGACAGAAGCCAGGCCTGTGGTGATGGTGGGAGCTACTGCACCAAGCTCTACCTAAAGCTGGTCCCTATGGGGATAAAAATGGTCCTGATACTGTCATATTGTCTATCCCTTAGGTGCTGTTTGCCCATGATTGTAGGTGTGTGCGCTTACACGTGTGTGCTCAAGGTGGGGGTGGGCACACCGAGGGTCAAATAACCTTGAAATAAGATGATTGTAAAAATGATCACGAAATGACTCAGAACAGAGTGAGGCAAAGTAACCCGACAGCAGCTGGGTAACCTGCCTCCGATGTCAATATATCCAAAATCACCTTGGAAAATCCAAGTGAATCAACTGAAAGACTTTAAATTAATGAGAGTTCAAACAAACAAAAACAAACAAACACGTGAATCAAGAGAAATGCACAAAAAATAATCTATATACCAGCAAAAACTGCTACACAAATATAATGGGAAAACATCCCATTGACAATAACACCTCAAACCCATTAATTAATTATGAAACAATATTAAGAGATGGGTAGGTTCCATATGAAGAAAATTTCAATAGTTTAAGAAAGATGTAAAAGATTGGAGTGCCTTTTAGCTAGATGGAAGGATTTACTATTTTAAAGGTATAAATTCTTCTTAAATGAATATTATAACACTACTACTATGTAATATACCTTTTAAAAAAATTTGACATATTATCCTAAAGATTTAGAAGAAATTTATAGGTGGGAATAGTTGTTTTAGAAATTGTTATTTTTGTCTAAATATCAAAAAGTGTTCGTTCTCCCTTGCCAGGCCCCAAATTAATTGAGCAGTAAGTGAAATCAGACAATAAGTGAATTGGGAAGTAAGTGAAAGAGTCAGACTATGAGACAGACATCAATTTGAAGGGTTTTTAAACAAACTCATTTGATTGTTCTCGCCAATATAATATTAAGTTGAAATAAAACACCACCCATATTGATTTCTCAGTCTTCTGTTGATGGCAACTTTCCCCAGGAACTTTAAATGTTTTAAAGAAACTGGGGATTGATTCTTTCATCTCACGTGGGACTATGGGCACAGCCTTCCCTCCAGAAGGACCTGCCTCCCTCTTTAAGGACGAAAAAGTCAATTAGTGACATCACCAAAAAACAACTTTCCTTTGTCCTTTGAGGCACTGGAGGTGGGTTTCCTCAGTCCTTCAGCAGAGATGTGAGATTGCATAGACAAACATGTTTGTGACAAGACGGAGCCTGGAGAACAGACTGCACTGTCCTTCCCTTGCTCTTACTGAGGTCTGCAGAAGCCATCCCACGGGACTCGGACGCACAGCCTCTACCTGGCTGCGCTCTGCCCTGTGAGTGATGTCTGGCCACAGTAAGGAAAGCACTGCATCTCCGTCTTCATTTCACATCTCATCTTCATTCAGCAGACACTTACAGTTCCGGTCCTCAAAGACGTGACGATTAAAACAAGGAGATAACTCTTCTGCTCAATCCGTTTTACGAAGATGGGATAGATGGTCACTCTTAAAGCTGTTGATGGGGTAATGAAGGAAGTACAGTCGTGCAGGGACAGTGAGCGTGCCCGCTGGTGCGAAGTTTCTGGTGAGAAATTCAACAATATGCATTAAGATATTTAAAAATGTTCTTTATGTCTCACCCAGTAATTTCACTTCCAATCATCTCTCCTATAAAATAAGATAACGCACCCAGAGATGTCAAGGGTGTATTTTCCTCGTGGTAACGTAGAAAACGATGTGAAAATCAACATTAAACATTTAACAAGGAATAAATTCATAAAGGCTCACCCAACCCTTAAAACATTTTTTCTTCTCATCACTTATAATTTTAAAATTGAGCTATAATATATAAAGTTCACCAATCTTAAATCCAAAATTCAATCAGTTTTATATATTTGTACAGCTTCATCCATAACCACCATCCTGATTGAGAGAGTACATTTTTGGCACATCAGAGGACTTTACCCTCCTACCCAGTATTACTCCCCGAAGGTAGCCACTATTTTTATTTTGTCACCATTAATAAGAATTTGCCTGTTCTTTAACTTGTGTAAATGGAATTGCATGGTACACACCTTTGTCTGCCTTCTATGATGCTGAATATAATTATAGTTCATTCATTTTCACTGATGAATAGTGTTTTATTTTATGAATATATCAACATTTACTAATCCATCCTGTTGATGGATGTTTGAGTCATTTCGTTTGGAGTTATTATGAATAAAATTTCATCTTTTATAAATCATATATTTTAAGAGTAATGACATAAAAATGTTAAAAATTAAGTGTTAATTTAAAAAATCTGGAAACGCAAGTCTGATGAAGTTTGATACCAATTTAAAAAATTTACCTGAACAAATACCTTATATATAATTTTTTATATTGTTTACATGTTAAATAAATAATTTGGGGGTATGTTTGGTTAAATTATTGTTCAAATAATTTCATCTATGTTTTTGAACTTTTAAAAATAAATGACTACTGGAGAATTTTAAATTATATACATACCTTATAATATATTTCTACTGGACAGTTCTGTTCTAGCTAAAAGAGTTTGCAACTAAACAATAATTTGAATAAAAAACTAATTTTACCTTTAAAAATTCACTTGTACAGAAAAAAAAAATTGGAAAGAAATACAAGAATCCACTGTGGTTTATTCAGATGGTAGGATTATAGATAGGAATGTGCATAAAAGTATATTAAAATGGGACTTTCTATTTCGGTTTTGATAAAAGGACCTCAATGACCGAGTATGCATGAATTCAGGCTGTAGAGACTCTCACTGCGTTTTAGCTATAAATGTATTGACATGCCTTGAAAGGTTGAAAATAAGCAGGAAGATTCTTGTGGGAAGAGGTATGTCCTTCTGTAGAGGTTGAGGAGTGATTTTCTCCAGACCTCAAGCTTCATGGGAGAGGATTCTTAAAGATTACTTGAAAAGCTTCATATATGTCACAGCCACCCAATGTCTGCCACAAGGGAAAGGACTCAGGTGAGAAGCTGTGGCCCAAGATGGCAGAAGAGAGGTGGAATGGGGATGAGCTTGCATTGAGAGTTGGGTCCATGGGTCCCAATGGTGAGGCAAAGATGCTTCTGCATTTATATCCTCCCCTAGAAATCTGTTTGGAGGACATAGCTGGAGGAAGAGACTTCTGAATTCTCAGAGGCAAAGAGGAAAGTTAGCGGCTAGTTCAAGGAAAACATTATTGCCTGTATGACAGAAAGACTAGTCTAATGATCCTCGTGGGGCGTCCAAAGAACCCATGAGGAGTTAGCCTGAGAAGAAAAGTCAGCTTTCATCACCCACCTGGCTTGGAAGAGAACATCAGCAATTGCATTGGGATCACTCAGAGCAGGCTTCTCCTGACACATCCCTCTACTCTGCCTCTCAGATCTTAGAGGTACCAGACACCTCAGAGGGCCAGTTAAGGGAGAGCATGTGAAGGGCTGGAAGCAAAAAGGAGAAGTCAACCATCCCATTTCATCACCTGCTACTATAGGTTTCCACTACATGAAGGGGAGATTTATATATTGAAAAAGCTTAGGATTTTTATCATTGTGCCAATCTATGCAATTAAATTGCTGCAGTTTGGTGATTTTGTGACTAACAGTGACTAGAGTCCTTTTTTATTTAAGAATGATAGTACATTTTATAAAACCTGCCTGAATTTCACAGAGACAAGAAGGAAGCAGTCGCAAAGACGAACTTAATTAGGCAGTAGGGAGAAGAATAAAGTTATCTTCAGACAGTACTTTTTGGGTTCATGTTGCCAGCTATGTATGCTTTCCAAATTTTATGCAATAAGCATTAGTTAATTTTAAAATAAAAATCAATTAAAATAATTCTTAGCAAAGAAAATGAAAATATACAGTATAGAAATGAAGGATTCAGAGGATTAACCAAACTTTGGCAATGTTCTCTAGATGCCATTTGTCATATTTTATGACTACCCAAGTTCCAAAGTTTGGGAAACTTCCCACATTATGAGTCCCATCTTCTCAAGGTATAAAGGGGAAATCACTTTCTCAGTCTTCTTTGCAGCTAGGATGCAGTCACATGACCTTGGGTTCACCAATCAAATGCATACACATGAAACCTTGCATGTAACAGATTCGAAGAATGTAACATGAGAAAGCAGGTGCTGAGTGGAAACCAATTTTTCTGGTGTGAGAAGTAGTGGAGTTGTTCTGTTTTCTCGGGAATCAGTGAGTGAGGTTCTTGTGCCCAACATCAGCCTTGTGGGCAGCAGAGTCTGCCCAGCAGGGGCAGAAGCTAGGTCTTCATCAGAGTTCTCCCATGGTGTGTTGGATGTTGCCTTTGGCTCATTGTCTCCAAGCCTCTGGCCCATTGTCTCCAAGCCTCTGGCCCATTGAAGATTCTATAAACTAACTGATGTCCTTTAATAAATAGTTTTTCTGCTTAAGTTAGCTAGAATACATTTTTTTTTTTTTTTTTGGCAACTAATGGAGGGAATGCCCTAGACAAAGTATACTCTACTTTTCTCCCTGTGGAAATGTATGTATTGAATTACCAGAGTCTGATGCCATTAAAACTAACTCTCTTGCTCATGAGACAGCTTTATGATTATCGTTTGTTTCTATTGGGAGAAAATTCACTGAGAATGCTGATATGTTCTAGGCATTGAAACAGTTATGCTTCTCATTTTCAATGCATTAATTATAATTCTGGTGTGGGCACAAGTCTTTTGTGAACTTGCTTGGTTAGGAATCAGTCCTAAGAGATGGATTTGCTCTCTTTGTGCTGACAAAATCAAGCAGCTGAACTTAAAAGCTGGGATCACAAACCAAGTCTTATCTTTTTCCTTGAGTTAGTTGGCCTCTTATAAAATGACAGTTTGATCGTTCTGTGAGATTTTCCTTTCAATATTTACAGTTATTCATTACCTGTGTGAATTACCTGTGTGACCCTTTTTTGGATATATTGAATATATTAATAACACATACTTTTTAAAAAGATGCAGCAGTTCACTTTTAAGAAAACTTTTTTCTACATGATGCTTTAAGGTTTTGATTGATTTAAACAGCTGCTCACTCTTCATGAGCTCATCCGCCCTAAATGAAAAATGAAAGAATCAGATTCGTATTGGAGATAAATTCAGGTTTACAGCTTTACACGTAAAATGGGGAAGAGGAGCAATGGAAATAAGTCAATTTGGACACGGAGTAGGTAATCTCTCTCGGATAATAACACAGACCTTCACTCTGCACAATTCTTTTTATAGATCATTCCCCATTAATATTTTTTAAAAATTATATTTTATTATGGGACTCAGTGTACCTGAACTACACAGTCTCTCATTTAGTCAATATATCACAATTGCTTCCATATTTTTTCAAGTAATTGAATTAACATTAAAAAATTGGCTTAGTAACCAAATAAATAAGAAACTACCTGTTGAGAAATAGTGGTTTAGATTTGATGATTGTGATTTACTCTGAAAAGGTTCTTCTACGAAAAGCATGAAGTGAAACTGTTCAAGGATACTTCAGGGAATTAACAGTAAAATTGTAAATGGTTTTAGAGGGAGTAGAAAATTTCAGACCTAGATAAAGGGCAAAAAGTCATGGAGGAAACATTAAAAAGAACCTCAGCTATCAGAGAGTGGATGGTATCTTTATGGCAAAGTTCTCCTATAGTAATCATTAAAATCAGGATATGTCAATCAATAGGTCTTAATTTAAATTTAATGGAGCAAAATTAGTTGATGGAATAATTTTGGAACACGTTACTAGATTGGCAGAGAAGTGGAGTAACTGACACTCCCTTACATTGCTGGTGAGCGTGAAGAGCATAGCAGTCACATTTGGAAAACAATTTGGCAGTATCTACTAAATTAACACATGCCTAACATATGACCCAGCAATTTTACTCTTAGATATATGCTCAAGAGAATGAATGAATGCACCCACAAAAATGCATGTGCAACAACTTTCGCAGCAACTTTCTGCACAATACCCCCCTGGAAACTGAGAGCATCTCTCAGGTGCAGAATCAGTGGCTTTGTCCATTCAATCATATTCTTGTCTCTACACAGAACTGCTGCACATTGAATTGACATGACTTAAAACTTTTCCCTTTGCATTAAAAACAAGCTATGTATTTAATCTAAAAAAATAAATCAAAGCAAAAAAAAAAAAAACACCAAACAAATAAAAACAAAGGAGGAAAAAGATTCCAAACTAAATAAAAGAAACAGTAGCATGCAGCACCTGAAAAACTAAAGGGCAGGAATAAAATGATATAATAGCAAAGATTAAATAAAAATCTACAAAATACATGTTAATTTCTCTACCCCATTCTTTTCTCTTCACTTTGTTCCTAAAGTGTTGGCCACCAGGCTTATGACCTTCAGAATTTTATGACTAGCCTAGGAGAAAAGATCAATAGATACGGTCATTTGAGTGGCCCCCTCACCCCCCCAAAAATTCCGATTTCTTCTATTCACCATACAATGAAGCAATTGTTCAACTCGTAGCTCTATTCTTAAATATGAATGAAAAATTAAGTGTAGGGGACATTTGAGGAAAGCTTCAACATGAAAGAAATAAAAATAAACACTGAGACAGAAAACCTCTAAATAACATTCTTCAGAGGAAATATCATTTCCAGTAATTGAAATGATACTGTAAAAAAGTAATGGAAATAAGAAACTGCTCTTAGAAATTAAAAACATGATGGTAGTAATTTTTTTAATTTTTCTATTTTTTATGTTTTTAACTACAGCTTACATTCAATATTATTTTGTATTAGTTTCAGGTATACAGCATAGTGGTTAGACAATCATACACTTTACACAGTGTTCCCCTGATATTTGCAGTACCCACCTGGCACCATAATAGTTCTTACAATATTATTGACTATATTTCCTGTGCTGTACTTTAAAAACATGATGATAGTAATTTCAAAGAAATTCACAGAAGAATGAGATGCAAAAGTTGATCAGATCTTCTAGAAAGTAGGGCTAAAATATGAAGCGATATGAAGTAGGAGAAAGAAAAATTTAGAGAACCAATCAAGAAGGCACAATATCTGATTAGTAGAAATTTCTAAAATAAACCATAAATAAAATGATGGTGGTTGGAAGGGGAGGGGTTTTCAAAGAAATAATACAGAATATGATTTCATATTGAAAGGGACTACTTTGTGTCCAGCACAATGAATAGGGAAGGACTTCCAGCATCATGAGCAAGAGGGAATACAGGTCTCACACAATGGAATGTGAATCAGACTGACACTGGACTTTTCAACAATATATGGGAAGTTAGAAGATAATGGATCAATGACATTAAAAATACTAAGGAAAAATTCTCTCTGACCTGGAATTTTATATCCAGATAAACTAGTATAAGTGCAAAATAAACTCATTTTTATATAGGCAAGATCTCAAAAAAATGTACCTTGCATACAGACTTTCTTATCAAGCTAAAGCAACAATTAATAAATAAAGCAATAAATAAAGAGGAAGACATATCATCCATGAAACAGAGAACTCAACACAGGAGAAAGGAAAGGGGCTAATGATAAAAGGAAGTCCCTCTATAGACAAATGACTATCAGAGAGACCACCTGGTCCAATGGTACACATTAGATCAAAAGGACCAAATCTCTAGGAAGAATCTCTACAAGGAAAAGAAAATGGATACATTAGTTTCCCTTATGGAAATGATTTCACTGAATGGTGATTTTCACACTTCTATTGACTTCTGCTAAAAATTTGAGAAAGAATTAGTGATAGGAACACACACACACACACACACACACACACGCACACAGAAGATGCAATCTTTAACTTTCAGAATAATAAAATTAGGTAAAAGAAAAGTGACAAAATCATTGTATGCCAAGTGGCTCAGCTGTGGAAAATAATTCCATGGTAATAATATATAACTGTAAACACTGAATATTGAGTACACAGAGGAGAGAAGTGTGGGTGTGCAGGAAGGAATAAGAATGCTGTGGCAGACTGTGCTTTCCAAAGGTGGTCCTATCAGTGCATCCCATGCATACACTTTGCTGCTACGTGGTCTTACCAGTCTCCTGTTCAGAAAGACAGTCTAATTCCCCTCTGGCCTTAGGACCCATTTATTAGCAACATAAAGCAGTAGAAATTATGCCAAGTAACTTCCAAAAGTAGGTCAGAAAGGACCATTTGACTTATGTCTGGTTCTCTTGGTTCTCACTTTTAGAGCCTTCATCTGCTGGGTAAGAAGGCTGCTTACCCTGAGACCACAATGCTGGAGAGACCACGGAGAAAGAGAGAACACAAGCTGAGGCCCGTGAGCCTCAGCTCCTGCAGCCTTCAGCCACGTGAGCCCCTGCAGCAAGAATTAGATGTGCGTGCAGAAGATGACTCCTTCAGGGTGAGCCCAGCCTCAGCTGTCATCCGACTGCAGGTCCACGGAGGACCCTGAGGCAGCTGGATGTCCCACCTGAGCCTAGTGGAACCACTGACCTGTGAAAAGCAATTTTAACTGATGGCTGTTTTAAGCCTTTATGTTTTGGGGTAGATTTGTGTAAAGAAATAGGTGAGCCAAGCAAGTGCTAAATCGTATTCACAGTTAGAAGGGAAAGAACAGTGTAAAGTAAGTAAGCCAAGAAGTGGAAGTATAAGCATATAGTTTAGAAATGTGATTGTAAGTTAGGTGGACACAACCCAAAGACATAAAAGTCGTTGCTTTTAGAGAATAAAATGAAGGGTAGGGACAGGCGAGGCAGGGGACCACTGCTCTTTGTTGTAGGTCTTATAGTATTACTTCACATTTAAAGCTAAGTTTAATACACTTATTTATTTGATAAAAATAAAATTTAAATTAAAAATGAACAAAAAAATGGGGATGTCCACTTTGCCTGAGTTACACTATGAGTGCAAGATTTGTTGAAGTATATAAATGTGAAAACTCTACAATACTATCCATATGCCTCATTTGACCTATTCTTATTTTTGAATTTTCCATTCTGCCTTCAGACTTATTATTCAACAAAAGTTTGAAAGAAATTCAGTTCAATTTATTCAGAAAATGTTGGTTCTAGTACGAGTTTTGCATAAAATGTATAAGCTCTTAACCAATTAGGGCCTCAGTGAATATGACATTGAAGATGTCACTTCCAAAATGGTTCGATATTTAGCAGCTCTTGAAATCTATCCTCAAGCTCATCATTTCTCAGTTCTATGATGATACAGTTAAAATTCTACGACAGGAATTCTCACTTTTTTTTGTTATCAGCCCTTTATACATTTTAAATCATTGAGGACCCCAAATAACTTCAGTGTATGTGAGTTATACCTTTTTATATTTACCTGATTATAAATTAAAAACAAACAATTAAAATAAGCATTTGAAAATAACAATACACCCATTACATGTCAACATATTTCTTATGAAAATTATTGTTTTCCTAAATGAAATAACTTAAAGAGAAGAGTGACATTGTTTTACATTTCTGTAAATTACTTTAATGTCTGACTTAATGGATTAGAGTTATAGTATTATATCTGTCTCTACATTCAATCTTGCAATATCACACACTAAGTCACCTCTGGAAAACTCTGCTATACACTTGGCTACAGAATAATTGTGAAAAGGGCAAATAATGCTCTGGTATTATTATAAAAATAATTTTATTTTATTTTTATTTTATTTTTTTAACTTACCTTTATTGTTGAATGTATTACAGATGTTCCTCATTTTCCTCCCATTGCCCCCCTCCTCCCCATTCCCGCCCCTCTCCTGCCTTTCCCCACACTGTCATCTGTGTCCATTGATTATGCATATATACATATAAGTTCTTTGGTTTATTTCTTCCCACCTCCCAACCCCCCTTCCCTTTGAGGTTTGTCAGTCTAACAACCAATATGTACTTCTTAATCCTTTCACCTTTTTCACCCATTCCCCCAACCCCCCTCCCATCTGGTAACCAACAAAAGTTCTCTGCATCTATGAGAATGTTTCTGTTCTGCTTGTTCATTTTGTTTGTAGATTCAATTGTTGATACATATGTATTTATTGCCATTTTGTTTGTTCATATATTTTTATCTTTTTCTTCAAGAAGACCCTTCAACATTTCATATAATAATGGTTTGGTGGTGATGAACTCCTTCAGCTTTTCCTTGTCTGGGAAACTCTTTATATGGCCATCAATTCTAAATGACAGTTTTGCAGGATAGAGTAATCTTGGTTGTAGGTTCTTGCTTTTTATCACTCTAAATATTTCTTGCCACTCCCTTCTGGCCTGCAAAGTTTCTTTTGAGAAATCAGCTGACAGTCTTATGGGAACTCCCTTGTAGGTAACTAACTGCTTTTCTCTTGCTGCTTTTAAGATTCTCTGTTTGTCTTGAACCTTTTGCATTTTGATGATGATGTGTCTTGGTGTGGGCCTCTTGGAGTTCATCTTGTTTGGCACTCTCTGTGCTTCCTGGACTTGTATGTCTGTTTCCTTCACCAAGTTCGGGAAGTTTTCTGCCATTATTGTTTTAAATAGGTTTTTGATTTCTTGTTCTCTCTCTTCTCCTTCTGGCACCCCCAAGATGCGAATGTTGGCATGCTTGAAGTTGTCTCAGAGGCTCCTTACACTATCCTCATTTTTTTTAGATTCTTTTTTCTTTTTGCTGTTCTGATTGGGTGTTTTTTGCTTCTTTATATTCCAAATCAATGGTTTGCTTCTTGGCTTTACCTAGTCTACTATTGAATCTGTGTAAATTATTCTTTATTTCAGTTAGTGCCTCCTTCATTTCTAGCTGTGCATTCTTCATTTCTGACTGGTCCTTTTTTATGCTCTTGAGGCCCTCACTAAGTTCACTGAGGTTCTCACTAAGTCCATTGAGCATCCTTATAAGCAGTGTTTTGAACTCAGCATCTGTTAGGTTGCTTAACTCCATTTCACTTAGTTCTTTTCCTGGAGTTTTGTTCTGTTCTTTTATTTGGTACCTGTTTTTTTGTCTCCTCATTTTGGCTACCTCCCTGTGTTTGTTTCTATGTATTACTTAGTGAGAGGTATGGGGCTAGCTGAGACCAGATGCTGCTTGTTTGAAAGAATTTAGGAAAAGCTGAAGCAGGATCCAAGACAGGCCAATCCTATGGTAAAGCAACTGGCAACAGCTTGGGTGGGCCTGAAAGTTGGGTGGGGTGGGGCCTCAGGCAATCACCAGGGTGGGGCAAACAATGTGAGCCAGGTTGCTGGAGTCCCAGATATGGCGACTGTCTGCCATCCCAGGGAAGGGTTCACCAAAGGAACAAAGGCCTCTGATAACACGTCTGTCCAGGAGAAAGCTGCCTCTCCAGCCCTCGCTGCAATGCCAAACAACTCAGTTCTTCCCCATATGACTCTGGTGCCTTTCAAGCTTCCACCCCCACGCTGGAGCCTGGAGGGAGGGAGTCCGAGTAAGTCCGTGTGCGGGCCCTTTAAGAGGAGCTGCCGGGGGCTCCAGCCACCTCAGCCTCAGTTCCCACTGGTTTTTCCAGCCAGAAGTGATGGGGATGCTCTTCCTGGCACTGGAACCCTGAGCTGGGCGCCTGGTGTGGGACGGGGACCCCTCAGTCCTCAGGGAGGACCTTCTCAGCCGAGGTGTCCCCCTGATTTTTATCCGCCACGCGTGGGTGTGGGACCAGCCCGTCGTGCCTCTGCCCTCCTACCAGTCTCCTTGTGGCTTCTTTAATTTCGTAGTTGTAGGACTCCCATTCAGCTTGATTTCAGGCGGTTTTGAATGATGGTTGTTCTGTAGTTTAGTTGTAACTTTGATGTGGTTGTGGGAGGAGGCGATACCGTGTTTACCTACGCCGCCATCTTGACCGGAAGTCCTATAAAAATAATGTTAAAGTCACAGATCCCAGGAAGGGGCTTTAAGGACCTCTGGCTTAAGATATTCCAATGCATTGACTTTGAAGAACTTTAAAACCTGAACATCTAGAAAGTCAATCAGTCTTTAGTAAGTTAGATAATGGATTAGAGATGAACCATTTTTCTTTGTTTAAAAAGTATAGATATGACCAGGGTGTATCAATGACCGCAGAGAAGCAGCATAACAGAATGGCTAAGAGCTCTGTCTCTGGAATCAGACCACAGGGGTTCACGTCCTGGCTCTGCTATTTTTTAGCTGTGGCAAATTACCGAGACCCTCCGTGCCTCCAGGGGTATTATCAGGATTAAATGAGTCAATAGCTCTAAACACTTAGAATATTGATTGGCACATAATCAGCACTGGCATATGCTCCAGAAATAACATAAGCTTCTTCCAGGGGGAAACACATAAATTCAGCTCATTATGTGAATACTGATCATGAAGCAAAAGGTCTGCGTCTTTATCATTATGGGTCACATGACCTTGAGCAACTGCACAGCCACCTGACCCCCAGTTTCTCTGCGCATGTATCTTCCACAAGACTCTGTGGGTCTCAACTGAGACGATATTTGTGAAAACGTTTTGGAAAGAGTTCAGTGCTGTGCTACCCCGCAGATGTGAAGGGTTATTCTCACTCATATTCTTACCTGTGGGATGACCTGCCTTAAATACCTGTAGGATTTTTCATGACTTTAAGAATCCTCTGTCCTGCTCGATTTCCTTTGCCTTTTGGTGTCAGAAATGCAGCAATGGAAACATTCCTTTCTCTGCCCCTTGGTATTTTGATTTCTGCTTTCTGTGATGTTCCTTTCCAAAGCAGCCTAATTAGGTTGCTTCGGGATATATAACTTGCTTTCACATCATGTAACATTTGCTGAATTTATTGATTCCCCTGGGACCTCCACAGGACAGAGGTAGGGAGAGAGATCAAAAGCTCTTAGATATACCATTGTTATTATTGTTGTTGTTCACTATAAGCAGAGATGATTTTATTTTAGAAAAGAGCGAGCCAGGGAAGCTGTGTCGGCCAGTGAGCACTTTGGCTGGGGAGGGCAGGCATATTGGAAGGATGAGAGGCCGTGGGAAATCTGGTCCATTCTATGCAGCTTAAAGCTGAGGGAGATGAAGCCAGAGGTGACCACGGGTGCTGTCCCACAGAGCCAGCCACAAATCAGTCCCCTGCAGCTGCCACCAGGAGTTTAAATTATTTAATGACTCTGTGGCCTATAAAATGCAGTCCAACCTTTTGACAAAAGAAGGTCCTGCCGCTCCCCCTGCACTCCACCCCCATCATGAAACTGTGGTAGTTCCCAGAGTCTGCAGTGCTCTTTTGCCTCTTGGCCTTGGCATCTGCTGGGGCCTCTGCCCCCTGTGCCTGCTTCTAGGCCTGGCAACCCCTTGTGTGTCCTTCAAGACTCAGGCCAGTTGTAACTCCTCTGGGACTCCCCTAAGAAAACTTAGGTACTTTACTGTGATCTGCTTCTATCTAGGTCTAACTTATAAAATCTAGACTTCACTTAAAGCCTCTAGGGCATTTAATTTATAAATGTTTACTTGACATGTCTATTTCCACACTGGATATTGAGGTTTTGTGGGCAAGAGCTCTTACTACTCACATTTCTGTAGCCTTAGGACCTTTTGCAGTTTATACTTGAATATCAATGAGTGCTTGTGGGATGAGTGCATGAATGTTCCAGGATTGCTACCTGTCCGGAGTTCTACCACAGGGCAAAAATGCTGACCAACACTGGGAACCTTCCTTCCTTGGATCCTGGACATCATGCTCCTGAGGCTGATAACCAGAACACAGGCAGATGTGGTGACAACAAGGGGACTGTGTAGGGGAGGGTACCATTCAAATCCTGGCAAGACTGTTGTATATTGAAGGCTGGAGTGGGTGAGGTGAAGCAGGACCAAACAGAGAACACTGAAATTCAAAATCTCCATTCACCCAGCACCAGTTAGATGATTATAAACATGTAGATTTCATCCCAGACCCAAGAGGTCAGACAGTGCAGCAGATGGACGGAACTTGGGCATTGGGCGTTGTGTAGAACTGGGATCACATGCTATTCTCACCACTCAATGGAAGCCTGATTTTGGCCCCGTCCTCTAACTACATCCCACCTCAGTTTTCTTGTTTAGCTCTGTTTTAAAACAAGACTAAATATTCTTAAGGCACCAAGGGGTTTTAAAAATTAAGGGTGATCGATTTTGTAGTGCTCTGTGTTCAAATTTCAGTTTAGGCACTTACTGAAGTCCTAGGGCAGCCTCAGTTTTCCTTCTTAAATGGCAATAAAAATAGTACGTGGATGGTTATCAGTAGACTAAGGCAACACATGTAAAATACTTCCAATAATACCTGACACAAGAGCTTAATAAATGTAAATCAATATTTTTATTAGAGATTGTATGAAGCATCCAGCACATAGCAAGTTCTCATCACATGTTCGTTCCCTTCCTCTTCAATAGATTGAATATTACCTCCAAGTTGGCTTGGCCCTATCACAGTGGTCAATTCTTTTTATAAAGGTCAGATAAATAAGTTGTATGAAAATTCAAGTTCCTTCTTTATGTCCTTCCTCCCTCCCTCCCTCCCTCCCTCTTCCTCCCTCCTCCTCCCTCCCTCCCTTCCTAGTTGATTGGAGCATTTGAAACAAAGCAAAGGCTAATGTCTGTCTCACCTGTGTGAAATGATCATGCATTTCTTCCCAGAAAACACATTAAAGCAGTGTGCTGAAGAGGGTCAGCATCAGAAACTCTTGTTCTTGCTATCTTGTGACTGATGATAAATCACAAGCTCACCTTCACACAAATTCCTGGGAAGAAACACACTGGAGCTGACAAAATACAGTTTAACTAAAAATAGAATTACAAGTTTTTAGTCTATATTAAAGAAGTATGAGGCCAGAATAGTAGGGCCCTGGAGGAGGGAGGGTAAGAGAAGAGCTTGGTCTCATTGAGGGTGGACACTGAAATGCAGGCACCTGAGCCCCGGCTGGGGAGAGCCTCCTGGGGCACTGGGCTCAGGTGGATTCTCAGCCTTATCTAAATCATAATGAACTCTCTTCCTCTTGAACCTGCGGGAAGCCAGAAAAAGACCTCTCTTCTACAGTCAGGTGGGGGCGGGGGCTGATTAGCGAGGGTTGTATAGAAGTTTCTGATCAGCTTCAGTTCTGATCCAGGCAAGACAGTTAGGAGAATCTCAGGGACGCCTGTCAGCTCCTCAGTGGCTTATGCGACTTGAGTGTGGGTAGCTGCTGTATTATTTTGCCCATAAATTTTATAGGTTTCCAAAAAAAGCCTACCTCTGTTCTTGACTATGATATAGTTTCACACAAGTTTACTCCAAATTCCTGAAAACAAAGGAGAATTGCCTCAATATAAACTACTACAGCTATATTAAGATTCATATTCAGAAACAACTGATATTTTAGGTAGGTGTTTTAATCTATTCAAGTTGCTATGACAAAAATATCATAGACTAGGTGGCTGAAATAATAAACACTTATTCCTCACAGTTTTGGAAAGTCCAAGATGAAGACACCTGCAGATTTGGTGTCTGGTGAAAACCCATTTCCAGGCTCACCGCTATATCCCCACGTGGTGGAAGGGGACCACCCTGGTCTCTTCAGTCCCTTATAAGGGCACTACCCCCATTCACGAGGCCTCCACCCTCATGACCTAATCACCTCCCGAAGGCCCCACCTCCTAATACCATCACATCGGGGGTTAGGATTCCAGCATGATAGATTTATCCAATTTATCAGAAATGGGGCCGTTATAATTGTTAAGATGGCCTCTGATACAGATAAACAAGATTAAACAAATGAACAAACAAAACAAAACAAAACAAAACAAAAGACTCAAAGAAACAGAGAAACAAACCGATGCGTGCCAGAGGGAAGGGGTGAAGGGATGTGTAAAAAAATTGTGAAGGAGAATACAGCCGATAATATTGTAATACGCTTGCCAGGTGACCAGTGGTTACTAGACTTGGTGTGGTGATCACATTGTAAGGTATATAAATGTTGAATCACCATTGTGTACACCTGAAATTAATACAATATTGTATGCCAACTATAATTTAATACTTTTTTAAAGGCGTAAAAACATATTAGCAATGACACAGACCTTGGCTCAGATCAAAACAGTTGTGGTTTTACTCATTCATCAAGATTTGACTGCCACACAAGACATGGACGTCAGTATCTATTGATTGTGCTAATCACAGTAGGAGGAGACCTTTGCATTTGGGGACAGTCATAGATCTTTGTGCAGATAAATATATGCATCTGCTAAGAGGCTGTGCCGCCAGTGCTTTGGGGATTAGATACTTGTAACTAGGGAAAACAGAATAAAATACAACGTTGGCTCAGCTTTGTGGTCAGACCTCTGTTTATCCGCAGAATGACTTTAAATAAGATACTTTTAAAATCATAGATTTTAAGATGTAAAATTTATCTTAACAATTTCAAGTTCTAAAACTAATTCAAATCTTGTACAACTTAAAAAAAAACACCTCTCTACATTCAATTTCTTCAATGTGAAAATCTGGTTGAATCAGGGTTTTACTGGATAATTAATATTTTCCTTCCATCTCTAAAACTTCTTTTTAAAATTGTTTGTGAACAGATTCACACTGAAGGTAATTTACCCCTGAACAATTCACAGACACCAGTAAACAGTGATCCACTTATTGAATCCCAGTGTACTGTGTATTCCAAGCCTCCACCCCCCCCTTTTTTTTTTGAGTAAAAGAAGACAGGATGTTTTGTTGACTGTCTGAATCACAGTCATGGTCTCACTAGGATCTCGCTGCACACTCAAATGGACACATCTGAGAGAATTTAGTGAGTAATTATTTACATAGGTATGGGTGGGATTGAAGGACACCAACAAGATATGGCAAACACCCCAAATAAACAACAGTAAGAACTACAGCTCCTTCAGGTTTAAAGGGGTGGGTGGTTAACGGAACCCAGCCAGAGAGAGATCTAGAACATTAGGATAGGAAAGGGCCACTGGACAGCTATCATGGCCTGAAATAGGAGGAACACAGCCATTGTTAACCTCTGGCCTCAAGAAAGGGCACCAGGGGAACCTCACTCTCATTCCCCACTTTATCTCCTGTCTGTGCCTCCTACTGACCAAATCAAATCCAAAGTAAGAGAATAGGGAGCCTATGGATATACAAGTCAGAGTTCTCCAAAGAAATAGAGCTAATGGGAGGGGATGGATAATAAGAAATTGCCTTCCACAATTGTAGGCGCTGGCAAATCTGAAATTTGCAGAGCAGCCTGGCAGGCTGTTGACCCAGGAAAGAGAGGGTATTGTGATCTTGAGTCTGAAAGTACAATTCCTTTCTTCTCAGGGGACTTCAGTCTTTGCTTTTAGACCTTCAGTTGATTGCATGAGGCCCACCCACACTATGTTTTACTGGAGTCTACTAATTTAAATGTTCATCCCTTTTAAAAAAAATGCCTTCACAGTAACATCTAGACAGGTATTTGACCAAACAGTTGGCCACCATATCTTACCCAGGTTGATACATACATTAACCATAATCGTATCCACAAAGGTTAGGTCTCAGGGGTTTGGAGAATTAGAAAAGGTGGAGAGAGAATCTGCTGTCCCAGGATATATGACAGCCCATGTATGTGGCAATCCCACCAGACGTTCCATTCTTTCTTGCAGGCTTTTTAAGGGTAGAATGTGGGAGCATTTTGTAAACTGCTGTGTTCCTGGTGCCTAGCACACACTATAGTAGATTCCCTAAGAATCTTGGTAGAATTGACTTGAAGTTTATAAAAACAGGTGAATTCAGTGAGGAAGCCCGGGAAGTAGCAGTATCTCAAGAGCAATTTTCAAGAAAAAGGTAAATGCCATTAAAATTTTCTTTCATCTTTTGAGTATAGGACAAAGCACCACATCAAATTCATCACATGTGATCATATCTGCTAAGGTTTAACACCAGATAACATTTCCAAGCTTCAGTCTTCCCTTATTAATAGAATAAATTTGTTCATGGAACTGGATGATCACCTGTGCTGGCAAAAACGTTAAATCTGTCCCTTTGTAGCATTGCAATTACAAAAAGAATTGGCCTTATTGCTGCGGTATGATGGAAGTCATTTATCAGGTAAATAATCTCGAAAACAATTCGGTTTCAGCGGTCTGCCTCTGTGAGACACGGGACACCAGATTCACTCCCAACAAAGGAAAGGGCTGGGAACCAGAGGCATCTTAAGTGTCCCAGGACAGAGAAGACGGAATGCAAATGGGTCACGGTGAGATGATCTCTAAGTAAATGCACTCTGGTTTACACAACACATTCCTTGTGAAGTCGCTGAAATGATTGTTCAAAAGCTGCTGAGATATTACCCTTTGAGAAATCAGTTTTTGGGAGCAGTTCATTTTCTTCATCCTAAAACCAGGAGCAGGGCAGCTACGATGACAGAAAAGAACGATGAAGGTCATGCAGATGCAGAATGGCACCTCCAAGGCCATTGGTCACCAAGGAGTGCAGCAGCCATCCATCTCAACACCAGCTTGGCTTTGCCTGTCAGTTGGTGCTGATAAGAATCTTTCTCTTGTTTCTGTTGCTTTCCCGGTTTGCTGTTAGATCAGGCAGGCCTTTCAAATGGAAAATGAGTATTTGAGCATCAGAGAACAAAAGGAAAGGAAATATGCAAATACTGTTTTCAGGCTCCTGAGGCATGGGTGCTGCTTTCTGTGACATGTTATATAAAGAAATTGTCTTACAAGGGCAGCCTGAGGCAAAGTACGAAATTTGTCACCAGAATACTTGCTTTCTGCACCTGCTGTCCCTCATCTAAAGTCCTCACCATCCCCTCAAACATGCCCCCTACACACGCACATGCGCACGCACACCCTCCTGCAGCTATCCCGGGTCTTATTCCTGCAGAGCTGTGATTCATCTATCTCAACAAAACCATGGCCATTGGATTGCACCCTGTGTCCCCGGGGCTTAGCATGGAGCCTGGAATAGTGAGGGTGCTCAATCAATCTTTCATGAGTGACTGAAGCTTCAATCAGATGTTAGATAAAAGTGGCTCAGCCATTTCTGGCCTTGGGAGTGTTGACGATTTAATAAGAGATTCTGAAAGCTAGGATCTCTGATGACGGAACGTCTGGCAAGTGATCAGCAGGAGCCGCAGATGTGAGCAGCTAGCCTTGCCGGGCAGGGAAGAAAGCACGCAGAAGGCAACTGGGCATTTCTCAGAGTTCTGCGTTCTAACTCGATCAGGATCACCAAGTCACAGAAGGCTACCAGAGTTGGCACCTGTCTCTTCTCTGCTCCCAAATAAACTGGCAAATGGAGGTGCCTCTCTTTCCAGTGCTCTGAGGGAAGCCTGGGTTAAGGTGGCCCAGCAGTAGTTTGGCCCTTTGCAGATATCACCCTGGGTGTTCAGTCTCCTTCCTATCCCAGAATAATCTGTTCCACCAAGTTAGTTCAAGCTCCGTGATGCCAGGTGTGTGTCTTTGTTCCCCCTACATAACCTAGCAGTATGTTTGGCAGACAAAAGTCGATAAATCCTTTTTTTGCTTCATTGATTTCAACTTTCTGGTAAGAATGATAAATCCTTGAGCCTCTGGTTCCCTAAGAAAGTTACTTTTGAATTTTCCAATGTCTTATTTTTTCTGGTTAAACATTGCATAGGTAAATTCTTTCTTAGAATATTCTCTAGTAAGTTCTCACTGCAAGGGGCAGTTTTTCCAGCTCACATGCTAAGGGCAGGTGCCAGCATGCAGAAATGCTGACCCTCATAGGGCTCTGGGTGGCCCTATGTGCATAAAGACAATTGTAAGACAATTTCTTTATATAACATATCACAGAGAAGCTGCATCTCTGTTGAATATAATTTGCTGTTCAAATGTTATTATTTTCCTTATACAGTATCATATGGGAGGAAAAGGTTGAAAAGCATCGTTATTGTGGGGTCAGCAAACTTTTTTCTGTAAAGGGCGAGGGAGTGTATAATTAGATTTTGGGTGCCATATGGCCTCTGTCTCAACGACTCTCTACCAAGCAAGGTGAAAGCAGCCATAGACAATACTGAACACATGAGTGTGGCTGTGTTCCAACAAAACTCTGTAAGAAACAGGTGGCAGGATGGAGGTGTGTCCTGAGGACCATGTTTGCCCATCTCCAGTCCACAGGATGAAGTTTACCGTCCTTGCCACAGGTGGTCCTCTGTGGTCCCGCCCCTGTCTGCCTCTTCAGCTCCATCTCTTCTACTGGCTCAAATGTCCCACATCCCGAGAAGCAGTCCCCCTTGTCACCAAGCAGTGTGTGGCCCCATAGCAACATGTGAATACATCTTCCCACTTCGATGCGATAATAGGTTCGAAGGTGTGTCTTCCCATCAGAGGGTAAAATCCCACAGGGTGCAGATGGTGTCACAGCTATGTGTGCACCCAGTAGACACAGCATAGCACGGCCACATTGCTGGTTCTCCATGTTCATGGCATGAATAGAAAGGAAGGTAGATGGAAGGAAGGAAGAAAGGAAGGAGGGAGGGAGGGAAAGAAGGAAAGAGAGAGGGAGGGAGGGAGGGAAGGAAACAAGTAAGGGAGGAAAGGAGGAAGGAGGGAAACGAAGAAGGGAGAAAAAGAGGAAGAAAAGAAGGAAGGAAAGAAAGAAGGAAGAAAGGAAGGATACAGGGAAAGAAGAAAGAGTAGAGGAAAGGAAGGATTCTCTTTCTGCTTTGAGCAGTTTAAGTAAAGTTTCATTGTCCTCAAACAGTTTGGGCGTGGGGGTGAGGATCAGTGTTTTCAGTGAAAGAAGGTGAGTAAGGGCGGTAAAGAAAATGAGTAGATGGTGGATTTAAGGGAAACTGAGGCTACAGGCAGTAGGAAGGTGTCTGAATTCTGTCAAGTTCTTGGGCTGCCACTGAGCCTGCATTATGTCTGAATTACTTGGTGTTATCCCAGATAAAAGAGCATTGCAAAACCCTATGCCGAAAGCAGCGAGATAGGTTACTGTGGTAAAAACAAAACGAACAGTAACAACTCAGCAATGCATCTGCAGTGCCTCTGGGGCTCTGCAATTCATGACAAGCAAATGAACCAGGAGTAAATGAATCAGAAACCAGAACAGGAAACAATTGCACAGTACAATTTAGTTAATACTATACCTCAGTTACAAAGTACATCTAGAAATTTTATGAATTAATTTCTTTTCTCTCTCTGTCATTCTTTCTTATGAATTATTTCCAGGTTTCCCCTATGGTATAATCATCAAATAATGGTATTTTCAGAATAATTTCATTTCATCACAGCCTAGACCTGTAGTGAAACTCCAATACAAAGTTTAAAAAAAAAATGCAAAGTTTCCGTGAGCTGATCTTAAGTGTATAACTGAGTTGTATTTCTCTGACAGCTAGCGATGAACCCCAAGTAATTTCTAGTGATGGTTAATATATAGTGAAATCTAGGAAATACAATGCAGAAAACAAAAAATTTAGAATGATATTCCTATATTCATGTCATAATTTGTAAGTTATAAATAACTTACTTTCATATACATCATTTCAATTTGTCTTTAAGATCTGAATATTATAGTAAGCTGGACTGCAGACATTGAGGCTTTCAGTCTTTCAGAATTGCCTTGCGTGGCCTACTTAGAGTCATTGAAGAGACGGGTAAAGCAGAAATTTGGTATCTCCCAGCCAAACCAGGTTCCTACTACCATGCAACATTGTCATGTGCTTAGGAAATATAAGTTTACATTTTCTTTTCTTTTTTGATCTTTTTTAAAATTGAATTTATTGGGGTGACATTGGTTAATAAAATTATATGGATTTCAGGGTACAAGTCTATAACACATGTTCTGCATATTGTATTATGTGTTTACCACCCCAAGTCAAGTCTCCTTTCATCACCATTTATCCCCCCTTTACCCTTTTCTACCTCCCCCACTCCCTTTTCCTTCTAGTAATCACTAGACTGTTGAGGGCTTTTAATCTCTTTATGTTTTTCACCCTGCCCCCATAACCTCTCCCCTCTGACAGCTGTTAGTCTGTTCTCCATATCTCTGAGTCTGTTTCTATGTTGTTTATATTTTCTATTGATTTGTTTTTAGTTTATATTGAATGTTCTACACACCCTGCTATGACTTAATTTAAAAAAGATGTAATAGTGTAGAAAGTTTTCCTTGATGACAAATTGCTTTTGAATTAATTTTCCAGGCTGGTATCACTGAGCTTTTTTAGCTCTTTCAAAGTGATTAAAATCTTTAACATCCAGAAAGTAAAATCTACTAGTTAGAAGAGGCCAATTATTGAAATAAAGGGAGCAGCTAAAGGATGAGATAAAATATGTATGTGTGTTCTTGTGCAGGAGTTATAATGTATTGAGAATTGGTTGTTCAGTTGAATTCATAGTGTTAAGGCTACTTCCTTTTGTAGAGTGTTCATGGCCTCTCTTAAGGGAATGGTCATTCCTGATGTCGATGACAAGGAAAAAAGGAGGTTTTCAGATAAGAAATGAAGACGATGAAGATAAGCCTTAGGTAGAGGAGAAAGTACACTGTGTTTGTCTCTCTGAGTCTTGCTCTCTCTGGTCTAAACAGAAGAGTATAAATGTCTAGCTCTAATGTTCTTGGGAGACTTGGGGGACATGACAGCAGCCACTGTGTGTAGATGGACCCAGAAAGAAGGTGAATCAGATACCGTGAGCCCCAGAAAGCAAGCGATATCTGTTAAGTAGACATATCTACAGTCTTGTTACTCTAGGAATATACTTTCTTTCCTTTGGTTGTGGCTGAGGCATTGAGAAAGTCATACCCAAAAGTTTCAGCCTTGCGTCAGCTACCACGAGGTGCATGAGATCAGGTCTGGAGCTCTGCTCCTGCTGGCTCTTCCTCAAACAGTGTGGAAGTAGCAGTGGGAAATGATGACAGCTTCCTATGAGGGGGTGGGGCTTAGGGTACACTGGAGACTCCACAGTCCAGTGTCCACCATCCAATTACATAGAGATCCTTCTTCATGTTCTAACCTTGGTTCATTAGAAGAAGAACCATGACTGCTTGGGCCCGATGGGCCCTTCTAAAATCACACAGTCTACCCATGGGCTCTAGGTAGGACTGAAGCAAATTGAGGTCACATTCACACAGAGGTGAAACAACATATTGGTTTATGACATTGCTTTTAGTCATGTTCAACTTTGGTAATAATGCTCTGATAGCACTAAGCATTTAATTTAAAAACACATAAAATAATAGTTTAAATTATATGTTTAATGACATTAGTTTTTCTTCTCAGCTTGACTCCCTTTAATATTTATTGCTACTCACAAACATACCAGTGCACGATATTTTTTCAAAGCCCTAACTGTATACTATGACAGTGGAGGTAAAGCTGAATCAGTACACAAACACAAACCTTTGTCCTACTCGTCCTGCGTCAGTTGACCAGGACACTGGCAGGATCGCCAAAAGGAAAGCATATTTTGGGTTTTTCCTGATGCTTAACTTGTCATACCCACAATAAAACATTGCCTCTCGTGTTGCTCAAAAATCAAGAGACTAGTTAAATTATTCATCACCAGGTAGAGGACACATTAAGCTCAGTGTTTGGTAAGATGTTGATATTTCCCTGCTGTCATTTATTCCCTAGGACACATTTGATTTAAGCAGAGGCAACATCTGGGGGCATTTGGGTACTCTATCTTCCCCAAGTTCTCTGAGGAAGCAGTATTTCACTGGCCAATATTTATTTGACCAGCAACATCATGGAAGAAAATGTTTTCAGCATCAGCATTTCCCTTGGTCTAATATCTGTTTTAAAGTTTTATAAACTTAAATGACCTTTAATGGCCTTATGTTCAGGAAACAAGCACATAAACAAGATTCAGAGAAAATTTGCTCTCAGTGTTTTTCTTTTTAATGCCTATTTAGGGGTAAACAGAATTATAATTTCTGTCTTGAAGGAAATGTTCAAATCTCTCAAGTTATCCCTTGAGTAGATCAAGGAATGTGTATTATTATACATATAAGAAATACATAGCTAACATTTATTTAACATTTACTGCATGACACGATTTTTAAAAAATTTATCTTTATTGTTGAAAGTATTATAGATGTTCCACCTTCCCCCCCATTAACCCCTTCCTCCCCATTCCTGAGCCCCTCTGCCTTCACCGCACTACTGTCTATGTCCATTAGTTTGCATATATGCATTTATGTTCTTTGATTTATCTCTTCCTGCCCCTCCCCCTTCCCTCTGAAGTTCATCAGTCTGTTCCATGCTTCCATGTCTCTGGATCTATTTTGTTCATCAGATTATTTTGTTCATTGTATTTCACAAATAATTGAGATTGTGCAACACTTGTCTTTCACTAACTAGCTTATTTTACTTAGTATAATACTTTCCAGGTCCCTCCATGCTGTCTCAAAGGGTAAGAGATCCTTCTTTTTTACAGCTGCATACTATTCCACTGTGTAAATGTACAACAGCATTTTTATCCACTCATCTACTGATGGCACTTGAGCTATTTCCAGATCTTAGCGATTGTAAATAGTGTTACTGTGAACATAGGGGTGCATATATTCTTTCTGATTGGTGTTTCAGGATTCTTAGGATATAGTCTAAGCAGTGGGATCACTGGGCCAAATGGCAGTTCCATTTTTAATTTTTTGAGGAAACTCCATACTTTTATCCATAGTGGCTGCCCCAGGCTGCATTCCCATCAGCAGTGTATTAAGGGTGCCCTTTTCTCCACACCCTCGCCAGCACTTGTTGTTTGTTGATTTATTGATGACCTCCATCCTGGCTGGAGTGAGGTGATACCTCATTGTCATTTTAATTTGCATCTCTCTGATGATTAGTGATCCTGAAATGTTTCGAATATATAAAAGTATTTTGAATCCTATAACAAAAGCTCTGGGATCTAGATGCTTTTATTGTTATCTCCCCTATTTTAGAGATGAAGAAATGGAGGCTCAGAGAGGTTCAATAATTTGCTCAAGCTTAGGGTTCAGACTTGGACTTGCACTAGAATCTGTCCTCTTAGCCTCCAGGCTACACTGCACCGTATGATCTGTCAAGTCCCATGTGCCAGGTGCCTTACATGCAATATTGCTAAGGCCTCCACAGCAGTGAAGTCGGGTTATTGCCTGCAATTTTCTAGCTGAAAAACAAAGCTCACCAGGACCGGAAAACCTGCCAGCGCTCACCTTGCTCATACACAGTATATGTGGGATGTAAGTGCTCGTCCTCCGACGTTAGCAAGCTGTGTTATTTCCAAGAGCACTCTTACTCAGCTCAGTGCTTCTGAAACATTTACAGTTTTTCCTGTGTACTCTGAGATCTATTTTGGAGGGGGGAATAATTTAAGACTTAATTCTAAAAGTTTCCAAAGAAGTTTTCCAAGGAGCATTGCATATTCACAGAGGAAATTGCAAACTAAATTAAGGACGAGGTTTCCAGGATGCTTGTACCTGGGGATGGTAACTCAGAGGCAAGCCTGCCTTGGAGGTCGGACTGGTTTTCTAAGGAAGTCCCTGGGAATTTAAAAGAGGGTGGTGAAGTGTTAGGAATAAAAAGATACTTCTGTACCTAGAATCAAGATTTGGGGCCACTGGAGGCCCTGTGCCACTTTCAGGAAATTGGAGGAAAACAGGTTAAATGCCATAAATACGACTGGATAACATTTTCCCAAGTAGATCCAACTATATTTGATTTTTTGGATTAAGCTTTAGGATGGTGAGTTATAAAATCTGTTAGTGTATCCCAATATTTTCAATTACGGCTGCCATTTAAGTAAAATGTGTTGTGTTATTGCTGAAACACAACAGAAACAATCTCCTGTTTACTAGAACAGCAAGAAAAAATGAACTTTTAAACTACTTTGGGGAACACAGTGACTGTACAAGTGAAAACCAGGGGCTATTTTATAAAAATAGACAGTTATTCTACTCAGGGGTTCATCATTTATTTAGCTATTTTTAAAATGTCCATCTATAAACTATTTTAAGGCACAAACAGGAGGGATTAAAAAAAGACAATTAGTTAAAATATTTAAAAGATCTAATAGTAATGTTAAGAAGAGAGGGATAAAAACACAATTAGATAACTAAAGTTTAAAAAAATGGCCTGGACTCCCTCTCCCAGCAGGACGCCTCAGTTTATAAAGACATCCACTGAAAAGGCAGAAAGGGAGCTGGGCTGAATTAGACTCGGCAGCATGCTAATCAGTCTCTGAAGATACAAGCTTCCCATCTGCAAGAGTGCGGCACCTCTGGTTCCGTGGAGTGGCAGGAAGTATCCAGCTGGCAGGGTGATGTTCGCCTCAGGCAGAACTGCGCCCTGGGTGAAGCTAAGGACCATGCTACCTTGTTCTCGTTCGTGTCCCTACTCTCTCTGGGTGGGTCCCCCAGGCGGCCTTTTTTTTCACAGCGTGAGCTGTCTAATAAGATCCTTGACTCAGCCAACTGGGATTTCAGTGTAATTCACCCCTGGGACCTGTTCAAAAGCAGGATTGAGGGTGGAGGTGGATATGGGGGGGTGAACCTCAAAACAAGGCCCATTGCAATATGTGTTGTATCGCTGGCCACAATCCAGTAGAGGGCAAGCGTTGTTTTGTGGAGCTTTTAGTTACACATTGTGTGTGTGCTAAGGGACAAGGAGAACTATATTCCAATCGCAGGTCACGGGAAAGAACATTTGAAGTCCAATGGCAGTGCGGTCAGTCATCTGGATCTGTAAGCCTGTATGTAATGGTTCACTCTCCCACCCCCAACTATGCAACTAAGTAGTTTTGTGACTTGGGGTAAGTTATTTAGCCTACTTGTGACTTAATTTCCTAATCTTAAAAAGTTTGTCACAGGGTTGCTATAGTTATTCATATAAGTTAACCAAAGCAAAGCCCTTAAAACAGTGCCTGGTATAAAGTAAGTGCTCAATTAGTGATCCTAGCTTTTGTGATTGCTGTTATTACCGTCACTTGGAGAGGCTGGCTGACTTCCTGCCATGTGGGAGAAACGGAGAAAGAGTCCTGAGACGGTGTCACTCATGCTGTGCTCAAAGTGGCCCCTCCCAGGGACAGATAGGCAACAACTGGTGAATGCCCCATGGCACCCGCTTGCTTTCCTAAACCACTTGCCTTTAGTCTGCTTTCCCTTTGGAGGGAGGACAAGGATTTGCTCCCCCATGCCTGTGTGCATCCTGCAACCCAGAGATGCAGAGTCCAGCTACATGCGAGGAGCTGTTCTAGGTGCTGATGCCATGACAGTGAGCACAATGGCTAATGATACTGTCCTCAGTGGACAGGAATTCCCAATGTTCCAGTGGGAGAAAGACAGTAAACAAGTGCATTCTTAATGATAGATATTGTTAAGTGTTATAAAAAAAAAAATGAGGTAGGGTAAGGAGGATTGAGATAAAAATGGGGGCAGGCACTGTTGGAATGATGCTGTGGGGTGGGCAGTACAGGTCTCTCTGATAGGGTAACATCTGAGCCGATACCGGTGTGAAAAGTGGGGGGAGGGGCAGGCAGCTGCTGGGAAAAGAGTGGTCCAGGCAGAGGCAGCTCGGCCCTAAGGTGGGAGGGCATTTCTGTGCTCCAGGAGCATCAAAAGACACAGTATGAATAAAGTGCAGTGAGCAAGGGTCGGAGTGATGGAGATGAGGTCAGAGGGAGCCAAAAGGGTTAAGTCATGGAGTGCCTTAGACGCCATGACAGGGACTTGAAATTTTATTCTAAGGGAGATGAAAAAATCACTGGAGCATTTTGGTTGGAGGAGTGACTATTTTGAAAGGATCACTGCGGCCATCGTGAGAAGAGCATAGTGGGGCAGAGGTGAAAACACACCTCGCAGGAGGCAGAACCCAAGGGAAAGATGACAGGGATTAGTAATACAGTGCCCCGAGCAGTGGCGGGACCTGGCAATGTGCCGAAGAAAGAACCAGTGGCATTTGCCGATGGATTGCCTCTGGAGGTGTGAGAGAAAGAGAGGGCCTGGTAAACTCACCCATTTACAGAGTTTCAGACTTGAATGTCACCCCACCAGTCAGGTTTCTCAGTTGCAGGAGACAGAAGACCAATTCAAACTAGCTTAAGTTAAAAACAAACAAACGTGAACCCACCCTGAAAAGGTCAGGAGCAATGCTGGTCCCACTGGAGCCTTTTCTCCTTGGTGGCTCCCATCCATTTCTCTTTGTGGTTAGCTTATTTCTCTCCAGGTGATTTTTCCATGCAGTGGGGACATGGCTGCGGGCATCTATGAGCTACGATTCTTAACCACTTGTACTTGGGAAGAAATTTCCTCATCTTGCCTAGGTCAAGAGCATCCATGAAGAAGAGTCCTTCTGTTACCACAAAGCTGTGACCTAAAACCTCCCGGCCAGTTTCTGTCCACCACCTCAATCAAGAGCTACCTGAAGTGCCCCAAGATAGATCATCTCTCTCCTCACCCCAATTTAGACCCCAAATAAGAACATAGGCCAGTTAATAAGTTACAGACTTTCTGGCTGACATTGTGGGTGTCTGAGTTGGGGAGGGGTGATGGATTTCAGCTATTTGTATAGGACAAGAGTCACAAGGATGGGTGGCATTAGGTCCTCCTGGGGAGGACCCGGAGGGTAATGAAAGGAACTCCACTAATATTGGTAAAGCCCTTTCTTGTTTTCAAAATCCTTTTACAGTTTATTTACTCTCCAGAATAATCCCTGAAATTGAGTAAGATGGGAGGCTAGCGGCTACCTTCTCTTTACTCCCCATTCTCCCTTCCCTTCTTTCATCCTCTCGAGTGAAGGAAAGGTTAAGTCATCACGCAAGGCTGAAAGCCATTAGGTGGCAGCTTCAGGTATGGATTCCTCAATCTTCTCAGTGCTGCTCCTAATTTTATAGAAAACTATATTCGATCACCTATATTCTCTAAAGTAGAATGCTGATGCCTCTGTGGCTTCTTAAGAGGCTTCCAAAGCACCAAACAAACAAACAAACAAACAAAAGACGGCTCTCAGGCTGAGAAATGCAAATTGCTACACAGAAATATCATGGTGGACTATTAAACAACATTTTGGACAAAAACATCAGCACTCTTTCTGATGAGAAGGCAGGCTACTCTAAGAATAAAGGGTTTGTAAAACAAACAAAACCCACCCCCAAACAAAAACCTGAAAGGAATGGGAGTGTATGGGAAGGGTGGCTGACAGTTTTCTGATCTGGACAGCCCCCCATGCAGAGCTTGGTGCCCGTGGCTTCTCCTTCGGAAGTCTAGGGCAATGATCTGGCCTGGTGAGACAACCATTTTTCATGGGAAGTGTCTGTGAAAAATCTCCTTCAGTTTTGCTCCAGGCACTTTCTGCACAACAGCAATGATAGACAGCACTTTCTAAGCTTTGCTTGCCTCGTCTAGACACAATGTATGTATTTTTATATACAAAATACAAGAAATGGTCCTGTTACAAAGCCTGTTTAGTCCACACTTTCTCAAAATGAAGTTCTGATACTCGTTAATATAAATGATTTTTCTCTAGCCCTTGATTTCATATTAGGTCAGCATTTACTTCTTTATTCGCTTACACATCACTCCTCCCTCTCACCTTCCTTAGTTTCACTAAACATTTCAGGAGTGCCGTCTATGTACAAGGCTCCAGGCTGGATAGGACAGGGTCTTGTGACGTTCATAGTCTAATAGGTGTGAATATTGTGGATGGGGTGAATTCTCTGGTCAATGCTGTTGACCTGGTAAATCATCAAAATAGAACCTTTGACATGAGCTTGACTTTTAAAAAAATGTGGACTCTTTTGTTAACTAAGTCAGCCAGTCAGCCTACCCCTGGAGTTTTGCTCTCTCTTTTGGGCAGTCTTCTCTTTTGGGTCATTCTCATTTCCTCTCCAATTATGAGAACAATTAGCTTGGGGTAGATGTTTGTCCATTGCAAGCAATTCTAAATAGACTCTGGTTTGTATATTTTTCTCACTGGCTGCTGACAAAATCTGCCGTTCAGGTGCAGATGGGTTCTGATGCAAGGCTTACAATTCACATTTATTTCTTTGAAGGAGGCGATCATTGTTCCTAAGGATTTATTTTATAACAGCAAATGGTGACTCCGCTTACACCTTGCCTTTTTCACTTTCTGAAGCTTTCAGACTGATTTCCTAATCTCATTGCTCGTCCCCATAAGTCAAAAAACAAAAAACAAACAAACAAAAAATGGTATCTACTATGTGTAAGCTCTTTTAAAAAAAGAAGGGGGTTGGGGAAGTAGGGAGTCTTTTGATCTTAGATATTTTGGCTAAGGAAATAAAGAAGAACATGTAAATGATGATATTCTGTGGTTTTCTCTTAATTACTGTTCATGACCTGACTTGTTGAATTTTTTTTAAAGAGCTGTACCCTACTACTCTGATATCTGTGTTGACTTGAAGAAGTCACTTCATTTTTTGACTTATTTGAATTATCTCTGAGCCCCCCAAAACAACACTGTATTCATTCCTCCTACAGTATAACTGGCCGATGAAGGGGAGTTTATAAGGCACCTTTTATTATTATCCTGACTATCTAACTAGATCCCTACCATAAGCACTTAGATCTTACCTAGATGATTTCAGGGGGTTAAAAAAGTCCACGAACTTCATATTTAAGATAAAGGATTATTTCCTTTGTCTTAAAAAAGAAGAAAATTGCGTTGAAGTGCTCTCATTATTTTAACCCAGAAAAGATCCACATTGCTGACCACTTCATCAACATGGTGTTTTATCGTCAGGATTACTGCTCACTTCACATCTGGAGCATGAACTGGGAACTGCGAAGGAACACAACATCCTTGACATTATTTATCGTTGTGATAGTTTAACGTTATGGCCCCATTGGCCCATCTTACAATCGTACCACAGGACAGGTCAGAATTTGTCTTTCTGATATACTGGCTCAGTAGACACGTGTAAGGAACCTATCAATTTCAGCCTTATTAGATACACACACGGAGCTTTTATTGCACACTCAGTTACACTTACAACCCCTCTGCCATTGTTCCTTTACGTTCCCCAATAACAATTTATCTCAACCTCCAATATAATGTTCTGTTGCCCTGCTCCAACTGTTAACTGTAAGGAAAAGTGGTGTCTACCGAAAAGCTCTGGGATTTGTTTAAGTCAAAGTTAGAACTAGCATATAGGAAGATCCATTTTCCAAGCTTTTCAAGTAAAATGCCCTCTGCACAGGAGAACTGAATTCAAAGGACGAACCTAGACAGGGGTGCCACACTTTTTATATCAGTTGGAGTGCTGGGAACCAGAGACCTGCATTATCTTTTTTGTTTAAACATTTTTTTTTCTTTATTGATTTTTGAGAGAGGAAGGGAGAGAGAGATAGAAACATCAATGAGAGAGAACATTGATTGGCCGCCTCCTGCATGCCCTCCACTGGGGATTTGGTCCACAACCTGGGCATGTGCCCTGACCAGGAATTGAACCGGCGACATCTTGACCACTCAGGCACATTGGCCGGGCAGACCTGCATTATCTTTAACAACACGAGTGAGGTCTGAGTCACCTGGGCAGTGGCCCCTCCTCTAACAGGATGACTGGCATCCAAGAGGCTGCCGAATATATTTCTCTTTTGCAGGTGGACACGCTGACATTTGAGGGTAGCTTTGAAGGACATCGATAAAGTTACTCTTTTTCTTCTTAGAGCTTTATATCCTCACACACACTTCAAATTTCATACTGAAGCCACAAGATCGAACCCCCTGTAGAATATCTGTCAGCAGTTGGCAATAAAACATGTGATGATGCAGACATTGCTGTATTCCCCGTGGTCTTTCTCCACTGTCATCCGTGAATGTGTCAATCAAGGTTGCAGGCACCACATTTCTGAGAAGCAAAGTGGGACATGTGTGGGAAATCCCTTTGGATCTGGTTTAGCTTCTATTTTGTGTCAGATAATGGGACACATTTCTTCCAAACATTTTAAAATCGAGGTTTTTAACGAGAGGAAATGTTCATTTGAGGGATATGGTTCTAATGTATGTTTTAGGTATACTCATGTGTAATATGTATGATGCATTCCTGGGGAAAATATTTACCACCATGTTTTCTTGTGTGCAGGAAATCAAATGAGGAGTTTGGGGATACAGTGAAGTCTGCAATCAAACTTGTTGAAAGAAGAGGGACATATAGTCATATGTGAATATCTAAATACATTTACTAATGACAAATTTAGCTTCTCTGTAAAAAAAAGTGGGGAGGGGGGAGGTATTTGTCTTTTCCCTTCTATTCTTTCCCCAAGTATCAGAGAAAAAAAAATCTATGACTATCTATTTCTAAAAGGTTGTCATCTGACGGCCTATTTTTAAAAATGTCAAACCTACAGAAAACGTGCAAGAATGGTACAATCAACAGTAATATGTCATTTAGTTAGATTCACCAATTGTTAACACTTTGCCACAATTACTGCTCTCTCTCATTATTGGGTAATGCATTTTATTGTCAGTTGCAGATAATAAGAACTTTCAGTTCTCTATACTTCTTCAACAAGTATCCTTGAATAACAAGGACTTGCTCCTACAAAACTACAATATATTAATACATTTAACACTGATTTTATATCATTATATAATGTACAGGGCATATTAACACTTCCATATTAATCTCAATAATGTCCTTTATTTTTAAATCCAAGATCTAACTAAGGATCATTCATGTTCGATATACCACTGAAGGCATTAGAAGAATACCATAGCCTTTGGAAACACTTCTCTATCTAATGGTACGTTTTTTGTTGTTGTTTTTATTTGTTTGTTTTTGTTTTATCTACAGAAGCAACACCATCCTTCCAAAGCAAACAGGTGGCTAGGTTTGCTCACTCCCCCCATGAGCGGCGTCCTTTGCTGTGCTGTTGCTCTGCTCTGTCTAGGTCTTTCTGATAGCTCTCCATCTCAACTTAATCAATTTGGGCATTTAAATAAAGAATATGTTCTAAGATTTTTTTCTCATAGGACTCTTCTTTCTCTTGAGATAAGGAACATAATACATAAATGTATGCTAGTGGCTGGCAAATATGTTCTGTATAGGATCAGAAAGTAAATATTTTAGACTTACTGGGCTTAATGTGTTCTTGTTGCTACTGCTCAACTCTGCCACTAGGGTTTGAAAGTAGCCACGGATAAGTAAATGAAGGGACATGGTTGTTTTCCAATAGAGCTTTGTTTACAAACACAGGCATTGGCCAGGACTTGGTCTATGAACAATCTTCGCTGACCCTTCATCTAATCCATGATTTTCAGCTGACGTGCCATGGCACACTGGTGCGCTGCAAGAATTTTTAAAATATGCAGTACCTGACTATTTAGTCAGGGGCACTGACCTCTTTTCCCTTAGATGGTCAGATAAAAACATGACAACAGCCAACACAACAATAGCTGTCTGGTGTGAATGAATCAAAATTATACCTATTTTCTTTGATCAACAAAAAACTATATTTTTTGATGTGCTGCAGAATATTAGTAATTAGTTTATTGTGCCATGAGATGAAAAAGCTTGAAAATCACCCATCTAGGCTAATATGATAATAGGCAGTACCAGCTAAGAAATTAGCCTTCGTGAGCAACTTAATTGTACATTAGCAACAACATTCTGGAGACAGTCCTTTTATAGGTTAAAAAAAAATTATTCTGGACCGTGGAGAATATGTATCCTGAACTCAAGAGGTCAACAGATACCAGTCTAAGAAATCGTTACACCTTAGTTTCTGAAAATATTTTTCAATGTGGGTTATCACTGCAAAAGAGAAATTTAGTCTTTATGATGACAGACTTCAAAGATTTTCATCTAAGTGAAAGAACAGAAAAACTTAGGGAATTCTATTGGAAACCTCTGAGATGCACATTATAACTGCTATCTTGACCTACGGGTGTGAACTTTGGGAACCATAGCTGGTTTGGGAGAAGTAAGTTTTACTGGGATGGTGAGGGGAGGTTAGTGAAACTCTAATGACCCCAAAATATTGCCTCACACTCTGTTACACTAGAGAATGGTCTGGCTGGCCTCCTGGGCTGCGCTCTCCACCTGCTCAAATGCACATTGGCATAAACTTTGCAAAGATGGGCCTGCCAGGTCATCGTGCCCAGAGCCTTCTGGTGCTTCAGAAGCTGGACAATTTGCTACCTTCTGCCCTGAAGTTCTGAGTCTGGTTGTGTATACTAAACAGAAAAACAATACAAAACCATTTTTCAATACGTTTTTAAAAAAATCCTCACCTGAGGATCTTTTTCCATTCATTTTCAGATAGAGTGGAAGGGAAGGAGGGAGGGAGAGAGAAACATCGACATAAGAGGGACACATTGACTGCTTGCCACCCACATGACCCCAGCCAGGACCGGGGGCCGAACTGCAACCAAGGTACATGCCCTTGACTGGAATCAAACCTGCGACTCTCAATACATTAAAGAAAAAAACAAACTGAAGTGTAACATTTATATAGGGGGAAAATGCACAAATCATAAATGTACTACCTAAGTGAATTTTTATGAAGTAGATACACGTAACTACTATTTGGATCATAAGTAAAGCCTCCCTCATCATCCCTCTCAGTAATCCCCTCCCCACCAAAGAAAACCTCTACTTTGACTTTCGTGCCATAGACTAGTTTCACCTGTTTTTACTGTTATATCATTGGAAATATAGAGCATGGACGTTTTGATGTCTGACTCTTTTGCTTGATGCTATGTTGTGAGACTCAAACATCGCCTGCAGAGCAGTCATTTGCTCATTATTATGGCCATAGAATCGTGCATCATGTGAAGCTTTCCCATTTCATGTCTCCACTCCACTGCTGAGGGAAATGGGGTTGTTTCTAGATGTTTGCTGGCACGAGTAAAGCTGCCCTGAACCTGCCTCTTCCCGTGACTTTGGTCTTCCGGAGCATACAGTGCAAGGGTGTGGGATTGCTGTGTTACCGGTTTTATTTACATATATTCAGCTTTAATAGATCCTGGCAGTTTTCCAAAGCAATTACACCCATTTAAACCCTCACCAGCTATATGAGAGTTTTAGTAACTCTTCTGAAATTCAGTTGTCTGTTTTGCCAATCGACTTACAGGAGTTCTTGTATATTCCAGACACAAAGCCTTTTTAGAGTGGACGTATTGCAGTATCTTCTTCCATTCTATGACTTACCATTTCACCCTTTTAATTGTATCTTTTGATGAACAGAAGACTTTGATTTTAATAACATATAATTTTAATATCATTAAGTTTTAATATAATGTGCCTTGAAGGTCTTTTTTCCATTGAGATAATTAGGTGTTCCGTTAGCTTCTTGTACTCGAATGTCTAGTCCCTTGCCTAAGTTTGGAAAATCTCATCAGTTATTTCTTTGAATACACTTCTCTTTTTCCTTCTCCCTCTCTTCCCTATCTGTGATACCATTATCCTTATATTGCCCTTTCTAAGGAGTCAGAAATTTCTTTTATTTAAAAAAAAATCTTACTTCTCTCTCTTCTTTCCTCTGAATTATTTCTAGATTTCTATCTTCAATACTACACTTGGGAGGAATCGAGCAATAAAGAAAAAAGAGAGAAAAACTCATGAACGCAAACAACAGTGTGGTGATTGCCAGGGGGAAGGGGAAGGTGGAAGAGAGTAAAGGGGGGATAAATGGTGATGGATGGAGACTTGACTTGGGGTGGTGAGCACACAGCACAGTGTACAGATGATGTGTTCTAGAACTGTGCACCTGAAACCTGTATAATTATGTTAATCAGTGTCACCCCAATAAATTCAATAAAAAGGAAAGAAATAATATAATTTATTCATCTTTGTCTTTGCAGCTAGTGCTTTTGTGTTCTATTTAAGAAAACTTTGCTTATCTCAAAGAAGATATTCTTCTATGTCTATTTGCTAGAAACTTTATTGCTTTACTTTCACATTTTATTCTTTGAGCCACCTGGAGATGATATTTTTGTGTGATTCAAGGTAGAAGTCAAATTTCCAGTTTTACAATATGGATATTCAATCGACCCTGCCTGTTTATCAGATAGACTATTCCATCCCCATTGCGCTTTTCTGTCAACTTTGTCGTAAATATATTACCATATATGGTACTCTGTTCTGTTCAATTGGTTGATTTGTCTATGTGATAATTCACTACTGATATCATCTGAGTCTGGAATTTTCTTTGTTTTTAAATTAGGATTTTATGTGTATGGGCAATATAGATATGGATATAGATATAATGTGTGTGTCCATTTTGATATTTATGTCTTTCTAGGAATTTTATCTAAATGTTCCAATGTATTGTCATAATATTAATAGTACAATCTCATATTCTTAATGCATTAAGGTTTGTAATTATATACTACTTTTATTACTAATACCTATAAATTGTTTCTACTTTCTCATATTTTTCCTTAACTTGTGTTACTAGGGTTACTCATTTTATTTTTATTTTCAAGGACCAACTCTAGGTTTTGGCTAACTTTTTATTATTCTACTACCCTTGTTTCTATTTCAGTTAATTCTGTTCTTAGTGTGATTATTTTCTTTTCCTTTCTCCAGATTTAATTTGCCATTCTTTTTCTAACCACTTGAGATAGAGATTTATATCATTTCAAGATGTTCTTCTTTTCTAATATATGTACTTAAGGATATAAATTTTCCTCTAAGTATAGTTTTAGCTGAATCTTATAGGCTGTGTTATGTCTTATTTTTCATTCTTATTCAGTTAAAATATTGTCTAATATCCATTCTTTCCCTCTATGGCTTAAATATCAGCGAAGCCTTGATGGAAAAGGTGGTGCAGAAGGTACCCTTTCTCAGGTGTCTTGACTTCTCAAGTCCAAGTCCTGAATGCCTTTTGCCCTTGAACTGCTGGCTGCCGAAAGCTTGACCCACCAGCTTCTGCTCAGCCTGACTCATGCTCCTTCTGGATCAGTAAATAGAAGGAAAGGGGTGGAGAACACCTGGCAACTCAATGTGCCCTCCTTTTCCCGGGATCATTTACCCTCAAGTCCTGGCTGCCTCCTCTGCTTTCCTTTTTTTCTTCTTTCAAACAGCTATTTTTAGAGTATTTTATTCATTTTTTATAGATCCTCTCAGTGGGATAGCTGGTCTGAGTCAAATATTCTGCCACTGCAGAAGCATGAGTCATCTCAGCAAAAACTGTGACGCTGGGGAAAACCTGAGAGATGGAATTTTCATGATGGTCAAATGCCACAAACGGCTGAGTGGCAGAGCCAGCACCAGAATCTGTAATCCTTGATTCCTTGTAAAGTACAAAGGGCAAGGGGTGTGGCTCTGGGGTCACAGACACGCACACGTGGTAGCTGGGACCGCTCATTCCTCTCCATGGCCTCAGCTTTAGGGACAACCATTTTCTAATCCTGCAGGATCCTTCCAATGCCCCAACTATGGGAATCATAATTTTGAATACAAGATAAAATAGACCCTCTAAAGTACGCCCAGATTGTCAATCTTTGTTGACAGTTGATATTTTACGAAGAGCTATACCTGCATTTATCATCCATTAGGAATTGTGCTAGGACTGTGGATGCAAAGATGTAAAGTGCAAGTTTTTCCTCAAGCAGCTCACAGTCAAGTGTGGGGAAAAGAGGACAAACAGCAATAAAAAATATTACTTCTATAGGGTATAGACTACATGCAGTGGGAAAACTGCTGAAAGACCGAAGAAGTGCCTGGGGAGTCAGGAGCAGCTTCACTGAGGAGTGTTGCAATAAATTTTAGGCCCAAGATGGAGCTGCTCCTGCTCACGGTGCTATGTCAGCAACCTGGAATTTAGATTAATTTTGTGTCCTCGTGAATGTCCGGCTTGACCAGAAACACAGTATAGTCAGTCAGCCAATCCCCAAACACCAAGCCAGCTCTTGGCTCTCTGCTTAGTTCCTTGCGCCTCATTTATTTTCTATTTTTCAATTCCTTGTTCCTTATTCTTCATCCTATAAAACTGTCCTTCCTTCCACCCCATTTTGCATTTCTCTGGACAGAGATTGGGAACAGAGATTGCTTGTTTTATGAACTGTTAAAGTTTGTTTGTATTACCCAAATTGTCTTCTTTAACATTTTTAACGTCTTCACATATATACTGATGTCCACAGATATATACTCACATATACATATACATATACATATACATATACATATACACTCATATATATGTTAAGCCTGCTGAACTGCTCCTCCACCCACACGCAGATAAACAGACCAACACACATTTTTAATAAGCTATGCATCCAACTTTGTGCATGTTCATGTTCCTTTGTTCCAAATCATTCCCTTTGATATAACCCAGGCTGCTATCTGCTCTGACATCTGGGCATTCCCCTGAATTCCCCCTTCAGATCCGCGGCTGGATGTTAACTACCTATTCCTGCTCCCTCGAGTCACAGTTTATCTGCATGCAACACTCCCTCAGATCTGCAGAAGCTCTGGATTCTCCACCATGGTGTCAGTATGGCTCTGGATTTGCCCCTCAAATCTCGAAAGTAAGTTAAACACATTCTGCCCCTATTGGTGAGTATCAATCCTGAAATTTTAGTAACCATCTAAAGTCCTTCCCACACCCCACTTTGGTTGCCCTGCAACATTTTTTGCATTCCAAGGGAAAACAACGAATAGCAAATAAATTTAGGATTCTATCCTACCCTGTCTATTATGAAAGAATAATCAAGGCATAGAGACTTCTCCCTTCCTCTATTCTGCCCCCTCCATGGGAAAGCCAAGGTATTTTTCCTTTCCTACCACACAATTACAAGATATAATGCCATGTAAAGTGAACATGGGAAAAGCCCGAAGTGTGATGTGATTATGGGTTACATCATTGGGTTTCCATTCCTTTCTGCTGCGATATATACGTCTTGGAAATATAATGGAAACTAGAACAAAAACATTAAAAGTGCATAGAAACATTTTTTTCTCTTAGCGTTTATTAAATTTATGCCAGGAAACTACTAAGGACTTAGGGTTCAAATATGAATTAAGAAAATCACCTGCATTGAAAGAGACTAGATACATACACAGATAACTAAAATAAATATGATATGAATCATGGACTAATGGAGGACAGAATAATTAATTTGGGTGTCTTGAAGAACAAATGACAACAATTCTTTAGGATTTGAACTATGCCTTGGAGGTGTGATAGAGACTGCATGAAATTTCATACATGTGACTAATTTACAAAATGAGATCTTCCTGTTATTTCCTTGAACTCCAAAAATGTATATCTTCTTTTAAAAGTAGAAAAAAACTTTAAGACGAAATTACTCCTGAGCATAGATTGAAAAGGAGACCGTAAGGAGGGAAGTTAATTTAAGTAACCAGCCAAAGCACCAGTTCTCACATCTGTTCTACTAAAGAGGTTCATCTGCCGTCCTTCATGGCAAGATAGGAGTATTGACCAGAGAGATCTATCGCAGAGGACACTGGCCAGGGAGCTAGGCGGCATCTCGTCTAGCTCCACAACAAATGTGCTTCCTGACCTTGGGTAAATAGCTTAACTTCCTTTTGTTTTCAGATTTCTCTGTTCCATAGACATTTGGATTATTTTTTTCTCTGTGGGTAACCATTGCCACAGCCCATCTTTAATGTGCTCTCATTTCCTAATACACAAATGTTTTGCTTGGTTTTGCGTACCAAGTTTAATATAACAGGTTCCAAGTCCAAGGCTGTAAAATGAAAATAGTCCCAGTAATTGGGATGAGTAGCACAATCAGGATTTATTCCAGAATTCCATGATGAAACCTGTAGAAAGATCCACATTTTAAATGACGAATGCAGATGTTTCCTGCTTTAAGAGAGACAGTCTTCAAAATGAACAAACCATTAGAGAAAATGGAAAAGGGGTGGGCAGGTATTTAATGCAGCAACAAAGACAGGTACATGTGAAAACCAAACGGAATACAGGGTGGGGCAAAGTAGGTTTACAGTTGTTCACACGGAAAATAATACAATGATTAATAAATAATAATACAAGAATAAAGTCTGTGTCTCACACACTCACAACTATAAACCTACTTTGCCCCACCCTGTGTGTAGGGGCCAGTTCTGTTTACACAGAGCTGGATGGAGCAGAGGAAAATGTGGAGTTCGGATGCAGTCTCAGTGAAGCCCTACCTGACCACACAAGGTGTCCTGGAGCTAAAATGACCCATCAGAGTTGTCCCTTGTTGGGACAAAATGTCCTTGACATATAGATATCCTTAGAGTACTAAGTAATTTACACCGGGCTCTATTGGCTTGGTGCAAATGTTTTTTGGCAAATATTCTTTCGGCAGAGTTTTCACCATGAATTTCACGTATATGATCACTCATTTGGCCTCAGCCTGTGGTCAATCCAACCTCATTCCTGGGTTTATCTATAATTAGAGTACTATGTTAACCGTCTGAACAGCAAACCTGTTTCTTATGAGTGTAGAGAAATGCTTGAGCTGTAAAAATTAAGTTTCTGTGCCTACATTTAGAGGACTACCCTAGCACCATGGTGAAGAGGCCCCTCGCTCGATCCACATGGCAGTTTTCTTCACCCTGACCTAGTCCCTTACTAGCGAGACCAGAGAAACTCTAAGCTCTTTCTTTAGCCGAAACTATACTTAGGACTTACGGCCATATTTCCACATCTGCACACCTCTGGATCTAGGTCTGCAGTAGCTATTCTCTCTCTCTGCCTAGCTAGCTCCCTATCATCTTTCCAGAAACACTTGCATTAAAATTGCATGTTGTCTGCACCAAGAGGCCGCCGGTTCAATTCCTGGTCAGGGCACATGCCCAGGTTGTGGGACAAATCCCTAGTGGGAGTCATGCAGGGGGCAGCCAATCGATGTTCTCTCTCATTGATGTTTCTATCTCTCTCTCCCTCTCCCTTTCTCTCTAAAAAAATTTTGAAAATAAATTGCTTGTTGCCTTAGAGCATAGCTTCTTTCTTAAGAAGGAATCTAGAATCACCAATAGCCATATGATTATGGAGAGAATATTTACTTAGTAGTGTTGGGGAGCTGGGATATGAGCAAAGTAATCCAAATGTTAATCCTCAGTCTTATGTCACATAAAGAGCTCTCAGAGTGTGAAGGAGGACTTGGGAGGACAGTGGAGATAAAGGTGGGCCTTTTTCTACCACTTGAAGCCTTCAAGAGTGAGACCAGGCGCATGTCAAGGGTGCCGAGAGTAGCTATAGTGGTGGGAGATATGGTTTTAAAGCTGCAGTTATTCTGCATGAGGTCAGAACACAGACTGAATGATGACAACACGAGAGGTCAAGAGCCTGAGCCCTGGGGAATGATAAGGACAGCCAGCAGAGGGGATGCTTGGCCACAGTGACGCATCTGGGGAATTCCCAGAACGCCGAGGTCTTTTTGTCTTGTAAGTGAACACTTCCAAGGGACAAGACCTCTGGATTTGCTTACTTGACATCATACTTCTTTTACTCTGCTGCGATTAGCTCTATTTTTAAAAACAATGCAATCATTTTTGTGTGGCTGAAGTGATTTTTTTGAGCTGCCAAGATGCTAAGGGTGTTTCAGAGTGCCACTGAAATACTGAAGAGTTAGCAATAGTGTAAGAGAGCGCTAGCACCCCACAGAGCGTAACTAATAACTACTAACCCCCATATTTAACATGTGGGGAGATAAGGCTTAGAGGGTTAAATAGCTTGCTCTAGGTCTCACTTCTGATAAGAGACAGATTCTGTTCTGCTTGTTTCTAAATCTCAGGCTTTGGACTACTCAGTTCAAAAATTGTCAATGAATGTAGCACAAAGGAAATGTGTTCCAAAGTTGCTGTTATGAAAATTCAGGGGTCCTCCAAGGCAGAAAGAGCCTCACAATCTTATCTTCAGCATCTTCCTCCTCCTTATTTTCATGGGGTAAGGCCAGAACAAAGGGATACAATCTATTAGAAATTACCCAATGTAAGTGGCATCTTTCTTGTCTTACTACTACTTATAGTTCATGCCGTGAAGAGAATCTTAATTAGAAACAATACCTTAAATCTATGTGGTTGTTTGCGACTTACAAAACGTTTTCAGACATTACCTCTTCTTTCATCTGATTACATTTGAATCCTATGGAATTGATCAGCCCATCTCTATCTACGTGATTATAAATATTAAGAAAATGTTTGGGAAGGGAGGGATGTAAAAATCGACTGTATGCTCTGCATCCTGAAGACACAACATCCAAATGGTTGATTGATTTTCCCAAATGGTTTATTTGGGTGTTTGTTAGATGCCTCAATCTAACCTTAAAAAATACAAAAAAAAAAAAACTTGAAAATATATTCAATATTTTTCATCTGGCAGGTTTCCCAGATATTTCAAATATATTTTATTTACTAGCATCAGAAGTTAAAGTAGGCTGTTTTGCAGTGCTATTTCATTCAATCACTTCTTTTTTTAATCTATTCCTGCCTGCCTTTTGAAAAATTTATTTACCCATCCTTCCAGATTCATGCCAATATAAGCACACACACACACACACACACACACACACACACACACACACTCACAGACATACACAGAATCGAAATATATAAAATAAAGTTTGGATTAGTGACATTCCATATAATTTATTGACAAATACTCATATAGAAATCAGGAGCTCTAAATTATTGAAACTAAGGTCTCTAATTGATATACTCTTTGATATTCAGAATAAATTTCATTTTATCATCATGCCATTAACCATATATATTGATTGTATCTGATTATCAGAATTTCAAAGTTAAGTGGTTGGAAATAATATAAAGATAGTCTGTCCCCCAATTTTCAACAAGATTACTCTTACTCTCTCTGTCCCAGCTAAGTGGAGCGTCTCAAGAATTAGCTGTTTCTTTCATGTCTTAGAAGGCCATTTGTGAAAGTCAACACTCCTTATTTAAATTAACATGCATTAAAATACACTTAGAATTAAAGGTTAGAAGAACATGCATGTTTAATAAGTGGTTATGATTTTCTTTTGTTGTTGTACCTTGTGGTTAACATAAAGGTTATGACACTCACTGTGTATCTTTTTTTTCTACTAATTCCCAGGAGAATAAGAGCTAAGTGTTGCCTTAATTTACAACAACTGCTATCCTTGACACTCACCTTGGACTAGGTTCTTTGATTACGTATTTTTCACTCTTCTTTTGTCAGTGTATATTCTTTATTTTATGAAAACATGTGGTTAGAAAGTTTTAAAAAGATTCCAGTATCTTAATTGCTACTATCCCAATTAATTCCTGATATGCACTAAGGCCCTGCATTTCCACAGCAATTTCAAAGTCCTTGATGAATTATCTTTCCATTTTTGAATAAAGGATCTGTCCATTATGGGTGTTGTCCTCGCAGGTGTGGTCACAGCCACCCCTAGAGTCATCAGGAGATGGCCACTTTATGCAGTCCTCTGTACCCATCCCCACAGAGCTCTTCCTGGAGACAAAGCACCTATCTGAACACAAGAGTAGCATCTGATGCTCTTGAAAGAAGACACTGTTTCAAGAAATGCTCACCTCAGAAAGATGGGTTAAATACTCACTAAAAGTGAGTATTCAATGAGTGTTTACTTCAGGGCACTTATGTACCCCGAGGTTCACCTCAGGTTGTGCCAACTGTTTGCCCACATCACATCATCAGGTCATATCACATCCAATTTGGAGCTGCAGGGCTCTTCTGGGTTGTAAGTGAGTTCTATCATTCACGGTATCTGAACTACAGCCCCAGAGCTAGTGTCTCTTCCTCTCAGGTGCAGTGAAGTTGGATGTTCCATCCTCCATAGACCTTCACCTTTGCTGCTTAGACGTTGATATGAGGTCTTGCTTCTACCCCGATCTCTCCATATCAGGTACTGAAAGGCCATTGAATTATTACCTAAGACTTTCAGAGAGGAGTAACAGCACAAAGCTATCCCAGTTTAAGTTGAAGGCTAAGCAATCTCTTAAGGGGCACGCCAAGTAAACCCTGAACTCAATATTCCTAAGAGGAAATATTGGGGAGGGAAGACCTCTTGAAATCAATTCAGCTAAGAAGGGTAAAGAGATTTGATGTAGGTTGCAAGGCCCCATCCTGGAAGTCTATTTAGTAATTCATATTATCTGAAGGAATGAATATTTGAAAAGAATAAGTCTGGTTATCTATTCTAGCAGACAAGTGAAAGGGTTTCCTTAAGGAATGGAAATTCCTGGGCTAGGAAACAGGAGGCCAAATTTGTATTCCTGTTTTTATTTTTCCTTTTCAGGTATGCATTGTTACAGTTAGTCAACCTATAGCTTCAAGTTATTACAATATTGAAGATCAAGGCTTTTGATTGTCTATAACTAAATTACATTTTGAATGGAAAAACAGGAAAATATACAACAGAAAATGAAAATTTATACCATGAGGGATCTTAGAAATAACAGACAGAGCAAGTAATTGGTCTATGGAGATGCTTTGAAGGATGTCAATGATTTTTTTTTAATTGAAAGTTAAGAACTGTATTGACAAAGATAACAAAATAAACATTATCACTGTGCCAACAATTCTGAAAAATTCAGAAGTCTGACTTGACATATTGTCATTGCCAAGGGAAGAGAGTTCCAAATTTTGAAGAATTTCACTGAATGCCTGAGTTTACTAATTATTTCACTAACCAGTTACAGAAAACTAGCAATTAGGAAGAGATTATACAATCAATGTAAGAGATTGTAAGATAGGGAAATAAAAAACAAAGATTTTGAAATTTACATGATTATTCATAAAGTATACATTTGTTATTATCAGTAGAACATGAAATGTATATTTTTTGCTTATTGCAGAAGCTTGTTTTTAAGACACCTGCCACTTCTTAAATATCTGTTTTTCACATGCTAGTGTGTTACGTGTAGTTCTCAGCCTATCACTAACCAATGTTGTGGTCAGACCAGCCCTTGCGGTTCTTCTTGTGGTTGAAAGATACCCTTCAGCAATAACCATCAGAAAACTTTGAAAAAATAGACTTTTATAACTCACAAGACCTGAAAATTATATAACACATGGAGAAGGGTGGGCACTGGGAGGTGTGGGACAATCTACCAATTATAGCTTCTGGATTGGATTGTGAAATTTCATATTTAAAGTTCCAAAGGAGGGACTGATAGGAAACAGAGCTTGCGGTGCCAAAACATGCCTTTGGGATATTGCTTATTTTAAGTTGGGTACTTTATGTATTTTTTTTAAGTTGGGTACTTTAAAGAAACAAAAGACTCAGGAAGAAACTTTGACCTTCCCCTAACTGCCTAAAAGACTTGATAGAGGATGGAGTCCATGAAAGGAGATATCCCCATAGATAACTAATTTGCTATGCACTAAGTGTGAAAGAAATAAAGCTAACAAGGCCCCCTGGCTCAAAGTCCTCTCTCCGTCCCATTGTTCAAGATGGCCCAGCAAACTCTTATTTACCAAACATTTGCTTTTCTGTCTCCATGTGAATTGCTTTCCTACCCTTTCCAGTCCCAAATCACTATGCCCTTCTCCATAGCTCAAGATAGCATATAAGCCTCAACTGGTCAACCTGTCCTCAGGTCTCATATTCTTATGGAACCTCCAGACATATGTAATGATTTGGCCACTTTCTCCTGTTGATCTGTCTCATGTGAATTTGATTATTAGTTCAGCTAGAAGAATTTAGAAAGGTAAAGGAACATTTTATTTTCTCTGCCCCACAGCAGTGAGATAACATATGTAAAATACCCAGGAGAGCATAACACAAGATAGATATTCAAGTGAAAATAAGTCAGGGTCCCTTTTCAATGGTCCCACATTTAATTTAGTAGTTACTACTCTGGAATATATTTGTTTGGCTTAAACATTCTCCAATAGATTGTGAGTCCTTCTAGGGCAGATGCTTCGCATTTCAAGTACCCAGTACAGTCTAGGTCATAGTAACCTTTCAATACAAATGTGTTGAATGAACAGAATGGTTTGTCAATACTATTTTAATTAATATTTCTTCACTAATTTTACTAATGAAATTTTTACAATAAATAGAATTTAATTTCACAATAAATGAAGTCATTTCTACCGCTTACAAGATTTTTAAAATCTAAGATTTGGAACAGTTGGCTGTTTAAATGAAACTACTAAATCCCACTCATACAAAAATGATAAAGTTCATTCTAGGCCTAAAATGATTCACATAAACAAAGTAAAGGAGTGGTCATATGGCAATGCCCAGCCTGAAAGAAAGCTCGTTTATTGTTTTAAGTTCAAAGCCCCGGGACCAAGGACTCTCTGTACTCCTGAGGATCACTGCCCATGGAGAAGAGATGTCCAATGAGCTACTCTTGGTGACGCCAGGAAGTGAAGATGGGGAGATTAGAGGTTTCCAGTTGAACTAGTCAAGAGAACTTAGAAAGGAAATTCTATACCAAGAAGCTATTTCTGTGATAACTGGCAGATGGCTAATTGTAACAATGCTTTACACATTTGTTTCCCTGCCTACAAAAATTTTGTTCAATGATAATGCCTGATGAACCAATTTAATAAATACTTCCTGACTGTGTGAGAATCATTCTCTGTAATGAAGACAATGTTTCCTTTTCTTCTCCTGATTTTATTTATTGCAAACACAATATTATCACAACAGAAAAAAATGCTATACAATTTACTTTTGTGGGAAATCTACATTTGGGTTTTCAAAACGTCTTGATGTACATTTGATAGGTGACCTAAAGAACCAATGCAGAGTAATGAGTAATGATTTCAGTGGAAAAAATAGTAAAACTGAGAAATGTCTCAGAGGAAGGCTATGAAGAAATATCTTCCCTCTCTCACTTGTAAAGTAAGTTGCATTAAAATCTTTGTTTCCTGATGGGCAAGATAGGTGATCAAACCTAAAACTAAACTTTTTAAATGTTCATGTAGGGAGGCAGTAACATGACATTTGTGAATGTTCATGCCAGAAAGGACAGTGCATTCTTCCAACCAACATTTATTAAGCATCTGCTGTGTGCGAAGCATTTTAGTCCCCATGAATACATAACCTTGCAAGAAATATGCAAAAAAGATATTGGCAATGAACTACGGTGTTGGCAATAAAACACATACACAAGATGCAGTGGAATCAGAGAGAAATTAACACTTATGTTTGCCCAAAGTAATTAGAAAAGATGTCACTGGATTTTTTTGACTCAGTACTTTTTTTTTTTTATAATTCTTTTTTTCTTTCATTTTGTTTTATTAATTTATTTTTGTTACAGATGTTTCTCCTTTTTTCCCCATTGACACCCTCCTCCCCATCCTCCCCAGCCCATCCCCAGCTTTGTTGTCCATCAGTTATGCATACATGCATAAAAGTTCTGTAGTTTATCTCTTCCCTCCTCCCCCATACTCTCTCCTGAGGGTTGTCATTCTGTACCCTACTTCCACGTCTCCGGGTCTACCCTGTTCCTCAGACTGTTATGTTCATTATATTCCACAAATAAGTGAGATCATGTGATATTTGTCTTTCTCTGCTTGGCTTGTTTCGCTTAGGATAATACTCTCCAGGTCCCTCCATGTCGTCTCAAAGGATAAGAGATCTTTCTTTCTCACAGCCGCATAGTGCTCCATTTGTGTATATGTACCACAGCTTTTTTATCCATACAGCCACTGATGGACACTTGGGCTGTTTTCAGATCTTAGCTATTGTAAATAGTTCTGCTATGAACATAGAGGTACATATATTCTTTCTGATTGGTGTTTCAGGCTTCTTAGGGTATATTCCTAGAAGTGGGATCACTGGGTCAAATGGCAATTCAATTTTTAAGTTTTTGAGGAAACACCATAGTGTTTTCCATAGTGGCTGCACCAGTCTGCATTCCCATCAGCAATATACTAGAGTCCCCTTTTCTCCACACCCTCGCCAACACTTGTTGTTTGATGATTTGTTGATGGTGGCCATTCTGACAGGTGTAAGCTGTTACCTCATTGTTGTTTTAATTTGCATCTCTCTGATGATTAGTGACATTGAGCATTTCTTCATATGTCTCTTAGCCCTTTGTATGTCCTGTTTGGAGAGGTGTCTATTTAGTTCCTCTGCCCATTTTTTAATTGGGTTCTTTGTCTTCCTTTTGTTGAGTTGTATGAGCACTCTATATATTTTGGAGATTAACCCCTTATCTGATGTATCATTGGCAATTATGCTCTCCCATAGAGTGGGTTGCCTTTCCACTTTGATGCTTATTTCTTTTGCTGTGCAGAAGCTTTTGAGTTTGATGTAGTCCCATGTGTTCATTTTTTTCCTTTGTTTCTGTTGCCCTAGCTGATGTATCAGTGAAGATACTGCTGCATATGATGTCCGAAATGTTGTTGCCTACATTTTCTTCTAGGATTTTTATGGATTCACGAGTTACATTTAAGTCTTTTAACCATTTTGAGTTTATTCTTGTGTATGGTGTAAGTTGATGGTCTAGTTTTATTTTTTTGCATGTAGCTGTCCAATTTTCCCAACAACATTTATTAAAGAGGCTGTCTTTACTCCATTGTATGCTCCTACCACCTTTGTCAAATATTAATTGAGCATAATGTCTTGGGTCAATGTCCGGATTCTCTGTTCTGTTCCACTGGTCTATATGCCTGTTCTTGTGCCAGTACCAGGCTGTTTTGATTACAGTGGCTTTGTAGTATAACCTGATATCTGGTATTGTGATCCCACCTACTTTGTCCTTTTTCAAGATTGTTGTGGCTATTTAGGGTCTTTTTTGGTTCCATATGAACTTTTGAAGTATTTGTTCTAGTTCTGTGAAATATGTCACTGGTATTTTGATGGGGATCGCATTGAATCTATAGATTGCTTTGGGTAATATGGACATTTTAATTCTTCCAATCCAAGAACAAGGTATGTGCTTCCTCTTTTTTATATCCTCCTCTATTTCTTTTTTCAATGTCCTGTAGTTTCTGCAAATAGATCCTTTCATTCTTTGGTTATGTTTATTCCTAGGTATCTTAATTTTTTTGCCATGATGGTAAATGGGATTGTTTTTTTAGTTTCTCTTTCTGTGAGTTCATCATTGGTATATAAGAATGCCGTCGATTTCTTGATGTTAATTTTGTATCCTGCTACATTGCCAAATTCATTTATTAAGTCTAGTAGATTTTTGATGGAGTCTTTAGGGTTTTCTATGTATAATATCATGTCATCTGTGAATAATGATAGTTTCTCTTCCTCCTTTCCAATTTGGATTCCTTTTATTTTTTCTTCACGTCTGATTGCTGTGGCTAAGATTTCCAGTACTATGTTAAATAAGAGTGGTGAAAGTGGGCATCCCTGTCTTGTTCCTGTTCTTAAGGGAAATGTTTTTAGTTTTTGCCCATTGAGTATGATGTTGGCTGAAGGTCTTTCATATATGGCCTTTATTATGTCAAGATATGATCCCTCTATTCCCAAATTGCTGAGTGTTTTTATCAGAAATGGGTGCTGGATTTTGTCAAATGCTTTTTCAGCGTCTATTGATATGATCATGTGGTTTTTATCTTTCATTTTGTTTATGTGGTGTATCACATTTATTGATTTGCGAATATAGAACCAGCCTTGCATCCCTGGGATGAATCCCACTTGGTTATGGTGAATAATTTTTTTGATGTATTGCTGGATCCCATTTGCTAGTATTTTGTTTAGGATTTTTGGCATCTATGTTCATCAGGGATATTGGCCTGTAGTTTTCTTTCTTTGTAGTGTCTTTTTCTGGTTTTGGAATTAGAATTATTCTGGTCTCATAAAACCAGTTTGGAAGTCTTCCTTCTTCTTGAATTTTTTGAAATAGTTTGAGGAGAATGGGTGTTAGTTCTTCTTTGAATGTTCAGTAAAACTCCCCTGTGAAGCCGTCCAGGCCTGGGCTTTTGTTTGCTGGGAGAGACTTGATTACATCTTCAATTTCCTTAGGTGTTATTGGTCTGTTCAAGTTTTCTATCTCTTTCCAGTCCAGTTTTGGGAGACTATGTGTTTCTAGAAATTTGTCCATTTCGCTTAGATTGTCAAATTTGTTGCCATATAAATGTTCATAGTATTTCTTAATGATCCTTTGTATTTCTGTGGTGTCAGTTGTTACTTCTCCTCTTTCATTTCCAATTTTATGTATTTGGATTCTCTCTCTTTGTTTCTTGGTGAGTCTAGCTAAGGGTCCAAAAATCTTGTTTATCTTTTCAAAAAACCAGCTCTTTGTTTCATTGATCCTCTGAATTGTTTTTTGGTCTCTATGTCATTTATTTCTGCTCTGATCTCTACTATTTCCTTCCTTCTACTTGCTCTGGGGTTTTCTTTTTGTTTGCTTTCTAGTTCTTTAAGTTGTGAGGTTAGATAGTCTATTAGAAATTTTTCTTGTTTCTTGAGGTAGGCCTATGGTGCTATGAACTTCCCTCTCAGAACTGCTTTCGCTGCATCTCATAGATTTTTTTGTTGCTGTGTGTTCATTTTCATTGCTTTCCAGGAAGTTTTTAATTTCTTCCTTGATCTCTTTGGTAGCCCATTCATTGTTTAATAACATGCTATTTAGCCTCCATGTATTCAAATGTCTTTGCATGTTCTTGTTGCAATTGATTTCTAGTTTCATGCCATTGTGGTCTGAGAAGATGCTTGATATAATTTCAATCTTCTTGAACTTGTAGAGACTTAGTTTGTGTCCTAACATGTTGTCTATCTTTGAGAATGTCCCATGTGCACTTGAGAAGAATGTGAATTCTGTAGTTTTGGGGTGTAATTCTCTGTAAATATCTATTAAATCCATTTGGTCTAGTGCTTCATTTAGAGTCTCTGTTTCCTTGTTAATTTTTTGTCTAGAGGATCTATCTAGTGATGTCAGTGGGGTGTTGAAGTCCCCTGCTATGATTGTATTGCTGTCGATTTCTCCTTTGAAGTCCTCCAGAAGATTTTTAATATATTTTGGTGCTCCTATATTGGATGCATATATGTTTACCAAGGTTATATCTTCCTGTTGGATAGATCCTTTCAATATTATGTAGTGACCTTCTTTGTCTCTAGTTATGGCCTTCATTTTGAAATCTATTTTGTCAGATATGAGTATTGCTACCCCAGCCTTTTTTTTCCTTTCCGTTTGCTTGGAAGATTTTTTTCCATCCCTTCACTTTCAACCTATGTGAGTCTTTTGTTGTGAGGTGGGTCTCTTGTAAACAACATATATATGGGTCATGCTTTCTTATCCAGTCAGCTACTCTGTGTCTTTTTATCGGAGCATTCAATCCATTTACATTTAAGGTGATTATTGATATGTACTTATTTATTGCCATTTTTGTTTAGTGTGGGTCTATTTTCCTTTCTATTTCTTCTACTAATTACAGCAGTCCTTTTAACATTTCTTGCAGTGCTGGTTTGGTGCTAATATATTCCCTTAGCCTTTTTTTTGTCTGGGAAGCTCTTTATTTGACCTTCTATTTTGAATGATAGCCTTGCTGGGTAGAGTAGTCTTGGATTCAGATCCTTGTTTTTCATGACCTTAGTTACTTCATGCCATTCCCTTCTAGCCTGTAGTGTTTCTGTTGAGAAGTCAGCTGATAGCCTTATGGGGGTTCCTTTGTAGATAACCTGTTGCTTATCTCTTGCTGCCTTTAGGATTCTCTCTTTGTCTTTAATTTTTGGCATTTCAATTAATCTGTGTCTTGGTGTGGGCCTGTTTGGGTTCTTCTTACTTGGGGCTCTCTGTGCTTCCTAAACTTGAATGCCTTCTTCCTTCACCAAATTAGGGAAGTTTTCTGTCACTATCTCTTCAAATATATTCTCTAACCCTTGCTCATTTTCTTCTTCTTTGGGGACTCCTATGATGCGAATATTATTACGTTTCCAGTTGTCCCACAGTTCTCTTAAGCTGTCTTCCTGTTTTTTAATTGTTTTTTTTCCTTTTGGTTTTCGGATTGGTTGATTTTTTTCTACCCTGTCTTCTAATTCACTGATCCGGTCCTCAGCTTCCTCTACTCTGCTGTTTAGTCCTTCCAATGTGTTCTTCATTTCTGCTATGTCATTTTTCATTTCTTCTTAGTGCTTCTTCATTTCTAATTGGTTGATTTTAAATATTTCTATGTTTTTACTCATGGTGTGGATGTCCTTACTCATGCTGCTGAGCTTCCTCAAGATCATGGCTCTGAATTCTAGCTCTGTTAACTTACTTAACTCCATTTCATTTATCTCATCTTCGGTAGAGGTTTCTTGTTCTTTCATTTGGGATTTGTTTCTTTGTTTCACCATTTTGGCTATCTCAGTGGATTTTGGAGCCCCCCAAATTTTCCCTGTGGATGTTGGTGTTCTGCTGTTTGTGGCTCCCTCTCCTGGGTTTGGATGAGCATGGGAGGACCCACGTTAAACACCACTGTCAAGTCTTACATTCCTGGGTAGATTTGTAAGCCCAGAAAAGGATAAGTTATCCTCTAGCTTTTTGCCTAGAGGCTATTAGTCATGGTTACTTGAAGAGCCTTGGGTTCTCAGTTGAATGAAAACCTCCCTCAGGTGTTCAGTGGAAGAGGATTTCCCGAGGGTAGGGCAGATGCTGGTAGTTAATGAGCCTCAATTTTGAATTTCAATGGCCCATCTGGGTGGGGTTGAATCTCTGAGGGAAGGGCTGCCGCATGGCGGCAACTCAGCAAAAGCTCTGAGCGCCCTCCAAATCCTGAGTGTCCCCACACAGTTCCAGTCCAGTCCACGCTCCCTCTGCCAGAGCCCAAGGTGAGTGGCTGTGGCTATTTTAGTGCTCTGTCCCAGCCCTGTGCGCTATGGAGCCGGCTTGGGCTTTAAGCCCGAGGGTGCTGCTCACAGCTAAGACTGCTGCTGTCCGTGGGCTCCCCCCTTGTGCCTCTGCAATCCTACCAGGATTGGTTCAGTGTCCCTGGCTGTATGGTCCTCACAAGCTGCTTTTCTGTTGCTTTTTCCCAACGATTTGTCTTTATTTTAGTTGTAATTCCAGTTTGGTCCTGGGAGATGGTCTATGTAGCTTCCATTCACTCTGCGCCATTTTGGAATCTTTTTTTTTTTTTTAATGACATCCTAACAAACAGCTTAGACTGACCTGAGCATGAATTTGTTCTGTTACTGCCAAAACCATCTTCCCACAACCATCCCACTCCACCCTCTCTGCACCCAACACCTCACCTTTTCTGTGCAAGGCATTGAGGAAATTTTTCCCCTGCCCCTTTTCTGCTCTTGGGCTCTCCAGTCCACAGCGTAGGAGTGATCAGACACCTAACTCTCTGATTAGTTTTGACCCTAAAGGGCTAAGGAAGTCACCAAGCCTGCTTTTATTGAAGGCTGTAAGCCAGAGGCAGTCAATCAGTTTTTCCACTTCATCCGTGGCCTAACCCAGACCCCACTTATTTGAAACCAAACCATTTTATTCACTCTTTAAGAGCTATTTATTGAGTTTTACCAGTACTGGGCTCTCTTCTAGGAGCTGAGGGTGAAGTAGTTAAACTAACATAGTGTCTTCACCTTCATAGGGAATTGAAATAGAGAGAGGTGAATTCATTTGATGAAGGTCACTGAACGAACCAGGCTTAGCCGCCCTCCAGGTATCCTCACTCCCAGAAATCATGGAGATGTTTTTCTACTGTTATAGTTTTGACCTTGGATGCTCAAGATTCTGAATGTGTGTGTGTGTGAAAGAGAGACACAGAGAGAGAAGTATATGTGGTACACGCTTAGCTAACCAGATCCTACTAATACCTTAAGTTCAATTAGCCCATTGCTTACCATGACCTCATATATGACGTAGTCCATGTCCTCAATATTATTCTCTGTTTAGGTAAATTTTAGATGATAGTGACTTAAGCATATTAAATCTTTAGTAAATATTTATAGAACAAATGAATGAACACATAGATGTGAAATATCTGGAGAACAATTTACCAGGTCTGCATTCATTGTGCAGAAATTTACAGTGAAACAGATAATTCACGAATGGAAAAGAACCCCAGAATGAGGATGATCTGAGAAAGTCAACCCACTAATTTGAAAATGTTCTATTTCCCAAACAGGCTCCCTTCTAGTTTCTTTACTGAGGGTCAACTATGGAATTGGTTTCACACAAATTGATATTGTTCCCAAACCCATTTTCAGATTTGCTAGGATGTCTGCAAGGGCTGCCTGTGGTGATTTACATAGCAAATGCACTCTCACCCCAGATGCCTGAACTGTTCCAGCAGGAGATGCCACCACTCCAGCTGTTCAGCAATCAGTGTGAATTACTCTTTGCCATCACTGCCTATGGGGTCAGTGGCCGAAATGGTCAGGACACACAGGCATGTTCAGCCCAAGTTTGCATACATTTTCCCTCTCCACCAATGTCTCAAAGCTTCATCGTTATTAATAATTAGTCTTTATTACAACCTGAGAGATTTCATGAGAGTGAAAGAATTAGTTCCATTTGCTAAAATGAGCATGATATTTTGAATTTTTAATATGCTCTCAGTGGCTATGTCCTGCCTTGCCACATTTTCGGGGCTAAATTATTCCGGGGGTGATTTTTTTTATTTCTCGGGGGCCTGCTTGACTGGTAAGGAGGCGAGCTTTAGCTCTGACATCCACAGTGCATATTCAACTCACGGTGAGAATTATATCTAATGTATTTTCTGAAATGTAGAAAACAATATTGGAGAAGAAACTAGAAATCAAAAGGTAATAAGGTTTGAGGAACAATTCTGCCACGGCTGTCAGAACGCTGATAAAAGACTCTCTCTATTTTGATCAGCCATTTCAAACTTCTGAGAAGGAAAAAGACAAGCGACCCAGAGCTGTACTTGGCTTCCCCAGTGACTGAAAGGAAACGCCAGAGACAGCTGGAGGCTCCGGAGCTAAGGGTAAGAAACCTGTGTCATGTGTTACAAATCTCATGCTGCCCTTTTGAAGAACTGAGTCTTGGCACCCACCATCCACACATTCCCAGAGAGCAGCAGATTGACTTAATGCCCAACGGCCTCCCTGGAAGAGGAGAAAGGACGCTCTTGGAATAATTTCTGATGATGGACAGGGTGTTTTGCACGCTGGCTCTTTTGACAAATCAGCATTGCCCTAAAGAATTTTTATGAATCTGAAAAAATGTCTATTTGTGAGGAATCAGTAGCTTTTAATTTCATGTTATTTTATTTTGTATATTTTTATGTATATGTTTATTTTTATTTACATATTTTATATTTTATTTATTTATGGCTATTATTGAACAAATATATATTTCTTAATATATTTCATATTAAAACATAAGAAATACTTTGGGAAGGGAGGGTTATTTTACACTGGGTTCTCCAGAGGCCTAGGTAGAGACAATAATTTAGTTTCCAACAGTTTATTTGCAGGGGATCGTAGGAAGATCAGACAGAGGAGTGGGGAAAGACAGCTGGGATGGAAAGAAAGCCCACACGGATGTGTTAGGAGCAGGACGGCTCTGGGTATCGAGGGCTCAGTCCTTTAAGAAGCATCTTTCTTTTTTAAAAAAAACATGTTTTTATTGACTTTTTTATATAGAGAGAGAGATAGAAACATCAATGTGAGAAAGAAACACCGATTGACCGCCTCCTGCACTCCCCCTACTGGGAATCGAGCCCGCAACCCAAGCATGTGCCCTGAACGGGAATTGAACCAGGACCTCTCAGTCCATGGGATGACACTCAATCCACCGAGCTACACCAGCTACGCCATTAGGAGGCTTCTAATCCACTTTGTAAAACATGGCTCAGAGTTATCTCATCAAAAAGGTATTTATTCACCAACATTTATTATATCATTGGTGGAGAGCTGCTGCCAGGGACACCAAAGACTTGGGGCTTGGGATTTGTGCAGACTGAGCACACTCCTGGAGCCAGAGAAAGCCCTGATGCAGAAACTTAGATGTGTTGGTAGTAAGAAGCTGTGGGCGGACCTAGAAGCAGTGAGCTCCGGGAAGAGATGAACAGTGTGTCCAACTCCTATGTGCATAGAATCATTTTTAAGACACTAAATGAACAATCCAGTAAATAAAGGATGAGAATTTGGTCAAGTATTCTGGGACTTGAAAAACTGCTCCTCTTGTCCTCTGTTTTCCCCAGTGATTTTTCAGAGTTTTCTAAAAAGAAAAAAAAATTTGAGAATTGCCTGTAAATAAAAGAAACACAAAAGCATTCTCTCCATGTATTCTGCAGACAACCTCTAGTTTTGCTGCTTTCCCAAACAGTTCTGGCCCTAGCTCATACCAATCATCATTTGCTGTTTTCTATCCTTTTAGTGTTCAAAGTGTTCTGACCCTTATTGACTCATTTGACCTTGGGAGGGCAGACAGGACATTTTCATCTACATTTTTACAAGAAAAAGCTAAAAGCACATAACCATTAAATGAATTATTCATCAATAGAGCTAGGGATAGAACCTAGGTCTCAATAAATATTTACTGAGCATCTATATTCTAGAAACTGTGCTCAGTTTTCGACATACGGAGATTAATAAGACATAGCACTCATCGTTGAAGAAGTCACAGGCTACTAAGCAAATAGATGTATGAAAGATGTGATCATGATACAGTGTGGTATTCACTAAAATAGATATTAAGAAAATACTGTAGGAATACAGAAGAGTTAGCAGGTAAATCTTTCTGGAGGAGTTGGTTGGGTGTTATTGGTCAAGATGGGTCGGTTGTAGTATGGGTACAAATAGCTCCAAACTTTTAGGACTTTAACACCATTGGCATTTATTTCTCACATATAAACTTTCTGCTGTGGTCTGCTCACTTACCTGGGGCACCCTCCTCTATGTGGTGACACAGAGGTCCAGGGCTATCAAAAAATTCACCAGCCTATAGCACCAAGTGAACAGTTGACTTCCTTAGTTGGCTCAACAAAGGAAGAGAAACTACAGAGAGTTTTGCAGACACTTGACTGCTTCCATGCAGAAGTAACAAAGGAACTCCTCATGATGCATTGGCCAAAGCAAACCACATGGTCACACCTTAGTTCATCGGGGTGGGAAGTGCAGACTTGTATGAATCTGGAAAGAGAAAAGAATCAGAAATACTGGCAAACAGCATAATTCCCTTCCAAAAGAATGGTATATTTGAAGTAGGTCTAGAATAATGATGAGGGGAAAGGCATTCTTAGCAGTCAAAATAATCTGTCTAAAGGCACAGAGATATGACATGACCCAAAATGTTCAGAGATTCAAAGTTCGAGAACTTTGAGGAACCCTAAGTTCTTCAAAGTGGTAGGAAAATGTGTATAGGGAAGTGGTAGGAGATAATGAGGTTAACAAGAGCCAGATAATTAAGGGCTAAATAGTTTGGGATGTATTATTATGGAACGAACAGCAGTTTATAAGCAAGAGACACATGGTCAGCTGCATTTTTTTTAGAAAGACATCATGTTAATGGAAAATCACTGCATTGTGATACCTCTAAGGAAATGCACATTTCTAAGTCTGTCTAAAAGTGACTATACAAGCAGAATGAGTGTTTAAAGATGGGAGTAATAGCAAATGTCAGATAGATTGAATTAGGCTGTGTCATATCAACCCTGGCTTGGCCTAATTCCCCTTGATGTTTTGGGTTCATTGGCACTAATGTACATAAGTACCAAAGCATAGAAGCAGGACCCATTCTTCACGTCTCTCATTGGAGGGGCATAGATGGAGTGATCTCTCAACCATGTGCTCTTGTTTATGGTTTTACCTGGCAAGTCTGTAGTCATTCTTTTCTATTTTGTGGATCAAAGAATTAGGTAGTAGATATTTTTTACTGTTGTCAGTCTTAAATAGGGTAGATCAATCTTTTATATAAAAGATGGGTAGCAAAGATGGAGGGCAGGTCTATAAATCAAAGACTAAGTTTTAGGTGTGAGCCAAAATAACATTATTTGGAATGTTTGTCATCATAGGCTGATTAGAAAGTGGCATTGTATCATCTCAATTCTCTCATCTGTATCTTTTACAAGCACCCTAGAGAAAAATGTACATTGACGTGTGCTTAAGCTTATGATTCAGTGGTTTATTAGTTACCAACGTGATAATGAGAACAATGGACACATAGTAGGCCTTCTATGTAGGAAAATGACTTGAACTAAATTAATTATGTATGCTTCTTTTGCCACTACAGTGTAATTTCCTTAAGAGCAATGCTTACTTCCTGTGGGTCTTTCTATCCCTAGTACATATCTATGTCTGATTCATTAGTGTCTGGTGTTCAATATATGTTGATTGAATGGAACTGAACTGACCAAATAACCACTCCCAAGTGCTAATTGGTACTACACCAGCCTAAAAGAATTAACACAACATGCCAACAAGTGAATAGATTGCTCTACAGTATCTAATCAAGCCAAGTCAAAGCAGACCATTTATTTGGAATATATACCTAAGGTAAAGGAGACACATTCACAACTTGACCCATACACACAGTCTTAAAGAATAAGTTTGCACAATCAGAGATGGAGGTCAAAGCAATCTGTCATGATGTTCTTGGCCAGTTAGATACATTACTCTAATTCAGCCTCAAGCAGCAACAGCCAGCCCACTTTACAAACAGCATATGAAGACATTCTCCTGCTGATTCTGTCTAACAATTTTACTTAGGAGAAAAAGCCTAGAGGGTAGTTTTCAACGAATGACATAACACTCTTCAGGATTTCTCATTAAGCCTAGCCAAGGTCTTGTAGGTTGGCCTTTGTGGGATTGCTTTCCAGCCAGATAGTGAAGCCACTGCACTAGGTTTGATGTCATCATCTTGTGACATGAATGGACAAAAATAGAATCCTGAAAATTTAGTAAATATGTCCTTGGTGGCTCATTTTGCTGTTTTTTGTTTTTCAGAGTTTCAAGGGACCAATAGAACCAGCATTCCTCATTCTTGACTTCTATGCTCATTATATACCCAATCCTTAACACTTCCTTTTTCTCTATTCTACCATCCCTATTGATTTCACTAAAAGTTTATTTTAATTTGTCTATTTTTTTCTCCCTCCACCATCACCACTACATTCCTTCAATCATTCTTCTTCTTTTAGCCAGAATGTTTTAAACTTAAAATCAGATCATGTTATTCCTTTGCTTAAAAGCTTTCCATGGTTTCCAAAAGCTGTGGAAACCTGCCACAAGACCCTTCATGCTCTCAGTACTGCCTAACTCTTCAAACTCATCTGTTACCCCTTACTCCTCAACATACCACCATAGTCATCATTCATTCACCTTCTTCTTCCCAGAGGCCTAAAGTGCTTCCCCTCTCCTAACACGTGCACTCTCCTTTTGATCTAATTAACTCCTCCTATTCATCCTTGTATTGTCACCACAAACCCTACCCACTTGGGAATGTCTTTCATACCCCATCTCATTCCTCAGACTAATTACTGTCCTTCTGTTAAATAATCTCATAGCACCCCACACATTTTTTTCAAAGCTCTTAGAATTATAATTTTGTGGTTCTGTATAATAGGAGGATGTGAATTGCGTCTGTTTTGCTTGCCATTATATTCCCAGCACCAGATGTGGGGCCTGGCCCATAGTGGGCCTTCAATATATACTTGAATGAATGAAGAGTGTCTTTGTGTTCATGAGTGTATGCGTGGAGTGCATAAGAAGGTGAGTGATCGGGGCTCATTCAGAAAGCCTGCTTTATATGCAAACCATTTCTAGCAAACTACGTTTGATATTTCAAGGATCCGAAATAGACCTATATTAACTTTCAATCAATATTGAATTTTGCTTCCAGGGTAGAATGCGAATTTGTTATTCATGATATTTAAATTAATTTTACATTTGCATTCATAGTCATATTTTTATTTCAGTTACTTCCTTCTTCCTTTCACAGTCAAGTAAAAAAGAACTATATTGTATATCAATGTATGTCCTCTTCTCCCACCCAAGCTTCAACCGATTGCAATCTGGCTTTAGATTTTATTTTTGCAATGAAACTCTTTTGTGTGTGTATCAGCCTCATAGTGATGTGATCAGCTAGGAATGCCTGGGGGGCACTCATGTGGGCTGCTTGTGGCATAGCCCACAAACATCTTCCCCCCAACACACACTGGAGCCAATATTGTGGCTGGACCAGCCCTTGTGGTTCTTATGATTGCAAGATGAATCTCATTAACAATCACCCAAGAACTTTGAAAAGACAAGGTTTATTAGTCTCAAGTCCTGGAGGGCACATGGCACACACAGGGCTACAACACAATGTCAAAAGAGAGAGAGAGAGGAAAGAGGGCATGGAACAAGGTTCTGCATTTATTTGGGAGGAGGATAGAGTGCCAAGGGTTTTGCAGTTTCACTCTTTATTGGTAAAATTAAAACACAAGAATGGGAATTAAAAATGGGAAAGAAAAAAACAGGATAATTCAAATGGTCAGCTGTCCAGGTTACCCAGGGATTTCTAAAAGGGGAACTTCAAGGAGGAGGTCTGGTTCCTAAACTAGCCGTGTAGCTGGAATGTGTTTATTCCAGATGGGAGTCTTTGAAATGGATGCCTCGGCAATCAAAAGCTTAATGTCAGGCACTCACATTACAATGAAAAAGCTAATGTCTGACAGTTGGACTGTCTCCATTTACCTTGCTAACGATACCAACAACTTCCAAATCACTACTGGATTCATTTTAGTCATAATCTCATTTAACCCCACAGGAGAATGTGACATTGTCAAGCAAACTCCTCCTTTCTGGACCTCACCTCTTACTGTCTGAGCCATCTTCTCATCACCTTTCCTCCATCACCCTGCTAACCTCTTTTCCCAGTCTTGCACTTTATCCTCAGCAAAGCAGGCAGAAAGATACAACCTTATACATTTCCCAACCATATCACACTCTTTCCTGCTTCTGTCCTGTGCACATGCTGTTGCCTCTTTCTGGAAATCCCTTCTCCTGTTTGTCTACCTTGAAACTTCACTTCAACCTTGCCTCTTGTTGAAATAAAATTCTAGGACCAAGATGGAGCTGCTCTGGCCTGGTGATGAGGGTGGGTGGGCACCTCAACAAACCCAAACTTAGGTAACTTGTCTCTGTAAATGTTCCACTTGGCCAGCAATGCAGTATATCCAGTCAGCCAGTCTCCAAATGATAAGCCAACTCTGGGCTCTATACTTACTTCCTTGCTTCTTATTCATTTTCTATTTTTCTCTTCCTTGTGTCCTATTCTTTATCGTATAAAACTTCGTGCCTTCTGGTCCTTGAGAACAAAGTCCACTTTATGAAGCATTCAGTACAGTTTGTTTGTATCACCTACATTGTCCTCTTTAGTCGTTTTTAGCAGACATTAACTCCTGTAGGACTAGACATTTGCACTCTGAAAAAAACATGGTGTTTTCTACTTTATGTCCTTTTTCTGTACATTTAATTTATTTAGGTGCCTCTTAATTTTAAAAATAAAATTCCTATGGACAAAACTTCTTATCTAGATGATGCTAAGGGAAACAAGGGGATAGAATTTTGATGTGTTGACTTTCAAACCAGTGTGATTTATTGCATGATTATTTGATGTGTTGCTGGGCCCCACAACTTTGAAAGAAGACACAGCAAAATCTAGCTAAAAAAAAAAACCACCAGAAAAAAAAAACAAAAAAAACATATCTCTTTTCAGCTACGGGAGTGTGGGATTACAGAGGACTGAATATCCTTCCAGAATGACATTTCCTTCCAGCTTGGGCAGCCGTCAAATCCCCCACCTTCCACTGAGAATACTGGCCAGTCCCCTTGGAAGGTTGATAGGTCAGCTTCATAATGTCCTCCTTGTCTGAATTCATTAAAGGTCTCTAAAAAACTGCCAGGGTTACAGATCACTGCATATCCCGAGTGCTTGTACCCATCAGCCAACTCTTCTCTGCCCTAATTGTCCTGACAACTGGCTGAGTGAGTGTAGCTACCATCACATTGGGTCACTGGTGCAACACAGAGAGTCCACGATCTCAGACCTCCTCTCTCCTCCCGTTCTCCCTCACTAGGCCCTTTCTCAGGATGCCCCAACTCCCTTACCCCACAGGGTCTGATCCTTCATGAGACACTCTTTTCTTCCTGGAGCCTCTTTTGTACTTTCTCAATCTCCCACTTTGAAGAGAAGAAAGACCTGTTAGAAACAGTGATTTAAAGGGTGGGTCATGTGCTCTCCTAGGGCTGGTCTGATGGTGGACAGGGAAACACTGGTGAGAGACTCCTACTGGACTCAGTGGGACCTCACTTCCCACCAGTGATTGACTTCCCGTAGCTCTTCTCTACTGTAACTTCAAAAGGTTGTTTGTTTTTTTGTTTGTTTGTTTGTTTGTTTGGCTGCTTTCAGATGGGAAGCTTCCCCTCACAGAAGTCCATTTTATTGTAATTAAGAAGTGTTTTAGATAAAAATAATTCCCTTGCTCTTTATGCTTTCGTTAAAATTGATCAGTCAGCCAGCCATGTCTGTTTTAAAAAGGATTGTGAGAGCTGTCATTTCCTCTTCTTTTCTTTTCTTGGAAATCATGCAAACATCACAAGGAGAACATGACACAGGAATGCAAAGTCCAAATGAAACCTGGAACTACATCATAAGTCAAAGAACTGCCGAAACAATCGGAAACTGAGCAGGGAATGTTTGGGGAGAGAAAACCAAGAGAGGGCTCCAATCTCAGCATCTGTGGCGCCTTAAACCTCTCTGAGCGGAGAACACCGAACACAGCCCAGACCCTGGGTCTGCAGCAGGTGGGTGCCTGGCTGCAGTAAGGCAGGACTTCACACTAATAGTCCCAACGCCTTGAAGACTTCTGCAAGGCTGCGCTTGGTCCAGGCCCTTCTGCCACCCGAATCTTCTGCTGGTCTCCCACCCCCAAAATTTGTCACATAGCTCATTTTTATTTCCTACTTTTATCTTTCTATTCAGCCTCCCTTCTTCGAAAACTGTTTAGTTCTTTCAGGCTACCCGTTAGTTTTGCTCTTTCCTGTTGCTGCTTACATTCATTTAATTCGACTTTTAATTTTTGCTCAACTGTAGAAGTTTCTGAGATTAAAAATCAGTCTTAAATCTCAACCATAGCCCTGTCCATTCTTTAAAAGGCAATTCACAGAAAACCAGTTTGCTGAAGGATCACTTTGTTGAATGACATTTCTTTGAATATATAAAAATACAAAAAAAAACACACAAAAAGTTTACATTAAAACTTCTAAAGGAGAATTTCTTGAATGTACACAATGGATTAGAATATATATATTTCTTATGACTATGTTAATAAATATATTCTTTTTGAATACATTCAATGAAAATGTTACATAAATACATTCCATTTAGCCAAATTTTAAGAAATGTTTAATTTATTAAAAGTTAACCCTAGTTTAGCTTTCTTATGAATATATTCTTTCAAATAAGCTTTCAAATATATTCTTTCAAATAAATATATCTTTCTCTTAAAAAATTTATTTCAGCCTTCCTGAGGTATATTTGACAAATAAATCTGTAAGATGTTTAAAGTGTGCATTGTGGTGATTCAGTATACATGTATATTGTGAAAGGATTCCTTCCATTTGTTAATTAACACATCATAAATATACCCCTTATTCTGGTTTAAAAGTATTTGTATTCTACTTTTAACAACCCTTAATTATACAATAGAGTGTTATCAACTATAGTCACCATGTTTAAAATTAAACACTCAGAACTTACTCATCTTTTAGCTGAAGGTCTGTACCCTTTTAACAATCTTTTCCTTTTTCTCCTCCCCCCTCCAGCAACCCCCCCCCCCCAGCCACCCAGCCTTTGGCAAATACTTCTGCACTCCCTGTTTCTATGAGTTTGACTTGTTTCCTTCTTCTCTTCTTTCCCCTTCTTTTTTTAGACTCCATATATAAGTGATACCATCAGTATTTTTCTTTGTCTGGATTATTTCACTTAACATAATGCCATCAATATCCATCCATGTTGTCACAAATGGCAGGATTTTCTTCTTTCTCATGGCTGAGTAATGGTTCTTTGTACATACACCACATCTTTATGTATTCGTCCATTGATGTACACTTAGGTTGCTTCCATGTCTCGGCTACTGTGAATAATGCTTCGATGAACATGGGAGTGCAGATATCTCTTAAATATTCTGTTTTCATTTCTTTTGCATATATATCCAGAAGTGAGATCACGGGTAGTATGGTAGTTTTATTTTTAATTTTTTGAGGAACTTCCATACTGCTTTGCAATATATATATATGAATATATTTCATACATTATTCTTATGAATACAGTACATCTCAGCTTTTGGCATTTCATTTGAAAATTTCCAGTTTTAAACTATTATTATTTTGCAAATTCTTTTGAAGTTACATTCTGTCTTATAAACATTTTGGCATTTTTAGGGTTTAGGTTTTGCTGTGTGAATAATGACCAAAGTTACCAATGTAATACACAATAGTTCCTTTAACTATGTAGAAAGTTTATAACAATTAGTATACTGTAGAATGTTTATAGCAGTTTTCATGGATTTTGGTATTTTTACTCTATATTGAGCTATATAATGAACACAGAAAAATGCAAAAATATTATGATTATATAGCTCAATGAATTGTAACATATGTATATGCCTGTGTAACAGATCCAGGTATAGAACATTTCTAGCACCCAGAAAACCCTCTCCTTGTACCCCTTTCTAGTCCATAACTCTTCAGACCTCTATCACTATAGATTAGTTTTGTCTTTTCAGGACAGCTTTTAAAGAAATGTACAATTTGCGTCTGTCCGGGCTCCCTGCTGCCTCAGCTATTGGAAGCTGGGCAAAGCGAAGAACTTTGTGTTGGTGGAAGAAAGACAAAGGCTACCAGTCCCAGGAAAGGGAGAATGAGGGCAGAGGAGGAGAGACAGGCACGGAGAGAGTGTAGAGACTCCAGAATCCTGGAGTTGTGGCTTCCCACAAGCCACTTAGAGCCTGCAAATCCAGCCAATATTAAGTATGAGAGGTATTATAAACAATTGAGATAATCTGTTTTAGATAAATAAGTAAACGTGGGAAATGGTTCATTTGATAAATTGATCTTTTCGTTGGCTGCCGACTCGTGGTGAGACACTCTGAGTCCACTGGAGCTTCTTTTTCTTATAACACCCAAGCTATCATACAGACTGAAGTCCGACTTTGGAACCAAGAAGGAAGGTTTGGGTACATCAATACGGTTCTCAGCTGAACTTCATTCATCCAGAGATAATGATAACAGAAACAGACTTAGGGGGTTCATGGCGAGAGAAACCTACCAACTCCTGACCCATGAGGAAGTCTAGTCTGTCCTGACAGGCCTGCTGCTAGTCAGCTAGCCCTGAACAAGGATGTTAAGATGACCTTGAGTAGCTCCGGGTAAAAATTCACAATTTGACGTCAGAACCCAGTTGTCACAATGATACTAATTATTGTTTCAGACCCTGTGTAGAACTGACAAGATCTGATCATAGATGGTGTTCAGTGTGTGAGTGAGGGGAACCAAGAAGAGGGGAAAACAAGGACAACCCAGAGTTTTCAGGCCTTATCAAGTAGCTTCAAGGTGGTGTCATTTGCTAATTGGGAAAAATAAAGATATGTGGGAAAATATTAACCTCAGTTTGAGTTTCTTACAAGATGGCCAAATGAATATGGCAAGTAGGCAGTTGGATTTGCAAGCCTTCAAGTGAATGGAAAGAGATAAAGTTAGGAATCTTCAACATATAGATGATATTTAAAGCCATGGGAAAAGCAGTGTTTTTAGAATTGTGAGTCATAATCCATTAGTGTTATTACACTAATTTAGTGGGTTAAAACTAACTTTTAAAAAAATATGAAATAGATTAGGCTATAGTGCAGTAAAATAGAAAATAGAAAGACTCATATAGTCTCATAAACTAACATTTTGTGAAACTGTTAATTCCAATATATGTAATATATAAACTATATGTTATATTATATACACATACACATATATACACACATACAAACACATATAGCTATATGTATCTGGCATACATGTCATTAAGGGGAGGGTGAAGAAGAGACGAGAAGAGGGCCAAGAAAGTAAGTCCTGATTGACAACAACACTTGCAAATGAGGAACTGGAAAATAATTCTGAGATGCAGTAGCTGGTGTTGGTATAAGGAACACTGGAAATACAAGTGCCATAAAATTTAAGAGAGAATGTTTCAAATAGTGGAGAATTGGCAAGTGGGGATTTGGTTCCTTGGAAATTATTGGTGACTTTGGTACAGTCCTTTGAGTGGATAGTGGGAAAGAAGCCAGATGGATGTGGGTTGATGAGTAAATGGGGGGGGGAGGTTTAGAAAATGGAGAGATGGTATTTGTATAATTCTTCAGGTTTGACTATGGAGGGGCTAAGATTGAAGGGGACAGGATGGTACAATGTGCTTTTTGAAAGTAAAATAATAATTTGAATATAATTATTTTTAGAGATGAGGGAATATAGAATGTATCTGCTTCACTACTCCATTTATTCTAGCTCTGATGTTGGTTTCCTGGCTTAGACCAAAGCCCACAGCATAGGTAAAGTGGGAGTGGATGCCTGGAGCAGTACTGAGAAGGATTATGAGTCTGTGTTTAGCAGCACATTGCTATCCTTGACTTGGGTGAAGATTTTGGAAGACAGGTAGATGAAAAATTATTTTAAAAAAAGAATGACAGTGTTTAGTGGTTAGATTTTGCCCAGTTGCCTTAAGAAAACCAGAGCAGTCAGCAAAATTATCTTGAATAACTATGGGTCTGGGAATGTATTAGGTAGTACATTCACAGAAACAAAACAGCAGGTGATATTGTACCATCCAGGAACTTATAATAAATATAGGGAGATAAGTCATATACACAAAACTAAATGATAGTATGTTATTTCATGCCTCAATGGTAGAGAAAGTAAATGCTACAAAAGAGGATAATTAAAATGTGCTGTTGGAGTTGAGAAAGTTTCACTGAGCAGTGTTTTTAGAACTGGTGTGGATCTCGACCCATTAAGGAGCTAGACTGACAGGGCTGGTGTGACAAAGAACTACAGGTTGAGCGGCTTAAACAACAGAAACGTATTTTCCCACAGTCCTGGAGACTAGAAGTCCAAGATCAAGGTGTCAGCAAGGTTGTGTTCTTCTGAAACCTCTCTCTTTGGCTTATAGGGAGTCATCTTCCTTTGGTGTCTTCACATGGTCTTCCCTTTGTTGTGTATCTGTCTTAAACTCCTCTTCTAATAAGGACACCAGTTACATTGGATTAGGGTCACACCAATGACCTCATTTGATTTTACTTACCTCATTTAAAATCTTATCTCCAAATATGATCACATTCTGAGGTACTTGGGGTTAGGACTTCAAAATATAAGTTTTAGGGAGGCACAATGCAGCTCATAACAGACATCATAATGAAACCAATTTAGTTATTTAAAATCAGCATGTATAAAGAAATAAAATAGAATAATGTACGATAGAATAGAAAATGGTGTGTATCCTATTAAATAATTTATTTTTATATGTTATAGTAAAAACAATCACAGAGGACCCTGGAATGAATGAATATATATATAATCTTAGAAAGTAAGGAAAGGAGAGAGGAGAGAGAGAAACATTGAGGTGGAAGAGACACATCGATTGGTTGCCTCCCACATGCACTCCTACCAGGGATTGAACTCAAAATCTGGGTAGGTGCCCTGACTGAGAATCAAACCTGCCACCTGACAGAGGAAGGATTACATGGGAACAAAATGAACAGGAGATAAGTGGATATCAAACATGACATTTTCTTGGGTGATAAAACGCACCTAGCTGGAAATAAACTCTTAGGCCAAGATGTAGTTAGACCTTAAGGGTGGATCATAGTATGGTCTTGAGAGTCAAGCTAAGAACATGGAGTTTTATCCTATTGGCAAAGGACGATTTTAAGCAGTGATGAAGATACTAAGTTATAAAGATACTCTGGTGATTTAATTGGTGAGGGGAGTCCAGAAGAAAGATGAGGGTTTGGCGGTTGTTAGGTTTCTCTGACATAGATTAAGGAGGGCCTAAAACAAGCTGGTGACAGTGGAAAAGGAAAAAGAAAGATGACTGCCAGATATAAGTCAGACACAAATATCAGTAGGACTTGACTGAATAAATATGAGACAGAGAAAGACAACTTATGAAGGTGGAAGGGGTTCTGGTTTTAAGGAAGTATGTAGAAGTGTGTTATCTAATATGGTAGCCACTAGCCACATGTGGATGCTTCAATTTAAATTAAAAAAAAAAATTCAGTTCCTCAATAAAACTAGCCACATTTCAAGTGCTCAGTAGCCCTGGGTGGCTAGCAGCTACAGCATTGAATAGTGCAGATAGGGAAAATCCACCATCACAGAGTTCTACTGGCCAGAGCTAGAGAGCGTTTACTTAGAGAATTTTCTTTTGAGAGGATAGTTGAGCATCCATGTTTTTCATACTCAGAGGCATTTTCAGCTATAACTTTGATAACATTATTTTATTATCACTAGAAAATCCCATCTGTTCTCAAATCATTTACTCATTAGCCTATTAAATTTCTACCATTAGTTTCCATTGCTTGGGCTTAAGCACCACAGAGATCCAATTAAATACCAAATAATCTAAAAGAGGCATGAGGAAACTATCATCAAGGAGCTTTAAAATTTTTTTAATGTGTAAAAGGTAAAGGAAAATATGGTGTTTTTTAGAGTTAGTACCAACTTTTAAGCATCCATTAGAAGGAGGAAGAGTTAATTAGCTACTCTATAGAAAGAAAATGGAAACCCCCAAAGAGTCAGCTTTTTGGAGGTAAATAAGTGCTTTTACGGCCTGACTTTCTGGTTAAGAACCAGTTTAAAATAGAGGGAAATGTTTGCATATATTTGCTAATTTCATCCTGTGAGGTAGCTATTATTTTTTGCATTTTATAGCATGAGGAAAGTGTATATGGAGTTCACTAACTTGGTCAAGGTCATTTCAGTAGTAAGTGACAGAGCCAGGATGTGCACTCAGGTCTTTTGACAAATTCAAGTGTTCTCACAAGCTTTAACCACCTATTCATGGGAACACAAGCATCTCAGATTACTTGCTGGTTGAGTGATGGGATAGAGCAATTGCTTGAATTTTTATTGGGATATTAGTATGTCCTGAGGGTATTCTCTTTTTACCTTGCTTTAAAGTTGGTGGTATCCAAAAGTTTGGTGTATGGTCAACACTTGGACAAATTGGTAACGTTCAAACATTTCACTCTATTTTACCAACTTAGTTCTAGGTAATATGTACTGTGAAACAGCTTATATGACTGAATTTATCATTATCACCTACTAAGATATATTTTATCTGGTAGAATTTCTCCACCTTTACTGGCTGACCAAACACCTTCAAACTTAATCCAACTAACATGCCTCAAACTATAGAAAATCATTTTAGCATAGTACTGGAAGTCTTAGCCACAGCAATCAGACATGCAGAAAAAATAAAAGGGATCCAAATTGGAAAGGAGGAAGTGAAACTGTCATTATTCGCAGACGACATGATATTATATATAGAAAACCCTAAAGACTCCATCAAAAATCTACTAGATTTAATAAATGAATTTGGCAAAGTAGCAGGATACAAAATTAACGTCAAGAAATCAATGGCATTCTTATACACCAATGATGAACTCACAGAAAGAGAAACTAAAAAAACAATCCCATTTACCATCGCGGCAAAAAAATTAAGATACCTAGGAATAAACTTAAGCAAAGAAGTAAAGGACCTATTTGCATAAAACTACAGGACATTGAAAAAAGAAATAGAGGAAGATATAAAAAAGTGGAAGCACATACCTTGTTCATGGATTGGAAGAATTAACATCATTAAAATGTCCATATTACCCAAAGCAATCTATAGATTCAATGCAATCCCCATCAAAATACCAGTGACATATTTCACAGAACTAGAACAAATATTTCAAAAGTTCATATGGAACCAAAAAAGACCCCGAATAGCCACAGCAATCTTGAAAAAGAAGGACAAAGTAGGTGGGATCACAATAGCGGATATCAGGTTATACTACAAAGCTACTGTAATCAAAACAGCCTGGTACTGGCACAAGAACAGACATATAGACCAGTGGAACAGAACAGAGAATCCGGAAATTGACCCAAGACATTATGCTCAATTAATATTTGACAAAGGCAGCAAGAGCATACAATGGAGTAAAGACAGCCTCTTTAATAAATGGTGCTGGGAAAATTGGACAGCTACATGCAAAAAAATGAAACTAGACCATCAACTTACACCATACACAAGAATAAACTCAAAATGGATAAAAGACTTAAATGTGACTCGTGAATCCATGAAAATCCTAGAAGAAAGTGTAGGCAACAACATTTCGGACATCATACACAGCAGAATCTTCACTGATACATCACCTAAGGCAACAGAAACAAAGGGAAAAATGAACACATGGGACTACATCAAACTCAAAAGCTTCTGCACAGCAAAAGAAACAACCATCAAAACAGATAGGGAACCCACTCTATGGGAGAGCATAATTGCCAATGATACATCAGATAAGGGGTTAATCTCCAAAATATATAGAGTGCTCATACAACTCAACAAAAGGAAGACAAAGAACCCAATTAAAAAAAGGGCAGAGGAACTAAATAGACACCTCTCCAAAAAGGACATACAAAGGGCTAACAGACATATGAAGAAATGCTCAACATCACTAATCATCAGAGAGATGCAAATTAAAACAACAATGAGGTATCACCTCACACCTGTCAGAATGGCCGCCATCAACAAATCAACAAACAACAAGTGTTGGCGAGGGTGTGGAGAAAAGGGGACTCTAGTACACTATTGGTGGGAATGCAGACTGGTGCAACCACTGTGGAAAACACTATGGTGTTACCTCAAAAAGTTACAAATTGAATTGCCATTTGACCCAGTGATCCCACTTCTAGGAATATACCCTAAGAAGCCTGAAACACCAACCAGAAAGAATACATGTACCCCCATGTTCATAGCAGCACTATTTACAATAGCTAAGATCTGAAAACAGCCCAAGTGTCCATCAGTGGATGAATGCATTAAAAAGATGTGGTACATGTACACAATGGAGTACTACACAGCTGTAAGAAAGAAAGATCTCTTATCCTTTGAGACGACATGGAGGGACCTTGAGAGTATTATCCTAAGTGAAACAAGCCAAGCAGAGAAAGACAAATATCACATGATCTCACTTATTTGTGGAATATAATGAACATAACAGTCTGAGGAACAGGGTAGACCCAGAGATGTGGAAGTAGGGTATAGACTGACACCCCTCAGAGGAAGGGATGGGGGGAGGGAGGAGATAAACCACAGAACTTACGCACATATATGCATAGCTGATGCACATGGACAACAGGGCTGGGGACGGGGTGGGTGGATGGGGAGGAGGGTGTCAATGGGGAAAAAAAGGAGAAACATCTGTAACAAAAATAAATTAATAAAAAATAAATAAGAAAAATAAAAAATAAAAAATAATAATAATAATAAAAAAAAAAGAAAATCATTTTAGTTCACTCATAGCATATCAAAACATTATCATGTTGTTCAGTGGGTAAAGCTGGGAACTAAAGAAGCTGACCGGTATGCCAACTTTTTGGAATTTCTTTTCAGATTTTTAGACAATATGATTTAGGATTCTTAATGAGTCAGATTGCTGCTGGAAAAATATTTGCTTTTGTTTTATAGGGGTATATACTTCAGCTCATTTGTAAGTGATGTCATCCCATATGAGAGTTCTCTAATTATTAATACATATGTTCTCCCCATTAGTAGCACTAATGGTGTGGTAGTAAAAATCCTGCCAAAATTTCATTGAGGCCATGTGTAACTTGCTTTTCCAGATGTATTATCCGTGACAAAATGTTGGAAACTAATTTTTCTTGTGGGTTTGAGCCATAAGAAGCTTGGATTTTATTCCTGGGAGGTTGTGTAAAGGACATTATATAACTGGAATGTGTTGAGGGAATGATGTCTGCCTCTGAAAGAAACTAGATGAAGCAAGGAAGAAAAAAAAACTTAAAAATTCCTTCCACGATCCCATATCTCTAGTATCAATTCCCAGGGGATACCCAAAGCCAGAATCCTCCAAGAATTGAAAGAAAGGCATTGAATTCAATATGTGGTAAGACTCAGAATTAAGGAGCACAGTGGGTATTAATTGTAGACCTCATAGTAGAGAATAATGTGAAATGGTATTTTCTCAATGCAGGATGTTACATTCTCATTAAGATATTTTAAAATCATCAACTTTCCTCTTCTGGCAGGTTTTATAGTTTCCGGATCTGCTTACTAGAGATAAAAATTCCATTAAGGGACTTTCTATGCCAATGATATGGCCCTTCTTGTCATGTCAAATGCAGCTGGTTTCATCTTCTCATTATTGAAACCCAGGCATTTGTGTCTGTGAAGATGCCTGTTTCTTGGTTCCAGATAGAGGAAAAATAAATTTATTTATTTTTTGATGAATTTAAATAATTCCTCCTGGGGACCACCAATCTTAGGAGATATTCCTGATTTCTGTTGACTAGAAGTTTGAGTTTCTCTGATGTGAGCTCCTTTGTTTTTCCTTCATATCCACTTGAAATTGCCCAGTTTTAATACTGACAATAATACAATGTGAAACTTCTATTAGATACTGAAACAATAATATGAAAAGGGTATTAGTAGAATCTAAATAAAATAATGAGTTTATTTAATAGTAATGTACTAATGTTGTTTTCTAGTTTGATAAATATACTATACTAATGTAAAATGTTAGCAGTGGGAGAAATTGGATGAGGGTTATATACAAACTTTCTGTAATATCTCTGCAACTTCTTTGTAAATTTAAAAATATTCCAAAATACAAACTTTACTATAAAAAATAGATAAGGTAACTACTAAAAAAAGAACTAACAGCACAGCACATCCAAACAAATGGAGGAGGGGTAATGAATTGAAAGAGAGGAAAAAAATTCAATTTATTCAGAAGAAGGTATGAAAGGAACATAAACATGTATGCACACAGATGTATGCATGTTTACACACACAAACGCGCACGCGCGCACACACACACACACACACATACACACACACAGAAAAGTAAAAAACTATTTAATACCACAAAATTAAGTGGGAGAAATAAAACATACAGTAATCACAATAAATATAAATGGCCTAAAGTCTCCAGTTACAATGACAAAGAATGTTAAATGGCTATAAAAAATGCCCAATAGCAATGTATTTTAAAAATATTTATCTACAACACTATCACAGCAAGTTTGGCAGTAAAACATGAGTAAAAAAAAATACTAAACAAATACAAACCATAGTAAAGTGGAAAAGCTATGTTAACAACATGCAAAATAGAAAGCAAGTGTATTACTAGTGATAAAAATACAAAAAAATAAAAGATTCAGTACAGTACATAAAAATAAAATTTTTACGGGCAGATATGAAAATTCCATATTTTATACATCTAATCCAGAAGCTGCAAAAAAGGCAAGGAAATGGATTCTCCCCTAGAGGCTTCAAAAGAAATGCAGATCTCATTGACACCTTGATGTCAGCATGAGGCTCATTTCAAACTTCTGACCTCAAGAATACCAAGATAATAAATTTGTGTTGTTTTAAGCTACTACATCTGTGTAATTTGTTGTAGCAACAATAGGAAACTAAAACAAACAGGTATGTCCTTTAAGAAGATATGCCAACAGTCCCATAAATATATAAAATGATGCTCAACCTTACCAATGAGAGAATTTGAAATAAAATCATGAGGTAACATTTCAATACCATCAGATTAGACAAAATGAAAAATTGATAATTCCAGGTTTATAGAGAGATATAGAGCAGTTAGAATTCTCACCCACTGCAGGTGGTGTAAATTTAGGAAAATAATTATGTATTACATAATAAATGTGAGTATACACATACCTTATGACTAATTGCTCTATTTCAGGTATCTATCTTGAAGAAATTCTTGCATATGAGCACCTGAAGACATACATAAAATCTTCAGGGCAGTACTGTGTATAATAGCAAAAACATGGAAATAATTCAAATGTTCACTAACAGGAGAATGGTGTTGGTTCTCCCTCTATACAACAAAATATTGTATAGCAGTAAAAATAAATTATATATATCTCAACGTGAATAAATCTCAGTAACATGGTAAGTAAATGAGGCTCAGCAAACAGGATTACAAACAATGTTATTCATTTACATAGAGTTCAAATAAAGAAAAAATAAAACAGTCTTTTTTTTGCAATGGTAGAATCACGAACAAAAATAATGGAACGAACAAACAATATTTAGGATAATGATTACCTGAGGTGGAGGGGTTAAACTGAGGAGAGGCACACAGGGGCTTTAAAGATGTTGGTAATGGTCTGTTCATTAATCTTGGTGCTGAGTTCACGTGTGCTTATTTTATTATTATGCTTTAAACTACACATTTAAGTTTTGTAGACTTTTATTCACGTATGTTTCACAATGTAAAAATTTAAAACATTTATTTTAATGAATAATAAATTAAAGGAGAATTGTTTTTATCTTGAAACAAATTAAAATGTCCATGTTTTAATAGTTTGGGTAAATATATTTAGTGATTCTTAAATTTTCAATTAAGAAAAGTACCAATCTTTACAAAACAATTAAAATATTCATTCATTCAGTCTTTCTTTCAATGCATATTTATTGATGCCTGTCTGTCAAGGCATAGTTGTTTCATTTAGATTACTATTTGATTAAAACATTTATAATCTTTGTTTTACATATCCAAGGGGCAATATTTTAAAAAGACTGCGTGAATATATTGATCATGCTTAACTGAAAGGTAAAAATAAAATGGATAGTGAGAGAACGTATTGGAGAGAAGTTGAAAGACAGAGAAAAACAATTACAGAAACAAGTTATCTTACAATATGGAGTCAACCAAGGAAGATGCTGAAGAAATGGTAGCCTAAAGTTAAGAACTCACTCCTGGCCCAAATCCTCATTTTCTTTTAACATTCTATTGTATATATTTCCCTCTATCTCTAGATCAAGGTACTTAACTGCATTCTAGTCCATCTCCAAAATACAGACAACTGGTTTCTCATAATGTCACAAGCAAAAGCTGAAAGTATGTAATGATCCCAGTAATGTTTCCAATATTCTCCTAGTGCCTGTGAGTCTTCGGAGAGTTTCTCAGAACAAAGTTTCCTGTGCCAGGGAGCAATGCTGGATGCATTAATAAGATGATCAAAGGCTTGTGGAGAGTGACTGAGAAAAGCAGAAATGGCAGGATTCTCTTGTAGAGGGTCACCCTCTGGGCAATGTCACCCCTTCTGCCTGGATCATTCTAAGATATTTATGACTGCTCCAGAGAAAGAGGAAATTTGGTGGTTGAGCATACCTAAGGAATGACTGTGCTCTGCCTTACACGGTCCCTTAGTACAGTCAGTTACCATGGTAACATTCCTGTCCAGGGATGTTAGGGGTCAGATAACACGCGCTCCACAAATTATAGGAGGCACTTTTAAGTTTGACCCAGTTTCTTAAAAATTCACAATTATTCATAAGAATTACAGGAAGAGCAAAGAAAGCAATTTAACATTTGCACATGTCTGTGTTATAACCCAAATGCTTGTTATATTAGGGGTTGTATATGCAGAACTTTTAACCACTGACAGGAATCCAATGGTCAACTTGAGGCCGTCGGTACTCAGAGAGATGTCAAACACTTTTGCTGCTCACTGGCCAGCATCCTTTCCCTTTTTTTCTTGGAATATTACATGAATATCTCTAGAAAAACACTTGTCTCCTATGTGATTTGAGTAATAATAGCCCACAACAGCTCTTAAGGTGGGTGGGCCCTGGCTGGTTTCAGGTAACCCAAGTATCCCCATATTCTGGCATTTGCCATGGGATGGTCCAGTCAGGGTATTTTCTGGACAGCTAGGGAAGTCTGGAACTTGGTTTCTTCTTTTCCATGCAGACAGGTGTCTGGAACTCAGACAGAGTTTCTCTCCATGACCAACTAAGAGGCTCTTCTGAGCCTGACTAGGCCCATCCTTGGGCATGCCCTCAAGATCCCAGTTTTAGCAAGAATCCTGCTAAGTCAGTTTATCAAGAATCTGATACCTGATCACCCTCAGATTTAGATATCTAATCAGATTTCTCATCCCCACCATCCCCCAGACAATATTTGATCACCCTGGCCTGCCTTCAGCATGAATCCTGTCAAAAAATGTTAGTCGGAATCCCCCTAACCTCTTCCCTTTCCTCAGAAATTTTCCACCTACTGACCCCTCAGCCTGCTCCTTGGCTGTATAAATCCCCACTTTTCCTTGCTGTATTCGGAGTTGAATCCAGTATCTCTTCCCTACCGCAAAACCCCTTTGGTGTAGGAACTACACCAATCCTACTGTTTTAATAAGTGTCAGAATATTTTTTAATAACTGTTGTCACCTCAGGGGCTACCTGAAGGGAGCCAATGTGAGAAAACTGAAGAAAAATAATGCAGACGTTCTGATGACATGCTGGACCTCTGGACAACCTGGCTTGGAGACAACATTTTTTAAAAGTACTTCAGATGAATTCTGTTGCTTGGCTTTGACCTGAAATATTCGGAACTAATATTACTGAGTAGAAAACTGGATGTTTAAAAATTGTTGCCTTTGAAACCTTGCTTATTCCTCATTGCATTGCTCTCTAAGTTTTAAGGCCAATTAGACAAAAGTCTGCCTTACTGCCTTCCACGTGAAAAAAAATCTCAAAGCATAGATCTTATCCAATATTTCACTCTGACAGTCCTGGTCAGAAATCGAAGAAAGAAAACACTGTTATATTTTAATATATATATTTTAGTAGCAATTTTTGCTTTAGCTCGTTCATCTCTTCTCCTGATAGAGAAAGGCAGAACAGGAATTAAAAGCTACTCAAGGTTCAAAAGAGAAAAGATCTGCACAAAGACAATACAACTAGATAAGAATATTGTGATACTGGATTTCCTACTTCCACCATTTTGAAAAACCAGGTTGTCACAGCAACCAAGAAGGTGGACTTGAGGGCTCATTTTGCTAGTAAAAAGAACCCCCAATTCCTTTGTTCTAGAGAAGCATGTGAATTAACATCAAAGCTCCTGACTACTTCAGATAGCTGTTCTACTCTGCGTGTCAGGATAACAGCCACACATTCATAGTAATTAGTCCATGTGGGCATTTAAAGGGCATCATCGTGGGCCCTTTCTCTAATGCCATGGCTGCCTTCACTAAATTGCTGAAGTGATATCTCTTACTGGTATTAATTTTAATGCACAATTTCTAATATATGACAAAATTTTATTTTATAAGCATTCATCATGTCTCATAGTAAACCTAGCAAGGAAAGAATGCTCTTCAAATGTTGTGGACAGAAAACAGGTGCAGAGAGAGATGAAGTGCCCATTGACATCAGCCGCGGGCAAGACGAGCTGCACAGTGAGCTGGTCAACTCTTGGTGTCTTTGTAGAAATTCAGGCCAATTCTTGATTTCTTCCACCTGCCCTGAAATCACTAAATTCACCCAAATATTAGAAAGCCAAAAGCCACAGGGAGGATGGGGCAGGAGAAGCCCCTGAAGTGGACAAAACTATCCCTAGGCAGAGTTTCCTGAGGAAATGATTGGAATCTGTAGGCCATCTCACCTGGTCAACTAGTAGGAACCCTTCCCGAATGTATAGTAGGTAGGTGATCGCTGCCAGGAAATTACTTTCGCTTGGTAAAGCCTGGTGCTTCATGTCCTCAAATTCAATTGTATGTGCGTACCTCTGTGTGTGTGTGTGTGTGTAGATTAACTTCAAGTCAGAATTAGCCCTTGGATACAGAGAAATTTAAGGTGTGCAGCCACACTTGTTTCCATGGCAATGGGATTTTCTCCCCTGAGTTCAGGCCCTAAATTTTAATTTGACGCTTTAGCCCTAAATTTTAAAATTTTATCTTAGCTAATGCTGATTTCATTCATAACTTTTCAAAATTCTGGCAGGCATAAATAACCCCAGACCTCATTCTAGTGAAAAAACAAAAGATTAACTTTTTAGTCAAATTTAGAAGAGTAGTTAAAAATAAAAATGAGCTGAAAGGTATTTCCTTGTTTCTTCCCCCCCCCCCCCCTTTTAAATCTGCTGTATTTTTCCTCAGGAGTATGATGGAGCATTTGAATAAAAAATGATGATAGAATATAAATGTGCCTGAAACAATACAACAACAGAGACATTTCTTATGTGTCAGTACTGAAGGGAGACAGAGACTGCCACCCCAAAATACACCTTTTCAACGATATTGATTATTTTAAGCTGGTTATTTTTAGGAAACAAAAGACTCAGGAAGAAACCTGAATCTTCCCCCTAACTGCCTAAAAGAATTTAGATCAAGGACCTGCTTTCAGAAAGGAAGATATCATTACAGATAGCTATAGTTTAATATAAACTAGTCTGTGATAGACAAGGGGGACCCAGCAAGGCCCATTCGATCCTCTGTGCCATTGTTCAAAATGGCTCAGCATACGTTTATTTACCAGCATTTGCTTTTCTATCTCCATGTGAATTGTCTTCCTGCCCTTTGAAGTCCCAAACCCCAAACTCCCATCCCTTCTCCTTAGCTCAAGACAGCATATAAGCCTTAACTGCCCAATGCGACCTTGGTCTCATATTTTATTATATAGGTAATAATTTTGTCCATTGTCTCCTGTTAACCTGTTTCATGTTAATTTGATTATTCATCCAGCCAGCAGAATTTAGGAAGACAGAAGAAAAATTGTGTTTTCCTCCCTCATGGTACTTTATCAGTTCTTGATGACATTGAGCCCTGGCACATGCTTTCCTGGGTTGGGTAATTTCTACTGAAAGCTAAAATCTACTTCTGTGCTGTGTCAAGAACCCCCTAAAATCATAAGTGTTCAAATAGTCCCCCTTAGTTTAAAATCATACTTATATTATTTTTAAATTATCAAATTCTGACCACAAACTGTGCAGATAATTCGTTTTCAAAACAATCAGGGAATTTGGCTGTCATTAATATTTGATATTCAAAACTTTTAAAATATTTTATTCTAAACTCCACAAGATGATGGTGGTAAGGAGAGAGTATCCTTTATATTTCTTGAATCTCAGAGAAGAATAACAATAGTCTTGAGAAGCAAAAACCTATCATCCTTAATTGTACAAATACCAAACTAACAAGGATGGAGCCATGTACAGTGTATAGCTCCATGGGAACTTCTGTAAACAACTGAAAATGCTAGAATTTTAAGGCCCGGAGCCCTGATAACAGCATGTAGCTGATGCAGTTGTAATTAGTTACTTATTAGTAATAGGAAAGGAGCAAAGGGAAGGCCAGATATTAGAGGCGTGCCATTTGGGCAGCTTCACCAGGAAACTGCAACTTCACACTCCCCAGGGGACCACCAACCTCTTCCCTGCAAAACATTGGGGGAGGGATCCAACAAAGGGAAGACAGATGCATGCCCAGTAAAGTTGGGGTGACATAAGAAGGTACTTGCTTGTCAGTCACACCAGGGAATAAAGATCACTGGCCAGAGTGGGTGTAGCCACTGCAAGCACATGAAAATTTAGGAACGTGTAATCTCCTGAACAAAAGAGTTCTCTTTCTTGGTGCGCTTGGCTCTCTCTTGTTGCTCTGGTGGCTCTCTTGGGGGCTCTTGTTGCTCTTGATGCACTTGGCTCTTGACTCTTGTGACTCTTGGCTCTCTTGTATTAGTCTGTAATGCAAATGGCCATGCAGACCCCATATGCTTTGGACCAATGGACTGCAGCTAGCCTGATGCTGCTGGACTGGACCTGGCTCCAACATGGAATGGAAACTCTGGGCACTAGCTCTGATTTGAGCTCTACTGAAGCCCCAGCTACACTTTTTTTATGACTGGGCTAAGGGAAATAAGACTTGGGAAACTCAGGGGTGTAAATCCATGGAAGTAAAACTCTCTACTATATCGCATCCTCCTGTGTGAATCTCAGAAAATTCCTTTTCTTGGGATATTGTAAAACGCCACCCCCAGCAACAACTGGGGGAGACTCCTATCCTGTAACATAGCTCATGGCTCCATTCAAAGGAACTGCCAGTTTTCTCTTGTCCTTTGCATTAGTCATTGCTCCTCTTCTGTTTTGCCAGGTTCATTTTTCCTCCAGGTAAACATCCTGTAAGGCATAAGAAAAGAGGGTGGGAGACTAATTAGTGTGTCAAGGGGAACTAGAAGGTATGGTGAGAAATTCAGAATCTCATTTTCCTTTTCACCCTTAGAATTGATTTTTCTGTCACCATTTAAAAAATAACAAATGGATGTGCTTCTATTACTTGAGGGAGATAAAGTACTTTTTCCCTCTACATATAATTTGCTGCAAATTCTATTAACCAAATATGTATTTGAGAACCAAAATTATTAAAATTTTTGCACAAGTCTCAAATAGTTTAATTATTTATGGATGTGAAATGGATTGATTTTTATTTGTTTATGTATGTAATTAGGTAAATCCAGATAGAATTCATGTAAAAGACACATAATCAGATTAGAGTGCTTGCCAGAAAAATAATAATTTTTTAAAAGCAATGCATTAGGGGGAAAATTATGCAGTCTTCTATTGAGAGCATTCTATTTCTAGCATTTCTTTAGTTGCAGATTGAATCAGAGATCAGGCTTTATGGTTGTTGTTCGTTTTTAATCCACCTCTAGACTCCTGTCCTGGTAGGAAGTCTTGTTTGTAGTGGTCTGTGATTACTGACACACGTTTTCACTGATGAACTCTTATTAGTGCTGTGGACAAAAAGGGGCCACATATTAAACCTGACAAGCTCAGGGGAGGCCTGCATGGTGGCCTTACAAACTCAGAAACCTAAAGTAACCACAAAGGATGGCCTGGAATTAAAACTTTTTAACTCAAAGCAGTTCATGTCAGGTAGTCATGTTCTGGGGCAGTATTTTTCCCTAACAAAGTTCACTCTTCACCTTAACTAGGCCTGTCTGTTGTCTTTGATTATAGGATAACATGCCTGATAAACATGTCTTTGCAATAACAAAGTAATTTCCTTTTCCCTAGACCACAAATTCCCTCCTTGTCATTGTTATCGTGTTAATTATTGACTGTTATCTCTCCTGTACCCACCTATGTAGAAGTATATGTCTATCATTTTACTTTTTATCCAATTCCAGAGGTTTTCCCACTTTGCTTTCTCCCGCCTCCCTAATCTATCACCAATGGATTTCATGTAACCCACTTATGCCTCCTCTTTTGATTGTAATGTACAAAATAAGGTGCAAAATTGCCATTTTCCAGAGCATTTTCTCAGTCCGTTGAGGTTTTGTTTCCTAGCAATTGTCATGAATTTGGCCCAAATAAACTCATAAACATTCTTATAGGTTTTGATGTTTCTTACCTCGACAATGCCTTTTTTGTTTTCTTACTGACGAAGGGGTGGTCAGGCCTCCGCGCTTGCTGTAAACTACATTTATTTAAAACTGAGAAGCAAATGAAATTTGATTCCTTTCTATTGTTGTCTTATTTTGATTGATATCCACATCCTTCAGTAATAGGTAAAAGAGACTCTTTTGCAAGGGCCTCATTAATCTGAGGTGTCATTAGGTGAATGTTAACCCTACACTTCAATTTTATTACTCTGTACATTTTGCTGTTTTCTGCTCTTTTCTCTTGTCCTGTTTCCCAAGTGATCAATTTCTGTTCCAGGACTCTTTGTTTCCAACCAGATTGTCTTCCTACACAGCATGATTCAAAGAGGTTGATTTATTTCCCCTTTCTTTCCTCTGGAATGGGAACTTGATCTTATTTATTTATTTATTTGCTTCATTAATTCGATGGCGAAGAATTTATAGTCTTCTCTTTTCCCCCCTTGCTTTCTTATAGAAAGTTATTTTTTTTAAATATGTTTTTATTGATTTTTTTAGAGAGAGAGATAGAAACATCAATGTGAGAGAGATACATCGATTGGCTGCCTCCTGCACGCCCTCTCCTGGGGATCAAACCTGCAACCAGGGCATGTGCCCTGACAGGGAATTCAACCTGGACCCCTCAGTCCCTAGGACGATATCTACTGAGCCACACCGACCAGGCTAGAGAGTTATTTTAATGATGATACAATGGTTGGTTAATAGCAAACTTGCATGATATGCATCAATGAAGGCATTCTATTCTTCTTTCTATGGGGAAAGTAGTCTTTCCTTTTCCTTCCCTCCCTCCCTCCCTCCTTTTCTCCTTCCTTCCTTTTTTTTCTCTCTCTCTTCCCCCTCTCTCTTTCTCCCTCTCTCTCTCTCTTTTCTTGGCCTATTATATGCCAGCTCTGCTTGAGGAAAGCATATCTCATGTCTTAATAATGGGACTGGGAAGGAACCAGAAGTTATTGAGTTAGGAATCAGGGTCCAACCCTCATAACAATAAACCTAAAAAAGATTAGATAGGCCAAAGGAAAATTAGGCCTCAGTCCTTTAAAAACAATGGGTTTAATGTTCTCTAAGTCCCTTTGTTACTGGTGGGAAGAGGGCCTCATCCCTACCTGTTGCTCGTGGGAGTGGAATTCTTATGATATTCCAAGAAAAAGAACTTTCTGAGACTTGTACCAGAGGATGAAGTATTGTATAAAGCTTTATTTCTGTGGAATCAAACCCCTGAGTTTCCAAGTTCCCATTTCCCTTTGTCTTGCAAAGGAAGAAGTGCAGCTGGGGCTTCACAGTGCTAAAAGCAAAGCCAGTGTCCAGAATTTTTATTCCTTGTCTGTACAGTCCAATTCAGCAGTAAGTTAGTTTAGTTGGTGTTCCCAGCTACAGTACATTAGTCCATTGTGTGTGGGGTCTGAATGTTTACATGGCTATGTGGTTAAGGAGAGAATGTGGGCAGGAACAAAGCCAAAGGAACCAGAGAGCTGAGAGAGCCATGAGCCAAGAACCAAGAGCCAAGAGAGTACAAATTACTTTGTTTGGGGATTCTGTATCCCCAGATTTTCGCAGGCTTGCAGTGGTCCTGCCTATTCTGGCCAAGGAGCTTTGTTCCCAGATTTGATTGACAGCAAGCACCTTCCCTAGTCACCCCAGCTTCACTGAACATGCATCTATCTCCTCTTTGTTGAACCCATTCCCCAGTGATCTGTGGGGAATGGGCTGGTGGTTCCCTGAGGAGTGTGAAGTTGCAGCTTCCTGGTGCAGCTCCCAAATGAGATGTCTATAATGTCTGGCCTTCTCTTTGCTGTTTTTCTATTATTAATAATTAGATAATTACAGTGTTATCACTTTTGAGGCCTGGTTTCCATGATTACCTGTAGTAGGCTAGACCAACACCAGGTCTTGTTCTTTTCACAGGGCTTTCAACAACTGGGTTAAAAACTAATGAACTTGATCAATTAAAATAATTGTCTGCCTTCTCCAAAGGGAAAAGTGAAGGTAAATGGTTAGGAGTTAGAATAGGATGATTGACAAAGTTCTAAGTGAAGAATGAGGGCAAAGCGAGGAGGGGATCCAGGAGGCTGAGTAGTCCTGGTTGGGAAGCTAAGGGGGTGACCCTTGGTTCAGTCTCTTCTGTGCCTCCCCCTGGCTGTGCTACTTTGGGTACATTCCCTAACCTTTCTGACTTCCAGTTTCTTCATCTGTGAATGAGAAAATGATATGTACCTCCCAGGGCTTTGTGAGGATTAAAGGAGATAACGTTTACCCTGGACTGTGTCTCCTTGAGGGCAGGGAACTGCTCTTTTCTCCCTTTCTATGCCTTAGACTCTAATACAAAGCCTGAAACATAGTAGGTGCTCAGTAAACATCTAGTCAAAGGAAGAAAAGACAGGAGCCTACAAGAGCAGATATTAAGAAATGAGTGAGAAAGATAAGCAGCAAAACAAAGGAGGAAAAATGGAAAGAAGAAAAAAGGATAAGTGAAATATGGAGAGCTGGTCAGGACCTCCAGGTTAAAACTGCGAAGTATCCTGAAGCCACAGTTCCCCCTTCTCATGTCTCTTGGGGAGGGGCTCTTCTACGGTCTTTTTCTAAAGTCTGTCAAAGTCTAAATTGCAAACACAGGATAAAAATATATAGTGTTAGTACACTGGGGGGTAATGCTTCCTTTTAAATGGGTTTGTAAGCCATACCCCACTTCCTTACGCTGTCAAACACTGGAAGTAGTTTGTTCAAAATTCTGATCTCAACCCACAGATTCATGAGAATTACAAGATCAGTGTCACTATTTACACTGATCCACAAGAAGCAACCACTCAAATTATCCACTGGTGTCATTGCATATTAGGCTGACAAACACTGAAAAGTGGCGGAGAGTTTTGTTTCTTTTTTTCTGAGTGATTTTTGTTAATCTGCATTTGCAACCTTGAAAAATGTTTAGGGTTTGTAGATGGCCAGTTCAGAAAGGTCATCTAATGTCAGCTCAGCCCATGGTGCATTGCAAATGAATTCTGACTGCGGGGCAGTGGCATTTTGGGGCTTTATTTATCATGAATTATAAGTAGTTCTTTCATACTTTACCCTACAAAATTCATCATGTCTTGATGGATTTGGGGGAATCACTCACCTTTGTTTACATCAAGATCAAGAACTTGATATTATCATGGAATTTTCTATGAAGATTTACTTTTGATGCTTATTAGTGTCTCAAAACTCAGAAACGTAAAATACTAATATGCCAATCAAAAAGAAGGCAATAGTCCATAAATCAAGGTGAACATTTTATTAATCATCAATATAAGAGAAGGCACCTAATTAAAATACAACTAAACAAAAAAAATAATCACTTAAAAATAAAATCAAGGTATATATTTTTAAAACCCAATGTTTTCAGCTAAATGAAAGACCTGGGTATCCATTGGAAAAAGACAGTTAAACGAAAAATTGAACCTTCTCATGTTGCCCAGAGACACTTGTTTCTTCTGTTTAGGAGCTGTCATTACAGCAGGTCATCATCATCACTGAGCACTAGGTGTGATACTGAACCCAGATTCAGCTGCCTGCCACTCCAAAGACAATAATCAATCAAGAGACAGGAGCTAATGGAAGAAAATTTTGGTTTACTCAAGAGCTGGCAACCTGAGAAGATGGGGAACTGGCATCACAAAGACCATCTTAACATCTCAGTGCAGGCAGGGGGTTTTATGAGCAGGGAAGAAGACAGAACAAAGGAAATCAGAGGGGGTTGTGGGCTCTTATTTGAGGGTGCGGGGTGCTATGTGTGAGTCAGCACAGTTTACTCCTATAACTATCTCCAAGCCCGTCAGTGGTCTGGTTTTCAGTCAGTCGAAAGTAAGCAAATCTTTTGGAGCAGAAATGCCCAGAGACTGGAGTTGCTTCCTTTGAGGTTAGCTCTGTGAATCCTTTCAGCAAGCAGGCTGTTTATCTGTAGCTACATGTAAATTTACAAGTCATCATTTGGAAAAACAATGTTGAAAGACTGGTGGGTGGGTCACAGGTGGTCTGGGCTCCGAGAAAAGATGGCAGCTGCACTGTTTCCTGGTCATGCGTTTAGATCCATGGCAGGAGTTCTTCTATGAGCGGCTGAAGCTCAGGAGTGAGTAAGTGATTCAGTTTGCAGCTCTCCTTTCCATAACACAACGTTTATGTTCAAGTCTATCGATATCATGTCAAGCGTACATATTAAATTCTCAGAAGATTGCCAGTATATAAAAATTTCTTCATATGAACAATGAAATTAGATCATTTAGAATGGACATTCAACATAAGAAGAGTATTAGTAAGGGAGGTATAAAACATTAGATTCAGTATCAATGAGTTTTAACTGAACATCTGCTATGTTCCAGCAATGAGTTTGCTAGGTGTTTTCAAATGGAACAGGGAACATGGGAGCTACAGAGAGCAGACACATAGCTCTATATCCTGGTTATTATCAAGATGATGGTGATAGTGTAAGTCCCACAGTAAATTATGTTGACACAGCACCTCGGATGGTGGATCTTTCTTACTTGTTCTTTTGTCATGTGCATTTCATAGCCTCCTGGAAATGTCAACATGGAGTTTCATTTGGAGGAATAATTCATTTTCTCTATTAGAGTGATGAGTGGGCGGGATGCCTTTGCTCTAGCAGGGAGTGCCATTGAAAATAAAACATCTTTGAATTCTATCATTACTCATACACTTGCGACACTGTGTTTCCTCTGCCTTATAAGATGGCCTTTCTTCATGCTGTTATAGCACTGAAAGGTCATATAGCCTTTGGTTTATTATTCAGAGCTCTCAGAAAAGGGGCTAGTATTTTTTTTAACAACATTTTCTCCCATTTCAGAGAAATCAGGCTAGATTGGACAAAGTTGCTTCCTTTACCTGTGATAGGCAGCAGATTTTTCAACTGTAAAAATATTAACTTAGTTAAAACATTTATTCATTGTGTTTTCAAATATCCTCCTGTCTCCACAGCAGCCCTGAGAGTTTTCTTTTTTTTAAAGGAGCAAATATTACTCTCTCTTTCATATAGATGTGGCAACTGAGGCTCAGAAGACAAAAAGTTTTGCCCAAAGTCACTCATGGGTTTATTTGTTGGCTCAATAATAATAATAATAATAATAATAATAATCCATTAATCATAGATTAATCGGCAGAGCTGAAAACACAATTTGATTTTCCAGCTCTGTGTTTTCTCACTAAATTAGGTTTGCACTACCTTTTAAATCTCAGATTGAAAATGTTAATTTGTAAAAACCTGGTTGTATAGTATCTCAAACATAAAAGTGTATAAAATGGAAGAGAATTGTCCCTGATTCAGGACTTATCTTCCTAGACACTGGCAGCCTCAGTCCAGTAAGAGGTGGCCCCTTCCTTTAGAAACCTATTTCAATAGATTTCTGAAATAATATCCATCACCTTTCACATAGAAAAAATGACAATAAAATGATACTATAAAAATATTCCTGGAGATTCACTTTGTGCTTCCTATTATTCTAGTCCATTATCTCCGAAATCTTAGAGATTTTTCCAACACCCACCCCCAGCTTTGTAGCTGTCAGCTCAGTACTATGACAATTAGGGATGTGGCAGGCTAATCCCAACCTTGATTCAACAGCAAAGCAGAACTTTTTTAGGGAGGTTGGCCATCCTTGGACACAAGGATCTCTGTGAGTGAAGATAGGGTGCACTGTGCTTAAGTAATGGAATGGAAGCACACCAACTGAGATGCTTCTCTGTCTCCAGTGCAAACTCCTGTTCATTAATCTGTTCACTTCCCCCTGCTTTTAGAAATTAACACAAGGGATCAGTAAAAAAAAAACCCAAAAAACCAACAGTATACATTTTTGAAGAACACTCCTGTTAGTGACAGTGTTTTAAAATGTTGCTTGCTTTAAGGTGTCTATCACCTAGCTCTAGGGAACTTTATTTTAGTAACTACACTCTGCTGAGCACCCTGATAGATGCTTCTATTCTTGTGGGCTGAGGAAGAGCCAGCAATGGGAATTGGATAGAAAAGGAGCTAAAAAGAGATTCAAACACATGCGACTTCAAGCCCTTAGTAAACATTTGTCATCTTTTCTGACAAGTGGAAACTAATATGTGTGTAGTGCTTTTTCCATACGAAAGAGCATCTCATTTAAGAATAATAATATTGTTGTGGCTTGTGTGGCTCAATTGGTTGAGCATCATCCCATGCACCAAAAAGGTTACTGGTTTGATTCCTGGTCAAGGCACAAGCCTGAGTTATGGGCTTAATCCCTGGTGGGGGGAGTGCAGGAGACAGCCGATGGATGTTTCTCGAATCCATGTTTCTCTCTCTCTCCCTCTCCCTTCCTTTCTCTCTAAAATCAATAAAAACATATTTTAAAAAAAGAATGATATTTTAATTCTAATATTATTCCCTGTTTGCTGATTGTCCTAACTCACCCAGCAGGTAATTAACTAGTAGAGGAGAGACTCCACGTAATTCACTTTCCACAGCTACAATTTCCTCAACTCTCGTGTCCCTGTAATTACCACAGGAGCTCCATCAGGGCAAAGGTGTGTTTTCAGTAGTGTGACCTTCCTTCCCAGCGTACTTGGGTCCTTGAACACAGTGGCGAGGGAGTGAGTGCTGTCATCTGTCTGATGGGTGATAGGATTGTGTGCATTAGTGCAATGGTGCTTTTCCTTCTCAGCTAGTGTGGCTGAGTGACCACATCTGCTATCTGCACTGCTTGCTGTAATCATGGGACTAGCCTTTGGCGAGAGGGCCAGACTTTGTTCAGAAAGCCATCTTTCCGTCTCCCAGACACATGAGGCTCTGAGCAGAATTGCTGATTTTCGAACATGTTAGAGGGAGATGAAATTTCATATTTGTGAAAATAAGACAGCCACTGCTCTGGCAAGCAGACATGGGAATCCAGTTCAGTTTAGTCTTTACGATGAATCATCCAGAGACTGTTACTTGCTCTGGGTTGTTAGCTATTTATTTTTAGAAAATCTGAATTTCAGTGAAATCCATTTGGTGGTACATAATTGGAGTGGAATCAGTTCAAACTAGGAAATTATAGGTCATCTGGAGGTGATTATCTCCAGCCACAAGCTTTCCATGGGTAAGAGGCTCTATGCAAGGCTTTTAAAGCAACATTTCCTTTCTTGGGGCAGTGGAGTATAAAAGAAGCTCTTTAAGGGTTTTTTTGTTTTTTTGTTTTTTTTTTTTTTTGCACCATCTTAACTTGGTTTATTGTCTTTCTGCCTCTCCTCGGGGACAATAAGTCCTCTGGTCAAAATTCTACCTCAGACATTGAGAAGAAAGGAGTATGGTTGAGCTGAGCTGAGATCAACAGACATGTCTGCTACAACCAGCCCACCTTCATTTTGGGTATCCTTTTTTGGGATTATTTTACAAGACAGTCCAGAATAACATCAACCCACCCTCCATGATCAAAGAAGAGATGTGAGAAATACTCTTTCTCTTTTAATTTTCTAGCCCTTAAAATATGTTCTAAAGAAAGATTGATTGGTAATGTACTTTCCTTTATAGCCATTAAGGGGAGAAAGCAAATACAACTGTATGAAATGGGTTAAGTCTGCTTGACTGGTTTGTGTCTGTAATGGGAGGGAGGATCCTTGGTGTGGGGATTATAATTTCTTACCTCCCGAATGTGCTCCAGCTGTGTTCCTATTGTCGAGCAGTCAGCATCTCCCTCATCTGGTCGACCCTTCATTGAGTTGGGCTTCCTCTGCATTTGCCGTGATGAAGTTCAAGAGGTTCTAATAAATGGGTCATCAACATCACATGCTTTTGGTCTTCTAGTTTTCACCACCTGCCTAGGGATTTTAGTTGGAGGGAAAAAATTGTCTATCCTTTAGACTGCTGGAATGAAGCCCACATTTCCCCACTAGTGCTTTTATGTCATTTCAGAAAATGTTTTTGTGGGGTTTTTTTGGAAACCCTTTTGATAATCAATGCAAGCCCATTGCCTTCCTTTCCTGATCGTTAGCCACAGACAGAATTTCTGGTTTCATATAACCTGCAAATACAACTTCCATGACTTTTTCCCTTTTGCTCTCAATCCAAATTTTAATAAGTACAATATGTTCGTGTCACCGAAAACAACTTGATAGGTTGAAAGAAAATTAATTTGTTAAGATGGTAGAATAGGGATCAACCAACACAGTAGCCAGCCATTGGTAGAGTAATCTTGGTTTGTTTATTCCATCTTTGGAGTCTCAATTCCTTCATTTAGGCAATGGGATAATCATATGTATTCCACAGAATTATGGAGATCATCAGATATGGTTTATAAGCCCACAAATATTCCAAAGTTGATCATTGTTAACCTACTACCAATTTATGCAGCCATATGGTCTAATTTTTCACATATATAAGTGACAGAATTTGGTATTTTACATTCACATGTGTCCACGGTCTGTGAATACTGTACATGTGACCATTTCCAATATTGACAGTGATAGCTGCAGATAGAAATTTAATACATGCCATGTGAGCATGGAGTATATGAACTAATAACTGAGATAATGAATCCTAAATACAAAACATACCCATAGGGTTCTAAAATCATAAAGCTGGAAAGCACTCTAAGATGATATAATATGTACCTGTTTATGGGAAAGAAAGGTCCATAGATATTATGGGATCTGCTCAAGATCCCCCCACCCAGCTAATTAGTCACAAACCTGGGCCTAGCTCCAAGTCTCCTGACCTGACCCCTCAGCCACTGTCCTCAGCCACTGCCGTTATAACATGGGCTTCTTAAATTCTACGTGCAAGCACATTGGGTCACTATGCAATGATTCCAATTAGAAGAGAGGAATAACCTAGAACCTCATGTATGTTCACCACATGAACAACATATTACAGTGGAAGTGTGCATGCCTATCATTTCTGTTCTTCCCTTACCTGCCCCTGGTAAGAGGGGCAGGCATAGCCCATGCTGTTTCTCCAACCTCAGCCTCTGTTTTTCTGTGATCTTCTCAGACACATCCATGATTCTGACATTACAGGGAACACGAGAATCTCTTTTCTTTCTCATCTGGTGGGAAATGTCCTGTGGCATCCACAGCTGGATTTCTGATATTCATTCTGAAGATCTTGAACCCTGCCTTTTATAATATGTCCACATTTGGCTTGATAAACTAGGGAGGAGAGTAAAGTAAGAGGCAAATAAACTTCTAGATAGAAGTTTAACAGTTGACATATTTAGGAGTAAGAATTGAGTCTAACCTGTTGTAACCAAATCAATTATCCTTTACAGACACATTTCCCAAGATCCAAACCAGTTCCAAAAACTATTTTAGAGGGAAAACAGCTGTTGGCAAATAAATTAACAAATCATCTTATCAGGCCACAAATTCCTCTGTAAAACAAGAATAATAACCTATTAGCAGTGCTATCAAAACAAATAGAATTTGAAAAAAGAAAAAAATCTCATTTTATAGTAAAAATAAGGAAGGTCAGTATTTGCAAGTGCTGTTGGATAGGGTGCAGGAGAGAGTTTGTGCTGTGTGAACTATGACCAGAAGACACAATGAGCCAGGCTCCAGTCAGCTCACTGGCCCATGTCTAACTCTGCAGGGAGTCAGCTTGAGATATCCGAGCAATCCCAATTGAAGCAAACTACCCATTTGGAGCATGTTTTATAGATAAATATTAAAAATGCTTTTGATTTATTAATTTTCAGTTAGATTAGTTTAAGTACTTCCTAAACTGATATTTAAATCCAGATAACTCTGTCTGATTCCAAATGTCTCTAATCCCAGTTCCTGAAGGAGCTAAGGTTTGTGTATCTGAATTATCCTTAACTGATTTCTAAAATGTCTGGTTTAGTGTGACATTGGCATTAGACAATGGCAAAAAGAAAAAAATATATAAAGTCTATAAAAAGACTCCACTTTGCTTATTAGCAGTATGGCCTACAGATAAGATATGGTACTATATACAAACATACCTGACTATACGCAATGGACATTTAGAGAAAAACAAGCTGGAGATGATTTAAATTTTCAAGATCAAATTTTAATAAACTGTTTTTTCTAATTTTATTACTTATTTACATCTGTTTTAGCTGATATTTTAAATTGACAGGCATCATTATTTTTTTTTAAAAAAATAACCAAACTTCTTTATTAAAGAATCTGAATTTATAGTTCTCTGAAAATAACATGAAAATGGAAATGTATTTTAATTAAGTGAATATTAATGTTATAGAGTTATAGACTTGTAATACCTCAAAAGATAACTGAGTTCTTTTATGATTATTCTATAAAGATTATTGAGAAGAAAGAAATGAGGAGTGATAACTAATTTTTAAATAGTCTGAAAAAATACAGAAACTGATTTCCATCTTCTTTCTCCTCCCATTCCTTGGATATTCTTTCTTAGAAGATCTCATCATTCTAAAAAATGTTTAGGTTTTAAAATACTAACAAATATTTAGGTTTTACTAGAAAAATTTCTGTTCTAGTAACAAACCCTTGAATTGTTCTGTTGCCTAATCATCTTGTCCAAATTTTCATTTCTTTACTTAAACTTATTTTTATAGCCTAATAAATTATCCATTTATTTATTCAACATGCATTTATCTAGTGCTTACCGTTTTCCTAGTGTTGTAACCCGCGAGAAGCAAACACTCAGGCTCCACTATAGGCCAAATTGAAAGAGCTTTATTACCTGCGCAGGGACTGTTCCCAACCTTCGCAGAGGAGAGAAGCAGTCCCGAGCTCAGGGAGGGGAGTGCTTATAATGGGCAGGGTTTTTGCAGTCCATGGCAAGCAAGCACGTACAGAAGCAGATATCATGGTTAGCAATTAGCAATTTTGCAGAAAGATGCAACAGTTCTCAAGGTTACTGCATGTCTCCCTAGTTTTGTTTATCTTGAGGCAAGGTTACTGTGTGCCTCCTTTTACATAGTTCTCATATCTGTGCAAAGACTTAGGGTTGGGGCGACCCCTGCAGAACAAATTTTTTCTCAAAAGCAGCTCACAGAGACTGTTTAACACTCTTAAAGCTAAAGTGGCCTTCAACACCTAGGTTACGAGGTTCTAGACTTGAGTAAGATCTATCTCTGTACCCAAGGAGCTCATTCCCTTTCTCATCTGTCTTTGTTCAAGTCACCCCAGGGACCTTACCCAGAACATTGAGGGAGTTCCAAAGAGTCACAGATTCAAGTTCTAACTGTTCTTTTTCTATTGTCTTCACTATGATCCTTGACTTTGGATGGTGACATTTTGATGCCTTCTTTCTATCTACTTGACTGAAAAGTAACTGCTGAATTCACCAGATTTATTTATTTTAACAAGGAAGAGATACTACTTTTCAAAAATTTGATAGGCAAATTTTCCCCAGAAGTAAGGCTCTGGACTTCTAAAAATTTTCTCCTCATTCTGCTACAATTTCTTCTACAGCAAAATTCTATTAAAAAGTCTTCTGAGAGCTGTTTGATGATTTGCCAAAACTAAGCTCAGCTATAAAATGTTCAGCTTTTGCACAAAGCATCACAACTAGGTTTATTAGAGTAGGGTGACTTTCAACCTCCTTCAAATTGCCTGATGCAAAAATCTAATCAATCACTAATTCATTAGCAAATACTGTGCAAGAAAAATCTCAACAGCTGACATCCTCATTTTTACATTAGGGATATGTCTAATTTTTATTCAACAACATATATTTCCTATAGAAGATTATCTGTTCTCATTGTCTGTCATACACAGGAATATGCTCCCCAAAGAACAGACAAAATATAGCAAGACTGCCCTTCCCCTGGGCACACTACATATATTTTTATTAATAAGCATTTTATTTTACTTATTTTTAAAATAAACAGTTTAGGTACTTTATATTTTTCCATGCAATTCTTCTAAAAGGCCTTTTCAATAAGTTATCAAAAGGTTTTAACTATTGAGCCCTGGCTGGTTTGGCTCAGTGGTTACAGCATTGGCCCATGGACCAAAGAGTTATGGGTTCAATTCCCAGTCAAGGGCATGTACTTCAGTTTTGGGGTTGTGTGGGAGGCAACCAATTGATGTGCCTCTCTCACATCGATGTTTCTCTCTCTCTCCCTCCCTCCCACTCAATCTGAAAAAAAATCAATGGAAAAATATCTTTGGGTTAGGATTTTTTAAAAAGGGGCTTACCTATTGAAATTTGCAAACTCATTTTAGCCCAAGGCATATGTTTAAGTGGAGCACACAGTTCCCCATCCTCAGGGGTCCTCACTGACTCTGGTTTTGAATATTTAAGCAGCCATGCTGGTTATGTCATTCCATCGGTTATTTGCTAGGCTACACTAATTACATTAAAGCCACTGGAGACATGATTTAATCAGTTCGCCCACAGCCAATGTTCTATAAAGAGTGTGCAATCTCTTTCAAAAGACTAGACTTCTAGAATTAGATTATCCCAAATTTTTGCAAGAATCATTTTAAAGATAACTTTAAAGATGGTCACCCAGCCATCACTTGCGTATGTCAAGGAATGGTAATTCCCTACTATTCTATGGGGCATTTCATTCCAGTGTTGGGTAGTGCAGAGTTCCTTCACAAATGTGCTAGTTATGGCCTCTCCAAAAACAGAGCACAAATCTTCCTTTTTCTCAGGCCTGTTTCTTAAATATTTTAAGATAAAATTGCTTCTTAAACATTGGAAGGCAATATAAGGGGTGGAATCAACTCCTGGCCTATTATTGTCTCCATTTAGACTTTTCCAATATTTGGACCAGTTATTCAGAAATGCTGGCTGAGAAAGTTTAAACATCTTGGAGGCTTCCAATCCAGTTTACAATGAGCTGAGGGAAAGTAGAAGGAAAGTGGTGGGCGTTTTGTGACAGACCTGGTTGGTCATTGTGATCTCAGGAAGCTGGGCAAGGGAAGAAAGGCACAAGCTTATCAGAAGAGAAGATCTGGGAAGCAAAATACTTATGCACCCGAAAGACAGAACGTCCTGGCATTAGATGATCCTATACACAACTCCCTGAATGTTTGTACTTGGACCTTGAAAAAGCACTGCTGTGGAATCGGTAGGTTCTACAAGAGAAAAGAAGTTAGTGTGGTACACTATGTTGGGGAAACCTGAGATAAATAAAATTAGACAGCTTCCTTTATTGCAGGATTTGTCAGTCTTTACTATATTGTGCTAGATTGTCATTCTCCATTGGGGAGTATAAAATACAGTGTTTCAAAACATCTTTCAATCTGAAATCCTTTTTTCTGGTAAGCAGCTTAGGTCTGTTGGCTCATCCTCATTTTGGATGGCCAGTTTCTATGGGCTGAAGGGTCCTTACTAATTTCTCAAATAACTGAAATAACCTCAGGTTCAAAGGAGACAGAATTATTCTATGTCAACTCATTATGGAAAATATGAATTCACATTAACTAGAATAGTTGTTATCAAAACCAGCTGTACATCAGAATCACCAAGGGAGATAGTCTATAAAATAAGGTATCTGGGCCCTACCTCAGAATCAGAATCTCCAGTATGAACACCTGGAGTCTACCTGTTCCACAAGTGTCCAGGTGTCTCTCATTCAGCCATTCTGTCACCAACATCAGGTCCATGAGACCTAATAGGTCATATCTTTAAATATGCAGTGAGCAATGGAATAGGGTTAGGAACTGGGGCTTCTCCAAAGACATAAGTCACATGTTGCCTGTTACCTGCTCTGCGGCCTTGGGTAAATGTTTTAACCTTACTAAACTTCAACTTCCTCATCTGCCTAATGAAACCTTCCTCATAATATTTTTCTGAGGATAAAAACTTTTTTAAAAAGTGAAGTAGTTAATTTGTTTCATGGTTCAGACCCAGTTCTTACACAATACCTGGGAGCTAAGGTGATTATTATTTTCATAAGTATGTTAAAATTAATTAAACATAGCCGAAGAGAATACACTGTTTAGTATAACTTCAAAGTGATTTTTGTTCAAAGCAGACAGGTCTCCCAAAAGCCAGGTATCTCCTCCCTCCTTCTACAAAGGACAACACCTGCAGCTCAGAGCAGGAAACAGTCAGACGTTCCAGACATTTGGCTCAAGGCTTTGTCTCCTTCCTTTTAAGAAGTCCGGCTTTGACTCCAGCGACCACCTGGAAGACTTCTCTTCATTACGGCATGTGTCACGTAACAAACGCTGAACAGTGTATTCTCGAAGGTGTTCCAATGGGTCCCACCTAAAGAGCCCCTTTGCCAGGTGCTGACTAAAGTTTAGGACTCTGCTGAAGTCAGTGTTCACTTGACTATGTCCATGGTGTGAATGGGTGGGAGCTCACCAGCTCTGGAGACAGGAAATCCCATTTCTGGAAACACCAGCTGGGAGAAAAGTCTCTTACAGGGGGCACCCTGGGCCCTGGAAGTGTTTCTTTCCACCAGGGCGGAGACAAATCTCTCTGAACTGGTGAGCAGAGTTTTCTTGAGCTCAAAGAAAGCTCTTCTATGGACTGCTGTCATGCTGGCTAGAAGTGACGTTTAATTCTGTTGATGGGATTCAGTCAAGTTAGAGAGACTGAGGTATGTGCTGCTTGCGTTGATCCTTGGAGGACTCAGTGGTTTTTGTTACCTCTTTGAAGTGCTTTGGTTGGACTGAGGAAACAACCTGCTTTTTTTTCTGCAAAGTTTCCCCCCACCCACCAATGAACATTTAACTGTGAAAAAAACTTGGAGATAAATTTGGTGAATTCAGCAGATTGTTTTCCATTTTTAGAAGCATAGGCGGTGCATTTACTGCCATCTGGTGGAGCATTTTAGAGGAAGGAGAAATGGCAACTAGATTAGTTAAAACATTAAAAATAACCTAACAAGGTGAAATCTCTTCATTGAATAAGTATACTCATTTTACTATTAGAGCCATGTCAAAATAATCCAGGCCCACTTGGAGCTTAAATTAGTCTGAACCAAGGAAATAAGTAGTATTTAAGCATATTCTCTTCTAGTTATTCATTTATTGTCTCAACATACATGGCAATATTTATGATTATAATTTAAATGTTGTTGTTTAGACATGGAGGTAAAAGTCAGGAAAAACTAAACTAGAAAGTTTCTAGCTTAGATTTAGATTTGTTATTTTATGTATTAATGTTTGTAGCCCTTAGCAGATTAACTTCATTTTGACTTTTTCTTTTAAAAACTATCATGAGTTTTACAGTTTGGTCTATTTAACATCCCAACAAATAAAAATAAGGTAAATCTTATCTTGGTGCTTCCTTATCCTAGATTCCTTATCTTTCCAAGTATTTTTTATTCTTCTACTTCTTTGTTCATGAATAAATAGTGAAGAATCTGGTCCCAGTTTTGTCATCTTCCTGCTAAACATCTCAGGCAAGCAACTGTACCTTTCATTCTCAGGTTACACATCTATAAATGACAGGGATTGACTTGTTTATGTAAAATGGTCTTTTACAATTCTTAGACTCTGCGAAGTCATGAACAAATTCATTTAAGTTTGTGTGACCAGTTAAATCCAACAGAAGTGTTAGTATTTTACTCACAGTGCTAAAAGGTAACCGAACTGCCCAGACTTCACCATCCAAACAAGTTGCCTTCCCTTAAATCATACTACATGGGCAACTGCCTGGTTTATTATTGAAAATTTATACCATATTTATTGTTTCTGTAATTCATCTACATAATGAGTGTGTGTTAGGTTTGGGGGACATAGTCATAAACATAAACAAGTAAGTAAACACCATAGGGGAAAGATAGACAAATAAACATATGACGGCCATGTACTTCAGTGAATCATCAACTTTAATGTCTGTAAAATCATCTGGGATATTTGATAAAAGTAAGAATTCCTGGAGCCGCCTTCCAGAGATTCTAATTGAATAGCTCTGGGGTAAAACCATAAACCTGTGTTTTTCAGGAGCAGTTCAGGTGGTCCTGATGCATGGTGTGGGGTGCGCCAGAAGGAAAGTTGAAATTGCGGATGGATGTTACGAAAAAGGTAAACACAGATGATAAAGAAACACAAAATGAGTGTTTAGCTCAATTAAAAGAATTCAGGGAGGCTTATGAGGAGTAAAACAAGAGAAGAATGAATCCAGGAAGAGATTTAAAATTCCAAACAAAGAGATAACAATTCCAAGTGGGAGAACTTGGTACATTGAAGGGATAGCAAGTAGTTCAGTGTTTCTGAAAGGTATAATTTGAGGATGAAAGTGACCACATATTTAGAAGTAAAGCAAGTGTTAGTACATTTCAAAGAATTAGTCTAATTTGGACAAAGTGTCCTAATTAAAATACAATTCATTCAGAAAAGTAATTTATTTTACAACTGCATGTGTCAGGAAATCTAAAACCAGAAGTTAATTTTTTTTTTCTTTATTGATTTTAAAGAAAGTGGAAGGGAGAGGGAGAGAGAGATAGAAACATCAGTGAGAGAGAACATCGACTGGCTGCCTCCTGCACGCCCCCCACTGGGGATTTGGCCCACAACCTGGGCATGTGCCCTGACTGGGAATCAAACCAGCAACCTCTTGATGCATGGGTCGAGACTCAACCACTGAGCCACACCAGCTGGGCTAAAACCAGAAGTTTAAATAATTCATAAGTCAAATAAGATATCATAAGAAAAATAAACAATGACAAAACTGAACTGCAATGAAAATGCTACACATCAAAACTCCTGGAAAGTAGCTAAAATAGCATTTAGAAGAGAAATAAGCGCAAAAAGAAAAAAAGAGAGAGAGAGAAATAAGATAAATAACCCAGTTTTTTTTTTTTTTTAAAGGGTTGAAAGATTTGAAAGAAAACAAGTCCAGAGATATAAAAATGAAAAGATTTTCAACATCATTAGTTATTAGGTAATTTTAAACAATAATGAGATAACACTAGTATTGCTAAAATTTTAAATACTGACAATAAATGGATAAATAAAATTGGCAAAAGCCATTGCACTGAAAATTATTACATATAAATTATATCTTAATTTAAAAATTACTCTCTAAAAATGTTTTATAATTACTTAAATGTTAAGTTGGAATAACTGCTTTTTTCATTCATATTTGAAATGATAACTTTCACCCTTACCATGAAATGTGTTACACTGTTTCTATACATTATTAACAGTAACTCTGGTAATAGTAGAGAAATCATATAGTAATAGTACAAATAGTAAAGTGAGTGCTTTGGGTCCATATAAAATATGTCTTAACTTTCCTGATGATTTAATAAGTTCTGTTACTGGATCTGACAGAAGTGAAATAGTCTTATTATAATTTAGGTTGTGGAAATTTCCAAGGTAAGCATAATCAATACAGCAGTCTTTATGTTGCTGATAAATTAAAATATCTATCCTACAACAAAATGACTCCACAGGAAAGAAGCAATGTTAATTTTCAGTTTTCCTCCCCAAAAGATAAATAAGCCCACCATTCAGGAGAAAAAGAAATGAGTTTGATGTACATAACATAACAGAGAACTCAATTTCTTGTGCATTATAGTCCTAGAGCTCTTTAAATTGTTTTTGTTTTTATTTGTCTCCTAGAATAAGGAGTTCATGGGGTAGGAAATACAAGGCAGGTAAAGCGGTTCCATGATGCCACTAGAGACCCTGGCTTTCTCTTTCCACTCAGCCTGTGCCTAGGTTCTTCATGTATGTCTCCTCAGGGCTGAAAAATGGCTGCTCGGCCTCTGTCATCACATCAGTGTTCCATGCAGGAGGAACGGAAAGGGCAAAGAGCCAAAGGTGTTTGTCAACATGCATTTAAAGCACTTTCAGAAAAGCCACACATAATGACTTCCACTTACATTTCATTAGCCAGAAGGATGTCACTGGCCTGCAAGGGAGGCTGGGAATTTCTTTTCTTTTAAATCGGGAAACACTTGCTATCGCAACAACCACCGAAATTTTGATGGTAAGGGATATAAGGAAATGGATATTTAATAGGCTACAAAGTGTCTGCTGTAGCTTTCTTCCCAGCAATCAATGGAGGGCTTTTATTGACTGGCCATCTCATACTGGAGATGTTATATCTGTGTTCAAAATTTTAACCTAATTAGGTTTCTTGATCATTATAGACCTAGAGAATAAACCAACCATGTCTACAGTAACTTCTGCTTTTCTTTGGTGTAAATTTTGAAGAAAGAGTGAAAGAATGTTGTGTTGTTGTTTTTTTGCAGGTGTGGAAGGACTGAACTCTAGTTTCTGCATCTAGTGTAAAGATTACATTTCCTTAGATTCTCCTAATATTGACCTATAAAACATTAAAGACGAGTATTTTCTTTTTTCCAAGAAACACATAGATTAGGTTTCACTTACCTAAGGCTTTTAAATATATATGTTTGTGCCTACTCAAAATTATAATTCATCAAAAAACTGCACAAACACTAATAATCTAATATTACTTAAAGAAAAATAAGCATATGGTAAATGGCATCCTGGCATGTTCATCAAGGAGGGATTCTAATCTAACATGATTTCTTACTTTGTCTCAAAAAAGAATTAACTTAATTTGTCAGTGAGTAGCTTATGAAGTAATTCATTTACTTTAAGGATGATAAGCATTTCCAAAAGCAACTGTGATTTTTGAGAAAAAATATAGATGCATTTGGAAACAATGGGGAATATTTGGAGCAGTGCTGTTTAATGAATCAAGTCATGATAAAAGAGAGGCTAGGAAATCTGGATTTTGTTCTTTATTCCTCTACTTTGATTCCCTAAGACTTGCAGAAATTTACTTTGACTCTACATAATGTCAAAAACATAATGCAAAATGAAAAAGGTTTTGATATCTTTTAGACATAGCTTTCATCTATCTGCACTTCGATTTTATCTACACTAAGAAAAGAAATGCCTGTTTCTTACCTACTGTGAAGAGATTTTCCATTAGTTTGAATTCTTTAGCCAAATTGATCCCATTGCATGAACAGTATACAGCTTCACCACGGGAAAGGATTTCATCACCATCATTTTAGACCCCTTATCTTCCTGTTCAAATACAAAATCAACTTTCCAAATGAAACCAGTTTGGAGTAGTTGTCATAATAGAGGCAGAACTAGGAAAAGATGAAAAGTAAAACAAAGAAAAATAGAATTAATACTTATCGTGTTATGCCAATGACACGCTTGGCCCTCTCATGTGTTTCATGATGAGGATGCTGATTTGGGAGTCAGAAATCCTGGTTTCAAGACCATGTTTGTCATTCACTGGATTTGAGATGCTAGACAAACACATATCCATGTCTGGGCCTCATACTTATATTTATGAAAATGATCCATATTCTTGAGGGATCATCTGAGCCTCTCAAAATAAGGTATCGCTTGGATTTGCACTCAACTATGGATGAACTGAACTCTTTGACGGACACATAACACCTAAATCCTAGAAGAGACTCAATGAAGTTTTACTAGGCTCAACTGTGAACCAAGCTTGAATAATTGACCCACTATAGACAATAGCTTTGCCAGTAGACTAAATAATAATGATGTATGCCATTTACATAGCATACACTTTTTTGCGAGGCTCTGGAATTTTCATATATTATCTCAAATATGCAGGACAAAACCTCAAAACTGGGTATTACTAGTTGTGTTAGAGGAGACCAATTCTCGCAGAGGTTAAGCAATTGTCCATGGCCAAGTGACTGTTAAATTCCAGAGATGAGATTCAAACCCAGGTCTGCTGAAGTTCACAGCTCAGGCTCTTTCCTTCACAGGTTCAAGCCTCAGTCAGTTCTTAAGCTTGGTGGGGTGTTGTCTTCCTAATTGGTCATTTCCCAAGCACCACAGCCTCTGGTAAAATTGGAATTTCATAGGTTTTCCTAGTGGTATAAAACTTTTGGAGACTTCTAGAAGAGTATAATAAAATATACAAGTATAAACTTGTCTAGTAAAACCAAAATACTTCCCCAAATGGAATTCTAGGCAAAAAGATATGGATGTGTTAACATTGAATCTGGGCCTGAAGGAAAAATTGGGTTGACAGACAGGACGAGAATTAGAGGCAGATGGGAAAATTGGATATGTTCAGGGGACACCGAGATGTGCTTACCCACAGAAGTGTAGAGGGAGCTGTAGGCAGTAATATTCAAGGAAAGGACTGCAAAACAAGATTGAATGTGTGCCAATTATGTCTCAAGCCCTCTGCCAGATTATTTGTAGTTAACATTTCAATGCCCTTGGAATAGGCTGGGGACTATAGAGACAGAGGGTGTGTGTTTGAATTGTTGAACGTTGAGCACCACTCAAGTCTTTGGAGCCAAGTGTGACCAGATCAGAACTAGGTTTTAGAGAGATGACTCCATCAGTCCTTGATAAAAATATTAATCACATAAGGGGAAGTTGATTGTAGACCTGTTAAAGCCAAACAGAGCCCCAATCCGTGGACACGTAAATATTTTGGATATACAAATGATTCCCTCTGTTGTACCTCCCAAACAATAATTGGTATTCCCCCTCTATTTTTAAGGTTATTTATTTATTTTTAATTTATGACAATAGTTTGAATGAATAATAATAGGTAATATTCTCTGAGCACTTATGTATGTACTAGAGCCTATTCTAAGTGCCTTATATACCTTTTCTCAATGTACATAAAGGTAGGCAGTGGTCTTACTTGATAGAAATGGAAACTGAAGTTTAGAAAGGTTAAGGCAGGTGCCCAAGACCACAAAGCTAGGCAGTGCTGGTGCTGGCATCTGTACTCAGCTGTGAATCTAGAGACTTTGTTCCTCACTACACTGGTACAGAGGAACAGGCCAACTAAAGGAATGCCCTGCCACTTTGAGAAAAACTTTACTCCGTTTTAGTGAAGTTGAGAAGATGGCTTTTGAGACCTGAATAGTAGATGAACTAACATGATATTAAGAGCATCCCTGATACGGGTCAGACTGCTGCAGATCACTCTTTAGGTAAAGAGCCAATAAAAGGGCCCGACTACGAGGGAAGAAAACTTCAAAGTTCTATTTAAAGGAGGTCCAGGGAAAACCACTTTGAAAATAGGAGGTGAGGCCAAATGTATCCTCGAAGCACATCAAATACCCATTGTACTTCCAAAAATCAAGATCCAGCTGAAATTGCTGAGAATTATGGAGGAACCTCCATGCCAGCAGCTGGCTGTACAGCGGTATGACAAGATAAGGTGAGAATGTGTTGATGGGACTGACCCAGTCTACTCCCCGGTGCAGCTATTCTGAGCTTAAAGATAAGGTTGAATCATTAAACTCAATTTGCTGTTAAGGTGACTTGTTGAGAGCTGAGGATAATTACAATTGAATCTCAAGTCTCAGTGTTAAATAATCTCTAAAGTGGTGTTGTCCGTCACGTCTGTGGTTCCATGGATAGTCGTGGAGGCCAAACTGTTCCCGTTGCACTTCCCATAACTGTGAAAGATCATAGGGTAGTTTCAGGTGGCCTCATGGGGTGTCAGCATTTTGGTGAATTCACCATTGGTCCAGTGTCTGGGTATATAGTACTGAAAACCAGTTTGTCATTAGAATAAATTGCAGTGGAAGTTATTCATGCTACCCAAATGCACTGGAAGCTGATTTATAAGCCAGAATTCAGTCATTAATTTTAAAATACTAAATCCTTTTTTGAATAAATTAGAAGATAAATAATGGGAGGTTGGTGGCAATATGGAGAGAACAGATGGTCTATATTTAGACAAAACTATTCTGAGAACCTAATTTAAGTCGATGACCTTGAAAAACACCTAAACAGCTCTGAGTTACAATTTTCTCTGAGAAATGGAGATGATATTATGTCATAAGGTTAGTTTGACTCTGGAGTACTCAGCCCAAGGATAAGGGGCAGGCTGCCCAGCAATCACAGCTGGATGATCAAATACAAGGGATCCCAAGAGAAGTAGTTGTCTAGGTATGGGTTAGGCCAGGGGCATTACCAGGAGTCTCAATCTGGTGGCTGGATCATAGCAGTTTCAAAAGGACCTCTCCATTGGAGAAAACCCTACACTGTAGTATTCTTTACCCCAAAGTACAGAATCATCAATACATTAAATAAGGGAATTGAGGTCTGGCCCATGGATAGAAGAGTGGCAGTATGAGGCAGAGGAGCTAGGGCAATTTCAGATGGCATGCTGTGCACTGAACCACCTATCATCATCATCATCATCATCATCATCATCATCACTGGAAGGGAGTCCCTGGTGCAACCAATTCGAGACCTAACATTAGACTCTAATTCCTGCTGTGTGAAGAAACAAAGTTGTTATCCTTCCTGATGTCTGTATGGCTCACTTTGGGCAACTGTCAGAGATCAAGTCAGGGTCTGGTAGCATTAGAGTAAAAAATAGTAATGGGGCTAAAGGGGAGTTTGGGAAAGTACCCCAACCTCACAAAGAGCATCTCTTAACTAGTGTCAAGTAAGGTATCAGTTGTATGTTTACATCTAAATAGTGTTGGCGCTGCACCTTGTCTCAATTTCTCAGCCTATGGAATTCACATGGCAAGATTTCTCTGAATTTCTTATTCTGTTTTCTGTCTTCAAAGGAATTCTTTTCCTTCCTTCCTTCCTTCCTTCCTTCCTTCCTTCCTTCCTTCCTTCCTTCCTTCCTTCCTTCCTTCCTTCCTTTTTCTTTTTTATTTTGCTTTGGCAACCATGATGGATGGCCAAGTTTAACACCCCCTTACCCACACAAACAAATAATCTCAAACAAAGTGATGATGACCTTGGTAGATTTTACTAGTGATTTTTGGAAATGTATGAGAGGAGAGGTTTGCATAACAGTATTGGAGAAAATAAGTATAGTGGATACTTACCTGATTCCTGGAGATTTCATTATTTGTCTCTTCCTCTACTCTTCTCCTTTCTCCCTCTATATATTTCCCATTTGGGGTGGAAGTACAAGCCCCACAAATTACTGTTTTCTCAGGCAAAATAGTTCTCTTCCACATCAATTATAAGGTCATTTGCTGATGTTCACACCCTCTGCTAAGTTATCATCTTAAGAGAACATAAGCTAGTTTTTTGAGGACCATTTTCTCCCTAAAAGAAATTCTCATGTGCCCAGTAAAGACAGAGAAACAAATTTGACTTTATGTACTAGTGGGTAAGATACTGGTGCTTAAATGATTCAGAATCTCTCTTGAACAATGCTAAGTAAATACTTTCTAGGTTTATAAAAAAGCCAATTCTCTTCTTTTCTTAATTCTAGCAAAAGTCTTTACTAGTCTAATGCTACCTAACGAGAGTCAAGTTTTCAAATAGTCAAGCTTAGTTTTCCTTGTATTCACTGTGTTCCAGGTGGCAGTCTTGGCACAGAGATTCGAGAAGAGGCACCGTTCTCATCAGCAATACTTTCAATATATCTAATAGAATAAGATTCTTTCTAGAATGAATTCCAGGAGACCAGCATTTCTTGTATCTTGTTCTTTGTTTGGTTCAGTTTCTGAGAATGACTTTTTAACCTTCCCCCTTGATTCTGAGAACGGCCCTTACATAGAATTGGTGAGTCCCTGTGCCCTGGCCATTGCTTCCGAGAAGTATTTTGACAATAACTTTCGGTCAAGTTAATTGTTTCTGTCAGTCTCAATAGAAGCCCAGTTGACAAGGATTCAGAAATGTCACTTTTGATTTTGTTGTGCAAAAAACAGTGATTAGAGTAACCAAAATTTCTGGAGTGGCTCAGCCAAAAACAGTCTGTCCTGTGTAACAATGCCGTTCACTTTTGATATGCCCCATCGTGACGGTGGCCAAGTGTATTTTTTTTTAAGAATAAAAGTTACCTTATTTGACCATGTTGAAAACAAAAATGTTTTATAACTGAATTAGTACCCAGGTATTGAAAGCTAGAAAAAAAAAAGAAGCTAAGGAATAAAAAAAAAAAGCAGCCAGTATTTCTATTGTACATTAAAGTTTAAGCATAAAACTGAATTTCTATAGAAGTTTTTTTTTCTGGTCTATACCTAGAGATCTTTTTGGTGATTTTGAATAGCTCAAATAATTTGCATATATTTTTACCTCAGTACTCCCTGGAGCTGGGAAGTTTCTGTGGAGAAAGTTGATGTAACATCATAAAGGAAATATGACTGTAACACAAAAAACTGCTCAAGCATGTCCCAGTAATTTACTGCTGCCAATGAACTAGGGTGAAAACAATCCATTGTTGTCACCACTGTAGTTTGAATGGTGCATTCGCTGGCCAAAACTTTGTGTGTGTGTGTCTATATCTATATCTATATCTATATCTATATCTATATCTATATCTATATCTATATCGATATCTATCGATATCGATATAGATATAGATGTATTTGGGGGGGATAGGGGGAGAGAGATCTCAGCACATTAAATAGAAGGAACTGTTAATTATTTGGTAGTAGATTCTCTCATTGGTGGATTCACATGCTTAATCATACATAATTTTACCACTTCAATTCTTGAAACAATAGAGAAATATCAGCAGTGATAAAATAGCTCGAACATACAGAGTTTAATTTAAATAATAATTTCCATAAATAAAATAAATTCCTGCTATTTATACTAATAACGGGGCCTTGGCTGTGCTGCGTTATGGGCTCTTCTCCAGGGGAGAAATGAGCTAGATAAGACCAGACTGTGGGCTGGGGCAGGATGGGGAAAACCTGGCTAAGAGAGCAAGGCTGCTTGCTTCCTTTCTGCCTCTTGGGAAGGAATCAGGAGACCAAATCATTGAGTGAGTGGGAAGCTGAAGTCCCTGCCCTGCTGTGACAACCCTAAGAGATAGGTACTGTACAGCCATCCTTCTGGGAAGAGTTCTCAGGGTCAGGGGGTGCCTGCCAGGATTTTAAGAAGGAAGAATGGCACAAGCTGATACCAAGAACTGTGAGAAAAGTTCTTGTTGAGATGGACAGAAAGAAAAAAGACCTAAAAGCCTCAGCTCCCCAAGCTAGCTTGCTGAACCCTCAGGGCTGGTCTCTAACCCTGCAGAACTAGATAGTCACAGAAAACCAAGGATCTTAGTAAATAGACCACTGAGGCTGATTCTGTGAATGAAATTGGGTAAATAGGGAGTTCTAACTTGATGCCCATAAAATAAAATTTCTTTCTGAATCCCCAGGAATATTTCTAGACCCATGTCACTCATTTAGAGGGCCTCCTAATATACCAAAGGCCTGCATTCCAGTGGCTCAGAGCTGGAGTGGGAGATATTAGTGCAGGCTTAGGTCCAGGTGGTAGTTACCAGAGAACTACAATTTTGATACTGTTTATCATAGATGGATTTGAATGTATTGCAAATTAAATTATGTACCTCTGCATAAAAATTAAATGGTGAAAAGGTGAATTATTAGAGTTAGACTATTTTGCAATATCATCGTTATATGGGCTTTTTGTTCTTTTTTCTCTTTGATCCTAAAGAAAAGCAAAGAGCACTCTCTCTTCTTGTCCCTGGGTTGAATTTCTTAAGACTCAGGTGTACAGCATGTCAAGTAGGAAGGAATATGTTATTGCAACCAATACATCCTGCTTTACCCCCTGGGATACCAAATAAAATAATATGATTTTTCATATTCAAACAAGATGATGCTGAGCCCCTATACCACTTGTTGCAAGACTATCTTTTTTCTCTGTCTGAGATCTGTCTCACGATAATCGCAACAACCTCAGGGTTATGTTTTTAGCCCAAGATAATCCAAGGGTCAAGCAGGGTTACTGCTCTATTTTTCACTATAATTCTGCCCTATAGGATCCCCAAAACTCATCTGGTCCTGCCACCCTAATATCTACCTTGTCTACTGAGTGCTCAAACAGAGCATGTACCTCAACACTGACCTTGTAACCCAGTAAAATGGAGTAATCCCTGGTCTCTCTTGAGGTGCATTCTCTGTCGAGGTGCTTCCAACAGAAGGAATGAGGCAGAACACAGACTTGAGTGTATTAGTTTCCTAGAGCTGCTGTAACAAGTGATGACAAATTGAGTAGCTTAGAACAACAGTTCTGCAGGCTAGAAAAAAGTATTGGTGTGGCCATGCTCTCTGAAGGCTCTAGGGGAGGGCCATTCTCCTGTGTGTGTGTGTGTGTGGGGGGGATTCTGTGTTCAGATTTCCCTTATAGCAACATTGCTTTTTGGATTAGGGCTTATTCTAAACCAGTATGAACTCACTGTAACTTGATTACATCTACAAAAATACTATTTCTAAATAAGATCACATTTACAGGTCTGAGGGGTTAAGGACTTCAACATACTTTGGGGGAGACAATTTAACCTATAGTAGTCAAACCTCTCCCCCCAATAAGCAAAATACATTCATGCCATCCCAACAGCTCCAAAAGTCTTAACCATTCCAGCACTGGGGAGTTTGGCTTCTTTTCCTTCTACGTAGAATACTTCACTCATCCGTGGTCTGGGCTCCAGGCTCACTCTTCCGTCAGTTGGGTCTTTGAATCTACATGCAAACACATATACACAGAGAGACATTATGTTCCCCAGATACCAGTTGGAACATTAAACATCACAACTAGTGATCAGAAGCAGAGTCTATGAAGAGTGAGTGTGAACAAATGAGAGGAGAGGTACAGTGAGAGGGCCCCGAAGGGCCTTCTCTTTGTGGATACGGAGGTTCCTTTTTTTTACAAACATAGTCCAGGCTGTTCTCAGCTTTGCATGGGCGCGACCCTCTGAACCAAGAAGTGGCACACCTGGAAACCTTGGTAGCTAATTCAAAGGGAGGCAGGTCCTCTGGTCTGGACGACACAGCCTTCCTATATGTTTATACAGCACCTACCCGCTCTGACACTGAGCTGACCCCTTTGTGTATCCCTTGCCCTTCCCTGCTCCTTTTGCCAACAATGGCATTTTTTCTTTAACGTTCCTTCTGATCTGCATTCGGCTGTAGCATTTTGTTATTTGATTTGTTCCATGATTTCAGCTCCACAACAAAGAACTTCGCTGGCCTCCTGATTTCCTGCAAATTCCAATAGACAGCTCAATTCAAATGGTTCTTTCTGGCATGGCACCTTCTTCCACATCTGTCCATGCAGCATGATAGACCCTTCTATGCACAGTGAGTTAACCTCTTAAGTTGGACACTCGCCTAGCTATATGCTGATGAATGGCACACCCATAACAGGAATTTAGAATTTAAACAACATACTGAAAAAAGTCTTAGCCCAGTTGAATTAAGGAACTAGTTTATTTCTTTAATTATATAGTTCGACACTGTCTGATATGCCTTTCTGTGAAGATGAAAATGATCTATTTCTTTCCTGGCCAATTCAATAGCCACTAGCCACATATGACAACCGAGTACTTGAAATGTAGCTAGTGTGGCTGAAGAGCTACATTTCTAATTGTATTTAATTTTAATTAATTTGCATTTAAATTTAAATAGCAACTTGTGACTGGTGACTACTTTATTGGACAGCACAAGGTTGCTCTATACCTTTCTATTCTGTGGCAGAACAAGAGTTAAACTGTAAGGAGCAAATTAAAACATGAATTCATCGAAGCGAAGTCATGTTTTATAAGAGGAACTTTATATGATCTTAAGGGAAAAAGAAAAAAAAAAAAGGTGATGACCTTGGATATGGGAGTCTAACCAAATAGCTCCAGGGCAACACAAGTGAGGTTTCTCATCATCCGTGAGTGGCTGGAGATTGATATCCCCATCTTCTATCTCCAAGCACATTTCAAGAGTTATGAAAAAATTGACAAAGGTGGAAATGTTTGGAGCATATTCAGCAAAATTTTCCAGAAGCTGGAGAGGCTGAGGACTTCATCTTTTCTGATGAGTAGCTCAGCTGCTTGATACAATTACTTGGCTCTCATTTTAAGCTACTGCATCAGCGAGAGGTAGAGTAAAGCATTTTGTTGGCATTTTGGAATTGTTTCTTTTAATTTTTCTGAGTCCACGATGTTAGGGCTTCTAAGTTCCATATATTTCTGTAGTCATCAAGAAATGCTTGCACAGAAAAATTTTAATTACAGGTAGCTTAATCTGGAATTAGTATAATTTGCCCTCCTATCTGATGGGATGGCTCTAGAGAAGATGTAGGTGTAACCAGGAAAAAGGAAATGAGTAGGTTGAGAAGTAATTTAACACCATAAAGAACTCTAATATTTTTATGCTTAATCCCTCTAAGACACAAACGCTTTCCTTTTCCTTGTTAAAATTTCCTTTTATTTATCTTCTTGGGTTCTTTATTTTGCATAGAGATGAGATGTTTTACTGTTCATATCACTGTCACTTGCCAGGGAACTGATTTATCATAGGTGACACTAGAAAAAATAAAACACAAATTTATATTCATGAAGTTCTCGTTTGTACTTTCTAAATGGATATAATACAATCAGTCTAGCCTCTCCAGGACATTCCTGAGGCCTGTCATTTTGTGACATTTTATTTCCAACACAAGTAGGAGAAAAATAGTATATGAAAGGTAAAAATATTGTGAATAAAATTGAATTAGTTTTCAGAAAAATGAAAATTAGAAAAGAATTACTGTGATGTTTTAGTTTCTAAACTTAATTCTATAATACATCAGTAGATGGAACAGAAAACACTGGCCTGAAATTTGAGGATTATCTCCTCAATGAATATTTGTATCGACAAAAGAGCAAACAGAAACCAAAGATACTCACCAATAATAACTGGGCATGTTCAATTAAAGAAACCTCAAAAAAAGCCTCACCTCTGGACTTACAACAAAGCAAATCTTTCTTGTTTTCAGATATCCTGTCAATTTTTACCATATCACATGTCTCAACTAAACCAAAACAATAACATTCATCTTTTTAATATTTTATTCTTTTTTTTTTTTAATCCTCACCCAAGGACATTTTTGCATTTATCTTCAGATAGAACGGGAGGTAAAGAGGGGGGAAGAGAGAGAGAGAAACATCGATTTGAGAGAGACACATCGACTGGTTGCCACCCACATGACCCCAACCAGGGCTGAGGACAAACTGCAACTGAGGTACGTGCCCTTAGCAGGAACTGAACCTGGGACTCTCTGGTCCGCAGGCCAATGTTCTAACCGCTGAGCCAAACCAGCCAGGGCAAGGTTTTATTCATTTAATCAATGCCATAATATTCAAGAATTCCTTGTGAAGCCTGATGGGGTCAAATAGTGTAAACATCAGTTTCTTAGAACAAGCTTACCCAAGTCTCTAGATTCAGTTAGGCTCCCTGTCCTGTTCTTTTAAAGCCCTTTGTATTTCCCCTTCATAGACCTTGTACAATTGCAATGTAGACAAATGTTTTTTTCCCGACTGCTCACCATTAGACTAAGCTCCAGGGTGGTGGAGATGCTACTGTGGTCCTGATCCCCACTGCACACCTAGGGCTGAACACAAGACTCCCCGATATAGATACTATACTTGCTCAAAAAATACGTTAATTAACGAGTTGTGGTTTTTATCGTCATTTTTAATGTATTTAAATTTTCCTTAAGACGGAGGGATGGCTCCCTCTGAAGGGACTCGACTTTGGGGTAAACCTATAAGCTGGCATTGGATTTTGTCTAGGGCCCAGGGGTGAGTGTTCCCTTGTATTTGCAATTATAACCTGGAATTAACAATGATGAGTAATGTGTAGCTGAAGTATTTGTGTAATGAAGCCACAATTAGAATTACTCTGTGACTAAGCCAATTCTTCTTCCAGCAGAAGTTACAGCGGAGGAAAATAACATGGAGAGGAGAGCAGTCGTTGGCCAGGAGCTGAGCAGTCAGGAAGCTTCAGAGTTGGGATCTGATACTAAACAATGTCCTGTCTCGGCAGGGCAGAGCCAGAAAACTGGAATAGGGTTAGACACCCTTTTCAAGGGTGAGCTTGGAAAGCAGCCTGTTGGTAAAAATACCAAGTGGCTGATGAGTCTGGTCTGTTGGAGTGTTGAATGCTGGCTGTCTTAAAATACCACTACAAAAAGCCTAATAATCAGGTAAATCTGAGATTATTATTCACAAAGTCAGGATATTTTTGAGGCTTTGGAGTCTGGTTTAAGAATTAGGATTAAGTAAGAATCATGATATAATTAAAAAATAATACTGTAATCAACATGGGTATGCCAGTGGATGAATAAATAAAAAAAAATGTAATATATAAAATATCATTCGGTTTTAAAAAAGAAGGAAAATCCTGCCACTTGTGACAACATGGATGGACCTTGAGGGTATCATGTTAAGTGAGATAAGCCCCCAACAGAGAAAGACAAATACCACATGTTTCCTCGTATACGTGGAACCAAAAAAAAAAAAAAAAAAAAAAGGCGAACTCATAGAAACTGAGAGTAGAAAAGTAGTTGCCAGGCACTGAGAGAGTGGGAGAAATCGGGAGAGGTTGGTAAAGGGCATACATTTTAGATAAATAATGTGGGAGGATCTACTGTATAACATGGTAACCACAGTTGACAACACTGTATTGTATAATTGAAATTTACTAAAAGAGTAGAACTCAAATATTCTTACCAAAAAGGGAGGGGTAAATGTGTGAGGTGGTGGATGTGTTAATTAACTTTATAGAGGAATCCTTTCACCATGCATAATTGTATCAAATCATCTTATCGTATACTTTAAATATAACATTATTTACCCAGTGTACCTCAGTAGAGCTGAAAGGAATAAAATCAAATTGGTGGGCACAACAAGGCAGGGGTTTTATGGTAAGGTTTCTGAGAGTCTCAAAGAGTAAATAGTCATTTGATTCTATCTATTGAAAATCTGGACAGTCTGATATTAGGTGAAACGGGATTTTGGAGAAGCTTCTAAAATGAACAATGAAATTATCTGCAAATTTTACTTTTGTGGGCCAGAGTCCCTAAGAATCCTCAAGTCCTGTTGAGGAAGACAGTGGGATAGTTAGTTCCGTGACAGTGGACAGTGACCTGCGTGGGTGTTAATGTCTTCGGGTCTCTGCTCTTCTTGATCTATGCACTATCCTGTTTTAGCAAAAAGAGCCCCCTTGGAGAAGAATTGGGGAAATAGTGGTTACTTCAGCACAAAATTGTGAACGTCAGCAGTGGGAAAGGGGTGCGGTATCTTTTAGCCCACCTACTCCACCATGAGCAAGACGTGGTCCTTATCCTCTACTTCCTGTGGTCGTTAGAGCTCATGAATTTAAATCCCCTCGTTCTCAAATGTCTAATGAAATAAATGTAGAGCAATAAAATGTACTAAAGCAAAAAAGAGGGAGAAATGGCCGATGGTACTTGTTTAATTCATGTACTTGGGGGCGTCCAGAAATATTTGGTGGGTGAAATAATTTGTAGGGAGAACAGATAACATAAATTTATAAGGTTAGTTATTAATGCATTATGCATAGTATAATAACTACAAGCACTATGATATTTCTGATAGGTATGTGAGGAAATGCTATTAAGCGGACCAGCTATAATTCGTTTTGTCTTATTATGTGCTTGGTTAAAAATGGTCATTCTCATAATCTAATGAATACCAGATGAAGGGAATATTGTGATTCAATTTTAAAACATAAAAAATGTTTCTAATGAAATACTTATTTAATTTTTGGGAAAAAATATTGCAACTTGGAAAAATGCATTAAAATGCTCAGCAGAATTCTGGAGAGAAAGTCAGTATGTAAAGTCCTCTCTGGAATGGAAAACTAGCAAATCCTCTTGACATGCTAAGGAGACAAGAAAAACATCACAACTCTAATGGTTACAAAACTGTGCAGGAACACACACCTGGCCGACAGGACTCAGGTTATAGCAACAGCATCATCATTATTTTCAGTGACTTAGAGAGAACTGAACTGATGCTGTAGTTCTCTTTTCTTGGTCCTTATAGGACTCGTCTTCTTCTCTCAAATGCTTCCCTCTGAGATGATGACAATGAATCATCTCAGATGGGAGATGTCACAAATTCAAATGTCCACAGGGAACAGGAGCCCAATATTAGACAGTAAAGTAGGCCCAAGTAAGATTATGGGGAGTGCTAAGGAGTGGTGGCAACTGGGAAGAGCAGCGATGACTCAGATCTGCTTCACTGTCACCTTGTAGGAACATAAGCCAAATGTGCCAGAGGCTTCCATGTCTCAAGAAATTCTGGCAAATTCAATTTTAAAATAGTAGTTTCCTATTTATAAAGCTTATTTTAATGGTCAAAAACATCCCACATATCTACAGGTTGAATTTTGCCGGTGGGCCTCATTTTTTAATAGCTAAATTCTAAAGACATAATAGCCAATCAATGAGAGAGAGAGAGAGAGAGAGAGAGAGAGAGAGAGAGAGAGAGAGAGAGAGAGAGAGAGAGAGAAAGCGTGCTCATGGACATGGACAACAGTGTGCTGATTGTGGGGGTTGGGGGAGGTAGAAGAAGGCATACAGGGGATAATGGTGATGGAAAAAATAAAATAAAGAAAAAAAAGGCATAATAACCAATATAATATCCACTGTGTCCCTTGTCCCTCCCATTATGTCAGATAGAAGATCATGAATGTCTTTTAATTTGAAGAAGAAACCCCCAGCCCAGCCTAGAGCATCCTTTACTGCGTATAGCAGGATGTGAATTTCCTTTGTTAGTGGCACATTATTATTATTTTTTTTAAGACATTGGGACCTTTAGTTCCATGCTAAACATCAGAATATTTCTGATTATCACCTTATTGAGGTAATCAAATAAATCTAATCATTAAAAACTTCTGCTGAAACTGACTAGCTAATGGATGATGGGAAGAAAGCAAAGCTTCTGGGGAATGGTTCTACTGTGTGAAAAACATCACTTGTTTACAATGCAGATCCTCTGGCTGCAACCCTGGAGATTCAAATTTTTAGAATCTAGAGAAGAGACCAAACTGCATGTTCAAAGAGCATTCCTGGGTGATTCTCAAACAGGTAGTTTTTAAGAAATAAACAAAACCAAAACCTAAGCAGTGCTTCTCAAAGTTTAGTGTGCATGAGATCACCCAGAGGGCTTGTTATAAGACACATTGCTAGTCCCCCCCCCCCCCCCAGGGCTTCTGATTCAGTAGTTCTGGGTGGGTTCTGAGAACTTGCTTTTCTAGCATATTCCCCTGTAATGCGGATGCTGGTGGTCCAGGCACCACACTGCATGCAGACAGGTTGTCTGGAGTGGACCAAGGAGGCCCTGGTAAGAGGACACAGGAGCTGAAAGTGAGGATGGGAAAGGATCAAATAATGTCACCTGCTTCATAACGATGCCTTCAATCAGGTGCTGCAATGTAGACTTTGCAGCAGGTTCATTCAGTCTTCAAATACTTATTGACGCTTGCCTTGTGCCAGATACCAGGCAAGGTAAACATAAGTCCATCAATTATTTAGCTTGTTAACTCACTAATTAACTAATTCAACACATATCCATCAAGCATCTACTGTTATCCAGACCATGGGCTAGTTGCTAGTAGGAGACAGGTCTCAGCTTCTAAGGAATCAGGAGCCAGGAAATCTTGGCCTCTCTGCTGTCATTCATACCCAGAAGATGGCTTGAAGAAAAGGTTGGTTCTTTCTGGGTAAGCGAAACAGAGCACCATAGAGCTGGTTTGCTATGTTATCCCATCGGAATGATGTTTTGCACAGATCCCTGGAGCTTAGAGGGGGAGGACTTCTGCCTGAACTGCGCTGATAGCTTTGGTCCTGCAGGCCCAGAGAGGATGCAGAGGGCTTTCCTGTTACAAGCAACCAGGCTTCCCACCGTCCACCTTGTACTGGACGGCAGGACCCCAGATACACTTTTCCTAGAAATAGTGTCTTGCCAGTGAAGACAAACACGTGAGACATGCTGTCAAAGCCTGCTCCCGTGCAGCAATCCTGCATGGTTTCCCAGAAAGCATCTGCATGCCGCACAGGAGACCTGCCCTTTCTCTGTGTGCAGATAGTGGGTAAGGGGGCATGGGGGTCAGAAGCACAAATATTTCTAAAGTTACAGAGGCAGCCCCATATTTCACCCACTGATAAGTCACTCATTTTTAATGTAAAAGCTAGGGCTGCAGGAGAGCTGGGAGTCTCCTGGTCGCTCTCCATTGCTTTCTTGGATTCAGACCTCTTTTTACAAATGGTGCAATGATGCTGAGAACAAAAAGGGATTCTGATCCAGTCTGGCTGTTTCTCCTTTTCTTCTGCTTTTTCTCAGTTTCCTGAGTCCATCCATTTTTACAAAGCCTAAAAAATAAAGCATTATCCTGGAACAGATGTCAAGATTTTTAAATATGGTAAGTGGATTGGTTACTCTGGCTTCAAAATATAGATCATTACTTGAGCTATCACCGCGGATTTCTAATATTATATTCATTTTTTAAATCACAGCTGTTGAGCTTGCAATACTTAAACTGAAAACTGAAACTGACAATTCAGCTCTATATCTCTCCAATACGGTATGTAATGGACACCCAATGTGTATTTGTTGAATAGATGATAGAATGAGAGAATGAATGAACATTTGAGAGTATCGAGCAAACAGACTCAGGGGAATGTGGTGGTGTCCTGAGGTCTTATTGCAGCAGAAGCAGGTGAGAAGCTGTCCTTTGCCTTTCAGGGCTGTGTACACCCCACTACCTCGGCCAGAACCCCGCTGACTTTTGCTATTAAGTATAGATGCTTACTCTCAGTTACTAAAGTTGAGATTTGAAAAGTCCAGGGAAATGTGAACTGTATCCAGAATAATAAATATTTTAATATAAGTTGAAATAAAAAAAAAGAATTTATTCAGAAGGCAGATTTTCCCCTCTAGGGGACAAATGTAAGAGGAAAATTTGATAGAAAATGTAATTTATAATCCTAGACTCAGGTAAAGATTTTCATAAAAAACTCCAAATCCTATTAAAGCTGCTTTAGGGAAACATATGTACACCTTTTACTACAGATCTTTTAATTGACTTGATAAATTGAGTTCACCAGGAGGTGGTAAAATCTCTGTAAGGCTGAAAAGAGGAATATTTGATTTCCATATCTGCTCAGGAAACTATTTAAACTTAGAATGCTTATCCTTATGGCTGGCTAACAAGGATAATGTGATATTAGTGAATATAAGAACTCAAGTAGTTCTAATAATTCTCTGTTTATCTCCTCTGTGCTGTATCTCATTTAGCAGGCCACTCCGGCCTCGAGCTGCCACGGCACCATCTAGTTCTGTCAGCTGTGCCTCCGAAATAGCTCCCAACCCTGATCCACTTTTCCATTTCCTTGGGCCGCATTTATATGCTCATCATCTCCCTCCTCCTTCTTCACACTGCTGTGAGCTATCACTTTGAAACACAAGACGAATTATGTCATTTCCTAACACCCTAAAATAGCTCTTCACTGCACAGAGTGAAGTCCTAACCCACAGCAACACGTTGAGGGCCCCCTACAGCTTTGCTCCAGGTACTCCTCCCTCTATGCAAACTCTGTTCCAGCCACGCTCAACTACTCATGGGCCTTCTTCAGATTACAAAGAGGAAGGCAACAGAGTGTAGCTGTTAAGACCAGGAGCTCTGGGGCGTGCTGCCTCTGTTCCAAAGCCAGTTCTGTCATGAACTTAGTGACCTTGAGTAAGCTGTGTCACTTCTCTGAGTCTCCGTTTTCTCATTGAGTAATGATACAACCTCCCTCAGGGGGTTGACAAGAGTTTAACAAGAGATGGCATGTGCAATGTGCTTAGAACAGAGCACATTAGTCACCGTTGTCATCTTTCACATTGTTGCTCATGATCCCTTCTGGGTGCCCTTCGGGATCACCCTCACTCTGCAGCGAACTGTTTACCTACGACTTTGGAAACCAACAAGAGAACCGATTATTTTTCTGAATTCGTCCAGCACTTTGGTTGCCCCTGTTTTTTTGTGCCTTGAGTTGTAATGAGTGTTTGGTTATTCTCATATCCTCGTCTAGATGATGACCTCCTGGGAAGCAGGAACACTGTGACCATTTTCCATCTGCTGTGCCAGCCAGGGCCTAATACTTGGAAAATGCTCATCAAATATTTAGTGAAACAGAAAAGAAAAAACTTATCTATGAGACCATCAAAGCACTTTATGTTTAAATGCACACATTCAGGAAAACAATCTGAGACAATTACTCATTTACCTTATATAAAAGCTAATTTTGCTTATTTAACAAATATTTATTGAATGTCTACTGTTTCCACTCACTGTTCTCGGCACTGGGAATACAACAATTAAAAAAAAAGAAAAATAGGTGAATTTCCTACCCTCAAAGAGCTTCTATTCTAGCAGATGGAAACAGTTAGTAAACAACATTAGGAAGCTGATAGGTGCTATGGGTAAAAAGAAAGCAGGAAGAAAGGTAGATGAAAAGTTGCTATTTTATATAAGGGTGGTCCAGGTAGACCTCATTGAGAGTATGGCATTTGAGCAAAGACCTGGGGGAAACTTGCAGCACTGGGGGAGAGATTTCCAAGCAGAGGGAATGGCCAATGCTAAGGCTATGAGGCAGAGCTTGTCTGGAGAGTTTAAGGACCAGCAATGCAGACCTGTGTGGGTGTAATGGTGTGACCCCACGAAGGAGTGGTGGCTGTGAAGTCAGATGTGATTGGAGCTGGATCTTATAGAACCTCTCGGGTTCATGCTGTTTGAATGTATTCCTCTCTTCCCTATCCTCACCGCATCAAAGGCTACCCTTAACATGAGTCTCTTCATTTCCATTAGAGAAAGCTTTAGGACCCTGTTCACAAGTCTGCTTTCTTTTCCATCTTTTGAACATTAGTCCTAGATGTTTTCAACACCCATGAAGACAAAATATCCAATGATGCAGCAACACAACTGGCCCACTTGCCTCAAAATTACAACCCCCTGTTAAGTGCCGAAAATCCATCTTCTTCATTCTTCATGGCGGAATGCCTCAATGTTGCTGGAAAGACACATACACACCTAACCATGCCTAGTGACACTGCATCGAGTCTCTGGTACCCAACTCAAGTGGATTATTAAACCTGCCCATTGAGCTTTTATTTCTCTTCTTAAAATTTTGTTTTCCTTGCCCTCAACTGCCATGCCAAAGTGTTGAGGATGGCCATTAATCAAAACAGGGAGGCTATTCTGTTTTCAATCATTTTTAAAAAGTTAACTTACTTTCAAGTCAATACGTGTACAACATCAAAATTCAAAAAGCTACAACAAAGTATACAGAGTAAAAAGTAAATCTTCTATAGGCCTGCCCCTGTAATAGCCAGTTCCTATTTTAGAAGACAATCATTTTATCAAATTTCTTATATCTAGAGATATGCTGTAAAAACACTCATGTGTGTGCCTATAAACACAACTTGTAAATGTGTGTGTGTTTGTGTGTATGCACACATTTGGAAGAACATTATATACAGTACCTTGCATCTTTTTATTTAGTAGTATGATTTGGAGATTTTTTTTATCAGTGAATGTAGATCTGTCTCACTCTTTTCAGTGGCTGTATAATATTCCCTGCATGGTTGCATCATCCTTTGTTGGGTTGCCATCAAGCTGATGGACATTCAGGTTGTTTTAACCTTTTATTGTCACAGACCATTCTGCCATGAAAACCTTTCTATCTGTGTCATTTTCACAAATGTAGTTGTAACAGCCATACTATGTTCCTAGAAGTAGAATTGTTGATTTAAAGTGCACAAACATTTAAAATTTTGAAAATCATCTTAAATTTAGATAAATATTACCAAACTATCCTCCACAAAGTTTGTACCAATTTACAATTCTGCCAGCAATTATGTATGTATGACAGTGACTGTTTCTTCCCTAAGTGAAAATGTCATCTTGCTGGAATTTTACTTTGCTTTTCTCTGATTGGGAGAAGGGTTGACCATCTTTTTATATGTGTATGAGGCATTAGTGGTTCTTTTTCTAGGAGCCATCTGGTTATATTGTAGTCTACTTTGGACTCTGTTTACCTGTCAGATGTTTGAAGTCAAAATTTATTCCCATTATGTTCGTGTGTTAAACAATGTAGCCTCTGTCATTGTGCTGCTTATCTATCAAATGGCTCTACCTAAATATTTTGCTTAAATTTTCCCTTAGTGAATATTCACGCATCACAGATGTGAGCTATGGGCAGTTGGGTTGGAGTTGTAGTGTTGACCCAGGACAGCTGGTCAAATTTAGCTCCGATCCTCTGTTTTATAGTGTAGGAAAGTCCAAAGCCTATCACTCCTCCCACCCAAAATTCTCATGATATCTGGCAGTGGGAGGAATCCTATAGTCTCATGGAGCTCACTCTCTCTGCCTCCTGTATCTTTGTGAGATAGATAGATAGATAGATAGATAGATAGATAGATAGATAGATAATAGCTAGTTAGCTTTTTGGTGAACATGTTTTATGAATTCTTTGATGTCACCTACCACAGATAATAACATGTCTAATTATTTCTTTTCAATAGTTCAGTATTTTCATTAAGAGGAATTCTTTGGAACAAAATTTTTTTTCAATACATACCTGGGAATCTCTGATATTTGGATATGTACTTCATCTGGACATAAGAGACGGACCTAAATGTTATGATGTTGAGTCAAATGCCACATGATGTTAAGAGCTCATGATAAAGAATTTACAAGTCTCCTACAAACAAAAGTATTTTAAGTCAAGTACAAAGATCTCCTTGATAAGATGGAAGAAGTGTTTTTTTCTTTCAAATTCAAATTTGTTTGGAATGGTCATTATAGGGACTCGTACCCAAATTCTGATGGTGCTGTGGATTCATGCCATCAATATAAGATTCTGTATGACAGATCAACCCTCAGATTCTATTAAACATTTTAAAGGTCCATGTCTTTTGGAAATGGAGTACATCACTAGCAACACTTTCAACATTATTTTATTTTATTTTACTTCTATTGGACTTCCCACTGGACTGTTATTCCCTGATATGTTTATCAGCCTTTTATTAGAGAATCTTTTTTTTTACCTTTCTGAGGAAACTGAAGTCATTGGGCATAAGATTTATTATTCAACTGACTGTCTCTATTAACAAATTTATCTACACCAATTCATTTTTCCCTTATTTTCAACAGTCTTAGTGGAAGAGATGCTCCTCTTTCTTCTCAAGGTGAACCTACTCCTCTGTACCCTTAACTCCAACCACATCAAGCTCCTTCTGACACTCACTGTAAATTCCAATCACATCACGCACCTTCTAACACTGTACTCCTTCAGGTATTCATCCTCATTTTCTTTCTACTGATTTCTATATTTTTAAACCATGAAACTGCTGAGATATAGGTAGTCCCCTAACTCCTCTACCAAAAATACAAGTGTCTCTCCAAAACTCTTGATCTTGAATCCCAACTAGCAATTCACCAGTCTTTCTACTCCACCATTTATCAGAATTTTAGAAAGTACCTCATTGGATATTTTATTTCTTCCATTCATTTAGCTAACAATTGCAACTTGACTTCTGTCCCCACCAATGTACTGATTCACAAATTCATCAATGCTGGTGCAATCTCCAAATGAAATGGAGTATTTTAATTTATCTAACTGAACCACTCATCTGCCTCTGTTGTTGTCAATCACTCCCAAATTCTTGAAAAACTTATTTCAAAGTCTTACCTTCCATAGGATAACCTCTTTGGTTCTCTGTGAATTTACAATATTGATCCTTACCTGTATGGGTTCGGGGTACTCTTCTTCCTTGGCCCATCCTTAAAATGTCCCTTTCCCCCCAGGCTCTGTCATTGCTCACTGCCCACATAATCCTTCTGCTGCTTCTGTCTTTTAAATGGCCAATCCTGTATTGTGCAAGGTTCTCTTCTTTTCATTCTCCTTGAGCTATCTCACCAAACCTCTGGGTTTCACCCACCACTAATATGCTGAAGATCCTTAAAACTTAGTCCAGCTCAAATCTCTACAAACTCCAGAATTTTAAGGATAGCAATGCATTGAGTGTTTCACCCTAATGTCCCACAGTCACTTTCAGTTGGCCTGTCTGAAGTTGAGTTCATCTCTTCCCAGGTCTTTTTCTTGTCTTGCTTTCTCTATGTCTACCAGGGACAGGGGACACCAGGATTCATTCCTCCAATATTCCAAGCTAATATTTTGAGATTTATTTTTAACTTTTTTACGTATCTCATCTTCACTGGAAGTCAGTTTGCAAGTTTTATTTCCTATATATTTCACAAATCTGCCCTTTTCCTCGTTTGTTTATTATGTTTCAGCAGCCTGCCATCAAGCATTTCCGACTATCCAACTTGTCTTTCTCACATTATTCAGTATGTGCTCAAACTGTATTTCTATAATGTAAACATGACATTTTATTCATCCTTTAATTCTCACTATCTCTTCATCTCATGTCTTATCACTCCTTTTCTCACAACACCATTCCTTTTATATGTCAGCATCAGTTCCTTGCCCCAGGCTTATATTCAGACTCTCTTATGTTAAAGGCTCTCACTCATCATCTCCCATTGGATGCGAGCCACCCAATGGAAGTCAAATGCTACTTATTTGTTAAGATTTTAATCAGGTGTCACCATCGCCCAGACACATTCACTGATACATTCTTTCTACCCATGTCTAGTTTAGTGGCTCCACTCCTGTGTTCTCCCGGAACTCTGAACTTGCCTCTCATTATCTTAACACACTTTATTAGGGCTGTCTGTTTGCACAACTGCATTTCCCCCTAGATTTGAGCACTTGAAGACACAAACTTCTTTCCACACCTATGTATTTCTAATGACCGGGACAGGGCTTGACACATAGTATATGCTTAATAATGTTGAATAAATATATGAGGAAATGGTGTAGATTAAAATGGTGGAGTGGGAATCTCAAAGTTAAACTAAACACTGGGCCAGCATCATTGTTTCACTTCTCTTCATTAATTGCCTTATTGTAAAATGAGGATAATGATAATAATCACCTAGTATAATTTTTGTGAGTATTAAATGAGATAATACTATGTAAAGCACTTGGCATAGTGCCTGACATAGTAATTGCTCACTAAATATTACAATAGAATACTGACAATCAGCTCTTTACCTTTTTAATACTGCTGGTTAAGCACCATCAGGAAAGTAACATGTGAAATCTATTCTTTTCGTTCACCATTATTATTAGCTTTAATAGTAAAAAAAAAAAAAAAAAAAAAAAAAAATGGCCTTAAGGTGACTCATTTCCTCAATAAGTAAGCTCAAAGATCATGCTGATTTTATTACATTTTTAATTACAAGCCATTTTACTTTACTTTCCCTTTTGGAAAACGGAATGGAAAGAACATCCAAAAATTGCTTATAGCCCCACCCTCCAAATATAACCACTGTTGCTGTGTGAATTTTTCTCCTGAGAGCCCTTTTTGTACACACATATTGTTGGGAGGTAGTTGTTAGCAATCGTGGTGACACTGTGCTCAATCTGCTACTTAGTGCGAGGACCTCAGGCCCTGAGAAAGTACAGGTTTAAAAGGATCTGCAAAGAAAGAAGACGGGTTCAATCCGAGTCTGGAGATGAACAGAGCCCCCACTGAAGACAAAAGGGAGAGTTTCTGTTAGTATTAGATCCTGCAGGGGACACAGAAAGAAACATTATTTGTTTGTTTGATTCAAAACACCAAGACTTAGGGTTGGTGATGTCTATAAAGAGCAATGGTACCTTAACTACTTGTTCAGTTAATCAAGATTTCAGTGACATCTAACTTTCAAAATATTTTGCTTTCGTTTACTATGATTTCTCAACATGTTACAGTTATTGTTTTATCAACAACCATACGTTGTTGCCCTCTGGGAGTGAACACCTGTCCCTCTTAAATAGACTTGTAAAAAATTCACCAATTATTTAGTAGCAGATGTTAAGCAAGAGCAGTAGACACTCTTGCAGTTGAGTCATACTAAGACTAAAATTGGGAAAAAAAAGTGTCATTCATTCATTCAATTATTCATTCTTTCTTTCATTAATTTAACAGTTATCTATTGCTCAACTTTCATGAGCCAAGCATAGTCCTTAGAACGTGATTACATGGTTAATGCCTTCATGATGTTCTAGCATAACCAGGAAACTGATAGTAAACAAGAATACAATCAAATCAATATAAAACTTAGAATTATGTTAAGTGCATTGAAAGAAAGAACATGCATCACTGAAACAGAATAATAGGGATGGAAAGAATAGGGTAGGGGACCGTCTTCCAATAGTTGGAAAACTTCTCTGAGGAGTCAATATTTCATTTGAGACCTAAAAGAACATAAGAGCCATCCAGGCAGCAAGTTGGGAGAAGAGCATTTTGCCCTAGTGGTGTGGTAGATCTTTCTTCCTGGAGACCAAAACAAAACCAGTGTGGGTGGAGTGCGGTAATAAGCAAGGGAGTGAGAGGCCCAGATGAGGTTAGACTGGTCAGGTCTGATCATGCAAGACCATACAGGCTATGTTGAAGAGTTTGTGTCTAACCGGAGCCTGCCCTGCTGGGATGCTATCAAAGCCTAACTCACCTGAAGAACAGAAATACCCATCTCCAGCCTGCTCTAGCCATCCTGTCCCACATTAGAGAGGAGAAAAAAACCGAGAAACACTTGTGAAATTCACAGTCCAGAGGCAGGCTCAGATATGTAGAGCCAATTCATAGGCATAGTTCATAGACACAAAATCAGACATGGCAGGAATGCTAGAATTATCAGACCAGAAATATAAAACAGCTACGATTAATATGCTAAGGGTTCTAAGGCATTAGTTAGATGGCATGCAAGGACAGATGGGCAATGTAAGCAGAGAGATGGATATACTAAGAAAGAACCAAAGAGAAATGTTAGAGATAAAAAGTTTGAGTGGCTCCAGACCTGCTAGTTTCAAGCTTGGGGCTTCCACCCTAGATACGCTGCTCTAGATGACTGCAGCCAACACTCTGTCCAGCACACCTGTGCATAATATTACTGCGGCACCTAAGGGCGCACTCCTGTTCCTCCTGCCTGGGATGGAAATAGTATCAACTCAAATAGAATGTCTGCTCAGAGACCTACAAGCACTATAACCCTAAACAAGTTTTGAAACCCTGCTGGGCCTTGTATCTTATACAGTTATGCAAAGATATATCTCAACAATTTGATGTGAGACATAATTGAAATACTAAATGTAAGATTCCCTAGAATGGGGCCTGATGAGAAACAGATACTCAATAAATGTTAGTGTCCCTGCTTCTCCACCTATTGAATTTCTATCCATTCCATTCCATTGCCTTTAACAATGGATAATTTAGAGATACCTGTGGTTATGTCTACAGTCCCAAACTATGTGGTGAACTCAGTGGTGAATTAAAACAAACTGATTATTTGGACTTCAATTAATTAATTAATTCAATGTACATTTATTTCATGTTTCTTATTGTCTTAGGTTAGATATTGGTAAAATATATGGAATGAGTACCTGAATCTTAGAAGATTAAATATTGTTATGGCATTGAATTCAACTATAGCTGCCAGTGACTTATTTTATTTTTTTCCAATTTTTATTAATTTATTTTTGTTACAGATATTTCACCTTTTTCCCTCCTAGACACTCTCCTCCCCATCCTGCTCCCCCCTCCAGCATTGTTGTCTATGTCCATTGGTTACTCATACATGCATATAAGTTCTTTGGTTCATCTCATCCATCCCCCCCCCCCCCCCGCCCTCATACTCTGAGGTTTGTCAGTCTGAACCATACTCCTTTCTGTGTCTCTGGGTCTATTTCGTTCATCAGCCCACCTTGTTCATTATATTTCACAAATAAGTGAAATCACGTGGTATTTGTCTTTTCCTGATTGGCTTATTTTGCTTAGCATAATACTCTCCAGTTTCCTCCATGTCATCTCAAAGGATAAGAGATCTTTCTTTCTTACAGTTGCATGGTATTCTATTGTGTATATGTACCACAGCTTTTTTATCAACTCATCTATTGATGGACACTTGTGCTGTTTCCAGATATTAGCTATTGTAAATAGTGCTGCTATGAACATAGGGGTACATATATTCTTTCTGATTGGTGTTTCAGGGTTTTTAGGACATATTCCTAGAAGTGGGATCACTGGGTCAAATGGCAATTAAATTTTTAATTTTTTGAGGAAACACCATACTGTTTTCCACAGTGGCTGTATCAGTCTGCATTCCCACCAGCAGTGTACTAGAGTCCCGTTTTCTCCACACCCTTGCCAGTACTTGTTGTTTGATGATTTGTTGATGGCAGCCATTCTGGCAGGTGTGAGGTGATACCTTATCATTGTTTTAATTTGCATCTCTTTGATGATTAGTGACATTGAGCATTTCTTCATATGTCTCTTGGCCATTTGTATGTCTTTTTTGGAGAGGTGTCTCTTTAGGTCCTCTGTCCATTTTTTAATTGGGTTCTTTGTCTTCCTTTTGTTGAGTTGTATGAGCATTCTATATATTTTGGAAATTAACCCCTTATCTGATGTATCATTGGAAATTATGCTCTCCCATACAGTGGGTTGCCTTTCCATTTTGATTATTGCTTCTTTTGCTGTGCAGAAGTTTTTAGTAGTCCCATGTGTTCATTTTTTGCTTTGTTTCTGTTGCTTTAGATGATGTATCAGTGAAAAATTCTGCTGTGTATGATGTCTGAAATTTTGTTGCCTACATTTTCTTCTAGGATTTTTATGGATTCACGAGTCACATTTAAGTCTGTTATCCATTTGAGTTTATTCTTGTGTAGGGTGTAAGTTGATGGTCTAGTTTCATTTTTTTTGCATGTAGCTGTCCAGTTTTCCCAACACCATTTATTAAAGAGACTGTCTTTACTTCATTGTATGCTCTTGCCACTTTTGTAAAATATTAATTGAGCATAATGTCTTGGGTCAATTTCTGGGTTCTCTGTTCTGTTCCATTGATCTATATGCCTGTTCTTATGCCAGTACCAGGGTGTTTTGATTACAGCAGCTTTGTACTATAACCTGATATCTGGTATTGTGATCCCACCTACTTTGTCCTTCTTTTTCAAGATTGCTGTGGCTATTCAGGTTCTTTTTTGGTTCCATGTGAACTTTTGAAGTATTTGTTCTAGTTCTATGAAATATGTTGTTGTTATTTTAATGGGGATTGCATTGAATCTATAGATTGCTTTGGGTAGTATGGACATTTTAATGATGTTAATTCTTCCAATCCATGAACAAGGTATATGCTTCCACTTTTTTATATCTTCCTAATTCTTTTTTCAGTATCCTGTAGTTTTCTGCAAATAGGTCCTTTACTTCTTCGGTTAAGTTTATTCCTAGGTATCTTAATTTTTTTGCTGCCAATGTAAATGGGATTGTTTCTTTAGTTTCTCTTTCTATGAGTTCATCATTGGTGTATAAGAATGCTGTCAGTTTCTTGATGTTAATTTTGCATCCTGCTACTTTGCCAAATTCATTTATTAAGTCTAGTAGATTTTTGATGGAGTCTTTAGGGTTTTCTATGTACAATATAATGTCATCTGCAAATAATGACAGTTTCACTTCTTCCTTTCCAATTTGGATCCCTTTTATTTTTTCTTCATGTCTGATTGCTGTGGCTAAAACTTCCAGTACTATGTTAAATAAGAGTGGTGAAAGTGGGCATCCCTGTGTTGTTCCTGTTTTTAGGGAAATGCTTTTAGGTTTTGCCCAATGAGTATGATGTTGGCTGTAGGTTTTTCATTTATGGTCTTTATTATGTTGAGATATGATCGCTCTATTCCCACATTGCTGAGTGTTTTTATCAGAAATGGGTGCGGGATTTTGTCTAATGCTTTTTTAGCATCTATTGATATGATCATATGGTTTTTATCTTTCATTTTGTTTATGTGGTGTATCACATTTATTGATTTGCAAATATTGTACCAGCCTTGCATCCCTGGGATGAATCCCACTTGGTCATGGTGAATAATTTTTTTAATGTATTGCTGGATCCGATTTGCTAGTATTTTGTTCAGGATTTTGGCATCTATGTTCATCAGGGATATTGGCCTGTAGTTTTCTTTTTTTGTAGTGTCTTTATCTGGTTTTGGAGTTAGAATTATGCTGGCCTCATAAAACGAGTTTGAAAGTCTTCCTTCTTCGTGAATTTTTTCAAATAGTTTGAGGAGAATGGGTGTTAGTTCTTCTTTGAATGCTCGGTAAAACTCCCCCGTGAAGCAGTCCAGGCCCGGGCTTTTGTTTGCTGGGAAAGTCTTGATTACATCTTCAATTTCCTTAGTTGTTATTGGTCTGTTCATGTTTTCTATCTCTTCCAGGTTCAGTTTTGGTAGACTATGTGTTTCTAGAAATTTGTCCATTTTGCTTAGATTGTCCAATTTGGTGCCGTATAATTGTTCATAGTATTTGTTAACGATCCTTTGTATTTCTGTGGTGTCAGTTGTTTCTTCTTCTCTTTCATTTCTGATTTTGTGTATTTGGGTTCTCTCTCTTTGTTTCTTGGTGAGTCTAGCTAAGGGTCCATCAATCATGTTTATCTTTTCAAAGAACCAGCTCTTTGTTTCATTGATCCTTTGAATTGTTTTTTTGGTCTCCATGTCATTTATTTCTCCTCTGATCTTTACTATTGCCTTCCTTCTACTTGCTCTGGGGTTTTCTTTTTGTTTGCTTTCTAGTTCTTTAAGTTGTGAGGTTAGATAGTCTATTAGAAATTTTTCTTGTTTCTTGAGGTAGGCCTGGAGTGTTATGAACTTCCCTCTCAAAACTGCTTTGCTGCATCTCATAGATTTTGTGTTGCTCTGTGTTCATTTTCATTGCTTTTCAGGAATTTTTAAATTTCTTCCTTGATCTCCTTGGTAACCAATTCATTGTTTAATAACATGCTATTTAGCCTCCATGTGTTCAAATGTCTTTGCATGTTCTTGTTGCAATTGATTTCTAGTTTCATGCCATTGTGATCTGAGAGGTGCTTGATATGATTTCAATCTTCTTGAACTTGTAGAGACTTAGTTTGTGTCCTAACATGTTGTCTATCTTTGAGAATGTCCCATGTGCACTTGAGAAGAATGTGAATTCTGTAGTTTTGGGGTGTAATTCTCTGTAGATATCTATTAAATCCATTTGGTCTAGTGCTTCATTTAGAGTCTCTGTTTCCTTGTTAATTTTTTGTCTAGAGGATCTATCCAGTGATGTCAGTGGGGTGTTGAAGTCCCCTGCTATGATTATATTGCTGTCGATTTCTCCTTTGAAGTCCTCCAGAAGATTTTTAATATATTTTGGTGCTCCTATATTGGGTGCATATATGTTTACCAAGGTTATATCTTCCTGTTGGATAGATCCTTTTAGTATTATATAGTGGTCTTCTTTGTCTCTAGTTGTGGCCTTCATTTTGAAATCTATTTTATCAGATATGAATATTACTACCCCAGCTTTTTTTTCCTTTCTATTTGTTTGGAAGATTTTTTTTCCATCTCTTCACTTTCAATCTATGTCAGTCTTTTGTTGAGAGGTGGGTCTCTTGTAAACAACATATATGTGAGTCATGCTTTTTTATCCAATCAACTGCTCCGTGTCTTTTGATCAGAGTGTTTAATGCAGTCACATTTAAGGTGATTATTGATATGTACTTATTTATTGCCATTTTGGTTTATTGGGGTTTTATTTTTTTTCCCATTTCTTCTACTAATTACAGCAGTCCTTTCAACATTTCTTGCAGTGCTAGTTTGGTGATAATATATTCCCTTAGCCTTTCTTTCTTTCTTTTTTTTTTTTTTTTTTGTCTGGGAAGCTGTTTATTTCACCTTCTATTTTGAATGATCACCTTGATGGATAGAGTAGTCTTGGATTCAGATCCTTGTTTTTCATGACCCTGATTACTTCATGCCATTCCCTTCTGGTGTTACTGTTACTGGTGTTAGTGTTACTGTTGAGAAGTCAGCTGATAGCCTTATGGGGGTTCCTTTGTAGATAACTTGTTGCTTATCTCTTGCTGCCTTTAGGATTCTCTCTTTGTCTTTAATTTTTGGCATTTTAATTACTATGTGTCTTGGCATGGTCCTGTTTGGGTTCTTCTTACTTCAGGCTCTCTGTGCTTCTTGAACTTGAATGCCTTCTTCCTTCACCAAATTAGGGAAGTTTTCTGTCACTATTTCTTCAAATGTTTTCTCTAACCCTTGCTCATTTTCTTCTTCTTCTGGCACTCCTATGATGCAAATGTTGTTACGTTTCCTGTTGTCCCACAGTTCTCTTAAGCTGTCTTCCTGTTTTTTAATTGTTTTTTCTTTTTGGTTTTCTGATTGTTTGATTTTTTCTACCCTGTCTTCTAATTCACTGATCCATCCTCAGCTTCCTCTACTCTGCTGGTTATTCCTTCCAATGTGCTCTTTATTTCTGCTATGTCATTCTTCATTTCTTCTTGGTTGATTTTCATTTCTGATTGGTTGATTTTCAGTGTTTCTATATCTTTACTCATGGTGTTGATATCCTTACTCATGCTGTTGAGCTTCCTCAAGATCATGGCTCTGAACTCTACCTCTGATAACTTGCTTAACTGCATTTCATTTATCTCATCTTCAGTAGAGGTCTCTTGTTCTTTCATTTGGGATTTGTTTCTTTGTTTCACCATTTTGGCTATCTCAGTGGGTTTTGGAGCCTGCCAAATTTTCCCTGTGGGTCCTGGTGTTCTGCTGTTTGTGTTTCTCTCTACTAGGTTTGGATGAGTGTGGGAGGATCCACGTTAAACAGCACTGTCAAGTCTCACTTTCCTGGATAGATTTCCAAGCCCACTAAAGGTTCAGTTATCCTCTAGCTTTTTGCCTGGAGGCTGTCTTAGTTACTAGATGAGCCTTGGGTTGTAGCCCTCAGCTGAATGAAAAACTCCCTCAGGTGTTCAGCATAAGAGGATTTCCAGAGGGTGGGGGAGATGCTGTCTGTTAATAAGCCTCAATTTGCATTTCTCTGGCCCAGTTGGGTGGGGTTAAATTTCTGAGGGAGGGTCTGTTGCTCTCCCCGGGGTTTTGGGAAGGGGCAAGATGGCCACTGTCCTATGAGGGAATGATTCAGCCCAAAGTTCCCTGTGCCCTCCCAGCTGTCCAAGCTCCCGAATGTGCACACAGTTCCAGTCTAGTTCTCCCTATCTCTATTGGAGCCCAAAGTGAGTTGCTGTAGCTAATTCAGTGCTCTGTCCAGGCCCTTTGGGCTGTGGCTCTGGCTTGGGATTTTAACCCCAAGGGAGCTGCTCACAGCTAAAACATCTGCTCTCCGTTGGCTCCCAGCTGCCCTCTAGTGCCTCTACAGACCTGCCAGGCTCGATTCAGTGTCCTTTTTCCTGTTTGTGGTTATATGGGTCCTCTACAGCTGCTTTTCTGTTGCTTTTTCCTGACGATTTGTCTTTATTTTAGTTGTAATTCCAGTTTGGTCCTGGGAGATGGTCTGGGTAGCTTCCATTCACTCTGCTGCCATTTGGAATCCCCCTATATCTGCCAGTCATTTTAATATAGTAAGCTGATGCATAGATCTCTTACATTGTATTTTTCTATATTAAATATAGTAGGATTTAAATTAACATAAATTACCTAAATATATGCATTTCTTGTACTGTACATTTGATTAAGCAATAAGATTTTCGATTGTCAAACATAATGAGATATATACTTTTATAAACAAATAAAAATAGTATTTTCAAAACATTTTCTTTGAACATTAGTTTCATAGTGACTTTTTCTAAGAGTCTTTAGGAACTTTAATGGGCAATGCACTTATATAATCTATGAAATACACATAATTTGTTTCCAAGTCCTTATGTGGAAAAGATATCAGCAGAATTTGTGGGTCATATTATTGTTGTTATTTCCAAATTCTATTTTTAAGATAAATTTTAAAGCATTTCTGTCTTTTCACTTTCCAAATATTTTTTTTTCTATCTTCATGTTTGTTTCCTTTCAACATTTTTTAAAGGTAAGCAGTTTAAAAGCAGAGTAATTGATAGGCAACACACAATACAATATACAGTTGCTATATTGTAGAATTGTATACTTGAAACCTATATAATTTTATTAACCAATGTCACCCCAGTAAATTAAATAAAAATAAATAAATAAATAAAATATAACATTTAAAAAAAAAGTAATTTATAAAATGGTATAATCCCTTTAATATTTTTATATTCTACTTCTTGGTTTCTTTATCCCCTTAGTTGCCTAGATTTCCCTTTTAATAAGCAAATTTTGCAGTTGTATAATCATTTGATTTAGATTCTGCATTAATAGGTTTATCCCTCTAAATAGAAGTCCTTTATTATATTAACCAAGGTATTACTCTAAGGTATTTAAATTTGTCTTCAACCAGGTGGTCCAAGTTCCAAAAGATGCCTGTAATTAGATGTAATTAGATGTCATACTAATCAAATGGTGGCATATCAGGTTACAGTTCTGCTAGGATCCTCCCTGCACCTTTTCCACATTCTCTTTCAACCTCTCATTTTAGAGCTTCCCTCATGATCACCAGCAAGAAAATACCTCTAAATTACATGCTACTTGTAAAACTGTCTGGGAACCAGCTCCCGCGAGAGTCTGTAATCAATTATGACAATGGGCACACAACGTTGTTATAATGTCCATTTTCCCCTGAGGAGATCTCTAATTTCCAACTTCAAATCTCTGTTTGAAATCCCTCCAAAAAGGTAGCTGTGGCACACCTGACAGTCTTCTCTGAAGGAGCTTCCTCTGCTTTTCTATTTGCTTTAGAGCACGATACAATTTTTCGATTCATTTATTTTTAACTTTTTGCAGTTCCTTGGAGTATAACTGCCAAAATGGTATAGTTTCTCGTGGATGTCAAAGGCACACTGCTGGCCTCTTTTTTTTTTTCAGGATTTGATTAAAAATAAAAGGTTTAGGCTCCAGTCTCCAGGCTCTGGGTGGTGTGTGATGTCCAGGCAGACGTCACAAGGCAAATATCTCTTAGAGATTGGTTTCCATTCATTCTTCACTCGAGGTCCTGTAATTCTTCAGAGACCTCCTCCTATGGGTTTGGGTATGAACAAGGGTCCTAGAAAGTCTAGTTGTCATTTTCTACCTTCTTTCATTTGCAGATTTTGCTTTTTTGTTTCTGTTTTCCAGCATTGCAGTTCTTCCCTTGGGGATTGTTTGGAGCTGCTCAAATGAACCACTTAATAAACAATATAACTGGCAGTTTGCTTATTAACCCAATTCATATCAAATTTACAATTCCTCTGTACTCCCTCCACTTATTCACTAAGTTTTCCATAGCTTTACCGAGCAGACCCAGTTAGGTGGCTTCCCAGAGCACACTGAAAGATGGGCACATATGCTGTTGCCATGGAAACAAGGTAATTGCTCAGAGGATTAATCCTGCATGGGTAATATTGAGCTAACTGCTGCACAGTTTCTCATTTATTACAAAACATTTACAAGAAAAATGTGATGTGTTTCATGATGTTAAAGTGTTTGCCTTTTTTCAAGAGACTACATAACAATTTATTAGAATAAATGCTAAACAAGATGGAAACTCTTCAATAAAAAATGAGTTTAAAATATGCAAAGGTAACTGATGACAAAAAAATTAATTGATGGGCCATAGTTCTTGACTGGGAGAGGATGCGAACACTTCTATCCTTTGGGTCTCGGATGTTTATATCTGTTGAGTTTTCTGTCACTAGGCCTGCCTTGCACAATAATGCATGGCCAGAGTATACATTATCTATTGAGGGGTTTGGGTGCTATTTCATAGCCTCTACTGTTTGACTTCCTCCTTCACACATAAGCACCTGATCAACTTTTTCTGTCCTAACTTCCTTTCCCTTTGTCTAATTTCCCATATTCTCACCCACACTAACTTTCCTTTAAAAAGAAAGGCAATATTTTCCTCTCTTTATCCTTGGACAGAATAGATTTTACCACGCATTTTAATTCTAATCTTAAAACTCCACCTTGTACATAGTAAGATCTCAATAAGCTTTCACTTAAAGTCTTCTGATAAGACTTTTTTTTCTCCTTTGACTGCACCATTATCCATAAAACCAATATCTAGGTCAGTGTTTCTCAGCTTCTTGTCCTCAGTTCACAAGTGGCTTAATGGATAGCATGCCTTCTGGGCAGAGTACTTTGCTTTTCTAGTTCTGATGTAATTCCATCCCTGTTCTCTAGCTTAAGAAAGCCAATTACATACGTTCGAAAAGTGCACATGCCTCATCACACCGTTCCCGCTCATTCCTATGGAAACCCAGGGTAGAGAATGAGATGGCCTCCAAATTCACTTCCTGTTCTGATACACTGCTGTTCTGTGATACTGTTGTTCAATTGCCTCATTTAGAAACCTGGTCTGACCAAACTGACTTACCATAGGAACTCCCAAATAGCTTATGGACACCGTTATTGTTTCCCTCACCATGTTTTATGGATGCTAGCCCTTTCGCTATCTGTCTTGCTCCAGTAGACGTGAACTCCTCAAGGATGACTCTGTTTCTTATTTAGAGTTGTTTGTACCTCATCTAACACAGCAGGCAACAATGGACCTTCAATAAATATTTCGTGAACCCAACAGTTGGTTGATTGCTTATGTTGATGTACTGATGTCGTTCAGATTAAAGCTGTACAAGTGCATTAAAAGCAGATCCCAAGTCGGGAGACTTTGCAAACCCTTTACTAATGTGGCTGTCACATCTCCTAAAATGTATTTAAGTTCCACCATGAAGGGTATAAGAGACTGATGGGGTTGATTGAAAGTGATTGAGCTTGAAGAACACATTTGGGAATTTGTGTTCTTATTTGTATAGCATTCTCCCCATGCCAAGTTTGATTGGTTTGCTTAAGTGGTGCTGTATTGACATCCATGCTGTACAAATGTTTAACTGATCATTTATTCATAGTGTTGGTGATTGGATGGCTAATTTGTTGCTCGTTTTCAAAGACCATAGAATGGAGCAAAATCATGATTCCTCCATTTCCTGCTGAGGAGTAGCAGAATTGGATTTTAATTTCACAAAAATAAAATAAAATATATGCTCTAATACATAATGTCAGCTAAAATCAATAGTAATCTATTTCTTTTTGGAGTGTGAGCTGGATCCAGTCAATTAGCAGTCAGCTTGTCAAAATGCACAGGACACAGGATGTTAGGTGCTTTATCATAATTTTATTTGCCTTGAGCATTTGAATAAATGAGGTGCAATGTTGCCTCAAGTCTCTGAATCTTTGATAGATAATTTCTGGACCTCCTGCTGAAATGCTGTTGGCTAATTTTCTGCAGTAAATTTTCTCACTGATTGTCACAGCCTGTAGTAATAAATAACTCTTTCTCCCATATGTTGCCAAACCTCAGTGCAGAGAGATGACACATAGGTTGGGTGTATGTCTGTGAGAATGTAGCTGTGTGTGCATTTTATACAGAGAAATAGCTTTCTCCAAAGTTTTTGCTGAAAATCCCATTCCTCCTTCCAAATAACAGGCACTCAATAAATATTCATTGAGTTGTAGTCCGTTTTGAATTACATATTGGTATTCCCCATCTGCAGGATTGGGGAGCATAGTGGAAGGGGTGATGAAAATGAGAAGAAAAGTCTAGTACAATATTGCATGAACATAGTCATAAGTAGAGGTCCAAATGGGCAATTAGACTCACAAGGTGCAAATGAGCTTTAAGGCTGCATTTTGTTAGCTTTATGGAAGAATACAGGCAGGCACTCCAGTGAGGACAGCATCATCTGTGGGGGCCCAGCAGCTACTGAAGTACAGGTCTCCCTCTGCCTCTTCCCCCACTCGTGGCACCTGCAGCTGCTGCAGACAGTGGCCAAGTTCCCACATATCTTTATACTTTTCTAGCGCACAGGCCCAAAGCCTGCCAGCTTTCAGCTCCACAGCCCATGTGTAGTTCTACAGTAAGCACAACAAAGCAGATACCACATTCCAAATGTATCTTAACCATGCAGTTTCCAAGGGAGCAGTACTGTGGAAACACACTGTCCTGCATCAGCTGATGCCTGATGGAAAACTTAATACAAGTATTAATTTCCATATCACTTGAATTGCAAAATAAATGCAAGAAGTGATTCAAAAAAAGAAGAAGAAGAAAATTCTATTTTCCATTTACTTGTATTGCCCATTTGGAGAGGTGTCCTTAGGGGAAATCACTATTACAGTGAAATGAAAACTTGAACCATTTAGGGCTTTAGATTCTGATCAGTTCAATGGAAAAATGAATGTCTGTGCATCCAACTGACCAGACTTACTGGATGTTTGACTTAAAATCCAAGAAGTTCTATCTTTTTTGTGCTTACAACTCCTTCTTTTGGTTTTGAATACCCCAATATCACTCTCAGTCAGAGAAATGTCTCCCCTGCCTAGAAACCCACTTATTCTAAATTTCTGGTCTCTCAATATTTTGAACATATTCTCACTTAATAGAGAGTCATGTCTGGCCCAGCTGGTGTGGCCCACTGGCTGAGCATTGATCCATGAACCGGTTCAATTCCTGATCAGGGCACATGCCCAGGTTGTGGGCCCAGTCCCCAGTGAGGGGCATGCAAGAAGCAGCCAATCAATGTTCTCTCTCATCGATATTTCTATCTCTCTTTCCCTCTCCTTTCCTCTCTCTCTAAAATCAATGAAGAAAAAATATTTAAAAAAAAAAGAGAGAGTCACATCTGTAGGCATCAACCTACAGCTGGGTTGAAAATCCCTTAATTGCAAGGCTTCATTCAAAATTTAGTATACAAATTCAAAATTCATGGTTTTATTTATCTCAGTTGGTTGTGATAGATATTCTAAATACAATAACAAATCCAAGTCTTACTTTTCTAAAAAAAAAAAAAAAAAAAAAAAAAAAGACATAATAATCAAGTTCACAATTTTTTCAGAACTAAGAATTCTCTGTTATTCACATTCTGATAAGAGCAAATGTTGATTCCAAAGATGAGTCTGAATCATGCTTTGCTTCAGCAAAGGACAAAATTGTATATTATATCTTGTAGGAAGATATCTGCCTTGAGAGTGAAGCAGACGTTGATTCCCACTTGACTTCCTATTCCCCTTGTTCATTACTCTATTGGAGAAGAACTTAAAGCTACGTTTATGAAGAAATTACCATTGGAAAATGCACACATCAGGCATAGTTCCTGAGAAATATGAATACAAATGTAATGCTTATATGGTCAAAGTTTTAAGCACAAAAAACACAGATATAAATGATTGGAATTGTGTAAAAACATATCATTTCATCATTATGCTTGAATGTATACTGTTCACATTTTTATGTACTTTATATAGAGATGTCCCCAGTGAAATTCTGTCATTGGTATGACTGATTACCTTTCAGTAGAAAACTTAATTTAGGTACATTGCTGACATAGGTCAAATTATTTGAAGTTAGGTACTCAGGGGAAGTCACTAAAATATTGTAGCTAGTGGAAACATAAAATTATAAGGATTAATTTATGTGATGTTACTAACGTTTTTATAGTATAAAATTTAACATGATCTCCCAAAAAACACTGGTTAAAAATACTGAGGAATATAGATCATCATAATGCTTATGTGTCTGCTTTTGGTTTATATATGCAAAGTGCCATTTACCATTTCTCCTTATCCAATGCTTTATTTAATTTCTTATAATTCCATTTTTAAGTTTAATAATAATGTTTCTGTTTTTTTTTCAATTTCTCCACCTGGATACTATATATAATTTATACATAACTTATATCAACACACAGCTCCTGAATTCTTCATTTTGATAAAATTGTTCTTTTAATTGAATGATTCAGTAAATTTAGACTAACATCTTTTTTTGGTTTGCTTTTTTTTTTTTTTAATGAATTGATTGTCTTGTTTGGCATATGTAAACAAACCATTTAATTTCACCAAACTTGCTGTGAGGGGGGAAAAGTACAGTGCATTTTAAAGGTCACAGAAGGATAAAGATTAGTCAGAGCAAGATGAGTCTTCAATCAGGAGCATCTAGCCAAATATTTGCCAAAGCCGCCCACAAATTATCCCAGTGGTCTTCCTTTCTAATGGAGAAAGATAGGTGAGTATTACCTCCAGGGAGATAGATCCAACCTGCTGTGTTGCAGGATAGTCCAGTACTATACCTGATACCACAGATATGCTCTCTGCTTTGATACCCTCCCCTCATCACTATCAGAGAACCAATCAGGAGGTTCCCAGCAAATTCCGTTTTGCTTGGCTTATGGATACATGCTAATTATTATACACCCTTTTTGACTATTTTATGTCTCAGAAGCCAATGGCTTCAAGTATACATTGCATGTTCATAAATGTTTCTTCTTTAACCTGAAAATTACAATTTAGTTTATATCTCTTGAACTGATCTTTATCCTTTGACAGGCTCTGACTCAGCAAGCTCTGAAGGGAATAAATACAATTTTAAGGTGCCAAATTCTGTTACAGCTAATTTGTTAATACTTATGTCCTCAATCCTTAAGATGAGTTATGTGAGCACACAGCAATTTCCAGTAGAACATTTATGAGAAGGTGAGATTTAGAGAAGGAAAAGATAGCTTTGAAAAAAAAATCACAGATAATAAAATTTTAAGATAACTTTTAGCGACTTTAAAGTAAAATTGTGATTATTTTGCACAACACATAAAATTTGGAACTCTGCAAACACATCAATTTAACCCACATGCTCATGAATATTTGTTACCTTTTTAGATCACTTTACTGTGGCACACTATGTTTCTGGACACATAATAACCATGGCCTGATACTACTTTTTAAATCAGAACACTAAATAGAAAAACACAATTTTCTATCCAATATACTCTTGGTTTGTAGGGCAGGGAAAATGGCTGTTGTTCAATATGTATAGAGTCTGTACAACTCTAGTCATTTTAAAGAATTGTGAGCTGCCCCTGACAGGCTGAAGTAATAATAGAGTGTGATCATGTATACATTGAATACAAGGAGTGTTTATATACAGTAAATCCTCACTTAATGTCAATAAGTTCTGCAACTTTAAGCAAAACAATATACAGAGTGGGGCAAAAGTAGGTTTATAGTTGCTCTTATGGAAAATAATGCAATAATTAATAAATAATAATACAAGAATAAACTCTCACAGACTCACAGCAGTGAACCCACTTTTGCCCCACCCTGTAAAACAAAACCAATCTTACCACAGGCTAGTTGATATAAACAAGAGTTAAATTCCTAGGTATCTCATCAACATTACAATGAAACAACCTTGAATGAAACTACATCATTCAAGAACCTACTGTATACATTAATATAAAGCCATTGGAAATCTCTTTCTGCTAGTACAGATTTTGAAACACTATGGGTTAAATCATGATCCTCAAGTGATGAATAGTGTATGTTTCTAAATATTACATAGGAAATGTAGAAAATTAATATCATTGCTCTGTGGCATTGTTTTATAATAATATTTATGTGTCTGTGGATAATTTGCTATATAATTTAATGTTTGGCCAAGTTCCAATGAAGATAAATTTATTTATTTAGGAAGCCTCATGTTGTCAATGAAAATAAAGGACTAGAGATCTGTCATTGATTTTATATGTCCTTTAAGTCAGTAAAGACTAAGACTCATATCAAAGTTATGACATTATCCTTTATAAAGTAAAAAATAAGACAAATACCAGCTCCATGGCATGCAGACATAGTACCAAAGACTAAGAAGAGCTTGTTTTAAAAATAAACTGATGAACAAAATAGATCCAGTGACATGGAAGCATGGAATAGACTGATGAATCTCAGAAGGAAGGGGGTGTGAGTGGGAAGAGATTAACCACAGAATATATATGTAAATCTGCATAATCCATGGACACATACAATATTTCCCTGAAGGTGGGGGTGGGGCATTGCAGGGGGACGATCAAGGTGGCAGGGGTAAATAGAAAGAAAAAAGAGGGGTCATCTGTAATACTTTCAACAATAAAGATACATATTAAGAAATGTATGTCTAACAAAAACGACAGCAAAAATAAAAATGATTACTTTAAGGGCAAAACAATTAATCAAAATTAATATCTAAAATGTGTTTCAATTAATCATTAAGTGAGAATTCACCTTCAAGGCTATTTTGCTTGATAATACATCTTATGTACTAATATTTTGCCTTTAAGTTCGTATATATTTAAAATTGCATGAAGAAAGTGTCTGCAGTTTACCCTATTTTGTTGTCCTTGAGAAGGCAATATTACCGGCATCAACATTGCAATTGCAAATATGGTTTTCTAATCCACATTTAATTTTCTGGTTCTCTGCCGACTATAGCATTGGGAATGACAGATCCCTACAGGGTAAGGGAAAGATCCATTTTCATCACATGCACACATTTATTTTATGGATTCCTCTCTGTCGTGCTCTGATTACCAGTCCTGATATCCATGCATCTCCAATCACAATAGTTTTTTCAACCTAATTTTGCTAATAGATTTGGAAACACTATCACCAAATAGAGAATAGCCATCGTGGACCCATATTTTGCTGGCCCTGAGCCTGACCTTGCCGAGAGAGGAGGTGAGATATGAAGCAGACTGAGAGCTGAATATTTCCCATACCCACCGAGAGGCCTGGCTGTTCCCCTAGCCTGCTAGTGGAAGGACATTGCAACACAACTTCTGGTCCTTTTTCTCCAGTGAATGCCACTGTGTCTGCTAGCTGAATTTTTACATTTCACTGAATTTCCATGAGAAATGTGTTTCGAACAGTATTTCATACCTGAAATACTCTTACATTTAGAATCATTGCATTTCAGATCTGAGAGTTAAGAGAACATTTACTCCCACTCATCATTTAACAGATGAAGACTCTAAAATCCAAAAGGTTAAGTGGCTTTTCTGAATCCATGTAGCATTTTTGTGACAGAGCCGAGCTGTTCTCAATGTTGGTTCTGAGCTCTTTCCTTTACACTGTAAGTCAATTCTTCCTTAAATAGCTTATAGTAGAAAAATCTGTGTTAAAAGGCTGTGTCTTTCTACATAGGATTAAAAAAAAATTTTTAGCCATTGAGAGTTTTATGTTTTATTTATGTATATGACCCAGTGCAGATACAATGCAGAAAAGGGATTCAGTGAATGCACTTGACATTTAAGAGCTTGAGTATCAGTAATTGATTATGTGCAACAAAAGAAAACACCTGTTAATATTTCAGAGAGGTTGTAAACTCAAAGAAGGCAGGAACCACGGCTAATGACTCTTATCTTCCTGGTGCCTAGAACTTCTCTGGCACATGGTAGACACTCAGTATATTTGCTGAATGACTAAAGAAAACATTTTGGTGGTGAAGAGTTAGAAGGTATCAAAAGCATGATCTTAATGTGTGTTTACAATAGTTCTGCTACATAAAATTGCAATGACAGACCCTAAGATGTTCACACACCTTAAGGACACATCATCAAAGACGAGCTCAGGAAGGTGACAAAGCTGGCAATGGCATCAATTAGGTTTTATCTTTTAGAAAAATCAGGGAACTTTTGGTGTTAACGGTTCCACAAATGTGCTGAGAACAGAAGTAAACCCAGAGGATTTAGGAACAGAGATTCAGAAGTAAAAGACAAAATTGTTAAACCAAAGAAAGCGTAGGGAGGACTGGTAACCTTCTAAGTGGAGATATGCTGTTCATGACACTTAGTGAGACCTTAACGATGTCGAGAAAAGACACTGGTTTTGCTTTGCTTCCCAAGCTGACAACTATGAGAGGCAGAAATAACTAACGAACCCCTGGGAGGGAGTCAGCACCAGCAGGCATAATCAATGTTTCCATCAGAGGGCCTTGGTCATGCACAGTTTTTATTTTAACTTCATTTCTTATTGAGCAAGTCAGCAAAATATTTCTTTCAGTCACATTTACAGAAATATCTATTCTTCTGGGAATGGAACTAGACCCAAAGTTACATGAAAAGTAATGAGGTCAAAAGTGAGAGAGACCTTTTTCAAAGGGGTCTCACTTTAGGAATGAGGTGAAGTATCCATTCGAAATGGAAGCAAGGTGATCTTTTTGAATTTAGAAATTAAAGCTCTGCTATGCAGGTACGTTGTGGTAAGGAAGGTGGGGGATACAGCAACACATGCAAATAGTTAGGGGTTCCTAAAGGATGAAGAGTGAAGCAGGAAGTGATGGGAACTCTTAGGCCCCCTACTCTTGATAAGTCCTAACTACCTTGAGAATAAACAAATCCCCATCCACCTGCTAGTTTCTAGACTTAGTGTTACTAAGAAAAAAATAAATCAAGTGGAAGGAGTTGTGTCAGAAATCCAGAGCATACCATTTTGGAGGTTTGGGTGGGGGCTATATGTTGAGAAGCTCACCTCTAAAGGTCTGACCTCATGTGGATCCCTCCAATGAAATGAAGTCTCTTTCATGAAGTCAATGGTTTAAGAGACGTTAAGGGATTTCTTCGTGTATGCTGCTAACATGTCTGCTAGGGATTAGATAAAACCTATATTTGGTCTCAATTTATTTTTCTCACCCAGGTTAGTGCTGATATACCAAATTTCCTGAAGAAACCAAGTCCAAGTGAAGTATGCTCAGGCTATCTGAGGTCTCTGAGACCAAAGTTTTCACTGCGTTTAGGTGCTGTGGGTAAAAAATAAGCTAAATGGTCAAGGTCTTCATGGAATATAACCTCAGACAGCTGTGAAATGCTCCAGAAGTTTTTGAGACAGACCAAGAGATAAAATGCTAAAAATATGCTGGAACTAAATTAAAAGGAAGGTGGGACACAGCCATGTCTGAGTGGAAAATAAAAAGCACAGTGAATACAAATTGATAATGCTGAGGTGAGGGATCATTTATTGCTCCTCCATTTCCAATAAAATTGAAACGAATGAGCCAATTTTAGTCCTAATTTTCAGACAGCATCATTTCTCCTGAAGGTTCACCAAAGATAGAAATCAAAGAGAAAAATAAACAGAAAATCAACTTACTTCATCTTCAACTCATCTTGTTGAGCAAGGGCTCAATATTTTGCCTGGCTAACACTCTTTTTAAATACAAATTCTGAACTACACAATCTGGAACACAATTGTGTTCTTGTGTGCATATGTTCTTAACTTGAATATAAATGCTCAGTATCCATACATACATGAAAGCACATACATACACATACACTTATCCTCCAAATAAGCACTCTATTCTTTCTCTGTCTCTCTTTGCTATCTATCATCTATTTTATCTATCTCTATTTACCTATCTCTCTGTCTATCTACCTATCATCTATCTATCTGTCATCTATGATCTTCATTTGTAAGTCACTTAAAATATGATTTTGGTTCTGTGCTTGATAGTTTGCTTTTCTGTTCATGCTTGCATCTGTCTTTTTCTTGTTAACATATATGCCTGCCTTATTTGTCTTCTAAGACACTAAAAGTTGTTGCTTTGAGAGAGATTATAAGAAAATCCTATGTGATTCTCTCTTTGGAAGTTGCACACTGTCAAGAACTGTGAAAGGTTTAAAGTGGTACACTACTTGAAACCTAAAAAGGTAGCCTACAACAGTTTTATGGATGCTAGCAGAAGACATGAGACTCTTGCATCAGAGACAAAAGACTTTATTACTCATGGCACAGCAGACCTTATAGGCTTCATATTCACATTGGTTCTACTTCCCCCATAGTCCCAAGGGGACAATGCAGGGAAGCCCAGGTTGATGCTGTACATTCAGTGGTTTTGTGTCCCTGGTGATGAACCTGATCAGAAAAAATGTATTCTTTTAAAGGGGCTACCAGCAAACATGTTCAACTTTCGCCCCAGAGAGAGACACAATTTCTTTATTATCCTGGACAAGAAAAAAAAGTCTGCCCTCTGCTCCAGAGGAGACTCTTTATGTATTTTCCAAAGGTGTTTGCTTAACAAAGATCCTTGAAAAGATAGTCCAGAAGAAAAATCTGTCAGTGACTTTAAGCAGAAACATAAGATCTACTGAGAATTGTTACCCAATACAGACTTGCTTCTATAGTTCTGAACACATATATTTATATTATTAATAGTCCAAGAGATAAATACTTAGTTTGTCTATTCATTTCCATCAAGTTCTTTATCAGACACAAAGGTGTATTTTAGTTTTTTGGTTTTTTAAAAATTATTCCTGATACAGAAGCATCAATTCTTGCTCTATGTTTTGTCCTTTAAGACCCTGAGCAGTTTTGCAAACATGTACCACATTTGGACAATCTCTTTCAATCTTTTCATCTTTTATTCGGCTGAAGTTCTATGCTACTTGGCTGAACATCATAGCTCTAATTTTTATTTGTGGCCAAAGTCTGCTGCAACTGATGAGTCAAATTGTCTGTTTTTGAGAAGATCTCAGCAGGTGATGATTCTAACAGTTTCTGATTGATTTGCCTTTGAACATTCTTACATTATGCAGTGGTCTTCCTTACTTTTTCAAGACCCCTCTGAGTATATATACACTTTTATCTCATATCAACTTTACACTGAGAAAAGAGTATAGCTCAGAAAAGGAATGCTCTAAGTACCTGTGTAACTTGTACAGGTTCATGTCCAGTGCTCTGTTTGAATTCACAATTCTGAGAAAGAAGGTTGGTTTGTTTGTCTTTTATACTATAGGTAGAAAATGTTAGTCTTAAGGTAATGAAAATGATAACAAACATACCCTAATTTTTGCACTGATGGGAGTTTGAGCCCCTTCAAAATAAACTTCTTGGAAGTCATAGACTTAACCCAATTTTTCTGTCTTTGCTTAGAATATTCTTGGAATTCTTTTCAGAATCTAATATAGATTTTTGGACTGTCTGCTGTAGTAGCCAATCTTTATCCTTTAGTACTGAATTTAGAGCTAGCTAAAAGTTATAATAAAAATGTAGATAAACAAGTTGTGTTTAAAAATATGTGAATATGTGCAATAAGGTGATATCCTTATGTGGTTGCTTAATTGGCCCTGAACACAATTCCAACAGAGCAGTTCCAAGTGTCTAGGTTTTTAGTTGTGTAGGAGAAATTAAAATCTCCTTCCCAAAAGGGTTGAGAGCTCCTTCACGAGAAGTATGAATAATGAAGAGTTGTTACATGCACTCTTTCGTGTGTTATATTTTTTACGGTAATGACTTGTAAACTAAAGAGATTATATCATGATGGAGGGATTTGTCAGTGGATGCCATCTGGGTACTGCCAGAATCAATGAAATCACTTACATTACTAATAAAGTGTTGCTTACATTACTAATAAAATGACTGTTAATTTTCCCCTTTGAAATATTTCCCATCCTTCTTTGCTTTATCTAATTTTTGAAAGATCATGTGACTGGTTAGAAATCATGGGTAATAAATATGTAATCATGAGTAAATTCAACAACTTATATGGCTTTGAGTTAAAATTAGGCATTTTACCACTCAGCTTAAATTTACTCAAATATAAAAAATGGGAATGTTAATACCTGATTTGCGGTATGGCTTTTAGATTAATGAGATAGCATATTTGAAGGTGGATGGCAAAATTGAAAGGGAATTGATGATCAATAATTCTCTTCCTACATTCCCTTTATTTTCCTGGGGACAATAGTCTGTTTTAAATATCACATTAGTATTTTCTCTAGAACAAAGGAAATGGATTGAATCCTCTAAGTTCATGATGGCTGGGCTGCCAAATTCAAATTGATTCTCAAAATGCATGACTACTTTAAGACAAAGAGGCAAGAGAGAGAAAGGGCCTATTCCTGTCGGCACCTCCTCTTTGCAGAATACACATAGATGATTGTAACATGGTGGGACCCACTCCAAACTATGGGCTGGGCTTCAATCCTATGGTGTTAGGCACATAAACTCTTTGGAAACAATTCCCCAATATGTAACCCGTTCAGTGGGGAAGCATCAGGAAAAACATAAGACCACTCTTCAGTGGGGTAATTGGAGGTAATAATGGCAGTGGAGCAGAAGAATAAAACTGAGCTCTTCCACATATGCACCCTCTTGCTTCTCCACCTGGTGGCAAAGGGGGTGCTGTACTGAGGGGAGCGGGGTTCCTTAGCTCAGCAAGTGTTGGGGGTTGGAGGGTGTGGAATGTGGGAGGGAGTCAAGCACTGGGGAAAAGAGTTTTGAAGTTTTGATTATTCTACTTGTCTACTCTTTCCAGGGTATAGAAAATATTGGAAGTTTTTTGTGGAGTAGCGTGTGCATTACATAAATCTGTCCCTTTGATGGTGCTTGATCTGATCGCCAAAGAGTCTAAGAGAGATTGCTGGAAGGATCTGGGTTCAGCGGATGCCAGGAAAGGCACATCCTCACAATATGAAATCCCAGCTATGGTCCTTCCTCAGTGATTCTCAGCTTCTATTTTTGAATTTCTGGAGTTATTTTCAGCTGTTAGAGTGGTGGTGGTGAATCTGAATGTTAGTTTAAATGTGTTTCTCCACTGATTTTTGAGGTTTCGGGGGAGGAAATGATACACCTGGGGCTGCTTGGGTTTGTCTTTGTGTCCTTGTCCTATTCACGCTTCAGTGGGAACCCTGGAGGCCATCTCAGCACAGGAACACCTCTGACACAATGACCAAAGCTGTTAGGAGTAAAGAAATGAGGTCCGTGTTATCACAGTAGTGAGTAAATTAATCTTAAATTGTTATCTGTTTATGGCCCAAGCACATAAGGGGCTGAGCTGGGATTTGCAACAAAGCTCCTCTGATCCCAAAGATCTTTCCATCATACTTTCCCTGCAAATGCATCGGCAGTGCCAGTAAGAATGTACCCAGTCTGCAGCTACACCCAGGTATGGAAGGGCCAACAGTGAGCCCTGAGAAAACCAAGAAGGACCTATAAAATTAAGTAATAAATTACTTTTCTCAAATATTTGAGAGAACCATTTACTGTTCAGTCATACTAGAACTGCAATGATTTTTTGAACATTAACTCAAATTACCCGTGATCATTCTTTCTCTTCTTTTTTCCTCTCAAGCACAGAGCATTCATTGGCTATCACAGAGTAAATACTCTCGCTAAATAAAACACCCGTGTTACATCCCAGCCACCTGATTCCTGGCGATAAAGCACCACCTAACTCGGGGATAAAATACAAGCTCTATTCAGTGCCACCCAGTTGCCTCTGATTTAATTGTTTTACTACCCAATGTACCATGCCAGTCACTGCTCATTTGAGTGATAGTATTTTTACTCTGACTGTTCCTTCTAGACTTCGCGTTTGAGCAAAATAACTGGACAGTGGTGGAATGGTTTTGAGGTTTTATTTTTCCTTTTCCTCATTAAAGCACTTTCAGTGGGAAACGTATCTGAGGGAAATTTTTGGCGGTGGCAGGGCCTTTCATTTGTCTTCAAGCAGGCCTGCCTCACTTCGAATACGCCAGGGCCTCTGGCTGCAGAGAGGCCCACCTCCCGGCTGGAAAGCTGCCAGAGTCAGGTACCATTTTGACTCGGGAGCTGGAAATAAAGGTCAAAAGAAACATGATACATTCAGCATTCTTTTGACCTGCTGGAAGCTTTATTTCATGATGGGAGATAATACACATGAAAAAACGATATGCCCTCAGGGAAGTAAAACTGCAAATAGCTCAGTGTTATTGATGAACCTGGCCTAGTAAAATCCAACTATTCTTTCTCAACTCTCCCTTCAAGGAGTTAACCTTCAGAGATTGGTGTCGCTGGTGAAAATGCTTGAAAAATGTTTCAGCAAAAATAAAAGAAGTGCTTCCCAAATATATTTACTTACACAAAATGAATATAGAAAATATATGTATACCTTTTCTAAATAGAGTGGTGTCTCTTGGTAAACTAGTTTGGGTTCTTCTGGTTGCAAGTAATAGAGGAGACACCACTGGAACCAGCTGCAGCAAAAAGAAAGCAGATACCATACAGATATCCCCAAGTGTATATGGATGCCAAGTGTGTAATGAGACCAGAAGGCGTGATGTCTTCTAGGCTTCAGAAACGGGCCACAGGATTGGAGCTCTTGTAGAACATGTGGGAACCCTTCCTTCCGTGGCTTTTATTTGGCTTTTCCCCATGGATGTATATTTTTCTTTCCCCGTGCTTGCTCCCAAGTCCACATAGAGGAGCATAACTTTCAAAACGTGTCTGTTTTTATATGTCACAACTGACACACCCAGGGATAGTCCCAGACCCAAATTCCCAAGGCAGGGATCCTTTGTCTCAGACTAAGTCAGGCATCCATTCAGGTGAACTGTGACTGGGGGGCTGAGTCATGCTACAAAATTACCACTTCGGTTTCAGATCTACATATTGGGATGGTTGGGCAGTTCCCAAACATTTTGAGGTACTTCTCCTGGAAAGTTTTGTGAGATGGGAGATTTTGGAGCAAACTTAAAATATTGGCATCTTGTACTTACAAATTTTCAGATAGTAAATGCTAAGTTGCTGAAGTTTTCAACAGAGTTACGAAGACAATCAAATAAATTAATGGGAGAATTAAATATTTAGCGCATTGCCACTAAATTAAAATGCTACTGGGATTTATTTGGGAAGCAGCTGACATATCAGACTGAAAAGTTAAATGTTGACTCTGGCAATTTTTTTTTTTTTTTGCTTAAATTTGAAATCTGACTCCACTATTGATTGCCAACAGAACTGCCCTGTGCCCAAGTTATCTTGTCTGTATAATGGGAGTAATAGTACTATCCATTTTGTTGGGTTATTAAAAGATTATAATGAGTTAACACACATGTAAAGTGCTTTTTAACAGTTACTGGTACATAGGAACATTTAAAAATGTTAATTTCTCTTACTTGTTCTCTTTTGGATTTTCAGCGTGAGAGATCAGTTCCACTTTATTTCTTGCCCACTGAGTAACTGAGAAGTAATACAACACCCAGTTTTTGCTGCATAAACCTGGACCCACCTCTTTAGGTACCTAATACTGGCTGCAGTTGTTTTTGGTGGCAACTTAGCAGATCACTCAAAATCGTAAACTCTTTGATAAAACAAACAACAAAGAACTGAGCAATATCCAAAAGTCAGATTAGGCCTTAAATTAAATTTTAATTTAAATCTAGATGAATCTATATGATATTGGGATCCTTCTCTTTCACCCATCATATAAGGAGATAGATGTAGGTGAAAAAATGTTGCATCTCAAAATGGTAGTCATTTATGCACACATAAAATCAAGAAACCTGTAGGTTAGGAAGTAATAATATACCATTGTTTTCAGCTTCATAAATATGCATATCTGCACATAAGTTTTCAAAGGCTCATGAATAAATCCTGGGATATAAATTTTGCATATATTTCTTTCTTTTAAAAAAAAGTTTTATTGAATTTATTGGGGTGACATCGGTTAATAAAAATATATAGGTTTCAAGTGTATAATTTTATAATAAGTCATCTGTATAGTGTATTATGTGTTTGCTACCCAAATTCAAGTCTCCTTCCATCACCATTTATCCTCCCTTTACTCCCTTCTACCTTCCTCTACCTCCCTTTCCCTCCGGTAATCATCATGCTGTTGCTTGTGTCTATGAGGTTGTTTCTGTTTTGTTTAATCCCTTCACCTTTTTTACCCTGCCCCCAACCGCCATTCCCTCTGACAGCTGTCAGTCTGTTCTCTGTGACTATGAGTCTGTTTCTATTTTGTTTGTTTATTTTGTTCATTAGATTCCACATATAAGTGAAATCATATGGTATTTGTTTTTCTCTGACTGGCTTATTTCACTTTCCAGATCCATCCATGCTGTCGCAAAGGTAAGATTTCCTTCTTTTTTTACAGCCGAGTAGTGTTCCATTGTGTAAATGTACCACAGCTTTTTTTTATCTACTGATCTACTAATGGGCATTTGGGCTACTTCCAAATCTTTGTTATTTTAAATAATGCTTCAGTGAACATATAGGGGCGTACATATTCTTTCAAATTAGCACATATTTCTTATTTAGTGTTTATTTGTTGGTCCATCTGTTGTGTAATTATTGGATCATAGCAGAGTATTCATGCAGTCAAAAGAAAGACCTATTTCTACTCCCAAATATGTTTTCACAAAGCAATGGATTCATTTTCAAGTGTAGTATTTGATGATGGAAGGGCACTGTGGGACAAGTTACATACAAGAACAAATTCCATCCCTCGTTCACTATCATTTTCTCTTTCATCCATATACAAGCATACCTCGAATATATTGCAGACTGGTTCCAGACCACCACAATAGAGTGATTATTGCTACAAAGCAAGTCATACAAATTTTTGCTTTTCCAGTGCATTTAAATTATGTTTAAACTATACTGTAGTCTATTAAGCGTGCAATAGCATTATGTTTTTTAAAAGCAGAGTGTACCTTAATTAAAGAATACTTTATTGCTAAAAGTTGCTAACCATCATCTGAGCCTTCAGTAATTTTTTTTGCTAGTGGAGGGTCTTGACTGATCAGAGTGGTGGTTGCTGAAGGTTGGGGTGGCTGTGGCAATTTTTAAAATAAAGACAGCATTGAAATTTGCCACATTGATCAAGTCTTTCTTCCACAATTTCTCTGTAACATGTGTGAGAGCACTTTCCTGCAGTAGAACTTCTCTTAAAATGGAAGTCAGTCCTCTCAAACCCTGCCTCTGCTTTATCCACTAAGTTTATGTCATATTCTGACAGCTCTCAGAATGGTGGGGGTTGTGGGGATGGATGAAGAAAGTTAAGGGATTACGCACAAAAATAATAAGTTTATGTAATATTTTAAATCCTTTTGTTGTCACTTCAACAATTTCACAGCATCTTCTCCAGGAGTAGATTCCATCTCAAGAAACCACTTTCTTTGCTCACCCATAAGAAGCAACTCTTCATTCTTTAAAATATTATAATGAGATTGCAGCAATTTCCCATATTCAGACTTTACTTCTAATTCTAGTTCTCTTGCTATTTTCACCACATCTGCAGCTACTTTCTCCACTGAAGTCTGGAACTCCTCAAAGTCATCCCTGAGGGTTGGAGTCAGCTTCTTCCAAACTCCTGTTGATGTCGACATTTTGAACACTTTCCATGAATCACGAATGTAATTACATCTAGAATGGTGAATTCTTTTCAGAACCTTTCCAATGTACTCTGCTCAGATCCATCAGAGGAATCACTATCTATGGCAGCTATAGTCTTACAAAATGTTTTCCTTAAATAATGAGACTTGAAAGTCAAACTTACTCCTTGATCCCTGGACTACAGAATGGATGTCTTTTTAGCTGGCATGAAAACCTTAATCTCATTGTACATCTTCATCAGAGCTCTTAAGTGACCAGAGGCATTGTCAATGGACAATACTACTTTGAAAGGAATCTTTTTTTCTGAGCAGTAGGCCTCAACAGTGGGCTTAAAATATTCATAAACCATGTTGTAAACAGATGTGCTGTCATCCAGGCTTTGTTGTTGCCCTGACAGAGCACAAGCAGAGTAGATGTAGCATAATGAAGGGCGCTACAATTTTTCAAATGGTAAGTGAGCACTGGCTTCAACTTGAAGTCACCAGCTGCATTAGCCTCTAACAAGAGAGTCAACCTGTCCTTTGAAACTGTGAATCCTCATATTAATCTCTCCTCTCCAGCTATGAAAGTTCTGATGGCATCTTCTTACAACGTAAGGCTGTTTGGTGTACATTGAAAATCTGTTGTTTACTGTAACCATCTTCATTAACGATCTACACTAAATCTTCTGGATAACTTGCTTTAGCTTCTACATTAGCACTTGCTGCTTCACCTTCCACATTTATATTGTGGAAATACTGTCTTTCCTTAAACCTCATGTGCAAACCTCTGCTGGCTTTAAATCTCTCTTCTGTAACTTCCTCTTCTTTCTCAGCCTTTATAGAATTGAAGAGTTGGGACTGTGTTCTCCATATAAGCAAGAAAGCTATCTCTCATTCTTTCATTTGTGTGTTCACTGGAGTAGTACCTTTTAATTTTCATCAAGTACTTTTCCTTTGCGTTCATAACTTGGCTAACTCTTTGGCATAAGAGGCCAAGCTTTTAGACTATCTCAGCTTTTAACATGCCTTCCTCACTAAGCTTAATTACTTTTAGCTTTTGATTTAAAGTGAAAGACATGAAACTCTTCCTTTCACTTGAACACTTGGAGGCCACTGTAGGTTATTAATTGGCCTAATTTCAATATTATTGTGTCTTGAGGAATAGGGAGGTCCATCACGGGGGAATGGCTTGCTGGTGGAGCAGTCAGGACATACACATTTATGGATTAAGTTCATTGCCTTATATCACGTTGAGGGCATCCGAGACAATTACAATAGTAACATCAAATATTGCTTATCACAGATCACATAACAAATATAATAATAATGAAAAAGTTTGAAATACTGCAAGAATTATGAAAGTGTGACACAGAGACTCCAAGAAAAATGGCACTGATAGACTTGCTGAATGTACGTCTGGTAGTTGCCACCAACTTTCAATTTGTAAAAAATGCAATATCTGCACCCTGGCCAGTTTGGCTCAGCGTTTAGAGCATTGGCCTGCAGACTGGAGAGTCCCAGGTTCGATGCCGGCTAAGGGCACTTACCTCAGTTGTGGTTCATCCCCAGCCCCGGTTGGAGTCGTGTGGGTGGCAACCACTTGATGTGTCTCTCTCACATCGATGTTTCTCTCTCTTGCTTGCTCTCTCTCCGTCTCTCTGTCTCTCCCCCCCCTTCTCTCTCTCCCACTCTGTCTGAAGATAAATATAAAAATATCCTCGGGTGAGGATTAAAAAACAAAAGCAATATCTGCAAAGTATAATAAAGCAAATCACAATAAAATGAGGTATGCCTGTACCTACTCACACATACACACATGCACATATACAATGCTTTAGTTATTGCTTGAATTTGAAACAAGCAGCCACATAGCCAGTTAAAGTGATTATTAGGTTTAACTCTGTCTACAAAACTTATATAGTTATACAGTAGTCCTGAATTCATTTTGACAACTCCAGGAGTCATATTTTTAGAAAGAATATTAAAAAGACAGATTTTGACCAGAGAGAGATAACTATGCTCTTAAAGGGACTGAAAATTGAGTTTTTGAAAAATACTAGAAAGAACCAGAAATGCCTTAAGACCTTATCACTCAATGTGGCTCAATGGTAAAACCTCCTTCTGGTCTTAAAAACTGCACTGATCACTGGTCACATCTTTCATGCACAAATATATTTAAAAACTAGTTTTATAAAAATAATGTGTAACTAGTTAAACTTTCTAAAAATATATAAAAAGTTAAACAGTCATTTGTTCTACTATTTAAGAAGGTATTATGCTAGGTACTGGGTGGTGTGGGTGAAGATGATGGGTTTAGCTTAGGATATAAAGCATTTTGGGGTTGTCAGAACTATCACATATAACAGGCTATTTGATATTCTGGTCTGAATCTAAATAGAAAGATTTGGACTGAAGGTGAATAAATGTGTATATCACTCAGGTAGAAGATATGATGAATGTAATCACACAGTGAGATGAGAAAGGGCCCAGGAATAGAACTGGGGTTGCCTATAATCTAAAGAGGGCTAAACAACCTGTTGGCATTCAGCCTCCCTCAGCCCACCACCTGGTGACTAGTCATTCTCTGCTGAGGACGAGAATAGATATAACATCATTCTCCCATAGACAGCTTTTGTGTGCATGTGTGTATTAGTGGGTGCTGTGTGTCTGTGTGTGCATGAGAAGGTAGGGGAGCAATAAGATTCCCTGTAAAATTTGTCAAGAAAGTAGAACTTACAATAAGAACCATAAATGTCAAGTGTCATCACTGACACCGAGGGTGAAGAAAATTTCAAAAGCGGAGTGGTCAGCAATGTCAGACAGTTTAAAGAAAGTAAAACTGTGAAAAAGCAATTGAATAATTAGTTTACTGGAGTCATTCTAACAAAGAAGATATGGTAGAGTGTTAGGTGAAGATCCTATTTTCAAAGCATTGGAAAGTAAACTGAAGTGGGGGGTGTAGAGGGTGTTTTAAAGTGAAATCTATGAGCACAGGCTGTTATTTTTAGAAGTTCCTATTAAAGGGAAGAGATTAGACAGAAGCTTAATGCAGAAGTGGGATCAAGGGAGGGATTTGTTTTAGGATAGGGAATATAGAAACATGTTTGTAATCAGAGGGAAGAAACAAGAGGAAACTGAAGGACTGACGAGGAAACAGGGATGATTGATGGAGTGAAGTTTCAGAGGACGGAAGGATGAAAGGCATCAAGATAAGTGGAATAATTATTTTACAAAAGACAAAGTAATTCTTCCTCTGAGACAGGACTAAAGGAGGAATATATGGGTACTGCTGCAAAGAAAATCTGAGGTGAGGGAGAAGATAATTAAATAGCTGTTTTTATGATTCTTAAGGAAATGCATCCAGTATTTGGTCCTGTTTAGCCTACAACTGTGGTTTTGTCATGCATTGTAATTGAGCCAGGTCAGCATAAAGTGGTGATTTCTATTACTGCATAAGACTAAGTTTTGCTACTTAGTGAGATCTAGTGACCAGGTCCAGATCTGAGCCTTGGAAGTATGGGTGAGCAAAGGGGCAATCATCCCTCACCTGCACCTGCAATGCAGGACTTTTTCATTCACCACAGGTCTCCATGAACTTTCCAGGAGCAGTTCTGACCACAATCTTCTAAGGCCACTGTTGCTTTTCTTAAAAGGTAGTAATGTTTGGACACTTTTGTGAGGCTGTTGGGACAGGTGAGTGTACAGCCTGAGAAGATAATGGAGATGCAAAGCAAAAATAAAATACAAATGGAACAAGCTGAGTTTGAAATTAACTTATACTTTGATGATAAAGTTGAAGAACATAGAGCATTATGTACTATTTGGTAAAACTGTTTAACTATGAATAAATTAGAAGTTCATGTTTGTATTAGAAGTCAGAAAAGATCATCAAACTAAATTATGAGCAGCCTATACTAATAAATAAAAATTTCCTAGATTCGCTTTTTGATTTTTCTACATTATGCAACAACTAATCATCCAGACAGTTTAAATCTCATTCTTGGATTAAGTCAGATCCCCTGCCATCTACATCTCATTGCCCAGAATCACTTTTGCTGGACTATGATTTGGTATTTTGCATTAAGACCCCATGTAAAGATTATACAAAATACTCTCTATCTTATGAAGTAATATTGCGGAAGGTATTTCTCACCACAGAAAGCAGTGTCTCCTTTATGTGGGCCTAGAGGAGTAATTTTTCTTTTACTTTTATTAAATTTTTTTCTTTGTTGGTTTGAGAGAGAGAGGGAGAAAGATAGAAACATCAATGAGAGAGAACATCGATTGGCCCCCCACTGGGGATTTGGCCCACAATCTGGGCATGTGCCCTGACGGGGAATCAAACCACGGCTCTCTTGGTGCATGGGTCAATGTTCAACCACTGAGCCACACCGGCTGGGCTACAGGAGTAATTTTTCTTTGGCCTTAGGTTGTAAGTTGACTTTTCTGAACAACTGGAACATTTTAATTCTATAGGCATTGAGGATATTATAATTGGTTGTGATTCCTTCTTCCTTTGGCTGTGTTTCAACTGAGACTGCTTTTAGCCACAATTACTTACAATAACTTTAGTAGGTTCCTTTTTTCTTTTTACATAGCAAGAAGCCTGAAATAAGTACTGCAGGGATTGGTTCAGCTTCTCATCTGGGGGTCAGTATCTATGAATTTCCTTCAGACACAGGCTGGCTGTTGCAACTCTAGGTGCAGTTGACTTTGATGTGTTTTGGAATTACCTGGGAACTGATAAAGCAGACAGAGGTCCAGGCTCCTTGAAGAACAGAGCCCTGGCCTTTTATAGCTTCACTAAGTTCCTTGAGAACCATTGCTCCAGTGCCTGCTACTCAAGACCAGATAGAATAAATGAAGTATAAGTCTTCCCATCTTCCAGCTCTGTCTTCTTAGCTGAAAGGAAAAAAAAAATTCAGAGTCAACCCAGCGTACTGCCTCTTATTCCTTCTCTATCAAAGACTGGGGAAGGATCCAACTCTTCAAAAACCAAAGAGCTCTGTCTGCTACCAAACCCAAACTTCGGTGTTCAGGAAGAAGCAGGTCATTGGATGGGCAAAGGACAGTCATTTGGGGCCCAAATTGCTTCTAGTTATTATGAAGGAACTTATTTTACATTTCTTGATGTGGTTACTTTATTCTGAATTACTCTGGCTTACCTATGTTTCTCTGATTTTTCTATTAAAAATTAGTTGTCTTGTACGAATGTATATAACTTACTTTAAACCCTTTTATAAATATGTGAATATGGTGATTTATGATAAAATTCTTGCTCCTTGTATTCAAAGATGGCCACTCTCCTCAGTATCAACAAAATAATCCAGGGTTGTACTATTCTGCGCTCTCAGCTGCCTTGGGCTCCATTTTCTACTTGTTCCTTCTCTGTGCCATGAAACAGGCTGACCAGGTGGCCCACAGAATCAAAATTAAGCAGACACTCCCCCTTGGTCAGGCACAGTTTGGGATTGGCCTCTCCTGGCAATTTCCTTTTAGCCGAAGTGTGAATCCTGGTTATTTCTTGATATGTCATGGGCCCAGCTCATGAGATCATCAGCACTGTCATTGTGATCAGGATCTCTTGGAAAATACCAATGCCATATGCATCTTGATTGGAGGTGGGGCCCTGACATTCAGGTTTTCACTTTAACTAAATATTGCCTAACAGACTTGTTTTGTGTGACTTCTGCCTGTCAGGCACCAGACGCCAGCTGCCTCAGAGAAGCTTCTGGCCTTGAGTGAGGTGGCTCTCCCCAGTTGGAAGGGACTGTGGAAAAGCTGGCAGCTCATGGTTATTTACTGACCACAGTCCTGGGCTGTGTGGCAAGTTCTCTCATGACGGGGAGTCTTGCACCTCTCCAGGCCTACCCCTGTCATTCTATCACTCCTCTGGTTTGCAGGTGAAAAGGGCACTGGTCTGATGTGTACCTAGCCAAGGTCACATTGCCTAAATTTAGAAATAATGTGCTCTCTGAGATTCGTTATCAATAAATCTTTGGACAAACAGGACATTTTGGAAGACTGAAGACATTCATAATTTTAGGTTATTCACTTCCTGGGCTAAAGCTTAGGTCTTTGTTGCTGTTGTTTTTTAATCACAAATAAGAAGAGAGAAATAAAGGTAGTAAAATAAAGTGGGACAGGAGTAATTTGCAATGAGTATCGATCCTCAGGCCTTCGTCTGAGCTACACCCAGAGATCCCACCAATGGCCTGTCAGCAAACAGCAGCATCTGTGTACAGAGCTCCCAGGAATCCACTTTCCAAAATCTCTCAGGATACCTCTTCATAACTTATAAATGGATTAGTTTCAATATCCTGCAAGAAACTTTAAAAGTGAAACCTAATCATTGATTTGCTGCTTGTTTTTCAAAATAACTAAAATTCAATCCCAGTTTACTTAAAATGGTTGTCCCAATTTTAATAAACATTTAAATTTCTCAGATGCTCTGGTCTTTATCTTCATTCCTTACTCTAAGCTCAGCAAGAAAGATGAACTAAAAAGGATTTCCAGTTGGTTTGGGTGAATGTTTTCTGATGTGTTTGACCAGGGTGGTAGTAAAATATACAGAATAACCAGACCTCTGTGGAGCCTCATGGGTAGGGGCCAGGAGACCATTGGACTTGGGACCATTGTCCCTTTGGTTCTCTATGAAAGCTCCTTAGTGCCTTCCTAAGTCATTCTAGCCAAATGCAGCACTGTGGATGCTTTCTGTCTACAATCATCTGAAACATGGAATTAGATTCTTATCTACTCAAAGAGAGTGTACCTTAGCAATAAGGAATACAAGTTTTGTTGTAACAAAAAACTGAGTTTGAATTTTACCACTGAAAGAATGGCTGTGGGACTTTAGGCAAATTGCTTGGCTTCTTGAGCATTAGTGTCCTCATCTAAAAAATGAGGATAATAATCCCTAATTATAGCGTTTCAATGTCTATTGTGGTGCGAACACACTAAATATTCAACAAATGGCAAGTTCCCTCAACATCCTCCTCCTCATCCCTCTTTTTTTTTTTTACCCTTGCAATGCTCAAGAGAAGAATCGTTTTTTCCTTAAATGCACTTTATGTTTTGACCCTTACTAGGTTTGATTCTTTTTCCTTTGAAAGTCACATATTGGTCATTCCCAGTGTAGTTTCTTGTACTCCTGGTTTTTATTGATGGGGAGTTGTACGTGTGGGCAAAGGGTTTGGGCTGTGCTGGTTCTCAGTGACTTCTAAATGATGACATCACTGTCAAGGATTAATTTACTGACTATGTTAGACCCAATTATGTTTCTTGGGAACAGCTTTGGTTTCGGTGTTGGAAAGGTGATTTTTAAGTTCCCAGTGGCCATCAGGTGAAGTCCTTGAGATTAAAGAAACTCCACCTGCCTTGGGAGAGGTTAACTCCACTTTGAATAGAATCACTTCTCTGTGGATTTTATATTAAAGAAAATCCAAATATTTATATGCTAGAAGAATTTTATAGCCTAAATTTGGGTTGAATCCAACATTAATTCCTTTTACTACCTCTCTTGACTCCTTATCTGTATTTTTACAATTCCCCAAATTCTTTGTCCTTGGCAACTGTTCTTGTTACATGTATGTTGGGTTAAAGCAGCATAGACACACTGATGACTGTGGGGTAAACTCTTGTAACACATATGTGTCTGGAAATGGGCCATATAAGTGAGTCAGTTATAGACATCAGCTTCAAAGACGGTCCTGTCCTGTGGTCCTGATGGTTCAGCCTCCACACTTTGTCCTGCATCACTGACTAAAGTAGTACCTCTGTATTCACTGCCACTCTCCTCTTTGCTTGTCTGTTAATATTATTCCGGTTCAGAATAGTTTTAAGATGACATGTTCTAGAATCAGACTGCCTGAGATCAAATTCTTTTAAGGTTTTGCAGCTTACAAAGTTTTAACCTCTTATGGCTCAGTTTATTTATCTCTAAAATAGAGGCAATTATAATACCTATCTCAGTGGGTTAGAAGGATCAGGTGATATCATCTATGTAACATACTTAGGATTGTGTCTGCCAAAACAACATGGGCTGTTAATATTTTATTATTATTATCTATATGCAACCCCTAGATTGCATGACGGTGTCTTAGTCGGGTTCCATGGAGATCTGGTATCTTTTGGGTCACCAGCTTGTGGGGCAATCCTCCCCAGTACAGATAAGGAGAACTTTAACCAAAAAACAAAAATGACAAAGCTTAAGTTATCGGCATACCATTATGAGGCATGTACAAATAAAATCTCTTCCATAAAGTTACAAAGAGTGGATAAATATAAGCCTGGTGACAACCACCTGTTAGTCATCTCTGCCTGCTATAACAAAATACCATAAACTGGGTGGCTTATAAACAACAGAAATGTATTTCTTATAGTTCTGGAGACTCAGATTTTGAGATCAGGTGCCATCACGGTCAGGTTTTGCTGAGGGCCCTCTTCCAGTTGCAGACGGCTGACTTCTCATGTGTCCTCACATAGAGAACAGAGAAAGACAATGCAAGTTTCCTCATGACTCTTGTTAGGGCACTAATCTCAATCATGAGAACACCATCCTCATGAACTCATCTAATCCTAATGACCTTCCAAAGACCCCAGTTCCTAATACTATCACCTTGTGGAGTAAGAATTCAACAAATGAACTGGGGTGGGGGCACAAACCCTCAGCTTATACTACCACCTTAGGAAGCCCCATGATGTGTAACTTGATGCAGACCTCCCATCCCTTCCCTCATCCTTCCTATCAGTAGGTCTCAATACAATAATAGCTCAAGGGGCGAAGCCCTCAGTAGAGGACATACTAAAGTATTAGTTAAAGAGAATTAGCAGAATGTGCAAAAGTTTGCTTTTCAGTGACTCCATTTGGAACAGTTTCTGGGGTCATTATTGATTTGCTACACTACAAATGAATAGTACAGGTGTTCTGGAGCACAAATAAGGTGATGTTATTTGGCACAAAGATTTCCAAGAGTTAGAGGCTTTGGGGAGAATAAATGTGGGACCATAAATTAATAGAAAGGAAAAGCACTAATACTACTGATGCATTAACTGGACACTCTGATGAATTAGCGGTGCTTCACACATTAGTCTATATGAAAACAAAAAGGTTGTGAGAGGGAAATGAGTCAAAATGGCTATAAATGTAAATATACATCTTACCACAATTGCCAAGATATTTAGGAGTAAAGGAGTTGTAATACGAGTTAAGTGCAGTATGTGACATTTATGGTGTTTAAAGATTGATGTCTCTTGCAGTTTTAAGCATTGCAATCTATTATAAGGTCAATGCTGAGCTTTACCTGTCATGGCAGTACCAGAAACCATATCCTTGTCTCTATCATTGATCAGATTCCCCTCAAGTCCCCTTTTTCAAATCTAAAATGATTAAAATGTGCCCCTACTCCTTAATTAAAAACATTCTTCATCCATCTCTTGGATGTCTGCACAGAGACATATGAAAATGCAAGATAAAATATAATCCCCCCCACCCCCTCCCCACAAGGACAGAACACAACATGGCCAGTACAGTTGAAGGCATGTATAATTCAAACATGACTATACAGTAAGCAGCATACATTTGCATTCAGTAAACAAGTTCTTCCAAAGAAATGCAGTGAAAGTGTTATGGATAAAAGAAAGAGGTTTCCACTTTAATGAGGTTTGAAAAGATTAGGCAATAAAAGTAATATACCATGGAGGTTATAATAATAACTGGCTTCTCCTAATAAAGTCTGATGAATCTATAATAAAGCCCTCGTATTTTGATTATGGCATTCGAGAGTAAATGGTCTCTATGTCATTGTTAGTGAATAAACAAATTGTATTGAAATGCATTATTCCATGAATTATAGAAACAGAACCCCAAAGTATCTTTAGTAAAAAAAGCTTGAACAATAAAATGTGAAATACAGTACTCTATAAATATAAATGCAATGCCTAAAGGCATGAATATTTTTTCCTTGTTTATTTTTGCTTCTCTAGATAACAATTTATCTCCGAATTTATATCACTCCAGCTAATAATTACCTTATTTCTGGGTAATGTAACCTGTGAAATGACAGTGTGGAGCTGCTAACAATACCTCAGGAAGGCATGATAATGACTTCTCCCAGGTGTTTGTCTAAAGAGAAAATAAGAATATGGTAAGCAGGAAGTAGATCTGATAAGCCTTAAATGGCAGTGTTGCTTTTAGAAAGAAATAACATGAATAATTTATTGGGTACACGAGTGTATATATTTAGCTGTGTGCTGTGAGGTGAATGCACAGGCCACTGTTCCTCTTGCAACATTCGGGCTCACAACCACCAGCGTTGGATCACTAGCCTTTTCAAGAGCTATTTTAAAACAGACATGTCCATGTTTTTCCTAACATTGTAACTAAGAAATATTTAAAAGGTTGTGTTGCCAGAGCCATAGAAACTTTATCTGGGGGAAAGCTCGTCAATAAAGGGCTATGCCATAAAGAAGGCATCTTGTATCCCTAAAGACTATTTGCTCTGTGATGGGTTTGAACCTAGCTCAAGACTATTGAAAAGCTTTCAAAAAGAAAAGTTTGCAACCTAGTCATAAATGATCCACAGAGAGTAAAGGAGACATCTAAAATTTTATAGTGGTTGCCCCCCAAAAATCACACCTTTAAAGAACACTTTAAATAATGGAAAAAAAGTCATATAACCAGTAGAAAAGTGCCGTGAAGCTACATGTGTGGTATTAGCAAAATCTAAACACTTGGAATCAACAGATCCTTCCAGAAATTCAGTAGATTTACTACATAAAAGGAATTTCCTGATTCTCTTAGTTCTCAATGAATTTGCAATCATCTTTTAAGGGAATTAAAATATAGTTTTAAATCTCTTTTACGATAAATACAATAAAAAAAATCAAAGACAGAAGAGCTCATGGTTTTTATCAGGTGATTTAATTTAAATATAAAACATAAATGTTAATTTTGAATTCTTATTTGGTTCATTTTTTTTTACTATAAAGAAGAATGTTTTAAATTGACAAGATATAATTTCAATGTATAATCCTGCATTTAAGTTAAATAAATCTATACTAGTAAAAACTCTGCTTAATAGCTGTTCATATGAAAAATATCTAGCAGCATTATATGTCTATAAAGTCAATGTAAGAATGCAGTGTGACAAGGCTTTAAAAATAACATAAATTTAGCCTGGCTGGTGTGGCTCAGTGGTTGAGCATCGACCCATGCACCAAGAGGTCGCCGGTTCAATTCCTGGTCAGGGCACATGCCCAGGTTGTGGGCCTGATCCCCAGTGGGGGGCATGCAGGAGGCGGCCAATCGATGTTCTTTCTCATCGATGTTTCTGTCTCTCTCTTCCTCTTCCTTCCTCTCTCTCTCTAATATCAATAAAGAAAAAAAATTTAAACAAAACAAAAAAACACATAAATTTAGACTTTACTAATAGAAAGGTTAACATTCCAATCATTGCAGACGGATGCTCCAATGGCCAAGCCAAACCGGCCAGGGCCTGAGTTAAGCTTTTAACAGTCTCTCCTAAGATAGCATTTGCTAGATTTTCAAATTATTTCAACAAATTTTATATACAATTATTGTTTATAGGCAGACAACCAAGAGAACCAAGAGAAAACTAGAACCACAGGACATTCAGATATTGATGTTACTACACATGGACTTTATCATAATTAGGATTAATATGTCACAGAAAAGAGATGCAAGAAGATGAATAACTTTACCAAAGAATTGAAATCTATAAAAGCATCAAATGGAAAAATATAATAGTTGAAATTAAGTACACAACAGAAGGATTAACTGCACATTAGATACACAGAATGGAAGATTAGTGAAAGAGAAAACAAGTTAATAAAATATACAGTTGTCCCCCCATATCTGCAGGGGATATGTTTCATGACCCCCAGTGGATGCCAGACATATGGGTAGTACAAAAACTTATATAGATTATGATTTTTAAACTACATATATATCTATAATAAAACTTAATAACAAATTATACACAGTAAGAAATTAACAACAATAATTATAAACTAGAACAATTATAACAGTATACTGTAATAAAAGTTATGTGAATGTGATCTCTCTCTCTCTCTCAAAATATCATATTGTACTACTGTACTTACCCTTCTTGTGATGCTGTGAGATGCTAAAAATATTTATGTGACAAGCTAAAGTGAGGTGAATGACATAAGCATTGTGATGCAGTATCAGGCTATTATTGATGTGACAATACATAGCAAGTCCTTTGTGGCTTCTCTTTAGCATATCCTAATTGCCAGCACCACTTCTCTTGTACTTTGGGACCATTATTAAGTAAGACAAGAGTTACTCGGAAACAAGCACTGCTGTACCACAACAACAGTCTGATAGCAGAGATGGCTACTAAGTGACTAAATAGCAAAGAGCATATACAGCATGGATATGCTGGACAAGGGGATGATTTATGTCTGGAGCAGAATGGAGTGGAATAGCATGAGATTTCATCACACTACTCAGAATGGCATTTAATTCAAAAGTTATGAATTGCTTATTTCTGGAATTTTCAATTTAATGTTTTTGGACCATGGTTGATGGTGGCTAACTAAAACTACAAAAGCAAAACCATGAATAAGAGGGTAATATCTATTAAGACTAGAGAACAGAGAGAACAAAAAGCAAAAATATTTGAAGGAATGCAAAAACCGTATTGGACACTAATAAAGTAATTGATTCTAGAACAAGGGCTGGCAAACTATAAGTTATGAATTGGCTGCCTGTTTTTAGAAATACAGTTTATTGGAACATAACCATATCTATTTATTTACATGCTATCTATGACTTTTTGAGGGGTTATAGTAGCAGAGTTGACTATTTGTACCAATGACCACATGAATTGCAAGCTAAGTTATTTACTGGCTCTTTAAGAAAAAGTTTGCCAATCCTCCCTTGAGAATCCAACTCATTTCTTTCAGGTAGTGTAGTTTTGAATATCCATACTTTTATATAATAGCTTTTAGTTATTTTCCCAAAAGAAGTGAGGCAAGTAGAATACAAATAGATAGTAGGCTTGAATTAAAATATAGTATTGCCCTGGCCGGTGTGGCTCAGTTGTCTGGGCACTGTCCCATGCACCAAAAGCGTGCCAGTCAATTCCTGGTCAAGGCACACACCCAGATTGCGGACTTGATCCCTAATAAGGGGTGTGAAGGAGGCAGCCGATCGATGTTATACTCTTGCATCGGTATTTCTTTCTCTCTCCCTCTCCCTTCCTCTCTCTTTCAATATCAATAAAAAAATCTTTATATATATACATATATATATACACATATATATACATATATATGTGTGTGTGTATATATATACATATTATATATATACATAATTTATATATATGTATATATAAAATTAATTATGTAATTGTGAGACTGGATAAAAATGAAACCTAAGTGCATACTCTTTACATAAAACATTCCTAAATATAATGACACAGAAAGATACAAACTCACAGAATAAAAAAATGATATATATCAGGAAAACTTAAGCAAAACACACACACACAAGATGATAATGTTTCAATATTACTATCATCAAAATAGATTTTAAGGCAAGAAATATTATTAGAGATAAGAAGAGATATATCATTATAATAAAATGGTCCATCTACCAGGAAGATGTATCAATTCTAATTGTTGCAAGTAATAATATAGGCCCAAAACATAAAAGCAAAAATAGATGAGACTCGCAAGAAAGATACACAAATTTACAATCATGGTAGGTAATTTTAATGCATTTTTTTAGTAACTAATGAAAGTAAACACAGTAAATGTTTAAAATATTTAAAACTACAATTAACAAACTTAATTATATATAACAAACATATAGAAACACTGCATAGAACTTCAAAATACATATTTTTATAAATGCGTATGACAAATTTACCAAAAATTACTTTTCATACATCTAGTTTCAACAAATTTCAAAAGATACGAATCATTCAGCATACATTTTCTGACAACTGAAATTAAGCAAAGCAGATGAACAAAACAGGAGAGAAATCCCCAAATGCCTGTGTGTTGAAGGTCCCCAGGGCCATTGTCGGGTTCAATGATTTACAATGAGGACTCAGCATATAGTCATACTCACAGCTGTGATTTATTGCAATGGAAGGATGCAGAGCAAAGTCAGCAAAGGGAAAGGTGCATGGGGTGGAAACTGAGGGAAACCAGATACAAGCTTCCAGAAGTCACCCAGGATGCACATAATTTTCCCAGCAATAAGTTATGACAACATGTATGAACTGTTGGCAAACAGAGAACCTTATGGGTCCAAGAAGAAATTAAAATGGGAATTAGAACATATATTTTATTAAATTATAGTGAAAATATGACATAACACCTGTGCCATCACTAAAACCATGCTTAGAGATAAATTTGTATCTCTAAATGCACAAGAAAGGCTTAAAATAATTAAACCTAATATTCATTCAGATAAATCTGAACAAGGAAAGTAAATTAAACTTGAAATAATAATTTAAAAATATGAAACACAGAAAATAAACATAGCTAAAAATTACTTATTTGAAAATTTTAATTAAAATGAAAAACTACCTGGCAGGTGTGGCTCAGCGGTTGAGCACCAACCCACGCACCAAGAGGTCACTGGTTTGATTCCCAATCAGGGTACATGCCCAGGCTGTGGGTCAGATCCCCAGTGGGGGCATGCAGGAGGCGGCCCATCGATGTTCTTTCTCACTGATGTTTCTATTTCTCTCTCCCTCTCCCTTCCTCTCTCTAAAATCAATAAAGAAAAAAAAATTTTTTAATGAAAAACTCCTGGGAATATTAATCAAGAGGGAAAAAACAGTGTGAATTACAAACACCAGGAACGAAAAAAGAAATATAATAAATATTTATCCATTAAAAGAATAATACAAATATATTATAACCAATTTTATATTAATCAATTGAAAATTTAAATAAAATGGTATTTTTTGAAAAAATACAACCTCTTAACATATACAAAAATATAATAAATTAATATTTTAATAAGAATACATATGTAATTAAAATGATATCAATAAATAAATCTCCAGGCTCAGACGGCTTTAGCAATGAATTTTACAAATTTTTCAGTAAGAAATAGCATTAAATATACATAAACTCTTGTAAGGAATAAAAAAGGAAGAAATATTTCTAATCTCTATTTATGAATACAGCACAAGCTTGGCACCAAAACCTACACTGAAAGAGAGGAAAATTATAAATGCAAAAATCCTAAACAAAATATTGGCAAATCAAATTTAAGAATATGTAAAAATGGTAACATATCATAAAAAGTTGGGTGTATTTCCAGAATGCAACTGTAGCTTAACATTAAAAAATCATTTGACATAATTCAACTAAACTAAAAGAAGGAATCATATGATCAGTTTATTACATGCGAAAAAAAAGTATTTGATAATATTTCAACACTCTTTCATTTTGTGCTGTTATATAACCAATGTAGTCAGGATATTACATGTAGCTAAATAGATGTTATTGAAGAGGAGGGATATTTTAGGAAGTATTATTTCCTTGTAAAATTTTCTATAGGAAAATACTTTAGTGACATGTCCATTCTGTTATAGGAATAGACAATTGATTGGCCAAGAGAGTCAGGATTTCTCTTGCTCTCCTCCTAGCCAAGGAACCTCATGTTTGCCCTGTTAGCCGTGCTCTTCGTGGGAAGAAATTTCCTCCAGAACACTACACCTGTTCTGCGTTTGTGTTATTTGACATAGGAATGAAGTGACAGGTTCATGAACACGTTGGTCCATGTTAGTTTACCTAAGTAGAAAATAGAGCTTGAGAGAATGAGCCACAGAACAGGAACACACTAAACAAAGCAGAGGGAGAAGAGATTTGGGAGGATTCAGATTCCAGAGACTGGAACCTTGTTTGGGGATGTCAAATTCATCTTGGGCAACATGGTATGGTCCCTAGGCAGAAATGGAGGAAAGTATTTTAATAGAGAAGGAAGAGGAGTGGGAGAAAAAATGAAGGCAAACCTGAAAATAAAAGAAAAACTTGGGCTCTACACTAGAAAGAGAACTTAGGGAACATCCCTGAATGTGGAGAGACCAAAGGCCTTGGGATTGAACTGGCTCCCTGAAGGTCAAGGGGCTGGTTAATGGCAGGAGGGAAATCAGAGCCCTGGTGATTTGAATTCTGACAGAATGTTCTTCCCATCACATTAAAACAGAAATAGTACCGCTTTTTACATTCATGTTTTTTATACCTATTTGGCAACTGACCATTTAGCCTGCAGAAGCCGATAAGAATATAATTCTTATTTTAAGCAGGAAATGAAGCTCTTGAAATAGTGTTTAAGCGTTTCCAGTTATTTTTGATACTCAGTGCAAAAAACAGAATTTTGTGGAAACAGATGAAAGCAATGACAGTTCAGTAAATATTCTATGACAAATTTTTATCTTCACTCTTACACTCCATGGTCCTTGTGGAAAAGTGTTTTGAGTGATTTCTCTTTATTTCTATTTCACTGTATTATACAAGATTATATGTTTATACATAGTGCAGTAATAAATGTTTATTAAGTTAATAAAGGAAATATTTGCTTTATTAAAACCTAATAACCCTTGTTATCATCACTGTCAGATCTCTTTGTTTCTACAGCCATATAATGAGAGAAGAGCTAAAAATCCAGGCAAAACAATACATTTGATATCAAGCTGATGTCCTCTCCTATCATGCCTATAGCAAAGACTGTTGTTCAGTCATCAAGTACCCATTTGCTCTCCTATATTTCTGGGCCTCCCTTGAAGTTGCTTGGGCTTTATGACTGGATTCCAGCCAATGGAAAACACATAAAGTAAATTCAGTTCTTAAAAATATTTTCCAGGTGCTCCAGCCCTGTTTGCCATTCCCTGGTAAACTTTAGGTCATGTGCTCTGGATGGCATAGCCCCATAATGGAGTGGGCCACCAGGCCTGCATCAGGTTTTGATTGATTGAGAAAAATCCTTATTACACTAAGTCTGTATAGTTTCAGTGTTCACCTATGACATCAGCAGGTTTTCATTAGTTTTATATGTGCTCTGTCACCTACCAAGTACTAAAATACAAAGTTTGTTTGTAAACTTAAACTCTTTTATACTGACTACCCTTAAAACTATATTCAGTTAGTGGTTTTTTAAACCACATTTTCTTGGAATTTTTTTAATAGAAGGACAATAAAGCCAGTGTTATATAGCAAGAGGCTGCTTACTTTCAACAGCTTTACCTGATGCCCCTGGAAATACATGTGTCATAAATGTACATGTGGTATAATCTCATTCTTGGGATTTTATTACTAATTTAAATAGATGTTAGAGTTGCTTATTGCTCTTAAGTTCTGAAGTGACATAGAAATTTTTTCTTTATGTTTCATCAAATTTTGGATAGTTACAACAGACATCAATTGAATACTTGTCACATGTACTAAGAGCTGTATTTGCCGGTGTCAGGAGAGTTAAAGAGAATTTAAGGCCCTGTTCTTGCTCTCAAGGAATCTTCCAGCTTGTCAGACCAATGAGATGTGCCAATATGAAACAGCTGACTTACAACACCTGTTCACTTTTAACACCTTCTCCAAAGTCTCAAGTTGCCTTTGCTGTGGTTTTTAAATTCAATCATAGTGTATTTAACACTCAAGTTTGCCATCCAATTATAATCTTAGCAGTAAATTAGAAACATAAATTCGAAGTTAAAGTCAAGAATAGAGTTGGAAAGGGAACTGAAGAAGTTTGTGTCTGCCAGCTACATATATTAAAATAATAACATCAGTCTAATAATTAAAGGATAGCTTTGGTTTTCTTTTTTGAGGAACTCCCTACCACCACCATGCCCAGATAATTCAGGACTTACAGAATTCTTAGGGAATAAGAATCTTAAGTTAGATTTAGAGCAAGTGGTAAAAAAGCCATGAGAAATTTTATTTTACCTCCATATTTTATAAAAGATGGCTAGTTTCTCAGAATATTTAGTTAGAGAACATAACAGTAAATAAACTGCAAGTAAATATATTGGAGAAAATAATTGAACTTGAGAGAAAAAACTATTGAAGTTGGGAGAATTACATGAGAGTTGACAACTATAAAAATAATCAAACAGAAATTATATAACTAAAAATTATAATAACTGATAAAATATTAAAAGCAACTTTAATAAAAACAAATTAAATTAAAAGAATTAACAATAATTTTTATAACATTTTTGAACAGATATTATGGAAACCAGAAGAAAATGGAATGATATTTTTAAATATTGAAAGAAAAATTCCAACCTAGAATTCTATATCAATTAAAAATATATATTTTTTAAATGAGAGAAGCAGCATGGAGTAGGAAGCTGAAGAAATTGATTTTAGTCCAAATTTTGCACTTTAAGAGTAGTATGATCTTGTTCAATTAATGTGAACTTTCTAGGTTTTATTTTATTTATCTTTAAGATAAGAGGAAATAATAACTACTATACAAGGTGGGGCAAAAGTAAGTTTACCATTGTATGAGAAACATAGTTTATTCTTCTATTCTTATTTATTAATTTTTGTATTATTTTCCATACAACCAACTGTAAACCTACTTTTGCCCCACCCTGTATCTGGTGGCAATGGGTAATTAAATCCAGTTTAGGCCTTGAGATGTCCCTGTTGAGAGTTAAACTATACGTCAGCATTCATGAATCAGAAAGAAATATGCAAAACCATTATGAGAAGCTAGGATGACTCCTGATCTATTAAGAACTGACAGAAATTTAACTAGAGGTATATTTGTATCTAGACAAGAATGTATCTAGGAGGACAAAGTGTGGTCAGCTATGCAAGTACAACTGGGGAGTCACAGGACTAAATGTGGCCATGACAAAAAATCATCTTGGAGATGGGCAGATCAGATCCCACAAACCTGTGACCAAAGGAGTGAAGATGTCACAACCCGACAGCTATAGCTCTACATGCACAACGGTAAACTGGAAATTTGGGTTTAGATTGCAGAATCTTGTGACATTTCTTCCAAAGATTCGGCATCTCCATACTGAATATATATATCCACTCACCATTTACAAAACACATATTGACATCCTACTTATAGGGAGATATAGATAAATGGACAAGACCAATTGCCTTTGAGAAGCCAATAATCTGATCAGGGAGACAGATGTGAATATTAGCACCACAGAGAAGTTAAAAGCTTGGACATAGGTAAGTGCAGAATCCTGTGGGGCCATTAAAAAAATACCTAATCCATATTTTGGAATTCAGAAAAAGCTTTCCTGGAGGGAAGATATTAAGATCCTGACAAAGACTTTGTAACTGAATGTCTAAACCTTCAGGACTAAGGTCTTAGACTTTGACCATGGCAAATTTAAGGTAGTATAAGTCACTTGGTGAGATTTCTCGCCTGCCAATTATATGGCCTGTCTTGGTCATGACACATTAGCCTGGTGGAAGCATGGTATGGGACAATTTAAAAGATGAAGCCAGCCTCAGGGATAGGAGGCAAGGCAAAAGCTAACAGTCTCTCCTGTTTGTCTAATGATGGCTCTGCTCTGCCATGGTTTGTGTTTACAGAGTTGTTTGTCAGGATTAAATGAAATATGCATCAAGTTTCTTAGGAATCCTAAACATTGATTCGAGTACTAATCACTGTTATTTTCCCAGAAAAGTTATCTTTGTTCATTAAGGCTTAAATATTCAAAATATGCTTATTCTGATTGACTAAACCATTCAATTCAGCAAGCATTTCCTGAATATTTCAGAGAACCTGATCCTGCTAGCCAGTGGGACACAGAAACGAAAAACCTGCTTGGAAGGAGCTCCAATTCAGGTATGAATGGCAGATGGAAACACCTTAAATTGCTAGGACAAGGTTGGTTTAGAGGGCTTTAGCGCCCCCTACCTCATAAACTCCATCAGTGTCCCTAAATCACCCAAATGAACATCCAATCTAAGTCAGTCAGTGTGTTTGCTAAGCAACTACAATTTACAATTACCCCAGTCCCAAATACCACTTCCAGCAAATTACCTTCCCAAATGCCTTCCCATTACAGGATGATATGTGCAACAATAAATTTACAAGAGCGAAAAGAGTCTGAGGAGGATCTCGGTGGAAATTACCTCTGATTACAATTTTCAAGGACCAGGAAGGAAATGTGTATGTAACAAGTAGAAAGACCACCTGTGTTTTAGTATAAAACACAGCTTTTGGAAGAGGATTTGCAGGGCTTGGGAGACCAGTGGAGCTAGGAGAGGGTCATCATCTGGAGAGACAGAGAAATCAGAACACAGAAGTCACTACATACTATGCTAAAAAGCTTGGATTTCATCTGTAAATACGAAGGAAACACCTAGGAGTTTTACTTAACTAAAATCTAAGAAAGAACATTTTTGTTCCCCTGTGAAGATTGTACTGGAAGAGAGACATTAGAGGAGGGAGGATGAACCAAGGCAAGTGAGTTAGAGTCATGCTCAATTTATTCGTATTATATTCCTTAGTTTTCTAATTCACACTCACCTTAAATGCTTCACGGCATTTTTAGCATATGATATGGACCATTCTGCCTTGCCAGATTCTTTTCGTCATACTGGTTATTTTAGTGCTGTTTGTACCTTGCAATAATAGTTATTGGTATGGCTTCATCTTAAAGCTATTTTGCAGAAATCTTAAAATTTTCACAGTCATTGCCAAATTGGCAAAAGCAAAATTTGAGGCCATCTTACTGAAATGGTTTTTAAGTCAATGTGATTATTTCATGACAGGAAGTAGGTCTTGTGCTTTTTTGAATGCATCATAAAAACAACCACTCATTTAATAAGATAATGCACCAAGAGCTGTGGATGCTTCAGTGGTTAATGAATGTGGCAGGATTCTTTCCAAATCAGCAATTCTAGCAGGAGACAAACAGTGGTGTTTAAACAATGAAGAATTTTGAATAAGGAATTAATGGGGTGAAGAACTGCTACTTTTAAGATGAAAGGATCTCATAACCACCCCACAGTAAAAGAATTCTATTTAAAATGACTTTGATGAAAAGAAATGAGGCTTTCTTGCATATAGCTTCTCTCTGTCTCTCTCTCTCTCTCTCACACACACACACACACACACACACACTCACACACACACACACACTCCACACCACACAAATGGAACCTCATAGAGGCCAATTTCCAAGAATAAAGATATACTGTGCTTTCTAGAATTATTGACCACAGTGAAACCTACCCAAGCAATTTCTTGTATGTAATGTTCATCTCTCAAGCCTTGGCCACAGACGCAAAGCAACATCCCCTCCTTATGCACTCGCTTCTTTCAGAACCTTGAAGAATGATGTAAACAACTCCCCAGCAATGTGGTTTTTACTGGGTCTTTCATTAACCATTTTCATCACTGATTGCTTTTAGTAAATGTGTGTACTTTGGAGTCTTTTGTTCCCTAATTATCTGTAATTATATTTCTTTCACACTGTCTAAGAGTTTAAAAGACAAAGTGAAGGGATAGCAGTAATTTAAACCTTGAATATACACAAATCTAATAAAAGAAAAAAAAATCACAAAGCTTCTTATAAATAGGTGTATGGAAGCTTTGGGTTACTTACAGCCGCTTCAAGAGATTAGTCAAGGAAGAAAAAGGAAGAAAAAACTGGCTCAGTACTTTATAAACTGTTTAAATATTTAAATATGCAATTCCACTTAGGTCAGAATTCATCAAATTCGCTCATTCTTTCCCACTTGAAAGCAAAAATATATGCACAATTATTGGAATAATCTATATACCATCACCCCTCACCCCAGTTTATCTTTTACTTCTGAACACCTTAATGGTAGAGTTGCCGAAACATAAAATTCCTTGTCATCTGACCCAATACTCAATTTGTCCTATTATATAAAGCTTATGTTACCCCTAACATTAAAGATTTTTTCCCCCAACAACATTTGAGACAGGAATTTATATATTTATTTATTTTTAAATATGTTTTTATTGATTTTTTAGAGAGAGAGGAAGGGAGAACAATAGAAAACATTGATGTGAGAGAGAAACATCCATCGGCTGCCTCCTGCACGCCCCCTACTGGGGATTGAGCCCGCAACCCAGGCATGTGCCCTGACTGGGAATGGAACCGGGACCTCTCAGTCCATGGGACGATGCTCAATCCACTGAGCCACACCGGCTAGGCTTTGACACAAGTATTTAAAATAAGTATTAAATTATCTTAATAATTTCATTACCAGCTGTCTGGTAATGATCATATTTCAGAAACGTATTTTCACATATCAACAGTGGTTCTTGCTTTTCAAATTATGTCCCTCGTTGTCTACCCACTATGACAAGTTTATTATACCTTTAAAGAGTTATCATCATCCCACACCAGTGTGGCACCAACGCAATGCAGTTGTGCGGGCTTTGCAATGTGCAACTCTGGGTGCCATTTGCTTAGACTGCGATGGGACCAGTGCCCGGACATTCTGAATGAGATGGGCCAGCGAAAGAATGATCTTCAACGGCGACTGGCCACCTTGCTGACACTCAGTCTGCGTATGGGCGTTGTCACCATGGAAATGTGCTGTGCCTGTGAACGGAGGAGCAGAAACAAAGGTTGAGAACTGATGGTGCTGAGTAGCCAAATCTGAGCCCATAACCCTCAGATAATAGGATAGCTATGTCAGTGTCAGATTGCTCTTAAGAATCTCTTTGAAACATTTCTTCCTTTTAACTATATTCTACGGCTAAGTTCACAAAACCTTATTTTCTGAACCCAGTGTGCAATGTAATGGCCAACAGCCTGGTTCAACTAAAATGATGCTCATTATTAATCATTGAGTGGCTACTAATGGGATTCCCTTGACCATGAAGTATTTTTCAAACAGAACGCTTCTTGTTCACGGTGGTGCAGAAGCGTAGAATATAGGAGGCTTTGTGGAAAACGAGCTGGAGCCCCACAAGACGAAATTTCCCTTGAAGGCATTTATCATATTTCAGAGGCAGGTCCTCCAACTTTATAGGCCCGGAATCTTAATTTTTGTGAGTTTTCCTATCTCGCAAGGATAGATTCACATTAATAAATATTATAGAAATGTAGGCTGTCTGCTGGGTGGTGACTGGACTACCACTGTTATTTCGAATTTCATGTTGCACCTTCTAGAAATACCTCTATCCACACAGCTCGATGCCATTGACCAGTCTTCCATTTCCTGAGTTACAACCCTGCCCCGGTTTTCTGATGCACTGGGTCAGCCGTGGAAGGAGTGCTCTAGTTCCCCACGGAGAGCCTGCCACCCCCTTCTGGGGCATTCCTCACGCATAGTAGGTCATATCTGTACCACGTGCTCCTGCTTCATTGGCTACAGGTGATCAGACAAGGCTAAATGGTAAAGAAAAATGCAAGTGGTCAGTAGTGGCAGGAAGAGAAGCAGCAGAAACCTGGCCTTGTAGATTCACTGCAATGGCAACGTCTGGGAATGAAGCAATGGAGGATGAGAGGATTCTGTTGGCTCCTGATCAAACTTTCAGAGTCTACAATCCCTGATCATGAGGCTCCTGAGACGTCCCCTGTCTCCTTTCCTTCCCTGGGATTCTTCACACTATTTGCCCATTATCTGAGGTAACTTAAGTGAGTCTTAGCTCCTCACCATCTTGAAAGAGTCTGAGTAATAATTCTGAAATTACTCCCTGATTACATGTACTGAAGTTGTGCAGTCACTTACTGATAACCTCAGAATTGACTCCTTCATTTAATTAATACGGTATGCGGATTTTACTTGTCAAACTGTCCGAGGTGAATTTATTTCCGGATTCTCAGGTAGTATCTAAATGCTGCCCTAGTGTACGGACTCGTCTGGAGGCAGACCAGCTCACAATGCTGTGTGGATTCCCTTAGAACTCCTTATTTTGCTTAAAAGCTGGATTTCCAAACCACAGAATATTTCTACCATTGCCTTAATTAGTAGGACTGTACTCTTGTTCTTTAAAGTACCGTGGCAAGGCAGTGTCCTGCTACTCGAGGCCATAACTCTGAGAAGTGACCTGCACTTAGAGTAATATAACCGTGCTCTAATCATTAGTCATTTGCAGCCAAATTAAGCAGAGACTAATTATGGCTGCAGTTTTCTAACCATGATGTTGCAATGTAACAGGTTGTTTAACCTTTAAGTTTAGGGCATCATTGCCCAATTATTCATGCATGTGATTTTACAGCAACAAAATGGCACTTAAGCATCATCAAACTTAACAAGCGAGTGGCCTGAGCAGATGCCTGTGGCCTGACCTCTCCACCCAAAGCAATGCCCAATCCCCAAAGAGGGAAACAAGATCCACAATGATGGGGAATGTAAGAGAACCATCAAATATTCTGTAATCAGATGGATACATGAGACGAGTCATGATTTTAGTTGGTCTAATTTTTTATCATAATAGAAAACAAAACAAAGCAAGGTTATGACTGTCATCTACCATTATTAACACACAGGCCCTCCCTTTCTCTGTGTCCTACTTGCCATCAAACCACATGTTGCCTTGTCCTGTAAATGTTGAGCTTAGCAACATTTCAAGTCAAAGTCTGAAATTCGAGGGCTGCAAGAATATTGCTCAATTAAAATGCTTTAAAAGCTCAGTGGAAAGGCAAGACTCACTCCCAGGGAGAAGGACAAAGAGACACAAGAGGGTATAGGTAGAAACTGGGCAAAGTACTTGGCAGCAAGAGCTCAGAGCTGCAGAATTCCCTGCCCAAAGTTGCCTTTCTGGCCAGAAGTCTGGAATGATGTTTGTGAGCTTCCTCCCCGGGCAGTGACTCTGAGCTTCCCCAGGCTGCAGGCTTTCTCTCCCTGGCATGAGAGGAGGTGCCACTGATGGGCATCATTTGATGTGTGGCCTGATGTTGGGACTTGCCTTAAAAAAGTGGGGGAAAGCTGTTTATTTGCCCCATCATTCACTCTAACTTACCAAAGTTTAGGGAAAACTGGGGCTAGTTCTTGGTGTTTTTCTTATTAAATAGAACACAGTTCTGTGGAAACAGATGAATAAACAAACTCATTAGTCCACAGGTGATTCCATGAATTAATGATTCCATGAGTTAATGATTCCATGAAGCAAGAAATATTTGTGGATTTAGAAACACAGGAAAACTGCAATCATGTTTTGAGAGTACATATATAATGTAAATTTGATATTACATTCCTATTGTAAGTAGCATTTGCAAATAAAAACAGTATCTGCTAGAATGATTGACTTCCATGAATAAGGGGGTACCGCTGTAAATAAAATCAGAACCATCCAGAGCATATCATTTTCTTTTTTTTTTCTTTCATCTTTATTGTTGGAGGTATTACAGATGTTCCCCCTTCTTCCCCCATTGACCCCCTCCTCCCCAGTCCCACCCCCTCCTGCCTTCCCCACACTATTGTCTGTGTCCACTGGTTACAGAGCATATCATTTTCTAACTGTCTTTGTCTTTCTGCTCTCATTGATAATAATAAGAAGTCTCAGAAAGGACTCCTTATTGTGACATATTTCAGGGCAGTCTCTATTCTGTGGGGATTTCTGCCTCTGCTTCGGCATCTGAACTACAGTCAGTATTTATTGTGACAATAATTTTTTTCCTGGAGTTTTAAATCAAAATTTTAAGCTGCTTTCGCCTCAGACCCCAAGCCCTCTCTGACTAGAGGATAAGAGCCTTTGCTAGTGATAATTTCCCATCGCCACCATCGTCATAGAAACAAATAATAATGCCAGAAACACAGGGCCTCTAACAAACTCCCCAACAGATCTCAGTGGAGAAGGGCAATATCACTAAATCTTGCTTAAGCCCAAGTTCCCCTGTGTGTGCACTTCTAAGTTATGAGTTACATGAGCCACAGATTGTGAAAACTGGAAATTCGTGAACAGGATTTCATGCTGGGATAAACGAAAATTTGCAACATTCTGAGATGTCTTTAATGATCTGCATACAAATTGCATACTATTATATTTTACATAGGCATGGTAATCCAGCTGTCAATGAAACTATGTCTGACATGAATAGCCAAACCAAGCAGTTTGGAGATAAACTAGAGGAGAGAAAGGTCATCGGGGGTGAGAGAGGTGTGGTTGGATAGTAGGGTCAGCAGATTTGGGAAAGGGTCTGGAGTGAGCTCTCCCAACTGCCAGAGGGAACCTGCCTTTGCTTCACAGTCGCCCCAGCAGGGCTGTGGTATGGAGGTGCTCGCTAAACTAGATCTGTGTCCGGAGTGACTGCCATTGCTTGTATCTGACATCTGGCGGGGAGCAAGACTGTTTATTCCCAGGACACTCGGGCTATTATATTCCCTAGGGAGGAAAGAAAACAGATATCTGGTTTGATGACTCATTAGTGGCTTAGATAATAGGCTCTGCCTTTCTAGAATAAATGAATCACTATAAGTCTCTCTAGGGAACGGTTTCAATCCTCAAAAGTTGTTTCCTGTGTCTGTTGAATGGTGATAGTGGGGGTTATCTAGAACAGCAAGGCTCATCGTGACTATTTTCAGCTCCAAGTGATGATATTTGTAAGTCCGTTGAAGCAGTGACCCAAACGGTCCGATCTCAGAGCCCAGAAACCATGAAATGTATACAAGTTTTCAGAAATGCTTCCTAAATATCCTTACTTTTTTCAAACGTACACCTACTTTCCACATACATGCCAGTTAATGGTGCATCAAGTCCTTTCAAACAACATGAACCCCGCCTCCAGCCTCCTTCTCGTTGAACTTGTTACCAACACCTCCCGGTCTCCTGATTCTGCATCATCAAAGCCCCAGTCACTGGGTGAAAGAGCCTTTCACGGAGAAAGAGGGCCAAGGAGGGCTTGAGCAGAGAGAGGCCATTTCAGTGTCAGGGGACCGGAAAATCCAAGAACACTCAGATGTTAATTCTTGTCCTCTCTCATGTTACACAGTTATAATTTTATTAACACCAGGCTCGAACGGAATAGAATTTGTCAGGGATTAAGAAAGAGATGGAAGAGGAAGATGTCATTTTAGCAACATGTACTGCAGAAAAAAGAACACGTGATCATACGTCAGCATGTATGCAAAATCCGAAAGGTGCAAAAGTGAACACTGTAAAATCGCCCCTCTCTGTCTCAGGCCACACTCTTCCCTCTTGTGGAGGCGACAAACAGTATCAGTGTCTAGTGTATCCTTCAGAGACCTGTTCTGCAGATACAAATGAATATATGTTCTCTCCTGCACCTCTCCTCACACAAATGGTAGCATTCTGCACAGGCTGTTCTGCCTGGCTCAGAGATGATCCCCCATCTATGCACCAGGAAAGAGTTCTAGTTTTTGTGAGTGGACGGGATCCAAATGTGTGTTGTGTAAGAGAGGCATAGTAAATGACACCTGTGCTTTTGCCACCTGAGTTTTAAAGTGACTGAGAGAGAACACAAAGTGTATCGCAGGTGAAGATCAAAATGTATGTGTTACTGATAAAGCTGATACGGGAGAATGTAGTTCAGATGCACAACAACGATTTCCTAATACCCAGCCCCAGGTTAGACAGATTTACCAGTTCAGTCACAGGCAGCTGCCCTGACAGTCTTCGGACCTGAGGGAACAGGGGTGACCGTGGAGCAGGCAGTCCCCAAAAGGAAAGATGGACAGGAGCTCAGCTACACAGGCCCAGTTCTCACTCAAACTCACTAATTAGGCAACTCATTTCAGTAAATGGTGGGGCAAAAAATTAAGAATGCTCAGGAAAAATCCTTTCTGTGGAAAACCAGAAGAGTGTGGCAGTAACATCCCCCCACAACCCCAACATCATGGGTGAACCCTAATTTAGTTAACTAGTCTCTTACCGATTGACACCAAAGGTGCTTCCAATCTTTTGCTATTACAAAATGTAATGACTATAAAATTTCAATCTTTTCCTTTTGTATAAATAGGAGTGAATATGAATATTTGAAAATGAGTAGCATTGTACTATAAAATTTCACACATGTAGGATTACATCAGAATGATGAATTCCTGGAGGTGAAATTCTGCGTGAAAGGAATATGTGCATTTAAAAATTTGCAATATATTGTCAAATTGCCCTATATGGAAATTATACCAACCCACTCAGAAATGTGTAAAAGGACCTATTTCTCCATATCTTTTTTAAATATGATGTATTAAAATAAGACTTTTTAATTTTTGCCAATTTAATACACAAAATGTGATATCTTTTCGATGTTATAATTTTTTGTTATTATGAGTAAGATTAAATATCTTTTCCTACATTTCAGAGCTATTTTGTGTTTCACGTGAACTCTCTCTTCATATCCTGTGTCCATTTTTCTATTCGATGGTCATGAATTTTTTTTAAAATAGACGATTTTCTAGTGCAGCTTTAGGTTCACAGTAAAATTGACAGAAATACAGATTTCCATATACTCTCTACTCCCACATATACATAGCATCCCCCATTATCTAAGTCCTGTCCTGGAGTGTTTTTATATTAATCTGCAGACATTCTTTCTATTTTAGAAAAATTATGATTACGATAAAATTGAAAATCTTTTCCAGCTGGTGCTATTTCTTTTGAAATTGCTTTTGGTGATTTTGCCCTTTATTTTTTGGCATAATTTAATTTTCACATTTTTCTATTGTATCTTCTGAGTTTTCTGTTATTCATAGAAAGGCCTTTCCTGCTCTGAGATTATTAAATTTTTCCTCATGTTTCTTCAAGTACTTTTATGGTTTCATGTTGGGTTTGCATTAAAATCTTTGACCAATTTGAATCCAACAGGTAAGGATCCAACTTACTTTTTTTTCTGGATGGCTACCCAACATCACTGATTAATGAATCCATTTCTTCGCTAATTTGAGATTCTAACAATTATTGGTCTCACATTGAGGGGTCACATAAATGAATGGGTTGAAATATACAGATAAAGACCCCCCCAAATCAGAAGTTATCTATATAAAAATATTTTCCGTGTCTGTTCCTCTTCTTAACACACTTAAAAATAAAGAAATTTGTCTAGATTCAAATTCTTACTTATCCACTTCCCGGCTGCACAGCCCTAGGCAAGTGAACATTTCCACGAATATGCCTTTGGGTTTTTTGTGAGGACTATATGAGAGAATGTGTAAAGTTTAATAAAATACGGTAGTCAATAGTAAGTTATTCTTTAATTTCTGTTAAGTGTCATCCTTTCCCTCTGTCCTCTGCGATTGCTTCTGAGCACGGGAACAATGCCACCATTGCTCTTGTGCTTCTGAAACCCCAAAGGAGTGGCCACAGTGCTTCAGAAACCTCTTCTGTGGAAACACTGAAGCGGAGGTTGCACTCTCTCAGGTTTGCTTGGAGGGTATTGACAAGATTCACATGACTGAGCTTAGATACAGCTTAGTAGAAACTAAATTAACACTCTAAGGTACAAACTCAGGAATAGAGTCTCAACTTTTGCAGAAGTGAATAAAAAGATGTTCTCAGTTGCTTTTTACATGTACTGAGATCTTCTGGAAGTAGAGCCTGATGATTCTGGAAGACTTGGAACTGAGCAGGTGAGGTATTGGTGTGTTCACTACTATTTCTCAGAAGGACCTAGAAGGAAACTTCATTCTCTGTCTCATTTTCAAGGGGCCCTTCAACTCACCCACCCAAAATATGTCAGCCATATTCTCAAATATATTCAGAAAAGTAGGTTTACCAATTTTTCTTGGTATCAAATTCTAGAAGATAACAATACTCAGAACCTTTTTTCTAAGTAATCACAAACTTTCTTGTTCCTACTTTAGTCTTCCTTTGTCCTTTGTGGCGTGAAAAACAGCTGATCACCACCTGTTTCTTTATGTTCCAGAAAGTAATTATTAACTGTGTCTCAGTCTTTTTTTATACTATAAAAATACCAGTTCTTTAATGTTTCCCCAAACGTTCATTGAAGATTATTCAGCCAGGGGAGAATGAGGGATGTAAAACCAATTATGATAATAAAGTAAGAGGTAAGCTAATCATAGCAAAACAAAAATGAATAATCATTAGTGATTGATGAATGCACTTCATAAAGGATTAAACATTCAGAACTTATAATTACTCTTAGACACTGACTCTTGACAAAATATAGCATTTGTTGATAATACCAGTAATTTGGCATGGTAATTAGGTAATATAATTTGGTGTACTGTGAATTTGAGAGTTTGAGGTTTTTATTAACGATGAAAGGCAAAAATGTGTGTTTTGCTATTTTGATTCATATATCTGTGTAAAGAAATTCCGTGTTAATACAAGAATGACCCAGGTAGCACCACAAAATTGTAGAATTTTAAAACTGGAAGAAACATACAGATCATCCTATCCCATCTGCCTGGCTTTACAGATGAGCAAACTAAAACTCAAAGATGTAGTCACATTTGCCCAAGTCACCCAGCATTTGATGGCCCAGTGGCTCAAAAACCCAGCACTGACTGTTAGTCCAGCAATTATTCCATATCACTTACCTTTTAGAGCAAACACTTATTTGAATGACAATGATATTGCATACATTTTGCACTACATTTTTTCTTCACTCTTTACACATGACAGCAGATTTTCTGGCATACAGTGTGGCTATGCAAGGATTATATTACTTCAGATTTTCCCAGACAGTTCTATTTTCAAATCCTCTGTCGTACTCAGTGTCCAAGTGAAGCTTGGATACAAATCCAGCCTTTTCACTACCTTACATATAGCAGATATTCTGTAAACATCTCTTGACTGATGTCATAATACTGCTGAGTGGGTCAAGCAACCAACTTTCCCCATAATAAACCAGACACAGAAGTGACCCGGGCATGTGTTCAGTTTGTAATTCCTATAAAAGAAACCCAGAAGCTTCATTTGAAAAATGTGCTCTGTAAATAGCAAACCTTGTTCTAAATGTATACTTGGAATCTTGGTTCCCCAAACAAATCTTTAGACCACATCCTTCATGTCAAGTGGAGATTGACTTTTGACAATGATTGCAGGCCGTTGTTCCAGAAAGAGCAGCGAATGAGTGATTGGTGGGAGGCAGGTTTGCATGCTAAAGTAACAGACAAACAGTGGTGCTGCTTTTCCAGAGTTTCAGCAACGCTTCATTTTCCTGTGTCTGAAGCCCTTAGTATTTCAGTCCTGATACATGAGTTGAAGACGTCAGAGAAGATAATATATATGTTTTTGGCAAATTGGGTAGAAATTATCTGGTGGATTTGAGTGGTAGATATTGATATTGATTAATGACCTGTTCACAACAGTCCCCTTGTGTTATGGACTCTTGTCCTTCCCTGGAAGATGCCAGGACTTTCTTCAAAGCAGTCACAGAGGTCTCACTAGGAGAAATGAACACAGGAGGGTTTATTATCGCTGTCTCGCCACTTCTGTCTAGGCAGTCTATAAGAGACTGCACCTGATCCCCAGTGACTGCAGCAATTTGGTTATAAATGAGTCTTCTCTCTGTGGCTCTGTTCGCTGGGAATGACTCCTCCAGAACACGTCCATCTCCATCACCCGCTTCAGATGTAGGCTGGTGAATGAAAGTCACGGAGGGCGTGGCTTTTTCACCCCTGCCCGCATTCAAATTATATTTTGTTTCAGAAATATGCTTACTGTTGAGTTGCTAGAAACTAAAAGTGACTCATAATGCAAAGCCTCTGTAATGTTTCAGCACAGAATTAAGAACGTATAATTTAAATTTCATCACAAGGGCTCTAATTTGAGTTGATGATTATGAGAAATCTGGCTCTGGGATCTGCCTACCTTCACCTCTGCGTTTCTATTACTGGAGTGGGGACGCTGAGAGTCATGACACTCCATCCCAGGGTCAGGCTGTGAAGTGCAAAAGACACAGGTGTATTTCTGGCTCCAGAATGCAAACAGAAATGAAGCCTTTCACCCTTGTTTGTATTTCCCTTCTACTTTCTTTCACACAATCACACACACAGATGAGGAAAGCAGTGTAAAATTGTACTTTTCAGGCATAATACGTAAAACAGATACGCTTTTATAATTTTCAATATAATTAACTTGTATAACATATAATACCTATAAATTCAAATCGCATTTTACAAACATTGTGCATACACCTTTTCTAGAAAATTAAATCGTATGAAATAGAATCATGAATGACAAAGATGCATGGTCTGGTGTTTTTGAGAATCCAGGCAGCCTCTTTATGTACAGGAAGCAATTTCATTGACTTTTATGTGCTTCCCTTCACCTACCTTAATGGGGAAGAACTAAAGGTGTTCAGGTGAGTAATTTTGGTAGTTGAATCATAAAAATTGTGTGTAATGTATAGAAAAAGCATTCTCACTTTTCTTCTCCTGACCCATTAACCTCACTGGGGGCCTTCCTTTCAGAGTGGTCTATTTATAAATTCAAAGAAAGGGAAGAAATAAAAGAGAATTTGCTCTCAACAAGAAGATATGGACTCAAACTTCAGCTCTAAGAACTAATGTTACATGGGAGAAAGTATTTTTGTTTAAAAATGCTACGTCCAGGCCTGCATGGGCATAGCGGCTAGAAGAAAATTCCATTTATTAAGCAGCAGGAAGATCTGTCTGCCTCCCACTTGTCTTGGTGGCTTGGGTGGCTGATTAAAAGCCAGGGACAAACATTATTCCCAAAGGATTTTCGAAGAAATGGGTAAAATCTATCTCTTACTGCAGAGTACGTCCAAATGGCCAGAAATATGCAAATGACCTTTCAGGAAAGATGTTGCTGTGTGATACATGGGAAGGAGTTGCCTGAGGTTTAGCAGAAAAACAGGAGGCTGCAAAGTCCAGCTTCAGGTAGGTCTGCCTGACTGTGGGATGGACCTGCAGACAGTCCAGTGGCAAGAGGACCTTCTTCCTTCTCATATTGCACAACAACAGTGCTCAAAACCCAACAAGCCTTAGCAAGTGTCCAGCATGGAGGGTGCTGTTGGTAAATGTTGTACGGCCTATGTGCACACTCCTGCAAATGCTGCACAGTCTTAAACACACACACACACCCTATGTACCATCTGTAGCATGGATATATCAAAATGTGTCACCCAAAGACTGTGGGCTTGAATTTTAGAAACTCAGTGGTCATGCTTCTCCCCACATCTCTTTCTCAGTTGAGATGATGAAGCACAAATGGAAGAAGTCTCCCCGTTTTCATATAAGGAGGCTGGATCTAGGGAGAGAAGCCGGAAGTGCCAATCACTCACCTCCCTATTGATTTTTTTTTTTTTTAAATAAAAGCCTAAGGATACCAGGATCTCCAATTTTTCAGGCGGAACTGAAACTTTGCATTATTGCATGAAGCCACTGAAGTTCTAAATGCTAGTTGACATATTTTAGAAGAACGTAAAACCCTGGGAGGGCCCACAAATCATGCCTGTAGGGCACTAGTTTGTAACCTCTGATAAACATAGTTAGAAATGTTATTCACTATATTTAAGAGCTACTGTGTCAACTACAGCCATAGTGCTGAACCCTGCTTGACCAGGTTTGTTAACCTGTGGTTGCCAGATTACTAGGAATTGTGGAGGATATTGGGCCAGAAATGTGGTAGCTGGGGCCATGCGTGGTGGTGGTGGGGGGGAGGGGTGGAAATCCAAGGGGCAATGACTGTTTTGCAACCAGTATGGAATTATTTCAATATCTTTTTTAAATATGTTTTTATTGATTTTTAGAGAGAGAGGAAGGGAGAGAGAGATAGAAACATTGATGTGAGAGAGAAACATCAATCGACTGCCTCCTGCACAACCCCTACTGGGTATCAAGCCCATAGCCCAGGCATGTGCATTGACAGGGAATCGACCTGGGACCTCTCAGTCCATGGGACAACGCTCAGTCCACTGAGCCACACTGGCCAGGCTGTTTCAATATGTTAACAAAGGGTATCATCTACTGGTATGTACCAGATGGTTATCAGCTCTGTAACAAAAGTAGTGAGATCACACAAATTTTTTGCTGTTTTATTTTCAGTTTTATTATTGAAAGCAAAAAGATTAATTAAAGTTTTGCTGTTGAATGTTATAGCAGTTCTTGCTTTTATTCCCAATAGCTCCTCTAGTGCCAGATTTGTCTCCATGGCAACTACTTGTGTTTTGATAAAACTTAGATTGCGACGAGGTGAGGAGAAAGCAAGATCTTTATAAGCCAGGATTTTCTTTTAAACATGAAAAGGTTTCTAATAAAATCTCAAATTCATTGCTTTCCAATTTATAGCAATATTGAGTGTCTAAGTGCTGGTTATAACCTAGACAAATAATATTTATAGCTCAATCAATCAAATATTTACTGAATATCTACTGTGCACCCAGAACTTTGCTAGAGTAATATCAGGGATTCAAAAGAAAACCCACCTGCACAAGACCATCATAGTTCCATGAGAAAACAGATACCGCAACAAGAGTTGAATCAGAGTACAAAATGGAGAGTAGCTTGATCTGAGTGGAGGTGTGTGTTGAGGAATGATGACAGGAGGTAAAGAAATGTGAATTCTGAACTGACACACCTTATCTTGTAAATACATGAAACAGACTGACAGCTGTCAAAGGGGAGGGGAGTGGGGGTTCTGGATGAAAGAAGGTGAAGGGATCAGCCAAAGAACATATATGCATAACCCACAGACACATACAACAGTATGGTGATGGGCAGAGGGAAAGGGATGGGAGCTGGGTGGAGATGAGCAAAGCAGAGAGGGGCAGGAATGGGGGACATCTGTAATAGTGTCAACAATAATAAGTAAATAAGTGTTTAACTTAAAACCAATACCTCCTTTGCTATAAACATGACTAAGGCTATTCCCATCATGCCTTACAGTGCTTCCCATCAAGTCCTCTGTTGAGTATATTACCTAACTTGCCTGGATTTCCACCCCACCCTACCTTCCCACATTCTTGGGTCATGTCCTTGCTAGAACATAGTGCGTCCACAGCAGCTGCCTCTAATAAGCCTGTCTCTTTTCTGGACGTTTTCTTCTCCATCTGGATGTAATTGAATTTAGCTGCTCCCTGAAGACATTACACCCCTTGGAGAACCCCCAAGTAAACCCCACCACCACACCGGCCCACCAAGTGCCAGGACCAACAGGTTTTTATGTCGGCCTTGCTTTTCATTTACTTTTTAAAATATTTTCTCTTCCTGGTTTATTAAAACAAAATGAAAACAATTAAACCAAGACACAGGTCTTTTGAAAATCAGACTCTACCATATTGCCCCTCCTTGTTGCTATTAGCAGAAACTTATAGATGGTACCCATGAATACATTAAAACTGGGCCACCATCTTCATGGTTATTTCTTTTATCGTTCTGGTCAATTTCAAATTCCAAGGAGCTGCTGTAGCTAACACTGTGACCTTGTAGTTTTGTGACCTTCTCAACAGTAATGATCTTTTTCTCTATATCTCAACCATTCACTCCGTGGGTCTATTACAGATTTTATTACCACCCTAAATCTTGCACATTTGAAAGTTGATTTCAGACATCTGACTTATACCTGTTCGAATGGGCATTTAGATTGTTTGCACGTCTTGCTTATTGTGAATAATGTCGCAATGAACACGGAGATATCTCGTTGAGTCTTTGAGATAAGTGCTGGTTATAACCTAGACAAATAATATTTGAGTATATACTCAGAAGTGGGGTTGCTGGATCATATAATAGTTATATTTTTAATTTTCCAAGGAAACTCCATACTGTTATCCATGGTGGCTGTACCAATTTACATTCCCACCAATAGTGCACAAGGATTTTCTTTTCTCCACATCCTTGCCAATACTTGCTATTTTTAATGATGGCCATTCTAAAAGGTATAAGCTGACAGTTCATTGTGGTTTTGATTTGCATTTCCTTCATGATTAGTGATGTTAAGCATCCTTTCATGTACCTGGCAGCCACCAGTCTGTCTTCTTTGGAAAAATGTTTACTTAAGTCCTCTGCACCAATCAACCTGTCCAGTGATGGTGAGTAGATCCTGGTGATGTCTGCAGGCGGGCTTGCTGCTGGAGTCCTTGGCTAAACAGATATGGTTCTTGGGTTAGCATGGACAGATCTTCTGCTTGGGTACAGGGGATCAGGCTGATGGCTGTGTCTGTAAGGGCAGGCCTGGAGCCTGGGTTCACTGCAGCCAACTAGGTGCTGAGAACCACTGGGGTGTTCTTAGCATCTGAGTCCAGGGGGGCCAGTACTATTGCAAGCTAGAAGCCTTGTCTTATAAGAGCAAGCTGGAACTCAGGCTATGGGAGTTTGCCTATAATTTGAGACCTTGGCGGCTGGCTTTGAGGTTGGGTCTGTGGGAAAAAGGGTGGTGGTCTGGCACTGAGATAGGCCTAGAGCTTGAGATCATGGTAGCTGGCCTGGCCTTGGGCATGGCTGGAAGCCAGAGTTTTCATTGTCTTCCTAGAGGCTCATGGAGGCTGATGGAGTCTGGGGCCACAGGAGCTGTCCAAAGCCACTGGAGCCAGCCAACACTGGGATGTGCCAAGAACCTGGGTTTCTGGGAACCTGCTGGGAGTCTGTTGCCATGGAAGCCAGCCAGCACCAGATGGGCCTGGAGCCTGGGTTCATAGGAGCTCAGAGCCACAGGAGGTGCCTGGGGTTACCAGAGCCCCCTCAGGCTGGATGAGCAGAGAACATGTGTTTGCTGAAGTCTATCAGTAGCCTGATATCACAACAGCCATCTGGAGCCATGGTTTGCACTGGGGGAAGCCAGGAGCCTGGACTCATGGGAGACCACAGGGAGAATAATGCCATGGAAGCCTCCTGGGGCATGGGAGCCAGCAAGTGCCAGGATAACCCAGGGTCCTGGGTTATTGTGAGTCCACCTGGAGCCACACAGGGCTGCAGGGGTTGGCCTGGCGTTGGGGTGGGCCAGTACTGGGGTCTATGGGAAGTGAGACACTCATTGCACTCTCTTCCCATGGGCAGGCTGTCTTTCTCTGTGCTGGGCTGAGGGGGGTTGGAGGAGTGGTGACAAGGTAATATGAATCTACCTTTCCTATCCTCCTTGGTGCGACTTTTATTGCTATGCTTTACCTAGGTGCTGCAATTCCTCACCTGGAATCCTTAGTTTTTGTGAAGGTATTTCTGCGCTGTTCAAATTTACATTTCTGGGTGGGTACGGGTGATAGACATTCCTGATGTTTCTCCCTATATCTACATTCTCATCTCTAGGTATATAATGTTCATCCAAAATAAAAAGCTGCAAAGTTGGAGAGTTTAACAAAAGACTTTCTAGTATATGGTGCTACGGAGCTCCAATCCTTCCTCCTGTTAGTGATGGAAAGGTTTAAAGTGCAGTGGGTGAACAGCTCGCTGAAGACATACATAGGGTGGGGATTGAGGGAAGGGGTGGGAGCTTCTGCGCCCTCTCTGTGTACCTCCACTCTCCTGGCGCCTCCTCATGTCCACCACAGGACTTCCCATAATGTTTTCTTTGTGAATCATGTCGTTTATCATTATGAAGTTTCCATCTCTGTCCCTAAGGATAGAAGCCTTTAACAACAAACCCATTCACTCTGATGTCGATATTGCTATATCATCTTTATTTTTTATTTTACTAGTGCTTATTCCTAAACTATCAATACCCATACCTAACAAATTCTAAAATATATCAATATCTTTATTCTCTTTCTGACCAACAAAAGAACATCTACATTCTTTAACATCTGGATATAACACCTGTGTTATAATCCCTGTACTTTAGAGTCACTATTTGTACCCTACAGATCAGACACTTTTATTATTGTTCACACATCAAATGTTAGTTTAGACGCACCTGTGTTTCTCAATTGCTTTTCTTGTCATTGATTTCTGCACCTCAGACTTCTCTCTGGAGTCATTTCCTTTTTCCTGAAATATATTCTTTCAATTTTCGTTTAGTGACAGTCACTTGTTTGCAAACTCCCTCAGTTTTCAATTTTCTGAAAAATGTCTCTATTGTAGTTTTATTTTGAAAGATGGCTTACTGGGTGAATAGAATTCTATGTTGACAGTTATTTTTGCTCAGCTTTTGAAAATGCAATCTTACTTTCTGATGTCATCATTAGAGTTGAAAAATTAGCTTAATTGTCATTTCTTTGCGAATAATTGTTTTTCTCTGGCTGCTTTTAAGATATTCACTGTGATTCTCTGGTATTTTTCACTGTGGGTTCAGGTGGAGCCTACCATGGATCAGTTGAATATCCTAAGTCTGAAGATAGACACACGCACGTGCATATGTATAAATGCTGGAAAATCCTTAGCCACTGTCTTAGAATATTGCCTCTCCCCCTTCCTCTTGTTAATTCCTTTTCTTTCTTTCTGAAGCTCCATTTAGATATATGTAAGTCTGTCTCATTTGTAATAGATGTTACTCTAACGATTCTCAGTATACCAGGATCGCTCCTTCCCACATTGGCCCTGGGTTTGTTCATGGCACTTTCTTTGCCTAATAAGATATTAGTAAAGGTGACACAAGAAAGCTGATAACACTAAAGTTTGCTTGGAACACTGTGCCACCGTATGAGGAAGCTGGTCTCACCTCCTTGAGGATGGAGACCATAGGGAGAGAGATCCAGCTAGCCCAGCTGTCCAGCTGAGCCTACCAAAACTTGAATTAAATGCAGGTCCTTGAGTACGAGTCCTGGCACAAGCAACAGCAGAACTTCTCAGTCAACTCACAGAAGGAGAAGTAAGTCACTGTTGTCACAGCTACTCTGTTTTCAGGTGGTTTGTTATGCAGCATCAATAACTGATACACCGTTCCATCTTCTATGTCTTCTAAGCGCTCCTTCATAGTTTTAATCCTATTGTCTCTGTTTCCTTAGCAGTGATTTCTTCAGCTCTATTTTCTAATTTACTTTTTTTTTCTTCTGCTGTGGTTAACATGCTCTTTCACTCATCCACAGTTTTTAATTTCAATTATTATATATTTAATTTCTAAATTTCTATTTGGTGCTTTGCTCAAATTTAGTATTTTTTTGGTTGGCATTGGGTTTCTCATGTTTTTGATTCAGCATTTTATTTCTTTAAACTTTTTAGTGCTATTTCTCTAAAGTTAAAATATCAAATAAAATAAACTATGAAATCAGCTTGTATGATCAGAAAGTCCTAGGAATCCAATTCCATTCTTTGTTTTTCCTTTCTGTAGCTCAGCTGTGGTGGTTTGTTTCCTCTTGTGTTTGTAACCTTGTGTTTTAGGGTCTTGTTTGGTTAGAAATTCTATAATGTCTGGGTTGAGGGCACATCAGTATTGTCTAGATGAGATTTTCTTTCTTTCTTTTTTTTTACTTTTATTTATTGGCGAGAGAGATAGACAGACAGACAGATAGACAGAGACAGACTAATTTGTTGTTCTACTTATTTATGAATTTATTGGTTGACTCTTGTATGTGCCTTGACCAGGGATCAAACCCACAACCTTGGCAACTGAGTTACCTGGCCAGGACCCAGATAAGATTTTCTTTGTCCTGTTCCAGCATCCTGGGCTGGTGTGGACCAGGACTATGTTTATTAATTTCTTCGCTTGGAATTTACTGCCCTGGCCAGACAGTATGAATTCAAATCCCAACCTTTGTGAACAGAACTGTGGTTAAAATTTCCCAGGAGCTTTTTGCTTGCCTGCTTGTTTGTTTTTAATCCAAATTCCAGGTCAATTTGACAAATTTTCCTGTCATCTTTCTTTCTAGAAAGAAAATATTTTCATAAGTCACACTTCCGGCAGGTTTTGGTGCATGTCTCAGTACCAGAATCTCATGGCCATGAACAGCTCCCTCTCAGATGGACAGATGCTTTCAGACCAGACCTCCACAGCCTCTTCCTGTTTGCAGCTTCTGTGTGTCTTTGGAGCTGAAGATTTCCATTCTTTTTTGTGAGTTCTGCTACACAGTTGAGAGGATGTTTGCTATATTTCATCAAACATTGCAAGTTCTTTTTTTAAGCTGTGAGGTTTCAGATTATTGAGAACACCATACTGCCAGAAATAGAACTCCCATTTCCTCTCCTCCAGTTTTACTTTGGCTTATATACCCCTCTTCCCCACTAACTCCTCCAAAAGCAATGGTTAATTCTCTGTCCCATTTGCATTGAACACATTTGGTGACTTATCCCCTAAAATACTTTTCTACTTTGGATTTCAAGGTACCACATCTTCCTCTTTTTCTCCCTAACCCACTAAATATCCTTCTCCTCTCTGTACTTTAAGGAAAACATGTTTTAAAACTATCCACTTTGTGACAATTTTCAGTGTATTGATTAATTTCATGTATTTTTTTCTGGCTTCATTGAGATATAATTGGCATATACCATTGTGTAAGTTTAAGGTCTATGACATGTTGATTTGAGACCTTCAGGTATTGGTACACGAGTAATGTTAGCACCTGCATCACTTCACAGAAGTACCATTTCATTTTTGTGGTGAGAATATTTAAGGTCTACTCTCTTAGCAATGAATTTTCCTGTGTATTGTCTATAATTTTAAACATAATACCTGCTACTTTCCGTATTCCTTAAAAAAACAACACATACTTTAGAAAATTGTAAGCAACATAAATATTTTTTTAAATTCACTATCACTCTTTTAAAAAAATTTTTATTTCTTGATTTTAGAGAAGGAGAGGGTGGAAAAGAGAGAGAGAGAGAGAGAGAGAGAGAGAGAGAGAGAGAGAGAGAGAGAGAGACATTGAGTTGTCATTCCACTTATTTATGCATTCATTGGTTGAATACTTGTATTTGCCCTGACTGGGGATGGAACCCTCAACCTTGGCATATAGGGACGATGTCTAGCCAACTGAACTAACCAGTCATTATCACTCTTACCATTTAGAGATAGCTGCTATTTTATGTTGGCATATTTCCTTTTGGACATTTTATGTACACAGTTAAGATCATACCACTTCTGTGTATGTTTCCAAGGAACCATTTTGAAGGGTAGTCTTGGAATGAAATCAGTGGCTTCCTATTTAAGGAAATTAATCTTTTTTTCCAAAATGTTTTGTAAACTGTGGCACACTTCACCTCATGCATAGGTGGTCACTCTGATCTCATCGTTGTTTGATCTCCTCCTAGAGATTTCCATCAAAAAAATATATGAGAGAACAATGACATCAACATCTGGAGTGTCCAAGTGTTCAAGTGAAAGTAGACCCTTTGGTGTTGCCCTGTTTCATTTGAACCTGAAATCACAAATGACCACCCTCTCATATTTGTGATTATGAAGGAAGCATATAAAATAAGATGTTGTATTTATATTTGGCAGTAATTTTTGCGAGAAGAAGTAATTCAGTATGAAATTATGTCTCTTATAATGTTTCTACGAGAGAAATGTAGGTCCGCTCTTTATTACGTAGAAGAGTACCTGACCTGAAGTAAATATGCTTAGCTGTTTATTACCGAAATTCAAACATCACGTTTTTGGAAGAAGAAAAAAATTGATTTTAGGTTTGTGGAAATTAAGTCACTTTTTTAAACATTTATTTTTATTATTGAGAGTGTTACAGATGTCCCCCATATTCCCCCTTTGCCCCCCTCTTCCAGGCCTTCTCCTCACCGTTGTTTGTGTCCATGGGCTATACATATATGCATAAATTTATGTAATCTATGGCAGTGCTGTCTCAACATGGTGCATATACTGAATCTATTTAGGAAGTTTTCAAACTCCAACACTGTGCCATTGAGGAAGGCCTTGGATGTTATTTATACTCTTTCCTAAGGACTTGAGTTAAATTGGCTCTCTTTTTTTTATCTTTTTAGAATCTTCAGAAAAACATCCCTTTTTAGCAAACTAAGCACCATTCTCTCTTTCCTCCCTTATGGCTAATTTTCATTTTAATTGCGTCCTGTAGGACAGAGTCAGACAGCAGGGCCCAGAGCCACATTTCTGTCTTGGTGACAGTGTGATACATGTGAGCTTGAACCAGCTCCTCAGTCTTTATAAGCATCAGATTTCTCGGCTCTGAAGTGAGTATACTAATAATTATTCTCTCTTACTCACAGAGATAGCGTGGGATCAAATGAGATAATGAGAAAGCTATAAAAACAGTATTATACCAATATATATTTGTAGCAATATTTCTACCATTCCCATCATCCTTCCACCCACATATATTTATAATTGCAGAAGGCCCACTGGTTTATTGATAATAGTACCATGAGGCTATAATGACTAGTGGAAAACAGATGGGTTTATTGCCCTTGTTGATTATGGTACAGCTGCCCATAATCAACTCTTCCGTTTACAGAGCAGTAAGAAGGCCATTCCTCAGTGAACAGGAGGAGATCATTCATAGAGATAATGGATATTTTTCAAGGATTGTTAGGGGAAAATACCTGGAAAGATAAAGATAGATGAGCCTTTCCCACTCAGCTTACATTGTTATTGTGATAAACCCAAACTGGATTCTCTTAAATGTTTAAATATCTCCTTGGTGAAAGAGAGTGGTATAAAAGGTATAGAACAAATTATTTTCCCAGAAATTGGCCTCCTTATGGCTATCCCCTATACTTATGTCCAGGCAACAGGCTCTGCCATATAGTAAATGGGTTGATTCAGGCAGTAATGCTGTTATTTAGCACAGGCTTTGGAGACTCTCAAGTTTGGTTTCTCTTGCCCAGGATATAATTTCTCCCTGAAAAATTATAGCTTCATGTGAATTTTGAAATCTGTTATTAGTATTTTGGATCTCTCTGAAACAGTCAAACAGACATTGAGATAGATACTCACAATGCACCATGACCCTGCTGTCTGTGAGTTTATACCACGGAGTATTGACATCCTGCCTATTCCGAGAAGGATTTCGAGTAGTGTATATATAACTAAAACTAAAGTAAAAGAAAGAATTTAAAATAAAAATGAAAGAGAGCATGTTTAAGAAAAATACATAAGTAGATTATACCTGTCCCCTACAATGAGCTAATTACTATTCTTTGGAAATGGATTTGCTTGAATTATGTCAGCTACTAAAAAACAAGGTCACATAGTTAAATACTGCAATAAATGAATCTCCCCCACCAATGCCATACTAATTTTTCTGGAAGGGCAAAGATTTCTCTGAAACTAAACTTAGGCCATTATAATCCTTGTTTTATTGGAGAAATGTTGTTCAAATACGCAAATGTAGTACTGAACTTTTTAAAAGGCAAAGGGTATATGTGAATCTAACCCAGTCATGGTATTTTTTATTGTGTTTTTGTAGAGGCCTGACATAATTATGACTCAGCCACTTCTTAGGGGTAAACTAAGAATAAACTTGGGGGAACTAATAGATGAATGTTGTAATCCTTTGGACAGATGCTCTTAAGAAATGAGACTTATTCCCTCATTTATTTATCAAATACAAAAATTATTTTCTCTTGTAACCTAACCAAAACCTTTGCTGGACTCAGAATGTGGTATTTTCAGAACCCTACATGGATGTTTTGAAATCAAAGTCTGAGTATGGTTGCCAAATCCTGCCAAAACCATCAAATATGACAAAAAAACATCTAACAGGAAGGTTAGAATTTGAGGGTAATAAAATTCTCCCATTTCAAAGGTAATTTAAAGTAAAATGTATGTCCACTCTGAGGATGTCGTAGCTGTAGAGTTCATGGATAAATTGTTTGACAAGTGCTGGGATGCACTAGCTAGGATAGATACCAAATTATTCAAATGGCAAGAAATCTTTTCATGGGACCATTTACAATGTTAAGAAATTGATCACATATTTTAAAGCGACTACATAAACAACTACATTTACTGAGTCCCAACTGATGAAATCTCTGGAATTCACAATCTATAGACTAAATAATTAATAATAGTAGGTACATACATTGTGGATTTACTATGTGACAAAAATGTTGCTAAGTGATTTCTACGAAAAAAAATCTAATCTCTGTTGTTAAAGAAAATATTGGGATTTACCTTCAACCTTAGGGTCTTTGATCCAGAATGTGATTTTTCATTCAGTTTATAAGAACAAGGCAGTTTAGTCCTTTGTTTCACAAATATTTATTGGGTACTTGCTATAAATCATGTGCTAGGTGCCGAGAATGAAAGAGTCTATGCTCTTAGGAAATGTAAACTTAAGTAGTTTCATCTAGAATATTTGGTGTTTCCATTCCTAATGTAGTCAGGACCTGGGCCAGGAGTACAAATGAAAATCCACCTGTCATCTTCTAAATATTTAAATGTTACAAGTCGAACTCACAATCTGTGAAATAAAATATGTTCTACTTCGGCAAATATGTCTTCATAATTCTTTGGAAGGATCGGATCTCAATTAGAATTCTTGGACACCCTTGGAATCCTGTGCTGGAACACAGAGTTGAAGACAAAACACGTCCCAGTGCCTCCCCTCTGGCTGGGGTACCTCTCTTCCCATCTTTGGCTTCATTTCAAATCAAGAGGTGCCATACAGGCATGCATGTCCAGACTGTCCACCCACCTGTACAGAGCCTACCTTTGACTATGTAATAGGCATAATCACATGTATGGTGTGGTCCATCCTTAGGGGCATAGAACCTGAAAGGGTTTCTTTATCCCTGGAAGCAAGCTCAGGGCCACTGGGCATGGAATTCTGAGGTCTTAAGTACTCAAGCATAATCTAGAAGGACAGGGGCTTGAGCTCCAGGTGGCCATGTAGGATTACTACTATGAGATTCTACTCTCGGGGGTAAGGCACAGCCAGAACAGGGCCAAGAGGGGCCCTCTTTCACTCGGGGCTAACAGCTCTTCTCGTATCATCCATTCTCCTCCTTTTATTTATAAATGCCCCCAATTACTAAAGGATATGTGCTTTTATATTTTACAGGATAACTTTCTGATGTTCTAAAAGAGAATATCTCTTAGATATAGTTCAAGAAACAGATGTTTAGGAGACCATTTTCAATTGACTCTTCATACCTAAATTTTTTTGAAGAATAGTCTCCCAAGTTCAAACATGGCTATTTTCCCATTTTCCTGCCACTCTAATCTTTTTTTGGCACCCCAAAATTTTTGTAAACTAAGCTGGAATAATAACATTTCCTGAGCATGGTTTAAAACTTATTAATAATAATTTTTACTTTGTGATTTTTTTGTGTGAGAATAAACAATGTATGTGTAAATAGAAGCACATAATATCTGTTAAATAATTGGCACTGTTTAAGGATTGCTATTATTATTCTTTAATATTATTTTAACTCTTTAGTATGAAATAACAGGAAACTCTAGACAGATAAGAAAAATTCAGGTCAATAAACTACAGGCTTTCCAGCTTAAGCAGTCAATAATCTTTTGAACTCAGTTTATAATTGATGTTAATTCAAAAGTAATTCCACTCTTACATTATGATTATGCTGCTTAATGCTATTTGGAGTCTAGTTTTTTTTCCTTGTAATGCTCTATAAATCAATCCTTTTGAACCATGAACTAGCAAGCCTCCAAAATAAAGTGACAGGTTAATTAAATTACGCAGGGAAAATGGCTTTCACTTCTATACCCCAACAGAGAGGAGAGGGACATTGAAAATTTATGATTACATCAAGTCTTCTTTGCATTTTCTATCATTGCCTAATAATAACTCCAGGCCCAATGACAGAGTAATCACTCTAAACTTTTAAGGATATGAAAATCATCAAATTTGACCTGGTTAAGTCATGTAAGCTCCATCAATGAAAATACTACCAAAAACTTCCCAATGAAAACTCTAAGGTCAGAAAGTATTTTCACAAGATTTTCATGTCATGAGAGATGTCATTTTCTTAATTTGCACCACATGACACATCTTATAGAGTAATCTTGGCAGTAGCTATATTTTCACACCCACCTGCAACATATTCTTTGGAAACAACCTATATTTGTAAATACTGTTTTGTTTACTATTTTCTCTTCTATTATTTTAATTGTTGTAAAAAAAATACTATGTCCTCTGTAAGAACTAGAGCAAATTATAGCAACAGATGTAATAATCATGTTATCCTAACATATTTTAGTATGTATTTCAGATTCCTGAGAATATTATTTGAAAACCAAGGCAAAATCCAGGAAGGATGACTATAATTGCTGAAATATAGCTGTCATGAAAATAACCACTGGCTCATGAGCCCCAGGTCCTAAAGAAACAGTTTAATGTCTAATAAGAATCCATTAGGTGCCTAGGGTACATTTAGTGGGTACTAAATGGTACTTTGCCCTTTTCTCCTCTTTCACTTTTCATTTTTCATCAGTAAGGGACCTATACTCATGAGATAACTGTGTGATGTCAGTCATAAGCAACACTGTGAAGATCAAGCTTTTTTCAGACATCTCCAAAATGTGTTCTTTCCATGACATTTTCCCCTCTCTTAAGAATGTATCTCTCTTTATTCTTCCTTGCCTTGAGGGCACATACACTGTCCCAATCCATTTTGCTATAGGGGAAAGATTTAATCTCCAGACAGATTGACAGAGTCTGAAAGGATCATGAGCAGAAAACGTTTTTCATAAAGAAAAGCATTAACACATGTGGAGTTTCAGACTTCGTGGCCAAGCAGTTAAGAAAACATTTCTGGGGAATTGATGACTTCCTAGGAGCTGACTTGAGAATGTGGGAGGGAGACAGTGGGCAGGGCTCAATAATGATATATCAGTCACTAGGCCTGTGTCTGTCTTTTCACCATAATGTATTCATCAACTTGCAAAGCACATGCACCCTCGATCAAAGCTTGTTGTATGAACAACCTCAATGTGGATACATTCAACAATGAGGAAGTGTGTTTTTAAGGGATTCTGCCTCAGGCTGTGCTCTCTTTGGTCATGGATACAAAAGTGCCCCTAACTAACCAGCCCAGAAGTTTACCACAAAGAAACTACACATGACCCAAGACACAGACAGAAAAGGTTGGGAGTCAAGTCCATCTATTTGTACTGCTGCTGCCTTATCCATTGACTTCTGAGCTGGCACCTATGGGCCACTGGAGTAGGTGGGATTCATTCCAATGACCTCTTGGCCACCTAAAAATTATATTTGTTTTTCTTTCTTCTTATATCTTTTCTTTGTCCTGCCTCCAGAAGAAAGCTCTTTGGTGTTTCCAAAGTTAAGTTTGCTGAGTCCTAAGAATGAAAATCACCTTGTCCCTCAAGTTGATCAATAAAGCTCTACTCCATAAAATGTTATTCACTGTTTACTTTTCTTATTAAGTTATTCATTTTGATAAGTGGCTTAAACAGGTCATTACTTAGATATCTTTTATCTCTTCAAAGATATTTCATTACACTTATATTGTAATCAGTAATTACTAATATGGACTCCAATAAGCATCCAACCTGAGATGACTATTCAAGTAATCTCTCTCTCTCTCTCTCTTTTTTTTTTTTTTTGTATTTACTTCTATTTATAGTGAAATTTCTTACTGATATAAGTATGTGACAAATTTTAATGTCTTATTGTGGTTGCAGCAGTTAACAGGTATATTACTAATAATAATCTTGTTAACATATGATCTGCCCCTAGGCCTTTCTCAGGGTAATTAAGTTAATTATAACAAAATTTGAAAACAAATTTCTCACGTGTCTGTGTATTTAGTATTCTATAGCAACTTTCTGTGAGCTTCAAAGAGCCCTGAAATTGTATGTCTCAGACAATTGCTTGTATAAGCATTGTTGACTTTGAAGAAAAGGGGTAATCAAGTTATGGAATTTTTTCATGTGAATGGGGAGAAGGTTTTATAGTACTGTAGATTGTGTCTTACTTTTGCATCATAGGAAGACAAGTCCAATTTTGGCACATAATAGATATTCAATGTGGAACTGAATAGGATATTTTTAAGTTTTCATGTATAGCCTCCAAAATGGTTAAATTTGAAAAATCTGACAATAATAAGTATTGAAAAGGATGTGAGGCAACTGGAATTTGTATACAATGTTGATGAAGGTGTAAACTGATACAATCACTTTGGAAAACTGTTTGGCAGAATTTAAAAGCTAAGCATACCTATATGATGAAGCAGCAATTCCACTCTTAGGTATATATACAATAGACACATGTACATATATGCAACAAAAGTCATGTACAAAAATGTTGATAGCAACACTGCAAAATGGGAGCAACCCAGATGGCTACTAACAGAATAAACAGATAACCTGTGGTATGTATTCACAAGATGGATACCATCAGCAACGAAAATGGGCAAAATACTTTTATACACAGCAATATTAATGGATCACACCCACATACACTCGCATATACATACTGTTGAACAAGAGAAATCAGACAAAGAAAAATAAATATTATATGATCCCATTTATATCAAGTTAAAAAACCAAGCCAAATTAACATATGCTGTTAGAAATCAGTAGGGTGGTGGGTTACCTTTGAGGAGGCGTAAGAAGGACTTCTGAGATGCTGACGAAGTTCTATCATTCTATTTCTTGATTTGAACACTGGTTACATGTGTGTGTTCTAATTTATCTACCCGCCTATAGGAAAAGCATACTATTTTCCTTTACTCCCACACTACTACCACACTCACAACCTGCCCACACCAAGCAATTCTGACACTGACAGATTGGAGCTAGCAGCAGATCCTACAGGTTAAGGGCTCAGTCCCTGTAACACTGCCCCCCACTTCAAACTCCTTTCATAAGTGGTAGGTTACTCACATCTTCTATCTGACTTGACTACAAATCAGAAGTTCCCATAACCCTCTCCTTGGATTTGATAATTTACTAACCAGCTCACAGAACTCAAATGAACACTTACTTATATTTGCTGATTTAGTATATGATAAAGAATATGATAAAAAATACAAATGAACAGCCAGATAAAGAGATACATAGGGCAAGGACTAGAGAGTCCTGAATGCAGTAACTTCTGTCCCTATGGAGTTAGGGTGTGCCACCCTCCCAGCATGAAGATGTGTTTACCAACCCAGAAGCTCTCTGATCTCCAGGTGGTACTTTTGAGATCCTTTTGGAACCTTTATCACATTTATTATTCATTATTAATTTAATTGTCAACTCCTCTTCCCTTTCTAGAGAATAAGGATGGCACTGAAAACACCAAGTTTTTAATCATAGCTTGGTCTTTCTGGTGACCAGAACCCTTCCTGAAGCTATCAGGGAGCCCACCAAGAGTTGACTCATTAGAGCAAAAGACCACTCCTATTTACTTAGGAAATTTCAAGGAATTTAGGAGCTTGTGCATCACAAACCATGGTCAAAGACCAAATATTAGAACAAAAGATGCTCTTATCATTAAGGAAATTACAATGATTTTAGGAGTTTTGTGCCCAAAACCAGGTTCAAAGGCGCATGCACACACACACACACACACACACACACAAAAGCACATACATATTTCAATAAAAAATAAATTTTAAAAACCTTCCTTATTACTTAAATACTATGAAATGCCTACTTATCTGAGCTAAATCTAGGTATTAAAAGATTTTTATCCTGTACCCAAGCGGCTGGACCTAGCAGAATGAGAGAAATGATGACTGAAGATTTACTTATGGTACCAGCTCGGAGATAATATTTTGAGGTTGTGGTATTGAAGTGCAGAGTACAATCCAAACTCTCTGACATGACATACAGTGCCTTCTGTGACTCGATCCTCATTCATTTCCAAGTCTATTTCTTGCCATTCTCTTATATATAGATTTTCCAGACACACTGAATCTCTTATAGCTTTATCATACACACTTGTAATTAATAATTGTTCTCTATGTGTAGAAGCTTTATCTTCAAAACAAAGTTTAAATACCATGTGCTCTGGGAAGGCTTACCTGATCTTACTTTTGTGATTGAAAATGTGTGTGTGTGTGTGTGTGTATGAAAAAAAATGTAAGGATGCTCTTAGTGCATATTTAAGCCAAGTCAACAAGCAAAACAAATAAAATCCTGTCATGAATTTCATGATTGTTTTACCCAACTGCTCCTGACTTTCAAAAGGAAGTTTTCACAACTATTCAAATAGTTCAAATTATTCTATTAAGTTGCCGGACATAAGTTGACATTTGCATTCCTATGCACATTTAAAAAATTCAGTTGACAGGGTAATTTTAAATGACCCTGATCATCTACATCAGATAAGGTCCAGATGGTCACTCATACTCCACGGAACATAACGTGTACAGAAAATTCACTTGTCGGATCAAATAGCAAGAATATTCATCTCAATTATAAAAGTCAGACATATCTAATATTTCAAATGAAATGATTTTCTTTTACCTTAAGGCACGTAAATTAATTTCAATTATGTTCCCTATTGAAGTGTTTCTTCCAAAATAGCTCTTCCTAGAAGGAATTGAATATAATTTTCCCTAGCTTATTACATTACTGTCTGAAATCTTCTTCATCAAGATTACACTGTCACAAATTCAAGATTAGTGGAGTCGGGGGGTGTGTGTATAGACATGCCTGTAGGTGAAGGTGGAGGGGAAAGTATTTCTAACTGCTTGGCCTTTTTCCCTGTAGATATTTTGCTGAGTACTTGAGTCTAATCCAGGCTGTACCACTGACCAGTAAACAAATCACCAGGGACGCTTGACTTGCATTTTCTTGTTTATAAAACTAATTGTTCATGCATACAAACCGGCAAATGCATAGATGAACGGTGACAGATAGCTTTTGTCTTCATTTAATAAGATAACACAATTTAGAACTTTATTTGGTTTAGCTCTTTGCAAACAAAATAACTCATTGTGAGATGTAGGCTTAGTTACTTGTCTTCAGATATGCCTACCTTGGGGAACAAACTGATCATAGTCAACAAATCTGACAGAGAGGAAAACAGGAGGATTAGCGCAGCGCTTGAGAGAAACAGCACAAATCCTAAAAGACTGCACGTCAACTGGGCTGATAAACTGTCATTTTACAGAGCACACAAGTGCTGCGTTCCTTTAGGCAAAGATAATCTGAGCCCATGAACCTGGTTTTAATTTAACAACCAAAAATGGAAGAGGATCTGCACTTAAAGGAGTTAAAGACTTGCCAGAATAGAACAATATTGGGTCCTGCAGAAACAGAGAGAAAAGAGATTTAAAGGGACTCCTGTGGGAGAGCTGATGTTTGACATCACCCGCCCAGACAGCTCTTCCAAACTCAGCAAAGGACTGAGGTGCATACTGTTATCCCCTCTCTCCCTGTTAGTTTCAGTTAAAACCAAACTCTTTACTTGGGACTGGTTTGCTTTTGCCCCTTTTAATAAATTCCACCCTCTCACCCTTTTGGTCACCTTTCCTTAACAAATCCACTTCCCCACCTCCACCACCACACCCATACATCACCCCCCCACACACACACTGCAAGAAAAAGCACAAATATAAAAACAAAACCTGTTTTAGGAACTGTTGACTGAGCAATGTATATCAGAGAAGAAACTGGAAAATACACACAGGTTTCCCAGTCGTCATGGTTACATGGTGCTCACCTCAGCCAAGCCCCATGGTGAGATTCTTATATTCTCCTCTGTTCTGCAGGAAGTGAACTTTTCCTAATTAACTTTATCACCACCTTCTCCTGTCTTATTTTGATTTGCCTATTTTAAAAATGTCTGTGATGTGCATGGCTCCCTCAACTGTGCTAATATTCCAGTGGCTGGTCATTTACGTGTAGAGTGAAGTCCTGGGGAGAGCGAAAGCATGTGCTTGTCTGACTGTAAATATAGCATCGCACCTCAGGGATGTAGATGTCCCTCTGTGTGACAGAAAGGACAAGTGCAAATCCACTCCAATTAACATTTTTATGAACAGAAAAAGTTTGAGACAGAAATAGAGATATTCAAGGGTTCAGGACTTTAAGGACAGCATTATATAAAACCTAAACCAGATGCAGAATGTGACTTCTCAAGAGGTATGGCTATTTTGGGTTCTTTAACGTCTTTAGTAATGCTAACAAATCTTGTCATACAGAGCCTAATGGACATGACCACATAATGTGGGGATAGAGCTCACCTAGGCTCAGAAGTAAGCACGGCAGAGAGATGACCTTGTACAGTACAATTTACAGGGTACAACAGGTTAGGAGCTAGTGTTCAATCTGGCTGGAAGAAGGATGCTGATGGGGGGGCGGACTGTGAGAACCAGATAGCTAATGTATCTCCACTAACTGGTACAACTAGATAGATAGATGGATGAATGGGTGGGTAGGTGGGTAGATGGATGACTGGAAGGATGACTGGATGGATGGATGGATGGATGGATGGATGGATGGATGGATGGATGGATGGATAGATAGATAGATGATAGATAGATAGATAGATAGATAGATAGATAGATAGATAGATAGATAGATAGATGATAGATAGATAGATAAACAGAAGTTTGAAGTTTATATTTAATGACTCCTTGGTGAGCACTATAATCCCGTCTCCAGTGCTCCAAACCCATTTTAAGTTATAGGCTGCTATTTTATGAAACCCCATCCCCTGACTTCTATTTCCTTCAAGATTGTCCTTGATGTTTACTTTTTCTGCATTTCACCTGCACAGAAATGTGAGCAGTGATAAGGAGGGTCTTTAACTCTGTTTTTACAAAACAACTTCCCCCATTCTATTTTTTCAAACTTCGATTACAAACATATCCTTCTTCCAACCTAGATGCCACCAAAACACAAGCTTTGCTATGAACAGGGTAGAGGACAAAATTCTGCCTACAGGCTAACCCAAGAACTGTGAGGACTCTGAGGTTTTATTCTACTCACAAGCTAACAAGTGAGTTTGCTAGCTTCACGGATGCTATCAGAAGCATGAGTTTCCTGGTCAGAGGCAGACGTCTGTACTCTGATGGCTCAGCAGGGAGTCTGGCATATGTACATCAGCTCCCTTGCCCATACGTCCCATGAGACGTTGTGGACAGGCCCAGATGACACCGCATGCTCAGTGGGCTGCATTCCGGAAGAGGAATCCTGAGCTTAAGGAGCCCAATTCTTTTTATAAAGGGAAGTCTCCCAAGAGAGACCTTATCTTTATTGTACCGGACAGTAAGCCCTTTGCTAGAGGGAGATATTTCTGTCTTCCAAGGAAATTTGTTGCACATTCACCCTTGAAAAGATGGTTTGAGGAAAAGGTGGTCTACTCAACGTCTCGACTTGCAAGAAACACCTGGGACTCTGGAGCATCATCTCCCAACAGATACCTGGCTCTTTCTCACCACCTTCATCATGACCATGCCCCGCCCTCACTGCCACGTTACCCTCCCACTCTGCACTGTGCCCATCTTCTCCTTCTCCTGATCACTCTACACTGTACCTACTTGCTTAGTCATATGCCTCTCCAACTTGACCATAAATTTCTGGGGTGAGACTATTACGCATCATGACCTCTCCAGAGCTTGACACTCAAGGGGAATTCAATAAATGTTGAAATAATGAATGACAGCATTGAGATGTTCCTGGAGGGCAGGGGTTGTGTGCTGTACGTCTTTGCATCACAAACTGTATCTCCTAAATGAATTTCTTTCCTATAAGAGACAATATTATTGTAATACAATTAAATAATTAGTGATACATTTCTCAAGCAGGCTAAGAAAGTCCAGCCATCTCGACCCAGAGTCTCAAGGTGAAAAACAAACTAGACCTTTTCAATCACAGCTGCATATCTAGCAACGTCAGTTGGAAAAGCGTAATATTTTAAATGCTGCTCTTTTTCATTTTTTAAACAAACATCTTTTCTATATGTGTTATAGTTTTACCATAGATTATTTTTCAGGGTATCTCGAGATTTTTTTTCTTTTATCACAAACATTCTATTCATAAAACTCAGGAATGTATCCACTTTAGCATCAAAATATGTTCACATCACTTTTTCTTGAAACACACCCTCTCTTTTTCCCACTTTGGATAGGGAAAGGACTGCATGAATGGTTTTGCTTGACTTTTGACCGCTATAAGAAAGCAGCAGCATGAGACAGTTACAGGCAATGTCTCTTGGCCTCAGAGACTGGACTTTCACAGGGACCAGCAGGGACCCTGGGAGCTTATGCCTTTCCTCTGGGACAGCTGCTTCTCCATCCACCTTGTGCTGTCTGGTCTTCTGACATTGTAAGAAGTGTTTGAAATTTTTATGTAAAAGCTCCTGATTTTTGTTTGTGGGCCATTTATTCAAGGTAAGAAAAAAATGCAATGTGTAGACTTCTTAGGCCAACTCTATTCCAGGGCCCTCACCCTGCTGCTTCTGAAACTGTCTAGAATAGAAAAAAAGAGGGGTACCTAAGGGAGTTAAAGGCCAAACTGGTCACCATAAATTAATGATCACATCTACATCACATGCAAATGGCAGAGAAAAGCATTTCGTGGTGCACAGAATACATGGAGAGTATTCAACAATTAGATCTGGATCCCACCCTAAAGATGCTGCTAGTCTATAAGCAATATATCATGTGAAAACCAGGGAGACTCTTATGTACTGAGTTATTTTAAGTCTTGGAGTCTTTTAAGTGAGTTTCCTGGATCTACCTTCTACATAAGACTTTCTGAGTCTTTCAGAGAAAATGTTAAGAAAAGGACTTGCCTAGTTTCATCCTATAAAGAACAGCAGCCAGGCAGGTACATGCATAACTGCACCCCACACACGTGTGCATTCCCCAAGGTCAAAACATCCTTGGGGAAAGCAGGCACTGGTACTCTAGAGAAAGATACCCCAGAAGAAGTAATAGCTCAATGGAGTCAGAGAAAAGCCAGCTCTGCCTCCGGGCCAGCGGACCTTTGCAGAGAAGCACCACAGCTAAGACATTTGATGATGCTTCTCAAAGCTGCTTTCCAGGGCCTCATCCTGAGCTCAGGTGAGGACCTTCAGCATTTAAACATGTGGCCCAGCGGTTAAGAAAGGAGTCTTAAATCAAACAAATTCTGCCTCTTTTACCTATAAGCTGAATGGCTTTGGCCAAATGCGTTAATATCCCCAAGCTTTATAAACATCATGTATAAAATGAAAATAATAATAATAAGTTCCACATGAATTTTTTAAGAATATGACAAGGTATAAACAAAACTCCTGGAGTAGAGTCCAAGGCAGAGAAGGAACAGAGGTGTATGGACAGAATGCAGCCTGTCGGGAATCAGTGGTCTGCAGTCTGGAGAAGGGGGGCAGAGGCAAGGCCACGGGGCAGCTGAAGAGGAGCCAGCGGGCCAGTGTGGCAGGTGATGTGAGCCCGGGCAGGGGCAGCGCCTGGCCCAGTGGACTATGGAGACAGGAGCGAGAACATAGAGAAGGGTTTGATGGCATCATGGCTCACTGCACGCCATTACCTAAACTCTGCTGGTAAAGAAATTGAGGATATTTTTATTTTCACTGTTCCATACCCTTGCTATGAAACTGGAAAAAAATCTACTAAAAAGGACTAGAAAATTGCAGCTTGAAATGATCACAATGAGTTTATAGAACATGGATTGTGATATGAAGCCTTAATTTTTTTGAGGCAGGAAATGTAATATAGCCTTTAGACTACTTGGGCTTCTCAGGTTTCGTTTTATTTTAAGACGCTTTAGAAAACAAACTCTTGGGTGTTTTATAACAAAATAAAGGGAGTCTTTGTTTCTCACTCTGGCTTTGCAACCAGATCCTTTGAACAGGACAATTGCTCACTCTGTCCTTCAGGGCTGCCGTGTGGAAAATGGGAGTTAATATCTGCATCTGTTTTCTCCATGAAAATGATGTGCAAGTCAAGGTGATCCATGAAGCATTAGCACCTAGAATAAAATGTGCAGTAGATATTCTAGTTTGCATTTATTAATAATATATGATTGATTTTACAAAGGTTAGGCCCCCTCAACCCCCTTTTTATTTTGGGCTACAGGCGAGATTGTTGTCCCCATTACTCCCTCTCTCAAAAAACAAACAAACCATAATGCAGTATCTTTTTCACAATGTTTGAGAAAATTGGCAAAGGTAATTAGAGTAAGCTTTTTCTGAAACTTCTATTACTGTGGATATTGGTCAGTCCAGAAACAAAGATCTCATTACATTAATGTTAATGGTGGGGAATGAACCATTTCACTTAGCTTTTCATAAGTTATTAATACATTGTTTTTTTAAAAGACTCTCAAAATCATGTTTTGTTGCATACCTATTAGAACATCATTTCTTGATCCAAAAGATTAAAATAAGCAGCATCAAAGTTACCCATGATTGATGCTAAATAATTCACTGTGAAAGTGTGTGTGTGTGTGTGTGTGTGTGTGTGTGTGTGTATATATTCAGGAAAAGAGCATGGAATCTAGAATATATAAATATTAAGCAAATCCTTCAGAATGTTTCCACCATTAAGAATAAAAATCAGACTCCAAAATAGTGTTAAAGAAAGAAAACAATTTTAATATCTATAAACTCTGAATTTATTGTTAACATAGCAAGAGAGTTTCTATTTTTAAAATAGCAAGTGTTTTTTGATCATTTAAAGTGATTTTACACCATTCATTATTTTTATAAATATAGACATGGAATTTATGGTAGATAATTTGGGCTGATTATTTTCAATTGCAAGCACTCTGAAGGCCCTGCCCACTAAATATAATTAGATACTGTATACAATAAACTTTTAATTGAATTTTGGATTCTTGAGGAATAAAGAGAAAGTTCTAAAGATTTTCTCTCTCTTCTGAAATAAAAACAGGGAGCTGATCCAGAGCTAGAAACTGTGAACACAAAAGAAACTGAAAAGACTGAGTTGTTCTAAATCCAATGTTCACAGCATCTCTGTGATTCAGAAACTCCAATGTATCTAAAGATAAATAAACAAACAAAAATCTGTACAAGGTACATTATATGAAAACTGGAGAACACTAAAGGTTGAAAGGAAAACTTAAAAGGCAATCAAATTGAAAAAGGAAATAGCGTACAAAAGTTATGACAACAGATTTCTTGACAGGAGCTAAGGGAGATGGAAGACAAGGGACTCATATTTTTATTTTCTGTGTCAGCTTGAGACCCCACAGGGCAGCCTGCTGGCCCAGCACATTGATGACAGCACACTAACTGAACCTTGCTTGATGTCCTAGTATGACATATGCAGCAGCTTTGGGCAGACGAGTCAGATCATCAGGGGTACTTTCTGGGTCTTCCTGAGAAACATCTGCTGGGGGAAGTCAACTGATATTATACTTTTTGTATGTAGGTAACTCAGAAATTTGCTGGCGATTTCTCTTCGGGATTTCTCCTGAGAATCACCCACTTTGGTGTTACAGGTAGCTGGAATCATTGACTGAGGCTCCCTTGTGATACCTGTGCTTCCAGATTTCCCTGAAGTAGTCTGCTGGTTTTTTCCCCACTGTTTCCAATGATTGTGCAAACTTCTGATATACTTCCACCCTCTCTCTATTTGAAATGCTTAAAATGCCTGTTATTTATTTATTTTTCTGCTGAAACCGTGATTGAAACAATCACCTATTTTTAAAAAAGGATTTTAAGATTGTATTAAAATTACATTCAAGCCCTAGCCAGTTTGGCTCAGCGGTTAGAATGTCGGCCCATGGACCAAAGGGTTGCAGGTTTGATTCCCGGTCAAGGGCACGTACCGGGGTTGCAGGTTCAGTGTCCAGCCCTGGTTGGGGCACATTCAGGAGGCAACCAATCGATGCTTCTCTCTCTCTCTCTCCCCCCCGCCCTCCCTCCCTTCCACTCTCTCTAAAATTAATGGAAAAAATATCCTCAGGTGAGGATTAAAAAAATAATAATAAAAATAAAATAAAATTCAACAGTAAAAAAGATAAAGTCCCAGGAATAAACTTCACAAGAAGCATGTAGTTCCCCCGTGAGTAAAACATAACATTCCTGAGAGGAATCTGTGATGATTTGAACAAAACTTGTCATAAATATGTTAGTTTTCCCTAAATTAAAAGGTAATATAATCTTCCCTTATACAGACAAATGGTGGATAGGCTTTCAGAATACATAAATTGGCCCTAACATTGATATGGAAAAAAAGAAATTCATATACACATACCTAGAAAAACTCTAAAATTATTTAAAAGAACAGCTGGAAATACCATATATTAACACATAATGTTGCAATTATTAAACCATGTGCTCTTGCTGCATGACACAGAGATAGATCCATGGACTAGAATATAGTCAGGAAACACATCTAAATACATATGAAAATGTAGTATGTGATAAAGGTGGCATTTCAAAGTTATACAGAAATTATGGATCAGTTAATATATACATAAATAAAACAAATATATAACCTTCTAAAAAATAATATATTGAAATTGGATCCATACCTCACATTAGTAACAAAAAAAATCAAATAGATTAAAAAAATTATATATAAAAATAAAATCATACAAATACTAGAAAAAATATTTGCTTTTTTAAAAGATTGGATAGGATTAAAAATAATTAATATAAATTATAATAGAATATTTTTACATATTTGACCACATAAAATAAAAAGATTTTACAAAGCTTTGTGTAAAAAAAATAATAATAAATAAAAACAAAGTCAAAATAAATGGCAAACTGGAAAAAGTGTTTGCAACTCACAGACCAAGGGCTGATCTAACACATAAAGTGCTTGCAATGGGAAAGAAAAAGACCAACATTGCAATAGAAAAATAGTCAAAAGACAACAGAAAAGAAGCTACAGATATTCCTAAAACTCTTTAAAATATTCCTAATGTTAATCATAATGAGAGAAATGTGATTTAAAATTACATTTTCACCATTCAGATTGATAAGTTTCTGAAAGTATAATAGTGTTCCCTCTTTGAGTCTATGAACATACACATATATTGCTCTTGGGAATTTAAATTTGTCCAATCCTTTTGGCGGCAATATGGTAATATGTCCCCAAATTACAAACACATAGACACTTTGAGCCAGGAATTGAACTTCTGAACATGTACTCTATAAATATATTTTTACATGTGTGAAATGTATCCAAAGTTAGTATTTATAAGAATAATACATACTAAGCACCCACGGGTTCAACAGGGACATGATGCAGACTGAATAACAGTGAGGAGGTGCTTGGTGCACTGCTCTAGAAAGCTCTCCAAGGTGTAGTGTCACCTGAAAAAAAAAAAAAAAAAAAGACAAGAACATTTTGTATGGTTTAAAGGCTTTTGTGTAAGAAAAAAGAGAGAGAGAGAGAGAAACTATATTTAAAATTTTACTTAAAATAGTTCTGGTAGGATATAAGAAAAACAATAATATTTACATTCTGGGGGTACATGCCTTTGGTATAAGAAACATACCTAAAAATACAAAAATAGATAGATAGATAGATAGATAGATAGATAGATAGATAGATAGATAGATAGATAGATATAGATGATAGACAGCGAATGGGAAGCTTGAATAAAAGTCAAATAGACTTTGAGACAGAAAAAAATATCATAGGACGCCATTAGGAATGGAGAGAATCACTGCAGAAAGACAAAAAGCTCAACTTGTCAGAATATAAATGGTCTAAACTTGTACACAAATGAATTATCCTCATAATATATAGAAAGAGATTTGGGCACATTCACCAACACAGTGGGAGATTTCAACACAATCCACAGTTACTAATAGGTAAAATTAGTAAAGGTATAAGCATAAATATATCTATCTCTGTCTCTGTCTCTCTATCTCTTCTTCTCTCTCTCTAAAAATCAATAAACATATCCTTGGGTGAGGATTAAAAAAACAACAACACAATATTTACACCACCGATCTCCTGTATAACCCATATAGGACTTTTAAAGTCTCAGTTAATTCTAATAATAAATCCTTTTTGGGAATAACCAGTCTAGATTCTCTGTTGCTCTCAACCCTTTCTGTCATTAGAATTACCCGAAGAACATCTTCACTTACAGATGTCCAGGTAGGTCCATCCCCACGGGTTCTGGTTCTTTGATCTGAAGCAAGGCCCAGGTATCTACATTTACCAAAAATTCTCAGGTGACACTAGTGTGCAGTCAGAGCTACGGATTGCTACACCTAGCAAATATGTGTACGGGGCTCAATTTAACATGTACACAGTGATTATTAAGATGTAGAATGGAGTTTCTAGACAATAACAAAATAGAAAGACACAGAAAGCTAGAGTTTAATATTTGTCAGACTTCCTTACTTTGAAAAATGACTTACATAAAAAGAAATCCAGCTGGAAACTGCTTGACCTGTTTATGTTAAATTAGCTTTCCAAGACTTTCTTAATAATCACGCACTTTGTCCATCAAATATTTCACCAGAAGTTCAATTACCTCCTAGGATATGCAATGAATAAGCATTGGTTTCATCTCTTAAATCAGTTTCACACTTCTAAATAAGTGGCTCTTGACTTCTGCTATTTGTTAATCAGAGCCATAAAAATCAAAACTCAGCAGGTCGGGAGTAAATGTGTCTTTGGGAATCAAAGGGCAGTATTCTATCTCAATGAAGCACAGAGTTGGTTACCTTATAAAATTGAACATCTGACTTGGAAAATAAATGTTAAAGAAATTAGAAAACCAGTCTGCATTGGCTAAGTGTGCTTGTGCTAAATAAAAGAGCAAATAAATGGATCTTAATTACCATTTTCCATTTAACTAAAAATAAACACATTGACTGGCTTTGAAAATTCAACCACATAGCTAGTTGGACACTCTCTTGAAAGAAAATGTTATTTGTAATGTATTTATATGTCTCAACTCTTAAGAATCAATCTCATTAGCTGGCGTGAACAGAAGTACGACCACCCACGCCCTGTACAAGGGAACTGACTACACACAAACTCCTCTGGAGTCTTGCTCCAGGCTTATTAACCCTGTATCCACTGCACAACACATTCACTCTGTCTTCTGAGCCTACAACAGACCTTACCTGGAGGCAGAGTATTTGCCCTCTGACTGTGCCCTTTGAATTAGATGAGTCTTTTGAACTATTTCCTTTATTCCTTACTCTTGCTGCCTCTGGAAGGTATGCTTCGTTTTCTCTTTACTCTGTCCTACAATCAAAGGCTTGACTTGCCACACTTCTATGGCTGCAATCAGCTCCCAGAATCAGAATATAAGTCACCCTTCTCAATTTGATATATATTGAGTATACCTCGAACTTCTCAACTCAGCAAAGGGGTCTACACTCTTACACACACACACATACACGATATAGGGATTAGCAGAAAGATCCTGGTATTTATTACCAGTTCTTGAAATCCAACTTCCTTTCCAATTTGTGTCCCCAGCCTCTCCCCTTACACGTGATTTCTCCCTCTCTCCTCCTGTAGGGTCTTATGCCATCAATTAGCTGTTCTCTCTTCTAGCTTTAATATGTTCTTCTTTACTACCCCTTTCAGCTTTCTCAAAGTGAATTCATTTTCCCTTCTAACTTTTAGATTGTTATTTCAGTTTTTAGTTTTGCCTTAATCATCTACATTAAAAAGAAAAAAAAAACAAACCTGAAGAGTCAGTTTTGACTTCTCCATTATACTATTAGGTATCAGTTGGTGTAAAGTCTAAATCTAAACTACTATTCATATTTTTCTTTCTTTTTCATTTCCACCCAACTCTTGTCATCAATTTACTAACAACACAATTGATGATCCTGATGGATACAGCTGGCCTCAGAAAGTGACTGTCACAGGGGAGCAGACACCACTCCCCACCATTCTGTTTCACCTTTATGTATAGGCCAGGCTCTTCTTTGTTTCTAGCTGCACAGCTGAGATCAATCAGTGACTTTTGATGAGGCTTCAGTGAAAGATAGTCTTTCACTCCCTGGAAACTGTGGGAACATCACCTAAGGTGATTACAGTTCTGCCAGACATGTTTGAAATGTGAATGTGGGGGAGGAAGAAATTTTATTCTACCCTTCAAGTTTCTCTCTGCAGGTCTAATAAATCTACATGAAACAGAGTAATAAGAGAAAATAATCTAATTTAATTACATATGTACATGTGGGAACTCCAATATATGAGAGAGTCAGAGATCCTGAAAGGACAAAAGTTTTGCCACCCTGAAGCTGCCTTTCGGGATATTGATTTAAGCTGTTTATTAAGAAATAAGATTCAGTCCCGGCCAGTGTGGCTCAGTGGTTGTCGATCCATGCATCAAGAGGTCGCTGGTTTGATTCCAGGTCAGGGCACATGCCCAGGTTGTGGGCCTGATCTCCAGTGGGGGGCATGCAGGAGACGGCCAGTCGATGTTCTCTTTCATCTATGTTTCTCTCTCCGCCCTTCTCTTTTCCTCTCTTTCTAAAAATCAATAAAGAAAAAAAAAAAAAAGGAAGAAGACTCAGAGGAAGTCTTTGACCTTTTCCCACTTTCCCACCCAAGAGATTCAGACAGAGAAATCTGGTTCAGGAAGGAGATTTTAGGATGTCAACTTACCCTAATTTGAATTAAGTGGGGTAAATAAGAGGGCTTCAGGCACGTGCCTGTTAGTTAGATACCCTGTGTCCCATTGTTTGAGCTGCCTAGAAAGAGTTTTTCTACCATGTACGTTTTCCTCTTCCTTACATACCTATAAATTGCCCATTCTCACTTCTGAAATCTAACACCCTGTTCCCTCCCTCCCCCCACACCCCTTCTTTGTCCTTTGTCCAAAATGTCTTGTATACCTAACGTTGCCTGACTGTCTTTGGAATTTTCATGCCTATGTGCATTCCCCATGTGCATGTATAAAAACTTTGATTTTTCTCCTGTTGATCTGTCTCTGTTAATTTGGTTTTTAGCTCAGACAGAAGAACTTAGAAGGTGGAAGGAAAAGCATATTCTTTTAGCCCCCTGCACCCCACATACCCAAGAGGTTCAGAGAAAAAAGTTAAAATGAGGCACATATGGTATTCTGAACTAAGGAAGAGGTAGGGTGCCTCGGGGCTTCAGGGGGAGGAAGGACATTCATAGAACAATGAGAAGAGCAAATGTTCAGTAATTAAATATTTGCCTTACTCTGTAGATAGGTCATAAAACATTATCTCTGGTAATACCTCTTATTATGAGCAAGGCCCAAATGTACATTATTTAAGGGAGAGATCAAAGTTTCTTGTAAGCCTGCAGGATCTTGATTGCCTTCAACTCAAAATAATTCATATGCCAAAGTGGCACATCTTGGGGAGGTCTGTTCTGAACCCCTTCATGTAAAACACAGTAGTGTCTGGCTCTATGGCTACAGCAAGACTATCTCAATATTTCCCAAAGTGTAGATTACTAGGTAAACAACAAAATAACTCTATTAACTGGTTGGACACCCCCCACACACACACCAAACAAATGCTGTGAGTACTGTGTAGAGCTGTATAATTCTCATTTATTTAGGCAAGAAATAGGGGTTCTGTTTGTACATTTACACACCAATATTCAAAGAGACACAGTGCTACGTTAACCCTTTGAAAGTGGGGAGCTGACTAATCTTGTTAAGAGAAAACCACATACCCAAAATGGTGCTACTTGTGCTAAATGCTATCACCTAGATTTAATAACTGACTTGGCCCTGGCTGGGTAGGTCAGTTGGTTAGAGCGTCATCCCAATACGCCAAGGTTGCGGTTTGATTCCCAGTAAGGGAACATACAAGAATCAACCAATGGATGCATAAATAAGTGGAACAACAAATCGATGTTTCTCTCTCCCTTTCCCTCCCTTCTTCTCTCCTTCTAAAATCAATAAATAGAAAAAAAAACATTTTTTTAAAAGTAACTGACTTTATTATTGGTGGAAATAAGAGTTCTCGGGGTGCTGCCAGGAAAAGAGTTTCCTGAGGCCCCACAGGAGGATGTGGAAGAAGTCCAATCTTGTCTTTAGCCAGGCCAGAATAAAGGCTACTGCCCATAGTTTCTGCTCCATATTAAAGTCCAGTCCAGTCCAGAGTCTGGCTAGCTTAGCTTGTGTACCCAGCTGCAGTTCATTGCATGTGAAGTCTGCATTTCCATGGGCCATGCAGCTGCTCAAGGCCACATGGCTATGGAGAGAGAACAGGTGAGAGCACGGGCAAGTATAGGTCAAGGAGCAAGAAAAAGCAAGAGGGAAAAGGAGAAAAATAGAGAGGGAACTTCTTGTCTGGGGATTTTAACTTTCCAAGATTTGGTGTGCTTCTAATGGGGTTTACCCTCTATCCAATCCATTATTCCCCAGGCTAGACTGACAGGCAAGCACTGTCCCTATGTTACCCTGACTGCACTGCACATGAGTGCATCTCCCCCTTTGTTTGATCCCTTCCCCCAGTGATCTGCAGGGAATGGACCAGTGGTTCCCTAGGGAGCATGAAGCTGTAGCTTCCTGGTAAAGCTGCCCAGAGGACCATTCTTATGTCTGGCCTCCCTTTGCTTTCTTGCTATTATTAATATTAATAACTAGGTACTTATGACAATAACAAGTTAACTGCAGTTTCCACCTTCGCCATAAATGTAACCTTAATCAACCAGTCTGGACTTTTCTGCTCACCTCCAGTAAGGTAATTGTTAGGATTTTGGGCCAGTGACCTGGGTTTGTGAAAGAATTCACAACAGAGAGAAGAGAGAGAAAGGGAGGAATTTTTATTACTTTCCCCACCTTCAGGGAAAGGACTCATGTACCCGACTAGCAATGCAAGGGCAGGGAAGAAAGAGTGAGTTACTCTTTTACTGGGGGCTTTAGGGAACAAAGGGCAATGTGGGGCAGGGAGGGGAATGCATTGAAGTTGAATAGATGCTGAGGTGGCTGCCTTGAGGAGTTGCAGTTTTTTCTTCAGGAGACAGGCCAGGGCGGGTTCTAATAATATCTTCTTTAGTCTGTAAGATATGCTTTGGAGTAAAGCGAGTTAAGAAGAGAGTAAAAAGGGAGTTTCACCTGAAGTGTTTACAGAGAGTTTGGAAGAGGGAGATTTGTTGGAAGGGGAAAGGAGGAAGGGACGTTTCTGTTAAAGGGGTGGGGAACGTCAGCTAACATCACTGGCCTCACCAAAGTCGCCTGACCAAATATAGCGGGCTAATTTTTAAGATGATAATTTTGCATGGCCCTCGAATGATGTTATTAATATCCAAATGGCCCTCGGCAGAAGAAGGGTTTCCCGCCCCTGCCAGGCTCTTTGGTGTGAATTACTTTTGATTCGCTAAAAACAGCTGGGGAGGGGGAGGGGAGAGAGAGCTCAGCCCTTATCTATTTTACTGTTTGGGTAGAAAGGTGTTTGAAGTTGCAGACACCAGCAATCTCTGAGTTTAATTACCAGGTGTTTCTCATAAATTGTAGAAAAAATCATAACAAAAAGAAAGGCCTGTTTTCTGTCCTTATAGTCATCTGTCACATGGGCCTTCTCCATCCTCCATAGAAAGAGGAGGTAACCTACATGATAAAACCCTGGCTCTTCTCATCCCTTTACCCCCAAAACATCTTGGTCAAAAAATAACCCTTTCTTTTCTTTTGTTAATAACCCTTCTGACACACCCTCTTGCTATAAAAACCTTCCATGTGGTACAACCCTCAGGAGCACCCTCCTAGTTGCTACATGGATGCTACCGGGTTCATGAATTGCTTAGTAAAGCCATTTAGATCCTCAAAGTTACTCAGTTGAATTTTGTTCTATCACAACCTTTGAAGCGTTTTCAGACTTGGCTCCTTTGGCTGTGTTGGAAAGGCTTTGGACATTTGCAAAGGCGGAGAAACCACACTGACATCTTTATTATACCAAATAAAAAATAAAAAACTCTGTCAAAGGAAAGCCTTTAAGCAATTCTCCTTCACAGATGCTCTTAGCAGATTAAAAGGTTAAATTAAACTTCATTAAATTGGCACCTTCAGACCTGTCTAATGTTCCCATCTAGGCCCCTGGGTCCAGTTCACTGAGGAATAAAATTCACTAGAGGTTTTCAGCATCAGAACAATCCAGGGAGTTGGATTAATCTTTCCCAGCATTGCTAGAAGGTTTCAGAGATTACTTAATGAAAAGTGCCTTAAAATGTGACCAACAGGAATACCCTGAGGCATTTTCTTTTGACAAGTCCCAGAAGCTTTTATTATAACGGAGACTCAGAGAAACCACGTGAGGTCAGGCTGCTTCTGCGGGGGTTCCTCCACAGAGCCCTTTGAACCATTGTAAAGAGAAAAATAAGTTCAGGAATTGCCCACGGCAAATACTACTCCTCAAGTCTTATTGCAACCACAGTCACAGTCCTGACACACACTGTTAGAATTTTGCTCCATAATTGAAACCCTTGTCTTTCAACGGAAGACAAGATATTTCAGGCTATGTGATAACCATCAGTGAAACATCCTTTTTATCCTAACATGTCTTCTGATGTTTCTCAAGTACATCTATTACACAGTTTGAATTAGATACTGGGGATTAAGAAATTAGTGTTTTAATACAGTTACATATTCCAGTTAAATTTTTAAATAGTTGTAATCATATCATCAATTAAACTGCTGTATTAATCATTTTTTTACTTATGGACATTTTCTCATATTGTGAACATTTTTGAAACTTAATCTTAATGTGGCATATTTCATTATATGACCATGCGAAATTAATTTTCCCTAATGCTGAATATTTAGAATAATTTTAGATTTAAATTATATAACAACTACTTTTAAAATTAATATTTTATGCATACATCTTTGGATATCTTTCAGATTATTTCCTCATAAAACTCTTAAATGTGTGAAACAGAGGGTATATTCATGATTCCTGATGCTTATTTACAAATTGTTTTCTTAAAAAATTGCACTAATAGATGAGAATGGGATGAGAATGGCTATTTCACCCTACCTGGACAACACTGAATACTGCTTTAAAAATTGTGCAAATGAGATTAATAAAAAATGAAATCAATGGTTTTAATTTCCATCTCTTTGATTACTGTTTAGATTAAAAAATAGAAGATCAAAATAGGCCCCGATGACTATGAATGCTATCAAACATTTAAGGAATAAATAACATCAGTACTCCATAAACTCTTTCAGAAAACAGGAAGACAGGACACAACAGTTCCCAATTTGATTTATGAGGCCAATATACTAAGACTACAGCACCAACACCTGACTGAGAGATAACAAGAAAACAAAATCCTTCATGATCATTGACTTAACAAATATTAGCTTAACAAATAAAACAGTATTTAGGTAAGGTAGTACACTATGATCAAGTGAGATTTATGCCAAGATGGTGAGAATTGTTTTATATTTGAAAAATATAAAGGGGAGGGAACTACATCATTGTGGATAAAAAGGGGCCAGATACTAACCTGACAAGCTCTGGGGAGGCCTGCGTGGTGTCCTTGCAAACTCAGAGACCACAAAGGATGGGCTGAAATTAAAATTGTTTAACTAAAAGCAGTTTGTAACAGATAGTCACGTCCTAGGCCAGCATCTTCCCTGACAAAGGTCAGTCCTTACCTTAACTGATCCTGTCTATTGTCTTTTTGAATCTATGATAACATAGCTTTGGAAGGTCAAAGTAATTTTCCTTTTTCTGGACCCCTGAAAGACAGGCACCACTCTGCAGAGACAACAAATCCTCACATTATTATGTTAATTGTTGACTGTTAACTATCTTGTATCCACCTATGTAAAAGAAGTATGTGTCTATCATTTTACTTTTCATTCAATCCCAGAGGTTCCCCAGTTTTGCTTTCTCCCACCTCCCTAACGTATCACCAATGGATTTCATGTAACTCACTTGTGTCTTCTCTTTTGATTGTAATGTATAAAATAAAGTGTAAAACTGCCATTCTTTGGATCATAATCTCAATCCGTTGAGCTTTTGCTTCTCAGCAACTGCGGACAGTTTTGGCTCAAATAAACACAAAAATTCTTCCTCATCATAGATGCAAAAAGTGCCTTGGACAAAAACCAACATCTGTTTCAATACCATTTTATATTAAAAACCTTCAGCTAACTTGGAAATGAAGGGAGATTCCCCAATATGATAAAATGCATCTACAAAAAACTACAGTTAATATTACAGTCCTTGGTGAAACATTAAACCTTGTCTCCTAAGATTAGAAACAAAGCAAAGATGTCCACACACATCACTTCTCAACATTTACTAGAGGTCTTATGATTATAAAGTAGGAAGCCCCATGAAATCTACCCAAAAAATTTTCCTTTACAACAACTAAAATATAAAAAATTCACAACACCAAATGCCGACAAGGAGATGGAGCAGCCGAGACTTGCACGTTGTGGGTGGTGATGGAAAATGCAACTTATTTGATGACTTTTTTGGCAGTTCTTAAAAATTTACTTACATCTACCTCATGATCCAACCATTTCACTTCCAGATGCTGACCCACGAGAAACAAAAACACCTGTTCACATACAGACTTGTACACAAATGTTCACAGCAGCTTGATACACAATAGCCAAAAACAGTCTCAATGCCCATCAAAAGGAGATGATAGGCTAAGCAAATCATGGTGCATTCACGAAACACAACACCACACAACAATGTAGGAATGAACTGATGATACAACATTGTTTTGAACAAAACCGGCGAACACAAAAGAGTTTTTACGAGTATATAATTCCATTTATATAATGTCTTTTTATTCATTCTTATTATTAATTTTTTCTTTATTGATGTTAGAGAGAGAGAGGAAGTGAGAGGGAGAGAGAGATAGATACATCGATGAGAGAGAACATTGATTGGCCGCCTCCTGTACGCCTCGCATTGGGGATCAGGCCCACAACCTGGACATGTGCCCTGACCGGGAATTGAACCGGCGACCTCTTGGTGCGCGGGTCTATGCTCAATCACTGACACACACTGGCTAGGCAATAATGTCATTTTAAGAAGTAAAACTTACTTATGGAGCTAGAAGTCAGAAAGTGGATGACTCCATTGAATGAAATAAATTCCTGGGATAATTGTGATGTTCTGTATCTTGCTTTGGTTTGCTATGACACAGGTACATACACTTGCCAGAACTCATTGATTATGTGCATTTTACTGTATATAAATTACATTCCAGTAAAAATATTAAGGAAGATACCAAATCTGTTATTTAAAGAAAAATACTGGGAAACACTGAATCCATCTACAAATATGTACATTTATTAAACTTTTCAATACTTTATGTCAGATTGAATCTTGTTCATTGGAATTATGCCCAAATAAATAGCAACCATCAGTTCAAAAAAGTACATCTTCACAGAGTACATGTATTTGATTGCAAGAAATATGAAATGACATTTTCTTTCATTTACAAAATAGTTTCTAAATGAGTTGGTAAATTGCTCTGCTTATTGGTTTTTATCTCATCTGGGGGAGATTTTACCTAGATACATCGTATCTGGTAGTTTTTCCAGTTATAAAATATTTTCTCCTAGATGAGAACACTTTTATCAAATTGGATGAGAATACCATGTAGATATTTGATAAGAAAGAAACTCCCTTTTCTACAAAATAGTCCACCAAATTAGTGTTGTTGTTTTTTAAAATAATTGTTTTATGGTGTATAACGTATAGTGTGATGATATGTGGACTCGTTAAGTAGCAGTTACACTTTACAAAGGAGAGTCAACAAAATAAAACAGTGCTGTCCCTTGCTTTGTGTCTGCTCCAGTGGTTACATATTTTAGATGAAGTACTTTTCATGTTTGAACTTAACAGAAGATGGAAATGCAAAAAAATACAATTTTCTCATCAGATTTTCTTTGATGCAATATAGAGCTTATTTTTTCTAGACAGCAATTCACCTAAAAGGCTACTTTTCTTTTTAGAACAGCTATTTGACTAGAGCTTGAATTTAAAAGCTGTCTGCCAAGAGGACTAGTTTTCTTTGTCAAGACAGCATTATCTTAGAACTCCTTTCAAGGGAAAACCATTGGGAAAGAGACATTGTGTATGATCATTTTGTAATTTTAGTTAAAAACAAAGCTGCCTCTAGACATTCCCACTTACAAAATATTTCTATAAGCTATTTGTCAATAATAATAGGGGAAAATGGAATTGGAGGTTGAAGAACTGGTAGGATAATCAAATACAAGTGTTTTTCGAATTGTTTTAAAATTGACAAAGGAAGTGGAAGTACAGTGAACCTTGGAACCTCATTCTGATTCTTCTGTGTGGTTAAAAGCAGGAACAAATGAAGTCAGGTAGAGAGTGTCTTCCTTTATTCTGCTGTACTCTGGCATAAAATCATAAGAAAAATACAGCAATATAAGATCAGGGGCCGCTTCAGAAATAGGATTATATCATTTATCTCAGTGTGATGAATAAGAAGAATTACAACTGAGCCATTCTCTCTCAGCCATCCTCAAAATAGCATATAAAGCAAATGCTACTGAAAGCTATTTGTTCTTTTAAAATATCTTCATGCCTTTCAATTAAAAAGTAAGACATTTATTGTGATTAGTGCAACAATGCAAAAGTATGTCAATAATAATTGGTAACACCCCTTATCCCCCTGAAGCAATCAAACTTAAACTGATGTCTTATGTCAGATTCTCCCAGAAGCAAGTCCTGAGACAATTCAGCTGTCAGCGCTTTATTAAGGATTTAATTCCAGGAGAAACCAGTAAGAAAATGGGGGAAATAGGATAGAATAAAGAAGTTCCCAGATAAGGGTGTGATTTCAGGGAGAAATTCCAAGCTCCACCTTCTCTCTCAGAAAGCTCTGGAGTGTTATTATACCTTGGGAATTTGTCTGCCTGGAGGCCAGGCTTTCTACTCAGCCCATGGGAGACATATAACTGCCAAGTATCTCCAGTTCCCTTCAAAATGATTTAGCTCCAGTGCCCAAAGCTGTCTTCTCAATGTCACAGGTGAGTCTGAGCAGCAAAGCATGCGAAGCTGGGAAGGGAGACCGAGCTGATGAAAGGATCCAGGGCGTGTCGGTGGAGAAGGGACATTGCCTGCCACACCTGGGGTCTGTCCTTCCACACCTTCCTCTGCGTCCTACAAATATATACATGTACAGGGTGGGGCAAAAGGAGGTTTACAGTTGTGAGCATGTGAAATACAGTCATTCTTATATTATTATTTATTTATTACTGTATTATTTTCTATATGAACAGCTGTAAACTTTGTTTTGCCACACCCTGTATATACATATATACACACATATACCTCCACATATTTATATGTGTATATACTTTTGATTAAAAAAATGTTATATTTGTATGTACATACATGCATTTTAATGTGTATATATACTTGTGTGCTTTTGCCATTAAGAAATATAATATTCACTCTTGCCCTGGCCGGTTTGGCTCAGCGGTTAGAGCGTCGGCCTGCAGTCTGGAGAGACCCGGGTTCGGTTCCCGCTAAGGGCATGTACCTCGGTTGCAGTTTGTCCCCGGCCCTGGTTGGTTGTGTGGGTGGCGGCCACTCGATGTGGCCCTTTCACGTCGATGTTTCTCTCTCTCTCTCTTCCTCTCTCTCCCTCCTACTCTATCTGAGCAAAAAATGAAAAAATGTCCTCGGGTGAGGATAAAAAAAAAAAAAAAAAAAGAAATATAATATTCACTCTTTATTAAACTGCTTTTCTCATTGGTTAATTTATCATGAACAGATATATTTGTCCAGGTCATAGATATAGCACTAATTCATTTTTCTTAATAGCTGCATAATATTTCATAATTTGGATGCACTAAAATTAATTCAACCATTTCCCCAACTAATAAGCATTTAGTTCAGTTGTTTTTGCCACTATGGGGAACTGAGGCATAAAAAACAAAAACAAACAACAAAAAAACCCTTACTTCCATAAGATGCCATTTCAAAAGTGGAATTGCTGAATCAAAGGTATGTATGTGCCTTCATAATTCTCACAGATATGTCAGATTAATTTTCCCATGATTGGAGCCATTCACCTGCCTACCAGCAGCGACGCAGCATGCCTGCTTCCTTGCACCTCACCAGCAGCACGCGGTCGCTCTGCAGCGCTTTCCAGTGTGGCTGCGGGGAATGCAGTGCAAGGCTGCTTGGGCTTCCATTTCCCCGACTACTAGAGACTGAGCATACTTTCCCCTATGGCTGACCATTTAGACTTCTTTCTTTTTCTTTTTCTTTTTTTTGGGGGTGTGATATCTTTCTTGAATTGCTTATTTATGTACTTGTTTCATTTCTCTATTGGGATTAACTTTTTGAGAATTTTGTAGGTATTCTGTAAATTAGAATCATGAAGCTTATCCGTTTCCTGTGTCTTGTGAATACCTACTCCAGTCTATCACAAAATAAGTAAATAAAACATTTTGTTTAGCCAAAAATACCTACCTGTTTTTTTATGACTTCTTGGGTTTCTCCTATCTATAAGGTTAGAAAAATATATATATAGTTTGTTTTTGTATTTAAATCTCCAGGAGTATATTTTTGGAAGAGGTATGAAATTTATGTTTTACCAGAGGATGATATATCATTCCAGTTCCAATATTCAGTATTTTATATGGAAACAAAATACAACTTTGTAATTTATTAAAGTCTCAAATATTCATACTAATTCTGGTCTTTCTCATATTTTACATTGGTTTGCTTATTCCTGCTTCAATAAAAAAAAAATCAGTATGTTTTCTGATTTGATTTGTAATGCTTTATTAACATGTAAGGCAAACACACATTTTAAAATTTGTGCAATTTTATGACTATTTTTAAGCATTTAATTTCACATATAAACTTTAAAATTACTTAATACTGTACCAAAATTTTAAATATTGACTGAACTTTCATTAAATATGTGTATTAATTTTAGAAAAATTCATGTTTTTATTGTCTTTTTTTCTATTTAGAAATATTTTTGTCTATTTTGGGGGAAGTATTTATTTCAATAAAGTTTTATAGTTTTCTTCATGTGGTTCTGACACAGTTCTATGAGAATGAGTAGGAAGAGAAACCTAAGGTCCAACATGACAAAAAAGTTAAGTAATAAATTAATGAGAAATGAAAACATCTGTCATTTATGGAGCATTTGTCATGTGTATACTTGCACCCATATATATCACCTATTTTTTGGATCTTTTCAGCTGAACTTTCCCTAACCTCATCAAGATCTTTGATCTCTCTTATAATATCTGGTGACCAGAATGGCAAAGAGCATCCCTTGCATATGAATGTACCTTTTTAAGGAGGAATAATAATTTCTATTTTTTTTCTACTCATTCTTCTTGTTGATGCCCAAAATGTATTTGACTTTTGGATCTACCATGTGTCAGGCACAATGCTAAGAACTTTATATGTATTATCTTATTAAATTCTACCCCAAAACTGTGAGTTAATATGAAGATTAAATAAGTTTAATAGCTGGACTGAAATTATACAATTAGAGAAAATTAAGGTAAAATTAAACTCAAGTCTTTTGATTTATGTGCTGAAAGTCTCCATTAATAAAAGCTATTGCCTCTTACAGACTTACTTTGTTACTCAGCATTGCTCTGTTATGCCTAAAGTCTATCAATTTACCAATGAACATCCTTTTGCGCCAGAAAGTAGGGCAGTGGGGAAAGGTCGAAAGGACGCAGGAGATAGATTCCACTGGCCAAACCTAGAAAATTTTGAGAAATCAAATAAAATGATGACAATAAAGATTGTAAGCCATTGAATAAAATAAGAATTAGTGATTTAATGACATAAATAAATTATTCAATAAAAAAGAGAGAAGAAAACCTAGATTAGAAAGCAAACCGGTAACACGTAAGAAGGATGACATATTAGAAAAGCACAATTTTATAGTCATCAGAAAAAGAAAAGATTTAAGAAAGAATCATCAATAGATACTAAAACTAGTGGGAGAAAGTTTGGGAAATACTAGGATATTTACATAACTCAAGGTATCTCCCTCCAAATTATTCTTAATTACAAAGAGAAAGATGGTAACATAAGTGGAGAAAACTGTCAAGTGCTTTCTTGTCCAAGAGCTCAAAATACAATAATAGAATAAATCGACATCACGTGCCTGATAGATGCATTGAGGACACAGGCTTACTTCTGTGGTATTCCTGCCCAAAACTGAATCTAGCCACAAGGAAACATTGGCTAAACCCAAATTGAGTGGATTTCCTCGAAATAATTGGCCTGTTACCCTTCAAGAGAGTCAAATGTCATGAAAGACAGAGAAAGACTGAAAAAATTCTCCAGATTAAAGGACACTAGACACATGACATTACAAAGCAATGTAGGATCTGACATTTTCTTATATTACAAAGGATACTATTAGAACAATTGATAAAATTTAAATAGATCTGTAGATTAGGGACTAATATAGCAATAATATGAATCTCCTAACTTTGGTAGTTGTACTCTGCTTATGTGAGGAAATGTTCTTATTTTAGGAAACATACCTGACATGTCTGCAGGTTGATGGAGCCCCAAGTGTGCAGCTGTTTCTTAGATGGGTCAGAGAAATACTTCAGTGTAGGTACAAAGAATGAGAGCAGGCAAATAGGTTAACATTTGGGGTATCTGGGTGAATTCTCTGTATTATTCTTGAAACTTCTCTTTAAATTCAGACAAAGTCAAAACATAAAATGGACAAAAATTTTATCGCAGTGAGTTAAATCTACTTTATACATATATACATATACCTGCCTATGTTATTTTCTATTGCATAAGCCTAGATTTGAGACTGCTATTCAAAGAATATGTGGGTTTTCTATTTTAATGACAAAGGACTTTGCAGAGTTGTTATATCAGTTACATTTCCAACAGTGTAGAGCTCCCAAACTTCCGTAACTTCCCTCAAACCCGATACTGTTACACTTAACTATAAAACTGTATTTTATTATGATTTGCCCTTCTCTAATTACTCTTATATTTGAACATATTTTCATGTTCTTAGACACTCACAACTTTCCTTGCCATGGATTGTCTATTCATATCTTTAGCTCATTTTTAGTGCTTTTATTTTTTATCGATGGATACTTCTTTATGTACTAATCTTGATTTCATACGTAAAAAAAATTTTTTTAAATATGCACACATGTTTGTTTAAAATCTTTTACATTTTCAGGGTCTAAATAAGGGTGTGTATGCTGAACAAATCAATTAAAGCTCACCAGTCATTACTCGTGTGCTGAACTGGTGCTGGCAGAGAGCCTTACAGCTTCTTTCAACACTACCACTCCTCAGATTTAAAAAAAAAAAATTATTATCAAAGCTTCCTATTCCTCAATTCTAAATTATGCAGTAAAATAATTTCAACAACATTGTCAATCCTAAAAATCCAACAACAGAATAGTGCAGTTCTAATTCTATTTTTTGCCACCCAGAAGACACATTTAAATGACTCCTAAGCAGTCTGTGATTTGCTTTGGAATTTTGTGTTTTTAAAGTATGTGTCCGTTCTCGGGGCACCTTTATGAACAATTAGTACAAAAAAAAAAACAATAACAAAAAAACTGGTTGACACTGTGACTTGATTTATGCAGAGTTAAAGGAGTGTAAGAGACCCAGCACAGCTGATTTGAAATACAAGCCCACTCATCTTTATCTTGCCTAAAAGGTGTAAATATAATTTATAAAACTTGATGTCCACAAGCTGAATGAAAATTTGCAGAGGACAATATAGAACAGCTTCAACATTGTACTTGTAAATTAAATATGACATTAATGAGAACCACTTAATGCAATTCAGCTTTGCTCTGATGGCCATTTTAATTGGACTGCTGTTGCTGTGAATAGAAAAGCTGCTGATGATGTTAGAAAAACTGGGTTTATGCTGAAGTACTACCTAAGAAGATGCTGGATTTTAATTTGCATGTATAATCAGTGAAGTTTTCTCATCATATCCCTCTTTCAGAAGTGCAATTCGATTCAGTGCTTGGACAAACACACAGTGGCTCATTGTCAATTCTATGACCTATGTTCTGATTCTGGTGACAATAGTCTTTCTCCTGAACAAAATTTTGTATCTGCTTGCCTACTGTGGCTTCCGGTTATATCATGTAATTACCATATAGTCCTTTCATCCTAAGGTGAGGCTTTCTATAGGTGACTATGAGTATTAAATAAGACTAAAGTTAAATATAAAATTCGAAAAGGAAAAACTTCATGCCACAAGCAGAAAGGACTATGATAAGGTCCCCCAGATAAAACACTGTCCTATACAGACCATTCTTTTTCCTCAGCTGATAACAACTTACCTTCAATTGCATACAAACACTTTGCACTTTTACTTCTCAGTTTATGCAGTTGATAGCACACTTTACATCTTTTTCTTTTCTTTTTTTTTTTTTTTTCTTTCAGCTCTAAGTCCTGGTCTGTAAGTTTTCTGCAGAGAAATCCGCTGGGAGCCTCATGAAGTCTGTTGTATGTGATGAGTCATTTTTCTCTTGCTTGCACTGGCCGGTATGGCTCGGTTGGAGCATCGTTCCATGCACCAAAAGGTGGCAGTTTCCATTTCCAGTCAGGGCACATACCCAGTTTGTGGGTTCGATCCCCGGTTGGGGTGCAAACAGGGGGCAACCGATTGATGTTTCTCTCTCACATCAATCTCTCTCTCTCTCCCTTCCTTTTTCTAAAATCAATAAAAATACATTCTTGGGTGAGGATTAAAATCTTTTTTTAATCTTCTGCTTGTCTCTGACTTTTAACATTTTTGTCTTGGAGTAATCTTTTTTTACTTGGGTCTTGAGCTTCCTATACTTGGATATCCATAAATGTCCCAAGATTTGGGAAGTTTTCCAGTATTATTTCTTTAAATCATCTTTCTCCTCCTTTCTTTCTCTCTTCTTTTTCTGAGACCCACATGACTGAAATGTTCATTCACAAGATGGTGTCCCATAATCCGTGACGGCTTTCTTCACTCCTTTTTACTTTGTTCCTCTAATAGCTAATAAATAATCTGTCTTCAAATTTGTTGCTTCTTTTTTCTGAATGATCAAATCTGTTACTAAAGTTCTCTATTGAATTTTTCATATGTCACTGTAGTCTGCAGCTCTAGGATATATTTTGTTCTTTTTAATGGTTTATATTTCTTTTTTAAACTTATCATTTTGTTCATGCATTGTTTTCCTAATTTCATTTAGTTGCCTATCTGTGTCCTCTTGCATTATATCAATTTTATAAGATAATTATGTTTTGCTTCATTTTGTTTTTTAATTTATCTTTATTGTTGAAAGTAATACAGATTTTTCTTCTGTCTTTTTCCCCATTGATCCCTACCTCCCAACTCCTGACCCCCCTGCCTTCATTGTACTATTGCCTGTGTCCACTGGTTATGCATGTATACATATAAGTTAAGATGATTATTTTGAATTCTTTGTCAGGCAAATTCTACATCTCCATTTCTGTGTGTTGGTAACTGGAGCTTTATAAGTCTTTTTTAGTGGTGTCCTATTTGCCTGGTCCTTTATGATCTGTGCAGCCCTCTCATTTGTGTCTGTGCACTTGAAAGTGCCATTTCCCCTTCTAGTCATTACTGATTGGTTTCAGCAAATAAAGACCTTCTCCTGTCTGACTCCTGGTTTGGTGGGATTACCTCTGGAACTGCAGTTATACTGGGTTGGTGCTAGTTGTTAGGTTGTCTTTGGGTCTTCAGTGAGATGCATGGTTGATGAGCTTATTACCAGAGGCTCAGGTGAACATGGATCCTGTACGGTCCCTGGGTGAATGGGGTTACCTCTAGTACCTACTTCAGTAAGGTGGCTTGGATGTGGGTCTTATTCAGGGTCCACAGTTGGGTCCTCAAACAGCAAACCTATTATCAGGCATATGAGGTGTGTGGTTCCCACCAGGTCACTGGGAAAGCTACTGCCTGGTCACTGGATGGGTCCCTGTGTGAGCCAGATTAGCCCAGGACCATGGGTGACAGGGGCTGGAACAGAGCACCAGGGCTATTTGAGGTCCCACAGCCAAGACTGAGGTCCTCAAACCTGGCTCTGGAGAGATGGATGGGTGTGTCTCCTACCAAGTCCCCGAGTGAGCTAGAGGGACTATATTTGAATATAGGGCCTTTTCAGGATCTCCTGAGGTGCAGATGTAAGTGTCTCCCACCTGCAGACCATTCTATGGATCCATTTTTGTTTTTTTATTTTTTTTTCTTTTTATTGATTTTAAACAGAGAGTAAGGGAGAGAGAGATAGAAACATCAATGAGAGAGAACATCAATTGGCCGCCTCTTGGATGCCCCCCACTGGGGATTTGGCCCACAATCTGGGCATGTGCCCTGACCAAGAATCTAACCGGTGATCTCTTGGTACATGGGTCGATGCTCAACCACTGAGCCACACGGGCTGGGCTATGGATCAGTTTTGAAATCTTCTTTCTAATTCTTAAAAAAATGAAGTGTCAGAAATATGCAAAATTCTTTCTTTAGTTCCAAATAACTGATCAAGACTATTGTTGAATTTAATATCAACCTATAAACTTGGCACTAAAATCAAATGGGAGAACTACTAGATTAGTGAGTCTCCTGGTCAGAAATAGTCATTCTGGAAACTGTTAAAAAGCTGTCTTCTAGCATGCCGCCCTTTTTGTGATCACTTCATGACATTGTAAGCTGCACAAGTTTACAGCTTTCCCTCAATCTACTTATTCTTTCAGTATCACTTGGAATTAACTACGCATGAACGGTAATTATTTGTTAAAACCTCTTAGGGGAAATATCTAATAATGGAGGTATTCCTACACACACACACACACACACACACACACACACACACACACACACACTCTATATATATTATTTAAAGTCTGTTTATATTTCTTTAACACAATGAAAAAAATGCAAATAACTTTTGTTCTTTGTTTTGAGATTATTAATGCAGACCTCTTTATTGTTGAAATAACATTCATAGCCAGAAGCCAAAGGCTGCTGCTTTATGTTCAACCGAACGATTTTTTTTTATTTGATTAGTTTTAACAAGTACTAAACTCACTATTTTTTCATCTTCATCTACAACAAAAAGGTAGCCACAGCAAGGTGAACATGTGAGTTCCTAAATTTTCTAGCACAATTCAAAGAAGCCTTAAATAACCATTTTCACATAAAAAAGTTTAATATAATGCTAGATCTATGGTTCAGTGCTTCAAAATAAGGGTGCTTCTACTGCAATTGCATCACCCATTGTCATTTAATTTGCCTCCTTAAGGAGGCAACCATTGCATGTGAAAATGTTAGTAAGAATGATGTCCGCTAAATGCTGTATCAGATACATACACAGGCATAAGAATTGCCTTTTATCTGACTGAAATATCTTCCTTTAATGGCAGTTACTAAGGTGTCAGCAAAGACAGAATAGCCTGGCTCCCGGTGGGAACGCGGTATAAATAATGATGCTGAGTCTGAGGCAGTGCCTTTTTTGGGGGAATAGAATGTTGCAGAAATATGAAGAATGACAATTCCCTCTGGCCGGTATTGGCTAAGGGCTGGTAAACCTCCCAAGGACTGGTGATAGCAGTGTTTCTCCGAGTGAGAACCCCTCACCTACAGCATTAACATCACTTCGCAAATTATGAGAAATGTAAACTCTTGGACCACATTCCAGATTTACTAAATCAGAAACTCTAGGGTGCTGATGTGTTTGAACACTCCCTTCAGGCGATCCTGCTGCACTCTCACATGCAATCTTTTGCCAAAGGAAGAAAAGGAGACTTGACTGGAAGCTCTATTGGGAAGCAGTGGGAGTGCTGGGAAGAGCCGAATCACGTCCAGTGGCAATGCACAGTGTGCAGATTCTGAAAACATGGTGTGCGGCTGATCCCAGGGTTATATTTCGCTAGCCCCTCTCTTCAACAGTGAAGTTCCCCAAGTCTGGAAAAGAAAAACTTCCATGCAAATGATAAGGAACATTTGAGAGCTGTTTCTAATGAAACTATATTAACAAACCTGGCTATGGTACATTGAGACAATTGACAAGCCTTAAAATTATTTAAAACATTTGCTTTAATTTGGACAATCTTAGGCATTTACACTAAATTAAGCAAAGTACCTGTCTTGAGTAAAATATGATCCCTGAGCATACAACTAAGAGACTTCTGTCAGGGACTGTATAATTCTGGAAGAGTCTCTAAGAGTAGCCACACAATTTAGGAATATTTTACAGGCTTATCAAATCACATTGACATAATAAGAACAAATTTTAAAAAGACTATGGCATAAATGCGTATTTACTGCATTTCTGCACACCTCTGCAAAATATTAGAAAATTACCAGCTCTTCCTAACTGTGGGGGATTATCATAATTTGAATTTTTATAAGTACCACATGAATTAAACTAAAATGCCCTTTAGCAGATTTTTCCAAGTTATGAGTTTGAAAATTTTTTCCTATTACTAGCATTAAATAAATTTGAGAGTTCAAATAGGAAAGATGTTTTGGAGTTATGTTGATTACTAAAATATGAACCTTTATTCATAGCAGGCATGGACATATATTATTAAAATTATTCTTTAAAAATTGTTATCAGTCAAGAAGTTATAAATGCATGCAGAAAGAATGCTGTCAAGTTGGCTGAAGCTTGTTTCTGGGTGATTTTTCAATACCTTCTGGATAGGTCCCATGTTAATTTAGCCAAATAGCTATGAAGTTACATCTCACCAGTTTAAATGGCAGCAGCAGTAAGATAGTTATGTATTTAATATTCCCTTTGGAACTTAAGGTACTTTTTCATTATTAAAAAAAATGATGCTTGCCTTGGCCTGTTTGGCTTAGTGGTTAGAGCATTGGCCTGCGGTCCAGAGAGACCCGGTTTAAGTTCTCTCTAAGGGCACATACCTCGGTTGCAGTTTGTCCCCGGCCCGGGTTGGGGTCGCATGGGTGGCAGCCAGTCAATGTGTCTCTCTCACATCCATGTTTCTCTCTCTCTCTTCTTCCCTCTCTCCCTCTCGCTCTATCTGAAGATGAATGCAAAAATGTCCTCGGGTGAGGATGAAAAAAAAAAAAGAATAGAAAAAAAATAATGATGTTTATTTCCTCATCCTCATGCTATTTGAGGGCATAATTCTTTACTTTTTTCTTTTATTTTGAACTGAGATCCTACCTGTTACAAGACCTAATGTCTAGTTGTCCCTTGGAATATATCTCTGGTGTCCATGCCTACCACACACCATCGGGGTTATTCTCTCTTTATAACTAATGCTACATTTTGTGATGGATATTTTCCATTGCCTACCCTCGGTGAATTCTCTGTTCTTCTCCATCCTGCTCAGTGCCCCTGGAAGCTGACTGGTATAAACTGTATCACCCCAGCTTCCTCAGTCTCTTGGGTTTGCATTCATCCAGTGTGGGGAAGGGCAACAGAGCCCAGTGTACACGGAAGGGAAAGTCCAGGGACTGAGTTCCTCCTGCCCCTCCCTGCTAGGTTGAGACCAGTTGGCTGCATTCTCTACCCCAGGCCACAGTTGTTGGCAGGCCTTCTCCTGAAATCACATTACTCTTTCTATGTTCCATTATTGGTTGTCTCTCCTTTCCTCTCTTGTTTCCCTTAACTCTGTTAAACTCTACCCATCTCTTCCCTTCAGAGACTTTGACTGATGCAATTTTTGGTAGACACCTACTGAGCATATAATAGCAAAAGGACAGTGCAGTATCAAGACCACAAAACGTATTTCTTTTGCCCTTTACTTGATTTTCAGAAAATTGGAGGTATTTGTATCATATTTGTACCATTTATAAGTCTAGTTCTAGCAAAGCAAAAGAAATACCAGAGTAGAAGTATTAAAACATCCTTTTAAGGCACTAGGTAAAAAAATAAATTGATGCAAACCATAATGCCTTATGTCCATAGAGCATTTTATAGCTTCTTGAATGCTCTCACACATATCTCACTTAAAACCAAGTCAGGGAAATGATGAGAAAAGAAAGAGAAAAATTGACTGCATGACTTTGCAGCTTGGGTACAATGTTTTATGTCTTCAGAGAACATCCTGTCCTATGTCTACGTATATAGCCATTCTGATATATATAAAGTTCATGCATATGTAAAGCCTCTTAGTAGGCATTCGATAAATAATAGTTCTTTTCTCTAATTCCAAATGCAATATTTAATTTTGCTACAGTATTGAATGGTATCTAAATAATTGCCTGGATTTTAAAATTTCAAACAAATGTTTTATGCTGAACGAGTTTGCAATGTATTTGGGAGGTAAATTATACACCATTATTTTTCTATTTGTTATTTAAAGTATTACCTCAAAACTTAATGGCCTAAGAAATAATAATCACTTATTATCTTTCCCAACTTTTGTGAGTCAGGAGTTTGGAAGTGGCTTGGCTGGAAAGTTCAGGTTCAGCTCGCTCATGTGATGGTCCATCTTATCTACACTATGGCTAGGGTATTCACTTCTCAGGCGGCGCACTCACATGGCTGGCAAGCCAACGTGGATAAATTGATTTCTATTTATGTGGGCCTCTCCAGAGCATTTCTTAAGTATCTTTATGACATGCCTCCCAAGTGAGTGATCCAAGAGAGCAAGGTTGAAGTTGCAATACCTTTTATGACCTAGTCTGGGATCCCACACCATCAGTTCTGCCATACTCTGTGGGTCACAAAGGCCAGTCCTAATTCAATGTGGATGCTGAATACACATAGGTGTTGGGAGCTATCTTGGATCCTTGCTACCACATATACATAGGAAATAAAATAATAATGTGATTAGATATCCAAATGAAGGTTATTGAGAGACAATGTCACAGAGAGTTGAAAGAGGGGAGATCAATGAGGCTCATAGCTGTAGAGAAGTCTCAGATGACAAAGTGGTACTGGATTTGAAATTGTAGGATTAGCAAATGTGTGGAGGGAAGAAAACATGGAAGAACAAGAGCTTTCCCGGACAATGTAACAAAGCAAGGATGACCAAGCTCAGTGCATCCAAGTATTCCTAAAGATAAGTAGTAGTAATGCTTGAGAATAAAGAGGAGCCTAATTGGGAATTGGAGTTTAATTCTTGCAGGCAATAGAAAAACATGTAACTGTCATAATGAAATGAATACTGTAAGATTAAGCTGGTAGTAAAGAAATTATTGAACTAGGATAGTGAGGAAGCCATTGGAATTATTTATATCTGAAGGGATAAAGACCTAACTAAGTTATTGCTGGCAGTTGGACATGATGGAAAAGAAGGTAAGGGTGTTGGGGCATTTTGGAAGAAGAATTAACAAGGACTAGTTGTCAACAATGCCTGAGTAGACGTTGTTGTCTTCAAATATAAATAACCTAGAGAATGAGCTACCAATGGAAATAAGAGAGAAGCTAGTTTTGGGGGCTTGGAACAGGTCAATAAACTGCTGACAAGCTTGAACAAATTGAATCTAAGATGGGACCACAAATAAATTTAAAAGGACATGTTAAAATTGTGTTTCATTTGCAGCACTTGCTATCATTTGTGAATCTCTCCAGCCACAATTTTTTATAAAGAAGCTGGTCCACTAAAAATAATTCATGTTATGAATGGTATATTTCAAACAGCTTTAGCAAACACGGACCAGTTCCATTTAATGACCTCACAATTTACATTCAATAGTCAGTTAAGATGGCAGCTTAGACAGCAAATAAGAAGTATGAGGTAAAGAAAGCTATCAAGGGGGAGAATTGTGGACTTGCTAATCTATTTTATTAACTAGTGAGGCTCTGATAATTGTTTACATTTCTTCTATGAAAACCTGTGCTATAGAATCACCAATGCAGATACTAGTGATTGTTAATTCTGTAACTGAGATCAGAGGGGTTCCTGTGACTAGACCAGTATTAATTACCAGTTAGTGATCAGTACTCATGTCTTGTGGGTATAACACATCCCAGCTCCTTCTATGATGGCAATACATATTTCTTAATAAGTCCATTTTTTAACTAATGTAAGAAAAGTACAAATATAACAAGTTTCCTTGGCACTGCTCCTTGGTGTGATGACTTGATTGATTTAAAGATTAAAAACAATCATTATCAAAACATATTTGCTAAATATCTAATTATACAAGAGCTGAGCCATAAATACTTGAAACAGTTCAAATACACTCACAGGTAAAATACCAATTTTATAATATGGTGAGTGTGATGAGATCATATAAGGAATTTAATTAAGTTTGGAAGGGAAAAGGGATAGGGTGTGAGGGTGTTTGAAACACATCAGAACATATAATACTGCATATGGCAGAAATTTAAAAAACATTTTACTATGAATATTTCAAACATAAACAATAGTGCAAAGAAGCCCTATGTACCATCACTCAGCAAAAAACAAAACAAACAAAAAACACTGTTCCACATGTGCCAAGCATTTTATATGTGTCATTTTATCTTTTTTAAAAAATAAATTTATTCTTTTTTTTTCTTTATTGATTTTGAGAGAGAGAGGAAGGGAGAGGGAGAGAGAGATGGAAACATCGATGAGAAAGAACATGCCCCCCACTGGGGATTTGGCCCACAACCTGGGCATGTACCCTGACCAGGAATCTATCTGGAGACCTCTTGGTGCATGGGTCGATGCTCAACCACTGAGCCACACTGGCCGGGCTATGTCATTTTATCTTAATATTCAAAGAGGACAAATACTTTGCCCAAGAATATATAATCATTAGGTAGTAAAGCTGGAGTTTGAAGTCATGTGTGTGTGACACACATCCTGGCTCTTTCTACAATAGTGGAACTAGAACAAGGAGAGGATGTAGCCTCCAAAACAACCTTCACAGACACAGTGTTGGCCTAATAAGTGATTTTATCATCACCTGGCAGTGCTAGAGCTCATACATTATTTAGATTATACATAGAATCAGCATAATTTTGAATCAACACATAGTTGGAAAGATAATTAAAGTACACATAACACCCACCTTCTGGGCAAATTCTTCCAAAAGATGGGTCTGAAACATCATAGTCATCTTCCAAAAGCTTCTTGAATCAAATGCGAGTACATCCATGGAGGAAAACAAGAGTAGGCAAATCACATATCTGGCAAGTCAACTGATTCTGTGGCTAAAAGATGAATTAACTGTTCCCTTTTACTGAACTGTGATAACGCTTAGCCTTGATCTAGAACATTGATTTTGATTGTGAGCCCTTAATTAGATTATAATCTTTTAAAAGATATAGGATCGTGTCTGATTTCTATTTTGCCTTTCTCCTACAGCCCAGAACTATGTTCAAGACATAATGAAAACTCAGAATATATTTGCCGAGGAATTCAATAAGTTGAATGAGACTTGGATTCTTGCTCATTTCTCATCCACTTCACTGCCTATATCAATAGGGAGAAACGTATGACCTCTGTCAGAATTGTCATGTTAAATATATAAGCATCCTGTTGTACTGTCATAGTTATAAGATGCAGGGAAATGTGTTTTCACAATAGACCCTGAGAGTTTCCTGTGACTGTTGCTAAGGCAACAGTCACAGGAAGGAAGAGAAGATATCTGGGGTCCTGTGCTGCCTGGCTCCCCTGGGGTGGCTTTTAGAGCCCTACCTTTACTCCACCAGTTGCTTCAACCTCAGCAGACTCATAGGATTCTTTGGTAACTTAAATATGGTAACAAATGCCAGAGTTTGCTCTTTATGTCTTAACAATTTTCTGTTTTACTAAGGTTGGTGAAATCAATAGTGACTGTGAAGAAGGAATGGCATAAGAACAATGCAGTGTGTCGGGGATAAACAATTTTCATTTTAAAGGTCACTCCACTGGATGAGTTTCAATGAAATGATGCCGTAAATACAGAGAATGTCTGGAGAGGGACCTTGGAAGTCAAGGAGAAAACTTTGTTAAGACCTAGCCACCTGGCTGTATTTCAGAGCATGATTGCCAACCAAGAGCAAAGAGTAAACCAGATTATTTTCAGAAGCATTCACGGGGGCCATTAAAAGTTGACGTCAACTTTATATAATAAAGACACGTTTTTATTACATAGTTTAAAATTACCACCAGGACCTGTAAAGTTAAATCTGGCATTTGAAGGAAGGAAGGAACAAAGTTTTGTGAACTGTACTCATAGAATTTTACTAGTAAACAAATCAGAAAGATCTCAAAGTCATGGTCCCATTTCCATCTCATGCTCGCATCACCCCTAGAGTATCTACACCAGTAGCCGCTTTCAGCACTCAGTGTGATCCTGCAACCATTCTGGAAATATGTCCTCCCATGATGCCAAGGGATTCCTCATCAGATGAGAGTCAGTGAATTCTGATTTTGATATTTTGTTAAGAACAATATGTTATATATATATACATATATATGTATATGTGTATATATATATGTATATGTGTATATATATATATTATTAAGCCATGAGAAAGGAAGATATCCTGCCATTTGTGACAATGTGAATGGACCTTGATCACATTATGTTAAGTGTAAGTCAGACAGAGAAAGACAAATACTGTATGGTATCATTTATATCTGGAATCTAAAAAAAAAAGTCAAACTCATAAAAAGAGAATAAAATGGTAATTACCAGGGGATGCAGGCAGGGGAATAAGATTGATGCTGCTTACAAACTAGTAAATAAGCCATAAAGATCTAATGCACAGTGTAATGAATACAGAGAACAATATTGTATTCTAATCATGAAACTTGCTAAGAGACTAAAACTTAATTATCCTGTCCTCTAAAAAGAAAGGACAATTATGTATTATGATAGAGGTGCTAAATATCACTACAACAACAATCATATTACAATAAATAAATGTATCAAATTAACATGTTGTACACCCTCAATTTATACAGTGTTGTGTGTCAACTATGTTTAATTAAAAATATGTCCTTCCTTATATTGTGAAAAAATATTGTCCCTGTAACTTCTATCCATTGGCCATAATTATAAGGCCTTTGGGCTGTTAAAAAAAAAAAAAGTATTTTCAGATGGAAAACTTGTCAATACTACTATACTGACTTATTTCCTTCTTTCTCCTGGGTCTATGTGGAAAAAGGGATGGGGATGGCAGGTTACTTAGGCACTGTTCTGTCTGTTTCCCTCACTTATACTTTTTCTCCTTCTCCCGAGAATTGGACTGGGGAGGAGAGAGGGCTGGTGAAACCAGGACAGGTTTACTTGATGGGGACTGCCATGACGTGGCACTGGTGCTCTTTGGACTTGACATGCTGAAGTCCTGTTATTCTTCCAGTGAGCCTATTGGGTGGAATCCAGATGACACCAGGCCAACTCCCTCCACATTGGTGCCTTCAGCACAAGGACAGCCACGCCCAGAGCAGCCTTTCTGCTCTGCTGTCCTGGGCAGCTGACCAGCCACAATCTTTTTTGCCTTTTGGCTTTTGTAGATGTGGGTCTGATACCAGTCTGTACGTCACAAACTCTAGACGTCCAAGTTAAGCTTAAAATTCCTGCATAGAGGGTCTGTTTTGCCCTCCTTCTGAGGCAGAGAGAATCCTGCTTTAACATACAATTACACAAATATCACCCTTCACTTTCCTACTGGACTCTAACCTTTCATCTGCAAGTCAAAATGGGATGTCAGATTCCTCTGGGACAGCACATTCCTCCTCAGCCTCCACTCCAGCCTATACTTTCTCTTGGCTGGATTCCCACCTTTTAAAATATCCTACTCCTTTTGCAGTCTACCCAGTTGCCTCTGTCTCCTTTTCCCCCCCAGCCTATTGTTTGTTCTTTAGCATCTTATTCTAGAAAGTTCTATAATGGCTTTCTGTAAGGTTAGGGGTTTGGTGGATGAACAAAATGTAACCTTGAGGTATGCATTCTCGAGGCCTGGCCAACCAAGGATCAAAGTATGTGTGTAAATAGATAAAGTATGCATGGATATGGGTTGGAACCACACTGAGTGTAAAGTATATGTGTGAATAGATAAGGTATGCGTGAACTGGGTTCAGAAAACCACTCTGAGAGTGACAATGGGCGATTTGCCCAAGCGTGAATGTGTTTGTTATGATGTATCTCTGCTGAAAATAGCGAGAGACAGGAAATATGCTGGGCTTGGCTATATGGTCAGCAGGGACGTGATCTCAAGGACTTAATTACCTAAAACACCATGTAACTGGGAACCACTTTGCAAATAAATTGGGCTGCATCCAGAGATCTGGAGCATTTGCTCCCCTGTGATGCTCCCCCTCACTCCAAGCACTGTCTGCTTGTAGTTCATTGTGTTGCAACAACCCCCCGCAGTCCGAGAGAGTCAGTAGCTTTCTACAGATCTAAAAATGTTATTTTTAAGCCTTTTTCAAAAGGTCTCATTTGATTTAATTTCTTTTCTGTAACTGAGTTTGTCTCTTGTTTCCGATCTCTATGCCCAACCACCCAACTTGGGCTCTCTCCCTTGTCAAAGCTGGGCATGCCCTGACTACACTGTCAGTTCAGACATAACCACCAGGTGCTCCTGAAATACCTACAGAGTATTTAACACTTACTTCCTGGGCAGCATGCAACATCAGGGAAATTTAGGGTCTGACCTCAGGGAGTTTTACTTTCAATGGTCAGGACAGAACACATCAAAAGGTAAGGGAGAACATTCAGTATATTAAAATATGTGATCTGACAATGTGCAGGTTTTCACTTGGACCATAAAGTTGGCTTTGTTAAAGGTGAAAGAGATTTTGAAATCTCTCTAGACCTGTGAAATCTCCCCTCTTTGTTCACAGCAGGACTACCTGTTCTGCTCTGACAATTTTGGACATGTTAGGTATTCCGGCCTTAGCCTTCCACCACTGACATAAATTTTCCCTAAACTCGTACATGAGATACACTTTTAATTTAGGTTTTGCACACATTAGTGAAATCATTTTACTTCCATTATATCTGTGCCCAATATTTAGCATCTAAATTGTTTGATAAAAACATCAGGTTCTCATCATTTCTTTTCATTCTTTTCCAGCATATAGACTTATCAGATGTTCACAGCTTTTGTGATGTTGATAATGATCTTAATGACAATAATGACACTTCCCACTTGTGTTACACTTTATAAACTACTGTCCTGTGTATTGTATTATTTGATTCTAAAAATGCATCTGTGATGATTAAGATTACACTGTTCATGACTGAACCTCTCAGAGCCCATAATAGCTCCTGTGCCTCCCACCAGCTCTGCTGCAGGCACTCCGTGGAGAACTACATCCCAGAGTGCTGTGGCTCAGGAACTCAAGGCCCCCCCGAGCCCCTTTGCTCATGCTTCTCTGACCCTAATTACAGAGCTGGTTCCTATTCTTGCTCTCGACTTTCTCCCTCAGATTTTACAAGATCCCTTGTTTCTTGGTCCTTACTCCAGAGCTCTGGCTTTGGTTCCACTTTACCCTGTGTGTGGCCTCACTACCTATTCCTGGCTGCAAACCTTTAAATCACTGTCTTAACCCTACCCACTTAGGGAGGGAGGTCACCAGCATAATTGCCAAGAAGAGGAGCCATCTAAACCCTCCAGCTTAGAGACCCTACAAGAGTTGCTGTTTTCTTCCTTCACAGAAGCATGTCTAGAGACATGATTCCCTCAGTAGAGTCGGCTCTTCCTTCTGAAGCCCTGCAGTTGTTTTTCATGTCGATTTGATGTTGATGCAAAATGAAGTCAATTTTCCATCATTTGTAATTATATTAAAGTGTGACCATCGGGACTGTGTTAGATGATGTCCAACCCCACAACCTGGGTTTCCACTATACTTCTTCTCATGACAACTGGACCACTCCTGCCCCCGTTTCCGTTCTATAAAGGATTATAAAGAGAGCTCCAGTTTTCACGAATTCTTCCTGTGAGGCAGAAGTAGAACATACTGCGTAATGAGAGTGCCAGGGACTTGCAGGAATTAAAAACTGAAGGATAAATACAGGGCTGGCAGAAAGCCTTAAGGATGAGGATCATGTCAGGAGAGGGTAGAACCCCGAGTGCAGCCTCAACAGGAAGAGTTCCCACAGCGCGTGCCTTTGGCCTGAACGAGGGCATTTCTGTTTTAGAGTAAGTTGTTCTGTATTTCCTGAGTATAAACTGTTTTCAGTGCTTTTATGTGGAGTTTACAGCATTACAGGATGTGCTTTTATTCTTGTTATTAAAATAGCACTGATTTGTTGCAAAATAAGCAAACTAACAACAGTACGAATGTGATTTATGTTTGCGGGTCATAAAAAATATAAATTGATTTCTTCATTTTTTATTGTCATCCTATTCCCAGCATCAGCATATTTTGTGAAAAGAAAGGTAAAACAATTTTTTTAAATCTATAAAAAAGAGTTTCTATAGGATGTTTAGAGGACAGAAAATTCCCCCCTTTGAGGAATTAAACCACCTCTCCCAATGGCTGAACCCGCTCTCCTGGCTAAGCGGCTGGTTCATGGGCCGAGGCAGGGTGAAGACCAGGCTGGCATTTCTGAGGAAGCTTAGGAAGCTGGTCACAGTGGGTGTGCAGCCTGGAGCTTAGATAAGATTTCCCAGAGGTTTTAGCGACTCTTCACTGATTTCCATTTGGCTGTCTCCTTAGCTGGCTTCCACTTAGCATTTCAAGCTTGGGTGACTATCCTGGTTTTCAATAGGGCCAAATCCTAAAGGAGTCTCTAAAACTCTGTCAACTTCACCTAGAAAAACACACTTTTGCATCTCATGTCATGGAATAAAGCTCTAAAAACTGGCAGTCTCACAAGGGCCTTGACCCTTTAGCATTTCAGGCCTTGGGTCTGTCACTTTTCTTCCCTTTTATAGCTTTTATAAAATGGAGTTCTGAGTTAGTCAGGCTGAGGGATGTAAATTCTCTTCAGTAAGTGTGATTTTTCTTAGCACAGTGCATTCAGATATGCAGGTAAAAGGATAACTCCCCTCACCCCCCAAAAAATAATGGATTTTCTAACTGGAGCTCCAATATAATTTGACTCTTATTACAACGCAAGGCAATAACTTAGTCCTTATCACTCAATTTTACATTCATATTTTTCTGATATTTCCTTAAACCGAGGGAGTGACTTCTTTCTCCATTTAGACTTTACTCCTGTCTATCCACCTGACGCCCAGTTCACTTCAGCCACACACCCAGGCTGCATGGCTGAGTCCTGAACATGGAAAAGTCTTACCTGTGGTCACAAATTCCCGTGGCCTCCCACAGCTATATCCCACACACCAAGAAGGTGGCTCTTTGACCGCTTCTTGTCATTGAGCCTTTCCATGTCCCAGCCTCCTTCAGCTCCTTCGGGCGTTACCTTCCACCTGGATCCCATAATCAAAATCAAAATGTAATCTGCATTGTCAGCACAGCCCCTGACAGTTCACTGCTCCACTTGGTCCCCCGCCACTTGACCCAGGCTCATGGGAAGAAGAACAGAGTTAGGGAATAACTGTTGAGTCTCCTGATCTGGCCCTGACACATTTCTGATTTTCATCTGCGTGGGACGGGCTACTGGTCAACCTTGAAATCACCTCTAACCTGCTACACACTCGTTCCTGCTTCCTATACCTCCTCAGTTAATACCCGAAATGAGAAAACAGAAAAGAACTGGTACAAATTCCCACAAATTCTTCCCTTCCAACACTAAATGTTTTCTGTTCAGTTTTGTTCACTTTCCTTGTATCCTTTTCAGTAAAACTTTCTAGGAATGCACCTCCACTGGTGTGCCTCCACCCATCTGTTGAGCGGAGGCTAAGGGGAAGGCTGATTCAAGTGGGGGAATGTCATGAATGGGGAAGCAATCTCTGCTCATGACCAATGCACAGGCATCCAGGAATTATGCCACGACTGACTGTCACACACACACACACACACACACACACACATACACAACACATGCACACACATACAAAAACACACACATATACATATACACACATGCACACACATACATACACAAAACATACACACATACACAAATACATACGTACATACATAAAAATGCACACACACAGGAGACAGGTTTGAAGACTGCTGGAATGAGACTTCTCTCAAGAAGGGGGCTGGCACGGACAGGTGTTGTTCTGATGACCCACTACCAGTGCTTCCTTCTTGGGTAATGACACCCAAATTTTTCTTTAGCAAATCAGCCTTTCTTCAGTGTTGGTGGGCCTGACCAAGGCACCCACTCCCCAGGGTGACTGAATTGGACGCGAGCAGATTAACGTGTGGACTGTTGATCTGGTTCATGCCGGCGGTGAAAGAGCGTCGTTTTGTCCCTGGAAGCCAATGTCCACAGCTCCAGAACCCAAGTCTTCCTTTTCCTTTCAACCTCAGGAGCTATCCCAGGTACTTCAATAAAGTTCTTTTTTTTTTTTAATCTTCAACCCGAGGATACTTTAATTGAACTCACAACGCTTTGGTCCGCGGCCCCACGCTTTAACTGCTGAGCCAAAGCGGCAGGGCAATAAAGTTCTTTTTGAGTTAAATTACCAGTCAGTTTATATTGCCTGCAAACAAAGGAAGCTAAATTTCACAGAATGTGAGTGAGTGGAGGTAGCATGGTATTGAAGCCCTGGTGTTGGGCGAGGAGTCAGAAAACCTTGGCTGGTTCTAGTTCTGGTGCCGACAGCTGCGATTTATTTGTTCAATGTTACTTCATCTACAGGAAGAAGATTCTCAATTGAGGGACATATCCAGATCTCCCGGGTGGTTTTTTAAAATCATGCACACTCACTTCTCACGCAAATTCTGTCAAAAGCCTCCCCTTTCCCCTCGGCCCTCCCACATATTGTCTCACCATTGAAAAGTCCAGTCCACTGAGCCTCCGTTCCCAGCACAAGTGTGTTAGAACACTCGGATGGGTTGGGTAGAAAAATAAGCTACTGGGCTAGAATACAGGGGCCAGCAAAAGTAGGTCAATAATTATAATAAATAATACAATAATTCACTAATAGTAATTCAAGAATAAACTTTATGTTTCGTGTCCTCACAACTGTAAACCTACCCACCCCTGTATTTCCAAAGGTCCTTCTAGGTCTAACACCCTTTGAGTTTATGAGATACTTTTTCAAAGATACAACTGTTTTAGACAGGTTATGAAAAAATATGAAAGCAGATGGAGATTAGGAATAGAAACAGAATCGAACCTCAACCATTGGAGGAAGGGTTGCAGAGATTGGATGTGAGTTGCCTGCCTTGAGTACAATGATAAAACATATAGCAAGTATACAGACGTCCCCGGCTGATGATAGTTTGGCTTACAATTTTTTGACTTTACAGTGGTGCAGAAGTGATAATGCATGCAGAGAAACCATACTTCCAGTTTGGAATTTCAATCTTTTCTGTGCTAGGGATATGCAGTTTGACACACTGGTGACACTGGTCAATGGCAGCCAGCCGGGCAGTCCATCAGTTACTCTATCACAAGGGTAACCAACCGGTGTTCTACAGTGCACTGTGTTGCCAGCATTTTAGGACATTGGACTTTGTGTTTTCACATCCCATCAAGTCTACAAAATGCCCATCAGCGTCTCTTGTTTCTGGTGAAAAGAGGAAGGCAATTACTCTTGAGATGAAACTCAAGATGATCGCCCAACTGTGGCTAATATGAGTATTCTGAGCACGTTGAAGGTAGTCTAGGCTGTAATGTTTGTTCTTTAGGTGTACCAAATGCATTTTCGACTTATGATACTTTCAACTTAAAATGGGCTTACTGGGGTGTAACTCCATGGTGACTGGAGGAGTATCTGTATTTGTTAGGATTTTTAAGACTCCCCATATTTTACTTCTTCAGCACAAGGGGCTTCAATTTTTTTTAAAAGACCACAAAAATAAAAACAAGAGAAAAATCTTGATTTTTTTTTTTTTATCCTCACCCGAGGACATTTTTGCATTTATCTTCAAATAGAGCGGGAGGGAGAAAGGAATAAAGAGAGAGAGAAACATCGATGCGAGAGAGACACATTGAGTGGTTGCCACCCACACGACCCCAACCGAGGCCGGGGACAAACTGCAACCGAGGTACGTGCCCTTAGCAGGAACTGAACCTGAGACTCTCTGGTCCACGGGCCGACGCTCCAACCGCTGAGCCAAACCGGCCAGGGCAAAATCTTGATGTTTAACACACTCCATATTTAGAAAATTCCAATTGCACAAACTAATAAGACGGTCCACATGGTCATACAATAGCTAACATGCAGTGTCTAAAACAAAATGTTTTTGAGACGTTTAACCAAATGCTACTGATCTAAAATAACCTGGTATCACTTTTCTGGATAATTTGTTTTTCATTAAGGAAATACATGCTAAATGTGAATAATAATAAAAAGAAAGGTAGTTCAAAACATCAAATATGCACTATTCGGCTAAAATGAAACATGAATTAAACATTGAATAGTTAAGATAGTAAAGAAATCTCTCACTAGAAATTGTAAATATATTTTAATGAGTCATCATTCCTGTTCCGATACTGGCTTCTTTTCATGCAATAATGTTAAGAATACTGAAACAAAAGCCCCAGTCTTTAACTGCCATTCATCTTTGGCACGATCAACTCCTCAGAGTTCTGTGAAATATTTATGATGAATATACTTCATTTTAATTAAGTCATCAGCTATTTTTATATTCTCTTTCTCTTTTACACACTCACGCACATATACACCACCACCACAGTATTCAGGCCAAAAATATTTAATATTAGTCAATCTTGCCACTTAAAAGAGCATACTCTTTGATCTGATATTCTCTGCCCCTAAAATTGTTTAAGGTGGTATGGAATAGACCCATATGTTTATGATGTTCAGCAATTTCTGCAAACTGTTCACCATATGTTCTTACTGGAACTTTTAAAATTATGTTTTATCCTTATTCCATCGATAATTTCGGAGGCTCGTGCATGCCTATAATTATGGATGTAACTTCATCCTCTCGGTGCTTTTTGTATACCTTTTATAAGTTCTTTTTTAATATATAACAGGTAATAAACATTTGTTCAAAGAAATTAGGTAATTAAAATTTAAAAGCTTATCATGAATTTAACTAGTTTTTTTACCCTGGCAGTGAACATCCACTTACAAAACTTCCAATTATTTCAACAATAATTGCATTGGCAGGACAATGGACTATATAATTTATGATAATAATTATGCCATTTAATTGTATGTTTCTTACCTAAGCAAATTCTTTGTGAGAATGGCTTTGGTAACACTCTGGCTTACTTCATAGTGGTACCACTCAGTCTGTTTTACAAGTCTCATTCACTATTTCATCAAGACAAAATAAAATATGTTACATGCTATAAATAGACAGGGAAGGACCAAACAAGAAGCATGATACTTTGTGAGAACAATATATCACATAGTTTCACCAATAAAGCACTCAAATTTTGGGTCTCACTTTTTGCTTAACATTGAATAACAAATTCAATGCTGTTGCATAGTTTTTGGAAAGTGATAAAGGGTATTTTCTACCATCATGTTTATGCATTTATATAATTTTTAAAGGAATCTGTGGGAAAAGGGTATATCAGGGCAATTTTAATTTTTTAGGTACATTATGAGGAAAATTACAGAGATATATATTTAAAAATTTAAGAATAACCATCAAAAACGATCTGTAGAAAGCTTTCACATTTCAACAGGGGTTAAGAAAAAAGTAGGAGCTAAAAAAAGGTAAGTAGAAAACTAAAATAAGATATATAGATAAATAATTTCACATGTCAGTAACAACAATAAATTTAAAATATGAATTAGGCTTTAAAGCAGATAGCATTGAATTTGGATTAAAAATAAAAGAAGTTGTGCTATCTATGGGAAATATGTCTAACGAAAAAAAGACAGGTTTGAAACAAAATAATTGGAAAAGATAGAGCTGACAAATACCAAACAACATAACATTACAATCAGATAAAATAGTAATTTAAGAACAAATACCACAATAAAAAGAGATGCTACACTATGAGTTTTTAAAAGACACTCAACTGTATCTTCAAAATATATAAAGTGAAAACTAATAGAATTACAAAGACAAAATCTACAAAGGTATATTTTAATTCACCTGTTAAAAATAGTTTTATAGAATATATAATGTAAATATTCTATTTAATATGGTTTTTTTTAAATGAGATTCCCACCCCCTTTTTTTTTTACTTTTAGAGGGAGAGGGAGAGAGAGAGAGAAACATCGAGGAGAGAGAACATTGATTGGCTGCCTCCTGCATGCCCCCCACTGGGGATCGGGCCCACAACCTGGGCTTGTGCCCTGACTGGGAATTGAACCAGTGACCTCTTGGTGTATGGGTCGACACTCAACCACTGAGCCACACCGGCCGGGCTATTTAATCTGTTTTTAACAGGTGAGTTAAAATCTATATTTTTGTAGATTAGATAGGTAGATAGTTCATTTATTATATTCATTGTAGATAAAATATATATAGACATTATATATATATAATAATATACAAAAATATATATCTATTAAAGATTATTTGAGGTTAGTTAAAAAGAGCTAAAAGTACCAGTTTTGTACTTTTCGTAACTGGGACACTATTTTTCCTCTATTTTCTAATTATTTTCTTTATAAGTCCCTTTATATATGTGTCACATAATTCAGTCATCTTTTGTGCAAAAGGTTAAAAATGGGTTATGTGTCACTGGAAACCATACATGTTACTCAAACTGTATTCTACTCAATGTCACTTAAACTGGGGCCAACTCATCTTCCTTAGGAAGCTATTGACCATCAGGAAAATTGATAACATCTAGGTAGAGGTCGAAGTACTGAATACATAGAGGAAAAATAAGTAAAAACAAATACAACTATACATTCTTGAAATCATTAAGAAATATAATATACATACATGTATTCACAGATTTTAGTTTTATTTTCCAAGTATACTATGTAAAAGATTTACTTTGGAGTTTCTTAAGCATAAAATTGCAAAAATTAGAAGATGCCAAAAATTTAAATGGAATGTGATTTTAAGTATTTTAAATATTTTGTATGTTACATTTCAATTTTGTAAGCTTTTTTTAAATTAAATTTATTGGGCTGACACTGGTTAATAAGATTATATAGGTTTCAAGTGTACATTTCTATGATTCATGATCAGTATATTGCATTGTATTCCCATCACCCTAAGTCAAATCATCTTTTGTCACCATATACTTGGCCCCTTTCCCTTTACTACCTCTGACCCCCTTTCCTTCTGTTAACCACTCTGGGTCTATGAGTTTTTGTTTGTTTGTTTTGCTTATTTGTTCATTTGTTACTTTCAGTTTTATATCCCAAATATGTGTGAAATCATATGATTCTTAACTTGTTCTGATTGACTTATTTCACTTAATATACTCAAGGACCATGCATGTTGTTACATATGGCAGTATTTCATCTTTTCTTATGGGTGAGTAGTATTCCTTTGTACACATGTACCACATCTTTATCCAATCATCTAATGAGGGACACTTTGGTTGTTTCCGTGTCTTGGTCACTGTGAACAATGCTGCCATGAACACAGGGGTGCATATATCTTTGTGAATAAACGCTTTCAATTTGGGGGAGTAGATACACAGAAAGGGGATTGCTGGGTACCTGGTAACTCTATTCTTAATTTTTTGAGGAACCTCCATACTGTTTTTATTTTAACTGTATCAGTTTACATTCCTATCAGCAGCAAATGAGGGTTCTTTTTTCTCTACAACCTCTCCAACACTCGTTATTACCTGTCTTGTTGCTAATAGTCATTCTAACAGGTATGAGGTGGTATCTCATTGTAATTTTCATTTGCATTTCCCTAACAGCTAGTGAAGTTGAGCATCTTTTCATGTGTCCATTTGTATATCTTCTTGGAAGAAGCGTCTGTTCAGGTCCCCTGCCCATTTTTTAATTGGATTTTTGTTTGTTTGGTGTTGAGCTGTATGAGTTCTTTATATATTTTTTATATTAACCCCTGGTTGAAGCGTTGTTTGCAAATGTCTTCTTCCATTTGATTGGTTGCCTTTTTATTTTGTTGGTGGTTTCTTTTCCTGTGCAGAAGCTCTTTGGTTTATTATAGTCCTATTCATTTATTTTGCCTTTACTTCTCTTGACTTTGGGGTCAAATTCATAAAATCTTCTCTAAGACCAAGGTACATAAGTTTAGTACCTATGCTTTCTTCTATGTAATTCATTGTTTTAGATCTAATGCTTAGGTCTTCGATCCATTTTGAGTTAATTTTTATATATGGGGACTTATATATTGAAAACTACAAAGCATTATTAAAAGACATTGAAAAAGACACAATGAAATGGAAAAATATTCTATGTTCATGGATTGGAAGAATCAACAGAGTTAAAATGTTCATATTACCCAAAGCAATGTACAGATTTAATGCAATCCCCTTTAAAATTCCAATGACATTTTTTTAAAGATATAAAACAAAAATTTATCAGATTTTTATGGAACCACAAAAGACATGAAATAGCCAAAGCAATCCCTAAAAAAAGAACAAAGCCAAAGATATCACACTCCCTGACCTCAAATTGTACTACAAAGTGACAATAATAAAAACAGCATGGTACTGGCAGAAAAACAGACACACAGACCAATTTAACAGAATCGAGAGCCCAGAAATAAACCCACAGGTATATGGGCAAATAATTTTTGACAAAGGAGCCAAAAACATACAATGAAGAAAAGAAAGATTTTTCAATAAATGGTGATGGGAAAAGTGAAAAGCCATATGCAAGAGAACGAAGCATTTCAATTTTTAATGCACATTTGTACTTCCTTGCTTTCATCTAATTTCTGAATTAACTTCAAAAAGACTGTATTTTATTTAATATCTGTTTACCTTTTTGCAAAAACTGCAGAATCATCTTTAAAATGCACTTAAAGGATGACCTTACTGACCAAAAAGAACTCTCTTCCTCTTCAGTTTAAGTGCATAGATACACATTTCACCCTGAATAATATCGAGCATTGGAAAGAGAAGCAACTTTTTCCTTGACACTTGGTGGCAATTTTTGCTTTGAGCAGTTATTCCTGGAGTTCAAAGAAATTTTCTTCAACAGAGCACCGAAGTAAGTATTCCTGAAATAGCAGTATCCAACGAATGTCATCCTGTGCTACTTCTAACTACCTTAGCTAGCCAGCATTGTGTCCACACCCATGTTTGCTCTCCCAGACCTAATATAATATTTTTTGTATAAAACCAGTGAATAAGAGACCAGGAAAGGGGAATCAAACGTGAGAAGTTTGGGGGAGGAGGCAGATAATTTTAAATAGAGTGGCAAATTCTGAAGAAGATGAAGGAGTTAGTCATGTGGAATTCTGGGAGCAGAGTATAACAGGCAGAGGGAACAGCTGGTAGAAAGGATACAATTATCCATATCACACTGAATTATATCATTCTTCCTGATTAGAATATATACACATGCTCTCACATTCAAATATTTTATTATGCATATTTGAGCTTTATTTGAGGAAAAGGGTTTTTCTCTTCTCCCTGTGGCAGATGGTTTCACATGTTTTGGAAACATGGTAAGGAAGACAAAATACATCTGAAGACCTTAACATTTGCATGCAATACAGATACCTTATCTTCTTCATTGTACATTAAGAGATTCAAGCACCATTTGGAAAATGCAGAGGCAGACACCATATTTTCTTTGCTTCAGTACTTCCTTTCATTAAATTAGAGTTACCCAGCTGTTAGTGCTGCACTGTTACCCTTAGGGAAGTTCTTTTTTTTTTTTCAAAGGAGGGAGGTTTCCGTGAAACTCTACTCGCAGGTTTCTCTTCAGTACAGGAGAGTTCATAACCAAAAGAACTGAGTTTTCTATTGACAAATAAAGTCAGTCAATGAAGTATTCTAGATCAGTATATTCTCAAATATTATCTACACAGGTGCTAATTCACTATAATTTGGTGTTAATATTTTTTTAAAAGGCCACGATTTTACAAAGAAAAAAAAATACTCTCTCATATCTAGCTTTTTTTGGCCAATACTGACCATCTTTCAGTTTTTATTAAGCTATTTCTATTTCTTAAAATGATCTTTACCATATCCATCCAGTTTAAACTCGCCATTAGTTATCATATTACACCTTATTTTAGTTCTTAAACAAAAATTTACCACAGTCTGATATACTTTAGTTTATCTGTCCATCAAACTACTTGTCTATCTGATCCGATTCCCTCTTGAGAACAAGGGTCTTTTCTACATTATGTGGTTCCATACTCCATGCACCTAGAACAAGGCCTGGCATATATTGTAGGCACTTAGTATGCATTTCTTAACAGATAGACAATATCATAACAGTCTGAAATAATGAGTAAGATTTAATTTCATAATTAAAAATATACAACAAATTTATCAGCTCATATTCTAGATTTTATAACATTTCGTCAAACATTTGCAGAACTCAGAATTATTCATTCCTCTTAATCACCTTTAAGATAGTGAAAAAAATGAAATTAAGATTTTAACTTATAAGGAATGATACATGCACATTATTATGGGAAAAAAATGAATGTCTCCTATAGAATTATTGATGACTTTTTGTAAAAAAATATATATATATATTTGTAACCTTTTCTTATAAGAAAGCTTATCAGGAGATTTAAATATATATATATATGTTTTTATTGAATTTTAGAAAAAGAAGGAGGGAGAGGGAGAGAGGTAGAAACATCAATCAGCTGCCTCCTGCATACCCGCTACTGAGGATCGAGCCAGCAACCCGAGCAAGTTCCCTGACTTGGAATCGAACCAGAGACCTCTGCGTGCATGGATCAACACTGAACCACTGAGCTACACCGGCTGGGCAGGAGATCTGTTTTTTTAAGTAATAAGCATAAATGATTGTGATACTTCGATGGCTCAGCTGAAAGTCAAATGCCCCTAAAAATTCTGTATTATTAAAAAAATTCTTCTACACAGGTTAAAAAGATATTTGAGGGAAAACAAAATAAACAAATAATTCCCAAAGGTTAGAAATGGCATTGGTATTGATATCTTTCAGTGGGAAAACTGGAGGTTAAAAATAAATGATTGATCATATAGAACAAAACTTAACAATAGAATACAACAGGCATGGAATGAAGTTTCTTCTTTCTCCATCTCCATCTGTCTGATATCTGAGATTAGATTTTCAAAGCACAGTAAATTTGCTTATCTTCAAGGAAAGAGAAATATAAAAAAAAATGAACTTTGAAAATTACTGCCAAATTAGAAACTAAATCTAGGTATAGAACTTCAAAAAAAATATTCAGTTTCAATCTCAGACAGAATTCTTTTGGCAAAATATAAAATTATCATACAAAACATGAATGCTAAAATAATTTGAAAATTGTCTAGATATGTTTCTCATCATCTTAACTTCAAACATCTGAGCTTGAAGAGAAATAGAACTTCTAGTTTCCCATAGGCAAATCGTGGCCACTTAACTTCAAATTCTCCCACATCTATTCTTCTCCCAAACCTTCATATCAACAAAAAGAACAAATGAAATCACCCATAACCTGTAACAATAGCAGAGAGACTGAGAATACTGAAATTTTGATTTACATAAAAATAAACATTGGATTAAAAACCATGGTAGAGGGTCAGACAAGAATTGTGTAGAAAAGAACAGAATACACTAGGACCCCAGTAGTATGAAATACATATAATATTGTCAGGATTTATCCTCAGAACAGGAGAGTTGCATCCTGAGTGGATGAATACTAAGAAAAAAATCGAAGGCCTGGTGGATCAGAGCTCTGACAATAGGGGAGAAAGAAGGAAGCACCCTGGAATGAGCATGGCACCAGCAGACACATTCTTAGGAAGGATTGCTTCTGGGAAAGAACATGACAGTTTGCTTGGGAAAATGTTACCTAGAGGCTTGGTGGTGAAGAGAAGGAAGGAAACAGCTGATGATAATGGCTTCATAGAAACAAAATAATACCAAAGCAGCAGGGGAAGTTGAACATCTTTTCCTATATCTGTTGGCTGTTTATATATCTTCTAGGGGGAAGTGTCAGTTCAGGTCCTCTGCCCGTTTTTAAATTAGAATGTTTGCTGATGATTTCTATAAGTTCTTTATGTATTTTGCATATTAACGGCTTGTCAGTGGCTGAATACTCTCTACAAGGATAAATACCAACATTTTATTTCCATGGAATAGAAGGAAGTTCAAACACATCTTACCATGACAACAAGAACTCTTTAATAAACCTCAAAATCATCATAAAGTTTAACGTAAAGTGTCAAAAAATCCAAGACCATAAGCATGTTATCATGATTTTATGTATAACTCTCGATGGCCAATAGTGACTCAGAGGAAGGATTATCACACGGAATATATGAAGAAAATGGGATGTAAATGTGATACATAAATGTATGCTTTTGCTGGCCAGCAAGCAGAGTTTATATTCATATCTACTTTTTTAAAATTCCCAAAAGACTTAACATTAAACTGATAGGGCTACTTATACATGAAGAAATATTGAATTTAAAGAGATAAAATAATATTAGTTTTATTTCTTGAATACTTACTAAATGCCTGCTCTATGTCAATGGCTGTCTAATTCCTCAGGACACACATATATATGATATAGTTTTATTTTTCTCTCAAATGGCACAGAGAATAGTGATTCCACATAATTTATTAATTAAATACATTGTTGTAATTATTTTCCATTCCATTGACTTCTACACTCAATGGTGTATTAAGCATTTTCTATCATTACCCAAACTTATAGGAAACCATAATGTAAATCAAATTTTCTATGGAGACTATGGGGGTAGAGGGGGATGGCTGAAGACAAGAGAATGTGGGAAACAACTGCTTTGAAGGGCAAGGTAGAAGAAAGAGACCAGCAAAAGAGACATCAGCCCAGCCAGCGTGGCTCAGTGGATTGAGCATCATCCCATGCACTGAGAGGTCCCGGTTCGACTCCAGGTCAGGGCACATGCCTGGGTTGTGGGCTCGATCCCTAGTAGGGGTCATGCAGGAAGCAGCTGATTGATGTTTCTCTCTCACATAGATGTTTCTATCTCTCTCTCCCTTCCTCTCTCTCTAAAACCTCAATAAAAACATATTTAAAAAGCAAAAAAGAAAAGAAAGCCCAGCTGGTGTGGCTCAGTGGTTGAGCATTGACCCATGCACCAAGAGGTCGTCGATTTGATTCCTGGTGAGGGCACATGCCCGGGTTGTGGGCCTTATCCCCACTAGGGAGTATGCAGGAGGTGGGCAGTCAATGTTCTCTCTCATCAATGTTTCTATCTCTCATTCCCTCTCCCTTCTTCCCTCTCTAAAATCAATAAAGAACAAAAATTTTTTAATAAAAAATAAAAGAAAAAAAAATATTTTAAAAAAGAGAGAGACATCAAATAAGTGAGAATATTAAACAGGGTAAGGGAAATAAATGTAAACTTTTTAAGCCTGTTTTCTTATATGAAAAATAGAAATAACATATTTAACTTGTGTAATTATTGGAAGAAAAGAGGGTTAATACAAACAGAACTGTTAGTATAATACTTGATATTTAGTAAATACTCATAGATATTGTTTTTTGTTTGATAAGAAACCATAGTAATTTGATGCTCAAGAAACAAAATCTATTGCTACATCGTAAGCTAATTTCCTTGTCAGCAACGGTACCTGTGATACTTGCTCTTTGAACCACTGCTTATCTTACTTACTTAAATAGAGAAATGAAAACACGAAGATCATACACAGATGACTTGTCCCACTGTATTTTTACTGAAGAGACGTATTCCAGGCAAAGAGTCTCTTCCACTTTTTCAAAACATTCCCTTCGCTGATGAACTCATGAGCTATTGTGATGGTCTTCACCAAGAAATGGTCTGGGAATCACAAGGAAAACTTTGGGTCACGTCACAAAGAATAGCACAAAACGTAAGAAGTGGAAGTGTCAGGGAGCTATTTCGTATCCATGAAGTTTGCGATGTTCTGTTGATGTGGGAGGTTTCACAAGCTTTGCTTTTACCTAAGGGGTGGTGGAGAATGTCTAATGACACATTAACATCTTTGTCGAGGCTGCTGCGACTTCTAGACTCCGTGTTAATTGGGATTATGCTGCTGGTATATTTAGACTCCCACTACAATTTTTTAAACATTAAAAACAAGTGATTTAAGAGAAGCCAAGCATAAGACTTAAGGTGCTAGAGGTATTTCAGGAAGGACACCACCAAATTAAAAATAAGTTTCAAGCGTGTTCATGATCGCTGATTTTCTGTGGGCCACGTGCTGTCTATTTTTGTATCACCAGATGCCTCCTTCCGCGTAGTCTTGTTTTTATTTACATAGCGAAGTTATTTCTAAAGTTGACAGAGATCTGTCAATTTGTGCTAATTTTGTTGAAAGAAAATTTACTAGTATCGTGTGATAGCAACTTCTATCCCATTTACCCAAGCAGCTCACTTTGTGAGGTGAGTTGACCTAACATCAAAGTTGGAAATAGCAAAGCTCCATCAACAGCTTAGGAGGGGAAGGCCTTGCTATTCAGCTCATTTTGAGATCTCTTCACCACCCACTGGCTAATTAAAACTTGAGCAGACTTATTCAGCTCGAGCAATCAATAAATCTTTTCCAAAGCCACTTACTAAATAGTGTTTTTCCTAAATTTCGCATTTTTGCTGGACTGTTCTCAGCATAGCCAAACAACTTTGACAAAGAATTTCCTCTAAGCTTTGATGTTTGAGGACATTATTTCTAAGGAGAAAAAAGATAAGCTCTGTTAGGTCAATAAAGCAAGAAATTGGTTTTTATCACAAAGTTATTTTAATGATTAGTTATACCGTAATAGGTATATGAACAAAGCCAATGAACATATAAAAAGGAACTCGATTCCATAGTAATCAGGGAAATGCAAATTAAAATCAAATGAGATAATATTATATACCCACCAGAATGACTAAAATAAAAATGATAGACAACACAAGCATTAAAGAGCATGTAGGAAAACTGGAACCATCATTGGTGGGAGTGTCTGTTTGGTGCAGTTACTAAAGGTGAACACACACATACCCTATTAATCCACAGTTCCACTCCCAGGCATTTACCCAACAGAAGTGTATATGCATGATCAGCAAAAGCCACATTCAAGAATGATCACAGCACTACTAATCTCTAATCATTTGGGGTGATGCTCTCCCTCCCAGTGCGTATGTTTTCTTACACGCATATGCTGACCAGTAAGCAGTTGAATATTCCTGGGGACTTCACTGCAGATCTCCAGGCTTCTTTGTGCAGTCTCTCCTTTCCTGTGCTCTGTCCTATTAACTATAGTCACCTTGTTCTGCCTGGACTCTCAGCTCCATCTCCTCCATGTGGGAATCTGACAGCCTCTGTGTTGGTTCCCTGCACCATGACCCGGAAACTCTCTAAGGTCATAAGCTGGAGCAATTATAGAGGCTCTTCATTGGTTTTCCATTGGTCATGGAGCAGGTTCCAATGTCTTGAGAACCTTTGTTTCATATACTTCACCCATTTTTTAAATCAGAATTGGATGAATCCAATCTCCATTACTCCTTATTGTCCAGGAGCTAACATTGATACCAGACACAATGGGTCCAAGGCCACCTATCACTACTTGAGCCAAATTAACCATATATGAATGTTTATTCAAATAATACCAGTGGTTTGGAGAGAGCAGCAGGTCATCTTGTAAATTCTGCTCTAACCTCTCACATTAGCTGGCTGATTATATAGGATAAGTAAGAGGGGCTGCGTGCAAGGGGGGTGGGGGCAGAGTAAGGGCTACAGGGTCTGTGATCCCCGTGTCTCCTTCTAGGAACATGAAGTCCAATGACAAGGTAGTTCATTTTCTATGATGTTATAAACAGCTCTGTCCGTTCCTGGGATGGGAGAATGATCAGCATTCCTGAAACAAACTTCTGGAGGGGGTCAGGGTCCAGGCAGAGCAACCAGATCAAAGTGTGTCCTGTCCTTTGTTTGTTCTCAGAGTGTATTTTCTTTTCTGAGTAATGGACCATCCAGGCTTTGAGGCATCTTATCTCTTTACAGCCCCGTTTGTCTTCTTACTGCACATCCTCGTTTCCCAGGGTGTGTAAGAAGCCTCTTATCTGTAGTTAGTAAGGTGAATAATCTTCAAACATCTGTGTTCCTGTTTCTATTACGTGTCCTTCCCCCTATCAATATCCTTAGGAATACCATTTTCACCTGACGGAACAACTGAGGGCCAGTCTATGATTCTTCAGAAATGGGTGTTTGGCAGGCATTTTCTCTAGAATCGACAAAGTGATCCTGTCACTGCAAGAAAAACAACTGACAGCATTTGTTATCAGTGATAAAGTTCAAGCTTTCAAGCAAAATTTAGAACTTCAGAAAATGTGTATCTGCTATCATGAACTTGACAGTGTCTCAGTACGTAAACACTTTTCTGAGGAAATCAGTGGTGATTGTATTACTGTGATTTTTTATTATTGCATACTGTACTGTGTCAACATGAGAAAGACTGCATTACCTACAACACTAATATTTTCCAAATAACCCAATGCCTGATGTTACAAAACCACGCATGGGTAAAACATCTATTTTAAGCACAAGATAGATCAGTGGATTTTAATGTAACATCATTAACAGGGTTTTAGATTCTGAGCTGCAATTAAGTTTTAAGAAACTTCTTGAGTTTTAGTGTAGCATCAAAGATGAGTGTACACAGTTATTTGAAAAGGTATTATAATATTCTCCCTTTTCAAAATAAAGACTTTTATTTGACCAGATATTCTTCGTATTCTTCTATAAAAATATGCTGTGACAGACTGAATTCAGGAACAGACATGAGAATCCCAGTATATTCTATTAAAGCCAGGCATTAAATTGATTTTTAAAATGTAAATCAATATCAATCTTCTCACTGTATATTTTTGTTTTAGAAAATAGAGACATTTCTTATAAAATAAATTATTTATGATAACTTGTATTGGGTTTATTATTACTATTTTTAAATGAGATACTTTTTAAAAATTTATTTTAATTTCTATAATGATAAACATCAAGACAAATCAACACAAAATAAAAAGTCATTTGAGATCTCCAATAATTTATAAGCAACTAAAGCGTTCCTGAGACCACAAGGTTGTTGAACCTCTGTTATAGAAAACCACAGGCCAGAGGTCCTCCTTATAACTCCCCTTCCTTAATGCTTCCTCATGTGAAATTCTCTTCCTAGTCTTCTGCTTTCTGCGTGAGCTCAGTCCTCGGTTCTTCTTTCGTCTATTCCTCTCATTAACACCCTGGCTCTGTTAACAGGGTCCTGCCCTAATGTCCCTCGCAGTTGAAAATTCATCTCCATATCCCACTCTCCAAGTCAGGCATCAGCCACTGATGCCCGAACTACTTCATGCAGGGTGGGCCTACCTGGTCTCTGTCCCTTGGCCCCTCACAGGTAAGCTTTGGCTCCACAGCCTTGTGTTCCTTCTCTTTCCCTGCTGTGTGACTCATGTTCACCAGGGCATCTCCAACGGTCTTTTCAGTTTTGTGTTCTTACTGCCTGCTGTCAATCTATCTGCCCCTTTCTGAATTTCAGATGCTGTTCCCCACTTTGCCAAAACAGATGAATTCCGAATTTTGATAGATAAAAATAATTGTACACTTCCAAAGAGTGTTTGCATTTAAAAATATTTTTACAGAGGCACTGCACATCTTTAGTGAAATTCCAGTAAGAAAATATACCTTCCAGTAGGGATGGGCGTGTGCATACTGGGGGTAGGAAGCTGATTAGGGATATGGGAAATTTCCCGGTGCTCTGCAAACCAAACAACTGTCTACTCTGCAAATGAGAAACTCCTCCTGGTCTGCTCCATTGCAGAGACACAGAGCCTGTGGAACTTTGTGCCTACTCAGAGCCTCAGGACTCCCAGGCATTTTGTATATTGTAACAAGACCATAACATTTTAGTTATTGTTTAAATTATTTTCCAAAGTGTCTTACATTGAAAGTGTTGTCTCTGAAGCTGTTCATGCCATTTTCTCGTACAACAGACTCACAATCTCTCCCTGAAATTAATTCCAACTCACACACAATTTGTTACCCAGAAGAGTATAATGTTATTTCTCTGAAGTTACTTTCTATCATTAAAAAAAAAATACTATATGAGATCTGTCCTTGAGGTGGGCAAAGGAAGGGGGGGTAGGGAGGAATAAAATCCTCATCAGAGTTTTCCACCCAGATAAATATCTCAATCCACGTTATTCTAACAAATATTTGAAAGGGTCTATTGTCTGCCTCCCCTTCCCCCACCCAGTAGATAAAATGCCATGAGGTTAAAAAATAAGGGAAAAACCAAAACCAAAAACAAAAAACCTCTTGCTCTAACTTGTACCAGATGCTCCTTGATTGTATCACAGCTGTGCAAAGATTGAATAAACAGGAGTAGGATTTCCCAAGGAAATTATCTCCTTTTTCACTTTGTCACTATTAATGTTTCCCTTCTCATTTGAAAGTCTGGCAATCTAGATCACAAAGTATTTAATTCCTGAGTACTCTGTGCTTGGCATAAGGCCCCATGGTTATTGTCTGACAACATGAAGTCAAACACTGATGAACCAAGTTCAGCATCATGTGTGACTCTTGCTGATGCCATTTTCAGCTCAGAAGCTCTCAGAATTATGGCTGGCAGGTAGTAGTTGTGCTTCCTTAATTTAAAAGATTAGTTTTTAACCTTTGATGGTGTTGTTACCTTCAATAAATTTATTCTCCATTTTATTATCTTATTCTATCTTTATTTAAAATAAGAAAAGGGGAGAAACACCCTTGTGCACATCTTAAAGGTATTTTGTCCTATTATTCTACTTTGAAAAGAATGACCCCCATCTGTTTTTGACACTCTTGTGATATTGATAGCTTCTATGGATATCTAATAACATGCCTACCCTACCAAATCAAATTTGTCTTCCGTGAAAAGCTCTCAAAATTCAGTATGTCACTTCTTAAGAATATCTTCAGGTACTTCTGTTTCCAATAACATGGCAGATTAGTCACACAGAACAATACTCCAAGTGCTGGATGTACTGGAAGAAAATTCTGGGAAAATATTTTAAGATATGTAAAACACCTTTCTAAATGGACTTTTAATAAATCAGTAAATCCTCAAAGCTCCCAAAGGAATGAAACCAGGAAATCTTAGCAGGTCAGAAGCTCCGCAGCTGCTTTTCAGCTGGAGGATGACTGCTCGTCTGTCGTTATCTTGGGCTCCCACTGTGTTCTGTTATGAGGGGTGAGAGAGAAGAGATACAACTCACGATGTCCAAGGTCGGGAATGTAATAAGAGATGGGAACTCACAGAGTGTGGACCCTGAGTGGGCTGCACTCACAGTAAATGTGATCATTAGATTAGGTAAGGCTCCCCACGCAAAGGGGAGCCTGAGAAAATTTTCTATCTCAGAGCCAAGTGGAGGGAAAAATCATTCTTTGCATTTTTATAATAACAAACTGTCCCTTGCAGTGCATTTGAGATAAGAATTCACACTACCTGGGGGATTCAGAAACTCCTCATAGAGTTTAATTTAAAGTGGTAGCAGGCAACTGGCAGAATCAAACTCAAATCCCTGTAGGATTCAACTTCAACCCAGGTCTCAGAGAAAAATGAACAGCTCACTGCCCAAATTCCTTCGACAGAAAAGAAAATAAAGAACTATGGTTGAGAAGTAGCAAAAAAAAAAAAAAAGCTGTCAACAAAGGGAAAAAATTCAAAATTAATTTAGATATTGAAAATATCAAACACATAGTATATAATAGCAATGTTTAATAAAGGAGAAACTTGTAAATATGATCAGGGAATACACACATTTGCAAAGAAGCCAAATAAAGCTTCTAGATATATAACAATAAATATTGAAATAAAACATTCAGTAGAAAATTAAATAGCCAATTAAATATAGCTGAAGAGAGAATTATTGACCTGAAGAATAAATATGAATAAAGTATCTAGAATAAAGTTTCCAAAGACAAGGAGGTAAAAAGATGAGAAGACATACAAAATGCAATGAGAAGTATTAACATGCATCCAATCACTATTCCAGAGGGAAATAATACAGAGAATAGGACATAGACAATATTAAAAAGAAATAATCATCAAATGCACACATTTATAATAGATTCCAAGAACACAAATAAATATAAATCAATTTCTAGTCTCACCCCAAACAAACTATAGGAAAACAAAGATAAAGAAGAGATTTTAAAAGCAGTCAGAAGGAAAAGACATTTTTCTAAAGGAATGACAATAAGGCGGACCACTGAATCCTTAACAACAATAATGGAATCCAGAAATGAAGGAAAATATATATTTAATGACCCTAGAAAACAATCATTTTTAATCTAAAATTGTAAACCCAGTGACACTGTCTTACAAGAAAGAGGATAAACACATTTTCAGATAAACAAGAACTGAGAGGGCCGACTACTGAATACTTTCATGAAAGGAAAATGTAGGGGTGTATTTTAAGTAAGAGAAAGAGAGTGAGACCAAATGAGAGTAGGGCGGTGAAGTGGAGGAGGAGAATGGTATGCAGAGATAGAGAGATCCTGGATAATAAATGGGAATCTAACAGATCCTGACTGTATAAAACATCTATAGTTATATCTCGTTGGTGGGGAAAATAGGTTGAACAAAATTATTGGTCAAAACAGCATATAGGTTGGAGGTGAGTGACTGCATGAAAGAATTCTAAACTGCTTTTAATGTGTGAAAAATGAAAAAAGTAAGTTAAAAAATTTTTAATTAGCACCTGGCTGTTGTGGCTCAGTGGTTGAGTGTTGGCCCATGCACCAAGAGGTCAGCAGTTCGATTCTTGGTCAGGGCACATGCCCAGGTTGTGGGCCAGATCCTCAGTGGGGGGCGTGCAGGAGGTGGCCAGCCGGTGTTCTCTCTCATCGATGTTTCTGTCCCTCTCTCCCTCTCCCTTCCTCTCTCTCTAAAATCAGTAAAGAAAAAAAAAATTTTTTTTTAATTTAAATTAGCTAGGCTAACAAGGTTTAGAGTATCTCACATCAAACCAGTTGAGGGAAAAGTTAAATGAGAATAGGGAAAAAAAATCCAAAAGAAGTTTTAAAAAGAGGCATAAGAAAGAATAAAAAAAGTGAAAACAACAAAAAGCTTGATGGCACAGATAAATAAATCCAGAGACAAAAGTCATCACTCTAAACGCTACATTTTAAAATTTTAATTTTCAAAGTAGATTAAGAGAGAGTCTGGTTATATATTGCCTACAAGCAAAATACAAAATATAAAGTCACTAAAATATTAAAAGCAAATGATGAAAAATGTATATCAAGTAAATACCAAGTAAAAAATAAATATCAAGTAAAAAAAAAGGAAAGCTAATATAAGGCAAAGGGTCTTTCACACTGAAATAAGCAAACACACAAACAAAAAATATTTTTAGAAGTATTATTTATGATAATGATTATGATAAGATTCAATTTGCCATTAAGATATAACAGCCTCAAACTATATAACTAAAACTACATTTAAGAAAATAGCCTCAAACTGTAATTAAAGAAAGATTAAGAAATATACAAGGAGAATATTATCAAGGCAGAAATTTTCAACAAATTTCTCTCATTAGTGTAGAGATAACTTGGATAAGACTATACAAGAGTTGAGAAAAATATTGATCCAATGAACATATATAAAACTTCATATGCATTAACAGTAAAATGAATTTTTTAGACCATATAGAACATTCAGTATTCATAAAAAATGACCACATGCTATACCCATAAGTTTAACCTCAACAAATTATAAAAGATTGGGTGAAAAAAGTGAAGGAAGTAATCAAAAAACAAAACAAAAACAGTAAAGAACACATAGACAGAGAAACCAGTGTGGTGATTACCGAAGGGAAAAGGGGTGGGTGGATGTGGAGGAGGAGGAAGGGTGAAGTGGGGAATAATGGAGACAGAAGGAGTTTAGACTTTGGGTGGTGAACACACAGTACAATATGCAGATAATGTATTATAGAATTGTACACCTGAAACCTATACAATTTTATTTATTTATTTTTATTTATTTATTTTTAAAATCCTCACCCGAGGATATTTTTCCATTTATCTTCATGTAGAGTGGGAGAGAGAGAGCGAGAGAAACATTGATGTGAGAGACATATCAACTTGACCCCCACCAGGGCCAGGGACCAAACCGCAACAGAGGTATGTGCCCTTGACCAGAATTGAACATGCAACTCTGGTCCGCAGGTCGACGCTCTAACCGCTGAGCAAAACCAGCCAGGGCTATACAATTGTATTAACCAATGTGTTAACCCAATAAATTCAATAAAAAAATTTTTAAAAGATCAGTATGTAACTCACCTCCTTTGACCTTAAAAAAGTTAAGTTTGAAATAACAAAGAATAGCTAGAAAAATAATTATGCTTCGGAATTTCAAACTTTGTGAAAAATCTATATATGTGTGTACACATATGTGTACATGTATGTATATGCATGTGTGCATTGAAACATGTATGATCATATGTGCATATATACACATTTATTTATATCAGTGTTGAAACAATATGGTAATATATAGGAATACTGTATCTAAATATGCAGGCATAAGGAGTTGCTTAAAATTGTGTAATGGTAAATAATATTAGTGAAAAATAGAAGTATCATTTAGCTGCATTTCCCTTCAAATCAATATATATTAAAATTTGATATTAAATATATGTATGTGTGTGCATGTATTTATAAATGAATAAATAATGCTTTCAAGTGTAAATATGAAAGAAGATACAACTATATACTTATATGATTTTAAAAATTCATTTAAAAATATACAGTTGAAATTATTTCACTGCATATAATCACCTTATTTTACTTGTGTCTTCTTCAAAGAGCCCTCCAGATATTTCAATTTTGGCCAATAATTTGTTAGGAAATAATTAACTGCCTCATATTCTAAAGATTCATTAGTAATTTCTCTATTTCTTTAAAGGCTTTAACCAGGTTTCTGAAAATGTATGTATCACAACATTTATAGATGAGAATATGTATTTATAAACACTATGAGTGATTTCTTGGGAACATCTGAACACTCATTTTCAGTAAGCAAAATTCATGCCTCTTATAATCATGCAGAATGAACTTTTAAATTTCCCTAGACACTCTTTGGAGAATGCAAGTCTTATTTACATTTGTAATTATTGTGGTGGGATAGTGGATATTGGTATTATTTGGTAATTACTTTGATATCTTTTCTAAATGAAAATCGTATATAGTATGTTATTCTAATTGTATGTAAATGTGTACACCGAAGTAGATTGAGGAGGTGATAAGGAAATTTCATTAGAAGTGAGGTATTTAAATAAGTTAACTGTGACATGCATCACTGTCAGAAGGTGATTTAGGAGGGAGACCATAAGGCTAATTTGCAATTATGATAGCAATGACCTGTTTATTGCAAATAAATGTAGAAAATAACATGAAATATAGCAGGAATTACCAATTGCCACCTCATGGGAGTTACCCTAACCTGAAAATATGAAACTCAGTATCCCACCTGTATTAGGTGCTGAATCAATCCTTCGGATAAACAAACAAATGTGTGCAAAGAAAGTGATCTATAGTTGGGCCATTTGCAACGTCTCCAAATCTTGAAAAAGGGGAAGAAAGGAGAGAGAGAGAGAGAGAGAGAGAGAGAGAGAGAGAGAGAGAGAGAGAGAGAGAGAGAAAGAGAGAGAAAGAGAATATCCTTACAAATGAAGAGGATTTTCTGTTCGGTGAAGACTCCACGGTGCATCCCTCCTGCCCCAAAGCATTATTTTAATTGATCATTTTCAATTACATTTTTTCTTTTTCCAACTAATAGTAATAATAACTACAACTTATTGGGGGCTACTATGTGCCAAATAGAGGAAAAAATAAGGTAGAAAAGGGGGGGATGAGGATTAAAAGGCACTTAATTTCAATTAAAAAAGTATAGTACACAATTATATGAACAAAACAAATGATAAGGAAATAAAAACAAACATATAGATTCTTAGTTTCCCATTAAGCTATACCGGATTGTGAGGTAGCATTCTAAATGTTGTTTATTCATGTTTCTCTCCAAATGTAGATCATCTTGAAATTTTCTTTTTTTTAAATTTATTAATTTATTTTTGTTACAGATGTTTCTCCTTTTTTCCCCATTGACACCCTCCTCCCCGACCCTCCACCCCTTCCCCAGCTTTGTTGTCCATGTCCATCAGTTATGCATACATGTGTATAAGTTCTGTGGTTTATCTCTTCCCTCCCCCCACCCCCTCATCTTGAAATTTTCAATGTATATATTTTAGACATTTTTATCCAGAATCACTTTATAGGTGATATCAAAAGTTGTAAGATAGCTCTGGCTGGTGTGGCTCAGTAGTTAAAGCGTTGGCCTATGGACCGGAGAGTCCCAGGTTCGGTTCCCGCTAAGGGCGCATACCTCGGTTGCAGTTTGTCCCTGCCTCGGTTGGGGTCGTGTGGATGTCTCTTTCACATCGCTCTCTCTCTCTCTCTTCCTCCCTCTCTCCCTCCCGCTCTATCTGAGGATAAATGCAAAAGTGCCCTTGAGTGAGGATAAAAAAAAAAAAAAGTTGTAAGACAGCATTATAAAATGGAAATGTTCAAATAGACTTTATGAGAAAATAAAAGATCAAACAAACATATTTGATTGTTTATTATGTGCTAGGTGAGATTTATTAAAGTATAGCATGTATTAGCTCATTTAATGCTCACAACAACCAGATGCCTTAAATATAATTATTATTCCAATTTTACAGATATTGGAAGCAAAAAGTTAAATAATTTGCCCTAATATTTACTTTTAATAAGTGGTAGAATTAAGATTTAAATAAGGCAATGATGCTTCTATTCTACTTACTAAAAAACTGCTACGGGTGTCTACTTTGTCTATTTATACCAGCTAATTGACTCACTTGATTTCTTATTGCATCTATACAGTAATGATCATCCTAAGAGGCTAATTAGAATCAAGGCTAGAGAAATGAGGTCACTTGTAGAGGTGCGGTCCAATGAATATGGGACAGGGAATGGAACTCCCCTTTCCTGACTCTCAAATGTGGGCTCATTTTTCTTCTGAGCAGCCAGAGGTTGAAATATGATTCACACCATGAGACCTGCTTATTTGTGATATTTGTCCAGATAGATTTGTTTGAATGTAGAGAATTATTCAGGTCTATTCAAATACAGATACAACACTAAGTAGAATAAATAAAACAAGGGACTTGTTAGACAATACTGATAAAATGTGTCACTTGAATCAGTGATGCTTTTAGTATAAATGTCTAACATTCCAAGCCTTTGAATTAAATTACAGTCTCAGTAACACTGATACTCAAATCTGGAGGCTTCCAGTGCTCCACTAACTCTTGTGGAAGTCCAGATCTTTCTGGAGTTCTTGTTCTTAAAGTATGTCTGGGAATTCCCAAATTCCCAAATATGTCCAAAAAGGACATGTTCTTCTTAAGTATATGTCCATGCGTCAGTCTATCATAGTCACTCATTACTGGTAACCAGCGGTCATTGCTCAATGCTAGTCCCTGCCCACTTTCCACACAGAACAATAAATGCTCTAGGGGAGTGCAGGAGACCATGGCCCTTCCCTGTGTGTTAAAATCCGTGGAGAAAGCCCAAGCTACTCAGTCCCTCGGCATTGCCAAACTTCAACAAAGCTCTATTTTAATGAAGAGCCATTCTTCTTCCCAGGTGCTCACAGGCCCAAGACTAATATATGTTCTGCTCCGGTGCCACACTCACCACGCAAGACTGCTTCTTCTCTGGTGATGCATTGTTCTCTCTAGGCATTAGAACGTCCTGCTTAGATTCAGTCTTGCTTCATACCAATTACAGTGGCGGATAGAATGGTCGCCCCATAGCAGAACCCCTAGTTTATCAGTGTGGGAAACAGATGTATTGTGGGAAAGTAGGGGAAGATGGGAAATGGAGGTCTGTTTCACAAGACAAATTGACCTGTTGGCCCGCCCAGCCCAGTCAGAACACCTGTTTACATGTGTATGGAACTGAAATTTCCTGATTGAATAGACATGTCTCTCCCAGCAACAGTACTATAGCTACCCAGTTTCTTTGCTGATAGTTCACTAGGCGATGGCATGAATGTCCCTGCTTTAAGCACATCAGCTAAAATGTGCCAAAGATAAATTTACCTGGAAAAAAATCAAGGGGCTACTAGATATTCTGGCACAAACCATGAAAGTTCAGTGTCCACATGTAAGTATTATTTATAGTCTTAGAGGGATGTCCTATGTGTCTTGTAAGCATCCTTCCATATGCTCCAGCATGCAGGCAAGCCCTTGAGCAGTGAGATGGACTTGGAGTGTTCCATGTAGAATCATGTCATGGAAAAATTATTCACCACTTGTTAAAATAGTATAGAAGAGTTTATTCAAGACTATTGTAATAGGAGTCAAGACTAATAGGCAGCATGAGGAATTAGTGGATGGGAAATTACTAAGAGGAGATATCAAAGGTAGGGGGATTCTTTCTAAATGTAGTTGAGAAGACACAGCTCAAGGAGCCTGATGTAAGTTTGTTCTGCCGATCCCTGAAGACAATGCTCAAATGGATCTCACATATCAGTTATATGCAGGCTTTGACAACCATGCTTTGAAAGCTCTGAAATGTAGAGAGAGACCCTTTGTTTAATGGACTTCAGTATTTATTCATTTGACTTGACTCAAGTGGTAACTTTCTAATTAACTCAATTTCAAAAGCTGTTAACTGGTAGTAACTTTTTCAAAAAGTTATAGAAGATGCTGACATTGAGAAGTGTGCAAATCATAAAATTTAAACAATTTGACAATAATATTTATGGATTCTCCCAAAATATCCATGCCCATACTTTATTTATAAATGATGTCTACAATCCCACTTCTGTCTCTCCTTCTGCTATACGTCTCCTTTCCCTAGCCACCCCGATAACCTTACCAATTCATTATGTAACCATTCACTTAGAAAAAGGATCTGGAAACAAAGTCAATATCATCTGTGTAATGTGCTTAGATCAGAAGTAGTTTCCATAACTTATACATCTTGTGCTGCTAGAAAAGACGTAATCAGTTGTCTCTTCCAACCCCCTCATTTAACAATTCAGGAAACCGTGGTCCAGATCAGTGATTTAATCAAATTCAGGTAGTTAATACTAAGCTAAAAAATAAACATAGGTTTTTATATTTTATATTTAATATTGATCCTAATATTAAAAATCATCACAATTATGACTTTTTTGAGACCTGGATAGACCACAACAGAAAATACCAGTTCTTCCTGTTCCTCTCAGAAGAGATGGATAGAGATTGGTCACCAGAGTCTTTAAGAAGGAGTTGATATGATATTGGTTGGATTGAAGAGTTTCTAGGACTTTGAAAGGCCTGGAATTTTCACTAAATATGTTGTTTGTCAATAGATAGTCCTATTCAAAGATCAATAGGAATAGTAGGAAAAGCCTTAAACTAGTATTAGCTTTTATCCTGATGCTGTCATGAATCAACTGTATGGTCTTGGGTAGTTTCTTAACCATCCTGATCATAGTCTTCTTGTCTATAAAATAAGCGGTAAGAGATCATTTCCTAGGTCCCTTACACTGAAAATGCTGGTTTTATCTTGCATTAAACTGGGTGCAGTGAATAAATGAGCATGTATAAAGTTAGCAGCTCACATTGGGCTGGTGCACAGTACATCCTCAAAATAAAATTAACCCCTTTCTCCTTTCCATTCTTACCTTTTCTTTCTTCTTTCCTTCTTACTGCATTCATTCCCTCTTTCTCTTCTTCCTTCAAATGTGAGATGGAAGATGAGGACTTGGGGATTTGGGGGAGAATGGGTGGGCAATTAAGCACTACAGAGAAGACTGTAATAGACTGTAGACTACTTACTTGATTGGAATTTTAGCATATGTTATTTGGATCCTAAGGGAAAACTGTACAAAATAAGTTTTTAAAAATGTTTAACCATCTAACAGAATGAATATTCTCTTTAAGAAGTAAGCAATGTAATCAGTTTTATAGCTTTAACTTTTAAAAATCAATTCCAGACATGTTCTCTAAAGAATACCCTTGAACTTTGTATAGATGTGGCATATCAAATATCCAAAATGAGCATATCAACATGAAATATTAATGTAAAACTGGTAATTAGTAGTTTTTATTCCCTATTGAGTGGCCTTTCTAACCGAGGATCAAACACTTTGACTGCAGTATGCCCCCTTTCTCACCAGTCCTCTCCTTCATCAGCCTAAGAGACTGGGCATTCAAATCACATTTTTGTTCCCAACTTAAATCAGCTATGCTCTTTTAAAGTGGGATCTAAGTCAACCTAGAAGACTGGAAAATATTTCTATCCCCAAAAATACCCCTACCCAATTTGAGAAGTTGAGCAAAAAGCACAAGCAATGAATCTGTTTTTGTGTAGAAATTCTAATCATTTCATTTGATTGAAGCGGCAATGGGTTTGACTTTGCTTTGAATTCACTGCAGTCAACAATCAGAATTGGAGGATGCATATGAATACGAGGCAGCTGGGATGTTTCACACTCAGAGAGAGATTTCAAAGGCAATGCCACAGTTGTGTATGAACAAGCACAAGCAGCCTAGGAGAAAAGCAGTGAGTACAAAGAGATGAGGAGGTTAAAGAAGAGACACAACCTGTTCTCCTGCATTGGATTAGGCTCCATTAAAATGTACCTTCCCAGTAAAGTTTAATGACTGAGCAATAACCAAGAACCTGATGCCATATGCTATGCGAGGCGGCACAGGAAAGGGAGTCTGTTAATTGTCTGAACAGAAAAGGACTCCTGAGGAGACTGGAAGAGAGGAAGGAGAGATAAATAAGACCTCTGAAACAGAGAACAACAACAACAATAAAAATGATGGTGGATACAAGAAAAATAAATTGGTTTCCCTTACTTCCAGCAAAATATTTCAGTTTGGGCAATAGTGAGCCCTGGCAATGATGAAGCACATCAGGCCCTTGAGGAGTTGGGGCATTTCAGAGAGACCCTTAGAGAGGGAGAATTCAAGGACAACTGGAAGCTCAGGAACAGCAAACCTACCAAAGAAGAACCCCCATCACCTTAAAGCCAGGATATGGGTGCCTGAAGAAACTGAGGCTTGACAGTCCATAGATCACAGTATTCAAAAGCATAGGCTTAGGAGCCAGACTGCCGGGGTTCAAATCCCAACTCTTGCACTTACCAGCTGTGAGACTATGGGCAAGTTCCTTAATTTCTTGTTTCTGTAACTGTAGACACTTTATTTCTTTAATATGACCTTTTCTCCTTTCTTTCCTTTTTTATTCAAACTGGCCTCAGACAGCACCCTGACTCACCTGCCTCCTTCTCCCTTATACACCTACTCTCTTAATCATAAGTCCTCAGAACAATGAGGTTCTGGTGAGCATCAAATCATCTTAGAAACAAAGCCTCCTTGGGTCTGTTGACTACAGAGACAAAGGTTGGTTGAACTAGAGATAACGTCTAAGCCTCAGTTGTGTTTCAGCTCCAGAACCACCTCACCAACCACATCCTTGTGAAACCAAATGAAACGATGCCTTGGCTGACATCAGGACCAGAGGCAATCATCAACTACCCATCTCCCTAGTGCCAGCCACACAGTAGAGACCATGCCCCCAACTCCCTTAGCTCCCTATATAACCCATCCCCTTGGAACCATTGTGGAGTCAAGTCTTTGAGCCACAGCCACCTGTGACTGGCTATGGTACCACTTCCTTAACTCATTAACCTTGACTGTCTCTGCTGCAAGCTCCTGTTCATGTCTTATTGGACTTTGATGCACGCAGGCAAATGGACCCCTCTAGTCATTAACATTTCCTCTTGGAAGAGTGCTTGGCTCCAATATGGACCAGGTATGTATTATCTATCATTATATTACCAGCAAACAAACTTACATTGTTTTATTATTTCATACATATTCATTTTATTAATAAAATATAGCCACACTGCTATATGCGCTCTTGTCTTAGGTTTTGAATATTTCCAGGAACATTGAATAGGACAAAGGGGACTATTCCAAGCTGTGTGTGGTACTTGAAACTACCCAAGGACATGTGTGGGATTGCATGTGGACAGGTGGAGGGGAGTGGGGGATTGATCTCTGTGCAACAAATAAGTCATTCCCTCTTTGCATGAAGTCGTTGCATATAAAATGTTATACTTAAGTATATTTTTCCAAGGAGAAGATCCTAACTTTCATCAGTTCTCAAGAGATTAGGTATCCCAGCTTACTCATGCAAAAGTATTTTTATATAGAATACTTACCATACACCTACCTTGAACAACTAATTAAAAACAATGAATGTTACTCATAACTTAAAATATAGTTTGGTATTCAACTCAGCTCTGACCCTGCAGATGTCTGTTGGAATTTTACTGAGGTGGGAATGCTAGTCAGTACAGCCAGAACTCAGGCAGTCTGCGTGTGGATACTGTCTTGCACGGGCTCCCCCACAAGCATGTATACGACCTCAGCTCATCTCCCTAAAATCCAGGGCATAAAGGTCTATGCCCATCAATTTACCACCATCAACAACTTGTTTAATACTTTAAAAAAAAAATCTCAGTTAAGAGGAGTCTTACTTTTGCTTCAAATACAAGTCAAGTAAGTCAACTGAGTTATGCTGTAGTTAATTCAATACCAAAATTTCTATCCAGATATTGTATGTCACATTCTTTTACTTACACTTTTACTCTTTCTTTATATCTGTTTTGGTTTATTTTTAATCACGTAAGAAAACATTTTATAAAAAACAATTCAAGCACTGAAGTGTTACACTGTCAGAGCAAATACCCAATTTTACTTCCTGTCCACACAAATAAATCTTACTCCCCCTCTTCTGTAATCAGGGTTAACTGGAGGTTGTGATTCTCCCAGATTGTGCAATATGTGAGATACATATACATGTACATATAATTTTGTTTTTAGACAATTTACTGCCTAAATGACATAATCCTATACTTAGTATCAGCGATGAACTTTTCCCACTTCCGAACATGTACTGAGATCTTTCCATGCTGGTGTATACAGAACTGTGTGATTATGGAGTTCAACCAGTCCATGACCAATCGATGTAGGTTGTAGGTTGATTTTAGTTATTCTCTGCCATCAAATCCTTGTGTTTGCATCTTTGGGCAAATGGAAGTTATTCTCTAGAAGAGACATTTGTTACTTGTCATCTATTTATTGTGACTTTTGTCACTTTAAAGTTTGTGATTTTTGTGTAGGTAAATAAGATAGCTTTCTCTGTTATGATTTCTGAATTTAGAGACTTTCTCAAGAAATCCTCTAAGACCCTAAATTATAAATAAAGTGTCTCTTTATTTTCTCAACATAATTCTGTTTTTTATGTATAATTAGTTGATACATTTCAAATCAACTTTGTGAGGGTGAAGTAGGGCAAAACTTTATTGTTTTTCCAAATTGTCAGCTAATTGTCCGATGACTTTTTATTATGTGGTCCATTCCTTCCTAATTTCCTCTCACGGTAACATCGGACATTGCCTTTGTCACATACTGATTTGCCTGGGTAGCTAGGTCTGATTTTGCACTCTCTTTTTCTGTGTGACCAAGCTGCCTGTTCCTGAACAATTGCTTACATAGGTTTAGCTACCACAGCCTTACGCTAGCATTGTTAACGTGATTGACCCAATATCACTGTCTGATCCTCTGGGCTATTATATTTTTTATCTTCAGTTGATTTAAACTAAACCAGCCAAACTCCCCAATAGTTCTTTTAGGATTTTATATGGGATTGCATTAAGTTTATAGATTAATTTGAGGAGATCTAATATCTTTCACACGTTCACTGTTTTCTTTCAGGAACACGACACGCCCCTGCATTTAATGAGTTTGTTCTATACCTCCTTCAGGAAGTGTTAAATCGGTTTTCATAATGGTCTTTCACCCTCTCATTAGGTTTAATTCTCCCTGTGTTTTGGTTTCTGTTGATGCCGTGATATGGATTTTTTTTCATGATATGTTCTAATTTTGTTATTGCCTAATATGCAAAAGTTATTATGTACAGTACTCTCCCATTCTTCATGGTTTTACTTCCCACAGTTTCAGTTACATATAGTCCAAAAATATTAAATAGAAAAGTCCAGAAATAAACAACCCATAAACGTAAAATTGCACACCATTCTGAGCAGCATGAGGAAATCTCTCACCATCCCTCCCAGGACATGAATCATCCCTTTGTCCGGTATCTCCAGGTTGTAAAAGCTACCTGTCCATTAGTCACTTAGTAGCCAGTTATCAGATCAACTGTTTCGATATCTCAGAGCTTGCATTCAGGTCTCCCCTACTTTGCCAAATAATGGCCCCACAGCACAAGAGTAGTGATGGGCCAAATTAGATGTGCCAAAGAGAAGCCCAAAGTGCTTCCTTAGTGAAAATACTCTAATTAACAAGGAAAAAAATTGTATGCTGAGGTTGCTAAGATCTGTGGTAAGAAAAAAATCTTCTACCAGTAACATTGTGAAAAAAAGAAAAAGAAATTCATGTTCGTTTTGCTGTCTCACCTCAAACTACAAAAGTGACAGGCACAGTGTGTGGTAAGTACTTAGTTAAGATGGAAAAGGCATTGCGTTTGTGGGTGGAAAACATGACATTAAATTAAAGGCTATATGTTGCACTGGAAAACACTGAGCCTGTATGATGACTGCAGCAAGGGATCCCCGGAAACAGGGACACCAAGCCATCTACTGCAAGTAAGGGATGGTTACACACATTCAGAAACAGGTTTGGACTGGAAAATATAAAAATTACTGGAGAGAGAGACCATATTCATATAACTTTTATTATAGCATATTGTTATAATTGTTCTATTTTATTAGTAGTTATTGTTGTCAATGTCTTATTGTGCCTAATTTATAAATTAAGATTTATCCTAAGTACGTTTGCATAGGAAAAAGCAATATAGGTACATATGGCGTGGTACTATCCATGGTTTCAGGCACCCGCTGGGGGTCTTGGAACACATTCCCTATGGATAGGGGAGACTACTGTACAAGCAACCTTTTTCAATGTAATCGTTTTTTTTTTTGTTGTTGTTGTTTTTTTATTGATTCTATTAGATTTTCTAGGTAGAGGATTATTTTGTGTACAAATGATAGTTTTCTTCTCTAATGTGTACAAATATGTGTGTGTTTATATTCAATTCTTATAAAATTTTGAATAGTAATGTTGAGAAGAGATACTGTCATGTTTTTCCTGATTGTATAATGGTCATTCACAAACAAATAATGTTCCCAAGCTTCGAATTTCCTGTCACCTGTTTTATTCAGGGGACATTTGTATTTCTATACTTGCAAAAATAACTATAAAATATACCGTGCATAGTCAGCATTCTTTAAGTCCATTCTGTTGCTGCACATTGTACTTTCTTCATAAAAGCCACCAAGGCTGAAATATGGGGCCTTTAATACATTTTTAAACTTACCAACTGAAGTTATTGTAATAATATAATTCTGGCGTAAACTTGTTGTATTTTATTACATATTATATCATATTGATAGATACAAATAGATATATGTAACATATATATAAATGTTAATCAACAAAATTACTATGAAACCATATTCAACTTAGGAGCATCCATGTTTTGAGATTTATACAAACAATTTCATGATTTACGTAGTCAAACATTTGCCATTCTCGGTGTTGTGGTGAGATAGATTCATCTGTGTTGTTGCATGTTATTGTAATTCATTCATGTGTACTGCTGTTTAATATTCCATTATGTAAATATTCAACAATTTATTTTCATTTTAAAGACACTTTGGGTTGTTTCTAGTTTTTGAATTTTTAGGAATAATTTTAGTAATAATGTTTTAGATATTACTGCACACATCTTTTGGCACATATGTGCAATAGTTTCTCTAGGACATTTCTTAGACATAAAATTTGTAATGCATAGAAGTTATGAATGTACAAATTTTCATAATACTTGGGAAAGTTTTATTGGAGATACACTTTACACAGAGAAGAAAATTCTGTTTTATTCCTGGTTTATGAAGAGTCTTACAGGAATAGTTGTTGATCAGACTAAATGTTTTTTCTACAGGGAATGAGTTAGTTACTGACAAAATGATGCTGTGTAACAAACCACTCCAACAACAGGCTTAAAACAATAATTATTTACACTCATTCATGCATCTGTGGTTTGGGCTGTGGTAAACTGATCTAGGCTGGGCCCAGGTGTACTTGGCTCCAAGCTAGAGGTAGAGTCCAGTCTTCTCCGGATGTCTCTCAACCTCCATGAGCCAGTAGGCTAAATGGTGAAGCTCTTTTGTGTTATGACAGAAGCATAAGAGCCTAGTGTGATATCAAAGTTATACTGACCTCATAGAACATGTAATCATAATGTTAAGATTTAAGCTAATACTCACCTGCAAAACTGTTGGGGCCTAGTGTTTTCTCTGTTGAAAAAAAGTTATCTATTGACTCAACTTATTTAATAGTTACAGGACAATTTGGGCATTCTTTTTGAGTCATTTCTGATAAACTATATTATTCATGGATTTTATCCATTTCATAAATTTTCAAAATTGTCAGCCTCCAGTTGCTTATAATATTCACATACTGGGTTTTAAATGTCTATATATGTAGTTATCTGTCCTTTCTAATTCCTAATGCTGGGCATGGGCTGGAGAAAATTTGCATTTGCTTCCACTGAAAGTTAAAAGTATTTGTGTTCTGAGACCAACCTATCCCCTTACAGTTGTGCGGACTAACGAAGAATTGTGTTGTAGCTTTTCTGCATTGTAACTGGCAAAGATTTAGTCTCCCAGAAGATGGTAGCACTAATATAATCATTTGCCCTCGGAGCAACTGTGGCAGTCTGTGATTGCTTCTTGTTCACTGATCCTTTATATCCTTTGGGTAGTGGTGAGAAATGCCCTTAAAGATTTCCTTAACTTCTTACTTTGAGACCAGAAATAAATCAAAAAGCCTATTTTACCTAGAAAGTGGCTATTTATTTAATTGTTTGTTTGCTTAAGCTAGAAAATCTTCAGAAAATTACTAGTCACACTGCCAGAAGAAGTCTTATTTCTTTCTTTCTAAACTAATTTATTTCCAAATATCACACAAATTCAAGAATAAAACGTGTTGTTGTTTCAGGAAGAGCATACCAGGTGGTTGCCATTGACAGGCTTACCAAAGGCTAGGTCCTGCCCATGAGGGATTTTCATTCATAATCTGATTGTTACCATTTACTGAAACGAACCACCTTAGGAATGGGTTCTCCAGACCCAGTCAAGCCTTCAGATGACAGCAACCCAGGCCAAGATCTGATTACAGTCTTAGGAGGGACATCAAGCCAAAACTGCCCAGCCACACCACTCACCAATTCATGACATACAGACACTGTAAGATAATAATTGTTTCTTGTTGTTCTAAGTTGCTAAGCTTTGGGATAATTTATTATACAGCAATGGTAACTTGTACACAATACCATCATTAAAAAATTAAGATCCATTCTCTTTTTCTGACAGAAAACACACACATATATAGATGTAGTCCCTAAATTGGAATCAGTTTGATGCTTTAGTTTCTTCATGGATAATATAATCAGACCATATGCAAGATATTTGGATAATAAATAAGACCAAACCATGGGCATTCACTGAGGCAATCAAACAAATGCCCAGTAGCAAATCTCATGGGGCATTGGCTAGAAAAATGTACATTCCCTGTGAGGAAAGGCACTATAAGAAGCTGATGAACCTGTTTCTCATCCTTCTCTCTGGGGAACTATGAACACTCAGCTGACAGAGTTTCTATATTTTATCTATGCACATTGACATTCTCCTGGAAAACAGCAGTACAGAATTTGCAAATGATAATTTCAGATTCACTGTGATTTTAAGTAGCACTGTTGGTTGAGGTAATAATAATGAATAATATCATTAGTTCACAGAATATCATTCAGCGATTTTTTTCTACCTTTAAGTTTGAGACTTTAAAGAAATCATGTTGGAAAAATATAATAGTTGGCAATGAGGTTTAAAATGTCTTCTACATGGTTAATATAATGACCATTCTTAATGCTTGGAATATATAAATTTTGAAATAGAGCTCACTTTCTTTGCTTGATCTACTTTTCATTAAGGTGTGCAGGTGACAATAAAGGCCATTAAAGGGTAGTACGTTTGACCATGGTCTTCAGTACCAGTGAAGAGAGCCTCTATTTATTTATTTTTCTATGTATTTAAGTAAATTGTTATTAGTGTAAAATGAAAACAGTATTCTATATAATCTTGGCTTGGGCAAAATGAGGAACTCTGGCTCATTAGTAAGCATAATGCAGGAAAAAATCCCAAGCACTTGGCAAAAAGATATTTTTGAAAACAAACAAACAAACAAAAAAAAACAGTGACATCCAGCAATTGAAAGCAGAAATAGCCCTGGGTGGTTTAGCTCAGCAGTTGGAGCATCAGCCTTCAGACCAACGAGTCATGGATTCGATTCCAGTCAAGGGCTCGTACCTCAGTCGCTATTCAGTCCCTGGCCCTGGTTGGGGTCATGAGGAAGGCAACCAATTGATGTGTCTCTTTCACATTGATGTTTCTCTTTGTCTCTCTCTCTCTCTCTCTCTCTCTCTCTCTCTCTCTCTCTCTCTCTCTCTCCCCCTCCCACTATGTCTGAAAGTAGATGGAAAAATATTCTCTGGTGAGGATTTAAAAAAAAGAAAGCAGAAATATACTGAAGCCAAATGACAGACAATACAGGAACCCACTTGCTCTATGAGTCTCTTTTGTTTTAGCTCAGCATTAATATCTACAGTCAGCTTTCTGGTCTCCATTTTTCACTATCCATATTCTTTGTTTCATTGCATTGACTGTTTATGTCTTAACTTATAACTATTTTTTTCTTCTTTTTGCTGTGCCTTAAATAATAGCTTTGAGGGCAGCTGTAAAAAGCAATGTCTGAATGGGTTGCTTGGCAATGGCTGGACACCTCCATAAGAAATAAAACGGAGTGTGGTGTCTTGACATATGCTTTAAGATCTCTCATTATCATTATCTTAGCTAACATAATCCCCATCAATGTATTTGCTAAAAATTGGTCTAGCACTGGCACAATGGTAAATATCCACTAGAAGAACAAGTGGAAAAACAAAAGCTCATTAAAATTTCTTTCTTTCGTTTTTTATTAAATCAAAGCACTGTCCCTTAGCATGGGATAGTCATTATTATTCTTATTTTTATTTTTATTATTATTTTTTTTCAGAGAGAGGAAGGGAGAGGGAGAGAGAGAAATATCGATGTGAGAGTGGAACATGGATTGGCTGCCTCTAGCATGCCCCTTGGTGGGGATCGAGCCTGCAACCCAGGCATGTGCCCTGACTGGGAATCAAACCAGCAAACTTTCAGTTCATGGGAGGATGCCCAACCAACTGAACCACACCAGCCAGGGCTAGTCTTTATCATTTAAACCTGTCTCCTGACGTTGAAAGTAGCTTTGAAGATAATCTAGTTACTCTGGTATTTGAACCCTCGCTGTAGCATATAAGCCAAGTGTCTAGTTCATGTTCAAACTCCTCTTGCAGTGGTCAGCTCTCAACAAATATAGGTAGCTTATTCAGTCTTCAGTCAGCTATAATTGGAAGAATGTGTCTACACCTCTTTTGAACAAAGATAATTAATTTGGTTTCATTCCCTCTTAATACAAAGCTGGAAACTTAAATAAGGTTTTGTGTTTTTTTCTCCTTTATTGATTTTTAGAGAGAGAGGAAGGGAGAGAGAGAGAGAGATAGAAACATCGATGAGATAGAACATCGACTGGCTGCCTTCTGCATGTCCCACACTGGGGATGGGGCCCACAACCTGGGCATGTGCCCTGACTGGGAATCGAACCAGCGACTTATTGGTGCATGAGTCGACACTCAACCACTGAGCCACACCAGCCAGGCTTGTTTAGCCTCTTGTTTCTGAGATTGAAATTTAAGAAGGAAAGAGAATCATCAATCCACCATTTGCCTGAAAATTGAAGCATAACGGGTGGTATTATTTCATTTATCATCTTACTGAAAAGTAATGACTAAAAGGACCTCACACTGTGCATGAAGTGAATCGTCCAGGAATAAAATCTGTTTCTGTGTTTTTTGGGTGACTTTTGATCAGAACCCCCGAGAACAGCAAGCAATTCTGTATTAGTCAAGAACAAGTTGTAATGATAAACAAGGATGCCTGAGCACATACTTCCACACAATGATCTCGAAAACACCAGCTCCTTCATCATTTCTTTGCTTTGTGCCTAATTTATCGCTCAGGTCATTCTAGCTAACACTATGATCAAAACCGTCATCTCAAGTCTGTTTTCTAGCAATATCCTCTGCTCATTAGAGGCCATCATAACAGCAACATCAGTTCTACCTGGGTTTCTAACAGTCTGAGAGAAGGAAAAAGCATTTAAAGATTACAGAAACAACTATATCTTTCTAATGAGAAGACTATGTCTTACAATGGCGTGCAAAAATTTTTTTTAAAATCTATTTTGTTGAACACCAGTTTCAAATACTACTGATGGGTTTCAGCTTTTAGATGAATAGCTTGGTTCCTTTGTAAATTGTCAAAAGTGTCACATCACTGATCAGAAATAGCTGAAAATGATTAGAGTTATTGTAAAGTGTAAATGAACTTCTCTGCTGTTTTTTGGTAATAGTTTAGGATTCAGATGACTATGTTTTAAGTGACAAGTATTTAGTTCTGCAAAATGTTTAATGAGACTAGTGAGGCGTAAGTTTCAGCCCCACCCCCCAAAATGTATTGGCCAAAGCCTTAGAAGTTATCTTCACAATTGTGTACGTTTTTCTAAAAGAGCATCGCAAGCTTTTTATAAGCTTCAATCCCCATGAAACCTAGATCTAACCTGGTACTCAGAAGAGTGATGAGGTATCTTGGGAGATTAAAATAATAAATATTTATATTTATCATTCTCAAAAAGGTTGCAATCCTGTTGAAGAAATAATATTTATATACATTAAAGAAGCATCTGTTATTATGCGGAAGGTATGAGGGTTGGAGTCAGAAGATAAATTCTCCAAATCCCAACCTGCCATTTGCTTTCTGCAACGTGATTATAGACAAATAAAGTGTCTGATTCTTTTTATTCATACAAAAATATGAACATAATACTTAATTCACAGGGTTGTTCAAAGGGTTAATAAAACTAAATATGTGAATGTGAAATGTATTGCATTTACCATGTTCACATAAATGTTATTGGAGTCATCAAATCTCAGGTTGCATGAGATCTGAAACAAAGTTGCACTTAACCTCATCCCTTTGTTCAATGTTCAGATTTTCTCTACAATATCCCCAGAACATTGTTGTCTATAGTCTGCATGGATAAATCCAGTGAAAAGGACTAAGGAACATCCCACAATTACTTTCATATATTGTATAAGAATTTTTGGTTTTCATTTTTGTTGTTTTTGTGTGGGGTGGGGGTTTGTTTGTTTGTTTTGTTTTTTGTTTACTTTGGGGGGAGAGGAGGGGGTGTTCAGGTATAGGTGTGTTTTTCACAACATTAAAATATCTTTGCATTGAGAATTGAGGTATAGGCTAGAAATGTCCTTTTGAGGGTGCTAACATGTGGATGATAGTCAAAACAAATGGAGCAGTGGGGTCCCCAGCACATGTTACAGCATGAGAAAGGAAGGTTGCCTGGGATGTCACCTTGGTCCAATAGAAGTTATAATAGAAAAACTTGAGAAGCCTAAGAAGGACTGATCACAGAGAAGAGAGGCAACCAAGAGAGAGTAGTGTCATGGAAATCCAAAGAGTTTTAAAAGGAGGAAGTAATTAATAACATCAAATGCTGAAATCATTCCAGAACATGCTCTGATGGTTACAAAGCAGATCTGGGGTCCCTGAGATCCTTGGTGAGGTGGCAGGAGACTGAGTGTAGTGAGCCGTGAAGCAGGAGAGTGGAGACAGAGCTGGCCCCAGGCCTGGGCTGCAGGAAGTGTTGGGGTGGGGTGCGCAGCCAGGGACGTTGCAGAAAGAGGAGTGAGTGAATTATACACCACTGGGAAGAAAGTGGGCTCAGGTGCAAATGAATAGAAGATGGGAGTGTGGTGTTGGTCCTGGAGCACGGGAAGGGGGGAGAGATCCAGAGCACAGAACCCCAGGTCAACCTTGAGCAAGGGAAGGGATGTTCTTCCTTCTGAGATTGGAAAAAAATGGTGGGACTCTCAGATACAGAAAAAGTCACGGGTTTGGGGCCAAGAAGCCAAGAAATCTCATGCTTGTGAGCCTCGGGTGGCTCAGAGTTTCTAAGTGTCTACTAATACGTGGAGCAGGGTGGCCCCTGCAGCTGGTGCTTGGGGTTCCAAATAAAGTGTTCCTGGGGGCCTGCCCCAGAGATAAAGCTGGACTGCCAGTTCCAGCAGGTTGGGGCAGGAGGAGTCCCCAAGGAGAACTCTACCAAAAGACTTCAGGTGGAAGATGTAAAGATGCTCACCTCTAAACTTGATCTTCTAAAGATCTGCAAAATCTGAACACTTCTCTCTGTTCCCACTGCCAAGACCTAGTTCAAACCCCAGGCTTCCCTTCCACAGACAACTGACAGCAGAATGCCTGCTAACGGGTCTCTCCCATCCATGTTTGATCCCCCCGGCTGATTGTTTACCCTATAGCCAGACTTATTTTTATAAATACAAATCTGACTCTGTGTCTTTTCATTTAAAATATGTAATGTTCTCACATTGCTCTTGGAGTGAAGAAAGAAAATGAACATGACATGCAAGGCTGTTCTCAATCCGACACCTTGCCTGTCTCCTTTCTCATCTCACCTCATGCCTCCTCCCTCTCTGAGCTCCTGCCAAGTTGGTCTTTCTCGGGATCACAAAGTTTAACGTGTTTTCTCCTAGCTCATATACTCCCTTTACCTGCTCTAACCCAGGTGAACCCTATGCATTATTCAGACCCAACCCAAAATTCATTTCTTAAAGGGATTCTTCATAGTACTTCCCCACATATTTTTTTAATTCTTATTCAAATCATAAATTTACCATGGCTTAAAATGATCAACTTTTATTATAAATTAATTGTCTATCTCCTCAACTAGACTATGAGTTGTTGAGGGCAATGTTCACATCTGGTTTTGGTCATCATTCTGTGGAAGCAGAGACACAGTGCCTAGCACATAGTGATAACCAGAAATAGTTGTTTCATGTATGCATGTAAGAATGAATAAATAGATGGGTAAATGAATGAATTAGTATTAGCTCCATGGCTTTGAGATATGAATATTTGCCCAGTGGAAGACCATAGTCTCTCCTTTACCTCTTTCATGACTGTGTTTTGAAGTTCAAACAAAACTCTCCAGAGGAAAATCTCTTTGTATACTATTGTTTTTATCACGGTTACGGAGGAGATGCTGACACAAGTGTGTATGTTAGGAAAAGGAATTCATTTACCCACGATAAAGAATTCTATTAGGCTTGTGATGTGCCCTCTCTTTTGGTTCTTTTCTCTCTGTTCCTTGGAGCATGAAGGCAAAGGAACTGATTGATGACTGCTTTTCTGCTCACATCCTGACATTATAAAATGTTCCTTGGTAACATCAAAAGATGTTGCAGCCCACTGGCATATAAACTGAGAAAAATCTGAGTTCCCAAGTGAAGTCGATTTTGGTATAACAGACATCTGTTTATATAACAATTTATGTAATTAGAGTTGGGTAAAAAGCACTTGTGAGCTGGTATGACAGAATTCCCTTTAAAGCTGTAGAACAATCATTTGTATGGAAGTTCCAACTGTTTAGGAAGAGATTCATCAAAACATCCCTCATCAAAGCCCTTTGAGTGAAGTATATAAAATAAGAGCCACGGAGTCTTGATACCAGACATGTAAATTTCACCGTTTGATTTTTTTATGGCTTGCATTTTGATGTTAAAGCCTCAGCAAGGTTGAGGAAGCTGCTTAGAAGTCATGTCTCCAGCAACACAATCTAAGCAGTCTAATGATCTATCTGAATCTTAATAATTGTTCTCAACCACTCAACATGGGATAGTCATCCACCAGCAGGAACGTAGAGGCTTACTAACCAACCTCTGTCCCCGTACCCCAAAGGTACAGTCGCATTTACTAGGCCAGTCAGTAGACATAGGAAATGAAGAGAGTAAAGCTGTTTTCTTGGTATTTTTTGTGGATGCTACTTCAAATTTACTAATGTAAACACTTGGCTTCTGAGATCCACAGACTTTATATATTCCATCTATATACGAGGCCCTCCCTTGGCTCCTACAGGCTCATATTTTTACATTCCAAGGCTGAACAGAGTTTATAAATTTCAATCTGGCATGGGAGAATATGACCTCAAACTATAATTGAGTCAAGTGTAGATATAGACATTACTCGCTCACACAGGTTATCTTAAGTTGCACTCTCCCTTCTAGTAAGTGTCATCAACTCTAATTAGGCTGAGAGACACAGCAAGTGTCCATCCCCACCCCTCCACCACTTTGTAAAAGTCAACAGAAGGGAAATGGGAGAAACAGTACCCTGGCTTTACTGAAAGCACTAACAGTAGAGAATTATCACTTGGCTCTGTCAGATTTCTATGCAGCCCAAGGTCGGGGGACCACCACTGATGATTGGCACTGGGGCAGATTTAGTTTGTGGGAAATGTCAGGTATGTTAAATGTATAGATTCAACTTATCTGTAACTCTGTAAGTAAGGGTGCTAGAGTAATTTGAGGAGGTTCATCAAACATTTAGAGGGGCCGTATTTCTTGTGTGGCAGTATTTAATGATGTATGACACTTTGAATAATAAAAACTAACATTTTCTGAACACTCAATGTGTCAGGCACTGTGGTATTTGTCACTTAACTCAAAAAGCAGGTGATAAAGGTTAAGCAATATAAAGATTCAGACTTCTGTTACTACTGTTGAGTTATTGTAGTAACCACAAAAGTCCTAATATTCAAATAAATTTTGAACAAACCTGATATACCAAAAAAACAAAAACAAAAAACCTATGAAAATGTCCTTTGCATTCAAAGTATGCATCTGTCGCCATTCTCAGGAGTGCCATAAAAGGTTGTATAATACACAGCCTCTGTGGTCTGAATTTCTTTACAACAGCCTTCAACTGACATGTTTTCTATAGCTTATCCTTCCTGTTGTCCCAATTAATTATTCTAGTCTCTAAATCTTCCCTGTCTGCAGTATTTTGTGGCCATCTGGTGGAACTTGGTGCTATTGCCTCTAGCCCCACTGGTATATAAAATTGAGGTAACTGGTAGACCCATCTGTCCCAAGCACAAAGCTGAACTTCCCTCCAGAAATGGAAGGAGTAAGTTCCCATTTGGCTGCAATTGTGTAGAGAATGCCTATTATTACAGACTGGGCAGAAGGGGGGGAGGAGAGAGTGGGGAGATGTGTCCTGTTAGTAGGCACACATCTATATGATGTTCATGCAAGTTACCTTCTTTGTGTGAATCGAGACCAGTCATTATGGATCTCCCACCTCCGGAGAGATATAATAAGACTAGTAAATGTCCAAGTTCTTTGTGTCTTAGTTTCTTTTAAGTGATCTGAACCCAAGGGCAAGGTCTTAAAAAGAACAGTTAGAAGTAGAAGTAACAGTTGTTGTTATTATTCTCATTTTAGAGATGCAAAGGCTTCAGCTAACAGAGTTTAAATACTTGTCCAAGGTTTTAGAGCTGAAATAGAAAGAAGAGTCTGGAATTGAACCCTGAAACACTGAACTCTAAAGCTTTTGCCCTTGAATAATAGGAGAAAGAAGGAGATTTTATCATCTGATTGAGCGCTGAGAGAGACACCCTAAAGCAAGACAAAAGCATGAATGCAGGTAAAGGTCGAGTTTGAAAGTGGTATAAAGCACATAGCTAAACCTTTGGGAGTTAATGAAAGGAAAGGCAATTGTAAATTAAGGTTATTCAGGGAAAACCCTTCGGAGTATGTAAGTGTCCAGCAGGACAAGGGTGGCGATGAGACAGGAAGGGAATTCCTTTGATGTCTGAGCATCTTCTCGCTGCCCAGCTGCCAGTCAAGCTGAGCACAGCTAAGCCTCTTGCCTCCCGTAGCTGCCACCTGCCACACAGCTCTAGCCAAGGCCAAACTCAGCCAGCATGGTTCCAGAGTTCCTTGCTTTTGCAAAGTCATCCTGAGGTGAGCCACAGAAAAAAATGTCCTCCAAATGACTGAACAGCCCCAAATAAATGACTTTCCTGAAGAAGAGATGACAGCTGAGGAAGTGGCTTAGAGGAAGGAGGTGCACAGTGCTCACCTGTGCTCTCTTCCCACATCCCCAAGCAGCATCCGTCATCCACCCTCTCTCCCCATCTGGAAGAAGGCGGGGAGGGGTGGCAACCTTATTAAGAGCTGGCACAGTGCCAGCCTTGCTGAAGCTGTCTTTATTATTCAGTCTTAGGAAAGCACCTTGAAAATAAACAGTGGCTGTCTCCTATCATGTATGTAGCACTTAGCAGATGGGAAGTGCTTAATAAAAATCAATGAACCCTACATAAACCATGACTATTAATATATACGTTTGATACAAATTGAATGTGCAAGTCAATAAGGAAATTAACATCTTGAGATCGTCAGGCTTTCATTAAATAATCATCATATTAAATTAGCAATGATTTTAATAAAGATTCATAATAATATTGATTACAAAATATACATTAAAATGATTGTGAATGCATAATTAGTTTGTGCAACCCTGATGCTAAATGAAAGGACAATTAATTTTGGCTTTAGCTTTGCCACATCCCATTTAAATGTTTTTACTGATGTTCTTATAACCATGATACCACATAATTTATAAATTAGAAACCATAATCTGCAGACTATCATCTGTCCTTTCTATTAAAAGTGTTTTTTCAATTGATTTTAGAGAGAGAGGAAGGGAGAGAGAGAGAGAGAGATAGAAACATCGAGGAGAGAGAACATTGATTGGCTGCCTCCTGCATGCTCCCCACTGGGGATCGGGCCCACAATGTGGGCATGTGCCCTGACCGGGAATTGAACCGACAACCTCCTGGTGCATGGGTCAATGCTCAACCACTGAGCCACACCAGCCGGGCTAAAAGTAGTAAATAGCCCTGGCTGGTTTGAGCATCAGTCCATGGACAGAAGAGTCTGAGGTTTAATTCCTGGTTAGGGACATGTACCTGGGTTGTAGGTTTGATCCCCAGCCCCAGTCGGGGTTATGTGGGGGGCAACCAATAGATTTGCCTCTCTCACGTCGATGTTTCTCTCCCCCACCCCCACTCTATCTAAAAATCAATGGAAAAATATTCTTGGGTGAGGATTAACCAAAAAATAAGTAAATAAAGGTGATAACATTTAATGCTGTTACTTTAAACATTTAAAAATTTCCCAATTTTATTGAGATATAATTGACATACAGCATTGTATAAGTTTAATGTGTACGGTATAATGATTTGACTTAGATACATTGTGAAATGATTGTCACAATAAGTTTAGTTGTCATCCATTATCTTATACAGATACAAAAAAAGAAGAAAAAGAATGTTTTCTTTTCCTTGTGATGAGAACTCAGGATTTACTCTCTTAACAACGTTCGTATGTACTATACAGCAATGTTAACTACAGTCATCCTGGTGCACATTACATTCCTGGTATTTATTCATCTTACAACTGGAAGCTTGTACTTTTGGACCACCTTCATCCAATTCCACCCCCCATCCCCAATCCCTTGCTTCTTGTAACCACAAATCTGATCTCTTTTTTGTGAGTTTTGGATACAGTATTTGTAGTTCTCTGTCTGACTTACTTCACTTGGCATAATGCCCTAAAGTCTATGCATGCTGTGACAAATGGCAGGATTTCCTTCATTTTATGGCTGAATAATATTCTATTACACATACATATGCGTGTGCATAGACTATTACCACGAATGGCAGGCTTTCCTTCTTTTTATGGCTGAATATTATTCCATTGCACATACACACCTTTTCTTTATTCATTCATGCATCGATGGACACAAGATTGTTTCCATGTCTTGGCTTTTGTAGATAATGCTCCTTTGAACATGAGGTTGTGGATATCTCTTTAATAGAGTGTTTTTGTTTTCTTTGGAGAGATTCTCAGAAATGGAATTGCTGGATGATGTGGTAGTTCTATTTTTAATATTTTGAGGAACCCACATACTGTTTTCCATTGTGGCTGCACCAATTTACAATCCTACCAGCAATGCTCAGGTGTCCTTTTTCCTCCACGTCTTCACCAACACCTATTGTCTAATTTTGATAACATCCAAGTTAACAGGTGTGAGGCGATGTCACATTGTGGTTTTGATTTCTATTTCCCTGATGGTTAGTGAAGTTGAGTATTTTTTTCATGTACTTGTTGGTCATTTTATGTCTTCTTTGGAAAAATGATTATTTACCTCTAAAGACAAAATTATTTAAAAAAAAACTAGTATAATTCTCCAGTTGGTTGAAGATAAGTGAGGAAGAAGTAACACGGTTGGAGGCCCACTGGAAAGGACATCACACAGGATTAGGTTGGCTTCAGTCCCCACTATGAAACGAGCTTCCTACCAGTAGAGTTCTTACTTACAACATTTCATCTCTGGCGTGAAGAGTGACGAAGAATGAGACGTGATGAAGAATGAGACAGCTCCCACATCAGAAGACTTCACACTAAAAGAGTGAAGTTCCTTTCAGCATAGTCAACATGGCTTGACTTGTGGTGTATGCGGTATGATATCTAATGTTTATTTTTCTGTTTAATAAACTTATAGTGTGAAGAGAGGAATCACTGATTTTGGCATACATTAGCAGATCACTGTTGGAAAGAATTTGAAATATTTATTCAGCAGCCTTATCCTTTGATCCAGGAATTCCACTTTTTCTCCAAAAGACAGTCTTAAATAAACAAAGCCTGTTTATTTAAGGTGTTCATTACATCATGACTAATAATAGCAAAATAAACAAATAAATAGATAGATAAATAAATAAATAACAAAAAATGTAAAATCCCTTGGAAGTATAGGAAAGGCAACGCAAATTATGTATATCCACAAGCTAGAATGGTATACAAACATAAATAAAATGTATTCCTCTGTATGACTATATTAGGAAAGGGTATGGTCAGAGAAGACAAAATAGACAATTGACCTTGGATCCCAAAGGTCTGAACTTCAGATAGCCTTGGTCTCCCAAGAAGGGACATGAAAAAGTTGCCTCAGGCAAGTGGCAATGTCTACCTATGTAAGGGAACCCTGTGCTTGGGGCGTTCCCAAGGAGCACCTCATAGTAGTGCAAACAGAGTTACCCAAATGAAACATTAAGTTGATGTGTATTTTCCCCAGGAGGCAGGCAGGCACTTAAAGATGCACTTAAAAAAAAAAAAAATTCAAGTCCCAGACATTTCTCCAAACGGGACATAGAGATGGCCAATGAGTATATGAAAAGATGCTCATCTTCACTAATCATCAGAGAAATGCAAATTAAAACCAAAATGAGATATCACCTCACACCTGTCAGGATGGCTACCATCAATAAATCGCCAAACAACAAATAATATCAAGGATGTAGAGACAAGGGAACCCTCATACACTGCTGATGGGAATGTAAACTGGTGCAGCCACTGTGGAAAATAGTGTGGAGGTTCCTCAAAAAAAAATTAAATATAGAACTACCTTATGACCCAGTAATTCCACTTTTGGGTATATATATATTTTTTTTTTTCCCAAAGAAATCCAAAACACCAATTTGAAAATATATATGTGCCCCAAATATATATGTGTAAATAACTCATTGCAGAGTTATTTACAGTAGACAATATATAGAAGCAATCCAAATGTCCATCAACAGAAACTGAGATAAAGAAAACATGGTGTGTGTGTGTGTGTGTGTGTGTGTGTGTGTGTGTGTGTGTGTATATAATGGATTATTACCAGGCTATAAAAAAAAGAATGAAATCTTACCCATTTAAGACAGTGTGGATGGACTTAGAGGGTATATGCTAAATAAAGTCAGAGAAAAACAAATACCATATGATTTCACTTACATGTGGAATCTAAAGGACAAAATAAATGAACAAACAGAACATAAACAGACACATAGATGCAGAGAACAAACTGAAGGTTGCCAAATGGGAGAAGATAGGTGACAAAAATTGGGTCTTCTAGGATAATGATGGATTATCATAAACTCAGTTAGGTGGTACCTCCAATAGTGTCATGTTCTACACTACCATGGTCAGACCTGTATCTCTGTATCTACAAGACACATGAAATAAAACTCTGAAACACCTGATTTAGAGGAAAAATCTGTCTAGCCTTCAATGAAGAGATCCCTAAGGCTACTCCAGTTGAGAAACCACTGAAAATATGTGCCTCCTGTTATCATCATGTCAACACAAACCATGTCCTTAAACCATGACATGAACTCAGTGTTTCTCCAAAGGCTTGAAGGACTTTGTAATTGGCCTGACAACATACTTCTAGAGCGTGACCTAAGCATGAAGGTGAATGTGGTTACTATTCTACATATAATGAAGCATATATCATTTTTTTCAATATCCCAGTTACTTACACTTGAAATTTTTTTCTAAGATAAAGTTCAGTGTTTCGTGTTCTCAGAAAGAAAACTCTAGCTCATTCCAGAGATGTGGAGTAATATATTTTTTATTGGTGTGATTTATTTTGGGCACCTTAATATGTAGCCTTCATTCCAAAATGGACTCAGCTCGTCATTTAACAGCATCCTGCTGTTCAAGCTGCTCAACCGATTCTGAGAAAGGATTAATCCATTTCAGCATCAGCAGCAAGATGGACACTCTGGTGGAGCAGATGTGTTCTCTTCTCTGTAATTACTTTCATCTCTTGCTTTGCCCTTTACTGTCTGTTTGAAATTTAACCTTAATGGAATCAGAATGGCATTTACCCAGGGATCAGATCTAGATTGTGTGAAACTCACAAAAATAAAGGTTATGACATAGTAAGTCCCTAATCGCGTTTTGTGACTGGAATTGGCAAACAGTTATCTCTGAGTAGAAGAGATTAAGAATGCCATATATTTTTCCTGATGTGAGAGAAATGAACCATTCCTCTTCTCATTTCCCCCTGCCATCAACCACTATATTAGCTTATGCTGTGACCCCAGAGGAACAATCAAGAACTCTGACGTAGTATAGCATAGAGAATGACCCATGCTCTTGAACATAAATGGTGTAGCTGTGAGGTGCCAACCAGACATTCAGAAGTAAGACAAAACTGGCAGCTGAAAAGGCAGGGTTGGGGTGTGGGAGAAAGTTTAAGGGTTGAGTGACCAAATATGGCAAAAATAGGGTCAAAACGTACTCCAAATCTTCCATCCTCTTGTACCAGAGCCCAGCCTTGGATGGAAACTGAATGCTCATGTTCCTTTTAATAATAGTTAGATTTGCCTACTCAAATGCCTTATAAATGTCAGAGGATTTTAATAGTTGGCTCCTGGATTTCTCTAGAAGAATTGTCTTCCTTTGGAAGAACAGCTTAATGAATGATTAGGGGGGAAAGCCCTTACTAGGTCTCTATTTTTTCATGTCTTCCAGGTTCAGAGAAGAGAGAAAGCTTTTCTGTATGACACTCCATGGATATTTAACTCCTGAAAGTGAATAGCAGAGAGAAGGGATAAGGGGAAGTGAGAAGTAGCAATATGAAGAGAGACTCGAGACTCAGAGACTATGAAATACAGGAGAGAAACAGTGCAAGAACTGACTATTCCCTTCAGGCTGTTGAACTTGCTGATCTAAACCTCCCTCCACTTCACTCTTCTCCCTACCAATTCTCCATAGTCATTAAATGATTGTTGATGATGGCTTTTAACTCTATTTTACATTAGTAAAAGTCTTTTTTATTGTTATTTTGAAGAATTCACAGAAAGAAGAGAGGTCCTCTTTGGAAGTAGTAAGTGCAGGGCAGAGGTAGCTAAGTAGCACACAGAAGACAGGAACCAAGTGACCCAAGGATGTGACTTCCCAGAAGACCACAGAGGTTTGCAGAAAGCCTTCAGACATTTGCAGATTGTAACCCTAGCAAAGGTTTAAGCCACTCTTGCCTACATTTTGAGGCACAGGTGCCTCAGATTGACATCTAAGTGATGAGACCCTCTTATTCAATCCTCATATCTCTATGAGGAAGGTTCTGTTGCTATCTGCCTTCTGGAAATGAGGAAATTTAGACTCAGAATCATTGCCAGTCTCACACATCTAACAAATTGCTGAGCAAGATTAAAATACTAACTCTAACTACTCTGGGCATAACCTCAACCAGTATAATAGAAATTTTGGCCTCAGATTTTGAGACTGAATCCTAACATAGCCAAATCCTTTCCATCCTTTAAGTTTCGTTTCCCTTCCCCAAACCACATTGATCTCTCCAAGTCTGAAATTCCACATCTCTTACTGATTCTTTAAAATTCTTTCCCTTCAACATATAAACATGATCAGGTATCTTACACAGCAAAGCAGCAGCTTGTTTAACTATGTCTTCTTAATTCCTTTATTTCATAATCAAATGTCTTGCAATGCCATCTGTATTTTCTCTCCACTCTCTCTTCCTCTTTCACTCTTCTGCCTGCTGCATCTGCCTATTGTCTCCATCTGGGTAAGCGATGATCTTCTAATCCCAACACTCAACAGACACCGTCAGCTTTCACCACATTTCTTCTCCGCAGTACTTGACCCTTCACAAAGCCTCATCTCCATCTCTGTTGCACCTCTTAGACTTTCTTACTTGCATCTATGACTTTCCACCTATATTGCTTTCTCCAGCCATTCCGAAAATGCTCATGTGCCCACTGGTTTCTGCTACTCTTAATCTCTACCTGGGGTACTCATCCCAGAGTCTATCGATGAGCTTCATATGGTGGTAAGGGAGCTTCCTGGAGTAGACATAAATTATAGTGTACATGTATACTTTTGCTAGGCAAAGGATTCTGTCATTCAACATTCTTGATTTCCATAAATATTTAGAGGATCTGCATTATGCGAGGCATTTTTCTAGGTTCTTAAAACAAATCAGTTAAAAAAAAAAACCCCACAAAGATCTTCGTGAACTTATACTAGATAACAAGGTATGACCACAATAAATAACTAAATTATATAATATGTTTAAAGATCATAAGGACTACAGAAAAAGAGTAGAATAAGATAAAGGGGATCGAGAGCCAGGGCAGAGGAGGGGCAGATAGTAATTCTAAATAGGGTAGTTAGGGTAGGTTTCACTATGAAGGTAGTGATTAATGAAAGACTTGAAAGATTTGTGGAGTTAGCCACATGTATAACGAATTGGGCAGAAGGAACAGCAGTGCAAAGTCCTGAAGCATGAGCATGTTTGAAATGTTCAAGAAACAGCAAGAGGAGTATAGTAAGAATATTTTCTCAGAAAGGTGATCGTAACCCAGGTCATGCAGGGATTTTTAGATCACTGTAAGTACTTTTACTCTAAATAAAATAGCCATTGTAGGGTCTTGAGCTTAGAAAGCATGCTGTCAGACTTATGTTTTAAAAGAATCACTGTGGATAGCATATTCAGTGTGCATGGCAAAGAGACAGGGGTATAAGGAGGAGACCAATCAAGAGTCTATTATGGTTATTCACACAAGAGACGGTGGTGATTTAGACAAGGGTAGAGATAGTGATGTGTGAGAAGTAGTCAATTTCTTTTTATGTTTGGAAGTTACATTCAGCTGTATTTCCTAACAGGGTATAGGTTATGAGAGACAAAATAGAGTGAAGGACGACTCAAGGTTGTTGGCCTTAGCATCTGGAACAATGAAGTTGCCATCAGCTGAGACGAGGAAGGCAGTGGGTAGATAGTGTACTGGTGGCAGGGGATGGTGAGAGTTCAGTTTTGAATCTTTAAAGCTTGAAATGTATATTACACATTCAAGTGGAAACATTAAGCAAGCAGTTGAATAGTCAAGTCTGGTATTCAGGAAAATAGTCTAGACAGGAGTTATAAATTTAGGAGTCATGAGCATATAGCTAGTATTTAAAGCTATATAACAGAATGATAAGACTAAGAAAAGAATTTTGTAGGGGGATAGAAAAGGACCCAAAACTAAGACCTGAGGCACTCAAACAGTAAGAGGTAAGACACCAGAAAAGACCATTTATAAGAGGAAACCAGAAGTAAAAGAAAAATTGAAGGCTGAGCTGCTGAAGCCAAAGGAAGCATTAAAAAAGAGGGAGTCAAACAGGACATACAAATGGCCAAGAGATACATGAAAAAATGCTCAACATCTCTAATCATCAGAGAGATGCAAATTAAAACAACTATGAGGTATCACCTCACACCTGCCAGAATGGTTGCCATCAACAAATCATCAAACATCAAGTGCTGGCAAGGGTGTGGAGAAAAGGGGACTCTAGTACACTGCTGGTGGGAATGCAGACTGGTGCAGCCACTATGGAAAACCATATGGTGTTTCCTCAAAAAATTAAAAATGGAACTACCATTTGACCCAGTGATCCCACTACTAGGAATATATCCTAAGAAGCCTGAAACACCAATCGGGAAGAACATATGCACTCCTAGTTCATAGCAGCACTATTTACAATTGCTAACATCTGGAAACAGCCCAAGTGCCCATCAGCAGATGAGTGGATAAAAAGCTGTGATACATATACACAATGGAATACTATGCAACTGTAAGAAAGAGAGATCTCTTACCCTTTGAGATGACATGGAGGGAACCGTAGAGTATTATACTGAACAAAATAAGCCAGTCAGAGAAAGACAAATACCACATGATCTCACTTATTTGTGGAACATAATGAACAAAATAAGCTGCCAACCAAAAGAGATCCAGAATTGTGGAAGTAGAGAACAGACTGACAAACCTCAGAGGGATAGGAGGAAGAAAGGATGGGACGGGTGGGAAGAGATAAACCAAAGAATGTATATGCATATTTGCACAACCAATCCACACGGATGTTAGGCTGGAGAAGGCAGGAGGCGGGTGGGAGTGGGAAGGAAGAGCACAATGGGGAAAAAAGAGGGACATCTGTAATACTTTCAAGAATAAAAAAAAAAAAAGGAGGGAGTCATCAACTATGTCAAGTGTACAGAAGGGGGCAAGGAGAACAGAAATGGATTTGACCATTTGGAAGTGCTTGTTCCTTTTGACGAGGGATTTTGGTGAAATGGGAAAGACGAAGGCCTAAGAAGGAGCAGAAGAAGGGGAATTGGAATTTTGTAGAAAAGAGGAGCAAAGATGATGGTAAAGAGAGGTTATTTTTTAGATGGCGAACTACTTCAGCTTGTGTGTTGATGAGAATGATTGAGCAGAGAGTGAAAAGTTGATGAGATAGGAGAGAGGAGAGACTGCTGCGGTGAGGCCCTTGAGTAGACAAGAGGACACGAGATCTGGATGCACACATTTGGAATGCCTGGCTTTTAGCAAGAGCATGGAGACTGTATTTATAATAATGGGCTTAAAAGCAGAGTTTGTGTGCTGGATTCTGACAGTTGGATAGATGTGACGGAGTTCTGGAGTTTTCATGTAAATTCTTTAATTTTCTCAGTGAAAAGGAAAGCAAGTTCATCTACTGAGACTGGGAAAAGAAGGAGAACAGGTAGGAATTGAAGGTTTGAAGAGATGAAAGAACGTATAAAGACCTCTGTTGATTGCATCTCCTAAATCTATATTTTAAACCATTTTCTATCTCCAGTCCCATTCCCACAGGCTGAGATTTATACCCTCACAATTTCAAAACTGGATGATGCAGCAACTTTGAAGCCTCTTTGCTCTGGTTCTGTCCATTTTCAAAACCATTTTTTATCTTGCTTTTGGAGTATTATTTCTAAAATGCAAACCTGCTTAAAGTGTTTCAGTGGAGGCTTTATATTGCCTTCAGGATGAAATCCACACTCCTTAGCAGAACAAGGCAGCTGCTCATTTTCTTGTGCCCGCCCAACTCCAGCCTCACATGTCACTGCTTCCCAACATACCACCGTCGCCTGGCGCTCCAGCTGCATCCAGTCACAACAGCTCCTCAAAGGCACTCTTCTTTCTCACAACATTTTACCTTTGCAAATACTCTTCCGTCTTCCAGGGATGCTCATCCCACCCCCACCACCTTCTCCACGTAGTTAACAATGGCCCATCCTTTATAGTCAACTCAGTCTTGCCCTCCTTCACAAAACCTTCTCAGGGGTTCTTAGTGGGTTTACAATTTCTGCTTATGTGTTCTTAAAGCGTCCTGGTCTTATCTGCATCAAGACATTTTCTATGCTGTAAATTAGTTAATTTTAATTTGTCTGTCTCCCGTGTGAACTATGGGCTCATTGAGGGCAGAATATTGTTATTTTAGTTAAACTTCCCATAGTTCTTAACACAATGTCTGGGTATATAATATGGGCTTTCTGAATGATTGATTGGCACTAAATTAAATCCTACAGCTACGGTGGTTTAAGTATATGTTTACATCCTGGGATACAAATTACACGAAAATTCGTAAGGATAGAAATTCTTTTGTAGTTCCCAAAATATATACAAAAATGTTGGCAACACAGATCAGTACTTGGTACACATTGAACTGTGTGAGTCCCACATTGATGTAGCAGGGTCAGGAGATGCAAGGTCTCTGCTCAGGCCAACCAGCCTCGGGTGCACCAGAGCAGAACAGAACTGAGTGCAATGGACCAATAGAACACTGATAAGGCACAGTGGATTGGTTTCATTCATTCAGCAAATATCTGGCTCTGGAGTCAGCAACTCCTCTTCTGGCAACTGGACAAAATTGGTTTTCTACATCAAATGTATGTGAAACTAAAAAGCCAGCGTATTTGATGACTGAGATGAATATCAAAGCTCCTAGAGTGATATCTTCTGGGGTTTTTTTTGGCAAACAAATTACATAAGGGTATCATGATTATGTGATAAATTTGGCAAAAGACTGCTGAGAAGAAAAACCACCAAACAAAGGAAATAACCATCACTTTGATGTCTAAAAAAAGAACGTAATTCTTTAACTGTGTGCCATTGACTAACTGCAGCAAACCACCTTTACTTACTTAGCCCAGGGTTCCTTGTATCTAGCTGCTCTTTTTTCCCAGCCAGTTCTTCAGGCGGCCCAGCAACCGCTTTCAAAGTCAACTCGACTGACCTCTGCACCAGCTCCCCAGTTTCTGCCTTTTTCCTGATCAGGAAGTGCAGTGGGATTCCAGTGGAGGGACCAATGTGGGTTTGAACTATCTGGGATATTTCCTCTATATCAACAAATTGAATATATTATCAAATCTAGTAGAATGAGCCCAGTTGGTGTGGCTCAGTGGATTGAGAATTGTCCCATGGACTGAGAGATCCCGGTTTGATTTCTGGTCAGGGCACATGCCCAGGTTGCAGGCTCGATTCCCAGTAGGGAGCGTGCAGGAGGCACCTGATCGATGTTTCACATAGATGTTTCCATCTCTCTCCCTTCCTCTCTCTCTGAAAAATAATAAAAAATGCTCAACTGGTGTGGCTCAGTGTTTGCGTTGACCCATGCACCAAGAGGTCGCCGGTTCAATTCCCAGTCAGGGCACATGCCCGGGTTGTGGGCCAAATCCCCAGTGAGGGCCATGCAGGAGGTGGCCAATCAGTGTTCTCTCTCAGCGATGTTTCTCTCTCTTTCCCTCTCCCTTCCTCTCTCTCTAAAATCAATACAGAACAAATAAATAAAATAAAAACATATTTAAAAAAATAGAATGAGAGAGTAATTGAACTGAAGATTTTTAAGGTTAATTACTATAGCATTGTTTTACTTATTTAATCATTACTGAGTTTCAGGTTTGTTTGTGCTGGATATGGAACTGTATAAGCAGGAACTAGGATACATAGCTGAAAACAGTGTAGAAGAAGTGTAGCAAGAGAAAGTGTGTGGTCTAGAGGCAGACAAATCTGAGCTTGAATCTTAACTCTGCCTCCAACTCACCACCTGAATTATTGTATGTGAGTTGCTCAGCCTGTTTGAGACTGAATTCCTTCCTCTATTAAATAGAGAAGATTATGTCTTCCATAAAGAGCCCTTGTGAAGAGCAAATGAGATCACACATATAATATACCTAATAAAGGGCTTGACATAGTGGACAATTAATGAAGGCTATCTTTTCTCCCAAGGAGTTTGCAATTCGTCTGAGAGAAATTTACATAATTTACCATAATAAAGTACTATAAATATTTTTAAGCACACCCTATTTGTTCTTTGACACTAACATTGACCAATTCACCTGCATACTCATAAACAAACATGCTCTTATAGGTCTGTTATAAAATTCAATAAATAGACTTTCCCTTGACCTCACACTCCTTCCAGCTAATTGCTCATTTGTCTCTCCCCTTCACAGCAAAACTTATGGAAATGTTTGCTGCCTCCTTCTCCCTTTTTATTTCAACCCACTCCCATCTGACTGATGTCCTTTCCAGTGAAATGCCTTGTTGACATATTGGCCACTCTTAGGCTTTTAACTGTGCCCTCCTCCTCTGCCAGGGCCCAGAGCAGGCTCTCATCTTCCCTCCCTACATTTTCTCTTTTACATGATGTCATCTATTCTCTTGACTTTAAATACAATCTATTTTCTGTTGACTCCCGGATTTAAGTCTTCCGTCTCAATCTTCCTCTTAGGACCAAACATGTGAATTACTCATTGGACATGACCGTATTAAGTTCCCAAATTTAACTGGTCTAACACAACTATTGATTCCACCAAATTTTCTCCATAAAACAAACCAAACCAAACAGAATTGTTTGGTCCTATTCTTCCCTGTCCTGTCAATGTCCATACCATGGTCACTTTTGATTGCTGTTGTTCCTTCATCTGTTTCTGATCCATTGTCAAGTCCAATAGACTCCACCTCTTTGTTCCTGTTCCTCTGTCTCCACTACAACCACCATCGTCCAAGCCATCGCCACCCCTCACCTGGACCCTGCACCTTCCAATTTGCCTCACTACTCTCTCTACAAAGTCTTCACATCTCCACTAGTCTTCACAAAGTAGTTAAAGTGATGTGTCAATGTGGGCTCATCAATGATAACGAACGAACCACTCCGGTGGGGGACGTCGATAATGTATATGTGGGGGCAGAGGTATATGGGAAAACTTTGCACCTTCCACTCCCCTTTGCTATAAACCTAAAACTGCTCTAAAAAAAATAAAGACTATTAAAATATTTAAAAATTTAAATATTTTAACTTTATATTCTTTAGGGTTTCATTTACCCATATTCGTATTCCACTAGAAAATGTAATGAGCACCTGCTGGGTGGTGAGAGCAGTGTACTGTTAGAGGAATTTTACTCACAATCTCTGTGCTCTCGCAAGACGAGCAGTAAGGGCACAGTACAGGCTTCCAGAGCCCCTTCTCCAGCTCCAATGGGATCATGCACAAAATGGCATCTTCAGGGTATTTATTTACCTTGAGTAAGGGTGAGGAGGCTATTAATCTGAAACATTTTTCTCCTAGATCAATGAGAAGTTCAAGAACAGTGAGACTATTTTATATCTTTTCAAATGCTAAGGAAATTCCTACCCATCTAACAGGAGAAGTGGCTCCAGCAACTAAAAGGGGTGGGAGAAATTAATCTTAATCAGCCATTTCTACAAAAATATATTCAAAGTGAATCAAGAGCACACAGTCTTTTTGGAGTTTTGCACTTCTTGGGAGCTCTCCAATACTGTTTCCAGATGTATCTGTTCAAGAAAAGGTCCGGTGATCAGGGCCTGGAGGCCAGCCCCTCTTCTGCTGCAGGGAGGCCTGGTGAAGGGGCCACCACTCCAGCTCTCCTCCCCTGACTGCCCAGGTGCTGAAGATTTTAACAGTCGAGTTACACAGTTCTGATTTGCTCTATTCGGAAGGAGATGGTACTTCATTTTTGATCTCATAAACTCTAGAAAACTAAATCCCTCATGTAGAGTCAATTAGCGATATTTCTGCATCAAAATCTGAGATGGAGAGGTGCAAAAATTACAGATTCCATGTCTCTACATCACTTCCCTAAGGCTTTCTCTAATTCATTAGTACAAAGGCACCACCACACCTGTAGGTCCTGTGTCCTTTGGGTGGTCACTGGCAATGGTGAAAATATGCCATACTTTCTAACAGAGCAGACATGTGATAGGGCGTCATCATTGGCCATTCACGCAACCAACTTAGCATGATCTCTCTCCATCTCTTCGCGTCTTCTGCCATGTAACTGATCATTTTCGTACTGAAGATCGCAGCCACAAGAAGGAATATATGGATCTGTCTTCCAGTGTCCCATTACTGCAGGTCTGGTGACCTCCCCCATCCGCCAACCTTGGATCCTGAGACATGCAGCACTGAGCAAGTCAAGCAAGGCTCCAGAGGCCCATCTGTCACATCTGTGTTACACTGTGTTAAAATGCACAAGGTTAGAGTGGTTTTACTAAATTTTCACAAACCTCAAACAAAGTGAATACAGTTCAAGGTGACATTTACTGTCCAGGATATCTTGCTTTCAACATTCTGTGCACGTGAGAATCACCTGGGAAGTTATTTTCAAAAATACACTGAGCGGTTATGATTTAATTAGTCTGAAGTGGGGTGGTTCTAATGAGCTGGCACAGTTAAGAACAACCCATCTAAGTGGGTAAGTAGGAACCTCTAGTTTCACAGAGACCAGCGAGGGCTCCTAGCATTTCAGCAATGGCCTTTGTAGCTAACAGTACGCAAATAAGGAACAATAGAGTAAACGAAGAAATACGGTTCAATTAACAGTGAAAATCAGTGAGGTTAGGAAGATCTGTTCTACCGTTAGGTCTTCATCACCCTTGTGTCATTCTACAATTACTTTTAGCAAGTGAAATGGAGTGAAAATTCTCTGTCATCACTAGCTCCCATTGGTTTTACTTGATAACTTCCTTTCCCTTTGTGAGTTTACCTTTTCCCAACTGAGTTTCACAGGAGTGAAACTCCCTGAGTTATCCCTCTGCCTGAAGCCCTGCTTTGATGTATTTAAGGTAGAAGGAAAATCCTTTTAAATGAATTTCAGAGCTATGTCAAAAGCAGTTTAAATGTTAGGAAAATATTGTCATAAAATTGCTAAAGTCAGTAATGTTTTAAAACCTCACAGCAGCACACTGAACAGTTGAAAGGACTGTGTGTTCAGTTTGTATCTTGTGGTACTTTGAACTGTTTGGCTTTTCATCTTAATTTCCCCAAGTGCTTCTGGGAGGGCTGTGCTGGTGTTTTTGCCCTTTCTATACCCACTCTCTGAGTTCATTGCTAATATATGAACTTTGGTTGCTCACACACATTCGGGTCTTTATATTCACCCACTCACACACAAACCCACTGGGGTGTCCACTAATGACACAGACGCCACCAGCCAGTCACGGCAGTCATTGCATCCTCCTCTGATGGTGGCAAAAGATTTGTATGGAGTCATTCACACTCAGCCTTCTTGTCCTTAGAACTATGGAAATAACTAAAGACCGGCCACACGAGGAAAGCAAAGGCTATTTATTCTGAACTTGCTAGAGCAAGGGAGTCAGCCATCATCACTTGCATTGTGGTGGACACAAAGTCAGGCACAGGAGTGGGGAAGCTTTGTAGTGCAAAGGGAAGGCTTCAGGTGTGCTCTCAGATTGGAACCTGTTGGCCCAGGGGAAGCTGTAGGCGGGCTAACTAGAAGTGCTCTGTGATTGGTTAGGGGTACATATTTGGCCATCTTTGGTTGGTCCTAAATTGGACATGGGAGCAAAAATTAGGGAAGCTGTCAGTTAGTAATCAGGTCCTGCACATTTTGGGACAATTGTTACAGAAGTTATTGCTTAGTTTCCTGGACTATTTACTGTGGATAAGGGTTGGTTTCCTGGGCATGTTCACAGGTCAATGTTCTACTTTTATATATGGTCTGGCCATTGTGCATTTTTATATTCAGTCTCTCAGAACCAACAGAATATGGGTTATGGCGGCTATTCCATCCTCTTCTTCCCAGCCTAACCCACATTATGACATTGTGCAGTGATGAGCCACAAGTGCACTGATAATTTTATTCATAAATATAACTTATTTTTATATTGCAGAATGACTAGGGAAAGGTCCAGAAGTATCCTCTTATCTGCATTTTTATTATGATATTAAACATTTGGGTAAACTGAGGCTTTGGGTTAAAAGATAAAGAAGGGCCTAAAAGCAGAAGCTGTCCTGCAACAGGCCTTCCTTTACTTGCTTTGTGCCATGCTCTGTGGGAACTTAATACACATTTAAATAATAATAACTTAGAAATAAAAAGGAAGTAGCTATAGCAAAATCAAGATGCCTGAACACGAAATTCCTGATTTTTTTAAAATGCAAATCAGAGAATACTCTGGCAGTTCTTTCTCAAGAGCTCTTAATGGCCCCACTCTACATTATCTTTCTCTCCTTCTCTCTCTCCCTCTCTCTCTCTCTCTGGCTTCTTGAAGCACCATTAATCAGATGGTGAGGATGAGGAGATAGAGGCAGGTTAAGCTGCAAGGGACAGAACCATGGGAAGGGAAGGCTGACACACGTGGGGAAGTTTGCAAAGACTTGGAGCTCAGCACACAGGCAGAACCCAGTACACAGTATATCTGGAGGTTTATTCAGACTCTACAGATCTCAAAATAAAACTAAAATCAACATGGGAAATGGTGCCTCCAAAGTCAGAACTCTCAGCTCCTATTAACACTCCTGACTTATACAAATGAAAAGTTATCTTGATTGCATATTAGAAGTTCCTGGAAGGAGCACAGGTCAATTACATAACAACAACAAAAAAACAACAACACACAGAAAGACTGGTTTAAGGCAAGAGAGGAAAAGTTCCTTTTTCTGGGACCTTGATGGGTTTGCAAATGAATTTTATTTACTGTTAAAGAATTTAGTGCTGGTGAGTCTGACCTATTCCAATTAATATACCTACTGGTTTCTGGGAGCAAGGCAGCAGGATTGCTGAATGAGTTCTGCTGCGAAACTATAGATTGTGTTTCTGTTGCAGAAAGCCAGGTCACCTTAAAACGGATTATAGGAAACCAAAATTGGATTTAGAAAAGAAACCAAAAGCAAGCATGGGGTTGCTCTAAGGGCGTTTCCCTTTCTCTTCACTAACAGTCTGGGAGAAGTTGAAATTGTCATAAAGAGGGAAGTCACTAAGGCCCCTGTAGATACCTGGGGCTACTTTATTTGTTCTTAACCACACCTGACTAAGTTGTCTCTTCCCTGGGAGTAAAGCTTCTGTACAAATGTCAGAATAGCTCATCAATGTCTGTTTTTAAATCAGAACCTGTCCACTTCCAACTAGGGAATGTTATGGGACATTATATATCTTTGCTAGTCAAATCTGCCCCAATTCACCTGATAGGGTGAGCTTTTTTACACTTTTTTTTTTTTTATCCTCACCCGAGGACATTTTTGCATTTATCTTGAAATAGAGAGGGAGGAAGAGAGAGAGAGAGAAACATCGATGTGAGACAGACACATCGAGTGGCTGCCACCCACACAACCCCAATCGGGGCCGGGGACACACTGCAACATGCCCTTAGTGGGAACCAAACCCCGGCCTCTCTGGTCTGCGGGCCAATGCTCCAACCACTGAGACAAACCGGCCAGGGCCTGTGAGCTTTTTTAAATCAGTGATGCCCACATACGCTTTTTCCAGAAGGATAATATGAATTAAGAGCTAGATGACCTAGGGCTAAACCTAGTCAAGTGGGAAACGCAAGCTTTAAAATGTCTGGATGTTGCTAAGGTAGAATTCCCTGAAAGAACCAATCAGAAGCTAGCAAGGCATATATCTACCTCTAGACACAGGATTCTAGGTACCGGCAACCCACTTGGGTCCCCTTCCCACTGTGAGGAGTCTCTGTTTTTCAAATAAACTTTCTTTGCTTGCCCCTTTGTCCCTGAACTTATTCTTCGATTTTGCAAGACAACAAACCTGGACCCAATCACTGCTGCTTGGTTTCACTGAGACCTGGACAACATTCAGCAGCCCTGGTTCCATCAAGAAGAGAATCTCATCCCTGTGACTTGATTACCCCTCTAGTTCAACTCAAAAGTTTGTAGCTGACAGCCCTGGCTTGTTTGACTCAGTGGTTAGAGCGTCGGCCCGCGGATCAGGCACGTACCTCGGTTGCAGTTTGTCCCCGGCCCCAGTTGGGGTCATGTGGGTGGCAACCACTCGATGTGTCTCTCTCGCATTGATGTTTCTCTCTCTCTCTTTCTCCCTCTCTCCCTCCTGCACTATCTGAAGATAAATCAAAAAATGTCCTCGAGTGAGGATAAAAAAAAAAAAGTTTGTAGCTGACAAGGACAAAGACCAACTTATTTTTAAAAACTAAATCCCTGTCCAATTTGTCTTGAGAATGTCTGAATGCTGTAACAAATGCCATGCCAGTCAATTAATTCTAGACACACACTAGTGTTCATTATGCTGAGATTTAGGTTAAATTGTGCTTAAGTTCAATTTAGCCAGAGCATGATAACCACCAACAGTTCTAAATTGGAGGCTAAACACTTTTCAATACATTCTTTGGAATAATTTGCACAATCACAGATACAGAAATTATTCCCATTTCACAGAGAAGGATATTTTGAGCCTCAGGCAGGCCCAAGGGAACACAGGAAACAAATCACAACCTTTATTCCGTATTCAGAAATCCTCACTCCCAGTTAGTCATGTTGTATTAGTCAGGGTTCTCCAGAGAAACATAGAAAGCTGGTGGTGTCATTCAGTCTGAGTCCAAAGGCCCATGAACCAGGAGCACTCATGTCAGAGGCAGGAGAGGATGGATGTCCCCGTGCAGAGAGCAAATTCCCCCTTCCCCTGCCTGGTTGTTTCCTTCTGGCTCTCAAAGGAGTGCAGGGTGCCTGTTCATATGGTGAGAGCGATCTGTACTCAGCCTATCAATTCAAATGCTAAATCTCTTCTAGAAATACCCTCACAGACACACCCGAAAGTCATGTTTTACCAGCTACCTGGATATCCTGCAACCAAGTCCATTGACACATAAAACGAACACATGTCCTATGAAGGCAGATAATTAAAGATACTCAGAAGCTGTTTCTGGTTTTGACTTGGCCCAGAATAACCAACGGCACATGTCGTACAGAGTTACAGAGACAGCTGTAACCCAGGCAGGGTTTGCATGCCCGGTTGTGCTTTCCCGTGTTATCTAGCAAACCGCTCTTGCCCCCCTACACAAACTGCATTACAATAATACAAGCACGTACAATAAATTCCTTCTACATAAGCTCAGAGATCACCTCCAGCCTCAGGGAGCAAAGTCACGGGACGTTTACCAATCTGCTGCCCAAACTGCCCGAAGGATTCAGTGGCACCACACTGCCCACCTTCACTCAACTTTATGGTTAATTTAAAATCACTTTTTGCTCTTGTTATTTTCAGTTCTCCTCCAGCCATCTTATCAGTATGATGTTTATATATGTTTCTGATGTTAGCAGCATGAGATATGGAATTTTTATTTTCTTATCTGTTGACAGAGGCACTTATCATAAGGAGAAGAGACCCACCAACGCTCAGAAATGTATTTAAAACCCCTGGGGGAGTAGAAGCCAAGACCTTGGAGGGCTTAAATGTAAGGATTTTACTTGCCTGAAGCAAGGAGGGAAAATTGTTGGTTGCGTTAGAGAGGGAAGAGTTAGAGAGAAAGTCAGGAAAAGAGAAAATGCCCACAATTGTTTATAACTCCTTATAGCTTTCCTATAACACTTTAAGCCTAACAAAATTCTTGGTGTGATTGGAACTTCTGGAGAAACTGATGAAGGGACTATACTTTGGGCCCAGGTCTATCAGGGAAAGAACCAAGATAGTGAGTTAGACCTAGCTGTAGTAATCATATCTTTTGTTTTTGGTGTTCTGATGCTTTGACATCGGGGGTCCTGCTGAGACTCCCAGAGTTAGCCAATTCCTAGAGATAGTAACAGCAAGGTTTTCAAATGCAAACCAACCAATCCAGAGCCCACACCCCCAACTACCTCCTTTCCTGAACCCTCGGACCACTATCCACCTGTTCTAACCACCTAGAGCTAGTACCAGACAACTGGGGAAGCTCCTACACCCCAGACCTCCTGAAATTGTTCAAAACTATCCAATTCTAAGCCTGCTTACCCGCCTCACCCATTTCATCCTGCAGACACCACCATGAAGGCCTCACAACTGACCCTCGTGCTTCGGTGAGCCCCCCACCCCATGGCCGCGTCCTCTTGCGAATTGTAACTATTTTCCAATGGCAATCACCCTCTGATCTGTTGACCTTACTGCAACTCGACATTTCTATTAATACAGTATACTTTAAAACAGTAATTGAAAAGTTTAGAAGAAACCACAAGAAAGGAACATGTCAGAAGTTCCTGACATGGTGAGAGGGCTGTGAGTTCTCAGACACGGAGGCTGAGGTTGAGCCCAATTTGCTTTAGGGTCTGAGGGGCGGGAAGGTCCTCACTTGCTTCAGAATGATATTTCTTTCCCACAGCACAGCCACCTTCCTTCTCCTTCTGCCATGAATCAACCCCTAACAATTTCTTTCATACCAGGGATTCTCATGCGTAGTGAGAATCATATTGGAGGGATGTTATCTGTGGGGAGCCCTCCGCGTCCACACCTATTGCTGGTGGAAGTGGGGTTCTTGCAATGTCACACACACACACACACACACAAAGAATTTTCTGAGACTCACATGGGACAGTGAGTGATAGTTATTCGCATGGGATTAGACCCCTGAGTTTCCAAGGTCCCATACCTCTCCATCCCACCAAAGAAAAAGTCCAATTTTGCTTTCAGCAGAGTTATGATGAAAACCATTGTCCAGTGTTTCAATTCCATGTTGGGGCACAGTCCAATCCAGCATCAGGCTGGCTTCGTTTGTGCTCCCCGCTGCAGTCCATCAATCATTGTGTGTGGGTTCCACATGGCCATGGGCCATGCAGCTTTTAGAACCACGTGGCTATGGAGGGAACACAGGCAAATGCAAAGAAGCAATAGCAAAATCAGAGGAACCAGAGAGCCAAGAGAGAATTCCTTTGTCTAGGTGATTATGTATTGCCAAATTTTCATGGGTTTGCATTGGCTCCACCCCCTCTGCCAATGATTTCTGTTCCCAGGTTTGACAGACAGGCAAGTACCTTCCCTGAGCCACCCAACTTTACTGTGCATGCGTCCACCCCCACCCGCACCCCCCACCGTGACCTGCAGGGAATGGACAGGTGGTTTCTTCCTGGAGAGTGTAAAACTACAGCCTCCTAGGGAAGCTGCCCAGATGGCCATGCTTATAATGTCTGGTCTTCCTTTTGCTCCTTTCCTATTATTAATAACTAGCTAATTACAACAGTAACAAGGAGAGGCTTTAAAATGCATATTTTCAGCCCAGCTGGTGTGGCCCAGTGGATTGAGTGTTGTCCCATGGACTGAGAGATCCCAGTTTGACTCCCAGTCAGGACACATGCCTGGGTTGGGGCTCGATCCCCAGTAGGGGGCGTGCAGGAGGCAGCTGATCGATGTGTCTCTCTCACATCGATGTTTCTATCTCTCCCTCCTATCCGCTCTCTCTAGAAAATCAATAAAAAAAAAAAACAAATAAAAATAAATTAGTAAATAAAATGCATGTTTTCAGCTATGAACCAAAGTAAGAATCTGTAATCCTTTGTGCCTAATCAAGTTTGATCTCAACTAAATGGCAAGTAAAGAATAAAATATTTTTCTCTTTTGGGAAATTTGTTTTTTAGGTAATAAGAACTCACTGTATAAAACAAACTTCATACACGAGAAGAAGAGGAGAAATACGGAAAGAGCTCTCTTAACATCTAGCTAAACGTTTAGATTGTTGGAAATCATCTTTATACACATTGTAAAGCTTTAAAAATGTACAGATTAAGATTAAAATGTATATGTATGGTTAATCCAAAGTCTTAAAATCACATGGAAAGATGCATTACTTAGAAGACAGGTGTATATGATAGAAATTATTTTCAATTTTCATTTAAAAGAATGTATTAAAATTTAGCATAACTATAATTATGTAGAATCTCTTCTTGTTTCTGATCTACTACAAAATAAAAATAAGTAATTTAAAGTGAAATATAAATTTTGGCCTATGAAAGACAGAGCTATATGCAGCCACTCTGACAGCCATTCCCATATAAGCAACACTCATGAGCACAAACACATACACACACACACCTTCATTTTTTTTCGAATTTTAAAGGTGTAAACAGATGCCTTGTGACCAAGAAACGAAGCATGTACAAAAAGAGTTTTGTGAAAAACTAAAAATAATTTTTACTAGAGTTAAGGATATAGTTATACATATTTGTTAGTCTTTATTAAACTCACTCTTCAATGATAAGCCATTTTAATAAATGAAAATACTTTGGGTAATTTTTATGAATGAAGCCAAAATTTTCTAGGACCAAATTTGCATGCACACAATCTGTGTAATTTAAGTAGTAAAAATCAAAGGTTTTGTAAGTAGTTGACCTAATTTTCAACAAATGCCTCCATGTAGGCCAGTTAAAGGTGTAGAAGTGAGGCAAGAACTGCAGGGTTTCCTCTCTGCATTGTCAGCTCGGGCACCGTCTCTGTCATGCTGTAGGTACTAAATGGATGTTTTTAATAAATAAATGCAGCAGAATTTGGAATGGCCATTAAATGCTGAAGACCCCCCAGAGGCGAGCACTGGACCAATTAACATGAATTTCTCTAAGTGTGATATACCAGAGAAGATTGCTGTGCACAGCTACCCACCCAAACAACGTCTGGTTGGTTTCTATCCCTTGAACGTCCTAGGAAATTATATGGCAAAATATTGTGCATTTCCAAATACCATGCACCATGTTTTAAGCTCTCTAAAAACACCTTATTTTTTTTTCTTTAAAAACTTAAACTTATAGTTTGTCCCCGGCCCCGGTTGGGGTCGTGTGGGTGGCAACCAGTGGATGTGTCTCTCTCATGTGGATGGTTCTCTCTCTCTCTTCCTCTCTCTCTCCCTCCCGTTCTATCTGAAGATAAATGCAAAAATGTCCTTGGGTGAGGATAAAAAATAAAATAAAATGAAAACTTAACCTTATATATAAGAAGATGGTGGTAAATAAAGCTAAGGCTTCTTAAATAAAACAGAGTTTTTTCAAAGGAATCTAGGACAAATGTGTCATTAGTGGAAAACATTATCAGAGTACAAATTTAAAATGTGACCGAGAGTAAAACAGAAAGTCAAAGTCTATATCTTAACAAGGTTGCAGTTACTAAAGATTCTGGCCTCCTTCCGGCCACGAAGAAGAGAAAGATTCTCGGCTACCCCACTCCATCCGGGACCATGGCACCCCACCTTCCTAAGTTCCCTTTGCCACTACAACTGTACAGACTCCTATCTTCTTCCTGTTTCAAAGGCCACAGTTAGGGCGCCTGTTGGCCCTCTCCTGGCAGATAAGTGGATTTCAGGTGTAGGGGAGGAAATAAACCTTTTCCTCCACCCTCAAGTTCAGTGGCTGGGGCCTATGAATTAAACTGACACACGGGATACTTTATATATCTCCACTTCACCAAATTATCAAGACACTTATTTAAGAATGAACTGTAATTAATCTTCCTAATGTTGGTGTCAAAAAGTAAAGTTTTTGGTAATTCCCATATTAGCTGAGCTCTGCTGAAAGAAGGACGGACCATTAAGCTTGGAGTTAAATCTAGCAGACACAAACTCAGCGGGCTGAACCCGGAAAATCAGACCCAACAGGCCTGATGTATGAGTCACACGTGGGTGTAGTTCCCCAGCTTCCATCAGCAAGGCCACCGCCAGCTTGCTGCTTACAGACCCTTACAGACACCACAACCCCTCCGGCTGTGGGGAGAGAACAAGTCAGTGAGAGAATGAGTCAGGCTCCGCCTGGATTGGTGAGTTTTCTGGAGTTCATAACCTCATTTTCTCAACAACTAGACTGCCAACCATTTATTTTCTCATTTTGTTAGTAAAAGTCATGATGCTTGCAGCTCACTAACATTGCACAGAAAATAGTTCATTGCTTCCTTGAAAAAGAAAAAATAAGTGGCCATTAGAGTTACCCAGCACTGAAGGGGAAATTGTGTAAGAAAAGACCAGGCTCTAAGGCTGTGGATCCAAGTTCAGGCATGAAATGTGTTTTAAGCAGAAAGCCAGCTTAGCATCTTGCATGAAAATATAATAAATTGGGGTTTTCTGCTGCCTAAAAAAGTGATGGATTTAGTGCTTTGTAACGGCAGAAGCTGGCATGCTTGTGACAGCACCAAAGTAGTCACAGGACTTTAGACATCAACCCGGTCAAAAGGGAGGGCTTTTGCTTGGACCAGCCCAGTGGAAACACATCCTCGGAACCTGGGCTTGTATTGCTTCCCAGGGAAGAATAGTAAATGCCCAGGGGACCTTCACTGTTCCATTTTTTCACCAAAATAATGATCTCTATAGTCACAAATAAACAGACATACATCACTTGAAAGCTCTGGGCATATTCAATTGACTTTAGGATCATAAAGTTGAACAATATTGCACGAATCTTTGGTTGAAATATCATCTTTGGCATTTTCCATTACTTCTTCATTACTTCTTCATTCAATCAGTCATCCATATTACCAATTCTAAAGCCCATCTCTAGAATCTATTCGATTTTTTCAATCATCTCTTCACTGTCATTATTTTAGTCCAATCCACCATTATATCTTACTTAGACTACTAATTTGTCTCCTTGCTTTCATTATTATACCCTCTTACATGAGTTAGCAAAAACTGCAATGAACTCTCAGTGCCAACAGCACAAATCACTTGTTTTCTTTTCTCACTTGAGGTGTGTGGGCTGGCTGACTTCCTTAAGGCGAAGTCGGTCTGTGTGGGACCAGTGGCTGAATGAGCACGTTCTGCTCCTGACTGATGCCGAGGCAAGAGACAGAGACCAACCACACCAGCCCATCTAAAGCCTCTGCTCCCATCACATCCACCAACATCCCATTGGCTGAAGCATGTCACATGGTCCAGCCGATTTCAAGCAAGTGGGGAGATACACTCTTCCCAACCAATTGGGAGGGGGTATAAAGTCACAGGGTAAGAGGCAAGGCACTATTATTCTATAACAGAGGGAATGGAGTAAATGTGGAATTAGAAACCATAATGCAATTGACCACATTCTCATTATCTGTTATCATCTATTCTCCACATCAAGCCAGAGAGGTCTTTAAAGTAAACAAATTTTTAAAAACTTGTCACTGTCCTTCCCAGACTCTTTTATGTCTTTGTTGCCGTGACAGTAGGTGTGCCCCATGGGGCACTGCAAGACTGAACCCTGCCTGCTGCTCCAGCCTCCTCTGGGCGCTGTCCTCCTCCATGTCTATGCTCCAACCAAGCCGAATTCCATGATTCCAGTCTCTCTTCTGCCACAGAGATCTGCTCAACACATTCACTCTGCCAGAAATAATTTTCTCTCCCCTTTTCCTTCACTTAAACTTTTTTTTTTATTAATTTATTTTTGTTACAGATGTTTCTCCTTTTTTCCCCATTGACACCCTCCTCCCGATCCACCTGCCCCGTCCCCAGCATTGTTGTCTATGTCCATGGTTATGCATACGTGCATATAAGTTCTGTGGTTTATCTCTTCCCTCCCCCCCTTCTGAGGTTTTTCAGTCTATACCCTACTTCTATGTCTCTGAGTCTATTTTGTTCATCAGTTTTTATTGTTCATTATATTCCACAAATAAGTGAGATCATGTGATATTTGTCTTTCTCTGCTTGGCTTGTTTCGCTTAGGATAATACTCTCCAGGTCCCTCCATGTTGTCTCAAAGGATAAGAGATCTTTCTTTCTTACAGCTGCATAGTACTCCATTGTGTAAATGTACCACAGCTTTTTTATCCACTCATCTATTGATGGACACTTGGGCTGTTTCCAGATCTTAGCTATTGTAAATAGTGCTGCTATGAACATAGGGGTACATATATTCTTTCTGATAGGAGTTTCAGGCTTCTTAGGATATATGCCTAGAATTAGGATCACTGGGTCAAATCACAGATCAATTTTTAATTTTTTGAGGAAACACCATTTTGTTTTCCATAGTGGCTGCACCAGTCTGCATTCCCACCAGCAGTGTACTAGAGTACCCTTTTCTCCACACCCCCTTCACTTAAACTTATATCTGAAGGTTGTAACTTCTTCAAGGAAATTTTTCTTGAACAATTAAGATCAGGTCAGTTCCCCATATTAAATACTACTTCCTTCTAACTCTCCCTCTTCACATGTATCCCAACTGTAATTAATTGATAATTTAGTAGTCTAATGATTGTTCCTATTGCTAAAATGTAAGCCCCATGATTGTAGAAACATTGTATTTTCTTAGTGTCAGCGTTCTGTCATAATAAACACTCAAAACACACACACACATGCACACACACATGCACACCCCCATATAAAAGTTGTATATGTTGATCTTAAGCAGAAGTTGACTATGTATTCTGTGGATGAAAAGAGGCCAAGGCCTGGCTGGTGTGGCTCAGTAGTTGAGCATCGACCCATGTACTAAGAGGCTACTGGTTCGATTCCCGGTCAGGACACATGCCCAGGTTGTGGGCCAAATCCCCAGTGGGGGGCATGCAGGAGGTGACCAATCAATGTTTTCTCTCATTGATGTTTCTCTCTCTCTCTAAAATCATTAAAGAAAAAAAAATTTTTTTTTTTAAAGAAAAGAGGCCACGTATTTAAACCTGACAAGCTCAGGGGAGGTCTACATGGTGGCCTTACAAACTCAGAGGCCTAAAGTAACCACTTAGGATGGTCTGAAATTAAAACTTCCTAACTAAAAGCCAGTCATGGCAGGTGGTCATGTCCTAGGCCTGTAGCTTCCTTGACAAAGGTCATTCTTTACCTTAACTGAGCCTGTCTATTGTCTTTTTCATCTACAATAACATATATTTGGAACATCAGAGTAATTCCCTTTTGCCAAACCCCTCAGGGCTCAATCTCCCACCAGAACTTGAGACCACAGAACCTTTCATTGTTTCTTGTTCCCTGCATACCATTTCTATGTGCTGTAAATGTTAATTATTAACTGTCCTATACCCACCAATGTAAAAGAAATATTTGTGTTCATTTTACTCTTTACCTAATCTCAGAGATTGCCCCGCTTTGCTTTCTCCCTAATTTACCTCCAGTGAATTTCACATAACCCTCCACACACCTCCTTTGATTGTAAGGTATAAAATAAGCTGGGAAACTCTCATTCTCAGGAGCATTTTCTCCATCCTTTGAGATTTCGCTTCAGGCAGTTGTCATCAGTTTGGCTCAAATAAACTTGTAAAAATGTTCTATAGGTTTGGACGTTTCTTATGTTAACAATCTCATCACCAAAAAGGATTTATTTGGGAAAAAGAAAGAATTGCCATTTAGTATGTACAACCACAGCAAACCAACTGCATGAAGCTAAACAAGAAGCGGGAAGCCCTTTTTCAAGAGGGGAGAAGGAAGTGAAGGAGAGCAGCTAATACAACCATAGAGCTGTTGTAACCATAGAGTTCTTCTAGAAGGGCTTTGTGCTACCCACACAGGGTGTGAGAGCGCCTCCCACAGGTCCTCCCGAGTCCTGTCTAGGTGAAGGCCTTGTCATACATTTTGACCTACACTTTTTTCCTTTAATGATGTCCCTAGTCATTCTACCCCTTCAAAACTTCTTTGCTTAGCAAAACAGAAAGAGTTTGGAATTTGGGTCTTTTGTTTAAATCTCAGCTCTGCCTTTTAGTAGCTGTGTGGGTTAATTGCTTAATCTTTTGGAGTCTTTTCTTATCTCTGAAATGGGGATGATAGTTTCTGCTTTTGGGGGATTTTAAATGGTCCGTGCATGAACAAACACTCAAGCAGTCATCCTCTTCCCTAGTCCAGTCCTCGCCTGGTTACAGTGCCTGAATATTCCAGTTTCTGCTGGATTTTTTCACCCAATTTGCTGACAGTCATACATACTTCAAATCAAACCTATCAACTGTCTATCAAAACTGGGAACTCATCCTAATTCTCTATTGCGTTAACTTATCAACATAATCAGGTTCAAAATCTGGAAATCGTTGTCCACTCCCCCAGTCTCCCCTAAGATGCTGCAGTTTCTCTGAACTGACCTGACTGTTCCTCTCCTGGGCTTTGCCAGTATCCAGTCTCTGGTCATCACAGTCCAGCATCTCACTGCGACCACATTCTTTCCCTTAGTGTGTCTCCAATCAAAAATCTTCAATGGTCAAAGTGCAGCAGCTGACAAAGCAGTCTGTGCGTCCCGATAACTTAGTCACTCTAAAACCTGGATCTGCGCACAAAAACAAATTCCAGAAAGAGTACAACAAAACATAGGTAGGAGGATGACCAAGATGTCTTTTGGATGCTTTTTCTATATTATTTGGTTTAATATGACAAGAATGTATTATTTTTAGAAGCACTAAAATAACTTATTTTATAAATCCAAATTATCACCCTAAAACAAATATTCTATGACTCTTTTTTTTTCCCCTCTAACAAACAAGAACCAAATAATCATGACATTCAAGGTTTTTTATGCTTTGGCTCCAGGTTATTTCTCCAGCCTTGTCTCGCACTGCTTTTCTTCATATTCCCCCATATGCTGTTCATTTCTGTCTGTGTGGAGCTGGGATGGTCCTCCATCCCCATCACTCTTGGGCAAGTCGCCTCAATTTCCACAATACCGGTCCAACTTTACTCTGTCTGTGCCCTCTATAATATTTTAATGAACTCCCAATTAAGAACTCAGTTTCTTTGTATTCTAAGCACTCATGGGAAAATATAACCTCAAGTATCTGTCTGCTCTCTACCTTCTGTTAAGAGTCTGAATAAGAAAATATTATGTTCCCTGTCATCAGAGTCCTATCCATTAGGAACCAGAGTGTGACCAGGTCCCTGTGAACAACCCCTGTATTTAACTCATAACCACCTCAAAGCAGGACATTGGTAGGTCTAACTCCAGAATACGTTAACAACAAGTGGGTATTTTACCAAATATGCTGTGGAAAGGTGGGAAAGAAGGTTCACATGGTAGCAACATCCTCCCAGATCCCAGCGTGATTGCCACCGATCTCTAGTCTTCCTCCCCTGCAAGCCTCTTGCTTGATGACACCTCTGTTGCTCTCTACTGCCTTTAAAAATCCTCTTTATTTTCCTAAGAGCTAAATTCAGCTCATACTCACTTTGCTTGCTCTTCTCAGTAAATAAAAAACCTGGTACATAAGCCTGAACTTCTCTGGTCTCAGGTCCCCACCTAAAAAAGAGAATTATCAGCATATCCATCAAACAAAACAAGGCTCTTCCTAGAGGCGAAGTCTACTGCTAAGAAAGTATGGTTTCTCCATACTAGTATTCATCCTTCAAAGATCAATTTCAATGCCACATCCTTCAGGAAGCCTTCCTTGATTCATCTAAATGGGTAAAATTATCCCTCATCCAATCCCCTGCATAGTGGGTTAAATAATGTGCCCTGTAAAATTATATTAAGAAGTGTTACTGTATAAACTACAGTAAGGACTAGAGACATCTATACCCGATTTGACACTTTCCTGAATATTACTTTTAGCTCTCTCCTACCACTGTCATGAAAACTCTTCAAAAATAACAGGACCCTTCCGGGCAAAATTACACAGAAGGAGTTCATGGTCCTAAGAAATAATGAAAGTGCACATGTTATGAGCCATAGATACTAAGATTCTCCTCCCACCCCCAACACACACTCAATTCTTTAAATGTTATCTATTAAAAGTTAAAAAGACAAAAGGCAATTTTATTTCAAATGCTATCCTTATTTTTGGTTTAAAATTGACAAGCCTGCTTGTCATTGCAAAATAGTATAAAGCAAAATGATACTATTCTGAAGAATTAGAATCCTAAAGCTGCTTCTATGATTTAAAGTAGGTATTTTATCTGCAGTGATGTAACTCCATGTCAGAATTGTACTTACATACAGACTCAAGTAATTGGAACGGAGGATTCATGAGCAGAACTGAGCTAAGAGCTCAGAGCAAGCGAATATTTTATTCTTCAAATACATTGACAATAAATTGTCACACTTCTTAGTTCCTTGCCAAAAAACAAAAATCCAAACACTGTAAACACTGATGTTACAAAATATTCCCAAGGAACAGATGATAGAAATGTATTCATTATGGCAATAGATCCAAGCATAAGGGAATTGCTAAGGGAAATTGCACCTGGATAAGTTGTTCCAGATGGTGTCTTATCCGAGCAGCCTGTCCTTTCTGGCAGAGACTTATGAAGGGCAGGGTCCTCCAGCCCAAACAGAGAGTGTGGCATAGCAGTGTTAGGAAGCTTTACAAAGCCATGTGGCCTGTTCTCTGCTGCTACCTCATGCACCAAACATGTTAATATTCTTCTTCAGTTGCCCTGACATAATCTATAACATACAGGTAAGAGCTTATGGGACTCAAAATGAATCCAGGAGCCTTCTTTCTAAAATAATGTGATTTCCCCTTTATTCATAGATTACAGTCCAGTACAACATAAAGCTCATAAAGTGGTGACTGCATTTGTAGATGTCAATCCCCAAATCAGCGAGCCCCTCAATACACTCAGTCAGCTCTACTGATTGTGATTCCATGTAAGTGAGGAGATTTCAGACCTTAAAGTCAAGTGTCTCCAGCAGAATCCGATTCTGACTTCTGTTTTCAACAGTGTGACAGGTTATATAGCTCGAATGACTTTTGTGATTAAGGCAGATTAACTATATTCTTAGGAATCATTTTATTTTTTTATTTTTATTGATTTTCAGACAGAAAGGAAGGGAAAGGGAGAGAGAGAGAGAGAAACATCAATGTGAGAGTGAAACATCGATCAACTGCCTCCTGCACGCCCCCTACCAGGGACAGAGCCCACAACCCGGACATAAGCCCTGAACAGGAGGTGAACCAACAAACTTTTGGTGCATGGGACAATGCCCAGCCAACTGCACCACACTGGCCAGGGCCTTAGGGATAATTTTAAATACACTGCTGAACTAGCACACAAAAATAAAAATGAGGGAATTCCTCAAAGGTCCTAAACACTAGGTGAAACAGTAACCCTGACAGTTAAGTAAATGCCAAGACTGGCTTTTGCTCCAAGGATTTCGGTTGAATTACAGAGAACTTGATCTTCTGATTTGTTTGGTGTCTTAGTGCATGGAGGACAGTAGAACAATCCCAGGACCTGCTAAAATTGGGGAACCTACAAGTGGCCCTGCATGAAGTGGGGACCCTAGTGACACCAAAGGGAAGAGTAAGAAAATTTGTTTGTCTTGATTTTGAAACTGGATGAAGAGAAAAATATATATATACCCTGAGAAGTTGGGACCTCTACCTGGTCTTCATTTGGGTTCTGGGGCAAATTTATGACTTTTGGTAAAAAAAATTTTAAGAATTAAATTCAAAGTGATTTGGGGCTGGATGTGTCACATAAAAGATAGTGGCACAAACTAATGTAAATGCACTTTGGTAGTGTCAACTTCAATCCTGACCAAAGATCCGACACAAATATGGACCAAGAAAATAACTAGCTCACAGTACAAAATCCAAGTGCTCACAAGAATAAGGCCCAGTCAGCCATAAACCATAGAAACAAACTAAAAGTAATGTCATATATTAGCATGAGCAAATGAAGAATTCAAGAATCATTACATTTAACGAGCTTAAATAAATTGTCAAAGCAAGACACTGAAAAGCATAAGCAAAGAACAAAACATAATAGAGAATGACCAGATTTGATGAAGAACTAAATAAAACTATATTTAGATAATATATCTAAAATAAACCAAATAAAATTATATCTAGACAAAAACAAAAAAATTAATAATTAGGTTAAATTTTTGAGAGGTTAGACAGAAAGTGAAATGCATATACATAGACAATCGGAGAACTGGAACACAGCTATGAAGAAATTAGATGTAAAATATGAAAGATAGATTAAAACACGTGGAGGATAGAGTACAAAGGACTATAAGAATGCCTAACCAGAGATCAGAAAAAGATAAAGAATTAGAAATAGACAATATTTGAAGATAAAATGTCTGAGAACTTTTAAGAAGTATTGAAATATCCTCAGATTCAGGAGACTAATACATCTCAAACAGAATAAATAAAAATACATTTAATTATAGATACATCATAGAAAGACTGCATAATGACAAAGAAAAACAAAAAGATATTTTTAGAAGTCCAAGAAGATAAAGCAGATACCTGCATAGGGATGATAATTATAATGGTTGCTGACTTCACATAATAAAAATTGGAAACCAGAAAACCGAAGAAAAATAGAAAGTCACTGGCAACACAGGTTTCTATACTAAACAATCCTGTCTTTCAGTAAAAAATAGGAAACAAAGACATTTTCAGACAAAAGAAAAAGTTAAGTGAGTTTACCACCAAAAGATCCCTATTAAAGTAAATTCTAAAAAATTATATGTGTTTCAAACAGAAAAGGAGCGTGATCCCAGATGGAAGGTTCTTACCATGCAAAAAATGATAATAATGTGCAAAAACATTGATAAATTGTGAGTAAAATTAAGGAAACACTGACTGTATAAAACTATGAAACTTAATGTCTAATTTATGGTGAAATATAGGCAAAACTGAAATATTCTCTAATAATACTATAGAGTTTAAATACCACATGATCTCACTTATCTGTGGAATATAATGAACAAGGAGGGCTGATGAACGAAATAGACCCAGAGACATAGAAAGGAGTATGGTTCAGATTGACAAACCTCAGAGTAGGGGGGTGGGGGGGATGGATGAGATGAACCAAAGAACTTAAATGCATGTATGCATAACCAATGGACATAGACAACAATGTTGGGGGGGTGGGGGAGTGAGATAGGGAGGAGGGTGTCTAAGGGGGAAAGGAGAAACATCTGTAACAAAAATAAATTAATAGAAATTGGAAAATAAAATACAATCAACCTATGCTACAAAAAAATATATATATATATACTATAGAGTTTCACCTTGGTGTGGACTTTGGACATGGGCCCTGACAACTTATTCTTCTGGTCCAGTAAACACATTCCCAGAAATGTTTGTTAATTTAAATCTATCTGATTTTGGTGATTAATAAACAGTTGGTGGGATATTGAAGACAGTAATGAGATTAATCTTCACCTAAACAATTAGAATGCTTTACCTGTAATTCAAGAAATTTATTCTGACTCTCTTTCACTTGGAAACTTTATTCCTGTCCTCTTTCCCAACAACAAGCATAGCTAACTCACAAAGTCACTGAAGACTAGTCTTGTATTGCTTAACTCAGGGCGGGGGACAAATGGCACTCACGCTGCCCCCCTCAATCCTTTGCCCAGGGTGGAATCATGGTACTCTTTGTTGAAGGACCCAATTGTAATCTCACAACCTCCCAAGTGCTCTAACAGCCACCACCAATCAATAAAGCTACCATTTCATATCAAACATTGCTGCCTTTCAAAGCTTAAAGGCTGCTGACTATCTTATATGGAAAATGATCTGTGATTGCTACTTCTTTCTTCAGTTGTTACCGAAGGAAATACAATTTCCCTTTTTGTCCTGGAAATATTCCCTTGGTTGCTGGCAAAGGATAAAAATTATATCAAGTCATAAAAATTCTGGCTTACAAGTTCACACTGGCTTAGGTACACACAATCTGACTTTTAAGTACACACAATCTAATTTTCTTATAAGTAATTTATAAGAATTACATGTTTGCCACATACAGTAAGGTGTCATATTTGTATAGTGCTTTACAGTTATCGAAGCATATTACCATAAATCCGTTGTTCCAAATTCTAAAATAAATACGGATTTAATAATGCCACGTGACAGGCACTGTGCCGGATGCTGGGGATACAAAAGTTCTTGCCCTCTGGAGCGTATGGAGCAGTAGGAGAAACAAACACATAAACAAATGATGGGAGCACAGGATGACACTTCCTGTAGTGAAAAATAAGGGGGAAGAATGACATAGTGGTTAAAAATATGAACTTCGGAACCAGAATACCTGAGTTTCTGTCCTTGCTCTATAATTTATCAGCTCCCTGACTAACTAAGGCCCTCTATTAGAGTTCTCCAGAGAAACAAAACCAATAGAATGTGTATATATCGAGAGAGAGAGAAGGAGAGAGAGAGAGGGAGAGAAATGGAGAACTCATTACTCATTGAGGGACTTCCCTCTTTTCCCTTAAGGCCTTCGACTGATTGGGTCCACACTAGGGGTAGGGGGAGTAATATGCTTTACACACGTCTGATAGTTTATATGGTAATCACATCAACTTACACGATAGCCTAGTCAAGTTGACACATAAAATAAAACACCACAGGCTTGTTTCTTCATCAGTAAAATAACAGTCATGCAAAATAATAATACCTGCTTCATAGGATCCTTGCGAGGCTGTATGAGATCTGTTCTATCAGTGCTTGGCACAGCGTCTGGAAGAAGGCTTGTGTCTAGGTATTCCTGTGTTACTATCAGCCCGGTTACTCATCTCTGCTCCTCTCCCGGTAACCTCTTACCAGCCACAGGACAGAGGTCCCCATGGTACCCCGCCTTTCCTCTCCTCCCAGCTTTGCACCTGTGGCTTCCTCTGCCTAGGACACTCAACTGTGCCTTTGTGCATGAACTAGCTAACTCCAAACGTAAGGTGGCCCATAAAATAAGTTGAATCACGAAAAATTAGCAATATTTGACCATCTCTGACAAAAAAAAAAATCAGCAGTTTCATATGGTTCAGCTTAATTTAAACGAAGCCACTTTGTAGCACTATCAGTCTAGTTTAATAAGAAACCCCATGCCAACATCCAAAAGTCACTGAAAGTAAATGGGGGATTACATTTTCAATCCACAAATGAAATCTCTAAATTTCCTTTTCTTTCTCTGTCTCATAAAACACACACACACACACACTATGTAGATAGGTGTATGCATTTCTGTATCACAGGGAACCCCAGGCCAGTCTGCCAACTAACTTTGGTTTAGCTTTGCCATCTGGTTTCTTTCCTCTCACCTTCTGAATTTATTATTTTGTCTTCCCTCATAAGTAGTTCCTTGACCTTTCTGATGGAAACAACTCAAACTTGTTACCTAACAAAGGCACAGTCTAGAGAAGACAAAGGCTCTGTAATGGAAGAATTAATTAAGTTACACATTAACCTTTTAGTTTTTGCAGTCATTGCATTTCTCGAATACATCATCTATTTCCGGATTTCAGTGCTTTTTTATTTGCTTGCACTTTGTGTTCTACGATTAAAACCACTCTATTAAAATGTTTTAACTTAATTTTTTTTAATTAGGTTTTTCCCCAAGGCTATATTTTTAACAAACAGTGCTTCTTGTGAATAGAACATATAAAAGCCTGCCAAGATGCCCTAGGCCTCAAAAGATGCACTTACTTGTGGAGATACCTTCCTGACAAATTGGAGAACACTCTCTTCCAATTTCTCTGCTCAGATTTGGGAGGGGGGTGGTGACTACTACTGATATATTTTCATTTTTCCTCATTTCCTGTGCAAAGCCAGAAGGTTCAAATGTGTTTCTGACGAGCAGAGATCTGGTAAAAATTTACTTGAAACTGATGTGATAGAATTTTCTGAGCTCGGAAGATACGTGTCCACTCCAAAGCCTCTGGCTGGCTATGGCTTTAAGGTTATGAAGGCAGGAAGTATTTAGAGCTCTGGGATGTGGGGTACCAAGAGGAGGAGGGGAAGCACTTAGAAATATAAGGTTATACTGTTACTGGAGGGGAGAGCGCCTTGTCTCCCCCCATTGCTAGTGGGAGTGGAATTCTTGCGATATCCCAAGAAAAAGAGTTTTCTGAGATTCGCATGGAAGAATGAATGATTTTTATTGGCAAGGAATTACATTTCTGAGTTTCCAAGGTTTAATTTCCCTCAGTCCTGCAAAGGAAGAAGTCTTATCTTACCTTTAGCAGGGCTAAAATCAGAGCCAGTGTCCAGAATTTCCTTTTCATATCTGCACAGTCCAATACAGCATCAAGTTAGCTTAATTTGTCTTTCCCCGTTACAGTCCATCAGTCCATTGCATGTGGGGTCCACAAGTCCACATGGTTATAGAGGAAACATGAGTGAATGAAAGTAGCCAAGAGTGAGCCAAGAGCACAAGAGCAACAAGAGAGAGAACTCTTTTGTTTAGGAAAGTACGTATTTTTAAATTTTGCATGCTTGCAGTGGCCACGTGCATTCTGTTCAGTGATATTTGTTCCCAGGTGTAACTCACAGGCAAGTACCTTCCCTACGTCACCCCAACTTTACTGGGCATGCCTCTGTCTTCCCTTTGTTGGATCCATTTCCCCAGTGTTTTTCAGGGAATAGGCCTGTGTTTCCCTGGAGAGTGCAAAGTTGCAGCTTCCTGGTGAAGCTGCCCAAACAACATACCTATCATGTCTGGCTTTCCCTTTGCTCCTTTCCTATTATTAATAAGTAACTAATTACAATGGTATCAATACTGGACAGGAGGTGTGAGTCAGCCCATTTGGTTACTGCAGAGCAGATTTTGGCATCAAGCTCTACGAAGGCTTCCTGGAAAACTTTGAGAAGCAAGCCAACTTGAAGTGCTCAGCTCATGTTATCAGGTAGTATTCTCCTCGAAACTACTGTCACCTGCTTGCTGAAGAAAGCTGACTTTCCTCTCCTTAAAAATATATGCTAAGCAAAATAAGTCAGACAGAAAAAGTTGAGAACCATATGATTTCACTCATATGTGGAATATAAAAGAAAGAAACAAATGAATAATCAAGAAAAACAAACAAACAAAAACTGATAAACGCAGACAACAGTACGTGGTTGTCAGAGGGAAAGGAGATGGGGGTGTAGTAAAAGGTAAAGAGGGTCACATACGTGGTGGTGGTAGAAGATTTGACTTCAGGTGGTGGCACACAATGCAATGTACAGATCATGTATCATAGAATTGTACATGTCAAACCTATTTAATTTTATTAACCAATGTCACCCCAATAAATTTAATTTTTTTTTAAAAGAGCCCTGGCCGGTTTGGCTCAGCAGTTAAAGTGTCAGCCTGCAGACCAAAGTGTCCCAGGTTCAATTCCGGCCAAGTGCACGTACCTCGGTTACGGTTCGTCCTCAGCCCTGGTTGGGTCGTGTGGGTGGCAGCCAATCAATGTGTCTCTCTCACATCGATGTTTTTTTTTCTCTCTCTCTCTCCCTCCCACCCTCCCACTCTGTCTGAAGATAAATGTAAAAATATCCTCGGGTGAGGATTAAAAACAAAAACAAAAACAAAAACGAAAAAATATGTATGCAACCATATCACAGAACTGCTTATGTCTCTGATTTTCAGTCCCTCTGAATAGATTTGAAGTGTTTACGATGATTTTTATTAAATTTTTTGTATTTGTTCATAGTAATCATCCAAGGAAGTCTGAAGATATATAATTGTAATATCGTACATAGTCATGTAAGAAAGCAAGACAGAAGACCTTTCACTCACAGCAAATCAGATATGCCTGGACTCTATTCTCTGCCCAGTGGTATGCTACATTCACATGACAATAGAAAATCATAGTAAAACAAGTTTAACAGATTATCTGTGCATATTTCACTGCACAATAAAAGATGCAAATATCTTTTCATTACATCTTTTCATATTTTCTAAATAAGCAAGCATCATAGCATTACAACAGTGTTTCACTGAATCTTTAAATTCAGAACTGATGCATTTAGAAAGTAATCACTCCATCTACTTCCTGGCAGGAGTTCCATAGAGCCTCAAATTCACCATCTCTGATGATAACCTCTTTCCTCCTCCTGGTACAGGAGGGTGCCTTTCCCAGGGGGGATTAATCTCCTTATTTCAGGGAAGAGGGGCGATGTCGGGGGAGGTCAGACTGACCTTCCTGCTTCTACTATTTTCTCAAACTTCTTCAGCTTTACGGTATTCAATATACCAAGGTACCACATTTGGAGGTAACATCTCTTGAACCCCATCAGAGCTATTGGCTACACTATAAGCACAACTGCATGGCTGCAGAAAAAAAAAATAGCAAAAAGATAAAATGTCAAGATGAAAGGATCACCTTAGCTTCTGCTTTGCCAAAATTGTGATTCCCAAATGTCATTGAAGAAAAGTAACCTATTAGGCTACATTATGGAATTTAGAATAAAATGAGATAAAATATAATAAAGTTCCCAACTGCTAATATTGTAGGTATGATAACAGTCTAGAAGGGACTGTTTTCTAACAGAAGCAAAGTCTTCCTGCTACAGGTCCTAGGGCTCCCTGGACCCCTCACCCCACCCTCTATTATATGTTTGTGAGGCTGATGAGCTGGTACCTAAAGTTCCATCATTGCAACTCTGTCCCTCTAAAAAGAGATATGTCATAACATAAGGTCATTATTGTCCAGGATATATGTCTGTGAGCCAGGAGCCACCTGAGGATATGGATGTTGTCTTCAATTTTAGAATCCAGAAGCAGGCCAAATATGTGGCCAAAAGAGGTCATCAATAACTCCTTATAGAATATGTAAATGAATCAACCCCTAGCAATCCTGGTGTAAACTAATTACTTCATTTCTGACAATCAGCAATCTATCTTGGAGTTAGTTTTGATGGGAAATAGAGAGGGAAGGTGGACAGGCAATGCCTAGAGCTTAGGGGATTATCAGAAAGACCAAAATTGAGTAGATGGTCGTGGGAAGCCAATAGGCAATAGAGACAGAAGATTTGGAAAAATGAGTAAAGCCAGAGTTTATCCTAATTTCCATTACTTGACTGTGTGATTTGGGCCAAGTCCCTTAGCGTTCTGAGGTCTCTGTTTATATTACAAAATAATAGAGTTGTGCCTGGCCAGTGTGGTTCAGTGAATTGAGCGTCGTCCCATGAACTGAGAGGTCCCAGTTCGATTCTCGGTCAGGGCTTGATCCCCAGTGGGGGGCGTGCAGGAGGCAGCCGATCAATGTTTCTCTCTCACATCCATGTTTCTATCACTCGCTCCCATCCTCTCTCTCTAAAAAATCAATAAAAACTTATTTTATAATAATAATAATAATAATAATAATAATAATAGAGTTGTGAGAGTTAAAGATAGCATTAGCCTATATGCAGCTAATAAATATTGGATAAAGATTGAATTATAATAATTTATATAATTTATAATTATTACAGTTTTCTTCAATGTCATTAGTGTCAATAAAGAAAATAATCACCTCTAGGAAAGAGAAAGGTTTTTTAAAGCAATGGTAGAAGGGAGACAAGGAGAAATTTACTCCTTCATAATGTTGTCTATGCATGACCCCCTTTACAATGACATTCTCCCTAAGAAAGATGCTCTTTTAACAAGTAAACAATCAATGAAGTACATTCATTAATCTCAACTTCATAAGAAGCAAATTCCTTCACCACAATTAATCTGAGACGGATTGACACAATAATTATATTAAGATGACATTAGCCATTCTGGTCTCTGTGGTTATATAATCCGAACTCTTCATAAAGATGTACAATTCATAAAGCAAAGATTAGCTTTGCAATCTAAGTCATTGTGCCAGGAGAAGGAGGGGAAGAGGAAGAAGTAGTAATAGTAGAAGGCTTGATCCAGGTGTTTTGACAAGAGTTGAACTGTCCCAACTCTGAGCAACAGAGGGCCCTGAAGTTGGAAAGGCAATAGGAAGGTCACTTCTGGAGCATTAAAGTTCATTCACGGGTGCTTATCCATATCAGGTACTTAGCAAGCAGGTGCAAGATGCTATGGATAGACCTTGGCCTTGGAAATCAGCCCAGAAGGCACAGTGAGGTAGGTCAGCAGTGAAATTCATCTCCAGAGGACAGTTTGCTTCCATCGTAGCTCTGCTCTCGGTAAACTATTTCCATTCAGGATGTATTCCCAACTTAGAATCTTCTGATGCAGTTCACACTTTTCTAGGAACTGAAATCATTGGAGATGTCTCAAAACATATGAGTCATAGAGCACTCATCATGTAATAAACTGGATCTTATTTTTCCAGTTATCCAGGGGACATTCAAATCAATGTTCTAAATCAGAGGTGGGCAAACTTCTGTCAAGGACCAGATAGCAAATATCTCAGGCTGTGCAAGTCATACAGACTCAACTCTCTGCCTTCATAGCAGCGCGAACAACATGTAAGGGAAAGCCATGGCTGTGTGCTGACAAAACAGGTGGAAGGCAGGATTTGTGGGCCACAGACCATAGTGTGCCAACCCCTGCACCACCCATATCAACATCTAAACCACACCATAAAATTAAATACCAATTTATCAGTCTCTCTGGTTGGAAGTGTTATCAAATAATTGCGTGATTTTCCACCAGTTTTGAGGGACTCTAATAATTTAGAACTAAGACTATATATAGTAGGTGCTCCTAGTAGATGATCGATAACTGTTTGTTGAGTGAATAAAGGAATGTATCAAGCAGTAGCACTTCAATCATGCTATATCTCCAGATGCTACAAATTTTCTAACCTCTCTGAGGCACATCTGCCACTGTGATATGCTGAGGTTTTCTTTATTATTAGAGTGTGTTGATGTTTTTTCAGTTTTGGGTGCCACCATGAAAATAACTTATTTAGGAAAGAGTGCAAGGTACATAATTCTTATCCAAAAACCTTAGGACCTATGTTTCTGGAAATTTGGAATTTTTTGTCACAAAGTTTATATAGGACATATCCTGTATTATATGTGCCCACATCCCTCCAAGTCTGGGGCAGCTCCATGTAATTAAACATAGTATTTCTCCAGTGAAACATATGAATATTCATATTAAGTGGGAGAAATAAAGATTATAATAATTCACCATGCTCCAAGTATTATTTAGGGATTCCTGGGAATTTCCCAAACCTTTTCAGGGTCTCTATAAAGTCAAAATTATTTTCATAAAAATACTAAGACATTTACTTTCTCACTCTCATTCTCTTATGAGTGGATAGTGAAGTTTTCAAGCAGATGTTAGAATCTGGCTGTCTTCTGTTAAACAAGACTATAAAGAGATTTGCAAAAATATAAAACAATGCCACTCTTCTTATTAAAATTTTGGTTTGGGAAAATGCAGTTATTTTCATAAAATATAATTTATGTTAGCATATAATGGACTTGTTATTTTTAAACAGGCAAATATTTTTTTAATGTTCCATTTTAGTCTGATATGGTAACTGTGGGTAGATACAACTCACATAAGCAAAAGACCACTGGGGTCCCCATAATTTTTAAGAATAAAGGAGCCCTGAGACTAAAATATTTGATAACTGCTATAAAAGGTTATGTGTTGAGGTCAAATTTAGCTGCCAAATGAGTTCTGCAAAAATTTTGGTTTTTAGAACACTTGGATGTCACAATTAGAGATGCAGGAGTTGGCTTTTTTAGGTGATTTGTTGCTTATTCTAAAACAAAGCCCCAATCCTTGGTGTCTTAGGTTTGGGGAGCTTTCACAGGTTGTAAATTTAAATGTCTGCCGTGTCCAGGCTGATGAATGAATTGTGTGGAACAAGGCAGAGGGAACTGTGATACCTGGCCCAGGTACTGCCGTGCAGGGAAGTGAGCTCGGTTTTACCAAACCTTTGGAATTCAAAAGAAAACAGAATTCTAGTTTTTGGGTTTTGTGTAATGTAAAAATTCCTCATTGCTTTTCCTATTTTAAGCATTTTAAAAAAAAAGTACACCTGGTAAATCAAATCAGATACATCTGCGTATTCTTGTCCACCTGACACTCAGGTGCTTATGTGGATTCGGGTACACGTAAGGCTACTGCCCGACCTTGAGAGACGCTGACTAAATGTTAATTCCCCTTCCCAAAGGCCTGGGCAGATGGGAGTTGGCCAGATTCGGGAGTGAAAAGCATGGGTCGTTCCACCACTGACTATACTCTTAGTGCTTACTAGGCTCTAAAACCATGTATTTAAAAACAGTCAGCTTAGTCAACAATTTTTAGTTGACTGTATGTTTCATTTCTAAACGATCACTTTGAATTTTGTTTTTATATATTAGTTAGAGATATAAGCAAATCGCTATACCTTCTGAACATTAATGTTATTAATGTTTCTAAAATTGGTTTTAGTAATAGAATTCAAAAAATGTTCACTAAAAATATTCTGAAGAACAAGTCATGGGATGACAATGACTGAACTTGTATAATTGATGTGGTTGTTCTTTCTCACGCAGGTGGATATGGATACATACTGTGTGAATTCTGTTATAAATGGACTGTTGGTCAGAAATAATGCATCTTGCCTTTCTATCCATTTGCCTTTTCAAAAATTGAACTACTTATTATTATTTCTGATTATTAAAAAATGCATGCACAGCCCTGGCCAGTTTTGTTCAGTGGTTAGAGCATCGGCCCAGGGACCAAAGGGTCCTGGGTTTGATTCCTGATCAAGGGCACGTACCTGGGTTGCAGGTTCGATCCCCGGCCTGGTTGGGGTCATGCAGGAAACAACCAATGAATGTGTCTCTCTCACATCGATGTTTCTCAATCTCTCTCTCTCTCTCTCTCTCTCTCTCTCTCTCTCTCTCTCTTCCTCTCCTCCCCTCCCTTCCTTCCACTCTATCTAAAAATCAATGGAAAAAAATATCCTCAGGTGGGGATTAAAAAAAATTCATGTACATTGTGGAAATTTTAGAAAATATAGAAAATTATAAACAATATAATAAAAGTCATCAGGCATCTCACCATCTGGAGATAACCAGAATTAATGTTTACAGATATAGACACAGGTAGAGACAGGTATGTTTACATGCATATCCATAAAAATATTTGTGAGTGTGTGCTCTCTAACATACGTATGTAGATACACAAACGGCAAACTTAGAGTGATACACTCTCTTCAGTTTTGTCTGCTGCATTATTTTATTAATGAGCACTTCTGTAGATTTGATGTTGATGTGGAATTTCTCTTTTTAATAAGATGCAGCACTGGAACAAAGCGAGGGGAGAGGGCGGCAGAGCCCCGCCCTGCAAGGACACACAGTGCTCTGGTTATAAATGACAGCCAGAGTCAGGCAGGCCCCAGCAGCTGGTCTATGTTTCTCCTCCCACTCCCTGACTGTCTTATCTTCTCTCATTTCTGCAATAATTGTTGGTTACTGGATGCATATGAATGACTTCCCTGCACTTGGACCATTAGTGAGGACAGTGATTGCCAGGAGACTAACTGAAGTTTATATTCTAGACGGTGTCCCTAGCTTTTCTGTGTACAGAAACATGGCTGTTATTTACATACAGCAAATTCTATTGGAATTTGAAATTACATGGTTCTCCAGGAGCTTTTGATATAGCTAGGGAGATATAATACAAATACAAAAGAGGGAATATCAGTGATGAATATCATGCTTATTGAATGGGTTAAATAAATCAATAGAGTAGAAAACTCGGGTAATGAGAAACAACCATATTCTTCTTTTCTAGATCAACCTAATGCTGGCCCCAATTGAAAGAAAATTCACTTGACTCAATGCCAGGGACTCCCTTCCCTGAATTGATGCAGTGTCCAGGTCTGGGAAGGCCACCAGTCACCTACCTGTCCACATTAGTTATTTTGAGACATGATTTTCCAGTTTGTATGATCTCTTCAGGACCAAGCATTCTGCCATTTCAAAGGTCCACTGAAGGCTTGACAGTTTGGGGAGAGGCTGAGTTCTGGTGCCTAGGGTGCTGTCTTCTTTGGCACACCCCATGGGTTTCTCCGGTGAGTTTGTCTCCAGCCCTGGCATGTTGCCTTGGAACTGCTGCCCAGTCTCCATTCTCCCGCCAGCCTCATAGCTCGCTGACCTGTCCCATTGCACAGGACACTCTGCACTCTCCAGTTTCCTCCAGAGACTGTCCCTCTCTCTCCTACTTCTCCAGGGTACTAATATAATCAACTCAATGGACGAACTTTTTGCAAAATGCAAGAAAAGCTGTTGACTTCAGGATTCTCTGACTTCCTCCCTTGGCAAAATTCCTGCGGGTGTGGGTACTCGTAATGAAAAAAAGAGGCACATATAGGAAGGAAATCATGCCAGCAAACATTTCTGTAGTCGTGTAGAACTGGGAATAATTGCTGAACTTTGAAGTTATTTCGCAGGGTTCATGGAAGAAATAGTTCTAAATCTGAGACTTCATGGATGCACCAGTCTTGAAGTAGAGAAGAGGCAGGACTTTGCAAGTGAGTGTAATTGCAATGAGTAAGAAGATGGACAGGGACTAGTCATATCCTAGTTAGGAACCGTCAAGACTAGTGAGTCGGGAGCTCATAGAACAAGGAGAGACATGTTTGGAGATGCAGTGATCAGTTTGTGGAAGGCATTGAATGCCAAATTACTGCTGTTTTTAATTATTTGAAGTGAACAAGAAGCATTAAAGACTTTTTTAAGTAGTATGGCATGGAAAATGTGATGAGATAGAGAATTATGGGCAAAGCTATCTTAGGATGAGTGTTAGAGGAGAACTCTCTGAGGAGGTATGTCTTGGGATTGCACCACAGAGGATGAGATCAAACCCACCACACAAAATTAGTTTCACGTGGAGGCTGATGCAGTTACACCAGCACTAAGAGTATATGGAAAGTTTTATTACTCACGAAATGGAGCTTTTGAAGGAGAGCGAGGCGGATAACCAAACCAGTTCACATGGCTTGAGCAAAGAGGGGAGCATGTGGCTGTTTATTCTTGTGGTTAGGATGGGGGGGGTGGGATGCAGCTTCCATGCATGGGTTGGGGCAGGAGTGGTTTGAACTTCCCATCCGTCCCTGTGTCAAGGGAGTGAGTGTATCAGCTTTCTTACTGGCTTGCCCAGAGGACCAGAGCTTGAAGCTATGCATGGTTGAGCATCATAAATGGAGTCAGACTCTATTACAAGGTAATCTTTCAGCTGGGACCAAGGGATGGGAGAGCCACAGGAAGAGCTGAAGGAAGAACACACCAGATAGAGGGAATGCATGAAAAGCCCCAAGCTGGGAAATGTCTTGAACATTTAAGGAACAGAAAGAAGAAAGAGGCCAGTGTGCTTAGAAGATGGCGAATAAAGGAAAATAAGGTTAGAGAGGCCCAAAGAGGCCAGGTCATGCAGGCCTTACTAAGCATGGCCATGAGTTTGGATTTGACAGCAAAAGCAATGAGAAAGCATTCAAGGATGGTAGCAGAGAGAAATGAAATCAGCATTTACCGCAAGTTTGACAAAACATATATGGATATGATGAAATAGAAAAAAAAAATAGACAACTCAATGGAACAACTCTAACATTAAGTTATTCACTTAGATATTGTGTACCCAAATAAACCTAACCCTCTTGAACCAAGGGATTTAGCCTAAGATTTAGGACAGGCTTTGAATTCCTGCAAAAATTTCCGCACCCCACCCCCTCTTCAAGATGCTGAGCACAGTACTCTATGGGTGCTGAATAAATTTAGCATGAATATAGAAAATGATTTTTTAAATGGGTGACATAGACAAGTAACAAATTCTGAACCATCCGTTCTTTAATGTTCATGAAAAGATGTATAGCAAGTTTCAGTACTGCTTCATCTGTTTCCCCCTCCGTGGTTACATTCCTTAGCCCCTGTCTATCAAGTGCCCCTTGGAGAAGAATGACTGGGAGTCAAAAGGACGTTTCTGAAGCTGAAAGATCATTATCACGCATCTGCAAGAAGACACCATGTACCATTGCTTCTTTAATAGGAAACCCTGCAACAAAACTCGCATCCCTTGGTTTTAGCTGATACAGTTAGCTTTTAGTGATAGATTTTGGGGGGAAAAACTGTCGATTTGTTTTCAAAAGCAATTGTTGTTCAAAACCACTATTCCTTTAATATAATGTAATATTTTTCTGTTCATTTCATTTCCCATTTGGATAAAACATTTGTGACCAAAATGATTTCTTTTAGAACATTCAGAATGATTGCATTACATATTCCTTATTATTACAACATTGTTTTTGTACGTGTGACTCTGGCAAGGTGACAGGAAGTCACTGAACATCAGCATTACATTCATCCATTTCTACCTGGAAATGGGCAGGTCAACCTCGGGTATAGGATATAACCATGATGCTGTGTGTCCCCTGGGAATCTTGTAAATTTTGCACTTGAAGGTAGTTATTCTGTTTGAAAAACATACTTGTGTCTTTGACTTAAAAACTTTATTTTTTTCTGATTATGTCTCATTTTATATCTTAAATCCATCCTTCATACCATATTCTTTTAGAATTTCTATTCTATAAAAAGAAAACGAGATCAGTGACACATTATTATCAGTTTATGCTCAACTCACTTCTGTTGTTATGATCAAGAATTGTTTTTAGCTATGTTTCAAAATTGTTAATAATTAAGAAATATCTTGACAAATTGGCATGTCTTAGGTGACATTCTATATTTAGACTTAACAAATAAATTTAAGACCTAAGGTGTCCCAAGGTTAATACTTAGAGCAAGCAGGTCACTGTAGAATGTGAGTTTGGAGGTGCCAAGAAGTCTCTTCTTCTCGGCTCAGTGCCACCACCTAGCAGTCAGGGTGTGAACTGCGGTGTGGTAGAGGGGTTCCCAGGGCAGAGTGGAAGGAGTGGCTCACTTGCAGAGGTGTGCAAGCACCTCCTTAGATTGTGTAGCCTGGGCAGCTCATTTCCCTCCCCCTGCGCTCAGCCATGGCAGGCCACTGGGATAACGCTCAGAAGGACACTGTTAACCTGCAAATATGTTCTCTGAATAGTGTGCACAGTAAGTCATTAGCAACCACCAGATGAAACCAGCTTATTAGATGAGAACCAACCCCACCAAAAGGGCACTTAAGAAATGGGGACACTGAACAGGGGGTGCTGAGGAACAGAAGGCATTTAAAGGGTTTGATGAAGCCTATGCCCTGCTCAAGGCACAGTGTGTTAGTGAGAAATCATGGTAGACAAGGGGCAGCACAAGGAAGGGGGAAACCAGCCTGAAAAGGACACGAGGATCCTGGAGAACTTGTGTGTGTGTGTGTGTGTGTGTGTGTGTGTGTGTGTGCACGCGCGAATAACTATATATATCTACTCATATGTAGTATATAAAATAACTAATGTTCTCATATAACTATTCATATATAACACATAAAACATAATACAGACACATACGTATATACACACATATGTATATATATGCATACTTACAGGGTGTGTGTGCATGTGTGTGTATATTTAAGGGTTGAGGGTGGAAGTCTTGTAGTGGACAGTGAGTAACCAAGCCACATCAGAGTCAGGGTTTACCCTCACATGGAAGGTGACCCAGCTAATCAGTAGCCCTTTCAATTTGCCTGGCGCTTATTCCGGTGTTTCTGCAGAGGGCGGGGCGATACCACAACTGATACTGTAACATAGCCTGGGGCAGCTTTTGCCTTGTCCTCTGCCAGTGGCATGGCTGACCTAAGAGAGGGATCCCCAATGAAGACAGCATTAGATTGCCTCACTGGGCTGTTCACAGAACTCTGATGCTCGGCTTCCTTCTCTAGCTAGTCTGAACTTCGATTTCTCCACTGTCCTCAAGCTTCCCGTTTGCCTCAGTCTCATCTTCCAGCTTCGGCCCCCTCATGGATTCTCTCTCTCTCTCTCTCTCTCTCTCTCTCTCTCTCTCTCTTTCTCTCTCTCTCTCCCTCCCTCCTTCCTCTTGGCATCCTCTCTGGCCACCGTTCTCAGTGAAATGCCCATTTTATGATCCCATGTTTTTTTAATTTACCTGCTATTTGGCTCTGCCCCCAAAGTGTCACAATCCTAACACATGGCACTAACAACTGGTGCTCATGACAACGTGACTTCATGTGGCACACTGGATGCAAATGAGAGCTCACAGCAGGACCCCAGGCAGCTGTGACCTCCTCTGTGAGCTCAGATGAGGTGGCTATTTGTGAGGCATTGGGGAGGAAATGATTACATAAGAAAAATGGAATTTTAGATTATTGGAAAACTGTGATCTTAAATACGCCCCTGCTCCCCTGCCCTCACAGCTCCAAGCCCCTTCCCAAGCAGGGCAGCTGCCAGAGTCTAGGCCGCACAAGACTGCATTTGCTCTGTGAGCTTGACACTAGCCCAAGGACCCAGGGGAACAGTGCTGTTCCTAGAACAAAGTTGACCCTCTGCAATCCACATAGCCCTAAAAGAAGGGTGGCTGTCAATCTTCCTGAATGTCCCTGGGGGTCTGTCCATCTTCCCTGGCCCTGGGGAGCTCTGGAAGAGTTTGGCAGGTGAGCTGAATCCTCTGCTCGTGAGGCAGAGAGCAGCGTGAAGCCGCACACCCCAGGAAACAGAAACCAGGAATGGGACACACTGTGGGTCACTGATTCCTTTCTTAAGGGTTTTATGAGCCCCTAAAACACTGATGTGCTTAAGAAGGAAAGGAATATCCAAATACTTTCTGTAAGTCAACATGTGCATCAGTGAATATATTTCTACATAAGAATGAAAACTCTTTGAGACCAAGAACAATGAATGAATGAATGAATGAATGGCATAGTAACACCATAACCCGAGGCCATTTTTTCTTAGGTGGATGAATTTTACCAAAAATTACTTGCAGGGACTTCCGGTCAAGATGGCGGCGTAGGTAAACGCGGTATCGCGTCCTCCCATGACCACATCAAAGTTACAACTAAACTACAGAACAACCATCATTCAAAAACCACCTGAAATAGAGCTGAATGGAAGTCCTACAACTACAAAATTGAAGAAGAAGCCCCATCGAAACTGGTAGGAGTGCTGAGGCGGACGGGCTGGTCCCACACCCACGTGTGGCGGATAAAAATCAGGAGGACATCTCGGCTGGGAAGGTCCTCCCTGAGGACTGAGGGGTCCCCCTCTCACACCAGGCGCCCAGCTCAGGGTTCCAGTGCCAGGAAGAGAATCCCCATCACTTCTGGCTCGAAAAACCAGCAGGAACTGAGGCTGAGGCGGCTGGAGCCCCCGGCAGCTCCTCTTAAAGGGCCCGCGCACAGACTTACTTGGACTCGCTCCCTCCAGGCTCCAGCATGGGGGAGGCAGCTTGAAAGGCACCAGAGTCATATGGGGAAGAGCTGAGTTGTTTGGCATTGGAGCGAGGGCTGGAGAGGCAGCTTTCTCCTGGGCAGACGTGCTGTCAGAGGCCTTTGTTCTTTTGGTGAGCCCTTCCCTGGGCCAGCAGACACCGCCATATCTGGGACTCCAGCAACCTGGCTCACACTGTTGGCCCCGCCCTGGTGATTTGCTGAGGACCCGCCCCACCCAACTTTCAGGCCCTCCTAAGCTGTTGCCAGTTGCTTTACCATAGGATTGGCCTGTCTTGGATCCTGCTTCAGCTTTTCCCAAATTCTTTCAAACAAGCAGCATCTGGTCTCAGCTAGCCCCATACCTCTCGCTAAGTAATACATAGAAACAAACACAGGGAGGCAGCCAAAATGAGGAGACAAAAAAACAGGTACCAAATGAAAGAACAGAACAAAATTCCAGGAAAAGAACTAAGCGAAATGGAGATAAGCAACCTAACAGATGCTGAGTTCAAAACACTGCTTATAAGGATGCTCAATGGACTTAGTGAGAACCTCAGGGGACTTAGTGAGAACCTCAGTGAACTTAGTGAGGGCCTCAAGAGCATAAAAAAAGACCAGTCAGAAATGATGGATGCCCAGTCAGAAATGAAGGAGGCACTAACTGAAATAAAGAATAATTTACACAGATTCAATAGTAGAGTAGGTAAAGCCAAGAACAAACCATCGATTTGGAATATAAGGAAGCAAAAAACACCCAATCAGAACAGCAAAAAGAAAAAAGAATACAAAAAAATGAGGATAGTGAAAGGAGCCTCTGAGACAACTTCAAGCATGCCAACATTCGCATATTGGGGGTGCCAGAAGGAGAAGAGAGAGAACAAGAAATCGAAAACCTATTTGAAACAATAATGGCAGAAAACTTCCCTAACTTGGTGAAGGAAACAGACATACAAGTCCAGGAAGCACAGAGAGTCCCAAACAAGATGAACCCCAAGAGGCCCACACCAAGACACATCATCATCAAAATGCAAAAGGTTCAAGACAAAGAGAGAATCTTAAAAGCAGCAAGAGAAAAGCAGTTAGTTACCTACAAGGGAGTTCCCATCAGACTGTCAGCTGATTTCTCAAAAGAAACTTTGCAGGCCAGAAGGGAGTGGCAAGAAATATTCAGAGTGATGAAAAGCAAGAACCTACAACCAAGATTACTCTATCCTGCAAAGCTGTTATTTAGAATTGATGGCCATATAAAGAGTTTCCCAGCCCTGGCCGGTTTGGCTCAGCGGTTAGAGCGTCAGCCTGCGGTCCAGAGAGACCCGGGTTCGGTTCCTGCTAAGGGCGCGTACCTCGGTTGCAGTTTGTCCCCGGCCCCTGGTGGGTCATGCGGGAGGCAGCCACTCGATGTGTCCCTCTCACATCGATGTTTCTCTCTCTTTCTCTCTCTTCCTCTCTCTCTCCCTCCCACTCTATCTGAACAAAAAGTAGAAAAATGTCCTCAGGTGAGGATAAAAAAAAAAAAAAAAAAGAGTTTCCCAGACAAGGAAAAGCTAAAGGAGTTCATCACCACCAAACCATTATTATATGAAATGTTGAAGGGTCTTCTTGAAGAAAAAGATTAAAAAAATATAAACAAACAAAATGGCAATAAATACGTATCTATCCACAATTGAATCTACAAACAAACTGAACAAGCAGAACAGAAACATTCTCATAGATACAGAGAACTTTTGTTGGTTACCAGATGGGAGGGGGGCTGGGGGAATGGGTGAAAAAGGTGAAGGGATTAAGAAGTACAAATTGGTTGTTAGACTGACAAACCTCAAAGGGAAGGGGGTTGGGGGGTGGGAAGAAATAAACCAAAGAACTTATAAGTATATATGCATAACCAATGGACACAGACAACAGTGTGGGGAAAGGCAGGAGGGGGGCAGGAATGGGAAGGAGGGGGTCAATGGGGGGAAAATGAGGAACATCTGTAATACATTCAACAATAAAGATAAGTTAAAAAAAATTACCTGCATAATACATCTCCCAAAATCGTTATTAGTGGAATAATACACTAATGTGTTTAGAAATTAGGATACAAGTGTTAGTCCTAAATCTGCCATTAACTCTGTGACATTAGACAAACCACTTCATATCTTTGTCTGCTGGTTTTCAAACTCCTGAAAACTAGAAAATTTGGACCAGAAGAGCTCTGAGCTTCTTCTGGCACTAACATTGCATTCTTTGCCCTTCTGAAGAACTGTTTGGGTTTAAAATAAAAACACTAGCCACCTCTTTGGACAGTTCCTGGATTGTTGGTGACCGGTTGGCTTATTCGAGTATATGTTTGCAGCTCCCAGCCTGATCTCTCGTCCACACAATACCCCCAGCACCTGTTCAGGTAAGAACAGGAGTCTCAACTGCCCACTGAATGTTAAACCCTTTCCTAGACATTCGCCAGTGAAGGTTATTGAGGGTGAGGGAGGGAGAGCGAAACCCACCACCAGCACCCTGAACAGCAAAGAACACGCTGAAGGTCCAGCAGCCACCTTTCAACATGCTAGTTAATCTTTTGTTTTTCACTGGGGTCAAAAGAAACTACTAAAAATTTCCTCTTTTAAAAGATGAGCTTCTCAGAGGTGTTTTAGATCAGCAGCTTTAGGCTGTTGCCTGGCAACAATCCTGAAGGCAAGAGTAGCCTCAGGCCTGAAGAAATCTCATGAAATCTTACATTAGGCATGTGCCTGGTGCCCGTGTCAAAGTCATTCTGGTTTCGTAGTCCTATCAAAGAACAGTGAACGTCCAGTAAACCGAGCCCGGGGTCTTTTCTTCTGCAGGAATCACGAAACAGTGAGTTGACTTTGGCAAAGGTGAAGCATTCTTGGTACGCTTTCCATAAACCCGTCGTCATGAGGGAACGCTCCTTCCACAGGCATCATCTCAGCGAGTCTCCCCATCCTCGGGGCGCAGGTGAGGCAGGACAATCCTCATAACAGCATCCCTTGCACGCACGCTCTTCTTCAACACTCAGACGGCACTCACCATCTCATTGATGATGAGTCGGTATTTTTTTTCTTGACCATTCTGTTTTTAAACGTGCTCTTAGAATACTCTTCCTTAAGAACTGAAATCGTTTCTAGATCACTTTCAAACACTAGTCCTCACTCTCCCATATCTTTTACTCTGTTTTAAATGTGTCAATCAATACTAGCTACTGCAACAGACCAGCCCCCCGTTTTGGATCACTTGAAACAACAAAGGTTTATTTTTTGGGTCAGGCAAAGTCCAACGCGGTTTGGGGAGCCAGCTCTGGTGGGAGCCGCACTCTCTGGAACGTGTTGCCAAAGCAGGAAGAAGGAACCTTGGTGGCAGCAGATTGGTTCTACCCACCTTGGTCTGTGAGAGGCACCAGCAGGTCTGCTCCTGGCTCACTGCTCAGAGCTGGCACAGGGTCCTGGCCTAGCAGCACATGCGTTCAGGGGGTGCTCCCTGTGTCTGCCTCGTCCTGTTTTGCCAAACCAAGCACACCGACTGGAAGGATGAGGCAGGTGCCATGATTTGCTCCATCATACTGGTACCGAACCCTGAAGCCAGATCATGCCAAGGAACAGCTGGCGCTTCTGTTATCATGCAGAGAGTCAAGTGGTCCCTCCCGCAGAGTCTGACACCTGGCCCTCCTCTCTCTCCGCAGTGCCCAGAACTGGCGACTTTCCCCAGGACAGGGTGTTTACAGGGCCTGGGGTGTACCGTCCAGCCGTTCACCCTTGCTGTTGACTAGAAGCATTTCACATTTGTGTCTCCAGACTCAGAGATCAAGAATTTGACAGCATGAAGGAAAGATGCCACATAATGTCATTTTATGTTAATTAAGATCGTGTTAATTAAATTTGTTACTATAACTCTATAATAAACGTACTTGTTCCTCATTTCAAATATGCCAAAGGGACTGAGAGCCGGAGGATACCTAAGGAACGAACAGAAGATTTCTCCAATGGGCTGACATGCTTGTCTTGTCCTCTCACTCCCAAATGAGAAACTGAGTCACAGAGACTCAGTGACTTCTCTGTGTTTCCAGGACCTGTGAATGGCAAAGCCAGAATAAGAGCCCAGGACCTGGGACTTCGAATCCAGTGCAGAGCGCTCTGTGAAGGGCCTGCCAAGAGCTAGAGTCCAGTCTCCTCCACGCTTTCTCTTTTCAAATGTCAGAGCACCAGCCTGACTCCGCAGGGTAGAGCAAGGGAGATGCCAGGCCCTCTCCAATAACGGCTCCTGTGTGTGAGCACCAGGCAAACACCAGGCAGGAGCAAACGCATATTTAAATCATGCAGAAATTAGTGGTCTGACGAGGACACTAAGAGGCCTCTGGTGGAATAATGACTTCCCTGTGGGGTGTCCGAGCTGGTGCCCAGACTCGAAAGGAGTTTGCACTGGGAAGGTCACCACAGCCTACAATGGAATGGAAGGGGGCGGAGGCAGCCACAGGCGTGGAGTTCTCACAACCAAATGCCATCTGACCTGCTGAAATGCTGTTCAGGAAAATGCACACCCCTTTAAAAGCTTTACGCTTTGAGAAAGAAAAGGCCCAATGGCAAAGCCGCACAGTCTCTGTCCTGAGTCCTGCAAGCTTGGTGCAGTCAACATTTTTTGTAATAATTGCCTGGACAGGTATTTCCAAAAACATTCATTAAGCGGCTGTGAATTTTGCAAACATGTTCTCCTTTCCACTGGTACTAGAAGCATTCCATGAGAGCCTCTGGGAAATCTGTGATGATGTGGGGTGCAGTTACACATGGGGTAACTCAGGAGACCTCCTAAACCCCCAGCATGCTATGTGGCAGCAGAATCAGGCATCCGATTTCGGAAAGCACCTGATGAAACCAGAAAATTCACATGACCTCCGTGGCAATGGCAGATGCATTACCGGAAACACGTGGATTGACTTGCATCTATGACCTGTCCAGGGCTCTTGCAATCTAATAGAGCTTCTTGATCATTCTGGAAAGTACACTAGTCTCATTCGCCCCAATTTGCACATATCTATTCAAATGCATCATATGAAAGCCCAGTTGACTTCGGTAGTCCTTGTCCTTTTATGCAGAATAATAATTACTGACACTTAATTGAGTTTTCGCACGTACACAGTCAGATGTTAATCATCTTATTTGAGCTTCCTGTGGTGCTTGTCACCTAGATTGGTCAGGTAGTATAATCCCCATATTTTAAAATGAGGACATGTGCGATTCAGAGAAGTTAAGTACTTTGCTCAGGATCACACAGCTATCAGGAAATAACACTAATGTTCTTAGCAGACCGACCTCCTGCTTCCTCTCCAAAGGCGACAAGGCTGATGTGGTCTCACTTTCCCAATGTTTACCAGTAGACTCATTTCTGAAAATATTCCCAGGAGCACAGATTGTGTCCAGAGCTCCTGAAACCTTGAAATAGCCCAAAGGGCATCTGAAAATAGGGTGATTGAAGATATATAGGCTCTGAGTCTGGAATCCATGAGTACTTGGGGGCTGCTTCACTGGACACTTATAAAACAGTGAATGTGGACTAACTTTCCTTAAGAAAGGCCTATGACTTTCAAAACTTCAAAAAGTTACAAACCGCTAACTCAAAAGTAATAGGAATATCCTAAAATAGTATTTCTCAATCTCTATGAGCCTTCTTCTCTTTCGTGAACATAAAAACACAATGCCTTTCTTTAAAGCTATTTAAAAATAAAAAAATTAAGAATCACACAAAAAATTATAAGTGGGACAGATTTGCTGTGTTTTAATTATACACATCATCCCACCCTCCAAAGATTCTAATATACTCCTGCTTTACATCCACACCCCCGCCCCATATCTCCCGCCCCACACCACTCCTCTCCTGGAAGGTGGTCTCCCTAGAATGAGTAAAACGACTGTTCTGGACCTCAGAAGCCAAGCTAGATAGGGAATGGAAATCGTGGGTTTCTGGGGAATGCTGGTAATCGTGGGTTTCTGGGGAATGCTGATAACTGTGAATTTCTGGGGAATGCTGGTAATCATGGGTTTCTGGGGAATGCTGCCCTCTTCTGTTCTGCACTTCCTTCACTCTTTGTTGCCCAGTAAATGAATAATCAAGTATTAATTAATTGATTGATTAGTGGGGAAGAGACTAAGGGTCAGATTTGAGGGGCAAGAAATATCCTCATCAAGACACAGCGGCAGGTTACCCTAATATATGTAATATCCAAAAGTACAAATGTGGCTGTTTAAAAGCCAATGAACAGGAATAAATAGCAATTCTTTTTTATTTTTATTTATTTTTTCTTTGTTGATGTTAGAGAGAGAGAGAGGGAGAGATAGAAACATCGATGAGAGAGAACATCAGTTGGCTGCCTCCTGCATGCCCCCTACTGGGGATCAGGCCCACAACCTGGGCATGTGCCCTGACCAGCAATCGAACTGGTGACTTCTTGGTGCATGGGTTGACGCTCAATCACTGAGCCACACCGGTCTGGCAGTAATTCTTTTTTAAAAACAACTTTATTGGGTTAGAATTGACATCTAATAAACTGCACATATGTAAAGTGTACAATTTGATAAATTTTTTAATAAGTTTTGATATATGTAAACTCCATAAAACCATCACAATCAAGGTGGTGAATGTATCCATCATACCCCAAAGTTTCCGCATCCCCCTTTATAATCTCTCCCTCCCACTCCTTATCTGCTTTTTATTTGCATTTTTAGAGTTTTATGTAAAAGACTCCATCATACATTATATGCTTTTTTTTAAGCTGGTCTCATTTGCTAAGCATTATTTTTTTGAGTTGTTACATATGTGTATATCAATAGTTCATTTTTTCTATTGTGAATAGTATTCCATTTTACGGATATCCCACAGTTTATTTATTCATTTACCTGTTGATAATATTTGGATAGTTTCAGGTTTTGAGCTGCTATAAACAAAGCTGCTATGAATGTTTATATAAAAGTTTTCATATGGCTTTCCTTTCTCTCGGGTAAATACCTGGGAGTGGACTGGCTGGATCATACGATGGGTGTGTTTTAACATTGAATCTAATAGTGTCCTTCTATTTAAAGTGCCTTTCTTGAAGGTATCATATAATTGGTTCTGACCATCATTGCCTTTTAATGGGATATTTAGACCATTTACATTTATTGCGATTGGTTACATGGTTAAGTCTAGCATCTTGTTACTTGTTTTTGTGTGTGTGTGTTTTGGTTTGTTTTACTTGCCACATTTGTTTCCCTTGTCCCTCTTTTCCTCTGTCTTTTGTATTAATTGAATTGTATTTTCAATAAAACTTCATTGGTTTATTATCTATAACTCTGTATTGTTATTTTAGTGGTTGCTTTAGGTTTATAATAGACATATTTAACTAACAACAGTATTCAAATTATATTATACCACTTTGCATGTAATATAATAACCTTTCAATACTATACTTTGATTTTTCTCTTCTTGGTCGTTAAGCTTTGTACTTTCACATAATCATAAACCCCAGAGTACATTGTTATTATTTTTGTTTCAAGAGTCAACTATGTTTTTTAAATATTTTAATAAGAAGAAAAAGTTCTTCTAAATTTAACCATGTAGTTATTTTCAATACTCTTTATTCTTTTGGTTAGATCCATATTTCCATCTTGTATCATTAGTCTTCTGTCTAAAAACCTACCTTTTATACTGCATGTAATATAAGTTAGCTATGTGACTATGATATATGTATTGTAAGAATTTTTCAGTTTTGTTTTGGCGTACAAATAAGTTACCTGGAAACAGTTTGATCCTTTTGGAACTTGTGTTTAAAATATATTAAGCAGGATCAAAGCAGCCTGTAGTCTAAGGCTAATTTTGCCTCACTACAGATGCAAAGCCCTTCTGTGTACTTACCCAGTTTTGTATGAATTATTAGGTTTTCTAATCCAGTTGGTAGGAACAGGCAAAAATCCCACTCCATGAGAATGTTGGGAACTTTCACATTTACTACTTTTCTCTGTCTAATTCTCACCTCCCCAGTACCCTTTCCTACAAACTCTAGCTGCTTCGGTCAACCCGAATCCTAGTTCCAGCTCCTCATCCAGGGAGTGTGCTGCACCTTGCCTAGACTTCTTCAAGCCAGGCAGTCTGGAAACCCTTCTACGGCGGTCACTGGGCTCAAGTCACTTATTTCTCATCATTTAGGGTTACTGTTCTTAATTGCCTGGTCTATAGTGTCTTGAAACCCATTTTTTGCATACATTTTTTCTGGTATTTTGCTTGTTTAATGTGGAATGGTAAATCTTTTTCCTGTGATACCATCTTCACAATCTTCTTTTTTAATTTTATAGTGTTTTTTTTAGTATTTTTCTTTCTACTATTTTTCAGAGCTACACTTTGGCGCTCAGAAGGGGGACTTGCCCTCAGGGAAGTCCGGCACAGTAATGGAATAGCTTGCCCTCAGGGAAGGCGGGCAGATGAATGTAATAGCAGGGTGCTGTCAAATACCAAAATATCTCTTCAGAACTGTTTATGCTTTGAAATTATATTATTAATTCTCTATGTCACTGAGTCTAAAGCCCAGGCATCTATTTTTTTTAAAGCCGCATTAATGTAAAAGAGAACAGTGAATGCTACTATATTTGATGGTAAAGTGATATGGTAAATTATATACAAGACACACAGTCAAAGAAGTATTCATTTATTTAGATGTTTATATAATGTGGAGACAATCACGGGCCCCCCTTAAATGATCTTACCTATTTATTTAATAGTAATTTCTAGCCATCTTCACAACCCTACCCCAACCTCCAAACAGAAAATTTTAGAAATTCAGATAATAAGAATAGTTCCAGATATATCCCTAACCCAAATAAATGCTTACGGCTTACTTTGCTTAAATAAAACCTCCAAATGAACTCTGATGGTCCTTACTGCCAATCTTCTAGAAAGAGTAATCCCTAATCAATCCTTACCCCTTGTACTGTGGCTCCCAGCCTTACTAGAACATTACCAAAAACTTTTTAATTGCCAAATCCAATGAGTAGTGTTGTGATTTTTTCCATCTTCTTTTATACATGATCTCTTTCAGGTATTTGAAATTTGTATCTTCCTGAAATGTTCTTAATTCAATCACTTCCCTGCTGGTTCACTCTCATCACGTCTTACCCAGCACAGGACAATATCCATGTAACTGGAAAGCAAGCAGTCATTAGTAATAAGTTAGCAGACAACAGAAACAGCCAAGTCAGGGATGCCCCATTTGAAAGAAACATTCTCATACTATGTTGTTCTTATGATTAATGAGAAAAGTGAACCAACCCTATGTTTCCTTTGTATGCATTTTATTCAATAAAGAACAGCATTGCACATGGCTCGGAATATATGAATCACTAATATGCCTCGAAGTGTGATTCCTCATGCGGGGAGCGAAGAGTGATTGCCTGATGTTTACTCTCACATACACACTTTATAATCCACAACAGAGGACAAAATATTGAGAAACAAGTTGCACAAGAGTGAAAAATATTCTCTGCCCAGACTGCTGTGTTCATTCTCCTGCTGTGATCTATTAGTAAACAGCTGTTCCTTGGCTTCTGTAGATAAGAATTTCTCAGTGCAGCAAGTTGGGAAGAGAAGGGACTCATTTTTTTTTTTTTTCCAAACAGGTGAAGCCAGGGCCAGAACATAATTTATAAAGCCTTGCAATGTATTAGACACACGGAACACCCAATTCATACATTCTAATTGTCATCACCAAGCATCATTCTCACTTAATCCAACTCTTATATCATTCCCAAGAGGAGAAAAAAGCACAAGAATTTTGGTTAAAGAAACTTTTGATGAGGTATAAAACAACAAAATATCTAAAACTTTAAAGGATATGCCATTTTTCTTAAACAAATCCATCCTAGTCTTTAAAATTTAATTTTGCAAGAGATTTAAAAATAAAAATTTAATGTTGATGAAATCTCATAAATAAAACTTCTGAATTAAAAAAAGGTTATACATGCACAAATCAGATAGCGTTGTGTTTGGAAACCCACTTACAGATTTAGCCATCATTTACTCTACTGCAAAATGTATTAAAAGTATGCTTATCACCCTGGCTGGTGTGGCTCAGTGGTTAGAGCGTCGATCCACACATCAAAGGGTCTCGGGTTCAATTCCCAGTCAAGGGCATGTACCTAGGTTGCAGGTTTATCTCCAGCCCTGGTTGGGGTTGTGTGGGAAGCAACCAGTTGATGTGTGTCTCTCTCACATCAATGTTTTTCTCTCTCTCTCTCCTCTTCCCTCTCTCCCCCTCCCTCCCTCTCTTCCAGTGTCTCTAATGGAAAAATAATAATCAGCCCTGGCCGGGTTGGCACAGTGGTTAGAGCATCACCTGCAGACCAAAGAGTCGCAGGTTCGATTCCAGTCAAGGGCACGTACTTAGGTTGAGATTCGATCCCTGGCCCTGGTTAGGGTCATGGGAGAGGCAACCTATCCATGTGTCTCTCTCACATCGATGTTTCTCTCTCTCTCTCTCTCTCTCTCCCTCCCTCCCACTCTATCTTAAGATAAATGCAAAAATGTCCTCAGGTGAGGAAAAATAATAATCAATGGAAAGAATATCCTCTAGTGAGGATTTAAAAAAGAAAAAGTATGCTTATCAGTTGCTGACAGTGAACACCAAAATCCTCAGGATAAGTTTCTCCTGAACTGTAGTAAATCCCACAAACAACCGAGTACCTTGACAATGTGTCTCCATCGCCAAATGCAGGATTTAAGCGGCAGACTTCACCGAGAATACTACTGACATGTTTGTCGTCTGGGGAAAAAAATAATCTCACAGTTTAACATCCTTTAATATCGGAAAAAACCTAATAAAAACCATGCATTCTGTAGAAAAATAAATTAGTTTTACTTTATAGGCCTATTTATGCTTTATTTAACAAGAATGAACAAATCACATATTTCATGAATTAATTCCTTAGAGAACAGAATTAAAATTCCTCATGTGGAACATGCTTAACTTGGGGAATTGAGCTGTTTTTTGAGAAATGTTTTATAGTCTATAAACACACTCGCAGTCTTAGAAGGAAACAGATAGGTAAAGACTCAAGATGACATGCATTGTGACAAAATGGGTCAATTCCACCACGACACAGAAACCACACCGTTAGCTGAACAGGGAACTTGCACTCTAGGAAATTATTCGTTATTACAAGGTAGTTAAGGACTGAAGAGATAAGGAGCAGATGCAGTTACTGCCTCAGGCTAAGGAAGAGCAGGGAACTAACTACTGACTGGGAGAGACTCTCCTCAACCATGGCCAAGATCTCAACCTCTTCAGAAAGGGAGTGTCTATGACAGGGACAAAATCTGCCGGCCACAAAGAAACTAGCCAGAGAAGTGGGAATGCAGACTGATGCAGCCACTATGGAAAACACTATGGTGTTACCTCAAAAAATTAAAAATTGAATTGCCATTTGACCCAGTGATCCCACTTCTTGGAATATACCCTAAGAAGCCTGAAACACCAATCAGAAAGAATACATGTACCCCCATGTTCATAGCAGCTCTATTTACAATAGCTAAGATCTGGAAACAGCCATAGTGTCCATCAGTAGATGAATGGATAAAAAAGCTATGGTACATATACACAATGGAGTACTATGCAGCTGTAAGAAAGAAAGATCTCTTATCCTTTGAGACAACATGGGAGGACCTGGAAACTGTTATCCTAAGCGAAACAAGCCAAGCAGAGAAAGACAAATATCATATGATCTCACTTATTTCTGGAATATAATGAACATAACAGTCTGAGAAACAGGGTAGTCCCAGAGACGTGGAAGTGGGGTACAGACTGACAGTTGCCAGAAGACGGGGTGGAGGAGGGGAGCGATGAACCACAGAACTTGTACGCATGTACTCATAACCAATGGACATGGACAACAAAACTGGGGATGGGGCAGAGAGGGAGGGGGAGGAGGGAGTCAATAGGGGAAAAAGGAGAAACATCTATAACAAAAATAAATTAATAAAAAAGAAAGAAAGAAAGAAAGAAAGAAAGAAAGAAAGAAAGAAAGAAAGAAAGAAAGAAAGAAAGAAAGAAAGAAAGAAAGAAACTAGCCAGAGAGAAAGGGGCAGCAGAGGCACAGCCAGGTTCCCGAGGTGGGGGCAGTGTGCAGCTGGTTTACAGAAGCAGCCCCCACCAGCCCACCACCGTGAGAGTGGGTGCGTCAGAGCTACTTGGAAGCGGCTGTTGGTGAGGAAAGTGTGGTCCAGGGTGCAACTGCACATTGTGTTCCACTGTTTCCTTTTTCCTTTACAAATGTGCTTACCTCCACAAAATAATAGGTGCTTGGTGTACAGAATCCAGCTTTTACTGGAGCAACGAAAGCTGAGCATCTTTGCTAGGGAAGACAGGTAGGGTGTCTGGGGAATGGGAAAGGAGAGTATCTGAAGGGGCAACAGGACAGGGTGACTTTGTACAAAATGTGCTTAATGGGGCTTTGTCTAGGGGCATGGTGCAGCGTGTGTGACTGTCATCCTCTCCAGTGTCTCTATAAATCTTAAGTAGGGACTGCAAAAATAAGAAAAAGAAAACGATGATGAATGGTCAGTGCATTTGGAGTTCACGGGAAACTAGTGAAGGGTCTGAGTTTCATGTACTGACTGATGTTAGGCCCAAAGAGAATCAGCGTGAATGAATGAGAAGACCACTACTATCTGGGTTATTTAAGCATACATGTACAATTCAGAATTTCAAAGCAATTTAAAATTTAGAAGCCAGACAAGCAAAATAAAGCTAAAAAAAAAAATCCCAACTTTCAGTTTCAGTTCTGGTATGTAAAGAGCTTGAAAATGGTCACTGCATGGCCCGGCCAGTGTGGCTCAGTGGGTTGAGCATCATCTCATGGACTGAGAGGTCCAGGTTTGATTCCTGGTCAGGGCACGTGCCTGGGTTGTGGGCTCAATCCCCAGTAGGGGGCGTGCAGGAGGCAGCCAATTGATGTTTCTCTCTCACATCAATGTTTCTCTCTCTCTCTCCCTTCCTTTCTCTCTAAGAAAATCAATAAAAACATATTTAAAAAAAAGAAAGAAAGAAAATTGTCACTGTCATTCCTTAAAAAAAAAAAAGAAAGAAAAGAAAAGCTGAACAAACTAAAAATCAGTGACCTCTCTCAGAGAATTGGGGTCATAGGGCAAACTGGAACGCTGAAACACAGAGACAGAAACGTACGGAAAACCACAGCCAGTATCTTCACCCAGAGCTGATGTTCACACACAGCAGGAACTGGCAGTGGCATTCTGACAAACTGCTGGAGCCTGGATGTGGACTAGAATGCAAATGAGAACGTCCTGGGGGCCGCAGTCTTGGGGTAACCCTCACACATTTGTGGGTTTAAGAATATCATACCGTTCTCATGGTGAAGAGCAAAGAAAGATCCCCTCATGGTTCTGGTGGAAGGAAGGGAGAGTAATCATTGAACTATGCCCAGAATGTTCTCCATAACAAAGGGGAAAGCTTTCCCAGAGCCTTAGACACCTCTAGCCCTCCTGCTTCACCTGTGTAAGGAAACAAACTATGAACACTTGCCAAGTTCACAGTCCAAAGACACAGGCCCACTAAAAGACTCAGATTTAATCACGAGACTAGAGAATATTTCTCTTTACCCACACCTAAATACCACATCAACAGGGCTCCAAGATAAGAACAGTGGATTACAATCCTGTACCACAGAATGACATTTTCATCAACAATGGACCACACATGCAACGTGGTCTCCTAGGGCTACATATAACAAAGCTGAAAAGTCCCTGTTGCCTGGTGACACTGTGGCCCTCCTAGCACTGTAGTGCAGTGCTGGTGTAAACAAACCCACGGTGCAAGAAAGGCTAGACCCAACTGTGGTGTTGAACTTACTGCTAGCTCTGGGTGGTTTAAACAACTGAGGATTTGTTGTTCATTATTCACTGTGAAAGTTAGTGGTGAGTCTGTGCGTGCTGATGCGAAAGCTTTGAGGAATTTTTGGAAACTCTGGATAAGCTGATGGTGGAGGAAAATCAGTTGCCAGGGCAAATATTCAATACGGAGGAAACTTCGCTAGTCTGGAAATGGACGCCTAAAAAGACTTTCATCCATAAAGAGGCTTGTCAATGCCAGTTGTCAAGGCTTTTAATGACAGGATAACGTCTTGCTTGGGGATGGTGCTGAAAGCTACAAATTGAACCCATCTGTGATCTGGCACAGTGAGAATCCCAAGCTCTTCCAGAACATCAATAAGCACACACTGCCAGTGTCCTACAGGAGCAAAAATATATGAACCAAACGACTAGGCTGCTGGGGCCATACGCAGGGTGGTGGAAGGGACATGCCAGTGAGGGGCTGAGCTGAAGCTCCAGCCACTTCATGACAGAGCTGCCTCTGCCCCTGCGTCTTCATTTTTGGAAGGCAGCAGCATGAAGAAGGAGGCTCCTCCGGAAATTCAGGGCAGTAGAGTGACCAGAGACATCCAGTGACATGGGTCCAGAGACAGGGTGACAGAAGTCTTCACACTGGCATCCACACCCCACGTCGGCAGGGCTCTCTGTGGTGTCTGCACTTGGCCGTGGAGACAACCCCATCTCTGCAACTGAGGCGTCAGTTCTGGCTGTGACCGCCCCAAGCCCGTGACACTGCCACATACCCCTTAATGAATTCTTTTTCTGCACAAACAGAACTATGTAGAAGAGAATGTTATTTATAAATGTTTTTAAAAAATTAACTTGACTGGTAAAGTCAGTGAGGCTGACCCCTTTGACTTTTGGGTTGTCCCAGTGGCTGGATGAGAGGAAATTCTTTCTGGCATCCCTAATAGAGTTGGTTCCTTTGTTATGTGCTTTTGAGACCTGCAGTCAAAGCACTTATTTTCATTTTTCATATAATTGTTATGTGATTAATTCATTGACATGCGTCCGTCAAAAGACTAAAAATCCTGAGATCAGGGATACCATGTCTATTTTAGTTCACCAATACTTATCACCTGATATTTAGTAGGGGCCAAATAAATGTTAGTTGATGAAAACAAAAGCACTTATCAAGTGAATCGATTCCTCCTCTTTACATTTTTATCCTGCACTTACCTTTATTACCATGTCTAACACATTCTATTTACATTTTCTATTTATACATCTGCACTCTCAATTAGATTATGAGCTCCTAGAATGTCGACATTATTTCTCAGTTATTTAAAAATCCACAGAAGGTATTCAATAAGTGTTTGTTGAACTGATCTGGGCCCTGAAGGGGAATTAGTATTTCTGCCATGTATGTCAGGTGGCTTACTTAGCTTCTTTGTGATCCAAATTTTTCTTATCTGTGGAGTGAAGAAGTTATTCTAGAAATGATCTCTTAGAATCTCTTCCAGTTAAAAAGCTAAAATTTATATGATTCTAAATACAAAATACATTGTCATATTTCAAACCACTAACAATATCTATTAAGCAATTTAAATTTTTTTTTTAAAAAAAAAAAGGCCTTCAGGGTAAATTTGAGGATGTGGGAAGAAATTTTATTAAAATATATAGGATGGAAAATTTCTCAATTATTTGATTTTTACCCAACAGAATTATAAATAATAAAATGTTTATTCACAGAAGCTACACTGGATAACCACAAAGACTTTATGCTCTTTTGGGGCCATGAAGAAAAATCCCTATAATGTGTGTGTATTTTTTAAAACTTATCATTGCAGGAAATAAAGTAGTTTGTACTTCTTGGGAACTGGAGAAATGTTATTATACCTGCTGAATAGTATTACTGTATACAAAGATTTGAAAATTTCCTTTAGGAATTTACTGTCAGACTCAATAAAGTATATTAGACATTTGGACACATTGGACCATTTAGGATACTCCCTTTCAACAAATTTCACCCTTGGTAAAGAATAAAATATATGTATATTTGCATGATTCAGCTTTAGCTTTCACTTGCTCTTACAAATTTAAATTTTATATTGAATCTACAAAGTGCAACTATTGGGAAATCTAACTCACACACAGAAAAATATCTGGAAATACTCTATTCAACATGAAATAATATTTTTCCCATGCAGAAGACATTCCCTATTTAATTTTATGGCAATGTAAATAATCCATGAACATTAATTTACTGAAAAAGTACAGTATTTAGTGTCATTTTCTCCAGAGCCTGAGAATAATTTTCATAAATCAAACAGTTCATCAAGATGTTCCAAAGAAACATAAGAGAGAAAGAAGGCAATTTGAGAAAAATGAGTAAAACAGAATAGCTGTTTTATTTCTCACATTCTCATGCAAAATATGTCCCTTAGTGAACAGCCTTACTTTCTTTTGGAAAGATAGAAGAAAGCATATTACCTCCAACACCTTTCAACCTCTGCTTTCAAATGATCATTGAAGGCCTGCACAGAAGCATGTAAATGCTGCTGGAAGAAGTCAGTTTGACAAACACTAACGAGGACCACTGGCCTCTACAGATCCCCTAGACCATCATAGCAGTGGACATTTCGCTGCTTGAGATTCACTCTTTGAAGATCTTTGCAGTGTATAAGCAGGTCCCTTTTTGGTGTCTAATTTTGGGGGGAACACTAAATATACCAAACTTTTACTATTCAATCATGTTGCCTCGAGAACTTAGAATACATTGCCCAACCATGAAAGTCAGTCACAAGCAGGAAGGAAGATCAGATAGTTTTGGGGAAAGGAGAAGAGATGCTTACACCTGAGTAGGGCGGGCCTGGGGACCAGAGTGAGGCTTCCTTGACTTTCACACTCGGGCTTCTTGGCATCACTGCGGTGGGGAGAGGGAAGGAAGGAATGGGGAGGGGTAACCAATGCATAAAGGAACAGGAAGACGGCAAAAATGAAAGGAACAATTATGCCAAAGACAATTTATATGTTTTATGGATTTAAGTTGATCAAGATACAAAATAAAAAGTACCGGGGACAGGCTGTAACCTGGGGTGGGGCAGGGAGGGAAGTGGGACAGATATGAGGGATAAAATGAAACAAATGAAGTTAGTTTAGCAATCAAGTGGGTGGACAGAATGAAGACGCAGAGGAGGTGAAAATGACACTAGTTTGTGGCTTTTAGTGGGGGAGAGAGGACGACACAGCAGCTCTGATTGATGGGGCAGTGCAGGGCTACAGAGGGAGACATCCCACTGTTCTTGCACTGTCACTGACGTGGGATCTCCACCCCAGCTTGTCCTGTGTTCAAGGTGATATAACTCAAGAGGGTGGGCAGGTCAAAGGAAAACTACATTGGTTTTTCAAAGTGCTTACTCTCATGTGGGGTCAACACTTACTATGTGAACCCTTTGCTGCTCCTTTCCTGTCCTTAACCTCTGTCACTATGTTGCCTGGTGGTCGGGCACTCGGCCCATTGTTTTGGGGTGCATGGGGAAGCCAGGACAAGGAATTCAAAAACAGTTTTATATACACATACACTGAAGCATGCATCCACAGACATACACTGTCAAAGCTAGAAGCATCAGAATTACATGTAAGACACTATTTCATGAATACCCTTTTCAAGTTGTTTTTTCTTTTGCAAAATGACTTCTGTTTTCTGCATGCACTCATATGAAAAAACCTCTTTATTACCTCTTACATTTGTTTCACAATATCATCTCATAAACAGTTCAAGATCTTGGTAAATGAAAGGAAATGTTCATATTACCTCTTTAGTTGGTCATCTGTCTTTTCCAGTGGTACTAAATATGAAAACAACATAATCAGCCCATATTGTTTTTAACAGCAGACTACAAAAGAAGTGCTTCCTGGAGGGCCCATTTCAGTGGGATGTATTCATGGAGAGACGTGCCCAGTCTGGAGAAACAGACACGCGTGTGCCACAGAGAAGACGGCGTTGCTCTCACAATGAGCCTCTAACGCCAGCTCCTGTCATGAGCTAAGTAACTCCACTTCAGGGTAGACAGCAAATATCTAATTAACACCAATATCTAATTGCTTTAACTGAACAGGCAGCAAATTATGTCAACGGGAAGAAATTAAACAGCAGTGAAAATAGGAAGGAAACTACTCAGGAGATTATTTGAGAAATGTGATCATCTTCATAAGTATCCTTGTCTGTAATGTGCTTGGCTAAGACAGCCTCACTTCAAAGAGTTCTTGTCCTGTGAAACAGTAAAAGGAAATTCTTCCAATGAGAGAGAGGGGATGGTATTCATCTGGAAGACTGGGTAACTAATAAGATCCTGGTATGTCCATTATCCATGCCTTAGGAGTGCTCTGAATCAATTAATCTGATCTGACTCTATGCTTAGATCAAAGTTAAAATAAAATAAATAAATGAGTAGGTCTTCACCAGTCAATGTACTTAATCAAATATGGCGCATAGAATTGTCGGCCAATGATTTAGACCTGGGTCCAGGAATGATCCAATTTAAATTTCTTCTCCTGACATCAGATTCAATTTTTGTCAGAAATGTTTTAAAGTGAAATCTTCATGGAGAACTCTGAATAAAAATCTTACAGGGAAGTAAACAGAGAAGATAATGTCCCAATCAGGAGAGTTAGGTGGACTCTACATGGTTTCAGGGGCTGCTTCCTGTGGCAAAGATGGCCTGCTCTCTCTGGCAGGCTATGACCTCCTTCTCCGCTGAAGTTCTTCTCACCGAAGAGCAATCCACAGCTCACTCCATTTGGCCTCAGATAAGGTATTCCAGAGTTCCCGACATACAATGTGAAAGCCCCTGAGAGCTGACAAGGTTTACACTTATTTGTTTAGGCTATGCATTCTCTCACCCTGCCTTTTCCAACAATGACTTGGAATTGGCGAGAGCTGGCTAAGCGTTCAGCTTTCTCTTTGATTGGGCACAGTGACACATCTGTGCTTCCCTCCAGTGTCCTTTGGCTATTGTGGTTAGTGCTAATTTGTAGCTTTTAATGTTCAAAGGAAAGAAGAAACAAAAAGTTAACATAAACCAATAATTAATAGCATAGATTATTAGTTATGAAAACTTTGGAAGAGACCTCAGAAGTCGTGAGATCAAATCTTACATCCATTAATGAATCTTCTTTAAAATATTTTTGGAGGAGTTTTTTTCAACCTGTTTTAAAATCAGGTTGGAAAAATAAAAGCCCACCACCTCAAAAAGCAATCTGTTTGACCAGTTTTCCAACTCTATTGAGAAAGGTCTTTCTTAAAGGAAGATGGATACTACCACCCTTTAACTTCGAACCACGTGCAATTATTTATACATCAATCCTTCAAATAGTTAAAGCACGCCATTTCTCCCCATGATCTTCTTTTCTTCAAGCAGATCTCCCTGCGCTCTTTTCTGTATATTTTATAATGACATCCACTCAACAAAGCCACTGGGAGTACTGAATGAGTTAATGTCCCGTACAACATCTGGAAGATAGTAAACATTTGCACAGTCGTTCAAAAGATCAAATTACTAGTACAGAAAGTTCTCTGGGTCTTATTATCTCCATCTATACTTTGGAAAAAATTAGAAATTCTCTTTGTAAAATTGTCTAATCTATAAATGTCAATATCCTGCTTCAAACTTGTTGACAGAAATAAATATAATCCTTCAATAGACTAGTGGTCAGAGAAAAGTTCTGCACTGTATACTCTGTGGGGTCACTACCTGAGCATTCTCTGTTTGTTTGTATATTTTTGTGTGCAGTAAATGGCCCCATCATTTTGCTAGCCTTTTTCACAGCTAGAACAAGTTGCTGGCTCTCTGGAATTCCCTACATTGTTTTCACTTGAACTATTACTAAACCCAGCTTCTCCTTTTATTTTATTTTATATTATTTTTTTGGAAAATACCTTATTGATAACATTTCAGCTATGAGTTGTGGAAAGATTTACTCCTGATCAAAATGTAGATTTCCTTTATCCTCTATTTCTGTCATAAAAAATAATCAAAAATTATGTATCACAGGTCAAAAAGTTCTTCTCTTTTATTCAAAAGAAAATAGGCCACTGAGGGGTAAAATATATTCTGTACTAACAGCAAATATTTTTGCGAAAGTGATTCTTAGAGGAATAATAGTGGCTAATGCTTCAATTTAAAGTAGGAATTTGCTTGTAGACACTTTAAAATCACTTTGTAAAAGATAATTGTTTTATATCAATTGTTTTTCATCATGCATACCCAGAACTATTTAAATACAAAAAATAAAAAATTTTCTTTAAAGAACTCCAATTACTGTTTGTCAGTGATATGTACAGGCTCTTTTATCTAATTGGTTTACATATGTAATGATCCAATATCTTCCAAAGAGTATAACCTCCATTTTCCAATCATCAGCTTAATTTATTAAGATAAGTAGCTTAGAATATTAAAAACACTCAAAACTTTTATGTGTACAGAAATATGAATCTTTTAAAGTACTGAGTTAATTTTTTATATATATTTGGAGAAAACAACATACTGTAAATAGAAAAAAAATATATTAAAACTTGGCGTTAACTTCAAAAGGAAATACTGCTTGCCCAGCCAGTGTGGCTCAGTGGATTGAGCATCATCCCATGGACTGAGAGATCCTGGTTGGATTCCCAGTCAGGGCACATGCTTGGGTTGCAGGCTCGATCCCCATTGGGGGGGCAGCCGATGGATGTTTCTCTCTCTCTCTCTCTCTCTTTCTCTCTCTCTAAAAAAATCAATAAAAACATATTTTGAAAAGGGGGAATACTGCCAATGTAATAACAATACTGACTATCAGGTCTGCAGTTTTCTCTGGAACAGAGAATTCCACTATTCGACATCTGAAGTGTAACAGGTGAGTAGGTTTGCCTAATATTTTAGTTGCGAGTTTTATTTATGACTTTCTGAGGTCTGCAGCTGTTGATATGCTCAACAAAATATATGAGAAAGAACAGGTGGTCACATCTGATTATCGATTCCATTGATTATAAATTATGAAGACTAGGCAAATTGTTGGACTGATCGGAAAAAAGAAAAGAAAAACACATTCCTCCATCTGTGAGTTTTAGATGTACAGGAAGTTTATGATGGTGCTTAATCACGAGGATGCATCCATCAATCTAATCGACACAGGCGTGGAAACATTCTTCTGTAGGTTTCAGACCATCCTCTTATATTTCTGTCTATGAGGTGAAAGGTGATACTATCTTTTTAAAAAAAAAAAAACCAAAAACTTTTTTTTCTTTATTGACTTTAGAGAGAGAGGAAAGGAGAAGGAGAGATAGAAACATCAATAAGAGAGAACATCAATTGGCCGCCTCCTGCATTCCCCCAACTGGGGATCGGGCCCACAACCTGGGCATGTGCCCTGACCGGGAATCGAACGGGTGACCTCTTGGTGCATGGGTCGATGCTCAACCACTGAGCCACACTGGCCAGGCAAAGGTGATACTATCTTTAGTATCCAAAAGATAGACTTTTACCCTGAGATACATATGACATTTCATGGCATTTCATCTTTTTGTGACATTTACACCAATAGCATTCATAACGTAAGCCTCTATACTGTGCAAAAGCTTCAACATGGCAACTATTTTGTGCTTATTTATAATTCTCTTTCTCCAAAAGGAATTAAATATGACATTTTATGATGGATCAAACAATATAGCAAAATTAAAATAAAATTTAAAATAATTATAAAAGATGAGGCCACAGGGTAAAAATGAGTAGAAATAAAAGGCAGACTAAGAAGTAAAGTCAGTTCAAGGAATTTGTACCACATAATCCTAATTGTTACTCAGAAGAGTAAAACAATTATTTATAAGCTTCACAGTTAAATAAAGTGTTTTTTATTGTTCTCAAAAATAACAACTGTGCTTAATTCCTTAACCAGAAAGTAATTTCCTCCATGAGATCACTCACTGGGAGAATACTGTGCAATATAATACAATGAACAATATTCTTAGTTCACCTAGCAATGCATTTATAAGGCTGTTCTTTATTGAAGGCCATCGTATTAGCCCATGATGGCAAACCAAAGGAGGATTGAATAAATGCAATTTTCAGCAAGAGACTGGGCTGAAAATGCAATATAACATTTTATAGGACATGGCTTCCTGATGTTGATATATGAGATTTGTTATGATTTAATATTACATGCATAAAGTTTTTTAAATGCTTAAAACTAAAGATAACAAAGGAAGTCTTTGATAGTACTTTCATTAAATAAAGTACTCTGATCATTAACGTACACGAATAAAAAAGTTCTTATGCAATGTTTTCTTCACATGTCTCTTAGATTAAAATATGCATTAGATCTGACCACAAGATCCAAAGAATTATTTGGCTTGAGTAATATCCGAGAATATGCAAGAGCCCACGTTGCTAAGTACCGTCACAATCCTGTGTAAAGATGCTGTTGTGCTGGGTGTGATTGCTTCAAAAGCAGCAAAGGTGGAGTCCTATGAAAATGTCTGGGAGGAGCAACCTTGAGGACGCTCAGAGATTTTCAGGGCAGGTGGCTTTGCAGACCTGAAAGATGAGTCAATGCTGGCCAGACACAGATAGGAAGAAAGAGGATTCCAAGCAGGGGAAAGAGTACGTGCAAAAAGCAGAGGGCAAAAGAAACCCGAAACAATAATTTGAAAGAATATACGTACCCCTATGTTCATTGCAGCGCTATTTACAATAGCCAAGATTTAGAAGTAGCCCAAGTGCCCATCAGTAGATGAGTGGATAAAAAAAAGCTGTGGTAAATACCCAGCTGGTGTGGCTCAGTGGATTGAGCATCCTCCCATGGACTGAGAGGTCCCAGTTCAATTCCTGGTTAGGGCACATGCCCAGGTTGCAGGCTTGATCCCCAGTGGGGGATGTGCAGAAGGCAGCTGATCCGTTTCTCTTTCAAATCAATGTTTCTATCTCTCTCCTCCCTCCTTTAAAAAAATCAATAAGAACATATTTTTTAAAAAGCTGTGGCACATATACACAATGAAATAATAGCCAGCGGGGAGAAGGAAATCTTACCCTTTGCAACAGAATGGATGGACCTGGAGAGCATTACGCTAAATGAAATAAGCCAGTCAGAGAAAGGAAATACCATATGATTTCACTCTTATTTGGAATCTAATGAACAAAATAGACTAACAAACAAAATAAAACCAGACTCATAGATAGAGAGCACATTGAAGGCTGCCCTAGCAAACTAATACAGGTAATGTGCCCAGAGTTTTTAAGGGTGGATCATTAAGAGTTTATTCTATCAAACCAGAAGCTAAACGTATTTGCCTTAAAATAAGTTCATGTTTCTTCTATGCCTCTACTTTTCTTATCTGTAAAATAGGGATAATAATAATATCTACCTCCTACCATTTTGGGGAAGATTAAGTCAGCTGATTATGCAAAGCCCTTAGAGAACAGCCCATGGAACGTGTATGCCGTCATTAGTTATTAGCTATTCTTGACCTTCACGCATTGAACTATATGCCAGACTCTGGTGGTAGGCACTCTAGGTACATCACCAAACAAAACAGATACCAACTTTAACCTTCATGAAGTTTACATTGTAGTGAGAAAATGCAGACAATAAAACAAATAAGCCAATGATGTAATATATTGGCCAGTAATAAGTTCCATGAAGAGAAATAAAGCAAAACATGAGAAAAGGAAGGGCTGAGGTCAGGTATGGCAATTCTTGGTAGGTGGTCCAGAAAGACACCAGTGAAGGAGGTATGGAGTGAGCCGTGCGCGCACCTGGAAGAGAGCCTTTCTAGTGTCCTGAAGCAGGAGCCTGCAATACGCGGACAGCAAGAAGACCAGTGTGGCCGGAGCGGGGTGAGGCAGAGGGCAGGAGGCGTCGCGGTCAGAGACCTAATAGAGGACCAGGTTGTGTATGTAGGTCCTTGAAGGGCTCTGGCCTTCACCCTGAGTGACATGGCAGGTCACCGGAGGCTTTCAGCCCAGGAGTGACATGATCCATACATTTTTATAAGGTCACTCCGGCCTGTGTGAGAGCAGATCTGATATGGGAGGGGGAGGGAGAGGGAAGGACAGAAACTGGGAGACCAGTTAGGAGGCGATTTCCGAAGTTCATCTAGAGACCACTAACCAGCTCTGCCCAGGGTTGTTGGTGGAGGGGGTAAAACACGGGCTGTACATATTTGGATAGGAGAGGTGACAGATTTTCCAGATGGACTACATGTGAACTCTGGAAGAAAGAAAGGAGTTAAGACGACTCTGAGGTTTGCAACCTGAGCAATGGGAAGTACGCATCCATTGCCTGAATTGGGAAGGACTTTGGGAGAAATGGGTCAGGGAAGGAAAGAACAGCCATTGCTATGGTTGTCCCAACTCCTCCCTTATTATCTTGCCATTGTTACTGTTTTAATGAGAAGTAGCTCCTCAGTCCTCTCCTCTTTGTTCTTAGTCCCACCTCTTATCAGATTTCCTGACTTTCCTAACAGGTAATAAGTCAATGCCCAGTACACCCTCCTATTCAGTCAGCACCTTACATCTAACTGTCCATTTCCGACTGCAGTGAATGTTTAGCACGACCTTCTGTCCTGGGAACATAACCTTGACTCTCTCTGCTCCTCTGATATAGCCACACATTCCTTCTCAGTCCTTCCCATTGTATCTTTATAAAAGAAAACACCTGCTTCATCTTCTCTCGGAAATTTCATTTTTCTTTGCAGTTTCTCATTTCAACCCTTCTTCTTCCACTTATTCCAATTTCCATTAATCCCCCCACCTGTTGTTTCCCACTAACTACACTGTCCACTCTCATTCCCGTGAATTCTCCAATGACTCCTCAACACCAAAACACATCTCCTGACCCATCTTCCTAGCATATCCCTTCCTTCTGACCCTCTGTTGAAATCCTTTGCTGTACAAGAGTCATTTGATGTCTCTGGGTCTTAGTTTATTCCTTTGAAAAATAAAGGAATAAAGTAGATAACAAATGAGAAAACACAGTTTGTTCTTCTGAATTGCAGATAAAATTAATAGCAATTGTTTTTAAAAATCCTGTACACAGAGGTCATTTTGAATGCTTTTATTTAGCAAAAAATTGCAGGTGATTTTAAAATACATTGGATAGCCCATTCATTGAAGGCAAGACAGGTTATCCCAAAGCATCCTTTAGTAGCCCTAAAATAATTTTGTCTATCAGAGCAAAACAAATCCACTCAAAAAGGCTTTTTTCTATAATGGAAATTACATAACTTGACTTCTTATACATTAAGGTAATTTACACACATACATATATATAATTAGTTAGAAATATTTTGTTTTTAAGACTAAATTTTATACAACACATTCTGACTATAAAGGGATTACTTTAATAGAATAGTTATCTCTAGTTCTTTTTAGCAAGGGAGCTGGGCTTCACATTATTCAACCTTGGCTTATGAATCTAACTTTGTAAAACCGTAGGAGAAATGTGTCTTGTCTAGCCTTCTCTGCCCAAATCAAATGCCACCTCCCCTGAGTCCCACAGTTATAAGATATCTTTCCCTCCCCTGAACTCCACCGGGACTCACTTTGCATCCTTCTTAGTCCTCATACTTCCTAAATCAAACTCATATCTGTCAATAAATATTTATGAAAGGAAAGAAGGAGCGGAAAAGAAAATAAACATTATAGTTTAATAGGAAAAGTATGGGCTTTGAGTCAGACGAACCCAGCTTTGTATCTCATTTCACCTATTTATTCTCCGTTATCCTACACAGTTCATTTAGCCTCTCCAGGCCTTACTTTCCTTGTCTATATAATGGAGATAACAAAACCTCTCTCATAGGGCACTGTGAAGATTAAAAGCGATAAGATCGTAAAGTGTGTAGCACAGAAGAGGCACCCAGTGAAAGTCACTCCCCTTTCCCTGTTCTGGCATGGCATTCCGTTCAATCCTGCATCATATTTGGGCTTTGGGGAATTTTTTGGTAATATAGGGTGGGGCAAAAGTAGGTTTACAGTTGTTCGTATGGCAAATAATGCCATAATGAATAAGTAATAATACAAGAATAAACCGTTTCGTGTACTCAGAACTGTACACGTACTTTGCCCCCTGTATAGCTCCTCTTGTGAGCTATGGCTCAGGCCATTTTGGCCTTGAGACAGCCCACCATGTTTTAAAATAGGTTGTACAAAATATAAGTACTCTCCTAAATTCTTTGGCAACCGATCAAAATGCTGTTTCATTTCTCACAGTAGAAACTGCTGCAGAAACATCGACCTTTCTCCGAGAAAGAGAAACAGAATGCACCAAGTTTGCTAGCAAAACAGGTTGTATTGAAAAAGCACTAACTCAAACCCCAGCTCGTCCCTGGATAGCTACGGGACCTTGGAGAAGCATCTATGTTCACTGAGCCTCAATCTAAACAGTGAGAACACAAGTCTACGTTGGGTGTCACACACAGCTGTGGGTAGATAAGGAAGGCGCTGCCTTGGAACAGGCTTCGAAGCAGGATGCAAAAACAAGGTCTAGGAAGCCATTGGTTCTGGTCACGTTGGGCTCTCTGTCTCAGTCCAGGCTTTTACCCTTACGTCCTTTGGCAATTGACCAGCTCTCGTTTTATAATTTCAGTAGAAAATGTGTGCTTGTGCGCACACACATACAGGTGAGGACGTCTGCGCCCCACCTTGTCTTCTGCAAGCCCCGTTACAAGGCAGCAAGGACGCGGAGGCTGACTTCACAACACAGCAAACGCAGCGTCTGAGAAGCGAGGGCTGGTCTGCTTGCCGGCAGCAGGAACTGCACCTGTCCTCTTTCTGTCTGATGGCAGAACGACACCGCACGCCCGGCTCCCTGTGGCTTTTTCTCCTGTGTCCGTCACAGCTTCCTTTGTAAAACATTTCAGAGGCGATACATCTCAACCAAAGCCTAGCAGAAAGTCGGCTGCAGACTAAAGGCGGTGGGTTGGGGGAGAAGCCAGCAACCTGTCTTTCCGGGCAGAATCTTTGTTTCTGGGTCATCGTACCACCAACACTCCAGGCTTCCCAAGGGAACTGGGGGCGAGGGGAGGCGGATGGGCCACCTACACACTGCGTATGGAAGAACGCACCTTCCCAAATTTCTGAAAAAAATCTTCCTGTGCGCGGGCCAAGGCGTCTTCGTCAATGTACACGGCCGGCCTTCTGGCCACGAGGAAGTACTGCACCTTCCTCAGCTTCCAGCCCAGCACGTAGTGCAGCCAGCCGCACACGGCCGCCGTGGAGCGGCCCACGCCCGCGTTGCAGTGAACGTACACGGTGTGCCCATTCTCCAGCAGCGCGTGCAGGAGACAGACCGCCTGGGGCAGCATCTGCACCCGGCCTGGATGGAGAAAGCACAACAGACACGTGAATCATTACACCCATCGTCCCGCTGACATCTCCTCCGGCACCCAGAGGAGCGGCAGCACCATGCGGGCAGGGATCACACAGCGTGCTTCACGCCTTTGTTGTTTTTTAAATATTTTATTGGTTTTTAGAGAGAGAGGAAGGGAGAGAGAGAAACATCAATGTGAGAGCGGGACTTAGGTGGGCTGCCTCCTGCACGCCCCCTACCAGCATCTGGCTGCAACCCAGGCATGTGCCCGGACGGAATCAAACCAGCCACCTTTCAGATGACACCCAACCAACCGAGCCACACCAGCCTGGGCCACGTCTTGCTTTGAAGGAAAAGATGAGACAGTATCAAATCCTGCTAATATGGTAATAAAGCGGAAAGGGCCCCGCAGAGGCAATGGGGCAGCTCTGAACTGTCACTTGATTTGGGACTTCTGCGTCCGTGTCAATTTCCCTTCAGAGAGACGTTCATCATTGCCTGTTGTCAGAAGAGCGGATTTTTACATCTACCTATTCGTACAGACCGGGCGAAGGTTTAGAGGATTCAAAGAACCTGACAGGTCCTGTCAGCTCAGTTTCCTTTCATCCGGAAGGATCTTACAGGTAAATGTAACACAGAATTAGTCCTGATTTAAAGACGTCAATCTTACTCATTCAACATGTGTTAGTTTCCATTTGTCCAATGGAATGACTAACATTAACCGATACACGTGGGATATTCAATAAATGGTTCCTTTATTCCCTCATGTTGCAGTGTGTGTTCAAACTAATTCAGTTTTTCCGTTATTGGGCAATTATAATTACAGTTATTGCAGCTGTGTGACTACTTTTTCGAGTACGGGACGATTCCAGTGTCTTCTCACCGCCATGAGAGGGGGTGTGCGTGCTCTGCTGAGGCCTGCTCTAGAGATCCCCTAAACCCTTCAAACTCCTGGAGCCTGGAGTTCCTTCTGCTGACAGGTTCTCAGTCAAAGAGAGTGGACGGGGGGAAGGTGGAGGATGGTCAGTGCAAATCATTTCAAAAAGGGATGAAAGAGGGAAACTGCAGAGTCCCAGGTTACAACTTCGTGCCTGTGATTTCACCTTCTCCAGCTCCTCTCTGTCCTCAACCACACAGAGACCACGTGTGGTGTCCTTCGAGGCCACAGCGGCCACACCGCAGCCCACTGCAGGCCAGGGAGGCAGAAGCCCCTCCCTCAGACATCTCACTGTAGCTTTCTCCCAGATGAGGCACTCACGGAAGGTTAGACTTCCCTCTTTGTTGTCCTGTCACAATGCCAGTGCCCCTGAAGCAGCCAACACAACACACAGCGATCAGACGTCAGCACCTGAGAAGGACAGATGCTACCAAAGACGTTGGCGTGGCCTGCAGGCCCTCTCAGGTGCCACTCTACCCCAGGCTCTACCTTAGCCTCAGAGTCACCCCGCTCGGAGACAGCAGCAGGAAATCTACACGAAACCAGGACAGTCTTCTCATTCTGCTGCTGCTGCTCTGTTAATCCCTCTCACTACCGGGGTATAAAGAGCAGTTTCGAGACGTTTTTACCTGGAACTGCTTTAGGCAGGGCACACTTGGGGGTCCCTGGGCCCCACCTCTCTTAGTGTTGCCTGCCTGGTCCCCGAGGGCTTCTCAATTGGAGACATGCCAGCTCCTACATGTCGTGTGACTTCTCAGAGTCCACACGGAGCCGTAACTTTGTTGAACGTACACCTGTGTGCTTGGTTTCGAGACGCTCTGCGGTGAGACCTGGGTGGGCTGCCATACAGTCAGTCGTGTGTGGCACTCTCCCAAGGCAGGGAAGTATCACAGGAGACGTAACAAGGTAAGAGCACGGCTCGTCCCAGAGCGATGTCTCACTGTGTGTCTCCAGGAGGGTATCGTGCAGTTGATCCACTCTTTGAGTTGGGGGCCAGGGGAAGCCCAACCTCCAGGTATGTCTGAGTGACCCGCTGACAGGGTGAGGCTGGCTCAAGTTCAGGGCCTCTGTTCCGCTGAGGGGCTGTCAGAGTTATGCTGCTGGGAAGGGGATCTGTGGTGATGGATCCGGTGGGGTCTTCCTGCTGCTCCCTAATCCACCTCTGACAAGTTCCCTGCTTACACTGCCTCTCCAGCTGCCCTGTGCATAGCCAGGAAATGAATAGAAATATGTTCAATGTGGGTTTTTATTAAATGCCAAGTATTCGAACAGACAATGGTCATTTGCAGGAGGAGCTGCTGCAGCCAGAGTCCCAGCCCCCAGTGCTCAGCTGCTGCAGAATCGGTGCCCCGCCCAGGGATCATATGACCCATCAGGACTCCTCCCTTGACCTTCTCTCTGGCCAGAGGTTCCCCCAGGAAGGCCCTGCACCAAATGGCCCCAATAATGCAATACCTCCCCTTTTCCTTTTAGTCTGCCAAAGATGCTTCAAGATGCATACAAACAGTGTAGAAGTTGAAACTGTTGAAAATAGATATGTGTTTAGAAGCTGAAAACAGATATGTGCTACTTTGAGGTTCTACGATCTCAGACACGTGGAGGCTCCAGAAGGCCCCCAGTTTAAACACAGGTTTCACACACCAGTGGTCTTCTCCTAAAGTCACTCGGCCATCCCACTTAAGAACTGTCAGACAAATATTTAAATAACATAACGAGTGAACAGATAAGAACAAGGAGCACAGAGAAGCAGTGGGTCCAGGATGCCCACCCACCCAGCCTGGTCTCAGCGGAGACCGTTTCCCCTGATCTCAGGGACCGCAATCACCTGCTTGAGGGCAGCTCCTCCTGCCTTCCTCCCAGCCCGAGCTGTTCTAAGCACTGAGCAGCAATAGCTCCTTTATAAGCACCTCTCAGCACCGATGGGTTTGTACCACTGTTATCCTGTTACATCTGAAAAAACTGAGGCACAGAAGGTTTTCTGAAGGGTATTCCCTTGTGGGTTTCCCTTAAACCCAGCCAGCCAGACGCCAAAGCCTCTGGTCTGACCACTGTGTTACTGTCCTCCCCTCACCTGCCTGGTCATGCTCTGCCCTCACCCCTGAGTGAGAGTCACGTCTGGCCCGGGGTCAAGCACCTCTGCCACCAACCATGTTGCTCTGCTTGAAAACCATTCTAGGGGCCTGAGCTAATACGTGACCCACCGAGGAATAAAAAGAGAACCAAGGCTCACTCAACAAACCTAGTATCAACCAGAGTCCCCAATTTTTATGTTTCATGAACTTTGGCTCCATATAGAATTTAATTTGGTGAAAAGTTTTTATTCTGTAAAACAATTATACCTCAAGGCAAGACAGAAATGCAGATTTTTACATATAAAATAATCCAAATCTTAAACATTGACAACTAAGCTGAAAATGTGAACCCCTGTGCAGGTCCCACAAGACACTCCACCGTCTGCGATTCTTCCTTCTGAACTTACAATACGCCTTGGCTCTCAGGAGATGCTCATAAGGGATTCGGTAAGTACATGAACTAAAACAAAATAAAACAAAACCCAATAATACCAACTTGATCTGAGACACTATTAGACCCACAAAGGGGTCCAGGCCGGCCAGCAGGACCACCTGAGATTCATAAACAGCCAATGTGGCCAAGGGCCAGGCAACCTGTAATTCTTGAGGTCTTCTGTGCCCACCCACTTCTTAACTATTAACTCTGGGGAGACTTAGCTACCTCCCTGACAACTCATGACTTTGCCTCATTCCAGTTAAAGATGCAAAGAACAGATTGAAAGTGTGGTCGTCTGTAGAACGTGCATGAAGGGTTCGTGTGAGCATGTATGGTGTCTGGAGCAATGTGCTGGGTCAGACTGCACTGAAATCCAGGCCGTGTCTCTGTTATTTACCTGATCCTGGTTACTTGAGTTTTTTGTACCTCAGTCTCCTTCTCTGCAACATGAAGATAGCTACACCTGTCCAGATTCTTGTTGGGAGATATAAATGAGTTAATGTATGCAATCGCTTAGAAGAGTGTTTGATACATAATGGACTTTGTGGGGAAGAGGGCTGATGATGGAAATGCTTCCTGCCTAGGCAACGCGACCTTTCTTCTTTCCCCCAGAACAGTGTTGACGAACTCCCTTAGACTGTGCCATTTTTGCAGCCCTCTGCTGCCCCCTGCTGACATCTAGCCCATACTACTAGTGCAATTTGATTATCTTGGCTTCAAATAGCTCCATTCCTTTTCCGCAAGAACCCTGTTCTACCACCAAACTGAAATATGGATCACTTCTCTAAAATCTCACACCTCTGTGCCTTGGCCTATGCTTTCTTCCACCTGGCATGCCCTTCCTCCCCGCACAGTGACCTGTCATGCCCACCTCAATGCCAAGACGCTCATGTCACCTGCCTGTTCTTCGTAGAAAGCGCTCCTCCCACGCCGTAACTCTCCTAGAGCACATCACTCATTCCTTCCGTGCTGCAGTTAGGTTTGAACTTGTCTTATTGCCCCTTACCGATAGATCAAACTACGCCTTATTGGTCTGTTTCCCCGGCAATGCCCAGACCACATCACAGTTCTCTCTTCACAAAGGCAGGCTCAGCCAGTACTTGCACAGTAAATGCGTCCTCACTGTCACTGCCCTCCCTTGATCTGCATTGTCTCTCTCCTATGTCTCTCTGTAACGTTGCAGTAACCTCCTATGGCGTCCAAACCCACTCTGAGCCCACCGCAACCCATTCTCCACACTGCAGTCCAAGTGCACTTCCAGAGGAAAGGCAATGGTTATTTTGACGTCTCCCAGCCTCCAGCTCTTTCAACTGGTTCTTGCCACTTTAGGTAAAGTCTGAAGTCCTTATTGTGCCCAAATCCTACAGGACTCACTTCCCTGATCCCCTGACCTGCAGCCACACAGGCCTGTTTCCCATTCCTACAACCCTCTATGCTCTCTGCAACAGGGATTCTCCGAAGGCTGCTCCCTCTGCCTGGGAGCCTCACCCCAAACCCCACCCTCTCTTCAGATCTTAGTTCAAACATTGCTTCCCCAGAACACTTTCCTTGACCCCCTTCCTAGGTCTGATTGTGCATGTTCTCGTAGCAATATCTATGTATCTTTCTAACAACAACAACAACTCATCACAGTCTTTAATTTCTCTCTGTAGTCATTTAATTCAGGTTTGTCTTGCCTACAGGATTATAAGCTCCATGAGGACAGAAGCTGTCCTGCCTCTTTTCACTACTATATTCCCAGCCGCTGGCATAATGCCACACACAGTAGATACACAGTAAATACACATTTAATGAATAACCAAATCAAAGCACCCATGCTAAGGAGAATTTTAGCTGAGTTGTGAAAAGATATATATTAAACACATTAAACCTAAACCTTTTTCTTTATTCCATTTCTATCATTCATATTTAGGTCAATCAATTATAGATAGGAAGGTAGGTAGGCAGACAGACAGACAGATGATTGATAGATAGATAGATAGATAGATAGATAGATAGATAGACAGATAGACAGACAGATAGATAGGCAGACAAGCAAGGGCTTCTCTGAAATACATTTCACAAGGGGCTAGATTGATTCTGATGCTTACCTTCGGTGCTCATATCTGGTGTTGGCATCCAGATGTAGACCAAGCCTTCTTCCTTGTATAGCTTAATCATAGTGTCTGGAGTCATGGGTTCTGGGTAGCGGTTACAGCCTGAGGAATTCTGTACAATATCCCATTCAGTCTGGAAATTCATGACAGCTGTCACCCCCAATTCATGCTTCAGTTTGATGGTTACGTGTTCCACCTGGCGAGGGCAGCTACCCAGCCAGATATTTGGTAGGATTCTAATGAGAACATAAGGAGTCAACTATTACTATTGTGGTTACGATTTGAGATCTGAGGAGCTGCATACAACATGTAGTATTAAAATGCAATTCTATTCACCTCAGCACACAGGTATAGAATATAACCCGTCCCTCCTTATTTTTACTTTTTCTGTGTAGTCTGGTCATGTAGATAGACTAAGACTCTATAAAGCATTTGTGTCTTAAACCACATCCCAGAGTCAGATAAAAGTTCACATGTTTAAAGGCAGTCACGATTAACCATTTATACTCCACCCAGAACGGGTGGTGCGAGTTCAGAGCACATTTGTCTCTCTTCCAGTTTTATTGCTGGTGGCTCACTGAGGACAAATCAAGAAAATCTGCACTCTAATTTCAGAGAAAAAGAGAAGGGATCTTCATGTACCATTGGGCATGAAATGATTATCTCTTTTTCTCTCCTTTTACTTGTTCTTTTTTTAAAGAATACTAAGTAATGATGATAATAAAGGCAGCTGTTAACGATGACAACCCTGGCGAATGCACAATAAATGCAAGTGGACTTCATGTCTAGTCACTGTAATTTACTCATTTTAGTCATTTATTTTGTATTGTAATGGCTATTCAGACAATATTTCACTGCTCTGTGTATCCTTCATTTAAATGCTGCACAGAATAGCCCGGCCAGTGTGGCTCAGTGGTTGAGTGCCGACCTATGCACCAAGTAGTCGCTGGTTCTGCTCCCAGTCAGGGCACATGCCCAGGTTGTGGGCCTGATCCCCAGTGGGGGGCATGCAGGAGGCAGCTGATCAATGTTCTCTCTCATTGATGTTTCTATTTCTCTCCCTCTCCCTTCCTCTCTCTCTAAAATCAATAAAGAAAAAAATTAAAAAATAAATGCTGCAGAGAACAGAATATTCACCTTATATTTTATATGAAATCCAGCTTGTTTTTTGCCTTTTGGCTGTTGTCATTGTTGATGTTAACGTAACTAGCCAACTGACTGACTAATCCTTAAATGTAGATATTCTTATTCCATCCTCAGTGAAATGTCTTACAAGATCGAGCATTGTCTTTCTAAAGCACGCATCCTACTTACTCCAGGAAAGAATAAAACAATTTTTGTTGTTGCGTGGGTTCTAAGTCTAATGGGTTACTAGGAATTTCCTTGTGGGTTATTGTGAAAAATAAAGGGAATACAATTTAAAATAAAAAGTGAGAAACCCAGGAAAGACTTGGTGGTACTATGAAGAGTGGCATAGGACCCAAAGGCTTTTTCACTTTAAATCCTGATCCTAAGAATTCTCAGATATCCCACTGGGCCCAGTGGACTGAGAGAAAGACCATTAACAGGGACACTTTTACAACGTCCCAGAGCCGTGCTTGACCAGGACATTGCTCTCTGAGAATTCAGTCTTTGCGGGAATGGACGCTTCATAACCCCCAGGTCATTGCCCCTTCTTCCTTCTGGCTGTTGGGTAAGAATAGAAATCCACCTCTATCTGTATGTTCCATCCTCCCTTCCATAACTCCTTAAAAACTCCTCCTCCAATAACCTGCTGGATGCCTGGTAGCTAGTAGTGCTGGCTGCCATACTTATACCTTGGGGTTTCACTGAGCGTACTGAAGTCCCCTAGGCTGGAAGAGGGTGAAGTGGATGCCTCAGTAATAGAACCAGGACATAGAGCCTTTTGATCAACAATGGATTTTTGCTGGCAAAATCTTGAAGTAGACAGGTAAAATATTAAAACATATTCATGACAGGCAAGCTGAATTCCAAACGTTACCTAGAGTTCACTTAACTACTGTATCCTTTGAGTGGGTAGCACTTAGTATTTAGCTAGTATACAAATGACAAAGTAAAGTGGCTAGCGTGCACGATTTGCATAAAGACCAAAGAATAATTCATACAGATATGCACGGGGGGAAACCGGGACATTTGAGTTTCCAAAACAAGAAATCAGAATCCCAAACCAGGGTTAGTATATAGAATGACATTGTGTTGCTAAAGAAAGGTATTAGTCTCTCATCTCATTCAGCCATGGTCTTCAATATTATTGAAACTAACTGGGAACCTTAAAAATTCAGGATACACTGAAGATAAACAGACCCAATACATTTCCCACGTCAATTTTCTAATGGAAATAAGCCCTTGAAATACACACCCACAATTCTCACACACATATAAACACCACTTTCTGTATCAGATTATTTGCAACATTTTGATAACATAATTAATTCTTCCTCTAGAAATGCCAGAAGTCAGAGTCGATACTTAAGAAATGAATATAAGACAATTCCTGATTTTTTTAAGCAAGATGTTCTGAACCTAGGAGATAGATAACTAAAGATAAATTTTGAAAACAAAACACGGTATAGAAGGATAGAGGATTAAAGCTATAAAGTAAATTTACTGAACCATTATATGGGACATGGAGAAAAATACTGGGCTTGTTAGAAACACACTGATCAGTGGCTTCTGCTTCATCAGACAGCTCAAGTGCCCTTTACAGTCATCCTATTGCAGTCTGTTGTCTCTACCAGCAGGTGATATATTTCTAGTCAGATGATACACTCGAAGTAAAAAAGATGCATGGCTTACTTTCCAAATAGTAATTAAACTGTTACTTATCCATTCCAAAGAGAATAATCAGACACCATCAGAAATCAGTTTTCACTCCATCTGTCTTAGTATTAACCTCCTACTGGTGCCAATGCTACTTTAAACAATTTTTAAAATTAAGATTTTTTTTAAGGAAAAATGAAACTTGTTGAAATATGGGATTTAGGGAATAAAAATCCGTAAAGGTAGTTTTCACGCAAGACATACCAAATTTCAAAGATACAAAAATGGAATAAAATATATAGCTTCTATTGTCAATTACATTGTAAAACTTCCGGAGAATTATTTTATGAGTAACTCACTATCAATCTTGAGTTTTATCAGAGCTCTCCGGAACTCCACTGGACATGATTTGGGAAAGTCAAAGAGATGCCGCTGTAACAAATGGGTGCTGACACAGCCAGCCCAGGGCAGAAGCTCCTGACCCTGCATTTGCTCAAGTCACACTCGGTGCTTTTATAAAAACTGCCCCAGGATTTACCCCACAGATACTCATAAAATGGCTCTGGAGTGAGGTCTAAGAATCTGTGGGTTATTTTCCCTTAGAAATTAACCAGATTATGTACATTGCTAGTTTAGCAGATCCCAATAAATATGTAGGAGAGGCTTAGGGTACAGATCTCAATATCTTTTAGCAAAAGTAAAAAATATAGAAATGATAGGATGTGGACTTGCTCAACTCGACACGTGTACATTTAAATCCTCGCTTTCCTCCCAAAATAGTTTCAAGACTGCAAATGATCCCCTAGACGGAGAGTGAGGAATGGGAACTGTCCGTTAGGAAAGAGTCGTTTTGAGAAAGTGTGCCCCTGTGTTTCACGCACAGTTTCTTCTGAACAGTCAAAATTAAACCTCCTGCTAGTCACGAGAAACATTTAATCCAGTTATATCCACTAAGAATGTACTTTTGTAGAAAAAAGGTCTTTAACCCGGGTTTTGACTACTGCCACTCTGATTCAACAAGATTAGATTTAAATCAAATCCATCCGAGTAATATTACAATGTAGCTAAAGACCAGGGAAAAGCAATGCATGGCTGACATTTCTGGAACCTTTACCTTCTTGGACTGCAAATCAAAATCAATTTCATTCATTTGAGTGAATCTGGATGTGTGGTTCCAGGTAATCACATCACAACACGACACCGTTTGCGCCTCCTGTCAGGCTGGGCCGTGGTGCAATGCCTACTGAAGCAGGTAAATCAGGGCCAGCTTGCGGCATCTCCGCTGTCAGTCCAAGGAGCCTCCCTGGCAATAATGAGTACATCAGGCGGAATACACATCCACGCACTTTGATGGGGAAAAAAAAAAAACAAAAACCACGATGGGGTACTGGCAGGACAGGCATGAAAAAGACAAGAGATATCAGGAAATGAGACCATTATATGGACTCCGCATCGTAACTTCCATCACTAAAGGCCAGAGAAATGGCAGAATAACCTTTTCCTGAAGGTGAAAATTAGCATTATTTTTGTTCCTAGGAAAAAAATTAGGAAAACCACAAAAATTATAAGAGCAATGGTCTGCACATAGGTTTTTGTTTATTGCTGGTCACACCAAGAGACCGCAGCTTTTGAATTGTGGCGCCCACACCCAGGCATACAAACACGGCACCCTTTCAAAGGCGGAGAAAAAAGATTCTGCAGAGTTTCTTCACAAAATCCAGCTAAGAATTCAAAAACAAAACAAAACAAAAAAATTAGCACATTTGCTATGTTGGATAATTGTGCTACATTTACCTTATTTAATATTTTATGGGCAATTTGATGGGAAATTAAAATGTAGTCTCGCTTTTAAATAATGGGTCAAGAAAAAGAAGTCTATCAGTCTTATAATTTAGATCTCATTAGTGAGAAAGCAAGAGGAACATTAAAAGCAACCCCAGTGAACTCCAAGCTTCATTAGCACGTATCGTTCCTCTGCGGAAAATCTGTCCTCTGGTGTTGTTTTAAGTAATTAATGCCAAACTTCAACCCAAAAGGGTGCTTGTTACAGACTCCAGCTAAGGCTGAATAACTGCCCGAAGACACATTCCAATTTAGAGAGTGATACTAATTAACTTCTTTATTAAAAGAATAGTTTTACTGGAGTTTGCTTATGGGTCTATTGCGTAGATGGAACATGTTAATTTCTACAAATGCAGTTACTTTCTTAGATTTTATGTTTATAACCCCATGAAGCAAATGTTTTTGACATATGTTCTCTTATTTTCTGTATTATAAAATGTCATATAATTAAATTAATTATAAGGGTCTATGCTGCGTTGAATTGTGTTTTCCCAAAATTTCTATGTTGAAGTCTCAACCCCTAATACTTCAGATGGGACTTCATTCAGAGATACGTCTCTACAGAGGTAATCAGGTTGAGATAATGCCATTAGGGTAGGCTCTAATCCAATATGACTGGTGTCTTTATCAGCAGGGGAAATTTGGACACTGACGTGTACAGAGGGAAGGCGGTGTAACGATAAAGAAAGAAAACAGCCACGTACAAAGCAAGAAGCCTGGAAGAGACCCTTCCGTTGCTGCCCTCAGAATGAATCAACCCTACAGATACATTGATCTCAGACTTTTAGTGTCCAGAACTATGAGACAATCCATTTCTGTCATTTGGGCAACCAACCCAGTTTGCAGCACTTTGTTGTGGCAACACCAGGAGAGGAATACAAGGTCCAAACATTCAGACTTAAAATATGTGCATTCAACCATTCAGACGTTTCAGAGATCCACACATTAGGTGTACTTAAAACAAAGCATTTTAATGGACAGTTTTCACTTTTCATCCTGATGTTTGGAATTCTATGAATACAACTAACATTTCATTGTGGTGCCCACATTGTTGTCTTACACACCATACTACCCATTCTCCTTCCTTCGATCCATCGCCCGAGTGCATCCAACGTGGCGAAAAAGATCATCAGGTCCCTGGCTGGACTATTTAGCTTCCTTTCTGGTCTGATAATTCAGTTCTAAAGTACATAGGTGTCTAGTTTTGATAAATACAGTAGAATCTTGGGTCCCTTGCTTGGCTTTCAGAGAATGAACCTCAAAGGAGAATTACCTGAAATGTGTAAGAGCACAGGCTCTCAGACTCATAACTTCTTAAGACTCTTAGTCCCAGAGAGTCTGGCCCTCTTGTTTTTGTGTGTTTGTTGCCCTGAAATGTAGTTTATATGCCATATTGACAGATTATAGTGGTAAATAAGGCAACCAGCACACTTCACTTTCTTAAAATCAATCACAAGGTAACACAAAGATTGAGACAAATAACCAGCATAGCAGACCCAAGTGGTTGCCTTGACACAAATTTCAACAAAACGTTCCAATAAAATATCCTCTTGGCATGGCAATTTTGTTTCCAATGCTGAGCATTCCTTGAAAGAGTAAAATGTCATGTTTAATATTTTTTCTACTAATAAACTTAAAAGGATTTGTTTAAAACGAATCACTTGCATAATGAATTAGGAACCACAGAAGACCAAGAATGGGATAAAAAAAAAATTAAACGTGAATTTTTTTCTATTTGTTTTAAACTCATTCTGTCTATTCAACAAGTATGTTGTGATGCCTGCTTTGGGCCAGGCACTGAACAATCTCTGGTGAGGGAGACAGTCAAGGTATGCCCTCATTTGAACCTACCTTCTTTGAGGAAGACAGGCAACCAGCAAATAAAGATACAAAAATGCATGAAATGAAATTGTAATGTGCTCTCAAGGACATGAACAGGGCGTTGAAAAAAAAGAACCAGGGGAGCCAGACCTCAGATAAAACAATCAGGAAGGTCTTCTCTGAAGGTCACAGTAAAGCTGAAACCTGACTTAGGAAAATGAGAAGACAGACAACGTTCTCATGGAGAGAAGAGCAGGTTACCTTTAGGACCTGAGAGACTCCTAGAGACCTGGAGTGAGTGAACAGGAAGGAGTGTGCATAGACAGAGTGAGAAGACCATGCTAGGCCTTGTTGATGAGCTAGGGAATTCGTGTAACAACGTAAAAGTGATGAAAAGCCAAGGACGGATTTTTAAGCAGAGGAGTGACATGGACTTATTTTGGAGTTAAAGGTAACTGGCTGTTAAGGGGAAGAGGGAAGATCTTTTGGATAGTGATGGCCTGGAATACAGTTCCTGGTACAGAGAGAGAAGTGGGCTAACTCAAACGTACTTTAGGGGTAGAGCCAACACAATTACACATGAATTGGATGAAATAGTTGAGGGAAAGGATTTTAAAATGACTACAAATTTACTAATAGATTATAATCTACAATTTCTTAACCAGGTCTGCCCTCAATGAAGCTTATATCTCTAGGTTTCTTTGCTGTATATTTTTACAATTTCAGATTAACCAACATTTTATTTACTAGCCATCATGCCAATGGTAGCCACACGCTTAAAGTCTTGATGATATCACACTATTCAAACTTCCTTTCAGATTTCTACTCAAATCTTTATTTCTATTACACAAATATTAATAAAGTAGGGTTTTTTTTTTTCATTGATGTAAGAAATCTGAACACAGGATATGTTGCCCATCATTTAGATTTAGCTGATATCAAGGAAATATCCATTATAGACAAAGTAGTACACAATGGAACTAGTTTATTTATTCTATCAATTCACTAAAGAGATTTTTAAAAATTTATTCTTTTTACCTCTGGGTCTTTATTTCAGCTCTAAAACAAAATAAATTTAGAAAAAAAAAAGACAGTTGGGAAATTTTTTTAAATCATGATTTTTCTTCTTTTTTTACATTAATACTTCATCATTGCCAATCAATCATTTCATTTCCTGAAGTACAAGGAATTCCTAGTATGAAAGGTGATTCTACTAAATGCTTTGAGCCACAATAGCTGTTTTCATTATAATTTCATTGACCAAAACAATCGTTTTAGATAGTCCTATGGTTGGTATTCACCTAATCCAGTGCTCCTCAAATATTAATGTGCAGGTGAATCACCCGGGGATCGTGTTAAGATATACATTTGCAGAGTAAATCTGGGTTGGAGCCTGAGATTCTGTATTTTCATCAGCTCCCCTGCAGTACCAATGCTCCTGGCCCTTGGACCACACTTTGAGTAGCAAAGAGTACTTTAATAATGATATTTAATCTAAATATTGTTATTATGCTATTATACATGATAGTTCAATACAGTTCGTAATGCTCAGGTCCACTGAGAAGTAAACAAAGTAAGATCTCCTGCTAGAGCAAACAGAAGCCAAGCATTTGATCTATATTGTTGATGCTAGTATTAGAGGCCATGCAGGAAGTCTTGCTATTTAAAAACACTCTACTGATTATACAAAACTTTAAAATCCCCTTAGCCCTCTTGCTTGATTTCCCATCTGCAGGAAGTCAAATGGCTGTGTTTACAAAATGACCTTCCTTGGTTCTAGGTCCTTGGCCTCTTGACGGGAACCTGAAATCCCCTTTTGGGTTATATTTTAAAATATGCAGTTCGAGATTTCACACAGGGATGCTGAAACCTGGGGAAAATACACTCAAGACTTAACTTTTATGGGACACCAGGAATTTAAGTGTTTGAGAACTCTGATGCAATTAGCAGTGTTGCATTCAGGGGTGTCAGAAATGCGAGAAGGTTCCAGAAAGACAAAAAATAAACACCTCCTCTCCCCTTTGAGATATGAGTAGTTAGGATGGTAGGGACAAAGAGAGATGCATAACTGTAAATATTGTGATATTGGGACCTACACAATCCCTGGGAAGTTTTGCTTCCTTTGTTCAGCCTGGAGTCAGGGCACATAGAGTGTATTTTATGACGTCCAAAGAGAAGTCATGATAGTCAACAAACACTCTTAAGGATGTGCGAATCAAAAAGCCTTCTGTTTTCTTCACGTTACCACAGACTATGGACCCATAGATACAGGTGAACAGGACAAGTTCAGTGAAACTTGATCTACTTATGTTATTTCTAACTAGCAAAGGTCTTTTTTTTTTATTTATTTTTTCTTTATTGATTTTAGAGAGAGAGGAAGGGAGAGGGAGAGAGAAAGATAGAAACATCGATGAGAGAGAACATCGACTGGCTGCCTCCTGCATGCCCCCACTGGGGATCAGGCCCACAACCTGGGCATGTGCTCTGACCGGGAATAGAACCGGCAACCTCTTGGTGCATGGGGTCAATGCTCAACCACTGAGACACACCAGCCGGGCTAACTAGCAAAGGTCTTAAATAAATAGTCGGACATGTATTCCAATACAATTCACAAGGAGAATTAAGTACCAATCATATCCAAACTATCACTGTCATGTTTAAGTAGGTAAATCTCAAATAACCCTAACCATCATGAGGTTGCATTCAGGTGTATGGTGCTCTTATACGTAGTTAACTCATTCTGGCAAGACCCTCACATACAGTTTTATTTAAGATCATCCATTCCACTGAGCATACTTAGCTTCTATTCACTGAAGTGTTTGATTGGTAAAAATTAGTCTTAAATTTTTTAAGCTAAAACTGCCTCTTCCATGTTTCATAGCCCAGGACGCTGTCATCTCCATCTTTTGTTATGCAAATGCTTAGATATTTTCAAGATTTTTCAGCAAAGTTATTCTGCATTCACAACTGGGATTAAGCATCTGGATAAATGTTTAGATGTCAGACTTTTGAAGCATATCAGATATCTAAATCATCTGTCCCTTAAATAATACCCATAGGTGCCTATGAAGAGAATTCAGTTCAGCAGCCAAATACCCAACACCTATCAAGTCCCATCCGACACAATTTATGTTTCACAGAGATAGTGTGAGGTACACTTTCTCTGTCCCAAATTATATTACTAGGTGGTGGCGTCATCCTGTTGATCATTTCTATTACCCACATACTCCTAGTTTACTCTTACTATCCTTGTTTCCTCCATAAGTTCTGTGTCTTCTACAGCCTTTTAGTGTGAGTGCTCCTCAGAGTTCCAAACGGTGGCCTCTCTTCAATTTATATGCTCTTAAGTTATCTTACTAATATACATTGCCATCTATAATTCCCATCTGCATGCTGGTAAGTTACAAATCTATTGCCTCCAGCTCAGACGTCAATGCTATATTGGAATTCTCCACTAACTGTCCTGTAAGTATCAACAGAACTCCTTCTCACCGTCTTCCTCTCTTTGCTCCCTACCCACAACCCTAATTCTCCTTTATGGTTCTTGATCCCCATGAACTGCACTACGACCTACCCAGCCACCTAAGCCAGGAAACTTTTCTTAGTTCTTTCTTCCTCTCCTTTCCTATGGTTGTTAATCTAGTCACATAAATCAATCTCCTAAATAGCTATAGAATCTGTCCTCTTCCCCCCATTATCACTGCTTTCCCTCAGATTCTCAACATTTAAGAAGTGAATTACACCAACATCCTCCTAAGTGACCTCACAGTCTCTGTCCTTTCCACCATGTAGCTAGAGTGATCTTTCCAAAACACAAATCTGATCATGTGACTCCACTACCTAAAATACGGAGGTGACTCCCCATCACTTTCGTATGAAGACTCAAGTTTCTGGCTTGACTCTTAGGAATCTGACCCCTACATATGTCTCCAACTCAGCATCCCCCATATGAACCCCACCCTCCCATTTAGGGAAGGTCTTTTTAAGTCTCCTGGAGTGCCACACACTCTCCCTTCCCTGCCTCTTATCCTACAGCTCTTCCTCTTGGAATCCATTTTCACTGCTCATCTATGTGATCAGGACGACTCAATCTTCCCTGATCTCCCGTGGTTCCAATAACACGTACACGTGATCGAACACCTCTATGTCAGTCGGGCCTCTCTCACTTTGCAATGTTGATTTTCCTGAGCATTTCCTCCTCTCTACTGTGAGCTCCGTGAGAAGAAGAATGATGTCTTATCAATCACCATATTCCCAGAACTTAACGTCATATCCAGCATGTAATTAGCACCTAACAGCAAATAGGTAATTAAATGAATAAATGAATGAGTGAGTGAATGAACAACTATAGACTATCACTTTCGTGAAAGTGTGGTGAAGATATTTTCAGCTACGTTATCCCAAGGATATATGCGTTAAATTACTGGTTGAAATTCGTTCAAAATACCAATTTTCTCTGCAGACAAATGTGAAAGCTGTTTTCAGCCATAATATAAATTATGTGTTTCCTTTTTTGCCAGAAGACTTAAAGACAAACTTGGTGTTCAACAGTAGTAATTAGACCAGCTCAAGTCCTTGGTAATTTCTATCCCATTCACTCTCATAGATGGTCTATTTCTATCCTGAATTCTTCTACTAGACATGATTTTTTCCCCTAAATTCTTCTATTATAAATGATTATAATATTTGTAAGTAGGTGGAGGATGGTGCTAAAACCTAACCCTCCAAAGTATTTGTTTCTTCCCCCGTAGGTCCCAGGCACTAACCAGGCACATGGAAGGAGGAGTCTGGCCTTGTCTGAGCCACCGAGACTCGCAACAACCTATCAGAATCCCTGAGCTGTTGGCCAGTCCAGTTCTGCAGCTATGCCCATCAATCCGAACTTCCCACTCACACAGAACTGACTGAATATTATAGCCACTGGTACAATTCATCTGCAACAATGAAGTTCCACTCATGCTTGAAATGTGGTCACGTTTCTATTAATTATAACCCATGGACCATGGCCATAAGTTTCATTTCATGACACGTAGTATTGTAAATGTTAGCTGTTGCTACAAGTGGACAAATTCAGCAGAAAATAACAAACGTGAATCTAGCGTAGTGATTCACAATCTTGGCTACATACTAGAATCTCTTGAAGGGATCTTTAGAAATACTCACACCAGATCCTCAGCGAAAACAGAATTCTGAGGCAGTGGAGTGGGGCCCACTATCATCTTCTCAAGCATCGCGAGTGATTTAATATTCACTGAAGCCTGGGGATCACTGATGTCAGGCGACAGAGAGGTCAGAGTTGGAGATAAATATTTGTTATCTTTCCCTTGATAGGGGATTGCCTAATAATATTTCCTCATAGTAAAGTGAAAATAATTCTACCTTTTAAAAATCAAACTGTATATTTACTCCCATTAAATAAAAGTGGTTATAAAACCTGAATTAAAAAGGGAAAATTAGAAGTGATTGCTCATTTTGAAAAGGATGCTCTGTCTTTATAAAGGATTAATTGAAGCATTTCTTCAAGTACCAGGTAGTGATTTAATCGATTTGTAGACTTATCTCAGTTACTAATTACACTTGTGACCTTTGCAAAGTCACTGGCATCTCTCTCGACTTCACTGCTATTGTGTAAACGGAGAGAACTGGATTAAAGCAGCACTCTCTACATTCACAGTGTCACGACCTGCCTTGATATGATGACAAGGTGGATGGGTGGGTGGCTGAGGGTGCATACCTGGAGTCGGGCTGCCTACATTTGAATCCTGAACCCACTACCTTGGGCAGATAAAATAACCTGACTATAAAGTGGCATTAACAATACTAGATACCACAGGGTTGTGAGATTAAGTGAAATAACATATGAAGAAGTATTTAGAATATTTCCAAGCATACAGTAAGAACTATTAAAGCATTAGTTATTATTCCTATTACTGATATTATATCCTCGAAAAAAAGTCGGTGCCTGGAGTATGCTAATGTGTGGGTGAGCCTCTGTGATGGGGACACATCACATAGCACTTCAAAAATATATTTGACGAGCCCTGGCCGGTTTGGCTCAGCAGTTAGAGCGTCAGCCCACGGACCAATGAGACCCGGGTTCGATTCCAGTCAAGGGCTCATACCTCGGTTGTGGTTCGACCCCGGCCCTGGTCGGGGTCGAGCGGGAGGCAGCCAGTCAATGTGTTTCTTTCACATCAATGTTTCTCTCTCTCTCTCTCTCTCTCTCTCTCTCTCTCTCTCTCTCTCTCTCCCCGCCTCTCTCCTAATCTGTCTAAAGATAAATGGAAAAATATCCTCCGGTGAGGATGAAAAAAATATACATATTTGACCAGTTGACCCTTGGTTTCAGGAGAGCACACGCCAGGGGAAACTGGGCTACATGGTTGTCATGACCCGTTAAACTCTAGTATGGTGCGATCATCTCCATGTCTCAGACTCGGAAAACTACGTCCCATGGGCCACTGGACCCTCATTAAAGGAGCTGGTGTAGGATGGGCACCTTCTCCAATCACCTCCTTCAACGTCTACACACCCTCCCCAAAATATGACATTTCCATTATAATTACTACTATTAATCAAACACAACCTAGCAAAATTGTTTTGTTATGCTATTTTACTCTTACAGGATAGGTATTATTATCCTAATTTTATAGATGAATTAAGCAAGGCATGCAGAGTTTTAAGCAACTTCCCACATCTAATCAATGGTTGAGCTTGTGGTCAAACCTTGTTTTATCCATCTCAGATTTCCCATGATGCCTTTACCGCAGTTCTCAGTTCTAGACCTTTTCTTAAATGCAGAGAAATGCGACATGAAATTCTGACCAGGACTTCTTATGCACTGTGCAAGGTAATTGTGTATCACTGGGCAAAGCCTTCCTCTTTCTACCATACTAATAACCTAAAGCTGTCTACAAGTTTCGCTTCTGGGTGAGGGGGAGTGGGAGGAGGATGGACAGGCAAGGTGACGGAGGGAATCTGCCTGCATCCTGCACAGATAGCAATGCTGATAGAATGAATCTTACCAAGAAAGATAAAGAAGGGGATTCATCCAATATGAATAGAAACACAGGAAGCTGTTGAAGAATAGACAAAAATGCACTGTTTGAAATAGCAGCTGCAAACCTTATCTCTTATATTCCATTGCTACAAAGACTAGTCTAGTCAGCTTTTCTTAGCCAAATGTGAATTGGAAGAAATATAATTTAGTGTTTAGAAAATATGCCTAATTTGCCACCAAAGCTATACAATTTGTCTTAAAGTAAGGAATTCTACATCAGCTTTTTTAAATGATGGTGATTAAACAGATTACAATATACATCCAGTGTTCTGTTCTTTTCATTATTTGTGGCACCCTGATGAAAAGTAATTACGCTTTGGTGAATTTTCCTCTTAGATGTAATTTGGGCCACTTATCTGAGCTTCTCAGAAGGGAGCTGACTTGACAACAACAAGAGAACACCTGTTTCTGTCAATGTAAAGGAAGCTCCCCTTTGCCTCTGCTGAGCAAGGCACAGAGCATTTCTGTAACCAGAAGTATTGAGGGAGGTATTCATGGACTGCCTTCTCCATCCAGCCAACAGAATTAGGAATATTTTTATATTTCCACAAGGAAAGAAGAATGGTCGTGAATATAAAATAACCAAAGGAGAGGGGGGAGGGTGACAGTGAGCCCTGACCTACACTTATGTCCACCCTATTGCCCAACATACCTGCAAAGAGGATGACCCTGGCCGCTCAGGTGCTTTAAAAAAAATATGTCATAATTTGGGATTCTGTTATTGTAAGAAATCGGTCAAAGGGGACCTGCAGAAAGTGTTGTGTATGTTTTATTGTCGCCTACACACACTGAGCACGTGAACATTCTGTCCATCTACGTCTCACTGATATTAAAAGTAGGCGGCTGGCATGACACAAAAGGAGGGTGGTCCCGTGGCTTTCCTGAAACACTAAATAGTTCCATTTTCTGACTTTGGGACCCACGAAGCTTCACACAGTCCTGTAAGAGGCTTTACTTGTTCCTTTTATACTGCTCTTACTTTGGCTTTTCCATCGTGTTTTTACAAACATCAAAAAGTACTTTCACAAATACAACCATTTGGGCTCATTGCATTCTCAAGATGAACATCAACAAGGAAAATAAGTATAGTACCAGAGATCTAAAATGCATTTTAGGTGGATCTATTGAAAGTCAGTTAATGGACTTCAAAGAGATTTGGTTTTTGTTGTTGGTTTTTGTGTGTGTGTTTTTTTTTTGTCTACACTTTACCATCCCTTTTTGTTTGCCGTTACTAATTTCCTGGTGGACTCTACTGAAGGGAAATGCTGTAACAAGTTATTTTGTGGTTTATCTTTGTAACACATCATAATTTCTGTGCCCTACCAATTTTTAAAAGTATTTGCAAGACAAAACTTTTAAATTCTTTCTACGGAAATGTTATATACATTAAAAACAGATATAATAAATATAAATAAATTATATGTACTGCTCAATAAATATTTTACAAAGTGAACATATCCATGTAGCCAGCACCCAAAACCTGAAACAGAACTTCTTCCCTCCTCCTTTCTAGCCATTACAAGAAGAACCACCATCTGGACTAATAACACACAGAGTCCTTTTGCCTGTCTGGTGGGGTCAAGAACTTCTGTTATCTTGCTTAACCTACAAGCAGAAACAGAGGCGTGGAGACAAGGAGCAATATGTATAATGGCCTGCAGCTCTTAAAGAAAAAAATCTAGACATTTCAGCTGATATGCTTTCCAAAGCATTGTCTGTTATCTCTAAAGCCTTCCTAATAACCAGTGAGACCTTGGCCAGTTTGGCTCAGCGGTTAGAGTGTCGGCCTGTGGACCTAAGAGTTGTGGGTTCGATTCCAGCCAAGGGTATGTACCTCGGTTGTGGTTCATTCCCAGCCCTGGTCGGGGTCATGCAGGAGGCAATCAATTGATGTGTCTCTCTCACATAGATGTTTCCTCTCTTTCTCTCTCTCTCTCTCTCTCTCTCTCTCTCTCTCTCTCTCTCTCTCTCTTTCTCTCTCTGTCTTATTCCCTCCCTCCCACTCTATCTGAAGATAAATGGAAAAATATCCTCAAGTGAGGATTAAAAAAATAAACAAATAACGAGTGAAAAGAGAAATCCATATGATAAGCCTACAATTTTTGCATATTAATTTCTGACAGCTTTAAGCATAAGAATGAAAGGATGCTCCCCCTGAAAGCCTTTATCCACACTAGGCCTTTGATATTGTCTCCACTGATCTCTAGGAGCTCCTCATCTAGGAAGGCAGGTTAAATGCAGGAAAAGGAAGTAACAGACCACAACAATCTTTCAGCTGACTTTTTTTGCACTGAAGCCACAGCACTCAACTGTTATTGACATCATATTAGTCAGCATTCTCCAGAAAAACAGAACTAGTAGCATGTGTATATAGACAAAAACAGATTTATTTTAGAAAATTGGCTCATGCAATTACGGAATCTGGTAAATCCAAAATCTGCAGGGTAGGCCAGCAGGCCAGAGATCCAGGGAAGAGCCAATATTGCAGTTCAAGTTCAAAGGCCATCTACTAGCAACATTTTCTTTTCTTCCAGGGAGTTCATTCCTTTTCTGTTGAGGTCTTCCACTGATTGGATGAGGCCTACCCACATTATGGGGGTAATATCCTTTACTCAAAGACTACTGATTTAAATATAAATATTTTAAAAATAATGTCTTCACAGAAACCTCTAGAATAATGATTGACCACACACCTGGGTACTGTGGCCCAGTCAAGCTGACACATAAGATTAATAATCACAGATACCACACTGCCTCAAGGGGCCCTTCTACTCTTAACTTGTTTAATTTATGTCATCCTAAATAAACAGTAAGCTTCAGGAGGTCAGGGAGGTTCTCCTGAACTTCTTTAGTACTCCACTGTCTTCATCTCAGAACGAACTGTATATTTGTTGATCAAGTGATGTATTTTTGACAAACCTCAGAGGAGGGGGTGGGGAGGAGGGAAGGGATAAACCAAAGAACTTATATGCATCTTTGCAAAACCAATGGACATAGACAATAATGCTGGGGTTGGGGCGGGGGCTGGGATCAGGAGGAGGGTGTCAATGGGGGGAAAAAGGATAAACAACTGTAACAAAAATAAATTAATTAACAAAAAATAAATAAAGTGTTAATTTTCTGCACAGGCTATGCAATTCTAATACTGTATTAAAGCACAGACATTATTTCAGGACAAGGAAGGAGAAACCAAAAAATAATACCTTAACATTTTGTGCTACTGAAAATTTTCTTGACTGTATGAAATACAAAAAGGTTTTGATCTGCCATACTTGGAGTCCAACAGAAATTCAAAGATGCCTTCAGAGCTTTACAAAGTCTGGCAAGGTTATTATAACCTGACCTACATTCTAACTCACTTCCTTGTTTCCCCAGCAACGGAAGGTAAGAGAAATCTGTTAACTGAGATCACTTCCTAGTTACTTAAAGTTTAACAATAAAATAAGTAAAATATTTGGCTTACAGTTCAATAACTCATGACTGAGTTGCTGATATTAAAACCCATCTGCCCTGGCCGGGTGGCTTAGTTGGTTGGAGTGTCCTCCATACACCAAAAAAAGGTGCAGGTTCAATCCTTGGGGCACATACGGGAGGCAACTGATCGATGTCTCTCTCTCTCTCACATCAATATTTCTCTCTCTCTCTCTCCCCCTTCCGCTCTCTGTAAAAAAAATCAACAAAAACATATCCTCAGGTGAGGATGAAAAAAAAAAAATAATTGAATGAAGGAATAAATCAACGACTGGAATGAACACAGACCAAACTCACCTGATTTTCATATTAAGAACAGAAAGTACAAAATATTTTAAATACTTGTTTGGATATGGACTTCAATCTCATATTGTGGCAGTTAATAAAGTATCAAGCAGAAAATGAAGAAAACAGACAACAACAAGGCAGGGAAAATGGACAGGAAAAGCCAGAGGGAGAATAAGAGCTAGACAGGAAAACACAGGCACAATGGAGAACTGTAGAACAAAGTGGGGTGGGGGGCCCATGGAGAGAAGTAGCCTGGAAATATAGCAAAGGGTAGAAAAATGGAAAAGGTGGCCAAGAATAAGGGCAAACCCTGACAGATAAAGGTGTGTTTGTAGGTCAAGTTTTATACATGCCATTGCACAATCTGTAGTTCATGAATTTCAGGGTATAAACTTCTCATTACTCATTTTTGAAATGTGAATTAACTGGTTAATTACTGTTCATAGTTCTGAGGTTTTGTTTTGTTTTTTTTCTATTCTTAATGATAGGGAGGAGCATGTAATAGAAAGAGAATCACGGTTGTTTAATAGCTACCCACTATAAAGAAGAGATTTTCTTACAGACCCTGGGAAACTGAAGGATGGTTACAGGAGGGAGAACAGGCCCTGGAGATAAGGCAGCCCAGAGCCCAGATCAAGGACAGAACCTATCTGAAGGGAGACAGCATTCCAGGTTAATATTTTGGGGGGCTAATCTTTGCAAGGACAATGCTAGAAGCTAGACCTTGGGAACTCACTAACTTTAGATTTTTTCCCACCTACTAACCCTATCTAAGAACTTGTTTGAAATGAAATGTCAGAGCAGTCTTTTCAGGGTGTTACACCTGCCGCTCTCTCAGATTGCTGGCTATCTGACTAATAAATGCACCACAAAGATTCAACCTCGTCTCTACTTATTTGACTCTGGTAGCGGCAGACAGTTCAGACCCTTTCATGTCCGGTTTCATTAATTTTTTCTTGTCATAGTGGCAGTGGCCAGGACAGAAATATTCCTCAGGTGTCATTAATTCAGGCAGGGGACAGATCCTACCCTTCAGCTCTATCCTGAGAATATCTACTCTGAATCCTTTCACAAAGTGAAGAACACTTTTGTGATATAAATTAATACCATATTATTTCATTATTGTTTAAGTTGAGAAATTTTAACAGTACCTAGCACAGTACTGGGCACATGATATATTACCGAGTTTATACAAATGTCAAAATTCTGTTTTTTAATTTGTTAGAGAATAATATGAAACAATCTCATGAAAAGGGTATTTTGAAACTTGGTGTGCTAATGCTCAAATCTCTTTCTATGTTCAATTAATTACATGTATTTCCAGCTTCTATGATATCATTTTTATTGTCCTTTTACTCTGCCTTGACTGAAGTAACAATATCTAATTTAAATATCCCTAATGAAAGCATAGCTCTCAAAACCCCATCAACTATCAGTAGCTTTTGTTCTGGCTGAGGACCACTGATAGATGCATTGCTGATCTCTCTCAGGACGGTTCTTTCCCTTTCACTGCATCTCTGGGCTTTGTTTTCTCTGAAAAGTTTTGACATAGAGGTGGGCAAAAGTGGGGGAAATGGGAGACGCCTGTAATAGTGTCAACAATAAATTTTTTTAAAAACTCCTCAGCTGTAAGCAGTGAGATACACAAGAGGCCCTATTTCTACACCTCTGGCAATGTCAGAAACAAGAGGTTGTTCAGAGGGAAATTTCAAGAGACGGAGCATACTTCAGAAGGAAAAAGGGTTTAAAAAATAATCCACATTACCACCTGCAGAACAGCTGAACAAAAACTGGCCAAGGCCAGAAAAGAAGTCTATGTTCCTTCCATCTTCCCACTTTCTTCTGTCTTTCCTCCTTTTCCCTTCCTTTCTAGCATTTCTAGATTATGACTAAGAACCAACTGTAAACATACAAGTAGCTTTACAAATATAAATCTATTTCACTGTGAACAACAAAATGGCTCCAGGTGATTTATATAAACATATTGTTTTTGTAACAAATTGTTCATGCTTCTCATCAATTTATCACTTTGAAACACTTCATTTTCAATCTTGATTGATCATTACTTTTAGCTTCAGGTTTCTCTTCCCTCCTAAAACTAGACCAAAAAAAATTTTTAAGTCTGAAATAAACTCTTAAATCCTTGGAGAAGTCACCATTTAAATAAATTCTCTGGTGACTTCCAACTTCATGCAAACATGTCTCTTTGATATTTAGGACTTTACATATTAACTTAGCAGGAGTCACACCTGGTACAATTAAGCTGGAGCATCAGTAGAAAACAATGTAATATGTTTTATACTGAAAGATTCTCTCATTAAATGCCTTCCTCTAACACCAATACACCTATTCATAATGACAAATGCAATACACATGTCTCAGGAGAGGGCACAGCAATGGAAATGTCAGCAACTAAATTAAGAAGATTAATAATAATTGCCTCAGAAAAGCAAAGCAGCCAAACAAGGGAGTCTTTTGGAAGAAAGGGGTGCTTGGACTGGATCTGCAATCTAGGGAAGGGGGAATGAAATAAGCAATCAACGTAATCATTCAAGATTACAAGGCGGGAAGAATAACCAGGCAACATAAACTCCAAGGCAAAAGACTGAATAAATATCACTTTTCAAAAAATGGCACAAAAGTGCTAGGAGAGGAAAAAAGATTTCCAGTCCTTCTTATAATTAACTCAACTTATCTAGACCTATATAAACTACACAAACTTGAAACTTTAATCGGTGAAAATAAGTAGAATTCTTTTTGTCATTTATTTGTGTTCAGATGTATGTTTTGATCAAAATGTGATGGTAGAACTCTCTGGTACGAGAAAATGGAGGCCTGTCTTATGAGGAAAATCAGAGGCACATGGAGAATTAGGGGTGGCCGCTCTTGTCAGCTGTTAGGACCTCAAGCAGTATCTTGGTAGCTTTGCTTCCCATTTTGCCCGTCTATAACAGGAGAGAACTCTGTAAGATTCCTCTCCTCTCCTAGTCAGAAGTAGCTGAGGGTTATAAAGCAATATTATGGTTTTACTCGCCCAGTATAATCATTGTACAGCTTCTGAAATCCACTCCCAGCTTTTATTAGCCCAGATCCTAGAGTCCTAGCCCAGCACTCTGTCAAACACATCATGTGGCCTCGGGGTGAAAATAATCATTTGATTATGAATGGAGGGGCTGTATGAGATGTTACCTGTGTGTATGTGTGTATGTGCGTGTGTGTGTGTTTCTGTGTGTATATTTCTCTGTGTGTATTGATATACCCAGTATTTTTTCAGAGTAATATTTACACACGCTAATCAATTAAGTTAATATTTTCACGTCTACTGGTTCATTTATCAGTAACAAAAGTCTACATGACATTCAAGGAGAAAAATTAAAAGGACTTGGGGAAAGAAGAATTGGAAAGGCATTTTACAACTTATCAAAGCATGAAAATAAAGATCTCGCTTTTCTAAAACAATCCTGTGAACAAAAAAGTCATAATAGGGCCCTTATGATACAGAAATAGCCAACAGTAAAATAATTCTCATATATAGCAAGCAACACGTGTCTTTACTACAGTTTCTTAATTGATCCCTCCCACATGGGTTTCATAATGCTTCCAGTTTGTTCAGCCAAAGATGAGACTATGAGCTAAAAAGTTAGTCCTTTTAAGCCAACTTCAATAGTCACAATCAATAATTGACAAAGTGATATAAATATACCAGCCCTCTGAAAACAAGATAGAAGCATTCCCCGAAGAATTCACTGACTCTAATATACTAAGTAGGCCCCCTGGTCTTCCTGAAGTGGGCCTTCCACCATAATGACTAGAAAAACATGACCTATAATTTCTTACCTACCAAGACTCCATTTTAGTGTGTTACTTAGAATTCTTTATGATCTGGCTGAAGTGACCCAGAAAATTGCAGAAAATGACTATCTCAGCTTGTCAAAATATTCTGTATTCATTTAATATGCAAGAATAACTTGTCTTTGGTTGCCATGGCCACTGTAATATTGGAATTGGAAGACTCTTGTAAAAATTAAAATTCATGTCAGTATATTTATGTTCCATTAGTTACCCAATCTATACATCTCATTCAGACTGTAAACTCCTCTCTATTCTTATGACTTTGCTTTCTATTTCATTGAGAAATAAATAAAAACTTGAACTCCCACATGCTCTCACTACTACACTGACCCAGCTGTACCCATGCCCAAACACTCTGCCTTCCTCCCACGACAGTGGGTGAACTGTCACTCCTGGATTCAGTTCACTCTCACTTATACAAAGGTTTTGCTCCTACAATTCTCCCTTTTCTCTTGTTAATCATTAATTTTTCTCAACTGCATAGGATAATTTTCATTAACATCAAAACATTCTAGGATAGTGCTCATCTGTAAATTATCTACCCCTACCTATATTTCCTCATCTGTCTGCTCTCTTTTGTAGTAAAAATACATATTTTTACAGTAAAATTGCCATGTTTTACCCACTTAATGATTTAGAAATCCAATTTGCTTAATTTATAGAATATTTCCTTTCTTACTACCATTCTTATAGACACAACCTGAGATCTGACAATCAAGCTCTCTCCTTCAATCAAACTCCTCTCATTCAGCAGTGAACAAGGTATTTTCATCATAATTTACATACCAATACTTTTGATAATATACAAGGCAGCACAGAATCCAGCTACTTCCTTTATACCTGTACTGATTCCACAACAGCACTGTGAGCTAAAACTGTTTTCTCCATGAACTTCAAGCAGATATGTTTTAAATGACTCCTAAGAAATAAGAATTAAAGGGTATGTTTTCATTAGCCCATATTACCATTAAGATACTAATATCTATCACTAATATTTTATATGATGTTGAAAATAAATCATCTTAATATAATTACATATAATATGAAATATATATCTTATTCAATATGTTGAAATATGTTTCATATAATAATATGTATTAGAATCATAAGAAAAGCAAGCTATCCATCAATTAACTTGATCTTATAAAATTGAACAGCATCATTTATATGGGGAAAGAAACTTCAAGGAATCTCACATACTCAGTTAATACTCAATAAAAATCATTGGTCAATCAAAACTCAGAAAGAAGAAGGACTGTGCTGTTTTCCTTTCCTACATGAGCATGAACAATTATTATCTTGGTTTTAATGTTTAGAAAAATCTCAGATCATTCAATCAGATGTAATTACCATTCAAAAGTAGATTCTTCCTCTGGCTAATAACATCTTGACTGTGATCCACAGAGAGGAAATGCAATGAGGTGTGTTGCACACCGAATCTTATGGCTATTCTCTACTTACTCCAAAAGAGATTTCTTGTGAAAACTTGATTATAAATATGAGCAATATAAAAATATCATTATATAAGAAGCACACACATACTTATTACAGATTATTTGTATACTGGCTATAATATATATATTTCCAAATATAGCTTCTGTAAAGTTGAACTGAATGTACATCCTGGGCTACAAAACATGAGGGAAAGAACCATCTAGAAACAGCACTAGACTGCAGGCATTTGGTCCCTCGATCTGAAACCCGAGAAGCTAATATGAAGTACAGCTGCTGTTTGGCCAATATATAACACATTGGCAAAATATCACATAAGCCATAGGTTTTAAAATTAGTTTTAATCCTTGATTATTTCTGAAATTGCCTGTAGTAGTCATTTGGTTCAACCAGCTCACTTTGCAAATCAAGAAAGTGAAATCTAGAACTATTCGGTTTGTCCCAAGGTTACCCAGCATTAATGAGAGAGCTGGGCTGACACCCAAGGTCCTCATTCACTCTCTAAAATGACTGATTTCATTCATTTTGGAAAGTGTGCTAAATAAAACAGTATCTAAAAATATGCAAAATTACTGCATATTTAAAATACTTTTGAGTGCTCAAAATACTTTTGAGTGTTGAAAATTACTGTATACCTTTCCTTTATAAACCAAAAAGGCTGCAAAGTATAAACATACTTTTATAATACACTTTCTAAACTGTCACATTTTTTAAACAATATAAAATGTGATGTTTCTAAAGTCTAATTTGTGTCTTGAAATGAGTTTAATAGGCTGTAAGTCTTTTGAAGATACAGAAATTACAGTCCCTTTCCACTGAATTCTCATTAAATTATCTGTGTCTTTAAGGCAACATTCATTCTTTTGCATAAAGAAAAGTTTATTGAAGAGGGAGATGTAGTTTGCTACCATGTACAAACTTCCCCTCCCCAGCCTGAGTATGGAAGAGCACTTTGAGTTTTAAGATCTCAGGCTAGCTTGGTAGAATCTTACCTGTCTCAGAGGAACAGAATACGAGCTAAATACGAGAAATAAAGAATGGACTTAAATTTACTGAGCTACTGTGATCAAGTTTTATGTTAGGCATGTTAATACTTTATTTCACTTTTATTGTAGACAAATTGATTTACACATCTATTGACTTCACTAAATCCCTTTGAAACAAGAATAGAGCAATGTAAAAAAAAAAAAAAAGTATACACATAAAACCACAAGAAAGAACAGGAAGAAGGAAGACAACAGCAAAATTGTGGAAGCTGGAAAGCAACTGGTTGATTGCTGAATAATTTAGCAGACTGAAAAAAACGAAATCCTAAGGCCAGTAGTAAAGAACACTGAGAATGGGTGTTAAATAGCATTTACAGTAAACTATGAATAAACATGTGAAATACTGATCTTCTCAAAATTGTGGCATAACTAAATCAGGAGGATTGAACAATAGAAGGGATGTAACTGAGGTTTTAGGGGGGAGGGAGAGAAAAAAAGAGCTGACTCTTTATATTTCTTTGTGTGAAATGAACAGATAATACCTAATACAATTAAAATGAAGAAGTACCGCCCTAGGCAGTTTGGCTCAGCAGTTGGAGCGTTGGCCCGCAGACCGGAGAGTCCCGGGTTCGGTTCCTGCTAAGGGCATGTACCTCGGTTGCAGTTTGTCCCCGGCCCCGGTTGGGGTTGTGTGGGTGGCAACCACTTGATGTGTCTCTCTCACATCGATGTTTCTCTCTATCTCTCCCTCCTGCTCTATCTGAAGATAAATGCAAAAATGCCCTCAGGTGAGGATAAAAAATAAAAAAAGAAGTACCAATATAATCATACCTGTTGTGCAGTCTAATTAAAAATGCCTCTTTTCACTCTCAAAATTATCCTCATTGAGAAAAACTGTTTGATCACCTTCATACTGCTTTCTCACACGGGCTCTTGCTCTTCTCATCTTGACTTCCCTCTCCCAAATGTCCTCCTGGAGCAAAGAATCCTTCCCATTCCTGTTCAAGTGCTAGTCATAAAGATTTTCTTCAGTGAAAGACGTTTTCTCCTGTCCCTCCTGACACTCTGTACACGACTTTATTCTAGCAGCTGTTCATGTTCTTGTCTTCCACAGGAACCTAAGTTCCTGAGAGCAGCCATCACTGTCTCTGCACCTTTGATCATGAACACCGGGGCTACACAAAGTAATCCACAAACTAAAACCTTTAAAAAATTCCAGGCAAAATCCCATCCCCACGTTCTAACTAAAGGGCAATAGTTTTACATTGTAAACTATCGGGTGAGTTTGAATATCTATCATTACATGTACTCAAATATATATAACCTATCACTTGTGTATCTATTTCAGCAGCTAAGAAAATTTCACAAGTTATTTTAGCTTTACACATAGTCAGATGAAAATGGCAAGCAGATAGCAATGAGACATTTTCAATTTAATAATCACATATATGAATGATGTTTCAGCTCTTTTAAACTGAATGCGCATTGTTATTTTGTCCAGTTTCAAGTGAGGATGAATTGCGGCTGAAATTTTTAAGGGGAGTAAGACAGAAATGACTGAAAGTACTCAAAAACCTTCCCCTTTTTTATTCCAAATTGCTGTATTTATTGGGCTAATCACAGTAGTTATCACACATTTAAGCCCATAAGAATCACATGAGCAGTTTGGAAAATAAAGATTCCCAGGACTTGGTGGGGTCCATAAATCTGTATCTTTTTAAAAATCACAACACTCAATTGATTTTTACTTTTAAAAATTACACCACCCAATTGCTCTTTAATTTGGGGACTTTGAGACTGAACTGTGAGAAACACTGGAGGTTAATGGGACTCCCTAAAAGCAAAGATATGGCACTAGGTCCACTATAAACAATTATTATTTATTACCAAGTGCCCAGTTATCTCTGCTGTGGAGATACATAAATAGAGGAACAAATGGTATTGTTAACTCCAAAACTGTAATGAGCCTGAGATTTTGTCCCATTTATATATGTAGCTAGGTATGTGTCTGTGTGTATTATATATTACATATATATGTATGATACAGATTTATATTACACATATCTATTTTATTACATAGTATATTCTACATACTATATTATAAATGACATGTTACATATTATATATTATGTGTATTTACACGTGGTATATATTATATATGTAATATATAATACACACAGACATGCATACCTAGATATCATATTTATTATATATTAAATATATATATTTACACTTGAGGAGGATAATAACAGATTGAATTATCTGATATTTCAGTACGATAAAGACTTAGATATATAGTAAAACTAAAGAAAATAAAAAAATGTAACCTTTTTTGCATAGCTGAGTACATGAACTATGAGTCATACCTCACATCCCGCTATGATAATGATTGTGAAGCTGAAGAAATACCTTCTTTAAAAACATCTGCTTAGGGAGCAAAGGCTGTTAGAGAGAGAAGTGTGCCCCACACAGGTCCTCCTCTTTTCACCTGGGGTGGGGTGGTGGGGGTGCCCAGGCTGACTGTCTGCTTCCGGTCTGCACAGGGAGACATGACCTTCCCAGAGGCACCCAGCATACACCAACTCTCTCATAGGTACGATAGCTAGTAATGGCAATGCCAGCCACATTTAATAATCAACCTACACTTTCATGTAATAAACATGAAAAACTAACAGTAACCAGTTACCTGAAAAACTAACACCACAAAAGAGGAAGATCAAATGAATAGAAAACAACCGATCCAGCAGGAAACAAGGTAGATGCAGTAAGAGATCAGAATTTTTAAATACTTCTCCGTAGTATTCTAAGACAGATGAAAGACTGTATGCACTCATAAGCTAAAACAAACTAATGTGCAAAAAGGGAATAACAGAAAAAAATCAGAGTCCATGAAAATCAAGAATTACCAAAATTAAGAAAAGAAAATTAGTTGAGTTGGGGGAAAAAATGAAATGACTCCAAAATGTAAAGCAATAAAACCAGAAGGTGAAAAAAATTTTTTTTAAATCTAGAATAGGATATAAATCCATAAAATCCAACATCCATCTCAGGAGTGTCTTCACTGACAGAATAAAGACAGTAAAAAGGAAAAATAATCAAATAGAAGAAAATCCCTAGAGCCTAAGTCATGACTTTTCAGATAGAAAGGTTCAGCAAATGTGGTTCAGGATAAATGAAAAATAACGCATAAACCCAAACTCATTAAATCTGAACATCTCAACGGGTGCTCCTTCTCATTCTTTTCTCTAAATCCATTCTTCTCCTTGATCTCTAAATTGTGTGGACCCAAGGGCCTATTTTCACTTCTTCCCCTCCACATTGCACTCAATTGCTAAATGAGTTCATCTAGTCTCATCATTTTGAGTGTCATCTATTCCCACCTCTCCATTCCCAACCACACTGCACTCAATTGCTAAATGAGTTCATCTAGTCTCATCATTTTGAGTGTCATCTATTCCCAACCTCTCCATTCCCAACCTCTCCCCAAAGTTTCACACATCAAATGGATTCCCTCACTGCAATCTCACATACATTTCAAAATGTATGTCCAAAATAGAATGTTTACCTCCACCCCTATTCCAGATTGCTCATCTCCTAGTGTTCCCCACCTCAGTAAGCAGCAACATCGTGAATCCACTTGCTCAGTCTACAAATTCATGAGTCATGCTCAACTGCTCGTGCTTTGCTTCCTGTCCATCTGCAAGACCGAGATCTAGCATGATTAGTAAGGAAGACGTGTCCGAGATCACTGATTCCCTGGCACTACGATGAAGGTGCCTTCTCTCTCTCTCCAGTCCCTCACCACCCTGTTAGCATTCATTCTCTCTCTCGCTCAAAGCAGTACGATTTTTAAGAACATGAGAATGCATCTCTTTGCCTATGGTACAAATGCTGCATGTCCTACAGTAAATAATGTATACATAGCATTTTATATGTTGGATATTGGTTTGAAGTTTGAAATCATCAGAGTATGAAATACTTATGTGCATTTACTAAATTAAATGTAAATTCTGTAAACCTTGAAAATGTAATAGTAATGAAAAACAGAAGTGCACAGGTGAAAGTAGCTGTGGAGGTGCAAACATCTCTGATCTTACACAGTAGGAAACCAAGACGCTCTGTCAGAAATTGATGAGTCAAGAAACAGACTTTTTATGAACTAAACAAAAGAATTTAATTAAATGAGACTGATAGGGATTGGGAATAGGGAGAGAGAACAAATATATGTGAGCTAAATTCGTCTCATGTCATCGAGGGAGCCAATAGCAATTTTTAAATTGATACATTAACAGATAAAGTAAATGCACATTATTTAAGATTAGATTTAAACCTCCAGGAAAAACTAACCATAAATGGTTACATACAGTTATTTCTGATGAGTGGGAATAAAGGAAAATGTAGTAAACCTTACTTTTAAAAACATATACATGTGTGTTTTTTATTGATTTGAGGGAGAAGGACAGAGAGATAGAAACATCATTGAAAGAGAAACATGGATCAGCTGCCTCCTGCACACCTCCTACTGGGGACTGAGCCCACAACCTGGGCATGTGCCCTGGCTGGAATCAACAAGTGACTTATTGGTACATGGGATGACGTTCAACCCACTGAGCCACACCGGCCAAGCATAAACCTTACTTTTCACTTAGCATCCTCTTGTGTTTGACTTTTTAATAGGCATATATTGGGGGGTATGATAACTAACTAAACAAATATATAAAAGTGAATATATTAATAAATAATAGAGCAAATGATCACATCCAATCTAGTTTTATGTCTAAATCCTGAGCCCTGTTTATTTGAATAAGATTTATAAGGAGACACCCATTTTTGTTTCCCTGTTGTTTAGTAGCATAAAAGATACAAACACTGGTCTAGGATATTTTCATCCAGTTTTAATTTTTAACCCATTACCTAAGTATAAAGATTGTTTAACTACTGTCTGGTCAAAATATGTTGATGCCAGGGTATGTACTTAATGAAAGGATTCTATAAAAGGATCCTTCACATCTAGAACCAGAAAAGCTCACACAATGACTCACTGTAATTTATCCCCTCAAAGAACCTTAGGCCCATGTACCCCTCTGGAGGGAGACACTGCAGTTTTGAATGAAGTAAATACTTCCATTGTCCTAAAGCTACCTCTTGTCCTATTTCCATGCTTATAAACATGGCACTATTTTTACCTTGAATAATGCATGGCTTGGTGGCCTGCAATATTAAAATAGAAGTCTGTTGTGTGCTTCATCTCATTGGTGTGCCCAGAGGCCTCGATCCAGTGTCCTATTGGGAGAGAATAAACGCCATCCACCAAGTTGTTTTCATTATAAGTACAGCAACGGTCGTGGTGAGGCCCATTGCCTGGAACAAGAAATGACAAAACAGAGCAATTACATCCAAGTTCTCCTTAAATAGCCACAAAGTAGCTAACATGGAATTAATAGTAAAATGGAAATAAATACAAAGATACATAATGAACACATTTCAGCCTTAAAAACATGGACTAGAGTGAGAGGAAAAACAGAAGAAATTTGTAAAACGTTAGTTGTGAATGTCAGAGGTCTGTGTTCCCTTTGAGCACATCAGCTCTCTCAGAGCGTCATGGTACTCCCGGTGCCCGAGGAGCCTCTCGGGGATTATTCTGCAGCCTGATAAGCTGCTGAAATGGGTGCTTAAAGCAATTACTGTCCCTGTTACATGCTTCCAATCTTCTGGCATGCAGATTCATGATTAAAATCAGTAATAAAGCGTTTTAGTGTCAGCTCAAAAAATACACTTTATTGTGTTTTTTTAATATTTTTCCTTTATTGATTTTAGAGAGAGAAAGGAAGGTAGAGGGAGATACAGATAGAAGCATTGATGAGAGAGAATATCGATTGGCCGCCTCCTGCACTGGGGACCGGGCTCACAACCTGGGCATGTGCACTGACCAGGAATTGAACCTGCCACCTCTTGGTAGATACTCAACCACTGAGCCACACCAGCCAGGCAAAAAAAAATAAATACCTTTTAAAAATAAATACATTAATAAATAATAAAACAATAAATCACACCCAAACTAGCTCGCATGTAAATCGGTGGTTAGTATCGTTTTCAGAGGGGAAACTAAGCGTCACAGAGATTAACTCCAAGGTCACAAAACTAGTAAGTGCAGGGCTAGTAGTAACCTGATGCCCCTAGTCCCCACCTTACCAGCACCTGATACCTTCGTGCTGCTTTCTGCTCACCTCGCCAGCACCACACACACCATCCTCCCTCCAGGGAGCGGAGCAAAAAAGGCAGAGACAAGCTGTGTCTCAAAACAGGACCTGCCCAGCATCAACTGCACTAGTAAACAGATCCTCACTTCGATGAAAATTGTCAATCATACATTATTTTTCTTAGTGCTTCTTGTCACCACCCCATTTCAAGTTATTCTTTTCCTTAAATTATCGAATTTCCGTATTTGTCATTAATTAAGAAAAACATATAAGCAAAATAAAAAAGTAAGAATAAGTCACATTGGTTATGAATATAAAATTTTGGCTCCTTCCGTTCCTTGCTCTGTCTTACAAAATATTTGATCTAAAGTTATTGGCCATAAAATCTCAAAGGAGTTCCTTAAGTCACTGGGCAAGTCTTTAAGGATATCATTCCCTTCCATCAGATAGAAGGTGAGGATGGCTTCCTTAATAAATCATCACTGACCTTCCTGGGTCAGATGCCTCTATTTCTCTTGATGGCTGAGGACACTACACCAACTGCCCTATTAACCTTGATATTTAATAGATGAAACCCAAACTATACTAGCAATCCCACTTCTAGAAATATATCTAAAAGAAATATTAACAAGAGTCATGAAAGATACATACAGAGATATAGGTATGTGGCAATACTATTTTAATAGCAAATACTGTAACCTATATAAGTTCACTAACACATTCGTCCACAAATCATGAGTGCCAACCATAGGGCAGGCCCTGTGCTAAGTCATGTGAAGGGTTTAGGTATTTACCATAAAAACAATTAAACAATTGAAATATTTTAAGCAGGCAGGTGACATGACCAAATCTGTACTTTGAAAAGAGCTCTCTGGTTACAGAGTAAAATATTGATTCAAGCGCAATGAGACTGGAAGCAGAAAATCCATGGTAGGAGATGAGGAAAGACTGGAGGTAGAAATGGAGGAGTGGGCAGGTTCAGGAGGAAAAAGCCACACAACGTGGTGATTCATTAGATATGGGAGGTGAAGGAGAAAGAGAACGAATATACTTATAGCAAATATAACTCAATATATAGTGATATAACTCAATATCCAGTGGCTCCATTCACTGAGATGTGACACCTGGAAAAGGTTGGAAGGGCAGCTCAGCAGTCTGACTTGACATGTTCGGCTAGGAGTGCTGTTTGGATATCTACAGGGGAGTCAAGTAGAGAGTCAGAGTTACTGAGTTGACACTCAGACCACAGATCTGAAACAGGAAAATGAATTTATGACTCATCTGCAAATGGCAACTGAAACAAGGATATAGATGAGTCACAAAGAAATATAATATGGATTGAGAAGAAAAGCATTCTAGAACCAAGCCTAAAAGCACCCCAATATTTGACAACTGGATGGAGAAGGATGAGCTTACAAAGGATGCATAGACAGAGAAGCTGGAGAGCAAAACGAGGGTAAGTGAGGTTGGGGAGCACAACTAAAAGTGTAAATATAGACCGAAAGCTGGATGGATGCATGTCTGATGGTTAACAGTAGTTATATGTGGAGAATGGAATTGGGATGGGGTACAATTACTCTAAACTATTATGAAGTCATTGGATTTGTTACAAAAAGCAGGTACAGTCATCCCTCGTTTATCGCTGTTAATCCGTTCCAGACTAAGCGGTTGCACCTGGCATTGAAGGATTCCTGGGGTGCTCGAATACATAGGCCTACAGCTCATATGTACTGTAATTTTAATTTTAATTGTAATACAGGTGTGTATAATTGACTCAGAAAACTGAGTGTGCGCCGTATCATTTTCACTGTCTTGATCAACTTTTTAATGAATATATTTGAAAAAACGGTGATAGAGTGAAGCCGCAAAAGTCGAAGCGTGAAGTGGCGAGGGACGACTGTATTACTTTTTTGTTTAATAGAAGAATATTATCTATGGCTCCCGCTGTTCAATATAATAGACTTATAACCATTTAAATGATACAACTTAAATAAACCTAATTATTGAGGAGTTCAAATATATGTAAACTATAATGTTCAAGAACAATCATTTATGTAACATCAGCTTCCTAGAAATTCTTCATTCCTAGAATTGGTTTCTTTAGTCATTTACTTCTAGGCACATATGTTTTAGGTAACTTTAAAGGAGTCTTTCATATATAGTAACCAAGGTTAAGTAAATTGTTTTCTAGTAAGTGTTTTTAGAGAGTTGACCATTGTCTTTTGAATTTAGTTTTTAAAAATAGCAAAAATGAACAATAAAATAAGCCTTGTTTTTGAGGACTTTCCTATCAGTGACTATAGAGTAAATGTAACTTACCCTGTTCTTCCTCCTAAATACACTTAAAAACACTGGACATTATACAGAGTGGGGCAAAAGAAGATTTACAGTTGTGAGTACCCAAAACACAGAATTTATTCTTGTATTTCTATTTATCAATTATTATACTGTATTGTTTTGTATATGAACAACTGTAAACCTACTTTTGCCCCACCCTGTATATAGATACAAATATAAGAAGACTCCAAGCAAGGAGAAGAAGGCAGACCAGGGACACTGGGAATAAGGAGCTGCCCAGCAGTGAGTTCTCTGAGTTGTTTGTTTGTGTGTTTTGCCTTGTATATCCCAGCCCTGGATCTGAAGAAGCCAGCAACCAAGTAACACCAACGAGAACAGACAGAAGGTAACCAACAGTCAGCTCTTTCTGGACAAAAGGAAAGAGTCAACATAGCAAGGTGGAAAACTTTAAACAATAACTACTGTACCCCAGCCAAACACCACTTAAAAAGATGGTAGACCCCTAAAAGCAAAGGCCAAGTGGGGAACCTAGACTGCCACCCTCACAGGCCATAATAAACACCTACACTAGGGTGGTGTCCAAACACAAGGCCTTAGCACCCTCCCCCAACCCCCGCCGTGCCAGTAGAGGCCAGGTGGGGAGATGGAACTCTACCTTCACAAAGAAATAAATAACAAGGTGCCCTCCCTTCCCACAGACGTAGTGTCACAGGAGACCTGATCGAATCAGGACATTCACTTCCCTCCCACCCCGCCAGCGGTGGAAGCCATGTGGAGAAGTAACACGGCACATGGACCTCTCTCAGCCAGGGAGGCATCTGCAGAGGCCTAGTAGAGACCTGGAACTCCCACCATCAGTAGTAATAAGGCGTCTGATCCCTTCAGTTGGCAGAGGAGACTGGGAGAGGAGCCTGGGTAATAAGGTGGCACCCCCACTTTCCTACTGGTGCAAGGTCAGAGGAATCCAGTTAAAACAGGAGGTATGAATAAGCCCCAGAGTCTCATTATAAAATGCTCAAATTGTCCAGGTTTCAACAGAAAGGCACTCATTATATCAAGAATCACAAAGATCTCAAAGTGAATGAAAAAATGCAAGTTAGGTCAGTTAAAATAAAGTGAGTAAATCTGAAGGAATAAAAGGCCTACTTTCTGGAACTCCAATTAAAGCCAGAAAAGTAAAAAACCTCAAAGTGTTAAAAATCAGAACTAATGCATTATTGTAAATAGTTTTATAAGTTTGAAAGTTAAGGTTAAAATTAGTTTTTTTGTTTGTTTGTTTGTTTTATCCTCACCCAAGGACATTTTTGCATTTATCTTCAGATGGAGCGGGAGGGAAAGAGGGAGATAGAGAGAGAAACATCGACACATCCAACCAGGGCGGGGACTAACTGCAACCCAGGTACGTGCCCTTAGTGGGAACCGAACCCAGGTCTCTCTGGTCTGCAGGCCAACACGCTAACCACTGAGCCAAACCGGCCAGGGCAAAAATGAGTTTTTTTTTTAAACATCAGAAGTTGTGAAGTTATATTGGGCAAGTAATATCTATTGGATAGTCTAATCTACTTAAAATTAAAATTCGAATTATCATTCAAATGTTATTTTATTTTAATCTATCCTCTTTGTAGTTTAATTACTGTATAGTTTTTATTTCCAGCACATGAACATAAATTCTGAACATAACACTTTAATCTCTAATTTCAGCTAGTAATTCACCCAAATTGGATCTGTCATGCCCCATCTGTTACTACCTCAGAAGCTATTAGCGCATAAAGTTATACAAACATGGTACAATTATTAGAAATTCTTTGGCATTTTTATATTCTGTTCTGATGGCCAAAACAAAACAAAACACACACAAACTCTTTTTGTTCAACCCGCTGCCTCTCTGGGAGGGGTAGCCCCACTGAGGCTGAGCACACTGATGAACTGCCATGCGCCAAGCTGGGGATGGCTGAGCCTGGGGCCAGTCCTGCAGCCAGCTGAACTATCTTGCATCATAGTAGAGAGGACATGGGTGCAATCAAAGAAGGAGAGGATGAGGAAGAGTGTGAAAACTGAAGAGAAGGAAAGGTGAGATGAAGAAAGAGAAGAGAGAAGAGAAGATCCAGCTGGCCAACTACTGAGGTGAAGTAGATAATCAAAATACCTGGGTCATGAGACCAGCCAAGAGCAGGAAAAAGCAAGCAGTCTAATATTTTAATATTTAATGTGTTTGCCTTTCTCATTCACCTCCCCAACCTCAGATGTAACCTGCTGCACTCACACGCCAATTTATTGTGTGGAGAGAGAGAAGATGGGCCACTAATGACAGCTGATTAGAAATCGGAATGCCTTGCCCATGTTGACTTGAGGTACAAAGGGCAACAAACGCAGAGCAGAAGCAGGAAAACAAAGTCAAGGATGACCACGAGGACATAAACCTTCCCTGCTACACAGGCATCTTAGAGAGCGTTCTAACCTCTCCAACCTACAGGACCAGGGACTGAAAAAATAGGAAAATGATAAATAATACAAGACTCACGTAGCATATTTTTATTAATAAGATTTTTTAATCTCATTTGATTAGAGGAATGCACAAATCTGAAATGCGAAATGTAAGTAGACAACACTTTATGCTAATGGCAAGAAGAATAAAACTTTGGCTAACAAAAGTTAGGAGATCAATGACTTACCTAGGGGTATGACAAAAGTTCTATATTAATTCAGGCAGGTAGATAGACAAAAGCCCTGCTTCTGTGTAATAATATTGCTTTGAAATAATAGGAGGTTTATACCGTTAAGGGTGCTATGCCCAGAGTTATAGCTTAAATAACTCCTAGGAAAAATCCAATATAGAACAACCCAACAAATTCAGGAAAGAATTACAAGGGTTTTCAGTAAGAAGAAGAAGAGTGACTACAAAGACAAATAAGTAGCCCACTTAGCAGTGATGAAAACAAGAATTAGATTTAGAGATAATAAGATTTTTCTACAATAGATAATAGTATTTGTTAAGGTGGCTGGAGTTTGGAGGGCCAGAAAAGAAAATATGATACATGACAGGGTAATTATGGTAAGGAATCAAACATCTGGCTCAGTTGTGTGTGTGTGTCCATGCAGATGTGTGCATGTATGTGTGTGCATGTGTGTGCATACATGTGTGATTGTTTTTCAAGGTAACAAACTGATTATCATTGGTGATTGTTATTTTTATGGCAAATAGTTAAGTTGAAACATGGGATACATAAGCATCATCCTTTCTGCACATCTGTACCAAACATGTAAACTTGTCTAACCCTTTTAGTCAAAAATGAGCCACTGAGCCTACGACAATTACTTGATACCTCTGTATACAATGAGGCTGACCTCATTCATTCTCATCAATAATCAGACTTAAGACCATTCACATTTGCTTCAAATTCTATGAAATAATCAACACAAGTCCTTCAGACAGATGTTTAGTAGCCAGGTGTGATGTGTTGGTCCTCTCAAAGGTGAGCATAAGGTATGAGGAAGGAGGAACAGCAGGAGTGATTAATGAAGCTTAGCCCTGGATTCACTCTGTGCCAGGCCTCCAGAGGGGATCTGTTCAGTAAAACTCCCGGAAGAGCCTTGATCAGTTAAGGCTAAGAAGTTTAAGGAGACTTAATTAACACCTGCCAAACTTTACAGAGCAGAAAATACTCGAAGGGAAAACTTTCATGATTGGAGAAATATATGAGTGAAATGAGGCTTAGAAAAAGCTATGGTGACGAAATGGGAAAAAAATGTGGGGAGAGCAAAATTCAATAGCTCTTTTCTTATAAAATCTACTAATTAGTATCTACATGTCATAAACTAAATTGTTTCCCCCAAAATGTATATGTTGAAGCTCTAATTCCCATTGTAACTGTATTTGGAAATAGGGTCTTTAAGTAATTAAAGTTAAATGAGATCACAATGGTGGGGCCCTTACGGTACTGGTGTCCTTATAAGAATGGGAAGACACACCAGAGATCTCTCTTTCCATGCAGGTATAGAGGAAAGGGGGAACACAGCCATCAGCAAAGCCAGGAATAAAGTCCTCACCAGAAACCAAATCTGCTGGCAACTCTGACCTGGGACTTCCAGGTCAAGAACTGTGAGAAAGTAAGTTTGTCATTTAAGCCATCCAGTCTACGGTATTTCATTATAGCAGCTCAAGCAGACTAATACCCTCAGACATGGGAAATATTCTAGAGCTAATCCACTTAATAACCAAATATTTTTGAGAGCTTGTTACATATCCAGTCCTGTGGTGAACTGAGATGGACAATTAAATTTCACACCTGGTTCCAACAATGAACGGACCATTGTTGATTAAACAAAGGTCACACAAAGCAATTAGTGAATGAAACAAAATGAAACGAGATGATGAGAACAATTTTAAAACTCTGATAAAATTGTTTTACACTAACAGATTATTCAAAGATTGCAAATAGGCCTCCTCTTCAATGCCATTTTTAATGTACAATGTTATACTGAGATGTGTTTAAACTGATCGATTTGTGTTGTGTACACAAACGTGGAAGACAAAGTGGAGATGGTTGTAGCTGTGTGAGTTAGAATTACTGAGAAAGGTTTTGTGATAGGTGGGATGGGTCACAACTGTGATTGACAACAGAATATGTTTTAGACATATAACAAAGAGCACCACAATGCATGAATGTGATTCAAAGCAGGAAATATATAACAAGAACAAATATGTTTATTTCGGTGGGTAGAGTGACAACATAATATGTTCTCATAGGAGATCTATATAACTTACCAAATTCTGGAGCAAGCACTGCAAAATAAATGGATTTCATAAATTGGAACAGCAGAGAACAGAATGACCACGTCTCTAACCATGACTTAATCACTCAGATTTTTTAAAATGAAGATCTTCATTATTTAGTGATTCATAGGAAGCATCTCAAAGATTGAAGATTCTCTTTTAAAAACATCCCAAAAAATGGCATTGCCAGGCAATTACGCTTCCATTTAAAGTTGAATACAATAAAAGAGCTCTCCTTCTTATGTAATTTTTAAAGACAATCTGTAACTTCGATTGCTCTTAATAGGCTTGACTCAAAGCGCCAAGACTGAATTATAAATAATTCATTCAATGTGATAATCTAGAGTGAGGCCAAAGATTTGACTACCTGATTTGAAATGATCAAATCCTTTGGTAGATAATTATGCCATGACTCAAGGGATTAAACAAGAAGATCAGCATATTAAAATGCTCCATCTCTGCATAATTGGACATATTTGCTGGATACCACATTTACTTTCGACGTCCCATGAGAGATGTTTATTCATGTGTTCAATAAATTTTGTTTAATTGCTCTAATAATTTTAATGTTAATTCTCCTACTCTCACTTAAACAATCATTAAAGTAGTGTCTAGACTTTTGTTACTGTTAAATTGCCAGTCATTTTTTTCTCTCCACAGCACTCCCAGAATGGAGTAGAGATTTCATTGTGTTTCATTGTCCAAACACAAATTCAAGTCACACTATAAAAACAGATAAAGTATTTATATTAGTATTAGACTCACTGAATAAAGCACATTCCTCTAACCAGATTTCACTACTTCATTGACATACCTTGAATCTCAAGACAAAAGGTCCCATGTCACCTTTGTGTACTTCAAGTCTAATAATACTGGGGTAGAAGGTGATCCCTTCCCTAGTAGCTGCATCTCAAGAGTGTCCAACATTTAGATGCAAAGAACACAGAATAATCATACTCATCCCAGGAACTCTGAAGAACATTGAGGATTTGCATACATTTAACTCCATCCTACCCCAACTGGCCCAACAGACATGCATTTTAGCAGTTTCATAGTAAGTAAATGTTTTGGCATGAAATCTCTCTTCTATGAAGATTTTTTAGAATGTGGACTAAATGGTTTAATGAAATACTCCTTTGAGCTGTTCTGGTTGTGATGTGAAATCCATCTCTGATGGCTTTGTGCTTTGGTTTCTTCCATGACAAAAACATTTCATTGACATTAGAGAGACACAGATGATTTGCATATAGGCACTGCTCTGGTTACTAGGAAGAAATTAGATATGTCCAGATGATTGAAAGCAAGGATAGAGTGGTCAAATATCATTTTTAAAAACTAGACATTTTTAGAAATTGATAAGACAGATTCTTTTAAACCTTTTCAATGAGACATTATAGGCTACAAAATTAAAAGAGGGTCAATTAGGGAGATTATCTTAAAATTTACCATAGCCATAAACTATACATGTATAAGAGCTGAAGAAGGATTTTGCTTCTCTTAGGACTGTGTCTGGTAACAAGCAATAGAAAATCTAACAGGGACTTAACAAATATAGCTCTATCTCTCACATAACAAGAAGTGCAAAGCCAGGTAGCACACTGGTGACATGCTAAGTGCTTTCTAAATGTCTGCATTGCCATCCTCCATACATTGCCTTTGTTGACATGCCTATCACCTCACATTCAGATGGTGACCCCTAGGCACCATGTCTGAAGTCCTAGCCATGGAGAAGGGTGAAGAGCCTCTGTCCCTTTTCATGAGAACAGTGAAAGCTTTCCGGGGAGCCTCACCAAAAAGACTTCTTACCTCATTAGCCAGAACTAAGTGACATAGACATTCTCAGACCAATTGCCCACCAAGGAGTAAGCTTACCATCCTAGTTAGAGCAGTAATGCTTGATCCCACCTCTACCAAAACAAATCAGGATTGTGTGAGGCCAGCAAAGAGGGGAGAAACAAATGCCAATGAGGCCACTGATGGCAACTGTGCTGAGTCTGAACACATCATCACTCTCTAGCAAATTGTTTTGGAGGATACACCCCATTTCTTTAGATATCACATGTCTCTACCAGATTTAATTCCAAAGTACCCAATGTACTAAATTTTTCATTGTAAATTATTTTTTAAATCAACAGTAAAACTAAAAGCATTTCAATGTACTTTAAAAAAGTTAAAAATTGCTAGAGAGAGAGGTTTTTGGTCTAGCACTGGGTTGTTGTTGGCTTGCACAACTTCTTTGCTGCAACACAACATCTCTTCTAGTCCTAGCCTTAAACCCTCTTCCAGTTTTCCTGCAGTCTCTGCCCTGCCATCATGTCTTACAACCTTATCTTCCTCTAAGTGGCCCTGTCCTCACTGAGCAACCTCACTTCCCTCTTCGTTCTTCGATACACTCCAATTTGGCATCTGCCTTTGACACTCTACTGGAAAAAACTTCAAATGAACTAATCTCTTAACTGTCAGGTTTGTTTTTTCATTCTTTCTTTACCTGCCTACAGCATTTAATGATAGTGACCACTCTCTGCTGAAACTCTCCTCTGCTGGTTCCATAATGCTGTTCTCCTGGAAGGCAATATATTATAGCAGTTAAGTACGTGGGCTCAACATTCAGCCTCGAAGTCCATTCCAAGCGATACTATTTACAAGTAAATAGTGAGAAAGTCATTTAAGGAACCGGCACCTCTGTGTCTACATTTGTGAAAAAGGGATCATAGTACTGCTATGTACCTCACGGAGTTGTTAGTAAATTCAGTTAGGTAATCCGCTTAAAGGATTAAACACAGGACCTACCATGGTTGGTGTTCAATAACAATAACAACTCTTAGCTACTACTCTTCTCTTACATTTTTCCAGTCCTTCTAGTGCACTGACTTGCAAAGCAAGTAAGCCACTAAGAGGTCAAATTGTTTCTAACAACAGCTTTATTCAAACCTATATGTTTCAAGACACGACAGTTGCTTCACATGGGCTCATGTGTTCCAAAGATAAGACCACTGATCTTTCCAGTAATTCTCCTGGTCTATAAATTCTGACCAATCTCTTCCCAAACTGGGCTAGCTTCTCCCTAAAACCAAAACTAACTGGAACGCCAAAATCTTTCCCCTCTGAATTGTTCTCAAGGCAAATTTTTCTAGTTCTCTATTTTTATAAAATAAACTTGTTCATGCAAATGTAAGACTTAACTTTTATTAATTTCTTCTTGTCAGTTTATTCCTAGATTTGGGACTTCATATTTCGCATACTGCTGCTCTCAAACAACATAACAGCCATCTCTCCCAGTTTTCTCTCATCACCAACTTGATAAGCAAGCTTCCTAAATAGCAGGAAGGCACCTCAACCAGCGACTTGGCCGACCACTTGCATTGACCCTCATTCTCCTCCTGGTTATTCATCAGAGCACTTCAGCCTCAGTTGTTCAACTTGCAGTGATCCCACCTAACCAATCTATTAGCCAGCCAGTTGCTTTTTAATTTATACACAAAGAAATTGGGAACTTCTTCTAAAATCTTGTACTGAAACGAAGGTATACTATTCCTCCATGCTTCCTCTTGTACAAATGAAGGTTGATATTTATGAGGTTAAATTTCTAAAGCAAGTTTTAAACCCAATTCAAAATATGTAATGATGATGAAATATCCGGAGATTTTTATTTTACTTCATGTGGGTCACAAGTCCCTTTGAGAATTGGTTAGAAGCTATAAATCATCTTCACCTTCAAAAACTACATTTAATGCTCACACACAGTGCATCCATCTTGTCATTATTCCATATATAGAAGAGAGGAAGTGTGGTTCATAATTACCACCATAAGAAACTTACAAAATGTTCATTAACATACCAACTGAAGTTTAGACATCCATATTTTTTTTATTTTTACAACTTTTTCCTCCCTGAAAACAGCAAAGATTTATTTGGCACAAAACAATTATGCCCTGGTCCATTTGGCTCAGCGGTTAGAGTGTCAGCCCACACAATGAAGGGTCGCTGGTTCAATTCCTGGTCAAGGGCACGTACCTGGGTTGCAGGTTCTATCCCCGGCCCCAGGGAGGCAACCAATCGATGTGTCTCTCTCACATCGATGTTTCTCTCTCTCTCTCTCCCTCCCTCCACTCCACTCTATCTGAAAATCAATGGAAATATATCCTCGGGTGAGGATTAACAACAACAACAACAAAATTAAAATTTTCTATCACGCATCAACCATTTAAAAATAAGGATTTCTCTATGTACATCAAGTTTTATCAACAACTTTCAACAGCCTAATTTTTCAAAGCAGCTACAGTCTCTTGTATAGAACAGTGACTATGGTAGTTTAAGGACTGCATCAGTGCTTCTCTTACAAGTGAAACAGGTAATCCATTATGCTGCTAAAGAGCTTTAACTTTTTCCATGCTACAGGACAAGACTACTCTAATAGACCCAGGCTGTCACTTCTATTGCAACCTCAGTATCAACAGAAGTTAGCAAGGCATCACTTATAAAGATTTACAAGTATGCTTTTTTCATTCCTCAATTTGTGAAATTTATGCTCTAAGAACTCCAACACAAAGTCAACCGATATGGAACTATGGTAAATACTTGTCAAACATGTCATAAACATCAAAGGATTCAGCCTCACAACCTTAAAATCTTTACAATAAAACAAGCATCACTAGTATTATCAGTCAAAAATGTCTACATGAATTTATTGGAAAAAATAATTGTTAAGGCACTCACAAAATAAAAGTCAATGGCAAGATTTTTGTAGGTAATTTTTACTGATTTTAATAACCTACATCAAAGTAATTTGCTCACATCTGAGCAAAATTAAGCTATCTAACACTTCTTCTCAAATGAAGCAAAAATTCTGGAAAAATTGCTAAGACTGCCCAGCCGGTGTGGCTCAGTGGTTGAGCATTGACCCATGCACCAAGCACACACCAGGTCGATTCCTGGTCAGGGCACATGCGCAGGTTGTGGGCCTGATCCCCAGTAGGGGGCATGCAGGAGGCAGCCAATCAATGTTCTCTCTCATTGATGTTTCTATTTCTCTCTCCCTCACCCTTCCTCTCTCTCTAACATCAATAAAAGAAAAAATATTTTTTTTTAAATTGCTAAGACTTGGGGAGACTGCCCCTAAGAGTCATTTAGAAAGAGTCATTAACTCCTTTTTAAATTAATGGTAACTCTCAAAATTGTTTTGGGAGATAGAGAGAGCATGGGATGGGAAAGGAGAAAGATAAGATTGGGAGAGAATGAGATGTTGATTAAAGTATTTTCCACGGAATCATGTGCAAACTGTAAAGCTATAGTAGAGCACAATGAAATACTGCCACCCAGTGGAATTACAATATAAATAAAATCTTCCAACGTGAAAAGATTGCAAGAATTCTGTATCACTCTTCAATTGGAGTAACAGAACTTAATCATTTAAAAAATAGTATTCCTTAAAAAACAATCCAGCGGGACAGATTGCAGAAGTGTGAGTATATCTTTTCCTGAATCTGAGGTTCTCGTAGATGAAATGACTTGACAGGGTTGGGTTCTGTGTTTACTTAGCAGCAAAGCAAGTGCTGGAGCCGGAAGTTGCTGGCTCTCGCTGCACTGTTGCCACACCGTGGAGCCCTCCCAAAGAGCCTTGACATCCCTACTCTTATCCTAACACTGCATTTCACGGAGGAAAAATCAGACTCGGACATTATCAAGACTTCTCAAATGTTTCCAAGGGGTCTTGGGAGTGTAGCCTGAAGCAATAGTATCCTATTGTCATGAAAATTTTTAAGACGTGTATTTTTCTTTTAAAAATGTGTGTAAGATTTGTGTTCTATTCCATATCATATGCATGTCTATTTGAATTACAAAATGTGTTTTTACCCCTCAAATGTATTTTAGAAAAATTGTTGTTTTAAGACAATGTTGCATCTCTATCCTGTGCTAATAATTCACTAGCCCAGGACCACACTGAGGATGGGAAGGTGGAGAGTGTGAGTACTGCAGTTTGAGGCACCTGGAGAGTTCATTGCTCAAGCTCATTCATTTATTAAATATGTAATAAACACCTGCCAAATGCCAGGCGTTGTTGTAAGTCCTGGGACACCCTGAAAACAAACAACCCCACATTCTCGGTGGCATAGGAAAACAAAACAAAGGTTTACTTCCCGCCCTTGCTAGAGTTTACTGTGGATTGGCTAAGGGCTCTTTCTCACATCATCATCATCTTCATGTTGGGACCCTCAGACAAAACAGTCACTGCTTGGAATATGAATAATAGTTTGTTGGCAGAGAGAAAAGAGTGAGGCAAAGCAACAGGAAGTGACATATGTCATTTCCCAGCACGTTCTATTGACCAAAGCCGGCCACATGACAAAGGCATACTTTTTCAACAAAGAACAATCCTCCCACGGGGAGAGGACGGGGATATCGGTTTACAACAAAGTGGAGCTGTCTATACAAAACCAGTTCATGCATTTCAGAGCAAAAGCTTCAATGTTTAGTCCAATTAGGTGTGTCAGCTGCCTACCCTACGGCTTCCTCTTGCCCATACAAGGATTATCTCTATCCATGTCGCCCACCCATGATATTTAGAAAACATGGACCCTTAAACTCAACAACTGAGAAGTAAATAAGCCAATTAAAAATGGGCAAAGGAGCCCTGGCCAGTTTGGCTCAGCAGTTGGAGCGTCGGCCAGCGGACCGGTGAGTCACGGGTTCGATTCCGGCCAAGGGCACGTGCCTCGATTGCAATTCATCCCCAGCCCTGGTTGGGGTCGTGCAGGAGGTGGCCATTCGATGTGTCCCTTTCACATCAATGTTTCTCTCTCTCTCTTCCTCTCTCTCCTTCCCACTCTATCTGAACAAAAATGGAAAAGTGTCTTTGGATGAGGATAAAAAAAAAAAAAATGGGCAAAGGATTTGAATAAACATTTCTCCAAGATGTGATCTGTGTATCTTCTAACATCTGGCCAATAAGCACACGAAGAAAACAGTCAGTACCATCAATCATGAAGGAAACACAAATCCAAACAGAATACCACTTCCCACCCCCTAAGTTGGCTAAATTTTAAAAAATACACACAATAACAAGTGTTATTAAGGATGTGGAGCCTGCCCTGGCCGGTTTGGCTCAGCGGTTAGAGCGTCGGCCTGCGGACCAGAGAGTCCCGGGTTCGGTTCCCGCTAGGGGCACGTACCTCGGTTGCAGTTTGTCCCCAGCCCCGGTTGGGGTCGTGTGGGTGACAACCAATCGATGCGTCTCTTTCATGTCGCTGTTTCTCCCTCTCTCTTCCCCCCTCTCTCCCTCTCGCTCTATCTGAAGATAAGTGCAAAAATGTCCTCAGGTGAGGATAAAAAAAAAAAAAAAAAAAGGATGTGGAAACACTGAAGTTCTCATACGTTGTTGGTGAGACTGGAAAATGGTGCAATCACTTTATAAAAAAACTTTCTCAAAGGGTAAACCATGGAGTCACCCTACTGTCATCGTCGTAATTAGCTAGTTATTAATACTAATACAAGGAAAGGAAGCGAAGGGAGACTCAGAGGTTGTTGAACACATTCAGCTGGGAAGCAGAGGCCTGTCCGCTCTCCCTGAATCTCAGCATTGCCCCTCCGAGGGGACTAACAGCCCCCCCCCCGTGCTGAGTGGTCGGGGTGCAGGGGGAGAGGGACAGGCACAGAAGGAGGGGAGGTGCTTGCCTGTCGGTCTAGCCTGGGGAACAGTGGATTGGCTAGGGATGGACGCCATCAGAAGTGAGTGAAGTCCTAGAAAGGTAAAATCCCTCTCTCTAGCTTTTGTTCTCTCTCTTGCTCCGTGACCTGCACTTGCGGGTGTGCTCACCTCTTCTCTCTCCACACCCACGTGGCCTGAAGCAGCTGCATGGCCCATGGCCACGGGACCCTACACGAAATGGACTGCAGCTAGGAACACAAGCTAACCTAGCCAGCTGCTGACTGCACTGGACTTTGATATGGAGCAGAAACTCTAGGCAATGGCTTTAATTCTAGCTCTGCTGAAGACAACATGGGACTTTATTCATGGCGGGATAGAGGGAGATGGAACCTTGGAAGGGAACTCCCTCAATGTTACCTCATCAATAAAGCTTTCCATGATACCTCATCCTCCCACGGGGGCCTCAAGAAATTCTTATTCCCTCAGCACACCACGCACTCCACTTCTACCAGTAACAGGTGGGGACAAGGAGAAGACCCCACCGATAACAATACGTCCACACAAAACTTGTGCACAGGTGTGCATAGCAGCATTATCAAAAAGTGAAAACAACCCATATGTCCATCAACTGATGAATGAACAAACAAAATGCAGTATATCTACGCAATGAGATATAACCCAACAATAAAAGTGCACGAAGCACTGACACATGCTACAGTACGTATGAACCCTGAAAACAATACGCTACGTGAAGAAAGGCCGTTACAGAGGGCCACGTGTGTATGGGTCCATGCATAGAAAATATCCAGAACAGGCAAATTCAGAGACACACACGGCATGAGTATTTGTCAGAGAAGAGGGGAGGGAGATAGTAATGAGTACAGGGTTTCTTTTTAGAGTGGTAAAAATGTTGGTGGTTACACAATTCATGAATATAATAAAAACCACTGAACTATATGCTTTAAAGGGGTAAGTGTTATGGTATGTGAACTATATCTCAATAAAACTGTTTTTAAAAACCACATGGATTTCCAGGCTCTATCCTTGGAGATTCTATTGGTCTGGGATTGACCCAAGAATCCATACATTTAAAAATCTCCCTGTCTGACTTACTTCACTTAGCATAATACCCTCTAGGTCCATCCACGTTGTTACAAATAGTATATTTATGGGATACACCTTCACTGCAAATAAAACGTGAGATATTACAAAAAAATAATAAACATAAAAAATCCAATGAGAAAATCTTCAGTCAACATTATTGATATAAAAAATGTATTATTCCCATTTACAAAGAATGTTCATATATATATCAATTCACTTCCTCCTCACAATTATTCTGAACTAGTAAGTGTTAAAGTTACACTTTGAACCACTGTCTTTTTACACAACTTTCAGAATTTACACAACCTCAGAATTCAACACCTGATATTTAGAACAATTCTTAATCTAATATCATGGAAATAACAGTGCAATCTCTCAAAATATAGTTTTCTGCGTAAGGGAGTCCAAATTGCTCCAGTTCAAGGACCGGTCTGTGTAACAATTGCCACACTCACCAAATAGGTAGACTTTTAGTGACTTCAATCAGTGAAGATGGTAATTTATGGCAAAAGATATGAATGTAAATGTTACATTAACTTTTTCCAAAGATACAAATAGTTCATAAGATCTACAAACACAACATCCAGAGATGATGGCAATAAGAGATCAAGTAATGATAAAAATTCTCTTTGCTCATGGAAACAGTTTAGATCCTTCTGCAACCACACTGAAAAAGAAAATGATTTTATAGTAGCCATTCCTCTGATTCCCTAAGATTGAATCAGCAGAAATTCAGGACAAAGCTCTGTGTTACTGTGACATTATGATGTAACACGGAAAAGCATGAAGGCTGTGGAACTGAAAATGTTCAGCGTCTCACTCCAGTGCGTGCGGGCTGATCTACAGACCCGAGCTCACTGGACATGGTCCAGGATCCCACCATCAGAGCAGAAAGCTGAGAACATTTTCCAGGTAACAAAATTTTGATGGTGTTGGAATAACAGATCATTTTAATGAGCATGCTGTAACAGAAGCCCTGGCTAGTCAAACTTGACCTGCCAGAGAAACTCGTCTCTTTCCCAGAAAGCTGAAATCTCTTCAGACTTCCCTCATCTCATTAAGCTATCCACTCTCTGGCTTTCTACAAATCCAATTTATAAATCGTTTTCTCATTCATTCTCCAATCTCACACACTCATGAGCATTACCGTTACACAAAGAAACATACTTAATGAAGTATAAAATCTCTACCATATGGGTTTATATTTCCCTGAACACCATAGAATATGTTAGACTGGTGATGCGAATGTCCTACCCAGCTTATTATTTTGTCCCCATGGAGGCATCAAGGCATATTTTTAAGATTGTCCTTGCTCCACACCTTTCGGGAAAAAATAAAAAAAGAGTTTCATAACTTCTCTCCCTCACCACCTTGTAATCACGCAACGATGTTTTAATTTCCCCTAAAATTAGAACCTCATTCTGCTTCTAGGGGACATGAACAAGTCACCTAAAAGCAGCAAAATTTTGATTTCAGCTCACATGAACTTTCTGGCAAAAGACTAGGATCAGGTTCTGGGAAGATTGAATGAGAAACTGAAATAACAACAACTCCTTGGTTATTTTAGTCCAGCATAGCTTGTTTGGATATGTGGCGGACTGTGGTTTGATCCAAGAGTGGGAAAGTAATGCTTTAGGTTTTCATTTGAATGTCCTTCTTAATGATGTTTTCAAAACTCTGTGTCATTTTGACTGAAACTACACTTTAAATGAATGCTACAAAGAAAAAAGTGGGGAGGGGGGATTAAGAGAATGTCAGGGGAGAAGACCAGTTGGAATAGAGCCTCAACTCACCTTTTCAATAATTCCTATGATGTGGTTCCTTTGAGTATAGTAAGCACAGCTATGCTTTTGAAACACTCTTACTTCACAGTGGATGAAACAAAAGACCAAGGTCATATTTAGGAGACAATTCTTCTTTTCAGTTTATCTAATTAAAATTGAGTGCATTGTATTCACATACTTTGGCTGGAATGTGGATGATATCCCTTCTGCAGTTGGTGTCCATCTATCCTGTAACCCAGTCTTCACCAAGATATAGTACAATGTAGAATCACAAGTAGACATGGGTAATGGGAACAGTTATCTGGAGACTGTAGCATGGCCTAGAATATACGGGTTATCTCGCCACGGTCTGGGCACAGTGTACGCAGCAGTCCAATTTCACAAAACTGCTGCCTCCGTGAACATACGCCATCTTTAAGATCAATAAAGTCCATTTCAGTAAAAATGAAAAGGCAGAGATAATTCTCCTACTAAAAACTGTTGTCTATTTTAAAATTACAACTACGACTTTATTTTAGACACTTTATAAACTGGGCCACACAACTTGTGTGGTGTTCATCGTCCCTTTTCAGAAAGGACAGAGCAGACTCACTGGGTTAAGTAATTTATGTAAGGCTATACAAGTATGTGGCAGAATTTGGTCTAATAAGGCTTTATCCTATTCCAAACATTTGTCCTTTCCACTGTACTGTGGTGTCCCTTCACATTGCCTACAGAATATGTCTTGGATCCAGACCACAGATGACAGTGAAGTAGTTACAGGGCACGTTTTTCTACTCAGACAACAGATAGCTTCTTCTAATAACTCAGAATGTTAAGAACAATTTGATTAATTTAGAATTTTTAAACAAGATTTATTACCTATTGTGTTTCTCCCTCAAAATTTATATGTTAAACACCTGTCCCCCAGTTCTTCAGAATGTTACCTTATTTGGAGAGAGGATCTTTACAGCAGTGATCAAGTTAGAATGAGGTCATTGGGTTGAACCCTAATCCAATATGACTGGTGTCCTTATGAAAAGAAAAAATTGGGACAGAGATGCACATAGAGGGAAGAGGATAAAAGACCTATGGAGAAGAAGGCATCTATAAGCCAAGGAGAGAGGACTAGAACAGATCCTTCCCTCATGGATCTCAGAGGAAAGTGCTTAGATTTTGGACTACTGAGCCATCAGAACTGTGAGACAATACATTTCAGTTGTTTTATCCATTCTGTAGTATTTTGTTATGGCAGCCCTCGCAAACTATACATTATCTTAAAGATATAAAGTTGTATGTTGATTTGTTTAATCTTCTTAAATAGTAATAATAGATTATTTAGGAATTCACATTGTTCCTGTCAGTTTTACTCTAAATACAATCATTGTCGCACAAAAGGTGATATGAAATGAAAATAAATTACATTTTGTGCAGAAGGAATAAAAGAGTGGAGTAAAGAAGAGTTATAATTTGGACTTCCGGTCAAGATGGCGGCGTAGGTAAACGCGGTATCACCTCCTCCTACAACCACATCAAAATTACAACTAAACTACAGAACAACCATCATTCAGAACCGCCTGAAATCAAGCTGAATGGAAGTCCTACAACTACGAAATTAAAGAAGCAGCCACACCGGGACTGGTAGGAGGGGCGGAGGCAGACGGGCTGGTCCCACACCCACGTGTGGCGGATAAAAATCAGGAGGATACCTCAGCTGGGAAGGTCCTCCCTGAGAAGTGACAGGTCCCCGTCCCACACCAGGCGCCCAGCTCAGGGTCCCAGTGCCAGGAAGAAAAGTCTCCATCACTTCTGGCTGGAAAACCAGCGGGAACTGAGGCAGAGGGAGGCTGAGGCTGCTGGAGCCCCCGGCAGCTCCTCTTAAAGGGCCCAAGCATGGACTTACTCGGACTTGCTCCCTCTGAGCTCGGAGGGGAGGCAGCTTGAGGGGCGCCAGAGACATACAGGGAAGAACTGAGCTGTGTGTCCTCAGGACAAGTGCTGGAGGGGCAGCTTTCTCCTGGACAGAGGTGCTGGCAGAGGCTGATGTTCCTTTGGTGAGCCCTTCCCTGGGGCGGCAGACGGCCACCATATCTGGGACTCCAGCAACCTGGCTCACACTGTTGACCCCGCCCTGGTGATTACCTGAGGCCCTGCCCCACCCAACTTTCAGGCCCACCTAAGCTGTTTCCAAAGGCTTCAACATAGGATTGGCCTGTCTTGGATCCTGCTTCAGAGTTTCCTAAAATCTCTCAAATAAGCAGCATCTGGTCTCAGCGAGCCCCATACCTCTCATTAACTGGCCCCAGGCCTGGCACTTGCCTTGGTTCACAACTTGGCTTTTCTTGGATACCTCCAAGCCCAGCACAAGAAGCAGCCATCTGCAGATCACTTTGTAGCTTATTCCGGGTGGCCCCGGATAGAACACAGGCGGTGGCTGTCCTTGCCCCAGAGCCAGCACACCCAGTGGACAGCTTCATACCACATTGAAACACCACCACCCAACCACCTCCGCAAGTAACACACTCAATGAGTGGACTCAGTGAGTACCAGACCCCTGCTGAAGTAAGTCTTGCTCTGTGTGGTGGGCCCCTACACAGCTGATCCTCCAAGGTAGTCAGAGGCCAGTGGTCAGTGGGCACAGCCAGTCCTTGCAGCTGATCAGCCTGAGTAAATCCCCCCCATTGACATGCCAACAGCAATCAAGACTCAGTTACAACAGAAGGGTGTACAGTCCATACCAGGGGTGCACCTCCAGGGCCCAGCTGGGGGAATCAGACAGACTGTGCCACTGGATCCTACAGGACACCTACAACAATAGGCCACCCTACGAAGCCGAGGAGACATAGCAACTCTACTGAATACACAGAAACAATCACAGGGAAGCAGCCAAAATGAGGAAACAAACATGTCCCAAAAGAAAGAAAAGAACAAAACTCCAGGAAAAGAACTAAACAAAATGGAGATAAGCAATCAATCAGATGCAGAGTTCAAAACACAGCTTATAAGGTTGCTCAAGGAACTTGGTGAGACATTCAAGGGACTTAGTGAGACCTTCAAGGAACTTCAGGAGACCTCCAAGGAACTTAGTGAAAACATCAACAACATAAGAAAGGACCAGGAAGAAACGAAGGATGCACTAACTGAAATAAAGAATAATTTACAGGGAATCAATAGTAGAGTAGGTAAAGTCAGGAACAAACCATCGATTTGGACTATAAGGAAGCAGAAAACACCCAATCAGAACAGCAAAAAGAAAAAAGAATCCAAAAAAATGAGGCTATTGTAAGGAGCCTCTGAGACAACTTCAAGTGTGCCAACATTCGCATCATAGGGATGCCAGAAGGAGAAGAGAGAGAGCAAGAAATTGAAAACCTATTTGAAAAAATGATGACAGAAGAATTCCCTAACTTGGTGAAGGAAACAGACATACAAGTCCAGGAAGCACAGAGAGTTCCAAACAAGTTGAATCCAAAGAGGTCCACACCAAGACACATCATCATCAAAATGCCAAAGGTTAAATACAAACAGAGAATCTTAAAAGCAGCAAGAGAAAAGCAGTCTGTTACCTCCAAAGGAGCTCCCATAAGACTGTCAGCTGATTTCCCAAAAGAAACTTTGCAGGCCAGAAAGGAGTGGCAAGAGATATTCAAGGTGATGAAAAGCAATGACCTACAACCAAGATTACTCTATCCTGCAAAGCTATCATTTAGAATCGATGGACATATCAAGAGTTTCCCAGACAAGAAAAAGCTAAAGGAGTTCATCACCACCAAACCAGTATTATAAGAAATGTTGAAGGGTCTTCTTGAAGGAGAAGAACAAAAATATGCACAATAAAATGGCAATTAATACATATCTGTCAACATTTGAATCTACAAACAAAATGAGCAAGCAGAACAGAAAAAGATTCATAGATACAGAGAACTTTTTGTTGCTTGCCAGATGGGTGGGGGCTGGGGGAATGGGTGAAAAAGATGAAGGAATTAAGAAGTAAAAATTGGTTGTTAGACTGATGAACCTCAAAGGGAAGGGGGGAGGGAGGGCGGGATGAGATAAACCAAAGAACTTCTATGCATATATGAATAACCAATGGACACCAATAACGTGTGGGGAAGGCAGGAGTGGGGCGGGATTGGGGAGGAGGGGGTCAATGGGGAAAAAAGGGGGGAACATCTGTAATATGTTCAACAATAAAAATGAGTTAAAAAAAAAAGTTATAACTTAAACAATGAAGTTATGGCCAGTAAAATCTAAGACTACAAAGCCTGATCCTGTTGTTAGGGGACAAAATTTAGTGGCAGGCTATAATTAAAGAGTTCAGAATCTTCAGAATGAAAGATACTCTCACAGAATATAATTTATAATTTCTTTATAAATATATATATATAATTTCTTTATAAATATATATATAAATATATATATAATTTCTTTATAAATATATATTATATATATTATATATATATTATATATAATATATATATATATATATATATATAATTGTTGACAGTATCCCCAACCTTTAAGGACAACAATGTTTTCAAAAAGTAAGCAGTTTGTATTCATTTAATAGTGTAATCAAGCTAGGAAATTCTGAGGATCGGTGTGCTTCTCGTATAAAAAAAAAATAGAATTTTTAAAACAAATTGTAGAAGAACATTACCATCCAAATATTAATTAAAACAAATTCTGGTTTCATTTTAGGTAAAATTTGAGCATTATTTATAGTGTTTAAAAAAAGATTTTTTTTTTTTTGTTCTGGTGACACAGCTTCTATGTCACAGAATTATATTTCCTTTTCTATGAGTCTATTTGAACCACTTGGTTCTGCGGTATTTCCTAATCATAATAGTAAAAATAACAACTAACATTTAATAGACATCCTATCCTAAGTCCTTTATTTTTATTTTTTTGTTGCTGTTAATCTTCACTGGAGGATATTTTTCCATTGATTTTTAGATAGAGTGGGAGGGAGAGAGAAACATGGATGTGAGAGAGACACATCAATTGGTTGTCTCCCGCATGACCCCAGCTGGGCCAGGGATCGAACTTGTAACCTAGATACATGTCCTTGACCGAAACTGAACCCAAGACCATTCCGTTGGCAGGCCAACCCTCTAACTGCTGAGCCAAACCAGCCAGGGTACTATTCTAACTCCTTTAAATTTATTAGACAGTTTAGTCCTTTCAACAACGGCACAGTGAGGATAGGTGACTTGACCAAGGTCACACTGGTTAGTGAACCCCAGCATTCTGGCTCTAGAATAGTTGCTCCTAAACACTGGCTACACCTTCTTATTTGTTAGCATACAGTTCTTAGAATCAACCTATGAATCTAAAACAGGCATAGTAACAACTATAAAGCACAATATAACATATAAAACTTAAAAATATGTTATATATAATATAATAAATATGTATAAAATGTATATATAATTTAAAATAATATCAAAATTAGCAGGGGGAGAGAGATCATGAACAGCTAAATTCTTCATATTTCATAGAAAGTGTCATGATTTTATGGGTATACAGCAGCTATTACCAGATATTATCTAATTTTAATAAAATATATGTAATTTATATGGTAACTCGGAAAAAATCTAAAAACAGAAAAGTTCAACTTGCTACATTAAGAAATAACAATATAAGCACATTATTCAAAACTGGGAGGAATGTCAGAAAAGCTAAAAACAGAAAAGGAGGAGGACTGGAAAGACCTTTGTTTTTAACCATTTTAATTTGTATTAAAGTGTCAGATTTTATTATAAAAAATAAGTATATACTACCATTAATAATAATAATAATAGTAAAAGGACAATAAGTGCTACCGGACCATGTAACCCAGTGGGGTACAAAAAGAGGCGCAAGGATAATACATGACATATTACAGAATACTCATCTTTGCTGATTGTTTGTTTCCACATCATTATGGTCTAAATGGCCTATCTGTGTCATATAAACTTCTAAAGAGACCTTCATTTCACTGGTTTTGGACAACCATTGCAGATTACACACTCCAACCCTTCACCTCACACACTTCATGTAAAGAAAGGGCCGTCTAAATTCCCATCACTAGCAGGAGTCTACATTGGTGAAACTTTTTCAGGGTATAATTTGGCAGTCCTCGCTGAAATGTAAAATAGGCGCCATACATACTTTGACCTAATTATTTCATTTCCCAGAAGCTACCCTACAGAAACACTTCCAAATGCTCAACAGTAACTCTGTATACAGATTTACAATGAGGCTCTTACTGTTTATAACAGAGGAAAACAAAAACCGCTTAAATGCACATTGGTACATGCAGAATATTTTGGTGACATTAGAAAAAATGAGCTCTATCTATATCGAATGACCCTAAAAGCTTACATACACATACGTATATTGGGCAGTGTAGTGGGCTTAAGATGTGGGGAGGAAAAAGTTTTTTTACCTTGTGCATTTATTTGATTTTTTTTTTACAACCAGTATTATTGTTTTTATACTTTAAGAAATCAGAGCATGCTTCAACTGTCATATATTTGGGATAAAAGTAATCCCCAAAGAGAAAAACTCAAATCTAAGGGGTTGGGGGTGGGGGGGTCATACTGTAACTGGCACGTCGCAGTCTAGGATTAGCAAATGGCCTGCTTCACTGGCTGGGTCACGTTTTTAGCGAACTAGGGCGAGAACATGAGATCACAAGAACAAGGCAGAGCTGAGGAGTGAGCCAGGCGCAGCGGGTCCCAGGCAGTCCAGGGACGGGGCACAGGGAGGGACGCCGAGGGTGAGGCGGGCCCTGGGTGTCTGGGACGGGGGGAGCGGCCTGCGATGCTGGCACGACCTGGGTAATGAACTGGAAATGAACTGGGCACTGGGTGTGCGGGAAAGAGGTCGGAGGCTCAAAGACCAAGAGGTGGAGGGCTGACGAGGGCACAGCAAAAATCTAGGGGCTCGGGAGCCGGCGTCGAGGCTGGCGGTGAGTTTGGCCAGCAGACAGGGCTGCGGCTTTCGAGAGTCAAGGACTGGGCCGGGGTCCCCGCTGTGCGCTCGGGGCGGGCGCCAGCTCCCCGTACCTTCCCAGCAGAGCTCCCCTCCCGGCTGCCTGCTCAGGAACTTGTACCAGAACGTGTCCACGCGGCCCGGCTCCGCCCCGTCCTGCGCCGCCTCCTCGGGCGCCAGCTCCACCTCCCCGAGCCACAGGCTGGGCTCCTGCAGCGCCAGCGCCCCCGCGCCCGCCGCGGTGCCCGCCGGCCTCATGCGCACCGCCCCGCGCGGCTCCCAGCGCCCCAGCTCCGGCCGCGACCCCGCGATCAGCAGCTCCTGCCCGGCCCCGGCCACCGCGGGCGGCACCACCACCCCGAACCGGAATCGCATGGCTGCGGCTGGCGTGGCTCCGGGTGCCCGGCGTCCCCGGGGCGGCAGGCGCGGCCCGAGCGCGAGGCGGCGGCGGCGATTGGGCGGCGGCGCTCAAGGCCTGGACGCCAGAGCCCCGGGCGCCGGCGGGGACACGTGCGAGGCTGCACCTTTTTTGGGCTGCATCACGCGGCCCAGGAGCCTGGGCCTCGGCCAGGCCAGGATCTGAGGCCGCGGAAGGGGGTCAGCAGGAGCCACCAGCCGCCTGTCCCGTAGAAGCAGCTGACCCCTGCCCGGCTCCGCGGGGTGCTGGGCACGCAGAGAAAGTAAGAAAAGGAAAAGAAAACGGGGTTTGGAAAGGGAGGAAAATCTCTCATAAGCCCTGCGATTTTGCAGTCATCTTTCAAAAAAAACTGGACATTATCTTTATGAGGTTCCTAAAGAAAACGGGAATGGCGTGTGGAAAGCAGCCCCCGTAATAGTGAAGTTAGGGAAAGATCCTAGACCGGGCATCTGGAGAGCCTCGGACCTTACACAAGTCGCTTACTCTCTCCAGGCCTCAGGCTCTTTATCTGTACAATGAGGGTATAAAAATAATCTTCAAAGACCCTGCCAACCGAAAGGCTCTCTCTTTCATTGGTGGAAGAGACCGTCACTCAGAACCCAGAGCTGATGCAAAAACAGTTTTTTCCTTGTGAAGTCCAATTCGATGCCTGAATGAAACATGATAACTATTTTTTTAATTATATTAGTTTAGTACATGTAAAATGGATTTGTTTTACCTTTCCAAGATAAAACAAAAACTCATCCTGTGATTATAAATGTATGACATTCATAATTTTTAAATGGCATAAAAATAGAACCTTTTGTTGAAAATTGTCTTTCAGTAAAAGTCGGCACTATTTTTGCAACTTAAAACATTTTTATATCAATAAACAGGTTTATAGCTATTTGGTCAAAAGAAAACTATTTGCATGGGAGGTGAAGCTATATGTCACTGCCATAGGTAACTAAATGTCCTGTTTACATATTCGTTCATATTTGATTCTTTAATAAAATTGCTCTCATGTTCTTACATTTGTATGTTCACAAACACTTAACATAACAATCTCTTATGTGAACTAAAGACACATTTTTACCAGTATTTGAATACTTGTGAATGGCAAAAGAAAGCCAAAATGTCAGATATTCAAAATATAAGTACAACAGAAGGTACAAAAATGTAAACCATACAAACTCAGTCTCTCTCTAGAACAATTAGTAAATTCATAATAGTTTTACTCTTAAATGTTGCTTTCTACTCAATGTTTGGTTGGTTGCTAAGCTTAAGGATAAACACAGAAAAATGTGAAGACAGCAAGGCTGGCCAAACGGGGCTGATTCATTAGCAAAGCAGACATTAAATCATGTGAGTCCGTTTATTCAATTTGCTCTTACAGAGTATTCTTAGACTAATTTTAGGAAATTAAGAGTCATTTGGCCATGCAAGAACACCAGGAACTGACAGTTTAGGACTTTTTTGTTGAAGAAAGTTTGCTGCCTCTACTGTGTACTTTCCAGATGGCATTCCCACCAACCCTTCCAAAGTGAGTACTGTCCATTGTCAATCTAAATAAAGAGGTAAACTGAGGCAAGCTCAAAACTATCAAAAATATGAGTTTATTCAGGAATAGCAGAGAATTGCAATTCAGGAAATGCAAACTGTAGCAAGCTATAGGCAAGTCTGTTCAAGGTTTGGGGTAGGTTGTATTTATGGGCAGGGAATATAAAGAGAGGAGAGTTCAGTTAGATAGAGCCTGTTAAAATAAAAAACAAACAAAGACCAGCTTTGAAAATTTCCTGAGCAGACAAATACAGTCCAGTCATACCAACAACACTCAATTCAGCTTATTTTGCAAGATCAACTTGATCTGGGTCATGTCTTGTTCATGTCTCCGGAAACCATAAGCAAAATTTCCCAAGGTTAATATGAGGTAACCTCTGGCCAACTCCCTATCATTTAAGAAAAGGCCAATATTATCAGTTTTCTGTAAGTCAGGAATTTATAGGAAACCGGTCCTTAGGTTTTGTGTCCCTGAGGGCACATAATTGGGATTTTCCATTTTATATCCTCTAGTTCCGTTTTAGATTAAAATTCTTTCATTCTGTAGATAAAACAATAATTAAAAAAGAGAGAAAACAATACATTTGTTCAACAGACATCATTCTTCCTCTCTCATTATAAAGAGGTTGAATAATTTTAACAGTTGCCCCTTTAAGCCCCTAACAAAATATGTAACAGCTTATTTTATGACATAGATCTAAATATAATACAAATGTGCTGGCTACATTGTACATCAAGTAAAATACAACTAGAAAGAAGAGGGAGACCAAAATGTGGATTAAAGGACATACGGCAATGTTTCGATCATACTTTGACTGTCAGTCATGTGAATTTGTTAGCCATGAAAATTGTAACAGCCATGGATCCTTATTATGTGTGAAGCATGTGGTTTTTATACTCATATTATCTTATATAATTCTCTTACCAATTCTATGAGGAAACTACTATTGTTATTCCCATTTTATAAGGAAAAGGGCACAGAAAAGTCCCAAGGAAGGGACAGAGCCAGTGCTAAATGTCATTCATTCAGCTTATAGTTAAAAAATATATATATATATAATACATATAATTAAAATATATGTAATATACATAATTTGATTTCTTATAAGGAGAATCATTACAATGCATTTAAATCCCAGCATATTTAAATGAGTTATTTGTCATTAGCTCGTCGTAATAAACAATGATCTTCCTGTAATTATTTCCTGTAACTAATTTCATCCTTGGGAATGATGGAACAGATGAATCCTAAGTGGCAATTTAAACTGATCAGTAAGTCTATAAAGACACAAACGTCTTGATATTTAGAGTGGATTTGACGTCAGGTCCTAGAAAATGGTCATTTTATGCCTTTACATGCCTATCTTGTTGGTAGTGGAAACAGAGTGAAGAAAGCAAGGTGAAGACTTTTTCTAGTTATTAAGCTGTGTCATGCCCAGCTCTTTTTCCTAGTTGAGTTCTCCATCTGAGATTTCTTTTTACATTTCAAAGAATCGTGACATTTAGTAAAAACTATTACTGTACTTCTGAAATTGATCTGAAGTCAGAATCTTGATGCTATGAGGACAAGCTGAGTGTAAAGCAAAAATCAGCTCAGCAGAGTCACAGAATCCTGTGATACTTTCAAACGCCAAACCCATTTCTTTCTTTGAATTTCATTTTGATAGTGCTGTCTTTCATATAACTACAATATGTGCTGAAGAATGGGTGATAAATTCAAATTTAGAGTTTCAGGACCCAATTCAAACGTTAATTCCTTCAAAAACCCCTCAGGGAAACCTATTACTTGACTTTCTTGTGATTTATGTTCCCTGAAACAATCTTTCACTACTCAGTATGTTGTCATAAATTTTCCCTTATAATATTGTGTACGTATACACATACTCACTGATGCAAACCACGTTTCATCCATATGGTTCAGGAAGCATTATAACTATTAGTTTCTTACTTGTCAGAACATATCTGAGAACGTAATGTGTCACATATACTATTTCCAATTTTGTAGTTTAAAAAAAGGCAAACAAAACCTTCTAGAGAGAATTTGACTACAGCTTAGTAACTTTTGCACATTGCAATGGACTTTTCTGGGTTGGAAAATTGTAGGTTAGGCTACTTGAAATCCCTTTGAGAATCTGGAGCAGTACCAAGCTTTGAGCTATACCAAGGCTTTATTCAAAAACCCCACAACATTTCTCAACTATGTAAACAATTCATGTCCTTTTGGATACAGACAGAAATCTCCTATCTCCAGGAGATTCCAGTGATTCCACTTCCCACCGCATCCCGGCATAGAAAAGTGCCACATTTTCAGTGCATCCGACAGCCGGTGTTGTCATGCTTCTTTCTCTGTAATTTCTACACTAAAAATATTAATTTAAGAAATTGTTCCCAGTATAAAATTACTCTGAGGCATGTGCCTTTTCAAAAGCACCGACCTGCCCCCTTCCTCTCACACCCCACCCCAATGTCAGCATTGTAAAATGCACACGCACCTCCTCCCACAATTCTCAATTGAAAACCTCCACTCAACAGGTCCGCGGAGCCTGGGTTCTGTTAGGCGATGACCTCAGGTGACTTTTCCCAGGGAAAGCAGAGGCCAAGCCGGGTGGCTGGAGCGCAAGGTTAGAGACACCAGATTAGAGCTTCCTTCAGATGTAAAAAGATCCTCCCAAGTCTGGGGCCACTGAATGGCTGGCTAGTTAACACCTTTCTCAAAATGGGTAGAGGGCTTGATAACTCAACCCCTAGGAATAAAAGAGTGGTGCTGGAAGGGATGATTTGAAACTCCCCAAGGAAATTTCGCAGAGTTTGATAACGAGAAAGAGGTTAGCTGAAAGCAGAGCTGGCTCATTTATACTTAAATGGAGAACTAAGACTGAGGTGGGGGAGGGGGGGAGGCAAACCTGACAGGTGGTTTTTAAGGATTTGAACACTCTGTCATTTGCCCTTTACTTGTTTTTCCTAACCATGGAATGTGTTTTTATTAAAAGTATTTAAACACAAACTGTTTGGGGTGCTCATTGCTGAGATGGGGAGAGGAAGGCAGGCAGAAGGTTGGATGGAAAACATTCTTTGACTTCATCATTTGAAGGAAGAGGAAGCGCCCGGGGAGGAAGGTGAAGGTTGGTGGTGACTGGAAAGGAGAACCTTCCATGAGACCCTGTTGACCTCCAACAGGAAAGAAAGGATAAATGAGAAGTTGAGAAAAGACCCTGGGCTTCCCCCAAATATGAGTTCTTACTAGGAACTCAGGGGTTCTCCGCAAAAGCAGAACTAGTTCAGGGGGAAGAGGTGCACTCATGTGTTAATTAGTGGAGTCAGCCACTGATTCAGAGATGTGTACTTGTCCAAGCACACGGATGCTGTCAAGGGATAATTTTCCAAAATGACTCTCGTGTAACTTAATGAGAGAACCAGCGGATGGTAAAGATGGGTCCATAATAATTCCCGATATAATGCATGTAGACACTGAAAGAATAGTAAATTACTAGGTTAGATACAGAACTGATTAACTTCCTACAGGACCATGAAAATGTCACCTGTGGGTTTATCTCTTCTGCCAGACAGAAATCACTTGATGTGTAACAGATCAACACCTATCAGATTTAATATGTAACTTTGGGGACAGAACCCCAATCAATAGTAAAGTTGTGAGATAAACCAAGGCATGAATAACCTTGTAGGTGCTGAAACAATTCCCGAGTGGGCCTGCAGCACATGCAATCTTACTCTTTAATTCTAAGGTTTGGATACTTTTCCTTAACAATGTGTAATAGCAGTAAAAACTTCCCATTTGTTCAGCTCCTGTCTATCACTGTCCTGTCACTGTACTGGTTGCCTTACATACCTTATTTAATCCTCTCCCTGTTTCCATTACACAGTTATGTTCTCCATTACACAGAAGACGGACTTGAGTTTTTGGAACATTAACTGATTTGCCTAAGGTCATACAGCGAGTAAGTGACAGAGGCAGGGTTTGCACCTGGGAGTGTCTGGCCCAATAGCCTCTCCAGCCAGGCACTCAGCACGGGGCCGTGCAGCTCAGCACGACGCAGAAGCACTGGGCTGAGGGAGCCCATGCTCCACCTGCAAAGCCTTATACATTACCTGCTCCTTGGTGAGCCTGGTGCCACAGGGAAAATCTCCATAAAGCCATGGGGGTGGAGAGCGCCCAAAGATGACATATTCCATTATTCTAAGTCCCACAAAGGCATTAATTATATAAACTAAAGCCCTAACTCCAGATGTATTCAAATTATTTTTAAATAACTGTTTAGACACAGTTTGGCAAATCTCACTATATTTACTCACTGGGACAGATCCTTAAAATGACCGCTATTGGCTGATTATACAGAGTGGGGCAAAAGTAGGTTTATAGTTATCTGTATGGAAAATAATACAATAACTAATAAATAATAATACAAGAATAAACTCTGTGTTTTGCATACTCACAACTGTAAACCTACATTTGCCCCACCCTGCAGATCAACCTGGACAAATACAAATGCATCTCACTAGATTTAGAACAGGAGCCTAGACTTTCTGTATATATCTGCTATGGTGACAGTGACTACCTTTGGGGGTCTGCCATGGGGAGGATTACACACTCTCTGCTAACACCCAGTTCTGCAGGAACTTGACCAGAAACCCACAGCCCTTGTGTAGCTCCGGGAACTCTGCACGATGAGTGAAACAGGAAACAGAAATTCTAATTCTTCCTGCCTTGAAAGGAGGCCAGAGAAGGTTATGATGAGGGAAACAGCTTTCTTAACCTGACTTAACACATTTCACTTCAATTTCAGCTAGAAATGAGACCAAGTGGATTGAGGTGCTCTTCTCTCTATGCTGCCACACACACACACACACACACACACACACACACGCAGCTTGCAGCAGTTACAAAGTCACCCTGTGGGGAACAGAGGGATAAGGCAAGGGAGGAGTTGCGTTGGATGGAGGCATTGGAACAACAGCAACTGCCATTCCCTCTGAGGGCAGTAACCACTGTGACTGAATAGCAGTAGTCTGTGATCTTAGAAATCACTGGTATTCTCTGTGGCAGAGGGCACAAAACAGCAGGCCACACCTGACAGGCACACAGGGACTTTTGTTTACATAGTTGCTGAAATACCAAAATTGGATAATTTCACACAAATATACCAATTTTGTCCTCTCTTGAAAAACCAGATTTGGCAAGAAGGGGCTACAACCTTCCAAGGCACAGTAGGCTGAAGCTGGCGGCTGCCTCCCCTTCGGAGGGGCTGGAACTCCTGATGCTGGAACACCACGCCCAAACTGTCTCCCTGAAATTGAGCCCAAGTTGCTGTGTATTGTTTTTCTGTTAGTTTTTCAAAATAGTATTAAAACGAAAGTAGCAGGGATGTGAAGATACTGGGCCCCTCGCTTATTGTTGGTGAGAATGTGAAATAGTGCAGCCACTTTGGAAAACAATTTGACAATTTAATCTCATGAAGACTAAACATACGTTACTATGTGACCTAGCAATCCCACTCTTCTGTGAGAAATGAGAATATATGTCTTATAAAAACTTGTACTTGAACATTCGAAACAATATTATTCATAATAGCAAAAACTGGAAACAACCCAAATGGCCATCTAACTGATGACTGGATCAATAAAATGTGGTTATCCATGCAGTGGAATATTATTCAGCTGTGAAAAGGAATGAAGTGCTGACTCATGCTATAACGTGCTGAACCTTGAAAACATGGTGCTAAGTGAAATAAGCCAGTCATAAAAGACCACACATTGTATGATTCAATACAATATTGTATGAAATGTCCAGAACAGGCAAACCTATGAGGACCAAAGTAGACTAGTGTTTGCCTCAGGTTGAAGGCAGAGAGAAACTGGGGGGAAATGGGGAGTGAGAGCATGGGATTTTGGGGGGAAGTTTTGAAAATGATCCAAAAGTGACTTGTGGTGATGGTTACTAACTTTGAATTGATGACTTGTATGGTATATAAATTACATATCAATAAAGTTGTTTCCAAACAAAGCAAATGAACTATTACACCAGTTTGTATGACCCCTTTAGGTCCTTTGAGTTTTGAACCCCTGCATTTCAAAGGAAAATGCACATAAAACCTGGTTCCTAAGGCTCTAGAAGAGAATTTGCTCCCTTTAGGTACAGCAGAGTACTGATTCTCCCTTGGCAGTGGTAGGTGAGAAGGATAACATTTTCATTTTTTTTGAATCTTTCAAAAAAAAAGACAACTAGCTCACATCTGACAATTAATATACATATTCTTTTGAAGTATACAGTATTGGTTTAGATGACTTGGAACTCACAAACGTGATCCTTGCCCACAGAGTCTAGGGTGTAGTTGCTGGAGACATATACACATGAAAAGTTGAATTACAGCACACACACACAAAGAATGTTAAACTTGTATTTAACAATACTAAATCACTTGTCACAGAGCAATGACTGACCACTAAGGACGGGCACCCTAAAAGTCAGAAGAAGACTGAGCACAAGACCTGGACAGATTGGGTCTAACATCAGGTCATGAAAGCCTTGCAACCAGAACTTGGAATAGACGAAAACGAGATGGAGGTGAGGGGCACTGGTAGCTCACGATGGGGAACTGCAGAGACAAAAGCAGGTGCAGAAAATCTCCGAACACGTGTAGGGTAAAGGAATTTTAGAGCAGCACAGCATAAGGATCCTAGAAATTGGTTTACATATAACATAATTATACTACATATAACAGATAACACAATTACACTACAAACATAGATTTTTCCTTACTTAATTCCATTTTATACTACACACATTAGCTTAGTTTCACACATCACAGTTTGAGGTAGTTCTATAAAAAAGAAATGGAAAAGAAGAAAATGTCTTGGGTCTTTAATTAACTTATTCGAATCAAGTCTAAAATCAAGAGGTGAACTATTTCATGCACCCAGTGCAATGTGGAGACATGAGCTCTGTCATGCTATTTCACAACACAGAAATTGGCACATTATAAATTGTTATCATTAATTCGGCAGTGAGCATAGGAGTGTACCACCCGCCAGCTTACCAGGCAAACAATATTCATCACGGCAAGGCTAACGTCCATTTAATAACATCACCCGGTTATCTAACTTCCTGAAGTATAGGTGAAGTATATGAGATTGCTTTTTAAAGTAAATGTCTTTGAGGTGGAAAACATTCTTTCTAGAAAATGTGATTTATTATCACTTGGAGATTCTGTTTTTCCAGAATCTTTAATTTTCGGTAAGTGTCCAGCTCTGACAATCACTTCAGGGCCACTAAGTTCACCTGGAAAGAAAAAATGATGTGGTTTAATTAAGTGTGTATGTCTCAGGTGGAGTAGCAATTGATTCTATACTTCAATTGAGAAATTCCTGCATAGAAAAAATGAAAACATAATTTATTTCACCAGATGAATACCTTTAATATTCAGTCAGTTTAATAGAGTTTACCACTTTTCCCCAAGTTAGAAAATTCAAAGAACTATTTTATTTGAATAAAAACTGCAGGTTTTTAAGAGCCAGAAGGATCTTTGTGTTCCAGCCTCTTTGTTTGTTATGCAAGGAAACCGATGCTTTTATAAAACCATTTTTCAAGTTTCTCATCTATTGGTTTTCATCTATAAATCTAGGTTCCTATATCATGAAGAATTACCAGAAGCATACTTCCCTTGTTTCCGTGGTCATCCTCAATCATTTTCTTGAAAGACAGACCATGTGGGAACCTCAAGTGTCAATAATACACCCACTGGAATATACATAATTCGTGACCAGTAAGAGTGATTTGCTTCGAGAAAAAATGTCAGTGATACTTTGTATTTGTGAAAAATATACTATAGAGCTTTTTCAGAATATCTTTTACTACTATTTAAAGGTAATGGTTCCATACATTGTCAGCATTTTTAACCTCACTCTCCCCCCTTGGAATTTTTCAAGAAGTTGTATGGTTTGGAATATGTTCAAGAACAATCTTAACCTCATTATATGTGATTTTACCTTCCAGGTAGACAGCCCCCCTCCCTGACATCCCAAGAAAGGCCTATTGACCCTGATGTTGTGCTTTACCTCTCTAGCCAGAGGATAGCTAACACATATATATCTCTTGACTTGAGAGGAATCCCTCCTCCCAACGTTCAGCCTGTAAAACATTCCCCATTGTATTCTCTTTGTCTACGTTCCCTCCAAGGAGCCCTTTGGGAAAGGCTGACACACTTGGTGTATCAGTTAGGGTTAGGTTATGCTTTGGTAACCGATGTCCCCAAAATATCCACAACTTGCAACCCCGAGTTTACGTCTCACTCATATCACATGTCCATATGGTGTTGGCTGTATCTCTGCTCCACATTGTGTCCACTGAATGACCCAGGTGAGTAGAAGCCTTATTCTGGAATTTTGTGGGAGAAAGAAAAAATAGTTTTTTCAGATTTTTCTTTGAAGTGATACAAATTTAACTCATATTTCACTGGCCAAATCAAGCCACATGACCCAGATGACCATTCAGTGATCCAGAAAACGAATCTCTTTCAGAAAAGGGCAGCAAATATCTGTGAATGGTAACATGGTCCTCCCCATCAGGGCACCACAAACAGCAGGAGACAGTTGAGATTCACTAAGAAGCATGATGAAAGCTAGCTACCTTTCTCAAGGACGAAGTGGGGGAAAGGCCTGAACATATGTTTAGGTGACCAGAGGAAGGCCAAATATATAATGGCAAGCTGTATTTTTTTAAACATAAAATTTGCTAACCACCCTTAGACTTATTGTAGATGAATAGATAGAAAGGTAGATTGTGGCTAGGTAGATGGATAGATGGATAGATGGATGGATAGACTTACAGACAGACAGACAGATATAGATAGATAGGCAGACACTCTAGAACACATATACTAATTTAAGGAGAAGTATAAAATCCTGCATGTTATTTTAGATTCAAATTTTTATTTAATTCTTAACTGAAAAGTCAGACATTGTGCTCTTAGGTTTGTTGTTTTTTTTTTAATCCTCACCCCAGGAGATTTTTCCATTTATCTTCAGATAGAGTGGGAGGAAGGGAGGGAAGGAGGGAGAAACATCGATGTGAGAGAGACACATCAATTGGTTTCCTCCTGCACCACCCTGACCAGGGCCGGGAACCGAATTGCAACCAAGGTACGTGCCCTTGACCAGAATCGAACCCACAACTCTTTGGTCCGCAGGCCGACGCTCTAACCGCTGAGCCAAATTACCCAGGGCTTAGGTTTGTATTTTTAAAAGAGAAGTTTTTATATAAAAGTTATGTTTTCGTTATCCATTTGAGTTGAACATGTAAATGCAGATAATTTTCTATCATTTCTTGCATTTCTCTAGAATTTACTTAGCTGCAAATTCACAAAGGTTTTTATATTACTATTTCTTTTCCAAAGTTTATCTTTCACCTTTGGATCTTTTTTTTTTCTTTTATCCTGAGTGATTTTATTTAGTTGTTTGATTTGACATGGGTATAGACTCCATTAAATTTTCAGAAATGCAAATTAATTTATTTCAATCTTTTGCCAATTTTATCCTTTTAAAACTCTAGCTGATTTCTCACCTTTGGGAGGACATGGATTAGATATTGTTGTAAACATGTTTGTGAAATATGCATAAAATTATTGGTAGGATCCATTATAATTAAGTTTCACACACATACAATCTAGAGCTTATAAATAAATTCAGGAAATTTTCAGGATGCAAGATTATCTACAAAATCAATTGTATTTTTATACACTAATTTAACCGAAGTAATGCAAGACTTGTACACTGAAAACTGTAAAACATTGTTGAAAGAAATTGAACTACATAAATGGAAATACATCTTATGTTCAAGGATTGGAAAGTTTAATATTGTTAAGATGGAAATAGTCTCCAAAGTGATTGATAGATTTAATCCCAAAATAACAAAGTTGGAGGATACACACCTTCCAATTTCTATACTTCATACAAAGCTACAATAAGACAGTGTGGTACTGGCTGAAGGACAGACATCTAGACCAATGGAGTAGAAGGGAAAATCCAGAAATCAACCCATTAACCCATACGTCTGTCGTCAACTGATTCTTGTGCCTTTAGTCGCACTGCTTGGGGTGTGATAAACAAGCCCTTTCCACGTATCTTAGAAACAAAACAACTCTGTTTCATCTTCCTGGCAATCTTTGCCAGGTCGTGTAGGGCACTTGGATATAGCTTTGCAAGAAACTTATGTTATTAACCAATGTTACTTCATTTTTTTTTAAAGAAAAAAATATGAAATTGTGGTCTTTCCACCAAAGATAAACATTTGATTCAACAGAATACAATTTACACTTTGTTGATCCCTTGCTTTTCTTGTACACAAGAAGTTTTCAAATTTGAGACTGTATCACGCTGTGGTCATTTTGAAGATATCCTGGATGGCAAACGCAACACATGGAGCAATTCCAAGTCCATGTTTCAAATGAAGCAGCAGCAGTATGATCCCATTATATTTCCATTTACTTCATTAATCCAGCCCTTGCAAAAACCATATGAATCATGACAGATTGATGGCAGACTGCATTACTGACTTCTCAGAGCTATGGTAACTCTCCAGATCTTGAGCACAGTATAGTCCATAGAAACCTCAATCGCCTGGATACTTCTCAGAACATCACCCCAAGCCACTACATTTGATAGCATAATAATTGGAACTGAGCATGAAGAAGCTGCAATACTCTGGATGACTTCATAAGGCAAATGCACGCCAGAGGCTTGGAAATAATCCCTTCAGAGATTCAGGGGCTGGGAACACCAACAGAGATTCAGTGGTCAAGGGGATGCCAGCATATCTCCTTGGGAGTCAAGGACAAGTTCATGCACCTTGCAATTCCTAAAACTAAGAAAGGGGCACACACATTAGTTAGCCTTTTTGGATTTTGGAGAACATATATTAATACTACACTTGGGAATATTGCCCCAAACCCATTCATTGGGTAACTTGGAAGACTACCAGTTGGGATCGGGTCCAGAACAAGCAAGGGATTGTAGCATTTACAGCCTGTGGAACAAGTGACAATGCTTTTGGGAACATATGTCCTAGTTGATTCCATCAGGCTAGAGATGTTTGAGGTAGGTAGTGATGCTGTGCAGGGTCTCTGCAAACCCTAGCACATCTCTCCAACAGAAATTGACAGGAAATGGTGCATGAACATTGCAGTTTCTTTGCCCTACATAAGTTAATTCTGGTGCATGTGTTTTACTGGGTCCCTTGAGTCTCCCAAATGGGATTAAGCTCTAGTCATCCACAGTGGTAACTGGCTTGAAAATGCACCTACATTGTCTGCTTCCATTCCTTATCTATTTCCCCCATGTCTACTGCTATTTTTTTCCCCTCTCAAATAAACTACTTGACTGAACCATATTTGTGATTTTGGGGTAGGTAAAAAATAAATGAATAGCAGTAGTTTCATGTTTTAGCTTAATATTTTAACTTGAATCCTTGATTTAGGATCCCCTTTTGGGGCACTCATGCTAAGAACAGGTTTTACCTGTTTTTTGAATTTTGTATAGATGAAATCTTACCACATGCACTCTTTCGTAACATGTCTTTCACTCAACATTATGTTTTTGAAACACATACATATGGTGGCATGTAACTGTATATGGCTCAATTATTTTTGTTTACAGCATGCTTCATTGCTTGAATATTCCATGCATTTTACTGTTAACAGACACATGAGTTGTTTCTCTATGGTTCGATTACAAACAATGAAGCTATTAACAGCCTGGTTAATAAATGCACTTATTGATGTACATTTGCACAAGTTTTCTTTTAAAAAATTTTTTTTTCCTTTATTAATTTTAAAGAGAGAGGAAGGGAGAGGGAGAGAGAGATAGAAACATCGATGAGAGAGAACATCGACTGGCCGCCTCCTACATGCCCCCCACTGGGGATTGGGCCCACAACCTAGGCATGTGCCCTGACCAGGAATCAAATCGGTGACCTCTTGGTGCATGGGTCAACGCTCAACCAGTGAGCCACACTAGCCGGGCCATTTGCACAAGTTTTCTAAGGTATACCTGGAAGTAGAATTGCTGAACATACAATATGTTCATATTCTATTTGTTCTTTAAAGAATATTCAAATAGGAAACGATACCAGGGGCGCAACCCAGTGTGTACATCTGCCTAATCTCTACTTCCTCCACAGCACAGCCGCACTGTGGGAATATGAGCCCTGGGGAGGAAAGAACTCAGAGACACTTTTTTCTTCTTATAGTATCTCCTATACTTAAGTAGTGCAATCTCCTTAAGTATTCTCTTTTCTGCAACAAATAAATAAACCCAATTGCTTTAGTCATTTCTTCACAGAGTCTATTTCCTAGGCCTCTAGTTTTCTTGGATCTCCTCTGGACTGCCTCCAAATTTTTCAAATCCAGGGTGAGCATGTAATTTATTGTTCAAAGCAGGTCAGATTTGAGAATGAAAAGAGGTGTAAAAAATCATTAAGTTTGAATTGGTTTACAATCGATGTGAACGCTGTCCATCCCAGGAAACCTGAATGCACTATTACCTTATTCGTGTCACACCTGACGTGCGTGTCCTGAAAGCATTAGGGATGCTCTGGAGGACTGGCTCATGGTAAGTATTACAGAAGGGTTTGGCTACATGACACATTCCATGTACAATCCTAGTCTCAGAGACTTTATTATAAATTCACTATGCATAACTAACAGCACATAATGATATTCCTAAACAGCAAGGGCAAAGCATTGGTCTCTTAGCAGCAATGAGGTAATATTAAGTAGATTTGCACTGTGTTCTTTAGGGAAATTGTGACTGCTATTTGATCTCCAATTCAGTTACAGACACACATCTCAATGGTAATTTCGTATTCAAAGGAGATAGAGCTGGTTGCTAAGTAACCATGGGAAAGAAGGGAACATTTTACTAACTTCCCTTGTATTTACTGACTTCAGAAAACAGTTCTCTTTTCCGTAGGACTTGTTTGACAATTTGTACTTGGAAAACTCAAAGTGTGAAATTTTTCTACAAGCAGAAGTATGCAGAACAAACTATTTTAGACACAAAGAAATTTCACAGGGTTAGTATTTGTTTATATAGAGCGGTCTATTATGCATCTTGTTGTTTAGATAAGCAAAATATCTGAATAAAAAAGCAAAAATGTTTGAGGAAAAGCTTAACTGCCTCAGACATACTCGGATTTTCTCAGATAGTTTGGTAAGAGACCATTTAATGAGAGCTACCTTGTGGTGGTCACTGAACTTCAAACTTTGGTTACATTATCTAATAACCCCCCTAAATTTTGTTAACTAATAATTACGATTTCATTGTACTAGTTAAGCTACTGAAGCTCAAATGGTTTAGTAAATTCTTTCTATGTTCCAAAGTCATAAGTGGTTGAGCCGATATTTGAACTCAAGGCTCTTTGATTTAAAAACCTTATACTTTTCATAAAATATTCAGAGAAAAAACTCATGGACCTGGACAACAGTGTGGTGATTGCCAAGTGGGAGGAGGGTAAAGGGGGATAAGTGCTGATGGAAGGAGACTTGACTTGGGGTGGTGAACACACAATACAGGGTACAGACGATGTGTTGTAGAACTGTGCACCTAAAACCTGCATAGTTTTGTTAACTAGTGACACCCCCATAAATTCAATAAAAAGGAAAGAAAAAAAGAGGCTTCAATTTTATTTGCTAACTCATAGCTACAGTTTAAATAACATTAAATTAATCGAGACAGCAAACACAGCGCTGGGACTTGGGGATATTAGTCAATCAAAACAATTCAAAATGATGTAAGTAGAGATTTGGGGGCCCACTTTAAAAAACAGAAGCTATATTTTTCTTGAAAATGTATTACTAAACTAAAAAAATTTTTTTAAATTATTACTATTTAATTAAGCACCCAAGAAGCTGACTTAATCTAAGAAATAGAAAATAAATAAATACTATCTGAAAATAAATATTGATTTTCACATTCTTGCGAAATCAATTTAAACAATATTAATTTAGCCCTGGCTGATGTGGCTCAGTGGTTGGAGCATCGGCCCCCATGTCGAAGGGTCGCGGGTTCAGTCCCCAGGCAGGGACATGTACCTGGGTGGCACGTTGGATCCCCAGCCCTGGTCGGGACGCATGGAGGAGGCAACCAATCGATGTGTCTCTCTCACATCGGTGTTTCTTTCTCTCTGTCTCTTCCTCCCTCCCTTCCACCCTCAGGTGAGGATTAACAACAATCAAAAAGCAATATTAATTTAGGAAAAATATTTATTAATTGGCATGATAATGTAGATGACCAAGTAGCAGGAATCTAACTCCCAAGTCCACAGAGGTAAGATGCTTTTTCCTGGTTGCCTCTCCAGTCCCTCCAATTTTTGCTATAACAAAAGTTCACTTTGGTGGATCAATTTTTATCTCATCTGTGTGAGTCCGATATTATTCTGAAGCAGGAAACTTGACATTATTGACATAATGATCCTGTGTAAAGTTTTCAGGATGCAAAGGAAGTAGAAGTTTTAAAAAGTTTTTTTTTTTTTTCATTGTTCTTCTCGTTGTCCATCATGCATAGGAATGTTTTTCTTTTCCATTTTTCCTTTCTGTTTAATTTCCATAAGTTACTGGCCATTTTCTCTCCTCTTCATACGTTCTGGCCTAACCCCCCCCTCCCTATTTTTTCTTATTGATTTCAGAGAGAGGAAGGGAGAAGGAGAGAGAGATAGAAACATCGATGAGAGAGAACATAGACTGGCCACCTCCTGCATGCCCCCCACTAGGAATCTGGCCCACAACCTGGGCATGTGCCCTGACCGGGAATCGAACCAGCGACCTCTTGGTGCATGGGTCAACGCTCAAACACTATTTTTCTTCCTTCACAGCATATTAAAAGTGATTCTTTACTGGGAAAAATGGTAATGCTTCAAAGATCTACATTTGTTATGAACTTTAGCCTTGCTGAAAATAAATAGAGAATTAATTACACAAGAGAACCAAGAGCCAAGAGAGCCAAGGGCACCGAGAGAGTGAGCTCCTTGGTCTCAGGACTATGTATCTCCAAATTTTCTCAGGCTTGCAGTGGCCCTGCCCCATCTAGCCAGTGGTCTCTGTTCCCAGGTCTGACTAACAGGCACCTTCCCTACGTCACCCCAACTTCGCTGCACATGCACCCATCTCCCCTTTGTCCAGTCCCTTCCCCCAGGGATTTTCAGGGAATAGACGGGTGGTTTCCTAGGGAGTGTAAAATTGCAGCTTCTTGGTGAAGCTGCCCAGATGGCCCTGCTTATAAGGTCTGGCCTTTCCTTTGCTCCTTTCTTATTATTAACTAGCTAATTGTGATGGTATCCAAATGACTTATAAATTTGGCTAAATTATAATAGCATAAGGTTTTGGATTGACATAAGTAGAATTAGTGAGGTTTTTCTTTTTTTCAATAAAAAATGGAAGAAAAAAAAACAAGCACATGCTTTGTTTGGTGTGTGTGTATGTGCTACTTAATTATAATAGAAGAATAAAAATAGACCACAGATAATAACTAACGACCTTTCAATGTTCGGCTCTGTGTGTGTGTGTGTGTGTGTGTGTGTGTGTGTGTGTGAGAGAGATTTAAGAGCACAGATGGGAGAGGAGAGATCACCTTACTCATAGGAAAAAGGAGAGATGAGCAGCCCCAAATCAGAAGGCTGTAGTTAGGAACAGTGGCTACTAGGAGACCACCTCACTGGAAAAAATGATGGGAGGATATTTAATGTTTGAAATGAAAAGATAGCTGACTTACAATTGGTTAAGTCTGGGTTTAAATGTATTCACTAAGCACCAGCTAGGTACAGAGCCAACATATTGAAGTCCCAAAATTCATCAGGAACACAAGGTTTTAAACATGTTTATCATCTATAATTAGTCCTCAGGTGTTCACAAAAAAAGAAAAGGACTCCTCTAGATCAGGGGTCAGCAAACTGGTCCACCTGCCTGTTTTCTAAATGAAGTCTGTTGGAAGGCAGGCAGGTCCACTCGTGTATGTAGTGCCTATGGCTGCTTTCAACTAAGAGCAGAGCCGAGTAGGCGCAGCAGAAACCAAATGGCCCTGGAGCCTGAAATGTTGACTGTCTCACCCTTTAAGATAAAATCCGCTCATCACTAGTCTAGACCAGGGTTTCTCAAACTCAGCACTTCTGACATTCTGGGCCACCTCGTTCTTTATTTCATGGGCTGTCCTGTGCACCACCAGTTCAGTTACACTTCCGCAGTTGTGCCGACCCGCATGTCCCCAGCAGTCACCAAATATCCCCTGGGGAATAGCATCACTCCTGATTGAGAACCACTGCTCTAGACAAGTTATTTTATTTTTTTTTTTGGTAACTTGCTATACATTTCTGACACAAAATGCTATTTTGTGTCAACCTATATAGCATCATATGAAAAAGAGAACTTGAAATTTTTACTGAATATGTAGAAATAATCATAAAGTGACTTCTACAAGCTATCACCTCTACCTCTGCCCAGCAAGACACACCTGGACTCGGACCCTCTGCCTTCCCTCTCTCACATTAGGTGTCAGCCCTTCTCTGAAAGGCTAACTTCCCCGTCCCTGCACAATCTCACCCCCTCTCTTCCACTCACGGCCACCACTGCAACAACTCCCCCCACCGTCACCCATGCTATCACCAATGTTTCTTTCTTTACCGGATAACTTATTTCTCTCATCTTAATAAATTAAACTACTTTCTTTCTTACATCTCCTCTTTACTGCTCACATGTCTTTGACACCATTTACAGGATGCCTTCTGGAGAGATACTAATCTTCAAGAATTATGACGAACCTCAAACAAGGTAAGAAATCCATGCCTAGATCTAGAATATGAAGACAACGAGCACGGATGACAGAGTTCATCTCAAAAGCAGGCAGAGATAAAAACACAGGTGATCCACAAAGGACAGATAACAGACGGACAGCCGGTTTCTCACAGCACGAAGGAAAGCCAGAGGAGAGTAGGATATCATTGAAGTATTTGGGGAGCACTTCCTACCAGGAGCCCTCCTACTGAAGAGTTCTCGCCTCTTGTGGTGTCCAGGAGGGACAATGACAGTAGCATACCTGTCCTTACTTCACAGGGCAATGAAGTTTTTAATTTCCAGCACTCAGTGTCATAAGGTTAATATTTTTCTTGGTTCATCTTGAATTTCTAACCACATAATCACTTTTTGCATTTTGGTAAGTATATATGACATTAAATAAATGTAGTCATATAGTTGCTAATCTTTTCATTTTTAACACTTTGATAGTTTAGTATCAAAGCAAAAAAACCATTGAGTAAACAAAAGTGTTATAACTAGTAGAATATTCTAGGATCAAAGATATATTTGAACTGTTCATTGTACTAATCTATAAATTGTGAACAAATTTACTTTTTACTTAAATATATAAGTGGTAAAATCTTTGAATTTATTACTATTAAACCAGTGGTTGTTTATAATCAATATTTGAGGCCACTATAGACAAACAGGCAGGTCAATGACACACAGCTGAATATGTGTTGTTGTTTTTTTAATATTTTTCCTTTATTGATTTTAGAGAGAGAGGAAGGGAGAGGGAGAGAGACAGAAACATCGATGAAAGAGAACATCGATTGGCCGCCTCCTGCATGCCCCCCACTGGGGATTGGGCCCATAACCTGGGCATGTGCCCTGACTGGGAATCAAACCGGTGACCTCTTGGTGCATGGGTCAATGCTCAACCACTGAGCCACACCAGCTGGGAACAGCTGAATATATTTTAGAAAATAAAATTATTCAGCAACTGTCAGTTATCAGGAGCGTAAACTTATTACATTTGTGCTTGATAAATTTAAAAAATATTTGATGCTCAATATCTATCTGTAGCTCTAGATAAACATATATTCAAATTGGTACTTTTATGTTATATATGTGGCAAAATGAAATTTTTTTCTCTCTTCAAATTTTTCCACTCAATGGTGTTTAGACACACACACACACACACACACACTCCTTTCCCCCGATCCTTCAGACTCTGGTCAATGCTAAACTAGAATATGCAAAGAAGAAATCTCAGGCTTTGGCAAAGCAGAGAAAGGAGTCGGATTGTGCTATAAAAAGCATTCTACTAGGTTTGTCTCTCTCAAGAATGTCTCTCTTTGAGAACCAAAAGAACTAAAGCACCACCCCCACCTAGATTCCATCAAAGGGACGACCAAATGGGAACAGTGCTGGTGTAGCCTCGGCCCCTCGCTGCTACCAGCCTCAGCAGAACACTCGTGTAGACACAAAGGACTGCTTTTGAAAGGGAAGATGAGGAAGGCTTTGCCCATGTTAAGTGGTGGGACTTGCAGACCAGGTACCATCCAGGAGATGTCAACTGAAGACAGTTGGGCCAATCACTGTGGAGTTCAAAAGGTTTAGATTTGAAAATCATCAAATCTGGTTTTTCTGTAGGTGAAAAGTACATGTGATTATCCGGTTAGATGGCCAGAATGAGTGGAGAAGACCATGGTCAAACTGGTGCCCTGGTATCAAAGGGCCCAAGGCTGAGAAGGAGCATGTATTCATTCGTTTGACAAACGTTTGAGTGTCTTGTCTGTATGATGCACTGAACTTGGTAATGGGAAGACAACTAAGATGTGGTCCATGCCCTGGAGTTGTCCGGTTGAAGTCAGCCCCTCACCATTAATGGAAGAGTAGGAGGAAGCAGTAGAAGGGAAGACATGAGAAGCAAGAGTTTCAAGTGTCACAGAGAGCTTGAGTAAGATAAGTACAGAAAAATACCCATGGAGTTGGCCTTTGAAAGGTCCTTGCTGGGAGTGGTATCTTTGCCATTGTTGCAGGGCCAAATGGCTGGCCACGCACCATGAATGAGACATGAGCTTGCAGAGTGAGAGTAAACTACATTTTCAAGAGGCTTGACCTGACGATCCAAGAGATATGGTGGGATGGAGACAGTGAGACGGCAGCGAGGGGAGGGCAGTGAAGCACAAACGGAGCTCCCTGTTATTGCAAGAGGGAGACGATACTTACATTTACATGCTGAGGGGAAGCCGCTGTGGTGGTGGAATTTGTACAAAGCAATAAACACTGACTGAGGCGGCGCATTTCCCCTAAGGGGAAGGAGAGAAAGATGAGGACTCCAGGGAACTGGAACACGGGGTTAACTCGGTAATCTCGTAGGAGTAAGGAAGAAAAGGGGGAGTAAAGACAACTACACATGCAGAAAATGTTGGGATCAATGTGGGTGGAAAAATGCTGGGTTGTCTTGCTGAGGCCTCTGTTTTCTGTGACATTAGAAGCAAGTCTCCCTGCTGAGGAGGGATGGGGTGCACTAGACAGTTAAGGAACACGGAGTAGCTGAGTAGCTCTGCATGTCCTTTAGTGTTTTGTCGAGAAAATACTTTCATGGCAGTCAGTCTTATCAGCCCCTGTTGGCACTCAATGAGAACAATGAGCTAAAGTACCCACGCAACCTTTGGTACCAGGAGTCCCTAGGGCCCATGGTATACCTACCTCCTGATGGTGGCACCTGCAATTCCAATAAAGCACTGATCAAAGGTGAGGGCAGAGCTGAATAATGGTAGACAGTGGCAATGTGAATACAATAAAAAGATGCTATTTTTAGGAAGTATTTCAGTAACCTAAGACTTGCACTGCCCTCAATTTCTCAGCTCCTGTTTCTCTCATAACTAATTTTCTATTAGTGTTAAAGATACAAAGTTTGACCATAATGTACCATTTAATGTTCGTCCCTATACAAACATCATCTCCATTCCCAGGCTTTCCAGAAATGTTTGGTTGAGTGGGAAAGACAGGAGGAGATGTTAGAGTCAACACGAAGAGAATGGTAAACAACCCAAGTCTATTCTGTGCCCCACTCATTAATGGGTGACTGTCATTGCTGAACCATTCATTTGTTGCATGATTATGAATTATTGAAAGTGCTTATGAGCTGTGATGTTGTAATCAGTTTTGTCTTATTTTTAATTTTACACATGGATAAGTTTTTAATGCAGAAGAAAGCAAAGATAAATGAGGAAATTAGTGGTAGGTCTACTCTGCAGCACGAAAGGAGACAGATGCTCTGACATTCCTGTTACAACAGCACAAGGTTGATGGGCAAGTGAACACAAAACAAAGCACAAGTGAAAATTTCACAACCCTATCTAGATTAATGATATTGAACTCTGTGAAAATTTTATATAGTAAACATTTCAAATCGAGATATAGCTTGTGCCATAAAATTCATTCTTTTTAAGTATAAAGTTCACTACTTTTTAGTACATTCACAAAATATTTTCACCACCTAAAAAGAAACTCCATACCCATAAATAGTAACTCCCCATATCCCTTGTACCTCAGCCCTTGGAAACCACTAATCCACTTTACTTCTCTTTGGATTTGCCTATTCGGGACATCTCACTTAAATAGAATAATGCAAAATGTGGCCTTTTGTGTCTGGCTTCCCTCACATAGCACAATGTTTCAAGGTTCAGCCAAGTCATAGAATGTATCAGTACTTCATTCTTTTTTGTTACCAAATAACATTTTATTGTATGAATATACCACCTTTTGTTTATCCATTGATAAACAAAGATGATGTCAGGCTGGATGAGGGTGGGACCTAAAATCAGTGACTGGTGTCTTCACATGAAAAGAAGAGGACTCACAGACACGGACACAGAGAAAAAGACCATGTGATACAGAGGCCGGGACCGGCATGTGCAGCTGCAAGCCAAGGAGTTCCAAGGAGGGTCAGAAGCCAGCAGAAGCCACGAAGAAGCAAGAAAGCATTCTCCTTAGAGACTTCAGAGGGACATGGCTCTTCTGACACCTTGATTTCAAACACACTACAGAGCTGTGAGAACATAATTCCTATTGTTTTAAGCCACTCAGTTTGTGGTGATCTGATAGGAAAGCCCTAGGAAACAAATACATCTTAATTTATAACAATCTAGTTCACAATGGTACCAACTTAATATTAAGAGTATATAAAAACCATACTCCTAAATATCTCCTTTCCCTCTCCCTTCCATTGTGTTGTTATTATTATATAAATTACATCTTTATACATGAACGCATATTTATAATTATTGTTTTATATAGTTATCGAATAGGAGGAAAAAGAAGTTACAAGAATTGCATCTATACTCTCTTTTATACTTACCTATGTAGTTACTCTTACTAGCGCTCTTTATTTCTTCTTGTGAATTTGATTTACTGTCTAGGTTCTTTCTAACGGATTCATTCATTCTCAGAGGTCCCTGTGTGTGTGTGTTGGGGCACAATTTCAATACAGCTTCTCTGCCTAAAAGCCTCCAGGTCAGCCGGGGTTTAGAGCCTTCTCGGGTCTCTCCTAGCATGCATACAACCCTACGCATGCACATGGACTTACAAATCACCAGTCATGTGTCAGAGCTTTCCAAAGTCCCCTGTGGACATGGCAGTCCTCGGCTTTTCCTTCCAAATTTTTTCATTAGACTATTTTTCGCCCAGCCATTGTCACTGCCTCACACAGCTCCAAAATCAAACAACTACCACTGATCATTTTCAATAAATGCCCCCGGATAAAGGCTGTTGACATTGGGTGAACCCTGAATCAGGTCATATAAAGACATGCTGTGCAAGTGGAGTTGGCGAGGAAGCTGCCAGACAGTTTAAACAATTACATTTCTCTGAGAACGGGACTTTGAATTACCTCCAACCCATCCTGCCCCGTTTGCTGCTAGGCTGCCGGCTGTCACCGTGATCGCAAGCTGTTGGTTTTCAAGATTTCCATGGAGCTTGAGGGAGGGGGATGGAATCGGGGTAAATTAAAAATGTCACAAAGCTTGCTGTTCTCACTGAGATTCAGCCATCCTCTTCAATCAACGTTTCCTGGATTTGGGGTTAATTTCCTGAGTTAGAAAAATGTTAATTTGGACTCTTTGCCAGCACTCTCATTGCTTTTGTAGGAAGAAAAAAAAAGGTTATTTGAGGTTTTTACTCTGACATACTCAATAATGTCACCCCCATAGATTGAAATTTTAAATAATGAAATCGATGTATCTGTGCTCATGACTCTAACAGCACATTCTAGTGAGGTCTCTCGTTTTCCTCCTCTCTCCTGGTGCTCTTCATTCTGCTGTTTCATTGCCCATGCGCCCCTTCGCTGGAGAGAGAAAAAAGAAAAGCAAAGGATATAAAACTCAAATTGACCTTGACCTTTCACTTCTCTTGAGTTGCTGTGGTAAAAAAAAAAAAAAAAAATTCATGATGATCGAGTTGAGTCTGATGACGAAATGAAAGATTTGAAATAACTAGACGTATAATTTGTCATGTTATTTGTATCCTCTGTCATCATATGTTTTTTAAAAAGGATTAAAGGTACTCATATCATAAGTACAATATCTACTAAGATGTAGTCTAGTCAAAAATGATTGATTTTATTTTGTTTTCAGGTAGTACCAGGGGTGCAGGAGGAAACGACATAAGGAAGCAATGAAAGGGAGAGGGTTCTCACAGAAGTCCGATCTGGGCTGTTCAATAAGCTGGTGTCATAAAAAAGGATTGTGCTAGTTTAAAACATACCTATAATATGTAACAACCAGATGTAATATGTGGGCTTGGATTAGATACTGCATTAAACAAAGCATTCGTAAAGAACATTTTGTAGAATAACTGGAAAAAAATTGAATATGACCCAGGCAGTAGGTGGGATAAAAAATTTAGTGAAATAGAAAATAGAAATTATTGATTAGAAAAAGCGACTCCCAAAATGATATTTATAGTATAGTATCATTTTGGGGGGGGGGAGTTTATTAAAAAAATCTAGAAATATAAAAACTTAAGTATTAAGTGTGATTACCATTGAGTAATAAAAATTTGATGCTAATATTTCCTTTTTTTAATGTTCTATATATATTTATTTTTTCTTTATTGTTTTTAGAGAGAGAGAGGAAAGGAGAGGGAGAGCTAGAAACATCGATGAGAGAGAACATCGACTGACCGCCTCCTGCATGCCCTGCACTGGGGATTTGACCCACAACCTGAGCATGTGCCCTGACCAGGAATCAAACCGGCAACCTCTTGGTGTGTGGGTCGACGCTCAACCACTGAGCCACACCAGCTGGGCAATATTTCCCATTTTTATCTATTTTCCTATTTTAACATCTTGAAACACGTACTTCTTAGAACAGCATTTTTATCTCATGTTCCCACATTAACAAGAATTTTTGATGATGTTCACTTTCAAAACTTCCCAGGAATATACTTAGATTATTCATGATATATTTTCACATCAATAAGACTGACTTGATAAAAATTCCTTTATCCCTTTTGGTAGTACAATCTGTATGGATTTTAAAGCAATATTCCCAATAATTTCAGGCATTTTTGTTACTAACTAAAGAATTCACTTAATTTGTCAGCAATTTTGATCACATTTGCCCACCTCATAATATTTCATTTGAAGCCTGCCTCTCAGACCTTCTCTCCCATTTGACCAAAGATCACAGTGGCCTTTTCTAGCCACAGCCACAGCTCCTCGTAACAGAGGCCTCACAAATGCCAACTTCCCTGTCACCCGTTCTGGGGAGTCGCTAATGAACTGAGCTAGAGTGTAGTCTCCCATTTGTAAAATGGGGACGAGAGTTCTATTTCTTCAGTCCAAAAGGCCTGAAGTCATCCTCGCCTCCTCTTTTTCTCTTATACTTTGCTGGATTACTTACCGCAATAGTCTGGAAATAGGTTTCCTTGCTCTATCCCTCACCTACAACCTGTCCTCAACGCAGAGCCTGGGGTGAGGCATGCTCAGAGCCATGTAATGACTCCCCATTTCACATAAGCCAAAGTCTCACAGAACTTTCAAGGCTCTGCGTGATGTGGTCTCCCATGACCTCTCATCATCTCTCTGACTATTTCCCCATCATTCACTCCTCTCCAGACACACTGGCTTTCTCGCTAGTCCTTGAAAATACTTGGCACACTCTTGTCTCAGGGCGTTTGTACTTTCCACGACCCCCTGCCTGGACTACTCTTCCCCTGGACCGCCACTTTGCTAACTTCTTCCAGTCTTTGCCCAAATGGTATCTTCTTAAGGAGGCTTTCTCCGATCACTTTTTAAAATTTCAAGCTGCCACTCATCCTCTCCTTCCTGATTCCTCTTTCTCCCAGTGTTCACTTTCCATAGCATTTCCTTTCCACAGCTCATCTTTGACCAGAGATAAAGAACATTTCAGGATAAAAGGATAAATTCCTCAGGAAGACATAATAGTAAAGGGATATACACCTGTTATGAGCTTAAAAATACCCGAAGAAAAAATTGATAGAACTAAAAACTATCAATCATCGATAGAGCAAGTGCAAAAGATGCCAGTAAGGATACATGACATGTGAGTGACATTTACTACATGCTCTAACCCCAACTGCAGAGCCACATTCTGTCCCAGTGTACGTGGACTTTCACCAAGTCCATGCTGGCCCCTAACATGAAGTCATGATAAATTTCAAAAGGTTGAAATCATACAAATTATATTGTCTGAACACATTAGGATTAAAAATGAGTAACAACTCCTATCTATAAAATTCTCCCCATTTGGAAATTTAATAACATACTTCTAAATAAATAAGATAAGGGGATCAGAAGGGAAATCAGATAATATTTTGAACTGAATGATAACGAAATACAACTTGTCAAAATTTGTGCAACTGAGGCAGTGATTAGAGGGAAATGTGTATCTTTAAATGCATATATTATAAAAGAAAAAAGGTTTGAAATCAGTGACCTAAGTTTCCACAGTAAGAAGCTGGTAAACAAAGGGCAAATTAAACACAAGGCAGAAACAGAGGAAATAATAAAGCTCAGAGGCAAAAACTCAAACAGCATGTAACCGACAAACAAGAAGAAAATTAACAAAGCTAAAGTTGATGCTTTGAAGAAAATTAATAAGTGCATAAGCCCCTATCACAAGTAGTAAAGAAAGACAGAAAAAGAACACACCAATTACTAATATCAGCAATGAAAGATGGGCATTCACTACAGCTCCTGTAAACATTAGAAGGATACTAAGGAGTCCCTTTTCTACCACAGTGCTTCCCTGCCTGGTGCAGCTCCTCCCTGCTGTCCTTACAACATGAGATGCTCCCCACCCTCCCCTGCTGCTAAAGAAACACTCAGGAATGACGTTCTAGCACCTAGACTGCATTGCTACTGAGAAATACAGCATGCATGACTTTTGGTCATGAAATTCTCCAACTCATCACATACCTTCAAAGCCTCCTAATTTATGTCTTCAGGGCGATTATCCAGATGTTAAACTGAACATCTTAATTGGCGTTTTTTGTGGCTCAGCCCCTACACTGAGTTACATTCAAGGAAGCATGGCTCAGGAGCCAAAGCGATTTTAGCACAAGAATTCCAAGCTCAATCTGTCTCTTCTAAAAAACATCACAGGATACCACATCATAAGCTACATCAACATTGCCCGAAACAACCTTTTCTCTCCTCCCCAGCCCTCTCCTACCATTCAGATACCGTGGGCCCTACATTTTCCTAAACTTTCCCCTGCTCCCCAGCCCTGGCCTTGCGTATTTTACTTCATTCTACCCCAGCAAACATCCTTGAGAGGAAGGGTCACCACTGCGTCTGCCTCCCACTGGCCCACTGTGGGAAAGCTGCAGTCTTTTCCTGGTCCTCCTGTGAGCCCAAGTTCAACATAGAGGCCTTTCAAGAATATAATTCTTTTGTTCTGACTCAGTTTATTTTAAGAAATTCTTATGTAAATTTTCTGGAGAACAAAATTCATTCTGTTTTCACTCTTCAAAAAAATAAAAAAGCAGAAAATAATTTGGAATGGTCTCTAGTTGTTAATATTCAAGGATTTTTGTCACAAAAGTCTAAACAAGGGAGAAGGGACTATCAGATTTGGAAGTTTCCCAGGCATTTGTGGCAGATTTAAGTGGACATGATTCTCCCATTCCTATATATGGACACACTCATTTGCAAGAGACTTGACTGTTCCCCCTGTGGAGCGATAGGGTCTATTTCTCCAACCCCCAAGTCTGGGGTTGGCCGTATGACTGCTTTGGAAAGTGAGGCATTAACAGATGTGACAAGCAGTGGCTTGGAAAGGGCCGGCACTTTGGGGCTTACTCTCTTGCTGTTCTTCCTTCTGTCTTTTAAATAAGCCTGGGCTAGCCTTATGGATGATGAGAAACGTGGCCTAATCATGCCCATCACCCCAGCCAACAGCCTGCCAACTGTCCAATGTGTCAGTAAGGCTGTCTTAGATTATCTGACCTCCAGCTGACCCATCTGCTGACCACAGATGAGTGAGCCAACCAGGCAGAGATCAGCCAAGTCGGGCCAGACCAGAATAGCCCAGCCAACTAATCATGAGTTAATTAAACTTGTTTCAAGCCACAAAGCTTTGGAGTGGCATGTTATGCAGCAAAAGCTAACTGAAACAGCATTACAAATTATTCAATCATGGCTTTTGATTAGTTCAACAGACACCCACTGAATGCCTTCTGTGTGTAAGGCCGTCTGCTAGGCATAGGGACCCTAAGCCAAAAATAAGACAGTTTGTACCTAGAGGGGTCCCCAACCTAACAGTGGTACATGGATACCGACAAATAGTTAACGCCAGTGTAGTGCGATGAATAATGAATAAGTTTATGATAAAAAAAATATATAGGGACATAGACAAGCATGATTCATTGGCTTGGGATGGTCTAGGAAAAAAAGTAAGTGACATCAGAATTGGATCCTCACCAATTAACTAAACATTATGAGGCAAGTAAGTTGTGGGAGGGCATTCCAGGCAAAGGGAAAGCATACGTAAAGGCTCAGAGACATAAAAGGATATAAAATGTTGCAGCCTCAGAGAGGATGGAGAAGTGATGATGAAGCAAATATGGTTCAAATAACCTATTTGGAAAGAAGTCCTAACTATTGTAGAAATACCACAAAATGAGTAAGAGACCACTAAAGTGAAAAATGACAATAAACTTGTTTGAGTTTGAATGATCACAGCTATTTTCCTTCCTCCCATTCTCTCTGACATTGGCCCCTGCTGCAATGCAAGTCTCTTATCCACTATGTTTATTCTGATAGTTTATACTATCAGCCTCGTTCTGTCAAGCTCATTTAATTATACTTACTGTCGTTCAAGTTGGAGCATATACATACTTTGATTGGATACACACCCCCAATGAAAGGCACGGTAATTTGCAAAGCAATTTATCATTTTTTTCACACTGATTTCAAGCAACAATTGTCCAAAGTCAACTCCTTAAAACAAACATGGTAGAAAATAATTGGTTTAAAATACAGGTATCCCCCACTTTTCAAAGGTTCATGTTACCCTACTTCATTTTATGAAAGACCTACATCAGTACCTGTTTCTGCTAACAGAAAGAAATCTGAAGATTTTCACTTCTACAATTAAAGGTGAAAAGCGACCATAGTGTTCAGCACTGGTTTTGCAGAAAGCGGCTATAGAGGCAGCACGCACCCAAGCAGAGGGTGGCCCTCAGCCTGAAGTCCCATCGCTCTGAACCGTCAGTGAGCATCTGTGCTTTATCTCCGTTTATTTTGTACATTCATTAGCAAGATGTATCCTAAGGTATCAGAAAAGCCTAAGAGAGCTCATAAGGGTGCTAGGCTTAGTATAAACCTGGACGTAAGTAAGCGTCTCCATTATTGTGAATAAAATGAAAACACTGCCCGTGCACTGGACTTGCCTATGTTCACCATTCACACTATTTACACACAGAGAAAAAGGATCTTGCAAGCTGCTGAAGTTACTACCGATTCTGCTAACAGTCAGCATCCAGTAATGGAAAGTCTGTTGCTTGAGTGGATTGGCAGGTGTTCCATTAAGTTATACTTAAGGAGAAATTTGTTAGCCTTTTTAATAAGTGAAACTACACTGTACATATATTATTTCTACTTCTACAGGCTGTGTTTATCACAACATTCTTACTTTAGGTTTTATGCGTTATTTGGTAGGTTATTTTTTTTGGTCTGGGAATGCTGAAAATTAGTTCCATACAAATTAATGGTCATTGCTTTTTCACTTTACACCATTTCAACTTGCAACGTGTTTCATAGGAACACTCTACTTTTGGATGATGGGGGGAACCTGTAATTTCCTTTCCCAAAGTCATGAAAGTAAACTTAATTGTTCATAAATGCATTCCTCAAGTATTATAATAGACTATTTTTAGTCATGTGTATTTTATTGAGAGTTATGGGAAGAACCACGTAAAGTGAATCTTTGCCTAAAGCATCTCCTTCTCTGGAACTTGTCCATGTACCTGGCGTAGTTACCAGATACACAGTAGGAGGAGGGAGAGGGGGAGGGGAAGAAGTAGTGATTCCTGTGTAACCTCAGGCATGTCACAACCTTCCAGAACCAAGCCTACACAGTGCAGGGCATGGGCGCTCTATAAATGCTTGTTAAATGTACACCCTGACAAACTCAGCTTTGATTTCTCCAAATATAAAATGAGAAACTAAATGACCATTAAAGTACCTACCAATCCCAAGATTCACATGTTTTTCCCACAAGACAATACAAAAGAATACAAAATGTATACATTCGTTCAATTTATTTAGTCTTATCTAACACATCATTGTATTTGTTCTTTAAAAGGAAAACAAAGTATAAAACTATAAAAAATAGTTCTGAAAATTATAATTTTTTTTTCAAAACATGATATTAAATACGGACCTTTAAATTGACATGTGCCACAAGGAATCATAAAAAAATGTAAAGGGTGAAAAATGAACATTGCCATTGAAGCCAATTACTCACTGTCACAGCCGCTCAATTCAGTGGCATTTAATACATTCACAATGTTGTGCAGTCCACGTTATCTGATTCTAGTATACTTTCATCACCAAAGGAAACCGGTACCCATTAACAGTCACTTCCCCAGCCCCTAGCAACCATTAATCTGATTTGTCTCCATGGACTTCCCTATTCTGGATATTTCATGTAAATGGAATCATACAATATGTGGCCTTTTCTGTCTAGCTTCTTTCACTTAGTATGTTTTCCAAGAAAAACCATATCCTTTCACATTTAAAAAGAAAACAATTGTTAATGTAAATCGTGAAAAAGAGATACAGTGACATCTGAGGTAAGTGAGGTCAGTGCAACTACCTTTCAGAATGCAATTCAAGTTTTCAGGACTGATTGGTGCTTAAATACTGATCAAATGAACAATACAGCTTTAACATTTAAATGCAGTACAAAAAATCTTTAGAATTCATGTCCACCAAATTATTAATCATTCAAAGCAATTTATTTTCATAGGTCATAATTTTCATCACAAAGCTATTGGAATGTTGTAGGGAATCAATACTATTCTCCACTTTATTACAAATCTCTTTCTAATACAGGTAACAATTTTAAAAAGTTATCAATTGGTATAAAGCCATTCGGTGACATAATCAAATATTCACTGGGTAGTTCTACTCTTGACTGGATGGATGTAGTACCCATTATGGCTTCCTTTTCTATGGTCTCATTTCTTTTAATCAAATAATATGGTTAAACCTGAATGATGATACTTTAATTTTTCAATGCTACAAATTTTTGAGCTGAGAGACTTTAAAAGAAGTTGAAGTTACTTAATCAAATATAAACTCACAGATCAAAATTACTAATCAGGCTGATTAGCAAAACAAGTTTTTTAAAACTATATATTTAATGTAGGTTTTTTTATCACCTGGTCAGAAAATTGAAGTTATGGGATAAACAAGCAATAATGACAATTAATGGGGAAAGGAGGATTTCAATGAAGAAAGCATATAGGACAGCAAAAGGCAGGATCTTCTTTTTTCACCTTCAATCTTTTGAGTAATAACAAATTATTGCTACAGTTCTTATATTAGACCACTGAATAATAATGTAACAGTTAATGTTACTCTTTGACCGGAAGGGGTATAGAAATCTAACTCTAGTCAGTCCCTCTGCCAAGGAATGAACCAACACATATCAACCTATTGACCTTTTTAAAGATATTGTCTGAGAAAAAAAAGTTCTAATATTTTATATTAGAAAAAGGTAAAAAAAAAAATTAAACCTGATGAATCTGCTTTTACTGGGAAAGGGTAATTTGACCTGATGATTTGGTCAATCTTAAAGAGTTCAACAGAAATTCAGTTTTATTACTTTCAAACACATACACTATTACCACCACTAGAACTAACTATGCATTGAATCATTTCCTATCATACTTGCATGCAAATGGGCTACTAAATGACTTGGGGGTGCTTGAGATTTTATTGGTGTTAGTGAAAAAGAAACATATTTACTTTGTTTTTCAGTTGGCCTTAGAAATGCTTTTCTTCATAGTAAAGAATAGTCACTTCAGTCCAGCAAGTCAAGAAGATTAAAAATATATAAAATAGAGATTCATGTCAGTGAATTTTTACTGTATTTCTATAAAGCATTTTATGAATCATTCTTGTAACCTATTTCTTTGTAGTTTATTAAATTAATGAAAAGTCATTCCGCACATATATATTGGAACACCAAACATTCTGAATAAAAAATGTCAGTCTTGACATGTTCTAAGGTAAAAATGCACCTCAAGATTAATACATCTCAAGATGTATTAAAATCTATTTGGCCAATTTATGGAGATTATACATGCAAATAAATATACATATAAACAATGAGTTTAGAGAATTTTACCATTCACAGATGCATTAAAATACTTGAATACTTTCAGCAAAAGACCCTAGTTTTTGCAAAGGATTTTCAGAGCAACAAACCATGCTTAGTTAATTTCTACTTTTTGGTGTTACCCAAAATTCTTTCCAAACACTTATGAGGAATCAGATATTCTAGGCAACGATGTTTTCCAAAGTAATTTCCTTACGTCTAAATGTCCCTTCTCTTTCTGTATTTGTAACGGAGAAAAGTGAACCATGTCAGGAGATCTTTCCATCAAACACCTCCACACACTCATCAGGACCAAAACTCAGAGAACCGCAGTTTTTCATCCATAAAGTGGAAACATGGAAGGACATCTTCTGAACTTACTTTGATCCTTTTGAGTAAATCAAAGAAAATAATTCCAGAAAAGGTGACTTTAAAAAGAAACCATCCTTCCTCTTCCCTTATTTAGAAAGTTTACTCCTTTAGAGTTGGCCTCAACTTCTACATCTCGTGTTTTTGTTTGAAATCAGGTTTGGATCAAATCCTAATGAATCCCATATTGAATTATTTTAAACAGAATGGACAAGTCACTGTTGGTTTTCCTTAACAGCATAACTAATATTCTCTTCCTAGGCCTCATGAGCACGTTAAGTAAGATTACTTAGAACAGTATTTGGCTGATGGGCCAAACACATATCAAAGAAATTCTTTCCATCAAAGGCTTTGTCCAGCCTTTTGAAAAGAATGAGGGCCATTGCTTTCTTTCTACTGCAATTTAAACTCTCACCTCTGCAGGTCCCAGTCCTATCACCTTCCAATGTGGTGTGTCATGCATGAAACAAACAGAATTTGTAATATTTGCACAATTATTCCTTAGAAAACTTTAAAAATTAATAAACCCCAAGACTTCTTGAGATGCAAAACTTAAATGTTTTGCTTCTAAATGTCAAACACTGCATTCAAAGCACCAGAGGTAAAAATCTGTTATCAGTATAATAATAAAACTACCCTGTCTTCAAGGGATATGACAGTTCTTTTGAAAACCCCATTATCTTCAACATCACTAGGACCCCAATATCCAATGTTAAGGGATAGTGGATAACAGCAACAATATTGATGGGGTATGCAACACAGGATCAAAGCCCCCAAAATGCTATTGATAAACCAACAACTCAACCTTTAAAATCTCTCACTGATAGGGTTGAGCGGATTCCTACAAATATTTTTGTAGGATTTAATCCATTATTTGTCTACTTCTACTCTCTTTACTTATCCTAGAAATATAATATGTTCACAACATACTGCAACCACTAAACAAGAAAGAATAAGCTAAAAGTAAGTGCTAATGAACTGTAGATGGCACTCAATGTATTTTGTCATACGGTTATAATATTAACACAATATATATCATTTAACTTAACCACTAGTTAACTCGTAATTCTGGATTACACATGTATGTACATACACACATTTACCCGCTCCAGTGACACATGATTCGAGAGAACAGTTGGCATGTCCCCGTTTTTCCTCTAAGTTCTCATACTTTACTTTGAATCATAATCACGTGAAGGCTTTTGTTAAAACGGATTGCTGGCTCCCACCCCAGAGTTTCCAAGGGAGGGAGGGAGGAAAGGAACTAAAATAACAGGCAGTTCTGGGGCAGGAGGCAGCAGACAAAGGTGAATTCAAGTTATTTCCCTCCATCCTATACTTGCCATTTTATCTTGATGGTTAGCAAAGACTAACAAAGACTTCTCAAATTTTGACAATTTACTTGGATGACATACTAATCTTTTTATGCTTAAAAGGCTAGATAGCTCGGCCCGTGTGGCTCAGTGGATTGAGTGTCCTATGGACTGAGAGGTCCCAGTTCAATTCTCAATCAGGGCACATGCCCGGGTTGCAGGCTCGATCCCCAATAGGGGGCATGCAGGAGGTGGCCAATCAATGTTTCTGTTTCTCTCCCATCGATGTTTCTGTCTCTATCTCTCCCTTCCTCTCTCTCTCTAAAAAAAAAAAAAAAATCAATAAAAACATATTTTAAAACATTTTTTAAAAGGCTAAAATGTTTCCATTATACATTTGGGAAAAATAATATTGCCGAAAACTCTTCGGTCTTTCAATACCCCTAGGTGGGACTACTTTCAAGAAGATACTGAGGGGGCACAGAAAGCTAACTAATGAATTTCCCATATTAAAAAATAAATTTAGCCCAGCTGGTGTGGTGCAATGGATTGAGCATTGGCCCATGGACTGAGAGATCCCGGTTCGATTCCTGATCAGGGCACATACCCGGGTTTCGGGCTTGATTCCCAGTAGGGGGCGTGCAGGAGGCAGCCAATCAATGTTTCTCACATCGATGTCTCTCTCTCTAAAAAAATCAAAACATATTTATATTAAAAAAAAAAACAGTTTAATGCCAACCAGTAAAACACGGGTGAGTAATAATCAACAAGCAACTCACTCTATAGAAACAATAACTGTGTTTGGAATTTGTTAAACAACTATTAAGTTTTATTTAAATGAAAGTTTTTCTTTTTAAGTTACTGAGCCATATAAAGGGAAAATATTAATTTTATTAGAATTTGAACAAATGTTGCACAAGGAACACATTTTAACAAAATAGTATGGTGGCATAACAAACAAACAAATAACAACAACAAAAAACAGCCAAAGATGTGTAAAAGAAATATAAGGTGGAAAAATATTAAATATCTCATGATCCAGTATGGAAATAAGAAGTCCAAACTTAAAACCCAAGGATTTTAAAAAGCACAACCAAAAAACAACGTTAATGTTTGTGCTATCCTAACCAGACACATTCTTCAGCAAAACTTTAAAAGGCAGAATTACATTTTACAGTATTTGATACCCTATTTCTAACTTTTTCACAGAGACTGATCTCATTCAATCTCAGTTGAAAAAGAAAGTATATGCACTGAGAAATAAGTATTCCACTAATTAAAATGACAGGTGAGGCGAAACAACTGATTAGTCTTTAGTGCTGTATTTTGCAACTGTAATAAGGCCTTGATTCAACCAAAACAAGTCTTAAACAGTACAGAATTCTTTTCTAATGCCCAAGGAATGCCTGCCCAGCCTGACTGCCATATATGGGAATCAAGAACCTAGTAACAATAGAGCACTCTCAGGGACAAATGTAGGAAGAAAAGACACAATAGAGTTTTGATATTTTATAACAAGGTAACTTGTTACCATTTCAAACCACCAAATGCCAGAAGTTACTTAAATTATTTAAACACATGCCCCTATCTTTGCAATTTATTTCTAAATCTGATATAATCACTCTTTTAAGCTGACCACATCAGGTTAATAACAGTATTAATCAATATGAAACTATAATAAAATAGTTCAAGAATCGGTCTTTGAATATTTTGCTGTTACCTTGATCTTTACACAAAGATGCAGCAGTTCTCACTTGTTCGGTAGAGATAGCTATAGGAAATTAACCTGGAACTGTTTTAAGGAGACTGTCAACCATGACAGGTTTCTGCATTTTAAGATTGTCATCTTACAAAGATACCAAATTTTACATTTTTAAATGTCTTAAAACAATATAGTTGTGATTTCTATGAACATCAAGAGGCAAAAATTTTAAATGCTTATAAAAAAAGTTAAGCCCTTTGCATTCTGAATATTTGAAATTTATTTACACAATATGCCCAATTCAAACTTAAAATGAGGTATATTTTCTTCTCCACTAATATCAAATATCTAGCAATAATACCATGAACAGCTTCAGATTAAAATAAATCCAGAGGCTTTTTGTCTGTTCTGCTTTAGCCTGTCAGGTAACTCTCTGCCATGAGTCTTTGGATGTGGCGGCTAACAAAAAAGAAAGCTGCCTATGAACCACTCTCTGAATGAGAGCTGAAAATACATAAGGTGAGAACATCTTTGTAAATTATTTTTAAAATGTTATTTTAAATATTATGTAAGTATATATTAGAAATCATCTACATGTGAACAATTGTATAAGGAGAGCACTAGAAAATAAAATCTTTATAATGATCTAATGTCAATGCTTAAAAGCAACTGAATTTTTTAATTAGAAAAACCTATACTGCAAAAATGTGAATCAAAGTTTTGCTTTTTGAATTTATGGGTTGTAACCCACAAAACAACACGAGGAAATATGTTTGGTCAGGATCTTGTTAGTTTAAGAAGCAAAAAAATTTAAGAACCAAAATATGCACACCATTAAAAATACTAATTCTGAAAATGATGTAGCAAAAAATTAGATCACCCTGTCCAGCAAGTTCCAAAAATTTCACACATTTCAAACATTAAGGCAACTTTTTTCCAACTAAACAGTACTTTATAAAAATATATGTCACTTCAAAACATTATATACATAGTGACAATAAATTTAGCTAGTTGTAATCTTTAATACATTAATAAAGTGTCACATATTACAAAGAAATTATACTAGGTGCTTGCATGTGTGTTCAAGTAGAGTTACAGTTTTTAAAGTACAGGTTTCAAAACTGAGCGCAGTGAACGTCCTTCTTTCGTGAGTTCTCGTGTCACACACATACATGGCAGTGGGATGGCTTCCTCCCGTTTCTCTACGATATTGTAACTGCACTTCTTCAAGTGGTCAGCCATGCTTAGGATGTCAGCAAATTTCCATTCATTAACAGAACAAAATGCAGTACTGAATCGCCATACCTAAAAGAAAATTCTACTTCAGATTTAAACAAGTCAATTTACAAGTATCAAAACACATTCCTTGCTCTAACTGCATACATTTCTACTATTAAAGAAATGTACAGTATAAAGTTTCAAGTAGTTAGGTACAAAAGTGAAAAGTAGTAAATCCATTTGGGTACAAATCTGTTTATCAAATATTTGTAAGACAAATCACTTCTATGACATTATGACTTCAATAAATGTAATAACCAAAAAGAAAATAAAAGACAAAACCAGTATTAAAAATCACATCCAACCTGGCTTATTAAGCAATTTTTGTAAAATCATAACCTCATGAATTCAGAACTACTTCCTAAAATAATACATATTGCACACTATTCTTTCATTCTATCCAGTTGACTATATAGAGCTATCTGTAGTCTGAAAAAATGGACAACATAAGTATTATTTTTTCCCCAAGTTTTTCTCCCATTTCTGTTAACACTGTATGAAGCACACTTAAAAATTCTATAGAATGCTGTGCCAAGGTACAATATCTTTCCACTTTTTATAAGTACTAAAGGTAATTAGAAATATTAAATACAGGTACTTCAATCTGTTCAAACTGTTTCTGAAAATTTATATAGAAAGAACTTTTGTAAAATGAATCTTATTTTACTCCATATCCTTGTAAAACGCCATTTCTAGGCAAAATATTCACCTGCCTATCCCTGTTCATGTGTCTGCTGGTAAACATGTGGGCTACTTCCCCTTTTGGCCACTCAGCAGCAACAAACCCTGAAGCACTGTCATCACATTAGCCTAGCAATGACTACTGTGGTCCCCTCGCATCTTTACAAGTCAAAAACAAAAAACAAAACAAAACAAAAACCTATCTGAACATGGGTAATAAGCATGAATGGAGCAGGACAGATCTAGGTAACAAACATGCGTGGGACAAGACAAGGCCTAAGCATCCTAGCTCAGCTCATCAGTGGACAATGTCTAGAGAACACGGAATACATGTAAAACAGCACACACTCTAGAAAGTGGCAGTGAATTTGAGGGAAGCCCTCAGTACTCAGTAGAGCTTCTCAGGAAAGAATGGTAATGACTTCTGGAGTGGCCAGATGCCTTCAAAAATCTGTGTAAACAGAATTACTTTTCAGTTGGCAATAGAAGTCACTACTATTCTGCACATGGGGTACTTACTTGCTATAAAATTCTGAGGAGTGTATCATTTACCCTACATGGAGTCATTTTCCAGGAGTGAGTGAAGGTCAAGAGTAACTATCAATAGGCATTACAGATTACAATCCCCCACACCCATGAAACTATGGGAAGAATTAGGAGATTTTGTTATGCTTCAGCAGAACGTTCAAATTAGCTGATAGAGTCAACGGTGACAGACAACCTCTCTACTTCCACACAGTTCAAGAGTGTGATGAAACAAACTCAGGAAAAAATGGATGGCTCCCACCTCCTAAACACAAAGTTTCTTAGAAATGGGCCAAGTTTTCATTCAAGTATCCATCAAGTACTTCGTGCTGTTATATGGCATATGTAATGCTAGGCAGTAGATATTTTGGTTCCCAGTCTCAGTTCTCTCAAGGAACTTGCAGTCTAATGAAAGAAACTGACAGTTTATCAGTTAATTTCAAAACAGCAGGGCGAGTGCTTTAGTAGGGCTATATAAAGTAGGGGTATTTAATGGGGTACCACAAGAACACAGAGCAGTGAACCTCCCTGAAAGTTTCAGAGCGGGGTTCTAAAAGGCTTAATTTGAGGAAGCTAAGATCTGAAGAGTAAGCAGGATATAGCAAGGATATGAAGATCACAAGCTTCAGAGATAGGTTCCCTAGGTATGAATCCAGAGATTAGTTGGACAGATTACTGAACCTCTCTAAACCTCAATTTCCTCTTCCATAAAATAAGAACAGTAGATTAAATAAATTAATGAAAGTAAAATCCTTATTAGCCCACTGTCTAGCACATTGCAAGTGCTCAAATGTAAGTAAGTATTAGAGATAGCACACTCAAAGGCCTTAGGCAAGAAAGAAAACATCAGGCAACTGTAAGTAAATCAACGTGGCTGGAATAGGAAGTGACAAGAGAAAGCTGAAGAGGTAAGTAAGGACAAAATTGTAAAAAATCTTCCATGTTTCATTAAGGAGCCTGTCTCTATCCCAGGGCAACGGACAAACATTTAAAAAGTTTTTAAGCTCTGCAGTACAAGAACATATTTAAGAAAATATATGTCCCTCTAGGTCTTATGTAGAGAATATGAAGAGGGACACAACTGGAACTAGAAACCCAGTTAGGAGGAGGCTATTGCAGGAATCTAGGCGAGAACAAAAGGTCGACTGAACTAGGGAAATGGTCATGGAAACAGAAAGACACACCTGAGAGGCTTGAAGAAGGGAGACGCAACAGCACTTTGTGATTGCCAGGATATGGAAATCAAGGGGGGAAATGGAAGTCAACCCTAACTCCCAAATTCCTATTTTAGGCAATTTGATAGAAGATAATGCCACTTTCTGAGATGGAGAGAAAAAGAGAAGTGGAGTAGGTTGGACATGTTGAGTTTGATGAAGCTGTGAAATAATCAAGTGGAGATGCTCAATAAACACTTATATATAATGGGCTGGATGGAGTTCAAAGAAGAAAATGGCCATGATACAGATGTGTGAGTATTAAATGATGGCAATTTAAACTCCAAGAGTAGATAAGATTTTCTGCAGGAATAGAACTCCAGAAAATATTTCACTTCACAGGTCAATTACAGTGGGCAAGGTCAAAGAGAAGCCAAGAGGCCATACTCAGAGTTCCATCCCCAGTGGGAGAAAGACACCAAATCATCTGGAAAATGAAAATACACATATATACACATGTACATGCAGCAAGTATTAAAAGTATGAAACTTTGTGCCACCAGAATTCCCTTTTGGAAAAAAAAGTCATAAAATAATTAGTGTGTTCATTTACTGGTCAAAGCCTTAGGAGAACACAGAAGTAGAATTCTGAAAACTGGAGCAATGAGTGGAAGAGAAAACCTAAAGATGGTAAAAACAAAGCAGCCAAAAACTTGAACCCCAATGTGAAGTCTGTCAAATTTTTCTCCACTTTATAAAAAGCAAGGTTTCATATTATAAACATTCTGAAATGAAACCACCTACAATCAAAGATATCTATAATAGCTTCTACTGTCTATTGGATAGTGCCCCAAAGAAACTGGGCAAAAGCAGGGTACCACAGGAGAAAAATGGTGGAGTCAGGATTTGTTCCTGGGTCTGCCTAAATCCCAGCTCAAGCTTCCAATAAGCAACACTCCCTTTTACTGTACTAAACCCAGAGTCCCCACCACCAATATCAAATTCTACTGCCCCTAGTTTTATCTTACTTTGACCTAATACACATCCATATCCACCCATTTATGTCCTCCTGCCCCCAAATACTCCATTGGTCACTTACTAGTAACAGTAGTTATAACTTTTTCTCATCTCTCCCTATTTAAGTTCTACCTGAAACAATTAAGTCCTAAGAAAGAAACTGCTAAGAATGAAAAGAAAATACCATTTGTAAGCAGTAAAAAACCTTCTTTTTGCTTCCCCCATTGTCCTATGGTGAAAATGTTTCAGATGGAGTCCAAATTAGAAGGTGGTTAACATGGCCACAAACAAATAGAGTTGTTACAGAAGAACTAAATGGGTAAGAACTGCTCAACTAAATAAACAGAGGTGGCCTCTGCCATATTAGATTGGAATCTAGTTCTAGGATGTCTGCAGTAAATATGTGATTATGACAAACAGTTCTATCGTTGTTTTTCATTAATTACCATTAAAAAAAAAAAAAAAAAACCAGTACATTATCACATTGAGTTAAGGTTTAAGGATGGTCAATATCAAAAAAATAAGTTTATTAAGCAATATTAAGTGCCTATTATATGTCAAATAAGTTAAAATTAAACTAACCTTTTCTTTTATCTGCCATGATGAATTTCCTTCTGGATACTTCCTTTTCCCCCACTGCAGTATGACCATTCCACGAGACTGAAGCAGGCTGCCACACACATCCCTCATTAACTTGGATACACATGAGAGCTGGCACAGACTGAAGCCATCGAGAAAGCCTGCAATGTGTTGCAGAACCTCAAAAGGAAGGCTACTTAGATGGTCACTACGTAATCCCAACACACAGTTTCTAGCAGGCTCTACTAATACTGTAGATACACATGGCTGAACTCCAAATGACCTCAAATGGCGATCATGTATAATCTTTGCTCCTTGAGTTGATGGGCAAAATCTACGCTGAGAATAGGTACAACCATAATATGCTAAAGGACACCTCTGTTCCATCCAGCCATTGAGTCCAGCATGAATGTCACCATGCACGTTCTTAAAATGTGAAGAAAATTCTCTTCTTCTAAATAACTGTCCACAAACAAATGTAAACATTGAACGCTGCTTGGGTTGGTACCTAGCAACACACTCCAATACTAAATCCAGCCCAAGTGTCTGAAAAGGACTTGGATTTGAAAGCTGTGGGTTGGCATGATCGCAAGCTGAGGCTGAAGCTATTTCCCCAACCATTGTATTTGTAGCTAATATTGCAGATGGAAGTGAAAAGGTCTGAGTTCCAAAGTCAATGTGATAAATATCAACCATGCGGCTATCAGATATACCCCTTCCACCTGGAGAATCTCCTAGACAAAACAGTAATGCTGCTGTGATTAGATCTATTCCTTGGAGGCCCATTGGATCTTCTGCAACTTCCAAATCTGATGTATCTACTGCTTTATCTTCCTTTGGTTTAGACCAACATGAATTAGAAAGAAATTTGAATGAAGGAGGTGGACTGAAAGATAAGACATCCACATTCCTCAAGTCCCCTAAGTCTACTTTTCTCCAACACAATTCTCCTTCATCCTCGTCATCTGGCATGAGGATATGCTGAACTGTGCCATTAGGCAAAGCATTAGGTGGTATTACTTCCCTAAGTTGCGCTGCTACTGAAAGTGTACTGGAAGGTTTGGAAGTGCCATCTGATGCTACACATTCTCCATTTATTAAGTTACTTTCTTTGGAATCACCATGTAAATTCTGATTCTGGTCTATGACCTGTGTACATATATTTTCCAAAGGAAGGCCATTACAAAGAGCAGAAGTGCCATAAGAACTGGCATTCAAGTCACATAATAAATCACTTGAACCATTTTGTTCAGACTGGGCATTCTGACTTGCGTCGTTATGGTCAATTCCACCTACTGCTCCTATCTCATCCTCATAAAGATGGTCGCGGTCTTTCAAATTCCTATTCTGTAAGCTTTCCCTGGCATTTGGCTCTTCATTCATTTTATTTGGGGAAGCACAAAGACTCGTACTTAGCATGCTAATGTCTCTTGTGGCGGTGTTCAGGATATCTAAAGCAGCAGCCAAACTTCTGGTTGTTTCTACAGTAGCTTGATAAAGTGCACCATAAGATTCTTCATCAACAGACACCAAACCATTAGCATGTGGTATCTCTGGAACAGCTGATTTAACTGATATTTGTTCTCTAGGTTCTGATACTTTATCAGTCGCTTTTGACATCATGGTGGCTACTTTGAGAGATTCTAAGAGCATCCTTTGATCTTGAAGGGCCAAGGCCATGTCTAATTGTGCCACTTCATCAGCATCTCTGCTTAGATTTTCATATGACTTCCGATCTGCATAACTAACTGGCCATCGGTTCCATTCCATTGTACAGCACACCACACTTGCAGGACATGTTTCTAGATGTTCAGCAACTTTATTTCGAGCCATTGTAAATGGACATCCAAAGTCACTATTTAAGCAAGGCACTCGTTCAAATGGACATAAAAGTCGATGCTCATCTGCTTTACAAGAATGGAAGACTGCTCCACAAACCAATGGACAACCAACCAAGTCACAGGAAACCCCAGGCTCTGGTCTGGTCATACACCGTCTACTGACACAATTCACACAGTGTGAATGTTGCAGCTCCTCCTCCATAATGGCCAGTCCAGCTCTGGTTGCTAAGACGAAAAAAAGAATAGTAAGTTAGGAAAAAAATGATCAATTTTAAAAATTATTTGATAATATAAATCAAAGTATAAAGATATATTGGCTTATTTTAAAATGAAATATATAAAAGAAACATTTAACAAATTTACTTTGTATATAATCAATCTATCCCGAAACTTAAAATCAATCTATCTTGAAACTTAAGCACTTCAAGTAACAATTCAGTACTTTAACTAAAATGTCATAAAAGTTCATTTTTATATTCCAGATAACAATATGCTTAAAAGGTTTCAAAATATAATACTTAAATTCTAGTATAGTGGGTAGTAAATAAATTAATGCTAAAACCAAGTTAATGCATATTTAACATTTATATTTCAGAGAATGCTTTAACTTTTACCTTTTTAATGTCAATTAAACTAATTTTGATGTACCCCAAATTGCAGAGACCTCATCATATTCCTAAAGGAGAATAATCTGAATTTCATAAAAATGCTTAACTAAAACTTTATTAGAAGTTTTCTTTTTATTTGCTCTAAATATATTAATTTATGATTTCATCTCTTTCTATAATGCCTTAATAAATTCTACAACAAATCAATAAGTAAGCCTTAATTAAAACATACAGAGAACTGACCCAGAAAATATAAATTCTAGCTCTATTTCAATGGCTGTGGGAAAATCACTTCTCAGGACCACAGTTTCCATTTATTCATTCAAATAAACATTTGTTTATTGTTTATCAACCACATACCAGATACTGTGTTTGGTGAGGCAATATAAAGTTCAGTAAGACACTGTACTTCCTCTCAAGGAGCTATATGGCAGGAGGTGAGAGACAGTAAAAATCATGTTACTTATTATATGATCAGTATGACAGAAGTAAAATGGTAATACAGTAAGATAATAACCAGTAATGGTAGGGACTAGAGAAGAATTCACAGGAGTCTTGAAAGAAGAAAAGGGTGGGGGGTGGAAAGGAACGGAGGCATTCAACGCTGAAGTAACAGTATAAGCAAATGCCAAAAAAGCAAGAATTGGCAAAACTTGTCCAAGGAACTTCAAGTTTCCTAGTGTTGCTGGTTCACAAGGTGAAACACAAGGTAGCTGTAGGAGAGGAGGCCTGACAGGAATAAGGCAAATCATGAAGAGAGTATTATATGCTACTCTAAGGAATTCAGACTTTAATTTGAAGTCACTGAGAATTTTTTTATTTATTTATTTATTTATTTTTTTTAATCCTCACCCAAGGACATTTTTTCATTTTTTGTTCAGATAGAGTGGGAAGGAGAGAGAGAGAGAGAGAGAGAGAGAGAAACATCGACGTGAAAGGGACACATCGAGTGGCTGCCACCCGCACAACCAACCAGGGCCGGGGACAAACTGCAACCGAGGTACATGCCTCTAGCGGGAACCGAACCCGGGTCTCTCTGTACCGCAGGCCGACGCTCTAACCGCTGAGCCAAACCGGCCAGGGCGAAGTCACTGAGAATTTTAAACAGAGAAATGGTATCTATAAAATAACATGAGGGGATAACAGATACCTAATGGTCTTTCCTACTTTTATCATATTTTATATAAAAATAAGAGAAAGCAACAACACAACGTATTGATTTAATTACTGGGCCTATTCGATGTCTCTCTCTCTCTCTTTTTTTTTTTTTTTTTTTGGTAATATTAAATGTCTTTACTGGCTTGTTCCTATTGGCATAAAAACTTAAGACTCTCTTTATCTTTAAAAACCTAAAAAAGCAGCCCTGGCCGGTTTGGCTCAGCAGTTGGAGCATCTGCCTGCGGACCAGAGAGTCCCAGGTTCAGTTCCTGCTAGTGGCACATACCAAAAAATAAAATAAAATAAAATAAAATAAAAATAAAAAATAAAAACCTAAAAAAGCAACATCTCCCTCTGCTACTATTCTTTTTTTTCAGTTAAGTTTTCAGAAGAAAAACAAAAAATTAACCAAAAAACCTTTCTAATCTCCCGGATACTCTTCAGCCCTCTAATCTGGCTTTTATTTTCACCACTACTCATTAAAACTGTGCTATTCAGATGCTCAGTGCTAAATCCAAAGGGCGTTTTTTTCCCAGACTTCATCCTCCTTGGCCATTATATCAATATGTTGACTAATTCTTCCTTTAAACTATTATGTTTTCTTAGTTTTCATGTCACATTTCCCTGGTTTTCCTCCTACCTCTTAAGCTCTTCTCCTAAAATACTCCTCTTCGTCAGGGATCCATGTCATTTCTTGCTCATTCCTCTATACATTCTCTCCCTGGGTGTCCTCAATTTCTCAAAAGCTTCAATTACCACCAATATTCTGAAAACTCATCTTTACCTCCTGCCCAGATTCCTCTTCCAAACTTCAGACCTCTACAACCAGTCACTTATTACACATCTCTACTTACACATGGTGCAGGCAGCTCAACTCAACATTTCCCATGTTGTATTACACTGTAGTATATAATGATTTTCTGGATACGATGCTGATTAGTGGCCTAATTTCTTCACTTCAGTGCATAAACTAGCTCTCTGGCGTATTTTTCCATAAACTCTATCTTGGTTCCAGGTGGCTAATGTAAACTAATTACTCCCCAAATCGCTATTTTTCTCCAGTCCATGTTTGATTTTCTTCAAACTAAGATAACAAAAGTCTACCAATTACTAATAGAGATTTTGTTGAGCAAGTAGAAAAGTTATGCGTTGATATTATGATGCTTAATGATGCCAGGGGTGGGAGGGAGGCACACATTTATCAACAAAACCATATATTTTAAATTGTGTTTAAAAATAAAAATAATTTGAGTTAAATATACTTTTGAATATTTAACCCTCACAATTTTATAGGTAATGAGAGAACCTACATATTAAAAACAGACATGCTAAAAGAGACATAAAAGAAGAAATGACAGACTAATTATAAAAAACATTTGTAAATTAAGCAGAAATTCAAAAAGAAACTTTATTAAGAATGAAGACAAACTTTACTGAGTGATTAGATTGTGAAAACAGCTGTAGCTTTCTTATTTTGCAACCAGACTTTCATCTCGTGCAGAAATAAGCTCAACTGTTACTAAGAGAAACCTAAAAACATAAGCAGTTCCAAAAGTGACCACTGCTCTCAGAACTTGTAGGAACACTTTATGTTATGCACAAATCCCATGACCACACCAGACAGAACACATCTCAAAAAATGTCACTTAATTCAAAAGAGTTTAAAATAGTAACTTACAAACAACTGAGTTAAATGCAAAAGAGCAACAACTCTGAAAGGCAGACTAGAAAGCTCTCAAGCTTCAAAATCAATAGCCTCTTGCATACTCTTCTACTCTCAATAAGAAATATTAAAAAATGAAAATAAAAACACCCACAGCAACGAGTCCAAAATATTTATTATTCATTGAAGCAGACTTTCAGAGAAGAAAAACGGAACACTAATGATGTACCTATTTTTGTCCTTCTTTACATGTCTTGTCACTTAATGTCACAGTCCTTGTAATAACCCAGAGGAAACTGAGGTTCAGAAAGGCTAAGAGACTTGCCCAAGATCATCTACCTAGTAAGTGGCAGAGCTAGGATTTAAATTTACATCTGATGGGTGCACATGGATGACAACAGATATGTTTACTTATAAAAGTTTTAAGAAAATAAGGCAGCACACTTCAGTAACTGGTGATCCAATTTTAAGATGTTATTTGAGGAATGGAGATTATACAACTTTAGTTGAAGTTTATTACAACACAATCATCCCTGTGGTTAAGAACTGAATAATCCCTGGCCTGTGTGGCTCAGTTGGTTGGAACATCGTCGGTACACCAAAAGGTCGTGGGTTCAATTACCAATCAGGGCACATACCTAGTTTGCAGGTTCTATCCCCAGTCTGAGGGGTGTACGGGAAGGCAACAGATCAAAGTTTCTCTCTCTCTTAAAAGAATTTAATGAGACAGATATGGTCCTGCCTCCTTTTTGGTCCTTTCTAATTATAATAGCACATTACTTTGCTTTGAATATAGGAGTTTTAAATCAATAACTTACATTCATAATGCTCACTATAAACATATGGAACAATATAAATTTAACAATTCTCAAACAGTTATACAAAGAAGGAATCAATTAATTCCATTATACTACTAAATATATTAAGAAATAAGAAAATGCACTAGACAATACCCCAAAAATGTCCTGGGGATATAAACCTCAGCTTCAGAACTTAAAACTTCCAGATCCATCCTCTTCCTAATCAAGATCCTATTATCAAATAAATATGCCTCACACTGCTCATAAATCCTGTGTAATGGCTTTAAAAACACCAGTCCCTGATTTATCAGTTGAACAGTGACACAGCAGGCCCAGTAGAAAACAAGGTGCTAAAACTGAGGCTTCATGTTCAAGATGAGCTTAATGTAAAACTTCTCAATACTAACTTTTTTTTACAGAACTCCTTAGAGAAAGAATCTTAACATTTCCAAACTGGAGAAGTTTCATTAGACCAGAAAATATCTGTAAATGATTAAATGCTTTACAGTAGTTTCAATTTTCTCTCACAGAAATTCTTGGCCAACTCATACTCTGCGGCTGACAAGCAATCCATAAAAATAGTTTTAAGAGATGGCATTTTCCCATATGATGAAATTAGGCCTTGTCATTTAAGGCTATTTCTAGACTTAAAGATATGGCCCTCAAACAAATTGTTTATTTTTCCAAATTCATTAAAATACTTAAGATGATTTTTTAAAAAATCAATAAAACACTGCAAATTAGCACAACTTTAAAATATGCTAAATCAAGTCACCCAATTACTCACACAGCTTCCTGTCTCAGCTGTTCTTAATGCCTGCTTCTGCCTCCAAGACAGAAACACAAACACACACACACACCCCCTTTCCCTCCCCAACTGCTGCCTCAAATCTTTTTTCTTCTTCTTCTTCTTTTTTTATTCCTCCTGAGGATATTCTTCCACTTATTATCAGATAAGAGTGGGAGGGAAGGAGGGAGACAGAGAGAAACATCGATGTGACAGAGCCACATCGACTGGTTGCCTCCTGCATGACCCGAACTGCAATGGAGGTACGTGCCCTTGACCAGAATTGAACCCGCAACTCATTGGTCCACGGGCCGACCATCTAACCGCTGAGCCAAACCGGCCAGGGCCTGCCTCAAATCTTTATGTCTCACCTTAAATGTTACTTTTCCACATATCCAAAGGCAAGGTATGAATCCCATATAATACTACATGCTCATTACATACTGCATTTTTCCTTGGTATTACTAGTCATAACTCTAAGTCAAACATTATCCTGTATAGTTATCTATCTCCACAAGAAAACTCTAAACACCATGAAGGAGACAGGACCATCTCTGCCTCATTCAACTCTTGTGTTCCCTGTATTCAAAACTGTGCCTTACTTACCTAAAAAAAAAAAAAAGGATTCAAAAACAAAATGAGATTCTCGACTTCATGGAAAACTACAGACTTCACTTATAGATCTAGTACACCTCATTGTACCAGCTATAAAATGTCAATAGTGATCAAACATTTATTGAGCACCTAGGTCATATGTTCCAAGCATTACACTGTACATAAGTAAATTATCCATCAAAAAAGCAAACCAAAGGGAAAAGTAAAATTTAAAAAGTTAATTCCAATCTTTCACTGTTTTAAAATCTTAAAAAATATTAGTATAAAAGGCACAGAAGGAAACGTTTACCTGTATACTGTTCCACTATTTTAATTCCCTAACCGACCCTGCAGTCTGGTTACCGGTTACTGAATATAGAGGCATCAGGTGCAAAAAGGAAAGCAGAGGCTGAGGTGTCTGCACATGTGCAGGTGCTGAGTTGGTATAGGGCGAGAAAAGAAGCTCAAAAAAGGAAGTGGTATCAGCTGCTTAATATTACAATTTATATGGTAATAGATAGAATAGAACTCTACTTAAACAAGAAAATGTTGATTCAATGTAAGGCTGAAATGGAACTATACACAGACTTGTTTAATTAGTTAACCATTACAAGTAAGTCTACGACTAAAATTTTGAATTTAGCAAGCGGTTATGAGCTCCTCCAGAGTAAGTCTCATCCTTCTCGTATAGTCAAAGGTATTACCGCACAGTAAATACAAACACTTGCTGACTTACTTGTACTCAGGTGCACTCAGTTTTAAAGACTACAATAAATCGATAACCTCAATGGGACATCTTATTTCACTGGTTTAAAAACTGGGGTTGGGGGTAACTAGACAAGATTGAAAAGCCACTATGATTAAATTCACATTTCAAAACACAAGCTCTCCTGATGAGTCCAAAATGGCTAAATGAGTAACACTGTATACATTCTTTTATTAAATTTTGGTCTGACTTCTTTTTATTTATAAAATGATTATCTAATTATATGGAAATTTTTTCAAGTTTTTGCCTTCCAATTATGATATAATCAAAATATACATCTTTCATTTCTAAATATGGTGATGAGTAGCTTATTCCAAAGTGAAAGTTCTAATTACTACTAAATAAGAAAGTGAAATTATTAAAGACTTACATCAGAAATTAAAATAATATTAATAAATATTTAATACTGAGACCAGAATCTATTTGAGTTGATACTCAAATAAAAATAACCCACTCAAATGGCAGAACTCAGCTTATTACAATGGGCAGCATGGCAGAAGGGAATGGCCTTCCCAGGAACTTCAGCTTTGTGACCTTAAGGCAATTAATCTACTGTGAAAGCACAGTAGAATTCTACAAAGATGGGTTACTATTATGTGTGTGTCCAGGAGGAAACAAACATGCTTTCCTCAGAAAACGGATATACTTCACTTTACACAACCACTTACATACACAAAGCTTTATGTATAAATATATTTTACATCAGGTCATTTATACTTACAAAGCTTATTAAAAACAATCATATGAGGAACTATCTAATGCTAATAATACCCACTCTTAAAAAAAAAAAAAAAAAGACATGCCCATTTTGTAAAAGATGTTCACAGAATGAGTTTTCATGCATGCATGCTAATCTGTGTTAAACTACCTAGCTGCCAGAAGGCAAAAACCACTAGTCCAAGGCCAATCTCACCTATTTGACCAAAGGGAAACTGAAATTGAATGTTTTATATAGCCTTTTGACTCAAGACTTTAACATCAAAGAATTCTGTGAATACAATGTCATTCCAGTGCATGTACTAACTCCTTTTAATGAAACAGTCAGTCATAAAAACCCAGTTAAAAATTTTATATCAAAACCATACAAAATAGCATAGGACTTATTAAAAGTCACATTTTAGTAACATATGTCAAATAGTAAACACATATTACCAATGCCTATTTTAGTGACCTTAAAGTACCTCTCAAATCATATACATTATCTCAAAATATGTATTATTGCTCTTTAACAGTGTATTTTATTATGACACTTTGTAGTTTTTTTTAAGTCTCCAGTGATAGACATGCAGAAATACTGTATTGAAATTAAATACCTAGTACACTTGGAATGCATGAAAGTTTGTCTATATTGGAAACGTCAGTTCTCTATTAACACTCACGAAACTCCACCCACAAACAATTCCAGAATCACAAAAAAAGCTATGTCACAGTATTAAAGTACCAGATAAAAACAAATTGGCAACTTAAAAAGTTAGCAAAACATCATGTTATCCCCAAACTTCTGTAACAAGAAACAGTGACTAAGCATAGAGAACAGTGATTCAGCGAAAATCTCACACTAAAAAAATCGAACCCTGAGAAAAATTCTAAACGTACATTTTATCCTACCTACTCTTTTCATTCTGCCGCATCAACAACTGGACTGCTTTGGAAAACCTTGACCAACACGAGCAAACGCCAAATCTCTGACTATAATTTACTAGGTCTCTGAAAGACACAACACAGTATTGGAATGTGGCAAACAAAAATTAAAGTTTAGAAAGTTTGGGGTTTTTGTACTGAAAGGCTTTTAAGTTAATCTACAATGATATCAGAATGCCCATAAATAACTTCATCTTGGATCGGAGTCAACAAAGTAATTATGGAATAAAAGGTCAATTCCTTCCCAAGCATCTCTTATCTGAGACTTATGAAATGCTCAGAAAGAAAAACAAGAGACAGGCAGAGGGGAATGGAGTACTAGAACCATGGTAAACAACACAATGCTCTGCCAGTCTCCATTCTCCCAAACACACTAAAAACAAACTCACAGGAGATGGCTCTGGATGCAACGTGCAGTCTCTGGCCCCTTCCAAGCAATGCACTTGCACGGGACAGCCCCCAGATAACCTGGAAATGGTCATACCCTCAGACCCACAAAATCAGTTAGTTCCCCTTTAATAAGGGCTCAGGCTAAGAAACACTAAGAGCTTCTCACTTCCATGAATGGAAAAGTTACCAACTTCACTCATCCCGTGGAGACAGTTGAAGATGCCTCCCAGTCTTACTTTAACCCGTTTGTTCCTCCAAAGAACTCAAGTTTCTAAAAGGCTGAAGCCGGGTTTTCGAGGTGCTTGGGGTCTCCTAAGTTTCCTGCACCCCTTCCCAACAGACAAACACGCAAGGCCGGGTGACTGGGGGTCGGTCCTCGGGGTCCGGGTCGCCATTTGCAGAGGTCTCTGCGGCCGGCCCGGCAGGAGGATCCGCGCCGACCCCACGCCGCGGACCCCACTCGGCGCGCCCGGACAGCGCCAGGGTCCGACAGGGTCGGCGCGGGCCGTGCTCACGCCGCTCCAGGCCGGGCCGCCTACCCACGGCCGCCTCCGACCTGGCCGCGGGCCTCGCCCGGCCCGGCCGCCGCCTCCATCCCCAGCGCACCCGGCCGCCCGGCCTCCCGGCGGGCCTCCTGACACTCACCGGCCGGCGCGGCCGAACCGTGGCCCAGGCCCTGGCTGCCGTGGCCGCCGTGCCCGGCTGCTCCGCGCTGTCCCGGAGCCGCTCCGCGCCCCACACCCGCGTGCGGTACGCCTCCTTCGTGCCCCTCAGCCCCGCCGGGCAGCCACCTTTTCTCTTCTCTTCTCTTCTCCTCCTCCTCCTCCTCCTGCAGGCACTCGGCCTCCTCCCCAGGCAACCGCCCTCCTCGGGCGCCCCGCCCACTCCGATCGCCCCGCCCACCCGGCCTGGCTTGGCCTGGAAGGCGGTGACCAGGCGGCCGCGGCGAGCCTAGCGGAAACGCGCACGCCGCGGCGGAGACGCACACGCCGCCCCGCGGGGACGCGCACGCCTCCGCTGCCACCCGAACCAGCTCGGCGGGGACTCGGGTTTGCAGAGCCGGGACTGGGCGAGTCTTCCGCGAGGTTTTCACTGGACCCTGCGTGGCTCCTCTCGGCAGTGCTGCCAAACCCTGTTTGATTGTAGCATCTTGTATTCCTGGAGGGGATCCTAAACCCGTAATTTTGGAATTGAGGAAACAGGCCCAAGTGGAGTTATTTGTTTACCTCCTTTTAGTGTAGGCGAAGCAGTGCTCTGCCCCTCCGGCCGGCAGGTTTCTTGAATCTTCAGTAACCGCTGCTGCAGGTCTTGCTGTCTGCTAAGCTCAATGCGCCCAAGTCCTGTGACTTAGTGCCCTGACCCTTGTACCTTGCCAGGGACTGAGCTCAACTCAGGATTTGTGGCAGAGAGACGTGAGCAGAGTTAGGATGATAGGCCAGGTATGGAGGGTCTCCAGGACAGAAAGCCCCGAGTGTCTAGCAATGGACGAAACTGGGAAAATAAGGACCTAGATCCCAGGGTAATCTTTCCTCTCCTAGCATATCCCTGGTCACAGGATTTAGACCTCCTGACTTCTTCTCCCTAGGGACAACATCCTCCAGCCCCAGAAAAGCAGTAACCTTACAAGCTTTGCCAAGGCTAACCTCAGGACCAGCTGCACTGAATAACCAATCCACCGCCCTGGTGCTGACCAATCAGTGGAGACCATGAAAGGACCCACCTGGAAAGCTGATGAATATTCTATTGCACCTCTCCCCTGGGACCTCCCCTAAAATCCCCACCCTTAAAAGCCCTTGCCTTTGCCTTCCCCCTCTCCCTGTTTTTTCCCCCCTATCCCCAGCCATGTTACCTTTACCTTCCTCTCTCCCAAGCTCCAAGGGCCCTTCTTTTGCCTCTGTAACTTGTTTTCTAAGCCCATTTCTTCTACCTCTGTGATTTTCTAAGTAAACATTCTCTTATGTTTGAGTCTTGGCTCTGAATTCTTTCCTAGCCAGAGCTGGAGTACAGAGGTTGCTGAACCAAGGTCCGGTCTGACCCCCACCAGTTTAAGAGATGGTGCCGATCTCAGTGTCGCCAATAGATTCAGGCATCTGGAAGCTTTTGTGGAGCCCTGGTGGGACAGCCTGCCAAGGTCTCCTTCTCTGAGGGACCGCTGCAGCAAGGTTATATACATGGGAAAGGTGATGCAATCTAGCTGAAAAGGTGGCTTGGAGTGCTTTTGCAGGCTACTTGACAAATGACTGCAGACTGAAGAAACAGACATGGCCATATCAAACAATTGGGTCCATTTACCCAGCTACTACCACCAAGCCTTGGTGTAAGGCGGAGTGACAGAAGGGACAGTGGTTCCTTCTGTGACAGAGTGCTGGTTGATGAGTGACCCTCATCCCCTCACCCCTAACCTGGTACCCATCTCATGGACTCCTGCCCAGTCCTAGCACAAGGAAACTGTGGTAAAGAGAATAGCTGTAATTCTGGCCTTTTGGATGGGGGCAGAGACAAGAAAAATGTTATGTAGTCCTTTTTGTGGCTACATATTTACCCCCGACTGGTGTGTCTTGCCAAAAATAGATCTGCCATCCTGCAGAGAAATGTCTTTAAGACATTTAGATTTTAAAGACCAGTTTAAAATAAAAGAAAACTTAAAAAGTTTCTTAGATTACTAGCTTTTTACTGTGCTAAGAAAAACAGTAAAAATTGTATCACTCATATCAGTGTTGCATTTCATAAACAAAAGGAGATGTTCATACCATTTATTAAGAAGCACAGAATCACTAAATAAAGGCCAGTTTTTTAAATAAATAAATGTAGCATTTTGAAAAATTCCATCGAATTTTATTTTGTCTTATTTGGCTGCATATGGGCCGTGGTCCTCAGTCTAGACTTTGAGGCTGGCTGTCCAGAGAACTAATCAGAAAGGATAGTGAAGCAGGCAGGATGACCTAGTGGGAGAAGGCGTGGGTGCTGCCATAGTCTGCTCACTGTCCTGGACTGAGTCACCACTGTCCTGGATTGAGTTACATATCTTCCTTTGGCCTCATTTCCCCTCCGATAAGATGAAAAGGCTACAATAGATGATCTCTAAGGCCCTTTCCAGCTTTAAAATCTCATGATTCTATGATTGTATTTACTGAAATCTGGGGCTTTCCCCTTTACTAAGTCATCTGACACTAGGTCACCGCCCACACCCTCAAGTTGAATCAGGCTATAAACCTCATAGTCTGTGCCCCTTACATCTCAATACTTTCCCATGTTCAGGCAATCAAAAAACTCCTTTCTGCCTGTCTTTCACATTTATTCCTAGTTACCACCTAGACAAATCTGAGTTTCTGCCATTGTCTAACCAGTCTTTCCTCCTCCACTGTTTCCCACTTCAAACCTGCCACCAACATGGTTCTTCCAAAGACATCCATTTCACCTTGTCATTTCTCTCTTCGGATATCTGTGATGGCTATCTCATGCCCACGGGGCGAAGTCTCAAGGCCTGTCTTCAACTGCTCAAAGTAAATCTTTCATTCTAGCCTGGTTAGTTTCTTCTTTCCTCCAGCACACACTATACACAGTCCAATTTCAAGTTGCCTGTGCTCATATAATGATAGTGCCTGAACTTCCTCCCTCAATTGTACAGCTCTAGTCTCATTACCTCTGTGAGGGACTTTTGTAGCATGTTCAGCACTTTGACCTGCGTGTCATGCAACTGTGATCAGCTTCACCTCTTTCACGGCTTCCTGTTCATCAGCTTATTGAGCATCTCTAATCCCATGGAAGCATGTTTTGCATTGCTTTTATATCTCCTCTTAGCATCCACTATACCACCGTGTATATTATAGATAATAGGTGTTTGTCACTTCAAAAACAAAATGTGTATTTCTCCCATTTCATTCTATACCCATTTTCATTTTCTGTTTTATATTCTAACTCCTCAGAGAAACTTTTCTTGGTGACTTTTCCAGGAAATTCATCAGTGGCAAGCAGAGGGTATGTCAGGGATCATAAGATTCCTCAAATAGGCTCTCCTCTCTAATATATGTGTATTTGACATAGACCTCTAGAGCAAAGCTATCATCTGTGTGACTTAACCGTCCAGAGGAGTGGCAGGGATCCTGGGAGTATAGAGACAGAAAGGAAGAAAGGTCAGTAACAGGTTGACCTTAAAGATGAGGGTCTTGCATCTCCTCAGATCCCCCCCTGCAGGTCGTCTCACACAGGCTTAGACGAAGCATAGTTCCTCCTCATAGTTTTTTTCTAGAGACCATTCTCAAGCTGGGGAAGCTATAAGAACCAAACGCCGTAAACCCACCAACAGAAGTACAAAGCCTAGACAGATTGCAAGAGAGAGACGTTGTCAGAGAATGCAAATTTAGTTGATAAAAAAAAAGCAAATTCAACAACCAGACAAGTTGTTCTTCCTTTTGTTCAATGTCAGGACAAATAGCATCAATGTTAAACTAGGTTTTTTTTCCCAATTAGACCAGCCTGCACTCAGGTAGCCCAGCGACCAAGGCAACAGATAAGTCAGGACTCAAGTTTAAGTCATGTGCTAATTAAGGAAAGCATCATTAGCTGGAGACAAGTGTGAGAGGGTGGGGGTTGATCTGCAGCTGTGAAATCATGGGACAATCAGAATTACCAACTGGGACTGTGGTGGGAAATACCATTCCTCTTTTATAATATGCTACTAAGGAATTACAAGCGAGAAACAGCCAGTTTGAATCGCCTAATTGCCAGAGTTCAGAATCTAATAGCTGTATTTATATTTCCTATATACAGTTATTTGAAATATGAAGACTATGACAATTAATACAATTATATGGTAATTTAGAAACAGATGCCAAAGACAATGTTCATAACCCAAATCAGCCTTGCAGTTTCACATAAATGATGATGGGAATTTTAACCAAGGCAGCCTGGAGTGTTGGATAAAGTGGAAGACCCAGGTTTTGTTCCTGTACACCACAAGCCTGCTATAAGACATTGTTGAAATGATCTATTATATGCATTTCCATGTTTCACAACTTGAGTTATTATAATTAGATTTATTAACATAGTGCTTGGCAATGAGAATATATATTCATTGACCAAAATAAAGGAACAAATAAATAACTATATTCCCATCCCGGCTGGTGTGGCTCAGTAGTTGAGCATCGACCCATGCACCAAGAGGTCGCCGGTTTGATTCCCGGTCAGGGCACATGCCCAGGTGTGGGCCAAATCCCCAGTGGGGGCATGCAGGAGGCAGCCAATTGATGTCCTCTCTCATCAATGTTTCTATCTTTCTCCCTCTCCCTTCCTCTCTCTCTAAAATCAATAAAGGAAAAAAAAAAATTATATTCCCAAAAGGGCTGTTGTATTTACATTTCAGGTAGCTACGACGAGGTAGAACCAGTTTGTATATGTGCAGATCAATAGGTAGCCTTCTCTCTAGTAGGGTAATAAAGATGTCCTCTTAACCAATTGTTTACAAATATATATGTAACTTGGTTATGCTAACAGCACATGTTGGGGGCAATATCTAATTTCTATGTGTAAATTTCCCATTATTCAAAAAAAATTGGATATGTCAGAGACCTGGGAGAATGCACTTTTACCCCATGAATGAGCTCACGATTCAGTTCTCAGGACTACTATATTCTCTGTTCACTTGCAGTGGTAGCGAAGTCAAATGCCTACAGCTAAAGGCCATGCAAGTAACAAAAAGTGAGTTTGTGACAAGCACATTGTTACCAAGTTGTTACTTAGCTCTAGTCAACACCTGTTGCCACAGGAGCATGGAGGAAATAGTGTCACCATATATTCTGGTTATTTCTTTAAAGCTCCTGGAAATCTAAATAATTGCGTTAAAGCTACATAATGTTGTTTTCAAATTTTTTAAAAACGTGTGAGGATTAAAATCAACAACTACAAAAAAGCCTATCTCTTCAGCAACCCTTATATTAGTGACACATCCCAAAGATGATAAAATACAAGTACATACTTGTTCCTATGGATAGCCTGGTTTCCAAAAGCTTGTTGAGTCTTACTTTTCTCTGGAACTAGATTCCTTGAGCTCAAATTCTGGCTTAATTGCCTATTCGCTGATAATCCTTGGGTCAGTGCTATAGACTGAATGTTTTTGTTTCCCCAAAATTCATAGGTTGAAACCTAATCCCTAATATGATGGTATTGGGAGGTGGGCCCTTTAGGAGGTGTTAAGATTATGTATGCAGCAGAGCTCTGAAGAATGGGATTAGTGCTCATATAGAGGAGACCCCACAGAAATCCCTTGCCATTTCTGCCATGTGAGGTTATAGTGACTTGGGCTCTTACCAAACACTGAACCTGCCGGTGCCATGATCTTGGACTTCCCAGCCTCCAGAACTGTGAAAAAAAATTCCATTATTTAGAAGCCACCAGTCTATGGCATTTTGTTATAGCCACCTGAACAGGCTAAAACAGTGCATTACTTACTCCCTATGTGGCACACAGACTCCAAGACGGCCCCCAGTGACCCATGTCTCCTAATATGCACACTTTTGTGTAATCTTTTTCCCCTGGAGTGTGGGCAGAAGCTGTGACTTGCTTCTAACCAACAGAATACGTCAAAGGTGTTGGGCTATCACCTCCATAATTATTAGGTTACAAAAGACTGTGACTTCTGTCTTACTGGCAGATCTTCCCCTTGTAGGCTTGATGAAACTACTTGTTGTTAAGCCTTGCAGTACCAATCTAGTTACCCCAAATGGCCTAGAGGTGGAGTCTGTTGTCTATCATGTTTATTCCTGTGTCCCCAGAACCCAGGGGATATGATGTAGTTTGTGTTAAGTACATTTTTGCTAAATGACAGATCTGTTACACCAATAATTATAAATTGCGATTACTTCATACTTTGAGATGGCAGCAGAGTTTTCACAGGCCTTTCTGTAGCCTGACCTTGGCACATTTCTGGGAACAGGGGCAAGCAGATCCTTAAGGTCAACAGATTAGTTTCCTTTCCGGTGAAATATCTGAGGTATCAAGCTAAGTTAACTTGTCATGATACTAAGACAGAATATTTCCTGAGTAAGTAAATGAACCAGTATTACTTCCATTTCTCTTTGGTTATACAAACAATTCAGGATGTGTTCAAATATGCAAGGCGGGGCTAGGGAAAAGAGATATATGTAAGCAAATCAACAATTATAAGTTGATAGGAATGATCCCTCAAGGTTGGTCAAGTTATTGCAATAGGAAAGCCTCTATCATATAAATCTTGAAAGTAAAAATGCAGCCTTAGGGGAGTTTTCCAAACAAGAGGAGAATTAGATGTCTTTCAGAGGACCGATGAGAGAACAGGAAGACCTAGAAAGCAAGAGCAGGCTTGTCTAATTCTCTCCTCCAGGATTCAAAGGATTAAGGGACAAGAATGCTCTCCACTTCTATCAGTTTACAAAACAGAGCTAGGGTATGGCAAATGGCTCCATGGTTCCTCTCTGGACTGACTTTCCCTTGAAAACAAAATCTGGGAGAGCTATGTGTCCTCTTCTCTCTCTCAAGGTTGGGAAGTCTGAAGTCGATGCAGCTGTGGAAAGCCAAGTCCTCTGGGTGGGAAACAAAGCTATCAGTGCAATCCTTTGACGATGATGAGGTCTTCTAGAACCACCTATTAAAAGGCAGATAACCCTGAAATAGGCACTTTATTTAGAAGGATTATGGATAGTTGGTAGCAGAAGACCTGAAGCATGGGAATGAGAGATTTTCTGGGCCTCAGGATGGTGAAAAGATTGGAAGGGGGAGGTGGAGACCTCCAAATTTAGATCCGAAAGTTTACCTTCTATGTTCCCCACTTTTGACTGTAGAGAGAAGCTAAATCTACCTAACAATTCTAAGACTAAATCTGCATCTGTTTCTTTGTTTTTCTTCATGTGAATTGTACATTAAGTATAATCAGATCTGCATAGGATACAATTCTGACATCATCATCTACAATTTGCCTTGATGTTCCTGGGCAAATTTTGTTCCATGTAGAAATTTTATTGAGTTTCTGGACACAGTGGAAGAACCAAAGTTAATTGCCCTTGACATCCTTTTCACAGAAATCTTCACTAGCATTTTATGTTCCCCAAAGCATTATGCCTTTTCATATCACCCATATTTTGTAAGTGGAAAAGACAGTAAAACCAATTTCTGAGCCAGCACCCGGGTCTATGACCTGACTCCCACCCACTGTGATTTAATTAACAAGATACTGAAAACAAATGCACTCATACGAAAACTAAATTAACCCTAAATTGACTTGCAGTTCATTTATGGATGCTTAATTTTATTTCCAACTGGAAATGGAATGATCTGAAGCAAACCTACATAGGTCATTCATTAAAGCCTAAGTCACCACAACCCAGATGCCTTGTCATCTTTGGTACATCTGTCCCCAAGTCTGTCTCAGAGTTGAACAAGCTGGCCACACCCTGATTCTGCTAGCCCACTTCTCAGCACATTTTATGTAGAGTAATATTATAAGCAACATATGCTTGTATTTATTCCCTTCCTTAGTGAGGTCACAATAATGTTCCTTGGAGAAATAGAACTGACTGATGCTTCAGCACTAAAATAACTTCCAGTTGCTTCCACATTTGGTTAAATGCTTTTCATATTTGTTAACGAACACACGAATTTGTGAAATCGGGGAAAGCAGTCTTCAGAAAGAGAAGACAAATAGCACTTTTCAGGACTGGCCTTAATATAAAGTATGTCAAAATCAGTGCACCTGTTCTAACTGTTGTAGAAACTCTTGGTTAAGAGGCCCTGGCTTGGCATAATATGAACAGCAATATCAAAGCAACCTAAGATACCTGAAAAAATAAGGATCTCAGGATCACGGATACAAAAGAATTGACTGAGAGAGGGCTCTGGACACAGAAATCCTCTTTATTCCCCATGGACCCCTGAGGCATAAGCAAACCTAGGAATATCCAAAATAACTTCCAGCCTCGCCAGACTTTGCTGAAGTCAGAGCAGCTGTCCTGAACCAAAGGGATGGGACTGGCCCACACTCCAGGTCAGGAAAACCATTATTACTTTGATCCTCTGCTCTTGATCTTGGCTTGGACACCATTGTTTTGTTTTGCTATTTTCACTAGCAGAGGCAAGTTCTTTCCCCCAAAATGTCAGATATTGAATTTTTCTTGATAAGTACGGTTATTTTGATAAGCTACTTTTAGGTGAAGAGCACCTCACATGGTATAATACATTTTAAATTATTTCAGTTCGTTTGTATAACCAATTGCTGTAATATCACTATGCATCTTGTGATTACCCCTAGTTAGCATTTGGGGAGATAGGGACAAAGAGCGTTTAAGTGAACTCTGCCCCTAGGTCTCTCAGCACAGAACTGGAAGTGGAGCAGGGGTCTCTTGATTCTGCAGTTGGCCTGTTTCAGGAACGAGATGAGCAAATCAATTGCACCTAAGAGATGATTCACCCATCATTTTATAAATGAAGACACCAAAGGCCCAAGGCCGCATGTTAACCGTTGCAGAGTCAGAACATCCAGGACTCAGCAAACCTACAAAGTGGCATCCATATCACTTTGAACAGCATCTTGCATTAAAAAGAGCGATGGACCGTATGGAACCAATACCTCCTTTCTCAGCGTGTGTAGGGTGTTTTCCTTCTGGAGGTGCACAGCTCACACCCAGCAATTCTGTATCTATATCATTGCCGCACATTATATACAGGCTAACAAAAGGTCAAGTTTTCTTGCTTGTAAGTGAAATTATACCTTCTCAGAGTGACAATGAAATCGTTTAAAACTTGCAGCCTCTGTGTGTATGGAAAGAGGAGGAAAGGGGACAGATAATTAAAGAGGATTTGGGTGATGAAAAGATTAGGAACCAGATCCTGAACTCACTCCAGAGGCATCAGAGATCCATGGGTCAAGGACAAGGGGCTTCAGTGGGACAGAAAAGCACCCACAGTGTTTGTGGGGATAAGTAGATCCTAGAAGGGAAACAAACAAAACATTTTCTTCATATTTTTACAGTGGTGTTCAGATTTAAGTGGATTCGAAAGATAGTTTAGTTTTGAATGTTAGATCGAAAGGCACCTGGGGAAGTCATCTATGTTAAAATAATATTTTGCTGTATTTGTGATTTAGAGAACAATGATTTATGTGTCCTATTTCATTCACAAACCCATTTAAATAGCAAAGCCTGCCATAAAGAGTTCTGCTACAGACTGCACAAGAAAGAAACATAACTTACCATTTTTCAATCAAAGGAAAAAATCTTTGAAATCATGTTTAGAAAGAGGACATTTAAGCTTTAAAGAAAAAGTCCACATTGTTTATAGAAGTCAGTCCAAATTGTTTACTGATCGTGTTTCTGCAACTTGCCCCGATTAATATCAGTTAAATATTTCCTTATATCACTATCAACTTTAGACTCAGAAGGAGCTGCTGAAGGGGCAACAACTAAGGGATTTACCGTAGTCCAGAGGCACTGGAGGCAGGGAGGGGCAGGAAGGCCCCCGGAGTCAGCCCCTGAAATACAACCACTTTAAGAATGCCTGGTCACGGGGAGAGGCAGGGCCCGGGCCCAGCCTTCTGTCCTGTGAACTCTGGGAAGCGGCACTCTGCTCTGACCTCCCCCACCCCGTCTGCGTCTGGCTGCATGACCCAAGTTCCCATGCCAGCTTTCTGAGATGGCTGTTGCTGGCTGCCTTCCGCGCTGGCCTGAGCCAGGTTGGCCCGAGTCCACTGGTTTGGTTGTGATCCTCTGCCGACGGCCCTGGCTCCCTCCCTCAGCCTTTGGTCTTCCCTGACTCTCTTGAAAATAAAGAACAGAGGTATACCGAAAGCTGCAAGACTGTATATACTGGGAAAATTATATTTCAATTGATAAAAGTGACTCCATTATAATAGGATTCTGTAGGATAAAATGATTAAGGACTCTGTAAAATGATCTTATATGAGTATCTAGCTTCCCCTATTAATACTTTTGAATTTTCAAGAGTTGAAGCTAGATTACATGAAATAAAATTCATGCAATAGGTATGGTCATACTGAATAGAAGAGAAAGATATAAAATCTAAAGGCAATGAACATTTTTCCGTACAGATAGCAATGCATGACACAAATGGACAGGGGTCTATAGCTTGTATTGGACACCTTAAATTTTTTAGGTTAATGTAAGACTATCTGGTAATTCTGTGTTAATAATGGCTCAGAAGCTCAGGACTACATACCCTAATATCTAGCTAAACCCAGCTTAGTGGTGGATCAAATGTCTGGAAGTATGGACAGAGGCCAGACATGATGGATTTCCAATTAAGATGTCAGCAGGCGTGCTCAAAACCATCTGGGAATTTAAAAAACAGCTCATGCTGTTTCCATATTTGCCGTGGCTTTTCTAGCAAAGATTTTTTTTTTCTGTATTGAAAATAATTTTTCTATAGAACGATGGAATTCTATTTTTAAAAGGATCATTGTACAATTAAAAATTTTTTCACTATCTCAGATACCTCATACAAGTGAAATCATGCAGTATCCGTACTGCAGCTGGCTTATTTCACGTAACATAATGATTCATCCATGTTGTTGCAAATGGCAGGGTCTTCTTTGTTAAGGCTGAAAAATATTTCATTGTGTGTATCTACCACATTTTCTTTATCCATTCATCTATCAATGGACAATTAGGTTGTTTCCATATTGTAGCTATTATGAGTGAATGCTGTAATAAATGTGGGAATTTAGATATCTCTTCAAGATCCTTATTTCAGTTCTTTTGGTTATGTGCTCAGAAGTGGTTGCGAGGGGCTGGGGGTGTGGGAAATGGGGAGCTGATGTTCAACGGGTATAACTTTCAGTTACACCAGATGAATAAGCCGCAGAGATCTGTACAACGTGGTGTCCATAGTCAACAGTACTGTACTTTGCACTTAACGTTTTATGAGGTAGATCTCATTTTATATGTTCATATCACACACACAAAACCCCCACAAAATCTCAGCTTCCATCTATGCAAAGGAGTCAGTCCATGATTTTTTTTTTTTTTATCCTCACTCAAGGACATTTTCCCATTTTTTGTTCAGATAGAGTGGGAGAGAGAGAGGAAGAGAGAGAGAGAAAAACATCGACGTGAAAGGGACACATCGAGTGGCTGCCTCCCGCACGACCCAACCAGAGCCGGGGACAAACTGCAACCGAGGTACGTGCCCTTAGTGGGAACTGAACCCGGGTCTCTCTGGACCGCAGGCCGATGCTCTAACCACTGAGCCAAACCGGCCAGGGCTCAGTCCATGATTTTTTTTTTTTTTAATCCTCATCCGAGGACACTTTTTTTTGCATTCATCTTCAGATAGAGTGGGAGGGAGAGAGAGAGGAACACAAAGAGAGAAACATCGACATGAGAGAGACACATCGACTGGTCGCCACCCACACAACCCCATCTGGGGCCAGGACAAACTGCAACCGAGGTACGTGCCCTTAGTGGGAACCGAACCCGGGACTCCCCGGTCCGCAGGCCGACACTCCAACCACTGAGCCAAACCGGCCAAGGCTCAGTCCATGATTTTTGGATCCTCACTATGGGGACCAGTCTCCTCGCTGCTCAGAGCTGGGCAGAAAGATCATAGTGAGTTTTATTAAAATGGTGAATTGAATTGTTACTCAATATCTAGTAAAGATCTTTAATCGTGGAAAGTAACACAATTTAAATGTGTTTAGATGAGTGTGATTATTTATGTTAAGCAGTATACAATGGATGCCTACATTTGTAAGAATTGCCGAACAGTTAGATTAATTGGTATAAATAAAGATATTCATGATAAAAAAGATAAAAAATAAATGTTTTATCAGAGTAAATTTCAAACACATTGAAATGTAGAGAGATCAGAATACTAAACCCTTTTCTACCCATCACCCAGCTTCAATAAGTATAACCTCGTAGACAATCTTGTTTCATCAGTACCTTGCTCTGCTCACCTGGATTATTTAGAAGCCAATTCCAGGCATTGTATCATTTCCTTATGTATTGTGAAAGGATATAGACTATTTCTCTAAATGCATCCACAATATCATCACACCTTAAAAATAATACTTCAGAATTATCATGAAACATTAGGTCAGTGTTCAAATACTCCCAGTTGTCTTATATAAATGTTTAAAGTTTTTTAAATATTAGAAACAAATGAAATCTATACATTGCCATTGGTTAGTATGTCTCCTAATTTCCTCTCTTTTGAAATGGTACAACACAAATCACTGTTCTATGGGTTTCAACAAACACATGCAGTCTTGTAATTACCACTACAATAAAGATTCAGAATATTTACATTATCCCTGAAACTTTCCTCATGTACTTTGATCGTCAGTCCCTCCCCTCACCCTCAGTCCTTGGCAATCACTTAACGGTTTGATATCCCTGCAGGTATGCCTATTCCCAAATGTCACACAAATCAATTCACACCATATAGCCTTTTGAATCTGGCTTCCTCCACTTAGTATAATGAATTTGAGATTCAGCCATGTGGTTTTATATATTAGAAATTTCTCCCTTTTTATTGCTGAGTAGTATTCCATGTTGTGGATATACCACAGTTTGTTTAATCATCCACCTGTAGAAAGACTTTTAGGTTGTTTTCAGTTTTGGGTAATTATGATTTTGAATGTGGCTTTCAATATCTTAACCTCCCACAGATTAGAGGCCACAATTAAAGTATGGAGATACGATTGCAATAACCACATACACTAAAAGCAGCAAGAAATAATTGCCTGAGAGTCTGGTGAAAAGAGAGAAGAGAAGGTAGGAAAATTCAGACAGAAAAACTAAAAAAAAAATCTGTCTTGTGATTACACACTGATGGGTCCTGAGAACAGTGCAGTAACAGACATTTATAATAACATTCTTCAACAAGTAAGAAAAAGTGGATATGTTCAGTGAATTTTAAGAAGATAGAAGCATGTGTATTTATCAAAATTTCAATTTAACATGGTTAAAACAAAACAAAAAATATAGCCATATCATTTTCAAGCTAAAAAGAATACCCTTACTATCCTGTATTACTTAAGCTTTTTAGAATATTTAATTCCCAGAGGTTTCTGGGTAGTCAAGCTTTCGCTGGAAATTTTTAATAGATTATCTCTAAACAGAACCACCAATACTTTTTAGAACACTTGATTAATCAATTAGGTTGGCATAGATCCCTGGTGCCACTCTCAGTTCAAAGTCAAAATCACCTTGGTGAACTTACCTCTATTTCTGAAGCAAGGGCCCAAAACTGTTGGAGAAAAATATGGGTACAGTGTCAACATATAATATGTGGGAGCTATTATCACTATGTTGGCTTCTACAGAAAGACCTTTTGAGAGATTTAACAATTTGCCTTCAGCTTTTATAAGGCCCTCGTGCACACACACACGAACATACACACCACAACATGAGCTGCATGTACGTACGTATCTGCATCCTTCGTACAGCTACTACTTACCTGATTCCCTTTACAGAAATATCCTCACAATATATCCTTCTTAGGACTTTGCCCTATAGAAAGAATAAAGACATTTCAGAATTGCTGATTTCTTTTTTATCTAATGACAAAAGCTGTGTGAACTCATCATGTTCACGCCCCCATCTTCTTTCTTTCGCTCCCTTTCCCTGGGTGACTATCAGTGAGACTAGAGCAAAATTTATTTGTCAGTTGCATACAATTATGTTAAATTGTCTACTCACCGCCTTCTTAATTACTTAACATTTATTATTTTATTCTCTCATTGATCATAATGTATGGGTATCTTTGATTTGAGTAAGCATTCTCACATTCTTTCCAGAAGTAGCAGCAGGGTATGAACAAGACTTTCAGTAAAGACTCCTGTTGTTTTAGCAACCCTCAAAGGGAGAACGGCCACGCCAGGAGTAGTGAGGACAACAGCCCTTATGATTGACAGTTGTTGGATGACGTGTCCAGTCTTGCTGAGGATCACCATTCAGGCAGCACCAACACATTGGGGCGTCTGTTCTCATGTCTATTAAGGCTCCATGAGAGGCGGCCCTGTCTTTCAGACCCCATCCATGTTCCATACAACCCATTGTCTTTGCTCCTCTAGTTTCATGATACCTACTACTGTTTACCTGCCTGCTTTCCCTACTAGAACAGCACCTCCTTGAGGTCAGAAGCTGTGTTTTATTCCTATCCCAATCTCTAGCATATCTCACAATGCTAGTATATCACACATTCTTTAAATATGTTGAAGGAATAAATGAATGAACAATAATCTTTGTTGAGGAGAACAAGAAGAAAGGATCATTAAATGAATGGTTTGCATATTTCATTGATCTAAAACTCAAGAAATAACACTATAGAAATAATTATTTACTACCAGGAATAAAATGTAAATAGGAATTATTCACCCTAGATGGTATTTTGTTGTCATTTCTAAGAATCAGCTTTATTTCATTTGTAAAGAACACAGTCTCAAGGTGTTATCTTGCATTTAAAAGGATATAACTTATACAAGAATTAAGTTCCCTTTATAAATGTCTTGATATATCTTTTTTTTTTACAAAATCTTTTTTTTTTTCTGCCTATTTTTCTCTGGAAGAAAAATAAAAGCCAGAAAGGTTTTCTGAGACAGGTTCAACTTTCTACTCAAAGTAACCTATGCCATTGTTAACCCACAGGGCAACTCGGGAGCCTCTGTTTGAGGTTAGATACTCTGGCCCCCAGAGAGCTTCTTGGGACGTTCACTGTCTGTCTGGTCATCATTTGTCTCCAAGACTGGCCTTGAGGCTGCACACAACCACGGCTACTGAGTGCTCGGGAACGGTCCTTGATTAAAAATAGAAAGGATGTTCTAGTGGTGAAATATATTTTCATATCCTTTCAAGTATGGCTTATGAAAAACATTTGCGTTTCCAAATTCCAGAAATTGTTTTCTGACAATTTTCTGAGAAAAATCAACCACACATTATCTTATTTATATTAGAAGCAGCAAGTCTGAATGAGTCAATATAACTTTCTTATTTATTTATCTACATTTTATTATTGTATATCTCAGTTGCAAGGAATGAAAGCTTGCCCTGGACAGTTGGGATGGTGGGAAGCTTATATTTTAAGCTTGACTGAGGCAACTACTTGGTATGAATATTTTCCCAAAAGTGATATCCTCCAAAATACAGGTCAGGAAACCTGGGCAAAACTCAAAGAAATTAATTTCTTTATGCTTTTTACTATTTTAAGAAATAATTTTACTCTGTGTTACTAATTTCCCATAGGTGTTTTGTTTTTATTTACATTGCAAATATACTTTCTCAGCTACAAGTACTTCCTGGCCTCTGACAGTTATTAACTGGGCTTTGAGAATCTAAAAAGACCAGAGGTGCATTTCACTGAGGACAGTAGCTGTGAGGGTTAATTTCATGTGTCAACTTAGCCAGGCTACACTACCCAGATATTTGGTCAAACATTATTCTAGATGTTTCTGGGAAGGTATTTTTTGTAGATGAAACAGGCATTTAAATTCGTAGACTTTGGCCCTGGCTGGTTTGGCTCAGCGGTTAGAGCGTCGGCGTGCGGTCCGGAGAGACCCGGGTTCGGTTCCCGCTAAGGGCACGTACCTCGGTTGCAGTTTGTCCCCGGCCCTGGTTGGTTGTGCGGGTGGCAGCCACTCGATGTGGCCCTTTCATGTCGATGTTTCTCTCTCTCTCTCTTCCTCTCTCTCCCTCCTACTCTATCTGAGCAAAAAATGAAAAAATGTCCTCGGGTGAGGATAAAAAAAAAAAAATTAGTAGACTTTGAGTAAAGCATATTACTCTCCTTAATATAGGTGGGCCTCCCTCATCCAATCAGTTGGAGACTTTTCTGACCTCTTCAAGAGAGGGAATTCTGCCAGAGGGCCTTTGGATTTTGACTATAACTTCTCCTTGGGTCTCCAGCCTACTGGCCTACTGTGCAGATTTTGGACTTGCATTTCTTCAACTGTGTTTCAAATCCTTAAAATCTCTCTCTCTATCTCTGTTTATATGTCAAAATAGATATATATCAGAAGATATTTTATATATATATATAATTTTACATATAATTTTAATTTTATATATTATATAAAAATTAGATAGTTTTGTAATAACATTATATATATGCATATATGTATGTATGTTTAGTACTGTGACTTTTTATCCTATTTGAACAGCCTCGAGGAGTGATGCCAAGCAGACCTTTTGTTTTGTTGATCTGCTTTCGTAAGGTGATACAATATATTAAACACCAAGGAAAGTAGTTTGTTTTGAGCCAGAAATAATTTATTCCTTTATTCAAACAATTTAGCATTTCTGCTAGGGAGAAGGTATACTGACCAACATTCTTTCCTTTAGTTTAACAAGTGTTCACTAATGGCATGCTTTTCTTTCCTGGCTGCAATTCAAGCGATGATTCTGCTTTTAAAGGTTCCCATGGTTTCAGTTGTAACTGTTAGTGTCCCGACTGCAGCTGAGCAACAGAATGGACCCACTGACAGCCTGGCTCTCTGCGTACTCTTTCCCAGGGCTCTCACCTGCACACCTGCACTTCCGTTTGCCTTCTCCTCTTGGAACTAAGCAGGTGGAGGGAGCAGGATGGGACACCGGGAAAGCTTGTCCTGGACCACAGGTGGGATGGTGGGATGGTGGGCATTATATTTTAAGCTTGACTGAGGCAACACAGTGGTTTTAACTTCTCCACCTTCATCACAGAATGTGACAAAAGAGCCAGGAGTGGAGCTAGGCAAAGCCAGTGTTTGATTTCCTATCACCCCTCCCTGCTCATCACTTTTCTTAATGACCTCCATGTCTGAAACATGTGAGTTCCCTCCCAGGGCTGATCTCCTCCTCCTTTCTCTGGTTGGTTCAGGCTTTCCTCTGGTTCCCCACCAGCCCTGTCTTCCTTGAGCACCTGTGTGCCCATCGTCGATTATGGGAGGCCTAAGGGAACAGATATGCAGGTTAAGTGGAAAAATTAGAACTGCACAAGACAATGGATCATTAATTATTTTATATTTTTAAATGTTTTTTCTTTATTGATTTTAGATAGTGAGGAAGGGAGAAGGAGAGAGAGAGATAGAAACATTGATGAGAGAGAACATTGATTGGCCGCCTCCTGCATGCCCCCCACTGAGGATTGGGCCCACAACCTGGGCATGTGCTCTGACCAGGAATCGAACTGGTGACCTCTTGGTGCGTGAGTCGATGCTCAACCACTGAGCCATATCAGCTGGGCTGGATCATTAATTATTTAATATAAAGTGTTCAGACTTTTTCCTGGCCTGTGTGGCTCAGTGGATTGAGTGTCCTGTTTGAGTATCGTCCCATGCACCGAGAGGTCACTGGTTCGATTCCCAGTCAGGGCACATGTCCAGGTTGCGGGCTTGATCCTCAGTAGGGGGCGTGATCGATGTTTCGATCTCTCTCTCCCTTCTTCTCTATCTAAAAATCAATAAAAGCTCTATTTAAAAAAAATTAATTAAGTGTTCAGACTTTTGATTCATTATAATTCTACTAATCACTAATTATCAAGAGCTTTTGTGTATATTACTGTATATAGCCATGTAAATATACTGCAATAGTACCTTTAGAAATATAGGTTATTTATGGAATGAGCATATATTTTTACCATTCACACTGGAAACACTTTTGAGAGTAAAAGGAGACACTATTAATAATTATTCAAGGCAAATCAGTATGTGCCTACATCTAGTTATTAGGCATTTACTTCTCCTACTTTCTCCACTGTTGGCTAAATTTCCCATAATAATACCATAAGCCTGCTCTGTGAATAGGAGGGTATTGTGGTTATTTTATATCTAAGCACCTAATTGTCCCTTGCTCAGACTTGTTCAAATAAAAGACAAAGTTATTAAAGCCTTTATTTGCAAAACACCCTCAGAGAATGCAGTGGGATGCACAAACAGTGACTCTGATCCAGAAACCTGCCTCTGAGTAGAGAAACTCAGGGAGAGGGAAATCACACTTTCATTAGGTCTATCCAGTGGAGAAGGTGGGGGTGGATGGGAAGCCCACCTTGCGTGTCAGTTTCTTTCCAGGCCCAATTAACCTCACTTTCTGCTTGGAAAGTATCCACAGTGCAGTCCAATTAAATTTTTAAACCATGGAATGAAATGTGTTAAAAAATAAAATTCCTGTAACGTCATAAGAAATAGGTAGCATGACACAACTCTAAAAAGAATGAGGGTGGGAGAGGAGGCGACAGAATCAAATTCATGAAAAGACCGAGATGCGGTCTCAAAAACCCTGAGAATTTCTACCTTAACCAGTACAGAAAAAGGGGAGACTGCTTCCTTTTTTAGTCTCTGGTCTCTTTCACAACATTGACAGTTAGGCTACTTTGTAGCTTTGAAATGCCTTTTATAGGTCTGCTCTGGAAGCATTTTGTTTATGGTCTGATGAAGTGCCAGCTTTCTCTAATTGCTTTTCCTTCCTTCCTTCCTTCCTTCCTTCCTTCCTTCCTTCCTTCCTTCCTTCCTTCCTTCCTTCCTTCCTTCCTTCCTTCCTTCCCCTCCTCCTTCCCTCCTTCCTTCCCTGTCTGCCCCCCCCCCCTTTCCCCTTCGTTCTCTTGTTCTTCCTTGTCTAATGTGAGGTACTGGCTGCTCTCTGCTCCTGCAGCCTTTCTCCGTCCTCCCTTCACCCCTGCCTCTCCCCTGCCTCCACTCCTCAAGTCAGCTGTAAGAAAATAAATGAGGAGTAAACATGTATTTATTTAACAGTAGTGGAATAAAGGGATTTCCCTCCTAAATTATGTGTAAAGACATATTTGTCAATATTTTATTAACACTAGTTATGTAAAGTAAGTTTTGAATAATCCCTCAGAATTTTCAGCAATAAACTACTGGGTTTGGGTCATATCACACAATGTGTGTTTCGGAAACAGAGACCAGCCTTTTGATTTATTCAGTTCCCGAAATGTCATTCTGATTCTTACTTGATTTGTCTTCTTTGCCTGCTCTGTCAGCCAGTTAGCTTCCATTAAAATAATACATCTGGGCCAGCTTTTTGTTTTTTGTTTTTTCCACTAGAAATAATATGTCAATTGATGGTCATTTGAATTTAAATTAAGTCAATTGTAAAACTGTTGGTAGAAGGGAGGGACAAATAATTTTTTTCCTTCTAACAGCCCGTTCTTCAAATGTACGGGAAGTATTGTGGGAAATTATTTTATTAAAATGCTTTGTTTTGGTCATCAATAAAGAAAATTTTACTTTATTTGATTCACTTGTGTAGAGAACATCTTTAAATTATTTTGCTTTTTTTTTTTATTCGTTCTGTATATTTCTTTTTTAAGAACCAGCCCATTCACCACTCCCCATCTGTTCAGATTTCAAGTGGTGTGTACCTACACCCAATCAGTTAGAGGTCCTTCACTCCCCGGCACACAGTGATCAGTTCAAGGACAGGCAGGTAATTCAAGCTAGGTTGTTGATTGTAAGACTAATTGTCAAGGTGAAAGGTGCTCCCTTTTTCTGGGATCTGCAGCCAACCGGATAAGAGAGCCAACGGTGGCCAGCCACCAGCTTTGCCAGCACTTTGAAAGAGCGTGGCTAAGAATGAGGACAATGCAAAGGCACACACAGCCAGTGACGGAGAAAAGAGCCTGGTGACATGCATGGCCTTCTGAACCTGTTCACAGCTCACCCGAGATGGGCTGCGCAGTTTCTTAAGACTGTAACCCGCCCCCCACCTTGTTTTTTTTTTTTTTTTGCTTAAGGTGGTTTAAGATAGATTTCTAACTTAACTTTGAGAAAATTCCAATATGCCCATTAATGTGTAATTGAAATGCAATATCACACAGTCATATTTATTTTAAGACAAAATAATTTTTGTTTCTTTTTGCATCCCCAACCCTACTCTGTTCTAGATGAGAATCTTACCAGTTTGCTAATAGCAGAACTGTGATATATTTGAACTGTGCTATGGAGTACAGATCACTATAGGAAATCGCAACAAATCTGAATATTTGGATTTGTTTTATAGATTTTTTTCATTCATTATTTCCTACAGTGTTTTATCCTTCTCAACTTGAGGGCATCTAGGAAGAACTGAGAAGACATAAAGCCATGGATTGATAATACCTCATCACAAATGAGGAATCCTGCTGTTACCACATGCTAACGTACAGTTCCTTAGACATTGTTTCATAAGGCTGAAGCAAGAATCCTTGGAAAAATGAGCAGTAAATGCAAAGACTGAGACAGAGTACATGTTATTTTATATTACTTAAAAGCCTCTTTTATCTAGATTTTACATAGCATGTGTCACACTTGGTGATCAGTCACTCGTGTGGAGAGGACAGCCAGCTCACCACATTACTCATTGTACAAACTGTGTTCCTAACTTTGCTAAGTTGTTGTGACTGTACAACATACACTCTAGGGAAATTTTGGTTTGTCATTCTTACTCAGTTAATGTACCCACAAAGTGTTTCGTTATAACTTGAATTCTCCGGATCTAATATGTTTGAAAATAGAAGCAAGAATTCCAGGATCCTAATTCTGTCGAATGAGTCACTATTTATTTCTGCCCACGACCCCTTAGGGAATCATTCTAAAGTCTAAATCCTACATGAGCCATGGATGAATTTCCTAATGGGTTGTGCAGAAGGGCGTGGAAATCTGTGGCTTACGAACGGCTTGTTGGTTGCGGAATGAAAGGCAGAACAACACCTGCTACAGCCTTCCTCCCCCGAGCACCTAACATTGCAGTAGCAGGGGACAGCCTCATGAACAGAATGCAGAACACATTTATTAAATACACGTTAGCAAATCCCTTTAGTCTGAGCTTACATTTCTCCTTTATAAAAACGGCAATGCACTTCCTAAGCACGATTTTTGTAGAAAATAAATGAAGATCCAGTGTATACGTGGAAAATATGTAGACACTAAAGCTCAGCGAACAAGTCCTTTCTTCACCATCTGGTCCCACTTGCCTCTCCAGTCTTACCTTTCACCATTATCTGCCCTCATCCCGCCAAACGCCCCCCTTAGCCCTAAATACCTTGATTTCTCTTGCTCCTGAAACCTTTGCAAATACTATTCCATCTGATCCAGGATTCTTTTGTCTCCCCCAACCCTTGCCAAACTTTTCCTAACCCCCGCTCATTGTTCAGGTTCCAGTTCATATCCTACTTTCTTAATCTCTGGAAAGCGGGTGTAAGTATTTCTTCTGTTACAGTGCCTCGTGTATTATGTGGTACTTGTCCTTTTTCTTACTTGTTCCTTCACTACTTGTTCCCCTCAACATGTGGAAGTTCTAACCCCACACCTCACAATGTGACCATATTTGAAGATAGGTCTTTAGGAGATAATCAAGTTAAAATGAGGTCATTGGGGTGGGCGGGCCCTAATCCGATACGATTGGTGTCCTTATAAGAAGAAATTTGGACATCGACACATATAGATGACAAGACAGGGAGAGAGGCCTAGAGATATTTTCTCACAACCCTTATTAGAAACCAAATCTACCAAAATCTTAGACTTCTAACCTCCAGAAGTATGAGGGAATAGATTTATATTGTTTAAGTCACCCAGTTCATCTTACTTTGTCATGTCAGCCCTACCACAGTAATACACCATGTCAACAAACTACATGGAAAAACTTATGATTATTTCAATAGACACAGGAAAATATTTGGACAAAAGTCAACATTCATTCCTGACAAAAACTCAAAAAAACTCAGAATAGGAGAAAACTTTGACTTGATAAAAGATCCTGCAAAACAGCTAGAGAGAACATCAAACTTGATGAAAACCGAACGCTTTTCTCTAAGTTTAGGAAAAGGACAAGAACGTACAATCTTACCACTTCCACTCAACTTTATACTAGAACTTCTAGCCAATGCATTAAAACAAATGAACAAAAAGCATCCAACCGGAAAGGCCGATGTAAAATTACCTTTATTTGAACACAACATGATCACATATATAAAATATCTTGTGGAATTTTCTAAAAAGCTCCTAGAGTTAATAAGTGAGTTCAGCAAGGCTGCAGGTACAGTTTCAGAAATCAATGGTATCTCTATATACTAACGAAACAACTTGAAATTAAAATTTAAAAAGCAATAGCATTTATAATAGCATCAAATATATGCAAGACGTAGGGACAAATCTGCCAAAAGAAGTGCAGACCTGAACACTGGGGAACACAACACACAGCTGAAGTTTAAGACCTACATCAATGAGAGCCGTAAGTTATTCATGGCTGGGCATACTTAATACTGTTAAAATTTCAGTTCTTCCCCAATTTTTTATAGACTCAATACAATCACAGTAAACAAATCCCAGCAAACTTTTTTATAAAAATTAACAAGTTGATTGTAAAATTCGTATGGGATTGCCAAGGGTCTAGAATGGCTAAAATAACTTTGACAAAAAAAGAATACAGTTGAGGGAACACTACCAGAAATGAAAATGTATTATAAATCTGAAATTAGCAAGACAATGTGGTATTGTTATAATGGTTGATAAATAGATCAATGAAACAGAGTTCAGAAATATACTTCCACATATATGCACAACTAATTTTTCACAAAGGTGAAAGACAATTTATTGGCAAAAGACAGTCTTTCAACAAGTGGTACAGGACAAATTAGATATCCATATGCAATAAAACTTTGAAAGATAGTTTATGAAAGCACAGAAAAGGGGTGAAGTTCTTTGAGATAAAGTGCTACTTGTGTTGGGACTTGAAAATAAGAGAAATAACTGCAGAAGTTTTGACTAAAGCTAACCAAGGAAGAACTCTTCAGAGTAACATGTTAATATAACCAAGATTAGCCCTAAAAATATAGATGTAAATGAGATCACGTTTCCAAAGAAATGTGCAGACCAATGCAAATGTATTGAAATGCATCTCCAGAGTTTAAGTTGTATAGCTCCTTCAATAAACAACAAATATTTTAAGCCACCTGGATAAAAATCACAGTGGTGGGTTGTCATTGTGCAATAGCCTCTTTTATTAAAAACAGAACAGGTGAGGAAAGCATTCTGGGTAAAGAAAAAGAGTGTATGAAAAGGCACTCAGGTGTGAAAGGACAGCGAGCTCAGTGTGACTAGAGATTTGTCAGGGCTATGGACTTTGTCCGCTTGGCCTGCCGTAACAAAGTACCATAGACTGGTGGCTTAAACAACAGAAATGTACTTCTCACAGTTCTGGAGGGTAAGTCCCAGATCAAGGTGCCGGCTCATTCAATTTCTAGTGAGGCCTGTCCTCCTGGCTTGCAGACAGCCATCTTCTCACCGTGTCCTCACATGACCTTTCTTCCTTGGTGAGAAAAGTGGTAGAAAGAGAGAGAGAGCATGCTCTCTTGTGTTGCTTCTTACAAGGACATTAATCCCATTATGAGGCCCCCCAACCTCATGATCTCATCTAACCCTAATTTCATCTCAAAAGTCCCATCTCCAAAATATCATCATACTGGGGGTTACGACTTAACAGATGACTTGGAGGTGCGGGTATGATTTAGTTCACAGCAGTGGCTGAAATGGGAATGGAAATGTAGAACTGGACCAGTTAATGAAGGACAAACTGTGTCCTGTTCAGGAGTTCGAGACATTTCCAATGTCAACAAGGAGCTTGCTGCCTTTAGTGACATTTAAGTGGTGGGTTGTGAAGAAGCAGGACCTCCACTCAGTAGGATACAGGGTATTAAAGAATTGCAAATATCCCTGAAGTATTATGGAGAATTGCAGCTAAACAGACTGTGTTCAAATCTTTTGTGACAACCTTTTTTTTTTAACCTATTTTTTATTCACATGAGTAATCTGAATCCTAAGAGTGTCTGACAGTGGTTCCACAAACCTACAAAGCATCATTTTATATGAGCAGTTTATTCTTTTATCTTGTTGGCAAATTAGATCACCTCTTTCTTTCCTCGTTGTGTGACTATAAGACAAATTCCTCAAAGCTATTGCCTAGAGTCCCATGTCCTTGTTTCTTTACTCCCTTCATTTTTCATCCTTCCTTGTTTTGGACCTTAATTTGGGGTTCTTCACACTTATTTCACTATTTTTACTTATGCCAAACATCTTTAAGCTGGAAAAAATGTCCTTGAAAAAGAAATGGAAGATTTGTAAAGAGTAAAAACACCACAATTATAACAAAAACAAAAAAACGCAATAGAGCCTGTCTGTGTGTCTGGCGCAAAGATAGGTGTGGGTTTTTAAAAGTCATTTAACTTATGAACAAGATTTTGAAGGACTTGGAGCAAAAGGAAAGTTAAAAAAAAAAAAAAGCCAGCATCCTTTCCAGTGAAAAGCCCAAAGGGAACAAGGTTTGATGATATCCTAGATTTCTGAGACAGTCTACATTGAAATGATTATTCGTTTCTTTTTGAGTTGCCACATTTTTTAGGTCAGTAGTGGAAGGCAAACTTGTTCATGCCCCTATCTTCTTTTGGTTAATGCTCCCCACCCCATCAAATAGAATTTAAAACACAAATACAAGATGTGGGCTTATGGTGACTTTATATTTATTTGTAGTATGGAATGTTCAAAACCACAAACTGCCACGTGTCCGGAAACCACTATCATTTTACTATTCTGGGTTCCACGTTTTCTTCTCCCTGGTATGAGCTCCCAGGTCCCTGACGGAAGCCCCTGTCTGAGTTCACACACTGGGGCCTTTGACCCTGTGATGCTCTTCCTGCCCGAACGTGGAAGGAAGCAGAGGGTTACTTTTCATTCCGACTCAAGCTGCTGTTGCAATCACAGTGAGAAGCAAGACACACTTGAGCAAATCCAAAGCCGCGCATCTCAGGAGTTGTGCCCTGGTATGGGGAGAGGCCTGGAAAACCTCCCCAAGAGCCGGGCTCAACTTCACCTTGGCTTGCTGGCTGCTTCAATGAGCATTTCAAGACGAGGCAGGACTGGGTGGAAAAAGCAGGAAGTCTCTTACCGGTTTCCCTTTTATGCTCTCATTTGCAATTTTGGGGGTAACTTTATCTCACCTAATCAAGGAAACAAAGAAGTACCTTTCTCAGGAGCTGGGCCCACGTGGTGGAGTGGACCAAACTCTGAATCAGGTGCCAGAGAGTCTAAGAGTCTCGTCCAGGCTCTATTTGGAAAACCTACGTACTGTCTATACATCCTCCCTCGAGTTATTTTATTAGGATTCCATGGGAGCTATTGTACAGCTCCATATATTGTAAATAACTGATGGGCAGACACATCTTGAAATTTTGTCCTGCCTGGAATGAGGTTTATTGACTTCCCTCTGCCCCTGGCCCCAGTGTGCGTGCGTGCGTGTGTGTGTGTGTGTGTGTGTGTGTGTGTGTGTGTGTTTGCAGGGAGTGGGGGTTGCTTCCCTTTGCAATTCCCTGCAACATGCCTTTATACCATGTGATCTGTTCTTCTTGATTTCCCTTTGAACCAGCTAGAACATCTGCTGACTTCCCTCATCGAATGACTTAAACAAAATCTTTAAGCCATGTCCATTTTTTAAAATTCCTATGAAAAGTCATAATGTCACCTTTTTTTGAAAATTAGCTTTTAACACTCAACTTTCTCATTGGGAAAATGAGTATAACGATACCACCCTCACCCTTCTCCATGAGTTTTTGGGATTGAATGAGTTATAATTAACTGGGTTGAAATGATCCTTAAGGGCTGAAAATGTGTCTCATTTCCTTTTGTATGCCTAGCATCTGGGCAAGAGAATCTGTACCAAATTGCTCTTGATTATAAAATACTGGACTAATAGGAGGCATTGTTATTATTATCAGACCGTATTGCCAGCACAGTGGCCAGCAACCTCTGACCTCATTTTGAAAGTGGCCAGAGGGTTCATCCTAGGTAGCACTCAAAGAGCCTAAGGTTCGGATCTCACGTGCTGGGCAAATGGGGACACTTAGTGGTTTCCGATTCCAGTGACGAGGCCACTGGTGGCAGAAAAGGGTTAAAGGAGACTCTAAGAGTTGCCTCTCCTTTTCTGGGCTCTTTACCACCAGGGATTCAGGAGTCAAAGGTGCTTTCTCACATAAGCATCAGCTAGTCTAATACACAATTGCCTGTCACTTCTCTCCGCCTTCACCTGTGCTGGCTCAGGTGGGATGACAGACAGACAGACGGGGTAGACAGCAGAATGTCCAGTACGCAAAATCTTATAGTGAATATAAAGATTTGTTAGAACACTTAAAGATTGCTAACACTTATTAGCTGGATCTGTATCCTAGTTTTTACATTTAAATTACCTGTTTCAGTTCCAAAATATAAAATCTAAAACTTTAAAATAGGAAGCTAAAGTTCAAAATACAGGTCTCTCTAGAAATATTCTATAATGGTGTTTAAGTCTCGCATCCTTACATCACCTTTCCTCTCTTTATCTCTCTCTGATTTCAGAATGAACAGGTACACTGCACACCTCGTTCACCAGACACAACTAGCTCACAGGTGCACAGGAAGCCAACTTGTGTTCACTAAGCGAGCACCCAAACGCATCCCTCTAGTAGACACTGTAAGATGGCTCCCAAAGACACCAGTTCATAATCCCTGGGATCTGGAGCTCGAACCTTATATGCATAAAGAGTCTTTATAAAAGTGATTAAGTGAGGGATCAGGACAAGGGGAGATTATCTAAATTAACTGAGTGGACCCAAACACAATCACAAGTGACATAATGAAACAGAGGTGGAGGCAGACTTGACACAGACAGAAGGGGAGACGCTCGATGGCGATGGAGGCAGAAGCTGGAGAAGCAGAGCCATAAGCTGAGGAATGCCCGCAGCCCCAGAAGCTGGAAGGGACAGGAGGGGCTTGCCCGCTGAGCGTCCAGAGGGAGTGCAGCCCTCCCAACACCTCGCTTGCACCCCAGTGAAGCTGACTTCGAACTTCTGTCCTTCAGACTGGGACAGAATCAATTTCCATTGTTTTAAGCCCCTGGGTTTGTGGTAATTTTTTTACATCAGCCACAAGAAACTAAGAGCTAAGTGTACAAAGACTCTCTTGTAGTGCCAAACAAACAAACAAAAAACCCCAAACTTTTCCAAGTGTATTTGTTTGCTAGGGCTACGATAACAAAGTACCACAGACTGGGTAACAAACATTATACATTTATTTTCTCACACTTTTGGAGGCTAGAAGTTGAAGATCAAGGTGTTAGCAGCGTTGATTTCTTTTAAGACTGCTTTCCTTAGTGTGTAAATAATGGTCGTCTTCTGCGTCTTCACGTGGTCTTTCTTTCGGGCATGCTCATGTCTGTGTCCTAATCTCCTCTTATAAGGAGAACAAGGCATATTGAATTAGGAGCAACCCATATGGCCTCATTATACCCTAATTATCTGTTTAAAGGCTTTACTGTTACCTGACCAAAGAGGTCAGTTTTCCTGAGCACATCAAAGCCCAATCAAATGCTAGCAGGAGTTTGCAACCATGAGAGTAAGGATTTATTCATTGAGGAAATGACAGCAAGCCCGGAGTCAATGCTCAAAGACCTGCCTGTCCAATGGCTTCCAGGGTAATGGTTATATAGGGGGAAAATCATTAATCCTGGCAGCTAAAGAAGTTGGGGTCTGGGGCTCTCCTGATTGGTTGGGGTGAAAGTAGGGAGTAGCTGATCATTGCAGCAGGCCCTGATGTCAGCCATGGCTCGGTTCTGTCTGGTTTCATGAGTCTGTGGTTCATAGGGTCCTTTGTTTTCATGGGCCTCGGGCTGAAACAGAACTTAAGTCAAGAGGTTATCTTTAGCTTGACTGAAACTCTCTTCCTGTGGTCAACAGAGCTGACATTTTGTTCTTAAGACAGTTTGAAACTGACCAGAATCTGATGTCCTAGAGGCCTAATGATAAAGGAGGTAGTGGATGGAGAGAAAGGAGAAAGGGTCATGTTAAACAAATGGAGATATGGAGATTCTGCACAGTTACATTATATCCGAATGCAGTCACAGTCTGAGGTATGGAGGGTTAGGACTTGGATAAATATGAATTTTGAGAGGGACACGTGACAAATATGAATTTTGAGGGTGGTACAATTCAGTCCACAACACCAAGTAACATCATCATCTCCATTTCTACTCCTGAGGAAAGACTAAATCCCAAAACGTTGCTAACACCACACAGCAAAGTCCAGGAGCTTGAATTTGAAATCAAGTTGCTCTGACTCCATTACTGAGTTCTTAATAATAATAATAAATAATTTGTGGTACAATGAATTTTTTTGAACTTTACTTCATATTAGAAAATTTTGATAAGGTCACCAGTTTTCAGTCAGGCTGGGACAGTGATACCAAAGTTAACTTAGGACACAGAAAGTCAATAGAAATGAGAGACCCCTTGGTTTGCATTACTAAATTAAAGGCAGAATGACATATATGAACTTCTAATATTTGTACTTCAGAATATAAAGTATCAAATGAAAAGTAAAAAGATCAAAGGAAGGGAATGTAGCTGTCTTAGAAGAATCTTGTTTTTTTATACCTCGCCCCTCTAGTTTCTTATTCAGTATATTCAATCTGCAGCTGAAGAAGGACATGGAGCCTAGGCAGTCAGGATCTTAAAATGTTAAAAAAAAATTCTGCCATAAAACAATCACTCTTATAGCTGATTTCTTGAAATATCATTTTTGAGACAAGCATCAACATGCACAATGAATCATCAAAGTTATTTTCAGAAGAAAGTAAAAAAAAATCTTGCATCATAACAGTTTTTATTCTTCTTAAGTAATAATGCCTTTCATATATACTATTTCATGAGACATCTTCTTTTTTCTTAAAAAATGGATTAAGTTTAAAATGTTGCTTTTCAGTGGGGGTGAATTTCCAAACATAACCATTCATTGAACAAATATTTATTAAAGACTATCTGCCAAATATTGTTGTAAACATTGGGAATAAAGTGTAACAACAATAACAAAGAATACAGAAAAATCCAGAATGAAGGTGAAGGAGAGAGAAGAAGAAATGTTCTAGGAAATCGGAAAGGATGGGATGAAAGATGTGATCTGTGGTAGAGGAAAGAGCCAATCCTTGTGGACCCTGCAGGGAGGAAGCTGGGAGGAGAAATGTTCTGACCTCACTCTCTGTCCACCCTCCAATCTCCTGCTCACACTCTCCATGGGCCAAGCCTAATGAGAGGCTAGAACACCAGGGAGCTCACTGATGACAATGGAGCTGCAGAGGCAGACAGGAAAGATTAAACACCATGGGTGAATTGGTTGGAAGGGTAGCTTGAGACCATATCACTGAGGACTTTGAATTCTAAACTGAGGAATGTATACTTTATCCTTAAGGCAAAGAGGAATCAGTGATCATGTTTGGAGCTTAATTGAGAAGGATTTCGGTCATGGGAAGAATGGAAGAAGTTGAGATGAGAAGAAATGAAGATGTGAATTTGAGTAATGATGATTATTCAAGAGACATCTTTTGTACATAAAATTAACAGAATTTCTGTAGGAAGTGAGAAAAAAAAAGTTCATAAAGAGATTGGTACCTTGATAAATGCTGAGAGAGGAAGAGAACTCATCTGAAAGCAGTAGGATGAAGATGAAGATTTTGTTTGGAAAGGTGGAATCATAGAATTCTAATGCTAGAATGGTTAGAGATGGCCTACTCCAGTGACTTTTTCCCACTTCTAATGTTTGCACTCATATGGAGCTTTAGACTGTTTAGCTAGAGTATAGAAAATAAAGGTTTTGGTTAGATGTAATTCTGATCTCATCCTAACTCTCTCTCAAGTGATCAAAGCACACCAATATGTTGTTGAGAGCTGCTGAACTAACCCAGCTCTCTGGTTTACACATGAGGTAGCTGAGAATGTTTTGTTTAAGGAGAACAGCTTGTTAGTGATAAAGTCAGATCAAGTCAGATGACCTTACTCTAAACTTAGGTGCCACTATATCTATTTAAAGGCAAGTTAGAATTAAGAGTTTGGGGCTGAAAAAATATTAAGTAGAAATAAAAACTAGGGGATCATCTATAAATGTCATAGCTGAAGCTGAAGCTGAAGCCATGATTATAAGGCATAGCACTGATTACCAGCAACTAGTCCCAAAACCTGAAATACCTAGGTATCTAAAATTCTACCTTATGGAAGAATGAGATAAATTATAAATTTTAAATATATATAAACAACGGTTTCTCTTTTTTTTTTTTTTATCCTCACCCGAGGACATTTTTTCATTTTTTGTTCAGATAGAGTGGGAGGGAGAGAGAGGAAGAGAGAGAGAGAGAGAAACATCGACGTGAAAGGGACACATCGAGTGGCTGCCACCCGCACGACCAACCAGGGCCGGGGACAAACTGCAACCGAGGTACGTGCCCCTAGCGGGAACCGAACCCGGGTCTCTTTGGACCGCAGGCTGACGCTCTAACCGCTGAGCCAAACCAGCCAGGGCTAAACAACGATTTCTATGAGAAGTCTTTAGAACTGTACTAACGCTTACTCCTTCTGTAATATGGTAAGATGGGATCTTTTCCTTTCAACAAGTATCTATTGAGTTTCTACTGCTTACCAGGTGTTGGGCTATATCAATAAACAAAATAAAATTCCAGCTTTTATGGAGTTTCTTTCTATTGAGAAGATAGAGAAAATGTATAAAATGAATATATGTCAGATGGTAATAAGAGCTTGGAGAAAACAAAGTAATAAGGGGGATAGAATGACAGTGGTGGGAGAGAGGGTGCAATTTTGTGTGAGATGTTTGATAAGGCTTCACTGACAAGTTAACACTGGGGCAGAGGTTCAAGAAAAGTGAGGCAGCGGGCCACGGGAGGATCTGGGGAAAAGCATTAAAGGCAGAGGGAACAGTCATTTCAAAGGCCCCAAGGAAGTATGCTTGGCATATTCTAGGTACAAGAAGCACCCTGAGGATGGAGCAGAGGGGTAGAGGGGAGTGTGGGTGATGAGGACAGAGAGGCCAAGAAGCTGAGATTGGTTGAGGCCAACCAGCCTTCATGAAGATTTTGAGTTTTCTCTGAGTGACCATGGGGGCGTTTTGTACAAAGCTGGACCTTATCTGCCATATATTAATATCTTAAAAGGATCATGCTGGTGGCTGTTGAGAAGAGATTCGTAGAGGCTGTCTCAGTAACCCAGTTAAGAGTGGTTATGGCAGGGTCTAGGTGGTAGCTGTGGGGGTGATGAAAAGTGGTTGGAGTCCAGATGTATTTTTGAGGGTGGACTTGATTGGCTGATGGATTAGATGTGAGGAGTGAGAGAAGAAAAAGGCATTAGGATGACTCCATGGTTTTTGGCTCGAGCAAGGGAAGGATGGAATGCCATTTACTGAGATCCAGAAAACAGCCAGGAGGTTTATTCTTGCACCATTAGTTACCTAAACTTCCAATTAACAAGTTCATTTTACTGTTTGAAAGTTCTGGGAGAAGAACTTTTCTAATGCTTATAGTCTGATATTCCTTTAGTGGGCATGTGAACTCTGGGAGGGCCCTTGGCAGAACCTCCCATCATATTACAGAGTGGCTATATGTCCAGGCTTACCTGCAGTATAACTGTAAAGGGTGGGTGGGGAGGTTAGCTTTAGTGCCTTAGTGATGCTCGTTAAAGGAAGAAAGGAAAGTTAGAAATTATTTAACGCTATCTTCTAAAAAGCAGATGCTTCAAGTCTACTTAACGGTCCTCTTGAGGCAGGTGAAGACTCACCAGTGGGGAAATTAGTGTCACGATGTGATATTATATTACTGTTATGATATATCAAAATGTGTGGGCAGAAGCCATCCACACCAGGATTTCAGAATGCAGTAAATTCACATTTAAAAATCATGAGGTACAATGTATCAAAACTTAAAATGATTACATCCTTCATTCTTAGGTGATTTAAACAATATTGGAAAGACATTGAAGTTGAATTCTACCATGCTGAGTTGGTGTCCTGAAAGATAAATATAGGCAGTGCATTTGCAAACTCTGTCAATATATAGCAAATCTTTTACTATGAGGCCAAATTGATTATAACCCTTTGAAATGTTTTCATTTGTAAATGTCCAAGGGCAATGTTGTACTATAATACAAACAACTCATTTCTTCTGTGGCTCCAAGCTGGTCTTTTAGCATTCGGTTCCAATTTTAGAGCAAAATAGGAAAATCTTCCAAATAAATTTGGCAAAGGATATGGTCACCCAAATTTACTAAGACCGATGAACCTGCTTTTTACAGAATATTCTGAATATTTCAAATCAACAGAGCTTATACAAGTGAGTCAGAAATCAAACACATGGGTTTTTCCTACTGTTTGGTTAATGGGAAATGGTTAAGTCCTCTTTGACTTATGCCAGTGGGTCTCAATTCTTGCCACTAGGAGACAGTTGGTAATGTCTGGGACATTTTGGGTTGTCATACCTTGGGGGGCGGGGTGTGCTACTGGCATTTAGTGGGTAGAGGTCAGAGATACTGTTAAACATCTTTAATGAACAGGACAGTCCCCATAAGAAAGAGCGATCTGGCCTAAATGTCAAGAGAGCTGAGACTGAGAATTGGACTTATCCACAGCTCATAGTTCATTCCACAGCCGATGTCACAGTTGCATTCCTCTGGCTGAACCTGATAGTTCAAACGCTCAGCTCAGTGTTTGAGTTCAGAAGGAAGACAGGCAATATAATGTATTTCTAGGATGGGAAGAATGCACTACTGAGAGGTTACATGTTTTACACTTAGTCATTCCTCGAGTTGGAGGACCATTTGATTCTTTATGAGAAACTGGCAGGTGTGCCAGATTAGGGCTTTACGTAAGAATAGCATGAGGATTAATGAGTTTTAGAGAGGTAACAGTGACCTTTGTTTTATGCCTAGGAACTCCGTGCATTGTTTAGTCATGCTAGTGCCATGACTCTGTTCAGCTGAGTGTCACTTCCAGCCAGCAATTCCAGATGCTACAACATTTTAATGTGGCTGCTGGGTATCAGGGAGATTCACAGGCCCTGCATACAATATTCTCTACAATGTGTGACTGATTTTGAAGACCATCTGTCTCATTTTACTCTAGAACGGGCTCTGCCAAAGCTTTCGCACGCCAAATGACTTTAAAAAGCACACCACAAAACCGCGCTGTTAAAAAATATTTTTATTGAAATATAATTCACATACCACAAAATCCAGCCATGTGAAGTGTACAATTCAATGTTTTTTGTTTTTTTAGTATATTCCCAGAATTGTGCAACTATGACTACTAAGTTCAGAGAATTTTCCTCATTCCGTAAAGAAACCTTACACCCGTTAGCAATAACTCCACACGTCCCAGGTACTCTCCTCAGCCTAGGTAAACACCAGTCACCTTTGACTCTATAGTGGTGACTTTTCTAGACATTTCCTATAAATACAAGTATACAGCATTTTATTTTTTTAGCAGAAGAGAAATCGTTTCTTCACGTTTTCACAATATTGCCATCTAAATTTCTAGAACTCAAACTTCATTCATTCCTCTTACTATTAATTTCTCAGCACTGAAATAAATGTCCAGTCAAAAATTACCATAAAATGCAGGTAATAAGAACACCAGGTCAGCAGATTTTTAGTGGTAACAATGCACACATCCTTATTATTCATGACTGGCAAGTAGCTGTGGACAAAGCTCTAATTCATTCTTAAGTTACGGAGACAAATAATTTTATCCTTGACTCAAAATAGAAAGTGGATCTATCTAATTTTCTTGCAGTACTAGAGTCAAGTGACAAGTAAAGTCTTCCTAAATTTCATAGTAGAGTTGAAGCTTCATTTAAAAATAATATGAAATTATAGATGTTAAAACTAGATCTTACCCACTGTAAGCACCACCAATTTTACCTAAGTTTCAGTACTTGACACCTAGAGATTGAGTTTCCCAGATGTGTGGGCTCCGCAGTCATAGTCAAAACCCCTGGTGTTCTAGCTGAGGACACCTAGACCCAGAGAGGTGAAGTGACTGACTGGTTCCTTCACCTTCTCCCAAAAGAAGATGTTTGTTTTCTTAGCATGTTTTCAAGATTTATTCTTTGTAGCATGGATCAATACTTCATTTCTTTATTAAACATTTTTTTTTCTTTACTGATTTTTTAGAGAGAGAGGAAAGGGATAGAAACATCGATGAGAGAGAACATCAGTTGGCCGCCTCCTGCATGCCCCCCACTGAGGATCAGGCCCACAACCTGGGCATGTGCCCTGACTAGGAATCGGACCGGTGACCTCTTGGTGCATGGGTCGATGCTCAACCACTGAGCCACGCTGGCCGGGCTCTTTATTTATTTTTCATTTCTTTTTATGTCCAAATAGTCATTGTAAGTATATATTACCTTTGTTTATCCACTTATCATTTGATAGACATTTGGGTTGTTTCCACTTTTGTCTCTTGTACATGACACTGACAAGAACAAGTTTTAGGTGGGGCCCCAATCCAATATGAGGCGCTGTGGACAGAAAAGGGGCCACAGACTAACCCTGACAAGCTCAGGGGAGGCCTCCATGGCCGACTTACAAACTCGGAGACATAAAGCAACCGCATAGGGTGGTTTGAAATTAAAACTAAAAGCCAGTCATGCCCTAGGCCTGTAGCTTCCTCGTCAAAGGTCAATCTTTACCTTAAGTAAGCCTGTCTATTTTCCTTTTGTATCTAAGATAACATACCTTTGAAATGTCAGAGTAATCTTTTCTGGCCCCCACAGGGCACCACCCATGCTCCAGAGCACGAGACCACAGCACCCCTCACTGTTATCTGCTCCCTGCATTCATCTCTATGTGTCCTAAATGCTCATGGTTAACTGTCCCGGACCCACCAATGTAAGAGAAGTGTCTCTGTTTTACTTTTTATCCAGTCCCAGGGATTGCCCCCAGTTGGCTTTCTCCTGCCCTTAATCTACGGCTTTGGTGTGACCCTCCTTATGTCTCCTTCTCTGAGTCTAACGTATAAAATAAGCTGTAAAACTGCCGATCGCCAGAACGTTTTCTGAATCTGTTGAGCTTTTGCTTCCCGGCAACTGTTGTACACTTTAAATATATAGAATTATATTTGTCAATTATTCCCCATTAAAGCAAGATTAAAACGGTGATTCTTTCCTTCACTCCATGGTAACAATCTCTGAAGGCGCACGTTCAGTGCGTGCCTTCAACATACAAATAGAAACGGCTACACACAGTGTTTGGAAATAATATTACAGAACTTTTAGATTCCTTATGCTTTCTACATCTTCATTTTAAAATAAAAACAGTTCTATTAAAAAAAAACTAAATCCGTTTTTTGGATTGGGCTGTCTTTGTATTGTTGAATATCAGTGCTTTTTAAGGTTGAGTTTGCCCCCAGCCGAAGAGGGAAACCACCCACAGTGTTGTCTAGTGTGAGAGAAACACGGTGATGGTGTAACTTCTGCAGGACGGTCTGCTCAGCAGGCTCACTGTCCCTTTAGACCCGGGATCCACTGACTGTCACTGAAGTCGTCTTGTGATTTCAGGGCAGAGCCACTACTCTTCTTGGCAGCTGGATTCACAGGAGTCCGAAAGAAATAAACAGCTTTCGGCAACAGTAAATACATCTTGGAGATAAAAGTTAATCAGTTTGTGTAACAATTAGGTACTGAGAGCCAAATCTAAGAATAAGAATCCAACAGCACTTACTATTAAATATGAAACACATGTAGTACAGTTACAGGATCCATTTTAAATGATTTCGCAGTGTTTATTAGCTAGGTCTCGTCAGTGGACAGGATGTTTGCAAATGTTTCAGTAACGCACACAACTCTGCTCTGACGTGAACCATACTTGTTAGTTATTCTAACCAATGGAGTTCAACAAGTACTCACTGCACACCCTTGGGAAGGCAATGCCTTTTCTACCGAATTCACTGAAATCCTTGATAAACCTAAAAAAAGAAATAGTTGCATTTTCTGTGTTTACTAACTTTTTAGAAAAGGAAATAGCAGGCCTCTCTTTTGGTATTTGTTATTCACATGGCTAAAGAGATTCTGGAACTTAACTACATATTTTGGGAAAAAGAGAAAAAGCCTAAAATGGAAAATACCAGTTTTTTTGTTTTTTTTAAACTACAGGAAAAGGAAAAAGAGCTGTAAAGTTCACTTGTACTGTAAAAAACCCTAGATTTTCTTAAAATCTTTCAGAAACAATTTTGCTATCTCCTTTGAGAACTCATTTTGCGTTCTAAATTTCCTCTTTCGTGGATAATCAAAACGGTGCTGTCTGCTATAGGCCCCTTCTCACTGACAGCTTGAAACAAGGATGAAACTCTTCCTCACATCCTCTTTGCCTTGTAGAGAATATGGGTAACTCCCATATCCACTTATCTGGGCGACTCATGGCTACTGTCTAAGTGGATGAGAATAAAGGTGTCAGAGTTGATGGGCATATCAAATAGGAGGAAACTTAATTTCTGCTATAAGTAATACCCCACTCAAAATCAGTTCCAATATCTTTTTTCCACACCTTCATGGATCTCCTTGCCTACTCCCGAAATGTGCATGCCCACCTTGGAGACCACTAATGAAGACCTGTGATACTCATTTCAAAAGCTATCGTGTGTGTGTGTGTGTGTGTGTGTGTGTGTGTGTGTGTGTGCAACCTTTATTCTTTACATGTTTAGGTTATGTCTAAACATTTTGGGGGATATTTTCTTAGAAACATTGTAATGTTATTTAAAAGTGGCAGGATAAACAGTATCATCCATTAGCTTCTCCAACAGTGGTGCATGAGTCAGATTTCAACCAGAGAAAACAAAGCCAGTCGGAGATACGTGTTAAGGGATGTGTCGCAGGGCACTGGCGTGTGATGTGGAGGCTGCCTAGGCATGCCCGGAATCCACAGCGCAGGGCCGGGGAGGCTGGCACTCCCAGGCACGTGCTGAAGTTGCTGTCCACAGGTGGAATTTCTTCTTCTGGGAAATTTCTACCTCTGCTCCTAAGGCCTTTCAACTGACTGAATCAAACCCATCCAGGTCATCTGGAATAATCTCCCTTAAAGGCAGCTGATTATGGACGTTAATCACAGCAACACATAGAATAGTATTGGTGTCTGACTGAATAACTGTTATTACAGCCTAGCCAAGGTTACTCATAAAACTGACCATCACAGGTGACCATTATTATGTCTGTGACCAGAGAGCAGTCACAGAGTATCAATCTTTTTACATTCACATGAAGACAGCATTTAGTTTAAAAAGTCAGTGGCTGTATCCAACCTCAAAATTTGACTTTTATTTTGAAACAAAGTGTAAGATGCAAAGTTGATAGAACTCCTTGGTACACAAAGTCCACCAAACTTGCAGCTATTGCTCTGCTGAGTGGGTGGACTTCACAGCAGCCCTCATTCCGATCAATAAAAGTGTGCATGTAACTCACTACAAGCAAGGCTAGAAAACGTTTGCCCGTCCCTGCTTGTTCTTCATGAGGAAACACTGAAGATAATTTAAAAAATAGGTTATTGCATTTGCTCTCAAGCTTTTTGGTCTCAGGACCTCTACATGCATCGAAATCAGTGAGGAGCCTAAAGAGCTTTTGTGTGTATGGGTTATGTCTCCGTGTGTTTGGGCTGCTATAGACCAGGTGGACTCTCCAGGGAGCTGCAGACTGTACGCAATTTGGGGGTTTACCCTCCGAAGCCCATCTGAGGAGCCTCTCTTCCCAGGAGCCCACTGACTAGAGGCTAGGAAAGCCTGGGCAGGGTCTGATAAGTACCCTCTTATGTAACGGTGGATAAACTGCCTTTCCAATACCTAGACATAGTTTTAAAACCGAGGGGGAAAATAAAAGATAGGAAGAAAGGAAGAAACAACGGAAGAAAGGAAGGAGATAATGAAAAAGTTTGTTCAGTTAAAATTTTTTACGTTAATGCTTGAAAGACCTACGGCATGTAAGAAGAAAAATTGCTCATATTTTGTTATAGGCATAAGAAGGATTATGAGTAAAAACAATCTTCCTTTAAAAGCAACTCAGTGCACGAATTAGACGTCTGCTTGAGTTGCTGTTTCAAGTTAAGAGGAAGACGGAAGGGCTAGGTAAAGCATTTTTTGTGCATGTCTTGCTGGCAGCCAGTCCTCTGGGAGCTGAAGGTGAGTGCAGGGTAGAAATGGTTACCTGCAGAATACGAGCAGTAACCTGATTATCAATTAGGGATTTAAAAAGTGAAAAGCACTGAGGAAGTTTTAAGTAAATACAACATTCCACAATGATGCTTAATGCTTTAATAGCTAATCACTTATAAACATTCTGATACAATAAAGCAAGATCAGGCACCAGAATACATTCCCTTTTAAAACATAGGCTGCATTTACCGAAGAAGACACCACTGTGTGACAAAGGAAAGTATATTTAACACAATTGACAGGTAGTAATGCTCCCATCTTAGTCAATGGAAATTTTTACGAAGAGTCTGGAAAAGGAACTGGATGGAGCGCTCACTGAATTACCGGAAGCCGGGAAACAGAAAGGGCAGAGGGCGCCTTGACAGGTCTGAGGACAGAATGGGGATGTGCTAAATATAAACTAAATGGTCTTGAAAGAAAAAGCACAGGTAATCTCACTAGATATACCCTAAAAAGATTATTAATAAAGGGAGGAGACACTCAATTTCTAAAGGAATTTGGGTACAAATGTTTGCTCTGTAAGGCCCTGGAGGGTCAGTAATCAGAACTGAGTCATACCACACCATGTGGGATCTGAAAAAATCCCACATGTCAAAGACATGTCCTTGCTCAAAGCTGTTCCTCAAATAGGCTCTCAGGGGTGTGGAGCATCAGAGCAGGTTTCCAGGAGAGAAAGAGACCAAAGGGGTGTGAAGAGGAAGACCTTTAAGAAAAGGCTGGAGGGGTGGAATATCTGAAAGGCAGCAAGAAAAAGCTACTGAACAATTTAGTAACAAGGGTCACCTGTATAAAGGATCATCACACAGATAATGGAGGTTAAATTTTATTTCTCTTTTGCAAGGACAAGAAGCATAAGCTGCAGTACAAAAGATTTCGTTTCAATATAACAAATTCAGTTTCAATGAACAAAATCAGTCTTGAGTGAGTGAGATTAAATAATGGAATAGGATACAACAGAGGTGTGGGACCTTCAAAGACAAGACACAGTTAGCCCCTGAGTTGCTGAGGAAGGCAAGGGAAGGCTAGAGATGGTCATCTGGCCCCTGCCACACTCTCATATTTCCTGCACGTGACACTTTTCTGCTCTTTGTGAGAGTGACATGCTCGGTCTCTTGGGTGCCACCTTGTTTGGGCCTGGGTTATTCCCATGGTCTTCAGGCTAATAGCTCCTGCGTTAGACTTGATGACCACTGGAGGAATTTAGCTTTAGTCTGGAGTTTTCACAAAAGTGGCCCCTCCCATTTTCCCTTCCCAGGATTTAAGGAAGCCTGAATTTTGTGTTTCCTTATGACAGATCTGAGGAACCCGTGAGGCCCCCATCTTCTCGAGTAGGCACCTTCTCCATGAGTAAATCTTTCCTTACCCCAAACTCTGACATATTGAATGTGGATCTTTGGGAAGCATCAGGTACACAAACTTTGGGACAGGTAACAACTCTATTAACACTGCATGCCTATGGTGAGTTGAATTCCCTTTGGGGTTTTCAAATTGCTCACATGGTCCTCCCTGTAATCGAAGACTTGCAAGTGGTTTGCATTCTACACGATGGAACAGAGGTACATGGAGATTCTCATACAACATTGAATATAGAGTTAATCCATCCTACCTTGAAAAAATACTACTGAAGATTAGATTTCCTTTATCAGAGTAGCCAGGCTTAAAATGCATTGCTTGCACTGTACTGTTTTAATGACACTGCATTTTTATATTGGCATGCCAGTTAAAAATTACAAAATGGCATATTATTGTGGGATTTTGTTTACATTCTAGAAAAACTGAAAGAAACTTTTTATTCAGTTTAGCTAAACCTGAGGTTATTTAGCATGGGCGATTTTCCATTTCTTAAAGATTATCTTTTGAGTTTCATAAACATAAAGAACTCTAGCACACTACCTTGGGAGAGCTAGTAAATGAGAGCAGGGGAAGATTTCAGAGACATCATTGCTTCTTTGCAAGGGTAGCTTGATGTGATGCTTAATTTTGCATTGCTAAATTCAGTTCCTAAATATTTTGATAAGTACTGATAGGCTTAATAATTACTTGTAAGGTATTTGGGGTTCACATGTTGAATGACCATGTCAAGAGTTTTTAGCTTGTTATTAATGTGACATAAAAGGGACCAGTCGCTAAAATCAAATGCATGGATCATTCCGCCTTGAGCACATACAAAGGGAAAAATTGAAGCTGCAATAAATACAGTATAGCTATCTGGGTTTAAAGCAAAAGGTTATGGAATTAGGTACATGTATTATATACTGTATATAAAGAAGTCTTTTCAGTCTTCCAGCTCACCTGACTCACGTAAGGGGAAATGCTTCCCCGTGCAAACACATCAAGGCTCTCTAAGGCCGGAACTATCTCATTAATCCTCATGGTTTCCTTAGCACAGCACCCGTTTAACAACTATCTATAAGCACAGTGGTATTCCAGAGAATATAAAATGATGGAAGAAGGAAACAAAAAAGACCTTGTTTGCAGCCAAGAAGACATGGGGGTAAGATCTGTATTTGTTCTGAGCAATTATTTGGAAGTACTGTGACCACTGTTTTAAAGAAATAACAAATGTCTGCAAAATATGGGATTCTGTTGTATAAACAATTTTGACATCTTTTGTTGAGAAATCAAAACAGACAAAAAACACCACCAAAAAAACACACCATACATTCTACAGCTCAGAAATTAAATAAATCCCCAAATTTCAACTTCCACTAAAATATTTATTTGATGATATCTTACAGAAATAAATAGGAGCGGTATTTCCTCTAATACAGATAGGTATATTTATATGTATGTATATATATAGAGAGATAGATTTTTTACAAAATGGAAGTATATCAAATTGCTCCCCCTACTTTAGCTCAAAAGGAATAATAGGAAACAAACAGAAATACTAAACTATGCTCATCATTAAATTAAAACCATGGGCTTTCTGAATCTCAGCGTAACAGATGCTGAGAGAAAGAACATGAGATCTGGAGTCAGGGGGCCCGAGCTCCACTGTGTAACTTGCATGTAGCATAGGCACGTTTCTCAGTATTTCTGAACCTCAGTTCTCGACCTTTAAAACAGAAATGACATTAACTGTATCAACTTCACAGGATTGTTGGGCAAATTAAACACATGAATGTACAGGAAAGCTCTTTATAATATGTAAAGAGCTATAAAAATAACAGTTCTGTTTAATCTCATATAAAAGAATCAATGCATATCTCCCTTCACTGAAGAATAAGCACCAGAAGTGTGTGTGTTTTCTTCAGCTGAATTACGTCAAACCCAGAATAAGAAAATGCACCTTAACGAAGCACCAGAGCATCTCAGACAAATATGATCCGGGGATACTTCTATTACAGTTTTCTGCGTAGCTAAGTAGAAGCTAATGAGTCCTGAGGGTCATTTAAAACTTTGAAGGTTCAAAGAAAGCAAAATAAAACAGGAACATTTGTATTACATCAAATGACTAGGATATAATAAGCAACTACTCCTTAGTTACCAATTTCAAAGTCCATTAATTCTTCACAGAAGAAGAAACACTAAGTTATTAGCACTTGCAATTATTTGCTTATGTAACTATGACATTTTCTTGTTTCAAAGATAAAATACTGGTCCTTGAGATAAGTACTAGTGGGATAAACTAACAAACCTGACCATAAATGTAGATATTTGTGGTTAAAAGTCTAGTTACACAACACAGGAAAGGAAAAGAATGTAAGACATCAGTACAGTAATGATTTTTAAAAACCTTCCCTATTTCTATGTCATAATAAGAACTAAAGTTACAAAAATTGCAATATTTACAGATACCTCGATCTTAAAACATGTAGAAACTTAATAAGAAAAAATAAAAGCAGAGAAAGCAGGTTAGATAATTTTAAGGTAAACATTAATCCACTTAAAAACCCTATTTAAAGTTAACTGTTTACACAACACGACTTAACATGTAATAGAAACAGGAAAAATATGGTGTTTCAATTTTTCATGGCAAGATACAGAGAAAAGAAATAATTGCCCAATATCAACTTATTGTTAGGAGTAGTATTACTGTAAAGTTACTATGTATGGAGTTACAGTCTAAACCTACTTAAATAACTAGGAGTAGTATAATTCATTATCTACTTAAAATACGACTTATAAGATATTGCTGAATTATATGCTAAAGATACTGAAGGCCCTTCCAAAAATGAGATTGGTTGAACAACCAGGTCATATAAAACTAGGCTAGTTTACTTTCTTGTATTCCAACTCTTTTTAAGACTGACCTTATCAAAAGAAAAGTACATATTACCTGTCTTAATTCTCTCAGATATAGATATTCTTTAGAACAAAAATAAATGTGTCATTAGGAGTGAAAAATTAAAAATCTTTATAGATTTTCTGGAAACAGTATATTGAAAAGGGCTCCATAACTACTAGACACTGTACAACCGAAAAAGAAAGAAATTCATTCACCTAAGAACAGTGTGTACTGACATCTACTGGGTATTTTACTTATAACTTTGCTCTACAAGCTATGGAAGTTCTGAAATACGTCAAAGTGTGCAGACTGAGCCACGTGTACTTCATTCAAGTTCTTCCGTTTCTTTGGTAAAGAGGTCTGCCAGGTCAGCCACGGTCAAGACGGAGGCCTCTGAGTGCTTCCCTGATGAGCTGGTGTGACTGCAGGATTTTCCAAGTGAGCAGAGTCAGAGAGAAACCCCAAGGAATACATTATTTCATTTGTCTTATATATTGTTCTAGTCTTACAATAATATGTCATAATCATATAAGAATATAAAGACATTTTATTCTTATAATAATATAAGAATATTATTTGCTCCCAAATTTTGTAACTGAGTCATAAGAGACTCCCAGAAGAAAGCAGGTGATGGGAACATTATTACATCTTATTAAAATTAGTGAAGGCTTCTACATATTATTTTCAGGCTTTGTCATAAAATGCATTTTCTCTGCACAACTAATAAAGAAACACCGCCACCCCACCCTTGCAACTGTTACTGAGGCTCTCACCTTACAATTTACCTTCTCACTATCCAAAGTTAATTTGTTTCAAGAAAATGTCAATAGCTCTTCTCATCACCATTTTATTGAGGCAGCTTAAATATAATCGCTGAAGTCTGTTATGTATGGAACAACAAACAGCCTTCATGTTTGAGGTATAAAGCTCCTGTGGCCGCCTCTTTCCTTCCCTTAAGCCACGGATGGAAGACAATTTCTGGTTTTAAACGGCTTCTCTGCCAACCATGCAAAGCCCCCGTGGACACATCCCCTCTATGGAAACCATCTCTACTGGGCTATCGTCCAATCAGACCTACGTCACGAGGACGCAGTAAGGCATTCAGTTATGTTTCAAAACGATGTTAAAGAAAACAAGTTATGGAATGAATATTAGGAAGTTTTAAGATTGCAAAGTTGAGTTTTTAAAATTAAGGCTGTCTTGGTCTCTGCTGCTATTCTGCCTTTGGAATTAACGCCACAATCACCAGCACCTTTCTCTCTGCATGTGACTCACACACGTGGAGTTCAAAGTGGCGCTCAATGTCATTTCACAGATATCAGGCTAAGGCTTTTAGGTGGGGCATGAAGACAGATTTCCTTTAAAAATCCAATGTGGCAAAGAAATGAAGGATGGTTTAAATAAATTTATACATTACAATCCATATTAACATGTTAAGTCAAATACAGAATGAACATTAGCGGACAATTTCTGACTAGGTAAAATGCCATACCTTGCTTTAAGAAAGCATTTGCCCTTATATCTTTTGGTTGACTAAGTGGCCATCTCAGTGAAGAAGCTCCAACCATGTACACAACTTAAGATACCAGGAAACCACCCCCCCGACCAAGTAACTGTTACCTACCTCCTCTCAGCAGTTTTCAGCATTGCTTGCATTCTTTCTTCTATTGTTGCTTTAATTAAGAATCTGTGTACAATAGTAGGTCTAGGAGGCACAGAACAATTACAAGTTTAAAAACATCTTAAAATGAATGGGAACAAACAAACTTCATTCAGTATATGCTATATTCATCGGTCAGGTGGTATCCACGGGGGCAGGTACTAACCAAGGTGCAGTGAATAAAACAAACTATTCAATGAACTAACACTCTAATGAGAGAGACACAATAAACACATAGACAATTATATGTTCAGGTACAGATAACGCCAGGAGGAGGCTGACATATGACTTGAAACATGACTAATGGGAATAAGGCTGCCAAGCAAAAGAGGAGTGGGAAGAGTATCCAAACAGAAGAAACAGGAAATCAATGCAAAGTCCTGGGAAGAGAACATGCTTGGCACAAGCCTAAAATGTTCGAGAGGCAGAAAGAAGGCTAGTGTGGCAGAACCATACTGTAAACGTGGGCAGAGAGGTGACAGTGAGACTGGAGAGGTGGGCACAGGTCAAACCGTATAGGGTCTTGTAGGGCACGGCAGGAATTTGGATTACACTGTGGTTATGGTACGAAGCCATCAGTGGGTCTATGTGTAATTTGAATTACACCTGATTGTAAGTGGAGGTTGGACCAATGAAAACATATTAAAAAAAAAAAGGAAAAAAGAAAACCTCTCTTGATCCCACTCTCTTCCTTTTCTCTGCTCTCTGCCGCAAAACTCCTTACAACACCGGTCCCACCAACTCTACAGCCAGCAGTGCGTTGGGGTCAAAAACATGGACTGTGGAGGCAGAATGGCTGTGTGTGAAACCTGCCACCACTTTCACTAGCCATGTGACTCTGGACAAGTTACTTAACCCCTCTGTTATATAAGTGTTTGTTAATAAATAAGTAAAATCCTACTCTATCTTACACTCACATCAGGCCCCGTCTCCACCGCTCCACTCAAACTGGTTTGATCTCCATGCTGCTACATCTAATGATCAATTCTCAGTCCTGACCTCACTTGACATTTGGACAGCACATGACACAGCTGATCATATCCTCCTTCTTGAGTTACTGTCTTTACTGGGCTCCAAGGACACCTCCCAGTTTTCTTCTGAATGCATTGTTTGATCTTTATCTGTCCACTTGGCTGGTTTTCCCTCTTCTCCCAGAGCCTTTAACTTTGGCGTGCTCTGGAGTTTCATCTCGGTCCTCCTCTCTACCTACACTCTCTCTCTGTCGGTAATCACATTTAGTCTCAAGACTTAAAAATACCATTATATGCTGGTGACTTCCAAATACATCTCTAACCCAGACTGTTCTCCCGAACTCCGGACATCTGTATCCAATTACAAAATAGACATCTCCATTTGGAAGTCTAATATCATCTTAAATTTATATCTAAAATAAGTTCTGCCCTCCCTCATCACATCTGCTCTGCCTTGCAGCCTCCCCAGGTGAACTGAACGCTGCTGCATCCTTCAGCTCCAGGCCAAAAAGCATGGAGTGAGCCCGACTCCCTCACACGCCATGTCCAGTCTGTCCACAAATATTATTGGTTCTACCTTCGGAATAAATCCAGAAGCTGACCACGCCTCAGCTTTTCCACTAGTGTTTGTTAACATGGACCAGGTAACCTTCAACTCACTTGGAATGACTGTTTCAACACTTACATTAGATCATGTCACTCCTCGGCTCAAAGCCTGCCAACAGCCTCTGGGCCCTAAGTAACACCTCCCCGTACTCACCCCCCCGCTCCCCCGCCCACTCCAACACACACCCCTCCAGTCAAGTTCTATGACTTCATCTCCTATTTCTTTGCTCTTTGCTCACTCTACCAACTCTGGCTCCTTCCTATTCCTAAAACATACCAGGCATACTCCTGACTTAGAGCCTTTGCACTGAGTGTACTGTCTACCTAAAGCTTCTTCCCAAAGGTGTCTGCTGGGCTTTATCTTACTTCTTCCTCATCTCTTTGTTCAGATAGTACCTCCTCCCTACGAACCCCCATGCCTTCCTGGCCAGCACTCTCAATCCTCCTTACCCTGCTCTGCTTTTGACTCCTAACACAGAATAGACTTTACTTATTACATTTATTGGTTACCATCTGTCTCTCTACCAACAACGTCTTATAACGAGAATTTAAGCCCCAGTATGGCATCTCAAGTACCTAGAACAGTGGCTGGCAGACACGTGCTCAATACAGATTCACTGAATGAAGTATGTAGATATTGATACAGGAGACTGTTCAAGTTGGAGATTGAAAGAGGAGGCACTTCTAATCTGACTGTATCTGTTTTCCCTGTATGAGGCTAGATCATCATTAGCGGGGAAGAGGAAGATGTAGAAGACTTAAGATAGTCTCCATAGAAAGTAGAACAATGTATTCACCAGAGAAGCATGGTAGAATTGTCAAGTAGTGTTAAATGCTTTTTTAGACTTGTAACCTTACATCTGAGAAGAGTCCAGTGAATGTTTAGAAACATTGATAACACAAGAAGTCTATGTTTAAAAATATAAGAGCCCAGCCGGTATGGCTCAGTGGTTGAGCGTCAATCCATGCACCAAGAGGTCACCGTTCGATTCCCGGTCAGGGTACATGCCCAGGTTGTGGGCATGCAGGAGGCAGCTGATCAATGTTCTCTCTCATTGATGTTTCTATCTCGCTCTCCCTCTCTCTTCCTCTCTATCTAAAATCAATAAAGAAAAAAAAGAAAAAAAAAGAAAAAAAGAAAACCATGCAAACAACAACAAAACAACCAGATACGACACCAGTGTATTTTAAATGCTACTTGGAAGTACTGGAGAACAAGCTTGCATTTACTATATTACTTTGCCATATTTTGCTAAGGGTTTGTTAGATGAACATGTCTGTTTCTTGCCTACAATTAAGTCATCATTTGCTCTCTCAGCTGCTGCTCACAGAGCAGTCCATATTTCTGAGCATGGCACAGAAGACCTCATCTCCTGCCACTGCTCTCCTCGTACTTTATACTCCAGCAATTATAACCCCCTTACAGTCCCTAGAAATATGTTGGTTATCTCTTCTGTGTCTATGAAAACACAACTCTCTTTGGCTGCATGAACACCCCCTTTTAGCCCAACTTTGAAATAATTATTCCCTCAAGACTCAACCTAATAAAGCTTTCTGTGACTCTCTAGGGCACAAACTGATCACTCCCTTCTTTTGCTACCAGGGTACTTCTGTTATATTTTTGCACATTCTGCTACAATATGTTTGGTCATCTCTTTCCTGTGCTAAATGGTAACCTCATTGGGGGCAACAGATTATGTCTTATTCAGCTTGACTCTTGAGTACCCAGCACAATGCCTGACATATAGTAGGTGCTCAATCAATACTTATCTAATAAGTTCTTCTTATGGATGTATTTCTTTGAAAAATATCAAGGCATCTAACACCCAGGAGGTAATACATCTGAGAGGCCTTAAAAGGGATAATGATCCATCCTGATATTTGAATAAAAGTAGCACATCCTATATAATATATACTATTAGGTTTGCTTTGGGCCTTAAACTAAATCTAATGATGTCTTAAAGTGGACCTATCTTAGGGTGGGGCTATCTTTTCCTAAAGGGAGGAAATTAAAAAGGAGATATTTGTTTTTAGTCATGCATGAAATATGCCTTTTTTAAAATACAAGCTATCTGAGACAATCAAAAATCTATTCTTCCCAAAGTTATGATGGATGCCTTTAATTTCACAGTTGTCTTAAGTATTTTAAGAAACTTCTTTGATGAAGTACCAAGGTAGGTTGTGAAGGAGAAAAGACAAAAATCTAGGAGAATCTGGGGGTTTGTTGCTTGGAGCAGGGAGGGTTGGAAATCTCTGAAAGTGTCTTTTGGTCATATAATAATACTTGAAAATTTAATAAGAGAGGGAGAGATGAAAAATGAATAGGTTATGATGAACATAAACGAAGAGTCGTAGGAACCTGAAGCAAACATGACTGATAGTAATTTAAGTTCTTACTTTGTCTGTCCAATGCGGTGCACCCTTCCTATGGCCTGAAGCTCATGGGCAGGGTTCAATATGGGCTCCACCAAAAGAACATGAGTAGCTTCAATGATAGTTAATCCATTAGAACCTGTGTGCAGGGGCAGCAGCAAAATATTGATTTGGGGATCATGTTTAAATGCTGAAAGGTTCTCCTAAAAAAGAAAGGTACATTTAAATTTTAGCTGGAACAGTTAAAAAAAAAGAGTAATATATTATAGCTCAGGCTAAACATGCCTAATGGTATCCAGGTCACTGTGAAATGTAATAGCTAAGAAAATAAAATGTAAAATGACCAATTTTAGAAAGTGTGAACTTGTTGACTTTACGAGGAAAAGTGTCACCTAAGCTCCAGTGGAATCACAAGACACACGTGTGCGATGTATGCAAATTAAACTATATGAGCTGAGAGAAAAAGAGAAAGAATGTGTTAGAGTGAGTATGAGAAAAGAGACATGAATCTGTTCAGTTTTCACTTGGCCTTTTTGTGTGTGTTTGCCTGTGTGTGCACGTCTGTAAGGACATTCTGACCACAGGCAGTTTTGCCTGACGCAGTGAGTTTAGAATCTAATCCCAGGGGCATGAGGCCCCTGCCCACTTAAAAGGTTGATCATAGGCCATTTTTTGCTATATTAAAGAAATGTACCTCACGTCAGAAGAATCCTGCTATGGGTATAACTGAACAGAAAGAAAATAACCGTAGTTTCTCTACTTTGCTTTATAAATAATCAAGACACAAGACAATGAATAAAAGTAATCTAGTTAACAGAAGTTTTAATTTGCAATGGAATCCACTTCAAAAAACATGAGAAAATCTTCTTGACATACCTGAAATGTCTTAACACGACTGATCTGTGCAAATTCCATGTTGTTGTCAGTGAGAGCTTTTGAAATAATATCTAATACATCTTGCCACTAAGAACACACAGAATAAGAAAATATTTATACATAGCTTTCACATAAAGAGAATTTGAAAAGGAACTAAGTCAAAATAAGTTTTGTATCTCAGAATTAAGCAAACACAAAACCAAAACCTTTAAATGAAGTACCATCAATATTATTTAGTTCTTCCTTGAAGTGTTTTTTTTCTTTTTTTAATCAAATGCTACTTAAAGATAAAGATAGGGCAAAAAACCATAATCATCTTTGAGAACTGAATTAAGATAAACATAAATAATAGAAAATAAATAATGGAGTGCTTAATGAATGTGGTTATTTATCTTTCCAAAATGAAAACTAGAATTTTTATTTAGTTGATTCTTTTTCTTTTTTTTTTTTTTTAATATATTTTTATTGATTTTTTTAGAGAGAGATAGAAACATCAGTGTGAGAAACATCGATCGGCTGCCTCCTTCATGCCCCCTACTGGGGATCGAGCCTGCAACCGAGGCATGTGCCCTGACCAGGAATCAAACCGGGACCTCTTAGTCCATGGGTTGATGCTCAATCCACTGAGCCACACCGGCTGGGTTATTTTTCTTTTTCTTAAACAATCAAGTTCGCCCTGGCCGGTTTGGCTCAGCGGTTAGAGCATCATCCCATGGTCCAGAGAGACCCGGGTTTGGTTCCCGCTAAGGGCACATACCTTGGTTGCGGTTTGTTCCTGGCCCTGGTTGGGTCCTGTGGGTGGCAGCCACTCGATGTGTCCCTTTCACACCGATGTTTCTCTCTCTCTCTCTCTTCCTCTCTCTCCCTCCCACTCTATCTGAACAAAAAAACAAAAAACAAAAAACAGAAATGAGACTTTCAAAATTATAGATTCCAATTTTAAAAACTATTAATATAAGAAAATCCCTAAGTAAAACTAATATAAAAATATGAAATGTAGCTATAAAAACTGTCTTACAAAGCATCATAAAATTCTATGAAAATAATTCTATTGTATGGACATGGGAAAAATCTAACATGGGAAAACTATCAGTAATTCTAACTCACACCTATGGCACACATTAATAACTAGTTCTCAGATATAAACTGATTAGCGATAGAAAGCCAGTCTGCGTTCATACTGAGGATGGAAATGCTGACGGTACCGTTGAGAAGACGAGCGCTTTAGCTCCTGGATCTCTAAGCTGGATTCTCATCAGAGTTCTGACCACAGCTTCCACTTTTGTAGAATGACTGCCCTTTGAACACAAAGAAGAAAACACATTACTACCCAATAAAATCCAGTTAACAATGAAATGGAAAACCAATATAAAACACTTTTATTATCAAAACTATATGTGATTATCCTTTTTTATTCTGTATTTGCTGGAAATTTTCTTTAGCCTCGAAGTGTAGAAGTTATCGAATTTATAACCTGAGGGAACTGAATATTAAAGCACACCAGAAAGTCATACAGTGATATGACCCTGAAGATAAGATTCTTTTAGTTAATGGTTAGGTTTGTAATTACAAAATTTTGTTACTTTAGATAAGCACAATTTATATTCAAAGACACTATTCATTTCAGATATTATGGCACTGGACATGTTAAGAATGCAATGAACCAAAACTCCAACTTGAGCAAACAGTGAAGGATTCAATCCGTGAAAAATCCTTTCTTACAATGGCATTATAAAGGACAATGACAGAAGTACAAATGATGTCCACTTGGCCTGAGCTTTACATAAAGCCAGATAAGCACTTAAAGATTGCTTTCGGTGCCCCAGCAGATTTGGCTCAGCGGTTATTGAGTAGCAGGTTCGATCCCCGGGGACCGGGGCAAACAATTGATGTGTCTCACATCAATGCTTGTTTCTCTCTCTCTCCCCTACTCCCTCCCTTCCACTCTAAAAAAAGAAGAAAATTCAATGGAAAAATATCCTCGTGTGAGGATTAACAACAAAAAAAGAGTGCATTTTGCATAACCATTTCCATCATAAGAGTATGAGAATGAGGAATAAAATGAAGAAATAAAGCAAGTGTTTTTCTAGCCTTCACTGAGAAAGTTTTTCTTCTGGAAGCTCTAGGAGGTGGTATGACAGGGAAATTAAGGGCAAGGGATTTTGAGTAAGATACATCTAAATTCAACGGCCAGTTCTGCATCTTACTAGTAATAGATTCTAACCTTTCCAAGCCTTGATTTCCTTATCTGTGAAGCAGGGATAATGATTATACCTATCCCCAAAGGTTGCAATGCTTAAATGAGAAAGGCGTACAAAGCATTTAGCTCAATACCTGGCAAATAGTAGACACTCAATAATTTATATTTCTGAGACATTAAATTTGAGCACTATAATGGGACAGATTATTCCACAACTGGGGCAGATCTAACCAAAAAGAAGTAAAACTATTCCCACAGCAGTACTCCTCAGTTCAGACCACCCCTCCACATCACTGGTACACAAGGAGACAATAAAAGATAAAAATATAAACAAAACAAGGAAGAAAGCTATAGTAATTTCAAGTTAGCAAGACCAGAATTATGGGAAACTTTTAAAATTTTCATTCTAAAATCCTGAGTCTATATTTGTTCTTCTGGATATGCAGACTTTCAAATATTCTTGAAAGGTTAAAAAAATATAAGGAACATATTTCACTTTAAACATTATAAAGTGCAAAACTATATTTATATAAATAAGAGCAAGCTTTTATCAAATAAGAGAAAACAGAAAATTAGCATACAGTGATCACTTCGGAGTTCAGACAGAAACACCCATTTTCCTTACAAGGACTCATTTTAAAAAAGATACCCAAATGAAATATCAGGATAATTATGAACCCTTCCACCTATTAAGATGCTTCTTATAAAGAGTTACAAAGAAAACAGATTAATGTTGTATAAGCAGCATCCCAAATGGAGCACTAACTCTACGAAGGAAAAGAGCCGATCATTCCCTTTTGTCCAAGTTTGGCCAGTTCAGTGGTAGCTCTCAATGGTCTCTTCCAAATGCCACAGCTCTGAACCATTTGGTCCCAGTCCAGTTAATTCCCACTATGAGAGAAGAATATTAAGGATGTCTAGAAATCCAAAGCTCTGCTGGGCAGAACCCATATAGGCAGTGATACGACCTTAAAACCCCTTTCTTCCAGATGGACAGAGAGTGGCTACTGAGAAGAACAATGGAGACCGAGTGGGTGCCCATATTTATCTGTAGCTCTTGATTTGAGCATGCATATCCTGCACAATTTTTGAAAACAAAGCCAATAAATGCATAATCTTTATGTTAGACCAATGTGTTAAAGCAGTTTCTCCAGCCCTGGCTGGTTTGGCTCAGCGGTTAGAGTGTCGGCCCGTGGTCCAGAAAGACCCGGATTTGGTTCCTGCTAAGGGCACATACCTTGGTTGCAGTTTGTCCCCCACCCCAGATGGGGTCGTGTGGGTGGCAACCAGTCGATGTGTCTGTCTCACATTGATGTCTCTCTCTCTCTCTTCCTCCCTCTCTCCCTCCCGCTCTGTCTGAAGATAAATGTAAAAATGTCCTCGGGTGTGAAAAAAAAAAAGCAGTTTCTCCAAAACAAAAGATTTCATATTTCAGACTACTTGAAGACATTTAATTATCATAAATTATCATAAAAAATGTTGCTTCAAGTTACAAGATGCTATGTTGAAAATCCACTACCTCTATGAGTCTACCTTAATAAGAATTCATAATTTGTAGTTAAATGAAAAGAAAATGTTACACACAACAAACGACTGCTGACCTACAAAAGCAAAATAGAAAAATTGATAAATTGTACAAAAAATGAAAAAGTATCTGGTTTCTGTCCTATTTGCTAATTATATCACAAGCACTTTTTTGAAAAATTAAAATACCAAAAAGCAGTATATGTTTACTGGACAACTAAGCCAACAGAAGTGCACAGGATTAAAAATTAATTTTTTTATGTCCTACCCTCTCTAAATACCACTAAAAATTTAGCACTTATCCTGTTAGAACTTAAGCATTTCAGAAGTCTACATAAAAATGTACACACAACCCATGAATATTTTACAACATGGCCTTTCATTTAATTGTACCTTAGTGCCCTGACCAGTTTGGCTCAATGGTTAGAGCGTCAGCCCATGGACCAAAGAGTCCCAGGTTCGGTTCCCGCTAAGGGCACGTACCTCGGTTGCAGTGTGTCCCCGGCCCCAGTTGGGGTCGTGTGGGTGGCAACCACTTGATGTGTCTCTCTCACATCGATGTTTCTCTCTCTCTTCCTTCATCTCTCCCTCCTGCTCTATCTGCAAATAAATGCAAAAATGTCCTCGGGTGAGGATAAAAAAAACAAAACAAACAAACAAAAACATTGTACCTTAGCAATCTGTTTATGTAGGACCTTTACATTTACCTCACTTCAATGGCTGCACAATATTTAAGGAACGGTTTTATTAAATGTTTGCTTATTATTATATATTTAGGTTGATATCATTTTTTTTTTTTTTTGCTATTACAAACAATATTTCAGCTAAAACAATATAGCTTTGGGAACACATGCAAATATGAAAGCAGATATAGGCATATCAAAGCAGAATTGTTGGTTAAAGGTAAAAGGAACTTTTTAGATATTGGGATTTTGGTAGATTCTGTATCAAACTGCCCTCTAAAATGCTAGAAATTTTATTATCAACAGTTAAATTGATAACATGTTTACTACTTATTAAAATTTAATTTTTTGCCAACCCGACAGGTGAAATGAGGAACCAAACTTTCCATATGTGTGTTCCTGAGAGTGAGCTAAATAGCATTTGCTGGCCATTTAGTATTCCTCTTCTGTGAACTGTCTAGTCATATCCTTTGCCAATTTTAAAAACCTGGGTTATTTATTTCTAGGACCTCTCCTATGCTGCACATGTTAAATTCATGTTGTAAATATTTTCCTACCTCTTTGTATGTGGTTCACATTTAATTGTGTAAAATGCAATAATGTAAGTCAAAGTACTACGTCAATACATTATTTTAGTTACAGTAACTCACACATGTTTGATGAATGATACCTGGATTTAGAAACTAAGTATTTTTCGAGTTTACTATTTCATTGGATTTTTCTGTGCTTGACACTTTCTTTTTATTCCTCACTTGAGGATATTTTCCCACTTATCATTAGATAGAGTGGGAGGGAGGGAGAGAGAGAGACAGAGAGAAACACTAATGTGTTAGAGCCACATTGACTGGTTGGCTCCCACACGACCCAACCAGGGCTGAGGATGAACCACAACCAAGGTACATGCCCTTGACCAGAATCAAACCCGCGACTCACTGATCCATGGGCTGACGCTCTAACCACTGGGAAAAATCGGCCAGGGCTGTGCATGACATTTAAATGTATCTTTTATAAGTGAAAGATGAGAAATTTTATTAGGAAAAGAACAGCTTTTTCCTCAACTAATTGCCTTGCCATGGTTTTATCTAATATGATTTCATATGATAATTCTGTATCATACCTTAGAGTCATTCATCAGTGGATATATTGTTTGAAAACAAGGATCAAATGACATTTACTTTTATATCACCCAAAGCCTAGGACAGTCCTTTGTAAACAGTATGCATGCAACCAGTTTATTTAATACAAAAAAAAATAGTATTTTCATTTAGTCTTCTCAATCCCAAACATGACTAAAACAAATAAACAAAATATAAATAAAAGGGGTTAAAATACAATTTAATATTTTCAACAAATTTTTTATTTATTCGGAATGATCAAGAGGCAAATAAAATCTTGTGACTAATCTTTAGCTTTCCTGCTTATACCAGCTGGAGAGGCTCAGATAAGAGCAGTCACAGAAGACAAAGGGATTTAATCTAACACGAAGAAGGTGGATTCTGTGTTAGGTATTGCGAAATGAAATAATTGGAACTGGTTTTAAAAGAAGCCATCATTTGGAGGATGGTGTTGCATTCAGTTGAGCAACACTGATCTTTCCCACCTACCTACCAGCAGCTCTAGAGGAGCTTAATAAACTCAGCAAACTCTATGGGGTCTTACAGTGAGCATTACGTACGTATACTATAATATTGTATATACCATTTACTGATTTTCTCTAGATATGGAACACAAGCCTATGATTACATAACAAAATGTGAATGTTTAAAAATTATAACATATGCCTGGTGGTGTGGCTCAGTGTGCTCAGTGGCTGAACACTGACCCATGCACCAAGAGCTCACCAGACAGAGAGGAACATCACATCGATGTTTCTCTTTGTCTCTCTCCCTCCCTCCCACTCTATCTGATGATAAATAGAAAAGTATCCTCAGGTGAGGAATTAAAAAAATAAAAAATAAAAATAAATCAATAAAAAACATAAAAAAATAAATAAAAATAAAAATTATAAAATAAAAATGATACCATAACACAAATTAGAATATATAGAGAAGAAAGATTTCCTCATATTTTATTTTATTTTTTATTTTTTATCCTCACCCGAGGACATTTTTCCATTTTTTGTTCAGATAGAGTGCGAGGGAGAGAGAAGAGAGAGAGAGAGAGAGAGAGAGAGAGAGAGAAACATCGACGTGAAAGGGACACATTGAGTGGCTGCCTCCTGCTCGACCAACCAGGGCCAGGGACTAACTGCAACCGAGGTACGTGCCCCTAGCGGGAACCGAACCCGGGTCTCTCTGGACCGCAGGCCGACACTCTAACCGCTGAGCCAAACTGGCCAGGGCGATTTCCTTATTTTAAAGTGAGGAGTCAACATATACTGTCTAAAGCTAGTATTTCAAGAAACACAATTTATGTATATAACAAAGTCATACATAAGATCTCTATAGTTAAAGTAGAAATTGCTCATAGTGGCAGGGCAAAGGAGGGAGAATGGAGGAGAGTGTTACTTTTCGTACTTTTGTGTGCATTATTTCTACTAAAAACAAATACAGGGTGGGGCAAAAGTAGGTGTACAGTTGTTTATATAGAAAATAATACAGTAATTAGTAAATAACAGTACAAGAATAAACTGTTTCACGTACTCACAACTGTAAATTTTCTTTTGCCCCACCCTGTATTATATTTTTTGTCTACCCTTATTTCATATAAATGAACAGGGTTTTAGGGGAACGAGTGGGAGGCCTGCAATTCTGGAACTTTTTAAACTTATTACCTCAGTGATGCAATCGGGATTGTGTTTATCAAAAGTGAACTGGTCTTCTGAATTATGTGAGCACCTTAGTGCTGTGTGCTATTTATCTGCAATGCCTCTTTCTGCTCAGGGTCAAATGAATGCCTAGTCTGTGCCATCTGCCACACACGGTGAGTCTCAGCTTTGTTAGAGGAGGGACAGTCACACCCGAAGCCGAGCACTGATAATATTTTAATTTTCCAATTTTTACTTGGATTGATTTTGGCAATCTTTTAAACATACTGCAAGAATCAAAGGTCGTAAGATGAGAGATATTTTGAAGATTCACTGTACTAAAGAACATCACTTTAAAGAAGGCAAATTTATACAACTTAGCTCCCCCCTGCATAAAAGAACTATGTTCACTAACCAGTAATATGACCAATGGATTATGACTTGGTGATAGGCAATAGATTTTTCTTTAGGTTTCCTAGTTGGTTTGTAACTTGCAAATAACTTGAATGTTTCCATTATTGTTCTGTTTAGAGGAAGTCATCGGCTGTCTTGGTATTTTATGACTTCCATTACTTTTATTCTGGACTTTTCTTTTTGAAGTAGAGCTAACCCTTTCAATGTGCCTGTGCTACCCATAATTTCAGCTAAGACCAGTTAACATTGTTTTATTTCTGTCTGCACCTGTTCGCCATGCTAAAAACCCACACTGGTAGTGACAGATACAACTTGGTGATGTAATACAGCTTGCATGATTGGTCTCATAAAGCAGGAATACTTTTCAAGTAAACGCCTGAGGCGAGTGCTGGCTCTAAGCATTCACATGTTACCTGAATGAAGTTCAGTGGAAACTCCACCTGGGCTGTGGGGACTCTTACAAGGGCACAAGGCCACCAAATATTATCCTGTTCTTTTAAACACTTTGCATAATGATTTAACTTAGCAATGGCAAAAAATTAAAAATTTTATTTGGACCCAAAGGGTCTTAGGGATATTATATGTAAATAATATTCAATTGTCCGTCCGTCCGTCCATCCATCCATCCATCCATCCATCCATCCATCCATCCATCCATCCATCCACTGAATACTTGTTACATGCCAGGCATTGTTCTAGATGCTGGGGACACAGTAGTAAATAAAACAAAGTCCCTACCTCAAGAACAATGTCCTTTCCACATTGTAATTGAGTTTACACTCCAGAAAGTGTAAGTTCTTCATAAAGGTAATTTCATAAAGATCATTTATGGTCTAAACTGTACAAGTCTCATCACGTGTTCAATTTATTGCAAGCTATTGTTACCTCAGCACCAGACTAACAGTTCAGAATTACAAGTGCTAATTTGGCCAGTAAATATAAATTGTTTTTTGCAATATTATTGTATTTACCCATAACATTCATAACAAAAACACACAACTGCATTCTAAGTTTAGCAGTTACTGTTCATGTACAAGTATCTTATATAAAAATATTTAGATAACTATATTTAAAAATAATAACTTGTGGATATTTACCAAATTATTTTATGTCAACTCTAAACTCAGCCAGAATCTTTCAATCAGTTTTTTTTTTCACACAGATGTTTATTTGAATTATATTTAGAAAGTACAAGACAGACTTCACAAGTCACCTTTGAATCAACGGAACAAAAACAGAAACAAAAACAAAAACAAAAAAGAAGAAAAGAAACAACAGGGTTCTATGCATAGCAGCATAGTAGAATCTGACATGTGGTACTTCTAGGCTTCTCTGGGAGTCTGAATGCAGAAATATAGTATTTTTTTCCTTACCATAGAGGCTGCATAAAACATATCTATTATCAATAGATTTACTTGTTAAAAGTGATCCCACATCTACTAAGTCAGAATCTATGGGAATGGGTCTGGAAAGCAATGTTTATTCTAAAAAGCAGGTTAGTTAATTATTAGATATTCAAAAGTTTGAGAAGATGAAGCCCTGCGCATGTGTGTGGATGGTAGAAAGGCAGCTGCTTTGTGGTATCACTATATCCATGTAGTGTATTTTCTCCTGGGTAGAAAATTCTCATGACATAAAAACCTTGTCCATTATAGGGTCAGGGTTTGCACTGACAAAAATGCTTTGTATGAAACCTAGCCAAACTTAGGACACAGGGAACATGCCACGTGGGGCTTATGTTCTGCCAGGAGGCCTACTTCAGCATCCAAAACGCCTGGCAGTTGTCAGAACTTGCAAGGGGAATTTTGTTTACTTTGTGAAATGCCCAGTAGGTTCCAAGGGTCATTTAGGAATACTGTCACACTGTCGTCAGGGTAGATACAGTCTTTAACTTAAATACATCCACTAGAGAACATTATGATCTCAGTGTCTATGGTCAATCAATAGAATTCCTTACATTTTGAAAAACCAGTAGAAAAAATGTCGTGTTATTTAATACTATTTTTATGTTCTCCAAATATCTATCATCTGAGATCAACTATACAGCTAAGCATATGATATTATATTATATTGTTTATTATGTCCAAGAGTCTCACCTATTGGCTTAGGGTGAAATAGACATTCTAGATCACACAAAAACTATAATGAAATAACAAAAATTACTTCTCAGGATTGCTAAATAAAGATTAGAGATTTGATAATCAATAATAATAATAATAAAAAAACCCCTAAGTTTAGAAACAGTTTGAACTAATATTTACAAAATTTCAAAATAATGCCTTCATAGAGCCATCTTTATTTTATGTCTGATCAAGCCCCCAACTCCATGCTAGATGATATGACCATTTGGTGGGAGAGTTTTAGATAGTCAGAAGAGTCCAGTGAGAGCCTGAGAAACAATAAGCAGATGCTTCAACAAGAAGAGGCAGACACCAGGGCAGACACGGGACAGAAGAAAAGGGGACAGGCAGCAGAAGGGAGAGTGGCGGACACAATGGTGACAGAAAAGGCAGCGGGAAGCAAGGTGAGAATGCGGAAGAGGGATAAAACTTGCTTGTGTAATAGGTACAATATTCAGTCATGTATTTAATAAAAAAGAAAGACAAGTATATATTCATCTATGACAAAAAAAATTCAGTTTAGTATATTCTGTAGTCTTATAATTTTTTATAAAATGCTTCAATTAATTCATGTGTTCAGCAAAACCCATGAAAGACAGGAACAAATCAGAGCATAATAAACACAGTTGTACACTGATATCCCTGTCCCAACAGGACACCAAATGTAACTGTCCTAATCTCTCTCCTGGGGTCCAGGAAAGCTGCCATAGGATAAACAGGTGTTAGGTTTGATGGGCTCAATGACTCAGGTTCAGAGGCGGTGCTGTTTACTGGTAGCCACAGCAATCACTTCCTAAACCTCAGTGCATCAGGCCTGACACAGCAGTTCTTTCTTATCTGCCCCCTGTACTGTGAATGCTTCCATCGGAGAGTCAGCAGCCCTTCTTAGCCACGAATGCCATCTTTGGCCCTTGGGATGCATGAGGCCAGAGGAAGAGATAGAAGAGAAAGAAGAAAGAGCTAAGAAAGACCATTTTTATGAGAAGGCAAGGGAGAGAGAACCACAGGAGTGGCAAGAAAGGAGGAGAGGGGGACAGAGAAGGAAAGCCGTTCTCTGTGTGTTGAGTAAGGTATATAACCAACTGTTGATATCATATACTGCCCACTTGGACAGTCCTTTCAACATGTGGGTCTCCCCGCTTCATCTTCTAGAACCTTTTTTCCTTCACCTCACTTGGGTCACCCACTTCTCCAGTCACATCTGGAGTACTGAATACCTGTCCTCTCTGAAAATGACTAATTCATATTGTCTATTCTCTGATAAGAACACCTGCCCTTAGAGCTTGTTTGCTTAATAGACCAGCATTTGATTTCAATAACACCTCTATTTTCTCTCTGTATGTCAACAGTCTGTCTTTTCAAGAAATTTATATTACAGATTATCCCTTCTCTCTCCTATATCTTCAATTTGTCATTCTTTACTGGAGATTCAACATGCTCAAGAATCCTTTCTCTTAAATAGAAGAAAAGACAACACCAAGTCTTTCTGTACTTCATTACGTGCTTCTGGGTACAACTCTCATTCTTCTACTTCTCACAGCTCAATTTTTGAAAGAGTTGGGCATTTTCTCCTCCTACTTATTCCTGTTCATGCCTCATTCCATGCCAATCTGCTTTTGGCCCCTACATTTCCACTGAAAGAGCTTCTTCTGAAGTCATCAGTGATGTTCACTGGCCAAATTAGTCCATATTGTGGCGGAGCCAACTTCAGCATCATTGGGTGACAACTGCCCCCTTACTGAAGCAGAGTCTTCCTGTGGCCTCTGTTGACAGCATCCTCTCCTGGACTGCCAGTGCCTCTAGCTGCTCCTTCTTGGTCTCCCTTTTTAATGCTGCTCCCTTTATTCCACCTTAAAAAAGCTACCGATTCTACAGGACCTGATCTAAAGCTGACATCTATGTTCCTTTCCTTAGGTAATCTCATTCACTCTCATGGCTGCAAAGATCACTTATGCCAATGACTGAAATTTTTTTTTATCTTCAGCTCCACATGTTAACACGTTGCTGGATAGTTCTACTTGAGTGTCTTAGGCACTTCAAAGATAGTATGTCTAAATGCACTCCTCTTCCAAATACCTTAATATAGTAACTGGACCATTATCCACCTGATTTTTTTACATCAGAAACCAGGGGTCACCTATGAAATCTCATCAGCCCTACCACATTCTATCTTGCTAATCAACTTTACTCTAAATAGCTCTCAAATACATCCACTTCTTTCCACCTCCGTTGCCATCAAAGTAATCACAGCCACCATCACTACTGATGTAGCCTCCTAAACTGATCCAATGTTCTCTACTCGATTATTCTCCAGAGAGCAATGTGACTGACATTTTCAGGTTTTACTCATAAAACGATAGGAATAAACAGCAATTAAATTCTTTAATTCAACTATTGCTTCTTTGGGAGGGGGCACCTTAAAATGGACTAATATCCTAACACCTTAATTGAATCTGCCGAAGTGGCAGTTTGAACTTGTAGTTAATTCTACCACAGAATACAATCCTTAAACAGAGTGAGAAGAGAACTGCAAGGACCCAGAAGGAGGAATGAAGGAAAAAGATTCTATCACCTCTTGCTTACGAGCACACTCCACCATTCTCGTGATCAGTCCTTCTGGCCTATATTCCACGTTACATTCATGTATTTATTTATTTTTCATCTCAGTTTGGTTAGGGGAGAGAAACATGTTCAAGAAAAACAAAGAACAAAAAAGCCTAGTACAGCCCTGGCCGGTCTGGCTCAGCGGTTAGAACTTCGGTCCATGGACCAGAGAGGCCCGGGTTCGGTTCCCGCTAAGGGCATGTTCCTCGGTTGCAGTTTGTCCCCGGCCCCGGTTGGGGTCGTGTGGGTGGTGACCACTCGATGTGTCTCTCTCACGTCAATGTTTCTCTCTCTCTCTCCCTCCTGCTCTATCTGAAGACAAATGCAAAAAGAATGTCCTTGGGTGAGGATTAAAAAAAAAAAAAAAGCCTAGTACAGGCTTTTCATTAATAAATGTCCCTCAGGCAGAGAGTCCAATTACAGATCCTTTTTGGATTTCAAATTATAGTCACTTTATTGAAATTCAGAATGAAGCATGGGGGGGAAAAAGCCAAGTTTTGACTGCTCTGTGAAATATCAATCCATGCCGCTTGAAAGAGCACTAACTTCAGTAACCAACCTATTCTCCTTCAACTTGCTTGACCACATCCTTTTTTCCTGATGTCCAGGGCTAAATGAAAGAATGAGGAAAAAGCTTTCTTTAAATAAATCTCTAATGTAACCAGAGCTCTATTTGTAGTAGATGGAAATACTATAGAAGATAACAGGGAACAGGAATAATAAGAAGGTACTTTTTGGCCACAGTGGGCATGCCCATCGCTAACTATGATGGAGAGTGTTCTTGTGTTCTTCCCTTAGGAGGGTAGATGGCAAAGCTGAGGCTTTGGGTAGCATGTCCATAGGAAGACAATGGTTTCTACACACTCACAGCTTGATTCTGATTTTGATTTTCTCATTGCTCTGACTACACTTCTACATTTTCTTGACCTACTTCACCTTCACAGGGATGTCCTCTTCCTGGCTGGCTTTCTCTGAGGTGAAGACATAGGAGATTTCTTTGTGAGATGTGTTCTGGCGGCAGATGGCACACTTAATGGAGCTTCGGTGGGACCCCACGCTGTACTGTTCGATAATAATGGAAATGCATTCATTGCAGAAACAGTGCCCACAGGTCAGGACTGCCCACTGGAAAAGAAAACACAGAACAAGCCTCAGTGAGATGCTACCGAAGATGCCTTCCGATGTACACGTACATCGAAAGGAGAAGGAGGCAATTTCACTTCTTATTTCATGATACTAATATTATTTAAGTCATAAAAGCTAAGTTGTACATTTAAATGAACTGTTTTTTAAGTCCAATCAGAGTAAGCTTTCACAGTCTTTAGTTCTGCTCATACTAACAGTGAGCACAATAAGCATCCAGTCATTGTTATTTTGCAAGAAGCTGGTGTTCTCATTTCAGTATTTAGGCAGAATGTGAATTACCCCTTCAGCACTCCAATGGCAGATATAATACAGGGATGAAGAACATTATTTGGAGGTAATATTATACTCAATATAGTCTATACAACTTTTAAACAGATTTACATTTTCATGTGTTAAAGCAATTATTATACAGGAAACAAGATTAGTATCTCAGATTTATTTTATTTTTCTTATCCTCACCAGAGGACATTTTTGCATTTATCTTCAAATAGAGCGGAAGGGAGAGAGAAAGGAAGAGAGAGAGAGAAATATCGATGTGAGAGAGACACATCAACTGGCTGCGACCCACACGACCTCAATCGGGCCGGGGACAAACTGCAACTGAGGTACGTACCCTTAGCGGGAACCGAACCCGGGTCTCTCTGGTCCGCAGGCCAATGCTCTAACCGCTGAGCCAAACTGGCCAGGGCTCAGATTTACTTTAAAAGCGGTTCTGACCCTGGCTGGTTTGGCTCAGCAGTTAGAGCGCCGGCTCGAGGACCAAAGGGTCAAGAATTCAATTCCTGGTCAAGGGTATGTACTTGGGTTGCAGGTTCAATCCCTGGTCCCGGTTGGGGTCATGCGGGGGGCAACCAATTGATGTGTCTCTCTCACATCGATGTCTCTCTCTCTTTTTCTTTCTCTCTCCCTGCCTTAAACTCTATCTAAAAATCAATGGAAAAATATCCTCAGGTGAGGATTAACAACAAAAAAGTGGTTCTGGATACATTTTAAAAAATTCCCAAATAAATAAAAAGATATTTCTGAAAACCCCCTTGCTGTATTTCAAGAAAGGTGTAATAATCTTTTTCTGGAGTAGATTATGGGGACTTCCCCCTTTTTGGCCGGGGGAGGTGTAGAAGAGCATTACATTTCATCAAGGTGTCAGTTCTGAAAGCTCTGACATCTTATGTTAATCATTTAACCTTTTCACCTGATAAAAACCAACATACTTTCCAGACAAGTGTGAACTTGTCTGGAAACAGTGTGTGGTTGGGCCTTCCTGAGGTCCTTTGCAGGATGGACTAAAAAGCCCCTTGGAAAAGAACCCATGCTAAAGGAAGAGAAATTGCGATCTACAAGCTTGGTTTTAAAATGCTGACTAGGAAGAAGAAGGGCTATTTGGGGCTCTGTTGGCTGATGCAGTTCATACTGCTCTCTAGCTGCACCTCTGCTCTCAGGACTGTGCCAGAGTCCCCACGAGTTGAGGCTGCAGGAAAAGGAAAGTGCTGTTTCAGTGGCATTTTCGTAGATAGAGCAGCACTGTTCTGTGCCCTGTGCACTTCCTCTGCATGAGAGGACTTGTGCAGATGGTGAGAGCTCAGAATGGACAAGCTGAAGAGCAAGACAGGTCCACCTGCAGTGGAGGAGAAACCAGTCCCCTGCAGCAGAGCATGAGGAGTGGCAGGAAGTTGACTGCAATGGCCTAAACAGAACAGACAAACAGCAATGCCTCAGGGCATTAGCCAGTACCTATATGTTATCTCCAGTTGGTTCTCTAGATGAGGAGCGAGGAGAACTGGGGAGCCAAAAGGAAAGATAATATGGGGTTCCTAAAGATTTTGGATATGAACAGAGTTAGAAAAGTAACATTTTGTTATACTTATTGTAATCCAGTATGTTCTCCTAATTCTAGGAGACCTGGGTTATGCTAGCACTAAATGAAATAATGTACATGGAAGAACTGTGAAAACTGAAAATGTTTAGGACAAACATTAAATAAAATTTGAGGCAACCCAGTTGCATGAATCTCATCCAAACTAAAAGCAAAGAAACTACTTATGTCACAATCCTTTCCATTTTTATCATAACTTTTATCACAGCATTTTCATCACCAACTTTATCAGAAATCATCAGTATGTGTACATTACTAATCTTCGGCTCAATTACCAATATAATATCTATCCCTTTAAGATTTATTATCAATAAAGTGTCCTTTAAAATGTTACCTTCTTCATAAATCATGGAAACTAAAAGTTACTTTCTTTCTGATTACTGCTGGTCAGACTATGGAACTCAATAACTTCCTACTGTCAGTTCCAAAGAAAAAATACCCAAGAACACTCATGTAATAGTAATAAACTTATCTTTTAAATTTTGAAAAGCAATGAATATTCTGATATTGTAAACACTGACTTACCACACAAAGTAGGAATTCATAGTTTCATAAATCACAGTTGGTAGGATAAAAATAAGAATCTCTTTGAGGAAAACTAATAACAAGCCACCAAGTTTACAGATATTTGTATACTAATATTCACAAAGAAATAAACTTAATTGCTATAATGGTCTAAGTTCCCCTAGGAATGCTGTTATTTGTACTGTAAAGCCTGGTATTATCTGATGTTAATAATGGTAAATAAGAGCTGTTAAAATGACAAAGTTGCCCTGGCCGGTTTGGCTCAGTGGTTAGAGCATTGGCCTGCGGACCAGAGAGTACCAGGTTCGGTTCCCGCTAAGGGCACATACCTCGGTTGCAGTTTGTCCCCGGCCTGGTTGGGGTCGTGTGGGTGGCAACCACTCGATGTGTTTCTCTCACATTGATGTTTCCCTCTCTCTCTTCCTTCCTCTCTCCCTCCCACTCTGTCTGAAGATAAATGCAAAAATGTCCTCGGGTGAGGATAAAAAAAATAAATTAATTAAAAAAAATGACAAAAATTATTTAGACCCAATCTTGTGACTAGAAACAATTTTCAAAACTATGCATCTTTAATGAAAAATATGGAGTAAGTCTAGACATATGTTTTCATCTATCATAGAAAAACACTGCTTGAACATGCATGGCACTAAGCATGTCAGCTAACCTCTGGCCCTACCTTTGAGATAAATGTGTTTGCCTTGCACATACAGTTGTTGAGGAAGATGGGGGTTAGGGGTCGGGGGGAGAAAGAATGCATGTAAAAGCCTTTGAAAGCTGTGAAGTGTTTTATAAATCCATGTGATGTTTATTATAATTTCACCTGTTTTCCCAGCTGCCGAGCACAGATTGGACAAGGCTCTGGATTAATCCCTCCTGATGTTTTGTCTTGAGACTATCCAAAAGAGAATAATTCAAAAATATATTAGTTACATTTTAAAACCTGACACATGTTTTACAACTCATTTATGGAAGTAAGTTCTAGTAATTGCAATTTTAATAACCTGATGATTAAGATAACCTAATAATTTATATATTATTACCTAGTACTATCATTCCTGGGATTTACAAATAATGTTTATTAAAGTAAAAAAAAAAGAAAGAACTTTTATTATAGTTTGTTAATGTTATCATATTGCTGTAATTGTGATTATCATAGAAAAGACAAATACAATGTAATTAGTTAAATTCTCAAATTTTATTTTCAAGCTAGATTCTGTTATAAAGAAATTATATATTCTGCATGTAGGCTTAGCATGGGCTCACTGATACGGGAAGTGGTAGCATTTATTTCCATAACTCCTTATTAATACCAGTTTCTTCTCAGTATCCTTTTTCTAATCTCATTAAGGAAAAGCAAATGACTAGAAATTAGAAATATTGATTTGAGACCTAACTATGCCTGGGAATTGTGTTGAAGTATATATAAATTGCTTTTCAGAATCTCCTTAAAACTATTTCAAAAATTAAAAGAGCTTCAAAAAAGTCATCAAATGGGCAGGTTTTCAAACTGAAGAAAGGATCACTAAAGTGTTTAAGTCTGTGGTTTCACTAGCCAAATAGATTAAAAAAACAACAACAATTGTTCTTGATTGTCCTTGCCTCTCTTAGCCACTTTCAAATATACAATACAGTATTAACCATAGTCACCATGCTGTACATTACATCCCCAAGACTTATTTATTTTATAACTGGAAGTTTATATCTTTTGATTCTCTTCACCCATTCATTTCACCCACCTCCATAACCGCCATCTCCGGCAACCATCAATCAGTTGTCTGTTTCTAGGAGCCTTATGTTCTGTTTTATTTTTTTTATTAGGTTCCACATAAAAGTAAGATCATATGGTATTTGTCTTTGTCTTATTTCATTTAGCATATGCCCTCAAGGTCCATCCATGCTGTTGCAAATGGCAAGATTTCATTCTTTTTTATGGCTGAAGAATATTCCACCTTCTTTATCTATTCATCTGTCAGTAGACAGTCAGGCTGTTTTCACACCTTGGCTACTATAAATGATGGCTTGTCATTACCTGCTTCTTCTTTAAAGTAGAATTCCTCAACAAGCAGAAGACTCTTTATAAAAGAGTCTATGTGGTTGCCTAGTATTATTCAGAAAATTTCTTCTGGAGACCTTCTTTAAGCTTTGGAATCTCACTGGGACTTTACCAGTATCTGACATTGAAAAAAGCTGATTGACAATATAACATGTTAATCTTCATTATTCTGTAGCATCTTACATGCAGGCCATTCTGCTCTAAGTGATTTATTTACTTTAATCTGTCAAGTTTGGTTGAATCACTAACATCTGATTAATAACTACTTGATCTAGTGCCTATGATATGTCTACATCAAATTATTCAAAATTCCATGAGGCCAGGGACCAAGTATGTCTCTCTCAAACTTCTAGTACAATGCACATACATAGCAGGTACTCAGTAAATATTTGTTGACTGTCAGAAAAGTTAATTATTTTAAAAATTTGTCTATTATCTTTTATTTCAAATAAACTTAATCACAAAAAAATTGGGATTATATTCCATTTATAATTAGTTATTTTTTTCTTCTTAACTTTCTAACATGAGCATTTTCTTACCTCATTTATTCACAGAAAATACCATTTAAAATATTTATATCATGTCATGAGAACAACCTATAACTTATATAAATGTAATTTTTGTTGGACATAAATACAGTCTGTTTACACTGTTCTATACTATATAGTACAAACCTTTATATTATCAGTGTAACATATTTTCTATAGATCATTATCTTTTGTGATGATGTGTGTAGCTATTGTAGACATAGCTAGTACTCATATAAGTAACAAAAACAAATAAAACATTGATTTTAGAAAACCCTGTACCATTAATTATGGGACTAATAGTTTAAATGGAAAGAGTCACTAAGTGGTTTATTGATAATAGAACATGGGAAAAAGCAGCATCTTTTAAAACAATACCTTCTCCAAGTTGGTTAGGTAAAGAAGCTGCCCAAGTTTTTTCTGAAGCTGTGATGTAGCAACAGTTTTATCATTTAGTAGTTTTATCCGATTTTGCTCTACCTAAAAAGCAAAACAAAATAACTTTATTCTCTCTCAGAATGATGGTAACATTGTATTAGCCACGTATAATTCTTCCTCAATAATATAAATGTGTCCTCTTTTAAGAAAACTCATTTACATGTGAAAACTCAAATTTGCAAAATGGATACTAGATAATATATTTCAAAAGGAAATGTAATTTTTTTGCTTAAAACTCAATGTAGACTTGTTAAATAGGAAGCTTTCCTATACACTTGAAGTCATATTAAAAAAATCAACCCAAATTCTATTTGTGTACCATTTTTCAGTTATACATCCATGGGATAAAGAAAAATGAAATGATATGCTACTCTGGCCAGAGTGATTTTAAGAAATCCAGAGAAGAATCTCCATGCCCCCATAATCTCTATGGCCTCCCTCAGTAGAATATGATAGACAAAAAGGAATATAAAAATAAGAGGAGTGTGTGCTGTTCTTTATTTTAAAGAAACACTGAGAATTCCATTCCAAAGTTAAGTAAAATAGTATGTAATGAATATTAACAATTTTTATGAGTTACAGTCTCCAAGCTCTAAAGAAAGAAAGATTTAAAAGATTAAATACACACAAGGAATAAGAATAAATTATAAAGAAAATAATACTTTTAATACAGAAGAGAAAAGGTTGATGAAGTTATTTTTTAATTCTGAGATACAAAGAGGGATTTCTTAGAAGATAAGTTGTCAATATCTACTCATCATTAGCAAAGGAAAACACTGCAAAAGAAGTTCTTGGTTGTTCTTAGGGAAGACTTTTCTGTTTCTGAAAAAGCTTACGTAACAGGACATATGTCTGAAAACTGACCAAGAATATCTTTAGGTTTTGTCACATAAAAATTGTTCAAAAACAGGTGAATATGCAATCTAGAAAGAAACAAATGCACCAAAATAGTGAATTTTAAGCAAGTACTAGATATAAAATTGCTCATCTTTGATTATTTTTGACATACATAATCAAGCAACTTCATATGGGTCAAACTAAGAGAAGAAATTAAATACATACTGATTGAAGAGATCACTGCCCTGACTGTCTCTTATGAGTTTTGGATTCTTGTGATATCTATTTGCTGTGCTCTTTTCTGTGGTTGACTTGCAAATTACCTCATGTGGTTCAATGATATGAAGAACGGGTGGATTGGGCTTTGGCTCCCTAGGATGACGAACTCTTAGACGTTCTGTAGCCATTGCCAGTTCATCAACAGCAGACACACGATTTCTCAGAGCCATCCAATATTCATGAAGCAACTGGAGGAACAGAAAAGACAAAGATTTGGCAAAGCGCATAATTAAAATTTGTTAAAACCACCAAGATGTGCCTTGGTACCAAAAGTCTTCAGTGAGGTCTTATGACATACACATTTTGTCATTAAATGTCTAAGGTACAAATAATTCTTGGGCTATTTTTAGGATGACAAAGTACGACTGGAAATCTCCATAGGAGACTGCAGAGTATTGCCTCTTTAGATTACTAGGAAAAGAATACCCAAAAATTTCTTAGTAGGACAAAGAACTTTATAGCTCCATGTTAGGCTGGTGGAATCTCTGCTTTATTTTTTAGAGAAATATCTTTTATTATAAAATATTTCACATATTGAAAATGATATGGATATATGATAATGAGAATACTAAAATACATGAGTAAGTCCCACCATTCAATTTAAGAGAACAATATCAATTTCTTAGAAAGCCTGTACTCCTTCTTAACTGTATCATTCTTTCCTCACACATTTTTCTTTCACTGCCCTCCCCACCCCCAATAGGGTAACCATTATTCTAAGTTGACTTATTATTTCATACTTTTCACTGACATATACTAATCTACATTCTTAATAATCTGGACATATATGTTTCTGAAATTTATAGAAGTGGTATCAATCATTATAAAACTTTTGATATGCTTTCTTCACTAACATTCTGCTTTGAGGTAGATTCTGATTGATGTGTGTAGCAGTAGCTCACTCATTTACATTGCTGAGGGGGTTTAGTCTGCAATGCTATGGAGAAAAAAGGCACAAAGTTCTGGGAGCACTACAAGATAAGCATTCCTCTGACACACAGCATGTGGCCAATCTGAGCCTAAAGGAAGAATATAGGGCCCAGTGGACACTACACAGTACTACCTTATTCCATGGCATGCTGTAATTAACTGTGTTAGTGTACTTTTACATTAAATAGCAATGTAAAAAGAAAAAAATGATTATGAACCAATGATTTCAATACTATAAAAATATCTTTTCCTACTTTATCAAACATATGAACTGATATCATAGACAACATGCCTTCTTTTTATCCTGCTTTAAAAGGCAAGAACTTTAGACTAAAAAAAGATATTGAATGGAATTATAATTTATAAAATAAAACTCTTCTTTCACTGCCTCGCCCATCTCACCCGAAAAGTAAGATAATGGATTAATAAATCCAAATACAAAGAAAAATTCAAAATTAATTAATTCTGGACTTTCATCTCAAGGTCAGAGTTATAATATGATGAAATTACTAAAATATTCATATGAAGGGTGACTGTGCATTATTAATTACTATTAATATATAGTAATAGTAATTCGTGTATATTGAGAAATACTATGTTCTCCAATTTTCATTCAAGGTTGTTGTTGGTTGGTTGGTATTCACAGAGCAAAACAAAATAAAAAATGAAAAAAAAAATCCCTACTCTAATTTCACAGAATAGCAGGGTAAGATCAAGTTAAGAACAAAATAACCATTTTCACAGTTAAATAAAAGGTTTCATGTATTTTAATTTTAATAAAGATTTTCTTTTAGTAATTTAATAAATAGAAGTTCCTTATTTGTTCAATATTATTATATTTATTTTTCATCATTACAATCACTACATTTTAGGAAAAGAGAAATTATAATACCTTAAGTCTCTAAGGAAATTTTTAAAAACTAAAGAGGAAAAAGAAAAGTAGCAACTAAAATAAATGTAAAGGAGAACTTAATATTGGAAGGAAGTTTAAAAATACTGCACCTTATATTCCTTCTTCCAAGCTTCAAAGAGATCCATTGAAGTACTTCCTTCATCAATGAATTCAATATCAAATCTGTGTGATTTTGCAAATGATAGTAGAGCTTTCATAGATCGCTCCGTCTCACTTACTGCCCACAGACCCCGGCTGGTGGTAGGAACTCTATCATCCACCAGTCCTTCTTCATCTTCTATCATCTCCTCAAATATTGCAGTCTGGCCTTTGACTCTAAAGATATAAGAGAACAAAATAACAGTAACTACTGTCAGTGGGTGAAAAGCAATATAAAAGTCATATTGGCAGAGCCAATAGGGAAACAAGGTCAGTAATGAAAATTTCAACAATTTTTAATGTCACGCCTACAAGATTATGCTTGCAGGTCTTTGGGAAAAATTACAGCAACTCTGAAAATGCTTGAGGCATCATAAATTTGAGCAGTGTTTCTTAAGAGCCGTCTAGCATAATAAATGGCAATAAATTCCAGGCTGAAATCTTACTCTGAGAATTAAAACAATGAAAAACACAAACTACCACCAACCATGCAAAAACAAACAAACAAATAAAACCCACAAAATTATCTCTTTTTTGAGGCAATTAGAACTTCCATTTTTGTAAAATAGAAATAACTTTGCTAATGCCAAAGCCATATGCACTTACTAAGTAGCTTAATTCCTTATACAGGATGAAGATTTCAAATTTGTGTTGTATATTAATAACGAGAGCTAACATTTTATAGGACACTAACCATGTATCAAACACTATGCTAAGCAATTATGTGCATATTCCTATTTAATATTAAAAGAACCAAAACTCAGTGAGGTAAGTGTTGTTATTATATGCATTTCACAAATGAGCATACTGAGGCTTAGAGAGGTAATTTGCCCACAATAGTGGGCAGGGATTTGAGTTGAAATCTATTGGACTCCAGAGTCTGTTACTCCCCTAAACTATCTTTTAATTAGACATTTCTACATGACATGAGCATTTGAGGGTAAACTTCTGCATAGGTGAAACTGAGCATGTTAAACGATCAAATGCTAAAGCTTATTGAATTGATTTAATAAAAGAAAAAATATAAGAAAGATAACTGTAAAGAAAATATAGTCTTCTAATTGAAAACATTAAGTCTTGTAAATGTCTCATTTTCCTGATGGGAAATAATCACAGAACTTACGTGTGAGAAAACAGCTTCGATTCATACTCTGTGAACAATTCATCAGCCTTACAAAAGACACAGCTGGAAAAGAAGAAACTTAGTGAAATACTCACAAACACATCCAGCAATCAAATACTTTCTAAGAAAGGCTAACTATTTAATACTTCACTTTTACTTTTCAACAAATATGCCATGTCAGAAAAGAAAAAAACGGTTTTCAGTATGTGGTCCTTTATAGTTTTTTTTTTTTTTTTTAAGTTAGATTAATAATACATCTCTACTTCTGTCTGAATTCAAATGCAAAAAAACCTTCCATTATATAAACCAGTGTTTCTTCTCTCAGAAGAAATCTAGCTGAATGGAGTGACGCCACTGCATCGAATGATGTCTCCTAGTACCCACCAGTTGAGAGGAAGTCTGGTTGGTCGGAGGTGGCAGATTGTTGCAGACTCAATAACATTACGAGATGGAGGTCCCTCCAGGTTTTTCACAGCCTCTCTTACTAGCTTCTGGAATTTATTTAGTTCTTCCATTTGTGTCGTTAGTAAGAACTGAAGACCTCTGCAATCACGGAACCTAATTCGCATTACCAGCACCAAACACAACACAAAGAAATGAACAGTAGGTCAATTTCTTCAAATTCAGAAAATGGTTGCTAAACAAAGAAACTGGAACATTCTACCCAGTCACACTTTAGTGAGTTTACCTTAGGAGCATATTCTATTAGTATCTATTGGATTGTTTACTATAAAAAGTCTGACAGTTCCTGTTCTCAGGAACAACAAAACAGTACTCAAAATCTGTCTTAGATGTCTTTGAAAGATTATGATTGCCACATTCTTTCTTTTTATACCTGTTTGACTACAGATGTACCTGCTGACATCCTCAATCTATGTGGAGAGGTGACTGCAGGATAAAAGATAAAGACAGAAAATTGGGGAGAAAGAAAAATAGCCAAGAAACATGTCACTTGTTACAAGACTTTATATATGTATGTGTGTATTTTATTAAGCATTTACTATATGTCAGACACTTTGCCAAACATGTCTCCTGTATATTCTTGATACTATACTCACGTTATGGATAAAGCTTAAAAAATTAATTTAATTTAAGTTTCAAAGTTATTTTGTGGCAGAGTTAGGAGTTAAACTCAAACAATGCTCTTAACTATTCTGATAAACTATGGATGAAATGGGCTAATAAAAAAAAATGTGTGGATGTGTGAATATGGATTTATGAAAGGAAAAAGAAAACCTAGAATAAAAAGAAATTTAAAAATGGGAAATACAGACATGATTTCCCTTTTAAATTAAGAGTATATCCCCTGCCCTGGCCGGTTTGGCTCAGCAGTTAGAGTGTCAGCCTGCGGACCAGAGTCCTGGGTTCGGTTCCCGCTAAGGGCACATACCTCGGTTGCGGTTTGTCTCCGGCCCCGGTTGGGGTTGTGCGGGTGGCAACCAGTCGATGTGTGTCTCTCACATTGATGTTTCTCTCTCTCTTCCTCCCTCTCTCCCTCCCACTCTATCTGAAGATAAATGCACAAAAATGTCCTCAGGTGAGGATAAAAAAAAAAAAGAGTATATCCCTTCCTCCCTAGTATGCCACACGTCCCTCTCTTCAAATTGTTCTTTAGCGACAACTCTTGTTACTGAATGCTTCGCCAACATTTCACAACACTAATTTGTTTCTTTCTGTTCATGGTGTTTACTAAAAATATCATCCATTTTAGTATTTTGTTATGTTCAGTTTTTATACAGAGTCATATTTCTCAAATTATTCATGGGTGTTGCCTTCTCATTAAACTAAAATTTAGAAAGTAAGAGTTAGATCATATCCTTAAAAAAAAACAAACCATGTAACAGACAGATAGTTGTTGAATACTTAAAAAAAAATTGTATAGATATTTGTACAAAATTCACAAGAAGAAAACAAATTTTTAAAATTTCTAATTTATTAGAAATTTAAAACACTCTTCAGTAATTAGTTTTTGAACCAAAGGGAAGAAGTAGCTTTGGAAAAATTTCTCTTTACTAACTCATGTCTAAGCCACGTGACTGGAGCCTGAAAATATTACCACAGATCAGCATTTAATAAGTCTTAGTAATGTTCTCTCTTAAGAAAACATAGTAAGAGAAGGTAGCTCTTAAAACACCATACTAAATGGTAGACACCATTTTAGGTAAGCACTTTAAAATTATTAATTTTCTAATCCTCACAACAATGCTGTGTGGCTTTATAGATGAAAAACTAAGGCACCAAGAGCTTAGATTTCTTTCCCCACGTCGCAGAGCTAATAAGTGCTGGAGTTGAGATACGAACACAGGTAGTCTGACTTAAGAACCTACCTATGCTCTTAATCACTAAGTTACATAGCCTTTCTCTAGAATCTTTAACAAGCAAACATGAATAATCTCATTAAAAAACATAGCAGCAGTGTTAAAATAATCTCTCTCTCTCTCTGTGTATATAAACTTAGCTACAGGTAAGTTACATATTTTAAAATGTGTTTTATTACTTTCTGTTGGTGTCTAATGTTTTTTTAAAATAATGTTTGTACAATGAATGTACATTTTACATCTCTTTTTGGTCCTTTAACAGCCCTGGGACCTCAAAACATTTAATAGGAGATATGTTCTAATATGGGAACTTACAACTTTTAAGTAGTTTCTGTATGATTTAAGAAAAACAAGCTCAAGATATTTGAAATATTTTATCAGCTGATTCCACAATGCTGGCAGAACACATTAGGACACAGTTTTTAAACTGGATACAATGAACATAACTGACATGATGATTATTCTGGAACAGTAATTCTTGAGCTTAACGGGGAAAAAAGGAAGTGCACTCAGGAGTGTAACATGCTGCACGTGTTTCAGAAACAAGAAGCCCATTACATTCTTGATGGCGAAAAAGGCAACTGCAATAAAGTACATTCAAGTTAATGATGACACATGGAAAATGTAGCAAATTTCTTCAGAGTTTTAGCAGACATTTGGAAAAGCTTTTAGATGAGTAAATTTAAACACTTTAAAAATATTTCAAAGATATTCTTACGATGAACTTTTCATTGAAAACTAACATTAACCCCAAGGCTGATCTTACACAGAGATGTGATCTGAGAAGCAGTAAGATTCTCTCCCTGTTCCCCACCACTTAGAATAAACAGTTCTGCCACAACACCTAAATGCCCCACGTTAGACAGACATTTCTTTGGGTCATGATACCGAGTATACTTTTGACAGAGTAAATTTGTTCTTTGCGAATAATTATTCACCATTTCTATATCTAGAGCAATAATCCAATTTACCTATATAAACCGTGAAGAATAAGTGTCGACGAGAAGAAAGATGGGTAAGAGAGAGCAGGTAACTCTATAATATAAAACCTGCCACTGTGGCATGATGATGCTTAGAATTCAGGGAATGAATTATATAGGGAAGTATGAATGCCTTACTCCAAAGACAAAATTCTCCAAAACAAAGTCAAAACTTTGTTCAACAAAGATACAAAGAAAACACTTTAAGCAGATTAAAAAAAAAAAAAAAAGTAGTAAAAAGAGTATTTTAAAATGACTAACATAAAAAAAGGTTTCTCTTTTAGACTTACACTGAATATTCTGATTTGAAGTGTACTCAACAATAAGTAAAATCGAGATATTGGTAATCATAATATGTTCCTATATTTCATTGTACCTCTTAATACCAAATGATCTGAATATTTGGGGTAGCTTATAGTTATTCTATTTTGTAATATTTTCTTACTTCTCTGACATAGAAAGCTTGCTAGTTTGTTGCTTGTAGTTGCTGGTTATTTCGTTTCGCACTCGTTGAACAAGCTCTTCATCAATAGAAAATTCTATTGCTCTGTGGATCACATTCAGCCACCAAGGAGAATTAGAATAAATCTGCAAAAAAAAAAAGACAAGAGCTGATCAATTAATACTGTTGTAGTACTCACTATGTTTCTATCACTTGGAAGGGTGATGTGAAAAATTCAAAGGCAGCAATAAATGCTACTGCACAGGGAATTACAACAGTGGCGAGACAAGTGCACATTCTCTACACACAATGGGGGAGCAAGACTTTCGCATAATATAATTAAAGAGAACACCTATTTCCTGACTACTCTGCATGAATGAGTATTGTGCACATTTGTACAACAAAGCTGTACTAAAACATTCTTTACCAAAATGAAAATTCAGTACTTCCTCCATATATTTGAAAATGTTAACAGGTTTCTTTCTCAATACAAGAAATTCATGCTAATACTCAACTAATTGAACTAGATTCTACTCAATGAATAGTCTATGACAACTAACAAAATTCTATATCTGAACATTAAATAACTGATTAATTAGGAAGAATAAAATGTAGAGTAACTGGTAAAAATAAAAAAGTAAATGAGAGTGTATTTTGTGTAGCCTCCTCTTTAGACTTTGCCACTGATGTCATACAAGGGAAATTTTAGAAATAACAAATGGCTCGTATTCCATAAGAAAAACACCTGTGGTTCCAATGTTCTGACATCTTAAAAGAAGAGATTTTGGCAACATATACATCTAAGAGTAAAAGAAGATTATGAAAGTCTTTACTTTCTTCAAAAGACAACTTGTTATATATATACCCAAGGTAAAAGAAACCCATTATAGCTTAAAAGAAATGAAAAAGAATAACTTCAAAATAGGTGATTTATCTATGTGTCTGTTCATTCAATAAATAAACACAGCAAATAAACTTTTATTGTGGGAAAGGTACCATATTAGGGGCTTAGAATTCCAAGTGACTACGTAAATTCAAGTTTCTCCCCACACCAAAACAATAGCCCAAATATTATGTGAAGATATGCAAGTAAGAAAGCCATGTGGGGGACACACCTTTCTCTGGAGCTCACGCATGGTCTGCTGCACAGGCAGCAAGGCTTGCTGGGCCTCAGCAACCTCCGTGTTGCACTTGCTCATGTAATGCTCCCTCAGCTGTCTGGCCTGCGTGAAAACAGCAAACAGCACACACTTTCACTTCAGGTCTAGAAAACAACGTACCATGATGTTTCAAGAACTATGTGTTTATTTTATTTATTTATTTTTTAAATCCTCACCCAAGGATATCTTTCTATTTATCATCAGATAGAGTGAGAGGGAAGGGAGAGAGAGAGAAACATCGATGTGAGAGGGACACATCGATTGGTTGCCTCCCGCATGACCTGATGAGGGCCGGGGACAAACCGCACCCGAGGTACATGCCCTTGACCGGAATCGAACCCGAGACTCACTGGTCTGCAGGCACATGCTCTAACTGCTGAGCCAAACCAGCTACGGCCAATGTGGTTATTTTATATATTTAAAACTACTTAAATCAATTTCAGCATAAAACTCTACAAGCATACTGCAGAGAACATAAAAGCCATGCCAGAAATTCCTAAATTGCTGTTCTATATTCAAGAGAACCCATTAACCAGTTAAGCCACAAAATTTAAGAAATCGCAAAGGTTTGCTCTCAAAATTTTTATCAACTTTTTAATTTAAAAAAAAGGGGGTTAAGGAGAGTCACATTTAAAATTATGAGGCGAAGCAAGGATACCTTTTAGAATCTCTTATCTGATTGATTTCACTTTTTTGGAATTTACTCCAGTTTAGAAATAATAGTTGAGAATATACAGTAACACAGGTGCTGCAGATTGACTTGAGTTCCCCCCAAATCCATAGGGTGAAGCCCTGACCCCCACTGTGACCACATCTGGAGATGGGGCCTGTAAGGATGTGACTGAGTGTGTAAACGTAGTTAAATAAGACCACAGGGTGAAGCCCTAGCCCAGTATGACTGGTCTCCTTGAAGAACAGAGAGACAACAGGGATGCAAACAAAGCAAAGTCCAGGTGAGGACACAGTGAGAGGGCAGCCATGGACAAGCCAAGGAGCGTCCTTGGGAGAAACCAACCCTGCTGACACCTTGATCTGACACCGCCAGACTCCAGAACTGTGAGAAATAAATTTCAGTTGTTTAAGCCTCCCAGTCTGTGTATTTTGTTATGGCAGTCCTGGCAGATTAATGCAACAAGGATCTAAAAAGTGCTCTGCTTTCAGCTTAAGATGGATCATATAATTTGCAAGCAACAGAAATACTGGAAAATTTATTCTTATAAACCATAGGCATTGCCTCCCTGGGCTTCCGTTACTTCATTTACAAAAGGAGGCGGCTGAAGTAGAGGAGTTCTCGGATCTTGTCCGGCGCTGCAATACCATGCCTTCGTACTCTATGAGTTAGGCAAAAGTGATAATGCATGGAAACACATCCATGTATATAGTGTGAGCCTTGCTCCTCGTGATGAATTTTCCCTTTTCCTGTCACAAACTTTCAGTTAATTTCTGTTAAGGCTCCTTGGTTATAATTAGTGGTCATGAAATCTGTCTACTAACAGACTGGACTGTCTCCCAGTTTCCTGTCATTAAGAGCATTTAAACAGAACGACTCATTATATGCAAAGATTAGATGCCTGCAGTGGGAACAACATTTTACTCGAAAATTTCTAACACTCAGACTGCCATCTAACATTAGAAAGACTGTCCACACTTACACAATCTCTTGTTGATGGAAAAAAACGCTCTGACAGGTTCAATACATTTCAAACATACCTACTATTTAGATTTAAGCTTTGTCATCTCTCTTTGACCTTTAAAAATGCAAAAATCCATGGGCAAATTAGCATAAGCTTATTAACAATTTATAGTGAATTAATTTATAATATCACTCTTTCCAGAGAGAGTCAATACTCACTGCAGAGGGAACTTCTTTTAGGACATAAGAAATAACACTGAAAATTTGAAATGAATGTCATAAATAATAAACGGAAAGGTGGCAAAAGTATAAAACTTTATTTTTACTAAACTACGTCTTTTGCAGATCTGTCACGAGATCAACAAGGTCTTTTTAGATGCGTTGTTCAGTCACACCCTGTGCTTTGATGATCAGCGACCCTGTCTACAACAAGCCACTGCCCTGTGACTGCAAGCAGATCACCAGAGAAGCAATGGTACTGCCGTTCTCTGCCACCCCAAATCCCCACAGCAAAGTTAGAAATGTCAAAGCAGCAGGAAAACACGATCACCTTTATTTCAATGTTGTATGCCCTAGGAAACATCAATTAGGTGGAGCATGAAGTCTGAAAAAAATACTCTTTAACAGAAAGATTGAAAAATAATAATTACCTCTTCCTCAAGTCTGCCGTCTCGCAAGGTAGGAGGTATCCCTGGGTGCTTGTCTGCCAACAATTCCATCAAGTTATGAGTAGCATGAAGTCGCTAGGAACACACGAAAGGCAGCAATTACAACAGCCGAGGCAGCGAACTCAAGGGGAGAACCTGCTGTCCATGTGGCATGCAGAACACTGACACCACCTAATCGTATCACTGGCTGCAGTGCCAACTTTCTCAGAGAAAACCAAAGTCGATTTATAGTAAAGGTCTTAATTCACAATGACATAAATTTTATTCAATTAAAAATCTAGTCTTATGAAATATGTGTATGTATTTAGCAGAATATGTTAATACAGGTGTATTTTTTTCTATTATGTATGGATTTGTCTATACGGGGAACAATGAGGATGCCAAATAAGTCGAGGAAAATAAAAAGGTAGAGTGCATAGACTTCGATTCCTCTTCTGGGAAATGAGTCTGGATGAGCCTAGCGATTGCATTATGATAAAAATAAGGACAATGAAATACAGGGCTGTGACCTGGATCTGCTGGACTTAAGGGCTGAACAGGGGAGGAGCTGGAGGTGAAGACGGTATAGGAGAACTCTGTCTCAGTCTCCGTATTCAATATAAGCCGGGAGTCTCACTGTGACATTGAGTCTGCTGGACTCAAGGGCTACGAGAAGAAATAAAGAGAAGGTAATTTCTCTCTGTTAACCTGGAAAGACAGGTAAGGGCTGAAGGATCAGGAAAGTGTTTTTTGGTAAGATCTGATTTGGTGCCAGTGATTTGAGACTATAAAGGTTTACTCTGGCCATAGATTATGAACCATGGTATAGATCTTTGTAGAGTTGACGTTTGAAGTTACCTTAACTGTTTTAGGTCTTTTCAATATGGCTTCATAGTTGACACAGTCAGCAACACTATCAGATTTAACAACAACAAGTGTGTAAATAACACCAGAGGAACGGAGTGGGAGACACGTGGCTCCTCTTGTCTGTGTGCTTATGGAAGACGACATCTGCTGCTCTCTGCGCCAGGGGGCGGAATGGACTGGGAGAAATACTTGTCTCTCCATCTCTTACACATTTTAACCCAAGGGAACAGAGAGGCTAATCTGACTGGACAGAGCAGAATACTCAGTGGGCCATGATTTACCAGTAGGTGGGGTTGTTATGACCCAAAGGAAGAACCAGGCTGGTTGCTTACTCTTGAGCTTAGGCAAACTGGACTTCTCTCTCTTGCCCACTCTGCTACTTTGGTTTCCTTTATTCTGGAGCATGATACCTTTGCATTTCCTCCTTCTCCCATGAGGTAAACACATTTGCTTAAGGTCCAGGGCTTGCCTTCTGTGCTCCTTATCCATGCAGAATATGAACGGACTTGTATTTAATTTTCCCTCCTCTTCTCTCTCCCCCAAACACACCTTCTACTACTCACTAAAGCACAGGTGAACATGTAGTTCCCAGAGTCTAGATTCTGAATGATGAAGAAGTCTCACCAGGGGCTCAAGACTAAACTTAACAAGATTTATAAAAGTGGTCCTTATTTACCATTCAGCTACAGAGGCTTGTCTATATAATCCACTGGACAGAATCAAGAATGGGATGAGATTTAATACTAAAATGTTATAATTCAAGTATTCAAATCTCCCTAAAAGACCTCCAAAAATTAAATTAGAAGATCACTGGATAGTTATTATTATTACTTAGTTCCATTTGCTGAATTTAACTCATTTTCTTTACTTTTTTGTGAAAACCAGTGAATAAATATGTTGATGTTCACATGCAAAAGTGATAAAACTGACCTCAATCTTTGAAGTACAAATAATCCAAGCTACTTTTCCAATTTAAGTTAAATTTAGCTAGTCAGGCTTGTGCCAACACCAGCCTGAACAGATGGAATAAAAGTGATTCTCAAACTTTCATGTCAAGTCGGCCCTCCACTTCTGCAGGTTTCAAGTTTGCAGATTCAACCTACCATGGATGAAAAATATTTGGGGGAAAAAAAAAATCCCAGAAAATTCCAAAATGCAAAACTTGGATTTGCCATGCACACGCATTGTGCTGAATCCATACAAATGAAGTGATGTGGAGGCATACTCTGCTGCAGCCTATGTGCAAATACAGGTTATATGCAAAACTATGCCATTTTATGTAAGGGACTTAAGGATCTGCAGATTTTGATATCACTGGTGGTGGTGGTGGGGGGGGGGAGGTGGTGGTCCTGGAACCAACTCCCTAGGACACTGAGGGAGAACTGTATATGCAAAAGTCATCTTGAGTGCTTATTAAAAGGAATGAATCCCAAGCTTCATTCCCAGAGATTATGACTCAGTCCATTTGTTACCCTCCATCTTCTTAAATATTCAGAAAAATTATTTTGTAAAAAAACAAATAAAATATGTACTGGAAACCGTTTAGTTTTACTTACTTGGAGTGAATCAGTTTTGAGTTTTCCTTTGTGCTCCTCAGATGAACGTAACACTTCTCTGTACAGTTCTGCTGCCAGCGCATACTCACCTGAAGCATTAAAACGTATTTAAAGCATGAGAAAGGCATGTACTTAGCTCCCAGTGTGATCTAGTTATCTATATTTAAAAGTGACTATAAAAATATAACTTAGTGATTAAAACTCACTATTTTTTTAAGAAAAGGAATTTGACTTGGTGTTAATATGATTGACTCAATAAAAAAGATGACGATAGGTCCTTTCTTTTTTTAATTTCACAGAATAGGACACCAATCAAATGTATTTACAACGCTTTAAAATTACACTGAAAAACAAACTTAATTTACTTCTAATTTAGACAAACGATTTTCCTCTCATTGAAGTTAGGGAGTACCAATTACTAGTCATTATGATGTTTGAAATTAGGACAAGTTTGGGGTGATTATAGGTATTTAAAAACAAATATTCAAAATACTATGACCAACCAACACCTAATTCTCAGAAAAATAACATACTCTTCTTGATAGGTGTTGTTCTTGATGGCCAAAGTAACTTGTAATTCGAAACTATATTTCAAGAACTTAGAGATTCTTCTTTTCCATTTCTGGTCACACAAATCAAAATCAGTCTGAGATTTATGCTGTTTTATATTGTTTATAATCAGCAGTTCATTCAAATAAAATGATTTAAAAAGTATCAATTAAAAGTACATGTACTTATTTGTGGAATATAATGAATTAAACAAACTGATGAACAAAACTGACCCAGAGACAAAGAGGTAGGGTACAGTCTGACAAACCTCAGAAAAGGGGGTTTTGAGAAGGAAGAGATAAGCCACAGAACTTATATGCATATATGCATAACCAATGGACATAGACAACAAAGCTGGAGATGGGGCGGAGGGGATGGGGAGGAGGGTGTCAATGGGGGAAAAAGGAGAAACATCTGTAACAATAACAAATTAATAAAAATAATTTAAAAGAAAAGAAAAAAAAATAAAAATAAAAGTACATGTTGGGCCCTGGCCGGTTTGGCTCAGCAGTTAGAGCGTGGGCCCTCGGACCAATGAGTCGTGGGTTCAATTCCAGTCAAGGGCATGTATCTCGGCTGCAGTTCGTCCCCGGCCCTGGTCTGGGTTGTGCGGGAGGCAATCTATCGATGTGTCCCTCTCACATTGATGTTTCTCTCTCTCTCTCTTTCTCCCTCCCTCACTATCTGAAGAAAAATAGAAAAATATCCTCCGGTGAGAATTAAAAATAAAAAAATAAAAGTACAGGTTGGCAAACTATATGGTCCATGAGTCATATCTGACCCTCTGTATTTCTATAGGTACCATGAGCTAAGAATGAGTTTTACATTTTTAAATAGTTGAAAAAAATTCAAAAGAATATACTTGGTAAGATGTAAAAATTATGTGAAATTAAATTTCGGGGTCCGTGAACAGTTTTATTGAATCTCAGCCATGCTCACTTTTCATGACTGCTTTTGCACTCTGACAGTAGAGCTGAGTAGTTGCAACAGGTCTATGGCTTGCAAAGCCTAAAATATTTATTATCTGGTTCTTTCACAAAAAGTTTGATGACACCTCAATGAAAGGAGAGATGAAACATTTTTAATGGCACGAATAATGAAACCTATCTCATTTGCTGTCTAGGGAAAAACTTTAAACTAGTAATTTATAAATACAATAAAAATAAAAATTTATAAGTGGCAAAATCATGAAATACAAAAAAAGGCATAGATGTTCTAGTTTCAGTTTATTGGAGAAAAAAAAAAAAGCTTTTATTTCCTGATCATCACATACACTTGCCTTTTGTTTTTTAACTTCAATCTAGTTTTATTAAACGTAGATTTAGGACTTTGACAGAGCCTTGAGTTTTCTATCTCTCTCTATATATACCTTTGTAAATTTTGTTGTTGGTTCTCTGTCTTTTTTATCAATGCTGATTACATATAACTATAAATATATACTTTTATTGTAAAATATACATAACATAAAATTTACCATTTCAATCATTTTTAAGTGTGCAGTTCAGAGGTATTAAGTCCAGTCACATTGTTGTGCAAAACACTTGCTTTTATACCAATGCTTTATATTGAGTTCTACCAGTTACCTAATAAAAAGCTTTCTAAAGCATACATTTTCATACCACTTTACAATTAGCCAATTTCTCTTCACTTTGATAAAAAAGATTATTTTCTGCCCTGGCCAGTTTGGCTCAGCGGTTAGAGCGTCGGCCTGCGGTCCAGAGAGACCCGGGTTCGGTTCCCGCTGGGGGCGCATGCCTCGGTTGCAGTTTGTCCCCGGCCCTGACTCAACCAGGGCCGTGCGGGAGGCGGCCACTCGATGTGTCCCTTTCACGTCGATGTTTCTCTCTCTCTCTTTCTCTCTTCCCCTCCCACTCTATCTGAACAAAGAATGGAAAAATGTCCTCAGGCGAGGATAAAAAAAAAAAAAAAAGATTATTTTCACAATAATAAAATCACATTATAATGTAGGAGCAACTCAATTATTGTCACACAATGAACCCTCTTTTTTTTAGTTTTGAAGACTCTTGTGAAGCTTTTCAAAAGACAGATGCATTCTATTAGTATTTATACTATCATTTATAGAGAATAATTCATTTAACAATTCTCCCTTCATAATTAGTATACCTTTTAAAGGATTTATAATGACTGAAATAAAATGTAAGCAGTTGAATTTGAACTATTTACTATAATATCTATTTGTTTTCTGCTTATTAAAGAAAGACATGTTTTCTTGGGAAGACAAAAATATGCATAGTCAATAAGTTATACAATTTTATGTCAAATTTGAAATACCCACTCTTTGCCGCTTGATGGCAGTAACAATTTCAAGAAACAAACTGTACTGCATTTGATACTGCTTACCTAACGTTCTCCAAAAAATATGTGCAGAAAACACATTATACAAAACTGGAATAATACTATGTTTTTAATACAATAATCAGTGAGGACTTAGAATATGCATTGCATATAATTCTATATGTACATTTTCATATAAGTAAATCCCTCTAGAGTTTGAAATTAATTTTAGACCTTCATTCTGATCTCTACACTGGAAGAGTTTAAATTATTTAAGTTAAATATGTAATGTTACTTTTAAAAATGTATATTTTTTAACATAGTACTGAGAAGTTAAGCAATGGAAACTAAAAGCAGTAAATCCATCCCAATTAAGTTTATAATTACAATTAAATTGAGAATGGACATATCCTTTACTAATGGACTTTCTGGTAGGAACTTCTCTTAACAATCAGCAATAGTTTCCCCCACGGAAAGACCAAGCACTACAGTGGGACGCAGTGGAAGCCATCTGGAAAGAGCTCCGATACACCTCCTCTGACGCCACAGCGTGGTATTCTGCCACACAGCAATCAACTCTATGCTGATCCTGCCAGAGTGCTGCAGTGTTTGGAAATGACCCGAAGAAAACCCTTTTTCCCAATGCTCATATCATGTATAACCTCACAGTAAGGAAAAGAAGACAATAAATCTGAAAAGGAAACTAGAAAACAGCAAAAATTCATTAACTGTCTCAACTTCTGAGTAATAACAACATAGAAAAAAAATCAGAAATGCAGTTTTACAATCTATAGGGGAAATGTGAATTTTATTTTTATTATTGTGCACTCTACAAGTAATATATTACTCCATTTTAGAAGTTTTGGTGAGTTTCAATTTATTATAGATAGAATAAAACGGAGGTTTATAAACATCTGATAAAGAAACAGACACAGTATAATGAAAACATTAAATATTTGATTTGAAATTCAAAGATCCAGGGCAAATTTTCTGCCACTTATTAGCTACAATCCTGAGAAATCAACTAAGCCTTCTGAATTCCAGTTTTCTCATACAAAATGGGGATAATTATACCTCAAACATTAGCTAATTATAAAGATAAAATGAAATATATATATGAAAGTGTTATGCATAATATAAAATACTTGCAGAAATATGACCATTTTTCAGATAAGATGCTGAACTTAATGACCTAAATATTTTATTTATTTATTGGAGAGAAAGAAAGAAACAGAGAGAGAGAGAGAGAGAGAGAGAGAGAGATCAATGTGAGAGAGAAACATCAATCGGTTGCCTCCTACATGCACCCGGACCAGGGATTGTACCTGCAACCTGGGCATGTACCCTGACCAGGAATCAAACCTGCCACCTTTTGGTGTACAGGGAAATGCTCCAATCATCTGAGCCACACCAGCTAGGATGACCAAAATATTTTAAATAGTATAGTGATTATTCATGTATTTTAAAGACCACGCACACATATTTTTTTTTTTATCTGTGACAGTCACAATTATTCTGCTCCATTAATGTGGGACTGTAAGAAACTGGTATTAAATATGACATATTATTTCCCAATTTTTGCCAGGTCATTTCTAAGTCAAAATAATCAAAAGCTTAAATAATAAAATAATTTCTAGTAAAAAAAATTTCCTTACTGCCCTGGCCAGTTTGGCTCAGGGGTTAAAGCGTCAGCCCACGGACCAGAGAGTCCCGGATTTGGTTCCTGCTAAGGGCATGTACCTTAGCTGCAGTTTGTCCCCAGTCCCGGTTGGAGTCATTTGGGTGACAGCCACTCTACGTGTTTCTCTCACGTCGATGTCTCTCTCTCTCTCCCTCCCGTTCTATCTGAAGATAAATGCAAAAATGTCCTCTGGTGAGGATTAAAAAAAAAAAAATTTCCTTACTTGTTCACGTTGGATTATAAAGCACAGACCATTTTAGATTTTAGACTGGTGCCTGGAATGCTACCCAGTCACAGGCACACTCAGTAACTGAGATGGCAATGATGCGGAGGGGAGATTAAGAATTATTACAGTAAATTCAAACTTGCAAACACTGCTAGCTAAACTGCAGATTTCCTAGGCAATGTCCTAAAGAAGATTTGCTCACAAAGGTGTATGTGTTAGATGTAAACAATTTATCAAGTGTATGTAATAATATGTCCTTTTCTCCTATTATTAGTCATTAATAAAATCTGCATTGTGAGCAAGTTAAGTGGTAAGAATCTGAGGTCACTTCATATTACCACAATCAATAACATCGTTCTTTACCTATATGTTTCTATCAAGTTTTCAATGCACACCCACACTGCACATTAAGAACAATATTACAAGACAGATGGTATCTGTATTTTATTGATAAGGAAGCAGATTCAGAAAACTTGAATAATATACTCAAGTTCACAGGGCTATAATTATAGCAAATAAAAAGCCTCACCTTTTTTAGTTTTTTCTAGAGCTACTTTTACTCAGCACTTGTGAATCTTTCTAACTCTACCCAAGTATCCAGGATTATAGGAGACACTTTCTGTTCGTGTTCAGTTGTGCTGAAGAGCTAATACTAACAACAGGCCACTTCATTTAAAGAGGCTTAGAACCATATCCTTGTATTCCACAAAAGCACAATTTTTTTCTGGGCAACTGATTTCTATAAAGTCTTTAAGGTAAATGAGAATAATGGTAAATTTTCTCCAGGACTGTGTAGCCAAGTAGACTACTAATGGATTAGTAATATTTGTGGGAAGGTTGAAGAAACTGAGATTTATCATGAAATGCCTTTCCAACTCTACATGTCTTTCCAGCTCTAAAACTAAACTAATGAGCTAACTTCACAGATTTTGTGAGGAATGTAGAAATAAAAAAGCACTGTATGTCCTAAATTATCAAAGTGCTTAAAACTATACATTATTTCACTATTATGAAATACATACTTTAAGGACTATATTCTATTTAGTTTTGGGGATTAAAATAGAATTTTCTAAACCAAAGCTATTACAAAAGGCTTTAAAAGTAGTTTTTAAAAGGCTACATTTGTATCAGTACTTTCTTCATTACTACGAGCAAGCCCCTCAGAATCACTATGGTTTATTATAAAGGCTATAAAACTATATAATCTCTTATTGTATTACAAATGCAATAACAGACTAAAGTAGTTGTTGAGGAGAGCACTCAAAGATTCGCTCAAGTTTCAAAAAAATAACACTTGCGTTAAAACAGCCAGAAGTTATCATAAAGGGGAATCAGACAACAAAGCAATCACCTTCTACCTTTAATGATGTGGATGCCTGCCAGGCCGTTGAGAGCACAGACCAGTTGCCGATGTGCTTCTTCACACTCAGTTCCACATTTCTTCTGCAGCGACGCCAGCAACTCTTCCATCGTCATGGTGCTAAAAGAAGAGGCAGACTGCTCAGAGCCAGAAGAAAACCCTGAGTGACAGTGTTATGACATAAGATCATTAGACACCTACAGAGTCTTTGTGGTATCTTCGGCACCTTTCTCGTCCCGTCCACTTTTATCACTAACACTATTACTTTTTTTTTTAAGACTTCACTTTTTTTTTTTCCTTTATTGATTTGAGAGACAGAGGAAGTGAGAGGGAGAGATAGAAATATCGATGAGAGAGAACATCGATGGGCCACCTGCTGCATGTCCCCCACTGGGGATTTGGCCCACAACCTGGGCATGTGCCCTGACTGGGAATTGAACCGGTGACCTCTTGGTGCATGGGTGGACGCACAACCAGTGAGCCACACTGGCTAGGCAATCACTGTCACTTTTAACTTAATCACAGCCATCCCCTCTTGTCCGTGGGCATACATTCCAAGACCCTCAGTAGATGCCTGAAACTACAGATGGCACCCAACCCTATGAACCAAAAAATATAATAACAAAAGCCTTTTCTATCCAGGATGAAGCAAAAACAAAACTCCAAAATAGTCCTAATTTGAAATATTCAAAACAATAAAAATCATTTTGAAGATGTGCTTCTCTTTCACAAATGGGTCTCCATACCAAAAAAAAAAAAAAAAACTACCACACTGCTAAAAGAACTGACAACTCAGTGCCACAGATGTGAAACTGTGGGCCAGGATGCTAACTGCTTAAATATTGTCCCTTACTACTATATTCTCAGCTGCAGTAGAAGGAAACTGATAAGAAAACCTTTTCTGGAGCGGCAGGAACTCCCCACGAACAGCCTGCGGGTGGCAGCAGGCCTGCCTGAGCCTCAGCAGTGGGTACAGGATGGAGGTGACAGTCCTCCTGTCCAGGCTGCTGAGCTTCAGAGCCCAGTCGGAAATCTTCCTGAGTTTCACTACTGCATCCTGGCAGCACACCTCATGCTGACGGTGATAGAAATGTCTTTCCACCGGAGAAAAGTGGAGCCAGTGGGTTTCTTCTGTCTGAGGAGGTATCTGAATCTGCAGAGAGAGAAAAGATTTCACCTGGACATTTAGCTGTCCATTCCATCTCTTCTTTCTCCTTTTAATACCTGTAATCAATAGAAACTTAGCGTACTGACTTGGTCAATCACATCTTTCTTTGCAGACCTCCATAGAATCTTAGCAATAAAGCTGTAGAGGGGCTGAGGATTCTTCTTGCAGTAAGGGCGATAGAGAAGTCGAACCCACCAGTGTTTGACACAGAAAGGTTCGACGCCAAGAAAGACGACTAGCCCGAAAAGATCTGAAAAGAAAAAAAGAACAAAACACACTGAGAATAATTGCTTCTGTTATTTTTTCATTACTATTCTAAATAGCCACTTTCACAGACATTACAGAGTACACAGGGCTTTCCATGAACTAACATGCGGACTGAACAGGCTCTTCAATCTCAAAGTCCATTCCAATTCCACTTACATTTACTAAGTATTTATTTTGCTCTACATTTTGTGCTAGGAACTAGTTTTCAAGTTTATGGAACCATTACACAAAGCTTGTACTAAATTCAGAAGTGTGACATTTCCATCAGAAGAAAAATCAGAAAACTACTTAACTGAGTGTGCCTGATCAAGAGACATAGACATTATTCACTAAAACTGAGAGATGCCACATTTGCTAGATTAGAAAAAAAGTTAAAGTTATAATTCCAAAGGTGACATGGAGAATATTCACTGATCTAATATTCTTCAAACCCTTTAATCTAATTATTCTACTTCTAGGAAATAAGCTTAAGACAACGATAAAAAATAAAGACAAGATCTAACTATACAGTGATAGTTATAGCAACAATATACAGAATAAAAATCACTCAAATAAAGGAATGATTAAATTATGGTACCCGCCCCCCAAGATACACCTTTTTAAAATTCCTGATCTAATAGGTCTTGTGTTGTTAGCTTTAGAGCATATTTCTTACATATTTCTTGATTAGACACTCAATTTTATATTCCCCTTTTTTGCCCACTTAACATTACACCCTAAGCAGTTTTCCAGATATTCATGATGAATTTTTAAACATGGAAGACTGCTTAGAATACAAGGTTAAGTAAAAAAATAAAATAAATGGAATATAGAATTATGCATGCAGTGTAAGTACAAATATAAAACCATTTAAAAGACTGGAAGAGTGGTTATGTCATCAAATGAAGTTTAAAGCTAAGTGTAATTTTCTTTATATTTTCCTATATTGTTAAACATGTTCACAATCAGTGTATATTCTCTTTGGAAGCCATAAAAAGATGACCAACAAATATTTAGGTTGAATTAAATTACTTTGATGGTTCCTGAGAGTCAGTAACATCTGAAAGAACCATTGCCTAGATCCAGACATCCACAGATCTAGATTTCCTGCCCAAATCAATCCCATTGCCTATGTGTACCTCTTCTTTGAGGTCCCAAGGATACCCCAAACTCAGCCTGCCTAAATCAAATCCATAACCTTTTTGCCTAACACGCTTCTCTTTCAGTACTATCCACTGGTGAATATTTCCACTATCTATGGAGTTATGCAAGTCAGAAATGTTGGCATTCTTGATCTATCACTGTCTTGTTAATTTTTCCTTATCTACCTTTTTGTATCTCCTCGAGACAGCCTGGTCCAAATCCAAAATGCCAGCATTACTTGCCTAGATTACTTATTGTAGCCAATCAATTGATAGCCTCCCATCCATTGTTTCCACTTCTAAACCATTCTTCACATTGCAACTAGTGATCTTTTGAAATATAAGTATAACCATGAGATGATGCCTAACCACTTTGTTTAAAACCTTTCAGTAACTCCTACTGTTCTTCTTCCTCTTTTTTTTTTTTTTTTTTTATCCTCACCCGAGGATAGTTTTCTATTTATCTTCAGGTAGAGAGAGAGGGAGAGACAGGGAGAGAGAGAGAGAAACATCTATGTGAGAGAGACACATCTACCAGTTGCATCCTGCACAACCCCGACCAGGGCTGGGGACGAACCACAACCAAAGTATGTGCCCTTGGCTGGAATTGAACCTGGGACTCATTGGTCTGCGGGCCGATGCTCTACCGCTGAGCCAAACCTGCCAGGGCACTCCTACTGTTCTTAAGAAAACAAATAAGTAAGCTTGGCCAGCGTGGCTCAGTGGATTGAGCATCATCTCATGGACTGAGAGGTCCTGGTTCAATTGCAGGTCAGGGTACATGCCCAGGTTGCAGGCTCAATCCCCAGTAGAGGGTGTGCAGGAAGCAGCCAATTGATGTTTCTCACATTGTGTCTATCTCTCTCTCCTGTCTTCTCTCTCTAAAAAAAATCAATAAAAAACATATTTAAAAATAAATAAATATGTAAAACTCTTTATCATTACCAGCAATATACTCCATGGTCCAATGCATATCTATCTATTCAATCTCCCAACCCACTATGCTTTGCCTAGCTTTTTGTACCCTAGCCACACTTTTGGTCTCTTCCTGCCCTGTGATCTATTTCCTGTTTCCTCTACAATAGAGACTTCTTTCCCCCTCTTTACCTAGCCTGCTAATGTTTCAGATCTTAGTGCAGTTGTCACTTCCTCCTGTAGCCCTTTTATGTGATATCATAGAACCAGAACTCTTTATTTGAAAACTATTAGAGTTAAAATTTTATATTTATCTCATATATAAAAGTTATTTTGACTGCAAACTTATATTTGCCTAAGTAGTTAATAAAACATCCTAGCCTCATTTCCTTGCTCAATATGTAGTCAATCTGAGACTCACAAGATCTCTGGGTTGTTGCTCATTAATAAATTATCAAATCTGATTTATCTCTATCAGTCTAACAAACTGGTTCTCAACTGAGGTGGAGGTTCAGGGGTGCAATACTGTCCTGCACGGGACATTTGGCAATGTCTAAAGACATCTGTGGTGTCACAACTGCAGGAGTGCTACCAGCATGTGGTGGGTAGGAGCTAAATATTCTAAAATGCACAGGACAGCTGTCAACAAAAAAGAATTATCTGACTCAAAATGTCAATGGGACTAAGGTTAAAAAATGCTGGTCTAACACAAAAGGAAAATGTGACTTCCACTTCCAAATACAACACAGTAAGTCATGGCAGGCTGACAATCCCACTGCAACAACTACAAAAAGAACGGAGACACTGCAAGAATCAGTGTTAAAGACATCAGAAAGCTGTGTGTGGAAGCAAAGGAGAAAGATAAACTAAAATTTCAGAAAGTTTGGAAAAGCTCTTTTTTAGGTAACTTGGGCAGGAAAAAACCTTGATTGTGGAAATAGATTCACAGGTATACACATATGTTTCAAGTTTCCATACATTGCATTTTAAATATTTACATTCTTATTATATGTCATTTATACCTTAATGAAGCTGTTTTAAAAACATTACTCAAGAATTTGCTGAATGGTGACAAGTGTTCAAAACACCCACCAACATCTCACAGATCCAAAATAACCTACCCAGCCTGGCCTGTGTGGCTTAGTGGACTGAGCATCATCCCATGGACTGAAAGGTCCTGGTTCGAGTCCCAGTCAGGGCACGTGCCCAGGTTTCGGGCTTGATCCCCAGTGGGGGGCGTGCAGGAGGCAGGTGATTGATGTTTCTCTCTCTCACATTGATGTTACCATCACTCTCTCTCTTCCTCTCTCTCTAAAGAAATCAATAAAAACATATTAAAAAATAATAATAACCTACCCAGTTAGGTTATTTTTGCTCATATTCTTTCAACACTAAAATCAGAAAAAAGTAACTCTGTCATTTTCTTTTTTCTTTACCCTCTCAGCTAACTTTTGAACTGAATGAGATCTTAGTAACACCTAAATACCTACAATTTGGGCAGTTTCCAAATGTAACAACAGACCACTAAATCTGGCCTTTTAGTTATCCTGATATTATTCTAAATATATATTTTAATGTAACTTACTAAAATTATATAAATATTTAAGTATGTACTTATAAAATCTCCCTAGACAATGTTTTTCTTCCTAAAAATAATCATAAAAAAACAGACTGAAAAAAAAAAACAAAAACAGACTGTTTTTCAGGTTACAGTAATGGATGTTGATATTTTTATTTTAGCAGAGTGATAAGTTATCCTGACAAAAACAAACAATATACAAAAACTTGAATTTTCAGAAAGATAAGTTTTGAGGATGAATATTTGCCAAAGGACTCCAAGAACATTTACATTTTATAATTTAACTACATTTTAATGACAGCTTTTTAGGAAACTTCTTATGTAAAACAACATTTAAACTTTCAGTTTTAAATATTCACAACTTGAATAAAAGTTTTAAAAATGCAATGTCTGCTCTTTGGAAAAAGTAAGTTACATAAATGAGATTATGTGGAAGCATGAGTTATAATGTGTGGGAGGGAGACACAAGCTTCATGTCCAAGAAGAGGAATGGTTGAAAGAATAACAGGACAACCATATGGTATGATATTATATAGCCATTAAAATGTTATAACTTTACAATTAGTAAAATTATAGTCCCACTATCTGTGGATTCAGTCAATGGAAATTATGGGCCCATTTTTATAGACACAGCCAATTAAAATAAATTCCTTTTCTCTTTCTCGTCAGGTTCTTTCTGTTTTCTACCTAGTACTTTGGAAGTTCGATTCCGAACTATATCTACACTGTTTAGGCAGCACAGTCACTGTTCAACTTAGGACAACGGGACTGCTACACTATATATCTGTCCTCATAGCTACAAACAAAAACCACCCAATTCCATTAAAAAGATAAAATGCTTTAAAAAAACCACTAGGAGTCAAATATAAATACATGTATAATCATGTATTTGTAATCACTTAAGTAAGGATTTCAGCAAAGGTTAAACATAATACTTTTTCTTCAAAAAATGAAGCTTTTCGAACATATGCAGTGTGTGAGGATGGCATACGTTACCCTCCAGTCCTCTCTGTACTGGAGTGCCACTGATGCACCAGCGATTGATCCCACTCAGGCGCTGAGCCATTTCTGCAGCCTGATGAGAGAGAAAAATGGAATAAATAGAAAAGAAAACAAGAAGAAAAATGCAGAAGTCAAGAATGTTTACTCATGAAGACAGCCCACAGAAAGTCAGCTACACTTCAAGTCAGACGCACTAGCTCTTATTTAGCAGTTACCACACTCCATGTTGACTGTCCTATTCAATGGGCCAACTAATAGTATGGTGGTTCTCATTAGCAGGATGCCACGTGCCTGTATAATGAAAAGGCCCCCTGAATGACTGATACATCCTCACCCCATCCTTCAGATGTGAATCACTGTACTAACAGATTTGATTCAGAAATTCAGGACAGGTTACAGACTGGCCAAAGAAGACAGAATAAAGATATGTGACAAAGGCTGAACCAAAATTCTATCTTCTAAAGTAGCATTTTCATTACCATTTGGTCTCTGATAAGAAACTGCCAAAGTCAACTTTGGCCCAAAGCTATCAGAGCCTATACAATAAGCTTTCCACTTAGCAGAAATGCTTACAAAGTCCCTAAATACAGTTTACTTTGATCTTCATCACATATAAACTGATACCTTATTCAAATACACACGGGCACGAGCCATGATTCAGAGTATGAAAAGATTCCCAAGGGTTATACAGTTCACAGCATAAGAGAAAAGCAAATTTAAGAGTATTTAACAGCAAACTTCTGGCCAATATCAACACTGTGGGTTAATTACACTTAAATTATTAAATTTTCTATTGACAAGTTCTCCCAATCCCTTCCCCCTGCTCTCTTCCCCAGCTCTCAAAAGATTCTTCAGAAATTCTCACTTTCACAGCAGGACATTCAACCATCTGAGCTTCGTCAAGGCAGATCCTCCACCACTCCACAGCTACTAGGGGGCTGGGAATGGCCATGTAGCGCTTCTGGTTCCGTAAGCGACGCCCCTCCTCACTATTGCTGTGTGGGATATCTACATAATTTAGCTCGGAACGAAGGACATCATAGGTAATGATAACTATATCCTGTTCTGCTAAAAAGTGAGGCTGTAAAAAGCCATCTTTCTTCACTCCTTGATATACCTAGGAAATAATCAGCACAGACATAATTAATTGCAGAAAAGCTCTTCAAAGATCATTGAAATAATCATTCACTTATACCCGTACTGGGCCCTTTCTCCATGTTTAGCACCAAACATGCTTTGAGATACATTCCATACCTGTCTAGAGAAAGGCACACTTTAGTGTGGAAGACTGATAACAGAAGCAATGTGAAAGGACCTGTAACTGAAGTCAATGTGATAGCATTGCAGTGGAAGAAACAAGTCTACGGCTGAGAAGATAAATTCAGGACGAGTTAAAATTTGCAGGGGATCTCAAAGAACATTCAGGAGCTCTCAAGGGGGAGACAAGGGGAACAGGACATGACACATGGGTAGGAAGGCAGACAGAATCAATAGCGTGTGCAAACAACGGTATGAAAACCTAGAAGAGTAAGAGCTACTATTTACTGAAAGCTTTTGGTTTCAGACATTATGCTAAGCTTTATCTATCTTCAACAACAATCCTGTTAGAGGTAGTTATTATTTCTATCTCACAAGTAAGAAACGTGAAGAGATTTGCTCAAAACTGGCAGAGCCAAGATTCAAACTAAGGTCCGTTTACCCCACAGAACAGAGCTCCTCAATTGCAAAGATGGTGTTTTGCGCTATTATGGTATTCTCTCTCCATGCCTATGAAATATAGAAAACCTGCAATAACATTTGAATGGGGAAAAGAACTGAGTGAAGAACAATAATAGCAAACAATAACACTGAATGACCACATACCACGTGTCAACACTTTATCAAATAATTTAATCTTCCCAATAAGTCTGTGAAGGGATACTATTTTCAGACCTAAGCACAGTTTCTGGCACAAAATAGGTGCTCAATAAATATTTGTTAAATGAGTAAATTCAGTAAAATGAGTATAATATTTACAGATAAAGTAAATGAGGCTTCAGAGGGTGATTCTGGAGCTAAGAAGTGGTGGGTCGGACAAGTAGCTACTACCATGCAATGCTGTTTTGAATTGCATTTCTCTTAGAGTATAAATGCTTATATAAAGGCATTTACGTGATAAAGAATTTGTTCAAAAGCTTTCACATCTTTTCACTCACGTACTTTAACTTCTGAGGTCAGAAAAAAATAGTCTACTGTTCAATTTCATATTCTCAATTTCCTCATCAAGTTTCGATTTAGTAGTATAATCTCATTAAGTTATTTTTTGGGATACACAACAAAGTGACAAAGATCATAAAAACTATCATAAGGAGCCCAAACTGCCTTACCAAGACTCGAAGAGAGGATGACCTCACATGCCTGTTGATTTCATCCACCCACTGATGACAGATGGAACTGGGCGAGATGATCAGAGTTGCTCGTGTTGATACTGGCTCCATTGCAACAAGGCAGTGGGGGCAGTAGAAAGGCTTAATCTTCAGATTCTTCTCTTCATAATTCACACATTTTGCATGTTGCCACAGGTGGCATTTCAGGCACTGAACACGAGGCTTACGGTCTATATGGTCGAGTTCACCACATATGCACTCAAAGCGATAGTCAGACGAATTACAGGGACTCATGATATTAGACTGTGGCACATCATCACCAGCAGGGTTCAGAGATTCAGCTGGGTCCTCTGCTGCAGGTTCTTGCTGGACTTCAAAGACACATGTACTTTTGGCTGTGGTAACATCAGTAATTCCAGAGTCACTGGTGGCTGGACCGTGGTCTTGTGAACTGAGATCGACGTCAGGCTGACTTTGTCCCTTTTTTGTGGATGGAACAGGCTTTTTCCTTATTTTACCACGATTTCTCCTGGGCTTATAGTAATAATAGTAAGGATCATCATCATCATCAGAGGTGTTTGATGGCAAGTACTCAGAATCTGTATCTTTGCTCACTGACTTTCTGGATTCTTTCTGAATTTTCCTTGGACTCCACACTGCCTATGAAAAACATTATTTAATTAATTTATTTCAACAAGTTAGATTTCTGAAATTAAATTTGCAACTTTGTTTATGTACTTTACATAAAAGTCCTACTAGTCTTTTTCCTGAGGCGAATCACTCCTGGTCAGTAGGCTTTCAATGTGCCCTCTATAAAAACCCTCCCCACAGTCTGCAGGTCCAAAAGAAAAGAAAGGCTTACTGTATAAAAGATTTAGAGAAAATAAAAATTAGAAAGATAAGGGAACTAATACTTTGGTATTAACCTCATATAATTTATAGTCTGCCTACATCAATAAAAGACTAGTAGTTTATAACACATAAATATACAAACTAGGATGATTATAAAAATACCAAGTACTAAAATATAGTATTTAAAGAAAGTGAAAGTTAACTTCCTAGTTACTGCAATTATCAAACAAAGCCCTTCTTTCTTTCTCCTTTCTACTTGTGTTCCCTCCTGAAATTATTTATTGAATGTCAATTCTGTGTGATGTTGGGGATACAAACATGAGGAATATTTAGCCCCTGGACTCAAAGAGGTATATTGGGAGGAAAGAACAGGAAAAAGTAAAATGATGCTACAGGAATGTGTAAGAGGGGTGTATTGAGAGGGGCTGTGACAAGAAGGTAGGTCCAGCAAGGGCTTCCTAGAAGGGATGTCAGAGCCAAGGTTGAACAGAGGAGTTGGGACACCTAACACAGAATGAATGGTATCAAGTGAAGGACATTCTCTTTTTCTGGTGACAGATGTGGTAAAAACACAGAAGTTCACTGCTGTCTTCTACCGAGGCTGGGGAAAAACTGTTGGGAATTCCCTATAAATAATTGAACTTATTTATCTGCCATTTTTCACAGTAACCAAGCTGGTAGCTCCATACTTGGACTTGTCATTAGTCTTTCCTTGATTTATGTTTACAAATTTGTAACTATTTTCTTAAAAGCAAATTGAAATTAATAGTCCCAAAGGAACAGTTTTATTAAAAAAAAATGTAAAAATTTTATAAGATGATGAACATGGGAAAAGTGAGAATTTATATAAAAGATTCAAAATGTATATAAAGACTTAAGCAAATATAAGGTATCACTAGCATATTATAAATATGGAACAAACATTTTTATTTTATTTTTCTTTACTGATATTAGAGAGAGAGGAAGGGACAGGGAGAGAGAGATGGAAACATTGATGAGAGAGAACATCGATTAGCTGCTTCCTGCATGCTCCCCATTGGGGATTTGGCCTGGGCATGTGCCCTGGCCAGGAATAAACTGGCGACCTCTTGGTGCATGGGTCGACCCTCAATCACTGAGCCACACCGGCCGGGCTATATGGAACAAACTTTTAAACTGTTGACAACAGCATAAGAATAGAGAAGTTAAACTTTGTAATATGCTTCACCAACTAATTTATAATTCACCCAATAAATATCTGAGTACTTGCTATATGCCAAGCACTCTTCTGTGGGATTAATGGTAACCAAAATAAAGTTTCTACTTTGAGGGAACTTATACTCAGGAAGTAGGAAACATAAGTCAGAGCCATAAGTGATGTTCCGAACCAGTCTGTCTTTATCTTCAGCCTGTAAGAGCTTCAGTGTCAAGGTAGGATCTGTCAACTCATTCTGTAAGTCATCACATATAGCTACTTAATAAATGTTCTGTTACCTGTTTTTTTGTTTTATCATATATATCCTCTTCCTTGTAATTCTTTCCCAATGTAAAAGTCCCAGAAAAACCATGGCCTTTGATTTGTTTCACAAGACCTTCAAAAATTAAACATTTCAGCATCCGTTTCAGAAGACTCCTGTTACGCTGAACATCATATCTATATATAGAACTGACATACTTATAGATGGAAAGGATGGAAACTCCCTTTTTTCCATTCATTTCTTTCACAGCTGTCAGGATCATCACACGTGTAGCTAAATGCAAAAGGGTATGCTAAATCAGTCAAAATAATTAAAATTAAAAGAAAATAAAACTCTGTTCATCTTAATGTGCATTGAAGACCAAGTTAATAAAAAAATTAAGCAAAGATTTATTGAAGGTATGTTGTCTATATATTGTCATTTTGAAGACTATGTAATAAAAATAAAAATTTATCTCAATGCATTAATGAATTACTGTAATGGAAATAATTTAAGAGAGAATTACTCATGAATTTGTTAATCTTACAAAGCAACTATCATTTAAAATGATAAAAAACAACCTCTCACAATTGTCTATGCATATGCTATCATCAATAAGGGAAACATTCACCTGCTAGCAGAAATGGAAGTAGCTGTGCTTGAGAATAAATACAGCCTGGTTTAAATTGTATGCTAAAGAAATTTAAGTATAATATTGAGCAAGAACTACCCGGACCAAGTCAAATAAAAAAAAAGTCTTTACTTTGTTAAGATACTATGACTTGTAATTGAACCCATTTATGAAAAGTATAAACAACTATAAATACAAATATTCATAACAATGACAAGATACCTCTGTATGAGGAGTACAAGAACTACAACAGAGAAAACTATAAAAAGGTATTTTCTTTAAAAGATTGCATACTTACGGGGGCATTGAACTTTTTCTTTTGGTTCAATTTCCATATTCTGAGTTTCTGTGTTTTTCACTTGTCCTCCAGAATAAAGTGATGGAATGAAATAATTCACCACTTTTCCCTGATATAAACAACATTCAGTAGTCACACAGTGTTTTGCTTTTAGCATTCTGAATTGCTTATTAAAATTAACCCTCCTTCTATTAAGGAGATACAAAAAGAGTTGTAAAAGTTATGAAAGAGAAGGCTAAATATGCTATTCACACATACAAACCTTATTTTTTATTTCAGGGCTTATAGCTAGTTATCACTTGTTTAAACTGTGCACATTATCTTAAATTATCTAAATGTTAAGTGTGGGACTTCTGCAATTAACTTTTTAAGGCTTGTTTAAATACAGAATTAACCCATTGAATTTATAATAATACAAAAATAACTTAGAATTAAAATATCTAATGAGAAGAAAATGCAAAAAAGAAGTAACTGATAGTTGAATCTGTATACTCCAATTCATTTTTCTACAAAAGAAATAGATATTTTCTACAACTTACTCAAATCTGAAAGGCTAACTTTGCAAACTTGACCCTGTCAAAAGATCATATAACCACTACAGTTGTGAGCATGGTGGTGGGCCTTACAGGTAATTATAGTTATACCCTTAATTAGTGGCCTCATTTCAGCAAATTTAATTTTAGATTTTAGATTTCATTATGTAAAAATATGAATTTTGTTTCCTCAGTGGATTTTTTTAGAGTTTATTTAATCTAAGCACTCTAATTACTAAGCTACATATCCTTTAACACAGTTCTTGATTTACATATCTGAGATTTGTACAATTAAAAAAATAGTTCTCAAAAATATTTAGTAGTAATAAGGAGACCTGTAGTAGTGACAAAACATTTGAGGAAGTAAGAGTATTTTCCTAAGGGAGTTTCTCTGCCAACTAAAAGGAAGTATGGTAAGGGAGAGAGAATATCCCTCTTACTAGCTGGCCAAGATCACTTAAGTAACCTGCCAGGTCACAAACATCCCATTCTCTGTGCCCACCTGAAGTTAACTAACAGCTAGTATAAGTCATCAGCTGCAGCATAAATTGAAAGTGTTGACTTAAGTGCCAAGCAAATGCTCTACATATGATGATTTATGACAACATATGTTCTCTGCTTTCCCAGCCCTACAGTACTCATACCTCAGGAAGTGTCAGAGCATCTTGTTTGACATCCTGTCGAGTATGTGTCAAAATCAGAGCCAAAACCTCCACTGTCTTTCCCAGACCCATCTCATCTGCCAAGATTCCACCAAACAACTGTGGCCCAGCACTTGGGTACTCACGCATGATGCTAACAAAAAAATAAGAAAAATACATCATAGGAATACAATTAAAATTATACTGTTCCTAAAGAGAACTAGGAGAAATGCACAAAGCCTAACTTCCAAAACTACATTTTGGGGTGAAACAATTCAAATCCCTACTTCTAGAATAGAAAACTGCCTGAGCTGACAACCAAGTCTGCAGAAACGAGTGGCATTGGTCCGCAACCATCATTTTTTCTCTTCTAAAATAAAAGGGAGCATGACTGCCTTCTTTCTGTGACATTTATGAATTTGGGAATAAAAAAATAAGAAGGGCAATAACTAGTGATTCACTAATCATGTTTAAGGATTCCTAAAATTTTTACAACAGACATTGAAAGATGTAATGAAAAGTATAAATACTGAGCCATAATAAGATGACATTTTTACTTAGACTTATAATCTCTTTAAATATCAGTAACTAAGCACTGTAAGTCTCCTGTATAACATTCATTTACTGAAAAATGACAAGTGCTATTTATTCTATATTTATCCTATCTATAAAAATGTCTAGTAAGACTTTAACTTAGTATTCCTTCTTGAGGTACTGCCAAGGCTAAAGACATATATTACCAAACTCATATAGGTTTTCATAATATGTATTTTTAATATCAAACACATGAATAAAGTTTTGTCTTACCAGCCTGTGTATGGGTTGTAGTAGAGTTTCACACCCTCAGATGTAACAATCTCTCTCCATAAGAAGTGCAGGGCATTTTCTAAAAGAAATATAACCATAAAAACAAGTTGTTGTTTTCTTTTCTACCAGATAATGATATTAAAATAAAAATAAGTTAACAGATAGCCTATGGACACAGACAACAGGGTGGTAAAGGCCTGGGGGCAGGGCAGGGAATGGCCGGAAGGGGCTGTGGGGAAAAGAAAGCTGGGACATCAGTAATACTCTCAACAATAAAGTTAAAAAAAAAAGTTCACAGACAGGATACCCTGGTAAGCCACATACACGTGGGAAAAAGGCTAGGATTCCTTTCACTCTTCTTTTTTTTAATTCTCACCTGAGGATATTTTTCCATTTATTTTTTTTAGAGAGAGTGGAAGGGAGGGAAGGGGAGAGAGAGAGAAAGATCGAAGTGAGAGAGAGACATCAATTGGCTGCCTCCCACACAACCCAGACCCTGACCAGCACAGGTATCGAATCTGCAACCCAGGTACGTGCACTTGACAGGAATTTAAACCTGTGACCCTTCAGTCCTGGGGCAGATGCTATAACCACTGAGCCAAACGGGCCAGAGCCCTTTCACTCTTGTCTTCAGATGTTATTCTTTAGCTTCCTTTGCTTGAGGCACAAATATTTCCCATATAAGGAAGTGATAAGACAGAAAAACAAAGTATAGCAAATAACAGAGGATTAACAGGAAAAGAAAACTAATACATATAATCAACTCCTACCTAATAAAGGAAAGTAAGTTATCTTTTATAAATCCTTAAAAAAGTTGCCTGAAGTCTTTAATTCAACAGACACAGGCTAGACGAATAATACATCATTCCAAACCTAGCCTTTTAAATGGATCCAAGAGTGAGAGGAAAGGCTTATTTAACCAGAAAAAAAAATCTAAAATTATAACACTGAAGTACTGACTTAGTTTCAATCAGAATCTTCCACTTTCCTTTTCCTTAATACTTGAAGTTGTTTAAACCAACTGCCAAATAGGCACTATGTCTCTACCCACCAGTGAAGCAGCAAGTAATTTTTTGTTGCCTCATTACAGATTAATAAAGTAGGAATATAGATAAACGAGGTTTATAAAATGGAACAACTAAAAGGTAAAAAGCTTCGATTTATGGGAACCATAGGAAACGTAAGAACTATCAAATGACGTTTGAGATTTAATCAACAGAATTCAGTCTGTGGACAAAAAAGAATGAATTACTGATACATGCAGCATGGGTGAATCTCAAAAACATTATGTTGAAAGAAGCCAACTCTTTCTCCACCCCAGGGGTTCCATTTATTGTTTTAAAAACAGGCAAAACAACTTTATGGTGATAGTGGTTGCCTTCCAAAGGGGTTGTGGGCCATGAGGGAACTTTCCATGATGGAAACATTTTATGTAAGCACTATATGATACAAATATAAAAAACACGTAACACCTTTTAACAGTCTATTTTATTTATCCCTATTGAACTAAAATATTATTTCAATATGTAATCAATATAGAAATTATTAATGAGGTATTTCACATTTTTGAGTACTATTTGAAATCTGGTAATATTTTAAACTTAGAGCACACAATTTGGACAGTCACATTTCAATCTTAAGAGGCATGTGTGGCTAGTGGTTCTTTTTGGGAAAGTCTAGTTCTACGTCTTAACTGAGTTGCTGGTTACACAGAGGCATAGATTTGTCAAAACTTATCAAACTATGCCTTTAGATCTGTACATTTTTTGTATATAATTATACCTTAATAAAATTAATTAATTAAAAATTAGCTAATTTTGGAGAAAAAAAGTAATCCAGTTGTGGGAAACACTATTGAGCTAACAATTTCTTCAACACATAAAGTTACAAGAAAAAAAAGAGAGGAGATAAAATCTATGAATTAAAAGAAACTTAAGAGGCAGCAATTAATTCCAATGTACAGATGTTATCTGGATTCAGATTTGAACAAACTGTGAAAGCGAGAAAAAGAGAGGGAGAGTAGAGGGGAAGGAAGGATGGGAAGGGAGAAAGAGAGATTTGGGGATATTAAGAAATCATTGGGTTTTAAAATTCATTGTTTTATATATATATGTGTATATTATTATTATTTTTTCTTTATTGATTTTAGAGAGAGAGGAAAGGAGAGGGAGAGAGAGATAGAAACATCGATAAGAGAGAACATCGATTGGCCGCGTCCCGCATGACCCCGCTGGGGTTTTGGCCCACAACCTGGGCATATGCCCTGACCAGGAATCAAACCGGTGATCTCTTGGCGCCTGGGTCGACACTCAACCACTGAGCCACACAGGCCGGGCAATCATTATATATATGTTTTATATCTGTTTAAAAGAACCCTTATCTTTTGATGAAATAAACTGAAATATTAACAAATGAAATGATATGATAATGTGGGATTACTACTTCAAAATAATTCAGAGTATGGGAGGAAGAGAAGTGGGAAGAAATCATATTGGCCATGAATTGATATTTATTTTCCAAAATAGAAAGTTTAAACAAATTAAGTTTGTTGGATAAAAAAGTATAAGCTGAAACTCATGGAATGAGAGCTATTCATCATTAACTAAAATAAATTTATATAGGAAGAATAAGAAATAGTCAACATTTCACATCCTAGAATCATGTGAAAATCTCACGTTATGCCCATCCCTTTGGGTGATAAAGTGGCATAAATAACTTCTTTAAACCCAGTACTTTTATGAAAACACTTAATAGGTGACATTTTATTTTGTTATTTACTTTGTGGAGCACAGAAAATAAATGCACACATAGGAAAATTAGATTAGTCACACATAAGTCTCCCACTGCTGTCAATTTGCTTTCTGTCACTAACATTCAGCATCAATTGAGAAGCTTCTTGCAGATGATTAGCAAGAGTCCCACCTGATCAGATTCCAAAGGCAACTCTTAGTTGGGAACGCATGTACAAAATTGCTGGGTTTTTAAAAATTCTAATCAAAGATGGCTTTAGTTTGGATGGAGAAACCAGGTCAAACTTAGAAAACTCATAAATGAATTTCTCTAGATTTCAATTTTGAGGGATTTCTTAGAAAATCATTTTGTTCATAACAACATCCATTCTACCCTATCTTTTCAATTTGATTATATGATTTGTCTAATGATCAATGCTACCCCCCCCCCCCACTATCGCTCATATAATCCCCCTTATCAATTTGCCTTTCTGGAAGCATCTTATACTTGCCATTAGGAGGAGCGCTTCTGAAATGCTCTTGTTGTAGCATCCAATTGACAGCCTCTCTTTGGTACGGTCTCAACACAGGAGTCAGAGCAGGATGCTGGACATCTACTTGAATAGACTGTGTTTCTTGCTGATGTGTTTGCTTCACAAAGTGATAGAGCTCATCAATGTCCTGCCCCTCAGGCTCACTCTCTGAATCTTCCTCATCCTCTTCCAACACATCTGTACATCCAACAACAGGGTACTCAAAACAACCCGATCTACCTTTTATAACTACAAACAATTCTTATTTCAAAAACATACCATGTACTCTCTCAACTCTCGGGACTTAATCAGTGTGTTTTGTGACTGGAAGGCCCTACCCTTAATTCTTCACAGATCAAAAATCTACCCACCCATCCTTCAAGATAATTCAGCTGCTACTTTTTCCATGGCATGTTTTTATTCCCGTGGTTAGAATTAACGTTCTCCTCTGTGTTCTTGCAATACTCCTACACTTACAATATAGCCATGTGCTGCATTGTGTCTGGTAGTGCAATCACCTATGTGTATTTTTCCCTTCTACGCTGAACTGTAATGCTCTTTGAGGGCAAAGTCTGTCTTCTGTTTTTGTAGCTCTTAGAGCTGGCACATGCTTTGCCCATTATACATATTTAATAAACATTTGAGGAACTAAATGTAAACCTTTTGCAATTTATAAAAGGATAATTTATTTCACTTTTATATCTTCATATAAAAAATATCCATATACAGACATAATTTCTCTATGTCTGTAAGGCAAGGGTTCCTACTGTATATCTTATGCTAAAAAAGGCATTTGGTAGCATCTGTAGCCAATTAGGAGGTAAAAGTATAAATCAATAATACTAATTTGTAAGAATATCAGATTCATTTGTTGGGCACAACTGCCATGTGGAAAATTTGTGCCTACAATATAACATGAAAAAAATTCAAAATATTCAACAAACCCTCTTTAGCTAATGATTTATTTATGAACTGTTTCTAAAAGGCCTATAAACTTTTATAGGACACACCTCATATGCTCTAGAACAAATAATGTACCACAAAACACATAATTTACTTTTCTCAATAAAAAACATGCCATATATGATTTTCAAAACTTTACAATTAGTGCTTAGGTTATACGCTTCATTATTTCAGACTGTTACTATAGTTGCATAATCTAGTATTGATAACTAAATTGAAGTTATTCTTTGAAATTCTTTGACGTTTTCTTTGAACAGTTCATATTGTATTCTTTTTAAGAGGCAGAATAATTAATTTCTTATCTTAACTTTTAAAAGTCTAGATGTATTTAAAAGTATTCCTTCCAATTCTGAAACCAGAGATTTTTCCTCTTTTTAAGTCTTTAACATGCAAAATGATTTACTTGTATTAGTATTATGAAGCTTTACAAAGAATGTCCTCCAGAAACAACTCAACAATCAAGCCAGAAACTTATTTTTGAAATATTTCAGTATGAAAATTTACACCTGAAATAATGCTGACACATCATGGGCAGGGCTTGGAGAATTTGAGCCGTTTTCCAGTAGTGGTGATGGGCTGCACCAGGCCATCCACACTCTCCCTTGGCACCAATGGCGGACAACTCTGAAGCTGCAGTCCTGACCAAGGATGCAACGTCTTGTCAAGAAACAGTAGTAAAATTAACTGGTCTTTTGGGAAGCAGACTCTTGAGATTATTTGTCAGACTGCAAAGGAGAGGTGGAATAAAGGCCAGCCAAAAAGTCTCTGGCCATGACAAAATAAAAAGCACAGGAATATTGCAAAAATTCCAATTAGTTCAGAGCACTTGGGACTCAGCCTACTAACTCTGCAAACATTTTTTCACTATTTACTATAAGCTAAGCATAGTATTAAGCAAATAAAAACACAAATTATATTAGTGGAAACATTTAAAAAAAGTATAAGTTTGTCACACAGAGATTTTATGGAGGTTGTTTAATTTTTACTATGGTTTTACTAGCTGTTTTGTTGTTATGTATAGGAGTTGGGGGAAACCCACAACTCTTAAGTCACAGCAATTTTTAAGTTTACTTTAAAATTACCTGGGATAATAAAATTGTATAACTTTTCCATTACTCTCTTCATGAGTTGATTGAACTTTTTCATTCTTGAATTTGCATCACTCAGAAAGTCTAGTTTCGCTAGGCCATCTTCCAAAAGATAAATTCCAACCTACAAAGAATCAATAAACACAGACATATTTTTAATTGTACTCTGCACTCTTACCACCACCATTTTTAAAGATCTTCATAGCACATAGCATTTGCCCCACAAACACTAAAAACGTACCTACCAAATCTCCCTCACATATTTTCATTTTCAGTAACATTCACTCCACAAATGCAGCGCCTACTATGTGTGATGCGCCATTCAAGTCGCTAGGAGAAAATACTTCCCTAACTGGAACCAAATCTGGGAAGATGTGAGAAGAACACCAATTCTACCTGCCAAGTCAATGATTTCCAAACATGACGAGCATCAGAAAAATCAGTGAAGTTGGCTAAAAATGCAGCTTCTCCCAGAAGATGCTGAAGCATATGCCAGGAGTTAGATTTGGGAATCCCTTTGACTAGATCAAACATTTAAATGTGCAAGAAAACTGAACTTAGTTAATGTTTTATATCTTGGTTCTGGTGAAGCAATGAAGTATGAAGTTTTACAGTTGAAATACTTGAATTTGAACAATGGCATTGGTATTTAGGAGCTAAATAAACAGCAAAATAATTGCTTTGTTCTGACCTAAAGGTTATCATTTGCAAAATGGAGAGAAGCCTATATGAGATAGCCTAGATTATATAATTTTAAAACCTCCTAAAGGTAGATAGATACTTAGTAAGTACAATTTCCCAGATTTTCTTCTATTATACTGGACCTGATTCCCTAATCACTGAGATTTTCATATTCTTTCACTAAAGAACAAGAATCCAACCCAGCATTATACAGGAATGGGTGGCAAAGATGATATTTCATTAACATTTTACTCTGGCTTGTGTTCACTTACAGATGGCTTACTATAGCAGCAATAAATGTATAAATAGTTATAAAAATCAAGAACAGGAAACACAGAATAGATCAAAACTTGGATTCTGAAGGAGGTGGACAGAACAGATATACATCCATGAATTCTTACTTGTTATTGTTGAGCCACAATTTTGGCACTCACATTCAACCGAGAGAGAATGTTTGGTTGCACAGTTTTATTGTCTAGGGAAGAATTTATTATAGTTTAATGTTTCTAAATTTTCTCCTTTCCTACTGTTAATTGTGAAACTATAAATAGGGCTACAATGTAATTGCTTTTTAATGTGAGAAATGCATAAAATAGTTTTCAACTGAACAAAGGTGAATTCAACAAATTAGAATTTCTTTTCGAGTTTTAGCATGAAGGCATATTGACTTGCTTCAAAGTTTATAAAGTTCATTTACTTATATTATCTCACCTGATTCTCAACCCAATTGTATGAGGTAAAAGAATGTGTATTATTTATATTTCACACAAAAAGATGCTGCAATTAGAGCATTTAAATGATTCACATAGTGACTTGGCTAGTAAGTAGCAGAGGCTGAAATAAATAATAAACTTATTCATTCATTTACTGAAAATCTCTTCAGTATCAGGCATTTTACTAGGCTATGAAGATAAAAGACTTCATAGTCTAGTGAGGAAGAAAGATCTAAAATGTAAGTACGCTACAAGTAACAGGAAAAATTAAGCATATGTGTCAGGTGTTACGGGGAAGGGCATGTTAACACCATCCATGGAGTTTAAGAAAAGTTCTCCCCAGATGAAGTAAACTCTGAGCTGAATATTGAAGAATGACCAAGAATTATTGGGAAGAGGAAGGGGCAACCCAGGCAGAGGGAACTTTGAGAGCAAAAACAAAGAAGCAGAAAGATGTCAGGAAATGTGCAGGAAACAAATCAATTTGGAGTTTCTGGGATAAAATACAAGGCAGAGTGGTAAAAGATGAGGCTGGAGAAGTAGAGAAGGGTCTCTCAAAGGAAGGACTTATCTGCTAGATTATACTTCATTCTGTAGGCAGTAAAGAATAGAATTCCACTTGCATTTCATATTATACTATTCCAGAGACAAAGTAGATGAAAGTCGAAAAAGCAAGCAGGGAAATGGTCAAAGGATTGCTATAGGAAGAGAGAGGGATAACGAGGATCAAGACAAGTCATTAAAAGCAGAGCTAGAAGGGAGGAATTGGGAAGATCTCTTTGAAAATGTTCAGACGGAAAATAATTAGCTATTATATATATATATTATATATCAATTATACATATTAAAAAATACCTATCTATTTATATATATAATAGTTATTGAAAGCACAAAATAAAGTGTACTTTGAAACTTAATGAAAGGTTTATTGCTGGCTTTCCAGATCTTTCTTCTAAGGTAACTTCCAACAGGTCTGCCCAACGAAGAAGAACCTTAAAAGACACCACATTGAGTACCTTAATAATGTGATTTCCTTCTGGTTTGTGGTAAAGTTTTATTCTTCTCTTCTTTTGCAGCCACCCCAAATCTTCTAATATTTCACCACTGAAGGACGATTCCACTCGAGTACCCTTGTCACAAACACCGATCGGCTCATTGAGTCCTTTTTCTTGTTTCTCTACATCTACGCATTCTGAATGAACAAACATCAGGAACTGATGGCTTGACTCTGAACTCATCAGTGTAAAAGTCCTTTCAGAAAAATTTTCAATTAAACTCTGTTCAGGAAGAAGTTGAAGAGTGAATTCTCCTAGCAATGCTTTCCAAGAATTATCGAAGTGACAGGGAGAAATCACAATATTCAGCTTTACAGACAAAGGGTAAAAACAGTCACCAGTCTCTTCTTTATCGATTGATTTTGAGGTGCTCACTGCCTCGGAACATCTCCTTTTATCTCTGTGAGCCACTTCTTCCTTTGGACCATCATCGAGGATGATGCAATGAGCAGAAGAGGAATCCGAAGCTGGGTAGGGATGTTCGTCATCAGTTAAGGAGAGAGGTTCATTCCTCCTGTCCTCATGCATATTCCAACGAAGCTGCTGCTGCTTTTCTTCATCTACCCTCACTGGAGGAGCCCGTTTCCGCCGGCTACTCATTTTCACGCTTTCTTGGTTGGTAAATGTAAACTCTAGAAGACAAATGCAACAGTAGGCATTCCAAGAGAGAATTTTAGTGTTACAGTGTTCCCCGATGAGAAATTCAGCATAAACTACTAGTCCATACACATAACAGGAAATCTTCAGAGAGGTACAAAAAGCAATGGATAATTTTTTTTAACAAGTCAAACATGGCTAAGGAACATGCTGACGATAATCTCATGAAGCATATAATTCTGATGGTCTTACTAGGTCATTAATGCATAAATTGAATAATGATGATTTGTTGTACAAAATACATTTAATGAACAGCATGACAGTAAAGTAAATCTCTCAAATATCCTGGAAACACATATTTGAAGAATTTTAGTAACATGTAAACTCATATGATTACTACATAATTTCTAATTTGTTTTATAGTCTCAAATGGTTAACAAAACTTCACTTGATCCTTACATAGCTTAAAAATCCCTAAAAATATACCTTCTCTTTCAAAAGAGGAAGATAAAAATATAGAAATATATTTCTTTTTGTGGATTAGCATTAAAAAGGATAAGTGGGATAGCTGGGCAAAAAATAAGGGATGATGGCAACCAGGGAAAATGGAGCAGACAAAACAAGAGAAGAAAAATATGTATTGGAACTTGAACTCTATGTAGATGAGTAGATAAAAAAAGTTGTGGTACGTTTACACAATGGACTACTACTCAGCCATAAAAAAAAAGAAGGAAATATTACCTTCTGTGACAGCATGGATGGACCTGGAGAGTATTATGCTAAGTGAAATAAGCCAGTCAGAGAAAGACAAGTACCATATGGTTTCACTTATGTGTGGAATCTAATGAACAAAATAAACTAAGAAACAAAGTGGAGACAGACTCATGGATACAGAGAACAAACTGACAGCTATCAGAAGGGAGGGAATTGGGGACAGGTTGAGAAGGGTGAAGAAATTAAGCAAAGAAAAAAAAAGAATGACTCATGGACACAGACAACAGTATGGTGATTGCCAGAGGAAAGGGGGATGGGGGGAGGTAGAGGAGGGTAAATGGGGGATAAATGGTGAAGAAGGAGACTTGACTTGGGGTGGTAAACACACAATATACAGATGATATAGTATCCAACAGTATACTTGAAAACTATATAAATTTATTAATGAATGTCACACCAATAAATTCAATAACAAAAACTTTTTTAAAAAAAGATTAAAACAGAAAAAAATATATTTATTGGTTTCCAAAAACAAAAACAATATGGAAAAAAGGAAAAGAAAGCTTTGCTATCTCAAATGGGGAAATTGGTCTGAAAGCAGCCTATATGAGATAGGCCCCAAAGTATACTTTGCCCAAAATAATAGCCAATTCCTACATGAAACAGAATAACAGAGATGAAATCATAAAGTCATAATGATGGATGTTGCCTATTTTAGCTTATTCCAACATGTAGCTGAAAAAAAAAATGTATAAACAATTAAAAATTGGCTTCAAGTGCAGTTTAAGAAATATTTTCAACAATTAATTCCATTTTTGAATAAATCCAATCAGGTATTTGCTGAGTCTCCATTATGAATTCAACACTGTGCTATATTTTAGGAGAGGATATAAAAGAAGTATAAATCAAATCATGGTTTTTAATTCAGTATAAATAATAGATTGTGTTTTGGTTTCTTCAATCTGTTCACATAGAGCAGTCTACACCTCTCTACCCCCCACTAAGCCCCCATCCCTAACTACTCTGCTCCAAATCTAGGAGAGAATGAGAAATACATTTTAAAGAAACAATTCAGAAATACACAGCCCTGTTTCAAACTACAGCAACAACAAAAACCCCATCAGGGAAAAATCTCAGTTGACCAGAAACTTGAGGAATTCCTAAGAACAATGCACAGGCAATCAGACTGAAAAGCTAAGTGGTGGTGTGAATTAGCACCAAAGATGGGAGAATCTCCAGGAGGGCTTCCATGCGCAATGGTGTCAGAGCTGGTAGTAGACCCCAAAGTGGGCCCAGGGCTAAAAACACAGATTAATGAAGTGATAGAGTGGGAACTGGCCGGTCCTTACCTGCCTCTCTCTCACAAAGGCAAGGCAGCTATGGTGGAGGTATCTATTTTCTGGGAGAACAGTTACTAAAATGGAAAGGTATCCATTGTTACAGAGTACAGAAGAAAAAGCATATGACAATGGACTTTGCCTTTAGAGAGGTTCCCCCATTATCAGTGAACAGAACAGAAAACTAGTCCCAGCAGGTGCTTCTGACCTTCCCCTTAAGTAAACTATACAAGATGAAATAATGAAAGTGAAGCAGCGAATTTGAACTGCAAAGATGAACTCACAATCAACAAACTTTAAAGGATCTTCAACAGGAAAATAAATCACAGACAAACTTTCACCCAAGGAAACAGATGAAGCAATCTAAATAGGACTTTATAATACATACAATCAACATCATCGCATCCTCAGGGAGATTACATACTATTATCTGAGGAAGGATTTGCATGTACAGTGTATAAGGAACTCTTGCAAATCAGTAGTTAGACTAACAACCTCATAAAAATGGACAAAAATTTTAACTCATTGACAATGATGATCTACAAATAGCAAGTAAGCATATGAAAATATTTGGACCAACACTGGTCATTAAGGCAATGCTAATTCAACCCACAAGCTCCTATGAGAAATTAACCTATCCACTACAATGGTCAAAATAAAAGACTGAGGATGTAGAGCAACTAGAATTGAACTCTCATATATTCCAACAGGAAAAGTTTGTTGATTTCTTATAAAATTAGATATACACTTCCTGTACAGCCCAGTAATCCCACTTCTGGGTAGTTATCAAAGAGAAATAAAAACAAAGATTCACAAAAAAGACTTAAACTTGAATGTTAATAGCAGTCTTATTAATAAAAGCCCCAAACTGGAAAAAGCCAAATGTCCATCACCTGGTGAATAGATAAACAAATGGAAAATTACTCTGTGATAAACTACTGATACAACATACAACAACATGGATGAATTTTTAAAACATGATGCTAAGTGGAGGAAGCTAGATGTGAAAGACTACATACTGTATGATTCTATTTACACTAATTTGAGAAAAGCAAAAACCTAGTGAAAGAAAGCAGATTAGAAAGTAGATTAGTGGTTACTTTCGGCTAGGAAGTGGGAAGAGGTGATTAATTGCCAAGAACCAGGAGGAGAAAACTTTGGGGTGACAGAAATAATCTAATGGTGATTACATGATTTTATGTATTTGTCAAAACTCATTAAACTGTACACTTAAAATTGTTGAGTTTTATTATATATGAATGATACCTTAATAAAGCTGATTTAAAAAGCAAAAACAAAAAACTGATGCAGAGGGAATTTAAAAATTATAAGAGAATATTTGGAAGTTTTATTCCGATAAACTTGAAAAATCTAGATAAAAGGGATAGGTTATTTATAAAATATAAATGAATAAAACTGGTTTAAGAAATGGAAAACCTGAGTAGAACAATAACCATAAAAGAAACTGAGGTAGTATTACTTACCCACCTAAGATCTACCCCGCTTCCTTGCTCTTGCTGACAGAATCTTGACTTTATTTAGGAGCATGAAGGACGTGTGACCTAAAAGGAGGGTGGGAAGTTGTCTGTGCCTGTGCTGTCCCATAGGTTGCCACTAGCTGCATGTGGCTCTCTAACTTTAAGGTTAAATATTATAAACTCAGCTCCTCGGTCTCAGCAGCCACACTTTAAGCACTTAATATCCATGTGTGATTAATGGCTACTGTATTAGACACGCAAATATAGAACATTCTCAGAAGTACAAAAAAGTCCATCAAAAAGTGCTGGTCTACGTCAATCATGAGACTTCCATTCCCTAGCCAGTGCTTGGTTCATGAATCTGCAGGTGATAGACTATAATCAATCTCTGACTATAGTTAACTACTTTTCAAGCATCTTATCTCCTCTCTTATCTTGAAAGAATAATATAGCAAGCCTCTAATAAGCTAAGTGTTTACCTTTGTCCAGTTCTCAGAGCACAGGCTAGAATACTGGAATTTGGTCATTCTGCTGGAACTTTGAGACATTAGGCTATATCAGTTAACTACAGCCACACAGATGCTGCGTAACACACCACACCAGAGCTCAACGTCTTGAGGCAGCAATCATTTATTCTCACAGACATACACGCAAGTTAGCTGAGGGCAGGCTGATCTGGGTTGGTTTCTGGATGAGCAGTTTGGCTGTGCTAAACGTAGTTCTCATCTTACACACGGGACCAGCAAGGAAGCCACTAAATGTTCTCATTGCTGATGGCTGAGGTATGCGAGTACAAATCCAATCATACATGTATTTTTTAAAGAGCTTGGCCACAGCAAAACTCCCAAGTTTCTATGGGCCAAAGTAAGTCACATGGATGAACCCAAAGTCAAGAGGTGGGAAAATGTCCTACACTTCTTTACTGGGTGGAACAGCATGGCAAGAGTGTGGATGTGAGGTAGGGGGTGAGGAAGGAACTGGGCCAGTGATACAATATATTACACTGACCATAGTAACAACATGGTTAATTATGGAATCATTAACTCTAAAAACCCAAAAGCACCTGGCTATAGAGTCTCACATCTGCAAAGTAATGTGGCTTACCATAGAGAAGATTCTAATTCTAGCTTTGGCATTTACCAACTGGGTGGCCCTGGAAGTTACCTAATCTCTCTGGGCCAGTTTTCTCATTTCTAAAATGAGGATGGTAGCAGAATTGTGCTTATACATACAGTATACCATGGTAACAGAAACTTAGCACATACTCAGTAAGTGGTAGTTGCTATTATCAATATCCTGAGAATACTATAAACTATATTTCACAATAACCAAACTTTAATGTGGCAGGATTGCAGACCATAGATCAGTATGTCTCCAACTCGACTGCACATTAAAATCACCTGTGGAAACTTTTAAACATCCTAATGCCCAAGTACTACCCCAGCCAATTAAACCAGAACTGAGCATACATTTGTAACTAAAAAATAAATAAAAATAAAAATCTCATTCTGGTTGACTTTTCCTGTGCGATCTCTATCCAGGGATAAGCTACTTATAACCATAATGGTAATGACAGCTAATAAGTCAAGTACTGGTGTATCTCTAATCATATTCCAAATCCTTCTTTTGGTTTTCTTCATACCACATGAATCCCACCTTTGATGGTTCTACTTCTTCTTCCGCCCCTTAAATATCAGTATTTGTGTAAAACATGATTATATGCAGTTTTCTATAAAGACCAAACTTTTAATGTTCTGCATTTAAATGTAAATTCCTTTTGCTTGAAATGCTCTTTCACACTTTCTGACTGTCATTGTCCCAATCTTCCCCACAAAACCCTCCATGACCAGGCCTGCTGAGTTAAAGGCCTCTCCTCCTTGATCTCAACTGCTACAGTGTTCCCAACAGTTTGACTATGAACTACTAAAAAACTGGGCAGGAATAGTATCCTATTCAGCATTGTACCTCCAATGCCAGTCAGTGCCAGGATGGAAAAAGAAATACAAAATAAGGTGAAATAAAGATCTCTAACTCCATGAATACCCTCTCTTTTTTTAAGGACCTAATAGTACATTACTCACATTTCTTTTTGGACAAGAGTCTCTTAACCACATTCTAGAAGACTATAGGTAATGTGAAACTATTCTTTATTATTTCTGGCCTAGAATGAGACAGACAAAACTGACTGACCTGTATCTTTAATAAAAACAAAGACAGATTGCAAGAAAAATAAACAAAATCTTAAGTTAGTAAGACAAGAAAAGAAATATCAATTAAACTCAAATTCAGATTTTTCCCCCTACGAAATATAATCTCATTAAGAGACACAAATCCTGAATTACCACACATCTATGGCAGAACTGGGTTTAGGCTATTAAGAACACAGGAGTATACATTTGCTATATGTATAGGTCCAAGGTGAGTCCTGTATAAGCAAAGCCCAATCATTACTGATGGTTGAAAAGCTCTCAACAATCTAACATTACCACAATCTTTTTCTGTTGTGAAAACTCCAGCAGGGTCACAGTATTTTCATCTATTGAACCCTAAAATATATGTCAGTCACATAAACTTGAAAATGCCTTCATAAGAAGCTTTTTCAAGGGCAGACTGTTTCTCCCAAATCTTTCTAGCCTGAACTCTCTATAAAATATTTTTTAAAATAATTCTGTTAAGTACAGATCTTTTAGGCTGAGCAAAAAGAAGATATATATGTAGTAGCATCTTTAAAAAAGTAAACTATTTTATTCTCAACTGCCAGTTTATTGGCTAACTGGTCCTGCAAAGCTCTAGGAATCACAGGCTATCTAGTAAAGACACTTACCTCACTACTGCTCACTACTGTTCTGTTTCCAGCACGGTTACTGACCATAAACCAACTAGTCTTTTTGGTGACAGTTTAGATATCACAGGTCATTTCTATTCATAGGAATTTCATCATTCTTGCTATTACTCAACAGAATAATTAAAAATAGCTGTAATGACTAAAAATTATTTTATTTTGTTCAGTTGGAGCCTCAAGTTAGTTTAAATACAAGTTGGAAAACACCAAACATCTAGGATTTCTACCTTGTGCCTAATGTCAAGTCACTTAAACAACAGCCACAAGCTTAATGTCATTATTTTAAAATACTGCATATCTGACAGTGACCATCAAACGTCAGATAGCACATCTTCGTTCATAAACCTAGCAACTACCACGGAGTCAACACGTACAACGTGCAAGGGTGGTTTTGAATGCGAATGTAATTAATCTGCCTCCAAAGGTAACTGAGAACTTTCAGACTAACTCAGAAGCCTCGGCCTCCCTCTTGACTGCATTACAACCTCGCGCACCAAGAAGCGAGGCAGCTGCCGGGTTCCAGCCTCCAGGGGCACGTCTGCGGCGGAGGGTGATACCCACTCAGTTTGCTCCCACATACCCCAAGGCAGCTCGCGGAGTCCGAGCACGGCTGTCAGCGCCCGATCGCTCCCAGCTGCGGGCCGAGTAAACAAGCTACCACGAGGCCCAGGAGCGCGACAATAGCCCCTCGGACGGTCGAACAAAACACTGCAGGCCCAAGCCCCCGGGGAGCAGCACAGCCTCCTTCCCCACGACCCACCTTCTCCCGGGGAAGCCGTTGCGGAACAGAGGCCCGCACGTCTGGGATGGGAAGGGGTCGGGGAGACTCGCGCTGCGGCTCTCTTAGTCCTTTAGCTGCCCGGGCTCCAGAACAAGCGAGTCCTGCCTCCTTGGGACCTCCGTCTCTGTCCAGAGCCGTCTTCCATACCCAACCTCTGACCCCTGACCCCCCATCACTGGAGCGCCTACCTAGACAGGTTCTCCAAGCCTCTGGAGCCTCTCTGCACCAAGGCCTGCTAATGTCCCCGCGGGTCCCGGGCACGCAGTCGCCACCCACCCCACATCCGCTTGAGGTGGGCACGCGCGCTTTATGCTGGTTTGTGTTGGGGTTCCCGGGGGAGACCGAAACCACAGCTCTCCTAGCTGCCGGGCGCGCGCTGGAGCGTGGGGTCAAGGGGAACGCGCACGTCGAGCTGCCCCGCCCCCTTTCTCCGGTGGTGGCTTCAAAAGGCATTTCTACGCAGATCCACACGGTTCAAGACTATGACACGGTCCAGTTGGAGTCTCGCGATAGCTCTGCCCACAACATGAGAGGTTACAGGATTGGCTGGAAGCTCTATGGAGGAGGCGGACTCTAAGCACATATAAATATGGGCGGCTCTGCCAGCTGGAGGGGCGGGGCTCCCTTTGAAGCGTGTAACGGATGTCTTGTGTGGGTGGCTTTAATAAAAAGAAGAGAATTCTGCAAGCGCACCGTTTTTATTGCTTCTAGAAAGCAGGCCCTAATTAGGTACCGATGAAACTTATCTTCCTCCAAAAAGTTACTTTAAAAGATATTCCAGTGAAATGTGAGTAGGTATTTTAAGTTGAGAGAAAAACTACCTGTATTGTGCTGAAGGTGGCCTTCGAATATCTTGTCATTTTTTCTTCTCTTCACTGAGAGGTAGTCTCTTTCCCGTGGCGGTAGGCGGGCACTTAGTTCACTTTGGATAAGTCAGAGGCTTTGGCGCCAAGAGCCTGTAAAATAACCCCCAGGAATCAGCGGGCACTCAGTGATGAATGAGTACTGGATAAGGACTCAGCCTCACGCTTGGAGGGCGTCTCAGCAGGTGTGGTCACAGAAGCACAACAGTAAGTTCTTGCCTAAGGGAACATCGTTGTAGTTGCAGAGACAGTCCAGAGTAGGTCCATATCCTATTTTGTACAGAACTTCATCTCAGACCTCTAAGATAGTCTGAAAGAAGCCATGTACATAAACGAAACCCTGTAAAATTCTATGCAAATCGGTTACCTTATCCCAGGCTTCAAGAGACAAGTTCAAAAAGTAGTGCTAATGCTGGAACAGTGGGCAAGCAGAGTCCCTCTGCATTGGAGAACCTATCATTTTACTAAGTACAAGACCTAATGGAATCTTTCTTTTGGAAATGTAATTTGAAACTTGGTATTTAAATGCATGGTGTGCTGTAAAAGGTTATCTTTGCTAGTTTTATGCCGCTTCTCACCTTTGGAGCAGAGATTTAAATTCATAGTTTGAGTCCAACTGGTGCCAGGCAGAAATATTTAAAAAATAAGTACAGCATCATTTCCTCTTTGTTCACCTTGATTGGCGTAATTAAGCTCTACAGACATAATTATTGCTATCCTGAGCAAAATATTAAACTAAATATCCAGCTGTGTTTAGAGATGTAATTTCAACTATAGAGATGAAATTCTATACAGTATCACTCAGTGGTTGCAATTAAACAAAATTCTTTCTCTGGAATTACCAATGGTATGTTCAATCCTGTATTTGCAAAGTGCTCCGTATATTCTTTGAAAATTTCTCTAGGGAGTAATGTTTTTCAATATTAGAATCACCAGAGCTAATTTCAGAAAAAAAAGGATGCATTTTTGCACCTCAGCTCTCTGGAAGCTCCCATCTGTGAAATACTTGTTCACCCCTGACAACACTGGCTGAGTTCATCCACCTATTAGATGCTAATGGTCTAATAGCATTTCACAAGTTGGAATTAATTTATTGGACATAAACCGACCAGTGAAATACTCAGTGCTCATAGAGTTCAACTGCTTCTTGAAACTAAACTTGACAGCAGTCGGACCACTTGCTTCCTTGTGTGGTCTCACTAGGCCAAGGCTATAGATCCAGTTTCTTTTGGGGACACTTAGCTTTATTCTAACAATAGCCCTAACTCAGGTAATTTATTTTAGAAATGAAAGCTATAAATTGTTCTCAAGGAGAAGGACTGGTTGAGAAGGAGTAGATGAATTAACGCAAATTTAAGTCCCCTTATGGAGAGAAACAGTATAAATGATGATTTATGAGTAGAACTTTATATTTCGCAAAGCCCTTTAATGTTCACTTTTTTCCATTCTTACAATGACAGTATTAGGTAGTTAAAAATTTCATATTACAGTAGAGGAATATGAGACTCAGAGAAATTTGGTGCTTTGCCACAGTTTAGCTCTAAGAGAACAGGAGAACCTAGAACTCCTCTTGACGCCTCTGTCTAGGCTGTTGCCTCTTATTACTAAGTCATGTTCTCTATCAAATAAAAATAAACAATACACCAACCTTCCTAGCGTGGCATGGGAAAAAATGAAGGCCCGAGGTGTGTAATTATTTCATGACCTACGACTGTGTATATTAACAATAAGGATCATTCAGGCCCAGCACTATTTTTTCTTTAAAAAGATCATTAATAAAATTGAGAAGTTTATTCTATATCCTCCTTATGTTTGCCTGCTTTTGGAAGTGAAGTTGATAGGCCACTGGGTGTGATTGAAGCAGATGAATCTTCGTTGCCATTTCTTCCACTCCTAACTTATTTTGGAACTGCTTTCCTTCCTTCTGACAAACTGAAAATATGAGGGTCAAAGTTACTATTCCAGAGTAAATTACAGTGTCTAAATCCATTGTTAAAGTGTGTGTAGTACTCACAGAGAGTGGGAGGAAGAAATATGATCTTCAAAAGTTGGTGCTGGCAGATATAAGAACGGACTGGTGCTAGGTCAGACAAACATGAAATGGTATCAGAGGGATTGGGCATGCTTTGCTGTAACATGAGCAGGATATGTTAGAATATGTTGAATACAAATCTTTATGTTTAGAATGTCACAGCTTTTCCTCAGGCTACTCATGGATACGTTTAATTGTTACTTTTTAATTTAATTTTTCCTTGCTGATTTGCAGGTTGGATTTATTTCAAAGTCCAAAGCCCATTCTATCTCCCTTGCTGCAAACTAACCCTACAAACTGAAAACTCAATGTGTCCCTTCTGCCTCTCATAATTTGTAAAGCAAGATCTGTGATCTGTATCCAAAATGTTGCATCACACATGAACTGACGACATTAGGATAAGAGAGTTTACCATTTCTTTCTAAGTGTTTGTTTTGGGTGTTAATAAAGCAATGCCTGTAAATAAGGTAAAAACAAAAATAAGGTTGAAGCTGAGTGTTTATCAATGAAGATAACATAATCTGTATCACTGGTCCTCTTCTCAGTCACGCCCCCCCCCCTTCTTCTATTCCCAACTGTTACATTTTCTAATGGAATATTGTTTTCCAACTAATTTTGCAAATATGGCCTTTCAGTATTAAGGAATAGGAATTTGTAGAGTAGTCTATTGATGCTTATGACTTAAGTAATACTATGCAATTTTGAGAAAAACACAAGCAAAATATGAGTATATCAAGAGTCTAATGTGATGGAACACTTTCAGAATTACTCTAAAATTTCAAGTAAGCTTAGTCATTCTAGTGTTAGCATAAAATAATGCTTGCCAGAGAATAAAGAGCCTTCCTAAAGCTTCCATTCACTAGAAGGGCAGCTCTATGCTCAGACTTCAGCATTAGTCTATTGTTTAAGTCTATTCTTGAGACAATGGCAAAATTAGATCTCAGTTCCACTTTCTTCAAACCTTGTTAAGCTTTTGAATTTGTCTTTAGACCTTTAAATAAACTTAAATATATTAAATAATACACTGTAGTACTATATAATGATCAATTATGTCTACATGCCATACGATCACATCATGATTATTAGGTCTTGAGAATTGATTTTTTAAAACCAAATTAAACCACCCAATCATCTCAGATAATTCTAGTGAATTCAATTTAAAGACAGATGTTTGGGAACCAGTTGAGCAGATAATCTCCAATTTATGACCTAATTGATTAAAAATCGGTGGTTAATAAGCAAGCTCATATAAATCAAGCCATTATTTTTCTATAGTAACAGTGTAATAAACTGGGGCTCCAATCTTGGAATCCAATTTCATATTTTAAAAATAACAAAATTACCTTTACAAAAGTTAACTCAAATAGATTGCAGACCTAAATGTAAAATGGAAAAACCATAAAACTAGAAGATATCATAGTGGAAAACCTAGAAGACCTTAGGTATGGTGATGACTTTTTATATGCAACACCAGTCATGATACATGAAAGAAATAATTGATAAGTTGGACTTCATTTAAATTAAAATCTATTGCTCTGCAAAAAACAACATCAAAAGAATTATAAGACAAGCCATAGTTTGGGAGAAAATATTTGCAAAGGACACATCTGATAAAGGACTGTAACTAAAATAAAGTATACACAGGACAAAAAAATGTTTGATATGACATTAAAAGCATAAAATGTGGTGGGAGAGAGTAAAAATGTTGAGCTTTAGAATGCAATCAAACTTAAGTTCTTATTAACTTAAAATAGACTGTTATAGATATTAATTATTATATGTAAGCCTGATGATAACCACAAAGCAAAAATCTATAGTAGATACACAAAGAGAAAGAGAAAGAATCTACAAGCATACCACTAAAGAAAGTCATCAAATCAGAAAGGAAAAGATCAAGAGAAGTAAAAGGAATAAAAACAGCCCTAAAACAATTAGCAAAATGGCAATAAATACATAGCTATCAAAAATGACTTCAAATGTAAATGGACTAAATTCTCCAATCAAAAGACATAATATGTCTGAGTGGATAAAAAAAAAATTGTATGATGCCTACCAGAAACTCACTTGAGATGTAAGGAGATACACAGACTAAAAGCGAAGGGGTGGAAAAAGATTCTTTGCAAACAGAAATCAAAAGAAAGCTATACTTATATCAGACAAAATAGACTTTAAAACAAGACTGTAATAAGAGACAATGAAGAGTATCACATAATGATAAAGGTGTCACTCCAACAAGAGGATATAACATTTGTAAATAATTATGTACCCAACATAGGAGCACTTGAATATACAAAGCACATATTAACATACCTAAAGGAAGAAATAGACAGAAATACAATAATAGAAGTTGGCATTAATATTTCATTTATATTAATGGATAGATTATCCAGACAGAAAAAGAAAAAAAAGAAATAGATTTAAATAACAAGTTAGATCAAATAGACTTAACAGCTATGTAGAGAACATTTCATCCCAAATCAACAGATTCTTTTCAAGTACACATGGAGCATTCTTCAGGATAGGTCATATGTTAGGCCACAAAACAAGTCTTAATAAATTAAAGAAATTGAAACCAAATCAAGCATCTGTTCTGAACACAACAGTAGGAAACTAGAAATCAATTAAAAGAAAAAAACTGAAAAATTTGCAAATATGTGGAGATTAAACAAGATGTTCCTGAATAATCAATAGGTCAAAAGAGAAATCAAAAGAGAAATAAAAAATAGCTTGAGACAAATGAAATTGGAAATACAACATACTAACATTTATGGGATGCAGCAAAAGTAGGTCTAAGAGGGAAATTCATAGCAATAAATGCCTACAAAATCTCAAATAAACAAATCATATATAATAATAATTACATAATAATATAATAAATATATTATAATTATATAATAATATCAATAGATGCAAAAAAGCATTTGACAAATTTCAAAATCCATACATGATTAAATCTCTCAAGGAAATAGGTATGGAAGGAACTTAACTTCAACTCAATAAGGCTGTATGAAAAGCCCATAGCTAACATCATATTCAATGTGGAAAAACTGAAGACTTTCCCTTGAAGATCTGGTACAAGGCAAGAAGGCCCACTCTCACCACTTCTATTCAACATTGTACTGGGAAGATTTAACTATAACAATGAGACAAGAAAAAAAGAAAATAAAAAGCATCCAAATTGGAAAGGAAGAGGTAAAATTATCTCTGAAGGTGACATGATTATTTATGTAGGAAACTTTAAATATTCAACGACAATAAAACTGTTAGAATTAATAAATAAATTTAATACAGTTGAAGGACACAAAATTGACACACATAAATCAGTCACGTTTCTGTATACAAACAACCAACTATCCAAAAAGGAAATTAAGAAGACAATCACATTCACAATAGCAACAAAAAGAATACACTGTTTGGTAATAAACTTAACCAGAGGTAAAAGACTTTATACGTTGGAAATTATAAAGCATTGATGAAGGAAATCAACAAAGGCACAGATACGTCTGTGTCCATTGGTTGTGCAAAGCAATACTTTCAACAACAGCAATAATAAAAAAGAAACAGATAAATGGAGAAACATCCTGTGTTCATAGATTAGAAAAATTAACGTTGTAAAAATGTTTATACTACCAAAAGCCATCCACAAATTCAATGCAATCCCTATCAAAATCCCAATGGCAATCTTTACAAAAATAGTAAAAACAATTAAAAAATTCACATGGAACCACAAAAGACCCTCTATAGCCAAAGCAATCTTAAGAAGAAAAACAAAGATGGAGGCATCACATTTCTGATTTCAAAGTATATTTTTAAAACTATATCAAAACAGTATGATACTGTCATAAATAAAAACCATACAGACCAATGTTAACAGAATAGAGAGCCCAGAAATAAATCCATGCAACTATGATCAACTGATCATTGACAAGGATGCTAAGAACACAGATGATGAAGGTGTAGTCTTTTCAATACATGGTGTTGGGAATACTGGATATTAACATGGAGAACAATGAAATTGGACCCCTCTCTCATACCTTACCCAAAATTCAACTCAAAGTGGATTAAATAATAAAACATAAAGTCTGAAATTGTAAAATTACTAAATGACAACGGGAAAAAAACTTCTTGCATTGGTCTGGGCAATGATTTTTTTTTTTGATATGACACCAAAGCATAGACAATAAAGCAAAAAATAGACAATGGGATTTTTCTCCATTTTTATGGGATTGCATTAAATTAAAATGTTTCTGCAGAGCAAAGAAAACAATGAACATTGTAAAAAAGAAACCTACAGAATGGGAGAAAATATTTGCAAACCATATATCTGATAAGGGATTAATATCCAAAATATATAAGAAACTCAAACAACTGAATAGCAAACAAAGCCCCAAATAATCTGATTAAACATGGGCTAAGGACCTGAACAGATATTTCTCAAAAGGGTACATACAAATGGCCTACAGGTACGTGAAAAGATGTTCAACATCACTAATCATTGGAGAAATGCAAATCAAATCCACACTGAGCTATTACCATAGACCTGTTAGAATGGCTACTATTAAAATGACAAAGGTAACAGGTGTTGGTGAGAGCATGGAAAAAAAGAACCCTGGTATACCATTGGTGGTAATGTAAATTAGTATAGCCACTATGGAAAATAATCTGGAAGTTTCTCAAAAAGTTAAAAATAGAACTACTGTATGTTCAACAATCTCATTTCTGGGTAAATATCCACAGGAAATGAAATCAGTGCAGGTATCTTGAAGAGATATCTGTATCCCTGTGTTCATTGCAGCATTATGCATAATATCCAACATATGGAAACAACCTAAATGTCTATCAATAGATGAGTATTATTTAGCCTCAAAACAAAAAAAATCCTGCTATTTGTGACAATATGGACGAATGGATTAACCTGGAGGACATTGTGGTAAGTGAAATAAACCAGACATAGACAAATACTGCATGATCCCATTTCATGGAATCTAAAACATTTGAGATCATAAAGCAGAGAATAGAAAGGTGTTTGCCAGAGTCTGGGGGATAGAAGAGATGGGGACATGTTCAAAGGGTACACAGATTCATGTAAGCAGGATGAATAATTTCTGGAAATCTAATGTGCAGCATGGTGGCTATACTTAATAATATTGTATTGTATACTTGAAATTTGCTAAGAGAGTTGATCTTACGTGGTCTCACTACAGAAAATAATAATAATAACTATGTGAGGTGATGAGGATGTCAACAATTTTAGTAATCATTTCACAATGTATATGTATATTAAATCACCATAACTATATAGAAGTTATATTTGTCAATACCACAATAAAGCTGAAAAAGAGTCATAATTGAGAAATTTTAATAGTTTGAATTACCCTCATCAAAAGAATGATTCATTTGTAATCAAATAGGTATTAAAGTCTATATTACATTATATTTTGAAAGGTAATTATTTATGTAAAAGGAATTCTTAGCCAAGCAATATGACAATAGCTAAACATTTGCTTGTCCAAAATATTTTTAACAAATGGTACTTTTCTACATTTTGTTTGACAATGTGTGTGAGGTAACAGTTTTACTGTTCTACCAGGAACCAATGGAGGAGTCCTGTTGCTTTAAGTCTATTTTATCCTGTGCATAATATTTGTTCAATTTGTTTCTGGTTAAATGGGATATATTAAAATTAACCTGAAAGGCATAAATTTGTATCATTAAGGAGAGTAATTCATGATGGATGTATTGGAAAAAATGAAATATTTAATTAAGTATTTAAAATAAATTCAAATCATCAGTGATTATTACCTTGATACAAAAGAGACATCTTCTTATGTAAATAGAATATTTATGACTGCATGTTTTCAGTCATTTTGAATACAGATTTGCATTTAGAAAACTCAGATTTATTGAAGTTCTTCTGCCTTAAAGGACCAGTTTTAGTTCATGTTTTTCATCATCCTCATCCCTTTTATGATGCAAGCTTAAAAGAGATGTAATAGAATATTTCTATAGTGTCTGCTGGCTATAGAGTTATTAGAAAATTCAAAATATTGAAAGGAATAATGGAAAAAAGCTGTGTAGATGTAAATAAAATTTACTTTTAGATTATCTGTACTGTATGCTTTATTTTCTAATTAGATATATAATGATGGAAACAACAAAAAAGTTTCATTGCTATTGTTTTGTATGGTTCCCTTTGCTATTTCAGAGTGTTCTTTTTAAAACTGATACCATAAATCAACCAACATGTATATGGGCAAATAATTTTTGACAAAGGAGCCAAAAACATACAATGGAGAAAACAAAGCCTCTTCTATAAAGGGTGCTAGGAAAATTGGAAAGTCACATGCAAAAGAATGAAACTGGACTATAGTTTGTCCCCATGTACAAAAATTGACTCAAAATGAATCAAGTGCCTAAATATAAGATCTGAAACTATAAATTACATGGAAAACATAGGTACTAAATTTATGGACTTTGATCTTAGAGAAGATTTTATGAATTTGGCTCAAAGGCAATGGAAGTAAAGGCAAAAATAAATGAATGAGATTATATCAAACCGAAGAGCTTCTGCACAGCAGAAGAAACTACCAACAAAACAAAAAGTCAACCAAATGAATAGGAGGTGATATTTGCAAACAACAGCTCTGACAAGGGGTTAATATCCAAAATATATAAAGAACTCATACAACTCAACACCAAACAAACAAACAATTCAATTAAAAAATGGGCAGAGGACCTGAACAGACACTTCTCCCAAGAAGACATACAAATGACCAACAGATATAGGAAAAGATGCACAACTTAAGTAGCTATTAGGGAAATGTAAATCAAAATTACAATGAGATGTCACCTCACACCTGTTAGAATGGCTGTTATCAACAAGATGAGTAATAGCAAGTGTTGAGAGGTTGTAGAGAAAAAGGAACCCTCATTCTCTGCTGGTGGGAATGTAAACTGGTACAGCCACTGTGGAAAACAGTATGGAGGTTCCTCAAAAAATTAAGAATAGAGTTAGCATATGACCCAGCAACTCCTCTTCTCTGGGTATCTACCCCCAAAATTGAAAACATTTATTTGCAAACATATATTCACCCCTATGTTCATTGCAGCATTATTCAAGGTGGCCAGCATTATTCAAGGTCTCCATGGTCATGGAGACAACTGAAGTGTCCTTTGATAGACAGTTGGATAAAGAAAATGTGGTAGATATACAATGGAACACTACTCAGTCATAAGAAAAGATGAAATACTGCTGTTTGCAACAGCATAGATGGACCTTGAGAATATCATGCTAAGTGAAATAAGCCAGACAGAAAAAGTTAAGAACCATATGATTTCACTCATATGTGGGATATAAAACTAAAGTAACAAATGAGCAAACAAGAAAAACAAACAAAAACTCATAAACACAGACAACAGCATAGTGGTTACCAGAAGGAAGGGGGATGTGGAGGGAGTAAAGGGTAAAAAGGGAGTGACAGAAAATTATTTGACTTTGTGTGGTGGGCACACAATGCAGATCATGTATCATAGAAATGTGCACTTGAATCCTATATAATCATATTAACCAATGTCACCCCAATAAATTTAATAAAAAATAAATAAAATAATCTATGGCAGGTATCAAAATATCAGTCTAGACAAGTTTCCTTAGTCTGAACTTCTCCTTATAATTTAATATCCTTCCATTTCTTGGAGAAATATGAGTGCCTTGTGACTGTGGGATCAAGTCTCAGAAAAATGGTCATTACCCACATTTCAAATGAAAATGCTATGGCTCGGTAGAGACCCTGCCTGAGAGTTATAGGAAGCTTTGCTAGTTAGAATGTTTTAAAAAATACACAGAAGAGGTAAAAATGGAGACCAATTTCTGCACAGAAATTGACTTCTCTGCTACCTTATTGCTAATTCATATAATGAGAAAAAATATATATGAAGTCTGTGAGGCATATGTACCCTGCGCAGACACAGTAGGAGCACTAGCAATGTGAGAATAATTAATGGATACAGAAATCAACTCCCCAATCTTCCATCTCTAAAAATATCCCCTTACACGTGCCTTGGTAGTTGAAAGTATATAATTAGATATTTATTTCTTTGGATAAATATGTCACATATGTAGGAATCCTTTTTTATAAAAATTGATTTTAGAGAGGGAGGAAGGGAGAGGGAGAGAGAGATAGAAACATCGATGAGAGAGAACATTTACCGGCCGCCTCCTGCATGCCCCCCCACTGGGTACCTGGCCCACAACCTGGGTATGTGCCCCGGCCCGGAACCGAACAGGTGACCTCCTGGTTCGTGGGCTCAACCAGTGAGCCACACCGGCTGGGCTAGGAATCCTTTTTTAAAAACTTTACATATGATAATTTTTGTTCATTAAACGTTTTATAAAATTGTATGTCAAACACTTTAGAAGTTGAATGAGGTAGTGTCCTTGTCATTATTGTCACTATCTAGTTAGAAAAGATAGACATATGTTAAAAATAGTATAATAAACTTTTGTATGTGCTATGATAGAAGTGAAAATTATTGTGAGTGCAAAAATGAGCAAATAAAAAATTATTTGTTTGGATGGTTAGAAATTGCTTAATAGAGGAAAAGATAATTGAATATTGAAAGATTAATGGGTATGTTCCCAGGCAAGAAGATAAGGTATCTGCGGTATAATGAAATTTTTAAGTGTGAAGGCCTGGAGATGGAAAGCAAACTGGATTGTCTGAAGACACTGAAGAATGCTGGACATGGGTGGAATGAACAGTGAAAGTGAAAACGTGGTGAGGGAAGAGCAAGAAGTGGAATCAGATGGGGGAGTAGCCAAGAGTTTGATTATGGGGAACATTTAATACCTTGGTAAGGCATTTAAAATGTATTTTACTAGCAAAATAGAAAGCATAGAATGATTTCAATCAAGAAAATAAATGGTCAGATTTGTGTCTTAGGTAATTCTAGTCATGCCACGAGGGATGGAATGGATGGGGAGACTGGAGACAGAACACCACTACAGCCAGTGAGCTCAGATACGATATGGACTTGGACTAAACAGTCTCCTGGGAATGGAGAGGAGAGAGCAATGTGTGCATCAGGTAGTGACTTTTATAGAGATAAGAAGTACATCAGCAAGTACAATTAGGAGAAAAGACGATTTCTATTTGGATCTTGTTGAGTTTCATATGCCTGTGTATAGATACACACATAAGGGGCACTTGATTTAGATAAGTTGAATGAGTAAATGAATGACTACATGAGAATGGGGCTAGAAAAAAATGTCTGGTCTGGAGATAGAAATGAGCACATAACTGGTAGATGAATTTAAGAGAAAGGATACAGTTACTCAGAGGCAGCTTGTAATACAGGCATAGATGATGGCCAAGACTAGGACCTTGGGGAGCACTACCATTTAAAGAGCAAATGTAGGAGAGCTGAAAAGGAGACTGAGAATATGTGGGCTGAGTGGTACTATGGGAAACCTATAAAGGACAAAGTCACAGAAACCAAGTACAAAGAGTATTAATGTTGGGGGAGCAGTTAGCACTTAAGTACTGGAGAGAAACTAAATATGCAGAGATCTAAAAGAATTCCATGAATCTTTTAGAAGATCACTAGTAACTTTTGCTTGGGGAGTTTAAGTAGTGGTAAAGGAGGAATTTGCTTGCAGTAGGTTGAAGAGCTGAAGAGAACTGGTCATCTAGTGTAGAGTTTCTTTCTTGGAGTTGGTTGCGAGAGGAGAGAGATTCAGTAGGAGGTGCAGAATAATCTAGGGTCAATGGAGAAAATGTTATTTACTTTTAATTGTTTGATTATTTTATTTTTAACAGCTTCATTGAGGAATAATTGCCATAGAAACACTGTATGTGTTTGAAGTGTACAACTTTCTTATTCCTGATTTGTGTTTGATGTCCATTACTGCCTTCAGTACCGCTGTCTTTCGAAATAGGACAAGTTTTGTACTACTCATTCTTTTCCTTCAGCAAATCTTCCCTCAGAAAGCACTGAACTAGTAATGTGAAGACTTGGATTCTAGTCTCATGTCCTGTCCCGAATTTTATGATCCTGGCCAGTCACTTGATTTTTATGACTTTCAGCTTCTTAATTTGAAACTATAACGTTGAGACATCCTTTTCCATGTCCTTCTTTCTATGTTTCTTTGACCACTCTGGCACACAAAGGTGTAAACATTATTTGTTAATAGATAACAACTTAAATGGCATTTGTCTTCAGGGTCATTTGTGTTGTAATAGTATTCAGAACCTTTAGGAAACATTCTAACAATTTAGATGCCCGATACAAACAAGAGGTGGGGGATTTTGGAGGGCATGTGCCTTCCTGGCACCTGGAAATCATGGCACATAGACACCTTTTCCATGTGTAGAATTGACCCTTCTTGATTATGTGGTTTAAGGTGATAAGCTAGCTAAGAAACAATAGCCAAAATTTGTTTCACTGTTAATGAGGCAACTTTTAAAGCCTACTGGTAGTAACAGTTGATTTCAACCTTTCAAATACTCCTTGTCAAGTCAAAAATCTTGGTGTAATCCTAGATTCACACACGTACATTTCACCCATATTCATTCGTACAGAAAACCCTTTTGGCTCTACCCGTAATTCTATTGGCTTTCTTCAGAGGCTGACAAGTTCTCACTATTTCTACTGTTACCAGCCTGGTTTAACTCAGCTATCATTATCTTTTGTCTGTGTTATTGAAATAATCTCCTAACTAGTCTAAGCATTTCCACTCTTGCCTCCCTATAGTATATTCTTCTCAAAGTAGCCAGAGTAATCTTATTAAATCATGTCAGATCATGTCACTTTTCTGCTTGAAAGGTTTAATGGCTTCCCATTTTGTGCAGAATAAAACCCAAATATCTTACAGTGGCAAAGGCTCTATATGAACTGGTTCCCCATTTGTTCTCTGACCTTTTCCCCTGCTGCTCTCTTCCTCATTCCTTGTTCCAGTCAGGATGATGTTCTTATGTGTCTTCAATCATACCATGACCCTCAAACCTCTGTGCCTGTCATTGGATGTTTCCTCTGCTTGGAACACTCCTATATATTTTCAAGGGTCATTCCCTCACTTCTTCAAATCTTTCTTCAAAGTTCACCCTCTCTATGAACCCTGACTATCCAATTCAAAATCAAATCCCACTCTCTGGTTTCTAACTTACACTTACGCTTTCTAATATGCGGTTCTTATTTTCAACAGGGCACTTGGGACATATATAATTTACTTGTTTATTACATTTAATATTTTTATGTTTCTTCCTAGTAGAAAGAAATGAGATCTCTCTCCGCCCCCCCCCCCCGTAGTTAGATTACTGATATATCTCAATAATTTAGAAAAGTGCCTGGCACATAGTAGGCACACTGTAAATATTGGTTGTTGTTGAATTAACAAGAACAACAGCAACAACAGCTGTTATGGTCTGAATATTTGTGGCCCCCAATTCATATGTTGAAACCTAGCCCTCAAGGTGACGATATTGGGTGGGTGGGGCCTTTGGCAGGTGATTAGGTCATGAGAGTAGAGATCTGAATAGCTCCATCTGGAGTTCTCACTGCTCCTGCCATGTGAGGATACAAGTCTATGATCTAGAAGAGGGCTCTCACCATACTGTGCTGGCACCCTGATTTTGGACTTCCAGCCTCCAGAATTGTGAGAGATAAATGTCTGTTGTTTATAAACTATCCAGTCTCTTGTATTTTCTTATAGCATCCTGGAAGGACTAAGACAATGGCTGCTTATATTTACATAGCAATTTAGAGTTTTTAAAATACATTAACTTTATTTTTAGGATGCTTTAATAAAGATGGAAATCTGTGGAGGCCCTCACAATAAAACCATTGTCAGCCAGTTTAGTAAGAGGTTTGCCAGGGAATGTAGAGACTGTGGGACTGGGTGAGAGAGCACACATGTACGATAAGCAATGACCCTGCAAAGTCATTACACTCAGGTAATTGTGAGAATGGCCAGTTGGATTTGTTGGCTGAGGCTATAGAAAATAGAAAGAATGGTTCCAGAGATGAGGTTAAAAAGGCATTTAAAAATGAGTATGACCTAAGTCACAATGTCATCTATATCTGTCCCTTATTGAACATTATAATCAGAGAATATTGTGTTTAGTTGGTTAAGACACCAGTTAAGAAACAGAAAAATTGGTTTTCTTATCAAGTCATGGCCAGATTTGTGTACATGTGGCTTATGCATTGAGAATAAAATAGAGAAAATACCATGCAAGCAATTTGAGAGTAACAGTGAATGGGGATAGATATGCTGTTAGACTGGGGTCTTTCTTTTGGAATGTGCACACTCATTCTGTGTAACACAACTTAATGACTCCTTAGTGGTAACACATGAATGTCCCAAACCAATTTTGTTTTTTAATATTAGCAAACTTGGCTTTAGAATAATAGCACAAAAAATATTGCATATATCTTGTGGGAAGCAGAGCTGCTCAAACCTCCATAAGCAAATGAATATTTTATTTCTCCCTGAAAAGATCAAATCTCCAACCAGACAATAACCATTTACTTTTAGCTACAATAACTAGACTCATCTATGAAGTAACTGAAGGATTAGAATAGTTCCCGTTGGTAGCAAGAGAAGGAGGTTGTGTTTTGTAAATTCTACCTGTGGTTATCTGACACATTTAATTAGTTTAATGAAATTACATAAACATTTTAAAATTAAAACATGTTGTGAATGGAAGATTAAATATAAAATAATTGGATTTCAGAATATAGGAATATGCTATTCTCTCTAAAGTAAACCTGGATATAGAAGATGTATAGTTTGCTAGAAAGATATTAATTATATATATTAAATAATCAGAATGTGGAAAATAACACAAATTGAAAATATACCACTAATATACAGGGTGGGGCAAAAGTAGGTTTACAATTGTGAATAGTGAAACACAGTTTATTCTTGTATGTATTACTTTCCATAAAAACAACTATAAACCTACTTTTGCCCCACCCTGTAATGAGTTCGTTAGTAGTGAACAGACTGACAAATCTCAGAGGGAATGGGGATGGAGGGGTGGGAAGAGATAAAGAACTTATATGCACATTTGCATAACCAATGGACACAGACAACAATGAGGTGAAGGTGGGGGGGGATTGAGCAGGGAGAAGGGTGTCAATGGGGGAGAAAAAGGAGGGACATCTGTAATACTTGTAATATGCTATGTAATACTTTTTTATGCTATTATTCTAAAGATACATTAAAATATAATAATAAATCTATTGTTCTCTACATATGATAAATTAAATTAAATTTTATAAAGCTTTTGCTTGCAAACATATATATGACATGAAACTATTCTTATAAGCTATTCTCATTTAGCAAATAATAGTAGGAATTAAAGCCATGTAGTAGTTTCTTCCAAGTTTAACAATCTGTATCTCTATAAGGGCAGATGTTCAAATTATAGGGTTCTCTTTTAATGTGATATATTTATTTTAAAAGTTAGTTTAACTCTCATTTTCCCATTTGTAACACCTTTTAGAACTTTATTTTATTTATTTTTTCACTGAATATCTATCTTCAACCATAGGAACTACATGCTCTGTAACTTAACTGTTCAGCAATTTACAAGAAAAAATAATTCTTTATTTTCAATCTCTTGAAATCATAATTTATTGAAGATAATGATTCCAATGAATAATTATTCCAGAAAGCAATATTTAGCCTCTCACACTGGTAGAGAGATTGTCATCAAGACAGAGTGTGTTTGCATGTCCTAATATTTGGGAGGAAATTACCTGAAGGCAAATATAATTTTTAAATGAAAAATGCCTGGCCATTAATTTAACTGTGCATTTTTTGAAGCATTAATTTCATCAGCTAGGAAAGATTTTATATGCAATTAACAGAATTCCTGATGAATTGTGGCTTATATAATAAAGGCAAGAAATCTAGAGGAAGATGATTACAGGTTGGCTCTAGCAGTTCAAGGATAACATTTCACTTTGCTAGCATCTCCATGCTTTCTAGAGCATGCTTGCAGCAGCTCTAGACAGAAGGACCACACAACCAGTATCCCGAATAGGAAGAAATAGACAGGGACACAAGACTTTCTTCTTGCAAGGACTGTATTTTATCTGGGAATAAATTTATTTTCTCCAAAGCTTCCCAGAAGAGGTTTTCTTATGTTTCATTGAACCTAACTGTTGTCACACAGCCACTTCGAGCTCCAAGGAATATGGGAAAGAATATCTAACGAAGGAAAATATGATAATGGGGTTTCTGTGACTAGTTTATATCAATCATGAGTCTAGCAAAAAACTACCTGAATTCAACTAAGATTCTAAGGGGGAAGACTTAATTAAGATATACAGAAACATTTTTTTCCCCTGCTGTTCTGGCAGTATGATTAAGAAACAAAGCTGGCAATAAAAACAAAAAGTTTTCATCCATTACACTCTATACCCACCAAAAGTTGGGTCTGGCCATGTTCTTTAGGGCTTGCTGAGATGTGCCAGTTCTGAGAAGAGGCTCTGGTGCCACCCATCTGTCCCATCACTTACAGTCACGGTAAGGGAGAGTTAGTAGGATTTGAAAGAATTCAGTGTTTGGCAGTTCCCTCTTCTCCCCTCCTCAAAGCTAAGGGAAGGGGAGCTCTCAAGAAAATGACTTGAGGTTTGTGATGGCTGTAAGAAGGCAATTATCATTTAGTTTCCTGAATGACGTCCACTCACATCTGCCTTTTTGGATTCTTGAATCATTTGGTAGCATAGACAGTGACCAAGTGAACTCATAGAAACTACTTGTCACATTATTTACTCATTCTCTGATCTCTTAGCATAGATACTTATTGTGTAGGGTGGTTCTCAGCAAAACCTCCTGCACCCAGTGATTCTGAATACTTATGTGAAGCATAGTTGTAAGAGGTTAATAGTGATATATTTTGGTGCTATTTGATGGTATTTTAATTGAAGACTCAAGAATATCCAGATTACCTCTTCTCCCCACTTCCCTCCCCTGGGTTTCTATGCAAGTCGCATATCTAAGAAACAAGTAGAATGGGCATCCAAGAACCACATTATCAATGACCATGCTGACTTCCAGTAACCCCCTGATAAAATAGAATCTAAACCTCTAGCACTAAGCAGTGACCCTATTCTGGTTGGCTCCACCCCTCAGCTGGTTCAGTGATGTTCAGTAACAGAGGAATCAGCAAGTGAAGAGGCCAACAGCAGTGAGAGATGTGTGCGAAGCAGATATTCCTGCTCCTAATCTAATGCTCTAGAGCAGTGGTTCTCAACCTTCCTAATGCCACGACCCTTTAATACAGTTCCTCATGTTGTGGTGACCCCAACCATAAAATTATTTTCGTTGCTACTTCATAACTGTAATTTTGCTACTGTTATGTCTTAGTCGCCCCTGTGAAAGGGTCATTTGACCCCCAAAGGGGTCACAACCCACAGGTTGAGAACGCTGCTCTAGAGTCATAGTTCTAGCTTGGTTAGGATGAGGGTATAGAAGGTTTTTGAATCAGACATGGCATTCACATTCAAAAATGAACAAGAATAAGTCTAAATACCTGGGATCAGACTATACTAATAACTAAAATTTTAAAGATTATTTTACCCTCATAGTCATACTCTTTCTAATGGGTGATTCATGGTATCCAGGCCCTGTAAACAAGAGCCTGGGTCTCAGTGATGTCTATGAACTGTTTTTTGTTTTGTCTTTCTGAGTCAAAACTAAAAGAATATAAAGAAAGAAGGGTATATCTAATCTCACTCTCTATTGAGGCAAACTTTTAGCCCTATAATTATGTCCTTCAGTGAGTTCATGGTTACTCATGGCAGAATTTGTTTACTACCAAAAACTATGACAATTTTATTATACTAACTTTGCTTCTTTTTCTTTCATAGGGTTATTTCTAAGAAATGAGGCTCTATTTTAAAATGAAACTTTCAGCCCAATTTGAGTTTAACTGTTCTTAGTGTTTTACAATATGCTTTCTTCTGTCTTCTTTTAGATTACCTTTGTTTTTTTAAAATTGTTCCATTTTACTTTAGCATGTTAGTTATTTCACTTTAAAAATTTGAATGGTTATTCTAAGGTTTATATCATACATCTTTAACTTGTCGTAATCTGCCTTCAAATAAAACTGTAGGACTGCACATAGAATGTAAGGACCTTATAAGAATATAAATAGTGTATTTCTTCCCATCCTTTGTACTGCTGTCATGCATTTTACTTCCATATTTGTTTTAAACCACATAATACATAATTTCTATTTTTATTTTATACAATTCTTTTAAAGATATTTTTAAAAAACTTGCCTGTCAACCCCTACCTTAAAGTCTTTCAGCTTCCAGTCTTCTCCCCATCCATTCTAGCCTCTAAATAGTTGTTATAGAAGTCTCATCCAAAATTGTCTTATTTGTTTAAAATCTTCTTGTTATGGCACACAAGGTGGTTCTCAATCTGACCCCAATCTGATAGTTAAGCCTTACCTCCTGTCACTTTTCCAGGTTCATTCTAATTATCTCACACCTCTTACTCTTTCCCTTAAATGATGTGCTCTTTCATAATGTTTATGCATTGGCATATGCCATTCTTTCTTAGAATGTCCTGTCAAGCTTTTTCTCACCTGTGAAATCCCAGCTGTCTCTGGAATTGTTTGAATAGTAGCCCCCTAGGAGATATGTGGATCTGGGATCTGTGAAGGTGATCTTATTTAGAAAAAGGGTCACTGTAGATGTAATTAATGTAAGTATCCTGAGGTAAGATTATCGTGAATTAGAGTAGAACCTAAATCCAGTGACAACTTTCCTTACAAGTGAAGAGAAGGGGAAAGGACACAGCGGATGTGATGGGAAGACAGAGACAGAGAGTGGAGTGATGCATGTATAAGCCAGCAGCCATCAGGCACTAGGACTGAGGCATAGAATGGATTCTTGCTCAGAAACCACAGAAGGAACCAAGCCAGCCAACACCTTAATGTCAGACTTCTGGCCTCCAGAACTATGAGAAAATAAATGTATGTTGTTTTCAGTCACCATGTTTGAAGTACTTTGTTATGAGAGCCCTAGGGGAAAAATACATGCTCTGAAGGAACCAGATCAATTGTCATTTTATAGAGGGTTACCTGATTCCTCTAGACCTAGGCCACCTCACTATTAACACTGAGGATCTTTTAAAAGGTCTTTCAAATGTACCACCTTTCTTTTATTTGTGGGGCAAATAAAAGATAGGCATATGTGAAAGAACTTCTGTCGGGCCTGGCTGGTGAGGCTCAGTGGTTGAGCGTTAACCCATGCACCAAGAGGTCGCCGGTTTGATTCCCGGTCAGGGCACATGCCCAGGTTGTGGGCCCAATCCCCAGTAGGGGCCATGCAGGAGGCAGCCAATCAATGTTCTCTCTCATCAATGTTTCTGTCTCTCTCTCCTTCTCCCTTCCTCTCTCTCTAAAATCAATAAAGAAAAAAAAAAAAAAGAAAGAATTTCTGTCGGTATTTCCACGTATATACATTTTTAGTTTTAAGAATTGAATTTTGTGCTTTGATAATAAAGATAACTTTGGAGCTAATTTTTTTCCAAGAAATATTTTATAATAGTAGCTATCAATCATTTGAGTTATACATATTGGTATTTAAAAAATAGATGCATATAAAATACAGGAAATTTATTATATAAAAGATAAACTCGGGATTAGATGCCAGGGAGCTTCTCTACTGCTGGGCATGTGGCAAGGAACACAGGTGACCTCTAAGAGATGAAAGTGCCCCCCAGCTGGCATTCAGCAAAATAAAATAAAATAAAATAAAATGGGGACATTAACTGCACAGAACTGAGTTTGGTCAACAAACTACACGAATGGGGAAGCAGATGCTCAGGCTGTGGTAGCTGTTACTGCTGCCTTAGCGAACTAATACAGATTTCGATGTAATATAGTCACATTGAACCAGAACTCGTGACATGCAGAACTGTGAACTAATAAATGGGTATTGTTTTGAGCATCAAAAAAAAAAAAAAAAAGATAAACTTAACTATAATATGAATAATGAATTTATTATTTACCATCAGCTCTGAAATTATTTTCTTTTTATATATAGCTCAAATTATGTACTTTTTTCATGGTCTTTTTTTCAGTACTTTTGTTATGATAAATGCTAATACACCAGTCAATTGATGATATATACACCTGTGTATCTGCATATTAGGAAAGCAAGTTAAAAGCCAACAAAACATGTTATTTGTACATTATTGGCATCGATGAAGATACATCCTTATATAGGCCCTTCTTCAAAGTGCTATTAGAACTTTGACTCATTGAACCACTTAAAGGTAATTATTCCCACAGAGACATAAGAAAAATAGAAATGTCAGTATAGGTACAGAATCAAGGCTAAAAGTAAAATCACTAGTTTCACAGTGAAGCCAAGTGCTATTCTGAAAAGGAATTAGGAATCTTTATAAAAGCTCCTCAATTTGGGTAGCACTTAAAAACCACTCCACTTGCTTAAGCTGGAAGGAAATCTAGAAATCCCTAGTATTCCAGATTTAGGTTTTTTTCCTCTCATGTGGTTCTCAGAATTCTTTCTTTCACTATATTTTAATATAACACATTTTTATTGTGAATCTGTGATGTGTTTGGATCTGTCTCATAGGTTACAAGAATACAATATGATACAATTCTTAAACTCAATAGTCATGTAGTCTTTCTTCTCGATCATGTATAAAATGCACAATAAAGATATTTTCTTAGTGTAAAATTGAGTGCCACAGTTCATAAGAGATCATAACAGGCAAAAATCAATCAGATCAATGTTTTCTGAAGACCTAGAAGCAGGAGATGACACCAAAGCAGAGCCTTCCAGGATGGACGAGATGGACATGGCAGGGAGAAGACAAACGTGAGATAAGGAGACAGAATAAGAGTTACATTCATGAGGACAGTGGGGAGATGCACTGATAAGTGAATATTAACTGTGGGGTGTGAGCTAGGCTAGAGAGATCTGCATTTAAATCATCCCAGAAATACAGAGTTGTGTCATTTAAAGACTCATGGGAGATTGAACACTACTAATTGGAATAACCTCATGGTTCTTTGAAGTAGAAACCTCTTGATGAAATCCTATCTCCAGTTTTATAAAATCTTGGGAACAAATTATTAAGCCTACTTAGAGTTGAAAGCGTACTACCTACATCACAAGTCTTCCTATACAGGTACTATGATATACTGAATTGGGACTGGTAACTTCATTTTTGAAGTTGCAATGTATTGTTTGTTTAATCTCACTCTTCTATAATTTTTAGAAAAATTCTTCTATAATTTCATATTTACTTAATTGTGGATTTTACTTATGTAATTATACTGCCATTTATATTTTCTTATTTCTTTGTGAGAATATCAATTGATAGATTAAACAACTAACTGATTTATCCCTGTACACTGACCCATCACACTCTCCAAAAGGTAACTGAAGACATTCTGGGATGTTGCAGGCCCTGGGTTGGGAATCATGGCTTACAAACCCCATTAGTGTTCTGTTACATTTGCTTTTATTGTTTCCTGTCGCAAGAGAACAATTTTCATCTAAAGCTTGAATTGCTTCAGGAACATGAGAAGAGTTCATCTTATTCAGAGTAATTGTCAGGGAAGAATGAAGGGCAATTGTTACAGATCTTTTTAAGAAGAAAAGTCACTTTAGAATTTAACCTAATCCCAATCAAAATATAAAATATGAAAAGTCTATGATATTTGAGGTCTGCTGGAGTTGAATCAGCAGAAATGAAAGTTTGTCAGACAGCATGGTCCTGTTTCTTAAGATGATTACTCTCCTGTAAAAATGGATTATTCTTGCTCACTGTCCCAGTCACAACAATACGTACTGAATTTGACAACATCCACTAACCGGAGGGGAAAAAAACGTCTGACTTTACCTTGCAATTTCTGAGCCACGGAAGAACACTGTCAGACCTATTTGTTACTCTTCTTCCAAACTCTTATGAACTAAATTCTCCTTTCCAGCTATTCCTAGGGACATTAGTCACTGATGGGTTGACCATGTATTTTATCATTCAAACTAGGACACTTTTGAGAGTTAAAGGGAGTGCTAAAATATTAACCGGCATTAATTAATCTCCAAGAGGCATAAATTGGGTCTCTTCTGTGCAAATTAGACATGTGTCACCTTCTGCCCAAGTGCAAGCTGCTTTTATCATCAATTATCTCCTAAACTCTTATCTGCTTACTGCTATGAATATTATCTGCACTGGCCCAAACTGCATCCTGACTCTCCCAAGCTCTTCTAATACATGTTTAGGTCTCTGAATCCATGATCAACCAGCTTCCTACATCCTCAACCTCTTGACAGTTGCATAGTATAGTAGTTAAGAGCATGGATTAAGGAGCCAGACAGCTGAGCTAAAAAATCCTAGTTGGGACACTTACTAGCTGTATGAGCTGGGCAAGTTACTTCATCTCCCTGTGCTTCAGTGTCTACATTTACAAAAAGGGATAATAATAATAATAATATCAGCTTTGTAGGATTATAGTGAGAAGTAAATGTGTTAAAATACATAAAATGCTTAGAATGCTTAGTGTCTGGCATCCTCTCATTCACTTGGCCAAATTTCAAGCCTGGTTAAACCCATGCAACCATTTTCTACATGTTTGCCTCACATACTTGGGCATCACTGGGGAAAAGTACTCAACAATTCAGAGCGGTACTCAATTAAATGTAAGTTGTCTAGTAAACATAGTACTAATAAGTGTTCTCTTCCACTAAAAAGGTGTTCAAAAGCTTCAATGATCATTTAATGTTTATCTTTGTATTTCAGGGTACTTTGGCTTGGTTTCTTTCTTGGGGACCCTCAGTATAGACATAGTTTTGTCTTTCCTTTTGAACCCGTCACCCATCGGATTACTCAAAGAAGCATCTTTCAGTCTCCTGCACAGAAGACACAAATCTGAATGCCAGTTTTTGAAGAGAAGAGTAGTGGAAATGGCAGAGAATTGAGTCTCAACATTTGGATCTCTACTCTCCATCCCCAACCTCCTGCAAGGGCAGGAAGGAGGGCTAATTACTTGTCTATGTGGATCAAGTAAAGGGACCTGAGGATACACTTGCTTCTTAAACTTTCAACCAATTCTATTAGTTTTAGCCTCACCCTCAGCTTTACTTTTAGAGATAGCCAGTGCTTCCAATTTCTGAAAGTGTATAACTGAAAATTGCTTATGGATTTTCTCACTGCCAACTTAGGATTCAATTTGCTTGAATCTTCTCAATTAGTTGTCTTTCTCCCTTACAGTTTTTAGATTAATTTTCCTTCTGTTTTCTCATTTTCTGTTCTCATTGCCTTATAGATTTGTGCCTTAAAAAATCTCCTTATTGTCATTTTAATGAGGTTTATTGAGTGAACTACAATAAATTAATGAGTTCAGTTTGCACTCTTTACCTAGATCTAAATAGCATTTTTAATTTGATTTTGTTGTTGTTGCTACTTATGGACACAGGCAACAGTGTGGTGAAGGAAAGGGGCAGGCGCACAAGCAGGGATGGGGGTGTCAATGGGAGAAAAAAGAGGGACATCTGTAATACTTCCAATAATAAATATACATTTAAAAATTTGGTTTTAGTATATTGGTTTTGTAAATAGCAGCTTTGCAGAACTCTCTTATTGATTCTAAAAATTAATCTATAAATTCTTTTGGGATTCTTTATCTAATTAACTATTCTAACCACTCCATTTGACTTCTGCCCCAAACACTTGACCAAATTGCTTTTGCAAGGGCTACCAATTTCCTCCATATTACTAAATCCAGGGGACACTTTTCTGTTCTAACCTTGTGTGTCTCAACCACATTCCCCATGATTTGCCCATTCCTCCTTCTGAAGTACTCTTTTTTTCTAAGCTTCTTTAACATATTATCCTTTCAGCTTTTCTCATACTTCTGGATGCTCTTCCCCGTTGATGGGTTCCCCTCCTTCAGCCACTTAGAGTTTCTTAGAGCTTGTACGTGGGCTCTTTTCTGCTACTATTGTTATCACCAATATCACCACCAACAACTGTCCTTGTCAGCAATACTACCATATAATTAGTTTTCACAACTCCCACAAGTCTTTTAGAACACCGGGTTTCTGTTCTATAGAGCTTAATAAATCAAGACTATAAATTTCTTACTTTTCAAGCAATTGACAAATCCATATGCATATCATGACTTGTAGGGTAGAAAAAATGAAGTATAAGCAGAAAAAATGATTAATTGCAACAAATGCAGAAGATGTCTAAGAAATTCTTATATTTCAGACTTCAAGGACTTGGCAATGATAAGCTTACTTCTAAGTCCTAATCTGGCTTTATAGGTGGCCAACCAAATTAGACAGCATGTTTTTCTGGGGCCAGATACCAGAATCTATCTGACTATTCCCAACCATATGAATTATACAGCATAGTGTAGTGATTAGTAAGCATTCCAGTGAGGAACTGGATTTATATATTGGTATAAATCCAATGTATCTGAATGGCTTAAAGGATCTTATTCAAGTATGAAAAATAGCTTTATTATTAAGCCTAAAAAGCATTTCTTTTCATGAACACTTTGAACTTTAATTACTCATGCTCAAAGAATAGACCTGTTTTCACCAGATGTTACCTTCTCTAACACCAAAGGGCATTTTTATTGAGAAAAAATATTATTTTATTTGTTTTTATGTAATAAAAATAATAGTAAAATAGCTACCATTTATATTGAAAACTATTAGTCAGTCTACTAAGCACTTTCATTTAATTTTCAAAATGACGCTACTAGTATAAACATGATTACCTCATTTTCTTGAAGAGGAAACTGAGATTTGGAAATGTCCTTTTCTTATGGTCTCACAATTAATAAACTATGGAGCTAGAATTCAAATTGATATTATTGGTCTGTAAACCCTTTTAATTTGTCAACTGTATTGCTTTCCTTACTTTTACATGTAGCAGTAAAAAAACACAACTGTATATATATCTCCCTTAGGTACTCTTCTTTTATAGTTAAATTTTGTATTAGAGGGCCCATTTGCTTTTTTTCTGAATTCACATCTGTAACTTGACCTGAAGTTTGCATTTAGGAAAATAATTCTGGGACATTTTTTTTTCCATAGACTAAAACTCTATCTTTGGGCATTTATAGAAGTATAATTCTAAATCTCAAATAATAATTATCATTTGTGTGTAGAATTCTCTTTTTGTATATGTAGTTATTCTTGTTATAGTGCAGTTATTGGTAAATAAATGTAAAGGCACTCAGATATTCAAAAAAGTTTCATTCACTTTCTGTTTCCTCAGTCCCATTCCCCACAACCTGTGGCAATTCCTTTTCATAAAACTAATAATATCACCACTGAGCTACTTTTTGATAAATCCAATAAACTGTTTTTGGTTCTTTCTTTTCTCTCTCTTCAGTTCTTAACAATCCTATCTACCCCTTTCTTCTTGAAGGACTCTTTTTCAAGTACTCTTTGACCTTACACTTACTATTTTTTTCCTCTGTTTCTGCTGTTCCTTCTCAATCAACTTTGTGGGCTCTAATTTCTCTACTTTTACCATAACTAGTTTTTTTCTTTCTTACTCTGGATATTCTGTGGGTCACCTTACCAACTCCCTTGATTTTATTTATGCCAAATTTCCCCATAAATATTTCTTTGATACATATCTCATTTCTTATGCCTATACTTGTATACATAATATACATTTCCCCTGGAATGTCTCTCAAAAGCACTTAGATGGATCTCAAATGAAACTCATCTCCTCCCACTCTGCAACTCTTCCTTCTCCTGTTTGCTATTTGAGTAAATGGAACTTCTCTCTGTTAAATTGCACTGAAGTCCAAAGAGGGGAACCGTTTCGACTTCTTTTTCATACGCCACTTTCACAACATCCTCTTTCTCTTGCCATTCCTCTTATCTAGCCTTTTTATCCATCCTCACTGCCAGTGCCTTAGTTTGGTTCATCATCACCTCTCACTTTGATTACTTCCAATAACTTTTTAAAATTAACTAATTATATTGATATATAATTTACATACAGTAAAATACATGGGTCTTAAGTGTGCGATTTACAGAGTTTTACAAATATATTTACCTGTGTAAGCAATAGTTTAGTCAAAATATGAAAAATTTCTATCACTCCAGGAAATGTCTCCTTTCTTCTTTCCTGTTAATGCCCCATGCCCTCATCCAAATGTGATTACTCTTCTGATCTCTGTTTGTGTAGATGAGTGTGACTGTACTAGAACTTTATATAAATGGAATAAAACAGTATGTATTCTGGTGTCTTTTACTCAAAATAATGCTTTTGAGATTCATCCATGTTGCTTTATGTATCTGTAATTTGTTCTTTTTCATTGTATGAAGACACTACAAGTTGTTTACCCATTCTCTTGTTGATGGATATTTTAGTTGTTCCCAGGTGTTTATTATGAATAAAGCTTCTATGAGCATTCTTAAAATGACTTTTTAGAAACATATATTTTTATTTCTTTTGAATATATACCTAGCAGTGAAATTGCTCAATTAGAACAGGTGTGTATGTTTAAATTTATAAGAAATTGTCAAACATTTTCTAAATCTTCTAAATCATTTAATACTTCCTTTAGCAATTTATGATATTTCTTTTTGATTCACATTCTCATCACTATTTGGTGGTTTCAGTTTTTTATAATTTTTACCATTTCAGGTGTGTGAGGTGGTATCTTTCTGAAGTTTTAATTTGTAATTTCCTGATGACTAGTTATATTGAACATCTTTTCATGTATCTTCTGACCACTTGTGTATATATTTTTTGTGTGTGAAGTGGCTGTTCAAATCTTTTGCTCATTAAAAAAAATTGGGTTATTGGTCATTCTCTTATAGATTTGTGGGAGTTCTGCAATAGTCTAGATACAAAGCCATTGTCATATACATCTCTGTCTCTATATCTGTCACATATTCTCCATCTGCTACTGCATTTTCATTTTCTTAATGATGTCTTTGGATGAACAGATGTGTTTTTTTTTATGAAATATGATTTATTGATTTTTTCTTTTATGGATAGTGCATTTTTTGTGTGTCCTGTCTGAGATTTCTTTTCATACCTCAAAATTACACAAATACTCTCCTCTGTTTTTTCCTAAGAACTATATAGTCCAGCAGCTTTTAAGCTGTCTTCTTTGCTTCTCACGTTGTTCAGGTCCATAATTTATCTTCAATTTAGTCAGAGTCACTTTTCTAAATCTTAAATGTAATGTGGTTACGTATCCTTCCCTCACTAATTTCAACCTTTTAGTGCTATTTGATGCCATCTCTTCAAACTCCTTCACATGGTTTATAGAGCCTTTCATCATGTCTTTTTTTCTCACAAGACCTGCTTACCCTTCGCTCCCTCGCCCACTCTCAGCCTACTGTCCTCCGCATTAGCTTTGCCAAACCATTTTTATTTCCCTCAAAGCACCAGACCCTCTTTTACTTCTGAACTAGTGCAGTTTCTCTGCCCTACGCTATCTTTTTGCCTACTCATTCCCACTCTTCACCTAGGTACCTGCTACTTGTCTCAGTCTTCATTTTGATGTCACTTTCCCTGGTAAGGCTTTCCTGCTCTTTGAAGATTGGTGCCCCTCCCACATGGTCCCATAGTGCTTTTGGGTTTCTTCTATCGGGACAGTTTCCATGCTGTTCTGTACTGGTTGTGTACCAGTTGTGTTTCTCACTAGACTCCCATGTTCCTGGAAGGCCAGGGCTGTGTCTTGTTCACCCAACAGAGTTTGTCTCCATAAAAAGGACAATGGAATATCTTAGATAGTGGAAAGGCTGGTGAAGATAGTAGCTGTGATCTATAAACTTTGATTTCTTGAATTCATTATCATTTATAGAAGATATTTGATAACTATTTGATTTATTTTCAATCTTATTGTAGCATTTTAATACCTTATCACATATTTATTGCAGAAATGTTAGAAAAAACTACAAAAAATGAAATTATTCTATCTTCTATAGCTAACAACTATTAATATTTTCATGTATTATCCTTCCAGTCTTTTTTAGCTGATATGTACTTTGAATGCTGTTTTAAAATAAAACTTAAATTACATAGTATATGCAATTTTAAATTTTAATTTCTATTCATTAAATTACCACCAAAATAAATCCATACACAAACTGTGACCAAAAATATTAATGATGAAAAAATATACTCATATATTTATATCTAAGTGATTCTTATTTCTTTCCAAAAGTCAGTATTTTTCAGTTGCTCAAACGTTTTTGAAGTCACCCTCAAGAATTGTCTTCAGAGCTAAAGAAATATAATTTCTTCAGAATCACACCTTATTTTTGATCCAAAACATCTATTTATTCAACATATAATTATTTAGTTCTAGGTACTATTTTAGGTTCTGGAAATTCAATTGAGCAAGACACAGTTATCTTTCTACAAGAATCTTGATTACTTTTTATTATTTAAGAATTTTGGTGACAATTGTCCATTCCCAGAAAATTAAATTTGTTCTCAAAGAATGACTATTTGCTATGATTAATAATATTGAAAATAATACATTGTTATATATTAAAGAACTTTCATAACTATTCCAAAATATGTTTATTAATGGCAATACAGTTGAAATAAATCATTATTTTGCAAGTGACTACAGCGATTGTGAATGAATGAGACTGGGTAAAATACAAATTTAAAAAGTCATTAATATTATTTTACAGTAAACGTCATTTCATTTAAAAGTGTCAAGTAGCACTTTTTTCACGATTTCCTTCAGAACTGGAAACTTTCATAAATAAGGTGAGTTTGAAATGATTTTTGAAGACAGGCAAATACATATAAAAGAAATGAAATTTGGGTAAATTTTTTTTTTCAGAGTGAGAGTTATGAGCTGAGACATGAAAAAATGCAAGGCTTATTTGGTTAGAAAATGTGAGTAGGAGAATAGGATGAAATTGTATCAGTGGCTTTTAATTAAGGGCACATCAGAATTACCTAGGAAACTTTCAAAATATGCCTTCTCTATTCTGATAACCCCTTCAGCAAATTCGAATCAGAGTTCTCTTATTCTGGTCAGCTCCTCATCTCTGGTTTCCCCACCTTACAGACTGAAAGGGTTGAATGTAAATAGTTACCATGCTTTGCTTGCATGAACCGCTTCCCCAGTCAATGGACTTTGGGTGCCAGGTTAAGGCCTTTACACTTTATTCTATTGGCAACTGAGATATATTGTAGATTTTGAACCATGGAATCAAAAGAATAAGGGCTATGTTTTACACAGATCCATATTGCTGGATCCATAGTGCTGGATAAATAACAGTCATGTTGTAAGTTTTTTGTTACAGTGAGGCAATATATTGCTGTTTAAACAAGAATAAGAATTTAATTTGTTGTGTAGGTAAAACTGTAGTAAGATCATGATTTTTTATTGAAAGCTTTTATTAGCTCTGAAAATTTAGATACTTTTTTAGCTTAATTGTTTAAAAGTTGACTGTGAGACTGTGTAAGTAGGTTACTGCCATTATTAGAACTGTTATAAAAGATGGTTATTTTAAGCAAATAGAACAATCACCTGTAAAGCATATGCCCTCAACAGATGAAAGGCCCAACGGATTTCAAATTCATGTACTTTATTACTTAAGTATTTTCTATTGAGAGAGCACCAGTTCAAAGCTTAAGGAAAAATAAAAATAAGTAACACAGTTCAGTTCATATGGTTGGTTTTTATAAACTTATAAATTTGGAATAAAGTAGTGTGGCAGTACCCCTAATTTGTTCCCTAAGCTCAGGCAAGGAACAGATTCTTGGTGCATCAGTTTTTCCATCTATCAGACTAGGATAATATGTCTATTTATTGCATCTCATATGATGATTCTGAAAGTCTTTTCAAATGGTTATTTTCAAATCACATAACCAGACATTGGATAAAGGTTAGTTTTTCATTTATGTATTAGCTTCTTTTACTTTTGTAAAATATCTAAGTTTTATTTTCTGTTGGTTAACACAGTAATGAAAAATGGGTTCATAACATTTGGAACAAATATAAATACTTTAAGTGTAGTAAAGTTTGTAGTATAAATGATTTAATACTAACTAGTCTAGTTACTTGCACTTGAGAAACAGTTGCAAAATAATTACTCTCCCTACATTATGTGAATAAATTAGAAATGTTTGTAAACTGCTTGGCTTTGATCTTAGCCAAAGTACCCATCAGTAGATGAGTGGATAAAAAAGCTGTGGTGCACTTATACAATGGAATACTACACGGCTATAAAAAAGAAGGAACTCTTGCCTTTTCTGAAAGCACAAATGGACCTGGAGATTATTATGCTAAGTGAAATAAGCCAGTTAGAGAAAGAAAAATACCATATGATCTCATTTATATGTGGAATCTAATAAACAAAATAAACTGGTGAACAAAATAGAACCAGAGACATGGATACATGGAGCAGACTGACAGATGTTAGGGGGTCAAGGTAGGGGGAGGATTGGATGAAAGAAGGTGAAGAGATAAGCCAAAGGACATATATGTATAGCCCATGAACACAGACAACAGTGTGGTGATGGCTAGGGCTGGAGTGGGGGTGGAGTGGGAGGAGGGGTGCATGGGCTGGTTGGAGGTGGGGAAAGGGAGGGGGCAGATGGGAGACATCTGTAGTAGTGTCAACAATAAAAATATAAAAAAAAACACACATTAAAATAAGATGACATTTTTTATGTTCAGGAAGAAAGTATATATTTATTTATCCAACAAATATTTTAGCACCCATCATGAACAAGACATTGTTTTAGACACTAGGGACAGCTAGAAGTAGAACAGACAGTAACTGTGGGCCTCACTATGCTTTCAGAATAATAGTGCTTGCTTAATTCTCCTCAATTGTACTTTAATACTTTAAAAATAAAAGTTTGGACAGTTGTGACAGAATAGTATGTGGCCAAATGTATGTTTTCCAGTCCATCGGCATGAGTCCACAGAGCTGTTGATGAGTTCTAGTCACTTATGGAATCTGATGCTTTTGGTTCTATCTCTGCATATATGGTTATAGCCTAATTAAACAGACCAATTCTATATATATAATTTGGTTTAATGGTTACTTCATTAATCAACCATGTTTTATAAAAATGTTTTGAGTATCTTAAAGGAAGAGGCTTTATTTTACCATTTGTGTTGACTTTGGTTCAGAGCATAAAGTCCAATAAAGATATGGCAATTTCCCTCTTGATTTAAGCAATGTGGACAGCCAAAATGGATAAATAAACTGAAATTTCTCAGTGGAACTTAAATTATCTTACTGAACCCATGAATTAAACATAAAAATGTAAGAAATGTCATACTAGAGTAAATCAGTTATCCATAGAACACAGTAGTTTATGGAAAAGCATGGTAGCCATTTACCACGACATTGATCTACATTGAACATTTGTTAGTGATACATTATATATCAGTTTTCCACAAATCAATTTTCTTCAAAGACCTTCTTTGATCCCATTTCTATTTTAAGTAAGTAATATCTCTTCCTTAATGAGTTTTTACCTCTTGTGTATACTTCACTTCCATACTTCAATGACTGTGTAAACTTTACTTTTCAACATACCTTGTAGAGTACACTAATATTTGGAATATGTATTTAGCTTATCCATTTCTTTCTTTCTTTTAAAAATCATATTCTCAATCATGTTTTATCTTTTTTTCATTTGAAGACTACGAATTTTCAACTGATTTTATGTGGAAGACTTTACATTCTTTTGCTCATTTATAATCTAGACTAGTTTCTCTATGATGTCCTTTATGATGACCAGCAATGAGAACTGTGCACACATTTCTAAGGAGAGTGATCACAGGTAATATTTGTTTTATTACCATATAATTATGATGAGCATTTTGTTGACCTCATTGTTATGGCAGCACATTTAAATTGTTGTCTTGAGATAATATGTTGGCTATTCCTTTACTTGATCTCCACTATATTTTGATTTAAATGGATTTCCCAAATTAAAATAATCCTAACACTTTTTACCTTGCTGCAAATCACATATTGAATGTAATATACTACCCTCCCAGCACAGATTCATACTGGAAGTACTTCTGCACTTCTGCACTTTTAACATTCTTTGAACTCTTATAGATTAGTGTATTGACCTATATTTGTTCATTTGCATGTAATTCATCCTTTTAGCAATTCCCTGCAATCTTACTAATAGAAGTTTCTCTTAGCTATCTGCATATATATTGCATCCTGTCTGTCTTGGTAGAGTCTTAATTTCCAGAAAGATAAAGCATATTTGAATGATCTTGTCTTCTCCTTTCTCAATGCCTTCTTCTTGCCTTATTTTTATCCTTGTTGATTTTTGGAGAGTTTTGTCTAAAATACTTATCCATAAATTAAATTGATAATTTCAAATTGATGCATTTGAAATGAATTTTTCTTAACACCTATAATATATAATTTATGCACAGGATTAAATCTTCTATGCATGACACCCAAGTTTATCCCCTTTAAAAGTATTTGTTTCAGCCAGCCTGAATGTGTAGTTTTTACTTGGACTGTATTGAGAACAAATAAATATGAACATTTAATTATTCCTTCAGTAGCAGAATATTTTCTAAATTATGTCAATGTGATATATTAAAAATATTCAGTTTTCAGGAGGACATATTGGAGCTAAATGTGGACTTCTGAGACACTACATTCTCTAATACTGCAAATCATATTTAATGGTCTATATATGCACAGAAATTTTGTACATTCACTATGTTTATGAAACATGCCAAAAAATTCATGTTTAGAGCTTATCTTACCAGAATAGTATTATCTAAAAATGGAAGTTAAATGGCTAATAAAGGAAGTGAGATTGGACACTGTGAACGTTTGTGGCTTGCTCTTAGAGTACACCTCTTCCTCAGGGTACCGGCAGAGAACCACTTTACCTTATATGTGAAGACAGAAACTTACCTTCTATTTTCCTTGAGTAAACATATGGTTACTTCCAGAACTGTTTTAGGACTAAAGGGTATGGAGCTGGTTCAGTGCATTATTAATAGAAAAAGAAAAAAAATCATATCCTTTTTACATTGTCTAAGAAAAATCCAGATAATCTGACATTTGAGAAAAAATAAAAATAAAGACCTGAACCAGAATGAGAATTAGCTCCTGTTCTTGATTGGAGACATTGTTTCCTTTCCTGAGTTTCATGGAATTTACTAAAGAGTATTCAAAACTATCTCATGTGGTTTGTCCCCTCCAGGCTGACATGGCATCATTACATAGAATAACGATGACGTGAGCAAGGTGATTATAAAAGGACACACATAAACTAATCTCTCTTCTCTACAGATGACAGAAATAGAAAGCTTTGAGCTAGAGAGGAAAGGCACACTGTCACTTGTCTTTCCCTCCCAAAGAAGCTGGGACACATTCTGCTCAGCCAACATGTTCCCAGAGGAATGTGATTTAACTTCCACTTTTCACACAGTAAGAAGCAACACTGTAGACCTGTCGGGAGGGTGATGGCAGCCTGGGAGGAATTTGGATAAGTGTTTTCGCTCCAGTGTTTTCATGTGACCTGACTCTCATTCTCAATTTAGTTACATCTTGACCTGGAAAATGTGGCCACGGGGTTGCCTCTCTTCATTTGGCTTACCTTGATCACTGTGTGCACCCCCTTCGCCCCTTACTCGGCCCCCCATGCTACCTCTCCCCCTCTCCCTGGAAACCTACTAATAGAATCTTTCTCTGGATGTCTCCACATGTATTTACTCTGCTTCCCTGTGAAGGGGCTTTACTTCTGGGAGAGGAAAAGCATTTGGGTCCTTGAAATACATAGAAGGAATATCCACCTAAAGCAGCCTAAGCGGTTCCCTACTGCTTTCACCAGATCTGACTGTTCGTATATCTAGCAGCTGTTTAAGAACCCCGTTGTAGTAAAGGAATTAATATTCCCCTCTTCTCCCTAGCTTACCCACCCCCTTCATTAGACGACTGTTTTTATGCATGAGATTATAGACAAGCCTTGGGTGACCTGTTTTTTTATTTTTTTCCTCCCCCCTCCCTCTTTTTTTCCTTGCGGTAAAATAGTGCTGAAGAAAGAGGGCACTAGTGTACAGCCCAGATCGCATCCTTGCACCGTCTGGATTAGAGCTGAGGCGTCTGCTAACCGAGCGTGGCTGCGGTCCTCTGGTGTGGGGACCATAGCGCTGTCTACCCGGACTCAGGTACGTCTCAAGTCCAAATTCTCCAAGCATACTCAGGTGAGCAGAAACCTCCCGGTGGTGAAACCCACCTCTAGTGGCAGACAGTCCCAATCTATGGGATTTTCCTCCTGGTCCCAGGGGCATCCTCGCTTATTTATTTATTTATTTTTTAGTCTTGCATCCCTGGAAGCGTCGGAATCCATGGATGCCTGGGTTGTCTTCCTCCTTTTGCCTGCCTCACCCCACACGCTTCTTTAGCTCCTTTATTCTCCGACTCTCACCTTGAGAAAGGAAGCCGAGCAGGGACGAGAGAGGGAGCCAACTTCAGCCCCGCGGGCGGCTGGAATTTGGCGCCTCTGTCCCCAGAAGCGGTCGGGTTTGAATATACTTGCGAGAGCACTGATTGCAAAAGGAAGGGAATGAGGATTGAAGGGTGGTGAGGAGGCGAGGGGAGGTGTGTATATGTGTGTGCGTGTGTGTCTGGGTGAAGAATGCAGTGGTGGTGGGGGGCGGGTTGAAAGAGCGAAGTCTGGGGCGGGGGGTGTGGGCTGTCACAGAATTACAACTCGTTGGTCAGAGCATCAAGCTCCGGGCTCTGCCTGGGGAATGTCTGGGTACCTGAACCGAACGCTGTCCAGGGTTCTGAAGGTGGCAGGGCTGGGCTTCGGGCTCGAGAGCAACCGGGAAGCTCGGTTCCCTTTCTAGCAACTATACATAGCCGAAGGTCCCCACTTAGGCGAGTGCAGGGGCCCCTCCGCCCCTCCCTCCATCCCCCATCGCAGAAAACAGTTTACCTTATGTACACCCTTTCTCCCTGAACATCTACTGTAAGCCTGACTTCTTGGGGGCGGGGTATGTGTACCAAACTCCGACGTGCGGAGACTTTACCAGGCATTGCCTTAGTAACTAATATGGATTTCAAGCTGGCACATTTATATTTACTACTTGTGTGGTACGTTAGTGTCTCTTCAACCCCTTATACTAAAGTTAATTGTGCATTCCTTGTTGGCGTTCATTTTGAAGTAGCGCTTCTACCTTCATAATGAAAGAGTTTCCAAATTTCTTCTGGAAAAAAAAGTTGATCTTTTTAAATCCTGAAAGTTCTCTTAGAGTGAAAAATCTAGCTCATCTTCTGTCCCCCCCCCCAACCCCCCAAATCAGTAAGCATAATGGGTGTTTGAGGACCGGGAAGAGACTTGTGGCTGGGAGAGGGGGCAGGTCGGTGTGGCTCTGCGCCTCTCAGGACAGATGAGGGCACCGGGGACGGAACACATCACCTTCCGCCTGGAGCAGAGCTGCCTCTCAAGCTTTCCCTCCAGCCGATATGGTGATGTGCTGAAGTGAATTGGACTGGGCAACTATTAACATCACTGACCCCTGAGTTTTGACACATGTGATAACGGAGCTTTGATTTTCTTTTTCTCTTGTAGGCACCTTCCAGCTCACCGCTGCCACACGACGTCCACTGTACCCTTGATCAGTTTACCTTGGTGCACAGGTGAAGAAAGGGGACTCGAATCCTCCTAGAAACGCCTCCTGGGAGTGGAGGTGGTTGTGGAGGACCAGGAGCAGGAGACGGAGGGGAAGGTGGGGGTGGTGCAGGCGGCGAAAACATTTGAAGAGCGGCGCTGGCGAGCGGGACCCAGCCCGGAGAGGCAGGCGTGGGGCGTCCCGCGGTGCGCGCTCGGAGCTGGCTGCCGGGACCAGCGTGGGGACGTGGCTGGTCAGCTGTTGACCGCCTCCCCATCACAATGGTCCGGCTCCTGTTGGTTTTCTTCCCAGCGATCTTTTTGGAGATGTCTCTTCTCCCCAGAAGCCCCGGCAGGAAAGTGTTGCTGGCAGGAGCCTCATCTCAGCGCTCGGTGGCCAGAATGGACGGAGATGTCATCATTGGGGCCCTCTTCTCAGTCCACCACCAGCCTCCGGCCGACAAGGTGCCCGAGAGAAAGTGTGGGGAGATCAGGGAGCAGTATGGCATTCAGAGGGTGGAGGCCATGTTCCACACGTTGGATAAGATCAACGCGGACCCGGTACTCCTGCCCAACATCACCCTGGGCAGTGAGATCCGGGACTCCTGCTGGCACTCCTCCGTGGCTCTGGAGCAGAGCATTGAGTTCATCAGGGACTCTCTGATATCCATTAGAGATGAGAAGGATGGACTCAACCGATGTGTGCCTGACGGGCAGTCCCTCCCCCCAGGCAGGACTAAGAAGCCCATTGCGGGCGTGATCGGCCCGGGCTCCAGCTCCGTAGCCATTCAAGTGCAGAACCTGCTCCAGCTCTTCGACATCCCCCAGATCGCATATTCCGCCACAAGTATCGACCTGAGTGACAAAACTTTGTACAAATACTTCCTGAGGGTTGTCCCTTCTGACACTTTGCAGGCAAGGGCGATGCTTGATATAGTCAAGCGTTACAATTGGACCTATGTCTCTGCAGTCCACACGGAAGGTAGGCATTGCATTTGGGGAAAAAAGGTACCGAGAAAACCAGGGCATTGCGTGATGTGTGTTTGGGATCATAGTATCTTCCCTGTTGGTAGTTATTATTATTTTTTAGCTCTGTGGGGAACAGGCTTTACCTGTCTCTGCACAGGCCCACCCAGACATTGCCCCTAATCTGGTATAATTATAATGTTGGAAAACTGTGTCTCCTCGTGTTTTGGAGGATAGTAGGAGCCTGAAAGATGCCAAACTCTCCATCAACAGTGTCCAACGATAGATTTGGGACTCACATGCTTGTGACCCCTCATTTTCTGAGTTTGTGTTTGGAAGACTTATTTGCCCAAGGTGGCATCCCACTCTTAAGTGACTGGCTCCGGTTTTTCAAGCTAAATAGAAAATTCCATGTGAGCAATTAGACAAAAAATTCACTGTCCCCTAAATTGGTACTAAACACTTTATCTTGTCTTGAACAGCTCGAGGTGCTTCTTTGTCTTAATGTGTCCCTTATACAGCACGACTTACCTGTGAATGGTGGATTAATGCACTCATCTCCCCCAGCATATCAGACACTGTATTTTAACTTCTGGGGTCCCTTAGGTATAAAGGAAAGTTAAATAATTTAACTTATTTATTTATTTTCTTCCTACTACATATGTTAAAACTTTCCATATGTTTTATGAGAAATAACACTGATCACCTCTTGAATTTGAGTTTTGGTTTGTAGTCTTTTTCTTTTAACACAATGGCTGCTCACTGGAATTTAAAGTTAGACCAATTATAAATTATGAATAAAAGGATAGTAGATATCAGGTTTAAAATGGCTTAAAAAAATAAAATAGAATTACCTGAGGTTAAAACTTGGATATGTATAGTCTTATAGACATGAATTCTCAAAAACTTATTTATATAAAGATTTTCTTTACTCTCTTAATCTTAGCTTATATACATATATTTTTTTTTTTTTGGATAAAATGCGACTTTTGAGTCATCTTCTCTTAACTCCCTTGTTAGGTGTATGAAGAAAATGAGACCCTGGTTATGCATTAATGTCCCAGACAATTTACCTGTATATGCTGGTATATGAAGAGAATCTTGAGGGTATTGCTGCATTCATATTTCTTAATATAAAAATTTTAAAAGAAAGGTCACCAGCATGACTTCATATTCTTTTAACAGTCACACAATATTCAGTTGCTAGTGTGAAGTCTGATGATAGAAATTAAGAATCACATCTGCTGAAGTGTTTATGGTTATATGGTTATTGTTAATGGAAAGTGATGTTTTACTTTATAAAGGGAGCAGAGTTTTCATGACAAACATTTTAAAAAATGTGGAATCATACCTTATAATTTGACTTTGCTTTAGAAAAAAAACTTTATCCTTCAATATTGTGACTTCTAACAACTGACTAGTGTTTCTGAATCTTGATTTTTAATAGTGAGCTGCATACCTCTTTATCAACAAAAATCTCATTACTTTTTCAAGATGCAAATTTAAGTTCAATATTAATCCCTTACATTTTAATGTTTAATGTTAATTTCTTACATTTTAATGTTTAATATAGTTTCCTCTAGGGCTTAGATAAAACATCTTGAAAGCACAAATTAAAAATAGTTAATTATCAGCATTAAAGAGATCTCTAAGGGAATGGCAAAATCTAGATTGAATGTGGTTTAATTAAATATTTAATAATTTTCCCTCCATTGAACTAGGTAATTGATTATAGGTATTAGAAGTGTAAATCCCTCCTTCAAGAAGAAGCACTGCTTCCTCATTTTTATTCAGTAGTTTTATTTTTCATATTTTATTACAATCTCATTTTTGGGGGGTGAAGAGAGGTTGAGAAAAGGCTCCCCTCTTCCTTTTTTCAATCTGTTTTCCAGTTGCATCACTTTACTAAAAATAATATCTAATAGTGGATTGCTTTCTGACAACTACGATGTTTTTTTAAAAATTAATTGGACTTGTGTTTGCCAATTCTGTTGAGGAAAGGCACATATTAAAATTTCACCCTTGCATTAGTTTGGACTTTGTTTCTCTTCTGCCTTCAGACTGATGTTGTGTGGCAGAGATAATGTCTCCATACTATTACAGTAGTTGATTCCAGACTAGATTGTGTTCATAGAACATAGAGATCACTTTGGTGTCTATTTTATAACCAAGAGATAATGCCATTTGCGTTACCTTTTATATATGATATCTTATTTTTCTCAAACAAAATGTGTTTCTTCTCTTATTAGACTTACTATCTGTGGAAACTAAATTGCTTTTTTTTTTTTTTCTATCTGCAAAGGAGTATCACAGCCTCCTCTGTATAAACTCCAACTGAAAATTTGTTTTTCCCCAGGCTCTGCCCTCCTCCTTCTCTGGGACCCATGGTAGACTGGCCTGCAGGCACTTTCTTGTATCATTTAGTCATTTTCCTGTTTCCAGACTGATGGGGTCCCCTACTGGTGACAGTTCCTTGTCAGAAAACAGCTAAGACCACATATCAGTGTTGCTTCTGCCATCTGGGCTCTATTCAGGAAGGAAGTCAGTTTGTCTGGATATTAGCAATTTGGATCTTAGAAATTCTGGAACCTCCAGTGACCTTCACCTCTCCTTTCCAAATCAGCCATTCTCTAATTTATAAAACAAAACAAAACAACAACAAAAAAAACAAACAAAAAGAAATTGTGAGATTTACCATCACAATTTCTTTTACTAGGAGTTAATCTAGAACAGTTAATATCAAAATAACTAAGTGACTAGACTAGTGTACTTCATTTCTATGGTTAACTTTGATAGATTTAAAATCATAGATGGAGCACCCCATTCTTTGAATGCCCCAGTTGTTTTTATATCCCTTTATTTCATTTTATGTCTGTGTTGAACTTAGAGGTATTTTCTGGTTTTGCTTCTTTCACCAGCTAGAATGCAGTTGTTGTCTTTTTTGTGTACTTTTAAATTTTCTATCATGCCATTTGTGCCACACTTGTCCTCTGGTCATGACAACTGTCAGTTGACCTGACATAAAAGTTACCTGCAATAGGCTCTCCAGAAAGTGTTTGGATTGGTTCCTCAGGGGATATTGAAAGAGGATCTGCCACGGGTGGGGGAACTGAAGCAACAGAGCTTTATCCACAAGTAAAAATCGAATACACTTTGAAGCAAGCTGCTTACCTGGAATGTGTGTCTTTAAATATGCTAAGCATACATTACAAAAATTGCCTCCTTCTGTGAAGAACGTCTCGGCCAAGGACATTGTATTCCATCCTTCTGGCGAAATGCATATTCCCTATTAAACATCAAATTTATCATTCTGAAGGATTATAAAAATAATACTAAAAATAATTCTAGTTGATTAAATTCAAAGTACTGGACAAGTCCAATGAAATATATGATTTGAGTTTGTAGCTTCAAAAAAATTTTTTTGGATTGGGTACATTTTCATTTATTTTAAGATTTTCTCTCTTAGTATTTAGTCTCATAGTGTCAGAAGAGTATTGATATGATAAGGGGTTTAGTGATGTTACTTTCCTTTTGAAAATGTCCACTGTAAGGTGCCCCCCCTTTTTTTACAATTATGTTTTCATTGTGGTGTACCTTTTTTTTTGACATTTGCTTATGTTTTATATAAAATAAGTTTTTGGGGACTTCTTTTCAAAATCCAATTATTTTCTTCTCAAAAGCTTTTTTCTATTAAAACTCACTTAAAATGTCTAATGGCATCAGAGGAAAATCCTCCTAAGTCATAAATACATCAGTTAACTATTACTTTAGCTAATGCAATTACATATAAGATTTTTATTTCTAATAAATATATTTCCTATCTACACACCAGTAACTTTCTTTATAACTTTCTTAGCTTGATTCAAACCTGTTTCACAGTAAGTTATCTTAATAAATTGTTGTATTTTATCACAAAATAAGGAATCGGAGTGTCTTGAAAGGTTATTTAGGCCAATCAATTAAAGATGCTTAAAACACCACTATTACATCTTTGCCAAGAAGTTGTTCCCATTTGCTCTAAGTTTCTAAATTGTGATTAGGGTTTCTAATGAGAGGGGAAGAATATAGGACTTAACTGCAGAAGCAGAATTTCACCTGACTATTAGTCAGTTTTGCTATATAATGACCTATCTCTCTGAAATTTTGACCAATTCTCCATCGACTACTGGGATTCATTCCTCTTCTATGAGATATTTGCATCAATGAACCCTCTCTCTTTTATGCCATGCCTCCCCAGTTTCCTCACCCCTGTATTTCAGTTTTTAGTTTCCTCCTCTTCATAGATAACTCAAGTAGATCTTAGCTCAATGATTATCCAAAAGTTCTTTTAAAAGTATGTGCAGATACTAGGTCGTATCTCCTTCTTTTTATGTTTGAACAGTTTATTATTATTATTATTATTATTATTATTATCTAAGAGAAGGACTTTGTATTTGGTTTCCTTTTAAATATAAACTTATTAGTTTAAATATGCCTCATTAGTAAGTTCTGGGATTTTGATTATTTAATTTACCTTAGCATTCAAGCTTTGTGTTGTCAGGATTTAATTATGTACATTAAAACTGAGTAAGAGAGGGTCAAGTATATAGCCCCAAACCTGTCACCAGCAGACTCCCTGGCTAACTCTGGTGGTCACTCAGCCTGTTCTGAATTCCCTTTGCAGTGTGATTGTCCATTACATACTGTACCTCTTTCTAGATAAATAAATAAATATAAGTTTAAATGAAAAGCCATCATAGCAGATATCCAATTCTAAATGAAAATTTACTGTACCAAACAAGGTATATAAGAGATTTGAAAACTTGATCTCATTTACTAAGTACTTTATATTCTAAAGGGAGTATAGTTTGGACACAGGTAAAACAAGTAAAAATGAATCATTACAGTATAGACATTTAAAAACAGGACTTTATATAATTTAGAGAATACTAAAAAAATATTGCTGAGTATATTTAGGTAGAAAAAAGGGAATTTTTATTATTGTTTTTGACTATGGCATTTGTAAAAGTTAGAAGCTATAGTAAGAATGTCCCCACTGGGGATAAACTAAGCAGGTCTGCTTGGCTGGAGTAGAGAGTGTAGGCCAGGAACTAATAATAAAGATATCAACTCAAATGTGGGTTCTTATCATCTGTGATTTTGTGACTCTTTATTGATATTAAGGACAAATAATGGAGAATCTTAAAGTTTGTGCCAAAGAGTTTTAGTTTCAAGAAATATATGTCCAGGCAGAGTTTGATGTGATGCAAAAATAACTAGAAGAACGTAAATTCTAACTGAAATGTGTAAGGGAGATACATTAGATGGGGAGGGGGAAAACTAACTTTGAAAAGGCTAATTATTGTAGAACTCTAGGTACTGGGTTATTAAAGTATTTGGGAAGAATAAAAGGTGTTCCAAAGGAATACTTTATGGGAGAATTTGTTGTAGCAAAGAGTTAGGGACAAGAAGGGGTCAGCTACCTTAAGTTTTGCAATACTGGAGGACCAGAAGGATTTTGGTGTAGTTAATACATCTGTGATATGTAGGTTTCCAAACCTTGATCTTTTAGGTTTAAACAGCATCGGCTTAGATTTGATATGTTAAATTTGATGTGAACTTTGGCTAAGAGCACATACATTATTAGTAAGAGAGGGTGTTTGAACAAAAGAAAAGCCAGAGATAGTTGTGAGATTCTCTATTTGTGACTAAAACAAAAAAGTGTTCATATCCAAATAATCCTTGTTTATCCAGAACCTTGATTCCCCAGCTGACTTCCCTGGGAACTTGAGAGCTGACCTCTTTAAACTCCAACCTTTTACATTTTAAACATTTCACAAGGTGATTGTTTCAAACTGTATTATATGGTTTCCGAACTTCTTTTAAAGCAATTGCTTAATTTAATAGTTACTTTTTCTTGAATATACAAAGTAATCAGTATAGATATCAATTTTTCCATGTGCTAGAATACACATGGTAATTCTTGAAGCTAGTAGAAAAATATAACCATTTATTTCTACCACAAATGGCCCCAAATTGCCATACGTTTGAGTTTTTATATTTATTTTGTCCTATATTGGTTAGACTTATTAAATTTATTTTCTAAATCATATAATCAGTATTTAGTGAAGAGCTACTATGTGCAAAACATTAAGGTGAAATGCAAAGATGAGAAGGTGACCTTTATTATTTTCAGAAAGCTTAAACTTTTCTTAATTTTTCTGTCCAACCATCAATCACTCTGTGACTTCACTTGCCTTGGAAAAAATTTTATAAAGAGCTGGCCTGCATAGGGTAGATGGCGGTGGCAACTTCTATTTTATGTTTCTATCATGTGGCTTGCCAGTTGCCAGTCCTCTTTAGGCACTAAAATTTTTATCCTAGTGATCTATGGAGCCAATATACAATGACTGTTTTATGGCTTTTTAATAACTTTCTGGACAGTGGCAATCACCATAAAGAGATTTTTCAGAAGCCATGTTTCCAGCAGGCCCTTTAGTGAGACCACAGAGGGTTGGGAGACCATAGGCAGTTTAATGAGCACCTTAAGACCACTGCAAAAAACAACTCACAGTGCACACTGTTCTGATATGAGATTGGAAGCAATATCTCAGCAGGAGATGGTTGTCAGTTTTCAGGGAAGCTGTAGTTGAAAACCAGAGTCAAGCTGAGACATGAAGCCTTGTCAAAATGATATGCTGACTTATCCATCAAAGAGCTACCGTTAGATTTTAAATCTATATAGAAGTATTCATGTAATTTATGTGTGCCAGTTCTACTTATTTTTATGCCTAATTGTTTTCTATGAATTCCCACAACATTTTAAATATTAATTTACATGAAAAATTGTAATTTTAATTTTCTTCAGTCTCATGGGAAGTTTGCTTTCTTAAACTTAAGGCACTGTGGTACCAAGTATAGCACTGATGTTTTTATAAAGAGAACTTATTGGCTCAAGCAGAAACTTGGTGATCAGAAATCCTCACTGATTTAAGATTATCTATTTTAGTCACTTTATGACCAACAAATTGTAGATTCAAAGCAATTATTTAAAAGATTCAGATAATAGCCGTCACTGTCAATTGAAATGCAAGAAGATTTAAGGGAGCAGTTCTTTATCACCAAGTAATTTATTTTGCTTCCTAACTAAGACATGGCCACTTAATAAACACATATGTCTATTATGGTGCTACAAAACCATAAATGAAAAGAACAACAACTATTATTAGTAGTAGTACTTTTATTATTATTATCCTCAGGAGTCCCATAGTCTGTTGGAGGAGACATAGAACTATACAGGTAGTTATGGACTCATGGGTTACAAAAAACTACATTTAATCACTTTTTAAAAATAAATACACCAAAGACAATGGGAAGTATTTATTTTCATCTCAGTTTTATTTGTAAAATGTAAAGGATAATTGTTACCATATGATTTACCTAACATCAGTGTTTCAGAGAACAAGGAGATGGCATGTATAACTAGCTTTCATCTGTTCTTGTTAAGCTGTCACCAAAAAGATAAATTCTTAAGGTATTAGCTCTTTTTAACTGATGAATATTGAGTAAATTCATGAAATTAGTTAACCAGGTATAAGTTATTTACCCTAAAACCTAGTAACATAAGATAAAAATGAAATTCATTGTTAAAATAAAAGTTCAGCATTTGCCATAGCTTTTAGAAAGAATTCTCATGTTCCAAATGAGAGAACAAAGGCCCAGGGAAATAAAAACGACTTGCCCAAGACCATAAAATTTGTTAGTATGTTAGTATCAAAGGCAGAACTAATACAACTTCCCTGTGAGATACTTTCTTAAATCAAGGTTTGTTTTTAAGTCACATGACCCACCCTCACACATTCCTCTTTCCTGTGAGGTTTTATCATCCAGTCCAGTTATATTCTTCCCAACTTTGCTGCTGTCATTTAGCAGCTTCTAGGAAACTCTTCTGTCACTGAAAATGCATTCTTATTGCTGATGGTCTTCCTTTCAGTGTTGATTCTTTGCCATACATTGGGGCGATTGTAACATTCATGTGTGTCACCCGTGGATACCTATCCTCACAGTTCATTCATCTCAACTCTGTGTCCCTCGCCTCCTCTTCAGCAGCCCACCCACTATGACCATGATCTGGCATCTTGGCAGCATCAAAAACTGTCCCATCTCTGAACTCGTAAACACTAGAAAGCCTCTGCACAATAGCAGCTTCTTCTCTTCCACTTCTCTTGCTCCCATCTTGCCTGCTTCCCACATTTCCCTGGAAAGTCTGGATCAAGCAATTTTCTCATTGATCTAATTTCTCCTGTGGATCTGAGCAACTCTGACCCCATATTTATGGTTGTTACCATGTTGTAATAAAGCTCCTTTTCCAGAGAAAATGAACTTCCAACTTAAAAATGATTTAAAGTGGCTACACTACATAAAACTCTAGTTGAGGAGATTATAAGTTTGCTATTTTTCTGTCAGCCCCTTGAGTGCAAAAAAATAAAGACCAGAAAAGAGCATTTTTTTTTTTTTAATGTAAGAGGAAAGGATCTCATGCCTGTGAGGGCTATGATCAAGAGTGGCACAGCATATTTGCTCAAACAGCTCAGTGGCCTCATTTATACAACCAGGGGTGCCGCACAGTGGATAAGGATAAAACATTAAGAAAGAATGACTAAAGTTGAATTTCAGGGGTCAGGGATAAGATTGACCCAAAGGGTTAATGGAATTAGCCATACTTAGAGAGTCATTAGGGTAAAATATACAAAAACAATCCCTTACGTTTATTATAAAGATGAGATGAGATGGAACTGTGTATAAAACTAGATACATGTAAGATGTTATTATCATTGTCGGACTACTCTAACCTTAATTTAGAAGATGTCCTTAGTCTAGGTGAGCCTGTGTGAAATAAATACAGAAATGTTCTGGGGCAAGGTGTGAAAATAAAAAGAGAAGATGTATATCTTGCATATTTGCTCATTTGAACAGCACATCTGGACCCCTTTTCTCTCCTTTCATAGCAATTGCACCCATAGCACATAGCCCTAAGTGAAAAGTCCTCTGGCTGGACAGCTTCTTCTACAGTTATTGCTGGACACTCCGAGGCAGTTTCCTCTGTTCTCTCTGGTGTTCTGACACATTTTTAATTTGTATGTTATAAAGAGTACAATAAAAAGATCAATAAACCAATTGCTGGCAGTATGTTCAAAAGGAGAAATTGCTTACTATAGAATTTAAAAGGTAATATGAGGATATGGAAACAGTGGAAACAACCATAAACAAATAATATAATCTTTTCCTGAATAAATATACTATTATATCTTCACTTTTTGGTCAACAGGTATACCTCTGTTGGTAAGGAAGAAAATATGTTCAGATCTCTATCTTAATAAACAAATGTTTAGTGAGCACCTTCTCTGAGCCAGACCCTCTGCTATGATTACTGATGATCAGAGATAGATGAACTATAATCCCTCTATCAAGAAGTTCACTGTAGCCCTGGCTGGTTTGGCTCAGCGGTTAGAGCATCGGCCTGCAGACCAGAGAGTCCCGGGTTCAGTTCCTGCTAAGGGCACGTACCTCAGTTGTGGTTTATCCCCGGCACTGGTTGGGGTCATGTGGTTGGCAACCAGTCGATGTGTCTCTCTCACATCGATGTTTCTCTCTCTCTCTCCCTCACTCTCTCCCTCCCGCTCTATCTGAAGATAAATGCAAAAATGTCCTCAGGTGAGGATTAAAAAAAAAAAAAAAAAGAAGTTCACTGTATAATGATAACCAGTCAGTTTGATTAATGTAATCATAGGAACAGGTATGCCTAGGTCAATAAGGGGCAATCTGTCAAGCCAAGGGATTTAAACTCTATTTTATAAGCATTGTGATCCAGTGAAGAGTTTTAAACAGTGAAGAAATGCAATAGATTTACATTTTGGAAATGGGTCTTAGAAAACTTTGGAGAAGACAGATTAAGAAAAGGAGTCAGATTGGAAGCTAAAACACAGTTGGTAGGCCATTGGTGGTTGTAGGAGTATTGGAGAAAAGGTCAATTTAATACTCAACTTAGTCAAGAGACGATGAGAGTTTTACTAAAAGAAGAGTCTATGGGGGTGGAAAGGAGAGAATTGACAGCCATTTAGTAGGGAGATTAGGATTTAGTGATTGATTGGTTATAAGAATCAAGAAGAAAGAGAAATCAAGAATCACTCCCAGGTTTCCATTTTGTAGAAAAAAATGGGGAAGAAAAGAGGAAGCACAGATTGGGGAAACCTGAATTTTAGACTGGTTGAATTTGAGGTACCAATGGGACAATGACGTTGAGAAATCTCATCGGTCAAAGATGTAGAAAGAAAGGTCAATTTGAGATTTTTTTCAGCAAATAGCTGCAGTTAAAACCAGAAGAGTAGATAGATTGCCAAGGGAGAGCAGATAGCATGAAAAGAAAGGGCCTTGCTTGAATAGGAGAAGGCTTTCCTTTGGGTGGTGATGAGTTTGGGGAAGAGGAGAAAGGTTTGAAAATAGCATTTGGTAACCTTTGTTTTCTCAAGAAATGAGGGGGATGGAAAGGGAAAGGAAGCAGGTCAAATACAAATAGAGCAAATTTTCAGAGGGCCCAAATGAGATTGGAAACCATGCAATTTCTACTAATATCTGTTCATATTATTTTGATATTTTCACTAGTGATGTACAGCCCCAACACAAATGAGGAGTCTTAGCTTTCATAGCAGTTCATTAACTTGGCCACCTGCTGGCCTGATGTCCAAAACACCAAGATCTTTCTTTAGTTAATTACATAGGATACCAGGTGCTCACAAGAGATCATATCCTAGAATTATCATTTGTTCAGCTTTTGTCACAAGGCCTGATGAGGGAATTGATATTTAAGAATATCATCTAAGAGATCATTATCATCTAAGAGATCATTCTTAAATATTAACTGATATTTAAGAATATCAGTTAGCATAACATTAAGTTTTCATAATACTACAGACCTGATGTTTTTTTACTTTTTGAAGATGTGCCTTTTCTAAATTGCACTTTAATATTGTCTTTTTTATTTCTTAAAGGTCAGAGGAAAAATTGAAAATGTAAATAATGTTTTATAATTTTCACCTATTTTTGTTAAATTCATGCCTATTATGTTGTTCAATGCCCCTTGTGTAAAGTCCATTGTTAAAAATTCTCTTTAGATTTTTTTTTAATCCTCACCTGAGGACATTTTTCTATTTATCTTCAGATAGAGAGAGTGGGAGAGACAGGGAGAGAAAAGGAGAGAGAGAGAAACATCGATGTGAGAGGGACACATCAACTGGTTGCCTTCTGCACGACCCTGACCAGGGTTGAGGATGAACCGCAACTGAGGTATGTGGCCTTCGCTGGAATTGAACCTGCGACTCATTGGTCCATGGGCCAACACTCTACTGCTGAGCCAAACCGGCCAGAGCCTCTTTAGATTTTAATACCATGAAATCATTTACCTTTCTTGAAGAATTTACATGTTTCATCTTTTTTTTCTTTATTGATTTTTAGAGAGAGAAGAAGGGAGAGGAAGAGAGAGAGATAGAAACATTGATGAGAGAGAACACTGATTGGCCACTTCCTGCATGCCCCCCAATGGGGATTGGGCCCACAGCCTGGGTATGTTCCCTGAACGGGAATCAAACCTGTGACCTCTTGGTGCATGGGTTGACACTCAACCACTGAGCCACAGTGGCTGGGCCTCATGTTTCATCTTAATAGGTACTGAGAGTATTGTGTCTTCCGTTTTTCTCTTTGCCTACCAGGGAGCTCAAAACTAAATTTAATGCTCAATCATAGAAAATGTTTAGATTACATGTGTAGGTGTTAGCTTCTTCCACCTCACTTCAACAGCATTATTTCATACTTTTTAATAATTGCAAAATTTCTCAACTTCATTTTAGGAGGAGACAGGATATTAGTATATATGAAAATGCAACTTACCCCATTGTAGGTACAGATCCCCGCTGAAGTTTTTGTATGTTATTATGGTTATGACAAGCTGAGAGTTGTTTTTTTTTTTTTTGTAACTGTGAAAGGTGGTGGTAGGGGGTGTGGAGGTTATTCTAAACCCATAGTTGAATATAGTAAAGATAGAAAAAAATATTTCTATGTATTTGATGTGTACAGAATAGTCCTTGAGCATTGATCATGTACTAGGGGAGAATCATGTCCCTTCAATTAGTGAAAAAAGTCCTTCCTCTGTCTCAGAGATGCTCTACCCGTTGCTGTCTTTTCCTTCTTCAGTGCATTTTGGGGTCTGCTATGTGGCTTTGCTGGGATATTTTGCCTGGTTTGGCAGGGGGTGGTGTGGATGAAACACTCTCCTCTGCGGTCAACGCTGAGCAGGGCTGCTCTGCCTCTAACTCATAACAGCCTCTGTTCCTATTTCTCCTCTTCTTATCTTTAGAGAAAAATAAATCTGTTTGTACAGTGACTGTTCAGCGACAAATGGAGAGGGACCTTGCTTTTTACCAACTTCCTAACTTTTCCTGATATCCTCATCATGTCCCTTGCAAACCATAATTGCTTATAGCCTGGTAGCTGGTTTTGCTGAGTGTTCCCGGCAGCTCAGTCAGTACCTGCAATGATGTCCTCTATTTCTTTCTCCTTTGAGCAAAGGTCAACATGATTTAACTTGGGAAACTGAGATTGATGCAGGATGAGACACCAAAAAACACCCACTATCTCTTAGTATAGGTGGTCATTCCATCACAGACAGTAGAGGGAGGCCCTATGCATTGATATATGTGAAGGATGAATTACCCTTTGTTTTCAGCTAGAAATGCCAGATTTGAAACTGTGAAAAGGCAAATTTTATTTTTTTCTTCTATGTTGGCACATGCTGAAGAAAACCTTAACATGTAATTTCCTTGATATGTCATTTTAAAAGTAAAATTTTACTTGAAACAAGTTCTTAAAATTGAAAAATATTGAGTGAGTGATTAATTTTTGAAGTGCTTATCTTCTCCCTTTCAGGAGATTATTTTTAGGCTCTCCTAGAACAGTGATTTTCAAACTTGAGAATGCATACTGATCACCCAGGAAACTGGTTAAATCACAGATTCTGATTCCATAGGCCTGGGGAGGACCCGAGAGTCTGAATTTTTGCTAGGTTCTGAGGTGGTATGGATGCTCATGGACCATAATGAGGGCAGGATATCTGCAAGCCCCTTCTAATAATGTACTTTTTATGATGGTGTATTGCACATGGTTTCTCACACGTTTATGAATTATTCCCTTTGGTGTCATTTGTATATGTCTCAAGGCAATGTTCTATGCTCCTGAAATAGGCAAAGAATGGCTTTTGAAATGTGCATATTTAGAAAATTGTACTAAAGATGTTTAACTATTAATTTCTTACATTCAATGACTTTTTAAAATATGCATTAACTAGCCCAAATAATTGCTGAATGTAGTAGCATTGTATTAATCAAATTTCTGGTGACATGCATGCCTTCTAGAATATTCTGCCCCGGTAGAATATCTCCCCTATGGGAAGTAAATTTCTGGAGAGTGGGATCATTGTTTTGTTTTGTTCACTGATGTACCCTGAGCAATTAGAAAAGTGCTTTGCACAAAGTAGACACTCAATAATTATTTGTTTAATTGATGTAAGTAAGGAAAGCTTTTGTTTGGATTGCTTTTTTTTTCTGCCTTAGTAAGGGGTTTGATGATTTAAGAGCTTGCAGGCTTCTCATCAATTCTTATTGCCTAGCACTATAAATGTAAATGAAGCAAGATAGTAAACTAATTATTCAATTTCCAAGAACCAACAACCTTGGAAATCTTTTTTTTTTTTTTTTACTAAATTCTTCATAAATAATTTTTCTTTTTACTTGCTTCTTATAGTAGTTGAATAAAGCAAAGAAAATCTGTATTAATTTTACGTTTCATGGGTAAACTCCTCTTAATAGCCATTTAGCCTTTTACCTTTCTAATAATTGAGGAAAAGTCACTAAATTTACAATCAATTAAATCTCTCAGGTTGTTATATTTTCTGATTTTCTTCCTTTTTGTGAATACTGGTGTCCGGTACTCTCTGTTCTCCCTTAGACTTTAGTGCCCAGATGAAGTGGGATGTGTTCTGAGTGGGAGAACCGGGTTTGATCTCACTTCCTCCATCAGCTACCCCTGTGACTCCAGACAGATCACTGTACCACTTTAAGTCTGTCTTCTCGTCTGCAAGGTGTTGTCATATCCTCCTTCCAGACCACCATTATGAACCGGTGTGGAACTGCTAGTGTACTATTACATTCTACTGTCGCTGATATTATGTTCTCATTTTGATTTTTTAACAACTGCCTCCTGGACTCTGCTTTTCATAAGAGTTATAGGCAACCATTTCTACTTAGCCTTTGTTTAAAATTATATTGTGTTGAAGGCAATATTTATCTAAGTCCCTGATTTGAAAGCAAAAATTAGAGGTTAGGTGACTTGCCTGAGGCTGCACACAGATAGTTAGTTCAAGAAGGACCTTCACTGTAGTTCAGCTTTTCCATGCTATCACCCATGAAGCATCTCCAGACATTTACCTTTATGTCCTCATATGCTTTGTCCATTCTCTGATTTTCTATCACCCTTAGTCTATGTTGGCTAAAAGGGAAAGCCCCAGCTTCGTATCAATGGGCCAACCAGTTAATTCATTTATGCAACAGATATAGATCCTACTAATCACCCAGCAGTGTGCTGGGCATCAGACATAAAAAATGAATCCAGGTTTCAGATGTCAATCAAGTTTGGTAACATAGGCAACTATCCATAAGAAATTATACAGATATTATATTTAAAGTAAAAATATGATGTATGAGAATATTTAGAAGATATGATTATACAGTACAATAATATTATCTATGTTTCCAGACTTTATGGAAATCCTGTAGTCCTTGCTATTGCTTATGATCCAGAGGAGAGATAGAGAAATAATTATTGCTGTCTCACCACGTGGATGAGTGTGGAGGAGGAGAGGGTGTGGAAGTTCAAGGAGGGTAAGATCACTTCTAGGTGGGGACATCAGGTCTCTTGGAATAAGTGGCATTAGAACATGTCTTGGATGCTTGATAACCTTGCCAATGAAAATCTAGATGGCAAAAGAATTTCCCATAAAGGAAATCATGTACATAAGGGCTCTGAACCAAAATGCTAACTGATATACTGCAAGGAATGGTGAACTGTTTAACTTCTCTGGAGTAGAAGCTACCTAAAAGGGAGTAGTGGAAGAATTGATTGAAAAGTAGACACAGATGTCAGAGTTCTGAGAATGTCAGAGTTTGAATTAATCTTCTACCTGATAGTTTAGTCAAAATAGAGTAGACCCTCTTTTGCAAATTTCTTCCAAAGACTGATAAATAGGGAGTTATTTTTATCCTTGCCTGCCCACTCATTTTTCCCCCCTGCTTCTTTTTCTCCCTCCTTGTAAAATTTGTGCTAGAAAGCGACACTTTTGTAGGAAAGCCACCTTTCTTGTGTGTCTGGCAAAATATCATTAATATATCCATTTATATTTCCAAATATTTGATTATAAGAAGTATACTGGCAAATATATTGCAATGTTTTGCAGCTCGAGTTGCAGCCTCTGTGGACATGTGGGCCGCCTCTCAGTGAAGCAAAAGGCATATTACAAGCTGGTTTCTCAGCTGTGAAATGCCACTACTTAGGTCACATGCCTCAGTTAAAAAAACTGCCTGGAGCACCGCCTTCTCCTTGGCAGAGAGGCATGCCACCTGCCACCCAAAGCTGCTGTCCCCTCTGGCATCGTGCACGGATAACTTTGATTCACTTCTGCATATGGGGAGGTTGTGTTCTCTGCCTTTTGCAGCACGTTTCTCCATGGTCTTTACTTAGTGTAGAATTCATTCTGGAACTCACTGAATGGGGAATTATCACCCACACTTATCGGGGTCAAATCTTAATTTGAAAGAATAGTTGCAATCTTGGAGATAACACTTGAATAAAAACGTGAATTGTTTTACATGTGAAAGACGGTACATGACAGACATATTTCCACTGGACACCTAGTCGTGAAATCACCCTTGGTGGCATGACAAGATCACACCTTATGTCACTCCTTAATAGCATACAAGTATTCCTGAAAATCAGCCTTAGAGAACACACATTCTGGACCCACTGGAGACCGTGTCATATAAACTTTTAAGGCATACAAAACAAGAAACATAATTCATATCTTCACAGGCAGGTAAAACATTCCTTACAGTTCGTGCTTTATTTTAGATTTCCTCCATATCTGTAAGGTCAGACAGGGTGTAAGTACCAAGTGCTTGATTAATACCTGTTGAATGAATAACCAGATGATGGTCCCGTGGAAAGGTGATCTAATAGGCATTTGGGCTGACCATGATATTGGAATCCTTTGGCTTACCATTTCTCTGAGAAGCACAAGTTAAAAACCCAGTGATGCCCTACCTTTATGAAGAAATAAAGGTTCCTTCTGCCATAATAACGCCATCTTGGCACAAGTGTTATACTTACGAGTTCATAACATGTTTTCTGTTGCATTTTTGAGTGGTTCAAGAAAAAACTATATTGAAATGCATACATTAAAAAATTCAATTATTATTCTCATTTTTCCCCATCTGTTTTTGTTTTTGGTTGAATTGTGTCCCATCCAAAAAGTTTGAATCTTAAATAAAGTCCAGTACCTCAGAATGTGAGGTACTGGAGATAGGGTCTTTGCAGAGATGATCAAGTTAAAATGAGGTCATTAGGATGGGCCCTAGTCCAAAATGACTGATGTTCTTATAGAAAGAGGAAATTTGGATATACAAACAGGAGGAATACCATATGATGTGATTGGATGATGCATCTGTATGCCAAGAATGCCAAAGATTGCCAGCAAGGCACCAGAAGCTAGGAGAGAGGCACGGAACAGATTCTCCCTCATGGCCTGCAGAAGGAATTAATCCTGTTGACATCTTGATCTTGGACTTCTAACCTATAGAACTCTGAGACAATAAACTTATGTTATTTAAGCCACCCCATTTGTACTGTGTTACAGCAGCCATAGGAATCTACTACGGTTCTTCTGAAGTTACCATATTGCTGAGAAAAATTAGTCTTTATGGCACAACTGATGCTCATCTGTTTAGGAATAGTAGCTTCACCTTTAACCTCTCCCATGTCTGACCACCTTCTATGCAGAAACAGTAATATAATAGAGATGACAGTACCTTTGATTGAGCATTTATTGTTTGCCAGGCACTGTGCTGAGTGTTTCATGTACGTTACTTCACCTGATCCTCCCAGTAACCCTATAAGGTAGGTACTGTCATTCTGAAAAGATTAAAATGTCTTTTTAAGTAAGTCACACAGGTGAAAAATGACAGACACAGGGTCAGAATGAATCAGTCTCATTCCAAAGCCCAAGCGGCTGGCCACTACATAATCTGCTTAAAAAGGCTCTGCCATACTTATTATCAGGCTTAGGACATTGGGGCTAGATATTGTTGGAATTTGAATGCCTATTTAAATGTGTACAGGAAATGTAAATAACCAGGGCAAAGACCATATTACCACGAGTCAGTGTTTTGTATTGGTCTCAGCCTATCAATAACTAATATTGTGGCTGGCCCAGCCCTTGTGGTTCTTATTATGATTTCAAGAAGCCCTTCAGCAATAACCATTAGGAAACTTTGAAAAGATACAGTTTTATTACTTATAAGGCCTGGAAATTGCACAACACAGTAGGGCCACAGAGTGAGGTCATAGGTAGAGACAGAGAGTAGGGCCTGGGGTTCTGCTTTTATTGGGGTGAAGGCTTAGAGTTTCCTAGGTTCACTCATTATTGGTGAATTTAAATGATAAGAGCTGAAATTTAAAGTGCAGGAAGAGAAAAAAATCAAGTAGCCCAAATGGCCAGTTTTTGAAATCAATGAAGATCTCTATAGCAAAGGAGCTTCTGTCGGAGGAGGCAGCCTGGCTATTTATGTAGTCCAGGGGCTGGCATTGTGTTTATTGGAGACAGCCATCTTTGAAGCAGATGTCATTTTGAAATAGATGCCTCAGGCAATCAAAACTTAAGCCAGGTATTTGTATTACAAAGAAGAAAAAAAAATCTGTCAGAGTTTACACTGCAGACACTATTAAAAAAAAAAAAAGAAATCAGATTCTTGAGTCATTTTGTACCCTATATGAATTGGATGGAATTATATCCAACACCTGTCCTGGTTGACCAGGAGGACCACTTAGCATAGATCATTATCATTTCAGAAAAGGATAAAATAAATATATACTGGGTCTTCCCTTTCAGTGTAGCTATTTAGAAAAGGCAGTTCTACTCTAAGGCTTGCTCCTTTTGGCTGTAGAAAGACAAACAGAGGGAGACATTGTCAGAGCATTAAGATAGTTATGTACTAATTTGTTTTAAGAATACCTGATACTTCTTAAAAAAAACTTCAGATTTGTAACTCCTAGGTATGATGATAAAAAGATATAATCATAATTTTTCTGTGTTCAGAAAAATCCTCTAATTAAAAATGGAAACAAACACACTATATTTCTAAAATAAGGGAGCTTTTTCAGTGGGCTAAGGGGAAGAAAGTCTTTATCTTCTCTCTGGAAATTTCTAGGGCTTTAGTACTGGGGAGTTTACTACATTTAAAAAAATTTGACTGTGCTCTGAATGGACTCATTCTCAAAAGCAGAATGTAGGCAGTGCCCGTTGATTTTCCTGTGGTGTGTTTGTTCGTGTGGAAGCCAGCTCTCTTGTTTGGTTCCTAGTGGGATTATGTGCATGTTTGTGAGATTCTTGGAGTGTTGTAAAAGGAATTCAGATGCTAGGTGTGGTTGGACTGAATGAGCCCCCAAAGTTGCAGAAGCTATGCTTCTATGAGTAGGAGTTCACAGAGTCTATGTCTCCGTAGCAGAGCGGTATGCCCATCCCTTCTGGGAGAGGTCTGCCAATGACTAGCTTACCAGCGAAGCCATCAGCCTTTGCCATTTGGCTCCTCCGTTTGCAGTTTGTGGTCAAGCAGATGCACAACAAGCGGTGTGAGTAGAACGAAGGAGATTGATGGTTAAGGTGTGGCCTTTGGAGTAAGACCTGGTTTCTCATCCTATCTTTGTCATATTTGAGCTGTGTGACTTCAGGAAAGTCCTTTAACTTCTCTAAGTCTCTCCTCAGATCTACAAACTGGAGGTTTAATTATACTAACTTTTCATGGGATTAAATGAGATAATGGCTGGCATATAATCAGAACGCAATAAAATTTGTATGTATGTAATTATAAGCTAATAAAGTGGTGGTGTGATATGACATATTCTACTTTGGTTAGCTTCTACTGGGAATGACATTTCCTCCCTGTGTAGAACTGATACCTTTAAGAGGTAGCATAGAATTTATTAGTAGAGCCCCCCAAAAAGGTTATACACACACACACACACATACACACACACACAAATCCTCCCTCTGAACTTATTTTCATATGGAAAAGTTTGAGAGTTTAATAAGCTTCTGTTAAAAGGTAATACCTTTGGAAAGTGTAGCACTTAAAGCTATTTTCAGTTATTATCTTAGGGTTATCAGATAAATATTTAGAGTGGGCATGGCAGAGTGGCCAGAAGGAAAGAACCAATCCTGCACAGGCCAGCCGGAAGACATCAAAGTTATTCCTATTTCATATTTTTTATTTGGTTCTAGCTATGATATAGCATGTGTTTCCTGAAGGTCCCTGCTGGTCATCTTTAATCATCATCACCATCATTTCCTAAGCACCCTTATATAATCTTGATTTATAGAAAGCAATGGCTTCTATTCTCTAAAGGGTTGAAATCCGAAACGGATGATACCAGGAAGGAAGTAGTGGCTGCACAGGTGTGGAGCTTGAGTCATGTTCCTAAAATCATGAGACTCAAAGTAGATACTTGTGATCCTGGTTGTAACTTTCTTGAGGGTGGGATCCATTTTATCATTTTTGTGATTCTTATAGCATCTATTACAACTCTTTTCACATAGATTGCAAATGTTAGTTGAAATAAATTCACCTTTGTAAAATAGGAATTGTTTCTCAGAATTGTAAGGTTGTGAGGGAAAAAATATTCTTTATTTGTCTTAGGAAGGAAATGAGAGATTTGAGGGTGTTTTTGTACTCAAACTTTCTTAAACACATTTACTATAGCACATTTCCCTTCTTTACTATTTTCTGGGCCATAAACTCAGCTATATCCTCAGTCTTCACTTTTTGTGTAGTGCAGTGGTTTTCACTTCTGGTTGTACATTATAATTACTTGGGGGGCTTAAAAACCTATAGATACCCAACTTTACTTGCAGAGGTTCCTTCTGATGGAGTCTGGAGAGCCCTGAAAATGTAAAGGGTGAGCTTCTGGTGTCACCTGGTATAATCCGTCCCGTCTTCATGCTCTAGCCATGGGTCTTCTTGCCGTCCTTTAGCACTTGAGGGGCATCCCCTCTTGGAGGTCTTGGTGTTGGCTGTGTCCTCTGGCTCGAATTCACTTTCCTCAGATCTATTCATGGCTGGCTGCTTCTTTTTACTTAGGTCTGACTTAATACAAATGTCATTTCTTCAGGAAAGCTTTCTCTAACCAACCTATCACCTTTCTCCTCTTACTTTCTATTCTATTGTTTCATTTTATGTACTCTATGCCATTTATGACCATTGGAAATTATCTCACGCAATTTTTTACATGTTGTTTGTCTAACCTACTAACAGAATACTGTTGTCTTTTCAGAGCCTTGAACAACGCCTGACACCCAAAAGTCTTGTGATAGGTAACATTTTTTGAATGAATAAACCCAAGGGTTTATGTTTTACAACAGGAATGACAAATATATGTCTAGGCATTGCTAATTGACTGTAGCATCTTTTCTCCTGGGTTTAGTAGCATAGTTCTTCTCAACATAGTTCTCAATCTTCCACAGTTAGCTTCAAGATGAAACCTGTTTTATATCCCTGGTTTAAAAAATACTTTTTTTTTGGTACATAGCTTTTTTATTTGAGGAAATTGTGGCTCAACCATTAAGCAGTTTCTACTTGTCCATTCAGTCTTTCATTCATTTACTCAAAGATATTTATTGAAAATTTAGAATACAAAAATCAAGATTCAGGGTTTTCCCAACACGTGTCCAATGCTTGGATCTTTTTGCTATGCTTGGTTAAAGCACATTTTCAATGTATATTGCTGAAGTTGATTCAATAAGGGCCTTAAAACATACAGAGTTACTTTCTATAAGGCTATATATGACAAATGCAAGAGAAATTATTATAATGTAGATTATAGGACAGAATTAGAGGTTGAAGGGATTTCAGATCATCCATTCCAATGGCCTAATTTTACAGATGAGGAATTGAAACCCAGAGTGGCTAATAGTTTGTTTTTCATGAATGCTTGTAGGAGGAATAGAGGACAAATAGACTGAGTGGTTGGTGCTCAAGGTCAAGTAACTACTTTGTGGTACAGCAGATATAGGAAACCAGTTTTCAGTCCAGGGCTCTTTTGTTTCCCAATATGTGTGTTCAGTACCACCTGGGGATATTGCCAAATGTGCTGGGGATGGTATTCTGGGGCTTGAATTTTACCATCCCTCTCCCCCAGGTAGTTCTGTTGCATAGCCAGGTTTGGGGACCACCATATATACCATACTATTAATATAAGAGTTTGCTTCATCTATGACTGCATACATAAAGTATGGAGAATACCATTTATAGGACTAAAAAAACTTCTAATTTTTGCTTAGCTTCACAGTATCAGTCTTTGAGCTAAATTTCAATAAACTAAAGACTTGCTTCTGACATTTAATTAAATTCAACAGCTATTGAGTATGAAGAATATAAAAGCAGTAAGGCATGCTTCTTAATATAGACTCTTTAAATCCTATTTATACAGAGAGAAATAAATCAAAGAATCCTGGTATTCTCTTTAATTTTAAACAATCATGGTTTGTCTGGCTGCCGGCTACTTCTTGTACCTTGTAAGGTACATAAGGATACTTAATTTATTCTGATTTACTGTTCAGTGAAAGCATCAGCTTTTTACTTAGCCAAACAAATGTTGAATTATCTACCAGGTTATATGTACCCCAAATCCTCTCTCATTATACACATTCTATGGATGATTGCATGAGGAAGTGGGAAGGAAGCACCGTATTTTGTCCCTCTCACATTTTCAGATTGAACAATAATATAATAAATTTATTATTATATAATAAATATAATAATTATATACTAGATGTACATTTTTCATGAAGGCAATACCTCCATAGCAAGCACTACTTTTCCTAACCAGTTTTTGCTTTCCATGCCTTCTGTTTTATCCTAAGGTGTCTGTCAGCTGTAAATCATCCTCTCCACTGGCTAAGTGAAAAGATGGGACTGAGGAGGAAAATACTTGCCTTGGGTTCCTTTAAACTTTCAATACAGATAGGAATGTGCCTGTCTTGGTTATGCCATATCCCTGGAGACCAATACAAGTGCCTGGCACATACCAGTGTGTTTTATTTTTTTTTTTCCAAACACGTTAAGAGAATGTATATATACATTACTATTTACACAAGTATGTCAACTATTTTGAAGAAGTTGAGATGGAATAAATAGGATTAGTAATGTTTAGATGAGTCTCTTTAGATGGTTCCAGCATATTATCTTGCATATTATTGGCACTAGGAAGTTTGTGGTAGAGCCTCTAGCATTGTTGTTGAGATAAACATGATGCATTCGAATACTTTCTGTACATTAGAAAGAACTGAGAACACTGATTTAAAAAATGTTAGGAAAGCACATTTCTGTTTTCATTTTTGATTTTTTTAAAAAATAATTTTTACTGAGAAAAATGACTCTCATTCAAAAGTAAAGCTACTCTAATTCCTTCTTTTGTAAACACCAACTTTTGAATTAAAACTGAAAGTATAAATCTCACGAGACTACCGTGAAGTGGTGTGTGTTTGTGCTTCTTGGGAACAGAACCGAAGAGCTGGGTAGGTGTGTTTATTTCCTGACAGAACGTAGGCAGCCTGTGGAGTAATACACAATTTCCTGCAGCAGCTGTGAAGACGGGTAATCTTTGACTCTGCATTTTTAAATAAAATAAAATAAGGTGATTGCCAACAAAAAATGGGAACAAAACTGTAATTAAATAACTTAGGAAAATGGAAGCCGGATTGGCAGTGGTAAAGGAAACGCCTGTTTATTTAGTGAATTTTAATGATTTTTATTTATATACACAGCTCATTACATATACAACACAAGACAATTGAATTTAGTCAATCACTAAGTTTATTGGAAGGGAAACAGATTAATTAGTGAGAAAAACCTTCCAAATGGTTAATTAGCTATTAATATATTTACTGCTTACATGAATTCACCCTCACTCCAAACTATACAAATAATGCTTCCAAACAACAGGCTGTTGTAATTACCGTTGCCCCCCTCTTATCCACAGTTTCGCTCTCTGCAATTCCTGGTACCTGAGGTCAACCGTAGACCCAAAATATTAAATGGAAAATTCCAGAAATAAATAATGTATAAGTTTTGAATTGCACACCTATCTGAGTAGCATGAGGAAATCTGGCGTTGCCTTGCTCAGTCCCTGCCCCAGACGTGAATCATCCTTTTGTCCAATGTCTCTACACGCTGCATATGCTCCTTGCCCACCCGTTAGTCACTTAGTAACAAGCTTGGTTATCAGACCTGCTGTTGTGAATCATGGTGCTTGCGTTCAAGTAACCCTTATTTCACTTAATAATGGCTCCAAAGCGCAGCATGGGATGCTACCAGTTTGAATATGCCAAGGTCATGGCTTCAAGATCCAGGACCCCCTGAAGCAGATGGATCTTCCTTCTGACATCCTCAGAACATCAGTGGTAGGTAGTGCTACATCACAACGCCTACGCCATTCATCTCAGTCATCTTGTCACCTAGGCGCTGTATCATTTCACCTCATTGGTAAGAAGGGTGAGAACAGCACAACAACATACATATTTTGAGAGAGGCCACATCTACATAACTTTTATCATTGTTCTGTTTTTATTATTAGATATTGTTAATCTATGCATAGAGTTTGATCCTACCCATGACATCAGGCATCCATTGTGGGTCTCGGACCATATGCCCTGCGGATAAGGAGGCACTACTGTCGTCCACTTTCTCCCCAAACTAGCTTTTGTGTGCATCATCACTGTTAGGTGAGAACTCATATGTCTTGTCTTTGTGACATGATGGAAAAGTTGATAGGATTGGAATGCAGTGTTTTTCTATAAAATTAGTTATTTTAAAATGTATGTCCTAAAACCATCTTACACGGCAGCAGGAACCACAAACAAGGGCCAGGCAGGAGAAAAAGGAACCCGAGGGAGCAGAGAGCTGGAGCCACGCCGAATGCAGCTAAACAGTCCGCAGCCGTGGGAGAATGTGGGCCTGCTGCTGAAAATACTACGTGAAATGTTCTTTCTTTCAATTTTGGCAACCAATTCATTTTTTAAAACACCATGCAGACCCAACAAAGCCCAGTGTGCCCAGGCTGCCAGTTTGTGACCACCCTTTGGAGGATCAGGTGTCGTGCAAAGGGCTGGACATCCTGGTTTTAATTAAGCCGGAGCTAAATGTCGGGTCCTGGGCAAGTCACTCTGATTTCCACAATTAGAGATTTGGGCCAATGATATGTAATTTAGTGTCTGTTCAAGTTTCACAACATCTATGATTTTATAAGGAGCAATAACTGATCTTCACATTCGTTACCATTCTTATTTTCACTGTGACTTATGTGATTTCCCCAAATATTTGAAATCTGCCCAGTATTGGCCTCTCTGAGAGTTGTTTATGAACATTTGTTGAAAGTGACCAGATAAAATTCTGTTAACTTGTCTCTGAGTCTAAGCAAATTGTTAACAGAGTTCCAGAACCTAGCTTCCTCCCGCTGTAGTAAACATACTAATAAGCTCTCACCAGAAGAACTGCGAACAGATGCAGTTTTTGAAAACACAGTGTCCTTGTCACATTTACTCGTCTGTCTCGCCTACTGAAGCAAGACTTGCTTGTGGTATCCTAGTAAATACTCTCCTATTTGTCATGACCAGATCACAGTTCATTAATTCAGTAGCAACGTCATTGTTACCAGTGTCTTTAATACACAGATCCGAGCCCTAAGGGAAGACACACAATGACACAAAAAGACAAGTTTGTTTTTTCTTTTTCCTTCTGTCACATAATTTCTTTTATTCTGTTACACAATTCCTTGCAGCAAGAAATAAGAATAGTACTTTGCCTTTGTAGCCACTTTTCAATGTGGAACTTCAGCTGCCTTTAAATACAATTAATGTATCCACACAACATCTTATGTAGTAAATTGGGAACCATCCCCAATGTAGTGGAACAATTTAATCATCACACTTAAGCAGTTCTGTCTTTGCTGATAACTAGCTGGGTAACCTTGAAAATTGCATACCTTTCTGAACTTCCATTCCCTCATCTATAAAATTGCTGTTGAAAAAAAATCCCCATCACAGAGTTGTGAGGATCACAAGAAAGTAATTAGATGTAAAAGTGCTTTGCAAAACATAAAGTACGGTGTGTCAGCGAGATAAGATGTTAATCGATCACTTACCTCCCTCAAACATGAGAAATGGAAGTACAAATGGAATAAAGCAGCTTGTTGTATATTGCATGCTGCAGCTCTAATTCTTTGGAATTGGCCTCCCATTCCTCTCCTACCATTTCCTCTTTCCTCCATTTAAACCATCTTAACAATTCAATTAATGTGTGTCACTGGATATATGGAATCAAACTTGGAATCTTAGAGAAAAGAGATTTATCTGTTGCTTAAAGGACCTTAAAAATATTCCTCTGGGTTTATTCTTAAAAAGGGTTCTTTGTTAAATCTCTCTTTTTCACCCCCTCCGGACTTCTTCCATTTTTTCCACATTAGTGTTTGAATTGAGGGCCTTGGGTGATTGTAATTTCATACACAGAATTATTTAGAGAACAAATTATCATCCTCTTTTTTACTTACTTTTACATAATGAACAGTTTTCTAAGTTTCTACCTAGTCTAAATATCTACAATTTAAAATGATGGCATGATATTCAAAACTGGATTTACTAAAATGTCCCTCATTTTAAGCATTCAGGATGTTCCTGGTCTGTTGTTTTTGTTTTTCCTCAAATGCATTTAGTAGCGTGCTGCTCTCCAGAAAACTCATCAGAAAACCCTGATTTGTAGCATTTGCTGATTTCCCTGGTGTAAATTTTCCCATCATTTTTTATTTCAAGCTGATGGCTTTATGTCATTAATCACAGAGCTGAACTCAGAGTTGGGAACACATAGGTCTAATTGGATCGTGTGAGCCCGTATGAGCAGCTCAGCCCATAACTACATGGAACTATGATGAATATTTCTTGTTTAAGAAATGCTATCCTTCAGAAATCCTCATTTTTCATGAGTAAATATAGAAAAGAAAAAGCTCTATGTATTATTTTATCCTTGACTACTTATTTTTATATACTCAATGTTTATATAATATTTATGCAGTGGATATGATATATAGTCATTATGTATATATCTATATAACAATTCCATATCTTTTCATAAAAAGAAATAAATATATCACAAGACTTTCAAGATTAATTTTTTATTTGACTTTTTCCCTTCATTACAAAAATTATACTCACCAATTTCCATCTTTGTCTAAACAACTTGTTATGTCTTTAAAATATTACAAAGATGACTTTAGTTGTGTTCTATCATCCATTTTTTTTTTTTTCAATTTAAAGCACTCACTGTTTATTCACTGACCAGATTATAAAAATAACCATGGTAGAAACCTTAATTCATTCTCCGAATAAGCCTGTTGATCTGGTCTTCCCTGTTACCAGCATCTCCGCCTTCTACCAAATGGGTGGTCTTTTTCTTCATGCCACCTCCTGGAGAAGATAATTTGAAGGCCACAGGAAGTTGTTAGCTTCTTTGAAGCGTTTTCCAACAGTATAAATCTCATGAATCAGATCCTCCATGCAAATGATGCCATATTTACCAAGAGATCGAGCAATCAATGTGTCATCTGTCAGGGCAATTCGTTTTTTGTTGATTTTGCCATAACCACGCTTGTAGATCAATTCATGTACTGACTTCAGCTTTGGGTACCCCCATGCAGTATACGGTTCCACAATCCTCAGCATGTTAATCGAAGCCTTGTTGAGCTTAACAAAGGTGCCGTTGAAGATCTGGTGAAGGCGAAGAAGCTGCAGCACCTTTCGGACCTCTGGGCTCACACCATTGATACCTCTGATCCTGATGGCAAATGCCAATTTGGGTTCTGCAGGTACATAGACGTTGCCAGCTTTTCTTGCCATCCTAGCCATTCGAATCTCAGTTCTGTGCATCTGCCTATATTCCTTGTGAGAGTGCTTAGCTTTTTCATAGATGAGCTTCCTCCTTGCCTTTCGAAGTATCTTTTCGGCAAACTTCTTTCTCAGGCGCTTGATCTTCAGCTCTGCGAAATTCCTTCGCTTTTTCTTAAGAGTTTCTGGCACCTCAGGAACCTTCTTCTTCTCTTTTGCACCCTCCGTGGTTCTAGCCAGAAAAGCTATCATCCATTTCTTTATGATGTGGTTCTTTCTTCATTTCATAGTGTACAACCTTGAGCAATTTTTTGAAGAAAAGGTATTTTGATGTAGAGTTTCTGAGATGTCACATGTCAGAGAGTCCCCCAGACCTCTGCAGATGTGGTTCAAACGTCCTTTGGTAGGCACTGTTACAGGACAGAAGTCTATGGAAATCTCAATTTGAATTTTTTTGAAGGTGAGTTTTTCCCCCCCAGCCTATATGTTCATAACATTCTTTATCTTCATTCTTTATCTTTGAGACAATACTAAAACTTACCAGTGTGTATCTAGGTTGTCAGTTTTTCACCCCATTTTGTGCATAACCTTGCAAATCCTCTCAAAATTCTGAGTCACCCACTGGTTCTGGGTTTTGCCCTTCCATTTGTGGCTGTTGCCCCTGCCCCACTGACCTCCCCACTGGCAGAGGTGGCTATTCTATGTCTTGTCCTGCATACATCTTTTTATTTTTGTGTTTTATTTTTTCAACTTTCCTAATTTATTTTTGTTCTATATTTTGATTTGTCCACTGTATCACAGTTTTACACTATGCCTGTTTTGCATATTTTTCCTCCAATGTGATTTTTAAACATCTGTTTTCTATTTTTTATTTGGGTATAATCTGTTCTTATCCTGGTCTGTTCTCTTACCTCAGTCTGTTATTATTTAAGAAATAATATTCTTTTCAAATACTCATTTTTATTTTTATATATTATTTAAACATTTTTTATTTTTCAATTACAGTTGACATTTAGTATTATTTTATATTAGTTTCAGGTATATAGTATAGTGGTTAGACAATTGTATAATTTGCAAAAGGATCCCTCAATAATTCTAGTACTCACCTGACACCGTACATAGTTATTACAATATTATTGACTATATTCCCTATGCTGTACTTTACATCCCCATGACTATAAAATCTTCATTTTTAAACATAGTGTAAATATTTTCTAAATTTACATTACATTTCCTAAAAAAAAATCCCCAAACAAGCAAACAAAAAAAAACAACCTTATTTTTGAGGCTGCCTACCTACCCCCTGCCGTGACTACTTAATGATTCTGATATTTACAGATTTTTTTCTTGATATTAGTCTTAGACATAACAGATCATCAATATCTAAGTACTAGATGACAATTAACACACTGTTTTATCTTAATAAAAATGGATGCCAAAGTTATAGGTAGTTTTTTAAGATCTGAAATTTTTACTTTGAATAGTTCAAACATTTTTGTTTTAAAATTGTTTCAATATGAAAAATATGCTAAATCACTCTGTAAGCTCATGTCATCTGGGGGAAAAAATCTTTCAGTTCTGAACTCTTTCTTGATCTTGAAATAACTACTTTAAATGCAAGAGATAGTCTTCTTAATGTGAACCTTGTGAAAAATGTGTTCAAAAAAATTTTTTATTATTGTTTTCTAAACTACTTTTCAGAGTTGATTGGAGGAAAATGGAATGGTCTGTGCTGGTACGCACTCAGGCTGTGTGCAAACACACTGGGATCTAGCTGCACTCAGTGTTGCCCGCGACATGAGAGGCAGCTCTGCACAGTAGGAGAAAGCACAGTCCCAGAGCCAGGCAGCCATTGGTCCATTCCTGACCCTGCCACGTGCTGGACAGGTTCATTACCCTCCTGTGCTTCCATATATAGTAGAGATAATAGTAGAGATAATAATCATCTTACTTTTAAGGATAATTAACTAACAATTAAATGGGATAGTGCCTGGCGCACAGACATTGTTGTAGAATTTGTTCCGTTATTTATTCAGTAAAAGTGAGATATTCTATATGTAAATTACATAACAGGAAAAGGGCATTTATTGAATTGTGCTGCTGGGCCTGGCCCATTCAATCCTGTGAATAGGAGAAGGGTCTGCCACTCCTGATCTGCATGGAATGAGATTCCTGAAAGGGAGCTGTCCAGGCAGGAGAAGACAGATAGCAGTTGCAGGACATCAGATTTCTCTAATTCAAAGGGGGAAAACAAATTAGAATTCTGAAATGGAATAAACTGTATTATAAAGCTTTGAGATGCCTATTGCCGGCAAAGACTTTTAAACAGAGGTCCAAAATCACTTGTTAAAGAAGAGGTTATATGGAATAATAGAGAAGGAGGGAGAGATAACAGTAAATATGTCTAATTCTATGAGTCCTACAAATGTGGGGCATTTAGGGGACAATATTTCCTTGAGACTTTGTCCTGTTAATGATGGTTGTATGATGCTCAGCCCTCCAAATTTCTAATGAAAATGTTGACACTCATTTGATTTCTCTGAGCTATAGTTTGGATGTCATTTTATTTTTGTCTTTCATGTTTAATTACATACAGCCTAATGCTTGGTAATCCATGTTTTCTGGAGATAGGGAGCATCCTGGAACATTGCTATTTATCAAAGCCCATTTTGCCTAATTGTGGCAACTGGACTAGTGAATGAGTAAATTTCTGGCATGATACCTCTGATGCTGGCATTAATGAATTTCACTGAGAGAATAATTTGATTGATTAATTGATCTCATGTTAGTGAAATAATTAAATGTGCTTATCAGCAAAGAGAATTAATTCCTTAGAGTGTAACATGAGTAAGAAATTTTGGTTATTTGTCTATTTATTGCTTAAATAGGGATTCAGTATAATACATGCCTTAAATCTGTGGAGATAAGCAGTGTATAAATTAAATTTATATTTCATTTGAGACATATTTCAGTCACTATTATTATAAAGAGGTCATAGATATATTTTGCTTCCATCTTGGCAATACTTTGACTATAATTTTGAAAGTCAATTACCAAACATATAAATGTACTTTTGGAATATTTACAATTTATTTAAATGGGAAAGGAGAAGTCAATAGAATAGCTATTATGATTATCCAAGTAGGAAAGAGTAAAATAAGTAATCAAACATGGTCTTTAGTAAAGTTATTTAACATCATCTTAAACTCTTTCAGTGGTTTCAAATATGGTTATAGTTAACCAATCTACTACAAGTTATTTTTATAAAAACAAAAGCATAGGGTAAGGACTAACTTTAGATTTTTCTTATTAGATAAAAGTCCAATTAAATGCTTTAAAAAACAAGAAAGCAAAACAAAACAAAAAACAAACAAAAAAGAGAAACTTCTAAAGATGGAAGACTTGGAAAGGGAATGCCAGAGGTGACTCTGCAAATAATTCTTTTCTTTTCTTTATTTTTAAATATTTTAAAAATTGATTTTCTAGAGAGAGAGGGAGGAAGAGAGAGATAGAAACATCAAAGTGAGAGAGAAACATCAATCCGCTGCCTCCTGCACGCCCCCTACTGGGTATCAAGCCTGCAACCCGGGCATGTGCCCGGACTGGAAATTGAACTGGACCTCTCAGTCCAGGGGACAATGCTCAATCCACTGAGCCACATTGGCCAGGCCTGCAAATAATTCTTAAGGGTTGTTACAACAATCAGTTCCCCAAACCTCATATGTTTATATATTATTACATAATAAAATGAAAATGAAGCATGACTTTTAAAATTCTAATAATAGCAAAAATGATCTGATTTTATCTCTTATTTTCACTAATTTGATTTTACTCAACTCTGGTCATTCATTCTAAGGTTTGAAGGGAGAAGTAGTAAGTGAAGCTCTTTGTGTTTTAAAAGATGGTCTAGAGCTTCCTTGCAAACCACTCTTGATTATTGACAATAATTAGAAGGATTTGTGTGATTTAAATACCTTTGAATCTCAAAATTACTTTTTTAGATTTGTGATGTAATAAGTGGTATCACTGCATTCAATTTTCCTGTTTTCTCCTCTCTTTCCTGAGGTTAAGATTATAATACGTTTTCAAAGTAGAGAGAACAGATCCAGGAATGTGGCAAGTTGTGAAGAATATCTACTTGGAGTTAAAATTTAGGCCATGGCTAATCTAAAAAATGGATAATCAGGGAATTGTTAAATTATCTGTTTCAGCAAACACAACTGCTGTGAACCCATAATATAGCCTACCCAGTTGAGAGTATATCAAAAGCAGATGATCTATATCATAAATCAGTGAATTTGAAATAAGAGATAGCAAAGGCAAATAATTAGCTTGAATATCTTGAGACTCTGATTCTACTTTGTGATTATAATTACTTACCTGAACAAAATATAATTTTACCCAATAGCACTTTTTTATTAAAAAAGTTACTTATTTAATCCAACAATCCTTAAACATTAATTGATAATTACATTTTAAAAAATTATACTTTTAATATGTAGGCCACATTTTGTTTTAAAATTTTAGTATGAAATGTTTGTTTCAGGTTGGCTTTGTGACTATCTCTGCTTCTTGACCTATGAAGCTTCTAAATTCTTATGAAGCTTCTAAATTCTTTTTGAACTATTGAATTTATGATCTTTCTATATTAGTGGGCCCCAAACACCAAAATTACCTGTGGAATTTTAAAGTTTAGAGATTAGCAGACATCTCTGTAGACTTACTGAAGGAGAATATCCAGAAGCGGAGTCACAAAATATATTGTTTTTTATAACTTTTCTGGTGACTATTATCACTTCTTAAAGTTGGGCACTCTTGATTCTATCCAACTCTTAGGACACTTACCACATCTTAACTTAGTGGTTATTGTTGGACATTTTATTATATCTCCTTTATCAGCTTGAAGCTTCTAAATGACAATACTCACACTGCATTACATTAACACTGAGTTGCTTTAAAAATTTTTTCTAAAACAATTTTCCCATGTTGAACATTAAAAATATTATATGACTGATTCTAGATTGATATGAGTAACAGGAATATAAAAGTGTTTTCAAAATTTGCAGATAAAAATCTAATGTTAAAATGTCTCCTATTCCATTTTTAATTGTTAACACAAATTATTCAGATTCCCTGGAGGCCAGTTTCTAGTCCACCTGGGCTTGTTAGTAGTCAGTACCCAATCCATAGAATTCTTTAAATAAAGTCCATGAGTCCAATTTCTTTCTACCCTTAGCCATGTTGAAATGGCAGCAATGATTCCACATTAAATTAAAAATGGGGACTCAACATTTCCATGTGATGAAAGATTTTTAACATTGTCTTATGAAAGTTGTGGAAATTCCTGGGAAGTCAGTGAAATAATCTACATTGAGGTTTAGTGTGCTTTTCTTTTTGTTGTACCACCATCAGCCCGTCTGCCATGATTTCTCCTACCATCACTGCTTACTATATGCTGAATGCTGTGCAAGGTGCTTTAAATACATAAGCTCACTTACTCTTTGTAACAACTCTACTAGGAAGGAGGAACTTAAGGATTGGAGACTTTAACTAGCTTGCCCAAATTCATGGGGCGACAAAGTAAAGGAGCTGGGATTTGAACCATCATCTCCAAAGCTCACCTTCATTCACTGTGTTCTGCCTTAATAAACACCCCCAAAACTTAGTAAAAGTGTTTTGTGCTATGTTCCAATTTCTGTGTTTGGCCTTGGGAAACCAAGATAAATAGGACCTGGTTGCTACTCTTAAGTATGTAATATCAGAGAAGGCACTCAAAACATGTTTCTATGTTTCCCTCAGTGTACTTAAAATTAATTTTTTTCTCTAATAAGTTTATTTCTTAATGGTCACCAGAAGCAATCTTAACACCAGTTAAAAATATTCAAGAAAACTCTCAAAGCTTAAAGCATAAAGGATATAAGTGAGAGAATACATTAGAAAAAGAATAGGTACATTTTGAGCACTCAATACACAGGATTTCATTTAATACTTAGACTAATCTCATGGTGAGTATGTTATATAAGATTTATAAAAACGAAAATGAGATTCATAGAGGTTAACAGATACAGTGAAGGTCACTTAACTTGTAAGTAGAAATGCCAGGATTTTAATCTTGTCTGACAGCATCCAAAGTCTTTGCATATTCTTTGGAATCACGCCATCTCTGTCTCCCATGTGGTTTTGGTGCCTGATTTCTAGTCTGGCAACCACAAAAAAGGAGGGTTAGTCAGGGAATCTGAGATTTGTAAAGCAGAAGCAAGTCTGCTATTATACCAGGTAGGTTAGTGGGATCTATGTTAAAATAGTTTTAAGATATAAGAGTAAGAGGTAGCACAGCTATGCTTAACCCTAGTTCTGATGTCCATTTGACAAGAAATGATGCTAAACCTATTTGTCAATTTTTGATAGCAGAATCCCGACTTGACTAGTCATTCACAGATCCACTTGGTTTAAATCACTCTCTAAATGATTTTCAGAAGGATTTATTAGCTTAAGATCTTATAACGTAAATAGTAGTTGAAAAGTGGGTGTGGTTATAAAACAGATGGATCTTTGCAGTGATGGACATGTTCTGCATGTTGACTGTATCAATGTCAGTATCCGGTTGTATTATTGCAACATAGTTTTCCAAGATATTACCTTTGGAGGAAACAGAATAAAGTGTACACAGGATCTCTCTGTGTTATTTCTTGCAACTGCATGTGAATCCACAATTATCCCAAAATAAACATTTTAATTTTAAAAAGTAAAAAAAAAAGTAGTTTAAAATGGCCAAACCTATACCATGTAATGAGAACTATATAATTGGAGTGTCATTATATGCAGCAATTATGAGTACTATAAAGCAGAATTTGACATAAATTTCTAGTTCTAATTCACTAAAGAACTATTGAAATGTTTAGTCTTATGGGCCTGGGGAATCACCAGCTCTTGGTCTATCGGGATTTCTCCTCCAAATTTGTGAGTCTCTGTTTTTGTTCATGCTGCGCTTATCTTACCCTGGCCTGCTTCTCTGCATCAAGGTTATTATTACATTGACAGGAAATTCTTGGACTCTGTCAATGGGATTGTTAATCAGGGGTCGCTTTAACTATAGAGTCTTTCACTATTATCTCTAAAGGGCATTACTTCTTCTAATTTCCTTTCTGTTAGATAACTTCTCTCTTAGTTTTTCCTTTCAGTGTGCAGAACTATGGATACACATTACTTCATGCTTCATATTATTCCATACCTTCATTTACTTTGTCAGTTCTGGAGTTTTACTTTAATCAAATTTATCCTAAAATGATGTAGTCTCAAAAAGCAAGACTTTTGGGGGAAAAATAGCATCATTTTTTTTTAAAGAGGAATGATACATTATTAATATCTCTTTCTTTTTTTTATTTATTTTTTAATTTAAAAATTATTTATTTATTTTTTATTGTTGAAAGTATTACAGATGTTCCCCCCATTTCCCCATTGACCCCCTCCTTCCTGCAAAAGATATTTTTCTTTTTAGTTGTCACATATTGGGTTAGCAGAAAGCAGACTCTGAGATAGAGATTGCCTGCAGAAAGTTTATTAGCATGCTTTTGGGATCCAGACCTAAGGGGAAGGGGAAGGAAGAGAACAGGATCGGGTCGAGGGATGTGGTGTAGTCACAACGAAGCCTCGGTCAAGCAGACAGGGGCTCAGCAGCTGTGATGTTGAGCCCATCAGTGGTACTCAGTTCAGGCTGCCCTTGAAGTTCCGTGACCTTGGGTGAGGAAACTCTTTCAACAAGGCAATCCTGGAAAAAGGTTGACAGCGGAGCGCTGTCTCAGTAGCTGAGGAACAAATCCGTCATTGCTAAAGACAGGATCTTGGCAGCACAATGCAGCATTTGTGACACTAGTTTTTCATGGAGAGGAAATAATGACATAAGTTAAACCAATCTTTCTCAGCCTTTTCAAAACCACTCCAACTTTTGATAAACATAGAATGTGAGTCTGATATATTTACCCGAGGGCGGGGTGGCATGGCTCCTGGCTGATAATCTGCACACTTTGTGCATTTACACCAGACAGGAGAGCATCCTGAGCCCCACTATTCGTTAGGAGTGATACTTCTTTTCTTTTTTTTTTTCTCACCCCCAACTTCCCTTCACAGCTTTTCCTATGCAGAGTATGAACTGTAACATTTCTTAATATTTTCTGCAAAATGTCAGGCTAGAATTTGCACAGTGATGTTGTGATATTTCTCCCTTCTTTTGTGCATTATTCTATAATATCCTGCACAGTGCCAGTACCATAACCATATGCTCACAAAAGACCAAATGATTGACGTAAAAAGGTAAAACAAATGGATAGTATTTGTTTATACTTCAAAAATGTTTTAGCAAGGGTCCACATCAAAAGCAAAGTAAATGAATAAACATAATCTAAACTGATTTTCTTTGGTTCTGAAAAAATTTGAATTGGTGCTAATTCTGAGGTCAAATGGCAAATATCGCTATCAGGTACCTATCATGTTTCATCAAGAGTCCATGTCTAAATATGGGGATTATTAATTTGTACCAAAGAGAGGAAGAAGAAATTGTGTGGATGAGAGCAAATTAGTTCTAAAGCAAAAGACAATGGCTGTTAAGTAACCAAAGCAGATGTTGATGATAAAAGCAGAAACTCTATGAATTTTTGAACACTTGACATATTCACCAGTGAGCATTCATTAAGTGTTTATGATATGCTGGGTCATATGCTAGGTGCCTGGGCTACAAAGATAAATAAGAATGTCTGCTGTCAACCAAATTGCTGCCTGGTGGTGATGCACAGTGAAGACGTGCACGAGGGTCTCAGTGGCCACCTGCACGTGTATGTTCTGATGCTTGCTCCCTTCCGTAGCACTCTTCTAACTCCCCCACCTTCTACTCTGTCCGTCTTTGAGACTATTCTTCTTCAAGGTTAGTTAAACATTTATGGAGTAAGTGCAATTATATATTATGTAATAAGTATATTTATGTACCTCAAGTGTGCTTATTAAGACTGAGGATATTTGTTACAGTGATTGGAGGAATTGGGGAGAAATTGATGGATGTGTAAGGGAGATTAACTAACTGATGAGCAAGCCAAGCACTTTGTTAATTTGCTGACCTTGGAGGCTAGAAGGTATCCAGCACTAAAGCTTAAGAAGTTAAAACATTCTCAGTGTGGCTTAGAACATTATAAAGGTTTAGAAGAGAACATTTTAGAGTATCCTTTCTTATAAAGGAAAGGCTTGCATCTTTTAAAGGCATGGTGTAGTAAAATGTGGAAATGGGATAAGGGTCAAAAAGCCCCACCTGCTACATGAATGAGCAGGTTGTTAAACTTCACTTCTCATTAGGGGCTAATACTCGGCTGATTTATGTAATAGGATCAAAGGCACAGCACATATAAGTACACTTTGAAAACTGTAAAGCACAATAAAAATGTAGTGAATTATTATAAAGTAAGCTATGAGCTATCAAATGTGAGCGAAGCCCTGGCCGGTTTGGCTCAGCAGTTAGAGCATCGGCCTGCGGTCCAGAGAGACCCGGGTTCGGTTCCCGCTAAGGGCACGTACCTCGGTTGCAATTTGTCCCCAGCCCTGGTTGGTCATGGGGGAGGCAGCCACTCGATGTGTCCCTTTCATGTCGATGTTTCTCTCTCTCTCTCTCTCTCTCTCTTCCTCTCTCTTCCTCCCACTCTATCTGAACAAAAAATGGAAAAATGTCCTTGAGTGAGGATTAAAAAATAAATAAATAAATAAATGTGAGCGAAAAAGAAAATCTAAGAGTCAGTGTAGTTTGTTGCCAGTAAAACTAGTAATGATGGGGGGGGAGCAATGGGAAGTCCTTCAAGTATTATGGATAATAATTTTAAAATGATCACAAGAATATTAAGTAACATAAAGAAAAGCACTGGGAAAAATAGCTGCAACTGAACAAAACCTTGTGTATCTGCACTGGGAATGATGAAATTCTATAACTAGGTTTTGAGAAAAAAAAAAATGTAAGTGGATTGCAGAAGAAATCAGCCATGAAGAGAATCAAGGGCATCTAGCGATGTTCATATATGAAGTGAGTACAAATATTGATACTATTTAGTGTTGAAAAGTTGGTGGTTAATATAATCTATTAATTAAAATCTGTAAAAAATTGTCAAGATAAAGTTTATATGGAATCTGATAAGAAACCTATTGCAATATTCCAGGTGAAATAGGACAGCGGCTTGGATCAGGGTGGTAGCAGTTAAGTGATGAAAAGTTGCTGGATTCTGGGTATATTCAAAAGGAATAGCTCAAGAATTTCCCCACAGTTTGCATGTGGGTATAAGAAAAAAGACTCAAGGATATCTCCACGGATTTAGACGTAAGCAACTGGAAGGATGGAGTCTGAAGGCCAGATGAGAAACTCAGTATAGGTTGTATAATGTTGGAGAAAACTTTTTGGCATTGGAGTAGAGATATTGGATAGTTAGTTGTGCATAAAAGTCTGGAGCTCATGGGAGAGGTCTGACAGAGGAGCTGCCTCCTATCAGATAGTATCTGTGCAAACTAGGGAGAGGCACCTCTTCTGGGCCAGCAGTTTGAGCCCCACCTCATCTGCGTGGGAGCCTTCACACAGAGTTAACCCCGCACACACTGTCGTGAGAATGGTGTTCAGCAGGCCGTTTCTTCCTTCGCTTCTTCATAGGTGGGACAGATTCTGATTTTTTATTCCTTAGTCAGAATGACCTTAAACAAGGTGTGGGTAATGTAGGCATGTAAGGGCAGGGGAAGAAATAGACCAATAGCAGCAATTTTTTTCTAGGGATGCAGGGGTGGTGAGAGCTTCCCGGTGGGAAGCCAGGAACCTCCCCATGGCTCAGGGACTGGTTCAGACATGCAAGGCTTTTCTTTGCACCTGCCAATGACACACACAGTTCCATATACTCTCATTTTAAAAATTATGACTGAAAGAAACGTACTGGTTACTTACAAACTGTTAAGACTACTAACATTTGGTGATGAAATGGAAACAAAGGCATTAGCAGGCTTCTTGAGAACCGGAACTCAGTATTCTGATGGGTCATTGCTGCTTGGCACTTGGTGTGCTTGCAACGCCTTTTCTGTGAAAGTCCTATTGGGCTTACTGCAAATTTCAAAGAGGATAATCTTTGCTATGAGTGCATTATCAGTATTGTCCTGAGTCGGTCATGCTTGTCAATTGCTATTCTTTTGGCGTTGTAATGAAAAAAAAAATCCTCAATTTACCTTTCTCATTTTTAGTTAAATATGTCATGGCTTTTGTGATTGAAGCCACAGTGTGGAATGAGTGATACATATTTAAAAGAAACATAGTTGGAGCCCAATTTCCAATAGCTAGACCGGAAGGCCACTGAGCACTGTGGTTGAAATAGAAATATGAATTTTCCGTACCACCGCTGCAAAGGCATGCACAGGTGGGCGCACAGAGCACCTATTCCTTCCATATTTGATTTGGACAGTGGCACCTCATGGGTACAGGACATGGAAGAAGGCAGCAGGATATTTTGCTTCTACCCATGTGAGTTTTAGTCAGTTGCTGCTTTGTTCCAGAGGCTGCTCTCATCCTTCTCTTCCTTCCTGCCTCTTTCCTCCTCAACCACTGCTGCTCCAATTCAGCCCTGAGGAGACAGATATTTTCCTCAACACAAAGGCAACCTTAAGAAGCAGAGTGGAAAAAAAATGCCCGGCCAGTGTGGCTCAGTGGTTGAGAGTTGACCCATGCACCAAGAGGTCACTGGTTCGATTCCTCGTCATGGCACATGCCCAGGGTGTTGGCCCAATCCCTAGTGGGGGGCATGCAGGAGATGGCCAAATGATGCTCTCTCTCACTTTGTTTCTATCTCTCTCTTTCCCTCTACCTTCCTCTCTCTCTCTCTCAAATCAATAAAGAAAAAAAAAGCGGCAGAGAGATGTAATAGAATGTGCACTGTGTCTGGATTAAACATCAGAGATATCAATAGACATCTGTTGAATTTCAGAGGAATAGAAGTAATTGCCAATTATCCACTCTTTACAAAAATTAGAAATTAATTTCATGTCTAAATAGTGAACGGTCCAAATCTTACTTCGCTGAAATTTTTACCAGGAAATTCAGAACTCCCTTCCCCTTCAGAAAGTATTTCTAATTCATCTGGCCAATGTTTTCATCCATACTGAATGCCTTCATGCGCGTGGCACTGGACAGAGCTAGTTTTCTACCTCACTTTGGCAGAAGAATGTGCACTAAGCGGTCAGAGCAGGCAGAGACTCAGCTTGGTGTGCTGCTCAGAGGGGCCCGAAGGGCAGCTGATGAAGGCAGCTGGGAACAAGGGCCGACTCTAAGCTGGGAAGGGGGAAGACAGTGCAGAGAGCCTGACAAGGGTGTCTGTAATAAAATGAGATCCTGAGGTTTGCTTTCAATGCTTTGACACAGCAGATGCTAGTTTAACTGACACATTCAACAGAATATAGGCAGATGAACATTATTAGGAAAACAAGATTTCCTCTTTTGCTCTGTATTATGAGAGGAGTAGGCACTGTCAGCAAAAACTTTACACAAGCTGGAAACGTTTCCCAGCGCCCAGTGGCGCATCACATCTAAAGGGTCTCCATTGTTATTCAGGTGGAGATCTGCTAGTGTATTGGAAGATGAAAGACAGGATTGTTGTTGCTAAATCCTTTCCCTGTGGCATCTCTGAAATGGCTTCTCTCTGTGTGTTTCTAATGACAGCCTGAAAGACCTCCAGATGAATAGCTCACTTGAGATAGCAGCTGTAGAAATACATTGTTTAAAAAAAACCAAAAAGCCGATTCTGGCTGTTTAACACTAGTGTTAACTAGGATCGGCATTTAGGTATGTGTTGGTTCAGCCAATGTCTTCAGGGAGTCATTAATAGCCCTAAAATGCTGGGATGGCACAGAGATATTAAACAAACGGAAGGAAATGTATTGATCACCATTCCACTGGCATGAATTATGGATGTGGAGGTAAAGGAAGATTTATGTTATCTCTGGATTTAATATACCTGGATGAACCATGGGGCAAAATTATCTTATTTATTATTATTTATGGAATGTTTTACAGTATTTAAAACTAAATATTTTAGCCAGAACTTAGAAAACAAATGTGGTTGGAACACTTTAGTGATTCTGTTCTTCTATTTTGTTTCATAAAGCTTTTGCATGACTCTAAGAACATGGTACCATAGCTATGATCATAGATGATCCAAAAAGCGTTCGTTGCAAAGCCCATGTGCTGGAATTCAGGATCAGTAGCGTGCAATTTCAGAGGCAGTTTTCAGTTTAAAAGCAGCACTCATTCAGTGTCTTAGGTATGAACTTTGTGCAACTTTGAGGTGATGGGTGGGACGGGAAGGCCATCTGTGAATAAAATAGGACACAAGAAAGGGGGAAAGAAAAAAGGAGGTAACTTTCTTAAAGAAAGACTCAAAATTAATCTGCCTCGTTGGAGAATAGTTTCCACGTTTTATTGTTGTTGTTTTTAAGTTGTTGAAACTCTCTCAGAAACACTCGCATTATTAAAAACGTATTATATCGTTACAACTGTAAGAAAAGATAAATAATTGTTTTTATCTCTATGAGAGAAAACTAAGGCACAGATGGGGAGTCTGTCCAGTGCCCCCTCCCCCTCACCCTTCTGTATTTTACCTGAAAACATAGAGCAAGTACTCTTGAATGCAAAAAAAGCATTGACATGTCCTTTTCTTCCTAAGCAATCAATAAAAGAACCATGACTTCTCAGTTGTGGAGATACATGACATTGATAAATCATTGGTCATCAAAAATGAAAACCAGGCTGACATTGTCTTTTGACACCTAGAATTGTACAGGTTCTATCAGCTGGAATTTTCCTTTTCATTACTTTGGTGCACATCCATCCCGTCTCTTTAAGGCTATGGATAGGTTAAATGCTGGTTCAAGGTGTGTCAGCAGATACCTGGGTTTCACTTCTGTGATTGTTCTCATTTTCTTCGGTGAAAACAGGGCTCCAGAGACTTTCAGAATTCCCCATTGCAGCTTGCCACAGTGACAGCACATGACTATAAAGTGAACTTGGCACTGGGTGACTGTCACCAATAAACTAGGTAGACATGGTTGGCCGGCTCAAGAATCACAGCATCTTCAAGAAACTACTAGTCAGAGTAAGACTTGGGGGATGGTGACTTTGCTGTGTTAGTATGTGAAAGAAGCTGATGTTGAGGTCGGTGCAGCAGTTAAAGTTACCATTTTATACATTTTGCTAATATGAGAATTTTATGTATACTGTGATACGGGTGGTATGATAATGCTTTGAAATATTAACCAATTACTTTCCTCTCTTCCTCTAATGAGTACATACGCTTCTGCTTCACTGCTTCAAGGAAGGGGGGATAAACAAAGAAGTCAGATCTTCCCTTCGTGGTTCCAACACTGAGGTCCTGAGGGGGACACAGGATATAGAATTACATAGGATCCAGGGAGAGCCAGTGGTTCACTCCTGAAACTAGACAAGGGTTTTTAAATTGTGAGAGAAGGGAGAACACTAGAAGGTAAACAAAAAACTTCAGCGTTGAGGGTTCCTGAGAAGGGCCCTCTACTATTCTCCCCTGGGCCAATGCTGTGGCCCTCAGATGGTTAGGGGATCTGAGAGCAGAGGATCAGGCCTTGGTGAGGTTTGGGAGGATGGGGGTGGGGAGAATAGGAACATGCAGGCAGCAAGACCATCTTTTCATATTTCCATCTGTGGCTTGGAAACAATAGAGTAGAAATGGCTGTGTGGTGGCCAGGTCTATGGGGCTGAGAGCATTTCATAGTTCTCTGTACCCAGTGAGGGTGAGGACCACACACTGTTACCTGTGAACTCAAATGTAGTAAGGAAGTGCCTTATAAACTCCCACCGTTTCTCCCACAACCCTCAACAAAGTTGAGCAGCTCCGTATCTCCCAAGTGCCCAAGGGGGATGGGGGAAGGCTGAGAAAGCAGCACCCCAGCGACCTTGCTGTTGGTCGTGAGGAGTGATGCAGGAGCATCCCGTGAGAATAGATGTCCCAAGGCCAGCTGGAGCAATGTCCATGTCAGCAAAGCAGTATCCAAAACACACGGAGTTGCTAAAGTTCTTCGAGATAAAGGGACATGAGACTGCAATTTGCTCACAGGTATTTGGAGGTGGGGATGGGAAACTGATAAAGCAGTTGTGATAAAACAATGCCATTTGGGAAACCAGGGGAAGCACTTCTTTTATATTTTGTGTCTGAAATTACTTCAAAATAAAAAGTTAAAAAGCTAAAGGGAGAATGAGAGCGAGGAGTCAAGAAATACAAATTAAAGCCAGTAGAGAGATCTGGGTCGTGCTAAAGATCTTCAGTATGTCACTTATTCAAAAACAGCAGCTGTCACCACTGATTAGCACTAACCGGTGGTGGCCTACCTCTTTACCCCTGAAAGGAGAAAAGGAAGCTTGAGGAGAATAGTGCCAGGAGTTGAGTAAGAGTATTAATTTCTCTTAAGTTCAAGTTAATACATTGAATGTGGCCTGAGGTGGTCCGTAGTTTGCAGAAAGTTAAGATTTAGAAAATGTGAAATTTTGGTGAGTTAAAATGGGAAAATTCCTGATTTTATCTAGAAACACTTATTTAATATTAAACTCATGCCTTGATTCGGTACTGAATTCATTGATGACATGTGTGTTAACTACTCTGTGCTATGCGTTGTGAGGGCTGCAGGAAACATGGCTGGGTTGTAGGTATGAGGGTGTAATGCCTTCAAGGTGATTATGAGTCTTCAGAAATTATATATATTATATATATAAATTATATATATATATATATCTCAGCAAATGAAACTTATTTTTATTGGCCAGCCAGAAAAGGTTTTGTGGAGGAGGTGGCATTTCAGCTGTGTTTTGAAGGACCAGTATGATTTTAGTGGCTAGAGTTGCAATGTTAAGAGTGGCCCTTATGAAAAGATGAATATGAATTAAAGTATAGACACAGGTAAAGGGGTTGAGTACTGGGTCGATGGGTGCTCTACATACACTACTTTGGGACTGGAAAATAGGTATGATGGAGCAGGTAGGTACACAGGCAGACTGGAGCACAGTCCAGAGGTCCTTGATTCCTTAAGGTGCTTCTGTGGCTTCCTCTTTTTAAACATTTAACTTATTTTTTCACCTGGAGGTTATTTTTATATCTGTTTGAAAGGAAGGATCCAATGTAATACTCTATCTCTACGCGCCCCCTCACTCTTAGCTAGTCAACTGTCCTGAACACCATTTATTATATAATTTTCTTTGACTCTTTCCTTTCTTTACCCTCTTACACATCCACTAAATCACCAAGTTCTATAAAATCTGCCTCTAAATACTCCTTAAATATTTCCACTTTGCCCATTCTCATTTTCAACACTTCAAATTTCATCTCTTACCTGAGTTACTTCAACAGTCTTCCAAAGACTCTCTGGCATCCTCTCCCTCTGATCCATTCAAAAAGGCAAATCTGACCAAGTCATTTGCCTGCTTTAAATTCCACAGTAGCTTCCCACTGCTCTTGGATACAATTCAAAATCTCTAATATGCCACACAGAGTCTTGTGTGATCTGGCTCCCACTTACTTCTGCAGATTCATTTCTTGCCACATTTTCATTATTCTCTGTTCCAGTCCCAGGGGGCTTCTTTCTATTCACCGTGCCCTTCTTTATGCCAGGACAGCTCTGCACTGGCTGCTGCTTCAGACCTCTACTTGCGAGTCACTTTCTCACAGCAGCTTCTCCAGATTCCTGCATATAGGTTCGTTTGTCCTCTAAAATACTCCCCTAGTGTCCCACACATCTCCTTTATCACGAGTGTAATTACTTTATAGGACTGTCTTCCCACCAGACTATGGACTCCACGAGGGCAGGACGTTGCCTATGTTTTCTTCCCAGCGCCCAGTATGACTCCTGGTATGTAGAGATGATACGGATGTATTTATTGGCTGATCAAATCCTTCCCTTCCCCTATTGATTCATGATGTTTCCTTTGTCATATATTACTTATTACTCTAAACTCTGTTTCTCGGCCATCTATTTTATTTCAGTGATCTAGATCTTCCCCCTCCCCACATTTTCTATCATCTATCTATCTATCTATCTATCTATCTATCTATCTATCTATCTATCTATCTATCCATCCATCCATCCATCCATCCATCCATCCATCCATCCATCCATCCATCCATCTATCTATCTATCTATCTATCTATCTATCTATCTATCTATCTATCTATCTATCTATCTATCACCTGCTATCATCTACCTATCAATTTATCTATCTAATCTACCATCTATAAATCATCATGCATCTATTTTTCTTGATATTACTACCTTGTATTTCAACTACTGCAATTTTAAATTATGTTTTGATGTCTTCTTTAAAAAATAAAAATTATTAGGTGAGGGGAGGTAGAAGAAGGTATCAGGGGAATAAATGGTGATGGAAGGAGACTTGACTTGGGGTGGTGAACACACAATACAGTATACAGATGAAATATTAAAGAATTGTACACTTGAAACCTATATAATTTTATTAATCAATGTTACCCCAATAAATTCAATAAAAAAGAAAAAATAATAAAAATAAAATAAAATAAAGATTATTTTACCTATTCTTTTCTGTTTATTTTTCTGTTAACCCACAAATCCTAAGGATTTTGAGTAGGGGTATGTAAAACTATACTTTTCCCACTCAGAAGCATGCGAAGCCTCTTCATTTAGTCATATCATTCCTTAAGTCTCTAAAGAATGCTTATAATTTCTTATAACTATAAAAAATCTAGAGGAAAATACAAGTGCATGTTTTCTTAATATCTGGACAGAAACTGTTTTTCTAAACATTAAGGCAATAGAAGAGCTAATGATAGAAAAGGCTGATTGATATAACTACATAACATTGAAAACAATAGCATATGTTTAAACACATTATAAATAAAATTAAAAGGCAAGTGAGAAACTGGAAGAACAATTGCAAAAGGATGCCAAATGGCTTCTATCACCACCAAATAAAGAAATGATACAAATTGATAAGAAAAACACTAAATTTCCAAAGAAAAATGGACAAAGAACTTGAACAGTTTTCAGAAAAGGAATTTAAAATGGCAAAGACTATTCTTTTTAAGTAATTCTGATTCTGACAGATCCCTGTTTGCCTCAGCTATTTATAGATCACATGTAAGGCTCTTTAGTTGACTGATACCTACCAGGTGTTTAAAATCACTGGATCTTTTGTTAAATATAGGTTACAAGATTTAACATTTCATTTCAATATCTTAGTGCTTTTCAATTTAGATATCCAGGTAAAAAGACATAAGGAAAGTGGCATTTGCCGTATTTCATAAAGAAAGGATAAAGACTTTGGTATCTGATTGACTGTAGACATGTGTAAACCAGTGTTCTTTTTAGTTGTATGTTAATCCCAATACCTTAAAAGTGTTTATTAGCATTTTCTTGTATTGTCATTGATCCAAGTATTATGCACTTAGTTGCTCTGAGGAATCAGGATCTGAGTTTTCTTGAATAATTTCTCTTGTTTTGTACTTTTAAAATTGATAATGATATTTTGATGTAACTGCTGAAAGTTCGTCATAGAATTGGTGCGCTTACTTAACAAAAATTAACAAAGTTATTACTTTGTGCTGGCATAGTCTATGTTCTGGGGATACAGAAATAGAAGACTGTGCCAGCTACTGAGATAGCACTTGAGTGTGTGAGTTGTCTACCTTGTATCATTAGAATAGGTGATACACATTAGATTTGAAAAGCATCAACACAGAATACCCCTCTTCTCTTTCCAGTTCAGGAATGATTGTGAAGGAATCAGAAGGATGGTGACCAAAGTATCACTTTTTTTTCTGGAGGTACAGACTTTCAGGTGGTCATCCACAATGGCCATTTTTTTCTGTTCACACCTTTGAAAGTGTGGAGGACCAGTGACTTGTGGCTAATCAACAGAATACAGCAAAAGTGATGGAATGTCACTTCCAGGATTATGTCACATTATATAAGACTATCTCTCTTAAAGATTCACTCTTGAGACTCTTTTTCCTGGCTTGATGAAGTAAGCGACCACGTTGAAAAAGCCTATTTGGCAAGAAACTGCGGGTTTACTACAGGGTACCTTTGAGAGTTGAGGGCAGTGTCTAGCCAAGAAATAGCAAGAAGCCAGAGACCTCAAACAGCACATTGAGTGAGACTGGAAGCAGAATGTTCTCTAGTCAAACCACCAGATGAGAATGCAGCCTCAATTGCAGCTTTGTAAAACCCTAAGCAGAGGACCCAGTTAAGCTATGCCTCAAGTTCTGACCCACAGAAACTGTAAAGTAATAAATGTGTTACCTAGCATAGAAAATGAATATAACCTTTCCTCCCTAGATTTTATTTATTTATTATTTATTTATTTATTTATTTATTTATTTATTTATTTATTTATTTATTCACTAACTAAACAATGCTCAAATAAATAGGTTTGTTCATATATCCTTATATATTGGTGCCTTTATTTTATAGGATAGATTTTTTTAAGAGTGTAATTGCTGTTTATGTTCTTTTTAATTTTAGTAGATGATGCCAGGTTGTTTTCTCAAGAAGCTCTAACAATTCACATTTTACCAATACTATGTGAGAGTATATCTTTTCCTGTAACCTTTACTAGTAATGAGCACTAACCAAGGTTTATAATTCTTTCCAGTCTCCTAGGCACAAAGAGATCTCTCATTTTTACTTTGATTTACATTTCATTGCCTATCAATGAGTTTGAAAATAATATCATGTTTCTTCATCACAGGGGTTAGCTTTTCTGTCAATTTCTCATATTGTTTGCCAATTTTTTTCTCTCTATTTTGTTTTGTTTTTGGTCTCCTTTTCATTTTGTAATAGCTATTTGTATATTATAGATGTGAACCTCAGTGCTATATGTTGCAGATTTTTTTTATCCTAATCTGTTTATTTTTTATTTCATTTCTTGGTGAATATTTATGGTAAAAATGAAAAGTTTTGCTGAAACAGATATTTTTCTTTTCATTAATAATTGCTGAGTTTCCAGAATTTCAATTTTGCTAAATGAGGTCTTCTGTTCCTCTCTCTTCCCCCTCAAATGTTTATACTTTTAGGCCTTTATTCTGAAATTACCTGGAGTAAATAAGGTTGAAATTTATTTTCTTCATGGTATATAACCAGTTGTACTAGTAAAATATAAATTGACAAATTAACTCAAGGGAAGGTAGAAAACTTGGGTAAACTAATTACCATAAAAGACATTGAAAACATTTAAAAATCTACTTTTGAATAGGGTATCAGTGTGGGTGGATTTATAGCTGCATTAAAACAAGCCTGTAAATAACAGATAATTCCCAAGTGCCTTAAACCTTTGTTATCAAAATGTGGTCCTAGTGTTATCAGATAAATGCATGGATGGTCTTTCTCTGTTGCTAGTGGGGTTCTTGGGATACCGCTGGAATAAGAATGTCCAGAGGCCCCCACGGGAGGATGAGATGTGGTAGAAAGCTTTATTTGCATGGAATTATATCCCTTGGTTTCAGAAATCCCATTTCCCTTAATCCAGTCCTGGAAGAGATGCATCTGGGGATGCAGCAGAGCTAGAAGCAAAGCCAGTGTCCAGAGTTTCCGTTACATGGTAAAGTGTAGTCTAGTTTAGCATTAGGCTAGCTGCAGTTCATTGTGTGTGGGGTCCACGTGGCTGTGAGTCGTGTGGGTGAATGCAGGGGAGCCAGGAGCATGCACCTCCTGCAACAAGCATCCCAAGAATCCCACGTGAACTAAGAAAGAGAACTCCTTTGTTTAGGAGATTTAAATATTTCAAATTTTGTGCCCTTGCAGTGGCCATGCCTATCCTGGCCAATAACCTATTCCCAGGTGTGACTGACAGGCAAGTACCTTCTCTATTTAACCCAGACCTTACAGAGCATGTGTCTATTCTCCCCTTTCTGGTGGCTTCCTAGGGAGTGTTAAACTGCAGCTTCCTGGCAAAGCTGCACAAATGGCATGCCTATAAAATTTGGCCTTCCCTTTGCTCCTTTCCTTTTAATTAAGAACCAGTTTTATCACAATGGTATCACTAGGATCAGCAGCATCAACATCACCTAGGAGTTTATTAGTAATTATTACAAAGTCTCAGCTACCTTCTGATCTAATGAATCAGAGCCTGCATTTTAACAAGATCTGAGGTGATATATGCAAACACTGGTGTTTGAGAAGTACTGATGTAACCACTGCAGATGACAGAAGATTTGGAAAGCTTCCTCGAAGTTTCAGAGTTGTTACCGTAGCATTTCACGCAGTGTTCACTTACTCGGTTTTAATTGCTCCTGCATCCCTGGTGTGTTTCCTTTCTCTTTTCACACCTTGACTATTTTTGTTTATTATCATTTTTTCTTAATTGTGCTAATGATAGACTTATCTATTTTACTGATCTTTTGAAAAACAAACTTAAAAAAAATTCTGTTACTGTGGTCTCTCATTACTTTCAGTTTTAGCTGAACTAATTATTCTAGTGCCTTTTGGTTTAAATTTTGTCTAACTTCTAAATAAATATCATCTTTTTTTCTCACCACATGAAAGCATATAATGTTATACTTTCCACTGAATATAGCTTTTGCTGTTCTCCTTAGGTTTTGGCCAAAGTTGTCTTTTTCAGTTTTCTTTGATTTTCTTGTTTTATCTAAATGTAATTTATAATTATGATTTTTAATTTCTAAGTAAATAAAATATTTTTAATCTAACATGGTTGTTTTATAATTACATTTTTAAAATTTAAAATGTTACTTTTAAAATTAAACTTTAATATTTTATTTGTGTCTAATTATATATTTGAATTTTATAAATGCTTCCTGGACATACAAAAATTGTGTATTCTTTATTTCTGTTTAATTGATGGCTGTTAATTCCTCTGTGTTTTTACTTTGTAATTTGATTTTTGTTTCAGATCTGTATAGAAAGAAGTCCTTCCTTATTTAGTACTCTGGCTATATACAGATATAGACATAGGTCAAAGATTGCTGATTACTACTCTTCATCTTCTACCCTGAGATCTCTGTCTTGTTTGTTATTTGATTAATTTTTTTTTCAGTTAATGCACTTATTGGCAAAGTCTCTGAATTCTTTTTTATTCTTAAAATGTTTTGTAGATGTGAATGTTCTCTGTTTGCAGCCCCAGATATTTGTGCTAATAACATATTGTGCCTCTGTCCCTCTGCTTGATTTTCTGTGTATAATCAGGATGTAGTCTCCCATCAGAACCATGTCTGAATGCAAGTCATCATTGTCCTGCATACCTTCCCTTTACTCTGGTGCATGTTCCCTTGGGCACTGTCAATTGCCCAAGTTTCATATATTTCTGGAAATGTGCCTTCAGGGCACAGGCAGTAGCCACACTCCTGTTATAATAGCTGTGTTTCTTTAAAACTCATCTGTCAGATTTCCTGTAATCCACTTGAGAATGTTCAGATCTTCGAGAGTGATTCCCTACTAGCTTTCACTCTAGACTCTATAGGCAATGTTAAGGGTGTACATCTCAATAGTTTCCTGAGTCATAGCTCCTTCTGGGGAAGCCTTCTCAATTGCTCTCTGAGATCTTGCCTCCCTTGTTCTGTTAGATTTCATTAGATTTTATGTTCTCTGATCTAGTGAACTCTAAAATCCCTCTTGTTCTTCAAGCACACCCTTTATGAGCAGTTCAACCCCAGTTCAGTTTTTTATTTCCTATCTTTCTAGTTGGACTTCAAGATTTTATTTTTTTCTTTGATAACTGTCTAGCCTGAATTCTAAGATTTCAACATTCCATCTAAAGGAAACACATTTCCTCCCCTTATTCAGCATTGTTTTTGTTATCCCATTGCTTCTGTTTTGACACTAGGCTGAAGAGCAATAAGCCAACGCAGCCCCTCCTTGGCTTCCTCAGTAAACACGATTCTTAACAATATGTTCCAGGTCTAGGCATTTTTAATTGCCTCTTCGTCTCTGAGTTCGCAATCATTTCATTTATACTTTAGTTTTCTTCACTCATGAAACCCTAGTTCCTTTTAGTTGTTGTTAATAGCATCCGTATTCCTTCTGTATGTGAAGCCATAGAAAATTTTCGAAATGCAAAGCCAGTTTCCCAGTCAACGCAGTAGCTAATAACAGCCTCCCTGATGCCATGGGTTTGGAGGATGATTCTTAAAAACTTGTTCAAAGACTACACAAAGCCAATAGGTTAGTTTTTCCATAGTTTTCTTTTCAAATCTTGAGCTTTAAAACAACATACAGAAATGCAGTCTAGGGCAGCATGTCGAGCACTGTCACCTGTGCCCGGTGAGAGACCTACTTTAGAACTCTGTGGCCTGTGAGTATTACCTGCTTCTGCCCCTCAGGGACCCAGCCAGCCAATCTGACTGACAAACACAAGCAAGCTAAGTTTGAACCACCTACAAGTGCCTAAAAAGCCTGTACAGTAGAGCTCTGCCTACTTTAAGGATAGTTTTTATTGGAACAAAAGAGAGAGACTTTCTTACCTGTAATGTAATTCCCGGCCGATTGGCCTGCTTTAGACCTTTGCTGTGCCAGTATAATTCAGGTCAAATTATGCCACAGAGAACCACACAGACCATGATTACTGTGCCCCACATTCCCTCCACAATTTAAGTCCAGCCACACGGTGACAATAAAAGTCACAGGAAACACTGAGATCAAAACCCAGCTGTGTAGGGCTCCTAAGGCATCAAAGTGTTCAGACCTCCTTCCCTGTCTTTCTACCCACTGCATACATTGTGGCCCAGTGTTTGTCACTCTGTAGTTCTAGCCCATGGACTGGGAGAGTCGGGCTAGAGAGGGCCAATCAATAGCATTTTTTTTTTTTTAATTTCCTGAGTTTGGGAAAAAGAGTACATAAAGGAATTCAACAAAATGATAGGGAAAATATCTGCTTTTTATTGGAGAATGCTATTTGACCTATAGCCATGCTCTATCTGTAAATTGAACTTATCTACTCATAACTCCAGGCCTTGCAAAGACAGAACCTCCCTAGTAAAGTTAGTAATAGATGAGAAGAAAAGATGGGTGTCCTGAAGGTTTTGCATTCTGAAACAGAGAAGGGAACTGAACGATTTGTCTCCATTCCTTCTTTCCATGGTCAGGGTCAGAGAAGTGTTTCCTCCCCTTGGGAAAGAATAGGTGAGGGGGCAGATAGACCCTCTTGAGAAATTAAGCTCCTTCTCCACTATGTTAATGTGAAGAGTGGAGGGCAGGTAAATGCTCTTCCTGTCTTTATGATAGTATACATGCTGAGGTACTTAGCTCTGATTGGGATTTGGGCTGGAAAACAGGATTGTGATATGGTAGCTAAACTTTAACAGGTGAGTGGACTTTTGGTAGCAGGAAAGACATTTTAGACAAAGGAACAGCATTAGTAAGGGGAAGAGCTATAAAATTGCAGGGTGCATTCAGGGAGCAGTGAGGGGTCCAGTCTGGCTAGAACACTGGGGAAAGTGGCAGGAGATGAGGGTGGGAAGTCATGCCAGGACTAGGTTTTGAAGTACATTATTTCAATAACTTTGGAGTTTATCCTGTAGTGACTCATTTCAGGTTTTAAGTAGGGATATGATGTTGGTATTTTCATTTTTGAACCACAGTTCAATCAGTAGCGAGGATGGTGAAGGGATAGCTTTGGAATGTAGGTGTGTAGCTCAATGGACAAACTGGGGCTATAGTTAAGAACTGTGAACAAATCTATGCCTAAAATTTTAGTAGAATTAAATAACAACTAGGATTAATTTAGGGAATCAAAAATACTTTAATTAGTAGTTGGAGAGACTTTTCAAACTCACAGAAAATCAGGCTAAAGAGATTCAAACATGGTGGCATCTTTGAATTGTTGAAACTCCATGCTGCCACACTCCATGTACCCCTATCTAATCAGTTGCCCAGTCAGTGAGTTTTTCTTTGAAATAATTCCAAGGCCCAGGGTTCACTTGTCCATTTCACAACCCTCTTTGCCTTTTGCAGGCCCTCATTACCTCGCACCTTGGTGATTATTGCCTGCACTCATTATTGGACAATCTTAATGTCCTCCAATAGTGTTGGTTCTGTATTAATTTTAGGGATTAGACTCATGGTGCAATCTCCCATGGATCTGGTTGAGAGTTTACACAAACAGAGCCACATGGACATAGATTGTTGGCTTTATTCAGGTGTGTGCACATATTTAGGACACAGGCAGGACTTCTGACTCTCTTGCTGTGTGACTCTCATCTTGTCACATGTGAGGTGCTGTGATGCATATCTGAGGGCTTACTTCATGGAAACTGGAAGCCCAATGCACCTGAAGAAGCAGAACACAGAGGAAGCAAAAGAAGAGTGTAGACCGCCCTAACTTTTGAGCCAAAGTGACTCCCACTGTCATTGGCCAATGCAAGTTAGGCTCTTACCAATTTTACTTATTTTTTCTCTCTCCAAGGAGAGGAACTACTTATGGAGTAGAGTCTGAAACATTTTTAGTAACACTGTCCTTCTTCTTTCCACAGATTGGAATGAGATTTCCTTAATTTTTAGTTGGAGGTATAATGTGGTATTAGCAGGAATAGAATCTTCCATGACATTATTCATTTTATGTATTATTTTCCAGTGTTTCAGAGTACATTGCTTTTAGTTCTAGTTTGCAATCTCTCTGAAACAGCCCATGTATATTGCTTGTTTCTTTTCACATCAGTGAATATTCTGAATAGAAATATTTAGATTTAGTTAGAAACATGCAAAATGGGATGTCGGTGGGAACTCACTGAGACACAATAATTCTGTGTGTTTGCATGATTGGTGTCAGTTTTCAGGGCTTTATGTTTTCATGGCTGATTGCTGGTCTCCTGCTTCCATGTGTGCTGCCTTGGTGGTTCATGCAATTAATTCAGAGGTGGCCCTCGATATGTGTTGGGTTGCACACACCATTTATGAGTGTACTAAGTTTTATGAGTGAGCTGATAGTGAAGGAGAGGGTGCATAACCCAGTCAAAAGTGTACATATCCATACTATACATCCCTGTTTTCTAAAATTTTTCATAGTTCCCTCTCATTGAGGTTTTCTGCCTTAGTCCCAGGCCCATGTATTGTTTTACGTTCTTCTAGGAGCCCCATTCTTTTCCTTTTTTGTTCCCCATATCTACCTTCCATATTTTCCTAGATATTTTAAAGAATTCAATCTCATTTTGCTAAAAAGTTCTGCTTTCTCCAGCTCCTTTTCCAAACACACATAAACAAATCTGCTAAGGTATTCAATAAAGGACTGCCAAGGAACACAGTCCACACTGTTTAGAAGCAATTTATGATATAAATCTCAGGGTTTGTTTTTTTTCCTGCTAGACTTAGGATAATATACATTCATTTCTATGTGGATTTTTTCTTTACTTGAATAATAGAGGAATGACTATGAGAACCATATTAAAAGATCTCAGTGTTTATATCACAGAAGACTTAAAATATAGAATAAAAGTGAGTCTGTGAATAAGTAAAATTTTGCAGAATCTTATTTAGGGACCTGAAATTTAAATGTTTGTCTCTGCTGACAGTGCTTTATAAAAACAAACCAGAAGAACCCCAAACTTTTTTGATATTGATTGGTCACATGCCTTTCTTGGATACAGATACATAAAGCTACACCTAGAGACAAAGAAGTCTTTAACAGACTAGATCAACTGTAAACCTTATTAAGTTAGTATTAAACACAATGAATGCCAGGTCTCTATAAACAGAAGTGTCCAAATTATTGAGGCAGCATGAATGCTGGGAATAGTAAATCTATGGTCACTGTCTCTTTGCTTGATATGGTGGACCTGCTCCCTCCAGGTAATAAGCAGCCAATAGTCCTGGTCAGGGGCATAACCTTTTCTGGTAGTTATTATATTAAAGTAGACCTAAGGCCTTACAATTCTATTTTTTCATACTTGTATATTATTATATTTCTATGCCATAAATTCCTGGAATCAATCACAATACTATTTTTGTATGACAGCTACAGGACATATTATTATATTTTCTAGACTATATTAATCATTTCATAAATTTGATAACACCAGGAGGTTTGCAGTTGAAACATGATATTTAGGTTACCCTATGTAAGCATAATCAATCATATCATTTTAATGGCACGATACCAAATACTGAAAAAAGTTATTTTAAATGGCAGATACTCAAGCATAACAAAGACTTGGAGATTCATTTTAAATAATAATTACTTGCACTGAAATAAGATAACAATAAATCTCATTGAGAAATGTCATTGAGGATCTACTAGACTCATGACCAAACTCTCAAATCTCACAAGATGTGCTAAAAGTCCTGTACTAGTTTTAAAAAGGCTGACATCTCATAGGAACTGGCACTGGACAATTCCTCCAAAGAGTCAAAGGTCGTTTCATTGGTAATCAAAATTGAAAGCTGCTCCTGGATTCCAATGTTCAGATAGTAGTACGTTGTCCAACAAAATGATCTGCCTGATCAAGGGGATAGAAATATGCATACGCTCAGCACTATATTACATGTGTGTTTGTCATTGGAACCAAAATTTCAAACCAGTGTTCACAATGCAAAAGTCTTATGTAACCTAGTGTCTTTTTAGACCTTGGTCTTGCTTTAAAATTGCATGTGATACCTTCAGTTTGCTGGACATGCAAAGAAACCATAATGTGATCCCGATTCCACATGCGAGGTGAACCACTGCTAGGCCTGTTTGGTCCAACTTCTGATGGTCCTGACTGATTAGCTTAATGGGTCAAGTAAACTGGCTGAATTAAAACTTTGGGGTGAGGTAATTAACATATCTGTGCTCATTATCATGTTATCCTCAGCTATTTAGGGAAGCACTTGAAATCTCAGGAATGGAAGGGTCTTCGAAGTTATTTTCCCTCTTGTACCCCTGTCTTTCTTCAGAGTGCTTCTTCACCTTCATCTCTTCCATAAACTCTTCATGAGTCTCATCTTTGCTCTGCAAACTTGGAAGTCACCTCTCTCTCCTCTGATCTTTTGGTATTTTTTCTGTGCTTCCTCTATGTCACTTATCGCTACCTACCTGGTAGCTATTCTGGTCCTGTCTTATCCCTCAGCAGTACAGTGTATTAACTGCATTTTCTTTGCATGCCCTATAGGACTTGCACAGTGCCTGGCCCAGGGTAGGGCTCAATAAGTGTGTCGGATGAATGATGAGATGCAATTCTGCTATAGGACCCATGGGGACAAAGAACATTGGATTCTGGCAGAGCAGCTTATGTTGACCATTTTATACTCTAAAGTTGTAGAGAATCTTGACTGACCAGCTTCTCATCCTCCCAGCAAAGTGATCTTTTAGCCTCTCCTTGAATACCTGCAATGATGGTGAACTCATTTCTTCCAGAGGTAGTCCATTCCATTTCAGACAGCTCCAAGTGTGAATCTCTTTCCCTCTCTCCTGATGATATTTTGATCTTGAGACTCAGATTTATTATCAGCCCAACTAAGGCTACTTCAACTTAACTATGCTAAAAATATTCTCTTGTTTTAATTAGTCTAAAGCCTAGTAGAGCTATCCACATTTCTGCCTGATTTTGCTGGAATTTTCTGCAGCTACTGTCTTTTAAATTATTATTTCTTTCATGGATTCAGAGGGCTAGAAAAGATCTGGAGGCTAGCTAGTTTACATTACTTAACTTCTAGAGGATCAAACCAAGCCTGAGAGCAGAAATTTCAATGACCTTAAATTGTAGTCATCAGTTGCATAGGGAGGGAGGTACAGTCTCAGCTTCTGGCCTGCTTAAAGGAGCCAGTAGCTATTTATTCCCACATATTTTACATAGGTAGTAAACCATATGCCACAACAGAAGCTTCTCACTTTTGAAATGCAATATTAATGGAAAGAACTTAATCACGAGCATAAAATACTGTCTCCTTCCTCTCAACCCCTTACATGTTCAATTGTTGGCATATCACCCATGATTGAGGAGTGATGTTGGGTGGGTATTCACTCTTATGAAGAGCAGAGACTCAGAAATTCACCATAGAAACATGCTTGAGCAATAAATTTGATGATATAATTTTTAGCTATGAGACAGTTTTGATTCTCAAAGGGGGATAATTTGTTATAATGCTAAGTAGCATTTAATGTTATCTACTTAAATGCATTGGGTTTAGCATAGGAAACAGATGATATTTGGTGTAAAAACACTGTGAATTTACTTTTTTACACAGATTGTTGCTTACTTTTAAAAAATTTCATGTTCTGCTCTGCCAAGGAATGACAGTTATTTTAGATTATATAACCAACCATAGTAAATTGGGGAAATACATGGTTTGAGATGAAAGGTGGTTCTGTTTACGGAAAACAAGCTAAAAGAAGTTGACATTGTATATGTTTTGACTTTGTTCTGGAACTAAAATATAGGTACTCTGTGGGATAATCTGCTAAATTTTAGGGAAACTTTTGCCTAACATGGGTTTTCCAAAGTAAATTCTGATTTTATTATTGTCTTCATCTCTCTGACATGCCACTTCAGAAAAAAAAAAAAACAACTATTTATATCTGTGTTTTAAAATATTGTTATATTATATATTCATGTTCTGACTAAATTAGTTGATTTTTAATAATTCCAAAAATTGTAGTAGAAAGTCTTAATCCTATGTAGTGGCATAAATGTATGAAAATGTAGATCAGGTGTTCACTAGTACAGGAAGTACCTCAAGTAACAAGTAAATATGGGTAAGAAAAGCTCCTTAAATAGAGTTTCATAAAGATTTGTAATTCTAGCATGTATTTGTAAAACGGTGTAATGGGTCATGTTTTACTGTCTCGTGTGAGGCCAGTTTACCCAGTTACTCTACAAAAGCTAAAGCCATTTTTGTATTCTCAAAAGTGGGCTCCAAATGGCCTGCCCAGTATCTCCTTCCTCTGCATCCCTTCAAAAAATGAATGGTCCAGGCTTTTCAATCTCCTTTGTGATATTTGAGCATATTGATAACTTTTTTATTTTTATTGTTTTTATCCTCACCTGAGGACACTTTTTGCATTTATCTTCAGACAGAGTGGGAGGGAGAGAGGGAGGAAGACAGAGAGAGAAACATCGATGTGAGAGAGACACATCGAGTGGCTGCCACCCACACGACCCCAACCGGGGCCAGGGACAAACTGCAACCGAGGCACGTGCCCTTAGCAGGAACCGAACCCGGGACTCTCCGGTCCGCAGGCCGACGCTCTAACTGCTGAGCCAAACCGGCCAGGGCCATATTGAGAACTTTTATCTTCTGCTTCGACAGTTTCCTCATTCTGGAATGCCCAAGGAACTGGTTCAGACTCAGGCATTGGGAAAGGTCAAACCTGATTATGTGTCAGTTTCCATCAAATGACAATCTGTCCTGATTTACCTACTCTGAATGAAATATTTCTACAATATATTATTTAGACCTCTATTTAGCATTTATATCAGCATCATTTTATGGTTGGTTTACTTCATATTAGTCTATTGAGCTTAATCTTTGTGACTTCCTGATTGGCCATGCATCGTTCTTTCTTTCTTTATATATATAGTGTACAGGGTGGAGCAAAAGTAGGTTTATAGTTGTGAGCACGAGAAACATAGACTTTATTTTTTATCACTATTTATTAATTATTATATTACTTTCCATATGGACAACTGTAAAATAAACCTACTTTCATCCCACCCTGTATGTTTAGGTTGTTGAATGTGATTTTCTAAAGGATGTACAAAGTGATGTTAACATACCTATACATTGTGAAATAATGATTTCAGTTTTTAAGGTCTTCTTTGACATAATTTAATAATATTTTATATATCTTTGTTAGACTTTTTCCAAGGCACTTAATATATTTTGATAGTTATAAATTCAACTTTGCTCCTGACCATAGTCCCTCTGAGTCTTCCAAGATCTAGCTCATTGTTTCTTCTCTTTAACTTGTGTCCTCACCATTTCTTCCTCCACTGAGCAAATTCTCCTGTTACATGAACATAATAAATGTTCTCTACCCATTAAAAATGGGTAGCTCCCTGTCTGCTCTTCTTTCTTTTCATTTATGCAGATAATTTGGACATAGCAGTCTGAACTTCTCTCTTCCTTCTTCCTTCTCAGTCAGTCACTCCCAACCTGCTGTGATCTGGTTCCCTGTCACCAGCACTGAATGTGCTCTGTCAGAGGATCTCTGAGAATTAAAGCCAGGGGTCATTTTTTTTTTCTTTAAATTTTTTTTCTTTATTGATTTTAGAGAGAGAGGAAGGGAGAGGTAGAGAGAGATAGAAACATTGATGAGAGAGAATATTGATTGGCTGCCTCCTGCACGCACCTCACTGGGGATTTGGTTCACAACCTGGGCATGTGCCCTGACTGGGAATCGAACTTGTGACCTCTCGATGCATGGGTTGATGCTCAATCACTGAGCCACACCGGCCAGGTGCCAGGGGTCATTTTTCAAAGTCCTATGTTGATGTTTTTGGATTATAGTGCATTGTTGATAATAATAATACATAACAGCCATAATAATTATAACATAGTAATAAAATACAAGTGATAAAATTTACCATTGGGATTTTTCTTGTGGCATTCTATATCCATTATATTTTTCAAACCAGATATTATTATCATAAATGAAATAGCACATTCCATCGTTCAAGGTCATGCTGTGTAATTCCTACTGGGAAGTCTGCCTAATGTAACAGTTCAAACTCTATCCAATTCTTGTCTCTCCCTTAAATTCTGGGCTCTGACTTGCCTCTGATTCATCTTTCTTTTCCCATCCAGCCTTTTATCCCCCCTTAATATTTGCAGGTTTCTCTTCCACCACACATATCCTCAATCTGTCTCCATCCCAGGGTCCTGACATTGGTTCTCTTCTCATTTCTCCTATCTTTCCTTGTATGATTTCATCCACTCCCATGGCATTAGCTGTTGTTCATCATACTCACTTCTTTATACTCTGGACCTAGCATGGTACTTGGCTCATAGCTAGTTGGCTGATAAATGAATGAATGAATGGAGGAGTCAATAACTTATGTCCACCAAATTCATATTATAGCCCTCAGCAGAGTGAGAGACCAAAAAGTCTTACATCTTTACTGGTTGGTGTCCAGGCAACTCAGCTCAATATTTACAAAAATGGCTTTAAACTTTTCATCCCAAACCTGCTCCTCCTCCCATCTATCTGACCCGGGTTCAAAGCGTATCCTTCATCTATTGCTCATTACAGAAACCTGGCAGTCACAGAACTCTTTCTCATGCCAGCCTCAGAAATCATTAATCAAAACCTAGCAATGTAGATTTCTTGCATTCAGGTATTTAGCACCCTGTCTCCTGGTGCTGTCCTTTTTTGGTGCACCTATGTTGGTGATTTGATTGACTCCTCTAGAAAGAATAGAATAACTTGTAGATTTTACCTTTTCTGGAGCACACTGAGCTACTATTTTTCCATGTGAAGAAAAGAATTATTCTAGTTTGGCAGTTTATTTTTTTTAGATTGCATAAAAGAGTCATAGAAGTAGCTACTCCTTGTTTTTATTTCTTTTTCTTTTTTTTTTTCTTTTTAACACTTTTAGGTGTGTGATATAATGAAAGAAAAAACTTGGAAGAAACTAAAATATTCAGCTGAAAGTTAGATATCCTGGAGCTTTGGCACTTATTTGAGATTTAAAAATTTTCATTTTAGTGTTTATAAAATGAAACATTTTATAAAATGTTTTATAAAACATTTTATAAAACATTTTATAAAACATTTTATAAAACATTTATAAAATGTGGCTGAGAATAATGAACTGCACACTTCATTAAAGTTTTAACTGGTGAACAACCAAATATCTAGTTTTCTGTCACTTCAGTCTTCCCAAATGAAGTCACATTAAGTTCTCACTGCAAAGATGTGTGTGCAGCTTCTGTGATGTCCTTCTGCGGTGACAGTCCTTTTGGAGTGCTGGCACAGGACAGAGGGAGCAAAATAAAGGTTGTAAAGTTGGAACAGAAACTTTTAAATCAAATGTGGTGAAATTGGGAATTACCATTTTTTTTTTCATAATGATATAGGTACATCTAGAGCCATTGGAAATCCTACCTAATAGACATTCTAGGTAACTTAATAGATTGATTTATAAAATTCTTTTTTTAAAAAACTTACCTTTATTGCTGAATGTATTACAGATGTCCCCCCTATTTCCCCCCATTGACCCCCTCCTCCCCAATCCCACCCTCCTCCTGCCTTCCCCACTCTATTGTCAGTGTCCATTGATTATGCATATATGCATAGAAGTTCTTTGGTTTATCTCATCCCGCCCTCCCTCCCCCCTTCCCTTTTAGGTTCATCAGTCTAACAATCAATTTGTACTTCTTAATTCCTTCATCTTTTTCACCCATCCCTCCAGCCCCCGCCCATCTGGCAAGCAACAAAAAGTTCTCTGTATCTAGGAGTCTGTTTCTGTTCTGCTTGCTCATTTTGTTTGTAGATTCAATTGTTGATAGATATGTATTAATTGCCATTTTATTGTTCATATTTTTGTCCTTCTTCTCCTTCAAGAAAACCCTTCAACATTTCATACAATACTGGTTTTGTGGTGATGAACTCCTTTAGCTTTTTCTTGTCTGGGAAACTCTTGATATGTCCATCAATTCTAAATGATAGCTTTGCAGGATAGAGTAATCTTGGTTTCAGGTCTTTGCTTTTCATCACTTTGAATATCTCTTGCCACTCCTTTCTGGCCTGCAAAGTTTCTTTTGAGAAATTGGCTGACAGTCTTATGGGAGCTCCTTTGTATGTAATGAACTGCTTTTAAGATTCTCTCTTTGTCTTTAACCTTTGGCATTTTGATGATGTTGTGTCTTGGTGTGGACCTCTTTGGGTTCATCTTGTTTGGGACTCTCTGTTCTTCCTGGACTTGTATGTCTGTTTCCTTCACCAAGTTAGGGAAGTTTTCTGTCATTATTTTTTCAAATAGATTTTCAATTTCTTGCTTTCTCTCTTCTCCTTCTGGCACCTCCATGATGTGAATATTGGCAATCTTGAAGTTGTCCCAGAGGCTTCTTATACTGTCCTCATTTTTTTGGATTCTTTTTTTCTTTTTGCTGTTCTGATTGGATGTTTTTTGCTTCCTTATATTCCAAATTGATGGTTTGCACTTGACTTCACCTACTCTACTATTGATTCCCTATAAATTATTCTTTATTTCAGTTAGTGCATCCTTCATTTCTGACTGGTCTTTTTTTTATGTTGTTGATGTTCTCACTGAGTTCCTTGGAGGTCTCCTTAAGTTCCTTGAAGGTCTCACTAAGTTTCTTGAGCATCCTTATAACCAGTGCTTTGAACTTTGCATCTGATTGATTACTTATCTCCATTTTGTTTAGTTCTTTTCCTGGAATTTTGTTCTGTTCTTTCACTTGGGACATGTTTCTTTATCTCCTCATTTTGGCTGCTTCCTTGTGTTTGTTAGCATGTATTAGGTAGAGTTGCTATGTTTCCTAGGCTTCTTAGGGTGGCCTATTGCTGTAGGTGTCCTGTAGGGTCCAGTGGCACAGCCTCCCTGATCACCATGGCTGGGTCCTGGAGGTGCACCCCTAGTGTGGACTGTATACTCTTCTGTTGTAATTGAGTCTTGATTGCAGTTGGCACATCAATGGGAGGGATTTACCCAGGCTGATCAGCTGCAAGTACTGGCTATGCCCATTGACCACTGGCCTCTGACTACCTTGGAGGATCAGCAGTGTAGGGGCCCACCACACAGAGCAAGACTTACTTCAGCAGGGCTCTGGCACCCACTGAGTCTACTCATTGAGTGTGTCACTTGTGGAGGTGTTTGGGTGGTGGTGCTTCCACGTGGTCTGAAGCTGTCCACTGGGTGTGCTGGCTCTGGGCCAAGGTCAGCCTCTGCCTGTGTTCTACCTGGGGCTAGCGGGCATAAGCTACAAAGTAATCTGCAGATGGCTGCTTCTTGTGCTGGGCTTGGACGTGTCCAGGAAAAGCCAAGTTGTGAACCAAGGCTGGCTGCTTCTAATGCCAGGCCTGGGGCCACTTAATGAGAGGCATGTGGCTCACTGAGACCAGGTGCTGCTTGTTTGAGAGATTTTAGGAAAATCTGAAGCAGGATCCAAGACAGGCCAATCCTATGGTAAAGCCATTGGAAACAGCTTGGGTGGGCCTGAAGGTTGGGTGGGGCAGGGCCTCAGGGAATCACCAAGGCGGGGCAAACTGTGTGAGCCGGGTTGCTGGAGTCCCAGATGTGGCTGCTGTTTGCTGCCTCAGGGAAGGGCTCACCAAAGGAACAACGGCCTTCCACAGCAAGTCTGTCCAGGAGAAAGCTGCCCCTCCAGCTCTCGCTCCAATGCTGAACAATTCAGTTCTTCCCCATGTGTCTCTGGTGCCTTTCAAGCTGCCTCCCCAATGCTGGAGCCCAGGAGTGAGTCTGAGTAAGTCTGTGTGCAGGCCCTTTAAGAGGAACTACCTGGGGCTCCAGAAGCCTCAGCCTCCCTCAGCCTCAGTTCCCACTGGTCTTTACAGCCAGAAGTTATGGTGACTTCTCTTCCTGGCACTGGAAACCTGAGCTGGGAGCCTGGTGTGGGACAGGACCCCTCACTCCTCAGGGAGGACCTTCACAGCCGAGGTATCCTCCTGATTTTTATCCGCCACACATGGGTGTGAGACCAGCCCGTCCTCGCCTCCTCCCCTCCTACCTGTCTCGATGTGGTTTCTTCTTTAATTTCTTAGCTGTAGGACTTCCATTCAGCTCGATGTCAGGCAGTTCTGAATGATGGTTCTGCTGTAGTTTAGTTGTAATTTTGATGTGGTTGTCGGTGGAGGCGAGACTGCGTTTACCTATGCCGCCATCTTGACCGGAAGTCCTATAAAATTCTTTTAAGCAGCATTTTATACAATGGTGGACACTATGATGCTTGTAGCTGGCAGAGTCACTTTTACCTGTCAGAGCCCTTCATGAATTGGCCAGGTTAGAGGTCATGCCCCCTTCTAATGTTCACCTTGGGACATTCAGCCTCAGAATTCCTTGTAGTGTCAACTAAGACTTCCATTGAGACAGCATCACAGCTTGACATCTTTTTCTGCTGTCTTGCTTCTCTCTCTTTCTTTTCCTTTTGCAGGTGTAGATCTAGAAAGGATTTTGTAATAAACATCCTGCATGCTAATCTCCATCTCAGAGTCTGCTTCCGAGGGAACCTAGCCTGCAACTTCCCTATGTAAACGTTTGATGCAGCTTTGGCAGTGTGGCATAGCACAAACATGAGGGCTGCGAGGCTGTCCCTAGCCTAGGAGATTCACACAGGTCACCAAGTAAACAGATTCCTTCGTTCTGGCAACATTTACACACCAAGCACTCTCAGGCATACAGAGATGAATTAGACACGATTCCTTCACCTCTGTTCATAACACAACGTGGTCAGTGCTATAGTAGAGAACTCCACAATGTGCTCGTGGAACACAGGCGAGGGAGCAATGAACACTGCCAGCGTGTTCCTGAAGACTTCGCAGGAGAAAACATCTGATCTGGAAATTAAGGGACAAAGAGGGGAAAGAGAATTCCTGGCAGGAGGAGCAGCATGTGAAAAGGCATGAAGGCAAACAGGGAATGGCAATGTTTAGGAGGTAGCTTCGGTTGGCAGCTGTCTATGATATCTAGGGGGGAGAGAGGAGCCAGGCTGGGATGAGGGGGAAGGAAGGCAAGAAGTCATGAAAAATCATCCTAGCAAAGTAGTCGGGAGCCAGAGCTAAGGAAGGAGTGATTGCCTAGCAATAATGTGTATAATGAGGAATGAAGAAAGATACCTAAAGAAGACCGACATTTCCTATGGGGAGTATTGAGGCAGAGAAGTTAGTGAAACACACTAGAGAAGCATCAGTGTTGTAAAGAAAACCTGGGAAAGCGTTGCTGTAAAAGGCAGGAGAATAGGAACTTCAGAGAAGCCATGGTCAACACTGTTGTGTGCTCCAGAGATGTGCAAAATAACCCATAGAACCCAGGGCAGAATGAAAAAACTAATGGTTGTATTTTCATCGGTAGAATTCATGCAAGAAGAAAGGACAGATCTTGCAAACACAAACAGATAAACTACAAAGACGTTTAATTAAGCCTATAGTGGTAGGAAATACCTGCTTTGGTGGTAGAAATATAAAAGAAAGCTAGAAGAAGGAGGACTCTAAGTTAGGGTAGGGTTATGTTGGAAGGGCAGAAGGGTAATGACCTGGAGGGACTTGAGGGGAGTTGCCAGGGTCTGGTACTATTCTCTTTCTTGATCTGAGTGATGCTTTTCATGGGTATTTCCCTTGGGATAAATGTTTGTGCTATGCATTTCTGTTTTGTGAGCTTTTCAGTGAAGTAGTTTATATTTCACAATAGGTAGGTTTAAACAATAAGCAACTGGAGTGATTCACTTCAGAGTCCTGTTGGCTTTTGGTGAGTAGTTTCAGGAGAGTGGTGGGTGGTGAAGGTCTGACTGTCCTGGGGTGAGGAACTAAAATAATTAAAATAATAGAACCTGGAGATGTGGATGATCTCTTTCATATACTGATGGAAAGGAGAATTAGATAGTCTGGCATTTGGAAGTAAGTAACCTTTAAATTAGTAATACTCCTAAGCCTAATGCCTTTAGTTAAAATTTATAACATATGCAAGTAGATAGGACTAAGTTATAAACAAATGAACAAAACCTTGTAATCAGTGGTTACAAACTCAACTCACGGTGACAAGCAAAAACAACAACAACACACAAAAAAACCCAATTGCAACAACAAGTATCACCACCAAGCATTTTTTCCTCCAAACCTGGTGTTTTAATGCCTTGTCTATGGTTGTTATTCAATGTGAATCTAATGAATGATTCTTGGAGACTTGGACTTATGAAAAGGACTACTTGATTTAAAAAATGAGTAAACTGTTCGAAAGGGCAAGGAACTTACAAACATACAACATTAACAATCTGAGTTTAAGAGATGGGAATCTTTGGAATATTAGTATTTGGTAGCATCATCATGATATTTGTATACTGTAATATTTTTGATAAATAATAATACATTCGATTTCATGAAAGCCAGAATTTTGGAGTCTGCACTAATGTGACTCCTTTTAGAGTCAGAAATGTTCAGAATAAGAGGGGACTTTAAAGATAACTCATTCTATGTGCTTATTGGACAGATTGAGACTCTGAGGCCTTGGAGAGGAATGTCAGCATCCAGGATGCTCAGTGATTAGAAAGCCCCACTAAAGTCCAGGTCCCTGGTCTCTCAGTCTAGTGATAGTTTCTCCACAGCCCCTGAGCAACGGCTCATAGACACAATCTCCGTGCAACAAAAAAAGCCAAACAGGCTCTAGGGTTTTGCTATAATGGAATTTGGCCTGTACCAAATAACAAAATGTTCTGTGGAAATTGTTTTCTTTCAAGTCATAGTTTTACAAGATTTAACACTTGGTTAAGTGTTACTTGTATTTGGTCCTGGGGTGGTATCATTTATTTAGGGAGAACTCATTTCCTTTGTAGAATGTGACTGGAAAATGACTTGATTAATGGAAACTCGCTGTAAAAACAACTCCCAATGCAAACCTAAATTCTGAGACAGAAGGTCAGCTGCATACTCTTGTCAGCTCCCATTACAATATGAGCACAGTGGTGTTGCCTCATTACAGAGCCTCAGATATTTCTGTGGATGGCCAGTGTTTCTGTCCTCATGGCAGAGGGAGGAAAGAAATCCCTGGCTGGTTCGGCTGTGGGTCCAGGGCTGTATTCTCATGCAAGCCTTGGCCCTCAGGGAGCTTATTCTTAGTCTGTCCTTCTTTCAGTTACGTAACAATTACCCTCCTTGAACAGCAGTGTCCCTTGTGACATACCATATGATAAAGGGAACATTTTTCCAATTTAGTTCTCATCAGGATTTTTTTTTTTTAACCATTGAACTATCATAAGGGCTGCTTCTCCCAAAATGAGGAACTTTGTATCCAGGCAGAGCCTACAGATCTTCAGTCGTTGACTTTCTCAGAGACTGTCAACAAACTCTTCTAGTTTATCACCTCACTAAACCACTTTAATCATCTGTAACTCTCAACTCACTTAAATCTAGCCATTCTTGTGGAATTATTACTTAATGTATAAGAACTAACTCCTCTGCGGGATTCTAGGTGCCTTGAAAGCAATTTACAAGGCTGGGTAATTTCTGTGCACCCCAGTGCCTCTAGAATGGTGATATGTGCAGAGTTAAGTTCTCAATAATTGTTAGTTAGCCAAAGATACATGCTTTCTAGCCATATCATTTTTTGATTCTGTGCTTCCAAGGGTAGCTAACCCACTTTTCGATCTCTGGGAAGCATTAGACAGTATGACTGTGAGTGCTTTCCCCTCTCCTGGCCCCAGTGGCTCGCTACCTGCCTTACTCCAGTAAGGTTTATCTTGACATCATTCCTACAATGTTCTGTCCCTGTCACCAGCAGGATGACCTTCTATAGCTCCTTCTATTTCTCCTCTTTTAAGATTAAAAAGCATAGAGCACATTCTTTAAAAAAAATTTTTTTATTGATTTTAGAGAGAGAAGAAGGGAAAGGGAGAAAGAGATAGAAACATCGATGAGAGAGAACATCGATTGGCTGCCTCCTGCATGCCCCCCACTGGGAATTGTGCCCACAACCTGAGCATGTGCCCTGACCAGGAATCAAAACGGCGACCTCTGGGTGCATGGGTCGACGCTCAACCACTGACCCACATCAGCCGGGCATTGAGCACATTCTTGAAAATTATCTTCTGCGTATATTTATTTTAAATAGTGTTACTATTCTATGAGGCAAAAGTACAGAAATATAATAAATGAGTAATATGTAAAGTAAATACAAACATTCAGGCAAAAGGCAGTATAGTATGCTAGCTTAAACACATTTTCTGTGGTTAGTTTGTACATGGTTTTCATCTGGCTTTAGTATTCAGTGACCTACAATGCTTCTAGGTGCTGAAAAAGAGCCCCAGGACTCATCTAGGCTGAGACCACTCACAGGCTTTCCACAAGCAATTGCAGCGTTACCTCCGACACTCTGAAATGGAATTGAAGTTGTCCTCAGAAATTCTGAGCATCCCTGGGAACTCACTATGCCCCTTTCAGTGGTTGTTGATTTTGCTCCCTTTAATCACCTCTTGATTTATCTTAAAAAACAATAGATATTTGTACATTTGATAGGTAAGTTTTTGGGGAAATGGATAAAATATATCTGTGGAATCAGGGAGGCTTGTTTCCCATTCCTCTTACCTGAGAGCTTTATTTCCAAATCCGGATTTGGTTATCTGGGTGACTGTTTTAGTCGTATATGTCTCCTTATAAGTCTCTCTCCTTGATTTTATAATTACTAGTTGTTTACTGATACTGACTGGCATTAGTTCGGTTTTCTGCTATTCATTTTGCATTCTTCATTTTATGCTGCAGTTGTCTGTCTTTCAGAGAGCTTTACATTTTTCAAATATATGTTTATACACATATTTATAAATATGAATATATATTAGCATACATATAATTATATTATGTATTATATTACATTATTATATATATTCTTTATATGATGAATGTTTTCATTAATTGCATTAACACTGTGAAATAGGTAAGGCAAATTTTACAAATGTGGAAATTGAGAGTCAGTGAAGTTATATGGTTGCTAAGTCATCTCACTGATAAATGGCAATGTTCACATTGAAATATGGGTGTAATGATTCAATACTCAGTGTACTTCCACCATCTTCTACCGGAATGTCTTCCCTACAGTCCCAAAGATGGCATCTGCTTCCCCTCTGTCTGTGTTACCCAGTTACTTCTCTCCACCCATCATGAGATGACCCATTTCTAAGGCTCAGTGCAAGTCCGCTTCCTTCTTGAAAGCTGTCCTTGACAAAGCCAGTCTGGAGTTATTTTTCTGTAAATACTTGATGTTTATGCCACTTATTTTATATTTACTCATATGCTGTTTCATGTCAACATTTGACTATGCCAAATTAGATATTTAGAAATAAGGAATAAAACATGGAAGGGCTTTGGAGTCCCTTTGTCTTGAGTTAAAATCATGTAAGCAAGTGTTAAATGATTAAAAATATTAAAACAGATAATGAAATAATGGCTGTGGAAAGGGTCCACATTAGATAGGGTGGTCACAGAAGGTCGCTCTGAAGAAATTGGTACTTCACCTGAGACCTGACTGATGTGGAGAATCAGCCTTGTAAGGTGTGTGGTCCCTTTGGTTCAAGATAGGGTGGGTTATTAGAAGAACAGAAAGAGGGCCAGTATGTGTGGGAGAGTATGTCTAGTGAGCAGGGCTGTAATCATAGTGGCAGGGGTGAGACTGCTGAAGAAGGGAGGGGTCAAATCATGTGGGACCTTCAGCAGTGGTAAGGAATTTGGGTTTCATTCTAAGTGTTGTAAGAAGGCCATGGAGAGAACAGGCCCCCTTGCAGTTGGGGTGCTGAATGGGTTGACACAGAAAAGCACTTAGCACAATGCCTGATAGTAAAGTGTCCAACACATTTTTATTCCACTTCCATATATACATTTTATGATTGTAACTACACTGTAAGCTCCTTAGTGGCAGGGGCTATATGCCATATTGTTGTACTCCCTGCATAGCATGAACAGAAAACCTGATCAGGTTTGTTGTCAGATGTGAGTGCCAGCCTAATGTACCACTTGGCAAAGGCCTTCCATGTAGGGGCTTGCACTGTTCTGAGTAATTCAACCAAGCTGCCTGATGCTGTCTGTGCAACATCATCTCATACACACGAGGATATCTGATGAGTTTTGTAACAGCGACTCGTGTATAGTGTGCCCCCTTCTCACCTCAATCTATATTTGATTGCCATTCTGGAAAAGCTGACTTTTATGTGATGGTCTAAAACAAAAAAGAGGGAGAACACCACAAGTATAAAGGATGAAGAATCCATTTAGCATTTTAGAAAAGGAATACCTTCAGGAAAGGCTGTTTATTTGCCACACCATCTGCTTTTCAGATAAGCAGAGCTAGTGAGTTCTTTATTGAGATACTTACTGTTATTTAGACCTTGAAAGTTTCTCTTTGGAAATGCCAAAGCTTTGGATTTTTCTGTGTTTCAGAGCATAAATTCTTTTTCTTTCGGACAGAAAAGAGGTCAAAATAGAAACCCCTCTATCTGGGCTTCCCTGGTAAAGGTTTCTTTCTGAAGGACAGCTTCCCAAGAGTCATTTGTCACTGTTTCTATGCATCAGAGGTGGGAAGAGTCTTACGTTTCTCCTTTGTATGTTCACATTCAGATCACTCACTCAGGGACATGCACTGGTTTTTAAACTGTCTGCTGTTTGGAATTAGAGACGCCCTCTTGGGTTTTATGCAACTCCAAAACTGAGCCAATTTAGCTCTCTCCTGAATTGGTGGCCCTTTTTGTTGTTTCTCCTCATTTTCTTCACAGAGGGTCACCTTCAGATGATTAATAGGTGCACTGGCTTCAGCTTCGTACATTTAAACACACTAGTTTGACTTTCTGCCTTCTAGCTAGTTTTAGAAAGAATCAATAGAGAGGATAAAACTTTAATAAGGTAAAGGCAAACCATTATTTGATGATATTCTCTTTTCATCTCCGCAAGTCTTTGAGATCCATATTTCTTTCTGACAAACACATCAAATAAAATCCAACAGCAAGGCAGGGGCAAAACCATGAGATCCAAAACTTTTAGTCCTCAGATTTGCTCAGTCTTTGTTTTAAGTGGTATTTAACTTTTGTTTCTTAACCCAAATTAAAATTTCTTGAGGGCATAGATCTCTGAAGTGCCCAAACCTTGTCATATACTCAACGTAGTAAACTGAATAGAATATTCTGAGCGACTAGACTTGTATTGTTTAATGGTTCTCTCCTGGAGCTTAAAACCTTATGATATCCCACTTGTGACGGTAAATAAATTATATTTAACTTCTGAGCCCTTGAATTTGACTCAATGCAAGAAAAAAGTATCATATCTTATGCTAAGTACACTGCTGCATTTATGCTGTTAATTCAAGCCCTCCAGAAGAAAGCATATGCACTTAAAAAAATAAAGACTTTGAAGAGAAGAATTCAGATGAGGACAACTTAATTTCCTTCTTTTTCTTAAATCTGTGAAACACAGAAAATCATTCTCTACAGTTTTTTGGTGACAGTCAAGGGGGACATGGTAGTAACGTTTTGATATGTAGAATATCAACAGTTTTTTTCTCCAAGATTTTGTAACAAAGCTTGTAAAACCAGTGACACTTTTTAGAGTATGGTCTTAGGAAAATAAAAATATGTGATTCATTTCTTTTAGGTTTATTGTGAAAAATATAACAGCAAACCATTAAGTGGCAGCCATTTCTCATAAAAATGGGAAAGAGAAGATTTGGGGCAGGTGTTTGTGACCATCAGTCCCGAATCCTCTCTGGACTGAGAAATGCTTTGTATTGAACATGGTTTCTTGCCATAAGTCTCAACAATTAAGCTATGTACTCCACCCATATCTCAGCTACCCTTAGTAAATTTTTGGAACCGTATGTGTGGACTCCTCTTAAATAATTATTACATATTGACAAGATGTTGAAACTGAAAGGAGAGAGATAGAGGATGTGTACTTAACACTGTAAACCGATGTGGACTCTGTTGATTAATTTTATTACCTCAGAATTTGGAAAGGAAGATCTCATTTATCAAAAACAGCTGTGCTGTTAGGAACATTGTTTTAAGATTTAACTATAATGATGATTGCTTAAGGGCAAAAGTAACTTTAAATAATAAATGCTCAGACTTGAAGTTTGAAGTTGGTATTTCTTATATGTTGGTGGTAAACTGTTTTTCTACCAGAAATTGGGAAACAATCTGGCATATGCATTAAAATAAAATTATTTATAATCTTTTCTCAGGAATTCTATTTCTATGGAAATAATTGGAAATATGGAGAAAATTATATACACAAACTCATTGAGGTGTTATGCATAATCACAAAGGCAAAACAAAACAAACAAAATAAATGAACAGTAGTTGTGGAATGCTTATGTAAATTAGGGTAACTTCACTCAGTAGAACATTATGTGGCCTTCAAAATCATGGTTAAATAGAAACATAAGCGTGGTAAAATGTTTATTATACAATAGTAAATGCAAGCAGGCTTACTTCTAAATTATTCTACTATTATAACTATCAAACTCTTTAGAAAAGAATGTATTAAAATTACAATATTATGTATGTTTGGGTGATGAGATTATTCATTTATTCATCCAACAAGTAGATTATATAAGTCACATATTCGCATGTAATCCTTATAGCAGCTAAAAGGTTTTCATTGCTGTTCAGAAGCTTCTTAGTTGATGTAGTCCTATTTGTTAATTTTTTCCTTCATTTTCCTTACCCTAGGAGACATATTGGCAAAAATATTGCTATGAGAGGTGTCTGAGATTTTACTGCCTATGTTTTCTTCTAGGATTTTTATGGTTTTGCAGCTTACATTTAAGTCTTTTATCCATCTTGAGCTTAATCTTGTGTATGGTATAAGTTGGTGGTCTAGTTTCATTTTTTTTTTTTTTTGCATGTACCTGTCCAATTTTCCCAGCATCATTTATTGGAGAGACTCTCTTTACCCCATTGTATTCTCTTGCTTCCTTTGTCAAGTATTAATTGACCATACAGATGTGGGTTGATTTCTGGGTTCTGTAATCTGTTCCATTGATCTATATGCTTGTTGTTATTTATGCCAGTACCAGGCTGTTTTGATTACAGTGGCTTTGTAGTATAGTTTGATATCAGGTATTGTGATCCCTCCAACTTTGTCCTTCTTTTACAAGATTGCTGAGGTTATTCAGGGTCATTTTTGGTTTTACATACATTTTTGGAATATTTGTTCTATATCTGTGAAATAAGCCATTGGTGTTTTAATAGGAATTGCATTGAATCTATTGATTTTTTGGGGGTAGTATGGACATTTTAATGATGTTAATATATCCAATCCATGAACATGGTATATACTTCCACTTATTTGTATCTTTCTTCCATGTCCTATAATTTTCTGAGTAGAAGACTTTTACCTCCTTGGTTACATTTATTCCTGGGTAAAGTAGATTTGGTTGTAAGTCCTTGCTTTTAATCACTTTGAATATTTCATGCCAATCCCTTCTGGCCGGAAATGTTTCTCTTGAGAGATCAGCTGACAGTTTCATGGGAGCTTCTTTGTAGGTAATAAACTACTTTTTTTCTTCTTGCTTTTAAGATTCTCTCTTTGTTGCCCGACCAGTGTGGCTCAGTGGTTGAGCATCGACTCATGCACCAAGAGGTCTCCGGTTCAATTCCTGGTCAGGGCACATGCCCAGGTTGTGGGCCCTATCCCCAGTGGGGGGCATGCAGGAGGCGGGCAATTGATGTTCTCTCTCATCAATGTTTCTATCTCTCTCTCCTCTTTTCCTCTCTCTCTCTAAAAAAAAAAAAAATTAATAAAGAAAAAAATTGTTAAAAAAATTCTCTCTTTGTCTTTAACTTTTGCCATTTTAATTATGATGTGTCTTGATGTGAGCTTCTCTGGGTTCATCTTTTTTGGGATTCTCTGTGCGTCCTGGACTTGTGTGTTTTTTTCCTTCACCAGGTTAGGAAAATTTGCAGTCATTATTATTTTTTTAATAGGTTCTTGAATCCTCGCTCTCTCTCTTCTCCTTCTGGTACCCCTGTGATGCAGATGTTATTCCACTTCACATTGTTCTACTTCATGTTGTTCCAAAGTCCTCTTAAACTATCCTCATTTCTACCTTGTGTTCCACATTGCTGATTCAATCCTCTGCTTCATCCAACCTACTTTTTATCCCTTCCAGTGTTGTTCTTGATGTCATATATGGTATTCTTCATTTTTGACTGGTTATTTTTCATGGTTTATATGACCCTTTTCATGCTGTTGTAGTTCTCTCTAAGTGCCTTGATGATCTTTATAACCATTACTTTGAACACTATATCTGATAGATTGTTTACGTTTATTTCATTTAGCTTTTTTCATGGGGATTCCTCCTGTTCTTTCATTTGGGGTCTGTTTTGTGTTTCCTCATTTTGGTTATCTCTTTGTGTTTGTTTCTATGTATTAGATAGATCTACTATGACTCCCAGTCTTCATGTGGTGGCCTTATGTAGTAGGTGTCCTGTGAGACCCAGTGGTAGAATCTCCTTGATCTCCTGAGCTGGGTGTTCTAGGAATGTCCCTTGTGTGGGTTATATTGGCCCTCCTGTTGTAATTGAGTATTGCTGTTGGCCCATTCATATGTGTGATGGACTCTCAGACTAGCTGACTGTGAGGCTCAACCCTGACCACAGCGTGGGAGCTGCTGTGCAGGTGTAGTTTTGATATGACTTCTTCTATAAATCCATGGTTATAAGACTCCTCTTCAGCTAGTCCTCAGTTGGTTATTCAGGGTGATTGTTCCCCAATTTACCTATAGTCCCAGTTTGGTCTGGGGAGGAAGTGAGTGCAAGATCCACCTACTCCACCACCACCTTAAACGTCTCAAATTTCTCTCATTGTCTTGTAGTGAGCACCACACCTTTGGTGTCCCCAAGGATCAAACTGAATGAGCCTAGATTGTATTTCATTTTTAAACATTTTTCATATATCTATCATGATATCTTTCCTATATCTTTTACCGCCCACTTTGATTCTCAAGGTAGTTGACTTGTTTTTTTTGTTTATTTGTTTTTTTCTCCTAGATTAAATCTGGAAGAGATTGGTCCATTTTGTTTGTCTGTTATTGGTTTTATTTTTGTTGTGTTTATTTTGTTATGTTTTATATTTTATTATTATTTATTATTTTGTTCCTTCTTTTTCAATTTTTCTTGGGTCTATTTTGCTCTTTTTTCAGCTTTTTGAATGAAATGCTTATCTAATAATATTTTGATGACATTGAATTTGGATAAACAAATCATGTTTATTATAACTTCTTTTATATTCCAAAGAAGAATATAAAATATTCTTCTTTTCCCTTATAATTCTTTTTGCTTAATAATTGTAGGGGCTCCTTGTTCACACAAGGGGACAAGGGGACCAGAAGTTACCTGGACCACCACTGTGGTATTCCTTCTTTTGCCCCAGTAACTTCCATAAGTTTCCTATGGCAAATCTTCCATTTTATTTAAAGAACTCTTCTTGAGGCTTTAGTCTGAAGGCTCATGGTACAATCAGCAGTATAACAATTTTGCAGCTCATTGTTCCACTACTCAGTTGTGTGTCTAGTGCCTGCTGTCTTTGATCTTGGTGTTCTTAGATTCCAAAAGGAATATTCACTTCTTTAGTAGCCTTCTCTTATGCCTGTTCAGTGCTACTGGTTAAGCTTTATTAAACTGTACCATCAATCTGATCCCATCTGCCTACATCTTCTAGAAATCCCCCAACTGTTCTAGTCTGCAGCTGGCACTCTTCCCAGGTTTCTAGTGCTACCATGGAATCATTCTTATTTTTAAATTTCTTGTGTTATTTGAGTGGTATCATGGGATGTAGGAGAGATTGATACATTATTCAGATATCCATCACAAAGCAAAACAACTCAGTTTTTAGTATTAGCAAAAACATTATTTTTCTTCTAACGAATTGCCATAGTTTATTTTACAAAACGAACCATTTTTCTTTTAGTTTAAGCTTTGTTTTATTTATTTATTTATTTATTTATTTATTTATTTATTTATTTATTTATTTTTTATTAATTTGTTTTTGTTACAGAGGTAAGCTTTGAATAACTGTTTCAAAATATTAAATGCCAGGTACCATGCCACATGCTTTGCTCACATTTTTCTTTATCTTCATAACCATAGAAATTCAATATTATTTTCCTATTTTACATATTTAAAAGAAAATGCCTCAGGAATTTGAACTAGTAAGTGATTTTAATCAACACTATGCTCCCCAAAGCCATATATTAAAAAAAAAAAAAAGAACCGATTTAAATATACACTGGAGACTTTATAGCGTAATTTAAAATACTAACTTTTATTGTTTTGTAATTTGGGTCAAGACTACTTATATATGTAATAGTTTCCTCATTGTAGATTTTAAAGAAGACAAAATATTTGCATTGATTTTGGAAGAGACTGACTCTAAATATATTAAATATTTAATTTCTACAGATTATATTATTCTATTATTCATTTTCCTTATCTCTTTGGAGACATTGATCACTAAAATACATTAGTAAATGTGTATATGTGTATCAACATTTTTATTTATATCACTTGATGGCAACACTTATTTTCATGATCTAAGTATCAGCTATATCTATTTCTGTGCTATAAAGATTGCCCAAGTACAATAAAAGTTTCTGAAAAATAATCCTAACAACACTTAAATGATAATATTCATGAATAGGGATGACACTGAGAGCATTTTTGGTCCCCTCATAACTTTAAACACCTGCTTATCTTTTAAACAAATAATCTGTGGTCACTTATAATTTAGATAGTCTAGTCAAATGCACTTCTTCAGATTGCATTAATGACCACAGAAATCTGGGGAGAGAAAAATTGCTTAGGTTTCTTGAAATAAGGAAATTTTCAAAAATCCAGTTCATTATTTAAACAAAAAGGTAAAACTCTCTATTATTGATGCAAGTAAAATTATATTAATAATGTAATGTAATGACATCATTTAAGTGACAAAATAATTCTTTAAAATGCTTTAACATTGGCATTTGAGTTTTAAGAATGCTCCAGACTACTTTTTATATCTCCTCTGAACTGCCTTTGGTAACTTCCACTTACCAAATCCTGGAGTTAGACTAGATGCTATCATTATCTTCTATAAGAAAGAAAGGGTAGATAAAAATACATCTTTATCACTCCTATCCCTGAAACAGTTAACTTTATTTTTAACTGATATTATTTTAATTGAGGCAATCAGATGTGCACAGAGAATATTGTCTGAATCTTAATTCAGTTATTATATGTGACTTTATTTTCTCTACTTTCTGGCCACTTACAAAAGAAATTATTGTGCTATAGCTAGTATTTAGACCATGGGGATAATTTTTTTCTTCCTTCCTTCTTTCCCTCCCTCCCTTCCTCCTTTTCCACATCCAACTCCTCCCTCCTTCCTTTCTCCCCCTCCCTTCTCCTCTATCCTCTTCTCTCTTTTCATTATTAGATTTTCTTTCTGTCCTCACTCTATTATTAGACTGAACGTATAACTTACAAATTGAGAGTTTCAGTCTATATTTAAGTATATCTGAGACTAAGGTAATAAATGTATCTTTATCATGTTTAGTAGGTTTTATAAGCAATTGTTTTATTTTTTTCCTTTTTTCTCCACTTTGAGATGCTATTTATGTGACTGCTTATCATACTTGCATATGTTCCCATTTTTTTTCTAATTCACTTAGACTCTTAATTCGTGGTAAATTACTCCTTCATGTTATCACCTGGTTCTTTAAGGAACAAGGCTATTCTGAAAATGTTTAAAAGTTATAAAGGAAATAAAAAACATTATGTAAAAACAAACTCATTATTTAATTCAATTGATGAGAGTACTTGTTTTAGCTTCTTATAGTTCAGATGGTTTTCACATGAGTTTTGTTTTTAATTTTTCATTTCTGAAGAAGTGATATATTCCTTTCCATTTCTAGTTTTATTATAGCCAGTAATGAGAGAAAAATAATTTTTGTTTTTAAAAACTTGCTACTTCATATTTTTTTGTAGATCCTTAAGGAGGCTTCTCATAACAGAGAGATCAAAAGGTGATCCATATTGGTGTAACAAAATTAATTTTAAGGGAGCTGAATTGAATGCAAATATAATTGTATTTGAAGCACCACTTGACTAAAAGATGTTCTTGACAACCAATGTTTATTTTCTATCTCTGATTATAAACATAGTTCACATTCACTAGAAAACATTTCTAAAATAGAGGGAAATATAAAGGAAAGAAAATTCTCATCACTAAGAGATACTGTAACTTTTTGGATATATATTGCTTTCCTATATCTTTTTGGCACATGCATGGGTGTTTGTACACAAACATACACATATTTTATAACATACTGTGTATGTAGTTTAACCTTGAATATTTTTATCAGTTTTATTTGTTCGAACGAAAGCCTAGCTCATTTTTTTTAAATGACTTCTGAAACAGGACATCACAATATTCTCTGAACTAAAGAATTGTCTTATTTCATACTGATCTATCACAGAAGAGTGGTCAAATCCTTGAGTATTTCTCTAAATGTCTCGTCATTTGGTGCCATATCACTTTACTTTGTAATCATTAGGGGAGAGGAGATAGAGTCCCTGTGTGTTTGGTTATTAAAATCCTAATTTTATTTCTTAATTTGAGATGCTCCATTAAACTTTACTATTGAAGAAAGTTTTAAACCCACTCTGAAGAAACTTTGTAAAAGTGCTCTTATCAACCAGTTTTTGGATCTCAAGTTAATGCAATAACACTCCTATACAAATAAAAGTTAATAGCTGCAAGTGTGTGATCCATGTGGCCTAAGCACTCTCAAGATTAGGGGGAGATTTAAAGTTGTTGGGTTTGATTTGGAGAGACTTCTTTAGGAAAAAGAATTTAAAAATTATAATGCGCTTGGGAAATTTAATAAAAAATTATGCTTATAAGTACACTGGTATGGCCCCTCCCAGAGCCATGGAAGGGGCCATGGAAGTGAGCAGCTCTGAAGCTTAAAGAGTCATTAGTTTCATATTAAATTTTCATTGGCACAAGAGTAATTTTTATTTGAGAAGCATAGTGACATTTCACAACATATGTTACTGAATGTGGATTTATTGTTATTTATTGCCATGGAAATTAATGGTGGGAGGGCTGGGGGCTAAACCGAAGGTTCTGCAGGCCAAGACTCACAGAGGGCCTCTCACGTTCTTAGAAATTCTGGGGATGGACTAATGAGTGGCATATTATTGGTGCATGATTAGTCCAGGTTTAGAAGTCACAAAAGAGAGTTTAAACTGGTAGCTAAGTGAGGAGAAGATGAGCATGAGAAACAAAAATTCTCATCTTAGGCATCCCAGTGGATGCAGGTGCTGTTGTCTATGGCTGGTGTTTGGTCCTGTGATGTGGTGGGCGAGAGGGCCATCTGGGTGCAAATGACCAGAGATGGGATGCAATCAATACAGTGTGACAGTGAGCCAGGCATGTGCTTGTAACATTCTTGAGTAAGACAACTTTCCAAAGTTTAAATTGTGGAAGGAGAACATGATATGGAATCAGAAAATCTACATCTGAGTTTACTTGCTGCCTCTTAAAAGGTGTGTAATCTTGGGCAAGATTCAGTGTCCGGAAATTTAGTGGCTGGGACAACTATGGTGGCCTGTCCATGTGTCCGACTGGCTTCCTTATGGTGCAGTAGCTGGTTTTCAAGAGTAATTCTCCTCCAATTGCAGAGTCAAGCTGTATCACATTTATGACAGCTTCAGAAGTCATTCAGGGTCACTTCAAGGAGAGAGAACACGGATTCTATTTCTCAATGGAGGAGTCACAATGTCACATTGAAGAAGAACATGTGGACGGTATATACTGGTGTCACCAATTTTAGAAAATGCAATCTTCCACAAGGATAATTATAGTACACATTCCTTGACTAGACACCAAGTGCTAAGTGATTTACATACATATATTACCTCATTTAATTTCTCACCACAACACTCTTAGGTAGTTATTGTTATTGTCTCTGTTTTACAGATGAGAACAATGAGACATGGTGAGTATTTTTTTTTAATGTTTTTTATTGATTTTTTTTTTTTAGAGAGAGAGGAAGGGAGAGAGAGAGATAGAAACATCAATGTGAGAGAGAAACATTGATCGGCTGCCTTCTGCACGCCCCTCATTGAGGATCAAGCCCACAATGATCCTCAATGGGCATGTGCCCTGACTAGGAATCAAACTGGGACCTCTCAGTCCATGGGATGATGCTCAATCTACTGAGCCACACTGGCTGGGCAAGACATGATGAGTTTTAAATCACCAAGAAGTCAGTGGAATTGCAATTAGAACCCTGTTTCCTAGGGCCCATACATATTCTTAATCCTTAAAAGCAGAATCATTTTCAGGACTAAACAAGATTATACACATGAGATTGCTTTGTGAATTATAAATTCCCTATGCAAATTTAAGTCTTTTTGAAGAAAAACATTGGGGAAATTTTTGTAAATATTAATACTTCAGATTTAGCACAGTGGGTAGTCTGAAAAATTAATTTAATAAATGATATTAATAATGGAGCTATTTAGTGTTTCCAGAGGTAACATCTGAGTATGTTCTTTTCATTTATACTCTCTGTTCATTCCATTCCCTACCCCCGCATCTTTGCCCCTGCCCTGCATTCCATTATGGAATCAGAGAATGTTAAAGCTCTGAGAAACCTTAGCTATTATATAGCCCAACTCCCTTGCATACTCATAGAGTCTTTAGTTGTGGACCCCCAAACTTATTGAATTTTGAGAATAAATGCTGATGTATTTTTTCCCTGATGTTTTCTAGCAAATATGAAATATTTAGCCATTTATACCACCCTCAGAAATGACAGACTTGAAATGAAAGACTTTATTTTCTTTTGCAGGTTAAATATTTGGGTATTTTTATTGGAATTTTTTCGTTTGTCATCTATTAATATTTAACCAAATGATAGTATGTGTGTAGTACAGGAAGAAAAAGAGACGATAACATTTCCCATGTTCCTCGGGTTTACATTGCATGAGAAGCAGCCTCCAGAGACAGTGACTGGTTTCAGATTCACAGAAAATTAGCAGGCAGGATGCATGGCTTTCTTGAAGTGTAGTTGTGTCAGTGAACATGACAAAGAAAGCCCTTGTGTGTATGTGTGGGTTTGTGGCAGGGAAATCAGTTTCAATTATTCTGTAAAACATCACTCAGCCTCTGTCCCATGTGAAGCCTACTGTGAACAGATTGTGGGCAGGACCTTAGAGTCATTGCTGTAGTTCATTGAGAGGCTGCACAGAGTAGCTTGACAAGGTGACAAGGATGTGGCCTCTGCTTCACTTTGAGCTGAACCTCAAAATCTGTTCCTGTTTAAGCTAGTCCACTCCATGCCTGTTTGAGACAGAGGTCATGTTTGATGACAGCTGTATGTTGTTAGAAGTCTTAATCCAGAGTCATGGAAGTAGGAAACAGACTAACAAACCTTCAGAAGGATGGGGGATGGGAAGAGATAAACCAAAGAACTTATATGCATATATGCACAATCAAAGGACACAGACATTAGGTTGGGGAAAGTAGCAGGGGGTTGGGAGCGGGGAGGAGGAGGTCAATGGGAAAAAGAGGGGGACATCTGTAATACTTTGAACAATAACAAAAAGAGTCTTAAAACTCTACTTAGCCCAGGACTGTCCTGTGTAGTTAGCTTAAGGGTCTTCATATTACAGTTTTCTTCTATAACAAAAAGGACCCAGTTTGATTTTCTGAGTGGGTGGGGCTTTCTACCTCTTGGGAGAACTTGGGTTATCAGCTCAGAATCATGGTTTGGCCAGAGCCCAGACCCCTAAGGCTAAAGCCACACATGTCAGAAGCTTTTTATTTTCTATCCAGAACAAAAAGATCACTCAGAGCACAGGCATTCATTTTGCAAGCTAGACATTTCTAATGGTCAGACTATACGATTCCACAAGGCAATTATAGGAACAGAAATGTCAGACATTAATACTCAACACTGGTGCTGCTTCAGTGTATAATTAGGATGATTAGTGTAAGTAGAAGCCACGGGGAACTCTACCACATAGTTTAAAATACCACTACTTGGGCTCAAGATTTTGAGAACTGGTTTTAAAAAGTATTAATTTTGTTCATACTATTGTTTCCTGAGGGTGAGTTTAATTTATCCTCCCTTCCCCATCCCTCTTCCCTTCCTCCTTTCCTTCTTTCCCTCCCCTCTACCTTCCTTTATTTCTAAGAAAATACGAATAACTTTATGAGGCATCGTCTCAGTTAACGTGCTCATGAGTTATAACATTTATATGTTAAATGTAGTAAGTAAATAATAAATTTCAGAGAATAACAGGTGGATGATGTCAGAAAGTCAAGAGAAAGTAAATGTTGAATAGTTGAAAATTGCTTAGTTTGGTTTTATGGTGTTTTTTTCTTTTTAAAGTTTTATACTATTCTTTAAGTTTTCATGGTAGGTAAAACCCAATACTATGTTAAGATTTAAAGAAAACTTTATGAAAAGCTATTTCTTCCCTCAATGAACTAATTTTTAAATATATTTCATTCATAATAAAGTTATTTTGTATTTCCAGCTTTAGGGAATCTCATTTCCTGTATGAAATCATCATTAATTCCACCAAGAAAACCCTTAAAAAGGAGGCAACTAATTTCTGAGAAGTTCAATATCAAAAAGGAAGGGATTGTACCCAAGCTCAGGCTGTGATTTTGTGTGTGTGCAGAGTGACGCGTTTGTTGGGCTAGATCCTCTCTGAGCTTTCTTTTAATCACAAGAAGCAAATAATATATGAATAAAATTTTGTCTACCATAATCGATCTTCAATTTTCTTTGTTAAGTAATTCTTCTTATAATGGAGTATCAGTATTACCACTACTGAGGTACCTCCGATGGAAGTCCTTGCCACTTTCCCTGCCAGCCTAATAAAAGCAAATTGGATGATCTTAGTGAGTTCTGCTTCCCCCAAAGTTTATTGTTTCTCCCTGGAAGAAAGTTAGCTCCATAGTAACTCAATACATGAAGACATTACATAATGTTTCCAGAGTTAGAAAAGTTAAACACTGTTAAACTTAAAAACTGTTAAAAAAAAAAAGTTAAAAACTTAAAAAAGTTAAACTACTCTTCTAAATGCCTATTTAATTAGTTAGGACTTGGGAACTGAGAGGACAGCACACATTTCATTGATGATTTTATTGAGCAGTGGCTGAGGACAAATTTGTCCCCACTGTCCCAGAATGTTATAATTTCAAAGTAGATTTCAAGACTGGTTTTCTCCTGCTGTATTTATCGTGTGTGTGTGTGTGTGTGTGTGTGTGTGTGTGTGTGTAGAATTATGAATGGTAACCTAGAATTCTATTTTATGTGGGTATATGGTAGAGAGGGTGCTGTCCCCAAAATTAGGAGCCTTAGGTTTCCATGTGGTACTGTTACTAACTTCTTTTGTAACCTTGGCCAGGCTTCTTTACTTTTTTGGACATCACTTATAAATGAGGGTTATAGTCAATATAATTTCCAAGATCCCCCAAGTTCTCATATCATATGTAAAATATTACATATGGAACATAATATATAATCAAAATTTAAAAGTCAAATGCAGAAAATGCACACTATCACTTACACAGTCTGCAAAAGGGCAGTGGTGCATACCTCTTGAATTCCTCCAGTACTTGAAATTCAATATAATCACTTTCTGATGGGGCAAAGATTTTATCAGGCAGACCAATCATATATTTGCTGCCTCAATTGGTCAGGAATCACTCATGAGTCAACAATAAGAGTGATTAAGTTGAGACATTGTACATGCACCTCACTGGGCAAAGGTTATACAGGCATGGCCCTTACCTTCGCAAGTACACACACTAGTGGGTTATACAGACATTAAGCAAATAACTGCACTAAGAAATACATGATTACATGTTTGTTCATATCTTACCATACGTGCCTTAAGAGGAATAAATGGGGTGTAGTGATGGAGCCAAGGTGGGGGCCACTTCATATATCCATTATATAATATATAATGTATATATATAATGTATATACATAATATACATTATATATATATAATTTTTACATGTATATATACATGTATATATATATAATTTTTGTGTGTGTGTGTGAGGGAAGACTTCCATGAGTAAGAGATAGAGCTGGGAAGGTGAATGATGAATGGAAATAAGTCTGGCAAAAGCAGAGGGAAAAAAATGAGTGAAGGCTCTGAGCAAGGAAAGAAACTTCCACATTTGAGAATGGAAAGGAGGACTGGCAGGTGTGGCTCAGTGGACTGAATGTCCTCCCATGGACTGAGAGGTCCTGGTTCAATTCCTGATCAGGGCACATGCCCAGGTTGCGGGCTCGATCCCCTACTTTCTGATCATTCAGAATAAAAACAGCTTGCTTATTTAAAACCTAGTTTGATTTTCCATTCTCGAGGAAGCCTTTCTTCTCCTTTCCAACTGGTTATAGACACTCCCTTCTCTGGCCTGCGTGACAGTACCATTTGTGATCATTCTTTTGCATGTCTGACTCTTCCAGAAACTTGAGTTTATCTAGTACATGGGCTGTTTTCTACTCATTTGTTTGCCCCCAAGGGCTCAACTCTGCCTGGCACATGGGTACTGGAAGATATTGAATGACAAGGAGATTATATTCACTCATGGGATGTAATACGTATCTTTCTATGTTTCCTCATGATAGTGGGAAAACTGGAGACTAGGGAGCTGCTTATTTGAATTTCCACATTTCTGCTATCATTTCTCTGTAGTGACTCAGAGATGTTGGAGGGCTGTGATTTGGCAGCAGTCATAGAGCTTGGCAAAGTGTCATTGGAAGGGCTTAATCAACAGTTTCTATGTGGTCCATCAATTTAAAACTCTTGGAAGGAAGCTCAGAGGAACTCTAATCCTCTAATATCATAGCCCAATCTTATCTGGAATGTTGATTCTCAATATTGGGCTTCTCTGAAATAATGTTTTCTTGGTTTTTATTGGTGAAAACAAATGATGATTTAATACCAAAATGGGAAACTGGACCATGACACATTCTTATTTTTGAGCTATTAATTAAATTATATTGTGTTAATAATAGAGATGAGGAAACAGATACCACACAGAGATGAGGGAGATTTACAGTGGATGATTTCCACTCAGGTTCTGTGTGAACTCTTCCTTTATATTTTATTTACATATATTTTAACTCTTGCGTTATCATTAATTGTATCATCTTCATTTATGATCTCATTAAATGCTCCTCCAATTCCCTCTCAGTGGTTCTCTTGTCAAAATGTACTGTGAAGATTTTAAACAATAGATGTAAGGTATTATTCAGCATTAGAAGGTATTTGTAAATGATTCAAAGATGAGCATAGGAAAGTGCCCAGGACCCAGTATATTGTGGAATGGACAAACTCTGTCTTCTGTGTGCTGCTTGGCTTTGCAGACCCTCGTCTCCATAGCATCATGATCCCTCCAGCTGCCCACTGCTTTCAGAAAGATCTACTAAACCAAAAAATATCAGGATGTCAGGGCTTTAATGGGTTACCTCTCCCAAGAGCATTTTTTTTTTCAGTAGAAAGAAAAGTCATGTCTTGCTAGTGGCAGAATTTCAGGTATTGGTAAAACAGGCATCGTGGTCTAGAGAGGCTTTCACCAGCATTGTTAATAGCATCATATTTAAGCCCTTTCCCAAACACTCTGGCCTGAGGAGCAGATCAAATGCCCAGTGATATTTAGTTGTTTGTGTTCTTAGTTGACACTTCATTGACTCTGCCTTGTTCATCCTCAGACTTAGACACAGCCTGTCACCCTTCCTTACAATCTTCCTGACCTGTCTGACTCATTCCCACAGGTTCATACTCCTGTGCCTGGACCCCCACAGCATGTCAAATAGGACTGTGGGCTCTGGGCTTCGATTGTCTGGGCCGAGTTTCCTTCTCTCCCATTTACTTTGTGGAAACACATGCAAACTTCCCTTTTCATTATATGAGAAAGGGCATGTGTGGGGTTCTTAAGACAAAAAGTTGATGTGGATGTAAAGAGCCTCATCTGGTGCCTCATTTTACACAGATCTCAAGGAATGTTAGTTGAATAAATAACAATAAACTCTCATATAGTACTTGACAATATGCTAATATTTATATATATTAAATCATTTATTTCTTACAATAACTCTAAGAGGTGGTTACTATTATTATTTCCACTTTACAGATGAATCAAAACACAGAGAGATCAACTGACTTACCAAAGTCCCACAGCTAACTAGCAGGGTAGTCAGAATTTGAGCCAGCTTAGACTCTCTGGTTCCAGAGGGCCTGCTTCTCACCATTCTGCAATGCTACCCCTGGTATGAACAAATGGTATTACTCCAAGAATAATGGAAAAGCCACTGGAAAATTCAGCATAACCTGAATTCAGGTGAAACACAGGTTAAACTAACACTGTAGAATGCAGAATGGTATGGAGTGAGCCTTTCCCACCCTGATGCAGAAAACCAGGGCTAGTCTTATAGTCCCATGGTAGGAGACCTCATTTATTATCCAGTGCAACCCCTTCATTTTACACATAAGAAAATTGGAACCCAGAGAAGTCCAAAAACTTGTACATGGTCATAGACTGAGGCAGAACCAACCCACAGTTGGGTTTTACAGGCCCAAATCCAAGGGTTTTCAATTCACTGCATTTATTGCCAGAGGCTCTCATGTCCTTTGAATTAAAGACAATCTTTTCTCCATAGACTGATTTCCTTTTGGCCCAGGATAAAATCTAGTTTGACTTGGTTAAATGGAATTTTTTACTGATGATATATGCAAGATGGAAAGAGTGGGGTTAAATAGGAGGAGACCAAAAGCTTAGTAACAGCGTTGAGTTAATTCCACTGAGCAAAAGGTGGCTAAAAGCAGCTACTGGAGGGTTAAGGGCACAGCTGGCTCCTGCTGAATGTCAGCCCAATGATGCTGGACAGTATGTCTTTCTGTTACTCTGGGTTCACCTAATGAGCTTGCTCTGTAAGTGGCCTTGTTTTCTCTTATGTTGTTTGTTTCTATACGACAGTGTCTTGTTCCCTTCTTGCAGTGACTGTATCCCGAAAAGTTAGTATTGGTAAAAATAATCCTGTAGGCAAGATACACTTTAAATGGTTACACAACAAATGCTTTCTTGTCCCCTACAGTAATACACTTATAAAGAAATCAGACTGGGGAAGAAAAAAGCTGTTGAAAAAAATATTGCCAAGCAGATGCTTACTCTGAGTACTGAGAATATAAAATATGTTTTGACATGAAGCTGTAGATTATGAAAGAGTGCTGATTCATATTTTTCTAGAATCACCAAATGCTCATGCTATAAGGAAACTTAAAGATCTCCTGGTATAAACCCCCATATATTGAGCATGAGCAAAGAAGACAGAATGATACACAACCCAAAGTCACAGTTAGAGACAGTTAAACAGGTTTTATTCACCTTTATTTCCTATTAGAAAAAGTGCCCAAATGATATTTAGACATTATTCACACTAGTTTGAGCCTTTTGCTTAAAGGGGAAGGACTTCAGTGGACCAACCGTCTTGTCTTCAACTTGAAGCGCTTCTTTGTCATGGAGAAGAGATGGCCAGGCCTGTGGCCTGGCCTTGTAGGAAATTTACAGCAAGCAGAGAGAGTATTCAGAGCCTTTTATATCTTTTTGTAGGGCAGAAGCTCAGTAAATGATAAAATTTACATTTCCCAGTCTAAATCTCATAAACAAACAAACAAACAAAAAGAAACGAACTGCTTCTTTAATAAATTAGGGGTACCCAATCAGATTGCAAGATTTCAAAAAGGAAACCTGTGTGCATTACACATGCCCTCTCAATCCAAGTATGTAAACATCACAGAAAATGGTACATGGCCTATGGTCAACTTTGCTTAAGGACAATTGCTATGATATTAGTATTTTTTATTTCCTTTAGGAAGAAAAATTGTTGCATAGTCATTATGAAGGGTTCATTTCCCTTCTGGAAGAATTTACCAAATATTCTGTAATATTTGGCTTGATCTAGATAAAAATTATACACTATGTATTTTTATTTCAAATATTTTTATTAACAAAAGAGTATATTATTATTGTAGGTAAATTAGAAAACAAAGATAAAAATATAAAAAAACATTATATATAATTTTACTAAAGAAACCACTGTTAATATTTTTATGTATATTCTTTAAACTATATATATATGTATTAAAATTAGTCTTATATTTAACCATTTTGTATTTAACAATATGGTATAAATAATTGTTATGGCATCGAGTATAATTTTACATCATTCATGACAATGTTTGCATGAATTCTTTATATAAATAAATACTTAATAATTACTTACCCAATCTCCCTTTGTATAACACAGTTATTTTTTGTTTGTTTCTGTTATATTTTCCAATAATATGCTGGGATGAAGATCCTTGTAACTGGAACTTGGTGGACATTAAATTATTTTTTGAAAACTAAATTTGCAAGTCTAAAATAGGAATGTATTTTAAAGCATTATTATTATAGAATTTCCACTTAAAAGATGGGAACATTTCATACTACCATTAGTAGTATATGAGAGTGCTCATTTCAATAAACTCTTGCCAAAATGGGTATTATCATTAAAAAGTATATACAGATTGTGTGTGTGTGTGTGTGTGTGTGTGTGTGTGTGTGTGTGTTTTGGGGTACATTTTCTGAACTTGTTGCTAGATACTACCTTCCCGGTCTTGATTGTATATTCAATACCATGCAGGCAGTGATAGTGAACAGGTGTGCTAGAGACTGCCTTTGTGAACCTGTTTCCCCCATGTGGAAACTAAAATGGAAAAATGCTGCCTTCTGAAAGAAAGATGATTTCCGTTTGTATTTTTATATCACTTACATTTTGCCTTCTCTTAATTTCTTTCTCCATATCATAAAGAATTTGAGTTAGAGGAACAACAAACTGGTTTAATACATAAAGCTCTGAAGTTGATACAAGTCATTTATGGCTGACATTTAATGAAGACTCAGTGACAGAGACTCAATATAGACAAACATACACCCTTGAATGCATTGTGTAAACACCAACAGTCCACAAGTAAAATAGGAAAGAAATTGCTTTGTGCAACTGTGGCAAAAATAAATCTAGGGACAACCTGGGAACAAGGTGACCATGAGTGGAGAGCGAAACACTGCAGTTAAAGAAATAATCACGAGCTTGAGTTTTATAAATAGGAACATAGAAAAAATGGAATCTAAAGCTCTTAGGTCATGCTACATGATCTGAGTTAAGTGACTGCCATGGGTTAGCAGAGAGGGAAAAATGAGTAGGAGAAACACAGAAGATTTTTAAGGCAATGAAAATATACTGTACAATACTATAATGATGGATACTTGTCATTACAGATTTATTGAAACCCATAGAATATGTAACACTAAGAGTAAGCCCTAATATAAACTGTGAACTCTGAATAATAATGGTGTATCAATGTAAGTTTATCAATTACTATAACAAATGTATCACTCTGGTAGAGGATGTTGATAATGGGGGAGACTATATGTGGGAGTAGAGTGTACATAGGAAACCTTTGTACCTTCAGCTCAAAATTGCCATGAACCTAAAACTGCTCTAAGAAAATAAAGAATGTTCTATAAAAGAAAAAAAAATAAGGCTTTTAGGTCATGCTAAAGCCTTATGTCTAATTTTATATTCTACAACTTTTATTATATTTATATTTATTAATATATTTTTATATTCTACAATTTTATTTTCTACAACTTTATATTCTACAACTTATCAAGAGTAAAAGTAGGCCTCATTCCCTGAGGTTTTTTTCCCCTCTATATTCTGGGAACTTTGCAATCATTAACACATATGATTTAATAATCATTTGTCTTTGAGATGCATATTATAATATCCATTTTATACAAGAGGAAATCAAAGCTTAAATAAAACACTTAAAGATTATCTATATTCTTATCCAGAATCCAAGATTCACACCAGGTTGACTGCCTCTGAGCTGTATCCTTTTCTTCACTCAGCTATAAGGAATACCTGAAAATGTGATGAGACAAAAGAAAAAGGTTGCTTGACCTCAATTGTATTGCATAAAAATGTCAATCACTTTTTGATAATTTTTCTCCTTCTTCTTAGATGTTATAACTGTCAAAACTGGGATAATTATAGGTAGGATAGGGAAATTGCTGGTAAAATGATTTTCTTTTATTCTCTGTGATTGCCCCATGTGAGGTAATTCCTTCACTGACCTTGCATATGAATTTTCTTATATGCCCCTAAGGCCAGTGATGACTCACTCACCTCTGACTGACCAGACAGACCCATAATGCTGACTGCAAGTGTAGGGAAGGAGGCAGGGGAGCCATCACATTTTCCATGCTTTAGGGGGGAGAAATGAACAAATTGAAAGATTTCCTAAAACGTTAAAGTATAAAAAATGTTAAAGTAAAATTGTTTCTCTTGAAGAGCAAGCTAAACTGTAGTTTTCAGAAAGACCCTCCTAGCCCCCCTGAAAAAAGAGAACTCAAACCAGCTCAGTCTCTACTGAGAATGAAGAGGATATGGATTTATATTTCATCACAAGGACTTTAGCTAAAAAAGAAGAAATTCCGTATGTTGTTTATTGTTGAATAGTGCAGTTGAATAGTGCAATTGGTTTCCAAAAGGCACTGTGAGAGCAAATTCATTCACCACAATTCTTTTAAAAATAGGACATTATCTTATTTAAGATGTCCCAGGAAGGATTCAGTTTTCAGGACCTAGGACAGAGACTAGTCCAGGACCCTAAGGATTTATTTCATCATTGGAAAGCCTGAGACTGCTATAGAATACCAAGAAAGAAATATAAGCGTGAAATAAGGCAGGAATTAAGGCAGTCTAGAGCATAAGACTAGTGAATCTTTCAAAGTGAAAGCATTCCTTCTTTAAGGAAAGTGAACAAACATCTATATTTTCCCTGTATGAATGTTTCACTTCATTTAATTGATTTATAAATATGTAGGAATCAGCTATGTTGAATGCCATTGTTTGAACAGTATAGTATATGAATAGAGAATAATAGGATTTTAACTTGGTTCAGTATGATGGCTGAAATGTTATTTTAGCCATCAAATGGAGCTCAGATTTTTTTCCTTAAGTATATCCTTAATATTTTAAGAGTAGAAAAAAAAAACCTAATCAATATAAGGACTTGTCTGCATTGCCTACATTTGGACACACTGATGGTTCTTGCAGGTGATTATAAAATTTAAGAAACTTTTATTTAATAGCTTGCTCAATAAAAATTTGCTACTATATATTACAAATCAATCTTTTATGAATGCATGTCTGTGGATCTGGTTGGATAATAATTACATTGAACTTCAAAATCATATGTAGCTTAGAAAATTCAGAAATGTAGCCATTGCCTTTTCTCTCCTGACATAGTTCTATTTTTATCTCCATTTTCAATAGCTTTCTTAACTTTGCCCTTGTATGGGTAACAATGTCCATTTCTATTATGTTTAAACACTTTTACAAACAATGGGGATACTTTGTAACCCCCATGTTCTCTCTCACAAATCTTCCCACAAAGTCTGTTTAGAAGCTTAATTTTATAGAATATCTTGATTTGCTCTCTGTAAATCTCTTTGTTACATAAGATAGAAATTAAGATTTTTTTCAACACACTTTACTTTTATATTTTATAGGCTTTTACAGATGCCACTCTTCCCTTTCTTTCTTACTCTCTAGAGTTTAGGCAACATTACAACAGTGATAAAGTCTGTTATAAAATCTGTTACAACACAGCAACATATAGTACATTTCCATGTTGCAGTCTTGTAGTGGTATGCCAGATGCTTCACTAGAAATCCGCTATGTAGAGTGTCGTTCTATAAACCATGAACCTTCTGCTCCAGTGGGACTTCTCTACTCACTGCCTCTAAAAATACCTTTGTGGATTCTCATTCAGTCCCATTCACCCTGAACACCAATCCCTTGCACGCGCTCTTTAAGGCCAAGTTTCATTCAGACTTTTCCCAAGAGGCATTCTCTGATCCTCCCTGCTATCTTAGTATTATGGTGTTTTCCATTTCACCTGTAGCTTATATGGATTATTATTGTTGCTGTGTTTTGTATGCTTGTGTCATGCTTTCACAGTTGTAAGTCCATGGAGGGGGCTCTATAAAATTCAGATGTTAAATCCCAGTTCTAGCACTGAATGACCTTGGGCAAATTACTTAACCTCTTAGAGCTTCCACATTCTTGTCTATAAAAGAGGACTTATAACTTTTATATGGAGTTACTGTGATGAATAAATGAAGTGCTACCTATTTTAGTGCTGTGCCGAACACACAGTAAACATTCATGAAACTGAAGGCAGAGCCAATGTCCGATGTTTCTTGGCAACTCTTGAGGTGCAGAACCCAGGGATTAGTTTTCAAGTTGAGAACTCAATAAACTATTTGCTAATTGAATGTAAATATGCAGCTTTCTATCAGGTCTGAGTGTTTGCAATTACATGGCTCTTTTATTTTTTAAGTGTTTTATTAAAAGCCAGTTCTTTAGGTATCTTCCAGGGCTGTACAGAGAAGTATCTAAATACATTTTTTCAATACCAGGAAAGACAAGAGGAAGCCTGAGTGGCAGAATGGAAGTGGGACAGGAGACAGAAAGGGTGGGCTCGGTGCTGAGTGTTTTAGTTTGAGTCTGGCACGATTTCCTCATGACTTAGTAGACAGGCAAAGAATACATGGTCCCTACCTTTCTATATGTAGAAAATCTGTTCATATTTGAAGACCCAGAGTAAAGGCACTTTCTCCCTCCACCCCAGGTTTATTGAGGTCTATTTGACAAATAAAATTGCATATATTTAAGGTATACAATGTCATTGTTTGATATACCTATACATTGTGAAATGATTACCACAATCAAGTTAATTCCCACATCCATTATCTCACAGTTAGCTTTTTTGTTGTTGTTGTAAGAACACTTAAGATCTGCTCTCCTAGCAAATTTTATGTATATTATGTATTAGTAACTGTATATTATTACATATAATTATATCATTAACTATACATTCATCATAGTGTCCATTAGATTCCCAGAGCTTACTCATCTTATAACTGAATGTTTATACCCTTTGACCAGCATCTCCCCATCTTTTCCACTCCTCAACCCCTATAAACCCCTATTCTACTCTCTGGCTCTATGAGTTTGACTTTTTTAGATTCCACATGTAAGTAAGATGATACAGTATTTGTCTTTCTCTGTCTGGCTTATTTCACTTGGTAGAAGGTCTGCCAGGTTCATCCATGTTGTTTCAAATGGTGGGATTTTTTTTTTTATGGCTAATACTCCACTGTGTGTGTATTTATGTCCACATCTATATCACATTTTCTTTGTCCATTCTTCCATTGATGGACACTTTGGTTGCTTTCCTATATTAGCTATTGTGAATAATGCTGCAATGAACATGGGATATTTCTTTGAGATATTGATTTTATTTCCGTTGGATATATACCAAGTTTTGGGGTTACTGGATCATATGGTAATTCTATTTAAAAATTTTTGAAGAATCTCATACTGTTTTCCATAATGATTTTACCAATTTTCATTTCTACCGAGAGTACACAATGGTTCCCTTTTCTCCACATCCTCACCAACAAGTGGCACTTTCTTAGGTAGCTTTTTCTGATTCCTAAGCCTACACCTCTATTAGATACTTGAACTAGTCCTCATCCTGTCATTAGTTCTGCTGCTACTAAATGAAAGTAACATGATTTTAAGCTTCCTGGAGGCAGTTTTCCTCCCATATTGTATGGTCTTTGTATCTAACACTATTATCAATACAATGAGTACAATATGCTGTTGTAGAATCAGAGTATTTATGAATTAAATTTTAAAGTATAAATATTTATAAAAGTACAAGAGCTAATCTCATGGAAATTTATATATACATTTGTGGTCTTTTAGGCATCACGAGAGAAATAGGTAGTTTAAATAAGGTCCAATGCATATCAGTCAGCTCTCTATCAATTTGTGAAATAAAGAACTGCTATCTAAACAAAAAATATGAATAAAGAAATTTGGACTAATATTCTATTAAAACCAACTGACCTATTCAGACACTCTTTTGGATTATGAAAATATACACATTTAATTGCTTTTTGCTATTAAGAGAAACAAATTGCAACCTGGGAGTCAAGTTATGTAGAAGCATTACAGTTCTAACACAAACAAGCTTCATGCCCACTTGTGAGCCATTTCCCCGCTGGATTAGCCTCAATTTCCTTGTCTGTAACCTGAGGGATTTGGATGTTGGATTTTGACTAAGCCCTGTATCTGTTTCTTGTCTGCTTATGTTCAAGGTTTTCACTACATTTAAAACCGAGAATGTTCTTGTTTGAATGCATAAAATATTCTTGCTCATTGATTCTGCATGTATTTTGATAAAGGAACAAAATAGTTGTCTGTGGCTGAAGCCCAAGGGTGACAACTTAGTAGTAAAGTTATTCCCCTTGTAACACCAACTTATGACAGACTGATAGTGCCTTTTGCTGGGGGAGTCGGCTGGTGATGTCTATGCACCTTGTAGCCTCCTGAACCTGCATTTATTGTGAGAAAGAGGCATCTGACTTCCTCCCCCATGCCCTTCTCTGCAGACAGATGACGTTCACTTTCCAGCTGCAGTTTTCTCTCTTATAATCTGTCAATGCCTCTTGTTCGAACTTTGATGTATTTCCACAGTCCATGGAGCTGAGATTTTGTGATGTGTTAATGCTTCCTTTTGGATTTTACTGGACTGGATTAGGCCCCATAAAGATGGTTAAATTAAAAGGTACATTAATTGATCATTGATGTTATGAAAAAAGATACAAGAAAACTTTATTTTTAAAAATATGGGAGAATCTTATTAGGTTTTATTATAATGCCCATGAAATTTTTATAGATGCTGAGATTTAAGTCCTGAGTCCTTTTTTTGGGGGGGATAATATTCTTTTAAAATTGTTTTGACTTAACTCTTGCTGTATTTATATAATAAATTGATAAAATTTGAAAACTGCTTCCAAGTTGTCCACCAAAAGTTTGAACTGCTTTCACCTAAAGTGAGTGCATCTGTGTCTTGCCAACACAGAGTATTATTAATTTGTGCTCTAACACGTTCTTGTGGAATCAAGCTGAAGGTAATCTCTCGCCAAAATGACATTTTTGCTTGGCATTTCCCTCCTGTCATTCTCTTGTTCCTCTTCTCTTCAATAAATAACTAGAACAAGAATTTTCACCTCAGCTCTGTTTTTAGGGAGCCTGACCAAAGACATGTGATTTAGGGCTACAAAGATGGAAACAAAGAACAGAGACTGGATTAGGAATATGTTAGAGATAGGGTCTACAGGAATGGACCTGCAATAGAAGAGAAGATAGAAATCAATACAATTCCTAGGTTTTGTTATTGAGCATTGTGCTGGGGAATGGCACTATTTGCTAATAAGAGATTTCTAAAAGGAGCAGGTTTGCAAGGTCGAGAGAGAAAAATTCTATTTCAGATAAGTTTGAGATGTTTCTAAGTGCATGCGTTTGTCAGGTAAGCAATTGAATGTATTAATCTTTTGCTCCAAAAGGCAGTCCAGTCTGAAGATCTGTATTTAGGATTCAACCATGGTATTCAAATGGTGTTTGAAGGAATGTGATTGAATGAGGGTATTTCCTGAGACTATAGAAGAAGAAGAGAAAGTTTCCCAGGGCTGCGTCCTTGCATGACAATACTTAGAGGTTGAGCAGAATAAGAATATCTAGCAAGTGCATTGAGGAGTAGTCAGTAAGTGGTGGGGAAACCATGGGAGAGCTGTGTCACAGAAACAGGGGATAAAGTGTTTCAAGGGTGCAGCCAACTGTTGAATGCAGCTGAGTGGTTGATGAAGATAAAGACAGATAACAGACATAAACTATGGCAACAGGGAAATTATTGGTGACTCGACAGGAGAAGAGTTTGACAAGAAAAGATTCTGAGGTGATGGAAATGAAAGAAAAGGAGAGATTGAGAGATGATGAAGCAAACAAATTGACCTAGGCAGCTATTATCGCTGTGAACAGTAGTGGACAAGGTAGTAAGTCAAGTGAAACAAAGATTCCAAGAGTATTATTTTTATTGACATCATTAGAAGGGGACATTTATTTTACCAAAGAGAGGGAACAATTTCAGGAGAAAGTCCTTTAACAGACAAAAAGTGATGAGACTTAGTTTGTGAGCAGGAGTTGGCTCTATCCTAAAGCAGACACATTTAAATTCACCACAGAGCCCTGGCCGGTTTGGCTCAGCGGTTAGAGCGCCGGCCTGCGGTCCAGAGAGACCCCGGTTCAGTTCCCGCTAAGGGCATGTACCTCGGTTGCAGTTTGTCCCCGGCCCTGGTTGGTCGTGCGGGTGGCAGCCACTCGATGTGTCCCTTTCACATCGATGTTTCTCTCTCTCTCTCTCTCCCTCTCTCTCCCTCCCACTCTATCTGGACAAAAAATGAAAAAAATGTCCTCAGGTGAGGATAAAAAAAAATAAAATAAAAAAATAAATTCACAACAGAGGGATGCTAGCGAATGTGTCACTGAAGTAAGTGTCATGGATGTTGTGGTGTGTAACTGAATTAGTTTTAGTCTGATTATGTCTGTGTTCTTATTGTAGTATGAAATGAAGGTCCCAGATGAGATGAAGATCAGAGGTAGGGTCAGTTATTTAGAGATTTGAAGAGAGAAAAGTAAGGATAAAATAATCATGTTAGAGACTAGGAAAATTTATTTACAATGGAGATGTAGTACAATTTCTTTGCACTGTTGAGTACCCCTTTTGGTATGTATGCTCATAATTTTTAAAATAAAACAAATTATCAAGGTAATGAGTGTTTTTTCCAGCCATGTTTAGGTGTAAACATGAAATAGGAGAATATCTGGGTTTAACTAACTTCAGGGTTTTGTCAGGAAAACACAAGGGAGTTAAAGAATTTGCAAGGGAATGATAATGAAGACAGGCTATGAGATCTAAGCTGGGCTATTAGGCAAATGAGAGGGAGGATAGAAAGACAAATAGGGAGGTAAATGGATTTGAGATTTCTTTGCGGAAGAAGGAATGCTGGAGTATGGGTATTAGAATATATGAGCTTGAAAGATAAGAAGGGATAAACAGAGACTGGGATGTTTGACATCCACATTCAGAGATGTTAGTGACATTTGTGATAACAAAATCAAAAGTAGAAGTAGGTGGGTTATTGGAAATATTATCAGATGAAGGGAGTTGAGAAATTGTGGGGACATACTATTGAATCATCTACTTGGGCATCAAAATCTCCAAACTCAGAGAAAAACGTCGAGCTATAGAGGGCTACAGTCATCAGTGAAACAGAGACATGGGGAACTGGCACAATATTTGTTTTATTTAATTGATTTCTCTAAATTATTAATTTTTAAAAATATATTTTATTATAGGAATGATAGTACATAAAAATTAAAACATAAGGCCAAATCTCCCATAACCCCATCACTTTATCAGAGGGTGTTGGATTTTGACTAAGCCCTGTATCTGTCTCTTGTCTGCTTACCCTGGCCTGCCCAGGTGTTCCAGTTGCTTTGCTTACTCACTCTTCGTGGACAGGTGGCAGGTGCTGTCCCCATGAGTGGAAGCAAGCCCTCGAATGAGCAGGCCTTCTCATTGTGCTGGTTGACCTCCCACCCCAATGTGCTGATCTCTCCCACAGTGCTAAAATTTGGGACAGCCACTATTAATCATGGTTGTAAAATAGGGCAGCGGTCCTTCATTTCTCAAAACTTGTCTCACTGTGGACGCCCCAGTTAGATGGTGTCTCACTATTTTCAGAGTTGATTGTTTGATCACCCTCCTGGATCCATCCAGATCTTCCTGCGGTCCCAGTTCTATTTACACGTTTTTTTGGCGAGTCTGTCCCCTCCCTCCCCCGCGACCAGTGAATCCTTATTCCAGGTGTGAGTGCTGAGCTGCCAGGCTGTCTTGAACATCTGCTGATTGTTTCTGAACAGGGAATTATGGGGAAAGTGGAATGGATGCTTTCAAAGAGCTGGCTGCCCAGGAAGGCCTCTGCATCGCCCACTCGGACAAAATCTACAGCAATGCTGGGGAGAAGAGCTTCGACCGGCTCCTGCGCAAGCTCCGAGAGCGGCTGCCCAAGGCGAGGGTGGTGGTCTGCTTCTGCGAAGGCATGACGGTGCGGGGCCTGCTGAGCGCCATGCGGCGCCTTGGCGTCGTGGGAGAGTTCTCCCTCATCGGCAGGTAAATCTCTTACCCGCCCCTCCACCCCACCCACACACATAAACACACACACTTTGGCACACACAGATGTGCTCGCGCAAACCTGGACTCCAAAGGGGGTGAGTGAGCAGTGCTCTGCTGGGCTTTTGTCATTTTCCTGACAGACACGAGGAGAGCAGTAGATGACAAGATGGTAAGACCATTTCAGAAAAGGGTGGGAAGTTGTTGCCAGACTGTTTTATCCTGGAGAATTTTTTTTTTTTTTCATTTGTTTCCACCCCTTTCACCTCACCCCCAACACACACCCACACACCCACCTATGTCTTTGTACTTTATAAGCATAGAAATCTTAACAGGTACTGGTGGATGGGGGTCAGCTGTGAATATGGAAATATATATTAAGATTTAAAATTTAAAGGGTTGGCTAAATGCAAATGAAATGGGCAACTGAACTTTGGAGCTTGGTAATATAATTCCTTATACTTACAGGATGGCTAATAGCAATGTTTTCAGTATGTGATTTCTGGAATTGCAGGTGGTGTGTTCCAAAATCTCTGCTCTTCTTTCCAGACCATATGTACTTGTGTCGAAATAGATTTTATGTATCATTGTCGTTTTCATAGATTTTTTTTGGCCTAACAGGTATCTTATTAAATTTGCCATCTTCTAGTATTGTATAAAGGAGCTGGTAACTTTTTCCAAGGAACCAACTGAGTTTACTTAAACAAAGGCCTTTACTGATTTTCTACTCTGTCACACTCACGTTCCAGATCTCTTTTTCTCCTCTCCTGCCTAGGGTACAATCATATCTCACCCACTGAAGAACCTCAACCTCTAACCCTCTTGTCTAGGAAATCGGTAGTAGTAGTGTGGACATCCTCACTGGACCGCTCCCTTCCATTCTTGTGCTTATGGTCATGAGTACAATAATAGCAGACTAATCTCACCATCACCTGGAACTAGAGGCACAGGATACTTCAGAGACTTTCAGAAGAAGGTAGGGTAGAAATACAACTAAATGAATAAAACAACAATGAATAATCTTTAGGCATGAAGAAGTATGGAGTCAAGGTCAAAATATAAATCAAGATTAAGAAAGTTATTGAATTTGGGTACAATTATCACACTGCCACGAAGTGTTATTTTGGCAGCCTCAACATGATGCAGTGTGTGAAGCCATTTAAGGAAGCAAGTCTTTCAAGGAGTGTTTAAAGAAGGAATATTATTTCCTTAATGAGTGGAAAGGATGTGAGCAGCATGGTTAAAGTGTTACAAGAAATAAAATTCTTAATATATGCACCAGGACAGATGGCCTACAGATAGTCAGTCTTTTTAATTGATTTTATAAAATGACTGCTTTTATGAAGGGTGCTTTTTTAAAAAAAATTCTCATTATTACCATTTCCCAAAGAACAATAGTCTGTTTTGCATTGATCATTATCTTTAATATCCCTGAAGAGGCTATCTACCTGGATTCTGGAGATCTTGAACAGATGTGTCGAATATGTGAGCTTTGGGGTGTACAGACTGCCTAACTGTGGAATACAATTATACAAAATGCTGCAGTGAGTGATTGGAGTATAAAGAACTCATTTCATCATTATGATTGAAAGCTGGACAAGGATGGCAATGGAAAGTTACTTCTCCTGCTAAATAATGCAACTGAGCTCATACAAATATTTCTGAGAGTCTCACATGTGCTTGCTCATAAAGAAGTCAGCTACATGTGATATCTACTTCTTTTATTCCTCTGTTTTTCCCCGCCCCACGTCTGCTGGGTTGTACCGACACATACTAGGGACCTAGTAACACAACGGATGTCTGAGTTACTGAGGACACCACTCCCTGCCCCAGTGGTTACTGCCAGTGATGCAGGGAGCCCTGGAGATGCAATTGTTATGCTACACTCAGAGCTTCTCTGCCTCCCTGGGCAGCCTTCCATGAGGGCCATCAGAGTGGTATTGGCTTCTACTCTTATATTTAGAGGATTTGGGGGACACAGCCTTTTTTGTTCTTTGTTCACAGCTCTATTCCTTCCCTGGCAGAGATATGAGTCCACAGGGAGCTGAGCAGGGGACAAAGCCAAGTAGTAACACTGCGCCATACCTGGGATTAGCCTTCCCTTCAGATGCTTGATTCTCCACTTCATGCGGGATGAATTTTATTCTAACTGCTCCTCTGTCCCTCATTCTGATGGACAGTTGGTGGTCTTGGTTACTTCATTTCATCAGACATGTCCAGAGGGTTCTGGTTTAACATCAAGTTGCAACTTTGAGCTACATTTATAATGCTGTCAAAATATATGTCCCTCCTATTGAAAGGGGTTTCATTTACCAAATGAGAAGCGCCTTTGAGATCAGGAGCCATTGTTCAGTTTCTTTGACGATACATAGTATGATTCTGGCTGCTTCCAGATTCACAAGATGGTGTAGTGTAGATGACAATGAGCCTCTTTTCAAAGAGGCAAATATAAGTAAATCACGGTGAAGACCGCAGCAAGAGACATGTAGTTTAAAAAATTAGAACTTTCTGAATGAAGATTTATATTTCCCTGTCTCCATGATGTCTCTTTTCTCTCACACTTCACATCCAACATAGAAGGAAACATTGTTGATGCTACCATCAAAACATATCCATACTTTGACACCTTGCTACTATTCTTGTTGCTACCATCCTGGTCCAGCCACCATCATCTCTCATGTGCATTATTGTAATAACCTCCAAAGTGATCCTTGCTCCTCCCACCATTTGTTTTTTTAAGGCGAAGTGATCTTTTAAAAATTTAAGACAGGTAATGTTAATCTTTATCTTACACATTCAATACCTTAAAATAGCCTCCCATTTTTCTCATAACAAAGTCCCACATTCTGTCATTGAGACTGAGTTCTTTATACTAGAATAATAAACTATAATTATAGAAATAGATTTTTAAATAGAATTTTCTCAGAGATAAAAACATTCTATATTTAGTGAATGTAAGATAATTGAAAAATAAAGCAAAACTCAGCTAAACATGGGCTAAGAGTTCTAGCTCTGCCTCAAAGTGATCTTGTTTAAGTCACTTTTTGTCTCTCAGTCTATTTGTTTCTTATAAAAATTAATGACATGGCTCCACATTATTTGTAAATGTTTTTCCAGTCTTAGGATTTATATGTAAAGACCATATGACCAAACTGTAATCAATGGGAATGTAATTATAGATTGATTTTTCCCCCCACAAATTTATTTATGAATTTACATTTCTCACCAGTCACTTTATTAAAAATGTGAGAATTCATTTAATACAGTATTAGTGTGTTAATCTGAGGTCATGGAATGTAGCCAGCAGACCCAAAGGCAAATTAAACCTTTGGCTTTGGACAGATTGGCATAGTATTGTCATCAAGTAAGTTAACTAACCACAGTCAAGTTAATAATCATGCAAAAAAACATTTCTTCTTGGCTCTATGGAAATGGTCTCTTTTGAGATGCTTCTTAGAATTGTGATCACCATATCTATAATTATAATGTAATAATGATGGTAATAATGACTACAATGATGGTAACATTTGTTGAGGACTTACTATGTGCCAGGCACTGTTCTAAGCACTTTTTATATATTAACTGTTTTATTATCAAAACAACACAATGAAAGAGTTACTAATATTTTTCTCAGATTGATGCATGGAGAAGTAAAGAACTCATCAGAACATGCTGCAGTGCTAGAGCTGGGATTTGAACCCGGGCAATTTGACTCAGAATCCTTGCTCTTAATCACTTAGCTACACTGTGTGTTAAGCTTATTGTTCTGTTTAAGTGATATCATTACCCTTACTTTCCCTTCACTGTGCTCTTTCTTCTGGAGATTTATTTTATTGCTTAGATTCACCTTCTTTGGGAAAATCAACTGGATTATCTCTGTGAGAAAATTATTTTACATTTCTAAATATTCTCTATTGCTTCGAATCCTTTTTAGTTCTCTACTAGTAATAAATGTTTTATATGATAACTCAATACAGGGCCATTATTTTCAAGGTAATTATTTTTAATTTTAACATGAGACTCCACAATACCATTCTCTGTTTGCACAGCAGTCTGTATCTATGGAATTATATTTATATAGAAGGCAATTTGGAATAAGTGGGTGCTATTTCTCTGAAGTCCTAAGTTATAATAGTTAAAATTCTAATTGTTAATTAATGGACTTGTTCTAATTCTTATATCCTTCTTTTATTTGAAGAAAGTAAAAGTGAGCATAGTTTAGGTATATGAACACATAATACAACTACCATTTATTGAGGTTTTGGTGTGTACAAAGCTATTAATATATATAATATATACATCCTAACAACCATCCTAAAAGGTTGATTTGAAAGACAGAGAAGTAAAACAGTTACCACAAATTTCTATTTTATAAGTAATAGTGATAAGATTCAAATTTACTGCTATACCCTAACATCATATAGATATGTAAATATCAAGTTGTAACCTTAATGATAAGAACCAGGTTTTATAAACTTGTTTATTTTCTCAGAATGGCTACAGTGTTTTGATGTAAATATTCAGTAACTATATCAGAAAGCTTGAAGAGTCATAACGACAGCTGGTGGCTTCATATTCAAGCAGGTGGCTTTCAAATTCAAGGATCAGTAAGTTTTACCTAGTGCGGTAAGGGTTGATGTTCTTCAATCAGCCTGTACCTCTGAAATTCATCTGTAAAAGTGAAATTAATGTTTGCCTACCTCTCAGACTGTTGTATTTATCTAATCACAGAATGCCTACTTGCCTTTTAAACCATAGCTGAGTGTCAGTGGTAGGTCCTTTGTGGGGACCTCTGCTCCCCTAAAGGCATAGTTTACTCTCACGATGAGGGAAAGCTTTCTAGCTTTAGTTTTATGTTTAGTGTGGCATTATCCTGGGCTTCTTCTCTGGTTTCCTAATCTTGGCAAGCCCTTACAATAAGTTTACATTCCACCTTGTTAAGAGTATTTGATTAGATATACTAGGTATATCATATAGATATAGATATACCATGTTTAATTATATACTTCCTAGTCCCTTTTATTGACTTATGACTACATTTTCTAATTTCTCCACTGTACAAAATAAACATCCCATAAAGATAACAAGACCAGTAACTTTCTATTTTATTCCCTACTATATCCTGGCCAATACAAGTATAAGTACCTGGTCCTTATATATCAAATGCCTATCCCTTACTGGTGTGTGCTGTTCTATCTGTCATCTCTTTCAACCTTGTTGTCTTCTCACCCATTAGACACACTTCCTATTATCTGTCACTGCAGAGAAATCACCCCTGGCATCTAAAACTTGATCCATGAAAATCCCAACATCACGATTTTGAAACAAACAACATGAAGCACATGTTTTAAAAATGGTTGGAATGGAGTAATTGGTTTTGTATGGAAAAAAAGTCTATAGTTTTATTTTAAACAAAGAAAATACTTGGTTTTTACAATGTAATTTTTTTGGTCTTTTTCCTCCATAACCTAAACACATATTTGGAAAAATGACTTCTATACTCTTGAAATATAAGATGGTATACCATGGTGTTATATTTCACACACTTATTAATTTTCATGAAAATGAGTTATTTTAGATCCCACATTTTTATTATGAAAAAATGGGTAAATATATCTAAAGTTTGTAGCTTTCAGGCAGAATTGCAAAGGTTATGTACTATTAAGCAAACATGAAGTTTCAGTGAAGTGTGACATCCCCCAAAGTGGATTATAGTCAAGAGTCTGGCAAAGCTGATGAGTATTTTATGGCGTGTGATGGTCACAACTTACAGATACATAACCTGGTTTTCCCTACATTCCCAAGGGCAAATAATATTTACCAACCTGCTGACAGACCATACCTTCCTTAAAACACTCCTGCTCTAAAAACAGATTCAGGAAAGCTTTGTGGAAGATTACACTGTTAGAAAAAGACTATGATAAATGTGTGCTAGGGAAGGAGAGGGATTTAGTTAGGTACTCTGGAAAATTTGACATTGTTTGTAGGATATTGACAGGTATTTTGAGCATAGATCTTAGCTACGTAAATGCTCAGGATTTCCATTTAGAGTGGCTGGTTTGCATTAAATATTTTTTTATTCTTTATTACTGAATTTATTGGGGTGACATTGGTTAATAAAATTATATAGGTTTCAGGGGTACAATTCTAAGTACAATATCTGTAACAGATGGTTTACATTAAATTTAATAATGATTAACCCTTCCTTCATACCAATATCAATTTCCAAGTTTCACATAACGGACATCTGAAAACTGAGACTCTACTATCATGGTCTCTACTTGCCTTTCGAGTATTAGAAACACCGAAGAGAAGGATTTCAGGTGCCTTCTGCATTGGCTCAATTTGGATGAAAAAGGAGGTCATTATGATTTAGCCCAGTTTGTGTTTGAGACCAATAGAAGACAACAGGGAATTTATCTGAATACATTTTCGTAGTTCCTATGACAGTCTATCTCCAACCAAGCTGTTCACCAAAAGCTGCAGGGAGGGGCGTTGAAATTGCAGATTTCTGGATCTCACTCCAGGTTGTCAATAGACTTTCTTGATGAGGGACTTTGGATCTTCTTCTGTGTCTTTTTCCTTTAAAACACTAAAGATGAGTTAAGTTTCAGAACCATAACTCTGGGATGCCTACAATAGTGCTTTTCACTCAGGTGGTGTTCACTCTGAATGAATGGCTGACAGGACAGATTTGAAAGGGAAGGTGAATGAAAACTTTGTCATCCCACCACTTTACCTCTGTTCCTGTTTTTTTTGTGTGTGTTTTTTAAAAATAATTTCTTGGAATTTATTTACCTTCAAGATTTTCTTTTTAAAGTAAATGTACATCTGAGATTAGTAAATCAGAACAGTGGTAACAGCAGCAGCAGTAGTAATGGTAATAAATTCTATTTGCGACTCTGCTTTCTATCTTCTCTAGATGCCCATTCTGGGCTATGGACCTGCCCACTGAGAACATAGTCATGTCCCAGTTTTCAGACCAATCAAGATACAGAGTAGGAAGCATTAAACATGTAACAGGTTTAGCCTCAGCCATCTCCGAGTCTAGGGTTGTCCAGGGCTGACCACTACTATGTCTTGCCAATTGCCAGAATTGGGGTTTGATGCTGAGTTACTCCATACTACTTATCTGTCTATATCATAAACTAGGGAGCTTTTTAAAAATTTCACATTCCTGGGCCTCACCTCCTTTAGATTCTAATTCAATATCAGGATGGATCAATGCGTTTATATGTACTTTTAAATCAGCCTTATTGAAATTCACCAATTTTAAGTATGCAACGTAATGAGTCTTGGTAACTGTATAGTGATGCAGTTAGAGTGTTCCCATCACTGAAGAATGTTCTCTAGTGCCCTTGGCAATCATCCCTCTCCAGTCCCTGACCACAGGCAACCAGTGATTTGCTCTCTCTTATTATTACACTTTTGCCTTTTCTAGAATTTCATGTATAGAGAATCACATAGAATGTAGTCTTTTATACCTGACTTTTTTTTTTGATTGGCCAAATGCTTTCAAGACATACCCATGCTGTTGTACATATTAGTAGCTTCTTTGGACATTCATGTATAAGTCTTTGCATGGACACATATTTAATTCTTTTTAAGAAATATCTAGAGGTGAGATTACAGGTCACAGGGTAGTTGTATATTTAACCTTGTAAGTTAAATTTTATAAGAAACTGCTGAACTATTTCCCAAAGTGACTATAGGTTTTCAGTTGTACCAGCAGTATATGTGAGGTTTGATTCCTCCACATCTTCATCTTTATCAGTCTTTTTACTTTTAGCTATTCTACTGAGTGTGTGGAAGCATCTCTTTATGGTTTTAATTTGTCCTTTTTCCCCCTTTTTTTCTTTATTGATTTTAGAGAGAGAGGAAGGGAGAGGGAGAGAGATGGAAACATCGATGAGAGAGGACATCGACTGGCCACCTCCTGCATGCCCCCCACTGGGTATTTGGCCCACAACCTGGGCATGTGCCCTGACCGGGAATCGAACCGGTGACCTCTTGGTGCATGGGTCGGTGCTCAACCACTGAGCCACACTGAGTCTGTAGCCTAATGCCAGTACCACACGGTTGTGATTATGGTAGCTTTTCAGTGAATTTTGAAATAGGCTAATTTGCACTTTCTTAATGACTAACAATGTTGAATATTTTCATGTGATTATTTACCATTTTAATATATTTTTTGGTGAGATCTTTTGTATATATCTATGTCCATTTTGTTATTAGGTTGCTTGTCGTATTACAAAGTAGTAAAAGTTCTTTATAATTTCTGGACCCAAATCATGTATAATGTACAGGGTTGGGGAAAATTAGGTTAATAATAATAATAAATAATACATTAATTAATTAATAAATAATACAAGAATAAACTCTGTTTCATAGACTCACAGCTGTAAATCTACTTTTGCCCATCCCTGTATATGTATGGCATATATTTTTTCTCAATATATGCCTCAAAATCCAATGTTGATAACAGTATTTTTGGAAGATGCAATGTTTTAAACTTTGAAAGTCTAGTTATCAATTTCTTCTTTTACATTTTATGCTCTTTGTTTTCTATCAAACACAGCTTTACCTACTCCAAGGACATAAACATTTCTGTGGTTTTATAATGTTTGCTTTTATTTTTAGATACATGATTAGCTATATATTTGGAGTTAAGTTTCATACATGTTGTGAGATAAGGGTGAATGAATATATTTTTCTCATGTTAAGACTACCCAGTTGTTCTAGAACTATTGAAAGGACTGTCGTTTTCCCACCGAAATAACCTGTCATTTTATTGGAAACGATCAACTATATACACACACATATATATATTTCTTACCTCCTATCAACTTGCTTTATTTTAGATTAATTGAATATTTTTAGCATTCTATTTTATCTATTTTTTATTTTACTCTGTGTTTCTGGTGTCATATCTAAGAAATCATGTGTAATCCATGGTCATGAGCATTTACACCCATGTTTCTCTTCTAAGAGTTTTATCTTTTACAGTTAGGTTGTTGATTCCTTTTGAGTTAATTTTTATATATGCTATGAAGTAGGGATCTAACTTCTTTCTTTTGCCTTAGAAATCCAGTTATTTCAGCACTGTTTATTGAAAGGACTATCTTTTCCATAAGTAATTGTTTTAGCATTGTTGTAAGAAATCAATTGAACATAAATATAAAGGTTTAATTTTGGACTCTCAATTTTATGAACTGATCTAAATCTGTAGCCTAATGCCAGTACCACACAGTTGTGATTATGGTAGCTTTTCAGTGAATTTTGAAATAGGAAAGTTTGAATCACCCTACCTTTCTATATTGTTCTGATTATTAGGATCCCTTGCATTTCATATGAATTTTAAGATTAGTTTGTAAAAGTCTTCCCAAAATAGGCAGTTGGTGTTTTGATTGGCATTGCATTTAATCTCTAGATCCTTTTGGGGAGTATTGCCATTAAACAATATGAAATATTTCAATCCATAAACATGGGATGTCTATCCATTTAAGTCTTCCTTAATTTCTTTGAATAATGTTTTCAGTATACATGCATTATAACTTTTGTTAAATTTATTCTTAATTATTTTATTTTTTGATGCTATTGTAAATGGAAGCTCTTAACTTTATTTTAGACTGTTACTAGTGTACAGGAATATAAATGAATTTTATATATTGATCTTGAATCTTTCAATCTTGGTGAACTTATTTATTTATTTTAATAGTTTTTAGTGGATTTTTTATGATTTTCTATATACAAGATCATGTCATCAGCAACTAAAGATATTTGCACTCCTCCCTTTCAAGATTTGATTGTTTTTTATTTAGTTGTTAAATTGCTTTGGCTAGAACTTATAATATTGAACAAAAACACCAAGAGTGGACATTTTATCTTGTTATCTTTGGGGGAAAGGAGACAGTCTTTCTTTTGCCATTAATTATTAAGTCAGCTATTTGTTTTTGTAGATGCCCTTTATCAGATTTGGAATTTTCCTTTTATTCATAGCTTCTTATGATCGGCTGCCTCCTACAAACCCCCTACCAGGGATCAAGCTAACAACCCGGGCTTGTGCCCTGACTGGGAATCAAACCGGCAACCCTTGGGTGCACAGGCTGACACCCAACCAACTGAGCCACACCGGCAAGGGCAAAAAAATAAGAGTTTGGCTTGTTGTCATTTTATGGTCTTGTTTTTAACACTATTATGCTAATAAGGTTAAAGCAGGAATCACTGTGAAGCTTTTGCAGGGCACCATTAAAGAACCTAAATACCCCTGATAGCATTTTCACTTTTGTGTTCTGAGATTTTTAGCAGATACTTACTATAACCTCTACTTTTCTCTGACTGTCATTCATTTAAAAAGCTTTAGGAAAGTCTGTCACCATTTGTATGAATATACCTATATAGGAGATGTTTCTTGGTTGGATTTATTGTATTATCCACAGGACCTTTCGGAACAGTATATTAAAACAGAAGCATTTTACTTTATGGAAGTCGGTTTGACTTTATAGATTTTTCTTCAAAATGATAAGTATTAAAAGTAAAACAATACAATACACATAAATACAAATGCAGAATCCATCTCATAAATCCAAAATATCCTCTTCTGGCTCATTGAGTTTTTTTTCAATATCACAAACTAGAATTTTCAAATCTTTATTTGAATACTTTATTTTATTAAAACCTTTATTCCTTATCAGAAGGAAACTAACAAATGAATGGTTTATCTTCCTAGTGGATAAGAAAGGTCTAATGTCTCCTCTAAAGATAATATGAGTTATATTGGGATTTGAAAATATACTGTTATATTTAATAAAACATACCAGAACACTTGGTTTATACACATATATATGTTATAATAGCTTTGTGGCTTTGGAAAAATCTCTAATTCTTATTCCTCACTTATGAAAGGGAGATAATAATGGTACTAAATTTAGTACTCATCTTGTAAGTTACTTTGTTGATTAAATGATAAAATATAAGTGCAGTAAGTCTAGGGTCCCTATTTAGCTCATTGATGAATCCCTAGTACCCCTATAACAGTGACTGGAACTTAGCAGGTATTCAGTACATACTTGTTATTAAATACATCTGACCAGTTTGGTACCTGACGCATAGTACACACTCAGTAAATGTTGGCAATTGTGAGGATCTATTCAACAATATAATAGGTTTTCCTTAAGTCAGTGAGGATCCTTTAACCTGAAATAGTCAATCAGAAGTTTTAGAGCCGCCTATCAGGAACTGGAGAGATTGCTGTATTAGAAGATACACTGGTCTGCATGGTTTCAAGTCACGATATGTTGTAATTGCTTTTTTAGAATTGATGGGTCAATGGGCTTACCTGCATTTTGAGGATTAAAGAAAATAGTTATAGCTTTAATGTCTCCCCATGGGCTTCTCTTGTCAACTGAGGTGAGGACATCAGCACTCAAGATTTAGAGATCCTGACTTACTTAATTCTGGGTTTAGATCACTTGGCTCCATCTTCTCTGGAATCAACGGCTCAAAAATATTTGAAAGAAAAAGAATCTGTAATTTTTCCTTCAGGATAAATTAAATATGATAGTTCTTTCATGTGTCCTTAGCAATAAGGAAATTGTATATATTATGTACCAAAATAATTAATTGATTTAGTAAATTTTAGAAGAGATAATTATACCTTTTAAGTAACTTATTTTCTAAATTAACTATAAATTACATCAAATAATTGTTCTAATAGAATTGTTTTTGACTAGTAGCCATGCAAGTCAGAAATACTTGGATTCTGACCCAGCTTCTCCATTCATTGCTAGCATACCTTGAGTAAATTCTGTCACCATTTTACAAAGAAACTAGTACCCACCATTAAGACTATTGCAACCTTGAATGGAGATAATGGAATTTAAAGGCTTAAAAGAATTCCCCTGCATGCCATTAAACCAATACATGTTAGCTGTAAATTTTAATCACATTACGAAATGGACTCTGAGCTTTCTTTTATTCTTGAAGCATTAAGTATTTGGACTCAAGTCTGTATGCTAATTTCTAAATGCAGCACCAGGAGAGGAAGCGATCAAATAAGTGAGCCCTCCATGTCTGACCTTTAGACCATTGTTCGTACGTATGATTTTCTAATCCCAGCCCAGTGGAGTAACGAGAGCTGACATGTATTCCCACTGTGACTTTCTCTGACAACTCACAGCAGGCTAAAATATAATAGAATAAAATAGGCTGTGTTACTTTTTAATCTTAAAGATTTTAGATTCTCTTTCTGCTTGATATGTTCTGAAAATAGTCTGTGCAAGTTAAATTGTATCTCCTTCTTCTAGAATACTATTAAAATGTGTACTTAAAAAAAATCTGGTTCTCTATTATTTTCTATAATGCTCAGTTTCTATATTTTTCATATGTGTAATATCCCTAAATTTCTGTTTCAGAATTTTATAGCATATTACAATTTGATATTGACATATTCATAACTATTCTAAGCTGGGTAATTTACGAGTGATATTTTTATAACATTAATTTCATCACTTTATCAGTTATCATTACTTATATTGCGTCTTTGCCTTCACTGGATTTCTTTCACTGACACACTCATTAAATGGTTTTATACATATATATATGTGTGTGTGTGTGTGTGTGTGTGTGTATATATATATATATATATATATTTTTTTTTTTTTTTTTGCAATTTACACTTGATCATTTCTAGTCCTTGCCTTGAAAATACATTTTAAAGCAGAACTGTAGCCAAAAAAAGAAAAGACTGTGAAAGACCACTTTCTCATAGTCCTATATGTACTGCTGTTTATAAGCTTACAGATGATAATTTATTTTCATAGCAGACCTACAGAATTCTTCCCTTTTGGGTGTTACTTTGATAAACTTTACTTTTTAGAACAGTTTTACTGTTTTTAGAACAGATTTACAGAAAATTGCTAATAGTACAGATAGTTCCCACTACCCAGCACTTAATTTCCCTTATTAGAATCGCACGTTTTATTACAATTAATGACTTGATATTGATACACTATTATTAACATATTGATACATTACTGTTAACCAAAGTCCACACTTTATTCGGATTATTTAAGTTTTTACCTAATGTCCATTTTCTGTTTCAGGATACACATTACATTTAGCTGTCATGTCTCCTTACGCTCTCTTGGTTGTGACAGTTTCTCAGACTTTCCTCCTGTGTGATGACCTTGACAGTTCTGAGGAGTATCAGTCAAGTATTTTGTAGAATATTATTCAACCAGGATTTGTCTGACGTTTCTCCTCATGATTTGACTGGAGTTATACATTTTTGGGGAGAGTAAGACCACAGAGAAAAAGTACCATTCTCATTGTATCATATCAAGGTTTAGTAAATACCATCAATGTGACTAATCATTGTTGATATTGACCTTGATTATCTACTTCTTGTATATTTAAAAAATAATTTGCTCTTTCAAAGGCCAAATGTCTATGCAGATATTGTATTAATGTGTTCCTGTTTGGGACTATCTGCTTCTTTGCTTATATCCTCCACTGGCACCCCTACAGGTGACGCTGAATAAGAGGCAGCTCTGTGATCTTAATTCAAAGCCCTCGGGCCACCCAAGGAGGGATTCTAATCTGGGCTGGAGGTCTGGGAATGAAAGTGGGGAGTCGAATATAATACCTCGGAAGAGGGTTTTATAAGAAATAGACACAGATCCAAAACCAGAAAGGGGGATTTTTAGTAATCTATTTTCAGATAAGAACTGAAGTACTAGACTACAAATTACTGGATAATTACAGTTATATAAATTGGGAGGATTGAGTGTGTTGAAGAAGATAAAATCAGCACTCTCATTCGCACATTTGTTCTTAGGACTACCCGTCGTACATACCACAGTCTGGTCCTAAGGAAGCAAAACTAATGTCAGACCTCACGGTCAGAAATGCACCGCTACCCTAGGCCGAATAAGGCTTGACTGGGCTTGCAGAGAGATGACCTTGGTGATACCAGCTAAGCATTTGGAGAAGGAATGGGCTGGTTTTAGTGTAGTGTCAATAGAGTGAACCCTCTGCTTATTCATGTACGGGAGAGAAAAGTGAAGGGCAAGGTGGCCATTGTTTAATTTGTGCAGAGTCAACAGCGTGCCCAGAATTGAAATTCAGAATTCTCTGTTTTCCTAGCCTCTATTCCCTTATCTTTTGAGAGTTTTTATAAATCTCCATCAAAGGTTATTTACATTCTGTATTATTTCCAGAATATTCTATTTTATCCAGATATTCTATTTTAACTGTTGTTTTTTTTTTACATTGCAGGACCAAATTTTATAAAGGCTATATTAGATTTTGTTACTACTTATATCAAGCACTACATTTTTCTAATTATACATTAGTTTATTTTCATTAATGATGAAAGAGCAAAACCAGGCTTTTGGCCCTGGCCAGTTTGGCTCAGCGGTTAGAGCGTCGGCCTGTGGACCAGAGAGTCCCGGGTTCGGTTCCTGCTAAGGGCATATACCTCGGATGCAGTTTGTCCCCGGCCCTGGTTGGGGTCATGTGGGTAGCAACCAGTCAATGTGTCTCTCTCACTTAGATGTTTCTCTCCCCCCCCCCCCCCCCCCGCTCTACCTGAACATAAATGCAAAAATGTCCTCCGGTGAGGATAAAACAAACAAACAAAACAAAAAAACTAGGCTTTTGTCTATTTCCACTGATTCAGTAAAAGAGAAAAATAGTCCTCACTGATTCTCAGATCATAGATCACTGATTCTCAGATATATATATATATATATCTTTTATAGATATAGATATATAGATATATCTTTTACACATATATTAATATATATATTGCTTTTACACACAAAGAAAATGAGATATTAGAGCCCTTGGGGAAGTAAGTGAAATATGTACTATGTGGGGTGATATCAACTGATGAAATTTCCTTCTAGTTCTATTTTAAGAAAGAACTAAAATTTTTTTCTTCTGTTTTTTCCTATGGGTTTTACAAATCTAATACTTTTCATGTTTTTCTTTTTCTTACAAATTTAATACTTTTCAAGTTTTTCTTTTTTAAATCAAAATGGACTGTAGCATCCCAGTGTCATTAATTTAATGTTTATTAAAATCAGTTTTATTCATAGGACCTTTACAAGCTTTTTATGGATTATTCTTTCTAGCCCACAGCCTGGTTGCTCTTTTAACACTCTGAATTTTAGCTATAGAATTATCTAAAAAAAAACGAGTACTATCCTAATATGTGACCTGAAGCAAAATTCACTCTTGAGTAAGAACTCACTTTCAATGAATATTTTAAAAAGTAGACCTTCTGATTAGCTGTAGTTATAATGGCAGAAGATATATAATTCTGGTCTAACTAGAAATAACCTCAATATGATATCACACTTAAAACCCATTGGTTATAAAATATAAAATTATAATAAAACATCTGCTGATGAGCATTTAGACCAAGAAAAGAAGGACACTATTTTCACTGTCCTCCAACTGAAGATATTTTGTTTTGTTTTAGCTTCTCTCCATTTACAGAACCAACACACTGCTCAAGGTGTATTGTGTAGCTGTGACACCGGTGACACCGGCATCAATCAATGAATATTTAATATCAAAGCAACATACCTAAGTACAAAGCTCCCCTGAAAAATTATAATGCTTTCATCAATCTTGGTAGCAAATGTCAGTGTTTTTTTGTTCCTGAGTCATAAACCATGTTTCAAGCTTGAGAAACACATTCTTTGATCGGTCATCTTGGGATTTTGGTGCATTGGTGACATCTTGTTCTGTAAATTAACAGCCTTCATTTTCTGTGCCTGAATGGTTCCCATCTCTGAGAAGACTGATCTCTGTTTTTACTTGTGCTATGACTTCTTGCCAGTAAGGAAGCAGCAGCAGTAGGGAAGAGACTTTCCTCTCTATCAAAGGCCAGAGACATGAGAACAAAAACTAATTTCCCTTTGATGATAAATGTAGTCCATCTGACCAACAAAATGAAAAGTCCTGACCTTCCTTCTGCATCAGAGCCCACGGGTCAAGCATGTCAGTCCCACAGTCTGGGGCTACCTGTAAACAGGCACTGGCATATCACCAACAACCAAGTTCAGGGGATTTAACTGGCGACATTGCACAGGGCACTCCATTTCCCATGCTGCCTCACAGAGAGGGTGTGGCGTGTTGAGAATGATCCAGCTCTCAGGGTCATCCACGCACGTCAGGTACCACACCCTGATCTTTAACTTCACCACGTATGCATCCAGGGGGGTGTGCTGCTTGGGATTCTCTTCTTTTAGTGCACCATCATTGACACCAGAGAAAAGTGTAACTGCTACTGGGTTGTCCGAAATGTTCCCTTTCCTGATTAATCTTGGAAGAATAACTTTGGCCCATCTGGTATTACACCCTGAAAATCCATGATTTAGAACATCACATTTTCTGACCAGCTTGTTAGCCAATGATACACCCTGTCCACCCTGCTGGCAAGAAAAATTCCATGAAGTTTGGAGGTGGGGTGTCTGGCAGGAGACAGACTGGAACTGGAGAGGTAGGTAGGTTGGTCAACTGAGGATTATTTGCAGTAACACACCTCAGATACACAAATAGATGTGTAGTACACGTGCATAACAAATGCATTTCTGCAAGAGATTGCAGTGAATACAAAATGGTCTTAGAAGGAGGCTAGGAAACTTGAAATGTTCACACATAACTTACCACCTCTTAAAAACAAAACAAAAAACAAAAATCCACTGACTCTCCAAAAAGTAATGGTGAGAAATGAAGTGTTTGAGGCACTGAATAATGCTGTCTTCATGATAGCGTCACTTCACTAAACAAAATATGTTTTATGACTTATTCCTAAGTTATGAACATGGTTAAGATCAAGAAGAAAACCCCAAATAACTTAGTTTTTAAATAAGAAAAGAAAAGGAAAAAAGGGGATGTGTATCCCTAACTCATCACTGTGTTGAAAACAACTTGACTGTCATAATTACCATTGTATTACCAGTATACATACAGTGCTTTTTATGTTATAATCACTTAATATAGTTTTGTTGGCTGACTTCTGAAGGTAAATATTGGTACAAATTGAAATAACAGCAAAATGTTAGGAATTCATAGGTTGACTCAAAATATCATTATTGCTCAAGCTGCTAATTTCTTCCTTCTCCCAAACCATTAGCAAACAGTAGTTTTCTCTCCTTGTTCCTTCTTTGTCAGATGTGCTATGGATTAAATGCCTGATTCTAGTAACAAGTGAAAAGAGGAGGTGAATAAATATTGGGTCAGGATGATTGACAATAATAATCTGTCTGTAATCATTTTTGAGAAGTTATTTATTAAATAAAAGCAGGAGGAAAAATATAGTTAGTAAGAGTAAATAAAATATTGTTCTTAGAACACAGTAGTAGAATTATAGGGAAATAAAATAAGCAAAGAGATCATTAGAAAGGAAAATAATGGAGAAAGCATAGGTGTTTTAGTCATAAAACGTAGTGAAAATATATATTAAGCATTTCTGTAACATCCAAAAAGTTATCATTTCATTGAAAGTAAACTGATTATAAATATGAAAAATTACTGGTCTGTTTTGTTACTGTGAACTTTAACCTTTTTACTCACATCTCATTTTTACAGGATATACTTTAAAAATTATTTTGTGGTAAACCATAAAGTTTTACAGCCTAGCGTTTGGAAACAGATTTATTTCATTAATAAGCAGAAAAGACAAGAAGCTTGATTGCTAAAGTGATTTTTTTTTCCTCTAGGAAATTTTTCTCTCTGGAATGTTTTCTAGAGTTCTCTTCAGTGGAAATTCCAAACAACAGGTGGATGAAACTTTTTCCTTTTGAATTCATCTTGATTGCAAGAAATTACCTAATTTCATCCCCCAGTTCTCACTAAGTCAGTTACAGCTGTACATGCAACATTGTCTGAATTGAAAATATAGTTCAAAAAATCATTCATTTGAATGTTCATATTGAAAAAACAGGCAAAACTCTGATGGTAATGATTACTTGCCCTTTTTTCTTGTTCTTTAAAGAAAATACTCGGCAAAACTCTACATAACTATGCTTTAAACTTTTGGATATTAGCTCATCCGTGTAGGATCCAGTCTCAGAAAAACTATTTTTTTAGCTTTGCTAATTGGAGTACACATTTTTAGCATCACAGATTTGCATATACTTTTTTTTTTTTTCTGAACCAAAATGAATCATGGTAGTTGACAATATAAAACAAGTTGTACATGCTGGGGTTAAATCAATAAACCATTTCTCTCTTATACTTTCTTTGAAGAGAGTCACCAGTCAAGGACCAAGTATCTTAGGCAAACTGGGTATCGATATTTCCTCATAAAAATTGGTAATAAAAAGTACTTCTTTTGCCTTCCTCAATTAGAGCATGAGTTTGGTTACTACAATAAAATGAAACCAACAATCTGAGGTAGGCACTTCAAGGCTACAAGGGCAGCTCTACTCCGTGAGGTCTCCTAGAGGTTCAAGTCCCTTCCCTTTGTTGTTCAGTCATCCCCTTGATGTTGTGCTCATCTGCAAGGTTCAAGAGGGCTCCCTGTGCCACCCATGTCCAGTTTGGGAAAGAGACAACGAGACAAGTAGAGACCTTTTCCCTGTAGGAGCAGGGCGTGGAAGTTCTACACATCCATCACTGTCCTCATATCTCATTGACAAGGACTTTGTCACAATGCCATAGATAGCCCCGTGAGAGATTAAGGAGTTTGTTCTTTCCATTGGTTGGGCATGTGTCCAACTAGGAGCTCATTAATCAAGAAGGAGAGAATAGATTTTAGGAGGCAACTATCATTTTCTTTCCCACTTCTCAGCTCTTAGGGGTGCACTAAGGGTCAAATAAAGTGCTGGATGGAGAGGATATGAGTATTAGCTGATAAACAGTAAAAATGGTAGTTACTGCTCTTGAAATCAGCTACTAGGACCTGGGTGGGAGTATAGCTAAATGATTGTAAATAAATCCTTGAATTTTAGATTCTACGTATAAAAAGAGGGCTAGAATGAGATGATCTTGGTGTTACTTTTCTCTGCTTAGTCAGTTTTTTCCCTCAGTCTGACTCCTGTTGTTGGCGCTTCCAATTATTACCCTCATTTATGTCTCTTGCTTATGGCATAATTATTTACATTTTGGTAAGTTTACAGTTTGTTTAGGTCTTTGTGTGGTTTCAGTAAAACAAGGAACAAAGTTAAAATGGAAGGATATACCTCAGAAGTATGGCAATAATCAGGCCATCTAGTCTGTAAATCACAGTTGGAGTGGACAATTAAATAGGTCTCCTCCCCACTGAGAACCCTGAAGCACTGTAAAATGTAGGACCTGGAACACGGCTGGATTTAGCCAGGAATTCAATATTAAAATGGGTCACTTCAGACATGCAATAACTTGCCAGCTGATAAAGTTTAATAGGATTATCTTGAATCTTGGGTTCAGCCTATTCACTTAGCTTCCGCCTATCTTGTTTTAAACTGGTTTGAAAGCGACAGAAAGGGAAACAATTACAGCTACACGATCTTTGAATCAGAGGAAATAGAAAGGTCATTTCATTCAACCTCTCTTCCAAAGCAGAACTCTCTCGAACTTCTCAAACATTTTCACTCTATTTTAGCTTGATTGGAAATTCACTGCTTTCCGAGACAGCTTGTTGTTCAATTGTTTTCAATACTGAGAAATCCCCTAGTCTTGTTCTGAAATCTGTTTTCTGTTTTTCAATTATCTACATGTGGATTATCTGGTAGATCTCATTAAATGCTATGATAATCTACTCAATTGCATTCTCCTTGCCTTGGAGTTTTGTTGTTTAACTCACAGATGCCTGTATGAATTCAGTTCCATTAACCAAATCTTTATTAAATGCCTGTGGTAAGCAAATCATTGATTTCCTATACCTATGTATTTTGTATTAGTCAGATAGGCTATGTTATGCTTTAGTAACAAACAACTTTAACATCATAGTGGCTTAAAACAACAAAGATTTAGGGCTCACATACATCTCATCTCAGGTTTGTGGAGTTCTGCTTCATGTTTTCATTCAGGGCTGTGTAGCCCGATGAAGCTTTCATGACCTGCAAAGTTGCTGGTTAACATGGAAACAGGGAAGGGATATATTAGTTAGAGTACTTTCCTTAGAAACTTTCACCCTAAAGAGACCAATAGCTTCCAGTCACATTTCACTGGATAAACTTTGTCTTGTGAAAGGGAAGTGTAATCCTGCTATCTGTCTGAAAGAAGGCAAACCAGAAATATTAATTCTCCAATAATATAGTTATGACAATATGTAATATTTGTTTAATAAATGGTCAGTTGTCTTTTTAAATTAAATTTATTGGGGTTAATAAAATGATAGGTTTCAAGTATACAATTCTATGATATATTGTCTGTATATTGTATGCCCTCCACCCAAAGTCAAATCTTCTTTTTTGTTTTTTGTTTTAATCCTCACCTGAGGATATTTTTCTATTTATCTTTAGATTGAGTGAGAGGGAGGGAGAAAGAGAGAGAAACATTGTCTGGTTGCCTCTCACATGACCCTGACCAGGGCTGGGGACGAACCGGAACTGAGGTACGTGCCCTTGACCGGAATCAAACCTGCGACTCTTTGGTCCGCAGGCCGATGCTCTAACTGCTGAGTCAAACTGGCCAGGGCCAAAGTCAAATCTTCTTTCATCACCATATATTTGACCCCCTTTACCCTTTACTACACCCATCCCCATTCCCAGTGGTAACCACCATACTGTTGTCTGTTGTCTATGAGTTTTTGTTTGTTTGTTTTTATAGTTTGTTAATTTGTTACTTTCAATTTTATATCCTACATATGAGTGAAATCATATGGTTCTTGTCTTTTCTTTAATTTTTTAAACTGATTTTTAGAGAAAGGAAGAAAGAGAGAGAAAGAGAGAGGGAGAGAGAAGGAGAGAGAGAGAAGGAGAGAAAGAGAGAGAGACAAATATGTGAGAGAGAAACATCAATCAGTTGTGGTTGCCTTCTGCATGCGTCCTGACCAGTCATTGAACCTGCAACCTGGGTATGTGCCCTGACCAGGTATGAGCCCACAACCTTTTGGTGTATAGGACAATGCTCCAACCAATGCTCCACACCAGTCAGGGAGGTTCTTGACTTTTTTTTTTTTTATCCTCACCCAAGGACATTTTTTCATTTTTTGTTCAGATAGAGTGGGAGGGAGAGAGAGGAAGAAAGAGAGAGAGAGAAACATCGACGTGAAAGGAACACATCGAGTAGCTGCCACCCACACGACCCAACCAGGGCCGGGGACAAACTGCAACCGAGGTATGTGCCCTTAGCAGGAACCGAACCCTGGTCTCTCTGGACTGCAGGCCGACGCTCTAACCGCTGAGCCAAACCGGCCAGGGCGGTTCTTGACTTTTTATGTCTGACTGATTTCATTTAGAATGATATTCTCAAGGTCCATTCATGTTGTAGCAAATGGCAGTATTTTCTCTTTCCTTATCACTGAGTAGTATTGTGCAAAATATACTTAACTCTTCCCAACGGAGACAACCCAAAAGCCTCGTCCAGTGATACATACATCTCATAGATAAATATATCTGGATGATAAGCAGTAGCCTGCACATCAGGTCTGAATATGGATTCTTTTGGGCTAGAGACATGTGAATTAAAAATATGAGATAATTTCCCCTCACAGTCCATTATGTACTGGTTGAAGTAGAATAAGATAATGTCATCAAACATTCCTGCTTGGAAAGGGAACAATGAAAGGCATATACCACATGCGGTCTGCTCCAGAGCAATTCTTTTATCCCAGAGAACCAAAATTATGACGCTGTCTCCTTTGGAGCTGGGACATTTCTTGTAGAAGCCTGATTCTGCTACCTGACAGTAGCCCCTTTGCCCACAGTTCACTGTGGCTCTCTGGGAGATTCTTCATTTTCTGTGATGCTTCGTGAGCACATCTGAAAAGTGTAGGAATATATGCTATCTTTTAGGCCTCAGCAGTTTCCTAAGTCCACTTTCTGTCTGCAGATGATTGACAGTTCAAGGATCGGTGGCAGTCTTTTCCAGTTCAGAGTGGTGATTCCTAATGGCAATAAAATTCTCTAGTTGTATCTATTTGATTCCAGTTAGCAAACTGTGCTAGCAATTCCACCCATAGTTCTTTGTAAAACATGGTATTAGGATAGCTATATATTTTAACTTTCTCATTCACATCTCTCTAAGTTTTGACTTATTGCAGGTACTTTGTACCAATTATGCTTGGAGGGGAATAATACCATAAAACTCATTTTCTGGGAGCTACACCGTTAGTTAGTTAGTTACGTGTCACTCTGAATCACCGTAGTCCTTGCCTGCAGGCTGAGTTTTACCTGGCCTTTGTTGCTCAGAGAGTATGAATGTTACCTTGGATGGTGAAGCAGTTGTCTCTTCTTTATATTCTTGAATTTAGGATCTCTAGATTCCTTTGTTATTCTTGTTTCCAAACAAGTTAAGTTTTTCCTGACCAAATATCTTTCTTATAATGCCTTGTCAAGAGCAGCCAATATTTACTTACAAATGCCACAAATATAATTTCTCCAACCTCTTTTCTAAGAGTTTGGGGTTCATTGGGTTCATAATCTGCCTACCAAAATATTACAGGTGACAATTTTGCCAGAAGTTCCTCAACTACTTACCTGAAAACAGTTTCTGCCCTACCTGCTGCCTCATTGCTAAACTAGTACCACATTTTGAAGGTTGTTTTTGTGTGTGTTCTATTGTTTCAGCTCTCTCCTCTTCTTGTTCAAATGTCTATGATCAATCAAAATGTGCTAGATTATGTTCTGGTTAAAAGCACCCACAAAATTTTAGTGATTTTAAACTACAAGGACTTATTTATTGCTCACACTATATATACCTTGGATTATAGGGGTTATAATCTATATCATCCTCACTTGAGAATATAAGTGCGGGAGCCTTCACTATTTGGGATATCACTGGGTATCCAATGATTTGGAATATCATGGCAGACAGGTGGGAACTTTAAAGGCATATGTCCAGAAAAAAACAACTGTAAATTTTATAACATTTGATTGGTCAAAATATGTCACATGACCACATCTAACTTAAATGAGGGGAAGAAAAGCAGTGTTGCATATGTCTAGAATGGGGAGAACCCAAAATATTGGTCATCACTATAATGCTTACCCTGCTCCTTTTAATTTCTATAAAAGATTGGTTGAGTTTCTAGAAGGCCTGAAGCTCTAAATGTACTAGTTTTTGCACTTGTAATATCTGAATATAATTAGTTATTCAAAGATTTTTAGATCTAAAATATATTAACCAACTAACCATAATAACATTTTTTATTTATACCAGCTACATTCCAGAATAAAGGAAAAAAATAAGCAATTGTAAAACAAATCAAGATTCTGCATCAAGAATATGTCTTTGTTAACAGGGTTCTAGAAGGTATGGTCTTTGCCAAATGAAGGCATTTACAATTCACGCCACTCTATGAAATCTTTGATCAAGTAGACTTCGATTCTAATTCTCTGTTCCTGTCCTTACTTGTGTGTAAAGTATGCATTAGGGCACATTTGTGAAGATGTCATTTAAGGGCCTTAGGATTTTATTAATTTATCCAGGGCAAAAGACCATCTTCTTTTAAAAGATCCATGATACTCAGTGATGCACTAAGTACAAAGAAGGTGGAGACCTATTTCATGAACAACAACAAACCCGACCTTTTAATACAGGGGATAATTTCATTGAAATGTTATTTATATTCCCTAAGAAACAAGAAGAAAAATATCCTCAACAACTATGCACAAAAGGTATATGTGATGAGCTATTTTCATTAAAATGACAACAACAAAAAGAAACAAAACAAAAGCCAAAATAAATAGAAGAATTTTATAACAATTATTTTCTGTAAGACAACCAGGCAAGTACAGCATCATTTGGGGTTTAGTAGGATAGTTGCTTACTTATGGTTATTTATATTCTTATTTTACTGTTTAAAAAACTCTCAAAACTGAATACTTGGTTGGTTAAATAGCAAGCCTGCTGTCTTGTGCAGGGTGACTTCTTTGTAAAACTGAAGCCCATTATATTTATCTCTGCACATAATTACCATTGTCATTCAAAGTGTTTCAAAAAGGCAGTGTTTCTCTTAGAACTACTATAGGTCATTGAATTAACAGGAATCTCAAAACCCATGTAGTCACTATACCACTGAAGTGATTACAATAGCATTTCTCAGGTTTCCTTTTTTCCAAACATCTCTTTCAAATCTATCCCTCTTCCAAGAGAATGGAAGTTCTCTTTATATTTTAGGGTGCCACAGACATCCTCTTTCTGGACCTGAAGTGTTCTCCCTTCCATGGCAATTTGTACTCAGGCACTAAATCCAAATGGCTTTCTACATGAAGAATCCCTCTTATTCTCCTACATTTAAAGTTTGTTAGAACTTTTTATTCTCTCCACTCCCCTGAAAACTTATACATTTTGTTTGTATAAAGAGGTATAATTATCAAAAAATAAGATGATTTCACGAACCAAAAATATATATTTTAAATCCCTCACAAGACCAAATTTATAGTATGTGTCTTGCTTTGGCATCTCCAAGACTGGAGGGCAGGAATATCACCGAGTCTGGGTAGGACCTTAGTGCTAACAAGTGGAGGAGTTCAGTGCCCATTGTAGGAATAAGATATGTGACCTTGGACTCAAGTAAAGGAATAGGAACAATTACGTTAAAGCTGAACCTCTACAAGGAATTAAATGAAAGAGGAAGCAGTAAAAATTTACTCATGGGAAAATTTTCTCCTCTACCCAAGGCTGCAACAAAAAACTTGACTCTGCCATAGTCCTGGGAAAAAATATTCCAGGGAGAAATCAAAGTCCTAGGTCAGAACCACAAATGGATGTGGAGTCTGAAGTTATTTTATAAATATTTTGCTGGACTCCTCAATACAAAAAATTAATTTTAAAACATTCTGAACATGTAAATACTCTAGGGGGTTGAAGAAGCAAAAACAAACCAATTATGTAACATGTAATCAAAGATACATGGGACTTGTACAGCAAAAAACAATTGCCACAAAAAATGAGCTCATGAAAAAATAATAGAAAGCCCACAAGAAAATATTACACCTTGTGGGAGTGTAATTATTTTACCAGTGGGAGTCAGACAACACACATTTAACAGGGATAACTCTGTTGGAACTTGAGATAATAAAATAATTGCAATATCACTGTACTGGTAAAATAATTAAAAAATAAAAAAAGGAATGAACCCACAAAAAAATAAAAAAAAGACTGACAAAATAGCTTGCAGATTTGACACAGAACAAAATAAAACATCTACCAAAGAAGAAAATAGTCCCTGAAACTGAAATTCATAAAGAATGGTTAAATATGACGTTACACAACTAAAAAGATTTCTAGTCAGAAATATCAGAGAAAAGTACCCAGGATGAAGCACAGAAGATAACAGATATGGGAGGGTGAGAGAAGTGGAGGATAAAATGGGACTGAGGTGATCAAAGTAATTCACCTCTAAGTGCGAAAGTGTAGACATTATTATTTGCTCTGAATGTTCAAATACATAGAATGGCTCTTCTGTTTCATATTCTAAGATCATGATACAATCTTCATTTGATGAAATTCCATTCTGCAAAAGGATGGAAATTAGGAATGAGAGTTGAATTGCATTTAATATTCTGGAAACAGGATGAAGGAAGGGGTTTATTAGAAGGTTCCAGAATTGGTTTATTTATTTTTTTCTACAAACTTTAATAGTTCTAATATTATTTTTAATTCATATCTAAGCCATATATATCTTTCTATGTCTCTATCTATCATCTATCTATCTATCTATCTATCTATCTATCTATCTATCTATCTATCTATCTATCTATCATCTATCTATCGAACTCAAGCTGAATATTGACTACTTGTCTGGCTAGTCATTACATTTGGACTGTGATGTTTGAAAATCGATAGCTAATGTACCTAGTAATTAAAACTTATTTTCCTTCCAGTCAGACATGCTTTCTTGGCACAGTAGGACAAGAAGGTTATCTCACTCTTGACATGAGCTTTTGAAGAGTTTTTTTTCTTAACAAAGAATTTGGAGAATATAAACGTATAAATCAATTATTAACAGAGTTGTGTTGATCTATAGACAGCAATACAATAATAGCAGGTGACTTTAATACCTCACTTTCAACAATGAATACATCATCCAGACAGAAAATCAATAAGGAAACATTGAACTTAAATGACAAATTAAGTCAGATGGACTTACAGACACATACAGAATATTCCATCAAACAACAGCAGAATACACATTTTTCTCAAATGCATACATAACACTCTCTAGGAAATAGCATGTTAGGCCACAAAACAAGTCTTAAATTTAAGAAGATTGGAATCATATCAAGCATCTTTTTTCACTACAATGGTATGTAACTAGAAATCAATTATAAGAGAAAATCTGGAAAATTTACAAATGGAGATTTAACAACATGCTCCTCAACAACCAATGGGTCAAAGAAGAAATAAAAAGAGAAATGTAAAAATATCTTGAGACAAATGAAAGTGGAAACACAATATACCAAAACTTATGGAATATAGCAAAAGTAGTTCCAAGAGGATCTCAGATGAACAACCTAAACTTACACCTCAAGGAGCTAGAAAAAGAAAAACAAACTCAGCCAACAGTTAGCAGAAGGATGAACATAAAGATCAGAGCAGATATAAATGAAATAGGAACTCAAGAGACAATGTAAAAGATAAGTGAAACTAAGAGCTTGTTTTCTGACAAGGTAAAGAAAATAGACAAACTGTTAGCTAAACTTAAGAAAAAAGAGAGAGGACTCAAGAAAATAAAATTAAAGATGAAAGAGGATACATTATAATTGATATCACAGAAATACAAAAAAATCAAGAGAATACTGTAATAATTATGCACCAACAAATTGAACAACCTAGAAAAAAATGGATATATTCCTAAAAATATGCAACCTACCCAGAGTGAATAAAAAAAAAAAATTCTCATTAGACTGATTACTAATAAAGAGATTGACTCAGTAATCTAAAACCTCCCAACAAAAAAATGTCCAGGACCAGATGGTTTTACTGGTGAATTCTATCAAACAATTAGGAAAAATTAATACCAGTACTTTTCAAATTCTTTCAAAAAATAGGAGAGAAAGGAACACTTCCAAAGTCATATTATGAGTCCAGTGTTACTCAGCTACCAAAGCCAGACAGGACACTTTGCAAAAAGAAAATTATAGGCCAAATCCCTAATGAATGTACATTCAAAAATACTCAACAAAATACTATCAAACCAAATTTAACAATACTTTAGAAAAATCATACACCATTATCAAGTGAGATTTATTCCAAGATGCAAGGATGGTTCAACATTCACAAATCAATTTATGTGATAACACCACATTGGCAAAATGAAGGATAAAAATCATATAACCATATCAATAGATGCAGAAATATCACTTGACAAAATTCAGCATATTTAATGAGAAAAGCTCTCAACAAACTGGGTATAGAGGGAATGTGTCATAACTAAATACAGGTCATATGACAAGCTCATAGGAAACATTACGTGCAGCAACAACAACAACAAAAAACTGAAAGCTTTTCCTCTAAAATCAGGAACAATACAAGGATGTTTACTCTCATCACTTTAATTAAACATAGTACTGAAAGTCCTAGCTGGAGCAATCAGTTAAGAAAAAGAAATAAAAGGCACCCAAATTTAAAAGAAATAAGTAAAATTTTCTCTATTTGCAGATGATATAATATTACAAATAGAAAATCCCAAAGACTCCACCAAGAAAACTGTTAGCTCTAATAAACAATTTCAGTAAAGTTGCAGGATACAAAATCAATATACAAAAATCAGTGGCATTTCTATACACAATGAACTGTTGGAAACAAAAATTCAGAAAACAATCCTATTTACAATAGCACCAAAAAGAATAAAATGCATAGAAATAAACTTAACCAAGAAGGTGACAGACCTGTACATTTAAAATTGTAAGCCCTGATAAAAGAAATCCTGTGTACTCGTGTGACTCATCCAGTAGAACTGTGAGGTCCTTGAGGGCAAGGACCAGGTCTTATTTGTATTGTTTCCCAAGCATTCAGCAGAGTGGCTGGCACAGACAATGAATGAGGCTGTGCTAAAAATGAATGAGGTAGTTACAGAATAATTTTCTTTGAAGGGGTTCCTTCCCCTCTATTCAATCCTTTTATTCCTTTTATTTCCAATGTAAGCCAGACACTTTCACTCCCAGCCCTTTATGTTAAGTATCCAAAGTGGATTTGATTTGCTCCTAATACCCCTGTGGTTTCAGGGTCTTTGCATGTGGTCGAGTTTGGTGATTTTACCTAAATTGGAGGGTGAAAACTTTGAATTCCCTTTTTTCCACTAATTAGTTTTCCATTAATTAATTTTTGGTTCCCTGTTACCTCTCTTACTTTCTCCTACTTTTCTTCTTTTTCAGGTATTTTATACATTCCTCTATGTCTCTTAGGTTAGTTCCATTTTCTCTTTCCTTTCTCTTATACTGAAGGTAAAAGCAGTCTGTCACCTTTTGTTCTTTCCTGTCAGTCAATATCTGGTCCATGACAAGTGAATGTTTATACGCTTTTGTATGGAATATATAATGGTTTCTCTCTGTGCTTAAAAAGGAACACGCAGCACACAAATAAGTTGGGCAAAGAACTGTCACAGAGGGGATGGCCAGAGAAGTTGAGGTGGAAATGGGGACATCTGTAATAGTGTCAACAGTAAAGATAAAGTTAAAAGAAAAAGAAAAGAGGCGGGAAAAATAGAAATAAACATTGATCTATAGCCCTGTTTAGGTTGTGCTAAAATGAGACCAAGTAACTAATCATCCAGAACACTTGCTAGCCTCTTCACACATAAAATTGCTTAACTTCAAGCATAAATAAGATTTATTGCCCTCCAGGACAATCTCCAAATGCTAGGTATTTTCCTATTGAAAAGTGAAAATCTATAGAATGATAATGTTTTGAGATACTCCTTTTAATACAAGTAAAAGGATGGGCAAAGTAGGCTTACAGTTGTAATACAAATAAATAATACAATAAATAAATAAATAACACAAGAATAAACTATTTTGCATACTCACAACTATAAACCTACTTTTGCTCACACCTGTATTTATGTAGCATTTTGAAACAAATATAAGTCATACCAATCACATGACAGCAAATTGAAATAGGAAAAATAGGGTTATTACCTGTTTCTTTTTTATTTAACACAAACAGTTTATAATATAATAATAAGACATACACGAAGGAAATATGTTATTCTGGTTATAGAGGATAACATCTGTATTGATTGGAGGGGCATTGAAATAATACAGAGCTGGGTTAGAATTCAGGCTCTGCAACTAACTTGCCATTTGACATTGGGCAGAATCCCTCAGGTCAAATGTCAGTTTGTCTAAGAATTAAAAAGGGAAATGAATGAAAGCATTTAGTACAGTTCCTGGAATATAGAAACTATCCAATATATTTAAGAAAATCTTAATATAACGATTATCATTGTTTTTCTCGTCTTGTTTTCTTTATTCTTATCATGCAGCTTACCTACCTAGTCTCAAAACTCACTGTTCTTACCTCTTCGATTTGCAGTACTTTTCAAACTGTGTTATGGTCCACTAGTCAGTTATGAAATCAATTTAATAGGTTGTGATCTGCATAAAAACATAATCTAATAGAAAATATTAGAGTGAATTTTATATATACTAAAAATTAGTATTATGAAAAATTTCAGTTACACATGATTTGACTGACTTTTTAAAAGGGCTTGTCTGGCTGCTGTGTGTAGAGAGGACGCCAGGAGGCATGGATGGAAGTGGGAGCCTATTGCAGTCATCCAGGGGACAGATAATGAGGGATCAGATCAGGGTGGAAGAAATGGCAGAGGTGAAAAGTGGCCAGATTATGAATACATTTCATAGGTAGAGGCAACAGGTTTTGTTAACATATTGGATGTAAGGAATGAAAACTTGGAACAAGCAACTGGAAAAATGAATTTCCCCTTTTCTAAGATGAAGAAGCCTATGGGAGTGGTAGGCTTTTTGGGTTTAGCGGAAGATGGGACAGAGAGATAACGTTTTATTTTGGATAACCATTGAGATGCTTATCATCGTGGATGTGGAGAACTTGCCTCTGAATTTAGATTTATCATCAAGTCTAAATTCAGAGATACGTTCTGGGCTGGGTATGCAAAATTTGGAAGTCATTAGGATATTTAAAGTCGGAGTCTGGATGAGATAACCAAGAATATGAGTTGTAGATAGGGAAGGGAATAGATCTGAGGTGTGAACACTAAGGCACTGTGACATCTAGAACTTGGGAACAGAAATAATTGCAAGCAACCAAAGAGACTGAGACAAGTGAAGAAAGTGCAAGGAAGGAATGATCACCTGTGTCAAAGGTTATCAGTAGGTCACCCTGGAGGTAGAGTGGAAGTGGTGCATGTACCAACTGGTGGTCATGGATGACTCTTACAAGCACCGTTTTTCTAGAAGTGGAGGCAAAAGCCAGCAGGATATATTTTGTGCATATATCAGCTTATGCATATGTAATTGTTATTACTCTATAAAATTCTTTGTTCTTACTTTTTTCTTTCAATTTCCTATTTTAAAAATGTCTTCTACATTGTAACTCTAGGTTGTTGCATTTTACTTGTGCATTCTACCATAATTTAAAGTTCATTTTCCTAATGGTGGAGACTTAAGTAGTTTCAAAGGCACTGCTGTGATATTCCTGTCCCTTTTAGGACCAGTGAAACTGTTTCTCTGAGAAAGATACCTCAGACTATAATTATTGGGTCAGAGGGTATTCACATACCTGATTTTCACAAAATATTGCTGATTAGCTTTGTTGAGTAGCTGACCCAGTTTACCTTCCTGCCAGCAGTATATAGGATTTCAGTCTCTTCATGACTTTTTTTACACTTGGTTTTAGCCCCTTTTTAAAATTTTTTTATCATCCTAATTGATAATCTGTGATTCTCTCAGTGTTTTACTTTGCATATCTCTCATCATTAGTGGCTTCAAAATATTTTCGTGGTGATGTTAGCAATTTGGGCTTCGTTTTTGCACTTATCTGTTCATATATTCTTTGTTCAGTTTTATACTTTTTCCATTGAACCACCTGTTTTCTTTTCTAATGTATCCACTAATGACATTTTTTTGTCGTTATTTGCCAGCTTCCACAGTATATGTCTACCTCTCTTTATGACTTCGAAATTTGTGTTATAATTTTTCTCTCCATTATATTTTTAGCCTTCAAATCAATGATTTAAAATCCAACTGATACTTTTATCTTATATTTTCTTAACTTTCTCAGCTTCGTTGACCAGATCTTCAATTCAGCCCATCAATGGATCTGTTTTTGTTTTTTTTTTAGAATTTTCTAACTTTAATCTTTCAAAATAAGAGTTTCTATCTTTTACCACAACTATTCTATCCTCCAGTTAGTTGTCTTACTACCTAACCTCTTATTGAACTTCCCAATACTTTGACTAACATCCCTCAGTCTCCATTTGGCACCCAGATGCAGACATAGTTCTGTTCAGGAAGAGTTTAATGACTTCTGAGACAAATATTCTTCTCTTCAAGAAACCAGAGTCCTACTCAGAACTTATATGACATTAAGTTGCTACTGTCCTACATGTCACTACATGTTAATGTTTCCAACTTACATTGTCCCTACCATGCCTTATAATATATGTTCATTATAACTTTACGTGGGACTGCCATAGTATTCTCCTGAATGAATGACTAGCTGGTTAGTGTGGGATCTGTGGTATGTGTAGACATACAGACCTTCACTCTTGTTAGCAGTGGAATATTGAGAAAGTTTCTTTCCTTCTTTGAACTTCAGTTGTCTCAGCAACAGAAGCAGCTATTATAATACCTATCTCCCAGGATTGCTGTGAAGATTGCATGAGATAAGATAAGTTAAACTGCTTAGCACAACCTCAGTACTCAGGAGTGCAGTGAAAGTTTTGTTAAATTCAATTAAATATCATCTACAATTCTTAACACAAAATGAGTTTCTAGTGATTATTAGTGAAATGAGCATGAATTATGCTAAGCAGAGTTGGCTTCAAAATATACGTTGTGCAGGTTCTACTACGAAGTCTCCAGCCTTGTTTCTCTTTAGGCTGAAATCTTCAGGGGCCTGCATTATCTTCCTAGCTCTCCCACTGTTTGGCTGTGTAATTCTAGACAAGTGACTTTCCTCTGGGCACCAATGTCCTCTCATTTCTGGGTTGAGATTCAGGACCATGGATAGGTGTTTGGCTGCATGAGAATAAAGAGAAATTTTTAAAAATATGGGAGATACAAATCAGTGGAAACATATACTGTGTTCAGGGATGGGAAGAATTAACATCATTAAAATGTCCATATTACCCAAAGCAATCTATACATTCAATGCAATTTCTATTAAAATACCAACAGCATATTTCACTGATCTAGAACAAATATTACAAAAATTTATATGGAACCAAAAAGACCCCGAAAAGCCTTAGCAATCTTGAGAAAGAAGAACAAAGTGGGAGGTATCACAGTACCAAATATCAAACTATACTACAAAGCCATTGTAATCAAAACAGGCTGGTACTGGCATAAGAACAGGCATAGAGACCAATGCAAGAAAACAGAGAGACCAGAAAGCAACCCATGCCTTTATGGTCAATTAATATTTGACAAAGGAAGCAGGAGCATACAATGGAGTAAAGGCAGTCTCTTCAATAAGTGGTGATGGAAAAATTGGAGAGGGATGTGCAAAAAAAAAAAAGAAAGAAAGAAACTAGATCACCAACTTACACCATACACAAGAATAAACTCAAAATGGATAAATGACTTAAATGTAAGTTGTGAAACCATTAAAATCATAGAAGAAAACATCAGCAGTATAATCTCAGACGTCTTTCATAGCAATATTTTTGCTGATATATCTCCTAGGGCAAGGGAAATAAAGGCAAAAATAATCAAATGGAACTACATCAAACTAAAAAGCTTCTGCACAGCAAAAGAAACCACAAACAAAATGAAAAGAGAACCCACTGTATGGGAGAACATATTTGCCAATGTTACATCTGATAAGGGGTTAATTTCCAAAATGTATAAAGAACTCATACAACTCAATAAAAGGAAGACGAACAATCCAATGAAAAATGGGCAAAGGCCTTGAACAGACACTTCTCCAAAAAAGGACATAGAGATGGGCAACAGACATATAAAAAAATGTTCAACATCACTAATCATCAGAGAGATGTAAGTTAAAACTATAATGAAGTATCACCTCACACCTGCCAGACTGTCTACCATCAATAAATCAACAAACAGCAAGTGCTAGAGAAGATGTGGAAAAAAGGGGACTCTAGTGCACTGTTGGTGGGAATGCAGACTGGTGCAGACACTGTGGAAAACTGTATGGAGTTGCCTAAAAAAATTAAAAATGGAACTGCCTTTTGACCCACCAATCCCACTTCTAGGAATATATCCTAAGAATCCTGAGACCCAATTAGAAGGAATATATGCATTCCTATGTTCATAGCAGCATTATTTATAATAGCCAAGATCTGGAAACACAGTGGAATACTACACAGCTTTAGAAACGAAGAAACTTTACCTTTTGTGACAGTATGAATGGACCTGAAGATTACAGTGCTAAGCAAAATAAGCCAGTCAGAGAAAGACAAATACAGTGCCATATAATCTCACCTATACGTGGAATCTAATGAACAAAATAAACTCAAGAACAAAATAGAACCAGAGGTATGGCATGGAACAGACTGACAGACATCAGAAAGAAGGAGGGTGGGAGTGGGGAGCTGGATGAAAGAAGGTGAAAAGATCAGCCAAAGAATACATATGCATAGCCCTTGGTCACAGACAGCAGTGTGGTGATGGCCAGAGGGACGTGGGCAGGGGCAGGGTTGAGGTTGGCAAAGGTGGGGGGGATAATGGGGTACATCTGTAATAGTGTCACCAATAAAAATAGAATAAAAGAAAAAAGCAAATAAATAAATAAATACAAATCTAGTCATAGACTTTCCCTCAGTGATTCTGTTATATAGCATTTTGTTCATTAGGGTCATAGTAGCTAATTGAATAAATAAATCCCTGAATTTTAGTGGTTTAATATAGAGAATTTTATTTTCTGGTCATTTAAATGTCTGATGTAGGGGTTCCTGGTAGTTATACTGTTCTCTCTACGAACGTTTCATCTTCTTTCACCGTGTTTCTCTGTCATCCACCAGGACGTTGGAATCCAGCTAGGAGACAGAGAAACGCATGTAGGAGTGCCCACAGAATGCATACATGCCTTTCTCTTACACCCCATCGACTAGAACTTAGTCCAATGGCATGTCTAGATTCAAGGGCCTGTGGGAAATACTGGCCCTGCCAGACAGCCACATCCCAGGGACAGGTCTGTGCTGAATGAGGAGTGCTCATTTCCCTTGAGGACAGCCCAGCTCTCTCACTATAGCCCAGTTTGTGGATCAGGGGATTTGATGGCACCTAAGCTTTTTTTCCGGATAAGATCATCTGACTATGTCTGCTGCATAGTATGTACAGAAGAGTCCTCCTTTGTTAACATTTATTTGACAAGGTTCTTAAGACTTTTTGAAATTCCGTAACTTGAGTCTATTCCTAAAATTTGAATTCCATATGAAGAGGAAAGTCAAAAAAGCTTATGAAAAACTTTATATCTCAGATAAATTCCCCCAAATTTGGATGCAGGAGCATTAATTACAGCCAAGCTTGGTTAATTCTTTTATCCTGTAGGTGTGTGGATAGCAAAACTTTTTCCAATTAAAGAAAGTGTATTATTTTCAATCACTATTTATATCAAACTTTTTATCAGAATAAACTCCCTTTTTCAACACATGTAAATTATGTGTTATTTTTTAATATAATGTTCTTGTTGAGTGTTAATTGCATGCACCTACAGCTTTCAAAGAAGTGATAACTAGATACTGTCAAACTGATAACAGCTAGCCTTCTCTCTACTGTTATGCATGTGCTAATTTATAAGGTGGATTAGCAGAAACTTCACAAACCCCTTATTTTTGGGCTGCTTGAGATTGCAAGTGAGGAAAGAAAAATGTAGCTATCCTGCTCCCATTGAAAATGTTATAACAAGGCAGGGGCAGAAGTACTCTAGCACAAAAGTTTTTATTGAAAGCTTTTACCAACTCAACCTGATTTCCTGAGCTTTCAGAGTTAGCACAGAAAGTACATGTAAACCCAGAACTATCTCACTGGAAATATACTCATTTAATTTTCTTAATATACATGTTCTCATTTGAAAAAGATCCCATTTAAAAATTTTGCAGGGCATGTAGTATATAGTCTATAGTTTGTGTAACTTCATATTGTCCCAGGAGAAAGGGGTGAAGAATGTAGCCAAGGGCACCAGCTGGGTCTGATGTCACAGTGTGTAGTGTCCCTGCTCGGAACTTCATCTTTATATAAATTTCATCCATTTTTGTGGTAATTTAGAAACAATTAAAATTTAATTCAAATGTTTCTTATAAAGAGTTCACCAAATAAATTAACAGTGTAAAAAAGTAAAAAAAAACACCCCCAAAACAAAAACTCTCAATTTATTACTAATTAAAAAAAACAACAGATGCTAAAGCAATTTAGAAACCTTGTTCATGTGTCCTTTGAGAATGCTCACCGTCACGAACATTCAGCAGGGGCCTCTGTGTTCAGAGTTCTGGAAAAGGTACAAGGAAACAGGGCCAGGTGTAAGGCAGCAGCTCTGCAGCTTGAAGTTCATGTAACACCTTAAGACACATCCTCATATCCCATGAGGACAGAGCTCTGTACATAGAGGTTTCTTGCCTCCTAGCTCTTAACACAGAGCTCTCCTCTTTACACAGTGTTATGTAATATTTCCTTCATGAATTAGCACATGAAAAATATCTAGTGATTCCATATTCAAATTATTTCTAATTAATGAAGTTTTAAAATATTTATTTATTTATTTATTATTGTTGACACTATTACAGCTGTCCCCCATCCCCCCATACTCACCTCCATCTAGCACCGCCCCCCAACCTCTGTCCCTCACCACACTGTTGTCTGTGCCATGGGCTATGTGTATATGTTCTTTGGTTAATCTCTTCACCTTCTTTCGTCCAGTACCCCCACCCACCTCCCCTCTGATAGCTGTCAGTCTGTTCCATGTATGCATGCCTCTGGTTCTATTTTGTTCATCAGTTTATTTTGTCCATTTGATTCCACATATAAGGGAGATCATATGGTATTTGTCTTTCTCTGCTGTATTTCACTTACATAATTTAAGCAATGTGAAAAGTGGCTTTGGTATGCTTTGGGGTTCCATTCAGGATGAGTTTAAAAGTTTGAAGTATTAAAGTATTTATAATATTTGAAGATTTTGTTAAAAATACATTTATTGAGCTATAGTTTATTTTTCTACAAAGCTAATTTCTCTTTATTTTCTTTTGAACTACTGTTTTAAATTCTTTCATAACATACAAAATTTCTTTTAAAATGTAACATTTGTCTTATGGGAAACTTCAGTATTGTGGGTTTTTCTTTGTTCCTCTTTGAGGATTCATTTAAACCAGCATGTATATTTCAGGTGAGTGAAAATCTAAGCAGCAAATTCTTAATGGCTAGCTGATCTGACAGCTGGTTCCAAAGGTCAGAGCAACAAAAATAACATGGTTACAGTTACAAAAGGTCAGTGAATTCTTATGAAAAAATTATTTTAAACTTTATTTTTTTAGTTAAGTAAGTCTGAACCTGAGTTGTTGTCTCAATGCAGTATATTTTTCTCCCTGAGGAGTTAAGTGCAGAAAGACAAAAATATCCCAATAACTATACTTAGAAATGGTATATTGAAATTAAACTTCTTTATTGTTTTTTTCTTTATAAATTAGAACTGTCCTTTTGTCCACTTTGAGTCCTTTTCTGGGACACAAATTTTCTAAAGGCAAACTGAGAGCACTGTACTATTTGTTTTTTTTTTTTGGTACATGTCCCTAGCGGGAACCGAACCCGGGACTCTCTGGTCCGCAGGCCGATGTTCCAACCGCTGAGCCAAACCAGCCAGGGCAGCACTGTACTATTTGAAATGATAACCAAACTGGGGGTGAGCTTTGCCTTTCCCCAATCAATATTTGTCTGACTACCGGATTCTCGTTCTCCCACACATGGCACACACGTGCAGTCCTCTGCACAGCCCGGGAGCGCTTTCCCAGGGTCGCGGGAGTAGAGGCCCCTCATGGGCAGCACCATCAGACCTGATCGCTATAGCATGTGGGACCTGTTAGGCCCTGTGGGTGGAGGAGCAGGCTGCAGTGTGCGTAGCAGATGAAGAGAAGGGTGGGTGCCTGTGAGGCGTGGTTAGCATGGTTGTCTCTATCCTACAAAGTCAGGACCATCACTCTAGGACTTTATACCCGTGGCCTTTTTTGCTTTTGAGTATAAGGCAGCAGGATGTGGTCAGGAACAATAGGCAGAACCAGCAGGAGGTAACATTACTGCTGTGTGGCAGAAGATAAGGTACCCATTGGGCACCTGACACAGAAGGACAATTTTTTTTTAAATCCTCACCTGAGGATATTTTTCCATTGATTTGCGGATAGAGTGAGAGGGAGATAGGGAGGGAGGGGGAGAGAGAGAGAGAAAGAGAGAAATCAATGTGAGAAAGACACATCGATTGGTTGCCTCCCACATGACCCCAACCAGGGCGGGGGATCGAACTGCAACTGACGTATGTACCCTTGACTCTCTGGTCCTCAGGCCGATGCTCTAACTGCTGAGCCAAACCGGCCAGGGCCAGAAGGACAATTTTATTTCTGTCTTCCCAGGTCAGTCCCTGTTACTCCTTGCCTTCTTCATAGACACTCCCAACAAAGGGGAAAGAAGTTGCTTTTCCAGGCCTGAGATCTTGATATCATCAGTGGGCAGGTTATTATTCCTTAAAATGTGCCAAGCTAGGCATATTTATTCTTCTTTCTGGTTTCTAGTGGCTGGTTGGGTAAATGGTCTTAGGAGCTCTTGGAGCTTGGTTAACACACACACACTTATCTTTCTCTCTGCCTCCCTAAAATATGCTTGATCCCATTGGTCTTAAGATACACACTAACATTTGTTAGGTACTTCACATAATCTTTTACCAGAGTTCTATTTCAAGTACTTGCAATGTAAATATTAGTTAAATAACACCCCAATTCCTATTTCCCTGCAGAGAGAAGGAATAGTGAGCAGTACAAGATATGGCTATTTCTAGATACCTGGCCATGTTACCATCGACCACCACCCAAAATCCATCTACTCAAAATAGAGTGGCAACTCAAAATATGGAGAGACAGCTTGTTTTGGTGAGAGGAATAAAAAGGCATTTGGGGTCAAACAGACCTGGGTTTGCATCCTAGCCCAAACACCTAGTGTCTGTGGGATCCTGCAAAATAAGGATTTATTAAATATCAAGTTGTTTGTCCAAGCCTATTTTCTTATCTGTAAAATGGAGCTTAGAATGTTTGCCTTGAATTCTTACAAAAGTCAGAAATAATGCAGTCTTTGCCACACAGCGGAGATACTATATAGGAGCTTATTTTATTCTAATCAGCTTCTGGTGACTTGTGTCCTTTTTTTGGTCCCAAATGACCTCTTCCTCTCTTTCATACACAGCCTCTTGGGATCCCTGTCATCCTTCTGAGACATCTTTTTTTTTTTTTTTTTTCCTTAAAGTTTACCCTGATTTCTGTCATCAGACATGCCCTGTGCAGAACTATAGGTGGTTGTTGAGTAAAGAGGAAGGACGCCAGGTCTGTGGGGCTCTGTTGACAGACTATGCAGGCACATTAAGTACCCCGTTTTCCCATCTGGCAACTTGATGCCTCCCGGTGATAACCCAGGAAAGGCAACACTGTGACCTATTTCCAAACTGATCTTCCTTAAATACCTCTTCAACTTTCATTTAGAGTGAGCAGAGTTTCTATTACAAAAAGTACACATATTTTGCATGTGTTGAAAACAAAAGATTTGTTGTCTGTCCTGAAAGTAATAAAAAATGTTAACTTATGGAATGATCTTTCTTTTCTTTTCACAACTTTAAGTCATAGACAGGGAACACTAGTTATTCACATAGGAAAACAATTAATAAGACTAATATTCTCTAAATATGTTTTCTTGCATTTTTTCTGCTTGGTTAATGAAAATAGCACCTAACTAAAAATTTACTTTACCTTTGCCCCTTGCCAAATTTTCTCCACTCTACTCATTTTGAAGTAACAATGGACTGTCGTTGGTTTTTATGTTGTTATGCATTTTGAAGTTAAGATATGACTTTAATCTTTTTATTATATATATTATATATAATATATAATATATACATATATATGTGTTATATTACAAATGTATTTGTCTCTAGAAAAGAGATAAATTACTGCTAGTATTTTGTTAACAATATTCATTTTGTGTTCTAATTTTGAATATTCTCTAGCTCTCAGTTTCATCTTGTTTTCCTTCTTAAATTTTTATAACTGCCAATGATTATGAATAGTTTCATTTATTTCTTAAAAAAACAAGATAACTTGTCTAAAACAATAAAATTTTGAAGGACGATAAAATGACATAAAACTATCATGTATGGGTAAAATATTTTTAGTTAATCTTTGTATATTATTACCTTTAACTTAAATTTTATATATTACTTTGTAATTTCCTTAAAGTTTACAAAATAATCTTATATATTACTATACTTAATCCAGAGAGTAACCCCATAAATTAGTATTATTACTACTCAACAAAAAATAGAGAGGCAAATCCATCCATTTATCCCAGAGTATAAAGCTAGAAGTTGGCATAACCAGAATTGAAATATGAATCCTTCAGCTCCAAATGCTATGCTCTATCCTGTGACCATGTTGCAGTTAACAGATATTTTTATTTTTAGAAAACTGAGCAAATGCTCCAAATCTTAGGTTAAGAGTCAGAAAGGCAGGAATAGAAAAGCATCCACCTGGGATCATTTGTCCTAGAGAGTGCAATTAACTTGGTCCCAAAATGCTTTAAAGATCTGGGACATTTTTGATTAAGTAGGTGAAGGTTGGTAAAATTTGCCAACTTTTTCCATCTGATGTCATTCACTTCTTTGTTCCTTAAATGTGGTTTCATAGAATAAAGAAGAAATAGAGTGCCATATAGGAGCCTGACAGTTCATGGCTCCAGGCCTTTGAGATACCTTTCATCCTACTACATAAGGTTTCAGGGGGAAAAAAAGATTTAAAGTTCCATGGAAAATGGGTTGGAGGCAAATTCTACAAAGCAGAATGACAGTTTGGGACACAAGGGTATATTTTATTCATGGAAGGAAGGTGTTAGGAATGTCTGAGCCATTATCATTGACATGTGAGTATCAATTGATAAGGATTTTGATCATTGACATTATAAATCCAGTTGGTATTATTAATTTGGATTCTATGATTCGCTTCAGCCTGGTATTGCTTCTGGTAGTGGATACTTTACTCTCAAAATATTTTTTATAATGTCAGGAGGTGGGAGCAGGAGAGTAAAGGTTAAAATAAACATTTCAGTTTTATGGGTCCTGTTGAGCTTAAAAAATGTACTGACATTACAATAATGTTTTAAATAGAAAGGAGTCTTGAGGAGTGGAACATTGGCATTTTGTACGATGTGATTATATGCAAAGAACAACAATGCTATATTTTCTGAAGGTATTGTTATTTTGAAATGAAAGATTACGATAGAATTATAAACCATTACATTTTTAGCTCCCATATCATAGAGGTTCTCTTGGTTTTTCTACGTTCAGACTTTTTTTCACTGACTTGAAGCACACTGAACTGGAATGTTTGGGGAAGAACTAAAAAGGAAAGCGCTTAGATTTAGAAGCGAGGCCTTAGGAGGCAACAGGAAGAAAATCAAGTCACAGAAGCTTTGTAAGTTGTCCAAAATTTTGCAGCTTCTGAATCTATGTTCTTGAACTCAATATCCTCAGAGTTCTACAAAGATCTATGAAATAGGGGGACTAATAACCATAATCCATTGTGTTACTATAGTATTAAACTAGAAAATAATATATGAAGCATGCACATTGCAAGATACTATAAGATCATAATGATAACAACAATAACAATAATTCCACATCTTACACTTTTTAATTACACTTTTTATTCCACTACAGTAACAAGGTGGTTTGGTGATGGCACCAGAGTCCGGGAAACGCTGCTGTTCCTTAGTTCCTACATGTCTGGGAAGGGGACTGGAGGTGGGAGGAAGAGGGAAGAACACAGGGAGAATAAGCCCCATGAGCCTCCCGTGGCACTGTTGTGGAAGTTAACATCCTTTTACCAGATATTCTGAGTTCACCTCCTACCTCACCGCTAGGGAATGTGTTTGAAAAAGGGCTTATTCACGTACCAATTCTTTATTGTGAATAGATCTACACAAATAAAAGAGACCCATTTCAGGGCAATCCGACAATTAGCCAAATGCAGGGGTTGCTTGCTAGGCACTGGGAACCATGCATCGAGCTCCTGCGGGGACGTGCAGGCCTGTGCGTGCTGAAGAATGAGCTGCGTAGCAGGAAGGAAACCGCGCCTCCTGCGCCTCACCATCAGTTAAGCGTATAGGGTAAAATAGAGTGCGTGTTCCGTGCACCACCGTTCTGATGTGACTCAGAGAAAAACTTCTCAATATAAAGTAATTATAACCTACTCAAACCAATCTTCCCCCTTCTTTCAGCTCCTTTGACTCATTCAGCCTCTATCAGTGTTACTTTCTGTTTGCCCTATAGGGGGAAAGCATTTGGTTCAACTTGCTACGACATTTTTCAAATTCCAGACATCACTAGAGTTCTTGGAAAGCAATGACTATTGAATTTGTCTTTGGTCCAGAGTGTTTTTATCCCTGTTCCTAGCAGAAGTTGACAGTTCTGACATGTGGTCATTAGTGTTTGGTGACCTGTGTGTCTCCAGTGAAACTTGAAGATACAACCCAGTGTCTGATGGTAAAACGAAAACAAAGTAAAACAAAGAAAGTATTTATTTATTTTACCAATTGCTATAGCAGATGGATCGTTTTTATTTTAAGATAACAGAAAATTTTTAGTAGATAAAATTTTTCTTGGGTAGCTTAGATGGGAGCTGTCTGCTATCACTTAATCAGGTTAGAATTATGATCAAACAAAATTAATTTGGTTATTAGGAGACATTTTTATTGTTGACACTATTACAGAGGTCCCCAATCCTCCCTCCCCTTTACCCCCTCCACCCAGCCCCTACTCAGGAGATATTTTTATTGTGAAATCTACTTAAAGCTTTAGTTTATTTGCTGAGTAGTATGTCAAGTGGCTAGAACAAAGTACATTAAGATGTTTTAAAAAGCATCTACAAACTTATATCAAATATCTCAAACTAGATCTTTCAAAAATCCATAACCCTACTCAACTTTGAATGAGCTAGTAGCTCAGATAATACACAGCAGCATACTATGAACAAAAGTATTTATTTTTAAACTTCCTAAATGTTAATTATGCAGTTCTTTTTTCCCATTTTTATTTTGTATTGTACTAACTAGTCTAGCTCCCAGGAAATCTCCTAGTTACCCAGAGGGCAATGGATGTCGAGGCTCAACTAGAGAATCAGAACTGTTAGAAAATATACATATTAAGAGATTTTATTGCAAAGGAATTGGCTTATGTGATTGTGGCAGCTGGCTAGGCAAGTCTGGAATCCGTAGGGCAGGTCTTCAGAACGGGCAGGCTGGAGCTCTGGGGCATATTCTGTCCATAGGCAGAATTTCTTCTTCGTGAGGCAAGCCTCAGCTCTTATTTAAGACCTTTTTTTTTTAATTGATAGAATCAGTCAGATAATCTCTGAATTACCTAAACCAGGTTTATTAAGGTTTCAGATCTATACGTATTAGCACATAACTCTGATGTGTGTGTGTGTGTGTGTGTGTGTGTGTGTGTGTGTAGGTGGAGCATGGGCTTAATTTTTTCTTCTCCTTCCCCATCTTCTTTCCAGTTCTAATGGAGAAAACTGTTCTTCCATTGAATTAATGATTTGCTACTACAATAGAGGAGGATCCCCACCTCCCCCCAAATCATACTGAATACATGGGGTTAAGTTCACAGGTTAAAAGATTAAAAACTCTTCTCTTCAGGTATATATACCCTAGTTTGGAGATTTCTTCCTTATGGCAACTAATTGAATTTACAGCTGCATTTGAGGGATATATACTCCTGTTGTATGTTCTTTTATGTGTTCATTCATTAACTTATTCTTATTCCTAACTGGAGAATTATTTATAAATTGTGTCTCTCATAAGGAAACATTTACTGAGTTTCTACCAAGTGCTAGACTTGATACCAGATGCTATGGTATAAGACCACAAAAGTGAAGGAAACAGTTTCACAGAGCTTAGTGATATATTTAATTCAGGGTAATTGGTACTATGATAAGGAAGGTAAATGTTTCTATGGGATAATATAGCTGGGAGACCAGGGATTTGCTTCTGAAACTCTTCCTCGAGAACGTAATACCTAAACTGATATTAGCCTAGTTTAGGGAACAGGAGAGTGGGGAAGAGCAAGGAGATAGAAAACATATGCACAAAAAGGCCAACAGGTGAGAGAGAAGTCATGGGCTATGGATTCTGAGAGAAGTTTACCAGGTTGAATGAGAGTGTTCAAATGTTGAGAGATGAGAATGGAGAAGTAAGTAAAGGCTAGATATTAAAAGTCCTAATTAGCCATGTTAATAAATTTCAAATGTATGGAAAGTTAAAAGCCATCAGAGAATTAGAAGTAATAGAGCAAGACAAATTTTAGAAAAATCTCTCTAGATGCAATATGGGCCATTGGGGAAGAGGACTCTATAAATTCAGTGAGGGTAGGAGTGTTTCTATTTTGGACACAGTTGTATGTATTTCAACTGAATAAATCATTGCTTAGAATACCATAGGTATTAATTAATTAATGAATTCAATGGATACATATTTATTAACTTCTCTGTTTAATATCCTTTATATATGCAAATGAGACAGTGCTGAATAAGACTGTCATGATCTAAGCAATCATGGGTCTGGTAGGGAAAGGAGAGAGGCAACAAAAAAAAATTTATAAATAAAATAATTACATATTGTTCTAAGTGCCATGAAAAAAACCAAAGAATTGCTCTAGTAGAGAACAATTGGAAGTTCCTACTTTAGGTAAGTTTGTCAGGGAAGACCTGCTTAAGGAGACGGCAACCTGGTGATATAAATTGCAAAATTATGTGTTTTAAAATAGCTATAAAAAATAATATCCAGTGGGAACTATTGCAATGATCAGGGAGAGGCTATGACGAGTGTCTATGACAGGATAGTGGAAATAACCATGGGAGAATGTGGTGGATTTGAGGACATTAATGTTGCTCTATGAAGAGCAGGTCATTAACTGGACATAGGGACTGAAGAAGAGGAAGGGATTAAGGATGTCAACTCATGGGTGGTGGCACTGTTTCCTGAGGCAGAGATTCCAGGGTTAGAAATAGAACTTTGTGTTGGGGTAATGAAAGATTCAGTTCAGAACACTGGGCTTGAAGTGATTGTCAGACATCCCAGTGGATATGGCCAGATGGAAGTGATTTATACAGATCTAGAGCCCAGGAGAGAGGTCCAGCTTGGGCAGAATTAGGAACGAAGCATAGAGGGTCATGTCACAACAGTCATAGAGAGGTGGCCTTTCAAGGAGTAAATGGTAAAGTGTCAAAGTTTGTGACCCAAACAAGTAAGATGAAAATTGGAAACTACAACACATTTCTGGATATAGATTTTTTAAAAATTTATTTTTATTGTTGAGGGTATTACAGATGTCCCCCAGTATCCCCCCTTTGCCTACCTCCTCCTGGTTCCCACCCTACCCCAGACCTTCAGTGCACTATTGTTTGTGTCCATGGACTATGCATATATGCATATAAGTTCTTCGGTTAACGTTGTCCCACCACCCCCCTTCCCTTTGAGATCTGTCAATCTGTTTCATGCTTCCATGTCTCTGGACCTATTTTGTTAATTAGTTTAGTTTGTTTATTTGATTCCACCTATAAGTGAGATCATGTGATACTTGTCTTTTTCTGACTGGATTATTTTGCTTAGCATAATAATCTCCAGATCCATCCATGCAGTTTCAAAGGGTAAGAAATCCTTCTTTTTTACAGCTGCATAGTATTCCATTGTATAAATGTACCACCGAGTTTTTATCCACTAAGTTAATAGCCAGTTTAAATATTCTAGACTTTGAGTTTGCCATGTGAGTGCTTCTGAAAGATCATGATGCAGTAGGGAGTTGAAGACTCTAATTCAGATAAGGAAAGAAGTGATGAAATGGATTGGGAGCAAATGTAGAGAAAAAGAAGGCGCCATCTTGATGCAGTGGAAGAATTAATGTCCTAAAAGTAACTGAGGAGAATAGAAAAGATAGGAGATTGTGATAATAAATTGGAGCATCTAAATGTATGGTTTTAGTGGTGAATAGCTTTGAGGTGATCATAAAGTTCATAAAGTGGTTGTGGGAGTTCTTTTTTTTTCCAATTGTAGTTTACATTCAATATTATTTTGCATTAGTTTTAGGTGTACAGAATACTGGTTAGACAGTCATATACTGTCTGAAACAGGTGAAGGAAATAGTCACAGGGATGTAAAGTACAGCATAGGAATTATAGTCAATAGTATTGTAATAACTATGTTTGGTGCCAGGTGGGCACTGGAAATATCAGGGGGACACTTAGTGGAAATTATTTTGCTGGGGATTTGGGGCCCCTCGAGAAAACAGTTATGCTGTGATGGGCTGAACTTCGGAGAGATCCTCGAGTTTAAAAGAAGGAGTCAGCCTTCATTTGGCTTGATTGTGAAGACTCCTGGAAGAAATCCATGAAGACTCCCAGTGCTCTGGTCATGGCTGACGTACACGCAGGCGGGGACTCTGGCTGGGCCTCGGGGCACATCCAGGTCACAGGCCACACACTCATGTTACAGTGATGGCATTATTTCTAGGCACTCACCAAGGGGTGTATTTTGATATTTCTAAAATTTAATAATAGTCCAAAAGGACTTATTCAGTCCTTTTTTTCATTTAACAGCCATGTACTGAACTCAAAGACAAAGATGTGGTCAGTATTCTCAGAGAACTCACAGGGAATTATGTAGGGTGGCAGAAAGAAAAAAAGAACTACAAGCCTCAGAGAGAGAGGGTAGCGTTAGATCTTGATTTTGAAGCATAGGTAGGACTTCACCAGGGAAAGAAGCAGGTAAGTTTCAGAAAGGAATGGCCAGTTTGAGGGATGAGCATGAGAAAAGTCAGGAAGCGGCAACAAAGAACATGGTATTCATGGCAAATGGTGACAGGTCTCTTCAGCACAGTTTGCCGGAGACATTGGAACTGAGGTGGGACCACATCATGGTGTCAGCTTGTGATCTGCCTTCTCTGAAAGGATCTTCTAACTGCTAGTCCAGAGTTCCACCCCACAGTGCACTTGGTTGGGCTAAAGTAATCTCTTCTTATGATAGCGCCCCTGTATGACTTTTCTGTGGTCTGACTGTGCTGCTCAAAATTTGTTTTTCCATAATTGTTATTTTCTTCTATAAAGTTCAGTTCAGTCAGATCACCATTTCTGTTTTTATTGAGTTGTTTCTTTTTTCCAGAAGGCTAACATAATAAAGATGTCCTTAAGTTATGACTGTTAAGAAACTTAATTTAGTTTTGAGGGTACAAAGGGACCTCAAAGTCTTTTAATTGTGTCCCCTTCTTTAATGACAAACACATTCTCCCCATCTATATAGGATTATATATGTAGGATCTGTTTTTATATTTTCTCCATCTTTCCCCTGCCTCATTTTTCTTAATTATTTTCTATCCCCCTTTCTCTATTCTTTTTTTCCATCATACTTTCTATCATACAAATTTATAAGAACCCTCCACTCCCGTAAACGTGTCCTTCCAATAAGCAATAAATATATGTAAATAATGTAGAATCATCCAGGTTTTGTGGGCTTGCTCTGACATCTTATTTGGATGTCCTTCCTGTAAATAGTGACCTTCTTAAAAATAAAGAACAGCCACTGTCATTGATATTCTTGAAATGTGTTTTTCCACTTAAAAAAATTCACAACACAAACAATAAGTGTCCTTGTCCTAATCGTACTGAAAAGTTATTCTAATACTGTTTTGTAAATTTGGCTCCAGTATGTATTAGATTTGTCCATATAAAGAATGTATTAATACCATTGTGCCTTAAAATTGTTTAATTTTTTTATGTAAGCATAACCAACTCTAGAAACTGAAAATAAGGAATACCTACTACCATTAAGAATTTTAATATTTTATTTCTTTCTTTTTAAATTTAATTTTTACTAAACTTATATCTATAAACTTATAGCTATTTATAAACCTGGAAAGGATAATTTAGTGGCATAAAAACATAGTAGGCTGATCCTTTGAGAACAGTATCAAACATTCCTGTCTCAAAAATGCCACTTAAAATCATCTGGTCTACATTATAATCTTCTTTTGAATGGTGAGAGCGTGTGTTGCCATGTCAACAGCTTGATCTAAATTTCAGTCTTCCCTGGCCTCCAGTGAAAAGATATTCTTCAGCTGACTAGCTCTCCTAAAGAGGTGTATTATAAGCTGGCTACACAATTTAACAGTGTGAGAGACACTGGGACTAATGGAAACTGGCTTGAAGGGGTAGCGTTTAACATGGAAGAGACTGTTTCTAAGTGGTCAAACATCCGCAGCACAGTGACCGTATTCTCATGAGCTGCTTCACACACTTTCATCAAGTTATCACTCAGTAAACTGTTGAGAACATACCATTGGCAGTGGGATCTTTTAAGAAACCTTTCCCAAATAACCATCACCTGCTAGAGGCCACCAGTTTTCTGAGCAACATGGTACTCAGACAAGCAGCCCCCTCACTTTTAGTTTCTAAGGCATTTCCCTAGACCCTATAGCACTGTAAAGCTAGATAAAGTGTAAATATTCTGATCAACAATCATTTATTGGGTGTCAATGGGAGGGAAAGGAGAAACATCTGTAACAAAAATAAAGTAATTGAAAAAGAAACAAAAAAAAGAAACAATCGTTTATTGAGCAACTATTATTATATGTCAGGTACTGTATTAGGCACTGGTTATAAAAGATGAATAAGACTGGCGAGTCTTATAGGAGTCTTTGCTTCAATTTATTTATTTATTTTCTTTATTGATTTTTAGATAGAGGGAGGGAGAGACAGAAACATGGATGAGGGAGAACATCACATCGATTGGCTGCCTCCTGCATGCTCCCCACTGGGGATCGGGCCCACAACCTGGGCATGTACCCTGACCTGGTATCGAACTGGTGAACTCTTGGTGCATGGGTCGACACTCAGCCACTGAGCCACACCAGCCAGGCTGTGCTTCAATTTAGATGGCAAGTACATGTAATTACCTATGAAAGAATTTCTGTTTTTAAAGACTGTGAAGCACGGCTGGTGTGGCTCAGTGGTTGAGCATCAACCCATGCACCAATAGGTCGCTGGTTCTATTCCTGGTCAGGGCACATGCCCAGGTTGTGGGCCAAATCCCCAGTGGGGGGCATGCAGGAGGCGGCCAGTCGATGTTCTCGCTCATCGATGTTTCTATCTCTTTCTCTAAAAATCAATAAAGAAAAAAAGAAATTAAAAAGTAAAAAAAAGACTGTGAATGAACCATGGGCCAGAGAAGTAAAGAAGGAGAAAGCAAAGTAATGAAAATCCCTCATTCATTGTGGCATACAGAATACCTACCAGAATGAGTTAACATTGTGTATATTTTTGGTGAAAATCTCTGCAGTGTGGCTACTACATGGTAACCTGTTCACTGCCAGATTTTTCAGTGGTACATTGACTTCATTAATCAAGATTTCTTTGGAGCATCTGTCCACAATCCTTGTCCTACAGACTGGTGAATTGAGATGGTTTTCCTTTGACAGTTATTTGAATTCGAAATGAGTCAGATGTTCCCTGATTTAAGAGCTAATATATAGTAATGGCTCCCCCCATACCCCCAGTGTTGTAGCTAATCACATAACCCAAACAAAAGTGAAGAATTATAACATTTATTCATTCTTATCCATCTGATGATTAGTTAATGTCTGTATTTCATTGATGTCACAATACCAATCACACTTAGATAATCCAGTTTCTAGACTTCAGAAACATGTTGGTTTTGTGACACAATGTTTCATAATCATGACTTAGTGAATTCTTCTCAGCTGATCACATTGTTGTGCTACAGATAAAATCATGATTCACAAGCATTAGCAGAGGTGCAATTACTAATTACTAATATTTTAAGACATTCCCAATGACTAATAAACATTTGTCTGAGCAACTAGATAATGTCATGACCTGCCATGAAAGGTCATTGATACTTAATGTGCTGTCATAACTTTTAGAGTAAGAGACAGCTCATGTTACTCTTGTATTCAATCAGGAGAGTAACACAAGCACCTATTGTGTGCTAAATGCTATAGCAGAGCATATAAATGCAATATTAACTGTGGTATGGCCTCTACCTTCAAAGAGCCCACAATCTATATGGAGAGATAGATTTATCCCCAATAATTATAATATACAGTGAAAGTACTAAGAGACGCAAGTAGAACATATTTTGGGAACATCAAAAATAGAGGAATATTTGCAAAGTGAAGGCTTCATGGAGAAAGTAACTTTTAATCTGAATCTTGAAGGATAGATTTTGTAAGGCAGATAAGCTATATTGTAATACTAGTAAAATACTTTTATCATACACATTTTGCCAAGTATTTTGCTGTGCTTCTCTTATTTCTATGTAATACGTAAGTATCATCAAAATAATCCTGTGAGTCAGCACCATTAATCTCCATCTTAGAGACTGAAAAATTACCAAACTGAGAGAGTCCAGTACTTTATTAAGGTCTCCAGCCAGGGTGTGGAGGGAGTCACTTCACAATCTGAGTTCTTACCCACCCAAACTAAACCATATCTCACTGTGGTGGTGAGATACTGAATAGATACAATGTTCATGGAAAATTTAATATCATGTTCTGGCCCAGGTAAATGGAATTTACTCCACAATTTTCTAGTTTTGATTAGAGATCTTGAGAATAAGGTCCAGTCTATGTATTTCTTTTCTATTCCTTACAGTGCCCTGGATAGACTTCCTAGGCAATTATAGACACAAACTCCTTTGTGTGTGTGTGTGTGAAGTATTCAAAGCAGAAAGTCATTGGCAATGCAAAAATACTTTTTAAATAGTTGGACTGAAGATGCTCTCTGAAGCAAGGGCCCTGCCATTGATGCATGAGTATGGAGTATTAACTTTACTAAGGAAACTTTGAAAAGTCATAAATGATGTATAAACAAGGGATGTGCTTGCAAGATTCTGACAAAGTCAGTTAGTATCAGAAGAACAGACATAAATAAATTAGTCCCTTGCCGAACAAAACATAAATAAATCAGAAGAATGAAACTGAAAGAATCCAGATTCTGCTTTGGTTATTAGAATATACCTACCATAAAATGGCGTCATTGAAAACATCCACAATTGCAGATGTAACAGCCCACCTTTTGCTAAGACATTGTATGACAATTTCTGGAGGCTCACTAGGTAAATACAAGTGAGCTGAGAAAAGGAGACATACGTCCTGTCATAAGTATGGTTGCAACATATCTTTCTAGAAATAATATTATAAAGAAAACATCATGGCTGCAGTCACACTTAAAGCTGTTCTCTCATTTCTTTAGCAGAAAGATTTGGAACAAGCTATCAACAGTTTGCCTGGATTCTCCATCTTTGAAGAGGCAAATTACATTATGTTTTAGAAATGATTCTGTGACTTCTTTTTTCTCCAATTCTCTTGATTGCTCAAGCCTTGGGTATTTTTAAAAGCTTTAGATCTTCTTTTCACTCATTTCTCATTTAGAGTTTGAAATAATATGATCAAATACATTTTGCATTAAGAAATAGCATTCAAATCAAAATCTGGGTGGATGCATTATTTGAAGATGTGTGTGTGTGTGTGTGTGTGTTAAGTAGAAGGCATTTTATTAACTGAAGTTTTTGCTCATGGGAATATTTTAAATGTGTGAGGATAAAGGGAATGCACTATTTTTGTAGCAGCTGGTGTGAGAAAATCTTTGTGGGAAGAAACCAGCCTTGTTAAGAAGAGGCTTTGATAAAGCCACCCAGAGGGTAGGAACAAGACTTTGGAGACTGAGGTAGAACTTATGCCCAAGTTTTATGAAGTAAAAAGAGTAACAGTAATAAAATGAAGAGTGAATGAAAGAGGTAGAATGGTCTGGCCGTGGAGCAGCATGGGGCACTGGTTTGCAAACCATGGGTCACATTCCATTAATGGATCATACACTCAATTAATGGATGGTGACCAGCCATTAAAAAAAAAAAATAGAAGAGAATAGAAAATATCAGTGCATAATAGGTAGTGAAGATTATGTATTGTTTTTAGGAAATATAGACACATACAGTAAAGATTATTGCTTTGTAAAATGTATGTTCAATTTTACATGTGCGTATAGTGGGTAAATATATTTCTTATAAAATCTCCGTGAATATAAATTATGAATAGCAATCTAAAGAGAAGAGGACTTAATTGTGGGGTATGGTTTTATTTGTGGGAAGAATAAAATTAAGAGTTTGCAAATCTTTGTCTCCTTTGCTAAAATTTGAGTAAATTCTACTTCGTTTACATATACTTTCATGCAAATGAAGTTTTTTGTGGTTGTGTGTGTGTGTGTACATGCACCTGAACACACATGCAGATGTGTGTAGGGAGGGTTTCAAGAACTTAGACACAAGCATTTAATATACACTAATATGTATTACAGTCGGCCCTCGTTTATCGCAGTTAATCAGTTCCAGACTCTACCGCGATAAATGAATTTCTGCGAAGTAGGATTCTATATTTATAAATTGAATATTTTCGAAGTTAGAGCATAGAAAACCTGTTTACGACCTTCTAAATATGTTTTTTAAACATTATTAGAGCCCTCTAGACATGAAATAAGACCCTTTAGTCACCATTACACTGGTATTACCCAATATATTAGACAAAATAAGAGAAAATGAGACATATTAGACATTACAAATATCATATTATTATTATTGTACATTTAATTACACACACACAGTTCTTACACACAACCACTAACCTATGGAAATAGTGCAACTTGTTCGATGATGAAGCGATGAAGATGAAGAGATGTACTGCACAGCAAAGAAGAGCAAGGTTACTGCTCCTCTGAAGCACGACCTCAGTAGGAGAATCTTCAGTAGGTGCAGAAGGAATACTAGGAATAGGCAGTGGGTGTCTGGGTACATGACTGAAGAACATCATGATAGGCAGTTGCTGGCGCTGTCTTTTCATATGTATGAGGAAGCTTTCGTAGGGTTCTATCGCTCCATCAAGTGTGTTCCGGAACCACAATGCACACATCATTTGTGGGTCCCATTCACCAGTCATATCCTGTACTACCTTAATAGTTCTCACGACTTGTGAGAGACACTCGAGTGTAAGGCCAACTTCCTCCTCCTGACCCCAAGGAATCTCTGGCTGCTCTTCCTCCTCCTCACTTGCAGACTTAGTCATGTCTGCCAGATCCTCGTCAGTTAAGGGATCCGAATGTGTCTCCAGCAGCTCATCCACGTCATCGCGGGTCATATCTGTGAAACCTTCTCCTCCCAGCATCCGGGCTAGCCTAACTGCCTTATCCACTGCCGAGTTGCTTATATCCTCTGGGGTGAATCCTCTGTAGTCGTGGACAATTTCAGGCCACAACATCTTCCAGCTGGCCTTCATGGTCTCCGTCTTTATGTCCTTCAACACGGCCTGGATGTTCTTCAGACAGGTCACGATGGTATACTGCCGCCAGTACTCCTTCAGCAAGAAGTTCTCCTCAAGGTCTATGCCTATGACGAGGTGCTTCAGGGTGTTTCGCGTGTAGAGGGCCTTGAATGCACGAATAATGCCTTGATCCATGGGCTGGATTAGCGAAGTGGTGTTTGGAAGAAGGAACTCGATCTGCACACCATCGTAGGATAGGTCTTGCTCATGACCTCCAGCATTGTCCATGAGGAGAAGGACATTAAACTCAAGTCCCTTCTCTGCAAGATACAGCTTGACTTGGAGGATGAAGCACTTGTGGAACCAGTTCGATGACAGCTGCTTTGTGATCCAGTCCTTGTCATTGTGCATCCAATGCACTGGCAGCAGGTTCTTGTTTTTATTCTTCAGGGCCCTAGGATTCTTGGCCTTGTATATAAGGGCAGATTTGAGCAAAAATCCCTCAGCATTTCCACACATAACGATAGACACATGATCCTTATATGCCTTGAAGCCACGAACCTTGGCCTCATCCTTGAAAATGAATGTCCGGGAAGGCATTCTTTTCCAGAACAGTCCTGTTTCATCCATATTGAACACCTGTTCTGGATGATACTCGCCATCCTCAAGGATCTTCTGAAACATGTTGTTCACATGGTCTTCTGCCACAGGCTGGTCAGCAGAGGCAGCTTCTCCGTGGAGAACGACACTCTTCAGATGATACCTCTACTGGAACTTCTCGAACCAACCCTTGCTCACGGTGAAATCCATGAATGTTGCAGAAAAGGGTCCTGGTTGAGGTTCATTCTGCCGTAAAACGCTGATAGAGCTACCTCGCCTTCTCCCGGATGACCAGCAAATCCAACGGAATGTTTTTCTTGCAGCTGTTGCTGATCCAAACGACTAGGGCAGACTCCATTTCCACTGTGAACTTATTACGACTTGTCATGACGCGCTTTGCTTCCTTGTTGAAAGAGACAGTAGCCGTTGTGCGGATGTTCTTTTCATCTTTACGGATGGAGCGAATGGTAGACTCATTCAAGTCGTAATGGCGGGCAACCTTCACGATTTTCTTGCTATCTTTGATCATATCCAAGAGTTTCACTTTCTCCTGGACGGTAAGCATCTTCTTCCGGCGTTTAGTTTCATCGTCAGAAGGCTTAGAAGAAGCAGCACATTTAGGAGCCATCGTAGGGCTTAGATAAAAGTTCTCAGAATCACAAACACTTACAAGAGCAAAGATGCTTCTGATGCATAGCGATGTAGAAGCTTGTATGAGAGAAACGAACTTGCATGAGGCTGAGCCAATCAGTGGCCAGGATAGGAAGAGTATAGGATAGCCAATCAGTGAACAGCATGCTCTGATTGGCTTGGTTTCACCACACCTGATTTTTTGGAAAAAAGTTATTGCCCACACACAAGGAGTGGTTGAGCAGTTGCACCTGGCGTTGAAGGATTTGCGGGGTGCTCGAATACATAGGCCTACAGTCCATACGTACAGTAATTTTAATTTTAATTGTAATACAGGGGTGTATAATTGACTCAGACAACCGAGCGCACGCTGTATCATTTTCACTGTCTCAATCAACTTTTTAATGAATATATTTGAAAAAACCACAATAGAGTGAAGCCGTGAAAGTCGAAGTGTGAAGTGGCGAGGGATGACTGTATTATTAATTATATATGGTATCCCAAAAATGTATACACAATTTTGAATAATTATAAATCCAGTGTTTATTAAAATACATTTCATTTTCAAAATGTAATATAATCTACAGACACCCTGTATACATTTTTTGGGACATATAATAACATATATAGTTATATATATTGTATATATAATATATCATAATATAATTACATATAATATATAATAATATATTTATATCTATATCTATATCTATCTATATATATGTACCCTAAGTATATATTCATATTTAAGTGTCCTACATATTTTCATGTATAATAGATACTGCATTTACATTTTTGGATATATTTAAATAATATCATCTTGTGGTCAGAAGCTAATATAATTCAAATAGCTACATTGGGAAGCAAAAGCAGCATTGACATACAGTACTTCAGTAAGTCATTCACTTCAATTTTGAATTCCCTCTCACCTGAAATGAAATGTGTAATTAATTAAATATGTAATCTATCCAATGCTAAAAATCACTTTATTTTTTTGTCACTTTATTTTTAACCATTTTTCCACATTGCTGAATTTTAATGTGCTTTCAGAACGATTGTCAGAGTTTGCTATTTTAAATATTTTCTCACTAAAACTTTAGTCTGAAGAGTTTTAACTTGTGTTAGTATATGATGTTCTCTGTACATGCCTCAATATTTTATTGAAGTTTAGCATTGTTTTATCTGCTTTATACAATGTATAGCCTATAGATTAAACTACTTTAGAAGCAATTCAGAAACTGCTGAACATTTTTTTAGTATCTTCATTAAAACAATTATATTTTTCCTTTTTTCTTCTTCTCAACATTTCTTCTTTCTATTCTTTTGTCTTGGTAGGTAGATGGGGTTTCTCCCAGCTGGCAGATGCTGGAAATTGTAGTGCATAAGGCCAACACTATCCCTGTCCTCATAAAGTTACCAGTAAAGGGGAAGGACACGGTTTAAGGGTACAAACAGAGGGACATTTAGCCTAGACTTAGGGGCTTGGAGAAGATCCCTGGATCAAATGGTACCTAAGATGCCACCTGAAATATGAGAAACACGTGGTCAGGCAAGTCGGAGCTGGGATGAAGTGCAGAGAGTCATAGGCAAAAGGAATAATACGTGTACAGGATAGGAGGCAAGATGAACATGGGAGGGCGAGGTGAGAGGTGACCCCAGAGAGGTAGGGAGGGGCTTCATGTCATCATGAAAGCTGCTGAAACTGGGAGTCTGAGTTGTATCATAGAAGCAACGAAGAGTTGCTGATGGCATTTAAGCAGGTTTCACTTGACTTCTATTTGAGGAGGAATACCTTTGTGAAAACAGCCCAAGGACACTCAAAGTCCAGTGTAGACAGACTCTATGAAGACCAGAGTCAATACACGCTTCTGTAAAAGGCTGGACATTAAATATTTTAGACTTAGTGGGCCCTATGATCTCTCAAGCAACCACTCAATGCTGTTAGAGTATGAACATAGTCGTAGACAACGTGTCAGCAAATGAGTCTGATCATGTCCAATACAATTTTATTTAAGAACATGGAAGTTTTTCTTTGTATAATTTTTATGTATTGCAATTTTTTCCTTTTTATTATTTTTCAAGCATTTAAAAGTGAATCTTAGCTTGTAAGTCATAAGAAAACAGGCTCTGGGCTAGATTGGGCCCATAGACTCCAGTGCGCTGACCCCTGCTCCAGAGAAAAAGGTAGGTGTGTAAACTAGGGAGTAACATTTGAGTAATATATGAAGATATCTACAGAGTAAAGGACATGAGGTTAGTTTTTTGCTTCTGACTAGTTCTGATGGCAGAGTACAGAGGTGTTTTAGGCATATGTACCATCGCAAAGGCTCTTAAGTTGATACCTTTGAGGGGCAATGCATATTTATATGTTCTGATACGTTTAAGGGGAATTAATGCTCTTTAAAAATCAAGTCCTACAGTGTCCTCACAAGCTAATAATGGAATAGATATTAAATATATAAACACATTTAAAAACATAATGTATGTAATTACACATTATAAGAAAGAAATATATTAGTCTGGGTTCTCCAGAGAAACACAACCAATGGGGGTATTTATATACAACTCATGCACATGACCTTTCAACACTCTCTCAGCCACATAAGAATGAGCCTTGGGCCTGCAACACATTCCCATCAAAATATAGAGCCCTTACAGCTAATGCTTGACTATTAGTTATCTTTTCCTGTTCCAGACTCAATGTGTACTTTGTTCTGCTTAAGCATATTTGTCATATGGCACCTGGCCACCCCTCTACTATATCTGTCCCCTGTGGTGAGGGGATGGGGTCCTTCTGCTGCAGCACAAATGGCATGCTGCCAGCAGAGACCTGGTAGCCACGGGGGACCTGCTGGCCAAGGAGACCAGCTGGCCATGGGAGACTGATACCCATTACTGAAGCTGATCTTGCTACGTCTCTTTTCTATGTGGATAAAATGTTGTTTCATCCAGTGATTGATTACATTGTGTTTTCCTTGGTGACTCATATACCAAGATGCAGTGGGCAGAAGTGTTTGGACTTCTATCAGGCAACAGATGCTACTTGCCTGAATATATATATATATATATATATATATATATATATATATATATGATCAATTTATTATGAGAAATTGGCTCACACAGTTTTGGAGGCTGAGAAGTCCAAAGATTTGCAGTCAGCAAGCTGGAGAACAAGGAAAACTGACGGTATAAGTTTCAATCTGAATCCCTATCCAAAGGCAGGAGAAGACCAGTATCCCAGCTTGAAGACAGACGACAGACAGGGAGAGAGAGAGTATTTCTTATTCAACCTTTTAATTCTATTCAAGTCTTCAGAGGATTGGCTGTGGCCCATCCACACTAGGGAGAGCAATCTGCTTTACTCAGTCTATAAATGTAAATTAATCTCATCCAGAAACATCCTCACAGACACACCCAGCAATAACATTTAATCAAATATCTGGGAGCCTCCTAGCCTACTTAAGTTGACACATAAAATGAACCATCACAGAGAACCATATAGTTTAAAAGCTGAGCTGACAGGACTGTGGGGGCTGGGTAAACCCCTTTGAAGAGTAATGTTAAACTGAGACCAGAGACAAGTTAGCTAAATGGTAGAGGGGTTGGGATGTTGAGGGTAGAGAAGAACATTTTAGATGGAGGAACAACACATATTAGAATCCAGAGAAAATGAGAATGTAGAAAAGACCAGAAAAAAGCACTTTATTTCTACCTAGAGTTTGCTGGTCTTTCCTGAAGAGTAGAGCCAGGCAACGTAGAAACCCCAGGAATCCTTTATCCGCCATCATCTCATCAGGGTAGAGCCAGCTCTAAGCAGCTGCAGATCCATGTCAGTACTGAATTCTCCAAGCATCAGCACTCTTCTTAAGAATGGGCTCCCTGCTCCCTGCTCCCTGCACCATTCCCCTCACCCGCCTTATCTAAACAACCTCTAACAGAAAAAAGAATGAGCTACAAGAAAAACTTCAGATCTTCATAGACAGGGAATATTTTACGTCCTTGATTTTGTCCTTGGCTCCACAGAGCCCTCTTCCTTGGGTGGAGGCACTCAGGACATCACGATGCCCCCTGCACACCATCCTTGGCATCAGGAGGAGGTAGGATAGGCCTGTGACCAACCACAGTGCAGTGGTTTCCAGACTTTATTTGAACACTCCAAGTGGGCTCTGTTAGCCTCAGGCTGTGTGTTGGAGAAAACACGAACAAAGAACTTTATTCATGCAAATTTCAGGAACTTTTTATTTATTTATTTATGTATTTATTTATTTATTTATTATTTATTTATTTTTTAATCTTCACCCGAGGACACTTTTCCATTTTTTGTTCAGAGTGGGAGGGAGAGAGAGGAAGAGAGAGATAGAGAGAGAAACATCGATGTGAAAGGGACACATCGAGTGGCTGCCTCCCGCGCGACCCAACCAGGGCCGGGGACAAACTGCAACCGAGGTACGTGCCCTTAGCGGGAACCGAACCCGGGTCTCTCTGGACCGCAGGCCGACGCTCTAACCGCTGAGCCAAACCGGCCAGGGCAAATTCCAGAAACTTTTTAAATAATAAAAATCATCTGGAAAACAACCCTGGAAATTCCATTTTTGTCAGGAATATCACTAAAATATGCTTTCACAAAATAATTCTTGTGGTGGAAAGACAAAGCAATCACATCTTCTTGGGACAGCCTGCTTTGTGCCATGTATTGTATATACTATATTAAAAGAAATCACAATGCAAAGTGTATTGTGAATCTAGACTTACATTTACAATCTTAGCATACAACATGCACATTCTGAAATTTTTTCATATGTATTATACCCCTGTCCAACCACACAAAGGTGAATTTAAAAAAAATCATTTTAAATATGCTGAAGAGCATGGTTTATTGTTCTGATACAGTTTTGCTGTGGCCTGAGGGTCCAGGCGTACACATAGTGAAGATTCCTAACATTACGGCAGATCTATTTCTACGTGTGAAAAAAAACACCCTAATATCTTCATTACTTATGAGTAGTTCGGGCCTGCCAGAAATCCAGCTGTGTTACCATAGAAACCTCATTGGCCTAGATCTGATGTCATCACCTGACAAAAGTTAAAATTCAACCATTCTATTATAAATTGTTAATACAAATAAACATTGAATCATCTAATTATTGGTTACAGATAACACTTCCCTGATGCTTTACTCTAAGTAGTTAAAAAAATAATTAAACATGACTTGTCAATAGTGAAATACCAGAGTGGGGATGGGGAGATTAGCTGAAATTTACTATTTTTAAAAAAAACAATGCAGCAAATGACTTCTGAAAATATATCCTAGTGACAAAACTATCTTAATGATGTTTAAAAGAGCTAAGTACATCTTGCGAAATAAGTCCTATCCTTCCCTTCCTAATGACAGAAGAGGCTTCTACCTGTTATGTTCAAAGAGCAGAACTCAGAGGCTACCATTATATTGCAACTCTGTTTTCCTCTACAGTTCTCCCTTTAATCTTGCAACAAAAGATGCTTATTTGTCTCTGTCCATAAATTATATTCAGGGTAGATTTTATAACTTAGATAATAAAGAATCGCACATTCACTTCTCATCTCAAAAGAGTCTCTGTTTAGTAATTAATATGTCCAGTCCAGTGTGATAATAAACAACTTTTGAGTTTTGATTGAGCTGAGAGCATCTACCTTTCTTTACAGAGAGCCTGATAAAGGTAAGAGTCTGCACCCTGAGTGGGGGAGGGCTTAGTCAGCTTTTTCCTCTTCCACCAATATCTCCTCCACTAACTGTCTAGGCATTTGGGGCGGGAGAAAGGGAGGGAGAAAAGTCAATAGAACAGGTGTTTCTTGACTGATACGGGAGAATTAGTATCAATTCTCTAGAGGGCTATCAGACATTTGCTCTTTGGGCACTTTCCTGGGTTCTATGGAGATTCTCCTCCAACCCCCAAATCAGAGACATCTTCTCCAATTTGTTTCCTCCATAATCCCTGGGCATCTGGGTATACTTACAATCTCTCTCTGCTAAGATCTCCTTAACCTTCTAGGTCGTGCTTCTAGGAAGACCTAAGACAGTTCCAGCCTTGATTTCCCTCCTGTGTGACCAATGTCTGGTCCACAGAAATCATTGTGCTTTTGACACAATGATTTATACTTCTTTTTTTCAGCTCCTTCACAGGAAGCTCTAACCTTTTACTTATTGGGTAGCTCAGACATGGTGTCTAACAAGATCCAAGGACATATATTGAACCCTCCTGTAGAGAAAGACCAGGAAGTTGTGGGAGGTACTCACAGTATAACGATCTCCAGGAAGTATTTCTTCTGATGTTCATTCTTCTCTGGCCAGTTCAACTTCAACCATATTAGATTCCTGATATGAGAGAAGGGCAAAGGTAACAAACCTGTTTCTATTAAAAAAAAAAAAACTCTCTTAAAAGTCTTACACAGATCATACATGCTTCAGTTTGGTATCTTGTGTATTTGGCATCTATTTTCTTGGGACCTCAATCAGAAATAAAGAGTTTCTCATTTTAATATCCAGGTGCAATAACCATTAATCGTCTCCTTATTTGAAAAACAAATAAACACTTAAGTGACACTCTGATAAGTTAACACATTTAATGGTAAAACATGAAATAAAATTCTCTGTGACCAAAGAGGTTTTTTTACATGTGAGTGTTAGGTGCATTCTTATATAATAGTATTATTAGAGTATTTGAATGTTCACCAGAATATTAGGAATTATATGTAATTGAAGTTAACTGTACTTATTAAAACACATGAATAAAATATTATTTTCAACCATGCAATATAGTAATATAAATTAGTAGTGGCAAATCTACCAGATAAGTTCTTTTCTTTGGTCTAGAATGACTCAGTCAGATGTCTGTTTTGTACCTGTTATAACGTAGAACACACCTTTTTGTTTGTTTCCAAAAGCCTTCCAGCCATCTGGGTTCTAAATATCCCCTGGGGAATGTGAGTTGGGTAAGAATGCTCCATCTGGAGCACCAAGGGCAAGTTTTGATTCACTTAAGCCAATTAGTAGTCATTTCCTAGGTTCGTGATTGGTTCAGAGATAAGGATATGAAACAAAATTTGGGTCAATGAGGCAAAAGTAAGTTTGTTGGTAACTTCTGGGTAAAGCATTTTCTTCTTTCCAGACAACAATTCACAGGGATACTCTCTCTTCCTAATGGACTGAGGAAAAATATAGCTGTAATTCTTATAGGTGGGCATGTTGAAATCTCAGAAAAGAGTAGCTTAAAATAATAATGATACTGTGAGAAACAGAAAAGAGGTGGAAAGTAACTAGGATTCCATGTCATCTTTGAGTCAGTGTAACAAAACTAGCCCGAAGTCTGCCCTTCCTTTGGACTCTCCAGTTATTTCAGCAATGAATTCCCTTTGTTCTTTAGGAATGATCTAGTAGATTTTCTGTTGCTTGCAAATGATAGTATCTGAACTGGTACAATGACTATGTAGAACATTTTCTGTGTATCACTAGCAATGCAGCTTTTGGGAGTATAATTGGGTGTTTATTATTACCACCAAGGGAACTTGGACTTTCTTAATTAAAATGGCCACTGTATATGTTGTGATCTTTTATTTGCCCTACGATTGATCTGCAGGTGATTGGTTGGATCTATTACTGCTCATGCTAATTCTTCTTCTAAAGTCATGGTAAACAATGCTGTAATAGAAAAACTTGCAATTTGTTAGATTCTATGCTAACTTGGTGGTTGATCTCCGGACATAGGTCCTGGTTGATTCTTTTTCACTTACTCTCCAGGCTCTGGCACAGAATCTATTATGCAACTGCTCTTTTTCCCTAAGACTGCACCATCAAGAGATGCAATTAACCCTGAGTAAATGGGAAACTTGTGGGTTGTACATTTGTGTTGTACATCTGTGTTTTTTGACAAAATGTAATGATATGTATTCACCATTATAGTATCACAACAATGTTTTTAAAATGGTATTTACTCCATTAGTTTACCTTCAATTTTTTACTCAATGAATAGAAACTAATGAATTTTAAAAGATATCAAAGCGATACCATCAACTGAATATGGCCCATCCATGCAAGCTTGGTATGCTGCCAACCTATTGATGTTTTGTTGGGCTGTCTCAGCAAGAGCTTGTATCAAATGGCAAGATAGAATGATTAGGTGAATTGCAAGCATGGCTTCATGTGAAAGGAAACAGAAATATGGGCAGCTCCCTTTTAATAGTGAGGAATTATTTTATTTAGAAGGAAAGGCATTTTATGCAGAAGGAAGCACAAAATAGTATCTATTGCATCCAAACTGAAATCATTTTGCAAGGAAATTTTGCACTGTCATCTATTTGGAAGGTACTGGATATATCATTTGGCACAATAGTTCATTCAGTTTTAGACTGCTTTCCTAAGTGTTCATCAGACTATGGAAAGCTGCACTTCTTAAAGATACATTTTTTCTTCCTTTGTTGTCAAGTGAAACTGAGAATTAAAAAAAAAAAAAAAAAAACTCACCTTAAAAGCTTTCTCTGACATTCATCTCTTGCATGTAAACTATACAAAAATTTAAGCTTCATATAAATATGCAAAAACACTTAACTGTTAACGAAAACCCCAAACTAATGTTTGGTCCTTGTTGCATCACCTTATCACCCCTCCCCCATTTTTGCTGAAGGAGGTTAGTATTTAATCAGGAACCTACATTTGGTTATTAAACTTGAACAGTGGGATGACAGTTGTAACTCCAAAGGCTACAGCTCTCCTTCAACTGACAGCATTGATAAATTGCATTATAGGTGCATATCCCATAACTCGATCGTGAGTTTACTGCAGTCCACACATTGTCAAAGGCTGCCTTGAGATGTCTTATATTTGACAGTCTACCAAGCATATGAAATATTGATTCCTGTAGCTTCTTTAATTTATCTTTGTATTCAATCACATTATCTATAAACACTAACACGTCTACACTTGATCATCTTTTTGGCAATCTTATACTCCTGTTCTTTCTCCCTTATGATCTACTTCCCCTCCTCTTTAACTCTAGTAAATATCTTTGTTTATAACTTCTGTCTTTCGGTCCAGAACAGTTATTCATTATTTAGAAGTTGGGGAAAGACATTTTAGTAAGGGGTTTCTGTGTAGAGAGCATATCAACATCTTGTTGTAAGCTTACCCACGTTAGTCCTTGAAGGAGGAGATATATTTTTAATAGCAAGAGAAGATCAATTCTGAAGTTTAATTCATTTTTACTTTTTGGAAGGTTGTGTTCCTTTGACACTAAGGTATAATGATGGAGTTACAGTTTCCAGGATGAGCAGTACGGGCATTATTTAAGATTCCTAAAATTTATCATTTTGTAATTAACATGAATCAATCTTTGCTAGACAGTCTTATAGCCTACCTGAAAGAGTTTTTAAAATTATGATTGAACCTAGTATCACTCCTTTTATTGGAAATATTTATAATGGACATTTTGTACTCAGGAGAGTCTCGAAGGGAGGCAGGGCTCCACCTTCTATTACAGGAATCTCAGGGGCCTGGGACACCCTGTTCTCTGTCCCCAGTAGCTGAGGCTAAGACAGTGATGAGTGAGGGTGGTGGCAGAGATTCAAATTGGACTGTTCTGGAGAATGATTGCTTGCTGTCTGGCCTCCCTTGACTCCAGCCCATTCCTGAGGCTGTTTTAAAGTATTTTATTAACATGTGATTCAAATAAAATACTTCTCTGCTCAGTTTAGCAGATCAGAGTCTGCTGTTTGTGACCAACAACTCTGACTGATACAGTATTAAACAATTCTGTGTAAACTGTGGCATAGCTTCATGTTGAGGAAATTCCAAATTTAGTTCCAGATCATGTAAAAAATTCCTGGAGAGCAATTACAGTGTTGAACTAACCTCTCATATTCTGAATGATGTGGCATAGGTTAACTTTTCCAGGCACAAGTGTCCTTGTTTATAAAATAAAAGATAAGACGAGTGATGATTTTCATACTAGATCAGTGACTTTGTGCCTCTTGAGCCCTAGAGACTTAAGGGAGTCCCCTCTTGGCTAGTAAGAGAACAGACTGAGCAAAGTTGTGATCAGGAAGCGCTGTGGGAGTTTATTTCCTCCCTGCCTTTTCCAAAGTATAACCAAAGTCATACACAGTTTCACCCACTAGGTTCTCTTCAAGATTGCTTTATAATAAGGGATTCCTCAGTATTTAAAAAAATATATTATGAAAGATGCCTAAGATATCTTCTAGCTCCTTCATTCTGTGAATTTGTTTTGTCCTGAAAATCTCTTCTGCATCGTATTCTTCAAAAATCACAGGAGAAAGCAAACTGTTATAGGCATAATGTCTACAAAAAAATAGCACAAATTTCTAATAAAAATATTTATCACTTATTGAGTGCTAACAGCATACAAAAACCAGTGTTATACGTGCCTTTTTTTAATCTTCACCCGAGGACTTTTTTTTTTTTGCATTTATCTTAAGATAGAGTGGGAGGGAGAGAGGGAAGAGAGACAGAGAAACATCGATGTGAGAGAGACACATCGACTGATTGCCACCCACATGACCCCAACTGAAGCCAGGGACAAACTGCAACCGAGGTGCATGCCCTTAGTGGGAACCGAACCCAGGACTCTCTGGTCTACGGGCCAGTGCTCTAACCACTGAGCAAAACTGGCCAGGGCATTATACGTGCTTTAAATAAATAAATTCATTTAATACAACAGCTCTATACATTTGGTACTATATCTAAGATCATGTAAGTATAGAAGGTAGGATCTGAACCCAGCCAGACTTGCTCCAGAGCTCATGCTCTTAACTACAATTCTATAGCCTTTCTGCTTAGTGAGAAGACATTAGAAGATCAAGGCAACATATCAGGTTCTCTCAGGAATAAATGAATGAACAGATTTCTTTTGGAATGTTATGACAATACTTAAAATGAAGCTCTATGGTATGCATTTATCAGATCTAATATGAATGGAATCACCAGACTGAAAAGTGTTTGAGACATTGTTTTCAGTAGTTTGCATAAATTATTTCCTGCTAATTGGCTGACATGGGGGAAAAAAAGTTGTTTCAGGGACATTGTTTTAAGTATCTTTCCAACAGCAATGCCACGTCAAATTCCTCTTGCCAACTTCCAGTACCATATTGAATAGAAGTGGTGAGAATGGTGACCTTACCTTGTTCCTAGTCTTGGGGGAACAAATAGATACTTTAAAGAAAGAGATGGAAACTCTAAAAAAATACAATAAAATGCAATATATTAAAAACAAGATGACAGAGATTCAGTTTTCATGATTAAATATGATATTACTTTGGTTGAATCATGTACCCTCTTTATTAGGTTAAGGAAGTGACCATGTCAAGGAAGTTACCTTCTCTTCCTAGTTTCTTTTTCTTTTAAATGATTTTCCTTTAAATGAATTTAGAGAGAAAGGAAGGGAAAGGGAGAAAGATAGAAGCATCGATGAGAGAGAACATTGATTTGCCGCCTCCTGCATGCCCCCTACTGGGGATCAGGCCCACAACCTGCGCATGTGCCCTGATGGAGAATTGAACTGGCGACCTGTTGGTGCATGGGTCGATGTCCAACCACTGAGCCACACCAGCAGGCTCTTCCTAGTTTCTTAAGAGTTCTTTCCATGTGTGGATGTTGAATTTTTGTCAAAGGCCTTTTTTCGCATCTATGAAAATGATCATATATATTTTTGTTTTGTTTGTTGATACAGTGAATTACAATGATTAATATTTGAATGTTGAATTAGCTTTACAATTTTATATGATACCCCACTTTGACCATAAAGTATTATCTTCTTTGTAATGTATTCTTGGTTTGTATTTGCTGGTATTTTATTGAGATTTGCATGTATATTTGAGAGAAATTGGTCTGTAATTTTGTTTTCTTATAATGCCTTTCTCTGTTTCTGCTGTCAGGGCACTCCTGGCCTCATAATGTGAATTAGAAAGTGTTCACTTTATAAATACATTAGAAAGTGAATTATAGTGTTCTTCTGTATTCTGGGAAAGTTTGTGTAGAATTGATATTATTATTGTAATTATTGTTATTGTTATAATTTACTTAAATGTTTGGTAAAATTCACTGGTAAAGCTATCTGGTCCTGGAGTGTTCTTTATTGGAGTTTATTGTATTAACTTCAAATCAATTAGTTTAATAGGGTTTTAACAATGTAAGCTATCTATTGAATAAGCTTTGGTGGTTTGTGTCTGTATTAGTTTGCTAGGGCTGCCATAAAAACACAACACACACCAGATGGCTTAAGAAGCTAAGATTTATTTTCTCACAATTCTGGAGGCTGGAAGTCTGAGGACAAGGTGTCTGCAGGGTTTTTTTTTTCTTGTGAGGCCTCTTTCCTTGGCTTGTAGATGGCTATCTTCCCCCTCTCTTCTCACGTTGCCATCTCTTGGTCTGGGTAGTTTGTGTTCTAATCTCTTCTTAGAAGGACATCAGCTATATTGAATTAGGGTCCATTCATATAAACTTATTTTACCTAAATTACCTCTTTAAAGGACCTATCTCAGTCACATTCTGAGGTACAGGGAGGTAGGACTTAACCATATAGATTTTGGAGGGTACACAATTTAGCTAATAAGAGAGTCATTCAGGGAATTTTTCTATTTCATTGTAGTTGTCTGATTTATAGGTACAGAGTTATACATAGCATGCCCTTATTGACCTTTAACATCTGTAGAGTCTGTAGTTGTTTGTCCTCTTTTGTTCCTGACGATGGCACTTTGTATCTTCTCTCAATGTGATCATGTGTTTATCAATTATATCGTGTTTTAAAAAGTAAAAGCTTATGGTTTAATTTATTTTCTCTTCTCAATTTCATTGATTTCTGATTTCATCTATATTATTTTCTTCCTTCTTATTTCTTTGGGTTAATGCTTTTGTTATATTACCTTGAACTGCAATATTAGATCATTGATTTGAGATCTTCTTTTCTAATACAAGCATTTAATACTACAAATATACCTCTAAGAACTGCTTTAGCTATGTCCAGTGGTATGTTGAATTTGGCTTATGCTGAATTACTAGAATTGATTGTAGTATCTCTTCCCAACTTCATTTTCTGTGTTGTTGACCATGGTGGATATATTTACATCATGGAAGATAGAAAATACTATAAATTTAGAGAGCTGCTTGCTAAACATTTACTGCCATATCAGCTCTGTGTCCTATGAATTTTGATATGCCTTATTTCCTTTTTCATTAAAGCCGAAATATATTCTCATTTCTCTTTGGATTTCCTCTGACCCAAGGGATGTTATTTAATTTAGAAATATTTAAAGAATTTTCCAGATATTATTCTGTTATTAATTTCTAGTTTATTTTAGTTGTAACCTAGAAAGATACTTTGTATAATTTAAATTTTTAAAAATTTGTTAGGATTTATTTATGGTCCAGTATATATTTATTCTATGTGCACTTGAAATATAGTTGGGTGGAATAAAAATATCAAATAAATCACATAGGTCCATAGTTTAGTTCTGGTCTCCCATATCTTTTCTACTTTTCTTTTTACGTGTTCCATTATTTATTAAGAAAGGAGTATGAAGTTTCTAGCTATAACTGTAAATTGTATACTTCTTTTAGTTTTAAATTTCTTTGCTTCATGTATTTTGTGACTCTATTGTTAGGTGCATACACATAGAAGATTGTTAGGTGTTCTTTTTGGAATAGTTCTTTCATCATTATGGAATATTACTCTTTATCTGATTTGTGTATTAATTTGTGTAGCCAACTCAGCATTCCTTTTCATTAGTGTTTTTATTTTACTTTTTTATAACAACTTTATTCAAATATAATTTGTATATTATACCATGAAATTTATTCTTTTAAAGTGTACAATTGATTGTTTTTAAGATATTTACAGTTGTACAACTTTCACCGTTCTTTTAATTTCAGATTATTTTTTATCAACTCAGAATGGAAGTACCCACTCATTAGTAGTCACTTCCCATTATGTCTGGCTTCTTTCATTTTGCGTAATGTTTTCAAGGTTGTAATTCTCATGTAGTTATAATGTTATCATGTTGCAGTTTCTTTTCATTTGTACATTATTCTTACTTATGAAATATAAATAATATTCCATGCTTGGTATACCATATTTTATTTACCCATTCATCCATTGAAGGACACTTTGGTTGATTCTATTTTTTCTTTTACTTTGAACCCATCTATATATTTATACTTGAAGTAGATTTCTTATAGATAGCATAAAGTTGGGTCTTGCTTTTATATCCATTCTAGCATTTTCTTTTCTTTTAATTAATTTGTTTAGACCATTATAATAATTGATATTATTGTATTAACATTTGCCATCTTCTTAGAAAGTTTCCATTGGTTTCATTGTTTCCTTTTTCTTCTTCTTTCCTTTGGATTAATTGAGTTTTTAATAATCCCTTTATCTTCACTATTGTCTTAGTTTTATATCTATTTAAAATATTTTTGTGGTTGCCCTTAGCTTTACAATTTTCATTTTATTTACTGAGAATACGCCTTAAATAACTTTATGCTACTTCACATGTAATGTAAGAACACAGTAATAGTATACCCCCAATTTCTTTCTCTCATATATTATTTTTAAATAAATTTATCATATATTACATATTTATTGCAATTACTTTTGCTTTAGAGAATAGTTAATAGCTATTTTAAAAAATTGAAATAAGAAAATGTGAATTTAATATTTATCTTTGTTACTAGTTCTCTTCATTTTTTTGGTAGACCCAAATTTCTCTGTCATCATATTTTTCTGCCTAAACAACTACCTTTAACATTGTACTGCAGGTCTTATTTTTTTCCTCAAGGAAAAGACTGTCTTTTATTTTTCAAAAGAAATTTTCACTGAGAATAAAATGTGGGGTGATACATATATATTTTTTCAACACTTAAAAAACTAATCCTATCTTCTGGTTTGTATCATGATTAGAAATCTTCCGTAATTCTTATCTTTGTTCCATTGTATGTAATGTGTTTCTTTCTATTTGTCACCAGTTTTCAGAAGTTTTAATATAAGATGTCCAGGGACTTATGTGTGAGTTCGTATTCATCTCAGTTGCTATTCTCTGAGCTTTTTGAAATTTTGGCTTTGTATATCTTACTCATTTTGGAAAATGCTCCTCTGTATTATCTTCAATATTTTTCTGTTACTTTTACTTTCTCCTTTTGGGATTATTATACTCACATGCTAGGTTATTTGATAGTTTTTCACAGAAAAATTGTTTTTTCTACTTGTGTTTTAGTTTGGCTAAATTTTATCTTCAACTTCACAATTTCATTTTAATTTCCTGTTTACTGATGAGCCCATCAAAGACATTCTTCACCTCCATTAGCTTATTTTCTATTTCTAGCATTTTCATTAGATTTTTTTTTCTTATAGTTTTCATCATTTTGTTGACATTATCTATCTGATCATGTATGCCGTCCACCTTTTCTGCTAGGGTGGACAACATAATTATTAATCATAATTATATTAATTTTCCTGTTTGACAGTTGTAACTTCTGGGCCATACCTTTATCTGCTTCCGTTGATTGCTTTTCATTGCCTTCTTGTGTGTCTCAATTTTTTTATTGAAAGCTATGCATTTTGTGTAGGAAGTAGAGAGTGAGGTAAATAGTATTCTTGCCTGGAAATGGGCATGCACTGTTTTTGTCAGGCCTTTATTACGGTGAATGGAATCAGTCTTGTTAGGAGTTGAGCTGGGTACAGGCTTCAAATACTTCTAATGCAGCACTCTCTAATAGAAACAAAATACAAAACACATATGTAATTTTCAAAAATTACCAGCCTTATTTTAAAAAGTAAAAACAAAAGTGAATTTAGTTTAATAATATATTTAATATAACCCAACATGTACAAAATAATAGCATTTCAATCTGTAGATGTAGCTTCATTGTAATTGCTCAGTAGCTGCATGTGCTATGTGACAATAATATTAGATAAAATTTGAGTATTTCCTGTGTTTCGGGTGAACTTTGGTTTGCCAGAGAGTTTTATTCAATGTCTTTTCCACCCTCACCTTTAGATTTTCTCTTGATGCCTGTACCCTGAGAGAAGTTCTCTATGTTCTAGATCTTCCCCTACTCAGTAGTACATTGTGTTGCTTATTAACTCAGTGCCTGGTGGCAGGTGGCACTGGGGTGGGGTATTTTCTGTTGCTCTGGTTCAGCCTTATTTTTAGGCAGCATTTTGTTCCTGCATCTCAGTGGGACCTTCCAAGTGATTCTTTCCCTATCTCTAAATGGCCTGGGCCATTTCATGTATATTTATGCCCCTCCCCCAGGATTAGAGAATATTATTTACTTCCTTCTCTCAAGTATATTCGGTTGTTACCTGTGCCTTAAGTGTGATAGCGTTTTCTCCATTCCTCCAGAGACTTAAGGTTTTTGTTCCATAGGAAAGATTGGGGAGGAGGATCCAGGTAGGGCTTTGTGTCTTTCCCCCAGGGCTGCCGTTCCACTACCCCAGCCCCTGTACCACAACGGAGACTTCCTCAAGACTCTTGTCCTGCCCTCAGTCAATTCCGGTAGCATCCAGTGAGGTTTACGGAGGAGAATCTGACAGTGGATACAGTTTTCTGGTGCTTTGGTTCCCAAGAGCCATATACTGTCACATTGATCATATTCTACCTTCAGCAAGCTGGTAGATTTTAGTAAAATTACTCCCACTGGCTTGTATGGCATTGGATGGTCAGCACCTGCCTCAGGTTAATCAGGGGCTAGCAGGTGGGTTTTCCTCGGAAACATTTGCTCTTCTTTAGATTTAAGGTTACTTGTTTGCTTTGTGACTCCATTATCTTAGAGTCAAGAAAACTGTGATTTTACAGAGTTTTTCCCTTTTTTATGTAAAGGGGAAAGTGACATTATTTTCAGCTTTCTGCATCCCAAGCAGAAACTTTAACTCCTGATGCTTACTTTTGATTGCTATAACTCTTATTCCCATGAAATCTCTCATGCACCTCACGGAAAGTCACTAATATGCAGAGAGTAGAGGCTAGATTTTATAGAATACTTAAATCATATTTTATTCTGCTTCAGTTTATATTGAGAAACAGTGGATTTTAGTTTCTTTTCCAAATGTAAATTATAGTATCTTGTTAAATATCTTTTTTTATACCACACTGCCCCCTCCAGAGAAGCTGATATCCCATATAAAGGGAAGAACTGCCTCCCTCTTACCAATTCCTGGCACATAGGAATCAATGACACACACATTTCTTTGTGGATGGAGTAATGAGGGTTGATTGGTGTCATGTTGAACAAGCAGATGAGACTGGGAAGTAACAATCTCTACCCTTTCTTGGGCATGTGAAGTCGTGCTCTCTGATAGGGTGATATTTGACTGAATGTTCAAGGTTGATGCAATCATATTGTTTTGCAAGAGAATGAGCTCAGATCATGTACTGAAGGTTTATGTAGCCAGCTATGCCGGGCACTAAACATATATTTCCAAAACCATTTGGAATAAATTGCTTCTAATCTGACACTTTTATCCCCAGGTATGGATTCTTGCAATGACCTCAGGTTACAAATCACAGCTACTAACTAACAGACTTATAACTTCATTGACACCTATCATTTTTTGTGTGTGTTTCGTGTTGTTTTTTGCTGGATCTTGCTGTGACAAGTTAGATCCCATCTGTTTGCTCAGTAACAAGCAAAATGACAAGCACAATGCAGGAAACATTGTTCAGATATTCAAAATTGTTTTCTACCATTTGGTTTTGCAAATATGTTAACATTTAGAGATGGTAAATAAATGAAAGATGAATAGGACCTTGAAATTGGGGTGCTCTTTGTGAGAATTGCAAGATGACAGCAATATTTTTAAAATAGCATTTGTTCACATTTACGATTGTTATACATTTTATATTTAAGTCATTTACCTCTTTCCAAAAGGATCCAATGCTCTGGAATAAATTAGCTGTCATATTTTATACCAGTAGGAAATAAAGGATCTGCTACCCTCTTTGGAGCTGGGGTTTTATAGGAGGTTGTAGACATGTGGTATGACTGGTATTTTATTTCCTGATATGAAAAAATGATGAAAAAAAATCCACCCTTTAATGGACATTATTTTTTCTACTGGAGCTACTGAGATATTGTGTTAGAAAAATTGCTCTGCAAGTTAGAGGTGGGTCTGGGTAAATTTTAATCCTTATTTATTCCTATTGGGAGGTAGAACATTTTTTCTCCATGACTGCCCATTTCTTTTTCTGTGGTGGTACAGCTGTAATTGGAAGGTGTTCTGTATTTTTTTTCTTTAAGGTAAAGTAAACTGGAAAGATTTAAGAATCTGATGAAATATCTTAATCAAAGAGGATATGCATTTGACCATTTGTGCTCCTTTCCTAGCATACATACTTGTCTCTGCCCACTTTTTATAAGACATTTTATATAGAGAGGGTTAAACATAAAAAATATCCTCAAAAAATGCACATTGGATTCATGAAACCAGGTCAGCTGACCGACTGTTGGGTACTCTATTAACGATGGTATTTGGCTATGAGACACTCCTCCTGCCAGTGGAAACAGGGCTCTTCCACAGAGTCACTAGGAAAGCATTTCAGGGATCCACGTAGGAGAGGATGACAAGCACAATGCAGGAAACATTGTTCGTAGTGGTAAGATTTATCGGAGTAGAAATAAAGGACTGTCCCCAGGTGTCCAGTGTCTAATCCATGACCAGGTGGCTCAGCTCCGTCCTGCTGTGGAAGAAGTCCAGCCTTGTGTTCACCAAGCACAGAAGGGCCAGAGTCCAGAGATTCTGTGCCATTGGCGCGGCAACAGCAGGCCATCCAGAGCTTTCGTAGTTCAGTTCAGTCCATGCCAAAGCGCAGTCCAGCTCAGTATCTGTCCCCATTCAGCTAGCTTAGTCTCTGTTCCTGGCTGCACTCCCGCTGCCCTGTGGCACCCTGGCCTGCGCTTGGAGCCATGCTTGGGCAGGTGTAGCTGCTAGGCCCCTATCGCTGCTGTGGAGAGAACATGCGTGAACAAGTGGGTGAGGATGAGCACACAAATGAACACATGCTACCTAGAGGGGCTGTGTTCAGCTTTGATTATATTACCTCAGGCTTGGGAAAGACCTGCTTTCTTTTAAACTAACCAATCCTTTCCTAATCCTTTATGGGCTTATGCTGGGTCCTGCTCCTATCCAACCCCTTTCCTAGATCTTCCAGGGTTCTGCACCCTTATCCTATCTGATTCTCTGTCCAGATTTTCCCAGATGAGACTCCACCCCTTTATGTTGCCATTTGGGCTCCTACTGCACATTGCTGCCTTGACTGTTTTCTACTGCCTGAGTGCCTAGCAAAGGAATTTCCCCACTCCTCCCCTGAAAATCCCGGCTAATGACCGGCAACCCATTCTTTTTGCCCACTATGGGATCAGGTCCCCTCGGCAGAGGATGCGGTGGTCCCCTAGAGAGCTGTGTCTTCCTAGTGAATGAGGCTCAATGACCGATTCAGCTTCCTAGTTTTTTAGGCTTAATGTTTGATACCATTTGTTCCCTTCCTTTATTAATTAGCTACCTATGCTAACACTCCCTCAACCTTCTTACTTTTCCAAAAACTGCCTAACTTTGACTCCAAAGTATGCAGGAACTAAAATATATGATGCAGTTCTAACGTCTTACACAAAAGACTTATAAATACCCAGCATCATTGCTGTTATTAATATTCTTTTGTTTTAAAGAGAAAAGTACCAGATCCTCTCATTTCAGAGCAAATAACACAACTGTAAAAGCTGTTGCCAGGCAACCTGCATTCGCAGCTCAGATGGGCTGAATTGTTTATAATCATATGTGGGTAAAATTGACCCACTCCTTCTCTGAAAAAAAAGTCTTTGAGATTTTTCTACTAAGATTTTAAAGTGTAGGACACAGCACTATTATTATGTGGAAGGTTCCAGAACTGACATGTTCAATGTATGTATCTCCTTCACTCCTCTTACCACATTACAGTGTTGGTGTCTGGTTTAGGGTCTGTTTCCCCATTAGACTGAGTTCCTTGAGGACAAAGACTGTGTTCTACTCATCATACACAAAAAGATCCTATGTATACAGCATTCCATAAGAATGTGATAGATTCTTTTAAATCATTCTGTACACATGTCTACCTATATGCTTTTTGCAATAATATTTTCTTATCAGAACTTAGAAGGAGAAAAGAAACTGTTAGATTAAAAAACACAGCAATATTAATTTATGATTAGCCAAAATGAAAGCAATATGTTTAAAAATACTAGAATTCCAACACTTTAGATTTAGAAGAAGCTTTATGGGGCATTTACTTATTCCAGTGCTCCCAACTTTAGTTCTCATTTGAATTGCACAAGGAGCTTATATATTTAACTGGTCTAGGATGATGTCTTGAATTGGGATATATATATTTTTTTAAGTTTCCCAGGTGACTCAACTGTAGGATTGAGAACCACTCATATAGTCCAACAGTCTCATTTTATGGTGGAGAAATCAGCCCCAGAGGATTGAACTGTGTGAGGTTGTGGAAAGGAAACAATCTCTGGAGTCACCTGTCAAGTGCCTGCCAACATCTGATTTTGTTCCTTGTAAAATAGAGATGATAATATCTACTTGTGGGACTTCTGCGGAGATTGAATGGAATGATGTGTAGTGAAACCTAAACCATGTTTAGTGGGAGCCAGACAAGAACAGACTTTCCCTTAACAATTTTATCTGAGTCACAACAATGATGTGAATAGAAGCTTGATCTGCAGACTTCCAGACTCTTCAGTACCATGGAAAGCAGCACAGGATGCCTCTAGCTTTGATGTTTACACTGGAAAGGAGTAAGCATGAACATATATTGTCAAGATCTTTGCAAGAAACATAAGAGGCACCAAAAAGATTGAATGAAGAGAATCTAATGAAAGGACTTTTTCCAAATGTGTGGCAAAGTTAAAGGCACCACCAAGGTACTGTGAAGCAAGGCAAGGCCTTCTAGTACAATGGATTAGAGTGGTTACTGAAACCAAGTACTACCTGTGCCTATAAGAAGTAGGCCACCTGGCAGAAGCTGCATCCCAATTAAAAGAACAGAGCTAGTGGCCAAACTGCAGCCTGGTAGGAAGGAGCCTGGAATGAATCTCTTTGTCCTCCGGCTCTAATTTTCTGCTGGCGATCACATTTGCACAGAGGACAAGGAAGCCTAGTGGATGCAATTCATAAAGGTCAAAGAAAGGTGAAGAAGGGTCTGGAAGGGCAATCAGAAGACATCCAGGCAATTACTGGGCTTCCTTATGCTGGATACTTGATGTGCATGGCGTCTTTAGAGTTTGTGTTGCTTTGGACCTAATCCAATTGAACATAAATTGCCCCAAACTACTGACATTGTCTGTGGCACAGTATTCATGGCCAAGAATCCACATACATATTATACTTGCTAACTTTGTTCTTAAATAAACACGCTCAGGCAGTGAAACCTGAACTTGACTGCTGATTGTGGGTCCACTGCAGAAGAGGCATGGCTTCCACTCTGGCAAATGGCTGTTTTGTTGGAGTCGAGTCAGCAGGAAAATCAGCATGCCAGACCTGCTAGCCAGAGACACGGAATACCCAAAATCCACTCCTGCACCCAGCAGCTGCCTGTTTCTCCTGAGCCCTCTGTTCACCTCTTTGTTTTATAATTTATCCATCTAAGGAATGAGAAGAACACCTGCTTCTCATTATAAGATTGAGGGAAATGAGCATCACTCTTATGAAAGAAAGATGCTGTCTATTTAAATACAAAGTTGAAGGGGAAGACATTCCATCAGCATAATTTTCATCAATAAACAGGGCACATATAAGACACCGGACATTCTGTTTCTTCTAATAAACTTTTATTTGAGAACTACCTGGAGAATCAGAGAAAAATAAGATAGCCTCTGCCTTTGAGGAGTTCATTGTCTTGTGGGAAGAATTAGAAATGGAATATTTCTTAAAAGGGAATGATTATAGATTCGATAAAGGTGTTGGTACCCTTTTACAATCTTGTTGATAACACCACTTCTAACAGGTATGAGGTGGTATCTCATTGTAATTTTGATTTGCATTTCTGTAATAGCTGGTGAAGTTGAACATCTTTTTCTATATCTGTTGGCCATTTGTATGTTTTCTTAGGAGAAGTATCTGCTCAGGTCCCCTGCCCATTTTTAAATTGGATTATTTGTTGGTTTAGTATTGAGTTGTATGAGTTCTTTATATATTTTAGATATTAACCCCTTGATCCATTTTGAGTTTATATTTGGATATAGGGACACTAGTTTTATTCTTTTGCATGTGACTTTTCAATTTTCCCAGCACCATTTATTGGAGAAACTTTCTTTTCTCCACTGTATTTTTTTGGCTCCTTTGTCAAAAATTATTGGCTTATATACATGAGGGTTTATTTCTGCGCTCTCACTTATGTTTCATTTGTCTATGTGTCTGTTTTTCTGCCCAAACTATGCTGCTTTGATTATAATTGCTTTGTAGTATAATTTGAAGTTGGGAAGTGTGATACCTTTAGCTTCATTTTTTCTTTTTAAGATTGCTTTGGCTATTCAGGCTCTTTTGTAGTTCCATACAAATCTGATGATATTTTGTTCTATTTCTTTAAGAAACATCATTGGGATTTTTAAGGGGATTGCATTAAATCTGTATATGGCTTTGGGTAATAGGAACAGTTTAACTGTGTTGATTCTTCCAATCCATGAACATGGAATATCTTTCCATTTCATTGTGGTTTTTTTTCATCTCTTTTAATACATTTTTATAGTTTTTAGTATATAGGTCACATTCTTTGTTAAGTTTATTCCTATGTATTTTATTAGGTTTATGAAAATTTTGTTAAGAAGTATTTCATAAAAATATTGAGGGGTTTGAAGGACCTCATAGTTGACTTGAAAACGAGCTGGAGGTGAAAAGTGAGGACATTCATAGAAACAGCATGAGGAAAGCTTCAGGGTTAGGCATGGGCACACTGTGCTCAGGGGCGTAGTGACAACACCCTCTCATCTTGGGTGAAGAGTTCCTGGTGTGATGTGATTATATCACCTACCATTTATGGTGTGCCTACTGTGTGTCTGAGACTGCAACAAATAGCTTACACATCTGACCTCTCTTATGGACTGAATGTTTGTGCACTCCTCCAGATTTGTATGTTAAAACCCTAGCCCCATCCCAATATAATGAAATTGAGAGGTGGTCCTTTGGGAGGTTATTAGGTCATGAGGGTGAAGGCTTCCTGAATGGGATTAGTACCCTTGTAAAAGAGCCAGAGGGTGCACCCCCACCCTTCCTTCACAGACTGAGGCTACAACAAGGAAATGACTCTCTGCAACCTGGCAGAGGACCCTCACCAGAGCCCAATTATACTGACACCCTGGTCTCAGACTTCCAGCCCCCAGAACTCTGAGAAACAAATTTCAGTTGTTCATAAGCCACCCAGCCTCTGGTACCCTGTTATAGCTACCTGAACAGACTAAGACAGACTTGAATCCTCACAGCACAGAAACTTGTGCCACACAGCTAGCAAGCAGCACAACCCTGTTGAAGTACTCATTTCTGTCTGCCTTCAAACCTATAATCTCTCCATGGCAGTATGCTGCCTCACTTGATGATACAGGATTGGTGAAAAAGGATCAGGTGTCAAGGATCCATGCGATCCAGAAATAAGGAACGTGGGAAAGCTCTGGTTGACATTAGATAGCAATTTTCGTGTGCATCATTTACAGAAGAAAAAAAAATTTTAAATGATCATGTACTATCCCCAAAGACTCTCAAGCACATTAAAAATTCTTTGAACCCTTCAAACATTTTTTTTAAATCAGCCAATATAAAGTCAATAACACGAAATTCCTGTGTTCTGTTCAAACCCTCCTGAGTCTGGTTATTATATTTCTCTATTCATTGCCAGAGAAGTCATAGGAATAATAAGGAGAATGAGTGATGGTCAGCTTCCACTGTGTCTACTCTATCTTGCAAGCACTTTGTTATAATAGCTCTATGTCTGAAGACTTAGAATATTGTTTTCCCCTGTCTCCACCCTTTCAGAAAAAGTGTTACAGCCACAGGACATGGGAGTCCTTAAAATGATGCCATCTGAGGTACAGAAATTGATTACCATGGAGAAGAGAAATTTTGTAGGACCACACTAGCATTTTTAATCTATGGAAAAAATGTATATTGCTTGTGTGTTATTTAGTTTATGTTATATCCCATCTACTTCAAGCGTTCAAGGCAGTTAAAGACAGAAAACTGGGCAATCCTTTGACTTAAAGAGTATGATATATGAACTACTTTGTGCATCCTCCCTAATAAACATTTAGTCAAGTATCTATGCATTTAGCAGAAGTAGCTAACCCTTAAACACCTCAAATTTTTTTTTCAAAAAAACAGCCCAAGAGGTCTTAGATTACTTGGCCACAGACACCTTATATTTTAATTACTTTATTGGATATTCAGGTTTTTCTGTGTAGCTTGGTAATTGGACCAGTACTTACAACTTCTTAAAAAATTGTTGACATTATTACACATGCCCCCCATTTTCCTCACCTTTGCGCAACCTGGGAGAAAGAGAAATTCCTTATAACTTTTTTTTGTGTATATATTTGTTCTAAATTGTAATCGACCAGTGAAATAGTAAGACTTTTGGATCAAGCTCCTTGCTAGGTTGGAGACCTCCTATATTAGCAATTATTATTTTTTTATTTCCTAGCAATCCCTATTGGTTCTGGTTAGAGATCACTCATTTATTTACTCAGTTTGGGGAATAACATCAGATTCAGGAAGGTAGCCATGAATTCACTAATTATTCTTCTGAGCTGTGGCCATACGTTTGGGTATAAATTAGCTGTCTGTGGTAATTTAGAGCAGCTAGTAATTGCAAATCTGAAGACTGCCTGTTTTGCTATTTCTCTTCTCAACCTGATTTGTTTTGTTTATTTATTTTCTATTTGATAGTGGCTGCCTTTCTTATGAACTATTACCAATGAGAGTGAGTTTTGTTGTTTGGTAAAGTGATAAATTATTCTTTTGTTCTTTAGGTTAATTGCAGATGTCCCATTCATTCTGTAACATTTCCTAATGAGTGCAAGTGAACAAACTATTGAAAACATAAGTATAACTGAGTAGGAATATAGTCTAGATGGAAGAGCACAAATTAATTTGTATTTAAGAGCAGGAACAGCAACATAAATGTGCAAGAGATAAGTATAAGAAAAGAAGAACTAGAGGAACCACGGTCATACCAAAAAACAGTTGTAATCCTTTCCTTCCTGAGCTATTCAAATAAAACTGACCTCTGAGTCCAATGGCTTATACCAAACAAAATATTAGAAATTAGCTTGATGCTTTCTAAATTTCAAGGTTTTCACAAATAAATGTCTTAAAGAAAATGATATTCTATGTGCTTTAAAAATGTTTATCATTACTATTTATTTAAACTGTTACCAAAAATAATGTCAAGATTGGAATAGGGGGTTTCTAGTGTCAGGAGAATATGACCAGATTTCATTCAGATTGAGATAATTATAGCAAGATTAAAGATACTGGTTAAATACTCAAAACCTCCATTTTCCTGTCACAATCAGTGCAGACATTCATTTTCCCAGAATGTCCACATTGCCTATCTCCAAATTAATGTTCATATGACAATTCGCTGTTATAGTTAAAAGTAAAATATAATTGAGAAACCTCTAAGGAACAAAACGCTTTTCTAATACAAAGCCAAGCATATAAAGTTTACAAAAAAGAACCTTCATCTTCAACTGTTTAATATTTCTGGTCCTAGTGCCTTCAAAGGATATGATTTATGAAATTTATCTTAGCAATATAAAAAGATATATGGCGGCCAGCTCATTGAATTGTGTTCTGCACGCTCTGTTTCAGTAGCTCAACTTTTCTCAATCTCCCAGATTTCTTGCTGTTAAAAATATTTAGCTTCTGATGTTGACTTTTACTTTTAATTCATTATGTTTACAATTTTTAAATTCTAGAAACAGAGTCAACAACAACAACAATAAACGAACAGGACAGTGTCTTTGTGCTTGGAGCCTTATTCCATAACAGTCGGGGATAAAGTCTCAGTCATTAAGAAATATACTCTAGAGAGCGGGTATATGGACCAATTCTGCCTTCAACAACTCTGCAATTTAAGGGTTTGTACCTGCTGCTCAGGTGATTCTGCCAGGGTTGGACCAGAGTGGCTTGCACTAGCTGAAAGCAATAGCTTCAGTGACAGATTCTTGGACTTGGAAAGTATACCCAGATGAGTCTTTCATGGAGGATCAGGGTTAAATGGGGAGCTCACCAGCCAAGTGAAAAAGATGATTCCTTGTAATAACTTTGTAAGGTGGAGCTGATGTTCTGTGAGAGTTAGTCTCTGGATTTACACCCTCAACAGAGGGGAGAACAAAGGAAGAATTATACTGAGGGACCGAAGGTTAAATATTGCTTGTTAATAGGTATACCTAGAGCATATTTCACAAAAGTGTTAGTTTACCATGTTCTATCACAGTTAATAACAAAGATAAAGTATTACCTTTGTTATTTATTGATCAATTCAATATCTAAAATGCAAGAATCATATTTTTCTATTTTGTATACCCAATACATGAAACATACTATGTACTTTATGTATTTTATACTTTTATTAAACTTGGCATATTAATAAATACTCTTTTGGTTACAAGTTACAGAAACCTATTTGAGCTAAAAAAAAACAAACATAGAGTAATTTCCTATGCTTAGCTTGAAGGTGACAGATGGGACTATTTAAGCAAGACAAATGTTTTAAAGAACTTCAGGGTTTCTAACATTTTACTTTTCACTCAAGATGCAATCATTTGATTCACCTTTTCAAATAGGTGATAAGATACATTTATAGTAGGGTGAAGACTATATCCAGATATCAGAAAAATAGCAGGCACTGGCACATAAATGTCAACAATATGTTCTCCCATCTCTGACCCTCAGAAAATTAGTTCCCTCTCCCTCCATGGACCTGCTTCCTCTTCTCCTTCAGCTCATATGGTGGAACACAAGGCCATCAATAAGCACCCACATTTACATGATATAAGATCAACCTCCTGGTGAGAAGAGGTGTCTATCAACCCCGATTCTAAATTCTCCAGAAAGGAAAGCTATTTGTTACAGCTTGGGATCAAGTGCCCATTTATATCTGGCAAGGGCCTTGGGGTCACCTGGCTGCCTGTAAACCAGTGACATAGCTGCACAGATGGGGAAGGCAGGTTTTAGGCAAGGGCAAAGGAAACATTCTAAAAGTAGGTGGCCCACTACCTTGGAGGAATACAGACATACACACATACATACAGGCGTCCCTCGCCGCTTCGCGCTTCGACGTTCGTGGCTTCACTCTATCGCGGTTTTTTCAAATATATTCATTAAAAAGTTGATCGAGACAGTGAAAATGATACAGCGTGCGCTCGGTTGTCTGAGTCAATTACAATTAGAATTAAAATTACTGTACGTATGGACTGTAGGCCTATGTATTCGAGCACCCCCGCACCTGCTGAAGATACTGCACCACCTGGAGACTCTCCTCCTGAGGTCGTGCCTTCAGAGAAGCAGTAACCTTGCTCTTCCTTGCTGTGCAGTACATCTCTTCATCTCCATCGCTTCATCATCGAACAAGTTGCACTATTTCCATAGGTTAGTGGTTGTGTGTAAGAACTGTGTGTGTGTGTGTGTGTGTGTGTGTAATTAAAGGTACAATAACAATAATATGATATTCGTAATGTCTAATATGTCTTGTTTTCTCTTATTTTGTCTAATATATTGGGTAATGTGAGTGTAATGGTGACTAAAGGGTGTTATTTCATGTCTAGAGGGCTCTAATAATGTTAACAAAAACGTATTCAGAAGGTCGTAAACAGGTTTCTATGCTCTAACTGTGAAAATATTTGATTTATAAAGAATCCTACTTCGCAGAAATTCATGTATCTCAGTAGAGTCTGAAACTGATTAACCGCAATAAACAAGGGCCGACTGTATATAAAATTTTATGTTATATTATACATTATGTACTCTATATATTATATAGTATATATCTATATTATAGGTGATATAGTATATAAATATCATATTATATATGAGAATATATAATATAATACATTGATATATATATATATCAACTTACTGTTTAGAGACAAATCTGGTCTTAGTAAATCCATACAAACAGGAAAAGAAGTATATTAGATGTTTCCCCATGAATCTTTTGTTGGATGTTGGTCTTAATTATTGAGAAAGAAATAGGTCTTGTGTTCTGGGGAAGCACCAGGTCTCCATACAAGAGCTGGTTGCTTCATAAAGGCTCTCTGCTTGCTTCTTTTCCTCCCTCTGCCTCTTCCTTCCTTGTCTTCTTTCTTTCCTATAAGGTGACACACAGCAGTGTGGCTTCTTCCATTATAAAATGCCCTGTTGGTAATAAAAACTAAGGCCTCATGAACAAAAGGATTTGTAAAGATATGAGAAAAGCTGTGTGAATTACTGTCAAGATAGGGAATTTGTAGTGGTGATGATTAAAATGGAGGCAGGCAGATGTACAAAGGTTTTAATGTATTTATTTAAATTGTTTTTAGACATTAGAGACTTCACGTGTACAGTTACTACATTTCACAGGTATTTTGGTATTACCTAGACTTTTCTATATATTTTCTACATAGTCAACATTACAATCAAGTTCTTATATTGTTCTAGGCACATTCCTAAGCACTTTGCTTATTATCCCATTTAATTGACATAATAACGTACATGGTAGGTTGTTAGCCTCTTTTTACATGGGGGAAACTGAGTCACAGAGAGGTTAAATAACTGGACCAACCTTACATGGTGTGTGGTGGAAGCAGAATGGCACCGCCTTGCTCCAGAGCTCACCGTGTTGTGCACATAATATAAACCTCACCCACTTTTTCTGTGCAGGTACACTGATGAAAAGTTACGTAGATGATCAAGTTAAGGAACATAGTACTGGAAATATTTTAATAAGTGAGAACTAAGAATTATGTAAAGGTGAGGAAAAGCATAGTATCATTTCCTATGCTTAGCTCGAAGGTGACAGATGGGAGTATTTTAGCAAGACAAATGTCTTAAAGAACTTCAGGGTTTCTAACATTTTACTTTTCACTCGAGATGTGATCATTTGATTCATGAAGTTTCCCTAATTTTTAGGCTTAAAAAACAAGATCTTTGGAAGAATGTATAATAAGTCTAAGTGGAAACTTCAGCAGCCATCTTTCTTCTTTCGAATAGGACCATTTAAATGACCAAGGTAGAATTTCCTTCATTAAAAATATGTTAAACAACAACAACAACATGTTGTAGAACTTCCCTTGAATTCTCTCACAATCAGGCATCTTAAATATCAACTCCATGTCTCCATCCCTTTGTTTCCCACTCTAATTTTAATTGGCTTAAATCCCTAAAGCTCCATTAGCCAAATAACTTCCAAATTAGTTTCCCAATCCTCTTGGCATAGTGCTTCTCAAACTCCAAGATCCTTTGATATTTGTCCTTGTATTAATTTCACTTTCAGATGTGAGTGTCATACTAAAAAATGGGCAGCCCTGGAGAAAGTCTATCATACATTATTCTCCTTTGAATTATTTGTGACCTAAAATTCAAATATTAGAAGTGAGGGACAGACTTGCTGTATATATCTGGCAGGTCTTAGTTGAAAATCACCTTAGGCCAGTAGCAGCAGATGCTCTGTTTTTACAGATGTTTAGAAACATCACATGAAAGTAAAGACAGCTTGTCTGTCTAATCCGGTCTCAGCATTTGATTTGGGAAGAGTTTGTGCACAATGATCCTTATAAATCAACTTGGCTAATATCTCTTACCGACTTTGATCCCTCCAGGGGCTTCCCATCTAATTTGAAGCTCATGCTCGAGTCCATGACCTGGTCCCCTTTGACTGCATCTTTAACCCTGATGCCAGTTACTCTTTCTTGATTTTGCCCAGTAAATTTCTACCTGGGCACCTTTGCATTTATAGTTCTCTCTGCCTCAAACATTCTTCTTCAGACATTTCTGCAGCGCACACCATTGTCTCCGTTACGGTCTTCCTCAGATGTACCTCGGTGAAGCTTTCCCTAACTGCCCTCAGAATTGTCACCCCGGTCCTGATACTTCCTTCTGTTTTACTAAGAAGTTATATTTATCATATGTTTGATATACTTTACTTACTTTTCTTATTGATTATTTTGCCTTGTGGAGATGGATATTTTTGTCTGTTTTATTCATGAGTATATCCCCAGAGTCCAGAACAGTACCTCAGTAGAATATTTGTTGAATAAATGAACGAACACTAGACTATACGTAAAAGAAATAGAGATAGTAAAGGGGGTGTGGTGAACTCTTTGATGGTGTTAGAAAGCATTGGAAAGACTTCCTGATGGAGGAATCAACAGAACTTTTTCAGGAGGGCAACCTGAAAGAGGGCGCTCTAACCAGTTGACGTGGTATGTGCAAAGGCATAGGTGAAAAACCCTATAATGTGTTTGGAAAACTCCAAGCTCTAAGATATCGATGAACTCTACTATGTATTGAAATAAGGGTATTGGAATGTGTTTGTAAATAATGGAAAGCCCATGAGGAGTTTTAAGCATGAATGATAGAAAATCATGCTCTGCTCTGGCAGCAATAGACAGTATGGGTTTGAGGAGACTGAGGCTTAATTTAGGAATGCAACTGGAAAGCCTTAGCAATCGTGCAGGCTAGAAGAAGATAAGGGAGTGTACTATTGGGTGTGTGCGGAAGGGTGATCACAAAAAAGAATTAACAGGAATAAATGATTAATTGAATGTGTGTGAGTTTGTTTATGTAGGGAAGGTTTGGAGGGATGGAGAAGCTAAATTTATAATGTCGTTTAAAATAGGGTTGTTCAGCTGAATAGTTCAGTCTATCTCTTGCTTGTTGACACTGATTCATTACTTGGGATAATTATTGAGCTGTTCACCTTCATTTGATAGATCTTGAGAGTTCCCGAATGCTAAGCGGATGCAATTAATAGGATAATAGACCTTTCTTAAAAATCAATGAAAGTATCAACAAAACAGTCTATGCTATATTTCCTCTCAACATGCATAATCTTAAATCCTATAAAAACTCAAGACTCCTGAACTTTATCTTGAAGTTAATAGAAGACTATTGATTTTGATTCACTCAAATAAAATAAGAACAGTCCCTGACAAATCCTCTGCATAAAATTATTCTGCTTGTAAAATATGTCACATTCTGCTATTGCCAGCTTAGTGTACATTATCTGATGGAAAGGACATAAACTTTAAGTCACAGTGGCCTGTTTGAATTCTTTACCTGCAAGATGACCTTTGATAAAATTACTAGATCACCATGAATTGTACTTTTCCCATTAGTAAAATAAAAATAATACTGACATCACAGGATAGTTTTGAGGTTTACATGAGACAACTTATATGTATTAGTCTAGGATGCTTTGATTAGAATAATAAAAACTAGCTAATGAACAAGAAAGGATTTATCAGAAGGAAGTCAGGACTTAAAATACTGACATGAAGCGAGAGAATGGGCAGCATAGCCTAAACAGAGGGTCTGCATGTAACCTCTAGAAAGGGTGTGTGCCAACTATTTATTGTTTTACATCCTTGTGTTACCTGCTCAAGATTCTAAGTCCCAGGAAAGAATATTCAGATGGCTGATTTGGCCCTTCCGGCTTCCATTCCTATCTAATAATTTCCATCCTAACATGACATCAAAAGGAAATTGGGTGCTGTGAAAAGTGGAATCGATTCTTGCTAGCCAAAAACATTAAAGTGTTGACTTTTAAGTGACCTATTAAATTGATGGCTGTGGAGGTGTTTTGATTATAAGCCACAGCAAGAAATATAGTTTATGTCATGACCTAGGATTCACAGATTTATATGTATGTATGTGTTTATATATAACCAAGACAAACGTTTCTCTAAACCAAACTTATTCTTAGTATATGAGTTGCACTCTGTTTTGTTTTATTTTATCTTATTTCGCTTTTTTAAAAGCCTGGTCATGGCCCACCAGCTTGATTTCATGACTTCTCAATGGGTACAATACACAGGCTGAAAAACATTTGATACATAGTATATAATGCTAGAAAATTGTGGGCACTCTGTAAATGTCAAGTTCTCTCATACCATCTTTCCCCCTTTATTCTGCCTCCCACTCTCGCAACAAATAACATTGCAGACAGTGGCTGAATAACCAAGATATCTGAAGCCTCTTTCATTATACTGGCCTAACAGCATAGTGTTAATCACATTTTCCAAAAGAATGGAGTTGTGTTAAAAATAAGGATTTTTAAGATATGTGAAGTATAAAGAATTACAGTATTGAAGAAGAAATAATAAAATGAAGAGAAGAAGATATGACTTAAGCCTCAACAAAACTAAAATTTCCTTCTTGAAATAGAATAGAATAATTTTCTGTTCCACACAGACAACATCTGTTGCTGTTCTCTGGAAAAAGACTTAGACTAAGCTCACTTTTACTCAATTTTCCCTGAATTGAAATAGCTATCTGGAATTTTTTTTTCAGTATGAAAATATATTTTAGTCTAAAATACTGAAATAATTGGTTTTGGGGTATAGGGTCTTGGATTAGTAAAATTATTGACTCAATTCTTAATTGTGTGTGTGTGTGTGTGTGTGTGTGTGTGTGTGTGTGTGTGGTCAGTCTACTACCAAAAGCATTAGGCTCGTAACAGGTTTGGCCTAAAGGACTTGATTCTATTTATGCGTTTCAAACACAAGAGGATTTTTAGGTCTAAAATATTATATATTACTTTTTGGTCATGTATATTCTTTAAACCATCTCAAAAGGGACTCTTTACCCCAACTAATTTGGCCCACTATATATCCATATTAGCTTGCCTCCACTGGTCCTCACTTCTCAGCAATCTTTTATTCATTCATTTATTTATTTTTAATGATTTCCTCTCCCCTTTCCAAGGAGAACTGTGACAATCCCCCTATATTCAAGCCTTTAGTGCGTCATCTGTCATTGTCAAACCCTGGAGTGATTTCTCTAGCTTGTATTTGAGGCCTACCTAGTTGAGACTTCTCTCTTTCTCTCTCTTCAAATAACTCTGTGTTTCTCCACCAGAAGAAGCCTCTGATTTTAAGGTATATCATTTCCTTCCATTTCTCCATCTCATTCGCTCTTGCCTCTTCTAGAACCCAACTCCCCTAATTTTGTCCTTTCTCTTTTGCATCTTTAAATTGTTCTCCACTGGAAGTTCCTTGTCCTTTTATACACCTTCTCAGAAGTCCTAACAAACTACCCAAAACAGCTTCGCTCAACTTTTCTATTCTCATAGGCTCTCACACTAGAACTCCCCTTTCCTTCAAAGGCTATATTTTTTGAAAATGTACACTTGTTGCTTCTACTTCTTCATACGCCTTCTTTCCTGTGTCTCCTTAATTAAGCTTTCGGCTGCACTAGTCTACTGAAACTCTTCTCTGGGTCCTCATGACGAGAGATCCAGGTATTTGTGCTTTAGTTGGTTTCCTGGGGGTTGCACTATTCCAGTTCTTGGACTCCATCCTGGGAACCTTGTCCTCAAACTGTACCCTAAGGAGCAGGCATTTCCCAAAGCCCTCTCCTGACATCTTCTCTTGGCACAGCAGTTAGGTGCATGGACTATGGAACCATGGAGCCTTAGATTCAAAATCTTTTGGGAATGGGGATCGCCTTCTGCCAACTTCCTATAGAGAAGAGCTCTTTTATTATACCACTCTAGGCCTCTGTCTAGCCCTTCGTGGTTTCCTCCCCTGGTGTGTTTGGGGAAAGGGCTCAGCATGTAGTGCAACTCCCTCAATTCTTCTTTCTCTCTGGTTCCCTCCTTTACATCCTAATTTTTTTCAGGGCAGTCTGCATGTGGATGGGTCTATCCAATGCCAGGGTTCTATATCAGGAAGTCTACTGCTGCTGCATTTCAACACGTTTTATATCCATAGCCCATCTCCTTTATTAATTTCAGTTGATCCAGAGCTTGACCAGAGAGCAAAGGTGGCAACTCGTTGGGGCCCCTCAAACCTTAACACTTACTGCTTTCTTTTTATCTGTTACATTTGATTCTAAACTCCAGCCTTCCCCTACCAGCCCCCCCTTTTTTGCATGTATTTTACAATTCTCCTATTGCATATATATCTCCTTATTTTTAATTTTATAATGGGACTATTTTATTTTCCTTGTACAATAAAATCACAACATATTTAAGGGCAGGAGCTATAATGGGACTGTTTTATTTTCCTTGTACAATAAAATCACCACATGTCTAAGGGCAGGAGCTAAAGCCGCCCCTTCTTTTTCAAACTCTTCAGTGTCTACTGAGCGTTTAACATAGGATCTATAGTTAGTAAGTGCTCAATAAATATTTTGTCATTTAAATTGAAATTGGTAAATAATACAGGATACCCAAGGAACACATTTTCTATCAATTTTTCTTTGGTAAAATAGTTTATTTCCAAGAAGATAACTGTGGTTTTAGTTGAAGTAATAAGCCATTTCTTAACTACATGGCACAGAAGCGACAGTTGTGTCAGTAATTTTCCTGAGATTTTTCAGGATGGAGGTGATTTAAGGTCTTATAGCTTACAGTGGAATTAAAGGAAAAGATAGCATTGAAATGCTGATTTGAAGGCAGGTGGTTTTCATGGCAACAGTAAGATTCATGAAAAATTTTCTTTGAAAATGAGCTCCTAAGCACTCAAAAATGCCCCAAGCTGCTTATTTTCCTTAATCTATCCCATAAAGTATTTGGCATGCACCTATCTACACGAGGCACCGATTGAGTTAGACATTCTAGTTATTGGAAACCTTACTTAGGAAGACTCTAATGTCAAAGGTAAGCAGCCTGCTACACCTGAAAAACCTTTTCATGGTGCTTTGCCTTTCTCCATCATCAATGTATTTATTATTTCTGTTCTCTTTCTCCCTTTCCTTCTTTCCCTATCTCAGTTGCCTCTTATTTAATTTTGTTTCTAAGTCTTTTCCTATATCCTGCCTTGTTTTCTTCCTACATATTTTATTTTATACTTAACTTACCTAGATGTGGCTTGTTCTACCAAACTGACTTCAGAGAAATCACTTGAACCAAATAAATAGCCTAGAAGTAGACCTCACTACATGCAAGGCAGTAGTAACACCCATGAGTGCAGGGGTCATACCTCTCATACTTGGTATCATAGCCCAGCACTGCATCGTATTCTGCATTGAAATAGTAGATGTAGTTGCTGGCTGAATAAATGAACAATAATGCTAATACATGAAGAAGGCCCCTCAATCACATCTAGTATAATGACATTCTTGCCCTGGCTGCATCCTGAGACCTGGCGAATTGAAGGTGAAGATTTTTCTTCCTCAGCTACCACTAGCTATCTGCCTAGCCAAGTGGTGCTGTTCTCATTCCTTGGACATGCTCAGGGTTAAAGGTTAATGCTCCTAGAAAACTCTTTTCCTCCCATCACTTTTCTTTTGCTCACTCCTATTCAATTCATCCCTTAGGTCCTAGTTTAGACAATTGCTTTCCATAAAACTCAAATCGAGGATGGGTGCCTGATCTCAGATAACTCTGCATTTTTCTAGTCACTGTGCTTATCACACCTCTTTCAAATTGTTAGCTGCCTTGTCTATTTCTTCCTTCACTATTACTTCTGTTTGAGCCAGGACATTTTCTACATTGCTCACTGCTATATTTTCAATACCTAAGCAACTCTGCTTGGCAATAGCCAGGGCAGAGATGTTGAGTAAAAGCTACACATTAAAATATTTAAATGGGACCTCTGGCTTAACCTGGCTACTCATTTGAACTCCTCTGGACAAGTGGAATCCCAGTGTGCCTGACAAGTCGGCTGTGCTGGAATTGTGGTTCTAGTGAAAGTCAGGAAGGATTGATTGGCAGGTGACACACTGTGGGATTATGGAAGAAATGAAGGTTGATGTCCAGGGATGAAGCCAGAATAAGGTGCCAAGGATACAATTTAACTAAAATATCCATCTGAAGAAGATGGGCAGAAGTAGGTACAATGCAATGGACTCTGAAAGCAAAGACACAGTAACATTAAAAATGAGCTGGAAAGGAGTCAGATGGAGAATTTTTTGTATACTTTTTCAGCAGGTGGTTAAGATGAGATCTTAGATGAAAATATTTTTCTCTCGCCTTCACAAGAGGACAACATATCTTGGCTGGTCACAGATAACAAACTGTCTACCACAAAATTCTATGGACAATTTTTTTTTTTATTCTCTTCTATCACACAAATCTGAAGCCGTATTTCTGTGGCCAGCTTTGTTTGTTTTTGTTTTGTTTTCTGATCCTTGCTTGTTGAGTCATAAGAATACTTTATACTTTTGAAATTCATAGATATTGCAAGCAGGCTCTTTTTCATTAATTTTATCTGAAGTATGGCATGCCCTTTCAATGGGCCTTTACTTTGTAACTGAAGACCTTTTAAAATTATGCTATAAATCATCACTCCTGTTCTAATAGCCTTGGCCTCTCTCAGGAGAATGCCTATAATTCTTATTTTGCATTTCCTTTTTATTTTTTCCTATATCTATAGTCTGCTTTCTCATTACTTTTATTGATTTGCTTTTTCCTTTGCATATTAGGAGACCATCTCAAGCCTGTCTCCTAAAATGAGGTTAAATGAAACCAATGTATGCCAGAAGTTCTCAGTGCTGGCTTTTTGTTGGAATCACTTGTGAAAATAAGTAAGTAAGTAAGTAAGTAAATAAATAAAGTCAAGGCCCAGGGCTACTTGCATTGCACAACTCATGAGACATTCTATTTCCGGTTGGCAGTGACTACTGGAGTTGTGCAATGATGCGTAATGCCTGTTCCTACCCTAGACCATTTCAATCAGAATCTGGGTGTAGAGTGAAACACTGATAATTAGTCTGCAGTCGATTCTAGTGTGCAGCCATGATTAGGAAGGTGGAGAGCTGATGACATGTGCATAGGGCTTAGCACAAGTTCTGAGACATGTCAGTGCTTAACGTTAGACACCCTAAGCTTCAGCATTATTTGTCATCAGCATTTAATTATCCACGGTGTCAATTTAATTCTTTTTATAAAATTTTTTTTCTTTATTGATTTTAGAGAGAGAAGAAGGGAGAGGGAGAGAGAGATAGAAACATAGATAAAAGAGAACATTGATCGGCTGCCTCCTGTATGCCCCTCACTGGGAATTTGGCCCACAACCTGGGCATGTGCCCTGACAGGGAATCGAACCGACGACCTCTTGGTGCATGGGTCAACGCTCAACCACTGAGCCACACTGGCTGGGAAATCAATTTAATTCTTTAGCACAGATTTTAATCTATATTTGCTGTTCTTTTTTATTCATTTTATATTTCTTTCTCACTTATCCTTCTGAGTGTCTGCCTCATGGTCTCATCTTTTGGCTATCTATTCTTGTTTCATGAAGACCAACTCTTTTTAATCATTTTAAGGATGTCAAGAACTTTTCTAAACTTATTTTCTAATTTACATATAATTTTTAAAAATAAGAGCTCTATCGAGTCTCAGCTTTGCTAACGGACAAGGTATATGGCTTGGCTCCATGAACAGCTGAGAAAATCTCATCCGACCTCCAGCTAGAGTGTGGACCAGCATGTACAGCTCTTCCAGCATGGCTCTGCTGAGCTGGGGGGTCTTGTCTCTTACCAACTCTCTCTGGTTTTCTGACTGTCTGAACAGAGGAAGTATTCTACATACCATGTACTGAAAACAGAAATATTCCAACTCCATTCATTTTTCTTAATCTACCATTCAACAGATATTTATGGAATGCTGGTTCTTGTTGGGTAATAACCTATCCTCGGTGCTAGGGAAGACAAGGGCAAGAAAGTTAGTCTACATCCCTGCACTCATGGAACTTACATGTGTGAGCTGCAAGTAGACAACACATAATTAAACACATTAATAAAATCATTTCAAATAATGTTGTGTCACATGAGGAAAAGAAAATAGAGATTCAGAATACAACATTTTTTTTATTTTTTTATTTTCCTTTCTTTTTCCTTCTTTCCTTTTCCTTTTTAAAAAGATATTCTTGGCATATAAAATATTTTGAAAATAAAATGAAGCAATGCAGAAATCAATATTTTTTTATCTGGTTCAAAGCCTTTAAATTATTTATTAAAACTGTTTGTTTACCTCTGGCAGAAGAACCTTCTACCATATGTCAATATTTTAAGAACAACATTGGAAAAAAACTGTTGCTTTTCAATGGTTTTTCTCCCTAGTTAAATTTAGTGGAAAAGAATTCTAGAGCAAAGGCAGAAAAATACCAGCGAAGGACGTGCTGTCCTCTGGACAGAGAACAGGAGTTACTGATGACCCGCTGAAGGCTTGCATACCTCCACCTCCCCTCTTCCACTTCCTCTTCGTGATACCTAAGATTGCTGGTCATTGTGCTGGTCCAGAAGAAAGTGAACTGGTCTAAAACACATGGAAACTGAACCTACAAATTCAGCTTCGTGGGCACCATTTTGGGGAAGAACATACTTATGGGTTCTCTTAATTGCTAAGTTTTTAATATTCTACCCAATAAAGAATATTTTTTTAAATAAAGTATGGCTCTAGTGATATCCAGTTGAGAGGTTGCCAGGGCTCCCTGGCCAAGAGCCTGGAACCAGACTGTGAGTAATAAGGTAGAAGGGACTTATTCTGGCACTGGGAAGAGCCTTGCTGAGAAGCTGGTGGAAGAGGATAATGGAGGAGACTAATGGAAAGGAGGAAGGAACCACTTAGGGAATCCTGGAGAGGGGAGGAGACTGAGAGCTCAGAAAGGCTTTTGATAGGAAAGGTGGTCTTTTAAATGTTTATCTCATTTACACCAAATTTCTAAGTCTTTTGAGGTTTGCCTGTCATTAAGTTTCATAAGTATATTATTATATTTTCCTAAATGTAGGCTATTTGTCACCTTAAAAATTGCTGGCCTTGCTTGTAGAAAAGAATGAAGAGCAGCTGCCCAAGTGAGCGACCTCATTTGCTCTGTGTGGAAGTGTGTCCATTAAATGGCTACTTTCAAATGAATCTCATAATTCACAGATATTGCTGCTTTATGATTTATAAGCCAAATCACCCATTAGAGGAATGAGTCTTCAATGGACAGATAAGACAATTTATTGTCTATAAAATTTGGTGCTCCTTTATTGAGTTAATAAGTTGCAGCTTTTATCAGGGAGTATATTCCTGCATGTGGCCATAAATCTGAACAGAATGTCAGTTCCTTTCCAGTTTTGCCCAGTGGTCCTCCACATTCCTGCATTTTATCAGTACTTGTAGTGTTCTCGGGCTGTGTTCAGACATACAGTAAGGTTAGCTCTGCCTTACCTTGTGGATGCATATGAATACATACCTATGGATATGATGGATGCGTGAACTAGGCACTTGTCTATTTTCTGCAATTTGAGAAGCTCTAAGAAAGCCCTTCTTCCCAAGACCATTTCACTGGCGGGTATCTGGGGATCTCTTTGACCTCACTATTTTTAAAAATGCAAAATCTTCTTAGTAAATTAATATAGTAATCTCCTAATCCTTTAGCTGAGATTGATTTCATCATATGGATTTTAAGTTAGCAAACATCTATTGGCCACATTTTATGTTTGAAATACAAAGTTATTTACTTTGTGTTTCATAAACATAAATAGTTATCCTTGAAACTGAATAACTCTTAGACAACCAGACTGTGAGTTTCTTAAAGGTGGAGTGTCTTATATAGAGTGATAGAATTAATGAATAGTATTTATTGAATAAATATTATACATTACTGAATGATTCTATTAGATTCTGCATGCACACAAATATCTCTGACCCATACAGAACATTGTAAGCAGCATGAGAATACTAAAAATGGTTTGGCAGAAAAAAGAGTCAGAAGATAATTAATAGAGGCTTCATAGAGGATATTTGATATGCCTTGACTGTTGGGTAAGATAAATCTTATGGGAAAGAGTCATGGAATTTCTATTAGCATAAATAGTAAAGACCTAAACCCAGAGATTAAAAAGAAATCTGTAGATCCCACTTGGGAAATTAACTAGGGCCTCTAGTAAACCATGAGCCAGGAAGACGGAAACGAGGCTTCTGACCATGATGGAGTCCTATGAATGAATACCTTGTAAGGAACATGGACATTACTCTTAACATAAACAATACAGATCTATTTCATCATAGTAACAAAATGACATTAGAGGGCACCTGAGATGAAGAGGAAATACAAAATGGTTTGGGGACAAAAGCTAAGTCTTCTCTACAGCATAAGTTGATAAAATTAGCCTAGAGCTCAACGAATCCAGGAAGACTGTTGCATAAGTTGTTTGAATGCTGATTGTCTACAGAAAAAAATATTTCTGTGTCAAATTTACTTTTTCACCAAAATCCAATGCCCTGCTTTGCTTGGTCTTCTGGTACTTTTGTGAGATAAGGCAGTTGGTAAACATATTCAGATGGTCCAGTGAAAAATATGGGACTTCCTTGGTGTAGAACTTATACGCAGTGGAGAAGGAGAAAAAACCCCACAGAATTTATTTATGTGAGAATAGTCAATTGGAGGAAGTGTTCTTCAAACATAAAGCAAACACTCTGCAAAAGAATCTGTGATTATATCTTAAATACTTCATTGTTAATTCTGCTCCCTGTGTCTTCTAAAATCTCAGTTAAATGCTTTGAAATCTGGCCATATTGTGAAAAAGCAGGAACACCCGCTCAGTTGATTCTTGCTCTTACAAATTCTAAGTGGTACTCGGGGTTTAAGATGCACCATTCTCATAGATTTTCACTGCTAGTCACATGATCTCTGTTTGATTTCCTGTGATGGAGACTTAGAAAGGGCTTCTTTTGTAAATCAGAGGGTAGATGCAAAATTCCCCCTTTAAAGGAGGCTGCTCAGCAGTACAAAGGATTGAGTTCAATGTTTTGGAACTTGGCCCCCTTTTTTCCATACAGATAATTATTAGAGGGTTATTAGAAGCAATTAAAAGGAAAGGCAATTTTGAGGAGACTGTGGACAAATCTGCCTTCATTTTAATTTGAATGTTGAAGCATTCACAGTTTGTTGTGTGTTCCTGAATAAAGATTCAACCCTTTATCTTTTTGTTAAAATGTTCTTCAATAATATATGATTATGCAGATGGATAGCAGGAAAGCATGTATTACCGTCAGTCGTTTTGCAATTGTTCTCCTTTCTAACAAATGTAAAGTCTCTTTCATTATGAAACCATAATAAGGATGTGGCTTTTGAATTGCTTAAGGTCTACATGTGCGTACCTTGTATTTTAGCCATTCAAATAAAGAAGAACCAAACCCAGGACTATTACCCAATTATTTTTGGAATAAGTCAAAACTTATGGAAAAATGATGACAGATAACCTATGTCACTATATTTATTTTATATTTTAGCTGAATGTTTTCAATTCAGTTAACATAAAAATACTTTTAAAAATTGCATATCTGCAATATATATCGTCCAGACATGTGAGCCATTTTCAATAGGTCAATTTATATAGGCTATTTTCTAAGAATGTTGCAAAGAATATAACCTCCATAACCCTAGGAAATAGGCAGAGTAATATATGAAAGTGATGTTTAATTTCATTTTGTCTAAAAAATCTCCTCTGACTAGGACAAGTCTTGTCAACTGTTGCTAATCATTTTTACTCTTACAGTATTTAAAAAATGTTTTTTGCAAAGGAGGAAAATGTTTTCTGTCAAGCTTCATGGAGTCCTGCCTTGTGCATTTTCAGTTTAACATTCAGCCAGAGACTCAAGTGGACTCCTTTGCAAATTCGTGAAGCTTCTTCTCAATGCAGCTCCCTCATCTACGTTACTCTGCCTGGAACATTCCCCCAGTGCCTGCTCCCCTAAACTCTCAGTTCTATTTCTTCAGCTCTCGGTTTGGCCTCTCCTGTCCAATGCAGTGATTTGGATAATGATCCCAGCAGAAAGCTGAGGTGAATGTGGAGAGCATCTTCTGTGTTTCTCTGTGTCAGTGATCACAGCCCCGAGCTATCTGTTGCCCTAAGCTTGAAAAGAAAGGCACATATGTTTGTCCACTCTTATTGTTTACAGTGAGAATGTAACACAAGAGGACTATTATTTTCATAACTTGTCCTTATAACTGTCATTCTGTTTGGGACCTGAATGTTTCTAGTTTGCTTATGTGGTCTCAAATACTTTTCCATTTGTTTGTTACTTGTCAGGTTGAGGAAGTCTCACATCATGGCATTGACGATGTTTCTTTGCCAACCTCACTGGGTTAATAGTTGTGTCTCTTGATAGATGCAGATAATCATGGGCCCAGGATTCTGGTTTTTCTTTCTTGAAGATGTAAATGTCTATATAATGGATTGTATCTCCTTTCTCTTAAATTTACCAATTACTTCCTCTACATTTTTGTGTATTTATTTTTTATACCAAACTCGCCCACCTGTTCTTGCCCGTGGGAAATAACTTCATACTAGGAAAGCTACTTCCTTTGACTGTAGGTATTTTATTCCCTAGGTAAGGATTAATTAACATTTGTAAATAATGCTCAAATTTTTAAAAAATGCAACAACAACAAAAAACCTTGGAAGAATTATTTCCTGCTTAGTGCTATTTTTTTCCATATTATTTTTGCTTATAATTTCTTCTGAGCCTAATATTTGTGATTGCTAATTTCATCGCAAACCAAATTCTCAGCCTCTTTTTGACTAGTGTAATAAGAAGTGAACTAATCAGGGATTTAGGGACCAGAGTTCTACCATGACTCTGCTCCTGACTAGCTAGCTATATGATATTTAGAAAATTACTTCACTTATTTGGTCTTAGTGCCCAAATCCTTAATAGGCTAGATGCTCTCAAATGTCTCTTTCAACTCTGAATTCTATCTTAGATCTTAAAGGTCCCTTAAATGACTCTCTTTTCCCAAGCTAGCTAACTCAGACTCTGAAAGAAATCATAGTTATTAAATATGGCCTTTTAGATAGTCAACAAAGGACAAAATGTAGTAATAAGTTTGTAAGCATTTAGGAAGTATTAAAAGTGCTTTAGTAATATAATTTTCCAAAGTAGTTATTATTATTTGAGGAGGGCAGAATAGAGTCTTATTTATTTCTTATGTTCCTGTGGTATCTTATACATGGTAGATGTTGAATTCTTTCTTAGTTTCATATTTCTGGAAAAGAAAAATGAAGGCTGTAATCCTTTCCTATGTTAAGAAATAGATATGGCTCTCCTCTTTTCAAAATGTAGCCTCTTTCTGTGACTGTCTCACTGCCCGTTTAAGCCATTTCATCTGGGTTGTAAATGAGTCAGTCCTGTCTTAGGCCGACACCGTGACTGACCCTGGCACCGAGGAAATCTGGCGTTCGTGCATGTGTGCATTTGCAGCTGTGTGCTGGGTGAAGCCTGCACCGGGTTCTGGGAATGAAAACACTGTTGGGATACTGATATTTGTACTACAAGAGCTCCAGTTCCAGTGGAGGAGATTGACAGGGCAGCCAGTAATTACAAAACCAGGTGATCAGTGCACAAGAGACTAGGGAACCAAAGACAAGAAATCAAATTTAGGAAATTTGAATGGGTTTATCATTTCAAGATTGGAGTTTCCTATCAGCACTGTCTTCTCTCCAACCTCTTTCCTGTCTCAGAATCTCTGCTCAGTTTGCACCTGGTGACTAGAATTCTCTTTCTCCGTCTTTTACTTGGTTGACTCCTTCCCACCGTCCAAGTTTCAGCTCAAATGTCACTTTTTAAGGCCATCCCTCATCCAAATTAGTCTCACCTCCATAGTTTAATTTCTCTAATACTTTACTTTTTTTTTTATGTATTTACCATTATCCATGACTAACTTATTGTGTCATTGTTTATGGTCTCCCTAAATGGTAGGAACCTGACTATTTGGATCCCTATGACTTAGATTATCCTTGGCTCATAGCAGCCACTCAAAGAACATTTGTTGATTGATGGAAAGGCTGAATGAATGAAGTAATCAGAGACTAAATGTTTCTGCTTCCACCTATCCCTCCTCCCCAAAATGTTGGGCTATTAGTACAAAAATATTACCCTAAGTATTCCATGTTTATTAATTCAGAAAATATTGAGTCAAGTTTTGTTCTAGGTTAGAGTTCATGATGTATAATAAAGAATATCCTTGTTTAGAAAAGGCATTGTTTATTTTTTGTTTGTTTGTTTCTATAGATGGTCAGTGAGCTTGAACTATACGAAATAGTAAGTCTCAAAATAATTCATTTAAATGTAAACATATACGATATACACAGTTGTGATTATAGTATTACCAGCAGCATAATCTGGTGTGATGGATTAGATAACTGAAAGACATATTCACTCACCTCTCTCCTTGCTCTAGTAATTTCCTGTTTCTTGACTTGGGGATCAGCTACATTACTTGTTCAGGCTGATAAAACCTTAGAAAACCTAACACAAGAAAGATTTTAAGTTTGTTGTCTAGTTGGGCTTGTTCTCCTATGCTCTGCCATTACCACAAGTAAAGCATCCCCAAATAGCTGCTGCTCCTATACCCCCAGACCATGCCCATGATGAAGACATAAGGAGCAAACCTGAGCCTGATGCATGGCAAGGCCAGCTTGAAGCATTCCAGCAGAGCCCAGTCTAAATCAGCTGAGCCCATCCCACCTACAGATACGGGACTGACAATGAATGATTACAATATTAAGCCACTGATTTGGAGAGTGGTTTGTTATAGTTCATGAATAATCCATATACCTACCAAAATGTAAAAAATCAGCCTGATGCAAGCCACAAAGCACTGTTAAAATCTGGAATTAAGAAATTTAAATGTACATGTGGACCCTTGGTCTTATGCTATTGGATATATGGAAGTTATTTAGGAAAACATCAGATGAGTCTGTGAGCTAGAAAGTCACAAGAGGGGGATTTTATAGCATACTTATGCAATGACCTGGCTGGTTTGGCTCAGTTGATTGAGCATTGTCCTGTATACCAAAAAGCACATACCCGGGTTTCGGGCTCCATCCCCAATAGGAGGCATGCAGGAGGCAGCTGATTGACATTGTGCTCTCACATCAATGTTTCTCTCTCTCTCCCTCTCCCTTCCTTTCTCTCTAAAAAGCAATACAAATAGTTTAAAAAATGATTACAGCATATTTATGCAAGAAAAGGAGCAAGTTCTGCCCTTGCTAGTCATATTTACTTTGTAATTTACAGCTAGTTAAGCATGTTATAGAATAACTTTGGGTCACCTTGTGGTTTTTATCTTCTTTGGTAAATAATGTCTTTAGAAAAAGATTGGGAGAAAATTATAACTCATATTAATTGAGCACTTTCTATGACAGGCACAGTTCCAGGAGTTCACCATTCATTTAGGACTCTATAAAGATATGAGACAGAGATGTTATTATAATTTAATAGATGAGGAATCTAAGGTACAGATTGCTTAAGTAATTTGTCAACAGTCATAGAGTGGGATGGTAGAATAGATGAAACTCCACCCAAGCAACATGGTTCCAGAATCCACATTCTTCTTTTTTAAAAAAATGTTTTTATTGATTTTTTAGAGAGAGAGGAAGGGAGAGATAGAAACATCTATGTGAGAGAGAAATATCGGTTGGCTGCCTCCTGCACGTCCCCCACTGGGGATCGAGCCTGCAACGCAGGCATGTGCCCTGACTGGGAATCAAACCAGGACCTCTCAGTCCATGGGATGACCCTCAATCCACTGATCCACACCAGCCGGGTAAGACTCTGCATTCTTAACCACAATGCAGTGTTGAATATTTCTGGCTTATGACTCATATATTACTCACATATGATACAGAAACATCTGGCTTCTCATTCCTATTTCCTTCAAAAATTCCAAATAGCTCAAAATTGATTTTAAATACTATAGTTTCAGCAATTTGAATTTTGTTAAATGCAGGTGTTCTGAGCATATCCCCTTGCATTGAGTATTTGTGGACTGCCTGCTTGGGCTCCTTCTGTTCAGCAGGATGTCAAAGATCAGCACAAAGGAGATGGAAAAGGAAATGCTGGTTTAAAAATAATAATACTAATAATAGCAATAATGTGAATGCACCAGTTTACTAATGAAAATGGCATATTTAAAATTATTTTTGAAAAGAAAGAAAGAAAAAAAAGGGTCTCCAAAGCCATTACTTTTCATTAGTGAATAAGTACAGCTGTTTTTTAATCTATAAACGTATGTATTAAAGAGAGTACCTATTACATAATTGGGTGTTCTTTGTCCTGAATGCTAAAGTAATAATTGGTGCTTCATTTTAACAGCAGTGCAAAGAGAGGCTTTTTAAATTGACTGCTGTGAATTTTAGGTTATGCAGATATTGGAAATTTTAGCTTTAACGGATCCACTTTTTACTTAGTGATGGCTAAGTCCGTGGGAGCAAATAAGATATAAAATGAACAAGTCCTAGTCCTGAACACCTCACCCAATGAGAACACATTTAATATTCATGATGTTCCCTTCAGATCAATTTCTTTTAGTCTTTTTATACAATCACAGAATTTCAGAGACGGAAGAGACTTTCATGTCATCTGTTCGAGTCTTGAATGTCCTCTGATGGAGGAGTGCACCATATCTGGGGTATGCCCAATCTGATGCCTTTACTTGCCTATCTCAAAATTAACATGTCCCAAAACAAACTCTTGACTTTCCCATTGTTGTTAATGTCACTACCACCCACCTGTTGCTCCAGTCATAAATAAATGATATTCCTGCTCACCCTCTTCATCCTCCACATCTAGTTGACCCCCAAGTAATTCTAAGTTGGACTCCAACTATCTTTTTACTGTCCTTTCTTCCCCATGTGTCACAAACTGAGTCCCAGGCATCATAATCTGTCATCCCTACAGATACAACACCCTCTGAATAATTTCCCTGGCTGTGTCCTTGCACTTTTTAAATCTCTACTCCTGCCCGGCTGGTGTGGCTCAGTGGTTGAGCATTGACCCATGCACCAAGAAGTTGCTAGTTTGATTCCCAGTCAGGGCACATGCCCAGGTTGTGGGCAAAATCCCCAGTGGGGGATATGCAGGAGGCGGCCAATCAATGTTCTCTCTCATCGATATTTCTATCTCTCTCTCCCTCTCCCTTCCTCTCTCTCTAAAATCAATAAAGAAAAAAAAAATTAGTAAATCTCTACTCCTTATTATGCTAAGCAAAATAAGCCAATCAGAGAAAGACAAGTACCACATGATCTCACTTATTTGTGGAACATAATGAACAAAATAATCTATCCACCAAAAGAGATCCAGAATCATTAAGTAGGGAACGGACTGACAAACCTAAGAGGAATGGGGGTAGAAGGGAAGGGAAGAGATAAACCAAAGAACTTACATGCATATATGCACAACCAATCGACATGGACACTAGGCTGGGGAAGGTAGGAGGGGGGTGGAACTGGAAAGGGAAGGTCAATGGGGAAAAAGGGGGACACCTGTAATACTTTCAACAACAACAACAAAAATAAGTAAATAAATAAATAAATAAATAAATAAATAAATAAATAAATCTCTACTCCTATCAAGTTGGAGTGGATTTTTTCTTTGATGTAAGTTAGATCCTTTATTTCCTTCTGTAAAACCCTTCTCCCTTCAATAGATTCATACAGTGGATAGAAAAAAAGGCACAGGGGGTGTGGTGGGGGGCATCTGTAATCCTTTCAATGACAAAAAAGAAAAAGAAAGAACCATAAACTTTGTCCCTGCATCCTTTGCTGTCCTCATCTCTTTGCACAGTGCTCATCCATGATGACCTTCTTTGATTTCTTTATATATCAATCTCATTCCCACCTTAGGAATTAAATGGTATAATACCTGGAAATCACTTTGAATTATGCCTAGCAAATAGCACGTAATAGGCACACACTGTTGATTCTATGCCCTCCTGTTTTAGAATTTGAGAGCAGGGCTGTATCTATTTTCTTCAACAGCTCATAGAGCGCAATACTTAAAAAATGTGGTATGTGCATTTTACATTTTTAAAATATATGTTAAATGAAATCTGTATTTAGAGAGTTCTAGCCTTTAAACATTCAAACTAAGTTATATTCCCTTAAATAGTTATAGTTATAGTTATAGTTATAGTTATAGTTATAGTTATAGTTATAGTTATAGTTGTTATAGTTATAACTACCTTTACTGTTGCCCTCACAACTTAACATTGAATTCATCATTAAGTTTCTTGCAAAAATATTGAATTTAAATTATTTCAGAGGCTAAATATTCATTATTCTTACCTAAATATATGATAACTAAGCATTTAAAATTTCCTCCAGCCCTGGACGGTTTGGCTCAGTGGTTAGAGCATCGGCCCACGGACCAATGAGTCGCGGGTTTGATTCCGGTCAAGGGCACGCACCTCGGTTGTGGTTCATCCCCGGCCCTGGTGGGGTCATGCAGTTGGCAACCAGTCGATGTGGCTTTATCACATCGATGTTTCTCTGTCTCTGTCTCTCTCTCCCTCCCTCCCACTCTATCTAATAATAAGTAGAAAAATATCCTTGGGTGAGGAATAAAAAAAAAATTCCTCCAAATTTCCAGAAGTTGTGTAGTCTAAGAAACTTAATATACAAAGGTACAAAATGGAAAAGAGCTAAATGAAGATGCACTTTTTAAATTTATCAAATGAGATGAACCAAAGGACTTATATGCATGTATGCATAACCAATGGATATAGACAACAATGCTAGGGGGGTGGGGTGGCGGCATGGGGAGGAGGGGGTCTAAGGGGGAAAAAGGAGAAACATCTGTAACAAAAAAATTAATACAAGTTGGAGAAAAAAAAAATTAGTAGAAACTCAAAATAAATAAATAAATAAATTTACCAAATGATACTTTGCTTTAAGAGTTTCACTTTTAAATAGCGTGATGCTACAACATAGCATCTCTACTTGCTTATTTGTTAGAAACTTAATTCATTGATAAAATTTTATCTATAAACTAAATCAAAGTACTCCTGTTTCATTAATACAGTAAATTCAAGTTCATCAATGAATCACTGGAATCTCTGTAAGAATACTTTTTTTTTTTAGATTTTGTCATTGTGTCAGCAGAGAAGTACATTTTCAGTTAAGCTTTCAATGTACTGACTCAAAGGACTTCATGCTCAGATATAGGGAAGGAACAGGAAGATTGAAAAGCTCGGTTGTTAACAAGTTATTGCTGAAAGGGATTTGAAAATCGGCTTTAAAAAACCTGACAACTGACATTGATGGCCTCTGTTGGTTACCAAAAAAACCTCACAAAATAATGAAAAGTCCTGACAGAATGTGCTTCTCCTGAAAACATGCCTAGAACCTACCAGCCTCTTGTATAGATTTTTGAGAAATAGTAAAGAACCTTAAAGGAAAAGATTGTTAAATGGCAGGCATATTATCCCTAGGGGAAACATAATGAAAATTAAGTATTTTAGTGACGTATAAACACTAAATGAGATGGTGAGATAGACAATTATTCTTTATGTTTGATTAGTGTAGACAGGTAATCCAATAATTTATAGAAGAAAAAGAGTACCACTTCAGAGGTTTAGAATGAAATATTTGCTCACCTAATCTTGATTATTGTTTTAATTTTGGTATAAAGCCATTGGCTGTTGGCCAAGAAAGTATCTTTTTAATGGAAAAAGATGATATTACTATAATTATAATTATTATTTATTTATTTAAATAAGGGTTTGTAGACTCTTCCCCGAATTTTGGCTGGTGCAACCCCCCTGGCATATTCTACATTTTATTACTTTATTTAACAATTTGGCATAGAATTATTTACCACCTTTACAAGGGTCTTAAAATACACACACAAAATCATAATACTTAAACTAGCTCAACTCATAAATCAAACTATTTATGGCTATTTGTGTAGGTTTAATATTCTGACTCTATCTCTCTTCTGCAGGCCTATCAGAGCTATTTTTAAAATAGATTTTATTATGTTGCTCTTTTTTCCCCAAAAACACTCAGTTTCCCATGGTACCCAGCATGAAGTGTGAGCGTCCTAGCCTACTGTGCCACCCCCTTGATAGTGGTGACCTAGCCTGTGTTTACAACGTAGTTTTAGCTTCTCAGCTTTGCATCCTCTCCTAGAGCCTCATCCTCCAGGCATGTGTCCCCCTTATGTAGGTTATGGATCCACACTATACCCTCCTTCTGACATGCATGCCCCTAAGTGGTCTAATTGGACAACTCTCACTCCAAGACCCACCTTAACAGTAACCTCCTCCCACTTGCTTTCCATGATAGGCAGAATAATATAAACAAACAAACAAGCAAACAATTAATAAAGATATCCATGTCCTAATCTCTAAAACCTGGGAGAATATTATCTTACATGCCAAAAGGGACTATGCAGATGTGGTTAGATTGAGGATTGGGGAGATTATCCCTGACTATCTGGGTGGGCTGATTTAGGGTCCTTATATGGGAAAGACCCCTCACTGGGGATTGAGCCCACAACCTGGGCATGTGCCCTGACCGACAATCAAACCAGCAACCTCTTGGTGCATGGGTTGATGCTCAACCAGTGAGCCACGCCGGCTGGGCTGGCAGGGAAGTTAGAGAAGGAGATATGTATAATGATAGAATAAGAGGTCAGAGTGATGCGATTCCTCACTCTGAAACGGAAGAGATTCCACAAACCAAGGAACACAGACAGTCAGTAGAATCTGGAAAAGGAGAAGAATAGATTTTGTTGTTGCCTGCAGAAGGAATACAACCCTGTTAATGCCTTGTTTTTATCCCAGTGAGACCCATTTTGGAGTTCTTACCTCTATAACTGTATTATAAATTATATAATATACAAATAATGTCATTTATATAATAAATGGTATAAATACATGATAAATGTGTATTGTCTTAAGCCACCAACTTTGTGAGAATTTCTTAGAGCAGAAGTTAAAAAACTAATACATATGTTAGTACCTGGAAGTGTGGTTCTGATGTACAAATACATAAAAATGTGGAATGAACTTGGAACTGAGCAATGGACAGAGGCTGAAAGGATTTTTAAGGAGCATGATAGAAAAAGCCTAGATTGCCTTGAATGTACTCTTAGTAGAAATGTGGGTGTTAATGACTCTCCCAGTGAGGGACTCAGAGGAATGTGAGCGGAGCCTGTCAGAGGAAACATGTGTTGTCTGTCTTAGAGAATACCTGTCATCATGAACAGACAGTTAGTAAAAGTAAGGATGTGCAGGAGACTCTGGTGAAGGCGCAAATGGAAATGAAGAACATGTTATTGGAAAGTGAAGGAGGGAGGATTCTTATTGTATAGTGGCCGGTAACTTGGCCGAACTGCAGTTATATGAAAAGGAAAACTTGTAAATTATAAACCTGGGCATGTGCCCTGACAAGGAATTTAACCAGAACCTCTCAGTCCATGGGACAATGCTCAATACACTGAGCCACACTGGCTGGGCTATTTTATACTTTTATTTATTAAATTTTTTTATTAAAAATTTTTTTCTTTGTTGATATTAGAGAGAGGAAGGGAGAGGGAGAAAGATAGAAACATCGAGAGAGAACATCAATTGGCCGCCTTCTGCATGCCCCCCACTGGGGATCGGGCTCACACCCTAGGCATGTGCCCTGACCAGGAATCGAACCGGTGACCTCTTCGTGCAGGGGTCAACCACTGAGCCACACTGGCCGGGCATAAAGAGCTTTCACTAGTTGTTTTAGTTGCTTTGCTTCTGTAGTGTGCACATGCGCATGTGGGTGTGGGTATGTAGTTCTGATATTTAGAACTACAAAGCTTTCATTATTATTCTAGAAATTGATTTTATGTTTTACTTAAAAAATACACTTATTTTTCAAGTATAATATTCATACATGAAAGCACACAAAATGTCACAGCTCAGTGAATTTTCACAAAGTGGGAACACCCATTAATCATTGCTGAGGTAGGCAAATTGAATATCTGCAGCACCCATGAAATCTCCTTATGTCCTCTCCCAGGTGCAGCCACACTTCATTCTTTAAAAAAGCTATGCTTCTGGCTTTTAAAACTATAGATTATGTTTGCCTGTTTGGAACTGTATATAATTTAAATCATATAGAAGTTACTCATTTGTTTTTAATCAACATTGTATTTATGAAAGTCATCGATTTTACTGCACAGAGAAGTTTGCTTATTCTCATTGCTCTGTAATATTCACTGTGTGATTATAACATCATGTATCTCTTTTGCTTTGATCAATATTTAAGTTGATTATAGTTATTGGCTACTAGAAACACATATGCTGTAAACACTCTTGTTCATGTCTGATGATGCACATATGTACACATTTCAGTGGTGTAAAACAAAGAGTAAAGTTTTTTTGCATAGTGTACACCTATATTCAGGTATAGGTTTTCTGTATAATTTGCGGATAACTTTAATCAATTAAAGTAAATACTATTTAAAGTAAAATCATGACTTTTCTTTACCTCCATTTGCTTAGAAGTTTGAATTTCTAGCGTCCAAATATTTGGAGATAGATTAGTTATTAAAAATTTTTTTAAATTTACAGTGCCCAGAGAATGTGGACTATGTATTATTTTTTTGAAATGTGCTGACACTAGCCTTATTGACTAGTTCAGGTTAATTTTAAAATTTTAATTATTGTAAAAATTAATTCTATGTATGCCATAGAAACAGGTTCTCTTTTGTTGAACATAAGACTGTGTATGTGCTCATTAGATCAACTATGTTAATTGTGCTAAAATTTTCTGAATTTCTACCACATTTTATTAGCTTGATCTATTAATAATTGAGAGAAGTGTGTTAAACAAAAAAAAAAAGAGGAATCCATACAGAGAAGGTAGATTTAAAAAAATTAATTTACAGTATATTTTGATGCTATGTTATTTAGTATATAGAGTTAGAATTTTGTATCTTCTAGGTATACTGACTCTCCTTATTCCTGGTAATAACTTATAACCAAAAGTAAATTGTTATCTTATGTTAATAGAACAACCTATGCTTTGCTTTGGTTAGTTAGTTATTTAATCTCCTTTATTATCTTTTTACATTTAATCCTCATCTTTTAGGTGGATCTATTACAAACAAGATATAACTGTTTATGAATTGTATTTGTTGTTTTTTTCCAATTGAAAATCCACCTTTTTTACCTGTTGAATTTAGTTGTAATTGCTGATATATTTGGAATTAATGCCATCATCTTATTTTGTGCTTGCTATTCATTCTACCTTTTCAGTGTTTTACCTCCAACCTAATTTCCTGCCTTCTGTTGGAGAGTTTAGGAGTTGATTTCTTAAAGAGTATTTAATTTTGTTTTTACCATTTTTTCAAGAGTAGGAGCTTTGACCCCTTTCCTTTTAACCATTTTATATCACTTTGTTTTTGGAATTTCTGATAGCATTGAGCTAGGTTTTTTAATCTAGTTTTAGAATAATTGTCTTTTAAAAGCAAAGTTTAATCCATTTGTGGATTTAATATTAGTTTAATACTCTGGCCTGTGTGTGTGCAAGTGTGTGTGTTACTATCAGGTTTATTTTTTTATAAGGATTCAGAGTTCCCTAGATTTTGAAAATATATTTAAATATTGACTTCCAATGGCATTTCTTTTTGCATTCTAGTTTTCATTAATCTTAGGACAGCTTTATAAAATAATTTCTGTGCTTTTGGATCTTGTACTATATAGGTTATGTAAAGTCAGACATTATACAAGCGATTGTGACTTTCTCCAATGTTTTTCAATCCTAATTCCTACACTGACATCAAGTGTCCTCATTCTGGTGGGCAACACTTTAAGCCCCACCCCACTGGATTCTGTAGTCCATCAAGGCTCCTAGCTTTATGCTAGGATGTCAGCTTCAACACCCTGACTTCATGGTTCATGAAACCATCTGTCACACCACAGATGGATATTAGAACCCATTTTCAGTTCTCTAGGGCCTCCTTCATGGAGGCCAAACCCTTGTGGGCTGCTGTTCCATTACTTCAGTCTCATTGTTTGGATTCTACTCCTCTCACCATTTCTAGTTCTTGGGAATTAGTTTTTGTTATTTGATTATATTTTATTCTGTATTTCTAGATAATTGTAGTAAGAGTGATATATGTGTCAACTTACTTGACCTCATTTTGGGACATCTGAGCAATTTTTAAAAATACTTCTTTTAATGAAAAAAAGTCAGGAGTAGTTTGAACAGTTAGGATGATATAAATTAGAGAGTAGAATAATTTGCATTGGGTTTGTTAAGATGGTTTATTTATGAAGTTACTAAATCATTGGCATAGCTTTTGAAAAGCCACAGATTGCTGTGCTTTGACCTTTTGTTCATGTGAGAAAAATAAACCAGTTTAATAAAAATAAATGCAAAATATCCTGACAGCTTGGGTGGCATCTCAGAGTATAAGACAGCAGCATTGGAAAATTAGCTCTCTGTATGTGTACTGCTAACTTTCCCATTGCTGTGGACAGCAATCATATGCTCATTTCTTAGTTCGTTCTCTCTTCCTCCTTCTGTTCTTTTCTTCCTTCCTTTCTTCCACAAATATTTATTGAGGGCACAGAGTTATATTATCTATAGCACTGATGAATTACTTTTATTGCCTAGGGCCTCTCATCTGGGAGTTCCACTTTAATCATCCAATGACCCTGCAATGCAAGAAATTGCCCAAACACAATTTCTGAGAATAACTCAAGATCTTCATAACTCAGTCATTCTCTACTTTCATCTTATAAACCTCTCACTGATTATTACTCATGATACCTATTTCCCTGCCTTCATGTATACTTATAGATCTTTTTCACAGGTGACATTACATCAAATGGGCACCTACTGTCTTCCATCAAGGAGTGTACGGAGGTGTCACTTCCAGTCCATGGTCTCTAAGTGGAGCCCTCATTTCAACCCCAGGACTGCTTTAGAACCAGTGGTCACTGAAAGATAAATAGCAGTGGAAATTTTAGTGATGAGGTGGAGCCTGTCAAATAAGCTCACTTTTAACTCCAGTGGTGTCAAAAGCTAAAGCTTCAAATTCCATTCAACCCTTGAAGCATTTAAGCCCCAAATGGGTCAGTTGTGACCTAGTCTTTGTGGAATCCTATAGCCAATATCTTTCTATGACACAAGATGATTTTGGAGCCGTATCGAGTTCCTTCTGAACATAATTTTAAGAATTTTCTCAGTGGCACTTGGGGTATCTCTGTGACTTGAACAGTAAGGTATTTCTGGGCTCATAATTGCATAGAAAATGGGGTATGTTGCATGAGGTACAAGTAAGAGCTGTGACTTGCCCTAAGCTCTGTTGACCTTACTGATTTCTTCAGGGTCACTTATCAGTCTAGATAATTAAAATGAGACCACCTTCTCATTAAAACATTTTTTTTTTCCCTAACAAGAGCTATAGAAATACTGAAAACACTTACAAATTTAAGATATCTTAGAGAATATCAAATATATGGTAGACAGCTGAAAAACAGAAAAAAAACTATTCAATTATTTTATATTATGATAAATGTAAATAAAGATGTTTGGGCTTATATTTCTGTGGCAAGTGGATAATGTTCAGCCACAGCTGCTTCTTCCTACCTCAGGGCCTTTGTAGGAGCTGCCTAAAATCCCCTCTCTCTGATGTTCATGTGGTTCATGTCTTTACACAGCTCAGGGCTCAGTTTAAGAGCCATCTTTTCAGAGATGCTTCCCTGACTGCCCAGTGCTCTCCCTGGTCACCTGATGTGAAATGCACACCTCTTCATCCCTATCACATGATTCTTTTAAAAACCATCTACCTAATCTGCATCACCATGGGATAATTCTTTATTATTTGCCACTTTAATATCTCTTTTTCCCCTCACTCTACATATGCATTTACATGCCTGGTCATATTAGCTGTATAGCAGGCACTGTACATTTACCTTGCTGAGTAGTACTGGATAGTTTGTATTTCTAAAACTATTCTTGAGCTAGTTCTTGGAGGAGGTGAAGTTACTTAGAAATAAGGTGGTCCTTTTGCATATTGCTTTTAGCTTTGCTAGACAAGACCAGAGTCACATTTAGTCTAGGACTGGTTTTTCCCAACTATTGAGACAAGACCCTTCTTAGGGATGTAGCCAATTCCTTGTGAAACATGAACTTTGCCATTCTGCCTACTAGAAATAACTACTATTCCCAACTCTTTGTGTACTCCAGGCACTATTCTCTCAAAGTCTCTTTGTTGGTTGTTTCCCAAGCCTTAGGAAATTTCATCACACGTGTGGGCTCTGTAACATTCAAATGAATACTTTAGGGAGAAGTGCTGTAGGCTGTTCACTCTTTGTACCTCTCCCCACTCCAGTATTTTGCCTTGTGAACTCTGGCCAACCTTGGTTTCTCCTGACTCCCAGCACCATCCACTTGACTCAGTGAATCCACTGGACTGTGCCTGAGTCATTTCTTCCCACTCCTCCTCATGCTGTGCCATGATTTGGAAACATCCAGACAGTAAGCTAAAAAATTATAGGGCTCGCCTGACAGAGATCACGGTCCTTCAATGCCTGATGTAAAGTGTCTTGAGACATTGTTTTATATGTTTTGTCCCTTGTTTTAGTTGCTTCATACTGAAGAGTAAATTTGGTACTTGTTACTCTGTCTTGGCTGGAAGTGGAAACCCAACTTATGGAAAGCCAACTTATGAATTTAAATGAGTTGTATTCATTTATGTATTTTCATAATACATAAATGTATGTATTATGAAATACATACATTTGTATTTCATGCATACATTTGTATCCTACTTGGCCCTAAATAGGATAGGGCCAGTGAATGTTTATTCATTAAAGAATGCAAAAAATTAGAGTCAGCTAATGATTCAAAAGTGTACTCTAAATGAACTACATGAAATGTAAAATCAAAGTACCATACGTATATATGGTATTTTTGTATTCATTTTCTTACATAATTAGAATAATTTAATAAGTCCTAGATACAACTTAACTCGTCACTTTATCACAAAGAACAACTCAAAGCTATGGGTCCTCAAGCATACATACATGTACATTTCTGACTCTAATGCAAAAGCTTAAATTGTTGTTCCAAAATTCAAGTAACTGCAGGATAAACTATAAATCTGTTTCTTTTAATAAATAGTATTTGTTAGGCTATGGGTATTACTGTCATTTTTTGGGGGGTGTTTTATAGTTTTTTATGCTTCTCATGTAATTATCTATTCTTGAGAAAAAAATGTAAAATGATCCAAATGTATAAACCATGTAACAATAGTTTTCAGAAAGAATAAACCTTTATTTTTTACATAATAGACCTTAATTTCTATTATAGATATTTTAGAAGCAAACAAAAATCATTTAAATCACATTTAGCTCATCTAATCAGAAGTTCACAACTAATCTCGAATTTCAGAGAAAATGTCACAGCACGTTATAGCGAGTATTATGCTGCTAAATGTTTAACAACTGACTCTGAAAAAATGAAACAAACAGAACAATAAAGCCTTGATCTGTAGTGTTTGCTCATTGCTATGGATTGAATTTTGCTCTCTAAAATGATGTGTTGAATTCCTGACCCCCAGCACCTCAGAATGGGGCCTTTTTTGGAAATGGAATTGTTACAAGTGTAATGAGTTAAGATGAAGTTAGACTGGAGTAGGCAGGCCTTTCATCCAGCATGACTGATGTCCTAATAAGTGGAGAAGTGACACAGGCAGAGACACACACAGTGGAATACGATGTGACAACAAAGGTAAGGATAGGACTGGTGCAGGCGCAAGCAAGCTATGGAGCGCCATGGATTGATGGCCACCACCAGAAGCTCGGAGAAGCAAGGGGTTCTCCCCAAAGTCTCAGAGACAGCACAGCCCTGCTGGCAGCCTGATTTCAGAACTATAAGAGAATAAACTTCTGTTGTTTTAAGCCATGAGATTGTGGTGCTTGGTTATGGAATCTGATATACCCGTAAAGTAGATACTCTCATTATGGCCATTTTCAATGTACCAACATGAGGCGACAACGCAGAGCTGGGAAAAGATGTTGGCAGTGGGCTCTGGCCAGCTGATAGGAGCCACCTCCTGCATACACTGATAATAGTATTCTACATAAATTTTCGAACACAAATTAGTTTACAGAGGTTTTTGTTTTTTTATTTTATCCATTAATTCATCTAACAAATATATAATGACTGCCTACCATGAGCCAAGAAGTGTTAAAAATTCTGGGATTATATAAATGAACGATAAAGATAAGAACCTCTCTGTTTATGTGGAGCTTTCATTTTACTGGAAAGATATAGAAAATACATTTATATGGAACAGCAGATAGTGATAAGTTTTAAAGAGAAAAAAGAGTAGAGAAGAGGAATAGAGAGAGAAGGGACACAGTTTTAAATAAATAAATAAAAACCTCCTGAGAATGTGATATTTCAGCAGACATGGAGGAAGTGAGAGAATGAACCATGTAAATGTGCAAATGAAGAGAATCCCAGAATTCCAGGCATAGGGAGTAGCCAGTGCAAAGAGCCTCAGGCCAGGTTATCTGTTCCTGGCCAATGAGGCAGGCCAGGTTATCTATTCCTGGCCAATGAGGCCGGACCAGAGCAAAGGTGAGAGAGGTAGTGGGATTGGAGTGTGTAGGGCCCTTAAAGCTCACTGAAAGGCTTTGGGTGAAGTGGAAAGGCATTAGCGGGTTTTCAGCAGAGGAGAGCCAGGATCTGATTTATGCTTTAATCAGAATCACTCCGGCTCCTTACTACATCTGTTTTCTAATGGGTCTCTTGCTTCCCTCAGTTGGTTTTTAACAATTATCTGGCATAATGCAGCCTCTCACTTGGATGGCATAGGGGCCTGAAAAATAAAGGTTCAACAGAGGTGAAACAGTCAGGGATTTAAAACAAAGTGCAAAGAATGATCATTTAGATCTGTAAAATTTTGCACTTAGGAACGAAGCCACCATAGCCTTCCAACAAAATGAAAGTCTCTACCTGATAGTCATGGCTTCATTTACCAAAAGCATTAAGGTGGGATTTCTGGGGAGGTCTCTTTTTTGAACTGTTGTAATACATCATCTTTACCTCAACAATTTCTACGACGCAAAGGCTAGAGAGATCTTCTAGAACAGTGCTTCTCAGACTCTCTTCTTCTTTTTTTTTTTTTAATTTTCCAATCTAGTATGAAGTTGTACTTTGGTAAAATACAATAAAGATAAATTACTAAGAAATCAAATACAGCATAGAGACATGCAGAATAAAAGCCCACATTTATATTATTAGATTCAACATAAAATCTCATTTCAGTAAAAATAATAAAAATAAAACAAAGGAGAAAAGAATTACAAAAGCTACACCCATTGTTATTTGAAAATGTGTGCCTAGGTGATTGGTAGAGAAAGTTCCTATCATACACATACATTTTATATGTTCTATAATTGTAAATAAACAAAAAATTGTAAGTGAAACAGGCATTCCCTGTGTTAAATGACTGTATGTGCGCTATTTACATATTGCACTATGATAAATGAGTTTATTTATCTAATCTGGGTTAGATTAACAATGATATCTGCATAAGGTTATGCGTATGTAAACTGCTTTGTTATTTTGTTTTCATAATATTCCTCATGGAATAATCAGCCTTACAGGAGTCTGCTGATAAAAGCAAAAGCAGAGATTTTACAAAAATTTCAGCAAGTATGTGCTATTCATTTTAAATTTTGACCCCAAGTTGCTGTATTTTCAGAAGTCGTCTGCAATAATTTATCAGTAGCTTGTTCCAGTAATTTATCCCATGAGGTTTATTTCAATTTAAACTATCTTTTAATGAAATAAATGGATTCTGGATACATTAATTTCTTATATGAGAATTTTTTAAATGAATAATATATTTAATAACATTCTATCTGCTAGGGGCTAAATTGCCCCCCCCCCCCATTCATATGTTGAAGTCTTAATCTCCAATGTGGCTATCTGGAGATAAGGCCTTTGAATAAGGTAATTAAGGTTAAATGAAGTGATAAGGTGGGACCCAGATCCAATAGGATTAGTGTCCTTATAAGAAAAAAACGAAGAGTTTGTTTTCTCTCTCTCACTGTGTGTGTGTGTGTGTGTGTGTGTGTGTGTAGGCACTGAGGATAGGCTTCTTAAGAACACAGTCTAGCCCTGGCCAGTTTGGCTCAGCGGTTAGAGCATCGGCCTGCGGTCCAGAGACCCGGGTTCGGTTCCCGCTAAGGGCATGTACTTCGGTTGCAGTTTGTCCCCGGCCCTGGTTGGTCGTGCGGGTGGCAGCCACTCGATGTGTCACCTTTGCATCGATGTTTCTCTCTCTCTCTTCCTCTCTCTCCCTCCCACTCTATCTGAACAAAAAATGAAAAAGTGTCCTCGGGTGAGGATAAAAAAAAAAAAAAAAAAAGAACACAGTCTGCAATCCAGGAAGAGAGCAGTCCCCAGAATCATTCCGTTGGAACCCTGATCTTGGACATCTCCAGAACTGTGAGAAAATAAATGTATGTTATTAAAGCCACCAGTCTACAGTATTTTGTTCTGGCAGCCCAAGGAGGCTAAGGTGATCAAATTTATATAGTGTTTGCTGACAACACCTTGCAGATGATAGTAGCAAGATCGTGTTTTACTCATTTATGAGTTATAACAATCTATAAAAAAAAAGTGTTTTTCAGTTTCTAACTTTTAATTTTTCCCTTTGATGTCACCTTCTATTTGTAAAAAAAAATGGAATTCTTTTCATGGAAATATAAAGATCATTAAATATATCAAAGGTATCAGTCAAAAGAGCAAGTCAGTCTTTCCTATTATGTTTTAATGTTGGGACTAAACTCATCTCCTATCCCAAAGAAACACTAAGAGTTTGGTCTGTAGTACAAACACTCTTGACATAACCTCTCCCCTCAGTACCAGTAGCAGCTGTTTATGGTCAGGCTCCATATTATAACAACTGACTGTGTGGAAGAAAGAAAAATAAAAAAGAAACCCTAATTTGTGGTATTTACTGATTTTTTGGATAAGAGAATTCTGAAAAAATGCTAACCATCAGTTCTGATGAGTCAGAGAAGGCTGCATCCAGTACGTTGGTTCCCATGTAATTCAAAGTTTGCATGGTGTCACTAAGCATTGCTTACTTCAGCTGCTTTTTTTTCTTTAAATCAAGACATTCTCAATAAAAGAAAGGTCACATTGATGTGTATTCTTTCACAAGCTACTTAACTTTTGGTAACTATTCCAGAACATTTTCCTGATGTTGCAGTTTACAACATCAGAAAATACCCCTATACGAAGTGCCAACCACATTTGTTGACAAAATAATCCTTCATAATTTTAGAAAATTTAGGGCTAATGATGTTTCTCAGCAATGAAGTTAAATATTTAAGTGAGAGCAGAAATTTCTTTATTTTTAATATAATTGATTTATTTTTGTTGTAGATGTTTCTCCTTTTTCCCCCATTGACAGCCTCCTCCCATCTCCCCAAACCCCAGCACTGTTGTCAGTGTCCATGCATATATACATAAGTTCTTTGGTTTGTCTCTCCCTCCCCCCTTCAAATCTCCGTTGTTTTCAAATTGCACATGTACTACAAGGGGTACCACATAAGCATATCCGTACATTCATCAAGCTACAATGAAAGAATGCTTTGCCAGCTTTATTTGTTCAGTGAGTTGGTTTGCCATTACTAGGCAGCTTTGGAAGTCATTGAGCTGTGATGGCATCAGAAAGCTGTACTTGACCTACCTTCTTTACCAGTCACCAAACATTTCTAAGAAAACATCTTTGATGCAGTCTTTCACTGTTGTCTTGCCAGCTCTATATGTGTTTTAATCTTAGCAACCCAGAATGCCACTTCATGTAAAACTCATGAAGCATTAATATTTATATGCAGAATATTAAACATATGCTTCTATAAGCCTTTTTAATTCAATAATTTTGTGTGTGTATAAGTGATAGATAATTGAGGTAAAGGTAGTCCATCTCACCTTTTTACTTTTTCTTCCAAAGAATTATTTTATTTATTTATTTAAATGTAATCCTTTATTTTTATATAAATAATTAATAAATGTTGACAATTTCACAAATTTGTCAGCTAAAGTGGCCCCACATATAATATATTACAGTTTTTAGCACTTTGCAATCAATTAGGAATAAATACTAAATTCAATATACGAGCTGACATTTTTAGGTAAATTTTATTGCCCTCATTTCTTTGAAATTACTTTCATTGTGCACATTTGAATACTACTATTGCCTCATTCAGCATATTGGATCTTTTCTTGTAAAAAAAAAAAGTCTGGTGAAGCTAGTGTGGCCATATATCATTTGAATTAAATAAATAATAACATTCTATTTTCCTAATTGAGAAAGTAATCCTATATGTCAAATTATAAAATAAGCTTGATTAAAATTTAATTAATTTTTTTCTTTATTGATTTTAGAGAGAGAGGAAGAGAGACGGAGAGAGAGATAGAAACATCAGTGAGAGAGAACATCGATTGGCCGCCTCCTGCATGCCCCCCACTGGGGACTGGGGCCCATAACCTGGGCATGTGCCCCGACCGGGAATCGAACCGGTGGCCTCTTGGTGCATGGGTTGACGCCCAAACACTGAGCCACACTGGCTGGGCAGCTTGATTAAAATTTAAAGTAATTGTAAAAAAATACATGTATAAAAATCACTGTGTATATATTCCCAGATGTTTAATTGCTTTTGGATTACAGTTGGCAAAGTAACCTCAAAATACCACACATCGTAACATAGTTCTACCGTGTATTACATACACACAGCTTGAGCCACAGGCTGTTCACCATAAGAATTTAAAAACTAAGTGTTTATACCCTATCACTGATGTGAGTTTATCAATCATGTTCTTTGATTTTATACAATGTCTAACTGCTATAGATTTTTCTAAATGCATATTCTAAGTCTCTGTATACTTACCACCTCAACTGGTAACAAATAGTTCATGAGCTGGCACCAGTCGTGGGACTGGTAACACTTTCATAGAGAAGTCTTCCCAAATGTATATTATATATAGCTCAGTTCATTGGCTGGATCATGAGGAGATTGATGATTAAGTACTTTAACATCTAGTAAGACTTAATCGTGTGCTAGATATTACATTAGGTTTTTTACATAGATCACTTAGCTGAATTCTCACACAGCTTTACGAGGTTAATACCATTTCGATCCACAATTCATAGATGGAAAAGCTGAGGCTTAGAAAGTTTAAGTAGTCCGTTCTTATTTCATATTGTCTTATAGGATTAGTTGAATGAGAGACAAAATGGGATGCTACCTTGGTAGTGGAATTTGAAGGAGGAAAAAGATCTAGGTTAGTTGCCTCCTCCCCATGATTTTGCTTCACACGATATCAATTACCTAGTCAACTGCAGTCTGAAAATACTAAATGGAAAACTCAAGAAATAAGCAACTCATAAGTTCTGAGTTGCTTGATGAAATTGTGCACTGTCCCCAGTATGCCCCACTCAGGAGGAGAATTGCCCCTTTGTGCTGGAATTGCTCCAGCATATCCATGCTGTATTTGCCACCCAAACGTTAATCACTTTATAGCCATTTTGGTTTTCAGATCAACTGTTCTGCTATCACAATTCTTGTGTTCAAGTAACCCTTATTTTATTCTTATAATTGTTTTATTTTATTAGTAGTTACTGTTTTTACTCTCTGTGCCTCATTTATAAACTAAACTTTATCACAGGTATGTATATATATATATATATATATATATATATATATATATATATATATATGTATAGAGAAAAAAAAACAACATAATGCTGTGTATATAGGGTTTGGAACTGTCCATAGTGTCAGATAGTCACTGTGTCTTGGAATGTATCCCCTACGGATAACGGGCAACCATTCAACTTGTCCACAAGTAATTCCCCTCACTGGCCCACCCTTCTATCACACTGGCTTGAAATGGTCATTGATACATGGAAATGGTCTGTAGAAGGTTTAGGAAATGGCCTTCACATTTGCATGGTCATGTGCAATGTTTCTTAGAAGACATCTTTACCCTACACTTCTGCTAAGAGAGGAGGAGAGTCACAAGATAAGGAAATAAGAATAAATAATCTCAACTTGATTTCTTTTATACGGAGGTTCAGCTCCTTGATAATTCCCTTCATTTTTTTTCTTTTTTCTCTTTTGCTTTTGACATCTTCCCATCCCCTCCTCCACCTTGGTTACTTTTCTACCAAAACACCCTAGGACTAGAAGTAAAACTTCTGTTTGAATTCTAATTCTAAAAGTACAAGACAATAAAAGGTGAAGATAACCCATCATCCTCTCTCTGCTTATCAGTGGGCTGAGTGACTTCTAAGTGCCTGTCCTAGATAATTAAATAAAAAGATCAACATTTTGTACCAGTGCTATATTCATGGTGGAATGGTAGCAACTAATTGGGAAATGAAACATAAACTAATTGTGACCACTGCCCAAATTCCTGCCTCATCAGGATCTTCACTGTGCCTCCGTATTAGGATGTAATTAGCCTGTACATATGTGTGTGTGCATGTGTGTGTGAGCACGTCTTTGTGTGTGTCCACATTTTTTCTCTGAGAATATTGGAACCAAAGAACTTTCACAAGTACACTTGAGGTAATTTCTAGAACAGTTTTTCTAAAACAAACAAACTTATATCCCTGCTTAAAATTTGAGTGATTTATCACCACCATAAAAATAAAATCCCCGACCCTTAACAAGGACGTTAAGGTTCTAGGTCTCACCCATGCCTTTTCTAGCATTCAGGGCCTTGCGCACAAGTAAAGTGAATGCCTTGCTGTGGTTTGAAAGCTCTGTCCCCTCTTTAGCTGGTCCCTCTTCCATCTCCCTCTTTACCTATGTAATTGCGACTCATCCTTTAAGCCTCATCTTCAGTGTCACTTCTACTTGACATAAGCCGTCAGCTCCATGATTGCTTGCAGATTGGGACCTTGCTTTGCATTTTAGCAATGTATCTGCAGCAGTAAGCAATATGCCTACCTCATGCAAGATTCTTAGTGAATAAAGCCAGTTTGAGTTATCATTGAAAAGCTGCCATTCTCTCCATAAAATGTCTCACAATTGACATTGCCTGATTTAAATTACACTATGCTATATTCCTTCAATCTTTGTAAATATAATTAGCATTGTAATTTATAAAATGTTGTGCTTGATTACATATGTTTTTGAAAGCATTCTTTTTATTATGCTTTTCTTTTTTCCCTAGTTATATGGTAATCTGTAGAATACTTTTAAAGAATTACAGTTTTATTATCAGGTAAACACAATTACTTAAACTCATAACACAAATCAAATTACTTTACTTCCTAAATTGTAACTATTTTAATTGGATGTAAATGTGTTTTTCTAAAATGTTTTTGAACAATTTTTAAATGAACACTGTTGTATTTCTGTTTTTTTCTATTGATTTGCTTATTAAATTATTTTAACTGACATGGTACTAAAGTAACACTCATGCAGCTCCTTTCAACTTATAATTGGTAGAATTAGAAATAATAATTTCCTGTTGTTAATATCAGAATTTATTAAGTAGAAGAATTATTCATAGTCATGTTTGGATTGTGACATTTTTCAGGGAATAGAACAATACTTTTGTGGGAAGGGAAGACCAACCTTGTGAAAGAATTGCTCTGTATAAATGTTGAGGGGAGATAGGAAATAAAGATTCTTCTAAGTTTGTGAGGAATACTTAGGCCATTCAGCTTTCTGACAACTGCTCACCCTGTTCATCCACATTACGCACAGTGTTATTTCCAGACCCCAGAAAGGAAAAGGAACTAATAATTGGGAAACAGATGGAGCAGCAGAAGCTGCGAGAGGCCATGAATGTGCCTCCTAGAGAGTTCAGCACTGCCTGTGGCTGGTCAGCACCCAGCACAGCCAGATTCGCTCCACACACACAGGGTGAGCAGGTGCCTGTAGGTTATCTCTGGTCAAGTACAGTCTATAGCACTGTCACCATCACTGGCAAAAGAAAAAACCTACACCAGGTATCAGGCAAGCTCCTGGCTCTCTCTTTTCAAGTGTGCTTAGCAGGGAATTCACAAAACAATCTCCTTGTAAAAATATCCCAGTGCAACTAAGAGAGAATCTTTCAAAATTCTCTGTATATACATGTGACAAGTGGTAGGTAGATAAAATATATAAAATCCAGCAGTTGTTTTATGGACATTTCCCAGCAACTTTTTATTTGTTAGCATTTCTTAACACCTTACCCATGACAGATTTAAGATCTCATACAAATCTTTAGCAATTAACACTCAAAAGATAGTCACCAAGTAATCCTACTTGAATATTTTCTCTATTACATCTGGTTCTCCTCAATTTTATGACCTCTTGGATTTAACACCAGCTCTAATTTTGGAGAAGAGGTCATCTACAGTGAGGGGGAGGGGCTTTGATCAGTGGCAAGGGGGATTTAGGGCTCCAGTCCACTAAACCATATGACTTTTATAATTGTCTATATTCATAAATGAAGGTTTATTCCTGTGATGTGCTTCTCTCTTTAGGTGGGCAAAAAAGCAGGAAGTTTCACTTTCTCTGTTTCTAGCACTCACATATGATACTTACTTTTATAAACTGACAATATATATTTTTAAAAAGAAATGCAAATATACATATAAGTTCTTTGGTTATGTACATTGCCCATGGACACACACAATAGGGTGGTGAAGGCCTGGGGAGGGGCGGGAACCTGGTGGTGGGGAGCAAGGGGGAAATAAAGGGGGACATCTGTAATACTCTCAACAATAAAGATTAAAAATAAAAATGCAAATAAACATTTTTTAAGGCTCATTTCATATACTTTAAAAAAACTATGGGTTTCCTGTTCAGACTACACACACACACACACACACACACACACAAACATACACACATACACACACCCCTCACACGTCTCATGTAATATTAAACCTTGGAGAGAAACACATTTCAAGCCAAAACTTATGTCAAAAAATAATTTTTTTCTTCAAGTTATGCCATTTTGATTTTAAATATATGCTCCCAGGCAGAATTTCTTGAAAGCCTAGCTGGTTTTATTTTTACCCTTCTTTTCAGCATGACATGAACTGTAGTTCAGGTCTTCAAATTGCTGCAGATGTAGTTATGATCTAAATGTGAATAAATCTGAATAATGAAACTAGTTGGAACTTTTCTAAGCAAACTGAGCATACAGGAAGGTAAATGAGTTCATCCTTTATTTCTTTGATCCATATGACGGGCCATCATATTCAGTGCTGGTGAGTAGAGAAGGACTTGCCAGAAAAATACTCACGTCATTTACTATGAGGAAGCAGAGCTGACTGGCCTTATTAAGATAGGTTTACAACACTTAGAGGACTTCCTGTAGCCCTTAGGCTAGCAATTCCCAGGGTAGGATTCATGCTCCAACCCCACCTCCTGCCACTGTTCTCTCTAATCTCAGCCTACTGAGTTGTTAAATTCCTTGCTGGGCCATGCTCTTTCCTGTGTGTTAGATAATCTACCAGGAACCTTCTGTGCCAATCCCCCCCACCCTCCTTCACCTGACTAAACCTTTGAATCTCAGATCAGACATTGCTTTCTCAGGAAAGCCATTTCTAAGCACTCCTCTCCCACCCACACGCACATGCACACATACACACCAGACTAAGTTAAGCCCCCAAGCCCCTTCTTCCTAAAGTACTGGTCACTTCTCCTTTACCTTCATAACGTTTGTCATTCTTGTTTAGTGTTTGTTTTCCTCACAGGTCTGTACCAGTAGGGGCAAAAGACAGCTTGTCTCATTCTCAGTTGAATTCTGAGCATAGCAGAGCACCTGGTACATAGTGGGTGTTATGTGTGTTCTGAAGGAAGGGAAGACAAAAAGAAGGAAGGAAGGAAGGAAGGAAGGAAGGAAGGAAGGAAGGAAGGAAGGAAGGAAGGAAGGAAGGAAGGAAGGAAGAAGGGAGGGAGGGAGGGAGGGAGGAAGGAAGGAAGGAAGGAAGGAAGGAAGGAAGGAAGGAAGGAAGGAAGGAAGGAAGGAAGGAGATGCATTTCTTTTTTCTTAGAGCATTTACTTTCAAAAACATATTGTAAATTCTTTCTCTGTCCCTTTGAGATATACATTTTCTCTAAGACTTTTGCAAGTTTTACAACAGAGAAATTTCTTTCTCGGTGACCTGGGAGCCATTCCTATAAAATGTAATCACCAAATATTATAGCAAACATCTATTGCCCAGTTTCTGTGGGGAGGTGGGAACCTAACTTAGATAAGTGGCAATCACCAAACACAGATGGCTCGACCACATTGACCAAGCTCCCCTCAGAGTCTTCCAGCACATTCTCACTTGCTCATCCCAGCACTTAAAAACCCTCCCACCTTTTATTCTAGCAGATTGAGTTCAGAGTTTTGGCCTATTGGAATACACTTAAATAAAGTCTTTTTTTTTATTTTTATTTTTTTTTTTGCCTGTTTAACTCTGTTCAGTGCAATTTTTCTTTGATACCCCCTTGGGGAAGGATCACAACCACTTGTGTGAGGGTTGGCCTGGCTTGTATGTGCACTTGAATTAAATTGGAGCTACATCATTCATGGCAGATGTAAACATTCTAGAAGGTGACCAAATAATAAGAATGCAAATCCACTGAATAAAATAACAGTGAACTCTCATTTAGTGAACAGGAGGATTCTTTTATTTTGGGTGTGAGATTGTCTTCTTTTATTGCTGCTTTTGTGAAATAGCACTAGGCAGAGGGAAAGCATCTGGTCATTTCTAAGCAATGCAAATTTGAATAATGTCTAGGAGCAAAATCTGTGGCTGTCATGTTTCTGAGCTAAATCAATGTTCTACCTCATATAATGGAGCATTTATCATGGTCTTCATTACTACCTTGAAAACTTGCTAAGCTCTAACTGTGAAGGCCCTGAGTACCTGAGTCTTATTTCCTTATGGGCTGGAAGGGAACTGATGGGCTTTGTGGTCTAGTTGTAAAGTGCACTGGGCTTGAGAGCCAGACAGCCTGGGTCCATATCTTGGTTTCACCAAGATCCCAGAACATCTGACTCAGTAAAAGTGAGTAAAAATGCTCAATAAATGCTAGTTCTTATCATTGTCACTATCACCATCGCTATCATTACTTGCACTACTGTGAAAAATCAAACAGAATTATGATTTCATGAGTTTCTACTCTCCGCCAAAAAAATGTTATTGATGGGTAGCAATGCTGGCTTAAAATAGATTTTGCCTTGCTGAATTGTTTCATTCATGCACAGCTCTGAGCTCTATTTGTGAGATGTTTATCTTTCTCTCTCCCCACCCCAAACCCTGATTTTTTAGTGATGGATGGGCAGACAGAGATGAAGTCATTGAAGGTTATGAGGTGGAAGCCAACGGGGGAATCACGATAAAGCTGCAGTCTCCAGAGGTCAGGTCATTTGATGATTATTTCCTGAAACTAAGACTGGACACTAATACAAGGAATCCCTGGTTTCCCGAGTTCTGGCAACACCGGTTCCAGTGCCGCCTACCAGGACACCTTCTGGAAAATCCCAACTTCAAAAGAATCTGCACAGGTAACTCGTGTTCACAAAATCACAGCTTAGAGGTGTGGTCATCTTCTACAACCCCATCACAGCTTGTTGAATGAGAGAGAAGGTGCTAAGTCTGTAGATGCCAAGACTAAACTGCTGTCTCAATTTATAAAATAGCTGGAGTGAGGAGGGAGTGTGCATTGCCCCAGGGATTCTTGTTTCCATAATCTGGAAAGACTGCTTTGGTCTCTAGTGGAACAAATGATAAGAAGAGGTAACACCAGTAAAGGAAAAGCAAACTGAGAATTTAGGTATCCCAGAAGGAAGACATTTTATTGCAGGCATGCTTAGGAGGTGCTAGCCACAGACATAAGCAAGCAGCTCTGGTTTAATCCCGTCTTCTTCTATTTATGACATGCTTCAATAAACAAGTCAGGAGAAGACAGAATAATGTCACCCAGGGCCACACCACCAGCATGGGTATATGTGGGCATAGGTGGCAAGAAGCTCTGAACCCTTATCTGTAAACTGGAATGATGGTTCCCAGTGGAGATGAGGCTTCCTGTGCTTTGCTTACTGGCACATTGTTCCAGGTCTTTCAGGGGCTTGGTGAACTCCACAGGATGTCCTCTTCATCCCTCCCCTCCCCCAGAAACTACTCTGATCCAGATGTCTTAACATGGTAAATTTATGAGTATTCTCATTACTGCATAGAGACATTGCTGTCTCCGTCCATGCTGCAAAGACAGATCATCTTTGGTCTACCATAGGGCCATTCAAAGGCAGTTGTCCATACTAGGCTGATGACATAGGATGATGAACAGGCATTAAAGACTCTATCCATGACCATATTTATATTGTCACACAGATGTATGACATCTATTTCCTTTCACTAGGCTGAGCAGATATTATTTAGAAAAGTCTAGAACCCATTTATACATACTACATTCATATATAACACTATATACAGTAAAAAGAGAGGGAGGGGGAGAGAGAGAGAGAGAGAGAGAGAGAGAGAGAGAGAGAGACAGAGAGAGAGAGAGAGAGAGACAGAGAGAGAGAGAGAGAGAGAGAGATGGAGAAGCATATAATCCATGACTTCAAACCTAGAGAAACTTGTCTCTCTGGGCAAACCAAAACACATCACAGAGATAAACATATTATGATACAGAGATAAATAACAACCAAAGAAAGTGAGACTACTTTATAAGACAAGAAATAAAGATGGCTAATTACATAAAGCATTTCTAGTTTTAATAATATTCACGTGTTGATGTTAGAAATTATTTAAAATACCAATATATTTAAATGTAGTGATAAATGCCTGATTAGCTATGGTTCAGCAGAGTTCACTGAGGAAGTGCCTGGTGTGGATGTATTTTCAGTCAGTCGAGGTTATTAGAACTTCCTCAGTGTGGCTTCTTGGGAGGCTGAGAGCCAGGAAGGGGGGCAGAGAGGTGCCCAACAGCTAACCCATTTTCACATATGAATCTCAGCTGGCTTCTCCTTTCTCTCAGATCATGGGCCAACAGAAATTAAAAATTCTAATGACCCAATAAACCATCTAGTGCATTCACCTTATTTGCAAAAGAAAGACACTGAGGATGGAAGGGCAACAGTTTTCTTAGGTGCATATAATTAACGGCAGTAATGGAATTAGAACACACACAGCCTAAATAACACAATGCTTGACTTAGCATTTAGTAATGTATACTCTTTTATTGTTCTCTAAATGTTCCCTAGTGAATGTTGTCTTCTGTCTTAAACTGTGAGACCTTTGAAGAGTGAGAGCACCTGCAACCCTCACAGAACCCTGCACATCACTGGCTCCAGAATCTCAGTCATTTCTTAGCAGCCAATTAATGAGTTGATTTATATTCTTTCAGTGTAGGGAGGCAACGAGTTTTACTCTTTTTAAAAGAAAAGTTAGATACTCTTATTCTTTAAATAGATTTCATTCATTCAACATGATTTATTGAGTACCTAATATGTGCAAGGCTTTATTCTAGGAGATGGAAATACAGCAGAAAAAAAAGAAAAAAAAAAGCAAAAGAACTGCAATTGATTATCTTACATTTAAGGGCTGGAAATAAATAGTAAGCAAAAATAAATAAAATATATTCTCAATTGATCCAAAGAGCCTCGGAGAAAGTAAAGACTGAGGATAGGGAAGACAGGATAGAGAGAATGCAAAAAGAAGATGGCCATAAAAAGTCTCCCTGAGAAGGTGACATGTGGTTAAAGATGTGGAGACTGTGAGGGAGTGACCCACGTGAACACTGCAGAAGGGCATTCCAAGCAAAGGGGATAGCAAATAAGAAGAAACACCAGCATGCCTGGCTTAGTGGAAGCACAGTAAGGAGCCCAGGTGGGTGGAACCAGGGAAGAGGTAGAGGAGTAGGGGGTAGATCAGAGAGGCACACGGTGGTACAGACCATGCAGGACCTAACTGGCTTTTGTGAGGACTTTGGCTTTGTTCTGAGTGAGGTAGAAACCACTGGGAAGTCCAAGCACAGCAGAGACATGTTTGTCCATTTTTTCTGGGGGGAAAAAATCACTCTTTCTTCAGTTTTTAAGCTTTGACAGAGGGGGAAAGGCAGAAGGAAGCAGCACAGTGAGGAGGCCACTATGATAAGACAGGTAAGTTTGGTGATGGGGCCAGGGTAGTGGCAAGCACGATGGAGAGAAGTGGTTGAATTCTGAGTGTATTTTGAACAAGAGTTGAGGGGATTTGCTGACAGAAATTGTCAAGAGTGACTCTGGTCTGCAGCTGCCAAGATGGTGTCACCATTTACTGAGATGGGGAAGGCTTCAGGAAAAGCATGTTGGGGAAGAATCAGGAGCTAGATTTTGGACAAATCTGAGATGCCTATGAGTGATGCCACTATATATGTCACTTTGTCATTGTGGTTCTTTAGAAAAATTCAGAATAGCACGTATTAAACATGTTTCAATGTCTTTATGTGAAGATTTCCAGGAAAATATTTTGTGACCTGAGCTCTCAAATGAAAGTGAGAACTCCGCAGCCATATACAGGAATATTGCATGTCATTGCACATGCAAATGTCAAGGTTAACGTCTGAACTTGGTTAACTTTCACAGCAGGAAATAACAATTTGACAGTTTATGAATTGCTCTTCTATTATGCTTGACTTTCAAAGCTATTTTTAAGAGCTTCTTCTGTGATTACAACCCTTCATAAACATGTTTATATTTGCATTTCATTCTGGAATCAAGTTCAGCAAATATTTCTCTTTGTTCTTAATTCCAAGGAAGACAGAAAGCTTATTTAACTTTTTCTCTTTGAAACGAATCCATCAAATTTATTGATCTTTTCTGCTGCAGAAATCCTAGAATTTTATCTTTAGCAGGGTTTGTGTATTCTGTACATGTGTTTACACATTCACGTAAACTTACCTTGTCCTTCAGTGTTAATCTCTAGTTCTGTGAAACTGGATCTCATGTCATTGAAGAACAAAATAAACATCATCTTTATCTAGTTGACATCCTTGAGTATCAAATACATTTCATAGTCTTCAAATGAATATGCAGACACATTTATGAAAATTAATATGAGGAAGTAGAATTAGCCTTTCTATACTATTGATAGCTACTCTTTCTGTCACTCATTTTTGTCTCTTCTAATTGGGTCACTTTGAGTGTTTTGGAAAGTTTTGATATTGCAGTAAGTTTCCACAGAAACCTTTATTGAGCTTCATCTCAGATGTCACTATTTAAATAAAGAGTTCATGTGTACTAGATTGTCAGTTTGAATATTAAGGGTCCTGATCCCAGGCTGAATAATTTGGGAATCACTATGGTTAATTAAAAAGTATTTCATGCAAAGATTATATCACTGCTTAATTAGTTTAGAATATCAAGGGATTGGAGATGTGTTGGAAAAGCACTAACTGAAACATCAAACCCTAGCTTTTAAAACATTAATCATTATGAAGATAGTGGAAAGAGTAGTTACAAAGCAAATCAAAATTGTTCTCTTCTTTGTAAACACCTTGGTTGCTTACAGCATTTGTGTCATGTTTGCAATGGCATAGTGCTTTATCATTCCTTATGAGAATTGCTAGAAGGATTCCATGGGAGCTGAAAGAGTACTGCATTTGGAGACACAACCACTGGGTCCCTCACTGGTTCAGTTAGGTATCTGCCACCTGACTTGGTGGACCTTTGAGCCTCAGTTTCTGCAACTGTAACATGATCATTTCTACTTCATACAGGTGTTGTGAGAATTAAATGAAATAAAACAAACAAAATATTTTGCAACCTATAAATTCTTACATAAATCTAAAGTGTTAGTGTTATATCTTACCAAAAAGTAAATAAGGTATGACATGGGTCATCTCATTAGAATGTATAGTCTTTGAAATGATAAATTTAAAGTAACTACAGTCCAGGATGTGAAAATTAGAGCACAAGGCACTTAATCAATCACCCTTACATACTGCAAATTAAATGTTTTCTTTTATTTTTTCTATGTAGGCTTTTATAATTTTTTTCTGATTATCAAAGTAATACATATTGTGTTTTACCATGTGCACATTGCAAACATAGAAAAGCATGATAAAGAGAAAGAGCATTTAGAAATTGCCCTTATGTAACTACTGATAATCACTGTTAATTTTTTGTATATTTTTACTAAATACACTATTAAATTTTGGTGTACTTTTATCTTTCTCTATTTAGTTTTAAATCATATAGTAATATTATTTTACATACTGCTTTCTCAAATGAACACTGCCTTTTCTTTTAAATTTATCAATTTATCTTTGTCATATTTTTTATTCTTAATAGCTGCATAACATTCTGCAAACAGATAAGCTATAATTTATTTAACCATTGCATTCTTCCTACACATTTAGGCTGTTTTGAGCTCTTCACAAATTAAAGAAAGAAAAAGCTGCTGTGGTACCATAACAATTCTTCATAAATCTTTTTTTTTTTTGAATTTCAGATAATTTTCTTGAGATATATTTTCATAAGTTGAACTACTCAAACAAAAGAAAAAACATTTCTAAGGCTTTCAAAAATAAGGAGTTCCAAAAGGTAACTCCTACTAGCACTGCACGAAATTCTATGCGGTTTTATCATTTTGTTTTGCATAGTTATAATCATAGTGTGCATATAATTCTGTATCTTATTTTTCACTTAGAATTATACTTCGCTTTTTTGATGTTGATGCATGGCCTTTATAAACACCATTTTAATAGTTCTGCAATATTCCACCCAATGAAAATACTATAATTACTTTGCCATTCCTATGTTGTTGGATGTTTAGTTTTCTTCCAATTTCCTTCTTATAAAAAAACAAAAAACACTGAATATGGTACAGAAAGTTTTCATGTTGTTTTTTTGTTTGTTTTGTTTTGTTTTTACTATTTTTAAATTGTTCCCTCATGTCATCCAAAAACTTGACAGTTTGTGGATCTCTGAAAAAACATTTATTACCATTATCTTGCAACATGGCGATATTAAGCTCTGGCTAGCAGTACATTACCTGTATGAGTTCACCAGGCTCATTATGTCCTCACCAGCCTTTTACACAATCTAGTGAATTTACAGCCATAATTTTACTTTCTCTCCTTATTCTTTGTACCAATTGGAAACAGATGGGCACAATGCTTTTTAAAGCTAATATACCTTTGTATTTCATTATTATCCAAGATATAATGAAAGAATTTGAATGGCATCCATAATGCTCACTAGCAGCTCAGGACTTGTAAGATAATGACAGGTAGTCTGATGTGACAAAATTTCAAGACTTCCAACATGAGTATACTTGCTCTAGTAGCTCAGAGACTGTCATGTACAATTTTTAGATTGGTATTAATTTTTATAATATATTTACTTCATTATTAGATTTCAAACTTCATTCATTTTCCATTTTAAATTACCTTATTATGTAAGATTAGATAAGATTGGTCCATTATCATTTGATCCAGATTAAGATGGTCTATAAACAGAGATAGGTTCCAATTTATTTCAGCCCATTAGGTCCTAGGGTAAAAATTTCTCTGTTCTTTTGGAAGTTTGGCCCAATCACCAATATGCATTCCTAGAGAATATTATTTGCCTCAGTATGAAAATTAGTACTATTAATTAAACATTATGGGAGACTTCACAATTCTCCACTCCTCCCTATATCCATGCTCTTTGAAATATGACTTTACAGCTCCTCGCACTAAGAGTTAGAGTTTTATTGCCTACATCTTGAATCTGGATTGACCTTATAGTTTATTTGTTCCAAGTCTAGGCCTCAAGAGGTTTGACTTGCTTCCATTCCCTTTCTTGGAATCCTTCCTCAGGTATATGTACACTCCTGAGTTAACCTTCTAATATATGAGCAATAACATGGAGCATAAATAGGATGACCTATCAGTTGAGGTCATCCTGGATAAGCCAGTCCCCAGCCAATCCACTAGCTGACTGTTGACACATGAACAAGTCCAGCTGAGATGAGTCATGTCCAACCCAGAAGTTGGTGAGGGTCCTCTTCCTGTTTCCTCACATGGAGAGAGAAAGGACGCCAGCTCTCTCATAGCGGCACTAATCCAATTATGAGGGCTCCATTCTCAAGGCCTACTTACCTCCCAAAAGCCTCTCTCCAAATATTATCGCATTAGGGATTAAGGTTTAAACGTGAATTCTGAGGGGATACAAACATTCAGTCCATAGCAAATTAGTACTATTAATGTATTTATGTATTTTAGTTGGAAGAATAAAAAGAAACTAACCTTGAGTCACATGTGAACATTATAATTTTTTAACAAATCTCATTAATTACCACACATAGATGAAGTTCTGAAAATAATATCATACTATAAGCACAGTCTTGGTCTACTTATCCCTTGTTAGTACTTTTAACCTGTATTATCACATATGGTAGCAAATAGCCATGTATGTCTGTTTATATTTAAATTTAAATTAATTATAATGTAATAAAATTAAACATTGCAGTGCCTCAATCCCACTAGCTACATTTCATGTGTTAATAGCTACATGTGGCTAGTTGGCTATATCTTGGACAGGACAGATGTTAAAAATGTCCATCATTATAGAAAGTTCTATTGAACAGTGCTGCATTCTATATTTCTAACCCCATAAACCAAGTTTGATTGCATCTATGGTTATTTGGATTTAATTCACAAGTTAGTGTTTTGAGCATGATCACTTGTTGAATATTCTGACCACTATAACAGTGGAAAAATGTTATAAGACAGATCTTCTGCTTTGCTTGGTGATTCCCATAGAGCAGCCACCCCAAATACGGGGGACTGGTTCTCACGAAGACCAGGCGTGTCTTCACTCATCTGTTCAAATCCAGTGTAGTTCCTTATTCCATGCCTTTTTTTAAAATCCTCTCCTGAGTTTTTATTGATTTTAGAGAGAGAGGATGGGAGAGGGGGAAGAGAGAAAGAGAGAGGGAAAGAAAGAAAGAGAGAGAGAGAGAGAGAAACATGTGAAAGAGAAGCATCGATCAGTTGCCTCTTGCACACGCCCCAACCAGGGATTGAACCTGCAACCTGGGTATGTGCCCTGATGGGGTATCAAACCCACAACACTTCAGTGCATGGGACAACACTCCAACCACTGAGCAACACTGGCCAGGGTGATTCCATGCCATTTTTAATAATTGGATGGATTTATAGAAACATATACATATTCTATGATTTAAAACTCATAAAAATGGATTCAGGGACATAAGGTTTCCATCTTTTTACTGTATCTACATCTTGATTCTATTCTCAAAAACCTTGAATGATATTTCATATTTTAATAGAAATATTTATCTTTTAATAGAAACATATAATTTACAGTTGCATAATATTGGTAATATCGGAGTGAACTTTGTTATGGTGTCTGCAAACTAGTTATCTGGAGATTAACCTAAGGTTCCTATACCCATGATTATTAGAATTTGGTTCAGTACATTAAAAAATTCTTCAATTAAATAAATTTTCTCCATATTAAACTATTTATATATTTCCAAAGTTGAATGGTCCCTTATCTTGTCCAGCCTACGTCCTGAATAAATTTGAGAGTGAGTGCTTTTAATGATTAAAATCTATGGCTGTTCTTCATAAAGAGTTTTAGCCTGGCATGAGAGGCAAGAATATATTTAGGTTGTCCCAAATGGTTACATATGGGGTTATTCCACATCTTATATGTTATGTTACTTCTGTTGACCTTAAACTAATAGATACTCATATATTTTCCAGCAAAATGGGTTTATTCAGGAACAGCAAAGAATTGCATTTCAGAACGTATGCTCTAATGGCAAACCATGCACAAATCCACAAAAGCAAAGGTGGAGACCTCTTCTATGGACTTGGGAGGGGCTGTTGTAAGCAAAGAGCTCATTGGAAGAAATTGAAAGTTCGAAATACAGTGACTTTTTATTGGCTGAGTTATGGCTGTCTCCCATTGGCTAAGCTGTTACCGGAAAGAAGGAACCTTTTCTTCCTCCTGCTGAGGTGGTAAAGTAGTATGAATTGCTGTACTGAGGTATGCCTCTTCTTGTTGGTGTCAATAATGTACGCTGAGTGACATGTAGGTGAAAGTTTTCTCTTTAAGCCTCCCTACTCCGTTTCAAATGAGATTTTGTTTATTAATTTTTATTTCTCACCAGGAGTATAGTTTTGCATTTCATATCTTGTACACATTTGCTGCTGGGGAATCTCATATGAAGTAAAAATTATAATCTCAGCCATCATAAAAGTTACAATCCTTTTTATGATGGGTCTGACCAAATATACTTGGAGTCTGGCTCATTTACTTTTTTTATTTAATTTTGTGTAGTTTTATTGAGGTACATTTGCCATATAGTAAACTGCACATATTTAAAATGCACAATTTGATAAATTTTGTCTTATGTGCATGCCCAAAAAAGCAATCATGACTGTCAAAGTAATGAACATATCACTCCCCAGATTCCTTGTGTCACGCTAAAAATTCCTCCCTCCCAATGCTCCCCACCCTTCACACCCATCCACAGGCAATCACTTACTGGTTTTCTGTCACTATAGTTAATTTTCAATTTCTACACTTTAATATGAATGGAATTATACATTGTAAACTCTTTTCTGTGTGCCTTCTTCTACTCAGTATAATTATTGTGAGATTCAACATTTAATTGCTCAGTGGTGTTCTATTATATGGATATATCACAGTTTGTTTATTCATTCCTCTGGTGATGGACATTTAAGTTGTTTTCAATTTGTAGTTATGTTATTACAAGTCAAGCTGCTTTGAAAGTCTATGTACAAATATTTGTATAGAAATATCCTTTTCTTTTTTTATTTCTTTATTGATTTTTTAGAGATAGAGGAATGGAGAGGGAGAGAGAGATAGAAACATCAATGAGAGAGAACATCAATTGGTTGCCTCCATCATGCCCCCAACTGGGGATTTGACCTACAACCTGGGCATGTGTCCTGACCGAGAATCGAGCTGGCGACCTCTTGGTGCATGGGTTGATGCTCAACCACTGAGCCACACCAGCTGGGCTATCCTTTTATTTCTTTTGGGTCAAATTCTGGAAGTAGAATGGCTGGATATTGTAGAAGTTGTATGTTTATGAAGATGATTTTGTGCTGGTGGTCAATGGCAGTAACATATATAGTTTGGACAAGTGCCTTTGAAGGATGGCCTTAATGTCAGCTGGTTGGTTGAAAAATGGGCTTTCAGAGTACATGATAGTTTGAAAGTCAGAAAAAAATCAAAGGACCAGAATGGATAGCACACTCTGTATTTAGCATTTCAGGGACATGAACAATTCTTTATTTCTTAATTATTCAGAGGTAAGTATCTTTAGATTACTGCAGTATTTATTGTGAAGATCAATTTCATGAAATATGAAAGCTAGTTGGTTTCTCCATGGGAGTCTCTTATCTACTTTCTGTAGTTGGCTGGGGGCTAATACATCATGCATATCAGCCCGTGAGAAGTGTGTTAGCTTTCTACTACTGCCTTCACAAATAATTGCAAAGTCAGCAGCTTAAAGTAATACCCATTTATTATCTCACAGTCCTGTAGGTCAGAAGTCACAGTATAACATGGTTCAATTGAGTCTTGTGTAGTGTCTCAGAGGCTCTGCAGATAAATCCTTCCTAAACTCATTTAGGTTGCTGGCTGAATTCTATTCTTTGCAGTTGTACAGAAGTCCTTGTTTCTTTGCAGCCAGCAGCTGTTTCTATAAGTTTCCCAGATGCTTTTTCATGCTTTCCATATGTCTGCTCCAGCTAGGATAGGCCGAGTTCCTGTCACGCTTCAAATCTCTTCAATTTGTCCTGTCTTACATTTCTCTGACTTCAGCCAGAGAAGGCTTTCTGCTTGTAAGGCCCTGTGGTTTGTTTACATGGGTCCACCTGGATGATACAGAGAGATCCTCATATTTTTAAGGGCCTCAACCTTAATTTCACCTACAAAGTACCTTTGCCATGCACCATAACATTCACAGTTTCCAGAGATTTGGACATCTGTAGGCAGCCATTCTGCCTACCACAAAATGTTAAAAGCTATTACTCCTTATCTATGTCCTAAAAGACTCTTATTTTAGTTAAATGATTTTGGCAACCCCTGCCATCTAATAGGCCTGGAATATAATCTCTCAGAGGAGTATTTGCTGGCATTCAGCAGACACTGATTTACCTCAAATATGTGATGGCTTGTTTTTTGGCTCCTAACATGAATAACAAGTTGTTTTCCGCTATCCCTGTTATGTTCTCAATTGCAGGATCTATTTTCTATATTACCAAATTGACAGAAAGTGTTTTTCATTGAAAACGGTGCTTCATGAAACCTAAATACCTGTCTGTACATATTATTTGGGACAATGGTCAGGAAAGGAATTAGCAGTATGTTTACTGTTCCTGGTAGTAATGTGGGCAAACATAGATGGTGAATCATCGGTCATCATTTGATAGGATTCAGCTGGTAGAAGACCCTTGGGCACCCTGATAATAGACCTTTCCTGTCACTGAGGACAGAGTTACAATGGCAGAAATGGCTGTGAGTGTTTAAAAAAAAACCAAATCCAAAACCAAAACAAACAGAAACAAAAGCCTAAATCCTGAGGTGCTGATTCTCTGGTTCTCTCTCATTTATTGTCTTTAAGTCTACAAAGATACAATGGGGAAAAGTCAAACCACACATTATTATTATAAAATCCTTGTTCTTCAGGCTAATTTTCTGTTCTTCCTCCCTTTGCCTTTCTTGTCCTTCAACCATTTCACTGCTAATTAGAATTTCTAATAGGACTGAACAGTGATAGGGAAATAAAATATGGGTGCATCAAGCCTAATTACTAGCCCAAGTGTGAGGTTTGGGGAATGAGAAGGTGAAAACCAGTGACCAGGAATTGTGGCTCCTCAGTCATCCTTGTTAATCCCTAGAATGCCTGTGAGAGTCATGGGCAACTGAGTGGCTTCATTCTCAACCTGTGGATGACCTTTAATATAAAGATCTGGGCATAGTTAGAATCCAAATTATTTTGCAAGATGAACATGCTGTACCCAGAAAGATTTACTATCTTGTGCATAGTCACACGACACAAATGCCATGTAAATTTTCTCATATAATATCTAGAAAATTGAGCTATTATCCTCCTGAGTATATATGGGAGAACCAAGGCCATAATTTGTTACTGACTTACAGTTACGTTGGTCAATATGAATAAGCTAAGATCAGAATGCAAGTCTTCTGTTCTCTCTCCATATATGTTTCCCACCAGTTTATGTCGGCAGGTGTGGAACAGTCATAAGGAAAGCACATGTGCTGTACTGGAGTGGTACAAGGGGTGCAAAGCACCTGACACGTCATTATCTGCATCTTCACAGGCTCCTAGTGTACCATGATGCCTTGCTTCCCACTAATAAATCACCATAAGTTTGAGGTCCTTGTCTGGACAACCTTATTTTCTCTCAGCCCAAAACTATCCTGTGGTCCTGTTGATATATAACCAGACTTCATCCTTGCACAAATTCCTGTGTGAAGAATTCCTTTTTGTTTAAAAGTCTTTTTTCCCTTTGATATTCCGCCAAAATTTAATGAGAAAAATATCTATTATGCAGTCTCACTCTTAAAGCTAATAAAAGTCTTCAGTTGCAGGCATTTTGTAGGTACTATCTGCCTTCAGTTAGGAGTGATTTAGAAATGAATAAGAAATGCTTTTCATTGACTGACATTTTTCAGATTAAATCTGAAACCTCTTGAACCTCATTATATCTTCATGCATATTGTAAGGCTTCAAAATTGGCTGTGGTTTTGAAACTCGGCCAGGAAGGCATTAATAGTGTCATAACTTGTATTTATGTAATGTCCTTTTTTCAACTGGTTTAAAGCACCTAGTACATTGTGTAAGTCTATCTCCATAACATGAATATAAGCTGTTAAGTGGAAGACCTTACTATCCCCACTTTATAAGTAGGGGCTCTGCAGGCCAATGAAATGACACAAACTAATGAAGGCCACATAGTTCTCTAGTAGATATTTCCCAGCTCTGAATCCCTCTCTGGGAAGTTGCTTTCACTGTTGAGGTGTCTCTTATTTGCATGATATTGTGTTAGCTATTCATTCAATCTCAACTTCTGCTTTAACCTGGTTCCCAGCTCCTGTGTCCCTCTTCTCTTCATTTGCCCACCCATTGAGTTCCATCAATAATCTTTCTTCTCCAAGTCCTGGAACCTCGTTCTCAGTCTTTAAAGTGTGTGGGACTCTCCCAGGGGCTCTGGGCCTCAATAATGTGATTCTTTTTAGTGGATCTATGATGGAGCTCAGGAATCTTCATTGTAGCAGATACCTTAAAAGAGTCCAGTGCTGATATTCGTTGAGAAAAACTCTGCACGATCAATCCTGATATGGAGTGGGAATGTAGGGAAGTTTTAGAACCTCGAGCCTGTGAACTATGCCTGGTAGATTATAGGCCATTTGTTCCTGAGAAGAGGAGCCAGAGTCAGAGATCCTTTTGCTAATGATTTATTGAAATGTGTTCTCAAGAGAAGGAGAGGGGGAGGGGGATAAGCTTCCAGCTAATCCCACGAGCATGCTCTGCAATACAGATTGACCACAGAATTAACAAGGTGGCCAGCATTTTAAGCTTCAAGTCGATCAGTCATTGGCTGAGTTCTGTGGGGCAGAGGGTGGGAAGACTTCCTAATGAGGCATCTCCCACTTGGCTGAAAGCAATTCTTCATAGAAAGAGGCAGAAATGCTCCAACAACTGGGGCGTGAGTGTTCTGGCTGGCAAAGGCGATCTGCACAGGGCACCAGTAGTATCTGCTAGATCTCTCAACTCAACAACGTCACCTTTGCTCCTCCGAGTCCTGAGCTCCTGGCTCTATCATTTCCCCACCGTGAGCCCAGATCCAATAGCTGAGTCTGTGTGTTTCTGTGTCTCTGATCCTGGTAGCTTCTATAGTACCACAGTTCCTTAAAAACTTATTCCTGAGAATCCCTGTCCTAGAGAGAGACATACTGCCCTGGAAACTGTCCATTGACAGGGTGCTGACTCTGGCCACCTGTTCGGTTGCAGCTCTGCATGGCTCTTCCATTACTTCTGGCTTCCAACGTTCGAGCATGGGTTCTCCCTTTTCTGCTGAGTTTATTTGCATGGCCAGTCCCTAGCTCCAGGAAGGACTTCCACCTTGTACGACTCCAGGATTATCATTGTGTTCTCTGAGAATGACACCCTGCGAAGATGCACAGCAGAGCAGCCCAGGCAGTATTCTTCGGGTACAGGGTTCTGGACTAGATCTCCACAGCAGAATCTGACAGCCGACTTCCCAATCTTGGCTTCTCCCAGTCTCTTTCTCTCTCTCTATTTTTTTTTATCCTCACTTGAGGACATTTTTGCACTTTATCTTGAGATATAGAGTGGGAGGGAGAGAAGGAGGAAGAGAGAGAGAGAAACATCGATGTGAGAGAGACACATCAAGTGGTCGCCACCCACACGACCCCAACCGGGGCCGGGGACAAACTGCAACCAAGGTACATGCCCTTAGCGGGAACCCAACCCGGGACTCTCTGGTCCGCGGGCCAACAACCGCTGAGCCAAACCGGCCAGGGCTCCCAGTCTCTCATTTCCCAGGTTCAGCCTGATGATGTGTATGTAATATTTTGAATACTTTTACTTCTGTCTGTCTGTTTCCTTCTACTACTTTTCCTCCTTTAATAAAAATTTAGAGCCCTGAGCGCTTTGGGTCAGTGGTTAGAGCGTCAGCCCACAAACTAATGAGTCGCAGGTTTGATTCCGGCCAAGGGCACATACCTCGGTTGCAGTTCGTCTCTGGCCCTGGTCGGGGTCATGCAGGAGGCAACCAGTCGATGCGTCCCTCTCATGTCGATGTTTATCTTTCTCTCCCTCCCACTCTATCTGAAGATAAATAGAAAAATGTTCTCGTGTGAGGATTTAAAAAAAAAAAAGAAGAATTTAGAGCCCAGCCAGTGTGGCTCAGTGGATTAAGCATTGTCCCATGCACCAAGATGTCATGGGTTGGATTCCCAGGCAGGACACTTGCCCGGGTCGTGGCTAGGGTGCATGCAGGAGGCAGCTGATCCATGTTCTCTCATCGATGTTTCTATCTCTCTCCCTTTCCCTTCTTCTCTCTCTACAAAAAAAAAAAAAAAAAAATCAATAAAAATATTTAAGAAAAGAATTTACAAAACATTGTAAAATTATAAGAGGCCACCAAATTCTATTACACACTCTAATATATGGCAAATTAATAATGAAGTTGGATGCTTCAATAAAATTAGTTCACTTGATGGAGATATTGCTAAAATGTTCACAGGACAAAGTAAACAAAGGAGCTAAACTAAATGTGGAAATAAGAGATAGAGATATCAATCCAGCTTCCTGGACCCCGGGATTGCTGCCTGCATACAACTTGGCATTTCCCTAGAACTTGGGGTCTGTGTGTGCTTTGGCAGAAATTCAGAAAACACTGCCTCCAACAACTTCCCTGCCAGGAAATCCCTGTTCTAAAGCTACAGCATAATGCTGTGGTTGGTAAATTATGAGTTGCCTTTTCAATGATGTTATAATCTGAGCTCCAAGTTTGGAGGTTTGGAGAGCAGGAGAGTTTGGGGTTGGGTGGGTAGGGAAAGATGGAGCAGGGCTGAAATTACGTGAGTCTAACAAGCTCAGGTCGAAGAAGGTTTTTATGTGGCCCATCCCTGTCTGTTTTGATTCTGACTTTTGGGGCCCAAGATCCAACTAATAGGAGAATGTTAACTTTGCTTGCTTAGTTCACCCATCTTCCTCAGGACCTCACGGGTGTCTATGGCTCAGAAGAAGACCATGAGTTTATGCATGTTTACAATAGTCAGTGTAGACTGGACAGCTATCGAGGAAATTAGGCATAAAAAGGCTCCAAGAAGACACCTGAGCCTTCTATGCTGAAAGACTCCTTTTGTCTTATTGCTTCAAGTCTAAAATCTTCTGACTGGCTATTTAAAATGTAATAAATAATAGCTATTATTATTGCTATCTTTATTAATCAGATTAATAAGGAAACTTCCTGTCTCTCTATACTCAGCATGTCCTCTCCCTTTTGTACCTCACTGAACGTTTCTGCTATGTAGAAAACCCCTTTCTCTCCCTTCTCGTTTCTTTGCTGTGTGTTTTACACTTGCTTGACAGCAGTGTAATGTCCAGCGTCCTGCATGGAGCTCCCCTGGGATCCACACTGATCAACTCCTTTCCTAAAACCTTGTACTGAGAGTTGGACCTACACAATTGACTGTTTGTAATATGTAAACAACACAGAGTTCAACATATGAAACATGCACCATGAATGGCTGAGTGAATGACTTTCAGAATGAGGATACAATCACTACAGCATTAAATTCTTATTTTGTTGAATAATCTAAATGAATGAACTGACATTCTCATTTAATTTTATTTTAAAAGCAACTAATTCATACTATCATTGTTATATAAATTCCAGACCCTGACATCTTCATCGCTCTTCATCCCATCAGAGAACTGAATGGGTATGAATCTTGAACAACTTCCTTCCAACAATACTCAGTTCACAAGCGCAAAATAAAACATAACTTTGGTTCTATCTTTTAAAAGTGATTTGAAGAACATTCTCACTTACTGCTTCAGACTGAGATAATTGCCTGAACTTCTCCACTTTATTTTTTACATTTATACACACAGCTTATTTTATTTCTACAGACATTAAGAGCTCCTAATTTGACTAACATATTAAATAGACACTTATTTTATACCAGTCTTTATTCAATAATCTCAAGTAATAGCTTACAGTCATCATATCAGGTTTCCTTTTGAGTGTTCTTAAATGTATTCTAGTCACCATCAATAATAATCAAGCCTCAGTTAGATAATTAGCTCATTCCGAGCTGTCAGTCATTCGGTATGAAAACAGTTGAGAGAACATAGAAGACAGTTGTCTAAGAACTCCATTGCTGGAGAAAACAAGCATGGTGTGTTTCCATCGCAGGTGGGGTCTATTCCGACAATATGATGGTGGTTTTGCAATTAGGAATAGAGGATGTGTTGTGGTGGATTTCTGGCAGAAAAACGGCCCTTGGTGATCCTTGCTCTTAACATCCCAGGCTCTCTGGACTACAAAAATGTGTCTCTATATCATGTTCAAGGAAGCCAAGGACAATAGAAACTTAACAATAAATCATAACATTCCTTGGTACACAAAACAGTCTTTTCTCTCTGGATTAATATAACTTCAAAAAATCCACCAAGGTGATGTTATGCTATTCCGGTCTACATGAGCAGCTGTAGAAATACCTAGTGATTCTGATTCAGCAGTTGTTGAGGCAAAGGAAAACCATTGCTGCCTTCACGTTATAGTTCTTTGAGCTATCAGGGAGCATGACTGAAAAATCAATTGCAAATATTTTTAGAGTAGATGTTTTAATGGTGTTCCTGTTGATCTCACCACTAGAAGAAGTTGTCATTTTCAATCAGTGTGGCAGTGTCATGCTGATCAATCTGTTCCCTAATTTTCCCGTCCCAAATATTTCTGAGCACAAACAGGGTACGTGTACATACCTTGGTTCCAGTGCTCATTTCTCAGCAAACTAATCTCTGTATTGGCTTTGTAATTAATGGTGGAGTTCATCTCTGCTGCTGTCTTTTTGTTCCTAGCTGTGTGAGAAATCAGTGCAGGGGCCCAATGCCACATCTCTAACCTCATCAGAGTGCCATGACAGCTCAGCATGCCCTGTGTTAATGAGAAGGAAGCTGCTTCCTCTATGTCAAGTTCATTTGAAGAATTTTGCATAATATCAAGGCTCAAAATAGTACAGTTCTTTGAATGCACACTTACATGGAACAATTTAATCCAAAGCATGTGCAAGTGAACACAAACTCTCTCTCTCTCTCTCTCTCTCTCACACACACACACACACACACAGTATAAAAGAGTTCTACTATCACTGACTTTTACTGCTGGAACCAGGATGGCCCTCAAACAACACAGGCTTTGGTCTAAATTCACTACCTCAGCCTAGACTTCTACCTCCATGATGAGCTACAGGTATCCACTGTCTGTTCCTTTAATGTAGTTTTGGTTATGACTAACCCTGCCCATCGTTTCTGCTATCTCACTTTTGAACCTTAGTGGGTAGTGCCTGTCAAGGTCTCTGTGCTCCTCCTTCTCTCTAGAGTTAGATACTTATTCGCGTGTTTTTGAAAATCAAATAAATGCATTGAGGAGTGGTGGGGGGCACATCTATTTCATCCAAATTCCAAGTCCTATTGAAGATAATGTCTTTGTTACCTAGAAAAAGTCCACTTTGGGTACAAAAATGAACAAGGAATAAGTGTAGACAAGTAATCATCTTGACCACATTTGTGTTCCTCTCATAGATCCTCATCTAAGAATAACTAGAAACTCTCAGGGGAAACAGTCTTGATATGTTGCCCAGTTATTTCTGTCTAACTGAATCCCATGACTGAGGCATCATCCAAATAGGGTGTAACACCTGGCATCCTAGAAAGCAAAGTTCCCATAAGGTGCTAAAAAGTCCCATAGTCAACAGAAATATTGGCTCAGAGATGCTAAATTCCATATGTTCCTCAAGCACGTTTTTGATGAGTGTGTTTTGATAATCTCAGGCAAGGTTAGTTTGCAAAGACTTGACCCCAAAATTCAGGTTAGCAGTCTAGGTCAATCACAGGCATAGAGCATGAGTGCTGCTTGAGAGAGTTCCTTGCGGTACTTTCGAGCCTTCTCATAGTTTGTTCTTATCATGTGGCTTCCAAATTAATCTTTCCAACCAAGGCTGTGTGCCTGCCCCCAGGGTCACTAGTTTAATTAGATTCTTAAGTTGACCTTCAGTGAGTATTTCTACCTAGAACAGAAGGAGCATTTCCAGCTTTATAAGTGCATAGGCAATAACTGTATCTAAAAAAAAAGTTGACTCTGGAGCATTCTGGGAATTCAAATAAAAACTTGGGAAATCAGTTAATAGTTTCCATTGGTGAGGTAAGTCTGAGGGTCATAAATATAGAATATTGATTTTTAGTAGGATATACAATATTGATTTTTTAAAAGTTTTTTTTTCTTTATTGATTTTAGAGAGAGAGGAAGGGAGCGATAGAAACATTGATGAGAGAGAACATTGATTGGCCACATCCTGCATGCCACCCACTGGGGACTTGGCCCACAACCTGGGCATGTGCCCTGACTGGGAATTGAACTGGTGACCTCTTGGTGCATGAGTCGAGGCTCAACCACTGAGCCACACCGGCTGGGTGAAATTCCCTTGTTTTTGATGACCAGTTTTTAGGTCAGGTATTTTGTAGAATATCCCTAAATATGAATTTGGCTGATGTATTCTCACCATCAGACTGGGGTAGTAGGGGTTTCAGGGAGAAAGACCACAGAAGTGAAGTGTCTTTCTCAACAACACATCAAGAGTACATCCTATCAATTGAATGCTGATGATGTTGGTTAACATTGATAACCTGGCTAAGGTAGTGTTTCCCAGGTCTTTCTATAGCCCCCTTTTATGCTATATTCTTTGAAAGGGAGTCACTAAGTGTATTTTACACTTAAGGGGTGAATAATTATGCATCACCTTCTTAAGGGAAGAGTATCTACATAAATTACAATTTTTCTGCACAGATTTGTCTCCTCTCTATCATTTATTTTTTTATTTAATTATCTATTTATGTCAGTATGGACTCATAAGTATGTCTAGTTTATGCTTGGGTTATAATCTAATTCTGTATTACTTATTTTGTAGCTCAAATTGTTTCATCTTTGCTCACTGGGAGCTTTTTCAGTTGCCTCTAGTGTGTCCTTGACCTGTCTTCATTGTTTGGTTTTGTTAAGTACTTTCTTACTTTCTGGTACCACAAGATGCTCCAGGCTTATCTTGTATATTTTCTACCCTGAGTCTATAACTGGTTATTTCTCCAAAAGAGTCCTAATCCCTTTCATTAGAGAATGGCATTAGAAACCAAGATCTGGACAAGGGGTATGCTTTTTGCCATTGTGTAGTTGCAATGGCAAATTTCTTGTAGTTGCAATTTCTCAGACAGAGCTGAGAAATATGTGCATACCAATTCACATGTAACCGTATATGTATAATTATTTCTATATAAATTCACTATATATTAAGCTGAACTTAAATTTATACTGATTCCTTCACCTCAAAACTAGTACCACATGGTTTATTCTAGCTTTTCTCCTTTGCTTATCTGTAACCTCCCATGCCAACTGTGATAAACTTGGCTTCTACTGTCTGCCTTCCATTCATTTATTTGTTCAACCTTGGTTTGCATGTATTGATATTTCAGAATTTTAATTCATACCCCATGAGAAACAACTTGACCAACTAGAGTATAATGTTTATATTCCATTCTTGAATATAATTTTAGTAGATTTGGATTACCTTCTGAGCTCTCAAGATGATCCTTCTTATAGAACTGATATTTGGCATTCTTGTGTCTGTAAATATGCCCTTCACAACATGAGGTTAATGGTTGACATATCCATGTAAATTTGAATAAAGTCTGCAGCCTGATTTGTTTTATCAACAGATCCTGCTAAGAGCTCTTTGCCTCTATGCTCTTGACAACATTAATCTTAGGAGCTACTCTTTTCATTTCTGTGACAGATATTGACTAAAGTCTCACTAGCCATGAGTTATTAGGCCCTTAGGAATTCCAAAGTGTATTCTCTCAAGAGATGCTGCTGGGAAACACCATATAAAAGGTAATATGTCATTCAAGAAATCCCAACAATTGCAATACTGGGACAGATAACGATAACGTTGTAGTCTACAGGGGCTATTAAGTCCACATAAAATATCATTTAGAGAAACAAACTCTAAATAAAAATTCATGGTATGTTGCATTCTTAGGTGATGCAGGCATGGTTATAAAGTGTATGGCCTGTATTTAATTTTTTTTTCCTTTATTGATTTTAGAGAGAGAGGAAATGAGAGGGAGAGAGAGATAGAAACATGGATGAGAGAGAACATCAATTGGCCGCCTCCTGCATGCTCTCCACTGGGGATCCTGTCCACAACCTGGGTATGTATCCTGACCGGGAACTGAACCAGCGACCTCTTGGTGCATGGGTCAATGCTCAACCATTGAGCCATACCAGCCAGACACGTATGACCTGTATTTAAACCTCAGAGTCTGCCCAGGCTTCTATTCCAGACTCCTGTTTTATCTACCTGGCATATAAATTTCAGGAAAAGGGCTGAAGGATATGAAATTATTTAATATGTCCCAAAGTAGACTCTTTTATGTACACCATTTTGTCAAATTATAGATACTGTGCTGTATTAATCAGAAGTCAATCATAAAAGTAGATTTACAATGTTCATGCATATAACTTTTATGGTTTTGTTTTTGTAATAACTAAGACTCTATATTGGTTACTAGGAGATGCTAATTAAGTAGGTAAGAAATAAATAGCTGTGATTTTCAACCGGTGTGCCACAAGAATTTTTTAAAATATGTAATACCTGACTATTTAGTCAGGGGCACTGACCTCCTTTTTCCTAGATTGTCAAATAAAAAAATTACAACAGTCAACACAAAAATAGCCATCTTGTGTGAATGAATCAAAATTTTATCTATTTTTTGGTCAGATCAACAAAAAAAATACATTTCTTGATGAGCCACAAAATTTTAGTAATTAGTTAATATGTACCATGAGATGAAAGAGGTTGAAAATTGCTGATGGAGTTTTCACAAATAGCTCTTGTATTTCCGCAAAATCCACTCCAACCTATTAGTTAAATCTCAACAGAGCAGCATGAAACAAGAGATAATAAAAAGAAACAACCATTGACAAGAACTCAAAATGAACCATAATTGCATTAAACCATGAAAATCCCTAACATTTGTAAAAGAAAACATGTTTCCTATTACCCATAAATAAGCAGAAGTGATCCTATTAGCATAGATAAGCCTCCTTAGAGTTTGGGAAAGGCTAAGAGGAAGGGGTTTGGGGAGGATTCTGACCCAGCAGGTTGTGGAGAAGGGAGTTGGTTCCTGATGAATTTTAACAACACTCTAACTTCCCACATTGGCTAAAGCAACCAGCTCTCTGTAACATACTCCATCTCTATGATTACCTGCCAAATGCTTACTGCAGACCTGCAAGATTAGTTACTCCAGGGGGAGTGGTTTATAACTCCATTACACTGTTTTATGCCAGATCAATAATAAAGGCAAAGGCACACGTCAAGCTGCCCTTGTTTTCTCTCTGTAGACAAACAAAGAGCCCCACAGCTGACAGGAATGTTGGGAACTGATCCTCAGCATCACTTAAACATACTAGCGATTGTCTCATCTGTTTTTCACACACACCATCATATTTTGAAATACACATTAGCTAAAATGCAATTGCATTTTCAGGGAATTGAAAGTTTACCATAATTATCATCAATTTGCAGGGAGCATGCTGTTCATGTGTTATATAACTGGGGGATTTCTCTCTTAATGATAGATTGTGATGATGTATTTAGAAAAAAATGTCTATATTGTTCACATATGTTCAAACCAGGTGATTTTAGTCAATAGAAATTCAACTAATAACCGTGATAACAACATGTGCTCTTCTCTTCCATCCTACATAGGAGTTAATTTACATTTTAATAAATGAAAAAAGCAAACAGTGGAGAAGTCATATTTTTCTGTGATGTGAGCAGAGGAAACTTTTCAGGGAAAGTAGAAAATGCAGAATCAGAGAAAACAAAAAACTCACAGGTCCTAGACTCGAGCATGGACAAGGCTCGACTATTGTGAACCTGATCACAAATTCTCCCTGGAAAAGTATAAAAAAGATTTAGCAGCCTCAGCCTTTAAGAAAAATTGGGGGAACTTAAGTTCTTTGAGGTCATTATTTAAAAAATAACCTGCTTTAATTCCCTTCAATTAATTTAATTCTTGAGTCATTTCAAGGAGTATGACTTTTATTTTCTTTGCTTCATAGTGTAACAATATAAAATAATTATAGCCCTTTCTATTTCGATATGAATTGAGATTATATCAAATTAGTTATTGAGTGTGTAATGTTGTCAGATAAAAAGAGGCAGTGGAGAGCTACAAATGCCAAGAAATCAGAAGAATATTTTCTCCAAGGACAGTTATGTTTACCAATGTTTCTCATAATACTTCTCTGTTTGAACAAATGTCTTGTCTGTTGTGGGACTGCTCTGGTACTTGGCTAGGGCTACTGCTTGTATGCACAGTGTTGCTTGGCAGGGGTCAGGGCCAGCTCTGGAGGCCACTGCCTCTGTCCTTGCCAGCTGTGTGACCTTGAATTCATGACCCATGAGATTTCAGTGTGACAGCCACTTCCTTTCCAAATTTGGATCCAACTCAGAAGTAGACCCAGGAGTCAAATGATGATAAAATATGTTTTATTAGCAGTGTCATTGTGTACATAGAAAACAAAAGAATTTATATCAAAAAATAGATTAATAAGTAAATTTGGATACAAGGCCAACATGCAAATATCAACAGTGTTTCTATATACTGGCAACATATAATGTAAAAATATTTAAAGACATTAATTGTAGTACCATAAAAATCAAATACCTGTTACAGAGGTCCCCTATTTTCCCCCACTTAATAGTGTCAACAATAAAAATGAAGTAAAAACAAAGCAAATACCTAGGATCTCCACGTTGAGGAATTAAAAAACATTGCTGGGATAAATTAAAGAAGGTCTAAATAAATGAAAGCCTCTAGAAATGCCCTATATCATGATCTGGGCAGCAGTTACATAGGTATGTACATATGCAAGCACTCCCTGATTTGTACGCTGAAGTTTCCGTACTTGACCGTATGTAATTTTAAAAGTTAACTGAAAAATGACAAACAAAAACCCAAACTAGTGTAGGGACATGGATTAAATATGTGGCCACAATAGACTTTTCAATACTTGATCCCAGAACTGGATAGATTAACCTGTCTGGTCCATTGGCCCAGCTGGATAACTACAGCCCACATTTACCAAGTGCCAGGGAACCAATCAGAACCGGTGAGTACTGCCTGGCTCCAAATGAGGGAGAAAGGGGCTGAGCTGAGCATGCCCACTTTCTTTTTGTCGATACACCAATAAGATGAATCCTCTTCTCTTCCCAGAAGGCAAGATAAGAGGCCTAAGGTGTTACTCAGTAGGAGTCTCTTCACAAAAGAGCATTGACCTAAGGGAAAGGAGGGCACATCTCCCCACTCCTGATTTAACGTTCCTGTGCTTCAGTCTTCTCTCCTTTGTAAGACGGTGATAATAGAACCTCTCTCACACAGTTCTGTGCCTGAATGGCTTTGCCAAGTACAATGCATGTGGAATTGGAGAAGCAAAGTGTAAAAATGTGAGAGGGGGAAAAAGAACTTCAGGAAGATAATCTGATCTACTTGTGTTTTTTTGTTGTTTTTTTTTAAATTAGGAAACTGAGACATAAGGAGGTGTAGACCCTTGTCTAAGCCATGGCTCATTGGAAGTGAACTGTTGGCATGTGATAGCAGAACTGCTTCTGGGTCCCAGGTGTTCCTGTGCCCAGAGTTCTTGCTGCTCCACCACTCTGCCAAATAGCTGCCCTAATGTCAGTGGGTAGAAGAGCTGACCCTTCTCCCAACTACCATGAACTTCCTGTTTTCAGAAGGCACGCAGTTAGTTCCCAGCCCCGTGGAGCCCTGCCCATTGCTGCTCTCAGGCAGCGATTTATAGCCCTTGGGCAGTCACAATAAGAAGGAGATTACTATTTTAGAATCGAGGTAATGAAGTAGTTAGGCAGGTTTTCTTCTGAAAGTGAATAAACACAGTCAACTACAATTATTTGATTCCATTTAATGTATTGGAAAAGGTAATGCTTTAATGATACCCTAGTGGTCTGCAACAGTTAATGCACCACAGAAAATGAAACATAAAATCCCCTTCTCACTAATAATGCTGTGACTAGTGTTATGAAAAGGCCCAAGCCCCAGGGAATTAAAAGGTTTTCACCTTCTCACCAAGTGATAATATTATTAGTTTGGATATTCTATTCACTGGTCATGAAAATAGAGGATATTTGGGGAACAGGAAAAGCTGTAACATATTCTGTTGGTTTGATGATTGATCCTTGCAGCATTACCCAGGACAGTTCCTATGGCAAAGAGAACGGTCCTGTAAAGTCCGGATGATTTTCTAACTCTCTCTCACTATTTCCCAAATGTCAGTTCCCACTGAGCTTGGTGGTAGCTGAAGAGGGAGTTCTTACTGATGGCAGCATCCTCGTCAGGTGGGACGCAGTGGACTGGCAGGGCAGGGCAGTGCACGGGCTCACTTCAGATTGGCAAACACATGAGCTCTTTGTGTTTATTTGGGGAATGGTGTAAGTTACAAATATTCCCTGGAAACATGTGCCTGGCCTCCCGGCTGTCTGTAGGACAAATACTGACAGGATGGGCTTCTTTGCCATACCTTGCTCTTGATAGATTGCACACCAGTGCTGCTAGTCAGAGAGACAGCTGTGCACATCTGGAACAGTCCCAGGGAGAAACCCCAAACCAGCCTGACAGTGATCCTGGTGACAGCAGGATGCCCTGTCCTCTGTAGATCTCCCTGTCTGCACCTGTATTGCTGTGAGTGAAACAGAAACATCAAGGGTCAAGGGGGCATCTGGATGCCACCACTCTTCCCTCACTTGTGAATGGCAAGATGAACGTCTATTTGGCAGAATTATTGTGAACTCAGGATGTGAGTGATGTATATAACAAACACAAAAATAGTAGCTAGTATTATTATTGATGTGTTACTTTCTCGTTAAAGTCAGATAAATATAAAATTGTGAAAATTAGTAATATTCTACTGATTACTGTTTCTATAGTGTATATATATTTACATGTGTTGTGAATGTTGTTATATGTCATTACATATATGATACAGATAGAAATCTCACCCATAATAACATCAGTAAAGCAATAGTTAGAGGGCTCAAACAACGTGTCACCATTTGACTAATTTGCCTTGTTTACTCCTGTGTTTCAAAAATAATTATCACTCTACTTTCAAAGGTGACCCAGTTTGGACACTACGTTATGTAATCACCCTTAATAAGGATCAAAAGGAAAACTGATCTCAGACAAAGCCAAGAACTGTTACAGTCTCAATGCCAATGAGTAACACATCCACTAGACAACCATGGCTTAGGAAATCTGTATTGGGGACACCAACATAATTTAAAAAATATATAATACTTATTTAATAGCAGTTATCAAAGCAAAAACAAAAACCAACTCAGTGTCCATAGGCTTGTCCACATTAGAGAATTTTCCATTTGGTGAAGAACTCCATGTGTTTATTCTCGTATTTTCTTAAAGTTTGCTCCTGGATTGACATTAATAGCTGCAACTTCAAGGGGATGGTTTTAGTATTGACTAGAACCCTTGAAGTGGCTGCTGCATTGAAGATTATTTTGTCACTCGATTTTTGTCTATTTTTTCCCCTTTCTTTCTTTGAGTCCAGCTAATTTCTCTAATTCTATCAGCTTTAATATTTAGCTCCAGCACTTGAAGGTTTTGGGCAGTCTTGAAAGGCTTGTTGAAATTGATCAAACACAGGGTATCAATTTACCTCTTTTAGATCCTAATATAGAAGAGACGGAAAGCAAACAGGGTTCTGGGTGACAGACGTAAATTACCCTATGTCAATGACTTGACAGTTTTAGGGCATTTGCTTTCCATTTTACAGAACTTTCTATGCTTATTTTGTATGGTTTGCTTTTAAAATTCCCTTTCTGCCTCTCTTACTCTTCATTTGCTCTCAGAAAATATCCTTTTCTCAATCGGAAAAACGATACTTTAGCAAATCACTCTTTTAACAATTTCCTATTAAACAACGGCTGAAGATGGGTTGAAATTGAAATTGTTCCCCCTCTTCAACCTGGTCTGGGTATTTTGTATCTCACTCCTGGATAGATACACCTGTGTCTTATCTAGGTTAGCTTTTAAATAGAATTCTTTAGAAATGTCTTATTTCATCTCAAGCTCAGAAACAAACTCAAAGCTCTTTACCATTTCTTCTAACCACTCCAAGCTCTCTAACTTAATTAATACTTTATGCCACTCTCCGGTCCAGGGACCTTACTGACCAGTGACCTATTTAGGCTGGGATAAAAAGGTCAGCTAGCCAGGGTGCTGGGAGCCTCATGTTGTTCTCCACTCCATGTGCAGATTAACTTTCCTAGCTTCTGGCACCTGGATCACACCTCACATAGACCCCTCACTATCTGTCAAGGGGGGGAGGGGAAGCCCACAACAGAGAGAAGTAAATTTCTGGAACTACATACAAAATCTCTGAAATGTACCAGTGGTGTATTCCAAATCAATTTTGCTTTCCAAACCTGTTACTTTTCTTTCAGCAAACCCAATTGGTCCCTGAATTTCTCATCCATATGTAAGTGTTGAAATTTAGACTTGTGCTGTGGAGCTCATATGTAATGCAATACTGTTCTTGTGAAACTGCCTGGCCATTGAGGAGCCTTTGATCACCTATGTCATTGGTAGAAATGATTGCAGGGTTTTTGAAAGTCACCAGTAAAAGCTAAAGGCTAAAATGTGTAGTATGACTCTCCCATCAAGAAACATTTTACCTGAGTTTCTAATCATTAACAAATCTGATTCAAATATTTTTGTATTGCCAGTCATATGTAAGAAGAGATTCATACTATCTAGCTCTTCCTGCTCTGGGTTTTTGTAGCCCTAGAGATCACCCAAAGAAGATATCAGGGTTTTGATAATGCACAAATTGATTTACTATGGATTGTAGATTTTTATAGAGGATATAAAAAATATTTTTCCAGTACTGTGATATAGGCAGAATTTTAATACAAGTCTCCATGAACCAAGAGGTAATACGAGTTATTCCCATTGCTCCTTGAGGATTTCCTTGCAATATTTGAAAATTGTTGGTTTTTTTTTAATTTTCACCTCTATGGAGTCTATATTATATGTTATAAAACCATTATTGAAATTAGAAAACAAAACTGAATAAACTATTTGCAGACAGAATACATTAGAGCTAGTCACAAAGCTCAACCAGGATAACTTGGCTTTCTCTTCCTCTGAGAGCCTCAAAAACATTTGAGAATTCCACCTGCACACCTAGACTCCATTACTGCAACCTTGGCAGTGATCTGTTTTTATGTTACAGGCAATGAAAGCTTAGAAGAAAACTATGTCCAGGACAGTAAGATGGGCTTTGTCATCAATGCCATCTACGCCATGGCACACGGGCTGCAGAACATGCACCATGCCCTCTGCCCCGGCCACGTGGGCCTCTGCGATGCCATGAAGCCTATTGATGGCAGCAAACTCCTGGACTTCCTCATCAAGTCCACGTTCGTCGGTGTGTCTGGAGAGGAAGTGTGGTTTGATGAGAAAGGGGATGCTCCTGGAAGGTAAAGCCATCTTTTCCGTAATGGATCTGAATAACCTGTGAACCTCCCTGAGCCAGACAGATAGCAACTGTTTCTGTGTGTAATGAGCATAGATGCAACTAGAAATCTAAAGAGACAGAGCTAATAGAAAATGGAAATTACATTTTAAAACATTGCAAACTTATTGTAAACATGCACAATCCTGCATCTTGCCAATACTACACCTCTACCTAGCTACCATTCCCTCATCTCAGAATACCTGGGACCTGCCTGTAAGCCCAGGAAATTAAAGAGACTATACCTAGCCAGAAGGACCCTCCCTGTCACTGCCAGCTCCAGGCCACAACAGCTTTCTGAATGATGGGTCCCAAGGCCACACTGGTGGTAAAATATTTTAATCCTACACCTGCTTAAAGAGGTTAATATATGAAAAGAATGAAGTCCTATACATGTATCCCTTTTTCTCAGGCTAACTTATGTTTCTCTTGGAACAAGAAAGCAAATAATTTTCTTTCTAGTATTGAATCTCTATGGCTTCCAAAGAATGAATCAAGAAGCAAAGGAAAATTAAGCCTAACTAATATATATAATTTTTTCCTAAGTCATTTGATATTTAGTCTGTTCTGCAACACTTGTTTTATAACACCACAAGCTTATATTTTTGTTGAGAATGATGTCAGTATAAAGAGTAGTTATGTTTGTTCATATGACTTTTTCTAGACAAAGAGTACTTAGAATAGTTAAATAGGAATTAAAAGTTGCAACAGGAAAGAAAAAGGCCCTCAGCTTAGCTGCTGCACAGTATGCCTACAATCTTTTTTCTTTCTTCTCATAAGTCCTGTTATCTTTCAGTAGATGTTTTTGCAGAAAGAGAGATTTTAGGAAAGCATATGCTGCATTAAAATGGAACATCAACTCTTTTAATCCTCACTCCTACAAGCATATCTTTATCCAATTGTACAGGTGTCAGATTAAAAACCGAGTGTCAGATTAATTCTTAGTGTGGGGGTGGGGGAGAGAGAAACATGGATGTGAGAGAGACACATTGATTGGCTGCCTCCCACACGACCCTAATAAGGGCAGGGGATCAAACCAGCAACCCAGTCCTCCCAACAAATGTGAAATCCATCATATTTCACTTGGAAAAAATGAAACAGAGACACCACAAAGGAGAAATTTCAGCCCAGATTCCAAAATGGCAGTGGAGTGAATGGAAGCTACACAGACCATCTCGCAGGACCAAACTGGAATTACAACTAAAATAAAGACAAATCGTTGGGAAAAACCAACAGAAAAGCAGCTGGAGAGGACCCATATACCAGGGACAGAAAGAGGACACTAAATCAAGCCTGGTAGGAACTGGAGGTTTGAGAGGGTGGGCTGGGAACCCACAGACAGCAGCTGTTTTAGCTGAGAGCAACTCCCTCGGGGCTAAAATCCCAAGCAAGCTCCACAGTGTGGAGGGCTGGGACAGAGCACTAAGTTAGCTACAGCCACTCACCTTGGGCTCTGAGAGAGGGAGGGTGGACTAGACTGGAACTGTGTGGAGAGACTTGGGATTTGGAGGGCACTGAGAGTTTTGCTGAATCACACCCTCACAGGACAGTAGCCATCTTACTCAAAGAGCCCCTTCCCAGAGCCCTGGGGAGAAGCAACAGCCTCTCCCTCAGGAATTTAACAACGCCTGGCCAGGCCATAGAAATGCAAATTGAGGCTCATTAACAGCCAGCAAGCATCTGTCCCGCCATCTGGAAATCCTATTACCCTGAATACCTAAGGAATTTTTTCATTCAGTTGAGGGCTACAATCCAAGTCTCATCAGGTAACTGAGACTAATAGCCTCCAGGCAAAAAGGGAGAGGATAACTGAACCTTCCTTGGGCTGGCAAATCTACCCAAGAAAGTAAGACTTGACAGTGGTGTTTAACATGGGTCCTCCCACACTCATCCAAACCCAGTAGAGGGAGCCACAACCAGCGGAACACCAACACCCACAGGTAAAATTTGGCAGGCTCCAAAACCCACTGAGACAGCCAAAATGGTGAAACAAAGAAACAAATCCCAAATGAAAGGACAAGATAATTTGACAGAAGATTAAATAAATGAAAGGGAAATGAGCAAGATATCAGAGGGAGAGTTCAGAGTAATAATCATGAGGAAGCTCAACAGCATGAGTAAAATTATAGAAGTATTGAAAACCAACCAATTGTAAATGAAGAATGACATAGCAGAAATAAAGAACACATTGGAAGGAATAACCAGCAGAGTAGGAGGCCGCCGAGGACCAGATCAGTGAATTAGAAGACAGGGTAGACAAAATCGCCCAATCAGAGAACCAAAAAGAAAAAAACAATTTAAAAAGAGGAAGACAGCCTAAGAGTATTGTGGGACAACTGGACACATAACAACATCCGTATCATAGGAGTTCCAGAAGAAGAAGAAAATGAGCAAAGGTTAGAGAATATATTTAAAGAAATAGTGACAGAAAACTTCCCTAACTTGGTGAAGGAAAAAGGCATACAAGTACAAGAAGCACAGAGAGCCCCAAGTAAGAAGACCCCAAACAGGCCCACACCAAGACACATAGTAATTAAAATGCCATAAATTAAAGACAAAGAGAGAATCCTAAAGACAGCAAGAGATAAGCAACAAGTTACCTACAAAGGAACCCCCATAAGGCTATCAGCTGACTTCTCAACAGTAACACTACACACCAGAAGGGAATGATGTGAAGTAATCAAGGTCATGAAAAACAAGGATCTGCATCCAGGACTACTCTATCCAACAAGACTACCATTCAAAATAGAAGGTCAAATAAAGAGCTTCCCAGACAAAAGAAAGGCTCAGGGAATATATTGGCACCAAACCAGCACTGCAAGAAATGTTAAAAGGACTGCTATAATTAGTAGAAGAAATAGGAAGAAAAATATAACTACAATAAACAAAAATGGCAATAAATAATTACATATCAATAATAACCTTAACTGTAAATGGATTAACACTCCAATCAAAAGACACAGAGTAGCTGATTGGATAAGAAAGCATGGCTCATATATATGTTGTTTACAAGAGGCCCACCTTACAACAAAAGACTCACAAAGGTTGAAAATGAAGGGATTGGAAAAAAATCTTTCAAGCAAATGGAAAGGAAAAAAGAGCTGGGGTAGCAATATTCATATTTGATAAAATAGACTTCAAAATGAAGGCCATAACTAGAGACAAAGAAGGCCACTACATAATATTGAAAGGATTTACCCAACAGGAAGATATAACCTTGGTAAACATATATACACCCAATATAGGAGCACCAAAATATATTAAAAAGCTCCTGGAGGACTTCAAAGGAGAAATTGACAACAATACAATCAGAGCAGGGGACTTCAACACCAAACTGACATTACTGGATAGATCCTCTAGACAAAAAAATTAACAAGAAAACAGAGACTCTAAATGATGCACTAGATCAAATGGATTTAATAGATATCTACAGAGAATTACACCTCAAAACTACAGAATTCACATTCTTCTCAAATGCACATGGGACATTCTCAAAGATAGACCACATGTTAGTGTACAAACTAAGTCTCTACAAGTTTAAGAAGATTGAAATCATATCAAGCATCTTCTCAGATCACAATGGCATGAAACTAGAAATCAATTACAACAAAAACACACAAAAACATTCAAACACATGGAGGCTAAATAGCATGTTATTAAACAATGAATGGGTTACCAAGGAGATCAAGGAAGATATTAAAAACTTCCTGGAAACCAATGAAAATGAACACACAACAACACAAAATCTATGGGATGCAGCGAAAGCCATCCTGAGAGGAAGTTCATAGCACTACAGGCCTACCTCAAGAAATAAGAAAAATTTTTAATTGACTATCTAACCTCACAACTTAAAGAACTAGAAAGGAAAAAGAAAAATCCAGAGCAAGTAGAAGGAAAGAAATAGTAAAGATCAGAGCAGAAATAAATGACATAGAGACTAAAAAACAATTCAAAAGATCAATGAAATAAAGAGCTGGTTCTTTGAAAAGATAAACAAGATTGATGGACCCTTAGCTAGATTCACCAAGAAATAAAGAGAGAGGACCCAAATAAACAAAATCAGAAACAAAAGAGAAGTAACAACTGACACCACAGAAATACAAAGGATCATTAACAAATGCTATGAACAATTATACGCCAACAAATTGGACAATCTAGGTGAAATGGACAAATTTCTAGAAACACACAGTCTCCCAAAACTGAACCGGGAAGAGATAGAAAACTTGAACAGACCAATAACAACTAAGGATATTGAAGATGTAATCAAGAATGTCCCAGCAAACAAAACCCTGGACCCTGACAGCTTCACGGGGGAGTGTTACCAAACATTCAAAGAAGAACTAACACCCATTCTCCTCAAACTATTCCAAAAAATTCAAGAAGAAGGGGAGACTTCCAAATTCGTTTTATGAGGCCAGCATAATTCTAATTCCAAAACCAGATAAAGACACTACAAAGAAAGAAAACTACAAGACATTATAATCAATTAATATTTGACAAAGGTGGCAAGAGCATGCATTGGAGTAAAGACAGCCTCTTTAATAAATTGTGTTGGGAAAATTGGACAACTACTTGCAAAAAAATGAAACTAAACCACCAATTTACATCATACACAAGAATAAACTCAAAATGGATGAAATACTGAAATGTGACTGGTGAATCCATAAAAATCCTAGAAGAAAATGTAAGCAATAAAACTTCAGACATCACATGCAGCAGAATTTTCACTGACACAATGCCAAAGGCAAGATAAAAAAGGAAAAAATTAATACATGGGACTACATCAAACTCAAAAGCTTCTGCACAGCAAAAGAAACAAGCATCAAAATGGAAAAGGAACCCACTCTATGGGAGAGCATAATTGCCAGTGAGACATTAGATAAGGGGTTGATTTCCAAAATATATAGAGTACTCATACAACTCAACAAAAGGAAGACAAAGAACCCAATTAAAAAATGGGCAGAGAACCTATATAGACACCTCTCCAAAAAGGACACACAAATGGCTAAGAGACATATGAAAACATTCTCAACATCACTAATCATCAGAGAGATGCAAATTAAAACAACGATGAGGTATCACCTCACACCTGCCAGAATGGCTGCCATCAACAAATCATCACACAAGTGCTGGTGAGGGTGTGGAGAAAGGGGAACTCTAGTACACTGCTGATGGGAATGCCGACTGGCGCAGCCACTATGGAAAACAATATGATGTTTCCTCAAAAAATTAAAAATTGAACTACCATTTGACCCAGTGATCCCACTTCTAGGAATATATCCTAAGAAGCCTGAAACACCAATCAGAAAGAATATATGTACCCCTATGTTCATAGCAGCACTATCTGGAAACAGCCCAAGTGCCCATCAATAGATGAGTGGAAAAAAAGCTGTGGTACATTTACACAGTGGAATACTATGCAGGTGTAAGAAAGAGATCTCTTATCCTTTGAGACGACATGGAAGGACCTGGAGAGTATTATGCTAAGTGAAATAAGCCAATTAGAGAAAGACAAATACCACATGATCTCACTTATCTGTGGAACACAATGAACAAAATAATCTGATGAACAAAATAGACCCAGAGACATAGAAAGGAGTACGGTTCAGACTGACAAACCTCAGAGGAGGGGGCCGGGGGAAAGGGATGAGATAAACCAAAGAACTTATATGCACGTATGCGTAACCAATGGACATAGACAACAATGCTGGGGTGGGGGATGGGATCAGGAGGAGGGGGTCTGGTGGGAAATAGGAGAAACATCTGTAACAAAAATAAATTAATAAAGATTGCAAAAAAAAAGAAATATCAGCCCGGCTGGTGTGACTCAGTGGACTGAGCATCATCCCATGGACTGAGAGATCCCAGTTCGATTCCTGGTCAGGGCACGTGCCCGGGTTTCAGGCTCAATTCCCAGTGGGGGGTGTGCAGGAGGCAGCCGATCAATGTTTCTCTCACACATTGATTTTCTCTCTCTCCCTTCCTCTTTCTGAAAAAAAAAAAAAATCAATAAAAAACATATTTTTTTAAAAACTGAGTGTCAGAGAAACAAAAAAACTTACCTGAAATCACACTGAGAGTAGCTGGTGGAGGCAGTGCAGCCTGATCTGAGGCTTGGAATCTTTTTGCCACATCACTCTGACTTTTAGCTAATACTAAAGTTAGGCAAGGTTGCTGGTAACGTTCTTAATGTCATTTCAAAGGAATTGTAAGAGACTGTTTTGGAGAGACAGTAAGAGACGCTAAATGATTCCCCACACATCTCTTCTTTTCATGTAAGCTTAAGATCCTGCACTTAGAGATTGCCTTGTGGGGCCTAAGTGTATTCTTCCTGTTAAAATCCAACAGCTTTAGGAAAGATATTTTATATAATTATCAGCGATTAAGTAATGCATTTTTAGATTCCTTCCAAGCTTCCATTAGATGGGTGCAGGTTTGGATAAAAATGTGAGTGAGATGGGTCGAATGATGGAGGGCCTGAGCATGTGGACAGTTTCCAGGTGCTGAGCACCTTAGGAAGTAACCAGAAGGAACCGGTGGGTCTGAGATTCCAAATACACTCTCCTCTCTAAACCCATCCGTGTAATGCTAGGTTCTACTAGAAGCTAGGCTCTGTAAAGAATTGGATTTGGGATGGAAACCTCCCTTCATGATTCTATAAAATAGCATACACAATGTGTCCAGCAAAGGGCCGGATGCATTTTAGACACCCCATGGACATGAGTTTCCTCTTCCTCTCTCTATTTGTAAGTCATCCAAAATATTGGCACACAATGTTAGCTTGTTTCTCCTTCATCTTTAATTACATATTTAAATCATGAGCTTTCCCCAGGGGTCTCTTTTCAATAATTATTTCCTCATGCTTGAAATTGATCATCTTAATCTGTGATCAATTTCTGTTTCAGCCACCTCCCTCTGCTTCCATCTCCTGTCATAACACCATGCATACTTTTGGATCCTCCTGTAATTATTTTAGTTAATCACCAAGTAACATAAACTGGATACATTGAGAGGGTGTTGTAACGTTGTAATTTACAGCATGAGAATATTCCAGATAAATGTAACATGCCAGGAAGGGCCTCTGGGGCAAGGAGAAAAAAACAGTGTTCATTAAACCACGTAGCAAAGGGGAAGGCCTCTCTTTAGTAAGTCAGTACTTTTCCCTTGGCATCTTTCAGTGTATTTTTTCCTCTGGCATTTGGGACTTTTAAAAAATGTGTTTTCATACCAAAACATTGTGAGTTTTTCAGTTTCTGCATGCTAATGAAGTGTGAACTGATTTCTCCTCTTTGAAGAGCAAATGAGGAAGTTGAAATAAAAGTCTTAGGAAACTAATGTATGGGAAAAAGTATTCTAAAGTTAGCATTGCATTAAGCCTTCATTAGAAGTACATAAGGAGATTTAATGGTGTAATATGGGGTGAAACATAAAAATGAAAGGAAATGAAAAAGCAGACTCTTCATAGCGAACATTCACAGCAGGTGCCATAGCCATGAGTTTAAAATAGAAAAACATTGGAGGTGTGGATTAGTGCCATTGATCAGGAGAATGAGTGCGAACCGTCAGCATGTAGTTCATACCCACGTGGCTATCACGTAGACAGCCACTCTGAAGAACATTCTGGTGTGTCTCAGCAACCAGGAGAATAAGAACCCTCTGGTAGTCAAAAGTCAGAACAGCCAAGAGATGAAACTCTAGGTAACTTCTCTTCACCTGGAAAAGTAGGGAAAAAACTTCCTTCACTCTCTCAGAGTCTCCCCTTACCCTTGAGGGGACTTCTTTTTATAGACATGGCCAGAATCTGGATGTGAAGAAGCCACTAGTTACCCTGTGGGTGACAAAATGCATTAAGAGCAGGAAGGACAGCCAATAAAGGGTATTCGTTGTCCAGATAAAGAACTAGGTCAGATACAGCCAATAGGTTACCAACTAAGGTTGATTAGTGGTAGCTTCCCAGAGTGCTGGGCTGAGGAGAATTCTGAGTATGAATTCAGTTTAGAAAGAATTCTGAGATTAGGAACACTACTAATGGTGAGGAAGAGAGCTGCGGAAAATAAATATGTGTTGGTTAATTGCCATCTATTTCTTTGGGTCAAGGGCAAAGAGCAAGAGACAATGCCTCTCACATTCTAGTGCAAAAGGGTGAAAACTCATCACAGGTACTGCAGAAAACAACCCCACTTTGCAGAGTCAGTAAGGGAGAGTCAGGCCTTCATGTCTGGGAAACTGCCACATGAGTTATAATTTACTTGGAGTCAACAGCAGCATGCGGAGAAGATTGAAGAATGCCAGAAAATGTTCAATGCTGAGAGATAAATGACTACATCAATTAAAAGCTGTTCTCCAGTTTTCTTATGGTAATGAAATAACCAGAATATTATTCATAGAACTACCCATATGAATGATGTATTGATATTGCCTTAGATATATGCTTTTGCCCCAATTGTGAAATCGTTTTTTACATACCTTATGGTAATAAGCCTCCACAGGAAGTCCATGATCCTTAAGGAGTTCAGTGACATTCCTAGGTAGTTCAACCTAATGGGAGAATGTTAGAAAAGATTCCAGCTTACACATTTATTTCAGTGCCAAGTCCTGTCTCATTTCCACTGCACTGGGGAACACTCTCCACTGCCCACAGTAGAAAATGATGAGGTCTGGCCCCCAGAACACACTCAGGCTGCAGTAACGATTTCTAAATGTAGATTTTGCTGTTGTGTAGCATTGCAGCATTTGAAATTACTGAAATAACGGATGTCGATTATTTGCATTCAGAATGTTTGTCCTAACCAGGGAAGAGACCAGTTTAAATGTCAATGCTCAAGATGTTCAATCCCCAACATCCTTGCTAATTAAAGATGCATTTCTCAGATTTCTTATTCTAATAGCACCTAAAACAGGCTCCAAACTTGATAAAATTCACCTCTTCCAATCCAGTGTAATGAAAATGGCAACTGAATGTAAAAAAATAAAATTGAAATAAAAGTAATCAAGTCATGGAATTAATGTTCTCAAAGCGTGTTACTTGTTCAAACAATAACTTAGTGAATAATGATTTGGAGGCGATGATCAACTGAGCACACATAGACAAACAGAATTATCATTTTGGAAAAGAAGCATAGAGAAAGCCTAAGAGTACTATGTTCTTTAGCAAATACGGACGATACACAGAAACTGAGACTGGAATACACAGTTTGGAAAAGCAGGGGAAACATTACATATAAAATAAAATAGCAGTAGCTGGTGTTAGCATATGAGATGATTACAGCCTTTATCTCCTTTCTCTCTATTAGTATAGAATCACCAAATTTCATTGCTTTCTACATTATGTCCATATTCTCCAAGACACACATGTTGTTTCCTTCGTAGGTATGATATCATGAATCTGCAGTACACCGAAGGGAATCGCTATGACTATGTACAAGTGGGGACCTGGCACGAAGGGGTGTTGAACATCGATGACTACAAAATCCAGATGAACAAGAGCGGAATGGTGCGGTCTGTGTGCAGCGAGCCTTGCCTGAAGGGTCAGATTAAGGTGAGCCAGCCACCAATGCATTCTCAGATGGTGTTCATGAGGAGGACCCCACCTGGACTTAAAGAAAAAGTACCCAGACAGTTTTCTTAGACGAGACTATCCAAAAAGGGTGGACCAGGCTTACTGTTTTTATGTTCGTGGTTAGCTACAATTGAAAAGACAAAGAAAGATTCGGAAATGGAATAAGAAAACCATTTGGATATTTTAAATCGTCTTTAATTGAATCACAATGATAAGCCAGAATTTTCAATACAATATAGAAAGCAAGGTGACGTGTAATCAATTTAAAAATTGAAACAGAAGTCAACGTGGAAACCAAAACCGATGGTACTGCTTAGCTGTTGTTCTAGCTATTGTTAAATAAAGCAGAAGCTGACTAATGCTAACTAAGCATATAACTAAGACAAACGAAGTTGAAGGAGGTAGCAGAGAAGCACCACTTATCATTTCTCTATCAAGTTCCTTGGTTTTCCTGAAACTGATATTTTCTAGCTGACACAGTCTTCACTTTCTAATTCTTCTCAGATGCTTTTATTTCCCAGCCTATGAGTAACCATGACATTACTGTATACATAAAACTAGATAGAGTAAATAAACATCAACTGTTGAGCACTTAGCTGGACGCGCTGGAGAAAACTCTCGGTGAAGAAGGCATAGAAATAGCGCCCTCTGTGGCCCTTGCTATTTAAAACCAAACCGGGTGATGCTCTAGGAAATGGAGTGATTGTGAACTGGCAAGAGTATCGATTCATTGACCGAATAGGTCTTTTTGTCTCTAATTTTCTGTGATTCATCTCTGGGAACAGACAGGCTGTCACGTAAATGTCGCCCGGCGCTGCTGGAGCTGGAGTAGGTGCTGTGTGTGGCTCTCACCATGCAGCTATGGCCGTGCGGCTGCGCCATTCTCGGGAGCCGTGGAACCACCCACGCAGGGGTGAAGTGCACTCAGGGGTCTTAGGGCAAGCGTCTAGTCATGGGCGGAAGTGCTGGCGTGGAAACTGGAAAAGCCTTACCTCTCCTGATCAAAGAAGGTAGAGGAGTGGCCACCTGCAGCATCTCTGGGCAGCTGAGAAAAGCTGTCCTGACGGGCTCACCCTCTCAGTGACACTAGCCACTTCAAAGATGAAATGCACTTCTGAGACAATTCACCCTAGCTTGAAGTATCTTGTGCTTGCTCTGCAGAGGTGATGTTAAAAGTACTTAATAATTGTCATGACAACTCACCAATCAGAATTGGCTCCACGCTCGTGCGGTGACAGGTCCTGGAGGCTGCCTGCCATGCCCATGGTGAATCCTTAAGTTGTTGGATCATGGGGAGACTTGAGCAAGGAGTCCCCCAAGGCTCACATCATGTGGGGTGTTCAGGAGGCTTAAAGATACCATTAGCTTCCACTCAGTGCCTAAGTACTTCGGCTGTGTAAGCACAGCGCCAGCCAAGCCAGTGTAGGAGCTGAATGTGAGCACTGCTTCTCCCCCAGAATCCATTTCTGGTTCTGGTCCTGATGACATTCTTTCACATGAGACTGTCCAGTGGAATGTGGACGTACACCTTCTGAAACCCAGAGGCCCAGAACTTCTCCGTGACTGTTGCCACGAGATGCCAGACATTCAGTGTTCATCATCTTTTCTGGATGGTGGGATAAATGGGACATCTGAGACCTATAGTCACAGATGAAGGCAGTAGGAAGCCTGGAGCTCATGGACTTCTGTGACCCAAAGGATGTCACACGTTCGGCTCAGGCCCTTTCCACTTTGGGTGATAGCATTGAGTCTGTGCAGACAACTGCTGTGAGACAGTTTATGGAACTATGAAGTTGAGTATTTCAGAGTATAAGGGGGGAAAAATCCTGGCAAGAGCAAACAAATGATCCCAAGGAGTCACGGAACTTCAGCTCCCTTACACAGTTCCCTCCTGTTCCTCTGGTTGTTGGCAGGCCCTTTATGGAGTGTACATTCCTGAAGCAAGGCCTTTCCCCTCCCAAAGTTCACAGAAAAGGCTAGCTGCATACATCTGTGCCAAGACACCAAAGTATTTCCAGCACCATGTTTGCATTACGCCCATGCAGTGTTATCCAAGGAATTCCTCAAACCAGGGCTGAGCTGTTACAGAGCATTTGCTCTCAATGCAAATCTTCAGGGGGCCAACTTGAGAAATATTGTGTACCCTGCAGGAGCAAAGTATCACCTGCAGCGGAGGTGAGGGGGGGATGTTTGTCTGTTTCCCAGAAGCACCATGGGAGGTGCGGAAACAAACAAAATCTGAATCTCATCTTCCGAATAATAACACTTATCTTGTTACAGCACCAATTTGCCACCTACTAAGCCCAGGACGCTCAGAGTTGGGTCGCTCGGTAGCCACTGCAAAGATGGGAGAGAGGCAACTTACAAGGCGATCCTAGGACTTAGACTTGTATTAAGTAGGCAACATAACCTTTAGGAAAGGAGTATTCAATCTAAATATCAAATGCCATTTCAAATGCAAAAATAATCCTTTCACTTCTTTTATGATAGCCCACAGAACTTTCTCATGGTGATTGCCTTTGAAGTAGCTAAAATTCCAGTTTTCTTACATTATTGATTTTTAGAAATATAAATAGAATATTTCCTTATAGAAGCAGAAGTTGATTTTAGCCATACCACAAGCACAGGTAAATAAAGTCAAACTTTGTATTGTCACATGTTATATTAGTCAGGGATCAGTCAGGGGAAAAAATGAGCCCATGCCAGGTGGTTCGATAGAGGGAATTTAATGTAAGAACTGCTTATAAAAGTAAGAAGGGACACTGAGACAACTCAGAGGTGAGCAACAGCAAGAATCCTTCCTACCCCCAGGCCAGAGGGACACGGGGAGAAGTCTCAGCTGCTACCCGAGATGCCCTTTGAAGTGGGGAGGGAGAGGATACCTTGGCTTCTCCTTCCTCCTTCTCTTCAGTGTCCCATTAGGACCTTCCATCTTGCCAACCCTATCCGGAAGACAGGTGGCAGGAGAGCCTGGTCAATGCAGTTGACAGGTACTTAGCTCAGGTTCCCTTGAACACTCAAAGCCAAGTAAGGCTTAAGGGCTAACACATTGTTGGGAAGTAGAATCCCAGAGAAGCAGGAATGGGAGGAAAGGGAAGTGAGCCACGGAAGGAAGAGTGGAAAACACCACAACCCACGGCAACGGGATGCGTTTCTGACCAGGATGCTGTGTCACTGGGCGTAACTCACCTCTTGATGTCACAGAAATCTTGGGAAAGGCTACTTGGACTATCTATTGAAGTAAAAAGGAGAGAATCATGGACACACCCACGCCATCCTATTTTCTGCTTCCTGTCAAAGTTGGCTCACCGGAAGTAGCATCACCTGACCGCTTCAGGCAGCTCCCAGGGAAGCCAGAGTCCATGTTCTGCTATGTGGCCTGATGTCAGATTTGGAAGCAGTGAGGGGAGAGAAAGCTTCTGTGGGTCCCACGTGGTCTGATCTGGACTCCTGCTCTGGTGGCTGCAATGAAGGCAGTTCTGGAATCCTGTGCCTACTTCATGGGAGAGACAGCTGGAGAGGCCAGACGACGAGGCTACAATGATGGAGACTGACATGGGGTCGCAGAAGTGCCCAGCACTCTCCAGGAGCCCATGGCCCTGAGCCTGAGAGACAGGTTAGGTGCAGAGAATCCGGGGCAGCCCATGAAATGTGGGCAGTGGATCTGCAAGCGAACAGCGAGTGTCCTGCGCATGTGGTGCCCAGCCTGCTGCGGTTTTGCTTGGTGTGGAGAAGGGCAGGAAAGAGGCGAGACGGGGCGGGAGGCAAAGGAGGGGAACATGAAAGGAAGAAAGGAGGCAGTGGAGGTCAGGGACTGACATTTATCAAGCATATTCTTGTGCAAGTACAATAATGCTTTACAGACACCATCATTCCAATGATCCCTTGAAACAACCCATTTAAAGCAGGTATGATCACCCCATTTTATTGATGAGGAATCTGAGGCCCAGAGGGATTGAGTCACTTGCTCCAAGCTTTCTCAGTGGAAAGTGCCAGGGCTGGGCTTGGAGCCAACCCAAAGCTCTTACCATCCCACAGCCACAGGTTGTCCCACTCTCTTTCATTATATGAACAGGCATGTTTTCTACAAATGCAAATTTCAATTGTTAGGCCTTTTTTTTTTCAATAATTCACAATAAAATTGTAAGCAGAGGTCCACATTTGAAATGCTGAGGAGACAGAATCTGGAGTTCACGAGGCAATAGTTGTGAAGGTGGTAGGAAGAATTTGCCAGAAGCAGGCAATGGGCAGAGAAGCTGAGGGAAGGTCCAGCAGACCACTTTCACTGGCCTTCTCCTCCTGCACTTTCCCACTCTTCTCTTCTGTTTTTTTTCCCTTTAATGTGTCCTTGCATTCTTTACTCCAAGTTGATGGTTTGGGGGCTGGGAGTTCGGGTGTGGAGAATGGGGAATGAGGCTATACTTGCCTCATTTTTCTCCTTGTGCGGAACCCCAGTCCTCTTGTTTGCTGCACTTTTCTCAAAGCCCTTCTCTAGAATGATAGCTCCTCAAGGATGGAGATATTATCTGTTTTGTTCACTGATTATTTCTAGTCTTCACATAGTTCCTGACACATTGTAGGCACTCTGAAAGCACATTGCAAATTACTGCCTGACTGAATGAGTAAATGAATGAATGATTAAATGTATGTTCTCTGCATAAGCATTTCATTCCTCCTGCAAGCAGCACACTTAATAGAGTATTTTAGATTTTGAGTTTTTTAACCTCAGTGATCAGGTCTTTTCATTTATTTGTCCCTATTCATAGCACCATGTCTGATATACTGGGCCACTTAACAAAGGCTGATTAAGTGAATATGTATCTGCCAGCCTCTGAGATATAATTTGGGTTCTCAGCATAACATGTCATCACCCTGACAGCCATCATTCCACTAGGAAGAGCCTAACTCTTGGAAATAACTGGAGATAACGTGACTGAGATTTGCACAAGGTACTGATGCCCCCTGCTACTGTTTTCTAGCTGAAAAGTGCACATAATTAACTTCACCCCATGGAGTGTCATTCTGTGTCATTCTGTACAGAACTCCTATCCCATAGCCCGTTCAGTATATGTCTACACTCATGATCATTTTCTATTCCCATACCATTTTTATTACATTTTTCCTATAATAAATTACAATGTAGGATTTCCCTAAATTGATATTTTTCTTTAGTTCTTACAAGACTCTCTTCAATTACCTCTTATTTTTATTCTCTTTGAATTCTTTATTTCCATTTCTTTTCTTTATATTGGTATCTATATTATTTTCTTCTTTTCTTTTACATACATTATTGAGTAATTAATATGTGCCCAGAACTATGGCAGTACTGTGAATGCGAAGGAAAGGAACGCAGCCCCCTCTTCTGAGGAACTCATGGTGTAGCTGGGGAAAACACACAGCAATTAGAGCTGATCGTGGTCCACACTCTCACACAGGGTGTTGTGGGGACACCAAGGGGGGGGGCAGGGCTACCTGCTGTCTTGCGGCTGCTTCTCCTACAGTCTTATTAGGGTAGACCCAATTTCTTTATGCTGTTTAGTCTCTCAGTATTTCCCTTCTGAAGAAAATTTTTCCTATTTCCTTTGACTTACAGTTACTTTTCCTTCACTATATTCTCTTGATGCTTTTTCCATTTTCTAAATAGAACCTTAATTTAAAAAATCCATTACAAATCACTTCAGAAAGTTAGTCATAAAGTGAGCACTTGATTTCCTATGGCGTAAATGCTTTAAGACTCCCACAGTGTACATGTAATTGAATCATAGCATTGTGTGTAGCAGCGGGTCCTCTAGTCTCAGTAACATGAGCATAGCCCTGTGTACACCGATGTGCGAAGAATCAACTGATCCTGTGCCTTCCTCAGCCTTGGTCTTCCAAAGGCAGTTTCTGGGAAACACCAAGCCTTTTATCATGACTTGGAGCTGTCATAAGAAGTGTTTTCCTGTGAAAGAAATGAAAAACAAAACAAAATTTTATTCAGTGTATACTGTATGCAAAAAAATCAGTGGAATATGACTGATATAATAGAAATAAAACATATTTATGATTTGGGGAGATTAAAACATTAGTTAGACACAGTAACTTAAGAATTAAAATAATATCTGAATGAAACATCTATCATAGCAATATGAACTAGAGGACAAACACTAATTTGTGGTAACAAAATAGGAACTGTATTTTAACTATTAGAGAATTCTAAGTAAGGCAATATTTCAAAGAGTTTACTGCTCCAGAAATACTAGAGCTTTCGATGTTGTGTCTGCTCTTGAAAGTAGTGACACAGATGAATTTATGGAGGAAAGATGACATTTGAAATGAAGATAATACTCATTCTTTTATTAAAATATATTTATTTGTTTACTATATGGTTCTATGTTAGAGCCAGGGATTAAAACACATACACACACACACACTCACACACAGACACACAGACACACTCTATTTTCTCCCTCTCTCTCTCTTTCCCTCCTTAAAGCACATTCTCCACACAGCAACCAGAATAATCCTTGTGAAAAGCAAGTCAGACGAAAAACAAATTGGATAATATATCTACTCTACTTGAAATCTCCCTCTAAAACAAATAAAGCAAGCAGAGTTATGTGGATGTTAATCAGGACATATGCAGGGGCTGGCACAGAGAATGTCCTTCCTTATGGGGAAGATATATACGAAATGAATAACAGACCAAGTTAAGTGCAAAAACAAGGACCAAGGAGGACAAACTGAAGATCTGACCAAAGAGCTTATAATTCAAAAGTATTGGAATAAGGAGGCACTAAAATTCCTTAAGTGGCTTAAACTATATTTTTGAAAAACATTCAGTTTGACACATTCATTGGCTGCCTACTGTGCGCTCTTGGTTCAGTTCTGTACTTTATGACTTGGATCTGAAAATAATGAAAGTATGGCATGGTCCCTTTTCTTGAGGAGCCCACAGGCCATTCGGATGATCTTGGAAACTGTGTGTGTTATTCTAGAGTGAGAAGAAATTAGACACCTGTTACATGATTAGGAGATAGAGACCAGAATTCAGGCATAAAGTTATAATATCTCTGTCTAGAGCATGGCTGAAAGATAGAAAATACAAATTCCATATTATAGACATTATTTGGCAAAAGTACACATACTTGGTAGCTAAATAAAGGAATAATTAAAAAAAAACCATTTAAGAAGTTCCATTTTTCATTATTTATTAAAGGTATAGGCTAATCATTTATTCAGTCATTCAAACCCTAATTTTAAATACTTTCCATGTGCCGGCTACTCACAGGATCTACCTTTACTAGTCATACTGTGTAGATACATTTGTTAAGCATTATCATCTTTTGGATTTGTCTAATTAGTAGCATTAATTTTACAGTGTGAGGAAAAGATAGCGCTGATTGAAGAGATATACAGTATTTTATGATGGCTTACTGTACTTTTATACTAATTAAGATATTCATTTATTCATTTTTCTCATATCACTGAGAAAAATTTATCATTTGTAAATTTCCCATACTTATTCTGAGTGTAAGTATGAATTTTTCAAAGACTTAATTTGATTCTATTTTTCTAAAGTTATTTGAAAGTAAAAGAAGAAAAGAAAACCTTTTACATTTTCTGAAAATATACTGTCATTTGATTTTTTAAATGTAATTCTAAAATAGTGGTATAAATTTCAACCTGATCTGAGAAAAGATCATTTTATTTTTACAAAGGCTAGAGTTTGTATGACTTTAAGGGATGGCAATGTTTACAGTTTAATTTTTGACTTCACACATGAAAACATTTAATGTGTTAGCAGAGACTTCTGCTTCTAGGCATGATGGAGTCCCAAAGTCCATCCAGACTTTACCTTGTGCTGTAAACAACTAGTAAACTTGGCAGGATATATGAAATAACTGTGTTCAGACATTGAAGAACAGCACATGACCTTGACTGCCGGGAAGTGAAGGGAAACAAACAAGGTGAACCCTAAAATCACTCAGGCTTTCTGCCTAGAGGCAATTTCCTAGTTGTCGTTCAATGAGAGAGAACAGAAACGGAGCCTGGCCGTCTTGCTAATTTAAGAAGACAGAAATCAGAGCTTAGGAAGGCCAAGGCAGCTAGAATTTGTAGTGCAGAGCAAGGGAGAGGAAGGATTTATGCAGAAACAGAATCCCAGTTCCTTCGGTATTCGCCTGAATGTCGATTTGCGCATGCGTAGGATGGAATGCAAAGCGTCCAGGTAAAGCAAGGATAATTACTATGGGGCTGGATTCCTAGAGGTCACGTGGAGCCAGGAATTGCCTAAGTCTTCACAAGCCAGAGTGGAGATACTTTGTTGAATGCATAAGAAGTTAAGTAGAGACCCAGAAGGGTCACACTTTAGTAATGAAACTAAAATTCATGAAGTAGAGACAACTTTAAACTTGCCCTAGAAGGTTAAAAATAAAACCCAACCGAGCCACAAGTAACTTAGCTCCTGTCAGAGGAAAGGGCAATACTTCTTCAAGAAAACAATGTCAGCACTCTACACTTATGTACACAATGTTCAGCACCTGGTAAAAAATTTTAGACATATGACAAAGTGAGAAAAGGTGAAATGTTAACAAGGAAAATCAAGCAATAGGCGCAGTCCCCAAAATCACTTTGATGATGGAATTAGCTGTCAAAGACATTAAAATACCTACTGTAAGTACATACTAAAGGATTTACAACAAAACATGAATATCATGAGAAGGCCAACAAAAATATAAAAAATTACAAAATGGAACCTGTACAATGAAAAATAAAATATATAAGAAATAATATTTCAATGGGATTAACAGATAGTAGACATTATAAAAGTAAAACTCAATAAATTAAAAAAACATAGCAATATAAAATAGGCAAATGAGGTACACAGAGGGAAAACAAAGTTAAATAAATGAACAGACTCTCAGTGACTTGCAGAATACAATCAAGAGGAATATTACAACACAATTAGAAACCCAAGAGACAGGCTAGGAAAAAGTTTTTTAAAGAAATAATGACTTCAAAAGTATTCAAATGTAATGAAAATGTAAACCCAAATTCATATAACAAATCCCAAAGAAGCTGAACACAATGAAGACATAATTAGATTGCTAAAAACTAGTGATAAAAAAGAAAATACCAGCCACAGTGAAAAGTTCTGTTACACATAGAAAAACAAAATCAGAATTACTGTAGACTTCTCATCAGAAACCATATACAAGGCAAGAAAGGCATAGCATCTTTAAAATGTTAAAAGAAAAAAAAGTCTTTCAACCCAGTATTCTATCTCCAAGGACAATAGAATGGCACAAATTGCTAAAAGAAAGAAACAAAACTAAACAAAACAAAACTATCAACTTAAACTTTCCTACCAAGTGAAAATATTTTTTTTCAAAAATTAAGCCAAAATAAAGACTTTTCAAATGTATAAAGGTTGAAAGAAATCATAATTCTCATATCAACACTACCGTAAATGTTAAAGAATGTTCTTCAGAATGAAGAATATTATAGTGGATAGAAATTTGGGTCTATACAAAGGAATTAAAAGCACCAGAAATTATAAGTGTGTGAGTAAATATAAAATATAATAATTTTCTTCTTTCAGAAGTGTATTCCAAAGATGATTGTTTAAAGCAAAAATAATATATTTTTTTTATTCTCATCCGAAGACATTTTTGCATTCATCTTCAGATAGAGCAGTAGGGAGAGAGGGAGAGAGGGAAACATCGATGTGAGAGAGACATATCAAGTGGTTGCCACCCACACAACCCCAACTGGGGCCAGGGACAAACTGCAACCGAGGTATGTGCCTTTAGCAGGAACCGAACCCAGGACTCTCTGGTCTGCAGGCCAACGCTCTAACCGCTAAGCCAAACCGACCAGGGCTAAAGCAAAAATAATTTTCATAGGGTGTTATAAAATATGTGTAAATAAAATGTACTAAAACAATACCCAATAGGAGGGGGAAATGGAAGAATACTGTTGTAGGGGTCTTACAATGTACATGACATTGTATAACACTTTCTGAAATGTAGACTGTGGTAAGTTAATGGTGCATTATTTTGAATCCTATAACAACCAAGAAAACAACACAGAGGTTTAGCAAGTATGCCAATTTTAGAGATAAAATGAATGCTAAAAAATTCTCAATTCAAAAGAAGGCAGAAGAAAAGGAAAAGGAAACAAAGAACAGATGGGACAGAGAGAAATAAAGAGATGATTGATTCATACCCAACCACACCAATGATTATAATAAACGTAAATGTACTAAACACATCAATAGAAAGGCAGAACTTGTCAGACTGAAGATGAAAGCAAGATCTAATTATGTGCTGTTTACAAGGAACTCACTTTAAATGCAGTGTGTTTTGATGTTTATTTTTGTATTGTGTAAATGAAAAGTGCTTACCAAACAATTTGAAAATGAGAGAAAGTTTAAACTGCTCAGATAATAAGCAATTCTTCAGTAATTATGGACTAGTAATTTTTCTTCCAACAATTTATGTGATCTTTTGAATTCACTAAAGCAAGTAACAAAGCCAGTAATAGAGCTATACTTTTTTAGCCATCATTCTGTTTTTATGTATATAAAGTTGTTCAGACTTTCATAATTATAGTAAAAATTCCATAATCCCTCAGTTTTTATGAATTAATGAGGTTTCATCATATAGAAAATCTTTTGTTTAAACATTACTTGTTCTTTCAGAGGAGAAAACTGCATTTTTACTTTCCGAGAATAATTAATACATATTAATATAAATTAGAATAAAATTCAACAGTTTCATTTTTAACTCTGTAAGAGATAATGTAGTCAATTCTCTTTATTAAAGAAGTTATTATTGAAAAATCTGCAAATCCAGCATGAAATAAATTGAAATTCACATCTGAACTCTAAGGTAACCAGGTATATTTCAATCCATGTACTTAATTGTCTTCAGCATATAGACTTTTTTGAAAAGTACTTTTTATTGCAGTATGAAAACAAGTCTCTGAAGTAGAAGATTTTCTGGATGAACCAGGTTGAGGCATGTGAAATGTTTCTGTGTTACAGGTCATACGGAAAGGAGAAGTGAGTTGCTGCTGGATCTGCACAGCCTGTAAAGAGAATGAATACGTGCAAGATGAGTTCACCTGCAAAGCTTGTGACTTGGGGTGGTGGCCCAATGAAGATCTCACAGGTAGGAGCTGCCACACTTGGGAACTTTGTCTCTGATTATTGGACTTTCCAATGTGCCCACTGTTTAAAACGTGAGCAATCCGCTTATGTCCTTTTTGATGTTCATTTGGTGTGCACTCCCAAAGAGTACTCACAAACCTCTCTATATAAAATTTCTATGATTGATATTAAAAGGAAAATTTCTTTAAATTTAAATAAAATATATTGACAGGGTATTCTGGTATACCAGTTGTTTTGTTTCTTTTTAAAAATTTTATTTGGAGATATTTCTAATCACTTGAATTTATATTTGCACATCGTTCCTGAACATCATGTGTGAGGCTCTATTGTAGGCCCTAAAGGTACACAGATAAGTGAAACAAAGTCCCAACTATGTTTTGCTTAAAATTGACTAGGGAAGAAACATAAAAAATATAAAATATAATAGCTATGAATAATATAATAGAGACATTTATAAAATGTTGTAAAATTTGTCAGGGGGACAAGGAGATGAAAGGAATTTCAGATATAAAGTAGAACATGGGAAATGTAAAAGCATATAAAACATTTGGGGGAAATATGAACCGAGTGTGTGGGATTGGTTGGTAGACACAAGGACCTAGCAGAGAAGTGGTCAGACATGAGACTTAATTGGGTACACTGACAGTGAATGGTAAAGAGTCTCCACATGGTCCTTTCCTAAGTGTTCGGATTTGGGCTTTAAGCTCAGGAGAACTATTGAAGGATTTAAAGTGATTTATAACATGGTATCTGTGTCTCAGAAAAATGTCCCTGGTAGCAGTGTGGTGGAGGGTAGTGAGACTAGTCTGAAAACAAAGAAGTTAGGAAGCTATTGCATTGGTCTAAGTGAGTAATTCAAAAAGTGAGAACTAGGGTATCTGCATCAGGAATGGAGAGGAATAAATGAATGCAAGAGATGATTCACTAGTAAAATCAATGGGACTCATATGAATGGATTTCGAGTTTGTTTCTTAAGACCAACATTTAGATACCTGAATTTTGTTTTCCATAGTCCCTGGTATGAGCTCACACAGAAGAGGTATTTCACAAATATTTTGCACAGAGTAATAGAACCATGCTCTGGCTGGTGTTTCTCAGAGGTTAGAGCACCAGCCCACTTACCAAAGGGTCATGGGCTCAATTCTTGGTCAAGGGAACATACCTGGTTTGCAGGTTTGATCCCAGCCCTAGCTGGGGCATGTGTGGGAGGCAACCAATTGATCTCTCTTTCTTTCTTTCTCTCACTCACCCCTCCCTCCCTTCCACTCTCTCTAAAAATCAATGGAAAAAAATATCCTCGAGTGTGAATTAACAACAACAAACAAAAGAGTAATAGAGCCATGGAAAGTTTGTCAAATCCCTGGTTTGAGAGAGGAAACTGAGGCCTAGAGCAGTGTACTTGTGTGCCCAAGATCATGCAACTAGCTCAAAGCAGAACCTAGTTCACTGACTCCTGATCCTATGCCCCCTTGGGTGTTGATGAAAATCATTAGAAATGGTAACATTCCCAATTGTTCACTTTTTCACTTGTTTCCAAGTAAGACTATAAAACTAAGAAATTATGTGGCTAATTCAAAGCACATCGAAAATGGCTGGAATAGTAGAGCCAGGTTACATAATTAAAATGATACTTATTACGTGAGAGTACATTGTAAAATGTTAATCCTGTTAGAAAAATTTAAACTAAAGTGAATACCAGAAATCTTTTGGAAATCACTTAGTACAAAGGCCTTTTTTAAAGAGAAGGAAATTAGATCAGACTAGTTTTGAAGGTACAAACTATATCTCACTCATTCATTGTTTTATTCTCTAGCTGAAAACTGGTTTTCAACTTTAATGAGCTTAAAAATTACCCAGGAATTACCCACCTGAAGGGATTCTCATTCACTGGTTCTGAGATGGGACCAGCAGATTCTCAGGCACTTAGTTCCTGTCCCATTCTTCCAGAAACATTATTCTCTGGCTCAGAGCCTGGTGCCCGGAATAGAAGAGCTTCTTAATAAATAAAACATTTGTTCTATTGAGAGAATTAAAAGAAAGAAGGGACTCATCCAAGTTCATCTAAGTCAATGCAGTTGATTAATAGAGAAGCCACTATGAGAACCCAGGGCTTTCTGTCCCTGGTTCTAATGCTCTCTCACTGTGCACTTATCTCATGGTTGCATGCAATGGACTGGCTTGGAAAAGCCCTTCCAACCTCTCTTGGGACACACGCCTCCTCTCCCATGCATTCTGTGTCTCCATATCTTTATCCTCCTTCATAGTGTGTGCTTCCTGTTGGGCATTTTGTCTCGAGTAAGCAAGGTCCCCTTAGAACACCACTGTGCTTGAGACCTGGGGTTGACTTGATAGTCAGTCTACTCTGCTTCTTGACTGAGACCACAGCTGATGAGGAAGGGCTCAAAGAAAACTAGCCTCTTTCTCAAACTGGCCTTCAGAGGCAGAAGTCCTGGCTTTGCAGTGCAGCAGTTTCTTTTCTTGTCCACATTTTGTGGAACTTCCCCAATTTTTCCTGCTACTCCATTTGCATATTAATTAGGGCTTCACTCATACTTGGAAAAAGAAATTCTGTCCTATTTTAAAACATTAAAATACAAAAACAAGCAAACAAACAAAAACCTCTTAAAAAGATCTAATATGTTATAATAATGGAACTCAAAGTCATATTTTATTCCGTAGAGATCTTTAATTGTGGGTATATTGTCTCCCCACTGCCAAATGATCACCACCATTGATAAGGGCACTTTGACTTAGTAAAGTATAAAAAAAATAATCTTTTACTATAAATAGAAGAATATTAATGCAATTGTCCTTCTAAAGAATTAATCTACTATTGTCCATCATATGTATAAAAGTCACTCTAACATTCAGATGAGTTGAGCCAAGTAACAGCTCAGACTGTTCTCATCTAGCAATAGCCAAGTGTCTGATTATCCAGATTATATTGCAAATCTTATGTTTAAGATCTTTTAGAATATATATCTGTCACACTAATTTATACTTAGTGTTAAATGCTATCTGTTGTTTCTGCATCCTTTTGGTCTTGTACGTGAATGGAAAATGAGATCTCATTTGACACTTATTTTGTGCCATGTCAGGCTCAGAGCAAGGGTACCATACACAATGTTTTTTTGATTGTTGCCATGGTAACGGTAGTTGTTAAAAAAGAAAACCCACAGGCAGAGAATCCCCAGAATCAGTAGAAATACTCAGAGGAGTAAATGCATTGCCTTTAAGTAAGTATTTTATTTTCATGGGTATATATATAATTTTTTTTTACAGAATTTTAGTTAAAAAGAAAAACTATTATTTTCTAGAGGAAATGGTGTTTTTTTAATATTGAAGATATAATTTAAGATATGCTTAAAATACTTTTATGAGATAGCTACTTTCCATATATTCATTTTATTAATGAATAAAAACACATTTATGTGTGAGTTTTTATTTTTATTAGCATATGTTTTCTGGTTATGAAGAAAAATTGGTGTATTTCTTAGAGAAAGTGATTTCTGAAGCTGTTAATAAGTTTGTCATATTTTCTTTTTGAGAAAAATGCACATTTTAATTCAGCATTTAAATTTTACACTTTATTTTTTATGATGCATAAACAGGGATCTCTTCTGCCATAATATATAACTTGACAGTAGTTTAACAATTCATGGGCCAAATACATATAATCTAATGCTATTTATTTCTTTTAAAAAGTCAAACAGTATAAGAGAATTCTTCAGAACGCCAGACTACACTAAATTTAATCATTAAAAATAGAAAATATTAAATTATAGCCCTGGCCAGATAGCTCATTTGTTTAGAGCATTGTCCCAATATGCCAAGGTTGTGGGTTTGATCCCTAGTCAGGGCACATATGAATCAACCAATGAATGTATAACTAAGTGGAACAATAAATTGATGTTTCTCTTTCTTTCTCAAATCAATGAATGAAAAATTTTAAATATATATATTGAATTATAGAAATTAAATAATTTAACTTTTTTTTATTACAGTAGTTTCAGTGACCTCTCATACTGTCTACTCACTTATTTAATTTTATGTTATACACTACCATCTGCTTTATACAAGTCTTTATTTTGAGCAGCTGGGGTCATGTGGATGAATGAAACAAGGTTTATGTCCTAGGAGATGAGCTTCATATGAAACTAGACATGTAACAGTCAATTATGATGTAAGTCCTCAATAAGAATGAGTGCAAAATGTCATGTGAACACAGAGTAAAAAAGCAATTATTTTTCCCAGGGAAAAGAAAAGCCTTCACAAGAGAAGGTATATTTGAGTTGAACATTGAATAATAAGTAGAATTTTATCTTGTAGGTATTTCATATTAATGCAATAACATTAAAGAAAGCATTTTGATGAAGCCTATGTAATCATGAATTATTATTGTAAATGTTATTAAATACTCAAGATACTTAGGGGAGAATAATTGTGGTCTTTCTTATTTTTTGATTCATGTTAAATATGTCTTTACCTAATTAAAAAGAACTTTGATACTAAAATTTAACTTCCTCCAAATCATTTGAATCTTACAGGTAAGCCAATATTTGGTTCAAAAATTAGGAATAATTTATGGTCTTCATATCAGAGTTATTATCACTTCCCTTGGATTTTGCTTAGTAATTTGTAGTCTGCTTGAAGAAAACTGATTTGTTGGATGGCTCTGGATTCTCTGAGATAATTCTAACCATGTGAAACTGTCAGGTTCTCAAGTTTTCAGGACTTTAAATATAGTATGCACAACTCCCATAATGTCTTATCCTTTCAGATGATGAGGGCCAGGTAGGCTGGGGGTACTCTTCACCACATGTTGAAGGTAATCTCCACCCCTCTAGTCTTGGGATTCCAAAATATACCTGGGGGTTGGACAACTCTTATCTTTAAACCTCAAAACAGGACAACAAAATACATTATATTACACATACATTACATATGTGGACAATATGGATATTACAGCTTATTCCCTAAAGATATCAAAGCTACTGCTTCTCAAATTTAGGATGTCTAAAAAGAACAGATAAAAGAAGAAGAGGAAGAAGAAGGAGGAGGAGAGGGAGGGGTAGGGGAGGGGAAGGAGAAGGAGAAGGAGGAAAAGAAGAGACACTTTTAAGAAGTTTGTACAACATGTAAATGTTCAGTTCCAATCCCCAGGGGATGCTGCTTTAGATTGTTCTGGATTGGCATTGAAAAGGCTGGTTTTCACATAGGGAAAATAATCTAGGATTTTCATAAGAGATAAAGTGATAATAGTAGAGTCGTTGGTATTTTGTTTCAAGGTGTTGTTATGACAAACTGCTACTGTTACAATGCAAGAATACTTATATCCCCTTCTAGCATATGGATTTTTTTCTTTTTTTCATTTGTGTATAGTACACTATGTAGATTGGGCTTAATTTACAGCTAGACTTGGGTAACTCTCCAATTATCTATGGAGATGCCTGTATATCTATCTATCTTTGACTCTTGGCTACATTAAGAGAACTGTGATTTATGATATGCACTTGAAAGTTTGAAACTCTACCAGTGACATCCAAAGCTAGATTGTTTACTGATGAATTTTATCTAGCATATTTTATTAGACAAAATGACTTGGCTATATGACTTGTGGATCATAAAAATACTTCACTGGGAACTTCTGCCGTGAGCTGTCTCCAAGCCAATATTCAGTGTGCAGATTTTGGGAGCTCAATCCACAGATGAAGTATGCACTGTGGGAATAAGGATCTTAGAGAGCTTGCACCTGGATATCTCTTGGTCCCTGCACTGTCTTTCTCTTACTGTACTATGACCTTTGCCTTTAATTAAAAACATCACATGACTATGTTTTGATTCTTCAGAATCCTTTCAAATATCTGAACCAATGAAATCTTTGTACATAAAAAAAGTAGTATTGGAAAAGTTGGTGTAATGTACCAAACAATTGTTTGACATAATTGAATTACTGAATTAAAGTAATGATTGTCTCTATAAAACCTAGACTTAGGCAAGTAGACAAATACTTAGATTTGAATAGCTTTAAATCAGTAAAGTAGAAAAGTAAGGAATAAGAAAGAGTATAAAAGAATATGATACATGCAAGAACCTTCTGAAGAGGATCCTGTGAAGACCATTGTGTAGTCATCAACTTGCTCCAAGGTTCTTTGCTTAACACTCAACTTCCATGGCCTTCAATTCTCGGAGGTTTTCTTCAGAAACTCAGCTTGGCTTGCTGGTGGAAAGGGTGGGGACTGAATGTGCACCCTTGGGAGGGCCCACAGTGATGGTACCAGCTGAAAGTTACAAAAGTGCCTCATGGACTGTGGTGTGTTACTATAGTGTTCATCATGGCCATCAGATGGCACCAGGAGGAATGGGGCCCCTGGCCAGTTTGGGTTGTAGCTGTGCAGGAGGGGAGATCCTGAAGGAGACAGCATGCTCAAATTGATGCCTGCCAGTTGAATTTCCAGGGTCTTAGGAGGAGGAAGTTCTCCAATGTCGTGTTTCCTGGCCTTGCTCAGGAAGCCCTGTATTCAAGAGGCCATCATTTAAAGATTTTAAGTGAGTTTCTGAGGAGACAATTTCTAAAAATCCAAATCAGAGGCATCTGGGCCACCAGCAGATGTGTTTGAATTTTCATCTTGAAGCACCAACTTCCGGGCACGTGAATGCCAGCAGGAACCCCTCCCTTTTCAGGTGAAGGTTTTCATATGCTGCATCTGCTAAATTGAGCCTCCTGTCTTGCTAGTTCTCTGTTATGAACCTTGCTTCCAGAAGATTCTTAAGGTGTAGAACATTTTAACATTGATGCCACGACACAGAGTGATGCCTTGCAGATGGAGTCCAGTGACCTCTTGCCTACCCATCTACCCACCTGCCTGGTTGTATATTGGTCAGAGGAATTCGTAGCGGATGATGTAACTGTGGAGAAATGTTCACGTTTGAAGTGCTGTAGCAAATGTTTGGATGAAGCAAATAGAGAGGGGTGGTCATTGTGTTGTGCTGCAGTCTGGGAAGGTACAGGTTGGCCATGCCCAAATTCTGTTAGAAATGGCAGGTCTGGTTGGGGCATTCCAAGTGTACTGCAGATTACTAAGAGAAGAGAGTATTCAGTGTACTGATGGTGATCTTTGATTAATCTTGCTCTGTGTTTCTTTACTGGAATTTTATTTGATTAGATTTCAAAGTAATCTTGATATTCAACTGGGAGGACCCTGAGGTGAGGGATATAAGAGGGGCAGGGCACAGCTTGATATAAGAGGGGAGGGGTGAGGGTGAAGAGAAGGAGAGGGGTGATTAGTTATATTGCAGAGGGTGGGGGTGGTAGGGAATGTGGGTTGAAGAGAATTCTCTGGAGAAAAAAGCAGTGGGCAGAGCTCTGGAGAATTTAATAAAGCTCGTGGGCAAAGGAAATACTAGTTAACATTAGTAAATTGTTAATGCTAGTGAACTGTTGGTTGGAAGCACAGAAATTCCCTGAAAACTTTCTAAAGCACTTAGAGCTCTCAGTGCAGGGGGAAAGCAAAATTCTTTTGCTTTGCTGCAAGGCGGGGGAGAGAGAAAGGTGAACTGAAAACCTGTATTGGTCATCTGAAAGATGGGTGTCAAAAAGTAGCATCAGCGGGGTATTAACATTCTTCACTGCTTTGTGAGCTTCTTAAGTGGTTTATCTGAAGCTGCGAAGCTGAGTCATAGAAAAGACTTTAAATACTCAAACTGTGGGCTTTTAAAGTATTTAAGTTTGAGATTTTGGTGTACACTTAAGATGAGATTATATGTATGCTTTTGGGTTCCTTTTCTGGGTTTGTAACTCATTTTTGTCCACTGAGATTTTGTGATTGAAAATTCTGAGCAAAGGAAAAAACAATGATTTCTAAAGGAATTTTGTATGTTACATCATGCCTTATAAACCCATCACTTGTCTTTTCCTTGTGGTCAGTATTAATAATAAAAGTTTTTGCTTACTATATCTTTTCATAGTCATTATAACAAGGAGAACCAAATAACCTTCTGTGGTCACGGAAATATTTGGTAGCAAACAATCCCTGTACCAAGGTTAGAGTGTATAATCCATCATATCTTTGGTTTGAAAGTTTGTGCTTTTTAAATGATCCAGTACCAGAGGGGAAACTATCAGCCAAAATCAATTTGGGCAGTAAGAGCAAAATGGGATGGGGACTGTGCTAGATGTGGTCTGATTGTAAAAATTTAGGGAAGGATCTGAAAACTCTTTATGATATCACTTGTTTGAGATGCATCTATTGGATTGGCAAAGTAATACAGTGGCTTTTTGTTTGCATGATCTTCTTCCCCTTAAATTTTACTTTAAAACTGTTAAATCCCCAGTACTTTGTACCCTTGGGATTTTTCTTGTCTTCTGTTGTTGTTATTTTTTAATGTTTAAAAATATGTTGGTATGATAGTTCCATTCTTAACCAGTGCCTTGGACATGACACAACTACTGTCCTTGGAATTTAAACAGTATTAGTTATGCATGTTTGGGGAAACAGGTTGGGTACGTGTTGGGAAATCAAAACTAAACTAAAAGTAGGTGGTTAAAAGTATTTGTACGTTGGTCTGTTTGATAAGAACTAGCACTGTTGCCTCATGCACATGACTAATCATTTTTTTCCACATTACAGCACAAATAAAGGTTTGAATTCTAAACTTAAAAAAAAAAGAAATTCAGATTTAAATCACTAAGGGGTTTAACCTTCAGCTATATTAAGTTTTCTTTTCATTTGTTCAGAGAGTTGGGAATAAGCGATTTGTGGTTGTTTTATATGAAACCCTTGTGTAAGGATTTCTAGTCAGAGTAGTCTGTTTAGCATGATCATCTCTAAAATATTTCTGTTATATCTCTAAGGTGTTTATAAAGTACCTATAGTTTTTATAGTATCTTTTTACTGAGGATCTCAATAATTGTTTTATGGAAGCAATTATTTTACATAGCATCAATGCATCAAAAAATTAACTTTTTATTTTATTTTAAAAAAGTACTGGAAGACTTTTCTTTTAAGTTTCTTTCTTCTTTTTTTTTTTTTTTTAGATTTTTTTTCCTCTATTGATTTTAGAGAGAGAGGAAGGGAGAGGGAGAGAGAGATAGAAACATCAATGAGAGAGAACATCGATTGGCTGCCTCCTGCATGCCCCCCACTGGGGAGCGGGCCCACAACCTGGGCATGTGCCCTGACCAGGAATGGAACTGGCAACCTCTTGGTACATGGGTCGACGCTCAACCACTGAGCCACACTAGCCGGGCTTAAGTTTCTATATTATGTTAAATAAGCGAATTATTCTGAAAGTATACCAGCTTTTAGTTTATGTATCTGTTATTTTCTTTTAACAATTTGATATTCCTCAGAGAAGGCCACAGTTCAGTTATTAGAAAAGTTATTATTGTGGTAAAGTATTGCATTTTGTAGTACTTATTAGACTACTAATTGTATATTAAATCTAGTAGTTTCCCTTTTTATTTTTAATATAAGAACCCTAGTACTGGGTTGTTCAAAATTCATTTCTGGGTAGGGACACTTCTTGAATGACATAAACACAATCTTGAAATTTTCCTTCATTGATTAAGATATATGAGTATTATATCAATATATAGTAATATAAGAAGGAGAAGAAGAAACAATTCATAATTAGCTAATTAGCTAGTAGAAAATGTTGGATGTTTTAATGGGGATTTATTACATACGATAACAGACTTAAAGACCTTCTACAAAACCTGAAGATATTTTGCCTTATTTAGTTTATGCTTAGAATTGTCCTTATGCATTGCCTACTGAATTAAAAGGTTGGCTTCAATGGGCAAACTTGTTACCTATTGCTGTACAACAAATTATTCCAAAACTTAGTAGCTTAAAACAACACACATTTATTCTCTCACAGTTTCTGTGGGTCAGGAATATGGACACAGTTAAGCTGGATCATCTGTTTCATGATTTTTCACAGGCCTAAAATCAAGATGTCAGCTAGGGATAGGGTCTAATCTGAAGGCTTGATTGTGGAAAGGTACACTTCCAAACTCACTTGTTTGGTAATTGGGAGGATGTACTCCTCAAAGATTGTTGGACTGAGGGTTTCAGTTTTTTGCTGGTGATTGTATGAGAGCTAATCTCAGTTCCTTGGAACATGGCAGGTTGTTTCATCAGAGCCAGCAGAAGAGTCTGCTACCAAGATGAAAATCATTATCTTATGTAACCTTAAAGTGGGGGTGAAATCCCATCAATTTTGCTATATTCTTTAGAAATTAAGCAAGTCACAGGCCTTGTTTATACTCAAGGGCAGGGGATTACACAAGAACATGAATCCAGGGAGGTGGTGTTATTGGGAACCATCTTAGAAGCTGCCTACCACAATGAGCAATGGTTCTTTCATATGTGCTGTGCTGTTGAGTTAACATATCTAGAACACTGTGTAGCATTTTCATATTGATATAAAAAAGAAAGATTTATAATAATCTAGGTACCTATGATAATCTGTATGCTTATGTGCTCTGTTCCAATCCATCTTCTGTTTCTGCAGAGTCTTGTTTATAGGGATTCTGGAACAAAAGCTATTTCTTGGATAATTTCTTAAATTATGCATAGTATAGGTATTTTCATGACTAGAGCAGCTATAATTTGATCATGTGTAAGTATATCTTGTTTGGAAGCACATCCTATCTATTAAGTTTTGAGATTTTGTATTACAGAGAATAATATATCCTTCTAATAATAATCTCTAAGTATGAGTTATAGGTTGAAGCATAAAATTATTAAAATTTTTGACTCTTTGAGTGGTTTTATTAAACCAAGGTCTCTGATGATCTACTAATAGTAAGATTATTGGTAGACATAAGACACCTATATCAATAAGAAAGTGTTGCTTCCCTTAGAAGTTCAGAGCAAGGACAGGGACTTCATGGGTGCCAATATCTCCCATGGAATTAAGTCACTGGACAAATTTAAGTAGCTATCCTTCTGAGCCTTAGCTAATGTGGAAATCTTGGTTCTTTAAATGACACTTCTGTTTGCAGTTTCTATAGATTTTTCTGTCTATAGGCTCCCAAATCGTAGAGAATTGAAGTCCCTTTTTTTATTGTTTTACCTAAAGATCCATAATTACATTAATTTCCAGTTTATATACTTTTATACTCTATCAAAATGTCTAGTCACGTATAGAATATTTATGAGTCAGTAGTTACATATTTTAACATTTTCTCTGGTTTTATTCCCTTAATTCAGGTTTGAGCCCATTTATAGGAGGAGAAGATGTAATCCTTTTTATATCAGCTGTTGAGTCCATCCCAGAATTATCTGAAGGCTTCCTAAAGTCTACCATCTTTATTTAGTTTATAATTTTGAGTCTTTACCAAAGAAAATCTTCTGAAATTGCCTTATGTAATGCATTTTCTATTTTTATTTTTAAAATTTTACACTACTGGGTTATTTAAATCTTCTCTTTCTCGAATCTGCTGCTTTTAAACATTTTTCTCCATGAGGCTAACAATTAATTGAATTAATTGGTATATATCTGTAGTATGTGACAATAAGTATCTAGTAAAATTCCTGAATTTTGCAGAAAATATTTTGCCTGAAGTTTAGGAAAGCCATTAATTATAGCTCTTAATTTGGCTCAGAGTTTTAATTTTACTTCCATGGATCTGACTTGTATTCTACAAATTTAAAACATGGTATTCTTTTCTAATGAAAACTCCCAGGGCTGAATAGTTCATTTAAAAAATCAGGTAAAGTTACATAGAAAAATAGAAGTGCAAAGAGGGTTGTTTTCAGGAGGTTACCAGGGCCTTAACAAAGACTACATTGGAATTTAAATTTTATTTAGCAACCTCAGTATACCAATTAAGAAGCTAGCTCTGGCCAGTTTGGCTCAGTGGTTGGAGCATTGGCCTGTGAACCAAAGAATCTTGGATTCAATTTCGGTCAAGGGCACGTACCTCAGTTGCAGTTCTTCCCTAGCCCTGGTTGGGGTCATGTGGGAGGAACCAATCGATGTGTCTCACATCGATGTTTCTCTCTCTCTCTCTCTCTCTCTCTCTCCTTCCTACTCTATCTTAAGATAAATGGAAAAATATCCTCGGGTGAGGATTAAAAAGAAAAAGAAGCTAAATGTTGACTACTTAGTATTTGTTTCCTAATTTGTCTACAGATCCTTTCAAATATTTTAATTTATTGATTGTGTCATACCAAAAGTTCTCCTGGCTGAGCCTGTGTGGCTCAGTAGTTGAACATCGACCCATGCACCAAGAGGTCACCAGTTCAATTCCCGGTCAGGGCACATGCCCAGGTTGTGGACCAAATCCCCAGTGGGGGCATGCAGGAGGTGGTCAATTGATATTCTCTCTCATCGATGTTTCCATCTCTCTCTCCCTCTCCCTTCTTCTCTCTCTAAGCAATAAAAAAAAATTCTCCCTAATGGTCAATGTTATTTGAAATATATAATCATCTTTCTAAACTTCATCAAGGAAATGAGAAGATTTAAAATTAAAATGTGACTTTTTATAGGAGGCAGAAGTTCTTACAGGAAGAGGTTGAGACTTTGACACAGACAAACCACTGACAGGCGAGAGAGAGTGATCAATCAAGAGTTTGTGCTTGTGAATGGTTGGTACTCATATATGAAATGTGAGTCTGTGCCTGATTGGGTGATTATCAGAAGCAAATGCTGCCACTGATTGGTTGGCATGCAAAACCATGCTCACTGAGGAGTGCTGTTGTTGATTGACTGAACAGGTTTAAAGTAGGTTCTGGTGGTTTCTTGTTGCCATGCCTACAGAACAATGTCTTCTCCTAAATTTATGGAAATATTTTTATTCTCATAATTTGGGAAATACTGGCATAGATCAAACACAAAATTCTGTTAAGGAGTTGTCCCCAGGACTTGAGACATCTGCTCTGTGAAATACAAAACAGACATTATTCTCCACCTTAAAGGAAAAGATAAGCCAGGCAGTTAGGAACACAGTTTTGTCTCTCTTTTCAAGAGATGGGTGAGGGGAGATTTCATTCTTCCTTGGTTATGTCTATTAGAAGCTGATAACAGAGGCCCTCAGATGCCACACACAGATTCTACATAGCTAAAGGGGTGAGACCTAAGATGAATAATATAATATGTGGTAAATAGGAGACTGTGGATTCTTCTAAAGAATTAAAATGAAATGTATGTTTAAAACACTGCTGGCCATGAAAATACTTGCTTGTGAGCTAGACTTGCCTCTAGACAAAAACTACATAAAAATAAAAAAATGTTACTAGTTTATTTCTTACTAACTTATCTAATACATTCTCACGATTTAACCTTCACTGGAAACATAGACTTTCTCTTTTCAAAAGTATAGAGCCAAGTTTCACCCACAGAGTGTCATCCATTTATCATGCTGGTGTTGGAAGAAAAGGATTATTTTTACAGACTCAAGTATGTCACAGTAGGATAGTGATGCGATTAAGTTTGGGAATGTGAATTTAGCTAAGCCTCTAGTAACTAGAAAGCACTGTTATCATTGATCAGTGGACATCTTGGATTCATTTAAAACTATCTTTCCCGTCACAGGCTGCGAACCCATTCCTGTCCGCTATCTTGAGTGGAGCAATATCGAGTCCATCATAGCTATCGCCTTCTCCTGCCTGGGCATCCTCGTTACCTTGTTTGTCACTCTCATCTTCGTGCTGTACCGGGACACCCCGGTGGTCAAATCTTCCAGCCGAGAGCTCTGCTACATTATCCTCGCTGGCATCTTCCTGGGTTACGTGTGCCCTTTCACTCTCATTGCCAAACCTACCACCACATCCTGCTACCTCCAGCGCCTCCTGGTTGGCCTCTCCTCTGCCATGTGCTACTCTGCTTTAGTGACCAAAACCAATCGCATCGCGCGCATCCTAGCTGGCAGCAAGAAGAAGATCTGCACGCGGAAGCCCAGATTCATGAGCGCCTGGGCCCAGGTGATCATTGCCTCAATTCTGATTAGTGTGCAGCTGACCCTGGTGGTCACCTTGATCATCATGGAGCCCCCCATGCCCATTCTGTCATACCCAAGTATCAAGGAAGTCTACCTTATCTGCAATACCAGCAACCTGGGTGTGGTGGCCCCTGTGGGCTACAATGGACTCCTCATCATGAGCTGTACCTACTATGCCTTCAAGACCCGCAACGTGCCCGCCAACTTCAATGAGGCCAAGTACATCGCCTTCACCATGTACACCACCTGCATCATCTGGCTGGCTTTTGTGCCCATTTACTTTGGGAGCAACTACAAGATCATCACTACCTGCTTTGCAGTGAGCCTCAGTGTAACAGTGGCCCTGGGGTGCATGTTCACTCCCAAGATGTACATCATCATTGCCAAGCCGGAGAGGAACGTCCGCAGTGCCTTCACCACCTCTGATGTAGTCCGCATGCACGTCGGCGACGGCAAGCTGCCCTGCCGCTCCAACACCTTTCTCAACATTTTCCGAAGAAAGAAACCGGGGGCAGGGAATGCCAAGTGAGTAATCTGACCGGGTTTGTTCTCTCTCTCTCTACCTCTTTCTCTCTTCCTCTCTCCCTCCCTCCCTCCCTCTCTCTCTTTTCTATTTGACTAAATCATGTTCTTCACATTCTCCAATGTTTTTTTTATTTTCTTTCTTAATCTTTTCTCTCTCTCTCTCTCTCTCTCTCTCTCTCTTTCTAATTTCACATTTTGTTGGAGTAGGAATACCTTCTTGTGTGTGTGTGTGTTTTTTTCCTTTGAAAGAGCAAGGAGCATGAAGCAACAACCAGCTGATCGTATCCTCATTCTGACCTAGAATCTGCAGCTTCTGTTCTGCCAATAATTTTTTCCTTTCATATGGGTCCTCGCTCTATGAAGCATCAACACCTCTCTGGGGTCTGGGTCAGAGATGCCAACTCTAGTTCTAATTTCTAGTTTAGACCGTGGCTGAAGATCTTTTCTGACTTATTTTTGTCACCCTAGAGCCACGTCATTACTTATCTGGGATGAGAGGAAGGGAATTAAGCACTTGGGGAAATTTTTCAAAATTTGACTGCAACTGAGCACCAAATATATCCTGAAATAAGTCCCCTTAAGCAACTGTCATATCATGCTCCTCTTATTTATTGAACTTTAATATATAGTAATAAAGATGTTCCAATTTGCTACAATTAATTGAGTTGTCTTGACTGCAAGGTCACACTCAGATGGTTCCTTAGCCATAAAGTACCAAAGGAAATAAGAACTCCAAGCTTGAGAATCAGTGTGACCAACAAAATCCAGATTATTCTATTCTGGTCATTTTTCTGAGTAGTTTGTATAATAAACACTTTCCTTTCTTCTTCCTGACTCTGTGCTGCAAGAAACATATGCTAAATTTTGCATGAATCATCTTTTACCGAGACCCATGAAGCAAATTTCATGTGACATTTACAATTTTGAAAATGACATGGATGCTTGAAGTTCTAAAAGTAATTGAATTGTCCAAAAATTAAGCAATTTTCCCCATGAGCAGTATGAATTTTACTTTTTGAAACATTCCTTTAAAATGAAGAATGTTTAGTAGTAATTATTATAACATGTGCATTGTTTTATAACTATTCCACCTACCTGAACAAGTCAGCAAGATAAGGGGGATGGGTGTTATTTTTCTCCATTTTGTAGATGAGGAAACTGAGCCACTGAGAATTTGTGTGACTCAGAAGTATAATTTCACTTAGCCATTTTTCGTCTATGTCTTAATTGGCATCAAATTTCTTATCTTAACATATGTCAAAAAATCGACATGCCTTAAATTTCTAATTTTGTATCTTTACTTGCCACGCAGCACCATGGGCATCTTTTACAGAAATCATATAATTGGTTTGATAATCAGATGAGAGAGTCTATGAAAAAAAATATTTTTGAAATCCATAAAGTTGTTTCAAATAAGGACATCCCTACATTTTTTCAGCATTATGGATGAAGGCAGTAATTTACACCTACTTCTCACTGTATCAATTTCAAGTTCTTCGTAGGATGCTGATCATCAAAGTTGCATAGCTATTTTTTCCCCTTGCCATGGCTTTCTATGCTAGCCAGCATCCCCCCAGTAGCAGCCTCCTGGCAGGGGATTATCAGCAAGTATGAGAGCAAACCAACAGTGCCATTAAATGAGGAAAAAATAAACCATAGCCACAGAGTCCAGATGTAAGATGGCATAACAGTTTTCTTTCAGAGGAAAGGAACAAGAGGAAACAAAATGAAAATAAGGGAGAAAATACTTTTTTGACTGGAATATTTATAGGAATTAAGAGACATTCTTTTTTTGCATCCCATATGGCTTTATGAGGGTTCCATCCCACCATCCATCATTAACTAGCTCCATGGTCCTAACTTTTCTGCCTTTATTAATGGTTCTTCAGGAACTTTCATTTGATTTTTGGTCTTGGGTCGTTAATGAAAACTGTTCTTCTAACCACTTAATGAACAGAGAGAACCTATGTGATCAGGATACCGTGGGCTCATACCCAAGAATATACATTGATGAAAGCTCTTCCAGTGACTCTATGTACAGACAGTATTGGGCCCTGTCCAAGAGAGCAGTGACTGATGGAGAGTACACAGAGCTTGCTGCTGGGAGAAGGTGAAGCTAGCTGATATTCTTTAACAAGGTTTAGCATCCCAGCCTGGCCAGTGTGGCTCACTGGTTGAGCATCAACCCATGCACCAAGAGGTCACCAATTCGATTCCTGGTCAGGGCACATGCCCAAGTTGTGGGCTCAATCCCCAGTGGGTGGGGCATGCAGGAGGCGGCCAATCAATTTTCTCTCATTGATGTTTCTCTCTCCCTCTCCCTTCCTCTCTCTCTAAAAATCAATAAAAAATAAATTTAAAAAACAACAACAAAGTTTAGCATCTCTAGAACAGCCAGGCATTGCTGTACATTCTGATCACTTTCTCACGGCTACCAATGATTTCCTCATAAGCTGACAATATTCCCTTCACTATTATGAATGAGAAATTAATTTCATTTGGGATCCTGCTTTTGAGAGAAAAATTAGCTTGGTCTAAATTGTATTGGTTCTCTAAGAAGTGCTGGTTTTACCAGTAAGTTGCTTAATTATTAGCTATAATTGATCAGTCACCATCAGATTATTACAGTAAGAAAAGTACTTCTAATAAATCATTATACCACACAGCTTTCTTTGTACAATCTTTAGCCTCTCCGAGGTATACTACAAAGGGTATTCGAGGCTAAACTTCTATGGAAAACAAGCACTCATTTACTCATTTTTCTCACTTATTCATTCTGCTGTTGCTTCTCTTATAACTCTCTCTGAGACTGTAGTTTTAAAATATAACAATAAGCTCAGTGCCTATGTTTTCACCTCTTTATTGCTGTTACATTTTCCTGGTTTGTCACCAAAGTTACAAAAACTACAAACAATCTAATATTTTCTGCAGCAACAAAAATCTAGCAGAGTCTTGCCAACAGAAGCAAGGGACTGAAAAACTCCAGAGAACAAACACATCACCCAACGAGTTTATTACCATTCTGGATGTGTAATTCCTACGTTTATGGTTTATGGTGCACTGAGGGTGTTCAGCAGTCTGCAGATATAGCTATAAACACAGAACAGATGCTGTAATGAAGAGCTTCCAACTGATCTATCTGTTTGAATATTATTCTGAGGAGTTACAAGTCTGACTACATTCTCATAACAGGCTGTTTCTGAGATACATGGGTGGGATGACATTGTGGGTCTGTTTTTACAAAGTTTACTTCAATTTTTTAAAATTTCATTCACAGCCAAATATCTGACTCAACCAAAGGTTTGGACACTTGTTTTAAATATTCCAAAATGTAATGTCAGAGGAGTTTAATCAATAAAATGTTTGTTTGGATTACTTGAGTAATTCATAGTTAGAAGTCCTATTAAACATAATTCTATCCTGGAATGTCAACTGAATAGTATATTTGCCTTGACGTTCTAATTTCTTTAGCTGTTAGTTTAATGTATTTGAATGGGAGAATATTCAGGTTTAACATAATATAGTGATATTGGTAAAATTTTCTTTGTTAGCTATAGAAGAAAGATAGAAATCCATAGACATTCATAAAAGTAAATTATTTAAATCCAAGTTACTTATCCCTTCCTTTTAAAGCCAAAAATGAGTTAATATTATGCAACTGAAAAATTAAAATATCAATCACTAAATGTCAAACTAACATTTCTAGTTATTTTCTGGATAAATAACCTCAGTGAGTGCCAAACAATTTCATGGCACATGGAACTAAAATGCGACAGTACACTCCTATGACCTTTTGCGTGCATAACTGTATACAAAACTAAAACAATTACAATCACAAAAAAAGGCATTAGATTGATGCAAGCAAATAATTTTAAAAGAGATTTCTAAGTAAATAGAATATTATTATGTTTCAGTGATTGTTTTTTAAGAATTTTAATATATGTTTTTACTGAGTACAAGAGCTAATGAAATACTAAATGGAGTGATTCTATGAAGAAATTTTACTGTTGGTCTCCTAGAAACGCTTTTTTTCCACAAGTAGAGGTAGATAAGCTTGCAGCATTAATTATTATGCCCTGGATAAGCATTTCCTAATCCTTTGACTGTGAAAGGAAATATGGTAGTGAGCCAACAGACATCACAATCAAATAGAGATAACAGGTTCTCTTTAATAGAAAGAACGCATTTGCTATTCTAGCTTGTAAATGAGAAAATTGGTATTTTGATGTTATTTTTTCCCTTAATAACACAATAAATGGCATTAAAAGTTATTGCAATTATTCACTTGGTTTTATAGTAAGTATCAGAATATTTTATCAAAACAAAGTACTTGTCATAGACTTTTACTACTACATAGTAACATTTATGGGGAACCTACTGCTTATTCATTCATTTATTCAGTCAATCATTGTTTTAACAGTAGCTTAAAAGCACTTGATGTGGTGCTAGCTGATATTCAGGATAAAAAAAAAAAACATATAAGAGGCAGGGACTGACTGTACCAATCTTGCAATATAATAATTGAGACATTTAAAACTATAACAAAGTATACTGGATTAAGTACCATAATAAAAGACCAGTATAACATTATGAGTGTTCAGGGATGAAAGAGATTAAGTTCAGCTAGTGGAGCAGTATCTGTGGAAGATAAGAAAAGATTTCTTAATGCAATTGGAATTTGAAGTTGACCTTAAAGGATGTTTTTCAACAGGAGAAACTGTGCTATGGTGAGACCATTTCACATATGGAAAATAATGTTAAGTGAAAATTCAGAATGTTAATGCACTTTCAGGCCACAACATGGAATCTGGTATGAATGAAGTAAATGGGGAGGTGTAGTGGTGGGTAAGTGTGTAAGCACAGAAAAAGGACAGATTATAGATAATGATCAATTGTTCTAAGAAGAAGCTTAGGTGTTTTTTATATAAACCACAAGATGCAGTAAAGAGCTTTGTGAAGGTTTATGATCATATGTAAACTTTTTGGGAAGAGATTGACTATAGAAAGTCTAGTTGTTAGAGTGCTATAATAGTCCAAATGACAGGTTAAAAATAAAAGTCTTAAACTAGAGTAGTGAAATGAAAGTAAAACCCAAGGCATCTACATGAAAAAAAAAAAATTCTGAACTTGATTTATTAGAACTGAAATATTGGTTTGAGGAGAGGAAGGAAGGAATGAAAAATAAACTACAACTCTCATGATTTGAGCCTGGGTGACTGGAAAAAATACAGCTACCATAAAAACAGATCAGGAGTACCAGAGTAGGACTTGGGGAGATGTTGATGAGTTGGGTTTCAGACTTATCCATTGAAAATGCTATAAAAGCATCCAAACAGAGATATTTGTAAATTATTTAGAAATTTAAGTCAGGAGCTCAAGAGAGAGGTCTGAGCCAGAGTTCTAGATTTGAAGGCTCAATAGTCAGAATATTTAAAGAAGCCAAAACAGTGATAGGACATAATAAAAGAAGAAAGTAGAAGGAAGAACATTGGGAAAACTCACTTAAGAGATAAGGAAAATCAGAAGGTGATAAACAAAGGGAATCGAACAGAATGAGGAAAACAGAGGAATTGCAGTATCATGAAGACCAAAAAGGAAACTGTCTGAGGCAGCTTGGGTTGCCATAGTAAAATCCCACGGACTGGGTGGCTTAAACAACAGACACTTATTTTTTTACAGTTCTGGAGGCTGAAAGTCCACATCAGGGTGCCAGCACGGTTGATTTCTGGTGAGAACTCTTGCCTTGGGTTGCAGATAACTGCCATGTACATCTAGTTGTGTGCTCACATAACCTCTTCCCTGTGTAAGCACAGAGAAAGAGAGAATGGGAAAGGGAGCAGTCTAGCATCTCTTCTTATAAGAGCACTAATCTTATATGATGCCCTCACACTCTCATGACCTCATCTAACCCTAATTACCTCCCAAAGATTTATCTCTTAATTCCATCACAATGGGAGTTAGACTTCAATATATGAAATGTGTGTGTGTGTGTGTGTGTGACACAACCATTCAGTCCTTAACAGAAGATAGAACTTGGGATCCTTGAAATACCCAAGGATGGAGACACTATGGATATTTTTTAAAATGGTTTTAAGGGTGTGATGTGGGTAGAATTTCTATTGCAGTAAGTTGAGGAGTTTAGCATTAGAGGAATTAAGAAGTTTAGACTATTTACAGAAGCTAGGGAGGAGAGAGGAGTGGTATAACAGAGGAGAAATTAAAGCTTGCTTATCATATCTGAGGAAGGAGCCAACAGAGAAAGAAACATTGAAAATATAAGAGAGATCATATGGTTTCTGCTAGGCAGCCTGACTCATTAATATAGAGTTTTATATACTAACATAAAACTGCATTACACTTTCATGTAAGGAGAGCTCTAAAAACTGAAGACAGCCCGGCCAGTGTGGCTCAATGGACTGAGAGTCCTCCCATGGACTGAGAAGTCCAGGTTTGATTTCTGGTCAGGGCACATGCCTGGGTTGTGGGCTCGATTCCTGGTGAGGGGTGTGCAGGAGGCAGCTGATCCATGTGTCTCTCACATCGATGTTTCTATCTCTCTCTCCCTTCCTCTCTCTCTAAAAAATCAATAAAAATATATTAAAAAAAAAAAACAACTGAAGACATGCAGCATCACTAGTATCAGCTCATGATATGTAGAATGGAGAACTGTGTATCTGCTGAAAGTGAAAGCATGCAAGTATCACTCAGTGTGAGATGTGTATGAGGAAGGGACACCCTGTTGGACATGGCTTGGCAACCTGTCCATGCTTGGCCACAGCTAAAGAAAGCTGAGGTCATTTGCGTTCCATCTGTTAGCTTTAGTGTTCAGTGTAAAGTGTTACCTAGTCAAAAGGGTAACACATGAACAATGTGTTTCTAAAGCTAATTCAAGAGTAAAAATGTTAACAGCTTGCAAAATGAAGTAAATAAGAAGAAAGTACCAGTAGATTTGGAAGTTTCAGATCATGAGAACAGAGACTGTAGGCTCATTAATTAGAATCCTTTGGCTGCAAGTTATAGAAGCCAATTAAACAGCCTAAGCAAAAGGAAATGGGGTATTTAATAGGAAGAATAGAAGGAACAATTCAGATATCTCCTGGTGACAAGATTTGAAATGTTTCTGGGCCATGTAGAGGACTGGATTCCTAACGACAAAGGCTCAGGCCTCTGTCATTTTTGGTGTCTCTGCATGCCTCCTGGTTTTCTCCTCATAGATCTGCTTTGTTTATTTCTTGGACCCTCATGGAGAGTTCAAGGACAACCATCCAGATACTCCTGAGTTTATATGTTATTATAGGTCTAGCTACTCAAAGAAACTGCTTCAATTCTTCTACCCTGGTGGTTGTACATAACACAGAGAGGAACTGACTGGCTCAACTGGACTCAGGGGTCTTGCCCAGGTCAAGTGTGTAATGGACAAAGGATGGAGTCACTGAGTATAAAACTGTCTTCCAGAGGTTCATTAGTCCTGATCCCTGTGGGTAGGATCAGGGAAGCAACTCCCAGAGAAGAGATATGATTTGACATGAGCAGTGTCTAGACCAGGGCAATCCCATCTCCACCCAACCCCCATCCTTCCTTCCTTGCCATCTGAATAAGTCACTTCTAAGTACCAGCATTTTATATTTAGAAACATTGACAAAAAGAAACTACAAAACCTATATACTGGTGGCTAGCCAGCCAGCCAAATAATTAATCACCTATCCATGCAAAACAGGAATGACTATTCCAAATTCCAGTAGATATGCCAGTGGAGGGAAAATAAAGCACCGTAGCTCTGACACACCATTTATAATGACGGTGTGAGGCGTAGAATCAAATTTAACAACCAGACCTAGTCTTTCTTATTTTTCTAGAGATTCCTGGTTATAAAATGTTTCCCAGTTGCAAAAAATGGAAAAAAAGAAAAGATGTTTTGTGTGTGTGTTTTTTTTATAATCTTCAGATTTTATTTTATTTTATTTTTTATTTATTTTTTTATTATTATTTTTTTTATTAATTTATTTTTGTTACAGATCTTTCTCCTTTTTCCCCCATTGTCACCCTCCTCTCCCTCCCTCCCTGCCCCGTCATCCTAAGTGAAACAAGCCAAACAGAGAAAGACAAATATCATATGATCTCACTTATTTCTGGAATATAATAAACATAACAGTCTGAGGAACAGGGTAGTCCCAGAGACGTGGAAGTAGGGTACAGACTGACAATTGCCAGAAGAGGGGGAGGGGGAGGGGAGCGATGAGCCACAAAACTTGTTTGTTTTTTTGAAGGAAATAAATCATTATGACATTATCTTCTGAATGAATTAAAATCTATCACAAATATATTTTAATAAATAAAATATTTGTATTTATTTCATAAGTAAAACATTACTTGTTAACTTTCATTAATAGACAAGAAAAAGAAAATCAACAGATATTTAATCAAGTTAACCCAAAAATGTCTGTAACTCGATTTTATTTCAAAAGGGTTAAGAGAAACTTCCTAGAGTTGAAGGCAACTTAACAATACCCTCTTTGCAGATTATCGTCAAGATAAATGAGGAGTCTACTGTTAACAAAATTAGGTCAAGTCCCTAGTGATACTGCTGACCTTATGAAAAAGCAACTGCTTAAAAAAATGAATAACAATAAGAAATATTTCCCTTTCTCTGATTTTCCAGTTATGAAACATATACTGTTATCTTGCTCCTAGTAAATGTCCTCAAACACTGTGGGAATTAGTACCATTTTCTACTTGATCAGACTTTGCACTGATTATGTTATTTGACTTAAGTGGATATAGGATGGAGAGTATGAAAAGTGTTAACAAAGAAAAAAAATGAAGACCTACATGATCACAGTAGAATAAAATAAATTTTGACAAGGGAGCAGGGTGGGGGTGAGGGAGCAGAAGGGATGGCTATAGTTCTCTCACCAGGCAGCTCTGTGACCTTAGCCATTGAATCTGTGTCTTCTTGAAAGTGATACTACCTCAGGTGATTTCATAATTCAGTCCTTTGTTTAAAAAGTATACGGAGGGGTTACTGTTTTACAAACTGTGGGCAATTTTCTGGGGAAGATCTAATGCATGGTCCATGACCTCAGAGAACTTCAAGTGCAGTGGAGGACACTAACCAGAACCCTGACATGACACTGTGGCAGGGTGACATCCTATGACAGAGGACGGAGAGCATGTGTGTTCAGGACGCATACAGCAGGGGCATCTACTACTGACCTTTGAGTCAGGGAAGATCTCAAAGGTCAATACTTTATCGAAGAGCTATGACCATGGTTCCATTAGCTGGAAGCTACACCAAGAGGTATATTATGGTGGGGGCAGATACAGAGAGAGTGTTCTAGGCAGAGGGACTACTATTTGAGGGGATGTGGAGGCAAGAAAGAACACAGCATATTAGCAAAATGAAAAAAATAAAATAAAACAGAAGATTTCAGTAGAGCTAACAGTAAGTTCCTATTAAAATAATTTGTTTAACTTCTAATGTTTAAAGCTAAAAGTTATTCTAGGGTTGATCCTAGTATAAAATCAACTCTGCTCTGATGGTTGGAATGGTTTCAAGGCCTGCCACCTCCTTTTAAGACTGGGAAGAGAAGCACCAATGTCTCATTCACTCAGCAAATGATTTTCAAGCACCTACTAAGAGCCAGGCATCGGGGCAAGTGCAGGAAATACAGTGGTGAACAAATCAGATCTGGCTCCTGCTTTGTAGAAGTTGAAATCTGGCCAGGAAACCAGACATTGAAAGAGTAACCACAATGGTAGTGAGTTCTTTTAAGGATTAGGAGGATCTGACCAGTTTTACTGCATGAAGGCTAGAAACATTCCCCCAAAGAAGTTTTATTTCAGTTAAGACTTCTGAAGGAAAAAAGGAGTTCCCTAAGAAGGAAGGCAATAGGCTAGATGAGTCAAGGAATACCAGTGTAAAGGCGGTAGGCAGAAGAAACACTGATGGCTGAAGGAAGTGCAGCAGTTCCAGGATGCCTGGGAGGGAGAAAAAAGGCACATGTGACGAGGAGAGACTGGAAGTGTCAGCTAAGACCAGATCACCCAGGTTCTTATCACAGTACTTGGATCTTGTCTTCTGAACAATGGAAAGCTGCTCAAGTCACAAAGCAGGGGTGCACTGTGATCAGTGAGAAGTGTATGTTGGAACTAGCACCCCACCCTCAGTGTGGAGGCTACATGGAAGAGCAAGATGGGAGGCTGGGGCTCTGGGGAGGCTGCTGCTGGGTCCAGGTGGAAGATACAGTGCCCTGGCTTAAGGCTTTGACAGTTGCAGTGAAGAGAGTAAACATAGAGGAATGCTTAAAAGGTAAAAATAAAAGTAAGGTTGCTTTACAAAATTCTATTTTAAGATCCCCATACAGTGAGAAGGGATGTGCTTTCACCTCAGAGTTGTTTGGCTCCAAAGCCTTTGATATTTGAATTGTGACCAGATTCAATGTGTTAACACAGCTAAAACATGATTGATCTATAAGAGAGAGAGAGAGAGAGACTGATCACACCTGATCACACACAAAAAGAGAAGAGCAGTTACTGAAACAAACAGTGGAAATGACCAAAGACCTCTCTGGTGTGAAGTTAGATGAAAGAAATTGTGACCCACAGGATTTTTGCAAATTTAAGTCCAAATGACAAGATGATCCCTAGGTCTAAAAGGGTGAAACAAACTATCTTAGGATCATATGATCAAATGTTTAAGTATTGAAACTTGCAACCCTCCACCTCTTCTCTGAGTCCCTGAGAATAGGCAACTATTAAATATTGTCTTCCCCTACCTATAGGTCTATTTATGTAGTTTAGTATCCTAAATCCTGCACATTATTTCCCATTGCAAATGAAATTGGAATTCTGGTATATAACAAACTTATTACATGAGCTTGTTTAATATAAGTCTTACCCTGGATGTATCATTCTTATTGGCAGACAAAGTAAGTTCTGCCGCTGTGTCTACCTGGGCGGAGAGTGTTAGGAGCAATGACTACCAGGCTGCGAACCAGACCCTGATTAAGGGCTATCTCTCATAAGCTGCACAAAGTTAGATTTAGATTGACTTTTTGAGTCAGTCTAGTATTGTTGCCTTTTAATTAGAATATTTAGTTTACTTACATTTGATGAAAATGCTGACATAATCATATGTATATTGATCATTTCACTATTTTCTACATGTCTCTCTGAAATGATTATTTCCATTGGTGTCTCATTTCTCCTTTCTTGCCTTCTTTGGATTAATCTAGTGTTTTAATATTCAATTTTCCAATCCATTAATTGTTCATTTTATATTTTTTTATAATTCTTTTTATGCTTACACTAAAGACTACAAAAAGCATTCCTTAACCTTTTATAATTTCAAATAAATTACTATAGTAATTATACCACTTTCAAACAAGGCACGTGCCTTAAAAACCTTTAATTGCATTTCCTTTGTGTCAACTTCTCTACTTTTATGCAGTGCATTTTAATTTTGCACATAATTTGCATTACTATTATTATTTTGCATAATTAATACTTGCTATATATGGCCATATGTTTTTCCTTATGTTGTATTCCAATTATGGACTGAACTGCTTTGAGTGTGTATTGTAGTTTTACAAAGCTTGCTGTGGACAGGTGCATCCTGTCCAAGGGTACAGTTATCCAGGGGTCTTGTGTAAGAACCTGGCTCCCAACTCTTTACTTGTGTCTCTCATTCTTTAAAATGTTTTGAACTTCTATTTTCCTTCTTCAATGCTATGAGATGTCCCAAAACTTCACTGAGTTTTAGCAACTTTCTACTTAGCTTTGTATCCTGTGCTTTGTGCAGCATAAAATTTGCAAACTTTTCTAGAGGAAACCCATCAAATGTTGATCTCACTTTTCTTGACCTTCCTTTCTCCAGGATCTTGGCTCTTCAATTCCTGCCTGCCTTGGATGAATTGAACTCAAATATCTGCATCTATAGTCCTATGAATTTATCAGGGTTTTTGTTGTTGTTGTTGTGTGATTTTTTTTTTTGTTTTGTTTTGTTTGTTTTTTGCTTCTTTACCTCTTAGTTAAGACCCTCAGTCTGTTCTCCTGTACCAAGAATCATCAGATATCCCAAAGAGAAAATATAGCTTGGAGATTATCTATTTACTCTCTAAAGCTCTCTTCTTTCTGACTTATTGGTTCCTTGGATTCTGGTTGCCATGGCAGTTTCCCAGTGTCTTTAAAGAGTTTTAAAAAATATTTTCTCTATTTTGTAGTTGTTCTCAGAGGGAGAATTGGTTTACTCTAAGGTATCACATCTTAGCTGGAAGCAGAAGTCCTCTTACCAACTTTAATATCCCCTATTCCCCTTTCTCAATAGTCTGTGATATGACTAAGGTTTCTTTTGGGGCTACGGTGACTATTTTGCTACTGTGAAAGAAATTGTATGATAATTGCCTACTAAGTTCTTTTTCAGGTTTGATGGGTGGTGACATGAGCATATTAATGCCTCTGCTTATAGAGAAATTATAGCATAAAATAAACTTTAGAAGAAAATTATATCTAATATTGATGTTAGTGCTTTAGCCAACAATATCAGAAGTCTCACAAAATTTTAGACTTAACCACTGTAAGTCCTTTATGCTATCATTACAACTTCAATTTTAACCTTCTTTACCAAAGCAATCATTTAGAGGTGAAAATTTTAGCTTTGTGTAGGTGTTTTCATCATTTTTTTCTCTTCCTGTCTGTGAAGATCAGAGTAAAATGATAAAAAGACTTACTTTAACAGTTTGGTACCTAAAGTCTATCTGGAAACATAGTAGGATAGTTTTCCTTTTACGAAACTTGTCTTTCCTCTGGTTCTGAACTTTTACTCTCTCATTAGTAGACATGCCTGTATGTGAGAATAAATATTTTAAAATATAAGTACAATAAAATAATTTACTTATGGCATAAAGGCTATATTTTTTCTACTACAGAATTCTGAAATAAGAAAGACTTCAGTACTGGTTTAGTATGGATTTCCAGATTCTATAATTTCTATTTCATATTTCTCTCTAGTAGCTCCTCATATTTAATATATATTTTTAGAATTTTTACCTTATCTCTTTTTCGAGCAAAAAAAATATTCACATCTCCCATATAATACCTTAGTTTATTGGGGTAAAACTTAAATAGAGAGAGAATTTTTTTCCTGAGTTATGTGTTATAACAAATTTATTTTTGTAATAACAGTCACTACTTGTTTTTCTTATTTGATATAAAATATGTCTAGGCATGTAAGCATTAGGGCCATGTAACCAAAAATCCAACAGAAACAATTAGACAATATAAGCAGACCCACAGATGACATACTGATCACTGTTAGAGAATATTAGAAAACCAATTCATTATTCTGAACATTGGTAAGTAAAGGGAAAAAAGCATCCATTTGGCTTGCATTTTCTGTTTGAATTCTACCTCAGAGGATTCAAATAGCCAATGAGGGAAAGTTCTTTAATAAAGAAATCTAGTTAGTATATACAGAAGGGGTAATAGAATTATAATATCACCATTTTACACTTTTGTAATAAAATAATTGATCCACATAATGATTATCAATGACTGCTAAAACCCTCAGATGAAAGACTGTTGGAGAGTTTTATGATATATACATCAGGCTGACAACACCTGAACCCACTGATCAATTTTAATGTGATAAATAAACAATCCAATTTATGCACTTCCCAGTCTTGTATAATAGGAAATAAACACCACCTCGTATAAACTATTCTGCCCATACAATCAATTTTGAACCTGACCAAACCTTCAGATCTAATTTTCAATTTATAGGAAATATAGGGGACAGAAATACATGTTAAATGACACCACAGGGACTTAATCAGTAAAATCCACAAACTGAGAAATAATCAATGTTTCTTCAACAAATAGTAGCAAGCAAAAATGAGAAGGAAAAACATCTATAGATTTAAAGAAACTCAACAAAAACAATGTGCAGATCTTATTTGGATGCTGATTTAAAAATCAAAAGTAAAATAAAATATATGAGACAATCAGGGAAATTCAATGCTGACTGGATATTTTATTATATTAAGGAATTACTATTAATGTATTTTAGGTCTGATCACATCATTCTTTTTTCCTTTATTATAAAAACACGTGTACCTGTATTGTAGATATATATACTGAATTATTTATGGATAAAAGGACATACTGGTTTAGATTTATTCTAAAAAAGTAAGTGGGGACCATAAATTAAATAAGATTCACATATACATTGGTTATTATTGAAAGTGGATGATAATAATATGGGAGTTCAGTGTAACATTTCTCTATGTTTATATGTTTTTGACAATTTTCGTAATAAAAAGTCAGTTTTAAAGATGTCCGAAGAACAGAATTTGAAAGAATAACATGAAATCTCACCTATTAGTGTAAGCTGTGGGAGCACTTTGCAAAGCAATTTGGCAACATTTAGGAAAAACTGATGTGTATACATAACAGTCTACAAATTCTAATCTAGGTCCATACCATAGAAAATTCTCCCATGTCTGTGCAAGAAGACTTAACCAAAAATGTTTATTGCAGCAATGCTTAAATTGGAAAAATGTAGGAAACAACCTAAATGACTATCAGTAGAATTATTTTTTAGAGTGTGATAATTATTCAATTTAGTTTGAGTGAATAAACTAAGGCTATATCTATTAATATACTGTGCAAAAATGGCGAATTGCTGAATGGAAATATAGTGTGATACTAAGTATATAAAGTCTAATAATACACTGAATACTACCACATATTATTTATTAACACATATGGATATGCATGTTGTAAAATTATTAAATATGCCAAGAGATAATGCATACTAAAGTATCTCTTAAAAGGAGAAAATAAGTATTAACAATAATATAAAGAGGGCTTCAAATATATTCTCAATGTTTTCAAAAGAAAAGAGACTTTGCCCAGCCGGTGTGGCTCAGCTGGTTGAGCATCCTCCCATGCACCAGGAGATCACAGGTTTGATTCCCAGTCAGGGCACAAGCCTGGGTTTTGGGCTCTATCCCCAGTAGGGGGCATGCAGGAGGCAGCCAATGGATGTTTCACTCTCACACTGGATGTTTCTATCTCTCTCTTCCTCTCCCTTCCTGTCTCTGAAGTCAATAAAAACATATTTTTAAATAAAAAAAGGGACTTTAATAAGGCAAAATGTTAATGTTGACAAATCTGTGATGTTAATTGAATTTTACTAAATCGTTCTCCACAGTCTCTTATTAGCTTGGAAGTCTTTATAATTAAGAGTTTTTAAAATATGGAGAAACTGCATTGTGTGTGTTTATAAAGAGCCTTAATGGACTGTGTTAGATGTGCATGTGTTAAAAGGAGGCGTGGAGGACATTACCATATAGAGAGGACCTACACACAGAGCTCCATTCTCCGCTCTAACAGATGCTGAGAAATAAATATTTAAATTTAGATAATAGAAAAAATGCTTTTGGCTTTTGAAAATAGAGTTACACATTATCCTACTTATCTGTAAAAAAAATAAAAATAAAAACAGTCTGCTAAATTGGTCTTGAGTGGTTGCTGTCATTCTTTATGATTATTTTGGACAGCTGCCACATTATTATTTCCATGGTGAGCTGACCATCTGGAATTGTATAGACCATTTTATCTGTGCTAAAAGTAGATTCACCTCCAAGCTTATCATAGACATGCAATTTCAGACACACACAGCTAACCTGACTCTGTGTACTTGACCTCTACCTGCTCCTGACACAGCTATTCAATGTCACTAACATTGCCAGCAATAATAATAATGATAATAATAATAATAATAATAATAATCCAGAAAGCGAACAGAATTCAGCTTATTTTCTACTAGATGTTAAATAAGGAAAGTAGCTAAAATCCATAAGTAAAGTGACGTTTGAGATAACTCGGAATGAGATTTAAAACCTGTGGGTCTTTTGTCTCTGCTTTTGTCTCCTCATTCTTCAGAGGAAAGGTGTCAATAGTGATGGCTTAAGCTGGGATAGCATTTAGCTATTTGGAAGCTTTTATATATACTATTTCAACAAACCTTTTTCCTGGAGGATAAAACTGAGTCTGGAAGGGGAAGATACACAGTTGGAGAGTGCCTGGTCTCCTGAGTCCTGTTCAGCAATTTTACTGCTGTGCTAATTTAGTAAAACTTGCTCATTAACAACATCTCAAGTTCATGTAAAGAATAATTCCTAGCATAGAAATTGATGTATGGGTAACCTACTGTAAAGAAAAGAACATATTTGGCCGGCCAGTGTGGCTCAGTGGTTGAGCGTTGACCCATGCACCAAGAGGTCACCAGTTCAATACCCGGTCAGGGCACATGCCCAGGTTGTGGGCCAAATCCCCAGTGGGGGGCATGCAGGAGGCGGCCAATCAATGTTCTCTCTCATCGATGTTCCCATCTCTCTTCCCTCTCTCTAAAATCAATAAAGAAAAAAATAAAAAAGAAAAGAAAAGAACACATTAAAACAAACACCCAAAGAGAGTACTTTTAATAAGAGTATTTAGACAATGAGAACAGATGGGAAAATCTATGCACAATCCATGAGTTAATAACAAGCAGTGACTCTTTATTAAAAAAACAAACAAACAAAAAACTTTGTACTTTCAGAATAAATTGAAGAGGAATCTTTCTAAATAAACTTCTGGGGTCTCTTTAAATCTACAGTTTCTGCCAAAAGATTCAAGCACAGATTTGGGACTTATATTTGACAAGCCCCCATATGCTCCATTTTCCCTCCAGGCTTTTACTCTGGCTCGTGGAATCTGTGGATGGTTAAATATGTGGTTTTACAGTTGCTAAAAATACTCTGAAGTCAAAGTCCTTCTCCCAGTATTTATGTAGTTGGCCACTCTGGCATCGGATTTTGCAAGGCTTGGCCTGTAACCTTTAATAAACCACTCCTTTCATAAAAGCAGAGCCTGCATGCACAAGTCATTTACACTTCAACACGAAGAGGAAGTCAGAGACTACACAAATGGCATCGTGAAGGAGATGTTATAGTTTGTCAACCATTTCAATCCACGGTTAATGAAGGTGGCGTTGGGATTGCTGAGAGTCGTTCTGTGAAGTTTGGTGGTCAATACGGCTGATACTCCCTAAGGAACCACAGAACTGTTCACTTGCTGCAGGAGTGATTCCAAGTCAGCAAGAGGCCACAGGGCCCCCACCCAGCCCTCGGGAGATGCAGCAGTGCTGACCAGGCTAGGCATGCCACACTGCCTGCCCAAGACGTTTCTGCATTATTCCCACCATCACACATCCAGCAACAGGTCCACCAAACAGCCTTTGCACAGACCAGTGCAAAATGAAAACACGGGGGCCTCGTTCAAAATGCAGAGGGAAAGGCGTTAGAGGTACTAAAGTATGAAGCTTTTCCCTTTCTTCTGGGGTCTCCCATTCCACCTGCCAGAGTGTTTTTTATTTGCCAAGTAAAGTCACGCTCCCTTCTGGAACCCGCAGCTCCACTATGCGACTCTGCGCATGCACAGTTCTCAGGCTGCTGAGTTTCCCTCCAGACAATCACTGGGCAGGTGCCACCTGGAAACTGAACCAGGGACTCCCCCACTTCCTGTGAGTCTCTTGCTTCAGGTGGAGGTAGACAGGCAACTCCCGAGAGTATTGCAACAACAGTTCGGGGACCAGCGAGGTACCAGCATTGAGGATGGGCGAGAGGCTGGCCTGTCCCTGTTATGTCACCTGCCAAAGGCACAGTGGTCCTGCCCATCAAGGGAAGAGAGGGCCCTGGCCATTCACTGCCTCTAGATGCTACAGGACACATGCACTGGACCCTGATCTTTCCCAGCTGGTGCCCAGAGACCCCTGCCAGCAGGGAGGGTGGCAGTGATCCAGGACACAAGAAGGTTGTGGGAGACTAGGCTGACTGAAGCCCCAGGGGACAGGAGAACCAGAAACCGAAAATCTGTTTAAGGAATTTAGGGAGGCAGGACTGTGCCTGAACTGAGGCGCCAAGTCCCAAGTGCATGCTCCACTTTCTTCTCCAGCATCACTCACAAAACACAAATGAGGAGATAAAAATATTGCTCATTTCAGAAGGGTGACTATGGAAAGCTAACCCCAAGCACAGGGCTCTTCTGATGAGGGACCCAGTGTCTGCATTAGTCACAGGGCCATGAAGCCAGCCCTGCCAGGGTCCTGGCTCCCCAGACCATTGGACAATCAACATATAAACGTCATCTAAAGGTAAAATTAGAAGATTCAATGTGATGCAGGCAGTTTAGCGAAGACAAGCCAAATGCCTTGAGTATATTTCCTGCCTCTTTTATGAAAAATTGAGTTGTTTTAATATTGTTTTACAGGTTAAATGCTCTTTCTTATTGATAATTTCCTTTACATACTCAAACATCATATTTTATTATTGGTCCTCTACTTGCTATTGTTTTTATGATCTTTGCAATTTCAGGTGGAGATATTAAAGATCAGAAACAGATTATTTTCATAAATCCAATAGCAATCATTATCTCTTTGTCTACTTATCTTAAATGCATGGGTTTCTGCAGGAATAGTGAAGTTACACCAAGGTAGCTCAAGTTCTTGTCTCTAGATGGGGATTTCAAAGTGTTCTGTGTAGATCACACATTTTCAGATGGTTTATTGAATGGCCCAAACTGGAAATATACATATTGATGAATTTTATTATTTTCCTCTCTTAACTTCAGCTGTGTTCTGAAAGATACTTTTTCCCCACCTTCTACATTCAGATCATTTTCCTTGCTTTAAGGTATTGAAAAGCTATTCTAGTGTATTTTTGTTTCAAATTTCAAATTGACGTCTCTTCTTCCTTGCATGCCAGGCCATGCCAGATCACCCTGCCTGCTGCCTAAGGAGACTTCCAACCAAGGAATGAGGTGACATCCTCCCCTTGTGACAGATGCCTTCCATTTCTTACCACTCCCCTCCTCTCTACCATTAGACACATTCCATCTTATGAAGGCCAGGAGATAAATGTGACTTTATATCAAGTGACAGCAATGCTTTTATGATAACATGATATGGAGGAAAAATAGCAGCTGCAGTGTAAGATATAAATCCATGAACCACCTCCACTGGGAATGAAGGGAGGGGTCAAGAAGGAAGGGGAAGAGCTAACTTGGGACAGACACAAACACAGCAGAATAATGTCTGCCACTTGGAAAGTCATAGTCCCACAAGGTAAAGGAAAGAATGCACTCCACTGATGTGGCTTTCAGAAGGGGGCCCGGCCACGATAAATAGCCGTGTGTGAGGCAGCTGCAGGACGTGGAGGTGGAGACGACCTGGAGAGAGGCCGAGGAGCCAGGCCAGGCCCTGCCACAGGCCCAGGCACCGCCTGAGTGGTGTAATCGCCTTATCTGTACCCGTGCATAACCACTCGCTCACTGGGTGTCTTTTTCTTTTCAATCTTCAGGAAGAGGCAGCCAGAATTCTCGCCCACCAGCCAGTGTCCGTCGGCACATGTGCAGCTTTGAAAACCCCCACACTGCAGTGAATGTGTAAGAGAAGCTGCATGGAAAATAGAGTGGTTTGCCCTTGCTTTCTCTCTCCTGGGTTTTTCCACTTTCTAACATGGAAACAGATGTGGTGCATGCCATCCAGAAGGAGGAACCATTGACGTGCCATGGTTTGCACGACTGCCTTAATTTGATTGTCCATCATTCTTAAAAGGACACTGTCAAGCCATTAGTCTTTTCGCTTTTGTTGTGTTTCCATGCCAGATGCAACACTTTTTCCAATTCTGGAGATTCACTTTTGTTTGTGACTCCCACTCACAAGCTCGAAAGTGAATTCCCCCCCTTCACAAAGTTGTCAGCTTCTCCTTGGCAAACAGAGCTTTTTCTTTTTCTTTTCTTTTTCTGCCTTTTTGCTGTTGCACAAATGTTTGAGATGATGCTGTCTGCATTCAAGTAAAGCCACACTTAAACGTCTGGAAAAGTTCTACAATGTCAGTTTCAGGGGTGGGCGCCCACAGGAGCCTCTGTTGGGTGCCTCCCATGCCCCGGGGACCACAAAACGAAAGTTTTGTGAGCCCCCCCAAAAAATGAGTTTTAGAAAAAGCAAAGTAGTTGTTTTCCCAAGATTCTGAATGCTTTTATCAGATTTTCCCTATCTGATAAAAACGATGCATGTTTGGTCCAATTTTTGACCTTTAGATCTTGACAGTGTCTCTTTAAGTGAACAAAATAACATAGACCATGTTCAATTCATTGTGCACGAAGTCTGTGGTCATTTTCAGCTGTTCCTTTACAGCCCTTCAAACTCCTGGGAGAGTCAAAGGTACACATTCCTGCAGCAGGAGGGAGCCCATTGATGAGGTGTCTGTGGCTTGAATTGCTCTTCAGAGGTGAAGGGCCTAATTTACTCAAATGTTTGCTACTGAATCTGGCCTTGGAGGCTCGTGAATGGGGCCCTAGTGTCTCTTCTCTTTACTCAGTGGAGTGCATTGGGAAGTCTGTGTTCTGCTAGTCCCTTAAAAAGCCCTAATACAAAGAGTGTGGTCTCAACCAAATTATACTGATTCTTAGAGGGAAAAGTACAGCAGCTGTGTCAGTATGCTTCAGGTGGTAGTTTGGAGGCTCCTGCATTTGTAGATCGAAGCCACTCTAGTCATCTTGGATGCATTCTCTGTAATTCTCCCAAGTCAAAAGCACTGAGTGTTTCTTGTACCAGGCACTGAGTCTGACCAAGGACACAGTAAGGAGGTCCTGATTATGACATCTACTGGCTGCCTGTCAAAAGGGATTGATGGGAAGAGTAAATATGCTTGTCCTATCATGACAGCAGGACCAGAGAGCAGAGTCACCTAGCATTTCATGACATAAAGGTGAGTGCCTAAGAGCAAAGACTGAAAGTGGGTGCATCGTGTAGGCGGCTAAAAAGAAAGCAACAATCAGCAAAGCTAACATGTCGGTTGTTAAGAACTTTCAAATCAGGATCTATTCAAGCTTTCTTTCTGGAGACTCTACAGGATAGGGAAGGTATTGATAGCTTTGAAGCTGGGCACCATAGGCTAAGGCTGGCTATTTTTAGCCTTGGTGGTTCCTGCAAAGAAAAATGAAGAAAAAGAAAAATATGCTCTCTCTGTGACCTTTAGTTCCCATAGCTTTTGTAAACAAGGAAGGCAAAGGGACTAGTGGTGGAAATAAAGCTGCCTACTGGACCATTATGGTCTGCCCTAGATCTGTCCTGCTAATCTCAGCAGAGCAATGTACCTGCCCTGAATTTCCAGGGCAAACTATGCGGGCTCCAGGTAGAGCTGAGGAAAATCAAATGACTTGCTGTTTAAATGATAGGTTTGGTAGCATGGACCATAGCAGCCATGATATTGCTTGAACTGACGTTTCTGCAAAGGAAGCATAATCTAGGCTCATTGTACTTCCTGGAGGTATATAATTACACCTGGCACTTCCCCACTAAAACAATGCTCCTGTGCCAATACGATGTTTTAAATAAACTTTGGCATGAGACTTTCTATAATCATCCAGTAGTCATAACTATGCTGAACCAAAGGGTATTTAAAATGGGCTTAGGAACAGTTTAGTAACCATCAGAATTCTACTCTTTAGTTTAAAATTAATTTGTCAGTTTTATTAAGACAGTAGACACTATGCCCAAAGTTTATGGGGCTTTCTTTACTTTATAGACTTTGATGAGATAATTTTACTTATGGGTGTCTTTTTCTTTATTAATTCATTAAAGAAAGCACAGGCTAATGAAGGCAAAATTATTTCCTTTGTGTTGCCTTTTGTCCCGTATCATATAGCTTTAGGATACAGAGTGTGATTGAGCTAAAGATTCTTAAAGGAGGATTGTACACTGAGACTTTGTAATATGGTAAATTTCAGCTAGCCAAATATTTCTCTGGCCAGCTTACAATGAGGTTAGAATCAAATGGAGAGGGATAAAATTCACAATGCTGCTTAAGATTTAATATCCACAGAAACTCCAAGTTCTCATGTAATCAAAAAACATTTGTCTCCAATAACACATTCAGAGATTCTCTACCTTACAACGAGTGGTGAGTCAAAAGGTGAGAAATTTTAATTACTCCCAGAGAACACATACTGATTATGCAGGGTTCTGTGGAAAGCTTTCAAGAAATGGAACCGGAATCCATGGGAGTTGTTTGTGTTGAAGACGAACTGGAGGTTGCCTGGGCAAACAGTTGTCTGACTCAAGTGGATTGCAGAGTACCTGTGGCTGAGATTCTGCAGGCACTGCCACGCAAACTGCATTTGGTACCAGCGGGCTGAAGCAGGTGGAGGTGAGATCTTTGCAGTGTCTCTTTGGACGCAGTGCCACCCCTTCCTCGAGGGGCCTTGTGTCCCAGCCAAAGCTGCAAGGCCTCAGCAGAACCGCCCTCACACGTGTGGCTTTGGTTTGTTTTCTTAAGCTGGTGATCCATTCTCCCCACGCTGTAACTCAATGCCTTTTCTACGTCCATTTTTATTTCCAGAGGAAACAGATGCTAACCTCCTTGGGCTCCGGGGAGTGTCTTCCCTCCTTATGTGAAGGTCTTTCCTTGTCCGAGGGCTCTCTGGATGCCATCCTAGGTCTCTTGGGAAGCTATTAAGCGTGGTGGCGAAGACTTGAATTGGACATAAGGGAGACAGGCGTTGTGTGAGCTTCCCTGGCAGGCAGCTTGTTCTGGACGCTTTCCTCCTGATCTCAAACGCCCACCCACTGTTATTCCCATTTTAGACCTTTCTGGAGCAGAGAGCAGTGTCCTTGGCAGGTATAACTAGTACTTACTGAAACAAAGGGAGCAGTATCACTCTGAACGCCAAAGATACACTAATCTGTGTACACCACCCACTTCCAACTATTCTCTACAGTGCTGTAAATATTGTGTTTTCTATTTGGGGCGATTGTGATACTTATCTAATGAAAGGAAAACCAAGGCAGAGCCCCAAGCCTACTGTAGCTGAAACTGTACCCCGAGGCCTGCTTAGCTCCTCACACTGTAGGTGTATGTCATCCCCTCCCACCTCTCAGGCCTACCAGGGATCGCCTCTAGCCACCCGAGGTAGTTACACCAAATGCCACTGCATTTAATCTTCAAATATGGGATTGGTTTTGGCCTGATATCTGTCTTTTGAAGTTAGAGCATCAATTATGTGGTGTTTCTACATCAGGGAGCTTTTCCTAAGATTAGGAAACAGAATCAAATCAAGTAATAGAAGGAAGGAGTTGGTGGCTGAAACACAAGGTATTGAAGTTATCTGGAAATAAGTGAAAGTCTTAGTTCATAGTAATACTTTATTTTTATAGTGTCTTTATTCCTTTTTACTGTCCCATATTTTACACATTTTTTTTCTCTTCTTAGTATCACAGCAATGGGTTCCAAACCTTCTCAAATAAGATAATTACTTTACACACCAAAATGTTTATTAAACCTCCACCCGAATCTATGCTGTTAAGAGTACCTTTATTAGTAGCCACTTGGACACAAAATACAAAATAAGCTCCTCAGAATTTAGTTGCACTTGTATCTAGCAGTACGTTTTATCACAGCAGCATTTGTATGCATTTAAAAATAGCACCGCCAAATCTACAGACAGACTTTCGATTCAGTCTGAACACGATGCTCAATGCACATGTAAATATCTAACCTGTCTGTGGCCAGCAGGTTAGAAATAACTATTCCGGGGACCAAAGTTTGTACTCTGGGCTGCACTTTCTACAAGATGATACATTTCTTCCACTGTCTCTGGATTTTAGAAAGCAATTTAGTTTGTCCCTGAAAAAAAAACACACAATTGGTCTAATTTGCTTAATCTGGGGCCTTAGAGTTGCTTCCTAATTAAACAGTATAGCACATAAAGAGCAAAACTCTGAGGGGAAGGTAAGCTGCTATTTTTGACCAGAGGGGGGAAAATCTCCCACCAGAAGAATAAAAATTATATTGAATTAAAACAGAGCTAAATTGTGATTATAACTGTCTGCAAAGATGATTGTTAATACCTTTAACACATGGAAGTGCATGATTTTAAAAAGAGGCCCACATAGAATTCCTGAGCAATGAGGAAAACAACCTAGGTGTATGAGTCAAGTAAGTCCCAGGCATAAAAGGATGCCTTTTTGCTGGTATATGTGGAGACTGGGGCAGTGTTTTGGGGGGTTTGTGAGCCTGCTGGATGAAGTAGGGGTAGACTTGTTCTCAAGGGACTTGTTTGTATTTATTTATTTTCCTCAAGGCCTTTATTTTTATTTTTGCAAGTTTATTTGTTTTTTGTTCCCATCCTCCTGCCCCCCTCCCCTTTGGTAACTATCAGCTTGTTGTCCATACCTATGTGTCTATTTCTATTCTGTTTGTTCATTTGTTTGTTTGCTTGTTTTAGATTCCACATATAAATGAATCATCGATACATGTCCCTTTCTGCCTGACTTATTTCTCTTAGCATAATGCCCTCTAGGTTCATCCATATTGTCCCAAATGGCAAGATTTCATACTTTTAAATTGCTGAATGATATTCCATTGTGTATATACTACATCTTCTTTATTCGTCTACTGATAGACATCTCAGTTGCTCTCATATCTTGGTTGTTACTAGTAATGCTGCAGTGAACATAGGAGTGCACATAGCTTTTCAAGTTAGTGTTTTTGTTCTCAACGGACTTGTTTTATAAAACACACACATACATAACTAAATGAAGACACTGGGCATCTTTTCAGTTTAAGGATTTTCTGAATGAGCACTCAGAGGCAGGCATCTGGAGAAGGAAAAAGTGTTTCTATTGCAGTTGAAAGGGGATGCAAGTCATTGAAGTTGGCTGGAACACCAACTACTTCATATTGAAGCAAGGCAAGAGGCAAATAGGAAGTTTTACACTTTCTGCAAGAGGCATATTGATCGTATAAAGAACAGTGTCAGTAGAGTGGGGAGTGGAGGAGATTGAGAAAGATGAAAGTGGGAGGTGAATGTACCTCTCATTTCAAGTCCAGAGGAGGAACTGTGAATTCTGGCCTTGCTTTTGGCTAGCTAGCTGGCTGCCTGTTCTTGCCAGAAAAACCACCATCTTGTTCTTCAGTTTCCTCAACTCAGAAGAGAATCAGCTATTCTTATAAGATAGTGTGGAAACTGATGAATCAGTAATTTTACATTTAGAAGCATTTAGACATTCTCTGGAAATATATTAAGCATATATTAAGAGAAATATTAATTTGACATCATAGCTTGGAGATGAGATTTTTCTTAGACACTTAAAAATACAGTACAGATATTCATATGTATGGAAGAACTATCCTTTCCCCAAATAATGAGATCAACATTTTAGCTATTATATCTATTTTAAAACCTTTATATCCAGAATTTCTATGGTAGATATCAGGATTCTTACAAGAATCTATGCTTATTTGACTCACTTCACTTTTCAAATTATAAAATATAAGATGTCAAAATATTGCACTTATCATAAATGTGACATAACTTTTGAAGTATTATTCATGCCTATATTTTGAAAATGATTAAATAAGCCATTATATTAACTATTGATCATTTCCTACTTTTTTCAAACTAAAGACTATAATACAGAATAATGTGTTATGCGCATCCACCTAAAACATGTTCATTTTACCTCTTCCTTTTAATATCTCAAATGTGTTATTATTGTGATACTTTCTTGTTTTTATGGATACAGCAAAAACAAAAAACACAAAGCTCCTAAAAAACACCCGAGAAAATATTTCATGATTTAAGTATTAACACTGTTGTTATCAATAGTTTGCTATGGTAAGGTACCACCATCTGTAGAAAGTTATACAGAAAATAGGCTAAGAGTCCAAAAGTAAGACCAAAGTTATTACAACATACAGAATAGAATTTGTACTAGACACACACAGTATATTTCTTCTTCTTCTTCTTCTTCTTCTTCTTCTTCTTCTTCTTCTTCTCCTCCTCCTCCTCCTCCTCCTCCTCCTCCTCCTCCTCCTCCTCCTCCTTCTTCTTCCTCTTCTTCCTCTTCCACTTCTGTTCTACTTAGTTTTATCAGGGTCCCATGAAGATGGAAGTCAGTAAGGCTGGGGGCTGTTGTTGCCCTAGGATATTCCTTCACCAAGGTTCAATGAGGGAAAGGCCAGGGAGAGGTCTCTGTCTCAGTAAGTTCTCTGTCTAAATCTTAACTTGGTCTCATATGTATCAAACTATGCCAGAGGACTAAAGCGGGATCCGGGCATCTGTATTCTGCTGAGCTTCCCAGTTCTCTCTTTTCAAACACACCTGGTTAAAAGTCCCCAGTGTGAAAATCCCTAACTAGCTACTGTGAATCAGGGCCTTTCTATGAATTGTGATCCATTAGATGTGTGAGGAGCAATGCTTAGATATAAAAAGAAAATCAAAAGTTACAAACTACTTAGAGTATGGGTCTGGGTTTTTCTGTCACCTGCTCTTTTTCTCTTCCGTACAGGTGCCTTGTGTGTGAGCGTGCTGCTCTGGTAACAGGAAATACCTGCATGTCAGAATGGGCAGCTGAGAGAATGGATGTTATAACCTCGCAGGACAATCACAGTAGCTCTGTCTGGGGGTTTGAAATGTGTTCCAGGGTCTAAGAAGAAAGGGAAGCAAGAGCTATGGTCACTGTGTTCTGTTATTCATGTGTAACTAAGATTTGATTTTTCATTTGTTTCCTTCATTAATTTTGGAATCTTTTAAAGAGTCTAATTTAGCAATAATTTTATCATTGCCTTAGAACGTGTGTGCGTGTGTGTGTGTGTGTGTGAGAGAGAGAGAGAGAGAGAGAGAGAGAGAGATTGTGTAGTAATTTTGTGAAATCTTAAACCTAAATGAAAAAAGTTGCTTCTACAACAGGCTGGCTTTTCTCCCCCATAACTTTTATCAGGGTCAAAAGTCCCCGCCTCCTCTTGGGGTGGACGGAACCACTGGCTGTTGTTTCAGAGGCAACCTGTGGCCAATGCAACTTGTAGCATTTAATCTGTAACAAGGAGAGGTTGGGGGTGTGGAAGGCAGTCCAGAGGCAAGTCAAATTGCATTGAGCTGGGCTTGCAAAAATGACTTATATGTATTTTATCCCATGTGCATGATAGATCTGCAAATAAATCCATCTCTATTTTATTCATAGTTCTAATGGCAAGTCTGTGTCATGGTCTGAACCAGGTGGAAGACAGGTGCCCAAAGGACAGCACATGTGGCACCGCCTCTCTGTGCACGTGAAGACCAATGAGACGGCCTGCAACCAAACAGCCGTCATCAAGCCCCTCACTAAAAGTTACCAAGGCTCTGGCAAGAGCCTGACCTTTTCAGATACCAGCACCAAGACCCTTTACAACGTGGAGGAGGATGCCCAGCCGGTTGGCTTCAGCCCTCCCAGCAGTCCTTCTATGGTGGTGCACAGACGCGTGCCAACGGCGGTGAGCACCCCGCCTCTGCTGCCCCACCTGACTGCAGAGGACACCCCCCTGTTCCTGGCCGACCCCACCATCCCCAAGGGCTTGCCCCCTCCCCTCCAGCAGCCGCAGCCGCAGAAATCCCTGATGGACCAGCTACAGGGAGTGGTCAACGATTTCAGCACCGGGATCCCAGATTTCAACGCGGTGCTCGCAGTCCCCGGGGGTCCGGGGAACGGGGTGCGGTCCCTGTACCCGCCCCCGACGCCCCCCCAGCACCTGCAGATGCTCCCGCTGCAGCTGAGCACCCCGGAGGAGGAGCCCGCCTCCCCCGCAGCCGAGGATGAGGACGACAGCGAGAGGTTTAAGCTCCTCCAGGAGTACTTGTACGAGCGGGAGGGGAACACGGAGGAAGACGAACTGGAAGAGGAGGAGGAGGACCCGCCGGCGGCCAGCAAACCCACCCCAGAGGATTCGCCGGCCCTGACGCCTCCGTCGCCTTTCCGCGACTCCGTGGCGTCGGGCAGCTCGGTGCCCAGCTCCCCGGTGTCCGAGTCGGTGCTCTGCACCCCTCCCAACGTGACCTACGCCTCTGTCATTCTGCGGGACTACAAGCAAAGCTCTTCCACCCTGTAGGGAGGAGGCGTCCACATGGAAAAGCAGGAGAAGTCAGCGAGCACCAGCGCCTGCGGGGACGTGCAGAAAGCGGGGAGCCTGGGCGTGGAGGGCGAGGTCCGAAGGGAAGGGGAGGCTGCGGCCGCCTTAAGTGAGGCCAGAGCAAGAAATGACCCAGGCCAGGATTCTCATTCTTGAATTATTCAATGCCTCTTCTGGGAAGAAAAGGAATTCTGACAAAGCACAATCCCATGTAGTAACTTTTATCATAAAAAAAGATCAGTAAAATAAAATCGACAATAACAACCTCCCTTTTTTGCCCAAGTGCGTGCCCAAATACACTGGGATGGTTTGCGAAGGGGCAGCACGTGAGGCCAGTGGAGCTGAACCGTGAGTTCCCCTCATGGTGAGCCTGGTGAGCCTGGAGGAGCCAGACAGAGCAGGTGGGTGACGGCGGGGCGGGCATGGAACCACCAAGAGAACCGAGGATGGGACCACAGACTCCTGGTCTTCAGGAGACTCCAAACTGGCCCAGTTAGGGGCCTCTTTTCTCCCACTGCACCGGACACAGTGCAGCCTGTTGTCACCCCTGGAAAAAGGTGCATGGACATCCTGCCGCTCCATTTGGGAAAATAGAGAGCAAACTTAACACCAGAAAGTGCTTCATCAGCAGTGCTAGGGAAGGACGCAATAAGAAGCAAGACAGTACATGACATAAGCATGGAGCTTTGAACACAATCAGCACAATCCGCTTCCCATATTTGATACTCGCTTACTGATGATTTAGGGAAAAGGCCAAACGAGATTGTTTTAAGAGGGGCTGAAGACCTTTTGTGGATTAACTTGCATTAGTGCCAAAGGGGCTCTGCTTTGCCCTTCAGTTACAGAGAACAAACCATGTGGCAAAACCGTTACCTTCCATTTACTATAGCAAATAATACTAACCAGTTGAACTTCTAAGATGCAGTGTGTGTATTTGGTGCCAGTGTTTCTCCCACTAACTACAGGAACAAATCCATCCTCCAATTTAACGGTGTATTCATAGCAACTACTACTGGCAAATTAAATGTTTAATGACAAATAAATATTTCCTTGTCACAGAAGTCCCTGTAACTAGCGAATGGATGTGTTCTTGTGTCCTTGTATACATGTGACAACAAAATTTGTGCAATGTAATGTCAATCTAGTGGCAACTAGGAGACTCTCTTTGCTATATAATATAGAAATTATGTTCCGATAATGTTTTATACAACATCGTCATCAATATCTACAGGAAGTCTCTGAAGGTTTGAGTGCTGTGATCCAGTGTTTTTCATATGCTGCTCAGACGGTTCTTCCTCTTCTAAGAGGACACTAATTTTTCAGATAGTTTATGATCTGGAAATATGTTCTTAATGAAATGGCTTGAAAATTTGTTATATTGAAAATTTACAAGACTGGGGGTAAAGATAAAAAGGTACGTTTTATAAACTTGCACACGTTATTAAAACATAAGATTGAAATGACAGCATTTAGATTATTTCAGGTTACTTTAGGGTGTTTTGCTTTGTTTTTTAAGATTTTCCACAGCAACTTAAGCTTTATGTGCTTAAAGCATATAATAACTTCTAAGACTGATCACAGTTTCTCAAATTATTTATTCATCCCTTTTTGCTTTCCTTTAACTTTTATTTCCATGTATTCATATTCCTATATTTTCACAGTCATAACTTCTCTTCATGTTTTTGTTATCTGCTGTGTGTAATATCCATGTACGTGCAATCCAATTGTTTCATTTTCACCTTCCCCTTTTACCCCAAATAAAGAGCTTTGACTTGCTGCTTTGATTTCTATTATTTATTGAATGAATCTTTCCCCATTAAAAACCTTTGTTTATGCCTTATGCTCAGTCATATTTTAACATGCTTTCTTCATATTGAAGCTGCTGATTTCTCAGCCAAAATTCATCTCAAAATCTTTAAATACACGCTGCATCATTTGTTCAGAGTTTAACATCAACTCCAGTGTCGAGGCTCATGTTTCTCCTGTGTTCCCCACATTCTCTTGCCGGGCTTAGTGAGTCCCACATCAAGAAGGGACTACCTTTCTTTTAAAATATTATTTTATAACACATTTGATAGAAAGACCTCATGATGGAAACATGGATTTCAGTTCCATATTTTCATTGTAATGAAGCAGAATGAGAAAAATGGATGGTTCCTATGCTTATTAGGTGGTCTACTAATTGGCAATCTAGCAAGGGAACACATACTATCTAATTTTAGTGAAACTTTTTAAAAACAATCTTAACACCACTAGCCTATGTCCTTGATATCACAGGACTTGTGCATTCAGATTTTTTTTTTTAAAGTAAGAATAGACCAGGACAACTGCTTCTGCTATTCAAATAATGTAAGATGTCAGTTTCTTCTGAGGTTTTTGAGACATTTGGTGAACATATTCAACACTGATCACATTATTATTCTGGATGCCTCTTAGTATCATGATAAAAAGTTTTCCTTAATCCAATAGAATATTAGGTCTTATGTCATAATTGTTCAGCATTGGAAATGGACACATACATACCCTATACCACAAGGGTGGAAGCTCTTCCCCTTAATGTATATGCTCATACAAGCTGTTCAGCTTCTTGTAAATGTGTTTTTGTTTGGCTTGTTACTGCCTTTTGTTAAATAATCTGGACAATGCTGTATAATAAATATTTTCTATTTATTAAATGTGTATGTTCCTCCTCTATAGTTTGTAAGAGCTACCAGTCATAGAAATAGACTAGTATCAGAAAGAATTACAATGGTTTGGTTTTGTCCAGGACCTGTCTTCCATCTGAAAGGAGGATGGAGAGCACCACACAAAATCTACAGACTGGGCAGGTGACGAAGAAGAGTCGGGTTTGATTAGGAGGGAGGGGGTAACTCAAGCTTTAACAATTAAAAATGAAATCCCAAATTTTAAATTTCAGTGCTGTGGCAGACACTGTCATGGTGTTTTGACAGAAAGTGTGAGGCTTAACAACTCCTCGGTCTTCAGCAGAGCTCTGGAGACAGAGGCATCTAAAGCCCCCACTGTTGTTTCATTTGTGCCCTACCAGGCTTTTCTCTCCTTGGCTCACATGCTGGGGAGGCCTGGTGTCTTCCTTTGTTGGTATCCTCTTGCTCACCCCAAGTTCTATTCCTCTACATTTCAATGGACACTTCGCTGGTCCCCGAAACAATGGAGCCTCTGGTGTTCACATCTTCAGCTATAAAATGCCTGCACAGCAAGACATTTACCAAGTGTCATTCAGAGAGAGGACATGGTGGCACAAGGGCCAAATTCGTGAGATCATGATATGTAGAGATGGAGCAAGCTCTATATAGGAAAGAATTGAAGAATCGGGGACTGAGACACCAGGGGTTTCTTCATGGTGCCCAGAAAATAGAATGAGAGCTCATGAAATGGGAGCTTGGTGTCTCAGGAGGAAAAGCCATATAAGAGAAAATGAGAAACAAAGAAGTTAAAAAAAGAGAGAGAGAGAGAGAGAAGAAAAATGAAAATGTTTCAGGTGTGTGGTCCAAAGATACTCCCATATATTGTGGTAGGTCATGAGGGTCTCCATGTGGGAAAGTCCAGAAGCCTCACCATAAGGAACACATTTGGAAAGGCTGGGGTTGGGGTCCAGATATCATGAATGATATATGAGTAACTGCCCCAGTAATTTCTACAGAGAACACCCTGAGAGGGATTCAAAGAGAAGGGAAAGTACCCAGCTCGCGTGGCTCAATGGATTGAGCATCCTCCCATGGACTGAGAGGTCCCAGTTTGATTCCCGGTCAGGGCACATGCCCGAGTTGCAGGTTCAATCCCCAGTAGGGGGTGTGCAGGAGACAGCCGATCGATGTTTCTCTGTGACATCAATGTTTCTATCTCTCCCTTCCTCTTGCTCTAAAAAAAAAAAAAAAAATCAATAAAGACATATTTAAAAACGAGAGAGAGAAGGGAAGCAAGATTTCATTATCCTACTCTGTGCCAGACATTTTGCTAGACTCTTTGCATTGATCTTTATTTAATCTTCCAGTACTACTGGCACATGGATATTTTAGAGAACAGAAGTAACTTGTCCAAATTATTTCTGCCAGTAAGTGGCCCAGCAGGGATTCGACCCCACCCTAAGCCATTACAAAGCCTGTGAACGTATCTTCTCCAGAGCCCAGGGTAGTATAGGAGGGTTGGTATCTCTTACAACAGCGCTTCCGTTTGTGTTCCCATAGCATTTTATTCCCGTACCTGACAACATGATAGTTTTACATGTCTCTTTCTCTCAATAGATTGTAAGTCACTTTTTGCTTGAGATCCATGTTTTCTTTCTGATTTCTGAGCCTTCAGGACAAAGCAGACACTCAGTAAATGTTTGTTGAGGAAGGAAATGAGTGCTGTAACACCATTCAGTTGACCCAGATCAACTCTCTGAAGATTTATTTCAAGATATTTATGGGGTCCAGAGCTCTAAATTTCTACCTACTAATTCTAACTCTGCCAACTGGAGGAACATGTTTCCTTCATGCAAAACAAGTGTTCCTTTCAGATCAGAGGGAGCTGTCCCGTGGGTGCCTGCAGAATGGGTCCACTGAGCCCAGCGAGAGGTTTAGGAGGGCAGTAGCAGGCGGGGAAAACAGCATCCTCTGAAGGAAAACTACAGGTAAGACGATTGTTAAAGAGGAGCCCTGATTAAAATGAGGGCAAATAAGTCATCCTTGAGGAAAGCATGGGCTGGGAGTTCCTTCCATGCAGAAGTATATATGTTTAGACAGAGTGAAAGGCAAAAGCAGTCACCAAGGCTTGGGAGAACAAGGAGCCTAGGTAGAAAGTTGAATTAATGACACCATCACACAAAAACTGGCTTGATTTCCTCAGGGTAGCTAGAGAAGCAATATTTGTAAATTAATAAGCAAGTGAAATGAAACTTAGGAAAGGAAAACAACGGCTGAAAAGGAAAATAGTCATAGAATCATAGAGTGGGAAGTAAATTCAGAAGTCACTTAAAAGACGTTCTCACCCCATTTGGGGTTCTATTCCCATTGCTCTTGTTGCTCTTCTTATGTCAGGCAGGGGCCAGTTGAGAAGCCACCACTGAGTAGGGCAGGGCAGGGGAGGGCCAGGGGTTACAATGCCTATTGCTTGCAGGTATGCAATGAGAGAGAGCTGATTGCCCTGGACACTGGGAGAGAAAGTCCGAAACGACATTGTCAATAATTCACAAGGCTGGTGAGAGAACAGAACTCAGGCTCAGATCCAAGATGAAGGTATCGGAGGAGCCAGGAACACTGAGAGGTAGGACCTGAAAGGCACGCAACAGGATGGTAGTCTGGTGGAATTCCAGAGACAAAATGTTGGTGACCAAAATGAGCTTTGGGTGAGAGCCACAGAGGCTTATATGTGGGACCTGGTTTATTTAAAGGGATGGGATGGATTTAGGTGATTTTTGCCCTCTGCTGAAGAATTTCCATAGACTAGGATCTTGAATTTGACAAGAAACTCTAATGGTAAGAAATTTCTTCATTTTTCAGAGCCAAAATTTGCCTTTTTCTAACTGTTGTCCAATTAGAGTTCTGTCTTCTGGAAAAAGACTGAACCAATTTAGTCCCCTGTACGCATGACTTCCTTCAGCCACTTGAACACAGTGATTATGCCATTAGTTAGTGGTTTATTCTCCCAGCCAGAGAGCTTCCTTCCTTCAACTGTTATCTCTGTCATTAGGTTCCTTAACTCCTAATCAGGCCATGGTCATTTTCTGAATTTTTAGTATCCTTTAAAAATGTTGCATCCAGAGCTACACATAACATCGCACAAATACTTTGATCTCATTAACCATTATTCTAGTGTGGCTGCCTAGATTATGTTAATTTGTTAGCAGTCTTGCCACACTTTGAGCACACACATAGCTCAGAGTCAGCTATAATCCCTAAGCCATTTTTATATGAACGGCAGGGAATGGATATAAATGTGACTATTTTGTTAGGTTGGGTTTCTCCAGAAACAGACCCTGAGAGGAGGGTTTGAGTGTAAGCTGTGTAGTGGGGGTGGTCCCTAGGAGCAACAACAGGACAGTGGGGAATGAGGCAGCAGCCAATATGGGTGGTTTCTATGCAGGTGGCCGTGGCAGAGCTCAGTCCTGCTGGAGACAGTGGAGAACGTGCCTCATCATGGTCCTCACTCCCCAAAGGGCAAGGGGGTTTGGAGCATTTGATCACCAATTCCTGTGATGGTTGAAGGCTGGGGAGGGAGGTGCATGTTAATTCCAGTTATTTCCAGTGTGTCCCATACACAGGCTCCTATCTCCAGAGAAAGCTTTCAGACAAGGAGTTGCAGATACTGATGGTTGGAACCTACAAGCTGGATGGTGTGAAGAAGGTGGGTGTCAGGAGGAGGCAGAGCACCAATAGTATCTGCTATAATATATGTTGATGAGAGATAGAGATAGAGAGAGAGAATAACATACATACACACAGATACAGTACAGATAAATATATAAAAACAAGAGCTATAGAAGGCAAGGCAAAAGTGTATTGAGTCTCCGGGCCCCCACTTCTCCAGCCCCCACATACAAAATTTAAGCCATAAGAAAGAGCAGGGATATCTGTGTAAGCCAGCAGGAAAGATAGGCTCTGTAGATCACAAGGGTCAGAACTCCTGTTTGGGAACAGCCGAGCAGAGGTCTGGCCTGTAGCAGGGTAGTAAAATGGTACAGGTGATATCAAAACGGAGACGAGGAGCAGGTGGTACTGAGCTCTTAGCAACAGCAGGAGAAACAGCCTCAAAGGATGTTAGGGGTCAAGGGTGGGTCAGTGACACCATGTGGGCAGGCCCAGCCAGGAAGAGAGGTGGATTGGTGACTGAAGCAGGGATCCCCCACAGGGACAAGCAAAGTAACAGCAGGCAACAGCCAAAACAGAAGCTGAAACAGGGGAAGGTGGAGGTGCCGACTGTGCAAACCGTGTGGAAGGCAAAGCTCTCTCTCCAAAGACTCAGCAGGGTCTGCACTGCCTGGTGTTTGTCTTGGGCACGTCAGGGCTTGTGGTAAAGCAGCCAAATGATCTACTTAGTATTCACAAGCTGAAAACATTAAAAGCATCTTTCACTGACATTAGCGAACATACTCCATAAACTTCATTATGTGTGTATCTTGTAATTTATTTAACTATTCACCTATTGTTAGACACTCAGATTGTTTATTATTTTTTGAATCCTACCGATAGTGTGAGGGATTATTTCATACCAAAGGTTTTATATATCTATTTCTTTTGGCTGGCTTCTAAGATTATGTTATTAGTTATTTGATGATGATTATTATATATTCCCTGCCAAACACTATATACGTTATATCACATTTAACTTTGTAATGTCTTTTGAGGTAAGACTTATTTTCATTTTATAAATAAGAAAACTGAAGCTAAAAATGATGAAGTAACTTACCTACAGTCTCAGAGATGCTGTATATAGAGCAGTCAGCACACTCCCTGGGTCCCAAAGCCCACCCTCCTTTAACCATACTATGCTGAAAATTATGCTGCATACTATGTTGAAAATGCTACACTGAAAATTGTTTTGAAAGCTCTTGGCACATAAGCGCACTTAGTTTGAATAGCAAAATAATGAAAATTTTGTATTGCCTGCTCTAGAATGGCCACTTGGGAAGTTTGTATGAATTATGTATAAAAGGGTTCTGGCCCTGGCTGGTTTGGCTCAGCGGTTAGAGCGTCGGCCTGCGGACCAGAGAGTCCCAGGTTCGGTTCCAGCTAAGGGCACATACCTCGGTTGCAGTTTGTCCCCTGCCCGGTTGGGGTTGTGTGGGTGGCAACCACTCGATGTGTCTCATATCTATGTTTCTCTGTCTCTCATCCTCCCTCTCTCCCTCCCGCTCTGTCTGAAGATAAATGCAAAAATGTCCTCGGGTGAGGATAAAAAATAAAAAATAAATAAATAAAATAAAAGGGTTCTGGATTCCACAGATTCTGGGAAATTTGCCTAATTCCATAAACAGAGTCACTGTCACATATTGACTCACATATCACAGTGAAAAGCTACAAAGAGAAAAAAGTCTAACTCAAAAATCACTGTTTAATTATAGTAACTTATAAAGGTATTAGAAAAATACTTGAAATAAATATTTATCATAATTATTGTATTCTATATGGTTCTACAATTTAATAAATAATATGCCATTCAAAATAACATGTTTACTGGAAATTTCTTAAAGAGTCCCTCTTTTTTTTAAGTAGGTCATTATTACTCCCAGAATGTTTACTAAAATAATTTAGAGTTAAAAGAAAATAAAGTTAGAGGAGAATGAATGATCCCTCTCCTCAAAAATGTGAAAAATTTCATGAGTGGATATAAAGATAGTCAGCTAAATTCCTAATAAGTGTCACTTAACAATTATAAAATGAAGATCAATATTGTTTGGTTATCTCTAAAACTTCAATGTATTAGCTGCTTTCTTTAAATAAATTCAGTTCTCATTTTTAGTAGACTAAACTCAACAGATTCAATGTATCTACATTTTTCTTTCACTGAGTGGTACATCTGGTTTATGGGGAGATTACAATATATTTGAAAGACTCCTAGATTGGAAATTTTTAGCCATACCCCAAATTAACTGTTAAATCAATTAACTTTTGTAGGCCTCAGCATTTTTATCTCTAAAATAAGTTTGAATCATATAAATGATACTAAATGTATTAAAATATTTATGTGCCTCTGTGTCCCCAGTATTATATTCTTGAAGTTGTTTAATCCATATACTGTGTAAAGTGTGCATTAATTAGGATATGCTAGGTTGTGTTATAGTATCAGGAAGGAAGGAAGGAAGGAAAGGAGGGAGGGAGGGAGGGAGGAAGGAAGGAAGAAAGGAAGAAGGGGATGTGGGAGGGGAGGAAAGGGGAGAGGAGGGAAAGAAAGGGAGGATGGATAAGTGAGGGTGAAAGCCACAACTGACACTTCAGCGCCTTAATACAATAACATTTTTTTCATGCTCACATAAAATCACATACAGGTTGGACCATCATCCCTCACCCTGGTAGCATCCCTGGGTGGAACATGAAGTCTCTAAGTCACTGCAGAAAGGGAACTGTATGCCTGGAGGTTTGTAAGAGCCAGACCAAAACTCGATGGCTTCCTTTCCCCCACACTCCTTGGCTCTAGAGCCAGTCATGTGTCCCCTGAAATCTAACTGCAAGGGAGGCTGGATAATATAGTCATCCTAATGCCTAAGGATGGAAATGTTTAACACATTTCATTGTCTGTGCCACAGTTATTATCCTCAATCTACAGACAAGACTGGGACTTAGATAGATGGGAGTCCACAGCTGTTAAGTGATGATGACAAAAATGACGGGGATGGCCAGAATCCAGGGCTTAGCTGAGTGAACATTACGTCATGCAAACCTCTTCGTCTGCTTCACTACCTGGGCTGCACCCAGTAAACAGAGCACTTGCGAGTGCAGATTCTTTTGGTTTGCTTTCCTTTTAAGGTTTTTACTACAATGTATGATCTGTTTCTATGAAGCCACACAGACCTAGCTCATGACAGAAATTTTTCACACAGATTTTTGTGACCAATCCTTTTATCAAAACCTACCCTGATGATAAAGAGTATCACCAGGCCTTTAGGAAAGATTCTGCCACCCCAAGTAACTGAACATGACTTTACCTTAATTCTTCCATAATGAGGTATTTAATTTATCATAAGTAGTGGTCGTGGGGGTGGTGAGCATTTTTAAATGACTGAAAATCATTAATGTTCCTAACTTTCTTTTAATTTTTAACCAAATGCACATTAACTTCTTACTATCCAACTAGCTAAATAAGTAAACACTGTGAGATTGGGGGAGGGGAGTGAAATTCATACGTCCGTGGGATTAGTGTAGAACCCCATGATAGAATAAAGTACCTTTCTAGGAGAGATGAGCAGTTTCCACTCATTCATGATGATAATATCTGACTTGATAAAATACAATCTATTTCTCCTGGAGAAATTAGCATTTATTACTTGATCAGATACATTTTATTTCTCTGTAAAAAGCATACCTTTTAATGGAGAGCACGGCTGCAGCCTCCCCCGCAAAAGAGAGCCTCAGACATGCAGGGCCTTAGACCCAGGGAGATGGGAGTTATCAAGGGGCTCTAACCACTGACCCACATTCACAATGACTGGTGATCCTGTAAGTTGACGTGACTGTTGCCAAGATTCAAGAAGGATGTAATTTAACACATCATTTACAGTTGCGTTTTTGATCAGGTTCTCAGCTGCACTGATTTGAAGAAAAATCCTACACGTTTTAACAAGTAGTAAAATACTGGTCTACTGGTCAAATGCTGTATTGTTTCAGTCTGCTCTACCTTCAGAAAGACTGAAGATTCTCATTGCTCTATATCTGAGGTCTGAAACCCCAGCGACTGTAAATAGTATCTACCTTCCCTTTCCTATTCGACTATTCCAGATGTGCCTAAATATAAAGGCCAAGCTAAAGGACAAATATGCACTCATGAGAGATTTCGTTTCCCCGCCATCACTTTGCTGTTTGCCATTTCTGTTGACATAGGCAGGTAAGACTGAGCCATAAGCCTTATTTTCCTCTGGTTCTTGTCTATGTTAAAATTACAACACTGCAGAGCATTATGTATAATGTATAAAGCAGTTTCACTTCAAACCATAACTATCTATATTCCTCATCCTTACAAACAGCATACATATGAGACAGGCTTTAATTTTATCTCCAGAAACATTTATCAAAAGCGTAAGAAACACCATATCTGTATATTTAAAACAAACCAAGAAAAAAAACATTTCTGAGCTGATTCTCTTTAAGCTGTGGTCTAGAAAGAGTCCTAAACCATGCTGAATACTAAAAATAAACTTTACCTCCACTGCCAAAGTTAAAGGAAGTATAAGAACATCTTTTCCACATTTTGGAAATCACAGGATCATTCAACATACTGGAAATAAAGCCTGATGTGTTGGTGAATTTAATTCCTCAGCAAAAACCATTCTCCTTTATATTCAAAAATAAGATAGAAAGGGTATTTATGCATACACCACCAGCAGCCAGTGTGATTCTATAACTTCTCAGAGAGTTGTTGGAAGTTCTTTCAGAGATTTTAAATAAAATGCCAAGAGTTACTTCATTGCGTCATCTGGCCAAAGGCAGGAGTGGGGTTCATTTCCTCCCTGAGACCTTTAAGCTACAAAATAATATCGCAATGCTTTACATATTTAGTAGTTTGTTGCTGAGAGTCAGGGGACAAGATGGGAACCTCCAAATCCAATGATTTCAACTATGTTCTTCCTGTAGAAGTAAACTCTCATTGTTAGAAATAGACAACCAATGTCCTTGGGGTCTTTCAAGGACCAGGTTTTACATAAGTCACTTAACAATAATGAATGTGAAAAATATGGTGTGGTCCCTCTCGGGCAGTGGTTCTCAACCTAGGCTGTGTTTTAGAAGCAGCCAGAGAGCTTAAAAATAAATGAAACATACCTGGGCCTAATCTCCCATGGTTTGTACTGTGCAGCCAGGTTTGACAATCATTGTCTTAAGAGTGTAAGTAGGGACATTGGATCTTAAAAAGAAGAAAAAGAAATTCTCAAGAGTTACAGAAGTCTATTTTTTTTAAATGCTGTGCTCCTACCTATAATCCTGGCTCACATTTTGTATAACAAATAATTTAGAATCTGCCAAATGGAGGAAGAAAAGCTACATTAAACAACAACTCTGAAGGAAATGAAGAACTTTCTTTCCTGTCTTCATTACTCTTCATCTTCCAACTGGACCTAGTGTCCTTCAGTAAGAGCTGGGTTTAGACTGAATACCAAAGGGGCAAGGTAGGAATGAGAGGCAGTATTGGAAGACGAACTCTATGCGCCGTCAACAACAACAGCAACATCACCAACAGCAACACCACTGCTTTTATTCCTTATATTGTCTCCACATAGACATGGATACACTTTTCTCTTAATCTGAGTTTCATCAGACTTCTTATAGTTTCTTGTATTATCATAAATAATCCATACTTGATTCACTAAAGAGCCAGTTATTTATTCTTTTAAATATGTTTTAGTTGATTTTTTTTTTTTTTTGAGAGATAAGAAACATCCCTGAGAGAGAGATACATTGATTGGCTGCATCCTGTGTGCCCCCTACTGGAGATCAAGCCTTCAACCTGGGGATGTGCCCTGACCAGAATCAAACCAGGATGTCTCAGTCCATGGGACTTCCCTCTATCTATTGAGCCACACCGGCCGGGCTAAAGAGCCAGTTATAAAGAATGCACAGAGAGTCAGGCATTGTGCTCTTCTCTGTGAGTTCACAGGCAATTAAAAAAATAGACAGACAAAATGTCCAGGAACATGAAAGTGGGAGTAACCAGATCTGGTGTAGTTCCGAGCCTTCCCCCTGTTCAGCAAGCATGACCACCACTGCCTGCATCTGTTGCTTCATCAGCCAGGTCACATGGCTGTCCCCATGGAAGAGAGCTGTGCCACGAGAGGACCTCACTGAGTCTGTAATGAGACCATGCCTTATTGATGCTTTTATCTCCCACAGGGCTTTGCACACATCAATTGTCCAATTAAATGCCTGATCAATAAATGAATAACAAATGCTGAATTTCAAAGGGAGGATGTCTTCAATAGTTTCTTCTTATTCTATAAACATTAGTAATAGAGGACATGCAAAGGAGGTTATCAATTTAGGTGGCCTTTAATGCTCTGGACACCCACTTATGAATTATGGATATTTTTTTTTTACTATTTTGAAAAAAATACAGTTAGGATCATGGCTCATGAAAATTCTGTGTGTGTATGTGTGTGTGCGTGCATGTGTGTGCATACATGTGTGTGTGTAACATAATGCCTGTCCTAGGTACTCTTGACACTACAAAGATGAAAAAGAAAGGAGTCTATAGCATCAGGCACTATAATAGACATGTTACATAAATGGTGTCATTTAATGTATTAATACCTATTATATTTATTATTTTTTTACCTCATTTGATTTGATCCTTCACAACAACCTTATGAGTTTTGGTATTATTTTTTCCTGGATTTGTAACTAGATCTTATTCCATAAGCCCATTCTCTTTTCTACACTAAAATTAACCTCCCCCCAAATTAGTGTATAAAAACAAAATATCAGAAGTATTTTACATTCAAATACTTTTGAAAAACCCAGTTAAACAAAATTAAAGACACTTCCTTACTATAGAATATCTTAGAGTTTTTAAATTCAATAATCATTGGAACTCTCTAAGAGAACAATATGTATAAAATGCTAACCAAAAAGGTTAAAACCAACCTGCAGACTTTTAGTTAAAATGACTTCTCTTGGGGACACTGCCTAGATAAAAACCTCTTGTGAAGTGTTTTTTAATGCTATACTGCCCTCAGAAGTTATAGGTTCTAAAGAGTGTTGAATAAAGCCACAAATACCCATCTCAAAGGCAGGATGTGGTCCTTGTTCTTAGAGAGACAGAGATAGAAGCCAGGGCAGTACAGAGAAAAAAGAAAACACCTCCAGCTGCTACAATAGACTACCCAGCAAATGTGACATTTGGACTCTATCATCAGTGCCATCGATTTCCTCCCAGGACTCTGCAACCAAACCCAGTGATTAGCAACCCTATTTGCTTAAAGGAAGCTTTGTCAGGAGCCTGTTAGGAGCTAGAAACTTCTTGGGGAAGCAGAATCTCAGGCTCCACTCAGACCTGTGGTTTTCAAGGTGAACTGTATGCATATTCAAGTCAGAGAGGCACTGCTTCTTCAGTTCAGCGGATTAGAAACACCTATCACCTGAAGAGCTTTTACAAAATTTACCCCTGACCAAATAAATCAGAGTTTCTGGACACAGCCATCACTATATCACTATTTTTTTTTAATTTAATTAATTAATTTTTGTTACAGATGTTTCTCTTTTTTTCCCCATTGACATCCTCCTCCCGTTCCTGCCCTGCCCCCACCCCCCAGCATTGTTGTTTGTGTCCATTGGTTATGCTTATATGCATAAGTTCTTTAGTTTATCTCTTCCCTCCACCCTGCCCCCTCCTCTGAAGATCATCAGTCTGAACCCTACTTCTATGTCTCTGGGTCTATTTTGTTCATCACCTTATTTTGTTTATTATATTCCACAAATAAGTGAGATCATGTGATACTTGTCTCTCTGATGGGCTTATTTCGCTTAGCATAATACTCTCCAGTTCCTTTCATGTTGTCTCAAAGGATAAGAGATCTTTCTTACAGCTGCCTAGTATTCCATTGTGTATATGTACCACAGCTTTTTTACCCACTCATCTGTTGATGGCCAAGAAACATATGAAAAAAATGCTCAATGTCACTAATCATCAGAGAGATGCAAATTAAAACAACTATGAAGTATCACCTCACACCTGCCAGAATGGCTGCCATCAACAAATCATCAAACAAGTGCCTGGCGAGGGTGTGGAGAAAAGGGGACTCTAGTACACTGCTGGTGGGAATGCAGACTGGTGCAGCCACTGTGGAAAACACTATGGTGTTACCTCAAAAAATTAAAAATTGAATTGCCATTTGACCCAGTGATCCCACTTCTAGGAATATACCCTAAGAAGCCTGAAACACCAATCAGAAAAAATACATGTACCCCCATGTTCATAGCAGCACTATTTACAATAGCTAAGATCTGGAAACAGCCCAAGTGTCCATCAATGGATGAATGGATAAAAAAGCTGTGGTACATATACACAATGGAGTACTATGCAGCTGTAAGAAAGTAAGATCTCTTATCCTTTGAGACGACATGGAGGGACCTCGAGAGTATTATCTTAAGCGAAACAAGCCAAGCAGAGAAAGACAAATATCACATGATCTCACTTATTTGTGGAATATAATGAACATAACAGTCTGAGGAACAGGGTAGACCCAGAGATGTGGAAGTAGGGTATAAACTGACACCCCTCAGAAGAGGGGGTGGGGGGGAGGGAAGAGATAAACCACAGAACTTATGCGCATGTATGCATAAGTGATGGACATGGACAACAAAGCTGGGGACAGGGTGGGGGGATGGGGAGGAAGGTGTCAATGGGGAAAAAAGGAGAAACATCTGTAACAAAAATAAATTAATAAAAAAAATTTTTAAAAATTAAAAATTGAACTGCCATTTGACCCAGTGATCCCACTTCTAGGAATATATCCTAAGAAGCCCAAAACACCAATCAGAAAGAATATATGTACCCTTATGTTCATAGCAGCACTAGTTACAATTGTTAAGACATATCACTATTTTTTAAGTGTCATGGTCATTCCAGAGTGCAGCTACAGTTGAAGGACTATGGTTTGGATCTAGGGATTACCAATAGCTCCCACATCCTAATTCTAGACCAGTCTCCTTTCTCTCCTCTTCTTCTCTCCCCTACCTCTCTTTCTCTTTAACTCTTTCAATATCCCTCTCTTTTTCTTTCTTTCTTTCTCTCTAATATTAAAAGGGTCAATTCTCCAAGAAGACAAAACAATATTTAATGTGTATGCACCTAACAAAAGATCATGATCATCAAACTACATAAAGCAAAATCTGATAGAACTTTAAGGAGAAATAAATAAATAAATCTACTATCATAGTTGAAGACTTCAATACTCCTCTGTCGGAAGGGAAAAGATCCAGTAGGCAGAAAATCATTAAGAACTTAGTTGAACTCGATAACCCCACCAATCAACTGGATATAATTGACATCTGTAGACCACTTCATCTAACAACAACAGAATACCCATTCTTCTTAAGCTCACATGGAACATTTACTGGGATAGACTACACTGTAAGTCACAAAGCATATCTTTAAAAAAATTAAAGTATAGAAATCATGCAATGCCTGCTCTCATATCACAATAAAATTAAACTAGAAATCAATAGCAGAAACATAACTGGAAAATACTAAAACATACAGAAGTTAATCAACAAACTTCTAAATAACACATAGGTAAAAGAGGAAATCTCAAAAGAAAATAAAAATATTTTGAACTAAATGAAAATAAAAACACAAATTATTTAAATGTGTAAGATGAAACAAAGAGTCCTTAAAGAGAAATTTATAATATTAAATGCATATATTAGAAAAGAAAAAAGAGTTAAAATTCTAACTTAGAGAGCTAAAAAATGAAGAGCAAATCAAACTAAGTAAACAGAAGAAAATAAATAAGAATTAGAGCAGAAAAAATGAAATTGAAAATAAAAAACCAGTATCATAAAGGAAAGTGGGGATATCATGACAGATCCCACGGGAATGAAAAAGAATAGTAAAAGGTTACTACAAACAACTCTATGCCCACAAACTTGATAACTTAGGTGAAATGGACCAATTCCTTGAAAAACATAATCTACCAAACTCATACAAGAAGGAATAAACAAAATGCTCTCAATAAAGTAGGAGTAGAGGGTAACTTTCTCCACTTAATAACAAAGAACAACAACAAAACTGACAGTTAATATAATATTTCAGAGTGAAAAACAAAGCTTTCCCGCTAAGATCAGGTGCAAAGCAAGAATGTCCCCTCTCACCACTCCTTTTCAACAGTGTAAGTCCTTTTCAACAGTAGAAATTCTTACAAACACAATAAGGCAAGAAAAATAATAAATAAAAGGTATCCAGACTGGGAAGGAAGATATAAAACTATCGTTGTTTGCAGATTGTATGATTAATAGTCTATGCTAAAGTCTGAAAAATAAAATAGACCAAAGAAACCCTTATGAAACTAATAAATAATTATAGTGAGTTTGCAGGATAAAGGTTTAATATACAAAAGTCAGTTGCTTTCCTACATGCCAGCAATGAGCAAGTCAATTTGAAGCTAAAAGCACAATGTTATTTATACTAGCACCTCAAAAATGTAAATACTTAGGTATAAATCTAATAAAATATATACAAAATCTATGTGACGAAAACTACAAAACTGAAGAATAAAATCAAAGAACTAAATTAGTGGAGAGATATTCCACGTTCATGGATAAAAAGACTCTATATTTTTTAAAAAGTTAGTTCTTCCCAATTTGATCTATACATTTATTGCAATCCTGAGCAAAATTCCAGCAAGTTACTTTGTCACAATTGACAACTGGTTCTAAAGTTTTTATGGAGAAGCAAAAGACCCCACACAGCCAACACTATGTTGAAGGAGAAGAATAAATTTGGAAGAGGACTGATGCTTACCAACTTTAAGACTGTGAATCAAGACAACGTGATATTCGCAAGAGAATATACAAATAGATCAATAGAAGAGAACGGAGGCCCTAGAAACAAACCCACATAAATATAGTCAATGGAACTTTGACAAAGCAAAGGTAACACAATAGAGTAAAGGTAGTCTTTTCAACAAATGTGCTGGAACAACTATATATCCATATTTTAAAAAAATGAATCTAGACACAGACCTCTACCTTTCACAAAAATTAACTCAAAATGGATCATAGACCTGACTGTAAAATGCTAAACTATGAAATTCCTAAAAGATAACGAGAACAAAAAAAATCTAGATAATTTTAAAGTTTGACAATGACTTTTTGATACAACACCAAAGGAGTGATCCATGGCAGAAATACGTAATAAGCTGAACTTCATTTAAATTAAAAACTTCTGCTCTGTGTAAGACAAATGTCAAAAGAATTAAAAGAGGAGCCACAAACTGGGAGAAAATATTTGTAAAAGGCACCTCTAAAAAAGTACAGCTATCCAAAATATATAAAACTCTTAAAACTCAACAAGAAGATAATAAACAACCCAATTTAAAAAATTAGGTCAAATAAGGGCCACAGACCTTAACAGACACCTCACTGAAATAGGTATATACAGATGGCAAATGAGCATATGAAAGATGCTCCATCTCACAGGTCATCAGGGAAGTGCAAATTAAAACAACAATGAGATACCACTACTCATTGATCAGAATGCTCAAAATTTGGAGCACCGAAATCCCCATAGTGGTAAGGATGTGGAGAAACGGGGACTGTCATTCATTATGGGTGGGAATTAAAAATGGCACAACCACTTTGGAAGACAGTTTAGCAATTTCTTACTAAACTAAACATATGCTTAGTAATACGGTCCAACAATCCTGTTCCTTGTTATTTACCCAAAGGAGTCGAAAATGTATGTCCACACAAAAACCTGCACGTGGATGTTTATAGCAACTTTATTCATAATTGCCATAACTTGGAAGCAAGCAAGATGCCCTTCAGTAGGTGAGTGGTAAATAAACCATGCAACATCCAGAAAATGAAATATTATACAATGCTAAAAAGAAAGAGCTATTAAGCCATGAAAAGATATGGAGAAATCTTAAATGCATATTGTAAGTGAAAGAAGCCAATCTGAAAATGTTACATACTACATGAATTCAACTATATAACATTCCTAAAAAGGCAGGTCTCTCTGTGGAGACAATAAAAACATCAGTGGTTCCTGGGTTGAGGGGAAGGGATAAATAAGTGAAGCACAGAGGATTTTTTTAGGGTAGTGAATATACTCTGTATGATATTATAACGATGAATACATCATTATACATTTGTTCAAATTCATAGAATGCACAATATGAAGACTAAACACTAATGTAGTTCTCAACCTGTGGATAGCGACCCCTTTGGGGGTCGAACGACCCTTTCACAGGGGTCGCCTAAGAGCATCGGAAAACACATATTTCCGATAGTCTTAGGAACCAAGACACCGCTCCTCTATCCATCTCCAGGCGGGTCCACCCACATGCAGATACGCCCACATACAACACTAGGAACTGTATTAAAGGGTTGCGGCATTAGGAAGGTTGAGAACCACTGCTTTAGGTCATTATGTGTTAATGTAGGTTGCAACAAATATATAGTGTACATTATGCAAGTGTACAATGTCAATTTTAATAAATATCCCAATCTAGTATGGGATATTGACAGTGGGGAAGACTATGAATGTGTGGGGTTAGAGGTTGTATAGGAAATCTCTGTATTTTTTGTCTCCATGTTTCTGTGAACTTCAGACTCTTCCAAAAAAAATAAAATCTTTTAAAAAAGTTATTGTTAATTGTGTTAGGAGAGATAACAGAATTGTGGATGTACAAGTAAAAAAATTCTGTATATTTTTAGCAATGTGCATTGAAGTACTTACTGATGAAATAATATATTTAGAAAGTACATTAAAAATAATATAAAAATGACAAAATAAGAAGCAAGTGTAGTATGGAATATTCTGATAACCATTAATATGAATGATGAATATTAGGGAATTATGATAATACTCTCTATACTTTCATGTTATATTATATTTCATGTTACATCTTAACAACCACAATAAAATGGTACACTATAAAAACTGAGTCAAGCCCTGGCCAGGTGGCTCAGCTGGTTGGAGCTTCATCCCGTACACCAAAAGGTGCAGGTTCGATTCTGGGTCAGGGCACATACCTAGGTTGTAGGTTTGATCCTAGGTTGGGGTGCATATGAGACGCAACCGATTGATGTTTTTCTATCACATAGATATTTCTCTGTGCTGAGAACTTTTTCTGCATCAATTTATTTAATCATCACAACAACTCTATGCAATAGATACTCTAATTATCTCCAATTAATGGTAAGGATAGAGTGTTTCATAAATGTTAAAATTATCTTGCACAAGCTTACTCTAGGAACTAGTTAATTTTGTCTCCTTGGTATTTATTCATCTTTCTTCTCATACCTGTTTTTCTTTGAACTGATCACATCTACCCCGATCTCAGTCGTTATTACTAAATTGAAACTGATCCTTCCCAGTCTCCAGGGAAGGAAATCTGCCCAAGGTTAGGTCAACCAGAAATAGTCATTGGTTCAAGGATAGGCTCATGTCCTAAATGGAAAATTTTGAGTACATCCCAGGGCCGATGATGGTGCTTTGGGGGAAGTGCCCTCATTATGGGGAAGTTGCTGGACTAGTGAAGTGTGAACCTGGAGCTCATAGTGACCATCTTGCCACAATGTAGGGACAGTCAAAAAGAATGAGACAAATGCCTAAGGACATCAGGAGTGCCTGAAGTCTGAGCTACTCCTGGATTTTGGATCATATAAATGAACAAATTGTCTTTTTTAAGAGCTTGAGTTTGTTTGCACTGTTGCACTGGAATGGGTGATGATTGGTCCAATCACTAAGCTGATGCATGACAGAACCAGGAATTAAACCCATGTTTTCCATTCTAATTCCTTTACATCACAGTGTTGGGATTTGATTTAATTTTTCTTTTTTTACCTCTAAAGAACTGAAACAAATTAGAACAAGATTTAACCTCAGAAGATGACTTAGCCATAGAATGTGACCCAGAATCAGACTCTAAGTCAAAAATTTAGGTTGAATAACATAAATGTAATAGTGAAAAAGGTAGGCTTCTGGTCAGTCGTGGTCTAGTAGCTCAGCAGTGACACTCAGTGTCTCCAAATTTCTCTTGCCTTCTTCTCCTGTGGTGTCTGCCTAAGCCTAAATCTGCATTCCTTGGTAGTTACAAAATGGCAGCTGGGATTATCTGGAGGGATTATCTGCTTCCTTTCTAATATCTAAGGGAAAAAAAAAAAAGAATCTATCCACCAAGGAATAATGAAGTCAATTTCCCAAAAGCTCCCCCATCAACTATCTGCTAGCATCTTAGTTATGTGGCTATTCATCAACCAATCTCAATGGTCAAGGGACTGAACACGCTTGTTGATTTAGGTCAATCAGGAACTACTCCTGGAGGAAGGCTGTGGACTAGATGATGGAGGGGTGAGTGTTTCAACCTAAGTTAGGATACTAATACCAGCGTAAGAGGAAATGCTAGTCAAAATCCCCCCATAAATATTTATTCCTAAAAGATGGAACATTTGAGATAGCCTTTAAAGAATGGGTGTGAATGGGAAGGAGGTTGCTAGTGAAGGGACAGTGTAACAAGAGCTCAACAGTGAATATGGGAAACATCAAATGGCCTAGTTTGACAGGAAGAACAGAGGGATGCTTAGCCACAAAAACATAAGTCATAGGAAGTTTACTTGTGGATTTTTAGATATCCTTGAACCCCCTCAAATGATGTAAATAATGTCAAGTTTATGGATACATGGGCATCATCTTGGGGAAACGGTTAATAGTTTGTTTACAATGTGGGACCAAAGAAATAACAAAACAAAACAAAAAGTAACAGTGACTGGAACACAGTAACGCAGTAGAAAATGCCACAAACAAAACAGGGACACATTGGGTGTTAATATGGAAGTTCTTAAATGTTTGTGCTTATTAGAAAGACCAGCACAGCTCCTTGAGAAAGCAGATTGGGAGAATTAGCTGATTTGGATGGAAGATAAAAATCAAGATTAGGAATATGATTTTAAGGTGGTGGTTAAAGAGTATGGAAACAGGAATCTGGAAAGAGGAACTGAAGCCCAGGATAACAGGTGAGGTTGAAGACACACATTTGGAAGGTTAGAAACAGAAGTCAACATAAATGTTGGCTTGTAGATAAGATCAAAACAACAGATCCCAACGCATTCTTTTATGGTAGCTCATGTTATTGTTCCAGCATTCAATTCTTGTGCTCTTAACAGAACTTAAGTTCTTTCATCTAATGAGGGCAGTGTGCAGAGAAATGAAATCGGCTCAGTGGAAGTCATTTTCCATTAGCAGTGTTTTTCTTCATGAAAATTCAAGTTTAATTCCACACTGCTTCTCAAAAGGCTATGGTGGCAGTGAGTCAACATTCCTTTCCCACAGGATTCTTAGCTCCCCAACATGGCAATCTGTCTCATGATAATGTGTAATTTAGTAAATGGTTTTTTTAACTTACTAGGAAAAAAGTAGAATTTATTGTGGGGGGAAAATACTCCAGAATTGACATTCTATATTTTCTTTCCAATTAGTGGTTAATTAAGAGTGAAATTCTATTCAATCATTTCTAAGTAGTTTTGTACAAAAATAAATTCTTCATCTGAACAGGCTGCAATACAGATAAACCAATGGCAAAGGTTATAATTAAAAGAAAAAGGAATATAATCGTATACTCTTCAGTGACATTCAATTATAATCATTTATGTGAAATAGATATAACTGGTAAGTAATAAATGGACTTGTTCTACATTAGGCATTTAGGATTTATCTTTCAATAGTAATTAGCATAAGTATTTTAAAGTGTTCACTAGTGAATAGTTGCGTATTATTGAGTATCTGCAGAATGGCATAGGATTTGGAAGGAGAAAGGAGATCAGCAGTGTATTGATTAAATAACAAAATTTTAAAATTATTTTCATTAAACACTATTGAAGTATTTTCCCAATGCTTAAACTCTGTCAGCCCCATTCTTCACTTTTATATATACTTATAATATTATATCTAATCCTTACAATAAGAAAGGAGACTTAAAACCTGTGGTGTATAGAAGACATTATAGTCCTGATACACATTGTCTTCTGAAGAAGTCTGTGAATCCCCATTTTACATTTTGGAGAGTCCAGATTCACTTCCATGCTATTGATATTCTATTTTGTAGCATTTAAGATTCATCTTCTCTTTACTAACATTTACCTTCTAATGCAAATCTTTTTAAAGGCGGTTTCTTCAGTGGTTTCCTAACACTATTATTTCCCAATTCATTATCTCTTTCTTTATTTTATTTATACAGTCATAGAAAGACAAGAAAGCTTTGAACCATGACTTGCAATATACATTATTTGTACAGCAATCTTATAACAAGAAAACTATAGCAAATAAAATGGCATCATAAATATTAATTAAATTGTGATATTATTCACTTGGGCTTAATGAGACAGCAGCCCAGCTATGGATCAAGGGATATTTAGGATGCTTGATGAGGTGTGAGGAGCCTTGTGAGAAGTGACTGCATCTTACACAACAGATTCTCTGTCTCTAAGAAAGTCACATCATTTCAGAACACACTTGGCTTTAGTCAATATTATTTTTGTTGCTTCTCTGAACAGAGTCACAAAGGTGTAAGTTAGCTTAAGTCACATTTAGAATACAGGGTTACCACTATTTGTCACAAATGGCATGTACCAATATAAGATAACAGAAGAGTTTTTATATGAGATAGATAAAGAAACTTTAAAAAACTCATTTATAACCAAGACTAAAAGCTACTGACAGGGAGTTCCATCAGTAAACTAGATTTTAATTGTAAGGCATAGTTTTTGTAGAAAATGGGACCCGTGCCTACCCACAGACCCATTTGGTTTCACCGAGTTTCCATCAGTCTGTAGTGCAATAAATCAAATATGTGCAGTACACTAGAATTAAACTAATTTCATCCAAAGGAAAGTTTTTCTATTCCAAATGTATGTCTTTTATAAGTTTTTGGTGTTAAGATGGTTTTGTATTATGAAATGACAATAAAGATGGTATGGTTTTTTATTTTGAATGTGTGTGTGTGTTTTAATGGCAAAAATCGACATCCCTATGTTTATCCTCCTGTGTTGTATATGCAAAGTTGCTTATCTATAAAATCTTAAAGTTTGGAAACTGCTTAATACAGGGATCGTACCAAGCCTTTTGAGGTCAGAAAGCTCCTTTGCTCTCCACACGGGGCTGCCCCTTCTCAGTAAATGTTCACCCAGGCATGAACGCTCTGTGATCTCACAGAAATTTCAAGCAATGGGAGGTATCCCCCGCCCCCACCCACAACAAGTTGCTTCCCTCTAGGCCTTACACCTGCAAATCTAGCACTAGCATAGGCCATCAGAAGGGTGGCTTGTCATCTTGGGTAGCTGACCAATGGAGGAAAATGGCCTTGGCCATAAAGAAGGGAAAAGGAAGAAATCTACCTCTGATCTTATGCAAAGACAAAAGTATCTTAATCCTTATTACTTCATTTAATCCTTACATACCATTCACAGAAAAACAATAAGATTCAGAAAGCTTTTGTGGTTTGTTTATGTTCTCACAGCTCGTGGCAGACCCAGAATTCACAAATCAAAAATCTCTGACTTTTCTGTTTCAAGCTGATACTGTTACAATAATCTGGTTATTCTTTAACAGGAAAGGAGTGAAGGGGAGACTAAATAATACAGGCATGCCATTTATACAGCTTTGCCAGAAAACTATAGTTTAACATTCCAGGTCTGTTCCCTGCTGATGAATGGGAGAACAGACTAGACAAAGGCAGTTAAGACACATGCCCAGTAAGATCTGGGTGACCTGGGAAGGTGCTTTCCTGTCTGTCACTCACGGGGACAGGTAATTGGCTGGAATAGGTGTGGCCACTGCAAGTGCACAAAATCTGCATGTTTAAACTCCGAGACAAAGGAAAGCTCTCTTCCTCTCTCTTGCTGCCAGCGCCAGACTCCTGGCTTGCAGGGCTCCCACACCCTGCATGGCCCACATGGTCCACAGGATGTGCAGACCCCATAAAATGGACTAATGGGCTGAATCTTGCCTGATATTCCACCAGACCCAGTTTCATCATGGAATGAAAACTCTGGACACTGGCCCTACATCTAGCTATGCTAGATCCAAAGCTACCCACCTTCCATGACTGGGTTAAGGGACGTGGGACTTTACAACCCCAGGAATATAACTCCACACAAATAAAATCTTTTACCACATCTCATTCTCCCACGAGGTCTTCTGAAAAGGCTTATTTCAGTGGCACCCCAAGAACCCCACTCCACGATCAATGGAAAAATCTAGCCCATTTATTTCTCCTGCAACAAAGCAATTTCAGTTTTTTAGAAAATAATATTTTGGGGAAGATTTGAGGATTGGCTCTGAGCCACACAGATTGCAAATAATTGAGGAAAATTTTATGGGGATTGTAAGAATGAGGCATCCGACAGCACAGCTATTATTTGTGAAATAGATTCCTAACCTATTTCATGAAATGATCCTTGGTTTACCCATGCCCTGAAATGTTTTGCACACATTTGCAACTTGTTATTCTGCTGGAGATAAACACATTCTAGTCTCTCTACTTGTTTCCACATAGTTAAAGGACTCCTTCAGTTCACAGCTATCGTTTAATTAAAGGAAATGTATGCTCCCTCTGGCTATACTTTCCAACACTGAGAAAAGGCATCTAACAAAACCAAGACAAAATCACCCCCATGATCAAAAGCTTTGTGAGAATACATTTTTCTACGGATATTGTGTTTGACAGTTCTGTGGCTAAAAAAAACTTGTGCTGGCTTTTCCAAGAGAGAGGATGCAGACTGCAAGTTTTTCTGAACACACACACACACACACACACACACATACGCACACACAACAATTGAAGATACGAGGCCAATAGGTGAATTATTTTAAACTCATCCCCTCACCCTGCCCAACGTTATCTGTGCAACAGTGTTTGAACCACACAGAGAGTTTGAGGCATAAGTGTCAAGAAGCTTAAACCTCAAGGCTTATTAAGAATAAGATTTTGATCTATTCACCTTATTTCCCTTTGCTTTCTTCAATACCTTTAGTTTTCTATACTCCTGCAAGATATTCCAGACATTATTAATTTTTGTGTTTAAGGTCTTCAGATTGTTGTTACACTGTTGGCCATTACAACTCAAATCCAAACAAACCTTTATAGACATTGCTATTCTTAACAAGACGTCTCTAGATTTTATCTTGGTTGCAGATGTCTATAAAAATCAGCCTTAAGACTAAGTCATTTTATTTCTATTTATAGCTTTGTCTTGTGCATTTCTTTTTCTTTAAAAAAATTTTTTTCCTTTATTAATTTTAGAGAGAGAGGAAGGGAGAGGGAGAAAGAGATAGAAACATTGATGAAAGAGATAGAACATTGATTGGCCGCCTCCTGCATGTTCTCCCACTGGGGATCAGGCCCACAACCTGGGCATGTGCCCTGACCAAGAATCAAACCTGCTACCTCTTGGTGCATGGGTCGACGCTCAACCACTGAGCCACACCGGCCGGGCTCTTGTGCATTTCTTTATGTCCCCTGCCCTAGGGGAACATTTAATGAGCAACAAGTACAATATTGACGCTCCTGAGCCCCTGAGAGCTCATCCTTCAGGAGGCTGTAAGTTTAAATCTTGTTTTGACTTTGACTCTGAAAGCCAGAAAGAGGAAAATCACACAGATGTTGTGGAAGATAGTATGTGAGAAGTGGAGCCATGGAGGCCAATGCCAGCCTCAGGATGAGCCAGTTTATCTCAGTGGACAATTCTATCAAACAAGATGAAAATGTTTGAGTATTTGGAGAAATAAGAACTGTGAATGAAGAACTTCATGCCTCTCTGTACAAGCTCTTCCTTGTGGGGAGTGGGGGGTGGGGGATGAGTCATTCAAAAGAGAGTTGCAGATTGTATTCATAACCTCATAACCTTAATCACCAAAATGTTTTATAGTTTCTTTTGTTCCAACCCCAGAAGATCCTAAAAGCAGGAGGGATGCAAAAGGAGAAGTGCTATACAGTTAAGAAAAATTGGGGGTCCCAAATGCTGTCATTTGGCAAGTGAATATTGTAATAAACCATTTAGTAAGTCAAACTCAAGTATCCCGGTCCCTGCCTTCCACAGCTCCTTGCAGCAGCTAGATCCAGATCCAGCCTCAGACCTCCCTAGCCAGTCCTAGACGAGGGAGTGCATGCAGTGCGGACTCCCAGGGTCCCTGTCCACCAGGATGTGGTACTGATTCCATCTTCAGTGTGGAGTTCTGTAGGTCAATGTGGAGTTCTGTAAGTCAATATTGAGTTCTATAAATCCAGACTCAATTATTGGACTCCCTCATCTTCCTGTGTTTCCATGGCTACCTTCTAATCAAAACAAAGATCTGGGCTCCTAGGAAGAGGGCAGTGTTCCTGACCTCGCACCTGGTCCAGGGTCTGGTTCTTAGTGTCCTGTAGACCACTCTATACTTTGCCTGGTTCTGTAACTTCCTTGGAAAGTGAGAATCCTCTGGCCCCCAGCCTGTTTGACTTGTGATTTTGTGCCCTGCCCTACTTTTCTTAGAAGTTGGAGTTATTTGGTTAGCAGTGAAACAGCACCAGTTGTTACGGGCTATTGGAATTGGATGGAACCTCAGTTCGGCAATCTCAGTACTTGAGTTCTGGCTAAGAGAAGAATTCAGAGTCAAGACTTCAATTATGATGGAAAGTTTATTTAGAAATCACAGAGGTAGAAGAAGTGAGCTGTAGAAGAAATGGGCTCAGGAAACAAGTTACAGCAAAAGATGGGCCCTTGGAGCTCAGGAGAAAGAGAGAGGCAAAGAAAATGCACCTGAGGGAAGAAGAAGAGAAAAGGAAAAAAGTTTCTGGGTAGGTGAGAGAATGAGAGAGCCCTGGGGAAAGGAGGGAGTGGGAAAAGGCATGGGTGTGCTTCATAGAGAGAATAGCACTAAGTCCTTAGGCTTGAGGACTTTTATCTGGAGGTCTGGGAAGAATGCAAATAGAATATTCATCAGCTTTCTAGGTGTGCTTCCTCAGGATCATGGTCTCCACTGGCTGGTTCACATCCCCACCCCACCCCCACACCCGACAGGGGTCAATGCTGCTGGTCTTGACTTCAGCCTGGCATCTCCTCATCTGGTTTTTCTGTTTTTTCTGGGCCTGGAGCTGAGGTTTAGATGTCATCTCTAAGGGTTAATACTTAAGGGAGTGGTCGTGCGAGGGCTTGTAGTTTTGTCCATTGCTGGACACCCAGGGCTCTCTGCCCTGGTGACCCTCTGCATCTAGCCTATTGTTCCTGCTCTGCCCTGCCTATCTAACTGCTTACTACACCAATAATGATAAGTGATCTGTATGTCTCCCTCCTTCAGATTATGCTGCAGAGATGGAGTTATAGATGAGTTTTGGGGATCCATAGCCCCTTGAAGTTGCCTCCATATTTTTGTTTTGCATTCTTCATATGCATTTTTTTTTCTAGAAAGAAAGAGCACACTTACATCAGGTTTTCACAAGGGCTCAATCAAAATAAACATACTAAGGACCACTTTGATGTAAAATAAACTGAACTTTGTACATAGAGCTGGTGAGAAGGTAATAAAATGGCTACATACAGACTATAATGCTAAATGTGTTGGTTGCCTACTACTTACCTACCTATGTCAGGCACTGTATTACAATCTTATATTGTATTCCCCAATTTATAAATTATGAAACTGAGCCCCCATAAAACAAGTGTCAAATGTCACACAATTGATTAACTCTCCAGACTCTCAATTTAGTCTCTATTGTTGATACCCGCAGGGGCTTGGTCCTAAAACCTATTTATTTTGCTAGTTTCTTTGCACATTCTCTTCCTCTGACTTCCAGTTGCTATTTACATGTTGATAATTTCTAAATCTGTACCTTGAGTGCACAACTTCTTTCTAAATTCCAGACCAATAATACAATTGCATAAGAGGTTTCTTTTCCTAGGACAGAAAGTCTGTTTGACTTTTATTCAAAATGAGGTCATTTTATCTTAATCTGCCCTTTCAGAGCATTTGGAATCATCATTATCAACTATTTGGTTGTACAGAAAGAAAACTTTTTAAAAAGTACTAGCAAATGGAACTTTAAAAAATATTTGTGGTTTGTCTGAAACTCTAATTTAACTGGGTGACTGGTATTTTCATTTGCTAAATATGGCCACCCTATTAACTTTGGCATTTACATGGTCCTTTGTCAAGGACTCTGCAGGTCTTTTAATATACCAAATAAGGCATCTCCCACAGGCTTCATAGGTGGGTAGCCATATTAGCCAATAACCTTCAATATGCCCTTCTTGAACTACTGACTCTCTTTCTGTGACTCACCTCTAGCTTCATTGCTGACTCAGCTTCTGGGTTTCCCCTGACATTGCTCCCAGTGTCCACTTGCTTTCCCACTATAGACCATGGTCAGATATCTGCACCCTGATGGTAGTTTTCCATCCACTCACATCTAGCATGAAATGGCTACTAAGTCCATTGTCCTGGAGTCTGCATCTGATATCGGACTAAGTGGGGGGTGCTTCTGGGAGTGGAGTTCTTACAATATCCTGAGAAAAATAATTTTCTGAGACTCGCACGGGAGAATGAGTGATCTTTATTTGTGTGGAATTAAATCCCTGTGTTTCCAAAGTCCCATTTCCCTTAGTCCAGTCATAGAAGAAACGTAGCTGGACTTTCAGTAAAGCTAGAAGCAAAACCAGTGTACAGAATTTCCTTTCTATGTTGAAGCCAGGTCAGGTTCAGCATCAGACTAATTATAGTTCACTAATCCATTGTGTGTGGGTGAATGTCAGGAAGCCAAGCGTGAGCCATGAGCCAAGTGTGCCAAGAGGACTCAAGAGCACAAGAGAATGAACTCCTTTGCAGTGGTTCTCAACCTTCCTAATGCCGCGACCCTTTAATACAGTTCCTCATGTTGTACGTGGGCGTATCTGCATGTGGGCGGACCGCCTGGAGACAGATAGAGGAGCGGCGTCTCGGTTCCTAAGACCATCGGAAATACGTGTTTTCCGATGGTCTTAGGCGACGCCTGTGAAAGGGTCGTTCGACCCCCAAAGGGGTTGTGACCCACAGGTTGAGAACTGCTGGTTTAGGGGATTAAGTATCCCAAATCTCTGTGCCCTTGCAGTGGCCACCCCCATTCTGGCCAACCATCTCTGTCCCCAGGTGAGGTTGACAGGCAAGTATCTTCCCAACTCTACTTGGCATGCATCTATTTTCCTTCTGTCCAGTGCCCTTCCCCCAATATTTTGCTGGGAACATGCCTATAATATCTTCCTTTGCTCCTTTCCTATTATTAATAATTAGCTAATTACAATGGTATTACATCTACTGTACTCCATCTTAGAGTATCACAGCTAAACTTAAGGATGAAAACTCACAAGAAACCCTGTTAACATTTGTGGACAATTCTTATTGTTAGGGAATTTGTCTTTGTGTTGGACTGAGATTGTCTTCTCTGATGCCTTGACCTATTTGTGTTTCAATGAACAGTTTGCTTCTTGAGATTAGAGAAATATCTTATTCACTTTGGTCTTTGGTATCTCCAGCATCTATGACAGTGACTGGCATATGGAAAATTCTCAATAAATGTCTGTTGAATAAAAATGAATATTATTGCCTCTGGAGCTACAAGGTGTAAAGTGAATCCCTTATCCACAGTCAGTTTTTCAAATATGTGAACAATATCACAGCGGTCTGTATCAAGCTTCTCTATTATAAGCTGGACAGTCCCAGTTCCATAACTCATTTTTCACTTGCAAAGCAGTGTGCCTGGCACAGAAAAAGCTCTAGATAAATGTTTTTTATTAAGAATTTATTTATATTTAATTAAAAGTGACAAATATTCATACAAAAAAATTAATGCTAGATATAAGTTTAAAAGATAAAGCATTACTAGTGGGTATAGGTAAAATAATTAATGGTCACATTGATCATTGTATCCCCTAAAAATGAACACCATGCTAATCTTTCAGTGAAAAGGAGATTTAACCAAATATATATTGCTCAGATCTTTTGAAAATGCATGTACATGTACACATTCCCAAATATGCCCACAATCTGAAATAGTTTAATTTTGAAATACAATACTCTAATTTTGTGCTATACTTTGAAGAAAAGCTTCAATAATTCCCTATTCTTATTCAATTTCTATGTCCACATGCATTATCTAGATATAATTGGCCTCAACATTTAACATGTTATAGGAGAGAGTAATCTAGTATTCTCTTTTTTAAAAAAATAGAACACATTTTTTTTTTTAAATCCTCACCCGAGGACATGTTTTTTATTGATTTTAGAGAGAAGAAGGGAGTGAGAGAGAGAGAAATATTTATCAGTTGCCTCCCATATGTGCCCTGACCGGGGATCAAACCCACAACTTACCTATGTGCCCTGACCTGGAATCGAACCCTTTTTGGTGTACAGAACAATTCTTCAATCAAATGAGCCACCTGGCCAGGGTGAAACACATTATCTATTGAAGTAATTAGCAACAGGAGTAATTGTACCATCCACTGTTTTGTGGGGTTTTTGTTTGTTTGTTTTTATTTTTGCAAATAGATCTATAGAGAAAGACATAAAGGAGGAGGATAAACCAGTTATCCAGTCTAGTAATTAGAAGAATAAAAGTGCTAGAAAATGGTAAGGAAGGGGCACATCTAGGTGCTAGATACACCTGAATTAGGTTATTAAAAAGTGGGGTAATTATCAACATGTCTTTAAAATTGCATACTTTCTTTCTATTCACCTATTAAACTGAACGGCTTCATCTGATTATCTGTAATAAGTAAAACCACACTGCAAAACCATAGATAGATTGTTTGCTGCAGAAAGTTTGGGCATAATTAAACAAATGGGCAATAAAGGGATTCCTCTCAGCAAGACTCCCTAAAGGTGGCATGTCTTAAACAACTACAGGGGAAACTACTGAAGAAAGTTGGTTGCATCTTGTCCTTAATCAAGGGGTTCACCAATAAAGACAAGAGTTTAAAAATAGAAAGTCCCATTTTAGAGTATATGTACCTGTGCGTATTTATACAGAGAGGGGGAGAAGGAGAATTTACACACTGCCATGTGGGTATCAAACCACACAAGAGCTCTGGGAATAATAGAGATTTTGCAGTGCTTGACATTGTTTTGTTTTAGTCCCTTTGAGCTGCTATAACACGGTCATTAGACTGCATGGCTTATGAAAAAGAGAATTTATTTCTCACAGTTCAGGAGGCTGGGAAGTCCAAGATCAAGGTACTGCAGGGCATACTCACTGCCCTTCTCATATGGTGGAAGTGGACCCTCGTATGGGGTCCCTTTTGTAAAGACACTAATCCTGTTCATCAGGACTCTGCCCTCATGACCTAACCACTCCCCAAAGCTCCTACCACCTAATCACAGTGGGGGCTAGGATTTCAACATAATGAAAATTTCATCCATAACAGTCCTTTTCCCAACAAACACCACAATAGCCACTGAATGTCAGAATGTTGGGGGTCTCTATGTTCCAGCTGCAGATCCTGTGTTTATCTCCCCTGAATAAACAGGAATCCCCTCCATCCTCCTCTCTCAATCATCCTCACATCACCTCTGCTCCACTGGCTGTCCGTTTTCTTAAATGGAGTATTTGAGGGAAATCTTTGGAGTAGGTTATAATAGGTTGCCAGAGGAAATGCTTCTATTTTAAAAGAAAAAGCAAGAAGAAGATCCTGCTGGCTCTATAGTACTCCTGAGAAACTGTTGTATAGAAGACAAATCTATTATTCTTGCCACCTCCAAGCATCTCTAGGAGACCGTTGTGGGAGAAAACCCTCTGTATTGAAGATTTTTCTCTACTGGAGATACATTATGTAAGGAGTGGTCAAACTTATGGAAGGATAAGGAGATGAGGGGCCCGTGCCAGAACACCAGTAAGGAGAGACATCTGGGATCCAGTGAAATAGAAGATTTAGGAGCCCGCCAGGCCTTAGGCTGTGAGTGACTGTGAGACTGTGAGACGGTGAGATCTGCATCGCCTTCTTTCTGCCCCGTCTTCCCTCCAGTGTCAGTGAAGCTTGGCAGCCTGATGCTGAGGGTTTTCTTTATTTCAATTGTAGCATTTGTTCAAAATGTATCTCTAAACCCCTGACTGAGCTACTAAAAATAATGTGACTCCTGAGACAAATCGTGAGTAATACTCTGAACAGAGACATAGGAGAGGGAGGAGAATGTTTGCAGCTGAGATTGGAAAGAGAAAAATCAGTGTGGCAGAAAGACCAGAAACAACTACAAGAGGTGATGTAAAACACTCGTCTCCTGTCTGATTGTCTCCCATATTGCCTGTCCAGCAGAAACATTCAAAGATACTGAAGAAATTATTGGAGCGACGCTTTGGGGTACTTCAAAATTAAGAAAGAACAGTGTGAAGTGATTCTGAAAATAGAAAAATCATATCCAGGAGGATTGTACAAGACCATAGCTGATTAAACCACAATATGTTCTTGTGAATAGGAAAAGCAGATTAGGTACAAAATGTTTAGTTCCAATTCCAACACTTTGATGTCAGTGCCGTAAAAAAACAAAGCAAGCAAACAAAATAAAACCAACAACAACGAAAGGATTTGCCCTGGGATTTAGTTTCAGGAATAGTGGAAATATACCCTGTCTAGGTTCTTAGCACAGAGCCATAAAACAAAGCTCAGCTTTTCAGCACATTGAGACAGTTCAAACCTGTGGTATCTTCCTTACATTCCTTGTGGCTAAGTCTAAATGAAACTTTAAATTGAAGAGCTCTAATCATCATTAATCAGGCGTAACCCAAATCAATTAAAATAGATGAGATTCTTTTAGCACTCGGCATGGGGTACCTTGGTGTCAATTCTTAAATTCTCCCAAGGGAAACTAATTCAGGTGATACTATATCAAATGATGTTCGGAGTTCATGCAATTCAGATGATTTTGCATGTTAAAATAATCTTCATAAAGTTAATTTCATTTTGATAGTTCAGAAAAATACAGGGGGAAAAAAGCAGTCTTTTCCATCCAAAGGAACATCATTGACTTTGAAGGCAGCTGTCTTTGGATTTTAAAACAAAAAAATAAGAGCCTCCCACAAATCAATTGCCATTTATGCCTTAAAACTTTCTAACCAAAAATCTACTTTATTGTGGCAGCTGTCCCAGAACGTCCTGCATGGATTTATTATTCATGTTTATGTTGTATTAAGATTGGAATTTGATATAATTGTAAGAACTCTTCTCTGTCTTCCACTTCAAATGATATTCCACGATACACCTGTGCAATATTGCTATAATTATTATTCCTATTTATAGAGAGGGAGAGACCCACATTTTCCCAAACAATGAAGATTGATTTTTAAATCTATAATCTACTAGAAAGGGAAGAATAGAATTTTCTTCTCTCAAAGCATCAAATGAGAGATTCAAAGATCATGGCAGTGCAATAAATCACAGACAGAATTTGATAGCCTTATGCAAATCTAGTCACCTCAACCACCTCATTTCAACAGTAAAATTAGGGGTACAACCTGTTTCTGGAGGCACTATATTAAAAGTTAAGCTTTGGGGAAATTATTTTCTACACAGCCCAAGGTGTGTTTCCCTGGAATTCTGGTAAATAGAGAGGGGCTAACTCTGAGCCAATCTAGAACACTTGTCCCCGACAATGACATTAATTCTGTCTAATGGTGAATCCAGTGAGAATTTTTTTTTCCATTTAAAAATAACCTAGGTCTCCCTAGAATTATGGCCCATAAGACAAGAGTTGTCTTGTTTCACCTATCTGCCAAACTACATTTAGATTTGATGTAGCTTCACTCATAATTATATATGCTGTGGGAAAACAGGACAAAATTAAGAGGTCGAAAGTTCATCAGAATGTATCCAGATAGTTAGATATTATAGATTTCCAGGGCAGGGGTAGAAACTCTGAGACATGCCATTGGTTTCTCGGAGAACAGGATCTGCAAGGTAAAGAAGAGGTAACTTTTGGCTTAGGCTGAAATGCAAATCACAATAAAGTCAGAATCTATGATCCATTGTGAAAAATCGATCTTGCCGTGGGGGGTCATATGGACAATATGTAGAGTGCAGGCATGAATCTCAGCAGCTCTTTGGAAGATTTTGTTTATTTAACAAGCATCTTTATAAGAACTTAAACTGGGTACTGTGGTCAGCTCGGTGCTGTGGTAAACTGAGAAGCAGAGATAAGCAAGGGTATGAAAAGGTTAATATTTTAATTCTATCAGTATCTATCAAGTGAGGTTTTAGGGAGATGCTATGGAAAATACCCTTCATGGGATCTGATCCCCCAGACAGGCCAGGTGATGACTGCCCTCCTCAGAGGAATGCGGAACATTAACAGGTACTGTCCATGTGCCCCTTCTTGGAGCAGGACAGTCTACCTGCCATGAGGGAAGAAACAGAAATGTCTGAAAAGCTGTGTAAAGAGTATTATTGAGAAATCATGCTTGCTGGTATTTTATATTTCTATAAATATTAAGGAAAGGCTTGTCCCTTTGTAGATGAAATAAGGCAATAGGAAATTAAAATCGGATGCCACCACAAATGTCCAGATTCTATCCAGGGGAATGTAAGTAGAAGCAACAAGAACACCTCTCTCTGCTGGAATGCCTACTAGTGGGCTTCCCTGTGAAGTCTGGCTACAGACTGAGGACAGCACATCTGCTTTTCCCAAGGCAGCCCCACCCACCCTGATGTGGTGAAGAGGGTGAGCTCTGAAGACTGTCATCGGCAGGAGAGGACTGAAAACATGGCAAGCCTTGGCTGTGGAGTATTTAGCAATGTGGTTAATGGGGAATATAAGCTTTTGGTTTCTCTTTCATGTCATCAAATTTCTGTCTCATCAAGATCCAAAAGAGTCCAAGATGGTCTCGTCCACAGGCAGCACTTACAGGGGTGAAGCAGTAGGATTAGGGTTTTACAACAATGAATGAAAGTCCTTGTCCCTAAAACACTGTTTCCCAGGGACAGAGTCAATAAACACCAAACAATAAGGCCAGATACATATGTAAGAGTTGAAAAATCTGGTAATAATGGTAATAATACAAAGTAAATTTTGGTTAACAATAATAATAAAAAAAGCAGGCTAATACAAACAAAATTTTGGTTAAATGGGAAAAAAAGAAACAGTCTATTGGAACAAAAAGAAGAGGGAGATTATTTCTAAGACATTTGAGGAACAATTAATGAACACTCTCTTGGTTTAGGAATTAAATTTTTTTTCAATACTTAGATATTACCAAGAGAAGTACAAAAACTAGGAATGAAGTTCCAAAATCTATTATTTTCTAGCTATATTGTAATGAGTAACTGAGTTTTCTGCCAGTCGGTGCTTTAATTCTCTTATCTATAAATCCAACATAAATTAGAAAACAAACTGTAAATAACCATATCCTTCTTATTTAATGGAGAATCTCATGAGGATAAATAACTAAATTGATCCCAGTGTTTTGGACTCTTCAGCAGAAAAAGAGAAAAAAGGGCATTATATTATTAATCCTTTTGTAAACAAGTTGCTTAAAGAGGCACTAACATTTAAAAAATGTAATATTACACTAGCATGCGTATCTGCGATAAGAAAAGAGGTTACTCTGATGTACCCTGTTTCTTATGAACACGTTTGCAGTATATGAGATTCTAGAATCTTTGGAAGTTGAAAAAAAAACATATTATAAAAGGCATAATACTTAAGGATATCTTCTTAATTTCAGTAAACCCAATTATAAGAAGATACTTCACTATAAGAAGACAGTGGGTTAGGTGCTAGAGACACAACAGCAAAAATATTATCCTCAAAAAGACAACAGAGATGCAGTGAGGTAAAGTCACAAGAAAATTAATGAAGGAGCATTCTGTAGATTCTGTAGTAGACACACATGCAAATGGACATGACAACAGAGGGGGCGAGGGAAGCAACTAAGTCTATCCAAGATTCAGAGAAGTGTTCACCAAGAAGATGATGTTGGAACTGGATCATAGAGATGGAATGTGTGGTGTATAACTCAAGGACAGACCAAGCATGTGAAAGCATGTGTTGAAGTTCAGAGCTAGAAGACACAACATGGTAAACATTTCACATGGCTGGAGCTTAGGTGGCGGTGAGTAGGGCAGTGGTAGCTGAATAAGACACGAGTGCTCTTATTGCATGGACACCCTATCTTCTATTTAATTATTCCTTTCAGTGCCCCCAAGTTTTTATTTTTCTAGAAATATCTGCATATTTTAGCTATGGTTTCTCAACATCTTTAGCCTCCGAGAGAGATTGAAATGGTGCTCTACATAGCTCACTATCTAAGGATGGGAGTGCATGTATTTATTTTCCTTATACAGAGTTCACTTGACTGCATTGTTTATCCACATGCCTAGTTTCGAAGTGATTCATTTGACATAGAGAGCCATAAACCACTGAATGCTAATTACTTGTACTACCTCCCAGGGGCTTTGTAACTACATATTTATAGCAGGCTCTGTGTTTAATAGTTTAGCAAATATGGAAAACTAGTCACAACAAAAAGAAGGGATACTTAATCTTAGACTTGAAAGTGTACACTTTATTTGACTAGAACAGCATGTTAATGAGGTCACAGAGAAGCTGAGTTTCCCTGTTACTGAGCCACACATGGGACACTATTTAGTGTTAGCTGGCTCACAAATGCAGACACTTGATCAAAAGGGACATTTTAACACACTTGTAAATTAACAAATTATAAAAATTGAAGATAATTCAATATATATTTATGGAGTGCATAATATTTTCCAGGTACTGCCCTAGAAGATGGAGATATACAGCAGTGAGCAAAACAAAATCTTAGCTATCGAAGGCTTACATACTAGATGAAAGAGACTGCAAAGGTGTACATATATACATATATACATAAAACAGGGTAGGGGAATGGAGAGTGATAAAGGCATCATGAATGCTATTTTATATTAAAGCTCAGGGAAGGCCTCCTCAATAAGGTGATATTTTAGGGAAGATCTGAGGTGCAGGAATGTGCCAGGCAGCAAGAACTAAGGTTGATGGCTATTTGTAGTGTTGGGAGAAGAGTAAGGAGGCTGATGTGACTGGAGAGAAGCCAGAGAAGAGGAGGGTGCTAGAGGGGATATCAGAGCAGGGCCCAGATCGTATAGAGCCTATGGGTTTTGTTAAAGACTGGATTTTGCTCTGAGTGAAAGGAGGGGTCCTTGGAGGGTTATGAGCAGACAAAAGGCATCTTATTTTCATTTTTAAATAATCACTTTGACTGGTAAAGAGACTGTGGGGGCAAGGGTTGAAGCATGAGGCTATTGCAATAATTTGAGATGTGGGTGGTTTTGTCTAGGGTAATGGTGGTGATCTGTAAGAGACAAAAGGTGACTTGATTATGGATCTATTTTAAAGTCATCAGAATTAGAGTGCAGGGCTTTTGTCTGCTTTATTCTTTTCTGCAGCTTCCAGAACAGTACGAGACACACAGCAGACACTTAGTAAGCATTTTTAAAACACTGAGTGAAGGTAATGTCTGGTAGGTTTGATGTGGGAAGTGAGAGAAAGAACAGAGTCAAGGATGGCTCCAAGATGGGGACCTGAACATCAGAAAAGTGGAGATGACACTTGAGATGATGAGAACTTTGGGAGAACAAGCTCTGGGGTAGGAATTAAGAGTTTGTTTTTGGCCATGGTAAGTAGGAGGGTGGACATAAAAGTCTGGAGCTCAGAGCACAAGTCAGAGGTGAACATCTCCGAGCCAATAAAATACAGACAATATGTAAAACCATAAGACTGGATGATTGTAGCTAGGGAATAAGGTAGGTAAAGAACAGAGCCAGGATCCCTGAGGAACACCACCATCTCATGGTGTCAAGGATGTCTGAGAAAGAGCAACCAAAGAATGAGAAGCAGAGAGTGATGGCCCAGCAGGAAGAGAAGAGAACATGTCAGTGAAGAGGGATTCACATGCCAGTGCAGTGAGGTCCAATGAGGTGAGAATGCAGAGCTGACCAGTGGGAAGATGACTGTTATTCTTATGACAGAGAATGGGAGAAGCACAAGTGGAAGCACTGAGTATAGAGAGCTTGTGTAAATTATCTTTCTGTAAATGGGGTGGGAGGACAGAACAAGGTGGTAGCTGGAGGGAGTGTGGGGTCAAGGGAACAGTCCAGTAATGAGGAAAAAACTAATGATTTAAGAGCGAGTTACATAAAAATCAAGGTCAGCTGACAACACAATATTTCATGAGTCATACAAACATTGAACTAATAATCCTTTGAATCTCATAATATTCTTATTTACTTATGTTCTTACTGAGACAAAATTGACTTCAAATACATTTGAGGATTGAGTCCCTCCAGGAATAACCCTAATTGTAAAGTGTGTTCTTGCCTTGCAACACCTGACACAAACAGCATCATGAGGCCCTTCTTCTCCTCTCTGTTCTTTCTCCCTCTTCCTCTTCATTCCTGTGTTGGTCAGAACTTAATAATCCAGCTGAATTCATTTGACGTGGACATTGGTCTCCAGTGTTTCATGCATTCTTGCTTCAGCTCTCCTGCGTCTCTGGATCAGTGACGTCCTGTGTCTGGACTTCTTCTCCAGACCTCCCCTTCCAGGTCCTGTCACTCACAGAGGCAGAGGAGGCTTTCCTTTGTTATGACTCCTTGACAGAAAGAAACCTCATAATTATCAGCCAGAATCTAAAGCCTGGTCGGGTGGTGGCTAAATTGCTGCATAGTTTTACAGACCTGGTATGAAGGCTGAATTATTTATAGCCAAGTAAATTGCCATTAATTAATTTTTTAAAATCATGCCATTATTATTTCTGAAACAGTGTCAGCAGAGACACCTAAGCATATTCATTGGAATGTTGTTATAAAATAAAAGTATCATGCAATAAAGGCAATAAAAGTTAGAATATTGGAAACATTAAAATCGAATGAGAAATCATCTTTAATTTAATTCATTTCACTGAAGCTTACCATACGCAAGACACTATATGGGGGGGGTGAAATATATAATTGAATGAGAAATAGTTCCCATGATTAAAAATGAAAAAAACAGCCCTGGGCGGTTTTGCTCAGTGGTTAGAGCATTGGCCTGCAGTCCAGAGAGACCTGGGTTCGGTTCCAGCTAGGGGCGCGTACCTCGGTTGTGGTTTGTCCCTGGCCCTGGTTGGGTTGTGTGGGAGGCAGCCACTCGATGTGTCCCTTTCACGTCGATGTTTCTCTCTCTCTCTCTTCCTCTCTCTTCCTCTCTCTCCCTCCCACTCTATCTGAACAAAAAATGGAAAAATGTCCTCAGGTAAGGATAAAAAAAAAAGAGACAAAACCAAGAATCAAGTATGTAATTATTTATAGCTACCCACAACACACACACACACACACACACACACACACACACACATATTCACACAAGCCCCATATTAGTTATTCTACAATCACCTCAAGCACTTTCATATCTATTATTTCTGCACAGCCATTCCAACTCCCTAAGGCAGCCTTCCTCCAATTCTCTGCCTTTGAAATGCTATTCATCCTTCATGATTAGGCTTCCCGGGACTTATGGATCTCTACAATAAGAATTAACCTCTGCTTCCCACATTTTGCAATGGGACAATTTTCCTGCTGACATGTACATGTCTGTTCACCCCATCAGACTATGAACACTTCGAAGACGGGCATGATCTTTTATTCTTCTTTGAATCCCATCCGTGTCTAGCCCAGTGCCTTGTCCATAGTAAGAATGCAATATATTTTTGTGGAACTAAATTTTTTCATAGATCATCAGCCTGAGAAAGCTAAACCAAGGACAAAGAGCCTATGAAATGACTGGAGTCCTGATAACACTGGCTAGAACTTGTTAGACTTGGTTTTTGCCAGGAACTGTGCTAAGAGCTACATCTACACTATGTCTAATCCTTACTTTAATTCTTAGAAGACTTCTTTGAGGTATATTTTATTAAGCATCTTCTAAAAATGAGAAATCGGAGGGTCATACAATGTACCTAGTATCTTGATGAAGATAGCACAATGTCAAGGGGCAGGTCTGAATCCAATCTAGGCAAAATCAAGCAAGAGTTGAATCTAGTTTGATCTGACTTTAAGTCTGTGCTTTTATCCACTATTCAAGCCGTCCTGGCACTACCCCACGGCCATCTGCCCCTGTCATCGAGAGAGACAGGAGGAGCTCATATTTTATTGAGTACCGCCCTGTGCCATGCTTTATTTTATTAAATGTTCACAAAACTTCTATGGGGTAGACTTAAAGAGGCTTAAAGAGTGTAAGTAAATTTTCCAAAATGCATACCTAGAAGTGGCAGAGCTGAGATTTCTGCCAGGGGCTCTTCTCCCAACCAGGACATTGTAATAAACCTTTCAGACACTAAGGCCTGGTTATGCCAGAGACTTCATTGCTCACTGAGCCCCCTTTGCTTACCCAGGTAACTTGTTTAATTCTTCAATTACAGTTTATATTCAATATTATTCTGTATTGGTTTCAGGTGTACAGCATAATGGTTAGACAACCATGTACTTTACAAAGTGGTCCCTCCGATATTTCAAGTACCCACCTGGCCCCATGCATAATTATAATATTATTGACTATATTCCCTGTGCTATATGTACTTGACATCTCTGTGCCTTTTCTGTAACTATCAATTTGTACTTTTTAATCCCTTCACCTTTGTCACTCAGTCCCCTAGCCCCCCTTCCCTCTGGCAACCGTTAGTCTGTTCTCTGTATTTTAAGATTTTACTTGACCTACAATATTATACTAGTTTCAGGTGTACCACATAGTAAGTAGACACTATGTAACTTACAAAGTGATCACGAGATTATCGACCTGTGCTGTAATTACATCCCCGTGACATATTTATTTTAGTTATGGAAGTGTGTACCTCTTAGACCCCTTCATCATTTTCTGTTCCTGGTGCCACTTCCTCTCCTCTCTTCCCATTTTTCCTCTTCTTAGAGGCTGTAGTTTTCCAATCCTTACATTTGGAAGCTGTGGCCACTTCTTTTCCACTCCCTTCCCATAGCCCAAGGTCCCCCTTCTCTGGATGCAAGCAAACGTGTCCCCTGGGGACTCCCAGGCACTCATGGGTGAACCTCTGGAGGACTCTGCCCAGAGGAGGTCGTCCCTCTTGTGCTACTTACCTCTACCTGAAACTTTCTCAAGTTATTTCCCCAAATTCACTTCTCTTTACACTGCCCCTCCTACCCATAGATTTTCCCAACTTTCCTCTTGCAAGATTTGTCAAATACACTTCGCAGCTGCTGCTCCTCCCACTGTGTGCTTTGTTTGCAGGGGGCAAGTGGGAAAATTGGGGAGGTATGAATCACAGTGCGCAATTATTGCCCTCGACCGACACGAGGAACGCTCTGCCTGCCAATAGCGACGCACATGCACCAGGAGCAGAACGCAGAGAGCAGCAGGGACTACCTCGGAGGCCTCCAATCAGGAAAAGTTGGATGGAGAAGTTAGGAATTAATGAGGACAACAGGAAAGAAGTAAGATTTCAAACTAGGTGACAGATAGGACATGCCTGGGGGTAGAGTGTGCCCGAGGTGGTGAGGTAATACGGGGACAAGAAAAGGGATGAGTCACTATTTGCTGGTGGTGAAGGCTGTTGACAGAAGGAACAGCATGCTATGAGTAAAGGCTAAGAGAGAAGTGATTCACGAGGAAGAATAAAGAACCCTGAGGCCGAGATGCTCCTGTCTGAGGAAACAATCTTTACACCCTCTCTGGTTTCCAAACAGGGAATCGAAAACATGTTTGACTCAGTGACAATCCCCAGTCTCATGAGTGGGAGTTTAAAGAACAAAGCCCAGCTAGCACACTTTCTGTGGCTGATAGTCATTTAATTGGCCACACTATTAAAGTGTACATGGACAGAGAATCACGCTTATGCTAATGAGTCTCCACATGTGTGAAGTCTTTCTTACTCTGAAAAATAATTGAGGTATTGAAATATTAAGACATAGTCAAATCAAAAGGCAAATCAAGTTTGCTCCCAGTGACCACACTTCAAAGCTTGGGTAAACCAGCTTGAGCTCCCAGCAGGCTGCATTTTCAGAAATTATATTGCTTGTTATTTATATGAAAATGCCCTTCTTTAACCCATTCATATTCATTCATTTTTTTTCTGCTTCAGAAAAAGTTTAATAATTTTTCTAGCATAGAATTTCTCCTTTGAGTTCAGTGCGATTCATTTGAATCACATTATAGAACACCTGTGAAGAGAGGGATGCTTCTGTCTTTGCAACTAAACACACAACTGCTGCTGTGCGTATAGGGCTCAGCAGAATTTTCACCATTCCTCCCTCTCACAGCTCAGAATATCTTTTTTTTTTTCTCTCTCTCTTTCCTCTTGATCTGTTCTGTAGTTGTCTATATTTCCGTTCATTTTTTCTGTGGTGACTCAGAAATAAAATGCAACGTTCTTTGCCCCATTGCTCCTATCATTCCTTCCTTTCTATTATAGTGTCTCTATACTTCTCTGATAGTCCTGTGGGTGAAGTCCCTCCCTTCAAAGGCTTGAGCCTTCTGTCAGGGCACTTAATTACTCCAGTGGAACTTTATGTTAATTTGCCTGTTTTAGCCACCAGACTGGGAGTCTCCCGAGAGCAGGAACCAGATCTTTTCTCTTCGCATCCTCTATAACTAGAACAGTACTAGTCACATAGGAGGTCTTCAATAAAACTCATAAATATTTATGAATCTGGAGTGAGATGAGCTGGAGTGGCTTGTCTCCCTGTCATTCACTCACCTTGTGATACGGGCAATGCATTTCACCTTTCAACCTGTTCTCTCACATGTTAAATATAACAACACTTTTCTCCTAATTGTTTTATTGAGATAAAGCCATGTACAGTGCCTTATATATGATAAAGCCTATATGTATACATATGTTACTGTGTTAACTCTGAGGTTGGGTATTGGAAATGATATAGGGCATAGTTGTAACCAGTGGTTCTCAACCTAGGGTGATTTTGCCCTCCAAGGACTTTTGGCAATGTCTTGAGGCATATTTGGGTATCACATCCGGGTGGGAGAGGGTTGTTAATTACTGGCATATAGTAGGTAGGGACCAGGGATGTTGCTAAACATCATACAATGCACTGAAAACCTCCTACAACAAGGAGTTATCCAAATCAAATTGCCAGTAGTGCCCAGGTTGAGAAATCCTGGTTCAAACTTGAAAATATACAATAGGTGAAATGCTTACCTTAATATATTTGCTGGGGGACAATTGTCTGAGTTTTAGCTTTTTTATACATAAATAGTGGCCATCATATTAATGTGCTTATAACTATTGGGATAATTCCTTATCTTTCATAATATAGTGTGTTTGATTACTCTCTGTTTAAATAGTCTTCTAGAAGCAGTCATCTACAAAGGGGAGAAACTTCTGGTATACCCTCCATTAAGGCACACAGTAGGCTCATACTTTCTTAACCCCCATGTGTGTATTCAGGCTTTCATGACTAGTAGTAGGAGGCTTTTAAACCGATGTCTTGTAAATAGAAATCATGTGTGTTGCTTCAGGCCCAGAGCATTTAATGGCTGGTGCGAGACTGTCCAGTCCTCTCTCGCCCTGCCTAGTTCAGTGGTTACAGAAGCAGTCTAGATTCCAGGGTATCACATGGTAAACAGCTGCCAAGAGACTCAGCCTGACCCACGTCAGATTTCCCATCAGCAGAACATCTGCCTTTTCTAGGAGAAGCCACTGTGATTTGAGGGTGTTTGTTAATGAAGTTTAACTTAGACGTACCTGACCAGTACACCAATGAAAGGGAGAACAAACTGATTGCACTGAGCACTTTATGCTCAACCTGAACAATTCCTGGAATAGAACAGTCCTGCAATAAATATTTCAATGCATAATTGGCCAAAGAAAGTGGGGAAAAATATTGACCTAGTATCTTGCTTTTCAGAGTATCTCTGCCCAATTATGACAAATAGGTTGGTTCTGGTCTCATGGTTTGTCTTCAAAAGGTCAGAGTCTGGAGATTTTTACTAAGGCATTTGGTGATATATAATCCTTCAACACTAACACATATTTAAATAACGTGTAGCAAATCTTGAAACCCCTTGATATTTTATCTAACTCAAAAGGCCATAGCCACATACACTGAACAACCCACTGCTGAGACCTTGTGGTCTTTGGTCAGAAGGAAATTCCTTGGCAGATTAGTAAGGAGTCTCAGGACGTTTTCTGTCACTGTTCAGCAGGATTGAATCTGCAAATCTTGCCCTCTTGCGGCCAAGTAATTCCAATCCAATCCACAAATTGTTACACCTAGATAAGAGAGAATAGTCTACTTGCCCCCTTTAAGCTACTAACTGATGAAAGCTGGAATCCATAGCATGACAGAGTGCAGTGCAGGGCTTCTAAAACCAGATGCTGGGCCCTGGCCGGTTTGGCTCAGTGGTTGGAGCGTCGGCCTGCAGTACAGAGAGACCCGGATTCGGTTCCCGCTAAGGGCATGTACCTCGGTTGCAGTTTGTCCCCGGCCCTGGTTGGTCGTGCGGGTGGCAGCCACTCGATGTGTCCCTTTCATGTCGATGTTTCTCTCTCTCTCTCTCTTTCTCTCTCTCTCTTTCTCTCTCTCTCTCTCTCTCTCTCTCTCTCCCTCTCTCTCCCTCCCAATCTATCTGAACAAAAAATGAAAAAGTGTCCTCAGGTGAGGATGAAAAATAAATAAATAAATAAAACCAGATGCTGGGTTTCTGTCTGGGACCTACCACCCCTCATCTGTAATACATGGATTTAAAAAGTACCCATATTATAGGGCTGTTCAGTTAAATGTAGTAATACCTCCACAAGGCTTAAAATATTATTTGCTGTAGAGCTGGTGTTTCAATAATGTAAACTTACATTATCTACAGTGACTCTGAACTAATATCTGCACAAAAGCACTTCGAAGTGCCGTTTTTATTAACTCGATGAGCAGTTGCTATTCCTGAAGGGGCTACATGTTTTATCAACTGAACATTTCAAAATATATTCAAAGCAGATAAAATTAAGAGTTTAAAAATATGACATAATCTATGTCAGAATGTGCCTTGCAAGCCATATCTCTTAAAAGTCTCCATCAAATCATGATGCCATTCCCATGAAAACATGGTAATCCAAGTTTTGTAAATATTCATATCTTCTCAAATAATGTCCTTGAATGGTTCAGAGAACAGAAGCATTTGTTCAAATTCTTTCTCTTATCTTTTCTATTTCCTTTTATTTTAATTTTTTTCTGTATTGATTATTGATTTTAGAGAGAGAGGAAGGGAGAGGGAGAGAGAGAGAAACATCGATGAGAGAGAACATTGATTGGCTGCCTCCTACATGCCCCCCACAGAGGATTTGGCCCACAACTTGGGCATGTGCTCTGATTGGGAATCAAACTGGTGACCTCTTGGTGGATGGGTTGACGCTCAACCACTGAGCCACACTGGCTGGGCTTTTCTATTTCCTTTTAAAATTTCCAGGCAATTAAATAAAAATTGCAATGACTAGTTTAGACATGAAAATCATATTGCAGATAAAAAAAAGTAGATAAATTGATTCACAGTGGTCTTTGGTGGATTCAAAGAGGACATTCAATTTAGTATAAGAATCAGTCATAGATTTGATTACTGTGCATTCTCTGGGAGATTGTGCTGATTACCTCCATGAAGAAATAGTTAAAGGTGACAACTATGGGGCCACCACACCAAGTCTGCAATATAAAATCCAATCTCCTATGAACTGAGAAGAGATTATGATTGTATTTGGCTCTGTGATCTCATGAATATTAGATTATCTTGCACAATATAGAAACAGAAGGCAATAAAGAGAATTGTCCAAACAGGCTGGAATTTCATTTATATTTTGCCAAGCTGTTCTACATTGGCTGTTGAAAATTGTATGAAATGAACATAGAATTAAAATTATAATGGTTAAATAGCAATATGTAGCCTATGGAAAATATTGAAAAATTTAATTTTATGATATATTTAAATATTTGGTACATTCATAATTACCTAAAATTATGTTAACAATAGGGGCACTTTGTGCTTTTGTTCATAATCATATTACATTACTATAGACACAAGAAAAACGAGAAGCTGATTATTTAAATAGAAGGGCACACAAAAAACACACTTATACATACATAGCAGAGAACTTGGCAGGGGACATGGGACTAGCTACTAAATAGCTCCTTCAAGTCAGACTGATTTTCAGCATATTTTATACATTTATGAAATATATTGCATATTTATGAATATTATCTATATGTCACTTTGTACAGACAACAGAGCATATATTTAAATTCCACTTAAAGCTGAGAAAATGGAGATTGGACAAGTTGTGATCACTTAAGATCACATAAGAAATGGCAGAGTCAGAAATTGACCTCACCACTTTTTCTACATCCTATGCTCTTTATCTATTCAAAGATCACAAACTTGGTCAATGGATAAAGCTAAGATGTGAACTCAGGTCTTGGAATAGAGTGCTTATTCAGTATTAACTCATCAAATTTTTAATGAATATCTGCTACATAAACACTGAATGTTGATGTTCCTGTAGCAAAGACCAAGTTCCTGCTTAGCCTTCATGATGCAGAAGGGCATACAGAGTACTAAATGCACATTATAATTCAGTGCCAAAGTGACTAACACAGCACAGGATGCAACAGAGGGAAAAATTAAACGTCCATCTTAAGCTTTCAGGAAGTGGAAAGAGAAGGTGATGCTTAAGCTGAGAGCTAAAGACTGTTAGGAGCATCTGGCCAGTGTGGCTCCCTGGTTGAGCGTCGAACCTTGCACCAAGAGGTTGTGGGTTTGATTCTCGGTCAGGACACATGCCCAGGTTGTGGGCCCAATCACCAGTGGGGGGCATGCAGGAGGCAGCCAATCTCTCATCGGTGTTTCTATCTCTCTCTCCCTCTCACTTCCTCTCTCTGTAAAATCAATAAAGGGGAAAAAAAGATGAGTAAGGTTTAAAAAACAAGACTGTTAGGAGCTAGACAAAGGAAGAGAGAGGAAAAGGGGGAATTCAGAGCAAACACCCCAAGATAAAAGAAAGCATAGCATTTTAGGAAAACAGGACGAATTTCAGTAATGAGCAGTAGAGTCAATATGAATGACAGTGGCATAGTTGAGAAGCAGTAAGTGCCATCTTACAAAATTTAGACTTCAAAATGAGTTTTTCTTGTGGAGCCAATGATGATTTTTAAACTGGGTTGGCAGACTATTTGACTTTAAGCTTTAGACATATTCTGAATTCTAGTTAAACATAGACAATTAAATACACGTGTTTATCTGCAGTTGCTCCTAAAATTCCAGTAACATGGTGACAGATGAATTTTAAAAGTTTTAAAACCCAGAAGATCAAATAGACCAAGAACAGAGACAAAGGGAAATGGAAATTGGCTACACATATTTTGAAGATGTAAAGCATGCAGAGTGCTAAAGACATATCACAGATAAAAATGGGAAATCTAGGCACTTGCAAGAAAGGAGCCCAGAAGAAACAACCTAGTTCATCACGTAAACACGGAAAAATGCAGGCACTGGAGACAGATTCCCTTGAAGGACATAGTAGAGTTCAAAGGTAGACTCTAAACTGAAGTGAGTATATTGTCACTGTGAAGTTCAATTACTTGATGGTAGATTCTCTCTGCAATCCTGTATAACACGTTACTACCCAAACACATGCCTGTAGAATACATAAGGCCTGTTATCAGGAGAAATTACACTAGAGAGGATACCAAGCATGGTGCAATGAAGGACAAACTGCCATCCTGAAAAGAGTGGCATGGGTGAACATTTGCATGCTGAACATTGAGACTTCCAACAAACCAGGCTGATATCCCTCAGAGAGGAGACTGGCAAATTATTTTCTGGAAAGCTTGAGAAGCCAAACAGAAAAGCTCTAAACATTTTGACATAAGAAGAGCAACGTAATAGCTGGATCTCCCATCCAATCATTCTACTGTAAAACCCACCAGTCAATAATCGCTGCCTATGCTCACAGAATTCCATTTAATGAGGGTGTCTCACTCTTGAATCAAAGAAGTATCATAAGAGTGTAAATATAGCCTCCAATATGTAAGACAGAAACATGAGAGAGAAAAAAATCCAAGAGGAATTTAGAAAGCAGAAAAAAACAATTTTAAAACAGAAAAAAAAATAGTCAATTGTTCAGATAGATATGAGAAAAAAAATACTCTTTTGTTTAAAAGAAAATGGTGCTCCAAAAAAAACAAAACCACAAAGACGAGTTCTTGGAAATCAAAATTATGACTGTAAGAAAAAGTCAACAGGAAATCTTTCAGAAAGAAGAACCTCGCACAGACAAAAATATAAAATAACATCAATGTGCCCGGCCTGTGTGGCTCAGTGGATTGAGCATCTTCCCATGGACTGAGAGGTCCCAGCTCGATTCCAGGTCAAGGCACATGCCCAGGTTGTGGGCTCGATCCCCAGTAGGGGGTGTGCAGGAGGCAGCCGATCCATGTTTCTCTCTCACATCAATGTTTCTATCTCTCTCTCCCTTCCTCTCTCTCTAAAAAAATCAATAAAGAAAAAAAAAGTAACATAAGTGTGATAAATTGGATTATTTTTCAGAAAATATTTTCTCCTCTTCCCCTCTGAGTAGAGGCCATATTCTCACTCTGTTGATGTTGGGCTAGGAAAACAAGGCCAAGAAAATGTGCACAGAAGTGACAGTGTGCTGCTTCCAAACCACAGTCTTAACAGGCACATGTGTTTCCATTTGCTTTCTTGGAGATCTGCCATTTGAGAAGCTACTGGTCCAGGAAGATGAGAAATATATGGAGCAGATGACCCTCATCTGCCAAGTGCAGCCAAACCTTGCAGAGCCCCAGCCAACTGCAGACTGATGAGCACTAAATGCTTGTTTTGTGTAACACTGAGTCCCAGAGAAGTGTGTTGACTGCTACAAGACAAAATATATAAAATTCAATACAAAAAAGGGACTCAATCTAAAAGGTTAAACAAACAGATAATAGAAGTTTCACAAAGAGAGAACTAAGAAAAATAAGGGGGAGAATATAAAAAATAAGTGATATAAGAAAAAATGTCAGAATTGAGTGATCTAAATATCCATATTAAAAGAGCCCAGTGATTACAAAAAGATCCACACTAAATCAGATCCCATGAAATTTCAAAATATCAGAAATAAAGATGATAAAAACTTCCAGACAAAATACAGGTTGCGTATAAAAAAAAAAAAAAAAAAAAAAAAAAACGTAGATCAGAATGGCATTGGACTTGACAGAGCAGTGCTGAAAGAAAGAATTCTGTAAACAAGTGCTTCTGAAATTAAAGTTGAGGTGGTGAAAATTCGAATCTAGAATTATATAACTATTCAAACATGAATCAAATGTGAGGGTAGAATAATAGCATTTTCAAGCATGTAAGTCAGGATTCAAAAACATTTACTTTCAAAGCACCTTTACTCAGAAACTTGTTAAAGAATATACTCCAGTGAGATGAAGTAGATTTGGGATCCAAGAAGTCAAAGCTCCAACATATTAGATAAGGGAAGAAAAAACCCAGAATAATGGCAAAGGGAAGTTCCAAAACAACAGCTGTGCAGCCAGGCTAAGCACTTTCGGTCCAAATATGGGAAAGGCAATGAAAGGCTCCACGAAAAACATCTTCATAAGAAATAATGGAACCAATGGTTTACTTGATACATTTGACTATCTTATGAGAGATTTTTATAGGTCTTTTTGAGAATTTGGAGAAGATTTCAGAATCATTACATAAAACATAAAGCAGAAAACTTGCAATGAGACATGATTAATTATAGGAAGAAAAAAGATCCCTTTGGAAGACTGAGGTTCTCATCGGGTACATTTGCATGCATGTATTTTTTACTTCATATTTGAATTATATACACTGCATGCCTGAGTTTGGATTTCATCAAAAGCTGATGTGAAGATAATGTTTCAAGTAGTTTATCTGGGAAGTAAAGGAAACCTTGGTAGAGGAAAGGGGAGGTGAGAGGAAGGAAATGTGGGAACTATTGAATTCTAATCTAAACCCTTGCTAACCAAAGCATTCGCATCACCTCGAGACTTATTTGAAATTCTGAATCTCAGGCTCCAACCCACACATCAGAATCAGAATCTGTGCTTTTTACGAGATCCTGGATGGTTCGTATGAATGTTTAAGTTTGAGAGGCAAGCAGTGATCCAGAACACTGTGCCCCTAGACCCACAGCATCAGCACCACCTGGGAACATGTTTGAAATGCAAATTATCTAGGTCTACCCAGATCTACGGAACCAGAACCCTCTGGGGGTGGGCCCAGTAGTCTGTCCTAACAAACCCTTAACACTCCATTTTGAGGACCACTGCATCCAAGCCATTTATCCTGCCTTTAGTTGTGACCATTTCTAACTTTAAATCATTTATCTCATGTAATTTTAGCACAACAATTCTGATGTCAGTGGTAACCCAGGAGGGTTAGAGCAAAGCTATGGGAATGTGTATGTATGGAGCAATATGCTGCATTCATGGCAATAACTGGCAGGTTCCTTTCCCCAAGCTGGCGAGTATCGAAAGGCTCTCTAGTTAGACGAACATAAAAGCCATATGCTGGTTGCCCATAAAACTTTAGAGATAAACACATGATTTTTTTTTTAACAGCTATTCTAATAAAGGTTTTACTCCCACCTTGACTTCTAAATTTTGAAACGCCTCCACCTCTGAAAAACATGTTTCAGTGACTGTCAGTTAGAGTAAGGCTAGTAGGGTAAGCAGTTGCTTTACTTTATTTAAGGAAGACACCAGTGTTTCTAAATATTAGGGAGGAGGGCATCCCCCCATTAAAGGAAGGTAAGGCTTTCTTCTTTAAAATAAAATCCCTCAATACTACCTACTACTTTTCAATAAATTCCTAGGGTTTATCTCAGAGCCTCTACTAGCTGAAGGCTTAAAACAGCATTGGTGCTTTATAGAAAAGTAAAATATGATCGTGTTAGAGACCCTTCATCTTCTTCCTCAGACTCACTCCTTCATTTAAACATTAAAGTGTTATTCATCCTTTATCAAGTTCAGAGTTTTTCTGCCCTCCCTTTACACCTCTTCTAAAGTGGGCCATAGAGTTCACGGCAGTGCTATTTACAATAATCAAGATTTGGAAGCAGCTCAAGTGCCCATCAGTAGATGAGTGGATAAAAAGACTGTGGTACATTTACACAATGGAGTACTACTCAGCTGTAAAAAAGAAGGAAATCTTACCTTTCAAGAGAGCATGGATAGATATGAAGGGTATTGTGCTAAGAGTAATAAGCCAGTCAGAGAAAAACAAATGCCATATGATGTCATTTATGTGTGGAATCTAATGAACAAAATAAACAAAATAGAAACAGGGAACAGACTGACAGCTGTCAGAGGGGAGGGGGCTGGGGGGCTGGCTGAAATAGGTGAAGGGATTAAGCAAAAAACAACAACAAAAACTCATAGACATGGACAACAGTATGGTGATTGCCAGAGGAGAGGGGTGGAGGGGCAGGCAGAAGAGGATAAACGCGATACATGGTGACTGAAGGAGACTAATATGTGGATGGTGAACATAATACAATATACAGATGATGTATTATAGAATTGATTGTACACTTAAAACCCATATAATTTTATTAACGAATGGAAGCCTAATAAATTTAATAAAAAATGCATTTCTGCCACACAAAAAATAGTAATAATAAAGTGGGCCCTAGAGGTAAAGCTAAGGCAATGATCTCCAGGTGTTAAATCCTCTCAGGGCAAACAGGGCCAAGGAAGGAGATTCATTTCCAGGCCAGGGGCGCCCTCACCCCCTACCTCACCCCACCCCATCTCCTGCCCTCCTCCCTCTGACCCGGGCTTTCTTGAGCTGGCTGGGTGTCCTGAGCACTTTCTCGGGCTGACCTTGACCCACCTGGGCTCCCTGGCCCTCGGCGAGTTCCGCGTGGCCCGGGGCGGCCACCAGGGGGCGTGCGGGCTCCTCGCCGCCCCAGCGAGGGGGAGACGCCCCGGGAGGACGTGCCCGAGCCGGGCGGAGCGCGGGCGGCGGCCACCTAGCCCAGACCTCCCCTGCCAGGCCAGCCCGGCCCTGTCCCCGCCCCGCACGGGCTGCGAGCGGCGGCGGGTTCCGGGTCCTGTGACCGATCAGGCGGTGTCGCGGGCGCGGCCTCGGGGAAGTTTCGACAGCCGGCGGGGTCCGGGCGCGGGGCCGCAGCTCGGCCGGGAGCAGCCGGCGGCTGGAGCGGGCCCGGGCGCTCATGGCGGGCGGCGGGGCGGGGGACCCGGGCCGGGGGGCGGCCGCCGGAGCCGCGCCCGAGACCCGCGAGCACCTCTTCAAGGTGCTGGTCATCGGCGAACTCGGCGTGGGCAAGACCAGCATCATCAAGCGCTACGTCCACCAGCTCTTCTCCCAGCACTACCGGGCCACCATCGGGGTGGACTTCGCGCTCAAGGTCCTGAACTGGGACAGCAGGACGCTGGTGCGCCTGCAGCTGTGGGACATCGCGGGTAAGCGTGGCCGGAGCCCGGACTCGCGGGGCCCCCGCGGCGGGCGGGTGGGCGGCGGCCTCGGGGAAGGGGCCCAACCGTCGGGGGAGCCCGGGGCCCCGCGACTGCGCTCGGGCTCCTGGCTGCTTCCCCTGTCCTCAGCCTCCGCTCGCCTGGGCGCGTTTAGAAGAGACCAATCACAAGGGACAGGGAGGTGGTCGGGCGCACTCCGGTGGAGCGGGACAATGGAACCGACAGGATACATAGTGCACGAGTAAATAACCCTGGTTAGATGCTTCTGCCAAGTCTGGGGAGGGCCTGTTATATTTAAGAGATGGAAAAGAGCCCTCTACTCCAGCGCTCTCACCTGACCTGAGGTGACAAAGGCGTCCAGGGAACTTTCCAAAACTTTTAACTGTGAATGTTGACAAGCTTATATAGTACACTGGGGAGAGCAGCGGGAGGGGCTGGCTGCTGCCATTCAGCTTTAACATTCACAGGTGAGAACTGAGGTTCATGACTTACCCAAAGTTACACTTCTAGTTAGTGACATAACCAAACTAGAAACCAGGCTCCTATCCAGAGCGTTTTTCATCACCCACCTGGGATCCCAGACCCCTCCTGTGAGTGAAATTCCGCTCTTGGTATACGCTTTCATTCCTAGGTCAGGCCACGCAGGTGAAGATTTGGGAAAGCTTCTCCTGAAACTTTATGCTCCTTCTTCTTTCTCTAAACCAACACTTAGCCCCACTCCTGCGCCCTGCCCCCATATGTTTTCCAAGCATTTGCTTTTAGTTGTTATTTTGGAGCATAATACCCCCCTCTTTGAGGGGTACATATTCCCCTTGCTCTAATTTGTGAAAACTTGAACCCTGGGTGGTTTGGTGGGTGGGATGTGGGCATTAAAATGATATTAACTTTTGGAAAGCTTAAATATGGAAGTGGTGTTAAGAAGTTCAGAATTTGGCCGGGAGCATGTTCAGGGTTGGAGAGACGTCCTTTATTCAATAGATGCATAAACTGAAGTCCATGGTAGGTCTGTTCACCCTGCTGCCAGGGGAAGGGGACTGTGGGGGCACATCTGCCAGCTGGGCAGTGCTCTTTTCATCCAAAGCTTATTACATATGAGAAAGTATTGAACAACTATAACCTACATACTAATTGAAGAACAGACTTCCCTACTCCAGATATAGGAATACATTTATGTACATCAATCCCTCAGAGGAAGGGGGATAGTCAGCCTTGGGCTCAGCTTTTTTTTTTTGGTTCCAGAAAACCAAAAGTTCGTTTGAAAAGTCATCTTTTGAAGCCAGGGGCTTCTTTCGAAACACTTCCTGCTATTTCACAGAACACTTATGAACAGTAGTATTGCTTTATGACAAACGCATGGATTGTAACGGTTACCTTACCATGTGATGATACTCATTCTCCAGGAATTTTCAGTGTAGCTGTGGGTTTCCATGAAGATGATTTTAAACCCCCACCTAGGAGGCTTGTTGACTTTGCATTAGTCTTCATGTAAAATAAAGTGGTATTTAGCTATTAAATTATGATTGGATCCCACTACAGGTAAATAAAATATTTTATGCACCGCTGTATTTTTAAGCTTGAAGGGAAAATGCTGATATTTGGAGACTTGGGAAAGCAAAAACATCAGTAAGAGTGTTCTTCCTGGGTATAACCTCTTCTTTTTTCATTCTTCTTGAACAAACCCATACAGCTAGGAAGGGGACATAGTCCGTCTTTCTCAGAGGGTCTTTTTTTTTTCAATATGTTTTTGTTGCTTTTAAAGAGAGAGGAAGGGAGAGGGAGAAAAAGAAACACATGGATGTGAGAAACGTAGATCAGTTGGTTGCCTTACTCCAGGGACTGAACCAGCAATCCTGGGCATGTGCCCTGGTTGGGAATCGAACCAGCGACCTCTTGGTGTACAGGACGATGCTCAACCAACTGAGCCACACTGGCCAGGGCGACATAGTCAGTCCTTATTGGATTCTGGTACATATCAGCCCGGATGGAATATCCTTGCACTTTTGCCTCTAAAAACAATCAAACAAAAAAACAAACAAACAAAAAAAAACAGCCTTGAGCTTTGCCAGTAAGGAAAGCAGAACTTAAAGATCTCCCAAAGGGATTCCTGGATGTTAGAGACCATTCAGCCCATACACACCAGCAATTAACAAGATTAGAGTTAAACTTATAAGATAATTGGATACTATTAGGGTCACCTTATACATAAGGTTTTCAGTGATGGAGTCTTAATATATAAGGAAACTGGGAGACAAAGATAACTTGGCTTTAACTTAAGGTTTAAAGAGCTACATCATTAACTATGTTTGGTTTGGGTATTTGAGCTACTAGTGAAGCCTAGCTCATACCATTGGAATTAAGTATGAATGATGTAATGAAGGCAAACTGGAAGCCACTTCAAAAAGTTCCCGCCCTGGCCAGTTTGGCTTAGCAGTTAGAGCATCGGCCTGCAGACCAGAGAGTCCCAGGTTCGGTTCCCGCTAAGGGCACGTACCTCGGTTGCAGTTTGTCCTGGGCCCCAGTTGGGGTCGTGTGGGTGGCAACCACTCGATGTGTCTCTCTCACGTGGATGTTTCTCTCTCTCTCCCTCCCCCCCTCCTGCTCTATCTGAGGATAGATGCAAAAATGTCCTCAGGTGAGGATAAAAAAAAAAAAAATTCCCTCGTGGCTAAACATATTTGCCTTACATAGTAACAATGTTAAATCTTAATTAAATATCAAAGGATAGAAATATTCCTTAATTGCAAAATAGTAGGTAGAGCCGGCCACTTGATATGACTAACTTAAGGTGTGGTGTTATTACTAGTTAGTTTTTCTGTTGTTGCTTTAGAGATGGGAAAGGTAAAGAGATTACGTCCAGACTCTCTACTTGAGAGCCTTGGCAAGTGTGATAGGCAGGAGTCGTCCGAATGTTTTTTGTAAATGTGGCCAAACAATTAGTGCTAAACTCTTCAAGTTAAGGAAAATAGTGACTCTTGGGTACAGGCCATACAGATCCTTTCTTATTGCATCAAGTGAATGTGGCTTTAAAATATAGATGCAAGCCCAGCTGGTGTGGCTCAGTGGTTGAACATCGACCCATGCACCAAGAGGTCACCGGTTCAATTCCCGGTCAGGACACATGCCCAGGTTGTGGGCCCAGTCCCCAGTGGGGGACATGCAGGAGGTGGCCATTCGATGTTCTCTCCCATCGATGTTTCTCTCTTTCTCTCTCCCTCTCCCTTTCTCTCTCTCTCTCTAAAAAAAAAAATTAAAAAAAATATAGATGCAGTTTAATACCATTTTTGTGTTAGGCGATTGCTATCTCTTAATTCATACCTGCTTTGAGACTGCTGCTCAACGCATAAATACTTTTGTTCAATACTAGGTTGAACAAAAAGAGGCCTTTAGTTCAAAATAATCCTTATGCCAAGTGACATATTTTTTTTTGGTGGGGGGGTGGCCTATTCTGCCGCCTTTCACTTTTTAGGATTAAAGTTTCTTTATGAAAATCTGAGTAACACCCCTTTGGGCCCTAGAACAAATCAGAAACAATCTACTCTGAAGTTCATGTAAATATTATTAACCAAAACATAAAACACATTCTTGGAAGACATTTTAAATTATATAAACCATACTTAGATTCAGGTGCTGTTGTTTTTATTCCCATTCTAAATTAGAACGTTGACCTTGATTTCCTTGTTCCATCTTGCATATTGCCAATTGCTATACCTAGTGGTCTCTTGTCTTATTTCATAACTTTCTTTTAGTCCTTCATGAGCAAGAATCTAGAATATTGCCTCTGATGCTTTCTTGACCTTCAACGTGTCTATCAGTCAGGGATTATTAATGTTCAAGTTTTTTCTAAATAGGAAGAAGCAGTGCTTTGAGGACTTAACTTAGTCTGTATAGTTATTTGTAGTCTCTGTCTTAAACAGTGAATACTACCGTAACTTTCCTAGGGCTTACTAGTAGCCAATTACTTAATAACTCATTTATAAGGATTTTAAAAATCTTTATCTGACTCCCGTACAATCTTGCCATCTTCAGTCTTATCCAGGCTCAATTGCTTTGCTGAATTACAAACAAAGCCTACAGTCCCACTTTACATCTTTCAATATTCCTTAATTTTTGAGTCCAGAGACAGCTTTGGGTGCCCCCATCAGGACTTGCATTCACTACTGCACAGGCAGGATGGTCAACATGATAACCCATTTGCGTTACACACATTGAAATTCCCTGACAATGATATGCCTGTTGTCTTCCCTCTTTTTTTTTTTTTTAAATGTGACCACTCTTAGTTGTCTCAATTAACACAAGCAAAAAGATGCTCAAGGTAGCAGTTGAGACAGTAGAGCACTGATAAGAAGTACTAAAACTTGACTTTGCTCCCAACCATTTGCCTAATTATTCTGTTGTTTGAATTGGATTGTAAACTTTTAGAGATCCTATAGTCTAAATACAGTGAGATGTGGGAACTTGACCAAGAAAATATAGGTAATCAACGACACTATACAGAGACAGGTCTAATGACTCTGAGAAATGAAAACAGTAAGCTGTTAATAAGTATAGCTGATTTTGGATTCGCCAGTGTCAAAACAGTAATATAAATCCTTGTCGAAATTTGCAAATGTTCTGATCATCCTTATATTAGAGCATATGACTCATATTTTATACCCATTGCAATAATTATCATCTGTTTATGTTATCAATCCAGAATTTTCAGTTATTATACTTCTCTTAATTATGAAACACTGCTTCCAAGGTAGGCACTTTTTGTTTAGCTCCATCATTTTTGTGTGTGTGCATTTTGAAAGATTGTTTCCAAACTGGGCTTTTCTGAAGATAACAACGCTGTCTGATGGTACATGGTTGCAGAGCACTCCCAGGAAAAGCAAGGTAATAGTTACAGATTATTGCCTGGTCTACTCAGTGACATCACTGATCAAACCTGTAAACCATGCATTAGTCTAAAGATGCACTGTTATTTTCAAATATATTTTAGGAGAATTTTTAGCCATTGTTTATGTGTTATCCCATTCTTCCAATTTTCTTAAGCTTTTGATATGGAAATTTCAGTGATACTTATTCTATTTTAAAATGTTCCCGGGACTTCATTTTTATTCTGGTATAATGGGGTCAACACATCAGGAGACCTATAGCCGTTGAAAACAAAGTTTGTTTCGTACAGTTCCCAAGAGGCGGGAGCAGCCGCACCATGCAGGACCTCGTGGGGAAGCAGCAGGGTTGGTCAGGTGGCAGAATGAGTGAGGGGAAAGCATGGGCAAGAGCCTTGATTATGGTTTTTGCAAGAAGGAATGGGCAAGGCAGCATAGACAAGCTGAGCAAACTTAAGTTTGGATAGCTGCAAAGATTTCAGTGGGCTCTGGGCTATAGAATGGTCCCTAGTTGTCTAATAGCTGGCCATGGGGTGACTTAGGGTCAGAGGAGGATAGAGTCCTAGACTGCAGGAGCCTGAAAAGGAGAGGCAGATGGAGGGTATAGACTCTGGAATGGTTGGTTTGCATATCAAAGACATGCTCTCAGCAAGTTGCCATCTCTAAGAAATAGCTAACCCTGGGTAGGTCAGTCCCTCCTCTGGTCCACAAGACCCCAAGAAGTCAAAACTTCATAAAATATAGAAAATAAAAAATGTGATTAATACATATTTCTAGGCATTTATTAAAGTAGATTGAGAGAAAGTACACTTGCAAAGAAGACTTTGAAGGCCTTTGATGTGTAAACCCCAACTAGCATATTCTTAAAATAGTGAGGGTTTCACACTTAAACAACACGTACCTAATAGAGAGTGGTTAAGTCAACAGGTTTAAGTCATATTATGGTTATAGAATCTTCTCTTGGATGGTGAAACAAATGAAGACATAAATGTAGGGAGATTTCTGGAGGACATAACAAGTTCAAGAAAAGAGGGCTGAAGAATTTTATTCAACTATATTTTCAAAAAAAACTTTTTGACTTTTTGCAATTCACCAGAATAGGAATCTGTAATTTCTTCATTCTTCTTTTGAGAGAGATGAACTACATAAAAATAAATGGATAGCAGGGGGTTAGTTTAAGGATCTCTGTTGGTCTTTCTGATAGATGACCTTGCATTCTCTTCTTCCACATTCTTTACATTCACTTCTTTCCAGATATTTGCCTTAAGCATCCCCTGCAATGATTTTTTTTTATTACTTCTTGAAATTAAGCTAAATATATGGATTTTTTTTAGTAGGATTATATGGCGACTCTTCCATCAGACTCATGTGAGGTGCTTAAAATGCAGTTCCGTTAGCATCAAACTGTATCAATAGACTTGGCTTCATCTGACACACATCACCATTCATCTTGATTTATCAAGGGAGAAGTCAATTCTCTCACCTGGTAAATGTGTGGTTGGGCTATCCAAGGCTGGCGAGCAGAACCATAAAGTTTTCAGGGACTGAAGCTTACGTTTCAGCACTCAGCTATTTACTGACCATATTCCACGTCTTTGTGGTCCAATGAAATGCCGCAAGGCCAGCTAGGAAATGTAGGGCTTTAAAAAAAATTGGATACACTGCTTCTCAAATAAAATTCTGTGATGGGAAATGTATTGGAGTAGGCAACTAGCCACCCTCTATGCTCAGCAAATTAGAATTCCCAGAGGTAGGGCCTGGAAATTTGGAATTTCTGATTATATTACAGCCTCATGGGTGTACTGATTTATACTAAAGCTGAGGACAGTTGTTCTGTCATTGACTTACAGAGACAGGGCATGGATCCAGATATTTCTAACATCAAAGGTTTCATTGTTATATTATCTCCCTCTCACTTTACATATGATAAAAAAGAAAATCAGAGAAATAAACAGAATTGTGTGATATCATGTGACTCCTTTTACCTTCATAGTGGTACAGTATGAAACTATGAAATTCAGTGTATATCAACTCTAAACTCAGGTGTTGCTAATTTGATGCACTATCTATTAAACTTCTTTTACTGAGAATAATACAGCCACTCGTTATGGAAAATTGTGCAAGCCAGTGTAGGGAGTGGGGGAGTAGGGACTATGCAAGTAGCAGTACGGTCTATTGTCACTTACATTGCTTTATTGGTCACTATTGTGTAGTTCTTTAAGAAATTATTTTACTTTTAACAATGTCTATAATTCTAGCATGTTCAATATTGAAGTGCAATGCTGGGGCAAGTTTATGATAGCTTGATAAATATAATAGTAGTACAATGAGTCATAGACTTGATGCCTAAAAATAACAAAAGCCGTGAGGCTACAAATTATAGCTTCTTACATATAAAACCCGACACATTACAACGTTTTTACCTATATCAAGCTGTAAAAGTTTTTAATGGAGATACAATTATCCTTTTAGAACCAATGACTGAACTTAAATTTTGACTGAGTCTTTTTTTTTTTTCCCCTATGAAAATGAATGCATTTTTTTATTTGTGGAACTTAAATGTCTAACAGCGTGGAACACATTTTCAGAAGACTAATTTTACTTTTATCAATTTATGATTAATATTTGCAATGTTCGAATGTGCTTAGGCAATGTATAGTTAAGTAAATCAAACCAAATAAGGAATGCAAAAGCAACTGGTCTTCTTGATTTATTCACAGTGTACATTGGAAATTTTGAGAAAAAACACACATTAACAAAAAGAACACTGGCAAGCTCAAACGCTTGTTTATATGCTGAGTATTTTTACAGGGTTTAAAAAGCATGCTCAATTAGCATACAGCTTTTTCTCACTTGTATAACAGATGCATTTCTATCTGCTTATGTACAGCAAAGGGTTAGAACCTGAACTGACTTATGATTTCAGATATGTGCTATTTCAAAAATATATTCCATGGAATTTACTTTACTGCTCCTACCACTGATTCTTCAATTAAGCAAAGTACATAAGGCCTCATCCCTTGAAACTGCTTTTAAACAGCATTTTAATTGAAAGATAGGTAGAAACTTAGAAATTCCTGGCACAGTGTTTGGACTTAGTCTTATTTAATATAGGAATTGAATACACAATAGAAAATTTATCACTTTCTTTATCCTTGGAGAGGGAAAAAGGTATTTAAGAGCTACACAGGAGCCTGGCCGATGTGGCTCAGTGGTTGAGCGTCGACCCATGCACCAAGAGGTCACCAGTTTGATTCCTGGTCGGTCAGGGCAATGCCCAGGTTGTGGGCCAAATCCCCAGTGGGGGACATGCAGGAGGCAGCCAATCAGTGTTCTTTCTCATCGATGTTTCTGTCTCTCTCCCTCTCCCTTACTCTCTCTCTAAAATCAATAAAGAAAAAAATTAAAAGAAAAAAAAAAGAGCTACACAGGAGAACAATGAATCTTTTATAATACCAGCAATAAAGAGCAACCATGGATGTCATCACTTTTATAATTCATGCTGGATCAAAAATTTAGATTCCCCTCTATGTATCTCAATTAATTCAAACCTCATACTCTCTCCAAAATACAAAGATAAACTCAATTAGTATTTCCTAAGCAGAAGACCAAACACCGAAGGGAATCCCTCCTTCCAACATCTTTCAATATGATAAGATTTCACAGAAGTAGAAATCTAATACTTAAATATGAAATCTCTTGGCCAAGTGGGAAACTACAGCTGTTACAGATATTACCCTCCATAGTCAGTCACTACATGTACTGCACATTAAATTAAACCCAGCATTAAATAGGCTTGCACAGTTATGCTGTGAACGAGAGCAGTGATGATGCTAGTGAAAAAGAACTAAGGGGGGAAATGTAAAAACCAGTAGACAGCTGACAAAGAGCTGGGCATTTTCTGACCAGAAGTGGTCATTTTAAACATAGATGTAAAAAGGAAAGTCTATCCTTATTTTCCCTATGTGGAAATAATATGAAACATTTATTTTTTATATCAGACAAGAACAGAGCTAAGTAATCCAACTCTCCTGCAGCATTATACGAATCATCCCTTCACCACAGTGTGAGATTTAAATGCACTGGCACAAGGGGACATGTTATACAAAGTGTAGTAAGATGGCTGCTGCCCGGCTAGTACTTCCAATCCCTACCCAGGTCCTACTGCTCTACTGGGGGACCCAGTAATTGTATTGAAATAAACCATTTCTTAAAAAAAAAAAAAATAAAGCATTTAAAAAGAGAAATCAAAATGGTTACAATATATAGTTACTAAGGTAACCATATATCCAACTCCAAGTTTATCTAGTTAAATGTTATATTTGCTTCCCACTAATAAATCTTTATTTCACTCAAACTGAGCAAAAAATATTCCATACTGAAGTATCTTTTGCCCAATTAATTCAAAGGAAAACACCAAAATGATTAGTAAAGAAAAATGTAAGGTTTAACACACACCTTTTCATTAGTTTTTAAAATATTTTTAAGGTTTAAAAGTGTTTAAACTTTATAATTCCTAGTAGGAAAACACTATCTGAACAAATGTCATAATGGCAAACCACTGTAAAATGTTACAGCTGCATTTGGGGCAGAGGGGTAGGGATTCTCTTCAAAGCACCCAGCTTTCCTCAGGAGAAGGCCAGAGGTACACTGGTGTGTATTATTTTGACATCCATTGGGTGATCCAGGTTGCTTTCCCTTCAGCAAGGGCTTTATATGTCAGAAGGGCATTACGTGTGACCTTCAAATCTGGCTGACAGTTTACTGATGAGATTCAGCCCTTGGGGTTGCTCTGATGTTTTGTGGTATTTGCCGGGTTCTGAGTCACATCCTGGAAGGCTGTGGGCCCTGCATGGCTGCAAGAACCCCTGGATCACTAAGAATGTCATTGATCCCAGGCTTTCCTATCATTCCAGGCATGCTTCCTCCCATTCCAGGCATTGCTCTGGAAACTTACCAGGCATCCCCCTAGGAAAGCCACCTGGAAAAGAGCCATACTGAGCTCCCAATTGTTGTCTGGCCCCTGTTCTTCGGAGCCTTCTTAACCCTTTCCATTCTTTCCGTGATCTCTTGCCCTTCCCGTTTCCGCTCCTACTTCCTCCGATGGTCTCCATTTTCTGAGCCCTTGGTTGAACTTTCAGCACCGCAGTAGCATCTTCATCACAATCCAGTTTACATGCAGGGGCTGCATCTTGGGCCGCTTCTTCCCAATGGCCCAGAAGTCTGTGTGCTTTCCCTCCACACCTGTCAGGCTGAGTGGAAGCAGGATTTATTTCAGTTGGTCTGTCACAGTCTTGGATGGCAGCATTTGGCTTCTGTAACTCGATGAAGACACTGGCCCTCTTGGCATACAGAATGGCCACGCAGGATTCGGCTTGATGGCATCCGTGAACAAATCAGTGGCTTTCTGTGGCTCCCCATCATCTGGGGTGTCAGTGGCAGCCACCGTTTTATCATTTGCCTGATCCGTCATCTCCTCAGTTATGTCTACATTTTCATCTGCCATTTCTCGAGGGGCCTCTGTGTCTGGTTCAATCATACCCTCATTGTCGATTTCTAGATCACTTTCCTCACTTGATATCTCATCTGTCCTTATGTCCTCCTCCTCCTCCTTACTGTGTTTTCTCCTGATTTAGTTTTATGAGTAGCAGGTGGTATTTTACCTCCCATGCTCTCCACCCACTCCCTCAGGAAGCACATTTCTTCCGTATGCAGAGCGCTCAGATCCTACTTACACATTTTCTGGAAGGCCCGAAGCTGGCTCACTCTGCGGGAGTCCATGGGGGGAGCAGCGGGATGTGGCGGGGCCTGGCCGCATTCCAGGCTCCAGCGCTAACTGGGCGTGGCTGTGGGCGTGGCTGTGGGCGTGGCTGCGACCACGTGAAGGGGCTTGACCGGGTCTGGATCTCTCACCTCCAACCACACCAGCTTGTGAGAAGAGCCTCATCTCTGAAGTGCACAGTGAGATTTAAGGATTGTCATAGATGCTTTTAAATGCAGTAATTAAAAATGACATTTTCATCCAATCACCTTGAGCAAGAATATGTAGCTCAGTGATTCTCAGTGGGTGGGAAAAGGTAAGCACTTACACTTGGAAAACTAAGCACCCAATGTCCTATTGCTCTGATTTGCCATTGTGAAATTTATATTTTGAGTTTCAAACAACATTAAGAAACATTTTGATTATTTATCAAATGGGGGCATGAACATAAAATATTGAGACAAACATTAACACACTTAACAAAAACAAAAACAACAGTGATTAAAATCATAAGAGAAAGCATCTCTGGCCAGTGTTTCTGGTAACAGTCAGAATGCAGTACTTTCCATTTCATGAGGGGAAAGTGTCCTGTTGAAAACCTGCATTAGCTATAAAGAGATAAGGCAAAGTATTTAGTGGGATATGTTTCCCCCCTTAACTGGACTATATATTCTTGGAAATATATAACTTATGTTGTCTCAACTCCTTTTCAAAGTTATTAGTGTTAGGTACTCCCAAATATTAGATAGCATTTTAATCTTTTTGCCAACATATCCACCTTAGGATTTATCCATCTGCGGGTGTAAACTGTGCACCTTTAAATCTCTTTAAACCTAGATGACTAGCACTGTGCTCTTTTTCTCCTTTCTCAATGCCAAGATGTGTACTTGTAATAAAGGTTCCTTCTTATGAAGAAGGAAGTAACTCATCTTTTTGAAAGGGTTAAACAATTTAGAGCCCTTTGGAATATGCTGGCAATGTGCCCACAGCAATAGGGGTGAAAGGGCTGTCCCTAATATCGGGGTCACTCAGGTACTCAGCATCGAGACATTTCCCTTAGCTGCCATGGTAAAGCCCTAGGGAACAGAGCAGCAAGGGGGTGACTTCTGTAGTAGGGCTGTGCTGTGCTTAAGGAAAGTCTCTCCTAAGCTAATGGTACTGACTGCCTTGGATCTGTTTGGAAACAGAGACATATGGAGCAGTGTATACCCCAGAAAATATGTGGCTGACATATCAGACAGCACGTTAGATAACCAGCCAGCCTAGGAAATTTGAGTAACTTGATCTTCCTGAGATTTTATTATCTCACGTATAAAATAAGAGAGATTGGACTACATGATATGGGCTGTCGCCTTCCAGTTATAATATTGTCCGCTCAAGCGCTTTGTCAGGAAAGCATGAAAGTATTCTTCCCTCGCCAGTAAGCAACGGCCGCAGGACTGGTCAGAGAAGGGGGTGTCGTGTTAGAGTTCTCCCACTGTCTGAACTACTTCCACAGACCTATTAAGAGGAAGATGAAGATCTCCTGGGTTCTGCTGAGTTTCCATATTTCTGTGAGCTTTCATTCTTAACATACACACACCACACAAAACGAAACTTATGCAACCGTCTTTGTAGTTAGTAACTGTGACTTTCTTCTCCACCCAGTCCTCTCCTGTCATGGACACAGCTCAGGAGCATTCAGCACGGCAAGAATGGCCTGCATTTTATTTATGTATTTGTGGAAAGTAGAATCCCAGAACAATAAAGATTTTTTTTTTGCACTAAACTGAACCTGATTATTTTATTCTTCCATTATTCCATGAAGCAGTATCTAAAATTGTATGATGGCGTAGTAGAATTTGAAGGAGAAACATTAATTTGGGGGTGGCTTTGCATTTGTTACTATCAATAACATGTAGATAAAGCATGCTTTTCATCATGTGTTTTATTAGGAAGATGACCCCTCCTAGTGTGTTTTATCATTGGGCAGAGCTATAAATCTTAGATTACACTGATTGCCACTCATGTTTCCTTAGCCCTCTACTCAGTAACTTGACTGATTGAAGGTATAAGCTTTACAAGTCAAGGCAACTGCAAGATCATTCAGAATGGCTGGCATCATATTTCCATAGGCGCGTGGGAGTCAGGAGAACCGGGTTCAAGGTCCATCTTTACTCATTGCTACTAGAATCCTCGTCAAGCAGCTCTTTGCGTGTTTTTTCATCTGTCAGATGAAAATCCTTCCTATGTCCAATATTTGTGACATGCTTCTTCATGAATAGTAGAGTGAGAACTTTTCTTTGATCCATTATGGGAAGCTGGATAAAATGTTTTTTTGTTTGTTTTGTTTTTAAGCAGAACAAACACACATTAGAGCCCTGGCCAGGTAGCTTCAGTTGGTTAGAGCATCGTCCCAATATGCTAAGGTTGTGGGTTCAGTCCCAGTCAAGCATATACAAGAAGCAACCAATGAATGCCTAAATAAGTGGAACAACAATCGATGTTTCTTCCTCTCTCCTCTTCTCTCCCTCTCTCCCTTTCTCTCTTTCTCTCTAAAACCAATAAAGAATAGCACGATATCAAATAGTAAGAGCATGTTTTGCAAAGTCCTATGTGATATGTTCAGCAGTAGATGTTTTCCCAAAGTTTTCAATCTGTTAAATTATTTAAAAAGTAGAATATTTGCCCTGGCCAGTTTGGCTCAGTGGTTAGAGCATCAGCCCGCAGACCAGAGAGTCCTGGGTTCGGTTCCCGCTAAGGGCACGTACCTCGGTTGCAGTTTGTCCCCACCCCGGTTGGGGTCGTGTGGGTGGCAACCACTCGATGTGTCTCTCTCACATCGATGTTTCTCTCTCACATCGATGTTTCTCTCTCTCTCTTCCTCCCTCTCTCCCTCCCGCTCTATCTGAAAATAAATGCAAAAATGTCCTCGGGTGAGGATAAAAAAATAAAAAATAAAAATAAAATAAAAATAAATAAAAAATAAATAAAAAGTACAATATTTGACAAACTCTATCATCGATCCTTCTTTTAACAGCACAACCATCGTGCCACTTTTTGTTCTAACGTAGCAGGTTTGCATGTGCCTGCCTTCTTAGAAGACCGCAACCTTGCAGATCGAATCAAAAGCGTGTAGAGATGTGAAGGAAAGATGAGTGAAGGACATGTGCTTCTTTATCTCATGTCCAGTCCTTATCTTTCTGGCTAGCATTTAACCCACTCTACTTATCTTCTTCCTGAAAGCTTCATTTTCATCTGTTCTTGTCTCTTCTTCCTGTACTCCAAGCTTTCTTTTTTTCCTTCAGTGCCTCTCTTCTCTTAGACCAAGGGGAGAGGAAAGGGATGGACTCTGTAGCTTTAAGTACTGTCATCTTGGTGGTTGTGGAGCACGTGTTGTGCACACGCAGAACAAAAACTAGTTCCTTGTGTTCTCAGACCACATGATCAACCCCTTCTGCTTTGTGAGTCAGCTCTGTGTGTATGCCCTTAATCTCGCCAGTTTATGTTGTTATGGAATGGGAGATATATGTTTATATCATTATTCTTAGGGTCAAAGGGATTATATCTAAATAGAGACCCTGTCTAAATTAAGAGTTTTTAACCTCTTATTGTATTTATTTCTAGGGCAGGAGCGGTTTGGCAACATGACCCGAGTCTACTATAAAGAAGCTGTTGGTGCTTTTGTAGTCTTTGATCTATCAAGAGGTTCCACGTTTGAGGCTGTCTTAAAATGGAAAAGTGATCTGGATAGTAAAGTCCATCTTCCAAGTGGCGGCCCTATTCCTGCTGTTCTCTTAGCTAATAAATGTGACCAGAAGAAGGAAGGGGGCCAGAATCCCTCCCAGATGGACCAGTTCTGCAAAGAGCATGGCTTCACTGGATGGTTTGAGACCTCCGCAAAGGTGAGATCTGCTTTGCCTGTGTATCTGCTCTGCAGTTAGCTTGTAAATGTAAAGCATTTGGATGGATTTATGTGAGGGGTTGTTGGAAGCCTCGGAAAAGTGCAGCAGAGCGTGGATATGTCACAGCTTCTTCCAGTCAGTAGCAACTATGCTTTCGAAGTCATTTACTGGGGAGATGAATAGAAGGATAGATTTCACATTAAAATAAAAATGAGCTATTATTTAGAGCAAATAACAAACGCTATTTTCTGTGAGTTTGGGCTTCATGGACCTAGAGTTTATGGGGTGAAGCACAAGCAATTTTTACTTTTACAGAAGGCTTAATGAAACATAGGGCCATGTCCCTGGTGAAGGTGCAGTCCATGTGCGAGGCTAACAAAAGCACTGAAACATTTGGGTGATGTTTGAAGAGTTTTATATTAACTGTGTATGAAAGAATTGAACAAGAGGATAGTATCAATATTTGTGACATGCTTCTTCATGAATAGTAGAGTGAGAATTTTTATTTGATCCATTATGGGAAGCTGGATAAAATGTTTTTTTGTTTGTTTGTTTTGTTTTTAAGCAGAACAAACACACATAGAGCCCTGGCCAGGTAGCTCAATTGGTTAGAGCATCGTCCCAATATGCTAAGGTTGTGGGTTCAGTCCCCAGTCAGGGCATTTACAAGAAGCAACCAATGAATGCCTAAATAAGAGGAACAACAATCAATGTTTCTCCTCTCCTCTCCTCTCCTCTCCTCTCCTCTCCTCTCCTCTCCTCTCCTCTCCTCTCCTCTCCTCTCCTCTCCTCTCCTCTCCTCTCCTCTCCTCTCCTCTCCTCTCCTCTCCTCTCCTCTCCTCTCCTCTCCTCTCCTCTCCCCTCCCCTCCCCTCCCCTCCCCTCCCCTCCCCTCCCCTCCCCTCCTCTCCTCTCCCTTCCTCTCTTTCTCTCTAAAACCAATAAATAAAATTTAAAAACACACACACATCAGTTGGGTGTTGAAAATCTTAACAGCCTAGTTATGCAAGAAAACAAAGGTGAAAATCACAAGTACAAAATATTGGAGGGTGGAGGGTGGAAGGTGCTTGTTTCTGTGTGTTGGAAGTTTCACTTTAGAGGTCAAATAACAATCAGACTTATGTAAGAATGATGAAATGTTTGCGAAATTCTGTGATGACAATCTCCAAACCATAAATTTGGTGTAATCCTAACACAGTTCCAGAGTTTAGTATGTCTTCCATCAATTTCTTGTTTGTATATTTTTTTAAAATATTGCTCCTCCTAATCACCTACATACTACAGGTTGTTTTAGCTGTACCAGGAAGCCACCCTAAAAGTGGAACATAAGCTGGTGCCACCTGTGCTCAGAATAATACAAGCAGTGGTGTGAGAGACTGCACAGAAGGGCTGCTCTGAAAACAGAGTGATGGCGGAGTCATTGGGAAAGATAGTGTCCACTGGAGGCAGAAGCCTTTACTGCCAAGCTAAAGACTTTGTTTAAATCAATATATTCCAGCGTCTTAAAGTTTAATGTCATATATAGAAAGTAGTGGCAGAAGAGATGAAGCCCGGAGAAGACACTGCATGAGCATTGCCAGACAGGAAGTAAGAAATCACAGGAGGGAAGGCTGCTCACAGAGGGACCTGCTCCGGAGGCCAGGCCCTCTGTCTCCTCTGGCAGGTGGTTCAGGTGGTTTGCTTACCTCCAACATTGTTGGAGAAAATTGATGGTATGTGTGAATGTTTAATACAGCACATGAGTTGTGGAGGAGATGTACATATTGCAGATAAAATTTCCTATTAGGTTTTATTTGAATTAACCATTCAAGCCAGTCAGAGAAAGACTAGTATCTCATGATCTCACTTATTTGTGGAATATAATGAACAAAATAAGCTGATGAACAAAATAGATCCAGAGACAGGAAGTAGAGAACAGACTGACAAACCTCAGAGGGAAGTGGGGGTGGGAAGGGTGGGAAGAGATATACCAAAGAACTTCTATGCATATATGCACAACCAATGGACCAATGGACGTAGACAACAGTGTGGTGAAGGTGGGGGTGGGGCAGGGGGCGGGAGTGGGGAGAAGGGTGTCAATGGGGAAAAAAAAGGAGGGACATTTGTAATACTTTCAACAATAAAGATACATTAAAAAACAAAAAGCACAAATAATAAATCCAAATTTGTCTGCAGAATCTAGATGGAAGATTTGTAAATAATTGAGTCATATGGCCTGTAGTTTGAGACTGTAAGTCATCAATTTTGTTATATGTATTTATAGATAGCATCATGTAGAGGGATGAGGAGGATAACATTGGTTAAGAGTAAAAGTTTCAGGTATGTTCTGTGCTTTCTCACAGATGTGTGAGGAACACCTTCTGCAGCATTTCCTTAGTAGTATACCTGGAGGGTTCCACATGAAAAACAGTAATGTAAAATTTAGGTTAAAAAATTTTTTTTTTACAATTTATTATTTATTTTATTATCTTTATTGTTGAGAGTATTACAGATGTCCCCCCCCCTTTAACTCCCCCTTTCCCCCCTCCACCTGGCTTTCACCCTGCCCCAAGGCCTTCACCATCCTGCTGTCTGTATCCATGGGGAGTGCATATATGCATAGACATTCTTTGGTTAATCTTTCCCTCCCCACCCTACCCCCCTTTCCCTCGGAGATTCCTCAGTCTGTTCCATGTTTCCATGCCTCTGGTTCTATTTTATTCATGAGTTTATTGTGTTCATTAGATTCCACATATAAGTGAGATCATGTGATATTTATCTTTCTCTGACTGGCTTCTTTTGCACCCCTAGGTTAAAAATTTTATCAATATCCAGTGTCACTAACACCTACACTTCTGAGCTGGCCAGCAGCTACCTTCAAATCTGGTTTCTGTTTGATTTCCAGTGATCTGAATTCTAATAGGAACATAGCCAAAAGACAGTTTTGAATTAATGAATTTCATCTTCTTACCTCTATGGTGTATAATACCTTCCCAATATGAAAATGTGTGATTAGTTACAGTACAACATGGAGATTTTTTGTTAATTGCTACTAAATGCAGTTAGAGAACATTATAATTACTTGATATACTGGGGATGGTGGGAACTGAATGACATTTGGACATTCAAAGACCAATACTTTAATTAAAATTAACACATCTTGGGAATGGAGGTAAAAAAAAAAGCTGGTGTTGATGCTAGAAAAGATATGTTAATAAATAGCACAGGTCTTGTGGATTTCTCACTGTCTGAGAAAGGAATAACAAATAAGGGAGAGGACAAGAATGCACCTCGAGGTATTGGATTGGAATTGGAGAGATCAGTATGAACATACTGTTATATGCATACATATATACTCTGTGTGTATATTTCTGTGTTTGTGTGTGTGTGTATACACATATACATGCATGCACACATACGCACACACTGTACATGTATAAACAGAGAGGTAAACATAGAAATAGGTATCAGTGTGTGTAGGGACACACACATGCATTTACTGGGTCTGTCTGCTGAGAGGGCTTAGAGGCCATGACACCACAGGGCCAGTGAGCTGACTGAGTCCTCATTAGTTTTAAATACTATTGTTCTCCAAAAAAAGAACCAGGGTTTCCTGGAGAAATAATTAATCTCAGGACTGTGGGACGAGGAAAGGAAAGACGTGCCTGAGATATTCAGTGGTGCCAGAAAGTAAGGAACACTTACAAAGTGTGATGCAGACATGCCAAAAAGGAAGAAAGAAAGAAAAAAAGACATAGGAGCCTACCTATAGAAGCTCCAGAATCTAAGACAATATGAGCAACCAAGTAAATAATATTGGAATGGATTTAATCCATAGAATAAAATAATAATCCGCGACATGAATAAAATGAATAAATGAGTGGGAAAGAAGAGAAAGTTCTTCCTAACTAGAATTACAGCTAATAAATGTAGAAGGAATGCTGGAAATAAAAAATCACCGTTAAACACCACAGTAATAATTGTTGTAGGGAAGAACTGATTGACGCTAAAATTAATGGGAAAAAGTATGATGAAAAATAGAATCGTTGCGTATTTTACTTACTAAGCACAGTGGGAAGAAGACTAACTTTTTCAGTGGAGGAAACCTGGCAGATAGGACTTTAAGCAAGTGTGCCCCATGCCCTGGAAAGGACACATCACTCATGCCTTATTCCTGTCCTAAATGCGTAGCTTGAATTTAATGACAAGGAAGCATCAGGCAGACCCAAATTAAGGGATGTCATCTGGCCTTAGTTCATGAAACTAAGGAGACTGAGGAACTGTTCCAGATTAAAGGAGACAAGAGACATGACCAGGAAATTCACCTTCTCGTCTGGGTCAGAAATAGGATGTTGAGACAGTCTATGTAATTTCAATAAGGTTGATAGATTAATGCTGACAATAATATTATCTAATTTCCTGATTTTGATAGTTGAACTCCAGTTATCTAAGATGTTAACATTTGAGGAATGTGGATGAAGGGTGTATAGGAATTCTTACTATTCTTGCAATGCTTTGTACATAAAATTACTTTAAAATATTAAGTAAAAGATTTTAAAAGTCATTGATTTGCTATGTGTTACTTATTGTGTATTTGATGACAACTTATAAATCTGTTGCACAAATGCAGTAGCTAGTGATTCCTTCGGGTAATCTTCATGGACATCACACCTGCAACATTGTTTCCGGTTAGTTTGCGTGTGACAACTAAAAGTAGTAATTCATACTAATAATGTAGGAACGGGGCATGAGAACGATACAAATCAACTAAAGTGAAACATAGTTAAGTCAGGAGCCTGCTACATGTTGCCAGACACAGAACTGGGCTGAGCAGAGGTGCCGCAGACCAGAAAGAGCCTCCGGACAAAGAAAATTCCTGCAGAGATTGATTACAGCTTCTCACCCAGGCATGACCGTTTACCAATACCATAAAAGGCAATTCCTGCAAAGACTGATTACAGCTTCTCACCCAGGCATGACGGTTTACCAATACCATAAAAGACAAACACCAAGCCACAAAATACACCTTGTAATGGTTAAAGTCAATCCCAACTGTTTTTCCACTCCCTATTTCCCCATACCAGCAATTTTTCATAGAAATTTCAAACGGATAGAAGCTCAGCCTCTAGAGATGGTTGGTTCTCTCTTCCTTCTCTCATGAGGAGAGTCCTACTCTGTGGAGCGGCTTTTCCTGCTTGTCATCTCTGCTCAATGAAACCTGCTTCTCCACTTTCACTTCTTGTCTGACTCCTGGTATCACTCAGAGACGGGGGAGCAATGTGATGGGTTTATCCTATTTTAATGTGGTGTGAGCCCTTTGACATTTTTCTTCATAATGTGTCCTGAATACTTGAATTAAATGTTCAAGGGCAGGGATATTTTTCATTTCAGTGCTTCCATTTATGTGGCAACCCAGAGCAGGGTGAAGATTTAATAGCAACCATCAAAAGAGTTCCTTGAACCTCAGTGGCAAAAAGTTTAGCACAGGAACATGAAAAGGGTGATCCTTTGTAGAAAGAAGAGGGTTCCATAGCCATATTACTCAGTAGCATTGAACTCTTGGCAGACACCTTCGTACTGAGATAATAGCTGGTGTACTTATAATGCCCCCTCTGAGGGAGTTTCCTAGTTCTCATGGATGTTCTTAATGCTTTGGTCTAAGAATTAATCCTCCGAATTGACCCTGTTCCTTATTTCTGCTTTGCAGGACAACATAAACATAGATGAAGCAGCCCGGTTCCTGGTGCAGAACATCCTTGTGCAACAGCAAAGCTTTCCTAATGAAGACAACGATGTGGACAAAATTAAACTGGAGCAGACGGCCTTGCCAGCAGAGAGCAAATCCCAGTGTTGCTGACACGGTTCTGGCTTCTCGCTCATGTCTGTGAGATGCAGCCTGACTTGATTTCTCCACGTGGAGCAAATCCTGAGAACGGATGAAGGTGGTGGATGAACTCTCTGGGACTGCTCCCAGGGCTGTGCTTTAACATGACAGTGATGGGCCCTGGGAGCCTTAGCTGGAATGGGGCATCGGTGTGGGTGGTGGCTCTACACCTTCGAGCGGACACTTAGGCTTCTGTTGTTGCTGCTGCTGCCATCGTATCCAGGATAATGTTTACATCCCTCTTAACACCTTTTGAAATGACAGTGCTCAGGATTTGGTAAGAGTTTCAAGTTGTAGCTCTTAGTGTAAGCACCCGGGAGGTAATCAGACTTTCCCAGCAGCCGTACAGTAATTGTGTAAGTCTGTAATTTTGTGTTCCATCTTCAGTTTTGAGGGAGGCTTTCAGACTGTTAGCCACAGAAGCCACGTTTCTGTTCAGCAGTTGTTTTTTTCCTCAAAACTTCTCTGTAACTGGAGCTTGTTTTTTTTTCAAATCTGTAATAGTCACGGCCAAGGAGAAAATTGATTTCAAAGCACATGCGATTGTATCCGAGATTCTGTAGTATGACTTGTGAAGGAAACTAGGTCATGTGTGGTTTTATATCAAGTTTCGGGCATTTAAAGTATAATAAATGAGAAACTTAAGTCTGGCTCACAATGTTTGTATTACCATTCAACCCAATTAAGAACAGAACAAATATTTTGACTAAAATCTTTGTTTTGAATTAATGTAGTTCCGCTAAGGTAATATGAGGTATCCTTTTATGCCTTAGAAAACTTTGTCTGTCACTTTTACTTTTATTGTTAAAGAACTTAATGATATGTAAAAGTTCCAACTTCTCTCTTTCAAAGGAATATTTAAAGGTGTTTGTGACATAATCCAAAGCTAATGTGAAATGAGGCATTGACCAAGTTGTCTTATACATTATGAATTTGGATAGGAAAGATCCATGCATTTGTTAATGCAAAAAAAAAAAACAAAAAAACACAGATTTGCATTTGCTCTGACTGGTGTGTTCTGGGAACAAATAGTAGTCATGGTCCACAAAATGTAGCTAAATCTTTCATTAAAACTAAGCTTTGCCTGGGAATCACACATATGTTTATATGTGATGTATTTAAGTAAATAAACTCTTCGACCTTTTTTGACATGTATTCTACATAGAATCAGATTTTTCTGAGGTTAAAGAATAGAAAGAAGACCTTGATTTAAGTATCACTTATCATTTAAGTAACATAACACCTTTTAATTTTTTAAATATTGTATTAAATCTTGCTTTCTAAGAAATATATGTGTCATATTCTAAGATTTTTTTTTCTAGTCTAGGTACAAAGTATAACTTTTTAAACTTATAAAAATTTTCTGAAATCCAATAGTATAAGTAATATAAAATGTTGGTGCCAAACCAAAAATGTTAGAAATATAAAGCTGAAGGAGACTAAAGTCTGCTTGGAATTTTAATATATGTATTGATTGTTTACATTGACTTAGCAGCGAATAAAAAAATCAGACGTATTTACACAATGAAATACTATGCAGCTATAAGAAAGAAAGATCTCTTACCCTTTGAGACAACACGGAGGGACCCGGACAGTATTATGCTGAGTGAAATAAGCCAGTCAGAAAAAGAAAAGTACCACATGATCTCACTTATTTATGGTTTATTCTGAACAAAATAAGCTGTTGATTAAAGTAGATCCAGAGTCATGGAAGTAGGGAACAGACTGACAAACCTCAGAGGGATGGGAGGATGGGGGAGATGGGAAGAGATAAACCAAAGAACTTATATGCATATATACACAACCAATAGACACAGACATTAGTTTGGGGAAAGCAGGAGGGAGGTGGGAGCGGGGAGGAGGGGGTCAATGGGAAAAAAAGGAGGACTTCTGTAATACTTTAAACAATAAAAAAAATTTTTTTTAAATCAGAAGTATTACACTTTCTTTGCCCATCTTTACCACATTAGTTATCTTCTCTTCAAGGATACTTTTAAGGATTGACAGTACCTTAAATAATTGTTTTTTAGCAATCACTGAGAGTTCTGTATGTCAGTGTATTCTATTTATAATTCCTGATACTTTGGAAGTAAAACTGAGTAACTCTGCTTTACTCTTAGACTCTCTCACTAGAATTTGTTTTTGTAACTTGAAGGTGAAATTTGAATTTAGGGTAAACAACATAAATAGCTAAAGGAAAGAAGAAAACACTTTGTCTTATTCACTTAATTGCTTAATGAAAATCCTTCGGCCCCGTTTCAGATTTATTAAAATAGTTTTCTGGGGATGGGGTTCAGAAATCTGCTTTAAAAAAATCTAGTGATATTAATTTTGAAATCCCCTATAGTAAGTAGCAATAAAGTGTTATTCAATTTGAAATCTATGATATTACTCAAGACATGAACATTCTTAAAATATAGCACTTTATTGTCATGTAGAAATCAGCATTATTAAAAAATCTTTAAACAATAAATAATGAGGATAAACTTGTTTTCATCCACTGAAGACAATGGAAGTTTGAGGGTTCTGCCAGGCTGGACTAGTCTACGAGTCATGTCACTACAACTGGTAGCCATTGGAGGAAAGTAACCCAACTCTCTCTTGCCTGTACCCCCAAATGATACAACCTAGAAATTAACAACTTAAATGTAAAAGCAAGAAATAAAACTACAGAAACTTTAGCATTGTGAAAATAGGACAACAGTCCCAAAATGGAGTCATTTATGCTAAGCCCCGCATCACCAAAACCAAAATGTAATTGTGCTTTCGGTTTCTCCCAGAAATGGAATCTTACACCAGTTGACCAGGAACCACCTGATCAGCCACCAGGCAGGCAATCTCCTTGACCGACCCTTGCCATGTCCTAAAGGAAAGTACCCTTCCCACAGCCAGTGTACCTTTTATTATTATAAGTGTCTTGGTTGGCTCCCTCCACTTTTGAAAGTCATTTTCTGCAGCATCTCAGAATGCCTTTCATTCTGGTAGATGGGTTGCTGGCAGATTCATATATTGTTGAATAAAGCCAATTATATTTTTATTTTTATTTTATTTATTTATTTATTTATTTTTGGTCTGTGACCCTAGTGGGAACCGAACCCGGGACTCTCTGGTCCACAGGCCAACCAACACTCCAACCGCTGAGCCAAACCAGCCAGGGCACTAGTTGTATTTTTAAGATATATCTAGTTGAGTTCTGTTTTTTTAATAGCATGAATAGAAAAAAAAATTAATATTGGATCAAGAAAATTATGTTTGCACCTTCAAATGCTGAAAGCCGAAGAGGAAAAAAATCGATACATTTGGGTACATGAATATATCTTGTAGAACAAGACAATATAAGCAAAATAACAAGCAACAAACAAAAAATATTTGCAATGCATTTCATTCAGTGAGGGCTAATAAGCAGGATAGTAAAAACTGTAAGACAATGAGTAAAAATGGGCAAAGAATGTAAAACTAGCATTCTACAAAAGAGGCGATTCATGTGTCAAATCTTAATAACCAGTAGGCATAAAGAAATAAAGCAAAGTGTTATCAGGTTCACAAAGAAATGTTTGGCTTTGGTTGTATCCCTGATGGTGAGCATACCAGAAAATAGGTGTTCATACTCTGCCGAGCAGATTTGTTTTGATAGCTTCCTCCAAGTTTCCCTCCTGTGCTGCTGTTCACTTTACACTCCTAGACCATGTCTTGCAGAGAAGTGGAATTGCTATTGTTGGGAAAATATAATAAAAAACCAAATCTCCTCCTGACTCAGAAAACCTCTCCACAAAGGTAGAAGAGAGGGAAAGCAGAGTTATCACTGAGAAAGCATGAGACCAGAACGTTAGCATCATAGGCCATCCTCAGAGAGATTGCAAAGACCCTTCAGTAGGAGAGATTGCAAAGACCCTTCAGTACCCCAGCGGATACAACTCCTTCCATGCCTATTCTCAAGGTAAACAATAGCCCTCAGGTAAAAGGACTTGCCAGCAGCCATTTGTCACACACAGTTCATCCTACACTCACTTGATAATTGGTGACTATCTGTGTTAGCTAATTGGCTTTATCCAAAGAAAAAAGAAACTTCTATCTTTAGGGCATGAGGTAGTTTTGCAAGTTGATGGGAGGCTCCCCTCAAAGTTATGCTCCTCCCCTTCCAAGACACTGGGAAATAAGGGTCCCATCTCCCTTGATAATTACATTTCCAAGAGATGGCTTCAAGGTCCTTGAGAAAGCTGGCAGAGGCTTATTTAGCTTTTTAAATGATTTACATATATATCAAAGAGAGAAAAACCTGGTTTCAAAGTAAATGCTCTCCAAAAAGGTAGGGAGGTGGCAGGGGTGGGTCAAGTCTCTTCCCTTAATTTCAACAGGGAGAATTAAGCCTCGTTTTTCATTTGTATTTGCCCTTACTATCAACCCAGGGTAAACATGTGCTTATGTGTGCACGGGAGAGTATAGAGAAGCCTCTTCACTGCAGCATTGCTTAGATGTGCAAAAAACACTTTAGATTCAGTAAACTGTGACTAGAAATCACTATCTGTTAGTTCACATTTGAATGTCATTTCGGTTAGTTCAGGCAGACCCAGGGGAAGATTCTGAGCCTGAAAATCTACCTCCGTAAGCAGAGAGCAGGTAAGGGCCAAAGACAGAAGCTGGCCACGCCAGGCAGCTCATTAATACAGTTTATTACGGGAAACTTACATACAGGGGCATCTTGGGCAACTGAAAGACAGAAGAGACTCCCATGCCACTTGAAGGCACCAACAGAAACTATATAAAGGGGAACATGGTCACATGTTTGACCCGGTCAGGACAAGGCCCTGTTCCAAGAGGCAGCACATGGCAGGAGGCAGCGGAGTGGCGCTGATTCATGTCAGAATGAACATCATTACCATCAGTCTGACTGGCTGCAGGAAGCCACCTCCCTATTTTGGCTCTGGTCCAGCTCCTGGGTCAGGCAAAGGTCAGGTCTTGGACCAGTGGGTCCTCCACAGTTTGGAAGCTTTTGTTCAATATTTGGTCAGAGTGAATTGGTGGTATGACGTTGAGCTGGTTTGTCTCTCAGGTTGTTGGATTGGACCTCGGATCCCGGAGCGAAGTTAAATGCCAACACGTTTCTGTGGATTGACAAAACACATTTTCCATCTAGTCCACTGAGAGTCACGGTGCGCTTGGAGTTAGACCTGTGTTCTGGGGATGGCTTTCAGCAGAAACTGCTAGCTTTGTCATTTTGAGCAAGTCGGTAAAAAAAATGTGCTAACCATCCTTTCCCTGTTCACCAGGAAGGACTGCTCTCCCAAATCAATGAGCATAGTGAGCATAGTGAAGGAGAGGAAAGCTTTTTTAAAACTAAAATTGTGTTATTATTATTGATCATTCTGCTTCTAGTAATTGTGTATTTTCTTGTTCATCGTGGAAACTATTTTGTTACACTTTTCTGAGGTCCAAAGCTGATCATTGTTTTAGATAGGGGTGTTTCTGCCTGTTTTGTTCTTAAAGGCCTCTGAAGTTAACAGATCTTTAGCTGGAACATAAACCATGGCAGACACGTTAGGGAGAGAAGAGAGAAATAGAATCATGGAGGCAGAAAATAAAAAGTTAAGGTGACAATTTCAAGCATTTAAACCTGTAACGAAACCTCCTTTCCTTCTGTCTCATTTCAGCCCATCCAGGACCTATGTTTTGTAGAGCCCACCTCCAATTTACTGTTCGTCAGCCCCTATGTCCTCAGTTTCTCTCCACAGCCAGCTTATATTTTATGGTTTGTCATTATAAACACACCTTTGCAAATACAGTGCCCCCCTTATCCGTGGTTTTGCTTTTCATGGTTTCAGTTACCCACAGTCAACTGCAATCTGAAAATAATAAATTCTTCCAACCGTCAACATTATCTGCTCCTAATGTCCCACCATTGCCATTGCCACGGCTCCACGATCCGTGACCACCCGAAGCAAACGATTCTCCTCCTGATCTGTGGTCCAAAGGTCGACAGTAGCCTAACACTACACCGCAATGCCTACATCAGTCACCGCACTTCCTCTTATCACGTAGGCACTTTATTATCTCACATCATCACTGAGTACAGTTCAATAAGATATTTTGAGAGAGACCACATTCACACAACTTTTATTACAGAATATGTTACAATTATTCTATATTATTATTATTGTTAATCTCTTAACATAATGCATTTATAAATTAAACTTTATCATAGGTATGTATGTACAAGAAAAAAAAAACCCAGTGTGTATAGGGTTCAGTACTATCTGTGGTTTCGGGCATCCACTTAGAAAGTAGTCCTCGTGGAAAAGGGGCGACTAACTGTAGCATTACTTCCTTACTTCTATTTCCTTATGCATTTCTCCTGGAACTGCATATATGTGGAATTACATAGTAAATACTCATCTTTTGCTTCTTTCACTAAACCTAATGTTTCTATGATTTATCTATGCATGTATCTATACTTCATTCCTTTTTATTTCTGAATGGTATTACTGAAGTTATCATATTTTGTTTGTTCTCCTATTGATGGACATTTAGGTTATTTCCAATTTTTGCTATTATGAATAAAACTACTCTGTACTTTCTTTTACACGTATTTTTGTGACCATGTGTTTTCATTTCTTTTAGGTAAATACCTAATTCTGGAATTGCTGGATATTAAGTTAGATGTGTGTTTAACTTTATAAGAAACTTCCAAATAGTTTCCCAAAATCATTCCCCATTGTCAGTGACTTAGAATTACTGTTGCTTGGCCTCCTCTCAATATTCAATATTTGTATTGGTTTGTTTTTGCTTCATAATAAACGCCTACATAACTTAGAGCCATAAAATAACACTGCTCTAGCCAGCTTATTAGAACTGGATGGCCTAGGATGGCCTCACTTGTGTACTTGGTGGTTACCTCATTGTCAGCTGAGGTGACAGGCACTGCTTGGCCTTGCGTGCTTCCAAGTCTAGAGAGGAGTCATCTATATGGCAGCTGGCTTACAAAATCAGCAAGAGAAAGCAAGCTCCAATACACTTTCACTTTCCAATCCTCTGCTTGGTTCATGTTTGCTAATGTCCCAAGAGCCAGAGAAGGTCTCATGGCCAAGAACATATTTAGTGGGTGAAGAAATGGACTCCACCTTTAATGGGAAGAACTGAAAGGTCACATTGGAAAGAAGTACTGCTATAGGGATAAAAAGTATTTGAGGCGTTTTTGCCATCTACCACAATCTGCCCATTGGCCACAAATCATTTTTATTCTCTTCACATGAAAAATATAATCATTCTCATTCCAGAACTCCCAAAGCTTCATTTCAATGATGGCATCAGACTCAGAGTTGAGGATCTTGATCTAATCAGATCCAAATGCAGATGAGGTGTCAAGAACTATAGTAATCAAGGGTTAGCCAGGGAAGCAGAGCTAACATGAGTGTTACTGAAACAAAGAATTTACTATAGAAATTAAACCTTACATAAAAGTGAGACTGGATGGAATCAATGGACAGGTTTCAGAAGGATCAGAAGAAGCGTCACTAATGAGTCTGGTGCAGGTAGACAAGTTAGAGCTTGCAAGGACTTCTGAGAAACAGGCACATCCAGCCACTGCAGGAAGACCAAGAAGAGGAAGTTCATGGCAAGCTCTGTGGAAAACTGTTGCCTTTATGTAGCTACCATTTTTGTGGGTCCACAGTCAAGTATCTGATGGTAGATTTGGGACTACTACTGTTGATCAGCTGGACGAAAACTTGGACACTCTGGCTCTGGCAAAATAAGATCATACTGTGACCCAGTGGATGCAGCTGAATCACTGGTACTGAACCTGACACCAATGAACTTTTGACAGTAGTGACCACTGCTTTACTCATACGCTTTAAATCATGCACAAGTAACTCTTTTGGACACATCTAAAACAGACAATGAAATTCTGGGAAATGTAGTCCTCAGTTTAACCAGGTTGATATAGAATAATCCAATATATTATTTATAGTTTTATTTTTTTTAATGTCAGCATTATAGAAGATCTGTATCTACTCATTTTATCTCATTGGGTTTTAACTTACACTACCCTAATGACTGTGCTTATTGGCCATTTATATACTTTAATTTGTGAATGTCAAAACTGTATGCCAATTTTTATTGTTTGTTATCTTTTATTATTGAATTTTAAAAATTCTTTATATATTTTAAATAAAACTCTTTTGTTGCATAAATATATTGCAATGCATTTATCCTATTAAGGCTTGTCTTTTAATTTTTCTTAATAATGACTATTTTTGAACAGAAGTTTTTAATTGGAATGAAATTTAGTTTATCACATTTTTATTATGGTTAGTTATTTCTGTGCTCTAAAAAGTCTTTGACTACCTAAAGGTTGCAAAGATATTGGCCAATATTCTCTTTAAGAAACCTTTTAGATTGAATTTATTGTTTAGATCTACATTCCATCTTGAGTTCATTTTTGTATATGGAGTGATGTATTGGTCAAGTTACAGTATTTTCTGTGTAGATATCCAGTTCTTCTGGTACTATATGTTGAAAAACACATACAATCTTTTCTGTCCACATTAAGTTTAATTGATACGTTTTTAAAAATAAATTTACCACATTTCCTTGTATACATATCTATTTCTGGAGTTCCTATTTTGATTAATTAATCTATTTTTCTTTTCCATATCAATAATTATTATAGCTTTATAGTAATTCTTGAAATAAAAAATTCTTCCAAATTGATTCAATTTAAAATGAAATTGATATATATATATATATATTTCTAGATCATTGGTATTTTGATATAAACATCAGTACCAGATTGTCAATTTATACCAAAAAATAACCTCCTAGAGTTTTTATGGAAAATGCATTGATTCTATAGAATTTTGGAGGAAATTGACATTTTTATAATATTGAGTCTTCTAATCTATGAATATGATATATTTCTCCATTTATGTGGGTCTTCTTTAAATTTAGCAATAAAATTTTTGGGTGGAAGCCATATATAGCTTTTTAAAAATGTATTACTAAGTATTTCTTCTTTCTGACATTGTAAATGGTATTGTTTCTAATTCAGACTCCACTTCAATATATTTTCAATGGGGCAGCCAGATTGTTATTACTAAAATAAAAGTTAGATAATGTCACTCCTCATTTCATAGCTAACAAATGGCTTCTTTTATCAAGCATAGTAAACCTAAATAATTTTAATAACCTAAAAATTCCTACATCATCCTGCCTCACGGCCTCCAACAAATTCTTACCCTTGTTTCCTCTCTAGCAACCACACTGACCTCCTTGCTGTTTTTCCAAATGCCTCCCTCCTCAGAGACTTTTCATTGTTGTTTCCCTTGCTTGCAACAGTCTATTCCAAATATATACATGCCTCCTTTCTTGGCTGTCTTCAGGTCTCTCTTCAGATGTCACCATATCACCTTACTCTTGACCACTTTATGTGGAATAAACATGATTTGCCACCTCATCATGCCCGATCCAATTTATCTGGGTGACTGCATTTTGATTAGCTCAGGCTAGACCCCTCTGCTTATGCCTGCTGACCTGGCATCCCATCCAGCTTTCAACTCTTTCTGTTTTAAAAATTGTCCCCATTTGAACAGTACATTATTTATCACCCACATTTATCCTTATTCATTTTTCTTCATGGCATTTATTCATTATGTATCATGTGGTACACCTTCATGTTAGTTTGTTTTGTAGCTCTCCTGAGGGGACTGTAAATTCCATGTAATAGAGTCTATTTTTACTGTTGACTGTTTTATCTTCAACCCTTCAAACATCACCCAGCACCTAGTACTCAGTAAATATTTGCTGTATTAAGTGAATAATTAATAAGTATACTAACTGAATGACTTTGGGAACTCACTTTGCCTTTTGGACTTCTGTTTTTTCCTCTCCCTGTAAAGGGAACTCATAGATTAAACAAGGTCATTAAGACCTTTCCAGCTCAATAATACAATGCTTGCATGTGAAACCTCCTTGCTGATACAAATTTCATTTAAGTCAACAGTTGCTCTGTGTGGAGGAAGAACAGTAGAGCAATGTTTATCGTAAACTAGAGTCATCATCTAAAGCAATAAAAGACATTGTTCCAAAATTTCATCTAAGCAACATGGATTGACTTAGAAATAATAACCAGGGTGACTTTTCTTCCCAGAAGACTCCAGCAAAAACCCTTCTTAATTATTTTCTGACCTAATTAAGTTTGTTCCCTTACATTCCAGTAATATTAAAAAATATTTTTATGGGAATAGGTAAAGTAATTCAGGGAATTCATCTTATGAGGATGACCCTCAAATTTCTATGTCTAGTTCAGACAGCCCCCTGAAGTCCAGACTCACATATCTAACTGCTTCTGTGAACTCTCTGTTGTGTTTCTAATAGGCCATTCCAACTGAACATGTTCAAAACTAAACTCATTTTCTCTCAAAAGCTAATGCTCCAAAGTTTTTCTCATTTCAGTGGATGGCAGTTCCATTTTTTTTAAGTTGCTCAAGCCAAAATCCTTACTGTCATCCGTTTATCTCATACACCACATCACTCTATCAGCATATCATTTTATTTATACCTTCAAATTTACTGAGGGTCAGTCCAGTCACCATTCTACGTGTCTGCAGTGTAGACAATATTGCATTTGTCTGAATTACCACAGTAGCATTTTAACGACTTTTCTAGCTTTTGCCCTCCTTACCCCTCAGTGTCCATCCATGCTTATTTTCATCAAAGCATCCATGAAGATTGCTTTAAAGCCTAAATCAGATCGTGTCAATTCCCTGTCCCAAATCTTCTCATTGCTTCCATTTGACTCAGAACAAATGCAGTGTTCCCCATAGGGGCCTTTAGGATCTGACACTCCACCGCCTTTCTTCACGTTCTACAACTTTTCTCCTTGCTTTGTTTGTTCTGCTCATGGTGGCATAGAACACACCGCATACCCTCTTACCTCAGGAAAGTTCTTGCTACTGACCTTGCCTAAAATACTCTTTGCCTCAGAGGTCTGCATGGCTTGATCACTTACACACCAGGTCTCCCTTCAAATGTCACATTATCAGAGGAGCCGTTCCTGTGCCCGCCATGTAAAATATCAGCTTCCTCCCTAGTTCCCGATTTCCTATTTCCTTTACCCTAATTCCTTTCTCTTGCTTAGTAATTCGCCCTGTCTGACATACTATAACAATACAATATATCTTTGTATATGTTTATTGTCTGTGTCCCTCACCTACAATGTAAGTTCCTGAGACCGAGGGCTCTGTCTGCTCTATCTTTCCATGCCCTGAAACTGAGACTGGAACATAGTAAAGGTTCAATAAATACTCCTTAAATGAAAGAACGAGTGGATCTAGTTATTAAACAGAACACGTATTATCTAATGCTCTTCTTCTTCCAGTCTTTAACTTTAGCTTCATTAAAAAAAGACTCAATGAAACACATTTATTGTAAATGTTATCTTTAAATTAATGTGCATTTTTAAATAGTGTTTTCCAAAAACTTGTCTATAAAGCTGAAAATATGCACAGACAGGGTGAAGTGCCCAATCACACTTGTAAGTATCATCCTCCACTGGCAAACACATGCTTGAAATCTAGAGGTCGGATGACAAGGGCGGATGTCAGTCCTTCTGAGCGCTCAGAGGAGAGGAGAGGGCTGGCACAGTCAGAAGTATTTTGATGCTTTCCCACTGTTCCCAGTACAAATGCCCACTTCTGGCTGTTTTAGTTCCGCAAACAACCCACAGAGTGTAGCCCTGATGCTCTCTTCGAGTTGACTGGTTTTCCACTGAAGCACTCTACTAAGACCTTCCCCGCCCAAGTGATTTTTAATCCTGGGAGTGCTGGTGTATGTGCTGGCACTAAATAGGATCTGAAACTCCATCTAGTCCAGCCTGACAATTTTCTAAGCGAGGAAACTGGAACTCAGAGAGGTGAAATGACTTATCCAAAACCCCTCAGAGCTGCCCCTAGAGCCCTCCAGTTCCCCATTCCTGCCCATTCCTGTTAGTCCCTACTGCCCTGTGTTTCATCAGCCTGGTTTCATGTTAATTAAATATAAGAAATAACCTAAATGTCCAACAACAAGACAGTGGTTACGCATATTCAAATGATGGTCTACTTACACAACTATTAAAAATTATTAAATGAGCCCTGGCTGGTTTGGCTCAGTGGTTAGAGCATCGGCCTGCAGTCCAGAGAGACCCGGGTTTGGTTCCCGCTAAGGGCACGTACCTCGGTTGCAGTGTGTCCCCAGCCCTGGTTGGGTCGTGTGGGTGGCAGCCACTCGATGTATCCTTTTCACGTCGACGTTTCTCTTCTCTCTTCCTCTCTCTCCCTCCCACTCTATCTGAACAAAAAATGGATAAATGTCCTCGGGTGAGGATAAAAAAAAAAAAAAATTATTAAATGACATGGGTAAATATTGGCAGGATAGTGAACCGAAAAAAGTAATCAAATCGTATAGTCTCCATTTTACAAAATTGTTGTGTGTATGATGAAAATGTTATTGGATATTATTTCTGGAAGATGGGAGTAGAGATGTTTTTTCTTGTCTTTACACTTTTATAATTCCAAAATTAATTCTTTTATAATAAAAGAGTCTTTTTAAGGGAATATTTTAAACTTTTCCCCTGCACCATACGTTTGATTAATTTTAAGGTCTTCATTTTTAAACACTAAGATATATTTACAAATGTTAACTTTTCTTGTATAAATAACATTCATACAAGATATCAATATGTGGAAAATTGAATAAGCTTCATAGATGTAAAGAGCTACTAGAAATTAAGTTGAGAGAGAATGACTTTTAATGATCTTAACCAGTTATGTAAGTTGAAGATTTTTTGGAGGAAATATAAACCTTATTATAATATGAAACCTTGTTTTTTTCCTCGTAATGCCCATTTTAAAATTATAGTTCAAACTGTTTTTTACCCTCCCTCAAATTTTTAAAATATTTTGAAGCCCTTATAGATCATCATAACACAAAATTCTGTGCAACCCAAGTTATTTTAGAACTTCCATATGAATAAGCAATGGTGTTTATAGGAGAATGACTATGCTGTTTTGTTTTGCTTTGTATTTAATAAGCATCTCAATCAGTTACCACAACAATCAGTTATAAGCATTTTTTAGATGAGTACGAGGTTCAGAGAGTCTAAATTGTATGTGATGGAGCTGGGTTGAAACCCAAGTCTACATGCCAATCAAGTCATGCTATACTGTCTCCACAGAATGTTTTAAATTAATTTGGTGGCATTTCTGTGCACAAGTGACGAAGCAGGGATGTTGGTCCTAGTGTTCTTTCATCTTCTCTCACTCTTTGCTGGGCCTCTCCAAGCAACAACCTCTCTCTCACTGTTCACACCTTGTTGCTGCAGCAAGTCACCCAAGGCTGCTCTACAATTCTGAAGTTGTCACTCCCACCCCCTCACCAGGTATCTGTCCTGTGCCCATGTGTCCTTGACCTCAGCTAGATACTTGTTTCCAGTCCATCATGCTGAGGACATTCCCTTGGATATCTTTATGTGGGGCTTCCATTGCTTGATCCACATCTTTTCTATAGAAATCATTGAGTTGTTTTGTATCGGTTCTAGATTCTGTTTGCTCCACAAGGTTATAAGTTCTTCAGGGGCAAGAACCAAATCTTATGAATCCATTTAGGAATGCCCAAAGCATAAAATTAATTCTCCAGATAAATTTAATCTTCATAAAAATATAATTAAGTTAAAGTTGCAAAAGAAATAAATATTATTATTCATAGATATGATGGTAACATCACGCAAGGTAAAATTCACAATGCCTTGTAGCTAATAAAAAATGTATCAAATAAGCAGGAAAATATTCCCCATTACAAGGGGAAAATATAAATCAACTGAAACTGACCCAGAAATGGCATAGGTGATAAATGTAATAGGTCATTAAAAGTTATTATAACTATAGTTCATATTTTTAAGATGGCTACAGACCTCCAGTGTTTTTATAATTACTATTTCCCCAGGCTGTCATAGGTCTGACAGGTATCTGTCAGTGCATCCTCTTCCGCCAATACTGTCCTAGTTTACCACAGGTCAAAGTTGAACAGTAGCAGTGCAATTTCATGTCGGGGATGTCAATGTTCCATCTAGCACTGGTGACGGACTCATCACCCGTGGGTCAGCCCTGAAATTCTATTTTAAGATTTTCCCTTTTGCTGTGATTTTAATCCATTTGATTATGAATGTCTTTGGATGTAGTTTTATTTTTTTTAATGTTTATTGGACTTAGGGTTTATTGAGCTTCTGGGATTTATAGCTTTTACAAAATTGGCAAAAATTTCAATCATTATTTTTCCGTATCTTTTTCTCCTACCCACCTACCTTCCATGCCTGTTCAGGGGACTCCAACTCCACATATATTAGTCCACTTGAAGTTGTTCCATAGCTCTCTGATGCTCTATTCTTCTTTTCTAAGTCATTTTCCCCCTCTTTTTCATTTTAAATTATTTTTGTTATTGTCTTCAAATTTGCTAATCTGTTCTTCTGGAATATCTGATCTGCCATTATTTCCATCCAGTGTAGTTTTTCAACATCAACATTGTATTTGCAGCTTTAGATGTTCTGAAGATGAGCTTAACAGAGCTTCTTAAACATATGGCATACAGCTATAACTATTTTAATGTTCTGTATGCTTATTCTACCATCCACGTTTTTGCTGAGTCATTTAAAATTGTTTGATCTTGTTCCTTTAATGGGATGTATTTTCCTACTTCTTTTTATGCCTAATAATTTTTATTGGATAGCATTCATTTTGAGTTTTACCTGTTGCGTGCTGGTTATTTTTGTATTCCTTCTAAATATTCTTAAGGTTTGTTCAGCGAAGCTATTGACTTACTTAGAAACAGTTTGATCAGTTCAGGTCTTGTTTTTAAAGTTTGCTAGATGCGACCAGTGAAGCATTTAGTCTAAGGTAAGATTTCCCCCACTACTGAGGGGGCAAAACTTCATACCCCATTTCCTGTGAACTATGAGGTTTTTCCAGTCATGCTGGTGAGAACAGGCCCACGTGAGCTCAGGGAAGGTGCTCTTTGAACACTTTTATGTGGTTCTTTCTGTGGTCTCAGAGCATTTCCTCACAAGCATGTGCAGATCAGTACTCAGGTGACACTGAGGGCCTGGCCTCCGAGGGTGTCCTCCCCGCCACTCTCCCCTCCACATGCTTTTTCAGGAAACTTTAGCTGCCTACCCTCTCTGGACTCCAGCTCTGTGTCCCCACATCAGGTGCACCATCAGGCTTGGCATGAGTTCCCCCGCCCTGTGCCAGAGACTCCCAGCAAGCTGGGACAATTATAATGCCCACCTTTTTTGTTTTCCACCTCTCAGGGATCACTGCCTTTTATTGCTTATTAACCAATGTCATCATATATTTTCTTTTCTTTATTAGTTATTGCATGTGAGAGGCTAAATTCACTCCCTGTAACTTCATCTTCTTTGGAAGCAGAAGTCTTCCAAAATCTCGTTTCAGAGTCAGCTTCCTAGAGTCACACCTGATTTCAGCTGTTCTAGGCCGGTTCCCAGGAAACAGATCCTAACACCTTGAGATTTGCATGTACAGTGTTCTCTGTAACATCTCCAAGAATGTAAGGCAAGCAGGATTGGACAGAAGGAGACATTAAACTGCAGTGTTGTAACAGATGGCTCTACCAAAAGTAAGGGAGCTCTGGATAGAAAATGACCTTTCAGAGCTGTCCCAGGTATATCCCTAGTGAGATGCAAAAGGCTGTCAGGAGAAGGTATAATCTGGGTTGAGTGAGGTGGCTCCCTTTGATGGGGGTATGAGTGCCTTAGTCTAGAAGGGGGATCTGGATTAATACCACCCACTGCATGGGTGACTGCAATATTATTCAAATGCAGGTTAGTTTGCACCCTGATGAAGTGTTTTATTACAGTAAGGGAAAGTACTGCTTCTTATTTAAATAGCTTATAAAAGTGGAAATTGTTTTTCAGCTAGTATCATGAAAACAACTTATTTCCTCATTATCCCAATTTTAAGACTCTCTACTCAGAATTTCCTTTCAAAGATAACTAAACTAGAAGTTAAGGTTTGCCCAGAATAATGAGGCTTTCGCTGGCAGGAACAACAGGTTTCATATCTGCAGGACCCACATCCTCCGTAACTAGTGGGCTCTGTAGAGACTGAACATTAGGGGACAAAACTAAGTGGCAATTTATAATAATATTTTCAATGACATGTAGTAACATTTTTCTGCACTCCTACTGATTCAAGGAGGCAGTATAGGGAGAGCTTGAGTGTTCACAGGTACAAAATTTTAGTTATGAAGGTGAATATTTTCTAGAGATCTGTTCTACAACATTGTACCTACAATTAACAATATTATATTGTACACTTGAAAGTTTGTTAAGAGGGTAGATCTTGTGTTAAGTGTTCATACCATAATAAAAAACATAATACAATACAAGAAAATATATTACAAGAAAATACATCACAATCCAATCCAATCCAATGCAATCCAATGCAATCCAATGCAATGCAATGCAATGCAATGCAATGCAATGCAATGCAATGCAATGCAATGCAATGCAATGCAATGCAATGCAATACAATACAATACAATACAATACAATACAATACAATACAATACAATACAATATGTGTGCACTCGGAGACCAGACTGCTCACCTTCACATGCTGGCTCTGCTCCCTCTGTGCTTTGGGCTTTGGACAAGTTGCTATGCCTTTCTAAAACTCACTTTGTTTCTCTGTAAAATAGGTTGATTGTGATCATTAAGGAGTCAGAGGCAGAATAATATGGTTATATGGAGGACTGGTCTGGTGTTAACTTCATTGGCTTGAATCCTCACTAATTTAATTAAACCCCTCTGCCTGTTTTCTCATTTACAAAAGAGAGATTGTAATAATAACAAAGTGCTATGGTGTTTATAAGGATTGAGTTAACACAGAAAAAGAGTGTAGTAGAGTGCCAAGGCATATAGCAAGTGCTCAATAAATGGGAGCTCTGACTATTAGATGCTGAAGGGGCTTGCAAAGTTTAAACCAAATTTGCTGAGAAGTAGACGCAGGTCCTGCTCTAAGAGCCCTTACAATCTAGTAAATGAGAAGGGCCATGGCAAAAGTAGTGATACATGTAGATTTTATGCTTTCTCACTTGGTTGGTTAAATTCTAGGCAATTTTATAACTGACCTAATTGCAAAGAGGTGGGTGAGCAGCACTATCTATATAATTTCCTCTGACAGTGGGTACAAGTGTCTGAAGCTACTTAGGGCTATGGCTTTAAGAAACAGAAATGCTGCCCCTCTCCCTGCCCTACCCCCAGCCCTTTCCCCTGCCCAGTTCCAGTCATCTAGGACTCCCAGTGGTGGGTGGAGAAGTGGTTACCAAAGCTCACTTCCCCATTTCAGCAATTCCCAAGTAGTCCAAAGAAAGAGCCCCTGTACTGGCATGGGGAAGTGAGCATTTCTACCACTTCCCTACAAGGGCTATGGAACCCAAAGAGTCCTTCCTCAAAAATTAAGTATAGTGTGGAGAGAGGCTCCACTCTGAATAGCTGTCATAAAGTATATGACTTGTTTTATAGCCTTTGAAAGTTATTTAATAGCCAGAGAGCTTGGAAGTCCCAAAGCTGAGCCTCAGGGCAATCACCTGCATTTGCTGTGCTCAGGAGTGACTCTGAGAGTCACGTCACAGCGAGGACAGTTAGCCTGAAGAACTGCAGAAAGGAAAGGCTGTGCAGTCAGGTTGGTCTTGCTCTGCCACCTGCCCCAAGTCAGGCAAGTCCCTTACCTATCTGCACTTCAGGCTTTTTACTTGTGAAATAATGATAATATTAGCCATCATTATTTGAGTGCTTATGATGCTCTAAACACAACATTTGAGGTAAGCACTATTTTCCCCTTTCCACAAATGAAGAAAATGGAATTCAAAGACTTTAAGTAACTTACCCAGGGCAAGACCCGGTATTTACATTCTTTACATTCAGGTGTCTCTAATGCGTATGCTCTAAGGAGCTAGAACCATTTCCCCCACCCCCCAAGTCTGGTATGTAGCAGGAACTCAATAAATCACAGCTATTATTAACATTTCAAAATGGCATTGACCATGATTACCATCAGTATTTAAGAATATGGGGATCAAATAAAAAGAAAAGATAGGTGTAGGACCAATTGTCCTTTTCACACTGGCACATACAAATGCCATCTTAAGGTTTATTGAGGAAAATATTTGCCTCTTAGAATTATGGTTTGACCAGAGTTTAAATCCATAAAGAAAAGAAATTCCATTTATGCATGCTGCATATATAATATAATGAAGGCGAAAGAAGATGGTGCTAGAAATTAGTAAGAGAAAAAGGAACCCTTGAGCACTGTTGGTGGGACTGTAGACTGGTGCAGCCAGTATGGAAGACAGTACGAAGGTTCCTCAAAAAATTGAAAATAGAGCTGTCATATATCTCAGCAATTCTACTTCTGGGTATTTATTTGAAGAAAACAAAACCACGAATTTGAAAAAATATGTGCACCTCTATGTCCATTGCAGCATTATTTACAATTGTGAAGATATGGAAACAGGCTAGGTATCTATTGATGGGTGAATGGATAGAGAAAATGTGGTATATATAGAATGGAATATTACTCAGCCATAAAAAATCTTGCATTGACCACCCCATGGGTGGAATGAAAGGGTACTACACTAAGTGAAATAAGTCAGACGAAGATGAATACTGTATGATTTCATTTACATATGGAATATTTAAAAAGATGAATAAACAAAATAAAGTATAAACAGGCCCATAGATACAGAGAACAAGCTGGTGGTTGCCAAAGGTGAGTAGGTGGGGGAGGGGGGCCGAGTCTAGAAAAGAAAGAAATTAATAAGCACTTTATAACTTTTCCAAAAAATTTTATTATCTCGAGGAGCAAACACCGTGGAGAAGACCGGTGGCAGCAGAAAAAAAGGCCTGAAACACAAAGGCGTTTCTGAAGACCTCAGGAGGCTGCAGTCGTTGAGGATGGGGTGATGGAAAGCAGGGTCCAACCCCCAAAAGTGTCTGCCTTTCCTCCGGGCTTCAGCATTTCGGAGATTAAGAACAAACAGTGGTGACACTTAATGTTCACACAGTGGAAACAGCAGCAGCAGAAGGAGAAGTTGGCAGCTAAGAAAAAACTCAAAAGAGAGAGAGAGAGTCTCTTGGTGATAAGGCTCCACCAAAGCCTATACCCTAGACCACTGACCACCAGCAAGTGTATGATGAAATCACAGTAGATCTTAGTGATGAAGAGGTTGCTGATGATGAAGCTACAGATGAATTTGCTTCTTATTTCAACATACTTCTCCCAAGATTCTCATTACAACATCTGATAGACCTCACAGGAGAACAGTAAGACTCGGTGAACAACTCTCCACAGTTATACTAGACTGACATGTTTATTACAGAAGAGGACCGGCTCTGAAAATGTTATTCCACAGTGCATCTAAAGAGATTTCACAGATCTGATTGTTATTAATGAAGATCGTAAAACACCAAATGGATTAATTCTGAGTCACCTGCCAAATGTCCCAACTGCTCATTTTAAAATGAGCGGTGTTCATCTGGGTGAAGAAATTAAGAGAAGAGGCAAGGACCCTGCAGAGCACATACCTGAAATAATTGTGAATAATTTTACAACATGGTGGGGTCATTCTGTTGGATGGATATTTGCATCTCTCTTTCCCTGTAATCCTCAGTGCATTGGAAGGCAGGTTGGCACATTCCACAATCAACAGGATTTCAGATTTCACAGATACATATTCAACAGTGAAAAGAAAGTGGGAATTCAGGAACTTGGACCACGTTTCACCTTAAAATTAAGATCGCTTCCAAAAGGAGCCTTTGGTTCTAAATATGGAGAATACAAATGGGCCATAAGCCCTGGGAAATGGATACAAGTAGAAGAAAATTTCATTTGTAAAGTACTGAAGGAATAGTATTGGATTGCTGAACAGGCCTATCTTGAATGTGTGACAAAAGACTCTTCAAAATGGCATTTACTGATTTCATACGCTTTCTTTCATGTTGGGACAAATTACCAAGTGCCATGAGTTACCACTCACTGTTTCTGTAGGAAATACAAATAAAAGTCATTTTGGTAAGAGTTTAAGTTGCAAATAATTTTTTTTTTTTGATGAGATGCACTGTGGAATAATTTTTTTCACAGCCAGTCCTCTTCTGTAATAAACATGTGAGTTTGGTATAACTGGGGAGAGTTGTTCACAGAGTCTTACTGTTCTCCCATCAAGTGTCAACTCCCTCGTTTTTTTATCTAAATTTAATATGAGAAAGCAGTCTCTGAATATAATAATGCTGTTTGCCTTACACAGATGTTCCTCCCTTTAATGCTTCTCGTCCACACTCCACCACTAAGTAGCTGTATAACGTCCAGCAAGACACTTCTCTTCTCTTGGTCTGGGGTTCCTTACCTGTAAAATATAGGTGTGCGTTTGATCATTTGATTTCTAAGACGTTTCTTCTCTAATGTCTTGGCATCTTCCAACCATTAACCATGGTTTCAGGGATGGCCTAGCTCAAGATGAAACTCACCTGTCCATGGGTCGGTTGCTTAAAATTGTGCTATTTTTACCCAGTAGTCTTTATCTATGATTATGGCTATGCATTTGATTACTCTGATAAGATTTTCTATTAAATAATATTTTCTCAAATTTTGGTCCTCTACTTTCATTCAGCAGAGTTCCCTAGAAATTTCAATCCTGGGATAAGTGAGGTAGAGCCCTTAAGATATCTTCATTGTCTTCACAAAAACAGATGTTTGTAGGACACTTCTTCCATCATAACGTTAACACTGCTCACTTAGAAGTTATTTTTCTTGCATATAGAAGTACATCAAAGTTGTCCGGCTGGTGTGGCTCAGTGGTTGAGCATCGACCTATGCACCAAGAGGTTGCCAGTTCAATTCCTGGTCAGGGCACATGCCCAGGTTTTGGGCCGGATCTCCAGTGGGGGGCATGCAGGAGGCGGCCAATTGATGTTCTCTCTCATCGACGTTTCTATCTCTCTCTCACTCTCCCTTCCTCTCTCTCTAAAATCAATAAAGAAAGAAAAAATACATCAAAGTTAAAAAAAGAAAAAGAAATACAACAAAGTTGCTGTCTGATTGTCATCTGTATAACCCCCAATAACAATTAGATTAGGATAGTCTAAGCAAGCAAAGACTATGCAGTGTGGAGAGGGCTGGACATTCACTTGTCAGAGCAGTTGAAAGATTTGCTTTGCAGGAAGCTGCTTCTCCCCCATAGAGTTGGGCCTCTGGGCATTGCCCAGTTCCAAGAGCAGGGTGTTATTTCTTTATTTAAAGGTGTTTATGTCTAGGCTCATGGGAGAGGCCAACTAGTGAGAGATTATAAACCTCAGGCCTGTGTATGGTGAAATCGGTCTGAAGGGAGATTGTATTGGGCCAGCACAACGCTTTGTTTTGTTTTAATGAATGTTAAAGTTTTTCCAGTCTAAGCATTTCTCAGCTTCATTCATTCCTCTATTTGCCTGCTCCTCTGAAGCAGGGGCTTTCATCGTGTGCTAAACATTTTACATATATCTTATTTATCCTCAAAACAGAATAGTGAGTAGGTATAAATATCTCCTGTTTATAAATGAGTAAACTGGGACTCGGAAGGAAGAACTTGCCCAAGGTGAGATAGCTAATAAGTAAACCTCGGGTTGGCTGAGCATTAATCTGGAGCCTAATAGGTCTCGGTTTGCTTGGTTTGCGTCATTTGGCTCCAGTGTCTTTTCAAGTAAGTGTCTCAAGGGCCGCTCGATTCTCTGACTTGGATTTATTCTTTCATACGAACGCATAATCAAGACCCTGGACTTGTTTAATCACGCACATCAAACCTTTAAGTGACTAAGGGTGTCATGATCTTGCCTTCTCTGCAGGGATCCCCTTGCAGCCACTGTATTCAAACCACTGGCAAATTCAGTGCTCCCATAATGTCCCTTTAGTTATTATGAAAGGAACGTGTTCAGCGGAGAGAAGACCTGGGGAGAAGGAAGCTCGCATACCATCCATCTTCAAATAGCTGAAAATCCCAGAGATACGTATGTCTATGGTTCTGAAGGTCAGAGCCAGGTAGGATAGGCCTGATAGAACTCCAACTTATCACAGCTCTCATCAATCCTGCTGTCATCAATACTACTGTCAAGCCCGGATCCCTCCGCAGACACCCACCCCCTGGAGACCACCTGCATGCAGAGACCAGAGCCCTCTGCGTTTGCGCCAGCACTCGCGGGGTCAGAGCTGCGCGGGCGTTTGCAGGACGCGCCGCGGTCTCCTGGCAACGGCGGACGCGGAGCTGGGTCTCGGAGAAGGCTAGGCGTCCCAGCGGAGCCCAGCCTGGGTTGCCTTAGCCATGACCACCAAACAAGCCAAGAGGAAAGAGGTGCATCGTATCAACTCAGCGCACGGCTCGGATAAATCTAAGGAGTAAGAGACCTCTGCCGGCCCAGCCCACCCCTAGCCTAACCCCTTGGCCTTTCCGCTCTGCCAGCACGGGGCTTTAGGTGGCCCCCTCGCAGCTTCTTTATCTTCTGTGGGAACTCAGAGCCCAGAGATTATTGCTCCCATTCCTCCCCCATGCCCGCTTCGACCCACCTGCTTCCCAGAGCCCCTAGTTTCTCTGCTTCAGCTGCTGGGCTACACTTCTGGGTCCTCCTCTCCTTCATAGGTCACTCACACTCTCAGACAGGTTGCAGCTGAGAGAGAGAGAGAGAGAGAGAGAGAGAGAGAGAGAGAGAGAGAGAGAGAGAGAGAGACTTCCCTAGTTTGAGTCTGCCCCATTCCAACATCTAAAGACGTTTACTCAGATGGTATCAGACATAAAATTGGTTCAAAGATGGTATCAGACATAAAATCAGACTATATAAATATGGAGTTCATGTTACTAATGTTTACTCCAGGAAATTATACAGAGCCTAGCTCATGGAATCTATATGCCTTCTATCCTGTGGTGTCTGTGTATGTACCTCCTCATTATTATTTTTTTTTCCTTCGGTCTTATTTTTTTCTCTAGAAATACCCAGTCACTAATAGCACAGTCTTTGGGCTATTATTTGAACTTACACAATTGCTAAAATTTATTCCAGCTGTGGGAGAATGCCAGCTGCCAAACCTACCTCGGTGGGATCACTCATGTTCTTCTGGCTATCCCCGTGGGGGGTGGGGGGAAGCAGGCAGTACATTCTTTTTAATTGGATTCTCACATATTGGATGCCTACTTCTTCTCCTTCTTTGCCCACGAAAATCCCACCTTGGACTTCTGGTCCCCAGTGTTTTTCTCTCCACGAACTTCTCTTCCATGCTCATTTCCATGCCGGTGATTCCTGATTCTGTAGTTCCTAATTCTGTCCTCTCTCATAAGTAGGCTTCCAGATACCTGGCAGATAATACATTCATTTTATTAACTCACTTTCTAAATACTATATTACATACATAAGTATAATTTTAACAGGATTGCTTCCCTGCTGCATACTAATGTAAGTGAGGTCATTTCAACATTTTCTAATGGTTTCCATTCTTATAGGTTCAAGACCTACAAGGCCCTGCAAGATCAGGCCCCTTTTACTTTTCTGACTTTACCTCCCCCTTGTTCACATACTAGCCTCCTCTTCCCTGGTACAGCTGGGCTTGTGTCTGCCTCAGGGCCTTTACTGTTTCCTCTGCTGGAAAGGTCTTCCCCAGTTTTTTATGCTTTCTCCTTCACTTCCATTAGGTATTTACCTAAATGCCATTTTCTCATGCCAGCTTCTTTGGCCAACTGGTTTAAAATCACAACCCCCACTTTTCTGCCCCAAATAAAAAAACTCTCTGTTTTCCTTTGCTACTTTATTTTTCTTCTTCTTTCTTTCTTTATTATTTTTTGCTTATTTAACAGCTATATATTTTACTCTCTAAAAATGTTGTGCATTTATGTGTCTTCCTTATAGTATGCAAGTTCCATAAAGGCAGGGATTTTTCCGTTTCTATTTTATAAACTATTGAATCCTTAGCACCTCAACAGATTCTTGGGTCATACATAGTAGACACTTAAAATGTTTATTTAATCAATGGATGACAGTGATTAAATAAGAGATTATAAAATGATTGTAAGAGAATTTTTTAATACACTAAAAAAAACTTAATGATGGTTATAATTAATGCACGTTGAAGGGTCACAACTCTTAAGGAACTTGGGAAAAATCTTTGACTTTAGAATTTATATCCTGAAAGAGATGAGATTAACTCCTATAAGAAACTGATCAATCCAGATGTCATAAAACACAGTATGTGGCCTGGTCCTGTGATGGTTGATAATGTCCCTGATGGTAAGATGCCAGCTCTTTTCTTGCCTGTATTTTCTATTTCTTTTCGAGGTGGTAATGTTATTTCTAACATGTTTTCTTTTCCAGAAAATATTTGAGTTGAATTAAGTCAATAAATATATATGTGTATATTTATGAAAATGGAAGAGTAAAGGCAAATCGTTATACAAAACCTAAGCTTTGCTAGAAACTATCTACTGAGCATTAAACATCAAATCATTAGATTTTGCTGTAGCATTATACGATCGGTTGTCAAGTTCTTCATAAATCAAGTTTATCCTCTAAGTTTTACTGAAGGACTAATCATAGATACCAGGCTAAGTCCTAGATAAAAGATAAATAAAGTGTAACCCAGCATGGGGTCTAGGGATCAAAGTCTAGCAAGACTCCACTATAATTGTCATTTGAGTATACTGGGAACATATAATAAGATGTATATGCCATTTTACAACACCTTGTGGTTATACACCCAATAAATGCAACATATATAACATGGTCCTGGATAGAGAAATGAAGGAAAAAGTCTTCAGAGCCTTGAAAATGGCCATCTCATAGACTCTCGTCTAGAGCTGCCATCCATAACACATATCTTTTATTCCCTAAAACTCTGTGTCAAACTGGGGACAAGGGCCATGTCTGGCTTTTGCCTTTCATGGTGGCTAGCACATAATAAGCAGTTACCATTTGTTTATTAAATGAGTTCATAGTTTAGTTACCTAGCTTGATTTTCAGTCCTTCTGAATTTGATTGAGGCCCAGTTCTCCCTCCCTTTCTGATCTGATTCCCTGTTGGCAGAGCTAAAAACAAAACAACAACAACAAAAAAACTAAGGTGTTACAATTGAGAAAGCAGAATCATCTATTTCTAGTTGTGACCAAATTCTTCTCCTCCAGACTCTCATCTCCTTCTCCTCTACTCAAGAAGTCTGCTGGGATATGTCTGGGCTAACTCTCCTGCACTGGCTTGACAATCTCTTAGGGCCATAACAAACTTCATTTGTTTCCTGTCTTTCGGATACCACCGTCCTTCATCACTTAACAACTGACTTGAACACCAGCTTTATGTGGGTTGCCCAGGTTTTTTACTGTGTCAGGTGAGAAGGCAAGTCCAATCCTCATTACTCCAACTGAGCTGGATGTAATATCTCTCAGGTTTATTACTTAAATTTTACATTTTACTTCTAAATATGAAGATGAGATTTTAAACAGTATACACAAATATAATCCATAAATAAAATATTGCAGGTATGGGTAGAATTCTTTGCCTAAAAATGAGATCCCACACGGGATATAATTGCCAGTACATGCTATCTTTTTAAAAACTAGTTTTTGCCCTGGCCGGTTTGGCTCAGCAGTTAGAGCGTCAGCCTGCGGTCCAGAGAGACCCGGGTTCGGTTCCCACTCAGGGCGCGTACCTCGGTTGCAGTTTGTCCCCGGCCCCTGGTGGGTCGTGCGGGAGGCAGCCACTCGATGTGTCCCTCTCACGTCGATGTTTCTCTCTCTCTCTCTCTTCCTCTCTCTCCCTCCCACTCTATCTGAACAAAAAGTGGAAAAATGTCCTCGGGTGAGGATAAAAAAAATAAATAAAAATAAATAAATAAAAACTAGTTTTTGATGTAGCAGTGACATCTTAATACAAGAATTTTAATTAAAAGAATGCAACTATGAGATATGATAAATCTTATCTTAAATCAAATTTTCATAATTATTATCATTGTGCTCATTTTTGAGTTGTATTGAAACTTCAGTGTTTCTCAAACTCTCAATTTTAAACCAGTTGTCTATTATGGGTAAATATTAAATTATTTATATATATATATATATATATATATATATATATATATATATATATATATAAAAGAATAAAATGTTTGTCTCTGTGTAGTGGGCAAAGTCAACATTAACTAGAAAATAAGGTTCACAGTCCTCAGCAGGTCCCCCAGTGGGACCTTGGGTTTCTCTCCAGCCTAATTTCCCGGCCTCATAACACCTGCTCATGCACATCTGCTAACTCTCTGCACCTACTCCGCTTCTTGATTCTGCACTGTCTCTTATGCTGCTCTCTTTTCCTAGTGATGCCCGCTCTCCTTTTTAAACCTAGAAAATGTCTAGTTATCCTCCAAAACAACTTATGTGCTATTTATTGCAGAAAGTTTCTCTTAATGCCTCTCTTTGAGCATAATACCCCCCTCTTTCCCACAGATGAATACTTGATCTCTGTGCATATCACATTATACTGAAATTATGTTTACCTGTTTGCATTCTAAAATAAACTTGAGAGCAGAGATATATATTTATGTGTCTGTAACCCCATCATCTACCACAGTGCTTGTCACAGAGCAGGTGTCCAATACATGTCGGTAAAAAATAAGTGAACTGTTGGTTGAATGAGGTTCTTTTTTCATTCTGAAACAGCCTTTTTTTCTAAAATGTTTATGTCTTCATCCATATTGGTTGATTGGATTCTAAATAAAAGAATTCTGCATTCCCAATTTTTCTTTTATCTAAGGCATATTTACAGTGAGCTGTTCCCTAACGCCAGATCCACTTTGTTTGTTCTCTCTCAGTTTGGAAGTTTTATATTTTATTTCTTGGGATAGCTTTGCAATGGAATGAATGTCTGTATATCCCAAAATTCGTAGGTTGAAACTCTAGTCCCAAATGAAGGTGGGGCTTTGGGGGTGGGGTCGATAATAAGGTCATGGGTGTGAAGCTCTCATGAATGGGATTGGTGCCTTTATAAGAAGAAACCAGACAAATACCTAGCTCTCTTTTCAGCATGTGAGGACACACTGAGAAGCCAACATCTGCAATCTGTGAATGGGTTCTCATTAGAACCTGATCATGCTGGCATCATGTTGGCCTTCTAGCATCCAGAACTATGAGATATAAATTTCTGTTGTTGATAAGCCACACTGTCCATGGCATTATGTTATAGCAGCCTGAACTAAGACAATCCTTAATTTTGAAAAATACACTTATCCTTAAATACTTTCCTACAAAATCTATAGTTATTAAAAATTATTCCTAAAGAAAAAAACAAACAAACAAAAAAACCCCAAAACAGGCACGTGTCCATCAGAATTCCCTTACCCATCCCTTTAATTTTTGATAACCTTTATTTACTTTTTATTAAATTAACTGGGAGTAACATTAGTTAATAACATTGTATACATTTCAAGTGTACAACTTTATAACACATCATATGTATATATGTATACTCTATTTTGTGCTCACCACCCAAACTCTAGTCACCTTTCGTCTTCATATAATTGACCCCCTTGTTATCTTTTAAAAGCACAAAGCTAACTATTATCATTATTTGGAAATGCATTTTAGAATTTTGGCAAAATGTTCAATTGACTCATTGGTTTACCATTGTTACTTGTATCCCACTCTTTCATTCTGGGTTCATATCCTATTTTCCTGAGATCAATTATTTGGTAATTATTGTTAGGGGGGCAAGAATCTGTCATGGTAAGCTCACAGTTTTAAATATTTTCATTTAATTTAAGATAAATGTTTCTATCTCAATTTCGAATAAGAGTTTAATTAGGTCCTAATTCCCAAATTAACAGCTATTTTATCTTTGCTTTATGGTGTCTCCTGTTGCTGCCAATTGTTTGCCTTTTATTTTGAGGTAATTTGTCATTTCCTTAAGAGGACAGATTTTCATTTTTATCATTAATCTGTAATTTCAGTTGATAGATATAGATGTAGATTTCCATCCCCTTCATCTTCCATTTGTTCTTTGTTATTGCTTGATGTACATTTTCCAATCTCAAGCTACGTCTTTTATCAATTCTAAACATTTTTCAGCAGTCATATCATCAAATACTTTTCTCAACCCCCATCACACCCCCATTTTAACCATTTTACTTTCTAGGGTATCAGCATATTGAAGTTTTTCAATCTATTCACTTGTCTATTTTACATTTTTTAGTCTATCAATACAAACATTTGATTTTAAAAATGATACCTTCTAAACTAGTCCTCTTATCTCTTCAGCTTTATTTAGTCTTTCAACATCTGAAGTTTTCATTACTAAAATTTTCCATTGTCTCTTTATTCATATTGGTCTTATTTTTTCCTTATTTGTTTAGTATCTTCCTGTTCTCATTGCAAAGCAGAACCTTTCCCTCCTTTATCGTTCTGGTAATTCTAAACATGCTTATTTTATTTAAAATTTTTTTTTCTTTATTGATTTTAGAGAGAGAGGAAGGGAGAGGGAGAGAGAGCTAGAAACATCGATGAGAGAGAACATCGATTGGCTGCCTCCTACATGCCCCCCACTGGGGATCAGGCCCACAACCTGTGCATGTGCCCTGACTGGGAATCGAACCGGCGACCTCTTGGTACATGGGTTGATGCTCAACCACTGAGCTACACCGGCCAGGTAAACATGCTTATTTTAAATACCTTTTAAGTTGGCCACAGCATTTCTTTAACCTTGGGGGTGATTTTTTTCTTTTGATAGATTTACTGACTGTTTCTCAAGTTTTTAAGTTTCTTTTTTTGCTTTGTAATGCTAGGGTTTTGTTGTTGTTGTTGTTGTTCAAATTTCATAGATATTCAAAACTCATACATACTGCTCTCTGCCATGTGGTTTGGATGACTTTCCAGGATGATTTGCTCCTTACCAATTGCTAACAATCAGCTGGGATACATTTCTTAAAAGGAAAGGATAGTTATTGCAATATTGATATGCTTCTTTATCAATTGACAAATAGCTGCTTTTCTGAGCTCCCTGAAGAATGTCTCTCTTCCCTTGAACACTGACCCCTCTTTGTGAACCTCAGGACCAATCCACGATTCAGTTATTAAATGGTAAAGGACCAATAGGAACCTCTAACACTCTGTTCCAATACAATAACTCTGTCTTTGATTGGTGGCTGTACTTTTATGTAACCTTTGCCCCTGCCCAAGTCCTAACTTTGGGAGGTTGGAGGAATTTCTCCCATGTGGGAAGTGCTATCCCTGATACCACATTCATAGTAGTAGAGGGCACCCCCATCCCCATTTCTCCTCTTTGGGCCAGCCTATTTCCACATAGAATCACAGGGAAGAGGCACATTGCCTGTTACACCATAAACTGCAGGGGGAGTTATACCAGCCTTAGTCTAAAGCTAGGAGCTCGTGAATAACTAGTCACTTGCTCATTCACAAAGCCTGTTTCTGGTGTCCTGACATATATCAGTTAAAATCAGCTTCTCTTCCAAAAATAGACTTATAGACTTTTAAGCTTGGACTTCCTCTGCTCAAATTGAATTCTTAGTACCTACTTGTGGATTTCATTCACTACTTCAGCCCCCAGTCCACAACTACAGGTTATTTCTGTAATTAGTCCATTGACTTTTTTAAGTTGAGGTATAATTGACGTATTACATTATATTAGTTTCAGGTATACAACATAATGATTTGATATTTGTATGAAAGGTTAAGTGATCACCTTAATAAAGTAGTTAATATATGTCATCATATACAGTTAGAAATTTTTTTTCATGTGATGAGAACTTTTAAGATCTACTCTTTTAGCAACTTGCAAATATACAATGTAGTATTATTAACTATCATCACCTCGCGGTACATTACATCCTTATGACTTATGTATCTTATAAGTGGAAGTTTGTGCCTTTTGACCACCTTCACCCTTTTTCCCACCCCTCACCCTCTGCCTCTGGCAACCAGTCATCCACATTTTTCAGTGGCTTTCAATCATGATCAATTCATTTCAATCATAAATTGTACATATATATATGAACTCATCTTTATATTTGCTGCTTACATCGTATATCATTTTTATGTCAGACTATTCTGTCCGACTTAGCCTGCTGTTATAAATTTGCCTCATGTTTCTTTTTTTCCCCTGGAACACCTTTGTATTTTATATTTCTACCCTGGAAATTAGCCCCTTGGCTGGCTACCTGAAATTTTTCCTCTCTCCAAACATTGGTTTCCTTTGGAATATCATTTGACATTTGGAATATACATATTTTATATTATAAACGCTCCCCAGTGACTTTTATTGCTTTTAAAAAAAATAAAGTTCCACAAATACGTTTTGTATACAGACTTGTTGTCTCTGCTAAAAGGGACACTAACACTCCCCCTATCTCAATAGAATATTTAGACTAATTGTGTAGAATGGGGCATTTAGCTATATACACAGAGAATATATTTATCTTTGAAATCTTTTATACAACTTGTAGTTTTAATGGATGTAATCATTTACTGATGCTTGCTATGTGAGTAAGATAACTCTGTGTATATCCCTGATTTTTTCAGTGTGGCAGGTTTGATTTCTTTACATGTTTACATTTTCTAAAATTTGGCAACATTTATTTCCCAGTATTACTAGTTCTTATATCTTCAGAAGTCCTAAGCTACTTTTGCATTTAAAGATTATCTTATTCTCAGAATTGACAAGACCAGAAATAATGTGATTCAAATATTTAAAGGATTCCAAGTATGTTAGAGCAGTAGGTACACTCTGGCAGTGAACTTCAAAGGCATAGTGTACTGAGAGTTTCAACACTTGTACATGCTCACTTGAATTCTGCAGTATATTTGCCATTGGGATTATTTGACTATTGTTTATATTATGTGTATAGCACTATACACATAATATGTGTATACCAGCGATGGCTGCCCTCAGTTCTTGAGTTTGACAAAGAAAGAAATCAGAGCCAAGGACTCTAGCACAAGAGGAAGTTTATTTAGCTTGGGAAGTGAAAGCACACTCGAAGAGATTTCAGCGGGCTGCTCAGAGAGCTGCCTTGGCCTTTTAGAAAGTCACAGAGGCAGAAGAAGTGAGCCAACTGGGCTGTGTGGACTCAGGAAATAAGTTAGAGAGGTTCAGGGGGTTAGCCCAGGATGAGCTGCCTCTGCCCTCTGCTCCCCTGGTTGCAAGTCTCCTGGGGACCCTTAAAGGTTAGGAGAAAGAAAGCAAAGATACATGCCTGAAGAAAGGAGGCACCCAGGTGTGCTCTAGGGAGAGAAAGCATGTACTAGGTCCTTTGTCTTAAGGGTTTTTATTTGTTTTCTAAAGGCAAAAATTTTAAAGGAAGTCTCAGGGGAATATCTCAATAGAATATTCATTAGCTATCCAGGTTTGTCCTTTAATATGCTGATCCATCAAAATGAGCATATAGGGTCAGGGTCATGCTCTCTACTGATTGGCTGGTGCTAGGTAGGGGGTTATTAATCAATGCTGCTGGTCCTGGTGCCAGCCATGGTGTAACTTCATCTGGTTTTGCTACTTTCCTGGACCTGCAACTGAAACACAACTAAGGCCTAGATGTTATCTCCAGTTTGACCAAAACGCTGTCTCTGTGGTCAACAGACTTGAGGCTTTGTTCCTAACATAATTTGATACTGATCAGAACTTCATTGTCCTGATGACCTAATGCTTAAGGGAGTGGTTGTGCAAGGGAGAAGGAGGTAGGTGAGTCAGGGTGCTGGATAAGGGTAGTTTGAATCAGCTATCTGTCTCAGTTTCCCCATTCCACTTGCCAAGGAATTTTCCTGGCTTCTTACTATTCTACTTCATAATGAATGTCTTTTTAAGTGATCTTCAACACAGACAGAAACAAATTTGATGTTACAAGGAAAGTAAGCCAATTAGTGATAAAGCTTAACAGCTTAAGGGAGGGAGCCAGGACATTTCCTTACACTTGACAGAATGGGGAGGAAAGCAAAACATGATCTAGCAGGGTCCTTATTTTTTAAGAAATTAGATCTTCCTTTTCTAAAAATAGCTTTAATTTGCGCTTCCTGAATAAAGTAATTTTATCATGGTTTGCATGGATACAAAATCACTAATTTCTTTTTATATGTTGTACCAACACTCTTGATTTTTCCATTAATATCATGAAAAATTTCCCCTTTTTCCTAAAAACTATTCTAGTCATCATTTTACCATATTTTCCTACATGCTACTTAGGAATAATCCTTTGCAACGTATATATTCTCAGATTTTCTTCTCCAGCAAGATGGTGGATTAAGATTTTTTTTTTTTAAGTAAAAATATCTAGAAATGCCTCCATAAAGAAAAAAATCTCCAGAATTCAGAAATGAGGAGGAAACTGAAGGTCAGAATGTCATGGCTATGAGGTGAAGCTGCTGCTTCTCTAAGGAAGGCTTATCAGTCTTACGAAAGTGGAATCTTTTTTTTAAACATATTTGGTGAAGATCTTGAGCCCACGTGAGGAAAGGGGATGCTCCAACCTTAGATAAAGGCATGGCTTTCCAAGAGCTTAGTTCTCTTTAAAAAGGTGAATGTGAAAACCCACCAGAACACAAAGATTGTAAGAAAGATAACTTTTCTTTGCCTGATGTCTGGTTGAAAAAAAAAAAAAGTCTTCCTTGAGAAATGGGAACTCTTGGAATGAGATTTAAATAAGTTTGAGATCTGATTTTAAAGCACCTACGAGTTCCTAGCTTGCTTATTTATTTGGCATCTCTGAAAGAATAAAATTCAATATTACATTGAAAAATATTCTTTTAACACAGGATTGCCTTGGGGAAAGGGGATTGGAGAGAAAGAAAACCCTGTTAAGGATGAGCTCATAATGAAAGTGGCCTAAAACATAAGAACATACAAAAGATAAGCAGAAGTCACAGCAAGAGAATCAAGTGTCACAAAAAAAAATAATAATAATAATTTTGAAAAAAAGAAAGAAAAATAATCTATAAGTAATTTACCATGTATATATTTATAATGATTAAAGATGCAAAAGAAGAAATCCAAATCCTAAGAAAAGAATTACATCCTCTTTATTAGTTAATGCTAGTAATCAATGCTAGCTAGAATATAAAAGTAGCAAGTAGGAAATAATCAATGCTGGTGTCAGTGTCAACCAACCTCCAAATCTCAGTGATCTTACACAACAAAAGATGTTTCTTATTCATACCAGTGTGTGATTAGGAGTTTATTGGTGCATTTGAATGCAATGACTGAGGATTCTTGGCTTCTTCCATCTTGTAGTATTGCCATTTTCTGAGGTCTTCTCCTAAGGGCTGAGCCATGCATCAAGCAGGAAGATAGTGAGGAAGCATCTCACAGACTGTTTTATGAACCTAAAGGTGGAATACAACATACCTCCCCACATGCTATTCCCTAAAACATCATCACAAGGTATCAAACTGCAAAGGAGTATGGGAAATGTAGGAAATGGAGAACAGAATTGGTGCGCATCTTGGTCAATCTCTACCAATCTGTAAAAATTTGAAACAGTATTAATTAGAAATGATATAAATATGAAGGCATTCATTATTTTATTTTATGTAGCTAGATAGATGACAGAGAGGCAGATAGATTGCCTATGTTGTCCATATACTCTTCCTGTTGTTAGAGATAAAGGGAGCAAACAAAAAAAAAACCCAACCTTCCTACCAGTGTAGACAGTACAAACCCTACCTGTGGAAACACACAACAAGCACATAATAAGGATTAGCAAGAGAATTGTCAAGTGCTATAGAAATGAATCAATATAAAAGCAAGCAGAGAGGTGAAAGTTGCTATCTAAGATAGGTGTTCAGGAAAGTTCTTCCCACCTCCAACCCCAAAAGGTGACATTTGAGAGAGACTTTCACCTTCTTGTTGCTAAGTACAACATTTATTTGTTTACACTTCATCTTGTTTCATCTATTAATAACATTTAGACCTGTGGCTCATGCTCTCATTTTTGAAAACATTGCCTTTCTTGACTTCCAAGTCATCACCCTCTGTTATGTTCTTCTACCTCACTGTTTCTTTTGGCTGCTGTAACATAACACCACAGATCTCATGACTTAAAATGATATAAATTTGTTATTTTGCGCTTATAGAGGTCAGAAGTCCAATATCAGCCTCACTGAGCTAGCATCAAGGTGTCAGTTAGGCAGCGTTCCTCTCTGGATGCTCAAAGAAATGATCTTTTCCAGTTTCTGAAAGTGTTCCTCCTTCCTTGGCTGTGGTCTCTTTTCTCTGTCTTCAAAACCAGACATTTTGCATTTCTCTGTGAATTCTTCAGAAGTTCATCTCCCTCTGACGACTACTTTCTCTTTCTTTCACTTTTGAGGACCCTTGGGATTTATTGGGCCTACTCAGATAATCTAAGGATAATCACCCCATTTCAAGATACTTAACTTAAAGATATCTGTGAAGTCTCTTTTTCCATGGAAAAAGAGACCATGTATCCACTGGTTCCAAGGATTAGGATATGGATATTTTTTTTTCACGGGGGGCTGGGGAGAGACATTATTTTGTCTACCACATTGACTGCTTTTCACAGTTTTCTTCATACTCTCTCTGACTTTTAACATGGAAAACCAGAGCATATATATCACTGTATTGATAGTTCTAACACTGAACTATTTTTATATTGATTAGTGAGTAGCCTTAACAATAACCTTACCAGACATTTCTGCCTCCTGCCCTGGGTCCTGACCTACCCCGAGGACCTTACATACCTGACCCACCACTTAAAGTAAAGAATTCATGTCTAGCTTGTAGCTTTGAGGACGTGACCCAGCATTGGGACCAGGGTCCATTTAGATTGGTCAGTGTTCATTCCATACTAGTTGTTACATGTTTTGAATAGTGTCTCTGGGAGTGAATCTTCTTTATGTATAGTAATTTTCTTTGTGATTTCATTCAGTTTTAAGACTTTAAATATCATGCAAATGCTGATGACTGTCAAATTTTCACTTTTCATTTAATTTTTTTCTCTCAAACATTAGAATTCTATAATTACCTATTCAACATCTCCATGGATGTGTGATAAACATCTAAACCACAACTCATGCAAAAGTGAAATGCACCTTTATTTACTATTTCAGTTTTGCCCCATTTCACACTCTTTGTCTACTTGGAAATAGCATCTCAATCTACTCTTCTACATTTAAAATATACACCGCGGAGTATTTCTTGCCTCCTCTACCGTTATCAATTGATCCAAACCACCACTAGCTCTCAACTGTTATTTCAAAGACTTCTACATTGTCTCTCTAGTTTTCTGTAGACATCACATCAAAAATGATTACAAAATTGTAGTCATACCATCTTATACTTCTGCTCAAAACCCTCCTCTGGCTTCCCATCTTACTCAGACTAAAAACCAGTGTCCTTCCTTTCACTTATATCATCTTTACAATCTTTGCATCTCCTGTTACCTCTCAGAAATCACCTCCCTCTACCTTCCCTTCAGCCACACTGACCTCATTATTCTTCAAATAAGCCAGAATGCTTTCTGCATCTGGAATACACTTCCTTGCTGTTTGTACTTGCTGTTCCTTGTGTCCAGAACATTCTTTCCACAGATATCCACACAGCTTGATCCTTTATTTTCTTTCATTATTTATGTACGTATTTCCCTGTTATGGAGCACTTTCCTTAACTACTGTGTTAAAACTTGTGCAACTTAACTCTTCAGTTTCTTCTTCCTGTTTTGTATTTCCCCTTACCATTTCCCACTTTCTAATACACTATGTATTTTACTTATTTATGCTGTTTATTTTGTGTCTCCACCCTCTAGGATGCGAACTCCATAAGGGTAGATTTTAGTCTGTGTTTTTTTGTTTTTTGTTTTTTGCTTATCCCAGGGTCTAGAGCAGGGTTCTAGCCTCATATATAGTTAAAATGTGAAAAATTAAACAAGATGCTTAGTTTAGACTTTAAATTTCATAAAAATAAAAAGTCAAGGTTTAGAGATATGAACCTATACTATACTAATAATGAAAGTATAAAACAAGTCCAACTTCTCTGTAGAAAATTAGTCAAAATATATCACAAGCTTTAAATATGCATGTATTTTGGTAGAGTAAGTCTCTTTATTAAAAGCCATCCTAAGGAAATAATTAATAATGGATGCAAATATTTAGCAACAAAATAGCCATTAAAGTATTGTTGTTAATAGTGAAAAAATATTTTAAATCAAAACTCTCAAATTTCCAAAGTAGAAGCTTAGTTAAATGAAAGGCAATATATTCATATAATGAAATATTATGCAATCATTAAATTCATATGTAGATAAATACTTATTGACATGGAAAGTATTAACAATATACTGATAAGCGGATAAAATCAGTCTATAAAAAAAGGGTGCTGAATAATGTCATCTTTGAAGAAGAGATGTATTTTCCTGTATAATAGTCTGAGAAAATGGACAGTTGTTTATGTGGTTTCTAGAATGGATTGGGTATGCCTTTCTTATTTATTCAATTTGTATTTTTAAATTTTCTTTTTCAATAATGATCACATAGCACTTTTATACTGGGAAAAATCAAAATGATGTTTGTACTGATCTTCAAAAAGCTATTACTATTATATTTGTAAAGGATTTTCTTTAAATGAGAGTTGCATATAAATATTTTCCTATATGGCATCTTATATGTTTATGATGAATGTCCTGCATTAGTACGTAGGGACTCATGTACACAATTTATTTAGGGAATAGTCTTTTCTGTATATCTCCGTCCTTAGAGCCCTATCATGTAGAAGCTCTCTGGCCGCAGGGGTGACTGTACTGAATGATGCGTTGAACATGACTGCTGACAAGAGCATTAAATTTATGTCATGCAATTAATCTAACATGTTGCCTCGGAAATTTGAATTAAAACTAACCCACCTCCCTCCCCCTCTGTCTCTAGTCAATTCTATTTTGGTAGTAATACACAAAGTTCTGTTGAACAGAAGAAGGGGAAATTCCCGATCTGGCCAGAATGGAGCGAAGCTGACATAAATGCAGAAAAGTGGGACGCGGGCAAAGGTGTAAAAGAAAAGGACAAAACGGGGAAAAGCCCTATATTTGTGAGTAAGCTCGAATGTGACCAATTTCATTTTGTCTTTAACTTTACAGTGGAGTGAGACTTGTTCACCTGTGGGTGTGCACATTCTCCTCCACAGCCTCCATTCAAAGAGAACTGTTGTTTCTGTCCTCCATCCTGCCTTGCCTTTCCAAGCCTTAGTTCTGAGCTTCGGTGAATCCCATTTGAGTAAGTGGGAGGAGGGAGATGACCAAAGAGTCATAATGAAATAAAGGGGGGATTGATGGGACAGGTTAGCTAGTGGGTTTTGGATAGCGTTGGAAACCAGGCCTTTGGAGACTGTGGTTTACAAAACAAGAGACGTCTGCAGGCTTGTGAGCTGTTATTTGGAGATTACAGAGAAGATCATAAAAAAAAAGACTTTGCGGAATGGCTAGGTTGAATTCTGGTGTCTTTACTTACATAGTACTCTGAAATAGTACTTAGTAGCATTTACAATTGTTCACAAAATGCAGAACCACAAACTGCATGATTCATATCAGTAGTTTGTTCACAAAAGCTATTCAATACATATAACTAATTTCTGCCTCTCAGTACTTGAACAACCTCACATTAGTCTGTATGCGGGAATGCATTCTTTGTACCGTACCTAGGGTGATTATGGAACTCTTAGATGCAGAGGACTTTTGAACTCTATGGGTTCGAATGCAAATGGTCATATTTTGCATATTTTTAACAGCAATTCAAGACTTATGGAGACCATGTATGAATTTACACCAGGAAGGTGGTTTCTACAAATCCTCAGTGGAGCCGTGGAGCACCAGCTCAAACCCAAGTTATTACAACGGTGCCAAGTGGTATCCTCTGGGGCAGAACCTTGCTCCCCACCCCTAGTTCTGTTCCTCAGCCTCAGCATTCATGGAAATATACCTCATGCAAAGTGACATGGAAAGATTACCATTGACTTAAGACTAGAGAAAAGAGAACCATACCAGGATGAGCCCCACATTCACCTTGGTTTTGTTTGTTTGTTTGTTTCTCTCAAAGACATTTATTAATTTAAGGCATGGTAATTAGATGCCAAGTAGAGAGTGATGTCTTGGGGCTCGTATCAAAAGGGAGAAAGGATATTGCCCAGGGCTGCCAAAGTAGCCAGAACTTATCCAGAATCCCAGAGGTCACTACAGAGAAGTGATCTGAAAATTTTGTGTATCATTTTACTTTGAGACATTTGCCCAACTTCTAAGCTATGTTTGTGAAGCTTTTGCTGCTGAGAAAATGAGTAAAAAGCAGCAGCTTTTTACTCATTTAAAATGAGTAAAAAGGCTAAATAACTGATAAAAGAATTCCTGGTGCTATTGTGAGAGATTGGAATTCAGGGTACACCAAGGGGAGGGACTCCAGCCTTTCAGTTAGGACTCCACCACGGCCACAGCATTCTGTATTGAGAAAGGGCAACCCAAGTCTATACTAGCCTTACAGAATACTGAGGCCCAGGCTTGACTGGGCCAAGTTCGTCTTGTATTCTGCCTGCTAGAAGAGAATAGCATTCTCCTCTCTGGAGGAAGACATTATCATCTAGAGCCTGTATAAATTTTATGTTCAGTATATATCATACAATCAAGTTTACCAGACATGAAGAAAAACAAAATCAAGCAAATAAAAACCAAGAGGAAAAATCAGGTAATATGAACACAACCACAGGTGACTCTGATTTTTGAGTGGTCAGATAGGAGACTTTAAAATAACTAAATTAATATTTGCAAAGATGAAAGCAATGTGAGGGAAACCCAGAAGTCTAATACAGCTTCTGGAAACCTCAGTTTATTTTTCAAAAACGCATTCTTTGATTGTTTTCACTGGATGTTGGGGTTGCCTGTGTCTTCCTCCAAATTATTCCAGTATCTTAAATGTGTCAATAAACCACATGCTCCAGATACCCTGAGACACTTTAAAATATAACCCATTTCTCAGGACACACCAGCATTGGGGTAAAACTGTGATTACTCAGAAAATCACAAAACAGTATTTATTTTCGCTAACCCTCATTCACTCAGGTGAAATCTAGTTACCCTTTTTTTCTGTACAGATAGTTCATATTTCTTGAGTATTTTGTTTGTACTAGCGCTTTTCATATTATTCCTTATAAGAATCTACACACACACACACACACACACACACAAACTTTATGAGCTGTGAAAATTTTTACATAGTAGCTACCTAAAGTCTCTGTCATTTACTAAATTGCTAGCATTTGTGAGTAGATTAAATATCATTCTTTCTTCAGAGCTCACTAACTGACCTCTACTAGGGGCTCAAAAATCAATGAATCAATTGACTTTGGGGGCATTTATCCCAGGGCAATTGGAAACATGTTCACACAAAAACCTGTAACCTGTACACAAACATTCACAGCAGCTTTATTAGTAATAGCCTCAAACTGTGAACAGTCCAGATGTTCTTCAGTGTACAGATGGTAAACAAATGTCCATAGTATAAACTATAGCTCAGCAATACACAAGAACAAACTATTGATACATACAACAACTTGGGTGAAATGAATCTCCAGGGAATTAGGCTGAGAGGGGATAAAAGCCAATTCAAAGGGTTACATACTATATGATTCCATTCATATAACATTATCAAAATGGCAAAACTATAGAAATAGGGCCCAGATTAGTGATTGCCAGGTGGTAGGGATGAAGCACCGAGTGGGGAGGTTAGGGTAGGTGTGGCTATCAAAGGGCATAGGAGGGATCCTTATGCTGATGAAACTGTTTTGTATCTTGACTGGGTCAATGTCAAAATCCTGGCTGTGAAACTGTAGTGTATATAGTTTTGCAAGATGTTACCATTGGGGAAAGAAAAAGCAGGAACTCCCATATTATTTTATACAATGGAATGTGAATATATAGTTACCTAAAAATAACAAGTTTAATCAAAACAGTTAATAAATGAAAGTCAAATCAAAGATACCCATTTCATTTACATATTATCTTGTCAATAATTCTAACAGTTGACAAGTAAATTTGTTCAATCTTCTCTATTCAGGTGAAAAAAAAAAAAAAGCCAGTATTTTCAGTGAAGTGTTAAATTCATACTTGGCCCATCTTAACGATCATTAACTTTAGTATTTTCCAAATACTCTATGAACTAGCTCTAAGAACAAACACACACAATGCTCTATAATTGCCTACTTATTAAGCTATGTATTTATTAATTTTTATTAACATTGAGTTGTTTTTATTTTAATAAAACCGTATGGAGATAAAACTCAATATATCTTTATGTAGCATTTTTTTGAAGACCCTGAAGGCAAGATTGAATTACCACCATCATTGAAAATTTATTCCTGGAAACGTCCACAGGATTTTTTAATTAATCAGGTAAGAAGTATTTTTTATTATTAAACAAAATATATATTAACAATGGGATATAATAGGCTAATTATGAAAATCTTCATTTTAAACAATTTAATAGTAATTGTTCCTGTTATATTAAGTAATAATAATTAATTACATTTTGACATTAAAATTAGAAATACATGTTTATCAGTACAGCTGAATATTTCTTACACTGATTTCCAAAAGAATATTGAAATTTTGTTTAGAGCTTCAAGTTTTCTTTTTCTTCTCTCCATGATGTCAAATTATAGACTAAAATGTTGTGAGAAGCTATTCCTTAATTTCTGACAGAATCCTTTCTACTTTTTAGCAAGAACTTACATGTCATGAAGGTCTGTTCACTTTCGTGTTTGTTAGCATTAATTTTCCAGCCCAAGAGATGTGCACTCGGATCTCTCTACTCCACCTTCATTTCTGGACCCCATGCCCAGCCCCTTGAATCACACTGACTGGGACATCGCCTGAGAAACCTTTATTTTATTTTATTTTATTATTTTTATTTTATTTTATTTTATTTTTTTTATTTTAAATTCTTTTTTCTTTACTGATTTTAGAGAGAGAGGAAGAAAGAGGGAGAGAGAGACAGAAACATCTATGAGAGAGAACATCGATTGGCCGCCTCCTGCTTGCCCCGCACTGGGGACTGGGCCCACAACCTGGGCATGTGCCCTGACGGGAATCGAACCAGCAACCTCTTGGTACATGGGTTGACGCTCAGCCACTGAGCCACACCGGCTGGGCAAAAACTTTATTTTAAATGGCATTAATATACATTAAACTTTAGACCCACTGGTCTTTCTTCCTAAGAGCTAATGTTTATTTAAATATATTTGGTGTTTCCAAGGGTTTAATTAGCTTTTTTTTTTTTTTTACCTTCCCAGATCTTTTATTATTTTCATTTAATGCACAGAAAATCAGTAGGCTTAGTTAGTTACTAGTTAGGTAGTCAAATGGTTGTAATGGAGCTGATTCTTCCATACATTATGGAATCCATTAAATCTCTGTTTCTACAGAAAGCAACTGTATTCCTAAAAGTTTTATCCTTTATAAGCACTGCCACCAATGTAAGAAAATACAATTTTCCCACCATATTGTTCAATTACTGTAACTAGTTGAGAAAGTCAAATAATCCTAAATTTAAAAATACTAAAATGAGAAAATAGAAAGATGCATCTCTTTTCATCAGAGCATTTATGGAATGTCTTCTTGAAAGACATTTTAAATATAAGAATCAAATATTTATGAAGCATGCCTTTATTTTTTCTTATATTTTTAATCCTTACCCAAGGATATTTTTCCATTGATTTTCAAATAGAGTGGGAAGGAGGGAGGGAAAGAAGGAGAGAGAGAGAGAGAGAGAGGGAGAGGAGAGAGAGAGAAACATCAATGTGAGAGAGACACATCAATTGGTTGCCTCCTGCATGACCCCCAAACCACAACTGAGGTGCATGCCCTTGACCATAATCAAACCCGCAACTCTTTGGTCCACAGGCCGACGCTCTAACTGCTGAGCCAAACCAGCCAGGACTGAAGCATGCCTTTAAATTACTTACAATATTAGGTAACGTTGACATAATAATACCATTTTATGATGTTAATATAATGCACTTAATATCAATGTATTATTAATAACATTCAAGCTCTGGTCAATTTAAGTGCAAAGTTTGCATTCCATGCAAATAAAGGATATGAATTCCATAAAATGGGAATGCCATAAATTTGAATAAGTAGAAAAGTTTTATAGACCATTTTTTTTTCTTTTTAGCATACCTTAATTCTGAGAGATACACTTATGCTAAAAATAAATGTATTCATTGTTGTTGATAATATGTCCACCAACATTTATCATAATACTGCTGTCCATCTACCTCCACTCCCCCTGTACACTGACTCCTTCTCTTGATCCATTGTGTTGGTATATGAACAAGAACAGCCAGAAGTGAAAGTCTAGCTATGTAGGAAAGTCTTAGGATAGTGTTTTTAAAGTTTTAATGTCTAGGTCCACAGTGATAAATATGTTTTACATTGAGGCTCATTAAATATAGACTATATAAAGTTTAGACAAAAATTTTGCAAAATAGTAATGACTTTTCTATGTAAGATTTACTCTATTCTAGTCTATTTCATAGATGATAGATAGATAGATAGATAGATAGATAGATAGATAGATAGATAGATAGATAGATAGACCTGACCATTATATGTATGGTTCTGACTCATTAAACTGATTTCATGAATCAGTAAATAATTGCAGCCCACAATTTCAAAAGCACAGTACAGCCTAGAAACATACCCTAGAACACTCTAAGCAAAAAATGAAGTCAGAGGACATGAATTAAGTCATAGAGAAGCTAAGTTATTAAACAACTTAAAAGCCTGTATTTGAGATATCAGAATCAATATGGGCCATTCTTAACCAAGAAGGTTAGCAAGTCCTGATCATAGAGTGAGTGAGCAGATCTGTTATTTCTAAGAACCTGATATTGGTGGCCTAGGTCCTTGACTGTTGATTGTATTGAACACATATAAGATGTCTGAAGATTTATCTTGCCCCAGGTATAGGCATTGGGGATCGAGATGGTAAAATATCATTGTAGAGACCTTTGCCTTACACCTGTGTCTTTTACAAACTGTTAGTTCCTCCTTTTCATTTGTCAGCACATGTCTATTAAATCTAACCCTTCAAACTTGAGGTATTCAAGACTTTAATGAATTAATTGATTAATTATAATCAATTATAATTAATATTTAGTTAATAAATTTTAATGAACATTGGTACTTGCTGAAAGGTATGGACATTTTTGTTACATCATAATCAGTCAAACCAAAATAAATAAATAAATAAATAAATATATATAATATAAATATATATATATATATGTATATATATATAAAACTATGTTTATAAATTCTGAACATAGTCAATTCAGGCCTTTAAGGTCATTTTCAGTAATTTTTCTTGGACATAACAAATATTTTATTGAGGTTTTAAATACTAGGTATACAGATGATTAAGAATAATTGATGGCATTAGTTTTCATAAAAATCTTTTTCAGCCCAGCCAGAGTGGCTCAGTTGGTTGAACACTGTCCTGTGCACTGAAAGGTTGACGGTTAGATTCCTGGTCAGGGCACATAACTGGGTTGCAAATTCAATCCCTGGAGGGGGCACGTATGATAGAAGTTTCTCTCTCACGTTGATGTTTCTCTCTCTCTCTCTCTCTCTTTTCCTTCTTCTCTCTAAGCATGCCCTCGGGTGAGGATTAAAAAAATATCTTTTTCAATAATCAAAACCATTTTTTGTTAATTTAATATCTTAAATGTATAAGCTTGATACGAATTGTAATTTTTTATTAAATTTATTGGAGTGATATTGGTTAATAAGATTATATAGGTTTCACGTGTACATTTCTATGATACGTGATCTGTATATTGCATTGTGTGCCCACCACCTACAGTCAAATTGTCATCCATAACAATTTACTTGGTCCCCTTTTCCCTTTACTGTCCCCCCACTACCTTTCCTCTGATAACCACCATACTGTTGTCTGTGTCTATGAGTTTCAGTTTTATATCCCACAAATGAATGAACTCATATGGTTCTTAGCTTTTTCTGACTGACTTATTTCGCTTAGCAAGGTCCATCTATGTTGTCACAAATGGCAATGTTTCATCCTTTCTTGTGACTGAGTAATTAATTTTTAAAAACAGTTACAGGTTCATTTTTCCTTATTATGTTTATTCCTTACTGGACTAAATATATAAAAGCATCTTAGATAATACTGATTAAATAATGACCATCAAATTTAAATTTTTAAAAAACCAAGATTTAAAGTTGGGCAAGAATTTTAAAAGCTGTCACAATTAATAATTGTTTATCCAAGATGAAAATTTTTTTTCAGTTACCACAAGTTAACTGAGCATCAGTTTTTACTTGCATGGTTAATTTAAATTTCAAATCACAATTTTAAACTCAGTTTATGCATGCTCAGTTTATCTGCATGTATTATATCTTATAACATTTTATTTGTGTATTAAAATATTGTATTTTATAGACATTCTATTATTAAATCAATGTCACCTGCACCTGTAACAGAAATAGCGTGCTTACTTTTTACTTCTAATTTCTCTGGTTGTGAGAAATGAAATCAGGTTTGGCCTGTGGCCGACACACGAGTTACATTTCCCTTATTTTTCCTAAGGAATAATATCTTCTTTACGATTTTTTATTTCAGGTTCCAGTAGTTGTGAAGAATGAAAGCCTGTTTGACTTGTTTTCAGTAAATGAACCTTTACTCTGCAGTGAGGTGTGTACAGAAGTATGAACTAAAGAACCATTGCAAAATGCCTTCTAGACCTGCGTAAACAACTCCCCATCTCATGTCTCCCTGCTCACCTTTAAGTTTGGTGTGACTGAGCACTTAATGCACCAGGCATTAGAAGGGAAAGAGAAGCCCCTTTGAGTTTCGCATGCAGATTGTGGGAAAGTGTTGGTATGGGCCCTGCTTGTTCCCCTCTTCTGCCCAGGGCACTGGCTTCTCACAATCTAGGCATTTCTCCTCCAGATCCTCCTGCCTAGCAACTGACTTAAAGTTGCTCTCCAAAAGCAGAGTCTTATATTGTTTGATTTGCTAATGTGGGGGAAACCCTGGGGTACAGTTTGATTGCAACACCTCCTCTAAACACCAGATATTCAGCACAGCTGTCTTACTTCCTGTGGGAGCGCACTTCCCCATCCTGGTTTTTACACTTCAGAAGCAGACCTGTTCTACTTCCCTAAGGTAGTTATTTCAGACACAGGGCATTTTTTATTATTTTCTTTTAAGACAAGCCAGAGGAGTGGAGCATAGTCATTATTGATTCAAACCCTTTGTTTTTCTTATGTTTAATATCTTAACCAATATTAGGACAAAATTATCTCCAAATTTATGAATCTTAAACATATATATATATAAACATATATATATATATATAAACATATATATATAAACATATATATATATATATATATAGACTTTAACCTTTTTATTTTTCAAGGGAAGAAAAGTATAAAATAATATATAATACCTTCAGATATACAAGAAGATATCTGATTGGCCTTTTTCAACTTAACCAAAATTTAAGAAAGTTCCTAGATAAAGCAAATTGAGAAAAACAATCTTGCAAGGTCAGTATCAAGTATTTAATCTCCGTACACACCAGGCAGTAAAGCATGAGATGAATATTTCAGAAAAGCCAGTACTACGGAGGGGCAGTGGCTTTACTTAACACCCACGAGACCCAGAGATTTCTTACATTGTTTCTGTTACTCACAAAAATGCTGAAAAGTGGAGAGTTTCATCTGCATTTAACAGATGAAAAATGGAAATTTAGAGAGGCTGACGTGACTTGCCCACGAACAGAAGGATCTGAAGGAGGATTCAAATCATGGTCTCTATTTCTACTCCAAAGCTCAGCTCCCCACTGTGCCTTCCTGCAGGGTTTTAACACTGCACGTGGGAGTTCTACTTGGAGCATTTCCGCACCTATAGATCAACACATGAAATATGAGTTCAGAGTATATTTAAGTGGGTGAAATTTTAATTTTTTTTAATTTTTTATTCCTTGCCTAATTTGTCCTATTGACAAAAAAGAGATCTTTTTTCCCTCAAACTTCTCAATACTTACAGAAGAGTAGCTCCCTCATCTATAAAAAGTTAATTCCAAAGTAAATCATGTTCTCAGAATCATTCAGTCTCTCTCTCTCTCTCTCTCTCAGAATTCAAATTAAGATCTATGTTAAATGAAGGTCATTAGTTGTTTACTCCACAAGAGAGCTCTTAGCTAAGAGTCTGTTTAATATTATACTTTTTAGCCTGTAGTATGACAATATTTCCTGAAAACAAAAGCAGGATCTATGACTTTATTCTGCAGGTCAGAAATCAAAATGTGGAACACATTACATATAGACTTTAATATTACTATTGGAAATAGGCTTCCAACTAATTTCTCCCCTAAATTACAGTGCCCAAACTGAAACAATAACTAATTAACACTAATTTTGTTCACCTCTAGCTCATGAGATGGATTATCAGCGAAATCTATGCAGTGTGGAAGATATTCAACGGGTCTGTTATGAGCAATTATGTTAAAGGGACTACAGGGGAACCTCCTCTTCTCTTCTGGAAGCCCTGGGAACACATCTACTCTCTGTGCAAGGCTGTGAAGGGTCACATGCCTTTGTACAACAGCTATGGGAAATATGTTGTGAAACTTTACTGGATGGTAAGTTCATGTTCATGTGCATTAAAATTCATTTGTCTTTAATATTGAAATAGATTAGCCTTATAGGCTGATACCTAGGCTAATACAAAATGATGCAGTTTATGCAGAATATCAATCAGGTAGCTACCAGGTGGGGGTGGGGGGGTGTCCTTCATATGTAATTTGGGATTAATAAGAAAAACAGTTGTTTCTCCTGTGATACCAGTTCCCCTGTGCTTTTAAAGCTGGTGCTTCCTGGAGGAGGGAGGGCTGTGCAGGCAGGTGGGGGCCCAGGGCTCTCTCCATTCCTCTTTTCTCTGTGACATGCTATCAGGGTTGTGAGCAAGAGGAAGTACTTGAGCGTGGTCTACTCCTTCTCTCCTGGATTTTGCTGCTGCTGGGGGACCTGATCCCATCTGGTTTTTGGTCCTAAACTTGAAATTTGTTTTCATGTTAACAAATCTTACACTGACACAAAAGTTTTACCACTGCCTAAAAGGAAGCAAATGGGATAGTAAGAAGTACAAATAGAGAATTAAAAACCCTGGCAAAGCAGACTCACACTATATTTGGCAACGCTAAGATTATATTAGACACCTTTGTGTTGTTCATGGTGGGTTGCTCTTTCTAAAGACCCAGAGTCACAGGCAAGACCCAGCTCTATGATTTGCAGACCCCCTTGTTAAAAAATTGTTAGGAATTTCAAGACAGTTACGGCAGTGCTTTAAACCAAAGACAAGGTCCTTCTGAGCGTGGGGTCTTGTGTGTAAGGTCAGGTACCCATGAAACCGGTCCTAGTTATTGAGAACGTTCTAGAGTCTCCATCTAAGAACATGACTTTTTCCTTAATGAGCCCAAGCCGTCTATCTTCCTGGGATGGGGACACTGACAGACCAATGCTTAGGAATTGACTGGATCATTACAGTGGGAAGGCAGAAGTGGGGGAGGTAATCTCAGCCTCTGTTTTCCAAAATAGGATTTGGGGGTTTGTGTTTGATATTCACAGCAAGACATTAGAAACTGAAAACCAAAATGTTACTGGAAGAGTGAATAACTTCTTAAATTTCTTTATCTTCTTTAGTTATCAATCATGAGGCAGATTTGTATTGAGTGAGAGGAAGGGTACGGCATTGAGAAAGTGGATACCCCGTAGATAGAGTTGAGGGGTGATAGAAAGAAGGTAAACCTGGGAATAGTGGGGATGTCAGATGCCTGGGCATTTGGCCCCCACTTCTGCACATCACCTAAACCTGAATTGAGATGGAGTTCGAAATTATTAAGAATTTCAAAAACAGCATCAGCAGATCATTAAACCAAACCTATTAGCTTCAATCTCTCTCTTTCTCTCTCTCTCCCTGCTTCCTGACATCCTTCCTTCTTTTCAAATTCCCTTCCCGACAGGGGTCAACATATATTAACACTACATTCCTTTTGCAAAGAAAAATGTGATTTATTTCTCTTTAAATATACTGATTCCTCACAAGCCCAAACCTTCTTAGATTCTGATTTTTTTTTTAAGGTATTTAGTCCAGTTTGGAAGCTCAGACTGATTCAGTCATTCAACCTATCTCTTTAGAGAACATAGTCAGCCCTTGAAGGAAGAGGGCCAGGCTGGTGGCAGTCAGAAAGCCTGACCCTCACGTCCGGTGATTCTGCTCTCATCTAAGGAGTGGCTTGTGGGGATGCTGCCAGATATTGAGTACTGAGATACAACTGGCTCCATATGAATTATTTTGGCAGGCAGCTTGCTGGCACTAAAGTTCATGGTCATGGTCTCACTCACTGACACTGAGAGAAAGCTTTGCTGGCCCTCCGCTTTTCTAGATCCATTGTGGGGCCACATGAGGCCTTCAGGGCCACTCATACACCACGGCAAAGGGTCCACATTTCTCAAGATAATAGACTGAAGATAAAATGTGGTAATTATGTAAAAGAACCGAGCAAAGATCCTGACAAATAGCAGATTCTCAACACTATTAGTTCCCTTCCTTCCTTCATTTATTCTTTCCTCTTCTCTCTCTCTCCCACTGCTATCTCTTACTGTAGAAGCTACAGCATCAGATCATTTCTTTCACTGGCCCATGGTAGAGCCAGGGGAAAGCACATGATTAGCTAATTGGGTGTTCACCTACCCAACAATGGTTCTTGAGCAGATGGAGGGGTATGCAGTGGTTGTTGGCAGGGCTCTACACAGTTCTCTCTGCAATATGGCCTTGTTGTGGTTCCTGTGCCCACTCGTGCGTAGTTCCTGTCCTGTTTCAATGCTCTAGTATCCAGTCCAGGTGGTAGGACTCAGTTAACGTCTATGTGCATATTAGATGTAGTAAAGGATTCAAGTAAATTCTTCCTGACAAGATAAACTATATTGTTATTATTTTTTCTTTTTTTTTTGTCCCTTTTCAGACATAAACAATTTAATTTTTGATTTTTTTCTCTTCCAATTCTAGTTCAGTGTTTAATGTGTATTCTTTGCAAATATTTAAGAAGCATGTTCATTAAAATATGCTTTGTTCCCTCTGCTGCTTAATTCACTATCATTACACTGGAGATACTCTTCTGCCCTACACTGATTTTTCTTCTCCTCCTCTCCATTCCGCCCCCCACTTCAATTTATTGATGCTCTTTTTAACCTTTTGTTCTGATTGGACATGGATTTTCCTTCTCTGCTTTATTATACATACTCCTCTCCCTCTTTCCTGTTGTTTCCATGAAGCATTTACCTTAACTCCTAAGAGGCAAACCTACCTCTCAGACCCTCTTTACATGACATTTAAAGTTCATATTTTCACACCAGTTTTTCCCATAAAAGTATTCCCATTATTTCCAGTTTTGATTCTAAGTAAATAGCATCAGGGTTCTTTGACATCAGCCAGACAAGATGTACTGAGTAGCATAAAGAACAGTGTTATGAAACAGCCGTTCTCTCTCTTTCTCCTGCAGTGATAATACCGCTACTGGGACATATACAGTCTCGTCAGGTACTTTGCAATGTCAGCATTCTTTTGGCTCCTTGAAAGAAACAAACAAGTTATTGCTTTACACTTGAAATATTCATTGCTCTTGGCAGCCTCTCTCTGCTTGTCCCAGCTTTCATTTGTCTCTGAATAAACAGAGAAAACACACACATTGGGACCAATAATTTTCCCCAGTTGCCATCAATCTATTGATATAAAAAAATGTATTAGCTTTTGTTTCTGATTAAAACTTGTACTTTTTAAGGTCAATGTTATTGTAGAATTCAGCATTTCTTTTTTTATTGATTTGAGAGAGAAAGAGAAACATCAATTTGTTGTTTTACTTATTTATGCATTCGTTTGTCGATTCTTCTATGTATCTTGACCAGGGATGGAACCCGCAAGCTTGGCATATTGGGACGATGCTCTAACCAACTGAGCTATCCAGCCAGGGCCTGAATTCAGAGTTTCTTGAACTGTGGGAATGCAGAAATGCTTCCCATGCCCCAGCCCAGACCCCTGAGTCAGTCTCTGGGCAGAGCCTACAGTCAGCGTTTGAAACAAACTCTCCCCCACTCAGTGCTATTTTTGTTGTTTTTTAAACTATATAAACAAGATATATACCATGACAAATTATTTTTCTAACACTCAATTACTTTTTTACAAAATGCAAATGTTTTATTCTTGTTTCATTGTTAAGATTCTACATGCTTCTAGTAAAACAAATTCACACACTGTTAAAATGTTCAGAGTAGAAAATGAAAGTTTCCTCATTCTACCTACATAAATCCAAGTAAATGATTTATGTATATTCTCCTAAACTTTTTCTTATAAACCTAATGCAAATTTACTATATATAATTTGTAGCAACAATAAGATCATGTAGTAGTTATTGTTCTGTATTTTTTCCTAACTATGGACATTTTTTTATACCAGTTTATCTATCTTGTACTCCATTGTTTGAATGCAACAATGACTATACATATTTTGCCAATTTCATATTGACAGAATTTTAGGTTATGGATCAGTGTTTTACCAATACAAATAATACTGTAAAATAGCATCTTTGTGTATATATTTTGCCCATTTGCATGACTATTTTTTCTAGGATTTCCACAGTGTAATTAATTTTTCTGTCAAAACATATGCAAATTCTTAACACTGATAAGTATACTTAGTTGCTCTTTTATTTTAATTTGTGTGTACTTTATATTTGATACAATTGGTATTTCAGTCTGCCATTTTATTGTTTACTTTGCTGCGTGTGTTATTTTTTTTGGTATTTGTTTCCTTTTTTCCTGTATTCCTGTGAGTTTCTTGAACATTTCATAGGATTCCATTTTGATTTATTGTCTATTAGGAAAGAAAGAAAAAGATATATAGCAACTGAACTAAGCAATATAAGTTTAGAATTACAAGTGTCATACGAAGAAAACATTTTTTACTCTATTGCTCCTATCTACCTGGGGAAAATACACTGTTCCTTAACTCTTCAGTTCAAATGCCACCTTCTTGTGAAGACATTAGCAAAATCAGTTACACTTTCTTTTCTGGACCTATAGCACTTTGAACATTTTGTATTTTATACTGTTTGCATATATTTCCTAACTCACTAAACTATAAGAATTCAATAGTATAGGCCCTGTGTTGTGTCAGTCTTTGGATTCACAATACTGGTATCATTGCTGAAAATATTGACTGGACAAAGAAATAAATTTATAATAAATTTCATATGTAAAACCAAAGTTAAAAAACTTTGAGTTCATAATCATTAGTGTTCTTATCATTGTTCCAAGCTTTTCATTTTTTTAATTGATTTTAGAGAGAGAGGAAGGGAGAGGGAGAGAGAGATAGAAACATTGATGAGAGAGAACATCAACTGGCTGCCTCCTGCATGCCTCCCACTGGGGATTTGACCCATAACCTGGACATGTGCCCTGACTGGGAATTGAACTGGCGACTTCCTGGTGCAGGGGTCGATGCTCAACCACTGAGCCACATTGACCAGTCTGTTCCAAGCTATTTTTTTTTTTTTTATCCTCACCTGAGGACATTTCATTTTTTGTTCAGATAGAGTGGGAGGGAGAGAGAGAGAAACATCGATGTGAAAGGGACACATCGAGTGGCTGCCACCCGCACGACCAACCAGGGCTGGGGAAAACTGCAACCGAGGTACATGCCCTTAGCGGGAACCGAACCCCGGTCTCTCTGGACCGCAGGCTGACGCTCCAACCACTGAGCCAAACCGGCCAGGGCTGTTCCAAGCTTTTAATTATGAAGTAATATACATATAGGTGAATCTGTAATGATTTTATTAAATAAAGTATTAATTAACTTCATGTTAAAAAATTAGATGTTTAATTATAAGTGGGAGTAATATTATCATTGGAAGCTTAAGATCACTGAGCTTATCAGGATAAGTAATAGTTACTAAAGTAATATTTGGAGAATTTTCATTATGACTATATTAAATGTATTATGCCAAACTCATGCATCATTGTAAAATGTTTTGGTTCTGCTAGTTGAAACACTTTAATTTATTGCTCTGTGTAGAATGGGGCATCCAAGAATGTGTTTACAAGACCTCATAAACAAAGATAGATGCTTATCGATCTATGTCCTTATTTGAATGTGCTATAATTACATTAAATAAAATAATAAATTAAAACTCTCAGCCAGAGTAATATTGAAGACCAGTATGTCAGTCTTTAGACGTAAGAAGTTAAAATAAAATTATAAAACAAAAAATCATAAAACAGCAAATAATAATGTCAGCAGTATGCAAGGTGGGGCAAAAGTAGGTTTATAATTGTATGTGACACAGAGTTTATTCTTGTATTATTATTTATTAATTATTGTGTTATTTTTCCATACAAACAATTGTAAACCTACTTTTGCCCCACCCTCTATAATAATGTATGAGTGGAAGTAATACAAATCATTGATGGTATATTCATTTATCGTCATTTTTAGGGTTGCTGGAGAAAGATAACCATTGATGACTTTATGCCTTTTGATGAAGATAACAATCTATTGCTTCCAGCTACAACTTGTGAATTTGAACTCTGGCCAATGCTTTTGTCGAAAGCTATCATCAAGCTGGCAAATATTGAGTATGTAGAATGTGGAATTATAACTCACTTGTTTAAAAACAAAAAGGCAAACTACAGTAAAAACAATTATACCACATCTATATTTCATAGCTTTATTTATTTAAAAATTAATTTAAGAAGTTTTCTTTCCAAACAATGTAAATTTTCTTATATAAACATGAATATGCCAAAGCCAGTGATTTGAAGTATTGGGTTAGCGAGTTATCAAACAAAATCTCCCCTCCCCCCAATAAAAGTACTCAAAAACTATTCTATATCCAATGCTCTCTGTGAATGGAAAGTCAACCACAGAAAATAAATGTTTAGCTAATGGAGAGAAATAAGTTATTTTGTAGGGAAAAATGTTGGTTCATCTAAATATTGAGTAATATATGCTGGGATCCAGTTAAAGGTTGAGGTTCCGTATATGCAACAATAATTTGCTAATCTTGAAAAACCTGAACTGTTCTGAAGGACACCAATGTGCTCCTCATGGTTTTGATAATATTGGTCCCTTTTAATACATTCATGATAAAAACTATTCCTATTTCTTCAATATTCTTGTGAAATCTGCTTGTGTGTCCTATTCCTGCATGACTTGTGCTCCAGTATAGGTGAGGCATTGCTACTATGTTTATTCTCTGAGATTCCGTGTGCAGAGACCTGTGGTCATTTCATCTTGGCCCTAGCAATGCAAAAAAACTTGGGTGCTTGAGTTGCCAATGCATGGCCACTTTGAGTCTTTGCTTGGTGGGAGAATGCTCACATCCACTGCACCATTGTGAATTCCACACTCTGCCCCTCACCCCCCAGTGTGTCATAGCATCTCAGTATTCAATAGAACACACTCACATGCTTTAACAGATCACATCTGCCATTTGCTCAAAGCTCAGCACCCTCTCCTATTAACTAACGCAGCAACGTCAGCCAGAAACCAGGTTTGCTTTTCCTGGATTTTCTTTAGCTCAGCTTCCTTTTTTTTCTCCCAAGGCTACGCAACAAAACAACCACTCTTACCGTCATCTCCCTTGTCTCTTACCAACCCTCAGTTTTCTATTGGGAATGAGTTTCACCCAGCTTGCAGCCCTTAATTTCAATGATTTTTTTTTTATAAGAAAAACATATCCCCTTAATTTATTTGTTTTGGGTGTACTAAGACATACTGCAGTTTATGTGTGATAGGTTACAAGGATTTACAGGTTTTGTAATCTAGTTTTGATCAAACTAACCCTAGAAACAAATAAATTATGGTGATGCTATTAACCTCTCTAAATTATGAGATTTCCTCAGGTTTTCTCTTCTGTCGTCCAGAACAACTGACCTTCTGACATGTGAACTGAGAGAGGATGCTAGTGTCAATCTATTTATTAAATATTAGCAAATCTTAATTTATGTTTTATTTTCTATAAAAATAAATCTAAGTTAAAATATTTTCTTCCTGTAAAATAAATAAGTAAATAAATAACTCATCCCAGATCTTTTTAGGTAGCTGAACACTACAAACTATTCACACTGGTGACAACTATGTTTGTTTATTTTGAAAGAAAATAACGTTCCTAATGTTCCTGATTGTCAAACCTCACTTGAAGTTCTGAGAATCATAGTTGGAAGGCCAGTGAAGCATTAAATGCATGACCTGAATAATTGGAGTGCATTTTGTCTTTCTTAAAGCTATATAGTTCAGTAGAGTTTTATAGCACTTGGCAACTTGAGTAATATAATTATTGTTATTTTAAATATATATATATATAAATCCAGCTTGAGGATAAAGGATCAGACTAAACGTAAGACATTTCTTAGGCTTTCTAGGGAAGCCCTGCATTACATAGTACAATTTATATTTGTCTATTCATTTTTATCAGCTTTTATTTATTGTCACATAAGTTTTAGCTTTCTACATATAAAAATTTGTATTTAGTTGTTTCAATATCACTGTGAAATATTCAAAAGAGAAAGCATTATTTCTATGAGGTTTGTACATTTACTTCCTAAACATGATTATCCAAAGAAGAATTTAGACTAGACTGGGAATTATCACAATAGATATTTGTTATCTTTGAGATGTGTGGACACGTCAGTCCATCAATCACCACCATTGTCATATGGTCTACTGAAGTTGTGACTCCTGGGCATTACAGGGATATGTGTGTTGCTGGTGTAAATAGACTGATCACTACAGAAACAAAACAAAAAACTAAAATGAGAAGAGTGATATTTGGTCAATCACAATGTCATTTGATTTTATGCTATGGTGGCAAATCCACTGTTTTGTACAAGATAGGACAGATGTTTCTGGTTTCTCTGAAATTGTCTAATAAATTATCTAATTGAAGATGTCTGATGCGCATCTTGACCAGCCATGGATGAGACTGACCATGCATAGCTTAATAAACATCTTAGAATAATTACTGAAATCAGAAGCACAAATGACACCATTGTATTTTTTAATGAACATCATGACACCATATTGAATATATAAAAGATATATTATCCATACATATTTTAAAATGTATCATGTGTATGAATATTTTTATGTATATGACATTAATATTAATTTATATCTTTTTAAAATAAAACTTATAATCATGTTTTGTAAATAGACATGACATTTTGTCACTGGACCTACTTAAGTGCTTTAACAAAACAAGGCATCTGACCATGGGAACAGTATTTTCTTGTGCTATAATGTATAACTAGTATGACCTCTACATTTATTAATATATCACTATTTATTAGAGATTCCTACTTCTTATATACTTCTCTGTGTTTTCAAATTGTATTAACTGTACTTCTGTGTATTTGCTTGTTTAGCATCCATATAGCAGAGAAGAGGGAGCTGGGAGAGGCCACCGTTATTCATGCTCTTACAGGATGGTTGCCGGAAGTCATTCCTCTCCAGTAGGTTTGACCATTAAGCTACTTATTTATTTTTCTTTCTTCCCTAGTAATGTTTCTTTAACCAAAACATTTTCAGTTTTTAAAAGAATTTCAAGCGCTCTGGACAGTTTTTCTCAGTGGTTAGAGCGTCGGCCCATGGACCAGAGAGTCTCAAGTTCATTTCTGGTCAAGGCCGTGTACCTCGGTTGCAGTTCAATCCCAGGCTCTGGATGAGGTCCTGTGGAAGGCAACCAATCGATGTGTCTCTCTCACATTGATGTTTCTCTCTCTCTCTCTCCCCCTCCCTCCTACTCCATCTGAAAATCAGTGGAAAAATATCCTCAGGTAAGGATTAAAAACAAACAAATAAATAAATTTCAAGGAATGTTACATTTTACAAAAATGTTTGGGAGAACATTTTATAGTTTTATATAAAATTCCTTGAGAATTTCAGGATAAATTCTGTTTCCATATATATAATAAATTTAGTCCTAAAATATCTGAATTGCAAATATTAAAATAATTTTATTAGACATTATGCACTTTAATATATTATTTCTAATTAAAAACCACAGTCCTGGAAAACGATCGCATTTAGTCATCCATATGACCCTGTCAACTAGGTGCATGTCATTATCAGTGAGGAAACTGAAGCTCAGAGTGGCTGACCAAGCCTGTTTACATTGTAACTGGAGGAGATAAAATTTGAATCTAAGTCTTTTTGGGTTCAAAGCCCACAGCCTTTCTCTCATATGAGTCTAGCTATATAGAGATTGCTTATCTACATTCAAATAAAGAGAGACTATTTAACATAATGCTTACTTAAAAAGTTATAAATAATTTATTTCACACATTTGATCATATTATTGATGCGGAAATTAATCAAGTTCAAGTGCAGAGAAAAGAATATATGAATAAATCTAGACATATCATCAATTCAGATATTTATTTTTACAAGAAGATCAAAGCCATGTACAGTTATCAGTTTGAATCATCATTGATCTTTGACTGATGTTGGGAAGCTACCGTTCCCCTGGTCCAGGTAAAAGAAGATAAAAAACAGGCCCTGGCAACTTGAATTCTACATTGAACAGCTTGCTTGATTCAAATAAAAATATTTTCAGAAGAAAAAATGGAAGACTAGACATCCTTCCCGAAGGGCCACTTTGCTGAAAGGAAGCTGATCTTGTGTTTTTATCTTAAGAAAAGGTCCAGATGGCACCTTTTGACATCTTTTCATGGAAAATCTTTTTCTGATACCCAACAGAAGATTCTGTTAACTGGTATAATATGCTCAATGTTAGTGTAGAAAAATAGAGACAATGGGATTTAAAAGTATGGACTTTTCCAAATTTTTATCTTCAAGTGTTGATGGTATCCTTACAATTTTGCCTTTATTTTCCCAGCACAGTAGTCAGTAAAGATATCAGAGACATGAAATCATCAGAGGTCTATCAGAAATAGTAGATCAGAATAATTCACACTATAAAATCAGTTAATTAAACATTTTGAATGGTCTCTTGCTAGAATCATACATAAAATTAAAGTGTTCACATACTTGCATAATTTTAAGATCACTTTAATAATTAATACAAAACTTGATTTTAGATACTTAATTTGCATGAATTTATGGGTTGCTGATGAAGTATCTATGAAAATGATATATAAGAGAGAGAAGTTTGAGCTTTGGAGTTAGAACTATATCACTAGATTTACATTCTTATACTTCCAATTTCAAGCTATGTGAATTTTGTAAGTAATGAAACTCTCTGGGCCCCAGTTTCTTCTTATGTAAAATAAGGATACAATCACCTGTACTCAATGGTTGTTCTGAAGATTAAGTGAATAGGTGAGGGTGTCAGAAAAAGTCACTTGTGTATGGTGAAACATAATTAGTGAAAGTTTGTTTCCCTCTCTAATGACTTTCACTATTTATTATTATTTAGAAATATGTATGATAATTAAAAATCAACCTTTGGAAACAGGAAAAAGTCTAAGGAAGAATAAGTAAGAATGACCCATTCAAATTTATCAATTTATTTTTAAATACAACTAAAAAGTGAAAATATATACACTATCTTTGATCCATGTTATGATTTGTAGAATTTTTTCTTACATTCTGTCACATTATTCACATAATTTTAAATGAATAGTATACCATAAAATCACAAAATCGATTCATGTGTGTACATATATTTAATTTTTAAATGAAAAGAATTTCATGAAACAATACATAAATTATTATCAAGAAATTTTAAGTTGAAATATGGGCGCAATCACCATTTGCCAGTGGTGCAGGGAGGGGTCAGGTGGGGCTTCGTGGAGAAAGTTCTGACTTGATCTGAACCTTTCCTGTTGGCTGTGGTTGACTTGAAGGAAAGGAAGGCGAGGCCTATTGAAAGCAGGAGAACAATATGATCAAAGCCATGGTATGTTCAAGAGTGGGATGTTTCTGTTACCCAGAAGGATTAGAGTGTGCAGGGAAAGCCTCGAGGGGCTTGGCCAGTGTGGTCATGGTTCTACAGAGGTCAAGGAGAATTAGAGTTCCAAATCTGTGTTCACTTTTGATTTTTTTTCCATGTGAAAATCGGAGTGAAAAGTGTTTTGTAGCACCTCCAACAAACAACTTCTTCCCTTCCACTCTCAATAGGCGCACCAACTTGAGACACTACTCTCTTTGCTGTTGTTGACCTTGCCTTTTATGTTTTCCTACAATTAGGACAGTTTTACCATTAAAAACAAAAACAAAAACAACTTCTAACTACCCATATATAATACAAACGCAGTCAATGACATGTCTGAGTGTATATTAGATGTCAAAATTCCAAATGAATAGATGACTTTTCTCAGCAAACTTGTCTGATCTTGGTGTAGTGCATTTGTGAATAGAGCACTCCACATGCAATATTTAAGTCTAACTGTCCCAAGAAGTTTTCGGTCTGATCGTGTGGCATTTGAACATTTCTCTTTCATTGCCTAGCATTTTTTTTTCATATTGTAGATGAAAAGAAAAACTAAGCATGGGTTTTTGCATTAAGATCTGCTTGAATTCTGATTCTATCATTTGAGAGATGTGTGATAGCATAAAATGTACAACCTCTTAAACCTCAATTAGCTTGTAATACCTATGTTGCAGAAATTTTGTGGGATTAAATGCAAAAATAAAATGCACTGGGGATCCAAGGATGAGTACAAGGAAGCACAAGCACTGAAGCAGATCACAGGTACATAAGGAAACCAATTATTATTTTTAAGTCACCAGTTCATCTTGCTTTTCTCCTCAGAGAAAAGCTTAGCAAGTGAGTTGTCTATACACACTGTCTTTATCTTTTCACCTTCCAATCTCTTCCCACTGACTCTTTGTGCTTCCTTCTCTACCACACTAGTGAAAGGGTTCTTCTCAAGGCAAATAAAGACCTTAATACTGTCAAATCCAATGGTCACTTCTTTTGCCCCATTTTCTCGACATCCCAGTATTTGACTTAAAAAAAAACCCAACCACTTCTTGGCAGCACTTATCTTGCTTGTCTTCTGCAACAATGCACTCTCCAGGTTTTTCTCCTCTTATTTGCTGCTCTTTTTCTGCCTTCTTGGATAGTTCCTCGACCACTAAATGTGATGTATAACAGGGCTCTTTCCTGTCCCATAACCATAAATAACTATTCGATAATGACTTTCAAGTGTGTATTGCCATACCTGTCACCTTTTCCTGCAGTCTAGTCTGTATTTATATACAACTGCTTAAATTACATAGCTATGTGGATGTCAAAAATGTATCTCAAACTTAAAATATCCAGAAAGGAACTCTAGATTCTCTACTTCCCAAACCTTACCTTTCCTAGAGTGCCTCACCTCAGTACATTACACCATTGTCCACTCAGTTACGCCAATTAAAAAGCAACAAATAAATAAGCAAACTAACTTGGAGTCACCCTTAATCATTCGTTTTTCTCACATCTCACATCCAAACCCTTACTGATCTTTGTCAATAGTATCTTCTCCACTCATTATGAATGTATTTATTTATTTACTTATTTTGTATCCCCTTTATTACCATCCTAGATCAACTCACTATCACTGCTCACATACACGGATGATGTACTAGCTTCATAACTGGACCTCGTGTGTCTACCTCAGCCACCTCTAGTGAATTCTCAACATAGCATTTGGAATAACTTTTAAAAACATAAATCAGATAATATAACTTGCCTTGCTTAAATCCTTTCCATTACACTTGAAGTTTTGAAAGCTTCCTGCTGTTCTTTAGGGATCTGCACATCTCACTCCTGCACAATCTCCATCCTTATCTCTGCCCTCATATCTGTCTAGGCAACTACTCACTGGCCACCTATACCTTCATTCTTTTTCCCAAATATACTAAACTCATTGTCGCTTAGTGTCTTTATATGAGGTTGTTGTTGTTATTTATTTATTTATTTATTTATTTATTTATTTATTTATTTATTTGTTCATCCTCACCTGAAGATATTTTTTCCATTGATCTTTTAGAGAGAGTGGGAGGGAGGAAGGGAGGGAGAGAGGGAAGAAGGGAGGGAGGGAGGGAGAGAGAGAGAGAAAAAAAACCATCAATGTGAGAGAGACATATCAACTGATTGCCTCCCTTACACATCCAGACCAGGGCCGAGGATTGAACCTGCAGCCCAGGTATGTATCCTTGACTGTGAATTGAACCTGTGACCCTTTGGTCCTTAGGCCTAGGCTCTAACCACTGAACCAAACCAGGCAGGGCTGTTGTTGTTTTTAAATGCCTGGAATGCTCTTCCATCAGATAGTCACTTGGCTGAGTATGACATAACAGGTCTCACCAAGCTTAAACATCAACTCCTCAGACAGACCTTCTTGATTATTCAGTTTCAATTATTCCTTCCCCAAGTTTTGTCCTAACCCATCGTCCATTATTTTACTTTCACCATGGAAGTTATCACTGCCTGTTATTCTCTCTCTCTCTCTCATCCATCCACTAGGATAGGAAGTTATGTGAGAGTAGGGACCCTTTCTGTCTCCCTCAGTGTTGGGCCTTCTGTGAGTTAGAACAATAACACTGAATGTCTGGCAAACAGTATGTTCTCAATAAATGTTTGCTGATTGAGTAATGTAAGAAGTATTTTTAAAGGCTATCAGAAGTGTGTAAAGATTCTTTGGGAACTCAGAGCATGAACATAGAGCTTAATTCATCCACATTTTATCACATTTTACATATACATCTCAATATATATCACATTTTCTTTATCCATTTATCCATTCATCCATCAGTGAGCACTTAGGTTCTTTTCATGCCTTATCTATTGTAAATAATGGTGCAATAAACATGGAGGTGCAAATATCTTTTTAAGTTAGTGTTTCAATTTCTTTCAGTGAAATACCCTAAAGTAAAATTACTAAATCATATGGTAGTTTTATTTTTAATCTTTTGTGGAAATTACATACTGTTTTCCATATTAGCTGTAACCAATTTAGAATTGCTACAACAGTTCTTAAGGGTTCCATTTTATCCACATCCTCATCAACCATTGTTGCTTTTTGTCTTTTTGATAATAGCTATTCTAACAGGTGTAAGGTAAAATCTCACTGTGGTTTTGATTTGCATTTCCCTGGCGATTAGTGAAGTTGAGCATCTTTTCATGTCGCTTTGGTCATCTGTATGTCCCCTTTGGAAAAATGTCTATTCAGATCCTTTTCCATTTATTAATAGCATCGTTTGGGTGTGTTTTTGTTTGTTTGTTTTGCTATTGAGTTGTGTATGTTCTTTATATATTTTGAATATTAGATATATGATTTGCAAATATTTTCTCCCATTCTATGGATTGCCTTTTCATTTTGTTGATGGTTTCCTTTGCTGTGCAGATTTTTAGTTTCACATAGCTCCCCTTGTTTATTTTTGCTTTGGTTGCCTTTGCTTTTGGTGTCAAATCCAAAACCTCATTGCCAAAACCAATGTAAAAGAGCTTATCGCTTATATTTTCTCTAAGAATTTTATGGTTTTAGGCCTTATGTTCAAGTCTTTAATCCAATTTGAGTTGATTTCTGTTTATGGTGTAAGATAATAGCCTAGTTTCATTCTTATGTATCTGGTTGTTCAGTTTTTCTGACACCATTTACTGGAGAATCTATCCTTTCCCCATTGTATATTCTTGGTTTTTTGTTTGTCATGAATTAATAGACTGTATATGTGTGAGTTTATTTCTGGGCTCTCTATTCTGTTTCATTGATCTGTGTGACTGTTTTTATGCCGGTACTATACTGCTTTGATTACTATAGCTTTGTAATATAGTTTGGAATCAGGGAGCAGGATACCTCCACTTTGTTCTTTTTTTCTCAAGGTTGCTTTTGCTATTTGGGGTCATTGTGGTTCCCTCCCTTTATTTGTGTATTCTTCTGTTTCTTTTATCAATGCCCTATAGTTTTCAGTGAATAGGTCTTTCACATCTTTGGTTAAATTTATTCCTATGTATTGTATTCTTTTTGATGCAATTAAAAATGGGATTTTTTAAAAATTTCTCTTTCTGATAGTTTGTTATTAGTGTATAGAAACAACAGATTTTTGTATGTTGATCTTGTATTTTACAACTTTACTGAATCATTTTATTAGTTTTAATAATTTTTGGTGGTGTTAGGGTTTTCTCTATATCAATATCAACATCAATATCATGTCATCTACATATGGTGAGAATTTTTCTTTTTCCATTCCAATTTGGATGCCTTTTAGTTCTCTTTGTTGACTAATTGTTCTGGCTAGGACTTTTATTCAACAATTGACATTTGTTGAATAAAAGTGGTGAGAGTGGGTATCCTCATCTTGTTACTTATCTTGGAGGAAAAGACTGTAGGTTTTAAGCACTGAGTAGGCTGTTAGCTGTGGGCCTGTCATATATGGCATTTACATTGAGGTATGTTCACTCTATACTCATGTTGTTGAGAGTATTTATCATAAATGGATGATACATGGCAAAGGGGGTGCATAAAGAGAGCGCCTGCCCTCCAAGTCAGTGGAGAGGATTACTGTTGGCACTTAGCTGTGGGTTTAATTAGAAGCCTGCTCCTCAGGCCAATGCTTTAAGATAAAAAAGCCTCTTTCACAGAAAGTCTGCTGCCTCTGCACTGGGCTTGGGGTGGGTGAGTCTTTGCGAGCTCTTTAAGAACCATTTCTGAGGTTACTATCGCCTCATGGGTCTTTGGATGCAGTCCCTGTGTGCATTCAAAGCTAGATGTTTTGGGGGCTCATTTCTCAGGGGAAGGTCTTAAAAGTTGGGGTGCCAGATGTGGGTTTCAAACCCTTTACTCTCAGGGAGAATCTCAGGGTTGTGAGTTCCCTCCAGCTGCGGGTCACCATGCTGGGCTTATGGCGATATTGTGCCTCAGTCTCTCTTACCTGCATCATGTGGGTTTTTTCTAATTCACCAGATGTGTGAGGTCAGTCAGCTAGTTTTGGGGTGCTTTTTTCAGAGGCAATTGTTCTATGTGTACCTGTAGATTCAGTGTGTTCATGGGAATTGGTGAATTCAAGGTCCTCCTATGTCTCCATCTTGAACCAGAATTCCTTGTTTGGTCTCCTCCATCAACAAATCCCAGCACACCATAAGGCACGCAATCAAAGCTTGTTCAATGAATGGATGCATAATGGTGTTTTAAACTAATATTTTATGTAACTATAGAAATTAGTCTTGTGAAATAGTAAGTTGATTTTTTTTTCTGTCAGTAATTTCTTGATGTGGAATTAAAAGCTCAATTTGGAATTTAATGATGATGTGTTTTATCAAAGCCCACGATATAAGGACAAAGTTTGGGAGCTTTTGAAAGAAATATTGCCTGAATTTAAGTTGATGGATGTGTCCTGCTCTGAGAGCAGAACAACAGAAGTAGATACCAAATTAAAAGAACCAGGGAAAGAAGTGAAGGATGGGAAAGATGTAAAAGATGGCAAAGAATTCAAACCTGAATTTTCAACTACAACACTAAAATCACTTGAAAAAAGTGATAAAGTTCTAAAGGGTAAGACATTTTATATTATAACAGTATCCAGTATGGGTATTGTATATAAATGTTTTATAATCATTGCTGAATTTAATGGTTCTTTATTGTTATTATCATGTATTAAGTGTTGTGGAAATAATTAATATTCTTCCTTGATAGAATTTCAGAACTTCTAATGGTATTTACTACATATTAATTATTGTTCCATATTATACTCTAAATATCAAAGGCAATTATACAATTTGATGATACTAAATTAATATATAGTAAATATAGGAAGAGATATTAAGTTTCCAATTTTCATCAAACACATCTTTCTTATATGCTATATGTAGGGTGAAATGAGCTAAAATAGCAAAGGACACAGTTGTCCTGTTTATTTTTTCAGGAAATGTGAAATGGACTGAGATTAGATGATGATTTATTGATCATTTATTGTGAAAATTCAAATTTGAGAAGAAGAAATTCTAGTTATTTTACAAGTGTAGGATTATTTCTTTTCTTAAGGTGGGAAATGTATTAATTTTTTATTTTATATTTTCTAAAATATTTTATGTAGCTATGCAAATAAACAACAATGCTTTTATACTAAAGTAGTAGGATTAAATATTCTAGAAAATACTCAGCTTTTTTGTATACTTTATAATATCTATTATGATCTTCCAAATATTTATGTTTTAGAGAATATTGACATTTTGTCCAATTATTTCTTATCCTGATCTTATCTATAGTGCAATGCATATAAAATATTATGTAAATGTTCCTCAAAAATATAGCAAGATCAAGTGTGTGAGTGATATCTGCCTATCATAAGCCCTTTTTGAAATGACCTAATATGCACTAGTATGAAAGAAAGCAAAAAAAAAAAAAGCCTGCTTGAATTTGTTTTATCCCGTATATCCCCAATTAATTTGAACTTAGAAGCCCTTTCTCATGTGTAACAAATGAACATTCATCTATTCATCTGTTCATCCAGCCACCCATTCATCCAACATACTATTTACTGATTGTAATTCCAATAAATGTTCCAGGAATTAGTGATAACTTGTTGAACGAAATCAGATGTGAAAGTTACCTCCTAGTTCTCATTGTCTAGGGATAGAGACTAACACTAATTTTAAAAATCATAACCATCTACTAACAAATAAGCTTGAAATGAAAATGAAGGAAACTATGAGAGTTCATATGGGAGACCTAGTCTAAGGCATAAGGAAAGAATTTCCTAAGGGATTTTGAACTGCTTTTGCAAAGATGAGAGGAATATCTAGAAGACGATGACAGACCGGGGAGGGAAGAGCATTCTGTGTAGAGGAAATAGCAAATATAAAGCCTGGAGGAATGGCATTATTTTGGAAGACCTGGCAGAAGATATATTTAGCTGGAGGAAAGGATGTGAGGAGTAAAGGATAGTTTGAGCAAACCTGGAGAAATAGGTAGGAGAATGATCATATAAAATCTTCCAGGTCATGTTAAGATTATTGATCTTTATCTTAAGAAAAATTCACAGCTAAGGAAGAACTTAGACTAGAGTCATACATGATCTAAATCACATTTTCAAAAGAACATTCTGGATCTTTGAGAAGAAAAGACCTTACAGTAGAGGTGGGTGACATGAGTGTATATATATTAAAAAAAAAAAAAAAACAGTTTGGAGACTTTTGCACCAGCTCATGTTAGAGACAATGGCAGCTGGGGTTAGGGTAGTAGTGTAGTAACAGTGAAGTCACAAATAAGGTGAATGACGAGAGAGATATTTAAAAAGTAAAAAATGTGGTACCCGTAATGGAGATGGGGGATACTGAAAAAAAGAATAGCTTTATGAGGCGAGATCGTAAAATGATTTCAAATATATTGAATTTGAGGTGCCTTTTGACAAACGTCAAGAGTTCCCGGGTGGGGATATACATTTTGGAAACATTGACAAATACATGCCAAGTTAGCTGTGGATGATATTCTCAAGGACACAGCATAGAGTGAGAACACATGGCTGCTTGAGACTGAGCCTTAAGAAAGTTAAACATCTGGGAGCCAGGTAAACAGTGATGATCTGGCAAAGGAGGCTAAGGGATGGCCAGAGAGGCAGGAAGAAAACCAGCAAAGCATGTTGCTACTGAAATCAAAAGAAGGGAGTTTCAAGAATCAGAGAGATAGTCTTTGTCAAACAGTGAGAGTTGAAATAAGAGGGAACTCGGATTTCCCTGTTGAACGTTGTGATGTGAAGGTCATTGGGCACTGGTGAAGGATGGGAGTGGAAGACATATTGAGAGTGTTAAGAAGTAAGTGGAGAGTAAAATGATGTTAGAAGTTTGTGAACAGGAGTGCTGCAAAGTGGAAGCTGTCAGGGAATATGTGGACACAGGATACTTATGTTTTAATCTGTTGAAGGAGAACTGAATATTTTTAAGTGTTGATTGAGAGAATTCAGCTGAGATTACAGCAATAGTGTATGTTTCCTGGTAGGGAAGGAAGAGGAGGATCCAGAGAGCCCAGGTAGAGAGTTGAACCAACCCAGGGGAGCAAGGGCTCCTCCATTCTACCAGGTGGGCACACGCCATGGGAGAGGATACATGCAAATGTTGGTGGGTGAATGGGTTTCAAAGGGAAAAGCTGAGTGTTTCTGACTAGGCTTCAATTTTCTCTTTTTTATGAGCAGCTTATGGATAAGCTGAGAATGAGGTAGATGGAAGTGAAAGGTGAAGGTTCTCATGGTGATTTAATTTAGATGTAGCGGAGGTTTGCAGAACTAAGGAAAGATTATCTCCAGTAGCACTCAGCTGCCAACTTTACTTAAAGAGGCCTTTGGGCGTTTGCTACATGGGTAGGGTGAAATGACAGAGGAGCAACACATTATTGGCAAAACACATTTTGGTAAACACTGTTGCATATTACCCAAATTTCTATGTGAAAGTATATTTTTTTCTACTTACACATTTTATTACAAATTATATTATTTCTAAATTCTGAATTCAGAATAGGAGTTTGAAGACTTTTAAATCCCTATTTTAAAATCATATATGAGCCTGACCGGTGTGGCTTAGTGGTTGAGCATCGACCCATGCACCAAGAGGTCGCTGGTTCCATTCCCGGTCAGGGCACATGCTCAGGTTGTGGGCCCGATCCCCAGTGGGGTGGCGTGTGAGAGGCAGCCAGTCAATGTTCTCTCTCATCAATGTTTCTCTCTCTCTCTCCCTTTCCTTTCTTCTCTCTCTAAAAATCAGGAAAGAAAAAAATTTTTTAAATCGTGTATGGAATATGTATTTCTACCTAAAATTAACTTTATTGAGTGAAGTCAAATATTTATAGAAAACTCACAAAGTAAAATCTGATAACCTGTATTTATACTTTAGTTTCTTAGTTATATGTCTCCTTCTACATTTAAAGTTAACAAGTATCTTCACTTTTGTATCTAACATAGTTGATAAATCTACTGTAAAAGCTAAGACATGAGACAGCTTTACATGCTAGGCTAAGGAACATTATAACTTGTTAATGTCACAGTTTTTATTTTTGCAAATTGAAAAAAAAACGCATCCTGATTAAAAATTTAGCAGATGATGGAAAAATAAAAAGGCAGAAATCTGATTTTTTGTTTCAGAATTGAATTGGCTTCATTAGGGAATAAAAATTCTTGGATTTTTTATTTTCAGTCTTTATATACTACATTTTTTCTTTTTCAAATTTTCTTTTTTTTTTTTTCAGTTACAGTTTGCATTCAGTATTATTCTGTACTAATTTCAGATATTCAGCATAGTAGTTAGTAAAACATGTACTTTACAGAGTGATTTCCCCCAATATTTCAAGCACCCACTTGGCCCCATACACAGCTATCACAATATTATTGACTATATTCCCCATGCTGTAATTTATATATCCATGACCATTCTGTAACTTCTAGTTTGAACTGCTTAATCATCTTTTTCACCCAGCCCCTCAACCCCCTCCCCTCTGGCAACCATCAGTCTTTGCTCTACATCTATGAGTCTGTTTCTATTTTGTCTGTTTGTTTGTTTTGCTCTTTATATTTCACATATAAGTGAACTCATGTGGTACTTGTCTTTCTCTGAGTTATTTCACTTAGCATAATACCCTCCAGATCCATCCATGCTGTCACAAAAGGTAAGATTTAATTCTTTTTTATGGCTGAGTAGTATTCCATTGTGTATATGTAGCACTGCTTTTTTTTTTTTTTTAAGTTGAAGGAGAACATGTTTCATAGAAATGGAAATATAAATGGAAATTCAAAGACTGCATATAATTCTGTGTATAGGGGGTGATTAAACAAGTCGTGTTGGCAAGAAGATGTTGGTTTGACATCCAGTTTCCACCAGAATGTTCTGGAGACAGCAAGCTATATTTCCTTGAGATGGAGGCCCCAAATAAGAAAGATCTGAAAGGTCTCCACATTTAGGACTCAACTTTATATGATTTGCTATTCTTTGATATTTTTTTTATTAATTTATTTTTGTTACAGATGTTTCTCCTTTTTTCCCCATTGATACCCTTCTCCCCATCCCCCCACCCCGTCCCCAGCTTTGTTGTCCATGTCCATCAGTTATGCATACATGCGGGGAGGGAAGAAATATTCTTTGATTTTTGCAGTTAAAATGAGAAAATTAGCCTCACACTATAATTTAATATACAAAAATCATCAAATGATCATCTATCCTTAACATAAAATTTATATGTATTCAATAATAAATAATGCTGTAGGTCTTTCACAATATCCATTGATTTTCAAATATTTTTCTTTCTTTACTTTAGTGTTTCTAATATGAGATGAATAGTGTTTGGGGGAATTTGTGGCTTTTGTATTTGAGGTTTTATAGTTAAAGATTTATTATATTTTTTAATTTGTTAGAGAAACAAGATTTAAAAGACTTTGGGAAGAAGAAGAGTAAAGATGGAGAAAAGGAAAAGGAAAAATTCAAATGGTCATTTCATGGTTCCAGACCCTCATCAGATGTACAACACTCTCTGCTGTCTCTGTCAGACTGTAAGCTCTCAGTCTCGTAGAACAACTATTTTCACTGTCTCCTAAAATGTTGAAACTCTTTGGATCATAGAAATGTATCCTTAGACATATCTAAATAAGCTTGCTTGAGGTTGCCCCTAATCATTAGGCCCTCAGATGAGTAATGATACTGGGGCAAGGTTCTACATATGACACAATAGCCAAGGCTGTCCAAGTTCTTCTGGTACAACAGTCACAGGAGAAGTGTTTATATAAAGGAGGACATATGCTAACATACATACATATGCTTACTAATAAATAACATATTAGTAAATTATAAAATATATATTATTCCACATAAATAAAATATATCATATGTTATATATTCTATATAATATACCTATGTATTAATATACAATTATACAAAGTGTGTAAATATAAGCATATATATTATATATTAGTATATGTCCTCTGTATAAATTATATATGATGTATAGAATCTTTTAAAGACTATATTATGTATATTGTACACATTATCTTTTTTTAAATGTTTTAATTGATTTTAGAGAGAGAGGAAGGGAGAGGGAGAAACATCGATGAGAGAGAAACATCTGTTTGCTGCCTCCTCCAAGCCCTGAACAGGGGATTGAGTTTACAACCCGGGCATGTACCCTGACGGGGAATCGAACTGGTGACCTCTCAGTGCGTGGGATGATGCTCAACCAACCGAACCACACTGGCCAGGGCATATTATACATATTATCTTTTTTAAGACTTTATATTCTTACTATTGGTTCATCTATCTTGGTGCTTCCAGAATGTAGGTTATAATTTTCAGCTCCCCATGTATTAGAGGGTTGGAAACTCATCCATTTTCTTCTAGCACTATGTTTTATCTATTTTTCTTCTTTTTTTCATTTTGTCTTCTTTCTTAATACATTATTATGTTTTCTGTGAGGACATTTTAATAATTATGGCTTTTTATTTTTACAGAAGCATGCCTAGTAATTTGTTAGAGAAATGAGTCACTAGTCATTATATTTTTAATTCTGTATTAAAGGCTGCCTTAAGCAATCTTTTTTGATAGTGGATGACATAACACTCCTAAAGTTACCAATAATTCATCATCACTGTGAAAATGACTAAACTTTTCTCTGAATTTCTTTCTTTGGGACAATTAAGGTAACAATTGCCTTTTTTTCCCTACCAAACTAATAGTTAAGGTTAATCTCAAGATACAGAATATGGGTTAGAATTCAATAAATATATCTAATACACGTACATGTAAATGCTGAATTTGTAAAGAAATAAAACAAAACTTTTCATTAAAAACAAAGAGAAAAAAGGCAAAGAAATTCTATTATTTTGGTCAGTATCTTTAAAGAACAAGAAGACACCCTGTCAAATATAGAAATATCAGGGATGTTCAGGAACATGTCAATAAATAAGTGATGCTCAGAAGCAAAGTCTACAAGCATTAAACGTTCCAAGCTAAGTTACTTATGCTTCCTTTCTTTGTAGAAGGATCCATTTATTTATGTTTTCTTGATCTTGAAATGACATATAAACTCCTGGACTTCTTTAAATTCAAGAAAAGATTTTTATCTATGAATGCTAATAAATGTCACAGTGTTAAAATCATTCCTTTGAACATAATTATTTGTGGACCATTCTGTTACATTGACTGAAAACTAGTAAGTTTATGTGATAACATTTTTACAGTGACATAAAATGATTTTTAAAGCAATTAAATGGTACTATATTATGAAAATAAAATGAATGAGATATTGTATAAAATGAATGCACATTTAAAATTCAACATGTATTAAATAAATTTAGAGCCATTTACCTATTTTTCACCAGCAAAGATAAGGAATTATCTTTAATTCTAATTCTTTAGCTTTTAATTCTATCTTAGTGTTCATTAAGGAAGTTTGGAATTACCCATTTTGGCTAGAATTTTCATGGCACAATATATGTTTGATTTTGCAGGTTCTTCAGGAATACAGCCCCCTTACATGGTTGTATACGCTACCTTTACACCTCTCTATTTGTTTGAAAAGAAGATCTTTTCGTTAGAGATGATGGTAAGTACTCGTGCCCGGGAGGTACACTATCATTTATGGTTTGTGTGTGTGTGTGTGTGTGCGCGATTACTTCTTGTGATAGAAGATATACCAGAATTTAATTAAAATCCTATTACTTGCCTGGCTGGTGTGGCTCAGTGGTTGAGCGTCAACCCATGCACCAAGAGGTTGCCGGTTCGATTCCCGGTCAGGGCATATGCCCGGGTTGTGAGCCCAATCCCCAGTGGGGAGCATGCAGGAGGCGGCCAATTGATGTTCTCTCTCATCGATGTTTCTATCTCTCTCTCCCTCTCCCTTCCTTTCTCTCTAAAATCAATAAAGAAAAAAATCCTATTACTGAATTTTGGTCCCCTTATCTTTAATATTAGGCACTTGAATACAGGGAGTTGGAACATCCAAAATTATCTTAGATAATTACAGTAGTTCCATCTTTGTAAAAAGTAGTTATATATTTGTATCAATTCCTTCCAATATAAGCAAAATAAAAACTATATAAATTATATATGTAGTAAGAATCATGTAAATCATTTCTAAATAATTATAAAACACCTTTCCGTAAACAGATTGTACATATTTTCTTAATATATGACTTAAATGAACTCACACACAGAGCTGGTAAAACATTTCTATTACCACCTTATATCTTAAAATAATACACATGCAAAAATGTTAACTTCTTTTTTCTTGTAAATCTGACAATATAGGAAATTTAAAAATATATACAAAGATAATAAAATTAAAATATTCATAGTATAAACACCCAGACATAGGTAATGCTAACATTTGAACATATATTCTTTGATTTTTTCCTCTCTGCATATAGTCTGTGGGTACATGTGTATACTTTTTATATTTTTGGACAGTAGAATTAAATGTTCTGTTGTTCTGTTTGAAAACCAGCCCTTTCACTTAACATTGTATCATTAACATTTTCCTATGATGTTAAATATTTGCAACGTACTATTTAGTAGTTGCATGGGATATATGGGTTTCCCATATCTTTAAATTTTATCTTTTTTCTTGCACATAAAAATTATTTTTCTCCTTCTCTTATAAAGGGTAAAGATCACCAGATTACTCATCAGTTTCCTTAGACAAACACCCTATTGCATTTGGGGCTTATTGAATCCTAATACTTTGGGGGACTTTTAGACATCTAGCATTTTGTTTTCAAAATTCCATATGTTCTGAAATCACTGCATTAAAGTATGAGACTATAGTGCAATAGTACACATCAACCCTTAGTAACCGCAGGGGATTGGTTCCAGGATCCTCCAAGGACACCAAAATCCGAGAATGCTTAACTCTCTTACATAAAATTGTGTCGTATTTGCATATGCTCTATGTATATCCTCCTCTATATTTTAAATTATCTCTTGATTACTAATAATACCCAACCCAATGTAAATGCTATATAAATAGTTGTTATACTGTATTGTTTAGGGAATACTGACGAGGAAAAAAGTCTGCACATGCTCAGTACAGATGCAAACATGTTCGGCCTAATTACATAGTACATGTTAGCAACAGCATAACTTTTTCTTCCCCTGGATATTTCAATGCCAGGCTGGTTGAATCTGTGGATGTGGAACCCATGGATATGGAGAGCCAACTGTATTTATATCTATAAATGTTTATTTGGCTAGTTAGAAACATCAAAGTATTAAAAAGTCAACGGAAATTTGGATGAAATGTAAATACCCCAATAGAATGATTATTGTGCTTTACTGTGTGCATCATATTTGTCTTCTGGAGACCCACCCATGGAGTATAACGTTATCATTGCTTCTGCCTTTCCGCATTTCATCTTCTTCCTCCTCCTTTCATTTTAAATAGAAGCTACTCCTTCCTGCAAGAGTCAACCATACAACAGGGGTAATATTGTAAGCTAATAGGACATACTATGCCATTATGAATACATAGTGACAGTTTCTCTGTTCTAATTAAAAGTTAATTATCTTTAGTGTGGGTAAATCTAAGTGTGCTTCCCAGGCCTCCCTCCAACTTGAGACTCTTGTGAAGATTCAAATGGGCCATCTTCGCCCTAGCTTTTATTTTGTTTTTTATTTTAATTTCTTTTCATGGCAGTGTCCTAGGTGCTTAGATGTTTCAGAGAGATGAAATGTTCTAACACCATGGACTACAAAAGAATACGAGCCGTTTTTGGTGGAGTGTCATGGTTTCATGTACAGGAAGTACTTAAACACTTTTTAAAACAGCAAAATGTAAGGGTGGATGACCGCATTACAAAAAGAAGATGGCTCAAAATAATCCATGTGAACTTCTGGTCATCCTACTTAAAAACTAACATTGAAGCACCAAGAAAGTTTTGCAAAAGACATGAAATAAACACGAAAAAGACATGTTTATTCTTTAATTCAATGGATGTTTATTGATTATCTATTATTATGTGCTAAACAATAATCTAGGCTCTGAGGACACCATGATGAGCAAGATTAACAAGGTGCCTCCCCCCAAAGTGCAGTGTCTAATGAGGAAGGCGGATAAACAAACAACAGTAATAAAGTTAGAAAACCAGCATAACGAAGAGCATGCTAGGTGTCTGGCATATGGTAGAGATAGTGTTCAAATAATGTTTAGGAAGGATGAATGAATGAATGAATGAATGAATGAATGAATGAATGAATGAATGAACGAACGAACGAACGTACGAACGAATGAGTAGGGCACACATAGCACAAACACATCTTTCTGTCTAATGACTGACCACAGAAGTCTTCACAAAGAAGAGATGTGCAAGAGGTGGCCTTAAGAAGTTAGCCTAATAAATAGGAAAAACTGCTCAGAGCTGAGGAAACCTGAAGGTGAAGGAGAACCCACTGGGTTCAGGAAACTACTAGAGGTTGAATAGACTGCAAGGGAAGGAATCTTAAAGGCAGCTTGAGAAGTGGAAGGGAGTCAGGACAGAAAGAGTATTATAATTCCTCAGAGTGGAGTTGAAAATGGCTTAAGGGGCTGAGGCTCAGGAATTCGCCCAGTGTCTGTAGCAGTAATGAAATGAATTCCCAGTAATGAACTGACTATAGCGTCACATCTTCCTAATGTGCCCACTGATTGCTGATTGTTTTACATTACTTATTAGGGTGATCTCATTCTCCTGGTAACAATCACAATATAATTTATCTTTATAATGCTTTAAAGATAAATCTACAGAAAAAAACCTCTTCTAATAGAATTTTGTTAAATGGAGTACACTGATAAAAAATTATAGCCCCAGAGATAATGAGACCAACTTGTAAAATAAAGACAGTACCTTACATTTATTTAAATAATTAGTCCAGAATGCAGGGGGGAAAAAAAAAACCTTGGGAAGAAAGGTGTCATGAATTACTCCACATTTCCCCCATCTTCTTGCTCTTGGGTATTATAAATTCGTTTAGTTTTATTTAAATGGGGGACCTGGGAGGTCTACAAAAGCCTCTCTCCCCTGCTCAAACCCCTGCTCTTGGAATGTCTGAGGTGAGATGGGGTAAAGGAGTGAACCGGTCTGGTGGGCAAGGAAACTTCAACACAGGGATTATCTTAAAATGTTTTTTGAGTGCCTGCTTAGCATTTCACTAGAATGTATCACTATTCTAAATTCCTCTCTGCCCCTAATTCTAGTGAAACTTGAGATCCTTTAACAAAGTTTCTAAACATCAACCTGTAACCATTATTAATAGCATCACTTCACACCATTCAGAGGTGTTGTATGTTAGAAATAAAATGAAGCATGAGGAATTAATTGGCTTGCATACCTGAAATCAGGCTGGTGCTTTTGTGAATTATTCAAACAACACAATAGGTACTAATACCAAACTTAATTGTTTCACACAATACCTTACCTTTTCAAAATGTTTTATATTGCTTTGTTTTTCAATGTTTGACAGCTCAAGAACAGAAAGTAAATAGACTGCAACTTTGCTTGCAATTGTGAGAAGGAATTGAGATTTACACTAAATTTTATGAATAGTAAACTCTGGGAAATATGCAGCTTATAAAGACTACTTTGAGTATGACTTCTCTTTGGATATTACTTAAATGTACATTGTATAGCAATATAATTTTTGTTATAATAATTTTCTTTTTGAATAACATCCATAAATTTTTTCATAAATTCCCATGAAAACAATTACGTTCAAGTATTGGGAAACTTCTAAAATTTGACAGGGTTAAAACTGTAGAAAAAAGGTATAGACTTTAAAACATCCATAAAAATAATTTTTAAGATACTATAGGGCATAATTCCAGAGTTTCTGATATATTTTTCAGTAAATTACTAACATTCACAAAAGGGATTAAGCAGATGTGACAATTTTACCTACTTTTAAATTAATCCTTTTAAAAAACAACAACAGCAACATCAAGTCACTCTCTCTTTATTTTGAATATTTCTAACAGTTTTAAAGGGCTCATCTGGACTCAATAGTGCTCTGACTACCTCCTTCTTACAATTATTGATTGCTGTAATGATTAGTTAATCCCTGGATTCGGGAAGAACTGTCCTGTCTCACAGATACCCCCTCCTATTTTGCGCCTCCCTGAAGTTTAGATCGAGCTATAGAGAAAGTCACAAGAGCGAGGCATGTTCTAGCTGTGAGAAAATTTGGAATAGGCTAAAAAAAGGTGGGCTTCTGGTCCCAATGACAACTTTATACATTTACATTTTCAAGCATTTCTATTCACAGAGAAATCAATGATGCAGAATCACCAGGAAGAATAATGGTTATTGGTAAAGCTGACTTGAATGCAGTTAATATTTTATTTTACTTTAACTGTGTCAACATTTAGACTGTGAACATCAGAATTTGACTACAATGTAGATTCCTTTACTTTTCACACACCTATTGATTTCTTACGGCATATACTTCAGCCACCAGTCACTACCTGAAGTTCCGCTTCAGTGTTATTCTGAATTGCTCCAAAGCCAAGCAGCTTCGGGAGATCTGGGCAGCGTCTGTGTGTGGCACTACTTGCGTTGGCAGGATACTGGGCAGCCTCTGTGGGCTGCCCTTCTGTGAATGGCTCCATTGTCCGAGGGAGCACGGGGATTCCCTGTGGGGAGCTGCTGTTTGCAGACCCGGGCATGAACTGCGCAGGGCAACTGCTTCTCACCTCCCTGACCTGACACCCTCAGTGCAGTAAGTTTTAGGAACATTGTGTAGCGATTGCTGGTGACACACGCACATACACACACACACACACACACACACACACACACACACACACACTTTACATATTAAGTACCTGTTTCAAGGTTTTAACCTATAAATATAATGACTGATTACTTTGGACCAAAACTCATGTGCTAAGATTTTTGCAATCTCATAGAATCAAACTTTTAGAACTCAAAAGTAGCTTATGGTTCTAGAACCTCTCTTGGTATAAGGAAACAGAGCCCCAGAAAAGTGAAAAGATGTTAACAAATACAAATGGTAACAGTGCTTATGTTAAGCGACATAGAAATATAGGTGGTTATTTTTTTCCCTTTATTACTGCTACATCTCTACAGTGGTGGTAGTATCTTTATAATGATAAAAAGTATTATTTTAAATGCATGAGCCAACGGCAAGCATCCTTTTAAATCCGTCTTTCACCTGTTAGGCGACTTCTGCTGAGAAGCTAAGAGAATATGGCCTGTCCCACATCTGCAGCCATCCCGTGCTGGTGACCAGAACCAGGTCTTGCCCTCTTATAGCACCCCCGAAAACACCCCCAGTGCCTCCCTGGAAACTCTTTCGTCAAAAAAGGAAAACTGTTATAACAGATGAGCCTCAAGGTATGGTTTACGTTGTCTGAACGTCTTCCGAAGGAACACTGCTCTGTATGGAGATCTCATAGTTTCATCCGTAATGAAAGATGCATGTCAAGGCGAACCACCCAATGTTACGCCTGAAGCCTTCATTTAACTTGATGTCTACTTTGTAAAGTATATGATCGTCTAACCACTGTAAGGTACACCTGAAACTAAAACAAAATGATATTGAATGTAAAAAGAAAACAAATATACTTTTGATTAAATGGGAAAATTTATGACTAAATTTTATATCTTTAAAGGATCAATTATCCACAGAAGAAGAACATTTTGGTTCATGTCTAAAACTAACCAGATATGTCAAGGCCAATCTACGAGTGATGGTATTATGGTCATTGTGGTAGAGAAGTGGTTTGTAGTAAGTATATAGAAACTTAGGTGGTATAGGTGCAGCCACTGGAGTAAATTTCTGATATGGAGATCACTCTAGGGTACCCTATAAGACGCAACCTTTGAAATAACTGGTTTCTATTTAGAACTTCTGTAGGAAGAGAGCTTCTGTCCTGGATTGCCTCCTGTGTTAACATGGTCATGTAGCCATGTAATAGCAGCATTTGTCCTCAGGAATAAATAGAGCCACACGGACTGAGAGTGAGGCAGGGGAATTGTGCCCACCTTGTTCTTATTCTCTCAGCTCATTGCTGAATTCCTCCCAATCCATGTCGAGTTCTTCAGTCCTTCAATATATATATTTTTTCTTTCCAAGTCTTCGCTGTTACTCCTTTTTCCATGGGCACCAACTCTGAATGGAAGAGAGACCAAGATGGCCAGAGAAGAAATGAATGAGACCATAAATGAAAAATCAATGTTAAAGCAGAAGCACAAACACAAGGAGATGGAATTAAAACCAGAAAACACTCATGATTTAAAAATTGTGACCTCGCTGAACAACTCCTAATTTGTTCATGTTTCAGCATACAGAGCCTTTCCACGATTCCTTCAGCACCTGCAGTTAATCATGAAGGATGAGAAAAAAAACTGGAGTGCCATGAAATATGTAGTTCACCAAAACTTACATTGTGTTGAATAGTAACAACAGCTTTTTGTCATTTTGTGGCGTTCGTTTTCTCGCTTTTGCATTTTCTCCCTCTGCTTTTTCTAAGACCTCATTATTGTCTAGTGTATTCACCCACTAGGGGCTGTGTTCACAGGCCTGTCACCTGAATGAACAAGGAGACAAAGCCACAATAGGCATACCTAGAGCGAGCTTATAGAAGGCATCCCTGTGAAGCTTATAAATGTGCTGCGAGCATTTGGTCCCATGAACCATGGCTTGTACCTCTTTGGTGGTGATTCTCGGTGCGGCCCCTGCTACCAATTCAGGCATCGCTGATTCTCCTTTGCAGGTGGCAAGAGAACCACCTCCCAGCCACCGTGTAATACACACTTCTCAGTGCTACTCAGGGTCCTAAAGCTGCTGCAGCCTCGCGCATTGGGATACATACCTATTCCTCACCTCCCGCTTCCAACCATCGTTCCCACGTTTAAAACATATAAATAACCACTGTTAACCATGCAATTTTCTTCACATTTGCTTTCTGCCTACATTCCCACAACTAGTACAGCTGGTAGCAAAGAGTTCTCTAGCACAAAATGTTTTATTCCTGCCAAAAAGGAACAAAGAATAAAGAAATATCTGGTTTGGGTGGAGAGGAGGAATGGTCAGCGTGTTCTTTATTTAGGCCTGACTGTCTCTCTCTCCCCTGCTTGACGATTTCAGTCATCTCTGTGCATTCCTTGTGTCTCTGCAATGGGCCATTTCTGCCAAAAAGTGTCGTAAGACTCTTGAAAGGAAAGGAAATCTCTGACTTTTAAGTAGAATATTTTAGAGAAATGCATGGAGACACACGTAAAACCATTGTTCATTCAGATCATCACGGAGTTGCTTAATGAAAGGAAACATATTACACATACAGATATTTTCTGATTTCACTACTGATTGCTGTGTAATTTCTACTTGTATTGACAGGACAAGAAAATCTCTGGAGTGGTGGGATTCCATAGATGCAGTGTCCCACCTCAAGGCTCACCTATATTTGTCTTTCTTCCCTCTATTGGGTTTCATAAAGCCTCAGTTTCTCTCCACTGGGCATCCTTTCATTTCAGCGTCCACCAGGCTAGTGCATGGTCTGTCCCGTATCCACTGACAGTTCCTTCCAGATCGGCTTCAGACTCCTGGGAATATCCACAGGTCCTTCCTCGACCTATTGCTTTCTTTGCTACTCATGACCTTTACTTTGTTACATTTCTGTTTTGCACTGCTGCATCCATGTATTAGTCCACATTTCCTCTTCATGCCCTAAGCTATTGCATAGGGATGAACTAAGAAAACACCTTTTTTTGGTAAAAGACTTTTCTAGAAAAGTCACTCCTGTATCTGAAAGAGCAAATGCCAAGGAATAACACTGAAAGACATTGCCAACGTTCTCCATTGAGACGTCATTGTTTCATGCTGTAAATCTGAAAAACAACTGAGGAGTAAGCTAAAGAAATCTCAAATTGGCATGAACAGTAAGCTTTTTCAATTGGAAAAAAAACCTTATGTATCCTAAGACATTCCTATTTAACTCTATTGCATTTTGTTGGGTAAATAGTAGTCTAATTAGTATTGCATATAATCTTAGAAAATGAGAAAAAAAAAAGTATATCACACTGTATGTTTCTTTTTAGAAATAATCGTAAAGAAGCCTGAACAGTTTCTTGAGATATCAAGTCCATTTTTGAACTATAGAATGACTCCGTTTACAATTCCAACAGAAACGTAAGTACATTACGTTCTTTCCCACAGATGCATCTTGCTCTGAAAAAAAAGTCGTTTCTGGTTTGTGTGGTTAAAAATAACACTAAATCGGAGCATTTTGAAAAATATCAATTTAATAAAAAGATGAACTACATGTATAAAATCCGTTAAAGGATATTTCTTGGATCTTGTATAGCTTGTGATCTCACTAATTCACTCAATCAACAGACATGTTTTGTTCACCTTTTATGTATGAGTGTTATGGGCTTGTGTCGACATCCTGCTAAAGTCCATATGTTGAAGCACTAACCCCAGTGTGGCTGTTTTTGGAGATAGGGCCTCTAAGGAAGTGAATATGGTTAAATGAGATTACAAGATCAGTTGCCCTCATAAGGAGACAGAACTAACTCTCTCTCTCTCTCTCTTTTTCTTTCTCTGAACTCATTAAAAATAAGGCCTAAATATGTCTGGTTTTACAGCTTTGGTTACTGTTTTAGAACAACAAAATATTTTGTTTTACGTATACATTAGCCCTGATGAATGTTTTGGGTTATTACCTGAAATTAAATTACAAAACCAGATGATTGTCATAGAAACCTGGGAGATGAAGTCTGTCATTCTTGGGGGTGGGGGGAGAACTGAACATAATAACAAAGAAAACGAAGAAGGAGGAGGAAGAAGAGGAGCTGGAGGAGGATGTGGAATTCAAATTTAATAGTATTCGTAGTGACAACAGAAGCAGAAAGAAAGACTGTAATCCTGGGTCTAAAGTTTGTAAAGAGTTCAGAGAACTGACCAGGCAGTCTACCAATAGCAGTAAGAAAAAGGGATAGTGGGTGATGAGTGGAGGGTATGATGATTTTCACTAAAATCGTGGTAATTTTTACGCAGCAGTAGACAACAAATACATGGGTATGGAAATATAGCGAAGATGATCAAATCTACACTTAAATTTTTACAATTAATTGTACTTCAAGTATCCCTCAATAAAGTTGTAAAAATAACTAATAGTATGTAAAATGGTTTAAAAATCTAATAAGAATTCTAGAAACACATGAATGTGTTTAATCTTGGATTAGATACAGCAAAGAAGAGAAATGGCAAAATGGAAATAGGTCCAAAGATAATATCCAGACTGAAGCATGGAGACCAAAACAGAAACACAAAGAAACAAAAGAAATATGCAAGTTGAAAAATACCAATATATTTGCAAGTTGATCTCAGGAATAGAGTAGAGTATATAGAGATTAGCGAATAATCATATAGAGAGACTGAAATTATCCCCAAAGTAAAAAAGAAAAAAAAGTCAAGTCAAGATTCAGGAAGTTCTAAGAAATGTCAAGCAATGTAAATACAAAAAACCTTGCAGCTGGATGCATCTCAGTAAACCAATGATCATGCAATAATAGATTACTATAAAGTGAAAGAAATACTGCTACAAAAGCAACATGAATAAATCTCACACCCCCAAAAAGAAGTCTGGTACAAAAAGTACAGTTTGCTTTTAACTACTCTACAAATACACATTAAGAAAAGAAAACTGAAAGAAGTATATGGCGTTAGACGTCATGATAGTGGCAATCTGTGGCAAGGAGTATTGGCTGTGATTGGGAGCAACATCTGGTAGGGCCTGGGGGGCACCGGCTGTGTTAATATCCCCTGATCTGAATAATGGTGATTTGGCCATGTTTACTTTGAGATTTTTCTAGCAAGGTGTACATTTATGTTTTGTGTACTTTTTGAATGTATTTTAAACTTCAATAAAACTTTATTAAAGTTATTGAATGGCTTATATTATAGTTCACACTTATAATGACCATTAGCGACGGTTTTAGCCTTTTCTTGGATATATTAAAATTCATGATAAGAACATAAGCTGATGAAGAAAAACAGTCAAAATTTAGATCAGAGGTCTGTTCATCATATTATCTTACTCTTAAAGCCTCTTTACATTAGAGCCAGTTAATTTACATTTTATGGACTCAGTTGAGGTTGAAAATATGAGTGATAGTTTCAAATCTATTACCTTCAAGGCTCCTGTTACTTCTGTGCATCCACGGTGGAACACTGAGAAGTGGGTGAGGAGGGGCCGGAGGCGGCACCAGGAGACAGACATGGGTGGTTAGCAATGCCAGGCCTCGAGGGACAGCTTCATAAACAGAAAAGACCATTTGCTGCTTCTTCGGTTTTTTAAAATGTGTTACTGTTACAAATTTGTAAATCTAATTTTCCTCAAACTCTCATTTTAATTTATAGTAAATCTTATTTCAGGCACAAACCTATCAATTTCTATGAAAGTTGTAAATAAATTTAATTAGCTGAATTTAAGCATATTTAATTGCATTTACAACATTACCACTGTATATTTTATTTTCTCTTTAAGTACTTTAAATACCAGAAATTATAGCTAACAAAATCTCACCAAGTGTTAAATCACATTAAAAGTTCAAATAATCAAACCCTTGTGTTCGTGGAGCCTTAATTTTTTTCTACACATATTATTGGTCTTTACAAACCAAAATTTTCTCATGTTTTAACTTAATCATAAGGCTGAAATTAAAATTAAGCTATACATTTTTAAAGCTTAATGTGTTAGATTATGTAACATGCCAAGTTATTTCATATGTTATAAATGCAAAGTTCCACATATACACAGAATTTTCCTAAACTTAACATTAAAATATTACTGATTTCTAATTTTTCTAATTAATCATATGATCAATGTTAATGACCCAGGTGATGATTTTACCATTTCAGATAATTTTTTATTTTCTCTCCGCCTATTCAGGGTGCATATTAGTCAGACATTTTGTAGACTGTCAGAACAGAGGCCGAAAACCATCAGGACAGATTTTCTCGTGATTCAAAATGCCACCCAGACTTCTAAAATCTCTATGTCAATAGGGACCACACATGGATTGGTTTTATAACCTGAATTCCCCAATTTGCTCTCTTGCTTGACTTTCATAAGCCTTCTTTCAGCTCTATCCCTTGATTAAGATGGATTAACTTCTGCAACCCAGGTCCAGGGGGCTTTAGCACTAGGTCGAATTCAACTAACCTATTCACTACTGGAAACTGTTAAGAATTTTCTAGCGTATTTGTTTCATCTGTCAGAGCCAAGAACAAGAATACGTGAATGGCAATTTATCCTATGAAAGAAATGTCCCTTCTCCCGCTTTGCTGTAGAGTCACAGATCTCAGGTCACCATAAAAGCAAGTCTTTTTGGGGGGAAGCCCTCGAAAGTGACTGTTGCCACCACTGCCTTTCATTGGAGCAGTCACTGGAACAACAGGCCAGATTGGCCCTTCTCAGCTCCTGACCATGGCGAAATGGGAGCCTCATAAATATGTTTGTGCTACCCTCTAGTGGCAGCTTCAGGTAAATCAGAGATGTTGAGCCTGAGGTGACTCAAGTTTTACTGATCGCTAGTAAGGAAAAAAAAGTTTAGGAAGTCTGTGTACATGAAATTTAATTTTAACTCTGAACACATTTGCCTAAAATTATATATGTATACATATATACTATAGCAAATGTCTTTTCATTGTGCCTATAAATTTCTAGCTATGCAATGGTGATTTGGGGTCATATTAACAAGTAATTGAAAGGAAATACTGTAAACTTTGGGTAATTATTATAAAAGCCTCAGTTATAAATTAAGTGCTCAAGAATCATAATTAAATCTGACTCTGAGCTCTATTTCAGTCATACATTACCCTGGTACTTAGGTCAAGCAATTCTAAATGTTGTTAAATTCCTACGTTCTGATCCTTAACATTCAAAATTGACAGCTATATGTTTCAGAACATATTTACACAAATGCATTGACTGATAGAGAATATTTCTTTGGTAGTATAGAAAGAATTTTTATGTTCTTGACAGGAAAGAAATATGATTGGTTGTAAAATAATGAGAATGATGAAATGAACAAAATAACATTCTGTTGTTGACAATCTGCAGTTACTTAATATACAATGAAATATTACTGAGCAATAATAAAGAAGGAAACTTGCCATTTGCAGCAACATGGGTGGACCCTGAGGGCATTAGACTAAGTGGAGTAAGTCAATCTGAGAAAGACAAATACCACTGTATGATCTCACTTTATATGTGAAGTCTAAAAAAAAAACCGGAATAGAAAAAAACAAAAAACAAATTCATAGATACAGAAAACAGATTGGTTAGATTGGTGGGCGGGAAAAATGAGTGAAGGGGGTACAAAATTTCAGTTATAAAATGAATAAGTCTTGGAGATACAATTTGTAATGGTGAATAATATAGTTAATAATACTGTATGTATATTTGAAGGTTACCAAGGTCTCACACAAAAAATTGTAACAATGTATGGCAATGGATGTTAACTAGACTTGTGGCAATCATTTCACAATGTATATAAATATCAAATTATTTGTTGTACAGCTGAAACTATTATAATGTTATATGCCAATTACAGTGCAATAAAAATTGCAGTTACTTATTAGTAACTTTAAAGAAGAGATTAAGATAACAGAAGTTTGTTTTTGTTTTCCATTAGTCATTTTGTACAATCTTTTATTAAGAAAGGGATGCCTCTAGTATCTGGTTTATCTTCCCTTACTGAAAATGATGAAACTGCAACCTTGACCCTGTCAGACATAAGTCAAGTAACAGGAACTACATCTCAGGTAACTATGTTGCTCTTATTATTAACCCAATTCTTACTTATAATACATTTTTCTTCAATTTTAAAATATATTCTACATAAAAAGATGTATAACATGCATCTGAACAGAACAAAGAATACTATTACAAGCAAGCTTCTTATGTACCCATCACCTGTATTAGCAAATTGAATATCCGTCTCTTACAATAAGTCCCCTGTGTGTCTCTCTTCTTGGTTGTATTTCCTGTCTGCCATTCAGAGTTTGATATTAACTCCATACACTTCTCATTTTCCAAATTATACAAATATTTATAAACAATATGTAGCTTCGTTTCACTGTTATATAATTTTGTTTAAATGGACTCTTGCATGAATGCTCCTGGGCCTTCCTTCACTTAACTTGGTTTATGAGATTCATCTCTTTCGTTGCCTGGTCACAGTTCACTCATTTCACCGGTCAGAGGGGTTTAAGGCGTAACTTTCACGCTGGCAATGGCTATACCCACTGCTTGTTGCTTATCACCGAGCAAGCAGTGGTACCAGGATGTTCCTGGATGTCCCTGCACACATGTGCAAGAGACTTTTAGCTCCAGAGTTGGTCAATTTTATGTGCCATGGCTCCCTTTGTCAATTTTCTAAAACTTGAACACACAATGGAAACAAATCAGCTCTTTCTGTGCATGAGTTGAGCATTTTAGTTAGGGAGCAGGGGAAGGCAATGCAGCTGTCTGGGTTAGCACTGGGAGAACACACAAGGTCACTATTTGGTGGTTAAATGACTACTGAACATAGTTGCTAGATAGTAGGCCAGCTACGGGTCACAGGAATACCTGTAGACAAAAAGATATGACCACCTGAAATCTAACAATGGGCCTAATTACTGCTGTAATTTCAAAGTAGTGATCAGTGATATTTTAAGATATTTGCAACAATTGGAATATGATGTAAAATATTGTGATTTCTTTTGTGGATAAAGTCACAGTTATTGATAATATTGTGGCACCGCACGTACATTGATAAATTGATCATTGAAGAAAATGTTGAACTTGGCTAAACCTGTCATTTTTCAAAATGATCCATGTTCATGAAGTCCTGAAATCTAAGTGCTGGCCCCAGTGCACGCTAGACCAGGAAGCCTGCGGAGACATGGCTCTGGGAGTGTAACCATGTCTCACAGGGCATGCGTCTATTTAACGCTGAAGTAAAACACCAAGCAGTTTTCAGCGTGGGCATATGCATGCCCACTACTGTCAGCACTGGGGAAGAATTTTCTTTGTCCACATCCTGGTCAAAACTTACACTGTCTGGCGTTTCAGCTTTTGCCAGTGTGGTGGGTATGAAAGGGTATTTGTTTTTTAATAGGGAATCTATTCACATGTTCAAAAACAAAACGATTAGGCATGCATTTAGAAGTCTTAGAAGTCTTGTTTTCCTCTTTGTACCTCTCCCATATTTTCAATGCTCTGCCCTCTGTAGGACACTTTCAGGCTGGCTTTCTTTCTTTCTTTTCTTTTCTTTCTCTCTTTCTCTCTCTCTCTCTTTCTCTCTCTCTTTCTTTCTCTCTCTCTTTCTCTCTCTCTCTCTCTCTCTCTTTCTTTCTTTCTTTCTTTTTCTTTCTTTCTTTCTTTCTTTCTTTCTTTCTTTCTTTCTTTCTTTCTTTCTTTCTTTCTTTCTTTCTTCCTTCCTTCCTTCCTTCCTTCCTTCCTTCCTTCCTTCCTTCCTTCCTTCCTTTCTTTCTTTCTTTCTTTCTTTCTTTCTTTCTTTCTTTCTTTTTCTTTCATCCTCCCCCAAGGATATGTTTACTAATTTGGAGAAGAGAGGAAGGGGGGGGGTGTGTGTGTGGAGAGAGAGAGAGAGAGTTGGGGAGAGAGGAAAACATCAATCGGTTGCCTCCTGTACTCATCCTGACCAAGGACTGAACCTACAACCTTTTTGGTGTCCCAGATGATGTTCCAACCAACTGAGCCACCCAGCAAGGGCCAGGGTTTCCTTATTTAAATAAAAAGAACCACACACACCATTCTACTACCTCTTTTTCTACTTAAAATTTAACAATTAAAAAAGATTTTTACTTAACACACTGGAGATAATTTCATATGTGTACTTACACAGTGTCTTTGTTCTTAAAGTTACATAACTTATTATATGAATGAATCATTGTTTACTTCTACCAACCTCTGTAGTTGGTGTAGGATACCTTGGAGGGCACACCATCACACATAGGTAAACACATTTTTTTTTTTTTTTTGTAGTATTTGAAGAGCAGGAACTTGAAGATGAGAAATCTTTAAAGGAGAATAGACTTTAACATTTTTAAGGATTTAAAAAAGTTTAAACCATTGCATGCAATAGTATGAAAGACCCCAAACTATCATAAGAATAGTCGATCTGTCTTACCCCTCTTCATCCCTTAGTCTTCCTCCCCACAATCACTTTTATTTTATTGAAGTGTTTGTTTGTTTTTTTCTCTATTTATCTTCACATTTTGAAATTGTAGGCTTCAGGAAGGCAGAAATGTTGGTTTTATTATATATTGTTTCTCCCTCAGCACCTATGAAAATTCATGGTACATGGCAGACACCATTACAAACTTCTTAAATGACCGGATTCTGTTACCTCTGTTAAATATGTCCATTTATACATTATCTCTTGACCTCCTCTGATGGACGACAGGATTCAGCTCTCCTGTGCTCACTCACCGTCCCGTACCTCTACTTTCTTCTGTCTTCCAGATTTGGTTTATTTCACAAGTTTTTGGTGAATCGATATTTTAGCTATGTAAGGATTACTACTGCTGGGGCAAATATGGCTCTTCTTATACAATTTTCTGTGCAAGCTACATACTGCATAGTCTCCATGTATTTACTCTTCTATGACACATTACTAGGCCTTCTTAAACATTAGGGAAAGGGTGGGGGATGCCTCTGAGCACCACCTGTCACACACTCTCACTGAGTATGATGTCACCCCAGAACCTTTGCTCTTTGGTTTCAGTTCACACGGATGGAGACTTGCACCTTCGCCTTGGGACTTCCTTTCGTCTCTTTGCTCGGGTGGATTACTTATTTTCCAGAAGCTATGCTCTCCTCCTAGTTTGTACCCTCGTTTCGCTGGAGCACATCTTCCAGCACCTCCTGAGAAACTGCTCCTGGGAAGTGAAAGCTACACGGATGTGTGTCTTCAGAGGTCCGCGTTCCCCCGCCCACCTGGTTTCTATGTGGTGGGACACAGGATCCAGTTCGGAACTCTTTCTGTCAGCATTCAAAGGCTCTTCCTCAATCCCTTGTCTTCCACCGTCCAGCCTTGCTCTTGAGAAGACGGTCCAAATTCTGATTCTGTGACTCTTTCTGTCCTCTTAGAAAGTTTTAGAGTTTTCTTTTCATTCTTGAAATGATGAAATTTACAATGATTGGCCTTGGTATGAATCTTTTTAAATGAATCGTGCCAGACACTTCCAGAGCCCCTTCAACCTGGAAACTCATGTGTTTTAGTTCTGGGGGATTTTCTGAATTCCTTTTTCTCGTTACAATATTAAGTACATTCACACTGCTGTGCAGCCAATCTCCAGAACTCATTTCATCTTATAAAACTAAAACACTATACCCATTAAACAGCAATTCCTCATCCCCCCATCCTCAGCCCCTTAAAATCACCATTTTACTTTTTGTCTCTAGAAATCTACTTTAGGTATCTCATATAAATAGAACCATACAGTATTTGTAGTATGTGACTGGCTTATTTCAATTAGTATAATATCCTTATCATTCATCCATGGTGTACCATGTGTCAGAATTTCTTCCCTTAAAGGCTGAATAATATTCCACTGTATGTACTTACCACATTTTGCTTATTTATTCATGCATCAGCAAACACTTGGTGAATAATGCTGCTATCAACATTGGTGTACAAATATCTCTTTGAGATGCTGGTTTCAATTATTTGGGATATATACCAGATGTGGAATTGTTGGATCATATGGTCATTCCATTTTTATTTTTTTCAGGAACCACCATACTATTTTCCATGGAGACTGCACTATTTTATATCCTCACCCAGAGTGCACAGTGGTTCCTCACCAACATTTGATATTTCTGTGTGATTTTAAATAGTAGCTTCCCTAATGAAGCAGTTATCTCATTGTAGTTTTAATCTGCATTTCTCTAAGGATTAGTGGTGTTGAGCATCTTTTCATTTGTTTGTTGGCCATTTGTATATCTTCTTTGGATATATGTCTATCCAAGTCCTTTGCTTATTTTAAAAATTTATTGTTTTATGTTGTTCCTTGTACAACTTGTACAACTTCTTTATATGTTTTTATGTTAACCCTCTATCAGGTACATGATTTGCAAATACTTTCTTTCACTGTGTAGGTTGCATTTTCACTCTATTGATTGTGATCGTTAAATGACAGGTGTTTGCTGTTTGTCTTTTTATTTTTATTTATTTATTTATTTTATACTTTATATCACAGGTTTTATCTATTTATTCTTTTAGCTTTCTTTTTTTATTAATTTATTTTTGTTACAGATGTTTCTCCTTTTTTCCCCATTGACACCCTCCTCCCCATCCCCCCACCCCGTCCCCAGCTTTGTTGTCCATGTCCATCAGTTATGCATACATGCGAATAAGTTCTGTGGTTTATCTCTTCCCTCCCCCCTCACCCCCTCTTCTGAGGGTTGTCAGTCTATACCCTACTTCCACATCTCTGGGTCTACCCTGTTCCCCAGACTGTTATGTTTATTATATTCCACAAATAAGTGAGATTGTGTTTGTCTTTTTAATGTGGCCCAATTCATCTGTTTTACTTTTGTTGTCTATGCTTTTGGTGTCACGGCAAAGAAATCAGTGCCAAATCCGATGTCAGGAACTTCCCCCCTATATTTCCTTCTCCAAGTTTTATAGTTTTAGTTTCTTTGTCTTTTGTATCAGCTCTACCATCCACACTTTCTATTGAATATATTTCACTTTTCTATTTTTAGTTTCTAAGAGCTCTCTCATGTTCTTGATTATATTTTTGTAGATGTTTAATATTTGATCAATGAATATCCTCTTGACTTTCTGATAATATTAAAATTTTCTCCTGTTTGTCTGTTTTCTATGAATCTCCCCACCCACACCCATTCGTTTTTTGTACAATATAAGAATTGTTCCTCAGTTGTCTTGTGACAATTTGCTGTACATAGGCATTTAAGGAATTTATGACCTTAAAGAGCTACCCATTGGAAGCAGCATTATGACATTGACAGACCTTGTCCACTGGTAGCTTTAATTCAGGATAACTGGAAATGAAGGAGCGTCATTTGGGGGTGGGGTTAGCTCCAAATGTTAGATTCCCTGAGGTTTTCCCTGGGCTCTGGCAGTTTATCCACTTGAGGGTCTTCTAATCGCCCTACTGAGGTGGGATGGAGTCACAGGGATAGGCACACTCTTATCCGTCAGTGTTATTGAAGCCAAGGTTCAGCACATGGACCTTCACTTAATTCTTCTCCTCTCTATATTGTAGACTCTCCTTCCCATGGTATCTGTGAACCCAGATCTGCAGGTTTCCCCTGTAATTTCTTCACTCATAGCAACTTCCAGTGTCTTGTTGAGGCAGAAGAACACTAGGTGTTGAGTGGATTAGAGAGAAGTGGAGATTTATCTGTTCTTTATAGAGATATTCAACCCATTCCTGGGTTTTTAGCCCATGTCTCATCCTCTATTTCTCAGATACCTGCTAATTGTTTCTGGGGTCCTAAGGCTTATATGGTCTTCCTTCTCACTAGCACTTAGTATCCAGTTGTCTTTATTATATTATCACCTCCATCCACTTTACATCATCCAAAGTATTGTCGACATTACCCATTATCAGGATGTACACATGTATACAATTTTAACTTTTATACTTATTTTAATTGTGTTCAAAAGGAAACAAAGTTGTAAATGTGAATTCCACTTAATTCCCCTGTTAAAATTTAGGGGAATTATTTTTATTATATTTGAAGCCAGTTTTTCTAGCCTCTGTCCATTAATTGCCAATCATAATCTTATTATATTCCATCTATATTAATAACAGGTGCCCCATACTAAGTTATATATCTACTTAGGGATATTATTGTCTTAATTTAACTTTTATTATAAGATTACTTCATGTAATACACTCAGGTATTCTGTATTTTAATGTCAAACTTAAACCTTCAATGAAGTATCTAATTAAATTCACATCTTTTGAATTTTAAGGTTAAAAACAAACTCTCTGTTTTACTATTTGCTTTAGTAAGTATTTTCAGAAATTTATTTCCTCAATGTTTAAAAGACTGTATCAACTCTTTTAAAAACTGTGGTACTTCAGAACTATCATGTTTTGTTGAATTTATAAATGGTTTCTTAATGTACTTTTTTTTCAATTCCCAGGGTAATATTGCTTTACAAGTTACACACGGAAAAGGTAAATTAATAATCTTGTCATAACTTTTGCTTCTTGACAGCTGTGCACTCTCCTCCTGGCTCTCGGAAGCCTCTCTCCAGTGTCTCCCATGATGTAATGAGTCTAATCTGCCCTGGGCTGGAAAAATCAGATAATTGCACTTGTGTCATTCAAGCTTAAAGTTAAAAAAAAAAAAAAAGACACTCTGATTAGTCCCATGAGTAAGATTTGTGTGTTTTAATGCATGCATGTTGTGATCAAAACACTAAATCTATTGCAAACTTCTAGTTCCTAAATAAAGAAGACTTGGCCAAAGCTCAAATCCCAAAAAGTGTTAGGTAGAAAATTTAGATTCAAGGAGTCTATAAGAATTTTATGGAATTACTTGATGAGCATGAAATAAGATCAGGTAATCACCGACTGTGGGGACCAATAAAGTCTCGTACTGAAATACGTTAATTGTAATAGATCTTTCAAGTTCTCATTTCTCCTTCTGTTGTCTGAGCCATCCTTTGTTGTATCAATAGGTCTATCTATAGCAGATTTTAAGTACATAAACCAGCTATTTTCTGTTATAACTTTATAATCTCTAAAGCATCTGTGCCCAAATTTACGAAAGAAATTAGAAATTTCTAAAGACTCTACTATGCACGTTATGAATACATTTTTTTGAGTGTATGAAAATGTATCTCTGTATGGACCTCCACAAATGTGAGGCCTGCATGGAAATGATTATCTCAGTAATGTTTTCTCAAAAATGTAAATGTTTTCTCAAAAATAGACTTTGATATGTGAACGTCCCTCTCTAATTTTCCATGCCTTAATAACTTAATACTTAACAACACAGGTGTGTTTGACATGGTTGTCTTCTTCCATGCACAGATGAACTAACAGACCTTGGATTGAATGAACCAGCCCATACGGTTGACAGATTTAGTTTGGAAAAAGATTTGCTCAGTGTGACACCAGCAATACCGGATAAATCGCAGGAGGACCTTATAGCAATGAATACTAGTGTTTCTAAAGAAATATGGTTAGATTTTGAAGACTTCTGTGTATGTTTTGAGTAAGTATGTGTGTGTGTGTGTGTGTGTGTGTGTGTGTGTGTGTGTGTGTGTGTGTGTATTTAATATAGTGGATATATAAGCTATTAATTTTTGGCTATTATTTAAAAGAGTTAAGCCAATATTAGTCTGGTGTTGATATAATATCAAACAAAATTGTTAGAAGGAAAAATGTCTAAGTTGATTGTCCACATAGAACATTAAGAACCAACCCATTTTTTAGGCCAGTTTTAGCTTATCCTCAAAGACTTATTTGTTAATTAAGATAAAAACAGTTATCCACTGAGAACATTTTCGTCTCTTTCAGGCAACTATTTCAATACAGTTGTTAATTTTCCTAGATTTAGTAAGGTATAATTGACAAATTTTGATATACTTAAAGTATACATGGTTTTGAATTGATATACGAATACATTATGAAAGATCCCCCCCATCGAGTTAATATATCCATCACCTCACATATTCACCTTTTTTAATGAGAACATTTAAGTTCTAGTCTCTTAGTAAATTTCAATTATACAATTCAGTGTTGTCCACCATAGTCAGCATGTCACATGCTATTAGATCTTCAAACCTTATTTATCTTAGCACTGAAAGTTTATACCATTTTATCAACCTTTCCCTATTTCTCCCGCCCCTCAGCCCCTGACAACCACTTCTTGTCTCTGTGTTATTATTTTGCAACTTTCCTCTGTCTTTACCTCATTCTGCCCATAACCGAGTCTAAGAAATTTAACATGTAATAACAGTCTGTTGCATATAATGACAATAACCTGTTATAAATAATGTTTTTCAGGAATCTATACATTTTCCACAAGCCAAATTCATATTGCTTTAACTTTCAAAAAACAGAATTCAAGGTAAATATAGTATGATCTCTTCTTCTCTTTCCCTTCTTACACGTAAATCTTCAATAGAATCACGATAATAAAAAAGAAATCTTCAAATTTAGCATTTCTGAACTTGTGACATAGTATTAATGTATTTTAAAATTAATTCTTAAGGTTTTCTGCTAATCTCTTATCCATATAACAAGCAAAATTCTACTGCCTCTCATCCCCAAGTGGGACCCATCTGATTATGTTGCAGTGGTCCATTATTATAGAAATTCACATTAAGAAAGTTTTGATTTAGGAATAAATGAAGGAGAAGCATAAATAAATTCACTATATTTGATTTCAATTAATTGTTTACTGAGGTATATGTCAGCCTCTTCAGGAGAAGAGCCCTGTCTTTTGTTTCCTATTGCAATACCAGTCCTGGCATGAGGTAGGAACTCAATAAAACATTGATCAACGAATGAATTAACAAATCTCACCTTGAGTGGAATTTTTCGGAAAACTGTGAAACACATTCTGGGAAAGTAAATTGTCCTGAAACCTGCCTGTTGCCTGCATGGGCCGTACAAACCCCCCTCTGCCCCAGGGACAATCACGAGCAGCAGGCAGAGTTGGGGGAAGTCAGGAATTTCGAGATGGCTTTCCATTGCACTTGGACCAGATGAAAACACAGGCAGAGAAGAGCTTTGATCATTCCTCAAGAGGTGCTGTGTAGCTGGCTGCCTGCTTTGAAAATATGTATCAAGTCTGCAGTAGTGACTCCGGGTGGGGTTGGAGGAAAAAATGTTCAACCTAGTCTTGGAGTGTATCTATGAAAACACCCAAAGGAATGCTTTGACTTTATGAAAATAACAAAACTTTTCATTGGAAATAACTGAACCCAGAGTATGACATGAGAGTAATACACAGCTTACAGTTAGCTTAGCAATATATCCATGTTCAAACTATTGGTAAAAATAAAATGGTATTTGTAGGTAGGTGCTTACTTTATTGCCATCCCTGAATAGGCTCTTCATCACCTTAACTCCTCGTAGCAAACCCTATGAAAGGACTATTGTTATCATGATTTTGCAGCTAGGAAAGCTAAGGCAGAGCAAGGTTGAGTAAATCGCCCAAGATCACCAAACTAGTAAGTGGCACAAGCGTCCTGAGGACCGGGCTGTCTGGCGTGGAGCCGGTGCTGTTCTCACAGGTGGGCCTTTAGAAGAAGCAGATTAGTGGCTCTGGAGCAACAGTCTGGTTTGGAATCTCTGTGCCATTCGGGGAGGGACTCTGAGCAGCTTATTTAAGTTCTCTTTGCCTTTGTTTTCTTCTCTGTAAAATGGCAGTAGTAAGAGACCCACATCGCAAAGTTGGGAAATAAATGGGATAATGTATGTAAAACACTTAGAAGAAGTGTTACTTCTTCTGCCTGTTACTTAGTAAGTGAAGATAAATGTTGGCTGCCATTATTAATCACTGAGAGCAGTTTACATATGAGCGTTTATTATACATCACCATCCTAATATATAGGTGTATATGTTTGAAAAATGGCCAGCTGTTCTTTATGCTGATCCTATTTTTTATGAAGTGATGGTAAACATATATTTTTTTCTTTTGAAGTCCCAGCTTAGTAAAATAAAATGATGACATCTCTCTATGAGTCTCTTCATTACCCTGATTTTTTAAAAACATCAATGATGTGAGAAAATGATAACTTTTTCTTAGAATTTGTTGGAACCCAAACTCAACGACCTTTAGTGTGGCCCCAAAGGAAGGACTGGTTGTGGCCTGAGGCCGGGATTCCTGATTCTAGTGACCACAGTACTGCCCGATGAGCTGGGGTTGTGGAGCCTGAGGCCTCTCCTGGACACCTTCCTTAGATGTCCCCTTGGTGCTCAGTGTTGGGGCGAGGCAGGGGGCTCTCTAAGCTGTCTTGTGTAGCACCAGGGCAGTCCTTTCATGTGATCTCCAGAGCCACCCTACCCCCAAATTCTCAGACCCTTAAAACTGACAGCAAATGAACTCTGCTTAGATAATCCACTCAGGCATACACATAAGGCTGGTCAATCCAGGGTCCTTTATAGGTTTAGATAGTGAATGTTTGAAACAATGGTCTCTATCCCAACATGTTGTAGCTAAACAGAAACAAAGGAAATAAAGTGTCAAATGCTAAATGTTGCAAAATACTAGGGGAAGCAATCATTGAACCACTGTTACATTCTATCAAGCATTTCTAGCAATGTTGTTACATTTGATTAAATAACAAGGTTTCATTTTTCACAGTATTACTAGAGATTTTTTTTTTCATGTTTTAACTGGTTATTTAAATATTGTAGTAAAATAATGTGGAAAGCTTTTAAAGCATAGTGACACTTTAATCAATTTAACGCATTTACCATATACCATCAGTCAAAATTATGTTGAAGCACTGAGAATTTGAGATGCAATCATAGCACAACCGTTGAGATTACTAGTCTTGGAGTCAGGTAGACAGAAAGACCTACTTTTGAATCTCAGCTTTGCTACTTGCAAGCTCTGTGACCTTTGGAAAATTACCTTCTCTGTGTTTCAGTTTCTTCATCCATAATTATGGATATTAGTAGTACCCTATAGGATGGATTCTACATGTAACTCTTATGTGGCTGTCCTCTAAGGGAATTTTTGGTTTTGCTCAGTACTTTCTTGCATGTCCAAAACAAAAATCCAGCCTGGTGCATTAGCATGTAATGGACATATTTCTGAAGATCTTGTAGAAAAAAGGAAGGAGAGGGTCAATATCACATGACACCCTGTAAATACCTGAGTATGTTCCATTAGACACTTCCATTCTCTGCCAAAGTTACTCCGTGGCCTCTCTGCCTTTCAGGGACCCATTCCCTGAGCATTGCTCAGCCTGGGTCCAGTCTCCTCTTCTCTTTGTCATTTCTGGGACAAGCATATCCTTTTTCTTTGCTCACGGAGACCAGCTTTGACTCTCTGATGTGGGACCAGTCCCACACAGGCCCTGCAGCCCCAGCCAACATTCACTCGGTATGGTTTTCCTCATATCATGGAACCTGTAAAGTACTTTTTGTGGTGTCTAGAACAGATTATGTTCTCTGTAAATATTAGGTATTGTATTATTATGAAAAAGAAAAAGAAGTGGAGAATACAGCATTTGTAAACTAATATTAAGTTCAATGGTTGGTCTGCTTTCTTGCAGTTCTCAGATGAGCGTGTGTCCTACTATCTATTTGTGGATAGTCTAAAACCTATTGAACTACTCATTTGCTTTTCTGCGTTGGTACGCTGGGGAGAATCTGGAGGTAAGAGGGCTCTAAAATTAGACTTAAAGCCCAGCGCACTTTCATTCACTCTAGGGGAAATAAAATAATACAATTTTTAGGCTCTGGATGAAGGAATTTATTTCCTCTCCAGACTCTCTGGGAGAGTAACGCACCATCTCCTATAATCATCTTACTCTCATACGTCAAGGATTGTGCTCACTCTTACCACCCACACCTGTTCCTACAGTCACCTGTTCACCTCTGACACACCCAGTCCCTCTGTTTCTGATTCTTTCAAAAGCTATTGAAGAACATGAACCTTTTTTTTTTACTTTGACAATTCTGAAGATCTTTTCCTCATCCTACCTTGGCCCCCTACTTTCATGATTATACTTTAGAGCTCATCGTACCAATAACTGCATCATCCCCATCATCTCAACTTCAAGCTCTCTGTCCACCACCCCCTGGTTCTCCAGTTCCCTTTCTCTGGAACTCTCATTCCTACAACTGTTTGACTCCCCTGGGACCAACATCCATCGACCCTACCCCTTTTTCTCTTTCCATCACTCTCCTCGTTCCCAGCACATTTTCCATGACCCACCATTATAATTGTATTCTCACATGTACCTCAACACAATTATTTTCACCCTCTCATCTTACTTTCCTGGAAAGATCACAATATTGGTTGAACTCAACAGTGGAACTCTGCACCAAACCTGTGGTTACATGAGAGCAGCTGAATGTAACTGAAGAAAAAAAGTAATCATACCAGCTAGCCCCACTTTAAATCAAGGACCACAGATCTCAGAAAGGCCCCTGGGCACTGATGACACTTCTCAAGTTCCTTTATTCTCCCACTCCCGTTTTTCCGGATGACTATCTCAAACCTTCACATCTCTCCCTTCAGATGTCCAATACCCACTCTCATCCTTACTCATTTTCAACTGATGAGTTTGCTGCTGTTTTCACTGAGGAGACAGAAAAAAATTCATAAATGATCTGCCTCACCTTCCCAGATGGGCTCTCCCCAGCTCTGGTCAGCCTTCGCTCCTGCTCCAATGGATGGGCTGTCCCTGCTTCTCTTTGATACCAGCCCCTTGCACACATGTGCACAAAATCTTCTTAATTATCGGGCTTGCTTTCCTAAAACATTTATCTCTAATTCAAACTAACAGTACCTGGCACTGTAGAGGTTCAATAAGTATTTTTGAGTGCTTAATATTGAGTGTCTTACCAAATTTGAGGGCAGAAACTATGATTTTCCACCAAGATGTAGCCAGTGTTTTGAATGGTATCTAGTGTGTAGCAAGTGGGCAATAGATACTTGTTTAATTACAGTTGTCAAGCTTTAGTGGTGTAGACTTAGTATTTCTACCTAACTAAGAGCTCCTAAGCCACAGCATGTCCTAAAACATTTAAATTCTATGTGCATAGAGGTGTTTCAGGTCATGTTGGAGCCTTATTATGCTCAATTTGAGTGTTATCTAGAAATAAGGTGAAAAGCTAAGTCCCGGAGGTCTAAGGTACAGCACGGTGACTAAAGTTAATACTGTATTGTATATTTGAAAGTTACTAGGACAATAAATCTCAAAAGTCCCCATCACAAGAAAAAAAATGCTGTGTGGTGATGGATGTTAACTGAACTCATTTTGATAATCATTTCACAATATATCATATATCAAATCATTATGTTGTTCACCTTAAACTAATGCAATGTTGTATATCAGTTTTATCTCAATTTTTTCTTAAATTTAAAAAATATTTTGCCCTCAGGTACAAATGAAGAATAGTCAATATTCTTTATTCATTTTAAGAGGAAACACTTAATATTACAATTAAATATTAATGTTCATTATTTGCTATTTCTACACCCAGTCAAAGCTAAGAATCAAAAGTAAAAGCTTAGATAAACAATGGACCATTTTGACCTTGCTTTGGCACTATCTTAGGAAAATATCTTATCGTCCCAGCTGCGATGTCTGTTTTCCATTTTCTCAATTGCATCTCGAGGTATACTGTAGTTACGCTGTAGATGAGAACAATGACCCCATACTGCAATGCGATGTCCTGCTCTGCCCTCCTTTTCCTGACTTTCCCATTCCTGGTTTCTCCACCCGAGGGGATGATTATGAGGAAGAACACAGGACAGGAGGAAGATCTGGGTTCCACTTGAATATGATTTCCAATAATTATTTACCCAGAGTAATTTCTAATGTTTTATGAATATTTAGAACATCTCTATTTCCTGATATTATCATTATTACTATTATTATTAATATTGTGAAGTGAAGGCTAGCTACACTCTAACAATAAACTTTTAATACTTTTCACTGTTCCTAGCTCTTACGAAAGACAGCCCCCACATAGAGCCTGGACTGCTCACAGTGGAAACATTTTCTTGGAAATCTCTGAAGCCACGTGATCTTATTCTGAATATCCATACTTATTACACCAAGGCTTCTATGGTTCGCCTGCCTATTGGGTATGGAATGGCTTTATTTTTCCCATAGTAAGAATTTCTTTAAAGCCTAGTAAGCTGTTAATTCTTAAATAATTAAACAATATGAAATTTCAGACATTGTTCCCTAAAGTTATTTGATAAATAACAGGTCTATCATGATGGTTCTTGGGAACAAATACATTTTTTTTAATGCTGTACACTAAATTCCCTTTTGGAAAATTCATAATTGTCAGTCTGGTAATTTCTTTAGTAAAACATATGTTGAAGCTTGTTTAATCCAACATTAGCTAAGAATCATTTATTGAAAAATCCTCTTAGTTTTCTTATAAATTTCATTACTTTCCTTAGCAAGAACCGTGATTTTATTTAAAGCAGATGGAGAAACAGAGCATTTTCCCTGACATATAGTTTTAACTGTAGTTTGTTTTCAATTTCACTTGTAATTTTATTTTTGATCAAGATAAAGTTGGCTAATTGCATCATATTTTCCATTTTAAAGAAAAAGGGTATAATCAAATAGTTTTCTTGATTTTGATAAGTAAAACTCAAAACGTTACCTCATATTTCAGATGAAGTAAATTTTTTCCCTGGATTTCCCAAGATCAATCATGCTAATTCTGTGTGATCAATGACAAGTTATGGCTCTGGTCCAAAAAGAAAAGCAGAAGCCACAAAATAAAATGCTAAAATAATCTGTGGCAAGCATCTAATATTTCTCAAAAATAATAAATTTTAAAACTTCAATATTTCTCACATGTGCCCTAAAAACTCTGACCTGGAGAGAAATCGTTCCTCTTCCTCAGTGTTCATTCATCGAGACAACTAAGGTCAGGGAACTAATAAAGAATCTTCTTACATTCATGTTTTCCTCCACTGGGAATAGCCTATCGACGTGTGTGTTTTGAACATGCTCTAATTGCTCAATAACTAATAGGAAATGAATGTCCCTCCTCTCAATTACCACTGCAACCTGGTAGGAGAGACATAAGCAACATTCGTGAAATTATGTATTTCTGAGAAAATAACTACAAAATCTACAAAGTCCTACACCACCACGAATTGCTGTTAGGGAAAAATCAAGAGGAGCCTTTCACAATGTGACTGCAGTGTATAGAAGGTATCTCCAGGGTGTGCACATTTGTCATTTAGTGTAACTTTTTTTGTCTGACAGTTAGTGACATGTAGATTCCGGGATACCTGATGGTTCTTTACAGTGAAAGTGCAAAAGTCTTTATTCCATCTGTGTTAAATAATTCAGTGCTTACTAAAGTTTGACTCTGAGCAGAGATGGTCATCAAGAAACACAACAGCAAGAACTGCACCAGAGGAAACCCTTGGTCCTCACCCATTCTCGCGCCCCCCCCCCCCCCCCCCCGCCCCAGGAGACACCTGCTGCTCCTCACCGTGAGCGCCGCGGTGGGACACTCCTTACACATCTGCAGCGCAGCGAGTTTTGTCGTTGGGGATGAGGACACGGTGCTGCCCTTCTTCGAGCCGGTAAATATTTTAGCAACTGTGACTTTTTTTCTGGGGGACTTATTTTCAAAGAATTTGAACTAAACCATATTCTTATTTTGTATTCCACTTACCCATTTTTTTTTTAACCTTTAAAAACTATCCTAAGTATATTCTGCAAGAAATTCTCGAATGTAACATGTACCATAAACACTCCAAACTCTGCAGGGATACAAATCGAATAATTGTAGCTCCTCTCCAAAAACCCCCTCCACCTCTGCTCTGGGATTGCCTTTCACATCTAGCATTGCACACAGAGGCCGCAGCATCGGCAGTCCTTTGGGAGGTAGCAAGGGTCAGTGCAGTTTCTTTTAATACAGTTTAAAATGTTGATAGTATCTCTCTCCCAGGGCCTAAAGAACTTGAAGTGTGTGTCGCTGGGATTCAGGGGAAGAGGATCTATAGAAGGTTCCTGTCACTTCTTCATTTTCTCTTTCTGCTCTTGGCCTCTCCTTAGTTTCTGAAAGAGGAGAGGGGTAAATGGGGTCAGTACCTCCCCTGGAGGCCTGTCTTGGTTTTAGATGTCCTCTAACTGGCATCTTCTTTAAATATGTAGGCATGTACATTTTGGGGGAACAGATTTGCATGGGGACTTCCCACTATAAAAATCAGCTTTATCCCTCCCCCTCACCCATCTCCACACAGCACATTTTCATATTAATACGATGGGATTTTCTCGTGGTCAGGGTAGCAACTCGATGGCTGAAGACCAGCTCTCTCATGCTGTGTTTCCGTGGCCCAGAAAGCGTGGCTACGCGTGTTTGCCTCTCTGGGCGGTGGCTGTGTGGGCTCCCCATGGCTGCCTCCAGTCTTGGCCGCACCATCTCACCAGGCCTCTCCCTCCTGCTCAATGGACAGCAAGCCCACCGTATAAATAGATGTCCCTCGTTCCCTTAATTATGTTTACCCTGCTTCTCTTATTTTTAATTCTTGTTTTGTCTTTTCTCTAAAAAAAAAACAAAAAAAAAACTGCCTTAGATAGCACAGATTATCTACTTTGTTTCTTTCGTTAAGTGATATAACTTCCTAGGTGCTTAGTTATTTTGGTCTATGAACTCATATTTCCCTGGGGTTATCAACTCCTCCATCTTATACACATTCTTGGGGCTCCAGGCCAGGCCCCTGTGTTCTTTGGTTCTAATGAAGAGGCAGAAGGGGACAGGCTGATCCAACAGCAGAGAGGCTCCAGCTCCTCTGAGCTGAACCTGCTCCCTCCCAGCGCTGCCCACTGACCGGGTGGCGTTCACGATCACGGTTCACCTCAGGGAGAACCGCCCTTGCAGGAAGTCTTTCCCTGGGCTCGGGGAGTTGGCAGGAGGTGATGGAGACGTCAGTGCAGTCACTGGCAAGTCAGTTGCATTGCTTTTCATGGGCTTCTGACCCCACCAGGGAATCTGTGCTGTCCAGGAACCTGCAGAACAAGGATTGCACTGTGGTGTCCACCAGCGAAAGGAAGGAAATGGACATTGTTAGAAAGTTTTCCTCCAGTCCCATTCTCTTCAGCTGCCTCCAAGCACCCTCTGCTCTGGGCAACTTCTCTGCTACCCACCACACACCAATCAAGATAATGGGCAAACTCCTCAGGGTTTTCTCCTTTTTATTCCAAGCTACAGACTGATTGCACTCTGACATCCCGTTGTTAACCCCGCCCCCAGTTTTATCGAGGTAGAATTGACAAATACAATGGTAAGATATTTAAAGTGTACATCGTGGTGATTTGATCTATATTTACATTGTCAAGGATAGCCCTACCTAGTTAATTAACACAAACTCACATATTCACCTTTTTATTTTTTATTTTTTGGTGAGAATATTTAAGTTCTACTGTCTTAGCAAATTCAATAATACAATACAGTGTCAGGTCCTCAGACCTTCTTCATCTTTCAGCTGAAAGTTTATACCCTTTGACCAACCTCTCCCTGTTTCCCCCCTCCCCCGTCCCCTGTTTCTTTGAGTTTGACTTTTTTTTTTTTTTTTTTTTTTTTAGATTCTACATATAAGTGATAGCTTGAAATAGTACTTGTCTTTCTCTGTCTGACTTATTTCACTTGGTACAATGTCCTCAAGGTCCATTCATGTTCACAATTCCAGGATTTTCTCCTCTCTCATGGCTGAACAATATTCCATCCTATGAGTGTGAGTGTGTGAGTGTGTGTGAGTGTGTGTGTGTGTGTGTGTGTGTGAACACTTAGGTTGTTTCTATGTCCTGGCTAATGTGAATTATGCTGCAATGAACATGGGAGGGCAGATACCTCTTCAATACCTTGTTTTCATTTCTTTCGGACATGGACCCAGAAACAGGATTGCTAGATCATATGGTAGTTCGTTCCATTTTTAACTTTTGAGGACCCTCCATGCTCTTTGCCATGTCCCTGTCTCCTAGCTTTTATCGTCTCCTCCTCGTTGAGAGCAGGAGGGAGCCAGCAGCCCACACTAATTCACCCTCTTGTCTTTTGAATCTTTATTGCTCTCTCCCTGAACTTTTCTCTGCCATCTGTCCTCAAACCCACACAGTGATGCTGCGGAGGAATTTCGCCTGGCCCCAGCATCAGGTGGGTAGTCTTCCTGTGTGTTCCCATGACAGCAGGAATCATGTTCCTTGTTTTGTGTCTCTGAAACAGCATCACCCAGCAAACGGCCTTGATGAAATAGCTTCTCCATAAGTAACTGTTGCATCAGCCATGTAATAGAGATTTAACATAGTAACAAAAATCACACTTTTATGAACCTAATTACACTCAACTAAATGAAAGTGAGGCTGGCTGCTACGCGTTGTCTTCACAGGAGAGCTACCGGTTCACAGAGCAGTCTCTCATGATCCTGAAGGCTGTTGGAAATGTGATTGCTAATTTCAAAGATAGGGGTAAACTTTCTGCAGCCCTGAAGGACCTACAGACGGCCCTCTACCCGGTGCCGCTCCACAACAAAGAGCTAACCGCACAGCACTTCAGGGTAAGCACGTTCTCTACATGACTTACATAAAGTGACCCCCAAATCAGAGCCTGAGAAACATTCGGATAGAGACAATTTGGGAGGAAAGTGACTTTGGGAAGCAGAAATGATGGAATAGGCAGAATGAAATAAGAAAGAGAAAAATGTGTTAAAGAATGTGATATTGGTCCGGCCAGTGTGGCTCAGTGGTTGAGCGACGACCCACACACCAAGAGGTCACTGGTTCGATTCCCAGTCAGGGCACATGCAGGAGACAGCCAATCGATGTTCTCTGTCATTGATGTTTCTATCTCTCTCTCCCTCTCTTTTCCTCTCTCTCTAAAATCAAGAAAAGAAAAAAAAATTAAAAAAAAAAAAAAAAGAACATGATATTGGCTGCTGTGGGCTGCTGGGCCTGAATTGGCCAAGGGATCCTGATAGACTGTAGGACATCCCTCAGAAGGGTCCCACTAAAGGATGGGAGATTCTGACACATCCACCAACTATTTTCCCCTGCAGATGGTTGCTCCCAGGACATCAACGTCCCCACAGTTAAAACTTCTGGGGCTGAGTGGCATTCAGGCTTCACAGAAAGTCTTGAGGGAGTGAAACAGAGAGACGTCGTGGTACCCTCTAGGTCTGGGTTTCAACCCAGACACTCTTGAAATGTTGAGCCAGATGATTTCTTCTGTGGGGCTGACCTGTGCACTGTACCACAGACAGTAGTGTGGCTGGCCCACACCCTGCGACACCGGCAGCATCCCGTTTGGACAGCTGAAAATGGCTTCAGACACTGTGACGCATCCCCTGGGCTGTGGCATAGCAAATAAAACACATGGCACCTGGTTAATTCTTTTTTTTTTTCCTTTTTTAACTGAAGACTTTATTTTTTTAGAGCAGTTTTAGGTTCATAGCAAAATTGAGAGTAAGGTACAGACTTCCCACATACTCCCTGAGCGCACACAGGTACAGCCTCTGCCATTATCAACATCCCCACCACAGTGGGACATTTGTTACTGTCGATCAGCCTGCATTCACACATCATTATCTCTCAGAGCCTGTACCTTGCACTAGGGATCATTCTTGTGTTATCCGTCCTATGGATTTAGACCAACGCGCAATGACTTGCATCCATCATTGTGACTGCGTACAGAATATTGTCACTGCCCTAAAAGTCCTCTGTGCTCTACCTAATCGTTCTTCCCTCTCCCCAGCTCCTGGCAACACCGCACTGCTCACTCTCTCCGTAGTTTTGCCTTTTCCATAATGCCTCATAGCTGGAGTCACGCAGTACGTAGGCTTTTCAAATTGGCTTCTTTCACTTGGTAATATACCTTTAAGATTCCCTCATGTCTTTTCACGGTTTGACAGCTCTTTGTTTTTAGTGCTGAGTAATATTCCCTTGTCTAGATGTGCCACAGTTTAGCCATCCATCTGCTGAAGGACATCTTGGTTGCTTTCAAGTTTTGGCAATTGTGAATAAAGTGGCTAAAAAATCCATGTATTAGGTGTGTGTGTGTGAAGATACATTTTTAACTACTTTGGGTAAACGTTAAGGTGCATGACTGCTGGATCCTACAGTAAAATTATGTTCAGTTTTCTAAGAAACCACCAAACTTTCGAAGTGGCTGCGCCGTGTTTCACTCCCACCAGCAGGGAAGGGAAGCCCCTCCGTCCCCCCAGAGGCATCCAGAGCTGCTGTGTCCCAGGGTCTGGTGATTCCAGTCATGTGTAGTGTAGCATTTCCCTGACGACATACGGCGTGCAAGTCTTATGCTCAATCACCATCTGTGTGTCTTCTTGGGTGAGCTGTATGTTAAGCTCTTTGGCCTATTTTTAAATCAGGTTGTTTGTTTTCTTATTGTTGAGTTTTAAGAGTTCTTTGTACAATTTGAATAATAGTCCTTTATCACATGTGTCTTTTTAGCAAGTGTTTTCTCCCATGCTATGGCTGGTTTTCTTATTCTCTTAACATTTTCTTTCACAAAGCAAGAGTTTTTAATTTTCTGAAGTCTAGCTCATCAATTTTTTTCATGAATCATGCCTTTAGTATTATATCTAAACAGTCATTGCCATACCCAAGCTCACTGTTTCCTCCTAGGTTGTCTTTTAAGAGTTTTACAGCTTTTTATTTTACATTTCAGTCTGTCATCAATGTTGAGTTCATTGTTGAGAAGGGTGTCAGGTCTGTGTCTCATTTCACCAAGTTAAATTTTAATTTTATATAAACAAACAGCATGTGCAATAAATAGGAGATACACTAAAAATTATTTATATGAAGAATTTATTTTACTTATTCCTCCACTTTAACTGGGTATGGTGTGTTGTTGGGGAAAGGTAATTAAAAACAAAATCTCCAAACTCAGAAAACCTCTCCACAAAGATAGAAGAGGAAAAAGACAAGTATTAAACCAAGATGAGAGTACATCACACCAATCCATTAAATAGATTGCAAGGACAGAAAGAAATCTCACCCTTTTGCATGGCCAAGCAGATATAGCTGAGTACGGACATGTTCTCAAGACAAACGATCACTGGTGCTCAAGTAAAAGGACTTGAGAGCACCATTCATCACACAGAGTGCATCCTAAATTCACCTGGTATCGGGGATGGTTGATTGAGTTGACTAATTGGCTCTATCCAAAAGAAAAATAAACATCTCTTGTGTTTAGACAGAAGGTAGTTTTTGCACCTTGGAGGTAAGTGCTTGACAAAGTTAGGCGCTGACCCTCCACAGATGCTGGGAAATTGTGGCATCATCTCCCAGATGATTACTTTTCCAGGAAATGGTTCCCAGGTCCTTGTAAAAGATATGCCTGGCTCTTAAAGCTGGCAGGAGCATTTTAAAAAGATTTACATGGATTTCAAAGAGAGAGAAAGAACTTACAAGTATAAGTTATCTAAAGGAAATGCTCTAAGAAAAGGGTAGAGAGGGTTATCTTCCCTTGTTTGTCATAAAGAGAATTAAGTGTCTCATTTTTCATTTGTATTTTACTTTGCAGTGTCCTGTTCTTCACTCAGCAACCTTACCTGGGGTGCAAATCACTCCCCGTCGAGAATCACTCACCTGGGGCATGAGTAATATACAAGAAATCTCGGCCACGATCTGCCTCTTAAATCAGTAGGATTTAGCCTCCTTTAGGTGAACTCTGTCACCCACTCTTAAAGGTGATGGCTCCAGGTGGCTCAAGATGGTAGCCTCAAGCTCTCAAAATCATTAACTTATGTGACAAGGCAGCTATAGCATCCACTGCTGGCCTCGAGGCCATACTTGGTCTTCAACATCTCTCTGTGCTCCTTCCCATCCCATTCTGGGTCTCCTTTTTCCCATCTGATCTAGTTGCTTGCCCAGTGGGTGACTCAGACCTTCTATCCTGATGGATACAAGACTTTGACTGCCCTATTCCTTTCAGGCTATGATTGCTACAATCAATCATTCTTTGTAGAAGCACCAAGAAGTGTCCCTGCAAATGCAGACATAATTCTTTTTGTCCCCATTTTGTAGCAGAAACCCTATTCTTCCCCCAAGTCAGTTATATATTAGTTCTTTTATTTTCTTGCTTGTCCACCAGGATGAGGAACTCAAACTCGTCCTTAAAATGAGGCATATGTCATAGTTCAGATTTATTGTAAATTGTATTGTGTTCTCTGATGGGAACTTTCCCTGCCACCTACTTCCAGGAATTAGGTCCTCCATTCCAGCAAACTCCCTATTCTGGGGACAGGAAACACTAATTATTGCAAATGGGTCACTGGACATGATGATAAGAGAGACCAGTCCTACTTCTCATTTTTAAAACCCAGGTCTGTGTGTTTTAGCTGCTGCAGATGGAGGACTACATACTGTTTTTGGTTCTGTACATACGTACTGCATCCTGGAGGGTACCACCTCAATTCTGCAGGGTGTCGTCTCCAGGCACCTTTCTTAGCTGAGACTTCCATACGCCATTCCACTCTACTAGGCATTTTATCAATTCTATCTATGATATATGTTAGGACCGATGTGTCCCAAACAGTCCCCAGTGGTTAAATCTTCACTGTATAATGTGACCCTCGGCCCAAGGGATGTTAGGCTGGATCCCATGTTTGTAAATTAAATTTTCTGTAATCCTTTAGAAAATGACGCTGGCAGAGGTACTGAGCACAGGAAAAGCAAACTGTCATCTGAGGTTCGTGTCAATGCTAGTGAGGTCTGCTGCCTCTCCTTGATAGAAGTCTGCTGAAATTAGCTCGCCACTAATGGCTGGTTGGACTCCTCAGAGGATGGCACCATATCGAAGGATCAGTCAGTTTGTGCTGCCAACAGGTTAGACAGCTAAGTCTGGGTGAAGGAAAGCCCATGCTGGGCCTGTTCATAGTCACCGACCCTGCCACCAAGGTTACTTGTGCAAGAACCCATTGTCGCTAGCCAAGATCCCATGTGTAAGGGGCCCTTGTGCATGCAAGCTCCTTGTAATAGGGAGCTTTTTGGTAATAAAACATCTTCATTTTATACTTTGAAAATTGCACATCTATATGACATTTTTCAAAGAGCCAAGTTCCATAAATCAATAAATTCCAAGTTATTCTCAACAAATTAGGTACATTGTATTATCCCACAGATAAGAACTCTCTAATTAATAAATAACATTAGTGTGTGTGCTGGGAGGTCTTTCATTAGTAATTTATGACAGAATTGGACCAGGTGATCTTTCCTTCTTTCCTGGGCTACCTAAACCTCCTGCAGACTGCTCTCTTGCTTTGCATCTTGCTCAATGCCGATGGCTCTTTGAGTTGCTCAATAAGTTCATTGGAATAATATTTCCCAAAGCAAAGTATTCTACTACAAAATCAAGAGAGGACCACCAAGCACTATCCTTTTGCTTCATTGCAATGTCTTATCTTTTACCTTAGAAGGGATGTCTCAGCCTATCCATACCTCTGGATACATAAAACCTCCATTGATGGGGTGAATTCATGAATCTCTGTGGGGTTTACTCCCACTTTCTAGCATGCATGTGTCTTAATCAGGAACTCAGACAGAGTACTGGACACTTTCTGCCCACAAAAAGAGTTAACTGAGTCACCAATCATTCATGTGTAGACCAGAGTGATGTACTATAGAATGTTAAGATGATCAAGAACCCTGAACACTCAATTGTAATAGAATAAAAGAATTAACATACTTATGTATTAATTTTTTTTAATTTCATCTTGAATGTTGAAATATTTAGGGCATTTTTTTAGCATGTCACAGAAGACGTCAAGAAGCTGGATGGAAATGTGTTGATCTATTATAAGTAAACAGGGACAATTCTTTGACACCTAAGGATAAGAAGGACTCAGTGAGGGAACAGAAGACCCTCAGAACTTATCATCTTTTTTTTTTTCTATTTATAGACATGTTTCCTCTACACCTAAGTTCACCTCATGGACAATATGGCTCCTAAGTTTTAGATCCTTTTCCCACATGAGGCCAGTTTAGAATGTCGGTCCTGATTTTTATTATTGGCCAAAGTGACAACGATTTTCTCAGTGTGGGTTAACTGCTTGGCTCTCAGGATTGTCTACTATTGCCAGCTGATGGGGCAGGTGCACATGCAGGCTGTGAGGCGAGGTGCCTGTTTTGACACATGTGGGGAGGGCGGCCCGCTGAGAGACAGTATGGACAAAGCAGGAACTGCGATAGCCACTTGCCCTTGAAGGGCACTGTATTTCACCAATCCCAAGGTGCCCGTTTCTTTTCACACTTCCACTCAGAATGAAATCAGAGCGTGTCTTATCATTGGTGGTTCCGTATCACTGTTGCTGGTCAGGTAACCTCCAGAATGCTCTGTGCACAAGTGGGCTTTTTCCTAAGGGTTGGTATTGTCACTGCTTCGAAAGAAATGTGTGTATTTATGTGTATTGTTTGACAAATGCCTAATCCTTCTGGGAAGAGGATCAAATGGCATAATAGAGACTCTCAAGGAAGAGAGATTTTTCCTCACACCAAAATGACTCCCTCAGGGCTCAAACCAAAAAAAAAAAAAAAAAAAGAGGGAAAGGTGTGACTGGCAGAAAGTCACCTGAAGCAGTACGTGGGTGGTTTTGCATAATCCACCCAGCACCCCACTCCCCAAGGATGGATAAATAGCTGGAAGTAAGCCAGCAGAAAAGTGTTGCGGTTTCATTGTTATTCTCAGTGGCTTGGCTGGATAAATGGAATCCCTCAGCATTTCAGGATAAAAACCATGACAAAACATTGGGAGAAGGAATGTGTGTTTTTGCTGTAGTCTAAAAACTTCCCGATCAATCATCGCCAGTGCCCAGGCTTTCCGAATGGGGGTCAGTGGCTTGAGAGAAACCCCAGGGTCAAAAGTGGAACATTTTTAGCCAATGGTGCATCTTCAAAGCCTTTGACAACACAAAAGACAAATTATATAAGAAAAATGGATGTTAGGTATCTTCAAAACATGATTTGCAGAAGTTTGAATATGAGTGAGTTTTTGGAATACTTAACCAATTTATGTAGCTTGCTTTATTTTCTCATGTATGTTTAAGTGTGAAACATGATGAAAAACTGTCTAAAACTAAAAGAGCTTTTTCAATAAGAAGTGAACACTCATAGATAATAAAAAAGTGATTAAAAACTCTAAGTAGTCTATTTCCTTTCTTGGAGCACATGAATAGTAGTGTCTTACAATGCATGCCAATTTAGAATCAATGAAATACTGTATTTAACTTGTTTAAGCTTAAGGACCATACATTTTTTTATCTTATGTTGTATCTTTTCAACCAGTTTAATGTTATATTTTGATTGAGTATACATTATAAACATTGTTATAGTGATAAAACTGTATTAAATTAGAAACAGTCAAATGATAATTTTGGTTTCTTACTGGGTGAGTAAGACTTTGAAGAGTCTTCTTTTAGATTGTGTAGATATCTGAGAAATATATTTACAAAACTTTTAGAGTAGCTAAAGATTTTTAGACTTCTCTGACCAGGTAATGGTATTGTATTTTCTTTGTTTAAAAAATACACTAACATATTTCTTTAAAGGTTTTTCACATTTCCTTATGGCGTTTAATGAAAAAAGCTCAAATAACAAAACCTCCTTCAAACTTTAAATTTGCATTCCGCGCTATGGTTTTGGACTTGGATATACTCGGTTCCTCCTCGGAAGACGCTCCTTTAGGTACGGATTAATTTTAGATATTTATTTGGCAAAGGAATTTCTTGGCTCATGTGAAAGAAATGCTTTTAGAAAAGTGTGCTCGAAGTGTCTGTGGAGTAAGTAGTCAGAACAGGTTTACACCCACCGGTGTCCAGCTGAAGCTGTGCTCTGGGAAGCTCACACGTGTGTCCCCAACCCCACACACATCCAGAACGTCCCCATTTCATTTGTTTCTGACCTTAAATTTGTGAAACTTCATAACACATACGATATGATTTAAGGAATTCTGGGAATTTTTCTGATCCCGGTAATACTCCTTTCCTCCTATTTCCACCATTTTAGCATTCTCTTTTAATTCTGAGAAAAACCCTCTTGCTGATTTCACGGAAGAATCAATAGTTCACGAAGATGTCAGTATTGAGTGTTACCTTCTCCAGAACACTTGCTTTCTAAGAAAGGACCAGGTGCAGAGGACAGTGTTCACTCTAATGACCAATCTGTGGTTGTGCACTATGCCAGAGGGCTTTGGTAGCTAACGGCATTGAACATTGGGGAAGAGGTTAAGTATAACTTTCAGTACAAAGTTTGTTTTTCTCCTTCCAGGGGAATGGGTAGATGTTAAATACTGTGCCCCATTAAATGATAAAGAGGCAGTAATAGCAGCGACTAAAATCCAAGCCATGTGGAGAGGGACTTACGTCAGATTGCTTATGAGAGCTAGAACGCCAGGTATGATTTTTCAATCACTTATAAAATGAACTCGCTTGTATATAAATATTTGTTTGGGTCTTGAATGAAAACTATTTTAGAGTTATCTTACTTTATGGATGGGCTGATCATTTTTAATTCTCTGAGTATTGAAATTCCTAGAGATTAAGGGGCATTGTCAGTACAGGCTGTCTCTTGTTCTCAGAATTTAGCAGTGGCTGGCGTAGAGTAGGCACGCAACACATACTTGCTGAAGAATGAATGAACTGAATGAAGAGGCTTCCTTGTATGTCCACAGTGACATACATTCAGAAGGCACAAAATGTGTTTTAAGTGTATTAATATATTTATTAAATCAAATATATTTGTGCATATAAAATAAACTATTTTGTGAAAAGATTTAACAGCCTGTTATAGTAAAACACTGCAGAAGCAAATATAATATTTAATTCTTTTTATTCTGCAAATTTTGCTTACATTTCCATGGGAAAAGCCTCACCTCTAGAAGAATTCTTTGAGCATATTGAAAATATTTTGTTGTAAGAAATGTCTCTATTTGAAACATTAATGAGAAGCATCAAAATGTTTACCTAAGCAGTAAAAACTGCACATACACAAATGTAAAACAATCTAATTACTGTGCACAGTTTTGTGGTAGAAAAATATTACTATTGCCTGATTTTTATATGTTTTTCTATTAGAAAAAAATAATTATAAATGCATCAAATTAACCATATGGTAAAATATACTTTTTGTTGTCCATTTACTGTGAAAATTATATTCATAAAATAATTGTTTTCACTTGATGGAGACAAAACTTGAGCCATTTAAAAATGTTTCGAAAGTATTTGCATGTTTTTCACTCAGCACATTTTTTAAAAGCTCTTTTGTGTACAGCGCTGTTCTAGATTCTGGCCTTACAGAAATTAGTAACGCTGACAAGATTTCTGCTCTGATGAGTCTTGTATTCTAGTGGTGGTGGCATTCGGTAGACAGATAAATATGCTAAAATATTACTTTCAGATACTGGTAAGTATCTATGAAGAAATTGAGATGAGATCATTAGGGAAAATGTCAGTTTCTGACATTAAATGTGAAGTATTTACTATGGATTTGCATTTTTCTTGCCAAATCATTTACTCTTAAGCCATCTGTGGATTATGCTTTAGATTGAACTTTAGTGGGTTCCCAGTAACCACTGTTTCTTAGAAAAATTAGATAGGTTATTTTTTCTGACATAAAAACTTTCATTAAGGAATTTTGGGTGTGATAGAAAGATATGCTATAAACTCATTAATGAGTATTTCAATGAGATCAAAGAACATTTTGTGATTTTTTGAACTAAAAGTCAAGTAGAACAACGTAAAATGGCGAGCACAGCTTCTCCACTCGAGAGATGTTCCTTTATATTTTAAACATGGTTTTGCTGCTAATAAAGCTTCTTCTGAAGAAGGAGTTCTTTGAACAAAGTAATCTTTCAGGCACCCTACAGCTTGTATATTGTATTTTCATTGTCATTTTTAGACACAAAGGAAAATGCCAGTGTTGCTGATACTCTCCAAAAAGCCTGGGCTGCGTTGGAAGTTAATTTAGAACAGTATGCGGTTTCTCTCTTAAGGTAAAGCAATATAATCATATTCTTTTTTTTTTTACTTCAAAAATTTTTTTCAATTATAGTTCACAGACGATATTATATTAGTTTCAGGTGTACAACATAGTGATTAGACATTTATATAGCTTATGAAGTGATCACCCGGATAAGTCTGGTACCCATCTGACACCATATATAGTCATTACATTATTATTGACTGTATTTTCTATGCTGTACTTTACATCCCGTGATTATTTTGTAACCACCAGTTTGTACTTCTTCATTCATCCCTTCCCCTTTTTCACCCATCCCTCCAACCCCTGATCTGGCAATCATCAATTTGTTCTCTGTATCTATGAGTTTGTTTCTGTTTCGTTTGTTTGCTCATTTTTGTTTTTGTTTTTTTTTAGATTCCACATATAGGTGAAATCATAGGGTTTTGTCTTTTTCTGACTTACTGTTGCAGTATCTTGGTATTGGAATTAATGAAAAAATTAAAAATTGCTGGATACAAAATCAACATAAATGAACAAATACATTTTTATTTATAAGCAAGAAACAAATACAAAATTACATATAAAAATATGTAAAATTTTAAAACAACCAGAATTAATAATAATAATAATAATAAACCATGATGAACCAAATGTCAGCATTTGAAATATAGAGGGAATCTAAGTCTGGGCTTGCCCAACACTAAGAGTGGGTGCTTCACGCACCGCACCCTAGTTCTGGCCCATGGGTAGGATACTGCCATTGTCACCCACTCCAGCTTGGTTAGCTTTTGCTCCAGAACCTCTGTTTTCTAAAGGGGGTACTCCTTTGCTTATGAGTCCCATTGCATGGAGGTGCACAGAGAGCATAAACTTCTTCTCCAACCGGATTCTGCATTGTGGGAATGATCTCTGATGCCAGAAATTTCACCTAAAGCCTTACTTTCATGTAAATGAAGAGCTAAAAACACAAGCTCCCTTATTAGGGAATTGGATCGGTTCACTGTGGAGATGCCTCTGAAACACAAGCATAACTTCTTCAGAGGGCTGGTGTTTCTCTCCACGTGACCTGTCCACCACAGTCAGGAGCATTTCCCAGAATCTAAGCGAACATCCAATATAGAGGCTCTTTCGAAAGTTTGAATTCCACACCCATGTCTATTGGACCCATGAAACGGACAAGTCTGACTGATCTTGAAATTTAAATGCCAGGGAGCATGCAAAGCTACCTCCTCATTTTAGCAGGCATTAATTATATGGTCAAGAGCACATCTTTTGTTATTAGACCTAATGCTAACTTCAGCTCTGATAATTATCAGATGTGTGGCCAAGGATAAGTTTCTTATCCTCTGTGAACTTACAATTTTTTTTAAAAAAAAAACCTGCAATATTAGTAATAACATCTACCTCCTAGTACTATTTTGTTATAAAGTTGTAAACATAAATTAAGGTATCACAGGAAGCATACTTAGCACAATGCTGCCCACTGCGCTAATACTATTATAAATCGTATATATTGTACATTAACTATTATAAATATTGCTATTATTATTACTGCTATATGGGGGACTTTGAGGTCCAGGAGCTGAGCATTTCGTTCTTAGATTATAAGGAGCAGAACTTCCCAAGTCTACTTTGGGCAAGGCTCAGTTTACCAATATGGCTTTTTTCTCTGTCTTAGGATGCAAAGTCAAAACAAAATCTTTCAAGTCTGTCAGAGATATCTCTCTGGCTCATTCAAGATATTCCACACAGTTCATCAAGATTTTGATGGCCCTGTATTCATTAGAATTTTCTGAGGTGTATGAAAAAGGGAAGAAACTGTGACAGAAACAGTGATTAGGCCCGCCCACAGGTGATTGACAACGGTGTTCTGCATTGCCAGACCACCACATTATAGTTCCTTGTGAGGGTGATCAGGATATTTATCATCCAAACTGGGACACTCTTACAGACCGAGGGAACACTATTTACTATTTTGCTAGGACTATGATCATAAACCAGGCTGCCTCAGGCAAACCAGGATATATGGTCAGCCTTTGTTCTTGTGAGGACTTTAAAAAGCTTAAAACCCTTCCAAATATAAACCTATCAATTCCCTCTCACCACCAAAGACATGATCACATGGACCTATGAATACTATCCCTCATGAATATCTCCATGGCTTTACTTTCCACTGACGGTACAATTAAACCATCTCGAAGCCGAGAGCACCTCGGGCTGTCTAGACCTCTAATAGGGAACCCTTTTCTTTGGTCATTATGACTTCCATCCTAGCTAATACCAGAGGCATTGTATAACAGACCCTAGATTCCTGGTGCTAGATCCAGTTCCTGGTGGAGTGGGAAGAAGAGGACCCAGAATCTCTCACCTCACTTTTGTTATGTTCGGGAATATGCCACAGCCTTCCAGGAGACAAGCACGGAGACCCTTCAGCCATAATTCAACCAGTTGCACATACCACTCTCTCATGCAACAGAAACCACGTAAAAGGATAACTCTGCACTCTTCCTTTGGTCAAGGCCTTAGTTTTTGTTTTATTTTTATTTTTTTTCCCTTTACTGATTTTAGAGAGAGAGGAAGTGAGAGGGAGAGAGAGATAGAAACATCGATGACAGAGAACATCAATTGGCTGCCTCCTGCATGCCCCCCACTGGGGATCGGGCCCACAACCTGGGCATGTGTCCTGACCAGGAATCGAACCGGTGACCTCCTGGTGCATGGGTCGACACTCAACCACTGAACCACACCAGCCGGACTTAGTTTTTGTTTTTTAATCTGTTTTTCCAAATCTATTCCTCACTTTAAACTCAATTCTAGTATCGAGTTTTCTGTTTTAACTCTAGAACTTTCATGGCTGCTGCCCAGTTTAATTGCTAGTTTGCCTGTTTCTAGTTTTCCTACCCTTATAGCTTAAATGTTGGTACTGATTTTTCACCTATAAATATAATTACTCCCTCGATCATGAAGTTCTTCCTTGACAAAGAACTTCAGATAACTTTGGGCACCTTGGAGAGACATCATTCATGGTTGACCTGGGGTGGTCTGCCCTATCATGGTGCCATGCACCATTCGCCCCACGACTCCCCTTTGATCAAGGACTCAATCCAGCCAAAAATGGACTGGAAAAGTTTATGCTAATTTTGCCCATTTCTTTTTGTAAATAGAATTTATTTTAAAAGTTGCTTTTGCCATTGGTAGTTAATTTATTTTTATGTTTGTAGACTAATGTTTAAAAGCAAGTGCAAGTCCATTGAATCTTATCCATGTTATCAAGATGAAGAAACTAAGATTGCTTTTGCTGACTACACCGTAACTTATGCAGACCAGCCACCAAATAGTTGGTTTATAGTATTCAGGTGAGGCTGTCATATATTGGTAAGCCATGTCTCCCTCAAATGGCATCAATACTCATATGGTAGAGTTTTATTCGTGATAGTAGTAAATGTATGAACTTTTAGATTGCTTTCACAACTTAGTTAAAATTTCTTCTACATTTGCTGTGGATAAATGAGATAGTATAGAAGTATCTATCCATGTTTTCTTAAACTGTGAAAAGTGTGAAGTTAATTATTAGAACTTTTTATGAATATGATAACCATAATATTGTGGTGTACTTTTAGTATAGAAAGAAATCATTTAATTTCTAAGCAATAGTATATTAGGTAAAAGTCACAAATTACTTACACAATTGGATTTCTTAAAACAATTGCATTTATATGACAAAATAACATGTTAATCATAATTTTTAAAGGAAAACAATAGGTGTATCTTGTAGTTATTTGGAACATTAAACTTATGTTTTTTATTTCTTAACATCAAACCTACTTTCAAACTTTCTTCATGATGCATGTCAAGGGAAAGTTCATGCTTTTGTCATTACAGAGAAACATTTTTTGTTCATCAAGACATGCTTTTGGTTCCCAAAGTATACACTACACTTCCAGTCTGTATGCTCCACGTCGTCAACAATGACACGATGGAACTAGTGCCAAAGATATTCCAAAAAGTCGTGCCCCATCTTTACACCAAGAACAAGGTAGGTGTGGAATGTCTTCTCCCCACACGGTGGCATGGCCCAGAGAAGCCTGCACGTGAGGGCTTTGAGCAGAGATGCCTTCAATCTGCTTAACAGAGGAAGAGGGTCATGGTCTCGTTCTATAGAAGTTCCGTTATTTAACAACAGGAGGTGCTAATGTGAATGCTAGAACACTCACCTCTCAACCTTCTTCTTTCTTCTCTCCAAAGAAAATAAGAAAAGGAAAGCAATAGCAATACTCATTATTAAAGTCATCCAAACCCTTAAAATGGAAATGGAGCTCAAGAGCTCTCTTAGTCCCCGACGTCAAAGCAGCTGATTGTCGCAGTTTCCCACTAAGTCTCTATTCTATTCCTAAATATCTCAGAAAACTGTGATGACACAGCCCCTCCACCCCCATCACCCCAGCTTTACTAGGGCTACCGATACCCTCCAAGGAGAGGGACACTTGGCACGTTCCTCCTGCTGAGTGACAGACCCTGACGTTCACTAAAATCTTGTTGCCTCTCTATTTATTTAAATATCATCTTTGTGTTTTTGGTCATTTCCTCTGACGGGGAAGCATGACAAAAAATAATGTGCCATGCACTGGTAACCAGGTGATCTACTTTAGCTGTCATCTTCCATTTTTTAGCCGTATGGCTTTGAACTTCATTTTTCTCTTTGAGTTGTGGTTGTAATTGACTTTTGAAGTTCACATCAGTCTGTGATTCCAAGCATTATTTTGTAGAAATTAACACATACCTATCTAATAAGTACTGATTTATAGGGGAAATAAAAAATGTAATGACTCTATAAAAATTCTAATAGCTCTTTTGAGTTGTTTTAGAGGTTTTTTAAATAGGATTTTATTTTTTAGAGCAGTTTTAGGTTTATAGCAAAACTGAGACCTAGATTTCCTTTTGAATAGAAAAATTTATTTAACGTGTAATTGGAAATTAATAATCACAAAGATTCATATGGGAAAGATTATTTCATTCAAGGAGAGACTCTATCAAGGTCATAGATGTCTTCAAATTCTAGATATGAGCTCTTTGTTTTATTAGATAAGTAAACTTATATTTGTCATTGACACTTAATTTTAGTAGGGTCCATTTGAGTTGAACCAAAAAAGAAGCTGATGCTTATTTACATATAGCGTACTTTGTCTGTTTGGGTTTGGTTTGGTTTTTGTTTATTACCCCTACGTGTGAGTTTTGGGGGAGCTCGAAATCATGCATTTTCCGTCAATGTGCAGAAGACCATTCTATTTCCATTTAACTGTAATTTTTCATTCAAATTCAGGATTGCAACAAAGATAGCCACTCGTTCTCTCTAAGTCACCTCTTCCATCCTCTCATTTCTGCTAATTTTAGAAAAAAAAGGAGGGAATGGGGAGGAAAATGACTAAGAATAGCTTCAGTGGTCTCTTGTGACATGGTTTTTCTTTCTTAATGATTCCCAATCTTTAACTATTTCTCCAAATTATCTATATTTCTTCTATATTGTGGTTTCCAGAACTGAATGTAGCCTCTAAAGAAAATTTTGACCCACCTAAATGTAAGGAGGATCGTTACTCCATTGTCTGGTAGCCGTGATTGCATTGGCATTTAACACCTGCAAGGTATTGTGACATTAGGTCAGCATTTTTCAATGTATGTCCACAGAACTAGTGTCCTTCAAGATATTAATTTGCTTTATGCCAATATGGTGTTCTAGATTAAAAAATAAATAAAACAGAGTTAAACAGTTTCATTCAGAATTGTTTGTTGTGTTTTTTTCATGATATTTCAAAAACTGTGATTTGGAACACTTATTTATAAAATTTCTCACTATGCAGCATATTATTATGTTACTCTTTTACTCAAGAGACTTAAAATCATTCGGAATAAGCCGGGTGCTCTCTTAAAGTCTCATCACAAAGTTATTCTCTGAGTCTAGACAAACACAAAATAAGAGTCCTGTGGTTTTGTTTGCTTCTTTAATGCATTAATACACAAGTTCAAATAATAATGAAAATAGCAGTAAATCTTTGCATTACACTTTGCAGATAAAAATACTTTCGTATACGTGCTTTGTCTTTTTTTTTTTCCCCTGCTCTAAACATATCGAAAGGTTTAGTGGAGTTGCAGTTTTCATCTCATGAGTATTTGAATTCTAATTAATATTCCTGGACACTTATTGCAGTGTTATAAATTTATCCTATCTTGTGTATTCCTAATTTTTGTTTCTGGAAATCTAAACACCTCAGAAAGCTTCCTCACATCTGATAACAACTGGAATACAAATCCATCCTTTTCTTTCTTATTAAAAGTGTCTGGAAGTATAAACTCAGAATTACTTTGAGCTCTTGTGTCTCTTTATGATATAATGCTTCTTTGTATCTCATTATTATCTCTTACTTCACTGACTCCTTGGCCAGGTATCCAATGATGTTGCACCCATCTATTGCCCCTTATGATGGCATCACTTTCCAGGACTCCTTAGCTGCTGTTTCTCTCCAACCTAAAGAACTCATCTCCAGACTCGCACCTCGGGTTTGTGGAACCAGATCTGCTGTGAATGTCATAGCTTCAGCTGCTAATTGTTATCCCAAAGGAACTAGATTTCCATAAACTCTTCTCCCTTTCTCATCTTGTATTTAGAAAGACAATTCCGAGAAGACAGGAATATCAAGTAGGAAGCTATTGGGCTACTCTAGGATGATGTAATGATAAAAATCTATTTTAAGAATCATTAAAAGAATTAGAAGAAAATGTAGTATTTATTACTACAGTTAAGCAGTTTATTTTACAGGTAGGGAACCACACAAATCCAAGTGTTAAGAGTTATTCATGTTCTCTGAAAATATGTAAGATGGCTCTTTCTAAGAGGGATTTACAGTAAAGAAATGTTACTGATTTTATGTTTCTCAAAGATCTAGGTATCTTTATGTATAACAAGATAATAAAGTGTTTTTGTACTGAAAAAAATACATATTATACATTGAAGAGACTAGCAATAATGTGACTTAGTTCTATGTCATTCTTTTTTCTTATAGAAAGGATACTCGTTTGTGGCTGAAGCATATACTGGTGACACTTATGCATCATCCTCACGATGGAAACTGCGTCTCATTGGTTCTTATAGTCCACTCCCAAGCCTCTCTCGAGATTTTCCATGCGGCACCTTTGTCACAAAAGAAATCAGAGATTACTATATACCCAATGATAAGAAAATTTTATTCAGGTACAAGTGCATGACAGAGGAGGAATGCATTCTTTTAAAAATCTTACTTTTATTACATTTTTACATATTAGTATCATTAACAATACATTCTGTAGCAAAATTCTGAGTCATTTGGAATTTTAATTTTCACACTCCCTTAGAAAAAATTAATTTACAGAGTAATTTGATTATATAGATGGTGTACAGAATATTTAAGCCTATGTGGTTGCATATAATGATAATAATACTACCTTAGTATCATTTGACTTCAATTAAACATCCTTCATAACACTCTTTCCTCTTAGCACTCCTTCCTTGTTCTGCTTCTTCTTTGACCAGTGAGTTTCTCCTCATCTGCCAACTAACCTTCTTTTCTGCTTATCTGTATACTTTTCATGAGTCTTGTTATGGACTCCACTCTCTTTCATTAATCAGTCCCTTTGATCCTTATTCCATCTTGCCTCTCACGTCTAAGCCCTGCTCTCCATTCCCAGTGTCTCTCCGCTACTTCAGAGTCTTGTTATGTTTTGTCTATAGAAAGGCTGTTTTCTGAATTCATGACTCCATTGTATTCCCTCTTTTTTTACTTTCTTTCTCTTCCTTTCTTCCTTTCTCTAACAGAAGAGTTACCTTTCTAACCACAATTTAAAATGTGATTTCCTTCTTTAAAACCTTTGCCACTGACTAAAGAATAAAATCCAAACCACATGATATGATATTTAATGCTCGTGCCCAGCCATCAAACACACGATTCACTCTCCTGGTGGAACTGAGCACCATCTCCTGATATATACGCCCCATGATTTTGCTTTGCTCATGCTTTTTTGTTGTCTTGGGGTAGCCTGGCATCATTTTTATTTTTTAAAAAAATCTATCACTTTTAATGATGATTTTCAGCCATCAAATCCTCTGTGCTTAAACTTCCAGATATAATTAGTTAGTCTTGGTCATTTTGTACAGCCCTGTCTTCTTCCTGAAAATGTGACATATCAAATTTTAGCTGGTTAATTTCTGTTTTTTTTAAATCCTCACCTGAGGATATTTTTCCATTGATTTTCAGATAGAATGGGAGAGAGAGAAGGAGGGAGAGAGAGAGAAACATCAATGTGAGAGAGACACATCGATTGGTTGCCTCCTGCACAACCCCAACCGGGACCAGGAATCAAACTGCAACCGAGGTACGTGCCCTTGGCTGGAATTGAACCCGCAACTCTTTGGTCCACTGGCCAACTCTCTAACCACTGAGCCAAACCGGCCAGGGCATTAGCTGGTTAATTTCATATCAACATCCATGAGAATTAACATCAATTGAAGGCAGAAATCATGTCTCATGTAGGAACTAACATAGTGCCTAATACATCCTTAGCTCTCATTAAATATTTGTTATTATTAAATGAGTTGTTAGACTACTTATCATCTACATTATTCTACACAGAAAATTTGGAAAGTATATAAATATATTATTAAAGAAATAATAGTAACACAATAAAAAACTAGAAACAATTATTATTAGTATTCTGTTGTTTTCTTATGGTGTTTTTTCTAGTCACAGTTTCATATTATTAAAATAATAACAAAGTTTTGTGATCTGACCTTTTTACTTAGCATTATGATATGAGCATTTCCCAATGCCATTAAGACACTTTTAAACTCTTTTTCATGTTTTGCTTAGCAGTCATTCATATGGATGTAGTGTGTTGACTGGGTGACAGGAGCATAACTGGGGACAGGGACACCAGCCAAGAGGAAGCTTTGAAATAACCCGGGTGTGGGTTAATGCCAACCGGAAGTCAGTCAGCGTATTAGTTTGCTACAGCTACCATAACGAAGTCCCACGACCTGGCAAAGCAGGTGGCTCAGCCAACAGAAATCTACCCCTCACAGCTCTGGATGCTCAAAATCTGAGAGCGACGTGTCCGCAGGGTTGGTTTCTCCGGAGGGTTGTGAGGGACAGATATTTCATGCTTTCTCCTAGCTTCTGAGGAATTCTGATCATCTTCGACATTCTTTGCCTTGGAGATTCATGACCCCGATCTTTGCATTCATCTTCATGGGGCATTCTCCCTGTGTCTCTCCGTTTCCGAAGTTCCCCTTCTTTTAAGGACACCAGTTATGTTAGTTTAAGGTCCACCCAAATAACCTCATTTTAACTTTATTAACTCTGAAAGGCCCTATTTAAAAAAACAACAACAACAAAAAACGGTGATATTGTGAGGTACTGGAGGTTAGGACTCCAACACAGCTTTTTCTGAGGGCGACATAATTTAACCCCTAACAAGCAGTGACAGTGGATCGAGGTAGAAGAGAAAGGATTTTAAGATTCCGAGAAGTAAAACCAACAGCCTTGGTTGATTGGGACTCCTGGGGTTTGACTCGGGGAACTTCGAACAATAAGTGTCATTTACTTAGATAAAGGTTACAGGGAGAGGACCCCTTTGCAGGTTGGGCAATGTATTCATTTTAAAGTGTGAAATATAGTAAGCCAGTGACAATGTCCAAGTGACATTGCCCAGAGCATTGGGCTGGAGTCACAGATTTGGGAAACATGACTCTGTTTCTTCCCATGGAAGTGCCAAGGGAAATTTATACAGATATTTCTGTGAATGTCAATGGGAGAGAAGTCTAAAAAAAAAAAAACAGGCCCTAAAAGAAGGTACAAGAGTTGTTATGCTCTAGTGGAAGAGTTTTTAGAGAAGAAGGAGGAAATGAGGTTTGATTGAACTTTGTCAAATTCTCCTGGAAGGTCAGAGAACATGAGAACCAGGAGTTTCTATAGGGTGGTGACAAGCTGCTGGAAAGGGTGTCAGGAGCGTAGCACCTCAGCCGTGGACAGTGGGGAGGGCTGGGAGCCACTGGGAGGTGGTGAGAGGAGGACAGTTGGAAACAGATGAGTCTCCATAGATGGCGAGCTGGGAGGAGTGAACCAGAGTCCAGGCCGGACAGCAGGGTTGGCTGAAGAGTTTTTTGTTTTGTTCTGTTTTGTTTTGGTCTGTTTTTAGGTTGGATGAGACTGCATGTGTACAAAAACCAACAACAATGGGAATGGGGGGTGGTTAACATACAGGAGAGAGAGGATACTTAGAAAAGCTAATTTTAAGAGAAATTGAAAGTTGATAGGATCCTGAGCATTTGCAAGGATTCAACAAAAATAAGGGAGTGGGAGGGTTGTAAAACAAAAAACCTCTTCAATTGCATTAAGGGAGGAGTAAGGATGGAGTTAGACTGTATGGTCCGGTCTTTTGCAAGTGGTTTCCAAGCTGCAGGGTAAAGGCTGAGAGTACAGGTGGTGGGACTACTTTTGATTTCACTGTATTTTGAGAATCACGGGGAACACTGTTAACGGTAAAGCTTTGAGGGACACTGCTCTTGCCAGTTGTGGTCCTTGTCTAAATGGAGAGGAGGAGGATGTAATAGACAGGTTTGGTGAGTAGTAGTTCACAAATTTTATAAGTGACTGCTTATCATATCTAAACAAAAAGTTAAAATTTCTCTTTGAGGTTTGCTGGTGATAAAGGTCCCACACTTATTTTATTTTACCATAGCTTATTGGAAATTTTGCCAAAGTGTACAATAGCACTAGTTATTTCCAGGATTTTAGTTGACTTTGCAAAGTGGTTTTACTTTTAGATTATCATTTCAGTAAAGTATAGTTTCCTTCACTGATTTGAGGGAAGACCAATATACTTGCTTATAAACTTGAATGTGTTTTCTGTATAGGTATTCAGTGAAAGCTACAATACCACATCCTGTTACCATTCACGTGCGCACATCCAAGCCAGATGCGTTCGTCAAGCTACAGATCCTGGAAAATGAAGAAGTTGTTGTGAGCGCCACTGGGAAAGGCCAAGCTATAATCCCAGTATTTAACTTCTTAGGGAATGAAAAATCTCTGAGCTCCCAGTGTAAGTGTGGCTTTTAAAAACTGGTTATGTAGCCCTGGCCAGTTTGGCTCAGTGGTGAGAGCGTCAGCCCACGGACCAGAGAGTCCCAGGTTCGGTTCCCGCTAAGGGCATGTACCTCGGTTGCAGTTTGTCCCCGGTCCCAGCTGGGGTCGTGTGGGTGGCAACCAGTTGATGCGCCTCTCTCACATCAATGCTTCTCTCTCTCTCTCTTCCCCCCACCCCCTCCTGCTCTATCTGAAGATAAATGCAAAAATGCCCTCGGGTGAGGATAAAAAAAAATTGGTTATTTATTTTTTTATTTTATTTCATTAAAAAAATTTAATGTTGACACAATTGCATTTGCCCCACTTTTTGTCAGTGTAGCTCAGGCAACATTTGCAACATGAATAAGAGTTTGGAGGAGCAGAGAATTGAAAAGACACCACACTGTGGTGACACTACAAAGGCAGTGCTGTAGACACAGAGACATGGAACATGCACTATATTAGGTTAGTGAGGCTGAAATTAGGTAAAACGACGAATTAAGCAGGTTTTTTTAATGTCTCCTTCTCTCCCACCTTTGGCCCTTCATTCCTGAATATCCCCTGGATCATTTTCAATACTCAGTTCACATCACCACTGTATCGTTTTTCATTCACATCTTCCTGCGCATCCTCCAGAATCTCCATTATGCTCATGAAATCTCAGTAGTTCTTTGCCAGGCACTGTTAGGTGCTTGTACAAATGAAATTTAGAATTCAGGTAAAGACTCAAGTGGAATTCTATGCATACTTCTGAGCTCCTTTGCTTCTCAGGTGACTCCTTTCTGGTACCCTGCCTCACAAATTTTAGTTGTCGTAAAAGGTCCAAACTCCCATCTTTGCTTCCTGAACATAAGAGCACTGCTCACTGTGCCCAGTTCAGAAGGTTCTCACAAGCAGAAACCTGGGGAAGTAGAGAGATCATCTTGTATGTGTCTCTTCTTTCAAGGATCATAGTCGTGGGCTGTCTATTGCCCAGTGACTGCAGTTGCTTTATATGTTTTGTCCAATTTTATCATTTTTATGGTATGAGAATAATCCACTGCCCATTATTCTGTCATGGCTGAAATTGGAATATCTCTCTGTTATTCATTTATGTTCCCTCAATATACATTTAATGAATTAATTACTAGCAATCCATACATTTTTATTTTTCCCAGTGGTACACATCATTGATTACAAATTTATAAATGTAGAAATTAGAAAGTAAAATGAAAGTTTTTAAAAAGTGTGATAACATATACATACATACTATAAAACACTGAGGATATCATATTGTGTGGTATTCGTGTCACTGGAGTGGCACAGAATGAATGAGAAATTGTTGAGTTGTTGTATATTCTTTTAGCAATCAGTGGTTACTCAGAAGATGCATTGCTCTATACGAGTCACATACTATTATAGTAAGTTTCTTTAAGACCAGCATATTTCCAAGAAGCCAGTGATGTTGGTTTTTATCTCATTAAAACAAAACAAATTGACTTATCCTTTTGAGTGTCTTATAAAGGGAAATAACTAAATAACAGTCAGCAATGACTATGCATTTCACATAGTTGAATTAAATATAATATTTTTCCTGTACAGCCAGCAGGCAAATTCTTTCCGTACATACTCCAAACAAGAAAGAGCAAGATTTGTATGTTAAGAAGAAATCTGCCCAAGGAAGTCAGAAATCCTACAAGGGTAGACCTGGAAGTGCAATAGTGGACACTGGTCAGCTTATTTTGGAAGACGAAACTATCAGTATACCCACTATAGAAGAAAATGCTAGTGTACTACAGCAGGTATATTTACATTTATAAGAATTATTCAATAGTGCTTCTGCTAAAAATTTCACATTTATTATCTTCCTAAAAAATGTCAACGTATAATTCTCTGTATATGCCATGCCATAGGTGCATAACCAGAGTTGAGAATTGGACATTATTGAACAGTTTTGCTATGCCAAAAAATTTAAATGTGTGGCAAATTCAGTCTGTACACTGACCCTATAATGTAGATGTAATTATCTTATGTTACATATGCGGTTATCTTATGTTATAAAAGGCCACATAACTTTAAAAAGGGTCATACATTAATAAAAGCTGATTTGTATATATAAGTTAAAGAAATAAAAAACAATGCATATAATTTAAAGCAACAGAAAAAACATGACCTAGCCATTGAAAAATAAATAAGAAATTAAGAAAATAAAATGCCAGAAATGAATCCTAATATGACAGTAATGCAATAAATACAAGTAGATTATTAATAAATTAAAAAGATAAAATTTTAAAGTTAGAGAAAATCAGGATCCATAGGAAGTTTAAAGTTGAACCAAGAGAGAGCTATGATGGTATTTTAATATCTCAATACATAGAATTCATGGATATTACATAAAAATAAAAGGAAGAATAAAATAAATAAATATGTTCAAAACAAACATATAAGTATCTAACTGTTCAGACTCAATAAATAAAAAGCAAAAGCTATTAGAACTATGAAGAGAAATTAATGTTAATTAATAGTTGAAGATTTTAATACACACCTCTAAGCAACTGATAGATCAAGCTGAAAAAAAATGCTTATGATCACTAGTATTTTAAAAATGTAGGTATGTATAAACTTAGATATCTATATAAATATTTAACCTATAAGCAGGAAATATATTTTTTTCATAGCACAGACTGAAAGCCTCAATAAAGAACAAACTATATAGTATAGATTGGAACAAAATGCAATAATATATAAGTTAATAAACAGTCTAAAATTCCATAAATGTGAAAACAAAATAAAATACACTAAATAATTGTTTAGGTAAAAAGAACAAAAATATTTATGAAATACAAAGGACTCAAAACAATAAAACATTTGAAATCAAAATTTGTAGATCACATCTAGAGTACCATTTAGTGGAATGTTGACTTTTAAATGAATTCATCAGAAAGCATGAATGATAAAAATAATGAGCTAAGCTATGGAAACAAAAAGTTAGGGAAAGAACAAAGGATTAACTCAAAGAAAAAAGAAAAAATAACATTAATAACATTGAGAACAAAATTGTAAAAATTTTAATAAGTGCTAGTTTTCTTAAAGAATAATAAATTAAACATGCTTCTTATAAGACCAATCAAGAAAGAAAATATAAATAAATCAATTACAGAACAAAAAAAAAATAGATTGGCGGTACAACTCCAAACAATAGGTTTAAAAAAAAAAGATTTTTAGAGTATTATATATAATTCTATTCTAGCAAATTTAAAACTTAAAAAGAAAAACATGATAAAACTTAAAACATGATAAGTCTCTGGGGGAAAAGCATGAATGGTGAAGCTGCTTCACTAGGAAATAAAAAATATAATAATAGTAATAATAATAATAATAATAATAATAAGAAGAAGAAGAAGAAGAAGAAGAAGAAGAAGAAGAAGAAGAAATAAAACTGAAATAATAAAGTCTTATCTTTCCAAAAAGCCATAGATCCAGCTGGCTTTACAGGTTAGCTTTAAAAAGTTTTCAAGTAGTAAATTGTTCTAGAAAATAGAAAAATGATAAACTTTTCTATCTTTTCTTAGAGATTAATGTAGCCTTAATTCAAAAGTAATAAATGTAACAAAAGTAAAATAAATAAAGTTTATTTATATACATGGATACAAAAATTATAAATACTAGACTATATCATGGCAGGTATTGGTAGGGATGCGAAGACAAACTTTTATAGACTGTGGTGTCACAGAATATTGGAGAACATCTGATAGCATTTAATTAAATTATAATTATATGATTCAAAAAATATTAATTTATTACATGTCTAAAATAATACATTCTTAAGCACATATGTTTATTCTCATTGATTTTGCTTAAACATTGCATTTTATTTCACAGGTTTCCAAGTATATTATACAGTGTTTGGTATTGTACAATAGTTGGAATCTCACTGAAAGCCAACAGATGTTTGTTCAAGCACTAAAAGACTTGGAGAAATATGATAACAAAGGTATGTCACCCTAAATGTTATTTATGCATTTAGTATTTTATATAAATATTTAATAGTAAATGTATCATGTAGTTATTGAAACATTTTCAACTCAAAATGGATTAAAGAGTTGATTCCTAAGATTGGAAACCATAAAACTCCTGGAAGAGAACATAGGGGATAAGCTCCTTAACATTGGCCTTGGCAATAATTTTTTTTTTTAATTTGACACTAAAAGAAAAAGCAAAAATAAATAAGTGGGACTACATCAAACTAAAACGCTGTTCCACAGCAAAGGAAACCACCACCACAATGAAAAACCAACTCATGGAATGGGAGAAAATATTTGTGAATTATATATCTGAAAAGAGTTAGTATCCAAAATATATAAAGAACTCATAAAACTCTATGGGAAAAAAAAATCTGATTGAAAATGGATAGAAAAACTGAATAGATATCTTTCCAAAGAACACATACAAATGGCTAACAAGTACACGAAAAGGTACTCAACATCACTAGTCATCAGGGAAATGCAAATTAAAACCACAATGAAACATTACCTCCCACCTGTTAGAATGGCTATAATCAAAAACACAAGAAATAACAAGTGTTGGCAAGGATGTGGAGAAAATGTAACTTTTGTGCACTGTTGGTAGAATGTATATTGGTGTAGCCACTGTAGAAAACAATATGGAGTTTCCTCAAAAAAAAAAAAAAATACAACTATCATATGATCTAGCAATTTCATTTCTGGGTATAAGTTAGAAGGAAATGAAATCACTAGCTCAAAGAAATAACTGCATCCCCATGTTCACTGCAGCATTATTTACAATAGCCAGGACATGGAAACAACCTAGGTGTCCATCAATGATGAATGAATAAAGAAATTGTGGTGTACATACACAATGGAATATTATTCATCCATGAAAAGAAGGAAAACCTGCTCTTTGCAGCAACAAGAATATACCTTAAGGACATTATGCTAAGTGAAATAAAGCAGACAGAGTAAGACAAAAGCTGTATGATCTAATTTATATGTGGAATCTGAAAAATAAAAGAAAAAAACCAGAACTCATAGAAACATAGAACTGATGGGCGGTTGCCAGAGAGGGAGCAAGAAGGTGAAGAAAATGGTGAAGGTGGTCAAAAGTTACAGACTTCAAGTTAGAAGGTGAGTAAGTCCTGGGGATGTAGTGTATAGCATGGTGATTATGGTTAACAATACCGTATTATATATTTCAAAGTTACTAAGAGAGTAGATCTTAAAATTATTCATCACAAGAAAGTAATTTGTAACTATGTGAGGTGATAGCTGTAAACAACTAACTGTGGAAATCATTTCACTGCATATACATATGTCATATTATTATGTTGTACACCTTGATCTAATGCAGTGTTATATTTCCATTACATCTCAATGAAACTTGACGGAAAGCATTGAAAACTATGTCCACAGACAAACCTTTACATGGATGTTCATAGCAGCCTTATTCACAAGTTCCAAAACTTAAAAATAACTAAGATGTCCTTCACTGGGTGGATGGATAAGTAAACTGTGATAGATACAAACAATGGAATATTATTCATATCTACAGAAAAATGAGCTATCAAGCCATGAAAAAACATGGAACAACCTAACATAAAAATGTAAAGACCTCCATTTTTTTGGACTCTATAATCCTCAATCCAAATACCCACAGTAACCACCATCAAAGCTTACTTTGTTATATTCCAAAATTATTAATGCCTATATATCCTACATCAGAGAAGACACAGATTCTTAGTTCTGATCATCCTCTAACAAATAATATGCTTTTCTTTATTGTCTGTATTCCCTACTAAAAATGCCAGCCCCTTGAGGGCAAAGGGTTGTGTCAATTCCTGCCTGTTTGATCTCATACATTATCCATAGTGCAGACTACACAAAACTGTGATTGCTCCAAACTATTTGTTGAATGCGTGAATGAAATCACATATGTAAGCTATTCTTGTTCTCTTTGCCCTCATTCACTAATTGCCAAAAATTCTGTTTATGTATTTGCTTGCTTGTACTCTCTGCATGGATCTCCTCATTTAAAGAGTTAATAGAGGTTTGTTTATTAGCAAACTTAGAAGAAAACTATTATTATATGAGCTAAAACTTTATTAAGAGTGACAGATTCTAGTGTGGGAGTTAAACTCAAAGAAATTTTTTAAGAGTAAATAACACTAAAAGTCCGCATTTTCCTTAGAACGTGTTGAGTCCATAGAACACTCTGTGGGAATCCTTAGCTTGTCTGCCTCTCTCACTGCACCCTCTCACTGGAAAAGGGATTCTGGCTGCCTCAGCCTCGTTGTTACATCTCCAGAACCAGACAGAAACTGTGAGAGACAGCAGGTGTGTTTAAATTCTAACAGTGGCCCGGCTGGTGTGGCTCAGTGGATTGAGCGTTGACCCATGCACCAAGAGGTCATGGGTTCAATTCCTGTTCAGGGCACATGCCCATGTTGTGGGCCCAATCCCCAGTGAGGGGCATGCAGGAGGTAGCCAATCAATGTTGTCTCTCATTGATGTTTCTATCTCTCTCTCCCTCTTCCTTCCTTTCTCTCTGAAAATCAATAAAGAAAAAAAAAATGTCTAACATGGACACATGTGAGCTAGGCCCCTTAGCTAAGATGGCTAAGCAACTCCATTCTTATCTAGGCCCCTTGGCTAAGGCAACTAAGCGACTCCATTTTTATTGGCAGTGGACCTTCCTCAGTATTTTTCCAATAATAGGTTGATTACCCCTAGAAGTAAAGGAACTTTGCCTAAGGTTATGGTTGACCTATGTAACGGGATGTATCTTGCAGTTTCTGAGTATCAGGAACTGAAAATCATGAACCCAGTGACTAATGCTTATCTTGGCTTCTGTAATAACCACTTTTGCAACCACTATTGTACCGGTTCCTTGAGGGGGAGCCAAAAGGGAATGTGGCTTCTGTCTTTAAAAGCAGACTAGCAAGAACAATCGAGGCTGCTGATTTGGGTAATGTCTGCCCCTGCAGCCCACTGGTGAATAACGCACTCCTCTCATTTACAATACAGCTGTGCGTCTCTGATTGTCTCGCTGGCTCATCATAACACATGTAGAGAAATTGGTAGGAACACCCAAGCCTCATAGTCACCACCTCTTTGCAATTCATATATGTTTGTGTATAATCCAGGGCAGGTGTGCTTAGGGGCTCAAAATTTGTGTTTTTGAATTAGTGGTTGTGCTGATGTTTACTGGTGATTTATTTAAAAACCACAAGGCAGGTAGCCTTTCACACATTCTCTAGGTAAACTCATGGAATATACACTTCACTGAAATAGCTCTTCATTCTGCCTCAACCTCTCCTCCCAAAGCCAACAACCCTGCTGCCCAACAACTACTGAAAATCTGAAATATAGTGGGTAGCACTTCAATGTAGAATTCTTGTCTACCAGAAGAGAATCCAATTATTGTATGAATAAATGTCACAGAAGTAGAAAACTTACAGGCCACCTCTCAGCCTGAATATGTTGATCTCCTCCCTTGTGGTTGCAAAGGCAGTTGGCTTAGGTTCTCAGTGCCCTTGTGGCATGCTTCCTGAGAATACTTAGAGCACTGTCCTCTTCTCTGTGTCCTTGGCTACAAAGGCTTTCTGAGCCTACCTAATTTTCTCTAACTCTGCCTTAAGGATTACCTATAGCTATGAATATATGTTCTTTAATTATTTTGAAACTGACCACCAACACTCAGAAAGTTCTAATGGAAAATAAAGGGGGAAAATCTATTGATTGTTTTCATTTATTTTCCTCTTTGTACATTACCATGTTTTCTTTCTCTATGTAGTCTTTTCCTGTCTGGCTGTCACTTTTGTTCTCCCTTAAATTAGTTATTATCTTACTTCCACCTCCTCTTGTTGTCCAACTCAAAATATCTTTTTTTTTTTTTACTGTGCCAAAAAAAAAAATCTAGATCTCTTTTTTTAATATAAAACAATGAAAATCTGCTTGAAATAATGGATAGTGAAGACTAGTTAGTGGTTTTGTGTTCTCCTCCTGTAAAGCAGTGGATAGTATGCTCTTAATAGTTGGATTAAATACTTTATGCTAAAGATCTATGTGCATATAAACTATTCACAATTATATAAATAAATCAAAATAACAGAGAAACTACACAGTTTTGTGGGCATGGGTATATGATGTGTGTTCAGCAAAGCAATTATTTCTTTTTTGTTTTCAGAGAAAATTCATACTACTACTATATTTTACATTACATTTCTGGGTAGTAGGGATTTTAATAGATCAGAGAATGAGACTCAAACCCCGCTTTTGCCTGTGTGGACTCTTAGGAGTTGTCTGTAGTTCTTTACACTTCTGATTCTATATTATAATATTTCATTATGCCTGTCTCAATAAGCTAAAAATAGTCATACTATTCTTATTCATAACAACTACAAATGTGAACTCAGATTTCACACGATCAAGAATAAATAATCACAGCATAAATCATGAAAAAAAATCTACAGAAACAGTCTTATGAAATTCAATTGGAGATCTTGTTCACAGAGAAAATCTGTTTTTTAATAATGTTCCAACAATATACAAGAACATGCAATGATAAAGGAGGAAATATTTGTAGTAACATTTAAGCTTTCCAAGAAAAGAAGACCATACAGTACAACACTGCTAGAGTACTGAATGAGTTGTTTTCTTCCCAACCCGCCAAAGTAAACTTATAATGTCTAAAAAATGTGCAAAATACCTTAAAATACATTAAGTCTAGTTAAATGCATATTTTGACATTTTTTATTTTATTTATAATTAGAAATATGCTCTCAGTATATGTAAGTTGTATGAATTATATAAAATTATGTAAATTGGGGATATTTCAAAAAAGAAGAAATGCCACTTTGAAATGGGGGAGAAAGGTATAAAATAGTTTGTGCAATGAAGTCTTGAAGAATACCAAGCATGGGTAATGAGCCTTTGACTTGGCGATGAGAATGAATCTCAGAAGATACCCAAGAATCTGTTTTGGACATACCTCACTTACAAGATCATCCACCAGGCATCCAATGTGGCCAAAAATAGACTGATTCCTATCAGAGAAACATGAAAAACAAAGAAAACTTTATGTATGTGTCTGATTATTCAAGGTCATTCCCCTTCTCTTTCTAGGTCAGAAATGGTGGGAAAGAAAAATTCAGAAATGTTTTCCCATGCTTAGTTCACAAAAATTCATTATTGCTAATATTAGGACTTCAAAGATTGTTAGACTTTGAAGACTCTAAATTGCCATTCTTCTTCAGAAATATGTGAGTGTGTGTCAACAGAAACTTTACAGGCCAAAAGAGATTGCCATGAAATATTCAAAGTGATGAAAAGCAAGGACCTACAAATAAGATTACTCTACTCAGCTAAGCTATCATTTAGAATTCAAGGACAGAGAAAAAGCTAAAGGAGTTCATCACCACCAAATCCATATTACAAGAAAGGTTGAAGGGTCTTCTTTAAGAAGAAAAAGAAAGAAAGAAAAATTAAAACTTTAATAAAATGACTAAATATATATATATATATCAACAATTATTTTAAATGCTAATGGGTTAAATGCTCCAATCAAAAGACATAGGGTGGGTGAATGGATAAGAAAACAAGACCCTTACATATGCTGTCTACAAGAAACTCACTTCAGATTGAAAGACATACACAGACTGAAAGTAAAAGGATGGAAAATGATTTTTCATAAAAATAGAAACAAAAAATTCTGGGATAACAATACTTATACTAGATGCAATAGCCTGTAAAACAAAGGCTATAACAAGAGACAAAGGAGGACCCAGCAATTTCACTTCTGGATATTTATCTGAAGAAACCCAAAACATTAAATAAAAAAAGACATCCGTATATTCATTGCAGCATTATTTACAATAGCCAACATATGGAAGCAACCTAAGTGTCCATCAACAGATGAATGGATAAAGAAGTGATGAATATATCTAATGGAATATAACTCAGTCATAAGAAAAAAGAAATCTTGCCATCTGCAACAACATAGATAAACCTAGCGAGTACTGTGCTGAGTATATTAAGTTAGACAGAGAAAGATAAATGCCATATGATTTTACTTAAATGTGGAATCTTAAAAACAAAATCAACAAGCAGAACAGAAACAGACTCATAGATACAAAGAACATTTTGATGGTTGCCAGGTGGGAGAGGCATTAGGGGGACGGGTGAAAAAGGGATTAAGAAGTACAAATTGGTAGTTACAGAATAGTCAGGGGGATGCAAAGTACAGCACAGGGAATATAGTCAATAATATTGTAATAACTATGTATGGTGTCAAATGGGCACTGTATTTATTAGGGCGATCACTTTGTAAGTTATATAAATGTCTAATCACTGGATTATACCCCTGAAACATATAACATTCTATGTCAACTTTAATTGAAAAATAAATATTTTTTAAAAAGAATTTTAAAAAAGACAATGGCAGTAGAACAGCTATTTAAACTTTCGATAATGAGACAATACAGAAGTGGAAAAAATACATGAGAGTATTTCCCAAAAATGTTAAAGTGATTATTTTTGGGTGCTGGGATTATAAGTAATTTAACCATTTATATGTTTCACTATCTAAAAACAAAATTAAAATTTAAGATGTGTAAATCAGATGTTTTAAATGAACACATACATACTTTTAAATTAAAAAATTAACAATGTACTTCTATTTCATAAACAAAAAGAAGAGAGACCAAGAAGTTTAATTATCGTGATTATTTCTTTTTATGTTAATAAGTGCTTCTTATTCTACTAAGTACTTTTTATACATTAATCTCAATTCTCATAAAAAATTCTGGGAGGCAGTTATTATATCCTCATTTTACATATCATAAAAGAAGGCTCTGATGCTGTAAATAATTTGCCTAAGTTTACACATCTGGAAAGGAGCAGATTGAAGGCTTTTACCTGAGTCTGACTTCTTCCAAAGCCCAGAACCTTTCCATGGTACCATGCAAACTCTTCAGAAACTTTCTAGCTCAAATATTGCCATAGTGAAAATGGTGGTGCTGGTAGTAGCTGCTAACATTTACGCCAGATGCGTTCTAAGGGCTTTGCATATATCGACACCATTAATCCTCACTATAAACCTATGAGGCAGACACTATAAATGTTATCATTTTACAGATGAGAATACTGGTGCACAGACTGTTTAGTAAATTGCCCATGGTCACACAGCATAGCTAGAATTTTGAATGGGAATTTGCTATTCAGTGAGGGCTTTTGAACAGGAAAAAAGTAATTTACAGTAGTACCCATTTCAGATCTTCATTGTATCCTCAATAAATATCTTTATTTAGGGAGCTGTTCATATTTTTTAGTGAACATAAAAGATTGTATAAATGATTTTGTTGTATTTTTCCTTAGGATATTTTAAGTTTCTCAACTTCAAGTTATTCAACACAGACAGATTTCCAGTAAACAAACCACTATTGCAAACTATTATATTTAACACATTTAGGTATGTTACTGAATAAATGTTAAAAATTCTAGAGGAAAACCAAAGAAAAATATTGATAACTGAAATTAACACAGGGGTATAATTCCTGAAATAGAACAGTATTAAAACAGAATTAGATAATGGTACAAAATTAATAATATGAATTAAGTTTTTAAAAGGAAGTCAGTATTAAATAAAGAAATATAATGTAGCAACTAAACTACTTGAGGTTTGGCTACCTAAACCGAGGTTATTGATCGCCTGTAAAATTAGAATAATAATTGATATCTTTTAAGGTTATTGTGAAGGTTCAAGATAGTATATATAAATTTTCTAGAATCTAGTAACACTAAAAAGTGGTGTTATCATTATTATATTTTCTAACTAGAAAATATGTCTACAGAAATAATTATCTTCTTTTTTGACATCACATTTGACAATTTTATGAGTAAATGAGCAGCTGCTAAAACTAAATTACACCTTACATTGCATAATACATTTGTTGCTGAAAACAGCAAGTAAAGAAATTAAGAATTGAATTGTGCTTAAAATGAACTAGGAAAATTTTCTACCTGAAAGAATATGTGGGCCAATCTTTCTGAAAATTGAGCAACTTTTGAATTTAGAATAATGTCTGTAATATGTTGATAAATGTGAATTTTGGGGTAGCTAATTTGTTTAAGTTAAAACATGTCAATATTTCAATTTCTATGAGAAATTATATTTATAACTCAGAAACTACAAACTTTCATTTTAAGGGTGTGATACATTTTAGAAAAATTAGGTCGCTTATTTCTTCTGACTATAACCTAGCTCAATTTTTAATTATAAATATTTATATCAAGAAGAAATTGGTCAGGTGTTTTGTTCACTTTAGTATATTGGTGACCCAAGTGAAAATTACAGGTACATCCTAAGGTCAATGGAAATGTTGGCCCACTTAACTCATTTAAACTCAACAGTTACCTTTTATGAAAAGTAAGATACATAATTAAAATTTTTTCAAAAATTTACACTTTTATAACCCATGATAAAAAGTAAGGCTTGGACCTGGCTGGTGTTGCTCAGTGGTTAGAGCATCAGCCCAGGCACCAAAGGGTTGCGGGTTTGATTTCCAGTCAAGAGCATGTACCTGGGTTGCAAGTTCGCCCCTGCATGCAGGAGGCAATCAATTGATGTGTCTCTCTCATATCGACATTTCTCTCTCTCTCTTTTTCCTCTTCCCTCCCTCCCTTCTATCTTTCTAAAAATCAACGGAAAAAATATCCTCGGGTGAGGATTAACAAAAAAAAAGTAAAGCCTGAAATACAGCTATGCACATTCAACCTAGCACATTTGTGTCATAAATATGAATTTTTAGGAAGCTTGGTCTCTGGTTAACATGAGGCAACAGTGCCACCTTTAGTTACATTTCTAGACCTAAGTTATAGTAAAAATTGCTCACTGAGACCGCTCTCACCTAAGGAAATAGGAACTGGAGGTTCCTGAGCTGGTAGTACTGTACTTAGTGATATTATCTGCTTTTATATGTAACTAGTGATTTTGCAAAAACACATATAAACTTTGTCATCATTCTCAATTCAAAGTCTTTAAAGAAACATTATAATTTTTATATGTCTATTCCTGTTTCCATTTACCATATGTGATTGTAGTTGGTAAATAAATACTTTATCTAAACAAGTATACTAGTTCAGAAATTATATTAATGTTCAAATCCCAACCAGTTTTTAGTTCCTGGATATAGACATCTAAGCATTGAAGTATAACAATAAAATCAAAATTATATTTCTGTAATAAGTTTTATTATTCACTAAAGACTTCTGTCTACTGTATTCTGGATTTGTGTAAGATAATGTAGGGGGATAGCCGAAGGCATAATGCTAAAGACCTTTTCAAGCTCATTTTATTATAGATGCTCCCTGAGCATGCCCTCTGCAAGGGGCATATTCATTTATCCCAATGGTCATTTCCTTTACAGCTTTTCTAATTAGCTGAATATACAGGTCACGGTTTTTATAATTTTTGAGTCAGTAGGATATTTAATCCTACTTCTTACTGATATATACTCCCAACACATGCAGATTCCCTATAAAGCTTTACATACAAAAGTGAAACTGATAGTGAGTACATACTATGAGTTCAGCATGATATTAGGTGAAACGAGGAATTTAAAATGCAGTATATAATGATATTCTGGCCTTTGGTGAACTGTAATTTATGGGAGAAAAAGATCACCATACTGTATACCACCAAAATGTGGGAATTATTTTAGTCTATATATTAACAATGTAAGAGAACAGGGTGGTACACAACTGCTGTGTGCCAAACTCTCTAGGAGGTGCTCACCTATGTAAACTCGAATATTGGAATATGGTAATTGAATGGAATCTAAAACAGCTAAGTGTATGCCTCAAACATTAAGACCTATGGGTGGTAAGAAGAAAAGAGCTCCAGGAATACCTAATGGGGCAGCTTGAGATTCCATTTCATCTGCCATTTGTTAACATCTTAAAAACCCAGGGTATACCATGTATGATCCTATTTTAAATGCTCTAAATTGATTATTTTAAGCCCTGTGGGCATGGTGTTAGTTTCTCCTTTAAGCAGAGGAAACAAATTCAAAGAATGTCATAAACCTGCCAAAGTTAACCTATGAACTGGCCGATCAAGGATTCAACCTCCGAGTCATTCGATTACTTGACTGAAAGATTTTCCCTAGTACAACACTTCTCAGCATCTGGGCATGTTGGCAGAAAAGCAAGTTGCCCCTTGCAAAAGCATGGTGCTTACAGTCAGTCCCTTCCCAGTCAGGCAGGAAGATCTGCCCCCAGTTGAAAGTTCCTAACAACTGGCACCAAGTAAATGATAAGATCTGGACTGTTTACAATTACTCTTTTACTTTGCTCATGGGTGGCTTACAAGACATTTTGAAAGGGATGAACATGTCCTTTAAACTTGTATTTGAATGCTGATTCAACTCTTATGAATTGGGAGAATTACACAACCTCTCTGAACTTGCCCTACTGGATGCTTTCAGAAATAAAGGAGAAAGAAACATAGTAGGGATTCAACAAAAAATATTTGCTCCCTTGCCGCTTAGATATTCAGTTGTTAGAAAGAATCAATAAAATATAAGGCAAAAAACCCTCATGTTAGGAAAAGGTAATTATAACTCCTAAATGTAAACCAGTGGCTTTCTAAATGTGGTCCTTGGACCGGCAGCCTCAGCAGCACCTGGAAACTTGTTAGAATGCAAATTTGGGGGCTCCACCTCAGACCTACCAAATCACAAACTCAGAAATCTGTTTTTTAACAAGCCCTTCTGTGATTGTGATGCAGGCTAACGTTTGAGAACCAGTCTTGTGAAGGAGCCTTCAGCCTCGTTGAATTCCGAGTCACTGGTATTCTTCCCTTTAGCCCATCCTTTTGCAATACTGGTTTCTAACAAAAGAGAATTGTACACATTTCTTAAAGCAGTGTTTCTCAAAGTCTGCTCCACAGGCCACTTGGATTGGAACCACTTGAGGTAGTTTATAAAAGTTGCATATTCCTGGGCCCATATCAGACTAAGGAGTTGGACTCTCTGGGGTTAGGGCTTCAATATTTACCTTTTATAGCTTCCTAGGTGATTCTTTTCTTCACTGAAATTGTGATCACTGCATTACTGTAAGCATAGCATTACGGGTAACACAGTTATCTGGCAGCACAAGGTGAAAAGAATGAGTTCTTCTACCCCCGTTTTTATGAGATTCTTTTATCTAGCACTGGCCACAAGTGGAACTCTACAATATAGTTAACTCCCGACTTTGCTAGCGCTGAAATCTCTGGGACCTGAATTTTACTTGGGCAAGAAGCTGAGGTGGTGGCTGTGGCCACTGGGACTGGAGGAAACCCAGCTATTTCATATTGGGCTGAGGATGACTGGTACCACACCATCTTTAGGTAACACGGACAATACGGGGAGACTGAAACACACGGGCTCCCATGTATGCACACACAGTGCTTCTTCAATCTCAAAGTTTGGGGTTGACAAAGGATACCACAATGCGAAGCAGAAAGTTCGTCCTCTGAAATCTGTTATCCTGGGTTTCTAAAAAAATGTGATTTTACTGTGTGGCTTCCTATAAAAAAATCTTTGTACTTTTCTCTTGATTTATCCTCAATGGCTTATTATCTCTACCCCTATGCCTCATTCTCCTCTTATTATAATAACCTTATTTTTTTTCCCCTGTGGTCTCGTTATTTATTTATTTATTTATTTATTTATTTATTTATTTATTTATTTATTTATTTATTTTTGTTCTACTCGTCACACTCAAGAGCTGAGCTGCTTAGCACAGCATCTCACCTACCTCCACAGAGCTTTTTGTAATTCCATACTTTTGCAACAAGGTCTCTCTAGGCAACTGTTGGAGACCTGGCCTGTGTGAATTCTCCATTCAGTTAGGACTCTGCCCCAGACAAAAAGCATGCAGGGATATCTCAGAAGGTTCAAATGAGAACACAAATCCAGGAGAACAATGGAAATGGCAGCGTAAGGACTCCAAAAACCAGCTCCTCCATAAAAACAAACAAACAAAATGGGCAGAAATCATCAGAATCGACTTTTTCAGAACTCTGGAAATTCACAAAAACTTTATTTAAAAAAAAAAAAAAAAAAAAAACAAACAGCCAAACCTCTTTAAGAACAGTGAGTTTTATGGCATTTTGGTCTGCCCCAGTTCCATGCCTTAGTCTCCAGCTCAGCAGTAGCCTTGAAAACGAACAGCCTGTGTTCCTGGTGTGGGTTGGCAGCCAGCAGAAAGAGTAGAATGGAACTGACTCTTTCAAAGTCTCATTCCCACAAAAGCAAAAACAGAAAAATTGTCACTAATAATCCTGCCTTGTGAGAAATACTAAAGAAAGTCCTTCAAGCTGAAATAAAAGAACACTAGGCAGTAACTTGTATCCACATGAGGAAATAAAATGCACCATAAGAAAATTTAAAAATACTTAGAGATGAATAAAAAAAAATACCAAAACTTATGAAATGCAGCGATACCAATACTGAGGGAAGTTTATAGCTATAAATGCCTATATTTAAAAAGAAGAATAATCTCAACTCAGTAACTTAAGCTTCCACCTTAAATAATTAGAAAACTAGAAAGAATAGAACAAACTAAGCCCAAAGTAAGCAGAAGAAAGGTAATAATAAATATTAAAGCAGAGATGCATCAATTCAGTATTGTTCTGGAGATACTAGTCAAGGCAATCAGGCAAGAAAATGAGCTGAAAACATCCACATTAGAAACTAATTACATAGTAGTGATGTTTGCATAGCCTTATGAATATTCTAGGACCCAATGATTTATACACTTCAATGGTGAGTGTATGGTATATGAATTATTTCTCAATTTTATAAAAGAGAGTCACAGATTTTCATAAAAGATCAGTTTGTTTGTTTGCTTGTTTAAAAAAAGACTAAAGAAATGCAAATGCCTTAGACTAACCACTTTTTCTTGAATTGCTTCCCTTGTTTCTACATGACATGAGTTTATTGTTATATTATGACTCACTGGTTTCCATTTTATGTCTCTCTAGCTCATAGTGAAAAACACGAGGAATTTATTTCCTTTGGAAGCCCGGATTCCCACGCTATTAGTGAGGGCCAAAAATCTTCAGGAACATCCAAAACAGTACGGAAAGGCAAAGAAAAGTCTTCTGAGAAAGAAAAGGCAGCCAAAGAAAAGCAAACACCTCGCTTTGAGCCTCAGGTGGGTGTGGTATGTTTTCTTATTGGAATCACTTCATAAATTTAGGTTCATTGGGTCCCTGCTTGCCCATCTCTCCTGAGGACAAATCCGTGAAAAATTCCACCTCCTTGTCTTCAGCGGCCATCTAGATAGCTTACAGATATTCCTTGGACACCTTCTGCAAGCAGCCTTCCCTAATTTAGTATCAAAAAGCATTAAATTAGCTTTTAATATGTAAGACACTGGAGGACTTGGGTTTCTAATATTAATATTATACAGGTCCTGCTCTAAAAAAATTACTGTCTAATGGAGGAAACTGAAGGTAAACAGTTTTAGTTAGAGATTGAATGTGCAGTGGTAGAAAGGGTAGGTACCTATTCTAGCTTCTTCCTAGAGAAGCAGAGTCCTGAACTGCGTCAATGAGTAAGGAGGACATGCTGAGGCAAAATCTAACACAATTTTTTTTTCATTATTAAAGTATGAGATATGAGGCTGGAGGGCTAAGTAAATATCAGATGGAGGAGAGCCTTTAAGCCTCATTAGAAGCTGGAACTCTATCTACAGCCCAGGGATCCTGAATCCAAATTCCTTCTGGGCCAGGTAGATCATTATAATGATGAGGGGTAAGAAGGAAGATGTGGGAGGCAAATTTGAGGAGTGCAAGCACAGGCTTCAAGATATTCAAATTCAAGCTATTTAAAAACACTGACCTCAGTACAAAATACCTATGAGGAAGATTTCTTCCCATCATTTCTGATCATTGCTTAAGCTAAGCAGGGCTGGGAGGTCAGGGTTTTAAAGAAGTGTATTGCCATGGTCAGATTTACATTGCAGATCTCTGGTGACTTGTAAGGGTATGAATTTAAAGCAGAAAAGAATAGAGATGGGGAAACCATTCAGGAAGTACTGCAGTAGTCCAGGTGAAAGAGTGCAAGGTGTAGCAGGTGCCGATCAAAAGAAAGGAAGACAAGGACAAATAAGGAGCTATTTAGGAAACAAACAAGACCCAACATGGATAAGGAGCAAGAACAAATTAAGGCTATCTCCCAGGTTTCCAGCTGGATTAACTAAATAAAGTGTTGGTACCACTAGTAAGATAGACACTAAAGAAAAATGAACAGATTGGGACATGATGACTCAGTTGTCCCGGTCTCCAGTAATAGAAAAACCTGTCCACTTGCATTTCCAAGATGTAACTTCGTAGCTGTTGGAGTCTACCCTCGGCAACACTGAGCAGTAAATAAGCCATATCTGATTTCCACTGGGGCAGGACGGAACCGAGGGGTGGCCCTAAGGCTGCCGCTCCTCTGTTTGTGCTGGAAGCCCAGCTGATGCCGGCCACCCCCAGTCCACATCAAGGCCAGGAAGAGGCAAGTCACTGCTGCTGACATGTGGCAGCCGACATCCCACAGTGCCAAAGTCTTCTGGGGGAGCAGAGAAGCAAGCTTTTCTTGTGCTCACCTAAACATTATTGGATGATAAGTCACACAAGTCTACAAAAAGGATTTCATACAAGCAAAATGAGATGTAAATGGACAGAAAGTGAAGCCCATACTGGAAGAGGCACTGGAACTCTCCGGGCAACGATGGCTTACATGCTGGGATTTTGAAATTTAGTGCTTCTGCTTTCCCAGGATTTACAGAAGTGAGCATCCACTTCCTGTTTCAAAAGGACTGCGAACTTTGTTTCAAAGGCTGTTTTTGACAATCAGGGTAAAGTGACTTTATATTTAGCTCCACTTAAGCCTAGTTCTCAAATATTAAAAAAAAAAAAAAAAGTATCAGATCGTGGCTGGTTGAAACAGAGAATTGTTAAACAAACCATTGTATCTCTGAAACAATTAGTGTTACAGTAAATCAGAAAAGAGTTTTCCAGGAAAGAGAAGTTACATTATAGAAAAAGATGAAGCTATAGTAAACAGAGCCTTTTTCGTCACACAAATAGTTGGACTACAAAATGGGGACAGTCATTCTACTCTTTACCAAATCATGTGAATTCACACTTCAAATGTGAAGAAGAAAATGTCTCAAGGAAAAGAACATTTCCAGAACAAAGGAGAGATTGAAGACAGAAACAGTGAAGCAGGGAAGTGCTCTCCCGCTGAGCTGAGCATCCCAGCTGATGAGAAGCCACACCTGCGGACCTTCTCTGTGCACTGAAGACAAGCTGCAGGGTGGGGAGACATCCCAGGCTCTTCCAGTTTCCATTCATAAAGGTACTGCGAACTTTCTCCTCCCACCGAAGGCGCACAAGAGTCCGTGGGTGGTGCTGTTGGTGGACCTGTCTCCACATTGAAGTATGACTCAGTCAGAAGAGTCCTCAGAACAGGAAGTGGCCATGAAAGCTGAGTCGGCTGTAAGCAGAGACACACAGAGGAGGAGAAGCTTTTATCTCTTCAACCAGGAAAGATTTCGGGAGTGAGTACTGAGGATAGAACTTCGGCATTAGTTCAAGCATTAAGAACAACTGACCCAAAGCTCTGCATCAGTAGGGTTGAAAAATTGACTTTTCATCTTCTAGAATTTCCTGAGGGACAATGAGTGGCTGCCAAGGAAAGTATTATTCCATACTTACTACAATTGAGACACATTAAGGATGACACTCTTCAGACGTAGTTAGAGTCATGTTGACTTTGATTGGCTGCATGAATCCGGTGAAAGGAAGAGGAACCCTAATTCGAGCAATTGATGGTGTAGGAACAAGGTGTGTGTTCACTCTTCAGACACAGCAAAAAGGAGTGGAACTTACTCAGAAGCCAGTTCATCAGCTCTTTCATTGTGTTTGTGGTATAAGCCCAGGGCCCATATGAGCTTCCTGTTGGGATTGTTTCCTATGCTCTTGGATAAATGTGAGGAATTCTATAGAAAAGTTGGATCAGATGAGTTTTCACAAAATGTCATTGTTGGAACAGTCAAAATGAGCTAGAGCCATGCGTTGTATGACAATCAAACACAGGGAATACTCGTAAGGAAAGAATGGGATGCACAGTAATGATTAAAAGAGCAAGAAATCCCACACATCTTCAGGTAGCTGCAGTAGGTACCATGGAAACAGAGGGAATGCCACAGCTTTTGTGGTCAGGAACTATGGTCGTTTTCCTGGAATCAACTCTTACCATGTGGGAGGCTGTTGTTATAAGACGCAGCAGGCCATTAGAGTCTTATCTGCTGCTCCAGGCTACTTTGCAGAGTGTGTGTTTGGGAAATGATCTTCCTCGAGATGGATAACCCCTCAGCATCAGCAGTGAATGACTTAAATGTCTTCGGCCAGGTATCCCATTAGGGTGCACAGTATACCTGGGCATTGGACATTATAAGAATGAACTAAAAAACACAATGACATACACAAGCCTGAAATCAAACTGTCTAATGTTATCAATAGTGCTACCAATACAGAAAAAGGCTCCTAACAACTATTATAGATTCATTCCTGTAATGCTGAAAATATACCTGTAGATGAAAGTCAAAATGAAAAGCTGGATCAGCTGCAGTTGAAAAGTTGAAGTATGTAGAAAGAAACTAAAGGGGGGAAAAAAAACTTGGATAAATATTAAGCCAAGAAATAACAATTCTTCAATGTATTAATGATTGAATAAAACTAAAAACTGACATATATGACAGCCTTCCATTCTCTTGAAAGTTCTGATGAATTTATGCATATAAAATGAAAGCCTGTTCAGAAGGTCCATCAAACTTAATGAGGAGTTATGGGATTCAGCATGAGCTAACATTGAAATTCTCATGGATTCTGGGGAATCCTGAAACAGACAGTGCTTGGACCATTCCGCACAGCACAAAGTATATGCTTGGCTCCAACATTCATATGGACGTTATATTTTTATGACATTAATAATTAACTTAGCTTTAGGAATCTTAATATTTTGCTAGTTGGTTTTAGTAGATAATTGGTATTATGTTGTTCAATGTTTTAAAATGTATTAATATATGTACCAAACAGTAAACTGAAAACTATCATATTATATTTTGTATTTTTGCTTTAGTCATCATAATCATGATGAATTTATGTGATCATTGATTTTATTTCATATGGAAAAGTTAATTTCTTCTTAAATTTGCGTTACTTATGTTTTCACTATGTGTGTTCTACAACCCAAATGCCTCCTTTTCCTGTAATACCATCTAAACAGATGTGGAAAAATAAAATGTTTGTCTATCACAGGATGATTTCATTTGAAATATGAAAGAATCAGATACAGTTTTCTATTCAAAATTTGATGGTGTCAACATTGGTTCAAAAACATTAGTGATGTTCCAATCAACCACTTTTTCCCCTTGAAATTACAAGATAATAGTATATGTTAACTTTTCTATATGTTGCTCCAGTTTTTTATTCACTGTTATAAAATCAATCATTTGAATTCATTGAGAAAATATCCCTTTCGTTAACAAAAATGAACCATTGCAATTTAAAATAGATAAGCTTAACTTAATCCATACATTCTCATAAGGCTGGGGCCTTCCCTTAGTCCTTCATAGTGTTCTCCTACCTGATCGAAACTTGATCCCCAGAAAAGTTTTTGATAAACTCATTTATCCAACAATATAAAAGATGGTAAATGCTCATGTACTGTGTTTTAAAAGGAAGAAATAAAAAAATCCAATTTTGAGATTTAAGCTCTCATCAGAATATTAGGAGAATATTGTAGAGAGTAAGGAGGTTTTTTTGGCAACATTAAAACCAAATTTCACATGAAAACTTTATCCAGTGTCACCCCACCCCCACTTGTCCACCTGCATTATGGATAATTATGAATAATTGACATTGTCTTAGTCTCATCTAAAACTCATAAGAACCACATCAGATTCAAACCTCTCTCCCGATCAGACCTCACTTACCTGGACACTTTCAAGTCCTATGTCAATGTGCTCCCAGCCTAAGGCCCATGAAAATGACCTTGTGAAACATCAAAATGTTAACTTTCAAAATGAATATATATCAAGTAAAATATCCAGACTTGGAAATGATCAACTCTTCCTGCCCTCATTTTTCTGAAGAGATGCTATGAGCCTAACTGTAATTTTGAGTTTGGGGGGGGGGGGGTTTGTTTTGTTTTTTTGTTTTTTGTTTTTTTGCAATTTAAAATAGATAAGCTTAACTTAATCCATACATTCTCATAAACTGGGGCCTTCCCTTAGTCCTTCATAGTGTTCTCTTCCCTGATCAAAACTTGATCCCCGAAAAGTTTCTGATAGACTCATTTATCAAAATATTTTAGGTAAATTTTGCATAAAGTGAACTGCAACAATCTTAAATGTATAATTCAATGAGTTTTGAAAAGTGCATTCACCATGTAACCCACATCTCTATCAAGATATAGATTATAGACAATTTCCATATACTGAGAAATTACCTCCAACCTCTTTGCAGTGGAATTTGTCATCCTATGCTTCATCCCCAGGCAGCAGCTTTGCCTGTTCTGTAATGTCACACAGAAGTATTCTTTTGTCTTCAACTTTATCTCACTATCATGTCTATCTATAAGATTCAGTTGCACTGTGGTGTATATCAGTAGTTTATTACTTTTTAATGTTAAGTAGTATTTGATAATATGGCCTATTACAATTTGTCTATTCACCAATCGATAGACATTTATATTGTTTCTTTTTTTAAAAAAAACTATTATGAATAAGGGCCATAATGAATGTTCTTGCCCAGGGCTTTTGTGAATAAATGTGTTTATTTCTCTTTAGTACTACTTAATAGGGAAATTATGAATCATAGGGTTAAATCTGAACCCTTTTGAAAGGAGGAAAGTATCTGACCCAAAGGTTTTTATTTTGTTTCTTAGATATCCACTGTGCACTCCCAACAAGGAGACCCAAATAAACCCTACTGGATTTTGAGGTTGGTCACTGAACACAATGAAGCCGACTCCCTAGAAGTGAAAAAAGATACAGAACGAGCCGATGAGATCCGAGCCATGAAGCAAGCCTGGGAGACAGCAGAGCCAGGAAGAGCCATCAAGGTCACTTGAGTTTGAAAAGTCATTCTTTTTTTTTTTTATTAATTTATTTTTGTTACAGATGTTTCTCCTTTTTTCCCCATTGACACCTTCCTCCCCATCCCCCCACCCTGTCCCCAGCTTTGTTGTCCATGTCCATCACTTATGCATACATGCGCATAAGTTCTGTGGTTTATCTCTTTCCTCCCCCCCCCACCCCCTCTTCTGAGTGGTGTCGGTTTATACCCTACTTCCACATCTCTGGGTCTACCCTGTTCCTCAGACTGTTATGTTCATTATATTCCACAAATAAGTGAGATCATGTGATATTTGTCTTTCTCTGCTTGGCTTGTTTCACTTAGGATAATACTCTCGAGGTCCCTCCATGTCGTCTCAAAGGATAAGAGATCTTTCTTTCTTACAACTGCATAGTACTCCATTGTGTATATGTACCACAGCTTTTTTATCCATTCATCCACTGATGGACACTTGGGCTGTTTCCAGATCTTAGCTATTGTAAATAGTGCTGCTATGAAGATGGGGGTACATGTATTTTTTCTGATTGGTGTTTCAGGCTTCTTAGGGTATATTCCTAGAAGTGGGATCACTGGGTCAAATGGCAATTTGCAGCCACTGTGGAAAACACTATGGTGTTACCTGAAAAGTCATTCTTTTCCTTTTCATTCCCAGGCATGGTTGGAAGGAAGAGCCATGTTAGTGAAACCACATAGTCTTTCCTTTAGGAACTGAATCTGGCACTTCCTTGGACATTGACTGACTAGATGTTAAGACCACATTTGGACATGTTGTGAAATGTTTCCCTCCTGATACCCTGATGACTTGCAAAAGCAAAGCACATAATAGTGCCATTTATTGACCCAAAGTGTGGGTTACCTCATTCTTTTGCATAGCCTGGGCTTAACACTGTCTACCCTTAATACTCCCAGCTAAGACAGCCTGAAACTGCTTTATACGTGCTTTTGTGTACTTTGAACAGCCTTAAGGATAAAAAAGCACATGCTGCCCTCTGTGGTACAGTACATACAGGGCTGGGCACAAGTAGGTTTACAGTTGCCATATAAATAAATAATACAATAATTAATAAATAATAATACAAGAATAAACTCTGTTTCATGTACTCAAAACTGTAAATCTCCTTTTGCCCACCCCTGTATATCTCATGTCTCCCTCCCCCTATATTTTATATAAGAATCATTGCCGCCCGGCCAGTGTAGCTCAGTGGTTGAGCATCAACCCATGCACCAAGAGGTCACCGGTTCGATTCCTGGTCAGGGCACATGCCCAGGTTGTGGGCCAAATCCCCAGTGGGGGGCATGCAGGAGGTGGCCAATCAATGTTCTCTCTCATCGATGTTTCTATCTCTCTCCCTCTCCCTTCCTCTCTCTCTCTAAAATCAATAAAGAAAAAAAGAAGGAATCATTGCCATAGTGAAACAGTATTATTTATTTGTGTTTCATGTCCCCAGGCAGGGTGACTGAGGCAGATGAAAACAGTTCAGGAGACACGCGATTTAAGTGCATCCATTTTGGGACCATTTCTTCATTAGTTCTCAGAAATTGCTGTCAAAAACATGGATGGTTTAGAATTTGAGTTTATTTGATAATTAATAAGTGCTGGCCTGGTTCCAACTGCCTTATTCATTCACATTTTCCTGGGTTTTTTAATTTTTTTTTTTTATTAGTACCATTCAGATGTTGTCTGTACTGTTTGTTGTTTGTTCCTTAGGCTTCCCAGGCTCGTCTGCATTACCTCAGCCAGTTCCTTAAGAAAACACCCGATACCGAGAGCGTGCCTGTGCCCAGGTCAGAAAGCCAGTTAAGAGCAGCGGAAGAAGGTTGGTGAACCCACCCCGGCTGCCTTGGAGCACTTGCTCCTCGTACATGACAGTCAGCAGGTCACGCTTGGTAAAGAGAAAACATTTCAGAATCTACTTTCTTAAGGATTGTAAAAAGTCACATACAATCCTATAAAAAATAGATCTTTATTTCTTTTTTACCAAGCATATGGTTACTTTTTCCATCAAGTGGATACGATTTTCTCCATTTAATAATCGATGAAACCAGGAGAAAGGGTGCGACCTGGCTAGAAGGTAGCAGTATGCAAACTTGAAGGCAGATGTCCTACTATAAATCTGGCACCTTCCCAAAAACCATCAAAATGAATAATGTCAATAAGAATCATGGTAATAAAGTTCGCTACATTTATGGAGTGATTGCCTTGGACATGGAACTGTAAAATACTAATTATTTTATTTAATGCTCACATCAACTCATTGATATATAATATTATTTTCAACTTACCAATAAGGACAAAAGCCCAGAGTAATTTGCTCAGTGATTTGCTCAGTTCACAAGATAGCAAGGAACAAACCCAGCATGCAGACAGAGCTCTCCATCATCCCGGTGTCTTCTCACCAATACTTGGCTGCCTCGTTCACATTCCAGAACATACTTTTCTACTTTTACATCTTCAGGAAAATAATTCAATAATTGTTATGAAAATAATGTCTCTTAACTTCTCATAAACAATCTAAACAGTAAATATCACCCTAATCCTGTTATCCGGGGATGGGCTCTGTTCGAATGTTTCATGTTTATTATGTCACTTTAACATACAACAACTATGACACAGGCATTACTATTCCCATTTTACAGATAAAGAGACCAAAGCTCAGAAGGTCATCTTAGTCTTCCTAAGTCACACAGACCTAAAAAGTGACAACATTGGGATTTAAAATATTTCTAATTCCTAAAGTACTCACTCCTCTACTTGAGTTAAATAATATTAGAAATAAAAGGTGGATAGAGTACAATTCTTGTTCTTTAAACTCTAGATTTTATTATTATTATTTTAAAAATGTATTAAGTTAGCCCTGGCCCAGTGACTTACTTGGTTGGAGCATCATCCCATATACCAAAAGGTTGTAGGTTTGATTCCCAGTCAGGGCACATGGCTAGGTTGTGGGTTCAATCCTCTGTCAGGGGCTTATATGGGAGACAACGGATTGATGATGGATGTTTCTCTCTCACATTGATGTCTCTCTCTCTCTCTCTCTCTCTCCCTCCCCCCACCCACCTTCCTGTCTATCCTCATGAAAAAAAATGTATTAAGTTATATGTAAAAGAAAAAGTATTGCACTGGACACTTGTTAAAAATGACAAGGAAGACTTTGTTCAAGACTATTACAATAGGAGTCAAGGCAGTTGTAATTGGGAGAGAGATTAAATTCAACTCTGAATACAACAGGGACAAGTGGGGATTTATAACCAATAGGCAGCGAGTGGAGAGAAAATAACTCAGAGGAGCTTCCTTTGGTATCAAGGGTCAAGGAAGAGGAACTTGATTAAATATCAAGGATGGGAGAAAGAGAAGCTTGATTGGATGTCTAGGGTGAGAGGAATTCTCAGTAAACTGGTTTAGCAGGATTCTGTGCTAAAACTGGAATTCTTCCTAAATCAAGGACAAGACCTAGTGGGGAACAGGGCTCAGAGGAGTCATCCAACATCCATGCAATAAAGGCACAAGTCTCAAATCTACAGCTTCATGAAGTTTCACATATGTATGAAAATTCAGGTCAAGGTATAAAATACTTAATGCATCCCTAAAGTCCTCCTCATGCCCCTTCCCAGCCATTTCCTTCCTCAAAGTAACTACTAGTCTGACTCCTATCACCATGAATGAATTTTGCCTGTTCTTAAACTTCATATATTTGAACTCATCCACTGTATAGTAAAGAAGATGATGTGAGTGTAAAATTTGAGGAGCACAAGCACAGGCCTAATAAACACTGACCTTAAAACAAAATACCTATGAGGAAGATTTCTTCCCATCATTTGTGATCATTGCTTAAGCTAAGCAGGGCTGGGAGGTCAGGGGTTTAAAAAAGTGTATTGCCATGATCAGATTTACATTGCAGGTCCCTGGAGACTTGTAAGGGTATGAATTTAAAGGGGAAAAGAACAGAAATGGGGAAACCATTCAGGAAAGTACTGTAGTAGTCCAGGTAAACTCACAAGAGTATATGTACCTTATGTGTCTCGATATTTACCTGTTCTATTTCTTCTTGTGTCAAGGTTAGTAAGTCGTGTTTTACAAGAAATATGTCTATTTTATCTAAGTTAAACTTCCTGGAAAATGTTTTATTTTAACTTTTTTCTTCCGATCAGTCTTGCTCTCGGATTGCATTAATTTTAATAATGATATTTTTAAAGAAACAACACATTGACTACTGAATGTCTCCCTTTTTATTTTAACATTTCTCCATATGCTTAAGCACTAACCTATTTCATTCAAAGTAGAATATAACACCAATGAGAACATGTGCAACTGGTCAGTAGAGGAAGAATGTCCACAGACTGTGGAAGTTGTGGGAGGTTTTCCTGTTGTTCCCAGGCATGGAGATCTGCAACAGTGGGAGGAGAATTATAGCTTTAGGAAAAATTCTTCCAGCTTTGCAGCTTTACAAGATTCCTTTTCAGCTGTGTTTTCAGACAGTTTTAAACAGGTGTCTGCACACAGGGCTTGCTCCTCAGGAAGGAAGGTCCCATGTATTCACAGTTCTCACATGGGGCAGGCTGCACTTCTGCCAGGGCCCACAGGAACAGCAGCCCCAGTGGTTCCGAAATCCCCTTTCCTTCTTTAATGTCTCACCTCCAAAAAGCCTCAATGTTTATGTGACCTTTTTATACCCTGAGGCATCTTCTAGACCCACTCACTGGCTGCCTGGGTCATCTTCTGAGGGACCAATGCCTATTTTTGCTAGTTCTCTGGTTAGATGTTGCAAAGCTCGCGAGTCTTGTGCTGCAGCCCTGTGCTCTGTTACATTTTGCATGTGATTTCATAGAATGCAAGTTTTTCCAGTAATGCACATGCCATGTTGTAATAGAAACATCTGCAAAAGAGCCAGAAACAAAGAGTTCTGGGAATCTGGAGATCAGAGAGGAAACAGCATCGGGGTCTATGCTGTGGAAGAAGTTGCACACGACCAAGACCTTAAAGGATCTGACCAAATCGGTAAGCAGTGAGAGCAGAGGGAAGGAGGAGCGTGAGCAGACCTTTCAGAAGGAAAATATCAGTGAGTATCGCTCTCGTGGGTAAGATAAATACATATTCTGGAAAAAAAAATCTTGGAAAATACACTAACTTTTAAAAAATGTGACATCGAGGGTTATACCATAGAAAAATTTATATCTTGGATTCATCAGTCTTCATTTGGCTTCTCAGAGTGATAATCTTCTCAAGAACCTGATTATTAAGCACACCCTGAAGATAAAAGTGGACAAGTTTTTGTTTTTGTTTTTTAAGTAAAAGGTATCATTTGTGTAGTTACACTAAAAGTAAAATTGCAATGATCACATATACGTTGTCACTAAACACAGATACTTTTTGTTTTATCTACAGTAAGCTACATGCTAGATTTTCTTTACCTTTTATAACACATTTTAAATATTTTGCTTCTGAAAGGTTGGAAGAGAGCAGTTTTCAGTGGCATACAAACCACACTGATCTAGTTCATTTTCATGCAGTACAGACTTGCGTTTTTCACTAAAATGGACCTAAGCCCTTCATGGAAGGTGTTACAGAGAAATGTCTTTACACAATCCTGGCTTCCGGGGGGAGGACTTTTCCGAAGCAACTATTAGATTTTCTGTCACTAAGAGAGCTTAGTGTCTCATCTGATTGGGACCTTAGGAAACAATAAATTGGGCAGCCCAAGTTCACTGCCCCTTCCTGAGTTGGAAGCACTACTTATGAGTGGGGTGCTGACCAGCTGTCCAGTTCCAGGGTTCAGTGATCATGGCCCATCGGGCTACATCCCCCCGGTACACCTACATCAGTAGCAGACTCTCACTCTTTCATTCTCTACTTGTTCAGAACCCAGGCAGGAGAGAAGAATGTTTTGGAAGGAAGCATCCTCAGAAATGCCAACAACAGTTCTCTTTTCAAAATGGCTAAACCAGTCTGAGAATTTTAAAATTAAAAACTGTTTCTGACTAAGACATGTCCTTGAGTGATTTCCACTGTGGAGAGGAAAATTCAAAGGGTTCTTTTACTATACTAAAAAGAGATACTGATATTTTTGAACCAGTATTTTGAAAGTAAGCACTCATTCAATAGGTAATGCACATGGTAGTAGCAGTAAAACATATCTATCATTTCTCATTCATGTTCAGTTGACAGAATGCTTTTGCATATTTGTCTCAGTTGAGCCTCTGTGAACTAGAAAAAGTGTATATGGTATCTCTGCCTCGGTAACTCAGGAAATGATAAATGATGACTCACCCAAGGAGAGGAAGCTGATCGAGTTTAGGCAGAATCAGCACACAAACCCGAATTCTTTTTATCCCACATATTGTGATCTCTAATCAAACATAAACTTTCCCCCACATTTAAAGATCTGTAAAATAAAAATAAAATTAAATTCTGATATCAAATTGTTGATTTACAAGCTAACAAGGCACTCCTTCAGTTGAGAAAATGGAATGTAACCACAACAGCCTAGGACTGTGTCCCCTCAGTCAGAATGTGAGTTCTATTTTTGTCCCAGACCAGGCTCTCCTGCTTCTCATTTCTTCACACTTTTGGCCATTAGTCCTCAGACATTTGCCTTCAAGTTTGCATAATGGTAAAATGGTGTGCTTTTGGGTGGGGAGGAGGGGTCAGCGAACAGGGAAGAAAGGTAAGAGAAAGCGGGAAGGGAGGACCAGAGCAGCCTGTCCTCAAGCAAAACTTTCTCGAAAACATTCTTAAATATGTGGTATTATATTTTAATTTAATATAAAATGATACGTTTATTTACACACCATCAAGAAAAAGTGGCTCCCCCTCCCTCCAAAAAGAGGCATGTTGCTGTGTGGTCACCATACATCCAACCCTCTGAACATGGCCAGGTGCCCCAGGTCCTGTGGCTGTGAAAGGTCAGACGTGGGTCTGACGTCAGCTGTTGTCTGGAACCCTCCACCGTGTTACTCCCACCTCTGCTGTTGGTGCACCACAAACTGGCCCTCGTCCCTAGAAATGCATTGCCCATAAGAGATCATAGACCCCGTGGGAGCCTCACACGGTGCGGCCTCTACCTTCCCATCAATGTTGTGACCCCCCCAAAGTGACCTTATTCTTGCTGCTTCCTATTTTCTTATGGTACGTAACTTAGAACAACTTACTTTGTAATACAAGAGGTCATGTAAACAATATCATTGTGGATTTCACTCCCAAGCATTCTGCTTCCACTCCAAGCCATCACCAAAGCCAAGAGTCCAAGCATTGCTTTCAACTTCCCTTTTATTTCTGGGGGCCTCTGGAAAGTGCCTCTTCCAGAGGTTGGAGATGATCACTGTCTTTAGTCCAAAATCTTTTCCCCAGGCTATGCAATCAGTCAAACTATTCTTCAGCATGTCTTTTTCTTTTTTTTTAATTTATTTTTTGTTGTTGACAGCATTACAGATGTGCCCCATTCTCCAGCCATCGCCTGCCCCACCCCAGGCCATCACCACACTATTGTCTATGTCCATGGGTTATGCATACATTCATACAAGTTCTTTGGTTAATCTCTTCCTGCCACACACACCCTTCCTTCCCTCTGAGATCTGTCAGTCTGTTCCATGCATCCATGTCTCTGGACCTATTTTGTTCATCAGTTTATTTTGTTTATTTGATTACATACAAGTGAGATTATGTCATATTTATCTTTCTCTGACTGGCTTATTTCATTCAGCATAATAATCTCCAGGTCCATCCATGCTGTCTCAAAGGGTAAGAGATCCTTCTTTTTTATAGCTGCATAGTATTCCATTTTGTAAATGTACCCCAGCATTTTTATACATCTGATAAGGGGTCAATTTCCAAAATATATAAAGAACTCATACAACTCAACAACTGGGAGACAAACAATCCAATTAAAAAATGGGCAGCCCAGCTGGTGTGGCTCAGTGGTTGAACGTCAACCCATGCACCAAGAGGTCGCCGGTTCGATTCCCAGTCAGGGCATATGCCCAAGTTGTGGGCCCAATCCCCAGTGGGGGGCATGCAGGAGGTGGCCAATCGATGATCTCTCTCATCAATGTTTCTATCTCTCTCTCCCTCTCCCTTCCTCTCTCTCTAAATATCAATAAAGAAAAAAAAATTTTTTTAAATGGACAAAGGACCTGAATAGACACTTCTCCAAAGAGGACTTATAGATGGCTAAGAGACATGAAAAATGCTCAACATCACTAATCATGACAGAGATGCAAATTAAAACTACAATAGGGTATTACCTCAAACCTGTCAGATGGCTACCATCAATAAAAAACAAGCACTCGTGAGGGTGTGGAGAAAAAGGAACCCTAGTACACTGCTGGTGGGAATGCAGACTGGTGCAGCCACTGTGGAAAACAATAAGGAGTCTCTTCAAAAGATTAAAAAGGGAACTGCTGTTTGACCCAGCAATCCCACTTCTGGGAATATACCCTAAGAATCCTGAAACACCAATCAGAAAGAATATATGCACCCTTATGTTCATAGCAGTGCTATTTACAATAGTTAAGATCTGGAAAAAGCCCAAGTGTCCATCAGTAGCCGAGTGGATAAAAAAGCTGTGGTGCATTTACACAATGGAATATTATGCAGCTTCGCCATGTCTTTTAAATAGTAATTCTCATACTACCTGTGACGAAAGAAGTGCTCTCCTAGTCTGATGCAAGCTGAAACTTTGTAAAATACAAAATAATAATAATAATCACCCAGTGATAACCAATTGCTATAAAAATAATATTAAATGCATACTGTCACTTTCAGAACTTATCCCATAGAGGACAGTTTGCAGTTGGAGGATAGCGCGCGCGCGCACACACACACACACACACACACACACACACTTTGAGCCACACCGTTTAGAGGTCCAAGACCGTAATACTACATTCACACCCTATTTGGATACAACAGAGTTTTGTAGATGAACATGATGATTTCTCCGCCCCTTTCCCACCCTCTGTGTTTAAATATATATTATTTGACTGGATGTAAAAACAAAAACAAAACATCGAATTAATCAGAAAATATTTTCTTTCCAGCCAAAGTCTGCAGTTGGTAGCTTATAGAAACAAGTCAAGTTAAAAATGCCAAACATATACCCAACATAAGAAAAACAAATGTACAATAGAAATCTAAATCTAAGGTCTCGTTGTAACCATGATGAAAAAAGAAAAGTGTCTGGCTGCTGGTTCCTAGAAGAGTCATAGAATAAAATTTCAATACTTCAGGGGTATTTTTTTTAATGTTATAAAATGAAAAATGTGATTGAATTCATGTTTTAATAATGGAGCAGAGTTGCGATTTGTATTACTATGTTCTATTTTCTCATGTATCTTGACTTTATGTATTTTTTAAAAGAAAAATTAATTTGGATGTTATTTTTTATATTTTTATTATATTTTTTAATCATCACTTTTAACACGTTGTTAAAATTTAAGCACTTTACAATATTTTTGGAGACTATTATAACCACATGTTAAAAATCGAGGTTAGTCAGTACGTGGGAGGTGAGACTTCTTAAATGATGGAGTGAAGACTTGACATACCCTCTCCCCAAAAAGCAGTGATAAAGAAAACAAAAGACTAAAAAACAATTTAAAACTCTGAAGGCATACAACTAAATGAAAAATATTTATTAAAAATAAGAACAGCCCTGGTCAATTTGGCTCAGCGGTTAGAGCCTGCAGATCAAAGGGTCATGAATTTGATTCCCACTCAAGGGCACATAGGTACCTAGGTTGCAGGTTTGATCACCTGCCCTGACCGGGATCATGTGAGAGGCAACCAATCGATGTCTCTCTCTCATCCATGTTTCTATCTCTCTCTCTCTCTCTCTCTCTCTCTCTCTCTCTCTCTCTCTCTCCCCCTCTCTTGCTCTCTCTCTTTCCCTCCCTCCCTCTCTTCCACTTTATCTCTATCTAAAAGTCAATGGAAAAATATCCTCGGGAGAGGATTAATAACAAAAACAAAAAAGAATAACTAATACATTTTATTAATTGTATTAGTTTTCTCTTGCTGCTGTAACAACCACAAACTTAGTAACTTAAAACAATACTAGCTAATTTCTTACAGTTCTGTGGGAAAGAAATTCTAAAATTTAGATGTTGGCCGGGCTGCCTGTCTCCTGGAGGCTCAAGGGGAGAATCTGTGTCCGTTTGGGTACTGTGATGCTGGTCAAGGCAAGCAAATTGAACAGGGATAACAAAATGGGTAACAAAATGACCATAGTGATTTCAACCTAAGGTCAAGAGCAAGGCAGGATGTCTACTCTAACCACTTATATTCAGTACTAATACTGAAGGAGGTTCTAGCCATTTCAATAAGAAAAAGAAATAAAACACACCCATGTTAGAAAGAAAGAAGTAAAACTGTATTCTCAGATAAATTGATCCTGTATACTGAAAATCCTAAGGGATCGGGGAAAAAGAACCAAGAATATAATCTACACTAATAAGTGAGTTTAGTGAGGTCACATGATATTAGATTAATATACAAAAATTTCTTTTATTTCTACATATTATCAATGAGCAATCACAAATAAAACTAAGACAGTTTCCTTCACACTAGCATCACTAATAAATGCATGGAAATAAATTTAATAAAAATGAATTATATACTACAACACATCACTGAAAAAAATTTTCCAAAGATCTAGATAAAGAGAAGGGTAGTGCATGCTTTGAACTAGAAGACTCAATATAGTAATATAGTGTATTCAAATTCAATTCTCTCCAAATTGATCTACAAATTTAGTGTAATCCCTATCAAAATCCTAGTAGACGTTTTACACAATTTGATAAGCTGATTTCTAATCCAAATTTATATGAAAATGTAAAAGGCCCAGAATGACCAAAATAATTTTGATAAAGAACCAAGGGGGAGGATTTTACTTTGTGATTTCAGAATTTATTATGAAGCCAACAATAATCAAAACACTACAATTTGACAGTTTCTTGAAAAGTTAAACATAATTTTACCATTTCTACTTACATAAAATGCCCAAAAAAGGCCAATCTATAGACAGAAAGTAGAGAAAGGGTTGCCTGGGGCAGGAAAGGGGGAACAACGGTAAAGGGCAGAAGAGTCTTCATTGGGGTAATAGAAATGGTTTGAAATTGGATTTTGGTCCTGGTTGCACAACTCTGTAATTTTACTAAAAGGTATTGAATTATACTTTTTAAGTGGGAAAATTTTATGGTATGTAAATTATACTTTAGTAATTTTTTTAAAAAGAGACTAAATGGTCTAGAAAGATGTAATATTGCTCAGACATAAAGAAGAAGAAAATCTTGCCATTTGCAACAATATAGCTGGACCTAGAAGGTAATATGCTAAGTGAAATAAGTCAGACAGAGAAAGACAAATACCATATGATTTCACTTATATGTGGAATCTAAATAAACAAAACAAATGGACAAACAAAACAAATAGATAATGAAGAACGAACTGATGGTTGGCAGAGGTGAGTGGGGTGGGGAGGGATGGGCAAAAAGGTGATGGGGATTAGAAGGTACAAACTTCCAGTTATAAAATAAGTTACAGGAGCATACAGTCAATTATATCATAACTATGTATGGTGTCAGATGGGTACCAGACTTATTGTGCTGATAATTTTGTAAGGTATATAAATATTAAATTGCTATATTGTACATCTGAAACTAATAATATAATATTGTGTGTCAACATAATTTAAAAATAAATAAATTTTTACCAAATGGTCTACAAAGACTGAATAGCTAGTATCTTAGATTCTAAAATCTTTTTTAAATCTGTTCTTGTGGTTTCATATGGGTCTGTGGAGTAAAAAACTCCTGCTAATTTGATATTCATTGTTTCTCTATTACATGTCGCCTACTCCATTGGACTAAAAGCTTTTGACGGTAGAATACTGTGTCTTAAACATTTTTATATCCCAACTCTATAGTGCTTAGTATAGCTCTCACATATAGACCAAGTTCTTTAAATATTGAGTCATTTAATTGTTTATAATGTAGTTTCATAACTTACATATGACAGCTCTTTGTTTCTGCCTTCATTTAACTATAATTAGAATAACATTTTGTTAGGTGTCTTATAGACTATACTCATTTTGTCATCTCTTTCATTTAACTATAAGTATAGTAACACCAGAAGATAAATATAAAACATAATTATATTTTAAATCACATTAAATACAATAAATAAGGCAAGTCCAAATCAATGGTTGTTTTCTTAACAGAAAATATTATCTTCCATTAAAATGAGATATAACAGTCATCTAGTTAGTTGTTGATTTTTTTGGAAGCTTAAGGCTTTCTTTCTTTCTTTCTTTCTTTCTTTCTTTCTTTCTTTCTTTCTTTCTTTCTTTCTTTCTTTCTTTTTTTAACAGGGCCAAGTTCACGATCCCAAACAATTTTGGAAATGTCTCCACGACTTATTCGAAAAGCCCTAGAAGGTGTAGATTTAACTCAATATATACGGTAAGTTTTAGTAAACATGATTAATGTAGACATCTGTGCTCGTGGAATTTTGGATATGTTGCTAATAGGCATTTGATAAACAAATGAAATTTGAAATTAAATGCTCAATATGTTTTCAGTGTAGTTAAATATTTAGAAGTACATGATTTTACATCTCAGATTTAGCAAGTGTTAAGTCAATCATAAAAGTATTTCAATGTTTTCTGTAAAGATTTAATGTGTAGCTTGATTAAGGTGAGTTGAATTACAGAAAATTCTCACTGCACCTGCTGCCATTATTCGGTTAGATTCAGTTTTCTTAAGAACTAGACAATAGTATTAATAGGAAGCTACTTACTCAAGCATATGTATAACTCTGGAAACATTTTCAAAATTATTCAGCTGCTTAAATTTAAAAAGAAGACCTGCAAAACAGGCTCATAGTTTCAAACACCAGTTCCACAAACATCAAATGGTGCATCTAGTTATACCAATATTTTCTTTAAAATTTTTTCTAAAATATCAATGATTCAATGGATGGATCACAGCCCATGCGAAAATAGTGGTTTATTCTTTCTATTCCTAATATTTGATTTTAATTTTATTCAGACAATCATACTGTTGGTATGATATTAAATTATTTGAGTTATAAAGTCCATTCTAGAGTTCCCAAATGATTTGTCTCTTTTTAAATTTAATTTAATTCTTTTCATCACTGTTTATTAAGTCTCTCTTTGGATGTTTCTATATCAAGGAAAACAAACGCTGAGCCTCTGCTGCAAACGGATGAACTGAATCAGCAGCAGGCAATGCAGAAGGCAGAGGAGGTGCATCAGTTTCGACAGTATAGGGCCAGAATCCTTAGCATTCGAGACATTGACCAAGAAGAAAGGGTTAAATTGCAGGACAAAGTCCTGGAGATGTATTCGGATATGCGGGTGAGTCTAAAAGTGCATAATGGATCACAGTCGACACATTCCTTTGCACTGTTTAAAAGATGTCAGAATCTTACAGTACCTGGGTAGAAAGACATCTTGAAAACATTTAGTTCCCAGCTTCTCAGAAAAGATGGCAAAATGATTATACACACTAATTCCAGTCACTCCCCCAAATCCCTCTACAATGCAGCATTGGGAATCAGTCCACAAGGTGGGAAGAACAGGAGAGAAGACAACAAAATGTTTGTGAAGTTGGAAAACAGCTGGATGAAGATTGCATTGACAGGCTTGAGGCAGCCGTAACTTCAGCTGGCCAGAAAAGAAACATGATCAGTAACATGTTTCTCATCAGATGGGAGAAAAATGCAGTCCTCAGGGATTACTGACATATATTAAATTTACTTTACATGGAACTCTTATGATGGCTCCGTCTCTATTTTTTTAACTATGTCACTGCTGTCATTCCACACTTGCACGAATAGTTCAGAGAAGTTGATTTTGTTATGGTAGATACAGCATTTTTCTTTCATCAAAAGCTTTGGGGAGTCTGATTCTGACGTCCAGCTGTTTTGCCATCTCAACCAAAGTCATTCAAGTTACAAAACTATGGAAAATTTCTTGAAGAATTTAGCAATGAAGACATAACATTTCTAGAAACTTTTCTTCCAGCCAGCATCAGTTCATTAGTCCTTATTCTCTCATTATATCATTTTGAAACAGTAAACAATCCACACATCGAACCATAATCGTGGCTATACTATCAGAAACGCAAGTGGAATTAGGAAGCCGTGACCTCTTAGTAACCTACATTGACAGTAATCACTGCCTTATTTGTAAACACCTTTTGAGAAGTCATTTCATAATTCGTTTCTAGAATGTTGCCTGGAACTGACATTAAGTGTCCAAGTCTATAGTTTGAAAATTCTTCTTCTTTTTAAAAAATATTTATTTTAAATAGTTTAATGTTTACCTGTTTCTAGTCTTCTGACACTTTCCATTTCCACAGTTGATTCACCAAACAAATATTTCTGGGCAATTTTGTGCCAGGGACTCTCCTAAGCATGAACAAAAGAGATAAACATCTCCCTGCCCTGTGAAGTTTAAATTCTAGTGAGGAAATAGATGCTTAAATATAAACACAATACATACATTCATTGTGTAATAGGATAGAAAGGGATACGTGTTGAGAAAAAAAAAAGTAGACTAGGATCGGAGCACAATGATTCAGAAAAGACGGGATGTACTTGGTGTATGAGAGGAAGCACAGTGGGGAGCCTGTGCCATAGGTGCAGTGACAGAGATAAGTGACTAGAGAAGAGGTCAGAGAATAATGGGGACATGGGCACAAGGAAGGTCATCGTGTAGGACTGTGAAGGCCACCACGAAAACGTTAACCTTTATTATGAGGGAAATATGGAGCCATGACAGGATTCCAAAGAGCAGAGGAGTGACATAATTTGACAGGTTTTAAAAGGATTGCTCTGGATATTGTGTGGAAAACAGATAAATAGAGAAGGAGCCATAAGTGAAAAAGACAGATCTGTGAGGAGACTGTTTCATTGAGCACGTGAGAGACAACTGTGTTTCACACCAAGGTGGTATGGTGGAGGTGGTGAGCAGCAATTGAATTCTGTATGTATTTTCAAAGCAGAATCAATAGGATTTCCTGATGGATTGGAAGGGAAGAGAAGGATTTCAATTTGGGACATTTGTTTGATATACCATATTTATTGTGTCAAAACAGACATTTTTATCAGACAGTCATGTTAATTGAATTGAAGTTAGATGTGTGATTCTAGAATTTGATAGGGAGATCTGGGCTAGAGATTTAAAAAATAGAGGGGGGGGGGGGGCATCAGTGTATAAATGGACTTTAAAGCCATAGGGTTTGATGATTGCCAGTGGACAAGGCCTGAGATCTGAGGTGTGACCACTTTCACATTAATAGATGAGGGAGAAAAAGAGAAATCAGCAAAAGTGGCTGACAAGGAACAGGTAGTGAAGTAAAAGGAAAGTCAAGAGGGTGTGATGTCCAAGAAACCAAGTGAAGGCAGTCGATTCAAGAGGAGAGAGTACTGGCGAGAGTATAAGTCAAAATAGGACCCAGAAATGATCTTGGATTTAGCTGCATATAGGCCACTGGTGTCTTTGATGAATGGTAAGAATGAAAGCCAAACTGACAATAACAAAGATAACCAATGGCGTCGGTGATATTATTTGGAAGCACAACTCAGATACATTTTGTCAGAACTAGAACATGTGTGGGGAACTCGTGATGTACTGAGCACAGTTCCTCTGAGAGACACACTGGCGTGAACATTTGATACAGATTATATCTGAACTCATTGAAAACAGGTAGTTGCTCTACCAACATTTCTGCCTATTTCATTCTTAACTTTTCTCTTTATTTTCCTCCTATTGATGTTTTTATTTGCTATTCTGTTAAAATCTCATGTACCCTTTGTTGCTGCCTCTTGTTCTATGTCTTGATACGCATTTGAGACCACGACTTAATTTTCGTCTTTCTTCCATAATTCCCCCCCATGAGTCTGCTGGCATGAGGAAAGGATACAGTTCTGGCAGTTGTTTGTTTTGTTCTTTTTTCTGGGACCGTAAGACTCTCTCAGTGGACCTTACTTGACTGAGTTTGTGTTTTGAAACAGGACTCCTTGGATGAAGCGCGTCAGAAGATCTTCAACATCCGGGAAGAGTACAGGAACCAGCTGCTGGAGGCCGAGCGCCTGCGGCTGGAGGCCCTGGCCGCAGAAGAGGCAGCCCGGGCCGAGCCGGAGAAGAGCTCGGCCTCTGACAAAGAGAAGAAAAAGAAAGGAAAGAAAAAGTGACCAGGAGATGCCCAATACGGCCTTCCTTCTGAAGAAGGAAAATCCATTTTCCATGATCTCTAGCTTTGCCTGTTGATAAAAAAAAAATAGGAAGTTAAAAAATAGGTTTCCTACCTTAGCAATAGTTCCTGTATTTTAATGATCATTTGTTAGTTTTCCTCAGAAAGCTTTCTTGGTAGTCATTTGAGTTTAAATTTTTCTGATTTTAATAAAAATGCCTCAAATACGTAGAATGTAGCAAAACGTATGTCTCACACTGAACTGCTCCATTTTTAGCTAATACTAAAATAAGGTCATAAATGAGCCAACAGAACTGCCTTTGAAAAATTCAACGATGAGAGAAATAACTATTGTTCTTAGAGAAAATGTTGTCTCTAACTTTAAAGACGTTAAAATATTGAAAAATATGTTTCAGACTTGTGCTTTTCTTAAAAAGCTGAATGTCAGTAAACCTCCCTCATTGGGCAAGAACTATTGTGGGTTAAGCCCACCAAAAGGGTTAGAACTCTGAATCGTAACAGTGAGTCAGGGTAACCCAGGCACAGAGAACGTGATCACAGACACATCTCTTGCCATGTGTACCCGTATCATATCTTTTGTAAGACAGAGAACATGTCCTTGTATGCTGGTTTTAGAAAAATGCAAGTGGATAACTGAGGCACATAGAAGGAAATCGAGTTTCCCAAAAGCACACCCAATTCACGACTTTCTCAGATGGAACTTCCCATAGTATTTTTTAACCAGTCAAAGCTATTTCACTGTGGTAGGTGATTTTTACTTTTTACATTTATGTATATTGTTATTGTTTTAAAGTTAATTCCTTATACATATGCATATGTGATTTTACTTAATAAAATATGCAAACACATGCATGTTTTGCTCTGTTACTTTGTCTACACTTTCCTTCACAACCCTATGCTCTCCCAGCCCTCTATAATAACCTAGTAAGAATTTTGCCATATTTTTTACATATCTCATATAATAATACATCAGTATTTTATATAATATTATAGCTTGTTTTACAAAATGTCATTTCATTATATATGCTCCACTTTTCTCACCAAACAATACAAAATCTGAGTCAAAAGCAGTTTACTTTTTTTAATTGCTGTGTCACATTTCATGATATTAATATATCCCAATTTATTCAACTAGTTCTCTATTGATGAATATTTACTTCGTTTGTAGATATTTGCCATACAGGCTATATACTTGAAAATGTGTGTGTTTGTGTGTGTGTGTGTGTGTGTGTATGTGTGTGTATCAACATCTTAAAGTATTACACTGGTATTATATATCTCTTCAAGTTAGATAAAATTCAGCTGCAAATGTATCTTGCTCTTATAATGAAATAATATACAGATATCCCCAGTTTCTGAAAGTTCAAGTTGTTCCATTTTACTTTATATGAGAAAGAGAGGGAGAGAGAGAATAAGATATTGATTAGCCATAAAAAAGGAAGGAAATCTTGTCGTTTGTAAAACATGAATCTGGAAGACATTATGTCAGACACAGTAAGACAAATGCTGCATGATCTTACTTACATGGAGAATCTAAACAGTCAAATGCAGACTAATTTACAGGTGGTTTGTAATTGCGACTCACATATTTAGAATGGGGTTGCCATTAGTGATACATTTTCAAAAATGTTAAACAACCCTTGGTAAATTTTCAAAGATAACAATGTTTAGTCTGCCTTTATTGTACACAGTGGTTGCGTTTCTGAAATATTCAGTGAACTTTGAAACTGCAAAAAACACTCTAGTTTTATGTTCCTGAAAGAGTTGGTTTCTTGGATCATTAACTTGCTTTTAGACTACAAGAATAATGGTCCATTCAAATCATATAGCAAGTAATTCTTTATTGCATGTGACCCTTTCAAAAAGGAGGGGATGTCTAACATTCTTGACCTTCAACCTTTATTTTTTTAAAGTGCACCATGCATTTATTTATTTATTTAATTTTTAATTTTTGGGGGGTTACAGATATTTCTCCTTTTTCCCCCATTGACACCCTCCTCCCAATCTTGCCCCCCTCAGCAGTGTTGTTTATGTCCAGGGTTACGCATACATGCATATAAGTTCTGTGGTTTATCTCTTCCCTCCCCCCTACTTCTGTACCCTACTTCTATGTCTCTGGGTCTATTTTGTTCATCAGCTTGTTTTGTTCATTGTATTCCACAAATAAGTGAGATAATGTGATATTTGTCTTTCTCTGATTGGCTTGTTTCGCTTAGGATAATACTCTCCAGGTCCCTCCATGTCGTCTCAAAGGATAAGAGATCTTTCTTTCTTATAGCTACATAGTATTCCATTGTGTATATGTACCACAGCTGACCTTCAATCTTTAAATAGCAGAAGTTCTTTCCCATTATTGGGACAGCCCAAAATGCCCACTCATAGTTTCTACATATTCTAGAGAGGTGGCACTGTCCCCACTGAGATCATCCCAATGTAAAAGAATAGTAAAGATTGCTGAGAAGCCGGACATCATAATGTCTGTGGATCTTCGTTAATAAATAACTCTCTTAGAATACATAGCCATAAAATACCCTCCACTGTGTTGACTGAGATGACCAGGGCATACCTATAAAGGAGAGCGTATGGCCTTCCGTTCAGTTTCTTTCTCCTTAGTCTCCTATCATCTACCTCTTTACATCCACTCCCCACCTCGCCAATACTTCAAGGTCAACATCTTCTTTCTCAGGGCTCTAGTAAGAGCAACACCTTCTTTCTCCTTAGTCTCCTATCATCTACCTCTTTACATCCACTCCCCACCTCACCAATACTTCAAGGTCAACATCTTCTTTCTCAGGGCTCTAGTAAGAGCAACACCTTCTTTCTCCTTAGTCTCCTATCATCTACCTCTTTACATCCACTCCCCACCTCGCCAATACTTCAAGGTCAACACCTTCTTTCACAGGGCTCTCGTAAGAGCAACACCTTCTTTCTCCTTAGTCTCCTATCATCTACCTCTTTACATCCACTCCCCACCTCGCCAATACTTCAAGGTCAACACCTTCTTTCTCAGGGCTCTAGTAAGAGCAACACCTTCTTTCTCCTTAGTCTCCTATCATCTACCTCTTTACATCCACTCCCCAACTCGCCAATACTTCAAGGTCAACATCTTCTTTCTCTGGGACTCTTCTGCAGTCCCAGACCTGCCTCTGAGTCCATAGTAATAATCCCCAGGTGCAACTCTGGTGATAATGAAACATCATTATAAGAGAAATTTAATTCCTCAGTGCCCCCAACACCTGTACTGGAGAACGGATTGTGGCTGCCTCTCTTGCAAAATCAAAGGGTCTACTAAGTGCTTTCTGAAATGTTAACAAAGGAAAGTCCAGTTAAATGAATCAGATTTGCTGACAACTTCAGTGAACTTTAACTGGCTTCTAGAAATCAAGTTTTCAAAAACAAAACACTGAATTCTGGTCTCTTGAGCTCCCCTGAAATATTTAGCTTATTTGTATACATTAAAAAGTTGCACAGTATTATAATATGCTAACTGACATTTTCCTTGTGTCTCTCTCTCATTCAAGAGAAACTTTTGCATCCACTACCTCTAGGAACATAGAGGGAGAAGTGGCAAAAAGAGCCATGTGGTATTGAAATTTGCCTCAGAAAAGAAACTGTGTGCACCACTATCCCCCTCCCAACCCCCAATTTGGGCCATATCCCAGATGGGATTATTTATGCCAGATTAATGAAAGTTTCCAATGACCCCTAGAGAACATTTCTGAAATTAACATTATGAAGGAACTTTGGTTTCAAGCCGTTGTTATTTTTTGCCTAGTAAATTACAAAACAGCTTTTATTCATCTTAATTCAGATAAAATCGTTTTCAACCACAGGTGTGTTTTCATGGAATAGTTTCATTGCATGCTGAAGGCTTTGCGTGAACTTGGAATTTAGGTTAAACATCCTTGGTTTGATATGGGCATAGAGAGCAGCATCACCACACAATACCGAAAGCCACTTTTAATACATTTTGTTCATTTTAAAACTTCACTTACCTAATCTGTAAAACCCTTTTCCATCTGGTATATAATATAATGACACTCTTTATTTTCAATGTTTATAAACTTTTGATTTCAGAATCAACAATTCAGATAGCATATGGATGTCTCTTTTATTCCACTGTAGGTGGTTGATATATTTAGACAAATACAAAGAAACCTAATAAAAATGATATTTGCCTTTGTGGACAAGATTCCCAATTAATATGTTATATAGTAAAGACTGATCAGTTAATATTTAAATGGCTAAATAGTATAAATCATGAGTATAGCTTGTTGGTGAAATTGGGCTAAAATATAGAGTTAACGTCTCTATAACATCTTACAGGTTTGAAAAGAAAATTTACATGCTGTTTTCACCAGAAAGATTAGTTTCAACTTGTTCAAATGGGCCAAAATCATATTAGATATAATAACCTGACCAAAAACCATTCCATTGATTAATAAAAGTATGATACAAAATTGTTGCTATGTATTTTTTTCCTCGAGGAACATTGATGTTTTCATATATTTCTCCTGGAACTTAGCCCAGTTTTAACTCAGTTACTTCTGGAGTAGCATATGCCAAGTCTGAATATTTTACAATATGATGTCTGGAAAACAACCTTTGGCAAATAATATGAACATTTTTCTAAGGACCATCTTTCCCATAGCAAATCATCTCAAGTCATTAAACTATTAAAATACGACTCCATGAAAATAGTTTTTAGAATAGTCAACTTGAACTCAAAAGCTGCTTTCCAGTTATGATTCATATAGTCTCCTTATATTTGTTCTTTGGTGTTTTTTTTTGTTTGCTTGTTTGTTTTTTCATTTATCAACATTAAAGTCACCTCTGGCTCCGTAAAGACAAAAAGAAAGAATTCTTGAAAGAAAGTTAAAATTCATCATGAGCTGCTCATATATCATTTGCAGATTTCAATAACCACTGGCCTCAAGTACCCCGGATGCTTCAAATTTGGCTAACCTTTATTTCTTCAGCTGTGTCATTGCTGTTTAACTAGTTTGTCATATTAAGACCATTTAGGATACTTTCAATAAAGATTTTATTTCTCTGTTACACAATGGGTTACCTTCTCCTTAAGTGCAAGGACTATATCATAATTGACATATATGATGCATTTTAATTGCCCACAGGTCATAACTCGAAACCTCATAGAGTAGTCTCTCAGTAGATTATAGTTGAATAAACTAAACTATTTGTATTATTAGGCTGATGGAAAAATGGGTCTACATAAAAGCTTATGATAATTTTCAAAAATGCATCAGATCGTCCTTCAAGTGAAAATATTGAAAAATACAGTTTACAGAGCTTTAATAAAAAAATAAAGATTCATATCCTTGAGAGACTGTGATAATACCAGATGGCTGGTTGTTGACAACGGTATTTTGCAATGTTCACAGAAGACATGTGTCATCGTCTAGTCAAGACAGCTTCGTTTTCCAAATAGGATCTTAATTTATACACCCCCTTAAAGCAAACAGGGAGATCATATCCATGCAATTAAAGTGAGAATGTTACAAACTTATGGCAGTGTGTATCTTTGACTGGTGTCTTTGGTCAAAACATCCCTTTGTTTGTTTTTTGTCCATTTCCCCCACAAAAATTCAATAAACAGTTGTAGATCAGAGAATAATCAAAAAACACTCTCATGCAGAAAGGAGACCAACAGGAGACACTGCTTCATAGCAATTCCAAAATCCCTCAGGGGAGACATTGTGAAGTCCCCACCAAGGCAGGGAAGATCCTTAATCAGGTCTGATTTTGTACTATAGGACCTCCCTGTTCATTTGGTCTCCATGACCCCCAGTTCTGTCCTCCGAGAGTTTCTTCTTGTCTGTTATACTCGTTGGCCACATCTAAAGTGGCTGAAAGTCTATCGTTTTGGGAAACCAACTAGTGTTTGTATTCTGATTCCTCAAAATTCATACAGATATGTTATGTGTTGACATAATAAGTAAGAGAATGATTGTCACCACAATACAAATATCAAAGGCAGTTAAAATGAGGGATAGCAATAGTTTCCATCTTTACCTTCCCAGAAGTCCATGGATTCTGTAGTGGACATTTCTGGTTCTGCCTGCCCTGAATCCCCTCTGCTGTTTTTTGGTAGCAGCAACAAAAAAGCTGAAGCTGAGTCACTATGATAGATTCTCTATTCTGTTAGCATCTTCCTCACTTGTCCTTTCCAGTATGACTTTTCTTCAAACCTGTGAGCTACTCAAATATATCATCAGTGATTTTCCCCACCCATAAGTTAGCTAGGCTTTGTTTCTGTGATATATAACCAAAGAATCAGAATTGATACACTCAAACCTCATTTTGGATTCTACTTCCTGACTTAGTTCCTATTTGAGGAATTTTGAAATTTAGACAAGACACTTTGGGAGTTCTTGGAGAAAATTACCTATACTCCAAGCAGAGGATATTAACTGGGGGCTTTGAGTGGGCTTTAGGTGATGCCTGAGCCTTCTATTATTTATTTATTTATATATATCTTTAATCAGATTATTAAAGGAGCCTGTAACCCATACAATTCTAATGACTACTGCTCTAGAAACTTATTTTCAGTTTTCAATTTGCACAAGGGAAAGTAAAATGGTAAAATATTTTGTTCTAGTAAAAATGATGTTTTTTCCTTTGGAGACTTGCTTAATACCTAATAAACTTGGAGAAATAGACTTGCAAATCAAACTACTAAATATTATCTATCTGCAAAAGATAACATGAAAGTTAATTCTCAGAAGGTTTTTAAATATAATATAAATTGCTTGGTTTAAATTTGTCCTCCTTAAAAAGATCAAATTGGACATCTTGTGAATTTTGAACACTTTCTAATCCTGTTTTTAAGATTCTGTGTTCTGGGGGAAAAAATAGAATGTCACTTAAATAGAAAATAGTACATGGTGTCAGAGTTCTGGGAAAGAAGTTATTAAGGAAATAAGAGCAAAAAGATGCAACTGGAAGGTGTTCAATTGAGAAGTAAAAGTGGAGACTCTTTCTGCAGCAGAACTATGGTGTGGGAGGGTCAAGTGGTGAGGTGTGTACAGACTCGTTGGCAGGAGTTAGCACACTTGCCCAAATGTTGCACTTGGAAATGTCAACATGATGTTTTATTCAACAAGCAGATCTCTTTATTTTCATAGAAGTATTAGATACAAAAACAAGGGCAAAGAAAATAAGAGAGGTTCAATTAGGGAGAACACACAGAGTGCTGATTCAAGCACACAGCGCTACAGGCTCTGGCGTTGTTGTAAATCTGGTGGGATAATTAATTGAGAGGTGTTTCATCTCCAGGCAGCTCTCAATAGAACACAACATCTATCTCAGGGTGCACAGCCACTAGTTAAAGACAGAACATGAAGAGAACTGCCTGTGATTTACACTGCCATGGGAATTTGGAAGATCAGTATACTTACTCAAATTGGAATGTAGCCCAGACCCTATTTTTGTCAAAGGGGGAAAAAAAGAAAGAAAAAATTTAAGCATTTTAATAAAGTGCAAGGGCATTGGTTAACTGGGGTTGTGGCAAACATTTTCCAGGCTCTGAAATTTCTGTTCCATTCTGCATAAAGGGTCAGGGGCTGTTCTTGTTATACCAGTATCTTCTTGTTTCAATTATCAGTTGTTTATCTATTTGTTTTTTAAAATATCTATCTGATAGACCCTTACTTCTAATCTTGTCCTTGTTCCTCCCCATTAAGCACAACTACAAACTCTGGAAATGATGCCCCAGACAACCAAAGGAGAACTCATAGAAGTGGTACGAAGATGAAATGGTTTGGGTTCCCAGGGCTGGAGAAACAGCACAGCAGCAGGAGATCCTCCTTCCCACCACACAACAGAAGTAGTACACCCAGATCAATTGTTTTCTTTTTTTATTTTTTATTTTTATTTATTGATTTTAGAGAGAGAGGAAGGGAGAGGGAGAGAGAGATAGAAACATCGATGAAAGAGAACATCGATTGGCCGCCTCCTGCATGCCCCACAATGGGGATTGGGCCCACAAGCTGGGCATGTGCCCTGATCGGGAATCAAACTAGCAACCTCTTGGTGCATGGGTCCATGCTCAACCACTGAGCCACACCAGCCGGGCCCATTGTCTTCTGATCACCAAACTTGCAAAGGGAGCCAGTCAAGGTAGGGTCATTATTCTCCTGGTCAGAATGGGAGTCCTGAGAACATTAGGTGAGCTGACACTGGCCAGGATGGTAAGTTCGGAGCCCCGTCACAAATAAGCAGCTACAGGAAGCATTATTCTTCCTTGCTGGACCTGCTCCCCTTTTTCACTGAGATACGGAGGCAGGTCACTGGAGCTGGCAGGAGGGACCTGGTCAAGGAAGTGTCTTTGTCCCCGTGGTCCCAAATTCTCTAGGACATAAGTCCTAGGATAACTCAAACAATATTGACAAAGGAAGAATGGCTCTATCCAATATGAATGCTAACTTTCTAGCTATTCTAGTCAAAATGACATGGAATTGGCAGGATGATAGACAATAGATCAAGAGAACAGAGTAGAGAACCTAAAAATAGATCTGCACAAATATGTCTGACAGATTTTTGAACAAAATGAAAAATGACTTCAGTGGAGAAAGGATAGTCTTGTAACAAATGGTGCCAGAGCAACAGAACATCTATAAGCAAAAAAGAAAAAGAAAAGGAAGAAAGGAAGGGAAGAAGGAAGGGAGGAAGGGAAGAAAGGAGAAAAGGTAGGAAGAAGGGAAGAGAGAAAATAAAAGAACCTCAACCTAAACCTCTCCCTCCAGATAAAATTTAACTCAGAATGAATCATAGATTTCAATTGGAAACATAAACCCATAAAACTTTTAGAAAAAAACATAGGGTAGGACTTCTGGTCAAGATGGCGGCGTAGGTAAACCCGGTATCACCTACTCCCACAACCACATCAAAATTACAACTAAACTACAACACAGCCACCATTCAGAACTGCCTGACATCAAGCTGAATGGAAGTCCTACAACTACGAAATTAAAGCAGCAGCCACACCAAGACTAGTAGGAGGGCAGAGGCGCTGACAGGCTGGTCCCACATCCACGTGTGGCAGATAAAAATCAGGAGGAGACTTCGGCTGTGAAGATACTCCCTGAGGAGTGAGGGGTCCCCCTCCCACACCAGGCGCCCAGCTCAGGGTTCTGGTGCCAGGAAGAGAAGTCCCCATCACTTCTGGCTGTAAAACCAGTGGGAACTGAGGCAGAGGGAGACTGAGGCTGCTGGAGCCCCAGGTAGTTCCTCTTAAAGGGCCTGCACACGGACTTACTCAGACTTGCTCCCTCTGAGCTCAGAGGGGAGGCAGCTTGAAAGTCACCAGAGACATACAGGGAAGAACTGAGCTGTTTGGCCTCAGAACGAGGGCTGGAGAGGCGGCTTTCTCCTGGAAAGACGTGCTGGTGGAGACTGATGTTCCTTTGGTGAGCCCTTCCCTGGGGCAGCAGAAAGCCACCATATCTGGGACTCCAGCAACCTGGCTCACACTGTTGGCCCCGCTCTGATTCTCTGAGGCCCCACCCCACCCAACTTTCAGGCCCACCCAAGCTGTTTCCAGAGGCTTTACCATAGGATTGGCCTGTCTTGGATCCTGCTTCAGATTTTCCTAAATTCTCTCAAACAAGCAGCATCTGGTCTCAGCAAGCCCCATACGTCTCATTAAGTGGCCCCAGGCCTGGCACTAGAAGCCACCAGCCTTGGTTTACAACTTGGCTTTTCTTGGGCACCTCCAAGCCCAGCACAAGAAGCAGCCATCTGCAGACCACTTTGTAGCTTATGCTGGGTGGCCCTGGAGAGAACACAGGCAGTGACTGACCTTTCCCCAGAGCCAGCACACCCAGTGGACAGCTTCAGATAACATCGAAACACCACCACCCAACCACCTCCAGAAGTGACACACTCAATGAGTGGACTCAGTGGGTACCAGAACCCTGATGAAGTAAGTCTTGCTCTGTGTGGTAGGCCCCTACACAGCTGATCCTCCAAGGTAGTCAGAGGCCAGTGGTCAGTGGGCACAGCCAGTCCTTGCAGCTGATCAGCCTGAGTAAATCCCTCACATTGATGTGCCAACAGCAATCAAGACTCAATTACAACAGAAGGGTTTACAGTCCACACTAGGGGTGCACCTCAAGGGCCCAGCTGGGGTGATCAGGGAGGCTGTGCCACTGGATCCTACAGGACACCTACAACAATAGGCCACCCTATGAAGCCTAGGAGATATAGCAACTCTACCTAATACATAGAAACAATCACAGGGAAGCAGCCAAAATGAGGAGACAAAGAAACATGTACCAAATGAAAGAAAAGAACAAAACTCCAGGAAAATAATTAAACAAAATGGAGATAAGCAATCAACCAGATGCAGAGTTCAAAACACTGGTTATAAGGTTGCTCAAGGAACTTGGTGAGACCTTCAAGGAACTTAAGGAGACCTACAAGGAACTTAGTGAGAACTTCAACATAAAAAAGAACCGGTCAGAAATGAAGGATGCACTAACTGAAATAAAGAATAATTTACAGGGAATCAATAGTAGAGTAGATAAAGCCAAGAAGCAAACCATTGATTTGGAATATAAGGAAGCAAAAAACACCCAATCAGAACAGCAAAAAGAAAAAAGAATTTAAAAAAATGAGGATAGTGTAAGGAGCCTCTGCGACAACTTCAAGTGTGCCAACATTTGCATCATAGGGGTGCCAAAAGGAGAAGAGAGAGAACAAGAAATTGAAAACCTATTTGAAACAATGACAGAGAACTTCCCTAACTTGGTGAAGGAAACAGACATATAAGTCCAGGAAGCACAGAGAGTCCCAAACAAGATGAACCCCAAGAGGTCCACACCAAGACACATCATCATCAAAATGCCAAAGTTTAAATACAAAGAGAGAATTTGAAAGCAGCAAGAGAAAAGCAGTTCGTTACCTACAAAGGAGCTCCCATAAGATTGTCAGCTGATTTCTCAAAAGAAAGTTCGCAGGCCAGAAGGGAGTAGCAAGAGATATTCAAGGTGATGAAAAGTAAGACCCTACAGCCTAGATTGCTCTATCCTGCAAAGCTATCATTTAGAATCGATGGACATATCAAGAGTTTCCCAGACAACAAAAAGCTAAAGGAGTTCATCACCACCAAACCAGTACTATATGAAATGTTGAAGGGTCTTCTTGAAGGAGAAGAACAAAAAAAATATGAACAATAAAATGGCAATTAATACGTATCTATCAACAATTGAATCTACAAACAAAATGAGCAAGCAGAACAGAAACAAACTCATAGATACAGAGAACTTTTTGTTGCTTGCCAGATCAGTGGGGGCTGGGGGGATGGGTGAAAAAGATGAAGGAATTAAGAAGTACAAATTGGTTGTTAGACTGATGAACCTAAAAGGGAAGGGGGGAGGGAGGGCGGGATGAAATAAACCAAAACACTTCTATGCATATATGCATAACCAATGGACACTGACAATAGAGTAGGGAAGGCAGGAGGGGGGCAGGATTGGGGAGGAGGGGGTCACTGGGGAAACAATGGGGGAACATCTGTAATACATTCAACAATAAAGATGAGTTAAAAAAGAGAGAGAGAAAACATAGGGTAAAATCTTTGGGATATCTGGCAAAGAGTTCTTGAGGTTAAAACCACAATTCATAAAAGAAAAAAAGTTTATAAATTGGGCCTCATTAAATTAAAATCTTGCTCTGTGAAATTTCATATGAAGGGACTAAAAAAATCACGCTACACACTGGAAAATAAAATATCTGCAAACCACATATCTGCCAGAGAACTAGTATCTAATAAGTAGCTCTCAGAACTCATCAGCAAATAAACAATACAATGAGAACATGGGCAAATGACATGAAGAGATATCATCAAAAAAGATAGAGAGATGGCAAATTAGTACCACAAAAGATGTTTAACATCATTTGCAATTGGGTCAATGCAAAATAAAACTGCAGTGAGACATCACCACATACTTATCAGAATGGTTAAAATTAAATATATATATATTGACAACATTAAATGTCAGTGAGGATAAGACAAAATTAGATCACTCATAAATTGCTGGTGGTAATATTAGGGGGACCGGAAAGTAATATCGTTAAAGTAATGACATGTTAAGGGTGGAAGTGGAAGCAAATCCATGTCAGACAATTGAGACTGTCAAACACTCTTAACCAACCTTGGTTGACCATTCAAGAACATTTGCAGCAGATTGGTAAAGTAAGCAGAGCAGGTGTTTGGGTCCCGCATAATCTGTCTGAAGAAAACAAAGCTAACCGGTCCACCACATGCAACTTATTGCTTCAGCGGCACAATACAGTGATCGCTTGATCACTGGACATGAAAAATGGGTCTTCTATGATAATCCAAAACACAAAAGGCAGTGGCTCTCTCCAAATGAATCGCCACGAAGTACAGCTAAGCCAGGTTTACACCCCAAAAAGGCACTTTTGTGTGTTTGGTGGAGTATTCTAGGGGTTGTTCATTTTGAAGTGCTGAAACCTGGACAAACTGAATGCAGACCTTTACTGTGAACAACTGGATCGAGTAAATCAATGTTTAATTGAAAAGTGCCCAGCGATTGTCACCAGAAAAGGCATTATTCTGCAACACGATAATGCAAGACCGCACTGGGCAAGACGAACCCTGGAAAAAATTAATGAATTGAGGTGGGAGGTATTGCCTCACCCACCATACTCGCCTGATATTGCGCCATCGGATTTCCATTTATTCCAATCACTACAACATTTTCTAAGTGGCAAAAAATTTGACAATTTGGATGATGTCCAAAATGCCATCTCCAGATATTTTGTTCAAAAGCCAATTGATTTTTATCGATCCAGCATTGAAAATTTGCATACTAGATGGCAAACGGTTGTTGATAACAAGGGTGATTACATCACTGATTAAAAATAAAAACTTGTTAGAAATTTATCTGTTTGAATTTAATGTAAAAAAAATGACATTACTTTCCAGTCCCCCTAATAAAAAATGGTACAGCCACTCTGGTAAACAATTTGATAGTTCCTCAAAAATAACTAAACATGTAATCATATGACCCAGCAACTGAACTCTTGGACAGGACATTTATCCCAGAAAATGAAAACTTAGATTCACCCAAAAATTTTTACATGAATGTTCACAGTAGTTTTATTCACAATAGACAAGAAAATGGAATCAGCCTAAATCTACTTCAACAGGTGAATGACTAAACAAATGGTGGTAGATGCACATTAACTCTCCAGGGAATTATATTCGGTGAAAAAAGCCAAGCCCAAAGGTTACAGACTGTATGATTCCATTTATAAAACACTGTTGAAATGACAAAACTTCAGAAATGGAGGGCAGGTCCATGGTTGTCAGGGTTTGGAGAGGGGAGCCTGGCTTTGTTATAAAAGGGCAACACAAAGCACCCCCTTGGTTTGCAAGTGCTCAGCATCTTGACTTTGCTAGTGGATGCGCACATCTTCCAGGTGATGAAATAACATGGAACTAATGCACACACACACACAAATGAGTACAAACAAAACTATGGAAATCTGAATGAGATTGGGGGATTGTGCCATGTCGATATCCTGGATATGACATTATAATACAGCGGAAGGCTGTGTCCTTGAGGGAGTTGGGGTTTGGGGTTTTTTTGGGTTGTCCTGACTAGCAATTTTTCCTTGCTTTCTTCCTGTGTGTGAAGGGGGTTAACAAGGACAAAGTTGACACTGGTAGTATCATCTGCTGTCACAAGTAGTGACTAGTGCAGTGTCCAAGCAAGAGCTCAGTAACTGGGGTGGTGGTGACAATACATAATGACCATGATAAAGAACCATCTAAAATGGGGAGACTTTCTTAAAAGCTCAAAAGAAGAACTAATTTTTTTTTCAACCCACATACTTATATCCCCCATACCCCAAGGACGTGAAATGTATCCTGTTATTTGAAATCAGTACATGAATTATAGCTTTCAAAGAGAAAGTAGAGCTACTTCATTAGTGTTACTTTGAAAGTGACTTTTCCCTTCTGTCCTACTTTATTTGGGCTGGAATTTTGTGTGTTACAACAGAGTGGAGACAAGTCAATTATGAGATAACTTGAATCTACGTTTAAAGATCTGTTCAAGTGTGAAATGATTCCCAAGACTCAGCTACCAGACTGAGTAATGGAGCCCCCAGAATAACCCCTAATCGGTGAAAACCAAAAACCAACGAAGGCCATGGGGAAGAAAGTTTGATGTTGCAAACTGACTTACTTCAATTCCCAATGAAATTAAAGAACATTATGTAAATATTTTCAAGAACAAAGCAGGGAATAAAAGCTACAACTTTATGAATCTGCAGAGATTCAGTGTTCTTCCCTCATTTCCCCCATATTCTTCCCTTTTTAATGTTCATCTTCTATCCTTCCTCCTCATAACCGTTAGGAGATGTGCATTTGTGTGTATGTATTTCAAGGGAAAGAAGGCCTGTTTGCTCATGGACCACACTACCAAAGAATGTTGTCACTGGGTTGATTGTCTAAGTCTAGTTTAGTGTTATGTTGCTGTCCCTGAACCCTCATAAATTTACCTGTAAGGTCCCTCTGTCTCTGGTGTGGCAGTGGACAGAGTTTTGCCATCACAGTTTCAAAAGCTCCCCAACTTCCTTGCCCAACCCCAGTTATCAGTCCTCCTGGACAGCACATGAGTGGAAGCCATGAACTTGGGGTTTCCATATTAAGATGTTCTCATTATCGAGACTTTTCTCCCCTCAAAAATTAAAAACAAAAACAAGAGACAGAAGCAAGAATTAATAAATGGTTCATATTTTATACCTTGTGTGAAGAAAAAATATATTTTATTTACCTTTTAAAATTACAGTACTCAAAATGAAAAGACCTACTTTCCTTAGGAGTCCAGATCTAGAGAAGTGTCTACCAGGCAGTAGCAGGAGTGTGGAATAAAATTGGCACCAGACCCAGGGATCCATGGTTGGTTCATATAAACATTTATTCAAATTTATTCAAATCTACATTTATTCAAATTTTCAAGGAAAGAGCAGTCATATGTGGTACAGGAAAACCTATTCCAAAAGCTCAGCACACATTATACATTTACTTTAAATTTTTTGCAAAGTTAATACATGTTCATTTTAAAATAAACTTCAGCCCTGGCTCTGGATGTGGCTTATTTGGTTGGAGTGTCGTCCTGTGCACCAAAAGGTTGCCTGTTCAATTCTGATCAATGCACATACCTGGGTTAAAAGTTTCATCCCTGGTCAGGGTGTGTATGGGAGGCAGCTGATTGAGGTTTCTCTCACATCAATACCTCTCTCTCTCTCTCTCTTCCCCCTTCCCCTCCCTCTAAAATCAGTAAAAACATATCCTCAGATGAGAATTAATTAAAAAAAAAAACAAAAACTGGATGCCTTGGCCAGTTTGACTCAGCGCTTAGAGCATTGGACCAAAGGGTCTTAGGTTCGATTCCCGGACAAGGGCACGTACCTGGGTTGCAGGTTCGTGCAGGAGGCAGCCAATCATGTGTCTCTCTCACATGGATGTTTCCAACGTTTCTCTCTCTCTCTCTCTCTCCCTTCCCCCCTTCCACGCTCTGAAAAGATCAATAGGAAAATATCCTTGGCTGAGAATTAACAACAACAACAAAAAAACTTGAACACTACAGATGTATATAAAAAATACCAATCGCTGCAATGTGTAGGTTATTTTTCTGTGTCTGGTAGTTAATGATTTCATTGAATCATCACAACCATGCTGTGAAGTAGAATAATTATTATCCCTGATGTTCGGGTTAAAAAAAAAGAAAGTGAGGCAAAGGAGTAGAGGGGATACGTTGTCCAAAGTTTTACAGGTAACAAGTTATGGCGCTGGGATGTGATCCTTAGCACTGTGTCTCAGTCTGCTAACTAGTAACGAGCAGGCTGTACTACGTAAGCCCAAACATCAGCACGATTAATAGTGTCATTCCAGATCATTTTTACAAAAATGAGGTCATAATGTATAATACTCAACAACTTGTTTTGTTCACTCACCAATCACAGAACACCTTGCACACCATTATGCATAAATTTTGTCAATACCTTCATGTTCTGCTTAACAACTCTAATTCATAACTGAAACGGTGAGACTAAGTGTAAAGTCATTACATTGAAAACAGATATTTATATCAATTTTAATGGGTAAGACTATGATTCCTTTCAACCCAATCCAAGATATCAAAATTATTTTTACAGAGAAAAAATAGATTAATTGACAATAAAACCAAGTTTGTATAAGCAATAAGAAGCAATTTGAGGAAAAGCAGGCAATGTAATAGTGTCATAAAGGTCCGTGGACTCACTAAGGAGGAAGAGAGAGTGAATGGTGAGGCGGAGGGGACGTGCAGGGAGGCACTGGAAGGAAGACTGACAAAGGTTAGGTAACTGACTTTCAGCCAGGCGCTCAATATCATATATTAGTAGAGGGAACTGCCTTCAAAGGTTGCAGAATCTTTATGTCTCTCTCCCTCTTCGATCCTCTTTCCTTTGCTCCATGATTAAAGTTTCTCTCACTTTTGTTTCTGCAACATTTACTCTGTCAATTTTTGAGCCATTTGGGGGTCCACAGTTAATTTAAATCAGAGTGCACTTGAAAATGAAGACCAAACACGAGAGTGGGTGGAAACATTTGGAAAGAGGAGTGTATATGCATGAAAGACCGTGAGTCATAGAAGTTGCTGCTTCTTTATTCCTCTTGGTCTGTGTGTCCACAAAAGGAAAAATCCAGCAACAATTCAAATGTGCCTCACATATTTTCTCTGCATAGAATTTGATGTGTTGAGTAAATGCGGAATGTGCCCTTGTCTAAAATTATAAAGTCAAATATTTTTTAGATTATATTTATTTTCTATGTTGGGAAAGCATTATTACTAAAAACAAACAAACAAAACAAAACAAAAAACAGCCACCCAGCCCTGGCTGGTGTGGCTCAGTTGGCTGGGCATCGTCCCGTGCACTGAGAGGTCGCTGGTTCGATTCCCGGTCAGGGCACATGCCTGGGTTTCAGGCTCCATCCCTGGTAGGGAGTGTGCAGGAGGCAGCTGCTCCATGTTTCCCTCTCACATTGATGTTTCTATCTCTCTCCCTCTCCCTTCCTCTCTCTCTAAAGATCAATAAAAATATGTTCTTAAAAAGTAGTCACCCAAAACGTGGTATAAATTTTTAGAAGACTTTATGGTGAAAAATTAGTAATTAAAGAATAATTTTGTGAAGACAATCTATAGTTTTGGTGGCTTACAGAATTGCACATAATGAATAAACTCTGAGTTGTTTAACCAGTTCCCTATTAATAGAATATTTAAATTAGCACTTATTTTGTATACTATTACAATGTTTAAAGGAGCAGTCTTAAACCAACTTTATGTAGTTCCCTGATATGAAATTGCTGAGTTAAAGCACAGACATATGTAAAAATTGAACACATCACATCAGATTATTCTCCAAAATGTTAGTGTAATTTACATTCCCTCCAAAAGTATGTGAAACAAATCAATTTAAACAAATTCTGTAGTTGAGATAGGTAAAACGTTTTACTAATTACTAATAGTACAAGCATCATTGTCAATTTGATTGCCACTTCTATAAATATTCTTCAAGCTGGCTGGTGTGGCTCAGTGGTTGAACATCAACGCATGCACCAAGAGGTCACCAGTTTGATTCCTGGTCAGGGCACATGCCCAGGTTGGGGGCTGATCCCCCAGTGAGGGGTGTGCAAGAGTGGCCAATTAATGTTATTTCCCATCGATGTTTCTCTCTCTCCCTTTCTCTCTCTAAAATCAATAAATATTCTTCAAGTATGTCTTCTATAAATATTCTACAAATATCTTTTCTCAATTTTTCTTTTTTTAATTATCAATTTATTGGAGATTATTTATACGTTAGGGACATTAATATTTTGTTACTTACATTTCAGTTTGTATAGATTTTACTTGTTTATGGTGTTCATTAATATACAAACATTTTAACATATTTTGTAATTGAATTTGTAATTTTTTTCTTAATGATAGTTGAATTCTTTATCTTGCTTAAATTGGTTTTATCTACCATTAAATTATCACAAGCAGTAGTCAATATTTTTTCTACTGTGTTTATAATGTATAATTTATATTAGATATATCTAAAAATTACTTTTATTAAGGTATGTGCAATAGGTTTCATTAGTGCTCCCCAATCCCTAATTCTCCTCTCCTGCCTAGGCCTCCATCTGGAAGACGATGCTTCCCAGCCTCCAGGCAGTTGTAGCAAATGGACATGAGTCGATGTGATGGGGGTGTCACTTCCATGCTGGAGCAGAAAACAGCCCCTTTGTGACTTCACAGCCTTTGTTTCCCTATTGCAGTAAGTGTGGAGGCCGTGATTAAACCATCAGAACTATAAGACCCAAGCAGCTTGGTTCTCCGAGTCACGTGTGGAAGACGATAGCCATGGCGAGCCATCTGACCTGCGGTGGACTGTGCATGAGCAAGAAATAAACACTTTTTGTTAATCCATTGAGACTTTATGGGTGTTTTATTGCCCTTACTCCATCTGGTTACACTCTTCATTGCAGGAATTTTTACCATTTACAATCCCATTTATTTTTAGTTCTGTCCTTAATTTTTCGGTCTGTTCAGCCATTGCTTGTACTCACTCGAGAAGCTAGTCCAGTCCCACGTACGTGGGGAAATAGAAACTTTCTGGAAGATACCACTCCTGGCCTCAAGGAGTCCGCCTTCCAGTTCGGGCAGGAGATTGGACTTGCCTGGACTCCCTGAATGTGTATTCTTGTTCGTGAGACTCTTTGATAGATTTGTGTCCTGCCTCCTCTAAACATATGGCACCTTTGTCCTCTGCTTCAATCACCCCAGAGCACCCCAAGTTCCACATCCTCTGTGTGCTCGGCAAGGCCTCCCGCTGACTGCCTTTCTGAAACCCTGGCAGCAGGTCATCCCTTCTTCCTGATCAGGCGACTTCAAATTCTTCCCCTCTCCCCACCTCTCTCTGTCCTGCTGTCTTCTCTTTCTTATCCACCAATTCTACCCTCTGAGGAAGGGAGAATTTTACTAGACCAATACCAGCAACAAACCCCGGTTGCTGGTGGCCTTTTTCCATCAGCGTTAGCCATCTGCCCATCTCCTTAAGTCTACCCTTGCAGCTTGCCACCCCTGGTTTGGGATCTGTCTTTATTGCATTAGTTATCCATTAATTAATACATTACAATGTTTTAGCCTATTTGTCATAAAGGAGTATACATTCATTTTTGCCTTTCCCAGACCTCATTCATTCATTCATTCATCAAACATTGCTGAGTTCCTATTTTGCATAAGGTCATGTCCTACACACTGGGGGGATAAAGACTAGGACAGTGGTTCTAATTCTTGGATTATCCTTACAGTAATCTGAGAATCCTTTTTTAAAATGCACATGTTCTGGCTGCACTCCCCAGAAGTTCTGATTTAATTGTTCTGGGGCAGAGCCTGAGCATCACTGGTTTTTAAAGGCTCCCTGGGTGATTCTGAAGTGCAGTTAGGATGGAGAACCATGAGAAGACAAGAGCACAAATAGCCTGGACCAAAACCAAATGGCAAGGATTCCCTGAAAGATCCAGAGAGACTACTCTGGGGCCCACATTCTTTGCCTGCTCACCCCTGAATCTTCACTCAGCCAGGCCACAGCTCAGGTGAGAGACCTGTCACATCTGCCACGAGCTGAGCAAAGAGAAGGTGACAAGTATTGTTGAGTTTTTCTCAGCTGAACAGTAAGGATGCCACCTTCTCTAGTGGCAGTGCACAGTGGTATGAGAGTTGTGATGCTACAGCCCACCCAAGCTCAGGAGTTATAAAACTTTGAAGGAGACGATTTGGAGGTCAGACTGAATACCTGTGATATTTTCCTGGCTGGGTGAGGGCAACAGGTTACACTTCAAGGGAGATCACTGCAGTTCTATACAAGTGGCAGGCAATTTGTCAAGACTGGAGGAAGGGCAGAGAAAGAAGTGGGGGGCATCCCCGTGGTCTGAGGGTCTTTCTGCTTCTAGGATACTTTGCTGTGGACTTCAAAGCAAGAGAAGGCTGCAAACTCGGCCCCTTCACGTTGGCTCCCTCTCTGCCTGGCCTCTCCACGCTTCACTGTACAGGCTTAAAGCAAGAATTGGAGCAATGTGGGGAAACTGCTAAGAACGAGCCCTTCCTCCCACGGAAACTGTCTACTGTGATGCTCCAGTGGATGTTTTGTGTTGCAGTGTTAAGGGTCATCGCTTCCCTTTCTCTGCAGAAAATTCCCTCCTGGTGGTGGCCTAGTGCGCAAACACTGTACAAAGTGGAGAAAGCTTGGGGCAAGGAGCAGATGCCCGCGAAAGCGGTGTTCTTCTGTTTGTCCAGCAGGGGGAGCCTACGACAAGCGCGCGGGGAGAGGCGGCCGGGACGATTATGCAACGCCCAGGGCGCATGCTCCGGCCTGGTGACCGCCCAGCCAGGGGTGCTGACGCAGGCTGAGTCGGGAAGAGGCACATCTGGGGCCCAAGAGGCCCATTTCCCCAGAGGGAGCACAGGCCATTAGGATTCTGCGTCCTTCCCGTGCAACCCTGGAAACAGCTCCGTAGCTCTTCTGGTTGACTTGCTGCTGCGCACAGCTGTCAGCGGCCTGTGGCCCGGGTGACGCGAGCTCGCTGCTCCTGTTTGTTTTCCAAAAGGGGCTGTCCTGACTTTTTTAGACTAAATAGTAATGGTTATTATGGGCACCCTTTCCTGAGCCGCCCCCGTATGCCTTCACCGGACGAGGTGCTTGACAGGATAGTGTGTCTGTCCCTGCTGTGCGTCTCTGTGCCCCCATCCTGCAGCAGGGGCCCCGCCAGCACCTCGCACCGCACCTGGCTGCAGCGTTCAACGCGGCTTGTTTTTGAAAGGGAGGAAATCAATCCCTCCCCAGATACACTAGATTTATCAGACAAAGAGCTTGAGTTTAGAGAATGAACTGGAAACTATTTATCGTTTGATTTTCTTATTTTGAAATCAGTTGCATCTTACGGTGTGTGTGTGTGTGTGTGTGTGTGTGTTGTTTTATTTATCAATTTCCCCCAAATGTGTTCATCTTTTCTGATACCACATTCTAAAGTAAGATACTGGAGAAAAGGGAGAGAAAAGGTAGTATGGAGTTTTTTCTGGTAGGGTAAAGAGCTGTTTTTTGTTTGTTTGTTTGTTGTTTGTTTTGTTGTTTTTGTTTTTGTTTTTACCATCCCTTTTCTTTCGTATGTTGTAAGGAAAAGCATGATTTTTTTTAAATAAGAAAGTGGTCCAAACCAAGTTTACTTCAGTGAAGACATGTTAACTGTAGAAAATTTGGAAAATATAGATCTGTAAAAAAGAGGATAAAATTCATCCATAATCCTTTAGTTTAGCTATGATTGGTGTTATTTAATTTAGCGAATGAACTTTTTTCCCCTAATGTTACATATGCTAGGCTAAAAAATGTTATAATATTATAAATACTGGTTTAAAAATCTATTGTTTTCATCACTTAATATATTGTGATAATTTTTAATGCCTGCATAGTGTCTCTGATTATATGTCATATAAACGTAGCAAATATATTCAGTTAATCACATAAGGATGGACATTAAAGCTATTTCTATTTTTTCACAATGGGAGACATCACTGGGATAATAATCTTTCTATACATTTGTATTTCTTTTGGGAAAATCCTAGAAGAGAAATTGAAGATCAACAGATTTTTTAAAATGTATTTATTCATTTGAGAGAGAGAGGAGAGAGATTTGTAGTTTCACTTATTTATGTATTCCTTGGTTGATTCTTGTTTGTGCCCTGCCTAGGGATCGAACCCACAACCTTGGCGTATCAGGACAATATTCTGACCAAATGAACTACCCAGCCAGGGCCAAGATCAACAGATATTTTAAGATACCCAATGTGTGTTTGCAAATGCCCTTCCAGAAGCATTGTGCGCATTTGCATTTTCACCATCAGTTATGAGTCAGCACCAGTGTAATTCCTTTTTTATGCTTTGCCAGTTTTATATGTTGCAAATAATATTTTGTTGTTATTCTAACTTGTATTCCACTGTCATTTTCTTTTGAATGTCTCAGATTTCCTTTAAGGACTTTTCCAACAGGCTTAGATTCCGATGTAAGCAACAAAAGGTAAGAGTATGTAGCAGCCAAAGAAACAAGGTACATGCAGTGAGATGCGCTGGCATTTAAGCTATTTGAGATTTGATGAAACAATGACTCTTGAATAAACTAATGCTTTTATAGAGAATCAGGAGCCTTACTAGGAGAGATTCACAGCCAAGAAAATTAGAGAGGAACTGTGCATGGGGATCCAAGTGGGAATAATTCTTAAATTTGGTTACTCAGCTTTAATAACTGAAAGACCCACCATGGTCAGAAAGACTAAATAGGAGAATTCTGGTGATTTTTGGTCCCAGTGTGGCCTAATATAAGGTAACATTGCAGCATGGAGAAAGAGGTGACTTTCGAGAAGTCTTCCTTCACCTTGTGACTCAAACTCCATAACTGTGTGTGCTTACAGGTATGTACATGTCATTTTGTGATGTGCATGTGTGTGTAATTGAGTGTGCATGTCTTCACAGATGTCATCCCTCCTCATTTTAATGGAATGTGAATGAGTCAGGAGCTTGTGCTAGGAAAGAGACACAATTAGGAGATAACTCTGCTTTGGGGAGACAAGTCAATTTACCGATCCACTAATTTACTGAAAAATAATTTGCCAAGTGCCCAAAATTGCAAAATTGGAAAGATGTTTTAAAAAGTTTCATCCTCATCCTGTGCTCTCCACTGTCCTGTCCCAATGGTTTGCCTAGGCTGGTTTTGTTAGAGGCAGGGGCAAGTTCAGAGGTAGGAGCAAGGAGAGGCAGAAGAAGTTATAGTCAAGCCCCTCAATGAATTAAGAAATTGGTCATTCATGAAGTTAATTTTAGTAAGTTGGCTTTCAACAGATTGGCCTAGAGCCCTGCTTTGGCACCTTCGTCTGGAAATGTCTCCTTTTTGTTTTCCAGTCCTTCTTTACACAAAGTTGTACTTCACCTAGACCTTGAGATCATGCTATTCATAAACGAAATATCTAAACATTCACCACTTGCTTTGGGACATAAAGATTTAACTGTTAACTGGCTAAATGTTTCTGTGGAATCTCAGAGAACCTTTAATAATGTCTAACAATACTTTTAATTATGATGATGATTTGGAAACAGTAATCTTACTTATTCTAACCCAATACCCAGCTCCTTCCATGGTCATGAGCCCCATTGTTGGACAGAGAGCACTCCCATTCCTCATCCTGCAAACCCTTTCCTGCAGTCCCTGCCCTTCTGATCACCACTTACATATCAAAATAAATAAGTAAATAAATAACAGTCACTGCTGCCTCCACTTGCCTCTGCCCCTCGGGTGAATTACTAGATGTTTGATCCACCACTGCACAGAGGCCTTGGAAAGCTTGGAGATGACCAAGGAGAGCGGGTCCCTCATTGTGATCTTGTCTATGGAGGAAAGACAAAGGGATGAGAAGACATTTTGCACTGAGATTAGCTTCCTGCCAGTTTTCTCAAGAATTTTCCTAAAATAAAAGTACATCTCCTTGTCAGCCTACTTAGGTTTTAAAAGCCCTCTTCTACTAGCCTTAATAGATGCTAGGCTCTAGGGAGGATTAAGGTGATGGGGATGGTGAGAAGGATGAATCCGACATAAAAGCTGTCCCTGCCACACTTTGGGTCATAGCAAATACTGGTTAAGCTCCCATAATTTGCAGCACACTATTACCATCTCTGTATGGGAAATAGAAACTTGGTTCTAGGTACAGTATACAGGATGATAAAAATATATTTACAAAAACTTCAATGCAAGGTGTTATGTGCTAAATGGTAAGGTACCAGAATGGTCAAAAACTTCACTGGGACACCAAGGATGTTGGCAGAGGTGACATAAGAAACAAAATTGTGAGTCAGGTGTTGAAATTATCAAGAAAGATGGAAGAGTGAGCTGGAAGACAATGTCAAGGGCACACTAATATATGGCCTGAAGTATGAAAGAGGAGACATAATCATTGAATAATGGATGCAGAACACTTTCATCTATCATGGTGGGAATCTAGCAGGTGCCTCAAGTCAACCACATAGAATTCTAGCACTAGGGGTAATTTATCTGCAGGGTGAACCAGACTTGCTCTGGACCAAGCATGAAACCATATTAAGCATGTAGCCTTTTGAAGAATTACATTGCTGTATTTACAGATATAGGTAGAGGTAGATATTTGTGAATTGTGAATTGAAGCAGATCATACCATAATAAACAGACAGGAAACTATTCGTGTTCTTTTTTTTTCAAACTCTCATTCTGCCCAACAGAAGGAACAATTTCACGCTTTACAAAAGGCAACGTCACCTCTGATCTATGAACCACTTTATTTCTAACACAACTTACTGTTACAATTTTGTCTGCTGCTTATTTGGGAAAAGGCCTTTCCGTATCTCACTCGCTGCAGAGCAATTCAATTTTCTTGTAATATCCATCTGGTGTTTATATCCATCTCTTGAAATGTGGGGGCTATTAGAATTAGATAGACATATTCCATGCAAAATGGAGTTAAGATTCATGTCACTGAGAGAGAGAGAGAGAGAGAGAGAGAGAGAGAGAGAGAGAGAGAGAGAGAGACTATATTCTGAGGTCCTGGATGGTCCGTCACCTTCAGCCTGAGGCAGCAGAACATGCACTCAACCCTTACTTCATTTATTTATTGACACTACGAATTCTTTTTCGCAGAGGAAGAACTCTTTTTATTCTGATTAGAAATGAAACTTAAAGAAAAATGGTTGGGAATGGTGATGTGTTTTAGCTTACTCTTGGCTGTACAGGTGGGTATCAGAACTTGGTCCAGGAGCAGGTGTCTATGCAGGAAAGGGAGTTCAAAGGCAGTGTTCATGGGGGCTCAGGGAGAGGGGAGGCGTGGCTCAGAGGTACCAACCCACCTGGGCACTGGGCATGCGGACCAGGACCTGGGGCTCCTTTAGTCTCTAGAATCTAAGCACCTTGCACTTTCTAGGAATTCAATATATATATTAAAGCCCAAACTACTAAAACTATAATTATTTAGCATCAATAATTTGAGTCTTTAAGTTTTTAGTTTGTGAAGAACAGTAGCAGTTTGTATCTGAAAATCAAGTGTTTTTCTTTCAAGTCAGGTTCTAATGCTGCCCATGGTGCATGCCAGCAAGAGTTCTGAGTTATGTGTCAAAACAAATAGGATCATCTCATTGTAGAATTATGGCGTCATCCAATAGGAAGAGAGCTTCAAGGTCACCTCCTGTGGCCTCCAAGCTGATACAGGAATTCACGTCACAACATACATATCAGGGGCCCTCGAGTCCTGGGCTGTCTGAAACCTAGACAAATGCCCATTATGCTGAATAATAGCCTCATATGTAGGAAATGTTTTTGTTATTTTGAGTCAAAATCTATACCTTTGTATAACTTTAGTTCATTGGTTCCCCTCTAACAGACCCAGGAAACGATCTGCTCCCTTTGACATCAGAGCCTTTGCCTAAAAGTCAGCCATCAAATAGAAAGAGCACTAGAGTTAGCTTCTGGGGTCCCATATTTGCTCCTTAATTCTGCTACAAATCAAATAAGTGACCTGTGCTTAAATTCAATTAGCCTTTTCCTAAGAATTTCTTTTTATTTTCTTGGTGAGCTTCTTTTTTAAAGATCTGCATCAAAACATTTCAATTGGAAATACTATTTTTGTTAGCAAATTATTTTAGTTTAAATTGGGATATCATTTCTAACTATTACTTTTTATTATGAAAAAATGTCACACATATACAAGCGTCCATGTAATAGCATTATGAATACCCCATTAGTCTACAGCCAGCTGCAAATCAAACATATCAATTTGTGATCAATCATATTTCGTCTTTATCCTCGCCCAGTTTTCCTCCTCCTTAGATTTGTTTTGAATCAAATCCCAGATGCCTTACAAAATTCTTTTTTAAAGATTTTTCCTGGAATGTATGCACTAGAATTTATTTCTATTCTCTAAAATCCATTTATGGTCTCTGGAGATTTTATCAGTTAAGATTAAGTTCAGCTGCATAGCAGATCCTCCAAAATAACATAATTTTAATCAAATAAAAGTTTGTTTGCTTTTTCTCTGAAATAAAAGAAGTCCAGAGGTAGACAATTCAGAGTTGGGTATGATGGCACCATAGAGCCATCAAGAAGCTAGGTTTCAATCTTTTATTTTTCACTATTCTCAGCATATGGTTTTCCTCCTGTAGACTATGGCATGGTCTAAGATGGCTTCATTACAGGATGACAGTAGTTGAAACAGCAAAGAGACCAAAGGGCCACCCTTTCCAGGTCATTGATCTCAGTCAACCCAGAAATTACATGAACACCAGCTCTTATATTCAATCGACCAGAAAATATAGTCACGTGGTCCTAATGAACCATAAGATAAGCTTTTCTTATCCAATGTATGCTTTTCATTGGATGCATTGCCCCCCCAAACGGAATTAGAGTCATGCTACTAAAGAAGAAAGAAGACTAGCCATTGGGGTAGGCAACTAAATATCTCTGCCATAATATTTTTGCATCTTTTGACACCTCACTCATTCTCCATGTCTCATCATATATCAACAGTGATGCTGATATTACATCAGCAAGTTATTATAAGAATCTGCAATAAAATTTTTCCAAACTGTAGGATCAGTGAAAGAAATGTGGTGACCATAGAATGATAGTAGGTGCTGGATTTATGAAGATAAATAAAATAGAGCCATGCTTTTGTCTTTTTAGACACTGCCCCTTATAGGTCTGCAAACACTGGTTCTTTATTCGCTGATTCTTCCTTTTTCAGATCAAAATCCTTCTAAAAGTAGACACTGAGCCCTCTCCTACTGCACTAGTTTCTTAAACTGCCTTATTATCTATGTCTTCCAAGATTTTATTACTAGAATGTTCCTTTTGCACTGTCTTTACTTTGCAAAAGCTTCAGTGGATTGTGTTATTTATTCTGCCTTTCTCTCCTAGTTTATCATAAACACAAAAATGACTTGGTTACTTTCTCTCAACGTTCTTTACTATTTCACTTCACCTTGCATTTCTTCCCAGTTGCTCAGCCTTAAGTCCACAATGGTAGTTTTTTTTTTTTCCTACCTTTTGAGCCTAGTGACAAAGTAAATTAAAGATTGCTTAGAAGATCTGCATTCATCAGAAAGAACATGTCTACCAATATTCAAATGATCAAAATTTAAAATTCAGCATTGACTATGATTCAGTTACACTGTCTACACACACAAAAACGGGAAAAACCACCGCTGTGTGCATGGGGTAAAAAAAATCAGAATAAGTGATCAACGTGATTTGCATTGCCAAAGATTTGAACATATTACAAAGCTTCAGAGTGGGAAACAGTATGGTATCAGTGTCACAGTAGATATTCAGATCAATGAAACAGTACAAACACCAGAAAAAAGCCCAAGTATAGAATTTTTTTGGTATGTAATTAAGATGACATTTTGAATGAGTGCAGGAAATGATGAATTATTCATTAGCTTGGATGATTTTTTAATTATTATTTAAAAGGTTTTGTGTTTCCATTCCTTATACTAGAACAGATGTACCAATGATATATTGGTAGTGCATTACAGATGAGCTGGGATGTGATCCTCTTACTGACTAGGGTGACTGATAAACTCTGCTACAGCAGCCTCGTGTTTACTGCAGAGTGCCATGCAAATAACCATTTTCTATGTGCACTATAATGCAAAATATGATAGAAAGCACTGTCTTTTATTATATACCAAAATCCATTTTAAATGGATTTAAAACAAAGTGCAAAAAAAACTGTAAAAGAACTACCAGAAAATATGAACATATATCTTAGGTTCACAAAGGCCTCTGGAAGAATAAAACAGAAGGTAGACATTTCAAAGGAACACAGATGAGATATAATGGGCTAAAAGGAAGATTTCTGTACCTCAACAGAATAGTAACAGAATTAAAGGGCAAGTGACAAACTGGGGTGTGTATGTCAGACAACGTTAAACAAATGGAAACCTCCTACAAACCTATAAGGAAAAAATAAACGTCTACATATTTTAAAAAGTAAAAGGCATGAACAAGCGTTCATACAGGTGGTTTTTTAAAAAACATCAAACTTATGAAAACATGTTAAAAATTATTAATAGTAAAGAAATGCAAAGTGGGAAAATAGTGAGATTTCACGAAGACAAAAAGACTCATGACTCCTAGGGTTGGCTCGTTGTTAGGCATTGAGCACTTTCATTCATTGCTGAGGAGTAAGTGAATTGAAATGAACATTTCACGGAAAAACAGATTTCCTAGGTTTTTGAAATGTTCATACATTTTGACCTAGTAGTTTTGGGGATCCATTCCAAGTAAATAATTAAAGATGGAATCAAAATTTAAATATATCCAATCAGCCTAATTTATAAAAGGTACAATTTAAAGAAATCTAAACATTGTCTAAGTAGGGGATTATATAATGTGTTATATATTTACTAAAGAGTTCTATTTAGTCATTTAAAATGTTACTGAAAATACTTACTGATAAGAAAGTATATTCACAAAATAAAGCCAAGTAATTAAATGCAGGATGTAAGAGTATGATATTATTTTTGAAAAATAATATATAAACAAATGAAAAAATAGTAAACAGCAAAATGTAATTGATTTCATATCAGTGCTGGATTATGGGTAACTATTGTTTCTTCTCTATGATGTTTCTATATTTTAAGTTATTTGCACTGAACATGTATTCCTTCTGTAACTTTTTGTTTTTTTATCCTCATCCAAGGACATTTTTCCATTTTTTGTTCAGATAGAGTGAGAGGGAGAGAGAAGAAGAGAGAGAGAGAGAAACATCAATGTGAAAGGGACACATCAAGTGGCTGCTTCCTGAAGGACTCCAACCGGGGCTGGGGACGAATTGCAACCGAGGTACATGCCCTTGACTGGAATCAAACCCGCGACTCATTGGTCCGCGGGTCAATGCTCTACTGCTGAACCAAACTGGCCAAGGCTCTGTAACTATTTTTTTTTTTTAATTATTAAAATACAAAAAAATGAAAAAGTTTATTGCATTTCAACTATACTTATACAAGCATGATTTAAATGAGTAATTCAAACTTTGGCCACATAGTAGGGTTCCTATCCCCAGACGAATCATCCTCCTGATTACTGATTTGCGGTAATCACAGAAGATTGGCACAGTTTACAAGATAGGATGATGAGGAAGGAGTAGAAACGCTCAGTGGGACTTGTGTGTTAGCCAACTCGTCAGTTCTCACTTTGCTGTGCATCCCACTGAGATGGCATCACCTGAGTAAAAGTAGTTTGTACCCAGCCAATAGATATTTGATGATGTCTTTGAAAACTCCTACTGTTACTCACTTACACTGCAGAAATCTTGTATCATTGATCCTGACAAAAATGGCCATCAAAAATTTCAATACTATCATTTATATGTAAACTACCTGAAAGTTTGTGTTTATTTAAGCTATATTTTAATTTTGTATTAAGTTAAGAAATAAATGTAACTTTCAGGACTATATATAGAAGGGGAAATACTTGATCTAGCCTGTTTAGGTGGCACTCTGAGGTTGGGTGTGGCTTTATGTGTTCATAGGTTTGGGGAACTTATACAGTTTCATGATTGACAGATTTATTTATTTTTAGATGTAGAATATTGAAATGCAACATTTTCTTTTTTTGTTTTGACTTTTTCTTATCCTCACTTGAGGATATGTTTATTGATTTGAGAGAGACAGGAAGGGGGCAGAGAGAGAGAGAGAGAGAGACAGAGAAACATAGATGTGAGAAGGAAACATCAGTTAGTTACCTCTTGTACACACCCTGACCAGGGAACAAACCCACAACCTAGGTATGTGCCCTGACCGGCAGTCAAACCCAAAACCTTTTGGTGCACAGATGATGCTCCAACCAACTGAGTCTTCCGGCCAGGGTTGAAACGTCACATTTTCATGGCTAAAATGACATTGATAATGCAGATTCTTATTTGAAGATTTAAAGAGTGGAGCCAAATACAAATAATTGTGTTTGAGAGAGAGAGAGAGAGAGAGAGAGAGAGAGAGAGAGAGAGAGAGAGAGAGAGACTGAGCATGCTGTACGTGTCTTAAACATTTAGGAATATTTAAACATTTCTTGTAACTCAAGGCATTCAATTGAATAAAAGTGGGGTGATGTGCAATTTGCTGATCCTTTCCTTAGTTCTGAACAAAGCCTGATGACTTGCACCACCTTTTGCTCCGGAGAGCACATTCAGTCTCCCAGTGAGTTTGTGGCTGAACTTGAACTTAGAATGAGCATGTAAAAAGCCCTGCTGATGAAAGTCCAGGAGGCACCTTAATGGATAATGTGTAGTGTTCCACAGCATGGGTTTCGAAGCAACATCAATTTGACCATAATATGTTTCCATGGTTTCTACACTTATCACTCTCTACCTTGGTAATGAGCACCAATAAAATATGACCTGACTGGATAATAGCAAGAGAAAAAGCTGAAGAACATGAAGAACACTCTTTTTATAGTTTCTTGTCTTATGAAACACTTGACTCACTCTTTTTTGCTAAGGCTACCCTAAATTTTACTGTACAGTGCAGTATGAGGTCACCGGCTTTCAGTATTTCAGGAGGGTTCTATGCTGCAATCAGATCAATATCGTGTGCCTCGCCTGTGTTATTAGAAGAAAGAAATAGCTGCCTAGGAACTGGAGTGAGAGGGGAAAAAATGATGGAGAGAGACATAACCAGGAAAATGCCCGGTGCTGCCCATGTCTATAAAATGCATGAAATGCACAAAAATCGGTATCTTTTATAGATAAGTAACAGATGGAGCTGTCAGGTAATGGTAAAAAGAAAAATCAATTGTAATTTAAGTGATTCTCCAGAGTTGTCTGGAGAATAGACACACTGCGCTGGTTGGGGCTGGGTTAGGTGATAGAACAAGATGGGAGCAGTTTTTCATGGTGTGATGGATTAAAGGTCACTGAGTCACAGTGAGGTCCTTTTGTGGAAGATTCAACAGCTGCTTATGCTTTCTGTGCCATGTGGATGTCACTTTCATCAATAGGAAATCACAGTCTGCAGTTCCTTTGAATAGAAGTGTGCAATGACGGGGAAGAAGGGCCTTCCTCCCTCCTGTCACGTGGAGCCCCGCGTGGGACCCTCTCCACCGCAGCCCTCTCTTCCTCTCTGCCCTCCAGCACCTGGCTTGACTAGCACTGCCTCTCGGCTTCCCTAGCTGGGCACAGGCAAGTCAGGAGCCCCCATCCTCTGTGGGTGGAGCAGCCTGACAACAGGGATCTTTGCTGCTTGGGCTTTGACTGCCGCTGACGCCTGAGTCATGCGCAGAAAATCCCTGGCCAGAACATGGGGACCTGTTTCTCTTGAGCATTGGAAAAGACCTCTAGCGACCACTGATAACAACTGTGGGAAACCAAGTTTATTTTCATTTTTCTTTCCAAAGAAAACCAGACAGGAAGAGAGGAGAGAGTGGAGAGAGAGAGAGAACACACGAAAATAAGTTGCTCAAGGCTAATTGAACAGAGACTGCACAGTGACCATGAAAACTATCCATTTTCGTGTTCAGATACCTTGGAGACCAAAGGGCAAGAGTCCCAGGATAGGGAAACGACTTATTGTTTTTTTTTAATGTCTTAAATGTTTATGTCCAGAGAACTCTAGGTATAGCCGAATTATCTGTTCCGTCACGTTAGTTGTATCACTCTGGCAACTGAAAGATTCCTCATCTCTGCCAACGTAGGAAACATTCAAACCTGTAGAGAATTTTTGTGAGTTTATTTGAGTCAAACTGTCGATGACTTCCAGGAAGCAAAATCTCAAAGGATTGAGAAAAATGCTCCAGAGAAGGGCAGTTTTGCATCTTATTTTATACATTACAATCAAAAGAGACGATATAAGTGGGTTACGTGAAATTCTTTGGTGACAGATTAGAGAGGTGGGAGAAAGCAAAGTGGGAAAACCTCTGGGATTGGATAAAAAATAAAATGAATATATGCATCCCTATGTTCATTGCATCGTTAATAGCTAAGATCTGGAAACAGCCCAAGTGCCCATCAGTAGATGAGTGGATACAAAAGCTGTTGTACATTTACACAATGGAATACTATGCAGCTACAAAAAAGAAGGATCTTACCCTTTGCAACAGCATAGGTGGACCTGGAGAATATTATGCTGAGTGAAATAAGCCAGTCAGAGAAAGACAAATATCACATGATCTCACTTATAAGTGGAATCTAATGAACACAATAAACTGATGAACAAAATAGATCCAGAAGCATGGATGCATGGAACATACTGACAGACCTCAGAGGGGAGGGGGGTGATGGGGACTGGAAGAGATTAACCAAAGAACTTATATACATATATGCATAGCCCATGGGCATAGACAATAGTGTGGTGAAGGCCTGGGGTGGGGCAGCGACTGGTGGAGGGGGGCAAAGAGTGTGGGGTAAGGACATCTGTAATACTGTCAACAAAAAAATATATATATTTTAAAAAGTAAAATGATAAACACATCTTTTACATAGGTGGGTACAGAATAGGTAACAGTGAACAATTATCATGATAATAATAGCAATGAGAGGATTTGTGGTCTCTGCCCTGGAGCATTGGCTGTGCCTGAGGGGTCTTGCGAAAGAGAAGTTCTCCTGACATTCCAAAGGTATATTATGGTAGATGCAAAAAGACAGGGGCAGGCTTAATTAAAGATTGACTTCTGTTGGGGAAGATGCTAGCCTAGTATTAATACATGACTGCCTGCCATAAACTGCTTTTGTTATTGGAGAAAAACGTGCCTTGTCTTTCCCTATTGTTAGTGGGAGCAAGGTTCTTGGGGTGCCACTGGAATTAGCATTTCTGGAGGCCCCCACAGGAGGATGAGATATGGTAGAAAGCTTTATTTTCATGGAATTATACCCCTGGGTTTCCAGAGTCCCATTTCCTTTAGTCTAGTCATAGAAGAAGTGTACTGGGTTTTCATTAGGGCTAAAATCAGAGCCAGTACCCAGAGTTTCTGTTCCATGTTGGAGTCAGGTCCAGCACAGCATCAGGCTAGTTGCAGTCCATTAGTCCATTGCGTGTGGGGGTCCGCATGGCCGTGGACCACACGGGAGAATGCCAGGAAGCCAAGTGTGAGCCAAGAGCCCATAGTGCCAAGAGGAGACAAGAGAGTGAACTTCTTTGTTTAGGGGGTTATATATGCCAAATCTTCAACCCCTTGCCATGGCCACACCCATTCTGGCCAATGATCTCTGTTCCCAGGGGTGACTGACAGGCAAGTACCTTCTCTATGTCACCCCAAATTTCCTGGGCATGCCTCTATCTTCCCTTTGTTACCCGCCCCCCCACCCCAGTGTTTTGCAGGGAACATGCCTATAAAGTCTGAATGTCCCTTTTCTGTTATTAATAATTAGTTAATTACAATGATATTATTTTTTGTTAAAAAGTTTTAATCTCAGATCGTCTTCTGTGGTTACTTTAGGTGTCAGAGTTTGTAGGGTCACCACAGAGGGCTCCCCTGAGCTTGTCAGGTTTATATGTGGCCCCTTTTCATCCATATCTGTAAAATTAGGATAATGATGATTCCTACAACACAGTTGTGGTGACACTTAAATGAAATATTGCATCTGATGATGTGGCATATGACAAAAATCCAATAAATGTCACCTATCATTATTACAACTTCAGGGGAACAGAATAACATTTTTCTAGTTGCTATACGTTTTCTAGTTGTTCTATGCATAGACTGCTTTTATTCAGGAAAAAAATAACCTTCAAGAAGTGCTTTTATTTCCCAAGGGGCTATTAGACTGTCTAGTCCTATTATAAAGATTTTTGCTTTCAGCCCAATGGACATGCTCAGAAATGGAATGGACTCTGGGGCAAGGAGGCTATTGGTTTAATGACATCAGGTACATAACTCCCACTTTAGGCAAGTCTGAAAATGCCCTCTGCCTGCCTGAACCCAAAACAAGTCAAAATCCCACGTTACACAGTCAAAAAATGATTTCTGGGCTCCTGGGTCTGTTTTCATTAATTCTTTATCAATTATGTATTGAGTATTTATTGAGTTCTATATGTGAAGTGTTGTAGGCCAGCTGCTTTGGGACTGCATGAAAACATATAAGACGCAGTCTGGTGACCCCCAGGAGCATATGTGTAGTAGAAAAATATTACACGAAAAATTAACCACAATAAAAGTAGGTGTGAAACCACTGCCTGGGTCATGGGAGCTCAAGGCATTCCCTCATTTTCCACAAAAATGTTAGAATTTTGCTGGATAATTATGCACTGAAGAAAAAGGCCTTTAAGAAGGAGCAAATAGTGTAATGGAAGGTGTTAAAAGATTCTAAACGTGATTGCTGTCATTAATAATAAATAATTTACATTTATACTATGTGCTAGGTGATATATCAGATCAAATGGAGGCTAGAGAGCATGGTCTGGTCAGTTCTGGGGATTCAGCACCTCACAACTCGATGATGGAGGTACGGAAGGTACTGTTCTGTCCAGCTTACAGGAGACTTAAGTGACTGAACCAAGAGCACTTGGGGGCACTGGTTTCAGAGCAGGAACTCATATCTGAATCTCTCTTGGCTGACTTCCAAAGCACTTACTTTCATTCTTAAATCCAGGTCGTTACCCTGCGGCTCTGAAACACCTCCTGTCGCTGATTTTAGAGCGGAAGGCAGAGCGTCCTGTCCAGAGAGCACTAGAATAGGCTGCAACAAGTAACAGCAAGCCCAGTGTGCTTGGGCTACGTGAACTGCGAGCAAATTGCAGAAATGCTCATGGTATGTCTGTGCTAATATTCACGAGAGGAGTTATAGGGGTGGATCTAAAGGGCTTGGGGCGCCCAAGAACCTGAGCATTCAGAAGTCACAGGTCACAGAGTTTCAGAAGTGGGAGACGCTTTGAGATCATCTGACTTCTTTGTTTTATCAATGAGGAAATTAAGGCTCCGAGAGGAAACTAAGGCTAAGGTCATTTGGAGAGTGGAATGGGGAAGGGCTTGGTCCACTTTATTAGTCAGGGTTCTCCAGAGAATCAGAACCAATAGGATGCAAATACATAGATATAGATATATATGAACTCTATATATGTATAAATTTATAAATCTCCATATGCAGAGATATTTTTATATTTTATGGGAGGTTTATATATTTATAAATAAAATAAATATATATTCTATAAGGAGATTTATTTGTGAGGTGGAATTGGCTCACACGATTATGGAGGCTGGGCATTCTGTGATCTGCCATCTGTGAGCTAGGGACCTGCGGAAGCCAGTGGTGTAATTCAGTCCGAGTCTGAGTCCAGAGTTCTGAGAACCAGGGAAGCCAATGGTGCAAATCCCCATGCAAAGGCCAGAGAACATGAGATGAGATGTCTCAGCTCAAGCAATGAGGCAGGGAGGAAGAAAAGGTCAAATACTTCCTTCCTCTGCCTTTTGTACTATTCGGGCCCTCTACAGGTTGGTTGATGTCAACTCCCATTGGCGAGGGCAATCTACTCTACCGAGTCCACCAATTTAAATGCTAAACTCATTCAGAAATACCCTTAAAAACATACTCAGAAATGATGATGTTTAATTTGGGCACCCCACCCCGACTGGTGGCCCTTCAAGTTGACACATAAAATTGACCATCACAGCACTTCTTAGGGAGAATGAAGACTGGGTTCAATTCTGTTAGAAAAAGCATTATAAGTGGCAATAGATAAGGTGGAAAAATGTGGTGAGTCCAGGACAGAAAAGAGTGAACTGAGAATGGCCTTCTGTATCCGGAGGGGAAGTTGGCCCTATGAACAAATCCTGGAACATTTTCCAGAGCTGGGGTACAAATGTGAAACTATAAAGTGTCCTTCCTTCCCTCTGAAACATTGCATTCATTCACTGTTACCACGTTAACTTTTGCCATGTTCTTCTCCAGAGGAGGAAGTAGGAAAAGGTAAGTGGCCTTGAATATGTCTGAATTTTCAACCCCGAGTAACTGAGAAGTCATCAAGTCTTATTAGATTTAAATGAAATTGATTGAATTAAGTATTCTACATAAAACAAATTGAGAGTTCAGAGTCATGCATTCAAATTTAGCTTTAGAAAATAAAGTTATAGTTCAGTAACACCTGAGACTATCATGGTCAAGTTTCTGTTTGTAAAATTTTAGGTGAAAAAAAAAAAAGATCCTGAGGCTTAAAACAAACTTTCAAAACTGCTGATGTATTTCACAGAGAAGTTTGAAAATTCCTTTTCCATTCCTACAGAGAAATTCAGGGATTTGCCCAAGGTCACAACAAATAACAGGAGCTAGAGCAAAAACATGACCCAGGGATAATTCTACACTTGACTTCTAGAATTTGCACAAAGCAGAGGAATACCAGGTGCTACTAGGTGTTGAGTGGGAGAGAACCCTTTTATAAGCATACCCTCCTCTTTTGTGTTGAGGTACCTTGGGGCAGATATTCCTGGCTCTGCCCAGGGTGATCTGAAGCCCCTTTTGGTTGTGCCTATGTAAATTGCAGAGATGATCATAGTCCTGGGGGAAGAACAGAACAGGGATGAAGGCTGCCTTCCCCCAAGTCCTAAAGAGAAGGTGTATTTGTTTGCATAAAAATCCCAGAGGCTTTGAGGAAGCAAGGAACTGAAGAACTTTGGTATTTGAAATTTAATTACTTGTATTCTAAATGACCAAAAGATCTGTTGGCAAGAAGAGACATCAAGTTTCCCAAGGAGAAGCTCATGAAAAGGGATGGGGTGACTTTGGTACAACACAAAGCCTTCTAGTGCTAGGCAAGGAGGGCTGGTTTAGATTATACAGATCCGGTTGGATAACAGGCTTGGGAGTACGCAGCATAAATTTAGAGTATAATTCCACACATTATTTGCATGACTTCTTATTTTTTTAAAATATATTTGTATAAAAGGCATTCCACTGAAAGAATCACAAAATATTCTCCTTGCTTTCTCAATTTGATTTTAGCCTTTAGATCTAAAAGTATTCCTGATACATTCTTGCCTTTAGATCTAAAAGTATTACTGATACATTCTTTAAAAAAATGAAACAATAGGTGTATGAAAGTTGAAATAGTCAGTAGAGTTACTTTAAAATGTGCAGGCATTTAGATTTTTTAAAAATAAATCTCTCTGCTTGTTAAGTATTTCCCTAATTATTTTCACACACAATAGTAATTTCATCAGCAGTGTTCATGGTGACAATAGAGGAATATAATTAGAGCTGAATGGGTGAATTTTTAAGCAAATTTCCTTTTCCTACAGTGATATCAAAAGTTAAAAAATTGAAAATTTTAATAAAACATTTCAAAGGCTGAAACCAATTCCTCAAATCAGGAAACAAAAGACTCTCAGGTTATTTCTTCTTCCAGAATTGTGCCCAAAGAAAGAGGTTGAGAAGGTAGTAAAATGCTGTCGCCATGTAGCATAGTACTGAAGGTTTCCCCAGTGTGCAGACAATGTGTTTTAAAGGAGAGAGAAATCAGCAGGTCTCTGACTTTTCTTGGAACTAAACTAAACAGATTTGTAAACCAGTTACACTCAGCTACTTCAGGTGCATGAAGATTGCTCTCAGGTTTTATTGAATTGCTGGTTAATACACAGGAACTAAATTAGGTCTATAATTTCAGATGCCCTTTTTTAATGATTCATTTTTCTGTCAATAAAATTGACAACAGAGACCAGCACAGTTCCTTTGCCACCTCTGGGCTGCCTTGTTAAGTCATGTCACACAGATGAGTGTTGCCAGATACAGGCTATCACCCTCTACCGCCGTTTTCATGGAAATAAGATTAGAGCAATGTAGTCTGCACAAACCCAGGGAGGTTTTCACAGATGTGAGGGAGGGCATCAATCACTCACCAGCAAGTCTCACATGGGACGTTTTCATTGATAGGTCAGACATCCTGTATTAAAAGATGAAGTCAGTCGCTTTTCTGGTAAAAAGCCATCTCCCTTGACACGGGGTTCCTTATACTGACCTCAAGAACCTCCTAAAAGATTCAGATAGCTTATCTCCTTCCATTCCTGAAACTAGAGAAGAATCTCTAAGATAAAATGGGGAAGATGGATTTAATCGTGAGTTGAAGTCACATAAAGAATTTGCAAAATGTGTTCATCACAAGGAAAAGACTCTATTATTCTCTTTACAATCCTTTCAAAAGAAAAGGAAATGGATAACTCTCAGCTTCATTCTGCCATTTCTCCTCATGGAGGCCAATCTTGTCATGTATTGTTTAATGTACCCAGATAGACTGTACTCATGAGTATTTTTGCATTTAGAGACAGACAGCAAAGGGACAGATATATATGTTAGCCAAAGGAGTCACATAGTGATATGCTGATAAAAGCCACCTTTGTGATCATCCGTGTCGCATACACACCTGCTCCACTTTCAAAAGAGAAAAATGAAGAGACCCAGAGAAAATTATGAGAGGTCAAGTGCAAATGTAACAATTTATATTACCAAGATATAAATTATGAATCCATTTGAAATACTATTAAATTTTTAAATTTTTATTAATTTAAATAATTATTACGTTAAAAAACACAAGAATACATTCTAAAACTGATGTTAGCTGTTCAAGAAAAAAATAAAAGTAACTTTTAAATATATGATAAGATGCTCATTCTCATTCAAAGTAAGAGAAATAAAAAGTAAAATAATTGAGATAATTGGCAATAATTTCGTTAATCTTAAATAATATGTTCATTGACCAGAGTATGAGAAACCCAGCATTCTCATCTTTCGGTGTTAATATAAGTTGGTAGAGAGCAATTTGGTCATATCCATCAAAATTATAGCCCTGGCCAGTATGGCTCAGTGGTTAGAGTGTCAGCCTGTGGACCAGAGAGTCCCGGGTTCGGTTCCCACTAAGGGCACGTACCTCGATTGTAGTTTGTCCCCGGCCCGGTTGGGGTCGTGTGGGTGGCATCCAGTCAAAGTGTCTCTCTCACATCGATGTTTCTCTCTCTCTTCCTCTCTCCCTCCTGCTCTATCTGAAGATAAATGCGAAAAAGTCCTCAGATGAGGATAAAAAATAAAATAACAAAAAATAAAAAATTATAGATGCACCACATTGGTTCACCCAATAAATTCCAATTTTAGGAAGTTACTCTACTGATATACTCCCACTCATGAAAAATTCTGTTGAACAAAGTTATTAATTGAAGCACTGTTGGTAATATCAAAAAAAATGTTTTAATGGAACTGATTTAAATGGGCATCAGTAGAGAGCTATTAAATATGTATCTAACTTATAAATTTGTACAATAAAATATTATATGTCATCTAAAAAGGATAAGGCAGAAAACTACATAAAGGTTTATATGGTATAAGTTTAGTTATAAAACCAAAATGCAAATGATGTGCAAAATATAACTCTATTTGCACATATAAGGTTATTAGTACATGGATTAGCTCTAGGGGGAAACCAACATAAGTGGTTACATATGGGTATAAAAATGGAGAAGCTTTTTAATTTATATCACACACAGATGCTACCCAGAGGGAAAAAGATAACTATTAAAATAAAGAGAAAAGGAACATAAATATAATTCTCCATGTACAGTCAATTCAACATGATGAGTAAAGTGTTTACTGTGTGAAAGGCAATCAGGCTTTATTGGTAATTATTCCCTCTGTTTTTATAGGATTTTAGAGTTTGAAAGCATTTTCCAGAGTTGGTGCCAAGAGATCTATATTCCAAAACTTGGACCCGTGCTGACTCATTGCCTAACTGTGAGGAAGTTGTTTCATCTTTTTATAGTTCTTTATCTTCCTCCTTGTGCAGTGACTATAAGACTCCTATCCTCTTTTCATAGCAAACGTAATGATGAAAAATAAACCACAGAATTTAATGGTTTTACTAGCACATGTGCTCCACAGTTCTAAACATTGTTTCCTAGGATACTTAGGGAAAGAGCAGAATATTTTAATGTTTATCCTTTTAATTCAAGGAATTGTTTTCTTACACCATTTCTTTCTCTTGTGCTTTCTCTGATTTGAGTTAATATGTTTTAGCTACTTCTGTTCTCATTTGAGTTTTTGTTGACTGGCTTCAAAAACAGCATTTATTTAGCTCCTACTGCCAATGCAGTGAGCTAGTCAGCCTTTTAACTGTTGCCAATCTACTCCACAGCTCCTCTGCGCCTGCCTAGCCACTCTGTGAGTTACCCTGAGCACTGTCTTCTTACAGGTCCACCATATTTTCCTTTTGCATTCCCACCAAGCCAGGTTCTTGCTCAGACTGTTAGTTCTGCTGAAGCTTAGACCTGCTGTCAGCTCTGATTACATCCTGTTTCTCACTACAAGCATATTGTGGAATGTGCTTCTATAATGAAATTTAGTCTGCAGTAGACCATGTGCTAAAGGTCAAACTAAGATAACGATTGGTTTCCCTTTAGATTTTAAATTGATATTCTAGTTCATGAATTTCCTTTTTTATATTGGTTGTAGGATGGCATAATCTTGGTGGAGAAGAGTTGCTCCACTTTTTTTTTTTTTTTTTTTTTTTTTGTGGTGACTTTATTTGGAATGAGTTGGATTCTGGGGGTCTGATATCCTTATTGCTCTAAAAGCAGGCAATCAAGGTCATTGTATCTCTTTGTCAGAGCTTCCTCTGATACCTCTTCCCTTAATCATTTATGTCATCCCTTTCCCCTGGTTCATATATAGGGTTCTATTCTTGGGTTTTTCCTTCCTATGCTTCTATAACAGGAGAATGGGGCAGCTTTTCAGGATATTGATTTACAAAACATAACCAAGACCCCAGTGACTTCTCAGAGATTATAATAAAGAAGGCTCTCAATTAACAGGCCTTTATTAAGTCACACATTATGTAGCCTCAAATAGCATATAGCATAGTTAGGGAGAAGAGACATGGGCTCATGAGTCGGCTATGGAAAGCAGTAAGTAGTGAATACCAGATAAACAATACGTAAATTGAAATATCTTGGAAGCGCATAATCAGATAGCAGTCACCTCCAGCTGGAATAGGCATGGAAGACTTCCTGGGCAATAGCAGTTGAGTTTTCAAGGAGAGGAAGGATTGAGTCCACTGAAGTGAGGGAATAGACATGACCAATGGCAGAGCAGACATAAATCAAAGAGTAAAATTCATAACAAAGTGTAAAATCAGTTTGGGGTGCAGTGAGCACACATACTGACTGGAGGTGCTTTGGAACGTAGGTCGGAGGGCTTGCTGTATCCAGAGACACCTTTTGGGAACTGCTCAGCTCACAGCCTTCTTTCTGCTCAGGGAAGAAGCATCAGTGCCACTTCTTACCACCACTTTTTTCTTTTTTTAATTGTATGGATGGAGAGCCACTGGTTAAACTGGATTTGGGCAAGTGACTCCAAAGTCACTCAATCAATTATCACTCTGGTGTCTCGGCATGACAGTCCCTGCCAAGATAAACAGCTTAGCTAAATTATTTATTCCAGCTACCTTTGGGATTGATTTAGTAATCCATTTAGTAAGCAAAGATAACATGACAGGGAGACCATATAGGACAATGACCCTTCTTAAACTCCCCTTATATCTCAGGTCTCTTTTCCTTGCATCCACAAAAAGCCAAGGATTCCAGGCTTACTATATGAGATAGGAGGATAGGGTTATGGGCAGGCCCTTGGGTGTTAGCACTTACCCATGGCTTGGGAAGCTGTAGAAATAGCCATAATGCCTCAGCTCCCCCAGATAAAATGTGAAAGTGGGCTAACATGGGGGGAAGATGACGACAGCACAGAGGCCTTGGTGTCTTTCAACATGTGAGACTTCTTTCCAAGTTTACAAGTTACAGGATTTAATCTGTACATAGGTAGTGTCAGCTGAGATACAAACTGATCTCCATCTTCACTTCAAGAGACAGTATAGCATCAGGGTGGAGACACCAAACATCTGGCACCATGTGTTTGGAAATGAACCCCAAGTTTCCCCCCTATTAGGTATTTCATGTAGAGCAATTACTTTCTCAGTTTCCACACCTAAAAACAATGAGAATGATGATAATGGTCATTTCTATCTCATTGGATTGTTACAAGAATTAAATAAAACACTTAGAAAGAGCATGGCACATAATAAGAGCTATATAAACATGGTTAAATGAGCACACCATCTTTTTACTTCCAAAGATTCTATGCAAGTACAGGGGTTACTGTGTGTCACACAGATTTGTTCCCCAGCCCAGGCCCCTATGGACTTATATAAAACACTAACAGTCATTTTCATGATTCATGTATGATATGACGGTAGAGGGAGCTCTGTTTGGGTACTCTGCTAACAGAATATCATAAAAAGAAAAAACTTTTTTTTTTCAGGACTCTAGAATTTCTTTCTTCCCACAACACTGAGCAGCAGTGAGAGAAAACTGTGGGACCTCATGTCGAGGTTGTGAGTGCCACTGAGGGACAGCAGCTCTAGGTAGTCCCAGCATCCCCTGCTCCTTCTCTGTGTACAAATACTGGTGATTGTACCACACATACAGGGGACCAGTTCTTTCTTCATGAGGAGAGGGTAATGCAGAGGTTACATGAGGGAGGCCTTTTAAAGTTCCCTGTTATTATTATTTTTAAATTTTATTTTATTGTTGAAAGTATTATAGATGTTCCCCATTTTCCCCAATTTGCCCCCCTCCACCCACCTCCCACCCCACCCCAGGCCTCACCTATCTGTTGTCTCTGTCCATGGCCTATGCACATACATTCTTTGATTAATCTCGTCCCTCCTTCCCTCTGAGATCTGCCAGTCTGTTCCCTGCTTCCATGTCTGTGGATCTATTTTGTTCATCGGTTTATTTTGTTCCTTAGATTCCACATGGAAGTGAGATCATGTGATGTTCGTCTTTCTCTGACTGGCTTATTTCACTTACATGATCATCTCTAGGCCCATCCCTGTTAGAAATTCTCTAAAACAGAACAGGAAACAAGAGCAATACCTGAACTGCCTGGCTCGGCGAGCTGCCGATCACTGCCCAGCCCCGGCTTTGTCCTCGCCCCAGGGTGGGAGACCCAAGCAGGACCCTGGGAGCCCTGCAGCTCTGAAATGGAGAAAAGTTTCTTTCACGGCAACTCTGGGAAGATAGAGAACTAGAGAGCAGAAGAAGCCAGCGATCAGTTCTCCAATGATAACAGGGTGACAAAATCTTAACAGATCTGTTTTTATTCATACCTGGTTTCCAGTCTCATTGAACACATTTGAGTCACACAGAAGTGCGTCGTTCTTCCCAGGCCCCCAGTGGGAGTCTTTTCTGATTTTAGGTCCATTTTGCCTTCTTTTGTCCCCACAAACTGACATCTAGCAAAGCCTTACTTCTTGAGAATACGCCCCAGCTGTGCTCTCTAAACACCCAGTCTCGGTCTTGACATTGCTAATCAAAGCAAGATCTTTATTTCCAAGAATCTGCTCTATCTTAAAAACCTCTTCTGGTTTCAATGGTTCACAATCTATTCAAAACACTTGAAAAGACTTCGTCTCCCCAAGCACTGCTTTGTCACAATATTTTCTTTTTTTAGACTCCTACAGTTGTTCTTCATTGCTCCCTGAATCCCATTCAAACCTAGGAGGATGGGCTTTATTGCCTCCCAGGTCTGGACCTCTCACCCTCCCACATCTGATATTGACCCTGATGCCATGTTTCCTGTTACTTTACCATTCTGCTGCCATCAGAGCGTTGTATTTGTAATGCTCTTTCTCATCCTCGTTGCTCATGCTACATCTTCCATTTGAATAAGCATGCCCTGCTTCTTACCCAACCATGTCTTTAAAAATCTTCAGGATGATGGCTTTCACTCGAAACTTGCTTATCAGTTTTCCAAAACAGTAAATCACTATTCTTTTCCCTTCTCAATTTCTGAGAACTCTACCGTTATAAACATAGAGAATAATGAAGTAGAAGATGATGACATCTTCGATGAATTAAATAATAATCACAGCTTACATGAGGGCAAAAGTTTTGCATAGCAATTTCACACCATGCATACACACACACACACACACACACACACACACCTTATATTGTTGTTGTTGTCGATTAGCAGAAACTATGTCCTGAACGCTTGTTTTCCTCGAACATTCCTATATTTCATTTAGTGCTTCATATACATGGGGTGAAAAAAAGGGTAGAGGGATAAACTGAGTTTTCATTGCATAATTTTAGAAAATCATTTCCTCCTGAGACCTCTGGTTTTCTCAATTTAGAAGATGGGATGATAAATAGCTTGCTACTCCCTTCCTTCTACAAGAGAGCTTTGAGGATTAATTATAGGATTTGAAAAGGACTCATTTTATAATCACCCAAGAAGAAGTGAAATTCAAGAGAACAATGGCCCAAAAGGGGCACCCAGAGCAGCATATCCTCCTGTCTCCTTCCTATGTCCAGCCCAGCTTTAAGTTTATGAAGCAGGCACAGCAAAAGAGAAAAATATCCCAGAACCTTGAGGTCTTTATCCTAAACATCAAGACACACTGGCTACTCATCACATTGACCAGCAATTTTGGCAGAAATACCTTTCAATGGTATATAACTAACTGTGCACATAATTCAGGCCCCTGAGGCAACTTCCAAATAAATGTTCATCATTCCACAGGCATTAAAACCTGCTACCTTGGGGAGGAAAGCTCTCAGAAAAGATAATCTTGGTATTTGCATTACTAAATCAGCACTCTGAAATAAAAACGTTTACTCTATTTTGGTATTTGAGCAATGTTAATATTCTGGGTATTGGTTTTTGTTGTGTGAACTACTGATTCCTTCCTCTTGATTCTGCAAAACACTTACCATGCAGCGCCATGCGCTGCCCCTTTTGAAGAGCAGATCAACCTTGCAGAGCTGCCAATTATCACCACTCCTGGCTCTTTTACAGCACTCTGCCCTTTTGTGCTTTATGCTTTTTCAGAAACTACTATTTTTTTTAGGGCAATGTAACTAGACCCAAGGTATATTTAAATAGCCATAATGAGGGGGAAAGTGAACAAACCTAGTACAGGAAAAAGGAAGAAAGAGGACAAGGTAATCAACATAAAATGAGCATAGACATGGTAGTTGATGTGATGCTAGGTATTTTACTTTAAATTATTTATACAGCAAGCATTTTGAAAATTTTGAAAGAGTGGCACAATAAACACTCATATACTTTTCACTTATATTCACTGATATTCAACATTTGCCCCATTTGCATGCTATATATGTGTATGTGTGTGTATATATATATATATATATATACACACACATACACATATATATTAGATTAAATATAGATATATACAATAAAGATATATAGAGATATGCATATGTGTAAATATATGTGTATATATAACAAGAAAGAGACTCTTATATTTATGTGTATGTAAGGAGATAGACACACATATATACACATTAAATGTGTGTGTATATGTATATATATGTGAGTGTGGCATATGTATGGTACATTTTAAAGTAAGTTGTAGATATCATGACACTTCCCCTGTAAAGAGTTCAGAGTACATATCCGCTAACCAAGGATGCTCTTCCACAGAATAGCCATACCATTATCACTCTCGTTAACGATTAAGTTTGGTCTCTTGGCTATATCTCTCGTAAAAACATTCAATTGCAAATATTTAATATATTTTATTCAAATGATATTGCCAAAATGTTCCCCTAAACAGGGCTCATTCTGGAAACAACCAGCTTTCCCAACCAGCCTTTTCTTTCATGCTGTCCGACTCCAGGGGTCAGACTGTGGAGCTTCCATCTCATTTCACACATGATGTTTTACTGCTTTGAAGTTGAGACCAACAATGTGGATGTCTATATTCTTTTTCGGAATGGAAGAGAATACAAAAGTTTCCCAGTAGGCTACTCTGTCAGCGTGTTACAGGACAGTCAACACAACTTGTGAAAAGGGGCAGAGTCCCTGATTGTGTCTGCACTGCCCTGAAAGATGCCACTTGGAGTTGACTCCACTTTGTTTCTTGTGGCCTGTCAATACCCCTGCCCACCTCCCCTTCCCTCCCAGATCTCATATCTATTTTTTCCAACCACCTAATTTTGAAAGTTTTCTCCTGTGGACAGGGCTGTGCCAGAGTTCATAAAATCTCACCACTGCTGTGCCTCTTTGCTGACCCCATCTCAAGAGAAATAACTCAGACAACAATTGTTCCTAAGAGGAAAAACAAGAAAAGCCATGGAGAATTAAGTTAAATTTAAGTCTTTTGAAGATCTTTTCTCCCCAGCCAGGATCAAGGTGAATTGTGTCTCCCTTCAGCACTCTCTCCTCTTCAAATCATTGTTACAATCTCTTGTTGGGCAGACCTGTTCCCTTTTTATCTACTTCTAGCTTCCACAAGTTATATGGACTATAAGGAAATGTCAGAAAGACAGTGGTGACAAAGTCTAGGGTAAGCCAGAGAGATGACTTTGAAAGATTGGAGGGAACATGTAGGAAAATGTCAGTAGTTTTTTGAAGGATAATTTCAGGAAAGAAAGGAAGAATGGGCAGAGGTGACATACATCTGGAGAGATGCTGGTTTGCCATTGTAATGGAATCCAAATAGTTCAGGTACCAATAGACAAGTCATTTTTTGTTCTTAAGGATGGTTGTAGCTTCCTAAGAGTAGAAAATATAACAGATTGTGGGCATTTTTTCACAAATTTCAAAGGAATTTGTTAGTCTGATAAAAAGATTCATTTCTTTTACTATATTTAATTATCAAATTATGATTGCTATGAAATAATAAATAATGGTTTTCAATTGTTTAATAGATGGTATGAGCTAAATGTTATTTAAGATATTAGACCTCAGTCCTTGAGTTTTGGCTAAGAAAGAAATCAGAGCCAAGACTCCAATACAAGCAAAAGTTTATTTAGAAAGTCACAGAGGTAGAAGAAGAGAGCTGAAAGAAGTGAGCCAGCTGGGCTGCATGGGCTCAGGAAACAAGTTACAGAGGCTAAAGAAGGGCCCTTGGAGCTTAGGAGAAAGAAAGCAAAGGTATGCACCTTGAGGGGAAAAGGGGGAGGAAAGGTGTGGGCATGCTCAAGAAAGAGAGAGAGTGCACTGGGTCTTTCTCTTAAGGGGGTTTTATCTGGAGGTCTCAGGGGAGGATCTCAATAAAATATTCATGAGATTTCCAGATGTGTTCTTTCAAGGCCATGATCTCCACTGATTGATTGGCACCTGGGTAGGAGATCATTAGTCATGGCAGCTGGTCATGATGTCAGCCATGGTATTGTACTGCCTGGCCTTGCTGCTTTTCTGGGCCTAAAGCTGAAACAGAGTTGAGGCCTAGATGTTATTTCTAGTTTGACCAAAACTGTCTCTGTGGTCAACAGACCTGAGGATTTGTTCCTAAGATTATTTGATGCAGGTCAGACCCTCACTGTCTTGAGGGCTTAATGCTTAAGGAAGTGGTCATGCAAGGGCTTGTATGGAAGTCATATGAGGCTTTTCTCTGCCCCCCTCATTTCTCCACTAAGAGGGTCTACCACATGACTAGTGACACGCTAGAGAAGAAAAGGTCAGGGAAGGGCCTGAATAGCATGCCCAGCAATATGCTAGGGAAGAAAAGGTCACCCTGGGGCAAGGTTCCACCCTACAATCCTTGTCTTCCCAGTTTTGCCCCTTGCTAGGCACCTGGGGCTTTCCACCCTGGTGACCTTCTGTACCTGGCCTATCATCCCTGCTCTGTTCATGTCTGTCTAACTGCCTGCTCTATCACTACCCATTTTATAGATGAGGAAACTAAAACTTAAAGAAATAAAACAATTTCCAGCTTTCCTATATTACATAATTAGTAAGTGGTGGAACCATGCAAACCTCCACAACCTACTCCAGATACTGTACTCTGAACCTGAATTAGCCAATACAGGAAGACTCCTGAAGAAAAACTTGGGTCCATGGGGTTCAAGGGTGACACAATCTTAACATCCTACCTATGGCTCTACCAAATCCTCCAACATCAACTTCTAGTTAATATCATCAGTAACACTTTTAAGCAAACCAAATAAAAATGTACAAAAATAGATCACTGAGAGAAGGTAGTGGAGTTTTACTGGTCCTGGAAGCTAGAAAGCTATCCAGCTGTTCTGCTATTCTGAATGCATTAGACAAAAGAGACTCGCATGCCTGCAGGGTGGGGGAAAAGAATGACTAAAGGTAGTTTGCTGGAGAGAGAAAGAGAGAGAGTGAGACAGAGAGAGACAGAGAGAGAAGAGAGCAGCCCGAACTTGCCTGAGGGTGAGAATGTTCGCTTTGAGGAGGTCTCATTAGCACTGAAGTAGAAAGAGAATGGGGAGTTCTCAGGAAAACCAAGCTGCCTCTGTCTCCCTAGATGGAAAGATATGGGGGACTACTTGGCGCTTTCCACAGGTAGCAAAGATCCTGGCATTATAATTGGAGCATTAAAGCGGAAATGCAAATGGAGCTCTTAATTGTTTCCAGATTCCTACTTCATTTAAACCTCCTTGGGTCAGTAAACACCAGCAACACTTTCCAATCAAACATTTCACTCTTGTGTTTGCTCACGGTCAACCACTTGTCTTTCATATTTCAGCCAGATCAATGTTCAGAGATGGGATCTTGGAGAATCAAGGCCTGTCACCTTGCATTTATTCCTCTGCCTGCCCCAACACAGAACAACACTGCACTGCTCAGGATCCCTGCTGCAGGTAAATTAGCGAATGTCCAGGATAATGAAGATTAAAATTGTGCATGTACAATTGTCATGAATAATGAACACACGAGCTATTCGTTACTCCAAACATAGGTATTAAAGCTTATCTGCTATGAAACCTGTGCCATTTTTCTAGATGATAGTTCAATTTAAAAGGATGCTCTTTTTAAAAAAAATGACCTACCAGCTTTAAATAAGATTTTTAAATTATTTGCATATTTCAAAATAGTAACTGTTTATTTAGGATCCCATTTTGCATAGTGACTCATTACCTGCCAGGTCATTCTGAACATTCCACAAAAGGATTTCAACTAGGACAAGATTTTTTTTTTCAACCTAGCTAATAATGGTCCTTTCTTCTTTAAAAAAAAAAAAATGTTTCAGAAAACTACAGGCATATTAGAAAAAAAAAATAGACCTGAATTATGGAGTCCTACCCACCCATCAGACCTCTTGAGTCCTCCTGCCTCTGTCATTGACCCGATCCAACGGAGCAACCCACCTATGTGCTTCCCTCAGACTGCCTCCACGGTCAGCTCACTTGTCCATTTAACCCTCCCTAACTCAGATATCTGGATCCATGATGAATCTTTCTTTGAGGATGTGTGGTTTACGAGCTCGATCAGTCAATCTGTGTTAAGGAATTCCAGCATAACTACACCTAAGTAAGACTTTCATGTTTTTACCTGGGCCGTCCTAGTAACGGTGTCTGTACTCCAGTGTCTGTCTGCACAACAGAGATTGTTGGCTCTCTAACTGTCCTCTTGATATTTATGGACTCTGCGACCCCCTCAGGTTTCACGGCTCCAGGGCACCCTCTGTGCTCACCTCAAGCCCTCCCTGCGGCCTCTTCAGCTGTTTATTTATTGTGCAAACTGTAAATTTGTTATGACATGTCCCTTGGCACTTTCACCGGATGAGCTTCTTTACTAGAACACATTTTAAACTAATCTGCTCTCTGTGGTGGCTAGTAGGAAATCTTATTATTCCTAGAGACAGAGCCACAAAGGAGAAAGCAAGCAAGAAAGAAAAAGCTCAAGTGACTCATTTCTAAACAAAATCCTAAAATAAGCATGCTTTCCAAATGTGCATAAAATTTCTTCTGCATCTGTATGTCCAGCACGCAGCAGTGGGCTGTATGTTCCGCTTATCTCTGGTGTAGTGAGGCATAATAAAATTGCCTGCAGAACTTGCCCCACCCTCCAATAATATTGACAGTGCCAGTGTGGTGCTCATGGCAGGAGTCCTTGTGCAGAAGGAGACAGACTGTCTACAGAGGGCAAACTGGAGGGCCTGCCTCTTTGACACTGCGTTGGCCATCTGCAAATGCAGGGCTTAGTGTGGGGCTTCGGGGGTGAAGCTGAAGGAAACAAGGTGGCAGTTATTTTTATGAGATGCGTGGAGAAGTGAAACGTTTCCTAAAGAAGGTCTTTAGCTGAAAGGGACCATTTGGGAAGGATGTTTCTTCATCCCTGGTGTTGAATGAGAAATTCTTAAAGCAGACATTCATACTTAGGCTCTCTGGAAGCCCTGAGGGTTCATGGGGGAATTCTGCAATTGGATACAGAATCATATGATATGGATGGATGTGGAGTGTGTATGGGGTGAGGAGAATATTTCCAGAATAGGATTCTAAAACGTGATCAGAATCTCAAAGGATAGTTCAAGACTTCAAAATATTTATAAAATTCAATAAAAATTACAAACTTAAAGAGATCCAAAGACAGAGACATTCTGAATTACTGTACAGAGACTGTATACCTAGGCACTGTTTTATAAGGTAAGGTAAATGATGACCAAGGTAGATGAAAAACACTGCTATTATTATTATCATTATCATTATTATTATCATCATTATCATCATCATCATTGAACCTTCCCTTTCTTATGCACAAACCCAGTGAAAGTGGGGTGCTTCATGGAAGGCAGAGAAAGAAAACAGGATCAACAGTGCTCTGGGATCCCAGGGGTTCAACCATCTAAGCCTCTTTTTTCAACTCTAACATAAGGATTAGATCTGATATTTCAGGTGACCTTTCAACTTTAAACTTCTATAGTAAGGCCTTATTCTACATTATGATTTAAATGTTTATTCTCAAATGTACACTCAATACAAAACAACATTTTTAAATAAAATTTTTTTTAAAAAGCATACAAGCAATAAAACCCCAAGCTTTTGCATGTTCTAAAATCTCTCCAAAAATTAAGACCCTTTAATGTCAAAAACAACTTTGGAAAATGTAGTTTGGTAGAAAGCACTGCTTGTTTGTGATGTGGGGACAGTCATGGAAAAGAGCATTAAAGTTTGGAGGGCTGCCTAATTTACTGATAACTAAACACTAGCAGTGATTCTAAACTTAGCCTACATTATAATCACCTGGAGAGCTGGTTAGAATTAAGGTTTCTGGGCACCAGCCCCAGAATTTCTCCTTCAGTATGTTGTTGGTATAAAACCTGAGAACCTGTATTTCTAACATGCCCCTCCTAGAAGATGCCGATGTTCTTGGTCCAAGGAGGACAGTCTCCCTCCACCCTGCATGGCCTCTGCCCTACACCGCCTCCACACTGGAAGGTTGTCTGGACCCAGAAATAACCCAGTTGACTGTCTAGAGGCTTAGATCTTTTTTTTTTTTAATCTCTTAGAGCAGATAAATGATGTTTAGAAACTCATAATTCTCCTATAAAACCTTGTTCCCTACATCCAGATATAGATTCATTCTCTGATAACTTATCAGTTTCATTGACTTATTCTGACCTCTGGGTGGCAGCAACTCTAATCTCTCCCATTTTCCCAAAGAGAAAAATAAAGCCATGTGTACATTTAAAAAAAAAAAAAAAAAAAAAAAGGTTAATACGACTGAGCCTTAGATCTGACCAGGCAAATAGAGAAGGCCAACATTCAATGTCACGGCTTAGGAAGCATAAAATGAGTAGTGTCTAGGGACCCCCGAGAAACAGACAGCACGTGCTTGGTGTCATATATTTGTCCCCTGTTCATGACAACCCACTCAAAACAAATTGGGATTTTTTTTTTTTTTTTGGTTGTCGTCTTGGGCTTGAACTTAGTAGTTTGTTAGTAGTAATAATATTCTGTCATTCAGTTTCACAGAAAATGCTATTGCTTCTGAGAAGGAGGCAGAAGTGTAGCGCATGAGCAAGGAGGCTAAAGCAGAGGGCGCTCCAATTCTGCCGCGTCCTTGCTCTGGACCTTTCTGAGCACCCACGTGCATGGTGGGGTGAGAATTACATAGATTGCCACGAGTGCTTGAGGGGAAGCTGCAGTTTCCTTCCCTTCCAGTTTCCTGTGGATAGACCTTTATTCACCATGTGCTTCAGTCACTCACCTTCAAGATCCCAACACATATCAGAACTGCTTGGACGACACTTAAATGTAAACTTATGAACACTTAGAGGTTATAAACTCCATTTCTCCTACATATTATTTTTTAAATATGTTTTTATTGATTTTTTTAGAGAGAGAGGAAGGGGGAGAGAGAGATAGAAACATTGATGTGAGAGAGAAACATGGATCGGCTGCCTCCTGCATGCCCCCTCCTGGGGATGAGCCCCCAACCCTGGCATGTGCTCTGACTGGGAATCCAACCTGGACCCCTTAGTCCATGGGACGATGCTCAATCCACTGAGCCACACTGGCCGGGCTCTCCTACATATTATTAAATGAAAATCACAGTACTTATATTCTTAGACACACTGCTAAAAGTCTTAATAAAACACCTGGATTTTCAGTCAACAAGTATGGCTATATCACCTACCTAATTCTGCAGTATTTGTTGAGCTTACTATGTTTAACATATTATGCTAGACCCTATACTGCAGGGGTTCCCTGATCAGCAGCAGCAACATCACCTGGGAACTTATTAGAAATGTAGATGCTTGGGTCCCTCCACAGAACTACTGAATCAAAACCTCTGGGTCCCAGCAATCTGTGTTTTACCTAGCCCACCAGGTAATTCTGATAGTTGCTAAAGTTTGAAAACCACAGCTGTAGGAAAGTCAAGAAAGTAGTAAATAAGCTGGTTATAACGCAGTGAAGATCAGATGAGAGTGCAAACAGCTACCACACAAGGCAGATGCAGCAGCTGAGTGTGACAGACTTCGATGAGGTCCACGAAGGATGGAGGACTTCGTGTTGGCTTATTAATAGGAATTCAGGGAGAGGGTGCAGTAGCGTGAGGATCGTAAAATGCAGAGCAATGGGGAAGGGCAAAACAAGCTTCAGGAACAGCCTGAGCCAACTCTGGAGGGAGGTTAATGATTAATCCAGAGAGGCTCTGGGTGATGAACCAGGAGAAGCAGAAAGGTGCTACATTATGGGGAGTTTGGAACACTGTGCTAGAAATTTACTCCCAAGGTGGTGGGAAGCCACTTAGGTTTTGAGGAGGAATTTCCTCAAACCGACCTGTGTTTTAGAAAAGTAACTCTGGAAGCAAAGTGAGGGATTTGGAATGCAAGAGTTTAGAGGCAGATAATGATGTCTTATAGCTCTTCTATGAGTGACTCAGCTCTAATTTAAGATGGCCAATGTTGTTTAAAAACTGCAGCATTAAAAGAAGGATGGTGTGTTTTGTTTAAATGAGAAATGCTGGTGGTCTCCTCGCATTCTGATATGTGCCATGCATTGTTACAAACGCCAAATCATCAGATTAAATTAAGAAATGTTTATTTGAATGTGTTTTCTGGGCTACAAAGGAAATAAAAGTATTAAATAGGATGGCGTTTCTCTTCCAAAACTTTCCTGTTAAGCAAAAATATACCGTCAAGTCAGTGATCTTGTGCTTATGTGTCATCCTAATTTCCTCATTTCTGATAAGATGACCCAAGCTTCCCTGTTTATCAGTCCATCCGGCATGATTGTCAGTTCCTTCCACTGTTCATGAAGAAAATTCTAAAGGGGACCCATCTCATGAAGAATAGAAGAAACTGGCATCATGCCAGATGGACTCATATCAGAGCCCCATAAATGCTCATGAGAAGCAGATGTGGCCTATCATGAAATCAGAGAACAGAGAGTCAATATTTAGGGCAACTACTGAAAAGACAAGAGTCGGGTTGGAGTCCATAAGATCTGAGTGGCACGGATACACTCAGCTGTGTAACATTCACCAGCATCATCAGTTGTGAGAGACAAGCACTGAAAAGATCTATAACTAGGTTAATCCAAGGCTGGGATTTAACTGGGCAAGTGAAATAGGAGGACAAGCAGACTAGAACACTAAACTGGAATGACTGAAGTGATGGACCCTGGGGTCTAAGTTGGATGAGAAAGCAGTAAAGGTGGGAGGAGGTTGGTGGACAGAAAGAAGAATAAGGGAGGGACTGAAGCTGTTAATAAGGCTGAAGAACAGAAGCTGTGGACCTCATGGGATGAAAAGGCTGAAAAGTACAGAGAAGCATGATCAGAGAAGGGTCTTTGTGGGTGTGGGACAATAAGAATTAGGAGATGAGGTGCGGAAAGATGAAGGTCATTGGTTCTGAGAAGATAAAATTTTCAGTTGGTCAGGATGTTGCATGGGTAATCCGTGGGAACAAGAGAGTAACCCATAACGAAGATGAGGCTTCAGGAGGAGAACAAGGCTATAAGCCAGGTAAGGATGAGGGGCAGACCTAGGAATTTGGTAAAGGAGATGAGGAGATGTGGTGATTTTGTTGGATGTCCCAAGTCTCAAAAGAGTAAGGATTTTCACAGGAGAGAGAGGAGGACTCCTAGCTTGTAAGCAGTTTTAAGGAGGAGTATGCTGCCCAGTTCCTGGAGTTGGGGGATTGGGACATCTCCACTTGGGGGAAACAACGTCTTCAGGGTGAGTCAAGCACCAGCGACAGCGAGAATGTGGCGGGAATATTCATCAAAGAGGCTGAGGCATAGGGAGCTGTGGATATAGGATAAGAACGTGCACCAAAGCAAGTTTGGGGAGAAGGGTAAAGTTGGGTAATAGGAAGAAAAGCACAGAAGGACGGAGGAAAAGGAGCTTACATTTTCAACAGTCACTAAAGCAACAGGGGCAGAAGTCATTTGTTACATCTGTCCCCAGTAAATGGGGAGGGGATATGGTCAGGGAGCGAGGATAAAACTTCCATGGAAGAAATTAATCATGACCTGTGTTGACGGTACTTTCTAGGGAGTTGGGGAGGCTGTGGTCGAGTTGTCCCAAGAGAAGTGACATAAAAGGGAGGGGAAATCTCGAACAGGGACAAGGTACTTTTTTTTTTTTTTTTACCATCTGCACTGAAATAACCCTGAACCCAAAGGCATGTTAGCTGAATGCCTCCATAAGAAAAAGCTGAACCCCTCTCCATTCCCTCCTGGGGTTCACTGAGCTCAGAACATTTCTTCATATGAGTACTACAAGCCAGTTGGGTATAAAACAATGTAGATCACAGAGCAGCTTTGTAAACAGCAAAGGTTCTGAATCTTACAATATGTCCACAATGGTGTAAATATTTTAAAGTTTAGCTACCAGGGAATTAGTGTATTGAATACCGGTGGGGAAATACAGTATATTGTTGCAGCACCCCATAAAATTGCAAAGCAGCATCTCTTCATTTATTCTGCTGTAGTATTTTTTCGGGAAGATACTGGTTCTTTGTATACGCTCTGTCTTCCTTCTGCTGAAAACAATATCTCACAAACAGCAGACTTTCTGGGACAAGATAAGAGGATTTGGGAGTGTCCAAATGCAGCCAGTAGAGGGGGGCTCTTATCTGTTCAGATTCCCTTGCCTTCATTAACTATTAAATGCTAACCCTTTCCTATTTAACAAGAGGAGACTCGCTTTCCAAAGCTTGATGAGAAAGATGCGGAGGTCCATCAAGGCCATGTCTCTCACATTTCTGCCTTCTGGAAGATTTCAAAAACAAAACACATACACACCAAAAAATAAAATCCCTCACTGTCCTGACTATATTTGCCCTTCTTTTAACCTTGCACCTGGTAAGCTGAGTTTGATGTTCTCTGTAGAGCAGCAATTTTGTCTACAGCGATCACGGAAAATTGTGGAAACAGTCCTTGAAGCTACTTTGACTGCATGGGGTTGGAGAGTCCTCTTAGGCATAGTCTCTCTCTGCCCTGGGGGTGTTGACGGTGTTCCTGAGCTGTGCTCAGCCCACTTCCCCTGGCATTTCACTTCTTAGGTGAGCATCGTCCCCTCCTATGTCTTTGAAAATTGAACGGTTAATACAGTCTAAGTCTGATCACGGAGCATTCCATTCAGGAGCAAAGTTAGGCAATAATCATTCTGAGAAGTAAATCTTTAGGAAAGTGACAGCAAAGTATTCTTTTACTTTCAGATAATTTGGTTATAATTTCAATTTTTGAAAATTAAGTGTTGAGGCCTAGGGCTGACCTAATAATTTGTTGCCCCTTCAAAATGATGGTTTAAAAATATGTGTTCAACATGTATTAAGGGGAGAGGTTGGATGTTCCGTGGGGTAAAGCCAAGGACACTGCTCCTAGCTGTGCTGATCTGGTCTGAGTGAGTCAGTCCAGATCCCAGATGTTTTTAACAATCACTCTGCAAACATATGCCTTGTCCTTACCAAACTCACTGTCCTCAGAATCAGGTTGGATATTCCATTTTGTAACCTCAGCATGAGCCTTGGAAGACTCTACTCTCATCCCTGGAGTCTTATCAGAGTAATTCTTTCTGTTCCTCTCCCAAGAGCAATTCTGGTAAAACTGATTTCTTCTATAATACTTACATTCCCATTGATGTATTTGCACCCAGTGACATTTAGCTCTCCTCACAGATGGATGCCCTAGGCCATCCACACTTTGACTCAGCTCTGCTAATAACTAAAGTACCAAAATATACATAAATGACCGATTTTGATGCAATGGTAGCAACAGAATAGCAAGGCAGTATTGTTATATTATAACAAAGTAATGGCCAAGATTGGAAAAAAACTAGTGGAGAGTCTGGTAATTGTTAAAGTTTCTTTTCTGTTTAATTGTTAACGCTCAATTCCAATTTCTGAGGAAATCTGATAAATTTACCAGACAATTAACTGAGAGGAATGTTTTTGACATGTATTTTGATTTTAGTAGAACACTGGGCAAATTTTCTGCTGTATTGTTAGATAAGAATGCTAAGGATAAATAAAAACAAGAAAATAATTCATGAGCAATTTTATCTCTACCTTTTATTTTGGAAATTTTCAAGCACATGCAAAAATAAAATACTAGAACGACCCCCATGTGGCTGTCATTTAACTTTAACCATTTTCATCGCATGACTAATTTTGTTTCTTTTTCTTTATTTTATGACTAATTTTGCCTCATCAGTACCATTATCCCTGCTCCCCTCCCCGCACCACCACCAAAATTCAAAAACATCTCAAAAGGCTAAGAAGATATATTGATAATAACAAGATAAAGTTTCATCTGCATAAGTAGAAATGTCTATTTTTGAGGATTTTTAAATATATGCCTTCTTTAACATTTTGATTAATTTTAATTTTAAGAATGGAGAAGAAGCTGTTTTAAAGGACTTTCTGAGGAGAAGATCTGCGTGTTAGCTCCATATAAAGCAATTTTGTGTGAGAACTGCTAAACAGATAGACACCATCTACACCAATACAGAAATTGGTTTTCAGATCAAAGAAATCATGAACTTTTGCCTTGTGGGCCCCTAGCTGAGATACCATCTTTAACTCTGAACATGACATTTTAAGAAGGATAATATAAAAGTAAGCTACACGCTGGGAAGACACAGAAAAGGTGCAGAGTCTAAAAATCATACAGGGAGCAGATGAAGAAATTGGATATGTCTCGTTTGGGTTAAAAATAATTAAAAAGTTGAAGGTCAAGAAAATTGTCTCAGTAACTGCCTCAGGGTCCATGGAAAAGGGATTCGTTTTGCCGAATTAAAGATATGGTGTGTTTTTTTGTGACCCTTTGCAAGCTTCTACTGGTTAATTTGGTGATAAATTTTAGACTCTTTCTTGTCCTTTATTTCCATATACGTTTAATACCAGGCATACAAAATACTATCTGTCAGATGCTTATTGTTTTCTAAACGATAAAACAGACGCAACACAGATTTTTAAAATGCAGTCAATGTTGGGTATGGAATGAAAACTTTAGATATCCCTGGTAACTAATATCACAGGATTCTGCCAAGGCACAATGAGAAATATTTTTAATGTAAAATAGAAGAACTAGGTCCTGAGGACTTTGCTCTACAACTTGAACTTTCCAGAAGAGAGGGGTAGATTATTAAGGAGGAGAAAAAGGGAAATGTGTTTTATGACAACTGTGTTATTGTTGCCAGAGTCCCTCACAGACCTTGGCAGATAAACATGCTGGTTGAACATATATGAGCACCAATGCCAGTTGAACTGCCCTGAATTACGGAAAATTCGCTGCATCGGGGAGCTGTCTGAAGCCTTCCTCTCCGGTGTCTGGAAGGTAGACGTTGGAATCTGTCTTCAGCTGTTTGAATGTGTTCATGATGAAATGCTAGAGGCTCGAGGACAGGCTGTCACCCAGGCACAGAGGGGTCCCACAGCAGGGAGGGAAGGTGGCCTTCAGGGTCGGCCCAATTTGGGTTTAATTTCTAGCTCTGCCGTTAGGTAGTTGTGGAAATTGCACAAATCTCTTGATCTCTCTCCATTTCTTTCCTTCTATGCCAGAAAGGGTTTTTATAAGGATTAACAATAGAAAGTGTTTGTCAAACATGCTCAAGGAATGGTAGCTGGCATGGGTACTGTTATCTGAAAATTTTGAGGAAGGAAGAAGAGAAAGACCCTGAGGAAAGCAAGGCCCAGAAGTAGGGCAGGAAGGCATGACACCCAGAAGGGGAGGCGAAAGCAGCTACTTCAGCCTGGGGAAGGTGCCACTAGCAGCCTTTCTGGAAGCCCCGTCTCTAAAGCAGCTCCGCCCCATTTGGTTATTTGGTTATACGTATACGTATGACAGAACCTTCCTGCTAAATTCTGGATAAGCCTTTAAATGGGTACTCATTCTTTAAATAATGAGGGCTTCTTTTTAAGAGATAGAAAGGAGCCAATTAGATGAGAACCAAAGGGGGGGGGGAGCAAAAAAAGAAGCCAGAAAGAAGAGGATATATATAACAGAGATCACTTTTAAAAACAGAGACCAACCCTGGCTGGTTTGGCTGAGTGGGTAGAACGTCAGCCTGTGGACCAAAGGGTCGCTGGTTTGATTTAGGTCAAGGGCATGTACTTGGGTTGCAGGTTCAATCCCAGGCCCTGATCGGGATCGTGCGGGAGACAACCAATGTGTCTCTCTCACATCGATCTCTCTCTCTCCCTTCTTCTCTCTCTAAAAAAATCAAGAGAAAAATATCCTTGAGTGAGGATTAACCAAAAACAAAACAAAACAAAACAAAAAACCCAGAGAACATAAAATGTGATTTCTCAACCTCACATTGAGGTGAAATCAGATTCCTTAGGACAACCTAATGGTTTTCAAGCAACCAATGAATTAACTTCAAACATTATAATTATTCCTTATTTGCAAAAACAGAAGAGAAAAAATTTAAAGCATGAAGACTATAAACTAGGTTCCAAAAATACTTTCCACTGCTCTTTTAAATATTGAACTGGGATTTCAAGAAGGTTATTAAATCTTCTCAGAGAGACTTCAACCTAGAATTGATTCTCACCTGTGATGTTTTGGTTGTAACTCTGCCAGCAGGTGAGCTCACAAGTACCCTTAATGACCAGCCAGGTGACACTATCAAGGAATGAGCACATTATTCAATGGTCATTGTAGAGTGCTTCTAAAAGATAATGGGGAAACACGACCTCATCCACATTTAAGCAGTTCTAATTTGTGTTGGTCCCACTCACCAGGGGAAAGCTGATCTCAGCCCTGCCCTGGCTTAGAACAAGAGGTGTGGAAAATGCAGTCTTTACGAGGCAGTCCCAACGTGAAATGAATGGTCTACTTCAACCACTACCCTCTTCATATTGCTCCCAGGCCTGGGAGAAAGAAATCCCTCCTAGGAGACAGGACAAGCTGCAGGCAGTGCTTGGTTATGGTGGCTGTACTGTCTGTCCCTGATGCCAAAAGACTTGTAATGTGAGCTCTTGAATATAAATCTAATACCAAACCAGCTGATGTAACGGGGCAAGAGCCAATTCCTCTGCAATACAGTGGGCACACACTTACTTTGCTTCCTCATTCCTTCTCTTCAAGAACTCTGAATGAACTCAGGTGGACCATCACTGGGTTGGTAATTGATGGGTCCATATGCTGTTACAACATTCAATCTATTTATAAGATCTAATTAAATACAAAATATGAAAAATCAGATATGATTATGTACTGAAATTTTATATCTGGGCTCATGAAAGGAGCACAGTCTGTAGGAAAAGTACCAATTCATTTTTGCAAAATTGAAAATATACATCCTTAGGTATTTCCAGGCTCTATCCCTAACAACAGTCTTTCCTTTGAGCCCGCCACAGCTCCCTCTCTAATGTCCACCAGAGATCCATCTGATCAGTGGCTGGGCTCAGTGTGTGAAAACATCCCAACCCAAGTCCACCACTTACCAATTTGGGCACATTGGGTAACCCTCTGCTGTGCTGGCTTCCACATCTGTAAAATGGGATTTGTATCAGATGCCACCTCTCTGTCTTGTGGAGAGGGTATAATGAGATAAAATGTGAAAACCTAAGCCAGCACCTGGTGCTTGGAAATCTGGGTTTGACCTGCCAGGCACAGGCTTGCATCAGCATCGTTGCTCTGCTGTGCCTTCTGCCTGTATTTGCAAAGCTTGTTCTTTTTATTCCTCCTAGTTGTGACTCAGATGATACATTTTCGATGAGACCTCTCCTGACACCTTTTGTAAAACTGCAACCTTGTTCCCTTCAATGTTCTCTCTTCACCTTCTTTGCTTTATTTTTCTCCTTCCTTCTTAGCATCCTCTAACAAACAATATATTTTACTTATTTGTTGTCTGTATTTCTTACTAGAACGCAAGCCCCTGGAGGGCAGGGAGTTCTGTCAATTCTTGTCTGTCTGGTCGCTTGCATTACATGTAGGACAGACTATGCACACAGTACTCACTCCGTAATATTTGCTGAATGAGTAAATGAAAAGATGCACAAAAGCTACTCTTACTATTAGTACCCTTTCCCCCTTCATTGTCAAAAACTCTGATGTGGCCACCCTTTCCCATTCCCTGCAAAAATACTTCCTTCCCCTTTGCTGAGTGATGAGCTCCTATTAATTCATTGTCTTCGTGTAACATTTAGCAGAAACCCCGTTTCTCTATAGATTCTCACCCCGTTCAGCCCGCAAAGAAGAACCTATAACCCAAGTCACGTTTGCACTAGGAAGAAGTAAGTTCACTTTCTTTTGCATGTGACACATTTGCACTAGGAAGACGTTCGTTTTCTTTGGCATACCCAGACGCAAGAGAGTAGGAATGGGCATGTGCCCGTGCATCTCAGGCAGCTGACCCAAGAGTGCATTACGCCTGCTTCTAGGACTATCCACGCAGATGGGCTACTAGATTGGGATGCCAGTTTATTGAGAGAAAGCAAAAATGTTTGTCTTACCATCGACTGAGCATCTGTGCATGGACAGAGTAGAACAATGTGACAGGATTACAGTGTAGGGAATGGTGGCTGCAACATCACCTGCTCACAAGACAGCATCATCAGGAAAACATGTGAGTCCTAGAATTTATCATAATTACCATTCATTGTTCCAACTTTTGAGAATTCTGCCTGAGCTGGGGTTAGCAGTGAATGTATTTTCTACTGACTCATCACAATGCCCATTTCTTTTTTTTTTTATCCTCACCTAAGGACATTTTTGCATTTATCTTCAGATAGAGGGGGAGGAAGAGAGAGAAACATCGATGTGAGAGAGACACATCAAGTGGTTGCCATCCACGCAACCCCAACCAGGGCCAGGGACAAACTGCAACCAAGGTACGTGCCCTTAGCGGAACCGAACCCGGGACTCTCTGGTCTGCGGGATGACGCTCTAACCGCTGAGCGAAACCGGCCAGGGCAACGCAATGCCCATTTCTAAGAACACAGTTCATTCCCTAAGGTGTATGCTGGCACGTTGAGCCATGACATTGTTTATGTAGTGAACACATTATAATTTGGATGAACAACTTGGAAAGGTAGGAAGAAATGTTTTACTCCAAGGAATATTGGTTTGGCATTCAGAAAAGTGTGAAGTAGAGACAATTTGGAAAATGTAGTGGTAGGTCTCTCCACGAGATGGCACTCATTGTTTTCCTTACCCTTTGTTTAAAGTTTTTGATGTATTTATAATTACAGAGTATATATATATATATATACACACACACACACACACACACACACACACCTACATATGTATATACATGTGCACATATAGCCATGTGTGTATTTAGTATATTTGTCTTAGGTTTTATAATTTACCTAGATCATTCATAGTTTTTAAATAATTTAATCACACTCTTTACAAAATTGTCATTTATTTGGGCCCTTGGGGCCATTGGGACAGGTAGTATGCAGGGCATTGTGTTTGTGGGTATAGAGTGGAATCACTACCCTCATCCGCTTCGCTTCCACCTATGCTCTGCGTACGCCAAAGGATGAGCAAGTCAAGCTGCCCTGGAGCCTAGGAATCTACGCCCAGTAAGCGAGGAGGAAGTACAAAACCAAAGAGAAAGAATGAACAGGACTGTAATGAGATAAGCTATTTATAGAAAGACCACTATCTAGATAGTTAGGGGACTGAGCAAGCTAGGAATTTGAAAAGCTGGTCACTTCCTAGAAAAAGCATTGAGGGTCACTTCCCCTGGGTAGAGTGTTGTTCCTGTTGGTATCTGAGGTCTGAGAGTACCTTTCTTTTCCTGTGCTAGTAAGGTCCAATAGGAATTAGTTCTCCTTTACTCCAAGTTCTCCCACTGTCCTCTGTGGTCCTGTGCTCTAGCTGGATGTGCCACCAACAACAGACTTCAGTGTGGGTCTTGAGGTCAGTTGCACAATGACAGTCAACTGGAGAATCAACTGGGGCTTTAAGTCACGATGAAATAATTTTGTTCCATTACATTAGCACTAAAAGGGGAAGAGATCAGGAACTCGGACTCTATAGAAAAGCATATCAAATAATCGATGGGGGAAATAAACGTTTCTCAGCAACGATGACATCAACGCACAACAGAAAACTGGGTGTTCAACTCCAATTGACCTTGAAGGCACTCAAGGTCAAGTGGGCACTTGGGAGACAGGGAAAAGGCCCTTCAGCACGCTCTCATGCCACAGGCCTTCAGTGATGGCAGCCAGCCCCACCTGCCTTTTCAGGAGCCTCTTCCCCCGGTGGCCTCCCCCTTGCTGGGAGGAAGCGCTGCCCTTGCCACTTGCATGCTTCAGTTCTCCTCCATGTGACTCCCTCACGGCATGGCTTCTAGTTATCAGCACTTCGTTCATTCCAAAGTACTTTGACATCTCAGGATCTTCTTTGTTCTTCTCAACCACAGTGGTCTGGAGGTTGATATGGTCATCCTCATTATACAGATAAGAATCCTGAGTAGGGGAAGTGACCTGTCTGAAGTCACAAACTGGACAGAATCAAAGCCTAAAATGGAAAGAACCTGGCCCCCAGACTCGAGCCCATTCTGCCTTTTGTCTGATCTTGTAAAAAGCCCAACCTCACATCATAGGAACTAACACCCTGTCGTCATCTTCCGTGGCAGATGCAGGAGCAGTGTAAGTCACAGCTCTCCTCCCGGGGGTGCTTTCCACCCCTAAATACTATTTGCTATAACCTGCTTGAGGATAGTCATGACCTCAGAGAAAAGACACAGCGTATTAAATTCCTCCTGGTCCCCAAACTGGGTTTTCATTAAGGCCACTTCCTGATTCTTTCTTAGTGCTGCCCTAAGCCTGTGGGTTAAAGCTGATATTCATGACTAGCCAGGGCATCATTCAAAAGACATTTCGAATAGAAGCCATTTATACCCCAGCCCTCCCAAGCCACTGTTTGGGTAACCTGCAAGGAAATCTTTAAAACACCCTGAAAATGAATGTTATCTCCTATCTGGGAGACACACACATATAGAATAGTGGGTAATCTGAGTGTGTGTGTGTGTGTGTGTGTGTGTGTGTGTGTGTGTTTAGATAAACAGGAGATGTGTTCTTTGGGAATAGCTAGTCCAGAGACTCTTATGAATTCATAGACCAATGAGTCAATCCTCTATTTTCCAGCCCTTTCCCACTAGATTTAAGGAGTCTGAGGATACACAGGCAAACCAAGAAAAACCCAGAAGTCCGGGGTATGAATAAACATTCAAATTTGCCTTCTTCAGAGATTTTGCTCTGAGCTACCCAGAACTTCCCAAGACATGTCAGACCCTAAAGACATGATGAACTCTACTCTTCCTGCGAGCTTCCCAGGCAACCAAAATGTCACTCTGCACACGTGCACGTGTGTGTGAACGACACAGAGTTGCCCCTCTCACATTCTCCTTCTTGGCACGCTTCCTCTCTCTCTCCCTCTGTGAGTGTGTATCACATGTTTGTTTAAAGTCATTTTCTATTTGAATTTTTGCTGCTTCTTATTTTTGAAAGACCAGTGGGAAAGGTCTAAACGCAGATTGCATAAAAAATCTGTTTCACTAACCTGGCTTTGGATTCTGTTTACATGGACTTACGTGCACACACGCACGCACACACAGCTTTCTGACCCCCTCTTCAGGCTTTAAATAGTGAATAGCTGCTTTCTCTTCGGCCTCTGAAAGAAGCGTGCTTCCACGCAGACACGCCATCGCTCCTCTGCCACAACGCAGCGGGTGCGTCTGCAGAGCTGTGACCCTGTTGATTTCGCTCGCTGCCAAACTTCATATGGTGAAAGGAAAAAAAAAGCAGCTTGATATTGGAGTGATTAAATTTCAGGGAGAGCTGACAGAATGGAGTTCTTCAAAACCTAAACCCTGCCAATTTGGATCTCTCTAATGTATTCCGACAACCATTTAAGTCTAAATGCCTCCATTTTAATCGCATTAACAGTATATTACAAAGGGACTGAACACCCAAAGAACTCCAGTTGCAAAATGAATTTGGCTCTTCCCCCTCCTCTTTATGTTTAGAATGATGGAAGATCTGCTGGCAGAAACCATTAGCGGGAGCCAGCCCTTTGATAATTTCCCTTTGACTCCCTCAGTGTCTTAAGCCAGAGGCCTGGACCTTGGCACTTACCCAGGTAACACAGAGAAAATAAACACACCTACTATCCAAACAACAGCAAAGGTACTGAGCTCCCAGGGCCAGCATTTAGCTCGCCTTGAAAGCTCACAATTTCCTTGCATTTGAGTGGTGCTTTAGCAAATTAGCTGGATGAAACTAACCTACATCAATTTGCACCAACCCAGCGCCTGGGTCTGATTGACATCATGCACACACCAGCAACGGCCCCCAAGAAGCTGTATGCTCCTGGACCCGTGTATGGATTCTGACAGAGGAGAATGTATTGGGCCTTCAACAGCACCAGTGTGGAAGTGTGCCCGTGCCCAGCCTGCGCTCTTGCCAGCTTGCTCGTCCCTCCGGTCGTGTGCGCACAGAAAGCTGCAGCAAAGCTGAATATTTCATGCAGATATTTTATCTGAAACCAAGCGCTTCTGTTCTCCAGGGTCTCCTTTTTGTCACCAGCCTACATCCTAGGAAATGGAATAAACATTTTTCTGCCCTGCACAAGCCAGGCTATTTTCATATTTTGTTTCCCAGAAGCCATCCAACTGTGTACAGACTCTGTAAACTCAAATATCTCCTTACCATTCGGACAGTATTGCGTGGTGGCTACAAACTGTCGGCCAGCCTGTGCTAGCCTCTTCGCTCTGCCCCTCACTACATGGCTTGCAGCAAGTTATTTATGCTGAGATTCAGTTTTCTCAACTATTAAATGGGGAAAATAATCGTATCTACTTCACGCAAGTGCTGCTGTGAGAAACAAGTGAGATAATGCACAAAAAGTCCTTAACAAAGTCTGGCCTATAGTTAAGTGCTTAATAATGCACTTACTATGGTAAGTGCCTCAGTCAGTGATTATTAACTAGTGTGGTTGTTAATATGATCATTGTTCATATTACCCACTCATAAATGCTTGAATTCAAGATTTATCATGACTTGATAACAACATAGAAAAAGAGATGAGGAAACTATACATTACAAGAATTTCTACATGGTATGGGCTTTAAGGCAGCCCTATGTTTGGAAGGGCTGGGGATTGTCACGAAGTAGCATTTGCATAGTAAGCCCACTCATTGTCCTTAGAGGATGTGATTACATAAAGTGGCTTGGTGACCACAAGTACTGACGGAGACTCAAGGATGCCATCTTTCAGTCTCTTCATATCACAGCTCCTCTATTCTACCCCCTCAGTGTTCCATGTCATACTTTTACTGCAATTTTATTTCCATGGCCAAGACTTTTTAAAGATGTAATAATTATTTTGCAAAGTCCCCTATCTCCACTTCAAAATCTTTGAAAGAAGTACACTGTGAAAAGAGAATTAAACACCTAAGCACAGATTGTTTTCCTCCTTTTTATTAAGCCAAGGAAACATCTTCTAAAGCTGGGCTCTGCTGATAACCTTGGGAGATTTCACAACAACCGATATGGATGGAATCCCACATTGAAAGATAAAGTGAGTGAGTCAAACATGAAGTAATTGCCCTCAATCAGAAGAAAAGGGTGATAGAAAAACAAGATATTTTAAAGTTTACTTTTCATCCAATCAACATATATTTTGGAGTATAAACAGGAAGGTTTGGGAATGGTGAAAGGTGAAATAGAATATTTTCGTTGTCTCAAAGTAGATAGAGAATTTCTGTTCAAACAGAAGACCTATTTCCCCTATAGAAATCAGTAATATTTTCTTGTATATTGGTTTAATTAAGAACTTTGATCTAGTTCAATAAATAGAGCTAGAACAGGTTTTATTTTTCCTAAACGAGTGGCCCTTCACACAGAGACTCAGACCCAACAAAGAATGGATAAAACACATGCAACATCAGTGACCACCTGTGCGCCTCCAGAAAGAGAAAGTTCTTTAGCCAAAGAGAAAGTGTTCAAGTCTCTCACCTCTCCCAGGAAGATTCTGATGTTTACATCTGAGAAGGGAAAGTGGAATTTTTTGGACACTCATGGGTCCTTGAGAACTCAGAGTTCACTTTTATCTGGCTGGAGAATGGACAGGAATTTAGTGGTGCTAAAAGCAGTAAGGCATTGAGTGTGTGCCCTGTTGCCTGAGGCTGAGCTGGAATTAGCACAATGGGTTCCCTTTCTTCTGAGGCCAGTGAGGTGTATCCTGAGTGTATTAGGTATAACCAGTCAGTCAGAGAACAATCAGCCTAAGTTTTGGAGGGTCACCGGATATCTGGGTCAGACTACTGAAAAACATCAATAGTGTTTAGCTGCTGAGGGTCCCTAGGGAAGAAGTTACTCAATGATCATCTTCAAAATGTAGCTAAAAACTAATTACATTTAAATTACAAATAGAGCATTGCCTAGAAAATTACTCCAGCCAGCTATATGTCTAAGGTCTGTAAAGAATAGTTTGTTGATGGGGGGTTAGGGGGGTGGAAGACCCCTAAAATGTAAGAGTTTCTTGGAGGGTCTTGGGTCCCAAGGACTAGAAACCCTTCCAACACACAAGGAAAGTAAAATTTCTTGAGTGAATAAGATAAAACTACAAACCTTGCTATTAAATTTGGGATTTTGAGTAGTAAATTCTTTATTTTTTACATCAATTTATTTTAGGAAGCTAAGGATATTTGGAAGATACTATTTCCTGCAAAGCATTTTGCTTAAGCAGAAATAACTTCGGTCTGTCTATGCATAAGAGGACATGATTATTAGCAACTGTTTACCATTTGATGCTGATACACAGTTTAGCTCCTTCAGGACAGTTTTCAATAAAAAGTGTAGTAATACCAATAACAAATGTAGAGAAATGACTTTATGACACTATTTCTGCCAAGATGGCTTCCTCTTGAACATGTACACACTGAATTTCCAGTGTTTATTTTCTTACTAATGTTCTTTTTTAAATCCAGTTCTGAATATAGATAGTTCCTCTCAATTTTTACTTCCATCTCTTGGTATTAACTATCTGAGATATTGACTGATCTCTCTTTGTCCTGTCATTCTCTCTGGTTTACAAAGCCTGAGTCATTTATGTACATTTAGGGCTATCTTTGGATGCAGACCTGCTAAAGTACAAGGCAGTCTGATGATGAAGTACCTTATCCATTTACACTTGTATAGAAGAATACCATCCATTTATCTGCAGTGTACTTCTCAAGTAAAGCAACTTGGAGATTTGCTCCTATGTTGGCCCTTTGTGTGCAGTTTCTTTTAACTCTTAATCATTCTGGCAGCAAGTGCATTGACATTAAGTACACTGTACACTGTGGCTTTGTACATGGTGTCTCCAAGTGCTTGGAAAAATCTCAAAGTCAATGCTAGTAAAATAAATGTTTTAAACAAGATTGGAGTAAACAAGAAGTCAGTTCTTTTAAGAAAGTATGCCCAATTATAATATTATCTGTGCAGTAGGTATGGTAATTATTTTAGAAATAAAGCAATGCTTGTCTGTAGGGAGAGGTGAATGCTGAAACTAAATAGTTACAGTGCTCTGAGGAGCAAACATAAATAAATGTTCTGACTCTTAAGACCTTGGCACAGAGTACAATGGAGTTTTTTTTTTTTTTTGACAAGTCCAAAAAAATGATTCTGTCTCTCTTCTTTCCTATGATTTGGCACCTCCTTACCTCATATTGATTTGTTCCTCATTTCCCTTGCAACAAAATTTACCTTCTTGTAAACATATCATATGATATTCTTTCCACAAAGACTATTTCTAGCCTCTACATTCTTCCTAAATTATTTACTACTTTTTTCTTTCCTACCTTTTATTAAGCCTCTTTCCACTGGAAAAATAAAAATAAAAACAAAAATTTAAACAAGACAGAATAGAATATTTACTTTTCCAATGATCCGGAGAGGAGAGACAAAGATGGTGTGGAGTTCTGTGTGGATGGCCACCTCGGTCGATACAAGATGAACATTACCAGAACTCCTTTCAACGTTAGGTCTTTGTCTCTAAGACTCTGTCTCCAAGTCCATCTTATAACTGCATTGTTAATGACTGCTCTTTCTACATCTCCATGTCTCGATGGGTTGATGCTCATCTTTCTACTTGACTTCCCACATGCTCAGCTGCAGCTGAGGAACAGGAAATAAGGTGGACTTCCAAGGGGAGATGCTGAATTCAGCCAACAGAAAGGCACATATCATTATGACACTTAATCACACTTGTCTTTTCTACATTTAAATTCTGTCTAATGTTTCCTAACTGCAGGATCCATTCCTTTTCAAGTGCTAATTGTTTCTCAAGGATAAATTCTAGATCACCTTGTTCTCATCCTCTTCACCAAGGCAAATATTCCAAAGATACGCAATGCTGTTTGACTAAAATGTTTGTCTCTTCAGGCAAAATGTACGTCCTCCGTAGGAACTGCATAGCAAGGGGCTAGTCCCTTTTCTGCTTTTTCCTTTCCTCTGAGAGGATCACATTCTGTATTTGAAAACGATGATTTTTTATAAATTAAAGCTGAATTGAATTACTTTCTTCTGATTATTATCAAGCCTTCAGCTATATTAAATAAGCTATCTTTTGAGTTTTAGAAGGTCAACTCATCACATTTCTTTTAGTTTCATGGTTTTACAACTTGTAATGTGCTCCCATACAATGTTATGTTTCACAAATAAGAAAAACAAGACCTAGGATAGTTACGTGACTTACTCAAGGTTACACAGCTACTTTGTGGAATAAAGTGAACAGTAGCCCAGATTTTCTGATTTTTTTCATTAACTGCCACATAAGTGAAAGAATTTTGCTATGGTTCCACAGATATATATATATGATCATGCACACCCATTGAATATTTAAATCAATCTTCATGCTGAGAATTTTTTCCTGTCTGGACCCGTATAGTACTTCCATCAGAACAGAGTAGACTACCAGCACCGCCGTGGCCTCTCTATCCTCTGTTTAGAAAAGAGAGCTGAAATGTGCATACCCTTTTACATTCATAAAGGGCTTTTAGACACATTCTGGCACTCTACTCTCACTCTAACCCTGGAGGTTGATATTATTAACAGTTCTGTTTTATAGATGAGGACACCCAACATTCCAAACTGGAAACCTTTTCATTGCTCGTCACATGACTTCACATTCAGGTAGAGCTTCCTCCAGCTCGGGATTCATTTCCAGCTCGTTTCAAACCAGTGGATGTGCCCATATTTTCTTAGCTGGAGTGTCCTGAGCCAGAAGAGCTTTAATGAATGAGAAGCAACCACTATATAATCTAATTTCACATTTTTGCCCCACCCAGCACACCTGGCCAAGCACATGTATGTGCTACAAGTAAATTTGATGAAATGGTGCTATATGATTCGTCCTCAAGTCCCTAACATGTATGATGATGAATCCTTCAGTGTGGTACACCAGTTATTAAATTTTACATTGGACTGCAATAAAAGCTGTTATAGTTACTATTAAATTATTTTTGACAAAATTGTTTTATAAACAAATAAGCATCTAAACAAATATTTTGGTTTTAATTTCTACTTTATTAATCATTTAAAAATGCACACACGCCCTGGCCGGTTTGGCTCAGCGGTTGGAGTGTCGGCCTGTGGACCAGAGAGTCCCGGGTTCGGTTCCCGCTAGGGGCACGTACCAAAAAAAAAAAAAAAAAAAAAAGCACACAAATCATGATGATAACTTTTTTTCCTCTAGATGACTTTTATTTATATTTTTCTGTCTTTAAGAGAATTTTCAATAATTTATAATCTCATTTTATAAAGTTGCTTTGCTGCTAGAACCAAGATAAAGGCAATGTGACTTAGCTTCACAGTATTTTCTATCTCGTCATCCCTGAGGGCTGAGGGGATATTCTGATAATTCTATAGACATCTTCCAAAAATTTTAATATTTTTTCTAAAATTAAAAAGAAATGTAGAAAAGGCAATTTTCAATATACAGATCAACAGTGGCGCATGTTAGTGGTTTGTGCTCATCCTTCAAAGGGGCTCCCTGATTAAAAATAAATCAGAATTACCGCTGCTCTAAGGGACCATAATGCAAAAAAAACTTTATACCCAATGCATTCAGAAAATCAACAAAAAAGCATTAATAGTGACATCCTGACTTTGTACGAAGCCATCAAAGTGATCCCATCAGCATGGAGTTGTAAGCATTAGAGAATCCCCTGGGACAGAGAGTCACAAAAGGATGACACCCCACACAGAACAGAGAGAGAAGGATGTCCTAAGAAGAAGTGGGAAAAAAAAAGGTCTTAAGCATTGCCAATTTCCCTCCCCTCCCACCCCTCTGGTGAACACTCGGGGTCCTGCATCCACAAGCCTTCCATTCCCAGCTCCTCACTGTCACACTATTTCTGCTCTAGCCCTCCCCATCTCCTTTAGATGCTACTCCTACGGGAAATTGCTCTCAACTTTCTGACTCCTGAGAAAACAGTCTGATGAAATAAAAAGCTAAGAGATGCATGACTGATGATGGGATCAAAAGATATTGTACCCCTGATCACAGACTCTCCAAGAGATGCAAAACTGTAGCAGTCCAAAGCCTCAGCCCAAAGTGCTGACAAGTAGTCGGTAGAGTTTTTGACTAATAGCCTTGTTCCCTGTGGTGGGATGAGAAAGCTCTGAAAAATCATGAGTTACTGGGTTCAAGACCTGGCTTTCCATCAGGTAACCCCTCTCATTTTGGATAAGTCACTTGATCTGCTTGTGGCCCTTGGTCTCTCCATCTAATAAATGAGATTTAAAGGGTGTTTTGTGAGAGAATAAAACAGATTGTCAATAATCTATATTACTGCAGGCATTGCAGGAGTTTCAAACCATTCTGCCTATCTTGTGCATTTATTGTGCAAGGTATAAATCAGCCATACTATGTGTACTGCTTTCAACTGCCAAGTGATATAAAATGTCCAAAGCAAATCAGAATACTGTAAATGAATCTTCATCTTCTTTGCCTTCATTTTTGTTTCTTTCAAATACAAAGATTCATACACAACGACTGTCAAATGTATTTTTTGTCCTTGCAGTCGGTCAGCCTTTGGCAAAGGAGTCAGGAAAATGCAGATCTGCGGGAATGAGGAGCTTCTGCGCCATGGGTTTCCCACCCCCTCCAGGAGGTATCAGAAGCGGATGCAATGCACCAAGGATGTGGCAAAGCCTGCCAGGCAGTGAAGAGTTTTCCTGCCTGCTCTGCTGGCTGGCGGGCCTGTTTCTTCCCCAGCTGTGCAGTTCAAAACTGCTGATTCATGCTCATGATACAAACCTAATGACCATGAACAAGCTCTGATGTTTTTTTTCTTCGGGCACATTTTCTTGGTAACCAGGCGGATAATATGCTAATGCAAATTGGCAGACTTGAACTGAAACGTCAAAAATACGATCTGCCACTTGGAAGGAACAAAGGACAAAAGATTTCAAGGTGGCCCTTTTGCCTTGGGTTTCCATTTCGGTTGGGACCCACACAGTAAGTGATCAACAAGAGATGTGGTATTCAGGAGGGACCCATGGTGACCATTAGGATTTTAAATCACTATGAACAGTAATTCTTTTCATTTCAAATAAATGTCCTTTCAGTCCTTTCAGTAACCTCGTTTTAAGAGACTCTGGTAGTTTTCTCTTTGTGTTGAATAGCTCTGGGTCAGTGGCGTATGCTGAATCCAGTGAGGCAGAAAAGTCGAGATTTGCCTTTTCTCCAAATCCATCTTGGCCACAACCTGGCCGCATCTTGCTTCTGAGTCATATAGCAGAGGTTCACTGGAGGTCACCCTAGTTCCATGGGCTCATTTGGAGTTTTAATGTATTGCTATTGAAATAATGTTTAATCTCTTCTTGTCAGCTGGCTGGATGATACAATAATATTACCCTGTGTTGCTGCACAAGTGATTAAAACACAAGAGCACAGCAGGTCCTGCTCCAATAGCCGTCTCACAGGAAAGCACAGAAGACTCTGCAGAAAGAACGAGCCTTCTGCAACACACAGATATTCCCAGAAAGACAGTTCCAAAGCCGGTTTATTAGTGCCTGTGTTCTCTGCACCGTTGAGTGGAATGCCAGGGCTGCTGGCTCCTAGTTCATGAAGGTTCTCTTCTATCTCGCTGAGACTCATATATTTTCCGACAACAGACATGGAATTTACTGTAAAATGAGTGATCTGATAGGAACCAGTCAAAATTCCCTAAGCACATTCAGCTTAGATTGGAAGTTGTTTCTGTTCTGTCGGTTAGGTGGGTTTGGGAGAGTCTGTTTTAAGAAGTTACAATGAATAAATATATCACCTTGGGTAATTTAATGCCAAAAGCCACAACATCCCGTTGATAAAAAGGAAGATGTTCAGTTTCCGTTGGAAAGGTCACAGTCGCTCTGCTAAGCTGATTTTTAAAATGATAGGGCGATAAACACAGAAAGGGGAAAGAAACTCCTTACAAAGCAGAATAAAGATGAGGATTTCTTTTTTCCTCACAGGGGAGTAAGATTCATATCAAAGTCCTGGGAAAGAGGTCATTTTGAGATACAGAGAATTAAAGGTTGGCTATAATAGGTGTAAGTCTTTACACATTGCTTAAAACTGGTTGTTTTCTTAATCAGTTTGGCACCTAGAACAATCTCAAGATGGTTATTGCCACTTTATAATAAAAATACTAGAAATGAGAATTTTATCTTCTCTTCTATGCTCTGGAATGCCAAGTCTTAATATTAGCCAAACAACTAAATTCCTACTTTATCTTTTGAAGTCATCCAGAACCAATAATCTAAACATAGACCTTTACTGCTTATGAGCCTGGTGGTCAGATTAGCCCTGGGGCCCTCACTGAAGCATGAACCGGGAGGACAGACACAGCTGCCACCATCTCTCCAGGTCCCCAGGGCTGCCACTAAGTGGTACTGTGGGCAGTATCTGAAGGCTGATCACCATGAACCTGGAGTGTTTCAAACACCACTCACACAGAGTATCCAGAGTCACACAGTCCCAGACAGAATGACCCTTGCATTTAGATTCCAGTGAAAGCATCCAGGCTGGAAGTTTAAAAGGAAGAAATTATATTAAAATTACTCTCCTTATTATACAGACATGGACCATGAGGCTTAGAACAAGGCTGTAACTTCTCCATATCCCAACAGCCAAGGAGTAAACTAGAATCAATGTTTTCTGCCCTTGCCTTAAGTTGGACATCCATCAGACCACGCCACTTTTTTCAGGGAAGTGAAAAGACAAAATAGATAATTGGATAAACAAGCACAGAAGCTAAATTCTGAGGTTAAAGAAAAATCCAGATTGACACAATAGGAGCAATTTTCCAATGATCTGTTGTTTGGAGATTGAGGCTTAGACCTGGGCCCCAGGGAAGATCCAAGAAACAAGTTCCATTTTAAAAAGTGATGCTTGGTTCAGAGCAAGGATATTAAACAAAATTCTGAAAACTTGATCCTGACATATATTTCCTTCTAATAGATGGCTGGGTGAACAAGGGAATTAAATTCTCTCTTCTTCCCCACTAAAGCAAAGGCTAATTTAGCCCTTCACAAGTGCCCATATCCCAAGTGGCCTATCAATATGGAAATGGTCAAAATAGCATGTCTGTCACATGCAAAAAATAATAATGGAAGAGAAATGCCTTGGATTGAGAGCCTGCTTGTTTTCAGAGAGAATATGTGCAAAGAGAAAAGGTAATAATACCAAAGGTCAGCAAAATATGGACAAGATAGCAATGAGAGTGTGCAGAGCAGACCTGGCTGGGGCCTGGGAGTGGTGACCTCTGATCTTAACCTCAACAGTGGCCACCTTGTGACCCTCTGTGACCCTATTAGAGTACAGAAGTTGTGGCCTGGCTCTGTTCAGGAACCCTCAGCCCCAGTCCAGGTTTTAAAAAGTAAACAAACCACAGAAATGTAACAACTAAATTGCCTACTGAATCAGGGTTACTAAAATATGGGCGAACGACTGAGATAAGGACAGAGCAAGTACTTCATTGGGCATTTTATTGAGCAAGTACTGTATGTCAGTTATCATACCAAGAACTCTGTTTTCTCACTGAGACTTCTTTTTTACTTTATTGATTTTAGAGAGAGAAGAAGGGAGAGGGGGAGAGAAAGAGAAACATTGATGAGAGAGAACATCAATTGGCTGCTTCCTGCATGCCCCCCACTGGGGATTGGGCCCACAACCTGGGCATGTGCCCTGACCAGGAATCAAACTGGCAACTTCTTGGTGCATGCGTTGATGCTCAACCACTGAGCCACACCAGCCGGGCTCTCACTGAACGTTTTTAAGAACCATATGAGATATGTAACTATGGCAATTTTTCTGGACACTGAGAAACAGGAAGGTTCTGTGACTTCCTCAAGATCATACAGTTGTAAGTGAAAGGGCTAGGATTCAGTTCCAGGTGGGTTTTAGTTTCCACTAATAAAGATACAAGTGGAATTTCTTCACATATGCAAATATTTCAAAATGCATGCTGATTAACTAACATCTTTGTTATAAAATTGTAACAGATATTGTAGGCCAGAATTTAATAAAGCAAAATTTTCCATTTGCACATCTATAATTTTGAATATAGTAAAATATAGGCAAAGTAATTCTCAGCGAGAGGATTCAGGCAGGAGGTGCACATCAGAATCCCCTGTGTCGCCTGTTCCAGCACATCCCCCATTCTCATCCCCTCCCCAGCCTGCTTCACCTCTGTTGGCCAATGTTATTTGTAGAATGTGTCTCATTCTTTAGAAGTGCTTGGTTAAAAAAAAACACAATGTTGTGACATCACTTTGTAAACGTCCACGCTTCTGCATTATCCTATTTACTACAAGTAAATGAATTTCTAGATAATCTGTTCTCAAGTTATTTAGGTTGTCATATGTTTTGGTAGTTTATTTATATTACATACAAATTTACAATAACCAATATTCTCACAATAACATGAATGATTTGCATCTTTCATTTGCTTTACTGACCTATTCTGCAATACACATACATACCGTTTCTTTAATATACTGAATTCTGATATATTAAAGATAGAGTACATTACTTCATTAGAAAATAGCAAAACTCCTAATGATGGTTTAGGAAGTGATTTCAATGGATTTGGCTACTTTATCACTTTTTTTTTTTTATTTATTCAACATTGATTTACTGCTGAGTGTCTACAATATGCCAAGCAGTTGGGTTTCACCAGCTAAAGCAGAATGTACCCTTTTGTTGAGATAGCCATTTGCTTATGTTGGAAAAACCCCTTTCACATTAAGGATGCACTAAATGATACTGAAAATGTTCAGAAATATCCGGGGAACTGTTGGTTCACTCTTGAGTGATTCTATATTTAATGGAGATAAAGCATTTCTGCCTCTCAGCTGATATTTTCCAGATGTCATCAATTAGTAATAATTATTAATAATAATTTAATTTACTACAACTTATGTTGTTATGTAGGCTGCAATTTGAGCTTTAAAGAAAATTGGGTTGGCTAAACAGGAATGAACTCATGAACCAAACATACTAAAATGAGCCATTTAGACTCTAAATACCTTGGCAGTGCCATTTTAGGGAATTCACAGTAAAACTCTAATCTCTGTATGAATCTATACTGGTAGCCTGTCTTATACTGCCCAGGACTCCAGAGAATGGGAAGGTATCTGGGACTGGGAATTTTAAGGCCTGCATCCAAAACTCAGTTTGCAAGTTTTGAAACCATTGATAAATCATTTCATCTCTCTGAGTTCCAGTTACTTCATCTATAAAGTGGAAAAAATAATGACTCTGCCCATATCACTGGAGTGTTATAAAGATCAGTGATCTAAGGATTGTGAAAATGTTTCAGAAACTGTAAAATAATATATTAACATAAAATATTAATGTTCTAAAAGTGCTTCAGAAACTATACAATAATATATTAATATAAAATATTAGCTTTCCTATTAGATCTCAAAATTTTATCTTTAAATTTATAATCATTTAATTTCATGTAATATAACATACTTGTTTGTTGTACACATTCTGTAAGATTCAGAGAAGAGGCAATGCAGTATAAAGGCAAGGATGCAAAGCTTGAATATGCTGAACTTGAATCCCAGCTACCCAATTTATTGACCAAGATCCTCTGGCTATGAACTTGTTGCTTCTCTGAACCTGTTACTTCATCTGTTAAGCATCCATAATGATACCTACCTATATTAAAGGTTATAATGTATGCAAAGCACACAGTTCATTTTCTTAGTACATAGACTCAATTAATGAGAATTATTTCTATTATTACAGAGTTATAATGGTCTTTGTTCTCCCACTAACCAGTTACAAATGTCCCCATGGCTCAAGGGCTGTATCATATTTGGCTAGTCTTGTAGTTTCCTCCTTATATTTTTATCTCATTCCCTTCCGGAAGCAAAGGATTTGCAACTATCATAATTATTACGAAAATGTATTGGATGGGCAATTCGCGAGTCAGTGTGAGAGTTACTCTTTAGGCTGGAGGTTATATCCCACTGAGATTTACAGTGAGTCTAGTCTGAAAGGTAAAGCAAGGGGAGGGTCACGCATGGTTGGAGACATGTTCTCGTCGAGGAGGTCCTGCCAAGGTGACAGCCTCGCTTTTGTGTTACTGTATTTCATATTTCCTTTTACTTGAAGTGAGTTTTTAAAAAATATTATCCCACTTGAAGGAATCTGGTAATTGGTTAAAAAAAAAAAAAGTCTGAGGAACAAAACACTGAATCTGATTTAGTATCATGATTTTTATTCATTTTTAATATAGAATTTTATGGCTCATCAGGGGGTAAGTCAGTCCACCACAAGAAGTTGTCGTTTTATTCATTTTAGAAAGTGCCCTGCTGTTACTGTGTACGTGCCTCTGAAAATCAACACGTTTTAAAAGGAAGGGGACTGGTGCTCTGCTTTCTTTCCCTCCTCCTTTTCAAGTTCACAGTATTTGCCCTAAAGGTCCACCTCACAGTTTCACCAATTTCTTCCTGAAGCCCCTATTGAGTGTCATAACTTAGCAGCAATCATCATTTCATACTAAATTTATAGTTCAGCTAATGTGATGGAATGATCTCCATGCCAGAATCTCTTAATTTCTTTTCCTTTCCTCACACAACTGCAGACTGGAGCCAAATGCTCAGTTAAATATCTTTTCTATATAACTAACAGGAGGTGAGTGTTTTCCTGTTTCTCTTTCTCTCTCACCCTTGTTCTCTGTCTTCCTCTGCATTTATTGAACCAGCTTTAATTATAATTAACCAGTGTGCTGAGGGCACATCAGTGATTGTCCAGATGGCTCAAACCGACCCTGAGAGTACATTTCTCTTTATGTTGGATCTTTGAATAGCCAATATGTTCCTAGCAAGAACTGACTGAGCAAATGACCTGTCTATTTGCAGTTAGTTTCCATTTACCTGCTCTCTGATAATGAATATTAATATTCCTTGATATTGTTGGTCCCCTATATATTTTTCCCTTTTAGATTTTCCTTTATGCTTAATCTATGGCTCAGTAGGAGGGAAGCCTTTAATTAAAAATTATTTGATTATTTAAACCAGTTTTTCTTTCTAGCATATGTTACAGCTTCTGAAAAGAAGGTCTTAAGCTTCATGTTAGGAGTAACAGATATTTATTCTAAAAACATTTCTGAGAAAGTGAACAGTATGACTATAAATAAATGAAGAAAAAAAGAAAGATTGGAAAAAGAAAGATTTTATGTTTGACATGTTCTTTCATTTCCTCTGATTAAATTCTCTGCCAAATTTTTTTAATAAAGTTATATAATACCAGTTTGGTTACGGTGTAAGCAAGCACTCATACCATCAGTGCAGATTTTGCATTTCTTTAATTCCAAAATAATGGAAAGCAAACACTCCAGAATGATCATAGAAACTGCAAATAAACCAGAGATGGCAAAGTGTTTGTTAGAAGAGGTGATTCATGTGTATTATAAGAAGCAATATATGGTAACGGATTCTCATACCATTGCCTCCTTTGCTCTAAAACCAAATAAATGTAACAGAATGATATTTTATAGTAAGTGAAAAAATTCTTTCTAAATTTATTTGAGTTGTCAAAAAAATGTTATTGGGTCCAATTGAGACTAAGCAAGTAGAACTACTATTAAAATTCTAACAGAATTTAAGAATGTTAGAATATTTATGTTCACATATTGGTAAACATAAAAGCAAATTTTAGATATCAATGCCTATTCTGAATGTTCATGATAATTCTACTGCACCATTTTTTCTCTCATTTGTTCACCCGACATACCTACTGTGTTCCAGTACCATAAGTATGTATTAGGGATGGGAGTAGAGTGAAAAGAAGAAAATTAAAGAAATGTTAGGAATATTTTAGGCAGAGAGTAGCCATGAATGGAGATGTGAAACAACCTGCCATTTATGGTGATTATCTTGGTTTCTCTGCAGCATAGGAAGAGGGTCATCAATGACATAAACGGGAGATAGAATGGAGTTGGCTCTCCGTGTCATACCTGGAACTTGGATTTTGTCCCTTTTCCAGAGTTAGAGGGGAAAACTGATACATTTTGAGCAGGGAAGTATCACATTGTCCTTAGATATTCACATTTTCTTAGCTATTTCCAATGACAGCACTTCTGGGGTGTCATGAGAGGGTATGAAACTGCAGACAAATACCTATTAGGAGACCTTTGCTATAGTCAAAGTGAGAGATGAGAAGGGCCTTAATCAAGACTAGAGAAGTAGAAATTTAAGAAGTCATAATTTATAGGACTTAGTGATGATTAGACATCAGCATTGAAAGAAAGACACAAGTTTAGGGTGACTCTTAGCTTTTCGGCTAAACAGCTTCATAAAATGAGGAAGGAAGATGTAAAGGTGAGCTTGTGAAAGACAATCAGGTCAGTTTTAATTATATTGTGAAGTACCTGAGACATATCTCAATGGCAGACAGTTGCAACATGTAAGTCTCAGGCTCAGGAGAGAGAGGCCTGAGATGGATAAAAACATTAGATCTGTGAGTCATCAGCATAGGTGATTGTTGAAACCCAGAGAGTAATGAGCTTGCTCTGAAAGAGCCTGTTTAGAAGAAAAAGTCCCAATATCAGAGCCCTGGAGAACACAAACAGTTAAGCTATTATTAGAAGAAGAAAAATTAGCAAAGGAGAATGTTTAAATAGGAAGGAAGACTACCAAGAGAGAGTCATGATTCAGAGGGAAGGCAAAAAATAATTTCAAAATTAAATAAGATGAGGACTAAATGATAACATTGTCTTTGCCCATAATTATGTCATTGGTAAACTTTGCCAGAGCAAATTAGTATGGTGGGTTGCACAGGCTATGACCAGTAAAATTTAATATGCACCAATCTTATCAGAGGATCAACTTATCAATTCTAAAAATTACAGAGAAATAACTCATTCAAAAGAAAAGTTTATTTAAAAAATAAAGAAGTGTTCACATATGCTAATGTAAATATTGATTCAGAAATTACATTTCTAGAAGAAAACTGCTTCACAATTCTGATTAAAATAATGGTATTTGGGGAATATGAAACCTTACTTTTGGCTATTATGGAGCAACTGGTACTAGACTAGTCTTCCTGCTGTACACAACTAGAAGCTAATATGTATGAAAAAGATGATCCCTGTGATGACCCAGGCTTTCTATCAGAGGCAGAGGCAGGAGGAGGTATTCATGCAAAGAACAGAGATCTCACTAATCAGAGTTTGGAACAGTTGAATTGTTTGGAATAGCAAAACAGAGTAAGGAAGAGAAGGGAGTATATGGAATAAGAGCTCTAGAAACCTGCACAGGACTATCGTTAAAACTTTGGTGTCATACAAAGTTGCTGATGTCTAGGGACATTTCACAAAGTTGAGATAACTACAGGAGACTATAAATTCACCAACTATTAGAGCTTGCACAGAGCTGGACTAGGTTCAAATTCCAACCTAGTGTGAAGAGTGAAGAGACCTCAATGAACACTCCGAATATTCGGTAGAGATCAGAGGAAGGCCATGACTTAGGAGAAGACTTAACTTAGCTGGAAAGTAAAAGATAATTGAGACCAGCCTTAACCAAGCTTTAAAGCCAACATTCAAAAAATCAAGCTGATTCCCAAATAAGTAGCTTTCTGACCAAAACTTACTTAATATTTTTTAAAAGAAGACAATAAAATACAGAGTGTCAACAATAGACATTCAAAATGTCCAGTATCTAACAAAAAATTACTATCCATGCAAAGAATCAGGGAAGTATGATGCATAACTATAAGAAAAAGCAATCAATAGAAGTAGGCCCAGGATTTACTGAGGTGGTGGGATCAATAGACAAGGTTTTAACAGCTATTATAAATATATTCAAGGATTTAGAAAATCATGCACAAAATCAGAAGAGAAATTGAGCCTATTAAAAAAGAAAAAGAACCAAATGGAATTTCTGGAGTTGAAAATGCAATATCTGAAATAAAATATTTACTGGATGAACTTAGAAGCCAATCAGAGGGTACAGAAAAAAAAAAAGGTCAGTGAACTTAAAAGCAGAACAATAAACAGATTCCAAAGAGAAGCACACTAAGAGAACAGATTGATACCAATAAGTTGATACTTTAGATAAAATGGGTATATTCCTTGAAAAACACAAATTGCCAAAGCCAGTACAAGAAGATAGAAAACTCAAATAACACTAATCTATTACCAAAATTGAATCCTTAATTTAAAATCTTACCACAAGCCTGGCTGGTGTGGCTCAGTGGATTGAGCGTCAGTCCCATGGACTGAGAGGTCCCAGTTGATTCCCAGTCAGGGCACATGCCTGGGTTGCAGGTTCAATCCCCAGTGGGGGGTGTGCAGGAGGCAGCCAATCAATGTTTCTCTTTCACATCAATGTTTCTATCTCTCTCTGCCTTCCTTTCTATCTAAAAAAATCAATAAAAAATATATTTTTAAAAAAATCTTACCACAATAACAAAACAAAAACTGCAGTTCCAGACGGCTTCACAAAATATTATCAAATGTTTAAAGAAGAAATAATTCAAATCACACATACATTCTTTAAGAAAATAGAAGAATAAGCAACACTTCTCAACAATGATAGTACAGGAAAATGAGAATCATTTCCACAAAGACTAATGGAAGGTTCTTACGGAAGAACAAGTTTCTTAGGAAAGAGAGATCTCTTCTGGATGCTATGATCAGGAACAGAGCTACAAAGCACCCGAGAGTTAAGCTTACCTTTAAAGAATTTCAGTAGGAGTGGAAAGGGTCATTCTAATTTGGAGAAATGACATAAAATGATATGAAGCAAGGAAACGTATGTGCATGGGACAGTGAGTACAATTGGACGACACCAACAGGTTCACTTCAGGGACGTTTAGGACTGGAATTTAAAACATATATAACGTCACAACCATGGAGCAACATCAGTTCCAAGTGAGGGAGTTTGGATTTTATTTCATAAACAGTTGTAGAGTCAATAACAATTTTTGAGCATGGGACTGGCACAGTCAAATAGAGATTTTGGAATCTTGATCTCATAAAAGCTATTTAGACTAAAGGGCAGAAGGTTTAGTGACAGAAACAGGAAAAACCTGCAATGGCCTGGTATGGTTCTTTGAACTGGACAAAAAGACACAGTGCCCAGAGGAAGCCTCAGGGAAGATGCCAAGACAGCAGTCACAAACCTAAGCACATTTTCTAAGTATTAAGATTAAAAATATATATGCTAATGCAGACTGTAATTTCTAAGCTCAGAAAGAACCTCATGTTGGGGGTGGGGAGTTACTAATAAGACCTTACCTGTCTGAGAAGATAAATATTACTTCAATTTATGCCATGTTCTTGGTCTGACATGACATTTCAAAATTTTGTCCCAAGTATCTGTGCATAAAAATTATTTTAGGTAAGAACCATGAAGCTCTCTCCCACAACTTTAAAACATGAAGCTAGGTTCAAGTGCATTTGTAATGGGAAACAGTTGACGAATATGTATTGTGCATTTACTAGATTTTCCATTGATTTTAAGAAGATGGATTTATCTACTGAATTTGAAAATACCCAGGGCTGATTAAATCAAATGTGTTTGATGTCATCCATAGTTTCATTTTTTTACTCTCAACATGAAATTTGACTAATGCATATTTTTCTCTTCAATTTACCAAGGTTCATGTATGCATATCTCTGAGGTGGCATTTAACCCTCTGTGTTTCTCTGGTGAGAGACATCAAGGAGCTAAGGCAGACAAGAATTTGATGAGTTGTGATTTTGCAGCAGTAAACAAACTGCAGTGGAAAACGCAGCAATTAACATTGTGAATTTAACATCAACAACTGATATAAAATCATTTTAATGGCAATCACTCTAAAGAAAGATTTTCTGTTTCTATGCTAGACTTCTTTAAACAAAAATCAAAACAAAAAAAATTTCTTACAAAATGAATAGTTAGGAGATGAAGGGTTGATTTGAATACTTCAAGAGTTCATACATTTGGCTGAATATAGAAAATATCCACTCACCTATGTATTCATTTATTCAGCAGCATGTGCTGAGCCTTGCTTTCTCTTGGACACTGCAATGGTTTGAGGTAGATGAGATCACAGCCTGCCACAAGGGTATAAGGACAGGTGCTTATATGACTCTAGGAAATTACTATAGGTGATACTGTGAGCAAAATCTCCCCTTAAAACATTGCCCATGCTTGAAAATAACTCTTTCTAACATCATGGAAACAAAGAATGCATAAAATCTTAACGTTTCTGTTTTACTATTCACATCAAGTTCTTATAAATTTTAAATATTTTCCTGGCCTGTTGCAAACGTCCTCTCCTTAAGAATTCATATTGCACAAAGCTAGTGAGCATTTATCGTCTGACAGACACTGTGGTAAGAGCTGTCGCTCCCCTGGAAAAACTCACAGTCTAATGATAGAACACTTCCTATTTGCAATGTGCCTTTCAATTTGTGAAAAAATATTTTGTAACCCATTTGGTCTCCACAACATCCTGTGAACTCAACAAGCAGGTTTTCTTATTTTTTCTAGGTACACTGCAACTCTAAGACTTTATGTTTGTACTGCTAATTATAAGTGGTGGAATCAAGACATGCTCATTAATCATCTAACTTCTAAGTCAGTGTTCTTTCAAACCAACACCCAGTATGTGTATGTATGTTGTAGGAAATAGGATTATGTAAATACATTCCCTTTCCAGTTCTCTGTCCCACGCAATCCATGGTTATGGAATAGTGGGTTTAGGAAAATATTTTCTTAAATCTCTCACTGCATCAAATTACCACTTTATAGTTAGGAGGCTTATGTGAGAGCAGTAGCATAGACTTTAGAGTTATATAGAGCCTATTATATGTTAGGTAATTTTTTTATATGTTTTTATTGATTTTTTAGAGAAAGAGGACAGGAGAGATAGAAACATCGATGTGAGAGAGAAACATTGATCGGCTGCCCCCTGCATGCCCCCTACCAGAGATCGAGCCCGCAACGGGGGCTGTGCCCTGACCAGGAATGGAACTGGGACCTCTCAGTCCATGGGACGATGCTCAGTCCACTGAGCCACACCGGCCAGGCTATGTTAGGTACTTTTGTTACAACATTGTGTGTGTTAAATCGATTAAACATCAGGACAACCATAGGAACTAACTTCTCTTGTTATCCCCACTGTATATATGCGAAAACTCACTTTATATATGAAGCACAGAGAAGTTAAATAGCTTGTCTAAGGTGGTACAAATAAAAAGGGATGAATTTAATGTGAGGTAATTTGACTCAGTGCTTGCCCTATATCATATGATGATATTTAAGATGGAAAGAGTCTCCTTACCCAGGTACAACATCTGATATAGACTCCAGCAGTGAAATTTTAAGGCAAATATTAGCATATTATCATATCATACATATAGCATACATTTCAAACCCCTGCCTGATAACATTCTAAAATAAATTGTTTAATTAGATTAGCTGGGTGCTACTTACATAGCTTGGCTGTTAGGATTGAGTCACAAGACAGAAACGTTAAGGGAGATGAATGTAGACTGATCAAAAGTATGGAGAACCTTCTAGAAGGTTAGGGCTAATGGGGGCTGTTGTAGAGGAGACCTTGGAAGCCAAGAGGGTGCTAATGCTTAGTCTGAGAGACAAGGACATAATGGGCCCAAGAAGAAGAATCAGTGGTTAGTGGACTTCTCAGAAGGAGTTATCAGTTGGGAAGGGAGATAGACATGTCACACATGATTATACTATCATGAGGCATGTGTTGTAATAGAATGTGTACTTGGTTCAAAGAAGGTTCAGAGAGTACTGATTGACTGTACCAGGGGTAGGAAGAGAGCTCAGAGAAAATGCATGCCTAAGGAGATAGCTCCTAAAGAATGGGTGGATCACCAGGCAGAAGATGGGTTATAGCAGGTAATTACTGCAATGTTTTGATTTCCAAAGCATTTTAAAGGGTAAGATGCTTGAAGCATTTTAAATAAAGAATAAGAGAATTTTACTATTAAAGAGAATATATTTTAAGATATTATCAAAATAACTGTTAATAGATTGCCACAAGTTTAAATTGATAAATCAACCAGAAGCACCAAGGGTCAGGAAAAATACTGAGTTTTCAAAACAATCCTGTCAGGTGTTGTGCCCATTTACAGATAAGAACACAGAGGTCTAAAGAAGTGTTTGCTACCAGGTAAATGGTAAATCTAAAATCTGAATCCAGACAGGTCTCTCTGATTCCAAATTTCATGCTCTTTACAGAGTATCATTTGTTCCATTTACCTGACCTCGTCACTCTAACCTCCTTAGGAAATACAGATATGAAAATTCCACCAAGAACCTAAAAGAGCCCTCTGCATCAATGCCCAGTAAACCTTTGTTTAGGGTTGGCAAGTGGAACCTTTGGGAGGAAAGAATCAGGAAATTACCATATCTCCTCTCCTGCCCATGCATTCTCTTAATTTGGTAAGATTTGGAGCAAGGTATTCCCTTTTGTCGTTATATGCCTTCAGCCCTAGAGATCCAATAGTAGTTAAAGGACCAGAGATGACAAACAACTTAGTTATGCATAAGGCTTTAAGTAAAAGAAAAAGATCTTGGGCTTTCTACATTGCCCAACTGAGTTCTCCAGAGCAGAAAAGCAGAGCATGTTTCAAAGCAAAACTCTCGGGTAGAAAAAAGTCTGAATTTACTTGAATTAGCACCTAAGCAGAATTATAGGTGACTGGCTAGAGCACAAGTCCGGTAGAGGTGAGAGTTTCCTCATGTACACCATGAGAGGGAGGGACAGTTGCAGCAGCAAAGATTCATGCAGCCAGTCTTCCCAATTCTGAGCATCAGAAAAGGAAGTAGAGTTATGTAAAGTTCACGTCTTTGGAAAGAAGACCTACCCAACTGGAACATCAAAGGAGAGAAGGATGGGTGTGAACAGGAACCAGTATTGAGTAGAAATCTTAAAAAACGACCAATGTTAAGAAAGTTCATGAGAAGGATGCCAGTCCCCAGGATGTCAAAGATTGGTTTTCACTACCTCTTATCTAAGCTCTTAAACACTCTCTTCTTCAGCTTTCTCCTCTCTCCTCTTAGCAGGATAATGATATTGTTCTGAAATTTTCAACAGCTTCTTTCTGCTTACAGAATAATGCATGCTTCTCAGGCAGGCATTCAACATGCTCTACAATGTAGCACAGCTTCCCTTTCCAACCTGGACTCCTACTCTTACTAACTTGGTCTTCTACTCTTACTATAGAAACCCTCAACCACATTAAATCGGTATATGTTCCATTCCTAAATAATTTTTATTCTTTCTCATCTTCACCATTTTGCTGTCTGTATTACCTCTGCCCAAATACTCCTTTCCCTTATTTTCTACTCTTTTGCTCTCTATGAATCTTATACACAGTATGGAGTGCAATCAAGTTGCCTCATGGAGCCTGTATTGGGGTTACATTTCTATGTCTTATCTTCTTTATATTTTGTAAACTCTTGAAGATCAATATAGCCATATAACCCATTAATTCAAAGCATACTTCCTTGTGCATAATGGACAATCAATATATAACTGATAAATGAAAATAGTAAAAGGAAATAATGATCATATTAACTAAAGAGATCATATGCCAGCATCTAGTTTAACACCTTCATTTTAGAGATGAAGAAACTAGATCTAAGCAAGTTAATAATCTTGATCTCCAAAATAATTAGTTGAATCAGAGCCAGGGCTAATACCTAACAATATTTGACTACCTAACATATACCAGGCACACTTATAAGACTTATTTCAACTTTCTTAAACCTTTTAACAATCCTGAGGTTCTTAATAGCTGATTTGATCAAAAAAGAGAGTCACACAGAAAGGTTAATTCATACTAAGTCACATAGCTTTGTAAATGACAGAATGAAGATGTGTCCACACTCAGACTGATTCCAGAGAACCCATGGTTTACCATGACTTCATTCAATTGGACCTTCTATTAATCTTGTCCTCATTCTACCATGGCTTTCTATCTCCTTGCTAGTTCAATAGGGCATAAAAATATTGGCTAATTCAGTATCTCGCTATAAAATGTGTGCTTGGAAAGATCATACACATGCAGGCACTCACTGATATCACTAATAAAGCTAATAAAGAAAATGAAGTTAATTAAAGCCAACAAGGGATGTGATTCTCATTGAGAAATGAAGTGTAGGACCTACTTAAAAATTTTTAGTCTTTCAGTCTCTGATATTAAGTCTTCCTCACAGAAGGTAATAAACAGACCCATCTTTTGCCAGGAACATGACCTTGGATATACTGAATCCACCATCCCTTAAATTTTAATTGTCAGGAAGGAAAAAATATATGTACCATATTGGTAGTGCTCATGACAACTTGGGGGATTTTGTTCTTTTTGTTGATGGGGATAATGGTAGTAACAATATCTCAATTCCAATTTTTTTCTATGTATGTGTAACCTTATTTTCTAGAGCTTCAGAAACAAAAGATTGTCTCCAGCAAGCCAATTTTGGACTGTTTTATGCTTAGTTTTCTTTGCTAATTATATTCCATTTTAAAATTTATAAAAGTGTCTCTTTTTCTCACTCACTGCATTTCTGTGAGCTATTTCTAGATAACAAATTTTGAAACTTTCTCAAGGAAATATAAACTTTGCCTTTCTGTTAATTATAAGAGCAACTGTGGCCACAAGATAATTCTGGGAAAGCAATTAAGGAGTGTTTCAATATTCTCCAAAGTTATACATTTGTAGTTAAAATTTACAAGTCTTGAAGGTTACCTTCTCCAGAACCCCACTCTTTCAGGGCACTCTCTTCACAACATGTTCTTTGAATGGCAGCCTCTGCTTGGCCAGCGCAGCCCAAGAGATCTCCAAAAATAGAAACTTGTTCTTGTTTCTGCATTGCTCACAGCCCTCTGTGTTTTCTCATCATCTACCCTCCTTAACATGGCTTACCTCTTGATGTCTTGGACTCTATCATCCAGCCTCATCTCTTACCACCTCAGGTCCTAGTCATCAACTAACCACCATGTTGTAATTTTTGCAATTGAAAGTCTAGAGAACAAATCTAATAATTCTTCCTTGTGACCAGCTTTCAAATATGTAAGTGCAGCTACTGTGCATTACCATAATTTTGTATTTTTTAGGTTAATTGTTCTGAATCTGGCCATTTTTCAGTAATTATGCCCTAATGTGTCCATGTCTTGGTCGAATCTGGGGGAAAAAACAAAACTGAATCCAATATTTTGATATTGTCCACTTTCTTCAGAGAACATTGAGCCTTTACTTTCGTAGTTGTGGGCACTATCATATATATGAAACAAAATTTCGTATGCCTTTTTATCATCACCCATTCCAATTCATACTAGCCAGCTAAAATCTTACATTAATTTTAATTACAGTAAAGTTACCAAAATCTATACTTTGCATTGTTGTTATATACATATACACCATCATTTATATCTATTTCTGTTGCATTGCATCTTATTATTTTTAACCCATCATTTCACCCTATTTTTATATCATTCAAAAATTGAATAAATTGAATGACTTTGTCTTCATTCAAGTTGTAGATTAAAAAAAGTTCAAAAGCACAGGGCCATATACTTAGTTTGAGGGCAACCACTCTATTCCTATGATTAAAGTCACATTTCGCCATCTCACTTATGAAAAAATTTAGACTTTAACAACATACGCTACTCAATCGTATCAGATCACATTATATATTCTTGGTGAATCTATTAGCTCTTTTTGATCTAAAAAACATCCTCACAATCCTCTTTGAAAGTGTATTAAGCATTTAAATCACATATATGACCCCAGAATAGACTTTTTCCTCTTAGAAAACTTAAAAAAGAAAAGAAAGAAAGAGGAGCTGTCTCTACTTTCTATAATTTTTATAGATAATTTATGAAGGCTCCATAATCATATCAGCAATTTCTTCATTATGTGATGAATATGCTGTAATCATCTCTTCACCTATATTGTTATTTGATATATTTTTTAACCACAATGACTCAACTTTTCCTAATGTGAAAATTATTCTTGCTGCTAGAGAAGACAGAAGTAAAGCAGGAGTTAGATTTATAAGTTATGGATTGGTTCTAATGTTATTTTACCTATATTTTCCCAAATCACACTAAATGAAAGCTAAAGAAGGCTCGAATTATTGTTTAAAACACATTTTTCTAACTCAGTCCTCTCCAGCAGAATTTCAGAAGGCCATCTATACCCTGTCTTCCATCAGCCCCAAATTCCCCTAAAGTTCTACATCTGTGGATGGATTAATTTCTTGATTTTGTGTGGGCAATGGTACCCCTTTGCCAGGTCCAGCCCTGCCCTCATGTCCTTCCTTCTCCTCTATTGCTCCTGTCCATGGTGTCATAGTCCCAGCCTGCCCCCAAAGCCTTCTGCTACCCTGCCATGGGCTGTAGGCACATTGTTCAGGTCACCATATTTTCTCCTGTTCCTGATACTGGTTGCTCTGATGTCACTTGCTGCTTTCTTGCCCTGTTTCCTTGACACAAGCAAGTCACCTTGCTGAAGTGTTGGATGCCTTTTACTCACAACAAGCTGTGTGGGAGTGTGCTGTTTCTCCCTCTTCTTTCTGAGTTCTAACACCACTCCTGGTAGAGGAAGGTGATGATCATCTGAGTAACATCCATGCATACTCCAAACACGCACTCTCTTTTGACAGAGACATTATATTTCAGCACACTCTCTACTACACTGGGCCCAGAATAATCCAAAATAATCTATCTGCAGCTACAGTTCTCTGGTCATGTAACAACATATTCATGGACGCCAAGGATTAGGACACAGATACCTTTAAGATGCCATTACTCTGCCTACTACACCCACTATCCAGTAGGCCACATCTGTCCATAGGCAATACGTATTCCATGCCTTGCTTGGTCTGACAAATGGAATGCTAGCTGATCCCAGTTCAGCCACTTTAATGTACTACTACAGGGCAATTGAGCTCTCTTGGGCAAGACCACACACCAAGTTATCTTCAACATTCAACATCAAGAAACAGATTTCTGAGGAGCCCTCTCCAGAGTACCCAACTTAGAGTGCTATCATATCTTTTCTTCTCCCTCTTAGAAATAATGCCCTTATAGAGCCTCTCCAATCTCTGGCCCTTCCTTCTTCTTTCTGATCTGGGCTGATAGATCCAAGAGTCACAAAATCATTAATCTATCTTAAGACTTAGAATTTAAAATTCATTTTATTGGCAACTTAGTAAAAATGTCATTTTTAACATCTTGTTACATGGTATTTTTAGTTGCTTAGTATTACAAATGATTCTGCAGTGGAAGTTTTTGTACATACCTCATTTCATACATGTTCAATATGCTAGATAAATCCAAGAAGTAGAATTAATGGCTAAAGGATCCCCATTTTGACTTTTGATGGATATTGCTAAATTGATTTTTTTTCCCGAGGTTTATAGTCTTATATACACATATACATCAATTTATACTCCTAGAAGCAAAATATTAAGGGAGACTGTTTTCCTACATCACCACTAACAAGATATGATGTCTACCTTTTGAGCTTTGCCTATTAAATTGATGATAAAATATATTTCATTGCATTTCTATTCCTCTGGTTAGAAATAGAAGAGTTATGATTGAGAACTATTTGCAACCATAGTGTTTCCTATGTTTTAGAATGTAGAATACTCTGGAAACTTTTTAATGACTTTTAAGAAACCAACTAGCATGCAGTCAAAGTAGCTGGAACAAAGAATCAAGAAAAGAGAATGTGAGGCAACTGCAGTCAATAACCAGAGCTGTGAAACCTCAGACTATTTAGCTTTCCTGATTCTTCTAAATTTTGCTGACCATTGGCTGACAGCTGGAAGAGTGATAATCATGAAGATATTCTTATGACTTTCCTACTACCTCTTTCTCTCTTAGCAGAGGATACACAAATAGCCTCCATTCCAAGAAATGCAGAGGAAGTCTCTCTCTGGCTGGGATTCAATTTGATAAGGGCAGAGTCAGTATTACATGATCCTGAATCAAGAAGGAATATTCTTGAGAATGCTGGTATATGAGCAATCCTTAAAATGTGCAGAAATTTTGTACTACACATTTTCAATTAGATTTTATTATGTTTAAATATTAGTCCTTGATGACCAAACTATTTAGGCCTCTTTTTCATCTAAAAACATTAGAAGTGTGTTCTTTCTTAAGTTGGATAAGATGACTATACTGCTTTGTCTGTTATTTCTGATGAACATTGACATTCAGTGCCCTTTAGTATGGGATCTTACACAATTCAAGTTCTATATTGAGCGTATAATTTATGTCCAATGATACGCTCTCCTGAACTGCTGAAGGAAAAAGAAAAGATGCCTTTCACTCCTTCCCTGTGAAAAATGCAGGGCTAGGAAATGAGAATGCAGACTTCAGGTGTTTTGATCTATTTAGAGAATCCTTGTTTCTGAGTAATCGACATAAATAAAGTTTTGTGACATTGTTTTTAATGGTGATTAAATATTGGGTCAAAAAACATCTCAAGGATAAAATACTTTGTTATGTTTGAATAAAACCTTTATTGTTTTCAATGTTCTTGCCCAACCAGCATAATCATTGTGCTCAGGTGATTTTTTCCACCTCTCTTATTGGATTGGCACTGCCTCCAAAATAGCACATGTAATCCTCACTTTGCACAACAGTGCAGGGCCATACAATGACCAAGCCAGCTGAGATCACACGAAGTGATCTTAATAAGGGATGGGGAAAATTACAACTGTATCATGATCTTTTAAAATGTCTGTCAAAACTTTAAAAATTATTTTTATCATAGTTAACAAATGCACAGGAAATATTAAAAAGAGTCAAAATAATATTTACTTAGTACATTGTAGTTTAAAATATTAGAACCATTGAAAATTCAGTTTCTCTGTATTTCCAACAAGAGTAGTTTGAACAGTGCTTGCCTTCTCTTTGTCATTGTGGAACTTAAGAAATGAAAAGATCACATGCTGTGGGCATTGTCACGGTGCTTTCTAAGTTTTGATCAGCTTCGAACATGTTAGCCTTCGTGCTTTCACTACTGTAAACTACCTCCGAGAGTTCTCTCAGTGTGAAGTCACTTTCTCTAGAGCAGCTTTATCTTTTTTTCTCAACCACTTGCCCAATTTATGTAAATAAGTTCACCTTCACTAAGTTCCTCTGGCCACATAGCCACAGTCTCTCAACTGCTAATGTCAGCATTCCTACAGTCAGCTGCCTCTTCTATAGCTCCATTTATGTTCATTCAATTTGCTATCATTTGTCTCTCCGTGATACTTTCTTCTTTGCTGACTGATTCCTCTGCTGATTATCCATTTGTGTCAAATGTCATAGGGGTCTGTGACTGGGAGACAAGGAAGCAACACACTACATGCTGATTAACAGATATGCAGGACCAATCACCACGTCTTTTAAGAGAAGAGACGTGGTACACGGCGGCATCTGTTACTGATGTAGTGACTGTGGACTGAAGAGCTCTCAGGAAGTGTGCATTGTATGCGCTCAGTCAATATGCCATGGTGACAAAAATCTGAATGGTGCTATTGAAGAACCGACGTTAACTAAACCACAGGAACTGAAATCCATGCATATGGGAACTGTGCAAAGCAGAGACTAACTTGCTATACATAGAAATGAGATGTTTACTTCTTTATTCATAAGGCCTGACTTTTGGAAATAATTAAATAGCTCCTTTTCCTAGGGGAACTTTAATAATATTGGAGAAAAAGGTGGACAAAATACTAGGACCTAATGAGAGATCATTCCTATGTACATATCTGCTTCTTACTTTAGCAAATAACTTACATAATATTTACTATGACAGACATTTTTCTAAAAGCTTTACAAACATTATCCCTTTTAACCATCTTAACAGCAATGAGCTAGTTACTATTTTTTTGTCTTAAAGAAGAGGAAATAGAAACAAAGAAGATCAGTGACTTGTCTAAGGTCACACAGCTTGTAAATGGCAGAGCGAGATTCAAACCCAAGCACTCAGGCTTTGGAAGCTGTACTTTCTTTCAACGGTAATTCTGCCCTGTGCCATCGGCATATGTTGCTAGTTCTGCAAAGTAACATTATCAGGTCATTGTTCTTTCTGGTAGAATTAGGTGTATCTCATTTATTGTTGTAGTTCTTGCTACAAAATTCAGTGCACAAAGCTGCATTATTTGTGACAGAGATTACTAAGGCCCCCCAGAATTTAAGGGAGAGGTTGTGCTTCTCAGCATGAAGCTCTACGTGAGGTAGCAAAAAACACCAGGGATCATGAAATGAATAAATGATTTATTCCATTTCTACCCAGATTACAAGGGTTTCTTTAGGGAAATATTCAAGCCAATTCCATTGAAATTTATTTATTTTAATACATTTTTATTCATTTTTTTAGAGAGAGAGGAAGGAAGAGAGAGACGGGAACATCGATGTGAGAGAACAACATCGATCAGCTGCCTCCTGCACACCCCCAACTGGGGATCGAGCCCACAACCTGGTAATGTGCCCCAACCGAGAATTGAACCGAGACCTCTCAGTCCATGGGGACGTCGTTCAATCCACTGAGCCCACCTGCCGGCTACACTGAAATTTAAATGGCACCAATTTTACTTTGCTTTGCAAACAACTGTCCACCCCTCCAACTAATAAACCTGAAAATTATAAATTTTAGGGAACCTGACAAACATATTAGAAGGAAAAATAACTGTGTCAGGTAGATGCAACTGATAAAGCACAGCACGTTCAAAAATAGTATGCCAGGTCTCTTGTTAACTGTCTGTTTGGAGACCCTAGTAATTAGATAACGTAGTCTGCGCCATCGGAATTGTGATTAAAGATTAAAATGGTTATTTTTAAATCCCCTTGTGTTTCTTTGCCACTTCCTGGATGTCTGCTTGGTGCCTAGCAACTGCCAAATATCCAATTTTCAGTGCTTTCCTTTTCTCTCTTTGGCAAATAAAAAAAAAAATCAAAAGGTTATGCAGTCTGCTACTAAAAATAACTTGTTTCATAAAACAATATGAATGACCTAGAATGAGCCATTCATAAATATAAGATCACAAAGAAGAACACACTAGAGGGTCTACTTCTCATAAAGTCTTTCTTTTCAATGCCAGAGTCTAGTTCTACTAGTAAGAATTTCTTTCTTATCTATACAATAGATCTTGGTTTTTGAGTGATCTCACTTAGAAGGAAGAAGAAAAGAGAGAATGGATACTGAAGAAAAATTAGTAACATTGTGTGTAGGTGGTGGGTAGCACAGTGGAAAATGTATGAACTAGAGACAAGACACAGATTTGTGTTCCAGACAAGTGAATTAACCAATGGGCACCAATTTCCACTAAGAAGAATCAAGCTATAGGACTTACAATTAATTCAAAAATTAATAATACCCTAAGAGGTAGATCATGTAGAGAATTCAAAAACAAAGAAGGAAAATTGAGCTATCCGATCTCTAAATTCACTTTAGATTCATAATTTGAATAATTCTATAAAAACACTTTAATTATTTTAAGGTCCTCCAATAAACTGTAACATTCATTAGCTCATGCCACTCAATACTGAAAGGCCTCCATTGGCTTCCCATTTCTCTTAGAATAAAATCCAGATTCTTTATCATGGCCCAGAAAGCCCCGAGTGATCTCCACCACCTTCTCTCCGTTCACACCACTCTCTGTTCACATGCCTGGTTCAGTTATTCACACTGGCTAAGCTTATGTCTGTCTCGAGAATTTTGCCCATCGTTTGCCTTAAACACCCTCAGTTCCACACCCAAGCATATCAAGACTGCCACATTCTTACCCGTTAGGTCTCAGCTTCGATGTCACCTCTTTCTCAGAGACATTACCTGTCCACCTGACAAAAGGAAGTTTTTCTCCAGTTAATTTTTATCACCTACCCTGTTTCAATTCTCTCCATAGCACTTAACACAACTTGTAATGATCTGATTACTTGCTCTCATCTGCTTTCTTCTCTGTAAGAGCGTAAGCTATGTGAGGGCAGGAATCTTCACTGTCTTGTTTCATCTTGTGTCCCCTTGAACAGTGCCTGGCAAATATCAGGCATTAAATAAGTATTTTTAGAATAAATAAATGATGGCATATCATTCACTGGTGTACCATTAACGCCAAAGGAAAATGCTTGGTATGTAATAGGCATTCAGTAAATATTTCTCAAAAGTATTTTCTTAATGAGTGAAACTTGATCACTTTCTTATGAAGGTGTCAGTATGAATTATCTACTATGTATTCTGTATTAGTTTCCTACCACTGCTATAAAAATATTTCTACAAACTTGGTGACTTAAAACAACACAGTTATTACTTTACAGCTCTGGAGGTCAGAAGTCTAACATGAGTCTCATGGAGCTAAAATCAAGGTATTCTGGAGATTCCAGGGGAGAATCTGTTACCTTGCCTTTTCCAGCTTATAGAGATGGCCTGCATTCCCTGGCTCATGGGCCCGGTGCCATCTTCAAAGCCAGAAGTAGCCAGCTGAGCCTTTATCCTGCTATGTCAGTCTGACACTTATTCTCCTGCTTCCTTCTGTCACATACATGGATCTGTGATTGTAGTGGGCCTACCTGGATAATCCAGAATAATCTCATCTAAACATCCTTGGTTAATTACATCTGCAAGTTTCTTTTGCCCTGTAACCTGTAATATATTTACAGGTTCCAGGGATTAGGACATGGGTACCTTTGGGGGCCATTATTCTGCTTGCCACATTGTCATTTGGTATGATTCCAGAAACAAATCACCTTTGTCCTGGATAATCCCATGAAACCTCTTCTCTTTCAAACATGGTCACCTTTCAGAGAGAAATTCCTCTAAGTAAATTTATCTCTCATTTTCCCAGCTCAGGGCTGTGGCCTGAGGGTGTGAATAACACTATTTTGCATAAATTGAACAAAAGGTTTAGACTACTACCTTCTCTGCATGTAAACAGCCTGAAAATAAGGAGACATTGACATCTCTAGGTAGGCTCAAAGCCCGTTTCTGTGCTGGTAGAAGGTATTTACAAGAAGAGAAAACACATTCCATTCTTGTCACCAAAATAAGGACAACATCACTGTAAGAAGATAAAATTCAGTGAGCATTAAACCAATTGCGAAATGATTAGAAGGATCTATATGTTTTTAGGGATGAAGATGGGGTTTGTTTTTGTTATAAAAGAAAAAGTAACTCCTCAGAATCTGAATGAAGGAATGGAATATTTCTCACTCAGAGCAGACAGCAGGATACAAAATTACAAGTGTTTGCCTCCAGTCCTGTCCCCCTCTCCTCAAAGATGGTAAGGAGACTGGTGAAGCAAAGAAGCAATTCTGTACAACCAAGCCTTCAAATCCCTACAAATGATTACAATCTAAACTTCTGTTTTGCTTTTTAAAAAGGAGATGGGGGCAGAGGGGCAGAATGATGGACTCCAACGCCTGCTTTGAGCTAAGGCAGTTCTCTTCACTTGCCTAAGGTAAGTCAGCAGGCACAAGCAAGCAAACCCAGGGGCCTGACACATCAACCTGCCATCAATATATTCTATCTGCCTTGGCACAGCTCGTGTTTCTGGCATTATTTATGAAGGCACTCTTGCTATATTTGCACAGGATGCAGCATTGTTCGCAGCAGGCTACAGATTATTGTCAATGAGTAATGCCCCAAAAGCTCCTAACCCTTTTGTGCTGATGCCTAATAACTAAAACAGCAATAGCCACTTCCCTGTGTTCTGCTTAAGTTTACAGCACAGCCATAAATAAACTACCAGCAGCAGGATCCACTGGGCATCAGTGACCACCATGGCAGTTACGATTTTTATTGTTCCCTGTTATACTGTAAGCAACGTTTATTACTAGGATTTTTTTAAAGGTGATGAACCCTAAATACGGACATCAGAATTTTCTGAAATCTCATATTGCTTGAATTGTTCATCAAGCCAAAGTATACTTCAGGTGTTGTTTGGGAATTTACTATGAAAAATGGGAAGAACGTTGCAGAGAAGTGGGAATTCCTACACAGGCATTCTTCTCTCCAACTTATTACAATTGCATGGAAATCCATTCGGTGGAAGATTGGGCTTTTGTTCCTGCCAACTGGTATACCTTGTCAGAGATCATCAGAAGAGGCTAGTGGACCTTAAAATTCACATTTCACAGCCCAGTTTGGTAAAGACACAAATCCACCAGGGATTTCCCTTTTACTTCTTCCTAAAGGCCACGTTGAAACACTTTTACCAAAAGTAATAAGAAAACCAGAGTTCCTTTTGCTAAAACACCATGAGACCATCTCTGTGCCTGGTGCCAACTCTAAATGTCTCTAAGAATATCTTTCAAATTCATGCAAGAGGTAAGCATTCAGAAACTTGCATTAACCTTCTGGTGAGATCACTACAGGCGCCACTCAGTTTAAGACTCATGACTTATGAAGACAACTAAACAAAGTGCCACCAACCCTAGAGAAGGAGCCAGAGCACGAGTCCTGGGCAGAGCTCTCCTGTTTGTCAACTGTCATGACGAGGGACTTCACCACTAAGGGGCTCAAGAGTGTCCCCTCCTTTTCTGGACTTTACCTGGTCTTGTCATCTCACCTAAATGTTTTGGTTTCAGAGTCTGTCATAACAAATTACCACAACCTGGGTCATTTGAATTCTAGAAATCTATTCTCTTAGTTCTGGAGACCAGAGGTCAGAAACCAAGATGTCAGCAGGGCCACACTCCCTCTGAAAGCTCTAGAGAAGATGACTTTCTTGCCTCTTTCAGCTTCTGAGGGCTCCAGGCAGTTCTTGGTTTGTGGCTGGATACCCCCAACCTCCACCTCATCTTCACGTGACCTTCTTCCCTGTATTCCTCTGTATCCAGTTCTCCCTCCTTTTTCTCTGCTGATTTCACCATTGAGCTCTGTAACTAATTACATCTGAAACTAACTTATTTCCAAGTAAGGCTGAATTCTGAGGTTTAAGGTGGACACAAATTTTTTGTAGCATGGACGCTATCCAATCCATTTCATGGGGTCTGCTTCCTCGACTTGGGCTGGGCTGCTGTGAGAAGAATTCACATTCCCATGGTCCTCAAATCTCCCTTCCCTTGTAGCTCCCCTGTCCTTACAAGTGGAAGGAGCCTGGAGCCTGGGTTGATACAGAACAGAGCACCCCGCCTGCTGGCTGTCTTCCCCACACTGCCACCCTGCCTCACATCAACCCTGCTCCCTCTCGGGGGGACACCGGGCAGGCTGGCTTCTCTCCATCTCCTGCCTTCTCTGGGGAGACGGGCCTCTGTCTCTGAGCTTCCTTCCCTGGGAGATTTTGCAACCTTCCACTCAGCACTCAGACAACCTGGAGGAACTCAAATTTTATTTAAAATAGACTGTTTTCTTTATAAAGGAGAAGCAACTTCATTACAAGGTGATTGAAAAAAATACATCAGAATATTAAAAAGAGAAAAACCATCATTGATCTCATGCCATAATGGTAACCACTGTTACTGTTTAGATGAATTCCCCAACAGCCTGTCTCTGTGAAATACATAACGCACTCTCTAAAAACAGACAAGATTGCATGTTTTCCTTTGCCATCCCCTTGGAACGCAACTCAGATGCACACAACTGAATTAACTCATAAACTTGATTTTATGATTTAGTAAACACCTTGAAAGCAACACTCAAGAATTAGAATTTTTTAAACTTGCTCTTTTCACATTATTTGTCCTTATTATTTCCCCATGCCACTAAATAATCTCTAAAACACAATTTTAATGGCTGCTTATTATTTCTTTTTATAGATGCACTGCAATTAACTTCAATAATTCTACATTTTGGACATATAGGCCAAGTCTAACTTTTCATAAAATAATAAGCAATGTATAGCATTATTCATATATTTTCTTAAATATCTCTGATTATTACATTAAAATACATTTCTTAATCAAAAGTTAAAGATTTTAAAGTTTTTGATACATCTAACTAAACCTCTGGAAGACAACAATTTATAATTTCATCATCTAGTTCATCATTCTCTTCAAACACAAGTAACTGTGTCAACTTTGACTAACTTGAAAGACAAAGTTACAGCATTTTAATTTGAATACTAGTGAGGTCAGGGATTCTTATATATCTATGACTTATTACACTTCTTTTGTAATTGCCTCTTTAAATTCCTTACCTGTTTTGTTCTATTGGGATATTTATCTTTTCAATAATTCACTTTTTCATTCAACATATTTTTATTGAGTGTCTACAATGTGCCAGACAGTGGGCTGGAGTGACAGAAAAGAATGTTGGGTTTAAGAGGGAAATTCTTTGTAATCTCTGTACGTATTAACCTATTAACCCTTTGTCATGTGTTACTAACATTTTTACTAATTTGTCATTTTTAATATCAAATATGGTAAGTATTTTTATAGACATTTTGGAGGATATCACTTGTATTTTTCTCTACTAGGGAGGGGTCTGAAAGAGGGTTATTCTTTGAGAGAACTTCCTCATCAAAATACCCAGGTGTTGTTCTCATTTGCTCATGTTTTCACTCTTTTTATATAATTTTTCCATTTGGATTTTGCTTTGATACGTGACATGGGTTTTTAAAACCTTTTTATTTTCTAATAGTTAATTATCCCAGCACCATATATTAAGGATCTGCTATTGTCTTGTTGTTTAGAAGCTCATATTATCACACACTAACATTTTATAAACATCAGAGTCTGTTTCTAAGGTTTCTATTCCATTCCATTGTTCTATTCTTAGTCCAGTGCCACCATATTCATTATTAAAGCTTTATAAAATGTTTTAATATATGACAGTGCCAATTCTAGTATTTGTGTTTTGATTTTTTAAATTTCTTATATTTTCTCTTTTCTTTTTCCTGATCCAGGATAACTGTACTAAAATCACCAAACATTGACTAGAAATCTCCCACATAGACTTTGATTGGAATTGCCATAATTTTCCTTTGGACTATAAATCTATTATATAAAGTCACACTTACCTCTATTTTTAGTTGCTAAGCAATTATTTCACATTATATTTATCCAACAGTCCCTTAATATACCTGACCCTAATGTCTTATCTTAAGGGACCACACCAAACAGATCTGTCAATTCATCTATTTCAAACAGCCCATAAACCGGAAGAGTTGTAGGACAAAAGAGAAGTTGCTTAGAAGTTTGAAAAAAAAACAAAGACTGAAGTATAATTCCAAATTTTGTTAGCAATATAAGTTTATGAATCAAGATAAATAAAAGTTCACTTAATCTTTCCTTTATATTAATTAAAACAATATAAGCATTTTGATATATTTTATTGTCAATACAAAGTATTTCAGGTATTTATTGATGACTAAAAGATTTGTTAGCTAGCCTGGTCCAATATAACATTGTTCTAGAGAATGGAACAAAAGAGAAGTTCCCTAACATTCTTGTGTGTAATAAACTATCAGACATGCATTAGGTTCAGATGGCCATCTCTTGGAGCTTTTCACCAAGAAACACTAGAAGAGCTATGCCAACTTTAGTTCCTTCTGAGTCCTCTCCTCCCCTTGTCCCCATTATGTTCTTGATCCTAGCTGCCTGGCCTACAGCATTGGCCTCTTGCTTTAGTCATCTTCTTTGTATACATGTTATACAGGGTCATAAGCAAAGGGACGTTGAGTTTCCATGAGCTTTGGAAAAAAGAAATGAAACAATGAACTCATCTAAATTTTCCAGAATATCAACAGATAGAGAATCATCTTAATATTTTATGAACCTTGATAAAACTGAATAATTAGGTTGCTACATTTATCCATCTATAAGCAATAACTTTCTAAAACTTTTTTGCAGTCTATTCCAAATATCAGAACTCAACAAAAAATGGAATTTATTAAGCATTCTTTTCTCTCTTGACACCTAAAATAGGTCAAATTTCTTATTCAAAGGTCAAAAAAAACAACAACCCACAAACAAACAAAAAACAAAAACTTTACCTATATATGTTAGGGTTCTTTGTTGTTTTCTCTTTGAGAACTGAGCTGAAGCAAATCAGGTCCCTGTTAGGAAAAGTATTCAAATTAATCTCAATGGTAAATAAAGGGCTGCAAAATCCTACAGTGTGGTACAGATAAAGTACCAACCATGAAAACAGGCAAACTGGCAATGAGCCCTTCTATGTGATTGATCTCAACCTTAAGTGGTTAGTTTCTCAGTCCCAGCAACTCTGCCTCTTTGGTGATTAGCATGAGACCCAGAATTTACAAGGTTCTCTGAATGTGCTGAAGGACTGCTCCAGTTTCTCTATATATTTGCCTGGATATTCTTATCGTAGCACTAGGAAGCCTAGCCATCTCCGAAGAATTATCACTGGGGATTCCACCAGGGGTCTCATGCCCCTCACATGATGCTGAGGGGTCCTTTGCAAACACCAGTGCGGAAAAGATCTGTGTAAGATCCAAAGTTCTCCTGGGGTACTGCACCCACAGAATCACAAGAGGCCAAGTCCAGAAGAGCTCTTTCTCCCATGCAGGCATCAGACCCAGGCTACAATGCATACAGCAGTGGTCTCTGTACCTTTAATTCCAAGTAGGTCCTCTTCAAAATTCTCCTATTCAAAACCTCTGAAATGTCTTATTCTTCCCAATATCAAGTGACAACCACTCTATAACTGGATACAATTTAATTTCTATGTAAATGAAATTATATTTTCATTTTCATTTATGTTTCAATTGAAGCTGAAAAAAGTTACTATGTCTGGTTTATTAAAAACAAAAAGATTGAGTAGAATGAGTTTTCTTACATAGACCAAAGATAGAATTCTAAATTAAATTTATACCTTTCAATTTAATGACATGATTATAGTGAATAGATTTGTGACGTTATCTAAAATATCTAGAGTTTTCTTACTTAGCAAAGTTTTATTTTCCTTATTAAAAGCTCATGAACTTATTGTCTCACTTTTTCTTTTCTAATCCTATGTTGATATCGTTAGTAGTCACACATTTTCTTGACAATTTGACCACTCTTTTAGGACAAACTCGATGAATGTAAACTTTATCTGGACATCATGAAGCCTCTTATGATTGCTTTATTTATGTTTAAAATAATTTTAAAAGTTCTAACTTTCTCCTGGATCTTTGTCATAAGACATTTTAATTATCCTAGTGGGATATCATAGTAGAAGTTGACAAAACTTGATTGACATAGAGACTCCGATGTTTCTATGTACAGGGTCATGCAATTTAAATACATATAACATTGCTTGATTAAACAAATAAATGCTCAGGAACATATAATTGAGTTAAGTATGCCTTTTATGCCCTAAGTTCATTTAAAATGGATAACAAGTTTAATAGTTTAATGTTACATTACATATAAGCAGTCTAAGATTAATTTTTAAAACACACCCAGAAATTTATGTGGGCCTTATCATCAGTAATTAATATTTCTACAGTTTTTGGATGTGCTTCACACTTCATATTTATTAGTCCACTCAATCATTACAACAACTTTAAGTTAGTTTGTATTATTCCCATTTCACAGATGAAGAAGTTAAGGTACCGGAAGGGTAAGTAAATTGTTCAAAGTCACATAACCAACAGTGACGTAGTCAAGTCAGGATTTGAACACATGCCCCCTGACTCCAAATTCACGTTCTTAACCGGTATGCAATACTGCCCCAACACTTATTCCCAGGCAGTTTCCCGTCCACCTATTACCCAAGAGCCTGACCTTGCTAAACTTCTACTGACAGCTGAGTTGTGACTAATTCACAAAGCTTTGTAGGATGGAATTTACAATTTTGCAATAAAACCCAAAGCTCCTATAGTTTTGCAATAACTACCCAAAGTAATTAACAGAAAGTCCTGATTTAGAAATGACAGACTTAGCAAATAAAAATAAATAGGAAGTTCAGATAAATTTGATATTAAGTAAACACAATCTTTTAAAATATAGGTATGTTGCATGCAATATCTTGGAAATACTTACACTAAAAAAGTATTTATTATTTACTTAAAATTGAAATTAAACTGAGTGTTCTGTATTTTCTCGCAACCCTATCCTGAGTTTATTTCTTTCTCTAATGTTGTCCACTGAACAGAAAGGGAACACCCTGATACAAATTTGAAAGCCCATATTAATCACCAGGGTAATCTCAAGAATTATTCAGACTCCACAGCTTTGGTTTTGTGAAATGGTTACATCCTACATCCTTGCTCCTCCTCAGCCAACCAGCTTCCCTGTGGTAGCAACTCCTCAGGTCCAGTATTTAAGTGTGACTTAATGGACTGCTTTATAGGAAAGCCTCCATTCGAAAAGGTTTCCTCCATCTTCATATTTAAATTGAAGCCTGAGCCACACATCAGCAAAAATTATCAAAGCATCAGCAAAAATTGTCACAAACTCCTAATGGTCATTCTCAGTCTCGCCAAACTCCCTTGGTCTCCAATTCTCAGTGCAATAAAACATTCAAAACTTCATATAAAAATAACTTGTTTTTTTTTGTTGTTGTTGTTTTTTTCATTCTAGTGCTTTCTGGGTATTTAGTTTCCATCATAAAATGTAGAGACCAGATAGACATAGTCTTTGAACATCTGAGGACAGAATTTGGTCCTGGATGCTTTGTACCCGACTGCCTTAAAGCCTATCCTGGAGATCAGGCCAAAATGCATGATTCCATGTAAAATTAATTACTGGATGAGCTTCCCATTACCGAGTTCACAGTGGCCTTGAAAAATATTGTCCTTCGAAGGATGCCAAGTCAAAATCATGCAAAGTGCTATTTAATTGATGCATTGAGCTTAAAAGCAGCCAACTCTATCATATTAGCCCTGTGTTGGTCACATCAGCAACTGCTCAATAAATAACTTGTTGGCTGATTGACTGAAGGGCTATTGGAAAGGTACTGGGTAATTTCTTTGCTATATGATCAGATGTCCTTTTCAAGGGTGAACCCAGCAGGGCACTTGAAAGCAAGCAATTGGGGGGAGCTGCTGAAAACTATTCGTGAGAGCAGAAAAGAAGAAAAACACATTATCTGCACTCTATGCTGGACGCATAAACATTGGAAAAGGAGTTGTCACAGCAGTGAGGACAGAGAAAATGGCACAGGATTGGGAGTTGGGAAGCTTGGATTTTGGTCCTCTGCCAATAACCCTGTGGGAGGCCATGGGAGAGTTCATTTACATTCTCTTTGGAAGTTTAGCTAAATGTTTTCTAAGGTCGCTTCTTTAATTTTATCATTTTTCTTCTGACTCAGATATACATGCATTTTACCATGAAAAAATTTTAGCCTCTGCCCCTTCTCAAATATTGATTTGCTGCTTTTATTCCTCAACCGACTAAGCAGATTGCATACTTGAAAATGTGGTATCAGTTCTCATGAATATCCCAATTATTAAGGGAGTTCAGCTAGTTAGGTTAATCAGTATGGCCCTGGAGCTATCAGACAATCAATGCTTTTTACAGTTATTATTTTATTCAGTGAATGCTGAAATTTTAGCCAATAAATATTTCATACTTATTAAGAAGCTGCTACATGCTATGCACTGAACCAGGTGCTGCTGAGACGGTCCTTCACCAGCTATAGAGCTATCATGTCTATAGAGAAATAGGACTGTAAACTGAATTTCAACCAGTGGTCAGTGTTATCAAAGAAGTGCTTGTGAAGAGCCATGGTAGGCTAGGGAGAAGGTGGCCACCACCTGTCTGAATCAGTTAGAGAAGACCTGCACAGAGGAGGGACTGTTTGAGCTGGACTGCGAAAGATGAGTCTGTCAGACAGAAGCTTTAGAAGAGGCATTATGGCTATAAAATACAAGAATATTCTGCAATTATAAGTACAACTGGTGTGCTTGAAGGTCAAGGAAGGTTGAGAAGGCTAAAGAGGCCAGATTTGGTAGCTAAAATGTCCCAGAATAAAGAGAAAATTAAGGAATATATGTAGGGAAAAAAAGTAAGAAAATAAATATGTATGTTTGTGATACAAGGGTTGAGATTAAGAACATGAGCCCCTGCCCTATAAAAAATCTTATTGAATAGCACAGAGGACACCACCATCTTCCATAGGCCAGTCGTTAGAGCAAAACATTTCATTGTGACATCAACCAGTGATTCTGTATTGAGTTTTTCATTTTCCTTAACATTAGGTCTTCACAAAGCTTACTTCTCCTTGACGCCCAAACTATAGCTGCCTTTCTTTCTCCAGCAAATACATGCCATCATGTGACGTCATTGAGAACTACTTGTCTATTCATGTTTATTTACTTTGGACTTGGAAAAAAGTATTTTTCTTTCTGAAGACAGTATCATTTCAGCTTATGTTTTCATTCTTAAGAAAAGAGTTAATTTCATATGTACTTCAAACTTGTCAGTTCCTAGCACAGTGTTTGACATAACAAAGCCAAAAAAATCACTTATTAACATCTTGGAGCAGGAAGGATATTTTCTCCTTACATTGCACTAACCTTCACATCTCACATTTCCAGGGGCCTTGCGATCCTTCAACAAATAGTGGTCAATTTTTCCATTTTATATATGTATTATATTTTATAACTCTAAAAGCCCTGACGTTGGCTCCTAAGTCCTAAAGAACCCCGTCTCTCTCTATTAGAATGAGTTAAGGTGCTGGAATAGAAACAGATGTGGGGGGGGAGAGATATAATTAGAAGTCAGCAGAAACTGTGGCTTTCCTATTTGTATTGCATGATTCCTTTCATTGACTGTAATGTATGAGCCTCGGTATATTATGTGATGGGGTCATCAATTTTAATTTGCCAGCCTTTCATTTGACTGTTGCTGCCATTCCCATCCAAATCTTCAAAGGGCACCGCCAGGATGATTATCACCATCCCCAGATCTTTCTCCTATTATCACACTGAATATGATCAACCTATTTTTCCTTTGCAACTTGGGATCACAGAGAGTTAGTACACTTGCTCTGATAATCATCTTTTCCCAAAAGCACAGCTTTTAGAAGGGTAATCACAATGGCATATTCTGTAAATAACTCATTTGATATAATAATTAATACTACTAATGTAGCTCATGTCAGGCAAATATTTGATTCTATTCCGCATTTAAATGATTACAGCACATTGAATTGCATCCCCCTGCCTCTACCCAGTTAAAGCAAGGCTTGCATTGTCATTTGAGGGCATGAGAAAAGACAGCACTCTCAAACCTGGCCATTTCACCCAAAGATACCCCTGATGTTTAAATGCTTCCCTTGGAAACTGCCCCATACACATGCAAGAGCCAGGACCCCCCCTGCTTTCCTCTCGTGTTGTGCTTTACACATATTTATTGCACACAAACCAAGTTTATGCAGGAATCAGAAGTTAGTCTTAACATTCATGAATAAATGTGATTCCAGTCAGTGTTTCAATTCAAGGGAGATGCTATTAACAAATATAAGTATGGGCAGACTTGCTGAATTACCAGCTTTAGTGAATGTTTACGGTCTCATCCTTCACTTGAGATTCCCCAAGAACTAGAAAGTCGGGGCATTTTAAAAATTAAGCTGGTCGTTATTTCCTTTTCTCTAAAATTTGGAGAAATTCAATTGGTGTCTGACTATAATGTTACCATCTGATAAATGTCTTTCCCCTGGGATAGTCAAACATACAAGTGACTTCCCAGTTATTCCAATAAAATTATGAAGGAAAACTATGCAAACTATGAGTTCTTAGCTTCTTACAATAAATTCAAAGCCGAACATAAAATTTCTATTCTGTCATCCTTGCTGGCAGAAATCCACTTCACTCACTAGTTACAAGTTATTGTTTTTCTCACCTAATTCCATTATTCATATAATTCTTAAAAGCTCTCAAAAAAATGAACATAACATATTGCATCTTCTGTGCTTCTGAGACTAATTTATTACTGGAATTTATTAGCATTTAAGGACAATAGAAAACCCTCACTTGAATTCATAGTCTTGTGAATATAGTTGACAATATACACCACACAGTTTAATTCTCTTTAAACACTCCCAGACAGACAAACGCACACACACACGCACAGACACACACCATGTGATTATAAATAATGGCATTCTGCATGGTAGACAATTACAATTTGAATAATCAGGGTCCATTAATATCCTCCCAGGTAGTTGTGTTTACAAATAAATGAAGACTAGCTTAATTGCAATACTCAGAACAATAATTAATGGCACGAGTCCCCAGCTGACATGTAAGGCCTATCAGTAAGGAACGTTTATTCTTGTTCACCACTGTATCCTCAATACCTAGAACAGTGCCTGAGTTATGCTAGGTTTTAAAAAAAATATTTGTTTAAAAATGAATAAATAAATTATCTATAAATATTAGGTGGGACATGATTTCCTCCTTTTTAAATCCTTTTATAGTCGAGCAATATAGAAGAGGATATAATTTGGGAGAAAACATAAATTTGACTACATATATTTGATTCAGAAATAGTAGCTGACGTGAGCAGGACTTTAAGGTGAATACGTCCCCTTTATGGGAGAATCTATAATTGCTTAAACATGAAAAATCACAGTGATTTCCAGTTGCTGAAAATGCTTATATGCAGCAAGTTGCAGTAACCAAGGAGATTAGTGTGTGTGGGCTGACAAAGGGCAGAAGTGAATTCGGGTGAGCACATTGAACTCCAGCTCTCTGTGGAACATGTCTCTGAGTACAACACACTTACCTGTTTGGATCTAAATAGCGCAGTCATCTCTCTGGTTAGATAATTGGTCTAACATACCCAGTTTGTGGGAAAAAGCATGCAGTGTGCCTGGTCCATGAGAAAATACAGTCCTCCACGAAGAGTTAAATCTTGGCCAATTATGCACTGGATCTATCCTTATGCTAACACCCTCATTTTCTCTCTTCTGCTGAAAATGTTGGAGTTTCATGGCTTTCCCTTTTGTGTGAGATCAGTATAAATGCAGGATGATGGAAACACATTGAACAAGACAACTTTCTAGCCAAGTAATCCATAATATAAAACAAGGCACTTGATTTTCCTGTTCATCCTGCTTGCCTTTAGCCTGACCTAAGTCCAAAAGTCTAAGTGAGGTTGACGCCATTGGTCCAAAAGTGCTCTGTAATCCACAGCCCCTCTTCTTTCATCAGACCCGCTCCAAGAGTCTTGCTGAGGATTTCATGGTGCTAACAAGAAGTTTTGAATGGATAGGGCCCACCTTTTAGATGTTTTAAATTAAATCGGAAGATATTTGCTGACAGACTCAATAAGGCATGTTCCATGATTGCTAAAGAATTCTGCTACATCTTGGAACATGAAGATAAATATATGGAGAAGAAAGAGAAATAATAATAAAAAGGAAAACTAAAGTAGAAAAAAAGCCAGAGCCTTAACACCTTTGGGGTTTGTCCATCCTCCCAGCTACATCTACTTGCTAACTCTGCCGTCTGTTCTGGATGTTGTGTGGATCTCAGCCCAGGTGACTGCACACTGCTAGTTGCACCGTTAACTCTGGCATCATCTTTCCTCTCCAAGCCAGAAAGGTGTCACTGGGAAAGTTGAAATACTATAGGCGAAAGACAGGGAAAAAAGTACTAACTGGGACATCTAGCTTAGGGGAGGGAAGGCTAAAAAGAAGACACATCATGGGATTCAGATCAGTGCACATGCCTGCAGACCATGGTTCTCGGTTAAGACTAAACAGAAACCTGAACATTTTACTGATTGAAGGGACTTTAGAATTTATCTGGATCAACATCTTCAGTTTATAGTTAAGACATTTATGGCTGAGATATAACCCTCAGGGGCTAAAACGCAGAACTTGACCATCCACAGCTATCCTACAAAGGAGATCAATGCCCTTTAGCCAATGCATGGCCAAACTAACACTTTATAGATCTATTTTTCATTATGCAAGTTAATTTCAGGTGGTACAAAGGCAGAGTATATTTTAATATTTATGTATTTATTCCAATAGATATTTTAAAAATATAATCAGCACATCAATTTAGTCATGTATAATTTCCTATAAGTGACAAGAAACAAATCCCATAATGTGCCCAAAAGAAATTGCTCTCTTGGAAATGTGGTCTAGTATTTGCCCTGATCTCTACTGCCCCCTCTCAGCCACCTCCTTAGAAGTGGATGGGGTTCAGGTGAAGGCAATTGGAGCTTCTCTGAGAAGCCAACAATGAGGAAGACTTTTCTCACATAAGGGGTCTTTGTTTCTAAGGGAAACTGGGTGACTTACTGATGTTATGGGAATCCTTTTGGATGTGTCCCTGGAGAAAAATTAAATCCATCCTTCCTTGAAACTATGAGAAATTAGACGAACTCTTCACATATTTCCATTCATAAGTGTCTGTAATTGTTAAGAAAGTGTAAAAAGTGATAATACTACCAAAACAATGACAATATATTTAATATCTATAACATATCACATAACAGACAAATCAGGTATAAGTTAGACTCTCATATTAGAGAATACTATTCTCTTATCATAGTTTTTGGGTTGGATAGCAGTGAAACAGAAACAAAGAAATTTTGAACAAATCTAGATTGGATTTTATTTGAGGGGGGTTTATTATTATTTCTATAAAATCTGTGTATTCACATCCCCCCTAAATTATATGGAAGTGTTAAACAATACCATTTCAGTAGTGAACCCTAGCCTCTTTGCGGTTAAAATGAGTGAAGAACAGGGGCCCCAGAGTTAGGTCTTGTTTCTATTACCAAAGCTAAGCTTGATCTAGATAGAAGCTGTTCTGGTACACTGTAGACAGAGTTCTATAGGAAAGTCAGCTAGACTGACTGGTTCCTACCACTGAGCGTGGAAAGAAACCTGGTGAGTAACTTTGGACCACTCGCTTTTAGGGCAGCTGGATTCTCCGATGGATTGTCTTTTTCCGATGACCGTGGTGACATTGTGCCTAAGATTCCTGCCCATAAACTGTTTACTCAATCAAGTTAAATGAATAAGTAAATATTGAAAGAACAACAGTATTTGGTGACTGGTATTCATAAATGACTACAGGACTTTGGTTTTTGCAGGCCTGAGAAATTTGTGATAGGACTCAACAGATCTCCAGTTACTGTCAGAAGAATGTGATCAGAATCCAAACGTTCTTGCTTAGTCACTTCTCAAGAGCAGCAGTTGCCTTCTAAGATTTATTCCAAGTCTCTTGGCAGGCAGAGGATACACTGTCATGCTTTTAATTTTTTTTTTTTTTTTAGTTTTAGGCCACTAAATATAATTTACACCAAAGCTCTCAGGCCAATCATTCTGGGAAGTTTCATGTTACCAAAACGATGTGTCAACTGCTTTCTAAAATAATAACATTATTGATCTGTCAAAATATACTCTTGATGAGCAAAAACTATGTTATTAAATTATTAATGGTTCAGATTCAGCTGGCTTTCTCATTACCAGCTAACCCTCTCTTATAAATATGAGATACAAAACAGTACAGGAGATACAAGTCAACTTTTGATTCTATGTTGTTAATAAAGGACTTTGTTTCTTTTGAAGATGTCAGTCAGGGGCTTCTTCTAGGATCAAAACTTCCAATAGAGTTAGCATAACCTATTTGGATATGGGGTGAGAGAATTATGAATGAAACAAAAAAATTCCAGGTTACCCCATGGTCACAAAGTATATATGTATAGGTTCATTATTAGGCAAAAGTCCTCAACACAATTTTTTGATCATGCAAATTATAAAGACAAAACCAAAGACATAGTTAAGTACATTACTCATTTTTCTTTTTACACTAATCTATAATTTACCACAGCAGTAGTAAGTCAGGTTAATCTGTTTTCTTACTGAAATACTAAGCATTACTTGAACTTAAGAATATGTTTTATGACTCACTGTGCCTGTTTTTAAGCATTTTAAAAAGCAACATGCTTTTTGCAAAGTCGTTATTTGGTCCAGTTGTTAAACAGATAACATCTAGCCACGTAACCAAAAATTATTTCATGTTACCATTCAGCTCGTTATATTTCTTTTCTACTATCTTTGGTTTCTTTACTTGATGCCAGTGGACATAAATATAAACACTGACTTCAATTCTGTATAAGAATTTTTTTGTCTGTTGGGATCTCATCCCCCCACCTTCTGAATTTGGAATGTCTCAATATTTAATTCTTTGGTAATCTGATCATGTTTAGTCCTGTGGCTTTAAATAAGCTAGTCTATGTTGTAGACAGCCAGATTTATATGTCCAGCAAAGACCTCTCCTTTGAAACACAGATCTATATGCAATTTCCTACCTCAAATCTTCACATAGCCATGTACTAGACATCGCAAACTTAACATGACCAAAACAAATAGCTGATCTTCACCTCACACCTGCTCTGACATTGTCTCCTTCATCTCATTTAATAGCAACTGCATCCTTCCAGGTTCTTTGCCTTAAACCAGTGGTTTCCTCTTTGAATCCTCTCTTTCTCTCACATTCATTTATGATGACAGGGAAGCTTGGTTGTGAAAAAAGAAAAAACCGTCCTGGCCATAGAAACTGTGCACTCATTAACTCCTCCCAGAACAAAGACTGTCTCTTTTTGTCTTTTGCACTGTTGAATGCTAATGCAGTACCGAACATATAGAACAAAATAAAAAATGTTCAATAGGTGCTAAATGGCTGAAGAACACATAGTTCTTTTAATAATTTTGGCAAATCGTCTTTTTAAAGATGTTATGAAAGTTATCTTTGAAAGTTAATGATATACCATACAGAATATATATTTATATACACACATGCTATTTATAGATGTGTTCACCAACACCAAAACATCCCTAATGCTGTTAGCTAAGCCGTTCCTAGACTTCCCTATTAATGATCAGGACGTCTAATGCCAAGTTATGTGAATGGTTGAGAGGCCTCATTTGTAGGCTTCATTTTAAGGGTTTCTGCAAGGGGAAACTTCTCATTTTAACACTTATTTATGCAGAACCTACATTTTATCTTTGAATTGATAGCTAGTTTCTTGGTAAATTTTTCTAAGCCTGGGTATCTATATCTTATCAGAGAAATTTCCCAGAATTTATATTTCCTGTACTCCACTGACCCAGAACATAACTCAATTTCTCCATATTAAAATTATCGTCTGTGTGAATAGCTGGTCCTTTCATTTCTGTAACACAGAAGTTTGCAGGCTTACTGACTAGAAACTCCGCCTGAGGCATTTCACATGTTAAATTGAGAAGCACATGAGGGAATTTCAGCATAAAATTTCATATCCATTATGTCCAGCCTCAAGTTGTCTAAGAAATAACGGCAACGGAATAGTATTTGGAAAGGTGATACCGTTGTGAAGTAGCATAAACATCTATCTTTTTATTGGAATATAAAAGTCTTGTTATAAATTTCAGCCTCCGATCATGACTGAAGAGTGATGCTCAATGACATTTCTGCAGTATTTCAACAGTTTCAGAAAACGTCTCAGTCCTAGTTCAAGTTCAAGTGTGGCCTGGTTGAAAAGATTTTATGATGACATATATTTTAAGCCTAAAAGACTGAAGGAACATATGTTTTGCTTTTCTTATTTTTCATGTGCTACTAGTAATTTATTTTCTTCTATGTAAAATAAATGAATACCAGGAAGTAAAATGACTAATCCTAAACTTTTCAAAAGACCTCAAAGCAGCCATTTTCATCACAGCCTCCATTCATAGCATCCTTTGCATGTGTTATTCCCTCTGTTTCTAATAACTTTCTGCTCGGTTCAGAGAATCCCTACTTACACTTTAAGGATTAGTTCAGTTGTCCATCACTGTCTTACTTCCTCTCAGGTAACTCCCATTCGTCCACGGCAACCTTCACTAGGGCATCATTTTCTCTTTCCAATCCGAGCTTATATATCTCTCTTTAGGCGATACCTGTCTATGTCATTCGTGCTAGATAGACTGTGACCATCTGGATGCCAGAAATCATATCTTATTTACCTTCTAATTCTCAGTGCAAAGCAAATACAGTTTTAAACAATGTTTGGAATTTAAGGGAGTAAACCAACTAACATTGTAATGTCATTAGATCAGTTATGTAAACAAAGCTTCTCTTTTATAGCAATTATGCTCTGCAATCCTGAATTTCAGCAAAATATCATTGTGACCCAAGTGACAGAGTGTCTCAGCCAGTCAGCATGTCATGGTCAGTGTGCATTTTCTGGCATCTGGGTTAATCTCATTGGCTATAATTCTCTACATGTCTACAGGGGACAGAATTTACAGGAGAAGCTAGCTGCCTTATCAGCTTTAGTGACAAAGTACACTGATCGTTACTGAAAGTGGAATCATACTACCTATTCTCACCAGCAGAATCCCATCCTCACTGAGACATGCTGGTCAGTAGAGAACAGAAAGGGATCATTGACAGCCCTTTCTTACCCACTTTTTTATGACAAAAGTACTTGAACCAACAGTAGTCAATCCACTGCTGTCCTCAAACCAAAGCAACTCTTGAGGTGACCAAGCAAGACTTGACCCATCACCGTGCTCCCAGCACACAGAAATTCTCAAGTATGTCTTTGCATAACCACAAAGGGATGAACCACTAAAAGGGTGGCACTAACATGAGATGGAGATAAAATGAGTTGAACAGGTACACATACTGATTTTACAACTCTCAAGAGCATTTTTTAGTGTCAACAGATATTACATTGCAATATTCTTGATTTGGTATTTGGCTCCTTCTGAAGAAGTTGAGAAGGCAGCTAAAACACATGTTTTGGCTCTGGAAGGGGACAGTAGCTACAGAACTCTTAGAACAGGCAGGTGAACAGGAGGCAGAGAGGATATCTGTGGGTCAGGCTCTGAAACATTCATTTTGTTGATGTGGCTGGTATTGTTTTATGTTATGAGTCTATCAGAAACACTGGAAGGAGGAATACTGGACTTTTCTGGGGTCCTCACAGGCTAATAATCATTCACCACAGACATTTGAGCAATTTAACACATTGGAAAAATAAGTCTGTGCTTCGAATCCTCTATACTGTGGAACCAAGTGTTCCCAGCTTGTTCTATTTTTGCCGTTGGACCATTTCATTCTGAAGACATACTTGGGGAAGATGACAGCATTAATTTAGCTAACAATATTCATTTTGTTCTTATTAGTAGTTTTTGTAGTTTCGTATTTTAATGTTTGATCTGACAAATGCATAATACCCAGAGGGTGCCTCTCTTTGTATTAATAATAGTATCTCATTCACACTTCATCATGATAGAACAACTCAACTTCACTGTCAAAGGAGCATGAATCAGAAATGTTCACGAGGGGGGCTATTTGTAATGCACAAGAAAACTATGGGGAGAGTAGAGGAGAGGTGTTTAGGGAGGACAACCGTACTCTGAAGTACAAGGCACTGGATAGGATTAGCCAACGTGCATTCTCTAAATGACTGATTGATCTGAGCAAGTCATTTGACCCATCTGAACCTCAGCACTTTTATCTTCAAAATGGGGTCAGTTCCAGTATTTTAAAAAATCCATGATTCTATAATTGTACACATGCATACACTGAGTTTATAATTTTATAAACTCTAATTGAACAATGATGATACTTGTGATTCTGTAACAGAAAATTTTATAAGGAAGAAATATTTTGTGTCAATAATATTTTGGAGTCAATAAATAATAATAACCATTTATCAGATGCTTATGTGATGGGCATTCTGTTGTTTTATACATGTTATATTATTTAATCATCACTACCATGTCATTGTATGGGTATGCCAACCCTATTTTAAAAGTTAAAAGATCTATCCTCAAAGAGTTCATATAACCTGCCCAGTCACGCATAGTTAGTAAATAGCAGAACCAAAATTCAAATCCAGGACTCTCAGACTTCCAAGCCTGAGCATTTAATTAAATCACCTCTGAGTTAAATCTCAAAATAGCCACATTCATAAAGTCCCATCTTTCAAGTGTACGTGGCAACCACAAGTGTTTGTCTCCACGTCACAGAAATAACCTGATTTTGTTGTCAGCATGAATGTCTGTAACATTCGTTCTACAACACCACACTACCCAAGTGGTAAAGCAGGTAAAATAAGAAATAAAAAATGTAACTTTAGAAATAAATGCTTTGGGAAACCTAAGAAAGAAACAACAAGTACTTGAATTTATGTTATCAATTGTTTATGAATGTTGGCCAAAATGCCTACATCTAGGAAAACGTGTTTATACTTCCATTATGATCCTTAACGCATTAGATGAAATCATCTGTACATGTCTGTTTCTCTCATTAGACTTGACATTTCTGAAAATAAATGACTCAGCCTTATTTAGCTTTAAATTCTCAGCACACAAACCAATGTTATTTACAGAATAAACAACAAACAGTGACTATACATAATTGAATGAATAAGTATCCCTCAAAACCGATTTATCTTGACAATTTGCCTTGGTATCTTTTCCTTTGTAAGGCTCTGAAAGGGAAAAAAAAAAGTTAAAAAGCAAATGTTAAATTCCATTAAAATAGAAAGGGGAAAGCTGAGGCAGAAAAAGAAACTGAACATTTAAAATATGGTTAAGCATCCATGCAAATGAGGAAATAGTGGTAGCAGTGTAAAACTAAACCCTACCAATAAGGTAGGTAGTCTGAAAACTATTTTATAAAATGTGTATGTTCTTTATCTGATATAATTTATAGGAAAAATATTAATAGTGTTTTCTATTCGATAGCTTATATTGACTTCAAGTACTTTATTCAACTCTACCAAAAGAGTGTTCAAAAAGTGGGCCCTTGTTTGACCCTTTGACACCTTGCCCTGTGCCCCAGGAGACTGATCCCTACCCACTGCCCCAGCCAAGCTCCCTGCACACTATACCTTATCAGTGCAGCCAATGGAAGGCACTCCTCTCAAGAAACTGAAGGAGGTGGGGGGAGTGAAAGGTTAGGGAAAATGTCCCTTCTCCTTGCTTAGGGATGGCATCCTTCCACAACCGCAGGTCCTGCCTGGCAACATCTCCTTGATGTTCAAGTTCTCTGATTCCAGAAACATCATTTTCTCTGTTTCCCTTTAGACCAGGGAGCAATCCTGGCTTCTGCTCTTGCTTCTTTCTTGGTGTCTAACACAGTTTTTGTTCCCTAATTCAGGAAGTCATCCCTCATTAAACTTTCTTCCCTGGAGTGGATTCTGTTTCTTCCTGGGTCTTGACTAATAGAACTGTGAACTTGAAAGTGTACATGTTACTTGCTGTTGAATCAGCTCTGACTCCTGGGGACCCTATGAATGACTGATATCCATCATGGCCTGCCCCCAGCAGCCCTGCTCATCTCCTGTAGACTCCTGCCTATGGCTTCTTTTGTGGAGTTCAATCCATCGCATGTTTGCTCTTCCTTTTTTCCTACTGCCTTCTATTTTTCCAGCATTATTGTCTTTTCTAGAGTCCGACCTTCTCGTGATGTGCCCAAGTAGGGCAGCTTCAGTTTGGTCACTGTCGCCTCCAGTGATGTTTCAGACTTGATTTGCTCTAGGACCCACTGGTTCCTTTTTCCATTGGTCCAAGGTGTCTGTAGAGCTCCCCTCTAACACCATGTTTCCAATGAAGAATTTGAAACTTGAAAGCACAATAACTTAGACTTTGTCCATTCCAATGCTGTTGAAATATCTATAAAAAGTAATGTCCCTTCTCTTTGTATTATTGTAGCTGGAATGAAACAGCGTAACAATAATGTCTGGGTTTCGGTAGCCGAAAGGGATCTTTAATCCCGGTAGTCAGAAAGTTCATGAACTTTGGACATGGGGGAACTGCTTCTCCTAGGCCCCAGTCTGCAGTCACCCACCCCCTCTTACTACAGTGGGAACAGAGGGGAATAGAGCAGTGCTCAGACAGAGATTAGAAAATAGGACCAGCCAACTCGTACTGAAGTAACACGGATCCGATCCCGATTTAAATCTTTTATATTATGTTCATCAGAGACTTGTTGCATTACTTTTAATTGTTAATACATTGCATTTAAAATTTATTTATCTTGATTCCTGAGGTGTTTTTTTTTTTGGCATCCCCTTACGTTTTGCACCCAGGTGAGTGTCTCACTCTCCTCCCCTTACTCCAGGCCCTGTTAAAAAGTGTCAGAAAATAAAAAGTTGTCTCAAATTGAAAGACAGCCAAGGCTAGGTTATGGCACTGTTATTAAAGATGCAAGCTTGGAATTTAGACAGACTTAAGTTTGAATTTTCACCTCACCACTTACTAGCTGTGACCTTAGGCAAGTTTCTTAAACTCCCTAAGCCTCAATATCCTTATTGCAAGATGAAGATAATAATATAGGTCAACAAACCCTAATCTGCATTGCAACATCCAAAATGTTCAGAGAACCAAATGATTTTTCATACATTTGGCAAAAACTAATTTGCAGTAAATCTGACTGAACTGAGATAAGACAATTCATAGTCTGTCTTTATCCCATGTATAATGTGATTACTTATGGGGTGCCACCCAGACAACACTGGGGGTGACAAAAATTAAAAATATGGCATATACACCCTGTATATAGCCTATCTGAAATCTGAAAGTTCTGAATTCAAAACAGATAAGCCCAAGGGTTTTGAACAATGACTGTGAATTGTAGTAGCTCTTTGTGGGGAGTCAATGAGATGCTGTGTGAAAGTACATCACAGTGTAGGGGCCCTGATGAACAGTCACGGAACATGGGCTTTCTCAGAACCCTAGAAACTAAAGCAGAGATTCTGTTCCAGGGCATCCAGCCTCTGACACTGCTTGCTCCTCAGGTGGGGAATGAAATCTTGCAGACACTGAGTTGGGTTCAAGAGGCAAATAGTTTGTTATATAAGTCCTTCCAGAAAATGATGTAAATCCTGACCATATTAAAGGGTAGGGGCAGGGCATGGATGGCAATTTGTCCTCTTTGTGTGGACAGTGCAATGCCTCTGGCAGCTATGGGCTCCTGTTAGATTTGGGGGGAGCCAAGGAAGCTATGCTGAGATGTGCTGCTTCTGTTCCTATCCTGTGTGGCCACCTCCCTTCTGATTAGGTTTGCATCCTTCGCTAATTAAATCAGGAGCTTAATCTAACCTTGCAGTATGTGTTTTGGGCATGGGTCTCTTCCTGTCTATCTGTAACCTGGCTGAAGCATTGCAGTGCTCAATAAACAAAGCTTATTAATGTCATCTTCATCATGATTATTTCCTAACTGGCAACAGGCATTTTTCAGAATTGAAGCTTTCTTAGAAATCAGTTGATATACAGTATAATCTTTGAGCAATTGCAGATGCAGAGACTAAGATTTCACTGTAATTATGACTAAATGCTTGATTGAAGAAAGTGAAAACGTCATCCCAGTCTGGGGTGGGATATGAACTCTATCAGCAGAACATGAATGATGAGAGACATGTAGACTGGACCATAGCAGAGACAATTCCCTTAATGGCACATGACTAAGGATTTTACCAATTTCCAGTAAGAATGGGAAGTTAATTTCAAAGCCTGTTTTATATTCTTCAGTGTTCCCTGTTTTTAATTATACTGAAATTAACTTGCAAGAACAGTGCAGAGTTTTTATTTCACAGGATGAGCTTAGTCATTCCCTTTTTTTTATTATTGTCTATACATTGTCTTCATAGTTTCAGATGATTAATCTGATTGGGGGCCCCATCAGTAAATTCAGTCCGTTTCTGGTGTTCAGAATGGGCAATGCGAATTGGAGCAACTCTGGGCTGAAACTTGTATCTGGAGGAACTACCTGTGAAGATGACTCACTGACTGGACACAAACACCCATCAGTGTTGCTGATATTAATGAGCAATTGCGTACCCACGAGGATCATCTGAAAAAGGGGCAATGATGGAAATCACTTGGCTCACTGTCTCAGTTTCCTCATTTATACAATCATAATGTCGTACTAAAATTATTTTTTATATTTTTCTTTTTGAAAAACTCTTTTCTTATATTACTTTTTAAAACTAGGAAGGCAAAAATATGACAGATAAAAGAGGCATTCTGTTTGAAGTAGTTGAGATACAGTCTCCCCCACCCCACCCTTTATCCCTGTATTACCTGCCTTCTCTCAATGCCTTTACAAAGCACTTAAGACTCCAAAAGGTCTTAGGAGACTCAATGGACCAGTTAGTTCCTAAGAAAGAACACTTTCTGCTTCAGCTCTCTAAATCCACAAATCTATGAGATCCTAAGAGCTGCCATTTACCAAGTGTGTGATGTATACAGGCCCTGAATTAAGCATTTATACACAGTATTTTATTTAAACTTTAGAAAGACCTCATAAGGACCATACCTCTCCTTATACAGATTACATAACTAAGGCTCTAGGGTTAAAATAATTTTCCTGGGGTTGCACAGCCAGAAAGTGTGCCTGTAGAATCCAAGCTCAGTTCAGCAGACCCCAAAGCCCATATGCTGACCAGCATGTCCTTCAGGGAATCCAAATCACCTCTCTAAGTCTTTAGAAATTTAAGGTAGGAAACAGGGCCACTGACAACTGCTCAGTTCCACACCCACTGAATCCAGTAAATGCCCAGGGCATATCTTAGGGACCTTTTCACAGTGGACCCATTTTAGGGGCAGGACAAGGAGGTAATCTGGCTATTCTGCTGCAGCTGGTTGTGGTCCTCAGAGAAGAGAAATAGGGAGGTATTACCACTCTGAACAAAACGTTAGAAGGTGGGTCCTTTACACAGAAAGATGATTCTGACAGGATTTGAAAAATATGGCCTTTATATTTATTTTCTTATTAAAATAACTAATTAATAAGTATTTACTTTGGTCATGCTATATGACTGTGTGAAAATCTTGAAGTCCAAAATTGTGGTTTTATCTAGGGTTTTCCATTCACTACGTGTACAAATTACTACTTGGACAAATGACTTCTCTCCTAATTCAGTTGTTTTATTTGTTTGTTTGTAGGTTGGTTTTGCTTTTGGATTTGGTTTTGGTTTTTGATGTATTAAATGAAAGGATGATCTCTGAAGAATTCTCAATCACCAACATTTTCTGGGTTTGCAGATCCATCCAGGAAATATTTGCAATGCCAAATATAAATCCAAGCTTTGGGAAAATCAAACGTAAGTATCAAAATTAATCATTTTCACATGTAGTTGCTTCATGTCTTACATCTGGTCCTCTCTATGACTCTGTACGATGGTGGCCCAGATGTCTTTGTGACACCAATTTTCTGTGTAAGGAGGAAACACATCAAGAGGCCAAGTAACTTGTTCGAAGTCACATGAGTGACATCATCACTTCAACTCAGATCTCCTGACCGACAGTCAGCATGCCCTGGTTACTTTGACTAACTTCCCCTAGGCCTAAGGAAGTCTCATTTTAGTTCATTTTTATTTATCTCTCTGTCATTGTTCTAGTTCTAACTAGATGATTACATAGTGGATGTTCTCAAGGTCTGACTGCCACTTTCCTTAAGCAGTTCACTTGGCATCTGCAGGTGGTGTGATTAGTACTGTCATCTATGCAGATGCAGCCTGCCTTGTTCTGGAGCATCAGCCTACAGCTACAGAACTTCTAGGTCTGGTCTGTTTGACAGTCCATAAAGGGGAACTATGAACACCTAATCTTATTATGCTCATTGTGTTTTATAGATGTTTGGGGGTGGAGAGGAAGGAAAAAAACACAAAGTAGGAAATGCTTCTTATTTGTAATTTGCTATTTTCTTTACTCCCAGTTCACCACTTGTATCTGAACTAATATCTATCTCCTTCTAAACAAGGTTACTGAGTCAGCATAGCCAGTGAGATTGTGTCATGTATAATAAATTCTCCCCTCAAAATGGTCCTAATGCAATCTTTTCAGCTTTGAGGGGGAAAAATTAGCCTTAGTTAGAAAAGACATTTCCATAACTCATTTTAAATAATCTCAGTGTCAACAACCACATATGTACATAAATCAATTTTGCATCAGATCTTAAGTTGGATCATTAGGAAAGAATTTTAGGACAAGGAAATAAATAATAGGATAATCTAACCATAGCCCAGGTGGGTGGACCCTTTTACTTCTCCCTTCTTAACTCTTTGAAACCAGCTTTTGTCCCTATCACCAAACACTAAAATGGCATTATTAAAAGAGATTATTGCCCTGGCTGGGTTGCTTAGTCAGTTGGAGCATCATCCTGTACTCTATAAATTTGACAGTTTAATTCCCGGTCAGGGTATATACCTAGGTTATGGTTCCATCCCTGGTTGGGTGTGTATGGGAAGCAACCAACCAATGTTTTTCTCCCATTGATGTTTCTCTCTCTCTCTCTCTCTCTCTCTCAAATTAATAAAAACATATCCTCAGGTGAGGATTGAAAAAAGAAAGAGATTGCCCTCCCAACCATCCAAACCAATGGCCCTTTTCTCAATTCTTGTTATTCTAGTAATTATCCTCTAGTAAGTATCCCCTTCTTCAAATGATCTCCTTCTTTGACTGTAGGGATATAAGCTATTTGTAATTCTTTTACCTTTCTGAAAATACTTTCACTTGTTCCCAATGTTAATTTTATCTTCCTGTTCTATTAGCTTCCTACATTGGATATCACATCATTACAGGGATGTGATACAAATACAAATAACTGTAAATTTCTTAGCAGAAAGAAATGGAAAAGGGGAAGAAGAGACACAAGCACTGACTAATCTACATCTTGCTAGTCACCCACTGGAGAGAGAATCCATGTGTTTCCTGGGAAATGCACAGAATGGATTTACAACTTATGAATTATCCAAATTTTTATTCTTGTTTATAAAATAATAGTGGGCCCCATCTGCTTTTCAAGTTTGGGAACTTTCTTTAATTCTTTTTATATAAACTTTACTTCTTTTTTCTCCTTTCCAAAATCATAGAGACCTGTATTATCTAGAGATGGTATCTACATTTATTGATATAGGAGTTATTGGATTTTGAATATTAACTCACTCTGTCCATGTTATGCTACACAGAAATAGACAGTACACAAAGAAAACACCTCAGTAAGAAAAGCTTACAACAACTAAATGTGAACCTACATGAAAAATATTAAAATTAAATTGTTCAGGGTAGTTTTATGGATATCCTGCCCCAAACCTGCAAGCTTTTGTTTGCATAAAGAGTCTTCTTTTTGTATAAATTGAAACTTCCATGGTTAGTTTGAGTGAGAGAGTACTGAACGGAACACGGGTCTCTGAGTAAAGTCACAGGATTCTATAGAGGTTCCATGACTTTCTAGTTCCACCTCAATGTTATTTCTGAAACATTATAAATTCCCATTAAGGTGCTTCAGAACATCAAAGGTAATAATCTAATATGCCTATAACCATAGTAAATTCTCAACAAATAGTAGTTGCTTTTATAGTGTAGTATCTCCATAGTGAAGGAAGAGGACCAGGAGGCTAAAAGAAATCTAAATGAAATAATGGAAATCAGACTGTAATTCAAACAAAATCAGGAAGCCAAGTTCAAGACAGAGCAAGACACCCTACATTCTACTTCTATTCAATATTCACAAGTACAACTATTATTGGAGTTTTCTTATTTGTGTAATAGGGAAAGAGCTAAACAATATGGCAAAATCTAAGATGGTCGAGAGCTCTGGTGTGTGTGACAGGAAAAGTCAAGAAATGTAAGGGCTGTCTGGATGGTTTATAGCTCTATTCAAGGGTCTAAAACAAATGGGTTTCTTTTTTTATCTGCATTATTGGATTATTTTATTTTAGCCTTATGGAGTATGATATTAGCCTACGGAATTTTTTAAAGAATTTAAAAGTTTGATGCTGGACATGAGCACAACGTGGTTAGGTGAACCTCACCAATGAACCATGTCAGATTTAGGGGTTGGGCACTCTGTATCTGCCATCTTTTGTTGTCTGTGGGTATTAGGCTGTAGTTGCATAATTATATGGGTAGGTTTTTAATTTTTTCCCAAATCTCTCTAAAACAAAATTTGAGATAAATATTTGGTGCCCCACAAGCTTTAGTAAATTCAAATCTTCATGCAGTGAAAAATGTTTCCCCTGGTTCAAAAATCAATCAGGTGGAACTTGAACTGTCTCATATTGGTGTCAAGCTTAAAGAAAAACAGAGAAAAATACCTTACTATGTGGGGATGAACAGCAAAATCCTAGTAACTGACCTTTGACTGAGTAGTTATAAGAAAATGCTCTGTTTGCTCCCCTGAGCCAATTGAATCCTGATGTTATTTGTATCCTGGGAAAATATTAACTTCAATCAGATAAAAAAGAAAAAAACTGAATAGAATGTTTGATCAATTAATCGTATTTTTAGCAAGCACCTAAAAGAGTCAGCCTATAACAAAAGCTACAAAACAATTACTGTACTTAAGATTATTCCTAGAAAGTCTTGGGTACATCTCCTAGAATATGACCAAAGAAGTGATATTATTTAATCAATCTTCAATTATCCAGAGGTTGATTATTCTATTTGTGAATGGTTCATATCCCTGTTATTCTGCTCTCTTTGGCTGAGTGCCTTTTGGCCATTATAGTGACCATGTGTACTTCCACCAGAGAATGGGCAGGGAGAGAAATCAGAAAGCTTACAAACTGAGGGACCCATAAAAGCAAAAGACAGTAAGCACTTTGGTTAAATGAAGCTTATGTATTACCTGTAGATCTAAAAATTCCATGCTTTCCTGAAATTGCATTATGATGTCCTGCAAGCTCAGGACTTTGGATTATCAGCACTCAATAAATATTATTAGAAAGAAAGTATAGAAAAGTGGTAAAGAGTCTAGGCTGCAGAGTTACTTGTGTTAACATCTCATCTCTAAACTTAAAGCTGATTGACTTACTTATTTGATCTCTTTATGATTTAGTTTCCTTGTCTGAAAATAACATTATGATAGATCATATTGTTATCAAAACATGTGTTAAAAGGGCAACGTCTGGAGAAGAGGATGGGACATAAGAGAGAAAGACTAATTAAACTTCTGTCATTTTCACAGCTCCCAACCATAGTAACAAGTGCATGTATCTATGAGGGAGAAAACACCTTCCCAAACAGAAAGTCCATAGACTATGGACCATTCATCTCAAGCACCCTCTCATTAATACAATTAGTCCACCATGAAGAAGGTGAATCCATTACTGATATCTGTGCTACTTGGCAAGAAAGGATAATCTCCACCTTTCCAAATGGACCCTAGTACCATTACTCAAACCTTGAGAAAAGCTTCACAGAATTTTATCAAATTACCCAGCAATGACTGTCAAGGAACTCAGCTATCTTTCTACCATTCTCAGGCTACTAAATCCCTGAAGTGTGGAATGTCTGATGTAAGATAAAGCTAAATTGTCCAACTTATATTTTAAGAGAAGGATCTGAATAAAGTTTTTGGAAATAGGTAGTGAAACCAAGAATCAAATCACACTATTTGAGGGCAGCAGAATCAAATGTACACAAACCTATGCTATTAAAATGAAATGAAGTCTAAAAACTATACAAGAAGAATATTTAAAACGTTTTATCCCAATTAATATGTCAGCAGACACATGTTCGATAAAGAGAACTGGCATTCAAACAGAACATGATCACTCTTCTCCTGTATTTTATTCTATTAGGGAAGAGAAACCAATACAGAGAAATGCATTTTTAGTTAGGGTAGTAAGCATGTAGTAATTGAGTTAAGATAAAATAATAATAATTTATTGCTTCTTTTTCCTATTGAGAAAAAAACAATTTATTCTGCTCAAGACAATTTATTATATAACAAGATTAGCAGGAAAAACAACAGAATTGAACTCATGTGATGTGAGTTACAGTTGTATATTAATATAAGCCTTAGGCAATTCACTTGATCACCTTGAGCCTCAGCTTCCTCATCTCAGAAACTAGGGTAATGACTATAGCTAGTGTGCTGAGCTCACAGAGTGTGAGGCTCAAACGAGATAATGTTCCTGAAAACCCTTTTAAATGTGCTATATGCAAAAGTTATTTTCATTAACACCATTAGTATCAAAGTGTAAATGATCGTGAATTTCTCAAGTATATTTGAATTCCACACTTCACCCACTTGCTCTAGAAAACCATCTTCAGTCACCACTTTTTAAATTAACACTTTTGTAAATGAATAGTGTACAAAGGATCTTGATCACAAAGATAATGACTGTTCTCCTTCATCTAGACGCCATATTCATACCCTGAGTTAGCTAAGAGCAGTATGTGGTCCAGAATGTCAAGTTCTTTGTAGCCTAAATATTGAGGCTCATTAGGGTAAGCTGTACTTATTCTTCCAGAAAATAGTCATTATTTAAACATTGTTTGTTAATTATGTAATAACAATCTGTTTACTATTACAAAACGATGGAAGTTCTCCAAGCTGTCCTCAGGTTAACAGACTCTGCTGACCCAAATCTCTTTGATACAGGGTGCATGTTCACACTAACACACCTCTGGAATGTTGACATTGTTTCTACCTTTGAGTGATATGCTTACTAATAGTTGATATCTATTCCCAATCTAGTTATGTTGGTTATACTGTTAATTATAAACATATAATTTAATTTACTATTGAATAAACTAATTAAATTAATTAAGTGGGAAAGTAGAATTGCTGTTTTCATTAATGTAAGTTGAATGGTTTGGAAAGATTCATAAATAGGTGATTCACTTAAAAATTCACTTTCAAATGAGTGTGGACAATTGTATAAGGTTAAGGGAAAGGAATACAAAAAAATCCTAAGAGGATTCTGAAGTGATATTGTTTCAGAAATATCTAACTTCTCCCTCTGTTTTAAGAAATATGGAGATTTAGAATCATACCTTATGCTATGGTTAATGTAATAAAGATAAATTAGAATGTTTATCAGTGAACCCAAGAATAGGGTCTGAATGGCTAAAGAATAGGCCTCAATCCTATCTCAAAAGATTGATAAATGAATTGAATAAATATATATTTCATGTCTTAAAAGTTAAAATTTTAAGGTATATCCATACCATTTTTATGATTCGCTATTTTGACTTCTTAAAATAAACTGACCAATTATGCATTATTAAAATATTAGTTTGAAAACTTGAATTATCTCAAAATGACAACATATAAGAACATAGAATTATTTTTTAATTATATTAAACAAGTAAATATGGATTAATTCCCAACTTAGTCTTAAGCACAATGATAGACACTGTGGGGAATAGAATAATGAATAAAGCTAAATACCTACTTTCAAGGTGCTGAAAATTCACAGATTTCTTACATATGAGATACTTCTCAGAACCTCATATATACCCTGCTGTTGTGCAGGTCACAATTTGCATAACCTTTTTGAGTGTGTTGATTAATATAATAATGTGTTCAAAACGAAATGCATCCTCAGCTTGGTGAGCCAATCAGACACAGGCACTAAAAATACATTGTGATGTTATAAAGTCTATGTTGCATGTCAACACATCAATCATTTTTATTGATAGGAATTGTCACTACATCATTATAACTATAAGAAAGAAGTACCTCAGAAGAAAACTCAAGGTAAATATTCAGCAATAGTTTTACACCACATATATATTTATTCATCATTCATTCATTTCTTTTTTTTTTTCTTCCAGCAGACACAGTTCCTACAATGTGCCAGACCTGTAAATGATGGGGCAGGTAGAAAATAGTGATTAACAAGATGCCTGTATTTTTCACAAAGTGCAATGCAAGATCCTTGAAGGGTTTTAAGGTTAAGGACATGCTCCAATTTATATTTTAAAACCTCAGGTTAAGAGAAGAAGAAAACAAGTTAGAAAGGGTTAGAGTGAGGAGAAAAAGGGTATCAAAGAAACCAGAAATGATTGTGACATGCTCTGCTGTCTCCAAGTTTCAGATATCTTATATCATGCATAAGCTGTGTGTGAGTATGTCTCAACTCCTTATCCGAGATTCTAAGCTCCTTGTTATCAGGAATCACAAATGTCACTGCTTGATAACATATATCCAGAATTTTCTAGAATTACCTTTTTTTTTAATCCTCATCCGAGGATATTTTTCCATTTGTCTTCAGTCAGAGTAGGAGGGAAAGAGAGAGAGAGAGAGAGAAACAACAATGTGAGAGAGACACATCGATTGGTTGCCTCCTGCATTACCCCTACCAGGGCTGGGAACTGAACCACAACCGAGGTACGTGCCCTTGACCGTAATAGAACCCGGGACTCTTTGGTCCACAGGCCGACCTTCTAACTGCTGAGCCAAACTGGCCAGGGCTAGACTTATCTTGATTTAAAAGTTTGTCCTGAAATTCCTATATACAATAAACAACATGCTGGAAATTCTAAGTTGACCTACAAATAGCATCTCACCACCTCTTGCACCCAGAAGCAACATAAACCCTTCCTCATTTCAGCTCAGAATATATAGCCACCGTCCTCAGGGTACCTAATTCACAGTAAGTTGAACTCACTATATAGTTTTTTAAAATTACTTTTGGGTAACTTTTGAAAATGTGGAAAGACTAAAAAATGATATGAAATTTCTTTGTCATTTTCAGCTACTTTCCTAAAACTGGATGCATTTGCTATTTATCATTTTTCTTTATTTTGGACTCATCTGCCGATTTTCAAGGTAATTTGAATTCACTTTTTGTGAAAGAATGAATCTTCAGGAAGATATACTGTCAAGAGCTTTGGGACAATCAAGATAAACGACACCCCTACATTTCTCTCATACTAATCACCCCTTCATGAATCAGTCTAAAAGAATGTATTCCTCTGTGCCAGGCTGCTCTTTATACACCCCTGACGCTGTTGTCGTATGCTCTGTCTGTTCCACGCATTGTCACTTCATTCTCTGTCCTATTTCCCTGTTGAACTGCCTCTCCACCTATTCTCAGGGTAGTACTGTTTGGGATTTTGGATATTAGGACTGAACATTTTAGTTAGAATGAAATCCCTGATCTTTTATGCAATCCTTCTCACTGTCATCCCCCGGGCATTTACATTTTCTTATTTCTTTACTTACAATTTAGATCATCTGTAAAAAAATACATATAATGAATTTTGAAATTTGAGCTTACTCCTTGGATTACTTTCTGGTTGTTATCAATGTTTTCCAAAACTCACACAGATAATACAAGAAAAGAAATATGAGACAGACATCATTGGATGATAAAATTATTTTTTAAAAATGGGTTTTAAAACTTTCTCTAAACTAGGCAGGAATAGGAAGAAATTATAAATGAGATTCCAATTTCATTGATAACTCAATGTGAGTCACGTGGTGGAAAGAACACAAAACTGGAGCCAGAACTTTGGTTTTTCTACTTGTTTGTATGTGCTAGAACATTAGACAATGAGGGCATGTTGTAAAAATACATTTGGAAAAAAGATCTTAGGGAATCTTTGCTAACCTAGTAACAGGTGTATTCTGGACCTCAAAGTAGAGGAATAGAGATGTGAAATTAAAAGATGATTTAGAATAAAAAGACGTTTTACTACAAACATTAACTTATCATTCTCTAGTTTAGACAATATGTTGCCAAAGTTGTAATCAGCTCCTCTATCTTTGATGCTGGATATCTTTCAGTTTCTGCTTAGTCATGACATCTGTACTTTGAACTTGAATGATTTCACACACTCAACATACTTATATTGTCTTGTGACCACCACCATATTATAGTCCCTGATGCCCAACTTCTGTATCTTGTTCAGTGTCAGCCTTCATAACCAATTAAAACACTGTTGTATTTCGCATTCAAATTCTCCAAGGAGGATAATCTGATGAGGATTATTTAGTCTCCATCATTTCATTTGGGCAAAGTTCGCATGCCAGATATTTCATGGGCTGCTACTAGACAAAAGGTGGATCCATAATCCTGCAATCAATTTCCCAATCCTGGCTTAATCAGATGCTACTGGTGGAACATAATATGATAATTGTGCTGTGCTGTTCTTCAAGAGCCCATCCAACACTACCTAGTGCTGTGGGCAGAGCCTAGACTTCCTCTCTAGTGAACTTGGCCTCTTCAAGGCTCCATTTCCACATCTGTAACAAGAAAAGTTGGATCACATGTGCATTAAGGTCCTTTCAAACTCTAGGGTACTATGTATGAATCTATCTTTTTAATTTGTTTTTATTTTGCTATTGTTGTTACTACTGTGTTAGGTGTTATATTATTCTAGATGTTGAGGAAACAGCGGTGACTAAGACAAACTAAGCATATAACAAGATTCTGGCAGGAATAAAAATTTACCCAGATGGTACAAATTAAATGGTTATAAGAAAAAGCTACTTAAATATGTTGTGAAATGTTTAGGAAATAAACAAGAGAAGTTAAGGCACTTGACAACCAGTAACAGTGAGAAGCCACTTCCACATCTAATGTTGAATGGGTGAGGGGTGTATAACATTACAAAAAATCAATGAGACTTTGAGACCTGGAGAAAGAGCTGTCTGGAAGAAGCTACAGTCACAAGAGATACAAATACTGCCAAAAGACAAGGAAGTTGAGGGAAGAAGTTCCTTAATCTCTCTCCTCCCACACACTAGTCTCCTACCAGGGCTTCCCACCGGCCAAATCCAACTGGAATATGACAGCAAGCAAGTCAATGTGATTTATTTATAGTTCAGCCTCTGAGAGCATAGTGCAGAGCCAAGAAGTACAGAAAATGGATAAGAAGGAGTCAAATGGAAAATGACTGGCACATAGTTCTTGCCACCAGCAGAATAAACAGATGTAAATATTAAACTAAAATAATACAATATAAAACAATAAAATTATATAAAAATAAGTACAATAAAGAAAAAAGCGGGTAAAGAGGCTAGAAAATGATTTTTAATGGAGGGGTTATTTTAGAATATTGGAAAAAATAGCACATGTTGACAAATATGTGCAATTTCAATAAAGAGATAAGGGTACCTACTAAAGATTTCTGTGGACATGAGGGTACTTGCCTTGGACTTTTTTTTTTTCATTTTGGAATATTTAATATGTGAAAAGAATGTATGTGACATGTACAAGTTATGAACACTCATGAATCAACACCAATGAATAGAGAAAATACCATCAACGCTATTGACACTTCTTAGTGTTTCATCATCTTTGTCTCCTTTACCTATAGAACTCCCTAGCCTGAGTTTTAATTTTTAACCACATGCTTTCTTTTATTTTAACATATTTTAGCTTTGCTTATTTTTTGAAATGTATAAAATGGAAATTTTATATTAATTTTTAGGGATCTTGCTTTTTCTATTAATATTACTTTATAGTAATCAGCCATGGTGATGCCCATTAATGTAGTTCAACTTCATGACTGAATAGATGTTTCACTATATGTATATTGTATAATCTGTTCATCCAGTTTTCCACTTTGTTGCTATCATAATGTTGATGCAAATATTCCTGTACCTCTATTTTGGATATATGAGCAAATATTTCTTTATGATATATAATGCATCTAGGAATAGAATTGTTGAGTTATGAAGACTGTGCATGTTCAACTTGACAAAATAGTGCCAACTTTTTTCATACTGGTTGTATCTATGAACACGCTCACCAGCAACATGTAAGACTTCATTTATGTACTCTCTGTCAGTAAGTGTTATGAGTTGAATGTTTGTATCCTCCCCAAATTCATACCTTGAAGTCCTAGTTCCCAAGGTGATGGTGTTAGGAATTAGGGCTTTGGGGAGATAAATGGGTCATAAATGGGGTTTTTAGCCCTATTAAGAGAATTCTCTCTCACTCCGTCTGCCATATGAGGTTACAGTGAGAAGATGGCCATGTCTGAGGAAGTGGCTCTTCACTAGGCATCAAAGCTGCTGGTGCCTTGATCTTGGACTTCCCAGGCTCCAGAACTGTAAGAAATAAATTTCTGTTGTTAGAAACTGTTTGACCTGTTTGTTGTAACAGCTCAAACAAACTAAAATATTAGGTATGCTCACATTTTGTATATTTGTTAATAGAGCAAGTGTGTAATTGTAATTCAAATGCATTATCATAATGAGGTTTAGTGCTATTTTATAAAATTAATGCCAGTTGTGTTTCCCCTTCTGTGAAATACCTGTTCATATCTTTTGCCCATTTTTCTATTGGACTGTTTAGTGTTTCCTAATGTACTTGGATTTATTTCTATCACTTTATTTTATACTTTTTATTTCTCCCAAACTTTTGATTTTTTTTTCTCTTTTCATGTCTTCCTTTAGATTGATTTTTTTTTTCCTTTTGCTTTCCATTTTTTCCTTTTACAACTTTGGAATATAAATGTTCAACTTCTCTTTTTTAGTGATTCTCTAGAAAGCTACATATACATACTTACCAAAATCTAACAGTAATTTTTACTGTCGGCTCAACAACACAATGAACTTTGAAAATAATTGCAGTCACTTCCTCCCAGTGTATAGCTATTATTGCCCAAACATTTAGCTCTTTGTTATTATTATTATTATTGTGTATAAACAACATTATATGATGTTTGTCCTTCAGGAATTCTGATTAGATATATATTGGACCTTATTACTCAATTTCCATGTTTATCAACATCTTGTATTTTCCATCTCTGTCTTCTGTGTTTTATAGGATTTTTAAAGATCTATATTACAGTTCACTAATTTTCTATTTATTTGCTTCTATTACCCAAGAAGGCACTTTCATTAAGCTTTAAATTCATTTAGTATGGTTTTTAATTATAGAATGTATAGAAGCTAGTGCTTTTTTAAACTTGTGGCTTAAAAACCATGTAGCCCAAAGTTAGAGTTTCTATCCCAGAGTCTAATGTTGATTCCTACTCAATTTTTGTGCTCTTCCCCAGAATGCAATAGGCCCAACACCTCCTACTACTTCTACTTCCACCAGTTTACCTCCAGAATACTCATGTGCGGTTTGACAGTCTGTACTTATGTGCTTACAAGCAACCTCGAATTATGATTCAAGACAACATCACCATAATATGAAAATGAGATGGACACTTGGACTAAGAGCTAATGAGATTTACTATATGATTGTTATATTAAAAATAGTGTGATATTAATGCAAAAAGAGACAAACTGACATATAGACCAGGATTGCTATGAGATTGACTCATATCTCAGAATTTGTTACATAATAAAAATGGAACCACAAATCACACTGTTCAGGAAATGATAGGAAAACTGATATTTATGGAGGAAAATCCATACCTATTACCATATAAAAAGATGAAATCCAGATATATTAAAGAAATAAACCAAAGAAAACAATAAAGGCAGAAGATGATGTACCCTAGGGTTAGAAAATAACTTCTTAAATAAAATTCCAAAGTATCATTAATGGATTTAATCACATTAAATTAAGAACTTCTTTGAATAAAGTAAACATAAAGATATTGCAGAGATATGATATTTGCCATGTCTAAAACCACAAGGAAATTATTATCTAGAATATACAAGTAACACATGAATATGATAAAAGCATAGGAATCCCAAATTTTAAAACTGGGTAAAGAATATTTGGGTCAATTATTAGCCAAAGAAACCCAAAGTTTTTTTTTTTTATCCTCACCCAAGGACATTTTTTGCATTTGTCTTCAGATAGAGCAGGAGGGAGAGAGGGGGGAAAAGAGAGAGAGAAACATTGATGTGAGAGACAGACATCAACTGGTTGCCATCCACACAACCCCAACCAAGGCGAGGACAAACTTCAACTGAGGTACGTGCCCTTAGCAGGAACTGAACCCGGGACTCTCTGGTCCATAGGCCAACACTCTAACCACTGAGCCCAACCAAACAGAGTGAAACCCAAAGTTTTAACAAAATACACTATTGGTGCCCAAAGTCACTAGTTATCAGAGAAATGTAATTTAAAATGAAAGATACCACTTTAGATCAATCAGATCCTAGATATAGAATGTTGAGTGAAAAACATTACACAACACCATGCACATAAACTAAAACTACATGAAATAAGGCACAGTTTACACTAATGCTTTAAAATAGAGAAATATAAACCAAATGCATGTTGGGGAACTGACAGTGAGGAATGGACAAGAGGCCTTACAAAACCCAATGACCACCAGATGACCAGAATGGCAGAGGATTACTAAGGAACTCTTGGCTCATTAAAACAAAGCAAAACCATAGTAACTGATGAAATTATACTATGTCTTCTTAGAATTCCAATTCTATCTTGGGAGTCCTACCCACAGGACACCCAGCTCTAGAGTCAACCATCACCTAAGCTCTTTTCTTCCCTGAAAATCTCTTGGTTCCAACAGTCCTAATTATGCTTCTGTAGGCTGAGGATCATATGGTTCCTTATCTAGCTTTCCAAGTATTTAAATTCTTACATAAATGTAGTACCAAAATAAACAAATGATAATTTTTTTAATAAATTGAAATTTGAATCTAAATTTTTTTTTCTCTTATTTTCTTATATCCTTTTACCCACCAATTCACTCAGCAGAATTCATTGCCTCGGGGAAGGGATAATATAGCAGAGAAGCTGATAAAGTGTTTTTGGTGTTAAAAGCATAAACATGTAACTTCTAGGTCATAAAACATTGTTTGGGAAAGCAGATAAAAAGCCAGGCTAACTAGTCCTCAGACTACATAAAGATGGTCAGGAGTGCAGGGAACAAGAAGAGTTAAAACAGAAGCAGAGGTTACATGACTGTGGGATCCTTAGCTCAGTGTCCTGTAGGAAGTTCTCCTTAGAAAAAATACAAGATCTGATAGAACTGAGCCCCTATCCCCCAGGAGAGCCAGAAGCCAGAGATATCCCTTTGTTTCTGTCCCTCAGCCTGGTTCCCCAGGACAGGCCTGAGGCCACCTGACAGAGCTCATCTTGCAATAAAGCTAGAATGATCTTTGTGCCTGAGAACAAGAACAGAGACAGCTGCTTGGGGAGCCCTTCATCAAATTGTGGTAGATGCACCAGGGGCCCAAAGTTTCAATGGGAATAAGGACCCCTCAGATCAGTCTATGTGAATGAAGAATGATTTCAAAGAAAAGTGTTTCCCTCCTTATATCTCTGCTTTAGAACTTAGACATAATTCCACAGAAAGAGAAGGGCATCCCACTAAACCAGGAGTTCTCAACGTGGGGCTATTTTGGCCCCCAACATACATTTGGCAATGTCTGGAGATACCTTTTATTGTCACAACTAGGAAGTGCTAGTGGTATCTGGTAGGCAGAGGTCAGGAATGCTGCTGAACATTCTACAGGGCACAGAATAGCCCCCCAAAACAAAGAATTATCCAACCCAAAATGTCAGTGGTGTCAAGGTTGAGAAACACTTCCCCAAACTGAGATTAGGTTTTGACCACTCAGCATAAGAAAAGATTTAGAGTAGAAATTTATTGGAAAATAAAGAAAATTACACCTTGCTCATATATTGAAATGTGAAACTGCTTGGTAATACTAAGGAATACATTCTTCCTCTAATGTAAAATAATCAACACTTTAATGAAAAGGCTTTGAGGGGGAAAGAAAAGTTTGAGTAGCTTTAAAGTGTCCCATACATAAGAGGAAAGAATAATGAAAGCATGAAGACAGATGCTAGAAGCTGTGAACCTGAAGAAGGAATACATCTGACAAGAAGTACTCCTCATGGTTACTTGAGGCCACATTCATAACCAGAATATAGCAGCCGTTACTGACAGAGGCCTCTCGTGCACACTGCTTTTCAAGGAAGTCATAGACTGAGCTGCCAAGCCTCCTGAACTGTGTTCCTGATGGCTGAACTAACACTTATAAAGGAGTTCCTGAATCATCTTTGACAAATGGGCTGAGACCTGCACCATCCAATTGGAACTGTGCAGCTGTATCTTCATTTGCATCTACAGTGACCAATCACAGTGGCTCCATACAACCAATCAGAATGCATGAAGGTGACCGATTAGGACAGTGCTAGTTGAAAGGACCACACAGTGCAAATTTGGATTCCTCATTTGCATGAAAATGGGCCAATTGGGAACCAGGGCAGGAACTCTCTCTTTAGAAAGCAGCCTCCCCCTTGTCTCACCATAGCACACTTTCAGTTTCCACCAGAGGCTACTTCTCCAGTTTGCAAACTTTTGTGTTGAATAAAGTTTCTCCTCTTTCCATATCCCAGATTTGGAAACTTTGTTGACATTAGATTGGTGGCAGTGAAATTTTGTTGATGAAGCCTACAACAATATCCGAAGCAAATGAAAGAGGGAAAGTGGGGGAGAAGAAAACTATGCACAGGTAAGTCATCCATGGAGGAAGAGTCAGAGGAGAGTAAGTTGTTTTTAACCAAGAGCAATGGGGGCCATGAGAAGTTTTCAGAGAGGTGAGACTGTTTTTCTTCCAGACTCTATCCTTAATGTTTACTAAGAAGGTGGCCTGAGAACCCCAAGACCACCTATTTGCCAGGAAGAATATCAGAAGAAGGAAAAATTGGAAGCACTTGGAAAAAAAAACAGCACAAATGAAAGCAAAATCCAGAAACAATGAAGAGAGAAAAAGAAGGAGAAACGGAGACGGGAAAGAGGGAGGGAGAGAAGGAGAAAAGAAGGGAGGAAGTGAGAGAGATCTAGAAACAATTGCAATGGGTAGTAAGTAAATTAGTCTTTTGTTAATGACATGCCAGAGAGTGCCATTTTTATGTGAAAGCTGAGAACTATGAAAAATCACCAACATAAACACTGATTAAAAGAGATTAAATGTCTTGGGATGAAATGTCATAACATTACACAGTGTCAGTTTCGGTGTTCTCAAAATGTTAATGACCTCCAGCTTCAGCAGTTTCCATTACCGGTGATCTCAAGGGAGAGAAAGCTCAGCTGCAAGTCTCCGGGGAGGAGCTCAGAGCCTCATCCCATTTCCTCACTGTTAATAGATAAAGTTTCATTGAAAACGATTCAGTGACATTTGGCTATAATTCAGAAGGGACCATATTTTTTAAAAAAAGAAATTTTCTTTTATCAGAAAGTACTTGAGTTTATCTTACCATTTCAATAATGTTCCAGACCTGATTCAGTCAGTCTTTAAAACTCTTTGGAATAATAAATTTCTATTCTCTAACAGTGACATTTCCTCTGTAGCATTTGCAGAAAATTTAGGAAGGGTTCATCATTTTACAAGCTAATTCTGGGGAAAAGCGTGATCAGGATGAATTTATAACTATTTTGTAAGACTGATCCCAGAATTCTTCATGAAGTGTTAGTGTAAAGACTAGCATTCTGGCCCTGGCCGGTTTGGCTCAGCGGTTAGAGTGTCGGCCTGTGGTCCAGAGAGACCCGGGTTCGGTTCCTGCTGAGGGCACGTACCTCGGTTGCAGTTTGTCCCCAGCCCTGACCCAACCCAGGCTGTGCAGAAGGCAGCCACTCGATGTGTCCCTTTCACGTCGATGTTTCTCTCTCTCTCTTCCTCTCTCCCTCCCACTCTGTCTGAACAAAAAAAAATGGAAAAATGTCCTCAGGTGAGGATAAAAAAAAAAAAAGACTAGCATTCTCAGTGGCCACACTTCCTTATTCACTTTAATAAAAATCATTAGTACTTCCCATCTTCATTATTTTTGCCTCCAAGCCAAATAAAATAGGCTAACACCCCGTGGTCAGTTTATGGATTAGTCATCCTCTCCCACCTATTCTATTGACCCAGTTTTTCTCACACAGCCTGGGCATGTGCCTTTCCATCTAGCTGATGACACTTTTGAACACATGAACCTCAACGTGTATGTACCTGTTGCCTAGTAAAATGTATGCCTTTGTACTTCTGTAGCGCATAAGTGCATACAGCCAGTTATGGCTGGTGTAATTTTGTCTCATTTATTTAACAAATACTTACTGAGTATTTATTAAGCACAAGCCCTCTAATCATTTCCTTCTCTCAATAAATTTCTAACATCTGGAGTAGGAGCAGGGGGTGACAGAAAGAACAAAATGGGGTGGGATAAATTAAGTGCCACTTATAGGGTCCAATGGGGTGTCCAGTAATTAACAGGAAGAATAGATGTCTTTCAACTAGAGACTTCAGGGAAAACTTTAGGACAGGATGGTTACACAAAATGGAACTTTTAAATTTGTACAGAATGTTAACTGAGATACTGAATAAAACACTCTATCTGTCTTAGCAGCCACTAGCCACATGTGGCTACTTAAATTTAAATTAAGTACGCTGAAATAAAATTAAAATTTCAGTCACACTAGCCTCAATTTCGAGGGCTCAACAGCTACATGAGGCCAGAGGCTACCCTAATAGATAGAGTAGAAAAACAACTTCCATCATCGAAAAAAGTTCACTGGACAGCTATGTTCTACGTTGAAGAAATGGAATAATCACATATGAAAAACAAGAGGTCTTATACAGATGTTTGGGGATCAGCAAACATTTGCTGAAACATAGGGTGGGGATGAAAAGATAAGACTGGAAAGGGAGGTTGAAATAAAATTTTAATGAGCCTTGAATATATCCATGTAAAATCGGGGCTTTGTTTAGAACAGAGGACTGAGTTTTAGAAGGATTAATCTTTGATAATGCTGGAAAAGCAATTGGGTAAGGAGTCCTCAACCATGGCTGCATGTTAGAATAACCTGGGGAACTCTTACAACACCAATGCCCAGGCCATACCCCAGATAAATTAAACCAGACTCACTGGGAATGAAAGACATCAGTATTTTTAAAATCTCCCCAGGTGATTCCAATGTGCAAGGGTATTAAGGGACAGCCACTGTTTTTATGTGTACAGATTCACTTCTCCCACTTCTGTCAACAGTAATCTCTTTCCTCTTATGCTCTTATGCTTTCTACTCAATCCTGGTAGAGTTGTCAATCATAATAAGCTGATTCCCTGATCACAAGAGGTGGCCTTGGAACCATATCTTGGCAAATCACAATACCCTGCTAATGCTGGCTGTGGTGAATGGCTTGGGTTTAGACTACAATTCAAGTCAGGCAAATGAGAGCCTGATGTGGGATTTTACTTACATATTTCTGGTTAGAAATTCTCTGTATTTCATCTAGGAGGTCACGAAACTGAGATAGTGTTAAACTGAAAATCTGTGAATATTCTCCTTCCTCTGCTCCATCATTACCATCACTGCAGTGCAAGGTAGAAAGCCTTCCACACAAGAAAACTACAAAATTCACAGATACAAGCACAGCTACAGGATTCGAGGTGGGAGTGCCAGTGAAGAGACAGAAAGATCTGACGACATAGTTTGGGGTCTTGATGGAGTCCCTGAGGCCAGCTCCCCAGTCTGCATTCCCCAACTATATGAGTCAATTACCCACTACTTCTTTTCCTTCTTCTACTTAAATTTGTATGAGATGGGTTTTAATTTTGTTTTAATAGTAAAAATCCTGGAGAGATGTAGAATGTGGCTTTGCTGAACATGTTTGACCACAGAACCCTCTTTCTTAGAACACCTATTAACAATTTGTGGAAGACTAATCTGTTTTCAAAAGTGCTACAAAGAATAACTGTGAAGGCCCTCTCTGAATATGATGCTCGTGGCAAAACCCACTTGTAGACTAAGAGCAAAAGATAACAAATTGACTTGAGCTAATAGAACCAAAGAGCAAGAGAGAGAATGAATGTGTGAGAGCACTGAAGTGCCTACAAGGCAGGTGGAAAAGGGAAGGGAGCCCTGAGGAGAAAGCCAGGGAAGGGTAGTAAACGATCTGCCATCTCCTTTATCTGACCATACTGTCTTCAGTTTGTAGATGAACACAAACTTGATCTCTGTAGGCTGCATGTTTCACCCTCCAGGGATACTTAGCCTCATTCTTGTGCCATTCCGAAGGAGGAGACCTGTCTTGGGTCAAGGCAAAGAATCACTTCAGTAACTCTATAGGGTAGAGGTTTAGCGTAAGGAATAAAAACTGTCACAGTTCATGTGTCCATGTAGTTTATTATTTTTGGACTTTGTCTCAGACAACTGCCCCATTCTGGATTGCTTCTTTCTTAATAACCCCACGGAGAATATATATTAAGATGAACCCAAAGCCACCTCCAATTCAAAGGGGCTCTCTGCTCACATGACAGGCCTCACATAGCCTTGGCTAAGGGATCAAACTAAAGTGTATATGTAAGAGTAAGGGGCCCAAATGACCAACTTATAGTCAAAGTCTGGGAGGACAGACAAAAATTTCCTATAGTCCATGCACACTCCCACACAGTTCATTACTCCAAAAAACTCCATTGTATAGCTTCCTTTTGAATCTGTTTAACAGACTGATCAGGATTGGGGATCACAGCCAGTCCTTGATCTCTTTCCACCTTAAAGCAAAACCAATAGCCTACTCAGCTCTTTGTCTCAGCTTTCCCTAGGTATGTATTAATTGAGGCTTATTGTGTTCCATGTTAATGATTCATGACTGGAAGCCAGTAAAGCAAGAAAGTATCAAAGGCAATAAACGTAATTGGTCGAATGAGAAAAACAGGTGGGGATTAAATCTACTCACACAGGAAGGAAAAAGTAGGCTTTGGGGTTAAAAAAAAAAAAAAACATGCCAGGCAGTATAAGCATCCTTTCCACCTCTGTCATCCTTCCACTGCTGATATTCCCTGTCATTTTTACTTGAGGATCTAACCTTTACCTTATACTACCTCAGGCACTTTATGTAACTTAACTCTGGCAATTTTCAGATGCCAGTCTCTATAGGATGTCCTTTGTATTTTAAAGAAGTTTTACAAAATATTTCCATTTATAGCATTTTTAAATGTTGGCTTCTACGACATACGATAAAGAGAAATCTCTCTCTGGTAGAAGATTACTCAAGATGCCTTTTATAAGGCCTCTTCCAGGTCTAATAGTGAGTGACCATATTTAAAATGTGTGCATATTATGTTAGTGCAGAAAAAAGATGGAAAGGTAAGATCCTAAAGGTCAAAAGAAAAGAATAAGGAGAGTGTAAGGAACTTTGTTCTCCTGTCTCCACAACCAGATAAAAAGTTTTATGTAAATCCCTTTGGATTTTCTATAAACATATTTGTGCATAAAAAAATTCAAGAAACTTTGGCATTTGAGGACTTTAGCTGTCTCAGTATTCACTATGTCAGTCACACAATGACACTTGGTTTTTACCTGGCCTCATGGGGTTCAGATCACCTGCCGAAGGTGAAGTGAAGGCTACTTGATCATTAAAACCTCGTGCATTACCCCAACTCGGGCTGGTTTTGTCAAAGCCACAGGGATTTAGATACCTTCCTGGACACAAACAATTAATGAAGTTTATTATATGTAAATCAATAAAGCAACCAAAAAAAGAACAAGAAAGAAAGAAAAGAAAGATCTCTTTACAAAGTAGTTATGCCCTTTCCAGAAATATAAAATAACAAATACAAGTAAATTATTTTTTTTTAATTTTTAAAAAAGATGTTAACCAAAATATTTTTTGTTCTGTATAATGATATGTGTATTAGTCAGGGTTTCAGAGAAACAGAACCAGTAGGATATGTGTATATTATAGCTAAAGAGGGAAACTTAAGGAATTGGCTCACAGGATTAGCAAATCCAAAATCTGTTGGGTAGGCCAGCAAGCTGGAGACCCAGGGAAGAACTGCAGTTCAAATCTGAAGGCTGTACTGTTAGAATTCCCTCTTCTGCCAGACAAGTCATTTTTTCTATTAAGACCTTAACCAAATGGATAAGCCCCACCCACATTATGAAAGGTAATACAATATACTCAGAGTCCGCTAATTTAAATGTTAATCTCATCTAAAACACACCATCGCAGAAATATGTAGAATATTGTTTGACCAAATATGTAGGTACAGTGACCTAGCCAGTTTGACACATAAAATTAACAGTCACAGTATGCAACCTACGAAGTTCTACTATACATATTATTTCATTTGTTCTTCCTCATAAGCTAATTAGAAAGAAGATACAACTACTACCATATTTTGGCCAAGAAACTGAAATCTGAAGAAGTTAGATGACTCCCAATTTCTCATAGCTGGCAAGGGGCGGCTCTGGAATTCAGGGCAATTATCTTACCTCCAAACTGCATGCTTTTATGACCACAGTGCCCTAGAGAGAGACAGTAAAGTAGGGAATTAAATATATCCTTTGTTCCTCGTGAATTTTTCCCTGGCGTTTCTCCAACTCCAAGACATTTAAGGGTTATCTAATTTTTCATGTTCACTTTTAGAGTTAGGTAAAATCAATAATATATTTTATAAAGATTTACTTCACTTTTATTCTATGACAAGATGAAGTTAATATACCGGCAAACCACTGATTAAATAGAGGGGAAACAAATCTGAAAATGAAATTTCTACTGGCTTTTTCCTGTTATTTATTTCCCAAACAGTATTATTAAAAGGGTGGGAGAAAGATATGGAAAATCTGCTAACAGATGTAAACATGGGAAATGTAAGAAAAGGAAAAAAAAAATTACCCAATGATAAACTATGGGCCATCCAAACTAATTTATTTAATGGCCATTTTTCTTCACCAACTAACAAATAACATACAAAACTTACTTCATAAATCTTTATCATTTTCTAAATTTCCAATTTAAAGGGACAGAATTTCCCCCCACTTCAGTAAAAATGAAAAGTATATTCAATTCATTTTGCAGCTACTTAGACAGAGTCATTTATTTAAGTACCATTAGCATTTGCTCTTATGGGAAAAGATGGAAGAAATTCCTTAGGTATTACCTTTTCCCTCCCACTAGCTGGCTAACTGACCTTGGAGGGAGCAAGCTCAGCAACTTGGGTCTCCATCTGTAAAATTAGCTTAATACCAACTTCATAGAACTGTTGGGAGGAAAACGCATTAATAAGCAATTAAGGAATTGGAGATCTGGCTCCAATGCATTGCTACCCATGCCCTTGTGCTGTGTATTCCCAAGGCTCCTCAGCAAGGCCTTCTCATGTCTACAGTCTCATTGCCCTTTATTCCAGGCCCAACTCAGCCTGATTCCTCTTTACCTGTCAGGGTGGTCTTCCCACTCCCACTTCAACAAAGGCTCCCAGACAAACAAGCCACACAAGAAACTAGCTGCCTTCCATTCCTCCAACACTGCCTCTAAAAGGTAGATGGTGCCTAAGAACTATCAGAAAGCAACAGCATAATTGCTTATATGTGGGCAAAGATTTTTTTTCCTGATGGACCTACAGGGGAACCCATTCCAAAGCAGGATATTGACAGCCAGCTAAGAATGAGCATGGAGCCAAATGTTATTATAATATCAATAACAAGTTACTTGTTCTAGTCAATGCTTGTTCAAAGCCAAGAATAAGCATCATGTCATTTAATTCTTACACCAAATCAGCAAGGTACGTATTCTTATTCTTACTTTACACATACAAAATTGATTGGAGCTCAAAGAAGTTAAATGACTTGTGTACAGCTAATAGAGTCAGGATTTGAACCCATGTGAAAGAAGAGGACCCTATAAATTTATTCATCAGTTAGCACATGGTACATAGAATGAAAGGCTAATACAAACTTCTCAAAAAGGATAATGGGAACAGGTTGTACCAAAAGAGGATGTAAGAAGTAGGGGAGCCTGACTCTGATTTTTTCATTCTGAGGCCACGAGCCCATGGCAAGGCACTAAGAGGGGAGGGCTGAAGTGAAGGCAGAGAAGGTGGGTGCTCTGAGGTATAAGGGCACTTACTCTTCCCCCTTGGCACCCCTACACTCCCAAGAGATTCGTATTTGACAAACACCTTTCATTTCCTCCCACACTTTTCATCATGTATAATTCTTCTTATTATTAACAGGCACATCCTTTATGCAAAACTTTCTTTTGGGAATTGATTGGAGGTAGGTAAGTAGGAGAGGCAGCAAAGAGAAACCACGAAGAAGAAAAGGCAGTAAGTGGGTGGATGGGGGTCACTAGAGAAAAAAAGAAATTGGAAATATATTCATACCTGCTTGAAAAAAAATGACTAAGTAAAATAACTGATCATCTGAGGCAGTCAGTCAGTCTGACCTTTCCAAAAAGAGCAGGTTGATTCTACTTTTCTCCCACTGCAACTCATTTTCAAGCAATCCGTAAGGGCTCACTTTCACCAGAGGGTAGTGAGATGCTGTAGTACAGCTGTTATCTACAAAAAGAGTTTCAGAAAGGTCAGTGTACAGTTTTTTGCGTGTGTTTTTTAATATAGGGGTGGTGGAGTCTAAAGACAATGCAGGTGGTTATTCTTGTTGACTCATCATGGCTATAGCATAAACAGACAAGCCAGGGGGGAAATATCTTAGGAAATATCTGAAGCATAAATTGATAGGAACAAATAATAACCTGCTTCATCTTTTTTGACCATCTCAGCTTTTTATTTCAGTTTGGGAGGTGGAGAGATTCCACAGTAGGGCAGGTGGAACAGCAGCCCAAAGTAGCTCCTCAGCAATGATCCGGACTGACTGAAGAAAGGGTGGGCATCTCATTTCTTCATACAGCACCAGAAAAGAGGACCAGTTATGAGAAAAATTAGAACAAAGGTGGAAAATGATACATATTCATCTTAAAAGGTTTTGAAGTCTGATGACATTTTGTGATCTTGACCATGTGCAAAGGCTTCAGTAAGAATCCAATGCTTATTAATGCAGAAAATTAAGGCTTTCCCCAAAGGAACCTGTATTAATTTCCTGGGGCTGAGATAACAAAGTACTACAAACTGGGTGGCTTGAAACAACAGAAATTTATCACGTTTCAGTTCTTGAGGCCAGAACGTTGAATGAAGGTATCAACAAGGCCATGGTCCCTCTGAAGGCTGTAGGGAAGAATCCTTCCATGCTTCTTCCTAGACTCTGGAAGTAGCCAACAATCCTTAGCATTCTTTGCCTTGTAGCTACAGCATTCCAGTCTCTGTCTCTGTCATCACATGGCATTCTTCCTGTGTGTCTCTGTCATCATATGGCATTTTTCTCTTTTAAGAATGACAACCATCATATTGGATTACAGCCCACCCTAATGACCTCATCTTAACTTGATCATACCTACAAAGAACTTATTTCCAAATAAGGTCACATTCACAGATACTAGGGATTAAGACTTCAACATACCTTTTTGGGAAACCCCAGCTGCTCGTGTTTATGTTTTCCATCCATTCATTTACTCTCCAAGGAAAAACACCTGTGCTGTGTCCACTGACTTTTCTTTTCTTTTATTATTATTATTTTTTTTTAATCCTCACTTGAGGATATTTTTCCATTTATCTTCAGATAGAGTGGGAGTAAAGGAGGGAAAGAGAGAGAAACATTGATGAGAGAGAGACACATTGACTGATTGCCTCCCGCACGAGCCTGACCAGGGCCAGGGACCAAACTGCAACCAAGGTACGTGCCCTTGACCAGAATTGAACCCGCAACTCTTTGGTCCAAGAGCTGACTCTCTAATTGCTGAGCCAAACCGGACAGGGCATGTGTCCACCGACTTTTAAAGGAGCAATTCCATATAGCAGGATGGGTGTGAAGGATGGGAGCTAGGTAGAGGTGTTTAGGACAGAAAGACTAGAAAAAAGTTCTATAAGAAGGAACAGCAAGAGTCACATATATGAGAAACAGCAGAACGAAACCAGGATGTATTATCAGTTTTGTTTTACTGGAGTACAAAAAAGAAAGGAGAGTAAGTACCAGTGTCCAGTTCCCAGTAAGGGCCAATGAGATTAGATCTGAAGAAACAGCAGAATGATGACTGTATCACATTCAGTGCCAAAGTATATAGTTTTAATACAAGTTTTACAACATAGTCTATCAAAATTGAGATTTTCACATTAAAAGAAAAGCCATGTACATAACCATGAAACCAACTCCAAAAATCTTAAACTATATTATGTTTTAGAAAAAATGGGCCAGTAAAGAAAAACCACCTAAATAAAGGCACTAAATTGTAAAATATTTGAAAATAGATCTACTTTTTAAAGACACATAGTAATTAAAATTCATCTAATACATATTGTCTCTTTTGGGAAAAGGACTGGCTCAGTGATGCAGATACTACTTCCACTCCAAATACACATGGAGAGATGCTTGGTAAATAGAACATTATTAAAATACAAAACTAATCATAAGGGAAAAGAAAGAAAATAGTAGGTTCATAAATGAAAGAGTAAATAAAAGAGTTGATGCCTTTGTTGCTGGGAAGGAAAGAACCTAATATAGATCTTAATATAGATCTTGGCAGTAAAAGGTACATTTTTAACTCCTATCCAGGAACAAGAGACATGGAAATAAAGCACTTGAATAAAGCCAGGACACTAAAATAGCCATGTTTTCTAAGAAAAGGGGATTAGAACTGTCAAGGCAGCCTGTAGTGTATTCAAAAACACTGTTTGGGGAAGTTGAATTTCCAAGAGAAATTAAATTGCATGTGTAATTAGATGTGAGGTCTAGATGTGTACTACCCAGTTGGCACAGGACACTCAATCTGGGAAATACATTTTAAAAGGAAAAAAATACTGTCCCTAGATCAATGAAATCTAGTATTTTTCACAGAATTAAAAAGACAAACAACAAAGAGACCAACTACTTTGTAAAGAACCCAGATCATAGACAACCTCCACAGATAAATAAGTGTGAAGGTGAGTTTAACCCTAAGAAAGTATAACCATACAAGGAAATAAATCACCCTGAGAAAGTCAGCAAAGATAAGAGGCAAATTAACATGCTAATTAAAAACTTAGAATAGTATAAAAAGACTCCAAAATAAGTATAAGTGATTAAAAAGATAAGAATGTGAAATAAACACTAACAAAATTAATGAGACTGTTTTAAAAAGTATATTAGAATGAGAATCAAACATATTTATAGAAATTAAAAAAAAAACAAATAACCAAAATCTAAAATACAAGGAATGGGTAAAACAGTACATAAACATAGCAAAGAGAAGACAGTAAACTGGAAAATATTACTCAGAGATATAAAAAATAGAAAATATGAATACAAAGTTAAAACATGCAGAATAACTTGAGAAAGTCTAAAAAACTTTCAACAGGAGTTTCAGAAAGGATAATAAAGAAAATGGTGGCAACACAAATATTTAGCTAATAGTGGAGAATTTTCCAGAACAGAAATTAGTCTATAATTTAAGTAAAAATAGTTAATTCTGTACAGGAATAAAAAAATAAATTTATTCCAAGACTCATCAAAATAAAACTTCAGAAAACAAAGTCAAAGAGAAAATCTTATAAGCAATTTGGAGATCACCTATAAAGAACTAACAACTAGAAGGACTGTAGATGTTACATCAGCAAAAATAGAGGCCACAGACAAGGAAAAATACATCAGACTATAGTTTCATACAAGCCAAATAATTATTCAAAAGTAAGGTTGCAAACAAAAACAAGGAAGCAAAAACAAACAAACATTGAAGAGAAGAGATAAACTTAAGATAGTAAAAATGAATCCAAATCAGTAATCACAAGAAATATAAATGGATTCATCTCAACCATAAGAAAACCAAGATTCTGAGATAGAATAAAAAAATAAAAGCTATGTACTGTTTACACAAAACATATTTAATACAATACTCAAATATACAGAAGCATTACATTTAATAAATAAAAAAGATAAACCAAGATAACACTAAAGGAACAAAAGCTACTGTTGCAACATTAATATCAAACAATAGAGATTTTAAGCAAAAGTCATGTTATAGAGAAAGAAAATTACTTTTAATTACTATGATCCTGAATGTAGTCCATAGTATCGCCTTAAATATAGACAAAAATGGACAGAAATTCAATAAGAAATATCCGTGATAATGGTGAATAAAATATTCTCTCAAATACAATTTGTATATGAATTAAACTTTTATAGATGTGAAAACTAGTTAGGATTTTACAACAGACCTTATCTTTACTGTCATCTTATTTACACCACACATTAGCTTATGAAACCCTAGTTTAAAAAAATCTTCCTGTCATAAATTATAAATTTTTAAATAAGAAAGTTTAAATATAAGTAGTTAAGCTTATTACTTTAAACAACTTTAAAAAAAATTCCTTTTTCCATAGTGCCTTTCTGTGTACAAAACTTTCATAAACATTGATGCTCAGAGAAAGTAGGTCACAAAGTCATACAGAATATTTAATAACTAGGAGTGAGCCTAGGGCTCCTACATGTAAAACTCAGTGCTTTTTACATGTTACCAAACTACATCTCAAGTACCTTAAAGAATTCATTAGAAAATATAATCATTTCATCCAGTATTTATTAGGTGTGTGTGTGTAGCCTAAAAAAGTGCATATAAAGATGAATCAGACACACACAGACCACGTACAACATCTTAAACATTGATTTTCTAGTCTTTCCATTTGGCATTTCCTCCATCCTTCGTACTGCTCCTTCTTAATCTCCATGTAGGCCACTCTTTCCCTGTCCCACCCTCACCTCCTCTCCAGGATTCCACTCTGCCCTGTTGCGTTGTCTACACACTTTGACTGGACGATCCCGTGCATTACATTTTCTTCAAGTATCAAGTACTGGTCAAGCTGATGATTCTGAAATCTATAAACTCCAGTCCAATTCTCTGTTCTGAATCAAAGGACACATATCTATTGTATATTGGACACCTCTATCTTCATAAATTCACTAGTTACTCTCCCACCTTCCTCAGCAACTAAGAATTACCAAAGTAGGTTTTGTGGTTGTTTCTTGGATCTCTACAAATGCCATTGCCTCTTCAAAACTTCATCAACACCACTGAAGACACTGACCTTAAAAATGGAATTTTCACTGTCAAAGCAAAAGGATTACTTTAGCTACTACTTCACTAAGAACACATCAGTTATTACATATAAACTTCCTAACCTGACCTTTTGTCCTTTCCCAATTTCTTCCTATTACACTCATTTCCTTTCCTTCCTTTCTGACTCCTATTTCAGAGGAAGAGTCTCTTGCTTACAGAGGTATTCTAGTAAGGCAGATGGGGGTATCAGCAAGATACTCCACATAACTTCAAATCTGCATGCTGAGAATAAAATTGGGAGAAGTGTAATTAATGAGATTAGCCATCTGTAGAAGAAACGTCTCTCAGTAATGAGTGTATCCATTGTTTCATGAACATCCAGGCTCAGAGCCCTAGTGTTCTCTCAGAAATCCTTAGCCTACCTAGGCTTCTAGTTAATCAACTAGATCATAAAGACATGAAATTTGGAGACAGTTTAAATTCAAGCTAAACTACTGTTGTAATTTTGTTCAATCTATCTAACTTGTCTGTGGCTCAGTTCTCATCTGTAAAATAAGATTAGTGATGCATACTTCACAGAATTGTGACGATGAGTGAATTTCTATATAGACTATGCACAGAAAAGAGCAATAAGATGTGCTGGAGGCTGGAATTATAGCTGTGGAAACAGTATTAATTGTGGTAGTAATAATTTGTCATTGTTTATTTTAAGATGTAAATAAGAATATTTAATATTAAACATAGACAAATGATGTCAAAGGACAGTTTTAACCTGTACTATAAAGCTGTCCTGACCAATGAGTCTAAATGAAGCAGTTCTCACTTTCTCTCTTGTTATATACTCATGACTTACTTATTTCACAGTTGAAAGTTTTTACCTTTTGACCCCTTAACCCATTTTGCCAACCCCGTCGTCTCACCGTTGGCAACCACCAATTTGTTCTCTGTGTCTAGGAGCTTATTTGTTTGTTTTTTAGAGTCCACGTATTAGTGAGGTGTTGTATTTGTCTTTCTCTGACTGACTAATTTCACTTAGCAAAATGCATGCAAGATCCATCCATGTTGTTGCAAATGGCAAGATTTCATTTCTTTATGATTGAATAGTATTCCATTGTATAAATATACCACCACTTCTTTATCCACTCATCTATCAACAGACACTAGGTTGTCTCCATGAGTCAGTTCTTCTGCTAGGTAGAGTCTTACGTACCATCAAAATTATCCAATTAACTCTCATTATTCTGATTCTGTGCTCAACAACCAAACTGTTGTCTGTGATTTGACTTCTTAGGTAATTTTCTTATACGTATAGAGAAAAAATATATACTGATCAGCCCACAAAAGCACTCTAGTCTTCTTGCCATGTATACTTCCCATTGTAAAATATTAGCATTCTGGGTTACACACGAATTTCTTAAGAGCTGAATTGGTAGAGTTCATGCCTGAAACATTAGTTATCTTTGCACATACCGACATTGTGGCCTAATGAGAAATATATATTTGGTTTCTACACAACCCCACCTCCTACTTCCTGGCATATAGCTCCTAAAACCCTAGGAATCTGTCAGTTGATAAGTGTCTTTTGTGTGCTAATGAGATGACAAGTGTGGGGCAGTGGCTCCTGGATAGACCCTAAAGATAGAGATTGTTGCCAGGGGAACCAACCACATGATCAGAAGGTTGGAACTTTCAATGCTACCCCCTGACTTCTAGGGAGGGAGAGGGGCTGGAGATTGAGTTAAATTACTAATGGACTACAATTTAATCAGGCATGCCTATGCAATGAAGCCTCCATAAAAATCCTAACCAAAGGAATCTGGACAACTTCTCAGTTAGTGAACAGGAGATGTTGGGAGATTGATGCTCTGAGAGAGGGAATGGAAGCTCTGTGCCCCGTCCTCCATACCTTGCCCTGTGCATATCTTCTATCTGGCTGTTTCTCTTTTTTTTTTTTTTTATCCTCATCAGAGAACATTTTTGCATTTATCTTCAGATAGAGTGGGAGGGAGAGAGAGAGAGAAACATCGATGTGAGAGAGACACATCAACTGGCTGCCACCCACATGACTCCAACTGGGGCAAGGGACGAACTGCAAACCACAACCGAGGTACGTGCCCTTAGCGGGATCCGAACCCGGGACTCTCTGGATGGTGGGCAGATGCTCTAATCGCTGAGCCAAACTGGCCAGGAAATATCTGGCTGTTTCTTAGTTGCATCCTTTTATAATAAACTGGTAATCTGATAAATAAACTGCTTTCTGAATTCTGTGAGTCTTTCTAGTAAATTATTGAACCCAAGAAGGGGGCTGTGGAAACCTTCAATTTATAGCCAATCAGAAATACAGGTAACAACCTGGACTTGCAATTGGCATCTGAAGTGGTGTGGGGTGAGGGCAGCCTTGTGGGACTGAGCTTTTAACTTATGGGATCTGACACTACCTCCACATAGTCTCATAATTAAATCAAATCTTAGGTCATCCAGCTTGTGTCAGATAATTAGTTGGGTTGGGGGTGGTGGGGTTTACATAGAAATAATTAGAGTTCTCTCTCTAAAGGGTTGATAATCCGACTATAGCTTAATATCACTTTGATGAAGTCATATATGAAGTGTCTGACCAGCCTCACTGTTGCTAAATCTATGTCCTCATCTTTCAAGTTCAACAAAATTCCCCCTTAGTCTTGTAATACTACCCTTCCAGTCTCCTCCATAATTCTTTCTCTCTTTTCTTTTATGAAATTGTTTTTCTCTATTTTCTCCATTACTTCTTTCCACAAATACTTTTAAGTCTTCTCTATTCTATATATACTTTTATGTACTGGTTTTCCTCTCAAACTATGCAAACTAATTTTGTTATTGCAAATCTTCTTTAAGGAGTAATTTAAGATAAATATAGCTGATTAAACACACATTGACACAATATACTCTCCTCAAAATATATAGTCATACAGAGATAATTTTACAAGACAAAGTATCTATTTTAACTCCAAAGCCAAGAGGAGAAAACTTCAGGTGTCATAAACAAACAAAAAGTATTTTACAAAGGTAAGCAAAAGATAAAACAAAAAGTCCTATGAAAACTGGGACCACATATGAACTGTGAGAATTGGGGCACTAACAAAAACAAAAGGCTTGGCAACTAAGTCGTATACCCCACAAATAGTAGGAAGCTGAAACCTAATGAATATCAAGACCTAAGGAGCAAAACTGGGCAATAATTAGAAAATATAAAAGGGACTCCATTGCTACAAGTGACAATTCATAGACATATAAGTAAGAAAGTCTGTATTGAGAAAATACATTTTGAAAGGATTTTAAAAGAAATCTGTTAAAATTTTTCAGAGAGACTAGTACTTTTGAAATAAAATCAGACAATTGTGAAAAAAGCAGATAATTATAAAATATGAGTCGTAAAAATAAAATGTTATTTAAAATGAAATCTCAACAGATGGGCTAAATGGTAGATTTGAAACAGGTTGATACAAATTTGAATGAATCGAAAGATAAAATTAAGAATGCATCTCATTAACATTGTAAATATAAAGACAGAAATGAAAAATGTAGAAAATAATTATTTCCATATGTTCTTAAAAATAATATTATAGAAATAAATATGTGGTTGGGAGATTATTTTCTATGGGTTTCTTGTGTTTCTGGGTGTCTTGCCCTATACATAGAATGTCTCTCTCTGGAGTGAAGGGCAGTTGTCCTTCTGCCTTGGAAGATAGAAATGGTGTTTTCTTCCAGGACAAAAGGCATTCAAGCTTACAGTCCATTATATAAGATTTACACTCTCTAACTTCAGATTGCCCATCCTATAATGCAACCCATTCTGTGTCCAGGTGTCACCTGGTCTTCCTGGTGTCATTCTTTGGGAACTAGAGCTCCAGAAAGGGGAAAAGGAAATACTGGTACTCTGGCTATTGCTAATACTGTGAATAATAAAGTCATTCATCTCTGACCCAGGTTGTGTTTTCTGCCAACACCCATGAAATTGTGGTAAGTGAACTTGTTTGATGGCAAGTAGAATAAAATCTCAGTCATAGTTCTTGACAGATGTAGGTGAGAAGGGTACTTCAAACAAAAATGAAATTCTAGCTCATTTGGCGAGAGGAAAACGTATTCACTGACTTTAGAATATCTTAGAAGAAAATTAGGTATGTTTGTTAAAGTATAGAAGTCACATTTGGAACTGAAACTGATAGAAGAAATTAAGAGTTATTAATTTTTTAATTTATCATTTCCAAAAAAGTTAGGGAGAAGGAAAACAAAGAGAAAATATAGTAAATAGGAAAAAAAAAAAGTATAAAATAGTTTGGCCAAAATAAATCCAAATAGATTGAAAAATAAATTAATTAATGTATGTAAAATAATTGAAGAAATGGGCTCCAATCAGTCCATGAGGAATTTTACCATAGTTAGATACTGTCCACAGAAAATAGTGTCAGTATGTACGTATATCTAGCTACCAGAAGTCAGTAAAAAGAGATATCATAGGGAAAACCACAGTCCAGAAGCTCTCAGGTATGTCACATGTGATGTTTAAGGAAGGGGTTAAAAGTCATGGATTAAATAACAGCTATTCTTAGTTTGTATTCAAAATATCTGGTTACATTTTATTTACAAAAGCATGTCCACAAATATAAATTACCAAAATTGGCTCCAAAAGACATAGAAAAATCTATATACCAATAACCAAATAAATAAATTTTCCCTTTCTCTTAACACCCCCTTGTCTGTATTTCTTCCCCTCCCCCGTTAAGAATTCAGGTTCAGAAAAACTTAATGACAAACCTCCAAGGATCAGAGGACCCTAGTCTTATACCAGCTGTTTCAAAGAAATAAAAACAATAAAAGTCACTCACCTTATTTTATTAGGCCAATAAATCCCTGAATTTGAAACTATCAGAATACAAAAAAATAAATAAATAAATACACTGGCCAATTTTACTTTAAAACATACATAAATAGCCAAATAAAACATTTGCAGATCAAATCCAATAGGTCATATTAACAACTGCTCACAAACATGTCATTTTCAGGAAGACAAGAGTGACTAAGCAATCAGAAAAATCTACCAATAAAATTTACCATATCAACAGCTAAGGGAAATAAGTCATCTACCACCTAAATATACTTTTAAAGCCCAAAAGCATGAAATTTACTAATTATTCCTGGTTTTTATTTTTATTTTTTGAAATTAATATAGAATCATTTATACTGCATGAAAAATAATTATGAAATAGAAATGAAAAGTAGTTTCCATTCTGAACTAAAAACAGAAAATGTGATTCATTTTTTTTTAAAGCTGTGAAATTAGAATTAAAAGGAAACTGTCTTAACCTGAGAAAATGTATTTACAAATATCATTATAGTGAGCATCATACTTAAAGGTGGGACTTTGAAAACATTTCCTTTAATGTCAACTATAACAAAAAATCCAACAACTGTGTTATTACTTCTACTATTCAGTATTGTACTAGATGTTCTAGCCAATATAATGATGTAAAAAAAGAAGTAAAGATAGAAAGACTGAAGAGAAAGACACAAATTTCTTTTTTTCCCCTTTTAGGTGGTGCAATCACCTACACACACACACACACACACACACACACGAGTAAATAGATGATTAATCTTTTACAGAATTTATAAGAGCATTCAACAAGGTTGCCAGATATATAAAACATATACAAATGTTAGAACACTGCTTGGGTCATGATTACAAATGAACAAGGTCACTGTGTGAGGGAAAAGAGCATCACCCATGTACAACCCAGGTCACCCATGTACAACCCACTCCTGCTTCCTATTTCCTCCCTATGCTGAGATTGACCAGCTAGCTCATCTCCCTCCCTCACCCATGTGCCTAAGTATGCTGGCATCACTTCAGCTCATTTTACAAAACAGCTGGCCTGAGTATGCAAATGTCCCCATATTTGGACTCATACAGAGAAAACAAGTGAGATTATCACTGGCCTTTTCTCTTGTTTTCTCTGCTCAAGTCCAAATATGGGGACATTTCCATACTCAGGCCAGCTGTTTTGTAAAATGAGCCTCATCAGAAGTCAGCACAAGAAGCATTGGCAGTAACCCAACTAATAAATGACATCTTGCATGCTGTTTATTCCATTGGGAATTTCAAGGGAAAAAGATAACTAATTGAGACAGGATTTGGCATTTCCTTTTTTGTAGGGGGAGGAGGGCTGTTTTTTATTTCTAATTGTTTTTGTTGTTGTTGTTTTTTTGCATAATACAGTCACTAGTATCAGACTATCACCTTGAATGCCATGTGCAATCTCATGTTCCAATCATTTTTCTCTTGCTGTTTCTTCAATTAGGAATGCTTTCTCCATTCACCAATCAAAATTTGTTCTTCATAACAATTCTGCTAAACTGCATTCTCTATGAAGTATCTAGATACTTCCCAGTTAGAGTCATCCCTGTGTTCACACATGTCTTTGTTTTTGTCTATGTCATGTTTACATGCCTAGCCCTGCTAATGGACTGTATGTTCCCTGAGGGTAAGAACAGGATCTGTTTCTGCATCACTGTGGATCATCAAGCGTTGTATAGAGGCATATCTTAAGTTGATCCTAGTGCTTGCTGTCCATCAACATTTTCTCCAATAATTGGAAATGTTAGTTATCAGCACTCTCCAAAATTGTAGCCACTATCCATAAATGGCTAATAAGCACCTGATATTTGGCTAGTGTGACTGAAGAAATTAGTTCTTAATTTTTTTTCATTTTAATAAATGTAAATGTAAAGAGTGGAGTTTCAAAGGTTTCTTGTGACAAAAAAATATTATGTGAACTAATATGACATACCATTCACCTTTGCTGACAAATAACTGAAATCAAATCCAAATTCATTTCCAATTTTATCATCTTCCATGTCCCGTAGCATCCACCTGCTGCACATTCTAGATGGCCTCTGTAGTTGAAGTGGACTTCATTAAGAGGAGAAAAGTTAGTGCTGGTTTTGAAGGAATAGTAACCCTTCAGTAATAAATATTTGACATATTCTACACATGGGAAATGGGGACCACAGAAGCACAGAGGTGAAACTGTGCTTTATGTATAAGAAAAGTTCATTTACTTCAGGACAGATTGTGAAAAATGTGGGCAAAGACTTGTACTCTCTCTTGAACATTATATCCCATCTGCCTACATCTAACATACTATTCCAGAATATCGTTCCAGGATTTTGTCCATTTCTCTCCAGTGTCATCAATTATTTCTCCTCTGTTGATTGACTGATTCTGAGTATAATATAATGAAGCTGATATTTCTTCAATCATAAAGGGGAACAAACACTTCCTTTGGCTCCTCCTTCCCAGCAATACTCATCACGTTTCTGTCTCTCATTTCTCAGTGATCAAGCATTTGATTGATGCTCCATCAACCAATTGGCAGCATTTGACACAACTGATAGAGCAGACATTAGTGTCTTTAGGAAAGTCAAGATTTGGTATTTCAACAACTCTCAAGGGGACACAGTCTACAAGGGCTGCTGGTACACCATTCTATCTCACTTTTCCTCCTGCCCATCTGGCAGCTCCTTCTCCAGGCTCCATTGTATACAGCAATTAACCTGCCCAGAAGGTTCATAACTTATCAAAAGATCACAGTTAATAACTGACAGACCTGTAAACCGAACTCCATCATCTCTGACATCCAAGCCAGTACCTATCACTGTAATGTTACATACTTTTATAGGATGTTGGGTAGGGAAGGTCCCAGAAAGAACCATTTCCTACTTGACTGTGCCCTAGGAAGGGGAAACACAGAGATTACAGACTGGTTCTTAGACACTGTTTCCTCATCTAATTAATCTAATTTTATGTACTTACACATTGTGTGAGATTTTCTAGATTACCAAATTAATAATAGTATGTGGTCCATCCTGGGACACAAAAACTTTACAGTTGTAGTCACTAGCAACTGACGTAGTCCAAACTTCAGAAAGAGCTGGGGTGGGGGAAATTAATTTAATCCACAAAATTAATTTGATCAGGCAAATGTACCCTTGTACTACAGGAGTGTTACCTTTTCATGGATGTTTCTTCCTCGACATAAACAGAATCACAACTACCATACGAATTATCCGCACAAGGATACAATCATAGTACCTTGTATTTGTTTAGTGCTGTTTGCTTTGCAAAATCTTTATATTTATTATATCGTTTAATACAAGTGGCAATTGTTTAAATTAATAAAATGTACAGCATTTGCAGCTTGTCTGAAAATAACTTATAAATTTTTGAATTAGTGTAGTGTATTGGCTTCACAACTGTGCTCTACAGCCTGCCAAACAATTTCCCTCCAGGTGCACCTCCAAGTATTGTTCATGAATCTGTGAGGTCCTAAGAAGCCTGGAGTCTGCTGATATTATGATGCTTTTCTTCCTTTACATGATAAAAATTTCTAGAATTGGATATAAAAGGTTATAAACAGTGTTTCTTCTATAAAGGTAGTAGAACTCTGAAATATTTTCCCTTCTGGTCCAAAGCATAAATGAGCTGCAGTCTAGGGCATTAGGCAAAGTCCATCTATTTAATCAGGCATTTGTCCAAAAAAGGACAAATATTTTATTTTCTCGTGCATGGACTTTTTAAAAGTACTCCTGGTAAAGGGGTCTGAATCTAAGCCATGATGTCTATACAGTTGACCCTTGAACAACACTGGTTTGAACTGTGTGTGTTTTTTCAATAAATACATAAAGTACTGTAAATGCATTTTTTCTTCCGTATGATTTTCTTCATAACATTCTTCTCCTTAGCTTACTTTATTATAAGAATACAGAATATAATACATTTACAAAATATGTGTCAATCAAATGTTTATGTTATTGGTAAGGCTTCCAGTCAATAATAGGCTATTAGTAGTTAAGTTTGAGGGGAGTCAAAAACTATACATGCAAGGATTTTTGACTGCACAGGGGGTTGACAACCCTAGCCTCCATGCTGTTCAAGAGTCTGTATTAGAATTGTTTAAGAAAAATACCTTCTTTCAGTATTCTTTTCCTATCTCTTCCCATATTCCACCTGACCACTACCAAGTTTTCAACAGTTTTCTCAAATTGCTAGACCCATTCATGAGTCTTTCATTGGGGATGATACAATGGGGTAGCAAGCTACATTAAACACTATCTAGGCTAAAGGCTTGGCCAGGCTGTGCCAGCCATTAAGTATGATTCTCACACAGATTCCTAAGCTTGATGCCTTTCTAGTTATAAATTAGATGTATTTAATAAGAACTATATTATAGTTTTCAAGTTCATCTCAGAGCTCACTAAATGATAGGCAATCAAGATAAGGCACTGGGGGTGGAAAGTGGGGCAGAGATAAGAGTAGGTAATAAGCCTTTACAAAATGATTTTCCCATAGCTCATTCTATAGCTTTTGTTTTATTTTTTTTCTTTGCTCATCTCTTTATGTTTTGCTGTTGTTCATGATGTGGGTTGTCCATATAAAAAGGGTAGATTAATTATTACGGAAAATTTAAGGTAGGAGAATATTGCATTTTAATCTAAAAATAATTTACATTTCATGGTTTTTATGATTAAAATATTCTATATGTAACTAAATATTTATTTATATTTGCCACTAGATAAGAAATTAATATGTCCACATTGTTTCTCTCTTAATATTTCACAGGGAAGGGACAAGTTTTCTGTTGGACCCTCCAGCTCTGTGCTCACAAGGCATACGTGTGTGTAGTTCCCTGTTCAGTGAGTGTCTTCCCTGCTGCACTGAGTGTTCCGGGGCTGATCTGCTCCCCACTGTGCATCAGCATCCAGAACAGTACCTAACACATAAGCTTCTTTCTGCATATGAAGTTTGCTCATTACTCACTAGTGAATGTTCAGTAAGTCAATTTTTCCAGTCAAAAGCATTCTAAATTTGTAGATAAATATTCACAAAATGCCACAACTCAGACTCTTCAGATTTCCAATGATGATTTTCTGACTGAAATAAAGATTAGCTGCAATGCAGTATATCACAATACCGAACATCATAACTTGAGAGGAGTCTGAATGCATAATGTGCCGTGTGATCTGACTATGATGGAAAACAAGGATGGATTCACCCTAACGGTAAAGCAGTATTGACCTATAATAACTAGCAGAGCATGGGCAGTATTTTTTGGAAGTAGATTTGTTATAGATTTGAAATGATAACAATGTAAGTCATCATTAGATGCCAAACAAATGTCAGAGGGCACAAGAGCTCTAATACAGCAATGCTCTGTGTGCAACTAAGGCAGATAAACTATGACTTGTACTGAAAGCTTACCCCCACTCCCACATAGGAAATCCAAGTTAATACAGGAAAGAAGGGAGGGAGGGAGGAGAGAAGGAAGGAAGGAAGGAAGGAAGGAAGGAAGGAAGGAAGGAAGGAAGGAAGGAAGGAAGGGAAAGGAAAAGGGAAGAAAGGAAGAGAGAGAAAATAAGGGACAGAGAAAGGAAGAAAGAAAAGTAAAGAAGGAGCAAAGAAGAGCCAGGGAAAGAGGGAAGAAGGGAGGGAGGGAGAAGAAAGCTATTGTCAAGGTCACTTAAAACAAACTTACCTTAAATTCTTGTATTGACTAGAACATGTGACTAATATCTTTCGTGAAAGAATACACTTTTTGCTAACATCTTTAGGGCACAGGAATGCTTAGCTGACAATAACATGTAAAAATAGCTCAGACCTAACTTATAAATGCATTAAGTTTCAGCTATATCTAAAGGGAAAATCGGGAGGATTCTGGAACTGTCATCCTGGGGTTAATTTGCATGAGAGACCTAATGCTTCTTGGGAAGAAACCACCCTTAGGCTGAAGAAGGGGAGCAATTTCAAATACAGCATCTAACTAATATTCAGATATGTTCTCAGCTCCAGAACTCATGAGCTTGGCCTAAGTCTAAGATAAATTACTATGACTAAACTGAAGTGTCTGTGAGCCATCAGGAATACAAATGGCTCTGATCTGAGACTGGGGAGCATGCATCCCAAAAGAGGAAGTCTCTCCATTTAGTAGGACACATGGTACAAGGCATGAGATGCTCAGCTTTGAAACACTGAAACAGCTTCTGACTTCCTTATAGCTGTGGCTTTGGCAATGGCAATGGTACATTAGCAGAAGTTTTCTAGAATGACCCCAGCATCATGGCATCAACACTTGAGCAAGAGACTGCTCTTGAGTATCCTGGGACACTACCTAGAAATGCCTTTAAGGGGAATTAAAGGCTTCACAACTGTAGGGAGAAGTGCAGTCAGGGAAACACTATTTCTATCATTGTACCCTTCTTAACTCTCAACCAATGTGATCTGGTGAAAAACAAAATGCACATATTTTTGCAACAACAAAATAGTTGTAAAGCTTCTAAAAGGCCAATACAAAATACTATTTTATTTATATGTTAAATGTTTCTATTTTTTATCTTCTGAAGCAATGCCAAGTGCAAATCATATACCACATCACATAGGACTATAATATGAACAATAAATAACATAAGACTTGTCAGACAGCAAATGGTTCAACTATAAACCACATTCACACATTACAATTTCAACATACACAGTAGCTGTACTGCAAAGAGCACATAATGGCTGAAATCTTAAATAAATAAAGCTTGAAAAATTACTACTAGTATTAACTCAATAAAACAACCTGAGTTCCATTGTCTCGGTCTTTAATGTGCTCAAAAAACAGCAGTAAATTCTTTATATCATGAATGTCCAGGACTTTCATACAATTTTTTAATTGACTTAGCATTTCAGATTGAGAAAGTCAGAATTAATATAAACTCCAAAGTACTGCACATTTGGTTTACATGAATAGAAATGTCTTGAAAACTCAAGCCTAAATGCCCGAAAAAGGGGTAATGGGTTTAAAGGCTGATTTTCCTATATTGGATCTCTGAATTGCTCAAAGTCACTCTCCCACGTTTGCTCAGACCATACATTAGTATCTTTAGAAAAGTTAGGATTCACCTAATCTCATGAAAACACATCATAAAAGAAGGCACCAACCAATGTATGTAAAAGTCTATAGTTTTTATTTTTTTAAAAAAAGTTTTACATTGATTTTACTAAGGTAAGTAATATTACAGCAATCTGGCTTTGAAATTAGATAGACTTGAGCTTGGTTTCCAGATCTACCATTTACTAACTATATTCCTTAGATAAGTTATTTGCCTCTTTGGGCAACTTTAGTGACACTGTGAATGGTAAATAATAATACCCCATTAAGTTTTATAAAGATAAATAAAATAAGGTATGTATCATATCTAACACAGTGACTAGTACATATGTACATAAATGGTAGATAGTTACTGCTATTTCTATTAGTGCTATTGCATGTACTACTTTTACTGTTACTATTACTATTACTACCACTGCTACTAAGTGACCAAGGGTGAGCACTAGAAACTCTGCATATGGGAACAATAAGAAGAGTTCATTTCAACTATAGAAATATAAGAATAAAAATGATGACTATAAATATTCTGGATACTGACTTATCCCTACTAAACTTTTTTCTATATAAATCATTAACTTGGCATGCTTACAGAATAGTTTCTTACAACCCAGAGAAAATCCCTTCTCTTTAGCCATTCTATCCTTTGGAAAGCTCACCCAAAATACCCTGGAAATCAAGGACTACAAAGCAGTAGCAAATAACAAGTGGGTATATTTTCAAGATTTTAAATTCTTAGTGCTTGGTAATTAGAAATGATAAACTAAAATAAATGTACCAATAGTATTGTTTTAAGCAGAGGGTAGATTTATTAAGCTCATAGACTGCTGTAGTTACTTAGGCTTGTACAGAGAAGACAACCAATGACATGCAAGGCAAGACCTCTAATGTCAAGAGACTTACGACATATTATCACAGGTAAGACAAGAGTAAACCATTCAAAATAGCACAGCTTCTACAGGCTGCAATTAACTTACAATGTAATCAGTTAAGAGTGAAATAGTCCATAAAATGTCATGAAAGTGGTTAGAGATGCTTGAACTGAGCCCTGAGAGGTGGCAGAGTACAAAGGTAAGAGTTTCCAGGCAAGAGCTTGATCATAAACCAAGTCATGGAGAAGGGATTCAGCTTTAAATATTTGCAGGAACAATGAGGCCACTAGTTTGAAAAGCATTTTTGCCAAATAGTGAGATCTAAAATTGTATATAAATCAGCAAGCTGGTAACTTGAGAAAATCTGCTTAGGAAAAATTAGTCTACATCAAAATGCCAGATGATGTGTGGATGGCGAAGGCTGCAGACAGGAAAAACTTATAAGAGGCTGTAATAATCTATAAAGACGATAATAATGAGGCACAGAGGGTTTGGGCACGGGCGATTACAGAGAAATAAAAATTAAAAAGCAGCAATGAGAACGAGTCTGAAGGAAGATGGGCAAGACATAGTAACTGCCTGGATATGGGAAAATATAAGTGTCTAATGAGTAAAAATGATTCCAGGGTTAAGCCTGGATGCTTGAAACGAACCATGGCTCCCAACAGAAAGAGTCCAGAAATATAGAGAATGGGCCAAGAAGAGGGGAGCCAGATGAAAATTACACCAAACAGGTTGAAATGTGGGTGTACATGTGGAAATATTAGAAATTGAGCCATAGATTTGGGCACCACCAACCTCAATGTATGTGGGAGCCATCGGGGCAGCAGGCATCTAAAGAGTCAGAGGACAGGGACTTGATCTTGGAAATGCTCGTAACCAGGAGACATTGAGTCACAGAAGCCAATGGGGGGCTTTAGGAAGAAGGGAAAAGGCTTTAAAATAAAGAATTTCTCAGAAATATTCTCTATGAAACAAGCTCTACCTATTTCCCAAACTACATATGTGATGAAAATGATAAGTTATGATTTATGCAATAAATTTTTATAATGGGTCCCTGTGTGCCAGACATAGTCCAAGGAACTGGGACAGAAAAAAGGAAATGAGGACCTCAATCTTTGCTTCCTACCAGTTCAGTCACTGATGCTTGACAATGACAGCCCAGTCTCATGCAGGTCCAGAGACATCTAGACCAATGAAATTAGTATCAGGAAGGCAAGACCCAGAATCAGTCTTGCTTTGGGAAAGTCGATAGCTGATGTTTTGAAGTTGATACCTAGATATATCCACAGTCAAAACTCCCGCCCCATTTTCCAAATTTATCCGCAATATATATTTTGCTTGCAATAAAAAATGATTCCCCTGAAAATACTGCAATTTGGACAACTGCTGAACTTTTCTGAATTTAGACTTCCTAGAGCTGAGTTAATGTCACAGAAGTATGTCCATCTTTTTCTATATTCCTAAACTTCCCTAGATATATCCACTCAGATGAATCTTTAATGGATATTATTTTAAGGGGGATCTAAGAGTAGTAAAATTATGCAGAATTTCTACAATTTGTCATATATCTTAATAAACACATTCACTAACATCTTAAAATAATTTTCACTCTTTCAAAAAAATGGTTAGCCTCAGCTTTAACTTTCCAATTGACAACTGAGCAAGGCGAAAGGACTTTCCACTTTCAGGGAGGTCCCCAGACATGGGACTCGATAAACTCCCATTCAGATAGCCCTAAAAGGATTATATCTGCTCTCCAGCAGTAGTTTGTTTCTGTTTATCAGGGCTTACAGTGTTCTGCCCCTTAGTAGCAATTTCTCTCTCTCCTTCTCTCTCTCTTTTTTTTCATTCACCCTTTGAAACAGAAATATATAAAATATCCAAAAAGGCAAAAAAAAAAAAATTAAAAAATTCTTTTCCCAGATTTAGTTAGGATTTAGCCTTGCATTAGGTGTTCAGATATTCCTTCAAGCAACATATCAGATTTCAAGATTCAAATTCCATTTACTTAATCAGTTGCTTATACTAGTGCAATAGCAAAGAATCTAGTTTCAGAAGACTAAGGAAGTAAAATACAAGGGCAATGACTTATAGTTACAGTTTTGTCTACAAGACATTGACTTTCTCACTAAGTGGATTTGTCACTTACGTTTAGACCTAGTCTAGATTCAAAAGAGAATCAATCCAAAAAATATTTGTGCATTCTCAGATACGTGAAGATGAGTAAGGCTCCATAGCTCTAACAGTAGTCGTAATTATTAGGTCAGTTCAAAATCTTGACCAATCAAGAACCACGGCTGGCAATAATTGAGATTGAAGAGGCAGAGAGGAATGTCTGGGTGAAGAAATGAATTTTCTTCTGTGTGGTTGGAGGAAAGGATAGACCTTAAACTATTTTAAGCTGGAGCATGATGTGATCCAATTTGCATTCCAGACAGATCACTATGGTGATGATGAGTTTAAAGGAGGCTGTTTGAGAAGCAGGGAGAATGAGGGACCAGAAGTATAGCTACAGCTGAGGCAGAGGGGAAAAAAAAAAAAAAGGCTGCTTGGAGAGATACATGATGAGTAGAATCTGATCGAACCTGGGTCAGGAGTGAGAAGAATCTATGAATCTATCTCCTCTGGGAGCTCTCCTATGCTGCCTAAGCATTCCCAACACAGAGGATCCTGCCGGCGCAGGGGAAACAAGCATCTCTCTTCCAAGGTACCTCTCCTTTGCTCCTTACTTATCAGGCCAGCTTTATATTCTAAGTCCCAATGGCAGGAAGTGTTATTCAAAGTAAACTGGGATGATTCAATCTGATCTTCACATTGGTTATTGTTGAATTTATTCTCACATTTTCTTCACCAAGCCTGATGCAATGGAAATGACATAAAACCAAGGATATCAAGTGGTCTTGGGATTTTGATACTGGATTTTTGGGTAATAGGAGATGTAATCTTGAACAAATCACTTACCTTCTATGAATCTCATTTTGTCTATAAAATGGTTATTACCCCAAATATAAATAAAATCCCTTCCAGATATGCCTGGTGTTTATTCCAAATTATTCTGTTCTAGTCTATCAACCAGTTATTAGTATACAAAGAAAATACAGATTAACTCCCAAAGCAGTTGAGATAGGTTATTTACTAAATAACATCTTGAAAATGGAAGTCCCCGAAGCACAATAGACAAAGAAAAAAAGTAACTTCTCTAAATTAAAACAAAGACTTAAAGAAAGCAAAACAATTCAATGGGATTTGATTGCTGGAAAAGTGCTGATCTTGAATTAGATATCTAAGTTTGTAAATAAAATCACCCAATGAGATTAACTGTCTGGGGCTGAACATAAGAAGAGGTGTGTGCCACTCCTGAACTAGTAAATCTCTATTCCCTAGCTGCTGAGTTAGTATCTAATTCTCACTAGCCATCTTGCAAATGGATTCTTTTAGTGAACACTTGCTGTTTGTTTTTATGTTTTTTATTGTCTTGTTTTGCTTTTCTTTAGTAACCTTTTCTTCTTCTGAGAACAGCATCCCCTATTTTGGGGGGGATCTTCCTCTTCACCCTCTCTAGATTCCTGGTCTGGGGGCCACTATTCTACTATGTAACCTTGATTCTCATGTCACAGCAATTTGACCATAGAGGGTTTCTGACCTAACCTGACTAGTGTTCTTCTTTAGGATTTTTCCATGTAGAATCCATTCTTTTCTGATGCTAAAGTTGGAAAAATACAGCCTTAAAGCTATCAGTGGAGGAAAGTGTTCTGTGGAGAAAATAAAATAAAATAAAAAGAGAAATGGGAAGAAAAGGAATCCTGGCAGGGTTCAAACGTCAGTCCTTAAGATTCCTAGAACTGCTCCTTGCCTTGTAAAAGTTTCTCTAACTATTCTGTGCTTTTTATTCTTAAACCTAGATTTTTCTGCCATAACTAGTTCAAGTTGGATTTCTGTATTTTACAACCAAAAAAATCCCGACTGATATGGTAATTTCCATCATAAGGAAGAAAAGTTGGAAAGGGATGGTTTGCTCATTGTACCATCACTCCTGGAAAAATAATTTAAATGCCCAAATACTAGTGGCATCAATGATATCATCTTTAGGTATTTCATACAACTATATGTATTCTCTGAGATACAGTACTTGCTGAGCCAAACACAAAGTGGTCCTTGCCAATGAACAATTATATTTCAAAAGTTTTGGTTTGGTTATTGTTGTTAAGTTGTCATCAAAATGCAATTATATTTGAGTCATTTGCAGGAAATTCATGAATTTTTAAAAGTGTTACTGATTTTAGTAACACTTGTAAGAAAGAAAAACCCAGGTGATGTGCAAAGCTGGACACCTACATAGACTGTATTCTCACAGGACATTGTTAGGGACTAGGGGCATGTAGGAAAGGGGCATGAATCTACCCAACATTGAAGGCCAACTGGCGCATGTCAAAGGAATGCAATAGGGCTAAACTGAAATGGCTAGTCTGTCCACATTTCAACTTGACTCTGAGAACAAAAGAAATTGAAATTATTATCCACCTACAGGAAAAAATAGACTCTGGCAGCTGGAAGCATAGAGGAAATAAATGAAGATAACTACAAGTCACTTTTCATGAGAGTCACTTACTAAACTTGAAAAGCTGTGTCTTGAAAGTCTTGGGACATATTAAACAAAAGAGTGCTAAATTCATTATGTTCTCACTTCTGCTCTGTAGTAAACCAGTTTGAAAACGATCATCTTCACAAATTGTCTTATTATCAGATTAAGTATATAAATTGAGGGAAAGTGAGTTCCCCAAAAGATAAAAAAGATTTTAAAAAAAACTCTCTTAGGGAATGTGGAAGAACAGATTCATGGACAAATAATATTAAGCAAGATTCTTACCCTTTTTTCTCCATAGATCCCTGTGATGATTTTATGAATCCTATAGGCTCCTTTCCAAATATCAATAAAGAGTATCCCATTTCCCCAACTTCCCAAGTCAAATATTCAGAATCCCTTACTTCCCTTAACCACAATCTCAGATATAAACTGTCAACAAGTTCCATTAGCTCTACCTCTTCTCCAATGCTTTCACCCTAGTCAAACCTACCTAGTTTAAGTTACTGCAAAGTCCTACTAACTATGCTGCATCTACTCTTCCCCATCCCTGTACTCCAATCTAAACATGGCAGAAAAGAAATAGTCTTTAAAAGTTCAAATCATTTTAGCTCACTCCCTGCATAGTACAGTCCAGTGACTTCACAATTTACTTTGAATAAAATAAAAAGATCTTACTATGGTCTATGAGACCTTACATGAGCTGTACTCTAAACAAAAGACATAATGATAATTGCCAACATTTATTGAGCACCTACATATTCCAGGCCCTGTTCTAATTGTTTTTATATCTTGTTGTTGTTTTTTTTAATTTCCATAATTCTATGACTTGTGTATTATTATTTATACCCTCTTTAAAGACATGGAAACTGAGACACAGATAGGTTAGATAATTTGTACCAAATAAATAACAAATGGCAGGTTTGTTAGTTGAACCTAGGCACTAGGGACTAGTTTTTTGAGGGAGGGGTTTGTTTGTTTGTTTGTTTTTATGTGTCTTGAGCCTGGATTCTTAAAAATGACAGCATTTCATTTTCACCTCTTCCCACACCCTGCCTCTCATTACACTGTGCTCCAACTGCACATCTTTCTGTTTCTTAAACATACTGAGCAACTTCCTACTCTCATGGACTTGCACCTGCTGTTCCCTTCCCTGAAATATCTTTTCCCTATATCTTCATATGGTTGAGTCCTCATTATTCAGGACTCAGGGCATTACAGGCTCTTGTGGCTGCCTATCCAAATCTATCCCCTCTTTTTCCCCTAATGATTTGGTTATTTAATCTTCTTTGGTCATTGTGATACTTAAGAATAGTGATCTAAACCAAAGCCCAAAGGGGCTGAATTGATCAGTTTAAGTCTCAGACTTTAGGCCTGTCATGGTAATTTTATTTCCCAGACAGGTGTCTCAATTTTGGTCTATAAGATACAGTGTGAAGTCTGCTGGGAACAGAGATCTTTGATGATTGGGAAAAAAAAAAAAAGAGAGAGAGATCTATGGGAAGAAATTATCTCTTTTTACCTAAAATCTTTGCCTAAGGTGTGTGAAGATAAAATGCCTCTTGCAAGCAAGGAGGTAGCTAGTGTCCACTCTGAGATCGCCATGTAAGAACCATTCTCTTACTTCCATTTGCCTCTGATTAACTAGTCCTAGAGCTCTTCTATATTAAGACATCTTTTTATATAAAATAACAAAATTTTCTATTGTTTTGTGTTCAGTTTTTTCAGACTTGCTGCTGAAAGCAGTCTGATTGATCAGCGAAGTCACCTCTCCAGAAAGGCCTTCCCTGACCACCTTATAAAAGTTACTATCCTCCTGCCCACTCTCTTTCACACTCCCATGTTTAGTTTTCTTCACAGTACCTATCATCTGAAAGTATCTTGAATATTCATTTACATTTGCTTTCTTCTCTGGACTGGAAACTCTCTAGTAAAAAGAACTTCTCCATTTCATCCGTTACTAAATCACCAGTACCCACACTCCTCCTCTGAAAAACAGTGTGACCTTGGAAAATGTTCTCAATATCTCAGTTGTATCATAAAAATCAAAGTAGTTACTTCATGCAAAGTGCTATATAAAGTACCTGACACACAGTTAATGCACAAAAAAATATTATTACTATTCTTATATAGGCACTCCAAAAAAGTCAAATGAATAAAAATATTAAAAAATGAATGTCTAATAATGTGATGTAATCATCCTCTATATTAGAACATGTTGGAAGGATTTTTATTACTAAAAAAATTAAAAACAAAACAGATTTTTAAGAGAAGTGAAATAGTGCTAAAAGTCAAGAAAACTAACATCTGCATAGCAATCACCATTTCCCGAAGACAGAGCACATTGGAGACCACTGAATAACATAAAATAATGGTAACTGTTACAGAGCACTCATCATGGTGCAAGAATTAGGGGTGAACAAGACAGGTGGGGTTCCTGTTCCTATGAGCAGTGAAAGAAGACTTAACCATCCTTGAATAGACTAAACATTTTATTTGGCTAAAAGCCAACCACATAACAGGTGCTCGAATATCAGTAACAAGAATTTAGTCTCTAAAGAAAGAAACAGCCAGAAGAAATAACTACTTTGAACCAAGTTCTGATAACAAAAAAAGCACTTATTGATAAAGTGAAAATAATGTGAACTTTGAAAGTGACTAGGTTATCTTTAATTTTATTTTTTTTCTGAGGAAAATAAGACTGGACATCATGAATTGTGTACTCTAGACTCTGTGAATGTCTTCAAAATGTTTAGAGAGAAGATATGCATTATTGATGGCATAAGACTCCTAAAGAGATTATGACTCAAAAGTGTTATGTTCTTAATAATACAATTTTGAGTAAAATTGCAAGTAATAAAATGAAGAGGAAAATAGAAAGAATACTTAAAAAATGTAGCTACAGGTGTTTTAATAAAAAGAAAATACAACTGAAAAGTGTCCTTATCTATCTTATTCATCATCTTGGTCATACAGTGCCAAGAACATAGCAAATAGACAAAAAGTATTGTTACATGAATGAATGAACAAATGAACATTGGATATGAGAGTGGAAGGCCCATTAAGACTCATGTCAGGGAGATTAAGCTCCCAAATGAATTGAGATTTGGGGAAACAATTAAAATACCAAATCAAACTTATGGTTTGATTTGGAGCATTAAGAAGGCCATAACTTTGAACTAATGATATAATGATGATATAAAGATAACATTTTTACCTCCAAAACTCAGACTAAATACTATTAGGAGAAATTAAAGCTCAGTGAGGTCAAAGACTTAGGTCAGCACCTATTCGTTCTAAATAAATTTATATCTCCTAATAAAGAATGGAGGAAGAAAATGAGTCTTTGCTTAGGGAATAGGAGACAGACAGGAGGGAGTGAGAAGAGGAGGATGGATTGGTGTGATGAGAGGGAAAGTTTCAATATTTCAGGAATCTATTGTGAAAAGGAATTATCTTATTCTGTTATCATTTCCAAATGATCAACTGGTATAAATAAATGAAAGTTATAGGCAGAGAAATTTTAACTGAATTCAGGATCTTTTACATAATCCAAGCTTTCCAAGGATGTCCTAGGCTTCCACTAAGAGAACAAGTTTCTCCTTCTTGAAGGTTTAAAATAAATGAAAAATTCATGCGAATAATGGTCAAACTAAATAATCTTAATATTTTGCCAGACTATGATACTTTTATGCTGTGAATGAAATCATATAACTGCCTTGTACTGAATGGATCATTTGGACAAATGGGCATGGAGAATATATCTACAAATGACAAATATAATAAAACCCAATAGCTTGCAAATACAAATCTGACTTAGTCTTTTTTCCAGCTTTCTAAATCAGTTGAAAAAGTTTTAAGGCCTATAAGTACTCTATTATATTTTAAAATTCCCAATTTCTCTCTCAATTTTTGATACTAATCTTCTGTGCATCTCTCCTTTCTCTTCTTTTGCTCCCTAACACATAAACACACACACACACACACACACACACACACACACACACACACACACACATCACTATAAGGACTACTAACTGATATTTCTTGAATTCCCTCAATCTATTCTCAGATTTAGGTTAAAGACAGAGGCTAAAGGATGCTGCTGGAATATCTCCTCTTGATATACAAGAAAAAATAGCAGATTTGGAAAAGGGTAGTATAATACTCTAACTTCCTTTCAAAAGCTAAGATTCCATGCTACTACTTTTCCTGTCAATAGAAAATGACCCATATGTGCCTAAAGTAAACTCTGTGTCTCGAGGCCAGAAACCACGAAATTCCTTTGCATATTCCCATAGGACCTAATATAATGCCTCAATTAAGGTAACTAGTACTCAACAAATGTTGACTATTAAAAGTAAAATTTTCTGAAAATCTGCTAGAAAGTGCTTCAGAAGAATTTGTCTCTATCTTAGCTTCCTCATTTTTTAAGGTTCCAAAGGACTTTTATAAAGGGACATAAAATAATTTAAGTAAAGCTATATATTAATAATCATGCTATGAGTGCATCTCATAGGATTAGAACTGTCCTACTTCATTTAGGTTACTTTAAATGATTTCACTTTCCTTTCTAATTGTCTTAATTACAGCTCCATATGTAACGTATTCATCAGCTGTGATCATCTTCTTCCCTTCAGATCTAGGTAAAGTTGAACAATTTCCATTCCACATCCTGTTGAAAGTCTAATGAAAACCTTAAGGAGGAGGTAGGTGGGGATGTGTGCTTAGGGTGGACAGGGTAGGTTTTAATATTATGACCTACCTCTAAACTCTTATTTCTGTGAGATAAGATCAGTGTATAGTTCATCTCACAGTTTCTGCAAACTGTCAAGTTCTATACAATATCTGTCATATGAGTAATTCAGCCCCTTTACTTGAGTTCCACCAAAAACAAAACAAAGAAACTAAAGGGAGAGTTCAAAAATCCTTTTATGGATAGCAGACTTCAGATAAGTTTTTGTAATAACAGAGAGAGTTTATATCATAGTAAAAACACATGCACACAACTCAAATTTGAATATTAGACACGCCTTTTCTTCAAATGTCCCTTTCCAATAACTGGTCCCAGCTCCTGAGAAGTTCTACAGGTCTCTCCTTTGTTTTCCTTCTTCCACAAATTCCTTCTTATTTCTTAAATGGAGCAGTGTGGCAATATTAACATTTATTAGAAATCCAGCAAAAAAGGTCCTAGTCATCTTTGATAGTTCCTTTTATTGAACCCCCTATAACGAAAGTGTCCCAAAATCTAGCTTTTTATTTTAAATGTCATTCAGAAAAAAACTCCTTTTCTTTCCGGCTACCTGTTCTCTAGTTCAAATCCATGAATCTACCACCACTTTTCTCTGTGTCCCCTGAAATCCACTGCCTAACTAAATGCATGAAAATATATTTGCTCAGATTCCATCTTTGTTTAAAACGTTTCCAGCAATTCCTAATTCCCAGCCAGATGTTTGAAAGGTCTTTTATACCTAGACCTGTTTCCATATCTTTCCAAGTTAATTTCCTAATGCAGACCTCACAACTCACAAAAAACCTCACCACTGCCTATATGGTCCTGCTTTTGCTCTTGATATAGTCATGGTCTAAAGCATCCCCTTTATAGTCTGTTTGTACAAATTCTACCCAGAAACCAAACTAAAATGTGACTGACTCCAAAAGACCATACTCTTTGGCCACTAAACTATACACCTTCAGTCCTATACTATACATCCCCTGAGAATCCATAACCTTCTTGTTATCCACTAAATGTTTGCATCCCCCAAAAGCCATAGATTGAAGACTTAACTCCAAGTGTGGCTATTTTTTAATATTGGAACTCTAAGGAAGTAGTTAAGGTTAAATAAGCTCAGAAGAATGGGACCTAGATGAAATAGAATTGATGTCCTTAACGAAGAGACACAGGACAGCTCTCTTGCCCCACATGCATATACTGAAGAAAGGCTATGTAGAAACACAGTGAAATAGAAGCCATTTGAAATCCAGAAAGATAATCCTTATCAGAAACCAAATCAGCTGGAACCTTGATATTGGACTTCTAGTCTTGAGAACTGTGAGAAAATAAATTTCTATAGTTTAAGCCATCCAGTCTATGGCATTTTGTTATGACGGTCTGAATAGACTAATGCACTTCTGATACCTGCAGCTCTCTAGCTCTAAGCTTTATATAACTCTCATAACCTCAGTTAGTCTAAAGCACACAGGGTATATGCCACAGGGAAAAATGCATGTCATCTGAAAAGTATAGGAAACAAAAGACCATAATCCATTCTAATACATAATCAAATGCAGAATCTCAGCATATTTGAAGAGGAAAAAAATAGTATTCCGTGAAGCTCTATGCATACACCCCCACCTCCAAGCTGAAACTTTAAGTGGGAAGAAAATTTGGGTAGGTAATGGCAAAATATTCAGTGTTATTATACATTCAAAACAGTTATTAAAAACATATTAATGGAGGGATGATTCATAATTTGGACAAGACTAAGCTGAATATCAAAGCAGCAGCATCTTACAACAAGCATCCTTCTTGATTTCTACATTTTTACATAATAGATAACAGAATCTACAAAGAAATATTAATAGCCACACAGTACAATGTGAAGTTGCTGCACAGAATAACGTGGAGTTGAACCAGAGACCAAAGCCCTATGTCAATGCTGGGGCTCCCCCTCTGAACTTAGTACCATGGACAGCTCCAGGATAGCCCTGGGCCCCTGAGCAATGCTCTCACAGCAGGTCTGCTGGCCAGAGAAAGGAAACAAGATGAGGTTAGTTAGACCCCTTTGAAAGCCTCTCAGAATGGCTTTCACTTCAGTAAAAATATTTGAAGGGCATATACTTTGGCAGTCTTGTAGAAAAATTGTCTGTAGTCTGCTGGTGTGAGTCATTGCTCAGCCTGTTCCATGGACATTAGGTTCAAAATTATTCACTAGTGGCCCCCAATGCCTAACTGACAGTAGAAACCCAGTAAATCATCATTTCCTGCATCAACAACACAATACCAATTAGACAATTGCACACAAGAAATTTTCACTTGCCTAGAGAACTCTTGACAGTGAAGACTATGACAGTCTGAAATTAGGATCTCACTGAAAATGTTGCATCAGGCAGACCTAGTTTCACTATAAAGAAGCTACCTTCCATATGTGTCTGAAACATATTTTTTCCTCCCCCAAATTACTGGCTGGCCATAAATAGTCATCACTGTAATGTGGAATGGCTCTTGCTCGTAGACACCCTCCTGAAGCATGTACCCTAAATGATCACAAGATTGTAGAATGATAGAGGATTGACAGATAATCATGCAGTTCAACTCCTTCATTTTACAGATAGAACATTGAAATCTGGGGACTTCAAGTAACTCACCAAAAGTCACACAGGTAGGTGAGTGAATTTCATTTCTCCATTAATCCCCTTTTTCATACGAACTTGGTCTCGGCCTGCCTTTTTCCCCTTCTCCAGTCCTAGCCCTTGTTTCACTGTAGCCCAGTTGTCAACTACAAGGGAGGTGACATAACCCAGGCAGCTATCTTCCTGCCAGCAGATTCTCACCGGAAAACTGGCACTCGGTGCCTTGGCAGAGAATGTGCTAAAGCTGGAGCAGAGAAATGGCCACCATCTGGACAGTGTGATGCTTGGTGCCAAATGGGCCCCAGCCATGAGGAAGGAGGAGAAAGGAAGGTGTCACCCGACTGCTCACATTTATTTTTGCTTTGAGGGGATTTGTTACTAGCCATGCCATTGGAGAGGAAGCTGCTGGAGGTGGTTCTGATGGCCGACAAATGTGCAGGCAAGGATGAAACAAGGTGAGTGGTAGCCAGGCAATTTGCAAATGATTTGTGAGCCAGAAATAGTTTGATTACTATGTATGAAAGAAAGGAAAAGGATGACTCTTTGAAGGGTAAAACTGTGTATATGCTTGTCACCACTTACTCTTCTCTCCTTTTTCAGAAGAATAGTAAGCGTAAGGATTTCCCTGACATCCCTGGAAAAATATATTTAATAATACCCACTGACATTTGTCTTTTCTTGCTAAGTTATAATTATAGTAACATTTTCCTATGCTACAGTTGTGTCTCACCTATGGAAACCATATCTAGGCACATAATGGTTTTCAATGGTCAATTAGCAGCATCAAAGTGCCTTCAGAAGTTTTCCTCTTAGTGATCCTGCTTTTCCATTAACATGCTGCATTTGCCAAGAGTTTTCAAGGAATATGTATCTTGATTCTTATGACCCATGTTTGCTATGAAGATGACTCAAGTGAACACACTACATTGGGGGCATGGGCATTTAAAGTGACTTCCCCATTGTAACAATTGTGTGCTGTTTTTATTAAAAATTTTTAATGTTGATATTATTGCAGACTTCTCCCATTCCCCCACCCTTTGCCCACCTCCACCTACCCCTCCCTACCCCTCCCTTGGCCTTCACCACACTATAGTCCACGGGCTATGCATATATGTTCTTTAGCTCATCACTTCACCTTCTTTCTTTCTCTCTTTCTTTTTAGATAGAGTGGATGGGAGGGAGGGGTGAGAGAGAGAGAGAGAGAAACATCGATGTGAGAGAGACACATCGATTGGTTGCCTCCCACATGACCCTGACCAGGGCCAGGGATCTAACCTGTAACCCAAGTATGTGCCCTTGATGGGAATCAAACCCAAGACCCTTCAGTCCACGGCCAATGCTCTAACCACTGAGCCAAGCCAGCCAGGGGTCTTCCACCTTCTTTATCCAGTCACCCCTACCCTCTTTCCCTCTGGTTCCCCCCAGTCTGTTACATGTATCCATGCTTCTAGTTCCATTTTGTTCATCAGTCTATTTTGTTCACTAGATTCTACATATTAGTGAGATCATATGACATTTGCCTTTCTCTGACTGTCTTATTTTGCTTAGCATAATACTCTCCACACCCATCTATGCTGTCGTAAAAGGTAAGAATTCCTTCTTTTTTATAGCCACATAGTATTCCATTGTGTAAATGTACCACAGTTTTTTATCTACACGTCTGCTGATTGGCACTTGGGCTGTTTCCAGATTTTGGCTATTGTAAATAATGCTGCTGTGAACATAATGTTGTATATTTTCTTTCTGATTGGATTCTTAACATATATTCCCAGAAGTGGGATCACTGGGTCACAAGGCGGTTCCATTCTTAACTTTTTGAGGAAAATCCATACTGTTTTCCACAGTAGCTGCCCCAATCTGCATTCCCATCAACAGTGCACTAGGGTTCTCTCTTTTCCACATCCTTGCCAGCACTTGTTTGATTTATTGATAGTAGCCATTCTGACAGGTGTCAGCTAATACCTTATTGTAGTTTTAATTTTCATCTCTCCCATGATTAGTGACCTTGAGCTTTCTTTCATGTCTATTTGCCATTTGTATGTCCTCTTTGGAGAAATGTCTATTTGGGTCCTTTGTGTTAAATTTTTAATAGTATATTCATAATACATCATATTTATTGTTTGGCATTTGGCAAAGCACATTCACATGCACGTTGCTATTTTAATTTTGACAGTAATATTCTGATGTGGGCAGTTATACCTAATTTATAGAAATACTAAAAGGCTCATGAAACAGAACTCTGTCACTGAGAAGCACTGTGGCATGTGGAACCCACAACTCTGGAATCAGATGGACTCAAATTTGGATCTCCAAATCTCCTGTAGTCCAGAGCACATCAATGAATATCTCCTAGCTTCAATGATAGCAACCCCTGCCTCTAAGACTTATGAGCATTCAAATAAGATAACAGGAAGATCCTGGGCACAGTGTAGGGGCATCTGTTCACGTCTTTTTCCCTTCTCAACTGACTCCATGTCTGGTGATTTTTTACTATATAGTGATGCCTCCCCCTTCCTTCCTCTTTTTTTTCTCTTTATGACAAGTGAGACACATTCTGAGACAGCTGGATAAGAGTAGAAGAATAAAACCTTTGGCCATGGAACACAGCCATGAGAAACAGAAACAGCAGATACAAGGGGGAAAATATTATGCTCCAAAATTGAGCTAACCAGCCCAATCGACACTACTATTAATGGGATAAAATTGGAATCATACATCAATATTTAATGTATTAAAGCTTTCATCTCCTAATCTTAATATACTTACTTTCCTTTTATTTTTTAAAGGGCTTTTAGTCCCACATCATAAGTAACCAGACATTACTATTTCTTCTTTCTCTTTTGCAGTGATTTAAATTCATATTTAGTAAAAAGTAGGCTACTCATAACCAAAATGCTGAAGTCTAATAAGCTTCTTCTGAAATGATTTTATTTGTCACTGCAGCAATATAAAATCTAATGACCAAGCCAAAAAAAAAAAATGCATCTGGTACAACTGATCCATGCAAAGTCTGCTCAAACTAGAAAGATATGGCCTCAAGGCAAAATCCTTAGTGCTTAGAATATTCTTTTGGTTCATCAGGATTCAACCTCTGTGAAATAAAATTTGATGCCTTTAATAGTTAATTCTTCAGCCAAGGAGAAGTCACTGCATCCCTGCTAATAGGAATCCATTTGTTATATTGTGTCTTTCTTTGAATACAACCAAGGCTGGATGACCACATAATTTTATTACTCTTCAGCAGAGTTTAAGTAGGACTCACAAACTGTAGGCAGAGATTTCGTCCTGACTAGGGCAGGAATGCTCCTGCCAACTGCTCATGTTTCTTTCTGTACAGAGGGTGCTACACTGATTTAATTCTCTTATCCTCTCTTCTCCCCTTCATTTCATCCTTTCAAGTTCAGCTCTACTCCCCCCTCTTCCTCTTCAAGAAATGACTGTCCCCAGTAGCCTGTAATCTGGAAATCCAAGACACCAGGGACATAGGAAATAATTTTATAAGTCCAAAAGCATATAATGCATCCTGATAGAATAAGCAAAAGTTGGCATTTAATCATGTGACTGTAACTTTTTAACTGAAATGTACAATATTCTTTACAGTGATAATAGACTTAGTATTTGAATTTTGAAAGGACAAAAGAATTCAATATTTAATATATCTTCTTATGTATTTATTTTATTGAATAAAGCCTACTACTCCAACAGCAAAATAGAAAATCTTGACAAGAAATAAGCCATAATTACACTATGTTTAATTTTTAAATTATATTAACAATCTAATCTTGCTAACCATGTAAAATCTATTTATATATAATATAAATTATAAAAATTTATATTTTTTAGATGAATAATAATAATTATACATCAGATTTGATGTGAGATATACATCAAATCTAACATATATATATCAAATCTAATATATATAGATTTGATATATATATCAAATCTAATATATATATATATATATATATATATAGAGAGAGAGAGAGAGAGAGAGAGAGAGAGAGAGAGAGAGAAAGAGAAGATATATGAATGTTTTACATTCCCTCAAAATCATGTGTTGAAGCCCTACCCCACAGTGTGGTTGTATTTGCAGATGGGGCCTCTATGGAAGTGAGTAGTTATTGAGCTCATAAAGGTGGGACCTTAACCCAATAAAAGTACCATCCTCATAAGAAGAGATACCAGAGAGCTCTCTCTGCGCATCCACAGAGGAAACGCCATGTATGTACACAGCGATACAGAGAAATAAATTTCTGTGGTTTAAGCCATCCAGTGTGTGACATTATGCTATGGCAGCCAGAGGAGACAAATATACTACCTACCTTCATAACTGCAATAAAGAAACATATGTATTAAATACACTAATAAAATATACCTTTGTTACACTTATCATGGCCTATCATTACCTTTCTACTATCTCCCATCTGGAAAGGGGGGGACATGAGAACAATGTCTTTTGTTTAATACTGAATCCACAGCAGTGTAGATACTTGGTGGAAAAATGAATATTAAATAAATGAATTTTAAAGTAATATTAAGCCTATTTTCTGTTATTTGATTATCTCTCCCTTTAGTTAATCTTAAAGGACAAGATTTTTCCAAAGCAAAGATCAGGGGGAAAATGCATTTTATGTGTTTTCTAGTTTGTAGTCATGAGACAAAGCAAGAATATGAAACCTACTTCTCTAGTGTTCAAAATAGAGCATACCACCTGGGATGCTGAAGTGAGGAACCAACAAGGGGGAAAAAAAGAGCAAAATGAAAGCATGAACATTTCATGAGCAAATAGGAAAGCTAGTCCAATCTAAAATTATTTTGATAATGGATAATATGCTAGAGAGCGTGGGAAATAAGAAGACAAAAATACACCATTTCTTGCTATTTTGGAGGGAAGAGCAGTTGCATTTGCTCCCAAGTTGTCAAATGTGTTCTTCTCCTATTACATGGATCCATAATAGCCAGCCAGAAACTGTGGGCTGACGGTTCTATTGATAGACCTGAGCAACACACGGCAGTCTGTCAAGTTTCACATTTACATCTTACACTCTAATCTGCTTTCTCTTTCTTTCGTGAAACCAAATCTGTAGCAATTAAATAACCAGTCTACAAGGCACTTTAATATCCCAAGCATTTATCTATATATAGCCAGAAAGGGAAAGATAATTAGAAGTGACTTGCTATAGCCAGAGCAGGGAGACATGTTACACTAGTCAGTGCTTCATCATTACTTTAAGGAGGTACCACCGAATCTTCTTCATTCCTGACTCCATCTTCTGGTGACATGCCACTGAGCCTTTTCCTTTGATTCCTGGAGGACATGGACTCTAAAATGGTTGTCATTATCTGGGATTTTGTTTCCTTTTCTGTGAACTTAAGGCATCACTGAAATAGAGTCTGTTTTTAGCTGAGGGATGATATGGTCACATGCACACAGTCTTGGATAAAGTAGGCTTTGAAAGATATGAAAAGGTTCCAAGAAAATTACTTTCCAGATCCTTATCCATTTGAGTGTTTTTGAGCTGAGGCCTGCAGGTACAGAATTTTTTGTCTAAGAGATTTAAGAAAATATAACAAGAAATTGCCTCTTTGAAATGTAATTTACTACTTCAGATCTATAGCTTGCATATATGAGGAAGTTAGGTCAGGGTCTAAAAAGCATGGAATTTAGTTTTGCAAGGCTCAAGCCCAATTTCTGGCTCTGCCTCATACTAGCTATTACTAGTCATAAAAATCCCTGGGCCTAGATTTCTACATTCATATAATGGTGATAAAAATGCTGTTCTTTGATTAAAAGATGCACATTTTTTCCATTTTAGCAACTGAAATTGATATGCAAAGATACAAGATCAGTGCACAGAAAGTATCTCCACATGCAATCAATAAAATAGAAAATTAAATCTATAGAACGTTACCATTTTTTCAACTTTATTAAAGAATAAGTAAAGAATACAAATAAAATTATATATGATATATATACCAAATATATATATATATATATTTAAGATGTATCACATGATGACTTGATGTACACATACATTATAAAATGATTACCACAAACTAATTAACATATGTATCACTTCACACAGTTAACTTCTTTTATGAGTGGTGAGAACACAAGGTTTACTTGCTTAGCAAATTTTAAGTATATATTACAGTATCATTAACAATAGCCACCATTACCATGATGTACAGAAATTTCCAGAACTTATTCATCTAATAACGTAAAGTCTGTGCCCTTCTCCCTCTTTCCCCCACCTCCAACACCTAGCAACCACCATTCCACTTCATGCTTCTGTAAGTTCACAAAACAGTACCATTTTTATAGAATTTAAAATGCCAAATATCTAGGAACATATATAATGAAAGCTATGCAAGACCATTAAACTAAAAACTATAAAACATTATAAAGACAAATTTAAAGATCTAAGTAAATAAAAAATATATTATGTTCATGAGTTTGAATACTCATTATTGTTAAGATTCCCATTCTACCAAGATTTAGCTATAAATTCAACATAATTCTAGTAAAAATTCTATCGTATCTTTTTGAAAAAATTGACAGGGTATGAAAAAATTTACAAGGAAATGTAAACCTTCTAGAAGCCATAACAATTTTGAAAAATAGGAATAAAGTTGTAAGACATATATTATCTGATTTCAAGTTTAAAGTTACAGTAATCAAGACAGTGATTAAGTTATATGATTAATGAAGTCTGAGATCTAATGTCTATCATGGTGACTATAGTTAATAACACTATTGCATAATTGAAATTTGCTAAGAAAGTAGAACTTAAATGTTTTCATAAAAACAAGTAAATATGTGAGGTGATATTGTTGTTAATTAGCTAGTTGGGAGAAATTCTTTCACATGTATATAAATATGAAACCATTACATTATATACTTTAAGTATCTTATAATTTTATTTAATTATAACTCAATAAAGCTTAAAAAAAAAAAACAACCATGATGTTGAATGGAAAGACAGAATTGTAAAAGAAAAAGGACTCAGTACATGTAAAAACCATGATATTAAATGGAAAGATACATTATTATGAAAATAAAATATAAGTTTAGTGATAGTCCAATTAAAATTCCTAAGAAAAGAGTTGTTAAATTATTCTAAATTTCCATATTAGAAAACACAAAAACATCTAAGAAATTTTGCAAAAGAAAACTAATAAGAAGAGAGTTTTCCATGCTAGATATTAAAACATTTGTAAAACTACAATTAATAATATGTTGTTACTAGACCTCAAAATTAATGAATAGATCTTCAGAACAGATTGCTTTGAGAAAATATTAAAATATACAATAACTAAAAAAAATATCAACACAATTAAGTTATTGGAAGGGCCCATGGATTAATGGAAAAGAATAAAGAGTCCAGAAATAGATCCACACATACGAGGACAATTTTCTAACAAGGCACAAGTCATGTCCATAGGAAAAGAATCCTTTCCAAGAAATGATTCCAACAACAAGAAAAATAAGTACTTCAACCCCTCCCTTATTTAAAACACAAAATTAGTTCAAGATGAATCTAAGAGCTACATGTAAATGGAGAATATCTTTGTAACCTTTGAGTAGGCAAAAAAAAAAAAAAAATTTTTTTTAACATTAAAAGCACTAAGCATAGAAAATGTATATATTGGATTTAATAAAATTAACAACTTTTGCCCTATTTAAGGAAACAAATAGGCAAGTCACAGAGTAGAAAAAAAAACTCACAATACATATATTTGACAAAAGATTTATATTCGCAACATATAAAGATTCCTATAAATCAATTATAAAAAGATAAGCATCCCAAATAAAAATAAGCAGAAGACATGACACTCCACAAAAGAAGATATGCATTATTGCCAATTAATGCATAAAAAGGTGCTCTACATGATTAGTCATGAGGGAAATGTAAATCGAATCCACAATGAGACATTATTTCACAAGTAGAATAGGTAAAATCACAGTCTGACAATACCAAATGGTGAGAATGCAGAACTGCAACTCGCCGGTGAGAGATCCAAATGGGACAACCACATTAAAGAGTTTTTTGGTGGTTTTTGTTTGTTTGTTTGTTTGTTTGTTTTTCCATCAAGTTAAACAAATAGCTTATGATCTATGGCACAGCAATTCTACTCCTGGGTTTAATGCCTAGTAATCAGTAGTTCTATATTGAGGTTTTAACCCAAAATTAATTAAAATATATAGCAACATGGGTCAATTGCAAAAACATTGCATTGAGTGAAAGATGCCAGACATAAAATGGTACCTATTGTATATCCATTTCCATGACATCCCAAAATGCGAAAAACGATAGGTTAACAGAGGTCAGATAAACTAGCTACCTCAATGAGTGGGAGATATTTGCTGAAAAACAAAGAGATACCTTCTAGGGTAATGGAAATATTCTATATATTGTTTGGGGTGGTGATTGCAAGGGTCTTTACAGTGGTGGAAACATTGATCTGAAATGTTCTTATTGCCCCAGTGCTTTTCTGGCCTCATCTATATAACCATAGCAAACCACTGAAGTTACCCAAAAACATGTCTTGATTTTAATATGCTCACAGCTTTCAACAAGATATTTCTTTTGTCTACCATGACATGATCAGATGTATATTTTAAAAAATTAACTCTGGTGGCTATTTCAAGAATGGGGTTTTAATAGGTTGTGGGGATAAAGGTGGAATCAGGACAGGAATAGGGAAGAAGTCCTGATTAAAGAGAATGACAACAAGTCTGAAAAAAGTACAGAGGAGTATAGTTGAAAAAAATAGAAAGGATATTGTCTTAGTCTGTTCGAGCTGCTGTAACAAAGCACCATAGACTGGGAGGCTTAAACAACAAATATTTATTTCTCACAGTTCTGGAGGCTGGAAGTCCAAGATGAAGGTGCCAGCATGCTTGGGTTCTTGGTGAGGGCTGTCTTGGGTTCACAGACAGCTGTCTTCTCAGTGTTTCCTTATGTGGCAGAAGGAGAAGGTTCTGGTCCTTCATTGCCTTATAAGAGCACTAATCCCATCCTAGAGGCTCTATTCTTACTATCTCATCTAAATTTAGTCACCTCCCAAAGACCTCAACTCCAAATACCATCACACTGGGGATTCGGGCTTTAACATATTAGTTTTAGAGATCACAAGCATTCAGGCCATGGCATATATGGAATATATTTATTGGTTTGGGGGACCATACAGTCTAGGAAGCTAACAAAGCATGGGAAGTAGAAAGAGCATGAATGATGCTATTCACAATCATAGAAAAGCAGGTCTGGGAAGAAGATAAGGGGTTCAGTATTCTAGTTGTTGCATTTTTAGTTTCTGTGTGAAACATCCCTGTGTAACAATCTTGTAGGCAGCTAGAAATAATACAGTGGGATTCAGGTGAGAGGTCTACACTGGAGAGTTGTTTTCTGTTTTTTTTGTTTGTTTGTTTTTTCTTTATTGATTTGAGATAGAGAGGAAAGGAGAAGGAGAGAAAAATAGAAACATCGATGAGAAAGAACATCAATTGGCCGCCTCCTGCATGCCCCCCACTGGGGATTTGGCCCAGAACCTGGGCATGTGCCCTGACCGGGAATCGAATCAGCAACCTCTTGGTGCATGGGTTGACACTCAACCACTGAGCCACACCGGCCAGGCAGTTTTGAATGAGTAAGTAGGCACTGCGAGCATCAATGAGATCCTTGTGGCCAAGATTGGGACCTCAGGAACACTAACATTCATGAGACAGAAGAAATGATCAGAATAAGAAATAACTAGAACAAATGGTGTCATAAAACCATGAGAAAAGAATGTTTCATGATGCCAAGTGCTACAGAACAATCAAGACCAATAAAGACTGACACGTTCACTGTATTGGCTCCTAGAGGATATTGTTGATACCATCTTCTCCCAGGGTCTGGAGAGTAAGAAAATACAGAGAGCAAGTATAGGCTTGTCAGAGAACTACACTATAAACGTTAAAAGGCTGTAGATTCAGATAGTTCTGGCTTTAAATCCTGATTCAGCCCCTTATTTTCTGTGTGACCTAATTCACTTAACTTTTCTAGATGGCAGTTCCCCATCTGTAAAATGAAAACTATACTAATTACATATCACGACTACGAGACATTCACAAAGTGCCTAAAATACAGCAAATATTTAATAATCAATATCAATTATTAATAGTAGTATTATCAAAAATGTGGCTTTATAAGAAGGAGATAGGATTTATAGCTACAGAAGAGCACAAAATCAAGAGAAACATTGGTTTTTAGTTTGAAAAATGAACATGTTTATAGTCTTGGTGTTTGTAGAAGTAGAGGTTATAATTGATCAAGTGCAGTCCGGAAGGATATGAAAAGGATGAAATCAAGAGCAAAGACAACAAAATAGAATTGAGATTTCAAAAATTAAGCTTATAAGTGTGTATGTATCAGAGATACAGGGTGGGAGTAGAGTCAATGAAAGGAAAGAGATCATGGAAGATGAGGGAGTTCCCATCCGGTTAGTAAAGTTACAGAGAAAGCTGGCATAAAGCTTCCCAATGGACCAACCTATCAGACATATTAAAATATCACTGGAGATTATTTTTACCTGAACATCTCTCAAAGAGGAGCTGCAATATTATATATGATAGGGAAATAAATCTGATGGCTTCTAGAGGTGAGGAGAGTGAGACATTCTTTCCTCAGCCGAGGCTCATTTCTTGTGATAACAAAAGGTGGCTGAGCTACTTTCTAAGAAAAAAGGCTCTGATGAGCTCCAGAGCTGCTGCTCTTCTGAGTGGGACATGCAAGTCTGGGGCCATAGCAGAACTGCATGAAATAAGAAGAAATGCTGAGTTGGCACCAGCCCTTCCTTCTTCTGTAACCATTATCTACACATCCAGCCTGCATGAGATGCTCAACTCTTGGCCTCCATTAGGAATGGAAATGACTCGGTGAGAGCCCAGGTGATGGGGAGTAGGTTAGGCTGTCTGAGGAAAGGAGTGGGAATGATGATAGATTCTGCGAGAAAAATGACCCCAGTGGGTAGTGAAGATGGAGACTGTACAAGGGGCTGTGAGAAGGAGGAAAAAGGGAAAGATAAAGTGACTAGAATTCTCTATGAGGTCATCCGTTACTTCCCTACCGTTTCCTCATTGTCTTCCAGTTTGCAGTTCTTCCTGCTGACTTTCTTTGAAACTTTTTCTCCCTTCTCTTTCTCCCTCCTTTCCCCACTCGGCCTTGCCTTTGGCCTTATCTTAGCTCAACATTCCCCTGCAGCACGGCTTTGCTGAGCTCTGCAGGTGCACATTGGCTTATTTGATCTTACTGGAAGGATATTATGCTTCCCATTGCCATGGAGGGGGGTGAAGGGAAAGAGATGATATATAAATTCCAATTTCTATGACCAAAAATAGGGCATCTAAAGTATTCAAATATGCTTCCCTTTTCACACATACATCATTTTTTTTCTCATATTTTGCTCTAGAGAACTACAATCAGTCCCTTTCACAGGCTTTCCCTTATCATAGCCACTTCAGTCCATCTAATACAAAAAAATCAAGCAATTTTCTTTAAATATACATATTTGAGCCAGAATAATAACTTCAAAATAAGACATTTCCCAGGAATAATGACTGTTGTAGTTAATGACCTGTAGCATGATTTGGTCCAGCTAGTTAAATGCTCCCTTAGGAAATGCCCAGTGTCACAATTATTATTGACTAATTATTCCAGCTTTCCTGGATGCTTCTGTGTTTTTGTGACATCACACCTCAACAGCTGTGTTTGGTTATCCACTCACCAAATGCTGTTGTCTCATTTCAGATCCTTCTAGACTAATATTGAGTGATGCTCTTTTTTATTTTCACATAATTACAAAAACAAAAAAGAATGAGAATGTATATTAAAGTGCAACTTCCCACACACTGAAGACTTTCTTTCTCTCTACTAAGCAACTTAATTAACTTCTTTTGAGCTATATCTCCTCAACTCTAAAATAAGAATAATAATAACAGCTGTTATCATAGGAATCTTGTCAGAATTAAAAGACAATACAGAGAAAGCATAAAGGACAGTATATATCAGACAATAAATGTTCACTAAGTGGTAACTGCTATTTATTCTTTTTATTGCTACAAAATCAGAGGGCACAAACATGGGTATAGAAAATGTTCTACCATTTACATGCTTACATCAATTCCAGTATTTTGGGTTCTTTTTCTTTAAAAAAATAACCCAAAAGAGATTTATACAACACTCATGGATTCTTAGTTCTGAGTGGGAATAAAAGGAAGAAGGGCAAGACTATCAGGACAGAGTTCTTTCCTCGCACACTTATTTTTGAAGGCAAAAGTGCCTAGACAGCTGAGTTTTATGTCCTCTGTGCAATTATGATACTGAAAATGACACATTCCATTTAATTATTTAATTACAGCCTTTGCAAACTTGTGTTTATGGATTAGCCCGTGTTACTACAGAAAAGACATTGGGAGATAAGAAGATATTGCCCCAATTAACAGGAAAAAAAAATGAGAGAGAAACCAGGACTTCACTTCCCTAGCTCAGACTGCAGTGATTAATACTCGTGCAGTACTATCATGGGACCTTGTACTCATTCTAATTACATGGTGGTTCACAGCCACCCAGGGCTTCCCAAGCAAGCATGCTAACAGGAACCCTCTGCACCCCCAGCCCCATGTGCACACTAAGATGCATTGAAAGTGAAGGGGAATAGGAAATAGAGTGAGGGTTTTATACCTGCACCAAACTATTGCTTTGTTCTTTTTCATCAACAGCCATCAAATGTCGCCACTAAAAGTGATGAGTGGCCCTGGCTGGTTTGGCTCAGCAGTTAGAGCATCGGTCCACAGACCAAAGAGTTGCGGGTTCGATTCCCGGTCAAGGGCACGTACCTCGGTTGCAGGTTCGATCCCCAGCCCTGTCAGGGACGTGCAGGAGGCAACCGACTGATGTGTCTCTCTCACATAGATGTTTCTCTCTCTCTCTCTCTCTCTCTCTCTCTCTCTCTCTCTCTCTCTCTCTCTCATCACACACTCTACTTAAAAAAAAATCATTGGAAAAATATCCTCAGGTGAGGGTTAAAAAAAAAAGTAAAGAGTGATGCACATGAGGAATAATGAGGTTGAGGTTCTGACAAGCTTTCAGACACTGATTTGTGCACTCAGACCAAAGAACTAAGATTGCACAGTGGTGGGTTTGAGGCTGCAAACCGAATGGGAAGGGCAGCAGCATGGAGGCTGGTGGCGCCCCTGAAGTGCCATGGCCCTGTGGGGAATGGAGCCGTGGAAGTGACAGTACCCTTCCGAGCTGGAGAGCTGTCACGTCTGCAAACCCTCCCATGTCCCTCTCCTGTCTGTCCCTAATGCCATCAATTTCACCTCCCGGAAATCTGGTAGAAGAAATAATAGCCTAGAAACTGAAACGTAAGATTCAGGCATGCCTCATCTAATGTGATCTCTTAGGTGAACCATTATAAGTCAATGGCCTGAGCATTTTTTTTTTTAATTTTCAAAATCTTATTACACCCTTTAATAGGATTCTTTGGCGGAGAAAAATGGTTCAGTGCTTTTAAGTTCAAGATCCTGGCTGCTAGCTGAACTCACAAAAGTATAGTAAGTTATAAATGTGAAAATGTGAAAGTAATAGACTTCTGATGGAAACACAGAGGTGTATATATATATTTTAAATCTTAGGAGCAAAAATATACAGCTCCCAGTTGTTAAAAATAAAATCACAATAATTTACCCTTAGGATATCATTCAACATTTTTAAGCCAATGCATTGAAAGGAAAGCACATTATGAAATTTTTATGTCTTAATAACTTAAAATAGTGGCATTATTAGTTTCACTGAAATGTTTGAATACAGCCTTTCTTTTTGAATTTACTCCATATCTAAATATCAGGTAGAGTCACAAAAGAATTATTTTATAGCAAAAGCCTTGATTCCCATTTCAATTTCTGTATGGGACTCCTAACGACTTGAACGAAAGTGTAAATGAAATGAGGTTTTGTCCAAATAATGGCAGGAGAATTGTGCAGTATGAAATGTCAAACAGTGAGAAGCATATCATTTACTACTGCAAATATCTGGGAAATTGGGATCTAACTTACCTGCTTCAGAGGGAAAGGAGACCTTGGAACGGTGTGCTGTCATGAAGATTGCTGCGTTGTTTGTCAAAGTGACTTCATGGTTAGCCTTGCCATGCTAAACACGCCCTTAATTGGGAAATACTGGCCCTGGAACAAACTCATTTCCTATAAAGCTGATGCAGCTGTTTGATGCTCAGAGGAGCTCATAAGGGTTCTAGAAGCAGGATTAGCATTTATTTGATATGCTGGCAGAAAAGAACCTTTCATTTAGATGCTCAGATCACATAATGAGATTTACCAAAAAGCAATGGTGGCACCAGAAACTGTCAAGATAAAAACAAAGGGAAGTAGATTTCATTTTACATCCAGGCAGGCCATAAAACCAGACCAGTGATACATAACAACATACGAATTTTCACCATTGATCAGTCTTGTGGCCCATGGAACTCAGCCTTTTTCTGTCTAATACTATATCAATAGATAATTGATGTGAAAAAATGGTTTGCTTCTCTCTCATTAAGAAGAAACAGGACTTTGAATTCCCTATTCCAGTCATGGCTTTATTCAAGACATTTTTTGTTTGTCCAGAGGAATGATATTAGAGGAATATTGTCTGGTTCACACAATGTAGTCATGAAAATAAGCCAAGACTAGTTCTAATTTTGGTCCTATCCCATTGAATTGGCCATCCCCTTTGGATGACCACACAAACTCTCTCCCCAGGGTGTGAAATTTAGTAACTTTAACCTGAATTTTCAAATCACTGGGCTCTAGCTCCCTAGACAACACTGTGCATTATGCAGAATTTATATTCAGGACTTAGATGAAGAAGCAGTTACCTCGCTAAAGAACTGAATCATTTCTCTTTTTGGCAATATGGCACACACTGAAAGGAGGTCACAGGAGTTGCTTTTCTTGGCCTATATGCAGAACTGTGAGGAGCATATGCCAACTTGTGGGCCAACCTTTTTGAACCTAGACCTGCTTATTCCTAATCTGTGCCAGGAGGCCCCTGAAACAAAAAGTTGGAAGCTTTCTAAATAGAAGACTGTGTCCTGACCGGCAGAAACACGCTGGCAGTCAAAAGGTAGAAGCCACATCTTATCTGCTCTCAAAAGGAGCAACTTACCATTTATGAGGGATGCTGATTAACTTCCTACACAGTAATGTAGGAAGTGAACAAGAACTGCAAAACTGTATAAAGAGACACAAAGCACCTTGAGGACATTGAAGACATTAACCTTTACAAAAAGAAAAGAGAGAGAGAGAGAAAGAAAGGAAGGAAGAAAATCTTTCTTCACTGTGAAGTCCTGGGAAATTGTTACAGAAATTTACTCTGGAAAATCAGTCACTTTGAAAATAGAGTCCTTTCTTAAATCAGCCTAAATACCACCTTCTCTGGGGCCAGTTTATACTTCATATTTATCATGACTTTGATTCTGTCTATGACATTTTGCTTAACATTATATGAAAAGAATGTGAATGGGCACAACAGTATAGGATTTTATACTAAGGTTTAAAGCCTTAAACAAAATTCCTAGCCCATGCAGGAGAAGAAAGTCCTAAACTGGCCAATTATTTGAGGACTGCTTCAAAGTGATAAGAAGAAAGGCAGAAAGGATGGGAAGAAAGGGAGAGATAGCAACTCAAAAAGTGATATCCCCAAATCCAGAACAAATACTGTAAGAAGAACAAAACCAAAAGTAAAAGTAATTTGAATTCAAACACATTACACCAAAGAGTTACATTCAACAATGACCTTCATTCATCTTCGTCATCCTCAAGCCTTTCTCACTTGTAGCTCCTCAGAGATTTAAGCCCTAATATCCTAGAACATCTTAGAGTACTAGTGAGTGAATTAACTCATTTTTTCCTTGCACCTCCAATACTAATTATCCTTGAGAGAACCAATAAATAGTGACTCAAGTAATTTTCTGTTTCTGTGGATCAAATGAGGAACACAATCTAAATAATTAATTTTCTAAAACAGTCCTTGAAAAAAAACACACATTCTTTCTGTCCCTCCTCCCTCACTGCCTCTCTCTCTTTCCTTCTCCCTCTCTCTCTCTCCTTTATTACAATGAATCTACATAAGCCACACTTTCAATCCAAGGACTTGGAATCTCTCTCTCTATCCCTCCTTCCCTTTAAGGTTGCATCTTCTCAGACACTGTTCCTGACCGCTCCCAGGCTGTTCCAGGTGCTCTCTGTGTTCTTCCATCTCCCACAATACTCTGCCTGCTTCTATTTTTAACATTCATCATTGCATTATAATCAACAATGGATGTCTCTTTTTTCCTTTTCTTGAGTTCAGGGAAAATGTCGTAGTTTTTAAAATTCCCAATGACTGATTTAGTCTAAAATAATAGGTGCTCTATCAGTGTAAACTATTTGATTTAAAACAATTTTATGTATAATACTAGCCTAAAATATGTTTGATATTCCAAACATTTATGTCTATCATTGTCAAACAATTTTCTTTATTGTCTATCAAAATGATGGTCAAACTCTATTACACAGAATATCAGGATTCCTTGAGAAGATTTATGGTGGTCTTATACACATATTTGTTCAGTTAATATTGAATAAATGAATGACCAAATGAATGAATGAATGAAACATATATAAGGAAATATAAAAAGTAATATATTGGATTGTAAGTATTTCAAATCCTTTTTAGAAAAAAATTGAGTACAAGTAAAACATCTTTGTTTTAAAATTTTATAGTTTAATTGCTTTGTAATATTTCATTACAAATTTGTGATTTATATAGTTTTCTATAAACATTTCTGTCTAATAAGATGTTAAGCTCCTTTGTAGCTTGGACCATGTCATAGATTATTTAATATCCCCAGAATTCTAAGCACAATTATAAGCAAAGAACCGGTACTCAATAAATTCATTAATAGCAGCATTACATTGAAATGAATATAAATAATCTTTTAGAAATGATATATTGAAAAGCTTAACATACAAATAGTATTTTTAGGAAAATAATGTATTTTATTGCACTAATTTATTTATATGATAATAGCTAAAATTTATAAGGATGAGAAGATGGCCTCCGTCTTCAATTAGACAAAGCTATGAGATCTAATCTAGCTTTATAAACATGTGATCCGGTTCCTAGCTTTCCCTATCCTTGAAAAGTCTAGAAAACCCAGAGATCATGAAGGTGCCATAATGAGATTTGCATTCGTGTCTCTTAATCCAGGGAGAAGAAAAATTTCACTAATACAATAAATAAGACCAAAAAATTGAGATATTTGTTTGTGCTTTGTTCTCATGGAATTCACAGTTATGGGGAAAGGACAAGCCAGGCCTTTGCTGTCCAGTCTCTTTTAAGGGGAGCAGAGAGAGGAGCTTTGGTTATCAGACTCTGTGTTTAACAAGCTGTTCTGAAGAACACTCTCACCCAGGTCATGATTAGGTAAGAGAAATTGTTTCAGACAAGAAGAGCACTGGGTGTGGCTCCTTAAGGCCAAAGCTAGAAGTAGACCAAAACTATATGAAAGTAAAAATATACCAGGAGGTGATATGGACCTTTAAAGAATTGGGAGAGGCAAAAAAGAAAAATAATTACCTGTTTAGCTTTCTCTATGTGGGAAAGGTATCCATCTTAGATACATGGGAGATGGTGTGGACCAGAATTTAGAGAGGGAGCATGAGCCAGTGTCTGAGTGGTGATCTTGTTAAATAATTGGGAATATTGCACTTGTCAAACTTTCATTCTCCCTCTCATGAACAAGATGAGGAGATGATGTTGTCTACCTGCAAAATAATACAGTATAATAGGATAGATACAAGAAATTATAGTTCTTCGAAATGAAACTAATATTTTACTAAAACTTTCAATTAACTATATATATCATGTCCACATATAAGACCCTCATATTTTTATTGCTTTTCAATTTTCGTGTTTAAGAAATGTTTTATGTTACTTAAGGAAAAAATAAAAATAAATAAAATGTGCATGCCAATAATAAATTAATTAAAATAAAACTTTAGGAGGGAGTTTCTTACAAAACACTTAAAGAATATTTTGCATCAAATATATCCTCAAACAATGCTTGCTATTTTGATCATGACAACTCCCATCACATCTAGAAAACACAAGTTAATTATGATATGGAATTTTTAAATTGTGATTTCAACACATTGTACTTTTAAAAGTTCTTCAGTAATATCTTTTTAAATAAAGTGAACATAATGATGGAAAAAGTAATGGTAAAATAATTAGAAAGGCAAATGGCTTTAATGGGTAACACTTCAAATGTCTGGTTAAAGAACTTTGTCTTAATTTAATTATAAGTGGGGGGCTTTTTTAAAAAGCTTTTAAACAAAGTTTTGCATAAAATATCTACTTACATTCAAAAGAACCAGATAAGTTTATATGACACCTACAGTTCACCTAAAATCTGTAAAAATATCAGTTTACTCTACAAAAATCATGGCGCAGCTTAGGTGTTGGGAACACAGAGCTGGAGCTCAGGTCATCTGAGTTCAGGTCCCAGCAAACCCACTTTCTAGCTAGATAACCTTGGAAAATCACTTGGTCTCTCGAGGCCTCTCCAGTTTCCCCCTCTCTACAATGAATAACAAAACCTGCCTCATAGGATTATTGTGACAATCAACTGAGATAATACATGTAAAACACTTAGCAGTGGCTAGTGCATAATACATGCATGTAAATGCGAGTCATTAATATCATTGTATGGACATAATATCTAAAAACTCTTTTTATAGCAAATAGAGGATTAAATTCAGATGAAATGAAGATGTTATCGTAGGAGGTTCGCTGTTACTTTCCCCCAAATGTTCATTTCTCACTTCCTGTCCTCTGAAAGGCTGTCTCTTCTCTGAGCCAGGAGAACTTGGGAGAATAAAAATTGAAATGGAAGGTGTTGTTTAATGAAATCCCAAAGAAACATTATTTATGAGCATTCAGAAAGAGAAAAATGATGGGAAAGCAAAAAAAAAAAAATAATAAGACAAAACAAATTTAAAATGGAAGGTCTTCTGCCCAGGGGACAGGAAGTATCTTCATGAAAGAGAAACCCATCCAAGTGCACCTTCCTTCCCTCGAACCCTCCCCGTGGGTGCCCGCGAGGCCAGCATCCACACAAAGCACCCATCTGGAAGTACGCACTTTGTGACCCCAGACCGAGGACCAGATGTCACAGCACTGAGACTTCATTTCTGAGTGCAAATGATTTTGTAAATCAGAAGATGAAAGCTTCCGAGTAAGCACAGCTTCCTAAGAGTATCACACAAACCAAGGTCTCTAACCCACAGGTCAGAAAATCCTCCAAAAAGAACTGCTGCCTCAACGGAATATATGGTCTCATTGGCAGAACATGCTAGAGAAGCATTAGAGATGATAGCTCCAGATTAAGACAGAGAATGTGGCCAGGAAATGGGGAACACACATAGAAATGGTGACGGCGTAGTATCTGATCCCACACTGCAAGCCCTGGATGAAGGAATTCTTTCATTAAGAAAGTGTTTACTGAGAGTTCATTCATAGGGCACACAGGCTATCCCGGGGAGCATGCAGAGGGAACAACTTCTGTCTTCATGGTATCTACCTTCTAGATGAGCAAAGAAACAATCTTAAGGCAAACAAGTAAATAGATAATAGAGTTTCACATGGGATGATGTCTGAAGATCACAGGAATATGCAAAATAATATAGCCACTTTGGAAGACAATCTGGTGGTTTCTTACAAAACTAAACATACTCTTACCACACAATCCAGCAATTGTGCTCCTTGATATTTATCCAAAGGAGTTAAAATGTATGCCCAACCCAAAACCTGCACGTAGATGTTTAATAGCAGCTTTATTCATAACTGCCAAAATTTGGAAGCAATCAATATGTCTTTTAGTAAGTAAATGAATAAATAAACTGTAGTGCGTGCAGACAATGGAATATTACTCAGCCCTAAAAATAAATCAGCTATCAAGCTATGAAAAGACTTGGAGAAAACTTAAATGCATGTTACTAAGTGAAGAAATGACAGAAAAGCCTACATACTGTATGATTCCAACTCTATGATATTCTAGAAAAGGCAAAACTATGGAAACAGTAAAAAAAAAAAAATTCCTGGCAGTAGCTGCCAGAAATTGGATAGGGAGGAATAATGAATGGGGTAGCAGAGGATTTTCAGGGCAGTGGTGGACACATGTCATTATATATTTGTCAAAACCCACAGAATGTACAGTACCAACAGTACTCCTAATGTATTGACTTTGGGTGATTATGCCAAATAGTTCATCACTTATAATAAACGTACCACTCTAATAGGGATGTTAATAACGGAAAAGGTGATGCGTGTGGGGAGAGGGACAAATGAGAAATCTCTGTACCTTCCTCTTATTTCTGCTGTGAATATAAAACTGCTCTTTAAAAATTGTCTTTAATTTAAAAAAAAAATTACGGTAAGATGCAAATGTGGGAATCATCAGGGCATCCTCAATAGTCAGTGTTTAGAGGTGAGACTACCTGGTGGGTTAATAAGGATACAGGAAATCAAGGGTTCCCACAAGGAAGGACGGAAATCAGGAGAGTGTACATCTCAAAAAGGAGCAAGAAGCCTTTCAAAAAGGACAGATCCTGTATTTTTCATGTCGGAGCCAAAGTGCCTGGTCAGGCACACAGCGGCCCTCCATCTATGTTTATTGGATGAAGTAATTTATTAATTGCAGAAATCCAATCCAAATCAAAAGCTTGCTCAAGATCCCTTTGCCCAACAAACACTTAAAAGCTTTAAGTCAGTTTTTAATTGATGTTAGCTGGAACATCCTTTGGGCATCCCAAATCTAGAGCCCCTCCAAAAGGGCCAAAGTTTAGACACCCAAATCAGGACACCTGCTATCTACTTCAGTAGTATGTTCCTGATATTCTGTGCTGCATTTTCTTAAATAATTATAATAATCAAGCTAATTGAGTATTTAATACATACCATACAGTCTGATACATACTTTATAAGGATTTTTTCATTTAATCTCTCTGCCCAAAATATGGGTTTGATATTACTTTTATCCACATTTTACAAATAAGAATATTGAAATAGAGACAGAGGAGGCCATTCATACAAGATCAAAAAGTTAGTACGAATTGGAACTGCAGTTCCAACCCAGGAAATTAGTTCCCTGCAATACTACTGAAAGCACCACTCAAAACAACCTTAATCCAATAGGCATAGTAAAAAAAAAGCATCTGAGCCCAGCCAGTGTGGCTCAGTGGATTGACTGTCATCCCATGGGTTGAGAGGTCCTGGTTCGATTCCTGGTCAGGGCACATGCCTGGGCTGCAGGCTTGATCCCCAGTAGGGAGTGTGCAGGAGGCAGCTGATTGATGTTTCTCTCTCACATCTATGTTTCTACTTCTCTCTCCCTTCCTCTCTCTCTAAAAAATCAACAAGAACATATATATTTTTTTTTAATTTTAAAGGCGTCTGAGTGGACCTAGTGCCTAAAAAATAAATAAAAATATAGTCCCAATAAATCAATCAACTCTTTGAAAAGCTTTTCCCTTGAACATAATGGATGTGGGTCAGTAAGTGGAATACAGGTCAATATATTTAATAATTAGCTGTAAATCCTCTCAACACCTTAGACTAAGTGACACCATGGAAAATGTTTAAAATATATTAAAGTTAAAGGTGACAGCAGCAGATTGAAAGACAACATTAGGACTTGAGATGCCACTGCCAGGCAGGTAAACACTGGTACAGAAGCCAAGTCAAAGCAGGACAAGTGCTCCTGTGGCTGGCCTTGTGCCCCCAGAGTTGGCGTATTAATACGCCCAGTACACACCTAGGAAAGGGACACTGTGTGACTTACAGGCAGATATAAACCCAAGAGAGAAACAGGGTACACCTGCGGCACAAACTCCAGTTGCCCCGAAACTTCTACAGAGAATACCTGTAAATGGGAACAGAGCAAGTGCACTCAGAAAACAGATCAATGGGAGGTAAACTGTAGAATCTCTACCTGTATCTTGACCAGTGGCGACAGGACAAACAGGAGTAGGCAACATTTTCTAACCACAGAACCAGCCTGCCCCAGGGAGACAACTGAGGGAAATGTGCCATTTGAACCGGTATATTGTGTCCTATTTAAAAGATGTTTCCAGCAACTCCCTTTACGTTACTTCTCATGTAAAGAATAAAGCCCAGCGGAATTGCCTGACTTCCTTTTCTCAAGTAAAGGCGACTTGTAACTGCTAAGCCTACCTCCTTTCAACTGTTAAATATAATCAGTTTTATTTAGCACTTTATATACAAAGCAATTTCACGTATGTTAGGATGTTTAACCCTCCCGTGAGTTATTTCTAGTCTCACTTTATAGATAAGAAACTGAGATCCAAGATCACCTAACATGGACCAGAACTCAGATCAAAGCTTCCTCTTGACAAAGATAACCTTCTACTTCGGGGATGAACCTGAGCATATCAAGTGAAAATTATGACAACTTAAAAATTCAAACCAGTTTTTGTCATCATAGGAAAATCAGTTGATCAAATAGTTCTCTGCACAAGGCTGTTGTAGGAGCCTCAGAGAAGCAAGTCATAAAGGAGAAAGAGAAAGATTGGAGATAAGACTTGACAAACCTACAAAGAACCAGGGCAGAAAAAGAGACAAATTGGAAGCTAAGAAAACTGGAACAAACCTTCTCAACATGAATTTGATTTGGCATGGGGCCTCTGACCCTTTCAGATTCAATCTCTTAAGGTTCTCTTTGTATTTTTCCATTTAACTGCCTCCTCGCTACTCCCCCATCCAACTGAGTCCCTGGTGCTTGATTTTAGTGATTTACCTAAAACTGGCAATAAAAGATGTTTATGTGCCATGTCGTTTAGAATATAAGGAACAGTCGATTATTGGAATTACTAGAGAAGAGAGTCCTGATTGCTGGAGCAGTAAGGCAAAGAGTCCCTGTAGGGAGCTGCCTTTTGCAGCCACCCAGGCCAACAGAGCACAATTTGAGGAGGGGGGAGGGGATTGCCATGAACCTCTTGAGAAAAATTGCACTTACTTTGACTTGTCAGTGAAAAATCAGGAGTGATTTTACCGCAATAAAACAACTCAAAATTGGTACAAACCTGCACAAATTCGAAGTTGCATTCGCGAAATGGAATGAGACCATATTGAATTTACTTACCCAGAGAAAGCTAATGCATGCATAAGTGGACTTTCATGGTTAAAAAATCTGTCAGTATTTTGAAAATGGTAGCAGAACACTTACTGCATCTCAGAACATCTGAGTGGGGTGTGGTGAGGGGGACTTCCATAATTAACTTTTCTAAGTGTGGAGTTCTACCTGAGGTCATGCTGAATTTTAAACAATAAATTCACGTTCATAGAAAAAATGTGGCAAAAGTTAGCAATGGGTATTAGAGATGAAATTAGAGACTTTTTTTTAAGTTGGCTATGTATGCTAATATTATCATCAATTGGAGGTAAGTGCTAATATAAATAAGATTTAAAAATCACAATGCAAGACTGGTGAGCTGACAATTTCTATGGTTTCAAAACAACATTATCTAATTTGAAAACAAGCTGTGGCAACACAAATAACAAATACTCATAACAGTTATAGTCTGCCCTTAAAATGCAAGGTTCCTGCACTGCCAAGTAAAACCATCAACAGAATGAAAAGTCAACCTACCGAATAGGAGAAAACATTTGCAAATCGTATATTTGATAAGGCACTAATATCCAAAACTTTATAAAATATTCACACAACTCAAGAGCAAAAATAAATCCTATTAAAAATGGGCAGAAGATCTGAACAGACATTTCCCAAGAAGACATACAGATGGCTAATAGGTACATGAAAAGATGCTCAACATCACTAATCATAAGGGCAATGCAAATCAAAACCATGATGAGATACCACTTTATACCCATCAGAATGGCTATTATCAGAAAGTCAACAAATAAGTGTTGGTGAGGATATAAAGAAAAGGGAACCCTTGTGCCCTGTTGGTGGGATAATAAACTGGTACAGCCACTATGGAAAACTGTATGGAGGATCCTAAATATATTAAAAATAAAACTAGCATATGACCCAGCAATTTCACTTCTAGGTATTACACCAAAGGAAATGAAAACACTGACTCGAAAAGATATGTGCACCCCCACGTTCAGTGCAGCATTTTTACAGCCGCCAGGATATGGAAACAATCTAAGTGTGCATCGATGGATGAACAATAAAGAAATTTATATATATATGAATAGTGAAATACTATTCATCCATAATAAAGAATGATATTTAACCATTTGTGACAAATGAATGGACCTAAAGCATTATGATATAGAATTTAAAAAACACACAAGCTCATAGATACAGCGAATAGATTTGTGGTTGCCAGAGTGTGGGGGTGGGGAGGGGGCATTAAATGGGCGAATAGGGTCAAAAGGTACAAACTTCCAGTTATAAGATAAACGAGTCATGGGGTTGAAATGTACAGCATGGGACTATGGTTAATGCTATATGCACACTTGAAAGTTGCTGAGAGAGTGGATCATAAAAGTCCTCATCATAAGAAATAAAAATGTTTAACTATATATGGTGATAGATATCAACTAGAATTATTGTGGTGATCATTTTGCAATGTATACAAACAAAGAATCATTATGTTGTATACTGGAATCTAACATGTTACATGTCAATTATGCCTCAAAAAATTTAATGCATTTTTCCTAATATTTTTGAAAATTTTTATCAGAAAAATAACTGCTAGACAAATGAAGCAGTCAGACCCTTGTTTAACCTTCTAGAGGCCCAGCTCCTCTACATTTAGTTCAAATCCTACCTGTGCTATTGCTGCCTTCCCTGGATGACCTCCTATCACCCTAATCGTGGCACCCATCTAGTTCTTTAAATTAGCTTTTTAAAATAACGTATATGCCCTGCCTTGCTCAGGACACTCCCAGACTCTAAGGAAAGGAGTTATATTTCCAAAGACCCTAGCAAAATAATATATATGTGGTTTGGTGTCTGAAAAAGGTATTGACTAGCAGATTAAATGGTCTTTAAAGAAAATCAGAAAACGAAACTAAGATTAAAGAAGAAATAGCTTTTGGAATTATACTGAAACATCCTTAAGTCAAGATGATATTTTTTGTCTAATATCTGAATATCAGAATGACTTTCTGACCTATGAATTAAAACTAGAAATATTTGGAGAAACCAAACTATGTTATGACTCCTTTTGCCATTCTTGGTCATTTTTCTCTAAAATATATTAAACTAGTTATCAAACTTATCATGGTGATTATTGAGATCAGCGTGAATTTTAATAGTTTCAAAGCTCAAGGTGTGTTAGGATCATTTACTTTTTTAACCATTTATTGAGCCCTGTTCCCTGTGCATTAGGCCTGATAGAGCTACTATTTACATGGAAGTTAGAGTATGCAAAACCCTTCCACACATTCTGTTTTTTGACCCTCGTGGCAACTCTGAAAGGTAAGTAGAGCAGGCATCATCCCTGATATTTTACAGAGGAGGAAAACAAAAAGAGATTCAGTGACTTGTTCAATGTCACAGAGCCTATAAACCACAGAATAAAGATCCAAATCAAAGTCAACAGTGCATTTTCCACTTGGTCTCTGAAGTTTGATTTTTAAATAAATCCTTAGGATTCCAAGTGTTTGAGTTCTCAGAATTCTAGGAAGTCAACATTTTAGTGTTTTCCCATCGGCAAGGTGAAATCTGACTTGATATTTTACTGTGAAGTTAGCCTTATTGATGGCTCACTTAGTACATCGTAGGCCTTGTGTGCCGCTGCTTGACAACACTGCTTCATCACTTTCCCTGAGCTGTCAAACAGCTGTAAACCTATTCTTGCCATGTACATGCATGAATGGTAGGATAGATTCTGTGTACAAAAGAAGCTAAATAATAAAACGTGACATAAAGAAGGTCAAGGATTACCAAACTAAATTACACTGCATTGTTTGCAGACTGTTGAATCTGTTAATTTTAATGGTTTTCCAACACAAATATACAACATAAAGGTCACGATGAACGTGAATCATATTCACTAATCTCAGCTCACTCTACAAACTGGTTTGCTTGCATTCCTTAAAAATGATAGCTACATGAAATTTGTCAGTCGAGGGGTGGAGTTTGTCTCCAAAAGGACAAGGAGAAGGAGAATGACATAAAGAAATAGATGAGGGTGGAGTTCATAGATATTAACTCCCCAAGTTCTAGTTTTCTCTTAGTGTCCTGGATTTAATAGATAATGGTTGTTGGTTCACTCCTAGGTATATACTATGCACTTTCCTCATTGTATGATCATTTCAGTGATTCAGGAAATGCAGAATTCCTTCAGTGGGCTTTGACTTTCAGCTTTTGAGTCCAACAATAAATTGTTATAGGTTTAAGAACTATGTTTAAAATATATTTTATGACTCCTATTAAAAATTATAATTAATCATCCCATTTTCCTTGCTAGTGATTCCTCTTTAATGTTAATAATTTCTACATTCTAGGGGAAAAGATTTTTATTTTAAGGTATCTACCAAGTATTTGACACTTTTCTGATTTTAACTTGCAATACTCCAATTAGTAGAGATTGACTATATTAAATATATAATATTTCCAAAAACATTATACATATATTATTAGCAGTTCCTTATCACAATCCTACAATATTGTTCTTTGTTTTTTATCCTTTGACTTATGCATAGGAGAGGTTAATGCATTGTTGAAGCAGCAAATCAACTCCAGGCTCCAGGAAAATAAAATTAACATGATACTTTACTAAGACAATGAATCATTAAAATATTCTGGAATGAAGACAAACTCAAGAGCGTTTGTATTAAATAAACAGCTAAATTATATAAAATACCTGCAATACCTAAAAACATGTTCAGCTCAGTTTCCTCCACCAAAGCTGGGAAGGTGAGTACTGATATTCTCTAGCTACTTACACAGCTGAACAGAGAGCACTTTAGTTGGTCACTGACCAGAGGGGAGTTGTCCCATAACTAACTACACCTGCACAAGCTTAATGGAGTGAAGCCAGCAAGCAAACTTGGAGAACTGGTTGGCACCTGAGTGTACTTGAGGTCATCCTCCCTCTGAACTCTTACAGTAATTTGCCTGCACTCTCTGAAGGCACTTTGGCTTTCCACTTCCTATCACAATGACTGGCAAACACATTTTAGCTTTCATACTAGATTGTAAGAGCCTTGAAGGAAGGACCCATGACTAATGCATATCTGTGCCCCACCACTGAGCCCAATGTCTTATCCCCAGTCTGCGATCAGTAAATATTTGTTGACCTACTGAAGCTTCACATAAAGGGCTTGGATTTCTTCTTCCAGGGCCTCTCCTAGGTGCTCACCTTTGCCAGTGGGAAATGGTTGGAATGGAGAGTCTCTTTAGTGCTACACCACTTGCAAGAACCCTTATTAGTGAAAGATGTAATACCCTTAGGTAAAGGTAAGCTGTGTCTATTGTGTCTATGTCATTCACTCTCAACTCCCCCTTTCCCTTACGAGGAGAAAGTGGGAATAAGAAGGCGTCTTTCCCTCTCGAGATCTGGGTGACTCCCTGACATCAAGAAAGTCAAGAACACTGAGTAAAGAAAGAAGGATGCTTATACGTTTCCCAGACCTAAATGATTAGCAAATAGTGACTTGTGCAATATTTAGTGTACAGCTCATCTCATTTCTATTACAAATCTACTAAAAATAGTTTCATGTTTTATCCATGTTATTTCTTCATAATCATAGAAGCGATGGGCCAAATTCTAGTCTGTAATGCATACTCACAGTCGCTATTAAATTAATCAGCATCTGTGTTCATGCATTTAACAACAGAATCTGCAACCGTGGAATATTTCTTGACTTGAAACTACATTTATACGTGCCTTAAATATTACTCAAGGAGTACAAATGGTTCCGATATAAAAATATGAAGAAAGGGAAACTAACAACCTAAATCCATGGTCAAGAATTTTTAAAACAAATTTATAACTCAATCACAGACTAAGCTGAATATCCCTTTTGTTTAGCATTCTCCTTAGAGCATAAGTAATATTCCTTAAATAATCCTGTTAAGGACACACAACTTGCTGAGTCTTCAGGAAAAATTCAGTTTAAGTTAGGAATGCAAACACTTCTTCCACCACACAAAGACTCGACTGATACTGCTTATCGGTCTTTTCTGCTGAAACTTAGACTCCTTCTCATCACACTACGCCAAGAAACCACTATTTAAAATTTTATCTTGGTGCTTAAGATAAAATTTATTTGCCACCTTTGCTCTAGACACATTCTCATCCTTTTTTGAATCAGAAACACTTGTGAAAATTCAAGAAAACTATGAACCCTCTACCCAGAAAAATTCAAATATGCAAAAATATATATATTTTTTCATACTATACCCAGTAGTTTGGGGCACTCCCAAAGTTTATCTGTTAATTTTCTTGAGATCCATTGACTCAAGGAATCTCTTCTGCCCTAAACCACTATTTTCCCTGAAAATACAAGAAATAATGGAAAGTCTGCATCACAAAGAGTACACTTGATTTCTCACTTTTGTCCTCTAATTCCCCTTCACCTTCCCTTATTCCTCCAAAATACATATATTTGCCTAAATATCTTAGATTTATAGCAGTTTCTACGTGGTTACCAGCCAAAGAATGAATCACACTCTCCAAAAGTAGGTAGGTGTATCTTAGCATTTATGTTTTCTGAGGCACCTCCCACAAAGTCCTATGGGGTGGAGAAAACCATGTGGGTGGACAACACAGCATGCTTGTGAGATTAGAATGACAATTGTAAATCACCAGGTAAATACCTCTCATGGATATCAAAGACCTTATTGTTCAGTGTTGTTGAAAAAGCTATTTAGACTTGTTTCTTTGGAAATACAAAGTGCTACCCTCGATTCAGATGTATCATTTAAAAGCATCACAAGTACTCTAAGAAAATTGTACTATTTCCATATTGAGACTTTCATAAGACTTCAGACCATGTCCTTGATATAAAGGTGCTAATTAATCCATTAGTAATTTATAGGCAAACAAGCAAGCTGAGGATCCATGGACAAACAGATATAATAGTGTTATCTAGGCAAACTATGTCCAAATGGTTCAATAAAATATGGGTACCCTTCCTCGTGACTTGTTTTTTGACCATAGTGCTCTATTAAGTTTCATCTCTATTGGGTTTCACAGGGCACGCAATACTACTTTTTCCAGTTTATACTAAAAACATTAACACTGTCATGGAGTGTCCTAGAAAATATTCAGCCATCAATTATATATTCTGTTTTCCTTTTTTTTTTTTTTTTTTTTTTTTTTTTTTTTTACTGGTTTTTCCTCCCCTCATCCCTCCTTTTTGTGTGTGGGGGGTAAATTATCATTCTGTTCTAGAGATTATTTCTTTTTTTCATGTGGTCTTTTACTAAAGAGGTACAAATGATGGTGTCACAGGACAAAACTCGCTACAATTACTGAGATTTCCCCTGAACCCACACACTATGGCTACTCCTTGAAATTGCCTCTGCTGTCTCATAGGTAATCCCTTTGTCACAAGGAAGAAAGGTCACAAGAGAATTCAGAAATTCTTAAATCTAGAGATACTTTAAATTTAAATTAGATTCTAGATGGAATTTAAAATAATTCTAGTAGAGAGCAGTCTTGAAAGAGAAGCAGTATGTGATTTGAAAGTGGAAGCAAGAAAACCCCTGACTAGACTGAGCTTGTGAACAGAGGAATCATGACGTGACCGAGTTTACCTGGATGTGAACAAACTTAGTTTTCTGCTATCTAATGGAAATGGTGTCTCATGGAAAAGAAAAAAAAAAAGTAAACCTCAGATTTCATAGAAGAATTAAGTAACAGTTTTATAAATTCAAGATTTTCCCCTGTGAAATTTTCACCAATTCCATGTGATTTCTAATCCAAATTATATTTCAGTCCTGGGATTACCCTCAGATTCTTCAGCGTTGTGTGCATGCCCACACTTTTAATCATACTTGCAATCTTGTGGCTTACTTCCCCAAATAGCAAAACATCAATTGTGTGTTGATTTCACCTGTTCAATTTCATGATATTGCTCCAAACTAAAATAATTATCCAATGTTTTGTATTTTTGGTTTAGAATTTTTTGAATAAAGATGCTAGAAGGTATCTAAACAGATGTGCCTTGTGGATAAGCAAAAAAAAAAAAAAAAAAAAAGCAGGGGGTGTGGCAGGGAGCAGCCAGTCTACTCTCCCCGGGCAAGCTAAAGGGGGACAAGCAACTCTGTTTCTTCTTTTGGTTTGTTTGTTTGTTTGTTATTTAAACCTTGCTATAGTGCTTAGCACAATAAAATTGCACATTACAGATGCTCAATTAATAGTTACATGTGGAATATGCTGGGGGGTGGGGAGGATGGGGAGGAGGATGTCTGGGTGGGGGAAAGGAGAAACATCTGTAACAAAAATAAATTAATAAAAATTGAAGGAAAAAAGTTACATATGGAAATTGATGGAAAGAAATAGAATTTAAATATATTAGTACAAATATGGTTTGTTTTCATTGTTTTTTGTACTTTGTCATATAAATAGTACTTGTGAATTATTTGCCTTCCTCAAGCTAGTCAAATGAGTAAATGGCTAAATCCACATAGTGGGGAATTAAGCTTAAATATTGAACATCAGTGCAGTGTTGGGGGGAGGGCTTTGGTTGACTGATAATCTGTGAATGGTTTCTATGTTCCAACTGAAGAATTGGTACTTTGAAGTTCTTACAGCCCTCCATCCTTCAGATGTTGCTGAGTCTGCTGAAATGTTGTTAACCCTTAGGCCTGGTTGTTGTAGCTGGTAAAAGGAACATTGCCTTTGGAGTTCCTGTGTTCAAACCTGCTTCATTAATAGTATGACCTCCAGAAAATTACTCAATCTATTCAAGTTTTGGGTTCTTTACCTATAAATCAGGAATAATAATACCTCATTAGGGTGCTGTAGATATTAAATTAGATTTTCAAAAATTTTAATGCTTAGCACTTTCATCTGTAAAGTGCATGCAGGAAAGACGATTAATAGCTGGTAGCTCTTGATATCATTATGTAAAATGATCAGGTGCTATTCTTTAAATATCTCAGGGATGACTTCCTTGAATGTTTGATGTGGAAAAAGGCACTTTTTTCTCAGTTATCATATATTATATATTTCTACATATAAAATATACTATAGCTGAAAGTGATGATTTTCTATTTCAAAGAATTACCCAGGCATCCTCAAAGGTATTCTGAAATTATTATTCATCACATTGTCATCAAGCAGAGTCATTGACCAGCACACCTCTGACCGTCTCTGCGTGCCATGCCATGCATCATGAGTGAGCAGATGGGACCCCTCTCCTCCGGTGGCTTCAAGTGAAAACTGCCTACCTCCTTACTACTGCACACAGAACAACTGAATGAATACTGAATGAACAAACAAATTAAAAAAACTAAATAAGTAGGAAGCATGTGAGCAACGTGGAAGCATAGGGCTCAGCGAAGGGAGGTTATTCTCTAAATAGGTCACCTTGCAGGAAATAAAAGATCCTAACATTCGCCCAGCTGGTTTAGAAAACATACAAGGGACAAAACATGTGTGATTTGACTCTAATGAACTCCCTTTAATCCCTGTATTTTAGTTCTGTATACATTATGGTCATCTAAGAAACAAATAAAGAAATATTAAAGAATCAAACACTGCTATATCGCTAATTATTTAGAAATGCATATTGGTTTTTGTATCTTTTTTTTTCTGGGAAAGTGTTGAAAACTATGTAAAACATTATGCCAATAGGAAGCATTATTATTTTATTATTTCCTGAAATTCAGCAATCTATATGCACATGCCAGGGGCTAAGAGTGTTTTTACAATCCGGAAACAGCCACAGATGCTATTATTGCCTTCTTCTTTGCATATATATCTGAGGTTGGCCTCATTTCTTAAATGTGGCAGCTACATAATGGCAAGGAAACTATATAAAAAGTGCAACTCATTCAGTCTTCCAGATGTTCTTGTTATGTGACACCAAACAATGGAGTGATTGATTGATTAACTGAGCCTCCCCCTCTGTGTTTGAATTTTTGGCATTGTGTGTCACAGATTTAAATTTAACCCGACAATGGTAACCTCAGCATTTCATTCTTTCTGTAAATTTGATGTTGACCTTCCATGCTGAAATAGTATGTGTCAATGCAACCATTTGGTTAGATGCTTACTGAGAGTATAAAGATCACAATCCACTGAAAAGCAAAATTTTTATTTTTTTCTGAGTAAATTGGCATCTCTCTTAGTTCATGTCTTCACCATTTATCAGGCAATCCACATTAGAAATGGAGAGAAATTGACTCACCTTTGTCTTCCTTTCCGTCCACACTTCCTGCAGTGGTTTTGGGTTCCACCCTGTTTTCCCATCCTGTACACCTTGTCCTATTTCTACCTTGCACTTTTGCCTTTGTTTTATCATTTTTAGAGGCATTTGATGTAACATTTAAAAGTTCAGCTCCATAGTTAGACTAGTGGCTTCAAATTTAACTCCACAATTTGTTTGCTATGTAACCTGTACAACTTTCTCATCTATAGAGTAGGGTTAATAATAGGACTTATGCCTTAGCATGCTTGTGAGTAGTTAATATGCGTCACTTTGAATGTACCTAGAACAAAGTAAAGACTACACAAGAGTTGGCCATCAGATTCTCCTCTTTGTTGTCATCTTCCACAATTACCTTTCAAAAATAAATCTGATCATGCTTTCCAGCTCGGAAGCCTGTGAATGTTCCTTCTGTCTATAAATGATGCCATTCAATCCTTGCCACAAAGTAACATTGCAGCCTGCTCCCAACACACTCCCTTCCGCCATATTGAGCTTTGCCATATTTTACATACCCATGTACTTCAGGTCTCCTAACTTTGCTTATATTATTCCCCTTTATTAAAACACCTTTCTTAATCTCTACCTAGTCATAGTCTATGCTTCCTTCAAGGTGCAGTTCAAACAGCAAGTTCTTAGTGAAATCTTCCCTGAAGTAACGCAAGCAGAAAGCACTGTTCCCGTGTGCATTCTTCCAGAATTTTGTTCTTACGCCATTGTAGGACAATCACATTATGAGATATTATCATTACTTGCTTATGAAACTATTTTCACCCTTGTGTTTTTGCTCCTTGAAGACAAAGATGGTGTCTTAACTATCTTTATATCTGGACAGTCTAGCACAGTGCCTGACAAATTCTAAGAGCCAAATAAATATATTTAAAATAACATAAAGGGAGTGAACACTTGTTGAATGAATAATAATCCCTTATCAGAAATTCACTTCTCTTTTGCATCAGATTCAAGTTGAACCCTCCTTTGAAATAAAATGTTTCCATCTGCCTCAGCTCAAATGACTTCTCCCACTTTGAACTTCTCCATTATTTAGTCTGTCATTTATCTGACATTCATAATATATTTCACTGTGATTTCGATTTTTTTTCAGGTATCTGAAACTCAGATGTCAGCTAGAGCCTCTCTATCTACTAAGATCTACTTAAGTATGTCTCAAACCCCACTCCTGCCAGTCCTTAACGTGCCACAAGTTTCTTGAATTCCTGGGGAAGGGAGACTTTCATGCTCATTGTCATCTCCGGCTCTGAATTCTTTCTTCTGTGAAACTAATTCAGTGAGTGGATCATTTTTCTCTCCTGTACTTGCTGTTCCTATTCTGCCCCTGGTCAATCCAGAGGTGGAATTCAGCCCATTTCTCTGATGTCTATGAAACAAAACCAAGCAAAGCTAATAAACCCCAATCATATAAGATTTTATGTAAATAATAGACAACCAAAAGTTCGGGAAAGAAAAATACATACCACAGCTACAGAAATATCTACTCTCATTCTACAAGGAATGAGAAATGTGTATACCTTGTAATCACAGATCTGCATGAAACAGTTACTATTGAATAACTGGAGAAACGCAGCAGGGGTCTACATCACCACAATCCAAAAAGGCAACACAACATTAAAATCTGGGGATTTGTGTTGGGTGTTTCACTGGCCATTTCACCTGATGCAGCACCCCAGCTTCACTTCACTTCATTGGCTCCTCTATACCCTCCCCCGTCACCCTCAATTCACCCCCCTCCCTTCTGGAATGCCTTGTAGAAATTCTAATTGTTTTATTCTGTTTAGTAGAACAATTCAATTCCCTCCAGTCTTTACTCCCAAAATCAGCATGGTCTCTAATTGCATATGCAAATCCATCAAGGTGCTCAGCCAAATAAAATGGCATCTCATTTAATATGATTTATTCTTAGAAAATTGCTGTGGTTTAACCCAAGATTTGTTTTTCCTCCTCACATTTGTATGCTTTATTCTGCTAATTAGATTTTTAAACCCCTAAAAGACTGAGATTACCTTATACATTTTGATGCTTAAAAATACAGTATCGTTAAAATCATTCATTCGCCTATTCCATACATATTTATTGAGCAGCTGCTATGTACAAGTTTTATGAAATAAACAACAGCCACTCTTACCCTCAAGATGCTCCTAGGAGGAAGGTGAGCACTATGAACAAAGAACTACAATGCACTGTGGAAAGTGCTGTGAGGTTGGAGAGCAGACTTGCTTCTGCAGGACCAGAGATGGGGAAGCCTCCTTCTAGTCCTCAACATTGTCTCCACTCCACTGTCTCCGAGGGCCAAACAAGAACAGAAATTCTCCACAGCAGAGATTCTTGCTGTCTTTGGAAGTGAGAGGGGAAGAACTCTCATTCCCCTTCAAAGGATATAGTAGAACAGGACGGGAAGAGGGTAGTACATGGGATTTTTTAAAAGACCTATAAACCTCCATGATTCTGATAAACCTACTCTGGGAATGTGCCCTTTGAGAGTCACTGGTGTTAAACTTTTAAGATACAATTAAATTAGAGCACAATTTTTCAAAAACGCATTGATTCCAAGCAGTAAGGCTTACTGGGCATATCTGTGTAAGTGGCAACAACTAGTTAATGTGTCTGCAAAGCAATCCTTGTGCCATTCACTTAACTCACTGCAGAAAGGCGTAAACAACTTGCTGCAGGTCTGTTTGTAATGGCAGCATAATGAGGTCTCCAGGGTCCCCGGCTGCAAATGACTTGAGATTTCTCTTTGAGAATACACTTGAGTTGCTGTGAATTGGTTTTGCTTTATGCAATGCCCAGAATGAGAAAAAAAAAATCATATCATAGTGATTTTTTTTTTCCCAAACGGCAGTACATTCTCTCAGCTATTCTTAGATCATTGTTCTAAATCCCAAATACTGTTTTATTGTGTCTTTCTCAACTAAAACTAGGCATAAAATAAAAATCATTTGTTAAATCCTTTCTAAAAAAAAAAAAAAAAACCAGCAAGAAGCATATATTCTCCAGAGAACAATTTACTTTCAGTTTGAAATCACCTGATAAAACCATCCAACTCACTGAAGCAGAAATGTGTTTCCATTTAGATCATATTCTGCTTTAGGAAGCAGAGACTAGAGAGGAAATCACAGTTCAAACCCAGACCACTCTTCAACTATGAGAAAAAGGAACAAGGTACAAATAGAAACAAAGAACAAACTTTTCCTTGAAAGAATCTGGCAGATCTGTAAGTTGGATACTTGTCTCTGCTGATAACCACTCAGGCCCCCTGCTTGGGTTTTAACTGCTCACCTACCTGTACTAACTCAAAGAACAAGAACAAAGCAAAATTTATTAGAACATACATTTTTTGACAGTTATTAATTTAAACATACTCATTCTTGTGTACCAAAGAGATACTTAAATATGATTACACATGATAATAATTGCTTTAAAGTATGCAACCCCTTCAGGCTCTATTATACATGGATAGAGAAGTGAAGAATTGAAACAATTTTCTGAGCATTCCTGTCATTAAAGGACTTTTATCTGTTATGTCCAGAAGAAAGGAGGGGGAAAATGTTATCTTGCTGTTCCCTCTGCTTGGAATGCCACCCCCCTCCAAATATGCATGACTTGTTTCCTCATATCTTTCAAATCTTTTCTCAAATGTCACCTTCTCAGTGGGACATTCCACCAATAAAGGAAATTGTAACCTTCTCCTGCCTCAGATTCTATTAGCCTTTCTCGATTCATTTTTCTCCATAGCTTTTATTATATCTTTTAATTAGTTAAGTAATGTACTTGTTTATTTTGTTTACTGTGTTTCTCTTCAATAGAACATAAGCTCCATGAAGGTCATAGTAGGTGTTCAAAAGTTTGTGTAGAGTCAATTAATGGATGATTGATGCACTTTAATTGATGGGGATCTTTCACTGCGACACTTGGTAGGGCTCAATCCTATGGGCCCTTTATTATTATTTTTTATCCCCATTCGAACACAGCAATTTAACTACCTTATGTCTAATTACCCTTTTCCATTAATTCCTATGAAATGTCCTCTAGGACAATATACCTTTATACTATAGAAGTTAATGTAGTAGATGAGATTTTCATAGTAAGCTGGCAGAGTTCAACTATCAACATATAGCATCTCTCTCCCACCACAACTAAAGAAATTTACAAAATGTAAGCAAAACAAGACAAAAACTAAAGTATTAGCAATTAAACATAAGAAGGAACCTCATATTGCTTACTCTGTGAAAAGCATAAGCTGAAGGGGGTGGAAGAGGATGGGAGAGAAAGATTATTATTATTATTAGAACTAGTATAGCTGCTAATAGTGAAAGAAAACATAGAAAGAGAGAGGGAAAGAGACAAATATCTACATGTATGTAAATATTACAAACACCCCCACACACACACAACTGATTCCAATGCAGAAAAAAGACAAAAATATGGAAAGTCCAAAGAAAAGAAATATAAGAATCTACCTGTGTTTCCCCAGAATCCAAAAAATATCTCCAGAGCTCATTGTCTATTTTGTGTCTTATTTTTTCCAGCTGAGAACAAAACTACAAAGAGAAGGCAGGCTATTCACAATGACCTAGGATTAATTATATCTTACAAAATATATGTATCTAGCAAAACAGAAGACCAAAAACAGAAAATATGAACAGAGAGACACAAAACAAGCTCTTTTGCAGTTTCAAGAGGCCCAAGGTGAAGAGGCCACAAAATCCAACTCCTTCCCAGCAAAAGATGAGGCTGTAGGTTCAGCCCCATTTTTTGTAGTATGAATAGCAGTCGGGGAGGAGCAGGTGAAGAAGGTGCAGCTTGTCTCTATGCAGAGAACAGTTTCTAGGATCCACCACAAGTTAGGTGTCTCCCCAGGCCTTGGATGTGACCTCACATAGTTGTGGTAAGTTCCGGGCAGGGCTTTAGACCAAAATGGAGTAGTGATAACAGAAACCAGGTTCATAGAACATAGTTTCCCACAATCCAAATAAGCTGTACCCCTCTTCCCTGTCCCTCTCACAACAGAATATAATCATAATACACATTACCCAGGCTCCATGATACAAACAGGTCTCAAGTATGTTAGCAGTTAAGTTAAAGAGATCTTACTCCCAGATGTATCAGAGAAAACAAGAAGTCTTAGAATGCTAATGATAGCTAACATTTATTGTTACCGTGTGGCAGACAATAAGCATTTGACATATTCATTAAATCCACTCAACAACCCAATAAGGTAGGTCTTATTATTGGTACACAATTCTATATTTAAAAATTCTGGAACCTAATGTGTCTTAAAATTTGATTTTTTTAAATTTTTTTTAGATTTTAGAAAGAGAACAAAGTATATGTGTCCTATAATATGTAAAATCCAAGGGTCCTGGTGAAACGATCTTGTTTCTCACCTAACTGATCATGTTTAAAGATTCTAATCTCTGTATATCACTTTTTTAGACTATGTAGAGATTCCTTTGTGCTATGACTTAATTCGTGGTCAGTTTTGGTAAATTATTAATGTAAATTTTAAAAGACTGCATAATTTTTAATATTGGGTATAAGATTGTGTGTTCCTACCTGTATGTATAATCATACAGGATCAACCTTGCCAATGTGTTACTCTATTTTCTAATCCTTATCTGTTTCTAATTGAAATATAGATAAATAATCCAGTATGATTATAGATTTGTCCATGTCTCCTTTTAAATTACTTTGTATACTATGTTGCCCAAGACTATATTCTTCAAATTTACCTCTTATTTCCTTGTCTGCCTTTGTAACCTTTTTGGATTACTTACATGGAATCTCTTTTCCCCTTTTTCAAATTCTTGTTCTTTTTTCACAAAGTTATTTATTCTGAAGTTTCTACCTGTTTGTTAGATAACAGTTTTTGACTAAGATGAGAAAGTCAAAACTTATCTTTTCTTCAGATATTGACACAGATTTTTGTCCCCAGTAAATTCTCATTTTATTAAATAATTAAAGAATCTATTGTGTAAATCAAGCATGTTATACTCTTTTATTATTAAATTTGAGTTCAATCAAGGTTTATGAAAGTTTAGACTAGTGAGCTATTAATTCTGACTAGGATTAGAGAAGGATTTGCAGATTAAGGAATGTTTGATCTGTGTCCTAATAAATGAATAGGAATTTTCTATACTAATAATAAATGATGAGAGGTTCAAAGAAAAAAAAAAAAGGGTCACAAACTGGCCCACAGATATAATTTGTCTTGCTAAGTGGTTTCAAAATATGAGCCAAGATTTTAAACCCAAGATGCATGAATAAAATTCAGGATTTCTAGCTTCTGGTAGGAAAAAAAAAATAGTAAGAGTTTTGGTAAAACTGAGCCCAGTCTTCCAGCATGCCCAAAGGGCTGGAGCTGGGTAGTTTTACCCCTTTTTGATAGGGTGTAGGTGTTACCTTTGTAATTAGCTAGTTGTTAATAATAGAAAGAAAGTAAAGGAAAGGCCAGACATTATAGGCATGGTCATTTGAGCAGCTTCACCAGGAAGCTGCAACTTTGCACCCCAGGGAACCACTGGTTCATTCCCTGCAGATCACTGGGGGAAGGGGTCTAACAAAGGGGAGATCAACACATGCACAGTAAAGTCAGGGTTGTATGGAAAATACTTGCCTGTCAGTCTAACCTGGAAACCATGGATTATTTAGAGGGAGTGGAGTCATTGCAAGCACGTGAAATCTTAGAAGGTTAAAATCTGCAGATAAAGGAATTCTCTCTCTCTCTCTTGTTCCTCTGACTTTGCTCCTGCTTCCTTGCACTCACCCGTGTTCCCTCTATGGCCATGTGGCCCTAGAAATCATGTGGCCCATGGCTATGCTGTCCCCATATATAATGAACTGCAGCTGGGAACATAAGCTAACCTAGCCAGATGCTGGACTGGACTGTGCAAAGATGGAGCAAAAACTCTAGGCAATGGTTTTAATCCTAGCTCTGCTGAAGACACAGTGGATGTTTTCCTTGGTTAGATGGAGGGAGATAGGACCTTGGAAACTCAGGGGTTTAATTTCATGCAAATAAATACCACTCATTCTCCCATGTGAGCTTCAGAATATTCCTTTTCTTTTGACATCACAAGAAGCCCACTTCCACCAGCAACAGTTGGGGACATGGAGAGCTCCTCACCAAAAACATGGGATCTTCATAGTGTTCAACCTTATGCTATTCTCTCCCTTGTATCACCTGCTTGTGATACAAAATTTACATGTGACCCCTGCAGAAAGTCTTGGAAACTCTACAATGCATTTAGAAAAGGTTTTAAAACAGAAGAATGGTATAATCCAATCTTTGATTTCATGAAACAACTCTGGTTGTGAAGGTGTGGGGGTGGCAGGGAGGACCGGGGACCATTTAAATGCAGAGAAATCAATTAGAAGGTCATTGCAAGGGTCCAGGAAGAGGATGACAAAGTACAAAACTAATCTGTAACAGCAGGACTGCTGGGGAGTGCACAGAATCCGAGAATTTTTAGAAGTAGAATAAAAAAGACTTGGAAAAGAATTCAATGCCAGTTGTGAGAGAAAATGTGTCAAGGATGATTCAAATGTTTCTGGCTTTGGGGATTGTGTGCTGCCATCAACTAAGACACAGAACTCTGAAGAAGTAAAAGTTTCCATGAAACTATAATTGTGGGGTTTTTTTAGACCTATTTGGATCAGAGACTAAATCTTAGTTATCTTTATGTCCCCAGCTTCTAACACATCTGAAAAGGGTTCGATAAATAAATGTTGGATTGAGTTCAATTAAGCTTATTGATTTTTAGTTGTTTGTGGGAAGGTCATCCAGATGGAAATGTCCAGAAGTCAATTTGTCATTTTAGAGCTCAAGAGAAAAGTTAAAGCTGGAAACAAGTTTGGGTGTTGTCAGCATATTTACTTAGACTGATGTCCACAAGATGTATTTTATTAAGACATACTTGATTAATAAGTTTGTGACTTTATTTATATGTCATATGTGCTTAATGTATTGTAATAATGAGGAGATGTTGACCTACTCACTGTCTCCCTTCTGTGCCTTTAGCAGTATATATAAGCCATAAGAAAATATTTTTCACTAGAAGGTATTTCCAATAGGCTCTAAAATGACAAAAAATCTAACTTTTTTCAGTCATCAGACAAAGTGAAAGGCATTCAGGAGATTTAAGAACAAATACATCCAACTTTACTTGAGTCTCAAGTAGCAATTAATTTCAGAAAAAAGAACATTCCAAATGATATAAGCAATGTTCTAAGCAAATATTGATTGTTCACTCAAAAGTAATGTCTACCATCATTATTTAAATTGTTCAGTTAGTTTTTAGCTTTAATTTGCTATGTTCAAAGGAAAAAGAAATATGTTCTCTATTTTTAGGTATGCCATGCACATTCGTTCCTGGTTTTGTCTTTTCCTTAGAAAGCATGTGAGTAGGTAAAAAATAAAATAAAAGATAAAAAGGTACAGAGCTTTCTTCACAGTTTCCTGTAGTCGTCATCTTCTTTCACAGTTTCCTGTGGTACTTGGTAATTCAACACTTAAAAGGTCTCAAGGAATCCTGACTTCATAATTCTACCAAATGCCCTGCCTGGAAACACAACAGAGTTGTTACCTTGGTGACCACTCTTGAGGAAGCCCGTGCTACCCAGAGCTGAGCACAGAAACACTTACGATGACATAGAAGAAAAGCAGGAATTCACAAAGGAGCGTTCCTTTTTTATTTTCTGTTTTGTTTTTCCCCTTTTACTTTTCATTGACAAAAAATACCAAAAAAAAAAAGGAACGTAATTTCCCCATGCATCTGTCAACAGCTACAAAACCCTTCAACTCAGGGTTCTGCTTATTTCATCTATTCTGCCAACTGCTTCTTTCAATCCCAACAATGGAAATATTTTGAGGCAAATCCTTTCTATTATATTATTTCATTTATAAATATTTCAGTATGCATCTTAAAAATATAAGAACTCATTTTTTAAACATAATCAAAATGTCGTTATTCTTGCCCCCCAAAAGGAAATACTATGCCTAATGTCATCAAATATCTAGAGTGTATTTGAACTTCTCTTATTGTATAAGACATGTACTTTTTTTTTTTTTTTTTACCATTGGGTGGATTTGGATATGGATCCAAACAAGATCCACATGTTGCATTTTTTTGATAGGTCCTATATCTCTTTTAATTGATAGGTCCCTCCTCCCTCATTTTTCTCCTGGCAATTCATTTGTTAAAGAAACTAAGTAATTTATTTCTGCAGAGTTTATTATATTCTAAGATTTTTCTGATTACATCTCTATCATATTATTTAATATGTTCCTGTAAATTATAGTTAGATCTAGAAGCATGCTTTAATTCAGGTTCAAATTTGGGGTAAAATATTTTTAGAGGTACATAATATTCAGCTGTCTTTTAGTGGTGTTGGTGGCTATCAATGATCAATGCCTAGACCCATTGTCTCATGATGAATTTAAAATAAGGTGATATTTTATCATTCCTTTGTCATTCATTAGTTGACATACTTTTATGGACAGAAATCTTTCTTTGGCCAACCCTATGGTTATCCTGAAGACACTCATAGGCAACAGCAGTAAATAGTTGATTCTTTCCTCTTATTTACTAGTTTTCAAAATAATGAGTTGGTTCCCAAGAAGCCACCAACATTTAACAGTTCATTTTTCAATATCATTTTGTTCTCATGGAATTTAACCTGATGTATTTCAGTCTATTTCAATAATATCTTATTTATATTCAAACTGTCTCATCTTTGGCCAGTAAAAGCTTCTTCAAGTTGGCTCCTACATCCTTTGGACATAACTGTTGATTCCCTTACTCTTCAGTACAACAAGATAGATGTCTAGTACATTTCTACTCTGAACCAAGAGTCAGACATTCATCCAAAGTACTCTCTCTACTTTTAGCACTCTGTTATATTTAGAGACCAGGATTTGGGCATATTATGATTTTTAATGCTGTAAAATATGAGAAATACCAGCTACAGTGTCTGTATTTTGGTTCCTTGAATGTGCTCCTTCCCTCCATAGGTCATTTATACCTGCTATTCCCTCTGTCTGGAACATTGTTCTCTCCCCCACTCAACTTTCACATTTCAGTTAAAATCTCACTCTCCAGGAAGGCTTTTCCAACTTCTTGACATGATCAATTCCCCTTACTATATGCTTTCAAAGAGCACATGATCTTCAGTATACTGTAGTTTTTGCTCATTATTATGATCTGAGATTCAAGCCAATGCCCTACATAGATTAACACTCTGTAATGGGTTGACAAGTGTTCCCCCAAAATTCATGTCTGCATGAAGTCTCAGATTATGGCCTATTTGGAAATAAGGTCTTTTCAGATGTACTTAGTTAATGAAGCCATAGGGAATTTGGGTGAGCCCTAAATCCAGTGACTTGTATCCCCATAAAAAGAGGAGAAGACACATAGGCACAGGGAATAAGGCTGTATGAAGATGGGAAGACGGAGGCAGAGATTGGAGGGGTTCAGTTACAGGTCAAGGAATGCTACAAATTGTCAGGGACCACTAGAGTCTGGAAAAGGCAAAGGAAGATTCTTCCTTAGAGCTTTCAGAGAGAGCATGACCCTGCTGACACCTGGATTTCAGACTACTAACCTCCAATACTGTGAGTATACATTTCTGTTGTTTTAAGCCCTTTAATTTCTGGTACTTTCTTATGGCAGCCATAGGAAACAAATACAATAGGCATTACATTTTAAAGCTGCGTGTGGAAGTGTAATTGCTTTAAAAATCAGTGTGGCATAGCATATAACTAATCCAATTATTAAGAGCTGACATCCCAGATGCAAAGGTGGTGCTTCTTACCTTCCTCTCCCATAAAGAGAGTCCCCCACCCAATGAGCTGTACTGGCTCCACAAGTCTGAGAGCTTGCAAGGCTCAGCAATGACAGAGGGAGATCCTTGCTACACAGTATAGTACAGAGATTCCTGCTTGGGAAAGATTGGGATGATGCCAGCACTCTTTTGAAGCTGTTAGGGGAGCAGTAGTGAATAGTTGCAGACAGAGAAGGCAAAATATAAAGAAAAAGTAGAACTTTAAAGCAGAGTATTGTGACACTGTGGGGATTCAGAGTTGGTACCAGTCTTCCAGTTTGAGAATGAGTGTCATCAAAATGAGACCCACCCAAAATATCTTGTTATCAATCTATTCCTGTTATAATATTTGTCACCTCTATAGCTATACTCACCTAGTTTCTTAGTTAAGAAAATTATATTCCCTTAATTAAATACTTTCTCCCTTTTCTTGCGTCACAATTCCTCACTTGTTATGTCATTACACAAGAAGAGTTCTGCTCCTCAACAATTATTCAAAATACCACAATGTTGAGTAAATGACTTTAACCAGTGAAAGGTTTCGTTTCAGAATTCTATCGAGCAAACCAAAACAACTTCTTATAAAGTGCTACAAACTATAGGCTAGACGATATTTAACCTAGAAATTATGCATGGCAACTATAAAGTTTCATTATAATTTTACATTAATGATTCAATAAGTGAAAAATGGGGAATCTGAACTAAGGGTTTTCTGAGTGAATTGAATTAGAATTGAAATAGGATTCTTCCTATTTTATATCATTTTTGGCTTGATTGAGATTAGTGTCATGTGGTGGAAACATTACCCAATACTGTAGTTGAGACCTGGCTTTGCTACTTCTTACCTGTGCAAAACTGAACAGTCTACTTAAACATGATCAAATGAGCGGGAAAGGCATATAAGTATCTAAGAGCATTTGGCACTTAATAAGAATGAGCATGGCATATCATTATATCTAGGGTACAATGATTAAGAAGTGAAGAACTGGGGATTCCAAAGTGCTGGCGGAGTGAATGGAAGCTACACAGACCACGTCCCAGGACCAAACTGGAATTACAACTAAAGACAAATCGTTGGGAAAAAGCAACAGAAAAGCAGCTTGCGAGGACCACATAACCAGGGACACTGAATCAATCCTGGTAGGGTTGCGGAGGCGTGAGAAGGGGCTGGGAGCCCACGGACAACAGAGGTCTTAGCTGTGAGCAGCACACTAAGGGTTAAATTCCCAAGCCCACTCCACAGCGCAGAGGGCCAGGACAGAGTGCTAAAATAGCCACAGCCACTCACCTTGGGCTCTGGCAGAGGGAGGGTGGACTGCACTGGAACTGTGTGGGGACACTCAGGATTTGGAGGGCGCTCAGAGCTTTTGCTGAGTTGCTGCCACACAGGACGGTGGCCATCTTACTCCTTTCCAGGGCTCTGGGGAGAGGCGGTAGCCCCTCCCTGGGAGATTCAACCCCATACAGGTGTGCCATTGAAATGCAAATTAAGGCTCATTGAAAACCAGCATCTGCCCCACCCTCGGGAAATCCTCTTACTCTGAACACCTGAGGGAGGTATTCATTCAACTGAGAACCCAAGGCTCTTCAAGCAACTGTGACTAACAGCCTCTAGGCAAAAGGCTAGAGGATACCTGAACATTTCCTGGGCTTGAAAATCTACTCAGGAAAGTAAGACTTGACAGTGGTGTTTAAAGTGGGTCCTCCCACGCTCATCCAAACCCAGTAGAGGGAGCCACAAACAGCAGAACGCTAACATCCACAGGGAAAATTTGGCAGGCTCCAAAACCCACTGAGATAGCCAAAATGGTGAAACAAAGAAACAAATCCCAAATGAAAGAACAAGAGACCTCTACCAAAGATGAGATAAGTGAAATGCAGTTAAGCAAGTTAACAGAGCTAGAATTCAGAGCCATGATCTTGAGGAAGCTCAACAGCATGAGTAAGGATATCAATACCATGAGTAAAGACATAGAAACATTGAAAATCAACCAATTGGAAATCAAGAAGCACCAAGAAGAAATGAAGAATGACATAGCAGAAACAAAGAACACATTGGAAGGACTAAACAGCAGAGTAGAGGAAGCTGAGGACTGGATCAGTGAATTAGAAAACAGGGTAGAAAAAATCAACCAATCAGAAAACCAAAAGGAAAAAAAACATTAAAAAGCAGGAAGACAGCTTAAGAGAACTGTGAGACAACTGGAAATGTAATAATATTCGCATCATAGGAGTCCCCAAAGAAGAAGAAAATGAGCAAGGGTTAGAGAATATATTTGAAGAAATAGTGACAGAAAACTTCCCTAATTTGGTAAAGGAAGAAGGCATTCAAATTCAAGAAGCACAAAGAGCCCCAAGTAAGAAGAACCGAAACAGGCCCACACCAAGACACATAGTAATTAAAATGCCAAAAATTAAAGACAAAGAGAGAATCCTAAAGGCAGCAAGAGATAAGCAACAGGTTACCTACAAAGAACCCCCATAAAGCTATGAGCTGACTTCTCAACAGAAACACTACAGGCCAGAAGGGACTGGCATGAAGTAATCAAGGTTATGAAAAACAAGGATCTGAATCCAAGACTACTCTATCCAGCAAGGCTATCATTCAAAATAGAAGGTCAAATAAAGAGCTCCCCAGACAAAAAAAAGGCTAAGGGAATACATTAGCACCAAACCAGCAATGCAAGAAATGTTAAAACAACTGCTGTAATTAGTAGAAGAAATAAGAAGGAAAATAGAACCACACTAAACAAAAATGGCAATAAATAAGTACATATCAATAATCACTTTAAATGTAAATGAATTAATGCTCCAATAAAAAGACACAAAGTAGCTGATTGGATAAGAAAGCTTGACCCATATATATGTTGTTTACAAGAGACCCACCTCACAACAAAAGACTCACATAGGTTGAAAGTGAAGGGATGGAAAAAAATCTTCCAAGCAAATGGAAAGGAAAAAAAAGCTGGGGTAGCAATACTCATATCTGATAAAATAGATTTCAAAATGAAGGCCATAACTAGAGACAAAGAAGGTCTCTACATAATATTAAAAGGATCTATCCAACAAGAAGATATACCCTTGGTAAACATATATGCACCCAAGATAGGAGAACCAAAATATATTAAAAATCTTCTGGAGGACTTCAAAGGAGAAATCAACAGCAATACAATCATAGCAGGGGACTTCAACACACTGCTGACATCACTGGATAGATCCTCTAGACAAAAAAATTAACAAGGAAACAGAGACTCTAAATGAAGCAGTAGACCAAATGGACTTAATAGATATCTACAGAAAATTACACCCCAAAACTACAGAATTGACATTCTTCTCAAGTACACATGGGACATTCTCAAAGATAGACCACATGTTAGGACACAAACTAAGTCTCTACAAGTTCAAGAAGATTGAAATCATATCAAGCATCTTCTCAGATCACAATGGCATGAAACTAGAAATCAATTACAACAAGAACATGCAAAGACATTTTAACACATGGAGGCTAAATAGCATGTTATTAAACAATGAATGGGTTACCAAGGAGATCAAGGAAGAAATTTAAAACTTCCTGGAAACCAATGAAAATGAACACACAACAACACAAAATCTATGGGATGCAGCGAAAGCTGTTCTGAGAGGGAAGTTCATAGCACTACAGGCCTACCTCAAGAAACAAGAAAAATTTCTAATAGACTATCTAACCTCACAACTTAAAGAACTAGAAAGCAAACAAAAAGAAAACCCCAGAGCAATAGAAGGAAGGAAATAGTAAAGATCAGAGCAGAAATAAATGACATAGAGACCCCAAAAAAAAACAAAAACCAATTCAAAGGATCAATGAAACAAAGAGCTGGTTTTTTGAAAAGATAAACAAGATTGATGGACCCTTAGCTAGACTCACCAAGAAACAAAGAGAAGAACCCAAATAGACAAAATCAGAAATGAAAGAGGAGAAGTAACAACTGACACCACAGAAATACAAAGGATCATTAACAAATACTATGAACATTTATATGGCAACAAATTCAACAATCTAAGCAAAATGGACAAATTTCTAGAAATACATAGTCTCCCAAAACTGGACTGGGAAGAGATAGAAAACTTGAACAGACCAATAACAACCAAGGAAATTGAAGATGTAATCAAGACTCTCCCAGCAAACAAAAGCCCAGGCCAGGATGGCTTCACCGAGGAGTTTTACCAAACATTCAAAGAAGAACTAACACCTATTCTCCTTAAACTATTTCAAAAAATTCAAGAAGAAGAAAGACTTCCAAACTCGTTTTATGAGGTCAGCATAATTCTAATTCCAAAATCAGAAAAAGACACTACAAATAAAGAAAACTACAGGCCAATATCCCTGACGAACATAGATGCCATAATCCTTAACAAACCACTAGCAAATTGGATCCAGCAATACATCAAAAAAATTATTCACCATGACCAAGTGGGATTCAACTCAGGGATGCAAGGCTGGTACAATATTCACAAATCAATAAATGTGATACATCACATAAACAAAATGAAAGATAAAAACCACATGTTCGTATCAATAGACACTGAAAAAGCATTCGACAAAATCCAGCACCCATTTCTGATAAAAACGCTCAGCAATGTGGGAATAGAGGGATTATATCTCGACATAATAAAGGCCATATATGAAAGACCTACAGCCAACATCATACTCAATGGGCAAAAACTAAAAGCATTTCCCTTAAGAACAGGAACAAGACAAGGATGCCCACTTTCACCACTCTTATTTAACATAGTACTGGAAGTCTTAGCCACAGCAATCAGACATGAAGAAAAAATGAAAGGGATCCAAATTGGTAAGGAGGAAGTGAAACTGTCATTATTCGCAGATGACATGATATTATACATAGAAAACCCTAAAGACTCCATCAAAAATATACTAGACTTAACAAATGAATTTGGCAAAGTAGCAGGATACAAAATCAATGTCAAGAAGTCGATGGCATTCTTATACACCAATGATGAACTCAGAGAAAGAGAAACTAAAAAAAATCGCATTTACCATTGCAGCAAAAAAAATTAAGATACCTAGGAATAAACTTAACCAAAGAAGTAAAGGACCTATTTGCAGAAAACTACAGGACATTGAAAAAATAGAGGAAGATATAAAAAAGTGGAAGCACATACTTTGTTCATGGATTGGAAGAATTAACATCATTAAAATGTCCATACTACCCAAAGCAATCTATAGATTCAATGCAATCTCCATCAAAATACCAACAACATATTTCATAGAACCAGAACAAATACTTCAAAAGTTCATATGGAACCAAAAAAGACCCCGAATAGCCACAGCAATCTTGAAAAGAAGGACAAAGTAAGTGGGATCACAATACTGGGTATCAGGTTTTACTACAAAGCTATTGTATTCAAAACAACCTGGTACTGGCACAAGAACAGGCATATAGACCAGTGGAACAGAACAGAGAATCCAGAAATTGACCCAAGACATTATACTCAATTAGTATTTGACAAAGGTGGTAAGAGCAAACAATAGAGTAAAGACAGCCTCTTTAATAAATGGTGCTGGGAAAATTGGGACAGCTACATGTAAAAAAATGAAACTAGACCATCAACTTACACCATACACAAGAATAAACTCAAAATGGATAAAAGACTTAGATGTGACTCATGAATCCATAAAAATCCTAGAAGAAAATGTAGGCAACAAAATTTCGGACATTATACGCAGCAGAATCTTCACTGATACATCACCTAAGGCAACAGAAACAAAGAAACAAAATGAATACATGGGACTACATCAAACTCAAAAGCTCTGCACAGCAAAAGAAACAACCATCAAAATGGAAAGGGAACCCACTGTATGGGAGAGCATAATTGCCAATGATACATCAGATCAGGGGTTAATCTCCAAAATAGATAGAGTGCTCTTACAACTTAACAAAAGGAAGACAAAGAACCCAATTAAAAAATGGGCAGAGGAACTAAATAGACACCTCTCCAAACAGGACATACAAAGGGCTAAGAGACATATGAAGAAATGCTCAACATCACTAATCATCAGAGAGATGCAAATTAAAACAACTATGAGGTATCACCTCACACCTGCCAGAATGGCCGCCATCAACAAAGCATCAAACAACAAGTGTTGGCGAGGGTGTGGAGAAAAGGGGACTCTAGTACACTGCTGGTGGGAATGCAGACTGGTGCAGCCACTGTGGAAAACACTATGGTGTTACCTCAAAAAATTAAAAATTGAATTGCCATTTGACCCAGTGATCCCACTTCTAGAAATATACCCTAAGAAGCTTGAAACACCAATCAGAAAGAATACATGTACCCCCATGTTCATAGCAGCACTATTTACAATAGCTAAGATCTGGAAACAGCCCAAGTGACCATCAGTAGACGAATGGATAAAAAAGCCGTGGTACATATACACAATGGAGTACTATGCAGCTGTAAGAAAGAAAGATCTCTTATCCTTTGATATGACATGGAGGAATCTGGAGAGTATTATCCTAAGTGAAACAAGCCAAGCAGAGAAAGACAAATATCACATGATCTCACTTATTTGTGGAATATAATGAACATAACAGTCTGAGGAACAGGGTAGACCCAGAGATGTGGAAGTAGGGTACAGACTGACAACCTTCAGAAGAGGGGGTGGGGGGGAGGGAAGAGATAAACCACAGAACTTATATGCATGTATGCATAACTGATGGACATGGACAACAAAGCTGGGGATGGGGTGGGGGGGATGGGGAGGAGGGTGTCAATGGGGAAAAAAGGAGAAACATCTATAACAAAAATAAATTAATAAAAAAAGAGGACAGATTAAAAAATAATAATAAATAAAAATAAAAATAAAAAAAGAAGTGAAGAACTGTGGAGTGAAATAGAACCAAGGCTCAAATTCTGATTCTGCCACTCTCCAGCTTTGAATGTTGAATGAGTTTTGTGGTTCTCTCAGCCTCAGCTTCCTCTTCTGTAAAGAGAAGTCAGTTCCTACCACATAGGGTTCTTGCAAACATTGAAAATCATAATCCATAAAAAGAACCTAGCACAATGTCAGGCACATTCTAAGTGCTCAATAAATATCTTTGTTATTATTATTCATACAATGTAATGTTTCAGAGATATGCTTCAGTGATTCTGAGTTTGGGGATGTTTTAAGATATTGAAATAAAATATTACTTGAGCTACTTTATTTTTTAAAATATGTTTTTATTGATTTTTAGAGAGAGAGAGAGAGATGTGGGAGAGAAACATTGGTTGCCTCCCATAAGCACCCTGAACAGGGATTGAACCCACAACCTGGGTATGTGACTTGACTGGGAATTGAATGGGCAACCTTTCAGTGCATGGGACATCTTTCAACCAACTGAGCCACACTGGCCAGGGCTTGAGCTACTTTATTTTTAATTAAATTCAAATTAATTCTAAATTATCACAGGCTAAAATCTGAACTTTAAAATTATAGGAATAGTAGACCCAGAGATGTGGAAGTAGGGTATAAACTGACACCCCTCAGAAGAGGGGGTGGGGGGGAGGGAAGAGATAAACCACAGAACTTATGCGCATGTATGCATAAGTGATGGACATGGACAACAAAGCTGGGGACAGGGTGGGGGGATGGGGAGGAGGGTGTCAATGGGGAAAAAAGGAGAAACATCTGTAACAAAAATAAATTAATAAAAAAATAGAAAAAAAATAAAATAAAATTATAGGAATGATATTAGCAAAAATAAAATGTAACAAAAAGGGAATATGAAAATATCTTACCACCAGAATATAAAATAAGGAAGATCCATCCAACCCATATTCTTTCTCTAATAATACTAGCAACACATAATTTATGGAAAGATTCAAGATAAGTAAAGCAGCCCACCTGGTGTGGCTCAGTGGTTGAGCATCGACCCACACACCAAGAGGTCACCAGTTCAATTCCTGGTCAGGCACATGCTCAGGTTGTGGGCCAAATCCCTAGTGGGGGGCATGCAGGAGGCGGCCAATCGATGTTCTCTCTCATCGATGTTTCTATCTCTCTCTCCCTCTTCCTTCCTCTCCCTCTAAAATCAATAAAGGGAAAAAAATAAAAAATAAAAAAGATAAGTAAAGCACTCTCTAATACACATTCATTTTATTTTTTCTGAGGTACTGGGAAATGATCTCCTAAAGTGCCTTCTGTTTTCTGATGCTTAGTATTCAGCCATTAGAGATTTAAACTTTTGACTTAAAAACATATTCCCTTGCAGAAAGACAACATGCTATCAGATATGGACATCTACATGGAAATGAGGTTATCTGAGGCATTCCAAAAAAAGAGCATGATTCCTAAATACCCTGGAACCAGAAAGGGTAACTATCCACAGGGAAAAGAAAGGTGAGCAGATGCTGTGAAGACAAACGTTTGTCTCAGCTAAAGTTATCTCCAACACTGGCAGGGGAAACCAGAACTTTTTAATAGAAAAGAATTGCTTTTATTTAAAAACAAAATCTCATGTGTTCTTTCATTTTTGTAATGGGAAAAGTAGATCTGATTAAAAGATTCCAAAGGCTTTAGTCTACTTTTTTTCTTTCACCGTCAGCGATCCAGACACTTGTGTTATTTGCGATAAAACAATTTGATACTGTGATAGAACTCTGTCCTATTAAAAACGTTTCTATAATATCCATTTTGGAGCTATAATTTTACTAAGGATGACACAATGAAATGACAAACTTTTAAAAATCGCCTAGTTTTAGTGTTTGCTTACACATAAAAAATAATATAAAGGTATGTATTAAATTGTCAGGTTTGTTTTTTGGCAGCCAAAGGCAAAACATCAAAAAGATGTAATTATAAAATCACTCAAAAACTATTCTGTTATGTAGTGTAGCAGGTAAATAATAGTTGCTTTAATGTGAGAAGTATTTTAGTACCTGGTTATGCAAATGAAGACATTTGTTCACGTGAAGGTTAAGCCTCTGAAAGGTAATGGCTAATATAGCCTGAGCATATTCTTTATTCTCAACAAAGGAGGTACAAGTTTTCTTTTGATCCTTCTAGAACTTTCTGCTTCCTTATTTTAAAAGTATTTCTAAAATTTCAAAAGACATATGTACTTATTTTTAATTCCAATACACAAAAGCATAGATTAAAATATGAGTGAGTATCCCACATCGTCTACTCTCCTTTGATTCTGTTCTTGTATCCTTTGCATGTGTGTGTATGTGGGCACATGTTATGAACAGGGAGACAGACACTGAGAGAAAGAAGTATTTTTTCAACTTTATTGCTAATGTCATCAAATTCTGATACAGAGATTTTACAATAGCTGGTGATGGATCTTTGTAGACGTGGGAGCCTTCTGAATTAGAATTTTTTTACCCTTGTTTCACATGGGGTCTACCCAAACCAACTCTCTTATGATGAAACCCTAGAGCTCTTCAAATAGGAATTGTGGGTATTTAGAGCCCAGCGCTGTTCAATTCAACATTTCACAGTTCTGGGTGCTAAAACTGAGGAGGGGCATCAATAGGCAAACCTGAAAATTTTTTTGAAGTTCAGGTTCAATATTTACCTCAAATTTTAGATGTTTCCAAAGGTTGCCCGGTTTTTTAGAGTCTGCACATCTAATAAAGGGCAGGGGGCCTGATGAGCTTCCTGACCTCCTCGGCGAGATGGAGAGCGGCCTCTTCTCTGTGGAGGGGCAGCACTCTGCGAAGAGACGCTCATGCAATTTTGGAACTTTGTTTTAGTCCTAATTGAAACTAGGAAATGCAGAGAAGTGTGATAATGAAAATAACAAGATCAGGGGAGTGTAGAAATTAGCTGACTTATTTTCCCCCAAAATCCATAAAAACAGACTAGCTTGAGTTTGGGGTGTGATTACTGAATTATATGTGAGAAGAGATGTCTTAGGGTTGTAACCATGAAACCAACAAGGGAACATCCTGTGTCTCCCTGTGACTGGAGACACAAGTCAGGGGTGGGTGATCCATTCCCTCGAGACCCAGTTGCTACAGCTGTGAGGATGCTACGAGTCGATATACGCGTATCCTGCAGAACGCTGACTTTACAGAAGCACTTAGTCAATGGTCCTTGCTGTCATTGCTACTGCTTTGCTCTAACTCTGAGCAAAGGGCATCATTGTACCACTTCTGTCATGGAGAGCAGTGCTTCTTTGTTAAGAGCTATACAAATCATTGACAGTTGAGGAAAGCTTTTCCCTGTCATCTGAAACCTTTAAAATGACCTCTAAAGATGGGAGGCAGATTTGTATCTCTATGCACTAGACTGTAAATCCCTTGAGGAATTTTTGTCTCTCTAGTCTCAGCGCCTAGCATAATGGGTAGCATGTAATCTGGCCTCGATAAATGTTGTCACATAGAGTACGTAGTGGTTAAGAGCGCAAACTCTGGAGCCAGGCTGCTTGGGTATATATTCTGGTTCTCCCACTTATTAGCCCTGTCTGTAATCTCTTGGGCACATTACTTAACCTCTCTGTGCTTAAATACCCTCATCTGTAAAATGGGGATGGTCACAGTTTCTACTTCCTAGGGTTACCATGAAGAGTAATGAATTATTACATGACAATTTTGCAGAAGAGTGCCTGCCACCTTGGAATGCTATGTATCTGCTATTGTCATAATTAACAATAATGTGCCTCCCCCCTCCCCAGCACTAACCTTGGAAATACCTTACAGCATGAGAACATGCTCTCTGCCACACTTCCTGGTACCTACAGACCTTCTAAGGAACTGATATGGTTGTATGGTCGGCCTTTTTATATCCATTAATATAGAGATTGTGATGACAGATACCAAGTAGAACACGTTCTACCTGATTGTAGTTTGGTTTTGGTTTTGTTTTTTTCATGAAAAATTGATGCCAAAGAAGCTGCCAGGTGCCTCTGTTCTAGTTGTCAAAAGGCAAAGTCTCTTCTTGCTGTTTTGGAAACATCATCTGAAAACGATTAGAACTGCTGACATGTTGCACAGCAAAAAACAACATTTTCTAAATTATTGGTTAAATTATATTTACTAGTGGCACTGTCTAATCCTAATGGGTTTTAGTATCAAATTAGCCGATACAAGAATAAGTAAGGCACAATAAACCTATTCTTTCTAAAAATCAATAAATAATTCACTTGATTACTGGATTTGGCAGGAGAATAATTATGTCATGAAACTGACACTACAAAAAAATCATTCTGCCAATAAAAACAAGTAAAAATAAGCCAAAACTAAGCTGCAGAAAGAAAAGAAAAAGGCAGCAAGTAGTTTCCTGCCATGAAATGAGAAGCCAAGACTGCCGTGGGCCTCAGCGTCAGCAGGAGCAGGTCTCTCTTGCAACTTCTTGTCATTGCCCTCGTGCACTTATCTCCTCCTGTGAGGCAATCCTTTCTGCCCACGGTTTTCACAAGCAGCGTGAAAACTGCATCTAACGTCTCCTTAGCAAACGGTGCTAGTGGATGAGATAACAGTTACAACATAGGAATGTGCACTAGATCTACTGATCGTGAGAACAGGACCATCCACTAATGCTCGGATTATATCCAGCCTAAGGTTGTCACTCTAAGATGCTACAGGAACAACAACTCTCTTTAGGAGGTGGTAATTGTTGCTAATTTCAGTTAGCCAATTCATATAAAAGCATACCTTTTTTCTTTTGTTTCCTGGAACCCATAATGAGAGTTTAAAAGGGAGGGTCAAAGGTTAGAGAGAGAAGACTAGGAAGAGGTCCCTGCCCAGATGGAGCTCCAGGAGGAGGGACTGTGTACCCAGTGACACCTGCTCAGACTACAAGCTTTGCCTTCCACACTTTGAGCTCCCACAAGCAAATTCCTTAACCCTCCACAATTTCCCTAAGAGCAAAATGAAATACAGTAAGTCTCTCTTATCCTCAGTTTTGTTTTCAGTAGTTTCAGGTACCTACAGTCAACCAGGGTCTGAAAATATTAAATATAAATTTCTAGAAATAAACAATACATAAGTTTTAGATTTCATACCACTCTGAGTAGCATGATGACCTCTCAAGTTGTCCTGCTCTGTTCTTCCTGGGACACAAATCGTCTTTGTCCAATGTATCCACATTGTATACAATACCTGCCTGCTAGTCATTTAGTAGCCCTCATGGTTATCAGATCCACTGTTGTGGTTTCACAGTGAAATTAATCCTTATTTTACTTAGTAATGTCCCATTGATACAATTTTAGTACAGTATATTGTTATAATTGTTCTATATTTTTATTAGCTACTCTCTTTCTATGCTAATTTACAAATTAAACTCTATCATATGCATGTATGTATAGCAAAAACATAGTAGACATAGAGTTCGGTACTGTCAGCAGTTTCAGGCATTCACTGGGGGCCTTGGGAAATATCCCCTGTGGATAAGTGGGGACTACTGCAATAAAATCTATCTCAGGGGTATTACCAGAATTTAATAAATTACGTAAGCACCTGGCACACTGTATAAACACAATGAATAAATTCTATTATTAAAATCATCTTGAAATGTCTTTTTTTCTTGGCCTTTGGCATGGAGCCTCTAGAGAGACATCATTGTTCCCTTGTGTATGAGGATTAAAGCCAAGCTAGAGGAGCCCTTAGAAAGTGAAATGAAATGATCTGGAGTCTGGAGATCATCAGGCCACTATGACCTTAAGCTTACAGGGAGGTATGATCCCTAGACCTCAGAGTCTCCAGATTGGGAGAGAGACTGTTACATGGAATGCAGTCAGGAGGGCCCAGAAGTCCTATCTTCATTACAGTCTTCTCTCATCCCCTATCACCCAAACCATTGCAAGAGAAGGAAACTATTACACTAATACTGTGGTTTTGAAGGCTTCGGGGGAGGCTTGCAAATGGGCTCTTCTTGCTTCCAACTTCCTGACAGCTCTCAAGCCATCATCATGAAGTATACAAACTTTTTATGATTCCATTAAATGTATGGAATGTTAAGATCATGCAGCAAGCATATGCATCCAATGTGAGTACCTGATGCTTATTCATATACTTAAATGGAACAACTTTACTTATTATTTACTTCATAGATTAATATTTCATCCATGCCCACCCTAACCTGAGGCATGATCATTCATAAACAGTATGGTAGGGGGAGAAACTTTATCTCACATGCATCCCAAGTTCAAAAACTAAAAGAGAAATGTGAGGATATACAGTTAGAAACACAACACTCTAACTGAAACATGAGTCACACTCACAACACCTTCTTCAGATGAAGGAGCACAACAGGGGCTCAGTTCTCTGCCTGTCCCATCGCCCCAATACTACCTGGGAGGACAGAGCTTGGTACTGCCTCAGGCAGAGAGCTAAAGGCAACAGCAAAGATTGTTTTTCTCTCTTTTGCTTTCTCTCTTGGTTAAGCTCCAAGGGAAATGAGCTTCCAATGGCAGGCAATGAATGAGACTGCAGAAAGGTTTTATTTCACCTCTTTAAATAAGGTTGAATAAAACTTCTACTAGAAAATGTCTTGGCAATGTGTCTACACCTAAGAGATTGACAGATCTATCTCCATTCATGGTCAGACACCCACCTGTCTCTTCCCCAGCCCTCTCCATCCCTAATGAGTGCCCAGGAAACACATAAGAAAGGACAGGAAGATGCTACACAGTTGGCTCAACATTATTTTTTTAAATTAATTCTTATACAAAGACAGACTCATCAAGAAACCTGCACTGAACACATCTGTATTGTGCTTGGTCTTACTGCTTCCCACACACATTCCCTGACAACACCATCCCTCATCTTCAATCAATCATCAGGAGATATGTTTGGTACCAAATAATTTAGCATGTTGCAATCTTGGTTCTATGCTTCAGTATAGTGGTTAACAGAATATGGTCCGAGCAGAGGCAACAAAAGGGAAAATAAGTAAATTGCACTTCATCAAAATTAAAAATTTTGTGTATCAAGGACTCTATTAACACAATGAAGAGCAACCCACATAATGGGAGAAAATATTTGTAAACCAATATCTGATAAGGAATTAATATCCAGCATATATAAAGAACTTCTGCTACTCAACAACCCTATTTCAAAATGGACAAAAGACTTGTATAGATATTTCTCCAAAGATCTGCAAGTGGCCAATGAGCACATGGTAAGATGCTCAACATCACGAATCGTTAGGGGAATGCACATTCAAACCACAGGGAGATACCATTAGGATGTTTATTAGAAAAAAAAAAAGGTTGGCAAGGATGTGGAGAAATTGCAAACTTTGTACATTATTGGTGGAAATGTGAAATGGTGCAACCACTATGGAAAACAGTATCAGTTCCCCAAAAAATTGAACATAGAATTACCATAGGTTTTAGCAATTCCACTTCTGGCATACACCCAAAAGAACTGAAAGCAGGGACTCAGATATCTGAACACTCATGTTCATAGCAGCATTATTCACAATAGCCAAAAGACAGAAGCAACCCAAGGATACATTGATGGATAAATGGATAAACAAAACGTGGTATATACATACAATAGAATAATTTTCAGTCTTAAAAGGAAAGGAAGGAAATTCTGATCATGCTAGCACATGGACAAATCTTGAAGACATTTTTGCTAAGTGAAATAAGACAGGCAGAAAAAGATACTATATGATTCCATTAATATAAGGCACCCATAATAGCCAAATTCATAGAAACAAAAAATAGAATGATGATTGCCTGGGGAATGGGGGGCAGGAGAAATGGAGAGTTATTGTTTAATGGACATATTTCAGTTTGGAAACATAAAAATGTTCTGAAGATAGATGGTGGTAATGTTTGGACAACAATGTAAATGTACTTAGTGTCAATGAACTGTACACTTAAACACAGTTAAAATGTATATTTTATGATATACATTTTACCAAAATGTAAGAATTTTTTTAAAGAGCCCAGAGTTCAGAGTCAAAGTGCTATGGCTGGCACCCTAGCCAGTCCACACACTAGCTGAGGGACAAATAGTTTAGCCTTTGACTCTATCTTCTCATCTGTAAAATGAGATAATCAGACTGCCTAACTCATAAGGTTGTTGTGAAGTTTTGGGTAGATGATAAAAAAAAAATCCTGGCACATGATGAGTACACAAAACATGTTAGCTATTATCATTGTTCCTTTGATATATATACTAAAAACTCAATGTCATGAACAAATATTTCTTCCTTTGCTGCATCCTCCATGGAGTGTGTTCTATATGTTACTAAATACTTATTGACTTATTATGTATTCATACAGGAAGATGAACCTATAGACTCATTATCAGTGGTTGTTTTTCCAGCACAGAACATAAATCAATATCGATTGATCCCTTCATATTCTTGAATAAGCCTCTTTGAACCAAAGATATGCATATATAGACAAGCTGGCTAATCCTGAGGTATTATCTTGAAAAAAAATTTTGCATTGCCATGATTCAAGCCCAAGACAATTGTGAGGTCTTCCTCTTGCTATTATGTTGTTTTAACCAACCTATAGAAACAGCCACAGAGTACAAAACCACATAACTGGGACACCACCATCTAAAGTAAGATTCAAAGTAAGTCAAATAGATGAAAAGTCCTGAGTCCCAGAAGCTAATATCTTCTTAGATCTTTTTACATCACTGACAAGGAATTGAGGTATGAAGGACATACAGACCACTGTTAATAATCTCTGGCCCAAATGAGGTTGGGATCCTATTAAATTTAAAGGTAAGTGTATCTGAGTATGCTATTGGTTTTGAGTTGACAGCATGAGATACAGGGCATTTGCTAATTCTCTCCATTTTCAACAAAACTATTTTAAAATAAAAGCTTCTATCCAAAAATGTTGTAATAAAATATTAACATCCATTCTCAGAAATAATGGTGATTTCTGAAATGTATAGAATTTTCACAAGCTTTTGCTCAGATGAGTTTTTTAAAACCTGGTCTGATGCTGGCTTCTCAAATCACCTTCTATTGGAGTGAGAGAAAATTCATTTAATAGTTTATTTCTCCAACAGTGTGAGGGACTATTTGCCCTAGATATATTTTTCAAAGCCCACACCCTAAAGCTTCATAATTCCATTAAATCAGTGCACAGCTGGGCAATTCTTTCTTTTTTCACATTATAGTGGTCCCCAGGGAATTTATGTAAATCTATGGAAATTCATTTTAAAGTCAGTACTCTGGAAGGGAAGATGCATCCTCATTAAGTAAACGATTATATCTACAGCAAGCTAAAAAACAACATGCTAGAGAGCTAAATTAAACTTTCCATCAGGAAAACTAAGCCATTCACTCTCATAGATATAGGCTTTACCTAAATGCTACAAAAATTACAAGATAAAAAGTTTCGATGAAGTCCAAATAGATTCAAGGAAAGCAGAGCTGAGTCACTATTGCTGGGTACAACCTCCTTTCTGGTACCAGCACTTAATTTCACTTTGGGCAATGCTACAGGAAGGGGTTCAGCCTTATAATTCATGAATTCTCAGGAATCACTTCTCATACAAAGATGAAAGAAAATGTACTTCCCTAGTCTTTCAAAGTGCACCCAAATAAATTTCAAGGAACCCTAATAAGGTCAGAGAGACTAAAACTCACAGGACAGGATATTGGATGCTGGAAGGAGGACAGGCTTTACAGTTAGACCTATCTTCCTTCCAATCCTACCTCCTTCACTGATTAGCTGAGTAAATCACCTTGATTTCACAGCCTCAGTTTTCTCATCTGTAAATTAGGGATAATAATTCTTAATAATGTTATGAATTTTTAAAGTAGTAAACTATTAATATGATAAGCAGATGAACAAAATAGACCCAGAGACATAGAAGTAGGGTTCAGACTGACAAACCTCAGAGGAGGTGGGCATGGGGGAGGGAAGAGGTAAACCAAAGAGCTTATATGCATATATGCATAACCAATGGACATAGACAACAATGCTGGGGGGGGGGCAGGGTTGGGATTGAGAGGAGGGTGTCAATGGGGGAAAAAAGGAGAAACATCTGTAACAAAAATTAATTAATTAATAAAATATATATATAAAGTAGTAAACTATGTAAAAAGCACTTAGACCTATGCCTATAACATGGTTGACACTCAAATGCCTTTACCTGGACCAAAAGATGAAGTCTGGGCAAGATCTATGCTATAGAAATGTGGAGAGAACTGGAAGGGTCAGGAAGGAATTCCTCCACTTACAAGTTTTGGATCCTCAAACAACTATAGTGCCTTCCCATCTTACTATATCTGCTCACCTTTCCTGCTGCTGGGAATGTAACGATAAGGCTATCCATGGGAACACTGACTCCATATTACCACATCCTTGTCTTCTTAAGCCATTCCAACATTTACTCTTTTTGGTACAAACCTTCTCTTATCTGAAAACTCTATACTTTCTACAAGTTACATCTTGGTTCTAAAGTCAACATTAAAAGTGAAAACCTCACATGGTCAAATTTACCTTTGAAAAATCCCATAGGAAGGTATAGCATTGGAATAGTCTCTCAGTAAGTCCAGCATAGGACATTTTCCATCCATTATTGGGACAGATTGCTGATTCTTCAGTTGAGTCTGAGTGAACCAGCCTTGAGTTTGAGATCCATATTATGTCAAAAAAATCACATATATATTCTGATACTTAATTTGTATTCCAGTTATGAGCAAGATGCTCACAATCCCATATGAGGTAAATAGAACTGAGACCAACTCAGGAAAGGGCAGATTCCCATCTCCATGCACACACTGAGTAGAATAATTGGTGGAATAGCCTGCATATTTGTTTATTTATTATACATTTCTTTATTTTTTTGTAAAGCAATATGATTGCATATGCATATGTTAAATATGCTTTAATTAAAAGTAATCATGATACCATGCCACATTTTGTTTTTATGTTACTAAAATGAGGCTGCATTCAATGGTGAACCCACTGGCCAGGCCACATATGAAGGCTGATAACTCTATCCTTCAAGAGAAAAATATCAGAGATACATTTACATTTGAAGGAATTAAGACAAAGCTTTGGTCAGGATGCAAAATCAAGTCACTGTTATGGTTAATCTAGCCCAAGAGTCATATCTATTCTGCCTTTGTTTCTCCTTCTCGGTTTCCCATTTACCTCTCTTCAAACTTATTTTATTTATCTTAGAGAAAGTAATTTAGATCAAGAAAGCATTCCTTTGTTGCAGCACCTAATTTTGATCCACCAACCTTAAATACTTAATCTCTCTAATCCACCTTTAAATCTGTATTTTGTTTTCCTACTGCTCCATTCTACTTGACTCTTCACCTACTCTCTCATTTATTTTTTACATAGAAGAAGGAAAATTTTTTTTCAAGTACAAGTAAAATTTTATTTAGAAAGTCACAGAGGTAGAAATAAGCCATGGAGGAAGTGAGCCAGCTGGACAGTGAGGGCTCAGGAAACAAGTTACAGAGGCAAAAGAAGGGCCCTTAGAGCTTAGGAGAAAGCAATGAGACACACCCAAAGGAAGAATGCCCAGGTGGCTTGAGAGAGAGAGCATGCACCTGAGAAGGAAAATTTTTAACTCAATGACAATAAACATTTATGGGCCACATGCAATTTTTAATATTAACTTTATTTTAAGAATGTCTGTTAAGAATTCTGGCATACTATGTCTAGAATAAACCTAGATACATTGTGCTATAAGATGAAAAAATTACTACTCATTTTCTATAAAAGGAAAAATAAGCTGTTTTTAAATGCTTAAATTTTAATTTAATTTCTATTTTAAATATGAAAGATCTAAATTGTAAAAATGTCATTTTAATACGATAAAAATGCAGAGATAAAGTATCTCTAAAGGTTTGTTGTAAATATTTTACAATACAAAAATAGCCTTCATAGTATTATTAAAATTCTAACTTTAGTCATTAAAGCCACATTTAATCTTCCACAGAGACTCTCCTACTCCTCCAAATATAATTCATTGCTGTCTCCTCTGTATGCCTCTTGCCCCATGTTTATGCTGGATGATGATGTTAGCATGTGCTATCTTGTACAATTTATATACATCTATTTCCTCCACTTGATGGTAAAGCTTGCTTAGATTTATACCACTAGTGCGGATATAGGTTCAGTTCCTTGCAGATAGTAGAAGATCAATAAATATCTGTTGGGCTTAATTTGATTTATTACATTTAAAACTTTAGGACTGATGAGACCCCCTTTGCTTCCTCCACCCCCGGCTGGGCCCTCTCGCCCTTAACTGGCTTGTCTACCATTGCTTTCTATATCCAACGCCTCTTACATACCATCTCACAAGCTCTCAGCCTCACATGTCTTTTGTTTCAACAGCTGCTGCAGTAACCAGCTCTGCATGGGTTTGGAACGAATTCATTCAGTCAGAACTTGACAATGCCTTACTTTAAGGCCATATAACGTGCCTCTCACCAAACCAGCACTTGACCTTATTGGCATTAAGATGTGGGTGGTCTTGCTTAGTGCCCACAAATGCACAGTCTGGAATTTCTGGAGAGTTAAGTCTCAGTAGAGCAAACCTTTAACCAACAGCTGACAAGAAAAATAAATACTTCTCCTTCTGAGACGCAGCGGATGTGCCCTTTCCTAGGACAGTCCCCCGACATGACATCATCTACATTTGTGCTAACTCCTTCAGCAACACACCCTCGGATCAGCTCTTCTTCCTTCCCTACCTCAGTTCCTTCACATTCACTCCCACCTTCCTTAATAAAAACAGTAGCACTAATTCTTACATCAAACTTTGCTTTCTGGGGTACTCTGGCTAAAACACCTGCCTACAGTACCGCCCTTGCTGAAGGGCCATGGCCATGTCTGCACCAGATAACCCTCCCCACTTTTCAGGGGAGGACTGAACAGGGATGAACACCTAACACAAAGGCTTCCAACCCGCTGACTAAGGCAGTCAACAACACTCTAAACCTGGTTTGAAAATATGAGCTGAACAAATTGAATTCCTCTCTAGGGAACTGGGAAATAGAAAAACAAGATGTGAAGCCAGTTAGCAAGCAGATTATGACATAAAGAGAGAAGGTGACAAGACAGCCATGATGGTCTAATTGCTCAGTTCAGTAGGGGAGGGAGGAGGGACTGCTCATTCCTATCTCAGTGTAACCCAGCACCTGGGATAGTGCCTACCACATTGTAGGAGCTTAATATGGTTTCTGCTAAATGAAAAATGACACTTTCCTCGTATTTTCTTCCTTGATTTTTCACTCCTCTGTATCAAGTCATTCCTCGGCAATCACAGACAAGAATCCTCTGGCACTTCTTCAATCACATCAATATGAGAATTTTCCACTCTACTCCATTTAGTTAATAATAAACTACACCTTAAACCTCACCATCTCTCTTAATTGCTTCACCTTTAGAAGCCTCTCTGAAATGCGCCTCCCTGATCACTGCATCTCCTATTCGATAGGCAACAATTTTCTACCTTTTTCATCTCATGGAGCACATAAAGTAATTACTAAAATTCTGCAGCACACCAAATATATATATATATATATATATATATATATATATATATATATATATTATATATATATATATAATATATATATATATATATATATATTTTGCTGATCTGACAAAAAATAGGTATACTTTTTACTGATTTACAAATAGTAGTAGTAGTAGTAATTACCTACCCTTTTTGTTCCAAAGTGACTTTTTAAAAAGTGAGGTGCCTATAGTTGTATATAAGGGTTTCTGGTACCAAGAATTAACCAGTCATATGCAACCTTATTATGAGACATGACCAATAAGATGCAACTCTATTACATGACCTATATATTTATGGTTCAAGACAGGGCATTCACACTGGATGCCTATTGTAATGTTGGCTGTTGTCATTTTTTTAATTTGACAATCTAAGGGAAAAGAGGTCAGTGCCCCTGACTAAATGATCAGGTATTGCATGTTTTAAAAATTCTTGTGGTACTCCGGTTGAAAATTGCTGCTCTATTATCTTGCCAGCTCCCTCCCTTCTGGGCATGCTCTTCTCCTCATCAGCTCTCCTCTATCATAGTCCCTCATTTCCTTTCTGTACTTCCTTGTCTCTCTACCCAGCCAGCATCCCATGGTTAATCATTATAATAAATACTTCTATTTCTGTGTTTAACTAATCCTTTCATAATACATGTACAAGCATAAATGTATCAGTTACATTAACAGACCACATTATCTTCTTCCCCCAATCTTATTCCTGATCTAACCAGCTGTATTCTCTTCCAAGAATGCAGGTGGAAAATGTCACATCTAACTTTAACTGGACCTTCCAAACAAATACAATTATAACTGTTTATCTCTTGTATCCCATGATCAAGTTATCCTTCTGTAGCCTATACCAAGTAACTGGCAGGACCGCAAGTCTTTTCCCCCTTTTTCATGTTTCTCTTAAGAGTCCACAAATGGAGAGTTGGTTCACATATGATTCTTTCCCTTGTCTGATTCTATTATCAATTGATGGCCATTGTGCATCATCACTTGACTATTCTATTTTTTTTCTTGACCTGCTTCTCTCACAAGTATATTACATAACACATGCCTGTACAAGTATGAACCCAATAATGGAAAGAATTCAAGTTCTCTCCCAATGAACTCATGGATACCATTCAAATCAAGGGATGTGTCCCGATGCTGGGCATTCACCTAACTTATCCAAATCTCATCTCTGACACAGCCAAGACTCCTGGTCAAATAATTCAGTGATCATCCCCACTCACTGTGTTACAAACTTTTTATACATTTGTAACCTTAAACATAATTCCACAAGACACATTATCATCTGAGTTTACACATGAGGAAGCTGAGGTCCAAAGGTTGAGTAAATTTCTGTAGGTCACACAATTAATAAGTGGCAGAGTCGGTGTGAAAAACCAAGCATTGCTATCATAAACGAGGCTCTTTCAAGAATACTATAAAGCCCTGGCTGGTTTGGCTCAGTGATTAGAGCGTTGGACCAAAGAGTCGATGGTTCAATTTTAGTCAAAGGCACATACCTCTGCTGCAGTTCGATCCCTGGCCCTGGTTGGGGTTGTGCGGGAGGCAACCAGTCGATGTGTCTCTCTCACATCAATGTTTCTCTGTCTCTCTCTCTCCTTCCCTCTCTCCCTTCCTCTCACTCTATTCGAAAATCAATGGAAAAATATCCTCGGATAAGGATTTTAAAAAAAAGAATACTATAAAGATGTTTAGCAACTTGCATTTATTCTCAATGGCATTAAAATAATATTAAACCTTCAAGATTATTCTTTTGGATTACCAATAGTAGTAACATAATCTGTTTTATTATTACTGGCATTCTGCTTCCTTCTCCCTCCTTCAACTCCTTCTTAGAAGCTACCAATACTTAAGTCTCTCAGAGAATAGCTTTCTTTTCCAGCTCCTAGTTGTCATCTTAATTCAGTCCTTTGGTCCTAATGTCTGATCAATTGAAAAAGGGCTTCTAATCTGGGTTCTCTGATCTCAGTCACCTCCTAACTTAATTTATATTGTTTATAATTGTTATTCTTCTCCAATAATTTTCACCATATCATATTATCTTCTATGAGAAAGAGTTTATTTCACCTTTTAATAAATGTAACATTAAGTCTCTCCCATCCTCATCAATCCATCAATATTAAATTCAGCTTCATCTTTTAGGCTATTTTACTCTCAGGCTCATTCTTAAAGCAAATATGAACTACCAATTTGAAGACTGCCATTTTATCCCATGTGTTCAATAATTCTGTATTCTTAAAACCATTGAAATGACCAAAGAAAAAAAATAAGGGTAAAATATGTATCTATGTTAGAAAATATGGAATGCTTCTCTTAAAAGATGGAAAATTTGACAATTTCTATAAAATATGGTACATGACAGATCAGATTAAGGGAAATAATAAAAACAATTCAAATCCACCAGCAGAAGATTAGAGAAATTAGCCTGTCCAGATAGTTTGAATGACACGATACTAAGGCTAAAATATATATAGTTATTGGATAAACTATAGCTCACAGACATAAAAAATATTCTTCTGGATCCACAAGAAAGTAAGGAAACACTTCAGAAATGCAAAGGCAAAGAGAAAGAGTAAGAGATACACACACAGAGAAAACAAACCATGAGTTAAAACTAGAGAGAAGCCCTGGCTGGTGTGGCTCAGAGGTTAGAGTGTCAGCCTGTAAACCCAAGGGTCATGGGTTTTATTCCCAGTCAAGGGCACATACCTGAGTTTCGAGTTTGTTCCCTGGCCCCATTTGAGGTGCGTGTGGGGGGCAACCAACTAATGTGTCTCTCTCACATGGATGTTTCTCTCTGTCTCTCCCCCCACCCCCCTCCCTTCCACTCTAAGAAAAATCAATGGAAAAAATATCCTCAAGTGAGGATTAGCCAGAATAAATAAATAAATAGATAGATAGGAGATAAAAGTAAGCAAAAAAGGAAAACTCTGGAGTTACTTTGAGGGAATTGCTGTTTTGAGATCAAAACTTTGGCTCTGCCTCAAGATTGGGTGAACAGAATCTAAAATACAACCATTAGGATGAGGACCTAGATGGTGAACAAAATGGACCTAGGTTAGTAACAACCAGGGAACCTAAGAGAACCAAACTCTGTCCTCTCTGGAGGAAAGCATTTTCAATCATAAACCCAAGAATTTACATAAATTTTGAAATGATCATAAAAATCCACTAAACATGGAGACAGGGTACCATGAGTAGGAATCAGCAGACAAATAAAAATGTTTAGTCACTCCCCCTCCAATAACATTAAATTGTGGAATTGCCAGGTATAGAATATAGAATAACTCTAAATAAAGTATTGAAGGAAAGAAATAATAAATTCAAAAACCAAGCAGCCATGATGAAATTATTTTTAAAAGATCAAGCAACTATTTTTTAGGTTGGAAACATAATAATTGAACTTAGAAGGTTTCACAATGAGTAAACTAACAACTTAGGTACAGCTGAACAGAGAATTAAAAAGTTGGAAGATTACCCTAAAGAAATTATACAGAATGAAGAAGAGAAAGGGCAATGCAATATATGAAAAAGAGATAATTAGACATGAAGAATAGAATGAGATCTCATAAATTAATGATAAAAAATGGAGGAGATAAAATATTTAAAGATAAAATTTTAAGAATATTCTAGAATGAATGATTCTGGAAATATATGAGATATATATGTACTCTCCATACCTACACATGTGGTGCAGAACACCACAGCTTAAGAGAAGTCCTAAAAAGTAGTAAGAAGGGATCCCCTGCAAAGAAGTAATAATTAGTCTAAAAGCATACTTTCTCAAAAGTAACAATGAAACCCAAGAGCAAAAGAATAACTTCTTCAAGAAAATGATTGTCAACCTACTATTTTGTACCTAAAAAAATTTCTTCAGGATTAAGAGTAAATTAAACATATTTTTCAAGCATTTTAGATAGAATCTGAGAGAGAAACAGTATACTTTCACAAGAAATGTCAAAAGAATATACTTCTGGAAGGGAAAAAAAAATGATCCCAGAAGGAAGATCTAAGAAGAAGGGTAAGCGGAAATTGGTAAAGTTGTAAGTGAATCTAAATAAACTTCGTCTTGTAAAATAGCAATTAACATATCTAATTGAGGACATTAAAATAATAGAACTTAAAGAGTAATAGCATGGAAGTCAGGAGGTGATTAGAATCATTGTTCCAGTAGCCTTGTATTGTTTAGAAAAGAGAGGGTATGAATGATTGATTAAATTTTAACATTATTAAGTTAACGCACACCCAGTAATATGTTCAGAATATTAAAAGAAGATATGATAGAATATATCATTCCTAATCAAAAAAGGGAGAAAAATGGAATAAGAAAACAGGTGAATTTGAAAGGAAGGAAGGAAGGGAAGGAGGGAGGGAGGCAGGGAGCGAGGGAGGGAGGGAGGGAGAGAGGAAGGAAAGAAAAGGAAAATCATCCTGAATGATTCTGGAAATATGTGCAAAAATAATAATAATATCCATACCTACACATGTGCAGGATACCACAGTTTAAGAGCAAATCTAAAAAGTAATCAGATATGGGGAGGAGGGTGTCTGGGAGGGGGATGAGAAACATCTGTAACAAAAATAATAATAATAAATTAATAAAAATTGAAAAAATAAATATATAAAAAGTAATCAGATAGAAGAGAAGAAAGGAAAGGGGCAAAGAAACAGAAAACACACACACAGATAAACAGAAAGCATAAATTAAGATCATAAAAATAAGTAAATATATGTCACTTGTCCTAATATTCATGTATATAGACGCTAATTGACAGTTAAAAATAGAAACTTTAAGGCTAGATTAAAAAAAAAAACTCAACTGTGTGCTTTACATAAGAGACAAACTTAAAATATAAAGACAAAAAAAATGATTAAAACAAATATCCAGTGAATAACAATCCAAAGAAAGCTGGGAGAGCTACATTAATAATATAAAAGAACTTTAAGTTAAAAAACATTATTAGGAAGAAGTAATATTACCTAAAGATTAAAATTTTAAATTACCAATAAGATTTAACAATTATATATGCAATATGAACCTATTTCAAATTACATAATCCAAAACATTCAAAAACTACAGATTGACAAATCATCATAATAAAAGAATGAAGCATACTGATAATCCAAGCAGAAGAATCTACCAAAATATGAATATGTTGGACTATTAAACTTGATTTAATAAATATATAGAGGGAAACAGAGAAAGGGAAAGATATTCCATATTTCCTCTCAAGTACACATGGTACATTTACCAAAATTTATTAATCCATAAATCAAGAAGGGAGACTCATTATACATTATATATGTGTGTGAACATATATTCTACATTATACATGTAGAATATATGGAGAATATATACAGTCTATGTGTGTGTATGTTTGTATATATGTGTAAATATATGCGTATGTATACATAAATACATATATATACATACACACCATGTTCTCTAGCCACAGTGCAATTAAATCAGAAATCATTATATAAGTAAATGAACTTTTAACATCGTATGAGGCCTATCTAACGCATACAAGAGTAAATGGGGTACTATAGGAGTGCTTTAGTTATCTTAAATAATTATTCAACTCATAGTCAATCTTATCATCTATATACCTACTCCCATCTGAATTTTCCTAAAACAAATTCATCCATAAATATTTGTCAGTAACTCTGTTAAAGGACTCTTTTTATATAACCACAATATTGGTACATGTTTCTTAAAGTACATAAAATTTCCTCAAATATCCAGTGTTCAAATTTTCCTGATTATCTCACATGTTTTGTTAAGTTTGTTCATGTCAGGATCCAAATAAGGATCATACATTGTATTTGATGGATATGCCTTTTAAGTCCAAGATACATTTTTTTTTTCTGTTTATCATCAGATAGAGTGGGAGGGAGAGAGGGGGAGAGAGAGAGAGAGAGAGAAACACCGACGTGAGAGGGACACATCAACTGGTTGCCTCCCTCCCGCACAATCCGACCAAGCCAGGGACAAACCGCAACTGAGGTACGCGTCCTTGACTGGAATTGAACCTGTGACTCATTGGTCCATGAGCCGTCACTCTAACCACTGAGCCAAACCGGCCAGGGCCCAAGTAGATATATTATTAAGGTCCAATATGATTGATATTTTAAAACAACACTTCCATATAGCTCATGGTCACAAAAGAAATGATAATGAAACATTTAAAATAATTATAACTGAACAAAGTGCAAACTATCAAAATAGCTAAAACTTTGAAATGCAATTAAAGCAATAATTTAAGAAAAATTCACACTTCAGTTCTTATATTAGAAGCAGAAATGGTGAAAAATAATGATTTAAACATCCAACTTAAGAATTCGGGGGAAATGGGGATTTTGGGGGGAGATGGTATAATATAAACAAAGAAAACAGAAGGAGGAAATAAAGAAAACATTATTGAAAACTGAAATATAAGATAGAATCAATATGATGGAATAAAGATAGCCCCAATTTTTGGACACTCATCCCATTGAGAGGAGGGGTCTCTTTCCCTTCCTCTTGAATCTTTGTTCTGTGGCTGCGCTGACCAAGAGTATGGCAGAAGTGATGCTCTGCCAGTTCTGTGTCTAGCCTTTAAGAGGAATTGCAATTTCTACTTCCTGTCTCTTGGCACATTCTTAGAGTTCTGAGCAACAACGTTAAGAAGTCTTAATACTGTATTGGAGAAGCCACGTGGAGAGGCCCTGTGCTGAATGAATAGAGGGAGAAGCCTATCTAAGCTTAGCCCTGTATTTTCCTAGCCAAGGCATCAGGCGTGTGCGTGAAGCTACCTTGGACTCTCCAGACCAGACCAACTACCAACTGAGCACCAGCACATAAACCCGGTCATTACTGCATGAAGCAAAAGAATGACCCAAGCAAACGACCTGAATTCCTGACCCACAAAATCATGAAATAATGAAATGGCGGTTGTTTTAAAACCAACATGTTGTGAGAGTAGTTTATTACCCAGTAAAATATAATGAGATGAACACAGCAAATAAGCAATAAACAAAGGCAATAAACAAAGCTAAAAGGTAGTTCTTTGAAAAGACTAATAAAATTTCTCTATAATTTCTAGTGCTGTTTTTGCCAAGGGCAGGTTGGGGGTGGGGAGAGGAATAGAACCAAGAGCAAGCATATTAGGAGGTGCATCTGGATTAAAGACATCAGGCAGGAACAGGACAATGGGATGCAGTAGAAAGTACTCGGCTGAGGTATGGATTCTTCCATCAATTAACTTTGAAAAACTTATTTAAATCAATCAGACTTCAGTTTGATTTAAAAAAACAAAACAAAAAACACCTAAAGCTCCTTCTATAGGTATGATCCTTTGATGTGATTTTTCAGTTTATGTTTAGTCTCTGCTATTAAGAGGGGTTGTACTTAAATGATGGAATTTAGGGCAAGGAAAAAAGTAGCATTCAGAAGGTAACCAATACTGCTTGTTCTCTTTGCTTAAGCTGGAAAAAAAAAAAAGTAGAGACTAACCTGTTTTGCTTTGTTTTTTTTACAAAATTTCACAATATATAGTCAGGACTTTTTCACATCAATAAAGTCCATAAATATCTGTTGAATTTAATTCATATAAGCACACAAAAAGATTTTTCCCAGTATAAAAGAAGTATCACATTAGCTAGTTTGATAGATGTAATGCCTGCAGTGGAAGAACTAATTTTCATTCTCAGGTACTCTGTGAAACACTGTATACTAAATTCTGGTATTTGAAAGATTCTGAGGCTCGTACACACAACTTGTGTTGCAATAGAATGAGGAGCGAGGGTTTATCCAAAAAATGGCTACTACTACCTTGTTCCACATTTTCAACAGTAACTTAACGATTTTCCCAAGACTTCTGTCTTTCTGTGGGTTTTTTTCTAACATGGAATTTAGTCAATGAAGTTTTGTGGCATGTTAAATTTTTGCTGATATCTTGGAATGATTTTGAAGCATATGGATGGAGGGCGTGGAAAGTGCCGCAGTTCTATCAAAATGTTCTAGTTTGTTACCTTAGATAAAATAAAAATCTATCTTATGTTTTTACCTTAGTTTCTGGTGAGAAGGTTTATTAGTTTAATGCCTTTTTTTAAACTCTAAAATATTTGTATCTTAATTCTGAAATTTGGTGTATAATAAAAACGCTAGACCAATTGACATAATTATAGGCTACAATGGAAAGATTGGGCCATTCAAAAAAAAAAAAGATATTATTAGAATTTTTTTAAATTTAATTTTAAATTAGCAAAGCCATTTCAGATATTTGCTTTGTAATGAGCATAAACATTTTCATGGCAAAATTAAGAAACATTTATAATTTAATGTACACATATAAACATGAGAACCATCATAACCATTAATAGATTAATCTTTCACCTTACTCTGAACATTAAAAAATCTTTAAATAGATATAGCTATAGTAGATGACATATTTATGTAAGAGTTCTCTTAAAATTAAGATTAGGACTTCAATCTTATTTTTTACACATTACCATTTCAGAAAATAAAAATAAAAACCCTAGCTAGATGCTTTTTTATTTGAAAGTGTCTTCTTTATCTTTGTGAGCTAGCTAGATAGCTACTATAAGGCGTTAGTAATTCCTTTCTTTCCAAGTTATTTTTAGGGTGCTTTAGCTTTATTAGGATGTCCACCAAATGCTAAAACATTAAATATTGAGTTTTCTCTTCTATGTCTACCTATAGATAGGAATTTTCTTGCTTCAAGCTTCAGTGCACACATGTAAACACAATCACTCAAACAAGGCAACAAGTGAGAAGCAAGGATAAAATAAAAACTCAGACATTCTGACTCACAATCCAGCATTCAACCCTCTATAACTTGCTGTTTTTCTTTGTCCTCTTTGCTGTGAACCAAGATACTTGTTCTTTAGCAGGGTGTTTCTGCTGCAAAGCCAGTTGCTACTGCATTATGCAATGAAGTCAGAAGCCTGAGCTTGTGACATCAATATAGGTTGCTATGGTAACTCCTTTCATAAGTATTACAGGTTCATTGTAGGCTCAAAAGAGGACTTTAGCAAAGTAGCAAAATAGCTGGCATTATTCAGCCTAAATTACAACAATAATTGCTGCAAAAATATTTACTATGTGCTATAATAAATACAGATTTTTATATTTGTTTATGTCATTTTTGAAAGTCATTTTTAAATATATTTGGGATTTTTTAGTGAAAATTATCCAATAGAGATAGAATTGCCACCGACTGTATGTAACAGATCCACATGATCCAGGCAGAAGAGTCTCATTGTAACAGCTAACCATTCCAAGCATTGTGTCATTCCAGAAGTCAAGTGCTGTTACACATTGTCTGTTATGAATAAACTCATAACAGTACAATTTCAATACAGTTTTCCTATTACTGGAATTATAAAAAGATTGCACAGACAAAGTTGCACATATGAAAGAAATTTTAGATAAATTTTCCCAGCAAATGTACCCATTTTGAACAAAACAATAGTAAAGATCACCTTTTTATTGCACATATTTATTTCCCTAGAATATTTTGCCAATGCCTCCATTTAAATGGTTAAATCCACCTCCCTGTGTAGGAGATATTTAGATTCTTCACCATCAAATATCTTAAACCTTAATCTGAAAAACACAGCTAAATAATTACAAAGCCTGAATTCCTTTCTTCCATAGCTTAAAAAAAAAAATCTTACACTATGGTCAACAAGAGAATCTTAGTTCAATTCTGCAGGCATTTGAGCTAGATATTGGGGTTACAGTGCATTGGACATTAGATAGAAGATACATAAGACATAACCCCTTCCACAAAAAGCCCACATAGGTAATAACAGTAACAATAATAATACATGGTAGTTACTGAGTACCTGCCATGTGCCAGACACCATGCCAGGCACTTGACATGTGTTATTTCATTTAATCCTCACAATTATACAGTAAGGGAGACAAGTAGTATTATCGCCATTTTAAAGGTCAGAAAGCTTGCCTAAAGTCACACAGGTAATTAGAAACACAACTGACATTTGAACTTAAACTGAGTCCGAATATTGATGATGTTTTAACAGGAATTAAAGATAATTTCTTATTACTGTGGTAAAAACTGAAAACTGCATCATAATCCTCCTGAGCAAGGATTCCTTGACATAGAATTCATTGAAGCAGAAAGCAGATGATGGTCTTCAGGTTGACTTCACAAACACTTTGATGATTGACTTTTCTGTTTTTGTAACACTCAGCAGTTCAAAAAGTGTTTGCCTGAAGACATTTTTACTCCCTGAGAACCAAAAATATTGGTTCTATAACTTTTCTTAGACAGTTGCATTGATATCCTAATATGCTCCAAGCTACTATACTGTTTTCAAATCAGATAACTATATTAATAGTTTAATGTGTACAGTATGTTGCAGTTTACAAATCATACTAAACATTCATCCCTTCAGCATTTAATTGTTGAGCCACTATGACGAGTCAGGCTTTGTGCTAAATGTTGAATGAGAAGTTACAGCAAAAAAATGAAATGGTCCTCAATTTAAAGGAGTAGATAGTCTATAAATGGGAGACAGGCATTAATCAAATAACAGCATCAATAAATGTAAAAATGAAACTGTCAGACAGTAGAAAATAAGAAAGGTTGAAAATAGATAATCTAAGCATTCAACCTTAAATTAGATAAAGAGAACAGAAGAAACACAAAGAAAGTTAAGGAAGAAAATAATACAAAGAAAAAGGAAAACCTAAGGAAATGTAATGCAACATATGATAGGAATATCAACAAAGCCAAGCTGGTTCTTTGAAAAGATAAAATTGACAGACCTCTGGCAAGATTGATCAAGAAAACAGAGGCAATGCAAAAGTAAACAATATTTGAAATGACGAAGGGAACACAATTAGAGATATAGCTGAGAATTAAAAGGATATAAGATATAATGATCCTTATGTCAATACATTTGCAAACATAGATAAAAGAGACAAACAAAATTGATCAAGTAGAAACAGAAACTTAGATAGACCTAGAAGCACTAAAGAAATTGAATTGGAAATATAAAATCTCCCCAGATAAAAAGCATCGGGCATAGATGTGTTACAAGTAAAACCACCAAAATTTAAGAATAGATCATTCCAATCTTACAAACTCGCCTAAATAATTGAAAAAAGAGGGAACTATCTCAATAAAATATTTTATGAGTTTAGTGCAGTTTGATTAAAACAAAAAACTAAATAAGAGCAGTATGAGAAAAGAAAAAATTTAAAAATATATATCTCCTGTGAACAACAATACAAAAATCCTAAACAAAGTATAAAACCCAGCAATGTAATTAATGCTATATACCTCCTCTTCTTCCAAGCTCAACCATGACAGTATTTTTGAGTCTATTCTTTTCCACTTCTTACTTTACATTTCAGTAAGGGTAGATCCTAACATTTAGGATCTACTCTCTTACATCAAACTGTGGTGTTCCCGTGAGCATACCTTCGTTTCATACTTCTGTGCCTTGCTTAATAATGGTCCAACTACCTAGACATGCGTTCTTCATTTCTTTAACTAGGTAACTCTTCCTTATCTTTTAAAAATCACATCTTCCCTCTCTCCTTCTGGTCAGAATTTTTTCTTATGATTTACCATATACTATAAAGTATTTTAATGGGGGTCTTTCCCACAGAGGACCATATGGTCACAGGTCTTGTCTTTTTTCTCTATTAACTCTCAGCTATTTAATAATACGTCCTGGCACATAGTAGGTGTCTGTAAAGGAGCAAAATCTTCTAAATAAACTTCATTCATGAAATTTATGTTTCTACCACATAGTAAGTCTGATGAGCTATAGTAGAATGACCTTCCTTCATTTATCACCTAGAGTTATAACATCCACATTCTTATATTTTCTTTGATTTTCATATGTAAAATATCTGTCATTTCTCATGGACATCTTTATGTGTCCTATCAGCTTTCTTTTTATAATTTTAGCTTTTTTCCCCAGCTTTTTGAGATATAACATTATGCAGGTTTAAGGTATACAAAGTGAAGATTTGATACATGTGTATATTGTGAAATGTTTACCATAATAAGGTGAGTTAACATATCCACCTCACACAGTTACCTTTTGTTAATGGTAAGAACATTTAGGATCTACTCTCTTACAACTTTCAAGCATGCAGTACAGCATTGGTAACTATAGTCACCACACTATACACGATATCCCCAGAACTTATTCATCTTATAACTGGAAGTTTGTACCCTTTGACTCACATTTCCTCATTTTCCTTACCCTTAAACTCCTGATAACCACCAATCTACTCTCTGTGCCTAAGAGTTTGGATTTTTGTAGATTCCATATATAAATGAGATGGTATAGTATATGTTTTTGTCTGGCTTATTTCACTTACCATAATGCCTTCAAGCATCATCCATGTGGTTTAAATGGCTGGATTTCCTTTGTTTTATGGCTAATACTGCCCCACTGTATTTATGTGCATCACATTTTCTTTATCCATTCATTGATCAATACACACTTAGATTGTTTCTACATCTTGGTTATTGTGAATAACGTTGCAGTGAACATGGGGTACAGGTATCTCCTTGAGCTAGTGATTTCATTTTCTTTAGATATATACCTAAAAGTAGTACCACTGTTTCATCTAGTGGATCTATTTTTAATTTTTTGAGGAACTTACATACTGTTTTCTACAGTGGACTGTACTCATGTATATGTCTACTAACAGTGCACAGGGTTCCCTTTTCTCCCCTTCTTGCCAACAATTTTTATATCTTGTCTTTTTATAATAGCCATTCTTACAGGTATGAAGTGATCTCTCATTGTGGATTTTTTCTTTTAAATCCTCATTCGAGGATATTTTTCCATTTATCTTCAGATAGAGTGGGAGGGAGAGAGAGAGAGAAACATCAATGTGAGAGAGACACATCAATTGGTTGCCTTCCACATGAACTCAACCAGGGCTGGGGACCTAACTGCAACTGAGGTATGTGCCTTTGACCAGAACTGAACCCTCAACCCTTTGGTCCATGGGCCAACACTTTAACCGCTGAGCCAAACCAGCCAGGGTTCATTGTGGATTATTTCAAACAGACTTAATTCACTTTATTTATGTGGTGGCCACAGCTGGAGCCTAGGTCCTCTGCACAGAAATTCCTGCCTGAGTCTTTACAAGATAGTCAGTGAATTCCTGACAGGGAGACTTGGTGAATGCCATTCTTTCCAGAGATGGGAGGTGAGATAGAAGTAGATCTTGGAGGTGGCATTAAAATTAGCCCTGGCAAAGTTGCCCAGGGTGGTAGTGCAACCCCTGGCAGAGGTGTAGCAGTCATTAATACAGGGCATCAGCAGCGGTTTCTTGGGTACAGGGGCTAAGACGAGGCCAGTGCTCCTGGGGGCGGGAATGAGACACACCAGCACAGAAGTACAGCAGCTGGTCACCTTGGAAGAAATGGTTTGGGGCTTGCTGATCTTGTTCTCCCAGGAGCCTCGCCACACTGAGACAGTAGAGAGCTTGGATAGGATGATGGTCCCATGACAACAGTGGCTACCTCCTTGGAGCACTTAACACCCAGACTGACATGTCCATTGTCATCCCCAATGGTCACAGATGCCTTTTCCAGGTCCTCTGGCCTGTGAGGTTCTGCTGTGGTACTGGCGTAATCTTCAAAACCTAGTCCTTGAGGGATGTCCCCAGGAAAAAGTCAATGATCTCAGACTCCCTGATGGGCAAAGAGAAAGACAGATCTTCCATAGGGACTTGATCTTCATGTCTTTTACCAGGAGATCCAGCTTGGTGATGAGAATCCACTTCTTGTCCACTTGGCCTTGTCTCTGCCAGCTCTATGGCCTGTGCCTGGGCCAGACCTCAGCTGCAACTTCTGCCCGGATGCTGCTGCCTAATCCTCAGAAACCCCCTCAGCTTCCCATTCCAGGGTTCTTTCATGGTTCCACACACATTTTAGGACACTTTGTTCTATTTGTATGAAGAATGCCATTGGAATTTTGATAAAGATTGCGTACCATCTGTAGATTGCTTTGAGTAGTATGGATTTTAATAATATTAATTCTTCCAGTCCATGAGCATGGAATATCTTTGTATTTCTTTGTCTTCTTCAATTTCTTTCATCAATGTCTTATCGTTTTCATTGTACAGATTTTTCACATTCTTGGTTAAATTTATTCTTAGAATTTTATTCTTTTTGATGCAATTGTAAATCGAATTGTTTTCTTAATTTCTCTTTCTTATAGTTTGTTATTTGTCTACAGAACTGTAACAAATTTTGTACATTGATTTTGTATCCTGCAAATTGTACTGAATTCACTGGTTAGTTCTAACAGTTCTTTGGTGGAGTCTTTAGACTCTAAAGTGGTTCTCAACCTGTGGGTCTCAACCCCTTTGGGGGTCAAACAACCCTTTCACAGGGGTCGCCTAAGACATAACAGTAGCAAAATTACAGTTATGAAGTAGCAATGAAAATAATTTTATGGTTGGGGGTCACCACAACATGAGGAACTGTATTAAACGGTCACGGAATTAGGAAGGTTGAGAACCACTGCTAGAGTCTTCTAATTCTGATACAATGTCATCTGCAAATAGTAAGTTTTACTTCTTCCTTTCCAAATTGGATGTTTGTTTTTTTTTGCTTGCCTAATTTCTCTGGATGGGACTTCCAACACTGTATTGAATAGAAATGGTGAGAGTGGGCATCCTTGTCTTGTTACTTGTCTTAGAGAAAAATATTTCAGTTTCTCAACATTGAGTCTGATGTTAGCTGTGGGCTTATCATATATGGCCTTTATTTTGTTGAGGTATGTTCTCTCTATACTCATGTTGTTGAGAGTTTTTATCATAAATAGATGATGTAAGGCAAAGGGAGAGCATGAAGATAGCGCCTGCCCTCTGGGTCTGTGGAGAAGATTGCAGCTGGCCCTTAGATGTGTGTTTAATTAGAAGCCTGTACCTCAGGTCAATACTTTAAGATAATCACACTGATCATGGAGTATAATTGTTTTAATGTATTGTTGAATTCAGTTTGCTAGTATTTTAATTAAGCAGAATGTGATCTCATAATCAATTTATTATAGTTAACACTTTCAGAGATTACATCTTCTCATCTGAGTCAAGGAACATACTTAGTATAAATTACCCAGAAATTTGTTTTCTTTCAGTTTTCTGTTAATTTATATAATCTCAGTTTATTACCCAATGCAAATCCCAACCTCGTTCTCTCCACAGATTCATCCAGAAGGCTAAAATCATCCAGGAGGTCTGCTGTCTGAGAGGAGAATGAAGGGGAAGGACCAGAGAAAGGCACATGGTTATAGCATAGTAGAGGCTTTTGGTTTTGTATTAGCAAAATAAACATCAGTAGTACTGCTATAGGTTGAATTCTGTTATATCAAAAGAGAGATACTCATTTCTGGTACCTCAGAATATAACCTTGTTTGGAAATATGGTTTTTACAGAGATCATCAAGTTAAAATAAGGTCATTAAGTGGTCCCTAATCCTACATAACTGGTGTCCTTATAACAAGGGGGAAATCTCGAGACAGAGACAGACATGCACTGAATGAAGACTATATGAAGCGATGCAAAGAAATACCATGTAAAGATGAAGGCAGACATTCAGATGATGCATCTATAAGGTAAGAAATGTCAAATATTGCCAGCAAATCACCAGAACCTAGGAGAGAAACCTGGGACAGTTTTCCATAACAGCCCTCAAAAGTAACCGATCAGTCCCATTTTCCCAACACCATTTATTGAATAGACTGTCTTTACCCCATTGTATGTTCTTGCCTCCTTTGTCAAATATTAATTTACCATAAAGGCATGGGTTCATTTCTGAGCTCTCTATCCTGTTCTATTGATCTATATATGTCTGTTTTTATGCCAGTATCATGCTGTTTTGATTACTATGGCCTTGTAGTATAGTTTGATATCAGGTAGCATGATTCCTATAACTTTGTTCTTCTTTCTTGATATTGTTGTGGGTAATTCAATTTAAAAAAAAAAAAGAACCAATCCTACTGTCACCATGCCTTAATCTTGAGCATCTAACCCCCAGAACAATGAGAAAATAAATTCCTGTTGTATAAGCTACCCAGTGTGTGTACTTCATTACAGCAGCCCTGGGAAACTAATGTATGTATCTGAAAGAAATCTTAGAACAAAGCTAAGCCTCTTGCTAATGAGTAAGGCAATGCCCAACACTCTTTCGTGGGTACCATGTCAATAAAGCTAGTTCATAATGAAAATAGCTAGATGAAACTTCCACTTGTGATTTTATAGCCTCACAGGGAATATTTGCAAATAATTTTACATAGATTTACATCTTGTGTTTTCTAATATGCTGCCATCATTTGTTAAAAGGTTAATAATTCTTCTGGAGAGAATGATTTTCTTTCTGCGAGAAACATAACACCTGATTTAAAAGTGATCCTTTGAATTTTGTTATTCTGGGCTTCTAACACACATCTAGATACTCAGAATGGATTACCTACCCATCAGTTCACAGGTTAAATTTACATGAAAATATTCTCAAATATCAAGAAAGTGTTTTATTTTAACAACAATCAATAATTCATCTAATGGCTACTTTTAAGGGGTTTGATGGGAAGGATCCTTATTTGGGGTTTTGATGGTAAGAGATCCTTATTTGGGGTTCTGTAAAGAAGACAAAAATGTGGTATGAATCAGAGTTTGGATCTATATGAATAACCACATTAATAAAGAATATGCAGAAATAAAAATTTAAATATTTACTATGTTCTTGAGTAAACTGAGAATTTGAATAAAATGTACTAATGTTGAATACAACTTTCCCCTTTAGAGAAAAAGTCATAAGCAAATGTATGCCTCTGGACTTACCATTTTCAGAGTGGTGGTATTTGAGGGACATTCTGAGCCAGCAGAATGGTCACTCTTGTGCACCCCCAGGAGGAAAAAAACATGGCTTTTAGCAGAATCAATGAGTCATTCATTTATCCTGTTCTTGAACCTGATATGCTTTCTTTCCTCCCTTCCTTCTTCGTCCTTTTTTTCCTTTTTGGTATAAATATGTTTTTCTGTTAAAGTAAGGCATGTTGGGAGTTGTAAATGAGCCATATTTTTTTGTCCACAGAACTATCATAACGGAGGCATCCTGTTTCTAATTTCTTCAATTCTAAGTATGAATTTAGCAGCATAACATATTGACTGGACACTGGTTTTGGAACCAAGTAGCCCTTGTTTTAAACTGGCTAGTACTCTTATTAGCTGTACACCACTTTAGAAGTAGTACTTAGTCATTCTGTGTTTTCTCATCTGTAAATGAAAAATGATAATTGATCCTCAATCATGTGGTCTAAGAACAACAACACAACAACGAAAAGATGGGACTTTTGCTGAGTTTGAATCTGTGTGAATCTGGTGAACATTGCTCGTGACTCACTGAGAACCTACCTCATGCAACTCAAGTACTGCCAGAGGCTCTTTCAGTGAATGAGCCTAACAGGCAGCCCATTGGTGGAGGCAGGCAGAGGCAGATCTTGGGGTACCTTGGGCATTTTGCTGACCTGGACCAAGACTTGGTGTTGGAGCAAGCAAAGCTTGGTGTGTAGCTTGGCCCTTCCCATCCAGGCCCAGTAGAGGCAACTACAAACTGTTGATCACTTTGTAGCTCCAGACACATTGTCCAGGACCAGTCACAGGCAGATCAAACACTGACCTGCACTGCAGTCCCTCCCAAAAGGCCCCAGGTCCAACACACCCAGTGACAGACTTCAGACGGCATCAGAGCAAGATACAATTAGGTCCACGAGTGGCAGATCTCAACAAGCACCAGACCCTGCTGAGACAAATTCCACTTCCTACGGTCAGCACCCACACAGGAGCTCTTACATTGTGATCACGCATTCTGAGGGTTGATTGATGGCACACACATGGATGGACCACCACAATCAAGACTCAACTATAAAAGGAGGGCTCACAGAACACACAGAAGGGACATCGTTTGTGCCCAGGATATTAGGGAGATTATGCCATTGAGATCCACAGCACATCTACTACATAAGGCCACTGTACCAAGACTGGGGGACATAGCAGCTCTACCTAATACACAGAAACAAACACAGAGAGGCAGCCAAAATTGGGAGACAAAGAAACATGCCCCAAATGAAATAACAAGAAATCAAAGGATAAGCTGTCCTTTATGATCAGTGAAAAACTACCAAAAAAGTAAGAAATTAGTCATAAATTACATTGACTTACTAGTGACACAAATCCACACATGACTATTTTCCCAATAAAACTTAGACTTCACATCACTTATGTCTCCTGTGCTTCATTCTTTGTCTTCTCAAGCCAGAATTTACAACTTTAGTTTTTTTCCTAGTAAACCATCTTCTAGTAAACATCACGACATGTAGAACATTTTATGTGGTACTATTTTCTTTTAAAAGTGTAAAGATACAAGTCCAAGCTATTACAAGGATAACTAAAAGACATAGTTAAACAATGTGAGTTTTAAGATAAGCTCATATAGTTTATGTATAAACATATAATGTTATTTATTATAATAACATAGGTTTTCTATACACTCAGGAAGTTGACTCTTACCTCCTTGTAAAACTTAGAAATATAACTCTGAATTTAAGTATTTTGTGAAACCCATGCTTTGGGGGGCTTGAGATAAAAAGCAATAGTAGAGACAGGTAGTTGAGCTCCCCCTATTATATAGTATTTGGGAAGCTGCTAGTGTATGATCATTTGTCCCATTCATCTCTTCTCTGCACACTCTATGCCACATGCCATAAATCTCCCTGTGTTCTCAGGCCTTGAATATCTAGAATCTGGTATGAGCATAATATAAGCATAACTTAAAATGTATGTTCTTCTCAAGGTCCTAAAACACCTAGTGACAATGACCTTTGACTTAGAAGGGGCAGGAGAAAATATAAATGAAAGGATAGAAACTTCGAAATTTTGCCATTTCTTAAGAGCTCAGAGCCATTAAGTTCAAAGCCAACTCATCTACTCCCAATGTCTCCATGTGCATACCACCCTGAGTCAACTTCAACCTACATTTGGAGGATATGGGTCATTATTCTGTTCAGTGGGGATATCCCCTTTTCCCTTCTTGGTAAAGTATAAAATGATGTGGTAACGTGGTGACCGGCTCAGTGCCCCTGCCTTGTTCGCTGGTAAGAAAAGGCTTTCCCTGGTGACTGGTAAAGGGAATTTGTGTCCAGATGGAAACTCTAACTTGTAAATTACTTCCAACCAAAATTCTATGCTGCCAAAATTCCTACAGAGTGTGGGTTCTGAGAGAAATGGAAAAAGCAAATGCAGCCAATTTATGTAACTTATAATGCTTCAAAATATTTGATAATTCACAAGTCTTACAAAATTTTATGCATCTGAAAATTTGGGGTCTATCATTGATTGTGTGTGTGTGTGTGTTGAGTTGGGTTGCCTTTTTATGCAACTAAAAGTCCATTACAAAGGGAAGTTGAGTTATTTTGTGGTGCTCAAACTCTCTTAACCATAGTACGTGTAAACTACTATTGTATATCTTATCAAATGACATATGGACTTAAATTGAGATAACATTTTTAAGCTGCTGAGTCTTTTTTAAATTAAATGTAACAACAAGGTTAAATGTATTGAAGATACTAGGTCCCCATGGAGCCAGGAGACAATGTCGTATAGAAGACAGCATAGCTATTTATAGCTTGCCTCACCTCCAGTTAATTCTGGAAACTGGCTTGATTTCATTGCCATTCCAGAGAGTCTGGACTGGGTCTGGTCTCAGGTATCTTGTTTTATTCCACAGAGACCTGAAAATATGACTTTATCTCTGCACATCTTCGATCTCTATAGAGGTGAGATTATTTTATAGTCAAATCTAAGAAATGTGTTCCCTGGGGGCAAACCAAGCAATCCATTTAACACCTTAAATTTCCCAGAACAACAGCCTTAACCCCAAATTAACCCTTACATACAAAGTGATCCAAATCTGGTTTCTGAATACAAGTCCTTTAAGAGACTCATCCAAGGGAAGTTCAGAAGTCCACGCTACTATGAACTACTCAAAATCCTTCGTTCCTCTACTTGCACCATCCCTGGTCCAAATCCCACTTCTACGCTGATTCTGGATGGGCCTACTGAGTGCAGGATTGGGAATAGAGGCTCAGAAATAGTCTTCTAACATTTTTTTTTTTTTTGCAACTTTAGATCAAAGTTCCATTACCCCAACTGTGATATTTTGTTCAGTTCCCAACCAAGTTAATTTTATTCAGTTCACTGACGTATGCCTTTGCAGTTTTTATTAAACTTTTTTCTATTATTAAATACAATAGCAAAAAAACAAACAAACAACCAAAAAACTACACATCTGCTGATTCTACAGGTGAAGTGATTCTCTACTTTTTCCTTCTCATGCCCCATGCTTGATTCTGGAGGATCTGTGAAATCACCGACGTCTTTCAGTTTAAACCCTTTAAACTTGCAAAATTATTTTTCTTCTGACACATTGTTTTTTATGTCATGCTATTTTCAGCAAAGTGGTGTGAGGAATGAATAAGCAATTATAGAAATGAGCAAGCCCCCCCCAAAAAAAAGAAAAGAAAAAGAAAAGAAATGAGCAAGCTCTCTCCAAAAAGGGGGAAATAAAAAATATTGAGGAGTAGGATCTTTTTTTAAGCTCCAAGCTAAAGCAGACTGGAAACTGCTTGTCCCACGGTGAAAGAATGCTAAGTAAACTGGAGTTTCCTTTTTTGAAAAAAAAAAAAAAAATGTCAAGTGGATTAAGTTTATTTTAAAAAGGAGACTGAGAGTCCTTGTGTTTTCACCTAAAGAAATGTGCCACCTGTCGGGTTCTGGACAGGTATGAGATCATTCATTAGCTAGAAGGTAGTATAATGGTGATGGTCCATGGTCCATAGCTGTCAGGCTAGGAGGAGAGGAAGAAATGAATAATTCTTTCTAATATTTAGTAGTGAATACTATTCTATTTATTCTTTCCCCAAAATGACCCCTTGCCACTTTTCCCATTCACCCCCTATTTCCTTACATAAATCCTGGTTACTGTAATTTTACTTATTATAAATATATTCCAGAGAAGATCTAGCTTTTAGGAATTCAATGATCTCTCTGCCCCTTGGTGTCTATAAAATTTTAGACTAGTAAAAATTCGGTAAATTAATAAATGATAGAGTTAAATCAGAAGCAAGACAACACCTTGAGAGAGAGTGAAGGGACTTTAAGATTTGGCAGTTCTCAGCCTTAGAAGAGATTCTAAAAGGGAGTAAATTTTGAAAGCCTCTATAAGAAGAGAAATTTTTCCAAATATTGTATATATATAGTTGTTCTTGTATCACCCCAGAATTTAAGGTGTCTAGTCTTGAACTCATGAAAAAGTAAATAGATAGGTGTTCTCTTAGTCAACAGTCATTAAATGTTTACTGAGTACCTACTATATTCTAGGAACTTTTCTAGGCACCGGGGATGCATTGGAAATAAGTCAGTGTCCCTAACCTCAATATAGGTTCTTACATTCTGAAGAAGAGAGGGAATAAACATGTAAATAGACAAAGAAGATTGTTTCTGGAAATAATAAGTGCTATAAAGAATATAAAATAAAACAAGTGTAATGGGGGTTCTACACTAGTTACATGGTCTAGAAAGGTCTCTGATGAAATGGCATTTGAAATGAGGCCTGTTGAAGTCATATATATATATATATATATATATACACATACACACACACACACACACACACACACATACACTTTCATTTATAAATATAGTTCTAAGATTGGCTTTCCCACAGGGTAATTTAAACTAGATAGTTCTGGATATGATCCTTACCTCCACATCTCTCTCCAAATATTCTTCTTTTTCTTTTTCTGTCTCTCCCTCCCTTCTGTCCTTCAATCCAACCTTCCGCTCTGTCTACCTGTCTGTTTATGGGTCACCCTCCCTTTTCTTCTTTATCCCCTTCCCATCTTCCCTTATTTGTTCCATTTTGTTCTCTTTCTACATCTCCCACTCAGATCTGTTGCTTTCTCTCTGCAATGTTTGTCTTGACATCTTAAAAATATACTTGCCTGGTCCACTGGTTCCACACGGGTCTTTGTTCCGACAATTTTCCTATTTTTCTCTCTGTCTCAAAGCAACCTGAAGCAAAACTCTTTGAATTGTTTGTAGAATTTAAAAAATATACTCTTATATTTGCTTTTCTAAAGTGGTTATATCACTCTTCACTTTGGTCTTTGAGTTCTCTTTCTGTGGTCCTTACTAGGAAAAAAAATTAAAAATCAAGGTGTGCCCTGTCATACCAAGCAAGTAATAGGTAAATATTTGGAATTTTTTTATTATTTTAATTCTCCTGAATGCATGTGAACTTTAAAACACAATGCTGTTGTTTACATTTGAAGGGTGCATATGCTCCAGTTAGAGGTAAATCTTGACTCTGATCTTTATTTCAGAATTTATATGTAACAGAAATGAACTGTCTCCATTTTATGCTTCTAATTGCAATCTCATTTATGTGTTTCAATAATATTCTCTATAATAACAGTATGCAATTATCCATACTTATTATTAAAGTCATCTTAATAGAGTTAATATTATTAAAACCGGGAAAGCTTAATGTATCTAAAATGAGACACACTGAAATATTCATTTTTAGCAGCAGCTTTATAAAGAACATACTTTTCCTTAGAAAGGAACTCTGTACAAAATTATTTTTATAACTTTTATTCTAATAAAATTGAAGTACATTTTACAAATTAATATATAAAGTAACACATTCTAATGGGTTATTTCTAAATTTAGTTACAATTTTCTTCAATGAAACTATAAATTTAAAATGATCCACAAAAGTCAAGAAATGACTAAAATAAGACTGGGTAAGAATGACAAACACTAATGGCATAAACATTTAAACAATGTCAAGTGGGACTCACTGGAAAGGTATTTCACCCCATTTCATTCTCATTTCAGAAATATGATAACTTCTTGCCCATTTTTCTAGTAAAACATACAGTAATAAGAGACATCCTCAAACTGATGACACTTCTCCAGCTTTAGGAGATTCTACTACTGCTGACCTTATTCTTGGGCCAGTAACTCTTCCTTGATATGCTCACCTAGAGTGTTCCATCTTGCTGACGGCTTTGGCCTGGTAGAGCTTATATTTTGACCTCAGAGCCCGAGAAGAATTTTTTTTTCTCAAGAAGCAATGCACCTTTGCCTTCCGAATTTAAGGTCCATATTCCAGAAGGCAAATTATTGAAAAGAGGAAATTCTAGGTGAGAGGGGACCATAAGTGAGACAGGAGCACCAGTGGATCTTTGGGAAGAGACAGAAATCTAGGGCATCATCCACTGGGTATTTATTTTATTCCACACCAAAACGTCAAGGGACACTTTTAGGACAAACTGAGGGGTTCAGCAGAAAATAACATTTTCACCATGTTCTCAAGACAAAAACCTACTAAGTCCTTTCCTCTTCACTCTTCTGGCATAACTTCTTTGTGCCTCTATTTCTTTAGCTCAAAAATGGGAATAATAGGACCAAGCTCACAGGGTTGTTGTTATTGAATTAGTTAATTCAATGCATTAAAGCACTTAGAATCATACCTAAAGCATATTGATTATCCAGTTAATGATATTTATTGTCCTTGTTGCTGCTGCTGCTGCTGCTGCTGCTGTTATGGTAGTTAATAGCAAGTCTTAAATGCAGTTATGGCTACTTATGTAATTGCAGGACTTAATAGCATTTGTGAATCTGAAAACTATCAGCAACCTAGATGCTAAAAACATTGAAGTTTACCATCTTTTTCCTTGGGTCATTGTAAGACACATTTCATAACTAGGCACATCTTCATCCATTTCTAACTACCTTGAAAAAAATAAAAGACTAAGTCCAGTTTTATTCAATAAAGAGGGTGTCCCAAAAAATGTATACACAACTGTGAATAAGTAAAAAGCCAGTGTTTATTAAAATACATTTCATTTTCAAGATGTAATAGAATCTACAGACACCTTATATACATTTTTTGGGATACCCTGTATTTTGGGCAATTATACTTGAAAATGCTTTAAAATTAGAGAAGATGAATTCAGGTTATGCTCCTAGTCTTCTGGGGAAAAAACAACATGAGAGACAATTATCATCTCTGGAAGAGTAATTTAGAAACCATGGAATATACCATGTAGAACAGATTAAGGACAACTTTACCCATTTTGGTAAACTGTTTGCAAAACAGCTGATAATATTCTTCTCTGCCCCATGAGGAATCCCCTCCCATGATGACGCCAGGTCTGGCTAGGTGACTTGCTTGGGCCAATGGAATAATAGCAGATGTGATGCAAGCAGCAGAGTGACAGGTTCTCCAAAAAAAAGAGCCAATAGGTTTTTACATTATAACAAACTATATTAATATATAATATATATTAATATTATAGTATTACATATAACAGAATACAATATTAATATCTAATATATAGGTACATATTTATAATTTATATAACATTATATATACTAAATAATATTACGTATAATTTAATAACATCTATATATGCTGAGAGAGAAAGGGAGAGGGAAAGAGCGGTTTAGTACAAGGAACTAACTCACATAATTATGCAAGCTAAGAAGTTTGGTTAGCATTGGGCAAGCTTGAGTCAGGTCAAATAAAGGCAAGCCTTTCCAGTTAGGTCTTCCAGGGAACAATCTAATAGGTCAAATGATATCAATCCTTTGGGAATGAAGCTTTGAAACAGTTCCAGGTCTGATCTGTTCCTTCAGCAGTTCTTCTTGAATAAATGCTTCCTGGGTTGCTACAAGCCTTTGGTTAATTTCCAGAGTTCTGAAAAAGTTGATTTGGACTATTTTCCCAGTTTTTGTTTTTTTTTTTATGGAGGGATACGTTTTGGATGCCATTTTCACTGTACATCACTGTTCGTAGTAAGTTAACCTTACCAAAATTGAACAAATTTGGTACTGTCAGTTCATCAGTACTGACCAGTACATTTATGACAACTCAATCTTGCATACTGACAGAGGAAAAGTATACTAAAAGCAATAAATAAAATAATAAAGTAAAATAAAATAAATAAATAAAAATATCCTAAAGCAAATCGGGCATTTCAGCATTTAAACTATGAAATATGACTGCAGGGAATGACCTAGAAATATCTTCTGCAAATATGAACAACAGTGAAATATAAGCACACAAGTACTTGGGTGGCTACTTAAGAGAAGCACTATTCAATGGCAGCTCCAAGACCTAAAAGAGTAAATCACAATTTTGTAAACGAGGACAATCAATTAGAAGATGCAGCAAATACATTTACTTTTCAAGTAAATTTATTTGAAAAGTTAACTATCATCTGCCCTGGCCAGGTGGGTCAGTTGGTTGGAGTGTTGTCCCGTGCACCAAAAGGTTGTGGGTTCGGTTCCTGATCAGGGCACATACTTAGGTTTCGAGTTCAATCCCAGTCAAGGTGAGTACAGGAGGCAACTGGTCAATGTGTCTCTCTCGCATTGATGTTTCTCTGCTTCCTCTCTCTCTAAAATCAATAAAAACATATCCTTGGGTGAGGATTAAACAAGAGTTAACTTATCAAAATAAAAGTAAATGCAATTATCAGAAACAGGCTACATAAAAGTGTTAAACTCACTTTGTACTTAAACTCTCATCAAGGATGATTGATGATAAAAGAAGAAACATTTTTTTGTGTATGACTGTACTTTTATTTGCTGACATTACAAAAAACCAAATCTCTACTACACAACAAATGAGTTCATAATGGAAAAACACCGAAGCATCAAAATCTGACTGTATACTGTGCTAAAACAAAAACAAACTCAGAAAATGTTTTATGTGAAAACAAAGTCAATTTGCTAATTTTCGTATTTTGCATTTTCTGTCATCTATCAAGTCGTTTCATTTTTAAATTCAATCTTCTCTGACTGAAATGAAGTTTTTGTAAATCATATATTTCATATTTGTCCTCACAGCAATCGATAAAGTAGATAAAATAAATAGAACTGTTCTGGGAGACACAGACTCCTAAATTAAATGATAAAGTATGTCTTAGAATGACATGGGCTAAGTGCTCTTTCAGTCGGATCATTCAGTATCTAAAAGGCCACTTTAATTTGGTACCTTTTGGGGAACAGACAACAAAGACACTTAGTTAATGATTGTGCATCATTATAGAGGGCAATTTAGAACTGTGTACAAAGCCAAGCCTTTCCTACAAAGTCATCACAACCCCTAGATTATACTTAGAGGACTACCATCATTCTTTAAATTGCACCACATGGTTTTAAAAAGCTATTGTCCCCTCTAAGCATTTGGCTACATCCTGGGGATAGTGGGTTAATCCTTAATCTCTCACTTATATGACTTCTTATCGCAATTACAGCAATTTCTACACAAATGAACATTTTATTGTGTACTATCAGTTTTATGTATTTTAACCTTGTCTTTTCATTTAGATAATATGCTCCCAGAGTTCTTAAATTTGCGTATCACCCTCTCCTCTTCCCTTCTCTCCCCTTTTATTCATTGAATCCTCCTCTTTTTCCATTTCATTCCAGCCCTTTGCTGGGCAGCAAATGTCTTAACTCTTATCTCTATTATAGAAACTCATTCAAATGATTTTGAAACCATAAAGCTTTCCCTATTAATTGAAAGAAAAAGTTTAATGTTACACTTATTCTGTCCTGTCTAAATATAATTTTGAGACTTCCTTCTATCTTATTTTTCACCTTAGAGAACTCACTGTCCAGTCTTATATCTGCAGAGGGTTGTCTGCTTTACTGTTTCCATTCCTTATTATCTAATCATTGAAATATGGGCGTCATCCCAAGTGTTTCTCTGAAACAATTCACATTTTACAAACTTTATCTTACTGGAAGTTTCTCTAGTACTTGAAATAGTTGACCACTCTTGCCTTATATATAAAACATTCTTTCCTTGGCTTCCTTAATGCTAGACTTGGTTTGCCTTCTGCTTTCCTGGACCATGCTTCTCAGCCCCCTCCTCAGATCCATCTCATGGTCCTATTCCTCTAATGCTGGTTTTCTTCACAGATCTCCTATTGGCTCTCCTCCCTTCACTGTCTACACTCTTCAATGGTGATTTCATCCAATTCTTTGGCTACAATTGCTAGTTCTAAATTTATGATTCCCAAATAATCTTCAGCCAAGAATTTGCTCTAGAGCTTCACATCTTCATATCCAACTGCCTTCTGAATATCTCCATCTGTATGTCCAACAGGATCCAAAATGTAATTTGTCTGAAATTGAACTCATTATTCCTATAATTTCTGTTTCTCCTCTTGTATTCTATATCCCAGTGACTGCAGTAGCAGACATAGATGGATGTCCACTCAAAATCCATCCTTGCTCTTTCTCTTTCCTAATAAAACCCCAATTTTGTTCAGATTTACACCATGAGACCCCTGAGCTCCAGCCCTCGTGTGTCCTGGGTGGTTCACAGTCCTTTCCAACAATAATGGTAGAATCATTTCCCTTGCCAGTAAATAGATTGGCATGGACATGTGATAAAATTCCGAGACATGAGTTGAAGTTTGCTGGGGTACTTCTAAGACAGATCCCTCACTTCTTTTTCTTTTTTCCTTTATTGATTTTAGAGAGAGAGGAATGAAGAGGGAGAGAGAGATAGAAACATCAGTGAGAGAGAACATCAATTGGCCGCCTCCTGCATGCCCCTCACTGGGGATCAGGCCCACAACCTGGGCATCGAGCCTGCAACCTGGGCATGTGTCCTGACCGGAAATTGAACCGGAGACCTCTTAGTGCATGGGTCGACACTCAACCACTGAGCTACACCGGCTGGACCAGATCCCTCACTCTTAATAAAAGACACCGAAAGAACTTCTTCCTTTGTTGCCCTTAAATGTTGTTGGCCTTGGTTTGACACCTTAAACTGTTGCATGCATCTGGTGTGTACAATAGGAGCTTGCCTGAGAACAAAGACAAGATACAATAGAAGACAGAATCAAAAGAATGGCAGAGAAACATAGAGTTCCATTCCTCAGGCTGCCCTTCCCATCAATAATGGTTCAAATCAGTGGTGCATCAGAATTTCTTGAAAGGCTTCTAAAATAGATATTGCCCCACCTTAACCCCAGAGGTTTTAAGTAGTCCTAGAATGGGGCCCAAAAATGTGCAGCCTGATGATGCTAGTACTGCTTGTCTAAGGAAAGCACTTTGAGAATTACTGATGTAAATCATTGACCCAGGGTTTCCTACCATTTGCAGCTAAAAGCATATTAATAGGTAAAGCCTATGCACTACATTGTTAAAACCAGAATTTTTTGTCTCCTTTTAAACTGCCTTCTTTTCTCCATATATACAATCTTGTGAAATGTTACTCATTCTACCTTCTAAATATTTCTCACATTTGTATGCTTTTTTCATAGTGAATATCACTTCCTGGTGCAAACCACCATCATCTCTCCCTTGGATTATTGCAACAACTCACCTGGCCTTCTATTCCCCCTCTCTCCCTTCTAGCAGTTTGCATTGCCATCAGGGGAAGCCTTCAAAAATGTGAATTAGGAAAAAAAATGTCATTTTTTTGCTTAAAACTTCCCAGGAGCTCCCCAGGACTGCTAGAATGTAGTACAAAATCTGTTCTTCAAACAACAGTCCGTTTTCCCGCAAACTGCGGACTCATTCCTTGTAACTCTCCATCTTGCATTTGCCTACTCCAGCCTTCCGGAAAGTCTCCTAGTTCCTTGAGATCACTGTGCTCCCTGTTCCTCTGTACCTGCTCATACACTCTTCAGTTCTGCCCCACCCTTGCTCTTCTCCTTTGCTTGGACTATACTTACTTATCTCAAAATAAAGTTTTTGTTTAGGTATTCCTTTCTCAGAATTCGTGCCTATCTCCCAAGTGTAGGTTTGAGACACCTCCTGTGAGCTTTCAGAACTCTTTACTTTTGTAACTACCTCTCCTCTTGTCTATACATTTTGGAAGATCAGAGACCATGTCTACCTCATTCACTTGGTGAATTCCTGACACAGTGCTTAGGACACATGTCATTATTATTATTGTCATCTTCATCATCTCATTGTCCTCTTCCTCAGACACTGGTCTTGCATATTTAACCTTTTAACCACATTATTTTGCTTATCAGGAAAATGAGGTTCAGAGAGATCAAGTAATTAATCCAAGGAGTAACCTAGTCATGACAAAATCAGTAATCTCGATTCCTCCTTGTGATAATAGTGTAACAGCACCTGATTTTCCTCTAGAAAACCACCCCCTTGCCACCCATTCCTCACCTTCCCTTGTGTAAGGTTTTACTTCTTATATTACCACCCCCTCCCCAAAATGCCATGACCACACATTCACTGGACTATGGAAACAGCCTTGATTGTAGTTTGCCAGAGAGGTACAAAGCCTGTCTCTGGTCCCATTCCCAGGTCACCCAGGCATCTCTTCACCATTCCCTGAGGAGTGACTACTCAGTGATCCTTTTCACGACACAGGCAAGAGTGGCATACATTAGAGAGAGAAGAACTATGCTTTCTAAGTGTTTAAGTAAGTATGCCCCAACCCAAATTCAGAAAACACTAGGTTTTAAGAGTAAAAATACATGTATGTGTACTGTTTAAGTTTTATAAATTAATAAAGCAAATGGAAAAACAAACAGAAACAATGATTCTGAAATTAAAAATTAGAAATGCCCCCCAGCTAGTGTGGCTCAATAGATCGAGTGTTGTCCCATGGACTGAGAGGTCCTTGTTTGATTCCTGGTCATGGCACATGCCCAGGTTGCAGGCTCGATGCTCAGGTTGTGGGCTCAATCCCCAGTAGGGAGTGTGCAGGAGGCAGCCAATCAATGTTTCTCTCTCACATCGATGTTTCTCTCTCTCTCTCTCCCTCCTTTTCTCTCTAAATAATCAATAAAAATATGTTTTTTGTTTTTTTATCCTCACCCGAGGATATTTTTACATTTATCTACAGATACAGTGGGAGGGAGAGAGGGAGGAAGAGAGAGAGAGAGAAGCATCGATGTGATAGAGACATATCGACTGGTTGCCATCCACACCACCCCAAATGGGGCCGGGGATGAACCGCAACCGAGGTACGTGCCCTTGGCTGGAATCGAACCCGGGACTCTTTGGTCCACAGGCCGACGCTCTAACCGCTGAGCCAAACCGGCCAGGGCAAAAACATGTTTTTAAAAAATTAGAAATGCAGTTGTTCATGAACTACAAAGCCCATCTCCAGGCCACTCCTCCACTCCAGACCCTTGGACGTTCCTCTGCTTGGTACTAGTAGCTATCCTGCCTGTCTCCTTGGCACATGGGCAAGTCTGTGAGCTCTTGAGTACAGGGCTATTTTTCATCCCTGGTACTTGGCGCCAAGAACTGAGAACAGTTCCTGACATAACACAGGTGCTCAAAAAGAAAGAGAGAGAGAGAGAGCAGTTGTACATATAATTCAATAAAGAAAATATACAGGGTGAGGCAAGAGTAGGTTCACAGTTGTCTGTATGGAAATCAATACAATAATTAATAAACAATAACACACGAATAAACTCTGTGTTTCCCATACTCATGACTGTAAACCTACTTTTGCCCAGCCTTGTATATTTTCATCAAAGATTTTTCCCTCTGCCCTGGCCGGTTTGGCTCAGCGGTTAGAGTGTCGGCCTGCGGTACAGAGAGACCCGGGTTCGGTTCCCGCTGGGGGCGTGTACCTCGGTTGCAGTTTGTCCCCGGCCCTGGTTGGTCATGCGGGTGGCAGCCACTCAATGTGTCCCTTTCACGTCGATGTTTCTCTCTCTCTCTCTCTTCCTCCCACTCTATCTGAACAAAAAATGAAAAAATGTCCTCAGGTGAGGATAAAAAAAAAAAAAAAAAAGATTTTTCCCTCTTAGCAAGAGAGTTTAAAAAGGAATTTGGTTGAGTATTTTAAAATTGAGCTTTAATTTGTCTGACCAGCATTTCAGACTTGGGGAAAGTTAAGTTGTGCTCTGTTCTATCATCTCCAATTCTCTGAGGCAGACAGATTTACATAAGCTGTCACCCTGACCCATACGCCATCCACATTTCACTTTGCTGCCAAGTATAGCCCCTCGTACCCTGGAGTGGCACTCCCTTAGGCCTCAGTCAAATGTCTTCACTCTGGGGCAGCTTATATTCAGCCTCTCATTTTATACACAGTCAGGCAACTTAACACCGTTCAGTACTTTCTAGTGACAAGGCCCCACGCTCCCTCATACAATGGAGCAGAGGAAAGGGGCAAGGTGAAGGACAGAGCCCAGGGTCTGTCAGCCATCCCTCACTTCCATTCCTGGTCCAGGCAGTGGCTGCCCAAGAGCATCAGTGCACAGATGCCTGGCAGCCTCCTGGAGCAATCTATTCTTGAGACTGATGAATTTTTTCTAGTCAGCACTGTGGTACTGTAATGAGTAGACTCAGAGCCTCAGAATGAAAGCTTCCTGAGAAAAGAACATCCTGAAGATTGTTTGAACTCTATTACTGAAATTCTTTTTAATACATGATGACTCAACCCTGTTTGTTCACTGCAAACATAAACAGGGCTGATTTTTTTTAAGGGTGTGCCTGGTTAAACATATTGTATACACCCTCTATATTAAGATTAACACCTGGTGAGAAGCTGTAATTTATTTTGTATAGAGTGTTTAGTGTTCACATAGAATAGAAATTGAGAAAGAGGTAGTCAAATAAGTATGACACATAGTCAGATCATAAATGTCCTATAAACTGAATTTTTGCTATAAGGGACATTATTGGAACAATTGGCAAAACTCGAATGGGGTCTGAAGATTAGAGGTCAGTAATGTGTCATCATTGTTAATGTGCTTATTTTGATGGCTGCATTGTGGTTGTATTAGACACCAACAATATGCAAAGCACTGTGAGCTACAGAAAAAAAAGTACAAGAATTACCCCAGGTTGCTTTCAGTGTAACAGGAAAGCTATCAGCTGCATATAAAAGAGGATGAAAAGCACAAAGCACAATGTCCCAAGGACCAAACACCAGACAAGAATCTATAGTTCTCAATATTGTCTCCACCTGTGACATTGACCCTAACACTCACTCTTGAAGATTTATGAAGGTTTATACCCAAGTCACTGTGAGCAGGATGCAATTTCATTCTTTTCTCCTTATTGTATGAACAGTGCAAAGAACAGCAGTAGCAGTATTCTAATATTACTTTTGAATTTGTCCTAGTTTTATTTTAAAATGTAAATGATTCATCATCTTCGGAACACCATCTCTCTGTAATTCATCTGAAAAACAGTTCATTGTATCTCTCAGTGTAACTCAAATTGATACATTTTGAGAAGGGTTAATTTTTAAGTAGAGCAACAGGTACCATCACCACCCCTCCCACTGTCCCCCCTGGAGTATTTCCTGCCTACTTTACCTCTAAAAGCAACAACATAAACTTTACCTTGTGCAGCAATTTGGGAATTCTAATGCCTACAGCTTTCTTGGTAGTTCTTTCCATATGTATCAACAACATTGTAATAATAGATTTTGGTCAGTCCTCAAATTCAACATTTATTCCTCCACAATTATAGAGTGAGCTAAAAGGTGAAAGGAACACAGTTCCTCAAGATGCTTATAGTTTAGTGAAGGGAGATAAACATGGGAAAACTCTGAAATACATACATACCAAACATGCAAATCCTCTTCCCCTTCCTCCCACTACAACATTCAGAATTTCCCATCTCACCTCTCTCCACTGGCTTGTAACAGGATCTCATTCTCCCTTGGCAACCCCACTCCACAAACATCAGAAATGCCATTTCTCATGTTAGGAAAATCAACATATCAAGGGTCAGGTAGATGCACTCTTTGCGATTGGCAGGTTTGCTTACTTCTCTATTTCCACATATATAAATCTGGGATAAGCAAACCTACCCCTTAGGTTGGAGACTGGATTAAATGTGATCATGCACATGAAAGCACCTACACTTAAAGGATTCCCCTCTGCTTTCTTCTCTGCTTTTCTCAGGGTGGGCTCATCCAGGTCTAGGAATGCAGTGGACAAATAGAAAGAATCTGATGATGATGACAGGAAAAGGAAGTGCCATGGCTCTGGGCACTCCTAACCCCAGCTGACCTTTTCATCTTTCTCTCTCAGGGAACAGAGAAAAGCTGCTCTGCTTTCTGATCTGTGTCTGCCCTCCAAGCATCAGAAGTAGAGAGGAATCAGGCCACTTGTTTGAGTCCTTTTCCGTTCCTTCAGTGCCACAAAGAGCAGGCTCACTCAAATTGGTTTGATATTGATCTTCTTTCTGGAGACATACATATTTCTGAATTGGCACCTTCCCAGAATCCACATTCCTTACCCCAGCACCCTCCAGTGCTGGACTCCAAGCTGCTGTAATCCAGTGCAAAAGGAGATTCTTCTTCATTTCCTGTCAAGCAACCCAAAGACCCTAGACACCCCCCTAACACCCAGCAATCTGCCTGTTCCAGCCCCAGCTGCAGCTCTGTTCAGGACAGGTGGATGGGCTGGATGTTCAGACTGGTTAGGAACAAGATAGTACAACTATACCATATCTTTGCAAATTCATCTGAAAACTCTCAGTAATTCTTAATTCTTGAATCTCCTTTTCCTCTTCTATCCACTTCCACTACACACAAGAACTACTCCTATGACTTTCCCAAACTATTGTACTCCCTGAGCCCTTCTCATTCTTCTTCTCATATCACAAAAGTGAAATAAATCCTCCTTAGAGAATGACATAAAAGAAAAGGAGGGAGAAAAAAAGAGGGGAAGGGAGGAGGAGAGACAGAGGAAGAGAATATGAAACCAGGAAGAATGTGAAAGTTGGGAAGACTCAGGAGATATCAAATTTTGATTAGTTGCAAGTGTAACTCTCCCTCTCTTTTGGGTTTTGCTAGCAGCCCAGATCTCCACATAAGGATATACTAGTTCTCCACTCTGGAGAAATGCCTTGCTCCCAATGGGTAACAGCAGAAAATAGTGCATAAATATTCTCAAGTCATTTTCAATGAAACATGTTGAGAAGGAACTGATCAAAGACTTATCTTTGTCTTCTTCAGAAGTTTCTGGATGTCACTTCAGGTACTCCTGAGAGAAGTTTTTATGTAGGGATTTTTGCTTGTTTTGTTTCTTTGCCAGATTTCTTTAGTCCAGCAGAATTTGTCTTCAGCAATTTTTAAGCATTGACTCTAATATTTTGTACTATTTTAAGATACTTACAGAGTTTGGTTTGTTAGTTTAGGAAAGAAAATCTAGTGCACTACTGTGCTTTAGTGATACATTCCACAAAGCTTATCAAATTTTATTGTATTTATCCTTTTTTTTCCTTAGAAGAAATGTAAGGAATTAAAACAAAATAAAGGACCAGTCTATATAACACAATTTCAGGAACTCCAAACTTGGATCCCAGGTATGTGTGTTCCAATCCTCACTCTATGAATAATTTGGGGGCACACTGACCACTCTTCCTCATGAGGTTGTCATAAGGAGCATATTAGATGACATATGATAAAAGTAGATTGATAAAATATAATATGCAATATAAAAATAAGGTGTTATATTTAAAGAAGTAACTAAAAGAAGATAAACACAAAGCCAATTGAAAAGAACCCAAGAGACTACTTTTTGCTTAGAATTACCTATTTTCTCTAAATACTTCAGAAGACTTTTAGTATGGGGAAGAGTCTCTGAAATTTAAATGCTTCTTTTAAAAATATAAAAGCTTCCTCTTCTACCATATGATATTTAGATTACATTCTGATAAGATAGACCACAGCTTTTTGAAAGGGATATGAAGTAATCTGAGATCTGCACAATAGACTCTTACCCCAAACCACCCTGTACAGAACAGCTTCTTACAACACTATTTTCAGGGATGAGCAATCTCCAAGGAAGAATAAATTAAACATTTTTCAAAGTATATTATTTGTATGTTCTGATTGTTTTTTAAAGTAGACATTATAATACTCTCTAATTCTTCATCATAAGCACTGAAAAATGAACCCATAAATGTCTTTTTTCTAGACAAAATATAAAATTGAGACTAAAACTCTATACTGATTGTAGGACTAATTCGTCTAATGACACTATAAATTCTTGAATTTTCTTCCCATCTCCCTACAAAGTGTTATAAACCAAGAAGATTTTTCAACTTGAATAGCATTATAAATTTAGGGGATGTGGTAGAGACAAATGACAAATCTGCATTTAAATAATATATAGACACAAGGTCTGTTTGCAATTTGTTTAAGTGGATGGGTTGAACGCTGTGAGGCCAGGAAGGAAACACAGTAAGCAATGTCATTGTGATTCATTCAGTTACAACCAGAAACTAGAGAAGTCAGAAGGTTTTGGCCAGAAAGGTATAGTCAGAAAGGACCCATAGGAAGGCTTTCCCAAGCTTTGCAAATGCTGGTAGAAAAAGAAAAAAGTAGAAAAATCAGCTAAGTTAAAATGATCAAAGATGCTGGGTCTGAGAGACAAGAATATGAAAGAGAATGAGATAGCTCCCCTGTGAGAAAAGAGGAAGAAAATGGAGGAAAACCAAAGATGGATAGTCCATTCCAAAGAGAAATTCCCAGAACCAAAGACAATGATCCTACCTACTGTATGGTCCATAGTGGGACCAAACCTTCTTAGCATATCTTTGAATTTTCAAGGGCGAACTTCTCATGACCCTTTATCTCCAGTCCCTGTATCTATGCATGCTGGGTTTATTTCACCCATGTCAACCTAAACTGGAACCTTCAGTATCAAGTATCATCATTCATTTTCATAAAAATAACACTCTCCCTTGGCCTTTCTGAGTTAGTAGAAATCTACTGATCTTAATCATCAGGGATGACTGATAGAAAAATGAAGAGGTAGAAATCCACATCACATTACATGCTGCCTTTTACTGATCTCTTCCTACCTTCCTATCTTCTCCTTTTGAGGAGCAAAACAAAATGCATTCTCCTGTCCCACCCGGAGCAACTTACCAATGACTCTGAAACCTTTGTACCAACAATAATTAAGCCTCTGGATGTTGGAGGAAGACGAGGAAAGTTGCAGAGGCCTACTTTCTACCAACAATTGTCAATGCTTTCTTCCATAAACAGTAGAATGGTGTGAATAACAAGTTTTCACTTCACTACATATATCAAATGATTTTTATGGATCTTATACAGTCACTAAGATCTTATTTTCAAAGAATATTTATGAATAGAAAATGCTTATACTTAAATGATAAGTGGGACATCAGGTTATGTATGTAATATAATAATTTATATAAAAGACAAATATATTTATATTCTTAAAAATCATCAGAAAAATACACTAAAATATTAAAGTATCTTTGAATAGTGAGATTATGGGTGATTATAACTTTATCCTTTGTAGTCTTTTATAACTATTTTATCATGTAGAGAAATTGTTTTTTAAATAAGAAAGAAAAACTTAACCTTTTAAAGATGTCTTAGGACCATACTCAGTAAAATTGTTTTTATATTAAGCGATATCTGGTTAGTTTGAGTTACAGAAATCAGTTGAGGGCATTTTGAATGTCCTTTGAAATGTGAAATACATACTTCATTTGTCCTTGAAACCCAAGCAATATGATTCTTTGAGACACTATGAATTTGATTTCTCCTTGGGGAACTCAATCCTTTTCTGAATTGAAGTAACAGCCTTATGAAATTAATTCATAAGGCTAAAGCAAATAGAAAAAGAGAAATAAATTATTAAAAATATGAACTAGAGATACGGTGGTATATATTTTTAAATTTCTTTCTTTCAATACAAAGTTTTATTATGAAGGGTTTAACCAAGTTACTTAGTTTGGGGACTTGGCTACAATCTTCTGAAGTTAGGTATCAAACAGCTACCTTTTTAAAAAGTTGCTTTTTAAATGCATGCTGTATTATGATGGTCTTATATTTATAGTTCTTAATTTCCTTAAATGATTTCAAACGTATTAACTGTGCAAAACATAACCACAATTTCTCTTCCTATCTCTGAAGTGGAGATCCAACATAATCTGCCTAAATCCCCTGCTAGTGTGTAAGTGACTAATTAGGTATTGTTAATGTTTAAAGTAAACATATTTAGGACATAATACTACCACTGATTCACTTAGTCACATATCCAACAATTATGTGTGTGTGTGTGTGTGTGTGTGTGTGTGTGTGTGTGTGTGTGTGTCTAATATATGCCAGGCACTGTGTTAGGCTTTGACATAATTAGACTAATAAGAAAAGTCCTTGGTCTTAAGCACTTCATATTCTATGGGAGACACTGGTAGGAAACCAAAGCTACATAATTAGTTGCTTTTTGCCTTGAGCCCTTAATTACAATTAATGCTTACTTTTCACCTCTGAAAAAATAGTTACTGCTTTGAAGTAATCTCCTTTCTCTTCCTTTTTCTTTCTTTTTTTTTCTTTCTTTCTTTCCTTCTTTCTTTCTTTCTTTCTTTCCTGCAATGTGCAGTATTGTAGCCACTTGTCATATGTGGTTATTGAGCACATGAAATGTGGCTAACCCAAATTGAGATGTATGGTAAGTATAAAATACACAATTCATTTTGAAGACTTGGTATAAAAAATACAAACTATCTCATTGATAATTTTTATATTCATTATGTGTTGAAATGATAATATTTGTATATAGTGGGTTGAATAAAATGTTATTAAAACTAATTTCACCTGCATTTTTACTTATTGTAATAAAGTCAGTTTAAAAAAATGTTCCATCATGTATGTGGCTTACATTATACTCTAGCACATGTGCATTTCACTAAATGCACTGAGTTTGTTATTCTGAGGGGAAAAATAGAGAAGCCTACCACTTCTCAAAGCATATTTGTACAAAACATAATGACATGCGCTTTAGTTTTAGCAGTCAATCATGAAGGCCAGCGCGTGTGAACAAGTACACACAGTTTAGCAAACAACAAAAAAAAAAAGAATTGTCTATGAGCACCAACAGTTTTTATGTCTATTGTAATGATTATTAAATACAGCAGAACCAGTAATGTATCTCTATCTTCTGTCTTTGGGGGTGGGGTAGAAAAGAAGTTCTTTTCTACCTTGGTCATGTGTTTCACATTATTGAAAACAAGTGCTTCATTTACTTATAAAACAAGTTTACATAAGGGCTGTATAAGGAGATCTATTCTTACAGAATGTATAATGTACACTTCCTAATAGGATTATTAGATATTTCAAGTACAAATTCTATATGCATCTAGATGTGTCCTTATACCAGAGAAGAGCCTCTTATTATACACCCAATGACCATAAAACAACAAGAACAAAATAGTACTTGTATTTTCTCCTTGAGTTGAATAAATCAAATTTCTTCTCTATTTGCTGTAACTCAGAGTTAGTATTTGCAGTTGCTAGAATTTTTAAAAGACTCATAGTTTATTAAAAAGACATCCTTCACAAAATGATTAGAATGATGTCTTTTTATTAAATATATTCTTTAATTTTTATAGAAGAAACAGGCAAAATTTTAAATTTATGTTTAGTTAAAAAAATACTTTATAAGGCTTGTATTGTGGTTTTCTCAATAATACAGCTTATTGTGTCTATTTATAATGTATACCACAATATAAAATATCCACATAACTTTCAGAATGATCATTTTTATAGTGACAACTATAATAAAGATGCTTCTCAAATTATTTTGAACATAAGAAAGTTTGAGCAAAACATCACTAAATATATACAAAATTCACACATTATGTCTCACCTTAAACTGCTCCAAAATAAACCATAACAGCACACACTATAATAAATAACCATGCCTCCAATGTATAAAAGATACATTGAAAAGAAAAAATATATATGCATACCTTTTTGTCTCATGGAATCACTGTTGTTAATATTAGATCTCAATAAATAAATTGGTCTTTATTTTTGTTTTTGTTTTTTTAACAGATCCTCTCATCTTTATCTCTTGAGAAGTCCAAAACTTCTAAATTTTTACTGTGCATCTATTATGGGCCAAACACTATGTTAGGCCCTCTGGATATGAGGACGAGCAAAATATGATCCTTGCCCTCACAGAACTTAGAAACAGAAGGGGAATTACGCATTTCACAAATAATCTCACAAATAAAAACATAGCTACACACCATGAGGAGTGCAATGAAAGAGAACACAGATTTTATAAAGTTCGGGGGTTAACTTAGGTTAGTGAAGTTAAGGAAGCCACGCTGAGGTTGTGACTAGCGTTGACTGGAAGAAGAGAAGGGTTAAGCAGGTGAAGCATCAGAGGAGGAGCATCCTAGGCAGAGGAAACAGTTATATGCAAAGGCCTGAAAAGCAGAAGAACTCCGTGAGCTGGGTAGCAGAAGGCTCCTGAACTAGGGGGATAACAGGAGAGGACCCTGGCAAGATTGGCAGAGGTCAGATCATGCCTTGTCTTATGTGCTTACAATCAGCACCATTTGGATGCAGTTTTAAGATTAGAGAGTAATAATGTTAATTTCCTGGTTTGGATGTTTGTATTTAGGTTGCATGAAAGAATGGCCCTGTTTTTAAGAAATACACACTAAAATATTCAGGGTCAATGAGGCATCATATGGGCAACTTCCATTCAAATAGTTCAGGGAAGAAAAGTTCTTTGTGTGGCACTTGCAGTAAGCTTGAAATTGTTTCAAATAAGAAAAAAAGAAACAAAATTGGATAATAAAAGTTCCTTTCTCATAATCCTCTATCAGGTTTCTATTCCATATTTGTCTCTCTCTTCTCTCTCGAGACAAAAATGGAATAGAATACTATTCTCTTCCATTGAATACTATTCTATTCTAATATAATACTATTCTATTATACTATGAATAATATAATATAAAGTATTCAAGGAAATATAGTTTGTGGGACATTTATTCTTCCTTATTAGATACAGATTCTTGTAGTATGTTTCCCATCTAGCCAGAAATGAGGTATTAGGAAGCAGTTGTTTTTAATCCACAGCCCTCAGACTGTGCTACAGACAGAATGTACTGTGTGGGCAGGTGATTTGGGACAGAGAAAGGGAAAAACAGGTTCTGTTTGACCTACCTGTACAGCACCTCTCTTTGGCTCTTAAAAGTTCAGTTGTCCCCCAGTTTCTAGGTAAATAGAGTCACTATCAGGAATGCCCCTAACACTTGAAGAGAAAATGGAGGAATATATACCAAATGTGGGAATATTTTAAATTATAAATCAAGCTAATAAAATATTTTATCCATCTTATCTTGACAATATACCTTCCTTGCCATTTGAAGGTGAATTTAGAATTTATAAATAAAAATTCTGATTTCCAACTTCTTAGAATTCCTTCTCAGAGTATGTGGTTCAAGGGAGAGTGACCCAGTCCCCTCCTCTTCCCACATCACTTTCCTGCCCACAAGCAAAGGCCGTGCTGCACACACAGTTCACATGAACATCTCCACAAAATGCTGCTCCCCCTGCCACCACCCCTTAGGTCTAGGAATAAACTTTAAATCAGTATCTCAGTGATTCTCTTGCGCTTTCCATCACATGCATTTTTTAATATACAACATTCCAGGGCTTTTGCGCAACATATCCATTCACATCTTATACTTGTTAAGCAATATATGCTTCCTAAACATCTGTAGTATTGTTTACATAGGTTATTTCTTTTTGCATAATATAAATAATAACATGTATATCTATCTTCAGCTTGTTATGTTGCTCTAGAGTCTAGAGTAAGTCTTGGAGATCTATCCAACTTTACGATTTTGCCTTAGAAAATCATATATATCATTGTGATGGTGAGATTGATTATACAGACAATGGCCAGACATATAGAAAAATGGAACTCTGATCCATAATCTGCAGCAACCAGTGTAGAGAAAACAAGCCCATTAGCTACAGTAACCAACCCAGGAAGCCAGCCTGTTATCTGTAAATCAGACTTGTAGGAAGTCAGACCACTATCTCTAGCAATTAGTTCAGGAAGTCAAACAATAATCCCTGTAACAATCAACCCAAGTTGCCAGGACTTGGTTAATAATTGATGGTTTCCCTAACTTTTGTTCTGGCTTCCAATTTAGAACCAACCAGAAAAAGCCAAATATGCACCCCTAACCAATCACATAGGATGCCCCACTTCTAGTTAGTGCATCCTCGGCTTCCCTATAACAACAGCCTCCAATCAGGGCACTCCTGAAACCTTCCTTTTATTCAGTAAAAAGCCTTCCAGATCCTCGCCTGTCTTTGAGTTTCTGCCAGACTTTAGTAATGATGGCTGACTGTTTTGCTACATGCTCTGGATAATAATCTTTGCTTATTCTCATTTGGTTAGTCTTTGTTTATCTCCACATGTAGCAGGAAATGGTAATTTTCATGCCTAATATTTTTTTGTAATGAAGCAGTTGGCAAATTTAACTGTAACATATTTTTGGTTAATATGTATTTATTTATAATTTACTAAATTAAGTAAATAATTTAATAAATAAGTATTTATTATTTTATCATTTGGACTTGTTTCCATTATAGAATGAGCTGTAGCTCTATTAAAAATGGAATTTGGACTGCTTAAGAAAAATATTCCCAAGGCTTTATTTATTTCCAGAGTTGGCAGTAAAAGCAAACTTCTCAATATTAATTTATGCAGTAAATGACAGATTTTTTTTTAGTTTTGCATATAAAAATGAGTCATCACCAGGGGGTATTTTATAAAGTGAAAACAATGCTCATAATTGTAAAGTCTTTTTATGTGATTTGCTTAACAAAAGGAGGTCAAATCTGAAAATATATCTGATTGTATTACTGCAAAAGCATTTGGTAAGTGGAATAAAAAGGCATGATACTTAGAGCAGTAAAATTCTAAATCAACATAGGTTGCAAAGGGACATGAGTTCCCAGATATCTTCTAAATCCTTGTAGTAAGCTGTTTATGAGGTCTGTGATGTGACATTTTAAAATTCAAACCATGAATCAGAAGAATTCATTTTGAAGACAGATAAAATAACCGGTAAATTCTAATTCCAGTGTTTTCTGTTTTCTGCAGATAGTAGCAAAGCCATTTCCAAATTGCATCAGTCTATCCCTTTCTCCTACCTTGAGAACATATTTCTCCAGCCTTCCAAATCTCTCCCAAATTAATCTCTTCAACCCTTTTCTTCTCCCATATGCCAGTAACTCCTCAAGGTGTAGATGGGGTACAGACATCAGAATCCCCAAAAGGTGTTTTTCAAAATGCAGATTCCTGGGCCCCATCCCAGACCTTGTGAATCAGAATCTCAGAAAGTGGAGCCAGAGATATATGTGTCTTCCCAAGCTCTCCACATTATTCCTAACCACGTCTCAAATTGAGAATTATTGTTTAAAGCAATTATCTACCTCAGAAATCTTACCAAATCTGTTTCACAGATGGTCTAATATGCTAATAACAATATAATCTATATTTTTAAACTTAGCTTCTCTTTTAAAATTCAACCAGTTTCTCCAACTTCTGATAATAAATAACTATTAGATGACTCACTCTCAATCCACAGCTCAGAAAGAATTTAACCAAATTTGTTATATTTGCTACAAAAGAAGCTCCTCCCCTTTCTTCTATCAACGGTACCATTAGTCTCCGAGTTCTCAACTATATATATATATATATATATATATATATATATATATATATATATTTTTTTTTTTTTTTTTAAACGTCACCTGAGGATATTTTTCTAGGATTTTCAGACAGAGAGGGAGAGAAGGAGCGAGGAAGAGAGAGGGAGAAACATGGATGTAAGAGAGACACTTCGATCAGTTGCCTCCCGTATGACCTTGACCAGGGCCAGGGACCAAACTGCAACCGAGGTACGTGCCCCTGACCAGAATTGAACCCGTGACTCTTTGGTCCACCAGCTGATGCTCTAACCGCTGAGCCAAACCGGCTAGGCCTCAACTATTTAAACACTTAAAAGTAAGACTCATCTTTGACATTTGCCTTTATATTGTAAATTTAATCAGTCTAATTATGTGGCTTCTTCCTTCATTAAACATCTGATTGTAGCCAAATACATCTTTAAGTCAATGTCTATTACCTGAGCACCTATTAAATGCTAGGAAATGGTGATATGAAGATTAATAGACCTGATTCTTGCTTTGAGATACTTATAGTCTAACACCATGAGAGTCCAATAAATAAATAATCCTCTGTGCTAAGTGCTATGGTGTAAACATGTCAAAAGTGCTGAGAGTACATAGATAATGAACCAATTAATGATTCCCCTGGGGTCTATGAAAGATACAGAGAGGAGGCAGTATTTGAGCTGGTGTTTTCTGAAGGATAAGTAGTTCACCAGGCAGAGAGTAAGGAAAGAGCATTGAAAAGAAAAAAAACAACAGAAACAAGAACACAGGGATGTAAAAGAGGGTTGGATAGAATAGTTCTTTACCTGGTGTGTGCTGGGGAGTGACTGTGGCGAGACTGAGAAGTTATAGACTCTTTTGTGTAACATTCCAAATAAAATGTGTGGTATTGTTCTTTAGGCCTTGTGAGTCACCGGGTTGGGGGGATGGGGTAAGTTTTTTTCTTCTTTTTAATTAAATTACTATTATGAAAAAAGTATATAGTATTTTATAAACAAACAAAATAGAAACAGACTCATAGATACAGAGAACAGACTGACAGCTGTCAGAGGGGAGGGTTGTGGCGGGAATAAGGGGCTGGGTAAAAAAGGTAAAGGGATAGGATTTAAAAAAAGACACAGGCAACAGAATGGTGATTACCAGAGGGGAAAGGGGGTGGGGGATGTAGAAGAGGATAAAGGGTGATAAATGGTGATGGAAGGAGACTTGACTTTGGGTGGTGAACACAAGATGCAACATATAGATGATGTATTAAGGAGTTGTACACATAAAATCTATATAATTTTATTAACCAATGTCACCCCAATAAATTCAGTATTTTTTAAGTATTTTAAAATTTAAATATTATTACAAGGCTTAAAATGTAATCAGTAGGTTTTCTGTTCCACCTCTATCCCCAAGTCCTGCTCCCCTCTGGCACCCACTTTCCATACTTAAAGCTGTTACTTTCAGTATTTACCTCCATGTAATACCTCCATACTTCAGTATTTAGCTCAAAATAATATGGAGCACTGAAGAAATTTCATTGTGAAATCAACAAATAGTGATTGCATTGAGTCTTTTCTTTCCTCTGCAAAGAGGAATTCTCTGTCTTTCTACCCAAGGGCACAAGCTTGGTGGTCACGTAGAGGAAGTGGATCCAGGCTTCACGATCAGTTATGTAGACTTTGAATCAATCATCCTGTGTTCTAGTTACTTGACTTTTCCCTGGACAGCAGTCTCTGTTGCTTAACATGTCAAGGAGTCTTCTTTCAATCTGAAGTTACGTCAGTCATTTACTATCAAATAAATCATTACATTAATTTTAGCTTTATATTTTGAAGATCCCAAGTTACCTAAATTTTATATAGCAATTGGACCCAGTTTATATTAGACAGATGAGGAAACTGAATAGAGCTGGAATGGGGGTGAAGTCTGATAAATGCTGAAGTCTTCTAATAAGAGGTCAGTAATCTACCGTTTGTGGGCCACATCCAGGATACCACTCATTTTTGTACAACCGTGAGCTAAGAATGGCTTATATTTTTAAAGTGTTAAAACAATCCAAAGATAAGTACTACTTCATGATGGATAAAAATTATATGAAATTCTAATTTTAGTGTCTATAAATAAAATTTTAATGGAATCTTACCAGGCTCGGTTTTTACACATGTTTGTGGCTGCTTTCCTGCTATAACTGTGTAACTGAGTACTTGTGACAAAAACCACATGGGTTATAAAGCCTAAAGTATTTACTTTCTGACTCTCTTTACAGACAAAGTTTACTGACCCTTATTCCATCGCAATTATTCGGGGCAATACAAAGAGCACCAGGCAAAGGATTAAGCCCAGGTAGTCTGGTCAAGGGAAATAGATCCCTAGTAGAGAAATTAGGAGGAAAGAAACTAAATGTGTTTTCTGCCCCTAGGACTTTCTTCCATTCTTCTAATAGTTGTCATTCATCTGGTTGATATTAGGCCATAGAGCATTAAGACTCAGCAAATTTAAACTGGTAATAATTCTCCATGGAACTTTCAATCTCAGCTTCCTACCTCACCTCTTTTATACCACTATTGTTTATGCACCAACATATCTTTAATTATCTGCATATGCACATGCACATAATCTGTTCCTCAAATCAGTTGTAAGCTCCTGATGGTTGAGAAAAAGAGAGAGAGAGAGAAAAGAATGCCTTACCCTCCCCAATATCCTTGTATTTCCAAGACCTAGAACAATATCCTCATCCCAGATGCACACAAATGTTGAAGATGATGCTAATCTGGTGGGCATCATCTGCACGGAAAAGAAAATAAATTCCTATAAAAATATAATTCCACATTTTAAGAATTCTAACAAGATAGACTTAGATTAAGCTAGAATTACTAGATGAACAGTATAGTCTAGGAGTTTGGAGAGTACCCATTAAAACATGTATTCTTTGGTTGACAAAGAGACTTTTAGAGCTCTCTTGATTTCCTTCTCTTTGGGACTCCACGTCCCCCCCCCCCCCAACACACACACACACACACACACACACACACACACACATATATCTCGATCATTTCTTTTTGATATATTCAGAATCAGAGGAGAAACTTCTTGACAGTGAACTAAAAATAGAGAAGAGATTTCAAATGAGCATGTGCTAAAGCATAGAGTGAAAAGAAAAGAAAATCCAAAAATACTTCTAGCCAATGCAGCTTCTATCTGTATATTTCACATAGGATTCTGGGGAAAGAGTGAGTTGCAGTTTTCAATTAATTCAATAAGACACCCATTTGGCAGGGTTAACCTTTTCCCTTTGTTTCTTCATTGTGACTTAGTTGATACAAATTGCTTTCATTAGGGCACTAGCGGGCTTCTGGCTGGTCATCTCTGTTAGAACCTGTTGCAACAGTTCAGTGTACAAGTGGTCAAGATACTGTTAAGGAAAGGAAGCAGGCTTATAAATAATTGCTTACAGCCTCTGGATGATGGAGCCTTAAGAGATCCAAGCAGAATCATAGGTTACACACCTTTTTAATCTAAGATAAAATAATTGAAGATATGCTTTATATTGTATGAAGGAGACTTAGTATATTTGACTTTAAAATATTTCTCTCTCTATAGACCTAGTAAGGGTAAAATTGGAAGAAAGGGGAAAAAAAAACTATGCAACATGGGCTGAAGGACTGGATAAACGGAATGCAACAGAATGCCAAAGGCTTGAGACAGACTTTGAGGAATGATAGGAGGGAAAAACAAGCTGGCAATTTTTCACAAAGAACAATAATGAGTACTTTGAATTCTCATCATTCCTTCCCCTTCAGTGCCAGCTGACTGATGATGCAGAGATATAAAACCACTGTGGAGACACTTCCCGTAGCTTAGGTAACAAACAACCTCAAAACAATGTATATCTAGGATATTGGCTACTTTGCTACTAATTTGGAACTCAAATATGAGGAAATATTCCTTCAGTAATATCACTAACCCCATTCAAACCATAAAATATAACAATGTGCACATTGAGCTTTCTACATTTCCATAATAAGATCAAATATCCCTCATTGTTCCAACCATGTCTCAGATTGTGAATTACAATAATGAAGCTGAGAACCTGGCACGTAGCAGACAGTAGGTAAATATCATCCAAATGAATATATGGATGAACCAATAACTTAATAACTTAGGAGTTTGCGTATATGGCTACACAAATCCTGACAGTGCAGAAAAAACAGAGCATAAAGGAGTTTGTATGTATCATGGATAAAGGCAAAGATTTTATTTTATTAATTTATTTTTGTTACAGATGTTTCTCCTTTTTTCCCCATTGACACCCTCTTCCCCATCCCCGCACCCCAGCATTGTTGTCTATGTCCATGGTTACACATACATTAAAGGCAAACATTTTAAAGACTCAGTTCAAAGCAGATTTGGTTATAGAATTCTGTATGAGACAATTCTTGGTGAACACATTTCTAATTGTGATAAAAATATCAGCAGTACATTAGAGAAATACATTTGTTCATTACTTATTCAGCAGACATGACTAAATTAGTGTCTGTTCTTGTGGTTACTCTGTCCAATGGATCCTGTTTATTAAAGAATCAATGATTTCATCCTTAGAGAGAGAGGGATTTGCAATATTGCCTTGGAATATTTCTTCTGTTTATTTTGCTAACATTTTGATCTTCTCTGGAATAGTACACATTGACCATGGTATGAAAAGATTTTCTCTTGTCATTTTGTAGTGTGAATAGTATACAGAATTTGGAAAATATGCTATTTTACAGGAAAGTTGAAGAACTTGATTAAGGGCACATAGACAATTAGGGAAGGGCCAGAATTATGTGCCCATGGTTTTAATGTGCCCCTTCGTTCTTTTGCTCAGAGTAATGCTCTGTGTTCATCCTTTACTCCTCTTAGACACATACCAGTAACAAATGTCCTTCTAACCTAAAATCCACCTTCTGAAATTCCCTTTTCAGATTTTAATAATGGGTTTGCTTCTACTGCTCTTTGAAAATAATATTTTTGCTCAAGTGTCACAAAGTCAAATGTCTATAGAGCCAGGCAGGTAAAAGACACAAATGAAGTAGAATGAGTAAGATGTGATGAAACGTAAGTGACCCTGAGCCCCAGATTCTGGGGGACACAGATGGTGGGGACTGTGGGAAACTGGAGAAACAACCCCAATGTAGTGGCTCCAGTCTTCTGAGAGAGAGCGGAAGTTCAGATTTTGTATTTAAGCCTTCTAAATTTCATTGTGTTTATTTTGATAACTAATTATAATGTAAAACACTATCCAGGCCAAAACCACAACCAAACCAAGCATGTCTGTGGGCTGCATCTAGCCTGAGGGACAGCTCACTTCCTTTTCATATTGCCAGACTGAGCTACTGTTTGGATTGGCTTCTAGTGTATCAGCAATCAATAGCATTGAGGAAAATACAAGGATGTTTCGGTAATGCCAACATACATGAAACTGTACCGCCTCTCTGGATGGCTACTCAGCAGGACAAGTAATTGGAGGTTGAGAGATATATTGTATACTAGAACACAGGTTCCGGAGCCAAGTTGCCTGGGTTTGAATTCAGGCTTTTTCACTGACTGGCTATGTAGCATTGTGCAAGAAATGTGATTTCTTCATGGCTCAGTTACACATCTGTAATACAGAGATAATGACAGTTATCACGACAGTTACATGAATATATTGCTCATGTGTTTGAGTATACATATAGTATTTAGAATAATACCTAAGTTAGTACTATCTGATTATTGCTTTTATTATTCACAAATCATAGTGTTTGGTGAAAAGTAACAAACGTACACAGGTGGGAGAACCAGGTTTCCTGTGGTAAATTTCCACTATTTTGTCCTTAGCACCAGATGCCATCACTTCTTGGAAATGTCATAAATGAATATTTTAATGAGTGGAGTATATACAGCAAATTTTTGAAATACTAAAAATACCAGCAATTAATAGTATGGCAAGCTATCTTTTTATTTTTCCTCTTTTGGAGATCAACCATTTTAAAGTTAGGGGTATTCTGTTCCAGAGTTGAAAGGCAGAAAAATCAAAGGACTTTTTATTTCCCTCCCTTCTGTGTTAGTGAAGCATGAAACTTATTGACAGATGCTGGAGCTCGATATAAGTTGCCCTGCTATTTCAAGTTTGTTTTCACATTAAATAATTCTGGAGGTTTTTAGTTTTTTGAGAGGTACCCAAAATTATTTTGAATGTCTAGAAATAAACAGAAGATCCCCTAACATCTATTTTACTGAAACAATTATGTGTTTCGTGAATGATAAATAACGACATGAAATTTATTTTCTGTGACACAAGCATAGTTGCTCACCAGTACTCAAGACTCACTCTGCCCTTTAAAGATTCCATAACTTTCTTTTTATTTTATTTCCTGTATTCCTACTAATAAGTAAAATTGTCAGACACGCCTCACTTTCATGCTACCAAACTCTCCCTTCCCAAGACAGGAGAAGACAATAACGAACTCTCAAAAATAATGCTGGTAAAATTTACTAAGGTTGAGAAGAACATCTACTTCCACTCCAGTCTCATCAAGTGCTGCTAGGCAGTGAGCTCATGCCCCTGTGAAACGCAGCCCAGGAGGCAAGAAAAGCAGAAGTACAGAAGCAGAGAATCACTTAAGGTGGAAGGGAAGGCACATTAGAAATAATGGAGCCCACACACCACTACCACCACCCTCCACGTAACAGTGAAGGGCCAAACCTCGGAGAGAGAAGTGATGCCCAAAATGCACAGCTGGGCACAGAGGGGCCAGAAGCCAAGGCTCGTATTGTCAATTGATTAAAATATTCTCCTCTCCTGAGCTAGGTATCTACAGCTTCTAGAAATATATTAACATTAGAGATGCACAACTCACAACATTAACCACTTTCCTCTCATAACTACTATAAAACTCTCAGCTTTTCTCAAATATGATGGGTGGACCACGGGCATCAAAATCATGTGAGGTCTATAAAAATTACAGATTCCCAAGCTCACTCCAGACCTACCGGATGGGGAGGGCATTTAGAATTGAGGTACATGCAGTTTCAACATACAACTTGGGATTGTCATAAACAATAAAGTTTGAGAACCACTGACATCTAGGATCTGTTAAGTATGTTAATACAAGTGGAATTATTGAAATAGGAAAAAACATTCCTACTTTATTTATTCAGAAATTGATATACTTCAAAATCTCATACTGGCATGGTTAATCTACTTTAAGAAATAGTTACTTTATAAATTCTAAATGTGCTTTCACATATGTGCACTCAGTAATTTTTCTTTTTTAAATTTAAATATTTACAGTTTATGTTCAATTGTATGTCAGTAGAGCTGTTTAAAAGTATATTGCAAATCCAAAATAATAAAATAAACAAACTGTTTAAATAATAAATAAAGTAACATTAATTTTTGCTTCATTTTATTTTTCTACTGAATTTATTTGGGTGGCATTGGTTAATAAAATTATATAGATTTCAGGTGTACAATTCTATAATACATCACCTGCATATTTTATTGGTGATTTTTCATAGTCACTTTTTCATCTGGCTTTGAATCCTGGGGAGTGACCCAAGAATGAGTCTTACTCATAGTCAGTGAAAGCACTTCACTTATATAAGGGGTGAGGTGTGTTTTGCTGCACTTAAAACAGAAGTACAGCTAGCATTTAATCTTGTTGTGTTCCTGAAAAGAGACTACACCTACAGGGCTAAAGCATTTCAAACCCAATGAATGGCAGAAGAACTATCATCTGTAGATAATGTATGTGTTTCATACCATTTTTTTCTTTTAAATTCTACCTTAACCTAAAAAGAAAAATCATAATTAAAATTAAACATTAATATAGGTTAGAGTTTAAGTTGTACATCAAATTTAGAAACACGACAACTTTTAAAGGCATTAAATCAGGAAATGGCATTTCAAATATGGAAGGAAGATCCACAGATAAACTTCTAGAATTCTAAGTTAAGCTGGCTCCATTCCCCATCCTGCAGCCACTTTTTCCCATCAGCATCATTCAGTACACACCTAACACTCTATGTACTAGGTGCATGAATTTGGGCTAGTGTGTGTGTGTGTGTGTGTGTGTGTGTGTGTGTGTGTGTGTGTGAGAGAGAGAGAGAGAGAGAGAGAGAGAGAGAGAGAGAGATTTTATTTTAAGACAAAAAATAATCTGTTTAAATTTAAAACAATAATGATTGGTATTATGCTAAATGAAATCAGCCAGTCAGAGAAAGACAAATACCATATGATCTCACTTATATGTGGAATCTAATGAACAAAATAAGCTGACAAATAAAATAGACCAGAGGCAAGGATACATGATACAGACTGACAAATGTCAGAGGAGAGGTGGGTGGGGTGGATGGGATGAAAGAAGTTAAAGAGAATAATCAAAGAACATATATGCATAGCCCATGGACACAGACAACATGTGGTGAGGGCCAGGGGAGAGGAGGGCGGGGTCTGCGTGGAGGTGGGCAAAGGGGCCGGGAGAAATGGGAGACATCTGTAATAATGTCAACAATAAAAATAAAATATAAAATATATAGATGATAGCCCTGGCTGGTTTTGCTCAGTGGTTAAAGCGTCAGCCCGCCTTCCAAAGAGTCTCAGGTTTGATTCTGGTCAAGGGCATGTACCTTGGTTGTGGTTTGTCCCCGGTCCTGGTCAGGGTTGTACAGGAGGCAACCAGTCGATATGTCCCTTTCACGTTGATGTTTCTCTCTATTTCCCCATCTCTTTCTCCCTCCCTCCTACTCTATCTGAAGATATATAGAAAACTATCCTCGGGTGAGAATTAAAAAATAAAATAAAATATATAGATGATAGGTAGATAAAGATATAGATACAGATATAGATATAGATACAGATACAGATACAGATACAGATATAGATATAGATATAGATATAGATTAGTAAATCCCCAAGGATGCATGCCCAATGTTTCATTAGAAAGGCGCTATTTATCCTTGTTTTCTGAAAATGAATATATTACATTGTTGTTATATTGTTATGGTAAAATATCTCTGCTTATTACATTTCTATTATGCATAGTTCACTAGTATTATTGCCACATTAAACTGAAGTTGTTTTCTCAATGACAGCTAATTCTTTTAGTCAACTAGATACTCTGAACTCTACTACTCATATTATTTACATCTTACAGGAAATGTATTCCTATTATTAATGTATTCAGGATAATAGTCAAAATTAATTTAACAATAATCTAGAAAGATGAAGAAAGTGAAGAGTATTGTTCTGAACTGTTGTCACTACTCTAATTAAGATAGTAAATATCTATACAGTTGTTTATTATGCATAAAGTTTTCATTACATTTTCCATGTATTTCTTGTATATTGACATATAAAGATATATCCATATCTAATGTTGTAATATATTTTAGTCACCATTATATTAGGATATAGGTTGTATTTCAATGATAGCTTTCTGCAAATATTTGTGAAAAGACCTTACATAAACTGGGTAGGCCTTGTGAAATGTTTCCTAAATTTGTACTAGATTGGTTCTATAATGCTTCATCAAGATATAGGTTGAAAACAGTTATATCTAAAATTTTGCTGGGAAATGAGGGGCAGAAAAATGCCATCTGACTGGGTGACATTTAGCAGGAATTAAATGGCCAGTAATAACCCACCTTCCAGGAGACAAATGCAAGGAACCATATCGTTCCATATTTGGAGTGTTAGGTGAATGCAAAGAGATGACTTGCTGTGAAACTCTACACCTGGGACCACATTTCTACACCTGGTCAGCTTCACACTTCTTATCAGTAATCTCTTTCTCCAAAGTCTGTTCTGGGTCAAAGATCAGAACAAACATTTACTTCTATACTTAACATTCTTTGGACACTTATTTTACAGGTCAGACAACTAAGAGCCTGTGCTCATAATAACTGTAGTATATAATTGGGAGCATCTTTCTTTCTTTTTTTTTGGTAAATATTTTGATTTATTAACCTTTTACATTTAGTTGCAATTCCTCTTTTTGGTAAAAAATATTTGCATATACATAGATACACACTACCATATTGCAGGTAAATAATTTAACATTTTTCTCTTAGGTTCCAAATGCAGATATTTATATTTTTCTAGGAATAGGAAGCATCCTTTCTTATGTAGAAAAAACTAGTGACTAGTTGTATAATATCTTGGACTTAGAAATCAATCTTAGCCAATATTCTGCTTCAGAATAATACAGCATTATTGTTTATAAATACCATTTTCAAAATGAACATTTGCTTGTTCCAACTCCAAAGTAAGGAGGAAAGAGATTATGATCCTTACTTTAGAGATAAGAAAACTGAAGGGAGGGGAACTCCAGTCAACTGACTTCCCCAATATTATATAGTTAAATAATGGCAGAGCTTTGTCTAGAACCTTGGCCTTCTGATGACTCATTTAATTTTTTTTAGTAGAATGTCCCTCAAATAACACAACTTTCTGGCCGTTCAGTCTTTGAATGTCACAATTTTTATGAATTTATTAATTTTTCCAAAAATAAATAATTTATGGAATACAAAACTGAACTGAAAGAAAAAAGATATGGAGATACAAAGCAAAGATGTCTTAAGCTCAAAAACCATGTCATAAACAATCATAAAAACAATATTATCTGGAATATTGGGCTTGAGTCCTTAAATTTTTTGTAGCACTGACCTTCAGAAGGCTAATTCTTTCATTTATAATTTTCTAACAACTGCATTTGAGACACAGAACATCTTTGCAGTCACTTGCTTATGTTATTCTATGCTGGCTGTAGAAGAATTGATTTGGGTATGACCACTAGTTTTTGGTCATTGCCATTCTGGAGGGAATAACTATAAGAAAACCTTAGTCTCAGTCAAAAATGACATAAATTACAGCTATTTTAATTTTTCAAATGAATGCGTGTAAAAGTAAGACAAGCGACACAATTCCCAAGGAGTTACTTTATTAATCAATTTGGGTTTTTATTATTTATTATAAATTGATATAGTTAAAAAGCAAGTCAAAGTATTCTTTTCTCTGTCTATTACAAAGATTTTGTATACATGTAATTTAAAGAGATTTTTGAATGAATGATTCCAAGCTCAAGTTCATGAAACAGCTTCTCTCTTACTTGGGCAGGTTGAATGGTCTCGTTTCCACTTCTCTCTAAACATCAGTTCTATTCTCCTCTCTGAAGACCCACTTTCTTGGCTTATTCATTATCCCTGTTTTTGCATATTTCATCTGTGATTTTGTATCTGTAGGCTCTTTTTTTTTTCCTTTTTCCTTTCCAAGCATGGACTTTACAAGTCAAGCATGAATATTAACCAGCCATATTTTCTGTTTCCCAGTTTTCTCTTAATTCAAGCTGTTTCATAGTTTTCTCTTTATTTAAATTTTCAGTAGATGTAACAAATTAACTCAGCCCAGTCTTTAGGCATGTTTCAATCAGATATGATAACCAGGGTGAAAACTTATCTATAAATAATGCCACTAAAGCCATCAAGTCAAGATGGAAAGTCTACAAAGAAAGGAGTATGGGGCAGGCTAACACCCAAAACATGTCTACCATTAATAAACATTTATAGAACATTATCCTAGTTGCCACAATAAAGGAAAACACAGGGTGTTATGGATACATATAGATTGTGTACTTAAACTAGACCAGAAAGCACCACGAAAGGAAAGTATACACACACACACACACACACACACACACACACACACACGAGATTTGAAAGATGAATGGATAATCATGAGTGGATAATAAAAGTGGGAGAAAGACAATGAAGTAGAGTATCTAAAGCAATAGAATAAGAGGTAAAAAGAGTTTGGCATTTTGAAGGAACTGTAGGTATTTCTATATGAATAAATTGCTGGGTTTGAAGGAGAGAACAAACAAGAGAGAAATCTGGAGAGTTCAGTAGAGACAAAATTACAGAGTATTATCCAGGCTCACTAAAGGATATGATTTTACTTTAGAGGTAACTATAATCCTTTAAAAAAAATTTTAAGAAGAGTTATAATATAAAAATTCTAATAATAGTATTTAACAACACCTAACTTTTTTAAAGTGTTGCTATATTTCAGGAACCATGCTAAATGCATTATCTCAACTAATTCTCACAAAACTTCATAAATTAGATACTTTTAGTATTATTATTTTTCAGATGAGATTATTGAATTAGTAAGTAATAGAACCATAGCTAAGAATAAATTTGAGGGGAGTAAGATTAGAAACAGAAAAGCCAATTATTGGGTTGTTGCTTTGATCCTTGCCTGAGATGAGGCAAGGAGACAATGAATGGAGAGGAAGAGCTGGACAGGTGAGCAATAAAGCAATCAGAACCAGGAAGCTGTTGTTCAGATTAGATATGAGCAAAGGGGAAAGGAAGTAGTCAATAATAACTCCAAATGGTCAATATTGGTCATCTGGGAAGGCAATAATGTCTGAAAGAAGTGAAGTTGAAGAGAAATATGTTGAGTTTGAGGTATTTGTAAGATACAAAAGTAGAAATATCTAATGAGCAGTTGAATATATGAGTAAGGTAGTCAGGAGAGACACATACAAAAATGTTATTGCTCAGACCCTTGGAAGGTATTTCTCAATCACATGAAATTCCAAGACAGGTATTTCAGGTTGGTGGGTAGCTCTCCCTCATGCAGTTTTTCAGGGATCCAGGTTGATAGCAGCTTTTCCATGTTCAACATGTGGTTTCTATAGACTTTGTGCTTGGAGAAAAGAGTTGGTGATTTCTCTTAAGCAAGAGAGAAGAAAGTTACATCTATCACTTCTAATCATATTCCCCATGCTAAAACCAACACTTGTCCATACCTACTGTGATGGAGCTAGGCAATGCAATCCCTGACTTAGTTGATACAAAACTGCTAAAATTCTTTTATGATAAAAGAAGGAACAGCTATAGGATAGTAGTTGACGAGTTCAGAGCCATGGAAATGGATTAGATTTCCTAGTAACTATAGGGGCAGAACAGGTTTTGCAAACTATAGCTTGTAAACAGAAATTTACCTGGCTGGAATTCTTTTATTACTTATAAAAATTAATAATAATGTTTCTTCTAAAAGAACATCCAAATAAAGTCAGCGATTTAAATTTATTTTATTATACAAGTCAGAAGGCCAGCATATAATTGTCATTTAGAATTGTGTACATTTTTAAATCTTCCTCAGTCTGACCTGAGAGGGATTCATTTCTCATATGCCATTATATGACTAATAATAATAGCAATAACAAAACAATTTTTACTGAGCACATACTATGTGAAGGCATTGTACTAAGTGTTTTTGTGTGCTAAGTTATCTAAGCCCCACAATTCCCTGTGAGTAGGTTCCTAATGTGGTCGAAAAAGTCAGCACTATCTATAGTTTTAGGCCCTGGAAATTTTCTGGTAAAGATTATTTAATGTGTGTTGAGTGTTAGTAGGGAACAGAGCACAATATAAAAACTTCAATTCTTACACTCAGATACTCAAAAAGAAATTTAAGAGAGTACTACAGAATAGTCATATTAATTGAACTTGAAAGATTTTTAATGAGGAAAAGAAAATCTGGTGGATGGAGAGTAAGGAAATTTTAGAGTTGAGCTAGATTTAGCCTAGAAGAAGAATTCACAGGAAAAGGGATATTGAGGGGAATGGGAAAAATCTGGTAGAGGATAGGGGCTAATCTTTAAATAAAGCCATAACAACACATGCTCCCCACAATTCTGTGTTTTATGATTTTATAATCTGGGTTTTTACAAGGCAGTGTGGTGCAGAAAAAAGGATTCTAGAAACAGGCTCCAAGAAGCTGAGTTTTCACCTTTGCTCTGCCATTTATTGCCTGTGTGACCACAAATCACTCTTATTCCCTGAGCTTTATTTCCTCAGTCCTTAAACAGGACCAATGATATGTAGGTGTTGTGAATATTAAATAGAGAATATGCTCTTAAAATTGCAAAACGCTATACAAATGAAAGATTTCCAGGTTGTTACTGAACATTATGCTTTCTTTTCTTGACCCTTTTTCTTGTTGGCATAACAAAGTATCTTGGCATCAGTTTAGGACCCAGTTATGCTGAGCTTTTGAAATTCTTAAGTAGAAAGGCAGTTAGATGACTGAGAAAGTGTTTCCGAGCCCGAGGCAGGACTGAATTTCTGAACCCATATTTCATCAGCCCATATACTCAGGTTACCAAGTCTTAAGTCAATAGACTCTTTCAGTCAACCCAGCCCAAAGAATCTACCCTTGTAAGCCTGAACTTAGAATCAGACACAACGTAACAACAGATCATGACCAGCTTCATAAGTGTGTATTGTGGAAAGAGATTGTGTGTTTTCTGATCCCAGTATCTAAATCTTGAAGAAGTTTAGGTGTGCTGGCTGTTCAAGTTAACTGAATGTTGCTCTGTATATCATAGAGTCTAATCCTCCTCACCACCACATCCCTGTGAACTCAGCTGTATCCTGGAGGGTTGGTATGGCATAATGCCAAGTAAGGGTAACAGAGATGGCTAGGCTGTGTCTCTTAGTTATAGTGGCAATGGCTGGAGTCAATAGAAAATATCATAAGTTGAACTCAAGGTAATGCAAGGCCAGAACCAGGGGTAACAGTACAGAATCACACAATGTCCCCACTGAGCCAACGTCCAATGTAAAACAGGATAGAGCGATGGAGCCAATGAGGGTGGGATATGACAGCTTTATTGACAGTGGGGACATCAGCATTAGGCAGCATCACAGGAACATCACTATGACCACCAGATATGATGCTGAACCTGTAGGTTGTATGGTCAGCTGAGTTTTCTCATTGTTTGGACTGTGAGCAGACAAAAGTCCATACAACATTTTCAAAGTTACTGATTTAGAAAAGTCATCAATCAAAAAAATAAGTAAAAAGTTAGTGCCAACAAAGGAAAATCAGAAAGTCAGAGATAATAAGATATTGGAAAGGATGATATTTATTCTAATATTTGGATAGGAAATCAATGAAAAGCTTTGACAAATGAAATGAAGTGGAATACGATGGGCATCTGAGAAAAAGAGAACTGATCCCTGGAGGATGTTTAATTAAACCTAGGAGGAAACACAAAATCAAGGTGAAGTAACAGAATATTTGCTATTGATACTGCTTATAACTTCCAGAATCTTAAAATTTTCATTGATAATTTCTATCCTTAAATTCTAATCATCTCCACAAAGTTGGAAAGTTTTTATATTAAAATTTGACAAAATGTTTTAAACAGTACTACAGAGGATAACTTTTTAAAGAATGCAATGAGAGGCAGAAATTAGGATGTAGAAAACAAATAATGTTCATTTTAATAAATTCTGAGCTTTATTCCTAACTACCTCTTTCCTAGGTAAAATGAAAGGGGATGATTAAAGGTCTGGAGAGGTGGATAACAAATTCTTCAGAGGAGCCCAGGTTCAGAACTGCTATGTGGAGAGCTGGGCTATCGTACAAAAGTGACTACACCATCAGTGAAGGGAGTGTTTGGTTATTTATGTCAGAAGGTCTTGGTCTATTATCTAAAAGGAGTGGGTTGTTATGTAGCTGACAGAAGCCCTTGCTTTAGCTTGAATCCATGACTTCAGATAATCTAGATATCAATGTTATTTTCCCCTAAAGGGAGAAAACCAGTGTGACACTTTTCAAAGTGCTGAATGTGGATAACTCTTAGGATTTTTATGATAGCATTTAAAAATACAATCAATGACTTCCTTCTTTCTAGAGTATATAAAAACTTATGTCAAGATGATAATAATAATATTATGAGGATGTGGAATATAATCTAATATAGTGGGATAAGGAAATTGATATTTTTAAAAATATGTTTTTATTGATTTTTTTAGAGAGAGAGGAAGAGATAGATATAGAAACATCGATGAGAAAGATACATCGATTGGCTGCCTCCTGCACACCCCCTATAGGGGATCAAGGCCGAAACCAGGGCATGTGCCCTGCCAAGGAATTGAATGGGGACTTCTCAGTCCATGGGACAACACTCAATCCACTGAGCCACACCGGCCAGGCAGAAAATTGATATTAATTAGCATGATTTTCCTCTCACTCCTCATCCACCCCTCCAACCACCCTTCTGCCATTAGGCTCAGAGAGGTGGGTCCCTGTTTGGCCCACTGGAAGATTATGAAAACTTTGCTGGTAATCAAATGAGACATCTTAATTTTTAAGCTTACATTTTAAATAGAAAGATTTAAGAGGCAGACAAAAGTGGTCAAGGAGGAAAAAATAATCTATCTGCTCTCTCTGTCCTCCTCTTAGAGATAGAATGGAAGAAAGGAAAAGTTGAAGAGTCAGGTATAAGTGTGGGGAACCCCATGCCTTCTACCTCCTTCCCCAAGTGGATTGGAGAGTTGGGGAAGGGCACCCCACAAACACATCTATCTGTTCAAGTATCTTCTTTCTCCCTTGGATCCCTTTAAGTGTGAAATTCCAAAAGTAGAGAACCTGTACCTTCTGTTCCAGAGGAGGTCTAGGGAAACTGCAAGCTTCCCAGAAAAGAAAGCACACTCCCCATTTCAGTTGGCGCAACTGGTCAAGTACAAACATAGCATGACAGTAGGCAGGAGAGGGCTGAAGAAGGTGCTTGCCCCTAGTTTGGGTCCTATAACTGGACAAAGGCATTGGAAGGTATGGCATGGGCATCCCCCACTAGAAACCCATTGAGTCTGTGGCTACATCTCAGCAGACAGTCACCTGCAGGAGGTTGAGTTGTCTTCCCAAGACTCTCTCTTTGTCCTTTGAAGGATTGTGATTTACTACCTGGCTGAGGACCTGGCAAGTCAATCCAAGGCTGAGAAGCTGATACTTATTTCTTCATTCCCCACACTGTGAGAAAGGGACAGAATATGAACATCTTGAAAGAACTAAGTAGCAAACCTGAAATGTCTGAAAAAGCCCTGAGACTACCTGATATGACAAGACCAATTTTCTACATCAGGTTAAAAAAAAAATGGAGGGTGGGTTTCAAGTCAGAAAATAATTTTGATATTTGAAGATGAAGAACGTTTCACTTCTTGCATACTGTGAACTGTATGCCTGCTGCTCTTTTGGAGATCTCTGTCCCTTTCCCAAATATGCTCCTGGATAATTATTTGGCTGCCACTAAAGCAGCAATCTGAGTTGTTCAGCAGCCAAGAAAATCTCAGATCCTATGTTTGCTAATTGGACATAACAATTCATGCTCAGGGGCAGTGGGCAAAATGGACCTTATTCTGCCAGAATTGTTTTAGTGTTCATTTTTTGGTTAGCCCCGCTCCCTCATTCCAAGCTCTCTGACCACTAAAGCTACTCTCCTGGCAAATAGCACCCCAATTCTCCACCCAGGTATAAGAAACGCTTATTCCACTATGTTTGGAGAGGCCAAGGCTTTCTGTGGGAGAAGATGAGGGTATTCAGTTAATCAGAGCTTTGTGCTTCTCTGAAACTTGATCACTTTAGAATTAATAAGAGCAAATATTAGAATCAATACACAAGGAACTAGAAGTCAAAACATTAAATAATAATATTCTGGCATATGATCTCTCCCTTTTAAATGTCCTATAAATATAAATCATAGCTTGCCAATCAAATTATTGAGAGAAACATGTGGGTCAATGATACAACTCTAGGTTTAATGAATTAAAATTTAACAACTTTTAGTTCTTAAATTATACAATGGAGGTCCAAATGATGGCCTCTGCCCGATCTCTGCAGTGGATGCTTAGATTATTAAGGGATGATTGGGAAAAGGGGAACTCAGTTAGATTGACTCTTTAAATAATTCCCTAAGATTTAAATTTTATTCCTGTACATACAAAATTTGAAATGGAGAAAATTATCATAAAGAGGAAATTGAGAACTTTGGTCATTTAGAACTTTGAATAAATCAAAGTTCTTTGATTCATGAAGTACTTATATTTTTCCTAAAAGAGAGTAGGGTGCAACAACTAAAAAAATGAAACACATTTCTATTTTTATAGGTGTTGTGTTTGTTATTATTTTGCATTTACCATTTGATTTGCTATCTACAGCATGTCTTATTTTTCCCCATTTCACAAAGAGACGTTTATAACATTAGTGGTTAAGTGACTTGCTAAAGGGTTCTACTGGTTTCACTAGAAGCCAAAAAGACCTCTTGCCTTCTGGCCCAGAGCCCATTGATTCATTCTATCTCAAGCAACTGTTCTATGCCCCAGGGACACAACAAAGAAGAAACAAAATCCCTTACAAATACATGTATAGTGTGTCAAGTAATGCTGCTATGGAGAAAAATGAGGCTGAGTAGGGCACTGGGGTGAGGATAGGAAATGACTGATTTCCTATCAGTGTGTGTGTGTGGGGGGGGGCGGTTAGAGAGTGTAAAATGGTTCCTATTTTATGAGGAAAAGTCAAGGAAGGCCACATTGATAAGGTGATGTTGGTGCATTTAGGCAGTGACATGAAAGAAATGTGGGAATAGATTATATGTGGGGATCAAAGGTGGGGAAAGAGTGGTATTGGCTAGGGGTTGGCCAAATCCTGCCCACTGCCTGTTCTCCTAAATAAAGTTTTATTGGAACACAGCCATGCTCAATCCTTATCATATTGTCTATGGTTGCTCTTGTACTACATTGGCAATGTTGGGTAGTTGTGACTGAGGCTACATGTGGTCCATAAAACTAAAAGTATTTATTATCTGGCCCATTAAAGAAAAAGTTTGCTGACCCCTAGTTTATGCAGAGGGAACAATAAAGGCAAAGCCCTAAGGCACAAGTGTGCTTGTTATATTCAAGGAGTAGCAAGAAAGCAAGTGTGGCTATGGTGGAGTGAACAAGGAGAGAGTGAAAGAATGTACGGACAGAGAGTAGGGACCCCACAGGGCCTTAACAGTCCATTGTAAAGAACTTGGACCTTTACTTAGAGTGAAACAGGAAACCACTGGAGGAAATTGAGTACAGAACTGACATAATCTGACTTACCTTTTACATTGTTCACTCTTTTTAAATAGACCAGAAGGGATTAGTCTGGTACATAGAGCAATAATCCAGATGAAGAATGGTTCTGGCTTCGATTAAGGCATGAAAAGTGGAAGTTGTGAGAATTTGTCAAATTCTCAATATGCTGTAGAGCTGACAGGATGAACCTGAAATAGAGGCATGTGTGTGTGTGTGTGTGTGTGTGTGTGTGTGTGTGTATGTGTGTGTGTGTGTTGTGGTGGGGAAGCCAGTAGGGAAGGAGGTGGTACAAATTAAATCGTGTGGGCCTAAACCTCTGGAGGATAGAATCGCTGTTAAAAAACAAAAGGAAGGAAGAAAAATCCTCTCACGCTGAACACCTGAGGGAGGTTTTCATTCAACTGAGAACCCAAGGCTCTTTAAGTAACCAGGACTAATAGCCTCTAGGCAAAAAGCTAGAGGATAACTGAACCTTTTCTGGGCTTGCAACTCTACCCAGAAAAGTAAGACTCGACAGTGGTGTATAACGTGGGTCCTCTCACGCTCATCCAAACCCAGTACAGGGAGCCACAAACAGCAGAACACCAACATCCACAGGGTAAATTTGGCAGGCTCCAAAAACCACTGAGCTAGCCAAAATGGTAAAACAACGAAACAGATGCCAAACGAAAGAACAAGAGACCTCCAATGAAGATGAGATAAATGAAATGGAGTTAAGCAAGCTAACAGAGCTAGAATTCAGAGCCATGATCTTGAGGAAGCTCAACAGCATGTGTAAGGACATCAACACCATGAGCAAAGACATAGAAATATTGAAAATAAATCAATTGGAAATAAAGAATGACATAGCAGAAATGAAGAACACAATGGAAGGGCTAAAAAGCAGAGTAGAAGAAGCTGAGGACCGGATCAGTGAATTAGAAGACAGGGTAGAAAAAATCAACCAATCAGAAAACCAAAAGGAAAAAACAATGAAAAAACAGGAAGACAGCTTAAGAGAACTGTGGGACAACTGGAAACGTAATAATATTCGCATCATAGGAGTCGCCGAAGAAGAAGAAAATGAGAAAGGGTTAGAGAATATATTTGAAGAAATAGTGACAGAAAATTTCCCTAATTTGGTGAAGGAAGAAGGCTTTCAAGTTCAAGAAGCACAGAGAGTCCCAAGTAAGAAGAACCCAAACAGGCCCACACCAAGACACATAGTAATTAAAATGCCAAAAATTAAAGACAAAGAGAGAATCCTCAAGGCAGCAAGAGCTAAGCAACAGGTTACCTACAAAGGAACCCCCATAAGGTTATCAGCTGACTTCTCCATAGAAACACTACAGGCCAGAAGGGAATGGCATGAAATAATCAAGGTCATGAAAAACAAGGATCTGAACCCAAGACTACTCTACCCAGCAAGGCTATCATTCAAAATAGAAGGTCAAATAAAGAGCTTCCCAGACAAAAAAAGGCTAAGGGAATACATTAGCACCAAACCAGCACTGCAAGAAATCTTAAAAGGACTGCTGTAATTAGTAGAAGAAATAGAAAGGAAAATAGAAACACACTAAACAAAAATGGCAATAAGTAAGTACATATCGGTAATCACCTTAAATGTAAATGGACTGAACGCCCCGATCAAAAGACACAGAGTAGCAGATTGGATAAGAAAGCATGACCCATATATATGTTGTTTACAAGAGACCCACCTCACAACAAAAGACTCACATAGGCTGAAAGTGAAGGGATGGAAAAAAATCTTCCAAGCAAACAGAAAGGAAAAAAAAGCTGGGGTAGCAATACTCATATCTGATAAAATAGATTTTAAAATGAAGGCCATAACTAGAGACAAAGAAGGCCACTACATAATATTGAAAGGATCTATCCAACAGGAAGAGATAACCTTGGTAAACATATATGCACCCAATACAGGAGGACCAAAATACATTAAAAATCTTCTGGAAAACTTCAAAGGAGAAATCGACAGCAATACAATCATAGCAGGGGACTTCAACACCCCGCTGACATCACTGGATAGATCCTCTAGACAAAAAATTAACAAGGAAACACAGACTCTAAATGAAGCACTAGACCAAATGGATTTAATAGATATTTACAGAGAATTACACCCCAAAACTACAGAATTCACTTTCTTCTCAAGTGCACATGGGACATTCTCAAAGATAGACCACATGTTAGGACACAAACGAAGTCTCTACAAATTCAAGAAGATTGAAATCATATCAAGCATCTTCTCAGATCACAATGGCATGAAACTAGAAATCAATTGCAACAAGAACATGCAAAGACATTTGAATACATGGAGGCTAAATAGCATGTTATTAAACAATGAATGGGTTACCAAGGAGATCAAGGAAGAAATTAAAAACTTTCTGGAAACGAATGAAAATGAACACACAACAACACAAAATCTATGGGATGCAGCGAAAGCAGTTCTGAGAGGGAAGTTCATAGCACTACAGGCCTACCTCAAGAAACAAGAAAAATTTCTAATAGACTATCTAACCTCACAACTTAAAGAACTAGAAAGCAAACAAAAGGAAAACCCCAGAGCAAGTAGAAGGAAGGAAATAGTAAAGATCAGAGCAGAAATAAACGACATGGAGACCAAAAAAACAATTCAAAGGATCAATGAAACAAAGAGCTGGTTTTTTGAAAAGATAAACAAGATTGATGGACCCTTAGCTAGACTCACCAAGAAACAAAGAGAGAGAACCCAAATACACAAAATCAGAAACGAAAGAGGAGAAGTAACAACTGACACCACAGAAATACAAAGGATCGTTAACGAATACTATGAACATTTATATGGCAACAAATTCGACAATCTAAGCGAAATGGACAAATTTCTAGAAACATATAGTCTCCCGAAACTGGACCGGGAAGAGATAGAAAACTTGAACAGACCAATAACAACCAAGGAAATTGAAGATGTAATCAAGACTCTCCCAGCAAACAAAAGTCCAGGCCCAGATGGCTTCGCAGGGGAGTTTTACCGAACATTCAAAGAAGAACTAACACCCATTCTTCTCAAACTGTTTCTAAAAATTCAAGAAGAAGGAAGACTTCCAAACTCATTTTATGAGGCCAGCATAATTCTAATTCCAAAACCAGAAAAAGACACTACAAAGAAAGAAAACTACAGGCCAATATCCCTGATGAACATAGATGCCAAAATCCTGAACAAAATACTAGCAAATCGGATCCAGCAATACATCAAAAAAATTATTCACCATGACCAAGTGGGATTCATCCCAGGGATGCAAGGCTGGTTCAATATTCGCAAATCAATAAATGTGATACACCACATAAACAAAATGAAAGATAAAAACCACATGATCATATCAATAGATGCTGAAAAAGCATTCGACAAAATTCAACACCCATTTCTGATAAAAACGCTCAGCAATTTGGGAATAGAGGGATCATATCTCAACATTATAAAGGCCATATATGAAAGACCTACAGCCAACATCATAATCAATGGGCAAAAACTAAAAACATTTCCCTTAAGAACAGGAACAAGACAGGGATGCCCACTTTCACCACTCTTATTTAACATAGTACTGGAAGTCTTAGCCACAGCAATCAGACGTGAAGAAAAAATAAAAGGGATCCAAATTGGAAAGGAGGAAGTGAAACTGTCATTATTCGCAGATGACATGATATTATACATAGAAAACCCTAAAGACTCCATCAAAAATCTACTAGACCTAATAAATGAATTTGGCAAAGTAGCAGGATACAAAATAAACGTCAAGAAATCGACGGCATTCTTATACACCAATGATGAACTCACAGAAAGAGAAACTAAAAAAACAATCCCATTTACCATCGCGGCAAAAAAATTAAGATACCTAGGAATAAATTTAACCAAAGAAGTAAAGGATCTATTTGCAGAAAACTACAGGACATTGAAAAAAGAAATAGAGGAAGATATAAAAAAGTGGAAGCACATACCTTGTTCATGGATTGGAAGAATTAACATCATTAAAATGTCCATATTACCCAAAGCAATCTATAGATTCAATGCAATCCCAATCAAAATACCAGCGACATATTTCACAGAACTAGAACAAATACTCCAAAAGTTCATATGGAACCAAAAAAGACCCCGAATAGCCACAGCAATCTTGAAAAAGAAGGACAAAGTAGGTGGGATCACAATACCAGATATCAGATTATACTACAGAGCTACTATAATCAAAACAGCCTGGTATTGGCACAAGAACAGGCATATAGACCAGTGGAACAGAACAGAGAATCCAGAAATTGACCCAAGACATTATGCTCAACTAATATTTGACAAAGGTGGCAAGAGCATACAGTGGAGCAAAGACAGCCTCTTTAATAAATGGTGTTGGGAAAATTGGACAGCTACATGCAAAAAAATGAAACTAGACCATCAACTTACACCATACACAAGAATAAACTCAAAATGGGTAAAAGACTTAAATGTGACTCGTGAATCCATAAAAATCCTAGAAGAAAATGTAGGCAACAAAATTTCGGACATCATACGCAGCAGAATCTTCACTGATACATCACCTAAGGCAACAGAAATAAAGGAAAAAATGAACACATGGGACTACATCAAACTCAAAAGCTTCTGCACAGCAAAAGAAACAGCCATCAAAACGGAAAGAGAACCCACTGTATGGGAGACCATAATTGCCAATGATACATCAGATAAGGGGTTAATCTCCAAAATATATAGAGTGCTCATACAACTCAACAAAAGGAAGACAAAGAACCCAATTAAAAAATGGGCAGAGGAACTAAATAGACACCTCTCCAAACAGGACATACAAATGGCTAAGAGACATATGAAGAAATGCTCAACATCACTAATCATCAGAGAGATGCAAATTAAAACAACAATGAGGTATCACCTCACACCTGTCAGAATGGCCGCCATCAACAAATCGTCAAACAACAAGTGTTGGCGAGGGTGTGGAGAAAAGGGGACTCTAGTCCACTGCTGGTGGGAATGCAGACTGGTGCAGCCACTGTGGAAAACACTATGGTGTTACCTCAAAAAATTAAAAATTGAACTGCCATTTGACCCAGTGATCCCACTTCTAGGAATATACCCTAAGAAACCTGAAACACCAATCAGAAAGAATATATGTACTCCCATGTTCATAGCAGCACTATTCACAATAGCTAAGATCTGGAAACAGCCCAAGTGCCCATCAGTGGATGAATGGATAAAAAAGCTGTGGTACATATACACAATGGAGTACTATGCAGCTGTAAGAAAAAAAGATCTCTTATCCTTTGAGACGACATGGAGGGACCTCGAGAGTATTATCCTAAGCGAAACAAACCAAGCAGAGAAAGAAAAATATCACATGATCTCACTCATTTGTGGAATATAACAAACATAACAGTATGGGGAACAGGGTAGACCCAGAGATGTGGAAGTAGGGTACAGACTGACAACCCTCAGAAGAGGGGGTGGGGGGGGAGGGAAGAGATAAACCACAGAACTTATACGCATGTATGCATAACTGATGGACATGGACAACAAAGCTGGGGATGGGGTGGGGGGATAGGGAGGAGGGTGTCAATGGGGAAAAAAGGAGAAACATCTGTAACAAAAATAAATTAATAAAAAAAAAAAATAAAAATAAAAAAAATAAAAAATAAAAAAAATAAAAAAAAAGACTCAAGACAAACACATACACTAGGTATCATTTTATCTCCATTTTTCAAATGAAAAAACTAAGCAACAGAGAAATGAAGTGACTGGTCTAAGATCAAGTGAGCAAGAATTTGAATTCAGGCAGTTGAGCTCCAGAAGTTTGCTTTTAAAACTACAGCTAAAGTTAAATCTAAAGCTGGTCTGCAGTGGTTGGATAAGTGGCACTGGTGGAGCACTTAGTATGTACTACCTGCTAAATTAAATGCTGAATATGTTTTATACATTTACATCCTCACAATGACCCTGTGAAGTGGGTAACATTACTAACTTTATTTTCAGATGAGAAAATGGAAGCTGGGATACATTCAGTGATTTACTCCAAGTCCATCTGACTTCAGAACTACTTAACTGAAGCTGTAGTACTACCTACTAATGCATCATCTAAGTTGTCCTCTAGGAAAAGTCCTCATATGTCAAGACCCAGAAATCGAGTAAACATTTCCTATTCAAAGGCCTTCATACCAAACTCTAATTCCCCAGTTTGGGTGAACCGAACAAATAAAAAGGCATCCAAATTGGGAAGGAAGAAGTAAAACCGTCTCCGTAGGTGACACGATAGTATATAGAAAACCCTAAATACTCCACACACACACACACACACACACACACACACACACACAACGTTTTAAACCTGATAGAACTAATAAACAAATTCAGTAAAGTTGCAGAATACAAAACCAATATACAAAAATCAGTTCCATTTCTATATACTAAAAACAACCTATGGGGAAAAGATTAGGAAAACAACCCCATTCATAACTGCATAAAAAAGAATAAAATATGTAGAAATAAATTTAATAAAGGAGGTGAAAGATATGAAAAAAAAATAAAAAAAAATAAAAAAAAAAAAAAAAAAAAAAAAAAAAAAAAAAAAAACAAAAGGAAGATTGTGGTAGGTGTGAGCTATAGTTTACAAATGGAAGTAAATAATTTGCTTTAGACATTAAATTTTAGGTGCTTTTAGGATATCCAAGTGGTGATGTCAAAGAGGTATATACAAGTAAAACCTGAATTTCAGGGGAAAGGTATGAAAAGACATAAAATTTGGGAGTCATCAATGTTTAGATAACTTTTAAGTCACAAGAACAGAATAAAATTGCCTAGAGAGTGGCTATAGACACGAGACAATGATTTGAAAGCTACCATTTAATTTCAATATATAGAGTAGGGCAAAAGTAGTTTGCAGTTGTTTGTATGGAAAACAATACAATAATTAATAAATAAAAATACAAGAATAAACTCTGTTTCGCGTGTTTACACTGCAAACCTACGTTTGCCCTAGCCTGTATATGACAGGTTTTGAGCTTGGAACTTTATATTTTTTTGTCTCTAATCTTACAACAGTCTACTTACACCTATTTCACACATGAGAAAATAAAAGCTTAAGCATTAAATGACTTGTCTGATGCTACTTAGCTAGTGAGATAATCCAGGTATGCCTGCCTCAGTGGTCTGAGGCTCTTCTGTTCTGCCATGACAAAAGTAGAAATACAAAAAAGTGAACATCAGCTCTGCATATTTGAATATTAAAGAGGCAGTAGAATTATCTCTGTAGGTTGCATGTTCAGATGGGGACCTCTGCTCTTGAGTTTCATCTACAGTGAGATGCCTCTCGAAGGAAACCAGTAGGCTGAGGAACCATGATAATGCTATCATGGAACTTCCTCCTCAGTTTCCTGAATTTAACAAACTCTCTCATCATGAATAAGCAGAACATTTCTAGTTAAAGAGCAGATGAAGAAGCAGCCACCGCAGAGGAATTTATGCATCGATGTCACGCAACTGCATTTTAGGCAAACGAAGGTTACTAAGATTAGATGCTCTTACAGAACACCGGACAAACCCTTTATTAAATCAGAGGACACAAACCTCATGACTGAAAGTTGACTATGAATCATTTGAAATAGCAGAGACAGAGAATATTACTCAGCAATAGATGTGACTCGCAATGCCACTAAAATCCTTCTAGTGTCGCATTCACCCTCATAAATGTATTGGTTCTAAGTAAGTTTTTCAGTTGACTGATAGTCTCATATTACCTTGTTTCCAGTGCAGTCATTCCAACTGCTAAAGAGTAATGTGGATAAGGAAAAGCTTGATATCCTCTTTCCTTTTCTTTCTATGGGCCTGAGCTGAAAGAAATCATCACTTATTTCTACATCAGTACAAAAGCAAAAGGGGTACATCACTCCATGCTGGAGGGTGTATAGGAACTAACCTGGATGTGAGAACCTCCACTTAACCACTTATGAAGCCACACCTCAAAGTTACAGTCTGGTTACGGTTATGAGGAAACCAAGGAAGGGAAGTTGTATTTGGGGCCTGTTGAACAAGACTGTCTTGGTAGAAATATTTGGGTCATGCTGGCCTGGATGAAACCTAGTGGGAGTGGCCGGAGGTTTTGGATGAATAATAGTGAATTGAGTGATTCCAGTGTCTTTCCTCCTCCTCCCTCCATGTTTCCCAACCCCAAGTGTTGCTTCCACAGAAGCCCATCCTCTGGGACAAGGCACCATGACGATGAGTACATATCCAATGGGAGGGTGTTGCTATGGAGAGTTTGAAATGAAATATGGTAATAATCCTTAGGAGAATAAAAGGATGCACTTGGCATTAGTTCTTGTCACTGCTTTTAGGGATTTTGCTTCCTTATCTTTTTAAGTGCCACAACTAAGTTGTATCATGTTTATATTCCCCACAACACCCAGCAAAGTACCTGTCATACAGTGGGCACAGAGCAAATGTTTCTAAAATGGGTTGCTAAAGATCACCCTGCTGGGAGATCACTGAAGGCACCAGGACTCGGATTCTGACGCTCTGTTTTGGAAACTGAACTAGCCCTGCGCTCTTCTGTTTCTCCCTTTCTTGAGAGACTTTAGTCATTTTGTATCCCCAACATCATGATTACTCTCTCTCTAGATATATTTATGGGCCAGGAAAAACTGGAACTACACTACTAAAGTGTACATAGTCACATTCCTCGTCCCTCCCTTGTGAAGAATATTCTTTGCGTTTCTGAGAGATTCACCCCCCTTTTTTTTTATTATTAGCTGAATGTCAGCTGGAAGGGAGTAGATGGTGTTACATAAGAAAGTATATAGGTAAGAAAATGTCTGGATGTTTGAGGAGATGGGATTTAGAAAGAGTAATCAGGGGTGCACTTTCTAAAGAGGGAGGATGATGGAGGTATTTGGAAAACCGCTATGTGGTGGGGAAAAGTGGGGTGAGGGGATTTACAAGTAGGTGAAGAGAAATCTGGGGAAGTGTTCCTATGCTCAGTGTTTTATCTTCAAATTATCTTAAGAACTCATTCAGAAAATATCTAAATTGTTTTCCAAGGCTTTGGGAGCTAGGGATATGTGTGTGTGTGTATGTGTGTGCACGCACACGCCCATGCATGTGTGTTTGTGTGTGTGTGTGTGTGTATAATTGTGCTGAGAATAAAAAGGCTCAGTTTTATTTGTATAGTCCATACTTTTTGTATTGGTTTTACTAATGTTTTGCTTTACTAACATGTTAGTAAGTTACTTAATAGAGATTTTATCATTAAAAATTGCACACCAAAAGGAATCTAGTCTGTGCCATTGGTCATAAAACCAGGAACAGTGCAGTGGCCACTGTAGGTAGATTTCAGACTACGGGTGTGTGAAACGAGAAAAACAGATTAACATGAAAAGAGCAGGTGAACAGGCCAGAGGTTACCTAAAAGTTGAAGATGTTTGAGCTGCAGGGAAGGAGATACTACAATTACAGGTTTGTAAGTTGTTGTTGGACTAAGTGTATGGTGTTTGTTAAAAACACAGTCAAGGAATCCATCCTGAGTTTAAAGCTAAATACTTGGTCCTATTTTGAGAAACTCCATCCTTGTATTGAGACGATGCTTGCCTACCTTCTACATAAAACCTCTGAGAGTTAATTAGTATCCCTCGCATGTTTTCATTGTTAGTATTATTATCTTGGCTCTGATGGGTCCTTGGAGAGAGGATTGCTCCCACTCCCCTTCCCTTAAAGTATTTATTTTGATCCTTTTTGATTTCTTAGGTAGTAGTCTTTAGGGTTGACCAGAAAAAAAAAAAAAAAAAAAAGAGTTGTCATCCAAACATTCTACAGCCAGGTGACTTAGAGACGTGACAAACCTCAGAGCCTGAGATGGAAGGCCATGTGTCTCGTTAGTCAGCCACGACTGACACTATCTCACTGGGCTCCCATGTCAAGCAACTCTCTCTACAGGAATAAAGCATTCAGCTTTATGTTAGCATGCTAGCACTTAGTTATTGATGTGTGTTTTAATTAAAAAAAAAAATGTGGCCTGGTAGTTCCCTCAGAATCATACTTGGTATGCTTGACCTGCCCTAAGGAAATACTTTTTAGAAGTATTATGATACAAATTTATTCTCTTTTTCTTTTTTGGGGGGTGGACAGTTAGTTGAGGGGAAGGAATAGGAAGGTAGAGTAGAAAGAAGCTGAGGGGTGGGGAATTGAAACAAAATAGTAACTTTAACTGCTTTTCAATGCTTATTCAGTAACAACAGTATATTAATTGTGAGTAATTGAATAAAGTACAAATTTTGTTGCTATCTCTTCAGTCCATAGATCTTATTATAAAGAGTTATTTGAAAAGAAAAGCTGAACTTTTGGTAAAGTTTAGCAACATTCTCAAAATATTTACAACAATATTTGAATTCTAAAATATAATACCTAAATTAAAAATACTGGGAACATTATTCCTTACCTCAAATATTGTTCCCATTTAGAAATAGCATTTGAAATATATGAGAATTTATTGAGAAACTCCTGATTGCCCAGTTTCTAAGTTTTAAGAATATGACAATATTTTCCTCTCACATTAATGCCGCATATTTTACATTTACATGTTCATTTGGTTCACTTAGTTTTGTTTTGAAGTTCTGGAATTTTCTCTTCACTGGAACTTACTGATCTTTGTCTAGATGTTTTTATATATAGTTTAATAACACTCTTACAAATAATATTAAATAGTAACATATGTAATCTATGGAAAAAACGAAAGCTCACTTATATCTGACTAATCTAGAAAGGCCAGAGCTTGACAAAGAAGATCGTAAGGCAGTGGATCCTGCTTGTTCCCAGACAAGGCTTGTTTATTTAGCTGATGGTATTTGTCAAGTCCACTCAGGTACAAATGGTAACTGAAAATGATCCAGGAGTCATAAATGTGAAAAGTAAATGGCAACACCACCCTTCCAAGCACTCACGCCAAAAACTGAGGCATCATCCTTGCCTCTTTCTCTCATATGCCCCATACTGTGAGCAAATCCTTTTGGCTTTACCATTACAATATAATCCAGAATCTGACCCTTTCTCACCACAACAATTACTTTTAACCATTCCACGCTAAACCACAGACTCTTTGCTAGAGTATTGCAGTAGTCTCTTAACACTGGGAGAGATTTGTGAATAGAAGATAAATATGACAATGAAAGATGGCTACAAAAATCTCTACATTTCTTTATAATCTGGGGCAGGTTGTGTCTAAATTTACAAGAATATTTGATTGGAAGAACCAGGAACCCATTCAAACATGCTTACACAAAGAAGGAGAGAAAGTGTAGACAGCTTTCACAAGGAATAAGAACTAGGACCTGGAGATTCGGAATAGAGACCCTACTCTTTGCCTCCTTAGAGCCAGTTCTTTGTAATTTGTGTCTGTGCCATTCTGCCGCAGCTCATATAAGTATGGGTACTCTCTGCTTCAGTCCCAGCTCTATATGATTTCCCGGTTCAGACAAATTATCATCTTTATGATTCAATTCCAAATTCCCAGAGGAAGGTGATCTCTTGCCTTGGCTTTCTCCAAGTGCCAGCCTCTGATCCAATCAGTTTGGACCAGGATACATGGACACCTGATTAAAACATGGTTCTTTAGGCCCAGCATTTCAGCAGGACCTAGGAGACCCATTCAGAAAAGGCTCTGAACTAGGCAAACTAATTAATATCTCTTCTGCAATTTACAAATAATTTAAATTCAATATTCTGTTAAAAGGTGTAGTGAATCAATTATTGTCATGCATACATCCGTTGGGACTCAGTAAACAGCAATTAATTCTATATAAATGAATGCTAGCAGGTGAGATATATTTGGTCAACCTTCCAGAAAGTTTTTTTGCCAAAGCATAATTTCTCACTAAAATATGTATTTTAGTTTTCTACTTTATTCCCCTCAATCAGCATCCAGCTGCCCCTGTGAGACCAATAACAGAGCCTTAGCCTGGTAGCCTTTAATCCTCACCCGAGGATATGTTTTCATTGATTCTAGAGAGAGGAAGGGAGAGGGAGAGGGAGAGGGAGAGGGAGAGAGAGAGAGATGGATCTCACTGGTTGCCTTATGAATGAGCCCTGACTGGGGACTGAATCCTGCAACCAGGGTATGTGCCCTGACCAGGAATGGAACCAGTGACTCTTCAGTGCACAGGACGACCTCTAACCACTGAGCCACACACCAGGGCAGTCTGTTAGCCTTTAAATGAGATAATGAGAATTGGCATATTAAAAAATGTTATGAATTTTCTGTCTTGGGTTTTTGGCCCTCCAATGCCAAATAATTTAATGAGCTGCCTTTCTATTTGTATGTTGATTCTTTCTTTCTTTCTTTCTTTCTTTCTTTCTTTCTTTCTTTCTTTCTTTCTTTCTTTCTTTCTCTTTCTTTCTTTCTTTCTTTCTTTCTTTCTTTCTTTCTTTCTTTCTTTCTTTCTTTCTTTTCCTTCCTTCCTTCCTTCCTTCCTTCCTTCCTTCCTTCCTTCCTTCCTTCCTTTGCCTTTTAATTTTCATTGTAATAACTGAGTATTACTTAGAACTAAATGTAATATAGATATCTATAATTTGTCATAGTATATATTTTACATTATCATCTCCTGATCCATTCTTCAATAAGCAGGTAAGGAAGAATTACATTTGGGAGAATGTCACATACCCAAAGGCAGAAAGCTATTGGGTTTCTTGGAATCAAAACACTGAGTCACTCATTAAACAGAACATAAAAATAAAACTTTGTTGAGAGATTATTATGGGTAAAACTCTCTGCTATGTGCTCAATTTAAAAATGAGAAATAGCCCTGACCACTATGGCTCAGGGATTGGAGCATCAGCCCTCCCACCAATAGGACGCAGGTTCAATTTCCAGACAAGGGCACATACCCAGGTTTGATCCCAGGGCTAGGTGAGGGCAGGTGTGGGAAGCAATCAGTTCATGTATCTCTTTCACATGGATGTTTCTCTCTCTCTCTCTCTCTCTCTCTCTCTCTCTCTCTCTTACTCTCTCTCCTCTCTTCCACTCTCTCTAAAAATCAATGGAAAAATATCCTCAGGTGAGTATTAAAAAAAATAAAATAAAATGAGTAATATAAATTACTACATTTTTAATACTTTTATTGTAAACTTAAAATTTCTAATTAATTTTAATTTAAATTATTAATTTTTTATCTTAATTTAAAAATTAATCAATTGAAACTGACACAAGAAATGTCATGAACTTGAGGATTCATTATTTTATCTTTGCTATCATAAAAGCAGATATGCTGAGGCATTGTTGTTTTTTTACCTAATAGAATTCTGGATATATCCTGGTTCCCCTGAGCTTGGAGAGGATAGATTGGAAGTTTACAAAGCTAATTTACATTAGCAGACATGCTCCACACTCATCTTAAATTCCACGTGTCCTCTGTGAACCAAAGTTTTGGAATGCCAGGATGAGTTTATAATCTGATGAGAGCATGAGGTATGGAAATAAAAACAAAAATTATAAAGTCAAAAATGTAGAATTGGCTTAAATTAAAGATCTCTTGAAGTCCCTTTCACCTCCAGTACCCTGCTAGTAAAATGGAAAAACTGACATATTCTATCTGCAGAGTGCTAACCAGTGTAGTGCAAACTACACCTTTTTTCCAGTTTACTCTCGCAAAACCCTAGGAAGAAGATAGTATTAATCTCATTTTACACACGAGGAACCTAGCCCTTAGGAAAAGTAAGGGATTTGCCCAAGGTTGCACATATTACCAAGGCCTGGATTGAAATTCATGTCTGGCAGACAACAGAGCCCCGGATTTTTCCACTACACGACCACAAGGCTCTCAGCAAGAAGCTGTCCCTTCTCCAAAGAGTTTTATAATCCAATGACAACAAATTACCCAACAGATTTATTTTCAACCTAGATGTAAAGGTGGATCATAAAAATCTATGGGGGAAGTGATCTCTCTGTTTTGAAATTCCCCCCCATGGAGGCATTAGTATTTTTTTAAAAAAGATTCTCTAGGTACTTCTGATAACCTCCCCACCTACCTTCCAATGCCCTTCTCCCTCTTCTTCACCTGATCAACTCCACCTCGTCTGGACTCAACTACAGTAAACATCACCATTTCCAGGACTTCTCTGGCGGGTTAAATTACACTCTTCAGTCCTCCTCCTGCACGATTCCATCATTGGATTCATCACATTGTTTTCCAATTACTTATTTATGTGAGGTTTCCCTCCTTTTAGAGACTGTGGTGAGCTTGTTGAAGGCAAGAACTGCACATTTGAGCCTTCAGTACCTAGCACAAGGTCTTATACTGAACGCAATATTTCAAAGCATTAAATTAGTAAACAAAAATTTCAGAACCACTTGGAAATCGTTTAAGAAAATTCTCAAATTTGTTTCATTGTTCGTTTTCACCCCGTGAATAAACAGAGTAATTCAATAAATATTAAACCACAATACAATTTTTATAGGTTCCAAGTGTGAGACATCGTCCTTAGATGCCGAGGCTCCGAAGAAAACTACATTTTCCGAAACCCCCGAGGCCCAGTCGTAGTTGGCTTGCCGACTGTTGTTGAAAGCCTGTCACGTCAACCAATACTGGGACGAGAATTTCCCTAAACCCTGCTGAAGTCGGCCAATCAAAAAGAAGAGGGCGGGCTCTTCTGAATTGGGTTCAGAAAACCTTGAGCAGCTCTTCTGTGGCTCATTGCTGGACCCTCAGGGGCGGGGAGGCAATAACCCGGAAGAGTGTCCTTCCTCCCAACCCCTACACCACGAAATAGAATGAGTCTTTACGAGTTTTCATCATCCCTTACGTTTTTCCTAGTTTCCAATTTTTCCACATTCTTCCTAATCAAATACCTCTGCTTCCCATCCACCTTTCCTTGTTGAACGCATTCTCCGGGAGGGTACCTGCAGCTTGAATCTCTCTACCTTCGCAAACTTGAGCCAGACATTTGCCTCCAAGCATCCAAGCAAGATTGTGTCAGGGCAGCCACAGAAAGGTCTGAGCAAAAACTTTATCTTCCCCTTGCAAGAGGGGAGAGAGAAGGTGCTGGGGATTACTTTTTGAGTAATCAGTATCAAAGGCGATGGAAGATTCTGAAAGGAGTGACAGCGCTGTGTTTACTTGCACCCTCGCTCTCGCCCCTATCCACACCCACCCTAGTGTGCAGAGTGAATCTAGGGGTGGAGTGTCATTTCTCGCGGCAGACAGCCCTGAAGCGGTTCCCCTTGGGTAGCCTATTCCATTCTAGCAGCTACCTGCCGTGGCCACGCTTTACTCCTACCAACAGTTTCAGAAAAGAATGTTCCCCCCCACCAGGTTTATCTCCTTTCCTAGTACCTTTAAAAGTCTGTCATCCTCTTGCCACAGACATACTCGTTGTCAAGACGCTCTTTTTCAAACACCCAATCCAAATCAATCCAAAACAAAGCCCATCAATAAAGCAACAACAATAATATTGCAGCCAGCAGCAGGGAGTGTGTACCTCTTTAAAGGGTGAGAGCCTAACCCCCCGCTTTAAACACCGAATTTGAAATAAAGGTTTCCTGCTGCTTCTTAGTCGTCAACATTTTTACTGTCCCAGCTGCAGGAGCAGCAGCTGCATACTCGAGCAGGGCGACTGGGGTGGGAGAAATTTAGCTGTGGTCTGGGATTTTCGCAGAGGATAATTTAAGCCCCAGCTCCACTCCCGCGGAGGGGAGGGGTGGGGGTGGGGTGCGGTGGGCGTGCGCATGCTCAGCAGCCCCGCTCCGCGGAGGCCCAGCTGCCGCCACCGACGCGGCCGGCGCTGTAACCGCGGCCGCCGCTGCTGCTCCGGGCGGGCGTTGGTGCCGTGTGCCGAGGCTCCTCGTCGGGCGAGAGGGAGCGGCCGGGCGGCAGCGGGGTGGCGCCGGCGCCTGAGGAAGGCAGCCGAGCCTCTGAAGGAGCGAGGGCGGGCCGGTCCAGCGGCGGACGAGCGAGGCGGAGCGAGGCGGCGAGCGCGGGGACCCACCCCGGGCGCCCTGCGTGCGATGCCGGGCGGGCAGCGGCGCTGAGCGACGGGGAGGCCGAGCGGCTGCCGCGGACGGAGAGCCGGCGACCCCGGGAGGAGGAGCGGCAGGAGCGGGAGGCAGCGCCGAGGGACTGCGGGGCCGGGGCGGGCGGCGCGGCGGGGCCGCGGGCCATGGACGCGGCGGCGGGGGCGAGCCGGGGCGGCGGCGCGGCGCAGAGTCCGCCCGCGGCCAGGTGAGGCTGGGCAGAGCGGGCTCGGGGCGCCGCCGCCACTGCTGTGCCGCCGGGCTGCGGAGCGAGGCGGCGGCGGCGGCGGCTGAAGCGGCGCCACAGCAGCCGCGGCGAGCAGCGGCGGCCTCGCAGGAAGAGGGGTCGCCGCCCGGGGTTCTGGGGGCCGCCGCGCTCTCGTCGCCGCAGTATTTCCTGTTTGGATTATCTTGTGCTTCTCCCCAGCCGCCTCCTTCCTCTCACACTCCCACTCACCCCCCGCTCCTCCGGGTCCTCCGTGGAAGCTGCCCTCGGCCCGGGCTCGTTCCTCCCGCCCGGGGACGCCCCTCGCCGCCCCTGCCGGGCAGCGGGCGAGCCCCGCCGAGACCATGAGGAAATTCAACATCAGGAAGGTGCTGGACGGCCTGACCGCCGGCTCGTCCTCGGCCTCGCAGCAGCAGCAGCCGCAGCAGCACACGCCGGGGAGCCGGGAGCCCGAGATCCAGGAGACGCTCCAGTCCGAGCACTTCCAGCTCTGCAAGGTGAGCGCAGCGTGCAGCCCGCCAGCCGGGGGTCGTTTCAGGGGGTCAGCTCGGGCCAAACCGGGGAGTCCCGGGGAGCAGAGCGCAGTGATCCTCAGACGGCGAGTAAAGGGCGCGCTCCTCCTCCAGCAAACACGGGCTCGGTGGGTTATTTTGGAGATTGATATCATCTTACACCTTTTCGTTGATATTTACCCCCCTTTTCGCATGCAGCAATCGATCAAGGTTGCTTTCAGCGTTGTGATACTGATCTTGCCTTCGTATTCTTCATGAACAGTCATAGCTTTTATATTCAAGCATTTTAGTGTCATTCACCAACTTCGAAGTTTCCCTGGGAAACAGTGTCTAGTGAATGTTGTTTATCAAAAAGCCAAACCTGTTCAGCGAGATATTTGCTCATCACCTTTCCCTTAGAATGTGGTAGGAGGCTTTAAACTAGGAAATCTCGGGGTCCTCTCACGTTTGGTTAAAAAGTTAGCGCTGTGATTTTTGCACGACAATTGCCATAGCGGTCTGTAATTCAGAAAGAATGATGCAGCGAATTAATTCAGCTGCTGCTCAGTGAGAAATACAAACTTGTCTTGGTGCTAATACCTGCGTTCCTCATAAATACCGTGCGTTAGAGTTTCTTAAAAGTGTGTAGGAACACTTTTTGGCCTTATTGCCCTAAAATGATTGAGAATTTAGTAGCAAGAGGCAAAAATACGTATTCTGTTACATTTGCAAAACGTTGGGATAGATGTTTGAGAATTGCTTTAATGAATTCTTGACTAGCTTATATGACAGCTTTTCTTTAGAAGAATTTTCATTAGCATCCAAATAAACTAATGATGAAATTATCACACTTGAAATAAAACATGAATTGTATTTTTAAATGAATTTACAGAGTTTTTGACCGCTATGAACTTTAATAATTTGGTGTCAGACATAATAGTATAGACTACCAATAAGAAATTTTTTTATATAGAATGCGAATGTTATGGAAAAGAAGAAATTAAAGTGTATACTGGAATATATTTTGTTTCAGTTATGTTTGTTTTTTAATGTAGATTTTGTAGTGTGTTTTTTTGTGTGTGTGTTTTTTTTTAAGCAGTAAGTACTTGTATATGTGTTTTGCGTCAGTTGTAATTGGTGCTAGATTCTAATGCCTTTATTGACTTTCTGTTTTTAAATTTTGCTTGCTGCCTTGGTTGGTGTGATGTCACTTGCCCATCCCTAGACTGTTCGCCATGGATTTCCCTATCAACCCTCAGCCCTGGCCTTTGATCCTGTACAGAAGATCCTGGCAGTGGGAACTCAGACTGGTGCTTTAAGGCTGTATCCTTTCATTGAATTTAATTTTGTAAACTTTTATGTATTCTTCCCAGTCTTGCTGTATTGCTGATTAGTTGTTCTCACTGTTTAATTCCAAAGAAATGATCTGGTAGATATTAAATGAAATCATGTGGTGTTGGCTTTTCTCTAGATTATACATATATTCAGGTTATACATTGCTGTGATCTTTCTCAGTTCTCAGTTTATAGTAGCTAAACATGTATCCATCTACAAAGAGTTCTATAGTCTTCCTATCCTTGCAAGGAGCTAGAAATTTCTAAGGGGACATATATCGTCTTATACTAGTAGTCTATTGAATGGTACATGTTAAGGACCAGGTTTAAAGACAGTAACACAGGCTACATTTTTAATTGCTTTTTAAAAATATTATATGCGGTTGTGGTTGATGTTGAACTTATGACCTATTATTCTAATGAATTAGAGGTTAAATTTGACTGTTTCTGACTTGTCCATTTAGAAAAATCTTTAGAAGATAGATGTCTTATTTATGTAACTATTCATGAAAGGTTGTTATTTCCAGCAGTTTTAGAGCATTTTCTTAGCATAATGAAAATAGATAAATGTGCTCTTTTGATATTTTCCTTTTGTAGTATGCATTTTGTATGTATGTATAAAAACTGTTAGGTTAGCAGTATTCTGAAGTACTTGTATAGAGAATTATTTTTTCTGGTTATACATGAACTCTAGTAGAAGTTTGGTCATAGTGTATTTTCCAAACACCTACTTAGTCTTTGAGATAGTTGTTTTAGTCTGAACAATGCAGAATATCTCTCATTTCCTCTTTTAAATGATTTAACTTAAAATTGTGTTTGCTTATACTATGGCATTAAACCATCTTAACCTAAAAACCCTTATTTTTAAACTTAAACGTAAGATTTTTTAAAAGAAAATTTTGTGTTTGGTCATCTGTAGGATATCTGCTTCCTACATGTTATTGAGGTAATATGTTGGTAATAGATAAAAAATCACTAGACATTACTATTATGAAAAGCAAACAGGGGAGGAGGAGAGCTTTATCCCTCACATCTGGTTCCTGATAAGGGGGAGGGGAACCTGCATATGAGTTAAATATATGCCTTGCTTTTTCCTTATAATTTTTTAAAATCTTCACTTCAAAGAAGTACTATAGATAGTGTTAAGATAGGCCTCAAGTTTCATTTTATATTAGTGTGAAATCTTCAAAGTGATCATAAAAGTGTTTTCAGATGGTCCATGTACTAAGGAAAGTTTACCATTCATAACAAATAGTAGTAATGCATGCATGCCTATTGAAGTGGTAAAGTCTGATCGGCCAAGATATGAATCTTGTTTGTCTAAAGGGCTCTTGCCCAAATATCTAGATAGTTGAGACTAAAATATTTTAGGCTTCAATTGTTCAGAGATTTTTAACCCAGTAATCAATACCTTCTAGCTTAGGGTTGATGGGAATGAAGTTAATTTCTGACAGTGGGGGAACTAAGTGTTCAGTAAAACTCCGTGTAGTGACAAGAATAGTGCATTGTTGGATCTAGATGGATTGTTTAGAACAGAAAGTAGGTTTTTTTTAATTCCCAACCAAAGAATATCACTGGCTTAAAAGAGAAATGTTGAATTATAAATCAGTTATTTTTAGATTATTTTGCTTTTCTTTTAAACGTGTTGGATTTTTACTATTTTCCTAGTGCAGTCTCAATTTTCTCATGGTAACTAATTTTTATTTTTCCTTTAACAGCCAATCTGCCCCATTTGTAATTTAATATGATTATAAGTGAGTACCACCAGCAAGGCTGATTTTTATAAAACCAAGTATTTTTCTTAGATAAGACTTTTGCCCTAATGCATTTAAGTAATTAGCAAGTTGACACAAGGGAGGATTAAAAATGTTAGTCCTAAAGCTAATTGCCAAATTTAAGTAAGGATCAAGTGTCCAAAATCACCACTTGTGCCTATACATATACTTTTGCCTATACATATTTTTAATATAAAAATACTATATGAGTGTAAATAAATCTGTAATTATAGTTTACAGTTAGACTCTATATTTTTTTCAAAGCCTCTCTTACTGTATTTAGAATGAAGTCTGGAAGACTGTTTACCAAATATATTTCTATTTTCCCTTTTTTTGAAATTCATATGAATGTTCCAGAGTGGTAAATTGGTTTGTCTGCCAGTAATACCACCTAGTCATTCCTTCTGTTAAGTTTAAGTAGAAGATCAGCTTATGAGCTTTATTTATTATGGCCTTGACATATAGAAAATGACTAAGACCTTTTTATTTTTATCTAATTTCTGTACATGCGTTTTTAGATGTATTTTCTCTATTCTTTATTTTCAAAGATAGACAACTGAAATTTTAGTTTCTAATTTCACAGCTTTATATTGATATAATATGCACACTTATTACAACTCAGTTTTATTGCCCTTGCTTGTTTATATTTTTCTTTATTGAAGTTGGTTTTTTAGTTCTGGCTTTATTTTATTCTCAGACACTTGTAGCCTGCAATATATTTGTCTTAAAAGGTATCTTTAGAGCAGAAATATACTTCTACATAAAGTATTTTCTTTCCTTTAATGGTGGAGCAGAAAGTAAGAGATGTATTCAGAAGTAGAATTGGGCTTTCGAATTTGAAATGCATATCTGATTTGATGAATAGAAGGTCTCCTTAAATATTGGAGGAACTAAACTATATTAATCTACTTTGAGGTAGGAAAAAAAAACACAGATGAAGATATCTCTTATTTGTAGACAAGAATTAGTGAAAATCTGAATCCTTAAAATTTAAGAATGAGACTAGATGAATTTAATGTATTTGCTGCAGTAATATATAGCAAATGACTGATAATGTCATTTATAAACATGCTTTATGTTCAACCTTCTTGGCTTCTGGAGAGAATATGAAATTGGAATGTACTTAATTGATTTTATATAATACATCATACAGTAGTGATGTGATTTAATTATTTTAATTCTCTTTTTACCATGTAGAAACAGGTACAGTTTGATTCTTATGAGTCATCTAGGGATCAAAACTATTAAGGATACTAGGGAATAGAGTCAGTAGTATTTTAATAACTATATATGGTGTCAGATGGGTACGAGACTTGTTGAGGTGATCACCTCGTAAGTTATGTAAATACTATATCTCATCACTATGTTGTTGTACACCTGAGACTAATATAATGTGTCAACTGTAATTGAAAATCTTTAAAAAAAATTTCTTAAACTATTGGAATAAAATAATCTAATTATCTATTCTCATATGAATAAGAAAAATGGCGGGGGGGTGGAGGACCTAACTGAGGAGTGAAAGTGATTCTAGTAATGTACCTTGTAGTTCATTTAACAAGCATATATTAAATGTTAACATTAGATTACAGATTGTGGCCTGAATTCTGGTTCTTGTCTTATCACTAAAGAATTATATGTTCTTGAGTTAGGCTTTTATTTTATTTTTTTAACTTTTAAAATTTAGGTGTTATATTAGATGATTTCTTAAGAAACAATTCTGTGATTTCAAGTAGCTCTATTATGTTGGTCTATGTGAGTATTCAAAAGAAATGAATATGTAATTTTTACCTTCAAAAAGTTTCCAATCCTAACTGTAGGATTAGAACTAGGTAAACATAGTTGAAGTTAAATAATTATTTAGGGGTCTACTGACATTGCACAAAGTTATATTACAGGTAAATTCATTGTATTTGATGACATTTCTCCACACTAATAGATAAGGATTCTGAATGGCAGAGAAGAAGGAGTGGGAAAATTATTCTAGGCAAACAGTGTGGTCAAAAATAGAAAAAAGGGAATTATCAGGGTAATTTAGAGGAGTACTAAGAGACTGCTTGGAATAGTGATCCTAATCGAGTTGAGGGGGGAAATGAGCCAGTTGGTAGAGAACCTTGAATGTTAACCTGTGTTATCTGGGTGTTATTCAGTGAGGAATCATTGTAGTTATATAAGGAGATGCTGACAGGAAAACTGATTTTTAGAATGATTAATGGGGCAGTGGTATCATGGAGGAAAAGAATGGATTAAGTGAAACTTCAAATGTAACTATTAACCCATATAGGTAGTAAAATGGATATAAAACAGGGGTAGTAGAATGGGAACTAGAGAAGGACTTGATGACTCCTTTATATAACATCTTAGGGGGGGTAACTAAAGATAAAGTTTTGAAAATATGCAAAGGCAGTTATAAGACAGAAATGGAAAATTTGGTAAAGAGGGTGGCACAGTAATGTTTACAATGATGTCATCTTTTATTTTTGTCATTATTGCCATTTTATTTGTGGTGTTATTGCCATTTTGAGAAGGTAACCTAGACTACTTATTTTAGCATGAGAATTTGATAAGCTTTTATATTTGATTTCCTTTTGGTTGGATCCTGATGATTTTCTTGATTTGTTACTGAACTGAACTAGTTTAAAGCCACTAGTAGCTGTTTGGCTGTATCCATTTATCCTCGGTCAGTGTCTCTCAATAGTGGTAGCATTTTGGGCTGGATTATTGTGTGGGTTTGTCCAGCACATTGCAGGCTATGTAATATCCCTGGCTCCTACCAACTAAATGCCAGGGTTGCCTCTGCTGTCAGTGTAGCAACCCAAACTCCCCCACAAACTTCCAGGAGTTCCTGGTTGAGAACCACTGCACTTAGTGCAAATTCTTCACCAGTTAAAAAGGAATAATAACCCTACCTAGCATCAGCATTAAATGCAATAATGTTATATGTGTAGCTTTTAAGACTTCGTAGGGATAGTTTTGGTGGATATTCATGTGATATTGTTAATAATGCTATTTTTTTCTGTGGTTTTTAATTTTCAGGTCCTTCATTTATTTCAGCAAATAATTGCTGAGAGGCATTGTGTTGGAAGACCTTAATTTATTTTTGTATCTGATGCAGTTTTTGAGTAAAAGGTCTTAAAAAGTATTGTTTTTGTCTTAAAGTGTGTCTTAAAAATGGTTGTGTTATTCTCAGCCACAAGTTTGCAAAATTTCTATTAAGATGTAATAAAATCATATGTGAAAGTTTATTACACATATTAGATGATAAATGATTGTTTAATGATTTGCACTTGTAAGATAGCATTAGAACTTTTGAATGCTGCTTATTAATTTTATTTTAGAAAACAATTGAAATATTGGGAAAAAAGTGGAAATAATGATTTTTGTTCAAAGTAGATAAAAATGAAACAATTAATTTAGCTTGAATTTAGTCAAATTTTTGAATGTAGTCAAATTTTTATCTAGTCTTCTTCCCCACTATCCTTTTTGTTCAGAGAAGAATTCTAGTCTTTGGAATTCTAGCTGTAGAGGAAAAACGAAGGCTTACAATACTTCTACTTCTCAACTCTTAGTTCTCCATTTAAGAGGACTTAGTATAAAAGGAAGAATGAGTACTGTGTCAGCCATAGGTTGTGATTCTCAGCATGGATTACTGCAGCAGGAGGGGAAGAATAGGCACATTTACTTTAGAAATCACCAGACATGATGTCTGTGTGGAAGCAGGTATTTTGCAATGAATTTCTTGAGGAGGGAAGCAATATGTGATAGAATCTGAATGGAATGGAAAAGGGATATGTTAATCATTAGGGAATCAAGTCTGTGCTTGATAAGCCTTTCTGCTTTAAGTAAGATGAGTTTTTATTTCTGCTTGGTATTGTCTTTGTTTTTCAATATGATTTGCTTTCAAAATTATATAACTTGACATTACTATCCTGCAGGAAAAAGGTAAAGGGATTTTGAAAGAATTACTTTAACATTGGATGATTTGTGTTCTCGTCTTCAGACTAATTTTGGATAAGTGAAAAATCTGGGCTTTTGTTTCTTTTCCCGTAAAACGAGGAAATTGGGAATGACTGATTTCCAAGAGTTCTAATAACTCTAGGATGTGTAATTTATTTTTCTGTGAAGAATTTGGGTGTATTCTGGACCATCTTTGTCTAGGTCTTTTGATTGGTTGTTCTGAGTACCTGTTAAAGAGGATGAAGTATTGGACTGTTTCCCACTGTGGGTCCCTTTACTTTGTATGTGTTGACTGCGTTGATAATCCAAGTCAGTAGATGCACAAGTATAAACCTTTGTTTACAAAAGGGACAGGAAAAAGTATGTGAAAAAACACTTAGCAATAGGTGGAAAATTTTATTACATCCTCAGAACAGTGCACTATTTAAAATTTATGAATTGTTTGTAGAATTTTCCATTTAATATTTTCAGACCACAGTGGACCACGGTTAATGAAACCGCAGAAAGTGAAGCCACAGATAAAGGTGTACTCTTGTTAAACAGATAAGGGCTCATTATAACAGGCAACTTGGGACATTTAAAAATACTATTAACAAAGTTTCCTTTCTTGCTTGTTAATGGTCAGAATGTCAAATTAAAATGAAATTGCTTAAAACTAATATTGGGTTCCTGCCCAGCCAATGTGGCTCAGTGGATTGAGCGTCATCCCATGGACTGAGAGGTCCTGGTTCGATTCCCGGTCAGGGCACATGCCCAGTTTGAAGGTTCGATCCTCAGTAGGGGGCGTGCAGGAAATAGCCCATCGATGTTCCTCTCTCATCCATGTTTCTCTCTTTCCCTTCCTTTTTCTCTAAAAAAATCAATAAAAACATATAAAAAAATAGTGGGTTCCTAATCACTTGATTTTAGTAATTTTTATGTAACAAATTTAGTATAGTAACTATCTTCCTTGAATTGCTGGTATGTAATTTCAGTGCTAAATTTGGTAATTGTATAGTAACTTGGAGTAGTAGTAACTGGCAATGTACATGTAAATAATTGGACTATAGGGGTGAATATCACTAAATAAAAGATAAAGGCAAATAAACACAACCAAAGCTTAACATCAAGCATTGGAAGTGACACATTATTTACAAGAAGAAAATTGGTAATTGAGTGTCAGTATTGATTTGTTTTGTAATGTTTAAATTAGAATTTTCTGTCCTGATTTGGCATGGTGGTATCATCAGAAGGTATACTCAGTATCTTAGGAGTGCAGATTAATGAAATGTTTTTGGTTTGACCTAAACAGATGTCCATCTGTTTAAGTAAGAATATAACAAAATGATATAGAGAAAAGAGCATTTTACTATGTGCTACCTTTTATATATGAATGCCTTTTATTAAGGTAGGTTTTAAATCTAGTACTACAAAACTTTTTGAGATGCAAAACAAAGTGATTGTTGATTTGACTTTTATGAAATAAACAGTTTATAAAACTAATCGTAAAAGCTTGATACATCTCTTTTCCTTAGTCACATGTGAAGTAGATCATTCTAAGGAGAAGAAATAGTATTTTTCTATTTAATTACTCGGACTTCTTTCTATAAAGATGTTCAGGCTTCCATATAATTATCTGGTATGTTGATTTGACCCCATTCCTAATTTTTATTTGCAGCAGTAAAGAAGAGAGACAGCGATCTTAATATATCATAATTTTTAACATTTTTGAAGAATATCTCAAAGTTATCCACTTTTGGATTTAGCAATTTCAATTGCTTTAGTCTCTCATTTTCTTGTGTTTCATTTTAAAACAATTTTGGATAATCTATTTACTGTGTAGCTTTTTTTCTTTCCTTTTTGGGCTGTGGATAGAAGGTAGGCTGGGGGGAGGTAGGGGAAAGAACTGTTGATACAGTTTACTCCTCATTACTCAGCGTTCCACAATAGGTCATGACTTTAGTGTTTTTCTTAAGTCTGCATTTTTACCTGTTAAAATAATTCTTATCTTTAAATCCCAGTGCCTTTGTCTTTGTTAATGCATTTTTGTTTTAATTCTGTCCCTAGTTCCACCCATGTAGCCATGTTTTTCTTAATTCAGCATTTAAAATCTAATATATTACCATTCTTTATAAATAATATCACATAGATATTAAATGTCTAAAATTAGATCTAATATTGAGTGATATGTTAAGATGAACTGTTAGAAACATTACAGTGTATGAGAAGATATAGTGGGATCCAAAGCAATGCAAATCAGAATCAGCCAGTATCCTCTTCCTTATCAAGAGTCCAGAAACCAGACAGTAGTCAATATATAATTATAAAATCAAGTTAAGGAACATACAGATTCTTAAATGATGAACTAAATGTACTCTACTAAAGATCATATAAAAGAAGAGTGGGTGTGTGCATGCATTTAAAGTAATGAAGATCTAAATCTGTAGTTCAATAGTCAGCAGTTTTTTTTCTGTAAAGGACTAGGTAATTAATAGTTTTGACTTTATAATCTCTGATACAACTATTCAACTCTGCCAGTTACCACAAAAGCAGCCATAGACAATATGTGAAGGAAAGAATGTAGATATTTCAATAAAACTTTATTTATAAAACCAGTTAGAGGGCTGGATTTCACTCACAAGTCAGTTTGCCAATCCCTGCTTTAGTTTATCAGGCTGCTTTGCTTTTAAATTGTGTGTGGAGAGAAATGGTCAGAAAGGAATTACTACTGACATTTTCATAGTTTCATAAATTAGACTTACACATCAGTTTAAATTTAACTTAGTCATAAATATAAAAATATTTTAAGATAGAATCAGTAATTCTTAATGATACATAGTACCACTGTATACCAAGTAAAATTTTTCTATGTGTTTTTTGATCCTCTGATAGAAGCATTACTTTTTGTGTGAATTCTAATTCTAATTAGTATGATAATAAAGTTGCTTATTAAAGGCATTCTTTGGGGGCAGTTCAGTGATCAGTTCTATTATTGAAGTATTCAGCTTATTTGAGACTTTTACTTCCTAATTTTAATTAAATATATTTTTGCATTTATAGATTATTCCTCATATTTTCATTAATACTACATAGAGATATGTTATAGTTAGAGAATGCACTTTCATCTTTAAAAGTAAGCATTTTATCAAAATATTGTGATTTCTTAGATATTTGCAAATATTGATAAAACAATTCATTTTTATTTGTGGAAGAAAACGTCCTGAAAAATAATGAATTAAAAAAAAAACTCATAAAGCTCCTAGAAACAAATTCAGGTGCATGGTTACTTTCTTTAGAGTCAGATATATTGCATTTCCCCTTTGGAAAGAATGTGCATGGTACTGTAATTGGAAACTGAACTTACATCTACTTTTTGAAAAATTTTTATAGTTGCTCACTGTTTGCATCATTTTCCAGTAGCAGTAAATATAGGTATAATTTTAGTCAGTAAATAAGGTTAATTTCGACTTGATTTCATTTCTCCAACTGGTGTTGGTCATTTTGGAAGCTGTTATATAAGACAGATAAATGAAAGATGACATGTTGAACATATCTCTTTATATTTATTGGTACTATGATTTGAAAATAAGCATTGATCTACAATAACTTAGATTCCCTTAAAATGGGGGAGAATGTAAAGGCTTTTATCTAAAAATAGCTGATATTTTTGTTTTTATAATCATCTTCACTTGAAAATTAAGATTTACTTAAAAACATGTTATTTGCAAAATATAGTCTTTGTAATTATATGGTAGTTATTGTTAAATGCCAAGGTTTTGATTTTTAAATTAGGGATATTTTTATAATAGTTTTTGCTCATGTTTTTCTTTCAGCAAATGCTATCTAGAACTTTGACGTTTTTCCAGGTGAGGTTGTCTATTGAAGAGTGATTAATCCTATCCTTTCTTGAAAGTACATAATCTTTTCTTGTAAAAGCAGTACCTCTGGTTTTTCCCAGCAGTACTCTGCCAAAGGTGACTATAGTGGCATCAGCTATTGCAGTACTTTCTACTAAATTGCTTTCCTTTTGTATATTTTTCCTTTTTGTCTTTTGAAAGGGAGAAAAAGTGTTGAAACAGATTTTTCCGTCTATTCAGTCTTTGTACTCTATTTTTCATAATGTGTTGTATTTTTCTTTTAAAATTATCTTTATCATACTTGAGAAAAGAGCTTAGCCATTAAGCATCTGAGAATGGATACTGGGAGAAAAGGTTGTTTTTACTTGACATGTGAGAATGTATATTCCTCCTTGTATCTTTAACCCAGACCGCTATTATTTGTGACTGCATTTCATGGTGGACTGAGCAAGTGGTTCATTTAAAAGTATGTTTATATATCAAAAGCCATTCTAAAGAATTCCCTGCAATAAATGTAATTCATTTTGATCCCTTTAGTCCTAGTTCTAATTCCAAAACAGTAAGTAATAAGAATGAATATTTTTCAACCACTCTTAATTTATTTATAAATAATTTAAAAATCTTACTCAAAATAATAGTGGAAGAGGTAACTAGAGGCCTATTTCAACCCAGTTAATACTATAATGATGTATCAGTCTAGATGCTGCAATTACTTTTTTGTTTTTGATGTTCATTTGATATGAAAAGAGAGCAGTTGATTGACATAATTTTTAAAATACAATTGGGCATTTACTGTGGAATGTAAAAATTGTGTTGAGTTAAGGAAGTTTTATATGTTGACCTATGCATCTTTCACGGTTAATTTTAGCATTTTGTTATATTTTTACTGCAGAAATAATGCACGTTATAGTTTTGCTTAAGTAGCATACTGGTAGAATGTTAGAATTGTAAGTCAGCACTAAAAATTAAGTATGTCCACAGCTAGCTTTATTTCTTAATATATTAATTTTTTAATGGACTTTATTTTTTAGAGGAGTTTTGAGTTTACAGCACAATTGAGCAGAAGCTGCAGCAATTTCTCATATACCCCTGTCCCCACTTGGCATAGCCTCCCCCATTATTATCATTCTACACTAGAGTGGTGCATTTGTTACAATTGATGAAATTACATTGACTTGTGATAATTTTTCAAAGCTCATCGTTTCTAATAGGGTTCACTCTTGGTTTATAGTTTGTGGGTTTTGACAAATGTATAATAACATGTATCCACCATTGTAGAATCATACAGAATAGTTTCATTGCCTTAAAAAACCTCTGTGTTCCACCTGTTCATTCCTCCCTCCTCCCTAGCTCGTAGTAACCACTGACTGTTTCACTGTCTTCATAATTTTGTCTTTTTTACAGTGTCATATAGTTGAAATCATATAGTGTGTAGCCTCTTCAAACTGGCTTCTTTCACATAGTAACATGCATTTAAGTTTCCTCTGGATTTTTTCATGGCTGATAGCTCATTTCTTTTTAGTGCTAAGCACTGTTCCATTGTCTGGATATACCATAATTTATTTGTTCATTCACCTATCGAAGGACATCTGGATTGTTTCCAAGTTTTGACAATTATGAAAAATGTGGCTATAAACATCTTTGTGCAGGTTTTTGTGTGGATATGTTTTCATCTCCTTTAGGTAAATATCAACCAGTGTGATTACTAGATTGTATAGTAAGAGTATGTTTAGTTTTGTAAAAAACTGCCAAGTAGTCTTCTAAAGTAGCCATACCATTTTGCATTCCATGAGCAGTGAACAAGAGTTCCTATTACTCCACATCACCATCAGCATTTGGTGTATCAGTTCTGGATTTTGGCTATTTTAATAGTTTTGTAGTGGTATCTCGTTGTTTTGATTTACATGTTTCTCAATGATATATGTAGAACATCATTTCATATGCTTATTTACCATTTGTATATCTTCTTTGGTGAGGTGTCAAGGTCTGTGGCCCATTTTTTAATTGGATTGTTTTCTCATTGTTGAGTTTTAAGGATTCTTTATATATTTTGGATAACAGTCCTTTATTAGATGTGTCTTTCACAAATATTTTTTTCAAAGTCTATGGCTTGTCTTCTCATTCTCTTGACATTGTTTTGCAGAACAGAAGTTTTAAATATTGTCCAGCTTATCAATAAATTTTTTCATGGATGGTGCCTTTAGTATTGTATCTAAAAAGGCATTGCCATACACAAAGTCATTTAGGTAATCTGTGTTATCTTGTAGGAGTTTTATAGTTTTGTGTATGACATTTAGGTCTAAGATCCAATTTTGACTTCAATTTTTTGAAGGGTGTAAGGTCTGTGTCCAGATTCATTTTTGGTTGTAAAGTGTGGGGGGAGGGGGAATGTTATATTGTCCTATAATTAGGTTGTATTCTTTTAGTGAGCCTGTAAACTTCACAAGTGCTCCTGTCTTTCCTGTCCCTCCCCACAGATGAGTTAGGATGGCTAGAATAAGTTGGAATTGGGTATTTCCATTCCACCAGGTCAGTTAGGTGCTGATAGATCCCCAGCAGTTTAGGCTATGGTTAGTTTCTCCTGAGGCCAGAACTTGTAAAGAACAAAATGCTTCAGTGTATTTAAAAATGGTTGCTTTACTCCTCCCCCTGCTGGAGGCAGGAGGGGATTTTTCTCAGATATTCACTTTGAGAACTTACTTGGTGGAGCTCATGCTGGTAAAACTCAGTAAAATATGGGTCCCCTGGAGTTTCTGACTCTCAGGTTTCTCTACTTTAAGCCTCCAGCAATTCATCAATTTACAGTTTAGATTTTCCTACCCAGGCACTGATTCCTGTAGAGGTATCTGCTGGTTGGTTTATTTTGGTAAGCTGTGAGTCTCTGTATTGGATTGTCTCTAATTTGGGGGGCAGTGATTTGCTCTGTAACCTCACTTATGGATCTAAGAAGAGTTGCTGATTTTTAGTTTGTTGAGCTTTTTACCTGTTGTTAGGATGGAATGGCAACTTACAAATTTTTTATGTGCTGGACTAGAAACTAGAAGTCTATATTAATTTTTATAGCTAAAAAAATCTTCAAAAAGAAATTTAAAAATTGATGATTGTCAAGTAGGTGAAACTATAGAATAGGGGTACTCAACAATAAAAGTGTAAAAAATTGTTATTTGATGAAGGCTTTGTATTTCAAATACATTCATAGATCATAAAATACGTAATGAAATATTCTTTACTGTGAAATTTTGGTAATGATTTAATAAGATCATATTCCTATTAAGTTAATTAGAAGCTAGTTCACATAGAAGTAGCAAGTTATTAGAAGTTTGGAAAATAAAACCTGTGATGAGATGTTGAGATTCATGATTATTCTATTTGAAGAAAATCTGAGAAATTATTTAATTATATATATATAAATACATTTTATGGAAGATAATGCTTAATTATTCTTATGCCCATAAGGTTTTCCAGTTTTTGCCATGGCTATACATTAGAATAATTCGTGGAGCTGAAAAAATCAAAACATACAAATAATGCTCAAACATATGCTTGGATTTCTTCTCTAGATATTCTGATTCAGTGAGTTTGGCGTGGGACTTGGCATCTGTAATTTTTTTATCTTAAATCTTTATGGATACTTATAATGTAGAACCAGGATTGAGAAATACTGGTTAAATATTCAACAGGCAGGTTAGCAGTATTCTTAGTGTGGCAGATGGTAGATAATAAACATGTTTAATACAGTTTGTGCAGAGAGGGTACCATTTTAAAGTAATCATAACATCTTGAGGTTTGTGGTATAAGCATAAGGGAATAAGCTAATACTATGCTCTGCCATTACCTTTGGAGACAAGGCAGTGAAAATGATGTATGACATACAGTGTATGAAGATGGAAAGAAACAGAAGTTACAGATTTCAGTTACGGTGTTTCCCTCCCCTAGCAGTGTATCTGTCACTGGACATGAGAACCAGCAATAAGAATGACCATGTTGTAGTCTCATTATGAGGTTGAAAAGTCTAGTTTTTAAACTTGTAGGTGATCTTCACAACTGACCAGGTAAAAGAAGCAGGTGAGGCATTTCACAGATGAGAAAACTACTGTACACATACATTGTCTTAGTTACCACAGATCATTTTCCATTTTTTTCCTGGTAATCTACTTTAGCTATTTTATTTTTTTAACATGCTATATTATCTTGAGTAGGATAAATGAGTTGATCTGATGCTAAACCCTATCCTCTTTTTAAGAGTGCTTTCATCAGTATTCCTTTTTTTTTCTGTTACCTTTTTTATGTTAGTATAGTTGGTATACAATATATTAGTTATATTAGTTTTAGGTGTACAATATAATGATCACATTTTTATACCTCACAGTGTGATTACTCCACTAATTCTTTTTTATTTTAATTTTTTTCTTTATTGATTTTAGAGAGAGAGGAAGGGAGAGGGAGAGATAGAAACATCGATGAGAGAGAATATCAGTTGGCTGCCTCCTGCATGCCCCTCACTGGGGATTTGGCCCACAATCTGGGCATATGCCCTGACCGGGAATCAAACCAGCAACCTCGGTGCATAGGTCAGTGCTCAACCATTGAGCCATACTGGTCGGGCCACTCCACTCATTTGAAAAGATATGCACTCCTGTGTTCATTGCAGGATTATTTATAATAGCCAACATAGGGCAGCAACCTGGTGTCCATCAATAGAATAGTAGATAAGTTTGTACTGTGACACATCAGTATTCTTTGACCACATCATGGTATTTAGATTTTAACTTTGATATTGAAAAGTAATCATATTATGGTTAAATCTCCTCAAGACTTAGGCCATTAAAAATAAAAGTCATCCACTGACCTTTTACAGTCTTCAGTCAGTTCAGAGTAGCAACATTTTGAAGGCTTATTAGAATATTAAAGAGATGTTACTTACCCTGTTTGCTGAATGTATAAGAATGTCCTAAAAGAAATAGTAACAGAAGTTTTTAGGGTTTCAAGGGATTAAAATTATGCTCTTGAGTTTACTTTTTTCTTTTTTTTACTGCAGCAGGGTGGAATAGCGGATCCTTAATAGTCTTTCTTGGTTTGATATCAGAGTGTCTGCTCAAAGAAAGTTACTTTCACGGAATAGGATATAGTTAAATGTATAATACTGTAGGATAATTTATTAGTCACTGAGTTAATCATATTCTCATCTTTAAACTTTGCAGGATATAAAAGTATTTTCAGAAACTGCACAGGATAGATATCATAGTTCTTCAGGTGTTTGCCGTTTTATATGTACTTCAATCTTCCATTTCTAGGTTGGAAAATTGAAGAATATGTCCCTTCTGTAGAGGTTGGAATAATGTCAATGCTTTGCCTTCTTCCTTGTTGACAGAAATTGAAACGATTCTTTGATAAAATATATAATCTTTAAAAAAATTTTTTTTTTCATCCTCACCCGAGGACATTTTTGCATTTATCTTTAGATAGAGCGGGAGGGAGAGAGGAAGGAAGAGAGAGAGAGAAACATCAGTGTGAGAGGGACACATCGAGTGGTTGCCACCCACACAACCCCAACTGGGGCCAGGGACAAACTGCAACCGAGGTACATGCCCTCAGCGGGAACCAAACTCGGGACTCTCTGGTCCGCAGGCTAACACTCTAACCGCTGAGCCAAACTGGTCAGGGCTCTAATCTTTAAAAATTTTAATAATTTACTAAGTATCTACCAGTCTTGATATTATCCTTCCTAAAAGTAGAGGTTATCAAAATATGTGTATAATACACAATGGTAGTACAACAGTGAAAACTTGCGTAGGAACTGTACTTTCAGAATTTACCACTGCTGGGGTGCCATTGCCTGCGTATGCTATTTTTTTATTCTACTTTTCTGTGAACATTTGTGTAGACATTTTGTGTGTGTTGTGTGTTGTCATTCTTCTTTATTATATTCCTAGGAGTGAAATTGCTGAGTCATATGGTAGCTCTGTGTTTAAGGTAGAGGAATTACCAATCTGTTTTCCAAAGCGGCTGTACTATTTTATAGTCCTACCAACAATAATTAAAGGTTCTAATTTCTCTACATCACCACGAACCTTTGATATTGTCTATCTTTTTTTATTATAGCCATACTAGAGGGTGTGAAGTGGTATTTTATTGTGGTTTTTATTCACATATCTTTAATGAATAATTGTTGTAGCAGAAATTCCGTTTGTGGGAAGAGACAGACTGCATGCACTCTGAGGATTAGAAAATGACTGTTTAATGTGCACTGGTGCTGGCCCAGTAGAGTCACCACCAAAGGCTGAGCCCCAAGCCCGGGTTCCAGCCGCCTTTTATACATGATAAGCTTCTGGGCATTTGGAGGCTTTCTAGTTCTGCTGTGGTTTAGGCAGTTGGCGGATGTAAGGGAATTACAAAAGCCAGGGGTGAGGGTCTCTGCACTGCATAAGGGGCTACACCTGGCTTGCCTTCTCATTATGATGCTGAGCATCTTTTCATGTATTTTTTTGCTATGTGCATATCTTCTTTCAAGAAATGTCTATTCATTTTTTTATTAATATCCTTTCCCCATTTAAATTGGATTATCTTTTTGTTGTTAAGTTGTAAAAGTTCTTAGTAGACATTAAATCCTTATCAGATATATGATTCATAAATATTTTCTGTGGATTGTCTTTTAACTTTCTTGATGGTATCCTTTAAAGCACAAATGTTTTTAATTTTGATGAAGTCTAATTTATTAATTTATCTAGTTTTTCTTTTGTTGCTTATGCTTGTGGTGTTTTATCTAAGAAACCATGACATTATCTGAGGTCACAAAGATATACTCTTAGGTTTACTTCTAAGAGTTTTATAGTTTTAGCTCTTAAGTTTGTTCCATTTTGAGCTAATATTTGTATATAGTGTGAGCTAAGGTTCAGAATCATTCTTTTTCATGTGGATATCCAGTTGCCCAGCACCATTTGTTGAAAACACTGTTCTTCTCTATTGAGTTGTCTTGAAATCATTGTCAAAGTCAACTGATCATTGTCAGAGTCAACTGATCATAAATGACTCCCAGTTCATTTCATTGATACATATCTAGCCTTAATGCTAATACTACACTGTCTTGATTATCATAACATTGTAGTAAGTTTTGAAATTGAGGAAGTGTGAGTGCTGCAAGTTTGTTCTTCTTTGTCAAGATTATTTTTGCTATCACTTGTATTTCCATATGAATTTTAGGGTCAGCTTGTCAGTTTCTGAAAACAGCTGGGATTCCGATAAGAGATTGCCTTAATTTTGTAGATCAGTTTTGTGAATATTGCCATCTTCACAATATTAAGTCTTCTGTTTCACGAATATGGGGTGTCTTTCCATTTACTTAGGTGGTCTTTCGATAATGTTTTGTAGTTTTCAATGCACAATTTTTGCATTTCTTTGTATAAATTTATTCCTAAGTATTTTGTTTCTTGTAATGTTATTGTACATTCAGTTTTCTTAATTTCACTTTTCAGATTGTTTATTGCCAGTGTGTAGAAGTATAATTGATTTATGTATATTGATCTTGTGTTGTGCAAAGCTTACTGAACTCATTTATTTGTTCTAGTAGTTTTTAAGTGGGTTTCTTAGAATTTTTCATATACAAGATCATATCATCTATGAATAGAGATTTTACTTCTTTTTTCAAATCTGGACACTTTGTATTTCTTGCCTGTTTTCCCTGGCTAGAACATCCTGTATAATGTTGAATAGAAGTGGAGAGTGGACACTCCTGTCTTTTTCCTGAGCTTAGCAGGAAAGCATTCAGTCTTTCAGCATTAAGTATGATGTTCGTTGTGGGTTATTCTTAGATGCCCTTTGTCAGGTTGAAGAAATACCCTTCTTTCTCATTGACTATTTTATTATGAAATGGTGTTGTATTTTGTCAGAGACCTTTTCTATGTCCATTGAGCTGATCATGTGGTTTTTGTCCTTTATTCTAATAATATAGTATTTGATTCATGAGCTTTATGAGGATTGGGTTGTTTACTCATTTTAATGTCTTATTTAACTCGCTAAGAACTGATCATTTTATACATGAAGACTTTGTAAGGAGGCTGTCTCAAAATTTCAACTAGAATGAAAATATAGTACTCTAGCTTTTTGCTTATTCTGCAGGGCCAAAGTGCTTCATTATTAACATTAATAGGTATTTATTACCATAACTAATATGAAAAAAGTCTAGGAAAAAATTTTAATTGGCATATTGTTTATGTCTAATTGGTTTTATGGTGTTTACTTGCTACTAAAGTTTACATTTAGTGTAGTGTGATACTATTAGACTAATCTACCTTTATTATATACTAGGTACAAAAAACCTTTATTATATACGAGGTACAAAATACTGATTATACATGCCTCCTCTATTTTTTATTTATTTTTATTACAGATGTTTCTCTTTTTTTCCCCTATTGACACCTTCCTCCCAGTCCTGCCCCCCCCACCACAGCATTACTGTCTATGTCCTTGTTTACGCATACAAGCGTATAAGTTCTGTGGTTTATCTCTTCCTTCCCCCCACATCCACCTCTTCTGAGGTTTATCAGTCTGCACCCCACTTCCATGTCTCTGGGTCTATTTTGTTCCACAGCTTGTTTTGTTCATTCTATTCCACAAATAAGTGAGATCATGTGATATTTGTCTTTCTCTGATTGGCTTGTTTTGCTTAGGATAATACTCTCTAGGTTTTTCCAAAGGATAAGAGATCTTTCTTTCTTACAGCTTCTTGGAATTCCACCTCCTCTATTTTTATTCTTCAATTTTAAAATAACTTAAAGTTAAGTTAGGAAATGACATCTACATGTGAAAATTAAAAATTGGCTCTTTAGTGTGTGTGTGTGTGTGTGTGTGTGTGTGTGTGCGCGCGCGCACGCGCGCGCGCATGTGCGCACGTGCAGTAAGGTTTGATGATATATATTCTGGAGTTGGACTGCCTGGATTCAAACCTCAACTTCCTTATTAAGTTGCTGTATGGCTTTGGGCAAGTTACTTAACCTGTTGTACATGAGTGTTCTCATTTGTAAAAACAGAGCTTGTAATAGAGGTACTATTGTGAGGTAATACATATATAGTTCTTGACATATATTACATGTTGAATAAATCTTAACTGCTAGGATGATATACTTAAAAGCCTCCTAAGTCCTCCTTTCTCTCTACCTTTCCAGCTACCCACCTCCAAGAAAGAGAACCATTTAAGCAATTGGATGGATGCTTATTTCAAATTTGAATTTGATGGTATACTATTACAAAAGGTTTTACTTGCTCTGGTCTTTGTTTCTGCTTATCTGTCCTACATACCTCTTCTTCATTATTCTTGATTGCTAGTTTCATTATGTTTTTTTTTCCCTATTAAATATTTCTTTTCTCTGCATTGCTTACTTAGAAGATAGTGTCTAAATTCAAAGGCTTGCATTCAGAGAGCTTACTCCTAACCTGTTTTAGCCTTGCTCCTGCAACTCTTCAGAAGTTACAATGGTGATTGTCTGGACAAAAACCATGAGTACAGCTGTGTAGGAAATATCTGGTATGTGTCATGGGTCAGATAAATTAATTACTCCAGAGACAAAGTTGCCTAGTAGGATTAGGTAGATGTCATAACTCTTGTAGGTGAGTAGTAGGAAATTTCAGAGTAAAGGTATCTAAGATAGAAAGATTACACCACTTTTTAAAAAATGCATTGGAGTTCAGATTTAGAAGGGAAGATACATTGACATCGAGAAATATTCGGTTGCCCTTACAATTTTGGTGTTGCCTTGTAATTGATTCATGCCTCTATTAAAGAACAGACATCAGAGTAATAAATGAATATTTCTCCATTTAACAAATACCTTTGCAGAATTGCTCAGTATGTGCTCTTTCATTTTGGGTTTTCTTCATTTTAATTTCAGATAATTTATATTCTCATTTCATTTTGAACATAGCCACAATAAATGGGAATAACTTAACAAGCAGAGTTTTATTACAGTGTTTGATCATTTTCTAATAAAACTTAACTCTCAGTAAAGACGGTATCAGGAAGAATCATATATGTAAGAAGCAATAATCATTATGGGTATGAAAGTATATGAATATTTGCATCTATGAATATTGTTTTGTCATCTCATATATTCAAAGTTGATATTTTCTTACATTATAATATATCCATTGTATGATAGTGTTAGTTTTTGTCAAAGTAATGAATACATTGTGTTAAATAATGATAATGGCCATCATTTGGTGAGTGCACTCTATATGTAGTTTTAATTCTTACCACAGTTCTTCAAGCAAGACTAGATAGGTGTCTGCATATTCTAAAGGAGAAAGTTGAGAGGTGTACTAATTCTCCTCAGGTCACAGCAGGTATGGTGGAGCTGGCATATGAACTGACTTGAAAGTAGAGGTCTTAATTCTTTCTGCCTCAGATGTTTTTGTGGCACCTGAACAACAACAGCAAGGTACCTACCCAGGCTTCTTCTCAGGCAATTTGGGCTTAGTAAATTTGCAGTAGAGCTGGAATTTTGATATACTGCCAGGACTGAGAATTACTTGCTCTGAAGTTTGTGTTCTTTCCACACCAGTTATCACTTGATTATATATAAGCAGCATTAGTTCTTTAAAATTTAATTTTATACTTTTTGTTGTTACAAAGTAACAATTTATTATGATGTCTTTCTCCCAATCCATAGGGTTTTTTTAGTGTTAGGACTCTTCACGGGGGCTGCAGCATAGTACTACCCTATCCAAAGGAAAAGGGAAACAAATCAGTAGTAACCTTGAGAAAAATCACTTCTTTGAGCATCAAAATTATCATTTGTTAAAATCGGGGTGGGGTAAAAGTAGGTTTACAGTTGTGAGTATGCAAAACAGAGTTTATTCTTGTATTATTGTTTATTAATTATTATATTATTTTCCATATGACAACTGTAAACCTACTTTTGCCCCACCTTGTCTGGATAATAACTACCTTTCAGAGTTACACTCAGGATTAAGTACAATTACATAGTTAGGACACAGTATCTGAAACTTAGTAGATATCCAGTAAGTACTTCTTTTTTTTTTTTTTAAATCCTAACCTGAGGATATTTTTCCATTTATTTTCAGACAGAGTGAGAGGGGGAGAGAGAGAGACAGAGAGAGAGAAACGTCAACATGAGAGAGACACATCGATTGGTTGCCTCCCGCACGACCCCATCCAGGTCTGGGGATGAACTGCAACCAAGGTATGTGCCCTTGGCCGAAATCGAACCCACGACTCCTTGGTCTGCAAGCCGATGCTCTAACCACTGAGAAAAACTGGCCAGGGCCAGTAAGTCGTTCTTATGTTAAAATATATTTATCATCTTAGCTAGAAATAAAATGACTATTAATATTAATGTCATAAAAAAGTACAGTTTTGTCTGGAATAGTGCCATACATAGAGTAAGAATACAACTTTTCTTGACCTCCATGTAATTGGGTTTCTGGAGTTTACAGACACTTTTCATTCTCTTTGAATAAAATGTTGATTGATGCCCACAACATACTAAAGTTTTAAGAATGGTAGGCTATTTCCCAGGAGGGCCAAATTAGTATAGCTGTTTGCTTGTTCTTTATTTAACAGTTTTGTGTATTCCCAAATCTGTTTGTGTTTAGTATATCTGATATTATAATCACGTAATTCACTTTAATAATATATAAGTTGATGAAATATGAATGTAAAATGAAAGGGTTTTTTAATATATAAATATCTCCAGTGAATACTTAGGAAAAACTTCATGAAGGTCAATCACCTAAAATTTCCTGTCTGATGCTATGTGAATACAATAAGAGTAGATGATTGGAAAAGAAATAATAAGATTATGTATGAATGCTGTATTTAGATTGCATTGCCAGTATCTTTAGAGTTCCATTTGAAAAATTAAATACAAATCATATACTTGGGTAGTTATGGCTATATTTTTTATTCAAGAAAAATAATCCTGAACTCTAGTTAATAGAGCTACACTTAAAGAAAATGTCTTTGACTAATATCATAAGATTAGCAAAATTATGTTTTATGTAAAAAAAATGTAAGGTAAGTAGGATTTTTATGATTCTCCACTATAGCTTACATTTTTTATGAATGAGTTATCAGTCCTGATCTAGTCATATGAAAGTTTCACACCATTCATATAAAATAGGAATTATAGAATGTGCTAATTAGTACCAGGAAGAATAATTTACCTGGAAAGATTTGAATTAAACGGACTTTACTGACTAAAATGACAAGGTCTTTGCTGTCATCTGAGAAAAGGATGAACAGAGAGGAAGACATTTATTTCCTTGGCCTGCTAGGGTATGATTTGGCACTACCATGTGCCAATAGTAGCACTTTGAAATCTAGTTTCCTGTAGTTGCATTTGGGCATTTGGTGTAGCAAAAAGACTACTATCGATAATGACAATAATAACTTCAAGGTGTTAAAGAGTACGGTACTGTTGGCTAGACGTACTCAATTAGTCTGTTACTTTATAAAATAATAGAAGAGTTCATTATTAATAATAAAATGTTTAAACATTCAATGAATAGAAATATCACCTAGAAATATTTCTAGAAGTCAAAAGGAAAAATGGAGAGAAAATAGGAATTTAATCTTTAAAAAAATTTTTTTTTCCTTCATTGGTATTTTAGAGAGAGAAGAAGTGCAAGGGAAAGAAAGATAGAAACATTGATGAGAGAGAACATCGATTGGCCGCCTCCTGCATGCCCCTCACTGGGGACTGGGCCCACAACCTGGGCATGTGTCCTGACTGGGAATTGAACTGGTGACCTCTTGGTGCATGGGTTGATGCTCAACCACTGGCCGGACAGGGATTTAATCTTTGTTGCAATTATTTTTAATTAAGAAGAACCCTAGGACATGTGTTAATGGAACGTAGAAATAGTCTATACACCTTAATGTGAATTTGTATAAAGAGGGCTGTTATTTTATGAAATCCTATCAAATTTTGTTTTTAAATTTAGCTTCTTATTTTCTATTAATATTAACCACTGAAAAGTAGATTAGTATAGCAGCATATTAAAATGTCTAACTTCTTATTTCAAGTTTATGAAGATTAAAAGCATATAAGAATGCCTGACACGTAATAAATTCTGTAAGTGTTGGGTTTTTTTTGTTTGTTTTCTTTTGTTTGTTCTTTACTCAGCATACCCTATTAAGAGTGAGAACTCTGAAGCCAGAAATTTTATTCAGATTCTATCTCTGCTACTTTCTAGTTATGTGACTTGGAGCAAGTTACTTCATTTCTCTGTGCTTCAGTTTCTTAACTGTTTATATGGGGTGAGATTACATATAAATTATATAACTTGTTTAATATAATGCCTAACAAGAAAATGCTGTGTGTTTGCTGTTGTTATATGTAGAGTCATAGAAATTGGCATTTTAATCAATATTCAAGCCTATTATAAAAAATTGATACATTCATTGATGATATAACCTCATGCCACAATTACAAACATAGTTATATGGCTCTTCATTATATTTTTAATGTAAACTATTTTAAAATGACACTACAGGAATGAAAAATACCTGTAAAAAGATTATTTAAGAACAATATTCCAAAATGACATTTGTCTGTTTTTCAGATTTGTTTGCTAACTTAGGCAAAATTGAATGCTTTGCCTTTATTCCTCTTTTTATTTTTTAAGTGAAAGAAAAAATTTGGACTGGAGGAAGTATATTAAATATATATTATCTTGGTTCTGTATATTGCTGTTTTTAATTTTTTAATACTGTCTCATTTCTTTTAGACCTATAATCGTTGAGCATTCTGATTTTCAACAGAAACTATCAGATCAGATTGATGTGTAATGAACCTAACACTAAATCTCGACCTCAATAAGTAGTGTGTATTGAATATCAGGTTATTGGTATATTTATGAGTCTGTTATACAATTTACCAATTTATATGAAAAGCGCACACATACTGTAAACTCCTTAATGGAATTACTGACAGCTTTGGTCGTCCAGGAGTAGAATGTTATTGCCAACATGACAGTGGAGCTGCAGTAATCCAGCTCCAGTTCCTGATTAATGAGGTTAGTGAATTGCTTTACTCTCTCCTACTTACGTATGAAATAGGGCCCTGTCTGGTCTTTCAGATTTCTTGCATTCATTCATATTTAAATATGGGAACAAAAACTACTTTCCTATAGGTCAGAGATAATAGTAATTCACTTAAGGCATCATTGTGAACACTTACATAAATAATGTAAGATGTTTCTCAAAACAGTCTTGCAAATAGAATGGTATAAGGCAAATCTTTTTGGTACAGGGTGCAGCATTTAAATTTAATTTTAGTGTTATTGAAAGTTATAGAACATATAAAAGTATATTAAAATATTTTTTAAAGATGGAGCTTATTATAAATAACAAAATTTACTTCTCTGATGACTTGCTTCAAAGTACAACCAGGAGAGCAAATCCATTAGAAACTGCTTATTGTCCAAAGTTCTTGTTATGTCACTTATTGGTTGAAGTAATTGGTGATGCCTTTCTTTTTGGTAGACTATAAAGTTTGCAAGGAGCTAGAGAAACCCCATTTTATCAGCAGAGTAAACACTGTGTTTGCAGGTTTTAAAGTATGATGGGCTCTGAGGATAGATGTTTACTGTAAGTAGTGACAGGCAAGGAAAGCTGGTCATAGAAAGAGGAAAGAGAAATTACTCCAGAAAGCTCTGCTATCCTTAGGTGTGAGGGTAATTTGTAGACATTATATTTGTCCCTAAATTCTTAAATCTATATGAGAGAAAAAATATTCAGTACCTCTGACTTTTGATAAATGTTTTGCTCATATCAGAAGATTTAAAAAAAGCATGATGGGTATAAAGAGCTAAAGCTGACAATTGAAAAAATTCAGCAAAATTATGATTCAAATAATATGCACTTGTGTAGGTTTTTCAGGGTCAGAGGAAGTGTTTTTTTTTAAACTTCAGTATTCTTCATAGAACTGCCTGTAAAGTGTTTAAAAAAATCAATATAGAAAGTTGTCAAACTCATACATGAAGACTCAGATTTTTTTTTTAAATGTTCTTATTTTGAAACAGGTTTTTAGATTCAAAATAGAGAAGTCCTGTGCACCTTTTCCCAGCTTCGCCCATTATAACATTTTATATAACAGTAGTACAATATTAAACCAAGAGAATGACATCAGTACAGTACTATTTAGATTACAGAAGACCTTCTTTAGATTTCACCACCAGTTTCTACATGCACTCATGTATATGTGTGTGTGTGGTGTCCTGCAGTTTTAATACATATATAGATTTGTGTAATGACCACTATTGACAAGATGCAGATCACCTCCACCTCTATAAAGACATGTCCTCAGGTTACTCCTTTATAATCACTCTCCCTCCCCTCCTGCTCTTTCACTCTCTGATTCCTGGTGACCACTCAGCTATTCTTCATCTTTATGCTTGTGTTAAGATTGGCAGTACATGAGCCCGTGTAAATAACATTGCAAACCGATTATCTATACACTTAAACTTTAGAAATCTTGAGTAGTTTATGCTTTCATAATTCATATTACAGAATTCTTTTCTCATCAGTAGGATTCATCACAGAGTTCTGTGATATGACTATTTTATTTTACATGCTTAAATGCTACATTTAAGTACTTAAAATGACATTGTTGTTTTAAAAAATGCTTATTAAAACATGAATATTTAAATGGGTACGGCTCTGGAAATCTTACACTTGGGAGTAGCTGTTTGCTTTCAGTTTTGGAATATTATCAATAAAGTAACCATAATAGGAGGAGATCAGCTGTTACTGCATTTTGGCTCTACATCTTCTCTTCTTTGAGATTTTTAAGATGGGCATACATCTTTAGAAAGAAAAGGACATGGTATTAAACTACAGTGGAAATAAGAATGAAGAATACAAATCTTTGATAATCTTCATCCTTTGAGATTCGCTGCTTCAAAGTGATATAGATAAGGGGATGCTTTCTAGTGAAAGTGAAAGTATGTGGACTTTATGTATTTCTGCTTTCCAGTAGTCATGTTGTAACAATAGGAATTACATAACAGTAACCCTCACAAAATTCAAAGGTGGAAAAGGACTTGGAGAGATCACTTAATGTACATTTTGTCTTCAGAGCTATTTTAATTTTCTTAGATAAATGAGAAACACTCTAATTTTAAGAGGGAGATTTTAAGATTTCTCATAATAATTTAAAGGGTTGGAATTACACATCTTTTTTTGAAATTAATATAAATTCTTCATGTTGTATCTTTTGTCTTATTCTGTCAGTGTAGAAGAAGAGTATCTTACTCTTTTTGAGGAAAAACATTCATATGTCCTAAATCAGCCTTAGTATAGAGATTTTTAATTCTATTAACATCAGAATCCCTTCTGGAAATTTTTAAGAAAAATACACCTGCATATAGATTCTTGCTCTGAAAATTCTGATTTGTCAGGTCTGAGAGACTGAGTGCCCTGCATGATGTTTACATGCTGCCAGAGATTTTTTTCCTCTATACTTAATAGTATTTAATAGTATCAGATGTTTTAACTTTCTAAATTAGATTTTTCAACCCTTTGCACATTGAAGTTACAGTGTGCTGAATGCAATCTTTATTTTTCTTATTCTAGTAGTAGAACTGTGATCTAGTCATAGTACTTTCATAGTATTTGTCTTAAGCCAAATAAAACAGGAAGATTACCTCATCATATTTTGCTCTTTTAGTCAAGGAAGTATGTATAGCAGTGAACAAGTAACTTATAATCAGGCCTTGAAGTTTACATAGCTAGTAATCAACCATAATGTCCAACTAGATCCTAATATACTTTTGGTTTATAAGATATTAAGTTACAATTTATTGAAGTTAAAACATTTTAACTTCTTGTGTGCCTGCACACACAATACACTGTTTTGCATTTGCTGCTTAGAATTTGGCTGAGGCAAATGTTTCTCAGAACTAAATCTATTGACAGAGTTTTGAAATTTGGGAAGGAGATTTTTTTTGGCAGTTCCTTAGTAGCTTTAATATTTGTAAATTGTGTCCTATATAAAAAATATTCCACTTTATTTTTAAGGGAGCTCTTGTGAGTGCCTTGGCTGATGACACCTTACATTTATGGAATTTACGTCAAAAAAGACCTGCCATACTACATTCACTTAAATTTTGCAGAGAAAGGTAAGAATCTCTTTGTTTTTCTTTATATAGGATATTTGCTATTTTCTTTGAATTTTATTCTTTGATTTTATTTTTCTGTGATGGACTTCATGCACAATCTAAAACATAAGTAAAAACTTCAAAGGATATCCAATGAAAGCAAGTTTTCTTTCTTTTCAGACCCATCTTCCCCTCCAGAGGAAACCACATAAATTTCTTTTGGGTCCTTTTAGAAATACTTGCAGTTTTTTTATATACGCAAATGTCTCTGTATAGCTCCTTTTTTTTTTTTTTTTGCATAAAAGGAAAGACATTATGTATTTTTTCTGTAACTTTATCCGATAGATTGTTTCTTATTGGCACATTTAAATCTTCATTAGTCATTTTCATAACTGCATGGTACTTCATTGTATGGAAGTGCCATAATTTATTCAGTTAGTCTTTGTTATTAGTGGACATTTATGTCATTTTCTGTCTGCTGATCATTTTGCTGTGTTGTAATATTATGTTACATATATGTCTTTGTCCACATATATTCATACTTGTAAGATACTTGTAAAGTAGAACAACTTGATCACAGAAATCTCTTACATGACTTGTGTGTTTGTGTTTTGCTTGGAAAGGCCTTTTTTGCCCCAAATTATTAAACATTCTTCCAGCCCTGGCCAGTTTGGCTGAGCGGTTAGAGCGTCGGCCTGTGGACCAAAGAGTCACGGGTTTGATTCCTGTCAAGGGCACATACCTCAGCTGCGGTTTGTCCCCGACCCTGGTCCGGGTTGTGCAGGAGACAACCAGTCGCTGTGCTCTCTCACATTGATGTTTCTCTTTCTCTGTCTCTCTCTGTCTCTCTGTCTCTCTGTCTCTCTGTCTCTCTGTCTCTCTCTCTCTCTGTCTCTCTCTCTCTCTCTCTCTCTCTCTCTCTCCCTCTCCCTCTCTCTCCCTCTCCCTTCCCCCTTCCCTCCCTCCCTCCTTCCCTCTCCATCCCTCCCACTCTATCTGAAGATAGATGGAAAAATATCCTTGGGTGAGGATTTAAAAATATAATAATAAAAAGAAACCATTCTTCCATATTTTTATAGTACTCTTGGTGCTAATTTTATTTTCCTTTATTGATTTTAGAGAGAAAGGAAGGGAGAGGGAGAGAGATAGAAACATCGATTAGAGAGAACATTGATTGGCTCCCTCCTGCATGCCCCCTACTGGGGATTTGGCCCACAACCTGGGCATGTGCCCTGACCCGGAATCACACTGGCGACCTCTTGGTGCATAGGTTGATGCTCAACCACTGAGCCACACCAGCCGGGCCTATAGTACTTAAAGTTGCAGTTTTTAATGCTTCATCTTTGATTTATATGGAACTTATTTTTGAATGAAGTATGAGTATATAGTAATCTCTCTGCCCCCCACTGCTTGTGAAACATACTTTTTGATTTATGTATATAAAATATATATTTACATATGTGTATATGTATATATCTATATGTGTAAAAGAAATCTGGGTCTAAATAGTATGTAAATGCACTGGAATTAGTGTCTTCGGGACATGTTTGTGGGAAGACAGGCATCAGACTGCCCGATCCCTGTCCAGGGATCAGACCATATTTCTGCTTTGATAAGTGTCAGTCTGTTCAGATTATATGAGCAAGTCAGTCTCTTTGTGAGTCTGGACTTCTGCCCACAGAGGCCCTCCAAAATATGCAAACTAACTAGGCTGCTGGGAATATAGCAGTTCAGACTTCTAGCCAACACCAAGGCATGTGTCTGTATTATTTGGGGGCCAGAGACCAGAGCCTGCAGGGGTTCAGCAGCAAAGTTTGCTCTTGGGTGACATCGTGTCTGAGAAGATAAGTCACCTAAATGGCTTTAGTTGAATCACGGTTCTACTTCTAGGAGAGGGGCAGAGGTGAAGTAGGAGTTAATAGAAGGAGGAAGGGGTGAAATAGGGAAGGAAAAGCAAGCAAAAAGTCAGGGTTCAGTTTTTTTCTACCTGCTGGGACTAGGGCCAGCCTCTCAACTTGCTGGGCAGAGTTCCTCAGTCTACTTGCCAGTTGGATGTCAGGGGGAGTATACATCAGCCTCAAATGCGATAGCGCAGGAGGAGATAGTGATGGGCATCTAAGTGCCAGTACACATCCTCTTGTTGTCACTCTCATACCACCTGCTGCAAATGAAAGTAGGTCTAGCAGCATAGTTGTCAACCTGGCTAGATTTTATTCCCCAGAGGGTATATGACTATGTCTGGAGACATATTTTCTTGTCACAGTTGGGGGTGAGGGTGAGCAGTAGTGCTCCTGGCATCTAGTAGAGAAAGGCCAGGGATGCTGCCAAGCATGTTACAATGCAGAAAAAAGTGCCCCGTAACAGAATTATGTGGTCCAAAATATCAATAGTGTCAAAGTTAAGAAACCCTGACCTCTAGCACATCAAAATGATGTCATTTGGTCAGTGTAGTGCTATAGGAGTTCTCTTAAAACTACCACCCGCTGTAGGGATTCTAACAGAAGAATACCTCTAATATCTTGTTTGCTGGTGCCATGTCCATATTCCTCACTGGGACACAGGAATGTGGCAGTATGTAGTCCAAGTTCACAAACATATACACTGCAGGTTATCATGGCTTATCATCATGGAGAAAGAATCAAATCTCAAGGAATCCCACAGTCAGTAATTGATGATCAAGTATTGAGTAAGTCTCCATGGCACCTCTGAGGATGGTCTCCAAGAAATTCTGGTAAACATGGGTGAGGAATCCTAAGCTAGTCTGTCAGGTGACTATGGGCACACATATCTTGACCAGCAGAAAGAGCTTTTGTGTCAAGTACAAAAAAGTGGCCCGTCTTGGTGGATGCAGCCTCACAGAATCTACCACTCCCCTTCTTGGTGGAATGCTATTATTCAGGACACAACCTGCACAGTTATGTGCCATGGTCCTAAAAGTTACAAATGAAATGAACTGGTGGAGTTCCCAGTTTTGAGTTCTGTCCTATGCCCATTTATTTATAGAATGCTTATTGTGTATCAGCTTAATGCTGCTGTTGAGCACACATTTGTAAACAAGACTCGGATGACCAACAGAAACTAGCTGGTCCTGTTCAAAGTCCTGCTTCCCCTTGGCCTTCAGTAGGGCAACAATGAAACATGAGTACCTGGTCCTTGAAGATGGCCTTTGGATGAAATTTTCTAGGATGGCTACAAATTTGTATGGCAGCTCTTGGATTTAAAATGCCAAGGAATGTGCCTGGTGCCTCATGGATGAACCTTGCTGTATTCTCTGAAGACTAAAGTTCAGATTTCCTCAAATGGCAGGAAGTAGAGATTTGGCATTTGAAAGAGCTTAGTTTTCCTTAGCACCTGGCCATCTTCTCCCTGTGTCTTCACATGGTCTTTCTTCTGTTTGTGCCTATGTCCTATAAGGACACCTTTTATATTGGATTAGGGCCCACTGATATGACCTTATTTTACCTAAATTACCTCTTTAAAGGTACTATCTCTAAGTACAGTTACATTTTGAGGTACTAGGGCTAGGACTTCCACATGTGAATTATTGGGGTGTGGGGTATAGTTCATTCCCTAACAAGAGCAGTAGTTTAAAACCAACCAGGATACAATACAGAATCACCAAAAAGTAAACATACTTTGAAAGTTGAAGGAAAATACAATGTTTTAAATGTCCTCCTTGAATAGCATGTAGCTTATTGTGCCAATTGCCAGGTTTATTTCTTCGTTACGGGTTTATCTATTATACAATTTATACCATAAGAAATAATTTACCAATAGTAGTATAGTAGTAGCTACATTATCTAAATCTCCTGCAACCTGACCAATATATTGGTCGTAGCAATATATTGGTAGAGAACCTTGGAGGCATGGCCTTTAATACCCTATCCCATTATGGATTGAATTGTGTCCCCCAAAAGATATATTGAAGTCCTAACCCTCAGTACTTGTGAATGGAACCTTATTTGGAAATAGGATCTTTGTGGGTGTAAGCAAGTTAATATTGACGTTATTAAGGTGGGCCTTATCTAATATGAGTGCTGTCCTTATAAGAAGAGGAGAAGAAAGACAGACACACAGGGGGAACACCGTGTGATGACCGGGGTAGGGATTGAAGTGATGTATCTACAAGCCAAGGAATGCCAAGGATAGCTGGCAATACCAGAAGCCAGGAGAGAGGCATGGAACACATTCTTCTCTGGAGCCGTCAGAGAAAGTACAGCCCTTTTGACACCTCAATTTCCAATAGCTAGCCTCTGCAACTCTAAGAGAATACATTTCTATTGTTTTAAGTCACCTAATTTGTTGTAATTTTTTTATGGCATCCCTAGGAAAATAATATATATCTCCTTCATTCCTGTTATATGATATTTGTAAGCCTTGTTACTATGCTTCATTGGGTTTATACATAAAAGAAGAGGTTTGGTTATGTTGAAATTGAGAGTTTGGCAAGCGAATTCTGTCTGGTAGTTGCCTTATTAGAATATCTTTCATTTAGCTTCTACTTGGTTTTTTCCTTTAAAGGAAGTTTATTTGGGAGGAAGTCATGGGTTTATAAGCAACTACAACTATCCACTAGTCTTTGTTCATTAGCTTGAGTTAACATGACCAGTTTTCCCAACCATGTTAAATTTTTGTGTAACATATATTGTATTCAAATTACAGTATATGAAGCATTTTAAGACTGAAGACTAAACTACATATGTAGGCTTTCTTATTTAAATCCCACTCTTACTGTCTAATAATTATATCTCTTCTGTTATTGTCTAATAATTATATCTCTTAATTATATAACTCCTTATTGTTTATTTTAACACTTTCACATAAATTAGTCTCAGGGGTCAAGAAAAAAATTTCCCTTTGTGAAATTTCAGAGAATAGAATTTTTTACCATAAATTTGTTTGACAACTGAACATCTGAGTCTATATTGAAATTAATACATTCATTGTAAAGAAATATTTTTCCTTCATTCTAACACTGATTTACAGTTTATTTATAATACTTTGATTCACAGCTCTTTCATTTGATAGTAGATATATCTATTACATTTAGAAAATAAAATAAGCATGTATACATCTTACATTAATGATTAGGAAAATACAGTAATCACATGGAATACATTAATGAGCAACATTACATCCTAACAATTATTAATGAAGTATTAATGTCCAAAGTGCTCTTAAGAAAAAAACAGTTTGGCAAATGGAGTAATTCATTCAGATACTGACACAGCAGTGGGTGAGTTGATGCCTATAAGGCACTTCAGGAACTTACTGCTGCCCTGGCATCAGATTTTCTTAGTAGCAGAAATAAATTAATGTAGGAACAGAAACTAATTTATTCCATTATACGCTCATCATAATACTACCTAAATATTGTGCTTTGCATATGTATGAGGCTTATAATTTGCTCAGTGCACTTGAATAGAGCATAGCTGTAAAAGAGTAGTTGGCTAGATACCAACCCTTAAAAAACGTATACAGGTCTTCCCAAGATTTTGAATTAATTCACTGCACATATTTCTGTGCAAGAAAAAAATTAATCATAATATTGAAACAAATTAGAGACCTAGAATTACAGTTTTTGTGGTAATTGCATCATATCAGCAAAATATTTTTCTTTGCAAGCAGCGTAATGAAAAGTGTACAAGCATTAGACATGAGAGCGATTTGGTGGGATGTAATTCAAGACTGGAACACAGGAATGGAATGGTATCCAGACTTGGTAGGAAGGCAGACAGAGGGATCTATTTCTCTGGACCTAATTCTAATCTACAAAGAGAATTTGTTGGTGATATGGAAATGATGAGTCACCTTAGGAATTCTAAGTATAGAGAATCATGTACTGAGACAAAATTTAAAAAGAAAAAAATTCTGTGCTTGAGGAAGACAATTGTGATTTGATGACCTTGAGACTGTAAAAGGAATGATGGTTAGGAAGTGTTGGATAACTTCCTAGAATACAGTTATACATAATGACTAAGAAATTCTGACAAGTAAATTGAGAGAGACATTTAAAGAGATTGGTCTGGTTGCACAAGGGCCTTAAAATGTACTCAGGTATAAAAAGCTTATATGGAAGGAGAGGTTATATAATCAAAGGTGAATATAAGAGCAGTTTAGCTCTGCCCATCAGCATGAGCTAAATCTTGCAAAAAATGCTAAAGAGAAAGTAATGAATGAAAACACTTTGTTTTTATGCTTAGGGAAGGAAAGCTGAGTGGATTAATTTTAGATAGAGGTAGAGCATACAGGGGTGGACGAAAGTAGGTTTAGAGTTGTAGTATCAATAAATCATACAATAATTAATAAAAATACAAGAATAAACTGTGTTTCGTGTACTCACAACTGTAAACCTACCTTTGCTCACTCCTTTGTATCATTCCTCTAACTGTATTAATGCAATACTGGCTCAAATTGTCTTAGACTGCTGAAAGAACTATAAAATTATTGGTTGGCTTAGGAGGAATATAGAATGGAAGTAGTGCTTCACATTTGGAAATGAAAAAAAAACAAAAACATTTGAAGGTAAATTAAGTTTAATTCACCAAACACGGGGTACCTTCTGTGTACCAGGGATTATGCCAAGTATTGAAATAACGAAGATGAATAAAATGCTTGAATAGTTTATGTTAAAGCAAAGACCCAGACATATAATAACTATGGACAATATGGATGAATGCCATTTTAGAAGTCTGTTAAAAACACATGATAGAATAATTTACCCCATATCTTTCAACTTTTTATTTTTTAATATTCTGTCGTCTTTTAAAAGAAGACAAAAGTCAGTCATCAAGAAAATGAAAACTATCTGATACATTACACATCCATCAGAATGGCTAAAATGCTGACTTGAATGTGACACAATTGTAACTTCTCATCTACTGTGGAAGTTCTAAGCATTATGATCACTTTGGAACCATTTTTGGTAGTATTTACATATGTCATAATTCAACACTTCTAACTGTATATGTCTGGTAGACAGAATTCTAAGATGGGTCCCAAGATTTCTGCTTCTGGTTATTCAAACAAACACTAATCTAGGTAAAGACATTTTGTAGATGTAATTGAGGTCTCAATTAGTTGACTTTAAGATTAGATTATCCTCAGTGGGCCTGACTGACTTAATAAAGTGTGCCTTTAAAAGGTACTGCACTCTTCATGACAAAGGTTCAGAGTAGAAGGATTCAGTCTTAAAATCACAAGCTGAATTTGAGTAGAAGCCTGGATGCGTTTGAGAGCGGATTCTTCCCTAGATCTTCTGGAAAGGAACACTGGTTGAAAACCTGTATTTCAGCCTTGTGAGACCCTGAGTATAGAACCCAGTCATGCAGTGCCTACATCTCAGACCTACAGAAACTCAGATCGAAAAAGGGATATTGTCCTAAGCTATTAAGTTAGTGGTAATTTGTTATACAGCAATAAAAATCTAATACAGATTTTGGTAGCTAGAAGTGGAATACTGCTGCATGAAATACGTAAAAATGTGGAAGTCTCTTTTCAACCAGGTTATGGCTAGAGTTTGGAAGAATTTTGAGGAGCATAATAGAAAAGCCTAAATTGCCTTGAATTTGAAGAGGTGTTTGTAGGACACTTGACATGAAGATTGGTGCCAGTGAGAGCTCAGAGGGAGAAAGGAATATGTTTTTGGAAACTGAAAGAAGTGGTTCCTTGTTATATAGTGGCAGAAAGTTTATCAGAAGTGTCTGCACAGTATGTAAGTGATTAACTTAGATATTTAGCTGAGGAGATTTCCAAAGAGAAGGTTGAAGGTACAACTTGATTTTTTCTTTTGGCTTTATAGTAAAATGCTAGAAGAGAGAAATAAATTGAGGGAAGAATTATTAAAGGATCCAAGACTTTTGATGATTTGGGAAATTCTCACCATGATCTATCTGGCAAAAAAGAGATTGCTTCTGAAAATGTGTCATAGAGAAAACATGAGGGTGTGGCTGTACAGAGTTTTACTAAAAATCTAAAGACCAAAAGGTCAGAGTTTTAGTCACACAAAGGGCTCTTTTAAGAGGTTGTGGATATGCCCCACAGATCATCTGAACCAAACCAGAGAACCTCTAGGAAACTGAAGAATATCAACTTTCAGATCTCTCAGTAGGAGCCAAGATAGAGAAGGGATTATCCCAAAAAGATTTGGGTGTGATTTTTGTCTAATAGAGTGAAACCCAGTGAAATTTACTTAAGGCCCACAAGTTTCTTCAGAAAATGTTGTAGCAAAAACATTACTAGCTTGGGCTGAAAGAACCAGAGAGAGTACAAAACAAAAGGAGGCTGCTGCCAGAAGCAGATTGATAAAAGTTCTCAGCTGCAAACAAGTGCTGCCTTTTATGAAAAAGGAAGGATGATTAAGAGGATGGAACTGAGAGCTACACAGGATTATTCCCAGGTCTAGAAACTTAACCAAGAACAATCCAACATTTTCCCAATTTGACTTCAAAACGTTATGGACCAGTGACTCCTTTTTACCTTCCACCTTTCCCTATTTTGAACAGGAATTTCCATAACTGTTATTCTATGACTATCTCACCATTGAACACTAGGCGTGTTGGGGGCAGGTAATTTGTCTCTAGTTTCGTAGATGGAGTTGAATTATGCTCAGGAGTTCTACTTATGGGTTACACTCGGCCCTGTTCTACAACAAATTTAGATGATGAGATTTGGGGTTTTTGAGCTGATGGTATTTTGATGAGACTTTGAACTTGAATTGCTATAATCGGTTGATTCTTTGGGGATGTTAGGATGGGTGAATATATTTTGCATTTGGAGGGAATGCAAATCTTTGGAGGCTACAGGGCTGACTGTTTGAGGCAGAATTCTAAAATGGTCCCCAAGATTTAGACGCTCATATTCAACACACCTTTTTTAAGAAGTATTCAATTAATTCTAATCAAGGTGCTACTGTGAAGGGATTTTATGGATGTAATTGAGATTCCCAAATCAGTTGACCTTTATTTAGGGAGTTTATCTGGTTTTAGGCTTGGATTACCTGACTCAAAATGGCAGCAAGTGAGTGAAATTATCCTGGTTGGTTTGTCTTATCTCTGGGACACAATTTGGTTTAGACTTTTCATACAGTATGTAGGTAACTTGAGGTAGATATGAGCACTCTAATGAACATCAGAAAAATGTTAGGAAGGAGTGGATTTAGGAATGGATAGTGTGGTAGATAAGCAACTGGTGTCTATTTTACTCTGCCTTCAAAATGAAATTGAAACTTCAATATTTAGCATTCCCTAAGAGGTCTTGCGAGACCTGAAACTAGACTTCTTTTTTGGGGTTTATTAATTATTTTTGTTACAGATGTTTCTCCTTTTTCCCCACAGACACCTTCCTCCCTATCTTGCACCCCCTAGACTTCTTATCACCATAAAATCATTTCACTATACTTCTCCTTCTCTTTATGCATTATAATCAAGCCACCTGACTTTTTAGTTTTTGAATGAACTAGCCTCTCTGTTATGTTTGTATCAGCTGCTCTTTCTGCTCAGAACACACTTATGATTCTCTTTCTAAGGCCAATTCCTGTTCATCCTTAAAGTCTCCTTATAATTTCTTTTACAGGTTTTTTTTTGTAAATTCCCAAGTCTGCATTTTGTACCTGTTTTGTATTATTACATACATATTATGATGAGCTTTCCCTAAAATAGCACATACTATGCTTACTGTACAGCAAACCCTTGATTTTGTGGACTTCGATTTAACTGACTTTGGATTTAACAGACAGAATTTCTGGTCCATATGTCATATGTGAAAATTAACACCCTGTTAATTTAAAAATGCTTTTAACCAAGATTTGCATATAATTAAATTAACAGGTTTTTTTTTTGTTATTAATTCACTGTTATTGATTTATTTTTTAAATCCTCACTTGAGGATATTTTGCCATTTATCTTCAGATAGAGTAGGAGGGAGGGAGGAGGGGGGGAGAGAGAGAGAGACAGAGGCATCGATTGGTTGCCTCCCACACTACCCCAACCAGGGCCAGGGACCGAACCACACCTGAGGTACGTGCCCTTGACTGGAATCAAACCCAATACTCTGGTTCTTGGGCTGTCACTCTAACCGCTGAGTCAAACTGGCCAGGGCTAATTCACTGTTATTTTAAAAATATTTTAGCGAATAGGCCATATATTGGAAAAAACACTGTAATTTCACTGACATAAATAAATATTACATATCAGCAACTATAGTCTACATATTCAAATCCAAGAGTCACCACTCATAAATAGTGTTTGGAAATGATTAGCATGTGATCACACTTCATCACAGCAATAATTGGTTCTGTTGTCATAAGGGTGACTTTTTGTAGCAATTATATCTCGTGCTGGCAGATGTTCTGATGTGCGCTAAGCCACACCCCAGCTGTGTGCATTTGTTTTCTCACAGTGACTGGTGAATGCACAAATTTACTAGACCTATTCAGTATAAATTTAAAATTACTGTAATACATATAGAAAACTTTTCTGTGAAATTAAACTTTTCATACATACTTAATTTTGATTACACAAAAGTGTCTACCAGGTAAACTAATTTCAATTTTTTAACATACACATTCGGAAAACCTACTTTATTATATAATGGACTTTCAGCTTTAACAGACACCTCTGCGCCAAATTAGTTTGTTATATCGAGGTTTACTTAATTGTTTTGTTTACTTGAGTGTCCTCTTGATTAGAAAGTAAACTGTATAAACCTTCTTTATCATTTTATTTTTGGCAGCAATCTCAATGTCTGACATCCATTAAATGATCTAAAAATGTTTGTTGACTGATTGACTGGTACATCATTGTGTTTAGAAGCCGGAATTTCTCTTCTCTAGAAGAATCCCTCCAAGGACTAGGGGTTAGGTTCTAAGAGGGAGAATCTTCAAATTAAAAACAACAACAACAAGAAAGTATTTGCTCCAGGCTAATTTTATATATGATCTTTATTTCTCCAACTAATAGATCTAAAAGTAGCTTGGTTGTCTGATTATCCTGGGATTGCTATTTGGTCTTTGACCCATAGCAAAGATTTCTTGTGTTTTTTTTCCCCCAAACTGACATGCCTGGGAGGTACAGCAGACTTCCATCTGTAATAACTTGACAATGTTTTTCAAGATGAAATGAAGCTTTATTCTCACCGTTTCCACCGTACTATATTAGCAAAAATTTCCAGGATAGTATTCAATGATATTGGTGTATCTTGTCCTTTGTTCTAATTTTAATAATATTGCTTCTACAGTTTTAATGGTAAGCACAATGTAGGATGTTGGTTTAAGATAGAATTTTTTCCTCTAAGAATTGGTTGTCAGTTTTGAAAGTTAATTTTAATCGGATGCCTTTTTAATGTCTATTTAGATTATCGTGATTTTTTCATATTTATTTAATCTATGACATTAACAGATTTCCTAATATTAAGCATTCTTGATTACTTGTGAAATTTTTGAATAAAATTGACAATTCTTTTATTATATTGTTAAATCCTGGAAGGATATATTGTAACTACCAGAAGGATAGAATACATAAAATATTAAAACTGGTAGAAGAGGAACAAAAGAAATGAAGGAAATTAATAAATAGAAGTAAGGAAAAGATTAAGTGATAGAAAAAGGATAGCTAAGATGGAAAAACTAAGTTAACTATATTAGTAATCAAAATCATTGAGATTTTCAGGTTGGATTAAACGACAACAAAATTCAACTGTTTGGAACCGTTTATAAAATATATACTAAAGCATAATTACGTAGAGTTTGAAAGTAAATGAAAGGAAAATAGCATGTCATAAAAGTTCCTAGAAATAACACTAGCAAAAATTATAAAAGATCTATATTGAGAAAATATCAGAACTTCATTGAAGGAATAAAAGATGACCGAAACTATTGGAGAACTTCATAGGAAGGAATACTCAAGTTGTAAAATATGTCACTTCGCCCCAAAATAATCTATAAATTTATTACTGTTCCAACCAGAATTTTAACAGGATTGTTCATGGGACTAATCAGCTGATCCTAAAATTCATATGGGAAAAAGAAGGGCCTAGAATAGAAAGAGTTCTGAAAAAGAAAAATGAGATGGTGGGACTTATTTAATTAGCTATCAAAAATTGTTATAAAGCTGTAGAAATTAAAATGGTATAATAATTATAAGGGGGAAACAAATGGATAAAAACACAGTAAAGGGACTACAGAATCATGTATATGCAGAGAGAGACAGATACTTACATGACGGAGGTGACATTACAAACAGAAAAACTATGCAGTAAATAAAAAATGCTGTGACAACTCTTATGTAAACAGAAAAAAAGTAGTCCCTACCTCATAACTAAAATAAATTGCAAACAAGTTAAAGACTTAGATGTAAAATAAGCACAGAGAAATTAAACTTGGAAGAAAGTTGTATAAGGAGTATCTAACCTGGGCAACATGTGCCTAGGTAGCATACACAAAAAAAGCACAAGCTGTATAGGAAAGGATTAAAAGTTTTTATAACACACTTAACCATAAGTTAAAAGGCAAACTCCATTCACCAGGTACTGATTGGTAATAACACAAGATTCAGAATAATTTGTACAGTACCTTTAAAAAAAAAAAAATGACTTTCTCCCTACCCAAGATTCCTTGTGTTATATGTGTATTTTATGAACAGAAAGAAAAAATATAGAAGGGTGTGTTGTTCCAGGCTTTTTTTTTTAATCCTTACCCGAGGACATTTTTGCATTTATCTTCAGATAGAGTGGGAGGGAGAGAGGAAGGAAGAGAGAGAGAAACATCGATGTGAGAGGGACACATTGAGTGGTTGCCACCCACATGACCCCAACCGGGGCCGAGGACAAACTGCAACCGAGGTACGTGCCCTTAGCGGGAACCGAACCTGGGCCTCTCCGGTCCACGGGCCGACGCTCTAACCACTGAGCCAAACCGGCCAGGGCATTCCAGGCTTTTTATGTGATTTTGGAGGAAAGACAAAACATAAAAAACTAGTAAAAAAATTATTTAATGCCCTGGCTGGTGTGGCTCAGTGATTAGAGCATTGGCCCATGCACCAAAGGGTCACGGGTTTGATTCCCGGTCAAGGGCACATACCTGGGTTGCAGGTTCGATCCCCAGCCCTGGTCGGGGTGTATTCAGGAGGCAACCAGTCAGTGTATCTCTCCACATTGATGTCTGTCTGTCTGTCTGTCTGTCTCCCTCTCTCTGTCCCCCTCCCTCCCTCTCTCCTTCTCTCTCTCTTCCCTCCTCCTACCCTCTCTCCCAGTCTCTCTAAAAATCAGTGGAAAAAATATCCTCCAGTGAGGATTAACAAAAGAAAACAATCATTTAATACAGCAAATTTGCATAATGTACAAATAGGGCCATATTTGTGTATGTGTATATATGTGTGTGTATACACACACACACACACACACACACACACATAAATAGGGAGAGAGGGAGGAAGGGAGGGAAAGTTCTTTAATAATAATAAAAACAAAACAAAAGACAGACTGGAAGATACTTAGAGTACAAAATGTAGTTAACAGTTGCTGATGAGTATCAGGTTACTTATGTTTTTCATAGCATTTGTTATATAAAAACACTCTGGCATCTTCAATACTCAAAGTAAGATCATTAAAAATGGAACTTTAAGAATCTCCCATACAACAAGGAACAGTTTTTTCAAATGTTATTCATTATTTCTGTAGTCGATATATATTGTTTTTCTATTTGATATTCACTGTTTCACTTACTGATACTCAGTTGATATTTATTTATTTTCTTGATAGTCATTGATGTTATATTGAAGTCTCATCTCACAAGAAAGGTTAATATTTTTATTTATCTGGAAACATTTCCAAAAGTTTCAAAAATGTTTTATATAAATTTAGTTATAATTAGTAAAGAATACAGGGAATCAGTACAAATGTAAAGTGACCTTCAAAGGTCTCTGAAGCTTATTTTTTTGAAACGTTTATTAACATTTTACTTCTGAGTTATAAATACAATAAAGGTTTTTCTAAAGTAGCTGTGACAGTTTATCAGAAAAGATATGTAGGACTAAATATAGAAAGTAAGTTTTTTGAACAGAGTTATAAGTTGCTTTCATCTGACAGCTGTTAATACATTTTCATGTCCACAAATGAAAACTTAAAATTTCATCTAATAACAGATCAGTACAAGGTACAGTTATTTGAGAAAAGTACTAAATAATATGAGCTTCATTTTCATGTTCCTCTGCATTAATTCCTATGATAAACATTGAATGCAATTCTGGTCCATGCAAAGACTGTGTGTGATAAATTCTGGAGAGACATGGAAATTATAATTGTCTAAAGGAAATGAAATAGTAAATTGCGAAACAATGGAAAACATGATAAAATATGAATGTTATGAAATTTTAAAGATTAACCAGAAAAGGGATGTATCACCATATTTTGGGAATTTTAGGTAAAGTGTTACAAAAGAGTTCATATCAACAGATTTGAAAGATTAGTAGGATTTCCTATATTGACAGAGAGCAAAGGGATGTCCTATTATGTTCAGATGCACAAAGTCATGAAGCAGTCTCACATGATTAGGGCACTGCATCTCGTTACACATTGCTGGCGTGTAGTCCAGGAGGCATAATTTGGAAAGGTGGAAAAAGTCTACTTCATAAAAGACCTTTGTTAAAATTGTAAGAAAGTTCTATTGTCAACCTTTTCCCAACTAAGTCATTAAATGAATAACAGTGTCTGAACAAGATACATTATAAGTGGGTATTTTTTTGGTCAGTGTAGATTATCTTATAGATAAATTGCAGATTAGCTGCATTTCCTTGTATTAATTAAAGGTCAGCCCAGCTGGTATGGCTCTGTAGTTGAGCATTGACCCATGCACCAAGAGGTTGCTGGTTCAATTCCTGGTCAGGGCACATGCCCAGGTTGTGGGCCCAATCCCCAGTGGAGTGTATGCAGGAGGCGGCCAGTCAGTGTTCTCTCTCATCGATATTTCTCTCTCCCTCTCCCTTCCTCTCTCTAAAATCAATAAAGAAAAAAAAAATAGAACAGAAATCACTGTAGATATTTTAAAGGTATTTGAAACCACCGTAGATTTAATTCAAGGATGTAACTGTTTACCAAATGTTTGGAAGGGTGCTAGACCTATTGAGTTTTAGAACCTATCACTACAGCTGCAATCTAGGGACTAGGAAACAGTGCTTCTTTTTACTGTTACTGCCATACAACTGCGTTTCTCCATGTGAAGCTCAGGAACAAATCTTGGAATGCTGTTTCTGGTCCTCACTGTTGCGATAAAGTGCCTCTTATCACTCAGGTCCTCATGAATGTTCTTGTCAGCAGAAACAGCAATAGAAAGATGGTCTCTGCCCCACTTCTGCCTACAAATGTTCAGCATATTCAATTAGTAGAAACTTAATCTCACCTAGAACTCTAACTGTAGGAGAGTCTAGGAAATGTTTTAGCTTTCTGCAGTATAGGAAGGTATATAGGAAGATATGGAAGAGAATACTGAGTACCAGTTGACCAAATCCAACACACTTTAGATTTCTATCCTCTTTTCCCAGAGGTATATTCCACAGTGTCGCTAAGTATTTTTTAAGAAGCATTATGGTAGAAGATAGGAAGCCATTAAAGTCTTTCAAGTAATATAATGATGTGATCTCTCTTGGTTTTGAAAAGATGACTCCTGTGGAAGCTTGAAATTGATTTGACAGTCTGTGATAAGGGTTTAAATTAGGCCCAGGCCATGACGATGGAGAGGGAGTAAAGCAGGAATATCTGGTTGTTTTGTTAATTAACATAATAAATCCTCACATTTTATATAGTTTATTTATTAATTTAACCAATTTTTATTGAGCACTTACTAGTTGCATGTTAGTGTGATATTTGCTGAGAACATAAAAGTGATATATTTTCTGTTATGTTGAGCTGATCTAATGGTGATATGAGCATGGAGATGAGCTTTTGGCTTATATTTTTTCTATGGATTTAATTGTAAAATTGTAATCATTTGTGTATTATATTTGTTCCCTTGGTTATGGATATTTAATTTCAACTTAGGAAGATTGTACATGTTCTTTGTCAAAGAAAATTGATAATAGTAAAATCTTCCAATTTTTGTACTTGTTACAACATAATATTTGACAGGCTGCTGCTAAGGCTAAATAGTGAGTAGGATATATGTTTCACTCCCTTAAACTTAATGGTTAAAACATTTTTAAAGTCCCTTGAGCAAAACCACAAAATAGTGTGTTCCCAGTAACACTGTATAAAGTCTATGTCCAGTATAGGGATTTACACTGCAACTCTATTTTGTGACACACTGAGAGAATTCAACTTTACTATCTGTGTATTTCTAATACATTTGTTTTGGTCAGACTCTTTTGGTTCAGCTTACTCATTTTAAGCTACCTTTTTAGGCTCAATATGCTATTTTTATAATATTAAAATATATAATCTTACTAGTGTTTACTGAGTTTTAATATTTTTTTGTGTGGTTTTAACTGTATGTATTATTAAAAACTATCTCCAGTATAACCTTATGCTTTAATATGTCAGCACATAAATGTAAATTAATTTGGTCTCCTAATATCAGTAAAAATTGAAGTCACTTATTTATTATCATTAATGATCTGTATCACCTTAAAACAAAAATTAATCTTGATAATAAAAATATATGAAAAGTAATAGTTATAAATTTGATTTTACTTCAAGGTAGTGTTTTGGTTTCATGATATATGCACTGTTTGCATTCCTAAAAAGATTTCCTGGAGTCTTTTAAACTTAATTCTAGGAGTATAAGAATTTGTTTTCTTAAATATTTCTATAGTTTTTCTTCATTTTTAACTAAAAAGATTTTGAGGGGATTATATTCTGTAGCAGATGAATTATCTATTACTGCATATCAGAACATCTCAAAACTTAAGAATCTAAAATAATACTTTTTTGGGGGGGCTCACAATTCTGTGGGTCAGCATCTTGGGGTGGGCTCAGCAGTAGTGGTTTTCCCTTGTAGTTACTTGTGTAACCCTGGCTGCTCAGCTGGTTTTGATGGTCTAGTTTGCCTTACTCACATGTCTGATTGGTGCTGGCTATGAGCTGGGCCAGTTTCCCCAGCAGTTTAGTCTGGGCTTCATTACATGGCACCTGGGTTCCAAAAGCATAAGAATATAGGGTATTGCAGTGTACAAGTGCTTTTCAAATCTACACTTGTGGCACAGTGCTCATGTTCCATCGGCCAATATGTCACCTGATCAATCCTAAAGTCAGTGTGGGGGGAGACTATACAAGGGTGTGAATACAGGGAGGAACAGAGATCTACTGGAGGTAATTACTGTAGTAACTTGCCATACATGATGTTTAGTTTATTGTTGAAACTTCCTACTTATTTTTGGTGTATTTTCACACCTGTTGATCTGAACTCAAGTTTGAGAGATCATTGTCCCAAGGCTATTCACTGCCATTTGTTTTGTGACTACTTCTACTGTAAACTATTAAGTTTCTGTCATGTATCACTTTCTTAGAGACATTAAATAACAGCAGATCTTTCTCTACACACACACACACACACACACACACACACACACATATACATGATGTACACACATAATATTTATATATGGTTTTAACTGCTCAAATATGTGTTACATTTAAATAATCAATGTACTTTTTCATCAATTATTATATAAGAAATGGATAGTTATTTATTTTATTCTTTAAACTTTCAATAAAGAAGATTAAGATTTTTATTTTGTAAATGAGGAAGGTCATGTTTATATATCAGATTGAAAGAACACTGTTAAATATAGTAAGTCAAGTCCAGTTTCTCAACCATTAGTTTTACATTTAATTTAGTTTTCAGTTTTTAAAATAACATTATTTTTTAATTACAGTTGATGTACAATATTATATTAGTTTCATGCTTACAACCCACTGATTAGATATTTATATAACTTACAAAGTGATCACCCTGATAAATCTAGTACGTATCTGACACCTTTCATAGTTATTATTGACTATATTCCCTGTGCTACTATACTTTACATCCCCATGACAATTCTGTAAATACCAATTTTTACTTCTTAATCCCTTCATCTTTTTCACCCATCCCCTGAACCCTCCTCCCATCTAGCAACCACCAAAATGTTGTCTGTACCCATTAGTCTGTTTCTGTTCTGCTTTTTCACTTAGTTTTTAGATTCCACATATAAGTGAAATCATATGACATTTGTTTTTCTCTGACTTACATCACTCAGCACTATACCCTCTAGGTTCATTCATGTTGTTGCAGGTAGCAAGATTTCATTTTTTTTATGACTGAGTCATATTCCATTGCATATATTGTCAACTGATTGTTATTGGTGCCAATTCAACGCCAACAGGAATTCCCAGTTTGGGGTTTGGTGAAGAAGGACAGTTAATTCAATGCAAAATGGCACAATTGTGATACAGCTCTGCTGTGAAAACAGCATGGCTGTGAGGCAGCCCTGGGGCCAGGTGGCCCTGGGGTTAGGCCCCTCTGCATTTAGCTCTGCTCCTCACCAATCTGCTCTGCTCCACTCCTCACAGATCCCTTTGACTTGTGCTGCTCTGCTCCACCCAGCTCTGGTCTTCTCCATTCTGTGCCAGTCTGCTCTGGCCTGCTCTGCTCTTGTGAGACATCGAGTGTTTCAGCTCAGCATGGGAAACAAAGTCTCAGTCTTTAGTGGAAAGGAAAAATGTGCTCCCAGAGTTAGAGGGAAGCTGACTTATATAGACAGAAGGCCTCATCCCTGGTCCCCGATTGGTCCATCCTCATGCAAATGAGGACTCCAATCCTCACAGTTTGTTTGGTCCAAAAGACACTACTGATTGGTCAGAATAGAGCCACTCTGATTGGTGAAGAAGCTGATGGGAATATAGCTGTGCAGCTCCCATTAGATGGGGAAAGCCTCAGTCCTGTTGATTGAAGTAGGATTCCAGGAACTCCTTTATAAGGCTGGCTCAGATGGCAGAAACAGTATAGGCAGGCAGTCCAGTGCAGAGGCAGGTAGTTCAGTGCAGGCTTCTTCCTGAAATGCAGTTTGCGTGAGAGGCCCCTATATAGAAATGGCTGCTAGGCTTTTTAAAAAATTTGAGTCTAGTTAGCCACCAGGAGCCCTTCTTAGTAGGTATTTTCTTTCTCAGCGTCTATATTGTGCACCACGTTGTTTTTGTTTGTTTGTTTTTTTATGGTGTAACTTTTTATTTATGTATGTATTTATTTTTTTACTTTTTTAATTTTTAATTTTTTTATTAATTTATTTTTGTTACAGTTGTTTCTCCTTTTCTCCCCATTGACACCCTCCTCCCAATCCCCCCCCACCCCATTCCCAGCACTGTTGTCTGTGTCCATGGTTATGTATACATGCATATAAGTTCTGTGGTTTGTCTCTTCTCTCCCCTGTCCCCCCAGCCCCCTCTTCTGTGGTTTGTCAGTCTGTACCCTACTTATATGTCTCTGGGTCTGTTTTGTTCATCAGATTGTTTTGTTCATTATATTCCACAAATAAGTGAGATCATGTGATATTTGTCTTTCTCTGATTGGCTTGTTTCACTTAGGATAATACTTTCCAGGTCCCTCCATGTTGTCTCAAAGGATGAGATCTTTCTTTCTTACAGCTGCATAGTATTCCATTGTGTATATGTACCACAGCTTTTTTATCCATTCATGTGCACCACTTCTTTATGCATCATCTATTGATGGACACTTAGGTTGCTTCCCTATCGTGGCTATTGGAAATAATGCTGCAGTGAACATGTGGATGCATATGTCTTTTCGATTTAGTGTTTTGGGTTTGTTTGGATAAATACCCAGAAGTGTAATTGCTGGGTCCTTTTTTGTCTCTCATTATAGCCTATGTTTTAAAGTCTATTTTGTCTAGTGTAAATTAGTATTGCTACCCCAGCTTTCTTTTTTTTAATTTCCATTTTCATGAAATATATTTTTCCATCTCTTTACTTTCAGTCTGTGTGTCTTTCAATCTGAAGTGAGTCTCTTGGAGATAGCATCTGTAAGGGTCTTATTTTCTTATGTATTCAGCCATCCCATGTCTTTGGATTGGAGCATTTAATACATTTGCTAGTGGTATGTTTTGGGAAACTACATTTTCTTATTGGCCTTTTCCCAAACCACTGGCATGGTGTTATTTTATTTATTTGCATCATGGAATTTGTTTTCTCACTATTCCTATTCCCACATGGCCAGAGCCATTAAAATTGCTAATTAAGAAATTCTCTTGTAATAACTGTGTATAGTGTCAGGTAGGTACTGGAAATATCAGGGGAATACTTTATTGTATATGATTGTCTAACCACTATGCTCTGCACCTGAAACTAATACAAAATAATATTGAAGGTAAACTGTAATTGAAAACAATTTTTAAAAAAGTCTCAAGTTAATTGTGATAAAAACTATTTGACCCCCTCCCCTTCACTTAACTTAAATAATGATGATAGTTATGATGCAAAATAATTTTTAAATTTGGTGGTGCATTGTACAAATATAATCCTATGGTCTGCTGGTGTGGCTCAGTGGTTGAGTGTCGACCCATGCACCAAGAGGTCGCCGGTTCGATTCCCGGTCAGGGCACATGCCCAGGTTGTGGGCCCGATCCCCAGTGGGGGGCATGCAGGAGGAGGCCAGTCGATGTTCTCTCTCATTGATGTTTCTATCTCTCTCTCTCTCACTTCCTCTCTCAAATCAAAAAAAAATATTTTAAAAAAATCAAATATACTCCTATGATTGTATTTTTTAAAGAAGTGTGAAAGACTTATTCTAGAGACAATATTAAAGTCTTGGTGCCAAGATAATTAAGTGAACATATTAAGTTTCTTCTTAAAGTGTTAATTATTAAATAGTTTGTTCTCACTTCTGAAAAATGTAAAGATGCTTAAAATTTCCCAGAAATATACATTTGTTTTATCGTTGACTCAGGAAAAAAGAAATCTTAGCATGGAGGCTAATGTTGAGAAACAAGTCTAGGAAAATGTTCCAGAATTTTTTCTGAACAGTGAAGATTTTATTCTTACTTTGTTTCTTTGAATATTTGAGAAATAACTGCTGTGTGCTGTTACTGTACTAGGAATAGAAAATGTTGTATGATACGTATTTAAAATCTCTACCCGTAAGTAGGTAAGTTCAGATTTTGTTAGCATATTATACTATTTAAATAATTTTGTTAGTATTAAAATCAAGAATGGATCATGTAATTATATTAAGCAAGTCAGTAGCTACTGCTTTTGTAGAGTGGAGAATAATGGAGAATTGCATACAGTGGAACAGAGCAGGAAACTGGATATTTCTGGGTCTTTTTTTTTTTTTGTCAACTGGTTGTTTAAAATTTTTTTTTGAATTTCAAAAATGTTTAGCTATATTCATGTTTTAGTTAAGGCACATTTCAAATTAAATTGTTGCTTTTATGATGTTTATTGCATTGTTTTTTCATATATTTGGCATGCTATTGCTTTTATTTTATTTTTTAAATTTTTATATTTTTAGATTCTACATATAAGAGAGATCATACAATATTTGTCTTTCTCTGTCTGACTTATTTCACGTAGCATAATGCCCTCGAGGTTGTCTCAAGTGACAAAATTTCATTGGAATATTACAATGGAATATTATCCAACTATACACACACATACCCACAAAATGCTATTTTTATCCATTTATTCATTGATGGACACTTAGGTTGTTTCCATGTCTTGGCTATTGTAAATAATGCTACAGTGAACATGGGAGTGCATATATCTTTCAAGTCAGTGTTTTCATTTCCTTCAGATAATTACCAAGAAATGGAACTGCTGGATCATATAGTAGTTCTAGTTTACATTTTTTGAGGAACATCCATACTGTTTTAGTGGCTGCACCAATTTACATTTACCACCTGGGCGCAATTGTTTTGTTTTCTCTACTACTTTATTTACTTCATCTAGTTTAAATTTACCTATAACTTTTAATTGGTAGAATATCATTTAGTTTTAATAGTAATTAGCTAATTGAACATTTAACATTTACCCGTGTAGGCTTCATTTTAACCATATACCAGGCTTTGTCTTATTTGATCCTCAGGTGAACACTGTGAGTGAGATAGGTGTGCTTTAGTGCTTAGAAACTGAGCCTCTGAGAGGTTGACTAAGGTCATATGCTAGTGAGTGGCAGAGCTGGAGGTTAAATTCAGGCAGTCTAACTCCAGAGCTTCCTATTATATATTAATCAGAATGACCATCTGTTTTCATAATTCCTCAATCCACAAATCTCTGAAAACAAAAAATTTTAAAACAAACTTGTTGAGATATAATGGACAATAATAAATTGTACATATTTGAAATGTACAATTTGATAAGTTTTAACATAGATATGTATGCATGAAACTGTCACTACAATCAAGATAAGGAACCTACCCATCACCTCAAAATGTTTCCTTGTGGTTAATCCCTTCTCTCTCTGTTATTAATCTCTACCTCTGTACCTCTGTACCTTTGTAATCTCCAGGAAACCATTTTCTTTTGCACATAAATTGTATATAAATGGAATCATAATATGTCCTTGTTTTTCTGGCTTCTTTTATTCATCATAAGAATTCTGAGATTCATCACTGTTGTTTCATGTATCAGTAGTTTTTGTTTGTTTATTTGCTTGTTTGTTTGTTTTACCTCTGAATAGTATTCTAAGTATATAACACAATTTGTTCATCCATTTACTTGTTGAGGGACATTGGGGTTGTTTCCAGTTTTTGGCTATTACAAAGCTGCTATTATCATTTGTATACAAGTCTTGTTATAGGCATATGCTTTCCTTTCTCTGGGTAAATACATAGGAATGGAGTGGGCCAATCATATGGAGGATGTATGTTTGATTTTTTAAGAAACTGTCAGTGAGTATAGTTAATGATACTGTACTATATATTTGAAAGTTGGCAAGAGAATAGATCTTCAAAGTACTCATCCCAAGAAAACTATATGTGTGGTGATAGATATTAGCTAGACTTATTATGGTGATCTTTTCACAATATACACATACATAGAATCATTATGTTGTACATCTAAAACTAATATAATGTTATATGGCAATTATATCAATTAAAAACTAAACTGCCTAAAATTATCCCTCAAAAACATTGTGTTTATAAGATGCTACCCCCATATTCATTAATATGTAAAACATGGATTATGTACCTTTCTAAAATCTAGAAAACTCTGAATTCTGAAACCTAAATGACCCTAAAGTTTTCAGAATAGTACTATGAGCTTACTGCCTTGTGAAGTAATAAGGTACTATAAAATGATTTTTTGGGTCAGACATTTCTGTGCTCTTTTAAATACACATAAATCCTTTAGAAAGATGACATGTTATAAAACATTCAACAGAAAATACAGACAGTGAGCCTTAAGGATTCGTCTCAGTGAGCATACCTATAGAAAATAGTGAGACCATGAGTTGCATGTACATTTATTTGATAAATGCTTTCATCTAGAAAATTCTCCATAATGAAATTGTGTGTTAATGGAATAGCAAATGTTCTGTATGCTATATCTTGCCTAATACCTAGTGTGAGTATTGACAGTCTGGCAGTGATTATTATCAGTTTATTATTCTAAGTGCTGTTCCATTGAAATTTAAATAGTCTATTTTGAAAGACACAATTTGAATTTGAAAGGATGAGCATTATATGGTTTCATAACATGCTGCCTTTTCTTTTCTAAAAATAAGTGCTACTAAAAAGACAAGGTTGTTTCCATTATTTGCTTTGAAATCAAATGAGCTAATACAGAAAAGGTTTGAAATTATTGGAATGATAATAAAATTTAATACATATGTGTAAATTATTGTAATTTGTCAATGAAGGCCTCTCATATCATCAGGACATAGAAGAAGATAGTTCAATTATATTCCAGTTGCATTGTCTAAGCCTGAGTACAGAGGATCTCTGCCCTTCCAGAGGCTTACAAGTTAGTGAAGAGAATAGACCCTAACTCTCTTACAAGGCAAGCCTGATAGAAATACAAAAATATTGGTACTATGTCAGTTTGAGTGAAGGTGGTATTTGAACTGCTTCTTGAACAGAGGAAAAATATGGGAAGTCCATTTTGCCTAGAAGGAGTAGTATGCATGGATCCTGAGAGAGATTAGTGTTTAATAACTTCTGAGAAATATAGTAGCACATGGGGGTGATGCAGTATTGGACTCAGTTTGTTGCTTAAAGGTTAAATGTGATGTGCCTAAAGTAACACAGTTAGTGGATGACATGGTCAAATTTGAAACATATAGTTGGCCCTCCCTACACATCCATGGATTCTGTATCCACGGATTTTACATCTGCGAATTCAACCAACTGCAGATCGAAAATATTCAGGGAAGAAAAAGGCCTGCAGTGGTTGTTGCATCAGTACTGAACACGTACAGACTTTTTTTCTTGTTATTATTCTCTGAGCAATACAGTATAAAAGCTATTTACGTAGCATTTACATAATATTAAGTATTATAAGTAATCTAGAGATGATTTAAAATATACAGGAGAATTGTGTAGGTTATCCTCAAATACGCCATTTTGTATAAGGGACCTGAGCATCTATGGCTTTTGCTCAGGGAAAAGGTTGCAGGATTCCCCAAGGATACTGAGGGATAACTGCTCTAACTTCAGAACTTATCTTCTTTCTATCATGCCATGCTGTCTGCTTACTGGAAGGCCTTATATTTGAATATGCATAAGTTTAATTAGCATAATTAAATAGTAATCACAATTTAAGTAAATCACAGAGTAGGTAAATCTGACGGTTATGTGTCATTTTTGTTTTTCGTTAGTTATATATATCATGATTAACCCTCTATTACAATTACTAGAATATATCAAACATTTAAAAAACTTTTTAAAAATATATGTTCTCTTACAGGATTACATTTTGCCATTTGCCTTTCCAGAGTAAGTGGCTCTATGTGGGCACTGAACGAGGTAATATACATATTGTCAATGTGGAGTCCTTCTCACTCTCAGGCTACGTCATTATGTGGAATAAAGCCATTGAACTGTGAGTTTGAACAAATATTGTGTATCTGAAAGTATCAGTACCATATAGGATAATATTAGATGATAGCTAATCATTAAATTCATATTGAATTTAATATGTCAGACATTCTTGATATTAAATATAGATTAGTCTTTTGTAAGTATTGTCCTGTTGGCAGTTCATACATTTAAATGCTTTATATACAGAGTTGGGCAAAAGTAGGGTTACAGTTGTGATTACATGAAACAGAGTTTATTCTTATATTATCATTTATTAATTATTGTATTATTTTCCATACAAACAACTGTAATGCTACTTTTGCCCACCATACACACACACACACACACACACACACACACTCATATATGCTTGTGTTCACATACGTATAAACTGTAGCACAAGTTTATTGAAAACATTATTCTTATTAGGAGAAAAACACTTCCTTTTATCTTTTTTTTTTCTTTTTATTTCAAATACTTGTCATGTCCCACTAAGTTGATTTTATGACTCACTAATGGGTTGCCACCAATGTTTGTAAAACACTGATCTGAACTACTACTTGATATGTTTTAATAATTAACAAATGTAAATGTTTGCTATGTAACATTGCAAAATTAATTTGACAGTTAATTTTTCTTAATTTTTATATAACGATGATTGTTTTCATTTTCTAATAACAACAACAAAAACTGGGTGAGCTAAAGGGCCTTAAGAATTCTAACTTTTGTCCAGCTGGTGTGGCTCAGTGGTTGAGCACGGACCCAGGCACCAAGAGGTCGCCGGTTCGATTCCCGGTCAGGACACATGCCCAGGTTGTGGGCCCAATCCCCAGTGGGGGGCATGCAGGAAGTGGCCAATCGATGTTCTCTCTCATTGATGTTTCTATCTCTCTCTCCCTTTCCCTTCTTCTCTCTCTAAAATCAATAAAGGAAAAAAAAAATTAAAAAGAAAAAAAATTCTAACTTTTACTTTTCACTGTCTTAGAATCTTATCTTTGTATCTTATCTCTTTCTCTAAGTTTTTTCTTATATAATTCAGACATAAAATCAAAATTTAAGGATATCGACAGGATTCATTTTCATTGTTTCCCTATGTTTTTGTTTTTAAACAAATCTGAATTTTTGCACTCCACAGATTTTGTATCACTTTGACATAATAGTAAATTTGTGGCATATTTCTTAAGTAGTGTGTTTGTGCAGCTCTAATAGTGTATTAAGCCTGGTTTTCATTCCTGTGGCAGGATCATTATTATCATATCTCAGTCCCTTGAAACAAGGTGTGGGTTTTTGTTGCCTCCTGTTTGCATCTAGTGGGTAGTAGGTCTGGTGTAGGTGTCTTTGAGGTTTCACAGATGGCTCTCATGAAGTGGACTGGTCTTTCAACCCTGAGTTTATGAATAGAGAGGAGCTTATTCATGCAGTATAGGCCTCAGTTCAGCTATATTCTTAACTGCATGACTTCTTTTTCTCTGAGCGCGTATAGGTGGCATTACTTTTGTTGATTTAAAAAAAAATAGAATTTTTTTGTTTTTAGTGTGAACTATGGAACTGGATGAGATGCTCTAATTGGAGGCTAGAATTAAGTAAAATAAGATAGCAATATTTTTAGATGCTGCTTTATTTAAAAATACTAACTCTGAGAATTCTACCATGAGAATAGATTTTTTCTGTGCTAAAATACTAAATTGAAGATTCTTTCCTATACACAAAGTGTACTTAATAGTAAATTTTGCTAACTTGTATCAACTTGTCACTATTTTTCCTCTGATTTCTGTTTTGATTCATCTTAAGAGCTAAACATGTTATTGATCACTTATTGAAATGTTTACATCCTTTATAAATATATCTTTATTTTTCCATTCATTATTCTTATTGTGATGAATACATAATTGTGTTGAAAATTTTAGCTGACAAAAAAGGAATCTTATTAACCTTTTCTTTTTTAGGTCATCAAAATCTCATCCAGGACCTGTTGTCCATATAAGTGATAATCCAATGGATGAAGGAAAGGTAGAATTTTTTCTAAAAAATATATTATTACTTAAATGTATGAATTTTGGTATTTTTTTAAATGTGCAAATTATTCAAGGCACACCTTGAGAAGTTCAGATTACTAACAAAGTCTGCATTGCTTTTTTATACCTTATGAGAAACAAGAGAAAGAATTAGAATCATATACAATTTTAAAGAACAACAGCAACAACAAAAAACAACTACCCTAAAACAAGTTAAGTTTAATAGAAACAATTAAAGGTTATTTATTTTTGGCTTATTCAAAATATTTTCCGAGATTTTTTCATAATCCTCACAAAAACTGTTTTCTTTTGATTTTGAATTCTTTTTAGCACTTTAATTATACAGTTTTTATAGCAGTTATTATAAAATCATATGTTAAGTTGTCTCTACATCTTATCTTCCCTAAATATTTCTTTATAAATAGCTTGGATTAATAATATAGAAAAATTTTTCAAATGTTACTTAATTCTTTTATACTCAGAAACCAGTTTTATGCAGTTAGTATCTAGCTATTGTTAATTTAGTTTTAAATATATTTAAAAATAATAAAACTTCCTTTTCCATAAATTTCTATTTCCTAATCCAACCAATCTTTTAGTTAGTTTTATTTAAAGATAGAATGTCTAAGTAGATAATTTTATATTAGCCTGTGTAAATACCAGGAAATTTATCACTATCAGAAGTCAATGAAATGAAACTTAAGAATTTTATGAAGTTTACTCAGGTTTTTCCTTTCCCTAATTAATGGGAGTGGTCCAGTCTATAGGTTGTTTGACACTGTTCTCTTATTTGCCACTGGGAAAACAAAAGGTTGGTTGTACTGTTTGTAGTTAACTTATAATTATAAAATTATATGTTTTGAGAGAAACTACATGAAGCAAGTTTTAGCAAGCTGTATCTTCACTTTATTTTCTTTGGTTCATGATACCTGTTTAAAGGCAAGCCTTTGGATGATTGACATGATGGGAGAATTGAAAACTTTCCTTCCTTCTACCTTGAATTGGTCACTAAGGCATTTAAATCCTTCCTTTGTAGTGTCTCTTTTCTATTCCATCTCATTTAGGGCCAAGGTAGTTACAGGCATTCCAACCCATTCTTGAATCATTTCCAGATCAGTCTTCCTAGAGTACCATTTCAATCTTACTTCTCTCCTGTTCAAACATTTTCAGTGGTTCTGCAGTATCTAACAAATACAGTTTCCTTAAAGATAGCGTTGGGCTTCATTATCTTTCCGAACATCTTTACCCAAATGCTATACTGAAGCAGATAGTTATTGTTTCCCAAATGTGAGCTGCTCTTTGCGCCCTCCATGCCTTGTTTATGTGAATCCCTGTTTGAAATTCTTTCAGGTAGTCCTATTTAATGATATTCTGTCTCTGATGAATTCCTACCCCCATTTTAAGACTCAGATTAAATATCTTTTTATAATATTTTCTTCTGATAATTCTTATAGAAAATACTTTCTCCCACTTCCAAATTCACTAGCACCTTATTTGTGTAAGCTTTACAGTATTTACCACATATTGCCTTGTATGAGAAATGTGTGTATAGGTCAACTTGAAGAAAGCTCTGTGAACACAGAGATAATGTTTATGCAAGTTTATATTTCCCATAGTACTCAGCGTACAATGTAAATAGTAACTGCTCAATAGATACTTAATTCATTGCATAAATAAATTTTGTATAACTGTTTATATCATCCTCATTTTTTGAAACTTGCATTATATTATTCTCCTTAGTTCCCAGAGTTAATCTCATTGAAATGTATTTGAAATATTAACATGCTAGAATAGATTATATTGGCTTCTATTTATTGAATTCTACCTTATGTTAGGCACTATGCTGACTACGTTATGTAAACTATTTCATTTGATCCTTCCAGCAAATATAAATGAGATATCATCCCTATTTTACAGATGGTGAGGCAGAGACCTGGTGGTGTTATGTAGTTAAGTAGTACAAAGTTAGATATTGGTGGAGCTGGGATTTTGAACACTGATTTCTCTGATTTCAACCCCAAAAATTCCCTCCATTATACTGCATTTACTCTGTAAGATATAGATCAGTTACTGATGTTGTAGAGAGTTGTATGTATATTCAGTGTACTCACTGATGTTTTTTTATGAGAGAATAATAAAAAGGAAACTAGTCAATACTACATAAATTACTTAACATCTCTGAGTTATAAAATATTCTAGTGGGAATAAGCATTGAAAGAATCTTCCAAGTTTAAGTACTGTATTTTTAAGTTAGGTCTTTTATTTTTTAATATTTAGGAGGTTATGGGAATTAAAGTCTAATCAGTTGGTACAGATTTCTTACATCTTAGGATGTTAGATTTGACTTGAAGGGTTAAAGTTGACTATAACCCTTTTATGTTATTAAGATCTGGAGAAGTAAAATTTTTTCTGTAAAGTTACATGGCTACCAAGTGGCAGATCTAAGGTAAGAGCTTAGGTTACCTGTGACCTGAACAATCCAGTGCTCTTTACGCTGTACATCAGTTCTTCAATTTTTATCTTTTTTCATCTTTTTATTTTTGAAGCTCTTCTCTTCCCCCATTAGAAAATGACATAATTACATATCCAAGATATTTGGAAGGACTGGGAAAAGGTAAAGGAAATAAATACCAGTTTTTCCCAGAAGGTGTGTATGTGTAAGATTGCCTAGGAAAGAGGAGTTTGGGTTATGGAAAATAACTATGATTCCTGCCAATGTAGGAAACCTTATTTTGTTTGTTTCAGTGACTGGCTCTTTCAAATGCACTGTAGTCTGAAATCTACTAAATTCTATTTCATTGAAATTACTGGGTCTGCCTCAAACTTTATTCATATCTCAGATTACATGAATGATTATTAACTGCCTACTAATTACTTATGTATTCATTAAACAAATTGTTGAGTGTCTAATATGTATTAGGCGGCTATTAGAGGCATGTAGATGAAAATTCATGTACTGGCATAGGAGAAGGAGCATCTTCGTTTTTCTAGAGGAATTGGGTAGGCTTACCCAAGGAAGCAACACTAAATTAAGACTTTAAAATGAATAAAACATTGCTTAGTTAAGAAAAGGGAAGGAGGATCAAGTGGAAGGAATACTGAGATTTGGAAAATGCCAGGGTGGGGGATGGTGGACAGCAGAAGTTGGATAAGCAGCGGACAGTTTATAAGGCAAGAACATGCATTCCATTGTGAAATTTACTCATTCACAAAGATTTATTACTAACAACAGATCAATCCCTGTGTCTTATGTTAGAAGTACAGTGATGAATAAGATAAAACCAATCCTTGTTTAAGTAGACCAGTGTTATTGTCTGAAAGACAATTCAGATAAGGCAAAGGCCATTATTGTATTGTGTGGTGACCCTTCAGATTAAAAACAGTACAGAGTACTGTTGGAGCACATAGGAAGGCATTGACTTACACTTGGTCTCCCTTCACAGAAGAATTGATAGCTAAAAGGACACGTGATGAATTAGTAGGATTAGTCAGGCAGAACATGACATTCGAATAGAGTGGCGCAGGTAGGAAGACAGCATGTGCAAAGGCTCCAAGGAAAGAGAGAGCCTGAATTAAAAGATATACTAGAGTATATTGGGTACGAAGTGTGTGGTAATGGATGAAGCTGGAGAGGAAGCAGAGGACAGACCATGACGAATCCTGTAAATCATATTATTGAGTTTGGACTTTATCCTAAAAAAAGTTTTTAATAAAAGCATACAATACATGATCAGGTTTGCATTTTAGAACTATTATCCAGGCTACAATATGGAAGGGGTTAAAAAAGGGGTTAAAAAAGGAGCAAGACTTGGCATTGAGGGTGAGTAGAGACTAGAAAAGAGATTTTTGTGTCTTTTTTTCAAGTTATAGTTGACATACAGTATTATATTCGTTTAGTTTCAGGTGTACAACATAGTGATTAGACATTTCTATACCTTATAAAGTGATCACCCCAGAGATCGTTGTCTTCAACCAAGAGCAAGGTATTGGAGGTGGAGGAAAGTAAATTAGAGAGATGATAGAATATAATTTAAAAATTACTTGATGATTTTACCTGATAGGAGGAGAAACCAGAGTTAAGATGACCGCCAGGTTTTTGCCTGAGCAACTTAATGAATGTTGAGATAAAGAATGGTGAGAGAGACACTGCAACAGAGAATACTAGAGAAGGGTAGGAAGAAAAATAATGATTCACTTTTGGACACATTTACTTTGAAGTTCTTGAGTAGATAAGTGGAGATGTGGCCACTGGAATTATGAGTCTGAATCTCAAAAGAAGGATCTAGGCTGGATATAATTTGAAACTAATTAATATATAGATGAATTAGTGAGATTACCCTGATAATGTGTTGAATTAGGAAGGTTTGTGAACTCTAAAGCACATACAAATGTTAATTTGTGTTGCTAATTTATTATGTTACATTATTAAAAGTGTACACTGAGGACTTCAAAATAGTAGGTTTCTTTTTCAAAAAACTTGTATATGTTGAATCCCTAATCAAAGGCAGTGTAGTATTCTCATTTGTCATCCATGTGATTAATAATTAGCAATGCAAATCTTTATATTATAATTTTATATTGGAAGCATATTAATGATAATAGTTATTTTTGTTGTTAGAAAATAAATGCTTTCTTTATATGATTAATATTATTCCTAGGTGATGTGGCATTTTCTTTTGTTACAGCTTTTGATTGGCTATGAATCTGGAACAGTAGTGTTATGGGACCTAAAATCAAAGAAAGGTGACTACAGATACACATACGATGAGGTAATAATATTATTTTTGCTAATCAAAAGATATTGTCACCCTTGCTGGTTTTGCTCAGCAGTTAAGAGTGTTGGCCCTGGGACCAGAGGGTCTTGGGTTTGATTTCCGGTCAAGGGCATGTACCTGGGTTGCAGGTTTGATCCCCAGCCCCAGTTGGGGTCATGTGGGAGACAACAAATCGATGTGTTTCTCTCACATCAAATGTTTCTCTCTCTCTCCTCCCCTTCCTCCCTCTCTTCCACTGTCTCTGAAAATCAATGCAAAAATATCCTCAGATGAAGATTAACAACAACAACAAAAAATACAAACAAAGAAAAAAGATGTCATGCCCTGGCTGGTGTGGGTCAGTGGTTGGAGCGTCAGCCCACGCACCAAATTGCTGAGGTTTGATTCCTAGTCAAGGGCATGTACCTGAGTTGCAGTTTCAGTCGTCATCTCAGTGATTGGGGCACTTGCAGGAAGCAACCAATCGATGTGTCTCTCTTACATCGATGTCTCTCTCTCTCTCTCTCTCTCTCTCTCTCTCTCTCTCTCTTTCTTTCTCTCTCTCTTCCCTCCTCCCACCTCCTCCCTCCCTTCCACTCTCTCTAAGAATCAATGGAAAAAATATCCTTGGGTGAGGATTAACAACAACAAAAAAGTGATACCATTTCTCTAGTTCTGAGCAGCTTTTCTAATAACTTAATTGGTGATTTTAGTTTAGGCACCTTTGTAACTGCAATAAAACACACAAAATCATTTTCTGTAACAAATAATATAGTCATATACCTCAAAAGATATAACAAAATCTCTTTCCCAGCACTGTCATTTGACCATCCAATTATCTTACCCCAGGTACCAGTTACCAATTTTTCATGTATTTTTGCAGAGAGTATTCTATATGCTTACAAGGAAATTATATTTGTATTTTTTATCTTATGCAAATAACCATAACATGCTGTAGATGTTTATAGTTTGTTTGTTTTAAGACCCAAATATAGATAGATTATGATTGATAAATCTTTTGTCTGTTTTAAACTGTAGACCCCTCCTCTCACTCTTTTCACTTCCTGACCTCATTTCTTCTTTTTTGCCATTTATTTGTTGAAAATTAATCTCCCCAAAAATGGATTTTTCTGGCTGCATTCCTATTGTTTAACATTTCTTTTAACCTTCATATTTCCTATAAATTGGATAGTTTACTGAGGCTTGATCAAATTCAGGTTCATTTTTCACTTTTAGTATGATCACTTCATAGATAATGCTCTTGTATCAGGTGGAATGTTAGTGTGTATGATATTAGCAGTCAGTGACATTCAAGGCCTAGATCTATTACTGCAGAGTGGTTGCAAAATGAGGATGTTCTAATTCTATACTTCCTTCTCTATTTGTATTAGTTAGGACACTGTAGTAAAGAGAGATTTCCTCTTATCTACTATTTGTTTATAGAGTAGTACAGTTCATATAGGAAAGGTAGGAGAAATGCTTTATTCTTTCCTTTTCTTTCAATATTTACTCTAAAGGAGTTATTTTTCAGTAATCACAATGGTTACCAATTTGTTCCTATTTTTAGTTTCAGTCTGTACTCAAAGATTTAAACCTATTTGGTGTGCTTCAGTACACTGAAGTTACTGGTATTGATTTTCAAATTGTTTCTTCTTTGGACAATGAACCTCCTTTACTTGGTTCCTGAGTTCTTTGGTGATAATAGTCTCGGATAGCGTCCTTGCTAGTTGTTATAACAGTATACCTATTAATCTTGTATATTTCTGTTCCAAACTTAGAATAAGATGTTCTTCTATGAAAGTATGACTTCTTTCATTGTGTAATTGTATCTGATGACCATAATTTGGATACTAAGAGTATTCATGATTTCCAGTTTAGTGAATAGAGCTAAGAAATGTGGAAATGTTTTTGCTTATTTGTTTGTTTTTAAGGTAAAAGGTGCCATGTCTTTGTATTGATTTTTTTCAGTTTCAGAAATATAAAAATTGTCTTCAGTCTCAAAATTACAAAAATTTTTAAATGAAAATTAATTACACAACTAATTATGAATAGTTTGGTGTTTAAATAAAAATTTCTTTTAAAAAATGGAATTATTCACTCCTTTTCTATAGGCTATCCACTCTGTGGCTTGGCATCATGAAGGAAAACAATTTATTTGCAGTCATTCAGATGGCACCTTGACTATATGGAATGTGAGGTCCCCTGCTAAACCTATACAGACAATCACTCCACATGGTAAGAATATATCACTTTTAAACATTACCTAGATTGTGATGGACAGTAAACTGTTTTGTGTATGCATTTGGATTGTTTTTCTGTTTTTTTCTTAGGAAAAGGATGGGTCTAATTTTGATGGAATTAAAAATAATTAAACATATTGAAATAATATGTAACAACTATGTAATAAAATGTCGAATTAAATATATTTACAGTTGAAATAGTTAATTTGAACTTTGAGAAAATGAATATTAAACTATCTTTTGAATATTGTTTCACTAGTAGTTGAAAAGGTAAATACTTTTGTAATATAGGACTTACTTTAAGCTTTTGTCATCCCAGAGTTATCAATTTGCAAGTTGTTAATCTATATACAACAGTTTATTGAAATACTTGGAACTCTGCAGAAGGAATTTTATATATTAAAGTAGTGTCAGGGTACCCCAAGATTACCCCAGGTTTGATGATTCACTAGGAAAACTTAACAGGATTCAGCAAAATGATGCAAAGCAAAATCAGTAAACAGAAAAGACATGGGGTAAAATCTGAAGGGAACTATGCTCAAGTTCCCAAGAGTCTTCTTCCAGTGGGGTCACAACACATGGTTAATTCCCCTAGCAGTAAGTTATTACCACATGACTGAAATGTTTTCTACCAGTGAGGCTTACCAGAGTTCAGTTGTCGAGAGTTTTATTGGAGTCAGTTCGTAGGCACCTTCTGCTTAGCACATACCAAAATTTCGGACTCCCATAAGGAAAGCAGGGATTCATCATAAACCACCTTATTTGTGCAGACAACTGAGGCACAGTGTGCCACCCTTCAGTCTGGGAATGGTGGGAGCCACCTCAAAAGCCAAGTTACCAGATGCCAACATTTCTAGAGATAGCAGTCTCAGGCCTGTTATGTTAACTTTTTTCTTCACAACTAGTATTTACAAAACCTTAAAAGAAGGTTTTATTGTGGGATTTATTAAAATAAGATTATGAAGGCCTTCTTTGAGTTTTGGGTGGAGCCCAGGAATTTGGATGTCTTTATTATCTGCATTCTCCAACACCACCCTAAGAAATTCTTACCCAGCAAATTCAGGGAAATCATATTAAAGAAACTATTTTTTTTATATGGTAGTATATTGAAGAATATCCTTGTAGATAGTGCTAATAGTTCATTGCTTGCTTTAAAATAGGAATGCCCACTTTAAAAAAAAAAAGTACATTCTGAAATATTGCAATGTAGCAATTAAACAGTAAAATTTTAAACTTATTTTATCTATCTGTGGCAGTATGGGTTTCTAAACTTGTCTGTTTTTTGGTAAAAATAACAGTTCTTGAAGCCACATATTATGATATATTTTACCACTGCTTTGTGGTAGCAGGCATCGTTCTGGAAAAGCACATACTTTAAATTTGTTACAGATCTATTTGTACATGTATCCAGAGGATAACTCTTATGGTAGTAGGTTCCATTTTTCCTGAATACATTTTTTTTCTTCCTTCTGTTAGTGCTTAGGTCCCTAATCATGGTAGTACTCCTCAGAATTCTCATAAATCATAAATCTTAGGCTCTTCCAAACAAACTGGAACATAGGAATACAGAAAAAAACAAAAAAGTAGATGATTAGTTTAGAAATCTGTCAAATCCAGAGCAAACGAAACTAGTATTGAAGATGGTAAAAATACTTAATTATTAGTTTTTCAGTTTTAAGTTTATCTAATTTTTTGTTGAAAATAGTACAAAAATATTTGTGAACCACTTGAGAGAAAGTTGTCAAATTACTGTCTATTTACCCCCCGAATATTTCTGTGTCTGTTTCTTAACACACCAGGGACATTTTGCTGTATCATCAAAGTTTGCCTTTTATCATAGTATTTATATGTAAATAAGATTTAGTGTCATGTTTCTTTGGTCTTCAATCTGGAATAGTTTTTGAGCCTTTTCTTGACTTTCATAACTGACAAATTTTGAATATTATGTAGGTCAGTTATTGTATAGAATGTACCTCAGTTTGATTTTGTCAGATGTTTCTTCATGATTGGATTCAGGTTGCACCTTTTAGGTAGGAATATCCCAAAGGGATTGATGTGTTCTTTTTGCATCCTTTCAAGTGGAACTTGTGTTTAATTTGTTCCTGTTGGTGTGATCTTTTGATTAAGCTTCTGTCTGCTAGGTCTCTCCATTATAACATTATTCTTTGTCCCTTTGAAATTAATAAATGTTTTTGATTGGTATTTGTAATCAATAAGTACTTTGACTTGAAGGACTGCTTTGGGACTAGAAACATACTGTCCTCATGAAACTTGACCCACTGATTTTAGCATCTGATGATGTTTCTTGGCTGAATTAATTATTATTGTGATGGTTGCCAAATGGTGATTTTCTATTTAATCTTGATCCTGTTTTTATACTGAAAACTTATGTTCTTGAAAGCCAATTTTTAGAACTGGTATAGATAACTTTTTACAGAGTTTGTTATCTTAGCAAAAGAGGGTCACCAGCTAAAATTGTTTTTAAACAAATAAGACAAATAATATTTTATTTAATGTTTTTTAATATTAGAATCCAAACAAAAATGTAAGTAAAGAAAATTTTTTCTGTGGTAGGTGTTAAGAAGTAGGATGGCATTTGTTGCATAGTATAACAGTCTAAAAATGTAGGTGATCAAAGTATTGTTTATTTATAAAATATGAATTATTTCCAACAGATAGTAATGTTTACTGCTAGTTGTAAGTAACCTACTAAATTGAAATTTATGTTGATGGCTGAGTTCAGTGGCAAAACTAAGTGCGTTTGTATACATTTAAGTACAAAAATATGTTTTTATATCATAAGGTATCATATTCTGTATATGCCATATTTGTTTATACTTTTCAGCATGCTAAATATCTAATTTGATGGACTGAAATTTAGGTTTCTTTCCTCATTACTATTACTAAATTTAGGGTTTTTTTCCTCAATAATTAAAGTGTTGTGGTCTCTTGATCTTACTTTCTAGCAAACAGTTATGGTAAATTACTTTAAATGTATTTGACTTTTAAAATTTTGTCCAATTTGGGTTTTTTCATGTTTAAATCCATTTAATGGTTAAGTATCTTATTCTTAAAAAACACTGATAAGTGTTACGTTGATAGCCAGTAACTGATTGTACTTTAAGACTCCTACCAGTATGATATTTAGTATTCAGAATACCTTAAGATGTCCTAAAGAATCTGTTTAGAAGACATAATGCTACACCAGCCTAACATGGAGTTTTGAAACCTGTAGACTTGTGGTCAATCCCTGATTCCATAGTTTCTGGGTCTGTGACTTTGGGAAGTCAGTTAACATTTCTGAACCTCAGCATTCTCATCTATACATAGAGATAACAAGTACAATGAAAGCACCTGGAAATTTTGATGTGCTAATCTGTGATTTCAGTAAATACAAATCGGGATATGTTATTGACTTGGTAAGGTGGGACCAAGGATTAAGGTAGTATTCCCCAAAATATATTTCACAATTACTAATTTTTTTATATTTATTATTTATATTAGTTTATATATTTATTTATTTTATGTGGCTTTTCCAAATGTATTTGATTTTAGTATCTTTTATTTATTGACCATCTTGTAGTTCTTTTGTGTTCCATGAAATACACTTTGAGAAATGATGGCCTAGTGCTGGAACTATAATTGAATTATGAGATAGTTCTCCAGATTTGCTGGTTATGTTCAATCATTTTCCTTGAATGATGTCCTTCATTGCTAAAGTTGTTTGACAGTGACTCTTTCTGGGGGACATAGTTATTTAGATAGTGATAAAATGGCCAGCAAAGGGGAATAATTTGAATTCATTTAAGAATTTTTCTGATATAGGATAATTTTAGTATCAGAATGATTGATAGTAATATTTTTTTGAAAGTGTCCATTTCTTTGTCTGAAATTACTCAACATATGATTTTTTATTAACTGAAACAGGCAAAATAGTAATAGCTCCCTTTAATCTAGTTCTTATGAATATCAAAAGAACATTTCCCTGTTACTCAAACAACCTGGAATGTAATTCTAGCTTTGCCTTATATGAAAAATCTTGTGGAGATCATTACTTTTCTCTGGGACTTAGTTTCATCATATGTAAAATGGCAGGATTGAATGAAGTATAAAGTTTTGTGCATGTGTGGAAATTAAGCCAGATTTGGTTCCATCTGTTGACTCTGCAAAGTCATTTCATCTTGTTAGGTTGTAAATCTGTATTTCTGTATGGGGAGTCTAGGGAGTGAGCTCTGCTACTCTCTCTCTTTGAGCTTGTTTCTCTCCTATTACAGATGGGCTTTCGTTGTTTAGGAGGGAAGAAATATGATAGTCATGGCATGGCTCACATGCAGTCATCATGGTTAAGTGATTTGTTGGCCCAAGGTCCCACAGAATCTGCCCTGTAACCGGGTGTGTGTATGTGTGATTTATTGATTGCAGGGCTGGACCCACAGGCTCTCCCCTATAATCATGAGTGTGTGCATGTGTGATGATTCTCAAAGGAAACGGGGATGCTGGATGGTCAAAATTAATAGGTGTCTACCTGTAGGTAATGACATTTTAAAATTTAGTTTCTTTATTCATCAGTTCAGTCAATAAATGTATCAGAGTAAACCATGATTGGGGAACTTTTATTCTATTAAGGGTTGCTGAATGAAAAGTAAAATCAAAGTTCTCATAAATAAAAGTCATTTTAGTATTTTAAGGATGTGACATACAAATAATTCTATTAATCTCTTAAGATTCACCTGAAGTATTAAAATTCAATAAGAAATAAGAACATACTTTAGTTCCTTATATTGTTCATTGCAAAGCTTATCCCAGTTTATATATTTGAAAGGACTTAACCAAACTCCACAGAGCATACTCAAAGTAATGCTTTTATTTAAAGTCAAAGGATGTGAGGCATCAGCAAGAGAATGCAGGCAGGCATTCTTGCAGATGCCCCATATGCAAGCCTTATGTGCTCACATGGATGGTGCTGAGTCTCCTAGCTCCAGCCATCAGGATCTAACTTCTAGGAATGCGAAGAGAAACTCTCAGGGAGGCCCTTTAAATGGTCTTGCCAAACTAGTTAAACCAGTTGCCAGCCTTTAGTAAAGCTACTACACTGGGGTGACTGTGGAAGTTTGGGGAGTATTGGACCTTGAACAAGCACATCATAAATCCCATTGCCTTTAGCCAAGAGTCAAAAACTAGGTATGTATGTGTATCCAGTCCAGCTGTAAATCAGCTCTGTCTCCACACTTACTAAGGAAAGAATACCCTCCCCATTTCAGACTAGTATTATTAACAATGTGATTGTCCAGTTTGAATCACCTTTTTCCCTGAGAACATCACTGTTCAATAGAATACAATGTGAGCTGTATTTATAATTTTTAAATTTACTAGTAACCATACTAATAGTAAAAATAAATAGGTCTTTTGGTTTAGACCCCCTGACCTTTCCTTCCTAGAGATAACATCTGGGCCTTAGTTGTATTTCAGCTCCAGGCCCAGAAAAGCAGCAGAACCAGACAAGCAATGCCAAGGCTGACCTCAGGACCAACTGCGCATTGGATAATAAACCCCTGTCCAACCAATCAATCAGTGGAGATCCTGACCCTGAAAGGTCACACCTGGAAAGCTGCTGAATATTCTATTGAGATCTTCCCCTGGGACCTCTCCTAAAATCTCCACCCTTAAAACCCTTAGGAAGGAGGACCAAGGGCACTTTCCCTCCCCCTCCTAATCCCCCCCAATCCCCCCCCTTCCAGGCAAGTCACCTTTACTTTCCTCACTTCTAAGCTCCAAGGGCCCTTCTTTTGCCTCTACAACTTGTTTCCTAAGCCCATTTCTTCTATGAATTACTTCTTCTACCTCTGTGATTTTCTAATAAATGTTATCTTAAAAAAAAACAGGTAAAATTAATTTTAATAATAACTTTTATTTAATCAAAAATATGCAAAATATTATCATTTCAATATGTAATCAACATATTATACAAAACAGATATTTTACTTTTTTGGGTGGGTACTCTTTGGAATCTAGTGTGTATTTTATACTTAAAACACATCTTAACTTGGAGTAGCTACACTGGAGTAGCTACACATCAGGCGTTCAGTCACATGTGAATGGTGGTTACCACGCTGGATATCTAGCTCTAGCCTGAGAACATAACTGCTGCACAAGTACTGTATCATTTAGAAAATGTGTTCTGCATTCTGAATGCAAAATAGAAACTTAGGAAACACTCGCTTTTAATATGTCTTCATTCATTCATTCATTCATTCAACATACCTTTGTTGATCACCTCCTGTGTATCAGAGATTAAATACTGGATATATATTCCCCTTGAAGAACTCATAGTCCAGTGAATGAAAATGATCTATAAAACTGACAACTGTATTACATTATAATAAGTGCTGATAAAAGCATGCATGTGATGTGGAAACAGAAGTAGTGAGTATGTTTTTGGATAAAGGGTATAGGAAGATTTCACAAATTTAGGTTATATGAGCTTGATCATAAAGGATGAGTGGGGTGTTATGAGATAAAAAAGAACGTAAAAGGTCATTTTAGTCAGACAGTACAAAGACATATAAAAAACAGTGTTCTTGGAAAACTGCAAATACTTTACTGTGACCAGAGTTTAAACTTCCTTTGGGCAAGTAGCAGAAAACAAACACAGAAACATATCGAGGCATGAATATGTGTCATGATATGCTAAAAATAGTTTGGCTTTCATGATGGAGACCTGGTAAATGATTTTATCATGACAAACGGCATTTACATTTTGGAAATATTACTTTGAAATGTTACTTAGTGCATCAAGTGAGCTGGTGGCAGAAGTGGGAGGCCAATTAGAGAGCCTTTGCATTAGTAAACAATAAATAATGAAGAGTTCAGTTGTGACAACAAATAGGAAGAACTGGACACACCTGAATAAAATTTTGGAGTTCAAATCAATAGGACTTTGACCAATTAATTCATTGTAGCTGGGTGGTTTGCTGTAGTGGAAAGCAGGGAAGAAGAAATCAGATGTTATGTGGAGATTTACTTAATATATCAAGTGAAATTTTATAATTAACCAGATCTTTGCAACAACTTACCAAGGTAATTCACAGTTAGTTGAAAGAACAAGCACAGGTTTTTGCTACTCAGATGGCATAGCAAGTAAGTAGTAAAATGACACCTAGTGGTGAAATCTGGTGATCTTATAAACATCCTTTAATTTACATATGCTTTATAAAATATTAGCTAGTGCCTTATTGATTTGATTTAGAAAATGGTTAATTTTGGAATACTGATGAATAAATGAACCTTTCTGGAACATAAGCAGTAATCAGTGAAGTAACTTTAAAAACCTGAGTTGAAAAAGAAACCAGAGTATGTAGATCAAAAGGACTAATTTCCAAGGATGATGAAGAAAAATCACTATAAAAAGAGCAGCATTTTTTTATTTACAGAGATAATGAAACTATGCTGTATTCTAGCAGGGGGTGGGAAAAAGTTTACTTATAAAGAAATAAAAAATTAGACTGCTTTAAACAAGTTTAAATGCTAGACACAATAGAGCAATATCAAATGACTAATGAGCAAGACAAAAAGTTAAGAATTTTGTATTTACCTAGGTTTTATAAGCTCAGACTTGAAAAAGGTTCAGCAAACATAACACTCGATATCCTTCTTTAAAAATTAGCCACTGAATGATTACCAGTGAATATTGAAATAAACTGAGATATATCTGAATCATTATTTTACTTCATTGAAAGTATATAATAATTTTCTTTTTTGAATCCTCACCTGAAGATATTTTTCTGTTTATGTTCAGATAGAGTGGGAGGGAGGGAGAAAAAGGGAGAGAGGAAGAGAGAGAAAAACATCCATGTGAGAGAGACACATCGACTGGTTGCCTCCCACACGACCCCGACCAGGGCCAGCAATGAACCGCAACCAAGGTATGTGCCCTTGGCTGGAATCAAACCCATGATTCATTGGTCCACGGGCTGAAGCTCTAACCGCTGAGCCAAACTGGCCATGGCAAAAGTATATAATAAAAGTAAAATGTGCAGCCTAGCCAGTGTGGCTCAGTGGATTGAGCGTTGTCGCGTGGACTGAGAGGTCCTAGTTCTATCAGGGCACATGCCTGGGTTTTGGGCTCCATCCCCAGTTGGGGGCGTGCAGGAGGCAGCCGATCAATGTTTGTCACATCATCAATGTTTCTGTCACTCAAAAAAAAAAAAAATCAATAAAAAAAGTAAAATTTGCATCTGTAATTCCAGATTATATCAGTCTGACACTCCCATTAGAGCTTTGAGTGGTAGAAGATAAAAGCCTAATGCTAGGCTCTTCAGAGCAAACATTTACATGCTTTAGTGAAAGGTCCTATGTCTCTGAACAGATTGAAATAGAGGTGAAATTCTTACATTTCTTGTACAGCACAAGGGAATACTTTTAGTATTTAAACTTACTTTTTTTCCATACCTTTCTTTTTTCCTCAATTCCTTCTTCCACCTCAATAATCTTTTCTTCTCTCTTAGCAGTCCTTTCCAGTCCCTCATTCTGGTGTGCTACTTACTTCCATCACTAATCACTTCTTGGTTCTTATACATTGGGATGCCAAAGGTTCAAGATTCCTGCACCATCATTTCTGTGTCAAGAGATGAAGAAGTGATTCCTTAGAATCTTAAACTAAGGCAGGATTAGATGCTCCAATACCAGTTGACATGCATGTATTTATACAAATTTAATGTATTAAAGGTGACATTTTATATTAATGGTGAAAGCTATAATGGTTCAGTAAAGAGTGCTGACAGGTGCATACCTATATTACAACATGCCAAATTGTACACTTTAAATATGTGCACTTTATTCTCTGGCAGTTATAGCTCAGAATATAAAATTTGCACTGAGATGACTGATAATGTATTAATTAATTAGAGCAAAATAACTTCCCTATACCAAAACATACTTCAAGAAATCAATAATTAAATATAATCAGTGAAACATAAAGAAATTACAAAAAAATTTTATGATTTTTGTGTGGGGAAGGACTTCCTAAGCATGAAACCAAAGAAGGGAAACACAAAAATGGCTGAGAGGTTTTTCTGTACATGTGCATGCATACATACATCGTTATACAAAATACAAAAAAGGGATCATATAATTCAAGTACCTCCTTCCTCAACCTTTCCCCACATTTGCAGCCCAATCCTCTTTCCTGCTCTACCAGCTAAGCTATGTTAAAAATCTTACAGGTATTCTTCTAAAATATACATATTGTCCAGCTGGTGTGGCTTAGTGGTTGAGGGTCGACCCATGCACCAAGACGTCTCCAGTTTGATTCCTGGTCAGGGCACATGCCCAGGTTGTGGGCCAAATCCCCAGTGGAGGCATGCCAATTGATGTTCTCTCTCATCGATATTTCTCTCTCTCTCTCTCTCTCCCTCTCCCTTCCTCTCTCTCTAAAATCAAAGGAAAAACAATTAACAAAATATACAGATTTCTAAAATCATATATATTAACACATAATTTATAAACATGATTTTTTTGGTTATTTTGCATAAAGTAGCATTATATTAGGGTTTTTTTTGCATCTTGCTTTTCTTTTCTTTTTTCTCCAATTTTTATTTATTTTTGTTACAGATGTTTATTCTTTTTGCCCCCTAGACCTCCTCCCCATCCCACCACCGCCCACCCCCCTAGCATTGTTGTCTGTGTCCATTGGTTATGCATACATGCATATAAGTTCTTTGGTTCATCTCATCCATCTCCTCCCGCCCCCCTACTCTGAGGTTTGTCAGTTTGAACCATACTCCTTTCTATGTCTCTGGGTCTATTTCATTCATCAGCCCACCTTGTTCATTATATTCCACAAATAAGTGAGATCATGTGGTATTTGTCTTTCTCTGATTGGCTTATTTGGGTTAGCATAATACTCTCGAGGTCCCTCCATGTTGTCTCCAAGGATAAGAAATCTTTATTTCTTACAGCTGCATAGTATTCCATTGTATATATGTACCACAGCTTTTTTATCCACTCATCTATTGATGGACACTTGGGCTGTTTCCAGATCTTAGAGATTGTAAGTAGTGCTGCTATGAACATAGGTGTACATATATTCTTTCTGATTGGTGTTTCAGGCTTCTTAGGATATATTCCAAGAAGTTGGATCACTCTGAGTCTAATGGCAGTTCAATTTTTAATTTTTTGAGGAAACACCATAGTTTTCCATAGTGGCTACACCAGTCTGCATTCCCACCAGCAGTGTACTAGAGTCCCCTTTTCTCCACACCCTCATCAGCACTTGTTTGATGATTTGTTGATGGCAGCCATTCTGGCAGGTATGAGGTGATGCCTCATTGTTGTTTTAGTTTGCATCTCTCTGATGATTAGTGATGTTGAGTATTTCTTCATATGTCTCTTGGCCATTTGTATGTCCTTTTTGGAGAGGTGTCCATTTAGCTCCTCTGCCCATTTTTTAATTGGGTTCTTTGTCTTCCTTTTGTTGAGTTGTATGAGCACTGTATATATTTTGGAAATTAACCCCTTATCTGATGTATCATTGGCAATTATGCTTTCCCATACAGTGGGTTCCCTTTCCATTTTGATGGTTGTTTCTTTTGCTGTGCAGAAGCTTTTTAGTTTGATGTAGTCCCATGTGTTCATTTTTTCCTTTGTTTCTGTTGCCTTAGGTGATGTATCAGTGAAAATTCTGCTGCATATAATGTCCAAAATTTTGTTGCCTACATTTTCTTCTAGGATTTTTATGGATTCACGAGTCACATTTAAGTCTTTTATCCATTTTGAGTTTATTCTAGTGCATGGTATAAGTTGATGGTCTACTTTCATTTTTTTGCATGTAGCTGTCCAATTTTCCCAGCACCATTTATTAAAGAGGCTGTCTTTACTCCATTGTATGCTCTTGCCACCTTTGTCAAATATTAATTGAGCATAATGTTTTGGGTCAATTTCTGGGTTCTCTGTTCTATCCCATTGATCAATATGCCTATTCTTGTGCCAGTATCAGGCTATTTTGATTACAGTAGCTTTGTAGTATAACCTGATATCCGGTATTGTGATCCCACCTACTTTGTCCTTCTTTTTCAAGATTGCTGTGGCTATTCGGGGTCTTTTTATCGTTCCATATGAACTTTTGAAGTATTTGTTCTAGATCTGTGAAATATCTCACTGGTATTTTGATGGGGATTGCATTGAATCTATAGATTGCTTTGGGTAATATGGACATTTTAATGATGTTAATTCTTCCAATCCATGAACAAGGTATGTGCTTCCACTTTTTTATATCTTCCTCTATTTCTTTTTTCAATGTCCTGTAGTTTTCTGCAAATAGGTCCTTTACTTCTTTGGTTAAGTTTATTCCTAGGTATCTTAATTTTTTATGCTGCAGTGGTAAATGGGATTTTTTTTTTAGTTTTTCTTTCTGTGAGTTCATTATTGGTGTATAAGAATGCCATCCGTTTCTTGATGTTAATTTGTATCCTGCTACCTTGCCAAATTTGTTTATTAAGTCTAGCAGATTTTTGATGGAGTCTTTAGGGTTTTCTATGTATAATATCATGTCATCTGTGAATAATGACAGTTTCACTTCCTCCTTTCTATTTTGGATCCCTTTTATTTTTTCTTCATATCTGATTGCTGTGGCTAAGACTTCCAGTACTATGTTAAATAAGAGTGGTGAAAGTGGGCATCCCTGTCTTGTTCCTGTTCTTAAGGGAAATGCTTTTAGTTTTTGCCCATTGAGTATGATGTTGGCTGTAGGTTTTTCATATATGGCCTTTATTATGTCGAGATATGATCCCTCTATTTCCACATTGCTGAGCGTTTTTATCAGAAATGGGTGCTGGATTTTGTCAAATGATTTTTCAGCGTCTTTTGATATGATCATATGGTTTTTATCTTTCATTTTGTTTATGTGATGTATCACATTTGTTGATTTTCAAATATTGTACCAGCCTTGCGTCCCTGGGATGAATTCCATTTGGTCATGGTGAATGATTTTTTTAATGTATTGCTGGACCCAGTTTGCTAGTATTTTGTTCAGGATTTTGGCATCTGTGTTCATCAGGGATATTGGCCTGTAGTTTTCTTTCTTTGTAGTGTCTTTATCTGGTTTTGGAATTAGAATTATGCTGGCCTCATAAAATGAGTTTGGGAGTCTTCCTTCTTCTTAAATTTTTTGGAATAGTTTGAGGAGAGTGAGTGTTAGTCTTCTTTGAATGTTTGGTAAAACTCACCCCATGAAGCCATTGGCCTGCACTTTTGTTTACTGGGAGAGTCTTGATTATATCTTCAATTTCCTTAGTTATTATTGGTCTGTTCAAGTTTTCTATGTCTTCCTGGTTCAGTTTTGGGGGACTATGTGTTTCTAGAAATGCGTCCATTTCGCTGAGATTGTCCAATTTGTTGTCGTATAATTGTTCATAATATTTGTTAACGATCCTTTGTATTTCTGTGGTGTCAGTTGTTACTTCTCCTTTTCATTTCTGATTTTGTGTATTTGGGTTCTCTCTCTTTGTTTCTTGATGAGTCTAGCTAAGGGTCCATCAATCTTGTTTATCTTTTCAAAAAACCAGTTCTGTTTCATTGATCCTTTGAATTGTTTTTTTGGTCTCTATGTCGTTTATTTCTGCTGTGATCTTTACTATTTCTTTCCTTCTACTTGCTCTGTGGTTTTCTTTTTGTTTGCTTTCTAGTTATTTAAGTTGTAAGGTTAGATAGTCAATTAGAAATTTTTCATTTCTTGAGGTAGGCCTGTAGTGCTATGAACTTCCCTCTAAGAACTGCTTTCACTGCATCCTATAGATTTTGTGTTGTTGCGTGTTCATTTTCATTGGTTTCCAGGATGTTTTTAATTTCTTCCTTGATTTCCTTGGTAACCCATTCATTGTTTAATAACATTCTATTTAACCTCCATGTGTTCAAATGTCTTTGCATGTTCTTGTTGCAATTGATTTCTAGTTTCATGCAATTGTGGTCTGATAAGATGCTTAATATGATGTCAATCTTCTTGAACTTGTAGAGACTTAGTTTGTGTCCTAACATGTGGTCTATCTTTGAGAATGTCCCATGTGCACTTGAGAAGAATATGAATTCTGCAGTTTTCGGGTGTAATTCTCTGTAGATATCTATTAAATCCATTTGATCTAGTGCATCATTTAGAGTCTCTGTTTCCTGGTTAATTTTTTGTCTAGAGCATCTATCCATTGATGTCAGCCGGGTATTGAAGTCCCCTGCTATGATTGTATTGCTGTCGATTTTTCCTTTGAAGTCCTCCAGAAGATTTTAAATATATTTTGGTGCTCCTATATTGGGTGCATATATGTTTACCAAGGTTATATCTTCCTGTTGGGTAGATTATTTCAAGATTATGTAGTGGCCTTCTTTGTCTCTAGTTATGGCCTTCATTTTGAAATCTATTTTATCAGATATGAATATTGCTACCCTAGCTTTTTGTTCCTTTCCATTTGCTTGGAAGATTTTTTTCCATCCCTTCACTTTCAACCTATGTGAGTCTTTTGTTGTGAGGTGGGTCTCTTGTAAACAACATACATATGAGTCTGCATCTTGCTTTTCTTAATCCACTGTATTTTAGGAAAATCTCCTATGTCATCTGGCATAGCTCTAAATCCTTCATTTTAGTGGCTGTGTAATTGCCAATTTGTTGTTTAACAGTTTTTTCACAATTTATTCAGCAGTTCCAAATTAATGGACATTCACTTTGTTTTCAGTTCTTGATCCCTACTGATTATGCTGCCAGTTCTATCCTGGACACATTTTATAGGAATTGGTTCTTTTGTACTTCCATTTTTGATAAATGTTCTCAAACTGCTTTCAGAAAAGGCTGTATCCTTTACATCTCTCCTAGCCATGTGTGAGTACCTCTTTTCTACTGTTCCTGCCAGCAATAGCTGCCATTTAATTTAATTTTTTTTTTTAACTTTCTGTTTGCTCAAGGCTTCAAAGTCATCCAGAGATAACTGACTGGGGACCTTAACCATCTCCTTTCCCAGGTCTTTCCTGGGCATGCACACAGCCTTACACATGTGTGCTGCCTTTTACATCCCCAGGAAAATGTCTAGTTCTTGAGGATTTTCTTTTAAATTCCTGCCCAGGCTCTTATTTATTTCAACTGAAACCATAGCCTTAGGCAGCTAGGTATTGCCAGCAGATTGCTGTTATTTCCTTGATACCCTAGCAGGGGTGCAGAATGTCCAGCCCGCAGGCCGTGTAAGGCCCACAAAATCGATACCAGCTAGTATCACATGCCTCATTAAATATAGCAGGCTAATTTTTAAGTTAATAATTTTGTATGGCCCTCGAATGATGTTATAAATATCCAAGTGGCTCTTGGTAGAGAAAAGGTTCCCCACCCCTGCTAGAGGGTAGGATCTTTTGTCTTCCTGAACTGATGTCTGTATCAAGTTAAATTACCACAACATCTTGGGAATATAGTTTTCCAGGGAGCTACAATTTGGAACAAAATATTGATTGTGCTCTAGGGAAGCTGGTTTTAATGGAACTGCAAAAAAATTTCAGTCCTCTATGTTGGCTGGTATCTTCTCTTATTTCTACGTGGCCACCCAGCTGGGAGTGAAGGGGATGGGAATAGCCCTCCATCAAAATGTTTCAGTCCTTCTTGTCTCCGAGGTGCAGTTGTTTTTGTTGGGTAGACAATGTTCCACTCATTTTGTGGCTTTGGTTAATTTCCAGCGATTTAAAGTGTTTAACTTCAGTTGTTTTGCTAGTATTTCAATTTTTGTGGGAAAGCAAGTTCACCAAGGTTCTTGCTGTGTCATTCTGGAAGTTAATCTCATTTCCTAGTTTCCTTAGCTATTCATAGGTATTGAGTCCACAATGTGAACTTTAAGGTCATTTTATTCAAATTTAAGAAAAGATATTAGGATTTTAATTACATTAAATTTGTAAATTAATTTTGGAAGGATTGATATTTTGGGATTTTAAGTTTTCTTATCTAGAAACATGAGAAGATTGATAGACTTGATTATTTAAATGTATATGCTTAAAATGTGCAATTTTTAAAAACTGGTAAGAAATTGATTGCAAATGACACTAGGAAAAATATTACTAATATATGATAGATACAATGTTAATACCCTTTGAATATTAAATTTATTTTTAAATATAGAGACTGTATACAAGCATGGATAAAAGAAGAAATACAGATGACCAATAAGCCTTAGAATATTTAGGGATTAAGAAACACAAATTAAAATGAGATACCCTTTCCACCTATCAAATTAGAAAAAAAAGGTACTGTTTGGGTAAGGTGTGGCAAAATACTTACATTGCTGATGGAAGTATAAATTGGTACAATCTTCCTGGAATACAGTTCTATCAGATTCACTTTTAAATGTTTCACGATGGATTTCATTATATTTCACTTTTTAGGAATTAATCCAAAGGAAAAATTATTAATTATTCACCCATTAAATAGTTACTGAGCGCCCACTGTATGCCAAACAATGTTTGTCATCAGGTCTACATCAACAGAAAACACAAACACACTTAAAAACCTTTGCCTTCATGTAATGTATATTCTTGTTGGTGAGGCAAACAAACAAAATATAAAAGACTATTAAAATGAGATAGGTAGTGTGGAGATGGGGAAACTGGGAAAGAAGATAAGTCTTGGGGTAGGAGTGTGTGTTTGGGATCTAAGAAAAATATTCTTTAGAATTATTCATCTCTAAGAAATGGGTATAGATGTCTTATTTTCTTTGTATGTTTCTGAGTTGTTTCTGCAATGACATGTAGAAATAGATAACAGAAATCAACAAACATCTTTTAAAATAATAAAAAATTTTGGATAATATGAGTCCCTGACACATTTTATAGAGGTTGGTGTACTTTAGCAGCCTTCTAGATATTACAGTGGGTGGATTTTACTTTAGGAGAATAAATATAAATGAATTTATTAGCATAGGGCTTAATTTTATAGCCTGCCACACTTGGGTAAAAATCTGATTTATATTTCTTTTTCTCAAATTTAACTATCTTAAATTCATTTAGCAAATTGAAATTTTATTTTGCTTATCTTCAATTAAGAACATTGGGAAGACTATCAATTTCTCTTACTAGAATTATATTGCATAAATGTTGTTATAAAGTTATTCATTTTATTTAGCACTGAATTTCAAACAGTAAATTTTTTGGATTATTTTAAAGATTTTGTATTAAATACTTCTATCAGATTCACTTTTAAATGTTTCATGATTGATTTCATTATATTTCACTTTCATTTATAAACTATCAATGTAAGAATTTAGAGTAACTTAGAATTTTAGAATTTAATGCAGGAAAATATATTTTAGGAAAACAGTTAAAGGATGGGAAGAAGCCAGAACCATGCAAACCTATCCTCAAGGTGGAATTCAAAACGACTAGATCTGGGTAAGATTTTACTTCATTGCCAATATTCATTGTATATCATTGCTCAACTAGCACTGAAGGCTATTCTATCATTATTTTTGAAGGCCTACTTTAGAATAATAAAACTCAGTCTTAAATTTTATGCGTTCTTTATTTCACAGAATAACTAAAATTGATAAATTTAGGATAAAATATGTTTTTGTGTTCTGTCTTTAGCAGTTTTGCTATATATCCTGAAAAGTTTGAGTTCTTTTTCTTATCAAACTTCATACATTCTGCTAGATTAGTCTTCAGTTAACATATAGTTTATTTGCTAGTGAAAATTGTGAAATAGCAGTGAAGAAGAAATTATTTAAAATTAACCTATTTACGTTATACATTTTATATGTATTCTTCAAAAATTAAATCTCATCATAAGCATATTTGGCAATTCCAAAAATAAGTACAGTTTAATATTAAAGGAAGTTAGTTGTATTTGAAAACATTGATTACCTCTGTATATGAATTAGCTATAAGAATTAAATGGTTTTTACACTTTATATATCTTACATATTTTTTTGTATGCATCAAACGTTATACTTAAAAATATAATTTAGGAAAAATTTTTTAAATGTGTTTTTTTTTTAATTTCCCATCTCTTTAAACTCTAAAGGAGTTCTTTTATTTATAGTCTAGTTTCCCAGAAAAAAATATGTGGTTTTACTTACTATAGCTATTTAAGAGAGTGAATTTATGTAGTTTATATATTCCAGTAGGTCTCAAATTGTGGTTCCTGGATTGATCTTTTTCCCCCTTGATCCTCTTTAGCCTTCCTCTGGGATTCAGCAGATACACTTTGTTCCAACAACAGGTTGAATTCATTGGTTTAATTGACTATGGCATCCCTTACTGTGTGACCTTTGGCACAAAATTATTTGACAAGTGCTTCAGTTTCCTCATTGATAACATAAATGTGATAATAAGTCAAAAGGTTGTTGTGATGATTCAAGATAATTATGTATTTAAAACATGTCACACAGTACCTGCTTGGCACATAATAAACTTTCATGAATGGTTGCCCTTATTTTTATTAGGAAACCTCTTAATTTGCTATATTTGTCCAATGGCAAAGGAATGTAAATAGTAACAGTATGACAGGGAAAAACAATGGGGAATGAAACAGAAAAAAACCTTGTATATAAAATGAATTATATAAACATTTAAACTAACAGTACTAATTATCTTCTAAATTATCAGTTCACTTTAACCGATATTTATTGACAACAATGGCAAAAGTCCAGGGAAGATTTTTTTCCTCTCTTCGTTCAAATTTTACATGTTACCTATATAATGGTAATGTTTATGAGTTCCCAGTTTCTTCCAGGATGGCAGCAATACTTCTCCTTTTATAGGATCAGAAATGAAAAAAAAAAAAAGTCTAGCTGTTTTGTGTGCATTTGTAGATTCTATAAAATAGGTCAATAGGATCACCCTCTTATAACAGTCTTCTTCAGCTTTCCAATTTGTTTTTTCACCCTGGGACATTCATAAGTTAAATGGGTTCTTTTTACTCACCCCATGGCATCTTTCCTTGACATAAATCTCCAAAATTCTAATGTGTAGCCAATGTTGAGAAACTAATGCGCTATCCCCTCCTCCATAGAGCAGAATCACCCTCAGTTAAGTAACCTGGACAGCTCTCACCTTTTTCCTATTCCTGGCCAATGTCTTGGGTAGATGCCAACAGAAGGTGTGTTCTGTCATTTCCTGTTGACAAATTACCAAAGTTTATTAGAAGAGCCATCCTTACCTCCTCAGGATCTTCTACATTTTCTTCTCTTTACCTAGAAATCATTCTAGGCACAATTTCCTCTCATCCTTTATAGCTCAGCATAAATGTCACTGCTTTATGGATGTCTTGGCCACATTGTCTAGGTTGAGTCCCCCAGTAGTATACTCTCAAAGCATGCTGTATTTTTTCTTTCTAGAACTTGTCATTAATAATGAAATTATTTGTTTAATGTATGTCTTCAGCTCAACAAAAGCATGGGACATAACTGTCTGACTTTTAACTGTCCAGCTCCTAGCACAGTTAGTGAATGTGAGGAAGAAAATGATAGGCTGGTGTATAGAAAAACATAGCCATAAACAGTTAGCTATTACTTGTTCATGATAAAAGCATAGTTTAACTTTGAGACACAGGTAGACTCTGACAAAAACATGGAATCAAGATGTATAACTTTTGTTTTCTAATAAAATAAAGTGTATAGTATAGCAGGAGAGGTCAGACATAGGGATCTGTGACAATACCATTAATATAGCATTTTAATAGTACTGTTATTAAAGATATGGCAATATTCTTTACATGGCCATTTCTTTCAAAAAAGTCAAAAGTTAAATGTTCAGTCGATTCTGTTAAGGTTGTTTCTTTGAAAAATGAATGTGACTCGGGTGCAAAGTCCAAAGGGAATGGTGCTAGAGAAAGTGATTAAGAGAGTGAACCCTGGAGCCGGACCCTGGGTCTGAATTCGGCCTCAGCTGTTCACTCATCGTGCAATCTTGGGAAATCAGCTGAGCTTTCTGTGTCTATTTCTTCTTTCGTAAGATGAAAACAATAGTATCTACCTCACAGAATTGTTAAGAAGATTAAATAAACTTATATAAAGCACTCAGAACATGCTATTTAAACCAGTTGTCTCACATATCAGTTGTCTCAAAATAGCATTTGATAACCTGTAACAAACCTTAGTTTTTCTCTGATTTTGCGTTCATAAAGCAGGTCTCTGACTAGCAAGGTTGACCAGACTTTATAATAATTAAAAACCTCACAAATATCCTTCCCTAGCTTGAGAAACACTGTGATTTAGGGCAGTGATTTCTTTTTCTTTACACTTCATTTAATGGTGATCTGTTAGTGGGTTGTGAAAATAATTTTGTTGATTGTGACCATTAATTTTTAGCTTATTAAAACTTATTACACTTATTAACTTATTATAACTTATTACACTTTAAGGGTAAGTATTGGTTCATGAAACTTTTGTTCAGTTGTATACATTTATGTATCTGTATATTGTATCATGAACTAAAATGCACTGCTTATAATGACTCATAATCATAATATTTAAAAACACCTGATTAGTGGAAATAACTCAGGTTTGGGGTTCAAATCTGTTCTGCCACTTACTATATTCACAAGTTGCTTAACCTCACTGACCCTCTCCTTACCTCGGTGATACAGGGATAGTAATTCCAACTTTATAACATTGTTGTGAAGAACAAAAAGAAATAAAATGTGTTTGGCACATGATAGGTGTTTGATTAAATTCTAGTTTCTTTTCTTCTCTACTTCTATACTTTCTTTTCACTAGTGGACAACATAAGAAGTTATAGGTAGGGCCAAATTTTTAAGAAGCAAAACTGGATGGGTTCCAGTTTTCCAACAGGTACTCTATTGAACTCCTGGGAGTCTGCATACAGATTAGAAGGGTGAGTTTCTTTCAGGAAATGGACCACCGTTAAAGAATCACTAGTTTGGGAGGAAACATCTCTGTTAGGGAATTTGAAAATGTATATAATCATAACTCAATTTGGCAATTTAGTCACATTTGGAGAATCACAACTAAGAGATTAATTTATCCCCCTTTCGTCATAACACTTGCTGTGGCAAACCTTTCCTGTATGGAGCCAGAGAGTAAATATTTTAGGCTTTGCAGGCCATAGGGATTTCTGTTGGAACTATTCATTTCTGCCATTGTAGTGAAGTAGTAGCCGTAGGCAGTTCATAACTGAATGAATGCAACTGTGTTCCAATAAAACTTTATTTACAGACACTGAAATTTGAATTTTATGTAATTTTCACGTATCATGAAACACTGTTCTTTTTTCAGCTATTTAAATATGTGGAAACCATTCTTAGTTTGCAGACCATATAGAAATGGGCAGCAGGTTGTAGTCTGCTGAACCTTGATATGTGCACATATACACACAAGATATATATATTTAAGTTTATCTTTAAGGAAAAGTTTTTGGTTTTTGTATTTCCCCTACCCTCTCTGGTGCCAGATGTGTTTTCAAGTGGTTTAGAAGGTAAGGTGATTTTTTTTTAAATTAAATTTATTTTATTTTATGCCCTCTTCCACCTCCACTCACGACAACCCCCCCCCCCCCCCCCCCCCGGCAATTACCACACTGTTTTTCTTAAGTTTTTTTTAAAATCCTCACTCAAGGATATTTTTCCATTTATTTTCAGACAGAGTGGGGGGGGTGTAGAGAGAGAGAAGAGAGAAACATGGATGTGAGAGAGACACATCGACTAGTTGCTTCCTGTGCAACCCCTACCAGGGCCAGGGACCAAACCGTAACCAAAGTATATGCCCTTGACCAGAATTGAACCCGAGACTCTTTGGTCCATGGGCCAACGCTCCAACCACTGAGCCAAACCAGCCAGGGCTGTTTTCTTAAGTTTTAATTTTATATGTGAACTAAAAGGTGTAGGTGGATTACCTACCTACATAAGAATATGGAAAAAAAAAAAAAAAAAAAAGCACAAACTAAAAACTCAGGGCACATTTGTGATATTCTGGTTCTAAAAATATCCAAGTCTCTTTTAGTAACACCCTAAAACTTGCTACCACTGACTGAGTTTTCTCTACTGTTCCTGGGGCCTTGTTTCCTAAAAGAACCCTAACTTTCTGAAGCTCCAAAGCAAACACCCTTCTGCATAAGGATTGTTGTAACAGGTGAGGATATTGAAGCAGAGAGGTTGAGTAACTTGCCCAAGGTCGTACAGCTCATAAGCTGAAGAGCCCAGATTTAATTAAGTCTGTGCTCTTAACCACACTACACTTCCTTTTTAATGAAACCTATTCTCTATTCACATTAACCACCAATCCCCAAGATTATACTTAACACTCACAGATTCCCTCAGCAACAATTGCTCTACTAAATTACCTGCTAAAATACTGCAGATGAAGAAACTTTTCTTCAGTTCGCTCACAGTTATGTTAACCATTGAGAACAATGTTTTGGACTCATAGGTTTAGTAATAGTCTTTACATCAGTAAATATGTTTGTTTTGTCTTCCTTTTATCATACATGGAACCTCTGCTCTCCTCTGCTCTCTTGCCACCAATGTATTAGAGTCAGCAAATGTTTCATATTCATTCTCTCTCCTTCGTTCCAATTCTTGCTAAGCCATAGCAACACGAAGAGAAACTCATTTGGACACCATGCCTGCTTTCAGAAGCAAAAGTAATTTTCTTTTGTTTTGTCTTAGCACTTCTCATATCCTTACTTGTGACAAAAATAGCATCTTATACCTTGAATTCAAGACCCTTACTTAGATGGCTTGGTTTCAAAGCACCATTATTTGCTGACTATATACCAGGCATTCTGCTATGCAACTTGAATGCATTGTCTTTCGTAGTTCTCATAACCGCACTGTGGAATGGGTACTTTTATTGTCTCCGTATAGATATTGAGTCATAGAGGGCTTAAGTTAAATTAACTTGCCCTAAGAAGTCACAGAGCTGGAATTTGATCCGGAGCTGTTCTTAATCAGAACATTGAGTATTCTCACAGATAGTGTAGGCTAGGATAGAACTGTCCTAATAATTCACAAATCACTCAAGTTTTCTGAGAACTGGACTAGCTTTTAAATTTCCTGGTTTATCAGATCATCTTTAATTTGATATTAATTAAATCATACTCAATTCATGTAATCCCACTATTGTGAACTGAGAGATCTATCTGTGCCTTCAACAGGCTGGATAATTTAATGTGAGTGAGTAACCCTAGCTACTCAGGACTAGAGAGCTTCATAGATCACTTCTAGGATACAAATTTAATTCTAAATTGATGAAGTGTAGATTAGATTTTATGGTATCTCATTGGGTCATGGTACTTGGTCTTAACAACTGTTTATGAAAAATCCACAGGAAGATTTATATATAATTTCCCCTAATGAGAAAAGACCTCTTTGAGTCCATAGACTTAAAATTTCAGAGGCCTTCCCTGTTTTCTTGTTTATTTAATTTTTTTAATATATCTGTATTGTTGAAAGTATTACAGATGTCCCCCCATTTTTCCCCATTGACTCCCTCTACCCCCACCCCCGCCTTCACCGTACTATTGCCCATGAATTGTGCATATATGTCATGTTAATTTTACTATGTTAGTCAGAAAATTTCAATCTTAAATTAGCTAATTCTCATTTTATCATTATCTTCAGAGACAGTCATTCTTAAGATCCTCCCAGATTTATCTTTGCTATTTTCATTCTCTCAAAACTAGAACATTTTCTCCCAGTCTTATTCTTCAAATCTGATACCTAACTAGGATGAGTTATCATTCACTTTCTTAATTTTAAGATAACATTTGACTTGAAATGCCGTAACACTTTTATGGTGTAATTCACATAACTAAAACTAAGACTACTAGATTGAGAGCTCCGTCTTCTGACACTACCATATCTCATTTGGTACCTATATAAGTATATGGTATTTATTGAGTTTTGACCATTGCTTCTTACCAGTTTAAAGTGCCAAGATCCCTCTACCCTCTATTTTCAACTTTTTCCTATAATATTTTGTAACTGATTACTGCTAAATTAAAACTGATAACACATTTAATTAAGTCTACTGATGTAAAAATTCTTTTTGAGATCATTGGCAAGTTTCACTTGTTAATTTTGTTTGAAAGTAAACTTCTATTGAGCCCACAAAGTACATTCAAGCAGTGGTGGTTGCTAAAATAGAGGTGATGTTGCTTAAGTGTAAGAAAAATGAGCACATACAGAATGGTTCCCTGATTTCAGAACCTTTAGAATCAAGGCTCCCAGAACTGGTATTTTATCCTGAAAGATAGCAAAATAAAGAGGTGGAAGAACTAGTAGGTTCTGAACAGGAAAAAAAAAAAAATAGGAAGCACAGGATATCACATACTTGAAGTATTTATAGAGAGTCAGTTAAGCACTGCTATAAAAAGATTGATTAAACTGATAATAGAAGGAGTAGGAGATATGTATTGCAGGAAGGATTAATATGTGAGAGTACTTTACTAGCATCATTTCAAACGCAAACCAGGATGTAGGGGCATTAAAGGAAAAGAAATGGTAGATTCATAATAGAAAGTACTGGTTTAGAACATATATTCAGTGAATTCAGCATTAGATGTAAGTCACAATTATGTGTCACATAAAAAGTAAAACATAGATTTTTGTTTTTACTTTAAGGAAGACCTCCATATGACTAAAGGCAGAAAAGAAAGATGTTGGCATTGGAGACAGTAGAAATGAAAAGGGAATAATTTTGTGAGAAACTTCTCAAGTGAATTTCTTACAATGAGTATATAGTACGGATAGAGAAGATAACTTTCTTTTTTAAATACTAAAAGCATTGTCATTTGATTATATGATCCAGATACATTCTTCTTGAAACATTTTGGCCATAGAACCAAAAGTCTTAGGATTAAGATAAGTTCTGGGTCCTGAAATGGAACACTGAAGTAGGTGAAGAAGATGGCAAGAATAAATAGTACAGGAGAGGGGAGTATGCGGGCTAAAGGATGGAGTGAAGTGGGGGAGTTAAATGATGGGAAATGAGACTTCTTGACCCCTGCTGCAATGACCAGCACTTAGTGTAAATGCTTGTTGAATGGGCAAGTCATAAGAATATTCTAACTATATTATACAGTTATTCTTGAGTGGCCTAGGAAGCAGAAAATCTTCAGCATAATGTACATTTTAGCAATACTTGAACACAGAGTGTAATGACAAATATGGAAATATCTTTAAAAATTGGCAAACTATTTTCATGGTGTTTCAAAGGAAAGATGTATTCTTTCAAAAACATAGAATTCTTCCATAATTATTATATTAACCTTATTTTTAACCAATATTAATATCTTAATCTCTGGAGTGTTTTTGGAAGTATCTAGGATTTTTTTTGTTTTTTTTTTAAGTTATAACGTTTAATAAAATCCTCACTAGAGAAGCATATCTGTAATTCCACCATTCTAAAACAAATTTTCTCATTTATTCATTTTCACTAAGTTTTTTTTTTGTTTTTTTTAGCTACACATCCACTTTCACTTGATTATATTCCTAGAGCATATTCAGTTTGATATTTTTTCTACATAACGTTTTTATTTTATTTTATTTTATTTATTTTTTTCTCCAATTTTTATTATTTTTGCTACAGATGTTTCTCCTTTCCCCCCCCAAACCCCCTCCTTCCCATCCTCCCCCCCAGCATTGATGTCTATGTCCATTGGTTATACATACATGCATATAAGTTCTTTGGTTCATCTCATCCATCTCCTCCTGCCCCCCTACTCTGAGGTTTGTCAGTCTGAACCATACTCCTTTCTATGTTTCTGGGTCTGTTTTGTTCATCAGCCCACCTTGTTCATTATATTCCACAAATAAGTGAGATCACTGCATACCATTTTTAAAGTATTACTGCTTTTTACCAGTTTTTTTCCACAATATTATACATGAAAATGTAGTAGTGAACAGTACAGTAGTACAGATCTTCTGTTCAATTATTTCTGTACAAGGAATTTGCAGTTGTGAAATTTTGAAGATAAAAGATTTTTATGAATCTTGACAAATTGTCACATTACTTTTTGAAAATATCTGTGGATACTTTATTATTATTATTTTTTTATTCTCACCCGAGGACATTTTTTCATTTTTTGTTCAGATAGAGTAGGAGGGAGAGAGAGGAAGAGAGAGAGAGAGAAACATTGACGTGAAAGGGACACATCGAGTGGCCGCCACCCGCACGACCAACCAGGGCCGGAGACAAACTGCAACCAAGGTACATGCCCTTGGCGGGAACCGAACCCGGGTCTCTCTGGACCGCAGTCCGACGCTCTAACCGCTGAGCCAAACCGGCCAGGGCTGTGGATACTTTAAATAATTGACTATAAAATAAAACAATTTCACTAGTCTTATCAGTGTGGGATGATTTTCATTTTATTTTATTCACTAACCTTAAAAATCAGCATTTATGCTTAGAATTACCTTAAAGTCTATAACCATGTAAACTCCTAAAATGACTGCAGTTACTGCAAGGCCAACCTGCTGTGATAATAGGGGGCTGAAGTTAAATTTGTTTGTATCTGCACACAAAGCTGCAGTGACGCATAGAAACTTTTCAATTTAATTTTTTGCATTCAGTAATCTAGTTAAGTGTTGATGTTTTGGCAGGGACCAGAAATTATGCATATGCTTTTCTGTACCTCTCTATCTAGAAACTGTTTTAACAAAATTAATGTTAATGGTTGATATTCATTTGGTAATAATGCTTCCATTTCTAAAATTCTAAAATAGAATTAAAAACCTTGTAGTTTTTTAATGTGTATTATTTATAAAAGCATACAGTTTTATTTCAAAGCTAATTGTTTTCAAAATTGTTACTTATTTGATAAAGCTTTTTAAATATGCCCTTCTTATCCTGCTTTTGGTTTGTTCATCCTGCTTTTCCTACCACTGAGGTTTATTTGAGCTTTCCTGCAATTTCTTCTGTTAGAGCTGTGCCTTCTTCATCATCTAAATTGATTCTCTGGTACATCTTTAAAGCTTTATAGATTGTTCAAGCTCATCTAAGGATAGATCTCTCATCATTATTCATCCTAATCTACATTTTTTCCCATCCTTAAAAATGCTTTTATGATCTATACATAAATGGAATATCTTATTTTGGTTATGGTTCACTGATTGTTTAGTACCTTTATTTGACTGCTTATAATATATATTAATATCATCTTGTACGATTTAGATTATGTCTTTCTAGAGAATAGGGATCAAATCCATGCAAGAACTTGTCTGGATTAGTGGACGTTTAGTTTTGTCCAAAACATCCATGGAGACATTTTGTCCATGATTTGTTAAGAAGGGTTATTATTGGTAATGTAGCCACAACACAATTGTTGGACCAGTAAAACATGATAATATTTTTTATGTATTAATTCTGTAAGCCAAAAGTATAAGTTAACATTATGGGCTGTTTGAACCCAGGGAAATTTTTTAAGTCTGGATGTTTTTGACAGGATCAAATATCAAGGACCTTTTGGCATGGACCAAATGTCTCCATGGACATTTTGAACAGGACCACATTTCAAGTTTCGGTTTTGGTGTGGATCAAATGTCTCCATGGATGTTTTTGACAGGACCAAATATCCTGCAAGGCCTTTTCTGCAGTAAATGAGTTTGAAAACTGTTCAGTGTTTTCTCATAGGTAAACTTTGAAATTATACTTGTAACACACAAACCTCATATGCAGTCCATTTAATCACAAATTAATTTCACATGGCAAAGACTGTATTGAGAATTCAGGCTTCTTTTGAAACAATGCCTAATTGTTACATAGTTAATTTCTCTTATTTTTATTGATACTTGAAAGAACCCAAAGTAATAAACTAATATAAATTACTGTTTTGACCTTGTAAATCTTATGCATTCTAAACAGCCTGAATATTAACACTGTAATGCATTGAAATCCAAAAGCATAATTTTTGTGGAATTGTTATGGTTAGGATAGGTCTACCAAACTGTATCTTACTGACCAGTGAGCAGTAGATTTGATGGTATTTTTAAATTTTTTACTATTTTTTAAAATATCTTTTTATTAGATTTCAGAGAGAGGAAGGGAGAGGGTGAGATAGAAACATTGATCCACTGCCTCCTGCACGCCCTCTACTGGGTATCGAACCTGCAGCCTGGCATATGGCTTGTGCCCTGACTCAGAATCCAACTGGTGACCTCCTGGTGCATGGGATGATGCTCAACCAACTGAGCCACACCGGCAGGGCAGATTTAGTGGTATTTAAAATGTATGTTTGACCAACACTTTTTGGAGTGCAGAGGTAAAATATACATTCTGTGTCCTAAAGGAGCTCACAATGCAAAGGGAGAGCAGATAAACAATGACAACTAACTGTGGTAAATGCTGGAAAGAGGTATGGAGAATGTACTTAAGAACATAGGAAGGGCATCCAACTTATTCAGGGTGGATGGGTCAGAAAAGGTTTTTCTGAGACTATAATGATTGGACTGAGTTTTAAATGAGAAATAGGAATTACCTAAACAAAAGGAGGAGAAATTTATCTTAGTGAATAACTTGTACAAATGCTACTGTAATAATGTAAGCTGCAGGTTATTCAGGCTGGAACTAAAGTAATTGTGGAGATGAAATGGAGGAGACAGGTTCTTGAGACCCTAATAGAGTAATTGGGATGTGTCTATAAGATTTGGGGTTGTGTCATATATTACTATGTATTATTTACTCACTATGTTGCAGCCACGCTGGCCTTTTAGTTCTTCAGATACCCTCAACTCATTCGTGACTTGGGGTCTTTATTACTGCTTTGTAGAATGTACATCCTTCTTCTCCAGCCTCAAGATCTTTGAATGGCTGGCTCCTCTTTAATTCTGGTCCCAGTTTATCTGTCATTACTACAGGGGCCTTTCCTGATCACTCTGTCTTAAAATCACATTCAGCCCGTGACTCTATCTCATTTTATTCTTAACACTTATCATAATTTGTTTACTGTTTGTCTAGACTAGACATGAGAGCACTGTTTTATTCTTGGGGAATACAGGTGCTCAGAAAATATTTGAATGAATGAATGGGTAGTGTTATGGAACCGAGTTGAGCAAATTGGTTATGAAGTGGCTTTTTGGGTAGCAGTGCCCCCTTTAAGTAAAGAATGCTTCTTATAGAAACACAATTTCAGCCACTATTGTCAAGGTCAGCTTGGGGATGTTAATCAGAAGAAGGAAACATACATACTTCCCTGAAGCGTCTAGCCTCTTAAAAATTGCAATCAAAATTATAAAATGCCCAAACTAACAACTTCCTAACCTGGATGTCTTAAAAAATGAAGGTCTTGGGTAACACCCTACATGATTTAAAGGACTTCTACTTAAAATAGCAGAGTCAAATTATATTACCTCTCTACTTTATTATAACATCAAAAAGGCTAACCTTTCAAATAAAGAAAATAGATTCTCTACTTCCATAATTCACATATTATTCTAGAAATAATCTAGATCTCTAAAACATTTAATGTAATTCCAAATGCCAACAAAGACATTTAATTATATAATTTCACTATTTAGTGTTAAAATATTTAACTTTATCTTATTTATGACATTTCTTCTTGTAAAATGTTTACTATATGAATAAACACTCTTCAGGGCTTGGGGCATTATAATACAAAATAAAATAAAACCTCTGGGTTCATAGGTTAGATGATTTCTGCCTTGCATAACTTAGATGATTTAAAAAAAAACCCACATAAAATAAAAAAAGACAAATATATACATATATGCATTTATTGCTGGATTGGGGAAACATTATGAAAAGGATGTTACCTTGGTATACTTTTCAAATTGAAACCAGACACAGTGGGTCCAAGGCCGCCTGTCACTACTTGAGCTGAATTAAGCAGAGAAAGGGTTGACTCATAATATGAGTGTTTATTCCAATAATGCCGGCAGTATGGGGAGAGCAGTCTATCATCCTGTAACTTCTGCTCTCATACTTCCTATTAGTGGGCTGGTTATATAGAGATAAGAAAGGGGCTGAATGCAAGTGGGGAAGGGGGGCAGGGTAAGGGCTACATGGTCCATAGTCTATGTGTCTCCTTCCCGGATCTTGAAGTTCGATAATAAGGCCGTTAATTTTCTATGATGTTAAAACACTCCACCCATTCTTGGGACCAGAGAATGGTCAGCATTCCTGAAGCAGACTCCTGGAGGGGGATCAGGGCCCAGACAAAGCAACCAGATCAAAGTGTGTCCTGTCCTTTGTTTGTTCTCAGAGTGTATTTTCTTTTCTGAGTAATGGACCATCCAGGCTTTGAGGCATCTTATCTCTTTAGAGCCCTGTTTGTCTTCTTGCAGCACATCCTCGTTTCCCAGGGTGTGTAAGAAGCCTCTTATCTGTAGTTAGTAAGGTGAATAATCTTCAAACAACTGTGGTCTTACTCTTATTGTGTATTCTTCCCCACATCAAAAGTACTTATCCATATTTTTTATTGTATCTTTTTTCTCCTAAATTTAGTAAAGAAATTCAGCCAGTTTACAAGGCCATTGAACACTTAGTTGTCTTTTGAGAGTAAACATACCTAATTGCTATGGTGTTATTTAATACCACATTAACAGTTTAACTGCCTAATAACTGGTCATCTACCGACAATACCTACCCAGTATCTCCATGGAAATTTTATTCTTTAATGTTTAACTCAGCATCTCCCAGTTCATGGTTCTGATATTAATAATACTTATGTTTTTAAGTTGGCTGTATGAAAAACACATTTATCAGACTGTTCTTGAAATATTACCTATAAATAACCTGGCCCAGGCCTCCCACTATATAAAAGTTTAAATTGTTGTACTCTTTACCCTTCTTCATAGTATTTTATATTCAGTTGTGTGCTGTATTTCAAAGTATAGAAGAGAGAAGATATATTCTATATATTTATTATGTGATAAAAAGTGGAAGAAAATTAAATATTCTTTCCTGACCACAGTTGTCATGATCACAGTATGCTAAGAGATTGAAATAATGAATGTATGGGTACAATTCTGTTTGGTACAAAATTTTAAGCTCTAGATTACCTAAATTAGTTTAGTAGTGAAAATCTAAATGATAGTAAGCTAGACAGTGACTAGGGTAACATACATATCTATTAATTCATTCACTTACCTAATAGGCACTATTTTGGATACAACAATGAACAAAAGAGGCAAAACCCCTTGTCCTCATGGAGCTTACATTTTTCATAAGATGAACAACAAGCAAAACAAATAAATTAGTTTTAGTAATGAATGTGGTGAAAAAATAATAAAGCAAAGAAGGATAACAGGGATACATGAGGGTACAGTTTTAAATAAGAAAATATACACAAACACACATGTACACACAATACATTTTATATCTTTTAAATAGGTAAAATGTTTAAATATAAAAAACAATTGAGTTATTTGACCTAACATTTATATTTACTTATAAATTACGCTCCTGTACTACTACTACTCTTAAGTAAATTTTAGTGGATCTTATTTATTGTTTTAGATAAAAATAAATATAATTTAGAAGTTTTCATTTTTTTCCTCCACATATCACAAAGAAAGGAGGCTTTCACAGTGGTTGATAATGATTATTATTTGATGACAATAATAAGTAACTCTTACTGAGGATGTACTGTGTGCTAGGCATCAATCCCACTGCTTTGCATATATTAATTAATTCAATAATTGTCTAAGGGTACTTATCACTCTATCTGCCTGTTATAGATGCAGAAGGTAGGCACAGAGAAGTTAAGTACCTTGCCCAAGATCGCACAGAAAGTAAAGCCAGAGCTGAGATTAGAAATGCAGGCACATTAGTTCCAGAACTGGCTATTACATATTATTTCCTACTGCTAGGACTATATGTGAAGAGGAAGCAGATAGACACCTGGCCATAGAGTAAGCATTAAGAAACTACCTAAAAATTATAAATTAAGAGATTTAAGACAATCGTGTACAGAACATTTTGTATCATCTGTATCATGTACTATAAGTAACTTCCCACCAACAAATGAAAACACATAAGGCAGATCAAGAGCTAATTTCCTTACAAAGCAAAGGCCTCTTACAAACCAATTAGAAAAATATTGCTAATCCTTTTTCTAAGACATGGACAAAAAACATGAATAGGCAAGTCAAGGATAAAGAAATGCACCCAGACCAAAACATGAAAAGACAGTTTTTTTCTGTTTTGCATATTTAAATATGCAGTTTTAAAAAGCGGGTCTAAAAAATCATTAAATCTAATGATGACTAATAGGGAGACAGAGTTGTGGGCTAATTGGAGGTGTCAAGCTGGCCGTTGAGTGATGTGCATGGTAGCTGTGGATTGAGAGCAAACCAGCCAAGGTTCCAGGAGAGAATTAAGCCCTGCAGAAATTATTTGGGTGACTACTTTCTCAGCTTTCTCAAGGGTGATTTGTAGCTACTACATTCTTGATGCATCAATGATAAGTTAATTCATTATGCATGATAGATGCTTTAGGGCAATAACATTCTCTCTGGGAAGGCCTGGCTATTAGGATTGGAAACAAAGGAAGTCCATTCAAGAGACTTAGCAGCAGAAATCCAGAGAAAAATTTTTGACCACTATACTATATAAAGAGGATAGTGGAAAATATTTTAAGAGCCAAAAGGAAGTTTGAGTCAAATGTGGACAACGTTTATTCCTATCATTGGTTAATTTTTAGGAATTCACCTTGGTCTTACCTATGCAATTTAAAAATCCACATGCAAATATTCAGTTAAATGATGCATAAAAATATTAGGATTTAAGACTTGATTATTTCATTAAATATTATGATTATTTCATTAAATATTATGATATAGCAAGAAAATAATTAGTCTCCACCATGCTGTTTATAATCCTAACTATGTATTTTATTTCCAGGGAACCTTTTATTATTTTATCAGGAGGTTTGTCATATGATACTGTAGGAAGAAGACCTTGCTTAACAGTTATGCATGGGAAAAGTACTGCCGTGCTAGAAATGGACTATTCCATTGTTGATTTTCTAACTCTGTGTGAAACACCGTACCCAAATGGTAAGTTTTGCATTTTTAAAGCTCATTCTATGTAGATATTAATAATATCACCCACATTATCTAGGATAATCTGCTTTCCTCAGAGTCTACTGATTTAGTGTTAATCACATCTAAAAAAAAATACCTGTACTGTAACATCTAGACTGGTATTTGACCAAACAACTGAGCACCACAGGGAAGACAAGTTGACACATAAAATTAACCATCACAACTTGCATAAATTTCAAGAGGAATTTAAAGCTGGATCTTTTTATTTTATGTGAAGCTAATTGAGATGTAAAGATGTAATACATTTTATAGTTAGCAGGCACATATAAAATGTTCAAGATAAGGATTATAATATTATAATAGTATTCCATTGGGTTCCTAAGATATCCAGTAATGAGAGTTCTCATGGGTATTCAGATTTAAATCTTGAGTTTGTTGGCCATGTCCTGCTTTGTAATTTGCAATACCATAGATGTTACTATGAGCTTCTTTTTTTTTGCATTTATCTTCAGATAGAGCAGGAGGGAGAGAGGGAGGAAGAGAGAGAGAAACATCGATGTGAGAGAGACACATCGACTGGTTGCCACCCACACGACCCCATCTGGGGCCGGGGACAAACTGCAACCAAGGTATGTGCCCTTAGCAGGAACCAAACCCGGGACTCTGGTCCGCAGACCAATGCTCTAACCTCTGAGCCAAACTGGCCAGGGCTGAGTTTTTTTTTTCTTACCATTGCAAAACTGAAACAGTTTTGTATGGGTTATGATACAGATTTATCTCATTTAGAAAATACTATCCTTAAGTTATATTAAATACAAGATGGGAATGTTAAATACTGGGGAAAAAATGGAACAAAATAAAAACCAAGCAAAAATATTTATTATATAATTTGCTATCCTCTTGCATATTTAGAACTATTATTTATGCATTGTTTTCCTATTCCAGATTTTCAGGAACCATATGCTGTGGTTGTTCTTCTAGAAAAGGATTTAGTACTTATAGACCTTGCACAAAATGGGTAAGAAATTAAATTTGGTAAGCAATTATATTTTTGTATACAGTGAAAAATATTCTTTATAGCATGCATTTCTTTGAAAACACTACATATGTATCCATGACCTTGACCTCTTTTTAGAGTTCCAGATACACATTTCTAATTACCTACAAAATTTCTCTAGTATGTTTATCATAAAGAGTTTTCATTTTTTTAAGTCAAAATTTGTTGAATTTCTGAAATTTCATATGATTCAATCTAATACTTGTACAGGTAGAATCACCCTGTCCAAAAGTGATTCCATCTCACAATTTACCTACATATAAACTCTTGTTCTACAGCCATGTTCACTCCATGTTACAGTGTGTCATGAATGTCATTGTCAGATTAATTTTACATACAGCACTAATCTTGTTACTCTTGTCTTTAAACCAGTTTTTTTTTTTTTAATTTTTTTATTTAAAAACACCTTCTCAGCCTGCTACTCTACAAAGTTGGAATTCAGAGTACCTTTCCAATCTGATTTTATTTTACTGTCTTCCTGCAGATGCCTTATTCCCTAGAAAACTGAACTGGGTGTAAAATAAATATCGCACTTCCATGTTCTTTATATAGTTTCCAGCGGCTAAAGCACTCCACTGTTTCACTGCCGTCAAAAATCCATATAACTTTCAAAGTCAGGCTTATTTTCCTTTTAATTTTTTGCTCTTTTCTCTTAACCAGATTTGTAAATTCCCACCATAGCTCCTTTGAGACTTTTTGTGGTTATTTGCCATATTCTGCTTTTTATAACATAGATAATACTATGTTTAGTTACAAGTTCTTTGAATATAAGAAACTTATACTGTCTGTCTGTGTCTTTTGAGAGATAATAATTAAATATGGTTTTAATTGAGTTTACCCATTCAGTATTTCTCAGTTGGGGACAATTTTGTCCCCCAGGAGATATTTGGCAGTCTGCTTAGACTTTATATTGAGGGGAGGGGTTACTACTGCCATCTAGTGGTAGAGGACAGGGATGCTGCTAAACAATCACAGTGCACAGGATAGTCCCCCACAATAAAGAATTATCTGATCTGAAATGCGACTAGTACTGAGATTGGGAAACTCTAAAATATAAGTGAAGTGTATTATTTCTCTTTATTTAAAGGCCTTCCTAAATTCATATCAATTTAGTTACGTGCTACCTGTAATAATCAATTGTTTTATTTTTCATTTTTGAAAGTAATACCATTGTGAAATAAAGGAATTTAAAAACATTATTTCTAAATGACAGTCCTAGAATAATGTTTTCTTAATATGATTTTATTTTTTTACTTAGGTAAGTTTTTAAATAGTGAGATTTTCACATGTGGTCTGTACTGAGATATATTTGTTAAAGAAAATACTGAGCAAGTAACCTGTGAGTAGGCATTTTATTTAGCAAATGTATCAGTTAAATGTGTAGTAATAATAGAATTATTGAGCTAAGGATTATATAGTGTGTTTATAAGGAGATAAAAGTTGCCTGCCATTTTTAAAATGCATCTGTTGGTTTGTTTGAGTTTAGTCTTCTGTTTTTGTTTTGTATTTTAATATGTTTTTATTGATTTTTTTAGAGAGAGAGGAAGGGAGCGAGAGAGAGATAGAAACATCAATGTGAAAGAGAAACATTGATCGGCTGCCTCCTGCACACCCCATACCAGGGATCGAGCCTGCAACCTGGGCATGTGCCTTGACCGGGAATCGAACCGGGACCTCTCAGTCCATGGGATGACGCTCAATCCACTGAGCCACACTGGCTGGGCTGTCTTCTGTTTTTTAATGTATGGTTGAGGAGGGAGTAATGACAGTTGGATTCATTTTGAAGTCTAGAAAGGACTTTTCTGAAATTTTTCTTTTTAATTATTGTCATCAGTAGACTGATCGATACATCTAATCTAGACTTTTTTAAGCCTGTTTCTGGTTTTCTGGATATTTGTAAATAATCATTCTCATTTCCAAGGCTTTAAAACCAGAAAAGAAATATCGTTATATTTTAGTTAGGATTTTGCTTTAATTTTATGATTTTTCATAGCATTTTTTGCTTTATTTAATAAAATTTTATATCTAGAGAACATTCAACATAGAATTTATTTAGATTATCACTAAAATAAGAAAACATTTCTAGATTAAATATTGCACTGGATATTATATTGATGGAGGGAAAAAAGGAGAATTGAATATTTGTATCAGCTTTACTAATATAAGAATGAGAACCAACTTTGAGAACCTATGGCTTAATAGTTAAGAGCAGTTTAAATGCTGCCGCTTCTTGCTAGTTGGCTTGCCTTTGGCACATTACTCTCTCTAAGTCTTTATTCTGCGGTCTAATGCCTACATCATAAGTTTGGTACAAGAATAAATAGGATATAAATCACTTGTCCAGTGTGCAGTGTTCATGTATGATATGTAGTACCAACTACAGATTTTCTCATTGAGCAACTGTCATTATAAAAGATTTTTTTTACATATATGCATAAATTTAATCTATTCAATCTGATATATGTACTTTCTAAAATTCTATAGACAAGAACATCCTATCCTAATGAAGTATAAATTCAGATAATATGTTATGTGGACCTTCAAAGGATGTTTACTTTAAATCATTCAAACTAAAATTTTTTTCCATTCCAAAGCTATAAGTAATTTTTAAGTTTTCATTGTTGTATTAATCATAAGTAATAATTTGTTAAATTAATAAATATTTTTCTTTTCCTGTTATTAAAGATATCCTATATTTGAAAATCCCTACCCTTTGAGTATACATGAATCCCCTGTTACATGTTGCGAATATTTTGCTGATTGTCCTGTGGATCTTATTCCTGCACTTTATTCTGTTGGAGCTAGACAGAAACGTCAAGGTTACAGCAAAAAGGTATTTAACATGAGTTTTAGTATTTAATATTACATTAATATATCAGTATTTTATACTTATCACCTTGAAGTGTTTGACAACACTGAATTCCTTTCCTAATGAAAATATATAGAAAATCCTTATTGGAAGCAAAGTATGTTTACTGTTGTCATAGATATATATAAAGATGTATGGTATGCTTGGAAGTTGTTTTATACAATAATCTTTTCTTTCAGGAATGGCCCATCAATGGAGGTAATTGGGGCTTGGGTGCTCAAAGTTACCCAGAAATAATTATTACAGGGTAAGTAAAAGTCTATTTCACCAAATAAATCAATAATAGCTAAATATAATTTAGACTATATAAGCATTAATTAATTGAGCAGGTAGTGCTTTTGTTTATGCTTTAACATAAAAAGAAAATAGTTATTTTCTGTAACCTATCAATTTACCCTAAATTTTATCTTTTTCCTAATTTTGGTGACTATCTTTTTAAATAACAATATACTTTAAAGAAAGTAAAAGTGTAATTTTTTTCATTACATTCTTAACTCATTTGCTTTTCATAGGCATGCTGATGGGTCTATTAAGTTCTGGGATGCTTCTGCAAGTAAGTATTTTGAATAATATTGTTATAAGTTATATTAACGTTATATGTTATACAGTCTTTGCTTTTAAACAACCTGTATTGTAATAATTGCATAACCAACATTTAATTTGAAATTTGGAGGCCATAAATGTAATACCTATAAAGTACTTGAGTTTAAGATTTTTATTTATTTATTTATTTTTAATTAATTTATTTATTTTTATTACAGATATTTCTCCTCTTTCCCTCAAGACACCCAACTCCCTATCCCGCCCCCACCCCTACCCCACAAGCACTGTTGTCTATGTCCATTGGTTACGCATACATGCATATAAATTCTTTGATTTATCTCATCCCTCCTCTCTCCCCCTCCTCTGAAGTTTAAGATTTTAATAGATTCAAGATATTAATTACTACTTCTTAACAGAAGTACTCAAATTCTTCAAAATTTCTTCAAACCACCTCTTCCTAACTCAAGAGATAGGAGAAGCAGGCATATGTTTCAAATCAACAAAAATTTGTAAAATAATGCTTTTTTTTAATTCCTCACCCGAGGGTATTTTTCTGTTGATTTTCAGATAGAGTGGGAGGGAGGGAGAGAGAGAGAGAGAGAGAGAGGGAGAGAGAGAGAGAGAGAGAGAGAGAGAGAGAGAGAGAGAGAGAGAGAGAGAGAGAAACATCAGTGTGAGAGAGACACATGGATTGGTTGCCTCCCACAGGACCCCAACCAGGGCTGGGATTGAGCTGAAACCGAGGCACGTGCCCTTGACCAGAATCGAACCTGCGACCATTTGGTTCACGGGCAGATGCTCTAACTGCTGAGCCAAACCGGCCAGGGTTGTAGAATAATTTTAATGCCTGATTCTAAACTTATACCACAAAATTTGTGTTCTCTTTAGATATTTATGGTGGTTATAAAATGGCAAAAAAGGAAACAATGCTTTGAATGGCTAATGTTTACAAAGCATACATAGCAAGCAACTCAGAATCCAGTTCACTTAGGATATGTTATGTTTCATCTTGTAGAAGTGTTAGATAACCTTGGTATCTTTTATAGAGAAAATATTAGAAAATCATTATAGGAAGCAAAATGTTCTTTATTATTTTAATTATATTCATTTTTTACAAAATATTTGTAACTCATTTTTTTTCAGGTTATCTAAATTCATCATGATAGTGATATTTTTTTTAAATGAATACAATGAGTACACTTTTTTTTTTTTTTGGTCAGTGAGTGCAGTGAATGCGTTATCTCAACGTATAACATGTATAACAGAGAAATGTAGACCTAGGAATAAAAATATGGTTCTAATAAATATAGGCTATTTTCTTACATATAATAGCTGACTAAATATTACCTTATATTTGTTCTTTTTATATTTAATTATCTAACATATATTATCTTTTATCTAGTAACTCTACAAGTATTATATAAACTAAAGACAGCTAAAGTATTTGAAAAGTCAAGAAATAAAGACGACAAGCCAAACACAGACATTGTAGATGAAGATCCGTATGCCATTCAGATCATCTCCTGGTGTCCCGAAAGTAGAATGCTATGCATAGCCGGTGTTTCAGCTCATGTCATTATTTACAGATTCAGCAAACAAGAAGTTATTATAGAAGTCATCCCGGTAATGGTCTCGTGGTTATTTTCAATGTCAGATGTCTGACGTTTTAAAATTTTTAAATGTTATTTAGAAGATTATTTGCAGTCAGTTTTGTCTAGAATTTTTAAAAGCACCTCCGTATTTATATGGCCATCGTCCTTTTATTTTGAAAAATAGTATATTTTTATTCATGTCTTCTTACTGAAACATTTAAATCCTTAAAACATTATATTTTTCATTTGAAGAAAACTAATCAAAGTATGAGCATACTCTAATTTGGTATTAACAGATTGCCATAAATTCTAAAATCATCGTGTGTGTGTGTGTGTGTGTGTGTACTTGCATACAGATACATCATTTTCTAAAAGCTGAGTGAGAAACAAATTTTTTTTGCTAAATCCTTATCTTTAGAAATCTTCCTAATTTTTATCTTTTAAAAATGTTCTTTCCACTAGAGTGTACATGTGTGTATAAACTGTAAAGAATGAACCATATTTATTTGGAGTAAGTAAGCTATCTTTCTTTTGTGACAGATGCTTGAAGTTCGATTGTTATATGAGATAAATGATGTGGAATCCCCGGAGGGTGAACAGGCACCGCCTCTGCCAACACCAGTGGGGGCTACCAGTCCTCAGCCCATCCCTCCTCAGTCTCATCCTTCCACCAGTAGCAGTTCCTCTGATGGCCTTCGAGATAATGTCCCTTGTTTAAAGTAAGTTATTAAAAAATATATATTTTGGAAATTATCTTTTAATTTAGATAAATTGTATGCATTAGTAAAGCTATGGTAGCATTTTTCTGTTATGAAGTAAAATAGCATAAGTACAGCTCCACTTGTGCTTTGCTTTGATTGATCCAACTTATTTTTCTGTGACATTAAGAGGAATATGATTGTATTCCATGATTTTATCCTTAAAGTAGTAGTAAGATTTTATCTTCAAACAGTGGACTAACCATAGTTCTTTCCTCTTGTATCTGTAGCTTAATCTTGGTGTTTTTTAGTCTGAATTTATATGTAGGTGAAATGTATGTTTCGACTGCTTTCTACCATTCTGCAAATTCTGTTTATTCAGTCTTTCCAAATTCAGTTGTTTTGTAATAATTTCCTTGTCTTTTTCTGAATCTTCTCTAGCCAACAAAGTTTTCCTTTTTTCTGTTTAACTTATATTACTTAATGGTAAAATTTGTCACAGGGTGTGGGCCTTAAATATTTCAGAGAAATAAAACAATGAGGAAAGAGTTTAAATCATTGAACAATTTTATGAAAAGTGTGATTAAAAGTATTACATTTACAGATAAGACAGGGTAATGACTGAAAAGTGGATATGGAAAATGTCAAAGAGATTCAGTTATAAGAGTGGGGGGCAAAAGCCAGGCTGTAGTGGATTCTAAGTAGGGAGGGTGGTAAGAGAGAAATTTGCATTTGTTAAAGAACTAAGCTTTGTACTGCTTTGCTTTAGATGAGTATTTTTCAACAGTTGCTGTGGAGAATGTCTGTGTAATCAAAAATGCATTCACCACGAAGATAAGGCAGATTTTTTTATATCACAATTATTTTTAAAAGATAATTTTAAAAATCTAATACACAATTTGAGATTGTGTATTCTATGCCAGTAGTTCTCAAATGGGGATGATTTTGCTCCTTGGGAAGCATTTGGCAATATACTGGGCAATGTCTGGAGATATTATTAATTGTCACACCAGGGGGAATGGTGTGCTACTGGCATTTAGTGCATGGAGGCCAGAGGTGAGGCTAAAGATTCTGCAGTGCACAGGGCAGTGCCCCAGAGCAAAGAATTACCCAGTTCAAAATGCCAGTGGTGCCGAGGATGAGAAACTCTCATCTGATCAAAAAACTGTAAGCCCTAGCCCTGGCCGGTTTGGCTCAGCGGTTAGAGCGTCGGCCTGGGTCCAGAGAGACCTGGGTTCGGTTCCCGCTAAGGGCATGTACCTCGGTTGCAGTTTGTCCCCAGCCCCTGGTTGGGTCGTGCGGGAGGCAGCCACTCGATGTGTCTCTTTCACATCGATGTTTCTCTCTCTCTCTCTCTTCCTCTCTCTCCCTCCCACTCTATCTGAACAAAAAATGGAAAAATGTCCTCGGGTGAGGATAAAAAAACAAACAAAGAACAACAAAAAACTGTAAGCCCTAAAGTTAAGCAACTACATGCTCAGAAAGCTCTCAAATATCTTTCCTCCCTCCTTCCCGCCTTTCTCTCTCTCTTACATACATATACTCACAGCTCCTTTTTGCTATAGTTCTTGCACATGTTTATCTAGAATAGGACTTGAAAATACAGACTTCCCTTTTATTACGCGTTCAGTGTTACTTTAATTTAAACTTAAATTTGTAAAATTTCCATTAATGCCCTTTTTGCTGATTTTAATGTTTATTTCTCCAGCTTTTTTTTTTTTTAATCACTACCCGAGAATATGTTTTACTGATTTTAGAGAGAGAAAAACATCAATTGGTTGCTTGTGCCCCAGCTGGGGACCGAACCTGCAACCCAGGCACATGCCTTACCTGGAATCAAACCCTTCAGTGCACGGGACATCGCTCCAACAAACTGAGCCACACCAGCTTTTTGTTAAATTTAATTTGTATAAGCATATAAAGTATAATTTTTTTAGGTTTATTTTGGTAACATATTTTTGGTAACATTTTTGAGATTTTTGTCTAGAATGCATATTCATTAGTGACCTTTTTTGTCACAATTTGAGTTGTACTTCATTTTTTTCCTTTTAATAATCTTCAGGTAAATATAATTACTAACTTCACATTGTTTTAAGCCAATTTTTAAAAGTCAGACATATAACCAAGTTAATGTTACAGTAACTAATACTGACTTTGTTTTGTTTTTACAAAGTACCTTTGTACCTAATTGGGTTTTTTTTTTGAAGAAACTTTTTAAAAACAGCTATTTGGTTTAAAACTTTTACCAATAAAGTTTTATGTTTTTACTTAAGTATTTTAATTGTGCTTTTGCAAGGCATTTGTCAAAACAGTTGTTTTGAAACTGCAAAGTGTCCAAACATTATTTTGACATTTAAAATATGTTTGTACAAATTAAGGTACTTTTTATAAAAATTTAACCCCTTGTTTTTAAAAAGTGAACAGATTGATTTACATATATCAAAACATTAAAGTGATAACTTGCATGTAATCATTATAGACATAAAACATAACACCTACCCACTCCCCATTTTCTATTTTTTAAGTATTACATATTCTGTAATTTCTTGATCTGGTTTCTAATTTTTGACCAGTTGTGGATTGTGCAGCAGGTTTGGCTGTGTCATTTTTGTTTAAGAATATTTTTGTTTCTTCTCACTGGGTAAAATAAGAATTGCATGAGTTTTGTGTGTCTTCATCACTTAAGTCTTAAATGTGCCCATAAATGTACTTCTAAAATTATCCCTGAAATAGCTATTACTGCTCTTGAGAATCTATTCTAGTACACATGTTAAATAAGCCAGAGGGAAGGTGGACACTTTTTGAACCTAACCTAATTCGTACAAGGAGAAAATAGTACACTTAGATTCTTTGGCTTATGCTTATGTCGACAGAGGCTATCGATGGGGGAGATAAGATGCTAGTCAGTCTTTATTTCTGTCTTGAGATGGACACCTACAGCTGAATAGTGGGTATTTCCCTGGGAAAAATCAGAACTGCTGCCTCAGCCTTTGTACAATTCTGAGTGTATTGCCTTGCAGACTTTGCAAAGGTAGAAGTGACTGACTCAATATTAGGAGTACCCTTAGTGATTCACATTTACCCTGGAATTTGGGCAATACTGACCCTTTTCTTTTTCAGAGTGAGTCCAGCAAATATCGCAGTAAAAGGTCAGGTGTCATGGTCTTCTTCACCAGAAGTACCAACTAAATGATTTTAAAAAGTTCAAGCCTATGAGTTTGACGTCAGGAGGTTGAGTTGTCTTCCTGCTGCTCTTCTTTCATACAGTGTCACTCTAAGTCAGAATCCTCAAAATTGTTGAAGTGACCATGCTTTGCATATGTATTAAAAGAGCAATTATTGGAGAAAGGATTTGTGTAATCAAAAATGTTCTCACTTAGCCCTGGCTGGTGTGGCTTAGTTGCTTGGGCATTGTCCTGTGCACCAAGAGGTCTCTGGTTCGATTAATGGTCACACACAAAAGTAAATAGCTCACTTTAAAAAAACACACAACTCATTCTTTAACTTATGTTCTTGGCCAGTTTTCATTTAGTTAAACCATGTTTTAAAGTTTTAAGCCTGCTTTTCAACTTGCATTTTTATCCTTCTTTATGCCTGGGCTGCTGCTTCTCTTTCTCCCCAGCCCTCCCTGCCCTTACTTACATCCCTCCCTCCCCTTCCTGCCCACTTCTCATTTTCTCTACCCACCCTTGCTACCTCCCCCAACTTTATATGTCAGACTTACATATGATTTCCTTTTTTTTTTTTTTTTTTTACTCATGTACATGTTTGATCCCCAACTAGATTAAATGCTTCTAAAGGATAGAATTCTGGTTTGTACTTTTCAAAGTATCTAGTATAATTTCATAAACAGTTATTTTGTATAGTTATTAATGCATGATTCTGTAATTACATAGGCTAATAAGATATAAAAGGTAACATGTTTTCCTTTATTACAGAGTTAAAAATTCACCACTTAAACAGTCGCCAGGTTATCAGACAGAACTAGTTATTCAGTTGGTATGGGTGGGTGGAGAACCACCACAACAAATAACCAGCCTTTCAGTCAATTCTTCCTATGGATTGTAAGTATAATTTGTGTGTTTTTCTGTCTCTTCATAGAATTCCATAAACTTTTTAATAGAAATAATGATATTTATTATTGCGTCATTTAAAAAGTTATTGTATAACTTTACTTTCAGACCAAATCACTGTTTATTTGGAACACAATTCTGTTCTGAATAGTTATACCTGGTATGGTTATGTTGCTTCCTGATATTAGGTCAGATGACTCAAGGACCAGTGAATTATTTGAGATAAAGGTTTAAAGTCACTGTATCCTCTCCTGGATATACTCTCAGAAATAATTTCCTATTATTAATCAGTATAGTGGAGGTCTAATGCCATCGACCCATAAAATTATGTACTAAGCTGATTCTATAACTGGTCAACCACAGCTATATATTTTGTTCTTTCTACTTCCAAAGTTAACTTGCATAGATTCTAAAAACATAGTAATTCATTTGTAGTACAGGTGTACTTATTAATAGTTCATGCCTTCTAAGTATAGTGTTAATTGTACATACTTTTTATTACAATGTTTATGTTTGTTTTAAAATCAACATTGTGGTATAAGAGAAACCACATGCTAACTCTTCAGTCCTGGGGCTGTTTATTGTGTGTAGGTCACTGTCTCCTTTCTCGATGCTAGCCCTAGGGACTTATTCATCCTTCTTCTTCCTCCTTGTAGCTGTTACCACCTACTCTATCCCTTGCAGTTGTGTACCCAACTAAGACTTAGCTATTGTCTGATATACTTTCCTCCCCTGCTGGTGTGGCTCAGTGGATTGAGACTCGTCCCACAAACTGAACTGAGAGTTTTCGGTTCAATTCCTGGTCAGGGCACATGCCTGAGTTGTGGGCTCGATCCCAAAGGTGGGGGGGATTGTGCTGGAGGCAGCCAATCGATGTATCGCTCTCACATCGACGTTTCTATTTTCTCCCTCCTTCTCTAAAAAAATCAATAAAAATATATTTTTTTAAAAAGAAAAAAATAGTTTCCTTTCATGTCTTTTATTTGCTGTCCCACAATGTAAGGACACAACCTTTCTCCTTTAATATTTTACTGCCCACAACCAAAGGAAACAAAAAGGAGATAAGAAAAAGAATAGGAAGTTTCAAAAGAAGTTGCAAAGCAGTTGATCACAGGCCTCATTTGGCTCACAGTTGTATTTTGTTTAGCCCTTATTGTGTATTTTTAAAATTTGAACTAATTGCCAATACAATTTGATGTGAAAATCCCTATTTAGAGTTTCCATTGAAAAAAATCTATCTGAACTTTGTCTCCATTGTTGCTTGGCAAAAGTCAGCAGGAACCAAGTTGAAGTTTTTCTTCTTTAGGTTGGTCGTAGTACACTAACCAGTTTACCACCATCCTTACCTGCTTGTTTTACTTACATATATAGCCCCTCTATACATTTCAGTTTTCAATTCTTGGCTTAAGGGATCTTAAACGAATACAATTGATTCATTGTTGATTACCAAAACTTTTCCAAAGACACAGTCCCCTGCTTTCCCGGTGGAAGGAAATGTCTTCCCCTGAGAGGCTCAAAAATAGATGTCACATTGCCTAGCGTAGTAATTTATATCTCTGATCAAGTTGCAACTCCTGTGTCAAGATTTTTTTTAATGATATTGATTTGTAATCATTAATGTCTGCAAAAGATCTACACAGTTCCATGAGAAGCTGTGTGTCACCTGTATTTTTATGTCTGTGATAATCTTTTGTTTAAAGAGGAATATTCTCTAAGATCCATCATGCTTCTTTTATTAGATATAGACTACACTTTCTTGTAATTATTATTTGTGCTAAAATACTTGCTCTTTTCCTATTCTAGGGTAGTTTTTGGCAATTGTAATGGCATTGCAATTGTTGACTACCTACAGAAAGCAGTACTCCTCAACCTGGGCACTATTGAATTATATGGCTCTAATGATCCTTATCGGAGAGAACCCCGGTCTCCTCGTAAATCTCGACAACCTTCAGGAGGTAAAAAGAAAAAAATCCTGAGTTTTAATATTTCTATAAATGCTGAGTTACTTCTGTGAATATAAGTGCTTCTGTTAGGTAAATAGCTTGTCTGATTTAGTCTATAATGTTTTAACTACTAAAAACTGGTAAAAGGTTTGAGCCTCTTTTTTTTGTATTATTAGATTTTTGCTTTTGTTTTTAATATTCTAGGATTTTATTTAACATTGGAAAAGAACTGCAGTATCAAGCTTCTTTAGCTAAATTATAATGACTGGAAAATTTGTCTCATTATTATAGAACAAAGGTGTACTTCAAAGTTTTGCCCCTTTTATTGTTTGGTATTGTGAGGCCAACAATTAATTTTTTCAACTATTTAATTAAAAACAATCATATCCTGTGTGAAATAGTAGATGCAAAAGTGAATTTCAGTTCTATGAATATATAGTGTTCTCAGATAGCCTTGATTCAATGCAAACCCAGATCCACTAAGAATTCTCTTTATAGCACACTGTTGTGTTTGCTAGATAGTCTTAATTTTAAATGTTTTAATACTAATGGCTCATGGAACACATTTATAGTTAGCTCTCTATACCAGTACTCCTCACCTTTTTTTTTTCTTTAACCTCCATGCACACACAGAAAATTGCATTGGATCTTTGGCACATAGGGGTATTTTAATAAGGCCTCCAGCAATAACTGGCCTACAGGCTCCAGTCTCCCCAGGACCTGCCTTGGGTTGAGGGGAACTCTGTCTTGGACAGATTTAACCCATTTGCAGAATGCCAGTGCACAGTGGAACACTGGGAAACTCTGGTCTATACTTCCTAACTCAGTACCTCTGAATTAAAATTCTCTCTGAGATTCATTTATCGGTTGCTCTCAGTACATTATTGGCTAATACTACCTGTGTCACAATTCATAAGAGAAGAAAAAAAGGTGATGGCATATAGACCTTACTATCTTGTTGGTTGAATTTTTTCCCCATTTTTGTTTGTACGTGTAATCATTTTGTCACATCTTCAGCCATACCATTCTAGTATCTCTGTCTCCTTTTTTCCTTCCATTTTTCATTGCTTCACAAAGGTATGCTGGGTGTGACTTCTTGCATGTGCGGCCTTTCTAGCTTACATTCTAACTCTGTGAAAAAACTCCATTCTTCTTTTTTAAGTAAGTTATTTATTCCATGTCAGTAAAATTATGGCATGTTTGCTTTTGTCTGTAAAATTGTTTTTTCCCCATTTAGTTTTTCAAAACTTATTAAGTAATATATCATTACTTAAATTCATCTCAAAATATGTATATGAAAACAGCTATTGAAATGTTTGTATCCCAATCTAGATTTTTTATAAAGCAAAAAAACTAATATTTAGTGTTATAAAGTTAGAACATTGTCAGGATAGAGAAGTTTTTTGGGGGACACAAATACTTTTAACAATTTTACCACAAACCTGTAGAAAAGTTTTATTATTCCTAAAATTAATTTCTTTTTTCCTTGATACCTCATTGTAGTTTACATAAAATTGCTAGAAATGAAATACCTAACTTTATCCAAGGATAAAAACCAATTTTACAATGTAATTTAAAAAATATTTTTTCTTAAATTTCACAGCATTCTACTTTACTCTGTAGTAAACCCCATATTATTAATATTATTCTTTGATTCACTTTGTATTGAAGAGTTGGTCCTCCTGTGCCTAAACATCTGAGTTTTTCTTTATCAGTTTAAGATACTGACTTATTATTACTATGCTCACTTTAATAATATTAAGGATTATATTTTAAATTAAATGAAAGTTATTTTAAACTATGCCTTAACATTGAGTATTTTTGTTTTAATTTAAAAATATAATTATATTTCAAATAAAATTAAGTGTAGAGTAATTGGTACTAATTTCTTTAATAGCATTGATACAAGAATGATAGTCTTGCTAAAGTGTATATTTTGTAATATATTCTTGAAGCGTAGGCCAAATATCATCAAACTGTTCTTTTTTTAAAACACAAATTTGAATAGAGAAATTTTCTATCAATAGATGCTAATATATTTTCACAAAGAATAAGGTATCACTTATGACTTTTTTATAAGATAAAACATTACTGTTTAAATTTATATTATAGCTGTATTAATATATAATTGAACTATTGACTAAAATATGTAGTGTTTTCTCTTTTTTTAATATGTTTTATTGATTTTTAGAGAGAAGGAAGGGAGAGGGAGAGAGAGAGAAACATCAATGTAAGAGAGAAACATTGACCAGCTGCCTCCTGCACGCCCCATACTGGGGATAGACCCCAAATCCCAGGCATGTGCCCTGACTGGCAGTCAAACTGGTGACCCTTTGAAGAGTGCATGGGACGAAACTCAATCCACTGAGCCACACTAGCCAGGGCTGTACAGTGTTTTCATAATAAAAGTTTTTGAAACTCACAGGGACAAGTACTGATGAAGTGTTTCAACTACCTGTATATTTGCTAACAGTCTTAATTGTACTAAAAGTGAAATGTGATCATGTGTCTAGCCTTGGTCACTTTTTCACTCCATGAGAGACACAAAATAAAATTTTTATGTTCTAAACCCCAAATAAGATGTAATTAGTAATGTGAAAGCAGTAGACACATGAGAAAATGTGCTTATTTAGTCTTAGAAGTTGATAATTATAAAGAAGGTATTTAGCTGGCTGTATCTAACTGTATCTAAACTTTAGGAAAGATATTTTCAAAAGTTATGGAGAAGAGGATCTAAAAATGAAGTTTTTGACTGTATAAATTGCAAGTGCTTTCAAGTAGGTTCAATATTTTCAATAAGAGAAAAAGAGAAGCACCTATGCAGCCCAGTAGCACTAGTTGAAATTTCTGTGTGTGTGTATTATAGGAAAAAATAATATTGCATAAGAAATAAGTAGTACAGTCAAAGATGGATAAAAATGTTGCATAGATGAATAAGTACTGTGTAGAATTAAGGCTGACTTCCAAAAAATGTCAAATATTGCAAAATGTTTGTTTACTATGGAAATATAGTTAAGGAAGAATTAGGACCTCATTTTAAGGATGATTTGAATGATAGTTTAAAAAACAATGTAGAACTACATAACTTTATTTCTCAAGTCTCCATTAAGAAGAATGATATTTCTATCTGACAAATATGAAAAAAAATAAAGAGAAATTAAAGTCTAAACTACATTAAGTAAGGCAATTCAAGCAATAATAAAAAGATAGCAAAATTTGTGAAGAGAAATGCCCTGGTCGTTGGCTCAGCGGTAGAGCATCGGCCCACAGACCAGAGAGTTACAGGTTCGATTCCCATCAAGGGCACATACCTGGGTTGCAGTTTGGTCCCCGGCCTTGGTCCGGGTTGTACGGGAGGCAACCAATCAATGTGTCTCTCTCACATCAATGTTTCTCTCTCTCTATCCCCCCCCCCCCCCCCACCACCGGTCTAGAGATAAATGGAAAAATATCCTCGGGTGAGGATTTAAAAAAAAAAAATTTGTGAAGAGCATTTGTATACGTACTCCCAATTTAATGAAAGTCAAATATTTTATAAATTAGTAAATTTGATGTGTGAATTAAGTCACAATTCTAGAATGATTTGCTAAGTATCTGATGCCTGTGTGCATATTGAAAATAGAGATATCAGTAGAATTCAGCAGTAATTTACTAAAGGTGAATTGTACCAAAATTAATGTTACCTTTTAATCTGTAAATATTGGGCTGGCTCATGGCAGCCTATTGACATGTTTCCTCAAGTTAATTTCGATTTGATAAAGAATTTATCAACCAGTCTGGGGACAAAGATGAATCAGAAAAAAAGCCTGGAAAAGAGCTACCAGTGAGTTGGAGAACTGGGAAAGTACAGTAAGATAGTTTCTAATTTCAGTAGACACACAGAATATTCTGTTCTCCACTAACTTTTTCCTTGGGTTCTATGAATCAATGCAAATAAATTTCACGCCTCCGGGGGAAAAAACAGAATTTTGTGATACTTTTATGACCCATACAGGTACAAGTGACCTAAATATCTAGTTTAGTTTTGATGATTGCCAGGTTGATTAGACCAGGGAGTCAGCAAACTACTGTCTGTGGGTCAAGTCTGGCTCACTGCCCATTTTCGCAAATAAGTTTTATCAGACTAGCATCATGCTTATTTACTTATGTTTTATCTATGGCTGCTTTTGAGCTGCAACATTAGAGTTGAGCAGTTGTGACAGAGTGGCTCCAAAAATCAATCTGGACCTTCACAGAAAACATTTGCCAATCCCTGGATTGAACCATAGGACCTACTGGGTCATTTTATAACCTGATATTAACTTTGATGTAGTGTGCCTCAGTTAATGAACATTTTATGTGGAAAAACATATGGTTGTGTCTTATTGAACGTTTTAAACAGTAAATTAAGCCTCCTATTTCAACACATGAAAGAGAAGGTGTATATCTCTGACAATGACAATCAAGTTCACTGTCCCTAGAAGTAATTAGGTGTTTGTCACTGCATAAGATACCTAAAAATACTCAGTGCCTCAGTTTCTTCTGTAAAATGAGGATAATACTGTCTACCTTATTAGCTGCAGTGAGGACGAAATGAGTCACTTAGAACAGTATTTGGCACATAATAAGCACCTAGTAAATGTTGGTTATTACTATCTAGGTAATTGGGTTGGGAAACATTTGGGCAAAGCGTAGATAACTATATTGCTAGGAATATTTGTTGAAGGAAATCTGTCATTAACAGAGAGGATGGATTATATTAAGTGTTATGAAATTTTTTTACATATACTCATTCAATTATTCACATTTTTTTTAGCATCTACCATGTGATATGCACTACTATGGTAGTAAAACAGACAAAAATCTCTGTCCTCATGAAACTCACATTGTACTGGAAAAGACAGACCATTGAAACGATAAGTAATATATATTAAGTTGAATAATAAGGTTAAAGCGAAAAATAATTAAATGAGGGCAGACTTGAAAAATCAGTGACATGAGTATTAACTTTTAAATAGAATATTCAGGTAACTTTTGAGTAAAGATTTAAAGAAAGTGAGAGACTTATTATCCATGAGGATGCCTGTGGAAAGAACATTTCAAGCAGAGAGAAGCAAGTGCAGTGGCTCTGAAACAGTATTCCTGGTGAGTTCAAGGTGCAATGAGGAGTGAGTGTGGCTCAGTAGAGAGCGAGGAGGCGGGGCAGTAGGTGAAAGGAGAGGAAGTAACATCAGAGAGGTAATGAGTTATAAGTTATACCATGGTCATGTGGTATATGCCACAGTCATATATCATAGGATCATAAACAGCAACCAGTCATGGAGGGTTGGACTTTGACTTTTACCCTGAGTCAGATAGAAGGCATTAAAGGGGTTTTTAGCTTATTCAATAATTTATTCTCTAAAATTTAAAGAGTTTATCACATTCTTTCATTTGCCCTCCTAAATGTTTTTTTCTAGAGAAGAAATAGGAATTTTATAATTACTAACAATGAGAATTATATCACATAGTACCTTTTATAGTATTTTATAGCAGTTGACAAAATAGAAAAGGCTTAAATTTTCAAAATTCATTATTTTTTAAAGTACTAGGCCAATGATAATACCGGAGTATATTATTACTATGAATTCTTTTTTATTGAGGCATAATTGGCATATAACATTATATTAGTTTCAAGTGTACAACATAATGATTCAGTATTTGTATACATTGTGAAATGATCACCATAGTCTAATATCAGTCATCTTATAGTTATAAAAAAAAAATTTTTTTCTTGTGATGTGAACTTTTTAGATCCACCTCTCTGAGCAACTTTCAAATATGCAATACGGTATTATCAACTGTAGTCATCATGCTGTACATTACATCCTCATGGCTTATTTTATAACTGGAATTTTGTGCCTTTTGACCACATTCACTGATTTGTCCCATCTCCACATCCCCTCACCTCTGGCAACTACCACTGTTTTCTGTATCTATGAGCTTGTGTTATTTTTTGTTTTGTTTTACTTTTTGTTTTTTTAGGTTCACATATAAGTGAGATCATAAGGTATTTTGTCTTCCTCTATCTAACTTATTTTATTTAGCATAATGCCCTTGAGGTTCATCCATGTGGTTGCAGAAGGCAAAATTTCGATCTTTTTAGTGATATTTCATTGTGTGTGTATGTGTGTGTGTGTACATCCCATTTTCTTATTCCATGCGTCCATCAATAGATACTTAGGTTGTTTTGTTTGCTACCATATATCATTACTATTTAAAGATCTGTCATTTATATAAACAAATATTTTGTCGAAGATTAAATCCATACCTGTAATTGCATCTGTCATTTTAGAATTATAAAAACTATTTTTTTTTCTTTCCCGGAAATACTAGTTTGATGAACGTTGAAAAGAAAACTGATTGTCATTCAAAAACTTTCTACCCAATGAAGACAAATAATGTATAATTCAAAATAGAAAACACTTCTTATAAACCCAATTCAGTACTTAGTGTTCTCTGAAAATATTACTGTAAGAGTTTTCTTGGTGACTATAGACATTGTGACATCATGTCTTTTACCAAAGGAATGGAAAAGCAGATACTGGTTATATCTGCACATATGTCTACGTCAACGATTTTCAACAAACTACCATCTTGGGTCAAGTCTGGCTCACTGCCCATTTTTGCAAATAAGTTTTATCAGATCAGCACCATGGCATGTTTTAATTTTTAAAACATGCACTACCTGACTAGTGCACTAGTTAAGGGCACTGACCTCTTTTCCCTTAGATTGTCAGATAAAATAAATGACAACAGCCAACACAACAATAGCAGCCATCTGGTGTAAATGAATCAAAATTATACCTTTTTTTTTTTTTTGTCAGATTGACAAAAAATATACTATATTTTTTGGTGTGCCGCAGAATTTTAGTCAGTAGTTTATGTGTGCTATGAGGTGAAAAAGGGTGAAAATTGCTAGTCTACATGATACCTAACTTTTTCAGAAGCCCAGATGTGTGGCACCTTGTCTGTTGCCCAGCTATGCCAAACTTTTGATGTGTTTGTAATTTTTAAAGAATTTGGAGAAATTCTTTTCATTTAAATCACCAAGCAAATTAATATCCTTCTAATTGTTTACTTTGCATTTGCCATATCTTTTAGTTCTTGTCTGCAGCATAAACTTGTTGTGTTTTCTCCTATGAATTTAGGCCATGCTATAGATAGATTAGTTTTAAATAATTCACATGTATCTGTAAAAAGAAAGTGTTTCTCTAGAGCTTTTAAAAAATGTGATGGTATAGTTTTTAAGAGATGTCGCCTTGCAAGATAAGTAATGTGCAACATTTTAAAATTGCAGATGTGGAGGTACAAAATATATTTTTAATTATTATTCAAAAATACTTAAGGGAGGTATTTGAGACATACATACATAGGGGAAACCACTTTGAGTTGAGGGTCCTTATGATGTAATAGTCACCAAACTTATTACCAATATTTATTCTTCCTCAGAGAAATGCAATAATAATTATATCATATGCCCGTCAGATTACTGATTTTAAATAGTCTTGCATTATGTCTAATGTTTCTTGAAAAATAGAAAATTATCCATTGAAAATTCTGTTTCTTATTTGTTTAAGTGATGACTGCTGTATTAGTTTGAGGGTTTTAATATCAACATTTTCCTATTTCTATCTCAGGACTAACTAGCATAGTATCAATGCCAAGTGTCTGTTAATATTCTGGGTTTTTGTAAATGGACAGTCATTAAATGTGTACCACAAATAATAGATAAAACTGCATTTATATAAATTTGTGGTGTGATTTGGTTTTTGGCTTTGTTTTTTTAGCAGGTCTGTGTGATATTAGTGAAGGTACTGTAGTCCCAGAGGATCGCTGCAAATCTCCAACTTCCGGTAATTTGTGTTTTATTTCATTCATAATTATAATTCTACAAAAACCAGCATAGCTTATCAGTATTCCTTTTTATAGTATAGATAAGCATTTAAAATACAACTGTATGGAACTTTGGTGTCACACATTTATTCTTAAAAATCATAACTGTTTTTTGCTTTCTCATTGAGTGAAAAGAAATGCCATAGATGAAAATCTACAGCTCTTACCTATTAAGAGTAATATACTTATTTACTTAGGTTTCTAGTAGTTATACTTCTTTAGGGAAAATAGATTTTACTTTTTATTATTGGATCAAATGGTTGTTATCTAGTCTTGTCTTTGCTCTAGGCATGCCTGTCATCATTTGGTAGAACACCCTAACCCTCAAATAATGTCCATTTAAATATGAAAGATTTTTAACATTTGTACTCTTATGGGGACTATAGACAATTAGAATAAATGTAGACTATTTATGTTTGTTATTTTTTATCAGAGTAATATCTAATATAATTGTATAGCTATATTAAAGCAGTTGTCCTTTCTTAATAGTTCTTTATGTAACCTACTTATGTGTTAATATTTTAGAGGAACTTTTAGCTTTTGAATCTCCATAAGATTAAGAAGATCCTGAAATTTTTTATATTTTCAGTGATTTGAAACTTTGCTAATCTTTAATAAAGTTGACTTCATAATTTTAACTACCATATTTACTAAATCATTCTGGCTGGGAATTTTCATCAACTTTTCTACTGGAAAGATTGTTCTTAGCATAAGGTAATGTTGTTTTTAGATTCTGACCCTTAGCTGGTTCTACTAAATCAGAAAGAATTTAAAGAACGGGAAATACTGCTTTTTACTTTACTCTCTAATATTTCAGTTTAGCATTTTATTAGATATAGGACTGTAAAAGGTTTTGAGATGTTTTCTTTTTAAAAATGCATTCCCTGCCCTGGCCAGTTTTGTTCAGTGGTAAGAGCGTCAGCCCACAGACCAAAGAGTTGTGGATTCAATTCCAGCCAAGGGCACTTACCTCAGTTGCAGTTCTGTCTCCGGCCCTGGTCAGGGTTGTGCGGGAGGCAACCAGTCAGTGTGTCTCTCTCACATCAATGTTTCTCTCTCTCTCTCTCTCTCTCTCTCTCCCTCCCTCCCTCCCTCCTTCCCACTCTTATCTGAAGATAAATGGGGAAAAAAATATCCTCGGGTGAGGATTAAAAAAAAATAATACATATATATATGTATTTCCTGATATTGTGCAAGTGAACCTTTTCTTAAAATATATCCACCTTCTAGTTTTCTTAATCTTTAAATTCTATATTTAAATTCACTCATCAAACTAATAGAACATATTGAGCCATTGAAATCATTCACATAATTAGCACCTAATATTAAGTCTGAGCATTGGTAGAATAAAGTTTGAATGAATAATAATGAGCAAGTAACTACATTTCCCATCTGATCTAGTGTTATTTCTGAATTTGGAATTTAAAATTATAATATCATTGAATAATTTGGACATGAAACATATTGCTTTTTAATATATTAAATGACCACCAAAAGTATTTTAATAAGATTCAGGCCAAATAAATTAATACTGCTTTTTATCCTAAGCCAAACTTTCAATAGGTGTGTATATCTAGTAATTTGGAATAACCCAACAAAAGGTAATTATGGATAAGTATATAAGTATATTTAAATCTAAGGACGTAAATATAAAAACTGCATAAGATAAAAACCCTCTAAATTGTCTCTTCTTTGTACCAGAGAAATCAAACATTATTTAACATTTTCAAATATATTGTGCTCTTTGGTCCATATGAAAAGACAGTGTAGTTTTAACATAGAAAAATTTGTATGACCTAAAATAACATAAGTCACAAATACTTACCTTTATTTTATATATAAGAATCTTAGTTTAGTTTAGTTCTTGATTATGCTCTGAAAGATATAAGCATTCTCTGAAGAGTTATATCTATTTCTACATATCAAGAAAGGCTCCTTTTACAAAAACAATTCAAACTTTAGTAGACAGTAGTTGTGCCTGAAACATGTTTCATATAGCAGGAGATAGACATTAATCATACATAAGTACTAAGAAGTACAACAGGAACTAGAATAAAATTCTGGAAACCTACCTTTTTGACACTATGTTGTTACATTTTGTGTCTTTCACTGCTTCTCTGTTTTTAAATAGTTAAAGTAGTTTTTGCTACCTATCATGGGCCAGTTGTCTTGCTATTTGTACATTTGTAACTTTTGCCTTTGTTCCTATTAGCATTCTAATAAGGAAATAAAGGAATAATTTATTATCATTCTTCTCACCAACACGTGCAAATTCTACTAATTTAAGATGGGCAGAAAAGAAAAATGGATGGGGTAAGCTTGAGGTAAATGTAAAAAACCACAAGGGGATCATGTTATTACTAGCCTCAAATATTTTTGGAGGGAAAAAAAATAAGACAAATAAATAAATGATACAGTATAGATTATTAAAATTAATATAGTTAATAGAAAATTGTTTGTATCAATGAGAGAAGAGGAAATGTATAACAGTGGGTTAGAAGTTAAAGTGAGTTCCTTGAATATTAAGAGGAGAGACCAGTATTACAAAAATGAATATGCCCTTTATCAAACCAATGTATTTACTCAAAATAATACATATAAATGAAGAGATACTTTTTAAAAGGTTTTAAATATCATAATCAAGATTTGTGATCTCAACAGTTTTAGTCAGTGTCAAAGTTATATTAAAAAATAATTTGCCTTTCCCATTCATTTGTAAATAAGTCAGTCTCTCTGAAATATAAAATTAATTCTGCCACCTTGAATAACATTGAAAAGTATTACTTCTTTCTCTCTTTGATCTTTATTTTTAAAAAACACATTGCTTCACTAAGCACTTTAGTAGTGTTGGAAGTTTTTTTTTTTTTTGCACTGCATTCAAAATTTGTGTGTGTGTGTGTGTGTGTGTGTGTATTTATGTTAAAATGATAAAAACATTTGTTAGGTTACTTCAAATTGAAAAAGCTGCACATACCATGATATAAATGTTGCCTTTGTGAATTGCCATTTACCCTAGAAAAAGTATAAAGCTGTATATATTTTCTATGTTTATTTAATCATAGTAATTTGGTCAATATATTCAAGTAGGACATGCTGAAAACAATTTTGGAACTGTTTTATGAGATATCACAGAAGTATGATAAGCAGTGTTAGGCATTTTCAGTTAAGGCAGATTCAGTTATAAATCTGCTTTTTTAATTTACAATTATGGAAATACTAAACATATTTATAATTTTATACTTATGTTTAGATAAATTATCCTACTACTGCTCTGCTTTCAAATGTATGAAATAAAACAAGTATTAATAAATTTTGTGCATTCATGTAGCTATAGTTAGTAGCAGAGATGACAGTGATATTTTCAAATATATAGCATCTTATCATAACCATTATCTTCTTTAAATCTGAATTATATTTATACGAAAACAAGTATGTTATTTCTATTTCTGAAAATGTTATTGAACTCAGTGTTACTTATATGACTTTTTTTTAATATGGAATTTATGAGGATCTATAAATGCTCTTTAGCAAATATTACTTGGTTTTTTAAAGAGTGATTTTTTAATTACTATTCTAATTAGACTATTATAAAATAATTGGATTCTGCCAATGTTGGCAGGTTTTTCCACATGGCCAAAGAAAGCAAGTACAATTTTGTGACACAAGGGGAGGTCACATTTTGACCTTACTTATTAAGGTTCAGTACTTTCACTGGGATTAAAAAAAAGGAAATAAAAGCAGAGAAAAACCGTTTTATTTTTTGCCAGTTATGTTTGAGGTATTTGCTTCTAATAGAAAAGCTTTATTCTCTCAGCAAATTGTTACTTAGTGATTTCTACAGGCAAAACATTGCACTGAGTGCAAAGAGGATGCAAAGGTAAAGCAGTTGGGGGACCGGTTTCTCAGAAGTTCAGTCCAGTGGGAAAGATCAGATGTGTGTAAACTTAAAGTATAAGGTATTAAGTGATTAACATCAGATAAAGTGTTACGGGAATTCAAAGGAAGGTGAATGATTTATTTACAGTTGAGGAGATTGAAAAGTTTAATGGATGAGATATCATTTAAACTCTATTATAAAGAATAGTTTAATTCTAATAAAGTCAACTAGAATACTAGTTAGGATTGCATTTACAATAAAAGATATGTGTTAGAAGTTAAAGAAATAGTATGAAAAATTAGAAACATCTTTTTAAAGAAAATGACGAAATCATAATTATAAAAATTATTATCCTGCCTGGTGTGGCTCGGTTGAAGAGTCGTCCCATACACCAAAAGGTTTTGGGTTCGATTCCCAGTCAGGGCAGTATCATAGGTTGTTGGTTCCATCCCTGGTCGGAGTGCGTACAGGAGGCAACCAGTCGATGTTTCTCTCACATCAGTGTTTCTGTTTCTCTTTCTCCCTTCTCTCTCTTAAAAAAATGATTAAAGTGACAGGTGACATAAAATTTAGTATTTCTTACCTTATAAATTTAAATAAATATTTGGACATAGCTAAAATTTTAAAGATTATCCTCAGTATTTTAAAGATCTTTATGGTAATAGTAGAATTTGTATATTATCTTGAAGTTTTTATCTAGAAAGCGAACTCTAAAATAAATTTTACCAGTATAGTACTTGTACAGGATTCTTAAGTCTACTAGATAAACCTTACAAGTTAACTAATATCAATAATTTTTTATATTTTCTTTCAGAAACAGTTAGTTAACCTCTACTTATATTTTTCTTTATCTGCTCTCTAACTTACAATATAGAACACAATTTTGCCCAATGGTTGTAACTTAGAAAAAAATATTAACAGATTAGAATTAATATTTGTATATACTAGGGATTGGTCTAAGATGAAAGACAATGCACTACTGATTGCTATACTTGCTGTAATATTTTAAGAATTATTGTTAACTGTATACATTTTGACATTTCTTTGTGGCCAATCGTGTGGGAACTTGTTTTAGAGGTTACCAGATTATTTTGTTTGTACTTTTCCCTGTGACAACTCAGTGTTTGTGACTGACTGTTTGCCTGTTCCTTCCATTGTCTTTATTTGTGTAGGTTCTTCATCACCACACAATTCAGATGATGAACAAAAAATGAATAATTTTATAGAAAAGGGTATAGTATCTTTATTTTAAAGTATTTATTTTAATTATGTTTAATTCATTTAGTTTACTTTGAATAGATTTTGACATTTTATATCAAAATATTATTTTCAGTGAAGACCAAAAGCAGAAAGTTTTCCAAGATGGTAGCCAATGATATAGGTAGGAAATAGAAATTTCTATTTTGTTTCTAATTTTTGCTATATGCAATGTTAACTCAATACCAAAAAATTATCTAATGCATTGCATTTGTATATATTAATTTGTTATTCCTATGCTGAACAATCACTTGGGCTGTGTTTCTTCTAAACTCAGAGCAATAATTATTAAAAATCAGTTAAATTGGGGTTTCAGTTCTTCCTCTGACTTGTGTGAATTGTTCTATTTTTATTTTTGCTCTACTTAAAAAAAAAGCAGGGTTCAATTTATGCTGTAAATAGTACAATTTTATACTCCCCAATTTTTTAGATATTTTCTTTGTATAGAGTTTTATTTGTATTTTTTCCTACCTTTATTCCATCTTCCTAATATTATCAAGACCCTAAATTTCAAGGAAATGCTTCTCTAAAACACTGACTTTTTTAGCCTGTAATCTGCACTGTCCTTGAGTTAATGGGAATTTCCTAGTAACCCCCCTGCACCCCAGTAAAAATGAGTGATGGAGAGTGTTTTATGTTAATCCTTTTGTTTTTATGAATATCCTTTGAAATGAATTACTCACTTTAATGTTTTCAAAGTTGAAAAGTTATGGACAAAATATATAATTAAATTTTGGAGACATAATCAAACTAGGGTTTTTTGGTCATAAAAATTTGAATATTCTTTGAAAATTTCTAAAGGCTTAAGACACACCATTTTTTGAAAAGAGAATAAATTTAATCTTTGATTCAAATCCAAAATTTTTATTATACTGTTATTATATTACTTATTTTTCTCCAAAATTTTTATCACGTAGTCCTTGCATTGTATTAAATTGAATGAATTTCTAGGCAGCTGGAATAGATTTACTTTTTCTGAACTGATAAAGTTTACTATGTAGTAAAATTAAATTGTGAAAATTCTTAGAAGTAGTATCCATATTGTTTGCATTTTGTAAATTGAACCCTGTTTAGTCATATTAACGTTGGCTGACTTAGCACCTCTGGTCATTTTTTAAATAAGGTGGTTTATTCTTGGGCAAAGGGCTCTTCACCTATGGAGAATCAATTATTTACCTCTTTGTATTTGTGGGGTTTTAGTGAATCAGCTGGTAATAGTTAAATCACTTTAATTATGTACTGGCACGAGAGCATAATACTTTTTCAACAAATTTTCTTTATATAGTATATTCTATCTTAATAATTTAGAGCTTGTATACCGTTATATAATGTAAAGAGTTAGAAGAGACTTTCCTACATATAGTTTATGTAGGAAAGAACTTTTAGAATTTAGTTACCTAGAAATTTTACCTTGCATGCAAGTGACTGTACATAATTAAAGTTTTGGAATAATTTATCTGTCTGATTTTTTATTCTGAGGCTATGTTTCCTTTGTTAAATATAATGACTACCTTCCATTTTTTCCTGTATTTTGAATGGAATATGTATCATGGCATATCTGAGCTTGAATATTTGAAAGACATCATTTAACAAATGTCTTTGGACTGAGAACATTATTGAAAGGATAGTTCTTTGATAATAGTCTTGCTATATTTTTATGTTACTAGCAAGTTCTTGTTTTTTTTTTTGTCATGCCGGTTTTTATACTTTATTGGGAAACGTTAACTTTATTCAACTTTTCAGACTTTGGTAGTTATGCAGTTATACATAATTATTTTTTATCTTCAGAAACTACGGTTAATATCTTCTATTTTGCATATAATTTTGTTTGTTTATGGTTGGAATCTTTCAGTGTCTTTTCAATCCCAAGATATATCCCAAGGTATACAGAAGGAAAGCTCACTTCTAAATTTGTTCTTCATTCAAATGGAGACTGCCCCATTTTAGACTATGAAGTGTTTGCAGTTTTTAAAAAATGACACAATTTATCTCCTTACATTAATGTCAAGTTTTGTAATAAGACTTAGCATAAGATATGCTATTGAAGAAACATAAAATGTCAATGAAACATTGGAAAAAAACTCATAGGATCTCCTGAAGACCCTCTGTTGAGATGTGTTTTCCATGTGAAGCTTATGGTGTCAAACGTGCTGAGACTCCTTGGGCATTCTGAACTCACTGTTTCCTATCATCCAATTTTATACTTGCTCTGAAGTATCTTGAACCTCATAAAATTATCACCTCTCTCTTTCTCAATCTACAAACATTTATAGCTTCAGCTTTGAGCAGTTATGCAGTGAACTAATAAGGGAAAACATAAGAATTAAGCCTAGAACCTCCAGTATCGGCACTGGTAAAAGTACCACCTCGTGTGAAAGGCTGACAGAATGTCTTGGCTCTGAAACTTTAACTGTGATTGGTGTTATATTGGAGAGGGTGGGGAGAGCGGGGTGGGTTGCAGGATGCCATTCTCACTTTAACAGTCTAACCCAAGCATGAAGAATCAACCCTGTTTTTACTGACATTTAGCTGAGGTAGCTGAGATGATAATAATTATTTTTAAAAATATACTTAACAGTTGCAATTTTTCTGGCACTGTACTAGCCCTTTACAAATAATTTTTAATTTAATTTACTCTGTAATCTCAGTGAGGTATTTGCTTTTATTTCGCTGTTTGACAGATGAGGAAACTTGTGAGTTAGTGCATAAGTAATGTATCTATTGGTTATACAGCTAGCCAGGATTTACACCCAGGTAGTCTGACTCTACTGTTTGTCCTCTTCAACACTGTATAACATTACCTCTTAAGACAATTTGTTGAAGGCTGTAAGTGATTCAAAAACAAATCTATTGTGTGATTTGCAACTAGATATTCTGGTTTTGGCCCTGTTCTATCTGCATGGTAACCTGGATAAAGGATGGCTCATATTAGGTTCTGTCCTAACACCAGATCATGGATGCCATCTTGGTGTACCCATTATCCAAACGTAATATACAGTGCCTGGAAGTGTACTGCCCTCAAAGACCAAACTCCAGGGAAAGTAACTAGAGCAAACAGTACAGTCCCCTGACCCATCTACCCACAACCTAGCTTCATTTTTTATTTCCTGACTGATAGCTAGCTCGGGTAAATGATACTGACAATGACTTTGTTGTTTGTGCATAAGAACAGCAGCCTAAGAAGACATAACTTTAGTCTTGTGACTTTAACAGCAAAAATATAGCAGAATATAATGCAGTTGCAGCATCCCTGAAGAAAGGTACATGCATATAATACATATATAGTGATTTGTTTTGCTTATTCATACATTATGATCATTTTTTGCTAGTAAAATTTTAAAGATCAACATGTTCAAAGTCAATAACTTTCCTGTAGTGTTAGCAATTTCTGTAAGTCATTTAGAAAATAAGATTTATCAATTTTTAACTGCTCATTAAATTTTATAAAACTTGGAAGTATAAAACTTTGTAAAGATTTTTGTTATTTAAATTCATATAAAATAGTTTAAATATTTATCTTTGTTAAAGTATTAACCAAATTTATTATGATATCCCTATGAATGAAGTATGGTGTAGATGCTAGGATTGTTTGCTAGATTTTTTTTTTTTTTTAATCCTCACCCGAGGACATTTTTCTATTTTTTGTTCAGATAGAGTGAGAGGGAAAGAGAGGGGGAAAGAGAGAGAGAGAGAGAGAGAGAGAGAGAGAGAGAGAGAGAGAGAGAGAGAGAGAGAGAAAGAGAAACATCGACGTGAAAAGGATACATCTAGTGGCTGTCTCCTGCACGACCCAACCAGGGCTTGGGACAAACTGCAACCGAGGTACATGCCCTTAGCGAGAACCAAACCCTGGTCTCTCTGGACTGCAGGCCATCGCTCGAACTGCTGAGCCAAACCGGCCAGGGCTGTTTGCTAGATTTTGACACTACATGATTAACCCTTCCTATAACTTATTCTGTTTCATTATGATTCTATTTCATTCTGAAAGATTTCTATGTGGATTCTATAGGCTACAGCCTTGCTAATGTCTAATTTTATTACTCATTTTCATATAGAAGGAATGATTACCAAATTGATTACATGACCCTATGAGGGGGAAATAATAATAGAGATTAAAAAATAAAGATTCAAAAGTATAGTGACTTGAGTGCTGTGACAAAACAAATAGAAATAATAGCCCTTTTTAATGAATGCCTCCTAAGTTCTAGCCACTGTATTAGATATTTTTCATATGGTACTTGTTAATATAGGCAGGATTATACCTCCAAGGCCCTTTTTATCTTTCAGATTCCGAGTTAGCAGTTAATTGGTTAATGATGGATTTTCTTTCTTAGCAAAAACTGAATTTTTGAAATTCATTTAAATGAAGATAATGTTCATTAGTTCAAGTGCTCCAATGATTTCTTTTTGAAATTAAAATGTTCTAACACAACTTAAGTTCTGTACTTTGTCATTATATTCTAAACCACTAACTCATTAATACTACAATTTTAAAGCAGCCCAATCCCCTTTATTTTTCATGAAAAAAATTTGAATCTCGGAGAAGTTAAGTGGTATATCTAAAGTAATGTCCCACAGTAATGACTTAGGACCAGAATCCAGGACTCTTGACAATTGTTTTACTATAGCATGTCTCCACTTCATGAAGTCTCTTTCTTGTGCAGTCTTCCCAATTCTTTTATATTTAAAAGTTGAAAAACAAAGTCTTAGAAGCCTATTTGGAGTTTGCTGTATGAATGAAAAGTATGTATCAAATTAATTTAGAATTTTAAGTTATAAAATTATTCCACTTCATTTTGAAATTCAAATTAGTATTGACATTTCTACTTTATAGTCCCCAGTATTTAATCTAAAATGTGGCTGCTACATCTATAAAATTTCATCTGTATATTTAATCCACAATATGAAAGAATAGAAGCTCATCTTGAAAGAGAAGATGAGTCAAGTGTGCAGTAATGCCATTTTTACAAGTAACCTCAATATTTTCTACTTTGAAAGATTATTACTTACCCTTAATTGGTTAAGAACTAAATTTCACAGTCAGATACTTTGAAACCATTATACAAATCTGTATTTCTCTAATGAATTCTTTTTCTTTTTCAGGATGACTAAAATCTGAAGAGTATGGCATATTTTGTATTCAAATTTTAATTATATTTCTGATGTATTTTCTGACAAATTTCTTAATGAAATCTGCTCAGCAAAGTCTTATGTTTTTTGTATCCAGTACTTAACTGTATGTGTTTGTCTCTATAGAATCGTCTTTTTCTTACATTAAAAGGATGTACAGTGCTCTTTATAAAAATAACTTGCTATTTGTTTTCTAACATAAAGAAAATTAGTCCAGATTAAAGTAATATTATTGAAATAATTTCTTTGTCAACTGTTGTTTGAGCAGAACCATTAATGTGGAAATTTATGTTCTGCCATGAGTTTGCTAGAACTGCCATAACAAAAACAATACATACTAGGTTGCTTAAACAACAGAAATTTATTTTCTCCAGAATAGTTCTGGAGGCTAGAAGGCCAAGATCAGGGTGTCAACCGATCTGTTTCTTCTGAGGTCTCCTTGCTTGCTGACGGCTGCCTCCTGGCTGTGTCCTCACATAGTCTTCTATATAGGTGCACCTCTGGTGTTTCTGTGTGTCCAAATTTCCTCTACTTATAAGGACCAGCAGATCTGGATTAGGGCCCACCCCTAATGGCCTCATTTCAACTTAATCACCTCTTTAAAGGCCCTATCTTCCAATAAGGTCACATTCTGAGGGGCTGGAGATTACAGCTTCAACAGTGAATTTTCAGGGAAATATTCAACCCATAATACTTATTATGTTAAGTTTATATAACTACATTAATTCTGTAGAAAATGAACTTTGAGATGTTTAATTATGGTGATATCCTAGATATTAAGTTTTATGAATTTATGGAAAGCAAACAGAGGATAGGAAAAATAATGTAGACAAGAGCTCCAGAAATCCAGGAATTAAAAAAACTTATCAAATATTTGCGAGATGGTATTAGTATCCCGTTAAAGACTTTCCTTCATTTCAAGTAATATATTTGTGTTCTGTTTTTCCAAAACGTATCTTTATAATTAATATGCTTACATTTAATTTGCCCTCTTTTTCTCTTTTTTGTTTCATTATAAAGAAATTTAGCATTTTTCGATAGAAGTAAAGTTCCAGTGACATTTATTTATACATCACCATGTTTATTGAGCACACATAAAATGCTAGACACATACAGAGATACAGTATTTTACAAAGCAAATTCTGTTCCCAAACTAATGGAATTTCGATAATTGAACTAATAATATTTACATTATTAATTCAAATGACTATTAAAATAATGTTGATAATTGATAAGAAAATTTCTACTTCCTGGTCCACTTTGCCCCTTGGATTTTTACCATATCCTACAAGCTGATTTTTAGTCTTTTTACTATTTTGATTGTTTTATATAATATATATTTCAACATTATCCTTGAAAGGAGTAGTATTGTCTTTGTAGGTGACCTTGAAAAGTGATATTGTCACTTTATTCTAATTATTGAACATCTCTCAATATAAACAAAAATCAACTTTTTTTTTTTTGCATCTTCTTCATACTGTCATAATAATAAGTCCTTTTACTTTTTACACTTGGTATGTTGTTTATTGTAAAAGTCACATTCTAAAAAGCAGAAGTTATGGTTCTGTTTTCTTTACTTTTAAAAAACCTTCCTTAGAAAAATAGGATGTGAAACACAGTGGGTAGAAAAACTAAAAGAAAATCACAAGCCCTGGCTGGTTTGGCTCAGCGGTTAGAGTGTCGGCCCGCAGACCAGAGAAAATCACAGAACATCTGTTCTATTTCAAACAAACAATAAGAATCTCCATAATTGAGGAACTTTACAAAGATGTCTACAGTTGCAAAGAACTAAAAATAATCAATCATGACGAAACTGTCGTCTAGGGTATAATGGTCTAAGCAATCCTCTTGCCTGGAGATTTGCTTCTCTTGAACATCATTCATTGTTCCTCAGTATTGAAACTGCCACTGCAGACTTGATTGTTGTGATCAGATATAACTTCGTTATTTCTGCCAAGCGAATGCAGCTCTTTATTGCTTACCCAGCCAGCCAGCTTGATATCCTCATTCAGCTTTAGAAGAGTGCAAAGACTCAAGTTAACAGCCTTCTGAGGTATATCCCTGATTATCAGTTTTCCCTCAGAGTGAAGAAACTTCTTTACTGTCATTCCCTTTATTTCTGCTGTGGATGAAGACATAGAAAACGAGAGCTAGTTTCTTCTCTCTGTTGACAAAGGATTTTAAAGCAAGGAAGATACTGAGTGCAAGGGACAAGAGTTAAAGAATACACAGTTGAAGAAGAGAGGGAACAAAAGACTATTTGTCTTCCAAGAACTCTTATAAGTTCTATGTCTTGAGTTTGAAAGCATGGATGGAATTTGAACAACTTCACAGCATGCTCAGAAACTTTACAAGTGCAGTGAAATCAGCCCACAAGGTAGCAGGGTTGGCAAGTGCTTCTGATACTCCCGAGAAGTAAAAATATGAGCATCAAAAAATTGCTGGATAAAGTTTGCAACCGCTTCATCATAAAATCCCTCTAAATTACAGGGCATAAGCCAGGAGGACTGACTAGAGCTTCTCTAGAGGTGGATCTGCCCTCAAGGAAGTTGACTAAACAGATCTGAAAACAAGTATATTCCCCAAAAGTAGTCATACAAATTGAAAGATACAAACATTTAGCCTGAATTTCATCTTTAGATCTTAGGTTTACAACTTAGCCTTCCACTATTAAAGTAGTCGAAATACATGAGGCTCTCCTTTCCAAGCATTGAGCAACAGGCAGTCCCAGAGTGTCGTCCTTGAGAGAAAGGAAAAATAAGAGGTGAGCCCCAGGGTCCTCCCCAGCTTTCTGCCATGAAACACTTTCCTGCAGTGCAGGATAGGTAGAACACAAAGTGGAGTTGCAGTTTCATTTAGCTAAGCAGGCAGAGATTGAAGTTCTGGGCTGCTCAAGTGATTGGAATTTGCCAGGCAGGGTACTAGAGAGAGGAACTATTCAGAGGGGAGTTCCTGGAAGTGTCTGTGGGCATTCAGTGCAGGTCCTTGCCTCAGAGCCGAGCTGAAAGACTGTACAAGGCCTGGTAGCAACCTCTGCTTTGAGACTGACAGCTGACCTGTAATAATAGCAGTCATTCTGTAGTGCTAGGAGTTGTTGCCATTAGACCTTGCTGAGCACTTCAGAATATTCTATTGTTATCCCAAAAAGGCCACTCCTTAAGAGTAAGGATCACTCTTAGCATTAAAGCCCTAACCTGGAACTAAATTTAAAATGAAATAGACCCACCCTAACAAAGAATAAAACCAAGCCTGATAAAACCAAAAGGATCTGATAATTTGACTGTATGGCAGAACAAAACTCAACACCTATTAAAGTTGACAATGTAATCCGGACTCCCTTCAGTGTATTGTCCACTATGTCCAGCGTTTAGTCAAAAGTTCCTAGGCATGTGAAATAAAGATTCACAATAAAAAGTAGAAAGCTGTGGCCCTGCCCGGTTTGGCTCAGCAGTTAGAGTGTTGGCTTGACTGAAGAAATCTGACCGAAGGGTCTCAGATTCCTTCCTGGTTAAGGGCACATACCTTGGTTGCAGGTTTGATCCCTGGCTCCAGTCGGGGTCGTGCAGGAGGCAACTAATCAATGTGTCTCTCTCACATAGATTGTTCTCCTTCCCTCTCCCTTTCTCCCCCTCCCCCCTTCCACTCTATAAATAAATGGATAAATATCCTAGGGTAAGGATTAACCAGAAAAGTAGGAAGATAGGACTTATAATCAAGAATTTAAAAATCAGTAGAAACAGACCTGAAAATGATTTAAATGTTGAAATTAGCAGTCAAGGATTTTAAAGCAGCTACTATATGTTTAAGTATTGAAACGACAAAAAAAAAAAAAAGTCATAATGATTCAACAGATGGAGACTATCACAGCAGTGAAAATAGAAACTTTATAATGAATAAAATGAAAATGTTAATACTGAAAAGTTTAATATCCATAATGATCAATTCACTGGATGGAAACTACAGAAGAAAGTGTTATGGAACCTGAAGACAGAAAAAAGCAAATTATACAATGTGAACTGTCCAGGATTTAAATCCTCCCTTCCCCATCTTCCTGCACCTTTCCCCCTTCCTGTAAGCATCCATGAGAAACAGACACGTTACATTCAAAGGTAGGTGATACTCAATCTGGCTTCAGATTTGCTACATGTGATGTGATAAAAATATGGAACAATTTGAGTTGTGAGGGGGATATAGTTGTGAGCTGGGACTTTAACATATTGCTAGATTTTCTGTGATGCATGTTTTTGTTTTTCGCTAAACAAAATTTTGTGAAATATTTGTATATTATAGTTCATGTCAACTGTATAAATAAAAATGGATTTTAAAAAGGGACGAGCAGGAAATATGCAAAAATGTTGCTTCTTGATTATGGGCATTCATGAGGACCTTATTTTCTGTTTCTCTAGTATTTTCCAAATTTTCTGTAAAGAACACATAATTCAAAAGCTTAAAGATGAAATGCATTAGTGTGGGACGACAGTAAGAAAATGTTAATCTGATACTGCCTGTGAATCTATTAATTGAGACTGTTTTTCCATTTAAAAAGTCTCTCTGTACTGAAAAATGAATTTAAGCTTTAAAATATTTTGGAAAGAAGGTTAAAAACATTATCCTAAGTAAAAGATGCATTACACAAGAGTTTATATCATGATTTCATGTATATGAAGTTCTAGAATAGGCAAAACTAATCAATGGTGGAAAAAGCATCAGAACAGTGGTTGTTTCTGGGGATGAGAGCAAGAATTGGTTGGGAAAGGAGTATGTGTGACCTTTATGTGGTGATGATAAAGTTCCATATCCTGCTAAGGTTTTGAATTACATGGGTGTATACATTGTCAAAACTCAGTGAATATACATTTAAGATTTGTGCATTTGTATGTAAATGTTTATATCAAAAGAAAAATACTGTCAACAAAAAATATTTGGGGAACATAATTGTTTTGTAAAAGTATAGAAAGTCTAAACTATTCCTTGCTGGCTTTGTCTTCATAACTCACACTGTTAGACTGAGATATAGGTATAAATTAGTACATTAGTACATTGTGCTTGCCTCTGTTAATAGTATTTGCTATGTTGATTTGGAGTTGTTTCCTCCCATGGACTGTGGGATCCTGGAAGGCAGGAAATCCCTGCCTTCTAACAAGTTACTGGCATGTGCCCAATAAGTATTTAACAGATGAATAAGTTTCCCTTTGCCCTTCAAAACTCTTAGTTCTGTATCTACTTTTATATTAATAAGTAGCTAGAATTAACACAAAATAACAAAAGTTAATCTTTTAGCATTTGTCATTTCAAGTTCTATATTCAGAGAGATTGCTTAAAATTATATCCAAATAGAACAGCAGCATGGTTTAAATATCTTTCTTTTGATTGAATGCTATGATTGAGTTGGTGCTCGGGTTTTGGGTCTGCAGTTGCAAAAGTGTTTTATGAGGAAATAATAGACTTCATAGTTAAATAATTTTGTGACATTTATAGTAAAGTTATTATATTCAGAAAGTCTACCTACTCATTTGTGTGTGTAGTCTTAACCTCTCTATAAAATGTCAAAATTAGACCAACTGAAGAAGCATGTGAAAGCTGGTTAGTTATATTCCTTTTTTTTTTTTACATGTTAGAGAAAGTAAGTGGTGCTAGACAAAAACAAAACAAAACATTATTTTATGGGAAGGAGTAACTTAATTTAAAAAATATTTGAGAATTTATGTGAAAGAATTTCTAGTAGAAATCCTAATGGAGATTAAAAGCATACACTTTGTTACTTGGAATATTACCACAGAATTAGAATAAAGTAACATTGGGTGTTTACAAGTGTATGAATTGCTCATCTGTATAGCATTTAATAGTTTATGAAAAAATTATGTTTCATTTGCTTATTAAATAATTATCGTTTATCAAATGCATACTATATATCAGATATGCTCAATTTTTTGTTTTCATTATCTTATATAATCCTCACAGTTCTGAAATTGATCTTATTATCTATCCTCATTTTACAGATGAGAAAATTTAAGGGTTAGAGAGGCAAAGTCATTGGCCTAAGGTCACATACCTACTAGTTGGTTTGAAGTAGATTCAAACTCATGTTTGTTCTGATTCCAGATCTAGTCCTAATCACTATACTTTACACTTCCACATTTTATAAACTAGTTATTAAAGTTCAAGAAATGTTTGTTGTGGACTTAATATATGTACATATTGGACTGATGACTTAGTCTTGGTTCCTATCCTTAAGGTGCTTTCAGTTTAGGAACCTTGCTGCTCTAAGTATAGTTCACAGACCAGCAACATCAGCATCTTCTGGGAGTTTGTTAGACGTGCAGAATCCCAGGCCCTAGCCCAGGAGTACAGAATCAGAATCTGATTAACAAGATCCCCAGCTGATTGGTGTGCGCATTCAAGTTTAATAGGCAGTGGTCCCAAAGACTTAGAATAACGCTCAAATTAGCGTGTTGGGGTCAAGAGAGGCATCCACATAATCTGATTCTAACGAGAGTCTTGAGATGTACCAGACCTTTCTACTTCACATAACATATACATTGTACCTATGATATTTGGTGAAAACCTCGGAATTCTTTCAGAATGTTTAATATTGCATTTTAGAAGACGGTTTTGGGGTATAGTGTCTTCTCATTTTAATGGAATTGGATATTAAATACAATAGCAACCATTTATATGAAGTCAAGTAACCATAGATTTCATTTGACTATTTTAGTTTTGTATTCCATTTTTTAAAAAATGAGATTAAGTCAGGGTGAATATGGAAATAGACTGATTCACATATTTGACCCATTGTTGTTTTTTAAAGGATGCTAATTAAATTAATGAAGTTTAGAAGTGAAAATTATTTCCCCCCATCCTTTCCCAGTTTGCCTAATGCCTCTTTCCTAACACTGGATTTGTCATTTTTTTAGATGTGGAATATGTACTATGACTGGATTTCTCTTTGTTTACATGGCGCCCTTATGGACTAGCAGGGTCTGTGCTTTAAATATCTCCTAACAGTCCAAAATTTAACCCTATATATGCATTCATGTATTAACAAACAAATGCTTTTTTAAAATTTCAAATGGGAAGCACTATTCTGTTTCGCATGCACTGGTACTAATATAATATAGTTAAACAACAACTAACTTGAAATCACTTCCTAGATTAAGGCGATAACTGATTGTGAGGATGGAAAGTGAATTCCAATAAGTTTATACATGGGCTTTTTTATTCTAATACTAAGTAGAAATAAAAATATCTGTAGTTTACATTTTTGTAAATACTGTAATTTTGGACTGAGCATGGCTTTCATTCTTTTGTTTGTTGTTTGTTTTTCGCTGAAATGTGAATAGAGGTGTTAACTTATATCAAGAAATGGTTGAACTGAATATTTTATAATGTAATCAATACCTCAATTTGATTGTAGATATAGATTTGTTCTATATTCTAGAGATTAACTTAAAAATAATGAATTCAATAACTATGAAGATGAGATGGAAAGATTTTATTATATTACTCACTCAAACTCAGTCTTATGTTTCTGTTGTCCTTATCTGCAACACCTTCCTTCTGAGAAATGACCTTGCTTCTCTTAGAAAACCTTAACTGTTTCTTTTGAGCCTAAGAAATAATTAACAGAATATAAAAGGCTTCTTTGTTGAAGTAAGAGCTTCAACCATGAAAAGATATTACAGCAAGTAAGTACATGCTTTTTAAAAAGTTGAAAATAAGATTTACTTTCCACCCATAATATTATTAATCATTTCAATTATCTTAGCATCTAGATTCAGTAATAAACATATTTGCTTCTATCTTCAAGAGCAGTTGGTATTAATGAGTATGAAACAAGGATTGTTCAGAAGTTTAAAAATGCATTTTATTTTTCAGCAAAGATGTCAAGGAAGTTAAGCTTGCCTACTGACCTAAAGCCTGACTTAGGTAAGTAAAATAAATAAAAATCCATATTAGTTAAACTCCCTTTAATGGCAAGAGAAGGAAATCAGAAGATTTAAAATGACCATAGACAAGATTTTCATCAGAAATCAAGTTTAAAATGACTAAGTTGTTTAGGGATTAATAGCCTTTAAAATCCATCAGTAAATTATGAAAGATAATGATGAAATCAAGCAAAACAAAATAATATATTTATTCAGCCCTCTTATACTTTATATCTAAACAAAATTTAGTATAAAATTAAGATTTTTTAGTATAAAATTAAGATTTGTGCAACTTCAGATTAGTTTCTATTAATTTCTATCACATTTAACCATCTGAAAACTTATTTTGAACTGTACCATTCCTAAATTTACTTTATAAGAATTTCATATCTTCAAAATAAACTACTAGTTTTTTGTATTACAATAACTCTCATATCAAGAATCATTACCATTTGTTGATAATAAGTTGGGAAATATTTCTTTTTCTATAACACTTTGTATGCAACTAGTCCATTGGGAGAGCATAGTGAATGCACACATTTCCTTTTGCTTTACATGCAGCTTAAAAACAGCTCCCTGATAGGGACAAATGAGATTTCAATAAAGATAAAAATAAGCTCTGGCCAGTTTGGCTCAGCGGTTAGAGCACTGGCCTGTGGACCAAAGAGTCCCAGGTTCGATTTCGGCCAAGGGCACGTACCTCGGTTGCGGTTCGTCCCGGCCCCAGTTGGGGTCGTGTGGGTGGCAACCAATCGATGTCTCTCTCTCACATCGATGTCTCTCTCTCTCTCTCTCTCTCTCTCTCTCTCTTTCTTTTTCTCCCTCCCTCCCTCCTTCCCATTCTGTCTGAAGATAAATGTAAAAATATCCTCTGGTGAGAATTAAAAAAAAAAAAAGATAAAAATAAGATTTTATGTAATAAATATAAAGCGTGTTGTTTTTTTTTTTTAAACACAGTTTTTTGATTTCAGAAATTTCTCTTGCCTTTAATTGAATAAGTATGGCTGTGTTTGGGTGATTTCACCCATCTTTGTCTTAGAAATAACTGGATTTTTCTCCCTTGCATTTGCTCACCCATCTCATCTTCTCACAGTTCTCTAAATTCCTTGACTACCTTTTTATTCATAATACACACTTAGGTAATGGTCAATTAATTTTAGCATTTTCATTTCATAGTCTTATATCAGTTATACTCACAGAAAGCATGTGATTATCAGTGAGTAGGCATAGTATCTTCTACTGCTGTTAGTGAAGAATTCCATTCCTGAACATAGGAAAAACAATTTAGTAAAAACCTGTAGTATCACTGGTGTTTAGGGAACATGAATTAATCCTAGAATGTACAATAACGTATGTTTTGAAAAGGGCATAGTTCCTTTCACTATAAAAATAAAAAATGTAATTTGAACCCAATTATATCTGAGGCTTACAATATACTTTTTTTTTTCCAACAAGAGGATCGAGTTTTCATCAGACTCTCAGAGAGAGCCATGATTACAATAACATGAAATACTACTAGTTGAGATGGTTTTATCTTTTATTTTCCTAAAAACTGAGAAAACACATGTGTAAATACTTCTAAAATTAGTAAAAATATCAATTATGTTTAGAACACTGTTATAAATTATGTAAATAATTTAATCAAAGTGTGTACTCCATACTTTTATAGGTCATCTTTAGTGTATGTCTTAGCTTGTTTTCCAGTATACTTAAATTCCCTAAGCCAATTATAATTTTGATTGAGATATGCCTTGAAATAGTCTCTGTGTTGTCTTCAGTAATTTCCCTCAAGTCATTGTGCTGCTGAATTGTTTTTTGATAGAGATTCTTAGCTGGTAATCGTTTACATTGGCTGGGAGTCAGTGGGGAAAACAGATATATTGATAGGCTCAAACTGCCAGGTATTGCTGAAGCAGCTGAGGCTGTTCTGTCCTGCAGCTCTGGAAGCTTCTGTGAGTAGAATCCACTTTGCTTATGGGTAATTGTGCGACACGACACTTTCACTATAGCCTTACCATTCCAGATCTCATGGCCCACAGCACGGGAACCGTGCATGATATTGTTAGACTTCTGATGTCACTTTTCAAGTGTCAACCACAGAAGGCAAAACAACAACCTGTTATATACCTTGATGTGAATTATGAATTAGTTTTTTGTCTTAATTTTGATTTTGGGATGTGGAATTTTTTGCATTAGGCTCTTTGTGGGGAGGAGAGGATGCTATGTACAAGTAATGTTCTGGGCATCCAGAGTAACATGAGAGCAATGATTTTATGACATGGTTGTTATCAGTTAGTGCTGGGTCAAGGTGTTAATGACAACTTTTATCTGAGTTTAGATCTGCCAGAAAGACCACATTGTCAAGATGTTTTTGTGTCTGTGTGTCTGCATGCGTGTGTGTGTGTGTGTGTGTGTGTGTCTAAAGACTGACTTTAATACTCAATAATAACCAAAACCTGGCGGGGAGGAGGAGCGGGAACAGGGTGAAGGGGATCAATGAGGGGAAAAGGAGAGGACATCTGTAATACTTTCAACAATAAAGACAAATTAAAATAATAATAATAACCAAAACCCTCCACTTGTATGCTATTGGTGATATGACTGACCCCATGTCTATCTGAAGTTGTCTAGTAGAAAGTTTTAGACTTAGACATGGGCACAAACCCTAACTCTTCCATTAGCTAGCTTTGTCATCCTGAGCAAGTAATTTAACCTGTCTGAGCCTCTATTTTATTATTTGTTAAGTTGTGGTAATACTTTTCAGGGTTGTTAATGTGGATTCAATAAAATGATAAATGTAAAGTGCCATGATAGTGTATGGCACATGGTGGGCTTGCTTAGTGGTAGCTATTTTCATTTCTGCTCTGGTTACTAAAATTAAATTTTCTATTCTGTGTGTTTATCTTACCCAATTTCTAAAATTCAAACCACGGAGACCCACATCTAACTTAATAGTAATCAATGGAAGTTGTAATTCATGAACTGCTAGAAATCCTAACTTGTTTTCAAACAGTTCTAGGCAGATAAAATATGTCTTTCCCTCTAAATTCAAAGTTGATTCTGTTTCACTTTGTTTTCCCATTTGATGTAGCCTTAGGAATTTCTTTGGTAATCTAATTTTTAAAGGGAATTCATATAATAATCATGCTTTTGTAGTTTATGAATTTTATATGGTTAAATTAGCATATTAATTAAAACACTTTATTTGGCCTGTGAATTAACATTTGAATTATATATTGTTGTGAATCACCTATGTAATTTTAATAAATATCAATAAGAGTTTTCACATAGCTTAATTTACATTGAATTTTATATTATCAAATTTTCTTGCATCATTGATTTCCATTTTTTATCACTAGATCACAACTGGAAATGTATGTTCATTCATTTTATATGTGTATTTTTATAAAAGTAACAAATTAAATATTTTTATTATTGCAAAATACATTTAAATTTTCTGTTACTTTATTAAAATAACTGGAAACTAGAAAGAGTTAACATTTGAATCAGTATTATATCACAGACTCCCAGTAATGAGCTATTGCTTATAGAAAGTAGTTCATTTACGGTAAGTAGTTCTTTTCTACTGTGGCATAGTCTATATAAGGAAGTACAATCTCAGGGAAAAGAAAGACATTAAAAAAAAAAAAAGACATTTTTAGAAACTATATTTAGAAATGTCCCATACTGTTGTCATAACTAGTAGTTTTGTTGTTTTCAGAGGCTAACTTAATCAAAATTGTTGTATATAATTATTATTTGAGGGAATATTTTCAGTCTGTGAATCTAAATTAGATTAGTAAAAGCTCTTGGATTCAGTCATACCTTTTTTATTTTTCATGACATTATGAAGTCATTTATTTCACGATAGTATTGTGAAAGCATGTGATTTAAGGAATGGTTTGTTATATATGAGAACAGTAGACAGAACTAGTAGACAGAATTTTAATAGTTCAGCGGTGCAGCAGAAATGCATTTGGTTTAGATACTTTCAACTATAGATCTGTGTTCAGCAAGTATGTATTAAATACTTTCATATGCAAGCATTATAATGTCACAGCCCTTACTTGTATCAAGAAACTTATGGTCACTTTAGAGTAAGGCCTAAGACAAGTCAGAAGAAACTACAGAACAAATGTACTATTAGTGCCATGAAAGAGATAAAAAAGATACTGAGATTCAGAAGAAAAACTATGATTTTAAGAATCAAGGTAAACTTCATGAAGATGATATTACCTGAGAAGGGGAATAATAAGCACAGTCTTGATAGGTAGAGAAGTGGTGAGGCAAGGGCACCAGTCACAAGCAAAGGTGTATGAGTAAGTGCAGGGTGTGTTTGGAGAACACTAAATGGCTCGGCCTGTTTCCTACAGCGAACTGAAGCAAGGCAGCATTGGAAGACAGGGCCTGGAGGGTAGGTTGGAGGTATCTTGTGGACAATAAGATTATAGGCATGATCAGTAAAGAGGAACCACTGAGGATTTTTAAAATAGAAATGATAGAATTGTAACTGTACATTACATTATTTAATTGAGTTGTGTTAGAACAGTGACAGTGAAGGTGGGGAGATTACTTGGAAATTGTGTAGTAGTCTACATGAATGGTAATGAAGGGTAATGGAAGTTGATTGCTTATAGAAAGAAAAAAACACACAGAATATTGGAATAAAACAACATAGGACTTGGCATCCCATTAGGTATATAGATAAAGTGAAAGGGAAGGACCCAAACTGCAGCTCATTTAAGTGTTGTTCCCTAGGAGGACTGGTGTATCATGAATATAAATAGTACTATTAGAAGAATTTAGAGCTTTGGGGAAATGATGTGTTTTGATTTTGCATAGGGAGACGTAACAGAAAAAAATTCCCATAAGCATTTCAAAATACAGTTCCAAGAGATAAGAGGCCAGGGCTTGAGACAGACTTGAGATTGGCCACCAAGAAGAAGGTGACTGAAGACAAAAGAGTTTATTTGTATAATTTACAAGTATCCCTATCATTACAGACAGCCCGGAATGGGGATTATATCTGATACCAGTTAGATATTGTGATGAAAAATGCCTTAGATGAATGTGGAGTACAGTTAAAATGGCATTCAAGAAAAATGAAAGCTAAATTTTTATAGATTAAAGGCTTTCATATGGACAGATTTTGGGGGAAAAGTACATCATACCATAAATTTGAAAGTAGAATCTGAGTACTTCTGAATGCCTTTTTAAATGTAGAAAATTGAAAATATCCACTTTTTTAGTTCTACCTAATCATGTAATTGGATTACCAAAGGAAGAAAGAACACCATGAGAAAAGAAAGTGTGAAAGCTAAGATTAGAAAAGCAGCCAGTATGCCAACATAGAGGTGCATTGAAAACTAAAGATCACACATCTCAAAATTCACTGGGATGCACCCAGCTCAGTTCTCAGAAGTGTGGGTTTGTCCATTTGCATTTTATATTTAAGCAAAGGAAAAAATTATTAGCATAAAAGTAAATTGTTTTTCTTTTCAATTAAAAGATTAAATGTTTTGTCTTTTTGCAGATTAACTATTTAGCCAAATTTATACCAAACAAAAAAGGTGGTATTTTATAACTTAAATTATAAGCAATCTCACATTTCAAATCATTTTAGATGTAAAAGATAATTCCTTCAGCCGGTCCCGGAGTTCAAGCGTAACCAGCATTGATAAAGAATCTCGAGAAGCAATCTCTGCTCTCCACTTTTGTGAAACTTTTACTCGAAAGGCAGATTCATCTCCTTCCCCATGTTTATGGGTTGGTACTACGCTGGGAACAGTGCTTGTCATTGCACTAAACCTTCCCCCAGGAGGAGAGCAAAGACTTCTTCAGCCAGTAATTGTGTCTCCGAGTGGTATGTATTCTGAACGTTTGATTTACTGTAATATCGTAGATGCCTTTGCTTTTCATTTTTGAATTAATCTAATAATTCTAAAATGTAAACTAAATGGGGATAGTTACAGTCCTATGTTTTTAATAAAGGAATACATGGATTAAAATTGAAGAATACCATTTATTACTACAGCCATTTGGGTTTTGCACTTTTTAAACTCTAGAACCATGTCTAAAATGATTACTGTGTAAGAAAATGGGGAAAAACTAATTCTGATGCGTTCCAAGATACCTCAAAATATGTTCTATAAGCAAAAGGTTTATATCTATTAAGGAGAAAAACAAAAGTATATTTTTAAACATACACTTGACTATTTGTAATATCTGAGTGCAAATCTTTTTTTTTTTATGCTCACCTGAGGATATTTTTCCATTTTTTGTTCAGATAGAGTGGGAGGGAGAGAGCAGAAGAGAGAGAGAGAGAGAGAGAGAGAGAGAGAGAGAGAGAGAAACATCGACATGAAAGGGACACATCGAGTGGCTGCCTCCCGCAAGACCAACCAGAGCCTGAGACAAATTGCAACCGAGGTACGTGCCCCTAGGGGGAACCGAACCTGGGTCTCTCTGGACCACAGGCCGACGCTCTAACCACTGAGCCAAACCGGCCAGGGCGCTAAGTGTGAATCTTAAAATAGATTGTCTTCTTTAAAGTATTAGGGAAAGGTGACAACAGCAAAAAAAAAAAAAAGAATTTTTTTGGGGGGGGTTTCTCACCTGAGGATATTTTTCCGTTGAGCTTTTAGTGGGAGTGGAAGGAAGGGAGAGAAGAAAGAGAGAGAGAAACATCAATGTGAGAGAGAGACATTGACTGGCCGCCTCCCACATGACCCCAACCTGGGCCAGGGATCGAACCCACAACCCAGTCATGTACCCTTGATGAGAATCGAACCCAAGACCCTCGGGTCCCTAAGCCGATGCTCTAACTGGTGAGCCAAACCAGCTAGGGCTTAATAGCAAATTTTAAGAAGAAAATATGTACAGTCTCATATATTGAAAATGAGATTAAATTTTATCAAATGTGTATGGAGTCTGATAGGTCTGGAAATAACAGAATTCCGGTTTCCATTACTAGTTTATGTTGATCTAGACAGAAAAAAATGCGATTTTGTTCATATCTCTTGTTCGTAGAGTAGACTTTAACAATACTTGGAATTTAAAATTAAAATGTAATTATGCATTAATGTTCATTTCCGAACTATCTTTACATTAAAAGGAAGTTTGATTTATTCATTCAGCTCAATAAATATTTGAGTATATACTACTGCATGCCGAGTTAAAAAGGTTAAATAATGATATTCTTACTAATCTCATTTTTTATTAGTTAGCAACAATTTAAGTGTATAGGGAAAAAACTAGAAAGACGAAAATCAAAATGTTAATGGTAACTATCACTGAATATAGTGGGATTGTGGATAATTTTTATTTTCTTTTTACTGGTTAGTAGTTTCTAAATTTTGTACAGCAAACATGCATTAGTGTATATTAAGAAATGTTTCCAATAAATAAAATGAGAGGATTAAATATAGATAGTTTACTATTAACTACATAAAAATATTTAAGATATTTTTCAACTTGCAATAAAATCAAGTTAGCTATAAATTGACATTGATATGAAAATAATTATCATATTTAAGGGGGAATCTTTGAGTTCATTCTCAATGGTGGAATCTTTGAGGTTTATAAGGTACCTATTGTAAAATATAACGGAGACCTTCATAACATGTTATTATCTGTATTAGAACTGTGAGGAGAAGAGAGGTGTATTTTAAGCAGGATGGGTTTCTGTGCTTACGAACCTGAAATAGTCTACTTTGTTCCCAAGTTTTTTTTTCCTTCAAGAGGAAAACCAAACAGTTACTACTATTCTGCTGGAAAACATAAAAAATCCTGCTAACTATAATACAGGCATATATTTAAACATTATCTTGTTACATTTTCAGAAAAATCCACGTACTGGGTTTACTCTATTTTATATATGTTCATGTATACTATAAACAGTGTCCCAGTTAGCAAACTGTTTAAAATAAATTGTCTGCTTGCCAAATCTGGACTATAGACTAAGGTTACCAGATTTAGCAAGTAAAATACAGGATGCCCAGTCCAATTTGAATTTCAGATAACAAATACTTTTTTTTTTTTTTTTAATTCTCACCCGATGACATTTTTGCATTTATCTTCAGATGGAGAGGGAGGGAGAGAGGAGGAAAGAGAGAGAGAAACATCGACAGGTTGCCACCCACAAGACCCCAACCAGGGCCGGGGACAAACTACAACCGAGGTACGTGCCCTTAGCGGGAACCGAACCCGGGACTCTGGTCCGCGGGCCGATGCTCTAACCACTGAGCCAAACCAGCCAGGGCAACAAATACTTTTTAATATAAGTATGTCCCATGCCGAATTTCAAAATATAATGCATTATTTAGGACATACTTATACTAAAAAATATGTATCAAATTTAACTGGGTATTCTTTAGTTTATCTGGCAATATATAAATGTAAATAAGAAAGGAAATGATGTTTTGTCTTCTAAGAAGGATTTTGAGAGAACATTGGGAACTCTTCCTCTTAGAAATAAAATAGTATATGAAAATTTTTTTGCAAACTAAAATATTATAAAAGTATAAAGTAATATAATATGAAAAATCTTTTAAAATAAGAACCAGAATGTTAAATCAATTCTACACCTTCCCTTCTGTTGGTTTCCAAGTCCTTAATATTAATGCTATCTTTTTGCTTATTTAAGAAGGAGCATAAAGCATATTTACCTTTTCAAGGATATGGGAGAAAGGGAATTCCATTAATTAAAACAAGTAAAGAAATATTACCCCTAAATTAAGACTGTAATTTGACCAAAATAATATCATAAATATATTTGACATTTACTGCTAAATATTTTAGAAGGAAATTATGATTTTTTTGAAGTAGTGTTTAGAAATACGTGGAATATTTTTCTCATTGGTCTATAGATCATCACTATCTATTCAACATGCAATGTGAGCCACATACAGAATTTTCAATTTTCACTTTTCTATTAAAGTAAAAATCATGGAAAATTAATTTCAATAATACTTTATTTAGTCCTGTATATCCAAAACACTTTCATCATGTAATCAGTTTCCTTTAATTATTGAAATATTTTACTTTTAATTTATTTTTACACTAAGTCTTCAAATTGGCATGTTTTTACTCTTACAGCATGCCACAGTTTGGAGAAGCCACATTTCGAGTGCTCTATAGCCACACATGGCTAGTGGCTGCCGTAGTGGACAGTGCAGCTCTAGGTGCCATGTGCTTGCTCTCATACTCGTTGGTAGTACATTTGCCAGGTATGAGAGAAGACATAGGTCTGGACATTTCCAACATTTGTCTATTTGGGGCATGTAATACTGATACCTTTTTCCAGATTAAAATATCTGAATTTTGGATCCTGTCAGTTAAGCCAGTGTACAATTTCAGTTTAGTATATATACTACATATTTTTGAATGCCTGTTATGTGTCGTAGTTGGAATAACCATATTTACTATGTGGGTTGAAATATTTGTTATCTATTAAACTTATGTGTTTTAGGTACTATATTGAGGTTAAAAGGGGCGATCCTGAGAATGGCATTCCTGGACACCACAGGCTGCTTAGTGCCACCTGCATATGAATCCTGGAGAGAACTCAGTGTTCCTGAAGAAAAAGATGAAAAAGAGAAATTGAAAAAAAGACGACCGGTCTCTGTATCCCCTTCCTCTTCTCAGGAACTTAGTGAAAACCAGTATGCAGTGATATGCTCTGAAAAGCAAGCAAAAGTAATCTCACTGCCAGCTCAGAACTGTGCTTATAAGCAAAACATTACAGAGACCTCATTTGTTCTTCGTGGAGATATTGTGGCATTGAGTAACAGTATCTGCCTTGCCTGTTTCTGTGCCAATGGACATATTATGACTTTTAGGTAAGAGTCAAATTAATTTTAAACACATAGCATTTCTTCACTCAAAACATAACATTACAGAATTATATTTAGTTTGAAAGAAATTATTTTATTTATTTATAGTCTTATAAACTGAGAATTTCATTTCATTCACTTAATAGTGAGCAAGTATATGAGGACTACAAATCAGTGTTATCTCCCAATCAAGTGTACTAAATCATAAGGTTTATAGGGTCCCTGCCATTTTTTCCTTCTATAATACTTTATTTAAGACTAAAGCCTACCTTGTTTATTATTAACACGTTTTTAATTTTTTTTCTCAAGTTTGCCAAGTTTAAGGCCTCTGTTGGATGTGTATTACTTGCCCCTTACCAATATGCGGATAGCCAGAACGTTCTGCTTCACCAACAATGGGCAAGCATTGTATCTTGTTTCACCTACAGAGATCCAGAGACTCACTTACAGCCAAGAGACCTGTGAAAATCTTCAGGTAAATAACAAAAATATTACTATAGTTTCTTCAGGGGTGAAATATTCTCAAAGGTCCCTTATAATGTCCATCCCTTACACTCACATGAGTGTAAAAATGAGCCTATGTGGTAACGTCCAAAGCCTTTATTGAGATTTTCAGAGCACATGCTTTGAGACTTGTGATAAAATATCTTCATCAGGCTCTTGTTTTAAGAGGGACTTCATCTCAGTGATCCATATTTTTCTCTCCTGTGATGGCAAAGATATATGAAATGTTACATAGATTTTATCTGTTTTAGGGCACACTGTGTCATCCCTTCTCTGTAGTTGCAAGGATGTATATGCATACAAGGAAAAATAAGGTTTGATAGTTTTCCTCTGAATATTTTTGCTGATCTATTCATGAGAGACTACAAACAAATTAATTAAATATAAAACTGTGTATTTTGGAATTAAATAAGTTCCTATATGCTTGCTTATATATAACTTCACCATTTTAACTTCATTTTAACTTTATTTTAACTTCACCATTTAAAATAAAATTACTTCTAAAATACTGAGGTACAACATTAATTGGTACGTGATGTTCAGAAAAAAACATTACGAGGCAGCTTTATCGTGAAAGGTTTTGCAATTAATTAGCCCTATTTTACTTGTTGGTAAATTTGAATTTGTGGCTTATTTGAGCTTTAGAGTCAAGAAAACTGAATCTTAAGTCCCAGCCTTGCTAATTACTGAGTTATGTGACCTTAGACAAGTAACTTACTGGCTCTGAGCTCCATCATTGTTAAAATTAGGATAAAAATATCTATCTGCACGGCAAAAGAAACCGACAACAAAACAAAAAGGTAACAAAACAAACAGAAGATGATATATGCAAACAGCAACTCTGAAAAGGGGTTAATATCCAAAATATATAAAGAACTCATACAACTCAACACCAGACAAACAATTCAATTAGAAAATGGGCAGAGGACCTGAACACACACTTCTCCCAAGAAGAAATACAAATGACGAACAGATACATGAAAAGATGCTTAACTTCTCTAGCTATTAGGGAAATGCAAATCAAAACTACAATGAAATACCACCGCACACCTGTTAGAATGGCTAATATCAACAGGACAAGTAATAACAAGTGTTGGAGAGGTTGTGGAGAAAAAGGAACCCCCATTCACTGTTGGTGGGAATGTAAACTGGTACGGCCACTGTGGAAGACAGTATGGCGGTTCCTCAAAAAATTAAGAATAGAGTTACCATATGACCCAGCAATTCCTCTTCTGGTTATCTACCCGAAAAACTTGAAAGCACTTATTTGCAAAAATATATGCGTAACCCTATGTTTATTGCAGCATTATTCATGGTAGCCAAAACATGGACACAACCAAAGTGTCATTCAATAGATGATTGGATAAAGAAGATGTGGTACATACGTACAGTGGAATACTACTCAGCCATAAGATGAAATACTCTCATCTGCGACCACATGAATGGACCTTGAGAATATTATACTAAGCGAAATAAGTTAGTAAAAACTAAAAACGATATGATTTCAACTCTTATGTGGGATATAAAACTGAAACTCATAGACACAGACAAAGTATGGTGGTTACCAGAGGCAAGGGTGTAGGGAGGTAGTAAAGGCAGCCAAATATAAGATTTGACGTTGGGTGGTGGGCACATAGTGCAATATATACAGATCATGTATCATAGAAATGTACACTTGAAACCTATATGATCTTATTAACCAATGTCACCCCAATAAATTGAATTAAATTTATATTATGGTGTAGATTAAGGGAAACAATGCACATAAAGTGCTTAGCATAGTGCTTGGTACAGAGAATGTTCTCAATGTCAGATGTTAGTATTATTTTACTAAGCTAACTGTACTGGAAACGGACTCCTAATATAAACCTTGAGAGAGAAACATTTACATGTCTGGTATTTATTTATTTATTTATTTATTTATTTATTTATTTATTTATTTATTTTCCTCACCCGAGGACATTTTTTGTTTTGCATTTATCTTCAGGTAGAGTGGGAGGGAGAGAGAGAAAGAGAAACATCAGTGTGAGAGAGACACATCGAGTGGCCGCCACCCACACGACCCCAACCAGGCCGGAGACAAACTGCAACTGAGGTACGCGCCCTTACCAGGAACCGAATCCAGGACTCTCTGGTCCACAGGCTGACGTTCTAACCGCTGAGCCAAGCCGGCCAGGGCCATGTCTGGTATTTTAGATTCAAGTTCCCATAGATTCAAGGTCCCATTTACATCTGAGTGGAATTATTTTTTTCTATGATTTCTAAGCTTCTGAATTAAAATTTTGCCTTTTATGAGAAAGATAAAAATTTGCTTTAGTGTTTCCTTTGACTAGTGAAATGTTACTATATTAAGAAATATAAATGGGCAATTGAATATAAAATATTCATTTCAATCTGAAATGTAATCTTAATTTAACTATTCAAAATTCTAAGTGTCATATTTTCCCTGGGATTCATTTATTTTATCCTTTGATTATTGATTTATCTTACTGGTTTAGTAAAATCAATAGCAGCTGCAGTAAACTTTACCGATTTGTGTTTAAATGAAATGGTCATTTAGTAGTTACACTCAATTTATTTTAATAACTATCTGCTATGTGCCTTCATGATAGGAAGGTAAATGAAAAATAGACTCTGAAAAACAGACAAAAACATGAAAACACAGTTTTTAAGATCTTGGACATCAGGCAATGAAGGAAATGAATCCCTGAGAGACAGGGACCAAAGGAGGTGCCCCAGCTTTAGTGCCTTTACAGAGTTTTCAGAAGATGGCACAGAGAGAGGGTACCGAGGCACGTCTGACTCACTTTCCAAGTTGAGAAGACAGAACCAAGTGTCTGGGAAGACCAAGTACATTAGAGTTCTTAGAACAGAGTAACAGAGAGAGAACTCTGGAGATCTGCGGAGGGTCCCCCAAGAGTATTTAGTAAGGTACTATTCAGTACCTGCATGTAGATAAACTCTCTGGCCAGGGAAAGAACTATCTGAAAGGATTAGAGGATTAGAGGGACCTGTGCCTAGGTGCCAGGGCCAGGAACAGTGCCTATTCCCAACAGTGAGACCGAAAAATACTTACAACTCATATATGTCTATTAGTTCCCTGAGGCTGATACAACAGATCATCAAATAAGCTTGGTGGCTCAAAACAACATAAATTTATTCTTTCAAATTTCTGGAATCCAAAAGTGTACAATAATTTTCACTGAGCCAAAATCAAGGTGTTGACAGGGTCATGCTCCCTCCAGAGGCTCTTGCTGAGAATCTACTCCTCCCTTCTTCCATCTTGTAGCTGCTAGCATTCCCTGACTTGTGGTTGCCTTACTTCAATCCCGCTACTGCCTCCTCTTCTGCATGTGTTAAACCTCAGTCAGCCTCTCTCTTTTGAAAGGACACTTGTAATTGGATTTAGCACTCATCCTTTCAAAATAATCCAGGATAATTTCCCCATAGCAGAATACTTAATCAAATCTGTACAGACTTATTTTTTTCCTTACAAGGTAATATTTATAGGTTCCGGGGACTAGAACCTGAATATCTTTAGATGGCCTTTATTCAGCCTGCTTCAATAGGGAGTTGGGTAAACTATTCAGAAGTTCTTGGCTCTTTAGTGAGGAATAGTTAACCTTAAACTGAAAAGTGCCCCAAACCTACCTAACAAATCACAAATGCAAGGCCCAAAAGGATCAAATTGTTTTCTAGTATCCCAGAATAAAGCTCAAGACAACTTAGAAGAAGTAGAAAATACCCAGCACCCAACAAGGTAAAAATCACAATGTCTGGCATCCAGTCAGATTAGCAGGCATGCAGAGAGACAGGAAAACATGACCATTGATGAGAAGAAGAATCAATCAAAAGAAACCAAACCAGAACTGACACAGATGTTAGAATTAGCACAGAGGGACATTAAAACGGTTATAACTGTATTATGTATGTTCAAAAAGTTAAGTGAGGATATGGAAGATACAAAAGACTAAAATGGAACATCTGGAGATAAAAAACAGTGTCTGAAATGAAGAATATACTGAATGGAATTAACAACAGATTATACAATGTAGAAGAAAAGATTAGGTAACTTGAAAGTATAGCAAAAGAAAAGAACAATGGAGTGTTTAAACAGAGCAAATTCATAACACTAAAACATTAGAAAAGAAGTTCTCATCAAATCCATGACCTCAACTGCCATCTTAAGAAACTAAAAAGAAAAGATCAAGTTAAACCCAAAGTAAGCAGAAGAAAGAAAAATAATATTGAAGTGGAATCAGTGAAATTGAAAATAGGGAAACAGAAGAAAAATATCAGTGAAACCCAAAGCTTGATCTCTAAAACTGATAAAATTGATCTCAAGTTAGGCTGATTATGAAGAGAAGTTACAAATTACCAGTATCAAGATTGATTGAAATAACATTACTAGAGATTCTTCAAATAATAAAAGGGAAAAGAAGAAAATATTATAAATGACTTTATACCAATAAATTTAAAAACTGGATATTAAATGCAAATGGACAAATTCCTTCTGAGACACAAGTTACCAAAGCTCACTCAAGAAAAAATAGATAACCTGAAGAGTACTGTATCTATTAGAGTAATTGAAATTGAAGTTGGAAACCTTGGGCAAAGGATATTCTAGGCCCAGATGGCTTCACTAGTGAATTATATTAACATTTCAGGAAAAAATAATACCAGTTCTACACAAAAGTCTTCTAAAAATTGAAACAGGGAAATGCTTCCCAACTTACTCTGTAAAGCTACCATTGACATGATATCAGAATGAAAGACGTTAAAAGAAAAGAGAGTTGCATATAGATCAGTGTATTTCAGAAATATAGATGTAAAGTTTCTAAATAAAATTTTAGCAAATTTAGCAAAGGATAATTCTGGTCTGTCTGATAATTAATCATGTCCAAGTGGGATTTATCCCAGGAATGCAAGGTTGAGTTAACGTTAGTTAATCAATCAATGTAATTTACCATATTAATAAACTAAAAAAAAAAAAAAAAAGTGAAAAGCAATTGAAAAAATCCATTCCTGATTTTTTTTTAAATCTCAGCAAACAAAAGAATAAAATGAAACTTAAAAGACACCTAAGAAAAACCCAACCTAACATAATCCTTAGTGAAGAGATAATAAATGCCTTTTTCCTTAAAACTAGGAGCTAGAAAGAGATGGGATGTTCACTCTCAACACTCTATTCAATGTTGTGTTTACGTTTCTAGCCATTGCATTTAGGTAAGAAAAAAAAAAAGAAAAGAAAAGGCATCCTGATTGGAAAAAATAAAAATAAACCTGTTGTTACTCAGAGATGACATAATCATGTACATAAGAAATACAATGAAATCTACTCAGAAAACTACTAAAAATAATAAGTGAATTTGACAAAGATGCAGGATATGAGATTGATATGTGAAAAAAATATATTCTTATATTAGCAATGGTCATTTGAAAATTGAGATTTTAAAAACATAATAACAAAAATATGAAATATTTTGCGATAAATCTAACAAGAATATGAAAGATTTTTACACTGAAAATCACAAAATATTAAAATAAAATTTTAATAACTTGAATAAATTGAAACATGTACCTTTTTCATGGGTCGGAAAGTTTAATATTGTTTATCAATTCTCCCAAATTTGATGTATAGATTCAGGCAATCTCAAACAAAATTACAGTGAGATTTTTTTGTGTATGAATTGACAAGTTTATTTTAAAATTCATATGGAAATGCATGGGACCTAGAGTAATAGGCAGAACAACTCTGAAAAAGAATGAAGTTGAAGGACTAACACTACCTGATTCTAAGAATTATTGTAAAGCTACAGTAATCAAAAGAGCATGATATTGTCATCAAATTAGATAAATAGATCAATGGAACAGAGTAGAGAGTCTAAATAAACCCACACATACATGATTTTTAAAAAAGAGTGCAATGGAGAAAGGATGGCATTTTCAAATCATGCTAGAAATATTGGGTATTAAAAAGAAAAAAAAAAAAAACCAACAAAAAAATTATCTCAGATCTGTGCCTCACAGTATTTACAAAAATTGACTCAAAATGGGTCATAACCCTACATGTAAGTCCTAAAACTATAAAACTAATAAAGGACCCTAAGAGGAAAAACCTCGCCATCAACAAGAGAACAAGTTGATAACTTCAAAAAATTTTAAAACTTTTTCTCTTCAAAAGACAACTAAAAAGATAAGCCCTAGACTGGAAGAAAATCTTGGCAAAGCATTTATCTGATAAAGGACATGTGTCCCGAATACATAAAGGACTTTTAAAATTCAACAGAAAGAAGACAGATAGCCGAATGAAAGCATGGGCAATATATTTGAACAGATGCTTCACCATGAAGAGATGTTCAATGTTGTTCGTCATTAGAGAACTGCAAATGAAAACCACAAGGAGGTAACATTAAACACTCACTAGAAAGAATACTGTTTTTAAAAAATACCATGCCAAGTATTGACAAGGACATAGAGGATCTAGAACTCTGTACATTGCTGATGGGAATGTAAAATAAACAAAAAGAAACAGCACAACTGCTTTGGAAAACAGCTTAGCAGTTTCTTAAAAAGATAAACAATCATGAGCCAAACACCTAGCCATTTCATTCCTAGTTTTTTAACTCAAGGAGAAAGGAAATTGATATTCATAGCTGTTTTATTTGAACTAGCCAAAAACTGGAAACTGCCCAAAGATCCATCAACAGATGAAGGGATAATTAAATTGCAGGGTATGCATTCAATAGAATAAAACTCAGCAGTAAAAAGGAATGAACTGCTGATAACATTCCGTATCACAGATGATGAATCTCAAAATAATTATGCTGAGTGAAATAAACCAAGCAGAAAAAACACTGAGATCATGTGATTCCATTTATATTAAAGTGAAGAAAATACAAATTAATCTGTGGTGAGAGAAAGCAGATCAGCAGTTACTTGGAGATGGAGATCAAGAGTGAGTAACAGGGAGCACAGGGAAACACCAGTGATGCATGTGTTCACTAGCTTGGTGTGCTGGTGACTTCATGGGTGTCAAAACTTGCTGGATTTTAAATTTTAAAGTGTGCAGTTTATTGTGTGTCATTTAACTCAATAAAGCTGTTTTAAAAAATTAATGGATTGCAGGACTTTTTATTATCAATGACAGGAAGTTAGTCAAACGTATATGTCTGTGGATTAAAATACTTACATTTCTTTCTACAGCATTGTATTAACCATATCTTGAGTGAAAACATGAGGAAAATTTACAAGTTATCTTTTTCACATTAATTATTTTTATTTATTTGTGAACCTTAAATAAAACAATCATAAAGAGGTAGACAATACCAATTAATTCAATTTAAACAATTAAATTAATAACTGTTTTAAGCACCTCAAGGTTGTAATTTATAATCAAACCCCCAAGTACTCACTGTAAAAGTTGGTGCCGGTTGAACACTTTGCTTCTTTAAATATAACATACATTCAGTATCAAAATGTACTGCTGTGCTCATCTTTGAAGACATTTATTTAGAGTAAATGTTCTTATAACATAGGATTTTCTTCATCAAAATTATTTAAATCTGTGATTATTTGATGTATTAAAAAGAGTTTAGTGATAATCAGAGCACATACATTGACCCATTCATGAAATTAGTGCTAAATTTTTACCACATAAGCTTAACATACATGACAAATTAGATCCAAGAGTCTAACATCAGACAAGTATATTTGTTTCTGTATATAGATATTTTGTAGTAGTATAAGAACCCCAGATATCGTTTCAGACATATAGTTTGCTATTACTGAGAGAGTTCACAGAAAATACAAATCTATTTGTAACTTTACCAGCATTTACTAGTCATTGAAATTAATCGTTCTGAATAATAAATTTATTTAGGGGTGAAATCTTTATTTAAATGCATGTGAAAAATTACCTATAGATACTATTTAACACTGTCATAATGCATACTTTTTTAATATTAATGTTTCTCCCCAAATCCTTAATACTAAGACTGCAGACTCTTTAAGAAACAATAAATTTTTAAACTTCCTTCAACGGTATCTGTATTGTTAATCTATTGATAAATGACTTGCATATTTTCTCAATTTTTTCATCTCTAATTACATGGAAGGAGATTTTTCTCTTTTAGTGTATACATCATTGAGTGTCTGTTCTTGATGCTTTATGTATTTAATCCTAGTAACATTTCTGAGCGGTAGCTATTATTAACTCTCTTTTTTAAAGCTGAGGAAACCAGTTCTCTGAGAGACTGATTTGCCTAAGATTCCTCTGTGAGGAAAAGGCAGAGGTGACAATCAAAACCAGTTCCATATGGTTCCAAAGTTTACTTTATATTCATTCCCTTACACTGTGGTGACTCTTGATTTATGCTGTGATCTCTGTTTTTTATTATTTTTTTTTTATCCTCACCCGAGGACATTTTTGCATTTATCTTCAGATAGAGCGGGAGGGAGAGAGGGAGAAAGAGAGAGAAACATCGATGTGAGAGAGACACATCAAGTGGTCATCACCCACACGACCCCAACTGGGGCCGGGGACAAACTGCAACCGAGGCACGTGCCCTTAGTGGGAGCCGAACCCGGGACTCTCTGATCTGCTGGCCAACGCTCTAACCGCGGAGCCAAACCGGCCAGGGCTGAAAATCTTATCTTTATGATATAACTGTTTATAGGTATACTACTCTTATTTTAGCATAAAACATACACAAAAGGTAGCTGTTTGCCGTTTTTGTTCTATCAATTTAATAGGTACAGCTTAAATTGGAATCTGAAGTACAGTATAAACAAGATTGGAAATATCTAAAATCATCTTTGTTTTATAGTCTATGTAAGTTTGAATGAAATAATAGGTATTAGTATAGTCTGTGGTAAATTTTAATAAGCTTGATTTATTGATTTCAGGAAGCTTTTCATTCCAATTTTACTCCACTTGATAGAAAACCAGAGTTTAAAGGCTTCAATCCACTTCAACATAAAAAGTGGAACTATGTTGTATAGTGTTAATAACTATCTCCTTTATAATCTGGTTAGAGAGACAAAATTAATATAGATTTCTCTAAAAGTAAAATCCTTGGACATTCTTTATGAACGTTCTTAGACCAGCCCTCAGGAAAAACACTCTAAAAAGAAACAAAAAAATACTTTAGCTCCAGCTATCGTAATGTAATACCAGCATACAGCAGAACTGGTATCGGGAACCAGTACTGTATTTGTGTTTTGTGTAATAGCTACTTCTCTTCATTGGGCAGAAATGCAATCCCACAGCCTCACTATACTTATGTTTTGCCTCTAAAGCTTTTTAAAGCTGCCTTGTAAATAATGTTGCTACTATCCTTCTATTATAGAAACTCCTCTTTCCTCTCTGTGTTATCTACAAAGTCAGTAACATGTTGATAATTTTTCTTATCTCTGGCTTCAGGAGATCATTGATAGTAATTCAAAAAAACTAACAATTACAGAAAGAAGCTTTCCCATCTCCTGGCCATTTTCTCAAATTCCTTGTGTATGTTGACACAATTCTCTTCCTAGCATATATTCATAAAAAATAAGTTGGTGTGTCTTTCTGAATTACTAATTTTCTGACTCATCTGAAGGTGGTAAATCCAAAACTGCATTTCATCATCATTACACTAGACTTAACTTGCTGGTAACTTTTCTTCTTTGCTAAGTATTAATCCAGTTACTGATACTTAATAATAAAAGTTACGTGAAAATTTTGTCAAATATTGGAATCTTCTCCCAGTTTAAGCAGGAATATCATCTTTGCTTGAAATGTAAGGAAAGTTACCTAGCCAAGGTAGCAAGCAGCACGTCAGTTTTGGTCAATTTAGTTTTAATAACTTACTATTTGACTAAGTCAGTTTGTAATGGATCTGATCATTTGAAATGTGCTCTTATTTTGAATCTCAGCAGATAATGTTATAAGCTTAAGTTAGAAGTTACAGTAATTGTTTTGTGAAACATTGTTTAGTTTCCCTGAAACTTTAACAATTACAATTTGTTTTGATTTTAAAGGAAATGTTGGGTGAACTCTTCACTCCTGTAGAAACACCTGAAGCACCAAACAGGGGATTCTTTAAAGGCTTATTTGGCGGTGGTGCCCAATCTCTTGATAGAGAAGAACTATGTAAGTTGATTTATTTAATTTGCGTAATATATCTTAAAACAGAAACACTCAAGCCATATAAATTTGTTACATGTATGTGTTATATACACTTTTTTTGTCTTTGTCACAACAATTAATATATTCATGTTTTAGCAAAATAATACAAAATTATTTTCTGTTGCTCTAACCCAAACCAGGAACTGTTTTACTCAGGCAACCAAAATCAGAATAGCTTCAGGTAGCTAAAATGCATACTTACAACTTGATATGAATAATTTAGAAAGTATTATTATTAAATATGATTATTATTATTATTATTGTAATTCTACAGTTGACTTTAATTGACTACCTTAATTTTGAAAAAAATTTTACTTAAACATTTATTTTATCTTACAAAATCTCTAGAACTATTCTTATTGCACTAGAAGGTTATTTGAAATAGCAAGATCTGGTTCATTCCACATAAATGGGAACAAATCAGAAATTGGTCCTTGAGTGAACTAAAGAATCAATGAATTTTTTTATCTATTTCAAGTAGTAGGAGCTATCATCTATCCTCAAATTGCATTTCATTTCTTCTATTCTCTTTTTTTCCTAAAATATTTTAGAATTTTGCTTTTGTGTTTAATTAGAAAGACTATAAGATTAAATCCAGTAAGTAGCCATGCAGTGCAATTTCATATTTGAAAAAAACTTACCTGGGTGAAAAACAAAATATTTTAATTTTTAGAAACATCAAAGCATTAACAATATAGAAAGGACAATATCCATGGAGAAGGGTGTGAACCCAGAGTGGTGAGCTTGGCAACCTGAGTCCACTTTTGTCCTAAAATATTTTGAGATCTGAAGCAGGAAGCTGAGATAGTAAACTGTGTTAGGACTAGCAAGGTGGGATCCTAGAACTCACAAGGGTGAGGACACAATAAACAAACCCCCTTTTGCAAGGATGCCAAAGGGCTGCACCTGAAGAGTGAAGATGAACTGGAAGTAAGTCAGTTTGTTCTCTCTCTCTCTCTCTCTCCCCCTCTCTCCCTCCCTCCCTCTCTCCCTCCTTCTCTTTCTCTCTCTCTCTCTCTCTCCCTCCCTCCCTCCCTCTCTCCCTCTCTCTCTCTCTCTCTCTCTCTCTCTCTCTCTCCCTCCCTCCCTCCCTCTCTCCCTCTCTCTCTCTCTCTCCCTCTCTCTCTCACACACACACACAGGCTTTCATCTCAGCTTCAAATTATTTGAGTGGCCAAAAAACTTTCAACCTTAGTTAAGATTTTTGCAGACAGATAAAATCCCCAGCATCTGACAGAAGCAAATGAAAATGTTCTGCAAAGGAAGATGATATATCCACATCCTCAAATGATTTCTGGAAATAATTTTTCAAATATGTAGGCATAAATAACCAGGAATCCTAGAAATCAACACCATGATCAACAAAACAAAAAATCAGAATGAGAATCACAGGTATTTCAAATATTGGGACTATTAGTTACTAACAGTAAAATAACTATGCATATTATGTTCAAGAGGATAAATATCATGCCTGAACAATTTATCAAGTAACTGAATCTTTAAAAATCAGTACAACAGATGTGTTAAAAACTAAAGTGAAATTGGAGAACTGAAATATTCAAAAACCAAAATTAAAAACTTAGTTGATGAATTTAACCACAAATTAGACAAAACTGAATGAGAATGATGTAAAAAAAATTAAAGAGTGGTCAAAATAAACCATCTAGAATGTAGCACAGAAAAACAAAAAGATGTAAAAAACAGAGGAGAGATTAAAGAAATAGAAGTTACAGGGAAAAGATCTAACACATGTTTAGACCTCAAAAGGACAGGAAAGAATGTGAAGAAGAATTATATATAAGGAGATATGGCTAGAAGTTTTTCACACATTCAAGTTCCAAAAAGGATATTTTGTTATAAATTCAAAGTTTGATATATCATATGAAAATATAGTATGTGAAAGACAAAGAGAACATCCTTAAGGTAGCTAAAGAAAAATAATAGATACCTTTTAACAAGCTGGGACTGACTTCTCAACAGCCAATGTTATTCTGTACATTGACAGACAATAATCCTTAATCTAGAATTCTCTACTCAAAATATCCCTCAAGAATGACACATTTTTAGACAAATAAAGTAAGCCTTGCCACCACACTTAAGGGAACTCTAAAGGATGTACTTTAGAGAAAACATAATCCTCAATGGAATGTCAGAGATATATGATACAGTGCTTTGGAAAGAAAGTAATAAATACATAAATATAATCATATAATCTTTATATTCTGTACAACCAAGTCTTGTGGTATGTATATATCCATATACACATATAAATAAGCAATATGGCCCAAAAATTACATAAAATCAAAGGAGTTGGAAAGGGTAAGTAGATATAAGATGACCAGAGAGCCCTGAATTTTTTGAGAGACTTGTAAAAATTATCCATTAGCATTAATAAAAATGCATCTATAATTTCCAGGATTAGAGAGTGGTCCTCTTTGGGTGAGTGGGTGGGGACCATTATTCTGAAAACCACAATAGTGTTAAAAAACAACCTTGAAATAAGTCTTAACAGAAGATATACAGGACCTCCATGGGGAAAAGAGAAGATTACAGAACTTTGGGAAGTGAAAGGCCAAAACATGTGGAGAGCTGTCATGTTCATGCCGTGGAGGATTCAGTAGAAGACATCAATTCTCCCGAAACTGTTGGATGCATATACACACATCTGTGCACACTTCCCCCTCAAAATTTTGTATATTACTCTAAATCTTATGAGGAAATTCAAAGGATCTCAACACTTCTGTTTAACATTTTACGAGAGACTTTAACCAGGGTAGTTAAGCAAGAAAAGGAAATAAAAGGTATGCAGATTTGAGTGCAAGAAGTAAAACTCTCTCATTTTGCAAATGACATATTCTTGCATATAGAATATCTTCAGGCATACACACAAAAAGATAAAATTATAGCTAATACACGAGTTTAGCAATATGGGGTATAGGTCAACATAAATAATAAAATGCATTTGTATACACTAGCAATGAACAAACCAAAAATTAAGAAAACATGTCCATTTTAAATAACATCAAAAGATAAAATACTTAGGAATAATTTAACCAAAGAAGTGTAAAACAGCCCTGGCCAGTATGGCTCAGTAGTTTGGGCATCGCCCTGTACACCGAATGGTTGTTGGTTTGATTCCAGGTCAGGGTACGTGCCTGGGTTTCAGGCTTCATCCCTGGTAAGAGGGCATGCAGGAGGCAGCCGATCAATGTTTTCCTCTCACATTGATGTTTCTCTCTCTGTCTCCCTCTTCCTTCCTCTCTCTCAAAATCAATAAAATTTTTTTAAAGAAGTGTAAAACATACACTAAAAACTTCTAAACATCATTTAAAGAAATTAAGACATAAATAAAAGGATTGACATCCTATGTTCGTGGACTAGAATATTTATTATTGCTAAGATGACAATATTTCCCAAGTTAATCTATACAGTCAACCAAATTCCTGTCAAAATCCCAGCTGGTTTTTTAGACAAAGAAACAAGTTGTTCCTAAGATTCATATGGAAATGAAAAGGATCCAAATACACACACACGCAATCTTGAAAAAGAAGCAAAAGGATGGAGGACTCACATTTTGATTTTCAGAGTTAACACCAGTCTATAATCATTAAGATAGTGTGCTACTGGCATAATGATAGATACATAGACCAATGAAATAGAATTGAGAATCCAGAAATAAGCTCATACATGTGTGGTCAATTGATTTTCTACAAGATGCCATGAAATTTCAGTGGTAGAGAATGGTTTTTTCAACAGATGGTATTGGGGCAACTGGCTATGCACATGTAAAATAATAAAGTTGGACCTCAATCTCACACTATACACAAAAATTAATTCAAAATGGATCAAAGACCTCAATGTAAAGAGCTAAAACTGTAAAACTCTTAGAAGAAAACATAGGTATAAGTCTTTGTAACCTTAGATTAGGTGATGGTTTCTCAGATACGACACCTAAATCACAGCAACTGAAGAAAAAAATAGATAAATTGTATTTCACCAAAATTAAAAGCCAAAGAACACTATCAAGAAACTAAAAAGATAGCCCACAGAATGTGATAAAATATTTTCAAATCATATATCTGATATATCTGATAAGAATCTACTATCCAGAATATATAAAGAACTCTTACAACTCAATGATAAAAAACAAAAAACAAATACATAGCTCAGTTTTTAAGTGCGCAAAGAGTTTGAATAGATATTTTTCCAAAGAAAATATACAGATAGCCAATAAACACATGAGAAGATGCTGAACATCATTTGTCATTAGGGAAATGCAAATCAAAACCACAATGAACTATCACTTCACACTTACTAGGATGCCTGTAATAAAAAAGACGTACAATAACAAATGTTCTCAAGAATGTGGAAAAGTTGAAACTCATACATTGCCAGTGAAAACGTAAAATTCTTTAAACTCTGAAAAATTCTGGCAGTTACTCAAGAAGTTAAGCACAAAGTTATCATGTGACCCAACAGTTACACTCCTAGGTATTATATGCCCAAGAGAATTGAAAACACATATTCACACAAAAACTTGTGCAAATGTTCATATCAGCATTATTTATCATAGCCAAAAAATGAAAATAACTCAAAATGTCCATCAACTGATGAGTAGATAACCAAAATGTCATCAGTTCATACAATGGAATATTATTCAGTCATTAAAAAAGATGAAGTACTGATACATGCCATAACGTGGTTGAACCTTGACAACATTTTTTAAGTGAAAGAAGCCAGACCTAAAAGGCTACATACTGTATGAATCCGCTTATATGAAATATTCAGAACATGAAAATACAGAAACGAGTAGGGAAGTGATTGGCAAGGGCTGAGAAGAGGGGGAAATGGAAATGGTTGCTGATGAAGTTTGTGTTATTTTGTAGTGATGAACATGCTCAGAAAGAGATGGTGGTGATGGTTGCAAAATCTTTTGAATGAACTAAAAATTAGTGAATTGTTGAGGGGCAAATTTTATGGCATTTGAAGTACATGTCTAAAGAAAGAACTGTGTGCTGAGAGAAGAGGGAAAGTGGCAGCAGTTAACAGGATTTAAGCCACGCAATAATCTAGATGTTAGGTAGTTAGGGTCTGGATGGTGAGGGGAAAGGAAGCAATGTATGTATACCTGAGATCTTTTGAAGGAAAAATTTGATCTATTTGGTAAGTGACAAGATAAATGGAAAGAAAGAAAGGGATGTAACATATCTATAACTTTTGGAGCCTAGAATAAAATACTGAAGAAATTCTTTATTTTTCTTTACTTCTAAGCTTAAGCACAGTATTTTAAGTAAGACAAAGTGTGTAGTATATAAACTAAATTAAATCAGTATATTTAAATTTAAATCTATGTATTTTAATTTAGATATCTTTAAGTTAATTTATCTTCATCTTTTTTCACACTTAAGAGTAATTTTTACTGTGATATAAATTAGTATCAGTATTCATTTCAATAAATTCATTTCAATAAATAATTACCAGTCTCTTCTTTGTACAAATCCTGTTATTTATAGAGTAAAATATTTAAATGTACATTGTGTTTTGCATGTTTCAAAAAGTATCTAAAAATTAAGACATAATAAAATAAAAACATGTATTAATTATGAAATGAAATATGTAATCATTTAAATTATATTGTCATTCCGTCTAAAAATTGTTTTAGTGCTATCAGGTAGTAAGATTTTAGCAAAATTTTCATTTTTTGAGTTGCTCTTTCATTTATCAATTCGTTCAGTTGGAGAATTGTCCTCAGGAAAGGCTTCAAGAAGCCTTGCACAGCATATCCCTGGCCCTGGTGGCATTGAAGGCGTGAAAGGAGCCGCATCTGGAGTCGTCGGTGAATTAGCACGAGCCAGGTTGGCACTAGATGAAAGAGGGCAGAAACTGGGTGACCTGGAAGAAAGAACCACAGCCATGTTATCCAGTGCAGATTCATTTTCTAAACATGCTCATGAGGTATGTCTATCAAACAAATATTTAAACAACAAAAAACACAGTAAAACAAGTATGATGAACAGTACTGTATTTGTATAGCTGTTTTATATCTGTGCATGAATTTTTGTGTATCCTCTGTACAATTGCAAATTCCTGGATTTTGCCACCAGAGGGAACTATTACAAGAATATATCTAAGTAGCTTTTGGTCTTTTACTGAAGTTTATAAATCTGAGGGAATCTGCTCACCTTCAGGCCTTTTCTTTGCAACCGTTTCTTAGGGAATGTGGTAACAAAAGCTAACTTTCCGGAATGCCTCAGATTCTATACCAGTTTCTCCCGACAAGGAAATATTTTTCCTCTCTTGATTCTTTAGGTAGATCTAAATAGCTAACATTGGCAAACACTTTTATTCAAATAAACAATACTAAAGCTGTCTAAACTAACTCAGACAGAGGAGTAGTAGTAAGCTGCATTTTTGCAATGAATTCATCTTGATGAACTAGGAAGTCACGGTGGAGCTTAGAAAAGGATTCTATTAAGTGTGGCTTCCTGACTGATGCTCTTACAAATATGCTTTTTTGGCCAGCATAGTACACTTTAAAAAACTGAATTTAGGCCTCTAGGTGGAATACACGTGTTTCATTCTGACACACAGTCTGCCCTTCCTTGATGCTTTACACTGGGTTACTTCACACATTCAGTTCCTTGCCTACACCTTGAGGACATCTTGAATTTGTTGTCTGAAAAATCCATATTTATGATAAAAATCCATTTTATGTTTGAATATCCAATCTACCAGCAATAGATCTTCTGTAAATTTTTCAATCAAAAGTAATCTTTTTCTTGTTCAAGAATGCTGGCACCTAGAATGCATAAAAGAGGTAACTTGACCTGGAAAAGATTTGTTCAGGGCTTCAAAGAGATTCGGAGATCTTTTGTCAGCCCTTGTGCTAGGCTGACACACACCTCAGATGTAGCCTAGCAGCCTTTGGTCTAGGGCAGGCATTGTGTTGGCATAACCCTGCACCTGACTGACAGTCCAGTTCAGAATGTGTCCACACTCTCAATATTTAGCAAAGGGCTCAATATTGAAGTGGTAGCTTTTTCCTCCTACCACATATTCTTGAGTCATATTTTAGAGTCTAAGGAAGACAATACAGTGAGGTGGTTAAGATCATGGGTTCTTGAATCAAACTACGTGGGCTCAAACCCCAATTTCACCATCGAGATACTTTGGGTAGCCCCTTTAAGCTTCAGATTCTTCATTTATAAAATGGGGAGAACAAATGAAACCCTGTAGGGAAGTGTGTCATACAGTGCTGGCTCAGAGTAAGTGCTCAGTAAATTTTAGATTGCAGTAATAGTAGTATTTTTAACCTTTCATTCCCAGGTTCTTTAAGCATTATTTTTAGTTAAAATTAGAGAGCTGAAAATTACCTTATTTATAAGTTATTAGCTTAGGTCACCAAAGAATACACTGAGCCAAATTTTAATTATGTCATGTGTCTAAGAAATGTGAGGGTCTTCTAGGCTGGTATTACTAGCTGTGGACTGTTTTTTCCTCTAAATGAAACAGTTCTTACTTATTGCTCTCATTATAAATTGATTTGAAGTAAACAACAGTGACACTATAGAATGTTTCCTAATGATATAATGTTTTGGAAAAATATAGAAATCAGTTATAACTTACAAATGTTGTTCTGGCATTTTTTTAAACATGTTTTCTCCCCTTTAGATGATGTTGAAATACAAAGATAAGAAGTGGTACCAGTTCTGACCACCAGAAGTCCAACTAAGTCCAACTTCAGCCAAAAGGAAAAAGAATTTTCCTTTTTCATTTCATTGATTTTACTTTAGGAAAGTTAACATTAAAGGATGTTCATCACTGGATACTGTTCTTTCCTAGCACAATCATGCACTGTTTTACCTCAGTCCTGTGGCTTTAACTGAGGAGTGTTCACACACTCAGTGTGGATAGATGGTGTGTGCCAGCTCTGAGATGACAGTCTGGGAACTAAGCAGGTCACACTTTACGGATGAAGAAACAAAGGGGGATGTTGAGGAGGCATGGCAGGGACTATCCTGGATCATTTATGTGTTAAGCTTTCATATGCCAAAAGAGTTGTGCTATTGTATCTGCCATCAGTGTTTGACCTTTGAGGGAGAGGCAAGAAGTGAGAAGTTCTGAAGCTGAAATGGTTATGTTTATCTCATTGACTGAATTATAAACAGCTGTCTTGGACTTTCCCTCCCTTAAACTGACTGGTCATCAGTATCATTAGTGAAAAAGAAACAAACTGTTTGTTACCATATCTTTAGACAGATAAGCTGAATGGTGGGCTTTAAATAATAAAAACATACACATAGTTGACTTGTGTATGGGCTACTCTTGGATTCTTGTTATTGTACACTTGTGTTTAGTCCATATTTTGTCAAAAGCAAAACAAGGTGATAAATCACTTTTCATTGAAAAGAAAAGTGTAGAGCATGACTGAACTGCTCATCGTTCTGGGAGTTTCCATGTGGTGGCTATACAGTGTGGAAAGTGAGAAAAACCTCCATTGTGGTGAGGAGAATACTTCAGTGTCCCTTGTCCTTGTTCTCATTAATTCAGCGAAAGATGGATTTGACCAAAATAGTTGCCAGTTAAATTTGTAGAAATGTTGAAATTGGCTAAGTTTTTAATTTTGCTTGAATTTTTATAAAATGTTTAACCAAATGTACCTTTGCATTATTTAATTAAAATTGCTTTATAAATGTTTCATTATTTCAGTCAAGTGCTCAGCTCCCTTTTCAGAATGCCCTTGATGTGCTGACAGTTCCAGTACACTCAGGTGATGAGCCAGTTAGCTCTCAGCGCACATGCTGTCGCGTGGAGAGCCACAAGCATCTGTCGTGATAGTTATCTGTACAAGAGTCTAGTCTGATGACCTACAAAACATCTCCTGTAGAAATGCACTGTACATCTGTACATGTCCTTTCAAGGTTTTCAAAAGCCCAACGAAAGGAAAATATGTGCATTTTTGTAACTAAATTATTTCTGTATTGGAATTTAATGCAAATGAGACTGGCAGTGGACAATATATGATTGGTTCCTAAAACAGCATTGCAGACAGAAAGGAGACAACTCGGTAGACCTTGGAAGTAAGTAATTTCATAACGCAGGCATCTGAGATTATTACTGATTGTTATTAAAGCAACAAAGGAATAGCAAAACAGAAGCATTACCCTTAATATTAATGAAATTTAAATATTTTTTTCTACAAAGAAATTGTTTAAAACCGTTTTCTTTTTTCATTGAGATAATTAGAGCACAAACTGATAACAAACATGATGGTTGTTTTTCTATTCCATGTGATCATTAAAGGTATCTGTAGAACACCTTGATTTCATGCAGTCTGTTATGCATCGTTTCCTCTTCACTGTTTGTTTACATTTTATAACGTGCACTACGGGATACAGATGTTTACATTAAAATTTACTTTAAATATCATTAGAGAGGGACTAAATATATGTGATAGAGATAATTGATCAAGCCAAAATAAATATTTTAAAAATACAGTACTTTTCAAAGGTTTTGAATTTGTAGAAAGTATCTATTAATAACATATTTCTGTTTTGTTAATATCAGCTGTATGGTGAACATTCAGCCGTTTACATATTGCTTAATTTTTATTGTATATTATCTAATAAACCCATTGTTCCATATGTCACAGGAAGTATTAGGTCTTTTTTTAAAGATATAGTTACAGATTTGAAGTTGAGAAGCACTAAATAAATGTATTGGTTGATTACCTACTCATGTGGAAGGTCATATTAGTTCTAATTATTTGATTTGCTGTTTTGCGTTAATTGTATATCCACTTCATTTTTACTGTCATTTTTCCTGTTGTATATAACATGAACCAATCTTGTAATTATTTTCAAATAGAGAAGTAGATACGTTTATCTGAGATGGATTTTATAAGAAAATTTTAAATCAATATTTTGGGTTATTTTATTTCATTTTTAAACTAATCTACAAATTATGCACAGCACACTAGAAACTTAGAATTAGAAAGCTTGAAGTATTTTTGAAAATAGGAAATAAGCTTCTCGAAGTTATACTTGATTCAGTCTGTAGATAAGAGACAGTCTGCAGTAATAACTAACCCAGGGAATTTATTGTAATTTGAGAGATAACATCTCTATTTTTTTTTTCCATTTTAAATGCAGAAATAGTCACCAGCAAGCCAAGATTTCAGGAAAACAAACCAAAAAAAAAAGTCAAAATAGAAAATATTAGAAAAGGAAAGATTACGTGTGCTTCCTTCATATCCTCAAATATTGTTCTTTGCTGCATTTGTCATTGGCTGTAAAATTGTTGAAGTGTTTATTGAATAGCAGTTTGTGAATAGGATGTGGTTTCCCTATATGTACCACATAACCAGTTCATTTCACTCTAAAATCCGTATGTATTTGCCTAGAAAGTTATTTAAAATCTTATATTCTGACAAATTCTGTATATTGTAGCCATTTGAAGTTTTGCATCATCTTAATCCCCTTGGTTTGCATTTCAATTGTACAAAGTGTTTCCAAAAGTGGTTATAGATATAAAATTGAGCTATTGCTAACTTAATTTGATTTTTATATGGATGTGAAAAAATGCTGCTACTTGTCTATCTTATGTGTAGTATATTACAGTTTAATTAAGTACAGAACTTTAAAGAAAGAAGCATTTCTTTTGCTTAGAACTTCTTAATTGTAGGTACCTCTGAAGTTATTTCATGTAGATATGTGTTTTAAACAAGTCTGAAAGTGTTACATACTTTTAGGGTGCAGGGCCGGTGGGGAGACAACTGAGGAAAGGACACGACAGAGTTCAAAGTTTTACCCTGAGTTTTATATTCCTTATACGTTTTGCTTAGGGCATTTTCTCATGTGACATTAGAAAAGCTGTATCCAAAGGTAAATTTTTTGTGGCAAAAATTTATTTTACATTTTAATTTTTGAGATTTGTTTATTTTTTCTTTCGAAATAAAGAGCACTGAACTTTAAACTTGAAATTTTCTGTACTTTTTAGGTAATGAAATCTTTTTATTATCATTTAATCTACATTTCTCAGTTCAGATCAAGTGATTCATATGTATAAAAACATACCAAAATCATGAGTATGCTGCTAGCGGCACTACTTAAACAGTTACACTGATCGTAGTTTTAAAACCTTAAATGGGGTTTTATATAATTTTCAAGGATAAAATGCAGTAAAACCATTTCTGTGCATTTCAGTGTTCTAGGTTTTAAATTACTGCAACACTTTCAGATTTGTTTTGCGATCATACAGTGACATGTTATATTTATACATACTGCTAGAGAATATACTTTTAGTTTTAAAATGGAATTTTTATAAATGTACTCTTTAATTTTAAAAACAGTGAACTTGTTAAGTTTAAGTCAAAGTACTTAAAAAGTATGTATATTATCCATACAAAAAGTTATGTTTTACGCTTATAATAAGAAATACTGGTATCTCATATCGAGATACAATTAATTTTAAAGAATCATACATCATTCAGAAGTCTTCACACATGACAGGAAAGATATTATTTCTATGATTTTAAAACCCTCTATTGAGCATTTTCAAATATTAATTTTATTTTGGAGAAAATGCCCACAACACTCATCGCCAGATCTTTCTCAAAAGCTGCCGCTTGCTGCCGGATGCCTACCTTAACCATTGTTTTAAAAAAAATATATATATATATACGTTTAAAATAGTTTTCCAGGTATTTTCTTCTACCTTTTTTAAAAATAAATTTCCAAAAATGAAAACAAGAGTTTATGTATTTTGTCAATGAAGGTTTTTATTTTATAGTTTATAGAATTTGTTGATCAATATTCCTAGACTTTTAATCTGTATTTAGTTTGAAGAAGAGCACTGTTCTTTTTTTTTCTTATTTTCCTTTTTAAAGTCTTTGTTCTCTTAGATTGAAATGTATCACCCCCCCTTTTTTTTTCATTTAAAAATGTTAAAATACTGTTTATAGCTTTTGTTCATTACACGTTGCATCACTCTGATCAATTTCTTGTAAAGTACTATGCGGATTCTTTTTCCTGTGAATGTTAATGATCTTACTACTCACGCAGAAGCTTCAAAGGTTCTGTGGGCAGAAAATAGTGGTGACAACAACAAAAATTAAAAGGAAAACTTGAGCTTACCTTTCTCAGCTGAATTAAATGGTTTTAATAACTCCCCAGTTACCATGGTTATAACATTGCTTTCTTCAGTTAATACAGTCTTAAATTATTAGGCACAATTCATTTACAAATTGAGTACAGTGGTTTAGGACTACATTTAATTGCTCTTTTTATTACACTCTTTACATCAGAAAAATCATGAATGTCCATTTCGCCAGTATTTCTCAATGAGGCTCATAGGTTAAACTAAAATGTTATCGTGTATGAGATGTAAATAAATCAGTAATTATTGTAGGTTGTTTTGTTCAGGCATTTAAAATGGATATAAGCTAATGGCAATGGAATCCTATTTATTTGGGAGTTTCATTTTTTTTTTTTTAATACCTTTGCTATGTGTTTTGTGTTCTTTAAACTTTGCTTCAACTTAAGACAATGTAAGGAGTTGACAAGAGACTCATATCATTAGGAAGCAATGCAAAGAGGGTAAATCATGTTTTAAATTTTTAATTACTTTTTTTTGTAAATAAATGGTACTGTGATACTTCAGGTGTGACCTCTGCTTAACATGGTAGAACCAGAAAAACATTTTGCTTTCTAGTTATACTGTTAGTTCATTGTAAGTGAATGCATCACCAAAAACTATTAAACAGAGCAAGATGAAGTTTTCTCTCATTCAGGGGCAAGCATGCTTGGTGTAGAGCTCTAGCTTGTGTCAACCTTAAACTGTACATGCAGGTAGTGTTCAGTTGCTGCACTGTCTTTTTCTCTTTTCTTTCTTTCTTTTTTTTTTTTTTTTAATATATATATCTTGCTCATTCCAGTAACTATCTCAAAGGTAATTGCTGGCATATGCATTTTAAATACGGTTAAAAAAAAAAATCTCTGTGTACTATTTCTTTTGAAACAAACAAACAAAAGCACTATTGCAAACACTAAAAGTGTGTTAAACTTTGTAGTTATTTTGCATTCCTGTACTTTACAAACTGTCATCACAGCAAAGGGTTAAAATTAGGTAATGAAATATTTTTGTAAATAAATACCATTAAGCTGGTATTTTAAAAAATGTATTATAAATTACTGTTTCTGGAAAATGTTCATATATATGTATATGAATGTCTCTTTATGCTGAAGGGCTCTGATTGGGCAAAATAAAATACTCTTATCTCTCCTGAAACTAAATAAGCCCTTTTTTCTGGAAAATTTGTTTTAATTTTTTTTCTCTGAATTGTTGAATTAACCCATTAATTTAACCAAAGCAAAGGGAAAGTCAAGTTGATTAGGTAATTTAAGTAAGGCAAGCTGTATTTTTCTTAACTATTTGAATTTTTGGTAAAAGTCACCTGCCCTTGTGTTGGGTGGGGGTATAGCAGGGGATGAAAGTCGAGGAGGTAGGTGCCAGCTGTAGATGGCACTTGTGGGTCTGTAGTGTGTACAGGTATCCCCTGGGCATCTTTGAGGATGCAGATGCAGATTCAGGGCATCCAGGGTGGGGTCTGCCTCTGCATCTCTGATAAGCTCCCAGGTAGTACAGATCCTGCTGGTCCGTGGAACATAACTTGGAATAGCAAGGCTTTGGTCGGTACTATCAGTATCGGTGTTTAATGACTTGTACCAAACATGAACATCACATTAATGGATCTAAAATAATATAACTTAAAGCAGATTTTCATTTTTGTTTAATCATTGTTTTCATTGCATTTCAAAATAAAGAATATGGTAATTCTCTTACTGAAGGTTTCTTTGGTTTTGAAATGTTTATATTACTGTCCACATGGTGGCAGTCATGTCTCACCTTATTGTCTGAGCCTTTACTTAACAAGCGCTTACAACACCCTGTGAGAAGGGAAAACTGCAGACTGCAAAGGTTCCTTTTCATGATGGATACTTTTTATCTAGAAAATTATTCAAGTCTTAGATATGGAGCAGACAAAGTATCTTCCTAAGTTATTTGCTATAAAGTGATGCAGGTCATTTGGTACCATGATCTGGTGTATTATCAAAAGACAGTTTAGTATTTTTCCAGAAATTCTAAGCATTAAGTGATATAAATTTAAAAACTAAAAGATCGTTGTCATGCCTCTAGGCTGTGCCCTGTGTAAAGGGGGCTGTGCCAGCCACTGTTTTAGATAGAAATGTACTTGTCATTGTAACTTCAAGTTTATAGGTTTTTATTTTCTCCCATTACTTAAAAAAATAGTATGATTTGTATGTCATTATACGTTTTCATTTTTGTAAAACATGGTCTTTTAAAGAAATTATTTCTCTAGGTTATTTTATTCAAATTTTTTCTAACATCAATACTCTAGTGTATATTTTAGTCACTCAAAGCTTAATGGGAATATTCTAACCTTTAGTTTTGGTCACATCTAATTTTATGCTATTTTAAAAAACAAAACTCCATCGCCTTCCATAACTGCCTTAAAAAACAACATAAAAGTAAGAGACACATTTAATTAATAAAATCGAAGTGTCAGGTAATACAGAAAACGGTGTTACTACAAAGGAAAGTAAACAAGTCTGAGGACTTCATTTAAATTAAGCTCAAGTTCTTAATTTCCTTGTCTGTTGCAAATTTCTGTCATCCATGGAAGACTTACAGTTCTGCTGCTCAACCGATATTCTGAGAGACAGTTAACCAACAGCGTTACTATTACAAAGTGAATGTCCGTGTCTTCTCCCAAATAGGAGACCCCTTCGCACATCTCTCCTTGGCACAGTTTATCTGTGAATCTTTTTTCCCCACTTTTTTTTTCCCCCCTGGCTCCTCCCTCCATTTCCATTCTGTTTCTACCCCTGATGCCTTTTGCCCTAAATCTCTTTACTCTTTAATGATTATTTTAACCAAGCACATTTCCTTGCAGATTTAGGGGAGAATACGATAATTCTTTGTTTCTCAGAGTTCCCCCTAAATATTGAGTGGATTTGTAAATTTTATAAACAGTAATGCCATCTCTACTCCTTGTTGTAACTTCCAGACACTCAAAATCTCAGCAGACAAAGCAAAAACAATGTAGCACCCAGAAGACCTGCGCTGAGCAGAGGTTTTTAGTGTGAGCACTGATGGAGTGTGAAGTGGGCACGGGCACTGCGCTGGCAGCCCTGGGCCCAGCCCCCGCCACTCCACTGGGGCGTTGAACCAGGCGATTTCACTTCCAAGTTCAACGAGACCAAGGAATCATTAGCATTGTGTGGGCGCAAAACTTAGAGGAGCACATTTCAGAGAATGCAACCCTCCATGTTCCTTCAGCAAGAATGTGACGACAGATACATTAGTCTGTGCAGTGGTTCTCCAGCTTGTACACAGAGTCAGACTGCTGGGCCACACTCCCGGTGTGTATTACCCAGGAAGTCTGGAGTGGGGCCCAAGAATTGGTGTTTTTAACCGGTTTCCAGTTGACACTGTTGGGCTGGTCCACAGACCACACTTTGAGAACCCTGATCTGGAGCAGCGCCCCTAGACTCAGGTTCCCCTGTATATCACAGACACTCCGGGTGTTTCTTCACTAGCATCTAATGAAATGTATAGAGAATGTATTTGCCTATATGTACACATTTTAAAGCTTGATATAATGTCTTAATACACTAGAGATACGAAATGAGGTGATTTATAATTTTTAAAAATGTGTTTCAATATGTAGATTCTAAGGTTACACACTTGAATGAAAAAAATCCCCACAAGTTTCCAAAACACCCCCATTAGAGTGACCCCTTCTTCTGCCCTCCCTGCCCTTCTAGCTAGCACTCACCTCCCCCCTCAATTACACGAACCACTGGCCCAGAGAATAAGACCAGCAGTAGGACACACCCGTTTTAGTAACTGTTCACATTCAGAGAGGCTGTCCAAAAGATGTTCATAAATGCTATGCCATGATTTATACAAAAAGGTATAGAAAAGAGCTCTAGACTACTCAAATACTATTTAGTTTTTTTAGTGTATTTTCATTAATTCTTCATGTGTACATACTCTCTTTTTATTGAATCCATGCTTTTGAACTAGTCAAAGCGGATGATGTAGGACTTTGTACATTTGTTCCTGATGCTCACAGATCTTAACAGTTGGTGTGGTTCTAACAAACACTCCTCCATAAAGTGGAGCAGTGTATCCATTTGTAACATTCTGTTACGTAATATTACCAATGGTTAGTCTACTGGAAAGTGTTGTCCCTCTGATACCCAAAACACAATGAGGGACTGACTATTGGTTAATTGTTAGGCAAGTGGGTTTGCCTTGTATTTCTAATTTTATTAAAGGTGGGCATCATATGTAGCTCCTTTTAAATGCAAGCCCATCAGCCTAAGTAGGGCCAGTATTCTGTCCCTAAGGTCAGGGCTAGCCACGCTGGGGACCTTTTCCACAGCATTCACTTCTGTTTGCCTGTTTCCTTCTGTTTACAACTAGAATCTAAATATTGGCCTTAACTACCTTACAGTGTGAGTAAGGATATAATAAAATAACCTCTGAAAATTGTTAGAAAACAGAATTAGCACACAAACACTTTATGATCTTAAAAATGTTAGTCCCTTAGAGACTCTGAGTCAGAAATAGATCTGAATGGAAGAACGAGTAGCAAATCTTGTATCAAGATCAGCAACTCGGGGAGTATTAAAACTGCTATAATCAGGATTAAAAAAACATTGATACATTGTCTTTAGTAGAGTAATTAATGGAGATCAATGAATTAAAATGTGTTTGAATTTAATGAGCACCTTTGGTTTCTAAGTGAATTGCATCTTTGTGATGTGTTACTCCTGGGAGCCAATTCAGGGTGCATTTATTGCCAACCATGATCAAAATATAAGATCTTATTAAAATTAATATGTACTTGCCTTTCAAAATAGAACAGCCAGAATCCCAGTGCCTGCCAATTATTTTTAAGTTAATACATTCAAAGTTATAAATGTTAAGGTTTTCTCTCTGGTGAAGAGAGTAAATACTTCTTGCTGTTCAGTCACAGTGTAGTTGACATATTTTTCACAAATTATTTATAAAATATCTCTATCAACAAATAAAAATTGTCTGAACTTACAAATCCAATTCAACCCCCAAGACACTTCTCATACGCTTTTGCTTTTGAATCTTTAATCTCTGCATACTCTCTGAAGGCTGGAAGAGGCCCAGACCTTCAGTACGCTCTCTCCCTCTCTTCCCTTAGACTCTGGCTCCCAGATAGGCTTTAAGAAGAATGAATGACCCAACCTCTCCCCTTCCTGAGTCTCAGGTAAGATGCTGTCCTGTGTCACTGGGTTGCTGGACACAGGGAACTCTCTCAGGCCCCTGCCAGGCCATGCCATCTGGGCATCTCTGCTGTCACGCCGTCACGGTGCGGGGACTCCTCTGAACTTCAGGGGGAAATGGGGCCTCTCTTCTCCCTCCTCTCGGCCCTCACACTTTTCAGTGAGTTCTATCTTTCCTCTACCCACTTGGAACTTGTCCCCGAAGGCGTCAGGCTCAGAGCCCTGTCATTTCTCCACCAACCTGTGAGGTTATCATCTCCGAGTGCAGACAGATCAATCTATATGCTTCCTGTTTAGGCCAGAACCTCAGTTCCTGATGATTAAACCTAAGCTGCCATTTACTCAAAAACCCTTTTTTGCCTCAAAGCTGTTGTCTATGCCATGAGCTCCAAAATGCCATTTTGAAATTCAAATGTCAGCTTGATTGTATTCAGTAGGTCTTCATCGGACACCGGGATGTGTCCGATTCTGTTCTGAATATTGGGAATAGAAAAGTGAGCATGACGAGGACCCTGCCCTGAAGTCCCATCCAGTGGCAGTGACATTCCTTTGTCTGTCCCTTCAGTAACAACCCTAACGTGAGGACAAGGAGGGTGAAGGGCCTCTGCTGCCTGAGCAGGAGATGAGGAGGAGTTACGTATGTGGGGTGAGGAAGTCTGCCATCGAACACATCAAACCATATTTGTTAAGCACCCTCTTCTTCCTCAGCACCCGCATCTCATCCATGATCGGTGCATCTTTTTGACCTCACAAATGATTCTCAATTTTTTTAACCCCCACCCGAGGATATGTTTATTGATTTTAGAGAGAGGAAGGGAGAAAAAGAGAGAGAAACATCAACATGAGAGAAACATCAATAGGTTGCCTCCAGTATGCACCCTGACCGGGATGGACTGGAACCCAAGTACGTGCCCTGACCAGGAGTGGAGCCCACAACTTTTTGGTGTACGTGACGACTCTCCAAACAATTGAGCCATCCGACCAGGGCTGATTCTCAAATGTATCCTTTCCTTCTGTCCTGCTGGGACTGCCTCCGCTCCAGCATCTCATTACTGAGTAAACTCCTAATTGTCTCCTCTGTCCAGCTGCCTCCCTCTCCAGCATATTTCGTTCCAGCTCCAATTAAGCTGTACTCTTTTTAAACTTTTCAAAGGTTCCCCCAATAGCCTATAGTAAAATTCAATGTATTCATTTGGCAATATGGCTCCTTAACGATCCACCTTCTACATTCCATCATTCTGACCATGTACCAGTCCACACTCATGCCCCCCGTGCCCCTCCTGCCCTAAGAACACGTGCTGTCTACTCTCCATGCCCTTGTTTGTGTTTGGAATACCCTTCATTGCTGTCTCAGCCGAGAAAAAGCCCGCTTAACTTTATGGCCAAGCTGAGATGTCATTTTTGTCTTGGAAGCCTTCCATGCCCCAGGAGGAATGAATCGCTCTCTCCTCTCTGCTGTAGCAACCATTTCCTCATGCCACAGTGTGGCTGCACCCTCATCACAGTGTGTTGTGAAGCCTCCTTTCCTCTCCAGATGAAGAGCTCCCTGAGAAAGGAGACTGTCTTCTCCATCTTGGTCATCCCAGTGGCTGGCATAATACCTGTCAAGTAGGAGATGCTAATTGATATTTGCTGCTAAATTGATAAAACTCAAAAGCTTTCATATATATATGAAAAATATATATGAAAGCTTTGCATATGTGTAAATATGAAATATATATCACATATTTATCCAAATGCATAAATATGAAAGATACATATATTATGAAAAAGGAAGATCAGTTAGGAGTATTATATATATATATGAAATACATATTATGTATTTACACATATGCATAGGCTTTTATATACCTACATTTACCTATATTTCTATATGTTCATATTTTGTCTAAATTTCAATATCTCTATGTATCTGTCATACCTATTCAGTAGCTGCTGCTATTTCTTTTGTAATTTCTCCATAAATATAAAATATGTAATTCTTTTTTTATTTTAAAGGGAATAATATTTTATTTGAAGACCTTTATATTTCTGACAGTTCTGACTGGTTTTTGAAAGCTTATTATTAACTCTAATACTTTATATTCTGTACTGTGTGTCTACATTTAATACTGTTTAATTTAAACAAGATGACTTGCATGCTAAATAAGACACAGGTCACATGTGTGAGGCAGAGGGAGCAATCTGGCCAGGGGAAGTCCAGTCCATGATGTTTGGAAGTAAGCAATCAGATTCTCATTCTAGTTCACCATCACCTTACACTCAGAGAAGAACATTTAAGTTCAGCTTTTTAGATAAAAAACTAGAGTACTATAATGCACAGGAGATCGTTTTAGTCTTATGTCTCTTATTGTCTTTTTTTCTCATTAGTCTGTGAAATAGTTTCACATGTAAAGACTTGAAATCCTCATTTGAAACTCTGGTCGAGAGCAAGGTGGAAATTGTAATTGAGTAAACTAATAAGAAATGGGTATTGTGTGCTGGTTTAAAGACCCAGAGCAAAAATAATCACCAAGGATCAAGAAAGGTTTTCCATAATAAGAAGAGTTAATTCTCCAAGAAGACATCGCGCCTGTCCAGGGCTAGCTCAGAAGCAGGTCATGTGACCTCCCTAACACCCCCGCCGGTTCCTTTCCTCTCCTTCCACTTCAATCAATTTGGTGACCAGGAGAACCACCCAAAGGCTGCCTGCGGCCTCCTGCTGAGGCTGGAGCTGCGCGGTGATCTCTGGCCTGGGCCGCACGCTAGCAGCCCTGGGTCTGTGCAGCCGAGGGGCGCTGCCTTCGCTGCCGCCTTGGCACTAACGCTGGGAAGGGGGCCACGTGCTGTGTGCCCCACAGGCACGGGGTTGTGGCAGCCACGGCTCCTTTGCCTTCTCGGTGCAGCCCCGAAGGGCGGGTTCCTGCACAGGCTCCAGGCCCAGGGTGAAGGTCCTTCTGGGAATCAGATATTTCACTGGCCTCCCTTTTCTACCATCTTCTTCCACGGAGACCTTCATCTTTCCTGTTACCCACCTCATGGGAATGCCCTCACCAACCAGGTGACGTGGAGCTTGCCTTTCGTTTGAAGCCGTGACTGCAGAGGGACGAAGATTCTGATGTGTCCCTTGGGTTCTGCAGCCCGGAATGCAGCGGGGGGTGTCCCGGCTGCCCCCCGCTGTGTGCAGGCAACCGGAAGTCAGCTGCTATTTGGGTGGGTTACCTTTCCTAAAGCGATCCTTCCATTATAAACTCATGATGACAGCATGTACCTTCCCACCAAAAATTCCCCAGTGGAGTTCTCCGTGGAGACCCCTGGGCTTCTCCAGGATGCTGAGGCCTGGTCTCCTGGTCACCTTCCTGTTTCCAACAGTCATTGCCCAGCAGCTGGTGAAACCTGCCCTCCCTCGGTGGTACCTGCTGCATACCCCTGGGCGCTGCCCGGGATGCAGAGCCCGTGGGTCGCGATGCTCTGAGATCTGCTCTACGTCACGCTTTCCAACCGTGGGACAGCAGGGACGCCCCCACAAGGTCTGTACTCCTCCTTTGAACTCCCAACTATGACGACAGCCTACATGCAGTTATGACCCGGGAAAACCCAAGAGCGGTGATCAAGTTTATCTGTCATTTTTTAAAAGATAAACCAGAAATCATGCTCCAATTCTAATATTCAGATCAATTCCCAATAGGTTTAATTAGGCTTAAACAACACCGTAAATTCCATTTATTGTAGCAATAACTTGGGAGCCCAGCCCCCTCGCCCTTCTCTCCTCAGACTGGAGCCACGTGTCTTCAAACACACCCAGGCTCTGCACCCAGCCCCCCTCCTGATCACCCCCTTGCAGCGGTCACTGTGACTTTGAACTCAAGCGTCTATCCTGACCCGCCCTCCCTTCCTCGCATGGGTCACTCCAGCCTTAATATGTTGTGTGGGTGCTGCTTCAATTTCACTTTCCCGAATGAATTGCCCTGGTATGAAATAGAGGTGTGTGTTTAGCTTCCTCTGCACAATTACCTCTTCGCGCTTCTTCCTTCATGCTTCCCTGGGCCTATCACTCATCCTCCCACCCGTCCTGCCAGCGGCCCTGAGAGCGCCACTGTCCCTTTCAACTCCTGTCGGGACATTCCAGTGGCTTTTTCTCACGTTATTCCTTCTGCAGTACCCACTCCTTTCCTTCCTGTTTTTAGCAAGTGTTTCTTGAGATTCCCATGTTCAGAACAGAGAACAAAAACCAGCTCACCTTCATTCCGGGCCAGCTGCTTTCCAATGTCCGCCTTTAATCTTTTCCAAGAGAGAAATGAATGAATGGATGCGGAGGCTTGAGGTTTAAGGACAGAGATTTAGTAACCGGTCCAGGGTTGCCTAGTTGGTAAGGGACAGAATTTAGATTTAAACACAGAATTTATATGATTCCACACTCCCGTGGTCTTTCCGTCATACAACTCTGCCTCATGACATTTTTTATATTAACACGCTGAATTTTGAGTAAAAGTTTTCCAAGGCATGGACATGTTTAAATTCTGTTGGTAGTCCTCTGAAACAACCAGTGCAGTATTTCCCACTGCACACAGGTGGCACCTTGGCAAACAGTTGCTTGGAACCCAGAATTCTAACTGTGGGAAGGACAGGAGAGCGCAGTCACTCTCATTCTGTCTGAGACCCGGGAGCCCAGGGGCTGCACTGAGTTCCGGGAGGCTCGATGTCCTGAGATGGGATTGTTCTGTGGTCTGCGAGTGCCAGGGAGGCCACACCTCTGCGGGGAGAATTGGGTCCAGTGGCCCCACACCTGCAGTGCAGCTGAGCCAGTGGCCTGTCTTCCTGAGACACTCGCAGGGCGAATCCGTCGCTCCAGCCTTCGTCTCCTACCTCTGTGGCCACATGAAGACAGAGCCAGGGCACCCTCGTCACCAGGACTCTGTTCCCACACTTCTTCCCCATTTCTCCCACATGCATCCCCCACCCAACACCCACACCTTCCCAACCCCTTCCTCTGTGGCCCTAAAACTCACAATCACTAGCGAATGTCACTGCCCTTCATGAGTTCATGCCCTTTACTTTGTTGCCCTAACTGTGCCCTGCTGACACTTCTCACTGTAACCCTCTAAATAGAAGCTACTTTCCCCCCCCATTATTCCAAGTACCTGAGGACCTCAAACTAGAGTAGGCACCCTGCCCGCTCTCCTACGTCCTTGAAAATGAGAAACAATTCGATGAGAACGGCCTCACTGACCCGCCACAAATTGGCCAGCCTGCCTGATCTCCCTCGTGTCCCTGCTGTCTCCTGTCACAACAGGAGCCTTCTGCTCCAGCTGGGCCACCTCCGCAGATTCTCTCTCTTCAACTTCTCAAGGATTTGCCTCCGATCCCCCCCCCCCTCCTGCATCAGTTTCCCTCTCTCTCTGGGTCACTGTCAGTAGCACATAAACATACCCGAACCCTAACCCCATGGCACCTCTCCGTGTACATCACCGTTTCCCAGCCAAGTGCGGGAAGTTGTCTATCTCCACACCTCATTTCTCTTCCTTCACCTCTCCCCGGTCAGGCGTCTCTCCCTTTCATTCTCCTGAACCTGCTCTTGTCGAGGTCACAGACGATGTCCATGTGGTCACATTCCCTGGGGTCCTCTCTGCTGTCAGCCGCATTCAATGTACTTTCTTATCTCGGCTCCTGAAATCCTGCCCCTTCCCGGTTTCTCCCTTCTGCCGGGAGGCTTTACCTGGTAGTTCCTTCTCCTCCACCGGAGTGGGGCACCTTGTGGATTCACGTGCAGTCCCTAAGTAATCCCATGGCCGCGTGGCTTTGGACACCACAACTCCAAATCGTGTGTCTTCAGCCATGATCTCTCCATGAACAACAGGCTTCCATACGGAGTTGTCTGGTTGACGTCACAAAGTGATCACGTTCAGAACAGGACAAACCGTTCGTGCCCTTGACCGGACTCGAACCTGTGACGCTTTGGTCCGAGGGCCGACGCTCTAACCGCTGAGCCAAACCGGCCAGGGCAGAACTGCTCTTTCGCAATGACATGGAGGTGGTGGTGTACAGCATGGGGGATGTACTAAATGGCACTGAATTGTTGACTTTAAAACGGTTACTTCTATGTTATATGAATTTGATTTCAATTCTTTAAACTAGAAAACCTAGAACTTCTGATTTCATTCTCCACCAAACGTGCTGCTCCCCATGTTCCCACCTTCCCTTTCCCCTGACACCCAAACCGTGAGCAGGTGCTGTGCTTCTCCTCCACAGTCTCTCCAACTCCCCGAGGCCACCCTGCAGGCCTCCCCCACGCCATCAGCCCCCACAACTCTCATGGCCTCCGTGCCTCCACCCTCCCCCCTCTCCAGTGCATTCTCCATACAGCCATCAATGCAATGTTTTAAACATGTAAATAACACTACTTTACTCCCTGATTAAAGCAACTCATGGATTCCCATAATACTTAAAATAAGAACCAGACTCCATACTGAGACCCACAAACTGTCCGTGGTCTGACCCCTGCCTACAACTTCTCTGCTCTAACCTCTGACCACCTTGTTCTCCAGCCACCATGCTTGAGTCACACTGGTCTTCTTTCTTTTTCTTGAAAATGCCGAGCTTACTCTGATTCATAGTTAACTTGTTTGTCTTTCTCCTACTAGAAGGTAAGTAAATGTATTAGTCTGTTTGGGCCGCTATAACAAAAATACCACAGACAGAGTGGCTTATAAACAACAGAAATGTATTTCTTACACCTCTGGAGCCTGGGAAGTCCAACATCAGGGCACCAGCATGGTCCTGTTCTGGCGAAGGCTCTCTTCTGGGTGGTAGACTGCCTGTCCCTCGCTCTGTCCTCACATAGTGGAAGGGGCTTGGGAGCAATGTGGAGTCACTTGTAGAAGAACATTAACCCCACTCATAGTGGTCCACCCTCAATACCTAGTCACCCTAAAGGCCCCCACCACCGAATATGATTACATTGGGCATTAGTATGTCAGCATATGGATTTGGGGGAACACAAACATTCAGACCATAGCAGTCAACTATAGAAGCGGGACTTCATTGGTCCTGGTTAATCCTGTGTCTCCAGTAACTAAAAAGTCCCAGACACACAGTGGGGACAAATTAATGTGTTAAATAAATGAATAAGGTCCATAGTTCTTTCTGGCTTTGTTTTTTCACAATAGCTTCACAGTCTTGAAGGGACTATCAGAAAGCAAATCTGTTATACACCCTACTTCAGACTAACACAAAACATAATTTCCAGATAGATTTGAGTTAATTCTAAAATAATAAACATACAGATAAATAAATAAGTATATGGGAAGAAAAATTTAAATGTGTACAGTTATGGGGTGATTGATATGTTCCTAATCAACAAAGAAAATTAAGGCCATTAAAGAATAGAGATAATTGCATTATGCATACTATACAGCAAAGACACCATAAAACAAAGTCAGATTTTTAAATACATCTATATAAACATTTGTTATGTATGATAAGATAAAAAGTGACACTTCTAATATACAAGAAGTTTCTACTAATTATTAAGAAAATAATAAAAACCTCAAAATAAGCAAATATGTGAGTAGACATTTCACAGACGGGTGATTCAGGTGGCCAATGGCCACATGAGAAGATGCCATCTTCACCTATACTCAAGGGAAATATAAAAGTAACAAGGACTTGCCAGTTTTTACTTGTCAAATTGACAGAACTTTTAAAGAATGATAAGATCTAGGCTGAGAAAGATTCCGAAACAGGCACTCTGTTCATTGCTGATGAGATGTGTGAATGATTTGCTCCTCCTCCTCTTGACTCTGGGCTGAACTTCAGTGAGCTGCTTGACAAATAGAACACAGATGACGTGGCTGGAAGAGTTTCCAGTGCTCAGTCATAAAGGGCCTTGCAGCGTTTCCCTGAGCCCTGAGACTCCGTGTTGGAGAGACCTCCATGTTGGAGATGCTACGGAGAGGCCCTGAGAAGACATGGAGAGAGACGTCTGGCTAGCCCTGAGCTGTTCAGCCCCCCAGACCTCAGCTGTGGTCTCATATACATGTAGACCAAAAAACCAAACCATCCCCTCACTGAATTCCACTCAAATGCAGATTCATGAGTAAAGTAATAGATTGGTGTCTTTAGCCACTGAGATTTGGGATGGTTTGTTGTGAAGCAATGACTATCCAGAACAGGAGTAAATTGCTACTATCATTATCTAAAGTAACCTGGTAACAATGATAAAATGAAAAATAGAACCCTTTTCAAATTAGAAATACCACTCCTTGGAATGAATCCTGGGGGAATAAAAGCACCAGTACATGGGATACATGAACAAGAATGTTTATTACAGTATTTTTGTTGCAGGATTAAAAAAATACTAGAAAAAAGACGTAACCATCACTAGAGGCATATTGAATATATTATATACATGTCTTTAAAGGATTAGAGCTATATCAGTTTTCTTAGAGGGATTCCCACAAAGTAAAAGAGAAAAAATGTAGAAAAGCATGTAAAAATGATCTTGTTTTTTTGTAAAGAGTGAGGAAAAGGGCTCCTGTGTGTATATGTCATTAACTATAAGACTCTAAGACACATCACAATTTCAATTTCAGAGATGTTGAAGTGTGGAAAAAAGGGGTGCATTTTAGATCTGATGTGACGCGGTGTGTGTACAAAGTACATGGATGGAATAAAAATAGAGATTCCAGCCTAACACAGCTTGGAGTCCCTGTGTTTGGAGTAAAGGGTGAGAAAAGGAGTAGACAAATAAAACAGGAAACAAAAAAGCTTAACTTCAAAAACACACTCGTGATGATATTCCATTTGTATGAAATGTGTGTTTACAAAGAAACTAGACTGAAAAAGAGATCTATGTCTACGATTAACTTGTGGGAAAGCCCGTGGAAAATTGTCAAACACACAAAGGAAATTATGGAGGAAGGGACACAGCATGATTCTGTCGGGGCAAAAACAAAGCACCTGCGTGTGCACCTTCTGCGTGAGCCTGGAGGAGGCTGTGGGCGCACCAGAATGGATGTGATTTTCCTTCATGTTGTGCCACTTGCGGCAACCATTTTTACTTTGTGATTTTTTAAAAAATCAATAAAACTAAAATGGACAAAAATTGAGGGGGAAAATCACATTGTGATGCCATATAGCTAAAAAGAAATTTGATACTTTCACTTGTACTTCAAGTGTCCTTGTCAATAACCCTCATTACCATCATTACAATCTCTGGGTTGGCGATTAATTACAAAATTTAGCCAGGCAGTCCACATGTTTTCAATGTCCCAGGTATGTATTGTCAACATTCTTGTCACCAGAATTGCTTAGGTCAAATAATTTTTAAAACCCACCATTGATTATGCAAAAAATGAAAGGCTTTATTCATAGCTTAACACTGAAAAAAAATTAATGCATGGTACCATTAAGAAGAGATAAAGAAAACTAAATCTATCCCCAAGAGCAACTTAATATTTTTTTTTCATCTTGGGAGGTAACCAGAAGATAGAACTAGAGTTAAGAGAACTGACTGGTTCCAAACTGAATGTCGTTCTAGCTCTGTGTGCCCAGAAACAAATCATTTCTCTCTCTGAGGCTCTGTGTTGCTCATTTATAAAAGGGGTTCAAAACTCCTAACCACACCTACTTCAGGGATTGTTACGAAGACTAAATGAGAAAATATGATAGAAAAATCCAATTCTCAATTTACAAATTGAGAATTTTTTTTTTTTAAATGTATAGAATTGTATTTCTTCAGGTCAAGAGGAGTGTTCTCCAATTCTCCAACTACCCCCATGAAGCTAAATGTCATTTTAACTGAACGTACTTCATGCACCTTAACCCACCAAGACTATTCCTTTAGCACTAAATGATAATGAAATCTATTTCACAAGGTCCAGATAACGAATGAAGACAAATGTTTCTATAAACCTCTTTCCCTAAAAGTACACAATCTTCATTTATCTTCAGGGGTGACATCTGCTCCTTTAAAAATATTTCCTTTATTAGATGCATTTTAGCGTCTGACTGTGCCTCTTGACAATTCTCACATCTATTATAAACTGTCAAGCCTTCGGATCTCTCAGCTGAGACTCGGTTCTGCTGACTTCCTGCGTTCCTCCTGCTGATGAATGGGCCTCTTTCGAACGGAGCTGCCCACAGAACAGAACGCACAAATCGCACTCTGCCCCTATTTTGATTAAGGTCCAACAGAATTCGTGGCAAATACCATACTGCGCTCCTGCCTCTACCCACAGAAGTGGATGATTTTTAGCATCAGTAGTGTTTTTAAGTGAATATAAGTAAAGTGTACTTGCATTCAAGCTAACTTTTGAGTTTTTTGCTTTGTTCTGAGCTAACTCAACATCTTTCTTGACACAGGTTTCTAGATAGCACTCATCTGCCCCAAATGCCCAATGTCTCAGATCAGATTCCTCCGTGATGGGTAATTTTGTGTCACCTTCACTGGTCCATGGGATGCCCAGACATTTGGTCAAACACGATTCGGGGTGTGTACGAGGATGTTTCAGGATGAGATTAACATGTCAGTTGGTGGGCTGAGGAAAGCGGACTGCCCTCCCCACAGTGGGTGGGCCTCATTTGGTCAATTGAAAACCAGAGTTAGAACAAAAAGGCCGAGCAAGAGGCCACTTTGCCTGCCTGGCTGTGGGAGCTGGACGTGGTCTTCTCCTGGCCTCAGACTGGGATTTAAACCATTCGTCCTCCTGGGTCTCCAGCTTGCCAACCTCAGATCTTTGGACTGTTCAGCCTTCATAATCATGTGAGCCAGTTTATTATAATACATCTCTTTATATCTATATAGGCATATATAGAGAGTTATTTAAAAATATATCTCACTGGTTCTGTTTCTCTGGAGAACTCTGACTAATACAACCTCCATACAGCCTGAAAGATGTAGCTTTCAATGTCTTTCTTAGCTGAACCTCACCCTAGTATCCAGTCATTTCAGAAGACTATTATATTGCTATAGCAAGAGTGTTACAGCATGCCGAGCACTGTGCTGAGAGCTTTATATGAACTGCCTCGATCTTTATAACAATGCCTTGAGCTAGGACCCTTTTTATTTTCATTTTACAGATGAGGACGCTTAGATTCATTGCAGTTCTAGGGATTCAGCCCAAGTCTGCCTGACTCCAAAATCCATATTCTTCGTCTGGGTGTGTGCTGTCTCCACAACTTGTTACAGGAAAATTTCTACAGTGAGGCCACATCTCTCCGTTCACTTTGGCCTCATTGTCTTAGAGAGATGATCGTTTTAAGATTTTCGTGCATAACAGAATCACCTGGCACATGTTTTAAAGGATAGACTTTTTAATATTTTTTAAATATGTTTTTATTGATATTTTTAGAGAGAGGGGAAAGGAGAGAAAGATAGAAACATCAATGTGCACAAGAAGCATCGATTGGCTGCCTCCTGCACGCCCCCCACTGGGGATCGAGCCCGCAACCCAGGCATGTGCCCTGAGCAGGAATGGAACCGGGACCTCTCAGTCCATGGGACTCAATCCACTGAGCCACACCAGCCGGGTACCTGGCACATTTTTAAAAATCTGACCTGCTCAGCTCTAACCTTCTGAGGTACGGAAGGAAGCTCTATGTGTGGTTCAGGAATCTGCCTTTTACAATTTCCAGGTGATTCTAGTTGGTCAAAGCACAGGTCGATGTTTGAGAATAAGGGCCTTAGGTGTGCCGGTGCTTCTCAAGATTAGCACACATCAGAAGCACCTGAGTGCATGCTCAGGCTGCTGGGCCCCAAACCCAGTGTTTCTAATTCAGTAGACTTGGGGGAGGGTCGGAGAATCTGCATTTCTAACAACCTCCCAGGTTATGCTTCTGCTGGTCCAGGGACCACAGTCCAAGACCACACTTTGAGAACCATTGGGTTAGGCAATTCTCCTTGCTCTGAATAGTCCCCTTTGTACCTCCCTCTAATCCAGATTTCTGCTATTCTTCATAACACCTGAATGCTCCAGCTCTTACCCTCCTTCGGCTCCTGTTTCCTGTGTCCACCATGCTTGGCGGGACCTAGCAGCTCCCGTGAACAGCAGGACAAGGAAAGAGTGTTCTTTGTCTGTTGCTGTCCTTTCCTGCAATTGTAGGACTCTTTCAAAAAAGCCCAATAGAGATGTTTAGAGGTCACCTGGGGTGTCCACCTGTGCACATGCTCGAGGCCACTGACCGCACCCCTGCGGGCCCCCACCCCATTCATCTGCTCCAGTCCCTGTGCTGACGCTTACTGTGACAGTGTCCACTGCGAGGCTGCCCAGGGAAGGCGCAGGGAACTGGCATGACGTCTCAGTGGCCCCGGACTGTCCGAGTTCCACGCCTTGTCCTCAGCGTGTCTCAGAATTTTCCCTCAGGCAGCCCTCGGCTGTCATTCCCTACTCGGAGCCATACTGGGACTTACTTCTGTTGGGCCAGAATCCCAAATCCCAAACGAAGGGCCAGCTCGGTGCCCCTCGCTACCAGTTCAAAACACTTTTATAACTTTAATTTTGTTTCATAATTACATTAAAAATTACAGTTGTCCCTCGCCACTTCGCGTTCCGACTTTCGCGGCTTCACTCTATCGTGGTTTTTTCAAATATATTCATTAAAAAGTTGATCGAGACAGTGAAAATGATACAGCGTGCGCTCGGTTGTCTGAGTCAGTTATACACCCCTGTATCACAATTACCATTAAAATTACTGTACGTATGGGCTGTAGGCCTGTGGATTCGAGCACCCCAGGAATCCTTCAACACCAGGTGCAACCGCTAGAGTCTGGAATGGATTAACCGCGATAAACGAGAGACGGTTGTATTTTGCTCTAATCTCACCAACACCGTTCGATGCAGATTCTGTGCTTGTATACACAGGACCCATGCAGAGATGTCAGTGTGTCTGTACAGCCAACAGCAAAGCGTTTGGTGCATTGGTTGTTCGTTTTATAGATAGAACATGGTCGTTCTTTTCTTCCCATTGAATTGGATTTGCTTCTCTGAACTTGTGAACTTCTTGACAGGACCACGGCCGTTTGGTTTGGGGGCTAGTAATTGTATCCAGTCGTGAGACTTAAGTTGTGTATTTTTCTGTGGTCTTTCCTGCGTTATTATCAAGCGTGGACGTCTTCAGATTTTAGACCTCTCTGTGTTTTGTAATTATTTTTAATTCACATTTGCATTATTTGCGGTATGACTCAAAATTTAAAAAGCACCAGCACGCTCAGGGCTCTGAACTTGTACCCTAAAACCTAACGAGGAAGATTGAAACACACATGCGAGACGTTCTTTGTTTTCTTTCACGCTGACTTCACTTGACTGTGTCAGGGACGGGATGAAGGATGAGAGCAGGTCTCACTCCTGAGACGGGCTAGAAATTCAGAGACTGAATTCTGGCTCTGGCTTTGACGTTCACATATTTATAACCCCAGGGAAATTATTTAAGCCTTTTCTCTGGTCCATGACACACTTGTCAAATCATGTAGGATTTATGATAAATGTGTGTGATCTGTGATAGATGCTGAAAAGAAACACGGGCTTATCTCTTTAGCAGGCTAGAACTTAATTAGCAAATTAATTTACTACAACAGTGGTTTCCAAACCCTAACGATGAACAGAATCAACTTTTGGACCTTTGAGAAATTCAGATATCCGAGGTCCACCCCAAACCCGCTGCTTCTGATTTCTAAGTAGGTCTCTCACCCTGTGGCCGGCTGGAGGCCCCCTGGAGGCCAGGCTCGGAATCCGCTTCCACGAGGGGCTTTTACCATCCATCTTTTGGTGAAATTATTTCGAAGTTTTGCCACCCTGCGTAATGTATCAGTAAGTAATGAAAGCTCGCCATGTTTGAGTAATTGCAGACAGGCCGCATTTTGAACCCATGCTGTTCACAGCAAGGTTTGGGCTGGCAGTGTGCTCGCGGGCATTTCTGTGAAACCAGGCAAGGGGATTTCACTTAAACCAATTCGTGATTAGTCATTATTTAAAATAAAACTCGAAATGAATGGGAAGAGGAGGATGGACTCCGTGTTTTCTATTGTATACGTGTCTGTTGTATATTTCAGGATCTCAAAAAGGCTGGATGGAGTGAAATTTAGCCAAATTATTACACCGCCCAAAAGGAGAATCTTTAAGGAAGAATCTCAGGTGGAAGTGTGCCTTTGGGGATGGAACATAATAAGCTACTCAGCAAATTTGCCACCTCGTAGACAACTTCTTTCTAGAAAGAAAGGTCACTCCCCCAAAAGCAAAATTTCCCCCCAAAAATATGTGTTCTTAAAGTTTTTTTTCTCAAGAAGTTATGCCCCCCTCCATTTTATCCTTTTGTGTGTTATTTCAAAATAATTCTCTGAGTTAGTGGCTTAAAGGGCACCAGGGATTGAATCTCTTCTAACAAAATAGAACCACGTGTTGTGAAGAATATTTATAATAGGCTAATTTAGTGGGATCAGATCTTTGTCCTTCTAATCCCCCTTCCCACATCAAAGGTTTATCTTGTGGAAACCGCGTCCCTCTAACGAGTACATCAGTGGAGACTAGCACGCCAATCTGCCGGCTTACAGGCAGACAGTTTCTTAGAGTCTTAGGAGTTTTCACTGCAAGGTTTCTTTGGGTTCTGTTTTATGGGTTGCTTCCTGACTGTGCCTAGACTTCACCCTTTCATCCCCTTTCTCACGGCGCCTCCTTGCTTCAGGCCCCACCTGGCTTATAGCAGCAGTTTTCTAATATCGCTCCATTAGCTCCAGCCAGCCTGTACTTAACAGCCAAAGTGATCTAGCACCTTCTGTGCAGGGCTACTCCTTCCTTAAAATCATCTCAAAAACGAACTCCCTGAACTCCACAGCAAAGATGTTCAATAGGTCCTATGTTCCAACACACCCAAGGAAAACCATGTACCCTTGCTAACAACAGTCACCCAGTTTCAGTGAAAATGATCAGAAAGATGTGCCCCAAGGCGGAGAGAGAGGGGTTGGAAAAGCTGCATCTCACTCAGGAATTCAGAACCAGATCCCTCTATTCCATCCCACACCCTTCCCTGTAGCCCCGTCCCCTCAACAAGGGGTAGATATACACTCAACAAGGAATTCCCCGTGAAAGGAGGTCCTTCCACACCTCTGGGCCCCAGTTTGTGAGGGGCATTCTGTCCCGTGGCCCCCAGGTCGTGAGGGGCATTCTGTCCCGTGGCCCCCAGTTTGTGAGGGGCATTCTGTCCCGTGGCCCCCAGTTTGTGAGGGGCATTCTGTCCCGTGGCCCCCAGTGTGTGAGGGGCATTCTGTCCCGTGGCCCATGGGGGCTCCGTGGTCAGCAGCACGCTGCCCTGGCCGGCGCCCGTTCCCAGCCCCCTGCAGCCCTGCACCGGGCTCATGCAGCCACAGCTCGGTCAGATTTCAGGCTCCAGGGCTGAGCCTGCTGGTGGACTGGGGGTTGCAGGAAAACTGACTTGGCTCTGAGGCTGGGACTCTTTCCCTCAGAGACTTCAGGGCAACAGAATAATTCAGGGCAGGGTTGGAAGGCTTCCTTTTGGGTCTGGAAAGGGTGTTGTGGAGCTAACTGAGCGGGGACCGGGAAGAAGGACACACAGACTTTATTTGGAAATTGTGCCTTTTACACCAACTTGCCACTGAAATAAGGGCAAGGAACAGACGGAGGAACCTCAGAGGGAAGTGGGTAGGGGGCCGGAAGAGACAAACCAAAGACCTTACATGCATAACCAATGGACACAGACAACAGTACAGTGAGGGGGGGTTGATGGGGGAGAAGGGGTACATCTCTAATACTTTCAACAATAAAGATATATTTTAAAACATAAAGGATTTAAAAATAAGATAAAATACCAAAAGGGAAAATAAAAATAAGACAAACACAGCCAAAGATAAACAAGATAAAATGTTTATACATAAAATAATATACATATAAGTCTAGATATAAGAGAGAATTCCAAGTCATCTGTACCCTGACTTAAATAGCTCCCTGTGACTGATAACTGCTCTGAGGAACAGAGGCTACCCAGCTGGGCGGGTATTTTCAGGGCGCGGGGTTCATCTGGTGTGGGGCTGCTCTCAATGGCGACACCTAACTGGTCCATCGCCCCCTCCCCCTTCCCGGGACAGCCCGAGGGAGCAGGATGGGCCTGGTCCCCATCGTGGCTGCTGCTGGAAGCCGGGGGAGGGAGTCCTGGGCCTCATAGACCAGACGCAGAGAAACTCAGCTGCTCGGGTGCAGGCTCCTGGCTGGACTGAGTCACGGCTGCCAGTGAGCGCCATGCCCGCCTGCGCTGGATGGAGCCTTCCCTGCCCCCCACCCCGCCTATGGGGCTGCTGGCCGCAGCCTTCAAGGTCACCTTGCCTTTGTGCATGCTTTGTGAGTCAACCTTCTCGTTATAAAGGCCCATTATTTATGATTTTTTAACACGTCTGTACTTAGTTCCACTTTGGGAACTAGAAAATTAATCTTTAATCAGACTGAAAATAAAGGTGCCACGCCGGATGCTGCAGAGGCTCCCTAACAGCTGCTGGAAGGAGATCACAGTTCACACTGAACTGGAGGAACTCGACCAAAAGGTAGAGAAACTGTCTGACTCGTCTGGGATCCGACAACGTTCCTCCAGGCCGAAAGGAGGCCTTGCACGGCCTGTGCTTGTATAATGACTGGCTTGTTCCTCGATTCGGCCCCGACTAATTCCTTTCGAATACACGTTTGTTCTGCTCTTTATGATTCCGTGTGACCTCAGTGGATCCCAGCCCTGCGACCTGAAATGGGGTGTGGGAAGGTGCACCGCAGACAGAGGGAGGACCAGAGTGCGGAGGAGCAGGCCGGGGGTACTTGGGGCTTTCCAGTAGACCTTCCTGTTGGCATCTTCAGGGAAGGAGTTGGAGGGATCTGGAAGAAGCTGGGACTCGAACACTTTCCTCTCCGTGTTCATGTTCCGTACCTCATCGAACTTCCTCCTACCGTTTTTAACATCTACTGGTGCTTTTTACCCAAATCCGTTTTTGCTGTGGTGGGTGTCAAAGGGTGAGCCTCAGACGCCTCCCCAGCATTGGCTGGAAAATGGAAGCTTCCAAGAGAAAGGAAAGGTGATCCAAGGATATTATACACCGTCCACTTGTCATTAAAACAAGAAGACGACAGACATCTGGAAATAGGGTATCTAGGGGTTCTCTGTAAAAACAAAACAAAATAAATAAAACAACTAAGCCCAAAACAAAAACCGGACCACATTCAACTTGTTTGTGCGTTCAGACTCCCGTCCTTTGCGGCTCCTGGGCTGTCTGCTGTTCCGTGAACCCCAGCACCCCCAACCCACGCCTGCAGCGCACAGTGGACGCCGAGGAGCAGAGGCAGGGCTGAAGCCGTGACACAGCCTCGCGGTTTCAGGATCATTAAGAAATCATTACGAGGAGGGATTGCTGGCTTAAATTAGAGTGACACTGATAGACTTATAATTAGTAGAAATGAAAATTGTTAATTAAAACTGTAGTTTATTTCCCCCTCGGGTGATCTTGATTTACCATTTGGCTTTAATAAAAATCAAACCATCTGATAGAATTTGTCAACCTGAAACATACATTGAAAAAGTAGAAGAAAAAAATGTAAAAGCCTCACTTTCTAAAGCTGACCAACTACCTCATCCAGAACTCATGTTTCAATTAGGTTGTGTGTTGATTTTTTAAAAACTTCTTACAACTTTTCCCACAGATGAGTATAGATCACAATGAATTGTGGATGATGTCCACCACGGATACACAGTCTCTTTTTATTTTTTATTTTTTCCTTATTGCTTTCAGAGAGAGAGGAAGGGAGAGGGAGAGAGAGATAGAAACATGGATGAGCAAGAACATCGACTGGCCGCCTCCTGCATGCTTCCCACGGGATTTGGCCCACAACCCGGGCATGTGCCCTGACCAGGAATTGAACCGGCGACCTCTTGGTGCATGGGTCGATGCTCAACCACTGAGCCACACCGGCCGGGCTGCACAGTCTCTTTATAAGGGGAACAACACGGCTGGTGCAGAGAACATGGCTTGGAACCGCAGCAGTTGGCTCCTGCTGTGAGCTGCATACTCATGGCTGTGCCTCCATCGATGTCTCAGTATGGCTCATATCGTTACAACCAAGAGACAACCAGCATAAGAGCACCCTTGTGCATGGGTCATATTCTGAAACAACCAATGATTGACTCGCCATCTTGATGGAGAAGCAAATTAATTGATTCACATAATTGGACATCAGGATTGGAGTCTACTACAGAGGTTGACTTAACCCGATGGTTCCAGCTCCACGTCTCTGTAATTTCTTTGGCTTTCTCCAATGCCGTGTATTTGGTCTTCCAGCTGGAAGCCGTATGACCTCAGCATTTCCCAGGGTTTCAGTAGGCCCTCTCCAGGAGAGTGAAGAACCTTCCTAGTCTCAGCAAACACCTCATCACAACTCATTGAGTCATGCCTATTCCCGAACTAAAGCCTATAATGGGGGATGGGTATTCTTAGACCAGTTGGGTCCATCCCAGTGGATGAAGTCAGCCTTCCCTAAGGAAACATGGTATGAGATGTAGTAAAACCAAAAACTTTTCTCCTAATAATAAAAAGGCTGGTCAGACAATATATTCAATGATAGCCATAAGAAGCTCCATATAAAATGAAAGCATTCTGAGTTCAAATAGACATTGTGTTCTCCAGAATAAGCACATGGCCATCTCTGCACTGGGATTTGGGCTTTCTCAGAAAGGTGACTGGGATGTTGGAGCATCTATGAAACTCATTAAATGATATCCAAGCTTCTTTGGCTCAGTGGACTCTGAAGGCATGGCTTTATCTGATTGCTTTTCAGAAACTCTTGGCACTTACTTAGTTATATAATAAGTGTGATTTGTTTTTGGACTGCCTTTGATATTGCTTCCAAAAGAAATTTTCATTTCTTTTTCCCAAACAACAAAAGCCCATTTCTTAAGAAGAATTTTTCAGTTTATCTACTCTATTGTTATCTGCCTAAGATCTCAGGTTTCTGTGGAGCAAAACCCCCGAAAGTTCCAGAGCTTCTACATTCCCGTCCCAGCGCCCTTTTCGCCCTACTTATAAGGAAATGTAATTGAATTATTTTATCTGGAGTAAACTGCAACTTACTTCATAGAAGTAATGGTTCCTTAATTTTGATAAGCCTCAAATTTTACAGTGGATTTTTACATGTCTTATCTCACTTAATTTTTTCAACAAGCCCATTATATGGGTCACTATTTTGCCATTTTAAGGCCGAGAAACAGGACGCTCAGACGGGTTGAGCCGCTTGCCCCTGATCACTTCGTCTGGACATGCCAGAGCCGGACTAGACCAGGGATCTGTGTTCTGTCCACTTTTCAGGACCTCACCATTGTCCCCCCAACACTTCATCTTCTTCTTCTTTTTTTAATTTTTTTTTATTGATTTTAGAGAGAGAGGAAGGGAGAGGGAGAGAGATAGAAACATCGATGAGAGAGACCATCGATTGACTGCCTCCTGCATGCCCCCCACTGGGGATCGGGCCCACAACCTGGGCATGTGCCCTGGCCAGGAATTGAATTGGTGACCTCCTGGTGCATGGGTCGATGCTCAACCACTGAGCCACACTGGCTGGGCTCAACACTTCATCTTAAGATAAATGACAAAGCCAGAATTCTGAATAAGTTGATCCACGCAGACTCACAGAATGGGAATTCTTTCTAATCTTGAATTAGGCTCAATCAACAACCCATTATCTTCTCCCTAATTCTTTCTGTTTCTTCTTTCCTTTGAATCATGTCATTTTCTCTGGCATTTTCATGACTACTCCTGCTTTTCGTCTCATCTCCACAGCAATGAAAAGGAGTTACTCTGGATCTCATCAAATAGAGCAGTATGCTTAGTTTAGGGAATTTCAGCCTGGGACACACATCTTCTAGTTTGGGAAGCCCTCACAGAAAATTAAATAAGTTCAGAAAAACCTATTTTGACAGAAACCCCTTTCCTTTATCCAACCCTTTCCTCTGAAACTTCTTTTGTAATGGAACTTAACCTACCAAAGATTCTTGCATAAAGGTTTGCTTTGATTGTCTGTTTCCAAAACAAAGGACAGGTGCAGAGATGCAGTAGCTCTTCAGCAATATACATTCATGCAGTCAATTCGTGGTATTATTAACCTTGACAGTTTAGTGTATTTCAAACAGATTATCTGCTCAGCATTACTTGGCATGTTTGCTTCAAGTGCGATTCTTGGGCTCAGCTCAAGCCTTTCAAGATCAAAATATCCAGGGGAGAAGCTGTGGAATCTGCATTTTAGACTCTGACCTGGGTGATTCCCCCATGGAAGTCTGAGCACAGCTATCTAGGAAGCCAGAGTGACCAGGGTACAGAGTGCAGCCCCCGCAGAGTTCTCATCGAGCTTGGAAATGTCTGCTCTGAGATTCAGAACTTCTGAGAAAGGCAATTGAGATGTTAGGCCATCCATTCAACTTATAGCTGGAGGCACCTCAGGGGGATGACAGTTCAAATCCAACAGGCAGATGAGGAAACTGAGGCCCGGGAAGGAGAGGTAATTAAGGAAAATTCCTTTTTGATATTATTCACACTACCAAACAAAACAGCAAATCAACTGTTTCTGCTCGTTTTCAATCTCCGTGGACCCTAGGCCCTCCTCCAGCTCCCCACACTCATAGTATATACTGTATCTTTGCAAGTGTTGAGTCTAGATGCAGATATTTAGTTGACATTATTTTAAATCCTAGAGGTACTTAGCCAAACATTTGTTAACATATTAATTTGACTTAGCAGTTTTCCTTCAAAGTATGAAATCTCTTTTTAAAATCACAAACATTCATGGCACCCTGAACAGGTTATGGGCCCCGGGCACGATGAATGGTGTCCAATGGATTAAAGCATCCTGGCATCCAACATGACCTTGCAGAACAATGAAGGTTTCCTGCAGTGTAACTGGCTGTCAGGTTGCGTCTTACAGACCACTTCTCAAAGTCTGAGTTTCAGAAGGGGCTTAATCAGTTCACCCAAAAGTGATCAGGCAAACGGTCCTGACGAGAGATAAAGTGGTAAGCTGGAAATGTGACGGGATGATCTACAACGAAAAACACAATAATCAAGAATTTCCAATACTCATGTCATCACTGTAGCATATAATCATCTCTGGGAGACAAAGGACTCAAGTAAATCAAATTGGGAAGTCAGCCTATAAGTCATTCCTATGCATCTGAGCCTGAAGTAGATTTGTGTCTTGGGCACTTTTCTTTGCTAGGGAGCATCTGGCTGTTGGACTGGATGTTTGTGTTGCTCATCTAGGGCAGTGCTTTCCAGCAGTCCACTGACATCACTGGGTTGTATGATAAGTGTATATTTAGCTTTATAAAAACCTACCACGTTATTTTCCAAAGTGGCTGTAAAATCTTGCATTAGTCTTCCTTTGGTTGCTTGCATGTTTTTTTTCCTTTATTGATTTTAGAGAGAGAGGAAGGGAGAGGGAGAGAGAGATGGAAACATCGATGAGAGAGAACATTGATTGGCTGCCTCCTGCATGCCCCCCACTGGGGATCGGACCCACAACCTGGGCATGTGCCCTGACCGGGAATCAAACTGACGACCTCTTGGTGCATGGGTTGACGCTCAACCACTGAGCCATACCGGCTGGTCTGGTTGCTTGTACTTTTAATGCTATATCTAAGAAACCATTACCTAGACTAAGGTCATGAGAGCATTATAACTATATTTCATTCGAAGACTTTTATAGTTGTAGTTCTTATATTGAGATCCGAACCATTTTGAGTTCATTTTTGTACATGGTGTAAAGTAGGGAACCTATTTCATTCCTTTGCATTGAATATCAAGTTATTTGTTGAAGACTATTCTTTTCTCTTTGAATTGTCTTGGCATCCTTTCCAGAGATCAGTTGACCTTCAATGTGAAGGTTTATTTTGGACTCCCAATTCTATTCCATTGATGTCTATGTCTACCCTTATACCAGTGTCACCCTGTCTTTATTACTGTAGCTTTGTAATACGTTTTGAAACCAGGAAATGAGAGTTCTCCAATGTTTTAAAAATATATTTTTGCCCTATTCTAGGTTGCCTGAATTTATGTACAAATTATAGGATCACCTTGTTAATTCATTCAAAGATGCCAGCCATAATTTTGGCTGATTGACTCCGTAGATCAATTTGGGAAATATTGCTGTCTTAATAACACTGTCTTCTGAACCAGAACATAGGATGTCTTTCCACTTATTTAGATCTTCTTTAACTTCTTTCACCAATGTTCTATACTCTTTAGTGTATAAGTTGTACACTTCTTTCATTAAGTCTATTCCTAAGTACTTTATTTTTTTTATGCAGTTATAAATGGAACCCTTTTTCTTCATTTCATTTCTACATTGTTCATAGGATATACTGAATTCTAATGTTAAACACTATATTTTTAATTCCTGGAAGTCCTATTTGTATTTTTTTTTCATATTGACCTCATCATTCATGCTTGAATATCTTTTTAACATAAAAATATATGATCCAGAATGATCAGATAGAGAACTTATTCTGTGTATTATTATTTCAATATTAGAAGTCTCCGCAGGTATGTTTTTCTCACTTGCTCTCCTCCACGTCTCTGCCGTGGAGATTTCTTTCCTCCCTTGCTGAGCTCCTTGGAACATGGGTTGTAGAAAGGATGTCAGTTTAGTCTGAAGATGTTCAGAAGGCATGTGGGTTTGCTTCTGCCAGACCCTTGTGGAGACTGCCAAGCACGATCACCTGGAATACATTTTCAGATGCAGTTTCCCCACTCAGGAAGTGTGTACTTCTGTTCCTAAGTACCCAACTGTTAGGAATCTTCTGGGGTTTCTTTTACTCTTCAAAGCCAATTTTGAGATGTTTGCTAACTCTCCCTTCAGGTGGTACTAATTTTCTATATTACCCTATTACTGAATGTATCATCCTTTGTAAATTCCAGCTTTATGTGAAGTTCAACTGTCCAAATCCCCACTGTGCTCAAGCTTCAGGTTTTGTATATGGCTCTTTAAATCCCAAGTTTATGGCTCCCGGGGGTTGGCAAATACCATGGACAAATACTACGACAGCACTTACGTACTGCTCTGTATTTGTACTTTCTTATCATTTTTGCCCTTATTATTTGGACTTTTCAGCCAGCTAGCTCAACCATGCATTATAAAATACTTTAAACTGTGCTGCGATTTTCCTTTCTTCTGAACATTTAGTCGGCAATGTTGACTGCAGTGGAACCTCATTAATGTCTTTTTAATTTCACTCCAATTGAAGTTAGAAGGGGAGGAATTTGATTCTGGTTCTCGCAGCATGACCTTTGCTAAGTCTGAGTCTCTCTCTCTCTCTCTGTGCCTCCATCTGTGAAAAATGAGGAGATTGGACTAAATTATCTTTATGGACCCTTTCAGCTGTAAATGTTCATGACTCTTAGATGCAATAATTCCTAACCGAACAGGAACCTTGATAGTTATTAATCACATTCAGGGAGTTGTTTTATATTGTCAGGGATGAGGTATTTCTACTGAAAAGTATAGCTTTTCTCTGACCTAAGTGGCTCATTTATTTTCTCTCAGATAGTGGGAGTCCTTCTTATTTTGTGGCCTGTATACCTGATTGATGGCTTTGTAATCCCACTTCAAAATGCAGTAAGAGTCACACAAAATATACCAAAGTAAAAGTTTGGTTTCTTCTTCACATAGATTTTAATAGCACCCCCCAAAAAGTAAAATAACAATGTTGTATCCTTGAAAGATATTCCGTAAATACTACTAATGTCTTTTTTGTTTGTTTTTAAGATATAGTTTGGGTTACTTTTAAAAAGTTGTTGGTCATAAAAGTTCTCCTAAAATTTCTGATGACATTCAGAGATAACTATATTTTTAGCAGATTCAACACTTCCAAAGCCCTTCAAAAAACAAACCATAAATTGGCAGCAGGCGTTGAAACGGAAAAAGCCTCTTGAGGCAAGTCCTGTGTTCACTGCTGAGAGCCCGTGAATCACAGAGAACAATATACCCCCAACGTGTGTTTTCCTTCTGAGATTTAAGGTTGCAGGAGCAAATCTGTGGCCTTGAAGTAACGAAATGCACAGAGACAGTACAAAACTACATTATTCAGTGGCCTGCTACAGCATGTGATTTAAATTGTCTTTTGTTCCATTATCCTCTGCTTTTGGGCACTTAAGTTGAGGCAGATGTATGAGTATTTCATAATTAACAAGTGTTCCTCCCTCGCCAAGGAGGTAGCCTAATTTGGGGGGAGGGTGGAAGGCTTTGCTCTCTGTCCCCGCAGCTCCCCTTCCACACCTCTGCTTCCCACAAGCCTGTGGCTCCATCAACTTTAAAAGCAAATTAGAATCTGGCCTCTTTAACTGTTCTCGCTTCACTGAAATCAAGAGCCATTTAATTAGTTGGCTTCTCAGATATGTTAGCACGATAACAGCATCTAATGTAAACAGTATAACGTGATAGTCTAAGAGTACGTGGGGTCAGAAAAAGACTTTGAACCTGAATTATGGTCAATGCCTCAAGGACATCCTGGACCAAGTCTATGACTATCCTACATTTGTAAGATTGTCACCCCGTATCAAACCTTAAGAGACCCACTTTGTCATGATTGGCGTGGCAATGTGTCCCTTGACGAAAGTAAAAGTTTGAAAGTTCTCTTCTCCATGGTGGTTTTGGCAGCACCTGTTTATTCTCAACAAATGTGAAGGGCTCTGGAAGGAAAGTGATTTATCTACTTCTCCTTCCCTGCCTGCAACATGCCCACACCCAGGCACTGGGGACCCCCTGACAGGGCCACACCCCAGCTCACTGAGCTACTCAAGGGCTGGCACAACCTTCAAAATGTGAGAACAAGATGAGAACAGGTAGCTCTGCCGGTCAGAATGTGGATGCGTTCTGTTCCTACACCACGATCGCTTAGTACCGGGGGTGGGGAATGTCTGGCCCTCGGGCCATATGAGGCCCAAGAAATCAATACCAGCTAACAGCACCACCTTTCCAAATTAGCCTGACCAAATACAGCAGGCTAATTTTTAGGTTGATCATTATGCATGGCCCTTGAATGATGTTATAAATATCCAAATGGCCCTTGGCAGAAAAAGGTTCCCCACCCCTGGAGGGGGAAACCCATGGGTATTCCCTAAACTCCATCCCTCTTTGCCCAGATTTAGAAAGCAGGATATAGGTCCTGCTGTGAGTGTCCCAAGATGCTTTAGTGATTCAGAAACCAACAAAAGGAAGTATTTTCAGAGAAGGGAGTAGATCACTGCATGGAATGCTGCAAGAGAACAGAAGAGCCTTGGGATTTGAATCCTGAATGTCATTGGTGACCTTTCCAGGGAGTAGAGAGGAAAGAGGTTTGACTGGGAGGAGCTAAGGAGAGATGAGGAAATAGAGGCTGTGTATAAAGATAATTGGTAATTTTGCTGTAAAGAATAACAGGAAATAGTGATGCACCTAGAGAGGGTCATGGGGGTTCAGGAAGTGTTCTTAAGAAGGGAAGTTTGGCCCTGAGGTTAAGTATCAGCCCAAGGACTAGGAGTTGTGGGTTCGATTCCTCATATCAATGTTTCTCTCTCTTCTTCCCTTCCATTCTATCTAAAAATCAATGGAAAAAGATCCTTGGGTGAGGATTAACAAAACAAAGAAAGAAGAGAAGTTTGTGTGCAGATGAGAATAATCCAGTGGAAATGGAGAAACAGATACAGGAGGGAGAAGGGGGAATTGCAGGAGCAAAGTCATGAAGAAAGTGGAGGAGAGGTGTTACTGGAAAGGGGACCTGACCCTGAGCGGGTCTGCGTAGGGTCACCGGTGGTGTGTGGATTCTTGACTTCGTGCAGGAAAGATTTCACACCAGTCTAGGTGAGTTTGAGAGGATGTTTATTAAATCTGGGAACAGTGAAACAAGGAAGGGCCTAGGACAGCAGAAGCAACAGGGAGAAGACTAGGTGGGGAAATGAGCCTAGGCTGGGCTGCTTTGGCTCACTAAGAAGTCAGAGAACAGGGGGCGTTGGAGACAGGTTCAGGGGTTATTCCCGGACAAGCTGCTGCTGCCCACTGCTCTCTGGTTGCAAGTCTTGTGGGGGTCCCTTAGAGTTTAGCAGGTGTGTGCCTGTGGGGGAAGAAGAGTAAGGGAATGGTGTGGACAAGCTCCTGGGAGGGAGAGCACGCTCTGGGACCTTTGTTGTGAGGGGTTCTAAAGGCTGGACACTTAGGGAAGGTCTTAGGGGAGGATCACAATAGAATGTTCATCAGTTTTATGCTGATGCACCAAAATGAGATTTATTCCCTTGACTTCATCTGTCCTTGGGTGTGGTTGGCAAATGGCACTAACTGGATTCTGCTTTCTGTCTCCCTGAGTAGGGTGATTTAAGCTATTTACCCTCTGTTTGGGAAGGAGAAGTGTAAACCATTTACTCCTAAGTGTCCTTGGTTACAGAAGATAGGATTTTGCCATTTACTAGATGGCTGTAAACTGCTTAGCTGTTTAACTATCTGTCTCATTTTCCCTATTCTGCTTACTAACCTGTCTCAGAGGGACTCCATTGCCCTGGTGAAGGGGTGGGTGGAGTTCTGGGCATGAACACGTCTACTGAAATAGAAGGGCAAGTGGGCAGGATTGTACATTGTATTGTATGGGAAACTGTCAGCTAATTGTGTATTTTCACAGGGAATTAAGGGGAGCAAGGAGGACACACCCTATTTCTATGCATTAGTACTCGAGGCTTATAATAAGAAAAGAGGCTTCAACTTGAAAAGAGTGCAGTGAGACAATACTGAACTGGGAGGATTAAAAATATTAGGTAAGATGATTACTAAAATAGAAAATAATTCCTTTGCTAAATGCAAATGATTGGGGGAAATGAATGAATTTGAGATAAAATTAGAAGATAAAGAAATGCCAGAAAAACCTTGCAAAGAGTATATCTTCCATAATTATTTTAATTAAAGAAAGAGGTAGAAATGCAGAAAGTAAACTAATGGTCAGTCAAAATAAAAAGAAATGTCAAAATAAAGTAAAAACTAAGACATCACAGAAAGAAACAAAGAGAGTAAGAGTGGAGATGATGGCCCCTGTGTGTACTGTCAGTATTTTGGTGGAGCCACTGAGAACATGAAGTTCTATTGGCAAAAGAATGCCCTGAACACTTAAAAAATGATTATAATTATTATTAAAGGCATAAGAAGGAGCTTCAGGTTCGGTGAGACCCTCTATGTGGTTGCTTGTTAAGCAGCCTTAACAAAGCAGCAATCTATTGTGCTACTTCTTTATAGAAGCTTTATGAAATATTTCAGATTTTTTTCATACATCATAAAGATATTTGCTTGGTTTTGGCTACCATACTCGAAATCAATGCTCAGAAAAATAATAAACACATCTTATAAATTTGGACATAACTAGAATTTTTAAATTAACGCTCCTGCTTTGAAGATATAAAAAAATATTCCATTAATGAATGCCTTGTGAGTCTTTAGAAGTACAAGAGAATAAATATCTTATGAAAAATAAAGTAGCAGAGCCTGCTGTTGTAGTAAGTTATCTACCCAATATGGCATCTTGCTTCTTTAATATTTCAGGGGGAAAAAACAGCTATTCTAGAAGATAAAAATGAAAATTAAATTAAATCATTGTCTTATTTGTGAAACCATTTATAAAAGAAATATGGTTTGGAGATCTTTTGGGCTTCTTTCAAAGTTTTCAAAACAGAGTATATCATAAATTAATTATATACAAGGATAAATTACACATTTGTATTCTAAGCATCTTTTTTGTCATTTGCTTGACTAGATTCTAATTATGAGTTTTAAGCTGGACAACCTGCATACGGTAGAACTGCTACATTTCAGATACTAAGAAAAGTATTTCTTAAACATTTGGTTTACACACTTAACTTACCATGAGGCATTTTATACGATCATAATGTATATACCTAATGTAAATATACATAAATTCAGTTCATTGGATTGTGTATTCATACGTCATGCAAGTAGGTCTAGTAGTAAGATAAGCAGTTACTTTTTAAATTTCTAAAATAAGTGTTGTCTGCAAATTTTATTTTTCAATCTTTAAAATTATATACTAGGTTTTGGATTAAATATTCTTTCCTTAAAATGGTGAATAGAAAATATTGACATTCTTTCACACACATGCCTTTGGAATGTTTTTAAAAAATCAGTTTATTTCAGGTGTTTTGGTCATTTTTGATCGAGGTTCAAATAGTGTGTTAACCTAACGCAGTGAAATGAACACATAATTTAGAGCTGTGAGATGTGGCGGTGAGAATCCCTTGTCATTCACTTCGGAGTTATGTGACTATAAGTGACCCACAGCCTCTCTGAGACCTGGTCTCCACATCTTAAATATAAATATAAAATACTTATTTTATAAGATAAATATACTTATTTGAAGGCTTATAGTGAATGAGGAGCACAAAAGATAAAGTTCTCAAAAAGCTCTGTACAGTGACATACTAACACTGTTATTTTAAGCCTGCAATGTTTCCGACTTTGTCTCCGCTCCCTCCTAGTGTCTCTGAGGTTTCCCACATCTATAATTGAATCTGCTGTTTTCACTTTGTTAATATTCTAAGTTTATGCTAAAACGGAAATGCCACCATGCTCGGGAGCCCACACATTAGCACCTATTCTTTCCCGGTTTATCTGCAGGCTCCAGGCACAGTGCTAGGCAGAGGAGCGTGCAGTGGGGCACGGGAACTTCAAACAATGCAGTGACACAGATGATTAGAGGATGTTAGGAAGAGCGAGTAAGAAGGAGCCCGATTTTCATTTTCTAGCAAATTTCTTTGAGGCTGATATCATCATTCTCTTATACGTCTATAAACACAATAGACACTGAGTTACAGAATAAAATAATTCAGAGGAATAGGCCAAGAGAACCAGATAACTTAGATGCCTTTAAAACTCCTAAGATATGTCCTTGAATTCCACTAGGTGTGTGTTTCCAAATCATACACATTACTCCAATTAGTGCATATAATGATGGTGTTTTCTTTACCAATAATTTGCAGAAATTAGGCAAACTCTTTAATATCAACTTGCTAAGTCTAGAAGTGTCTTGGGGGTTTTTCCTCCAAGGATGTCTTTACTGGTCTTTTTAAGAACATCATCTACCACTGTTTATCATTCTGGCAGTCATTCCAAAAATATTCATTAAACACCTACCATGTGCCAAGCAGCATTCTAGGCAATGAGGGTGAGCAGTACACAAACAACTACCACTCCTTCCCCCAAATGTCTGCTCTCATTGAACCTACATTAAACATTATGTTAGATCATAGTACGTTCTAGGAAGACAAATACAATCAGGGAATGGAGCAAGTTGTGTGTGGGAGGGAGAGTTTTTCTTTATTGATTTGCTTGTTTGTTTGTTGCTTTAATTAGAGTGGCCAGAGAAAGCTCATTTGAGAAAAGACATGAATGAGGCAGTGAGGAGCCAGCCCTGTAGATACCACAGGGAAGAGCATTCCAGGTAGAAGGAACAGCAAGTCTGAAGGGTCTGCGAGCAGAGTGTGTGCACCTGTCACACTGGAGGATCAGCAAGGAGACTCATATCCCTGGACTGAAGTAGGAAGTGGGAAGGTTGTTGGAGCTGCAGATGTAGTAGTAGCCTGTAGGGCTCATATAATACCATAAGGCATTGGCTTCTCCTCTGAGAGAAAGAATGAGCAAAAGTGGAGGGCATTGAGCAGAGGAGTAGCATGACCTGGCTTACATCTTAGGATTGCTCTGGCGGCTGTGTGGGAGTAGATAGTAAGGGAACAAGGACGGAAGCAAAGAGATCCGTTAAGAGGCCACTACAGTCAACCTGGCAAGAGATGATGGAAAGATGGTAGTGATTCTGAGATCACTGAAAGTGTTAAACCTATGCCTAAGGTATTATCATCATGGTCATCAGAAGTGGTGAACAGAAAGGATAGTAAACATACAATTCAGAAATTCAACCTTATATATAAGGTTGGAATAAAGAGAAATCTGTAAAAACCAAACAAAAAACATAGTTGCAGAGTCTAGGTGATCTATGTGTCTGGTGAACTTCCAAAGCAGTAAGAAAGACCAAGAAGTTGTTATATCTTTACGAGGCAGGAAGGCAAAGATATCTGTTCTCATCACATATGTTCAACATTGTACTGGATGCCCTACCAAGAATAATAACACCGGTAGAAGAAACAAAAGACAAGGTTTGGGAAAAAAAAAGTAAAACTTTGTTGATTCTGAAGTAACATGATCCTTTATTTTAAAATGTCTGAGAACATACAGAAAAAGCTTACTGGAACTAATGAGTTTAGCAAGGTTATAGGATACAAAGTCAATGTAAAAAAATAAATTGTATTTCTTTAAAATGTCAGTGAATGATTAGAAATTAGAATTTTAAAAGCAACATTTATAATAGCAACACAAATGTAGAATACTTAGGAACAGATTTTTATAAAAATCTGTGAGACCTTCCCATTGAAAACTATAGACATTGATAATGAAGATTAAAGAAAATCTAAATAAATACCCTGCTCATAGATTGTTAAAATGTAAAATTGTCAAAATTGTTAAAATGTCATCTTTCCCCACATGTAATCTATAAATTCAATGCAATCCAGTAGGCTTTATTATTGTTATTATTATTATTTTGTAGAAACTAACAAGCTTATTCTAACATTTAAATGGAATTGCATTGAAATGGAGACAGACTCAGAGAGCAGGCAGACAGCTCTGGCGAGGGGGAGGAGGGGTGAAGGGATTGAGCAAAAAAGAAGAAAGAGAGAACTCATGGACATGGACAATAGTGTGGTGATAACAGGTGAAGAGGGTATAGAGGGGTTAAATGGTGATGGGAAAAAGAAAATAATAAATAAATAAAAGGATTGCAGTGGATCTAGAATACCCACATCAACTCTGAAAAAGAACAATAAAATTGGGAGATTTATACTATCTGACTTCAAGACTTGATTATTAAACAATAGTAATCAAGACAGTTTGAAATTGGTCTGGATATAGACATATAAATCAATTGAACAGAATAGATATCTCAAAAGTAGACCCACACATACATGGTTAGTTGATTTTCAACAAAGATGTCATGGCAATTCAATGGGCAAAGGACAATCTTTTCAGTAAATAGTATTGGAAAAACTGAATATCCATTTGTAAAAATATAAACTTTGTGGAAGATTATTTGACTTTGGGTAGTGGACAAAAATATAAGAAAAAAATTTATAAACTTTGAGCTTTACCTCACTATATACAAAAATTAATTTGAACTGGATCGTAGATCTAAGTGTAAAAACAACCACCACAAAAATTCTAGAAGAAAACACAGGAGAAAGTCTTAGTGATCCTGAATCTTACACAAATCTTAAAAAGATACAGAAAGAATGAACCGTAAAAGAACAAATTGATAAACTGCACAAAATTTAAGAATTTAAGAATTTTTGTTCTTCCAAAAACATTGTGAAAGAAATGAAAAGGTAGGTATTATGGGAATTCAAAATAAGAAGGGCTGTTGTGGCTACTTGGAGAAAACGGGAGGGACTCCCATCCCTAATTTACATCCACGTGTCAAAAACTGATAATGCCACCCCCCACACACCCCAACAGGATTTGAAAAGGTCTCTTGGAGAGTAACTCCAGAGAACAAAGAGAGGAGACTGGCTCAGGTTTGTATTGTGGTAGAGGGATGGGGCCGTGGGCAGGGACTGGTGTGGTTCGAATCCCTCGCTGGATCCAAAGGAGGGACACCTGCTTTTTTCTACCAACTTGCCTGGATGTGGCTCACAGGGCAAGGAGGGGCGGGGCTTAAAGGCTGTGGGCAGTGCAACAGCGTGCACCGACTCAACAGTGGACACCGACTCTTTATTATGGCCCCCAGTCCAGTTTCAGAGGCGCAGGGCCCTCTCAAGTTTTTTATTAAACATGACAGAACTGAAACTATTGTACTTTTAAGAATTTGCAAATCTAAATTTTTTGTGTTAGGGAAGTGCTATTTTCACCATGTCTATTTTCATCGTGCTGTCAAGAAACAGCTGGAATTCAAACTTGACCTTTTGTTTTCAGAGCCTCTGGTAGAGCTAAGAATCACCAAAGGGCCGACCAGCTCTCCCCCACTCGGCTAAGAATACAGCAGCATGTCTGGAAATCCACACTCTTTTACCACTTCGTCTCTCAGGTGCTTAAAGGACTTGTCAAGCTCAAAGGGACAAGCACAACCTTTTATGTCTAAAAAATATCAGGGAGGGTTGGAGATGATGCATCTAAAGACGGATAGAGTGGGTTTTCTTTATTCCTATAGCTCTCGCCTTTTCAAATTCCTCACTGCTAGAAGTCAAATTATTTTTCCTTGCCAACACTCAAGGGCAAAGAGGAAAAAGAATTCTCTGTCAAGTCTTGCCTGTCACCTGTTCTTCCTACCATATCTATGTTGCTGTATCCTATCAGTGACTATCAACCCACATAGTGAACTATAAAATGAAGCTGGCTCTGTCCTGAGGCAAAGGCAGTGGTCATGGCTTTGGGCTTCGCAAAGAAAAACAAATGTACAAGGATCCTGAAGGACCTTGGTCCTCAAGGTGGTCCTCAGTAAATCCTCTTTTGGCTTGTGGAAGAAGGCTGACTTTGGATCATGTTCGCATACCAAGTGGGGCAGTTGTGAGTATGTGAAACACAGAGCGTAGTCTTGTGTTATTATTTATTAATTATTGTGTTATTCTCCATATGAACAACTGTAAACCTACTTTGGCCCCTGCCTGTATTTCTACTTCATTTATGGCAGAGACATTTGTATGAAGCATATAACCCAAGTGTGTGCAGATTGATGGGAGGAAAGTCCATGTTAGACTCTGCTTTGTGGAATCATCCAGCAGAGTATTTTTAGATATTTATCCAGAACACAAAGCCTAAAACATTTCCAATCTGGCCCTTTACAGAAATGTTTGGTGATCCCTGCCTCAGTTGTCCATGTTCACAAAGAGAGAACTATTTACGCCAAAATTTGTTTAAAATTGATAGTTAATATGGCATTATAAATAACATGGATTAATTCAAAAGTAAGTTATCAGTAGTTATTGACTCATAAAATAACAAGGTTATAACCATTGCAAGAAGGTCTAGGACTGGAGTATTCCAGGACAGGACAATGGAATCACATGGTACATAAAAAAGCAAATAAGTTTGGAAGAAAGTGTGTGACCTGTTGTTTAAGTTATTCTTAAGTCCTCATTATTTTCTATGCCTGAGCTATATTTTGATAAAAATAAGCATAACTCCTATATACACAAATAAATTTCAACTTCATCAACTGATATTAAGTGAACTTGGCTTGGTGCTATGTATGCAAAAGCTATAAAAATCTAGTGTGTCTCTCAAGAAGTTTAATAATAATAACAATAGTCAAAGTAATAATAATAATGTTCATCAACATTTATGGAGGTCTTACTGTGTGCCAAACACCATTCTAAGCACTTGACCTGATTTATCTAATTCAATTCTCCCAGCAGCTGTAGCAAGTAGGCTCTGTAAGCATCATCTCATTTTAAAGAGGAAATCCCCTGGCTTCGAGAGGGTCAATAACTTGCCCAAGGCCATGCAACTGTAGAGATTCAGAATCAAGACACTAAACTAGGCAATGTTACTGAAAGGTCAGATACTTAAGCATTTTTTACAACACCTCCCCAAAGATCCAGTCCCCTGTAGTAGGTGGTCTGATGGAGGATCCACAGTAAAATGCTGTGGAACGGGGAGGGTTACTGGAGAGTGGTTCCTAGACAGCAGAGTCTGGAAGGACACGATTTGGTGGTGGCAGTGAAAGATACATTTCAATCATCCCAAGACATTCTCAGCTGCAGGCATGGAAGAACTTTGGCCCTCAGGCTTATCTGTACCTACTCCCTGAACAAATCTTGTTCAAGTTGGAGGATAAATCAGGAGCATAGATGCTTCCATCTCCTCACCCCTTCCGTATTAAGCCCATGTTAGAGATGCCAAGCCAAAGTTTCCACGGCCTCCCACCTCCTCCCCAATTCTCATGTGTACCTTCCACTCGGAATGGGGGGCTACACTCCTAGTACCTTGTTTCAGGTTCCCTCCACCATACGTCTAACTGCTGGGAGCTACTCCATGCTGTGCATCTGCCATGGCTTTACCTGTCCACTCTCCCAGGGATGAAAAGCAGGTTACCTCCAAGGCCCTATCACCACAAATAACATTGTGATGAGCATTCTCAAAGACCTTCGTGAGAACTTTTAGGATATGTACACTGGAGTGGAGTTGCTGAATCTTTGAACCAGTCTGTACCCCGCCCCCCAGCAATGCATGGTGTCTTCTATGTACCATTATAAATGAACCTAATACCAATATATTGTATAGATATTATATTACATTTGGCAAGTTAATGCTTGGCATTTCCAGCTTATTCTTCACATCATCATCAATGTCATCAGTTGCGCCAGTGGGAGGCAACCCATATGATGTTTCACGCCCCCCCCCACCCCCCGTCTACCCCTCCTCCCTTCCAGTTTCTCTAAAAGTCAATGTAAAAAATATTCTCAGGTGAGGATTAACAACAGCAATAAAACAAAGAAACGAATGAACTTTTTTTCTACTTATCTACAGAGAAATTTTTTTCTACTTTTTTATTGAATTTTTAGAGAGAGAGGAAGGGAGAGAAACATCAATGTGAGAGAGATACATTGATTGGCTGCCTCCTGCATGCCCCCTACTGGGGGTTGAGCCTGCAACCCTGGCATGTGCCCTGACTGGGAATTGAACCGTGGGACGACGCTCAATCCACTGAGCCACACCGGCCAGGTCAGAGAATATTTTGAACTTCCTTTTATCTTAACTTGATTGTAGGACACTTGACATATCTCTATATTTCAAGGGAAATTCAGAATGTGATATACTATTACAGGAAAAAATGGAAATTTTTACTAAAAGAAGTCATGTTAAAATATTTTACTTATAGATTACTCTTGGACTGTGTAAGTTCCTTTTTTGTTTTAACCATTAGGTAATTCCCTTGTCTCATGATATCACATAAAAGTTCCTTTGAACACGTTTGAGCTCTGTATTTTAAAGAAAGACACAATCCTATATCTTTCTACCACATACTAACATTGATATGATTTGTGTCCAAGAAATCTACCCTTACCTAGAAATTTCACAAGGAACTAAAGATATATGGACATAAGTTCTGTAACGTTACATAATATATCATTGCAGTCTTATTTATCATCTAGTATTTTCTTCAGAGTTTCCATTTTAATGGACACCTTAAGAATTTTTTTCAAAAACGCTTAAACACTTTCTCCATTAATCTCATAGAATTTCCTGGAAAACATAGTTTTTTTTCTCAAAGATCGTAAGTATAGACCTCTTCAGAAACAGTCTACTTTATAGCTTTTCTATTTTATAAATATTTCATGGTGATTTTTCTAAGTTATATCTGCCTTCCTTCTACCAATCCAAAGCATAATATTTCAGAATTTTCTGGAAAGAAAAAAAATTGCCTTCAGTCATTTTCCATTATTTCTAGGTCTAGAATTAATGCAATAAAATTTAAAGAAGAAACTCTTTCTCTCATGTAGCTTTTGTGCTCATTTATTTTATTTCCTTTGTACCTGGAATTTATGTCTCCCTGTGCTCTCACTGACTTGTAAATCATCCTTTTCCATCTACACCACTGGTTTGGGCCCTGGAAAAAGATTGAGTCCAGTGATTTCCTTTCCTGCAGCATTTTCAAGGTGGTAGGTTCTTTGAAGGTGATTTCAATTAGAATATAAGTTGGGTTACCTGGAAGTCTATCAGGTACAGTCCTGTGCTCATCTCTCTGGTATGAGACTGGAACATTTTCAATGGCACAGTAATTGATGCTCATAATTATAACCCCAAGGAACCACGTTGTCTTAGGAATCAAGAAGGTTTCCAGTATGATTTTAGTAGGTATTTTATTTGTACTAATCCTTTAAAAATGTGTAATCCTATATAAAGATGTTTTTATTAGATTATTTGATTAACTAGATTAATTCTTTCTGTGGTTTATGCTGGGTAATAGAAAGACTGTCAAACTTCTAAGTCTAATTGTCTCCATTTTTCATTTCTTATATGTCAATCCTCTCTTGCATTTTACACTGGCTTCTTTCTAAGTCGAGGTTTCATTAAAGTAAACGCTCAGCCAGCAACCTGCACCCGCACCTGAGCATCTCAATGCTATTTAAGGAGCACGTACAATCCTGATGACGGTCTGATTACATTCATGACCGTAGCCTCCGATGTGACCCCAGCACTCCTGGCATCCCTGATCTATTTCTCTAGTCCATTCACTCTCCCACTCTCTCGGTTGGTTGTTTCTGCACCATCTCATACCTCCTCCTCCCTCCTCCTCTTTCTCAGCAGATGACCTCACCTTTGGTGGCAATCAGAATAGAACTTCCACGTCCTCACGTTACCAAACTTACTCTTCTCCTGTCTTCTTGATTTTATTTTTTTGTTAATCCTCACCCGGGGATATTTTTTCCTTGATTTTTAGATAGAGTGGAAAGGGGGGAGGGAAGGAGCGGGGGGGGGGGGGCGGAGAGAGAGCGAGAAACATCAATGTGAGAGAGACACATGGATTGGTTGCCTCCCACAGGACCCTTACTGGGGCTGGAGATCGAACCTGAGACCCTTCCATCTCCGGGGATGACCGTTCCATCTCCAACTGCTGAACCAAACCAACCAGGGCCCATCTTCTCCATTTTAGAATATGGCAACTTGTTCACTCAGTTGCTTATGGCAAGAATTTAAGAGTCAACCTTGGTTCCTCTCTTCTTCTCAGTCTGGATCCAGGGAGTATTACTAGCACACCACAAATTCTGAATTCTTCTCACCACTTTTGAGAACATAGTGCCCAAGTCCACGGCCTTGCAAGGCCTGCTGAAGTACCTTCCTAGGTGTTCTTACTGCTTCTACTCTTGATCCCTGGCCTCTGCTCCATGGAGCAGCCAGCACAGTCCTGTTAAATTATGAATTCCCCTTTTTATCCTGCTCAGAACCCTTCCGTGGCTTTCTGTCACATTTGGAACAAGCTCCAATGTGCTTATGGCAGTTTGGTCCTGCCTCTCTCCCTAATTCCATTGCTACCATTCTCCCCCTCTCTAGCACACAGGCCTCCGTGCTTCTCCCCAAACATGACACACCAGTGCTGCCTCAGTACCTTCGCATTTGCTGTTCCCGCTTCTCATTCCTCCTCCCAAGTATTTCGTGACAGTTTTGCTTACTCTCTACACTTTTTTTTCCCCTCATATCTTTTATCTTCTCCTAAAATAATAGTTATTTATTTAAGTTCCATGAGGACAGAAACTTATCTCTCTGGGGCACTGCTGTATCTGCATGCTTTGAACAGGGCCTGAAACCTCAGAGGCCCTCAGTAAATATTAAATGACAAAAAGAGTCAATCAGTGACATAGGTATTTCCCAATTTCTCAGTCCTAGTTCCACCCTCCCGTGCACTGGCACTGATCGTGATCTTTGATGCAGAACTGTGTTCACAGTTCTGGTTCGAGCAGCCCTCTGTGGCCTCCCCATCTCTCTAATCTATGCCACCTGGGTCTCATTGCCTGAGGCATAAGTGTTCTGTTTCATTACAATGGGCCATCTTGTGTCCACCTACGGGGTTGCAAGTCAGCCCACAGAACAATGTGGCGTTGGCATCACCTATATATTTATTTAACTTGTTATTATGGAAGTTTGCAAACTATAAAATAGTAAAGAGAATAGTATAATAAACCCAATTTAATATCACTCAGCTTCAATATTTAACTCCTGGCTAGTCTTGTTTCATGCTTTACCACCTCTTACCTTCACAGATTATTGTGAAGCAAATTCCAGGCATTGTATCATTTCATCTGTAAAAGTTTCATCTCTAAAATATAGAATATCCCCATTAAAAAAGGAAAACACTCATAACTACAATACCATTATCACATCTAAAAATTATTGGTAATTTTGGAATATCAAGGTATTTCTAGTCATTATTCATGTTTTTCTCATTTTCTTATAATGGCTTTTAACAATGTTTAATCAGGCTCCAGGAAAGATCTATATTTTACAGTTGGTTGATCTGCCTTTTATGTCTCTCGTTGGAGTTGTCTCTCTCTCCCTCTCCCCGCCCTTCACCATTTTTGTTCAAGAAAGCAGGTTATTTGTTTCTGCAAAATCTTCCTCAGTCTGGATTTTGCGGATTGTATCTCTCACATGTTCATCTGTTGCATTTCCTATAGATTAGTAGTAAGATGTAGAGCTTTGGTCAGATTCAATATCAGGCTCCATATAATTTTTGGCAAAAGTATTTCATAGGTAGAATCTACTTTCTATATTTTTTAAATTGATTTTAGAGAGAAAGGTGCAGGGAGAGAGAGAAAAAAAGCAGCAATATGAGAGAGAAACATTGATTGGCTGCCTCCCACAGGCCCCCTGCTGGGGATCAGCTCACAGCCTGGGCATGTGTCCTGACGGGGACTTGAACAGGTGATCATTTGGAGCATGGGACAGTGCTCAACCCACTGAGCCACACCAGCCAGGGTGGCAGTGTCCACTTTCAACAGCAAGTGATAATGTCTGAATTTCTCTATTTTTTGTGGTGTTGTCACTCACTGATATTAATGACATCAGCAGTTATTACATTCTTAAAAGTTACTGAGGATCCTGCAGAGATTTTATCTATTGATATTTATTATATTAGCTATGAAAACTGAGGCAACTTTATTTGTTCAAAATAACAATAAAAATGTTTACATGTTGACATAAATAACGTATTTTATGGGGAATAACTATATTTTCAAAATAAAAATTCCTAAGAATAGAAGCACTGTTCTACATTTTTACAAATCTCTTTAATGTCTGGTTTAATAGACTATTAGACAGCTAGATCCTTCTTTCTGCTTCTGTATCCACTCTGTTGCTTTAGCTGAAGTATATCAAGAAATCCAATATCACAGATAGGTAGTTGGAGGTGGAAGGATTATTTCAATACCCTTTTAAGATAATTGTAGAGCCCAGCTGGTGTGGCTGAGTGGTTGAGCATTGACCCATGGACCAAGAGGTTGCTGGTTCGATTCCCGATCAGGGCAGATGCCCAGGTTGTGGGCTCAATCCCCAGTAGGTGATGTGCAGAGGGCAGCCAATCATTGTTTCTCTCTCATCAATGTTTCTATTTCTCTCTTCCTCTCTCTCTAAAAAATCAATAAAACATATTTTTTAAAAAGATAATTGAAGATAATCTTATTTGATACTATATCAAAACTTGACATATGGTAGTTTCTTAAAGGCGAGTTGCAGTGTGAAATCTGAAACCATGTCAATGAACTTTTTCTATTCTGCTACATTAAATTCCATTGGCTTATCTTGCTGTTTTAATAGATCTCTTACCTCTGCATGATTTTGTGAAATTATTTGGAAAACATTGAGTCACTGATATATGTAGATCTTTCAAATGTGAACAATTGCATTATTCAACATAAAAAAAAACCCACATTCATTAATAACCAGTTATGTTATTTTTAAAAGCCTATAAGTATTGGGCCCTGGCCAGCATGGCTCAGTGGTTAGAGTCTCAGCCTACAGACCAAAGGGTCTTGGGTTCAATTTCTAGTCAAGGCACATACCTGGGTTGCAGGCTCAATCCCCGGCCCAGGTTGGGGCATGTGCAGGAGGCAACCAATCGATGTGTCTCTCTCACATCTGCATTGATGTTTCTCTGTTCCTCTCCCTGTCCCTTCCTCCCTTCTACTCACTCTAAAAATCAATGGAAAAAATATCCTCGGGTGAGGATTAACAAAACAAAACAAAAAAAAGGATATAAGTATTGGGTAACTGTCAAGCTCATGGTGGCAAGTTCAAATTTTTCAAAATTCAAATTTTTACTTGAAAACTTGAATCTTACTACTGGCAACAGATACTGTCAGTTGTTTATTTGAAGTCTGAGGTTTACTTCATTCATTTTCAAGACAATACCTGCCAAATACCCAAATCAGAATAACCATAATTTTTGTCAGTCATTCCTTAAAGTGAAAATTGTGTTCCATGAAAAGTGGCTAGTTTAGCTGGTAGCTCAGTCACACAGTTGTTGTCAAGAAGAGAACCATCAGAGGTCAGTATTCAGCATAAGTGCTCTACATAGGAGATTTTCTAAAGTACTCAAAGTTCAAGATTTAATACACTTAATAATGTTTACTGCTTTATTGGGACATCCTTAGGTAAAACTGGCTTGCTTTTTTCTTACAGTATGTGATGGTAGAGAATGTAATGACTAGTAGTGGTACAGCTGGTGCCACTGCCTTGACTGGCACTCAAGAACCAGCTGTTTGGCCCCCTATTAACTTTGTTCCAGCAGTTTTGCCTACCATTACTTTTGTACCATCAATGTGAATGTTAATGCCATGAAAAAGGCCAATAACATTTTAGCATTGCCATGATGATAATGTTGAGATAGATATACAGGTACATCCATTACTTTATTAGTTGTTAGTGATATTCTAATTTTTCAGCTGGGATGCTTCTATAAAGAAATTTCTACTCATCAATAATTTTGTTTCCTGCGGTACAAATCATATAGGAAAAGCAGAAAAAGTACTTGAATCATTTCCTTTATGTACCAGTTCTAAAATAATGAAGTGGTTCTCTAACATTCTCTAAAGGTCACCAATTAGGGTTTTATTAAAATATCATAAGAACCTATTTGTCTAAACCCATTTGATCATTTCATTAAGTTATGATCCTTCTTAATAATGCTCAAATTATTGCATCTTTATCTGGTGGGAGCTTGTTCAGGTTGGCTCCTGAGTCCTTTGGGCATGTCTAGAAGTCTTTGATAGATAACTTGCCTCCGGTATGACAAAAATTTCTCGACTAATCTCATTCATTTCCTTATCACATCTAGCATCAGGCATTTCTTTAAGGAACTGTTTGGTGGAAATTATATTAGAGAACACAATTTGGGCACTAGAAGTCTTATTACTTTTGGGTCAATCATTTTTTTCTAAACCTTTCTGTAGACACAGCTAAGAAACTTTTTTGTTTAAGATAAAATACATAATAAATTCTTATTTGACATGTCAAATTAAAATTTAGGATTACAGAGTTTTCTTTTTTATTTCATTGATTTATTTTTGTTACAGATGTTTCTCCTTTTTCCCCCCATTGACACCCTCCTTCCCATCCGCCCCCCCACCTGGTTCCCAGCTTTGTTGTTTATGTCCATTGGTTATGCATACATGTATATAAGTTCTGTGGTTTATCTCCGCCCCCCCTTCTGAGGATTGTCAGTCTGTACCCTACTTCTTTGACTTTGGGTCTATTCTGTTCATTAGTTTGTTTAGTTCATTGTATTTCAGAAATAAGTGCGATCATGTGATATTTGTCTTTCTCTACTTGGCTGGTTTTGCTTAGGATAATACTTTCCAGGTCCCTCCATGTCGTCTCAAAGGATAAGAGATCTTTCTTTCTTACAGCTGCATAGTACTCCATTGTGTATATGTACCACAGCTTTTTTATCCACTCATCTACTGATGGACACTTGGGCTGTTTCCAGATCTTAGCAATTGTAAATAGTGCTGCTATGAACAAAGGGGTAACATATATTCTTTCTGATTGGTGTGTCAGGCTTCTTAGCGTATATTCCTAGAAGTGGGATCACTGGGTCAAATGGCAGTTCAATTTTTAATTTTTTGAGGTAACATCATAGTGTTTTCCATAGCGGCTGCACCAGTCTGCATTCCCACCAGCAGTGTACTAGGGTCCCCTTTTCTCCACACCCTCGCCAGCACTTGTTGTTTGATGATTTGTTGATGGCAGCCATTCTGACAGGTGTGAGGTGATACCTCATTGTTGTTTTAATTTGCATCTCTCTGATGATTAGTGACTAGTGACGTTGAGCATTTTTTCATATGTCTCTTGGCCATCAGAGTTTTCTTTTTAAACCTTATTGATTTTACAACTCTACCTCCTTGCAATTGTGCCAAAAATCTTAGATCTCAATGAAACCAACTCCTTTGATTTATACCACATTATACATACAACAATCTCTGCATAATAATTCAAATACTACCAACAACAGTCTCATTACTGAAAACGGTTTACTATTTGTTGCTGTGGTTGTGTATATCTATTCATACCTCTCTCTCCTTAAGTAAAGAGGAACACACTATAAGTACTTTCCTCCACGTTGCTTTTTTTGGTCAAGTAGTGATATATCCTACAGCAAGTCATTTGTCTTTTTCCTTTGCTAATGGTCATTAATTTTTTTTTTTTTTATCCTCACCCGAGGACATTTTTCCATTCATCTTCAGACAGATTAGGAGGGAGGGAGAGAGAGAGAGAGACAGAGAGAGAGAAAGAGAGAAACATTGATGCGAGAGAGACACATTGACTGGTTGCCTCCCACGGAACCCCGACCAGGGCCGGGGGTGAAAGGCAACCAAAGTACGTGCCCTTGGCAGAATTGAACCCGGGACTCATTGGTTCTCGGGCCGTCACTCCAACTGCTGAGCCAAACCAGCCAGGGCTGGTCATTCATTTTTTAATTTTTATTTTGTTTGCCATGTAAAGGTTTTTTATATTTATGTAATCAAAGGTATCAATCTTTTTTCCCGTTGCTTCTGGAAATTGAATTAAAATTAAGAAAGTCTTCCTCACTCAAAGATTTACAGAAGAATATACCTATGTTTTCTTTTGATAAATATATTGTTTCATCTTGATCTTTGAATATCTGATCCATTTGGAATTTATCCTTGTATACAGGATGAGGAATGTATCATTTACATTTATTCTGGGCAGGTCCTGAAGACCTCCTTTCCTTGCCCTACCAGGAGTCCTCTGAGGTCAGAACATGCTGGCTGGGAGCATCGTCCTTCGACCATGGCCATGGTCCAAGCTGTGGGAGTCTGGGCTCACTCAGACAGGCAGCTGAACAACCCCAATAAAGAGTCTAAAATTTGTCTTTGGTGAAACTGATAAGCTGAAATGTTTTAAAGATTTATTCAAAACATTTCCTATTCGAGTCTTTTAACCACACTTCTTGAAACGGGACTTTGTTGGTCTAAGGATCTGATGCTCCACTCAGGCCTTGTGTTGACATCCATAAGAAGGTCTGAGATTTCATACATATATCAAAAGTGACCTCAAAGGTCAGAGATGGTTGCAAAACTGTGATGCACTCCACCTGCCTCTCTCCAAAGCTGGAAAAGCTTGGGCTTTCATAAGAGCTCTAATGACATTCAGGTTTCTTATCAGTTAAGGGTTCAAGAGTTATAGAGTAAATATTTCAATAGCAAATTTAAACCAAATAAGAAGAAATGAAAACTTTTAATAAACACATAAAATTACCTTAACTCAAACGAAACAACCTTCAGCCTCTTGGTCGTCAACAGCCAAATAGATCTCAGGAATAATTTGTCCTAACACCTGAATGGAAATAAACTGTCAGATGGGAACAACTGAGATTTATTATTTAATTTGGACACTTGGTCATAAATTGAGTGATTTCATGGTTGTGATTATGCAAATAACTTGCACTTGTCTGGAATAGCTTTTGTCAATATCACTTTACGTATATGAAGTTATATAACCCGACGTTTAGGTACTAAATTAACTTTGCTGATTTAGATATATTTTTAAAGTCACTTCTAAGAGCTGCTTATTATTATTTAACAAAATACTCCACTATCATCTCTACTTTAGGAAACACTGCACTAATCCTCACCTCCACTTTGTGAGTACATTTTAAAATATAGAATGTTTGGGGGTTACCAGCGATAAGAGGATAAGAATTTTTGTTTAAATGCATCTCATTTTTTTTTTTCTATCACTATTAGGCTCTTGCTTGGCTCTCTTTTTCTCTTTGAAGCTTTTGTTTTAAATCCTCACCTGAGGATATGTTTTTATTGATTTTTAGAGAGATAGAAAAACATTAATCGGTTACCTCTCATACACGCCCCTGGGGATTGAACCCACAACCTAGGTATGTGCCCCGCCCAGGAATCAAACCTTTTGGTGTATTGCAGGAAGCTCCAAGCAGCTGAACCACCAGGCCAGGGTTTGGTTCTCTTCCTTTCAGCGACCTTCAGGTCTCTGATTTTTTGAACATTTTTTTTTCTTTTCTTCCTTAAAGAACTGGCCTGCTATAATTGCAATGAATAATCTGTTGGCATCCTGCTGCTACTCCCTGCTGTTCCTTTTCGATCCTTCTTTCATATACATGTTGTCACACAGAAGTATAATGTATACAGCTCAAACATATTAACAGGCGCCCCCACCAACCTGCCCCCCATTACATTGCCACCCCACCCTACCGCCCAGCCACCTGAGAACAGATTGCCGGTTCTGTCACTCAAGCCCATTATTCTCACTTCTCTCTGTGGCACTTGTTCCAATCTGAGGCTCTTTCAGCTCAAGGTTTAAAAGAAGCGAGTCACATTCTGCATTGTAAGATTAATATTATATATCTTTGACTTTTACAAAGCTAGGCACTCTGGAGAGTGATGTTTAATAGATGTTAATGGAATTTAATTTTTATACACCCTACGTGTGAACATTTATCTTCGAAATAAAATGGTGTGAAACCTTATGCGGCACCAAGAAAATTTCAAAACAAATTATTTTTCACTCTATATCCTTAAATCAAGTTACAGAGTCTGAGCAAAGTAGAAAAGCTGTTTTTGTTGTTGTTGTTGTATTTTGATATTTAGAATTTAAAACCTGAATATAATTATCATTAATTTATTACTCTGAAAGTATCAAGAGGCATTTTGCCAGAGTTATTACCATTACAAAATAGTTCTAAAATGGTGCCTGAAAATATCTTTCTCCACAACCCATTTTCCCATTAATTTTCATTAGGCAAGAAGTCCTCTCTTGGGAGGAAAAAAATCTGGCCCCAAACATATTAAATAACAATTAGCAGAATAAATGTTTCGAAAATTTTTATAAAAAGAAACAACTCTAATAAAGAAATACCACTCAACAGTCTTTGTGATAGTATAGGTACTTGACAATGTCTGTTGAGTAAATTCATTTGTGTTTTAAGGCTGTGCCTAGGAGTATAATAGCAACTTGTTTTTTATTTATTTATTTTTTCATTTTCAGGTGTTTTTTTTTTTTTTTTAATTGATTTTATACAGAGAGAGAAAGGGAAAGGAGAGAGAAACATCAGTCAAAGAGAAACTTGAATCTGCTGCCCCAGGCACGCCCCCTACTGGAGATACAGCCTGGGCATGTGCCCCCACCTGGAATCCAAAGGGAGACCTTCCCCCACATGGGGCACCTTCCCCCACCCACGTGGGACAACGCTCAACCAACTGAGCCGCACTGGCCGGGACACCACTTGTTTTTTAAAGTACACTTTGTCAGGCTGTAAATTATAGTCTAATTATAAATTTTGCCTAATGTTATGGTTCACAGAATTTGGATAATTAAAGATGGAAGAAAATACCACCTTTGTCATCTTCCTCATACATGAACTAACATAAAACAATCAGTTTATTCTCTATGTATTTAAAGTGCTGAGCTTTCTCCAGTTCCAATTAATGAAGAAAAACTCTTTTTGCTTCAGTGCCTGGTACTGAAGTGCCTACTTAATAAACATTTGATGAGTAAATGAGTGATTCTGACAGTAGCCGGGCACTGGCAGCAGGAATGAGGTAATGCAGCACGCTGTGAAGAGCATGTGAGCAAGCGGATGGGGTTCTTGTCCCAGTTCTGTCATGAGCTAGCTGTGTGACCTTTAGGTAAACACCTGCACCTTCCTGAGCCTCGACTTCCTCCATGTAAGGCGGGTGCTTGAGATGATCTCAAGTGGCCTTCCAGCTCTAACACTAGTTCTGAAATTTAAAATTAGCCAAGAGTCCTTGCCAGTTTTACTTTGGGCTTTAGCCATGGGCAGAGACACATTTAGGCTATAAAACTTCTACATTCTCAAATGATTGCATGTAGTAGCCCCTAGCACTAAATCTATGAAAACGTTCAATATGCGAAGGCAAGCCGTAGAGAGAGAGAAGCCTGAGGGTTTGAACAAGGGCAGGAGACAGAAGCAGAGGGCCGTCGGGAACAATTTCCAGGGTTCACACCAGTGAAGTCTCCTGATAGCAGGCTTTCTCTGGATGTTGCAGTGACTAAGTTTTATTTATGACTGATTACCAACTGATGAATTTATAAAAGGCTTCCAAAGAGAGCACCAGGATGCTTTATTTCCTAATTGGATAGTGACACTGCACATAAATAAAGGAGAATCAGTGCTGCCTGTTGGGGAGACACTTGGACATGGCAGGTTAGTTCTCCTCTCTGTCTTGATTTACTGTGTGACCTTGGGCAAGTCATTCATCTTTCCCCAAACCAGTTCCCCTAATTATAAAATGGAAATAAAAATACTTGCTGTCTTCGCTGAGGATTAATGAGACAGGGTGAATGTTTAAGCTCCCAAAGGGGAAAAGCCTGTATGTAAGCAAGCTAAGACCTGTGAAGTAGCACTATTGGACATTTCGTACAATTTGGGAAAGAATACAACACAATAATAAAACCTGGAGCTTTAAGTTTCCTATTCTAAAAAAAAAAAAAAAAACGGAGTCCCTTCTTACAACCAGCCCAGCCCCATTTCTCTGGCACGTGCACAGCACACACTGGAGCCGGGGGTGGGGGGAGTTAGTAGCTGCAACACAGGCACTGCATTTATTCCTCCAGAGTTCCAACCCTGGCTCCACCGTAAACAGTGACATCATGGGGGCAAATTCACGTTTTGGTGCCTCAATTTCTTCTTCTGTATGATTCTGGATAATAATACTACATGCCCTATATATGGAGAGAGAGAGAGATATGTATAGACATCTAACATATAGTAAATTCCAAATAAATATCTGCTATAACTTCTGTTTTCAGCAGCACGATTCAAGCTGCTGGTATATTTTACTCCTAAAAACGAAAGGTCCTTATGAGAGAGCCATGGGCGTATAAGGGTAAATGAGATGTAAACATCCACATTGGAAAAGGTGGGGAGGGCTTATTGATGACAGCCATTCTGACAGGCGTGAGGTCGGAGTCTGTGTCTTCTGAAGTTCGTTCCTAGGATTCTTATACAAGCATGCTGTTTATCTACAAGCTACATATTAGAATCAGCATTATTAGAATAGTGGGGTGGGTTATGATTCCCCACTGTTACATATTGGCCATCTGTATGTCCTCTTTGGAGAAGTGTATATTTGTCCATTTTTTAAAAATATTTTTTTCTTTATTGATTTTAGAGAGAGAGGAAGGGAGAGGGAGAGAGAGATAGAAACATCAATGAGAGAGAACATCAATTGGCTGCTTCCTGCATGCCCCCCACTGGGGATTTGGCCCACAATCTGGGCATGTGCCCTGAGCAGGAACTGAACTGGTGACCACTTGGTGCATGGGTCGATGCTCAACCACTGAGCTACACCGGCTGGGCCTATTTGTCCATTTTTAAATTGGGTTGTCTTCTTGGTGTTGCCTAGTATAAATTCTTTGTATATTTTGGAAATTAACCTCTTATCAGATGTATCATTGGCAAATATGTTCTCCCATTCAGTGGGTTCCCTTTTCATTTTATTGATGGTTTCTTTTGCTGTGCAAGAACATTTTAGTTTTATGTAGTTCTATTATATGTGGAATCTAAGGAACAAAATAAACTGAGGAACAAAACAGAAACAGAGGCATGGATACATGGAAAAGGTTGACAGCTGTCAGAAGGGGGGAGGGTTGGGAGTCAGTGTCAGTGTCCTGATAGCCAGAGGGAAAGCGGGGTAGAGTAGGTGGAGGTGAGCAAAGGAGGGGAAGATACAATGGGGACGGAAAGACGTTGCTTGGGGTATGGGCACACGATACAGTGGGCAGATGATGTTCTGTTGAGTTGTGCACTTGCACCAATGTCACCCCAATAAATTCAATTAAAAAAAAAAAGAAAGAAAGGGAAGGGGACCAATGTTATGCATTGAAGCTCACATCCTTGGACTGAGTGAAGAGTTTGGGGGTTCTCGGACAACGCCTTTTAAAATTCGCCCGCATGAACGCGAGGGGGCACTGTGAGTCTGCTTTGGCCGAGAAGAGTCGGAGAGCTGAGCTGGGCGGAGAGGTCTGGGTGATCCCAGCCTCTGAGCGCGTGAGAAACAATCTACCAGGGCCGGAGACCCTTGCTCGGTTCCGAAGGGGTGGCCTGGGTGACTAGGGGAGGGAAGAGAGGGGAGTCTACAGTAGCCTCACAGCTTTTTGCCCTCGTCCTCGCCCTCCCTCCAACCAGGTTCCTTCTGCTAGCTGTTCTTAATTTGGCTTGGGAGCCCAGGCAGCCCCCACCGCCACCCCCACCCCGCCCACTCCATGCCACTGGAACTGTAGGGAATATTTTTGGTGCACCTGTGTCTGGTGTTGTCCTGGGCAAAAGGACCAAAGCTGTTCTGATCTTTAAGGGGTCTGTGCCCCCAAGGGGTTAAGCTCTTCTGATTTAGGGAAAGAGGGGGCCTTCCCTCGCTAAGAGCCAAATGCGCAGTCTGGAAAAGACTCTGAAAACATCATTTGTCCACCTCCAAGGTCGGGGCTAGCTAGCGACTGGCATGTCTCACGTGGACGACTTCAGGAAAAGTCCAGTTCAGGTCCTGAAATGGCTCAGGTGCGAAGTTGAATGGCCCTTCTGCGAAAAGGAACGAGGCAGTGAACCTGCCCAACCCAGTACCTCGGCCAAAATTCTCTGAGTCCTCAGACGAGGTCAGATGCTTGGGGAAATTTATGAGAGGTACTGGGTCTGTTCCACCTGCCGCTCCTGTCCCCACCCCAGGCGCTTGCTCAGGCTTTGGGCATGATGATTTTGTTATTCCCTAGAGAGAAAGTGCCGCGGGCGGAGATGTCCGAGCGTCCCCTGTAACGCGAGCAGGGTGGTGGGGTATCCACGTCTGCGCACCCCAGGGGCAGGAGGAGAGAAATTTATGCCCCGGGCTCCAGGACTGAACGCCTCGAAGTGTCCCTGGGGACAGAGTCAGCTGGGCGCTTGGGCAGAATGCAGGGTGGAGGGACCAGAGATAAAGCACTGCGGAGACGAGGGTAAGAGGACCCGGCAGAAAGTGTGGCGGGGGGTGGGGGTGGGGGCGTGCGGAATGCCAACCGAGGGGACAGTACAATCCCTCCCAAACTTTCGCAGACCCGGGGGCCTAGGAGGGGAGAGCCAGGCCGAAGCACCGGCCACTCTCGCCAACCAGCGCGCCCAGCTGCATAGAGGAGGGGCCTCACGCAGCGCCGGCTGGACGCGGGCGGTCCCCGCGTCGCCCCCACTCGCGGGGCCAAAGCGCTGCCGCTCCGGGCACTGAGCGGCCGTCCACGGAAGCAGCCAGACCTCCGGGCTCCGGCCTGCGTGCAGGCTCCGGGGAAGGGGGATCCACGGCGGATTGGGAAAGGAGACGGGAACTTGACCTCACAGCCTCGCCCAGCCAGGTGGGGTGGGCAGGACGTGCCCTTGGGCAGCCCGCGAGGGCGCAGGCTGGAGTCAGGGAGGCTCGGGAAGAAGTGAGCGCAGAGATTTCCACGGGCTACAGAAATCGGATTTAAAAGAAATATGAAAAGCAATCCAAGCAGCCGCCGGAGCCTGGCAGTTTAGAAGACACCCCCTCCCCACCAGGAGGACGACAGTGACAGGCACTCGCGAAGACGAGGCGCTCCTGGGCGGCCGCGGGTCTGCGCGGAGCCTCCTCCCCAGCGTGGGGCGTGCGTTCAGACGCCACCCGCGGCCAGAAACGAGATGCGCCGCGCAGCCCCGGGACGGCCGGCGCTGGGGAAACTCCGGGGCGGCACCGCGTGCCGCTGACCCGCGCGGGTCCGAGGGGTGTGCCGCGGCCCCGCCCGCCCCCGCCCACTCCCGCGTCCACAGCGTCCGCCGCGCGCCCCTCCCCGCGGCGGTGGCGGCAGCGGCGCTTCCAGGGGCGGCGCGGAGCGAGCCCAGCCTCCAGAGCCCGGGAGCGGCAGGCTGCTGGGGGAATTCACTTTGCCGCCCTCCGTCCGCAGGGTTCCTCTGATGGCTCTCCGTCTCTGGCCCCAGCCTTTCTTTTAAAAGGAAAACTTTCCTGCCATTTCTCTTCCCCTTAGAGGAGAGGATTAAAAGTTCCGAGAACTGGTGCCGCCCGTGCCTCTCGGGCGCTGGGACGCGTCTGCCGGCGGGGCTCGAGTCGCACCATGTGCAGCAACATAGTTTACGAGTGGCTCAAGGCGCTGCAGCTCCCGCAGTACGCGGAGTCCTTCGTGGATAACGGCTACGACGACCTGGAGGTGTGCAAGCAGATCGGGGACCCGGACCTGGACGCCATCGGGGTGCTGGCGCCCGCGCACCGCCGCCGCATCCTGGAGGCCGTGCGCCGGCTGCGGGAGCAGGACGCCGCCGCCGCCGGCCTCTACTTCACGCTGGAGCCGCAGCCGCCGCCCGCGCCGCCCGGGCCGCCCGCCGTCGCCCTCCCCGCCGGCCGCCGGGGGGAGCCGTGCGGAGGCCCGGCCCAGGGCACCCGCGGGGACCCCCGCAGCCAGACGACCGTCCCCCGCGGCAGGGAGCTGGTGAGCTACCCCAAGCTGAAGCTGAAGATCATGATCCGGGATAAGCTGGTCCGCGACAGCATCCACCTGAGCAAGCCCCCGTACTCCCGCAAGGTAAGGAGGCGCCGCCCGGGGGCGCTGGGCGCTCGGGGGGCGGGAGGGGACGGCCCAGCCGCTGCAGCCAAGACTTGGTGGCCCCTTTCAGGTGACTATGGGAAGGCAGGAATGCTTTGTTATTTGGGGTTCTCTTCTGTGTTCTTTCTGTACTCGATCTTTATTCCTTCCTTCCTGGTGTCACTAGTGGTTGGTAAGACAAGATCTTGGACCCAGGAGCTCACCTGTCAGGAACTGGGCTTACGGTGCTTCTCCGGGAGCACAGGGCAGTTTCTGATACCCTCTTTCGTAGAGTTTGGGTCTGAAGGGTACCAGAAGAATGGCTAATGTCTGCGTTGTTTCCAACCTTCCCCGTTTCCCCTTACCTTTATGAGAAACGCTCAAGGCAAATTGGCGAAGAGTGGTAAACCACGCTCTGCTGTTCTCAACCCCACACAGTCAAATCCCAGCGCTGCTGCACATGTGGAAAGCCAATGTCCAGTGACCTGGACATTCCGGTGGAAAAGTTACCAGAACACATGTCAGACCACTTGGGATACGTTTCTTCAGCTTAAGTGTAGGGAGGTAATAGGTGCTGCAGAGGCTGGTAATGGGGCCACTGAGGTGTGCTGCCAAGGTCTGTGCTGAGTCACCGGTTCGGTGTAGTATTCATCCCGAGGAAATGAAGTAGGTACAACTGCGACTTGTAGAAAGTCCGAGTGGCCTTGCATTGGCGAGAGGAGGACACAGCACAGGGAAGTGAGATTTTCAGGACCCAGTGAGGAAAATTCCCTGGCAGGGAGCCTCAGGGAAGGAGCCAGAAGTATTGGCAGCTGCTCTGTGAGGAAGGCTGAAATGTGAACTTGAGCGTTGAATAGTTAAGGAACAGAAAGTCTTATCTCACACACCAGTAGAATCTGTTCGGTGTAGGTTCCTCCAGCCCTCCGGGGAGGTAGAGGGTCCTGACTTGAAAGGGAGGAGAGAAACAGCACAGGTGACCTTCCAGCCTGCCGGGCGTCACCCAGGATACAGGTGCCTCAGCTGGGAAATCAAGGTATAGAGAAGCCGTGGGGGAAATGACGCTGACGTTGCTGCTGCTGGAGGGGTCTTAAACAGCACCCTGCAAGGGAACTGTGGCAATCCAAACGTGTGCTCGTCTCGGACACACACGCTGCTTTGTGGTCTTGAGTAAAGGTTATACTGTCTGGAAGTTCACGCAAAAACTTTGTAAGCAGTAGATAACAGTGCCTAGGGTGGACGCGAAGAAAGACTTTCATATTATCTGTGTTATTTTGCAAGACAGTTAGGCAGTTCAGACAATTTGCTTGTGTACAAGTGTGTTTTATAAAAACTATATAAAGAGGACAGGTTTGGAGAACATTTTGCCTCAAATTAAACACATGTTCCAGTTACCCACTCTGACTGTGTTACTGATGTGTGTCCAAAACAGGGGGATGGAGAGGACAGCGTAATGTTCGCAGACTGTTAGAGTCAGAGTCACATCTATACATGGATAGAGGGACTTGACCATCAGTGTCACAAGGGTTCAAGGTCACACTTTTGTGACTTATGTTCCAGGAAGTGAGGTGGGCTTAGATTGAGAGAATGTGAGTGCCTGAACACATGGATGTTCAAGTCCTGGCGAGAAAGGGAGGAAGAGAACAGGGGTGTCATCAGGGCTTGCTTATTTTTCAGGAAAAGAGCTGTGTAATGGGGCTGAGAAGGCAGAGGAGGTGGGGCGGGGCTGGAGGTGACAGTCCTGTACCTGAAGTAACACATTTGGGTTCTAATACTTAAAAAGACAAGCCTAGATATCAAACTTAGAAATTGAAAAAGATTCCCCAGTAGAAGATTGATTCCAGGAAATGTTTGGGCACAGGCTGTGGACTGTGGAATCCTGCCTAGATCAGTTTGAGATGTGGCCATGCATTGGAGTGAGTGCGATTTCCAGAAGAAAATTTCACCTTGCATTGTGGTGCCGTTTATCTTCCATGTCAATGATTGTTTCAGTCAACTTCTGTATAAATCCCATAACGATAATGTTTGATAATAAAGATAGACCCCCTTTCACTTTCTGTACATATTTAATGGGGACCAAAAAAGTGGAGCTGACAAATTTTATTGTAAAAAAAAAAAAATTCTGTTACTGCATGTGTACATATTTGTTACAAGGAAAACACTGACATTAAAACTAAAATATGATTGATGTACCCCACACTAAGCGCACGCGTGTGTAGCGCCAGATCATGCTGGTCATTCCAAATTTGCTTATATGTGCGCTGTCTCTGAAGTTTTGCATTTAAAATTATTTCAGAATTTGTTTCCTGTTGCAGCTTATGTCTTTGCAAGCAGTGCTAGGACCTTTTCTTTAAAATGCAATGTTATAATTTCTCCAGACTCCTTGGCTCTGTCATGATCAGAATGTGTAGCGTTCGTGATGCGCACTTGGGATTCTGCTTGCTAGAGCGGGCCACACCTCGCCTATATTTCCTTTATGAGCAGTTGCACCGTTGATTCCTGTGATTTTTTTTTTTTTTTACTTTGATGAGAATATTAGATGGCTTGAAAGTGAATTATATGAAGGGTGATCAAGGCAGAATAATGAATCTTGAGAGATTTCCCCAAGAATCACCTGGAAGGACTAGGATTTAGAACTTGCTACGGTAACATTTAATGTTTCTGGGTGCTATGCTACAGTGGTATGTTCATTAAATCTTATCATCAATTGCTATTCCTTCCTCTGGGGTAAGTTAAAATGTAAGTTAAAAGTAAGATTCTCTTTGCTTTACAAAAGAAGCCTGTAGCTTTGGAAAACCAGGAGCTTGGAAAGAGCACCTGGACGCCAGTCCCCCTCCTGCCTTGTATTTGGCTTCTCTGATTGCTGTGATTTCTTCCTTCGTGAGATGAGGATCAAGTGTTTTCACAGGGGAGGGGTGAGATAAAGCTTTCCCTATAACATCGAATTACTTTACCCAGCTCCTCTCTGCCAACGCCTTCTGCCAGGCGCCAGGCTGCTGTGGTTGGCGGGATGCAGAAGCCTTGCCCTCAAGGAACTTGGGGTCTCGCAGGAAAGACATAAAGTGATGAGCAATAAAGATACGTGTGAGGATTGCTTTGATGGGGAGCACGTGCTACCACAGACAGGTGCATCCGGCCTCGTTTGCAGGAAGGTGGGGTCAAGGGAACGCTTTCCAGAACTGGTATTTAATCTGAGAACTGAAGGTTGTTGGGTTTAGCCTGAAGAAGAGGAGGGTCCTAGGGGACGGTGTTCTAGGCAGAGGGAACAGTGTGTGCAAAGGCCAGAAAGGGGGGGAAGTTTGGCATGCAACAGGAATGTAAAGAAAATTAGCCTGGTTGGAGCACAGAATGCTGGGAGGAAGTGGCAAGAGGTGGAGAGACAGACGGTGGCTGGTACTGATGGCCGTAAGTCATATTTAGGAGTTTGGAGTATATCTCAGGAGGGGAGCTATTGGTGGATCCTGGCCAGAGGCAGGGTAAAGAATTAGGAATCCCCCGCAGTGTCAGCAGAAATTTGAGGGTGGCCTGGACTACATAGTGACAGTGGGAGAAGAACAATGGAGGTAATTGAGTGGCAGAATGGACAGAACTTGATGACAGGGGTCAGAGGGGAGAGAGGTGGGGATGACATGCAGATTTGTGGTTTAGGATTGCATTGCCATTCCCTGAAGTCGGGGAGCAGGAGAAGAGCAAGTTTGGGAAGAAAGATGTTGCTTTCAGTTTTAAATATATTGTGTGCCTGGGGAGTATAGGAGTATAGTTGTCTAGTTGGCAGTTGAAAATTTGGCAGTGGAGCAGAGGAGAGATTCTAGGGCAGAAGATCTAGATTTGGGAGTCAGCACATTGTAGCCATGAATAGGAATGAGCTGTTGAGGGAGAAGAGAGACGGGACCAGGACAGGACACTGGGGAACTCCAGGATTTAGGAGATGAGCAGAGGAAGAAGAACCAAGGGAGGAGAAAAGGGTGAGCAGAGAGGTAGGGTGGAGGTAGGTAGCAAATGGTGTTTTGCAAGCCATGTAGAGAGGCTGCAAGGAGGAGGGGCTGGTCAGGAGGGCGCCTAGTGGTCAGGTAGGACAAGAGCTGAAGTGCATCCATAGGAAGTAGCAACCGTGCTACTGGGGGCCTCTGAACTAGCTGGTTTAGGTGATGGAACAGTGAGAGCAAGCAGGAACAGGGAACACAGACAACCTTTTTTTGGTGCCTCTAAGACATTTTTTTTTCACAGCAAATTGAGAGGAAGGTACAGAGACTTTCTATATACCCCCTGCCCCCACACATACATAGTCTCCCCCATTATCAGCATCCCCCATCAGAGTGGTACATTTATAACAATGGATCAGCCTGAACACGGAAAAGTCGGTGTTCATGCTGCCTGTCACTACCAGAACCAATAAGTAGAGACAAGAATCGAATCTTTATGGGCACTTTATTCAGGTGGCCAGTGATCAGAGAAGGCAGTGGGTTATGTACCTTACAAAGACCATCTTACATCTCATCTCAAGCCGATCCCCTTTGTAAGGAGAAGAAAAGTATAGGTAAAGGGTTTGGAATTCAGGAGAAAGTAGTTAAGGGGTTTGGAATTTAGACAAAACAGTCAATCAGATAAAAGCTGCAGTTCAGTGATTTTCCGAGCATCCCTTCATCTGCTGACTGGTGATTCTTTATCTGCGTCCTGGGTGGAGCACATTCTCTCCCTGGAGCACAGAGGCTCAGATACCTTCTTGGTGGCTTGCAGTCCTCCTCGGGGCACAAAGAGCGAATTGCTGGTGGGTCTCCTGAAGTCAGGGCAGTTCCAGCCGTACATTCCAGTCCCTGGAGCAGTAGCTTTCTATATACATTGACTACCAAGCCTATTAACTACATAGCTAAAGCTAACTTTTTGACTTCCTGAGTTCCCCATCAAATGTACATTAATGGATTATCATCATCTATAAAGTCCATAGCTTGCATTTGGGGTCACTCTTGGGGTTGTGCAATCTGTGGATTTGGAAACACGTAGAATGACATGTATCTATCATTATGGTATTACACAGAGTCTTTTCATTGCCCTAAAATACTCTTTGCTCTGCCCTTTCATCCCTCCCCCTCTCCCTCCCCCACCAATGATTTTTTTTTTTTACCCACTTGGTAGTTTTACCTTTTCCAGGATGTCAGATAGTTGGAATCAAACAGTATGCAGCCTTTTTAGATCGGCTTCCTTGACTTAGTAATATGACTTAAGTTTCCTCCATGTCTTCCCAGGGCTGGATCATTCATTTCTTTTTTGTTTTAATTTGTTCAATTACAGTTGAATAGCTCCTTTCTTTTTAGCACTGAGTAATATTCCATTTCCTATATGCATCAGACAACCTTTTAACACAATTGGACTGAGAAGATAGAACTGAGGCTACAGCTAGAGACAGAAGGGAGACTAGGTCAAGGGAAGAGGTCTGTGGATTTGTGCTTTTGTTTTTTTAAGGATAAGAGACACTGGAGCATGTCTACGTGTCGATGGTGGGGATCCAGACAAAGGGAGCTGATGAGGAGATGGGAGAAAATACACAGCCCAAAGGTCAAGGTCCTGGAGGAGGTGGGAGGGGACTGTGCCCAGAGCACTGAAGGGAAAGGTGTTTCACTCCCAGTGGGAGAGGAGTGCCTCCACCATGGTGGGGGGAGGGGAGGGGTGGGGGCGGAGACTGGGAACTCTGTGCGGGTGATGCTGAGGAGCCCGCATTTCACTGTCTGACCTTCTGACACCAGTCGGAGGCGGGTAGGGTGGAAGGATTAGAGGTTTATGGGTTAGAGGGTTGTGCTAATATACAGACGTTAGGTATTATGATCTGGTGTTTATGGCTATGCCTAATTATGAACATGACACAACAGTGTTGCTAGGGTATGAGGACTACACATACATAAAGGTACCCTCACATTCATATACTTGTGCTGCAGGTCACAAGCTATGCAGGATGTTTTCTTGAGTCCTGTGAAGTGTGGCCATACTTGTGAATAGGTAGATGGAAATGGTGTCAAAGCATTCTGTTTTCTAGCAGACTTGGAAAATCGGAAGGCAGGCCCTAGGGCGGACAGTGGATGGGGGTTCGACTTCGCGACGTCTTCACCTGGAAGATAGCTCCTGGCCCGACACTGCCAGTGAACCCTGTTTGAGTTCGTATGACTTCATTTACTAGTGCTCTAAGAGTGTCCTACTTCATGTACATGCCCGTGTACGTTTAAGTAACAAGGTTCTCGTGGTAATAGGGCTGTTACCGAAGTTTTGGATAGGCCTGGGATGGAGGAATTTGGAGAGGTGGAGGCTGAGGGCTTCTGTGCCTGAGGCCAAGGAGCAGGACGTAGAGGAAGTATGTCGAGGGAAAGAGAGGATGGAAAGATATGCTGTGTCCTTTGGAGTTCTGTCTTGAGTCCTGGCAGAAGCTGACATGATGATAAATGTTCCTCCCTCCTAAGAATTCCTGACTTCACGAAGTTCTCAGGGACAGACTAGAAGCTGGCAAAGTTCACTTTCCCCAACTCAGATTCATATCCTCAAGTATCCTCAAGTGAAGGTCCTCCCAGGTGTTTCTGTTTTCAATCCCCGATTGGAACCCTGTGGAGAGAGGGCAGGGGTGGGGGGTTAGAGCTGGGTGGTCTGCTGTCTGTGGAGTCTCCATACATGTGGACCCTCAGCCAGCCGGCTATTCATCCGTCTGCCCATGTATCCGTCTGTTCCACAAATACGGAGACTGTGCCATGCGTCCGTGTTGGTTCGCACCCTCGGGAGTCCCCTGGCTGAAACCTGAATCTGGCCCCTGTACACGGAGGGCAAGGAGAGACAGCAGAAAGAGGCAGACCACTCAGATTGGTAGGTGGCAGGGTGAATACGGAGGGAGCTTACATACAGGCTTGTGGTGGACACCTGCCTGCCAGAGTCTTAACGTTCACGGAGAAGCCTAAACAGCTTCTGTCACGTGCAGCCCAGATGGTCCAAGAGCACATCACTCTCTCAAGGCTGCGACCTGAAGTGGCCCCCAGGGAGGGAACAGTGGGTGGAACGTACATTCTAAGGACGGGGATGGGGTCCAACTCTTGGGTCAGCCGGCAGTCGTGTTCTCTTGACGGTGTCCTCCCAAAGCCAGGCCCTGGGACGACAGCAGTGAACCAGACAGACATGGTCCCTGCCTACGGGTGAACGGGTGTGTATGTGGAGGGCCTACCCAGCCGTGTCTGACTGGTAGCGGTTGTACCATGTACACGTTTAATATTTCTACAGATGCCAAGGGTTGGCAAATTTTGCAATTATGTTTCTTTCAAATGTTAAAAAAAGATCAGCTTTGGTCAAAACTTGAGTAAAGAGTGTCAGTGATGAAATTTAAAATTATAGTGTGTGTATTCATTAAGTATTCTCAGAGGAGAACTGGCAAGTAAAATGCTAAATGGCGCCACGACTCCTGCAGGTCATTTAAAAAGAAGGCCAGGCACATGCGGTCCCAGGGTGCAAATGCAGGGACCAGCTCCTCTTGGGGCGGTGCACGCCCAGGCCCTGCTGGCAGGCTGGCCTCTTTCAACAAAGAAAGCACCTTTTGTGATGTGTCAGGTATTGGCGGGCATTGTAGGCAGCCCTCGACCATACACTCAGCAGTCACCTACTTTGTCGCTTCACACCTGCCCTGTGTGTGAGAGCCCAGGTGGTGCCGGCTCCCAAACCAGACGACGTGGACTCTGAGTTGTGGCAGCCACACGGTCGTCCAGGCGGGAGACAACTGAGCATCCGTGTGACTCCGCTCTGCGGACACTGTGCTTAGGGGATAAGAGCACAGGTGAGAACCAGGCTGCAGAGTTCAGGTCCCAGCTGTGCTCTGTGCCAGGCCACCTTTGGCTCCTTTATACAAAGCAGACAGCGCCAGAGACCACTTCCTAAGGTTCTTACGGCGGTTAGATGAGCTAGTTCTCGTGAACTTCCAAGGCTAAAATTTGTATGTTTCCCAGGGCGGTCATAACAGGACTTCAAACTGGGTATATAAAGCAATGAAATGGATTCTCTCACAGTTCTGGAGGTTAGAAGTCCAAAGTTAAGGTGTTTGCGGGGTCTTGTTCCAGCATCCTAAGAGCCTGCACTGCGATTTGCCTGCAGAGGCCACCGAAGGCTCAAACACGTCTCTGCGGCCACTCGCACGTCCGGCCCATTGGACCTGCTGGGTCGTGTGCCCAGGGCCAGAGCGGCGTGCACGCAGCCGGCCCGGCTCAGAACCAGCAGCTTTTCGGGTCTCAGTCAACCCCTGGAGCAGCACATCTGAATGAGGAATATGTTGCCTCCAAAATCCAAAGAAGCCCATTAGGCCTGGCGCCTCTTTTGTGGTTGTAGGGAGAGCCAGATGCAAAAATTATCCTCACTCTAGGACGGAGATTTCCATATGCACCACGGACCCCTGAAAATGTCACTGAGGTAGAAGGCCTCCGAATTTTGGATGGGTTTTCCACCTTCCTGCTTGTAAGATAGATGTCTTACCAATAAGTTTAGAGTAGTTGTTGCTTCTTGCTCACTAGGTCCAAGCAGCATCTTGTCATCCATGTAATGGACCAGGGTGGTATCTTGTGGAAGGAGAAGGGGATCAAGACCCCTGCGAACTAAGTTATGACATCGGGCTGGAGAGCTGATACGTCCTTGAGGTAGGACAGTGAAGCTGAAAGCTCATTGCTTCCTGTGGCTATGAACAGGCATCGAGGAAAAAGCACCTGCCAGCCAGTTCTCTGTCTCCTGGCGAGGCTCTGCTCCGTTGGCTCCTGTGCCCTGTACTGACCGTGCGTGGACACTCTGGCCTCTGGCCATGTGTCCTCTGTGGACAGGAGAGCTGCCTGTCGCAGGTCTCATTCCTGATAATGGCAGTATTTGGCCATTAATCAGTGGTAGGATTTTAGTACAAATGACTTGCTCTGTACCTGAGGACACAATAATGAAATGATTTTTAAATATCTTTTTGTTAATCCTCACCAGAGGATATTTTTTTCCATTGCTTTTTTAGAGAGAGTGGAAGGTGGGGGTGGGGGGAAGAGAGAAAGAGAGAGAGAGAAACATTGATTGGTTGCCTCCTGCACGACCCCAGCCAGGGCGGGGATCAAACCTGCAACCCAGGTACGTGCCCTTGACCGAGAATCAAACCTCCAGCCCTTTGGTGCACGGGCCAACACTCTATCCATTGAGCAACATCAGCCAGGGATGAATATATAAACATTTCAGCTCTTGCCAAGTGGCTCAGTTGGTTGGAGTGTCATCCTGTACACCAAAAATGTTGCAGGTTCAATTCCTGGTCAGGGCATGTACCTAGGTTGCGGGTTCAATCCCTGGTTGGGGCACATACCGGAGGCAAGCAGTTGATGTTTCTCTCACATTGATGTTTCTCTCTCTCTCTCTCTCTCTCTCTCTCTCTCTCTAAAAATTAATAAAAATATACCCTCGAGTAAGGATTAAATTTAAAAAGATATATAAACATTTTAGAATTCAGATATTCAAAATTAGGTTGTATTCTTCAAAACAATCACTGGGTCAATGACAGTGTTGCAGCAACTCAAAACATTTCTGAAACTCTGGCACCTGCTGAACACTTCAGGTTAGAGCATCTTCCGTGGTGGCAAGCCTTCCCTCTTCTAAGGCGGATCTGGTTTGGGGTCAACAGCCAAAGTAATTTGGAATCAAATCAGACAATTAAGAGTAATAACATTTGCCCGGCTGCTGTGGTTCAGTGGATTGAGCATCATCCCATGGACTGAGAGGTCCTGGTTCAATTCCCGGTTGGGGCACATGCCCGGGTTGCGGGCTTGATCCCCAGTGGGGGGCGTGCAGGAGGCAGTCAATAGATGTTTCTCTCTCACATCGATGTTTCTATCTCTCTCTCCCTTCCTCTCTCTAAAAAACATCAATAAAAACATATTTTAAAAAAAGAGTAATAACATTCAATAAAATGTGAAATGGAAAACAGAATCTGACAACAAAATTAGTATTTTTTTTTCTTGGTATCACACACTGGTTTTAGATTTTATGATACTTGTAATCCTTTTCCTATGTGTGAACCCTTAAACATATGCTCTTGGTTTGTATCCATGTTGCGAAAATGGAAATTCCTTGACAGGGTTTTTCAAAAACACAAAAGGCAATTCCCTGTATATTTGCCAAGAGCCAGACACTAGTCATGGACTCTCCGAATAGATAATTAGTTTAAAGGTGCCTGTGGCCCTAAAGGAGACGAATTAGATCAATTGCGCCCAGATATTAGTAAGCTGCAGCACTTGATGGGTTCATCCGGACTTGGGGAGTCTCGTGGGGTCCTCATGGCTGTTCTTTGGCTTGTCCTGCTCTTGGAAAGTGCTGCTCCCTCCACTGCTCACAGGTCTCACCGAGGTCGCAGGTGCTCATTCTGTCTTCCTCACTGTGGAGTGAAGCAGTTGCTAAAAACAGAGGTAGCAGTATTAAGGATGCCCTCATGAACCTTGTCAGCTCTTAGGTAGTTGTCTAAGGCATATCATGAAAAATAAGGAAGAAATATAGAAATAAGTTTTGATAAAAATGCATTTTTTAAGAGGATGTAAATGCTCAGATTTTGGTTGACCAGAAGTACATTCTGAATGAATTTTTTTTGAAGTAAGGGACATGGACTCGACCAGGGCTGATCCTTGAAATAAGTAGGGGGTATCCTAAGGTATTTGGAAGGACATTGCTGTGGTGTGGGAAAGTACACCAGGAACCATGATAGTCACAGCTTCTTGAGGTCAAGGCCTTTGTAGAGCTAGAAACACCATCGAGTCCCTGACTAGAACCAAGGCTTATTATTAGTACTACTAGCACTTGAGTTGAAAGGCTTTTTAACAGCTATTTTTAAAGTTTTTTGGGGAAAAAAATGCTGTTTCAGATCAACCACTGATTTGGACTTGGGGAGGCCTGGGAGGAGAAGGAAGGGAATCCTTGTTTTTAATCAATATAAAAACGATTAAGGGCAAATAACTGTGGATCATGCCAAGAGGCATTAAGGATACAATCTCTCTTACATAGAGACTAAGTGACATCTAATACTTTAAAGAGTTTTCATTACTGCTTCTAATGGAAATAAATGGTCTAATGAGTTCTAAAAACCTTACTGTTATGTTTCCATAAAGTTATAAATATAGAAAAATAAGACCTATTTCATTTGGAACATGTCAGAAAGATAAGAAAAATAATTGATATATATTCTTTGTTTACCAAAATCATAATGAACAGATTTTCCAAATTATAGGGTATTTTCCCTAGAACATACCATAACTTTATAATAAGACTAGAAATGTATCTACTGTATCTGACACCCAGAGTGTATCATTTTTTAAACATCCCACCTCTACTTGACAAAATTATTTTAAGTAATAGTCAAGGAATAATACACAGTAATTATTTTCTTTAGTTTAAAAGCAATTAACAATTAAAATAAAGAACACATGTCAATTTTAAAGTATTTAAATTTAGCAAAAATATTTCATCTATGGTCCTGGCCAGTGTGGTTCAGTTGGTTGGGTGACACACTGAAAGGTTGCCGGTTCGATTCCCAGTCAGAGCACATGCCCAGGGTGCAGGCTTCATCTCTGGTAGGGGGTGTGCAGGAGGCAGCCGGTCGATGTTTTCAGTCTCACGTCGATGTTTCTCCCTCTCCCTTCCTCTCACTGTCTTGAATTTTCAACACAAATAAAAGCTCCAACCAAGTGGTCACATAAAAATAACAGAATTGAAGTAACTTGAGTTTTGTTTCTTTGTTTTGTCAGATCATGGTCCTATTATTATTTATTTCACATCTCTTGTTAAACTTAGGACTATGTAGTACCATGGGGGAGACACGACCACTTTTACAAACTTGTTCCAGAAAAGGACTGTTGTCACCAAGGCTGTGGGTCGATTCCAGCGGTGGACCTGGGAGTTCTTTGAATTAATTCCCATCTAGAAACTTAATGCTTATTAAAGGGCAGGTAATAAAAAGATGTTAATTTGATGCAACTACACACACCGTCAAAACTAAACAGTAACTGTGGCAACTAGAATTTAGGCCAGCAAAAGATTGTTTTCAGGGAGAAGTGTTTTATTACTGACATTGTTTAGAGTTGTCTGTCAGCTGTGCTCATGATTTGAAGTTTTATTTTGATTTTTAGGACCCTTTTACAACTGGGGTGAACCCTTCCCTTTGTCCTGTCTTTGGAAGACTTACAACATGTGATCACGTTAGTTTAAGAGAAGTTATTTCTTCTGCAGAGTGGTGCTGCTGTCTGTCTCCTAGTGTTGTGATATGAATTAAATGGAATAATGTTTACGAAGCTGCTTTGTAAATTCTCAGAGGACTTGATAGATTTAAGGTGTTCCTATTGAGTAAATAAATCATTATGTTTGTAGTAAAAATTTGAAAATATTTCGAGTTGAAAAGTAAACACACTGAGTTGAGAAAATTTGGAGAACAATGAAGCAGATCAATTAGGAATTTCAAGTCCTATATTACAGTGTCTAACACGACACTATATTTTTATAAAAGCGCTTATGTGTGAGAAAATCTGTCATGTACATTTACACAAATCTGGTATTACACTGTGTGTGGATAAGGGCAGGCTATTCCTATGTCAGCAGATACCATTTAAAAATGACTTTAATACTAAGACATATTCTTAGCACCATAATTAATTTAATCATTTTATTGGGTAAAACCTGACCCATGTTATTATTGATTATTATACTTTATATTTGAAAGTGTTGTGTTTGAGAAATAGTATTTTATCGTTCTTTGAATTAGTCGTCTTAGAGTACTGGTTGAGATCATTCCACAGTTCTGGCTTTTTATGTTTATATTTATTTATATTTATGTTTATGTCTATTTGTGGTGTTTGCCTGTTATTTTCTATTGGTGTCAGACTTCTTTCAGTTACTTAGCAAGAGTTCTTTACATGTTGAGGAAAATAATCTTTATTGCGTAGAGGTTGCAGAGATTTTTTTTTTCTGGGAATGTGGTTTACGTTGGAGTTTTATGGGATTTGGGAGGGGAGGGGGGATGTCCAAAATTTAAAAACTCTTGCATATGCCACCTTATGAATAATTTTACTTATTTCCTCCAAACTGAAGGCGTATACAGGGTACAGTCTCAGCTAGAATTGAGTTTGAATTCCTTTTTATCATTTACTTGGACACATTACTTAATCTCATTAAATCAGAGTTGCCTCATCTATAAAATGGGTATAATGTGATCTACGTCTTAAGGCCATTGTGAGGGCTCAATGAGGCAGCATATGTAAAGGGCTGCATGGGCTACCCAACCCAAATGAGTCTCTCAAAACATCTTGCTAAACTTGTAGTATTATATATAACCTAATAATTGTGAAGTTATTCACAATAGGAAGACCTTATCTTAAACTATTAGTTCATGTCCTTGCCATTCTATTGATACTATTTTGCCTTAATTTCAAAAAGCTCTTTAAATAACAACATAAAAATTTTTTTTGCCTGGTATAACCATTGAAAATATTTTGCTGAATTTGTCATTTGCCTTTTATGTTTTCCTTTTTTTTTTTTAAGTAGAGAAATAAATTAATCACCCTCTATTTTTGTGGTTACTTTTATCCTTATAAATCCTTTCTCGAGTCCAAAATCAGTTAATACTTACTTGTATCTTCTATTTTTTTTGTTTGTTTCTACATTTAACTCTCTAATCCATTTGAAATTTATTTTGGGACATGATAGAAGGTGATATACAGAATCTAATGATATACAGAATCTTACGTACAACATCGTTTTATCACCTACTTTACAGGAATGGTAGCTCTTATTTCTGTGGTCTAGTCTTATTGCTTTGGCTGGAATGTTATATAGCGGTGTTAAATAATAATGGTAATGATGCAGTCTTGTCTTATTCCAAATTTGTTATTCTGCAGTGGCTTCTGGATAAGATATTCATGATGTTAAAAAACATCTTTGTCTTCCTAATTATTTTTTTCAAAGCTCTTTGAACAATAGTGTTCAAAGAGGCATTTTTCTTTTTATTAAATATTTTTAAATTGATTTTTAGAGAGAGAGAAACATCAGTGTGAGCACAACTTCGATCAGCTCCTGCACGCCCCATACCAGAGATCTAATCTGTAACCCGGGCACGTGCCCTGACCGGGGATCAAACTGGCATCCTTTCAGTGCTCAGGATAATGCCCATCCCACTGAGCCACCTCAGCCAGGGCTGTTTTCCTTATTTGTAAGGCATTTTTATTGGGAAGGGCTACTTGATGCTACTAAATGTCTTTTTAGCCACTAAACATAATTGAGAGTCTTTCTTACTGGGCCTAATTTTGTTATGTGTTACATTAAGAGATTTCCTAACAGTAAACCATCCTTACATAGCTGAGGTGAAGTAAATAATGAAATGATGTCTTTTGAAGTGAGAGAAGGAATTGTGTAATCTTACTCCCGGGTCATCATGACATTCATTCCTTTACAGTCCATATCCTTTCTTTCATGAATAATGTCTGGCATTGACCTTCTGTGTGGTGACCACTTCGACAGTTGTTGTCGTGATAGTATATATATTGGGGTTGGCAAGAATAGGTTTACAGTTGTGAGTACGCAGAACGCAGAGTTCATTCCTGTGTTATTACTTATCAATTATTGTGTTTTTATTTGTCCTGTTATTACTATTAATGTTATTATTTCATATTCTTACCTATGATTTATCGTTTAGGTGATGCTGGCTGGTAGCTTACCCTCTTTGCCTACCCGTGTGTTACCGTGGACTTCCTGTGGATAGCTGTTTGGAGGTTGCACTCTGTCACGACAGGCACAAGAGGCAGTGACAGTGGTGACATGTGGGGACTAGCATTGCACCCTTATTGCTCGAAAGGCAGCAGCCACGGAGTTGTGGGTAACAGTTGAGTGTTCTGGTTCATGTAGGCATTTTGTTTTTGAACCAGAGGGCAGAGACTCCGAAGGGGTTGAGGGGTTCCCTTGACTCGCTGTTGATGTTACTGTGTTCATAGCATCCTCCCACTGCCCCCGCCCCCACTCCCTAATACCTCATCTGCTCCCTTCCTGCCCCAACCCCTTCCCGGGCCTTTTCGTGGAAAATACAGATGGGGGATGCTTGCCAGATGCCATGTTGGGTCCAAAACCCTTATACAATAAATTCAAGTGGCATTCATCTTAATTTGAATGCTTGGCTTTGCACAGAAACAACAGCCCAATGTGTAACAAACGTAAAACTGAGAAACTCTGTTGAAATATAATTATAACAAACCCTTGATTTACATTTAAACATCTGCTGACAGGTGAAAAAGAATGATTTTTTTTAAAGGTCATTGAAGCAAGGATTAAAGATGGGGTACAAGAATGGTGCATTTCTGGAGAAAATACCCATGGCAGCTGCTGAATTCAGCTGAGTTTGCAGAAATGGAAGCACCCAAAGCTCCCCCAGCCAGCCATCAATCATGCAGTAAAGATACAGCCACTTTAAAGTGACCATGTATCAACACCGGCGGAGCATTGCTGGCTTACGAAGCGCTCCTCTGGGAAACTCCTGATTGACAAAAGTCGTACTGCGTTAAGTAGCAGCAATATTTTCATAGCCACGAAGTAATAAAGCCATAGTGAACCTTTATGAAGAGAAAATATTTTACATAAAAAAACCACTGAGCAATTTTGGGACTGCTTCCTATAGGATCTGGTTAAGGTGAAAAGTAACTCTACCTAAATGTGAGAGAAAAAAATCGTTAATTTGATAAGTTGTTAATTGCACCCAAGGTCTGTGCTCTAGTCACTGTCGTCTATGAGACTTCTAAGAAAGGGTGTAATTAGTTGCTGTTTGGGATCACACAAACCCACTCTACCTCTGGCTTGTTTAGGCTTGTACAGTGGGAAAAAATTCAGGATATGCATATTGTATCCATTATAGATTAGAGTTGAGCCAGAGGGTATGCAAAGTAATTACTCTTTTGAGATCTACTTCATTACAGAGAGGTGATGGGGAGTTGGAGTTCGGTTGGTGACATTCACTTTGAGTTTTATTGCTGTGTCATTTTAAATCAGAGATTTTACTGCCATTTCTTGGCATAGCCACTTGGGCCAGTGTAGTGATATGATCGCTTGTGTTGATATTCTTACCTTGAAAATGGTGTTGGGTTGAATCTTCTGATTTTCTCATGATTGTTTATGAAAACACCGTGAGTAACGTGCTTGAGCTGCTGAGCCCCATTAGTCCTGTTCTGTGACGGAAAGTATGATATTTTTGTCACCCCAACATTGCTGTTTTGAGATTCACATGCTAAAAAATATTTATTTTAAAAGTGATTTGTGGGGAGAGGTGGAGAGCAATCGTGTTCTTTTGAAAGCAGACAAATTGAAAAAGCAAGACCTCCTAGAATCAATTCAACCTTGATTCTGAAAACCTTTCACTGGGCTTTGATTTCATTCACTGTGAAAATTAGACTTATTCTTAATTCAACCAAATATTAATTACTTAGACTTCTCTTCCTGCTTGAACCACCTCCCTCACTCTCCCCATAGACTTTTGAAAGCTAAAATATTTTTTTCCATTCTCACCTAGATTTACTTACTTTTCCTTAGACTTGCACAAGTTAGGATAAGTTTCCTGCTGTTCCAGGCCTCTTCAGATATAACATAAATTGGTCTGTCCTTCATATGGTGAAAAATAGTTGTGGGGTAGGGAGTAAGTCCTAGAGATTTTAATGTTTCGTTTAAAAATTAATAGCATGTAATTAGTGTAAATTTCAAAGATGTTATGGTAGAATGCATCCACATTTTATATTTGAATTAAGACAAGGAGAATTCCATCATTCTTTCAGTATGTGTTAATCATAAATATTGACCAAAAAGGAGACTAGAGAGCCATATGTAAATTAAATCACACCAGTTTGGTGACAAAAGGTCACCAAACTGAGCATCCACTGACGGAGTGATTAGCAATCACGAAATATGTATGCTTGCTACTGTGTTACATACTATGTAAGAAAGTATTGCTTCTCCTTGGTTCAACTTTTTAGGAGTTTTTGCCATATTAATGTCTTTGCTAAATGTATACCTTGCTATTTTAGTTTCTGAGTTCTTAAGAACCAAGGCTTTCCTCCTTGTAGACAAGGTGGGGAATAATAAGGGAACCACACATTTAGTCAAATGAGCCTTTTCTTACTGGGAGTAGTTCTTGAAGTTAATGTGAGTTGCTGTCTTAGCCTCTGGCGTGGCTTTGGAATCCATAATGGCATATGGTGTTTGGGATCAGTGGGAAGCCATTTTGGTAGACCAGTTAGCTAGTGGGAGGTCCTGTTTCTAGTCCCAAATCCCAAACGATCAAATGGAAAAACAAAACAAAACAAAAATGTGCTTACCAAGTGATAAGGCTGGTTTCCTTAAAAATGGGCATGTCTACTATGGAGAAATGACTCATTACTATCTCCATCGTGTGTGAAACTCCACTATTGTGAAAGCACAGTCTCCTGACAGACATTCCTTTTAAAGATAATTCTTTATTGCACATATGTATTTATTTGCTTGCTTAAAAAAAGCTATTGAATCATTTGTAATAAGTATCCCCTTTGCTTAGATTCATGGATTTGAATGGTCTTTTTTGCTATTACAATTAAGAATAAATCTTTGAAATGCAGCAAGTAGTCATGGTAAACTTAGAGAAAGAGGCTGTCTGCTAGACTTAATTGTGCAAGGGCATCCACCTGTTCTGAAGAATTAGCTGGCATTTTGTACATTTCCAGTAAGACTGAGCCCATGTTACATCTGTGAGCATCATGCGTGTTTGAGTTGGAATATGTCTAGGACACCTTCTGATCATCTGAGTGTGAAAAAGATGCACATATTGAATATGAGGCTTAGTTTGGTTGTAAGAAGAGGGGAGTGTCAAAATAATGAGGCAGCTTTGGTTATACTGTAGTGTCCAATAAGATCAGTAACTTGTTTTACATAATATTAAACTCTAGAATTGTGACTTTACTTAGGGTGTAGAAAGCCGGAAGAAAATATTGCTCCCCCTTTAACCACGAGAAAAGAGATGGATAACCTGTAATATGATACCTTTTAAATTTTCATTCCATCAGAGACCTGAGGTCTAAAGGTGGCCAAGTGGTCTAAATTACAAGGAGCAAGGGGACACGTCATTGTTTTGTCTTTGACAGGGCCCAAGCTGAAGGGTTAGTAGCCATCAAAGAAGACATAAAGAAAACAACTAAAATGTTTGTGAATCTTTAAAGGCTAGTATGGGCTAGCACAATTTCAAATTCCCAGGAACTCAAGACATAAAGAGGATTTGTATCTACTTCCACTCTTTACTGTAGACCGCCACCAGACACTCATGGGAAAGATTGGGAGTGAGGAAACCAGAGCGCTCCTCAGGGGTCAGGCATGCGGGTGATGATCGATACCCTGGGAGATAGGCTCACAACCCACCAGTGTCCCAGCACTTCTGTCATAGGACACCAAAGCTGTCATAGAGGCAAGAGATGGGCAGGCAACCAGACTAAACCCTTGGATCCAGGCAAAGATTGACAGTTGTTGGGATAAGGATAGAAAACATACCTCCCAGCCCTGCACTGAGGCTGGTAAATCCTATCTGTACCAAGGGCAGTGTGGAAAATTCTCTGTGCTCAGGATTTGAAGTGATGTTAAATAGAGGTCTGCCATTGCTGAGGAGGATCGGGCTTGGACCCAAGACCTACCAACGATACAAGGTAGGGATTGCTGTCATTCGTGGGTGGGAGAGTGGGACTGCCGAGAAAACCTCGCCTCTGAAGCTCATGTGCACGAGGTCTGTCAGTGACAGATTGCTGCTGGAGACTCAGCACACGTTTGGACCCCATCCTGAGACCTGCACAGAGCAGCAAGCCTAAACACATTGTAAACTTCGTCATTTGTAGGTTCAGATTTGCTGAGTTTCCTATTTTTGTTTAGTTCTACAACATGGCATATTACTAATTAATGTTATTAGTTACATTCAGCCAATATTTTTTGAATACCAAGAATATGCAAAGCAATGTGAGGTGTTATGTGGGGAATTCAAAGGTAACTAAAGTCAGTTGTGCCGTAATGGAATTTATCATCTGAAGGAAGATCCTTATCTCTGCACTGTCTCTACCTCTGCCTCTGTCTCTGTTTTTGTCTCTGTCTCTGTCCACACCTGAGCATGTGTGCATGCACACACACACACATACACAATACATCGGCAGATTCACACATAATAAATATATAAGTAAGTATTCATAACATTTCGGTCTGATCTGAATGCCAAAGTGAAGTCTAAACCGAGTTCTATGGGAGCACCACAGCGAGAGCAGCACATTTTGATTGGGGGTTTGGAGGATCTTCCGAGAGTGTCTGGCACGGGCCAGACAGGCAGGGATTCCCTTGGCAGAGCCATATTGTGGCCTGGGAACTGGAAGTGGACTGAGAGTTCTACAAGGATGTTGTCCACTTTACAAATCTTTGCATGTTCATCACCTTGCTACAGCTCTTTGTTGAATGAGTGAATGCAACCAGTAGCATGAGCAGAAAGTCCCAGGTGAGGATTGGTGAGTGGTCCACTGTGGGTGGAAGATCGAGGCCAGTGGTTACATGGTGTAGGGTGCGACACAGGGTTGGGCTGGGTTTTTGAGGGATTTTCCTGTAGTGCTAAGGAATTTAGAATTTATTCCACTGACTGAGACCTGTCAGATATATTTGACCTGGAGAGTTACCTAAACCTGTTTATTTTACAAAGCTCCTTCATACTTCTACCATTTTAAAATTTCTTTCCCATTCTCTCCTTAGGAGGTCTTAATCTCTTTGTCCACCGGTACCCCATTTATTGTGAGCCCCCCTACACTCTGTCTTCTGGACTCTGATTCAAAAACTTTGCTACATTTCTCTGATAGTAATCAATTAACTTTTCTATTTTTATTGGACAGAAGCATATAACTCATGAACAAGGCATTCCTGAAAGGATTGATCATGGATTTAATCGCTGATGGTTTTAGTTTGCTAGGGCTGCCATAATAAAATACCACTGTCTGGGTGGCTCCAGGACCAAACTTTGTCTTCTCACCTTTGCGGAGGCTGCAAGTCCCAGAGCAGGTCCCGGCAGGTTAGTTTCTTCTGGGGCTTCTCTCCTTGGTTTGCAGGTGACGGTCTCCTCATTGTGTTCTCACGTGGTCACCCCTCGGTCTGTGTGTTGTCTGGGCTCTAATCTCCTAACTTCCTTTCCTTACAAAGACATCTGTCATGTTTTTAGGACCCACCCATATGTCCTTGTTTTTCCATAATTACCTCTTTAAATGCCCTGTCTTTAATATGGTCACATTCCGAGGTACTGGAGGGCAGGGCTTCAACCTATTAATTTTGGAGGGGACATGGTTCAGCCCATAACACTGACCTAAGGAGCTTTATCCATGCTATACCACCTGACAAGAATCGTGTTGTTGGGGTTTAAGTCAATCTGATCACATATGTTTGGAAACTGAGCTTGAATTTAAGACTTAAAGTGGCTGGTTGCTCAGAAGCTGAGGAAACTAGATTGTTGCCTAGTGAAAGGGATCCCTGCCGAAGAACTCAGTCTCTAGCAAATCCACGAGCAGCCCATATCACAGTGCTTTAAGTAAGTTTGGAAACCATGCCCATAAATCCATAGCATCATTTTTGACATTTACTAGAGAATAATGAACTAGACAAGTGCTAGACAGGACAGTTAATGGGATCCCAGGCTCCCAAGTCACATGCTCCGGGCTCCATCACTTTTGATCTCTATGACTGCAGGCAGATGGCTTAATCTTTCTCTGACACTCTTTCCTTATCTAAAAAGGGAAGATAATGTTTCCTACCTCATAAGATTGTTCTGAGGATTAAATGAGAAAAATGTATGTCAAGCACTTAGTAGAGTCCTTGATATGTGTAGTAAGCACTCAGTAAGTTAACTAATCAAATATGTATTCAGTGTTAGCTGTTATTAAAGATGAAAATGATAGGTCTATTCACAGGCATGCCAGCAAAAGAACTGTTAGCAACACATCAGTTTTTGCAGCCATATTTATGCAAACTGAAGAAAAAGTTTGCAATCATGTTTCAAATGTTTTAAAAATTTATGTCTTGTTTTTGTAACCTTATCAAATAAAATGGACTACTTATTCCTGTGTTATATATTATTGAAGAGTAACTTTTCCTGGCTTTATTTAAATGTAACTTAGGTGGATTTATCTTCTGGAATTGAACATTTGATTCTGTTAATAGTATAAACTCTAAGTGTCTTACTTATGAGGTATGCACACAAATTAGTTATTTGTGTTGTTAAGATATACAGAAACATTGGACGTCATTGTTGCTTCATTGTAGGTAACGTCATGGGAAGCCTTCCAGGAGTTTTGCAGTAGAACTCAGACAGTGCTAAATACACTCATCAGTAATGATTTGAGTGGACCTTTTGTACTTTCTGCCTACTTCATCTGCTCCTCAGAGTAAAAGCAGGCAGTGTATATTAACACTTTTCATGTCACTTATTTTGCTGGTACTATACTCATCTTAGAACATTTTTAAATATCCAACAAAATAAGTTGGGAACTTATAAATACTTTGTAATGTAAAGCTATTTTGAATATTATCATAAAATAATTCTTTCAGAGTTTTCCCAGTTTATACAATGAAAATGGTAACAGAAATACTTATGATTTATATTGTGTGTTTAAAAGAATAACATTAGTAAAAAAGGTTTATTAGTTTTAGAGATAGGTTGAAAGGACCTTTACAGCGGAAGGTGGCAGGTTCGATTCCCAGTCAGGGCACATACCCGGGTTGCAGGTGGGAGGCAACTAATGGATGTTTCTCTCTCACATTGATGTTTCTCTCTCTCTCTCTAAAAAATTCAGTAAAAATAAATAAAAATACCATGTACATTTGAGATTCTTAAGCATCTTTTCTTATGGTGATCTTTTCTTTAAAGGAGATTAGTCTTGCCCAGCTGGTGTGGCTCAGTGGGTTGAGCATTGTCCCATGGACTGAGAGGTCCCAGTTTGATTCCCAGTCAGGGCACATGCCCGGGTTGTGGGCTCGATCCCTGGTGGGGGGCATGCAGGAGGCAGCTGATCAATGTTTCTCTCTTACCATCGATGTTTCTATCTCTCTCTCCCTTCCTCTCTCTCTAAAAAATCAATAAAAACATATTAAAAAAAATAAAGTGGGTTTGTCTTTACCATATACAGGCAGATATTTTTCTGACATTTAAGTTTCTGCTTTAAAAAACGACAGATAGAACCATCAAACAAATGAGTTTTTGCCACAGGAAGGGAAATAGTTGTTGTCTATGTTTGAGATTTCTCTTTAGCAATAAATAATTTTAGATTTTTAACTATACATAGAGGTGACATGGACAGGAATATTGATATGAACGCGCACACGTGCACTGTACTTGTTGGCATTGACCTCGGAGCAGGGCCTGTGTGCAGCATGCAGGAGGCAGGTGCAGACAGCTTTTCCTAAGCGATAGGCATGTCAGTTCTCATTTCCTTTCTGCAGAGAAATACAGAGCGAAGCAGCCCGCATGCAGTGCCCTCTGGAGCCATCCAACTCCTTCCTTTAGCTGGCATCCTGGAGACATGCCATCCGGCCTCAACCCGCCTCCTCAGCCACAACTGGCTTGAGGTTTTGTTTTTGTTTCGTTTGGTTTTTTACATCTTTGGGATTACTGTTGAGGATTGTGTAATTGATTTAATAAGCAGAACAACCTGTGAGAGGCAAACCTTGCAGACAAAGGGTTTGTTGTAAATGCTAAGAATCACCAACCAGAGGGAAGATAGTGGGGGTGTACAGTGGCTTGGGCTGGAGCGAACGAATCAGTGAGAGGTGGGGCCAGGCCAGTGCTTCCCAAATACTGGGAGAAGAGACATGTTCTGGGCTCTGAGCTCTGGGTGTTCTCCATAGTCAGTGTTCTTTGCAATTTCTGCTGTTTAAGGTCTTGATCTGTTATTCTGAGAACTGCAAAATCATGGTACACATATCCAAGTTAACCTCTGTCTGAACTTGACCTGCTTTCCTTTATAATTAGCCTTATTTAAAATCGTAAACTACTGTCTTTGACAACAGCATTGTTAAGTAGTGTTCTGTTTATAAAACACATGCCTTTTTTCCTACTGTAGATCCTTCCTGGCTTGAGAAGTCTATATAACAAAACCAGAATATATATTTCAACTATCCCAGGACGTTTAAACTTTCAAGGATTTAAAAATAATAGTTAAAACATTTTAGGGATTAAATAGGTTCTTCAGGCACTAAAATGCTCAATTCATTTTTGTCCTAATATTTTGGAAAAATGCTTTAGTCTTGTTTATGTGAGTAAAGTCCAGTCCACATAGGAAATCTACATTAAAGTCATAATAGTCTGTTATGATTATGTAACTTGTAGGAGTGAGTTTGGCAAAGCATTTAAAGTATTCTGCTTGAAATTGCAGTATTTAATTATAATCTCATATTATTAGCACGATAATTGCTGTTTTAAGTCTGCTACTTCCATAAGATGTGAAGACAGGCCATGTGTTCCTCAGCTCTTAGCCCGAGGCCCAGCACCCAGCCACTGGATGGAATGTTCGCCAGAAGGACACTTGCCTCCGTTTGCGTCTCACTCATTAATGTATACAAACGTATCAACCAACATTCATGTCAGAACTACAGTCATTATTACAATATAGGTTGTACAGGTTGGCTTCCAATACAAGAATTTAGCCCATGTCAGCAGAAGCATTGTGTGAGAGTTAATTGGATAAGTGGAATTTACAATAAGGGATATTAGGGAGTTTACTATCCTTTTGTAAATGGTGTGCTACACATCCGTTATGGCAGTAGAATTTATAATAAATTCATAAATGTGTATGTGTACATACATTTCCCTCCCTGGAGAGCCAGTTATTAAATGTTTAGCAGCACCACATTGAGACCTACTATTATAATAACTTCTGTGACTTTGGGTAGTAAAGGTTACCTGAAGTTCTTTTGGGCTGAGATCGGAAGAACAGTTATATTTTACTTCCCAGGCTACACGTACATGCCATGCAGCGTGGCCCAGGAGTGGCCAGGCGCTGGGGAGGGAAGGAGCCTGGCAGTGCCGCGATGGGCAAGGTCAGCACATTCAGAGTTCAGACTCCAGAGTAGGGGCCCAAACTAATCCACTGAGCCCAAGAGTGGAGCCAGGCTTCATGAGGTATGAAGCTTTTACAATTGAGGAGGCCCTTTCCTTTTTTAAGAAACAGAATATACAATTAGGTAAAAGGCCTGAGAAAACCTAGGTAAGAAGCCCTGAGGGTTCAACTCCATGGTAGACCTGCCTTTGATCAAACAAAGGGAACTTTTAAGAGATCAAGCAAGCTCTCAGGCCGAGATTGGGAAACTAGACCATAGGATTCACAAGAACATCCGGGGTGGCAGAAGACAGGCACTCCAGGTCTAGAGGAGGAACAGCTCTATGTTAGAGAAACAGAGCTAAAGGCTATGTGAGAGAGGGAGATTTAAATAGATAGATCGATAGATAGATAGATAGATAGATAGATAGATAGATAGATAGATAGATAGAGATTGATTGATTGATTTTAAGAAGTTGGCTCACACAATGTAGGGGCTGGCGAATCTGAAATCTGCAGGGCAGACTGGTGGGCTGGAGAGACCCATGGAAGAGTGGATGTTGCAGTCTTGTGTGCAAAAGCAGTCTGGAGGCAGAATTCCTTCCTGATTCCTTCTTGGAGGGGCTTTAGTCCTTTTTCCTAAGGTCTTCAACAGTTTGGCTGAGGCCCACCCACATTATCCAGGGTAATCTGCTTTATGCAAAGTCTACTGGTTTAAATGTTAATCACATCTAGAAGATGCCTCACAACAACATCTAGACTGGGCACCATAGCCAAGCCGAGTAGACATGTGACATTAACCCTCACAGTCCCCAGGTCAAGTTCTTGGCCTGCGCCAGGACACAAGGCGAGGAGGGCAGGTCACCTTCTGCCACAGTGCAGAGATGGCCTGCCGCACCTAGACCTGGGGAGAAGGTCTGTAAGTGAAACACTGTGCTCAGATCCCTGTTCTGCCATTCGCTACTTTAGGTTTGGGCCCTGAGGAAGGTGAGCCCTTTGCCTTTCCAGCCAGTTTTCTGCTACATGAAATGAGAGCCTTTGAGGATATGTGCCATGTCAGAGGAGAAAGGACTGGGATTTTCAGTGTTTTTTCTTTTTATCTTTTAAAACACTTTTTGAGGCAAAAAATCTCATGAGAAATCCCAAAGCCAAAAAGAGAGTCAAAAGTGGCTTGTGTGAATGAGTGGTTGGGGCAAAGAACAGGAGCGCCCCCCGCCTTCCGACTCCCCCCGCCCTGGAAGGCTGGGTAACTCTGAGGGTCATGGTTTGAGAATCATTGATCTGGTGGTGTTCTAACCCTGCTTCCTCATTCTGGGTTTTAAACCACTAAACCAGTGTCCCGAGATAAGAGAGTGACAAAGTCAAGATTTGAAGTCACACCCCTACTAGCTGCAAAATTCTTTTTCTCTGTTGAAAGGCGCGCCATTTGGCCTTTGCTAGTACTCACTTGCTCAAACACACATGTGCATTTCGACAGTTTCACGTGAGAGCATAAGGCAGGTATGACTCCATTGCTGCAGAAAGTTCTAAGGAGAACGAAGTCAGAATTCTATAACTTGACTGCACTCACAAAGGAGTACAAAAATTTTTTAATTTAATTTTATTTTATTTATTTTTTAATTTTTAAAAATTTACTCTCTGAGTCTTTGTGTTGGTGTTTGTGTGCTTGATTTGCCTGGAGACAAATGGGATATAATGATCAAAATATACACTGTTTAGGTCAAAATAACTTGAGAAAGGGTACCTAGTTCTAAAGTTATGTAAACATCAAGTGTTTAGAATGATGGTCAGTTTGCTTTACTACTCCCAGCACATGTGTGTGGTCTCTCTTGATGAACTTATAGTAGTTGATAAGAAAGGACAGAAATTTGTGAAATATTGAATGCATAAGTTAAGTGATAGCTTAGGCAGCAACGATGGAAAATCAGGATTGTTTTTAAATGAACTAAGAGTTTAAAATAAGAAGAGTGAATTCTTCGGGATGGGGCGATCTGGGAATTTATAGCCTGAAGAATGGCATTTGAGTCCGGTCTGGATCTGAGTTGGGAGGAGGAGTGGAGGCATTCCAAGAAAATGTAAAGTACAAGCAGACGTGTAGAGTAGGAAAGAATATTCAAAGGAGAGCAAGGCCCTGTCTTTTTATTTTATTTTATTTTTATTAATTTGTTTTTGTTGCAGATGTTTCTCCTTTTTCCCCCATTGACACCCTCCTCCCCATCCCCCCCACCCCATCCCCAGCTTTGTTGTCTATGTCATTGGTCATACATATATGCATATAAATTCTGTGGTTTATCTCTTTTCCCTCCAAACCCCCCCCCTCCTCTGAGGCTTGTCAGTCTGTACCCCACCTCTATGTCTCTGGGTCAATTTTGTTCATCAGTTTGTTTAGTTCATTATATTCCACAAATAAGTGAGATCATGTGATATTTGTCTTTCTCTGCTTGGCTTGTTTCACTTAGCATAATACTCTACAGGTTCTTCCATGTCATCTCAAAGGATAAGAGATCTTTCTTTCTTACAGCTGCATAGTATTCCATTGTATACACGTACCACAGCTTTTTTATCCACTCACCTACTGATGGACACTTGGGTTGTTTTTTGATCTTAGCTATTGTAAATAGTGCTGCTATGAACATAGGGGTACATATATTCTTTCTGATTGGTGTTTCAGGTTTCTTAGGGTATATTTCTAGAAGTGGGATCACTGGGTCAATCCATTAAAATTCTAGAAGAAAATGCAGGCAACAAAATTTCAGACATCATACACAGCAGAATTTTCACTGATACAACACCTAAGGCAAGAGAAACAAAGGAAAAAAATGAACACATGGGACTACATCAAACTAAAAAGCTTCTGCACAGCAAAAGAAACAACCATCAAAATAGAAAGGGATCCCATTATATGGGAGACCATAATCGCCAATGATGCATCAGATAAGGGGTTAATTTCCAAAATATATAGAGTGCTCATACAACTCAACAAAAGGAAGACAAAGAACCCAATTAAAAAATGGGAAGAGGAACTAAATAGACACCTCTCCAAACAGGACATACAAATGGCCAAGAGACATATGAAAAAATGCTCAACATTACTAATCATCAGAGAGATGCAAATTAAAACAACTATGAGGTATCACCTCACACCTGTCAGAATGGCCGCCATCAACAAATCATCAAACAACAAGTGTTGGCGAGGGTGTGGAGAAAAGGGGACTCTAGCACACTGCTGGTGAGAATGCAGACTGGTGCAGCCACCGTGGAAAACACTATGGTGTTACTTCAAAAAGTTAAAAAATTGAACTGCCATTTGACCCAGTGAAGACCCTCTCTTTTTAAAGGCAACAGAAAAGGTGTATTTAAAATTTTCAAGATACTCAAAGGAGACTACCATGCGTAAGTGCCCGTATATGGTGAATAGAAATTTATAATGCATATACTTTATAAAAAGATTCCTTGTGGTGGCACAGCCTTATTATAGGACGTTGGTTTTGCCGTGTTGTAACCTCTATTGTGGGCATCAGGCAAATTGATCAGAGTCAGTGTGTAGAAACTTTGATTTTAATAGGATGACTGCACTGTATGCTCAGCCATGTGATGAGACTCATCTGTATCTACATACATCCTCTCATGTGAACTCCAGTAATCACGGAATATTTTTAAGAGGCAGTTATGAAATCATTCACCATTAAACGTGCACAGAAAGTTCTGTTCATAGTGTTGCCATTTCTCAGAGTGGCTTGGAGACTCATCCCATGTTCATTTCTCTTAGACACACGAGTGAGTAAGTTGTCATCGTTCCCCTTTTGTAGATTTGGTGACATACCTTCATCAGTTTTAGTAAGGAGATTTAATGCTGATGTTGCAGGGTGCAGGGTCTGTTGTAGTCCAAATGACATCCACTGGGTGAGGGTGGGTGTGGCAGTGATTCAGGAACAGATGCACTATTTTAATGGCCTTTGTGGGTGGTTTATTTGATTTGACGTTTCCATTCTTTTTTTTTTTTTTTTTTTTTTTTTTTTTGCACATTATGGTTTACCGTAGAAATGTAAAATCCTGAATGAATAAGAAACCACCCACTTAATTTTGCTCCAGAAGCCACTCCCCGAAGTTGGCAGTGCAGAATGCTCCGACTTGATTGCTCTGGAGAAAGCAGATGTTTTCAAAGGTGATCTGAATAGCTGAAATTCTTTGGCAACAAAATAATTCTGAATAGTAGTAGAAAATTTATGGATTTCAATTAGACTTTGTAGGGTATCCTAATTCCAGTTTTATATACCACGCAGTTTAGTGTTTTGGATTTTTTAATGGGGCCAGTGCAGTAATAATAAAAGTGATTCAAAATGCACCCAGTAATTACAGAGATTTGCTGTTGCCGTTGCGTTAAAAAATGATGATGATTCACACTTAGAGGGAATTGTGATCTGTGGCTCTATTTAGGGTATTCTTGCTATTAAGCTGCTTATTAGTTATGGTCAGTGATTTAAAGCTTAAGAGCTACATTAGAGGGTTGTAAAATAATTTATTCTTTAATAGATAATAGTAAATTTGAAACAGACGTTAGGTTAATTATAATCTTGTACATTAAAGGATATGTATTAGCCTTTGTCTCTTCTTAGAGCTTTGGAAATTCATTTCAGATAAATGGGAAAATGGGTGATTGGGTTAGACAGCCTGGCTTATAAATAGTTAACATCTTTTCAGAATATTCAGGAAAAGAATTTTACTTCTCATTGTGCGTCCTTCTCCATGTTACACAAAAGCTAGTTTTCATTTTAAATTTGTCCTTGTTCCAGGTTGACATTGCTTAAATGAAGCTGAAAAGATCAAGAAGGTAGTAGACCCTTCTCCTGATTAGGAAGTGGGGGTAATGGGGGATGGGGATGGGGTTAATGATAAGTACACTTTCAATTGGCATTGCAGTACACTGTAGTTTGTCATTATTCCTATTCTTAATAATGATGTATGTATGTGTAAATTTACACGGATATGCATATACTTGTGTGTGTGTGTGAGCTTTACGATTTATATGCTGCTCATTGTAGTTTTATGTAAGACAGAAATCCAGTGTAAATATCAGATGTGTAAGAATGTGAATTTCCTGTAACAGTAATTAAATCTGATATTCAGATTCCTGTGTTAAGGTTCTTGTGTAATGCTTGAATGTTACACCAAATCAAAAAAAGTCACAGATAAAGCAATTCTGCCTAAACCTGTTACATCAAATCAAATGAGAAAATATATGCATATTACTCAGGATACGATAATATTATTAAGTTATGCTGTAATAAGAAAATGTCACCCCCATTCACCCCAATCTCAAAACCTCAATAAACCAATACTTATTTTTGGCTCCTGCCAAGTGCAGTGTATGTCGGTGGAGGATTTCTTCCACCCAGTGACTCAGAGATCCAGGCTCCCTCCCTCCAGGGCCTACCACCTCCACACATGGCCTGTTCAGGGACAAGAGACGTGAAGATTGGCTCAGGACAGATATATATATGTATATATATATGTATATATATATATATATATATATATATATATATATATATATATTTGTTTTTAATATTTTTCCTTTATTGATTTTAGAGAAAGAGGAAGTGAGAGGGAGAGATAGAAACATCGATGAGAGAGAACATCGACTGGCTGCCTCCTGCATGCGCCCCACTGGGGATTGGGCCCACAACCTGGACATGTGCCCTGACCAGGAATTGAACTGGCGACCTCTTGGTACATGGGTCGATGCTCAACCACTGAGCCACACCGGCAGGACTCAGAATATTACTTAAGAGTGTGGCCTGCAAATGACTTCTGTTATTTCTACTTATTCCATTGTCCAGAACTTCATCACATGTCCCCAACCAATTTTCAGGGAAGCCTGAGAACTACAGTCTTCCTTGGTGCCCAGGAGAAGGAAATAAAAGGGCGTGACATGAACACATGGTGTTTCCTCGACCGCAGTACGTAGATGCGTCTGAACTCTGCGTGTAATCACATGAATTCATAATGGGGAAAATGCCACAGAGGCACGACATGTTTTAAACAGTTTCATGATCCCCTGCTCTGCCCAACCCACGGACTAAGAATTGGAAAGAAAATCAGTTGGTTGTGCCCCAGTTCCTCGCACCTCTTAGTTGACCCGAGTCACTCTGCCCCTTTCCTTCCTGTAGAGAGGCGGGTGGCCCAGGGTGGGCACAGCACTGGCCCTAAGCAGGGTCAATGCTACGGTCTGCCCCACCTTGGGCCCTGCTTTTCCTTCATTGCCCCTCTCCCTTCTCCTTCCCTGGGAAGTCCTTTCCTTTCATTAGAATTAATGTCACACATTCTGAAGGTTGGAAGGAGTCATTATTTAGCTGTTTAACAGAACACTTCAGCTGATAAATCTGGTTACATGTTGTATTAGCTTTCTGTTGCGGCATGACAAATTACCAAGAACGTAAGGGGGGAAACAACACCCATTTATTATCTCATAGTTCACTAGGTCAATATTCTGGGCAAGCTGGACTGGGTTTTCTGTTCAAGGTCTTACAAGGCCAGAGTCAAGGTATCAGTTAGCCTGGTTTCGGATCTGGAGGGTTTTGGGGGAGAATCCGCTTCTAAGCTCATTTAGGTTTTGGGAGAATCCAGTTCCTGAGAGCTGTAGAATGGAGGTCCCCATTTCTTTGTTGGCTGTTAGCCGTGGGCCTCTGCCCGCATCTTGAAGCTGACCCAATCCCTTCCCATGTAGCCACTCCTTCTTCCAGCCAGCCTGGTGGGTCAAGCCCTTCTCATGCTCCCACTCTCTCTGGCTTTCTGTCTTCTAGCCAGAGAAACACTACGCGTTTAAAGGACCAGGATTAGATTAGGCCAACCCAGCAAATCTGCTTTTTGTCATATAATATAACCTAATCATGAGAGTGACATCTCATCATATGCTATTCACAGGTTCCATCCGCAGGGGTGGGGAACCTTTTCACTGCCAAGGGCCATTTGGGTATTTATAACATCATTCTCGGGCCATACAAAATTACCAACTTAAAAATTAGCCTGCTGTATATTTGGTCAGGCTAATTTGGTGAGGTGTGTGATGTTAGCTGGTGTTGATTTCATGGGCCTTATGTGGCCTGCTGGAGAAGGGGGTTGATGAGGCAAGTCATTGAGGTCATTCTTAGAATTCTGCCTCCTGTATGTGTTTCTGCCCAGGATAGGTCAGAAAGGAAGTTTTTGTTTAGTAGAAACCTGTATGTTTGCCCAGACACATATTTGAAAGGAAGGATTTCTTTGTACAACAATAATTAGATGCAGGTAAGGGAAGAGAGGGTGGCTGGGGTTGGTGAGGAGAGAGGATGAATTTTCTTTCAAAGGCTTTGTAATATACAGAAAATACTTAAAAAGCAACCCTTGGTTTTTCTCCCAGGAAAATGAAGGCATAGTATGATAGATTGTATTAATGAACTCTAATTCACCCTTCCTCATTGCCCTTCCCTGCGGGATTCTGTATCCCTGGCCTTGAACTAAGAATAGACACATGGCATGCTTTGGTCAGTGAAAGTGAGAGCAGTGATGTGGATCTCTTCCAGGCAGAAGCTTTACAAAACTGTGCGTGGTTCACAAATTTAATCTTTTCCCTGAAGTCACAATGACTGGCAGTGTTCCTGACAGAGACTGTTTTGCTACCTTTGGTCCTGGAGTGAAGAAAATGACACAGAGCCATAGTAGACCCACGTTGGATTAGTAGCAACAGAGAAAAAGAAAACCTTTGTTGTTGTAACACATTGAAATTGTGGGGTCATTTGTTACTGCAGCGTAACTGGCCCATCCTGACTGATACATGTGCATCAGTTTAAATCATCTTGGCCTTAATGTGTTCCAGCCACTGGAATAGATTTTGTCGTGCACTCCTGTGGGAGCTGACCAGGCACTCTCCCGTGTAAACAGGAAGTGCGGGGAGACTGACACCCACAAGGCAAACCTTGAAAAATGGGTAATAGATGCCAAGGAATAAATGTTTCCCTCTTTCTTCTCTTACATGCATAGTTCTGAGGTGCATTTCTTAAGGCTCCTCCGAAAGTCTTGCAGAATTGAACAATACATCACCAAGAGGCTAACTCCATAAATATCCTCATGTTGGCTTTCCCTCGTTTATTTTACTCTCTCCAGCCCTTACTCCTACCCTACGGGATCACATTCCCAAATAAACTGCCTGCATATAAATTTTTGTCTTGGGCTCTGTTTGGTGGGGGGAACATGACTCACCACTGTTAGATCCTCATTGAATTGATCCAATGAGAGCATTATCCACCACCAGAGTGAATTATTTACGTAATTCAGCAGCATAAAGAATTATACTGTGCATTTATAGAAACTTGCAAGCATAAACACTTTGCCACTCAGCCTGGAAGTTATTGTTAGATTTGCTGTTCCAAAAATAAGACCTTCCCTCCTCCCACACACACAGATTAATCTGTCATTAGTTTCAGTCCACAGTTGTTGGTTGGGAGGAGCTCATGTTTTCAAGACTTAGTGATTTGTTGGATAGCGTGTTGTTAAGCAGATGTTTATATGTCACAGCGCAGCTGAGGTTGCCGTAGGCCTGTCGTCCTGTGTACCGTGTCGCCCTTCAGCTCTGAGCTGCCAGTCCACTGCCAGTGCCACGTGGGACATTTGTCTGGTATCATGGGAAATGCCTTGTTTAGGAACTAACTGTATTGGTTAAGTTCCCATAGCATCTTGGCTTCGTTTCCTCTTTGCCTCCTGGTCAGTCTATTCCCTAGAAATCTTAAAATCACAGCATGATGGAACTGGAGAAGAACTTAAGGTCAGCTAATCAGACTCCTTATTTCATAGGTCAAAAAGCAAGTCCATAGACATTAAGGAAAATGATCCACTTTGGAGGCGGGGCAGGGAAAGAAATCGAAGGGGTCGTAGTCTTGGTTGTTAAGAAGATACCATTCTTTTTGACATAATTAAATTCTTGATTGTGATGCTCTTAAATGAACCATGAAATTCTAAGCACTTACAAATGCAAGTGTGATTTTTAACTAAGGCTTCTCCACCCCTACCCCACCCTCCAATCTGAATGTTAAGGTAGCAGATACATAACTCATCTTAGCTGAATCTGCGTTGAGAAAGCAGCAAGGTGTCTGTATTTAACTTGCATAATCTGTGAATACAGTGGAGTGTTAGATAGCACGACTTGCACATGATGTCCTAAAATAAAACCAACTTCTCCTTTAAAGTGATAGTAAAATGCAATAATGTGAAAGGTTGTTTTACATTTGTTCTCAAAGGGAATGAGAAGACAGAAGGAAAGAATTGAAGACCTTGTTTCTAAATGTGATTTCAGCACATATATATATATATATATATATATATATATTTATATATAATCTTTTCAATTCTATTTTATCTGAGGGACAAAAGTCAGCTCTTGGGATTGCATTCTATGCCATACAGGGGATGCTACTATCAACAGAAGTGGGGTGGGGTGGGAGAGGGGGTTGTAAAATCCCTTGTTATTTCTAGTTTTGAGTTTTCTGAAAAATATCCAATCCATTGAGCTTCTTGGGGTTGTTTCCATGGATCTGTGCTAGTTCCAGGAAGTTTGGGTCCTTCCTGTTGTCTCTGGAACCAGGTGTGATTCCTGCAGAAACTACGTGGAATCATCTGTTTCCCTGTTTGACGTCGTTGTTGCAGTGGATCAGATTCCTGCAGGAGGAAACAATGAAACGTTGTAAGGGCCAACTGTGGAAGGTCGTGTGGAGAGGAAAGCCAGCTATTCTGATTTAAGACAGAAAAAAATGTTGGCCTTTAGCTTCTGGAAATGCTGCTCCAAAGTCTTCTTGCCTGGTGTGGTGCACCCTAACCAGTGCAAGAATGTAGCTGTGGCCGCTCAGTGTTCTACTGAAGCTGGGACTCTGGGGTCGGACTTTCACTTGGTGAATCAGCTTTTATTTTAATGGATTTGAATTGCTTTAAGAATGAGATTTTAGCTTCTGCCGATTCTCTTCCCCTGGGAAAGTGGCTCCTGATCCGAGGAACACGGACCCTGAGGAATTAATATAAGGGTCCTGGAAACTGTTTGGTACCAACCATTGTGAGTGGATAGCTACATAGATAATGTTTTGAATACATTTATTTGGAGGTGTTCTTAAATTCTTGGTCACTTTTAAAGCAATAATTTTTCTCAGTCAAAGGGCAGTGGGAAAGTAGGAAAAGCAGAATAGTAAAGTTACTCTTTCTTTAACGTGTATGTACGCACACACCCAGGCACATGCTCTGTGTGTCGGGGGAGCGTCTATGTTTTTAAACAGTTAAGGAGGTCTATGCTCAGACCAGCTGAGAACTGCTACCATGGCAGTTGTATTCTATAGGACGTGCTTCACAATCCAAGTGAAATGTTAAAAAGTTAATGGCTAGACAGTGCTTAAAGCATACACAGTCCTGATTTATCCTAATACCATTTGTGAAAGACTGACTTCATGCTGCCGCACATTTGTTACGTCTTGTTCTGCAGATGTGGCTGAGTATCTATGCCTCCTTAGGGGTGGGTTTGTATCACTCAGCGACTGAACCAGGCAACGGAACGCCATGCCTCTTATGAGGTAGGTCTTAGAAAAAGCATCCAGATGCTTATACATAGATGTACACTGTGCCAGATACTGTTCCAAACGGTTTTGTGAATATTAGCTGGTTTAATCCTTACAACAACCCTGTGAGATGGAGGTACTATTATTGGTTCCATTTTTCAGATGGGAAACTGAAGTACAGAGTGATTAGGTTAAGTAATGTGCCCAAGGCCACCCATCCAGGAAGAAGGAAACCTGTGGTTTCATTCCGGTCTGAGCAGGGATCTGTGCACTGCTGGCCCAGGGGACTTTGCTTCTCTCCTGGCAGAAAGCGTTGGTGACTGCTGGGGAATACCTGGAGGACAGGCTGGTTTGGATGGAGGCAGCATACACCTCATGTGTCCTCTACTCCCCACCCCCAACCCTAACATCGCACACACCAGCACACACACACGCGTACACACACGTTACCCTGGGCTTACTCTGGACACAGTGACATCAGGCTACCTTGGACTGTGTCTGCAGTGCCCTTTCATCTGGGCTTTGCTCCGCCTTCTAGAACCGTCACTTCATAACAGCAAGTATGTGTGGTAAAGACCTCCAGTGTATGATGGAGCTCAGTCCGATTTACCTGTTTTGCTGCGTAAGGTGACCCATTTACATGTCCTCAGAGTTCATTTGGACAAGGCCTGCATCTTCAGGATTGTTCAGATGACTTTCTAGGTACTGTGCCTTTAAAGAAATTAGCTGTTGGTCCTTGAGACCCAGAATGATGGTACAAGAGCATGTCACTTTTCATGAGACATTTGAAAGAGCTCCTTCTTCCCCTGCCAAAACCAGAGAAGAGGTGGAATGATAGAAACCAACAGAAACACTCCGGATAGTCCTTCCCTCTGGCTGCCAATAAACATGCAAATGCGCTTTCCAAGGAATTGCTGAAGAGGATTACGGCAGTTGTCTTGCTTCCCTGCCCATCCGATCTGGCAGGTGTTGTCAAGGCCCAGTGTTCGGGGGAGCTGGGACTGGACCAAGGGTTATATTGATGCGGATGGCTAACTGTTCTCAGAATTGCCCAAGTCATTTCAAAGCTGTTGTTATTGTCCAGGTTGGCAAGTAAAGTCCCTTAGAGAAGCATTTTTCCTGGCCAGCTCCACTGTCTTTGCAAACCCTCTCACCAGACAGGTGAGGAAAATCAACTCACCTTCATGGCGGGAAGCCTCCAGACTTTCCAGTTACATGGGGCAGAACCAGATGAGGGGCAAGGAGAGTAAATGCAGAGTGGTTATTAGGAAGGAGCTCCTGTTTCAAAGGGTATGCTTCTATTGCAGACGGATGAGTTGATCTGAGACTTGCTGGTGCTGATTTTGTGGCCTCCACCTTGACTCTCCATCTAGAACTGGTGTAGAGCAGGGAGTTCTCAAAGTGTGGTCCTCACACCATTGGTCTCTCCAAGACCCTTTTAGGGGGCCTGCGAGGTAATCATTGTTTCACAGCATTGCTATGACATTATTTGCCCTTTTCACCATGCAGACACTTGCACTGGGAGCACAAAAGCAACAGTGGGTGGAAGTGCTGGCACATTAGTGACAATCAAGGCAATGGCACCAAACCCATATTAGTACCTATTTAGTCTTCATCTGTACACATGCCAAAAAGAGCCATTTTCCTAAAACTATCCTTGATGAAGTAGTAGAAATCAGTAAGTTTATTAAAGTTCAACCTTTGAGTACTTTTTAAAAAATATTCTGTTGCAAATGGAAATGTATGTGCACCTGGTCTTCTTGCAAACCACTTGCGCTGTTGTTTGAGTTGCTAGCTAAACTGGCAGCTTTCTTCATGGAGCATCATTTTCACTTGAAAGAACAACTGAAGAACAAGCCATGCTTAGTTAGACGTGGTTATTTGGCAGATAATTTCTCAAAGATGAATAATGTGGACCTAATATTTTAACGAAAAGCAATTGATAATGTTTGTTAATGGTAAAATTTAAATATTCAAGTAAAAATTACATTTTTGGAAAATTTGTATCTGCCACAGTGAGCTTGACAGCTACTCAGTAATAGACTTGAAGGCACTTTTGATGAGATGGGTGGTGATATTAATAAACATTATTTTTTTGACATTGAATAATGATCTACGTTAATATTCAGAAGATCTGCATAACTCTGGAACCCAATATTTTCCAAATGACCAATGCATAATGTTACCAAATCACGTGTGGGAAAAGAGCCATTAAGAGTAGAAGATGGACCAGTGATTTCGATGTAGTAGACAGTATGAAAGTTTGTGGGTATGGTTTCAGATGTCACATTGCAACTGACTTTTAAGAAACTGTCTGTTGTCAAGTTTTGGCATGGTATCAAAAAGAATATCTACAGTTACCTCTCTTAAAAACTATTAAAATACTTTTCCTTTTTTGAATATACATCTATGTGAGACCAGATTTTCTTTATATATTTCACTAAAAAAACTTATTGCCACAGAGCAAATATGGAAATCCAGTTGTCTATCAAATAAAGAAATATGCAAAAATGCAAAACAGTCCCATGCTTCTTACTTATTCTTTGGGAGAATAATATATTTATTTTACATAAAGGTATGTTATTTATGTTAACATGTAAGACATTTACTATTTTGTATTTTCAAGTGAATTAAATATTTTAACTATTTCTCAGTTGTCATTTCAAATATAGTAAATATTAATAGTTATAATCCACATAAACAAAAGCTCTTTGGAATCCTCAGTGTTTTTAAGAAATGCAGATGGCTCCTGGAACCGAAAGTTTGAGAACATTGAATATAGAATAGTGAAATATTTGCCAACTGGAGTTTCTGAGCTGTCAGAGGAGTCGAAAAAAGTTGTCCACATTGGAAATAGTGACTGTTTAAGTATATATATTTAAATAATTATTTAAATATTTCCCTCTTTAAAATGAAACCCTCCTAGAGCTCAAATATGCTTACACTGCATATTAAACTCTTCCTCATTCTTCAGTAACTGATATCAAAACAGGAAAATACTGGCAATTATATTCAATTCTAATTCATTGTAAATAAAAATACCCACACGGCCCGGCTGGTGTGGCTCAGTGGTTGGGCATTGACCCATGCACCAAGAGGTCACCAGTTCGATTCCTGGTCAAGGCACCCAGGTTGTGGGCCAGATTCCCAGTGGGGGGCATACAGGAGGCGGCCAAATGATGTTCTCTCTCATGGATGTTTCTCTCTCTCCCTCTCTCTTCCTCTCTCTCTAAAATCAATAAAGAAAAAATTAAAAATACCCACATGTAGAGAAATGCTCGTGAATAGCCACTGAAACCTTCTCTGTCTTGCGATTTAAAACAAATCATAAATATTTAAGTAAATAATAAATAAACCATTGGACATTAAGCAGAAGAAAAACAATCATTTCAAATGCCGATTTTCTATTTTTGATGATGTAGTAAATAAATATCAGTCTGCATTTTAACATACACGGAGTCCATGTATAAACACAGTGTATAGTTTTTAATGTATTTTTTATAAATCCTATTTTTCTACATAATTCATTTAACCAGTTTGCATCATTTATTTAATAGGCAGTAGTAAAAAATTTCCTTACATATTATGAATTACATTAAATATAATATTAGATCTAAGTAAGCATTATGCACACCCAGTAATATTCTGTATGAAAGCAAAATACCTTTTGCTTAAAATTACATCTACATATGCTGCCAAAAACAATGAGGTGATTCAAAATATTCCTAAGAGCATTTGAGAAATGGTGTATTTATATGAAAGGGATCTGGATTAGTATTTGAGGGCTGCTATAACAAGGTCCCACAAAGTGAGTGGCATAAAACAACAGAAATGTATCCTCTCACAGCTGGGGAGTCCAGAGGTATGCAGTCAGGGTTGGGTGGGGCCATGCTCCCTCCAGAGGCTCTAGGGGAGAATCCTTCCTTGCCTATTCTGACTTCCGGTGGCTCCTGCATTGCTCAGCTTGTGGCTGCATCACTCTGTTCTCTGCCTCTTTTCCCATGACCACCTCTTCTGGGTCCTCCCCTCCTCTTATAAGGACACTAGTGGTTGGATGTAGGCCCCGCCCTAAATCCAAGATGATTGCATCCCCAGAACCTGAGCCATCTGCAAAGACCATATTTCCAAGGTCACATTCTGGGATTCCATGTAGACGTGAATTGGGGGGAACACTGTTCAACTACTGTATGTTCCCAATCAGATGATTGGGAGTGTGGACATGCCTTTACAGGGTTGGGCTTTGCTGCTGCACAGGACCATTGCCACGGACCAGCACTCTGACCCTGCCCGGCTAGCTGCACTTGAAAGCCTCCGATTTCTCATCTGTGAAACTGGGTCCATGATATACCCATCACGCTGGCTTGTGAGAAGTGAGGGGACTATGTGTAAATATACAACATTCTCAGCACAGTGTCTGATCAGAGGAAGGTCACTCAGTAAATAGTAGTAGTTTTTATTCTTGCCAGGTTAGAAAGGTAATGGCAATCACAATAAGCACTATAAATATACTGTTTATGGCAAGTTTATTGGTGATCATTGTAATAAGAGTTAGTGTTAATGGTGATTTAAAAAACCATAAATACCTAATAATGGATGATTTTACTGCGAGTAGGTGGGTGAGAGAGAAAGACGGGGAGGGACAGAGGGATGAGAACCCTTAGCAAGCATCCAGTGAGCCTGGTTAGAGACAGACATTGCTGTAGACTGGATGTTTGTGTCCTCCCAAAATGCATATGTTGAAACCTAATCCTCAATGTGGGGGCATTTGTAGGTGGAGCCCTCATGAATGGGATAAGTACCCTTAGAAAAGAGGCCCCAGAGAGCGTTCTTCTGCCATGTGCAGACACATTGAGAAGGTGGCGTCCATGAACCCAGAGGAGGGCCCTCCCCAGACTCTGAATCTGTGGACTCTCCAGCCTCCAGAATTGTGAGAAATGAGTTTCTGTTGTTTATAATCTACCCAGTCTGTGCTATTCTGTTATAGGAGAATCCTGGTGTTCAGCATGCTCCAGCGTTTATCATCATCTCGGCTCTGGATTTGTGTTGCGTGTTCATAGGCCTGTGTCTTGATCCCTGTTTGGCGTGGTGTTTGGAGACCTTGAAGCAGGGAAACTCTAAGGGCCCATCTCACTGTGATTTCACGCAGCCCAATGCAGCCGGTCTGCCCCCCCTGCAGCTGTCAGGCTGACTTCACATCACTTCCTTTGGTGGCTGTTTCGGACTCCGCTCCCCAGCCCAACCCACGCCTCTCAACAGCCCTTCTTCAATAGCCTTGGCTCAGTCATCGCTGAGAAGCAGAGTCCCTTGTAATGAGCTGCCTCCCTCCCTCTCTCCTTCACCTCAAAATGGGTGGGCATCATCGCCATCCGCTCTTCGTTGCCTCTATTTTGGATAAGGAATTGCCTCTCTCTCCTCTGAGAGTAATCCCTCCCCTCATCTCTATTCTTGGCCCAAGCAGTCATCACCGTCCACAGTATCCCCTTGTTAGCCTGAATTTCGTCTCTCTCCCTAGAACCCGTCCGCTCCATCCATAAACTTGCCCAAACTCCCTCTTTGTTCCTGAAGGCTCTGGCCCCTCTGACTATCGTTTTGACTCCGTGACTGTACCTTCAAGAGAGAGCAATGGCCTAGCCCCAGGTTCATGTTGTGACAAGCGGTTAATTATTATAAAATTATTGAAAGCACAGTCTAGAAATCCCAACAGTTAAATCCCAACCATTTCACCCTGGTAGAGATGAAATTACAGACATGGCCGTACCTCCAGGCAGTGAGGGGTGCTGGCCTCTGAGAGCTGGGGTCTCCGGGAGCTTGCCAACACTTGCAGACCACAGGCCCTGCGTGGGGATTTGGCTTATTCAGAGTATTCAGTGATGACTATAACAAAGTGATTTTAAGAAATTGGATTTAGCCCTGGCCGGTTTGGCGCAGCGGTTGGAGCATCGGCCCCGTGGAGCCAAGAGTCTCGGGTTCGAGTCAAGTCAAGGGCATGTACCTCAGTTGCGGTTCAGTCCCCGGCCGTGTGGGAGGCAACAAATTGATGTGTCTCTCACATCAGTGTTTCTCTTTCTCCCTCTCTCCCACTTTGTCTGAAAATGAATGGAAAAATATTCTCTGGTAAGGATTAAAAAAAAAAAAAAATTGCATTTACAGAGCTCTTCGGTTAGAAAAAATTATAAAATTGGTTAATGCCCTGAGGATAACATAAACACAGGCGCTTCTATCTTTGAACCCATGAATTTGTGTCTGAGAGTTTTCTGAATAATAAGCAGGTAGGAAAATTTCCAGCCTCTCCACCATAATCTGCATTTGCTGAAAAGCTGCAGGTAAGTCCTGAGTGGAGATTAGAACCGTGTGGGATGCAAGGAGGTAGTGAGAAGCAGGGCCGTTTACTAAACCCACTGAGTTTGTTCCAGGAACGAGGTAGTCAGTCCATATTTACCAAGAACACACCATGAATGAAGACAGGATGGTGGTCCACCATGTGTGTGTAGTATTTGGGTATTTGTGTTTAAGGTAAGATATATACATATATACTATTCTGGAGGAGATCAAACATTTTTCTAGTCTACAGAGTCCCTAAGAAATATACCCTTAAGAGTCCTCTGGAAGCAAAAAGGACCTGAGTGCCAGCTTGTGTCTAGTGTCTGGCATCCTCCTGCCTGTTGAGGTCTGGGCGGCAGCCTGGGCCTCCCCAGTGCAGCCGCTGAGAAAAGATGCTCAGAGGCCTGTATAGAACTGAAAGATGGCCATTAAGACACATACGGGTTCAGTGAACATATATTGATCATATTTTCTCCGTTGTATAGGCAAAGGAATTTATACTGCTATCTGACTTGCTTGACTAAACTGTCCCAATAGGAACTTAGTTTACTGAGAACGTCTATGTAAAAATGATAGCGTGAACGATTTAATCAAGCAGCAGGAGTAGTGTGTGGCATTATGTATAATGTTCCCGCAGGAGATACAAAGAAGTGTAAAATGTAGTTTCTGCCCTTGGAGAGGTTTACAGTTAAATGATTCTGTATAGACGCCCCCTCTCCCTGAGCAGAGTCCCAGCCTGCCTTGGTCCCATCACGACGGGCAGTGTGTCGTGGCTGAACGTTGGTTGCTTAGCTTGAGAAAGCCTTGAGGTGGTGACATCTTGTGTCGTGGCACCAAGGGCCCAAAGGGTCAGCTTTGTGCCCCTTTTGCCCTCCAGGAGGAGAGGAGGCAACATTTGTACTGTCATTTCTAATTAACTTGTTCCTACGAGGTGGTTGCCCCGCCCCCCAGTTGTAAAGAAACTGTATGAACTGTTACTGTATAGTCACCAGTTTTAGTTTTTTATCCCAGCAACCAGATGTGGAGAATTTATGTCTATTGGTCCTAAATCTGTGATGGAACTACATCCTTTGAATAATATCACAATTGAGTAATAATAACTTCTCAGTGGGTTAGCCTGCATATAATTCTGATTGTCTTTCATTGGGGGAAATCACAAGCTAAAAAGAGTAACAGATTTGAAATCCATTAAAAATCAGAGTACTAAATGGAGAAAAAAATGTAATCTCACAAATCTTCATTTTTAGCCATAGGATTATGGTTTCTTCATTCATGAAATGACATTTTCTGCCCCCTCCCTGTTTCTCAGATTGGAACTCTAACATAGATTAGGAGAGTTGCCAAATATCTATGAAGTGAGAGGCTTTCCTCCCACCCTTCCCATCCCCCATAATAGCCTAGAACAAATTAGTCTGAGAAAGGCACGCAATTCAGCCCAAGAATTAGGTTTGTGCGGCCGTACGTAAGGACTCTGTGCCTGAAAGTGGTCTGAAAGGCAGGTAAGGGAGAATTAGGTCAACTAGCGTATAATCCTCTCAGTGATGTTTCCTCGAAATAGGGAGATAACGTTACAGACCGCTGGCATTCATTTTTTACAAACTCTGGCTATAAAAAGAGCAAAACTTCAGGAGCATGAATAGAACCAAAAATAGAACGTGCTATTTATTGTTCCAGAGGTTGGCTTTCATGAAACTTGAGAAAGGACCGGATTTGAGGTCACTCCTTTCATGATTTTTAAGTCAGCCTCGTACTGAATGCAGAGAAGACCATCCACACATATAAACAGATTATGATTTTTCTCGGTGGCGTGGAGAAAGAGCTGTTTTTCTTTGTAGGAGTATGCCAGATAATTTGGGGGGGGGGTGAAATATGAATAATGTGTGCTGGGAGGAGCAGCTGTGCGAAATGAGGCTGGACTGGCAATGCCTGTTTGCCCGGAAGACTCCTTTTCAGCAGTTATCTCCTTCAAGTCGGTCAGAATTTTAAAAATCTGCTCATTTCTATGCCACTGGAATAGAAACGGGATCTGAATGCGTGCGAGCCTCCGGAGCGCGGGGGAGCGCTGGGCCCGGGAATTCACAGCGCTTCCCACAATCACGAAGCTCACCACGGGCCTCTGCGACTGCGCCCACACCTCGAAACTCTCCATGACCCAGCTGTGGAAATCCTGTTTGTCTGCCTCCCACTCTGTCCCCCGAAGAATGAGAAACAGTCCCTTGCAAGGCTGGGCTTGTTGAATGAATGCGATTTGTTTTTGTTGAACTGCAGACACGAAGTGTCTGAGGCTGTGAGCTTGATGCTGGATTTGTGAATGACTCCGTGGTCCTCACCTTCAGATAGGTTGAGTGTGGAGGGTGTCTGCACTTGCTGGATGATAAGTAAGCTGTCCACAGGCATCTTCTTCATTTTTATAGGTTCCTGGAATAAAAAGACCTTTAATGGTAGGTGAGGCCATCTTTCTGGGTTCAGGCAGAGCTGTATCTAGCGTGGTGATGTCTGAAAATCTTTTGTTTTAACAAGAATGTCCTCACCCAGTGGGTGTGGCTCAGTGGGTTGAGTATCGTCCCATGGACTGAGAGGTCCCCATTCGATTCCTGGTCAGGGCACATGCCCGGGTTGTGGGCTCGATCCCCAGTGTGGGGCGTGCAGGAGGCAGCCGGTCGATGTTTCTCTCTCTCTCTAAAAAAAAAATCAATGGAAATATATTTAAAAAAATGTCCTGAAGGTGCTGCCACCTCCCTTGGTGCCCCTGGCCTTGCCCTTAGTATAACTAGTGCTGTAACCTGGGCTCTTTCTGGGGTTTGTTTTTCTGATAGAAATAGCAAGGTATCTTGCACTCTAGAGTAACTATAGATTTTGGTGTAGTGTCTTTTCATTTATTCATTATTAGAGCCTTAAAAGCCAAACAGTTTTGCCTTCTTCATATTAAGCTGAACTTGCCTTCACTGTCTTCAAAAAAAGTTAGTTTTGTCAAGAAAATGAAGTGATCAACACTTTTCCGAAGTTCGTAACCGGAGGTGATTTTCATAGAGTTATTGGCTTGGATGTGGTTTCTTGGAGTGACTACTAGAATATATTAATTAATAATAAATTATTATTACTTAGTATTACAGGGAAAAAAAAGGCCTGAGGATAGCTTGATTATATGGAGACAGAAATTTTCTGAGCATGGATAGTGATACTTTCCATATAGATGCAATAGCTGGACGATGTTACCCAAACTAATTAATGATGACATATTAGTTAACATATTGCCATCAGCAGGTGGCTGGCTGAGCAGGGGCGAAATGGCACATGCTCAAACAAATTGTTGTACCCTGGAGAAACATGTACAGTTGTTGTTTTTTTAAAGTATTTTTAATGATGCCTGTAATATGAATTATTTTTGTAAGACATAAAACTGGGGGTAGGTAGGAGAGAGACAGACTAGAAAAACAGAACAAAAGAAAGCAAAATTAATTCCACCTTTTCCAATGGAAAACAACACCCAAAACCTAAGTAAGCAGTTGAATCCTATCAGCGCAATTTGCCTGTCCTGTCAAAATCTCTTCCTTGACACTCTCCTTTCTTCTTCTCCTTTGTCCGTGTCAGACCTGCTAGCGGAGTCTTGGCACAGGGCGGAGCTGTGACAGATGGACAGGAAACAGAAATCTGTTGCTATCTTGGGATTGTGGAGGAATCATTGTGACAGTGAAGGGGTTAAAACTGTCAACACCTATCAGAGGTTGGCAATTATTAGTGTAATATCAATCCCAGAACATCGATGCCGATGAGCACACAACAACGAATGAATTCTACTAGGTCACTGCTTTGTAAGAAAACCCTTATTAATCTCTTTCCAGCACTGGTACAACCACACTTTTAAAATACATGTGTGAAAACGTTACTCTTTCTGCATACCCGTGATTACGATGAAAGATGGTGGTGATTCGGTTTTATTTTGGAAGGTGCATTTTGAACTAGCACTTGCAGATACAAGTGAATAAGATACGCACCCTCTCTGTAGCCTTTAGAATGTTTCACAGTGTGGTGACTGTTACTGTAGTAAGGACAGTGTTGAGTGATGGTTTAGGAAGGCAGACTGTTACAAGATATACAAGTTTATTTAATTGTGTGTTACTATCTTGTCTTACAAGCAACATAAAAGGAAAAATAAACAGACCTCTTTGAAACAAAAGAAGTAGACCTCTGGAAAACAAAACTGGAGAAGAATACACTTGAAAAGACGAACGTATCTTTGTTTATTAGCTTCAAAGAGAAAATTGATGGATAAAAAGCAAAACTTAATGCTGTTTTTCAAAAGTCCAGGGGGTAACCAGTAAGGGACCACTGTGACTTACAAATAGGAGCAGGAATCCATGCGGAACTAGGGGAAGAGTGGGTAAAGGAGAACTTCAATAACCCCCATATGTTCAAATCCACAGGTCCCCATGGCTGGCATCCTAGAGTACTTAATGAATTGGCCGAAGTCATCACAGAACCGCTAGATATCATTTTTGAAACTCGTGGAGGACTGATGAGTTGCCAGAAGACTGGAGAAGGGCATATTTAGAACCTTCTTTCAAAAAGGGAAATGGATGGTGACCCTGGAAACACTCAGCAGCTTAACTTTTGCTTGGAAAATTCTGGAATAATCAGTACACTGGGTAACTAACTTACAATAGCTAGAAATGAGGCACTGAACTGTCACATGTGAAGTACCAAGTTCATTGTGAGATACAGTCTTATGCATATTGTAGGATTCTGCCCTCTCTTCTGTGAGTTCTTGATGAAAATAAATGAGGTAGGCTAAGGTTCGGGGGTTTAATTTTAAGTGAAATACCAGACAAAAAGCAGGTTCTGGCATTCGCTAGTAATTACGTCATTTTTAAATGAACATTTAACTTGAGAATAGTAGCTTTAATTTTGTATTTTAACATACTTTTATTTCGCTTTATATAGGATCGTGTTTTCATAGGTTGAGATATTTTATATCATTCTATATAGAATAGTTTGGTGAGGGAATTCTTGTTTTAAGGTGTTTTATATAGTCATTTCATATATAGGTACATTTATAAAGCTGACAAATTAAGGAACATCAGCAAAGGAAGCACATTTTTTCTAACTTTTCTTTTAAGATTTACTCTGGCTGAAGTTTAGTGTTAGGAGCAATTGGACCGTTTTGCTCTGGCGCGCACTGAGCAGGGGCCAGCTGTGGACGTGATGGCTGGTTTCCTTCACTCCATGGACGCTGCCCTGGCCAGTGCGTGCCTTCCCTCGCCCTGCCCCCGCTTCTGGCCTCAGGTCTTGGGGGCAGGGAGGTGGTGGGAGTTGAGAACCCTGTCTAACCGCAGCCAAGGGAAGTAAAATGAGGTGGGAGGTGGAAATTAAGATCATTCTGATTCCTATTGTTCTTGCCTTTGGATATTGGCAGTTTTATTTTCTGCTGAGAAAATGCAACCATGTTGCTAGGACCCAAAATTAAGTTTAAAGGAGATCATCAGAAAAGACACAGACATGCAACAAGCTGGAACCGGCAGCTTCTGAGAGCAGCTGAGCAGTCCTGTACTGCAGAAGCTTCCCGTGCTACTGGGGAGCACGTAAGAGGTGCAGGTGTGCAGCAGCGTGGTGATGCTCCAGCGTGGGAAACACGAGGGAAAGAAACCTACACTCACTTCTTCCTGGTGCATCCATACTGGTCCCCTGAGATGGGCAGGCCCATAAGGTCTCCAAGGGCTGTTTTATCACAATATTCCTTTCAAAATCTCAGGTTTGCATGGTATAGCTACTTCTAGAGATCAATTTAGATACTGGATAAACTCAATCTCATTCTTAAATACAAATTCGAGGAAATGAAGCTTTAAAAGCATGTACAAGTTTTCCTTCAAACTGTACATAGCTTGCAGTTTCCTAAGGATTATACTCTAATAAAACCTCAATCATTTTTGTTTATTTTGTCAGTCCTCACCTGAGTATATATTTTTTCCCCGTTGATTCTTAGAGTGCAAGGGAGGGAGGGAAAGGAAGAGAGAAATAGAAAAATTTCAATGTGAGAGAGACACATCGATTGGTTGCTCCCACACATGCCTTAACCAGGGTCAGGGATCGAACCTGCAACCCAGGTATGTGCCCTTGACTGGGAATCGAACAGGCCATGGCCAACTTCAGCCATTTTTTTTTTCAAGTGAACTAGAGTCTTTAAAATTAACAAGCTATACTTTTTTAAGGAGTGTGTGGGGGAGGGCCTATAGATTACAGAAATAGTTTATTATGATAATAAATGGCTTCCTGTTAGAGACCTCATTTCCAGGGGCAGCACCTGTGGCGGGTTTTCTCACAGATGTACATTTACATGCATCTGTTGAACTGTTGCTAGAAAGGGACCCAGTTTCTGAAAAAGCGATTATTTTCACCGTGGGCATTATGATGCAATCTAATGCAACTAAAAACGGGACTCTTTTGGTCATTTTAAGTTTTATTTTCTATTTGTGTAATGTCAGACTTTAATTATCTTGCCAAATTTGTCTTCGCTATGTGTCCGCTATTGGAATTTGAAAATAACAATCCTCTACGTAAATTAAGAGTCACAATCTAGAACGGTGAAATCGCTGATGGATTTTAAAGACGTCTTAGCTGAAGCTAGAGGAAGGAGACTTTAAAGTAGGCAGGAAGGTAGAATTGTATCTGGCGATAATTACTCTCAAGAAGAGTGAGTTATTTTTCTCTTTTATCTAACATTCATGATAGTCTTAATTTTTTTAATGTAAAGGAAGTAGCTGAGGGACAAATGTTACCACAACTAGAGGATTATCTTGATTTGTTTTTTCCTAGAACATCAAGAGAGATTCAATACCGACTTTTACTTCATGAAATTGAGGAATTTGGAGGATTGTGGCAAAATTTACTTCACTGTAAAGTTTGTGGGGGTGGGGGAGAGAAAGATTTTATTCACAAAAAATATTTCTTGGCCTAGGGAATGCATAATTACCAAAGGACTCCACAGAAACATAGGATAGCTGCCCTCACAGCCCAGGGAAATTCACAGCCCCTGGCGTGGAATCAACAAGAACAATAAGAATTGAGTTTTTACTTCGGAGTTCCTCAGATCTTAGTTCAAAATCTAGATCACGCTCATAGCTTTTTTTTCTTTTTTTTTTTTTTGTCTACGTGAATCTAAGAACATCAGATATAGATAGCACGGGGAATGATCTTGAACAATTGTTAAACTTATCACAGTGTTTAATGCATGTCTATAAAATGGGGAAAATAAATATCTCCTATAGTTCCTAAGAGGCTTAGGAGCCCCGCAGCCTGTACCCACGCAGTTCTTGGCCCAGTGCATGGCACATGGTAGGAGTTGAGGCTCTCCCTTCCTTCTGTACTCTCAGTTACCTTCTTTATATCCTCTTCTGTGGAAGAGATTACCTTACAACTGACAAGAAAGCTCAAGTGTAAATTGACCTGTTCTTAATTGCTGCCCGGAAGCCCCTGAAGAAGGCCCTTGGCTTTGTTTTAGGAAGGATAGAAGGAAAGTTGATCACGGCCGCTCTCAGGAGGAGGTGAGTCAGTGTCTCCTGATGGAATGAGAGGAGCACATTCAGAGGGCCAGCACTTGTCCATTCTGGGAAACAGTCACACAGACACAGTATGAAAGTATTCCTCTGATTTGCCTCTTTTTACAACAGCTTTCGATTTGTAAGTTTGCTGTGCAAATTAGTGAGAGGCATACGTGCATGTTCCTGTGATTTTATGACTTGGTTTACAAATTAAGAGTGCTAAGGGGCATTCCCCTATAGCTGCGTCTGGGGCACATTCAGCCAACATCTGAAGCAGATGTGGTCAATCAGCAAACTTTTCTATGTGAAGAGAAACCAGATGGGCCAGTGCCTGGCGAGCACCTGCCAGAAAACCGAGTCTGTCCTCTGCGAAGAGTCTGGAAACAGATCCCTGCCTGGGCACTGAGGAATAACAAAAAGACAGGTTAAAGAAAATTAAATGTTTGCTGAGAATATTTGGTTTATATAACCTTGTATATGTAATATTTAATTAGGTGTCAGAATACCATGTTCAGGCAGGTGGAAGACTTCCGAATTTGAAGTAAACAAGGAGTAAAGAGTAGAACACCATATCCAGAGATATACACAGGACATGAGCTTGAGCCTGACCTTAGACTGCCAGTTCTCCATTCAGACCAAGGGCCAGGGAGTTTTTAGACGAGGTTAGCTGACAACTTATGCTTAGAGTAAAGCCATAGTAAATGCTGAATTAAATTACACAAAATAGACTGTGCAGAGCAAAGCAAATCAGCTAGGCTTGCTTTCTCTTTTAGAATTTCTGATTTTGCTCCTACAGTAGCCTCAAGGATCACCAGTTAGATATTCCTACATCAGGTGTTTTACACGACTCAGATTCTTTGATTAGAAAATCCTATTCAGCTTTATATTATTAATGTCTAAGGAGAAAAAAATCAAAGAACTCTACTCCACGATCACTAGCTTAGATATTTCCTTAAAAGGCAAAAAAAAAAAAAAAAAAATAGTTTAGAAAAATGAACAACATAACTTTTTTTACTTATCAAAATAGATGTTTTCTTTTAACTTGTTTAAATTCTGGAAAACAAAATTTTCTTTTTTGTTAAAAGACAACTTTTAGAGGAAAACAGGAGGTTACATTTCAAAGTAAGAGCTGGGTGGTATTTTTTGACAATTTGATCAACATTTCTTCCATTGGAACAAAAGGAAGTCAACTTTTAAATATTATTTAAGATGACAAAGGCCTTTCTAGATGTTCCATACCCTTTTTTGGACCAGTTTTCTCTTTTTATTCCAAAAATGAAATGCTGTATTGCATGTGTTGAGGGCAAGGTGGTCTATTGATTGGGGCAAACGTTAGAAATTCTGTTGTTCATTGCCGTTGTCGCCCCGTTCCCCAAGCTGGACGCTGTTCTGAGGCACCTTTTGGGTTAGTAAAGCCATTACTCACTGAACGTTGCTGCCCATTCAGAAAGGTGTGCACAGTATTGAATCACCAGCTCGTGTCCATCTAAGCAGCCAGGCAGAGTCATTCCAAGTGAAAGCTGCAGGTTGGGTTTTGTGAGTGTAATTGCAATTGACACTTTTTTCCCCCTTTCAGTTATTGTTTTAAAAAGGGATTGTATGAGAAGGCACTGTGAAAAGCCTCCTTGGAACAGCGTTATGAGCCGTGGAATGTATGCCCGTGCAGCCCTGTGTTTGCAAACATGTTCGTTCCTCAATAAATGTTATGGCTCTCACAGCGGTTCCGCCTTGGCCTCTTTTGTGATCGTTTACATTCGATGAATGGAATAGAGTCTGTGCATTGTTTAAATTGATGATATATAAATGTTTACAGTACTGTGGCATTATGGTTAGCGTGGGAAATCAGAGTTCTACTGGAAAGAAAGGAAAAAAACCAGGCTTCCCACACTACATGCACAATTCAAATAAATCATGACGGCGTGTACTTAGATGCTTTTTTGTGATTGTTACGTATGTGTACGTTGTGGCTGTCTCCCTATTCCTTCCACCCCACTTCCCGCTAAAATAGTATTTCTGAGGGTGACAGCATGGAATTCTGTGCCAGTAACCGTGGCCACCACAGCAGGAGGTGGGCAGTGGGATAGATTAGGTGGTAGGCAGGGTCCTGTGTGGAGTTTCTCCACATCTGGACCTACTGTGGTTCCCACAGCCCTGAATCTCTATCTCAAAGGTCATTAGATCTAGGGTCTGCTGGATTCAGTCCTAGCCTTACCACTGTCTGGCTTCAGGACCTTCAGCAAATGGAATAATTGTTGTAAAGGCTTAGCAAAATAATTGGCACATCATTAACAACCCAAAAATATTACTGAAAAGAAGTTTGATAGTAGTGTTTTGTGTTATGTACGAATGACATTGTGATATGTTCCGGTGATGCTGAATGGCTGTTTCTATTCCCACTGAATACAAGAGGAGAGGAGAGGGTACAAGGAGATAGAGAGTAAATATTAGAAAGAAATATGCAAAAATTTGAAGTTTAGAAAGGAAAGGGACCTTAGGATAAGGTAATTTCATTCAGAAATTGTGTAGTTAAGACACCAAGGAGCCAAGATTTGTAACATGCTCATGATGACACAGATTTGGTGGCAGACAACTGAGATTTTCCCAGACCCTCAAATCTTTTTGTCTGACATTGGATTCTAGAAAGTATAACCTAAAGGCATCTGCGGCATCTTCAAAAAACACACGCCCATCTTTCTAGACTGGCCTTAATTTCAACTTAGATTCTTGTTTTCCAAGATGTAGCGTTAGAACACTTTTGTTCATAAACTGAAGCTTCAAGCAGCCCCAGGGCTCTACGGGAGCTGAAAACTCCATCTTTCAGCTCTAAAATCTTAGGCTTCAAGCCTTCCTTGATCTACAAAATAATGAGCAGAGGACAAGAAGAGACGCATCTCCAAAGAAATCATATAGATGGTCATTAGGCATATGAAAAGATGCTCAACCTCAGTAATCATTAGAGAAATGCAAATCAAAACTACAGTGAGATACCACCTCATACCTGTCAGAATGGCTGTTTTCAAAAAGACAAGAAATAAGGTTTGGTGAGGATGTGGAGAAAAGGGAACCCTCTCGAACTTCTGGTGGGACTGCAAATTGGTGCAGCTACTATGGAAAACAGTATGGAGGTTCCTCAAAAAACAAAGTAGAACTACCATACCACCCAGCAATTCCACTTCTGAGTATATATCCAAAGACAGTGAAAACACTGATTCGGAAAGATACGTGCATTCCTATGTTCACTGAAGCATTATTTATAATAGCCAAGATACGGAAGCAACTCAAGTGTCCGTTGATAGATGGATGAAGAAGATGTGGTGTGTATTATGTGTGTGTGTATATATATATATATATATATATATATATATATATATATATATATATATATATATAATGGAATATTACTCAACAGTAAAAAAAAAAAAAAAAAGCGAAATCTTGCTATTTGCAACAATATGGATGGACCTAGAGGGTATTATGCTAAATGATATAAGACAGAGAAAGACAAATACCATGTGGTTTAATTTATATGTGGAATCTAAAAGAAAAAAACTAATGAACAAACAAAACAAAACAGACTCATAGAAACAGAAATTAAACTCATGGGTCCCAAGGGCGAAGGGGGGTTGAGTGGTTGGATGCTAAAGGTCAACACCATCAGTATCATTGTTACAAGTTTGCATGGTGACAGACAATTACTAGACTTAGTGTGATGATCACATTGTATGGTATATAAATGTTGACTCATTATGTTGTATACCTGAAATTAATATAATATTGTATATCAACAATACTTGAATAAAACATTTTTAAAAGTCTTCCTTGATCTATCAAGCATATTTAGAAAAGTTAATGATATTGGTGGGCAGCACTAAAATGTTATTTTTTAAATCCTCACTTGAGGATATGTTTTTATTGATTTTAAGAGAGAGGAAGGGAGAGAGAGAGAGAGAGAGAGAGAGAGAGAGAGAGGGACTTCAATGTGAGAGAGAAACATCGATTTGTTCCCTCCCATTTGCATCCCGACCAGGAATTGAACCCGCAACCTTTTGGTGTACAGGATGACGCTCCAACCAGCTGAGCCGCCAGGCCAGGACTAAAATGCATTTTTTAAAATGGTTAAATACATGGATGCAGTAGAGATCCCAACTAAGGAACCTTAATTTGATAAAGAATAGGATGATAGCCCTGGCCATTTGGCTCAGCAGTTAGAGTGTTAGCCCGCAGACCAATGAGGCTCCGGTTCGAGTCCAGTCAAGGGCACGTACCTCGGTTGTGGTTCATCCCTGGCCCTAGGTGGGGTTGTGCGGGAGGCAACCAGTCAAAGTGTCTCTCTCATGTTGATGTTTCTCTCTCTTTCCCTATCTCTCCCTTCCTTCCACTCTATCTGAAGATAAATGGAAAAATATCCTTGGGTGAGGATTTAAAAAAAAACAATAGGATGATAAAATATCATTAATAAAATCACATAAGGAAGGCAGCTTTTAAAGTCTTTTATCTGAACCTGGAAAATGAATACCTTCTAGTCTCATTCCAGGCCATATGCTTCCCCACCAAGGATTTTTTTAATTTAAAAGAGGAATCTTGAACAAATTTAAATGAAAAAATTACTCTTTCCCTTTCCTAGAGTTACCCTGAGGACAGTGTGCATTCATGTAATTATGGACACATTTTGGCCAGCCTCCCCTGCTTGAGAATATATCCATGAGTCTTTTAACAGGGTGTCTGCGGAGTCTCGTCTGTTCCTTGGTTGAATAATGATCGCCAGTTGTGAATTGTGTACATTCAGTGTTCATTCTTTTACATCCATTGTGCTCAATCAATTTAACTTCAACTTTATTTTAGAAATTAACCTACGTAACAGCATTTGCAAAAATAGCCATTTTGAGTGAAGAATATGCATTTGACTTTTTCTAAATCCCGACCTCTCAATCAGAAGCCCTGAAGCCGGTCTTGGTTGGTTTTCCTGGTGAGTAGCTAAGTACTTTTTTTCACACCTTCACTCCCTCATCTAGAAACGTGTCCAGGGAACAGCATGACCTAACACGGCCTATGAAAGGTTTGGGAAGCACATAGTATCTGAGTAACCTCACATTGTTTAGAAGAAAGTCGGTGACATGGTCTAGCTTTTTACCATGACCTGCAGGGAGCTATGGAGCCACCTGGTTTGCCTCCGCTGGTGTTGCTGCCCACTTTGTCTTCCACGGTTCCTGGTGCATTTTCTGACACGCTGTACGTGCTCAGTAGTACAGAGTGAGGCGAGAGTACGCTTGCAGCGGTGGGTACGCAAAACAGAGTGTATTCTTACTTTATTATTTATTGATTACTGTGTTATTTTTCATACGAACCACTGTGAACCTGCTTTTGCCTCACTCTGTATCGTGGCTCGAACGGAGGACCAGATGGACTTTCTCACACACCCAAGGACACTAAGCGCTGAAGCCGGACGGGTGGGTTCTGCCAGGGTGTTCCCTGGTTGCAGGAACTTGCAGGAACGCCGCGACCTGTGTGTTTGAAGGAGAGAGCACGCCTTTCACCCCAAGACCCAGGACACCACGTTTTTCTTTATCAGAAGTCAACCTTGGGGTGTGGGAATTTTTTTTGTTATTTGGGTCCTCTTACTTTCCTATTTTCTTTTGTATAAAACTATAAATGTAAATAATTTATCAAATATATTTACATATTCATTTAGACTTTCTTTTGCAGAAACTTATTAAGCATTAAATTTGTGAAGGCACACAGAAATACTCCAATGACACACTATTTGAATTATGATTTTATTTTGGTCATATTTTCCTGTCCGAATTGTGAGAGGGATATCCTCTATTCCTGTGATAAAGCTAAGACAATATCGATCTATTTCTGTAATGAAAACTAATCAAACTATAATTAATGTACTTATCACATACATGCTAGCTTGTGGGTGCTGCTAGACAAAACACAAAGATATTTTTATTAATCTGCCCTACACAAACATTAGCTTCCCTCTTAGATTGCGTTTTAGACACACTCCCTTTTAGATATATTAAAATGAATACATGACCCACGATTTTGTCCCTGGAAGTAATTACTTCTTCCCTGAAGTTTACGTCTACCTTCTACCAATAGGAAGGCAAAAAAAAAAAAAGAGTAGAGTAGTTAAAACATTTCAGTCCAGGCTTGTTCAGACCTGGGTTTGAACCCCACAGAGCTGCTAAGAATTACGATCGCTTGACCTAAGAGGAAACTTACAACTAAACAGTGATTACATGACTTTTATTCCTTGCCATGTGTGAATTATGCGGACAGGGGGGAAGAACATTTAAGTTTTCGAGTAACAAAAACCTGGAAGCAAATCCCAGCTCCCCACCCCCAGCCAAGAGACTCCAGGAAGGTTATTAATTTCTTCCAGTCTGTGTGGCCATCTGAAAAGTGAGGTTAATAACAGCCCCTCCCAGAGGTCTTGTGGAAATAGAACAAAATAGCATGTAAGATAACCTTGGAAGAGGTCTTGTGTTGGAGGAACAGGAGTTCTTATTACGTATCAGCCAGGCAGTGCCAATGAAAAAGTATCAATACACCTACCTACCCTTGGAAGCAGGAGTTTGTTCTCACTGATGCTTCGGGGTAAGAAATACTATATATTGTGATTAGAATTGCTAGGGGCGGCTCAAAATTTTCTATTTGGTCTTTAAATGTTGGAGTCCTGTTACAGCATTTGAAGTTTCTAAATGTCTTTGGGGGCTTTTAGGTTCCTATTTCTTGTGATCAAAGTATGTGTGGTATACCAGAAAGAGGGTGGGCCTTGGGGTCAGGGAGAAGGGAACCCCTAACTCCTCACTACTAGATGGCCTTGGTAAAAAAATATAAAATAAAATAAAACAGGTGGTGGGGGCACATTGTATGCAAATTACATTTCATCCTTATAATAACCCAATAAAGTGATTGCTGTTGCTGCTCCACCGCGTAGGCGGGGAAACCAAGGCACAGAGGAGTCTTAGGAAATTCACTTCGCCTCTGCTATCCTGGGCGTCCTTAGGTTTATAAAAGGTTGATTTGTTGTGAGTCTTAGTGATTCCATATTAAGCACACTGCACATATTAGGTGCTTGAACTGCAAACGTTTTATTACACTGGATTTTAATTGCTTTTGTTCTCCTCTATGCTATGAGGAGTATTAAATTGTCATTTGAAATCACCTTATGGATTCTGAGAGAAAAATCAGCATTTTGAAATTTTTGAACCCAATAAAAATCTTTTTCTGTTACACATACAAATTGATTCCTTTTGTCTTAAGTTATTGATCATTTAAAATTTTTTTAAATTAGAAAATCTAGTAGGCAGTATCATACCAATGTCCAGGACTTCCTACTATGAGTATTCTCCATGATACCTAAATTAAGGAACTTAGGACCAAATATTTTTTATGGTAGACCTTTGGGTGAGACAACCTAACATCTTCTATACATTCAATGAAACAATAACCAAAGTCGGATACATAGTAAACTATAATTTTCAATGGTTCTCATCTTGATAAAATCCCAATGTCTTCATTAGAAATATTCCCTTTAGAAAATTATGTCATTGTCCCCACCAAATACAAAACAAGCTAGTATTTATATACATGTTAAGACAAAGGTCATTCAATAATTTGATAGATATAACTGATAAAGGCATAAATTTAAGAAACATTAAAGTTGTTGCCTCAGATGATTGACCCTCCCTCCCTTCCTTCATCCTTCCTCCTGTCTCTTCCTCCCATCTCTTCCTCCTTCTCTCCCTCCTCCATCCCTTCCTTTCTTTTTCTCTCTCTCTTTCTTGGAACTGACAACAAAATGAATTGAACATATCTCTTTTAGCCCACAAGTCCTATTCATCTGCTTTTATTTCTCTATGCTTTAATCTTCTTCCAAGTACATTTGAAGAATAAGGAAATATGTGTTCTGAAAATCCTGGCACATTTCCTGGATTTTGGAGGTGTAAGGAAAGGGTTGACAAAAAAGGGGATTTTGAACGAAAAATTAAGTCTATATTTACATTTAAAATCCCCCTTAGACATGATTAATATGAACCATAGCAGTCTTTTTCAGGAAAGAAATAGCCAGGTTGCATTGGCTTTTGATGAATTATTTTTTAAAAACCATATAGTAACTGAATATATGTGTAAATCTAGTATCTAGGACTTAATGTTTTTATAACACAAACCATAGTGTAATTTTAACCAATAATTGGAAAAGAATAAACCGATGAGGGCTGTTCTCTGGCATCTCATGCACTCTGACAAAAGTCCAATCTATCAAAATAATTGTGCTGTTAAGAGCAATGTAAGGAGTAAGGCAGAGTCTCCAGCTGTGTCATCCACAGAGCCCACTCCATGGAGTTACGTGCAGCTGAGAGAACAAGGAAGGACAAGAAAGTGCTGTGAACCTAGTTTATTGCTCCTCTGCCTTATACATTTTTTTGCATCTTACTTTTGGATCTTTGGACTGTAATTTATAGTTGCTTAAGGTTTAATTATTTCGTTACTCTGCTGTTTAGCTGTGGTATTCGTAGACTGTTTTGGGTCTATTTATATATACTTTACTTGGCTTCATAAACAGTAAATAATGTTGAGCAACTAGAATACGATGCTTGTTTCCATCCCCACCTCTCCAAAGAAGAGTTCCCTTAAGTTAGGAGGGTAACCTGCTCTGGCTAACGCTCCTGTCTTCTCACCTTGGAGACATGGAGGGAGCTTTTAAATCACATCTGTCAGTTATAAAACACTATGTGAGAATAGGTACCTGCTTAAAACAAAGGATGGGTTCATTCTTTGCATGATTCGAAAGTAATTCTAAGGCATTATCTAGTTATAGGAAAAACGTAGGCCTAGCGTTGCCCTTGATGGTAAAGTTGGTTATAGTATACATGGTGAATGATAGATGTACTAATAGGTTATGGCCCACGTTTTGTAGTTTAAAACGCTTTCAGAAAATTTGGAGCTAATATCCAAAGGAAAGGCATGGCAGAGTTTGAAAATTGTGGGTATTAATTATTCACATTTTATACTGAACATCAAGAGTAGTATCTGCAAAGTGAAGAAATAAACCAATGCATATGTATTACGTATGATAAAACACAGAGTAAAGAAAACACAAACATCAGTGGAAAGAAAAGAGTGAGACATGGGTTTGAATTCCTTTCTGCCACCAAATCCACGTGGCCTGGGCAGGTCGCCTCCCCTAGGTCAGCATCAGATGAACCGTTTGTACTGTGCCGTGCATCTAGTAAGTGCCCAGGAAATGTCAGTGACCGCCATCATCATTCATCTGCATATTTGACAGCTAGGCGATTAAGACTGTGTGATGAGTCGAGGCCCAGTGAATTTGCAAATGACCCAGTGTGCGGAGAATTTATGGAGCACTGTGCCCTGTAGGGACTGCGCTGGGCTGTGTGGGGACACAGAAGGGAAGAACAAAGGAGTTATCTTGTGTAGGAGGAAATGGACATGCAGAGAACTCAGACTCCATCAAAACAAAATGGCACTAATGCCAAATAAATTCCTAGTACGTGGTGGGGAAGTAAAGAAAAGATGTGTATAATTTAGACGATGACTAGGATTTTGGTTATTGGTGGGAGGGTGGGAGTGGAGGGAGGGGTTCCCAGATCGGGGAGCCACATGAACAAGGGCCTGATGGGATGAAAGTACATGGTATTCTGGAGGACAGGACCTTGGCCAGTGGCTCTGGAGTCTTGCATGAGTAGGTGACTAAGAGGAAAGATATGTAGGTCACACCTTGGAAGCAGGCCTGGGATCCGTAATGTTATACCAAGAGGACACATTTTACTTTATAGGCTGGGTATTTCAAACATTCGTTTCTCAAGATATAAAGCCAATGGCGTTTGCATGCCTAACAAATTCTCATGTGACAAATATGTATTGAATCCTTACTCAGGTTACTGTTCTAAGTACTAGGAAAAACTAAACATAAATCCTGACGTCATGGAGATCGTATTTCTAAGGAAGTAGGCGTGCAGGTCACTTAGCGCTGGCTTCTACTTTCTTTTACTCAAAAAGGCGTATCAGAAGGCAAACCAATGATAACCTGGTTATGATAGGAAGAGCCTAATGCATAAGAGTGTAAATCATTCACAAACTGCCCCTTTAAATATACTTGTTAACAGATTGTTGGCACACTGAAGACCAATGCCAGCTCTTCCGAGTGTCTGGACCCCAGCACCAACTCCTGCTCAGGTCTTTGAGGAGGGAAGTGATGTAATCTGAGAGAGAACCAGAAGCTGCTAATATCAAGGCTGGGCTCATTCAAGTTCCTGTGCACGCCACCATCCCAGGAGGTCACAGTCCCCCTTCCCGGAGAGAGACCTCCTCTGTCAGCCCCTCTGCACCAGGACGGCCAAGGGTGCAATTCTCACAGCGGATCTACCGCCAGCCTTGTCCTCTCATTTCTCCTGCCTCCCTTAGTTTTAATTACCATTCTCATTTCTTTAATTACACTTGTCTAGACAGCCACCATCAGGTAGCACTTTCTGTGGCGATGGCAATGTTTCACTCTGCCTTTGCAACATGGTAGCCACTGGCCACGTGTGAGTGTGACTGTTGAGCATTCAGAATATGGCCACTGTGACTGAGGAATGCAGTTTTTAGTTTTATTTAATGTAATGAATTTAAACTCAAGTTGTCTTCTGTGGCTAGTAGTAACTTATTAGACAATAAGGTCTAGCTGTTCATAAAAAATGTCCCATTTCGTATTCTCTTTCCTTGACAATTATATATCTGGCAAAGTCTTACATTCAGTTTTTCTAGTTTTTTTTTTTTGCAGCCAATTTGTGACTTAGAATTTTTTTTTTCATTCTCACCTAGCCTGGCCAGTTTGGCTCAGGGGTTGAAGTGTCAGCTTGTGGACCAAAGGGTCCAGGGATTGATTCCTGGTCAAGGGCACATACCTCAGTTGCAGGTTCGATCCCCCGCCCCGGTCGGGGTCATGTGGGAGGCAACCAATCAATGTCTCTCTCTCACATCAATGTTTCTTTCTCTTTCTCTCTCTCCCTTTTTCTCTTTCTCCCTTCCTCCCTCCCACTGTAGCTGAAACTCAATGGAAAAATATCCTCGGGTAAGGATTAACAGGAAAAAAAAAAAATCTCCCAAATCTAGGAGCAAGAAACTGTCAGGGCAAGGGGTAGATTCTTTAGCCAAAGAAAAGAACACATATTCTCTTCCTCTCCTTTCCAAACAGGCAGCCCCGGGTAAAAACTGCAAGAGAGAAGAGGTAGTTATGTTTAGACAAAAGTGTACCCTGCAAAGTGATGTGACTCCCCCTCACTGGCTCCTGGTTAATGGATGAGGGGTGAAGGAGAGGGAGAGGTCATGTGGGGACACACAGACATCTCCATGCCTGGGGCCATTCACTCATAAATGGTGCACAAGAGAAGGAATCCATTAGCAGGGCGAGGGAGGTGAGGAGCTCCATCTCAGACACGTTGAGTTTGAGGCTTTGCGGCGAGATGTGCCTTCAGAAATGGGATCCATATCTGTACCTCTGGAGAATCATCTGCTCTAGAGACAGATGTTTGGGCGCCACTGCCACGTGCTAAGGAAAGTCATGGGGATGGATAAGTTGGCCCAGACTCAGTCTGTAGAGGGAAAAGAGGAAAGGACAAAAGCAGAACATAGCCATAGCATCGATATTTACATGACGGATGAGGAATAGGAGCTTTGAACAAGACAGGCAGAAAAAATGAGATATTTACCAAAAGCAAAAGGGGAGATATTTCCATGAAAAAGAACATTTGGCTGTGTCATGTGCTCAGGAAAGGTTAAGGTAAGGTAAGGACTGAAAAGTATCCGTTCGATTCACCATGAGATGGGCAGCAGGAACTTCAGTGAGAGTAGGTGGCATGGCTTGGTAGGAAGGGTGGGGAGTTAGGGTTAGGGCAAGCCAAGTGTAGTCAACTTCTTCCAAGACGTTTGCCTGTGAGGGTGGGGAACGGGATTAGCTGTCACTCGAGGAGGGTGAGAGGTGCGTGGAAAGGTTTTGGGAGCCGGTTCTGTTTTCTTTGAAGGCAGGGTAGAGTCAGATCACGTTGAGGGGTCATAGAGAATGGCTGAAGGTACGATGTGAGGAAGGGAATTCGTGGACAGACAGATCGTGCAGAGAGGGGGCTCCTGAGAAGGGAGGATGGTTGGGGTCCAAGAACAGGTGGAGCGAGAGCCATCAACCTTAGACAGAAGGAGGGATGACTTTTAGTTTAAGGAAAGGAACAGTGTAGCCCCAGGCACGTTAATAGGCTCACTAGGTGGCAGTTGAGAGAGGTCCTGTCTGAGTGCTGGGGTGGCCAAAATTAGTTTTATGTCTAAAATTATATATATATATATATATGTATATGCACTGAGCTCATACAAATATGCTCGTAAAAAGAGTCACAAGCCAAATCTGCAGTGCTTCTTCTGTTGGTAGGGGGCTTTCGGAAGTGACGGGCCCCCTGTCCTCCGCGGGACTTCTCAGCAGCAAGCCGCTGTTAAGCTCTGGAAGGAAGAGGAGCTTTGGTGTCCCCTTAACTAAACTAAGAGCAGGAAGTAAGCACAGTGACGGTTCTGGCTTCTCCTCCCTGCAATTGGTATTGCAAGTGTATGGTTTTAATTTTAGGGACTCTGAAAATACATCCTCGGATGTCTGAGGTGCAGAGCCCCGAGCTGGGAGGCTGGGAGTGAGGCGTCAGACTGGATGAGGCCATGCAGTGGCCCAGCGTGAGCACCTGTTAGTGGGAAAGGTCCGCGGGCTGCCCGCCTGCCGAGCGGGGTGCAGCTGAGTCGTTGTGGCAGGTGCTAAGAACACACTTGCTTCAGGCGTATGGGGGGTGTTGGGATCTGGGTGGTATCAGGCTCTGAGAAAATCTTGTTATGCAGAATGAAAATATGACTAAACATTAAAATACTTAATGATTTCTTAAAGTAACATACCCATTCATTAAATAAAAACAGGATGTATAAAATTGATATCTAGTTTTAAACATAAACATTTCATTACATGGATATTTCTCCACTATGAAACCGAGCAGCTGTTTCTCCAGATGCCTCAACAGGGCTCTGAAGGGAATCGTTACTAAATCCAATACCACAGTGAGCTAGCTATTGAAAGAAATACTACAAGATGTCTTTGGTCTAATCAGTAAGGCTCAATGAACGAAATTTAAACATAGAGCATGGAATTAACGTGAGAATTCAGATTACATTATAAACAAGGGACATGTAATTGCTATGCTTTTGCGCTTCCCACGTTCTGATTTTTATCATTTAAAACCTATTAAGGATCCATCACAAGACACCCTCTTTGTTTTTCCTGCAATCAGTTGTCATTGTAGGCCAACTGTTTTGAAAGAGAAAGTCCAACATTGTTATTTATGAGGAAGAGCTGACACCCGTGGTCCATGTATTTAGCTGATTCTAGTATGTCTGGGCCAGCACATTAAATCATAGGCACAACGACCCGAGAGGTAGATCCAGAAGGTCACAGGTAATTTTTATGCAGGAACCATCAGCCCTTACTGAAATAAAACACTGCTCATAAACTAGTTCATACCCTATTGCCATTCTCACCATAGGGTGGTCAAGTGAAGAGCAGGGAGCACTTATGGGAGGTTCCATTGCTGTAGAGTCAGCTACCTGATACTTATGTTAGAAAGTAGAGTGTAAAAGAACATACAAAATATTGGCAATTTACCTGAAAGAAACTTAAAAAAAAAAAAAGTTGATTTTTTTTACAAAAGAAAGATAAGTCTCTTGTATATTATTTAATTTCTGAAATATATATACATATATATACATATATATGTATATATATAATGTTCAGTTATTTTGCCAAAGTAAAAAAGTCTTTAAAATTCTTCAAGGAATAAATAATTTTGGTAAAAACGTATATAATCTATACATGTAGGGGAATTTTGTAAGGTCAAATGGCAGTGTGTTAATAAGTCATTTTTCTGATTGGTATGATTATAGGCATTTTTTATTATTTTTGTTTTATTCATGAATAATGAACATGTATTACTTCCATGATTTACTAAAACACAACCCACCAAAAATCCCTGAAGTGTTTCAACACACTTTTATGGAGTGTTCATAGACATCATTCAGACCTTCTTACCTGAGGACTTCCTTTTGTTTCTCCTAGAACTGTCATTTGTCTTTAGATTAGGTTATGTTGATAAAGAAATTCTTTAAACTATGTAATTTGATCCACTGATTTTTAAACTCTTCACCACTCATGTTTCTTATCCTAAGATGCCAAAGGCCACCGCACTAGTCCTAGACAGTGGTCACTTGGAAGCTGACCGGAACCCTCTCCGGCACCTGCTTTTCCAGAGGCCTGGCCCAGCTGGGACTGCTCTGGGCTCGCAGGACGGCCCTGGCCAGCTCCTGGCCAGCTCCTGGCCAGCTCCTGGCCCACACTCCTCCTATTGCTGGCAAATGAGGCTTATTGCTGGCTAATGAGGACCATGCCAGGCCATGTGGGAACATGTCTTTGGTTGGCATTTGTTTCCCTGATTCTACACAGAATCTTACCACTGATGAATTACTATATGCATTACAATTTTATACATAATCTGTTAGTGTAATATACCTTCTTGGAATAAGTAAATGAGGACACATATTTTCCTTTGGAGTATTTCAGGCCACTAATTAAATTAGCTGTGTGAGTGCCCAGCAAAATGTAACTTTTATGTTATCTTTGGCAGATATGATATCAGCTACAAGACTCTTGTTAGTAAGTGTGACCAAGAAGGAAAGGAGCATGAGAGAAAATCGTTGTTGACGTCACAAAAGTATCTGGTGGTAAAAATAGATATAAAAAATCAATGGTTTCTAATACATCAAGGATGTGTAAAGGTAGGGCTATATGTAAAGGATTTGGGGGGCTTACGGGGCTTCGCAGAATTGCATTCATCCACATTTACTCTATATGTTCCCCCACCTTCCCATGCCCCAGCCACTTGAGTGAGCCACTGTTCTTTGTGGGAGGGGTATTGGTGAGACAAGTGGTTTAGAACCATGGATAGTGAAATAAGAATCTAGAGAATGTCATGTCAACTCGATGCAGGGCCAGAGGAGGATTTTAAAACACTGACAAAATGAAAAGCTCCAAATGCCACTGTAAATATTATCACAGGGAGTCGAGACCGGAAAGGATCAGGTTGATGGAGTTATACACGAACCCCTTCCCTGTGGTGAAGTCAGAAAACACATCCCCAAAGTCAATAATTAATCTCACCAAAGAGAATAAGATTTTGCTCTTAGGAGCTGTGATGGCTTCACTGCTGCCTCTTCCGAACTTTTTGTAATGGGAGAAGGCGACCACCAGCTGCTGTTTAGTGGGTGCAGTACATCTCTTAGGCCACTAGGCGTTCATTCAATACATTACCATGTAGCATAAGACCTTGCTTCTTAATGGCCTGAAAACACATTCCAAAAGAGGAACAACTTACTTTCTTTTCGTGGGAGGAATAAGCCCCACACAGAGTATGAAGAACCTGCCTTTTTTGTTTGTTTGTTTGTTTTTGTCACTTAAAGGATTCTTATTTTTGGTTTTTAATTATGAATTTCTACAGAACTGTGATTACAAAATTTTTTTGTATTTAAAGTTTTTATTGTTGACACTATTACAGATGTCCCCATTTCCCCCCTCTTTGCCCCCCTTTACCCAGGCCCCACCCCCCTTGGCCCTCTGGGCTGTGCATAGGTGTTCTTTAGCTAATCCCTTCTTCTTCTTTTATCCAGTCCCCCCACCCACCTCCCTTCTGACCTCTGTCAGTCTGTTCCATGTATCCATGTCTCTGGCTCTATTTTGTTAGTTTATTTTATTCATTAGATTCCACATATTAGTGAGATCATATGGTATTTGTCTTTCTCTGATAGGCTTACATCACTTAGCATAATGCTTTCCAGGTCTACCCATGCTGTTGCAAAAGGTAAGAGTTCCTTCTTTTATATGGCTGAGTAGTATTCCATTGTGTAAAGGTACCACAGCTTTTTTATCCACTCATCTGTTGATGGGCACTTGGGCTGCTACCAAATCTTGGCTATTGTAAATAACACTGCAATGAACATAGGGGTGCATACGTTCTTTTGAATTAGTGTTTCGGGTTTCTTTGGATATTTTCCCAGAAGTACAATCACTCGGTCATAACGCAATTCCAGTTTTAATTTTTTGAGAAACCTCCATACTGTTTTCCACAGTGGCTGCACCAATATTCATTCCCAGCAACAGTGCCTGAGGGTTCCCTTTTCTCCACATCCCTGCCAACACTTGTTGTTTGTTGATGATAGCCATTTTGACAGGTGTGAGGTGATATCTCGTTGTGGTTGTAATATGCATCTCTCTGAATATTAATGATGTGAGCATCTTTTCATATGTCTGTTGGCCACCTGTATGTCCTCTTTGGAGAAGTGTCTCTTCAGGTCCTTTGCCCATTTTTTAATTGGATTGTTTGTCTTTTTTGGTGTTGAGCTTTATAAGTTCTTTATAAGTTTTAGAAATTAACCCCTATCGGATGTATCATTGGCAAATATGTTCTCGCATTCAGTGGGTTGTCTTTTAATTTTGTCGATGGTTTCCTTTGTGCGCAGAAACTTTTTGGTTTGATGTAGTCCCATTTGTTTATTTTTCCTTTTGTTTCCCTTGAGAACTTTGATTTTCTTAAATCCTAATGCCATCTCAGTTTGAGCACACATATAGACACACACACACACACACACACACACGTATATGTTCACACCATGGATGCTAAAAACAGCTCATGAAAAAGTAAAAAAATCAGTGCTGACATAAATCCTGTTGAAGGACTGTAAAAAAATAAATAAATAAAGGTAATTTAAATAAAATTTTCTTGGTGTCTCTATTCTGAATAACGTGTTCATGACAAAAAGAAGTGGATCACAGAAAGAATGGGGTGGAAAGTGAACATAGCTTGGAGCTGAGAGAACAGTCGTCCTTAAGGACGGCCATCCCTCAGTGCCATGATTAATTAAGGTATCTGCCAGTCGTGGGGGCTTGAATCATCGCCTCGGAAAGGGCAGAAAGCCTCGGTGTTTGCCGAGGGATCACATGCTTCCATTCTGAGAGCTGTCAGGCTTCTTCGGGCAGCCTCTGCCTTGTTGGCAAAATGTCTTCAATTACGGGCACACTGCCGAGTCTCATCTCATCACAGACCAATTTGTCAGGATGTGTGTATTTGGAAAGCTTTGGAAACAGAAATATTTTACTCATTTTAAAAGAGTGTAGAGAAACTCTTGTGCACGTACATTCTAAATGATCAAATCTTATGAAATTTCACTCTTAGATAAATATTTAATAAAAACGCGTATGCCTTTCACAAGGGAAGCCAGCTAGAGAAGAAATCTTTGTTCATGTTGGTGTTAAATAGCTCGATGACTGTTTACAGAGAGATTGAGGGCTGGAGAGGCTAAACTATTTGTGCCTGAATGCCACATTTGAGCTCATAAATGTTACTGTGGTCTTTCTTTACAGTGATTCCACGTTGCCCAGATTTTTAAAAAAGCACTTCCTCCATACTCTGATAATAATGGGGGTTAACCTATTAGCTATTATAATTTATATTATAATAATACAAATAGGTAAATGATATAAATATAAATATAAAGATCCAAGGAGTATGCAAGTGAGCCTGTGGCAGCCACAATAAAATAAAGGCCAGTTAATGAAATGAAAGCCAAAATGAAGAAATACATGAGCATTTTTTTCTATTTTTCTTGCTGCCTGTCTTTCCCTTTCCCTGATAGGTTGTAAGAAAAAAAATGGGAACTAATAAACAATGATTAGTACATAAACTGTGTTAATACCAATTCCATAGTTCTGCAGTTTATGTTCTTTTGAACTTCGAAGAATAACTGCTTTCCTGCAAAGTTGATTGTAAAATGAATGTTATTCTCATCCTAGATGGTCACGGAGTTTTTGAGTATTAATATTTATCTCTTTGTGCGTTTACTTGTTTAATGCTTGTCTTCCCTGCTTGATATGAACTTCAGAAAGGTAAGGCTCATGTCTTTCCACCACGGTATTCTCAGCTCCTGTGACAATTCTAATCCTTGCTAAACATATATATTTTTCTATTTATCATCAGATAGAGCAGGAGGGAGAGAGACAGAGAGAAGCATCGATGTGATAGAGCTACATCGACTGGTTACCTCCCGCACGACCCGACCAGGGCTGGGACGAACCACAACCAAAGTATGTGCCCTTGACCGGAATCGAACCCACGACTCATTGTTCCGCGGGCCGACACTCTAACCACTGAGCCAAACTGGCCAGGGCCTAAACAGATTTTTTAATGCCTCTTGAAGAAATACTATTCTGGGAAAATATCATGCAGTATAATACATTTAAAATTTTGTAAAATAAACTCACTTAGGAGGTGGCCGACACTCATGTCATAATGAATATATTCACACACCAAGAGAGGCACAGCCACTGGATTCCTAGGTGCTTTGTCCACTGCAGGCGCTTAGCCGTTTCAAAGTTTGGTGGGACTTTTCCTCTTCTGGGTTCTTCCTTCCACTGTCTCTCATCGTTTGCCCTTCGCTGTGCGCCAAAGAAATTACTTATTTTGTCCTTTAGGTTCCTATAACTTGGCCCCTCTCCTCTGCTTTACCGCTAACTTTATGGTAACAGATAAAGCTGGACTCTGAGGATTCATCTCCCTGAAGGGTGTTCTACAACCTGGAAGCTGTCCATGTTTGAAGCTTTGCATTTTTCAAAATGAACTGTGGACCAGCTGTTTCCATCCTCTAAGTTTAATCCTGTCTGTGTAGACTTCTTACAATGGGAGATACTTGCCCTTATAGGGTTTACAAACAGAGGCAAAGAAACTCAGGTGAAACCAGCAATCATTTGAGGAGATAGAGGATGAGGAGCAAAGACCAGAATCATGTTGCTTTAAATATCCCTCACCTATTAAAAGTAGTCATTATGTGCTAATTCACAAATATTCATAAGAGCTTGAAACATAGATATGTATCCAATTTGTTTTCAGTTATTTGAGATAAACAATGTGAATAACATTGTCTGGTTTCAAGCAATCATTTCCGTTTCCTCAATAAAATGTCATGTTGCCCTATTCTGTGATGTGATGTTGAAATAGATTTTGGAAGATCTCTAGTTTGCTGAGCAAGATAATATACTTTTGTTACATCTAAGAATCAATCACAGTTTACAGAATGTGGTTTTTTTTTTTACCTTACATATCTTTTTTACTCATTGCAGCTAGTACGTCAATTGTCTCCGAGCCCTGGTGGGAGACCACACCTCCTGGTTTGTTCCTGTGTCCTTGCACTAGTATTAACAGTGCCCATTGCACTTTGAAAAGTTGGATAGTAATTTATATGGTCGGTTGATCTATAAGGACCTTGATGATATGATACTCATACTTAGAACATGTCCCACGTTTCTCCAGCTCCGCTTCTCAAGACCAAGCTGTCCCTTCTCAGACATGCCATGGAGACAGATATGGTGTGGCCACGAGACTAAAGGATCGGGAGCTGGAGCCACAGGACTGGGTCTGAGCCTGGCCTGGCTGTGTGTGGGCTATGTGACCTGGGGCCAGCTAGACAGTCTCTCCAAGCCCCATGGCCCTCATCTGTGCCTGCGGTGACAATAGCACTTCTCAGAAAGGCAGTCTGCTGTAACTGTTAGAAGCCTCGACTTTGGTGCCCAGCTACCTGGTGTGAATTCCAGGTCTGCCATCCCTTAAGGCTGTGAGAGCATTATAAACGAATGGACGTATACCGTATAAAAATCCTGAAAAGAAAGCCAGGCACAGGGAAAGTGCTCGGTAGACGTTAGCAACGGTTGTTAGTGTCTGAGAATTAAACATGATATAAAGGCAAGTGCCTAGACCATAGCACTCAGCAAATGAGATGTGGTGATGTTACTGGAGACGGACCTGGCATTGTCTCTGGTTTCTATCCCTGCCTAATCCCAGCAATAATATATTCATCATAGATATTTTAAATGTGTGCATACATATGTATGTGTATATGGGCCCAGAATTAGAAACTCAGAGCAGATATTGCTTTATATCTCCAAATAGACGGTTCAGGGCTTCCAAACTGCAGTTAAAAAATCATGCAAAATGCCAGCACATTTCAAATAAGATGCAAATGTGAGATTCACTTGCTCTGAGAGGGTGTATAAAGGCTTTGCTAAATTAAAAATGCAGAGAAGGGAGGGTTTATTTATCCTGTTTATTTGAAGTCAGAGCCAGAATCGTGATGGTTTAATGGTCCTGAATATATCGTTAGGTTTCTCCAGGAGAGAGAGAGATTGCATTTATCTCTTAAATGGCCCATCGCTATTTCCACATATGAACTGGGGGATATTTTTTTTTCTTTAACATTTCTGAAGGACGGTGTAACTCCAGTGGAACAGGAGCTCCTTCCGTGAATGAAACACCTGACTGTCCTGTGCCCGTCATGTGCCCGGCGTGGGCCCTGCGGCCGTCAGAGCTCAGTGGTTGCTGAAGTGAAGGGAGTCACGCCCCATCGGAGGGTCAGCCACTGTTTGATTTCACAGTCTTCTTTTATCTTTTCAATTCTTCTTTACTAAGAACAAAATCCAGTAATAAGAAGTCTGCTTGACTTCATTGAGTGGCATTTTAATGCAACGTTTTGGACACATTCTTTGTGACCAGCTGACATTTTGCAGCTTGCTGTATAACAATTAGCATTCTAGCACACACAATTCAGTCATGTATCTGGGTAATGTGTGGCTCAGTTCTTCATAGAGATGGGGATTTTTATTAAGCAGATATAGGAGATTTTCACTGATTTGACTTACTGCGCTTAGAATCAGGGTATAAGGACCCCTGTGACAGTTTCGGAAAGTGACCAGCTGTGACAAGCATGCAGCACCCCCAGGTACAGGTCCCCCTCTTCCTCTCAGGGCAGCACATGCTCCAGGAGCGTGCACCGCAGCATCTCTGAGCCACCTGTGCGTTGGGCTCTGGGGGTGCCGCCCCAGCAAGCCGCTCTCCTGCCTCCAGAGGTCTCTCCAGTTTCTCCCAGCCTGGGAGGAGGACAGCAGAGGGACATTGGGAAAAGTGGGTCAGGGTTGGTCCTGGAGTGTAGTCGAGTCTTGCTGTCTTTTTAGGCTCTGGGGTGTCTCACCTTTTATGTTCAAGGAGATGTTAGGTATGTCTTCGGCAAAGCCCCACCTTGGCTGACATGAATTGTTCTATTCCCCAGGTGGCTTCATTTTGTTCTTATTTAAAGGGAAAATGTTTTCCTCCCGCCTTGTAAACAAATAGGCAGCTGTAATAGGGTATGGTTAGTGCTAGGCAAGGGGGGCCAGACTGCCGTGGGAACACAGGAGGGGCACCTGGCGTGGTCTCAGGTGTTCAGGGAAGGCTCCCGGAGGAGGAGGCATGAGAGTTAAAATGCCAGCACTCCCGAAACAGAAGATTGGTTCCTGATCATTTACAGAATGAAATCCAGATATTTAAAGCTCTACTCAATTCATTTGCCATCCACATCTCTAGGCTTCTTTGTCACTCTGTCCCTACTCAATCTGCCATGCCCATCACCACTTCGTCTGGTCCCCAAACACTTCGGGTCCCGTTGATGTCGGCATTCCCTCTTCTCTGACTCACAAAGCCCTTGGCTACATTCAGGTCCAAGATCGCTGATCTATGTTCTCTTTACAACGAGTAGAGCAAACAGAAGTTACCTCCTTTGTAATCTTTTATCAAATAAACCCTAAGCTCCTGAAAGACTGAGTCCCCGTATTAATAATACCCACCACCATCAGTACTGAGTGACGTTAATGACTGTAAACTTTAGTTAGCTGTGAAGTATCCAACAACAATCTTAACTTTTCTGTGCCCATTTGTAGAACAGAAACCATGATATCCATAGTGAAAGGTTGTTTGAGGAATAAGTGAGAGAACATACGTAAGGTGCCCAGTCTGATACCTGGCATACAGTACGCATTCATAGATGGCTGTAACAGCTGTGATCATTATTTGTTTTTCTCATGCTGTGTTCAGGATCTGTAATATCCATTGAAGGTTGGGCCTTGAACCTCCTTTAAGCAGAAGTAGGATCATAAACTCCTGAAGCCAGATGAGGCTTTCAATATCATTTAGTTTGGAGGGTTGATTTTTTTAAAAATTATGTAATAAGTGTCCTGGGACACTACACAGATAATTAAGGGTGTGTAGTGTTTTGTGTTTGTATTCATGTGACAGGGAAAGAATTTGGGGTAGATGAGAGTGACTTTGCCAGGTCACACCAGAAGTTAGTGTCTGAGACTGGAATCCAGCACCCATGCATTTTCCCATTCATTCATTCATTCATTCATTCATTCATTCATTTTATTGACCATTGAGAGCCTACTCCATACCATGCACTTGGACACTATCTGGATTTAGAGTAGCAAACAAAACAGACTTGCCTTCCTGTCCTAATAGAGCCCACAGTCTAGTGGAGAGGTAGACAACATACAATGAATATTCAAATAAATGTATGATCAAAATGTTGAACCAAAGGGTAGGGGGACTAAGGAGGAGGGTGATGAACCTACTTTAGATTGAGGGACCAAGATAGGCCTTCTATGCACAAAGTTATCAATGTAATGGAGCCTGTATTAGTTCCTTAAGATGTTTACTCAATAAGTCTGGTGTGTTCTTTATAGTTACTATGTTTGAAATAGTATTTAACACCTGGGTGCTGTATAGAGGTGCTGGGTGCCAGGCATTGGCCGTTGGCTGAATGGAGCATTCAGGCTGCCTGAATCTGAAGGTTCTTCACACACACTCACATGACTTGAACATGGATTTCCAAAGAATTAAAATTGCAAAATTACGCATTCACATCTGACTCCATTGTGCAATCCATAGTCATCTCTTACACCTCCTTTCCTTTTCCACGTCCACTCTAAGAGGTCTGCTTAGACCTTTTGCAGACTTGTCCCAGGAAAGTAAAGTAAAAAGCAACAGGAGCCAAAGAGTACAGTGCGACCGTGAGCGCTTGTGCGTCCTACCTTAATTCATTCCTTGTGCACTGTCTCTGAGCACTTTGATCTTTTTCTCGCCCCTCCCTTGCTCCTCTTTCGCTCATTCCTTTGCTTGTTAAGACTGGGTCAGAGGTTAGGTGAGAGAAGAAAGAGGAGAATGCAATAGTCCCCTTCCCTTTCCATCAACAACTCTTGTCAAAAGGTTTTGGTGGCAGAGAAGACTGATGGTACAATGAGATTATAAAGACGTTCATGGATGCCCCTGATTTGAATTCTGCCAAGTGCTGAGCAGCAGAGATCATTGAGACTGAGTTTATTTTACAAGTTTTCATCTAATCCACTATGTTACAAAGACAGGTATTGGTAAATATCTGTTTCCACTTTAAGGTAAATAATTAAACAGATTTCATAGAGTTATGATGATGGCCGATTCCAGTAGTGAAAGGAGAAAGATACTAGGCAGGGGGATGGAGCAGGGGGGAGTTCAGAGACCATCCGAACTACAGCTGTATCTCTGTAAAGGTCACTGTAATTGCTCTTCACTAACAATCAGCTCATCAGAAATTGTCACTAACTGGCTTATCTCTGAACTTGGGCCACAGGAGGAAAATCGCGATTCAGTCTGGTGGTGGTCAGGTCATTCCTGAGGTGGAAGTACCTTCTGAAGCCTCCTAGGAAAACTGAAGTAACTTCAGTGTCATTTTTGTTAAGTACTGGTCAATGCTTTTCTTACCATTTGGTGATGTGTGTGTACCTCAAAATGTCACAGCTCTGTTTACCAGGATACTTATTCACTTAGCACATCCCTCCTCCAGCTCCAACTGGAAGACAGGACTTATTGCACTTGCCTGAAACTGCAGAAGGAAAGCCTGGGGAAGCTATTAATGTGGTATGGTAGAATAATTTTCATAAACTGCCGTAGCACTTGCTCTGCCTGAGAAGACCACAGCACAATGTGTCATCTTCAGACTTGATGTAGCTCTGAGACTCACTCTACCTCAAACAGCCCACCCTACAAATTCCCAATACATTTGGAATACTAACAGAGACATGAGATCTGTTTTTCATAATAATGACAATAATAATTATTACTATTATTAACATAGTGCAAAAAGCTTTATATGCGGTATGTAGCTTACTCCTCACATGAACCCTATGAGGTAGGTAGTATTTTTCCTCCATTTAATAGTTAGCAGCTTAGAATAACTTTCTACGTTATCCAGCAGAGCCTAGATTCTAATTCAGGTCTTCAGTGCAGCATTTATCGCCTTGCTATTCTGCCTCCCTAAGGAAAAAAGGGCCCCACTTCCCACCCCATTGTTAGTGGTTGCACTACTCAATTTTAATCTGTAGACAAGACATTCATACTCCTCATGCCTCAGTTTTCTCATCTGGAAAATAATGATAATAACTTCCCTATACACAACTCAGTATTAGTCTTATTATTTTATGATTAAGACACAGATGGCCCTGGCTGGTGTGTCTCAGTTGGTCGGGTGTCCTCCCATGCAGCGAAAGGTTGCTGGTTTGATTCCCAGTCAGGGCACATGCCTAGGTTTCAGGCTCGATCCCCAGTAGGGGGCATGCAGGAGGCAGCGGAGGGATGTTCAGCTCTGACATCGATGTTTCTCTCTCTCTCTCTCCTTTCCTCTCTCTCTAAAAATCTTAAAAAAAAGAAGAAGACACAGATGAATGTGGAATAGACCTACAGCAGTGTAGATTTTGCTGGCCAGGGATATTGTAGTAGTGTATATTTAGGACATACCCTGTTTACAGTGTGTGTTTAGCCGTAATTCCTTCTATGTTTTCCAGGTGCTCAGAGAGGTAAGATGCTCAAGGCCATGTAAAAGTAACTAAAAATTATCTAGAAAACCAGATTATTTTAGAATTTCTTTGATCCTCACTAACCTTTTTCTCTTTGCCAGGGCTTATTGGTCCATTACTGTGTCTTCTCAGTATAGTCATATTGTAAACTTTCTTATAAAATATTATCAAGTTTTTAACTTAACATAATTTCTATTTATTTATTTAGTTATTTATTTATTTATTTATTTATTTATTTTTTATTGTTAATGCTCACCTGAGGATACTACTCCATTGATTTTTTTTCGAGATAGAGTAGAAAGGAGGGAGGGAGAAAGAGGAAGAGAGAAACATTGATGTGAGGGAGACATCGATCAGCTGCCTCTTGCATGACCCCAAACAGGGCCAGGGATTGAACCTGCAATCCAGGTCCATGCCCTTGGCCAGGAATCAAACATGTGACCCTCTGGTTCACAGGCCGATGCTCTAACCACTGATCCAAACCAGCCAGGGTATTAACATAATTTTAAAAAATTGATAAAAAGTATATTTCTGGTTGCCTATTTATTAAGCTTACTATTATTTGACTATAGCCACAGTTGCTACTCTGGCAAAATTTTGGTTTGTGTGTATATGCAAGTAATTCTTGGAAACTAATGTTCATTCTCTAAACATACATTTTCCCGAATATGGAATTATCATTTGTTCTATGAATATCATTTAAAAGTTCTGTATGAATAATCAGTTATCAAACACTCTTCCCCAATGTTTAATGAGCTATTACCCAAGACTCCTTAATGTTATATGAATGATTTATAAAGATCATTGAGATTCACTGTAATCACTTACATTTTATAAAATAACTTTTTTAAATTATAATTTTTCTTACTTTACAAACATGCCCTTTACCAATGTTTGCACATTTCTGCTTTATCTATTACATAGGTCATCTGGAAGAAGGGTCTGTCTTTTATTTTGAAAAATGTCATGTGGACCAATCATACCAGCTGGTAATGGCCTTCCTTTAAATTTATTCAGAGCCTCATTTCTAGGAAATGGCTTACTTTTTGGTGTTGCGTGCTTCGAATTTCAAATAAACACCATCTGAGGACTTTGTCCTTCCTGCCATAAGGCTCACAGGGCTGAGTCAGGATGATGGAGTGAGGGGTAGGAGTAGTGACCCAGCTGAAAACTCCCCTGGAGTCTCGATGGCACTGAGCGCCCTGTGATGCCATTGTCTAGTTAGCCAGGGAGTATTTGGGAAGTATGCTCATCATACAGACGGGTCTTTGGAAAAATAAGCATTTTCTCAACTGTAAGGTTCTTGATTTTTAGGATTAATTAGTAGGGTTATTAATCCAAACAATTAAGTCCTCTCCTAAGAGTACAGCTGCCTGATTAATTAGTCTATTAATTAATCAGTGACTTCTCCAGATGTCTATTGAGATACTGTCCCTTGAACACCACTGGGATGTATTTTCAGACCATGAATTAATCCCTTTCACTTATTCAACTTTACAGTAAAAAGAGGCTATTTATTAAGAGAGCTTGTTTTGAGTTCTCTGTGAGCAAAAATCTATTTGTAATTATTTCAGCTTACCCTTCTCACTCACGTATGTGACATACTTCTGTGTCATGAATTGATAACGTCTGATAAAATCTTAATAGCTTTTCAGATGTATTTCCTCTCACCGTCCTGGAAAGTTTACTCACAAAATTAAACAGTGCAGCTGAAAAGAGAAGAGTCATCACATTCTAAAACATGATTTATTTATTTCAATAAAGCAGGAAAATTATACCGATATTTCTAGTCATATAAATTCCACACCCTCTTCCAGAGTCACTGTTTTCCAAGGCAAAACTTTGTGCGGCCAACTGTTTTTCCCTGAGTCTTGCTTCAGACCCGTGTGGGACTCCAAGTCCCCTGAGCAGTCCTTCCGTGACGATATCTGGGAATTCCCAGGGAGTCTTGTCTAGTAGGTTAAGATGGGACTTCCCTGTCCTGGCATGGCTGAGCTGCTCTGTCCTCTGGTCGCCTAGACACCCCTGAGATAGACCCAACTTATCTCCCCTGCAGGCCACCTTCTGCCACAGAGCTGTCTCCATGCGGAGCTACACTGGTCACTAGGTCATGCCAGGCCCTCCAGCCAGCCTCACCCTCTGGTACCATGGCACCCTGGAGGTGGCAAACCTTTAAGGGTATTCTCTTTGAAAGTGGGAAAGAATGCTCCCCCCCCCTTTTTTTGGTGGATCGATATAATATAGCAGAAAACAACACAGATTTTTTTTTCTGTTATAGTATTATTTTGTTAAATATATATTTTGGTTTAAATCTTGAATTACTTTTATACTAAAAACTATCCATAAAAGAAATATGTGTGGGATTAAGTCTTATTTATCTTTCTCTTCACATCTTTACCACTTTTTAAAATTGAGTCAATTGTGAAAATTCACTCCCCTTTCTCACTTTTCTAAGATAAAAATGTGCATTCTTGCAATTTTGTAATTTCTTGATGTTTGTTTTTGCTTCTTTTTTTTATTTTTTATTAAGTTTATTGGGTGATATTGGTTAATAACAGTATATAGGTTTCAAGTGTGTAATTCTATAATACCATCTCACACCTGTTAGAATGGCTGTTGTCAACAAGACAAGTAATAACAAGTGTTGGAGAGGCTGTGGAGAAAAAGGAACCCCCATCCGCTGCTGGTGGGAGTGTAAACTGGTACAGCCACTGTGGAAAACAGTATGGAGTTTCCTTGAAAAATTAGGAATAGAGTTACCATATGACCCAGCAACAACATAGATTTAAGAATCAGAAAGACCTGGATCTGGAACATTCATCCATCCAGCATCTACACAGATTTCACTGAGATAAGGATGATGGTACTGACTTCACAGGGTAGCTACAAGGTATTATATGTGAAAGACCGAATGTAATCCAGGCTCCTCTTTGGGAACCCAGCCCTTTGATCCCCCAGCAGACTTAAGAACAAAACACCCTATGCTGTACATCAGATGTGCATCCATCCACCCACCCACCCATCCATCCATCCATCCACCCACCCACCCATCCATCCATCCATCCATCCACCCACCCATCCATCCATCCACCCACCCATCCATCCATCCACCCACCCACCCATCCATCCACCCATCCCTCCCTCCCTCCCTCCCTCCCTCCCTCCCTCCCTCCCTCCCTCCCTCCCTCCCTCTGGGTACTTTCTGTGCATCTATTATGTGAAAACCAACACTGTATATCTTGAAGGGGTGTCCCAGTTGCATAAAGGTAGGGAAGGGGACCAGAAGGAAAAAGCCCTGGGACGTGATAGAGGCTGTGCACACATTTGAGCTCACCCGTATGAATGTGCGCAAATTAAAAACACAAGGGCTGAGGATGGACCTGTGGGGAGCAGGCATCTAAAGAGAGAGCAGAGGAGAATTGCCAGTAAAGAGAAGGTGTGCTTCGTGGGGTAGGAGGAGGACCGGGAGGGACGACAGCCACAGCGAGCCATGTCACAGAAGACAAGGGTGGGGTTCGAAGCAACAGGTGGGCCGTGTAACAAGTGGTTCAAAGTGCTCTCAGATTGGGCAGGGTAGGGTTGGTGACTCGTGGATCATGACAAAGAATGCCAAGTGGCTGTCAGTTGAGAAGTGAATGGAAAGGAGAGAGGAATAGATTTCTTGAAAGACGTGTGGCTTTGAGGCGAAGAGGGCAGTGAGGAGACAAGAAGGGTGAAGACAGGTTCATTTTTTAAGATAGAGGAAACGGACCCTGTTGTTCTATGTTCTAGATGGTTTTGCCTGCCAAGATTTTTGAAATGAAGTTTCTAAAATTATAAAAATGGCCATTCATCTGTGACCTCAATTTAAAAATGTTAACAGAAGGCATGGATTCTAATCTGAGCTATAGAATTTGTCGGAGTTGGGGGGACAATGCACAACTTTATTTTATTTTTCTCTTTTTCCAGATTAGAGCTGATATTTTGACTAGTGAAATAGTGATATTTTGACTAGTGGAAGAACCAATGCAAACACTTTTCCAAGGACAGTTCTGACGGCTCAGTGTGAGATTTCTTTCCTGAGTGAGGAGGCAAAGCAGCAAGAACCAGACCTGTTGTCCGTCCCTATTTCAGTCAGTTTCTTGTTACAGGAGATTTGTAAAAATGTGTCTGGCTCTTGGTAAAGCTACAGGTCCTATCACATGCATCACACTGGCCCTGGGCCATTTCTCCATTCACGTAAAGGCCTTGTGGACACGCTTTTACTGGACCGGCCCGACTGCCAGGCCAGCACGTGCTGGACTCACAGCGTCCTGCGCCCAGGGCATCCTTCGACCGGGAGCCCAGGGACCCTGCCCGTCTGTACCGCGGCCTGCGTCCCACTGGAGTCTTCTTGTGTAGGAGGGGGACCCACTCTTCTAGCCTAGAGTGTGAGTGAAGGGACAAGGGGATCGGACCCCCTTCACAGTGTGGGCAGAACTGGTGCTATAGGCTCAGCCTCTGGGTCCTTGAGAAGCTCCCTGACAATGAAAACAGCCCCGGGGGAGTGGTGGTTCTTGGCTCCTCCCTTTAGCAGTGGTGGGTACTGGCTTCTGCAGTGATCTCCCTGACTTCTCCCTGCAGCATCTCTGCTCGCACTCCAGCCCTGCCTCAGGAAGTTCATCTGCCAGTCAGCATGTTCCCGCACAGGAGCTAGCCAGGAGCCTAGAGCTTGGGTGCCAAACTCACCCTCCCTCCCTTCCCTTCCTCCTCCCCTCCCCTCCCCTCCCCTCCCCTCCCCTCCCCTTCCTCCTCCTCCTCTCCTATCCCTCCTCCCCTCCCCTCCCCTGCTCTCCCCTTCCTCCTCCTCCTGTCCCATCCCTCCTCCCCTCCCCTGCCCTCCCCTGCCCTCCCCTTCCTCCTCCTCCTCTCCCATCCCTTCTCCCCTTTCCTCCCCTCCCCTCCCCTGCCCTCCCCTGCCCTCCCCTTCCTCCTCCTCCTCTCCCATCCCTTCTCCCCTTTCCTCCCCTCCCCTCCCCTGCCCTCCCCTTCCTCCTCTTCCTCTCCCATCCCTCCTCCCCTCCCCTCCCTCTCCTCCCCTCCCCTGCCCTCCCCTTCCTCCTCCTCCTCTCCCATCCCTTCTCCCCTTCCCTCCCCTCCCCTGCCCTCCCCTTCCTCCTCTTCCTCTCCCATCCCTCCTCCCCTCCCCTCCCTCTCCTCCCCTCCCCTGCCCTCCCCTTCCTCCTCCTCCTCTCCCATCCCTCCTCCCCTCCCCTCCCCTCCCTCCCTCCCTCCTTCCTTCCTTCTTGGCTTCAGACAAATTATTCCTTGATAGATAAAAAAGGTAATCACAAAGAACTGAGAACTGACTAGCCTCCCATTTCCCTTTTTTTTGGGGGGGGTTCATTTGGAATTCCCCCTTTGCTACCCCCCCCAATCCAGCTCAGAGTGCTCCCTGCCCTCAGGTTTGTCTTTCTTCCTCTTAAATTTCAAAATTAGATGAATAAACATATCTATTCTTGGAGTGCATTACTTTCCTCCACTTTCGCTGTCCTCATTTAGATTCTGATGTTTTGACATAGTTTATCATGGGTTGTCACCCTTGATGATTAAAAAAGGCACTGATGAGATGAAGCTTGTCAAGGCTCGATCGCAGGGCCTCTGTGTTCTGTCGTGGGTAATAGGACGCCTCTGAGAGGCTGGAGGAAGCAGGAAGTGGGAGAACACATTGTGGGTTCTGGTGGATGAGGGCAGTGGTGAGGTGAGGTTGCTTCCAGTCAGAATCCCTTAAGGAACCCCAACACTGTCCGAGCAGTCTCTTCTTGACTGTGCGCTTGAACAGAGCACCGAGCAATAGGAGCTGAACGCTAAGACGAGAACCAGCTATCCACCAGAGTGGCGTTTTCAAAAATAGAGGTGAGCTTTTCTTGCTGTGGTTGGGACTGGACCATAAAGACTGTTTTACTTGTGTGACAAACATAACGTGAAAGACCAGCAGATGGGTGAACGTTCCATAAGTTTCCCGTGGAACACAAGCTGACCCAGACACGAGCTGAGTTTACATGCTCCTCCACCCGGACTCCTGGCTTGAGGTCCATCTCTTACTCCGGACCAGGGTGGCTGCAGTTTATTAGGAACCAAGTATCCAAAAACAAATGACAAAATCCATCAGCTTTCTGCCATATGAATTTACAGATTACACATTTACAATACAGTACAGACACTGAACAGCATGGGTTGGAATTCTTCTGCTTGTCAGCCTGCAACTGTTTTCTTCAGATGTTTGGAAAATCAGGTTACTTTTATATCCAGAATTTCTCTAACCCATGTACGATCTTATTTATCGTTAAGATTTGTATGTAACTGATTTGTGATTTATTATTTTTGAAAACGACAACACTGTACGTATGGCTGTTTAATATTGTGTGAGAGACTCAGAACTTCAGTAGACACGCTCCTTTCAGTCCTTCACAGTTGGACACCTGTCCGCAGTGTCTGAGCATGAACATACCTTAGATTATTGTCCTCAATTCCAGCCGCGAGTCTGAGAACTTGTTAGGGAGACATAAAATAAGAAAAATGATAACTTAATTAAAGCCTTATTTTTCACTTATATTACTGTTCTTCTTGTCTCACATGGCACTAAAGGGTTAGTCATGGTATGTTGCTGGTTGGCCGGTAGATTGGACACAGCTAACTTCACCGTGAATGCGATTATGCATTTCGGAATGTTCGTGAAGAAGCAGCTGCCACGAGGAAGTCTTCATATTTTACAAAAACGATCTTGGTCCATTGGCTCCTTCACTTGAATTAGCACTCAATTATCCTAAAGGAAGGAGCTCGAGACTCAGCAGAGCTGGAAGATAACCTCGGGTCTCGTTAGCATGGCCGCAGCTGCCTGAATTTGTTCACACCAAATTGCAGCAACTCTCAGTGCATTTGTGCTGACTTCACTTTAAAAGGACACGAATGTATTTTACATTTTTTTTAAATGTCTTTGCACAGATTGAGAGCTACAGAGCAGCCTGGGAGCTGGTAAAATCTCTCACTTATAAAATATCTTTTGTGCCTATTTGAGATTGAACAGGCTACAGACCTGCGTGCTCATTTTTCTCCTGCCCTGAAGGTGCATCATATTTGACTTAACATTTCATGTCGGAACAGAGCTTCTGGACTGGAAGAAGGACAGTGCTAAGCCAGTGCTGTTAGTTCTGGAGTTTTCATGTTGTAATAACCTATTTCATTTTTTATTGCACATGGAGATACTGGCTTCCCCCACTATCTGAAAGTAGAGTGTTCCTGTGAAACCTTTCGTAAGCCGAAATGGCGTAAAACGCAGAAGCAATTATCCTAGGGCACATCTTGCTAATGGGTACACAAAATAAATGGAGACAAAGTACAGATGCTCACAGACAAGTTTAAAGTGATGGGGCTGGATGCTGAGATCCGGAGTGTGGGTCCCAGGGAGGAAGCCTGGTGGGGCCACTCTCACGGCTGGGGTGCCTCTTACAACGGCCACTGCAAAACCCACGCAGGATGCTCTTCCCACTTTTTCCCCTAAAAGCGAAAATCCTCTTAGGATTCCTTTCGGTTACCAAAAACGGGTACTAATGTAGGTCTTTCATAAAAGCAAAGTGGCCAAAAGCAAACTTAACAAGTGAGGGATACCTGTAGTATGTTAAATCATATTTCAGAAGTATGCCTTTACTAAATTGGAAGGTGTCTTTGTGAAAACAAACAGAGTTACAAAAAATCCTCACCCAATAGAGTAAGAGTAGTTCTGGACTAAGGAAAATGTTTGGCAATTAAAAGAGGAGAGAAATACTCAGGTCAAGGATACTGAAACAAAGCGGTGTGGGGTACAGAAGATGGGGGACTGAAAACATACGATTCACTGGAATTCATGGAAGGGGGGATACGTTATTTGAAGTTGATAACCACCAACTAGAATGGATATAATGGAAATACAGTGTTTTTAGTATGAAACACATTACAGTGCTATAATTTTAAAGCCATGTCAAAGGTAAGATGAAATTGAAAAGATAAGACTTTAAGTTCAAGATTCTCATTCTTTAAGAAAGAAACTGATCTTATGGTTCTTCCTGAGGAATGACATCAGATATGTTAACTGAAGTTATTCCTAGGTGATTACAATAGACATTGAGTTGAGTTTTAGGGAGGAAAAGATCTCAGCTTATTAATAAAACAGTCTATTATCAGCATAATTTTAGGCCCACTGACATATTACATAGGCAAGTGTAATACTTTTAGTGCTCTACACAATACTTTTTGTGTATATAGACATATATGCAGATATTAATCGGGTCGATGCTCTAACCACTGAGCAACAGCAGTCAGGGCAAGGCAACCTCATTTGATAAGGAAATGACCTTGCTGGGAGATGGAGGTTTAGATTTTCTCATCTTAAAAATTGAAAACTGGGGAGAAGGAAAAAGGGCGGTGGATTGAATGGAAGCTACACTGTCTCCCAGGACCAAACTGGAATTACAACTAAAATAGAGAAAAGTAACCTGGAATAACCAACTGAAGACCAGCTGGAGAGAACCCTTATAACAGGGACATAAAGAGGAGCCCAAATCAAGACTGGGAAGAGGTGTGGAGGTGTGAGAGGGCTGGATGGGCTCCCACAGGCAGCAGTTGAGGGCTATCTTTTTATTTTTTTTTCTTTATTGATTTTGGAGAGAGAGAAAGGGAGAAGGAGAGAGAGATAGAAACATCGATGAGAGAGAACATCAACTGGTTGCCTCCTGCATGCCCCCCACTGGGGATTGGGCCCACAACCTGGGCATGTGCCCTGACTGGGAATCGAACCTGCAACCTCTTGGTTCATGGGTCGATGCTCAACCACCAAGCCACACCAGCCGGGCAGTTGAGGTCTATCTTATCTGTGAGAAGTTCCCTCTGAAAAGTCTGGGGTTTAAACCCCAGGCCGGCTCCCAGCACAGAGTGGCAGAACAGAGAATAGCTGGTAGTGAAAAACACCAGAGCAGAAGTTCTGTCCAGCAGGGAGAGGCACTGGGAACACAGGAACTCGCCTGAAGGGCCAGCACACTAAATTACAGCTACAGCCTCTCACCTTGGGCTCCTGCAGAGGGAGAGCGGACTGGACTGGAGCTGCGTGAGGAGCATCTGAGAGAGCTGGGAAGGAGGCCATCAGGAACCCTATGCTGAGTTATTCCCCCACACTACAGAAACCATTTTTCTCAAGTAGTCTTTTTCCATCAGAGGGGCTTTATCCCAGGGTTGGGGGGAGACTACCAGCTGGCCTGCAGGTGAAGACGAATCGCTGGGTGCTTTGAGCCTTGGGCCTGGCTTGTGATCATTTGGTTCCGAGGCTCTGGGGTCAGAGCTCTGAAGGCAGCTGCCTGGGCTCCTGTGCTGAGTCATTAACCCATGCTGCAGAAACCACTTTCTTTAGGCAGAGTTTTCCTCTCAAAGCAGCTTTAGTTGGGGGGGGGGGCAGGGGGGCAATTGCCTCACCTGCCGGTAATCCTTTTATACTGCCCACTTGGGGGAATTTTCATTCAGTGGAGGGCTATAACCTGAGGCTCATTAAGTGAACGAGACTAACAGTCAGCCTGCAGGCAGAGGCTCTGGGATATCTGAATCTTTGCCTGGCTTGTGACTCTACTCAAGAGAGTAAGACCAGACCAGCTTGGTCCCTTCCATACACATCCAAACCCAGCAGAGACAGCTACAATCTATGGAACATCAATACCCACAGAGAGATTTGCCAGGCTCCAAACCCTGCTGAGAGAACTAAAACAGTGAAATAAAGAAACAAATCCCAAATGAAAGAACAAGAGAATTCTACAGAAGAAGGGCTAAATGAAATGGAGATAAACAAGTTAAAAGATATAGAGTTCAGAGTAATGATTATGAGGATGCTCAACAGCATGAGAAAAGATATGGAAACAATGAAAAATGACCAATCAGAAATCAAGAATGACATAGCAAAAATAAAGAACACATTGGAAGGAGTAACCAGCAGATTAGAGGAAGCTGAGGATCAAATCAGCAGATTAGAAGACAGGGTAGATAAAATCACTTAATCAGAGAACCAAAAAGAAAAAAACATTAAAAAACAGGAGGACAGCCCTATCTGGTTTGGCTCAGTGATTAGAGCTTTGACCCGTGCATACCAAAGAGTTACAGGTTCAATTCTGGTCAAGGGCACATACCTCGGTTGCGATTTCATCCTGGCCCTGGTCAGGGTCCTGGGGGAGGCAACCAATCAATGTGTCTCTCTCACATTGCTCTTTCTCTCTCTCTCTCTCTCTCTCTCTCTCTCTCTCTCTCTCTCTCTCTCTTGCTGTCCCTCACATTCTGTCTGAAGATAAATGGAAAAATATCCTTGGGTGAGGATTTAAAAAAAAATAGGAGGACAGTTTAAGAGAGCTGTGGGGCAACATGAAACATAACAACATCCACATCATAAGATTACCAGAAGAAGAAGAAAGTGAGCAAGGGTTAGAGAATCTATTTGAAGAAATAGTGGCAAAAAAAATTCCCTAACTTGGTGAAGGAAAAGAGCATACAAGTTCAGGAAGCACAGAGAGCCTCAAGCAAGAAGAACCCAAAGAGGCCCAAGCTAAGACACATCATAATTAAAATGCCAAAATTTAAAGACAAAGAGAGAATGTTAAAGGCAGCAAGAAAGCAACAGGCTACCTACAAAGGAGCTCCCATAATGCTTCCAGCTGATTTCTTAACAAAAACACTATAGGCCAGAAGGGAATGGCAAGAAGTATTCAAGGTAATGAAAAACAAAGATCTGAATCCAAGACTACTCTATCCAGCAAGCTATCATTCACAATAGAAGATGAAATAAAGAGCTTCCCAGACCAAGAAAAAAAAAATGCTAAGGGAATATATTAGCACCAAATCATCATTGCAAGAAATGTTAAAGGGACTGCTGTAATAAGCAGAAGAACTAGAGAGAGAAACATAGACATAATAAATAAAAATGGCAATAAATAAGTACATATCAACAGAGAATCCAGAAATTGACCCAAGACATTATGCTCAATTAATATTTGACAAAGGTGGCAAGAGCATACAATGGAGTAAAGATAGCCTCTTTAATAAATGGTGTTGGGAAAATTGGACAGCTACATGCAAAAAAATGAAACTAGACCATCAACTTACACCACACACAAGAATAAACTCAAAATGGATAAAAGACTTAAATGTGACTCGTGAATCCATAAAAATCCTAGAAGAAAATGTAGGCAACAAAATTTCGGACATCATACGCAGTAGAATCTTCACTGATACATCACCTAAGGCAACAGAAACAAAGGGAAAAATGAACACATGGGACTACATCAAACTCAAAAGCTTCTGCACAGCAAAAGAAACAACCATCAAAACAGATAGGGAACCCACTCCATGGGAGAGCATAATTGCCAATGACACATCAGATAAGGGGTTAATTTCCAAAATATACAGAGTGCTCATACAACTCAACAAAAGGAAGACAAAGAACCCAATTAAAAAATGGGCAGAGGAACTAAATAGACACCTCTCCAAAAAGGACATACAAATGGCTAAGAGACACATGAAGAAATGCTCAACATCATTAATCATCAGAGAGATGCAAATTAAAACAACAATGAGGTATCACCTCACACCTGTCAGAATGGCCGCCATCAACAAATCATTAAACAACAAATGTTGGCGAGGGTGTGGAGAAAAGGGGACTCTAGTACACTGCTGGTGGGAATGCAGACTGGTGCAGCCACTGTGGAAAACACTATGGTGTTACCTCAAAAAATTAAAAATTGAACTGCCATTTGACCCAGTGATCCCACTTCTAGGAATATACCCTAAGAAGCCTGAAACACCAATCAGAAAAAATACATGTACCCCCATGTTCATAGCAGCACTATTTACAATAGCTAAGATCTGGAAACAGCCCAAGTGTCCATCAGTGGATGAATGGATAAAAAAGCTGTGGTACATATACACAATGGAGTACTATGCAGCTGTAAGAAAGAAAGATCTCTTATCCTTTGAGACGACGTGGAGGGACCTCGAGAGTATTATCCTAAGCGAAACAAGCCAAGCAGAGAAAGACAAATATCACATGATCTCACTTATTTGTGGAATATAATGAACATAGCAGTCTGAGGAACAGGGTAGACCCAGAGACGTGGAAGTAGGGTATAAACTGACACCCCTCAGGAGAGGGGGTGGGGGGGAGGGAGGAGATGAACCACAGAACTTATGCACATGTATGCATAAGTGATGGACATGGACAACAAGGCTGGGGACAGGGTGGGGGGATGGGGAGGAGGGTGTCAATGGGGAAAAAAAGGAGAAACCTCTGTAACAAAAATAAATTAATAAAATAAAAAAAAAATAAATAAATGATTCTCTTATGATAAATTCCCAGATTTAAATAAAAGATTATAAATATTAAAAAAAAAAAAGTACATATCAATAATAAACTTAAATGTAAATGGATTAAATGCTCTAATCAAAAGACACAGAGTAGATGAATGAATAAGAAAGCCTAACTCATATATATGCTGTATACAAGAGACCCACCTCACAACAAAAGACTCACACAGGTTGAAAGTGAAAGGATGGAAAAAAATTTTCCAAGCAAAAGGAAATGAAAAAAAAAGCTGGGGTAGCAATACTCATACCTGATAAAATAGACTTCAAAATGAAGGCCATAACAAGAGACAAAGAAGGCCACTACATAATATAAAAAGGATCAATTCAACAAGAGGATATAACCTTGGTAAACATATATGCACCCAATATAGGAGCACCAAAATATATTTAAAAACTTCTGGAGGACTTCAAGGGAGAAATCAACATCAATACAATCATAGTAGGGGACTTCAACACCCCAATGACATCACTGGGTAGATCCTTTAGACAAAAAAATTAACAAGGAAACAGAGATCCTAAATGAGGCACTTGATCAGATGGATTTAACAGATATTTACAGAGAATTCCACCCCAAAACTGCAGAGTATACATTTTTCTTAAGTGCACACAGGACATTCTCAAAGATAGACCACAGGTTAGGATACAAACTAAGTCTCTACAAGTTCGAGAAGATTGAAATCATATCAAGCATCTTCTTAGATCACAATGGCATGAAATTAGAAATTAATTACAATAAAAACACTCAAAAAACATTCAACACATGGAGGCTAAATAGCTTGTTATTAAACAATGAATGGGTTATCAAGGAGATCAAGGAAGAAATAAAAAACTTCCTGGAAATCAATGAAAATGAACACACAACAACACAAAATCTATGGGACACAGTGAAAGCAGTCCTGAGAGGGAAGTTCATAGCACTACAGGCCTACCTCAAGAAACAAGAAAAATTTCTAGTAGATTATCTGACCCTACAACTTAAAGAAGTTGAAAGTGAACAAAAAGAAAAGCCCAGAGCAAGTAGAAGGAAATAAATAATAAAGTTCAGAGTGGAAATAAATGACATGGAAACTAAAAACACAATTCAAAAGATCAATGAAACCAAGAGGTGGTTCTTTGAAAGGATAGACAAGATTGATGAACTTTTAGCCAGACTCACCAAGAAACAGAGAGGACCCAAATAAACAAAATCAGAAATGAAAGAGGAGAAGTAACAACTGACACCACAGAAATACAAAGGATTGTTAGAAAATACTATGGACAATTATACACCAATAAATTGGACAACCTAGGTGAAATGGACAAATTCCTAGAATCTCAGTTTCCCAGAACTGAACCAGGAAGAGTCAGAAAACTTGAAAAGACCAATAACAACTAAGGAAATTGAAGCTGTAATCAATAAGCTCCCAGTAAACAATAGCCTGGGTCCAGATGGCTTCACAGGGGAGTTGTACCAAACATTCAAAGTATAACTAACACCCATTCTCCTCAAACTATTCCAGAAAATTCAAGAGGAAGGAAGACTTCCAAGCTCTTTTTATAAGGCCAGCATAACCCTAATTCCAAAACCAGATAAAGACATTACAAAGAAAGAAAACTATAGGTCAATATCCCACTCTCTGGGAGAACATATTTGCCAATGATATATTGGATAAGGGGTTAATATCCAAAATATATAGAGTACTCATACAGCTCAACAAAAAAGAGACAAATAATCCAATTAAAAATGGTCAGAGGACCTGAATAGACACTTCTCCAAACAGGACATACAAATGACCAAGAGACATATGAAAAATGTGCAATATCACTAATTATCAGAGAGGTGCATATTAAAACAATTTTGAGATATCACCTCACACCTGCCAGAACGGCTGCTATGAACAAGTCTTCAAACAACAAGTGCTGGCGAGTGTGTGGAGAAAAGGGGACTCTAGTACACTGCTGGTGGGAATGCAGACTGGTGCAGCCACTATGGAAAACAATATGGTGTTTCCTCAAACATTTAAAAATGGAACTTCCATTTGACCCAGTGATCTCACTTCTGAGACTATATCCTAAGAAGCCTGAAACACCAATCAGAAAGAATATATGTACTCCTATGTTCATAGCAGCGCTATTTACAATTGCTAAGATCTGGAAACAGCCCAAGTGTCCATCAGTAGATGAGTGGATAAAAAAGCTGTGGTACATATATACAATGGAATACTATGCAGCTGTAAGAAAGAAAGATCTCTTACCTTTTGAGATGACATAGAGTGACCTGGAGGATATTATGCTGAGCAAAATAAGCCAATCAGAGAAAGACAAGTATCACATGATCTCATTTATGGAATATCATGAACAAAATAAACGGTTGATCAAAATAGATCCAGAGACATGGAAGTAGGGAACAGACTGACAAACCTCAGGGGAGGGGGTGGGGGTGGGGGTGGGTTTATCTCAAGGAGAGATAAACCAAAGAACTGATATGCGTGTATGCATAACCAGTGGACACAGACAATAGTTTGGGGAAAGCAGGAGGTGGGTGGGAGCAGGGAGGAGGGGATGGGGGGGAAAAGGGGAGACATCTGTAATACTTTCAACAATAATGGGCAGGATAAATTTAGTCTCTAGCTTTAGTTGATATTATTCTCGAATAATTTTTCTGAAAGGCATTCTTTGTTAGCGTATAAGGTCACATGTATATTTTTAGGCCTCAATTCCCCACAGTGGCTGGATTAAAAAATACACAATTTTAAATTTAATAACTTTGGCTTTTAATCTGAGATATAGGCTTAATATTATTAGAAAACGATGTTTTGTTTCTAGCATGAAGACTGATGACTTGGAAAAAATTTTGATTTAACGAAACCACCAAAGTGAGTTATGCCAGACTGACCAGATTGCTTTTCACTTAATGTGTACTAACTGGCGTTTTACTAAATGATGCTTAAATATCAGCATCTCAAATTTACGGCTTGAGTTAGTGCTTAGAGCAGTGAAAATTCTCATTTTTAACACTACCCTTAATTTTTCCCGCTGTAAAGATCTGCCAGCTGCTGATGGAGAGAGTTTAAAGGACAGGAGCCTTGTTCTGCAGTCGGTGTGATATTGTGAGGAAATGGTGCCCTTTTCCCCCTACCACATACATCAGGGCCAGGAGACAGCTTCCCTGTTAGGTTAAGTGCTAGGTAATTACAAAATCATTTCAAGAGGGGGAAACACAGTTGGCAGATGCGGAGAGTCTTGAAACTCCCGAGCACGTGCCAGCAATGTTCGATGGGGATCCTATTTCCATCCTGGTTTTCGAGGAGAGAACTAGTTTCAACTTCTCTTTCCTTCAAGTGCCCAGGATCCATTGCTCAGCGTGGTTGAAAGAATTCTTCTGATCCTCTGACACATTGGCTTAATTAAGCTTCAGCATCATGGAATTTGTGAACCAAGGCTGGCAAATGTACGGAACAAATTCCCCTAGTTAGTCATTGCCTTAAGGACAGCTTCCCTGTAGGTGTCCTAGAACACACCCTGTCCACGTGTGCTGGTGTCAGGAGAACTCGGGGCTGCACCGTGCTGGCTCACAGGAGCATGGAGAGTTATGTTTTTAAATTAAAAAAAAAAATTAAAAAGAGAGTGGGGAACTTGAAATGCTTTCCAGAACTTCTAAAGCTCTGAACTGTGGACACGGATGTATATCTTGTGCGGGGTAACCAGAGTCTTGAGCGCTAAGTATGATCTGGTTGCTGTTCCGCAGGTCAGGTTCCTCTGACATTGTCAGTGCGTCAGTTTCAGTGCTAGGTCAGTGTCATCCTCGTGGGGCTATGCTTAGTAGCATTTTAAATTTTATAAACTAGATTGGTAGTGATGGATGGTGAAGAATCTGTATGTAATCTCAATCGTATTCTGTAAGCCAAAGAACCATGTAAGACACTTAAAATAAATATAAATATTTTTCAGTGTTTTTTTTTTAAACAAATAAAGCAACTTATAAAAAATAAGGTGGAAAGAATGATGTTTTTAAAAAAAAAACTGACCCATTAAATACTCTATTGAAATTGCTCAAAAATCTACCATTTATCTTTCTCTGTTTTCCGGAATTCCACAGAAGTTAGACTAATTCGATTGCAATGTTTTACAAGTTTATCATACAGTAATCCAAGATGAAGTGACAAGTCGAACCCAAAAGATAAAAAATAAAATTAATCATCAGGATTGTGTCTGGTTCCGGGCAGTAGACTTTAAAAGGAGAAAAAACTGCTCTTTTGAGCAGAGAAGCCACAATGGCAAAGGGAGTGAAACCGTTTCCATGAGGGGTGTTTGCAGAAGAGTGTTTATCATAGAGACGTCCCGAGTAGATCTGAGGTGCTGTCGCTCCATGGTATGTACACAGCAAATATTTGCTGAGTGCATGACACAGGTTCTATTTGGTCTCATAGACAGAATAGGCTCCATTCTGTTCAATACAAGGAAGAGCTTCCTGCCTTCCAGCTGTGAGAAGGGGGGTCGCATCCCTCAGGCGAGTTTGCTGACCAGCACAGAAGGATGGCCCTTTGGAGTGGGTGCCGTGGAGAGGACTCACGAAATGTGCAGCAGGTGGGGCAGGTGACTTTGGTGGCCCTTTGTGATTCTGACATGCTGTAAAGTGGTCATTGTTTGTTTGTTTTTTTGGATTCCTACTCAATTTCAACACTCTGTTTTGGCAAATGTTAAGGTGTGTTTTTTTTTTTAATTTTTTTTTTCTTTATTGATTTTAGAGAGAGGAAGTGGGGGGGAGAGAGAGAGAGAGAAACATTGATGAGAGAGAACATCTATTGGCCGCCTCCTGCATGTGCTCCACTGGGGATTTGGCCCACAACCTGGGCATGTGCCCTGACCAGGAATCAAACTGGTGACCTCCTGGTGCATGGGTTGATGCTCAACCACTGAGCCACACCGGCTAGGCAAATGCTAAGGTATTAATAGTGCCCCTGGACTTACAAAACAAAATAAAACAAAGCTGTGAGACGAGCGGGCCTGACGGCCCAGGCTGAGTCCTCCCTCAGTACTTTGTGTGTGTGTGATGCAGAGCATGTGTTTCTACTGTGTTTTAGTTTTCATTAACTCTGATAGAATTTTGAAGTTTCTTTTGAAAACAGCAAGCGATTACTGTTTAAAGGATGAGTGTTTTCCTATCTGAGATGGGTAAGAGCTACCTTTAGAAGTTCTTCTTTTTTAACCCCTTCCTATGGATTTAACTGTACCCACCCCCCTAAAATTCATATGCTGAAGTCCTAACCTGTAGTCCCTATGAGTGTGGCCTCATTTGGAGACAGGGTCTTTACAGAGGTGTCATGTTAAAGTGAGGTCGTTAGTGTGGGCCCTAATCCAAGGTGACAGGTGTCCTTATGAAAAGGAGACATTTGGAGACGGATATGCATACAGGGAGAACACCATGTGAACGCGAAGACAGGCATGCATAAGCCAAGGAGAGAGGCCTGGGACAGGCTTTTTCCTTGCAGCTCTCAGAAGGAACCAACCCTGTCACCACCTTGATCTTGGTCTTCTAGCCTCCCAAACTGTGAGACAATAAATTAATGTTGTTTAAGCTACCGAGTCTGCGCTACTTTGTTCTGGCAGTCCCAGCAAACCAATATACTCCCTAGAAGATACTACGTCTCATCTCTACTGGGTTGCAGAAAGGAGAAAACAGTAGGACATGCCTCATATAAAACATTTATCTTGCTTAGATACACCTGGATTTCATTTTCATAACAGTCCAGTTCAAGTTCGCACACCTTGTTGTGGCTTCTGTTGCTTTCATTAACCAGTTGGGGAAACAGCCACCAACGAAGCATGACGGTCGCACATTATGTGTGTGCTGTGCTCTGTAAACGACGGACGCAGTTGTCTCACTTATGAGGTTCTTTCCATGCTGGGCACATACCTCTTGTTACACATCTTCCATGGTGCGTGTTCAGGTTTTCATTTGCATTTGTACGTGGCGAATATTTGGGCTGGCTGATAACGCAGCGAAGGGAAGGGAATGGATAATTGACCTGAAGCCTTTTAGTCTGTTGCAACTTTTATTATTCCTAGCGGATCGACCCTGCTGGAGTAAAAACAGGAGAAAAAATGTCCCCTTTAAACAGACTTTATTCAAGACAGGACTGGCTTTGGTGCAGTGACTGTGCCCCGAGGGCAGTTGTCCCGCAGGCGATGTGTGTGTGAGCAGCGCCCGGGACGGATGCTCCAGCAGCCTCTCCCCGCCATCTGTTATGCGGTATATTTCTTACAAGACTGTATTCAAGCGTGGAATTGAAATGTGTGTCATTTCCAGAAGTTTACCATGAGTGAGACATTGCTGGACATGTCTTCGAAATGCAAATCACCTCCCAGTCTTTTTTTTTTTTTTTTTATCTTCACCCGAGGACATTTTTCCATTTTTTGTTCAGATAGAGTGGGAGGGAGAGAGAGGAAGAGAGAGAGAAACATCGATGTGAGAGAGGCACATCGACTGGTTGCCACAAACTGCAACCGAGGTACGTGCCCTTAGTGGGAACCGAACCCGGGTCTCTCTGGACCGCAGGCTGACGCTCTAACCGCTGAGCCAAACCGGCCAGGGCTACCTCCCAGTCATTTTAATCAGACCTTCTCCGGCTCTCCGAGAATGTCATCATCAGCCAGTCTGATGAGACTGACCAGAGTTCTTGAATCAGTCACTCTGGTGAGGTGTTGGCCTTCGTTCCTCATTGTGCTAGAAGGTTTGATCAGGATTTGGGGCTGGGCCCAGACGGATGGCCCGGGATGGAAGTGCTACTGGAGAGAGGTTGAGGCAGGAAGAACCAGCCAGAGTTGTTTATAAGAAGTAAGAAGCCTGGCTCTGGAGTTTCCAGACACACATTCTCAGATGGAAAGTGCGAGACAGAATCTGAGAGGAGACTGAGGACTGATGAAAGTGGAACCTGGTCAGAAAGAAGGAGAGCGGGGGCAGCCCCTGGGACCTCCAGTGTGGTCCCCTCGGTGTGACGTGGGAAGGGTCTGGACTCGAGCGACAGTCCCCGGCTTCTCTGCTGGTTAAATTCTTTAGTTCAGAGACTCCCTGAAGTCACCTGAAGTGATACAGTCTGACCCCGAGGGTCCGTGGCAGGAATCTCAGTCAGACACGTGGCCTAGAACCCTGGGAACAGCCGTACGGAGGAGCCTCGTGGAGACGAAAAGGCCGTCTGGGAAAGGATGCGCACCAGCAGGGCGCCCAGAGGGCTGGAGCTTCTGATTGTCGCCTGGTGCCTCAGCACAGCCTGTGCGGACACCTGCTAACGCGCTGGCCGCTGGTGCCGTCCGCGTCTCTCTCCGAGTCTCTTCTCCTGTAGCTGCCTCTTGGCTGCTGCCCCAATGTCCAGTTGCTTCTCTGCCCATGTATGTCTCAAGTTCAGAGTCTCACAAAGCAAGGGTGGTATTGGTTTAGTCGGCGGGACTGTCACCCAGTTGCTGACCCAGAGATGGGTCAAGTGCCCATGTGTGACCACTATGTTGAGGTCACATGGTGTCTGTGTGGTGACACAGCTGGGCTGTGGGTTTGGTGCCATCTGAGAGGTGGCTCAGCGGCCCAGTCAGCCACAATGTGCACGGTTAGTTGTAGTTAGCCTATAATGGCCATATCTGTTCTCTGATTAAAACAATTCTGAATTTCATCACCGCTTCTCAAGAATCAAGTTTACACTGCATTACTTGGCATGGAAGTTCTTAGTAATCTGGCCCCAAACTACTTTCCTAACCTCCTCTTCCATTAGTATTCTATTCTGACCCCTACTGCCTGAAATTGCTCTCTGAATTTCTTTGCCTGTTAAATCCTAAACCGCTTTTTATGAGAAATGTAGTAGGAACGATGCTAGACTTGGCCTCAAAAAAAAAAAAAAAACTGCTGGGCAACAGAGGATGCTGTGTGATAATGGAGAAGTCACTTCCTCTCGGGCCATTGTCTCATTACAAAATATACTAAGTTACATCATCTTATCTAAGTTCCTTTCTTCCTTTTATGCCTGCTGTATGGCTGAGCCAAGGACAGGGCTCAGTTCTCTAACTCTGTTATATTTTTTCCGAAGTTGTTGCATTTGAAGGCTCAATTTTTATTGAAAGTTCATTATGATTATATCTTAGAGAGACCCTTGTCCCCTAACTTGCTCTCGCCCTGTAAGAGTAAATGGGAGTAACCTGCGTAAAAATTCATCAGGCTACACACTTAAGATTTTTGAATTTCACTATAAATGAAATATATTGCACTTTTTAAAAAGCTAAGCAAAAGCAAGCATACCTGTAGAATAGTGTATTTAAAATAGCAACACAGTCGAACAAAGCCTGTTACACAAGAACCCTGATCTTACAATTTATATTTCTGATTTTTAAAAGCTTGTTGGAATTTAAAATTATGCTATATTAACAGCATGTGAATACATTAGAGTTCTGATTTTAAGTTTAGATTCCATAAATGTGTACTTTTAAATATTGATTAACTTAAAAGTAGATCACTGGTGATGTTTGCCTCGTACCTTCGTGGCACCTGTTTTCTGTATCTCGGGGGAAAGCACTCATTTTTATTCTTCTTGAAAATTAATAGAATTGAGAAAAATTGAGGTTTTATATCTTTAAGAGGAAAAGTTCCCATTACTTCATTCACGACTGTGCATGTGTTTATAAAAGCCCTCCAGAAATAGCTGAATAATTTGTTGTGTATGCTATACTAGTGAATTTCACATATCAATAAATGTTTAGTTCTTTAAAATATGCCTGTAGTGTGTGTCAGTAAACACACCTTCCTTAAGAGAGTGATACGAGAGTGTCGATGGGAATGATTCATCTATTTTGCGAACCAAAATTGTATGCATGAGTATTTTTTAAAGAAGGAAATTATGTGAACCACCATTTGAAATACGCCAAGGACACAGTTCCTTTGCTGTAACTCTGCTGCTCGGGGGAGAGGGCACGACTTTCATCCTGGCTCTGTGTCATTAAGAGAAAATGCCGCGGTGGGGCCCAGGAATGAGAGTCGGGCACAGACGGAGTTAAATTCGGGCTCCAGAACCTGCTAGGCTGGGTGACCTTGGACCTTTGCCTTAACCTGAGAGCCGGCGTCTTCCTCTGCAAAAGCGGAGCTGCTGGCCTGTGCCTCCATGTGCAGCCTTGTGGGAGTGAATGCAGGACAGCCGAAGACACAGGGCCTGGCACACACCAGCTGCCCAGTCAGTGCTTCCCCCTCCCTCCTGTCCCGGGGGTGCTGTGACCACTGCAAGCCCTGTGTCAGGCGACAGCAGTGACCACACTCATATTGCAGCTTTGGGCTTTAATAGTTCTATCCACCTGTGCTTATGGTGATTTCAGAATATAAATTAGTAAAAAGAGAGGGAGTGATATTTGGTTTAGATAAAATTTTCCTTTCCTGTGTTGAAAAATACATTCTAGTTGGACAGCGCAGGTTGAAGTGATGGGATAAGGTTTCTCATCTGTGAATTTGAATGACTGGGAACTACCAGGTTGAGGCTGTTCTCTTTGGGAGGTCTGTCTGTTGTCTGAGGGGTGCTGTGGCTAGTCTTTCTGGGTGAATCTCACACTTGGTATGAGAAGATGCTCTCCTGCAAATGGGAAGTTGGCACAGGGTGATGGTAACTCAAAAGAATACTAATAGAAGTTAATAGTACGCCTTGAAGAACACACGACAAACACCCGGCACCTCAGAAAGAGCAGGGTCTCTTGTGTAGGTGGTGTGTGCCCTGGCCCCCACATGACTGGAAAAGATACCTGGGAAAAGCAACTTTTCTGATTCATTGGCCTTCAGAATGGATTTGTAATTTATAAACTCAACTTAGAACGTAAGGATATCATTTCCATCTTCGCAAATGTGGCGTGCTCTCAAGTCCACGCTGCAGCGATGGCTTGGTGAAATGAGATTGCTCCGTGGTGCTTTGAGTGGAGTCTGCTGCCTCAGCTACACGGCAGTGTCTGTTCTGGGAGCTGATTGAAATGGCTCTGGCAGATGCTGGGAACAAATGCTGGGTCACATCAGCTTGTGGGGGTCACTTTCTCTACTGTGTCGCACGGGAAACTTGTCACACTGGCCTGGATTCTAGGAGAGAGCACAGAGCTAGGAGAAAGGGACTTTGGCCACTGCCTTCCATACAGTACACACTTCAGTGGCATCCCAGCTGTGTGTGATGGGCATGTACCTTGTACAATAATGACACGTATCCCGTGACTACCACACGTTTGTCGATGTAAGCTGAACGTGAAAGTGTTTGAAAGACAAACCTTACTGGGCCAGTGAGTCATTTGATTTTTCACATTGATTTTGTTATTATATTCACATTCATTTAATCTTTTTAAAAAAAATTTTTTTTTCTTTATTGATTTTAGAGAGAGAGGAAGGGAGAGGGAGAGAGAGAGAGAAACATCGATGTGCGAGAACATCGATTGGCTGCCTTCATGCCCCCACTGGGGATTGGGCCCACAACCTGGGCATGTGCCCTGACCAGGAATCGAACCAGTGACCTCTCAGTAAATGGGTCAACGCTCAACCACTGAGCCACACCGGCCAGGCTCATTTAGTCTTTTATTCAAGAAACATTTATCACGTGTCTAAAAACGATGGTTTAATGTTATGGAATTCATTGAATGCACCAGAATACTACTTTTTATGTTTTAACTGATTTAGTCCTACAGGTGAGGAAACTGATAAAACTGAGACAAAGGTGAAGTGAGAGTCTCCACGGTGGTCGAGTGCTTGGAACGTGCTAGGCGCCGTGCTGGGTGTTAGGAACACAGACCCGTAAGGCACAGCCCGAGGCTGAAGACGTTCACGTCTAGTTGGAGGGAGGACAAGAACAGAGAAAATGATCGGCCTCTATTTCAGCCTCAACATGGAGACACGGCTTGGTGCTGGGGGAGCCCGGGGAGGGGCACATGGTAGCACCTTAGACGAAATGGTGGGGAAATGGGCACTGATGCTAAGCCTTGGAGGTAGGTGGGACTAGCGGGAACCTGGAACATGTACGGGGCAGCTGGACCTGCAAGTGTGCTTTGGAGCCAGTGGTTAAGATATCAGAGGTCATATCAGAGCCATATGTGAGGAGACAGAGAGCACCATTAACACTCTGTCCTTAATGGGAGTCCATTATTTTAGTCAAGCAGAGACTTCGGTTTCTGCTGAACCAAATGCTCTCCTGGCCAATGTGGACCACACCCCTCAGGGTACCCGACCACTTCGTGAGTGCAGAAAGGAAGGACATTTAAAGAAACCATCCACGTTTGTTCTCTGGAGCATCCCATTTCTCAGTAAGGCATTTGAGCAATGCACGTCAGCCTGTGGGATTCTCTTCCAAGCACTGTATTCCTTTGGTACAGTCCAGCAGCTCACCAAGTTTTTCCATCATTCCATCTTTTAAGGAGAACGTGTCCCTAACTAGGAAGTGGGAACTCTTTGCAAAAACATAGTAAAAGGAGAGATATGGTTTCAAACCATTCAAAAACATCTTTCTCGTTCTTATTTAAAATGAAGATATAAAATAGGAAATCTAAGATAAATAAAATAGAAAGGCACCTGTTCTTGAAATGAATTAGGTACTTAAGTGAACATTGCATTTGTATCTGAATGTCCTAGTAGCCAAGGTGAAAAGGGAAATGCACTTGGTTGTTTAGTCTTCTATATCCTAACAGAAAAGAAGCACACACCTTGATCTGGAGAGATTTCCCTGAGTTCTGTATGAGCATGTTCTAGATCACCACGGCAGATATGCTGCTACTAAGGATACGTTTACATAAAGATGCTCTTTGAGCCCAGCCGGTGTGGCTCAGTGGTTGAGCATCAACCCACCCATGCACCAAGAGGTTGCTGGTTTGATTCCCGGTCAGGGCACATGCCCAGGTTGTGGGCCAAATCCCCAGTGGGAGGCATGCAGGAGGCAGCCTGTTGATGTTCTCTCATCGATGTTTCTATGTCTCTCTCCCTCTCCCTTCCTCTCTCTCTAAAATCAATAAAGAAAAAAAAAAAAGATGCTCTTTGATACAAAGTCATATGGGGAGAGATCCTTGTTTTCTGTCCCCAAATAAATGAATTGCAAGGAAAACTGCACCACTTCAACTTCATTGTGAATTCTAAGAGTGAGGAAGAATTGCCCCCTTCAGAAATTCTTGAGAAACAGAGCGGACCCTCAGGGGAAACCTGTTGGCTGCACGGAAGGCTGGAGGTAACTATTTGTTTTGTCCCCTAAATGCAGCTGGCTGCAAGTGTGCGGACCGTAGTCATTGTTAGCCTGTGTCTAGAGAGGCCCTCACAGAGCATAGGTGCCTAAGGAGGGAGGGTGCCTTCTGGTGGTGGTTGCCCTAAACAGCTGACACCAGGTCCTTGGGATTCCAGGAGCCCCTGTAGGCTTGTGTTTGATTTATTCATTACAGAAGGGCTGCTGGAGTCCTAGCAGACTGCGGGGATTTCCGAGGTTCTTTTCTGGCTATTACCATGTGAGTTGTTACGACGTGTAATTTATTTAATTGAAATCAGCTGAATGTTGGTGTTCCGTGCATGGAACCACGTGCAGCCCTGGCTGGAAAGAGCAGTGACGCTGTGCTCCCTCTGCTCCAGGCCACCCCATAGATCTCATCTCCTCCTTTCCACTACCGGTCCTTCCTCCATCTGCCACCTGCCCTTGCTCCGCCCCAGCAATGGAGCTGCGTCCTGCGGACACAGCGAGCTCCTCTCTGCTGTGCCTCTCACCACTGGCCCCCTGCCCGGTCCGGGCGTGCCTCCCGAGTTCCTGACTTGGATCACTTCTCTCCTGAGCTCTGCTCTCAGAACGAAGACCACACTTCAGGGTACTCCATTTGCACTTTTATTCCTATATTTACTGTGCACCAATTCAAGGCAAACTATTTACTGTCCACCAGCAAGGAGTTGATAGTGGGGGAGGAAGATGTGGGCACAGCTAATTCTGCTCCAAAGCAGAAGAATTCAATGCCATAAGAGCCCTCAGGTAACTTACAGAGCCAGAAGATCTTCCAGAAGGACCCAAAAGGCTCCATGAAGGAGGCTGTGTTTCCTGGACAGGTGAGCCCACTTCCACACTAGTGCACTGGGAACAGGCTCCAGGTGGGCGAACCCACCACCCCCTCAGCACTCAGCCTGGGAAAGGCCACTGGCTGGCACGTTACCAGCCTGCTCGGCGTACCTCGGTCATTGCCCACCTGTGCCCAGCTGTGAAGACGGTAAGAACACCTTCTTAAAGAGGAGTTAGATTTGGACATTGGGATTGCTTGTTTCTAAAGGGAGTTCCAAGGGAGATAAAGTAGAAGGAGGGCCATGAATATTCCTGTGTGTGTGTGTGTGGTGTGTGTGTGTGTGTGTGTGTAGGGAGCAATAGGCAGTGAGGCTAAACAGATGGCCTGGAGCTTCGTCACCAGGGTCTTACCCTCCAGGCTAATGGGCTTGAACTCTGTGCTGAAGTCCAGGTAGCAGGTGAAGGTTTAAGCGTGTTGGAGTGATATAATCTGATACTTATATTTACTTCTTGGCTTATAAAGGATAGAGAGGCTGGAAATGAGAAGTCCTGGAGGGAGTTTTTGAAATTTTATATGTAAGAAAAAATGAAACATGAAATAAAATAGTGACTGAGATCATGAGGTTGGATAGATGCAGGAGGTGTTTTCAGGAGATGACCGATGGAAATTGACTTCTGATTGGATAGAAGGCAGTGTTTGAATCAAGGGTGCAGGTGGGGCAGGAGAAGGGGTGATGCTGGGGCCTTGCGGGGGGCTGCTTGGCGATGCTTATGGTTGGAGACATTCTTGGGTTTCCATGAAACAGTCACCTCCCCTCCTCCCACCCCCAGGCCCCGTCTTTCTTGCAGACACAAAGCTATTCCTAGCCCCAAGGAATAATCGTTGACTGCTCTGGGCCAGTCAAGGCCATCATTTCCCTTCTAGAGCTGATCTTAGAGAAGATATATGACCCAGGTCAGGTCAGTGAGCTAAATAAAGGGAGAACTGGGCTGGGGGTCCCTGACAAAACATAGCTGCTGAGGAGCTGCCCCCTTGCTCCCTCTCTCCTCCCTTCTTTGAATGCTGCTCCCTGCAAACACGATGCTTGGAGTAGGGGAAGTGTCTCTGGACCATGCAGAATCTAGGAGAAACCAATCTAGGGTTCTGATATTGTTGCGCTCGGAACCAGCTGTGGAACAATGTATCTTCAGACTTTTTTCTAAGTGAGGCCATACATATCTGAACTGTTAGTATTTTGTTGCTTTCAGCCTAACATATCTTAACCGATACAGTGATCAGTAAGAATTCAAGAAGGAGGAAGAGGAAGTCGTGATTGTGGTGGTGCAGGCAGATGGCCAGAGAGGATGAGTTTTGTCCAGGCTGTGCCTTTTTGTTTCACTAGGGCTTCTTCTGACATGGATTCCATCTCCAGGGCCCAGGAAGGGGTGGAGCTCAGGATGGTAAAAGGCGCCAGAAACTCTTTCCTATCTTTCACCCCTGGTACAGACTGGCTGTCGCTACTTCTCAGACCACTGTAGCAGGGAGATGACCACGCAATAGTACTTTGGGTTCAGGAGACCAAAGTAAAGCCAGTCTCCCATTCTTGGGCAGTCTGCCCTGATTTCACTAGCTGCCCAGAACTGTGAGATACAGTTTACAAGCATGTTGACTGAGTGTGTGGAAGTGAGGGGAGGGGCGGGGCGTCAACAGGGGTCCTTGTGAGCTGCCCAGACTCCCCAGAGCAGGTCTCCCACTTGTAATGCTTATTCAGCTATTATCTTCCAATAACTCCTCACACATGATAGTATTCTTAATAAATAATTAACCCACACGTGAAAAATTAAGTTAATGTTAAAATCATTATTCTAATACCAAAGGATCTTGACACAAGAATGTGTCCCTATTTGAGGACATAGGCGCTGCTTTTGAACTTTGGTAAAGATCACATTAGCATTGTAAGGGGCGTTTGTCCTGCCTCCTTCCCCAGTATAGGAAGGACTTGTGTAGATGGAGTAATCTGATATAACTTTGCTATTTCCACAATTTATTATCCTGGTCGAACATTTTCATTGAAGAAAAAATATAATTCAGAAGATACTTGCAACAAATCTTCTGAAAACACAGTCTGTTGTGGAAAAACAAGCTTTTCTCATTGTAACTCTGACCACATTATGCCAAGTGTGTATGAAAACTTAAGCTGTCAAAGGACCATTAAATTTAAGTAAGATTGAGCACATTAGAGCAATGAAGAATTGGTCAGTGGTGGATGCCAGTTATGTTTCAATTAGACTGAAATTTAACGGAGGGCATATACATTTGTTTTTTATTGTATTTATTTCCTGGGTACATTTATTTTACATTCCAGCCTTTTGTAATTCTGAAATCAAAGGGAGAAGAGGATCTAACCACCCCCCCACCCCCCAGTCAGGCATCGCGAGGAATCAGTGGAGCAGGGCCAGCAGGCTGATGACCCTGGGTCCTGGCTGAGGCACGCACGCCCCGCCCCTGCTCCTGCCCCTGCCCCTCCCCAGGGGCTGTGGAAGTTCCCGAGACAGGGCCCTCGGGAACCAGGCTCATCTGCCTGCAGCATCAGTTTTGCTAGAGTAATTAAAAACATTGTTTTTGTGCTAAAATAGGAGTAATTATGGAGAGAATGCAAGAAGAGCTTAATTTTTTAAAATTACAGAAAGGGGCTAGGTGGAGGGGAGCAAAGGGGGGGGAATGGGGACATCTATAATACTGTCAACAATAAATAAAATAAATAAATAAGTGAATAAATAAGGAAAAACCATTATTTTTGAATTAAAAACTGCCTGTTGAGGGCATTCCTCCTTCGGCTCTCACCCTGGGGGTTGCTGGGGGTGGGGGATTTGCAGTGAAAGTCAAGTAGGGAAAACGAGAAAGATGGGTAATTTTTATTCCAGACCAGGCACTTCATTTCTGTGGGGTGCATGGAGGGTCCACCGGCACAGTGGTGAATATTCGTATGAATACCCCCTTCCTGCCAAAGGCTCAGGGTTATAGAATCAGTCTGCTAATATTTTGTGGTTAATACAGACGCAGTGTTCCCACTGTTTGGGCATTTAGTCATCATGAGAGCTGCTGCTGCCTTCATTTGTTATGCTTTCCTAATGTTAGAATCACTCAGTATTAAAGCTAAAAGAAACTGGTGGATCATACAGTCTAATCTCTACAGAATACAGTCTGAAACCGAAGGAACTACAATTTTATTAGCTGTTACTAAAATAACTTAGTTATCATGTCACTTAGTATTTATTAGTTAATTTATTAAATTAACTATTTATTAGGTCAAGAATCTGGTTTTTCTAACTCCCAATCTTAATTCTTTTGAGAAAATAGAAATATAGATGTAGGGAAATGTTAAGACCCTTAAGCAGCCTTAGCCGATCGGAGTTTCTTCCTTGTTGCATTTCATACCTAGAGCTTTATCCCAAACCTCTGGCAGACTCACACAGGTGATTTTTACATAGCTCAGGAATCAAGAATTTCTTAAGGATTGTTAAAAAATATATAAGAACAAAGATCAGTATATGGCAAAGATCATATGTGGCCCTCAACGTCTAAGGTATTTATTCTCTGGTTCTTTACAGAAAAAGTTTGCTGACCTCTAAGCCACTGTGGCTGACCATGGCAAGTCCAAATTCAGTCACAGTCTTGCTAACAGACTCCAGTTTAGTTCCAGGCGGTATCGTGGCTCAGCTCCAGAGAGCAGGTCACAGATGATCCAAACCAGTCGTGACAATCCTGCTCATAGTCCTCAGCCTGTTCTCAGTTAGGAGTAGCCACGTGACTTAGTTCTGACCTAGGGGGCCTACGTGGAAGTCTTCTACTTGGAGGACATGGGGTAGTTTGGGAAAGGTTCTCTGACGTATCGTTTGGCAGCACCTGTCTCACTTCTTTAATGTGATTTGATGGCTGGAGTTGCAGCAGCTCTTTTGTTACCATGAGGGAAGGGCTAAGAAGATTGCGGTGTCATTGGCCTTAACATTATTGAACCAGCACCAGCAACCATCTCTCTCAAGATGTCTTGCCACGTGTAAAAAAAGTTAAACCCAGGTTCACTTAAGCTACTGCAATTGTTTTATCTGTTACTTGCAGTTAAATAGCTTCCTACTGATAGAATTCAAAAACTGCAACTGTTTCCAGTTTTTTCTAGGAAATATTTTCCTGGTCTGTTAAGAGTTACTAGACTTTTTTTGATCTATGTTTTTATTCCTCATTGCCCTGCCTCCTTATTACTTACTCTGACATAGCTTTCGCCTTTGTAATTAGCATTGATTTTATGCATTTTAGATAAGCTATATAATCTTGGAAAATTACCCGTTCTGTTTTCAGAAATTCAAAAATGGGAATAGTAATAGTACCTACCTCATAAGGTCCTTTGGAGATTAAAAAATTAATGCATGTGGAACTCTTAGCATAGTGTTTGGCATGTAGCTAGCACTAAAAAAATGTGACTCGTGGTGCTGTTGCTTAGTTATTGTGATTCTCTTGCTCCTCTTCCTCCTCCTCTTTCTAAGTCTTTAATAATAGACAAGCGTTTTAGGTTATATATGGAACTCATTCCTTTACTGATGGTGCAAAGGCAGTGGTCTTGGAAATATCAGGAAATATTTACCTAAGGAGAAGAAGCTATAACTTTGAAGTTCACTGTTGGAAATAACCTGAAGATTTCTTTTTTTATTGTTGAAAGTATTATAGCTGTCACCCCTTTTTTCCCCACTGACCCCCTCCTTTTTGCTCCCACACCCTTCCTGCTTTCCCCAAACTGTTGTCTGTCCATTGGTTGTGCATATACGTTCTTTGGTTTGTCTTTTCCCAACCCCCACAACGCCCTTCCCTCTGATAACCTGAAGATTTCCTATTCCTGGTGTCATTTTCATTTGAATATCGATATTGGACTGATCTGGAGTACAAAGGACAGCAAAGGAAGCATTTCCTTTCCTTTCAGGTTTCAAGAGTGACCTGGGTAAACTGGCTGAAAATAATTAGGAAAGCACCTCGTGACCAGCTGAAGGCCTTTGCGTCTGCTTTATGCAGCTTGATGGCTGTAAGAGACCCACATGGCATGTCTCCAGAGTGATGTACACTTGGCGTAGGAATTTTTTTCATCATACCAATTTATATTTCTCATAAAGAACTCTCGAGGTTCTGACAGGGAAGAGCATCTATTTAGTAAAATTAGGAACGGGGGGGGAAAAGTGCCTCTTTTTAAAACGATGCTTCAAAAGGAGGAATATTTCTGTTGCAATAAATTATTTTTTGATTGCCTCTATACCTTTCCCTGCTTCATCTCCCCTTTCTGAATGGCATCATTAAACAGTGCCCGGTGTGAATATTAATGCGAGCCCGGAGAAGTCTGCCAGTCACACACAATGCATTCAGATGTTGGCTTTACATAATTATCCTTCCTCTTCTCCGCGTTCTTTATGATGCCCAGTCTAGATTTTGCTGTGCCATCTAGTAAATCGGCAGAGGAAATGGCTTTGTGTTTGGACAACAGCCTAAAATGTAGCCAGCCTTACACCAAGAGGAAATTTGGCTCAAAAGAGAGAGCAAGCTATTGGCAAAAAGTAAATTTTGTCAGTTTTAAAGACACTATTCACATTGATGTTTTACTTATTTTATTTTATTTTATTTGGTACAGATGTTCCCTGGCCCTAGATTATTGTTCTGTTTCTTTGATCTGTGCAGAAAGCTTAATGACATCGGCCACCATACCCCAGTGCCTAGGATTTGTTCAAAATTGTTACTGAACACCAAATGAAAAGCTTAGTAAATGGTTCAGTCCGTGAAAAAGTATAGTTCCTAGTGAATGAAGATATTATTATTGTGGACCAATCAATATTGATGACAGATCTGCTTGTTGTTTGTTTCCCGATGTAGATGAAGTTTCTTTTGTCTAGTCACAAGCTTAAGGTAAGGGAGAGTGAGGATCCAAATAGGAGATTATAAGCGAGCTACCAGCTCCTTTAAATGACTTTAACCCCTTGGTATGAATGATTTACAGTCAAACATTCTTTTAAGAACTTTGAAATCCTATTTATAGAGCATTATTGATCATTTTGAAGGATTTGCATGGAAAAATGATAAATTCTGTGGTTTATCAAGCATGGCCCTGACTTTTAAAAGTAATAAACTTTATGCCAGCTCAGTGTAAGATAGTTTCTTAAATACACTTGGAGGATGTGTAAAAGAAGCAGATCAGCAGGCGCCGATATGGATTTGCTAAGATTATTTGATTTGAAGGTAGGATTACGAGAGTGCTAGTGAGGGGAAGGGCAGTACAGTCGATCTGAATTCCAAGACCATTGTCAAAGGATCTCATGATGTACTCACAGAAAACAGAGAAATTTGGTCTAAATCAATAGTTTTCAAAGATTCATTTGAACACAAAGGATTTTTTTCAAACAAAAGATCATGCAGAAATGTAATATGCCAAAAAATAAAAATTAAGAATAAAAAATCCCAGAAAGATTTAGGGATTGGGGAGGTCACCCTCTCTTTGCTCCCTTACACCTGCAGCCCAGGGAACTCATAACTCTTTGGAGAAAGGATGGAAAACCACTGACCTATATGATAATACCTTTGGTTGGGTTCATAACTGATTGAATGACCATACCCAAGCTGTGCTCATTATTATATTGATGACAACCTCTAATGCGTTCTCTAGTTGAGTGCCACAGAGATTCTCTATTTCCCAAGTTTCCCATTTTGTACATTTCTTGCGTGGATAAACATATTGGTTATGATCGAATTCCTGAACACGAAGCGAGGGGAAATGGTAATGTATTGGGTTATAAAATCAGACTCTAAACAGATTTCAGAAAAGGTAGAATAATAAGGAAGTCCAACAGGATGACATTCAGTGGGAGTAGATGGCAATCCCTGCATTTGGGTAACTAAAACCAGTCATATTCATACAAAACAGATGATATAATTTAGCAGCAATGATGAGAAAGGTTTGGGGGTTTCAGTGGCTTTTAAAGTGCACACGAGTCAAGAGTAGTAGCAAGATACTAAGACAGGGCGGCAAGTCATCTCATGTCGTTTGATGGTCAGAACCAACCTGAACCGAGGTGCTCAGTGTGGTGATAGCAGATTGTTAAGCTCTAGCTCTTGTCGGACGGAGCATTTTGTACTTGGCGTACACTTTACGTGGACTGTTAGCCCTAGATTTCTGACTGTCTGGTTTCTTCTTGTGGGGCTGCGTCAGGCCTCTCTGTTTGTACCGACTCCCTCTCAGTATGAGGAGATGCAGGAGGCGGCCTGATTACCATTTTAACCACCAGCAGAGGAGCCCTGAGAGCTACGTCCACCTCCAATCCACCGAAGAGAGGTCAGTGAGATGTGATCCTTGGGTTTTCTCCAGACAGATTGGCCTGGTTTTTCACCTATTCATTATAAAGGATGTGTCAAAGGGTCAGGATGATTCAGGCCACAGGCTGGATGTGCACCCTGTGACGATGAACTGCTTTGACTTTTATTCACCTCTCACCTGGTGCTGTGGGCGGAAATGGGAAAGTGTGTGAATGGCGAATGCTCTTTTCAAAATATTCATGAGCCTTAAAAATAGCATTCTTTCCAAAGCGATACTGTGGCGGATATTAGGTCAGTTCCACTATTTGGGACTCATAACTTAAAATTTTAACGGGCTATTTAATTAGAATTCAAATGTCATAGTTAATGTAAGTTCTTACCTCCTTCCCGGCTTTACACATTCTTCTCCTCCCACCTTCTTAACCCTCCTCTTCCTTCTTCATTCCTTTTATATATATTAAGCACGGTCTATGCCACAGTTACTATAGAACGGAAAGAGTAACACTTAGTCAATGTTCAGATGTCACCCTTGGATGAAGGGGTGAGTTGAATGAAATGGCAGACATATAGACAGTTTTAGTTTTTTGGTCTCTCTCTTAAAAGGGTCTGTCTTATTGGATGCCTAAGGCTTGATAAAGTTTCTTCCAAAATGCAAAAAGTATCGCATTTAGAAGCCAAAGTGTCCAGTTCTTTACTTAAAAACTGTAGCAATTATAGACAAACCTCTGCTAGGGTTCCACACCATTTGCTTTGCAAAGATGAAAAATTCCAGCCGGCACCTTCCGCTATCACTTCTCTTTGTGAGGTTTCCTGACCTGAGGGCTTCTTCAGGCTACAGTTCTTACTCCTTCTGTCCCCAGAGGGAACGTAGCCCAGGACAGTTATTTGCTTTGCTGGTTGCTGACTGGATCGGGAGTGACTGGGGACGTCTTGTGCTCACGCTAGTGCCATCTAGCATTCTGTGGGGATGGCTGCAGGGAGGCAGCTTCCACCCCCGCAGACTGACAGCTGCTATTTTTCCAAGTAAAGGAAAGTACTGCTATTGGTATGGAAAGCATTTCCTCTGGAGGCCACATGCAACAGCTTTTCTGCAAAGCAGTGAACCTGATCTTTTAATTTGTATATAATTTTTAAAAATCGGACAATTTTTTACAGCATTCCAACAAGTTACACTGTTGCTGCTTTTTCTTCTTCTTCTCCGCTTTTCTCTGTTTCTTTCTTTCTTTCTTTTATGAATTTTTCAATTTTTGTGTAAAAAAAACTGGATCTGTTTTCCTTTTTTAAAAAAATAGCTTTATTGAGATAGAATCCATATATCCTACAGTTCACCCGTTTAACGTGTAAAGTTCAATGATTTTTAGTATATTTGCAGGATTGTGTAATCACCACCACAATCAATTTTGGAATATTTTTATCACCTCAAAAATACACTCTGTAGCCCAGCCAGAGTAGCTCAGTTGGTTGAGCATTCTCCTGTGCACCGAAAGGTTGCTGGTTCGATTCTTGGTCAGGGCATATACCTGGATTCTGGGTTCAATCTCTGGTCGGGGCACATTTGGAATTCATGTTTCTCTCTCACATTAATGCCCCCCCTTCTCCCTTCCTCTCTCTAAGCATGTCCTCAGGTGAGGATTAAAAAAAAATACACCCTTTATTATTTCTAGAGTAGCAGTCACTCCCCATTTCTCCCCAACTCCCATCCCCCACCAATCATTGGCAACTACTAATCTACTTTCTGTCTCTATAGATTTGCCTATTCTAGACATTTAATACAAACTAAATTATGTATATGGTCTTTTAGAACAATATATATTTTTTATGATGGGCTTGTATTGTCTAGCAGAAATGTTTTCAAGGTACATCCATGTTTTAGCATAAATCAGTACTTCATTCCTTTTTATGGCTGAGTAATATTCCATCGTACATATCTATCACATTTCCGTTCTTTCATTTCTTGAGGCATCAACGTTTTATCTCCTCTATTGGATGACAAATATTTTGAGGGGAAGAATATTTTCCCCTCCTAGGCTTATGTTTTCTGAAACATATAATATAGCACCTGCAACATAATACAAATCAGTATTGTTGAGTTGACACTTTACAAATAAATGTGGAAAAAAATGAGTTTGGTATCTTTTTCATTTTGATAGTAAGGGTTAGGTAGGGAAGATATGAAAAGGAAAGTGAGAGAAGTGGTTTGACATACTGCATTGAATGAGCATGAAATTAAAAGTGTAAAATACAGAAGAGAAGCAAAGCCTTGGGAAGGCTCATAGGTCAGTTGGGCATGGCCATGTGGGAACACACAGAGACACAAGCAGCTTGAGGAAGAACCAAACTTTCACAATATTCCTCATAGATTGTGTTGAAAATCTACCAGAAGCAGCCCCCAGACTTTTTGTTTGTTTAGTTTGACAGATATTAAGAAATTTTTGAAACTGAAATAAAAACTTTGTTCATGCATGATTGAATTTTTTCTAACTTGTTATCATCCTCACTGTAATCACCACCATCATCATTATCGTGCACATTTATGAAATACATATTAAATGTATTGAAAATGGCCATTAAAAATTTATCTTTATTGTTGCAAGTATTACAGATGTTCCCCCTTTTCTCCCCATTGACCCCCTCCACCCCTCTCCCCCCTGCCCCAGAAAAATGGCCATTTCTCGGTGTTCAGGACACTATGCTCAAACATTTTATATGGGCTGATTTATTAGTCTTCCAAACAATTCTGAAATAGGACCTATTAATATCCCTAATTCTACATAGGAGAAAGGTGAGGTCAGAATTGGAACTCTATTTGATGACGCTGATATCCGTACATTCTTCTAAAGTAATTTCTAGTTGTGAGTCCCAAACTTTTAGTCTAAATTCTGCTTCAGTCTCTTTTGGCTTTGTGATGATTTCATAGTTCTGGTGGTTTGAACGATTATTAGCCAACATTCACACCCTTTCTGCTCCTCCCCCTCGTGGGTGTCATGTGCTTCCCACCCCATTAATTTGGGCTTATGCAACTGGCTTAGGCAATGGAATATTGAGCAACATGATGTAAGCAGAGGCTTTAAATGTGTTTGCACTCTTCGGCTGGCCTTTCATGCATCAGTGATCCACCACAGAAAGAGGATGCCAGATAGCTACCGCCCTCTCAGTCTGGGGCCTTGTATGAATCCATACGGCACAGACCTGAGCTAACCTGCCTGGGGCCAGGCCCAGCTGACCCTGTACCTGAAGCCCGCTCAGATCAGCTCAACTTGGCAAATTCATCAGTGTGAGAATAAATGTTAGTCATTGCAAGCCACTGGGTTGGGGGTGGTTTGTTACACTGACTTACTATGTCAATACTTACTATTACAATAGTATCTAGTTGTTCTTTCATTCATTGAATTCAACCAAAACTGCTTTGGTTTTCTACCAAGTACCAGTCACTATAGTGGGTGTTGAGCCTATAAAGATGCATTCAGTGAAGTCAGTGTTGTTTTGAGTTTGGTGTTTAGTCAGGAAGGATGATGTGCCCCCACATTATTAGAAGACAGGATAAAATCTAAGTACCCTAGCAGGTGGCTATGTCTATGCTCTGGGAGTTCCATGGAAAGGCTATTATGAGTGATGGAAATATCTAGAAAGGCTGAGGGATATATGAATGCAAGGTGATGTATGACATCAGTGGGAGAATTTAGCTCCCTTGAAAACCAAGAAATGTCCATTTTCATGAGGTTTTCTATCGTGTTTTCAGCAAGTAGAGATAACACCCTGACTGAAAATTTAGACATTAGCTATCGATCACCAGAAGTGGAGAAATTAGAATCTACTATGTGTGAGCATGGATTCCATATGCTTGTATGAAAACTAAAGGCATGAAACTACCAAATCTCTTTATTCTGTTCTTTTTTTATATCACCTGGCCTGGAATATAGAAAATATGATACCTATTATTGGATTCCTGCATCTGCCGATCTCTACCAGTTTCTCTTTTGTGACCAGTGTGTGGCTGAGGATGGTGCTGCCAAAATGGTTGGGGGTCAGACAGACCTGGATTTAGCTCCAGCCTCTCAAGTTGTTTGACATTTCCACACCCAATAATCCTAATAAAGGCTCAGTCATGTGGTAGACCATTACCAGGTGTTGAATATCATCATTCACTGTATGATCTAAACCCTTGATGAGCAACGGAGACCCAGGAGTTCCCTGCTGCCACCTAATGTGAGGATATAGTCAGCAGACAAATATCAAATACACCTTTAATTCAGACCAAATGATGGACTAAGGGAAATTTTTTTTAAAGACATTGTCTTGGGTGAATCGAGGAATGTGTCTTAGAATCACTGAGACATGAGAGGACAGCAGAGAGAATGTGCCCACTCCACAGAATGGTAGCAGCAGCGACAGGTTGCGATCTGGGCGCTGGAGCCCACGGAAGACTGTTCACTTGGCACAAACTAGCCCAAGCACTGACAGCCACCATTCTCTGGGACCAGCCAAGACACTGCAGGCACCAGGCTCCGTCTGCCAAGCCCTGGCCATCCTAAGCAAACAGGAGTTTCTACAACCACAACCGAGGCAGTCCAGGTCAGGTGAGGAGTGCCTCTGGTATTTAGCTCAGTGCCTAAGGCTTGGGACATACCAGGCTCTCCATAACCCTTACATGGAACAGCGTAAACTCATTTCAGCTGTAGATCCTTAGTGACCTTGTGTTATCACGGGCAAAGAGGACTTTGTATCTCTGAACCACAGCTTTCTTGTGTGCAAAGTAGAGAGGATGGCACTTGCCAAGCACCATTAGGTTATTTCAAGGATGGAATGAAATATGCATTTAATCAGACTTAAATCCAAATGTGCTTATTGGATGTAAAGGGTGGAAGACTAGAAAGCTGCTGCCATCTTGGTAACCCCCAAAGATGCCCAGGTGTTAACATTGTAGCAGAGTTGGCTTTGCACAGACAGCCTTCTCTTAAAGATGACGTGCAGTCTGGCCGGCAAGACTTAGTGAGGTCTGTATACCTTTCATTCGGGAGAAAAGAGATAAAAACCCTTCATCTCACCAACATTTTTAGCTTTTATAAATTCATCCTTGTGCAACAAAAGGGTGTGCACCGTGATGGGAGCATGAGGACCTGTTGGCTCACACTCTGGCACAGTAGCTGTTTCAGGAAAAGGAATGGCAGCCTATCATCAGAGCGCGTTCCTGTGTGATGTCAACGTCTTCCTTCTCATAGCCAAGTTTTGCTTTTCTTCCTTCATTTCAAACCAGTTGAATCCTTTTGTTCAGTCCTAGCCATTATTAATTTCTGTCAGGGATGTGTTTTAAATTCCTCACATGACAGTTTGGAGAAATTAATGAAAATTAGCTTGTGTTAGTATATCACATTCCCACAGAGACCTGCTAATACATCCAATTACACTTGGTAATGGTAGCAGGGACTACAGAGAAAGGCATTACCATTTATACCAGTTTGCTCCTGTGCTGGGTCTCTCTCTTTCCATCACATCTTTGGAACAAATATCGTATAAAGCAAAGGAAAAGTCACTCTTGATGCTATTTTTTTTTTAAATGGCCTTTTCTGAAAATGCTTTGCTTCTTGATAAGAAACAGGATGGTTATGACACATGTAACTTATTTTTTTGTCTGTTAGGCACATTAGTCCATTGATCTCCCCTACTGGAAAATTTCCTTTTGTTCACTAAAGACTTGAAAGAAATTACAGAAAGATATATGTGTGCCTAGATATATATTTTGGCAATTTGATTTAGTTTTAAAGTAGCATAATTCCACTTCCCCATCTTTTCTGTGAGTCACAGCCACCTTGGGAATGCCTTTGAGAAACCTGATGAAGAATGTTAGACGTCAGTGACTGGTGTGTGATGGCATCGGTGCTCAGCCGCTCTCCCGAGCCCAGTTTGAAAGCCAGCTCTGCCCCGCAGGCTTGCCCTGAGCCGTGTGGCAGGAAGACGTATGGGCCCGAGCAGCTGTGTGTCCTGTGGCCAGCAGGTTGGCCCAGTCATCTTTGGGTAAATAAAGGCGGGGGACCTCAGTCCTTGATGCCCGACACTTTTATAGCCTGTTGTGGAATACGTGAAATGCACATTTGTTCTTCATGCATCTGTCAGCTTCCGTGTTCTCTGTTTCCCATGGCGATCTTCTGGAATTCAGGAACCCCGCTGTTAAATTTCTTTCGTGTTACTCGTATGTGCATTTTGATGAAGAAAAATAATGCATTTGTTTTCTAGCTAGACATTTGGTAGACCCGTGTTCTCAAATATGTGTATTCATTTGTGTGTGTGTCAGATCGGATGCTGCCTGGCTTCTCCCTCAGATAGGACGGTGGGGGCAGGTTAGTAGATGGCAGTTGGCCTGGACGAGCTCTGTGCGGGCGCTGTGCTGTGCTACGCGTCCTGGTTCTAAGCCTAGGCAAGGCAAAGGGCATGATTCAAGCTGTGTAATTCAAAGTACTTGGCAAATGAAAGTTCTGTTTCTAACCTGTTTTGAATTTTTATAGTCATGGAATCCATGCCAGGAAGCCAGAATTTGTAACTTTGATGTGGTTGCCATTCTTATCTCAGTATTATACTGTAGTTACATGAATTATTAACAAAATACAAAAGCACAATTAATTAAGTTGCTAATTTTAAAAATCCTGAACATTGTCCAGCAGTTGGTCTATGAAAATAAACGTATGTTCGAGATAAGGATACAGCCAGTGTGTATATTTACGTGTGAATGGTATTCTCAGTATGAGACAGCTCTCTCCGATGTTCATCGCTCCAAGCTATGCCCAGGCTGACCAGGAACAGTGGAGCTGAGGCCCCAGGGGCCCATCCTCATGGCTCACCCTCATCTCAGTGGGCTCACTACCAATATGTGGGTGCTACATCCTCCCCCACAAAGTCCCCTTTTGTTAGCCAGAGGGCCTGGAGGAGTAGCAGGAAGAGAAAGTAGCATACAGTTTGTGTTCCCTCATAGCTGCCGCCCTTCGGACTAAGAAGGGTTGAAAAACATGCTGATAAGTGTTTCCTCTGCATCTTTGGAAGGATTTTCATATATTCACTCTCAGAAAGTCAGGAGAGAATCGTTATTCAGATTTAGCAGCTTGAACATCCACTCTGTTTTAGTTGGCTGCCCAAACCCTAAAAACATCAGTGTAGGTAATTTTTAATAACCATGTAGAAACAGAGACAGCTTCTAATTGAGACAGTTATTTATCGATTAATTTTTATTAGGAAAGTTTGCTGCTGACCATAAAGGGCAAGAATATTGCAGGTTCTTTTGTGAGGGTGGAGAAGGGGAAAGGAATGACTTGCAATCTCAATTGTTTAGCTGAGGCTAAACACATTACAGCTAAAAGGCTTAATGGTAAAGGATGATAAACATAAAATTAAACTGAGCTCTGCAAAATCTAGCCAGACTCCAAGGAGGAATCCTGAAGTAGGGGGAAAATGCTAAAATTTTTCTCACAAATTGAAGGAAGGTACATTTTTAACTTAAACGTTTACCCCAATTAACCAGATGATTGTGTTCATCCCATTTAAAATAGACTCAATGGCAAGAATCCTTATTTTAAAAGAAATACAATTTAATGATGCGATTTCCTTAATACCACAATGGGAAAGCACCTAGAAAAGTTGCCAAACCAAACAGCCAGTGGCTTTGCAAGATTTTCAATCCATGCCATGACCTACAAGGTTAGACCTGGGGACTCTGTGTTTTAGAAGATCACTCAGATGCTTATCTTGTTGCTTAGCAATTAAGTATTTTTTAATTTAATGTTAGCTTCCCTTGTCCTGCCTCCTCAACTCCCGAAACATCCCTTTGAAGATTCACTGAACTCTTGCAGAAACTTTAAAATTACGAAAGAGTAAGTTTGGGCTTCTTAATCCTCTGTAAACCTGCTTTAACCTCCAGTAGACATTAATAATCGTTGAGCAATGATGGATGGGCATGGCTTTGTAGAGCGGGCAGGACACACGATCCGAGAAGTCCAGATTTTTCACCTGATCCCTGCATTCTTCTGCCCGTGACGGCCGGCTCAGTGCTCAGCTCTTGCATGAAGAGATTTGGTTCGGAGTTGGAGGTCCAACCTTGGAAGAGCTCCCCCGAGGATTTCCCGACATCCCTCCATTACCATGAGCGCCAGCAGACATGAGAAAATCCTCTGCCCAGTTGCTGGGGAGCTCTAGTTAGAAACTGACTGGTTCACTGGCTACCATGACATGCAAGGGCCCTTGCCACAAGGTGTGTGATCCGGCAAGTCGCCCTCATTTGGAAGGTAGACCTGCGGGACATGATCAAGTGCAGGGTTCAGGAGAGGGGCCAAGGAAAGTGAGTCCATCTCAGAACTTCAGGCTGGCCTCTTGAGCTTGGTTGGCGCCCTTATGCAACTTTCTTTCTCTTTCTAAAATTGTTTGCTCAAAAATTTAATGGTTAGATGACTTGACTCTCATGAAACTTCAAAATGTCTACAAAGTGTGTGTGTGTGTGTGTGTGTGTGTGTGTGTGCGTGTGTGTGTGTAAATGATCATTCAGATCCAAAATTTTGAAGGATTTTGTACATGATTAACATCCAGCGGTCTCAAAACCCTGTTACGAGCTCTCTTTGGTATTCTGCCCTGCGCGCTGTCGCGAGACGTCTGTGGTTACATTTATAGCGTTTAATGGGAGGCAAGCAATACAGAATCTATTCATTTTACCTATAAACTTGGAATAACTTAACTTTTAGGGTTTTGCCATAAAATTCTTGTTTGTTTCACTGGAGTTTAAATTCATGATGTGTTTGCTAAAATTGTTTTTTCCTTTTAATTCAGTTATAAAATGCTTAGGAGAAAATCTCATCCTTCCAACACTCGGGTGTTTGTTCTAGCAGTGGCAGTCTAACATGAAGATGTTGGGTGTATTTTCCTCTTTTATTGTCCTGTTTTAATTTGTACAGATCCAGAAGTAATAAATTACACTTTTTGTTAAAACTTTCCCTTTTGTTCCCCATAATGGGAACAATGAGGTTATTACACACACATCACACAGTGATTTTTTTTCTTGTTCTTTGTTGGAAAATAATGAGCTAGATTGCAGCCCACCGTACGGATGGATGTGGCACTTGTAATTATTTCTTAGTTTAAAAAAGTCCACTTCCTTTTAAACCTCCTCACTTCAAAGATTTGCTAAGTTTTTCATTTCCAGCGTTTCTCAGCCTCCTAATTGTCGTTCGGAGCACATTTAATTCCGTATGTCGCAGGCTGTGAAAAAGGCCCTGAACAGCGTCCCCACTTGTTGAAATGTTACCTCTCTGGGCCTCAGACTCCTTATCTGTAAAATGGGAAAGTTACCACCCCAGAAGTCTTTGAGGCTTCAGTTTGGATGCCACCGTTGCCATGGCAGCAGTCAAGGTTAATGAATCATTACAGCGGCTGAATTACTCTGCTCATGAACTGCAGTTTTGAGGCATGACCTTCACGTTCAAGCTGCAAGGTCCTCTTTTGCATGTTGCCTGGAAGACATGCATTTTTAGAAATGTCTGCAAGCATTTAACGCCAGTGGCCACGAAGGCCAACCCGTCTGTGTCACAGATGAGGAAAACAAAACACTTTATGGAAACTTCAATGTGAGAGCAAAGAAACTGATTTTTTGTTTTCTTTCTAATGCTGTGCAATCCCAGTCTTACTATAAATAACCCCAAACTGAGGCTGCAAAACCTTAAAGCTCATTCTGTGAAACATGTCTAAGGTCAAAACCTCCCCACCGCCTCTGGGGCTGCCTTCTGCCTGTCCGGGCTGCAGGGGCTCGGTGCTCATGTGAACGGGCTCCCAGTGGTTAGTGGGTTGCCCTCTGCACCTTTGCACCCCAGAATAAAGGCACTGAAAACACACACCACTTAGGCATGCCCAACTCTGTGAAGAAAATTATTATTTTCCCAGATGCAAGAAATTTAGCAAATAAAGTCATCATGATGTAATAATAATTTGATTTATTATTAATTCTGGTGAGGAACACTTAACTGTTCCATATCTATTTCAGTTTTCTATTTTGATAATCCATTTGATACTTACTGCAAATCTTCACATGGATGGACATGTGAATATTACCTTTCCTCTTAAAAGGCTGAGATGTTTAGTACTGGCATTTTGCACATGCGAGAGATCTGTATTTTAAATGTGGTGCTCTGTGGCTAGGTCTGTGATAAGCTCAAGAGTGTGTTAGAAGGAGAGCACCACTTGGCCTAGGAGATGACGCCGTGATGCAGAAGTCCTGCCGTGAGATGAGCGTGGAGGTGGGGAATCGAATTTCTGTTGCTCACCTTTATTCTAAGACTTGGCAGTTACTCAAAATGTGTACGGCTCTGCTAATTCATAAACTGATCGTGGAAGCAGTTTTCATCTTGAGCAATATTTTTGCTTGTGGAGCTGACTTTCCTTTCAGAACCTAGGTCATCGGGTAGAACGCTGAGGTAGGTCAGGCATGGGATGGGGACCTGCCCTCCTGTACCTGCCACTCAGTCCTACCAGAAATTTTAATCAGATTCCACAGATATCACCAGTCTCATTGATCCTTCCAGCTGGGATGAAAAAAAAAAAATCATAGAAACTTCCCACCAGCCTAATATTCCACTTTCCTGAAATCTCGAGTGTGTCCTTCTGTTTGGTGGGGCTCACCCAGTGCCTTTGCAGTTGAAGCACAACATCCCTGCCAAAAATTCAGCGACATAAAATTGCACAGGGACTTGTGTGGGATTTCAGGATGACATCAGACAGTACAACAGCTATTATAACAGGCTCACCTTAAACTGAATGCTACATTCTGTTGTGTGTCCAGGGTAGGGGTCTACATAGGCTCAGACCTTGAGAAAAGGGTCCACAGTTTTCACAGATTCTCAAATATCTGCTGTTTAAATGCCTTTAAAGAAGAAAAATGTAACTAGATGAAAGAAAAGACCTCATGTTTCGTAAGGGGACCAATAAAGTATATTGTTGCCTCCGTGTAATTAACTCTACCAGAAGTCACCCGAGGGCTGTGGGACCACAAACTCGGCCACCACCAGAGCCCAGTGAGTCATAGCCAGTCTGTGTGTTTTGCTATATGGAAGCAGAACAATTGGAAAAGTCTACCCATTGACCAAAGCAGAAGAATGGAATGACTTGTGCAATGTTCATGAGTAAACCAACTCTATGCGTGCAATCAAAATACCCGTGTGCTTCTAGAACAGAAGGTCGCAGTTTTCTGTTCCAATGTGAACAACACATAAAAAGGCAAACCAGAGTGGTTTAAATTAGGGCAGCAGGGGCTGGAGGGAGGATTCATAATCAAAATGACCATAAAACACCTTTATAAGGAGTACGAAATGGAGGCATTTGATGTGAAAGGTGCTCAGTGGAAGGTTGCATGACTGAACCAACAGTTGACTGAGTTATACTTGAGTATATGCAATGAGGCCTGAGTAATAATTTAATAATGTAATATAGTTGACCCTTGCACAACAAAGGAGGTTGCCCATCCCCTGTCCAGTTGAAAATATGCATCTAACTTCCCATTCTCCAAACACTTAAGTTGGCCCTTTGCATATTCGGGTTCCGCCAACTGTGGATCAAATAGTATTTTTGGTCCGTGGTTGGGAATCTGCAGTTGGGATTGAGAAAATACCGTTTGCGATCCATGATGGGTTGAATCTGCTGATGCTAAACCCGCAATAAGAAGGGCCGACTGTGTGTATTGAAAAAAATCCTGGTGTAAGTGGGCCAGCACGATTCAAAACTGTTGTTTGAGGGTCAGCTGTATATTGAGAGCTCTTGGAAATTATTGGTAAGTTGAGAAGACTATGTTTCCTTCCATTTGTTAATGATCTTTAAAGAATTATTTTTGTTTATAGTTAACAAATCTTTGATATTTTAAAAAATGTGTTTTTATTGATTTTTTTGAGAGAAAGAGGAAGGGAGAGAGAGATAGAAAAATAGAAACATCGATGTGAGAGAGAAACATCGATTGGCTGCCTCCTGGACACCCCCTACTGGGGATCGAGCCCACAACCCAGGCATGTGCCCTGACTAGGAATTGAACCGGGACCTCTCAGTCCATGGGACGATGCTTAATCCACTGAGCCACAAGGGCCAGGCAGATATTTTTAATATATGTTCTGTATTCTATATATATATTCTATATATTTTTCCTTATATTTGATATATTTTTCTAAATGTATTTTTCTATGGGCTTCAATATTGCATCAGTTTTTTAAAGGAATTAAATATTTGCTTGGAAATTAAATGTACCTTCTACATCTAATTTTTTTCTTAATTAATGGGGACATCAACTAAAACACAGTAAAGAAGCTAATTTTATCCAACTGTGTAGTAGTTGTCATATTCCTTCATTTGAATTTAATATAGTTAAAAAAAAGTGGATCACTTATCTGATTGTCATTTTACTTTTTTTACTCTGCAGTTGGTAACATTTATTTATTGATTTATTTATTTATTTATTTATTTTTGTTTATTTTTTCATCACCTTTTAAAAAAAAATCTTTATTGTTGAAAGAATTATAGATGTTCCTCTTTTACCCCCCATTGCCGCCCTCCTCCCCTTTCTCACCCTGCCCCAGGCCTTCACCACCCTATTATCTGTGTCCATGAGTAATGCATATATGCATATACATTCTTTGGTTAATCTCTTCCTGCCCCCCACCCCCTTCCCTCTGAGGTTCCTCAGTCTGTTTCTTGTTTCCATGCCTCAGTTTTTATTTTATTCATCAGTTAATTTTGTTCATTAGATTTCACATATAACTGAGATCATGTGGTACTTGTCTTTCTTTGACTGGCTTATTTCACTTAGCATAATACTCTCCAGGTCCCTCCATGCTGTCTGAAAGGGTAATAGATCCTTCTTTTTCACAGCTGCATAGTATTCCATTGTTTATATGTACCATAAGTGTGTGTGTGTGTGTGTGTGTGTGTGTGTGATTTTTATAGATCGTTACCTGAGGATATTTTTCCATTGATTTTTTTCAGATAGAGTAGGAGGGAGGGAGGCGGGGAGGAAAGGAGGGTGAGAGAGAGAGAGAAAGAGAAAGAGAGAGAGAGAGACATCAATGTGAGAGAGACACATCAATTGGTTGCCCTCCCACATGACCCTGACCAGGGCCAGGGATCGAACCCAAAACCGTGGTACATGCTCTAGACTGGGGCTCGAACCTGAGACTCTTTGGTCCATGGGCTGACACTCTAACCACTGAGCCAAACTGGCCAGGGCTATACCAAAGCTTTTTTATCCACTCATCTACTGATGGGCACTTGGGCTGTTTCCAGATCTTAGCTGTTTGAATAGCGCTGCTATGAACATAGGGGTACATGATTGGTGTTTTGGAATTCTTAGGAAATATTCCTAGGGGTGGGTCAAACGGCAGATCAGTTTTTAATTTTTTGAGGAAATTTCCTATCACCTTTTATCCCTCTTCAATCTCCACCCACCCTCTGCCCCCAAAGGCGGGTAACATTTAGAGGTAAAAAGATAAAATATCCAACTGGAAAGTCATCTCACATTCATTAAACTTGTCACTCATTTACCAATAAGAAGCAGTTTATATTGTTTTTCTGTTTGGCTGAAGTGTATAGTCTGAAGCATTTTTTACCCAGAACTTGGTTTACTTTTATGATAAGGCTTTCTAAAAAGAAAGAAATGATGAGTTCCTGATATATTAGCAAGGTTTTGTTTGGGATCTTAACTTGCCTGGCATTAACTTGTGTTGTAAGTCCATAGTAACTGGCTTAAATGTCACATATAATGACAAGTAGGAAAATTGGGACGTTATTTGCATGTGAATGGGGATAAAGGTGACTGGCTGTTGATTCATTGTGTGATGAATGTGTGCCCTCGCTGAAATATTTTACCTTCCATGAAATTACAAACAGTATTTTTTCCTGACTAAAATGTAGACACCAAGCCTAGAAGTGTGAAACGTTGCTCCAATTAGAAAACTGTTTAGTCTGTTTTTTTTTAAACCCAATCATAGGAGGCAAGGAGACTTAGAACCCTGCCCTCTTAAGACTGAGACTGTCCTTAATTATGTCTTTATGGTTAGGAGAGATGAGAGAGGAAGTTGGAAGTATATTCCAAGAAGCATTAGATTAGTGGACAAAGGTGTCTTATCCACGTTCCTAGGAAACATTTTTGAAGTCTTTAAAATAGATTTATTCTTCATATAGTGTCTTGTATTATTGAAGTTTTTCTATCTATTGATCTAATATGCTCTTTATAAAGTTAATACTTTTGTGGAAATAAACACAACCTCAATTATAAGACCATGAAGGAATAAAATTGTCCTAAATAATTTGTCAATATATCTTCAAGGTGTTAATAATTAGAGTCCTAGAAATAGATAAAAATGTTTCTTAATTGTTTTGTAGAAACATTATCAAATACTTTCATTGATTGAAAAACGTTGATATTTTTTTCAAGACCACTTTGTTTCATGGTCCTTTCATTCAATTACATTATAGTTAAAGCATGATTTTATAGTGTGTATGTTTATATATCATTTAATGTACACATATATGTGTGTATATCATATAGTTTAACCCAATAGTTCTCTAAATAATCAAAGAGAAATGGGATTCATGAAAGTCCCTTGGTTAAACAATAAGGGTCAGAGGATCAGGGTCAGAATTAGCGTTCACCTGCGACCCTGAATTCTGAGCCTGTTATTGAAGCATGCTGGTCCTCGTTTGATCTGCATGGAAGCATAGGTCAGGATGCTCATAGACCGGTTTCTGTAGTCTGTGAGCAGACACAACAAAACTACATCAGAGACCTCATGGGAAGCCCCCTTCCTGTGATATGAAACACCCGCCTCCAGAGACTTTAAGAAGATGCCACAATCAGAGGCTCTGTGGGGCTGCCAAGCTGGGGCACCCCTGCCCTCCAACCCTGCACAACAGGACACCTCACTGATTTGAAGAAATGCCATGAACAGCTGGTGGCAAGTTCAAGGTGGGACAATGATCCCCACTTGGGGGTCACTGGGCCTGACATCATTCTCTCAAGAAATTGAGTCAAGTCCAGCTCTCCTGAGCCTCGTGAGGTCAACATTCCAGTCACCACCCCCTGTGGAAGCCGGTTTGGAAATTGTTTTCCAGAAAGCACTCTCCAAGTTCATTTCTGTAAGCTCATGCGATCTATTTCTAAAACAAAAGAAGCATTGTTCCTTCCACTGCTTGAGGTGAGAATACTGACCCCAAGGTTAGAATCATAGAATGTTTCTGTAGCTGAATATATTTATAAATTTACTTCAGCTTAAACCTAGAGGCCATCTGGAGAAAGGGGAAAAGCCAGTTCCATTGAATTCCAGTGTGCTAGGTACAATCGTGACATGGATGCTAACACTTGCATCTCAAAGGATTTTCCATAATTTTGTACAGTGAGGGTCTTCATCACAGATGGTCTTAGGCTGAGAAGCAGGTCAGGGATAATAAGAGCGTGGGGGTAGTAAGGTCTGTGGCAACCTAAGGCCTATGTCTCATTCAAGAAAGAGATGTTACTGGACTCTAGCTGACGGTTTCATGAGAAATACAGATTCAGGGCTGTCAGCTCTGAAGAGTTTTTTTTTTTTTTTTCCATAATAAAGTAAAACCTCACGTTTTTATGTAATTTTTTTCTATCTTAAGTAACAGTTGGAACTAATGAAATACACTACAGGCCAGAACTGGCCCTTGGGTCCTCAGTTCCGTACACTAGGGTCAATATCAACGGCGAACTACATACTAGGCTGTGTGCCAGGTGTTGTATATACGTGAGCTCCTGATCCACACCCTAACCTTGTGAAATAAGTACAGTCAAACCTCGGCTTCCTAACATCTCCCATCTCAAATGGTTCCGTTCTGCATCAAGTTGTTCAAGGGGAAAAAAGTGTCTCCTTGACCAAAACTTCCATTTTCTACTTGACAAGCCCTTAATGCTAATTCAGCATGACAAGAAGTGTCTCTCAGGCAAGAAACAAAGAGGCCATCAAGAGTGCTAATGTCGCTAAGGGTGTGAAAGTGCTCACAAAACCACAATCACAAGTCATTGAAGAGGTAGAGAAACTGTTGTTGATTTGGATAAACAAAAAGCTGTTAGCCAGTGACAGCCTTTCCTGGGCGGTGACATGTGAAAAGGCGAAGATGCCACCTGCTGATCTCCTAAGACACCCCTGGAACCAGCGCTGGGAGTGAGTCCTTTAAGGCTATAAGGGCTGGTTCCATAACTTTAAGAAAAGAAGTGTTTGTCTGTCCAGTTTGTTTCAGTGGTTGAGCATCAACCCATGTCCAAGTGGTCCCTGGTTCGATTCCCGGTCAAGGCACATGCCCAGGTTATGGGCCAAATCCCCAGTGGGGGGCATGCAGGAGGCGGCCAATCAATGTTCTCTCTCATTGATATTTCTCTCTTTCTCTCTTTCCCTCTCACTTCCTCGTGCTCTAAAATCAATAAAGAACAAAATATTTTAAAAAGAAGTGTTTGTTTATAGATTAAACAGTACATTAGACATGCACTGTATATAAGAAAGGTTAAAACGGAATCGTTTGTAGGCTTGGAATGGATTCATTCGATTTACATGATTTCTAATGGGAAAAAATGAGTTGAGTTTCAAACAAATCACTTCTAAACAGCCTTCTGGAACGAATTAAGGTCGAGAACCGAGGTTCCACGGTATCATTATCCTGCTTTACTGGTCAGGATGCTGGAGTTCAGTGTAATTAGCTAACTTGCATAGGATTTAGTAGTTAGTATATAGCAGGGAAAGGCTCCCAAACCCAAGCTCCAAATTTGAATTGGCAAATATATATTGAGTATATAATATCTTTCAGAGACTTGCTAGGCTCTAGGGATCCAATAAAGAATCAGATAAATGACAAGACTTATAGTCTATGTAAATGAAAAGGATAAGATGCTTTGGGAGCACACCGGAGAAGGAGTGATGAGATTGTGTTGATCTGGGGCTTGAGGGATGAGTAAGAGTTGACCAAGTGAAGAGCATGGTGAGAATAACGCTGCAGTGAACACGGGAGGGCAAATACCTCTTTAAGATACTGATTCATTTTCTTTGGCTATATGCCCAGAAGTGGGATTTCTTTATCTTATGGTAGTTTTATTTTTAACTTTCTGATGAATCTCCATACTGTTTTTCATAATGACTGTACCAATTTGCATTTCCACCAACAGTACGCAAGGGTCTTTTTCCTCACATCCTCACCAACATTTGTCATCTCTCATATTTTTAGCAATAGCCATTATAACAGGTTTGAGATGACATCTCATTGTGGTTTTGTTTTGCATTTCTCTGATGATTAGTAATATTGAGCACAGTTTCATATACTTATTGACCATTTGTATGTCTTCCATGGAAAAATGTCTATTCAGGTCCTTTGCCCATATTTAAAATAAGGTTATTTGGGTTTTTTGTTATTGAGTTGTATGGGTTCCTTGTCTTTTTTTTTTTTTTTTTAATATTGAACCCTTATCAGATATATGGTTTGCAAATATTTTCTCCCATTTCATAGGTTTCCTTTTCATTGTGTTGATTGTTTCCTTTGCTGTGCAGAAGCTTTTTAGTTTGCTATAGTCCGTGTTTACTTTTGCTTTTGTTGCCTGTGCTTTTGATGGTGTAGATGGTGATGGAAAGTATGGAAGAGGACGAGCTGCCCAAGGTAGGATTATGTACTAAGAAGAACATAATTGCTCTCAGAGTATTAGTTCCAGAGACTGGAGTTGCTGAAGGCATCCTCATCAGGGCTTCTGGTGCTCCAGCAGGCTATCACTCTAAGCAGCTGGAATAGCCCCACCATGATGCAGAATTCATCTCCTAAGAGAAAATTTAGGCTACTAGAGAATCAGTTGTCACTTAATAACCTACACCCTCTTCTGAAAATATATCCTTTGAGCTTACCTCAAACATAATCCCTCTACACTTTAGGTTATAGAGCAGTGGTTCTCAACCTTCCTAAAGCTGCAACCCTTTAATACAGTTCCTAGTGTTGTATGTGGGCATTTCTGCATGTGGGCGGACCTGCCTGGAGACGGATAGAGGAGTGGTGTCTTGGTTCCTAAGACCATCGGAAATATGTGTTTTCTGATGGTCTTAGGCGACCCCTGTGAAAGGGTCGTTCGACCCCCAAAGGAGTTGCGACCCACAGGTTGAGAACCGCTGTTATAGAGTGTTCGTGGTCACTCAAAACCCAGTGTCCTATAGGAACTCTTCAAGAGATTAAGTATATTGATCAAGGTTATGTGATAGAATTTGAACATAAGTCTCTGGGACTTGATTTCACCACACCATTGGCTGATTAGCTGGATTCTGGGGAGTGGAGATTTTTGTGTCTGAGCCTTTCCCACCTGTTTTAGAGAAGCAGATTGTGGAGTATATCAGTGCACATCTCAGTCCACTGCCCAATAAGGAGGTCAGAGCCGATGGCTGACCAACTTACACCTCCTCCCACCCCCACACCATCATCTTCCTTTCAGTTGATGTACAAGACTTCATACCAGGCCCTGGCCTGGTAGCTCAGTTGGTTAGAGCATCATTCCGATATGCCAAGGTTGTAGGTTCAGTCTCCAGTCAGGGCACATACAAGAATCAACCAATGAATGCATAAATAAGTTGAACAACAATGATCTCTCTCTCTCTCTCTTTCTCTCTCCCCCCCTCCCTCTCTGTCTCCTTCCCCCCTTCCTCTCTAAAATTAATAAATAAATTTTAAAAAGACCTCATACCATTCCTCTGCTGGAAATATTCAGCTCTGGAAGAGATGCAAGCAATAGTCTCTACTTTGATCCACAACACTGGAGATGATTTGTCTTAAATATCTCTGTCCAGGCAGAACCAATGTTCTTGTACTGTTCTCTTTTTGATGCATCTGCAAGTCAGCAAGAAAACAGAGAAAGTAACTAAGAGTAATTGGTCTGGAACTGTATTTGGAATTGTAATGCAATCAAAGCTTTCCTATTAACTTACATATTTAAGTGTCGGTTAAAAGTTCCTGACCAATGGTGCTTCACTATATACATCTAGTCACTATAAAAACTTGATAGGAACATGATTACTTTTTTTCATAGCAACATTCCACTAAGCTTTAGCTGTTTGCATGGACAGAGGCCGTTGCCCTGCAAAGTGGAATTGATTGTGGGAGCACATTCACACAAGAGGAGGTTTTAAAGATTACCTCTGTTGGATTCTGATTAGCAATGTTTATGTTCCATTTAATGTTTTCCATATGTTTTACTATTTGAAGCTTTGGTCTCTGCATTTGTTCTCATCACCAGCTGTGGAAGTCTAGACCCTGTGTTGCAGCTTCTAACCAAATGTCTGCATATTCTGGCATTCTGGCCGCCAGAAGTGTTTATTTTACTTCACTTTCGTTTCATTTTTCATGGAATGAGGGTTTGGGTGACATATTTGTGAATATAATCACAAACTTCAGATGTTTTTTATCTTTATGATGGAGCCATTTTGTCATATGCTTAGTTGACTTGCAGTGTGAAGAATCTTGGCATTTCCCATAGCTCTAAAGACAAAGCTGAACATTCTAGAAAATTCACAGGAAATGAATTTTACTGTGACTTTTTCAAAGTACCTTCGTTATTTTTGTAAAAGTGATGTGTGCTCAATGAATGAAAGGAACGTCAGTTAGTGAAAGTACAAACTGGAGAAAAAAGGCACCTGAAATTTTACCACTTGGGCAAGAATATAGTTCAGTGATCATCTTTCCCAGATCTCTCTCTGTGAATGCATTACCATGTCTTTAAAATGATATTGCTTATTAATAAGAGTAGCTGTATATTGTGAATGTTGACTCATAGTGACCAGATAATTAGTGACCACATGCTTGGACACTTGGTAGTGAAGGGGGGGGGCTATTAATAATGAGGCGGGTACAGTAAGTGTGTACCTGGACTGTCCCAGGCATCTTGGCCTAGGATCACTCTCCTCATAGACCCTTTATTGTGTGCCTGTTTGTTCATTTATTACATTTATTGAATATTTATTATATGCCAGGCATTAATCAATAAAGTAAATAAAACACAGACTCTGCCTTTATGGATTCACAGTCCAACAGTAGTTAAAATGCCATGGAGTGGGAACTGTGGGGGAGGGATACCTATCATACAATGAGAGGACACATGGGCAGTCAATGAAGGCGAGGCTGAGCAGTAGAAAGGCTGTGGTGAGTTTCCATTGATTGCTAGAGGTGGCCTGGCAAGAAAAGAGCAAAGGACATTCCCAGTAAGAAAGGGTGATATATGCAAAGACTAGAAGGAAGCATATGGAATATTAGGAAGCTGTAAAAGGCTCAGGATGATGAACACTTTTGGCAGAAATAAGGGGAGTGGCTTATAACGAGGCTGGCCATGAAGACAGAGACCATGTATGCAGTGCTAGGGAGATTAGGTTTTACTCAGGCACTGGCATATTTTTAAGCAAGGAAAGTCATCAGACTGGAGTTTTAGAATGCTGGATTAAGATACTGTTCATGGGAAAGGTAGGATGTATCTGATGAAATGAAGGAGGGTGAATTAACAGTGGGGCAAATGAGAGGAGAGTGTCATGGAGCCAAACCTGGTCAGCAGGTGGATGTGGAAATATTCACAGAAACACAGAGCACTGAAGGGGGAGCCGTTCTGGGAGGAGAAGAGGGTGATGGATGCATTCAGTCTGAGGCTCCTCTAGGACATCCAGCTGGAGATGTCTGTCTGTGTGATTATGGGTGGAACTCAGCTGAGAGATCCAGGCTGGGGAGAGAAATTGAGGAATTGGTAGTTTAGGGGTGGTGTTTGTAGCCATGGGAATTGAGGCCAGTTTGATTTTTATTACTCATCATGAATTTCTGTTAACTCTGGTTCAAGGTTATTGAATTTGTAATAGAGTAGAATAAATGGTAGCTAAAATGATGACATTTTGAAATTCATTCATCCCCACCCATTTTTATGAAAGAAACATTTGTCTGGGAGGTATAGAATACCATCATTCAGAATTTATTGTCCAAAGGAATTGGCAAAGAGAGTTTTAGCCAAAAATCAAATTTAGAAAGGTCCCTGTTCTTTCTGTTTCTTAATGAGGAGATGTAATTAAAGCTTTGTAGTTAAAAATAGCAAATGATTACAGTCCAGCCTGCATTGTGGAGACAGAGAGTCTTTGGTTCATTGAAATCCACAAACAATCCTGACGTATTGTAGTCATACAATTTTCTCCATTGCTAATCTTTAACATATGATTTCCCCTCATAGTCAACTTTTACATAAAGAACAAAATCAAGTAAGAGGGCGAATAAAAAAAGAATAAGTGAGCTATTTTGACAGTAGAGATTTTTTTATTTAATTGTGTCATGTTTTAGACAAAGGAGCAGAAGACCAGAGCATTTCATTTCAATGCCCTCCCCAAGGTCGTGCCCAGGCAAATGGCAGACAGAGCTGGGTCCAAGTGTTGCAAATCAGTCACTCCCAGTTGGTGTCCTCGAAGCCTGGGATCTTGTGGAAATGATCAATACATTTGTTATTCAACAAGTACAATTTTAATTATTATTATTTTTGCTATTTAAGACCCATTGCTGTCTCAAAATACTGATAAATAAAAATGTAACTACATCGTAATGGCTCAAAAAGTAGGTGCAGAAAAATGAAAGGAGACAAGGGAGCATTTCTTAAACAGTAGCTTTGCATTTTTCTCCTTAACTGCAAATATTCAAAATGTGTTAGCTCTCTGGTTACATGTCCTTTATTTAATAGCACTTAAAGCCATTTGGTCCAAATAAGTAAGAGTTTTGTTGTTGTTTTTGTTTTTGGTAAAGTGGTTTTTGAAATCATATTATAAACATTTTATAATAATTGCCATTCTCCTCTCAACCTAGCAAAAGCGTATAGACATAAAAGGAAAACGAAGTAGAGATTCTGATGTCCTCTGTTATTTTTCTCTTGTTAATTTGGTGAAATGCTTTTGAATAAAACCTCACCAAGTGAGAGGGGTCTAGATGTTGGCGACACTGTGGTTTGGTGGAAGTCGTGAAGAAGGCAGGGGCCGTTCACAGTGTGGCCTTCTGTGGCCCTTCATCTGCCTGATCTCAGTTTACTTCCCCCTTAATATGTGTGCATTGGACCAGATTGGTTTATGGCTCCTTGAGACTCTAACAGTGTTTTATCTTCCAGTCAAGACAGACATTTTTATTTTCCCACTCTTTTTAACTCCTCCCATATTTTCTTATTCTATCTAATGTGTTACTGAATCTTGTCATGTTATTAAGTCAACATGAATTTGCTATTTATTATCTATTTACTTGGTGTCTGTCTCAGATGCCTTTTGCTTGCCTCCCAGAGGTTAAGCCAGCCTTTCCTGTTCACACATGATACGCCCATATGTAAATACGCATTCTCCCTTATTTCTTCCTGAAAAGTATAACAACACCGCTGAGTGGTCTAAGGTGTCAGTGTTTTATTGTGTTGGTTTAGCTTTAGAAAACGAGAAGCAAGCTGAACAAATGATGGCACGTGTTGAAATCCACACATTTCCTAGAAATATATCAAATCTCCATCTAAATAGGAAGTAAATAGGATTAGAAATAAAATCATTCTCCCCGATGCAGTTAATTAGACTCACCCTATTCTCAAAAATTCAAGGAAGAACATTATCTAAAGCTTGGCTGCATTATTATTATTTTTTAAATTCTCTTTTCAATTGATTAGTTCATTTACAAAATGGCAGCCAAAGACATTTAGGCAGTGAAGGAAGTGTACACCTCCGCTGTACACTGTGCGTGTCACAAGGACGGAATGGGTTCGGGCGAAGACCACATATCCATATGCGTGTCATCCATTGCTCCATCGAGCAGTCCTCTTAATTATGCTTTATACGCGCTTTGTGCAGCCAGGCATTGATCTTCCGAGTACTGTTGTCTGGTTCAAAGACTTGTAATTAGGCAGGAAGATCTGGTAAAATGGATTCTGTGGAATTCTTCAAATGCTCTGTGTGTATGAAATTGTTCCTCTAGAATTATTTATCTGGAAAAAGGCACTTTTACATATGCACTGAGCCTATTTTAAAATGTCTATTTTGCTCCATTATTTACTGATATTTCATGCATTTCCTGGACATCTGCAAATTGCAGGGCTGCTTTCCTGTTTTGATAGGGAACTGCTTTGTGCTTTGCTGTGGGCTGGTTAATTGGTGAGCTCTTTATCCACGAGATCAAGAATCGGGGGGCTTCTTTATTAACCCATTGTGAGCTCGAAGATATTTTCATGAGTGTGGAAAAGAGGAGTTGCCTTTGAGACTTCATGTTCTTCCTATTCTTTTATAGCACTGGTCACAGCCTGGGAGACACAATGGACAATGGCAAGAAGAATTTCATAAACCGTGTAGAATAGACTCCCCTGGTATTGAGGGTTCTGTAATGAGCCCTTTTGTCTCCCCCCCACACACACACACCTTTTTTGTTAGCATTCGCAGTTCCTTTTACTTATGGGACCTTTCTCCTGCAGGATGAAACAATCCTGTTAGGGGTTTAAAAATAAACCATTGGATTTTGCATTACATTTCTGAAAACCACAAAAGGAGTGATTTTTATTTTTTTCCTGGAAGGTATTGTCCTGGTCTGTAGGTGGTAGTGTGAAAATTCTTTTAATTTTCTCCCTTGAAAATGGAGAGGCCAGTAGATTCCTTGTTCCTTTTTCACACATAAATAGACCATCATCACATGCCTTTCTGTAAATGTATGAATTTACCTTCTAAGTAGTGTGAGAAATTATCTCTGCACAAAGAGCTCCCTAGGGGATTTACAAGGTTTGTAACTGGGAGAGAGAGGAGAGGGAACTCTGCATAGTTTCAATGACTCTTGGGGATTAAATTCTCCATTGCTTCATGGTTAGGTTATTTTGGGACCAAAACATATAGCACCCCTGCGTAGGACACTCCTCTTGCTCCATTTTAGCATTTTCAGAATGTGTTTTTGTTTTCCCCCTTCTGATTAGCCCCTGCTTTCTGCTCCTGCAGCGGCTGCTGTTCTGAGAGACACGCCTGTGAGAAGCAGGCAGCTCCAGCAGGCAGGGGACAGTCTTGTTTTTCTCCATGACCCTCAACAGCTTTTACATCTGAATGATTCTTTACTATTTTTTCTTAAAAAAGAAAAAAGGACATAGCCATTTGTGTGTGCATGCGTGTGTGTTTGTGTATCACCTGAAACAAAGTACAAAAGCAGACAGGAGACCCAGACCCTCTTCCCAACATTTTAGAAACCTGCTTGTTGCCGGCTCATCGTCCATCCTCCTACCGGAGTCAGTAGGGTCTTCCAGGTCAGCCTGGGGCTTGGTGGCGATCATGTCCCGAGTCTGTTAAATTGACAAGTATGTCAGCCCAGGTGATCAGGACCATGAGTGGGTTGTGCCCACTCATCACAGCCCATTCAGCCATCATTGTGTGGGCACTCAGAAATGTTACTTTCTGGCACTGAAATTCATTTTCACTCGTTTCCTATCTTTTACTTGCCCTTCCCACATCTTTCCTGAAAGGAGGTTGGCACACTTTAATGCCTCATTTCTCATATGAATGGCCTATGTAAAGCACATAATACAATATGCAGATGATATATTGTAGAATTGTACACCTTAAACCTATATCATTTTATTAACCAATATAGCCCCAGTAAAATCAATGTTTTAAAAAAAGGATAAAAATAAATGCAGTGTGTGTCAAAAAGCTTGTTTGGGCACACAGATTTTCTGTTTGCCAAGGTATATGCAAAGTGAAATCATTCTGTTGTGTACAAAAATAGACTTTTTTAAACTTTATCCTCACCTGAGGACATTTTTGCATTTGTGTTCAGATAAAGTGGGAGGGGGAGAGGGAGGAAGAGAGAGAGACAGAAACATCGATGTGAGAGCGACACATCGACTGGTTGCCACCCACAGAACCCCAACCAGAACAGGGACAAACTGCAACTGAGGTACGTGCCCTTAGCAGGAGCCGAACCCGGGACACTCTGGTCCATGGGCCGACACTCTAACTGCTGAGCCAAACCGACCAGGGCCAAAAATAGACTTTTAATACATAAGCGTGAAAAGTACACTTGACTAACCATTAACCTGCATGATAGTTGTGATTTTTGTACTAACTAGCTATGTGACTAGGCAAGTCACTTCAACTAGCTCTGCCTCCTTTTTGTCGTATATTTGTCTCTTCCAAGCTGAAAAACCTAATTATTTTTATTTATTTGAATTTTATCTTCTGAGGCAATGATTAAGCATCCATATGCAAGTTGTCCTCATTCTCTTATAAGATCTTCAAGCTTCTGCCCTTTCCAGTTTGGCTCAACTGGTAGAGCCAAACCCAAAGGGTCTCGGGTTCACTTCCAGTCAAGGGCACATACTTGGGTTGCAGGGTAGATCCCAGGCCCCAGTCAGGGGCGTGTGGGAGGCAAGCAATCATCATGTCTCTCTCACATCGATGTTTCTCTCTCTCTCTCTCCCCCACTCCCTCCACTCTATCTAAAAAATAAATGGAAAAATATTCTTGGGTGAGGATTAACAGAAAAAAAAAGAAAAGAATCTTCAAGCTTCCCAAAACTTGAATATTACTGAATAGACAGAAAACAAATCTCTACACAAGGACATTCCGAGTGACTCTCTTAATCAGAATGTGTGTAAGAAAATCAGCTCTTGTCATACATAATTATAGCCGCCACAACAAACGCAAAGGAGCAGTTGTGTAATTTATTAATTGCGATATCTGCTGGGTCCGCTTGAGTTGCCGTGTCAGGTAAACAGAAGAGGTTGCAAACTCTCCACATCATACATCCAATTAATTACTTTTCATTGTACTTTTCTAGTACAAAGCTGTGCTATTGATAAAAAAAAAAATGTGTTAATTATAGAGTACAATGAACGTGACATTTAAAATCATGTGAATGTAAAACTCTTACAGGTTTTGAGCAAAAGTGGACTTCAAGCCAGAAAGGATTATAAAAGGCAAAGAAAAACGCTTTATAATATTACAACCCATATTCTATCATGAAGTTGTAATAATTATGTATATCTATGCACCAAATAACATGGCATCCTCCTACATAAAACAGAAACCAATGGAATAGAATTCAAATTCCAGAATAATCCAATTACATATAGAAATCCAGTATAAAATAAAAGTGGTATTAAAACACAGAGATAAAGATGATCTTTTTAAAAAATAAATGGTGTTGGAACAATTGAATAGCCATTTTGAAAAAGGTGAAATTAGATACGTGTCTCTTACCACACACAAAAATAAACTCTAAATGCATCAGAGGTCTAAAGTAAAAAATAAATAGAAGTATACACACACACACCCTGCCACGGTGTCTCAGTGGATTGAGCATAGTCCCAGGAACTGAGAAGTCTAGGTTCCAATACCATTACTGGTCAGGTCACATGCCTGGGTTCCAGGCTCTATCCCCAGTAGGGGGCGTGCAGGAGGCAGCCAATGGATGTTTCTCCCTCACATCGATGTTTCTATACCTCTCTCCCTAAAAAAATAAAATTAAAAAAAATTTTTTTTAAAGTATACACATACCAAAAGAAAACAGCTGAATCCCTCTAAAACCTGGTTGTAGAAAAAGGCTTTTGAGGGATTACTAAAAATTCTAATATAACAAAACAAAAGATAAATTTGACTATATAAAAAGTGAAAACTTTTGTATCTCAAAAGCAGACAAACAAAAACACTCAAAAGGAAAACATCCTAGCAAAAAAATTAAAAAGACCAATATTTTTAGCATCTATCACAGAGAAAAGGCAAATACCACCAGTTAGTAATCATCTTATAAAAATTAAGGGCAAATGAGCAAAAATCCTATAGAAAAGAGGGCAAACTACATGAAGAAACAATTCACAAAAAAAGAGAACATATGAAGATATGTTCAAATTCACTCATAATAAGAGAAATGCAAATTGAACAACACAAACTATTTCTCACCCACCAGGTTGGCATGCCTAAAAGCTTGATGATACATCCTTTTGGCAAGGCTGTGTGCAAACAGGCATTCCATGCATTGCTGATGGGAAGAGAAAATGGTACAATTTTCACAGAAGAGGATTTGGCAATATCTCACAAAACTATGTGTGTATTTGCTTTTTAACCCAGCACTCTCACTTCTAAGAATTTACCCTGAAGATAAACCTTCAACAGCACAAAAATATATATGCATAAGTTTGTTCACCAAAGAGTGTTATAATTGCAAGATATCGGAAACTGCTTAAGTATCCAAGAATAGAGATTTGTTGCATAAGATATAGTATATATGTACATTGTAGTATTATGCAGCTATAAAAAATTATGAAGAAGACATCTATACTGGAGTGATTTCCAGGATATACACTTCAATGAAAAAAGCCATGTACAAAAGAGCGTATTAGTATACTTCTTTTTACGTATGAAAGAAGGAAAAATTAGAAAGGATACATATATCTGCTTATCTTTACTAAGAGATACACAGGAAGAATAAACCAGAAGACAATGAAGTTGTTCACCTGTGAGAGGTGAGTAGAGAATATGGAAGGGGATGACACTTCTCTGAATACACATTTTTATAGGTTTTTAACTTCTGAAAGTTAAATTTGTAAAAATTCAAAAAAATTAAAGCAATAAGAATTGGAAGCAAACTGAAACGAATAAACTGTATTTCGTAATTACTATTTTAACCCCACGGAAGGAAAAAGGAAGTTAGGGAGAGAGGAAGGGAAGGAGGATTCATGTATCTAATGGACACATACATCTTGAGTCTTGGGAAGGGCGGAGTGGCCGTCGCAAGCAAATCCTCAACTCTGTATAGTAAGTGTGTTTATGGAATGGGCAAAGCACTTTTTACGTGATTTTAAATATATCATAGAATTGAACAAATAAGTAAATGCATTGATGTTGCTGGGCTCTCACTGTGGAACACATACACAAATATGGAATGGGAGAAGACCAGAAAGAAGCCCCATGGGGATACACAAGGGCTGGAGGTATCTGGGTGAACTGACAATTGATAAAATATGCATATTTTGTCTATATGTGTATTTGTGTTTAAGTAGGCATATAAGTGCATGTGTATGTTTACATCTACATATATTTCTGAGCTCTGTTTGCTGAACATGTCAAGAAGAAAAGACACTCCAGTAGCAATCGTCTTTGTCTCTAATACCATTCCACGCTAAAGGGAGTCAGCAATCCACAAATGGCTGATCGCAGGATGAGTAGGACAGGTCAAGGACCTGGATCTTCTTGTTGGACCACAAAGGAAGGAGGCACTAAAAAGTGATGCGAGCCCGGCCGGTGTGGCTCACTGGTTGAGCGTTGACCCATGCACCAAGAGGTAGCCAGTTTGATTCCCGGTCAGGGCACATGCCCAGGCTGTGGGCCCAGTCTCCAGTGGGGGGCATGCAGGAGGCGGCCAATCAATGTCCTCTCTTTTTGATGTTTCTATCTCTCTCTCCCTCTCCCTTCCTCTCTCTAAAAAATCAATAAAGAAAAAAAATTTTTTTTTAAAGTGATGCAAGAACACAGAAACCAGAACGAAGGGGCTTCTCCTGACCAAAACTTAGACAATTTGAGCACCAAAATAATTAAGCACAGTAATGAATTGTAAACCATTAAAAATAATATGAAGTCATGAGTCTGGGCTAGTAACCAAAAAGTAAAAACAGCAATGAATGGGGGCCAAAGGAAGGCCCTGCTCCCAGTAGAAAGCTGAGGCTGACAGGTGGAGGGAGGGTGTGCAGGAGCTGGAACCTCATGGGAAGGATTGGATCAGGCAAGAGTCATCGGTTGATGCTAAATCTAGGGAGACATTTTAATAATGAGGAGAAGGGTATTTGGATGGTCTTAGTGTGTTCACCCATATACTTATTAGTGGTGAGGGAAAAGAGCTATAGTAATTTTACAGTCCAGGATTTGAGCCACACCTTGAGCAGAAAATCAATATCCACATCACCAATGAGACGTGGTACACCGTCAGCTGTGGTACGGAGGACACATTACCTGTGCGATGTTCTGGCCTAGAATGATCCCTGCATATAATCACGATGATCATCAGACAAACTGGAACTGAGGGATGTTCTATTCAAATACATAATAAATGAAAGTATAGGGAACTGTAGGCTTCAAAAATGTCAATTCTGTAAAAGTAATGGTCTTTTACAATGAGACTGTGTAAATGTTCCAGTTTAAAGGCTATAGAAACATGACAAGTAAAGGAAATACCTGACCCTAGACTACATCCTATACTACAGAGCAGAAAAATGGGATAAAAGACATATTTGAGACACTGATAAAACTTGGAATACCAATTGTGGGTTAGATAAAAGTATGACTGTAGCTGGTAATTATACTGATGATAAAGGGCTTGATATATGCAACTATTTTAGGGGTAAAGGTCATGTAACCTACCTTCAGATGGTTCAGGAAAAAATGAAAAAGAGGAAGAGCAAAGGATAAAGCAAATAGGGCAAAATGTTAAAAACAGGTGCATCTGGTTAAAGAGTAGATGAGCATTCTTTGTTTATTTTGCATGTGTTTATTTTTGCATTTGTAAGTTTGTAATTATTTTTCAAATGAAAGGTCTTTAAACATGGGGAAACATAGATTTCTCACATGCACCCAAAGGGGGCTTCCACTGCTGTGAAAAGATAGCCCTTGTCACTTTGTTCAAAGGCACCCCATAAACCTTTCAGACCAGTGCTGTGGCCTCTGGGGTCGGTCCAGGGCTCTGTCCAGAAGCCCCTCCAGTGACCCACCTACCCAGAAGCCAAGGAACCCAGCCCAGCCGAGTGATGCAGAACACATTACATCTGTTTCACTAGTTATGCTCCAGTGAATGTTAACAAGATAATTTGAGGATCAGTATTATTTCACAGCTCTTTCTGTGAACTGCAGAAGGAGGAGGCTGTACTTAAAGCAACCCAAACTTGCAGGGCCCTGAATGAAAGACCGCAGTCAGAGGTGGGGTTATCGCTTCGGATGGCTGGTTGAGCAACCGAGATAATGGATATTCTTCATCTGAAAATGTGGAAAACCTTAGTGAAAACAGTGATTATTAAAGGACTTAGCACCGTTTTCTGTCCACCTAGACACTTAGAAATGATTTTCTAATTGAGATGGAATGAGAGGCATTAAAGAAATTAAAGAGCCTGTGGTTAATCTCCTACTGAGATAACGTGATTTTTTCCGCTATGGGTGGAAGAAGGCATTCACTGAACACAAGGAATGAAGGTAAGAATTAGGCCAAAGGTGAATGAGGATTAGTTTGTTTTGTGAGGATGGACCTCTTCCTTGGATATGTCTTCCTTGGATATGTAATGATGATAGTACTAATTGCTAACATTGCTTATTCTGGTGGACACATGCTAAACTCTTAGGTGGGTCAGCTACTTTGATCACTGTATGTTTTAGAGATGATTTACTCAGTTAATGAGTGGGAATTACTCCAGAGCCTGAACTACTAAAACTGACTGCCTCTGAGATTAAGGGCATTTAATAAGTATTAAAAGAATGAATTTAGAAGACACCTTCTCAAAGGCAAACTTTCATATAGAAATCTTGTAGACCAGTGTATTTCTAACAGCTTTAAAATTGGCAAGTGATAGTTGGTGTGCTATGAGTTATTAACAGATTAATAGATAAGACTGGGAAACAGAGCATGCTGTCTGAACATTTAAAATTAATAATAGTGTCTACATTATTGGTCCTGGGAACATCAAAGGATTTTTTTCATCTCTAGTCCCATGAATTTCTTTACTATAGCTTATTCTTTCTTTCTTGATATTAGAGAGAGAGAGAAAGGGAGAGGGAGAGGGACATAGAAACATCGATGAGAGAGAAGATCGATTTGTCACCTCCTGCATGCCCTCCCCTTGCAACCTCTTGGTGTATGGGTCAGTGCTCAACCACTGAGTCATACCAGCTGGGCACTATAACTTGTTTTGATGTTAGCAGAGCTTATCAATAATGATAGGAGATTCCCCAAAAGATCCTATAATCAGGAGGGAAGAGGACAAATATAAAAATATTTGCATTTTTTGTAGTTTTGCACACCAACCTCAACCTTCTAAACTAGCTCAACTTCCTCCTGTAAGGTGGGATGGTTTGAATGGTGGAGCAGTGGTTCATTAGAAAGATAAAGGATTCTTCAGGGTAAACAGGAAAGAAAAAAGCAAGTATAATTTTTCCTGTGATTTCCCTTAAAGTGTAAAAGTATATTCCATTTAGGAATTTCTGTTACATTGGTTTCATGAGACAAAAGTGAGAGGAATAACATCTAGAGTATAGTAAGTTATACTGAATAATCTTTGGGAATATCAAACAATGAGACACACATTTATGTCACTGGGTGTATTTCTCATTTCTCCCCACAGTGTTAGATTTTCATCATTTGTAGTGGCTGAAAATAGAAGTAGGAAAAGCGTTAGCAATTCTCCTGTAGGTCACCACCCTGTTTTGCCTGTGGAAATAAAGCAGCTCAGTGGGGAGGTGGCCACAAAGTACTAATAGGCCATTTCTGTCTCCTCTCTGTGATTGTCTTCAATCACTTGGCAATCACGATGCTATTAGGAGCACCCTGACCAAAGACACTCACATGCTTAGATTGCCATTAACAACATTGACAGGAACGTTTGAGGTTGCTGCGGAGCTGATGGGTCTTGAGAGCCTTGAATTAGAAGTCTGCCTGTCCTTATGACATGCTGAAATGGCCCCGCTCCTCTTCTGGAAGGATGCCCAGGCAAGAAGTGTTACTGTACATGTGTGAAGATCTAAATTATTTCACCTCCTGCATTTCTTTTCATATTCTACAAGGTATTACACGCAAGTGCAGTAAGTCATGGTTGTTGTCTGTAACTATGGTAGTGGTTTGTACTAACACTGAGTTCAGCACATCCTGAGAAACAGGATTTTTATAGAGTGACTTGCAGAATCCCGCCCTACCCTAGACCTTTGCCCTCTGGTCACCCTGCATCCCGTCCCCACCATGTGGAGCTAGGGTTGGGTGAAACAGACATTTCCAAGGTTTAATACCCCTTCTTGGCCCTTTTGATTTTATGATCTGGTTGGTTGGAATTAGGAAGTCAGATCACAGTGTTCCAAGACTGATGTCCCAAGTTTCATTTAGATCACCCTGCTCTCTGCCAAGGTGTGCAGTGACTTGTCCCTAATACATGGGATCAGGAGGATGTAAATCTCCAGACTGATTACTAAGGCTAACGTTCCGAATGGCAATAGGCAATGTGTGTCTATTTCCTTTATGAGAAAATTGACAACTTTTCTTTTCATGGAGAAAAAATAACCATGGGGGAAAAAATAGAATCTTGAGATTCCAAATAAGTGTCACCCTTAAAGGACACTTACATTTGAGAATTCAACCTCAGGCATTTTATTAAAAAGTATAATTTAAAAATTAAAAATGAAAGTGGTGTTTTTCACTTGGAAGAAGTAAGGACATGAAATATTTGGGAAAACATACCTGGTTTCATTATAGATTAAAATTAGACATCATGTTGTGATGGGAGACAGTACTTGTAAACTTTTTAAGGCAAGGGTTTCCTCTAAACGTTCTCGCAGACATCTGAGAAGTGTGCAAGTATCATATGATCTTGGAAGAAATTTTTGTTGTCAAATGAGTCATCACTCTCAAAATAAAACCCATCCTGTGGGAAACTGACTTCCTGGAGGGAGAAATTCTAAGATTAACCAGGGTATCCTTATTCATTAGCAGGACTTTGCTTTTTTTTTTTTTTTTTTAAGCTAAGATAACGTGTCTCAGTTTAAGTTCATGGTTTCCCCACCCCACCCCCAATATTTGATGAATGATCGTCCTCCACTCATTCCCTCCTTTTTTGTCTCACATCCTCATGAGAATAAGGAGGGAGAGCAGCAAAGGGCAGATGACCCATATGATACTCTGAAGGGTGGGAAACAGGACTTAGGGGACTAGCCAGGCTTACTGGTGAGCAGTGTTTCCTAATGTGATGATCTGAATTAAGTGAGAGATAAAGGAAGTGTAGTATTTTATGGACTCACCTTTCTCAATCAAACAGCTCCAGTTCATCCCATTCTGATTTACCAAACTTTGGGAATAGAAAACAAATGAGGTTATAACTATCTCCTTTCAGGATGCTCCAGGCAAGCCTTTGGGACACTTTAGTCCGCTTGTCAGTTAATGGCCTCATCCTAAACTAGTAAATTGGCTCTCTGGTTTATTTTTAAAACAAAAATGAATGAGGATGCAGAAATCTTAGAAAGAGAGGGAAATGGCTAATTTTCATTTTGATAGATAAGAAAATTATTTTAATTAGTGAAGGATTTAAAAGTTAAATATGAAACTGGGGAGCCTGGTCACTGAATTGTGCAGTAAATTGTGTAATAAATGAAACCCCACTCGGAATATTGATCTCCTTCACCCTGTGAATGAACTTACATCAGGGTATCAGGACCCCTCACTACAAGCTCCCTACCATGGGTGCAAATGTCCAGGGTACAAAGGCTTCGATTAAATACCACTGATAAACTATTTCCAGTTTGGGGCTTAGTCTATTGTCTTTGATCGTCCTAGAACAATAATTCTAGAGAATTCTCCCCTTTTGCCACATGACTCGTTTGTATGCTTTTCGTCATTTCAGTCTGCCGTCAGGTCCTTTGTAAACTGTGCATAATTGGATACGTGTACTACAACAAAAACATCCACGGTGACACCTGCCATTTCAGAAAACAAGCGCATGTCAAGAAACAAGGATAGTATAGACAGATGTATTTATTTTGACAAGTGTGATTTGTTTTTAATTATTCATATTTCACAGTATACTAGTGACTGTCTTGTAGGATATTTTGTATAAGCAACATCTGATAATTTGTCGATACCACGTTAGCATACCTCTATGTAATTAAAGCCCTAGTCAGAACAGGGGCTGCCTCTCATTTTTCGTGTGAATTACCACAAAGCTAGAGAAAAATAGGAATATGAGAATTAATAATAATATTGCATTATGTTATGTTTGTCATCAGCAACTTGAAAGCGTTCTTGTTTCTCCCACAGTCAAATCCTGAGACCTTAATACCAACATCCCCAGTGATAAAGAATTGCATACTTGTTTTAGTCATCCGTTTCTCTATATTTTTTATATGTGGAATTTGTCTTTGTTTTGTTTGAGAAATTTCATGCTTTATCTTTTGGACATTTGCAACATAACATCACATTTCTCGTTCGAACGGATTCAGCTGTGAGGACAAACAAACAGGAGTCTGTCTTTTTAGAGTTCATCTTTTTTTACTTTTGCAATGATTAGGGAAATCTGAAAGAACATGGTAGTGTCTCCACGGTGATTGTCTCACTTCTTCACTCCACAGTGAAAAGCTCTCCATTCAGAGTGCAGCATCTGTGTTTAAATTTTCTGCTGCTGATTCTCCTTGACAAACTGGAAATAGTGAGAAGAAAGATATGGAAAGAATGATTCTGCCCCTCCCCCATTCCCATCACCCTTTCAGAGGCTAAAAAATCTGATTTTCCTTTAATTTGTACTCAGCAGTGTTAGCTCTGTCAGAGAAAAGGGCATCCCTGCTGACAGTAATCATTATAACTCCAGGAGACCAGCAGAGATAAATATACTATAAGCCATCTTCTGAGTGGGTCAAACTTGTCCTGATACTTTTGAGGGCCAGGTCTTTTGCAGAAAGATTTCCTCCACCAGCCTATTTCTCACTGATGCTCAAGATGTGCTTGTTTATGATTCCTTTATAGAAAAATACTATTGTGCATTACACATCAAAATAGGCTAAAAATAAACACACAAATCCAGAAACATTTAACACTACATGTAAATTTAATTGGCAGTTTGCTCTCATATCTCAGGACTGAACTGAATATTTGCAGAATTAATTGAAAATCAAAGATATATTTGATATGTGCATCAAATTCAAAAGCATGATGTATCTAGGTTTTTGGTTGTTTTTTGCTGTTAGAAAGACATTCCTAAATCCCACAAAAGATAGACCAAAGTGTACCAAACAAGCATCTCCTAGTGGAATTAAATTATGTTGCTTTTCATGGCTGCTTTGAATATCATTGCTTGTTACTTTTTTCTCTTTGTGTTTGGCCTACTGTAATCTTTATAAAATTTACTTAGGTAGCAATTTCTTTCTCGTGTCCCAAGATTGTAGAGTAGCAAGTGGGAATCATTCGACCTTGTTTAACTAGAACAGGCATCTGTACTGTTACTGTGGAACATGGTTCTGGTAATGAATATCTTCCCCTAAAAGAATGTTTTTATTGACTTTTTTACTGTACTGCCTTTTTTGCAATTGGAGATAAAATTTAAGCAACTGAATCTACCAACTAGTTGAATGCAGTTTATTTGATTCTGCCAGGGAGCTTCTTTTTCAAATTGCATGGATATAGGTCTCTCTCTTTTTTATATACATCAGTCAGAGGAAGCCTCTGATATACCTTATCAATTGATGTTTTGAAAGTGTTGGAATAACAGGGAAAAAAAGGAGAGAAACATTAAAATCAAAAGTTGTTATATTTGCATGGTATGGTTATGAGTGAGTTTTGTGTCCTTTTTTTGGATATTTTTTTGTACCTTATGAAAATTTGCCAGTGACAATGGGGTATTTTCATCATCAGAAGAGAGAAAGAGCCCTGCTTTAGAAAGAATGGACATCAGCTCAGTGAAGGTCAGGTTGCCAACAGACTCCTGCTGGATTCCTACTGTGTACCTTTCACCAATCAACTCCGTGGTGGGGATTCAAGCCTGATATAATTAGAGGTGACCCCCCACTGCTTTTGGAATGTGCCCCTTCAACCAGCCACAAAAACCATGGCGGCAGCCGGGATCCCTGAAATATCAACTGACAGAATTTTTGCCAAGATAATCCTTGATGTGATACTGTCTTTCAATGAGGAGAGGTGTCTGGTGCAAAAATCTTCCTTTCAGAATCCACTAAGATAGTTGTTAATGGCTTTCTTCTCCCCCTGTGGAAGTCTTCGAAATGAGCTCAATGGTGTTTCTAAGCTTCTGTGCTATTTTTGTCCTTGACTGAAAGGATGGCCATTTGCCCTATTTAAGAAATATCTTACTGTTCTTTATGAGTGTGAGGGTTTTGTTTTTTTTGTTTGTTTTTTTACTTTTGCTTTCATTACAAAATGATGCAAAAATTGTGCCTTACTCTGACTTAAAACAAGGCGTTGTGTGGGATGTTTGTATCAGCTTCTTGGCACATGTATGTGTATTTGGAGTAGAGGGCTCTAGATAAAAATGTATTCCAGGGAGAGACCCCGAATGACGTCGACCATACTCTGCTCCTAAGAACAGGGCACATCCTCCTGTCTGCTTTCCTGTTGGCTGGCAAAAGCTCTGTGTTCTTCCTCCTGACCTCCCTGTTAGGAGGCGGCTTCCCCTCTTCCGTGTCCCAAGCTGCTTTGGAAAGCAGATGTGGCCTGAAATGCAGTCTCCCCTGGTGGCCCCAAAGCCACACTCTCCTTCTGTGTCTGAAGTGGGAATAACCTTTCTTTTTGTGATCAGATTGCAAATGAAGTGATTTGAGAATAACAACGTAGTAAATACTGTGAAATACAGGATGTCCTCATATTCCATGGCTCCTGCAGACAAGAAAGAAATCCCAAGCCAGAAGAAAACCCCACCGGATTCTCAAACGAGCCTGGAGACATTTACGGGGACGCTGTTGATAGCTGGGCCCCACTTTCTTCTTCAGATTGATTCCTTCTTCTATCTACCTCCCTTTGCCCTTCCCCCATCCATCAAGCTCCACCAGCAAATTACTGGTCATTCTCACCCGTAAGCCCTTGGTCATATGGATCTTTCTGGCAATGTCCTTCTCCCCCATTTGTTTCAAGGTCCAGGGGACATGTCATTTTCCACAGGAAGCCTTCTAGAACCCATCTGGTTCGATATCATCCTCCATGAATGCCGCCCCTTTATTAAAGCCTTTGTCACTTTCAGTCTGGTATTAAAGTGGTGTTGACACATCTGTCCCCTCCGCTACATTATTAGGGTTTTGAGAGAGTAAGGCGTATGTCATATTCATCTTTTGTTTTCCCACAGGTCCTTGTTCAGAGTGTTGCACATATTAGGCACTTGGTATGAGGTTATTGTTGTTTAATTTGAATCCCCAACGTTTATTTATCTTTATGGCGAGGTGTTGATTAGAGAAAGGAAGAGAGGCATGAAAAGTAATTTGCAGGAATTGGTAATAATCACATCTAACAATTTGTGTGTCGATTTGCAGTTTTACGAAAAGGCATTGGCATATCATAACAGGGAAGACATGGGAGCAAAGGCTGGTTTGGAACACCTTTATGGTGAAATCTGAAATGGGTAAGAAAGCTGAGCATGGGCAGTTTGGTCTTGTCTTGTCAGCATCTTCTGTATGTGTCCAAGGAAGCTGCAGGTACTTCCCATGCACTGGGACCTACAGCAACTCAAATTCCTGTCTGATTTGATTGTGCTAAACCGAGGGCTACTCTCCAGGCTGTTGTTTCTAGCACTCTGTGTAGGGCAGGTGGCTAGCACCTGATGCAGTTAGAACACAATTGGGTTTTTCACGCATCTTATGGAATTACTCAACTTTTCCTTCTTATCTTCTCCTCCGTCTCTTCTTCCCCACAAAACTTGAAATATCATAGGGAAAAAAAAAAAGAGAGAAAATAAAAGATGATGATAAGGCTGAAAGTTAAACATTTGATTTTGAATTCCGTACTGCTTGTCATTTTTTTTCTTCTTGCCAAAAGTCCAGATGATAAAATTAAAGTTTCAACTTTAATGGGAAATGATAAAAATATACTTGCCATAGGCTCTTTTTCCTTTGGTAGATTGGTTTAGGATATTTTTAATATTGCATTATGAAAATATGTCTAATTACAAATGAATGCAAGAATTTCTGCCCTAAGCAGAAATCTCACACTTATATTAGAATAGGTGAAGTCAATGTGAATTTCTGCCTTTATCCTGCCCCAATCCAACTCTCCTTTTCAGAAAGAAATTTTGTTAAACACGTTATATACATTCTTGCAAACCTTTTCCTATGCACATTTGAACATACATGTATAGATTACAAATAACATATCATACTAAACATAATGTTCTACAATTTGATTTTTTCACTTTCAGTATAAGGTATACCTTAGGAGATCTGTCCATATTAATGCATAAGCCTCTACCACAATGCTTTTATGGCTACATAGTTTATAATCTTTCCTACAATGATTGACATTCAGGGAGTTTCCAGGAGTTTTTGGTCAGTAAATATCTATTTTTGCACGTACATGCATGTATCTCTAGGATAGGGTTTCAGAAGTAGAATTTCTGGGTCAAGGTTTAAGCACATTAACCTGTAGATTTCCTGCCAAATTGTCCCCAGAATGGCTGAAACATGTTGCTCACCACAGAGTATATGAGAACACAGTTTCCCTATGTATCTTCCAGAATTGGATATTATTAATGTTATTAATATATTTTTTGCCCGGCTGGTGTGGCTCAATGGTTGAGCATCGACCCATGCAACAAGAGGTCACTGGTTCCATTCCCGGTCAGGGCACATGCCCAGGTTGTGGGCCCCATCCCCAGTGGGGGGCATGCAGGAGGCAGCCAATTGATGTTCTCTCTCATCGATGTTTCTATCTCTCTCTCCCTCTCCCTTCCTCTCTCTCTAAAAAAAGATCAATAAAGGAAAAAATTTTTAATTTTATTAATATATTTTCAACAAGTAGTTCATTACTTAATTGTTATTTCTCATATTATCAGAGAAATATAACATCTTTTCATGGGTCCATCAGATTGAATGTGAATTGCTTGCTTATCTTTCTTCCACCTCCATTTACCTTCTTGTTTATTCCTGGTCTAACGCCACATGCTGCAATTTATAATATATTTTATATCCAATAGAGCAAGTCCCTTTTTATTTATCTTTTCCAGAACTTTCTTAGCTAATTTTGCACGTTTACTTTTCCAGATGGATTTTATAATCAACTAGACCAGTTCAACAGAAAATTCTATTGGGGATTTTGTTGCAGTCTGCATTGAATCTATAAATTAATTTTAGGGAGTTTACAGGTTTACATTATTGAGTTTTCCAACCGGGAATGTGGTTAACCTCTCAGCTTACATGTTGCATGTGTAGCTTTCTATAAAATGTTATAGCTTGTGTGCATTTGTTTGTCTTATTGCTAGTGTTTGAGGATATTTGTCACCATCATGAACAGGACATTTTCACATGAACTGTTTTAATGGTTATTAAAGATACATAGGAAAGCTCTTGGTTTTCCTTGTTCTAGGCACTGTCATTCATTTTGGCAGATGTTCAATGGATTTTCTTGGATTAAGAAATTCTTACTTTTAAATTAAAACATAATACATTTTGCACAGTCTAAATTTATAAAGTAAAAAGAGAAAATGCTTCTCCATGTTGAAAAATTCTGCAACATGAAATTTTTCATTTACTATATGTTAGAATTATTTTCAGGTTAGTGCATTATGCATGTACCCTATTCTTTTGAGATATGGCATACTATTTCATTGTATGGATAATCATGATTTATTTTTATCAAATAAATATATATAGGCATAGTTAAATGAATCAATAGCAAATAAAATTTAAAAACTTATAACAAAAAAGTCAATCTCCTTGTCATGGCTTTTTTCACACTCATAGGCTTTCCCCAGAAGCCATCACTTTAATCAATTTCTTATCTCATATTTTTCTTAATATTTCTAAATGTTCTGATTATACTGTTCTTTCTTGATATACAGGGTGGGGCAAAAGTAGGTTTATAATTGTGACTATGGGAAACAGACTTTATTTTTGCATTATTATTTATTAATTATTGTATTATGTTCCATATGTAATTATTGTATTATGTTCCATATGATCAACTGTAGACCTGCGTTTGTCCCACACTGTATCAGCTTCTATAGGTTTTCTAGGTGGAAATAAATTTGCTTTTTAAAACACCACTTTTTTGTTCCTTCATTTCCTCCCATATAATATATATCACAATTTGTTATTTTATACCAATAGCCACTATTTACAGTATTAGAACTATTTAACATCGGAGGGGGGAGGGCTAGGTCAAATATCATGAGTATCATGATTTTATTTTTTTACTGGATTTTTAAGGTAAATAATAGCTTTGTTTCTTCTCTCCCTACAATTATGCCACTCTTATTTATGAATATATATATTTTTATTATCTCACTGGCTAGAACTTCTAGAATAAATTTAATAAGACTGGTTATTACTTTTTTAACTTTATTTTTATTATTGACATTATTACAGATGTCTCCATCACCCCCCCTTAGCCCACCTCTACCCAGTCCTTGTCCCCCCTTCCTTCTGGCCATCACTGCACTGCTGTCTGTGTCTGTGAGTTATGTCCTATATTCTTTGGCTAATCTTATCACCTTTTATCCAGACCCTCTCCCATTCCCCTCTCCTCTGACAACTGTCAATCTGTTCCATGTATCCATGCCTCTGGTTCTGTTTTGTTTGTCAGTTTATTTTGTTCCTTAGATTCCACATATAAGTGAGATCATATGATATTTGTCTTTCTCTGACTGGCTTATTTCACTTAGCATAATAATCTGCAGGTCCATCCATGCTGTCACAAAAGATAAGAGTTCCTTCTTTTTATGGCCGCGTAGTATTCTATTGTTTAAATGTACCACAGCTTTTTTATCCACTATTTATGTTTATTCTTATCTTATCCCAAGTCTTATGGAAATACTTTGAATGTTGATTATTTAGAATTCTACATGAAACACAGAATTAAAAGGAGAAAATAAAAGTTTTAAACATCAGTTCCTCAATGATGAGATTGCTATGACACCCATCTAAATGGCAAGAGAAAGTGAATGAAAGTTGGGAGGTGAGGGAAGGATTTCGTCTATGCGGGAACAGGATTGGAAAATAAAGTAGAGGTCAGTTTGCCTGAAAAAGAGAAAAAAAACACATAATGGGATCTTCAAGTATCTGGACAATGGATAAAAATAATTATAGTGTGCAGAGCAATTATAGTTCTGTAATTATTAGGAAAGGTTAACAGTTCAGTTTAAATTTGTTTTTAATCACAATCATTCAGTGAGTGTACTAATGACATAATGTTGAGCTATAAATGTAAACCCCAAATTGCATTTTTGTGTCCTTTTTGGGTAGATGAGAAACAGGTGACAATGGCTGTGATAAACTGATTTCCTAAGTGATACCTATCCCCAGAAATCCATGTTCAACATTTGGTAGGAAATGCCAGGCAATCTAAGCTTTTCCTAGGAAATGGAGATGGAGCAACCTGAAAGTCTAGACTAGAAGTACAAACACCATATCCCCGGCACATGCCCAAATCAGGTTTTCCTCATTACAGATGTCACAGATGATTTTAACCCTGAGTCCTTCTCAATTCATTCTCAGCTGGGTTTGGGGCAGCGTAAAATCTCTTCCCACTGGAAATACCTGGAGGGGACTCTGCTTTCCTGACCAAACTGCAAAAGATACAGTGTTCTCTCATCTTTTAATGTCCTGAGAAGTAGCTAGTTTGTGCTCTGTAAAGGAGTTACCTGCCTTATTAAAACAAAAACCATCAACCCAAGGTAAGGAGAAAATACAAGTAAGGAGGGACAGCTGGAAAAACAATTATCTACTGTCTTTCTGCTATTTCATCTTCTTTTAAGGTCTCAAGGTAGATTTTTTTGTTTGTTTTGTTTTGTTAATCCTTACCCGAGGATATTTTTCCATTGATTTTTAGATAGAGTGGAAGGAAAGGATGGGGAAAGAGAGAGAGAGAGAAACATCAATGTGAGAAAGACACATTGATTGGTTGCCTCCTGCACGACCCTGACAGGGGCCAGGGATCAAACCTGCAACCCAGGTACATGCTCTTGACCAGAAATTGAACCCACAACGCCTCGGTTGGAGGGCCAATGCTCTAACCGCTGAGCCAAACTGGCGAGGGCTCAAGGTAGATTTTCTTCTCCATCACCATGCCTGCTTCATGCAATAATATATCATTATCCTTTGAAGCCAAGAACAGCATATATGATATCATTAACCCTTGCCCAAAACTGACATTAATAATTGATTGCAGAAGTCTTTCCTGCTGATAGCAGATGTGGCCTGTGTTCTTCTCGGTACAGTGATCTGGCCAGCCACTACTAATCGATTGAAGTGAAATGTAAAAAAACCCACAGCTTTACCAAACCCCCCCTAAAGACATAAGAACCTCAGTTTTATATGAAAACAATTATGTTCAGAGAGTAGTAGGAGGACCGTATATCAAATGTCTTTTAATCATGATGAAAGCATGGTTCAAGTCTGCAATCACGCTTCCTTTAGAATTGTAGCCACACGTTTTGAAATGTGAAGGGGAGCACCATGCTGAAGGTGTTGCCTCTGCTTCACATTAAGGTCACCTTGCCCAGAAAGTACCTACTACACACCCATACTATGACAAGTGACAGCTTCCCCAACAACATCATTGGCACAGATACTCTAGAGATAGTTTTATTTCGATGATGTTATCTCAGTAGGGATACACCCTTCTTTGTTCTTTTCTATGAGTCACTTTAACTTATTCTATGAGGGTTTTGTATGTATGAAAATTATTCTCGGTTGGTTACTAGCTTCTGATTTATTTTGATTGAGACTTATGCATGATGGATGTCATTAAGTTCTCACTCTTAAATTTGCTGCATTTGATACACTTGTAGCCATTTATTGGTTCAGTAAGATCATTTATATATATATATATATTTTGGGATATTTTTTTGACAAGGGCGAGACTGTAAACCTTCACAGAATCCATTTAAAATGCACTGACAGTGATTTTCCATTAATGGAGAGCTGCAGTGAATCACTGCCGTTCAAGGATACTGCAGTGCATGAAACTTTTGGTCATTTACATTAATAAAATGTCATGCAAAAGAAATAAAGTTCCTTTGCATTTTATTAGACACTTGTAAATAAGTTGGTGAAGGCCAAGGATTTAGCTTTAAGGGCCAATATATCAACACCAAGGACAGTTACCTTTTAACTGTTTATTTTACAAATTGTGTTGAAAGCATAGAGTATGTTGCTTTTACAGTCATAGAAGTTTGTCATCTTTCACTCCGTTTCCTGTTTGTAATGTTCCCTCTGAGAAAAGTCACCTGAAGATGTGAAATATGCCCAGAGAGGGATAAGCAGATCCGTAGGTATTCATTTCAATTCAAATGTTATTTTTTTTCCTTCTCTGCGAGGTGTTGGGTACCATTCTGGAAGCTGGAGGCACAAACAGCCGTAATAAATAGTCCCTGACCTTACAGAATTCCAAGTCCAACTTTGGACAGCAGGTTATTAGCAATGAACTCTGATCTCCTTGTCATCCTTTAACTGCAGGTTCTCTTCCTCAGCTCCTTCAAATGTTGGCTCAGAGGTCACCTTCTCAGTGGGGCCTTCTTAGGCCTTTCCTATTTTAATATTGAATTCTTCCCCCAGCTCTCAGCACTCCTTATTCCTCTGTCCTGCCTTATAGCACTTAGTAAATAACAAACTGTATTTTTGATCTGCCTTTCTTATTTATAAGCAGTTTCCTCCTACTGGAAGAAAAGTTCTACAAGGACAGAGAGTTTTATCTGTTCTGTTTATTGATGAACTCTTAGATCCTAGAACGTGTTTGATATGTGATAGGCACTCAATGAATACACTAACAGGCTGAATAATCCTTTAAAAGCTGGAAAAGTATTCAAAGAGAAAATCTAAATGTTTTTGAACTAGACCAAAAGAGGGGTAGATATTTCCAGGGGAGAGATAGCCTGCCAGTGGAGAGATGATCATGAACAAAGGCACATCCTTTGTAGGGAGGTAAGTGTGGCCTAGGGGTGGCTAGAGAGCCAGGGTTAAGGGGGTGGGAAGGGAAGGAGGGTTGAGGGAGATGGCGGGGGAGTAGGGAATGAATGGAGTTGGGGCCAAATGGTGAATGGTCTTGTAAAACTTAAAATTACCATATATCTGGTTTTGCTTAGTTGAATCAAAAGGAAGAATTTCTTTCTTAAAGACCACGGCTGTTTCCTTGACTTTTATGACTTTGACTTGTCAACCTCAAGAATACAATAGCCAGTTAGTTTACCTGCAAAATGAGTTTATTTGGGACTAGCAGAAAATTGTGATTCAGGAAGGGCAAGCTGTTGGGGAACTATAGGTACGTCCAAAGAGACAAAGGAAGGTTAGCTTTTACTAGGTTCGAGGAAGAAGCTGGGGAGCGTTGTTTTGAACAATCATTCAGTGAGGAAGAACAAGAGCTCAAGGTTGTGTTGATTTCTCGTTGGCTGCAGGCGGTGGTGAGTGCATTGTTGCTGGGCAAGGAGGGACCGTCCTTCTTTTTTAAAGCAGGAGATGAAATTCCTTTCTGAAAAATGTCTCCCTTGTCACAATAATTATTCCCTTCCTTTTTCCATTGGTTATGTGGGCTGCAATGAGTGCTGCGTGCGTTATAAACCACATCTTTGAAGCTGCTAATGAAGTCAACCTTTCAGTCCAGATAACTAGTTATCTTCATTATGATGACTGAGATCTTCGATCATATTAACAACACTGAATCTGTTGCTGAGGCTTAGCAGCAGAGGGTGACAAGAACGTGGTATTACAGTGGACAGTCCACTGGGATTAACAAGGAGTATTTCAGTCATGAGCAGAGCAGGGTCAAAGTGCACATGCCTGACGTGAGGGGAACCTGGCCACCCTGTGTTAGACCAGGAAAGGAACCTCGGGAAGGACCGGTGTTAAATGAGTTACCCTCTGGAATGATGAAGCAGGTTCTGCGAAAGATGGCAGAGCAACCCTGACATTTGTGGACAGGATAGTGCCATGGAAGGTCCATGGAGGAGCAGTTGGTGAACTGGCCCTGGGGTTGGGAAAGAGACAGGTGCACGAGGAAGGTTCTGAGGACCAGGTTTAGAGCTCGAGGAAAACTAAGTTACATTAAATGTGAGAAAACAAGGAAAGTTTGATTCTGCACTTGGGTGTATAACACAGAGAATGGGGTTTAAAACCCCAGAGAGGATGAAGCACCCAGAATGGCAGCGATGGATGGGCGTCAGAGGAGTTCTGGGAAGGGATGAAGTCTTAGGGAGGCAGGGAGGGTGCCCCACGGTGGTGGCTAGCTCAAGGAGAAGCGGGGGCCTGGGGTCAGGCCGTAGGGACATCAACACTGCAGAGGCACCGGGAGGGCAGAGGGGCAGGTGGGTCATAGCAAGTAAGGAGTGTTGTAAATGGTCGCCTTATAGGCTCATCGAAAAAGTGAGCAAGTAAGCCATTTGCAGGCTACGCTACTCCCAATAATTGAAACACTCCTGGTGTATCCCAAGTGTCATCTCATATTACTGTGGAAGTAGCTGCTCCATTTAGGGTTGCATTTAACAGAGCTTACGCAGGAGAGATAAAGAACGGGGCAATCTGTCCTCAGCCTACATCGTTGGTTAAGGGCATTTACTTTACAGAGGGGTGGAAGTGGGGGCAGGAGAATGTGTAATTTATGGTAAATTATCATCAATATTTATAGATGCATTTTACCTGTAAGATTGTCTTCTTGTTGTTTTATATGCCTGACTTACACTTCTGAAAGAAAGCAATTCTTATCTTTTCATATGCACATTAAAACGCACATATTCATTTATATTAAAATAACATTGATAGAATTTTGTGTCCTGTTACTATTAAAAATAAAATATTGGAATTTACAAAGAATAACAAAATTTGTTATTGTAAAGTACCACAGTCCCTCACTGTTCTGCTGTTATAGCATCTTCATATTTTAAAGAATTTGCAATCATGTAAAATGTATTGAATTTGATAGACTCCCACCATAAAACAGCCGAATGCTTCATAACAACCAACAATGGGATTGCATTTTTTCTGCTTGGCAGATTAACTGCTGGTTTTGTTTCCTGCTAGATCGCTTGCTGTAACATGAGTAATAAATTAGGATGATATTTTTTTCCTTTTCAAGGTTTTTATTTTTTGTTTTTGTGAGTTTTTTTTTTTTTTTTAAGTCTTTCAAAGCTCTCTTTCCTGCTGGGCAGAAAGACTCACACCTAATCTGTATGTGTTTCTTGCCCTCATCAATAATTGTATTCAATTCAAACACTTAAAAATAATATTGGCCTAAGGATGTCCTGACAGGGAGAAAGAAGCCAGCTTTTAAAAGAGCAGTTTGAGAAATGGGAGTGTGTGGAAGGGAGATTCTTTGCCTGGGTGTCTGAGCTTTTTTTTTTTTTTTAAAGACTTTTAATGAAGTAGACTTGACACACAATACACAATACACTGCACATATTAAAGTGGACGACTGTATAAATGTTGACGTATGTATATACCCAGAAAACGATCACCACATTACGATCATTAACATATCTGTCACCTGCCAAAGTTCATCGTTGTGTGTATCAATACTTGATGGCTTTTTATTGATGAATATTATTCAGCAATACTACTGTGTATGGCTATCTGCACCACAATTATAACACCAAAATTTGCTTGTCCATTCACCTGTTGATGGGCATTTGGGATTTTGGTTATTACAAATAAAGCTTCTATGAACATTTATGTACGTATTACCATAAGATCAGATGCTTTCCTTTCTCTAGGAGTGGAATGGATGGATCAAAGAATGGGTGTATGTGTAACCTTTGAAGAAACTACTGGACCACCTGGCCAGTGTGACTCAGTGGTTGAGCATCGACCCATGCACCAAGAGGTCGTGGGTTCGATTCCTGGTCAGGGCACATGCCCACGTTGTGGGCCCAATCCCCAGTGGGGGGCATGCAGGAGGCAGCAAATCAATGTTCTCTCTCATCGATTTTTCTGTCTCTCCCTCTCCTTTCTTCTCTCTCTAAAAATCAATAAAGAAAAAATATTAAAAAGAAAAGAAAGTGTTGGACCATTTTCCAAAGTGGATGTGTCATTGTGTGTTCATGCAGGCCGTGTGTGGGAGTTCCAGTTGCTTCATATTCTAGCCAACACTTCATGTGGTCAGACTTTTTAGAGACTCAAATGGGTCTCTTTGTAGTGGAATGACATTATAGCTTCAGTTTGTATTTCCCTAATGATTAATGATGCTGATCATCTCATCATGTGCGTATTTCCATTTGTATATATTCTTTAATGAAGTGTCTGTTCAAGTATTTTGTCCATGTTTGACTTGGGTTGCTTGTTTTCATGTCATTGAGTTTTGAGAGTTCTTTATGTATTATGGATTAAAGTCCTTCAGCAGATAGGTGATTTGCAATTATTTTTCCTGGTCTGTGGCCTATCTTTTCATTCTCATAATAATGAGTTTCCAAGAGCAGAGTCCTTAGTTTTGATGAAGTTCAATTAAATCTTTTTTTGTTGTTGATTATCATTTTGGTGTCATATATAAGAAATCTTTGCTTAACCCAATATTTTTGTTTTCTCCATGAAGTTTTAAAAATTAATTATTGAATATCATGTAAGGAATCAATGAAAAACAAACAAACAAAAAATGCATATGGATATCCAAGTGTTTTGTGCCATTTGTCTCCTTTGAATGGCCTTTGAACTATTTTCAAAAATCAATTGATCATATATATCAATGGGTTTTTTCCTGAACTCTATTTTGTTCCATTAATGTATTTGTATATCTTGACACTAAAACCATAGTACTTTGATTACTGTAGATTTATAATGAGTCAAAGTCAGGTAATGTAACTCCAACATTGTTCTCCTTTTTCAAAGTTGCTTTGGATTTTCTAGGTCCTTTGCATTCCCATATACATTTTAATTGAGATTGCAAAGAATCTCTAGATTAATTTGGGAAGAATTGCTATCTAACAATATTGAGTCCTCCAATCCATAACTATCTCTCCATTTATTTCAATCTTCATCAGTTTATCTCAGCAATACTTTGTAGCTTTAAGTGTGCAGGTCTTGGCCATATTTTGTTAGATTCATTCTCTAGAATTTTTGTATTTTTGTTATTTCTTCATTTCAATTTCCTATTGTTCATATGTTGCTAGTATATGGAAATACAATTGATTTTTATATATTGATCTTGTATCCTGCAAACTTGCTAAACTCACATATTAGTTCTAGTAGATTTATCATCCTGTAAGCCTTTACACATAGATGAACAAGAAGTCTGCAAATAATGACAGTCTTACTTCTTCCTTTCCAATATGAATGCCCTTTATTTCCTTTTTTTATTGCACTGACTAAAACCTCATTACATTTTTGAGAGCAGACATCATTACTTTGCTCTTAATCTTAGGTGGAAAGTATTTAGTCTTTCATGATTAAGTAATATGTTAGCTGTTGGTTTTTGTAGATGCTCTTTATCAGATTGAGGAAGTTTCCTTCTATTTCTAGTTTGTTTATAGTTGTTATCAGAAAACTGGTGTATCTCAGATGCTTTTTCTGAATCTACTATGATGATCATATGGTTTTTCTTTCCTAGTCTGTTAATATGGTGAATTACTTTGATTAAAATTTGAATGTTAAAGCAATCTTGCATTCCTGGGATAAATCCCACTTGGTCATGCTGTATTATCATTTTTATATATTTTCAGATTTGATTAGCTAACGTTTAATTAGTTAAGGATCTATGCTCATGAAGAATATTGTTCTCTAGTTTTCTTTTCCTGTAATTATTTTTTAAGGTTTTAGCATCAGGGTAATGCTAGCCTCATAGAATAAATTTGGAAACATTCCTACCTCTGACATTTTTTGGAAGAGTTTGTGTAGAATTAGTACTACTTCTTTCTTAAATGTTTGGTAGACTTTCCAGTGAAGCTATTTGGGCATGGCATTTTATTTATTTATTTTTGGTAAATAAAAAGGGCTTTTAACTACAAACTCATCTTTTAAATTAGGCTACTAAAAATTATTACACAGCTACCAGATGCACTTTTCATTTTAAAAAAATTGGTTTTTGTCTCTATGCTTCATTTTAGGTAGTGCCTATTGCTGTATCTTTAAGTTTACTCATTTTTTTCCTCTGTAGTAACTGATCTGGTCATTATATCCAGTGATTTTTGTTTTTATTCCAAACACTGTGTTTTGCATCATTAAAGTTTGATTAGGGTCTTATTTTTGTATCCTTCATTTATTTAATCTGCTCAATTGCTCTCCTGTTGTAATGATTATGTTGGATATAGTTCTATTAACTATTTATAATGTTTCAGTTTATTAATTCTATCATCTGTATCATTTCTGTGTTGTCTTTATTCATTTCACTATGGGTCTTATTTTCTTGCATCTTGGTAAGCCTGGTAATTTTTAATTGGATGCTATACATTGTCATCTAAGATAGAAATAGATTAAAACTTTCAGTTCTTGCTTTTAAAATTTGTTAACTTGGACTCAAGCAGGTATCCTAGGATTCATTTTACCCAACCACTTAGGCAAAACTCTCCTGAGACCTGGAGGCAATGCCCCATGAATTATGAAGTGTTCCACTCTGGCTGGTGGGAACAGGGACTGTTCCCAGCCTTGTATGAGTCTTGAGGATTGTTCCATCTGTTCTTTCATGAAATGTTCCTAACTTTGAATAGTTTTATCACATATGTGTACTGATCGGTACTCAGCTGAAGAGTTCATTGGAGCCCTCTGCCAATCTCCCAAGTTCTTTTTCTGTGCAGGTCTGTACAACCTGACATTCTCCTGCAAACTCTAGCTGCCTTTGCCTCAGTGGATTCTCATCTCTGTCTTCTCAATTTACAGTGGTCACCAGGCTCTACCTGTGCTCGCCTTCCTCAAGTCATGGCCTGGAAATTCTCACTAGATAGTAAGCTGTAGCCATTGTAGACCTCACCTTGTTTGTTTCCCCTCTCAGAGGAAACACTGACCTCCATTGCCTAAGGTCCAATGTTAGAAAGCTGTGGTCGTATATACTTTGTCCAATGTTTTATTTGTTTCAAGTGGGAGGGTAAATGTAGCACCTGTTAGTGATACAGTTAGTATAAACGACAACAGAGGAAAAGACACATAACATCTTAGTATTATTTTTGAAAGTTTTGATTTCATGGACACCCCCTGAAAGCATTTCAAGGACCTCCAGGGCTTTCCAGACCATTTCAGAACTGATCCTGGGTGAATAATCATAATAGGTTGTACATGCATGCAATGTTAGTGGATGCTGCTGAAGTTTTCCGAGTGTTTGGAACTGGTTTACACTCTCACACGTTTTTTTCATCCTGGCTAACATTTAGCAGCACTGTCCTTTTTCGGTTTAAGCATTCTGGCATGTCAATAGTGGTATTTTACTTTTCATCTCCCAGACAGCTCATGAAATGGAGCAGCTTTTCCTATACGGTCAGTTTTCGCTTGATGCAGTATTGTGTGACTGTAAAAATGGTCATATGAGATGAAATTTTGGAAACCTCTCTTAATCATCAATGGAAAAATTTACAATTGTTCTGTGATCTTTAACACTTTTTATCAAAGTATTTAAAAAACTCTCTTATAGCTGGTTATAAATATACAGGGAAATGAAACATTTAAAACTATGATTTATTTAGTTCACTGTAATTTAAAATATTAGAAGTATTGAGAATTAAAGTCTTATGTTTTTCGCACAAAACAAAACAAAACAGAATCAAGAGTAGTGTGGACAGTGCTTGCCTTCCTGCTGTGTGGCAGCACCTTCCCTGTGCCTTGTCATTTTCCTTTCCAAGTCTGGGTCAGCTTCCCAGAGTTCATTCCTCACACTTCCAATATTGTGAACTATCTGAGACTTCTTGTAGCATGAAGTATTTTGCTGGAGTCCCTTTCTCTGGGATCTGTTCATTCTTTTCATCACAACCACTGTCTCCTTTACATGGATACATTTGCCTTCACCTAGTTCCTCTGGCTGAATATCTAGAGTCTCTCAAATGGTGGCAGTGTCCACACTCCTGGGGTTAAAGAACTCCTCCCATAGCTCCATTTAGTGTAAGTTTTCATTTCACTTCCAATATTATGACTCTTAGTTTTTCTTTCTTTACATTTTCTTCAATTTTTTTTTGGTCGGTACTTCCTCTCTGTTGACAAGTTCCCTCTGCTGATTGTCCAGTTTTGTAAAACATCACGTGGATTTTTTATTGGGCTGAGCGGACGCAACACAACTACATGTGTTGTCACGTGTGAACAAAATAACAGGTGTAAGTGACCAATCACTGCCAGACTAAAAGAAGTGACATGATTGGTCATTGGTCATGATGCACAACTATTATTTACCTAGTGATCTGGGGACTAAAGAGCTACTAGCAAATTTTGTATTTTGTGCAATTACAGTTACTAAACTATAGTAAGTGCAATTTGGATGACTGGTGAAATTGTACATACCAGAACCATGCAAAATGAGGAGTCTGTATTTATTGGTTGTGTGGATATACTCTTTTGTGCAGTACCTATTAATATTTCTTGCCCTTTTTAAACAGAAAATTGTCTTTTTCTTTTTGAAAATATAGGAATTCTTTATATATTCTGGGAAATCATATTTCTTTGGTTATATATTTCAGATATCTTCTCCATCTCTGTGATTTTTGTCTTTATTACTTTATGGTATTTTTCATTGTAATGTAGCCCCATTTATCAAATATTTCCTTTATAGTTAGTGTTTTTTTATGTTGTGCTTACGAAATCTCTGCCCATTTCAAGGTCACAAAGGTATTCTTTGATCTTCTTGATGCTGTGGTGTTGCAATGCCTTTCATATTTAGAGTTAAAATCACATAGAATTATTTTATGAGATAAGGTAGAGGATAAGATTCACTTTTCCGCACACGGATATTTAGTCGTCCCTGTCTGTAAAAGTCATCTTACCCCACGGCTGTGCAACAGCATCTTTGCTGTGAATCACTTGCCCGTGTAAGTGAGTTTATTTCTGATCTATTATGTCCATTGGTATCTCTGTCTACTCTGTACTAATACCAAGCTATTTTAATTACTGTAGTTTCTTTAAGAAGTCTTAGTATCCAGTAACAACTTTCTTCACAATATGCGTGGCTATTTTTGGCTCCTTTTAATTCTGTGTAAATTTTAGATTCAGCCTGTTGATTTAATTTTTTTTTAAAAAAAGAAAGAAACATACTAGAATGTTGGTTGAGTATGCTTAGAATTTATTGATAAATCCTAGAAAAAATTACATCTTTGCTGCATGAATGTATGTATGTATGTATGTATGTATGTATGTATAATACATTGTTTTAAAACTCCATTCTCTGGTTTTTCTTCATTCAGTCTTGTCTTCTAATATCCTTGATAAATTTTTTACTAATTGCCCAATGTAGTGCAGTCAAATGTAGAGATAATTTGAGATTCTCAACGAAAGTTATCTATATCCAAGGAGGATGCACTTTTATTTCAGGAAGCAGTTAAGACAGTGGAGAACACTTTAATTCAAAGGCTTGTGTTGCTTAGGAGTTTGACTTTAGCCAGTGAATGCTGGCCTCCTTGAAGCTCACTCCTGCCCTCAGGGTAGACCCTTTGCTGGGGAGAGGAGCTCCCAACTGAAAGCCATGGGCTTCGGAACCGGCTCTTGCTCTTTGAGACAGGCAGAACTTCTCTGCAGCATCCGAGTCCCTGCTGCAGGGCCTCGAAAGGAAAACCCTGCCAGACATCAGGCTCCCCTCTTGCGGCTTCCCTGCATCAGGGATTCTGCTCCTCAAGTCTTTGCTACTTTGGTAGCTTCCAATACTTAAGAAATGATTTTTTTTTTTTGATTCTGGTTTTCATATTTTTCCAAGTGGGACACTTTGTAACAAGTTGGTCTACCATCAACGAGATAGAAATCCTAGCTTCATTCTTTAAAGAGGAACCTAATCAGAAACCTGCTAGATATAGTCTGGGAGGCACCGCAATCTCTGCTTGCTCAAGCCTCCGTCCTGGCGGACTTGAGAGTTTCCTGTGCTGATCGATGTGTTAAATGCTGGGCCAGTGCAGTTCTCGTGAAGCCTCTGGGGTGGGCTCTTCTTTTGGACATGTCCTGCTGGTTTGGTGTCTTAGGTAAGCCTTTGGATTGAAGGGGTGGATTTTACTGAGAGTCCTAGTAAGTTTTGGTAAAATGGGGATCCACAGGAAAGAGGAGCAGAGCAGAGTTCTTCTCTGGCCGATAAGGCCTTAGCGTGAAGGCTGTGAGCAGGACAGCACAAGCCTAGAACTGAGGTCACAAAGGCAAGGGGTTTCGCTTGGAATGTGTTGAGAGCTGAAGACAAACTCCGTTTACCATACTGTTCTTCTAAACTAGCTGCATCCAAACATGGTGTCAGCCCAGAAAGAAGGGGCTCCAGTCATGGCTCCAAAACACACCACTACTTACCCTGGAGAAGCTCATGAAGCTGAGTGCCAGTGTCCTTGTATGTGAAATGGTGACAGTTCCTCACTTTGCTGGGAGGGGAATTAAAAGGGACAATGTATGTAAAGCATAGGAGGTATCAGGTGCTTAAACATGTTCATTCCATTTCCCTTATCAAATTCAGTGGAACCAAAGGAAATGACTGCAGAGGTATTTTGTTAGCTGGTCAGATGTCTTAGCTGGTGTATCTCTATGGTAACACGTTCAATAAGGCAGTAAAGCAACTTTGGAAAGGGAGAAGCGATGTTGGTGCTTTGGGAGAACGAGCATTTATTGTAAAATAATTCTGTTTCTTTATGCTACAGGGCTTTCTAGGAAAGAGATAGGGTGAATGATTTCATTCTCTGTTGAAATATAACTGTCTGTGGGGTGGGATGTGGCAAATTTATAGTGCAATGCTAACGAAATTAAATCCAAGGTCTTCAAATGTCTTTTATCTCTTGAAAAGCTCTTCTGTTTGGAAAATCAATGTGAAAAAGAGTGCTATCTTAGGGGGCTGGATTTGAAAGTGAATCCTATTTCCTTGATAGTTGTATTTTGACTGAGATCAGCAAATTGGGGTTTATGATACCTCTTTAGAAAAATTAAAATATATGTTTAAAAAGTCTAATCCCACAATAAAACATGTGACTGGCGTACTTTTCAATTAATATGTTGTTGGATACATATTAAAATATAAATAAATGACATATTCACAGTAATAAGGAAAATAATTTGATTATTAGGTAAGTTAGGATTACCTATCTTTCAAACTCAAATTTTGAATTCTCTAAGTAAACAAATTTCATGTGCATGAAATTTCACTTTGTGGCATTTCTCTTGGTGGATTTATTTATTTTTTTAAATAAAAAATTTAGTTATTTACTTAGCTATTTGTAGATTAATGCTGATCTATATCATGCTTAATCTAAGGTACAGAAATTGAGAAGGAAAAATGAAGCACCACATTTATAAATAGTTCTTTCAGATGGGAGACTATATGTGTTTATATTTTGTTCATAGAAACTTTTACTCTTTTTTTATGAAAATTTTTAAACTAATTTTTGACAATTGATAAATGAAGGTACTTTTTCTGTCTAACCCCAAATGACAATTGTACATTTATAGAATTATAAAAATGTGTAACTGGATACAGGGGAAGCAGTCCACAGAAAGTCAGATCACTCCTAAAGCAATGCCTGGTGCGTGAGGAACTAGAATAAAAGGGAATAGACTCCATAAGTCTGATTCCCAGAGATCTGCCCCTGTAGAAATATTCCAGCCAATGGGCTAATGTCACATGTCAATGGTTACTTGGTCCTGAAAACACACTGCTGTGAGATTTCTAAATGTGTTTAAAGTGATATCTACTTGTGTGACTATTTAATATATTTTCAAAATGTTTCATATCTTCTTGAAATCGCATTTATATAACAACAAAGTATAGTAGAAATTTGGAATAAGACTTCAATCCAATTTTTTCATTCTTCCTCTCTCCAAGTCGGACAACACAGTTAACTTCCCTCAGCTTTTCCTCTGAAAATGAGAGACCTGGTCTAGAGCTCCAGATGGTCTCCAAGGCTCTTCCAGCTTTCAAGTTTCTATCATTAAAGACATGTTTAAGTCTGCCCTAGCAGAACTCAACCACTGTTTTCTGATTATTTCTTGATTTTACACAATCACTAATTAATAAAGAATTTCTCTTCTCCCCCCACCCTATAGACATACGTACTAAACATGTATTCATTTTGTCTGCTCAGATTTACTGAGAGATGCTGTGTTTGCTACCTACATGAATGAGGCTTGGTTGTAAAGTGATGAGAATGTCTATTTCACAACTCCCAATGCCCACACGGCTAAATGAGTGCTGGGCCTTAATGCACTCAGGCGGCTACATGTTTACTCTGCGGAAGCTATGATTAAAACCAGCCTGCAGCTCCTCGCCCGGAGCTGTCTTTCGGCTGAGGCAGAAAGTTGCCTAAGCAACCATCTCCTTGTCTAACAGTGTACATCTCAGTCTTTGACCCCAAATGATATATTTTGATTTTCTTGTTTGAGACTCTTTCATGACTCTCGCTTCAGAATGACAGCACTGTCCAGAAATCAAGGCCAATGTCACAGGAAGTTTTTCCAGTCTAAGGTTGTTCTTTGCAGATATTAAGTACTGCTTAAATCTTGCTAAAGAGAGTGTGCTGAAGGCTTCGAAAATAATCCGGAGGGAATTCAAAACAATTACAATGGCAAAATCTCAGCCTCGTTGAAGTAAACAGTATATTGTTTACAAATATAAATAGGATGCGTGTGATGTATATTTCTCTCACACACACATATAAGTGTGCACACACTCGCATACCCTTCCTACTACATGCCAGGTACAAACCTCATGATTCAGCCATGTTATGTCTCTTGATTCTTGCAATAATTATTTGAGTGATTATTGGAAGGGGATGATAACTTATCGAAATATGGAAATTCCATTGTGCTTGTATAAAAAGGAACTTTCCACACCTCCTAAGTTTGCTCATTCATTGTTCATGAAAGTCTCTAGATGAGAAGAGCTATGGATTGTTAACATATGGTGTATTTCAACCCTGAACAGCGCTTACAATAAATAACTCCTTTGTGTTGTGTATCTTAAATCTGGTAGATGCATTTAAATAGAAATTTCCTTCTTATCGTGGTCTCAATGCAAGTATCTGTTTACCATCATGCATCGAATTCCCTATGGTGGCTGTTTTCTCTCATTGAAGGGCTTTATTCTGTCTGTTATTGGAGTCATCATTTATTTAGCAGTTGTTTTTTTAACAGAGAGGCGTTCGTCATGTGTGAAATCTTACATAAGGCTAGATAGGTCTTATATCGGTAAAACTATAAAATGTTCCTGATCACTAAGTAACATCACCGTTATGACATGGATAAATGTGGACTGAAGTCCATCCTCCAGGTTACAACCACTTGTAGCAAACACCTTTGTAAGATGCAACCAGCCAGTGACACAGTGTTCGTCCTGTGGTCCCCACAGTAGAATCATGAGTGTTTAAAGAGGCTGTTTTCTAGGCAACAGGTAGATTGGGGCCTTTTTCATTTCTGACCTACTAATAAATGTTTGCTGCTAACAGAAAATTGGCATGACAGGTTAGCTTCACAATAACATAGCTCAAGTAATAATTACGTAAAAATATACACCCAGAGTTTGGCCCAGATTAAATACTGCTTCCCTTAGCACAGAATCTCTAAAAGTCCAGAGATGATCATACCGGGGTGGGAGTGGGGGAAACACAACAGGAAAACCTGTCCCCACTTCCATCAGCCTCGTTTGGTTTGCAGTCCGTCGCAGGACTCTGCAGAAGATGGTCCTTGTGAAACTGATCTCAATTACAATCAGCCAGAGCGTGTGCTCCCCGCACAGTGGCTCTGGGCGGACGAGAGGAGTCTCGTATTCCGCTGTAACAGCACCAGTATCTGTCTGCACTGTCCTGGCACTTTCCCTTTTTTAATTTTCACCTCGGCCTTTTCTTCTAAGCAGTCTTTGACCTCCGCGCATCCCCAAGGAGCTCCTTTCAGGAGCGCACCTCTTCTCGGCTGGTAATGGAAAGGCGGTGGGAATAGGGGCCGGCGGTCTCCCACCTCTGACAGCGGGTCTGCTCGGCTGGCAGCTGTCAGGGCGCTGACGCCTTGCTGCAGCAGGATAATTGGGTACTTGAGGAAGATTCATAAGGCAATATGCTGCGGAGTCCCGTGTCCTGCCCGGGGGCAACGAGGGGCCAGCGGGAGGAGGAATGAAAGGGAAGACTCCAACAGGGAAGAGAAATCTGGTCTTGATGAATTATAATCTATTTATAACACGACATGATGAAGACTTTCAGTGACAAGAACACCACAATTCATGCAACTCGGGGAATGCTTTTTAAAGGGTTCGGAATTGAACTCCAGGCAAGGTGAACCGAAGCGAGGTGAGTGAGTCGGCTCCACGCGGATCATCCTACCCGACAGGAAGGAGGGCGTCTCCATGGGACAGGCCTTTTCGTACCAGGACGTTGGTTGTTTTCATCAAAGCAAGCCACCTGACAGCTCATTATTAAGAGCCAACAAGAAGTGACTTTCTTAATATAGTGGGGGGCTGGCTCCTCTGCAAATTGAAGCTCTTTGTTCGCGTGTGACAGTTTGCTTGGGAGGCATCTGCTCAGGGGTGCCGCGTGGGATAACATTTTTAAAGCGTAATGTGATAACAATTAACCTATAATTCCTTTTTCTAATCGTCTCCCCTTTCAATTTTATTAGATAAATTTATCATGAAAGGTGATGAAGACAAAATCTTTCATGTGATTTCCCTGTGATGTAGCCACTCGTGACTGGCGTAATCTGTCATGGACTTATTAGCATTTGTTTCCCCAGATATTTACGAGTTCGCTTGTGGAATGTGTAGGTCAGTGGTGAGTGATTGGGAAAGGCCAGGATTCTTCATCAAACAGAACAGTTTAGTGCTCAGAACAGTAATGTGGTTGAGGTACTCAGTCAGCGTTAGTTGTGTTACCAAAAATGAGAGAATTCTGGCAATAATCTATAACAGAGGTATGAAACAGGATTTTTCCTTCTGTAGTGATATCTGGGGAATTCTGGAATCTTGGATCCACGGGTAGTCAAAAAATACTTAGATTATAAGATATTTACATTTGATAACGTGGAAAATGATTTTGAAAGGCAGAACTGAGCATCTGTCAATAACAGCCCATAACAGAAAAGTCTGGTACCCACTTCAAGGATGTCATCGGCAGGGTCGTGAGGCCACATACCACGTCTCTGCCACTCCAGGACTCTGACACCTTCACTCCCGACAATCACAGCGAATTCCACCCAGGAAGCAAATATGAGCATTGTAGGCATTTCAATAAGGGAAGGTGTTATTTTTGTCCTCCTTGGACAATGAACAGAAACTTCTGGGACTTGTCGAATTGACTGTTTCTAGTTGGTTAGTTAAATATTGTCAGAGATAAATTTCCTCTTAAAGAAATTGAACATAACAGTGTGAGGAGCAGTGGAAGTGGGGTACAGGCTGACATCTGCCAGAAGAGGGGGCGGGGGAGGGGAGCGATGAACACAGAACTTGTACGCATGTACTCATAACCAATGGACATGGACAACAAAACGGGGATGGGACAGGGAGGGAGGGGGAGGGGGGTGTCAATGGGGGAAAAAAGGAGAATCATCTGTAATATAAGTAAATAAATAAAAAAAAATAAATAAATTATTCTACCCTCTAAAAAAAAAAAAAAAAAAAAAAAAAAGAAATCTGCTTTACATTTCTGGGCGTCTTCACCGTAAAACCTCAAAAACTCAGAACACCTGAGTTATTCTTAGGCCAATAAGCACATCTCTTCAAATTATTCTTTATTTTGGATGATAATTTAGATGTTACAATGATTTTGCTTCCTGATAGCTAGAGAATGCAGGGCAGGTATAATACTTGGATTAGAACTTTAAAGAGGTAAATGATATCAGATTGGTATTTAACGTTCTTGCCTGTAGAAATAATAGAATATAACATTTCTTTCAACTTGTTATGTCTCTAAAAGAAAAAAAGAAAAAAAAAAAACTAGAGGTGTTCTTTCATTCACTTACTCATCCAGGATTTACTTAGAATCTTCTATGTGCCAGTATTTTGCTAGCTGCCTAGTCTACAAAGATGAATAAGACAGGATCCTTGCCCAGGGAGGCCAGTAAGCACCCAGACTGTAAAAAGGGCCAGGTGAGAAGTCTGCGGAGGGCACAGCAGGGGCATTAAGAGTGGTACTGGTGTGTGTGTGTGTGTGTGTGTGTGTGTGTGTGTGTGAAATCTTGCACTTCTTACAACAACTCTCCTCTACATTATATAAGTAATCCAAAAGTGGTTAGAAAAATAGAGAACATTTCTTCTTCCGCTCCATTCATCTCTTCCTCATTTTCCAGATCTTCTGAGAATTATCAAATTAGCACCTCCCTGCTGAGAGAAGGTAGGTGGTGTTTTGCTCATGACATGCCCACACACAGCGCTGATTTCAGAGAAGGATGACTAGCAGGCTGACCCATGGAGAGGCAGGCCAGTCTGACGGTCAGTCAGTTTGTGTGTCCACTGAGGAACCCAGTTCATTCTGAGCTCTCTACCCTCACCTCTTCCCTCCACGCTATGCTCCCTGGTTCCCACTTGTATCTGCCCTTCCACCCTCCAGATTCATGTCCTGCTCCCCCCTTCACTCTGCACTTGGTGTCTCACTATCTCCTGACCTGCTCGGTGGCTGGCACCCAGTTCAACAAGTTAACTTGTGCTAAATTCTGCATGTCTAATAATGGCTTAGCCAGTCTGTCTCAATATTCTTCACAAGATAGCGGACTTAGAAAATGACCGCATTCATTTAGGCACCTGGGATAAACACACAGTGCTGACCTGAAGCAATCGTCCTGGCCTCCTGCCACCCAGACCTCACTGGTCACCAGGAGCCTGATGGGCCCACTGAGTCAAGCACACCTATTGCCATTTGCACGGTGCCTGAGCCCAGCATACACACCACAGACCAGGAGTGCTGGCCTCGATCCCTTCCTATATCCTCGCATTTGATTAGGAACCTTTAATACCCTAACATAATGTCCAGCTCTGTAGTTCAGAGTTCTGGAGTCTGACTAATCTGTGCTGGAAATCTGGCTCTGTTCTATTAGCTGAGTGACGGGACAGTTTATTTAACTTTGTGTATCTCGGTCCCAAGGTCATGGGGTTGTAAGGTGGGTTGGAGTCTATGAGTTAATGTACATAACACAGTAAGCGGGGAATTTCCACGTGGTGTGTGTTCCATCCAGCAATCCTGACAGTGTTTGCGGGTATTTTAGGTAGTAGCAAGCCACTGGGGCCTTGATTAAGACAGAAAAATGTTGAACAGATCTCTTATCTCAGCAAATAGCGTATGCGCTTCCACACGTCTATGCATAAATAAATAAGTAAATTATATGGAGTTCCCTTTACTTGGAGATCACAGCTCTTCCTTCTCCTTTGTTTTCCTGCTATCTCCTCAGCTCGGATGGGACATTTGCTGGAGGAGGTCCCTACACATATCCTATATTCTGGTGCAGAGGGTCAGGCAGTAAATAGGTAAACACATAAACCAGATTATTGAGAATCGTGATAGGTTGGGGATAACCGAGGATGTTCTATGGAATTCCGAGGAGGTCACTTGGGGGCTGAGATGTGAAGGAGGGGGAGCCAGGCAGGGGCTTGCAGCGGAGGGATGTGTCTGCAAAGGCTCCATGTGGAGATCCGTTCAGCATGTGCAGAGGACAGACAGGAGGTGGGTGTGGCTGCAAGGGGTGAGCTCAGGGAAGAGCATTAGAGCAGGTTGGAGCCTGAGACCGATTCTTAGCAAGGCTTTCTTGGTCCTCCTGCCTCCTAGACATTGGAAACCACATGCATTGATCCTGATGACTAGCAGCTCCCCAGTAGAATCTTGTTGGCCCAGAGTTGGAGGTTAGCTAACTTCCTGCTCCATCCTTCAGCCATAAACTCCTTGTTCTTGGTAACTTGGTGGTTAGCCTTCACCACCAAGCGCAATGCCTGGCACAAAGCAAGGGCTGGATAAATATTACCAGCATATTCGCTAGAATCAGTGAATACTGGATACACGTGGGAAAATGAAGTTGTGTAATAAGACACTGCATTTCTTCATTCAGAAAGGATGCCTTTGCTCTGAGAAAGTCCCACTGGCCCTCCTGGTCCACCCACTTGTTCTGTGTTTCTTTAGAGAATTCTTGAATGCCTTAGCATTGAATAAAATGACTCTCCCCCCACCTCTCTTGCTAATCATAATCCTACAAGCAGTGAAATAAACAGTTGGGGGTGAAAGAAATTCTGATGATGTTAAAAATGCAAATAGTTTTCACACCAGATTAATTAATTTAACTAACAGTCCTGATCTTTAAACATTAAATGTTTGAGTGTGAAATGTTTTATTCACGGGGGAGATGGTCCACGTGAGGCTGGTATGAAGCGTATTCCTCTATCAAGAGTGATTTGAAGGTAAACAGGATGGAGATTGTTAGCTAGTTATTAACTAGCAAGTTGCAAGTTCTTTAAAACATTTCAGGATGTGACTGACATGAATCAAGATTAGCAGGCCTGGGATAGTCTGGGGCTGTTTGAGGTTAGGGAAGCCAAGTCATACAAAATCTAAACGGATGTTTGTGTTATCCGAGTGTTTGACTAATATTTGAATTAATGTTTTATATGTAATCAAAGCAAGATTGAAATTCATTATTACTGTTGATATGCAATACTAATTACAGGAAATAACCAGCCCTTCCAAGTTCAGTGCCAAATGTTGTCCGTGAAGCAAAATATTCTCTGGAGGAAGGAATTGTAGGTCTTAGATCAGGAAGAGAATTTAGTTCACTGTTTTTTTGGCAATATTAAACCCAGACTCTCTCTGTCTCTCTGTTTTTCTCTTGAATATATGTATTTTCTTTTTTTTTTTTTGTAATTAACTTTATTGTGGGTGAAATTGGTTAATAGCATCATATAGGTTTCCAGTGTACATTTCTATAATACAGGATCTGTACATCGCACTGTGTGCCAGACTCTCTTTTGATAACAAACAAACAACAACAAAAAACCATCTCTGCCTTTGTTTCCCTTACCCTTCAACTTCTTTAGTTTGTATTATTACAACAAGACATTTTTCAAAGAGGAGATTAGATAATAATGATAAATGTAATTTTTCAAACTATGTTTCTGCTCCCTTTGATCCTGCTTGGGAATCATTGTTCTCGTTAGAGATTTAAAAACCAAACCGAACAAAAAAAACTACTAAAAAATAACTGAGGCTTTGTGTGATTAGGTTTTGAGATTAAGCTTGGGCACAGAGCATTTTTTAAGGTAAAGCAGGTGCACGGTTGGGATTCTTTCCCCATGTGTCATATGTAAATGCTAGAGAAGTCTAGAAATCCAAACTCAGCTTTTTCATATATCCCGAGATATTCCTCCTGGCCCTGTGATGTTCTAAACCACTGTGTTCAGTGGGTCTCCCCATGGGAGTTAGCATTACAGGTCCGCATTTCCCTCCGCAGGCCCTGGGCACGTGTGCTCCTGGGATAACAGCAAACATCTGGGCTTGAGTGACCATTCTGCTGAAGATGATGATCTCTGGAAAACACATCGTGTGCATTAGAAATATGTACCCCATTCTGTCATAAGAAGGACTTGACTCTATGATGTCACAGAGTCAAGAACACCTGGCATATTTTAAAACAATATTATCAGGAAGGATGAGCACATGTGATCTGCTGGTGGGAAATTGAAATCACAGATTAAATTACATCCCTGGCTAATAAATTCACTAGGAGAACAGACCAGAGCCAGTGCCCGCAGAACACAGCCCTAAGACATTAAATAAAGGTTATCTGATTGAAAAAGAAGATAAATCAGGGTGGAAGTGAACGTCTTGGTAATGTGTCTGGTTATAATTGTTTCTGGCTGGTAGGAAAGGATCCTGGAATCTTACATGTTCAGCTAAACAAAATAAGCTTACTCCTTCCTGTAAACTTCACTGAAACTTGTTTCCGGGGCCTCTGCGTGGGAAGGTAGAGGTAGAATAATAGTAACATTTATTATTATAATAAACATTAAACCATTATCTGAGGGGTCTCAGACGCTGATCTTAATATCCTCACTAAAGAGAAAGATAAAAGTAACTAGATATTTATAAGTGCTATACGTATTTGTAAGTGCTGATGTAAGCATTAGACAAAAGATAATTATATAGAAAATATAAACTATTTTAAAAAACTGAATTACATGTATTAAGGTAGAAGGCTTCATTTTACTTTGGTTATGATCACTTGGTACAATCATATACTTTTAGATAATCACATTGAGATGTTCTGGAAATGCTCACCAAAACCCAGTTGATCTCAATTCCATGTTTGCTTTCAATAAAATAAGAGCTTGCAATACACAAAAGGAAAACTTATTTATAGGATGAATGGAGAAAATACTTATAGAAATAAATGGAAGAAATCCATAGAGAAGTTTGTGTGTTTTTAAATTGTAACTAGATGTCAGGAATCTGACTAAGGAATGGGTAATGTGAAGGGACCCACAGGTAACACCCAGTTGTATAAACTTTGAAAGGTGAGGAGCTATGGAGCATTTGGGGGGTTGTTGTGCATTTCAGCATGATCAGATAAGACATGACATATGTTTGACCTGATTTACAAAAGAGAGGCAATAAATAAATACATTTGGTGATAAAAGATGTTCTACAGAGTTAGGGATAAAGCATGCTAACAAAAATGATGGTCTGTGAACATTGTTGCTGAGAGATACCGAGATTTAAAAAGATAATTGGGAAGCTAGAGAATTGAGGAGCCCTGTACAAGTGACATGGAAACACCTACCATTCTGTGGCCAGGTGCTTAATCTTGAATATCACGAGTTCAGTTGGATGCACGTTTTCGTGGTGTTGATTGTGTTGAGAGCTCTTGACTTTGTTTCATCAGATTGTGTTCCATTGGCCACATTAATGATGGACCAGGGGAGTTGCTGGCCTCGGATAGGGGTTGGAAACATTTTATTGTGTGTGTGTGTGGTTTCCCAGAAAATCTACATCTACGTACAGACCTCTCTCTCTCTCTCTCTCTCTCTTTTTTTTTTTAAATTATTTTTATTAATTTGTTTTTGTTACAGATGTTTCTCCTTTTTCCCCCATTGACACCCTCTTCCCCATCCCCCCCGCCCCATCCCAGCTTTGTTGTCTATGTCCATTGGTTCTGCACACATGCATATAAGTTCTGTGGTTTATCTCTCCCCCCCACAACACCCCCTCTTCTGAGATTTGTCAGTCCATACCCCACCTCTATGTCTCTGGGTCAGTTTTGTTCATCAGTTTGTTTAGTTCATTATATTCCACAAATAAGTGAGATCATGTGATATTTGTCTTTCTCTGCTTCAGACCTCTCTCTTTCCCATCTTGAATTCTATTTGATTGCTGTTCCCCAGGGAGCCTGTTCTTTTGGGCCATGCAACCAAAAATTGAGGATTGGGAACTCAGAAAGGGCCGTAAGGGAACTTGTTCCTTTGAGTTTTGCATTTCTACTCATAGTGTGTTACAATACCTTGTCTGTTGGTTCACTTGTACTTTGATCTTAGATGTTTAATCTTAGGCTTGGTTTCAATAGACTATATTTCAACTCTTTCAAGTGTCTGCAAAGCTAAAACAGTACCCTACTGTTAAAGATGTTAATTAATGATGAAACACATTTCCACACACAAGTGCACTTTTATCAAGCAAAACCTCAGAGCCCAGAAGACCATGGTTTACATATTGCCTGGTTATTCTAACCCTCTTTTATTTGTTTTATTTGGGAGATGTGAGTAGGTAAGAGATTTGAGCTGCAAAGGCCAAATCACAATCTTGTTTTTCTTAGCTAGAGACCGCAAAACATATCCAAACAAATGTTTTAATTGGTCCAGTTTAGAGATACTGTGGAAGAATAAAAGGTAGTTCTTTTATAGTAGCTAAGAGTATTTGAAAGGAAAATGTTTTCACACTGAGGACAGGAATGTAAGCACACTGAAGGTCAACGTCATCAGTAAAAAGCGTGTAGGCAGCGCTGGTCTAAAAAGATGTAAATCCCCTCTAACATTCAGTAGCTGAAAGCATACCCATGTATACATGGATTTTCTATTCAACTCTTCAGGAACTGCTTAGTTTTAATCATTTTTAAGAAGACTCATGAGATAACAGAGGCTCCTAGCTACAAGAGGCACACAGAAACTCTGAACATTTAATTTTCCGAAAAAAAATCCCTACTGCTAATTATTGTCCAAACTCCTCTCATTTTATTAGGCACAACTCCATTAAATTATGTTCTTCACTCATCATATCTTTAAAAAGAATTATATTTAAATACTCATGTCAAATAGAAACTGAAGCAAAATAGATTGGACTGTTCTAGCCATAGCAGGAGAGAAATTTAAATTCCATATTTAATTTGTAGGCAATAAATTATATTTCCAATGCAAATCAAAACAACAGGCTATGGCAAGTTATGGGGATGTGGGGTGGGGGAGGTTGGAAGAATAAATTGTTTTCTTTGTGATGATGTCCTTGGAAAAAAGATTGCCAGATCCCTTCAAGCTCGACAGTAATAAGGATAAAGAAAACATAAGGTCCATAATTTCAAATGGTAACCAACACAGAAAAAAGGAAGACTCATGCTTTAGGAATGATGAAATAGAAATGTCCACTGTGTGGTCATCCATGTTACCATAGGTCAGTGCAATTGTTTGGGGATATGAAGCCAAAGGTACTTGGTTGACGGTGTCCTGTGCCTTTTTGAGGACCAGCAGATAGAGCTCAGATCACCTACCAGAATCACAGTACCAGTCTTGTTGAGAGAGCACATCACTTAAACAAAATTGTCATCTCCAACGAGACACCCAGCATAAAACACCATTTTGTCACCAGTAAGTATGGCTGCTGGCACCGAGGAAGTGAGTTGGGGACTGTGAGCAGTATTTTAGGAGAGGAAGATTGGGACACTGTGTATAAATGATGTTAGAATTCTCCCCACTAGACCAGTAAGGCTTAGGTGAGCCTTGTAAGACAGAAGAAGAAAACTGGAGAAGGAACCCGATTTCACTACTGCCCAATGAAGTATATTGTAATGTTCTGAATGTCCTTCTCATTTTTCTTCTCCTATATGAAAACCATTCCCTCTGAAGGTTACAAACATTATATGTGCTGAGTAGAGAATATACATGAACGCATGTTGAACTAATGTAGCAATCTCCATGAATGCATGTCTAACTAATGTAGCAATCTCCACAGTTAATTGTATCCTTCATAGTGTCCGATTTATACATCTCCAAGAATTACTATCAACTCCTTGCTTTGGCATTATAAAAAGCATAATCTGCTAGAAATATCTTGATACCTCTATCCTTCTTTAGGCTAGCATATTATTTTGAGACTATTGAAGTGAAATCTTTTTAAAGATATAAAACTTGAAACTTCTGCTGTGTTTCTGAAAGATTAAAGAAAAATTCCATTAAGAAACAGTAAGAGCATTCCACTGTGTCTTCTCATGTGTTACCAGCATTTTGCATTCCAAATAGAAAATATGCCAAGGTGCATTGTGTATTAATCAATCAAAAAGCAAAAGTAACAGCAAAATTCACCATAACAACTGAGAATATTCCTCAAGGGAGCTTTCATTGAATTGCCTGGGTTTTGACATTGAGTAACCCAGCTGTCCAGCTATTGATTTGGGCATAATTATCTGCTGCTTAGTAATTATTTACATATGCATTGGAATTGTGTCACTGTGCTTTTCAGTGGGATTAGGAGAAATGGTGAAAATTTATTACTGTTTGAGAGCAACACGATGGTTCCCAAAGAGAAGACTCCATTGTTAGGCCTCACAGTGGGCTGAATTTTCACTGGCCAGAGTTCCACCCATAGAAACAGGGAAGATGGCTTATGGATGTTTGTTTCTATATTTTAATTTTTACATTCCTCAGTTGTGTATCATATTTATTTAACACACCAGCCATTTACTAGGTTTGAATGCATTAAGATGTGTGTGTGTGTGTGTGTGTGTGTGTGTACATGGACACATATGCACTTCCTCGACAAATTCTGCATTATAAGAAATTTTTATTATTTGGTAAGGTTTGTGGCTTGGACCAAGGATGCTTACCTTTTGATACATTTTTATGAAAGAAAAGGAAAAACCAATATTATAATTCATTGTCCCTAAACATACATGCTAAAATAAGGGTTTCCCATGTAAGTAACTCACTGGGACAATGCTAAAATATATGGCCTTCCTTCGACTCTCCATAGCCCTGTGGATAACTCTATGCATGGGACTGGTATTTAGAGGTCTACACTATTCATCACTGATGTGAAGATACGTGACCAGTTAGCTTTTAATTTTGTCCAGATTAACTTCTGCTATAACATGGACTAACATTTGATTATGTGAAAACTCTGGTTTAAGCCAACTTTGGCCAGCGAGTCGTGGCTAACGTGCCACTTGAGGAACAGAAGTTTGATGTTAAAGAGGTATCATTCAATTGCCTATTACACCCATGATGGTCATGTCTCAGTGTGTTTGCATTGGTCAGGATATTGCAAATTTCTTCTGACCTGCTCTCAAATGACTGAAAAAAAAAAAAATGTAGCAAGATGTCTCTTCAGCTCATTTTGATGTTCAGTATAGAATCCAACTTTTCATAAGAGTTGATGGGAGACTTCATTTTTATGACTTAAATAAGGACAATGTTCTGTCAATGGGCCATTTTGTTTAGAACCATGTTTACGAATTGTGTAATAGTAGCACATTGCTGAAGGGGAACATGAGCAAAATATTAAAATGTGTAATGGGATTAAAAAAAGTGAGCTGCTCTTCCGAGGCTCCGAAAAGCCTTCCCACAGTTGCTCTTGAATAACAGGAAAAGAGAGGAAGATTGCCTTCAGACCAGCCTAATCCAAATATGAAACTCCCTCAACTTCCTTCTGGCCTTGCCTGTCTCTTTGTTCTTGTTTAATGTAACTTCTTCCATTATCTAGTTAATATAGACATTTATTCAGCTTCTACTGTCTGTCTTTGAACTTGCTTGCCTCGGTGTTGTCTGTCCGTAATTGAAAGCTCCCGGATGGCTGGGGCAAGTTGTCTTCTATTGTGTTTCTGGGATGCTTGTTACCATGCCATGTCCAGCAGATCCTGAATGAAGGCTTTCTAAGTGCTTTTGTTTACATTGCTCCTTACCTCTGGTAGAAAAATATTTTTTGTATTGCCTCACCAGCTGATGCACTGTCATACCAGTGGTGAGGCCAGTGATGGAGGGGACTGATGTGGTATGGGGTGGCGTCAAGGCTGGAGAGCAATTTAGGGTGCTGAATTAGGGCTTGCTCTCGGGAATCACAGACCCAGGGGAAGATTCACGTTGCAGCTTACTCTCTTTGTGACTTTGGGCTTTCCAAGCCCAGATTTTCTCATCTGTAAAATGGGCATGTACTATGTTCTGGGCTGAATTATGTCCCCCACAAAATTCATATATTGAAGTCCGAACCCCAGTACATGAACACGACTGTATTTGGAGACGGGGTCTTTATACAGGTACTTCATTTAAAACAAGCATTAGGATGGGTCCTAATAGTGACCTTAAAACAAATGTAAGAAATTTAGACACAGGGAGGTCATTGTGCAGACACAGGGAGAAGACGGCCCTCTACACCCCAAGGAGAGGGGCCTGGAGCAGATTCTCTCCTCCCAGCCCTCAGAAGGAGCCCACCCTTGATCTTAGCCTTCAGGCCTCCGGAAATGCCAGGTAATTAATGACGGACCACACCAATGCAAACAAGTTCAAAAGATAAATAATGAAACAGTTTCTGTTGTTTAAGACATCCAGTCTGTAATGCTTTGTGATGGCAGCCCTCTTTCATGGTGGTGTTGTAATTAGATGAGATCCTATTTCTCAAGTGCTTATTACAGTAAATGATGTGTAATAGGCACTCAACAAGTGGTAGTTTAATAAAATGTCAGAAGTGAGGGAAGAGAACAAAAGTGGAAACGTTTTTAGAAATACATTTGCATCCTTAAGGCCTGTGTGGGCATGGCGGTGTATCAGGAGGAAAAGACAGAGAAGCATTGTGCTTTTGTTCAAGTGGGGCCCCGTGCAAACACGCGAGCATTTACACATCGACTGGATTCAATTGTGTTTTCCTTTGCAGTTGTCCCTTTGGGATGATAAATGACCCCAAATATTAACAAATGAGCCTCACAGGAGGATTTATGATCTCGAACCCTCGGTTCAGATGGTGTCGGCATGTTGAAGGCTCGGTAAAAATATGTAAGCAGGGTGTCCCAATCTATCTGGTTTCATTGGATTGGTTTCACGCTTCATTGCTTTCTGGCAAAGAAGTATCGTGAGCCCAAATCATTTTAAAAATCACCAGTGTTAAAATGATGCCTCCTGCTAGTCGCTCACACTCCTGTGTGAATAACCAGCAGTGGCTGTATTTATGCGGCTCCCGAGCACATTCTTAAACATCAGTTGTATGTGCCGAACAACCCCTTCCCCCTGTAAACTTTAAAAGAAAGTTATTTGATTTGCAAGCTATTTTTCAAGATGAGTAAGTATACGATCCTTTTTTCTTGTTTTGTAACCTCCAAAGAGTAATTCCTTCTCATGTGAAATTTAGTAAAATTATATTGAGGGTAATTGCTTCTAAAATGCCCGAGTTTCTCAGGAGAATGTCAGGGTCGGCACATTTTGTAGGCCATTGGAGTTCTGCAGCTCGACTGCCCTGCCACATTGCTGCGGCGAGTTTTATCCACGGCGACAGTCCTCCCAAGTCAGAGAGCAGTCCTCGGGGAGGTCATTTCCGTGGGAGGTTGTGTTTCACAGAACATTCTCACCCTCCGCACCCGTGGGCAATCTCCACCATAATCAGCTCGATTCTGCAGAAGGCTGGTCAAGTTCCATTGTTTCCTTCTGGTGGCTGGGTTTGGGTTTGAGGGCATTTTGTCCAGAAGGCTCTCCTGGCCCAGGAACAGAACACTGGTCACCGCCCAGGAAGGGTCATCGACGAGACCACGACTCGAGCTTCGAGTCCATGAGTCACAAAGGAAATGTGTCAGTGATAATAGCATGTAAACTGTTCACACCCAGCAAGGTGGGAAAAGTGGGAAACCTATTTGCCCAGCTAGAAATTCACACGCGTTCCCAGGGCTGTTGTCAGTTTCAAGAAGGGGTAATAAATGTTCTGATTACTCTGGCTCCGGCTACGTCCTTGCCCTGGACCACTTCCAAGGCCTTGTATCTGGCCTCAGTATCTGGACTACCTCCTGTTTCTCCTCGATCTTTCTAAAGCACAGATTGCATGCTGCCTCCTCTGCGCTGAAAATCCTGGGGTCGCCCTAATGACCTTCGGGATACCGCCTACATTCCTCAAGCAGGTCTACAGAGTACTTCAAGATCTGGCTTCTGCCCACCTCAAGGTCATTTCCTGCAGCTTCCTGTCTGTGCCTAACCTCCAGACAGACGGACTTCCTGCAGTTCCAGGCTTTCTCTTGCCTCTGGACTCGTGCACATGGTGGTCTCGGTGTGTACAGTGCTCTGGCATCCGTATCTAGACACCTACTACTCACCCTGGGCTCAACCTAAGCTTTGCTGGCTCTGCGCCTGGGTTAATGTTCCTTCCTTGTGCTCCCCCACCCCGACCCAAGCCACCCACCTGTGTGCTTACTGGATTAAAAGTACTTATTACTCATCTTTCCCACTGGATACTAAGTGTCCGAGGACAGGAACAGTGTCTGCGCCTGTTATCCATGTATGCAGTGTAGTATCCAGTCAGTGTCTAAAGCACGAAAGGACACGAAGGAAGGAAGGAAAGGAGGACGGGAGAGAGAGGGGGAGGGAAGGAGGAAGAGAAGGCAGGCAGGCAGGCAGCAAAGGAAAGTACTGAAAGTGGGAAGGGGAGATGGGGAGAAGGGACCTGGTATTAACAGAGAGCTTACTATTTATCCTACCAGTTTCTTTCATTAAATCTTCATGACAACTCTTTGAAGCAGGAATTATTACCTGTAATTACTGATGAGAGCAGTGGGCCTCAGCCACTGTCAGAGGTCTCAGCTAGCAAGTCGTGGGGCTGCAGTCTGCATGCAGGTCTCCCTGATCCCAGAGCTGTGCTGCTCCTCGGGCCCCGAGCTCCGTTCCCGGTCCCCACCCGCCTCATGGAACAGAGAGAGAAAGATGTCATCGAATCACCTTCATGCTGGCCGCAGTCGCGATCCAGCCGAGCAGGTGTAATTCTCAGCAGCTGCTCATTACCCAGACTTCCTGTGCTGGAGGCTGAACTAGAAATAAGCTCAAAACAGACCCAATGGCCTATTTTTGTTAATCACTGTAAACCAGTGGCTGGAGCCAAGCAGGTTCATTGAGCTGGGGTGGTAGGAAATACTGCAGAAAGGAAGGGAAAGGCTAGGAATGCCAAATCAAATATCTTGGAAAACTAGCTGTTTATGTTCTTCAAAAGGGGCATTACCGAATTCATAATCAGATTGAGAGGAATTTCCGCCAAAGTATTAAATTTGTGGTATCCAGAAAGCAGGAAATATGTTTGTGCTTTGAGTCCCTTGCATCACGGAGTGCTGTGTGCATTAGTACACTTAATTAGCTACTCTGATGACATCAGTTACAGTGTCATATGTCATGAATGGCTAATTGCTTGCAAATCGAAAACCCTATTTAAATAAACATCAGGAGCTCACTCTGAGGTCTGCACCAAGCATCTTTTAAGCTGACAAGACATATCTTTGATAATCTTGGGGCAAAGAAATGAACATTTTTCATGCAGAAATCCAGGAGACATTACTGAGGCAACCAGAACATTTTTAAAGAAAACTTATCTAATCAGTTAGAGAATGCAAACTGGAAGAATTTTTTAAATACCAGTTATTAAAGTGTACAATAACATTGCATGGCAATTATAGCTAGCTAGAGCATAATACTATCTTCTACATCTTATATCTTCTAAAATGACTTTGATTCTGAATAGCAGGTTTCCGCCAAGCCACTTAATTATATTTTGAAAGTAACTCTGGTGTTATCTTCGTAAAGTTAACCTTCTACTTCTGCTGCAACACCCACACATGCCGGCATCGTGGATACAGGAAAACAGCTGCTTCATTCTATTCAGGCAGTGTCCTAACTTGTAAACAAGGGATGTTAATTGATTGACTTACAATTTTTCTGATTTTATAAATGAGAGACTAAGCCCAGAAATGGAAAGCAATTCACCTGAGCTCCCCTAGCTGAGTTATTTCTACTCTCTCCGTCTCGTAGGAATAGGGTTGAGCATTTTGTTGGTTTCTATAGATGATAGCTCATTTTTATAAATTCTTATTCAGACCATCAGGAATGGTAGGCATCTTTCTCCAAGTTAAGCCGTAAATTGATAGCAAGAATGAAAGCAAAGTTCAGACCTCCTGATTCATTATCCAGACCTGGTAACATCCAGGATGTTGCCTTTTCTTATGAAACACATGTTTGCGTTTGATAGTCTTTTCATTTTTTTCACAGACCTGTTCATTCTGCAGACTCAGTGTTTGCTATCCTTGGTCTTTTGGAGAAGTTGCAAGCATTTTTTTAAAAATTACTTTCCAATTGCAGTTGACATTGAGAAAAGAAATAGAGGAAGATATAAAAAAGTGGAAGCACATACCTTGTTCATGGATTGGAAGAATTAACGTCATTAAAATGTCCATATTACCCAAAGCAATCTATAGATTCAATGCAATCCCCATCAAAATACCAGTGACATATTTCACAGAACTAGAACAAATATTTCAAAAGTTCATATGGAACCAAAAAAGACCCCGAATAGCCACAGCAATCTTGAAAAAGAAGGACAAAGTAGGTGGGATCACAATACCGGATATCAGCTTATACTACAAAGCCACTGTAATCAAAACAGCCTGGTACTGGCACAAGAATAGGCATATAGACCAGTGGAACAGAACAGAGAATCCGGAAATTGACCCAAGACATTATGCTCAATTAATATTTGACAAAGGTGGCAAGAGCATACAGTGGAGTAAAGACAGCCTCTTTAATAAATGGTGTTGGGAAAATTGGACAGCTACATGCAAAAAAATGAAACTAGACCATCAGCTTACACCATACATAAGAATAAACTCAAAATGGATAAAAGACTTAAATGTGACTCGTGAATCCATAAAAATCCTAGAAGAAAATGTAGGCAACAAAATTTCGGACATCATACGCAGTAGAATCTTCACTGATACATCACCTAAGGCAACAGAAACAAAGGGAAAAATGAACACATGGGACTACATCAAACTGGAAAAATTTTTTTTGTATTGCGGGTCACTGTAGACATTTCAAGTTTACTTATTAAAGCTGATGATTGTTTACCAAATCATCATTATTAATTAATATATCTCTTTCTTGTTTTACGTGTTCATAGAGAAAACGTGGACATACACACATGAAACTGTAAATACTGCGTATCTTCTTGGCATGAGATTATGGGGAAAGGGACGAGCTTTACTTTTTTTTCCTACACTGATATATTTTAGCACTTATTAAATGATAAACTTTGATTTCTCTCATATTCAGCAAACACATTAAAGATTCTCCTATTTCAAAAAGAGAGTAAAGGAAAGAAAGAAGGAAGGGATGATAGAAAGAAAAAAAAAGTCAAATGCTGATGTTTTCAAGTAAAAAGGAGAAATGACCTCTTCCTATTAAACTTACCTGAACCTTGGTGCCACCTGTCACTGAGATGCATCTTCCTATTCTTGAACCCATGGACTTCTGACACATTCTTACCAATTCCAATTTCCCCACTTCAGTATGCTCTCCATACATCTCTCCATTGTATTTAAAAATATAAACCACATTACACCACTCATTGACGTAAAACCCTCGTGATTTCCATCGCACTTAGACTAAAATCCAAATTTCTCATCTTGACCTATAAGATCCTTCATGATACAGCCCTGTTAAATATCTTTAGCTCACCCATCTTTCTGTATTGTTAGCCTAGTAGGTATTTGGCACAAAGTAAATGCTCTACAAAAATTGGTGAATTATAGGATGAATAAATTAATGAGCATTCCTTCCAGAAAACCTGACATGTATGTTTCATTGGATTTCATTCCAAAACCTACAACAGGTCTTTCCCATTGGTGCTTGGACACTCCTGGGAATATGTTCATTTCCCAGGTTTTATGTCCTGCTAGTTGGACAGCCTGATCTCTTATGGATCCCCAAAGTCCTGCTAAGTTCTTCTCTGACATTGAGGTGAAAGGGCCGGGTTTACATAAGACAGAACAGTGATGAATGGATTCTGGCAAGGATTCAGATTATCTGCCTTTGTAACTGGCTCAGTGGTTTCCCCATGTGATTTTTGCTCAGAAATTACTCTGATGGAACATCCATTCTCCTTCACCTCTCACCATTCTGGTTCACACCTCAAGAAAATAATTTTCCCACAATGAGTAAAAAATGGGCAAAAGGCTTTTGATGTGCCTCCAACGAGATATTTACATTGTTTCTGTTTCATTAACTGTTAGAAAATATGAAATAATAACTGTCATTTTCTAAATAGTATCTGGAGTTAAAGGAAAAAATGTTTCTGTTTCAAGATTCCATTTGTGGTATTGGCTTTGATTCCATAACAAAATTTCTCTCAAGAAGTAGATTGCTTACTGCATGAGGTGAATTAATTTTTGCAGTGGTGGAAATCAACTCTTACAGGGCACCAGGGTGTCATTGAGTACATTGGAAGAGGTAGTTTTCTGAAGAGTGGTTTATTTATTGTCTACTAAGCCGAGCATTGACGGGAAGACGCGGTGGCTGATGCACACCCCCACCGTGGAGAAATACCTAAACCTGGCATTGCACACACAGGCGGGGAATGTCCCCGAAGGCTGCTTTATGGTAAAAGAAATTCTTTCCATGTTTTTCTAGGCTGCTGAGCTAAATGAAAGAAAGTTAGGGGAAGGAACAGGAAGGCCGCCAAAGTGTGTCCTTCGCAGACATTTCTGAATGGTCGTCTGTCTTTACCACCTCATGGATTTTTATTTCAAGGTTAAGCAATTCCCACAGTGTACTGAAGTAGGAAAATAAGAGCTCCATCAGGCTGAGCAAAGGCAAAGTAGGCCCAGAGATGTACAGAACTCTAAGGATGGACGGTTTTCACCAGGGCTAGCAGCAGCATTGTTGCGAGAAAGTGTGGGCTCGATGCAAAACATTTCCTTTCTTTTTTTTTTTTTTTTAATTAAAGTACAGTTGGCATACAATATTATATTAGTTTCTCGTGCAAAGATTTTAGAAGTGGCTCTTTCTCTTATTTTAATTACAAAAAGGAATGGCTTGTTAGTTTACTGGTATCACAGACAGCACTTGAGAGGTCTGCTCATCTACGGAGGAAGGCAGGCAGTGAGGGTGGCATCTCCCTGATTCTGACCTCCCTGCATTTCTTTGTCTTTTGCATGTCTCAACACTCACAGAGTTCAGAGGGCAGTCAGCTGGTACAAAACAGGGCAACAGAAATGCTTGTTGTAGGAGGGGAGAGAGGCAGTATTGAGCCAGAGGAGTCTCTCAGCCCTGTGGATTCTCTTGTGGAAACAAGCAGCTGGAGTCCAATGACTTGTATCTGCTCCACAGCTGTTAGGTGGGGGAAATGCTGCTGAGCACCGGCATCACACACCAGTTGTAGGGAGGGTTCCGTGCTGTCAAAAGGATGCTTTTGACAGAGAATCAGAAAACTGACTTCTTAGGGAAAAGCCACATCATGACCCAGAGTGGAAAGACAGGAACCAGAATACCTGAGCCCCGAGGCAGTTCAAACAGATTTCATGAACACATTCTTATTGCTGTTTAGACTATTTTTACTGGGGTATGGCTTTTCTCCTGGAGTGCCACCTTAAAGGTGTTGGTACTGAGCCTACAACATGGAGAAGGTGATACCTGATTCCTCCGTTGAAGGCCTGTGACTCTTGGACTCCGGAGAAACCACAGGCTCAGCAGAAAGTCTAGCCTCTTCATCTCCTTTGTTTGGACGTTCGTGGTAGCTGTGTTTTTGTTTAATCCATTTCTTAATAGTTATGACCTCTTGAAGAATTATATCATAACTATTCATTGGACTGCCTCCTATTAGCTACTATCATCCCTCCTATTAGCTACTATCATCCCTCCGAGATTTCTATACCTCACATATTAACTCACCTCAGCAAATATGAGAGTTTCTTACAATACCCACTATGGTACCTCTCTTAGGAGAAGAACATGAGCAGCAGAGCCTGGAGGATCTTGGAAATTATCCTAGAGCAAGGGTGAAGACAGTTTTCAAATTCTTTTTGTTTTAGGTTTAAAAGTATAATTCTAATTTGCATTCTAATTTATGACGTGGCTACATTTAATTGCCAAAAAATGTTTTTTTTCTCTAAAAATATTTGAGAAAAATTGACCATCTAGCAAGATGTTCCATGCTCATCTCAGTACCTGAGCTCTCAGTACACTTTGCACTCCCCCAGGAACACACCTGCTGTCTGAGACGCATGGGCGTGCATACAGTTTCTGTTGCCCTGGCTGTGTTGCATTCCCATCGAGCCTTGCATGGGTTTACATAAAGTAATGAAGGATTGCAATGAATGTATAAATAAATCGGTAGTGAGTACAGGATCTGGAGTGCCTGGTTTCTCCCCGTGTAGATGGAAGAGAGGAAGATCTGTGATGCTGATAGTTGGATACATCATCCACAGCACTGCCCCTCGCCTGGTGGAATGCACACATGCTATCCTAGCCTGTGAGGCTGCACCTTCACCCACAGAGGGAGTCAATGGCCTCCCACAGAAAATGGGGAGGGGAGTGAACATTAATTACAGAGCATCTGTGGAGCTTCTCAAACTGCTCAGTGGCAGCCTGTAAATAAACAGACTAACTAAAAATGAGAGTTAAACTTTCATAATAAAAATCAATTTAAGCCAATTGAAATGCATTGTATCGTTTCTTCAATATACTTAATATTTGAAAGCTCTCATGGTTTAGCATTGTTTGGGTGATTTCAAAAGTTTATAATTTTTATACCCCAGTAAAACACACATGTGAGTGTTTATGATGTTGTTCAAATACAGAAACTAATTACCATTAATGAGAAATGTTATAAGCCATACAGTTATCTTAATTCAACCTTTCAATAAGAAAGAAAAGAAAAAAAGTGATATTATTTCCTATGACTAGAGAAATGCAAGAAATATATTCAGATTTATGCCATATTCCTTCTCTTCATGCTGTCTTTGGGGTGCTCAATGGGCTTCAAAGATTACAGGTGTTTTCATCTAAGAGTATCTCTTAGATTAAATATCAGCAATCACCAGTAGCAAGAAAACCTAACCTTGCCAATACAATTTATGAATAAGCTCAAAGATATTCAAGAATCCTTTTTCCAGGGACCCCCCAGCATATAGTCAATTAGTTTTTTGTGTTCAGAGACCAATTAGCATTGTATAGTGATGTCCAGTCACAGATACCATGAGAAAAGCACCAAAGCGTTCTTCCCTAAGGCTCTATTGGCCTAACTGTGACATTGCCAATACTTCATGTCCTCTTCATCCATCCGTGCCTTTGCACGGCAATTTTCTCTGTGCAAATGCTTATTCTGGTTGCCCTCATGGCAGAGTCTCACTTCAAGTCTCTTTGTTTTTCCTGGCACCTCCCCCTAGGCAGAAGTAATTACTCATTTTCCCTCTATATGTAATACTTCTGATATACTTTCTTTTTTTATCCTCACCCGAGGACATATTTCCATTTTTGTTCGGATAGAGTGGGAGGGAGGGAGAGGGAGAGAGAGAGAGAGAGAGAAACATCAACGTGAAAGGGACACATCGAATGGCTGCCTCCTGCACGACACCAACCAGGGCCAGGGATGAATTGAAACCGAGGTATATGCCCTTGACCGGAATCGAACCTGCAACTCACTGGTCTGCGGGCTGACGCTCTAACCGCTAAGCCAAACCAGCCAGGGCCTAATACACTTTGAAATATTTCTAATACAGTTCTTTGTTATAATCCCTTTATTTTAGCTACTGGCTGACAGGCCTCTCCCGTAAGCAGGAACTTATGATGACAAAGACTTCAGTCATCTTTTTCTTTTTGCTTTCTTTATGTGCCTCGTTATTTTTGATTGAATGCTAGACATTGTGTTTGGTGTAGAAGAGACTGAAGCAAATAGTATTAACACCTCGAAATGGACACATCTCTCATTCTGTCAGGCCATTCCTGTGAGTGCTGGAGTCATCCCAGTCCGAGGTCGGGTTGGGTTTGGGTTTAATTATTGCTGTAGTTAACCTTGAGCACACCATGGACTTCAGATTCCTCCAGTGATGGGCTGTTCTTGTGCTTAGAGTAGGTCCTGGGGTGCTGAGGGATTTCTCTTCTTGTTCCTGCTCCATCCTCAGATTGCAGCAGCTTGTGCACACTTGGGCTGTTCTTGTCCTTCCCCCAGCAACAGACTGTGATCGCTGGTTACTCAGTGCTAGGCTTGCGGTGAGGCCACTGGGTTTGGGGAGTGGGAGTTGGATGCGTGGAGGGTTCCTCAATTTACATGATCCATCACTAACCCTAGGAAGGTCCTGTGAATCTGGGCCTTGGGAGTAGTGCTTTGTCAGCATCCCTGCCCCTCCTCCCCTCCCCATTATTGCTGCCAAACCTTGTCTAGGAGAGAGTTTCTGGCCCCTTTTCCAGCAGTAACAGATGCCTGCTTGGTATCAGTGCAGGATCTGGGGTCCCAGAGAGTTATCTGCACCCCCATCCCCCTGAGCTGCATGATGCCTTTGCTTCCTGTACGAGAGTGGTCTAGGGAAGTGGACTGTCCTGAGTGGCCACCGGTCACTTCCTGAACACTTGTGCCCCTGCTCTTTTCTTCTCCCTGCCTTCAATCTTGTTCAGGATTACACAGTGGAGACTTGGAAAAGGTTCTGGGTGCCCCTCTTGTCCGGGGCTCCCAATGATTCTAAACTGTCATGAAAACCCACATTCGTCTTTTAAAAAATCATAAAACTAAAGCTTTTTTCTTCTGACACGTTTTCGCATACCTTGTCAGTGTCAGACAGTTTGTGTGTCCCATCTTTCTTTGGAGGAACTTGTCACTCTTTGGAATTCAGTCCACTTGGGTGCCTCGTGACTTCAGCTCTCTGATTTAGTAGAGTATCTGCCCTTTTCCCCCCTGTTAGGGTGAGAGTAATTTTTTGTGTAGCCTTCCAAGTCCCAAGTGGAAGTGAAATGTTCCTAGGAAATCACATAGGTGCCCCAACACCCAGCAGAGGGTGGGGACACGGGAGACGTGCCACATTTCTTCTCACTCACGAAGTCCATGTACCACGTTGTGGGGAGACGCTTCCACATTCCTCTTCAACATCGCGCCTCCATTCTGCCGATGACTGAAATAGAACCGAAAAATACCCTTTACATTCTTCCGGCTTGACGTTTTTGGCAGGGTTTATAAATTATATACAACAGATTTCAAACTTTACCCAGTGACAATTAACCCCTCAGTCCTCATAGAGAAATGAGCTTCACACATAAACACAGTAGGGTCTTTTTTAAAGGCAGAGCTGAGCCAATCCTTTGTATTTGTTGCCTAAAGTAAAAATTCTGGTAAAATAACTATGACCGCTTGTAACAAAAGTAGTATTTTACTATCCTTTTTGGTCAATAATAAGAAAGAAATTTCTTTTGAAATGAGAAAGTCACCAACATCGGAAAGGTCACATTCCCCTGCTCTCCTGTGTCGATCATGCTGAAGTGGCAAACCACGAGGTTGCCCAGGTCAGTGGGGGCTTCTCCTGAGCGCCTGGTACCTCCCAGAGATGGAGGAGGGGAACAGCCTATTTGCAGTGTTGAGAAAAATCAATTTTCATCTTCAAGAGATGAAACTACCAAGCGAGATATTGACTTAGAAATAAAGTGTTTCTTAAAGACTTGCCATGTCCTATAAATGTCAGACCCAAAACTAAAAGTTTGGTGATTTAAAGTTTATTGCTGATTTCAGACGAGCATGCATATAGCTCTGGCTTCAGAAAAGAAACTACTTATATGTAAGTTTCTTGCAGAACATTTTATCTACATACAACTAGTTTCAGAACCTTCGAAACCAGTCTTTTTTTTTTTTTTCTTTGATAGGTACAACTTGATCCCTTTCCATTTATTTTCCATTCTAAGGTTTTATTTTTCTCGATCTTATAGATACATCATTTTCAAATTTTTATGATGGGTTTGACCTGCCTGTAAATGCCGCTTCTGGGTTGTCTAACATCTGTAGTTGTCCAAAGTCTAGGAAGGAATGCATTATTAACCAGCTGGGGAAGATCTTTAGTTCTGTTTTGGTGTTAAAGGCCCACTGAAGGCTGGTGGTGTGATGGTTGGTACCCTGACACACAAAGCAGACAGCATCCTCAGACATCGTGGGAGCAGAGCGGCAGCCTTGCAGGACCTGAGCAAGGTGTCTTTAGAAGGAGCGCTTGGGAGAAGGGGGAAGAGCCTGCTGTCTCCTTGCTTCCTGGCAGTCTTGTGTTGAAGCATACACCTGGAGGCTATTTTAGGGATGCACATTAGCATTGCGTTATGAGTTAAATTTACAACCCTACTATTCATATGTGAGAAACTACTATTTGCCAGGGACTGCCAGATATAAAAGATATAAAATCAGGTTACTGCCTTGTTGAAAAGGCTTTTCTCAAATGGAAAATACCCTGAAATTATCATCTTCTGTCACCTAAACCCCCCACCCCCATTTCTTTTCACCTCTTCAACCTACATTGTGATTTCCTGCATTGGTGATTATCTCCTCTATGGAGAATATAGGGAATATTTCTGAATAATCACAATAATAACAACCACAATTTGTATGTGCTTTCTTTTTGCTAGACATTGTTATTCCAATTTACATATATTATTATTTATTTTATTTTATTTTTAAAATCCTCCTCACCTGAAGATATTTTTCCATTTATCTTCAGATAGAGGGGGAGGAAGGAAGGAGAGAGAGAGAGAGAAACATCAATGTGAGAGAGACGCATCGAATGGTTGACTCAATGAGCCTGAACAGGGTTGGGGACCAAACTGCAACCGAGGTATGTGCCCTTGACCAGAATCAAACCCAAGACTCTTTGGTCCATGGGCCAACGCTCCAACTGCTGAGCCAAACCAGCCAGGGCTGCATATATTATTTTATTCCTTGTGATAATCCTGAAAAAAAACCTGATTTTAAGACTTTTGAGGATTTTATCGTTTAAACGGAGACTCAGGGAGATTGAGCAATACTGTATTTCGGATAAGGGTTCAGAGCAAGCCTTCCTCCTAGGCCTGTCTGGCTCCCAGATCCGGCCTCTGAACATCATAGTGATGTTTCCTGGCTCCATTCATCCATCTCGTCCCACCTTTATGTGTGTGGTGGTTGAGAGCGAGGACTGTGAAGCCTGACCCTGGGTTTGAATCCCAACTCTGTAGCAGGCAGAGCTTTGTTAGCTTGGGATGTTATTTAACCTCTTCTTTCCTAAGAGCCTTTACCTGGAAAATGGGCTAATAGTACACCAGCACGGGGCTGGCATTAGGATTCCAAGAGATAAGCACAGAGCCCTTGGAATGACACCTAGCTTGTCTCCATCACAATACACGAACTCCATGGCGTTTTTACTTCATATTTAAGATTAATTAAAAACTGCTTCAGTTCTCCTGTTATCTCATTTCACTTCTATTTTATTAATAACCTCTCAATTGGTCTCCCTAGCACCCACTACACCTCTCTCCACTCTTTCCTTCACATAACTGCAAAGTAGCGTTTATACAATTCAGAATAGATCATGTCACTCCCTTGCTCAAAATCTTTCAATTTTCAGCTTCAAATATGAAGTCCTTCATGTAGTACCCAACATTCCCTGTGATCTATCCCCTGTCTTCGGATTAAATTTCATCTATCCCTACTTGCCCTCACCTATAGTTTGTTCCAAGAAGAAACTGTTCCCATTTCCTAAATGGGTCATGACTTTGCACAGATGGTTCCCTCTTTGCAGAATGCCTTTCCTTACTAATTTGCTTGGCAAACTCCTGTGCATCCTTCAAAACAAGCGTAAACATTTCCCCTCCAGGAAGTCTGTCTGTACCTCCCTCTATAACAGGCGCTTGTCTTAGTTGCTCATTTAATGCTTTGAGTGTGTCTCTATCCCAGTCCTCACCATGTTGAACCTAACTGTCTATTTGGTCTTGTTTTTCCATTAAGACCGGTATATTGCCTTACTCTTCTGGTTTTCCCAGGATCCAGCACAAGGCAGGCACTCAGTAAGTTATTAGTTCATAAGGGCGTCCTGGAGGGGTCCTGGAGCCAGTTCTCCTCAGATACTGAAGGATGACTGTAATAGGTAAATATTGAGTTTCTCCTACATGCAAGTATGGCAATTCCAAACACTTAGATGACTCTTTCAGTCCTCACAACCACTATATAAGGGAGAGGTGATGACTATCCTATTTTATAGATAAATAAACTGAGGCACAGGAAAGAGAATTTACTTGCCCTACACCACACAGCTGGCCAGCGGTGAAACCAGGTTAGAGCCCGGCCCTTGGACTCCTACACTCCAAGTCTATACCATCTCCCCTTATTAAGTCTGTGTTCCAAACGGTGTTTTTATGATGGCAACGTCACTGGACAGTTTACCCCATTCAGGGCTGACACCGGCAGTCAGGAGAACTGAGAACTCCTCAGAAGTTTAATGTCTGTAAAAATGTCACTGTACTCGTTACAACCCATGACCCAGTAAGGGATGTTCACGTGCAGCTGTGATGGGGAAAACTTGACTTTGTTTTCTTTTCAGTGGCTTAGCAAAATACTGCTGCCAAATAGACACTGGCAGTGATCAACTTTGAAAATCTGTTTCTTTTATTCCCTAGTCTCTGTATTCTGTATTCTGTGTCCTCTCTATCTCCCTAAACACTCTCCATTATTTGTTGCCCAGTGAATAATCCACGTTCAGAATTGCTGTTTAACACTTGAATCTCTCTTTTGCTCCTCCAGCCACAACACACAAAAAAGTATTCAGAATGCAAAACTTTCCCATGCATCCATTCATTCTTTCATTTATTTCTTTTTCAAAATATGTTTTTATTGATTTTTTAGAGAGAGAGAGAGAAACATCAATGTGAGAGAGAAACATGGATTGGCTGCCCCCTGCACGCCCCCTACTGGGGATCGAGCCCACAACCCAGGCATGTGCCCTGACCGGGAATCAAACCAGGACTTCCCAGTCATGGGACGACACTCAACCCACTGAGCCACACCAGCCGGGCTCATTTATTATTTTGGGCTTCAATAATATAGCAACCAAGTAGATTTGGAGTGGCTTGTGGTCATTCATTCACTTTATTTGTGAAGCAAAGGACTGTCAAAGGTAAAGAATTATGTCGGCGTCCTGGCTGGTGTGACTCAGTTGGTTGAGTGTTGTCCCATGCACCGAAAGGTTGACAGTTCAATTCCTGGTCAGGGCACATAACCAGGTTGCGGGTCCAATCCCTGGTTGGGGTGTGTGCAGAAGGCAACCAATTGATGTTTCTCTCTCACATCGATGTTTCTCTCTCTCTCTCTCTCTCTCTCTCCCCCTCACCCTCTCTCTCTAAAAATCAATAAAAATACGTTCTTCGGGTTTTTTTTTAAAAGAATTATGTCAGCATATGAAGAAGCAAGGCCTACATATGTTCACACTGCAAGTTAACATGTGGTTGCAGGTCAAACAGACTGACCCCAGCATATCCGAAATTTAGAAATTCTGAGGTGTGGAGTGGAAAACAAGACTGTTGATGATGTGAAAACTCATGCAAGCCAAATGCTTTGTGGACTAATGAGATTTTTCAATGAAAATGCATAATCATAAAATATTACTAAAATGGAGAACTGATGAAAAGCAATTATTGGTGTGCCGTGTACTTTAAAAGTGGATTGGATTTCAGAAAAAGGACCGTCAGCCAGCATCCCTCATTTTGCTTTGTAATTGCAGTTTCTAGGCCGTGTGAACAATTGTGTGACCCTTGAGAAAAGAATTAGTGATTGCAATCATACCCTCCTAATCAGGCATCTTGAAAGGAGCAATACTTGAAAATCTTCCTTGTGCTCAGGGCACGCCAACTGCTTTTGCAATTTCTGTCATATATTACTGCTCTGAGTGAGTGTTTCAGGTTTGCTAAGAATTGGCTAGTCTAATTAAACCCATATGGACGTTGAAATAGGGGAGCCCGATAATGTCATCTACAGACAACAGGAACTGTTGGTGTCATTGCTGTTGCTTTATGAAGCTTGGGTCCTTGCAATAAATCCATAGTAGACACTAAAATGTGTCAAGGTGAGAGCTTGGTTTCCTCAAAGAGTTAAAAATGAGGAGGTATAGGGGCCGCATGCAATTCACTATGAAAAGCGAATATGATACTATTTGACTGAGTTTCAGATTTATTTTTGATGGAAAGGGTCTTGTTTTCCCTGATGTCATACTATTTTTTTGCAAGGGTATTATTTGTTTTGGTATCTTGTTAGATGCTATCTGGCTCTGCCACAGACACCAGCACGTGCTTCCCTTGCCTGCCTGCAATCAGCCATTCTCGGGCAGAGTCAGGAGAGCCTTTCATCTGGGCAGGCACCTGTTGTTGGAAGCAGTGTTTGAAATCAGATATGGAGAAAGAATTTAAGGTACAAATGAATTATTCACTCTCAACGAAACACAGAGCTGGTTGTAATTTGTAATTGAACAGGGTGTTTTTCTTGAAACAGGCTGGGTCTGTTAACTCCTTCCTGGAAGAAGGGCCTTCACCATTCCTGAAAGCTTGTGTGTATTTGTGCGGATGGCAGCGGATTCCATCTCGTTCAGAGTTAAGTCTATCAGGCTGCTGACATTTTGATGTTTCTAGGTTTTATTTCTTTTATAATTGAAGTGAATTCAACGGAAAGCGAAAAAATTTTTTTAAATCGTTGAATGACTTTACCATTTTCCTGGATTAGCATTTAGCAGGGAGGTCAGAACAGAAGCATGAATAACTTAACAATACAGAGTTTGAAAGGCTGTTAGTGATTAAATAGCCAAAGGCTTTTTTAGAAAAATATATATACGTTTTGCAACACGATTTTTCTTGGGTAATGTGTTTGTGTGATTCATAGTTCATTAATATCCGTTTGTGTTCTTCACCCTTTTGTCCTAGAAGCATGAGTTTTGTGTGTATCTTCTCGGAGAGGACTCATGCGCCGTGGTCTGTGATTTGGAAATACAGCACAGAAACAACTGGACTGAGACCACCATTCTAATTTCACTCCAGGCCTTTCTCACATCAGTGCCCACAATGATTTTCTAGTCAATCCAGCCAGGACTGGAATCCAACTGCAGTCTCAGGGGTGAAAAGTCAAGGGGTTATCCATTTAGCCATCCAATTCTCCAGGTAGAACTTTGATCACCATTACAATTATTTTATTCTCCTTTCCCTTACCCAGGCATTGCTATAGTTAATGTCATGTCAGAATTTCCATTATGACTCATGTTTTTCTGGGATTTAAAATGGAAATTCTTCAGGCAGAAAATGGGCACATATGGTTATCGCAGAAAAGCTGTTTTAAAGTCAATTTGAAGGTGAGCTGCTGAGATTTTGCAGAGTTAAAACATTTGGCCTGTCCCCACAGCAGGAAAGGGGCCCACTCATTCCCTTGGACAGTGTTAACTATCAGCAACTTGAGTTCGTTTCTCGGTCCTTGAACGTGTGCTCTTTCCTTTGTCCAAAATGAATAGGACCAGAATTTAAGTAAAAATCGTCATTTCATACTTACCTTTTATATGTACAACTAAAACTTATTTCTTTGCTATGATATAAATTTTTTTTTCTAATGAAATAGAGATGTGTGTATTAGGTTACTAGGGAACTCGAATAGACACAGTGATAACCTGTTTGTTTCAGAGTGGGTTTGGCCATAAATCTAGGTTTTAAATGGATTAGTCCTTACATGTTGCATTTCTTGCAAAATTATTATAAAAGCTTGGTAAGAAATGATTACTGATAATATGTTAAGGACCATGTTTCAAGTCATTGTTCCGATAGAATCTATTTTTTCCTTTAATTGGAAAGTTAAACTTACATGAAATAAAGAGTCTTAAGACAAAGCAAACAATGGTTTTTGCCACTATCTGTGAAGACAGCGGCTTTATGATTCTTTGCATTCAATACTAAGACTTAGAGTATAAAAGCACCTACATGAGTAATTAAGCCCATACCCAGAAAGCACATTGCTGGCACTCAGTACATTTTTTAAATGGATAAGGAGCCAATTTAACTACCAGCATTTTGAGGTACAAGCACATAGGAAGCACCCGTTTTGTCACTATGCTGGGTATTGACCCTGTTAATTCCATCGTGACTTGGTATTGGCTGCCAAAATGATATATGTACCTAATATGTTCTCATTAAACCACCTAATTTTTGTTTTAAAAAAGCGGCACAATCAAGAGAGAGACAATTATGTGAAAAGCATTTATTGATGAATAGGATGATGTACAATGGGAGAGCTGGCTAAGCATTTCCGAAATGAAGGACTATTGTTTACTGGAAGATTCTGCTCTTCTTTTACTGGTTTCAATTATTTCCAAGTTGACAAATTGTGATCAATACTCTGTTATTGGTCTGATAATTAACAGATGATGGCCTGTCTCTATGAATAGTAAATGCTGAGTGCTAATTAACATTTGTTTTGATTATTTGGTATTTAGTTGTCAAAGACAGCTATTATAATGACATAGCATGTTAGAAGAGAATTTTTTTGTTGTAGCTTTTGATTGTTATCAGATATAACTATTGTGTGTGTGAGAGAGGGACGCCTGATTTTCATTACTGCTCACTATAATGTCACCACAGTAGTTTGAGAACTTATCTAAAAGCTCTAAATATTTCTAATAAATTTTTTCTGTGATCGCTCAGCTTCCAGGGAAAGAGAAGGGATCTGTAATGAAGGTAGTGATGGTGAGAATCCTGAACAAGAACAAGAATCCTAAATATAGTCAATTGAATTATCACTGATTTAATTGAACATTCAGGGATAGTATGAAGTCTTAAAAGTTTCTGAGGTTTTATAATCTCTTTTATAATTTAAAAAACAAGTCTGCTTCTTCTTCTTCTTCATTCAAGGGGTTGTTTCACTGGGGTCTCAGGGTGTGCAGTTATCTGTAGAGATGTCTAATGGGTCATCATCGTGGAACTGGGATTTTTCTTAGAAAGACCAGAAAGGTGTGTTTTCTTTTAGCCTGAAACTTTCTCATCTGTTTTCATATGTTCAGAGAAGTACTACGTACAGTTATGTGGAAAAAGTATGGACTCTGGATTTAGACTTGGCTTCAAACCCTACTCCCTAGCAGTACCACCTTGGACATCATTTTAAGATCTATAAAAATGTGACTAATGTTATTTGTCTAGGTAGACGTAAGGATTAAGTGAGATCATATATATTCGGGTCTGTATTAGATTGGGTTCTCCAGAGAAAAGGAACCAATCGGAGATATATAAAAAGAGATTTACTATGAGGACTTGACTCACAGAGTTGTAGAGGCTGAGAAGTCCCCAGGTTCATGGTACGCAAGCTGGAGATCAAGCAGAACTGATGTGTAGTTCTAGTCTGAGTCCAAAGACCTGGGAAGCAGAAGAACCAAACATGTAAGCTCCAATCTCAGTCCAAATCTGCAGGCATGTCAGGACTGATGTCCCAGCTTGAAGACAATAAGGTGGAGGGTGATTCTGTTTTACTCAGCTTTTTTGTTTTCTTTGGGCCTTCAACAGATTAGATGAGGCCCACGCACATGGGGGAGAGCAATCGGCTTTCCTGAGTCTACCAATTCCAATGTTAATCTCATTGAGAAACCCTCACAGACTCACCTAGAAAAGTGTTTAACCAAATATATGAGCACCTTGTGGCCCAGTCAAGCTGACACATAAAATTAACCATGGCAAGGTCCTATGAGAATACTTGGCACACAGCTGAGACAAGAGACTGTGTGGGCATATTGCATCCCTTCCAATCCTGGCTTTGCCAGCTAGAAGTGTGACACCAGGCAAGTTATGTCACATCTGAGTGTCTCAGTTTCTCGTCACTAAAATGAAATATTATTATCAGTCTCATGCAGGGTTGTTTTACAGACTAATGAGTTGATACATGTAAGGTACATAGAACAATGCCTGTCATTTAGTCTGTGGTATGTCTTTCCTTTTAGTATCATAATTATAATAAGTGCTAAATAAGTCATAGCCATTCTATGTTCTTTAATTCAATCATTTAAGATATCAATTAAAATTTTACCACAAAGTTACCTCCTTACCTTGATTTGAAATGTTTGAAATGTCATAAATGAAGGTCTTGTTTTCTATAATGAGAAATAATTTATACCATTGACATTCATTAAACAGCTAGTACAGACAATGTAACTCAGAAGGGTTAATACATGGGCATACATGGTCAGAAGGAAGCAAGGGATAACACGTATGTGTTTTAGGTACTGGCCTATCCTTCCTTAAGAGCACGTTTTGATGGGCTTGAGCATTGAGGATGGTAACTCACGAGGCTACTTCAGACAGAGTGATGACATTTTTCACATTATGATCAAGGGAAACCTAAAAACATTATATTCAAAAACTAACCTTTAAGCATGTGTCTTAGTATTTAGTCTAAAAATTGGATTTCCCTTCGGTCTCATTTTTCCGTCTTACCCCATCATGTTCCAATTGAAGGTACAAATTTTAGTCTGGTGCTTATTCTTAAACTCATTGGTTTTTTATGGCTAACTGATAAATGCTAGCTGTGTTTGACCACGATTATAATTATTCATAGTAACTAAAAATTCTATTGGAGTTTTGAATTCTTCTCTATGAGTGTTATTAGAAAATAAAAAGACAAATCAATATTTTAGCAAATATTAAAAAAGAGAAGGTTGATTTGTAGTTAGGTTAACTTTGGAATACATGTGTGTTATACAGCATATACTGTTCTATTATTTAGTACCTATGTATTATATAGTGTATATTATAATAATAAATACACACTTTTTTTTGGTCAGTGTCTTTCATCCTTGACAGCGTGTCCCTCCCATCCCTGGGCAGGCTGGACTCTCTGTTTTCCTCCTTCGCTGTGCTTTTCCAGTAGGAGTTCACTGGGCAACACTTAATTAAACTTCCTTTCCTCTTTTTACGCCGCTCTCTCCGAGAAGTCATTTGCACGCTGGTTATGGGAGCTGTGCATCTAATCATCGCGCCCCGAGCTGTACCAGGGAGACTGTACTAAGATGCGCTGCCACAGCTTTGGAGCACATGTTTGCCTCCGCTGTGTGTTGCTTTGCCAGAACACTGAAGGCAGTGTGTGTCCTAGGGCACATCTAAAGAAAAGCAGCGCCTCCTTTTAGGACAGTGGTGAAGTGAAGTTACTTGTTTGAATAAATGTCTGAAGTTTGAAAATAAGAGCAATCTTGGAAGATGGTGTAAGATACATAAGACATAGGTTTGGAAAGGACGGAAGATGGACTAGCGTTAGAGTTGGGCTTTCTTGCCCCTTGGCTGAAATAGAGTGGGATGAATCAACAACCAAAATTCTCCAACCAACCTCTCCCATGTTACATGTATTCACAGACATAATTCAAATTTTACCTGTTACATGTGTACATACAAACATTGTTTATATTTTATATGCAGGCCAGGACACTGGTTATTTGCCAATATGATCTCCAGAAGAGAAGAAATATACATTGAAAGAAATAGTATAAGTTAAGGAAGCTGGAGAAAGAGAGGATGTGATAATAATAACAGCTTAGTTATATTATATGCTTAGTGTTCTCAATGTTTTCATATATGAAGAGGTACTATAGTTATGAACATGTCTGTAGCAGAGGGTGAAATATTGTCCATAATGGTCTAAACAACGCATCCAAACCTCCATCTGCAGCTTTGCAAACTCAGTGTCCACAAGGCTGTGCCGACGAGTTGAAGCAGTCCTGAAATCTAAATATGAGTATTTTGGAAAAGGGTCTTCTGTGACATTAGAAGTGCCTTTCTGAAGATAAGACTAAGTGATATTTGAATTGATTTCCCACTACTTTTCATGATTTATTTTGGAACTGAATTCCACTGGAATTTACCAACCCATGGGATTCAGATATAAGGAGTTGTTTCATTATAGGTCAAAGATATAACCTCCTTTTAATTAAACTATGTGCCTTCACTCCCCTGTTGGGGAGGAATCAGCTTACCTTTTGGATTCCAAGGTAAAGATTCACACAGACCTAACCTTGGCATACTGCTCTTCTACTTTCCCCTCTGGAATTTAGACCTTGCTTCAGAATGTTTTATCAGATGTACAGATGAAAGCAGGAAGAACCAGATGATTCTTAAAGTGCTCATTTATTCTAAACATTTCGTTGATTTTTTTTTGTACCAAAGAAGCAAAAATTTGTAAGTAAATAAGATAAGATGAATTGCCTAAGGTGGTGGTGACCTGTCTATATAGGGATTTTAGACTTGATTGCTTTGTTTTTCCATACACATGCAGTTGGGATCACTGTGAGAAGCCTAACCTTACCTTAGATAAATACATGAGCTGTGTTTTAAAATTGACTGTGTTAAGAGTGTTGTTTAGTTTGAAAATTAAGAGATTTGTTTCTTCAGGTACACATTCAAGCATTCACCATGCATTGACATCATGGGTATTCTCTTTCAGATTCTTCTTAAAGAAAGTAAGGGAATCATGAGTTCAGTCAAAGTCCTGATTTTATAGTGAGATATATGGACATTAGATTACCTGGAGGCGAAGAGATAGAACCCAGCCTTTCAAACCAGAGGTCTGAGAAACCCAAGGGTGAGCACTCCAGGGAAACACGTTGTGCTGGGGTCTGCAGAATGTGCAAAGCCCCTGGGTTGATGGGACCGTCTCCTTCCTGAAGCTGGTGACAGATGAGACCTCTTCCAACCAGCCACCTCCTCACAGGATTGTTGCATTATCTGCTGTCCTCCGAGGGGGTCTTTGATAAAGATACCTCAAAAGCTTTTGACTAGATAATTTTTCAAATTTTCTTGAGTTTCACATTTGTTTGCAGGGGTCTAAGACTTTTACAAATTGTGCAATGACTTCAATGTGTAACATGTTGATTTTATTAGTACCAGTGTGCTCTGAATGGTTGAAATGTATCTATTTTCAAAATATGTTGGATGATAGTTAACATAGAAAGGCAAACAGAACTGATTCTTTTCTTTGGATGGTGGTTTTAAATGACTTGGTATTTGTGCTGTTAGCAATAAAGGTCATGTGTAATTGGCACAGAACCCATGAGCCATCCCCAGGGGTCTGGGCAGTACACAGCGTCTGATTATAACTGCACAGAGGGGAAATGGTCCAGTGAGAACCTTGAATATGGAGAAAAGCAGATACTTAGTATAGTACCAACCTGAAGTCAGTGCTTTACTCCAAAACACAACTCTTTTGTTCATGTGTATGTATGTTATCTTTGCTTCTTTCCTTCTCTGTGCTTTTAGATTTTCAAAGTTCATCATGTTGGCAGTTCTCTGAAAAGGTCTAAACGTTTTTATATTCGGTTCCTTAAAGCTTGATCCCGTACACATCTGTTTCCAGTGTGTGTATGTGTTTATATGAGAAACAAAGAAAGGGCTTCCCAATCATACTTTGCAGCTCATGTTCAAAATGCAAAGTCTGACAACATAGTTTGAGATGCATAAAATGCAAGGGAAGATTGCGGTGAGTGACTGTGGCCTTTTTGTTTAATAGCTCTCCTTTTAAAAAGAAAGTTGCATTTTATATGGGCCAAAACTACAATAACAAAATTGTAGTAGTAGTAGTATAAAGCATCTGCAGATTTTTTTTTTTCTTTTTTTTTTTTTTGGACTGCGTTGTCTTCTGCCCTATCCATCCATCCATTCCTGAGTATGTTCACATATGTGTGTGTGGTGGTGGTTGGGGGCGGGGGCTGGTGTGTGTGTGTGTATGTGTGTGTGTGTGTGTTGTGTGGGCTTCCTTTCATTTAAGTGCAGCAGAAGTTATCTGTAATGGGCCACTAGATCACTCTAGGTGTTTATTTTCAATTGTTGAATTGAAATGGTTCTTAGTCACAAATAACCAATAATAATTTTCAGATGCCCTGCATTTTTTAATGAAACTGTACTGAGACTTTTCCTACATGATATACTTACCATGCAGTTTCTGTGATATCTAAGATTATGTCAAATGAAAAAAAAAAAAAATCATACCAGGAAAACATTTTATTCCTTATTTTACAGCTAGAATGGACTTTGACTTCTGTTCATGCTTATTTGTCTGAGAAAGCATTTAGATTGGCTTTAAAGAAAGCTTTTTGCCTTTCCAGTTTCAGTGGGGGAAGGGAGAACGCGGTTTCCAATAGGAGTTAACGAAGTTGGACAGTTGATCACCAGAATGTAACAAAGCCTTCCCAAAGATCAAGATAATGAGGTTTCTTTCTGAACGCCTCTGCAGATTTCTCAGAAAGGACAGATGAGCAACTACATTTTATTTTTCCTTTTCAAGATGACATTAAGTTCTTTTTTTGATTTAAAAAAGATGGAAGTAGAAAAAATTAGCTTGACCAATTTGATTTGATTTAAGTAGAGCATATCACTTTGTGCTCTGTGAAAGTGTGTTTGAAAGAAATCTTAAAATGTAAAGAGACAAGAAAACCATTATTCTCTAAATTGCTATATTACCGTAAAACTAAATTTAAAGGGAATTTTGAAGAGCACCATATATCCTATTATTTTGACAATCCATCAATTTACGAAAGTAATCTGAGCACACACTTCAATTTATTAGAGATAATTGTTCTGGGAATGCTAGCACCCAAGCTCAATAAGATAAATAATAAGTTTATACCTGAATTTGGGGTTAGGGTTTAACTTTAATCCAGTGTATTGAACTCATTCTTCAACTATTCACAGCTAAAATATTGTTTTTATTGAATATATTAAATAGAAAATTTATCTTCTAAAGTGTTTGTGCAAATGCATATAAAATATCTATTGCTTTTCATCTTTTGACTATTTTAACACAAATTATTTTATGTATTTTTATCAGATGACATTTGAAGTCTCTTTAGTTAGCCCATCCTGCAATTAGTTCGAACTACATTGGGCATTTTAGTTGTGACTTAGAGTCCCAGCTCAGTAAATATTTGTTGATTCATAAATAATACTTTTGTCTTATTACTGGAGAAAAACTACCCAAAGATTTAGGACTTAATTGAGACTGTGTATTGCATTTTTGACTGGTGTGTTTTATCATAAGGTGAAATTTTATAAACAGAGATTTCACAATTACTCTTGAAATGGCTCTCTGGATGAGATGCATGTTTGGTGTTTATTTTTTATTTTTTTTAAATATGTTTTTATTTATTTTTTTGAGAGAGAGGAAAGGAGAGAGAGATAGAAACTTCAGTGTCAGAGAGAAACATCAATCAGCTGCCTCCTGCATGCCCTCTACTGGGGATCAAGCCTGCAACCTGGGCATGTGCCCTGACCAGGAATCGAACGGGGACACCTCAGTCCATGGGATGACACTCATTCCACTGAGCCACACCAACTGGGCAATTTTGTGTTTATTAAATGCTCACTGTGTATCAAGAAATCAGAGAGGGTAAAGACCCTTCTCAGGCACACAACTAATCTGTGGAATAGTCAGAATCAAAATCCAGGGCTAATGCCTTTTCAGCTGTGCCAGATTGACTACAAAAAATGCTTAGATTCAGTGAATATTTATAATTCCTCCAACCTTAGTTTCTAAATAGAGCTGTTTACCTATTTACTAGATGTATGACCTTAGGCAAATTTGTTAACCTTTCTAAGCCTTAACAGATATCTCATCTGTTAAAAGGGGATAATAACATTATTGTGGCAATTTAATGATGGTAACTAATATTTGTGAGGAAATTGTAATAGTATTGACACATGGTAAGTGCTATGTAATTATTTATTTCAGTATAATTGTATTAAGAAATATAAGTATTTCTCAGGCAAATTTTTTAACACAGTGGACAAAGTGATTGTTATAAATTGTGGCAAGTAAAAAATTATCCTTGAGTTGGAAAGAGGAATGCAAGATTGCTTATGCTAAGAAGTGATTTTATATAGTTCACAGGATTCTGTAGGAAATTGTATCAACAAAAACAAAGTGATTTAATTTCTTCAACAGAAAGAAAATTACAGGGCCCTGCTTGGTGTGGCTTAGTTGGTTGAGCACGGTCCATGCACCGGGAGGTCACCAGTTCGATTGCCGGAAGGGGCTGTGTAGGAGGTACCGATTTATGGTTCTCTCTCATTGATGTTTCTCTTTCTCTCTCTCTCTCTCTCTCTCTCTCTCTCTCTCTCTCTCTCTCTCTCTCTCTCTCTCTTCCTTCCTCTCTCTCTAAAATAAAAAATTTTTTAAAGTGTCAAAATTACAGGAGAAAAATGGTAGAAAAACGGGGAGCTGTAGATTAAAAGAGTCTAAGAGACGTAACAACCACACAGTAGGGAAATTATTTGTATTCTAATCTAACTAAACTGTACAAAAAGTTATAAGACAGTAGAGAAATAAAAATATCAATCATGTATTTGATGATATTAAGGAATTATTGTTAAATTTTTGTGTGATAATGGTTTTGTGGTTGTGGGTTTCTTTTTTTTTTTTTTTAACAAAAGTGTCTCTGTCTTTTAGATACATATACAAATATTTACAGGTGAAATTTACAGATGTCTGGAATTTAATTCAAAATAACTGTGTGTGTGTGTGTGTGTGTGTGTGTGTGTGTTGCGTGTGCACGCAGAAATATAGATGAAATAAGATTGCTCAAAAGTTTATAAATATTGAAGCCAGGAGATAGGTGCATAAAGGTTCATTATACTATTCTTTTTACTTTTACAGATGTTTGAAAATTTCCATAATAAATATATTTTTAAAAGAAAATATTTTGTGGAAAAACTATTCTCAGAGTTATACAGTTAATAATACTATCTGTGATGTACAGAGTTCTTTAGATAAATTATCTTATTTAATCTTTAAGACAGCTCTATGAGGTAGGGCCAATCATTATACCCATTTAACAGACAGTAATGTGGACTCGGTCTGTGCTCTTAACCAGAATGTCTTCCCAGGGAGATAAATGCCTAAATCAAACAGATCCCTCCTGAGACTTGCTGTCCAGAGCGGAGGAGCCAGGTAATCACCACCCTCCCAAATGGTGATTTAACCAGGTGCTCACTGTCTAGCTGTGCTACAGGTTAACTACATTCACCTTGAGTGTCACTAGTGACCAGAAGAGTCGGTCAGGCAGAGTGAAAAGCTTATAAACTAGCCTCGTGCCTTTGGGCAGCTCATTATCTGACCTTCAGTTTCCTCACTTGTAAAAATGACTATTTTAGTACCTGTTTCATTGTGGGGTTTTTGTGTGTGATGATGAGCAATTTGGAACTGTGAGACCCTCAACGGGATCATACAGAAAAGTACACACATCCTTGTATTCTCAGAGCTCAGCGCAGAATGGGTGCTTAGAAATACGTCCTTCCTGGCTGCCTTCCTGACTTATGCCTCCCTCTCTCCTTTTTTGAGGTTGATGACAAATTAGAAGTGGTCTCCTGGGCCACCCAGACTCTCTCAGACCTCAGTTTTCTCTATTCAGAGGATGGCTGTGATGAATAAGTAAAACAGTGTGGGTCAAGTCACCTAATACATCTTTGCTCTATTGTGTGCTGATTACACACACACATGCTAAATTATTTCTAAAGACTTCAGTGGTTCAAGTTATGGGGTCGTGTGGTATTCATTTTCCATTTTGCTTTTGTGTACTTTGCCAAGTAGAGTAATCTTTAGTCTGCAAATACTAAAACAATAAGATCAGAATGTAATATGAAAGAAGCCACAAATTTAGTGAAATGAGGTCAAAAGATAGGGAAAGAGCCAGTAGGCCATCTTTAAGAAGGTGTGATGAAAGGTCTCAGATGGCTTCTGGGACCAAAAGTGGCAAAGGTATTTTCCAGAAACCAGGGTTAGAACCTGGATATTCACGGTGGTAACCTGGAATCAAGGACTAAAGCATTCCACTAAACATCTAGAACAGAGAGAGGGGATCACTGGGAGGCATGGATTCAGCAAGTACAATGCATCCAAAATTAGGCTCAGATCCTTTACGATGGGGTTACCAGATGGTGCTGTGACTCCTGGGACACTGTGAGGATTTCAGTGGTTCGTGTAACCTCTTCAATGGATCCATGTGGACAGTGTGTAGTAACATCCACAACCTATCGGATATCATGCCCAAGGAATGGTCTGCTCTGCTCTTGTACCAAAGATTTAAAGGGATGCTAACCCTGAAGATGATGTAAAGTCTGGAAATTATCATTTATAAAGTAGTTGAATGGGTCAGGATGTTTAGCTTGAAGAAAAGAATCCTGGTGGAATAAATGAAAATTATCTTACAACATTTGAATAAGGGGAGAAGGAGAAAAGAGGAGTTTCCTTCTCTGTAATTTGGGGGAAATGCTACCACAGCACATACCTCATGGCGACAGTGAACCGCATGGCTGGGAGCTGTGTAAGACTGAGGTCCACAGTGGTCCAGGCCAGTGGCCCATCCTGAAGGACATGGAGGGGGCGAAGAGGGGTGCTGTGCAGGGGATCCAGGCAATGGGATTGCTGACCAGTTAATTGGGGAAGCTGGGGTGAGAGGAACTTCATTTTTTGTTTCCCCTAATTGAATATGATGTCTCCTTCTAAATCTTGATTTATACATTTAGTGCTGTTTTTGCCTTGTCTTATGATGATATCATCTCTATTTATAAGCCATTTAAGGATGGAAACTCTGCTTTATCCACCCCTGTGTTCCTGCAGCTACTGTGTTGGTTGTAGGTATTGATTTAATGGAATCCTTTGTAAAACAACATTACTATACCTTAATGCATTACATAAAAATGTTAACTCTGGCGGCACGTCGTTTTCGTGATTTTTGTCTTTGATATGATTACCCTCTTAAATTTTCCTAAGACCATTTTCAGTTGTTTTCAAATAGCCATTACATTTTCAAAAGTATACTTTTTCACCCCAAGAAAGCACAAATCAAAGGGGAAATGCTTGGATTTTGAAAAAAATCTCTCTCTCTGTGGTAACGATTCTGGTCTCTTCTGACTTAATCACAGCACAGGGCAAAAGCTCTTCATCCTTTTAACACCCAATCATCAGGTCAAAGTTTCTCACCAACCCAGTTGAACTTAACAAGTAATTACTTGGGAGTAGTATATTCTCATCACAGTAAGATTTACCACAATTATGAAGTCTGGTCGTGAGGAGCCTTTGAAATGGAGTTCACTGTGTGATGAGGGAAAAGGTGTTCATTACTCAAGACCAGTCTCCATGTACGTGTGTGGTCGAGGAGGTCGGGTGGGGTGCATCCATTGATCGAGAGCACAAGCAGTTTGGATTAGGACCAGATTTTACTGCCGACTAGCTCTGTGACCTTGGGCAAGTTCACTTAAACTCTCTCCATCTCCTCACCTGCACAATGGAAATAGTAATAGAGAACAGCTAATGACCTCTTCATCTCTTTGCTCTCTTTCCTGGTTTGACAGTGGAGCCATAGCTTGTTTGACTTGCAAAGAAGAAAAGGTAGATGAAAAAGTGAAGGAAGAAAGGAGGGGAAAGATGACCGTTGTTATTATGCTGCTTTTCATCTCTATCAAGAGATGCAGCTCATGGGGCATTGATAGACAATAGTTCCCTGGAAAAACAAATTCCAGAGTTTGTACAAACAGCCAATGATCCATTATTATAAAGTTTACATCTGAAGCATTCAGCCAGGGACATAACCAACCTGGATGGCCCAGATAATCAGTAGTTTGATCTGGCAGTACAATTAAGTCAATGGATGGCCACTAGGCTACTCTCCATTTATTGACTGTTGTTGATTTAAAGGCTGAGAGTCTTCTTTCCATCTGTCTCAGCTGCATTTTAGTTAATGACATTTAATGATATTTTCATGCTAATAACCTCAACTTGCTGACATCCTAAGATGCATCTCTTTGGCTTCTAAATTATAACTTTCTTGGATAACCAAGTTTCTGGTAGCGAACTGTGTCTGTTAATGATTAATTTGTATTAATGGGAACAACACCATAACTGTGCAGAGGGATCTTGTTGGAGGTGAAGAACCACATTATGTTTTTAGTTAAATGAATAAATGAGTATGAGTATATTTCAGGCACTGAATACTAAACTGCCTAATTTAATAAGGCAGATAGAACATGTATGATAGCCACAAATGACAAGGAAGCCAGAGACACCTCAAACTGTATTCAAAGGAATATGTTGACCCCGAAAATAAAAAGGGTGGGAAAGAGTTACAAGAGCTTCTTGGCGTGATGCTCAGAACCACTTGTCATGTCAACAAAGTTGTAATCCCCCGAAATAGAAAAGTGATTTTTCTACCCTGTTACTAAACGTGTGTGTGTATCTATGTACATATCTAAATGTACATATACAAACAGCAATTAAATCAGACTTTTCTTACATAAAACTTTCTAATTGTCACCACTGTACAAATTGCTGTCATTCAGTCTTTTGATACATTTTAAAAAATTTCCTCTTTCTCATTCCTGATCTCATCACATTTCTCACAAAACAGAAACTGTTTCATTACAGGGTATAAAATAAAATACATCAAGGCTCTTGGCACATATGGGTGGCTTTCTGTGGGAGGAGACGTAGGCTTTTGTATTTGGCTTATAACATTTGAGCAGCTATAACAAAATGGCAGACTGTGTGACTTATAAACAACAGGAATGTATTTCTTACACTTCTGGAGGCTGGGACATCCAAGATCAAGGTGCTGGCAGACTCTGTGTCTGCTGAAGACCTGCTTCCTAGTTCATAGACGGCATTTCCCCTGTGTCCTCACATGGACAGAAGGAGCAGGGATTTTCTGGGGTCTCTTTCAGAAGAGCACTCATCTCATTCATGAGGTCTCCACTCTCATGGCCTCATCACCTCCCAAAGGCCTCACCTCCTCATACCATCACCTTGGGGTTTAGGATTTCAAGTATGAATTTGGGGGAGGGGGAACAGAAATGCTTAGTTCATAGCAGTATTCAGTAGAATTAATAGAAAACACATTCTCTACCTGTTTAAAACTTACATTTGAATATATTGAAAAGTAGGTTTTTTCCCTTAAGAAAAATGATTGCTTGTTAGATCTCAAAATACAGGGACAAGGTGACCGGAGACCTTCCACGCAGAGATTGCACATGTCATCTGCTTTGTAGGGCAGAGCGACTCAGAGTGCCCGTCTTTGTTAACTAAATGCAAACACAAGACAACTATTTTGAAAACAATGTATTTGATTTATTGGCTCCATATTCCCAGTCTGGATTGTTATATTATCAATTTATCTTAGTAATTTTTCTTTTCTTTTATCCTTTTTCCCTCCCTCTCTTCCTTCCTTCCTTCCTTCCTTCCTTCCTTCCTTCCTTCCTTCCTTCCTTCCTTCCTTCCTTCCTTCCTTCCTTCCTTCCTCCCTCCCTCCCTCCCTCCCTCCCTTCCTTTTTGTTTCAGTGATATGCATCTCCTGACTTCTTTTCTCCCTCATAGTAAAAATGCAAGAACCAACTACTTCTCTGACTTCCTCTGCTAGTAACTTTCCTCTTCTTCACTCTCCTTCAGACCAGGTTCTCACACTTTGGTGAGGTCTCAGTAGCACGGAAGGGGAGGGAGTTGTTAATACACAGATAGCTGAACCCCATTTCACCACCCTCAGCCCCAGGCTATGACAAGGAAGGCCTGAGAATTTGCATTTCTAATAGTGTCGGTGAGGCTGCTGCTCCTGCTGCTGGGCGGGGCCGCATCTCTGCTCCAACCCATGGACCTCCTTTGTGTTGTAAGAACACAAAAGGCTTGTTCCCATCTCAGGGCCTTTGCACCTGCTGTTTTCTATGCTTGGAAAGCTTGTTCCCTAATATCCTTCAGGTATTTTCTTAAATGTTCTCTCATGTGAACTTTGACTGCTTGATTTAAAATTTCAACTCTGTCTTTCCCCAAAATACTCCCTGATTTATTTTTCCCATGTATCTTCCAGCCAGTTAACATGTTATATACTTTATTTACTTATAGTGTTTTCTCTGTCAGTCTCCCTACTAGAATATAGCACCAAAAACATAGGAATTGTTGGAATTTGATTGGTATGTTTCCTGTTGTATCCTCAGTACCTGGAACAGTTTCTGGTACTAGGAAGCCTCAACAAACATGTACTTGCTAAATGAATGAATGGTCAAGATTAACTAAGAGTTTATAACAGGGTCCCAAGAGAATTACTGAAACTACTAAAAAATGGTACGATCAGTGATGATTATAATTAATGCATGCTGAAGGCTCATAACCCTCAAGGAGCCGGGAGAAAATCTTTGATTTTTCAGGAGCTTGTATCCTGAAAGGGACGAGATTATTAACCTCCGTAAAGAAACAGATCAAACCAGATGAAACTAAACACATGACTGAGGCCTGGCTCTGTATTGGATGCAGATAAATCAAGGTCCTGGCTGAGGAGAAGCTGACGATCCACTTGCCAAGAACTTTTTTTCTTTTCTTCTGATTAAAGGATAATACTTTTAGGAATGTTTATTTTTTCCAGATAAGATCTGAGCTGACTCACAGTAAACATGAATAAATATAATAAATAGAAGAAAGTGCATAAATAACTTTATAAAAATTTGGTAACATAATAGATAAATAATAATAAATATTAATAGAAACTATCATTGCATATTAAGTATCAATTGGTTAGATTTTTAAAAATATTTTTTCTTTATTGATTTTAGAGAGAGGAAGGGAGAGGAAGAGAGAGATAAAAACATCGATGAGAGAGAATGTCGACTGGCCGCCTCCTGCATGCCCCCCACTGGGGATTGGGCCCACAACCTGGACATGTGCCCTGACCGGGAATTGAACCGGTGACCACTTGGTGCATGGGTCAACGCTCAACCACTGAGCCACACCGGCTAGGCAATTGGTTAGATTTTGTTATAGCCTTTTATCATAATTTTAAAGCCAGTTACATCCTTGTCTCTATGTTATAATTTTTGGATATAGTAGAGTAAAATATATTTGTAGCCCTGGCTGGTTTGGCTCAGCAGTTGGAGCATTGGCCGGTGGACCAGAGTCTTGGGTTCGACTCTGGTCAAAGGCACATACCTCGGTTGTGGTTCAGTCCCTGGCCCTGGTTGGGCCATGCAGAAGGCAACCAATCGATGTGTCTCTCTCATATTGATGTTTCTTTCTCTCTCTCTCTCTCTCTCTCCCTCCCTCCCTCCCACTCTGTCTGAAAATAAATGGAAAAATATCCTCAAGTGAGGATTTAAAATATATATATATTTTAAAATCTTCTCGGTCATGCCTGTTGAGTAAGTGCACAGTCTAACTCATGTCAACTCTAACTTTTGAAATAAACAGGTGCCTTAATAAAAAAAAACACAAACAAGAGTTAGCTACCAAGCCTGAAATAAGGCAGTTATGTTTCATTGTGATATTAGTTCTCAATCTTTAAATACCCTTTTATTAACTCATGACTTAAAATCCAATACTGTGCATTTTCATCCATGATTTATATACTTACAAAATTTTCAATATATTGCCATAATGGAAATTTTTAGAAAGCAGAAGGAAATGTTAGTTATCCCATCGTCACTTGCAGTAATCTCTCTCAAGTCCTTTTGTCAAATTGATAGAGATATTTTTTAAGCCGTGCAAGTAATAATTATAGTATTGAAAAAATGACAGCTTGTGTGTGCTGACTGTGAGCTGTGTACTTTTATTGGAAACATGCAAATTAGAACCCACAGAGGGCTGCATAATAATAGCCACTAATTATGTCATATTTCCCTGAAATTGTATCATATTTACATATACTGGCAGTGAGGATGACACCATAGAGAGCCCTTCGCTGACACCCTGGTGGGATCTAACCTCCAGACAGGCTCAGTGAAGGCAGGAACGGACACAGGAGACTACTAGCTCGAGGAGACCGCCACACTTCTGCGTTTCCTAAAAGAAATGTGGGAAGAAGCGACTTGAATCACACTGGACTTTGTTTGGAATCCAGATTTCTGCTTTTAGAGCTACTTACTGTGGACGTGTGGCGTTCGCAGACAACTGGCAGCGACGTGTGGGTTAGTACGTTTATGTTTACCCTACTGCCCTGCAGCAGTGACTTCAGAACATAACAGAATTAGAAAGGGATGCTTGCTTCATCTGAGTTTACAAGGAGTATGACCGGTTTACTTCGAAACAGAAACATGAGTCAATGCATTTACTTAAACATTTACACTGTTGGTCTGACATTCAGAAAGTCAGCGCTTCTTTCCTTTGCTGAGCATGATTTAAACATGCACACATGGGGAAGTGTGCTATTCATTGGAAGGCAGGCCTGGTTGGGAGTAGAGGAATGTATCTGGATCTACTACTGTGCTTATCACATCATAGGCATACACTGAATGGGAAGTCACCACACACACACACACACACACGCACACACCACTCTATCTAGTTAAAACTGCTTTGTTCTCATTAATACAATATTCTTGATATTCAAGAGTATGGCTAAGGAGTGCAAAAGCAAACTTTGGTACAAAAGTGCAAATATATATATATTTATTTATTACTATATATATATATATATATATATATATATATATATATATGGAAAAATGGAGAAATGCAGAAAATTGCTTCTCCAAGACAGAATGGATTTTTGTGTGAAAGGTATGAAAGTCAGATCATTTCTTCTAACTGCAATTCCATACTGCCACCCCCCTCCATCGTGCATGCGCTCTGCCTCCCCACTCCTAATATCAACTACATGCAGTTCCAGGCTTCGGGGATAGAACTTAACCTAGAGCAGCTTAAGATCATTGTGTTAATAACCTGATTGAATGCAGGCGGTATACAGAACACCTCATTTTCCCAGGGACCGTAGGGAGCTATAAAAGGAAATGCAGTACTTCAGAGTTCGTGGGAAAATTGTAGAAGTGTGGCTCCTATAAATAAAGATATTTAACTATAAAGTACAAGTTGTATTATTGACTTAGTTCTAAAACCAACATTTCTTTTACCTTTCCCAATGAACGCATCCCATTTCAAAGTAGTCTCCTTGATCAGATAATACAAATTTCTCTAATAATGGCAGCATTTCTCAAGACACTTTTGGAATCTATGTCACATTTCTGAGCATTCTCCAGTGAGGATAATGTATGTCATTTGCCAGGATTTTGGAAATAACCAAACACCATTTGGAGCCAAGTATGGTAAATAAAATCTATAATCAGAGAAGTTAACATCTAGTTTGGATAAAACCAAAACTGTAATAAAGAAGGTAATCACTGGTCTTGGCCAATGTATTTGTGTCCTACAGAATTCCTTAAATGTCGAGGTGGTTTCCAACACTTGCTGTATTGTAACTGATGTCAGCCCCATGTGCTACAATATGCAGCAAATGCAAAAATCAGGGTTACTACCCCAGATAACAAGAATGAAATCTCGGGGTCTGATTATAATTTTGATACACGTGCTTTTTGGACTTTCGGGATATTGGAGTTTTTCAGTAATGACTGAAGATTTTATGTCTAGGTTATATTTTTAAATATTTAAATTTTTTATAATGTGGGTTTTAACCTACTTTTTTTTGAAGATGAAAATGACCCATCTTCATATTTTGTGTGTGTATGTGCTTTTTGTCACCCAAACTATATCATTTTTCCAGAAATTTTTTCCATGACATAATTCCTTTCAAGACAAGTTAAATTCCTTTTTTAAAAAATTGTTTTCCATTATTGATTTTAGAGAGGAAGGGAGAGAGAGAGAGAGAGATAGAAACAACGATGAGAGAGAACATCGATTGGCCGCCTCCTGCATGCCCCCCATTGGGGATCGGGCCCACAGCCTGGGCATGTGCCCTGACCGGGAATCAAACCAGTGACCTTCTGGTGCATGGGTCGACACTCAACCACTGAGCCACACTAGCCGGACCAATTTAAATTACTTTTAATTCTACCACTTAAGACTCATTTGATTTTAGTCCCTAGGTCTCTTATCTGTAAAAATTGGAGGCTAGACTAAATAAACACTAATATATTTTTCAGCCCTAATATTTTGCAGTGATTTCTTCTTTGTTTAAATATAAACCATTAGTCACCATTTATATCTTAACTAAATGAACAAAATCTTTGACATTTTAAACATTTTTTTATGAATGAATCCCAGAAACTGACTGGGTAGACTTTCATGCAGCAGTATAAACATCTTTCCCGACTTTTTTTTTTTTTTTTTTTTTTATCCTCACCCGAGGACATTTTTTCATTTTTTGCTCAGATAGAGTAGGAGGGAGAGAGAGGAAGAGAGAGAGAGAGAAACATCGACGTGAAAGGGCCACATCGAGTGGCTGCCACCCGCACAACCAACCAGGGCCGGGGACAAACTGCAACCGAGGTACGTGCCCTTAGCGGGAACCGAACCCGGGTCTCTCCGGACCGCAGGCTGACGCTCTAACCGCTGAGCCAAACTGGCCAGGGCTCTTTCCCGACTTTTTAAAGAACTTCGTTGACACTAAAATTGGGCCTGTCGCCGCTCTTTCGCCCCCAGAAGCTTGTTGTAGCGTGTCAAGTGGATATGCTGGAGATTCATCGCACAGAACTGCACGTTACAGTTTTGCTTGAAGCGAGCACCCATTTTTGCTCTGACATAAAGCCATCTTCACTGCAGCTGCTGGGCCTGACAGTTGACTGGCTGAACTTGGCGAGGCTGCTGCAGCTCGTTGAAACACGCTGTTGTCTATTCTGGCTGCACTGTGATTGCACTTCTGTTTTCACAAGCTACTCAAGAAGAAAATTAGTCTCGTTTCTTCATGGGGACACTTTGCATAAGCACGTAGTCATCATTTATCTGCAAATCGTATAAAGTTCAATGTGATCAATTACAGTTGTATGTAAGTATTCAGGGTGCCACTATAGGGGTGTCCTTGTTGCCGATGGCTGAGAGGGGTTGATAGCATCCTATCAGGGACCCTCTTTCATTTGCAGCTGGGATTCCTTGATGTAAGGATTTACTGACATACTTTTGTGGATATAAATACTCACAGATGTCCCCATTCCCGCTGAGTGGTTTGGATGCCATTTTGAGACTGGTTTAGAACCCCTGCCCCCCTATTTGGTTAAGGGACAGAATTAGGCTACATATAAGCCAGTCTGGTGTCATCCAAAAACCATTTATCCATTTGGCATCAGTTCTGGTACTTCATTTCTCTGCTGCTGTTTGTATCCTCGCAAGAGCTTCTGTGTGAGAGGCACCGATGTCTGTGGCAGCATCTTTCGGGAAGTGCTATTTGAATACGATGAGAAGAATCACCTCCACTTAGAAGAAAGTAGTCCTCCGGGTTGGACATTTTTCAGTCCTCAGAAATTTTGAGGAATTTTATTTTCCTATGTACTGATAGGAACATTTTGGAAACTCAAATGTTTGGTAAAATAAAGTAGGTAAATAGTCACCCCCTTTGAAGCCTCGTATTTTTCTACCTACAGAGTGACTTCTTGAACTTGGTTAGCGCTAACCTTTAAAAAAACAATGATCAAACCAAGCAGCATTGCAAGACAAGTGAGTTTTTCATTTGACTGAATGAAACTGACTAAATTGTTGGTGTAGACAGTGTTGGGCTCTGTGATTTGTTGTTCAGTTGGGGAGAGATTGTATGCACCACTGCACAGTGGCAGAGGATATGTATGCTCTGAGCAGCTCCTCTGGGTGACAGAATGGGGTAAGAGAGCCATAATTTATAGTCACTAATATGAAGATGTTGTATCAATTACCTAAGAAAAATACCATACTGGATTTATATCCTTTAGTTATTAAAAAGTGGCAGCTATCTTAAATTAGTTATACAAAATAAAGAATTTAGCGACGGAGATTAATCACTGTCACGATCCATACACAGATGCTGAATCGCAGCGCTGTGCAAAACATTTGTTTGGGAAAAGGGAAATTGCTATTATGGTCACCTTAATAGAAACAGACAATCAAACAAATCTTAATTTAAAAAATTTCATGCAGTCATAAATCATAATGGCACTGAGATTTAAGGCACCCAAAGCAACTTCATAAAGAAGTGAGCCATGCTGGAGAGAGCCAGGAACCAAGCCTGGTGCCCTTCCTGTCCCTCCAGCCTATTCACTATGCTGGAAAGGTTTTGATAGTTCAGCCCAAACTGGACTGACTATTCATTTTGCTGTAAAATGTGACCTAATTCGTTTTTCTACTATTCTCTTTCCTAGTCTCCTCCACTCACCAAGTGGGATAGCCTTAAAATGTAAATGGAGTCATGACATTCCCCCCCACCCCCTTACCCTCCCCCTCCCCTCCCACCCCGGGTCAAAACTCATTAGTGCCTTCCAGTTGCAGTTAGGTTTATATCCAACCCCTTAAAGTGGTCTGACCTCACCCCCTGCATCCTTCCCCCAGAAGGCTGACCTGCCTTCAGTTCCTTGAGTATTCCTCTCCTCCTCCTGGGGTACTCAGAAAGCCACACTGGTGTTTGATCTGCATTTGTTTTAACCCATTATTTCTAAGACTTTTAGTCTCATGGCTAAGTAAAACAAACAACAACAAAAATCTTAAGAGAGAAAAATCTTAAGAGAGGCAAGAGGATGGGCTAAGGCAGCGGAATTGGAATCATAACAATAGCTGTATGTAATTTGTATTAACTCTCACATTAGCTGAATGTTGTGCTCAGTTTACACAGGGTGAAATTTATTACCACCTTAACTGATACTTTGTAGTTGGGTACAAATGTTCACATGCCTGTGAGTGATAGATGCCCCATGATCAAGTGTTATTTGGTATTTGCAGTATCCTCTTGGAAGGCAAAATAAGCATTCACACAAGCTAGATTTTTGTTATTATTATATTGCTTTACCATCTGTCTGCCTAGCTTTCTCAGGCTTCTTTAAATAGGCTTCAGACTGGCCAGTGTCACCAGGCATCCAACTCTTACAGATGGGGCCTAGCATGGCCAAGTGATTGCAGCTGTGTCTCAGGACTGGCCAGGGCGTACTTCTTTTGGCCAGTAACTCTTGTTTGGTTTTGACAATGGTCTGATAGCATTAATATATCAAAAGAAGAAGCTGTTGTCTTTATTGGCAAAATGTGTGTATGTGGTTTTTGTTTGTTTGTTTTTGCACCAAGAGGCAAACTGCCAACTCTCAGAATTAACTTCTCAAAGTCTAGGTTCCCAAGGCAGGAGTAATGGGGGGATTGGTCAATGAAGGGACATCAGCATTTGGCAGTATATTTTCAAAACAAAGTAATCAGTATATTCTATATGGGTTATTTCCAAGACGTCAGTGTAATCTTTCTTTAGGACCAAAGCACAAGTGGAGTTTGGAAAAACAAACAAATGCAATTTCATTTTTTAAATACTAGACAGAGTGTGTGGATTCTCAAAGCATCATTGTTCTTGAATGAAGCACAGCCTCATGGAAATTTCTATTTCTCTTCTCCTCCCTATGACTGTGTCAGGTTAAATATGGCTTAAAAGAGGAGGAACATCAAACAGGCCTGTATCTAATCTTTCTGCATGGCTCAATTACAAATGACACGGTTCAGCTTTTCAGGTAAACATACAGAATTAGGAGAAGGACCTAGGTGTGTAGCTACATAGATTAATGGATCATTTTTCACATTCTAGGCCAGAAAAAGCAGTGGCTCAGATGTAGCTTCCCTTTGCTTGTTAATAAATGAGATATTGATGAAAATGGTGACTCATTTAAATGACAGATCTCTCTTCTACCACCATCTGTCTAGTGGCAATGGACAGTCAAGGTGTAAATGTGGGTGTCTCTTAGTTAAGGCTTTATATGAAAGCAGATCATAATTAAAACTGCTATAGCAATTGAAAAGCTTATAGGATTTATTTGGTTGTGATTTGACTGTTTTGTGGAAAGACATTGTATTTGGAAATGCAGTAAAACATATCATGAAAGGAATTAACAAATTCAGGAAACCTAGTTGAGGCAGAGTGTGGAACAACCTAGCTGCCTTTTTAAGCTTCTTGCAAGTTACTTAGTACAGTTTCTTTTAGGGCTCTGTGCTGAATTGTAAGTAGGAACACATGTGAAGAGGGTCATATTAAAAACACTGACTTTGAATTTAAGTGATTGTTTTTCACTATTTACAAAGTCACATGCATGGAGGTAAATGGGACAGTGTAGCATGATTCTTGAATGTTTGGCTTTGCCTAAACTATATTTGCTTTGTTTAAACATCTACATTGATTTACATCCTTCAAAATTTCTATAACCTTCTTTGACCTGCAATCATTCAGAATTAGTGGAAAGAAGTTTGTTTGTTTGTTTGTTTCTAAATAGGCAAAGATACATTTACCTTTCTGTTTGGGGAATGGAAGGAGATGATTTTTCAAATAAATTACTTTGAACTCAAATAAATAATAAAAATAACACTTATCCTACCTGTAAAATACATAAAAAACCTCTGCATACAGTTTTCATTAAATGATTCTAGTTATAAATAAGTTCTTAAAAATTCTCTAAATAAAATCCTTTAGAACTTTTGTTTGTACCTTTATGGGAAAATAAATTTTATTTTAAAAATAATCTTTGCTCAAGCTTGTTACTTAATTTCAACCTTAATATTTCCCATTTCCACAAAATACTGAAGTGATAATATATACTTGAGAGGATCTAAAGCATACTACTGCATGTTATATTAACTATTATATTAACTTTTTAAAATGTAATGAACTTTTTTTAAGAAATAGGTAATAAAAAGTAGATTGTCATTCATTTTGTTACACTGTAAAATCCAGATATGAGGATTTTATGGCCCAAATATGTCATTACACAAACACTTAAATAAGAAACTTGAGTATATAAAGCACCAAGTTACGATTTTTTGTCAGGTAAACACAATTCTTATAGCATTTCACAATACAGTGTAGAATTCGCTCTAAGAAATCACATATATTTAATTATAATGTAGTAATTATATAATTATAGTTTTATTACAAAACTTATATGGTAACTTTAGAACTTTAAGTACTTTTTCCCATAGAATAATTGTTACAAATGTGTGAGATTTTATAAGACTATATCAGATCAATCACAGGTTTAAATGTAGAGTTTTGTAGACTGCTTAGTAATAAAATAACTATATTTTTGCATTTCTAATAGGAAATTCCATTTATAATATGAATTTTCGATGCAAGAAGTGTTATCAATTTCAACTGTTGGAATTTGTGTTCTGATCTGTCAAAATCTTCAGTTTATAGCCACAATACAATGTTCAGCAATTTTCTGCTAAGAACTCATGGTTTCTGTGATCATCTACATCCTTTAATCCCATTTTTATTGTATCAAATGAATAACAATGAGAAAACCAATTCTTTTATGTTGCAATATTTTCTATAATATGATTTCTTTAATTAATTGTTCCTAACTGAAAAAATAAATTAAAAAAATCACAAACTCATAAACTGTTAGTGTAGTGGAGCTTTAGAGACAATGCAATTCAACCACTTGAGCAAATGAGATTCTTGAGTCCAAGTGAAATTAAATGCTTTGCCTGGGACAGTGGCGGAGCCAGAACTAGAACTCAGGCCTTTTTATTTCACGCTCCCTCACATATCAGTCAAAATCCTTATTTAGTAGTTCATGTAAAATGTTGAAGTTTTAGGTAATATGATGGGTACAGTAACATCTATTCCTTGTGTTCAAGGAGTTTGGCCTGTAGCTGAGGAGTTTACAAACTATTTAGATAAGTAATAGTATTCATTCATATAATTTAATAACTTTTATATCATAGAGACATTAGTCATCATCTGACTACATTTTTGTTTATTTTTGAACATACAAAAATACATAAAAGCCTTGATAAATAAATACATAAGCATATACCAGTGCCATGCTAATCTATACTTGAGTTTGACACAGAAACAAAAATCAGTGATACAGATGGCTTGTATTTAAAATGTTGATATTTGGCCCAGCCGGTGTGGCTCAGTGGTTGAGCGTTGACCCATGCACCAAGAGGTCTCTGGTTTGATTCCTGGTCAGGGCACATGTCCAGGTTGTGGGCCAAATCCCCAGTGGGGGGCATGCAGGAGGCAGCCAATCGATGTCTTATGGATGTTTCTATCTCTCTCTCTCCCTTCCTCTCTCTCTAAAATCATAAAGAAAAAATAATATTTTTACTAAAAAAATATAAAATATAATGTTGATATTTTGTTCACTGTGGTTATTTTCTATTGGCTAAAGTCCGTATTTTATTCACATTTCTTAAGTTTTTTACATAATGTCTTTTTTCTGTTACAAGATCCTATCTGGAATTCACTACCTTGTTGTATGTACCATGCAGATTTTTTTGCATTAATATTGATTTTTAAAATATTACATTAAAATATTTTATTATGATTACTGAGATTTGAGGCATGCATTCAGATTTTCACCTGAAATGAATGTTTCACCTGCCTCACCCTAGTCCTTGGCGCGCGCACACACACACACACACACACACACACACACACACACTCTCACACACAGCTGGGTACACACACATGCAGTACTTTCTTTTGTTTTTGAAATATATTTGACTGTTTTTACCCAAAAGAAGGCCCTTAAGTCCCAACTGGGCAGATGGCTTAAGTGTGAGAAAATGTGGTTCTAGCATACAATGCAAACTAGGAACATATGTCATAAATAACTCAGGTGTGTTCACACTGCCAATTTCTGATTGTAAATATCTCAAGTTGCACAGTACACATATATTCTGAGCTCTCAGATCAGGCTTCATACCAGTATAATAAAAGGAAGACATAAACCTGACAAGCAAGAGCAAGTGATGGGTCTGCCCTTAATCACAGCACATGTAGTAGCAGTCCACTTTTACTTTGAAGATCATTCTTGAATTCTTAAGTAAGTATGAAGTTTGCATTTAATCTTCTCCAAAATATCTCATCCTTTCTCATCTTAAATGCAGGATAATTATGTTCACCACATGTTATTTACTGAAATCATTTCTTGACCAGACGATAACATTTAACAGTGTAATGTTTTGATGTTCTCTTATGCCCCAATGCATTTGGACTTATTACCAAATCATTACCACAAGGCTGGAAGTTTCAATAATTTATAGACGTTATTACGCCTGGCAGTGTAGTAACTCTGTCAGAAATGGCTTAAATGTCCCACATACATTCCATATTCTTCTGAATTTCTTCTCACCCATTCTTCTTATATATAAAATCAAAAAGCAAATATTTTGAGCAGAAGTTTAAAAGAAAGGCTATATTTTATCACATGGCCTAATTTCTTATTTTCTGTTTATACATCTTATACATGATACAATTTAATTGTGTAACCATGCCCATTCAATTATTTGCTGATTGCGTTTGATGTCAAGATTGGACTTTTGCCTTCTCTTTGCATGCATAATTGTTTGAAATCATATTTCTGATTGCTGTTACTAAGCTAGCGTAGAATGATACCATTTCTGGTTTAGAATCTATATATCTCTGGAGAGAATTGCATGATAGAAACAATAGATGTCAAAATTCCTTGTCTAAGATTGAGTGCTTATGCAAAATGTACAATATATATTCTTGCCTCCATATTTTACCCTACTAAATGGCTCTGTAAAGAAAGGCATTTAAAGACACATTTTTAAAAAATTGTATTGAATTTTACAACAAAACTCTGACTTTGTTCCTTTGAAAACTTGTACAATTTTTCCTTTTTTTATCTTTAAAGTGCAAACTCCTTTATTGACTTTGCACCTGGAGTGAACCATTTTCTCAAAGTTTAATCAAAGAAGACTTTCATGGAGAGGCTAAATTGTTGTATTGAAAACTTGTCCTCATCATAAGACATGTGAAATGATAAATGCATATTTGGAAATAAAACATATTATAGGACTTCTACTTAAAAATGACAGTATACCCACACATATATTTTTACCTCTCTCCAAACCCAGTTTAAGTATAATAGAAGAACTAAAAAAAAAAAAAAAAAAAAAAAAAAAAGAATTAATTCACAAGGACAAAGAGAGCCAGAGAAAGCAACAGCGGAAATATATTTTACCAAATGTTGCTGAAGCAAGAAGGCAGATGGCAATTAACTTACTGGAGCAGAAGAAATTCCAGCCTAACCTGCAGAGGACAATATCACCAAGAAATTAGTCATCATGCTTCTTGGAAGCCCATCTAAAGATACCAGGTACTTCCAAAGCCCGACGTGAGGCATGGAGCTGAAAAGAGCAGCCTTGGTAGAAAGACTCACATACAACAGCTGAAGGCTGAGGTGGTCCCCAAGGATAAAGACAAGCTTCAGTTGTAAATATTTTTATAAAATCAAAGATCACCTGGTATTTTATGAATGTCTCAAATTGAGAGAAAGACAAGCAAAGTCCTGGAGGAAACAGAATTTTGCAGGGAGCAGAAGAAAACTTAAGGGAGAAAACTATAATTATCTGCAGATATTTGAGGGCTATGTCCATGAGATAAGAACAGGAAGCTCTGAAAAAGAAACAGAGACCAAGAAGGCATTTGAAAGTTAAAATGTAGCCAAAAGAGAAAAAAAAATAAAATAAAAGGGTTGGAACATAAAGTACTGAATGAACTCTTTAAGAAAGTAAGAAAAAAGACAAAGAGGTCAGAAATAAAAAATAAGATCAATCTAAGCAGTTCATTGTCTCCACTGTAAGGAATTTTTGAGAGTTGGAAGGAAACAATTTAGAGAAAACTATCAAAGAACTAATGAAAAAAAAATTGGAATAAAAGAACACAACAATCCAGATTAAACAGGTCCACCAGGCACCCAGCCTAATGAATTTAAAAAGTTTAATTCAAAACGCATCATCACAACATTTCAGAGCACCAGAAATAAAAAATAATTTTCTTAAGTCCTGAGGAAAAAATTAGTAATTTATATCCAAAGGTGAGAGAATCGTAGTGGCTTTGGACTTTTCACTAAACAACACTGGATAAGGGGAAACTTGAACATTCAGAGATGAAGTAATTTACAAATCAAGAATTTTATGCCCAACCAAACTAGCAATCACATGTGAGTGAAGAGTAACAGATATGAATGTTCTCCCAAAATGTAGTTTCCATGCATGCTTTCTTTGAGGAAGCTACTGGAGAATAGGCTACAGCAAACCAAGTGAATAAACCAAGACAGATAAATACCATGTGGGATTTGTGGAAGAGAAAGTCTGACACAGAAGAATGTTTAAAGGAATTGTCAGGATGACATCTGAACAGAGGAATAAGTACCTATTGGAGCAGGAAAGTAGAGGGCTGCAGGGGAGAAGTATTTAAGAACCAAATAGAGGTGCTAGAGTATTTATTACATAGTATAAGATTTGCAAAAGGTATTGAGAGGCTCTTGGTAAATTAAAGACATATCGGGAGAAAGTAAAGAAAACTTTATAGAAACTAAGCAGATAGACAAACATCTTTATTAATTCCAAGACAAAATAAAATTTATATCAGAAAGGAGTCGTAATCATAGGACGCTATCTATTTGGCTCAGCAGTAGACAGTATTTCATTGTCATTGTGATTTAAATAATGACTTTTGGTTTAACCAAAAGTTGTGATACAACGATAATCTTGAGAGGATTAGAGGAAGGGAAGTGGGTGCATGTGTTAGGTTCACTACCATGACAAAAAGTCTCCAATGTCTTAGGTTTCCCAGGAAACACATTCTGTGCTGGAAAGTTATTGAGAAGTGTTCTTGGGATCAACATTTGTGGAGGACTGAAGGAATCACGATTGACCAGAGGGTTGAATTGTGATGGTGATGTAGTCACAACAAAGATCTCACTCTGGAGCTAAGATAGACCCCTCAGAGTGGCACTGCCTTAATTCAGGGGGGCCAGGCCATTAAACTCTCAGAATCCACCCATCATTGGAGGAGGTAAGCTGCCAGGGACGTCTATGCTTGAATGTTTGTGTCCTGCAAAAATCCATATGTTAAAGCCTTCATCCCAGTGCAATGGTATTTGGAGATGAGACCTTTGGGAGAACATGAGGTTTAGATGAGTAAATGAGGAGTAGGCGATTTAATGCTCTTATAGAAAAAGGAAGAGAGATGAGAGTTCTCTCCTTTTTCCATATGAGGATACAGTGAGAAGGTGGCCATCGGCAAGCCAAGAAGTGAGCCCTCACCAAAAAACAAATCTTCTGGCACTTTCATCTCAGACCGTGAAAAATAAATGTCTGTTGTATAAGCCACACAATGGATGGTACTTTCTCATAGCAGGTTGAGCTAAGGCAGGAGGGGTCATGACCTTGGGTCAGGTGATTCTTTACAACTGAGGGCTATCCCTCAGTCACCAACATTCCCAGCAGCTGGAGAAATGAGTGCTTCAGTCCTAAATGGGGAACCTGGGGGCACACATAGCATTCACTATCTAAAACTAATAGATTAAAAGTAGAAATATAAGCATATTATTTTTTTTTTAATGAAGGTAAGTAGCATAGGAAGCAGCTGAAACATTGAGAACTGGCAGGAGGAGGTGAGCAGAGTGGGAGAGAGTAAGCTTCTTTTTGTTATAAGATTTAGATTTAGCACTACTGGTTTTAGCTATGTGCACATAAAACTGATGAAATTAACAATTAGTTTAGCATTAAATTAAGAAGTAAATTTTAGTTGTTCTTCAAAGCAAGTTATGAAATATAATGTGATTTTTTTGATCATATATATCAGTTAGGTATACCAGTACCTTTAGTTTATTCAACATTGATTGAGGTTCAAAAAAGAGTAGTGATAATAACAATAACAATCAAACTCCTGCTGTGTACCAAGCACTGCACTAAATTATTTTACTGTATTATCTCAGTTATTCACCTCATTAGCCCTGCAAAGTTGGTGTTATTATCCCCATATTACTAAAATAGAAACTGGAACTCAGAGAGATTAAATCCATTGCTTATAGTCAAACCGAGTCAATGGTCACGGTCAAAGCTAGTGTTTGATTTGAGCTGCGACAACAGAGTTTGGGTCCTTAACCATTGTGTTTTAACTAAGCATTCCGGTCTACAGGTACTCATTAGCTTAAAACAAAATGTTCGCAGGTCATTTATTTGGTGACTCACATAATTTGGCCTTTCACCAGATGAGTCTCCCTGCACTTGATGCTAAACACCACTGAGAAGCTATAAACTGTTTCCCCTTATTTTCCTTCATCGTGCTCTGCTTGTGTTAGAATTAGCAGCAGTAAAATGATCCTGTATCATGCATGCACAGAAATGCTCCATTTTGTCCCAGATGAACCAGCTAAGAAGGGACCATCATTGGAAGTGAATGACAGGCCTCAGAGCAAGACTGTCTGTGTTCTGTTCCTGGTTTCACAGCTCGCCAGCTGGGTGTTTTAGGCCAGTCACTTGAATGAGTTGTGCCTCCGAGCTCACCTTTGTGAAGTAGTTATAATGGTACCACCTGCCTCACTGAGTCCTTGGGAGGATGATGTGAATTCAACTCACAAAACAGAGAGACTGTGTCTAGCCCTTTATAAGTCTTGGCCATTATGATAGATTAGTGTGAAAAAAAGGCGGGGTCTCAATGGATCAAATTCTTCCAGGCCACTTCTATAGAATGACGTTTTATTATTTCATTTAAAGATCATTAATTTCCTGTATTTCAGTTCTTCATCTTATTTTTGTCTTCCTCTTCCTTCTTGAATTGAGACATATGTGTATAAAACTGAAGCTTTTATACGGCATTTCATTCAGTTATTTGTTTTCCCTGCGCTCAGTTACTCCTACTGCCCTCCTTTCCCAAAGACACACATGAAATAACTTTATTATTCAGTCATAATGGAATCAGGTATAATGTCACTATCCTCTGTTGCCTTGCTTTCAGAAGAGAGAACAAGATTAACAAGTTATAATGACTAGTACATGTTTATTTTTCTGTGTAAGAAAATGCTATCATAACCTTTTAAGGTTTATGCAAGTAATGTGTTCCCAGGGTCTAAATGATAATGTTTACACAGTTTGGTATATTAATAGGCTTTCCCTTAGCACTGCATTATTTCTGTTTGCCATGCTTAGCCCTGTACTTTCTGTCTGACGAGGTGATGGAGTTAGAATGGGTTTGTCACATTTGGCCAGATGTTAGGATCCAGTTCTGCCACTGGCCAGTAATTTGTCTGTTTTCTTGGTCTGTCTCACTATTTGGACATGAAATTTTTACTTCCCCTACCTTTCATCTACTTAAAATGTCCCAAAAGAGTAAATCGTACTGGGAGTTTGAAATTGCATAGAGTGCGGGTGAATCCTGGGACACATGAATACCAGAAACAGTAAGTAACAGCTGGTGTCATTGATCAGCACCCTTCATTTTAGCTCTCGAATGACACTCTCCTTGAGAATAGGCCCAATGCTTACTGGATTTACTCTAGTTTCTTAGTTGGAACCAAGGGATGACTTCAAGATTGAAATAGAAATGCTGGGGAATGTAGCTGCGGATTAAGATCACATCAGCTCCCAGGTTATCCATTTTAAATCTCCATTTAGCCAAAGCTAAACACGTTTTGGCTTAGCTGCCTTTTGAGGTTATCTCGGTTCCTGCTGCCTTCCATTAGTATTAACTGTACTTTCATTTTTTTTTTTTTTTTAAGATCTAGTCTCAGTTTAGATTGAGGTCTGTATGGTAAAGGAGGATCTCCTTTCCCACATAGGGAAAGAGATTAAGGATCTTAGTCACAGAGCTACTCAGAGGGTCAATTTCTGCCTTAAGTCCACACTAATTTATGAGTATCAACATGATTTCAGCAGTGGGAGTGCTGACTCAGGAAATCTGAGTCTTTTGCCACTAATTGACTAATTGGGTTAGCTATAAAACTGGGATGATTGTATGCACTGGTCTTTGGGCGATGTTAATCCTAAATCTGATATGAAACAGAGCCGCCATAAAGATCTTTAAAAAATCCAATTTATCGAGTAGTTTGAGGGGTTTTGTTTTTACAAATGAAGTACATTTAAATGGAATAAATTGTAGAAGTTAAGAGACTTAATGTCAATCCTCAGATGATTTGGTTTTAATTTTTTAATAATTATTATAGGGCTCTGAATGTTTATTTTACAGTATATCTTGAGAAACAAACATCTTTTTGTGTTGTTGTTGTTTTTGGTAAGTGCCCTTAGCGGGAACCGAACCTGGGACTCTCTGGTCTGCAGGCCGAGGCTCCCACTGCTGAGCCAAACCAGCCAGAGCTTGTTGTTGTTAATCCTCACCCCAGGATATTTTTCCATTGATTTTTTTAAATAGAGTGGAAGGGAGGGAGGGGGAGAGAAAGAGAGAGACATCAATGTGAGAGAGACACATTGCTTGCCTTCTGCAGGACCCTGAGCAGGGCTGGGGATCAAATCTGCAGCCCAGGTACGTGCCCGGGAATCTAACCCGCCACACTTCGGTCCTGGGGCCAATGCTCTAACTGCTGAGCCAAACCAGCCAGGGCAAGAAATAAATATGTTTTAAAAAATAAATTTCAGACCTCAGATAGCTAATGGGCTGGGAGGAGGAGCTGGAGCCTTAGGAGCTAGTATGTACCCTAAGCACAGGTACCGATGCCAACAGTTTACTAGTGATTGCCACTGAAGTTAAATTCATTCAACAATTTATAAAAACATGGATCTTAACCCCCCAGGCATTCAGGAGTCATCATAGACTTGAAGAATGGGGAATATGGCACTTCTAAAATTTGTAAATTATGTAAAAACAGCAGCTCTTTCTTAGGGCGAAATGTTCCTAGCCATTTCTTTCCAAGACCTTTCATGGGGAAAGTGCTTATGGCCCCTAAAAGGGCTGAAATATGGTAGGTTGAGGCTTGAAGTCTGCTGTTTGTGGCAACTCGTGAAAAACACTTTTCTAAACACGTCAGTGTTGACTCTCAAGGGTGCTGTTGGTCCCATGCTCTTGACTGCTTTCTTTGTCATAAGCAGTGTGCACGCCGGATGTCGCACCCTGCCACCTGCTCAGGCTTCCTGTGTGTGTAAATGTGTTTCCTGCCCTCCAGCTAGCCTTTCCCTCACTCCCATCCCTTTCCCCAAAGCGCAGTGCTCTAACCTGGTTGTAAAACGTGAGAAAGGTTCTAGTTATCGTAGCTTGTAAAGCACCTCGCTGTCTCCCTCTGCGTCTTCCTTTTTCCAGTTCCAGTGTGAATGGAATTTGCCCCTATCCCATGAGTGGGTTCATGCAGAGACAGTGTCTTCCAGATTCTAAGTGTCTTAGTAGTAAGGTCAGTGCTATTCATTATTTTATGGGGCATTCTGATTTGGTTTGTTTTGACAAACAAAATGCAGTTCCTCCTCACCACATACTCAGTGGAAAACTGAGTCTGACACGAACCCTGAGCTGCCGCCCATTCCAGGCATTGGTCCCATACCCAAGTCCTCCCACTGTCTGCATCACTGGTATCCTCCTCCTCTCCTGTGTTCACCAAAAAGGAGAGATAAGAGATGGGGTCTCTATGGCCAATGTTACTTGATTTTTTTTAGTGCAATATTTTATTTCTAGTTAAAGCGATTCCAAGGTCAACTCAAATTCACCTCATCCAAATGCTTCCAGTGTCACAAAAGCTACAGAATATCATGTGCCTGCCTCTAGTACATGTTCAGTGCTGGATAAACATTATTGAAAGGACCCAATTTTATTTAGATGCTTAAAAGTTTTGTCCTGTAAAGGGATGGGATCTACATACTCTGTTATCACCAAAAGAACTCTACAGAGAGAGTTACGTTTAATCATTTCATAATGAGTCTCAGACATTATAGGTCTCCTTCCCTTCTCCTTCACAAGACGGTAATTGAGTTCTGGGATGTGGGATCTACTACTAAATATTCACTTGCAATTTGCATTGAAATGTCAAATACGTTATTTGGGAATACTCCAGATAACTTAGGAAGGTATTTAATTTAAAAATCTTCCTAAGGGGAAAGAGAGTGTACATCAAATGAAACAGGAGGCACCCCTAAAAGTTTTAGAAGTCAGGTAGGCAAATGGGATGCTCAGAACTTCAAGAAAGGATGGGAAAGCATCTCCATCCTGGATGGTGACATATCAAAGTATTTAAAAATATTTCCTACGTAAGTGCTTGAGCTCTGAATAAACATTACAAGCAAACTTTGGGACTATGAAATTTGGTGTCTTTATTAGTTTGCTAATACTGCCATAACAAAATACCACAGACTGGGTGGCTTAAACAACAGAAGTTTATTTTCTCACAGTTTTGGAAGCTGGTAAATCCAAGATCAAGGTGTCATCGGGTTTGATCTCTTCTGAGGTTTTGGCTTATATATGGCCACTTTATTGCCATGTGTTCACCTATCTTTCCTCTGTGCGCACACATTCTGGGTGTCTTTCTATGTGTCCAAATTTCTTCTTTTTAAGAATAGACCAGTCAGAGTGGATAAGAGCCTGTTGTAATGGATTTATTGTCATTTAATCACCTCTTTAGAGGCTCTGTCTCCAAATATAGTTACATTATTAGGTTCAGGGAGTTAAAGCTTCTATAAATGGATTTGAGGAAGACACAGTTCAGCCCATAATGGTGTCCAAGCTAGAAGTTGTCTTGGAAACATATTACTCTCACAGTAAGTAAGTAAGCATTGAGGGCTCACCATATAGATGGGTGTCAACTTGGGCAAGTCATTTTATGTTTCTGAACCATAGTTCTGTCATCTGTAAAGAGGAGAAAAATAGAATGACTGAGTACAGTTGGGAGAACTAAATGAGATAATATATATGAAATGCTAAGTGTACAGTAAGGACTTAATAAAAGTAAAAATTTTATGATGTTTCTTGCCGTTTTATCCTTGGGTTTGACACCCCCCCACACACACACACAATTAAAAATAACATTGGTGCCTGCATAGAAACAACCAACACACATGATGCCTTTCACTTCCCTGAAGACTTGACATTATGGAGAGAGAGCCCCAAATTAAGTCTCTAAAAAAATCTAGCAAGGGACAGACACCTCCTGGCATAACTCGGTAGTAAAATTGGAGGGGAGGGGTCTTCAGAGGGACATTTGATTATGTTAGGCTTACACATGTCAGTCAGTAGTTCTCAATCCTATGGGCTCACTGGGAAAACCTGAACTTTGACTGGGTCTCTGTGAGGCCAGCGTGCAGTGGCAGAGATAACAGATTCTAGACTCAGGTGAGTTGGGTTCAAATCCTGACTCTTTCTAACTGTGGGACCATGGCAAGATATTTAACCACTCTGAACTTCAATTTTCTCATCTGTGAAATGAGAATACAAATGGTATCTACCCCAAAAGGTTGTCATGAAAATTACCTGCAGTAATCTATGAGTATAAAGTTTATACAGTGCCAAACTAAGTTTCTTAAGGTAAGTTTTTAATAAATATATGTTAAGTATTATTATCATAGTTGGAGTTTGAACTTAAACCATCAGTATTTCTTTTTTCTTCTCACTTTCTCTTTCCCTGGCTCATCTCCTGTCTCTTTCCTTATCTGATCTCACTTCTACCAAACAAATGTATCAAATAAATGTATGAGAATTTAGTGGAAATTGATTCAATATACTGAAATGATCTAGAAATGCTTCTGTACTCTTTTCCTCCTTTTGTGTAAGGGTGATGAGATTCCGAAGGAATATCAAGAGTCAGCTGAAAAATGGAAGAAGGCGGAGAGATATGATAGAGGGATCATTGGTTGGAGGGTTTGGGATTTGGGGAAAGAAAGAGAGCGTGTTTTCTGACAAAAATACCTGCTCTGTAGTCTGACTGAGTATAAATCACAGCTCCATGAAGATTCTCAGCTGTGTGAGCTAGGTAATGTTACTTAACATCTCTCCGCTTCAGGTTCCTCGTCTGTACATCAGGGATGGTGAGAAGAACATTTCATGGGGTTACTTTGAGGACTCAGTGAGTTAATATTTAGAAGTCATTTAGAAGGTATTGTAAGCATAGCATAAGGGTTGGTTACTTTTTTTAATGCTAGAAAAGGTACTGGAAATAGAGTGCAGGTAAGATGATATTGTCCCGGATTCCCATCAGCCTAGTGGTTAAAGGCATAGGCTGTGGACCCATATCATATTTAATGGGAAAAAACTAAAAGCTTTTCCCTTAAAATCAGGAGCAAGACAAGGACATCCATTTTCACCACTCTTATTCAACATAGTACTGGAAGTTCTAGCTCAGCACTCAGACAAGAAAAAGAAATAAAATGCATCCAAACTGAAAAGGAAGAAGTAAAACTGTCATTATTTGCAGATGAAATGATCTATAGAGACAACTCTAAAGATTCTACCCCAAAACTGCTAGAACTGATAAATGAACTCAGAATGTAGCAGGATACAAAATTAACATTCAGAAATCAGTGGCATTATTATATACCATAATAAACTATCAGAAAGATAAACTAAGAAAACAATCCCATTTACAATTGCATCAGAAAAATAAAATACCTAGGAATAAACTTAACAGTGGAGGTAAAAGACCTATACTTGGAAAATTATAAGATACTGAAAACAGAAATTGAAGAAGATACAAATAAGTGGAAGCATATACTGTGTTCATGGATAGGAAAAAATAGCATCATTAAAATGTCCATACTATCCAAAGCAATCTATAGATTCAGTGCAATTCCCGTCAAGATAACAAGGGTGTATTTCACAGAACTAGAACAAATATTCAAGAAATATATATGGAACCACAAAAGACCCCAAATAGCCTCAGAAATCTTGAGAAAGAAGAACAAAGTTGGAGGTATCATGCTACCTGATATCAAATTATACTACAAGGCCATAGTAATCAAAACAGTATGGTACTGGCATAAAAACAGACATATAGATCAATGGAACAAATTAAAGAGCCCAGAAATAAACCCACACCTTTATGGTCAATTAATATTTTAAAAAGGAAGTGTGAGCATGTAATAGGGTAAAGACAATCTATTCAATAAATGGTGTTGGAAAATTGGACAGATAAATCCAAATAAAATGAAACTAGACACTTTCATACACCACATAGCAGAATTAACTCAAATGAGTTAAGGACTTAAATGCTAAACTCAAAAACCATAAAAATCCTAGCCCTGAGCAGTGGTTAGAGCATCGGACTGCGGTCCAGAGAGACCCGGGTTTGGTTCCCGCTAAGGGCATGTACCTCGGTTGCAGTTTGTCCCCGGCCCTGGTTGGTCGTGCGGGTGGCAGCCACTCGATGTGTCCCTTTCACGTCAATGTTTCTCTCTCTTTCTCTCTTCCCCTCTCTCCCTCCCACTCTATCTGAACAAAAAATGAAAAAATGTCCTCGGATGAGGATAAAAAAACAAAAAACGAAAAAACCATAAAAATCCTAGAAGAAAACATAGGCAGTAAAATCTCAGACATTACTCATAGCAATCTTTTTTTTTTCCTGATATATCTCCTCAGGCAAGGGAAACAAAAAAAATAAACAAATGGGGCTACATCAAAATGAAGATCTTTTGCACAGCAAAGGAAACCATCAACAAAGTGAAAAGACAACCCACTGAATGGAAGAACATATTTGCCAATGATACATCTGATAAGGGGTTAATATGCAAAAGTTATAAAGAACTCAAACAACTCAACACCAAAAAAACAACAACCAAAAAACAAAACAAAAAATCGAACTTAAAAATGGGCAAAGGAACTGAATAGACACTTCTCCAAAGAGGCAATACAGATGGCCAGCAGACATATGAAAAGATGCTCATGTCACTAATCATCAGAGAAATGCAAATTAAAACCGCAGTGAGATATCACCTCACACCTGTCAGAATGGCTTTCATCAGTAAATTCACAAATGACAGGTGTTGGCAAGGATATGGAGAAAAGGGAACCCTCGTGCACTGTTGGTGCAGCCACTATGGAAAATAGTATGGGGATTTCTCAAAAAATTAAAAATGGAACTACCTTCTGACCTAGCGATTATTCCACTTCTGAGAATATATCTGAAGAAACTGAAACATTGCTTTGAAAGAATGTACGCACCTCTATATTCATTGCAATGCTATTTCCAATAGCCAAGATTTGGTAGCAGCCCAAGTGCCCATCAGTAGATGAGTGGATAAAAAAGCTATGGTACATTTACACAATGGAAGAGTACTTAGCCATAAAAAAGAAAGAAATCTTACCTTTTGTGACAGTATAGATGGATCTAGAAGGTGCCATGCTAAGTGAAATAAGCCAGTCAGAGAAAGACAAATACCATGTGATCTCACTTACATGTGGAATATAATGAACAAAATAAACAAAATAGAAACAGACTCATAGATACAGAGAACAATCTGACAGCTGTCAGAGGAGAATGGGGTTGGGGGGCTGGGTTAAAAAGGTGAAGGAATTAAGCCAAAAAAACAACAACAACAACTCCCCCCCCACAACTCATAGACACAGTCCATGATTACCAGAGGGAAAGGGGGGTGAGTAGAAGAGGGTAAACAGGGAATAATGGTGACAGAAGGAGATTAGACTTTGGATGGTGAACACACTATGCAATATACAGAAGATGGATTATAGAATTATACACTTGAAACGTTTATAATTTTATTAACCAATGTACCCCCAATAAATTCTATTTAAAAATAATAAATAAATAAATGCATAGGCTGTGGAGCCCAACTGCCACAATTTCAGACATTGTTTCTTCTATTGACCAGCTATGTAACATCGGGGAAGTTGTCTAATGTCTCTGTGCCTCAGTATTCCTCATCTATGAAGTAGGGATAATAATAGCATTACCCAGATCACAGTGTGATGGTGTAGATTAAACAAGTCAATATGTGTTATGTTCTTAGAAGAATACTTGGCACATAGTAAGAGTATGTGTGTGTATCTATATGTACATATATATAAATATAACCAGATATGCCTCTATATACGATTGCTATTATTAAACAATATCAACAAAGCCAGGGTAGAAGTAACTGTAGACTAGATTTTGAGATGACTTGAGTTCTCTCTGTCCTTAAGCAAGTGACATTACCTATCCTAGCCTTGGGGATGACTGAGGTTCTGTCCAGCTTTTCCATTCTCTAGACCGGTGGTTCTTAATCTTCCTAATGCTACGACCCTTTAATACAGTTCCTCATGTTGTGGTGACCCCCAACCATAAAATTATTCTCATTGCTATTTCATAACTATAATTTTGCTACTGTTATGTCTTAGGCGACCCCTGTGAAAGGGTTGTTCTACCCCCAAAGGGGTTGCAACCCACAGGTTGAGAACCGCTGCTCTAGACCCTTGTCTTGGTTATGAGGATTTTGCCTTCCTGAGTAAATGCTGGTTATTGATTGGTTTTGAAAATGTAAAGGGAAGGTAGCGTTTTGGTTTTATAAACATTGTCCACTAAGAACTGTTCCAGCCTTTGGGCCACTCTTCTGGCTGCTTGCAGATTGCTCCTCATTATTGGGCCAGTATTTCAATCACATTGATTCTTTTCATTAACATTTCCTTTAGTTTTTCATGTGTACTCTTACCAAGAACAGGACTAGAACTGTGAGCTCCTTCACACTTGAAGATACTTGGGAGTCTTCAAACCCCAAAAACACTTAAAAGAGTAGTTGCAAAAATAGGACCACTGAAACATTTGAAGTGAGTTTTGGTTCACTGTTTCTTTTCTTCTGTATTCTGTAGGTTGTTGTCTGTAGTGGGATAAACTCAGAATATCCCTCAAGACGTGGTCTTTGTAGCTTTCCCTTCCTATTATCTCAAACGATTGCCTTCAAAGTGTAGAACTATTAGTATGGTTTCATGACCGAACACTAAAGGAATATTTAAAATATTGTTTTTATATGTGGTAACGAGGGACAGAGAACAAATAATTCTTCAAACGGATTTTCCTGGAAAAACTGAACCAGCTGGGGTTAATGTCCAGCGGTAATGGACTCTCCCAGTGGGTCATTAATTCCCAGGAATTGGCCTTGTGCCTCAATTGCTATTGCTTAAGCAAACAATAAATAACATCACACAGATCTGTAATGAACTATAAAACGACCACTTCTCAACCTGCATTGTAGGTACGCCTGCAGCACATACAACACTGCCTTCTATTAATCACCTCCCAACTTGATTGATTAGTTTCAATCAGCTCGCTGTCCCCTATTTTCTTTTAAAATAGATTAATTTCATACTTTTGAAGTCAGTGAATAAAAGCATTAATGTTAGGCCCAGTAAAAATGGTGAGTGTGCTCAAGAATTTTTTACTGTTTCTCTCATTCTCTCTCTCTCTCTCTCTCTCTCTCTCTCTCTCTCTCTCTCTCTCTCTCTCTCTCTCTCTCTGTCTCTGTCTCTTTCTTACACTTTCAGTTACTCTGCAACAATTAGTTATAACTCATGCCATGCCTCAATAATGCCAAGATTTGTACTGATAGCATTGGTTAGTGGAAATGAAACGTCCAAGGACAAGAACCATTTTAATTAGGTTAATAATATCAGCTTCCATTATCTGTCCACCCACTTCCACCACCATTTCTCAGTCCTCAACCTCCAAGTCTCCCAGTAGCCTGGAACCCTTATGATTATTTCCTTCTTTATGAAACACTTTGTTTGCTTGGCCTCTACTCTTTCTTGGTTCTCTTCCTACACAAATAGCCGCTCCTTCCCAGTCTCCTCTGTCAGTTCTTTCTTTTTATTTTCTTTATTGTAGTAAAATATGCATAACATATTTACCATGTTAACCATTTTTAAGTGTTTAATTCAGTAGCTTTCACAATGTGTAGTCATCACCACTCTTCTACTTCCAAACTTTTTCATCACCCAGAATAGAAACTCTGTAACCATTAAGCCCTAATCCTCTCCCCTCCTCCAGCTCCTGGTACCCTCTGTTCTATTGTCTGTCTATGAATGTGCTTGTTCTAGATACCTCATATAAGTAGACTCATACAACATTTGTCCTTTTAGTGCTGGGTTATTTCACTTAGCCTAATGTTTTCAAGGTTCATGCATGTTGTAGCATACATCAGAACTTAATTCCTTTTTATGATTGAATAATATTCCATGGCACATTTTATTTATTTATTTATTTATTTATTTATTTATTTATTTATCTATCTGTTGATGAATATTTGGATTGTTTCCACCTTTTGGTGATTGTGAATAGTGCTGCTATAAACTCAGTGTATAAATATCTGTTTGATTCTATTATCAATTCTTTTTAGAGTTTATACCCAAAAGTGGAATTGCTGAGTCATGTAGTAATTCTATCTTAACTTTCTGAGGAAACATCAAACTGTGTTCTATGGTGGCTGCTGCACCATTTGGAACAAGGGTTTCAATTTCTCCATATCCTCTCTGACACTTGTTATGTTCCACTTTTTAAAAATAATAACCAACCTAGTAGATGTGAAGTGGTATCTCACTGTTGGTTCTACCTTGTCTTCCAAACTTGTCATTATTGGAGCACCTGAGGACTTGATCTTCATGTCTCTTCTCTTTGCCATTTACTTCCACCCTTTTGGCAATTTCCTTTGAACTCCTGATTAAATACCGTGGATACGCTGATGTATATTGCTAGCCCCATCCTCCCACTAAAGTCGAGGTTGGTATATGCCATTGCACAGTGGGTATTTTTACTTGGATGTTCAGTAGGCATATCAACAATGAAATGTCCAAAATTGAAGTCATGTTCCAAGCTCCCTGTCCCCTTCCAACCATGAGTCTGCTCCTCCCACGGACTTCCTTTATTTGTCAATGGCATCTCCATTCTACTAGTTTCTCAGACCTTAGCCCTTGGATTCATTCTTTGTCTCTTTTCCTTGCCTCCTACATCCACCAGCAAAATCTGTTGGCTCTGCTTCATAATACACCCAGAAGTTTGGTCTGGTCTCTGTTCAAACGCCATCTTCACAGAGAGGACTTGTCCATGTAAGACAGCATCTGCCCCAGTGCTCTCAGCCCCTCATCATGCTCTGTGCTCCCTCGCACTCAACATCATGTATATTTAAGTTGTATCCCCTGCACCCGTGTGAGGTCAAGAACTTCTCTGGTTTGTTTACTGCTGATCCTCCAGTACCAGAAATAGTACTGATTCAATGAATACTCCCTGAATGGACTGCTGGAGAGTAATTGGAAGATGTGGTATCAGCCCCTAGGGAATGAATAAAATCAAGATTCTATATATGAAGCAACTAAAAATAGGAAACCTCCCTGAGTTTTTTCAGGGACAATGGATTTTTCAAATAAATCCTACCCTATCATATGACCAAAATATGCCTATTTGAGCCAAAAGTGGTTTTTGCTATGTTAGACACTTTCCTTCTAAAAGAGAAGCTAGTGGACAACCTGATCAGTTAGTGCTGCTGTACCAAATATGCATTATTTGGCTGTAGCTACTTTGGTTTAATAGAATTCACCTTTGCTGAAGCCCTCCTCATATGCTGTCATTTTTCTTTTAAGATTTTTAAAAAATGTTTTTATTGATTTTTTTTAGAGAGAGAGAGGAAAGAGGGAGAGATAGAATCGATGTCAGAGAGAAACATTGATTGGCTGCCTCTTGCACGCCCCCTATTGGGGATCAAGCCCACAACCCGGGCATGTGCCCTGACCAGGAATCGAACTGGGACCTTTCGGTCCATGGACAACGCTCAATCCACTGAGCAACATTGGCTGAGTGATGCTGTCATTTTTCTTTTAAATTGCTGTTAGTTCCTGAAGAACTTTGTTTTGCATGACAAAGAGGAAAATGCTGCTATTATAACATAAAATGCTTTAAAATAATTTTTGAAACATTGATGCATATGAATAACAAATACTTGTATTATTATTACCACAGAATTTTTAAAATGTACCTAGGGTTAGAGGTGCTATTAAATATTAAGCTCCTTGTGGGCAGAACAATGCCTTGGGCAGCTCTGTATTCTTAATGTCTTAAGTCATGCTTTTGATTTAACAGACATCTACCAAAGAACTGCTGAATGAAGTGTCAAATATACTACACTAAGAAGAATTATATTTTTTCTTGGTTCCTCATGGAGTGCAAGCACGATATAGTAGGGAATATCCTTGAGGGTTCAGGGTCTGGCATTTGCTGGCTCTGTGGGAAATGGTTTCTTTGGGGAGATCATTTTTCAGAAACTGAAGCACTTTCTTGTTCGTAGCAGAAGGAACAGTAGGACCTCAGCTCTTTCTGTCTCTATGGAGGATGCCTGTACTCGTGTGTAATTAATTATAAACCGTAATACAGATGTTGTTTGTTAGGATTATGAGTCTTTATTCTTATCATGTTTTATTCTCATAGGGTAAAAGAATAATAGAAAAGAGAAAAACATACTTTAAGCCTTGTTCAGGTCAAAGTACCATGCTCTGCTGTTCCAACCAGGGGACTGGATACGGAGCAGGAGGTTTTATGCGTGCTTTGTCTCCTACTATTTTACTTCTGTTAGGTCACATGGATCCTATGTATAGATCCTCTCAGAATTTCCATCAATTTATAACTTAATTCTGGAATCATACTTTTAAAGTTTAAACACTCTTAAAGAAGTACTCTGAGTCACATGTGGGTCAATTTTTAAAAACACAAAACATTGTGAATAAGTAATTTTTGAGGAATTTGAATTCTGTAAATTAAAGAAATGGAAAATCTTTTATCCAGATTGATTTTCATTTCTTCTTTCTGAGACTAAAATCTTTTCTACTAAAAATTTTTTAAAAATTACCTTTTTCATACAATAATAAGTTCCTTTAAAAGCGTGAAAAGCTCTTCAGGGAAAAATATGACTATTTATTTTTGAACTTTTTAAAACTTGATGGCCTCTTTTAATGGAACCTAAAAGCCCTTGCTCAGCCTGACATGCTGATTATTTTATTCATTCATTTGCCCTTTGGACACTCTACTTTTCTTCATAAGATATGTTTAGCTTTTATTACATATAACAAAATAATTCACATTATTCAGTTTAGTGAACATTCTGTTGGACAGCCAACAGAAAAGGACACAATAGTGTTCAAAGTTTTTGATTTTTTTAATTGCCCTAATTTTAGATAATGAAAATTAATTTTATCATATGCCTTAAATTGATGTGTCCTCTGAGACCTTGAGCGTAAACTTCCTTGTTCTATTTAAATCTGCCCACCTCATGACAACTGAAATCTATCTGAAAGTTTCTGGCAATGTGTTTAGATGAATCTATATAACCTTAAATAAATAGGGTTAATGATAGAAGCACTGCCACAGAATTGTTGTTATAATTAAATTATATATATAATGTTAACTTAATACATATCATTTCTTGTTATAATTTTATATGACATATGATTTGTGTACATATGTAAACTGTGTGAAGACCCACACTCACACACGGCTTGAAGTCAGTACCAGCCGATCAGTATGTGCTCTGTACGTGTTAGTTACAACGTGGACGCCGTGGGGAGGATGATGGTCATCGTGATGATGCTCAGCCTCCCATGACTTCAAAATGAGTGTCATTGTCATTATTTTTTATCTTTCACAATGGGTAAGGGGACCATCTGAAATGGAAGACAATATACATTGAAAGTGGGGTGTCATTTTTGCTAAAGCATATGTATTTTGTAAAACGTGGTTCTGAGAGCTGTTGATGCAATGCATTTAAATTCAATAATTCTATTTTATAAAGTCTCACAGAGCTCTTTTAGATAAGGAAAAAAACAAAAAAAACCAACTGAAAGGAATAAATGGCCAGAGGTCACACATTGAGGGAGGTCAAAGAAAATAAATATGTTCAGCACTAGGCCTAAAGGTTGAGATTAATTTAAATGACTTCACTTAGAGAATGTGACAAAGTTCCAGCAGTCTGTGGCAGGCACCGTATTTCATGCTTAGAAGTTGTGTTCAGATACATTCCCTCTTCATTCTCACAAAGCCTGTGTAAATGGGCACCAGTTTTCTGCATACCCCTGCAGTTTGAGAGAAGGATCTGAGTATATGAACATGCTATCCAAGTTAATGATGCCGTGGATTATAATGCAATAAAATAATAATCCATCTCTGCTCCTAGCAGTGCCTTTTAATTCAGCCATGACATCCTATATGGAGATGTTTATCCTGCACCTCTCCTGGCCGTGGAAATCATTCTCCTGCAATCGGCAGGGGACGATCTGATGTTTCACCAATAGCATGTATTAGCCTTGGCGATTAAAAGGATTACTTATTTGCTTACTCAGAAAGGATTAATGGCAGAGAGCAAAGGCTTTGTTTAAAAACCCTGTGCTGTGACTTCCTGGAGCTTAGGAAGGAGAGTCTGAAGGGTATTCGACCATTTTATGAAGAAGCTTTTTATTCAGAAATTAAAGCCTTGATCGCAAATGGTCCCTTCCTAATGAATTCTGAACTAGCATTAAATAAGCAATAATTTTCTAATAATACGCTGCCATTGTGTGTTGGCATTCCTTTAACCCAGAGTGTGTTAGAACTGTTTTACTCTAGCTGATTATTTGTTTGGGGAGATGATTTTTTTAATGTAATTGAAGTCTAAAATATGGAGTCTTTTATGCTTAACTGTATCTAAAACAACAAGATTAAAGAGCTTTAGTTCTTTCAATACCTGGGACTTTTCATTTTACAGCATTTCTATGATATTCCAGTTTATACATAATACAAATCTTCATATTATTTTTGGTCTTCTATGTTTGGGCCAATAAACATAATAACAATTATAATATTTCCTTTGACTCAAACATTATTTGATAGTAGCTATTAAATCTTGTATTCTATATGTGAGATTTCAGAAGTGGAAGAATCTCAGAATCTGGCTGTGATATATACTGTTGATATTAAAAATATCAGCATTAATAATATGCAAGAACATCAACAGAATAATGACAGCATTGAACTTCAAACTACATTAGACATTATCTAGGAAATCTACTCCTTTGTGAAATTTTCAATTTTAAAAATAATTATAGTATTTTTTCCATTTTACTTTCTGATTAGCTTATCATGAGATTTAATCATGAGGAATTTGTTTTTACTGAGATATATTTTTCCTCGTGTTCTTCCTAGGAATTAGGACTTGCCAAATGTTCTCTGTTGAATCACTAAATATGTGCTATTGAGAGCATCTTAATAGATTAAGAGAAGGAATCTGAAATAAAATTCTGATTTGAGTCTGCCTTCCCTGTGTGCCTTTGGAGCGATCAGAGCAGGGAAGGGTCCATGCTGGCCATTCACAGGGTCCACAGAGGGGAGTTTCGGGGCCCACAGCATGGGTGAGAACAGCACTCATTGCTGTCCTACTGCTCTCACTTTCCACTCCTGGACCTTCAGAACCATTGCCCACCCCTGCCAAAGATGGTGCTAGAAGAGAAACATTATTTTAAAGGTATTGCCATTTGAAGCAGAATTAACTTTCTTAAATTGGGGGAGGGGGTGTATTTTTTTTAAACTAAAAGATGTTTAGTTTCTTGTCTTGCACATGAAAGGCACAGATGGCTGGTATCGTCTTAGGTAATAATTAACTATGACTTATTAAATAACGTGCAAACAATTTAACATTGTATAAATATTCCCTGCCTGCTTTCATGACCATTTATATAACACATGGGAAAGGTTGTTCTGACCCACTTGTGGCTTCGCTGGGTTATCTGCCCAAACAGCACAATCTGATCATTTGTTTTGTTTCCCGTGTAAACTGAAAATTTTCTTATTAACCCCAATGACATCTGAATATATGTTTGTTTACTGCCAGACTCGACTAACTTTATTGAGCGGCCTGGTAAATTTGCAAATGCAGCAATTATTGCAGTGAATTGAATTTCAGAGGTAATGCCCTGGGTTTTTCCTTCGAGACAATACAAACGATGCTGTCTAATGCCAGTGATAACTCGCCACGAGCCACATTCTTTCCAATAAATACAAAGTTTATAGTGAGATGGTGCCTTTCCTTTTATAGAGCGAAGGAAGTTGGTAATGAAAATCAAGATCCCCCCTCCTTCACTTTATTAAATCAATCACAGTCTGGTATTTAAAGTCAATAGCTCTAGTTAAGACAAACTGTATTGTATGTGTGATTACAAATCTCCTCTGAAATTAAGGTAATAAAGATAGTGCAAGTTTCCTTCGTCACTCATTGGTTTCATTGAAATGATTCTACTTTATGTCAGAATTATATTTTTGTGTTCTTTTCAATGAATTGCTGAAGTGAAGTATAGTTATTGCCCCAAATGGTTTGGGAGTTAAGAAGCCTGTTCATCAGCATGCTCTGAGTATGTCTACCTGTTTCTTAAAAAGAAGTATGAACACACTGATGGGCATTCTTCCCACCAACATATGCCCAAATCTTAATGCACTGCCTGCGTGTCCCCCTCTTCAGCTCTGGAACCATGCTGACTTCCAGTGAGAAAATTGAAGGTACCGGTCCGGCTCTCCTTTGCCAGAGGTCCTGCCTCCTTTACTTGCTTTCCTTCCTCCCAGAACTGGAATCCTGCCCTGGAACTCTCTGTCACTGTCACACGCTTCATTTCCCAGCTCTTGAAGCCCTGGACTCTGTACTTCACCCACCACGGGGACCTCCCCCTGCTGCCTTGCACCCGTTCCCCCGCTTTGATCACCTTTGGTAGCGAACACCTCTTATTGGGTTGTTGACATTCACCTGATTTCCTGGCTACACCCCCACAAGACTATCTAATCTTCAGGTCTTGGTCATCCCAACCAAATGCCTCAGCCTTGGTTTTGACATTCTCCAGACATGAATGTTGGTCGATACCCAAGCCCAGACTTCCCGTTAATATTGAGAATTTAATGGGAAGGAAGATTTTAGAAGTGTGCACGAATATCTTACAACTATGCCCATATTCTCATATAAAATTGTGTATATATATTAATATTTGCTAGTGTTTAAATACTTCTTAGGCTGCTAAGGCAAAATGATGGGGGGAAAAGGGGCACTGGTTATTAACACTGTTATTACAGAAACGTCTGAAGAAATTGTTACTTTTATTCCTGCTAGATAATGACTTGATAAATTCCCAGTTTCTAAGTTAAATATAAAATTGTTTCTTGCATTAGCTACATAGGTGTGGCCGGCACTATGCAGAAGTGTCTTGGTGGGTTTTGCAATGATGGTGAACACTGTGGTTTCTGGCTGCTTTCCCGCTCCGGTTCATCCCCATCCAGCTGACTAAATCACCTCTAATTTCATCAGGAAAGCATGCTCACTTTCCCACATTTTCTGTTTACTTTGGAGTTCTGACTTTGGGAAACTAAGACATTTGGGTTCTGCATAATATCTTCTAAGCCCGTTCATCTCTAGCTCCCTTGTTTTTAACACATTCCCCAAGTGTCTGCCTATTGTTTTAGCAGATTTAAAGAGTCCTACAACATTTATATTGACTAAAGTTTGAAATGCCTGGTTTACATTTACTATTATTGCCTATGCTTTTGTTTATTCGATTGTAAACATTCCATAATAACCTATTATCCTTGAAAAGCACTGAACATTTTTATAACTTAGAAGCTTGTATTATAGCTGTGTTATTTTCATATGAATGAATATAGTGATCTGCAATCTAATTTATTCATCTGGAAAGTTGAGGCAAATATAAGCTCAGAGATTCCCTTGTGGTAAATTTAGATGAATATTCTCATTGCTTCAGAGTATCTCATGCATACCTAGTTAGGAGACCTTGCAGCAAAATTATCATTTCTGAATTTTACCAGGCCAAGTATTTATATTTGCCTTGGCTTTAAACTTGCTAAATGAGAGGCTGATGTGGAAAATTTTCTCAGGTGCAGAGACTAGCAGACTATTAACATATGGTTGACATGGTTTCATTTGCTTGTTCTAAATTACAGGCATTGGGCTCATTTTGATGCGATCCATATTGCTGCCAATGTTTTTCTAATTTATTTTGAAGGCAGTCATTCTTTTTTAAGCTCTTCTAAAGCAGGAGATGGGGGTGAGGGAGTTTTGATTTTGAGCATCATCTGGAATGGAATATTCTAGACTATTTGACTTGATAGCTTGATAAATGACAAATTTGTGAGTTCCCAACATTTAAAATATTTGCAAAGGTATTTGCCTTCAGTCTTAGTTAAATACCTTGCATATAGGATTAAGTAATTTAGTGAAAGTTGATTGGAAGAGAAAATTAATTTATGGCAGGAAGTCTATGAGGGTAAGGAGTTTAGCCAGAAGTTGTGATGTAACATTAAGCAAATAAGCTTCAAAAATTATCATGATAGATTTATTTCTACCTCCATAGAAAGTACCTACAATTTGTGGTGTGGGCTCCGATCATAAAGAGTTTTGTTACAGAAAGGTCTCAATAAAGTGGCTAATTTATTCTTGCCAATTGCCCATGGAAATGGAATTAAGCCTCGTTAACTTGAAATAGACTAGATGTCCTCCATGATGGAAGAGGACAGTGCCTCTGAAACAGGCAGGTGCAGTCCTCTGAGGCTTTCTCCCGCCTGGGGTAGTCAAAGGGGTATCTAAAACTTACTTTAGAAATCGTACTTTTCAATGGCTTCTGCAATTAAATTCGATTGAGTTGAAGCCTTTACTGCATTGAGTTTTCATACAGTCAAGGACCAGTGGACATGAAAAAGAATTAAAGATATACACAAATAGAGCCCCCCAAATCTACTTACCTTGCACTTGGATACCACATTTGGACTGAGTCCCAAATTGTCACCGATGGGGTTCTCAATCTTGCTGGTAATGATGGCGTCCCATGGTGCCAGCAAACAGGGAATCATTTTCTGCAGTAGCTGTTGTGACCCGTTTAAGGTGACATGTTGTCCTGAGGCAAAATAAATATATGAAAGCCTTATACTTGCTTCTGTGTGATGCAAGGAATTTTTTTTTTCTTTTTCTCTGCTTGATCAAGCAAAATAACCTCTCCAAAAAGCGATTTGGAAAGGCTGCTTTGGCATTTGCATCCTAATTGAACAAAACATTTTTCTTGTAAAGGCTGAATGAGTTAAGTGCACTATCACTAGTTACATAATATTTTAACATTTACAGGTATTTTTGTGCTTCTTTATCAAAGAGGAGCAAATTAGGTTTACTTCATGAATTACAAAAGGATTGGCTGAATGGTTAATAAGGCTTTCCTTTTCATGTGGGGCAATAATTTGAAGAAGGCTGCTTGGATGTCAACCCAAACAGCTGAGCTTCCGCTTTGATTAAGGAATTGGAGTTGCGTGGATGGTTTATGGGAAATGGCAGACACCTCTGACAGATTTGTGCCCTGGAGGTTTACAGTACTTAATCTTTTGTTTCCAAAATATTTAGGGTGAACTATTTACATTGAGACAGAGCCCTGTGGATCTTTGAGTAGATTGCACCTAAAATTAAGGCTCCCTGAAGTATTTTGAAAGCGGATGACAACCGCAGGGAGTTTATAGCCTCAGTGACACATAAACAGAAACGCTTAAGTGCCATTACTGAAGACTCTGGCATATTAATTTCTTGAATAAAACATCATATACCTGAACCTCGAATAGTATATTGAGAGACAAATGGAAGTTGGGTATACAATTAATAATGGAGTGTTTGGAATATTTTTCCATTGAAGGCTCTTGGTGTTTTTAAACGTGGCTATAAAATACAAAGACTTTTTGTTGCAATGTAGCAACATGGCAGTGCTTATACCTACAGGAGTCTAGCCTTTTTGGGATAAGAGTCTGTGTATATACTTTCAAAATCAGATTTTCCCATTCAATGTAGTCACTTTCAAGAGTTGATGTAGCATAGTGGTTAAGTTTGAGTGTGAAGTTTTTAGAACAATTCTAGCAGATGCTAAATACTACATGAATATTAACACTTGACTAATGAAGGTGTATAATGCTGTCATTGAGTTGCAAAAGTAATTTCTTTGATAAATTTGGATTCAGGACCAATTAAAAACCACCACCATAGACACAGAGACAGTTGTAACTTTATAACCACCCTTCCTATTTATGCTCCCCTCCACCCAGACATTGTATTTTTAGGGTTAATTTTTAGAGGGGTGATTTTTAAAACAAACTTTTTATTTTAGAATAATTTAACACTTACTGAAAAGAGTATTGTTCTATATGCCCCAGCTCAGTTTTTCTTATTATGACCATTTTACATGTTTGGTAGAATTGTTCATTTATTACAATTAATGAACAAATATTGATACTCATTTAACATTAAAGTCCATACGGTATTTAGATTTTCTTGATTTTCAACCTAGTTTCCTATTTCTGTTCCAGGATTAAATCCAGGATACCACATTACATTTGGTCCTTGGGTCACCTTGGGCTCTTCTTGGCTCTGATAGCTCTCTGACTTGCCTTGTTTTTGATGACCTTAACAGTTGTGAAGAGTACTAGTCAGATACTTTGAAAAATGCATTTTAGCTAGGATTTGTCCAATGTCTTTCTCATGAGTCGACTGGGATTATGGGTTTGAGAGAATACGTCCACTGAGGTGAAGTTCATTTTCATCGTATTCTGTTCAAGGTACATACTATCAAAATGACTCATCATTGTTGACGTTGACTTGATCACCTGGCTGAGGTTGTGTTTGTCAGGAGTCTCACTGTAAAGTTACTCTTCTCCCCTCATCCCCTACTTCACTCTTTGGATGGAAGCCACTGTGCACAGCCTACACTTTAGGACTGAGGAGGCATGCTCTACCTCTTCAAAGGGTATCTACGGAAGTTGTTTGAAATTCTTTGCATGGGAGATCTGTCTATTCTTCCCCTCATTTATTTATTTGAATCATTTATTTATATCAGTATGGACTCGTAGATATTTATTTTAAACTTTGAGTTGTAATCCAGTACTACTTTCTTTTCTTACTCCAATTATTCCAGCTTTGGCCGTGGGGACTGCTTTAGTTGGCTCCATGTCCCTTTGATGTGCCCCCATGATTGTTGTTACTGTTTTCCAGCACTTCCTTACTTCCTGGCACTACAGGATGCTCTAGGCTCCTCTTGTATATTTCTTACTCCAGTCCTAGAATCATCCATTTCTCCAGGGAGCTCTGGTTCCTTTTATTGGAGAATGGAATTAGAAACTGAGAGCTGGGACCTAGGTGTGCTTGTTGCTCTTGAGGTGTTGTTGTTTCTAGGCCTTTCCAGCTGACAAAGCAAAAAACAGTGTATAGGACTCTGAATATATACAACTAGGTATAAATATTTCTCTATATATCCATATGTATCCATGTGAAGCTAAGCATGGGTTCATATATGATGTCTGTATTTTTTTTTCCTTTATTGATTTTAGAGAGAAAAGAAGGGGGAGGGAGAGAGAGATAGAAACATCAATGAGAGAGAACATCGATTGGCCGCCTCTTGTGTGCCCCACACTGGGGATCAGGCCCACAGCCTGGGCATGTGCCCTGACCTGGAATTGAACCAGCAACCTCTTGGTGCATGGGTCGATGCTCAACCACTGAGCCACACCAGCTGGGCTGATGTCTTCAATTTTAATTCTTTGCCATATAGATCATTCTAAACTTCTCTCCATGTTTATTTGTAACCTTCTGATCCACCATATTTACATTAAGATCCTGGAAAAGAAAATTAACATTAGGTCAAAATCAAGGACATCTGAATAAAGTATGGGCTTCAGTTAATTAAAATAAATGTTTGTATACAAATGTATTACATGTATAGACAATCTCCATACCAGTGTTCATACATCTATCTCTTTTTTAATACTTGGGTATTATTCTATTTTATGGATGGAAAATAGTAAGGAAACATTTAGGGGTGACTGTTTAGGTTATTTTCATTTTATTTTTTTATACTGCCTTTGACAATGTTGAATATTTCTATTTTGTATCCAAAAAAACCCCAAACACAAGACAAAAAAATGTGGACTATATTTCAGTATGTCTATGTTTGGGCTCTCCATTATCTTCTCATTATCTGTTCTTTCACCAATACCACACTCTCTTGGTTACTGTAACTTTGTGTTAAATCTTGATATTGTATGGTGTAAATCCTCCAACTTTGCTCTTCTTCAGCATTGCGTTGGTTATTCCATTTCATTGCCTTTCCATGTAAAATTTTAGAGCCAGTTGTTGCTATCTATAAAATAGCTTACTGATCATGATCCCTTTCCTTGATTATTCTACTTCTCTCAGTAATTGTTTATGATTTCAAAAATTCAATTCCATTCTTAAAAATTTGCCTCTACTGTGAAGAAATTCAATCTCAAAATATTTGAGCAATTATAACACTTAAAAAATGTATTTGTCCTCCTCAGGTGTTTTATTTAATGAATAACACTTATTTGAATGCATAAATTTGAATATTTAAATATTTTAATCCTCTTATTTTTCTTTGATAAATGTCTCACTGTACAATGGTTGTCCTATCTACCCCTCAGGATTGTTGGGAAAGTGAAATTACAGAACCAGTAAGAATTAAATATGCTTAGAGCTTAAAAGTATTCAATAAAAATTGCTTATTCTTATAGTTAACCCATTTTCTCATTTAAAAAGCTTGTGCAGAGTTTAACCTCACATAATAGTCTGACATAAGATTTATCTTTTTTTTTTTTTTAAGTATTGTTTAACCTCACACACTTTTAAATAATATGGCATTATGTAAAAGCCCTATTGCCATGCAAATGCATTTAATTTCACCCTCGGATACATTAAACATTTGTAAAGTTAAAGTTAGTGGATTTTAAGAAAGTACAACATTTTTATTAAAAGCACAACTTTGCTACTGTATAAATGCATGCTTTGAAATATGGTAAAGTTATGAAATGAATATTAAAAACTTTTATAGCTTTCTCTATTGAATGGTTGACAATTCAAGTTTGTATGATATGTTCCTACAAGAGAAAGCATAAGAAACATAAGAATTGAATGCCCACCAGCCACAGAATAACCTATGGAGAAGAGATGTGTAAGCTTCCTTCAGTGTCTTTAGGCATTACAGTCTGCAAGGATCCACCCTTTCAATGGGTCATTCTTGGGCTCACTTAGTATTTGGCTTTCATGGTGACACTAATACCAAAAGCAGGTACATCAGTGAAGCTGGGAAGATGAACTGCTATTCTTTCTGGAAAATTAAGACTCTACACAGAGTGGTACCACTAGATAATTGATATAGCCTAGTTAATAAAAAAGGATTTCCTATACACCAGAAACTTGTCATAATATGACTCATTATAAAACAAATTAATACATACTATGTATTCCATTCTTTTATTTTTAAGAGATCTAGAAAGATTCTTGTCAGAGTAATTAGTTGAAATATAACACTGTCAGTGATTTAATGTTTCGTTTTAAAAGCCTAGTGAGTTATTCATGTTTTAAAAATAGCATTAATAATAATTATATATATCACAATATATCAAATGCCCAAATAATGTTTATAATATATTAATGAGGGATTATAATTTATAAGTAAAATATATGCATTTTATAATAATTATCTTTATTTTCACAAAGTGAAAGGAAAATATTATCTTCAAATTTTTAGCTGATTAAATTAAATTTTATTTTATTAATAGGGAAATGTAAAAGTGCTTATAACTAAACTTATTTAATTATTAGATTTGAATTAAACTTTATTGGACTATATCATATAATTCATTATATCTGCTGAAATTGAAATTAGAGAATGACAGTCTTTTTAACACAATTATTAGAAAGATGCTTGTTCACCCCATATAAGGTGCTCCTGTAGCATCTAAAATTGAAATTTGATATATACATGTGTTAATATTGTTCATACATTTCATCATTATTAAAAATTCTGACAAACTAGACAGGGAAAGGCAAAGAAATGTCTTTATTTTATGGAATCCTATTTTATCACAATCAAATCAATTCAGTAACTTGACTCACTCATTAACAGCTATATTTTGAGCTCCTTCTCCTTGGGCCCAGCAGTCTGCTAGGCATTAGGTACACGAGGACAAATATTGCATGGGGTTCCTACTCAGTGGTGGAAACAAAAATAAAAACAGACGCTGAAGACCTTATATTAGGAGGTAAGAACTGGAACCAACTCAAAACCCACTCACTGGTCAATGGCCCTGGCCCCCAAAGGGGTGTGTGTTGGGCAGTGCTGATGTGGACAGAGGGGAAAAGGAAGGAAACTTCCCAAAGTGGTGAGGCTGACTGCTGGGAAAAGCAGCCTTGATCCAGTGTGGTTTAAGCCAGAATTCCACATGAAACAACAGTTTTTAGACATTGGAGAATCGGTAGCACAGGGCTGTAATCCCTGAGAGAAGGAAAACTCCACATTCACCCTGACTTTTTACTGGGACGTTCCAAACTGCATCATAGGGAAATGGGCCCAGAGAGAGTGCCTGTGTTAATGACTTTAGAATAGATCAACAAATTGATAGAAAAGAATAGAGACTCCAGAATTAGGCCCATGCACATGTGGTCAATTAATTTTTAGCCAGGTAAAAAATAAATTCAGTGGAGAAAAGAAAGTCTTTTTAATTGTTGGTGCTGGGATAACTAGATATCCATGTGGAAAAAGTCAACCTTGACTTCTAGCTCACATTATACATAAAAATTAATTTCAGATGAGTCATAAGCCTAAACATAAAAGCTGTAACTATAAAACTTCTAGAAGAAAACAGAGGAGACTATGTACATGACCTTGAGAAATGCAGATTTCCTAGGACATAGAATTATTAATCATCAAAGAGAAAATTGACAAATTGGATTTTATCAAAATTGCACACTTCTGCTCATTGGGAGACACAATTAAGAAATGAATAAGCAAGCTACACAGAGAAAATGTTTTACACACAGGAGAAAATGTTTTCAATATGCATAATTGCCAAAAGACTTGTAAATAATTCCTAGAATCTAATTGCATGAAGGCAAAATGCCTGATTAAAAAAAATAAATAAAATGAGTGAATACTTGACCAGAAACTTAACAAAAGGAAAATAAACAGATGGCCAGTAATCTCACACAAAAGTGCCCAACATGATTCACCATCAAAGATAAACCTAAAAGGAATGCCATTATGAAACACCAGGGTGGCTAAAATTAAAAAGACTTGCACCAAATACTGGCGAGGATGTGGAGCAACCGGAACTCTCCTAAACAACCCACAGGCCTATAAAAGGGTTCAGCCAGTTTGGAAAACAGGTTGGCAGTTTCTTATAAAGTTAAACATGCATGTATCTACTCTATAACTCACCCATTTCACACCTAGGAATTCACCCAAGAAAAGAAGAAAAAAGGAGAACATATATCCACAAAAGATTTGTGTAAGAGCCTTCATAGCAACATTATTAATAATAGTCTAATATAAAAGTAATTCAAATGTCCATCAAATAGAGAATTAATAACAAATTGTGGTATGTTTACACAATGAAATATTTTTAACGATAAAAAAGAGTTAACTACTAACACACAATGCAAAAAAAAAAAAAAATCTCAAAAACATGTTGAGAGCAAGAAACCAGACACAAAATTGTACATACTGTAGGATTCCATTTATATAAAGGTCTAGAGCAGGCTAAAGACAATTTTTATACATATCACAGCAATGATTGCCTTCCTTTCTTGGGAGCGTCATTTGACTAAGGAAGGGCATGACGAATTTTCTATGGGTGACCATATTTTGACTGTGTGTGTATTCCACAAATGTAAGCATTTGCTAAAATTCATCAAACTCTACAAAATGATTTGAGCATGTCAATGTATATACATTATACTTTAATAAATAAGCAGTGATTGTTGACAAATGAACACATTCTGAATGCTTATTTTCTCCATACAACCTAAGACTTGATCCTCCTTTCTCTGTGTGTGTGTGTGTGTGTGTGTGTGTGTGTATGTAGGACACACACACACACACACACATATACATACACACATATATCTATCCACATATATATTTTTTATGTTTAGGCTTATGATTCATCTCAAATTAATTTTTATGTATAATGTGAGATAGGGGTCAAGGTTCATTTTTTCCATGTGGATATCTAGTTATGCCAACAATATATATATATATATATATAGTATAAATTATGTAGGTAGGTTGTATATATTTTTAAATTGATGTTCACACATCTCTTTGACTTTTGTTTTCTACAAATTCAATCATTTAGGAGGCCCGGATCATTCCACTTGGAAAACATATCTTCCATTTAATCCTTTACATCTGTACTCACTGTATCCAGCCATCATCATCTCTCACCTGGATATTACATTAGTCTCCTTCCCACTGTCCCTGCCTCTGGTCAATTCTTTCATCTATCTTCCTTCATACTAAAGCCTCATCTTTCTAAAATTCCAGGATTTTATACCACATACTTGATTAAACACCTTCATCACTCCCCACTATTCACATGCCCAACCCTCAAGGCAGATAATAACATGTAAAATGAAGGTAACCTTAAAAAATGCTAGCCTGCATGTTTTATGTTTATAATCCCGTACAGTCTTTGTCACAGCCTCATGAAGTGAGTGCAGTTACTCATCTCCACTACATGGATGAGACAGTTAAGAGATTTGTTCAGCAGTCTTCCCAAAGCCGCATAGCCAGCAGGTAAAAAAGCCAAGATTTGAACCTATGTTGTCTGAAACCAGGGCCCAAATTACACGTCCACTATGTACACTGCCTCTCTTTATCATCTACCTCTAGCTTTTGTCACTCAAACTAGTCTTCTGCCTTAGCCCTGGGCACCTGCCCTCCATCCACACCAGCTGCCCTATGTCCTTGTAACCTCCGTCTTGTTCCTGGGGCTCTTTCTGAAACCCCCATTCCTTCTGACTTGCAGACTCTTTACCATTCAAGTTCCCACTCAAGTGTTACTTCCCTAGGAAAGGAAGTTCCCATGTTCCTCTGGGTGGAGCATTGCCCATAGCTCTGTTCAGCGCAGCATGCTGGTCATGGGTCTATTTCATAGTCATCATTTTTTATTTTGAAGACATGTTTGTGTATTTCTGTCCCCTCATTAGAGCTCCTCTAGAACAGACTGTCTTCCTTATCTTTGTTTTTCTAAGTTCTTAACATACAGAAAAGAGGGTCTATAATAATTGTTTGTTGAACAAACAAATGTTTTACTGCCAGACGGTCTAACATCCAAGTTGCATTTGCCTAATTTTGATCTCCCACTGTAAATGCTCTGTCAGATGGTAATAAAATGTTTTAAAGCTCAACTGAAAAACTCCAAAATCAAAAAAGAGAAAGGGGGAGGGGGCTCGTTTCCTGGGATGAGTGATATGAGTTACTCTTTATTTAACAGCTCCGTAGAACGTGAAATATTTTACAGCTTAAAATGATTGGCTGAGATATTAAGCTGCTTTGCCAGCTGTTCAAAAAATGAATTGCTCCCAGAATATAAATAACTACTGTTATGTCTCTATAAAATTCTAGACCTTGAATGGCATATTTGATTAGAGTGAAATGAGAAAGAAAGAATTGTTGTAAACAAGAAGCTGAGACCAAAAGGGTGTATTCGTTAACTACCTATGGTGTGTTCAAATAGTCTTTCTTAGAGTAGACATAGAAAATTAAATAAAATACTTGCAATCTTAAAGGAAGTAAAACATAAACCTTAGTAAATCTCTCCCTGTTATCCCTTCAGGTGGGGCATATTGCAGAATGAGTCCATTGCATGTCATTTTAGCCATTGCTACCCAAATTTCATCAATATGACATCTTAATGTCTACTTGTGTGATACTTATTAAAAGGAATTGTCTTTTATATATGTGTTTCTGGTGATATTAATAACTGGCCAGATGCATTAAGTATGAACAGTAGCAGCTTAGAAATACCCGTGTGCAGGCGTAGGGTCTTCCATTTCCAACGCATCAACAATGGGTGTCTGTTTCAATGTTACCCATTGCCCTACCTGATCTTAGCTATGTTTACATACAACTGATGCTACTAAGTTCCGTTCATCATGTTAAGTTACAGGAATGGAAATTCATCTTCCTTTATTGAGCTGATAACAATAACTGATAGACAGACCTAGTATAGGGGAAGTTGGCTGGTAATCATAGGAGTAGTGAGGAGAAAAAAGGAGAGAGAAAAAAAAACATGAGATCAGTGTATTATTTCAGGCCAGCAAGACTTTATTGAACATTGAACTTGTGTGTCCAACTCCATATGAGATCCTGAAGGCACATACACAAATACAGAGATGGAGAGACAGGAGTTTCCTTTCAGTGAGCTCACAGAGACAGAGTAAAGGCTGCAGTGCAGCAGAAACTGAGCATGAGTACTGACTGAGATCTAGAAACATTTAGGAATTTCTTCCCTTGTGTAGTGAAATAGGGCAGAATGAAAGAAACATACCGAAGGAGCACTCACCATTCACTCACTGAAGGTGGGAGCGTATCATCAATGGAAGGAAGTAAGAGAGGCAACAAACTGATTTAAAGTTTTGGAATTTTCAAGGAAAAGAATGTGCCTCCAATACTGTGGGGTAGCATACTGCTCAACGTTGGTTTCATTTTTTTTTTTTTTATTAATTTATTTTTGTTACAAATGTTTCTCCTTTTTCCCCCATTGACACCCTCCTCCCGATCTCCACCCCCCGCCCCAGCATTGTTGACTATGTCCATTGGTTATACATTGTGGTTTATCTCTTCCTCCCCCCCTACCCCCTCTTCTGAGGCTTATCAGTCGGATCAACTGCACCAGGGCAACCTTGGGTTCACCTGGGGGCCACAGCAAGCAGAACACCATCTGTGTGGTGGGATTGTGATAGCAGCCAAGGGGAGGGGCCAGGAAGAGCCACAGGTAGTGCCTGGCATGGAGCCCCGTCTACAAGGAAGACAGTCACAGAAATGATGCCGACACACTGGTCCTTCCCAGGCCTCTCAGTCTGCTGAGGGGTGAATCAGTGGGGTATGTTTATGCCAATGAGACATCTTTGGGCAAAATTATAAATGCAGCCAGATTGACAGCCAGAGATAGCAAGAGAAAGCCACTCTAATGTGGGGTAGACACCAGGGCTGGGTAAACTGCTTCTTATTTATTAATGGGGAAACATGAAAAGCGACCCCCGCACCAGCACACACTCGTGGTCATTCATTTGCTGCCACTTCTAGTCACATCCTGCAACCCCCATCACTGGTGACAGAATAAAAATGAAATAGTGATATTAGGTGCCTCAGTTATGACCCCTTGGTGGTGGTTCCAGGTGCCTACTTGACACATTGCTCCATGCTGGGAAACTACCCCCCCCCCACCTGCTCTTAGTGTTTTATGCACCCCCTACCTTGCCTGATTTTTGAGATCCTCCCCTGCCAAGCACTGTGCAACTCTCTCAGCAACTCTGAGCGGGTTATGGATTGAATTGTTTCCTCCCCACAAATTCACGTGTTGAAGCCCTAAACTCTGATGTGATGGCATTTGGAGATGAGCCCTTTAGGAGGAAATGCGTTCAGATGACGTCATGAGGGTGGGGCTGCCCACCTCAGTGAGGGCACAGGGAGAAGGTGGCCAGGAAGAGAGCTCTCACCAAGAGAGTAATGGCTGGCACCTTTGATCTAGGACTTCCCAGCCTCCGGAACTGAGGGAAATAAATTGCCATCATGTAAGCCACCCGGTCTATTGTATTTCATTATGGCAACCCACGATGACTAACGTCGAGGAACTTCCAGGTGGGCAAACAAGACTCAGAGAACATAAGCCCTTTGTTTCAGAATCTAGCTAATCAGTATTCTACTTCACTAAAGAAAAGCCTTGCTCTTTGACCACACAGTACTCCATTAACACTTGGATCATTTGTCCCACCCCCGTATTAGACGTGCCATTACTGAAATGGAGATAAGGCTTAAATGATCCATGTTTTCTGTGGGTACGATTTTAAGGATGACAACCTTCGGCATCCACATTTAGACCCTTTTAGTGTCTTATTTGCGTCTCCATCTCGGACTTACCTTTCCTCTCCATCATACATGTATTTGCATGAAGGCACGTACATCCAAAGTACTTCTCAATCCTTAGACGTTGGGATGTAGTGTGCAGCACCGCACTTAGCAGGACACCAGCCACGTGGGGCTTTTCTTAGGAAAACTTCACTGTGAAAATGTTCCGTCCTCTCTTGGTGAGATGGGAATATGCAAGCAGGGAAATGGATACGAAGATTTGATTGTCAATTTCCCCTCAGCCACCTTGAGTGTTTTCGGAAATAAGAGGCATTTCTCCTGCAAGGCCGAAATGAGAGGCCAGCCCAGCCGTTGGCATCATCCTTCGAAGGACAGTGGTGGAGACCGGGGACAGCCCCATGAAAGGCAGGCCTCCAGTCACGCAGCAACTGCGGTCAGTGCGACAGTCCCGTGCTTTCTAGGGCCTCTAGCTGGCTGGGTCTTAGCTTGTCATGTTACAAAAGTCAAGGGTATTCTATTTCCAAGGAATTATCAGCATTCACTTTGTATCTCTAGGGTTGGGCCTGTTAGGAAAATGGTTTGTTTAAAGTTTTGTTTTAAGCAAAACACCAACTACTTAATTTTTCAGTTTAAACAAAAGTGAAATGATGTCTACTCTATTAAATGATAGTAGTCTTCTAATGTTATTTCATCAGCTGTGTATAAAATCCTCTTCATCTCTTGTTTGAAGCTGCTCGACGTCAGTCAGCTGTTTGAAGATGGATGTACTGGTTTACAGACATACAGAGACCGTGGGGACAAAATGATCCTGTCCCTTTTAGAATGTGTGTGGCCTAAAGCCGAAGCCTAATTCATTCGTAGTAAGCAGTCCTTTGGAAAACGAGGAGGAGTCCATCAAATAGTTTTGTTATACATTTATAAATGACAGAAGTCACGTTTATGATGCCAGGACTTAATTTAATGGGTCTTGGATTGCGTGTGTTGTATGTTATGGCAAAAAATAGAATTTAATGTCTTGTAGTAAAACACACATTTATCATCGGAATCACTGATCTGTCCTCGAGACCTGTGCTTATCTTTTTTACCATTTGTCAAAATGGGATTCTCTTTATTTCTTCCATTTCCATTATCTTCTTCCCGTTCTTTTCTCTATAGTAGATGGTGTTTGCAGAATCCTAAAATGTCAGTGTTCTTTCACTTGGAAACTTAGATCTCATTCGGAAAGTCAGTTCTGGAACAGATTACAGAGATTCAGCTGTTGTAGGCTGGGCATGGTGACCCCATCCCCTCCCCAGCGGACACGAGGAGGACCCTCAACAGAGGAACCCTTGTGTGGGGTGTGCCACGAGGCTCTGCCCCAGTCGTGGGCAGTCAGAGAAACAGGGTTTCTGGAGATGCTGGCGCTGGGTGGGGGAACTCGGGGAAGATTAATTTTCAGATCATTTTCTTATATTGCATATGGCTGGGTAAATCTTTATTTCACTTCCAGTCTCAGATTCCAGTTATCAGAAATGTTTTTAACACCTTATGTCTATGTCTGGGTTTCTTAACCTTGGCATCACTGACCTTGGGGCTGTGCATTGTAGGATGCTTGGCAGAATCTCTGGCTTTCACTGAGTAGATGCCAGTAGCTCTAATACCCTATCCAGCCATGAAGACTAAAAATGTCTCCAGACACTCCACTTGTCCCCTCAGACCACCCCCCACTGAGAACCGCTGGATATATTTCTTGAATATAAGGACTTTTCATTATTCATCTTTATATTCCTGATCCCTAGCAGTGTCTAGCTTTAGCATTACCCCACAAATGTCCAGGGAATGGCTAACTACAAAGTTGAAAGTAGTATCTTTATGCATGTAATGATTTTGTTTGTTTGTTTCTGAATATATCAATATATGTGTGTGTGTTTTCTTTTTTTCTTTATTGATATTAGAGAGAGGAAGGGAGTGGAAGAGAGAGATAGAAACATCGATAAGAGAGAACATTGATTGGCCGCCTCCTGCATGTCCCCCACTGGGGATCAGGCCCACAACCTGGGCATGTGCCCTGACCAGGAATTGAACTGGTGACCTCTTGGTGCATGGGTCGACGCTCAACCACTGAGCCACATCAGCCAGGCAATATATGTGTGTTTTTTAAAAGAAAGATCTTATTTGGGGGGTGGGCAAGGTGCCCTGACTGGGAATTGAACCCCTGACCCTTCCATGCATGGGGCAACATTCCAAAAGCTGAGCCACACCGGCCAGGGCAAAGGTCTTATATTTCTAGAAAGCTTTTATTATGATTGGGATAATAATATAAATGTAATTATTAAGTCCTCTTTCTTCATTTGTTTTAATTATATAATACGTCTTTATTGTACCGATCATTCCTATGAATTTCACAAGCATTTATGTCAGTATGTTTATCATTCTTTGAGGATGCCAAGAGTCTGTTCCTGTTAAAGGGATATCATGTGTCTTCCAAAAGGCTGGTGAAAGTATACTGGTCCTTTTGGTCTTACCTGGCCCTCAGAGCCGGTGACCTGGGAGCATCTAGGGTGTGGTGCTGGCTTGGCCCCGCGCCACTGGGACAGCACGCAGTGAAAGGGTCCTGGTGCCTGCTGGGGAGTATAATGATTCCGGGTCTCCTGCGGAAGAATCGAGGCAGTAAATGAAGATGGGAGAAAAGCTAGGGAAGGAAGGAAGCAGCCCAGCACGGTGATGCTGCGTTCTTCCTGCACGTTGGTTAGCCCTTCCCTCGGGCCATCAAGGGGGCCATAGGCAAGGGCCAGCGTGGCAGCTCTAGCAGACCCAGCTGGTACCTCTACTCCATTTAGTCCTTTCATCTTAACACCACGGGCCACGGAAGGAGCTAGTATTATCCCTGTTTTACAGAAATGAAAACTGTGGCAGAAAGAAGTTAATTAATATCACACATTAATTCAATAAACATTACTGGAGTACATACCACATGCTAGAGGCTGTGTATATAATGCAATATATTCATTTTTGACATTCTCCTTGACCTCGAGGAGCTTGTATCTATCTGATAGAGAAGATAATTTGAATATACAAAGTATCGAGTCAAACATGTTAAATGTGAGAAAGGAAGAAAGAATAATGTGTTGTGTTGCTTGCTGGGCAACAGTGACACATTATTTAACTTCTATAAACTTGTTTTCTCATCTCTAAAACTGGAACAATAATAATACTCACCTTTGGACGTTGCTGTAAGTACAGTGTCAGCATATAGTAAGGACCTAATAAGTGTTATGTAGCCACAGAGTAATAATTGAATGAGAGATTATTTCCACCTGGGGGTACCAGAGTTTTCTTGGAGGTAATATTTTAACAGAAGCTCGAAGGATTGGCAGTACTTAACCGTCTGCTAACAGAGGGGAAAATCCATTTTTAATAGAGGAAATAATATAGTATAGCCCAGGAAAGCTCAGAAAGTGGGAAAAGCCTAGAGTTTTGTTTCTTTGCAGCAGGAAAGTGTAGAGAAGAAAAAGTAGACGGGGAGGTTGAGGCCACATCAAGGCATTAGCCTCAGGCTAAGGAAGTTGGAACTTGTCATGAGGTCATGCGGAGCAGAACAGAGAAAATTGCTTTAGGAAGATGTGCACGCTGTCAATATGCAGGACAGAACTGAGGAGGAGAGCAGCATTCGGGGACAGGGTCAGAGCCCTTGGTACAGAAAGGGCCGATGAAGCCTCATCTCTTCTAATGTCCTTAGCGGTGTCAGGGGAGGGAGACAGAGGATTATTCTGCTGACAGAATTGACTGGGTCTCGGAAGAGGAAGAGGGAGTTGTTGCAAGACAGAGATCAAAGAAGAGTCTTCGATGCTGAGGGTAACTGGAAGGATTGTGTAAGTGGTCATAATGACAGAGTTTGCAGGGGTGGCGAAGGAGTGTACCTGTTGACATCTTGAGCTCCAGATGCCATCTGTTTGGGGTCACCTAACACACAGACCTCCTTTCCAGAATGGAAATTTAACTGGAGATAAAAATTCAGTTGTGTAGGCTGATGCAGTTGTAGGAAGTGGAGAAAAAATGTTAAATCATGAAGACAGTAGAGTAGGGCAACCAGCAAGGAGAACCAAGTGAGAAACCCAGGATGGAGGAGGGGGGTCCAGAAAGCAGGCTGGTTAATGGATTCGGATATTTCTGAGAGGCTGGGGAGGATTTGACCATTAGGATTAAATTTACTTTGAGAGAAAATGTTCTGCTCTCTGGTTGAGGCAGAAATGCTGTGACAAGTAAGTAATGAGTGTTGGGGAGAATGTGATGATTATAAAGAGCAGGGGTAAAATTCAGATGCCCACTCTGGAAACTTCTAGTCTCAGAGGATCAGTCTTTGAAAAGAGTGTGCTTGTGCCTGGCTGGTGTGGCTCAGTGGTTGAGCGTCGACCCATGCACCAAGAGGTCACCAGTTCAATTCCGATTAGGACACAAGCCCAGGTTGTGGGCCCCATCCCCAGTGGGGGGCATACAGGAGGCGGCTAATCGATGTTCTCTCTCATCAATGTTTCTATGTCTCTCCCTCTCCCTTCCTCTCTCTGAAATCAATAAAGGAAAAATTTAAAAAGAAAAAGAATAGAGTGTGCTGGTGACTGTATTAGTGTGTGTGTGTGTGTGTGTGTGTGTGTGTGTGTGTGTGTGTGTATGTGTGTGTGTGTAGGGGATGGGGATGGTGAGTCGAAGCTCCATACTCTATTTAGCCCCAGTCAATAGTTGCCATATGGGAATGTGAGCCCAGTGTTGCCTATGGTTTAGATTTTTCAAAAGAAACAGACAATCTAGTTTTTTTTTAAAATTTATGTGAAATTTTCACATTTATGTTGGCTCAAATTTTTAAAAACATTGTCTAAACCAAACAGAACATGTCTGCCGGTGGGACATAGCCCATGAGGGTACAGAGAGTATGGGTTCATGTAAGTGCTGTGTGGAAAGGAAAAGAAGAGGAGACTGACGTATCACAAGCACTAGATAAATATTTGTTGAATGACAAACAAGGTTGTGGGGTGACTGTTTTTAGATAAGAGGAAATGTAGTGCTCTAATTGAATGTCGGTGTGACATGGATGTGTGTGGCAGCGAAAAGGATGTAAGTAACTTATACTATGAGACATTTCTACTCAAAAATAGTGTTATTCCCCTGTCAATATTGCCCCCTCATTGCCTGTTGATATGACTCTTCACATCACTGGCAATGACAGGATCATAGAACATAGATTAATCCGTAATATTATCATCACCATAACAGCACCATTGAAGATTAATAATGATTAGCAATGAAGAGAAATACCACTAACTCAGTAGGTAAGCGTGCCTTATCTGTCCTTTGTAATCTATTTTAAAATAGTCTATGTTTTATGTTTGAATTAAATTAAAGTGAGGGCACGGACTCTACCTGAGACACAGGTGGAGAGGCATGAGCAGTTGCATCGACAGTGTTTCTGTTCTGAGTTATTTGTGTAAGCTTCTGCACGCTGTTCCTGTATCAGTCTGTCTTCTCCTCGGTACATTTTTCTGCTCCAACTGAAGTAGAATTGAAATCACACATGGTGTACAGTACACACATTCAGACTGGTTGATTACTGCCTACCAAGTTGGGAAATTGCAGGAATCCTGTCTATGGACTTGCCTGTGTGTGTGCCCCCCCACCCCACCCCAGGGTGCAAGAGCTATATCAATAAATACCTTTAAGATCAATATCATCACCCTTTGACAAAGGAGAAAACTGAGGCTTAGAAAGGTCAGGGAACCTGCTCAGGGTCACACAGTAAGTTACACAGCTGGAATATAATTCAGGCTGACTCCAATGCCGGTGTCCGGAGGCGGTTTTAGCCAAATTCAGCTCTGAGTGACTTTCTCTGTTGAGTTTTGGGAATAAAACTCATTTTCTTCTTAAGAAACTATAGTCCTCTTGCTCTAGCCTTTAGGGATGGCTACATCTTTTTATTTTTCTAAAAGAAATTGCAGAAGTAACTCTGAAGTCAATGCCAGCAGTTTTCGAGGGAAAGCGGTGGTTACAGACCCATGCCTGAGTGTTCCTTTGAAGGCTGTGTGACTTTTCAGTGTCTTCTCTCTCTTTTTTCAAAAACATGTGGTTAAATTACCATTTCCCTGTTGGGCTTGACCTGCGGGAAATGCTAGAAGGAGAAGTCAAGTGTCTTTGCCCCATCATTTTTCTCTTTGTCATCCAAGTTCTTACACAGGTCATATTTTTCAGGGTCTATGCACCTGCTAAGGGGATTTTTAAACCTATAAATAATTAACCTATCCTTTTATGAAAGCCTTGAAAAGATGCCTCGGCAGTGTCAGGCACCAGGCCCAATAGAAAGCACACTTTATTTTTTCCTCCAGAAGTTCAAGTGTATCTCTGTTCTTTGTCATGTTTGAAAAGAAGCATCTAGGGTTTTGTCTTTTAACCAAATGTATGTGTGTATTTGAATGCAATGATATAAATATTTAAATATGTCATGCATAATTCTGTATTCACATACACCCAAATGCAACCTATGTATCCCTTTAGACAGATGTTAATGCGATGATAAATACTGAAACACGTTACAGGTATACAACTTTGTAGGACTCTTTTTTTTTTTTAGGCAAAAATATGCTCCTCTGCAACCACACCACACAGACTAAACATCTGTTTTGAAGTGTGTTAAAATCCAGCAACTCAATGTCAATTGAATCTGACTTTCCTGTCTTGCTCACTTGATTGTGGCTCTCACTGGGGGAGGAGAGCTTTCTGATATCATCCCGACCTCTAGAGGGCCATTCAAAGCAGCTGGTATTCTATATGTTTCATAATTATGAAGCACGCAGTGTAGTTTAGGATAGTTAAGAGGCAGTAGGGGCCCACTTCTCAAAATATTTACAGCCTTTTATTCTTCTAAAAACAATAATTTGCATTCCTAAAATGGTATGTGCACCTTTGCCATGCAAATTTCCTTTGGCTCTTTTTTTTCCAGGTGAAACTCACACGGAAAATATCAATGTTTAGCAGTGAATAGGCCCGAGGGAGATGTAGTTGGCAAGAAAGGAGGTCTTAAACGTTTTCCCCAAATTCGAGTGTTCAGGGGGGGAAATGGGGAAGGTCTGAGTGAAGGATCCCCTGTTGAGGACGGGCATAGTATCTGCAGAGAGGCTCCACAAAGAGGGGTCAAACTTCGCACGGAAGGGGTGACCAGGGCCAAGTGCCTGTCTAATAGGCCAGCTCTGAAAACTTTTACTGATTTAGAAGAACGTTATGAAAATAGTTTCTCTCGTGTAGATCCATCGTGATGTATTAAGGCAAGGACTCGTGCCAAGGGTTGTAACAGGACCTTTCTCAGAGCTCAGTGAATTTGATCATGCAGTAGACTCTCCATGTCCACTTCTGCCTTCCTGACTCTCGGCCACCCTTTAGGACCTCATTCCATCAGCCATTCCTTGAACAAATATGAATTGTGCCTACTGTGTGCCAGGTGCATTCTGGACAACAGGAATATAAAATAAACGTGACAGTACTGTCCTTCAGAGACCCAGTTGTTGAAGACTGGGGCATCAAATCAAGTCAGTGTGTCCTGGTGTCTGTGGCATGGTAGTAAAAGCCAGTAAAGGAATCGTAAGACACCAAGGAGGGGTGTTCAACTCTAACTTAGGTAGCAGCGGTGATCAGAAAGGGCTTTCCAGGGAAGGTGATGCCTAAGGCAGACAACACAGGTAAACGAGTCAAAAAAGAGGATGGAGGCATGAAAGGCATGGGAGCATTTTGAGGGGCAGGGGGGAAATACATGCTGTAGTGCTTTGTTTGTTTGTTTGTTTGTTTGTTTGTTTGTTTAATGACTTAATAAAGCACTTTGGAGCTTTCCTAAGCTACCTGACTTCTCCTGAGCAGGCTGTGTCTATCAGAGGTCAGGGGCTTGGTCTTTGCATTTTAGTGGAAACTTCCCACATGGTGGCACTTTAATCTTGGTGGAATGGGGCCCCTTCCAGAGGTCAAGTGGGGCTGAATATCTTGACTCAGTGATGCTTGATGTATCCTCAACATAAATTGGTAAGAGAGTATTTATTCTGGCTTCAGTTCCATTCTGAAAGAGATGATAAAAAATAAGCAACTTCGATCATGCAATAAAAGTGATCAAGCTAAAAAAAAGGGGGGGGGAACATGCTCTTTTTGGAACTCAAACTCAGTATGCCTCTGTTGTTTCAAAATGTATTAGAGGAATAAATAACCAGATCAAAGTACTGATTAATTATACATATAAATGATACTAAAATATTAAATGTGTATAGAATATATTCTGAATATGAAATATTGAATACATACACAGAACTCACATAATATTATCATATACAAAAGGTAAGAAAATGGGCCAGAATCTTAGTGGTGGTTATTTCTGAGGAGAGTATCACAAAAGACAAATATTTACTTATTGTGGTTTTCTGTGTGCATGCAAATCTCTACACGATGAAGTTATATTCATTTTCATAAACAGAAAAAATATTTTTCTATAGCAAGTAAATTGGGATGCCGATAGCCATCCCTAGAAGACAGTCTCTATGGCCAGGTGGCCTGAAAGTTGTGCACTACAGATGATACAGTTTCCACTCTATTCTGCTCATTCAGCAACAGCAAGAGCACCTACTGGGTGCTGATCCCAACATAAGACACACAAGTTCATCCATGGCCTCAAAGGGCCTTTTAGTCGAGTTCAGGAAGGAGGCACGCCAATAAAACATGCAAAGACACCTAACAGGTTTAACAAAGGAGATCTGATCCGGTTATAAAGAGAAAGTGGTTAATTAAAATGAAAAACCTTGCTGAACTCATCCCTGATTTCCTTGGATCTAAAAGCCTTTGCTCCAGACTTCCTGCCGGACTTCTTTCATCATCATCATCATCACAGGTAAATGTTCTCTTGAGTGGCACTTGCATTACTGCTATGATGTAAACTCCCCGGGAGACACATCTGTCATATTTATATGTATATGTCCCACAATGCCTTGAACATAGTAGAAATCCAATACATATTTATGGAACAAGTGAATGGTCCAGTATTATGTGAGGCTACACACAGAGTAGTCGTAGAAAATATTTCATTCCAGGCTCAAGCAAATGGTTTATTTTATAAATCTGACAGCCGCAGTAGAGAAGGAAAGTGGCTACGTCTGATCTCAGCAAGTATTGATTGATTGATTGATTGGTGCTTCTCCAGTTGCCATGTGGCAAAGGAAGAGGTTTCTTCATCAAGTTAGTGGCTCTGACATGCACCCCAGTGTCTTCTTTCTTAATAAATAGTCTTTTCTATCAGCTAAGGTCAGGCTATTTGTCATCCAGGAAAAACTAGTCACTCCTAGAAATATGGAAAGATAGAAATTTCTCTTTACTAAACCACAGCTGTACGGTTTGTAGAAAGATGCTACCCAGAAAATAGTTATTTGTGAAGGGCTCGGCCGCATCATTTTAACCTCCGTGGGAGCCTGGTTTTTGCGCCGTGTCCAGGAATCACACGCGGAGCAGCTTCCACGCCATCCGTTCGCAGAGCCTGGCGCCCCGTCGTGAGTGTTATCATTCCATTTTCACACAGCAAGAGTGACAGGAGCTAATTGTTTGGCCCCTGTTCCTGTCCTTCCAACCGGCATGAAGTGGACTATTTGGCATAATAATCGGAATGGCTAGTTGAAGTTCAAATAACGGAGTTTCTAAATCTGTAATTAGAATATGCCAGAAAGAAGGTCGGTTCCATATGCTGAAAAGATATTTTAGTGAGAAGAAATCTTTCCAAAATTTTGTTATAGTAAAAAAAGGTAGCTTATTTTTTAAAGAAGCACTGCTTGTAGTGCATACCACATTAGGGTGTATTGTGAGGGTGTGTGCATATGTATGTGAACACATACATGTACACATGTGAACATGCATCTCTTTAATGGAATAACCCATTAAGCCTGGGACAGTTAGGAGCTTGAGTTCTAGGGACTTCCAGTGGAAGATAATGTCGTATAGAATTGAACTGATGTTGTGGTCCATTTTGGAGAACAAAGCTGTTTCTTTCCTTCCAGCAATGCTAGACATTTACTGCTGGGCAAAGGGGCCTGAGGACACTGGGCCTGATGCATATGCTTAAGCTATCTTAACTGTAGATATGGTTTCTCGGGCACATACATGTGTCAAAACTCAGCAAAATATATACTTTAAGTAGGCACAGTTATTTTATGTTAATTATACGTCAGTAATTAAAACACAATTTTAGTGTGCTGGATTGGAAATCCCCTATACACATCTCTCGTGAAGAGCGTAAGACAGCCCTGGCCAGTGTAGCTCAGTGGTTAAAGCGTCAGCCTGCACACCAAAGGGTCATGGGTTCGATTCCCAGTCAAGGGCACATACCTGGGTTGCAGTTTCAATTCCCTGGCCCCAGTTGGGGCGCATGTGGAAGGCAACCAATCAATGTGTCTTTCTCACATCGATGTGTCTCTCTCTCTCTCTTTCCTCCCCCTTTCCACTCTCTCTAAAAATCAATGTAAAAAAAATACTCTGGTGAGGGTAAACAACAACAACAAAGTGTAAGACAACTAACCTAGATGCCAGTGTGCTTAATCTGCAAATGCCTACATGTGGCCTTCCTCCATCCACCCATCTTTCTCTTCAGGATCTAGGAAGATGAAAAATGGTGGATGAGTTTTGCGATAAACATGTGTGTGCCTCTTCAGCGTCCAGGACTGATCACCACTGTCTGGACCTGCCTCTGGCCTGGAGAGAAGGAGCAGGTGTTCATCACTGATGAAGTTAGCAACTTGGTTTTGATCCATGATCTGGATTTAAGACTGTGACACCAGCCAGTCACAGTTACCCTTGTGACTCTTCCATCCTACGTGGTCAGTGTAATGCCTTCATACATTTAAATGTCAGATTGGCCTATTTTTATCTGCCCATTTAATACATCTTTTTTCTTGCAACTAGTTCCTTTAGGCAATACAGACAAAATATTGGAATAGGCCAAAAGAGAAAGAGTTTACAAATTCCAAGTAAATTTTAGCAAAGGGCAACAACCATTTGTGTGCGAAGGAGCCTCCTAACAGTGGAGACACTTGACTTACTATTTATGAATCTCAGGCCCACCCTTTCCAACAGGGGGAGCTAGAGCACATCTCCAACTGGTGCCTGGCCCTTGGACGGGGAGTCCCAGATCTGTACCTCTCAGGCCCAAGCCTGAGAGGGAAGCAGGGATTGGAGTTTAAGAAGGCTGGAATGTACATTGCTCAGGCCGAAGGCCATGTCGGTGAGCAGAGCACCTGGGAAGTGGAGGCAGCTAAGAAGAACTGGATGTCAGCTCGTGTCCTCCCGAGAATTCCTGTAGTGGAGATGCCCTCTTTTTCGCACTATTGCTAGACATCCAGAGGCAGGTACACTCTGACACACGGGTGAGGAGAAAAGGGGGACCAGGAGCATGGGCTGTGGGTGGAACGGACAGAAGAGACGAAGGCAGCAGCATCTCCAAATCTGGGAGACGGGGTAAGAATTTCTTCAACGCTTTCAGTTGGAGAAATTAAGTACACATAGTGTGTTTCTATATCCTTTTCTTTACCTTCATTATTTCTTGTTCTCCTGCCTGAAAAGTATTTGTTTCATTTCAAATTAGAATCAACATTTCAAGTTCAGACTTATTTTTTAGACATGAACATCTGACGGACTAACATCCGAATGTCCAGATGTTCAAACGAACTAGAAAATTAAACAAGGGTCATATCTACTTTTCCGAACATCTAAAACACAAAGCCCAATTATTCTTTAGAGGTTGGAATATCCTATTATAATTAACGTTAATCCAGACTAAGTGGGCTTTCAGAAAACTGGCTTTCCTCACCTCAGTTCAATTTCATTTTTCGGTTTTAATGATTTGCGGTAGCTCCTACCCATTTTTGTTAGCCATGCACAAATGTAAATGGTAATGAGCCTTTTGTGTATGTGTGTGAAATTCAAAATCCATCCCTAGTCTATTAACTGTGTAAAGGAAGTTACACCGTAGGAGGCCATAGTCGTCTGAACAAAAAGGCTTCTATTGTACAAAACCAATTTCCATGTAATCAAGTTGGGCAATAGAATGTTTTCTCTCGAATGATATTTGTGCAGCGTCAGAGATGTCTGACCTGTGCTCTGTTCAGAGGACTTCTATCACTTAGCTGGTGTAAAGGTCAAAGGAAAAAATGCTTTCTGAATAACTCAGCTAAAATTGCAATGCTTCATAATAGCATTGTTTTGAGGCCACCTCCATTGCTATTTTTGTCACACTAAAATCTGGTGAAGCGTGTGTATCATTTAACTAGTTTATTTAGAAGAGAGAGATTTCTGTAATAAAAATACTTCATTTTAGTTTTAGGAATTTCCTTTTTTTTTTTTAAATGTACTAAGATTTGTTGAAGTTATAATGATCAGCTAATTAATTCCATGTCGTGTGGCTAACTGGACATAGTAGGAACTCAGTAAATATGTATGAATAAATGAATGAGTGAATGAACCGAATTTCTCTTAAGCAACTGATGCAAAATAGTATGATTTAATTATACCATTCTACTCTGGAAAGCTTTTTTCATTTTGATCTGAAATGTCTATTTTCTATAATTTTCTTGTAATATAGAAATGAATGCAATCTTATAAAACATCTTTTCGTTTCAGTAGATGTCTTTTTAAGATTAGGAATAAAATGTTCTCACACAGGCAGTCCTCAGATGCTGTTTCATACCCCTGGCAGTGTTTTAGCTCAGTAAAGAATCCCAGCGTCCTACAAGTGCCCCCACCACCCACGCAAATGGTTCTGCAGAAACCTCTAAAGGGTCCAAACAGTGACCTGACGGTAACAAAGGCCACGCACAAAAGCTCCCCTAGGATTGTCCTGGAATCAAACGCAGGAGCCCTGGCACTGCATTTCAGAAGCGGCCCCACACTGACACGCGGCGGGGCTCTGCCTTCCAAATCGATGCTGATACAATTCGACAAGTCTGTAATCAGTTTGAGCTCGTGCTCCAGTGTGTTCTACTGCAGACAGATTGCAATTTTCACTTTCGTTTCCTAGTAAAACAGATGACGATTGGGAAAGTTACCCTGCAGTATACTTGTTAATCACTTAAAAAAAAAAAGAGGTAATATGTTTTGTTCATTTAGTTGCTCCAAAATTGAAAAAGTAGATTTTAGACTCTCCTTCTTGTAGACTCCCACTTTTCCCCACACCACTCATATTTTACAGGGGTGTGTTTACAAACAAGACTTCCCTCCTCCACCCCCAGAGGAGGGTGTTTTACATCCTTGTGTCCCTGGGGCTGGGTGTGAAATCTAGATATTTATAAAAACGAAGTCATAGAAATACACCTTCTAAAGTTAAAAAAAAATAAAAAAATTTGAGAGTTCAGTGTTGACTCAGGAACATATCTTCTAATATTATCTATTTGTCCCTATATTTACATCTACAACCCTGAATCTAAGTATGAATTCTATACAAAGCTCTCCTACAGAAACTAAACCAATTGCACATGGTAAATGCCACCAACTTATGTCATCAATCCAACTGGTGCTAACAACATTAATTTAACATAACAGGTGATGTTATTTTGCTGAAACTGGTTTTATCCTTAAGAATTTTTCAAAACCTGTTTGCACTTTTTTTTCACTTGCCAAATTTGAGTCATAATTTTGAGCATATTGGGCCGTTGTTTGAATTCTCATTATTATCTTGGTTATTTTCTTTTCCTTTGAACAGTAAGCATGAATTTAAATCACCACATATATTTTTAAAGCTGTTTAGTGTAATAGAGCATGTAAAAATGCAGCATTTGTTTTTTTAAAATGCTATATGTGGAAAATTGATCATTGTTTTTACTTCCATACCTACTATAAATGCAAAAGTTAAGGTCAGTAACCGGGTCCCACATGAGCGTGGTATGTCCACAGCAAGGCTTCTGTGTTCCTCATGGTCGTGCCACCTCGTGAGGTTTAAAATCTTACACCAGTTTTCTCTGGGAGAACTTGGAGTGTTTTTATTTATGTGTCAGCTCTTGGTTACAAGAAGTCATCCAGGTGAAGCAGAATTTAAATTTTTCGTAGGATTTACAAATCCAGTAATCATTCTTCCCATCCTCCTTGTCCCGAGGTTTAGAAACACTGCAGTAAATGTACTTTAAACGGGTGAGTTGCCAGTGGAGAGGGGTTCTTGCGTGTCACGAAAAAGGAATTTCAAAGGGCACGTGAGCAGGAGTTTAAGCACAGTGGCAAGATTTATTGGGGTGAAGGGCAATAACAGGCCTTCAGAGATGTAGAGGGTGGGCAGGCTCTCCTAGCACCTGCCGGGAGAACCTTGATAATCCTGCCTATGTTTTCTTGGTTTTCCTCACTTTCTTTCAAACTATCCAACCCCCTTCCTGGGTTTTCCGGGGCTGGTGCTGGGCCCTCCCCCTAACCAATCCCTTTCCTGACCTTCCAGGGTTCCATGCCCTTATCCAATCTGATTCTCTTCTCAGGCTAGACTCCACCCCTTTATGTTGCCATTTTGGCACCTATTGCACATGCCCCAAAGTTTTGCTGGTCATCTGGTGTCTACTGGCATGTGCTTACCTCTGCCTGCGCACCTTGGCTTCTACTGCGCATGCGCCTAGCAAAGGCCTTTCCCCTGCTCTTTTTATACCTCCCTTGGTAATCCAGCTAATGACTGGTGGCCCTTCTTCCTGCCCCTGTAGGGGTCCCCGGGGGAACCTGTGAATGCTATAGCTTTCTAGTAAATCAGGGTTAATGTTCGATTCAGCTCCCTAGTTTATAAGGCTTAATGTCTGATTCCATTTGCTCCTTTCATTTATTAATAACTTGCTAACTACCTGAGCTAACAGGTGAATAAACGAAAAACCATTTATGTGGCCTGATTTAGAAGATTCTCTAAAGAATTATTTGCATTTCCTTATGTGCTTGATTTCCTTATATTTTTGCTATTTTTTTCTCTAATATAATAGCAATACAGTTACTGGATTTTTAAAAAACAAGTTCATTTTTCTTTGGTGGATTTCTGAAAACTACTAAGGTATTGACCCATAATAAACTTTCAGAGACTTTGAAGCCTCCTAACTATTTCTCCTAAAGTATCATATTGTCCTCAACCCTAATTCTTTCAGGGCTGAAGAGATTTCTAAAATTGAGAACTATTGGAATTGCCTTAACTCAGTACTGTTGGAATTTAACCTCAGTGACTTAAAAACAAAACAAAATAAACCCCTCAAAATAGAATCATAACTCTTTAGGGTTAAAGTGCCAGTGATAAAACTTTCAGTCTCCTGCCTAGTTATCTTTTAGAAAATAATTAGGCTCTAGCACAGTTGAGCATGATGCTATGGAAAAATGGATACAGGTGACTGCTACATGCTACTTTTTAAAAAATTCATGAGCACTGTGATTATTTCTTACTTGAAGGATTTTTTAAAATAGTAATAACAGGAACAAAAACTTATATTTGTATATTTAGAGGTAAAAAATAGAATTCTATGCTGGGCTTTAACACACATTATCTCTCTGATGCTCCCCAAACCCCTGGACATTGAGAGTTACTATTATTTCCATTTTAAGTGATAAGAGAGTTTAGGATCAAGGAGGACTGTGACTTACCCAAGGCCTCTCAGCTGAGAAGAGACCCCTGGTCAGGGCTATAGACATTCCTCAGAGTCGGGTAGATTTCCACAGTGCTCAGAGCATGGCCGTCTTTCACTCTTAGGCACCTTGGAACCCTGGGCATCTCAGATATGTCTTTTAGTTTTTACATTCTGTATCTTTAAGCTGCTGCCATCATATTGCTTTGGAAAGATATGATACAGTGATCTCTCTTAAGAATATCATTCTAATGCATGAAATTTTGGAAATGAGTTTCATAACTGTGTTCACATTCTAAGACTTTAAATGTTTAGAATCTTTGCGGACCTATGAGAAAGTCTATGAAATTTGGTTTAAAAATTTTAAAACGTAAAATCAGAGTTCAATGTATGAGTATTAACAGATAGACCAATCTAAGAAAACTAATATTAAAAAAATGCACAAGACAGGCAAATTAGGAAATGGTTAGTTACACTTTAAAATATTTATTTGTCTTTATTAAAATGATCACCAGGGGCCCTTTATGTGCTCAGTTCTCCTGGTCCATTTATATGTTTGATTGTAGGTCATTAACCACTTGATGAAATTACTGGGGTAAAAAGAGAGGATGTAAAATTGCTAAAGGTTTAGAAGCCAATACTTATTACAAAATAAAAATAATGATAATGCACGTCTATATTTAAAATGTGAACTAATGGGAATATTTTATTTGGATCACCCAAATTTAATTTATATGATTTTGTGAAAGACACCATTAATAACCTAAGATTCTTTGTTACCCAGATTGATAATGTGTTTCCTTCACTCATTCATTACATAGTTATTGGATGTTTAATGCATTCCAGGCACTGTGCAGAGCAGTGATGAGCAAAACAAACCCAGCCTCTGACCTCACAGAGAGTGCACTCTAGTGTTTATCAATTTTCCTTTGAAGTTTTATGGGGCTAGAAGATGTGAAATGGTAATGAAGAGTAAGTTCTTTTAAAAACTCAAATCAGGCAGCCGTGTGATAACGTTTTTGCCTTCTGTAGTATATCTTCCTTATACATTTTCTAAAATATATTATTGTAATGAATGATTATTACTTTCTGGATTATTTGTAAAAGATAAAGAGAAAAGCTTTCCTTAATTTGGTTCTTGGCATATTTATATGGATGCTCTGAGGCTCTAGAAATGGTAATTATCATAAATATCCCAAGGGGCACATTTTATTAGCATGAGCTCACATAACATAGTTAAATCAACCTGATGCTTTTTTTTTTTTCCTTTAGCTGTTTGGTTACCATAATATTGGTTCTATTACAGGTGGGTAGTATGATCTTAATTTCCTTTGGTAAATTTTAGTGAGTTAATCTTATCAATGAATTATGAGGTGAAGATTTATTTCAGATTTTAAAATTCCAGAATTCTTGTGATGGTTTCCATCTTATGGATTTAATGAAAGAAATTAATCGATTAATACTTCACATATATTTGCTTATTCATGTGGAAGGAGTGTTACAACGCCAGACTGTGTTTATATAAGCTATCCATAGGAACTGGTTCTAATTCATTTATTTTTACCATGATTATAACTTTTAGTTGAGCAAATATTGAACTTTATTAATCCTACCAGTGTATCCTGCTGGATAATAATATATATTGGCACATGTATTTAAGATTCTTCAGGCTTCGAACAAAAATGTTGCCATGGGAACCTGATTTCATAGCCCATGGTCCTTTGCAGAACTACACCTGCCTTGCGGTAGAGGTTTCCATGGCAACATTTTTGTTCAGAGAACATAGAACTTGAACAGAATATGCCACAAGTCTCTTTTAAATGTGTGCATTGATAGTTGTGATATTACTATGGCTAATGTGCGTATTAGAAATCCAGGTGACCCCATGGTGGGCAGCGGTGTTGTTCTTGCTTCCAGTGAATAGATGCCTATTGAGTTTAGTAGTCACAATGCATTGGATTAGGATATTAGAGTGATTTCTAGTCTCTTGTTCACTGTCTCTCCAGCCTTCACTCATTTGACCCTCCTGCTAGAGTGTGGTTAAGTAATCCTCCATGGCTAGCATGACCAGAATGATCATTTTGATAATGCAGAGCTGTAAGGAAAAGATGTGTAACTAATGCAGCGCCAAGCTCAGTAGGCTCTCTTTTAAAGGGCAGCATCAATCTTGGGAGCCTCTAATGCTACAGGATATTCTACTAATGGTTCGCACATATACTTTACTCCAAAGGAGGTCATGGGCTCCAATAATAAAGCATCATGAGGATGGGGTAAGAATTCGTTTTCATATTTTTGATTTTGTGCCTGGTCCCTTTATCTCTTATATTTCCTTTCAGCATTGTAACAGTTGACAACTCCTAAATTAAAGTGGTCCAGGTTCTTTCTTTGCTTGTCATTCATTTGTGTCATATTACATTTATAACCAAGGCCATGTGGGAAGAGAGTGCTGTGGCCCTGCAACAGAAAGCCTGGGGTTATCACTGTCGTGTTGTTATGGTCCTATCAGCTGTTATATGCATCCCCATCCATCAGGACCATGCTCTTCCTGCTGCCAGGTATGCTGGCATGTCGCTTTTTCTTGGCAGGTCTCAAAACATGCAGCAATGGGTTTTGCCGCAGCTGAGATGCTGCTCACAGTCTACAAAGGAGCTGAATGGGGGCTATTATTAATGCCAATCATCCTCCACCCGCAAGGGTATCAAAGGGACTTTTAGAGACCACAGGGCTGCTTTCAACAGAAACCCTAATCAGATCATCTTCCTTGATCAGGGAAAGGAATGTAGGAAAATGAGGTGGGTTAAAGGAATTAGACAAGTAAATGCATTCTGAATCCATTCAGGACAAATTAGCTCAGAGTGCAAATAGAGATTGATTTGTCTGATTGAGTGCAAGCATAACTTAGAAGCCTGAGGTCAGGCTTCTGCCAACTTGAGGCCTTGGAAAGTTAAACAAATACAGGAGAGTGTGAAAAACACGTTTACTAGGAAGGAAGGAAGGAAGGAAGGAAGGAAGGAAGGAAGGAAGGAAGGAAGGAAGGAAGGGAGGGAGGGAGGGAGGGAGGGAGGGAGGGAGGGAGGGAGGGGGGAGGGAGGGACGGAGGGAGGGAGGGAAGGTAAATATAGGCATAGTGAAATGATCAACTCAGGAAGTCAATCTATAGGAATGTCATTTACAAGGCATGGGTGAAAATAATTATAATTATAGTGTGTTTCAGCACGAGGAAAATACAAGGGATGTAGGGGAAAGTGCACTAGATCAGGAGTCAGGAAAACGTGGTCTAACTCACTTACAACCTTGGATCTGTCACCTGAGTTGTCTTTCTGTAAATTGAATGATGAGGCCTGAGCCAAGGTTTTGCAACTCTGTGTTCTGTTCAATGTTTGTGTAAATATTAGTGAGGGAGGCTCACTGGAAGCATTTTTTTTTGTCTCCACAACAACTACTTTGACTAGACCAGCTCAAATTTTATTTGCTGAGCATTCTAATGAGCTCTCATTTGAAGAAAATGCTTCCTGGATTCTAAAACATTTTCAAACTATTTGAACCCCTGATTCCCTAAATCCTGCCCAGCACTAATATTACAATGTATGACCCAATCTCTACTAAGCTTATAAAATGTTGGATTTTAACCATTGTTTAATATAGTTATGAGAGTGTTGAGCTCATGGCCCTTGCTCAATATTTCTTAGTTGAACTGAATTCAGTTTCATCAGTCCCAGAAATGGGCTGTGCAGATTCTTTTTCTAGAATGCCAAATAAATTATTTGAATAAACAGGTAGGCTCATAACCCAAAACAAACCACAGCCCTTCCCTTGCAATAAACAAACAAACAAAAAACCAGGGTTTGGCCACATTTGGGTGATTTTGTGCAGTTTTGATCACTGGACCTTACATTCAAGGGAAGGGGAAGACCTTAAAATCCAGGGACGCTGTGGAAAGAAGATATCTTAGCCACAACAAGAATGTGCAAAGAAGCTGGCCAGGTATACCACAGGAGGACAGATAAAACCATGAAGCTTTATTCCTTTGAATATGCAGACCAGGGGAGCTATGCTCGAAGACTAAAACCTGTAGGAATAGGAATATGATGAACACAAATTTGTTCATCCATTCCTGGATGTTATTACGAGGGAACCAACTTTTCTTGCAACTTTAGAGAGGTGAGTGTGTAGGCCAAAAGAAAGGACTGCTTCACATCTAGAGCAGTTCGTTAATGGGTTTAATTACCCTCAGAGTTCAAATAGACTGGTCATGTAAAACTCAAACCCAGTGGGGTGAATGTAGCAGATTGATTATTTGACCCTGGCCTCCGACAGTTTTCTGTGTGTGACCTGGCACCTGAGCCTGGGAAGGGGAGGGGAAATGTGTGGTTCTCAGATTCGGCCCTTTGGACAGAGTGTTATTTTGTTAAGGTAGATCACTGGTTTCCTATTTCACAAGGAATGGACTTAATATATGGCATAGTCTCATCTTCTGTACCCAATCTCACAGTTATACATGAGAAGGGGAAAGGCAGATACTCCCATAATTATTTTTATCTAATTTTTTCTACTATCTAGTAGATGATACTTTGCCTCCAAGTTTACGGGTGCACTCATAAACATATATACATATACACATATAAATATATATATGCATATACACATATATGTATATGACTATGTGTTTATGTAACGTGTGTGTGTGTGTGTGCATGTATGTGAATGTCTCCATATAGATCAATATGGCAACATTTCCTAGTGGTCCACCAAGAGCCCTGAATGTTCTACATGCAGGTGGATGAGATTAGAGATGAGGACACGTCCAGTGACAATAGCTTTCTGTATTAATGCTCAGAGGGGTGAGACTGCTTTGGAGGTTCTTACTCTAAGAACGTCAGGTGGTTCTGTCTGGGCAGGTAGAACTGTGGGTAAATATGAGCTGTTCCAGAAAAGAGAGATTCAGAATAACAAGGTTGGTGATCTACATCGATCCCAGGTAATGAGGGGCTTTGGTTGCTCTGTTATAAATGAGTTCATTATTTTATAAGTAATGGGACACCATTGAAGAGTTTTAAACATAAGATAAACAAAATGAAATTTGCATTTGAGGCGGCTCTTTCTGGAAGCTGGCTGGAGAGTGGATTGCTTGCCAGAGGGAAGTCAAAGTGATCTGTTGGTTTAGAGATGGTTTGTAAATATTTTATTTCATTTATTTATAAATAAAAACATTTACAACAGTGGCAGTGGGGATGGAGACAAGAGCGTTTGTAGAGAGTCTCTTTATATTCTACTCCTGCCTAATAAGCTCTTTCCGTTTACACGGTTATCTCACAAAGTGGAGGAGGAGGGTGCCATGAAAGTCACATTGGTGGACTCTGCTGATTGGTTCACCACCTGCTTTTGATCCCTTTTTACTACTTGTTACATTTCATTCGCATCTCCTAGGTAAGGGAAAGAAAGAAGGAAAAAAACCATTCTAGTTCTTTAAATGCAACATAATTAATAGGTTATAATGAGCTCAGTTTATTATTTTTTCACTAAGCGAGGATTTTCTGTAATGAATTTTGTCAGGGAGATCTAATTAAACCATAATCACAGTCACTGAGAATAGTAACAGGAAATATGTTAAATAGGTTCTTGCTAGGCAGAGTTTTTTTCCTCCTATTGTTACCTCTTCTGACCTTTACAATGCACTTTTCTCAAAGAAATCTACAGTCTGCAAACCAGAGAATTACTTAAGTGCAAAGTTATATACAACTCACACACACAAAAGCTTCACCTTCTGACATATGTAAAAGGAACGGAGGGTCCCGTAGACATGTGGGAAATCTCCTTTTTTGTTCTGGTGTGAGGACGAAGTTAAAATATCTAGATCTGACTAAAATTGCTCATTGTTAAATAAACAACCATAAGTCACAAGAGAAAGCAACATTGGATATGAACTCTTTTAAGCTTAAAAATAATATATTCCGTGTGGAATAAAGACATCTATTCCCAATCTGATGAAGAGGTAGGTCAGATTGTCAAGCTCTAACTTCTGCTCCCCCTTTGTGTACCTACTTCACCTGCAGGTTTTAGTGGTGAATTGGAGCATTTGTGAGTGGTGAGGAGCAAAACAAGAGACTTTTCACCCCAAACCTGTTCAAGCTATTCACATTCCCTTCGCTCCTCTTTTCCTCCCAATGTAACATCTCCCAGCTTAAGATGAAAAGACTTATTGGATTCTCTGTTGTCAATTGGACAAGCCCTCTCTGGGGTCCTTTCTGTCAAGATCCGCGGATTCCCTTTGAATTTAAAACAGACCTGTAGGCTCCGGAAATGCAGCAGCCGTGTGTTCAGGGAAACAGAGAAAGAGTTTGTTTTTTTTTTCTCAAAATCTTCCAAGATCTTCATTCCCAAGGCTGGTGGAGGGGGAACTTGGTGGATGGTTCAGAGTATTTGTAATCAGCTAACTTACAAAGAGTGATCTAGAAGAGATGATCATTAACGACAGCAATGACTGAATGTACACACTGAAATTTTTCAACCCCCCAATTTTTTTTTACTGTACCAAAACATTTAAGGAAGCACTGATATTTGAGCTGCTGGAGCAATACCTTTTTGTTTTGGATGAACATCTGGCTACTTCTTCCTTTATTTTAGAGAACCATGATTTTATTAAAATCTGCAAGAAACGACCTTATACCACATTTTTCAAGAAGTTATATTGTCTTTACTTATTTTTTTCTTATTTTTGTGGCATCTCAGCTGTCTAATCTGTGTCCTAATACTAGAATGTTTTAAGCTGAATTGTGTGTGGTGTGATAGAAAAGGCAAGGAAGAGAGAAAAGAATTCAGTCATGTCAAGAAGAGCAGAAAAATATAGTACATGGGATAAAGGGGTGATTGCTGATTAAAGCCTGTGGGACTTATAAAAAATAGTTTAAATGTAAAAGTAAATTGAACTTTATTTTAACATTTTTCTCCCTTTCTTAGGAGTGTTATATTTTTATAAAAAATAGTGACCACGAAATTCTCTTTTCAGATATTAGGGACAAGAGTGAGTGTTCATGTTTAATTTTACTTACGTTATTATCTACACTTGATATTTGTCTCCTTCATGGATAGAGCCATAAAAAAGATGTGAATTTCCTCATCTTTTCATGTGTACTTAACTCTGATTGATTTTACTGACAAGAGTGCATTCAGGAGAATTCCCCCAATATTCCACGACAGAAAAGTGCCCCTGCAATCCGTCTGGTCTCCCGAGGGCCAACCCCATTCACCTTGATTCGTTCCCCTTCCATCGACTGGAAGTCTCTCCCTTCTGCTAAATGTCCCTTCTCTTCTCCTCTCCAGCTAGGTCACACCCCTTCCCAGACCAGGACCGCTCTGCTCTCTGGTCACTCCGATTACTTTTGTATTTAGTCTGCTGCATAATGAATGCTTTTCACTAACTGATTACTTTATCACATAAATATATATTGCTTCTTTCTCTTCACTCCTGTGGCCAGGAGTGCTGTCTTGTATCACTTTTGTATTGCACTTGGAATTAACTTAACGTCCCCACACCCAATCTGCAGAACAATTCCTCCCCAACCCCAGTTTTTTTTTTTTTTAAATGATAATAATATAGTGAGCTAGTCACTAAGCTCAATTTTTTTGATAATTTTTATTCTCAAATGTTCTCTCAAATTTTTAGTGTTAAAATGACCTTTTTTTTAGAAATAAAGTAATGGTGACTTCGAATAGCAGGATTGTTGTTTATAATTTAAAAAATAGCAACATAATGCCAGTCCCTCACCTCCTTTGAAACTGAAATCCTAACGTCTGGGAACCACCGGTTGACAGTCCATCCCCATCAGGACTTGGCAGCTGCTCCTTCTTGGGACCCCCTGCAACTTTAATTGTATGACTCATCGGCCCCTCAGCCTAAGCAGCCTTGCTCTTTGTGCTGTTACATCTTCTCCTGTATCCACAGCTAATTTAAAGGAAAGCCCCATTTCATACTTATCTCTTCCTCTTCCTGGCACCCAGTCGCAATTACGGTATTGACAGCAAATCTCAAAAATATACTTGTTGAATAATTGAGTATTTAGAATTATTCAAAATATAGAGAGCTAAAAGCAGTCATGGATTTTGATGGATTAGTTTTTATCAAGTGAATTAAGATGATCTGTTTTGGGCAGTAAAAATAGCAAAGACCATGATAAACTCACAGGTCTATACATTGATTAGACTGTGATGTATGGAAAGGTATTGAAAATCACTGCGATTTGAAGTCCTGTGTAGCCAGGCCAGTGTGGCTCAGTGGATTGAGCATCGTCCCCTGGACTGAGCGGTCCCAGTTCTATTCCCGGTCAGGGCACATGCCCAGGTTGTGGTCTCGATCCCCAGTAGGGGGCGTGCAGGAGGCAGCCAATCGGATGTTTCTCTCTCACATCGATGTTTCTATCTTTCTATCTCTCTCTCCCTTCCTCTCTCTAAAAACTCAATAAAAGCATATTTAAAAAAATAAATAGTAAATAAAGTCCTGTGTAGTATTCTACCAAATGCTTAAGGAAATAAAGAGCAGTCATTTCATAGACTGTACCTTTTTTTTTCTTTTTATTAATTTACTTTTGTTACAGATGTTTCTCCTTTTTCCCCCATTGACACCCTCCTCCCCCCCCTGCCCTGTCCCCAGTTTTGTTGTCCATGTCCATTGGTTATGAGTACATGTGTACAAGTTCTGTGGTTCATCGCTCCCCTTCCCCACCCCCTGCTAGTGAATTCTGTGACTATAAACTTTGCTGTGGTTCCAATGCAGAGTTCTGTTTTCTTCCACATTAGGCATATACAATAATATTTTTTCTGTATATGTATATATAGCTTTAACAGATGTTTCAACATCAAGAAACACTTTTCTATTCAAGTTGCGTCTAGCTATCAGTTCTATTCTTACAAATACTTTTAGTCCATGGAACATATTTTCTGCTGAGCACTGTGAAATTTAATTCAGAAGTAGTGCTTTATTGATGCTTCGTTTTTGTGACCTTTCCAGTCCTGTGTTGGTGACATATTGGTCCTCTGTCTCCAGTGCTTTGAGAATCTAATAGATAGGATGGAGTGGGTCAGATAATGAAAGTCCCTGGTACATTAACTTTCAATTTCATGAATGTCTGAATATTGCAGAGAAGATGAATAGCAGGACTTCCTTTGCTTTTACATTTTAACATTTATAAGCTAGTTAAATTTCCCGTATTATCAGCAGCGGAGTCCTCGTCTGCGATATTAACACATGCATTTGTATTTTGGAGCAGTAGTGTAAGAGTTTAAAATAATTTATAAACCATGGACGGAGCAGACAACTTAAAAATGCATACTACTAAAAGAGATGAATAAATAGGAGTTTCATTTCATATGAGTTATAGCGTATGAATCACACATTGAAAAGGCTCCTTTTTTATTTCTCTTTGTTTTACTGACACGAGAGGAGATTTGGGTGTGTAGTCAGTCATATGGCTGATCTATTATTAGGTAGTTACAATCACCCCCAAAAGCAGTGTTATTGTTGCGAAGCAGCATTAATCTTCTCTGACGATGTTATAGCAAGCATCGTCGTTTGAAAGAATCTGTTGGAATAGACTAATCTTTGGGATGAGGCTCAAAATCACCAGAGTGATAAGAAATAAAGAAGGGGCCGGAGTGATTAGGCGAGGACAGGGATGAGAAGGCACACAGCTGTTAGATTGTTGGGGTTTGGACACTGATATGTGAACTCATTTGTATTCCCTCGGGTTGTTTTATAGACATTGCATCATCTGCTGTTGCTCTGTTCCCTTCTCCCCACTGTATTTATGGTATCCGTTTTTATGAAATATGGCCAGAATTAAACAATACAATTGGGGCTTTTGGATTGTGCTTAATATTCCAGCTGTATTTAAAAACTGTGCTCTCTCGCGGGGCTAGAAAAAGCTATCTTGGGGATCTGAGATTATGCTCTAAATGAGAAATGGAATCATTGGTTTGATTCAGTGGGAAACTCTAACATGGCAGCTTCACCCAACCTGGCTCCTTAAATATGTAACTAAATGTATAGAGTCTATGTTTTCAGATTTTGACCCAGAAATGAAAAGTCTGATGTTTGGACCACTGTTTCATTATCTGGTTTCTCCGAGATGTCAGGCTTCTGGCTCTGGGTCCACGCTGTCGCGTGGTGAGATCCATTGGTGCAGTGGGGTCGTCTGCTTTCTCCGTTGCTGTTTCATTTACATAATTACTGAGGGACCTTTTTCTTTAGCTCATCTCTACTTCGATCCAATCGCACATGCAGGATCCCAGCATGATGACCATCTCTGCCTCCATCCTCTCTGGATCGCCAGGTGCCCTCACCTGTTAGATGGGGCACTGTTGGCAGAGACGTGGTGGCACTCTTGCATTTTCCTACCACACCGTTCCTGGGCCTGTTTGCTCTGAGGTCTGTTCCTCAACTTCCCAAGTTTTCCCTGTTCTACGGTTATCACAAGTGGCCGATCCCAGCAAGCCCCCTATCAGCTGGCTTCTGGAAGGGTTGGGCCAGGGGAACAGGGGCCACCAGAGTGAGACTGGAGAGAGAGAGGAAAAAGCTGGGGTATTTCTCCCCTCCCCTTGCCTCAGGTAGCATCTCCAGAAAGAACTGCCTCTTCTTCTTGGTTTACGTTCCTTATCACTAGGTTTTTTAATGTTCCAGATTTGGCTGGGTACCCCAGGCCTCTGTCCCTGTTACCTCACATCTGCCCTCTGGCCCTCTCTCCTAAAGGTAGCAGTAACCTCCTGTCTCGTCTGCAGGTTGGATCACTGTCCATGTTTAGCTTTCAGCTTTTTCATTTCCTGTGTAAACAGTCTTTCTACCAAATTTAGTCATTTGAAATTAAATTTATTGGGTTTAATATTGGTTAATCAGATTATATAAGTTTCAAGTGCACACTTCTATAATACATCATCTGTATATTGCATGTGTGCTCACCATTCAAAGTCTGGTCTGCTCTCATCACCATGTATTTGACCCTCTTTACCCTCTCTATCCTCCCCCCACCCTCCTTCCTCTCTGGTAACCACCATACTGTTGTCTGTGTCTATGAGTTTGTTTGTTTGTTTCTTTCTTTCTGTTTTATATCCAACACATGAGTAAAATCATATGGTTTTTTGTGCTTTTCTGTATGACTCATTTCACTTAGGATGATACTCAAATTTGTATTTTCTAAATACACGGGATGGTTTTTATTTTACTGGTTGGGTCCTGACTAATATACCCACTCACTATAACTACTTCATATACATTTCTCCCTACACACTATTCTCAGAGAAGGCTAAATTCAACATTTCTAATGAAGCCAAACCCTTCAGCCATTTCAGATTAAATATCTCACACTTTCCGATGAGTGTTTTCATTGGTTATTGTGCAGGTTCCAAAAGATTGCCATCCCAAATTCATCTTGCCTAGTATAGACGTCTACCTCTGGACTTCTAAGGTTCTTTGTACTTATATTAAACATGTACCAATACGGCTTTAAATCCACTATTTAAAAACATGTCTTCTGAGCCCTTCTGGAGTATAAACTTTTAAAACTCAAAGACACTATGTCTTTCTGATATACCCGTAATGGCCCCAGCACAACAGCATGTACATAGTAGGTGCTCAAAAATGTTTGCCAAATGAGCGAATGACAGTTGCTTTCAAACCAAGAACAAAACCAATTGCTAGGAGAAATCTAAAAGAGAAAGAGAATTTATTCTTCTAAAACTTGTACGACATATATAAAAAAAGCACATACCACAATAATACATCGATAGACTTGTTGAGGGGGTTAACATGCTCTTCCCTGAGACAGACTCACCCTTCAGCTTTATCGAGAGTATTGATCCATGAAGCATTTTCTTACATTTTGGTGGTTACTTTGTTTCCTTTCATGTACATGGACACACTGTTGGTTGTTGGTGGTCTAACCAGGGATTACTCCCCTCTGACTCCTTTCACCTCAAAGCTCATGGCTTCTGGAAAAAGAGGGCAGTGTCCTCAGGTAAGGAGTGGGCACAGGTAGTGGATGCCCATCAGGACGATCTGATTCTCCCAGTGTGGTGACTGGTTCAGTAAGGTGACTGGTTCAGATAACCCAGACGTAAGCCTGTTGGCTCCTGTAATGTCTCTGGACAATCTAGACAGAGATTGGGTTAAGAAATATGACCAATTTAGGTCTGTGAGGCAGAGGGAAAATCTGGGGACTTCGGGAAGTTGCTGGAAGAAGTGTTCTGTCTCTTTCCGGACTGTGCAGGATGTGGGTGTGAGGCTTAGACTGGCTACAGCCACCTTCGAAGATGGCAGCCAGAATGAGGATGAAGCGGACCCTGGACCCTGAGGAAAACAGAGCGGAGAGAGAGAAATAAACTGGGCCCTTGGCAGCATCACTGAGTGGCTGACTCAGAGTTAATCCTAACCCTAGACTTTCCTGTTTTATGAGCCTAACCCTCTGAGCAGAGTTTGCCTTTGAATGCATTTAAAAACACCTCAACTAATAGACCACACTGAGAACTAAAACAGTCTACTCAAATATTGAGTCAGTGAAGTCATTGAACAATGAGGGTTGAGGTAGACTATCAGAGGATGGACCACAGAGACAGGATTCCCATGCCTCCTCAGTGATCCCAGCCTTCCATCTTCCTTACTTTTCTTCCTCCTAGTCATTGCCATCAAGTTTCTCAAGGATAGTCACCCACTTTTAATATGAGGTATTTAATTATCAAAATATATGTAGTGTTGAGAGAGCATATATAAGCAGTACTTGCTTCACTCAACAGACTAAAAGGGAATTTAGGATTTTCAAGTACAGTGGATCTTGGAGGAGAAATGTGACTGCCTAGAAGCCCTAAATGGATACATTTTGACAAATATGTAACAGGAAAGCCTCAAAGCTACAGAACTGTTGAGAACAACATAGGAACTGGCCATTAAAAGGTTTTGACAAATATCAGAAAATAAAAATATAGAATGAATGTCGGAGATTAAAAAAGAACCTGGAACCAGACCATAACATGCTTAAGACCTAAACTCATAGACCTAGGAATCAAGCAGACTTTTGCATCCAACCCCTGGCCCTGCCTCTGGACCAAGCATTCTCACCTCTAACGTGGCATCAGGGAGGGGTGGGGGTGGCAGGGGCGTATTCCTTTTCTTAAACCAATCTCTGTCCAAATGATACCTGTCTCATGGCACTGTAAGAATTTAATGAGAAATATGAATATTGCCTAAGACATAGTAGGCACTAAGAATAGCTTCTTTTTCCTGGTGTTATTATTGTTTCTGGTATTATCATTAAGAAATAGCTGTCAGCTCTCAGCGTCTTGTCCCTTGATGCCGTTTTCCTGGATTACTTCAGTTAATCTGATTCTATAGGAGGGAGACCTCCACAGCCCTGGATTTGTGCTAATATCTGAGTTGCCATCTCCCAGGGATAGATGACAGGCAGATGAGTTGTATCTAGGTTGAGGGCTGAAGAGTAAACCTTATGAAACTAGGACTTGTAAACCGTAATCACTTGATGTGGGTAAGGAAAGCAAGCAGCAGCCCTTCACACACCGGTAGGGCTGTGTCAGCGTAGAGCCTAGTGCAGACATGAGGGACTGCAGAAAGAGGCTGAAGGCACACACAAGGTCAGGGCAGCCACTGAGCACATCAAGGTCAAAGGCAAGGCCATCCTGAGGCTTGGAATAAATCACATCTTCACCTCCAACATCTGGATGCAGCTAGAAAAAGTTCAAATGAATTTCTAGAGTAGCTCAAATATTGCAACGTCTGAGATACCATCTTCAATTCTCCCGTCCATGGGGGCTTCCACCTATAAACTTTCTCCCATCCTGCCCCTACTTCTCTCCGACCTTCTGTTCACTCAGTTCTATTTAATATTCACGTGTGTGTCCCTCACCTCTCTAGACTGGGCTCCTCCTAGAAGTGACCATGTTTTATTCTTTTTGAATTGTCTCGAGAACCTGACTTAGGATCTACCTGAAGGAACATATATCAACAAGATTCCTATTCGTCAGAGTCCCGTTTCTGCCCAGATTAGAGTTCAAGAGGCATCAGTGACCCAAAATAAATTTTTGAAGTAACGTTTTTTTTTTAAGTTTCCAAATGTGTAATCTGCTGATAGAGAATTTGATATCTGGATCAATTCAGTGGGTTGTCAGGTCTTAAAAAGTCAAACTTGAATGTGACCCTCATGATTGATGAGAAAAAGAAAAAAGTGACATTGATAAAGTGCCTGTTACGTGTCAAAGGGCATTGGGTGGACAATATCTCGTTGGATCCCCCCAATAGCCATGTGAGGGAGCTGTCATCAAGCCCCTTGTGATGTGAGGAAACCAGAGCTCAGAAGTTGAGGTCAGGGGCCAAGCTAAGAGTGGAAGCCAGGCCTTCGATGCAAAACCCATGCATTTTCACTGTGTTTGTTTTGATGTTTGACTTTTCTAAATAGGTGTTCCTTTTCATTAGAAAGTTTAGCATTCATCAAAGGAAATGTCTGTATATGTAAATTCTCTGCACTGATAGACCAAGTGATTATTTATAGCCTGTTGACATTTGCTGTGTTTTCCGCTCTTGTGTACATTAGCCTGATACCCCCTTGAGAAGGCTTGGAAATGCTTTGATGGCGTGTTAGAGATTTCTAATGTATGCTCCCTGATTCATTCTACAAACATGTGTTGAATGTTCACTATGTTCAAGGCACTGTGCGAGGGTAAAACAGCAAATCTTCTAGGTACAGTTGCATAGAACATCAGTTGCAAGGGGAGGGGTCCAAAAATACATAGCCATATATTTAATGGAGATTTATCTGAGAGAGCCATGTGTATTCCTGGCAACCCTACCATAGACAATTAGATCAGGGAAGGAGGGCACAAGACATAGGCAGGAGAAAGAGAACTCAATGGGAAGGATAAAGGAGTTGAAAAAACCTTATCTGTGGCCCAGCCAGTGTGGCTCACTGGTTGAGTGTCATCCCATGCACCAAGAGGTCACTGGTTCGATTCCTGGTCAGGGCACATGCCCAGGTAGTGGGCCCGATCCCCAGTGGGGGGCATGCAGGAGGCGGCCAATTGATGTTCTCTCTCGTTGATGTTTCTATCTCTCTCTCCTTCTCCCTTCCTCTCTCTCTAAAAATCAATAAAGAAACAAACAAACAAACAAACAAACAAACCTTATCTATGCTTTTTAAGAAATGTGTGATCTTGGGCATGTAACGTATTTCCTTGAATCAGTTTCCTTATTGGTAAAACACGGATGGCACCTCTCTTAAATGAGGTAATAATAAATTTAGTAAACTATAGGTATACACATGCCAAAATGAGATCATTACTAATATTTATTCTAAGTTTCCTTTGATGCTCTGAAAATCTTGGAGACGAGCAGAAGCAAATACAAGGTGAAAGGGAAGGAATGCGTGTTTTATGGTTGACCAGGGACTGAGCACAGAGCTATGAAGGAGAGCTTTGTTTATATGTGTGTATCCACAGAGGCAAAATCATAGTTGAAAATTGGAAAGGAATCTGGATTTCAAACTACGAAAGTCAAAACATGTTTATTCAAAATATCACAGTTACAGAGGAATAGGGAGAGTTCTTTTTCTAGGATACACATATAGCTAGTCCTCATCAAAATTTAAAAGACAACTAAATGAGACGGAGATTTGTGATTCTGCAAAAGTAAAAGCTTTGGTTTGTATGTTCTGCTTCTTCAAGTGCCTTTTGTTACCATCCAGAGGAGCATTTCTTGGTATGAAACACAAACTATTTAATCCGAGTTTAGTTAAGGTTAGATCATTCTGATTCAGTCCCTTGCCAGCCAGAGCTACCTGACTCACCGTTAGTCAACTCGGAACATCAAAGATTTTCTATGTGAGTCAGCCAGCAAAAAATACATAAATGGAACCGTGGAAGTTGTTTTATTTTGGTTTAAAGATCAAGTCCAAAGGGGTCTCCAGCAACATTAAATCAGGCTAGATTTCAAGTTTGCATTTAATAGAATGAGAACTCAAGCCTCTTTCTCCTCGTCGCACGGGTTTGAATCCAGAGGATATTTATTAAACAAAGAACAGCAGAACAAACTAATGCTAAGGGAGGAAATTGGTTTTCCCGCAGTCCAACCTATTTTTAAATTAGCAGAAGCAAGTGCTAATGTGAAACCCTGTGACCAGTAATCACATTTTCCTTTCGCTTTGTTGGAAAATCACAGCCATCCATATTAGCATTTCACACTAGTTAAGAGAGTGCGGTAAAATGGTCCAAGGAGACTGTTCGGTGTGAGGGGGCAGAGGGAGAGGTGATTTGGGCCGTGGGGTTTCCTGGGAAAAGCAGCCCAGTGGGCAATCGCATGTAGAAGCTGAAGCCTTTTTTTTTTTTTTTTGGACAGCAATTCAAAAATAAAGCACAAAAGACCATGAACACGGCTCCAGAGCGAGGCTGGGCTACAGTTTACTCAGGTGCTGACACAAAATCAATATTGCCACCACCTATTGATGATTTATTTCAGTAATTACTGCTGAACTCATAACTAAAATGCTGTCAAAATAGAACAACCGTGTCCTACTAAATGCTTGTGCTTTCTTCTTTCATAAATTAATTTACATGTAATAATGAAAATGGCAGAATTCCCTGATACGGACCGGTCGGCAATCTATTCAAGGCTTTAGAAAACGGAGGAAAAAATAAGAACCACTTGCAAACGCCTTTGGCTGCTGACTCAGGATTAGGGTCCTCAGGCGGTTCTCTCCCCGCTGGCCTGGGTTCGGGGACGTCTCTAGAGCTGAATCTGGAGGAAAGAGTGGCTAAGCACCCTTCTCTCCTGGCTCCTGCAAGGGTCTGAGCCATTGCCTACTACGACCCCCCGATTGCGTTCCTGCTGAGTGCTCTCCCAACCTGTTGGAAAATTTTCCAGAAAGGAGATGTATTTCTTGACCAAGCAATGGAGAAGCATTTCTGTACAGCTGATTGTTCTAACAATCTTTTAGGACTTAAGCTGAAATACGTCTTCCTGTAGGGTCTACCAGTTAGTCTTAGCTTTACCATCTCTAGAATCATCCAGAGTCAATCCATTCTGCCTTCTAAATCAGGAGTTCTCATCCTGGAGTCCCTGAATGTGGATGGGGGAAAAAATTGCATTTTTATTGTCAATAACAAAAGACAAAAATTTAGAACTTATTTGGGTTATAAATATAGACAAATAAATATAATTAGTATTAACAGTATGTATGGCTTTGAGACCAATAGAAATCACACCCAGGTTTTATCAAATTTTAGTTGTTGAAATGGGTTTTTGTGTTGTTCATCGCTGTTTGAATTGATGATAGTTATTCATCATATTGTTAGATATTATTTAATGTGTTAAAAATATAAAATGTTTGTCTTTAAAACATTTTGATAATTGATTTTTGATAAAATTGGTTTCATTTCTAATTCTATATATTTTATGCTTTCAAAAACTGTATGCTGATTGTCTTTCGACAATAGTACTGATGCAATTAATTAGCCATAGCCAACATAAAGAACCTCGACATAAACTTTACATCTTATACAAAAATTCAAAATGGATGACATCCTTAAATGTGAAATTCAAAACTATAAAACAATTAAGGGGGGGGGCAGAATCATTAGCACCTAGGTTAAACTTGACACAAAAGTCATAATCTATAAAATGAAAAATAGAATAATTGGATCTTGTCAAGATTTAAAAATTGTGCTCATAAAAGAACTGTTAAGATGATGAAAGATAACCACAGACTGGGAAAAAATATTTGTAAATTTCTTGTCTGCAAAGGACATGTATCTAGAATAAAGAAAGGATTCTCCAAACAAAAGATTCAATTAAAAACGGGCAAAATACATGACAAGAAATTTCACCGAAGAGTATATGCAGGTTGCAAATAAGCAAGTGAAATGCCGAACATCATCAGCCATCCGGGAGATGCACATTGAAATCACAATGACATATCACTACATACCAATCAGAATGACTGAAAAAATAGTGATAACACCAAATGCTGGCAAGAATGAGGAAAAACTGTATCACTCATACATGCTGGTAGGAATTTAAATTGTTCAGCCACTCTGTTTAAATTTTCAGCAGTTTCTCATCAAAGTAAACATGGGCTGAGCAGCTTCCCTTTTAGATATGCTCAGTGATTTCACTCTTAGGCATTTATCTTAGAGAAACGAAAAGATGTCCATGCAAAAACCTGTGTACAAATGTTCATAGCAGCTTTATTTGTGGTAGCCAAAAGCTGGAAGCAACCCCGAGGTCCTTCAGTATGAGAATGGTTAAGCAAACTGTGGTACGTTCATACCATGGAATACTACTTAGCAAATAAAAGAAGCAAACTATTGATATACACAACAATATGGATGGAACTCAAGGGGATTGTGCTGAGTGAAAAAAGCCAAAAAGTCACATATAACATTTACACATTTTTAAAATAAAAATTGTAGAAATGAAGAATAGATGAGTGGTTTCCAAGGGCTAGGGATTTGGAGGGGGGGGGTGGCTACAGAGAAGTAGCCCAAGGAAGCTTTGATGTGATCAATTGTGGTAGTGGTTATACATTTGATAAAACCTCATAGAATTACACACACGCACACACACCCCAACCATAAATGAGTGCATGCATAACTGGTAAAATCTGACTAAACTGTCGGTATCCTGATTTTCATTTTGTAGATGTTAATTCTGGGGAGGCTAGGCAAAGGGTGTACAGACCTCCTTGTACTTATCTTTGCAACTTCTTGTCTTCCTGTGCATCCAGAATAACTTCAAAACCAAAAGGCTTTTTAATAAATCAAAAACATTATTCTTAGCATGGGCATTGCCAGAAGACCAAAGTGGTTCATGGCACAAAAAATAAAGGTTAAGGACTTTTGTTATAAACTCCTATTGTAAATAAACTACTATTATAAGACATAGTGGGAATCAAGGGGTTCAATAACTTCCTTTGCTCAAATCATCCTCTAATTAGCCACATATAAACATGCAAACACAAGCTCATTCCTGGGCACTGCGGTGCCCACTGGGCTTGACCAAAGCTTAAAGCCCAAGACCATCCTGCTTCTTCCCTCTTCTTCTCTTCCACCTTCCTTCTCTTCTTTCTTCCTCCCTCCCTTCCTTCCTTTAAGGAAGACCCTCCTTGTTTATTAAACAAGTTTATGTGTAACCTATAGGTAAGACTAGCTCCAGAGCCTTCTAATTTAGATGTTCTCCTTCCAGAAGAACCAGTTAACTGTAAGCAGAAAATGGTTCTGACTGAAATGCAGCACACACATTAGTTCAGCACAAAATAGGTTTATTCTATTACAAGACTTAAAAGCAGGCAGCGAGAAGCATTTCCTATAAAAAATTTTAAAAACAACCACCACCACCTCTTTGTAAAATAGATTACTGATGTCAAGATTCAACAATTGATGGCTAAAATAGACTCCTAAATACAAGAGATCAATCTTAAAACGCTCCTTTTTTTTTTGCAAGAAAAAATATGAGATCAAAAAGACTAACCTGGAAACAGTATTAGAGTCTTCAGCCCTTCGGCCAGTGCTGGAGGAATATGGCACCTTCAGTTTGAAGAGCATCTCCATAGGTCTAGGAATGCAGGCTGGTCTTTTGTTTGATCCCGGAATACCTACTATTCCCCTTTCTCCATAAAATTACTCTATTTTTCCATAAGATAACTTTTGATGTCTAAAAATGTGTTTCCAAACTTGAAAATGCACTTGATGAAATCCCACCTAGAATGACAAAATAAAATCCAATAAAGAGTGTCTTACATTGAAGAGCATTTATCCTATGGAACCTACAGCCCTGGACCATGAGCTCAACAAATCACTGTCCATTGGCCTCCTTTTCTTCATCTAGAATGTGAGGGGGGTGGACTAGATGAAATCTAAAATTCTTTTTACCACTTAGAATTTTAGAATTTGGAAGTCTGTGATAACTCAGAGTCCCTCATCCTGGTCCCTTACATCTTGGCTCTCACACAGCTCTGAGTTAAGCAGTGATACCTGTTGTTTATTACATTTATTACAATGCAAACACTCTTTCCAGCACTTCACACATCTTTACTTAATCCTTGAGGCAACCCAGTAAGGAAGGTCCCATTATTTTCAGTATCTTCATTTTACGTATGGGGAAACCAAGGCTCTGAAGGTCAAAAAACTCACCTAATATATATGGTGAATAAATGGTGGAGAAGGAAGTTGAACCATCTAGTTCTAGAACCCAAGTTCTTAGCCACTAAACTGTATTTGCCTACCTAGTAAACACAGACTGTATTCAGCAGTCACCATAGTGTACCTCTTGACACTTAGGTTGCTGGAGGCACCGTGTTCCAAACATAAATTCCCACGCATAGTGAGGACACAATGCAGACTTGGACCAAGCAATGTGGTCCTCAGGTAGACTGGTCACAGCACTTAAACATGGCTGAATCATTTTTTCTGGTGTTCAGTCATTCCGTTTCTATACAGCTTGCACAAATTCCCGTAGGTATTTAAGTCTGAATTGTTTTCTTGTAAAAGTCAGGAATCTTGCCCAGCTCTGAATCCTTTAGACCAGGGACTGGCTCACTTTTTCTGTAAAGGGCCTGAGAGTAAATATTTAGGCTTTCTGGGTGCTAGAGTCTGCGTCACAACTACTCAACCCTGCTGTCGTAGCTCAAAAGTGGGCCAACGTGTGCCCACCCCTTCTTGACATAAGATAACTCAGAATTCTCTGTCATCACCATGTTGGACAAGACAAACATATAATAGTTGAAGATACATTTCCTTGTTCTGTGATGAATTTTTTTTTTTTTAAATAATTCTAGGCTTTAGTGATCTACCACAAGCAGATGCTTCCTTAATAAAAAACATTTTCACCCTGGCCAGGTTGCTCAGTTGGCTGGAGCATTGTCCCATACACCAAGAGGTTGTGGGTTTGATTCCAGGTCAGGGCACATACCTAGGTTTCAAGTTTGATCCCCTTTTGGGGAGTTTATGGAAGGCAGCTGATTGATGCTTCTCTCTCACATTGATGTTTCTCTCTCTCTCTTTCTCTCTCTCCCTCCCCACTCCCTGCCTTCCTCCCTCTAACATATCCTCAGGTGAGGATTAAAATAAAATTTAAAAAAATAAATAGGCCTGGCCAGTGTGGCTCGATTGGTTGAATGTCATCCCCTGCACCAAAAGATTGCTGGTTGGATTCCTAGTCAGGGCACACGCCAAAGTTGAGGGTTCGGTCCCTGGTCAAGGTGTGTACAGGAGGCAACTAATTGATGTTTCTCTCTCTCTCTCCCTTTCCCTTCCTCTCTCTCTCAAATCAATAAAAACATATTTAAAAAATAAATTAAAAACCCTTTTCATTTATATCAAAAGACCATTTCTAAAGTTTTGAGAAAAAAGTCACAGGTGCAATTTATGTCAGATATGGTAAGAAAGAGGCAAAGTGCGATCTAATTTTGAGGGCATTGTTTTAAAAATGATTTATTTCCTCTGGGTATTTGAGAATATTAGTAAATTCTTCCAATTTATCAGAGAGGCGCATTTTGTTCACTGCTTGTGCTATGTTTTTTTCTTCTGCTTTGAAAAGAAATAGATGTTTTCTTCTCCATAAGATGACTTATGTACAAGGGTTTTTTATTTCCTTAGAAGTAACGCTCAAGGACATATTTTAGTCCTATTAGTATTGTGTTGTGCTGGTATTAAAGTGCTTAATGGATGTTCAGTGTTATGTTTAGTATCCTGATTTAGCACTAATGTTGGATTATTGCTGATCTATGCAGCTTAGTTCAAATTAGTTCAAGACAAGCCTCAGTGTGTGAAAGAAAGGTTTAAAACTCTGTGTGGAACCTGAGCTGAAATCATGTGTCCAATCACCATCTCACGGAGTCCCATTAAAAGACACTGCCTGTCACCTAAGGCTTTTGTTCAGCTGGGCAGGACTTGGGCTGGAGGTAGGGAGCAAATCTTGACAAAGAGTTAGGTATTTGGCATTCTGTGTAGCATTCAAAGACACTGTCTGCATGCAGCTGTATGCACTTTTACGTGGGTTCTGGCACACAGTGACCAAGGCATCTGTTTGAAGATAAGAGTGACATACTTTTGGTAAACTAAGAGGTGATGTAAATGGGAGAAAGCAAGTGGTATGACTTAGCGCAATCTGATATGTTTGGCTTCCTTACTATCTCTGTTTTAATAAGTTTTTTAAACTTAATGCTGCATTTTTTAATTTTTATATAAAAACTCAAAATGGCTAACAGGGTTATGAATGTTATTTAAATGATTCTAGAATCTTGAGAAAACATATGTATACAAACCCGGCAAGCTTTATGGTTTTCTGGCTTTGAAAGAACAACGCAATAGAGTGTACTTATTATGAGTTAATTAAATGATAACATACCGAGGCAATTTATTATGGACATCAAATAAAGCCTAGTAAAAAAAAAAAGTGTATGATAAATTTAGAAAATCTAGGACTTGCTAGAGATGAAAATTAACTGGTTTTTAAATTAGCCAGCAGAGGCCTATATCTAAAATTAAATTTCTATTATTTTTACTACAGGAAATAAATTCCATGTGAGAGCTTTTCTAAAAGGACTTTTTAATTATAGGAGGTTAATATTTCAATAATGGTATCAAACGTACTGCAGTAATATATTCTCGGCAAGGAGGCATTTTCACTGTAGGAAACATAAAAATAACATGTCAGTTACCCAACCCTAAGTTGTATGTTGTATTGGTTTTCATCATTATAAGATTGTACAGTACTCTGAATCTTAACTATTCCACTGAATCAATTCTGGAAGATAACTATTATTCAGAAAGTCAAACTTCAAGGTGAATGGATCATATAGTAAATCTCAGAGAATTAGAAATGATAACATTCTGCTTTTCTTGCTCAACTGTGACCACCTCTTAATTTTTTCGTAACTAAGCTCCAGGTAATTATTTCCCATCTGCTCTTGGTTCAGTACTTCTGGCTAGTGTTCCAAAAATTTCTAACCACAATCAAGAAATTTAATGAAAAGATAATTTCTAAAATATTGAAAAAAATTCACAGGTGTAGTTTATGTGTCAGATACAAAATCAGAAGAGGGAAAGTACTATCTAATTCTGTAGCAGTGGTTTCAAAAATGATTTATTTCCTCTGAACAGTTCAGAATATTAGGAAATATTTCAAATTTTTCAGAGATGCTCATTTTGTTCACTGCTTGTGCTATGTTTTTGTCCCTTGTACTTCTAAAGGAAATACATACTTGTTTCTCCTAAGGATGGTTCATATACAAGAGTTTTTATTTACATAGAGGTGATGCTCAAGGCTATGTTTTAGTACTGTTGGTATTGTGTTATGTTGGTACTAAAGCACTTAATGGATATTTACACGTACATTTCTTATTTTTTAAGGATATACTTAGTAATGAGAGCGTACTGATAGATTATTAAATACAATTAACTCTACCCTCCAGCCTGTCCCTAATTTGGGAGCAGATGGCCATCCAGTAGACCACACTGGTTTGGGTATCCTAATAAAATGTGCATAGAAAGGAAAATCCAGATTTTTGTATCTCAAAAATGTTATTTAAAGTGTATTAGGAAATAAAATGTTGCATGTCAATATATAAGTGTTTTTCTGAATCACAGCGTAGTTTTATTCAGATACATTTTATTCTTTAAGACAAAACCAACAATTGCTTATAGCCCAAAATACAATTACTCATCAAAATATATTTTCTAGTATTATAAATATCTTAAAATAGATCTACAAGTACTTTAATATTTACTGACATTTATTTTGCAAAGGCCTGAAATTTATAGAAGAAAGTTAATACCAGTTTTATAGTTCATAAATATTCAAAACATTACTTGATCAGACATATTTATTTACTTGGCATGCAGAATGTTTCTTTGAATACAGCACCCTTTTATATTTACTATACGTCATACCTATATGATGTATGAGCCACATCCATGCACACTATGTGCTACAGTTGAGGTAACACGGTATATATGGAGCTTCATATTCAAAGTCAGTGCAGTAAATAATAGTATCAATAAATATCCATCATCTGTTAAAGTGTGGCCAATTAATAGCACTGGGACATGTCTATTCAGACAGACTGAAAAATATTTGAAGACCTGAGAATAATTATCTGATATTTCTTGAGTATCTATGTATTATATTATGATCATATGTTTTTCTTCAATAAATATTTGGTACATAAATTTCCCATAATATGATTTTATATCTAAAGAGAAGGCAATTAATGTGTGGAGTGTTACCATGAAGACTGACTGGTTATATGTAAATTGATGCATAATGCAAGTAGTAATTTTTCAAGTAATTGTTTAGGCTTGCCCTTTAATTGAAAAGACACCCACAAAGAACTGCTTCATACTCATGGTAATTCTCCCAGTGATTTTAGCAGTGTGATACATAACAGAAGAGTAGTCCTCACCATGAGCAATGAGGACAACCTATTTATTTAACTAAAAATGCTGATAGGGAGCTAAGCAAAGAACTCCCTTCCTCTCTTGAACCAACACATTGCTCTTTTCTGTTGACTTTGCACCATCACCTCCCATCCTTCATTTGCATTAAATTACCACCAACCTCTTAATTACTTTGTAAGAAACATTTAAAAACCTATGGGTCATATACAACTTTCACATTTATTTCTCATAAGCCCTTAAAACATTCCTCCATCTTTCTTGTGTCTTCTACATTCAAAGAGGTAACTCACTTCTGGTTCACTGGTCTAGAATCAGTAAAGAAGAAAACAGGGTGTATATCTTGAAAGTTTAATTCAAGGTTTGTTAGATCGTACAGATTCTGACGTCTCCTTTAGTTACCTTCCAAAGAATGAACAGAGTTGAAGCAATGCTCTCTGACAGGTCAAATCTGTTCAAGCCAACCGGATACATCGATGCTCTGCGGCAGCAGATTTCTCTCCTGGCCTCTTTCCTCTAAGTCTCCGTAATAGGATTGTCACTTGGGTCCCTGCCATGGGAACTCTAAGAAAAAATTGCTTTTCAAGGAAGAGACGGGAAAGCTGTGTGAACGATGCAGGGAATTACGTATCCCTTGTCAGCCGCTTCTGACTCCTTTGACAGTGAAATCCCAGCACATGAGCCTGTGAGCCACAGCAGAACACTAAATAAATATCAAGCTCGAGGCACCTTTGGGACAATTCTCACACACCACCAAATAAGAAAACCCATTAAGTTATATCCATGATCTGACCAAGCATAAAAGGGTGGCTAATACATTTTCAAAGGATTGTTAAAGGAATGGAAATAGCAAAGATCTAAAATGAATCAGTTTTACCCAAAGAATGCAATTTTTTCTCTTTAGGTAAATTACCTTTTAAGGAGGATGGGAATTATTTATTTTTTTACATATCAGTTAACATAGCCTTCTAAAAGTCTCATTTCATTAATTTTCTACCAAAGAAAACTTTGCTTTCTAAAATATCTATCCCAATGAGCTGATCTTTTAGTTAATGCTGCACATGGTAAAATGCTTTATCATGATTAATTAATTTTTTATGTAATAATCCTTTACTTTAAATAAATAATATTATCCAATTACCATTAATAGCCCTTACTGTCAGAAATGAACAATACAAGTAGATAGAAAAACTATTATAATGTTCTTAAAATACATTCCATTATTACCTTTTGTTTATTCTCATTTCATTAAATAGTTTAGTTGCTTAAAAATATTCCTTAATGACCTACTTTGCACCAGTCATTACTCTGATTTAACTGGTCTAGACACTGCTATTTTTACAAAAGTCCTCTCCAGGTGATTCTAATGTGTAGCCCCACTTGAGCATTGCTTTTCAGGGGCCTGAGTCTGGAAAGCTAATAAGATTTCACAGGGTAGGCAAAATTGAGATAGAAAGTATATAGAGTGCTCATACAACTCAACAAAAGGAAGACAAAGAACCCAATTAAAAAATGGGCAGAGGAACTAAATAGACACCTCTCCAAAAAGGACATACAACTGGCTAAGAGACATATGAAGAAATACTCAACATCACTAATCATCAGAGAGATGCAAATTAAAACAACAATGAGGTATCACCTCACACCTGTCAGAATGGCCGCCATCAACAAATCATCAAACAACAAGTGTTGGCGAGGGTGTGGAGAAAAGGGGACTCTAGTACACTGCTGGTGGGAATGCAGACTGGTGCAGCCACTGTGGAAAACACTGTGGTGTTACCTCAAAAAATTAAAAATTGAATTGCCATTTGACCCAGTGATCCCACTTCTAGAAATATACCCTAAGAAGCCTGAAACACCATCCAGAAAGAATACATGTACCCCCATGTTCATAGCAGCACTATTTACAATAGCTAAGATCTGGAAACAGCCCAAGTGTCCATCAGTGGATGAATGGATAAAAAAGCTGTGGTACATATACACAGTGGAGTACTATGCAGCTGTAAGAAAGAAAGATCTCTTATCCTTTGAGACGACATGGAGGGACCTCGAGAGTATTATCCTAAGCAAAACAAGCCAAGCAGAGAAAGACAAATATCACATGATCTCACTTATTTGTGGAATATAATGAACATAACAGTCTGAGGAACAGGTAGACCTAGAGATGTGGATGTAGGGTATAGACTGACACCCCTCAGAAGAGGGGGTGGGGGAGGGAAGAGATAAACCACAGAACTTATGCACATGTATGCATAACTTATGGACATGGACAACAAAGCTGGGGATGGGGTGGGGGGATGGGGAGGAGGGTGTCAATGGGGAAAAAAGGAGAAACATCTGTAACAAAAATAAATTAAAAAATGAAAAAAAAAAAGAAAGAAAGAAAGAAAGAGAGGGTAGGAGTTTCCCAGACACGGAGAATCAGAGGGAAACATGGGAGAAGAAACAAGGAGGAATAGACCATCTGCACTTGGGGAGGAAGGAAGAGAAGTGACCAGAGGAGACAAGGTGTGGCCACACATACACAAAAACGGCCTTCAAAGCCATGTTGAGGAGTTGGATTGTACTCAACCGGAGCTACTGTATCTTTTCTCATTTTTTTCTTTATTGATTTTAGAGAGAGAAGAAGGGAGGGGGAGAGAGAACATTGATTGGCCGCTTCCTGCATGCCCCCCACTGGGCATTTGGCCCACAACCTGGGCATGTGTCCTGACCGGGAATCGAACTGGTGACCTCTTGGTGCATGGGTCGATGCTCAACCACTGAGCCACACTGGCAGGGTGAACTCCTGTATCTTAGTGTATATGGAGAACCACTACATCTTATCATTGTAAAGTAGTGAATGTGGTATATGCTGACCTGTGTTTAAGACGGAAAAATTGGCAGCATGGAGGAGCATTAGAATGTGAGAACTTTGAAATCAGCAGGGGTTTGCATCATTCAGGTGAGAGAGAATGATAGATTATGATTGTCCCAAACTGACCTCCATTATAATTTGGACCATTATAACTTCTTGTAAACATTTTTTTAAATGTTATCAGCATTGACTACAAATATCATGTGAATTCTCTAGTCAGAAGATAAAAATCATGTCTTTGATGCAAAAAAATATAACAACTAATACCTTTGTACTAAAGAAGCAGAGAACAGTTAAAACAAAACAAAGGCAGCATTTAGCATCAAGTGTCCTTTTAAAAAAATTCAATATTTGCCTAATTGATTTGAATCGATCAACTAATCAGTAGATGCTCCTGCTCTCTTATTAGTCCTGTACCAGGCACTATGGGTAATGAAGAGGGAACACACCAGCAGATTGGGGGAACAAAGTTAACCCAACTGAAAAAATGGTGCATAGTGCACTAATGGTGTGAAATATAGCACAACTGCTAAGGGCATTCAGAAGAGAACATTTAAAAATGTCAGTAACCAGGGACAGCTTCAGGGAGGACAAGAAACCACTCAATTAGCATTTGGTTAATACTTGTGTATTATACCTGGTAAATTTTTTGGTATTTATTAATGAGTGAATATATAAACTGAAGTTAATTAGTCTTAAAATTTGCTCTGAATTGTGACTGATGGAATAAAATAAGACATTCTAGATAACTGAGAAAATAAATGAAGGCATCGGTACAATATAGATGTTTATGATAACCAGATTGAGAATTTTAGTTTTGATGCTCTCAGAACTATTGAAGATATGTTTTGCTTAGAGAAGACAAGATTTAAGGCAAAAACATATCTTTAAATATTTGAAAGGTGACTTTATTAGAAGACTCCATGACTTCCCAGAAGGCAGAATTCGTACCAAACAGCACATGCCAAAGGGAAATACTTTCATATAGACTGAAATGGTATTTGTTACCAGTAAATTTTTTCATGACTTTTGGTTTTTATTCAGAGGATTAACTTGGGGAGAATGTTACATAAGAGTTTTAAGCATCAAAACTCTGAGGATCTTTAAAATTAGTTCCAACTCATGGTTTAAATAGCGACTATTAGAATTTGTTTGGGTTCACCTGGATAAGTTTGGACACCCCCCCAAAATCAGAAGACTTCTGCTTGGTGAATCAATCATCACATTAACTTCAAAATGGTCTAAATACCCAAAATAAAAGGCAGAGAGTCTCTGATTTGATGTTTTTAAAAAAAAAAGTGCAAACAAATTAAGTGCTGCCTACAGGAAACATAAAAACACAAACAGGTTAAAAATAAAAGAGTGGGGAAAAGATTATATATAATATCAACTCTAATAAAAGTAAAGCTCGGCCCTGGACAGTTTGGCTAAGTGGTTAAAGTGTTGGCCCTTGGACCAAAGAGTCAAAAGTTCGATTCCCGTCAAGGCCACGTACCTCAGTTGTGGTTCAGTCCCTGGTCCTGGTCCGGGTCATGCGGGAGGCAACCAATCGATGTGTCTCTCTCACATCGATGTCTCTACCCCCTCCCCACATTATCTGAAGATAATTGGAGGAATATCCTCAGGTGAGGATTAAAAAAAAAATAAAGCTTGAATGGCTAGCTCAATTAATATCAAAGTGTATTTTAAAGAATAAAAAAAATACCAGAAATCAAGAGTACAATTTACAATGATAAAAGTGTTAATTCATCAAGAAAATATAAAAATTGTATTTTTGCACCAAATAACAAAGTTTCAAAATACATGAAGCAAAACCTGATTGATTGATTCACAGTTGTGGATTTTAATATTTCAATATCTGTCTCTCAATAATTACTAGAACAAGTTGATAGAAAATCAGTAACAATATAGAAGATTTGAACAACACTATCAAACAACTTGATCTAATTGACATTTATAGAGTACTCCACCTTACAAAAACAGAATATACATTCTTTTCATGTGCACATGGGATATTCTCCAAGGTATACCATATTCTGGGACATAAACCAAGTCTCATTAAATTTAAACTAATTCAAATAATATAAATTATGTTCTCTGATGACACAGGAATTAAATTAGAAATCAATAACAGAAAGATCTTTGGAATATCCAAAAATATTTAGAAGTAAAATACCTTTTAAGTAAACTATGGGTCAAAGAATTAATCAAAAGAGAAATTAGAAAACATTTTAACTGAATGAAAATAGACACAATATATCAAAATGCATTGGTAAATGTATGACATGAAATGCCTAGAGTAGAAAATAGGGAATATCTCAAGTTAATGACCTCAGCTTCCACCTTTAAAAGAAACTAGGAAAATAAGAGCAATAAAACTAAAAGTAAGTAGAAAGCAGAGAATAATCAAATCAGTATGAAAATAATGAAATTGAAAACAATAAACAAAGGAGAAAACTAGTGAAGGCAAGGCTGCTTCTTTGAAAAGATCAATGAGTCCAGCCAGTGTGGTTCAGTGGTAGAGTGTCAACCCATGCACCAAGAGGTCGCCGGTTTGATTCCCGGTCAGGGCACGTGCCCAGGTTGTGGGCCAAATCCCCAGTGGGGGGCATGCAGGAGGTGGCCAATCGATGTTCTCTCTCATCAGTGTTTCTATCTCTCTCTCTCTCCCTCACTTCCTCTCTCTCTAAAAATCAATAAAAGGAAAAAAATACAAAAATAAAAGATCAATGAAGTTGATAAGCTTCTAGCCAATAGATGGGGGGGTGGGGGGAGAAAGGACGCACATTACCAATATCAAAAATGAGAGAAGTGACATCATTGCAGAGCCTAAAGATATTAAAAATGCAATGAGGGAATATTATTAACTTGACACCAGTAAATTCAGTAATGTAGATCAAGGTTACTCAACCTCAACGATAGTGACATTTGGGGCCAGGTTATTCTTGTTATGAGGGCTGCCCTGGGAATTGTAGAATGTATAGCAATATATGGCCTCTGTACACTAGATGTCAGTTCCGTATCCTTCCTACCAGGTATGATAACCAAAAATATAATATCTCCAGATATTGGCAAATGCTCCATAAGTGGAGGGGGGGCAATATTGCCCCCTATTGAAAAACACTGACTTAGATGAAATGGACATATTTCTTTAAAGGCACAAATTACTAAAGCTTGCCCAAGAAAAAACATAACTTTAATAAACCTATATCTATGAAACAAATTAAATTTGTGGTAAAAAATTCCCATAAAGAAAAATTCAGTCCTCACTGACTTCTACCAAACATTGAATAAAGAAATGGTACTGATTCTACATAAACTCTTCCAGAAAATTCATGACTGGGGATTAATTCCCAACTCATTCTATATGGCCAGAATGACCTTGATACCAAAACCAAAAGAGTATAAGAAAACTATAGCTCAATATTCTTCATGAACATAGATGCAAAAATTCTAAACAAAATTTAGCAAATATGTTCCAAAATATTATAAAATGGTAATACAGCATAATTAAGTGGGATTTGTCTCTGGAATACAAGGTTGGTTTAACATTCAATAATGAATGAATATAATTCACCATGTTAGCAAACTTAAAAAAAAACTATATGATCATCTCAATAGATACAGAAATAGCATTTGAAAAAATATAACATTAGTTTTGATTTAAAAAACTCCAGGAAATCTAGAAATAGAAGAGAACATCCTCAACTTAATGAAGGGTATCTACAAAACTCTTAGAGCTACACTATACTTAACGGTAAAAGATCTAATACTTTCTCCCTAAGATCAGCAACAAGATAAGGATGTCTGCTCTTATCACTTCTATTCAACTTTAAAACAAACAAACAAAAAACAGGTGTTAAGTGTTCTCTGTGTACCAGGCCCTGTGATAAGTGGTTTTCTTTGTTTGTTTGTTTTTTTAGTTTCAATCTCACTTTTTTAATTGAGATATAATTATTATATAACACTGTATTAGTTTTAGGTGTACAACCTAATGATTTTATATAAGTATATATTGTGAAATGATTATCAGAATAAGTTTAGTTAACATCCATCACCACACATAGTTACATATTTTTTCCTTGTGATGAGAACTTTTTGTATTATTGATAGTATTACAGATGTCCCCCATTTCCCACCCCTGCTTTGCCCCCCTCCACTCAGCCCCCACCCACCCCAGGCCTTTACCACACTATTGTCTGTGTCCATGGGCTATGCATATATGTATATATTAATAAATTATTTGGTTAATCTCTTCCCATCCTCCCACCCTCCTCCCCTCTGAGGTATGTCAGTCTGTTTCATGCATCCATGCCTCTGGACCTATTTTGTTTGTCAGTTTATTTTGTTCATTAGATTCCACATAAAAATGAGATTATGTGATATTTGTCTTTCTCTAACTGGCTTGTGATGAGGACTTTTAAGATCTATCCTCTTAGCAACTTTCAAATATATAATACAGTATTGTTAACGAGAGTCACCATGCTGTAGATTGCATCTCAGGACTTCAGTTATCTTATAACTGTAAGTTTGTACCTTTCACCACCTTTTTCACTCAAACTCTACCCCCAATCCCTGGCAACCATCTCTTTACGAGTTCTTTGTTGTTTTTAAGATACCACATATAAGCGAGATTATATAATATTGGTCTCTCTCTCTGACTTATTTTGCTTAGCATAATGTCCTCAATGTCCATCCATGTTGTTACAAATGGCAAGATTTCCTTTTTTATGGCTGACCGTGTGTGTGTGTGTGTGTGTGTGTGTGTGTGTGTGTGTGTATCACATTTTCTCTATCCCTCCATCTATTAATGGACTCTTAGGTTATTTCCATGTCTTGGCTGTTGTAAAAAATACTTCAATGAACCCAAGGGTGCAGATATCTTTCTGAGATACTGATTTGGTTCCTTTTAGATAAATACCCAGAAGTAGTTAGATAGATAGATAGATAGATAGATAGATAGATAGATAGATAGATAGAAAGAATCCAGATTGGAAAGGAAGAAGTAAATATCTTTATTTGCAAACAACATGATCATCTGTATAGAAAATTTGATGGAATCTGCACATACCTATAAATATTCTACAAATAACTACTAGAAATAGTAAATGAAGTTGCAGGATTCAAAATAAATACAAAATACTCTATTGTGTATATACTAGCAATAACAATTGAAAATTAAAATTGTGAAACAATGCTATGTAAAATTGCATGAAATATGAAATACTTAGGAATAAATCTTTTTAAAAAATATGTGTAAGACCTGTACAGTGAAAATTACAAAACACTGCTGAATGAAATTAAAAACCTAACAAATGAAGAGATAATAGTTCTCGAGTCAGAAGTTTCAATATTGTTAAAATGTCAATCTTTCCCAAATGTATCTAAAGATTTAATGTAGTACAAATACTTTGGAAAACAGTCTGGAAGTTTCTTTAAATAGTTAAAAATATACTTATAATACGATCCAGCCCTTCCAGTACAAGATATTTATCCAAGAGAAATTGAAAGCATATTTCTATGCAGGAAATGTACACAGATGTTTATACAATTTATTTGTAATAACCAAAAGCTGGAAACAACCCAAATATCCATTAACAGATGAATGGAAGTAAATCCTAGTACTGTTAAACAATGGAATACAGTTCAGTAACACAAAGGCATGAACTATCAATACATGCAATAACAAATGAATCTCAAAATAAGGATGGTGTTCGGAAGAAGCCTATAAGACAAAGAAGTAAAGGTACTATACAATTTCATTTATATACAATTCTAGAAAATGTGAACAAATTTTAGTGAAAGGAACTAGATCACTGCCTGGGGTTGGGTGTGGTGGTGGACGCAATGGCATGGGGCAGGAGGAAGGAATTACAAAGGGACATGGTGAAGTTTGGGGGTGATGAGTGGGTTCACTATCTGGATTTTGTGATGGTTTCATATGGTAGTTTACCATACAAATATCTCCTAAGTGAACCTGATAATGGCAGGTTAGAGTGTCATTATGAGGGAAAATGTCCAAAAGTTACAAAGTAGTCAGATAAGTAGAATGTAATTTCAGAAGTTTAATGCTTTTATAAGATGGAAGATAAAACAGAATATTTAGAGTAGAAGAGTAACTTTAAACTTGGTGAGTCTCCCAAAAATGCTCTTTGGAATAGGCTGTGAGGACTATCCCAGAAATCATCTGTATGATCATCAGACCTTATACTATATATAATTATTGAACTACGTAATATAAATATACTTTGTATTATTCACCTGTACTTCTACAACAATAGATAAACTGTCTGCCACCTGGTATCTTCAGACCACCTGATAGACCAAGAATCTGGGTTTGGTGCTTGTTCACTGACATTTTCAAACCTGCCCAGCATATTGGTCAATGAATTAGCGACCAACCAAGACGCAAAGGCTTAGTATCTGCAGGTGCTAAGCTTTAAGCTTTCTGGAATTCTATAAGGATTTTGCAGGAGTGAAAAATTCTGCAATAACACATCCTATAATAATGTGATTTACTAGCTGATAATTAGCTTCCTTTTCCGACTCTGTCCAGATCTTGAACTTCTGCAGAGTAGGATGGTAACATGAAAGGAGCTGAGCAAGTTTGTGCCACCTAATCGGTAGATTCCTGTCTGGAAGTTCATAGGACCCTGAATCATCCTATGATTAAAACTCATCCATGTTCAAGGCAGAGAACAACTACCAGATAATACCAAGCACTGTAGAGAACATGAAAAAGGGGACCATGAGGCCAAACCCCAGAATTCCAGCCGCCAGCCACTCGGGCTTATTTCAGTCACTTTGTTTCCTTCATAATAATGCAACTGTGTATTTTATGCATTCAATTTCTTGGGCCCCATTCCTGCCATTAAAGATACGATTGTATCATGTATGTGTGCGTGTAAATGGACTTTAAACCTCACTCTGGAAAAAAAATTTTAGCATTTAAAATATCTCTATTAGGAAGCAATACTGCTTATACACTTGTTATATTTTTATAGTTAGCAAAACATGTACAAAGGGCTAATTAATTAGTATACAATGTGTAAGAAATAATTTTCTATTGGTGCTTCACAACAAAGAACTGTATGAATACCATTGTCCTTCTATTAGAGCCAGGCAAGCCCAAACACCTGATACCTTGAATGCAGACTCTGAAGCCCAGAGATCTTTGGGCTCATCTGAATTCCTTCTTCAAGTTCTTTCCCTGGGTCAAGGTTGGTTCAGCCCGTGTCAGAGCATCACCGTATATGTATGCCTCAGGGCGAACCTTTCATGCAGAGTGCTCCAGAGGCTTTTTATGCCTGCTGGCTAATAACACAGTGGCACTTGTGGCAGAATTTGGAGGTAGGCTCGCTTTGGTTGTCACATTATGTTCACATTATGCTAGAGGACATGTGTAGCCCTCCACCTGCCTCTGACCATGGTAGTTTATCATACCAATATTTCCTAAATGAGCCTGATCAATGTTGCCTGGCAAATTGCCATCGATCAGTTAGCAACACGTTGTTAATAGAACAGATTAGAATTTGCAATTCAATCCCTTAGGCACTAATATAGCTCTTGGGTCTTCTTCCAACACTTGTTTCCGTTGCTGTGCAGCTTTTAGCAAGAATTATTTAATTTGGGCTTTATTATTCTGTTCTCTTTGAGCAAGTTATTGTGTTACTTTAGGAGTGCTGGAGGCACCTAATTCTCCTCTGGTAGATTTATGAAGCCCTGAGATATTAAACACTAGTAAATGCTTCAAAAGTAATTAAACAAACCAACTTCGGCAGTTGGAGATACTCAATTCTCAAAACTGATAAAATGCTTATAGTGTACAGTTGATGGTAGATGCTTGATTGGGTGGCCTAGAGAAGCAGTCAGCAGAGATCACCTCTCTACTGCTTACTCACTAAACACCCCATCAGGCCTTGGAAATGCTTAAGCTAAGTGAGAACTCTTCCCCTTCAGTATTATACATTAGTGAGGACCTGTGCATAGTAAAATTCACTAAGCTTCTCATACTTAACAATAAAATCAAGCACAGATATTTTCCTCCTTAGTTTCTGTATTCAATAAGTATTTATTGAGTGCTCATCAGGTCCTAGGCACTGCTCTTTGATCCATGGAGTAAAAGGCCCTGTCAGAATTTACATTGTACTGGGGGAAAGACAATAAGCATCATAAGTAAAATATTTAGTATGTGGATATATTAATATGTAAAGAAGGGTGGGTGGAGGCAGAGAAAGAGGATTGAAACCTCAAGCAGGGAGTTTATATTTTCTGCTGGGGACCAGCGAGGGCCTCACTGTGAAGGTGACTTGTGTTTATGGGAATTGTTAAGTGCGTACAGTGGATGCTCACACCCGTGGATGTGGTGATTCCACCAGGGGTGCTTCCGTGTCCCCATGTGGAGCCTCCTTTGTGGTCTGAGCTGCTGCCTGAGCTAAAGGAATAGGTGGGGTCATAGATGGAAGGGTCACATCACACCTGGTGGTCTGAGCCCAGAACACCATCCCACTGGAAGTGAGAATCCAGCTACCTTTCCTGTTGCCCATAGTTACTGTGTCTACCAGCTGTCTAAATCATAATTCATACCTGAACACGACTTACCATATATCCTCTGAACACTTTTGCCATGGTGAAGGCTGAATTTCTCTGGCTTGCTTTCTTTCCACCTTGATTGGAAGCATTTGGCCATTCCTATGATAAGGAAACAACCTAAAGAAGAGAGACAAAAAAATTTAAAAAACAAAACGACATCAAGTTCCTTAGGGAGAGATGAAGGTATCTCTTGTCTAGCTCTGTTAAACACTGGCTGTGCATTTGGAGAAGGCTAACTGTACGGAAATGTGACACAGAGATGATGAAGCTTTGTTGGCTTTGCTTCGTACACTGACATGCGATTAGGCAACACATTTGTGGCCAAGAGATAAAGCAGTTATCTAATTTTGAGATAAGCTTCATTAATATCAATTTACTTTTGGTTTTCACTAATAGCTATCCAATGAAGGAACCAATGTTGATAATTAATCAATCACACCCCACACTTAAAAGCATTTTTTTCCCTTAGGACTCCATCTAAATCCCAGTGTATGTTCTCATGATTTATTAGTTTGTATTTATTTTTTATTTTTTTATTTTAGTCCCCTCATCAGAATGCTGAAAATTTGTGTCTGGCCCTCATTCTTTGCAGTTTAAGGTGATTACATGAAAGCAAGGTCAGAAAATAACCTGTGTGTCCGTATTTAAATGGTGGATATTGCTCATGTCAGTGTCACCAAATGAGAAAATAAGTTTCCTACAACTAACTATCATATTTGGTTTAAAATACTTTAATTTGTGTTTTAGTTTTATAGGGTTGCCATAACAAGCATCACAAGCTGGGTGGCTTAGACCATCGGGAAGGTGTTGTCTCCCAGTTCCAGAGGCTAGAATTCTGAAGTCAAGGTGTCAGCAGGGCCTTCTGAAGTCTCTAGAAGAAGATCCTTCCTTGCCTTCTCCTAGTTTCTGATGGTTCCCAGAGATGGTGGGCACTCTCTGGCTTGTAGGCACATCCTCTAATTCCCACCTCACTATCACAAGGCCTTCCGCCTGGGTGCTGTCTCCGTCTCCTCCTCTTCTGATAAGCACACCGGTGAGATTGGATGAGGGCCCACACTAAGCTAGTATAACCTCATCTTAACATGATTACCTCTGCAGAGACCCTCTTTCCAAATAAGGTCACATTTACAGGTGTGGAGAGTTAGGACTACAACGTATCTTTTTAGGGAACACAGTTCAAGCCATAACAACTGGCGTCTTAATTAATGACCCTATTTCATACAAAACTACTGCAGATATTTAAACAGATCCAACATGTTAAGATACCCATCCATATATGCTCATGCAGATTATTCTTTACTTTGAAATCCTTGGAATTTAAATGAAGTCCATGCATCTTTGAATAAAAATTTCACTAATTGCCAGCAATACATTTAGGATCCATAATTCCTCGAGCTCGTCATAGCCCTACTTGCACTTGGGACCACACGGAAAGAAGTTGGCATGCAGATGCCAGGAGCCAATGCCTGCTTCGAACAGGAACACAAAAAGTCAGAGGACTGTAAGGTTCCTCTTCAATAAAACATACCCTATGTTTGATCAGCTTGTTTTGTCAAAACTCTAACTATGACTCTTTTTGACATGAATAGCTTCCAAATGAATATGTAATTTCAAAATAGAAAACGAATTATTTGAATAAATGGATTCCTATTTTTCCTTCTCAACCTGCAATAAAAATTAAGAGATAACAGTAATACATGAATAACAGTTGAAATGTAGAAAACATCTGGATGGTTATTTAAAAGCTAAGATTTCTCTTGCCACTATGGGGTCAACAGTTACAAAAGCAAAGCAGAATTGGGTCACTGGCCTTCCCAGCTGACAGTATTCATCATGTCTCTAGTCTTTCAGTCGTTTCAGCTCCGGTGGTAGGTAGCTGGTGGTGGGCAGAGAAAGCCCCGTCTCCATTTCTGCTGCTGACTGTGATTAATCCCAAAAGTTGTCTAGCTGGTCAGAAGCTCAGCTTTCCCATTCATCACAGCCAGGACATCTGCCCACACCTACAGTCTGGGTTTCTATCTAGAAAAGGCAAACCCATCCTCATTAGCTCAGATTTTGAACCTGATGCTCAGGGTTCATTTTGCATTACCAGACTTATTAAAAACCATCCCTAGGACATGTGGATTTTGTAGGATTGAGCATTTCTGCAGAAGTGATCAGGGATTTAGCCCGAGTTTCCCTCCTGACCTCCCTGCCTCAGGCCCACTTCCGTGCCAGGACTTTTCTTTCCAGGACCCACCCCTGAAGCCCAAGGGAAAATATGCCAAAATAAATCCCAGGAAGTGTAATCTCTGAAGGGGTGCCCCTTGTGTGAACTTGGGGCAGAGATCCCTCTCTGGCTCTGTGACAGCAGCTGTTTTTCAGTGACACTGAGCTGAGAGCAGCCCAATGAGCGTATAGCCTTGCACACAAACAGATACATTTCCATGCTTCGTGATGGAGATGACAGCTCAGGACGGGAGAGGTTCAGTTTCAGGCCAGAAGTGTCCTCTCCAGAAATTCTCTGAGGGTGGCCTGTGCCCTCCTGAGCTTCTTCTGCCTTTGTGCAAAAACCGTGCAGAAAAGTCCATCCAGGGCCACCGTTACATGGCTGACAAATCAGGTAGGATACAGAATTCCTTGTTTATTGTTTAGTTTAGCTTTTTTAAAAAAAAAAAATTAGTGTTTTTTAGCTGTCCAAATACTCTGGAGAATCAGGATGACTCTTGGTCTTTTGTTTCTGCTGCTCCCTGGAAAATATGTTCCTAATGCCTGTCAGACTGTGGGTGAAAATGAATTCTCCCAGCCATTTCACTTCTTAATCTTTAGACTCCAGTATTGCAAGGGAATCTTCTTCTTTGACAAATGCTAGCTTTCTAGAAATTTTCAATTCTCTTGATTGAGACTGGTTCTCTTTCTCACATTTTATTTCTTCAGATTTCCAAAAATGTGTGCTTTCCTACCAAGATAAAAGGAGCGGTCATAGTGAGAGACTCCGCCCACGTCTTTCTGACCTTTGGGATGAACCTAGCATCCCCCAGAAGTTTCTCTAGCTGGGAGCTGGGATGGATTTTGGAAAGCCTGATTTGAGGGAAGAATATTTGCTAGTTATTCAAAATGTATTTCTGGTATCAAACAATATAAAAAAATTACCCTAAAATAAATGTAGCATTTTTATGTTATCAAATAGAACTCACCTGTAAACGTATGTTAATGTTAAACAGAATTTTATGGTCACTAAAATTCATAACTCTCCTTTACTGACACTTCTAGAAATAGCCTCTTTGAGATTCAAATGTGAAATTGCCTTTGGTTAAAGTGTCTGATTTTGTATTTTGACATAAAGGTGGTATATATTCTCTAGAAAGGGTTTTTTGGGGGGGGAGGAAGGGGGCAGTTTTTACTCCGATTTCAAGTAAAACTACCAAAGTGAAAATTGTTCATTGTACTGAATGTACTTTAATGAATAGTCTCAATTTAGCAGATTATTCTGAAAGCACAAGCAATGTAGGCAGAGGGAAGGAGAGGTCACTGCGGGATCCAACATATTTTTAAATGATTTCTCTTTACAAAGTCATCTTATTTACAAGGACTTGGAGGAAGAAATCATTCACTGAGTAGGATTAGTGTCAGAGGTAAAGGCTCATAATCTTAGAAATACTATTTCATGAAATATTAGGCAGTGAAATCAGAGATGAGCATCTTTAATGATTTACTACATCTTCTGAGCTCATATTGGGTCTTGAACGCCTAAGCTGACCTAGGCCCTCGGGAGTTTGGGGTCAGGATGGATTCACACTGGGAAGGAAGGGCTGATGAGGGACAGGACTGTCCCATCTGCAAACCGCAGTTGGTATACTGTAACTGCGCCTTGATTTATAAGACTCTTCACCAACTAAAACTCATAACAGAAGTTGCAAAACACCTGATATCCATTTAAAGAGTACATTAGCCTGTCTCCCGTGATGATGTAAAGCTAAAAGACTATGTTACCCACTGTAAAAATCGCTGAAGCAAAAATTTAAGTAGAAGGCTGTATATCAGGCAGCTGTAAAATGGACTTGAAGATTAAACTAGGCAACATCCTCCCTTTTCCCCCTTTTGTCTCCCTTTTATGGCATTTTCTTTCATGCAGTATTTATAGGTAACATATATGTCATCATTCCAAGTAGGACCCAAGTTCTTACCTTTTACTATTAACCTGTCACTGGACTGTCTCAGCCGCCGGTGCACCCCCAGCTCTTTGGTCCTGTCTGTCACTGAAGCATTTGTGTTTGCAAGGTGGAAAAGTAGCCACGTCCTTGTTTCTTTCCAGTGTTCCACTTTGATTTCTTCCCCCTTTTAAAGGCTATTACCCAGAGACCTGCCACGCAGCAGCGTAAACATCATCTTCACCTCTGTGCCTGGAGTACCTGGAAATCCACCGCCCAGGGGAATGTCCGGCTTGTCTTTCAGGAAGAGGGACTTGGTTAAAAATGTCAAGTTCACTGTTTGAGCATTCTTAAAACGTCAGTCCCTAAGTATACTTGAAGTGTATGTAATTCGCTTTGAAAACCTTTCATATTTTCCTTCAAGAGGATTCTGAAAATAAAACACTTGGTCAGTAAATAAATGCAGTCGGTGAACCTACCATCTCCAAATGGCACCTGTGCAGAGCACCCCAGACAGGTGTGAGAAATGTCTTTTTCATGCAGTGTGTTTGGAACGCCACAGAATACCATGTTCCTTTCCAAGACCCCAGGAACGAAAGGAACAATACCAGACCTTTTATGAAACCTGTTAAATCAGAGAACTGTGAGGGAATGTTGTTGCCACAGAGGAAAGCCTACAGTCCACCTTTACTTTTTTTTTAATGAATTTATTTATTTTGGTGTGTGAACACGGGACTTTATACTTCAGTTTTTCAGTTTATATAATTTGTATCAAATAAATTCGGAAGGTCCCAGAGAGACAGGTGGGTATTTTATGAACCCTATCGCGTCCCACCTGGGGGTCCTAATATTGCAACGTCCTAACCGTGGGGTGCAGAATGCTCTATAGCACTGCCTGCTCCCTATGGTTGATATTTTATAGTAAACAAAATAAATATTCCCAGGTTAAAACAACTTTACAATAAGTTTCTTTATTGCAGAAATTCTTTCAGAGTCTTTGTGCTAATATGTATTATAAATCTCCACTCCGGGAATAAAATACATTGTTTTCCAAACATTTCGCCAGGGAATCATTTTTTCCTGGGCATCCTTGAGGACAGAGGTCCATATATCATACTTCCTTCTTCCTTTAGAGTGAACTGAAGATCAGACTGAATGATAGGTATGTGGAGACTTATTTGCACAGACTATTGAATTCAGCATACATTAGGAACACAGACCTTGACGTGTGTGTGTGTGTGTGTGTGTGTGTGTGTGTGTATGTATATGGAAGTGTGTGTGAGTTTGCGAAAGAGATGGAGACAGAGCAGAGAGAAGGCAGAAAAGTGAATGATTGATTGGCCTAGAATCAGGCCACCTGATTATTTGAACCTAGGATTCTTTTAACATTCCTACTACATGGATGTAATTACTTATGCCTTTTGGACTCCCTATTAAAACATTAAATTAGTTATTTCACAATTCCAGGACCTGACATTTAATATTTGTGGGTGAATTAATAAATGCCTGAGTGACTGCCTCAAAGTTTCTCCTGATATTTTCTGAAATGGTTTTGATTGAGGGTTTGTCTTGGGGACTCCTGGATGCCACTTGAGGACAATTATTATGAATATTTGCAAGGCTGAGCCTCCAGTAACTGTCTAGGGGATAGAATAAGGCAAAACAACAAGAAAACCCTCTTTCATTGCAATTTGCCAAAACCTACAAAGTTTTGAGTGCAAAACCAATTTTAAACAGATGAGAGTAACTGATTATCCATCCTGAGCAGTGAGTGCATTTATGTCTATTGATAACCTATCAGTCTAATGAAAATATTTTCAAAAGCATATTTAGATTGTAGGTATACTATGATAACACATTTTAAAGCTTTTTTTCAATTGGATTCTACTTCTGATTTTTCATTAAAATACTTCTATTCCTTAATAGCTATTACAGTAAAAGAATCTGGTTTTTATTTATATAGTTATAGGATTTTTAACATTTACATTTTAAACTATCATTGTACCACAGGGAGCTGGTGTTTTTTTCTAACTACTTCCAAGAATTCATGAAAGTGTGTGTTTACACCTGCAATCAGACATACACAGGCATAATTGTCTTCTGTTGCTCAATTTACAACTTGACTGCTGTTAGAAGAAATTTTAGTGAGTAGATTAGAGCTAGTTTCTTGCATTTCCATTTCTGAGGAGTCTGGAACTTAATTACATGGAAAAGACAAATTTCCGTGCTTTGCATGAACGACACGTCCAGTTATGATGAGAAACAATCATTCTCTAGCAGGTAAGATGCTAAGACCACAGGCAAATGCTTACCATGTGAGGAAAAGTATAACAGCAAACGCAAAACTCCAGGGGGAAAGAGTCCATTATACGATGGGTGCAGAGCGAAAAAATGAAAGCATACCAAAACACTAAGAAGATTATCATTGGTTGATGGGTCTGTGAACAATTTTACGTGGCTTCTTTATACTTTTCCTTATATTCCAAATTTCTACAATGAGCTGTTCTTACTTAGAAGACAAATGTTAAGAAAACATACTGAATTCTCCCTTTTCCCCCATCTTTTCACTCCCCCTTTCCTCCAACCTGGCAAAAAAAAAAAGTCAGGGAACCCATTATGTGTAACTGGAGGTACTTTCACACTTCTGCATACGATAGACTCTGGATAAAATCATTTTTAAAGAACACCAGATATTTGGTAGAAACAAAAGAAGAAACGGGAGTGGGAAAGTCATATTCCATCACTTGGACCCTGTTGAGCTTTCCCATAAAAGCATATGATTTTTAATTTTGTTAAAGTACATAGTTCATACCAGGCTGTAAAGAAGAAATTTAATTTTTTCCAGTGTGATAAAGTCTGTATGGAAAAGAAAATAACATGGAAGGAATGCTAAATAACAATGATTTTTGAATGCTAAGATTCCCAGCTAGGAGAAGAAAAATTTTCTGAATATTTGTTTCCTGTCCAGTTAAGAGTGAACTATGATATATCAGCAAACTGCTGTTGGACTTATGACAGTAAAGCAGTTTGCCAAATATTTCTTATATATATATTTATGTACATGTGAGTATATATGTGTATGTGTGTGTCCACACCCCATGGTGATGTTATGTACCTAATCAGCTCTCATTTATTTTCTCACAATGCTGGACAGTTAACCATACTTTAATGTACTTAGTTTAAATTTTTTTCCTCTTAACTATGATAACGTTTTTATATTTTACACTCTACAATAAGGCAGCCAGTGAATATATAGGAGTGGGCAAAATTAGGTTTATAATGTAAGTACATGACACACTGAGTTAATAAAGGTATTATAATAATTATAACCTGCATGTTTTTTTTCCGTAGGAATAAATGTAAACCTATTTTTGCCCACCCGTGTGTGTGTGTGTGTGTGTGTGTGTGTGTATTTATAAAGAGAGAGAGAGAGAGAGACCTTCAGATGTATTGAAAAATCTCCTGTGAGACCTAAATAAAAAGATTTTTTTTTTTTTTTGCGGGGAGTAGATTTTTTTTTTTTAATTTTAGAAATAATACGTATAATTCCTTTTAAAGGAGTTCACGATAAGGAAGGACAGAACATTTCTAATGAAAGGGAACGATTTCCATTATTTAAAAATAAAGAATATTAAGCTTTCCCCTTGCTGATCCTGCCTCTTCCCTCTTCCGACCACTTTATATCATGAGATGCGGTCAGCTGGAACCGGGGGGTCCCCTTTCCACTGCCCATCAGAAACGTGGCACACCATCGATTTTTTTTAATACTGTTGTGGATATTTTTTTAATACTTTATTTTTTTAATAAAGCTGTAGTTGGCACATTAGATCCCTAATTCCACAGCAGGATTGGACCTTCTAGTTTGCCCTTAAGTTTAGGTTTAAATGACCTTGGTATTGTACTTCCATAGGGTCCCTGAGACACCCAGCCTTGGTAGAGCAGTGTCCGGTCTTGAGCCCAAGATGTTGCTGACTGCATAGTGTGTATCTCTCACAGTGCTGAAAAATAATTCCATTCTCTTCAGGGTATCTTGTCCTGAAAACACAAGCTTAGAATAAGAATAAAGAAATGTTTTCCATTATTGCCTATGCATTTAATATCACAAATTTACTCACTTTTGTCTTTAATACAAATTCTTTATGTCAGATGTAGCAAGGGAGTTGGAGGGGATGTGACTTACATTTTTTTTTTTTTAACAAGATGTTGACTGAAGCTAGAAATGTCATTAGAAAACTTATTTTGGAACAGATTGACTTTCATTTGCAACTATTCAAAGCTGAAAGAATATTGGGCAGGTGAATGTAAATATGCAGAGAAAATTTCTTCTACTGAAATGTGCTTATGAGTCCTTTCAGATGGCTTCTTGGGTTATATAAATTTAGTTTGAGGTCATTATATGGATAATTTGTTACTAAGTAAAGTAGTTTGTCAGGTTACGAGACATTAATCTTCCAATAGGTCTTTAATTAGGACAGATGCACTAAATAATTCATAGCAAGACTTGGCCTGGAAACATTTATAATACTCAATTATACCATTTTACAGGCAATGGCAAATTGTTTTTGTGTAGTCTGGAAATTGTGGGACTTAATTAATTACCTTCAATGTTTTAGACATCTGCTCTGCACTCTTTAAATGCATTAAATTGGCAACTCATGAAATGGCTAAAAATAGAGTTCAAATTCCCCAGACAGTAAAGGATGAAGATCAGCTGAGATGGAGGGGAACCTCTCTGTGGTGTACGGGAAATATGAAACCAAATGACATATCCAGCACATTTGGTTCAGAAGACTCAAGTTTATGACAATTGTTTTTAAAAGCGTGAGAAATTGACATGATTTTTTAAAGCATTTAACTTGCTGCTAAATACATTTCTTCCTGGTTTCCTCAGATAGGTTGCCATAAACAAATTGGGCAACCAGGCAGAGTACTGATAGAAAACACGTATCAATCTCTGTCATGTAAACACCTCCGAGTGCAATTTATTTCTGCACAAACAAATAACTTTGCCCCTAGAAGTTGTATAAAAAACGTGACAAAAAATAAGACCTCTGGAAGTATTTGCAGAGGCATTCTCATGTCATAGATCTGGAAATGATGGAAAGGGGAATTAAGAGCTTATTCCATTTGTAATCAGATCAGAGAAAACAGATGGCAGTGGCTTTGCACTGGGTAGCAGGATGTGACCATTTAAGTAAACAAAGGGAAAAGGAATGTTCACTTCATTTGTCATCCCGGAAATTTCTCCAGGAAAAATGCTGTACAGATCTTATGCTAGAGAACAATATGTGAGTCAATGACAAGGTAATGAGCACATTCCGAAAGCTCTAAGTGGGGGACACATTTGCAGATAAAGGGGTCCTCTCTTACGCTGGTAAGCCCCATGGAGCAGCCATGGGCCCTGGACCCTGGACTCCTGCAGCTTTGCAGCAGGGCGAGCGTTTCTCCCAAGGCTGTGCAAACGCTCCAGGGTGCTGGGAGCCGTTTTGCTCATATGTGTACAGACGCAGGTCCTGCCACAGCCGCAGTCAGGTTGGGTCAACATGGGAGCTGAGGTTAGAGCAGGTCCTGAAGAGATGGGGAGAGAGGAGTTGACTACGACATGCTCAGTGGGTGGACAGAGCTCCGTCGCCAAATTATTCAGGGAGAATGGAAATGAGCATTATCAGTAGAAGTACAATACAAGCCATATATATATGTGTGTGTGTGTAATTAAAAATGTTCTAGGTGCCACATTTAAAAAAATAAAAAGAAACAGATACAAGTAATTCAATAATGTATATGTAGCCCTGGCCAGTGTGGCTCAGTTGGTTGGGTGTCGTCTGGTGCACTGAAGGGTCGCTGGTTCTATTCCAGGTCAGGGCACATGCCCAGGCTGTGGGCTCGATCCCCAGTGGAGGGTGTGTAGGGGGCAGCCGATCGATGTTTCTCTCTCACAGTGATGTTTCTCTCTCTCTCCCCGTGCTCCTATTTCTCTAAAAATCATTTTAAAAATCTTTAAATATATTAGATTATATTTACATATAGCTGAATTATTCTCACTTCTACTTGTAATCAGTATAAGAGTTATCAACATGAACAGTGAGGGGGCAGAGAGGGGAGGGGAGGAGGGTGAAGGGGGATAAATGATGATGGAAGGAGACTTGACTTGGGGTGGTGAACACACAATACAGGGTACAGATGATGTGTTGTAGAACTGTGCACCTGAAACCTGTATAATTTTGTTAACCAGTGACACCCCAATAAATTCAATAAAAAGGAGAAAAAGAATTATGAATGTGATATTTAACATTTTGTAGTCTACGTCTTCAAATTCTGGCATGTATTTTACACTTACAAGACATCCAACTCAGACGAGCCACCTTTCAAGTGCTCCGCGGCTCCCTGCCTGGCCAGGGACTACAGCGTTGGACAGTGCCACTCTGCATGGTGAGCAAGGGGTAAGAAACGCCATCCCCGGCTGTGGGTATGTGGCCACAGGGTATGTGGCGATCACAGCCCTGGAAGAAACAAACCAGGTGCTTATTAGAAGTGCCAGAAGAATCCTACTGACCTGGCAAACACCAACCTAGTGTTCAGGGAGTAGGGGTGGGGCTTCCCTTATTCTTATCCCCCCTCAAGACAGAGAGGTGCTCCTGTCTGTGTTGTAGACGCTCTTTAGTCTTCCCACCGCCCCTTTGGCATTTACAAATTTTATTTGCGATTAGCATGGTATCGATTGTTTTTGTGCAACTTCTCTACAGCAAACTCTCAGGTTTGAGGATGGAGTCGGTGACTTTCTCATCTTAATTTCCATAAATACTTGTTAACTTGAATGAAAGAATGCAACCTGCAATTCAGATGAAGAAACAATAGCAAAGTGCACCTATGACGACAGGTCAGGAGTGAGAAGTGAGGGAGAAGGGAAGAAACTGGGGAGTCAGGAGGGGAAGCGAGCAGGGAGCCGGACGGGAGAAGGACGGAGAGTGTACAGGTGGAGGAACAGGGACCGGGTGGTTTGGGAGGTTTATCAGAAAAGCAAAATTGACAGCATGATAGCTTGTTCCTTGAGCACCAAGAAAGGCTTACTGCTAGTTTATACTGCTGGTTCCTGGAGCATGTCACCTTGCTTATAGAGACAGTCAGTCGGTGGACACTGTTTTCATAAATTTATTTATTCTAAAGGAAAATTTCTACTCCTTCTAGGTTTTTCCATAGGGATGGTTTTTTCCATAGGGATGAATAGTGTCCCTACTTTGTCCTGTTAGAGAGTCCCAGGGATGCAGCAATATTAAGAAAAAGACATACTGATCACAGCATCCAAAAATCTGTCAGTTTGATCCCGTTTTCTCTTAGACTTTCTTCTCTCATTGTAATTCTTCTCAAGTTCTAAATCTTATCTTTGTGATGCCAACTAGCTGTTTCTAATACAACGAGTTAAATCTGTACGCATTTTTCTCCAAAGTAGTTAAAGAGAAATTTAGTCCTCAGAAAAGGAAAAACTACATGTATATACGTAAAGTTATTTTAACCCTCACAAAGATCAAATGGCTCTAGTTAAGAAAACAAGGGGAGAACTGTCTTACCTACCGAGAAGAATCATGAGCGATTTTCCAGGATATACAGCTTTATTTCTGATTAATGATATAGCCAGTGCCTATTGGGAACATGCTATGTGCCAGATACCATTGTAAGTACCTGAATTAACTGATTGGATCCTAGAGCATCCTAACGAGGGCTGGTATCCTCATTTCACAAAGGAGGAAACACAGCAGAGGGTCGGGTTATTTGCCCAAGGTCACACTGCTAGGAGGAGGCAGAAGCTGGATTTGAACCCATCCAGGCAGAAGCTGGATTTGAACCCATGCCAGTACCATGCTCCTACACTGCTTTTCCCAATGGGATATGAAATGAGGACTCATGCAGACTGATTTGGTGCTCATAGACTTGCCTACTTCTTGGTCCCTGACAGACTGGTGACATTGTATTCAGGCCACAGTGTCGAGGGCTAAGTGATGAGAACAAATGGATGGGTCAATGCAACCTGATGCCATATTGGGGGGGAAAATACTCAAAATGGAAATTCTGTTCTCCCAAAAAGTCCCATAGCTCCTTGAAAACAGGATGTGTCCAAATTTTTCTTTTCCTTTGTTTTAGTCTCTCGTCATCTTGAAGGGCAGATGTAGGGCCTTGCGTGAGTGAGTAATGAACAAGTGGTCAGCACACTGAACTGATCGATGCCTTAGTAGTGTTGTCTTTAATAACTGTGCCCTTAAATATTAGTAAACATTGGCTATACATTGTAAATATAAATGAATGAATAAACATTTGTGTGCTATCTGTTTTCACTTACTGCGTTGTTGCTTGACTTTTCAATAGTCTAGGCTTTTAAAAAATATATATATTGCTATTAATCAAGAGTTTCATACAAGAGGATAAAGAATAACTCAACACATACTACAAGTAAAATTCTTTTAAAATATCCATTTGAGGTAGGAAGATTTTCTGTATGTGTATTACACTAATACTGATGGTATTTTATAATGGAAAATTCATTTAAAGTATGACATTTCTTATTAAATGGTTCTTATTTTTAACAAGAGAAATTTTAAAGTACAAGAGTTAAAATAATGACTAGCTATGTAATTGGGCTTACTTTTTTTGTAATTACAAATTCAATACTTCATTTGATCAGATTTCTCTTTACCTCTTCATTAATGGAACCAGCCGCAGTTGTCACGCATAGATTCTTTTAATGTCCTATATATCCTCTGGAAAGTTAGGAAGTATTTTATGATGCATCCCCAATGTTATTTCAAAATTGATGGTAGGCTGATATATAGGAAAGATAGAATCAACCCAGTAAATTGTTTTATATTACATGTCTCCTGAGAACATGTTATCAAAAGTTATTGCATTTAAAGAAAAAATGTGCCATACATGGAGTGGAAATCTATCTCAGCTCCTGACTGCGATGAGTGAACAGAATATTGTGCTTATTTAACTGCTCAAAAAACTGTGGACAATGCTAAGCAAGGATAGAAGCCTTTTTTTTTCTAGGGTGGGAAAATGTGCCTTCTGATTTGCTTTACTTACCCTAATTATGGCTTCATAGTTTAGTCATTACCCAAGTATTACATATCTGACGTTTAAGGTCCTTACCCATTTCACATTAGATCTTAGATTTCTTCATTCTATTATTGATCTAAAATGTCTCTAGCTCTCGCGGGTAAAGGAAGAACACGCCTATGTGTTGCATCAGATAATTCCTATTATTGCAAAGCCATGTTCAATCTAAAGTGACCTTTTCTTGTATTTATGGTCAGGCCAGCTTTACAGCCCACAGAAAACGAAAGCTTGTGTGCAAGAACTGAAAAGCATGTTGCTGTGCGGGGAATGGCACTCTGAGCGTGTTTGCTCAGGACAGCCCACGCTCCAGACAGCTGGCGGCATGATCTGGGCATTTAGCCGGGTATTCATTGCTGCTTGTTAAGTCAGCAGAAGGGAAGGCATTACATCTTAATTTGGACCGTAAAGAAAGAGGCACAAGTGATTATGCTAAGAAAAAGTTCATCTGTGAAGAGGCGCTCTGTGCTTTCATCATCAAAGTCACAGCATTAGGACCTTTGATGATGTTGAACACGTTTTTCTGGGGTGGGAGGGGTTAGCATGAGCATTTAGGCTCTTCCCCCAAATACATTTTTATCATATTCAATATTTAGTTGACTTTCAGTTCAGTGGTCCTTTATGATTGTACATGTTTGTGATGACAAAGGCATACTGTGTGGGATTTGGGCAAGACTTTGAAAAAGGACTGGTTATTATGTTAAGCTGTGTCCAGAGTTTTCTGGGAGGCCCATGTCACTTCACTCGGAGAAAATGCCCCAGTGATAGGAGATTAAGTCTTAACTGCGTCCTACTTCCCCCGTTACTTTTTTCACCCTATGTTGTTCATTTACTTACCTTTTCAAGTTTGTATTTGCATTTAGAAGTTGAATTTTAAATCCTCTTTCTTTAAAATAAAATTTAAATTTTAAATCATGTTAGTTCATTTTAAATTCCCCCCTGGTCAGAAAATGAATTTCTCACATCTCACTACCAACTTCATGTTTGTCGGATTTATTCTGGTCTAAGTGACATGCGCTATTTTTTTACCCCCAGAACCAAACTACATCATTGAAGAAGTATGAATTGTGTAAAGAGAATGCCAGGTTTTACTAGGCCCAGCAGAGTTCTAGTTCCTGAATACCGTACAATGACCTACAGTGACTTGCACCCATCATCATATTGGTGGCCTGGGAGTGGCTCCCCTTCACTCTTTTACTGTCTGTGAGTGAAAACAGCCTTTACACCCCCAAACACCTGTTGTAGATGTTCAAGTTCAGCCTTCCCAGAGACATTAAGCAGCTATATCCAATTTTTTTCTTTGAGCTTTCCCATCCTTCCCCTCCCCCATTCTCTTATCATCTCAGTCTCCCAAACCATAGGACACTACAGGAGGAAAAAGGGCCGCGTTCATGGGTGTTCACCCTATACAGGGCCTCACACTCAGAAGGGTCCCCCCTCAGCTGAGTGCTCTGCTGTCGCCATCTTGAAATTCTTGGTAATATTTGAACAAGGGACCCTGCGTTTTCACTTTGCATTGAGCCCTATAAATTTTGTAGCCAGTCCTGACTGGAAGGCAAGAAGAACGAGGAACTCAAAAGGCCCTGAGTCCTGCAGAGTCTCTCATTCCATCATTGAGAGTTTCATTTTAGAATAGCTAGTCACTAGGGGCTAGTACACAGTTTTTGTTTTTGTTTATAAAGTCAGTGAATTTTATGTGACAAGCACTTACTAAAAATTGCAGATTTCTCAGTTCAGACAAAAGATCAGAATCTTGAGGAACGGGTTCCAAGAATCTGCATTTTCATAGATTTCCTGTGATTCTTGGTTCACTAAAGCCTGATAACCTCTGGTCAATCACACTTCTGATTCAACACACATCGTTCTGCTACACTGTGTTGACAGATTCAAGACGAAAGGAGAGGGGACGAAAGAAATAAATACTGTTCCTTCGGTCCACTGTGAGACACTGTCAGCACGCAGAAACACTGGTGGTACTAAAGAAAGATCTCTCTCTGATTTGGTAGAGGATACTGATGTCTTTATTTAGCGCGAGGCTACTTTAAACCACTTTTTTGGGGGTGTCTTTATTTTCAATTTTTTTGTCAGCACTGTTAGAAAACAGAATGTTTGGAGGAAGCAATTATAAGTGATCAAGCAGCTGTTTCAACCAAACATTGTCCCTGTCATGACTCTGCAAAGATCAATTACAATGATAAGGATCATTGTATTAAAGTCAGCTGACCAGCCATCAATCATTGTTTGGAACAGAGCTTTGGCAGACACTGGAATGTGGTGGTTAAGAGTCTGCATTTTGGAGGCAGACAGGCTCCAGTTAATCCAGACACATCACTTATTAGTAGGACTTTGGGAAATCCCCCCCCCCCAAATCTTAGGGATGTTTTTGATCCATTAATAAGGATATTAATAGACTCTGAGATATATGTAGTTGCTATGAAGATTGAAGAAGATAATCCAAGTAAAATCCTAGCCTGGCACGTAGAATGAGCTTAATAATATTTTTTGAACTATCAAGAAAAACTTGAAATTAAGATCCATGAAAATTTAAAAACTGAAGCCAAACTGAAATCCTGTAATCCAATAAAGTTCGGGTCCATGTATATTTTTCTATAATTGTGTACAAGATAAACTCATTAATTCCACTTTACAAGAGAAAGACTGAATTTTCAAGCATGCAAGCATGGAGTTACAGGTGGTTATACATCTGAATGACAGAATCACAACATCAAAATGGAATTAGCACATTTGTTTTGACAACTGTGATGATTAATTTTGTGAGTCAACTTGACTTGGCTACGATGCCCAGTTGTTTAGTCAAACACCCCTCTAGATGTTGCCATAAAGGCATTTTTTAGATCTGATGAACATTTAAATCAGCAGATGTTGAGTAAAGCAGATTACCCTTCACAGTGCAGGCTTCCCAATGAGGAAGGAATTCTGCCTCCAATCTGCCTTTGAACTCTAAAGACTGCAAAATGAACTCTTCTCTGGTCTCCTCCCTGCCAGCAGACCCTTAGATTTTGAAGTTGCCAGCCCCTACAATAGCATGAGTCAATTCCTTAAATTCTCTCTCTCTCATTATATATATTTATTTATTTATTTATTTTAATCCTCACCCAAGGACTTTTTTGCATTTATCTTCAGATAGAGTGGGAGGGAGAGAGGGAGGAAGAAAGAGAGAAACATCGATGCGAGAGAGACACATCCACTGGTTGCCAACCACATGACCCCAACCGGGGCCGGGGACAAACTGCAACCGAGGTATGTGCCCCTAGCAGGAACCGAACCCAGGACTCTTCGGTCCACAGGCTGATGCTCTAACCGCTGAGCCAAACCAGCCAGGGCTATATATATATATATATATATATATATATATATATATATATATATATATGTCTTTTTCCCTCGTTTCTCTGAAGAACCCTGACTAATACAAAGTGTAATTAATATTGGTGATACACAAATATCCATCTGAGCATTTGACTCACAAAAATTAATATTTGGAATGGAATTATTTTAAGGAAGGGCTTGGGTATTGCATCTTTGCTGTGACATCAGATGACATTACTTTCCTGTAATGGAACTTAAGAAGTCGTAGATCAACAAAGGATGGATAGAGCCATCGCCTGTGTTTGGAATCGGAACTCTCTTCCCTCACTTCTGAGTGCTTATCCCATATGCACGCTCTGCTCTCCGTGCTGCGCCGAAGCAACAGCGAATTTCACAACTGCTTCTGGCAAGCAGTATTGATACAGAATTCTGCCTTTTTATGAAATGGCTCAGCTAGGGTAATTATTTATCTGAACAGGCTGATGCCTGGAGCTTAGTGCTTTTGGATTCCTGCAAGACCAGAGATGGGCATGATTGACAGATAGCTGCATCTCTGTCACCTGGGTAAAACCCTGCTGGTAATGAAGCATTCAGACTCAGACCTCACCTTTCTGGACCTGCCAGGCTGCATTTGCTGGCAGCAGCTCTCAAAGCTTTCCACGGGAAAATGATGTTTCAAAGATGCCAATTATAGCGCATATGTATTTCACCTTGAGAATTTAAATTGGCAAAGATAATATAATGGGTTGCCCTTATAGTTTTGATGGGAGGTTCATTTATACTAAGAGATCTGATTGAAATGCAGTTATTAACAGAGGCTTTGGCAAACAGCGCGTGAAAAGCAATAGGGAATTGTTTCTTTAAAAGCATGTCCTAAAGGATCATTTACCAACTAGCTCTCAGCTAATGTTTAAAGAATAATGACGTGTAAATAAGCATGTTCTCCTAGAAACCAACGGATTTGGACTCCTTGATGGAACAGCGTACGTAGGTTACATTAGCTCGGTCTTACCCATGGCGTTGGACGCCTAGAGGTGGTTTCTTTCCTTTTGTTCAACACAGAAACTGACAAGAAGGAAGACTGGGAAGCTGAACTTCCTCTTGGATCAGATTTATCTACAGCTCCTGACCACCTTCCTCCTCCTGTTGCTTCTCACAGCAGCTTACGGGCAAGATTATGAAGTAGAAACCAATGGGTAATACAGTAAATGATGCATATGGGATGTCTACTATGGGCCAGGTGTTTTACATCTTATTGTATTTAATCCCCACAAAAGTCCTTTGAAGTATGCATTGAAGAAGGAATATTTGTATTCCTATCGTCTCTAGAAGAAACTGATATTCTGAGCTGTCAAGTAGCCAGCTCAAGTTTGTCTAGATAGGTAAAATTCCAACGCCTTTGTCTCTTTCCACTAATTCACATACACCTTTCCTTCTTCTACAAGTACAGGAGTTTTTCTCTCTCTGTTTCCGTCTGTCTGTCTCTGTCTTCCCTCTACATCTCTCTGTCTGTCTCTCTCTCTGTCTTCTCTCTTTCTCTGTCTCTCCCTCTGTCTGTCTCATGCATGCACACAAATGCACCCTGGCTCCTTCTGTACATCCAGACCTCGGCTGTAGTAAGTGAAAACATCTGATAAACTCATTCACACTCAATTGATAGAGACTTAATTTACTGTGCCTTCCCTGAGCATTTCAATATAAAAGGTCGAAAGAGGATGAAGTTGAAGAGAAAGAATTGCTTTGTAAGTGGATTTTCACAATCTGTAGAGAACATGGCTGTGGGCTGGAGGCTTTCTCTGACTGCCTCAGATAATCCCACTTAGGAACCTGCTACTCCAGTGCCCCCCCCCACCTCGCCCCCCGCTGCTGTGAGCTGTCTCCCCTTGGCATCTCCTCATTGCCATTCAGACTTCACATCCTAAGTACTTTCCACCATCCAACCAGTTAAACAGGCACTTTTTTGAAGGCAGTTCTGGTACAGGAATCAAAATGGTGCTCAGATTCTTTGCATAATTGTGCTAGATTTCTGAAGAAACATTTCTGCGTTTAAAATAACCCTTTACTTCACATCCTTCTCTTTGTTGGAGGCTTCTTCCTTCAGCAAAGGTGTTCATCTGCAGACCTGAATGCCCTGGACATGGGCTGGATTTATGCTGCCTGTTTCACTTTTACTTGAACAGTTTGACCCAGGTTTTAGATGGAGTGAGACAGACATCCACCTGCCACAGCAAATGGGATAATAAGCTCCCTCTTCCATATGGATGACCCAGTTCTACCGTCGCAGCCCAGGAGTGGCCATAACAAGCAACAGAACCCATTGGTTAGCTATTTTCAGAAATGACAGCTCAGTGGCAATTATGGGAAAACCAGGTCTTTGTCTGTAGCAGGAACTCTTGCATTCAGAGGGCGAGGGATAGGCAGCATCCCGACATGGCATTTCATTATCTAGGGGTAATGTGTTGTCAGCGAAGTCATTTCAGCGCGTTCATTTCGATGCCGCCCCACTCAAAATTAAGCTTTCTCCAAGGCCCATGCAGGTTCCCTGGGGCAGAGGTAGGCAAGTGGTACATCTGATCTGCATACTCTTTCTTCAGTGGCCTTGTCACATCTACCCTGGGGATGTGATACAGCATCCTGGGGCATCAAAAGTCCAAAGTCGCAGGCTTACCTGTCATCTCACAGCATGCCTCCACACAGTGGAGGTTCCCTCCAGCTCCCGATTTTCATGGTAAAGCATCAGCCTTGACTCCTGCTTGTCAGACCTGAACTACCTGAGTTCTTTTTCTGCAACAACACACAATAGCTCCTGGCCGTGCTCTGCGTCTCAATTCCAAACGTCTGCTCCCATCAAATCCGAGCAGAGAGCAAGAGCCCCAGGGACCTGCCAAAACATCAGCTGCTGGGGAATTTCGCAGTCTCATCAGGTCTGACTGCTAGAAAGTTACATACTTGGAATGTGTAACTCCAGCTTACCATCGACATGTCTTCAGAAGCTTTGAATTTAGCACGATGCCCTGGGCATTGGTCTCCAGTCGGCATGAGAATGAGCACATAAAGAACGCCTCCGTGTCCCACGGAGCTGCTCTGGGGGGCCCCAGCCATTGTTCTGCTCCGTGCCCCATAGAAAATATGTGAGAAAAGTCTCCTAAGAGTTCCATCAACAAGAGGGTGTTTCGTCTGATAAAATGCTGTGCTTTTGTTCATAAGATAACTAGAACACGTTAATGCATTCTAGGTCCTTTTTTCGCCTGAGCAGCCAGTAGCCCAGGGTTAAATTTCCTTCTCTGTGTCAGTGGCTTTCTTGTACTTAGTCTTGGGATATAATTATTCCCGCTCTCTATCCTTCTCATTACTCCGCATTTTCCTGGACACGGAGTTAGACATTATAATGTTTATTCTCACCACACCTAAAAGTATCTATGTATTATGCTTACTTTAGATGAGGAAAATAAGAAAGAAGGAGAAGAAGTGATTTACCCCAGTCAACAGAGTCCCATTGGGAACTTGGTTAGTTCTAAACAACAACCAAAAGAATGGAAAAAAGAGTGGAGAGTAGTGTATCCCTTGCCCTGAGTCTAAGAAAAATCTTCCTGGGGAGGTTGTCACTGGTGGCGAGATACTGCAAAGCCACTCACTGGGTTCATGGGCGCTCATTCAGCAAACAGGACCCTCTTGCGTCAGGTAAGCCATCACTGGGCATCACAAAACTGTTCACGGTAAGCACTACCATAGAATTCATACATCCACGTTGAAAGATACGGATCTTGTGTATAAATGTTTTTCCCTATTATTAGGACGCAAAATTTAGAAGCCAAGTAATTATAATTTAAGTAATTTGTTGAATACAGTACCTAAAAGTACTTACTGTTAGATAAACATTTCCTGAGAAGATCAAAATACGTGGTTATTTTACATTTTCCCATTTGGATCCCTCTCCATTTCTGCAGTTTATTAGCTTGCTTCGGTGTCTTTGAGCCTTAGTCAACATTTAAAATGTAGGTTTTTATGATTCTGGGGAAAGCAATTGCTTCCAAGGGAGAAAACATTCTGTAAATTACATGTAAATGTTTTTACTTGGATGAGTTCTTTTGCATCTGTGCAGAGGATCATTTTAATTTACACAAGAATGAAGGCTTCCCGTGATTGAATGCGGTATGCATGCTTGTGTATCTAATTTCCACTTCATTTCTACAGGAGTCTAGCAGACACAAGGGGCATTTTGTTATAATGTAAGTGCTACTTTAAAATAAAATAAAATTATAATAAAAAGCTAAGGATTAGTGTGCCATTTCTAATTTTATTTCCGAGCTGTCCCACGGAGTGGATTGGAGCAGTCTGAGTCATGTAATTTGGCATTAGGAGACTCTAAAGATGCAGGTGATAGACTCCGTCCCAGGAACAAAACAGACAAGGACTCCAAGATGGCATTGCCTAGAAACATCCAGCCGGCTCCCTTTTCCTCACAGCTCTACCTTTCCGACTACAGCCAATTCTTCTTACGTAGAAAGTGTTCTGTAAATCATTCCCCTTTCTTTTCCCTTAATCTCTGAGATTATATAGCCTTTTTCAAAACCGAGTGCTTGAAAATCCAAATGATTATGAAGGTATCAATTAATTCAGTGTCTTCTCTTTACAACATTAAAACCTTTCAGAGAAATCACCAGCTTCTAGTCTCTGTTTATTGACAGTGAAAAGGATGTGACATTTTGACATTAATCAGTTTCTGGGGTGAAGGCAAAGGTACAGGTTTTGATGTTCTAATTTTATTGCTCCATTACTGAAAATGTAATAATAAAGGCCACTGAAATGTGCACATGGTGTGAATATTTGCCTCTTCCCATTTTAAAGCCACAAGACTTCTTTCCTGCTTATCTTATTAAATCTGCATTATTAAATGCCCTAAATTAATTAAAGGTTACTACTTAAGAGTTCAAATGCATGCAAACTAGCCAGTTCCAAGTTTTTAGTCTCAGAAATGTTGCTTCTTCTTTACAGCTCCTTTGTTAGGTGCAATTAGATTTTTGGCATTTTATTTTTACAGTCACTTTTTTTGTTGTTGTTATTTCTTTTCTTTGGCTACCTTGGGAAATACAGTGGTGGAATTTCCCCTAACTTACAGCAGAGAGTATTGAGGTTCTGCAGGAGTATGGACATCTTGCCCAAGATTACTGTTTGCAAAGAGAACTGATAGCTTACCATTCTTAAATGTGCTGGAGGGCCAGGACATTTAAGCTGGTGTGGTCCCAGATGGGGTGGAATCCGGTGAACATGTGATATGCTTCCTTTGCATCCACCAACATGCCTCCTTCTAACTGGCTTCACGGTGGAACAGGTAGGAAGCAAAGGCCAGACTCAGGTGGATTTTCCAGCATACCTGCACTTGCATTGTATTTGGAAAGGGCTTCTGTGTTAAGGTTTGGAATCCAGGTGCCTCAGCCTCTGACATTCCAGTTACTTACTTGCCTGCAGAATCATAATACATCCCATAATTGATAACACCCATTTATCACAAATTGCTTCAAACAAGTTTCAAACTTCCTAAAGCTCGGGTAATTGTTGAATGTGCACATGGGAAGTCATTCACTTTGAAACAGAAGGAAAATGTATCAGATAAATAAAACAACTTTCAACCTCACGTGTATTTCTTTCATAATAGAGTTGGCTCTTGTTGACCCATCGTATCTCAATTCAATTGTTTTATATTTGAGGTATTAATTATACAAATACTAATGATCTGATTCCCTTTAATTCTGTAATATTTGGGGTTATCTGCCAAGTATTGAGTGACAATGAAACCAGTCACAAAATGGGTCCAAGGCCACCTGTCACTACTTGAGCCAAACTGAGCAGAGACAGGGTTAAATCATATATGAGCATTTATTCCAATAATGCCAGCAGTATGGAGAGAGCAGCAGGTCATCCTGGAAATTCTACTCTAACATCTCCCATTAACTGGCTGATTATATAGGATAAGTAAGAGGGGCTGCGTGCAAGGGGGAAGGGGGCAGGGTAAGGGCTACAGGATCCGTAGTCCGTGTGTCTCCTTCCAGAATCTTGAAGTCCGATAACAAGATAGTTAGTTTTCTATAACGTTAGAAACAGCTCTGCCCATTCCTGGGACCAGAGAATGATAGGTATTCCTGAGGCAAATTCCTGGAGGGGTCAGGGTCCAGGCACAGCAACCAAGTCAAAGTGTGTCCTGTCCTTTCTTTGTTCTCAAAAGATATTTTCTTTTCTGAGTAATGGACCCATCTGAGCTTTGAGGCATGTTTATCTTCTTGGAGCACATCCTTGTTTCCCAGGGTGTGTAAGAAACCTCTTATCTGTAGTTAGTAAGGTGAATAATCTTCAAACAACTGTGGTCCTATTCTTACTACGTGCCCTTCCCCCATCAACACCACCTAAATATGACTATGTGACTTAACTGTCACAAACTATTCAGAGTTGTCATCTTGGGGAGGAATAGAAACCTTAATTTATTTATTATAGCCATATTTAATAATAGGATAGGAGCAATATTTATCTTAGACAGCACTGCTACTGATCTTGGTTTTAAATCAGGGTCTAATCCTTAAGACTTAGAAAACTTTCAATAACATTTTTTAAAGCTTTAAAAATCAAACACTCTGCCAATTAATTCCATAACTCTAATCATCAGTATATTTCTTCCTAAAGATTCTCTGCACTGCCGATAGTACCTTTGTCTGTCTGCTGAACTGTAAGGCCTCCTGTACAGTGTTGTATAAACCTGGTAAATCTGAAGAAATTTCAGATACACATTCAGAGTTTTACAGACCTCACCTAATATCAAATTTCATCATCTAAGTTTGGCCCAACCGTTCTTTCTTTAAAAATAATATCAAATAAGGCTGGCTCAAGATGGCAGCTATAACTCCCTCTTTTACTTCTTTCACCTAAGTTCGCTGAAATAACAAAATAAAATCTGTAAGAATTAAACCTTCTGGTAAAAAAGAGAGTGTGTGGTGAGGGAACCAGAAATTCTGAGGAACTATAAAAAATTTAGAAAGCAAACAGGATCAGATCCATAGAGAAAGGAAACTGGAAAACAATGCAGAACAGAGCAGTACAGCTGGATTTAATCCGGAAGAGGGCTACCATGGGCATGGATTTTACAGGGACCCTCCAAGTTCAAGAACAATAAACACAAGTAGTTTGCAAGTGCCTTGGAGCAATGACTGTGGTGATTATGCAGCTACTGTACTGGGACCTGCTTGGCCAGTGAGCCCTTTTTCATCCTTGGTTTTTGTTACACTGTAGGCAACATAAAACCTAGATGGTTTCATGGGAAAATTCTACTGTATGTTTAGAGAACATATAATTCCTATATTACATCAATAATTCCAAAGAAGAGAAAATGTTAGAAAGCTTTCCAATTTATTCTTAAAGGCTAGCATAACAGAAAAAATGTACCAGAAAATGAAAATCAAGCTACAATTCCAGCTGATGAATTTAGATGCACAAATCCTAAATAAAGTACTTGCAAATTAAATCCAGCAATGGATTAGCAAGGGTAATTCCCAGGAATACAATGATGAATCTTCATTGATCCTTCACTGCATGATAATGTATTGGAAATAATATCACCACCTTTACAGATTTTTAAAATTAAATCCATATGCTCTTCTCTATAGATGCCAAAACTGCATTTGATGTAATTCAATACCAAATTTTGAACCAAGCAATGAAACGAAAAGAGTCATGCAAATCCAAAAGAAAACAAAAACACCCTCAAAGCACACTAAGAAAAGAAAAAGAAAAACTTAAGAAAGGGCATCTATCAAAAACAGAACCACATTTTGAAGACTAATCTAAGAGGAGAGAAATGTTTGTGTGACTCACAGCCTCCAAGGTGACCTTCCCCTCCAGGTGTCTATGTTTGTAGAACCTCCTCCTTTAGAGGGTAGGTGGGACTTGTGACTTGTGATCCACAGAATATGACAAATGTAATGGCAGGTTTCTCTCGTGATTATGTTACATGATACGGCAAAGGGATGGGATGTCATGCCTGGATCATGTTGTGTTATATAAGACTCCGTCTTGCTATCAGATTCATTCTCTTTCCCTCTTTTACTAGCCTTGGAGAAGCAAGGTGCCACTTTGTGAACAGCCTGTGGAAAGGGCCACATGACAAGGAACTGTGGGTGGCATCTAGGAGTTGAGGAAATCCTCTAGCTCACAGCGAGCAAAAAGGTCTAAAACACCCCAGCCAGGTGGCTCGGTGGGTTAGAGCCTCATTCTATACATCACAAAGGTTGTGGATTCAATTCCCATTAGGGCTCATACCTAGGTCACAGGTTTCATCTCCTGTTGGCCGTGGACAGGAGGCAACCCATCAATGCTTCTCTCACACGTTGATGTTTCTCTCTCTCTCTCTCCCTCCATTCCTCTCTCTCTCTCAAAATCAGTAAATATATCCTCAGGTAAGGATTTAAAAAATTCTGAAGCTCTCAGCCCTGTAGCTACAAGAAAATGAATTCTGTCAACAATTTGAGGAACTTGGAAGTGGACTCTTCTCCAGCTAAGGTGTGGCCCAGCTGACACCTTGATTGTAGCTTCTGAGACCTTGATGCAGAAAAACCAGCTAAGCTATGCTCAGACTCCTAACCCACATAAACTGTGAAAAAAGAAATATGTGCTGTTTTACAAGTGTTAAAGAAGTTGTGGAGAAAAAGGAACCCTCATTCACTGCTGGTGAGAATATAAACTGGTACAGCCACTATGGAAAACAGTATGGTGGCTTCTAAAAAAGTTAAGAATAGAGTTACCATATGACCCAACAACCCTGCTGCTGGGTATCTATCCAAAAAAACTGAAAACATTTATTTGCAAACATATATGCACTCCTATGTTCACTGCAGCATTTTTCCCAGTGGCCAAGACATGGAAACACCCAAACTGTCCTTTGATAGATGATTGAATAAAGATTTGGTACATATATACAATGGAATACTACTCAGCCATAAGAAAAGATGAACTATCGCCATTTGCAACAACATGGATGGGCCTTGAGAATATCATGCTAAGTAAAGTAAGTCAGACAGAAAAGCTTAAGAACCATATGATTTTACTCATATGTGGGATATAAACCCTAAAGCATCAAATGAACAAACAAGAAAAGCAAAGAAACAAAAACTCATAGACACAGACAACAGTATGGTGGCTACCAGAGGGAAGGGGAATGGAGGGTATATAAGGGTAAAGGGGGTCAAATATATGGTGATGGGAGGAGATTTGATTCCAGGTGATAAACACACGATGCAATATACAGATGATGTATCATAGAATTATACACTTGAAACTTATATAATTTTATTAACCAATGTTATCCCAATAAATTTAATTTTTAAAAAAGAATAAAGTGTTAATTAAAAAATTTTTTGCGCCCTGGCTGGTTTGGCTCAGCGGTTAGAGCGTCGGCCTGCGGTCCAGAGAGACCTGGGTTTGGTTCCCGCTAAGGGCATGTACCTTGGTTGCAGTTTGTCCCTGGCCCTGGTTGGGTCGTGTGGGAGGCAGCCACTCGATGTGTCCCTTTCATGTCGATGTTTCTCTCTCTCTCTCTTCCTCTCTCTCCCTCCCACTCTATCTGAACAAAAAATGAAAAAATGTCCTCGGGTGAGGATAAAAAAATAAAATAAAATAAAAAATTTTTTGCAGCAATAAGTAACTAATATACTCTATTACCATCATTACTTTTTTAATGTTTAAGGATTTTTTTAGATGTGATTTAGAACACATTTATTGGTATACGGTAAACTGCATATTTAAAGTGTACAATTTGAGCCTGGCTGGTGTGGCTCAGTGGTTGAGCATCGACCTATGCACCAAGAGGTCGCCGGTTCGATTCCCAGTCAGGGCATATGCCCAGGTTGTGGGCCAAAACCCCAGTGGGGGGCGTGCAGGAGGCGGCCAATCGATGTTCTCTCTCATCGATGTTTCTCTCTCTCCTGTTGCCTTCCTCTTTCTCTAAAAATCAATAAAGAAAAAAAAATTTTTAAAGAAGAAAAAAATATTAAAAAAAAATAAAGTGTACAATTTGATAAATTCTGACATGTAGATATAAATATAGCTACAAGTATATATGTAGATACATAGATATATACCTGTGAAGTCACCACACTAATCAAGATAAAAACATAACCATTACCCCCCAAAGTTTCCCTGCACCCCTTGGCAATCCCTCTCTTCTGCCTGCCCATTCATCCCCTCACTACCAGACGAGCACTGCTCTGCTTTCCGTCACTACAGATGAGTTTGCATCTTTAAGAATTCTAGAATGTACTCTTTCAGTCTGGCTTCTTTCACTTGGTATAATTATTTGGAGATTCATTCATGTGAGATATTATATTAATGATGTATTCTTTTATTGTTGAAGAGTGTTTCATTATATAGATATACAGTAATTTGTTTATCTTTCACCTGTTGATGGGCATTTGGGTTGTTTCCAGTTTGGGGCTATAACAAATAGCCCTGTGGACATTCATAGACAGGTCGTTGTTTAAACATATGCTTTCGTTTGTCTTGGGTAAATACCTAGGAGCAAAGTAAGTGAATCATCTGGGATGCGTACGTTTACATTTTAAGAAAATGCCAAACTGTTCTCCAAAATGGTTGTACCGTTTTACATTCCTGCAAGCAGTGTGTGAGTTTCAGGTCCTCCACGTCCTCGCCAGCACTTGGTACAGTCAGTCATTTCAATTGTAGCCTTTCTAGAATTCAAGTAGTAGCATCTCACTGTGATTTTAATTTGCATACACCTGATGCCTATGATGTTGGACATCTTTTTACGTACTTATTTTCCATCCATGTACCTTCTTTGGTAAAGTGTCTGTTCAAATTCTTTTGCCCTTTTTTTATTGAATTGCATGTTTTCTTACTACCAAGTTTTGAGAGCTTTAATATATTTTGGATATATAAAAGTCTTTTATCTGTGATTTGCAAATGTTGTCTCCTATCTGTGGGTTGTCTTTTCATTCTCTTGCTAGGGTCTTTCAAAGAGCGGAGTTCTTAATTTTGTAAAGTTTAATTTATCATTTCTTTTCTTTTATGGATAAGTTTTTGGTGTTGTATTTGGAAAATCTTTGCCTAGCTCAAAGTCACAATTTTTTTCAGTAGGCCAAGTTTTCGTTCTGTTATTATTTTCATTCTGCTTGCAAGACTTGTTAAACAAATTATGTAATGCAGACCTGTTGGTGATGAGTTATTTTACCTTTTGTATATCTAAAAACATTTTCACTGAGCCTTAATTTTAAAAGGTATTTTCACAGGATAAAGAATTCTAGGTTGACAATATTATTCTTTAAGTACTTTTTAAGTTGTTGATGCACTGTCTTTTAGCTTGAATTATTTCCAGTGAGAAGTCTGCTGCTATTCTTATCTTTGTTCTTTGGACGTAACGTCTATTTTCTCTGGCTGTGTTTAAGATTTTCTTCTTATCACTACTTTTAAGCAATTTGATTATGATGTTCCTTAATATAGTTTCCTTTGTATTTCTTGTGCTCATAGTTTGTTGACATTATTGGATATGGGGTCTTTCACACTATAAATGTTTTCATAAATTAAGAAATATTTTAGCCAATTTTTCTTTAGATATTTTGTTGATTCCTTCTCACTCTCCTTACTTTTGTGTACTCCAGTGATGTGTATCTGATCACTTGAAGTTGTCCTCAGTTCACTGATGCTGTATATATTTTTCTAGTCAATTTTACAATTTGTTTGATTTTGAACAGTTTCTATTGCTGTGCTTTCATGTTCACTTTTTTTTTTTTTGTGATGTTTAATCTGAGGTTAATCCCATTCACTGTCTTTTTATCTCACCCATTTTTCATCCTTAGAAGTTTTATTTGGGTCTTTTAAATATCCTTCATACCTCTACTTAACATGTTCAGCCTTTCCTCTAGCGTCCCAAACATGTGCAACACAGTTGTAATAACTGTTTCCGTGCCCTTGTTACTAATTCTAAAACCCGTGTTGTTTCTGGATCAGTTGTGGCTGGTTAATTTTGCCCTCATTAAGGGTTGTACTTTCCTGCTTCTTTGCACGCTGTATAACTTATTATCAGATGCCAGACCTGATATAACTCCTATATTGCTTGAATTCTTACTGTGAACCGACTATGTATTTTACTACTGCTGTAATTATAAAGTTAAAACATGGACAAAACTGAATGCCAAAATAAAGGGGAGAAAAAAGAATGAAAACCAGAAAAAGTGCAGTTTTGATATTTATAACTGACTGATAGAGGTCGTGTGGACCTCCTAAAATCAGTTTACACACTGTGCTCAGTTTGGGACACCGTAGGGCATGGAGGAATGTCATGGAATTTTAAGGGCTGTGTGAGTAGTCATTCATTTGTGGAAGGTAGACTTGGGACTGGACGATGAGACTGAATGTGTAAGAGAAGCAGTTCCTTCCCAGGGTCGGGGAGGCAGAGACTTTCAGATCTCCAGCTGATAGTGAAGGACAGGTGATACTACACAATCTAGGTAAGAAAATTTAATTTAAAAAAATGAGAAATCCATTTCTGAATCCATTTAAGCTTTCCCCCAGATCTAAGACAAAAGCTGATCAGTTGTACATACTTGGTGCTTTTCACAGTGATGGAGTTTGAATGGAAAAACCGGCCACACAATCTGGAGATCAGTAGGAAAGCAGGAGTGCGTTGTGTGAGCCTGTGGCCGCGCAGGCCTGGGGGGACGGGCAGGGCTAGGCTTCTGTGACGTCTGTGTCTCCTGGCTCCAGTGTCTTTCATGTTCTGGGTGTCTATGGAATGTTCAAGTATTTGTCACTGGGGTAACAGTCCTATGCAGTGATCAGGATGCTCAGAGCACTTGGCAGCAAGTCTGATCATGTTGTACGGCTAGCCTTGGGGTGACAGTGCCAGGGGCCCAGGCTTTCCACTGTCGGTGACACTGGCCCCTGAAACCATCCTTCCTCCCTCCCACCCCCCTTTCTCCTTCTTGCTCCCATGCCCCTCTCCCTCCTCCCTCCTTTCCTCATTCCTTCCTTCCTTTGTTCTTTCATTTTTTTTTATTCAACTCAATGACAATTTTATTGAGCAGTTACTGTGTCAGGTGCTGTTCTTGGGGAGATGCTGGAAAAACAGCATCAAGCGCAGCAGAGGAAAAGCCTTCCTGGCCACGAATCCTTCATTCTTGGTCTATTTTCAGAAATCAAACCTCTGACTCTAAAAATTGGCTTGTCAGGGACAGTCTATTCTGACCAAATGTGAATTTCTACCTATATTTTCTACAGGTACTTGCATTATGTATGGCAAGTGAGTCAACATTTTGGTTTATAAACCAAACCCTCATTGGTTTAACTTAGTATGAATTAAACTCTTGAGATAGAATTCTGTTTGCATTGACAACATTCAGATTGGGAACCTACAGACTGAAGTTTTACATCCCAAGTTCCACTGCCCTAAAGATTTGGTTCTCTCCCTGAATGACGTCTTTCCCCATCTCTGGAATGCCACAGCAATACCGCATCCTTAGTGAATGGCTCCCGTCATTAATCAATTAACAAGGAAAAGATCAGAGAATTTGGCAGAAGAGACAGGATGGGAGAGATGGCACCCTAACACACAGACACAGACCCAGGGTGGCCGCCGCTACGGGCAGACACATCTGCTCACACATTTTAACTCCTCCAGACTGATTCAGGTCCTTCCCAGAGCTCACGTCAGTCTTTTGCTGCAACTATAATACTCCTTTCTGAACTTCCAAAAATAGATGCTAGGCCACTCCAATGACTGGGACTTTTTTATAAAAATAACTATCATTTAAAAAGTGTGTGTGTGTTAAACCCTCAGCGTGTGCTAGGAACTAGAATTTGTATTTCATATCCTCACCCCCACGCTCTGAGGTAGGTGGTGTTATTATCTCATTCTACGTAGGAGGAAACTGAGAGAGAAGTTAAATCACTTATCCAAAGTCATGTATTTTATTCTATTTATTTATTGTTGTATGTAAGCAAAAGTATTATTTATTTTAGCCTTTTAGAGTTTGCCAGTATGTTCTTTTATATTCAAATGGATATAGACATTTTAAAATTTTACTCTGTGGAAAGCATGCTAAAATTTAATAGCCTGCTCAGAGCCTATATACTCTTTACTGTGCTAAAAATAGCTTTTCACGAACCTTTGAGAAGTTAAGACCTAGTCCTAGGTGCCCCTGTCCTCAGCCACATCTTCAATATTGATTAATTGCTATTTTAGGGTTTTTTTAATTAATTAATTAATTTTTGTTACAGTTGTTTCTCCTTTTTCCCCGCAGACACCCTCCTCCCAACACCCCCCCCACCCTGTCCCCAACATTGTTGTCTATGTCCATTGGTTACGCATATATGCATATAAGTTCTTTGGTTTATCTCATCCCTCTCCCCACCCCCCTCCTCTGAGGTCTGTCAGTCTGAACCGTACTCCTTTCTATGTCTCTGGGTCTATTTTGTTCATCAGCTTTTTTTGTTCATTATATTCCACAAATAAGTGAGATCATGTGGTATTTGTCTTTTTCTGATGGGCTTATTTCGCTTAGAGTAATACTCTCCAGGTCCCTCCATGTCGTCTCAAAGGATAAGAGATCTTTCTCACATATCCAAAGTCATTTAGTTAGCAAATTACGAATCCAGAATTTGAAGCCAGAATCTGACTCTAGAACTCATGCCCTTAACCACTGCACTGAGCTGCTTCTCAGTTATTATTGCTTAAACTAATACAAAAATCAACGTGAAACACAGGATGGAGCCCACAAGACTGTCATAAGGATGAATGACACGCTAGGTATGATGCACTTAGTAGGACTTTGGCTGTTGATCTATGATTTCCAAATAAGCTCTATTTTTATAATCTGCCTCTTAAATGTGATAGCTTCTACAGGCTAAGTGCCAAGCAGCCCAGAATATATTGATACTATTGCTTGATCTGTTCTGTACTTATATTTCTGTTCAGCAAATTATGAGTGTACTAATTTTTTTTACATTCATGTTAAACTGCTGTTCATATTAAATTTACAGTCATGTAAAATTGATTTTTAGAAGATAAACTATTCTTAAGCAGGTCATTCCCATTTTTGATCTTGTAGAGAGGTAATTTTAGTGTATTTCTGTCCTGGTCCATTGGGGCTGCTGTAAGAAAGTACCATAGACTGGGTGGCTCATAGACAACAGAAGTTTATTGCTCACAGTTCGGGAGGATGGGACTTTAAGATCAGGGTGTCAGGATGGTAGGATTCTGGTGACTTCTGGATTGCAGACTGTCGACTTCTCTTTGCATCCTTACATGGCAGAGGGCAGAGAGAGGAAGCAAGCTCTCTTGTGACTTTTATAAGGCACTGATCCCATTCATGAGGGCTCTACCCTCATGACCTCATCTCGTCCTAATTACCTCCCAAAGGCCCCACCTGCTAATACCATCATATCGGGGGAGGCATAGGGTCTTGACATACGAATTTTGGTTGGGACACAAGCATTCAGTCCATAACAACTGCTTTCTAGTCTTTTCTCTAGACATAAATTTACATATACACATTTATATAGAAAGGCATGTATACATTTTTTATTAATAACTTCATTTTTCTTAGTGCATATATCATGAATATTTCTCCACGTCAAGAAAGGTACTTTTAAAACATCATTTTCAATAGCTGCATAGTATTCTATTACACAACTGTATTTTATTTAATCTGTCATCAACTGATGGACTTTTACCTTTTCTCAAGCTTCTAAAACCCTGTTTTAAATACTGACTCCTTCTGTCCCCTAGATAAATAACTTCAATATTTGCCCAATTCCTAATGATACAATCTTGTCCTCAGACTGTTGTTCAAAGATGCCAGCAGTACGTCTGCAAGATCTATTGAGGGGAGATGTTTTGCTAAGCAATCTTTTCGCTTCCTCTAATGCAGTTCTTTGGGAAGTACCATATTAAACACTGCAGAAACAGATCCCATTTATCTCTGAGAACATTAATATGCACATGAGTTTTTGCACACAGTTTTAGATTTACATATAATTAATATCTGTAGTGTGTTTTACCATATTCAACCTGTATGTATGAGCTCATATAATCCTCATGAGAAGCCCATTTTAAAATGAAGTAACTGAGACACATTTCCAAACCACCTGGCCTATAAGTAGCAGAGAAGGGACTCACAGCCGAGTATTATGATTTCAAACTCTATGCTCCCTTCTGTCTAGTTGAGGATTACCATTTGATTCATTAGCATTTCAGTAATAGGAGGTATTAGCATATCAGCAAGCTGCCCAAGGCAAAGTGGAGTTTTCTCATCTCACCACTCATTAATAAACATTGTTTTGTAGTAAGGAATTGCTGCAGAATTTGATTAGTTAAAAACCAATAGCCTAGGCTATCCCAGATGGTGGCCAGAATAGATGGATGTTATACTCGCCTCCTCCCTGGACCAAACTAGAATTACAACTGAAATATAGAGCAATCAACCTGATAACCAACTAAAGACTAGCTGAAGTTAAGTCTTATAAGCAAGGATTTACAGCAGAAGACACAGTGAGATTGGTAGGAAGGGCGGCGATGCGAAAAGGACTACCCCTGCTTCCAGGAGTGGCAGCTGAAATTTTGGACAGATATCTCAGCTGCAAAGGAGCATGGGGTTTCAACCCCACACCAGGCTCCTTAGACCAGAGCACCAGAGCCGGGAAGAGGCATCCACATAACATATGGCTGTGAAAATCAGTGGGGATCCTCTCCACCAGGGAGAGACGGGAGTCTGCTAGAGACACAGGTACCCTCTTAAAAGACCAACACACAAAATTTCATTTGCAGCCCCTCACCTTGGGCTCTGGCGGAGGGAGGACAGAGCAGACTAGAGTACTGTGAGGAGAAATGGGTTTGTGGCTCTGGGGGAAAAAGCTGAGGGGACAGATGTTGGGACATGTGTGCTGAGTCACTCTCCCACCCCACAGATGCCATCTTTCCTGGGTGAAGCATGCTGTTTCATAGGGCATCAGCCTGGGTAATGCAATAGCCTCACCCTCTGCACTCCCTGTCACTCCACCGTGCAGAGCTGCACCCTGGTGAGGAATCAACTGCCTGAACTGGGGTATAGAGGTCTGAGCAGACTCAGGGGCTGTCAGTTACTGAGTTGTGTGGCTTTGTGGTGGAGGCCATTGCCCCAACTTTCCTGTGAACCTGACTGGTGCCTCCCCATCACAGGAGATCCACTAACTCCACTCTCCAGGCTCCCAGCAACCCCACCCTCCCAATTCCTTGTGACTCTGCCCTGCAGAGGTCTGGGGAGAATCTGGGACAGACTGAGTTGTGTTGCTCTGGGGCAGGGGCCACTCCCCCTACCTTCCCACAAACCTGATTTGCACACCCCCCTCTCCAGACTCCCTGTGGCTCTGCCATGCTGTGGTGGGACACACCTGGCAAAATCTGAGACACACTAATTTGTGTGGTTCTAGGGAAGGAGAAATTTTTTCTTCGCATTCCCAACCAGTGCAGAGCCCTCCTTTCAAAAGGCCAAATCTTGGTCTGTTTGGGCCTAATAAACATGGCTGGCTTCACCTGATGACTCCCTGGGACCCCATCCCACCACAAAGGTATGCAAACACCCAGCAGGTGGCAGCTAGATGTGGTATACCCTGGGATATTTGCTAAGTGGCCTCAGACCAAGCTCTGGCAGCTAATTTGAACCTGTATAGATCTGGTGAACACCACTCGCCCTTACTTGCTGACTCACTGAGAACATACCTCATGCAATTTAAGTACAGCCAGAGGCTTTTTCAGTAACTGAGCCTAACAGATAGCTGGCAGGTAGAGGCAGGGGGAGGTGGATCTCAAGGTTCCTTGGGACTTTTTCTGACTTGCCCCTAGGCCCAGCGTTGGTAAAAGCCAACTTCTGCGCACACTTTGATCCTTCCCATGTATACCCAGGCCCAGCAGAGGCAGCCACTAACTGTGGATCACTTTGTAGGTCCAAACAAGTTGCCCAGGGCCAGTCACAGGCAGCACTGCATCTGACATTGGCCTGTACCAGAGTCCCTCCCAAGAGGCCCCAGAACAAACACATCTAGTGGCCAGCTTAAGAAAACATCAGAGCAAGATCCAATTATCGTCACAAGCAGCATATCCAATGGGAGATCTCAGCAGGTGCCAGACCCTGCTGAGGGGAATTCTGCTTCGTGTATTCAGCACCTTCACAGCGACTCATACACTCTGGTTGGGGTTGACCCTCACAGTCAGCCAGCCTGAGGGTTGACTCCAGGCACAAATGGGTCAGTAGTAATTAAGACTCAGTTACAACAAGAGGACCCACATAACCCACACAAGGGACATTTCCTGGAACAACCAGCACAGGTGATCAAGGAGACTGAGCCACTGGATCTCACAGGACACCTACTACATAAGGCCATCCTACCAAGACTGGGAGTCATAGCAGATCTAACCTAATACATAGAAACAAACACAAAGAGGCAGCCTAAATGGTGAGACAAAGAAACATGCCCCCAGTGAAAGAACAGGAAACATCTCCAGAAAAAGAGCTAAATGGTTATAAGGATGTTCAAGGAACTTAGCGAGAACTACAGTAGCATGAATACAGACATAGACACTATAAAAAAGAACCAGTCAGAAATGAAGAGTATAATACCTGAAATGAAGAATACACTAGAAGGAATAAACAGTAGATTAGATCAAAAGGAGGATCACATCAACAATTTGGAAGATGAAATAGCAAAACACACCCAATCAGATGAGCAAAAAGAAATAAAATTTTAAAATGAAGATAGTTTAAGGGACCTTTGGGAAAATATGAAGCGTACCAACATCTGAATCATAGGGGTACTACAATAAGAAGAGAGCAAGCAAGGGCTTGAGAAACTATTTGAAGAAATAAAGACTGAAAACTTTCCTAACTGGGTGAAGGAAAATGACACACAAGCCCAGGAAGCATAGAGAGTTCCAAAAAAGATGTACCCAAAGAGGCCCTCACCAGGACTCATCATGATTAAAATGGCAAACGTTAAAGACAAAGAGAGAATCCTAAAAGCTGCAAGAGAAAGACAGTTAGTTACCTACAAGGGAGCTTCCATAAGATCCTCAGCTGATTTCTCACCAGAAACATTTCAGACAAGAAGGGATTGGCATGAAATATTCAAAGTGATGAAAAGCAAGGGCCTACAACCAAGATACTTAATCCAGCAAGGCTATCATTTGAAATTGAAGGAGAAATACAGAGCTTCCCAGACAAGAAAAAGCTAAAGGAGTTTATTACCACCAAACCAGTATTACAAGAAATGTTAATGGGTCTTCTTTAAGAAAAAGAAAAAGAAAAAGAAAAGAAAAAACAGAGGAACATAGTTAAGAGAATAAAATGGCAATAAATATGTACCTATGAATAATCACTTTAAATGTAAATTGCTTAAATGCTCCAATCAAAAGACAGGATAGCTGAATGGATAAGAAAACAAGACCCATATATATGCTATCTACAAGAGGCCCACCTCAGAATGAAAAATACACACAAACTAACAGTAGGGATGGAAAAAGATATTTCATGCAAACAGAAATGAAAAAAAAAAAAAAAGGTGGGGTAGCAGTACTTATATCTAAAAAAAATAAACTTTAAAATGAAGGCGGTAGAAAGAGACAAAGAAGGACACTACATAATGATAAAAGGAGCAATTCAACAAGAGGATACAATCCTTGTGAACATTTATGCACCAACATAGGAGCACCTAAATATATAAAGCAAATCTTGATAGATATAAAGAGAAAGATCAACAGTAATATGCTCATAGTAAGGGATTGTAACTCCCCATTGACATTGATGGATAGATCTCCCAGACAGAAAATCAACAAGTAAACAGCAGCCTTAATTGACACACTAGATCAGATGGATTTAATTGACATCTTCAGAACATTTCACACCAAAGCAGCAAAATATAGATTCTTTTCAAATATATATGGAACATTTCCTAGGATAGACCACATACATGTTAGGACACAAAACAAATCTCAATAATTTTAAGAAATGAAATCATATCAAGCATCTTCTCTGACCATAATGGTATGAAACTAGATATCAATCACACACACACAAGTAAAACACACAAAGAAGTGAAGGCTAAATGATATGTTACTAAACAATGAATGGGTTAACAAGATAAAGGAACAAGTCAAAAGGTACCTTGAAACAAATGAAAATGAGAACACAACAACCCAAAATCTATGGGACACAGCAAAAGCAGTCCTAAGAGATATTCATAGCACTGCAGGCCTACCTCAAGAAACAAGAAAAATCTCAAATAAGCAATCTAACTTTGCACTTAAAGGAACTAGAAAAAGACAACAAACAAAGCTCAAAGTTAGTAGAAGAAAGTAAATAATAAAGACCAGAGCAGAAATACACAAAATAGTGATGAAACCAATAATACAAAATATCAATGAAACCAAGAGCTGGTTCTTTGAAAAGATAAAAAAGATTGACAAACCTTTAATTGGACATATCAAGAAATGAAGACAGGTACTAAATAAATAAAATCAGAAACCAACGAGGAGAATTAACAATTGACTTCACAGAAATACAAAGGATTGTAATAAAATACTATGAACAGCCACATGTCAACAAATTGGACAATCTGTATGAAATGGATAAATTCCTAGAAACATACAATCTTCCAAACTGAATCAAGAAGAATCATAAAATCTGAATAGACCAATTGCAACTAATAAAATTGAAGCAGTAATAAGAAATTCCCAACAAACAAAATTCCTGGACTAGATGGCTTCACGGGTGAATTTTACCGAACATTCAAAGAAAAACTAACACTTATCCTTCTCAAACTATTCCAAAAAAAAAAAAAAAAAAAAAATTCAAGAGTAGGGAAAACTCCTAAGCTCATTTTATGAGTCCAGCATGAGCCTAATTTCAAAACCAGATAAAGACACTACAAAGAAAGAAAATTATAGGTCAGTATCCCTGATGAACATTGATGCTAAAATCCTCAATGAAATATTAGCAAAGAAGATCCAGCAATACATTACAAAGATCATATACCATGATCAAGTGGGATTTATTCCAGAGTTGCAAGATTGATACAATATCTGCAAATCAATAAACGTGATACACCACATAAACAAAGTGAAGGATACAAACCATAATAGCCTGACTCCAGTGTCAAAATGCATAGTACTTGATTTGTCTGGTGAACAGCGCAGCTGCCAGGAGGAGCAGGGGCCAGCCCTCAGCACTGGCCCCACCTTCCCTGACAGATGCTGAAATGTTCTTGGTAATGTATTGTCGTTATAGGTGGCAAAGTCCTTAACGACTGAATATTGCACATGTAACAATAAAACATGATTTTTCTCCCCTGGAAAATGCCCTTGTTACAGTGCTCAAAAATGAGTTAAAGATGATTTCTTCGTTGCCCCAATGGACCTTTAACTGGAATACACTCAGGGCTCTCTGTAGCTTGCATCCTTATAAATTTATTCTTGTCAGGTCTAGCCATGGATCAGGCTCCCAGAGTGAAATATGAAAACGAAAATGGAAGCAGAATCTCATGCTGCCACATTTGCCGGAGGAATTCAGAGTGAGGGAGACACTGCGAGTCGATGGCTGCTCCTTTCCCTGTCTCACCGTTTTTCAGATTCTGTAAAGCCGAGCAAATGACAGTAATGAAAGGTTTGATCCCGATACCCTGCCTTGGCTTTGCTGCCAATCACACACCCCAAAATCATAACAGAAGCACATGGCACCGCAAGGTAGGAGATGGGAGACTGACGAACAGATGCTGACTGCTTTGACCTTGGTCACCTTAGAAAATCAGAGTGCCTGTAAGGACCCCACAGTGATGGGATCTGAGTGTGGAATAAAGCCATACTCCAGTCCCAGGAATCCTGAACTGGAAATATTGACTTCAGAGGGCATTTTGGGAAACAGGACTCCAGAGTCAGGGCAATTTAAAGAGACAGATAGCATTGTACACTAATGTTTGCTCAGTGAAGGCAAGAGGGAGTGTGTTTGTGTGCATGCAGTAGAGCTTTAACAAATCTATTTCATCTCAAAATGTTTTATTCAAGTTTTATGTAACCTCTCTTCGAGTAAAGTATTCCCCAGAGAGACTGTGCACCTGAGGCCTTTGGAGAACACTGTTATTTTCCTGTTACTGTATGAAGTCCCCAAATAGGTCACATTAGTGTCTCTGTACTTGGATTCAATTCTATTTACAACACTTCCATTGAGTGCGATGTGTGGCCCCTGAGGATGGCTGGGGGATGAGATGACTAAGGTTTGGTCCCTATCCTTAGAGTAATAACTGGAACACACTGAGATTTGGGCTGGAGAGAGCTCAGGGACAGGACAACTCATCTGCGGACTCGGAGGAAAAGGATGAAAACGGGGGCTGATCTCAGCCCTGGAAGCAGAGGAGGCCCAAGCCCAGGAAGGAATAAGCTTGTGCAGGATGGAGAATGGCCTGTTTTGACTGGGAGGGGAGGAAGGGTGGATGTAGAGAAAGAACATGAAAGAGTGAACCCCAAAACAGAAAGAGAGACAGATTGCCTTTTTTAAAAGTAATAGTATTATTGACATTATAACGAGAGTAGTAAAGATTCTCTCTTGGCTACAATATTACATTGGGGTCACTGGAATAACAGAAAAGGATGTTGACAACAAAAAACACATCACGAGCAGTTTGTAGTGTTGGGTTTTGGCCACAAAGGCTATTCTCCAAGGCTTCGTTGCGCCGTCACGAAGTATTGATACGCGGTGCAGCACAGACGGACCACAAAGCCATGGTGCTCGGTGGCAGAGGTCCGTCACGAAGGACCTCATACTGTGTGATTCACTTCTCTGAGTCATCCAGAATATGCGACGAAAAATACAAACCTGTAAAGTAGGCTAGCGGATGCCTACACCTGGGTTGGGGCGAGGAATGACTGCTAATAGGCATGAGCTTTCTTTTGAGGTGAAAAAAATTCTAAAATGAGATTATATTGATTGGATTAGATTATGCTCTAAATGTTCTAAAATGAACTGTACATTTAAAATGGGTAAATTTTATGATATATGAATGATATCTCAATAAAGCTATTTTTTAAATTTTATTTTTCAGTTGCAGTTGACATTTAATATTATTTTATAGTAGTTTCAGGTGTACTGCATAGTGGTTAGACAATTATATAAGTGACAAAGTGATCTCCTCAATAATTCAAGTACCCACCTGGCACCCTACAGAGTTATTACAATATTTCAATAAAACTATTTAAAAGTATCTCCACATCCCTGGGTTCACATGTTTAAGCACAAGTTTCACAATCCGGGGAAGGAGAAAGAGAACCTTGTTGAGTTGTGCTTGACTTGGGTTCAAATGTGTCTCAGGGACAGAAGGCAACCCTTCTTGAATGCATCACTGGCCTTAGGTGGCTGAGTAGTTTCTGGGCCACCCTGAACTGCCCACAGCTGCTGCAGAAAAGAGAACTGGCTTGAGGAGAGTGTGGCTCAGGGAAAATATGCCAATCCCCTGGGCCCTAGAGATTCCAGCAAATGGGAATTTGGATTACAAAGAAGTGGCAAGGTGAGGAATGTGCAGGATGCTCGTTGGCTAGCTGTCAGGAACCTTCAGAAGGTGATGTCGACTTTGAAGTGTGCATTACAGCTGAGGGTCTGGTCGTTGGGTTATCGGGCTCTGAACCTTGATCTTGGCCGGCACTCTAGGAGCTGACCCCCCGCTCCCCTGTCAGAGTTCTACTCTAAGCATGCTGTCAGGACTTTGATTTATAGGCCTGGTTGCCAATTTTTAAATTTATAGCAAGAATTGTGAGTGCCAAGGGGATTAGATACCTATTTCTTTCAGCCAATACATCCACTCTCTTTAAAAGCATCTAAATAAATGTCAAATTATGATCAGGAGGTTACTTGCTGAGTGCTGAGTCCTAATAAGAGGAGGTTCTGGGCTCTGGTAAAGCAGTGGGTTAGTTTCTGATTATAGTTTATTTACATGCCTCCAGCACAGGACAAACCAGTTTGTGTGTTTGAAACGGAATGTCCTCTCCCCCAGAGGATGGACACTTCCTCTCTGAGATAACAAAATGTATGCCAGTTCACCAAGGACGCCACTACCAAATGACTAGAATCTTAGTGTGTTATGTTCTTCATCCTATTCAATTAGTATCAACTTTTTGCTCTTTTTAATTCTGACCCAGGAAATATTTTATCTTCAAGGTCCCTTTCTGTATAATCTGGTTTTATTCATTGTATGTAAATTGTGTAGTTTTCCTTTAAGAATATGGAGAGAGCTTTGCTGACACCATATCACCTTATAGCAGATAATCATATGGTATCATATAGGCACATATATACACACATCTATTTAACTATATTCAAGCAGATAATGTATTAGTATATAGTCGATGACAGCATATGCTGATTGATGATTGTGCAAATCAAATAAGATCATGTGTGTAACAGTGCATTGGAAACCAGAAAGTATTCTCTTCATAAAAGATATTAATGACCAGCTCTAGGAATAGATCTGATTTGAGGCTGTGTCCTGCACATACAACCTAAATATGCAGGAGTTTCAGGACTTGGACTAAGGACCAGATGGAGAGGAGATGCTTACCCAAGGTAGACGGTTCCACTGCATGCCCTCGGGCTAGCTCAGACCCACAGTGTGGTTTTGTAAGGCCTAAACAGAATTTTTAGATTTTCAATTGATTGCCAACATTTAAAATGAGAAGAAATTACATAAAAGGATATATTTCCACTTCTATTGAGAAAAATAGAATGTCTGGCAAGGTTACGATTATATTCTTGCATAGCAACAATGGCAACGTGTTTAGAGAAAGTATGAGCTCTTTGGAGTGCCCCAGGCCTGTCCATTCCCTCTTGTGTTACTCCAGCCTGCTCTGCTCATTTATACTACTGGACTGGCATTTGAAAGCATTTGAGTTACCCCTTTGTAGAATGACTTCAGAGGTTCTGGGAATATTGTATCTTTCAAAATCCTTTTCTATTTATTCCCAGATAGTCAAAATTAACTTATTAAGAGCAAAGGCTTGTATTCCACAATTAGGTAGAGAAGCTCATACTCCATGTCGAAGTAAATTGTTCACATTAAGTTATAAAATTGTGGATTTGGGTCCCTTGCTGGGTAGGAGCTTTTGGTGCACTGAGAGAGACTAGTATGCTGAGCTCCTGGGAGACAAGCAATAAAGGGATCCCAGAGAGAGAAGGAACAAGGGAAGCAAGATGGTAAACAAGTGATGTCAAAGGCAAACCTTCATCTATTTGATAATATTGTTAAGCTCCATATCTTTTGGGGGGTTAATCCTCACCTGAGGATATTTTTCCATTGATTTTTTTAGATACAGTGGAAGGGAGGGAGGGAGAGAAAGAGAAACACCGATGTGAGAGAGACACATTGATTGGTTGTCTCCTGAATGATCCTGACCAGGGCTGAGGATTGAATCTGCAACCCATGTATGTGCCCTTGACCAGCACGAATCCATGAGCCTTTGGTCCGTGGGCAGATACTATAACCGCTGAGCCAAACTGGCCAGGGCGAGCTTCATATCTTTTAGGACAGACCCAGTCCCCATGAAGTCTTGAGTCCTATTCCATGGTCTTCAGGAGTTCCACCAACAAGAATAGTTTTGAGCCAGCACAGTTATATACTAGGGAATGATGATGACACCCATAGAGCAAGTCCAGAGTGAAGGTGACCCCACCCACTTGTCAAGCCCCATAGAGGGGGGATCAAAGGAGAAGGAAGGCTTGGAACACATTGCTTATGTACTACAAAATGGCTCGTATGAAACCATGATTATGTTTATTTCCTTAATGTTAAGTTGATAAAGGTTTATCCGCCATGATGCATTCTCTGAAACATGCAAAGAATTTGCAAGAGCTCACTGGGAAATGAGCCAGCACTTCTATTTTGTCTTCTGTCATTTTGCTGGAGATGCAAAAGTGTACACACAGGTCATTCATAATGAGCAGTGCTGTGGTAGTAAAACCAGCCATCGTAATAAATAGCATTGCCTCGGACCGTGATGTTGAAACAGGTGAGACATGAGAAAGGAGGCTAATGGGTGTTTGGCTGGCAGGTCATCTGACAAAAGGAAATGAAGAATTATAGTAATTACTGCAATAACTCTGGAAAAATGGAAACCCTCTCAATTTTCTCACTAATTGTACCAGTTATCTATGTCATTTTGAATGTAGGCAACTCACCTATTCAAACACTGCAAGCTACCTATTGCTGGAAGGTCTAAGGAAGGAGGGAAGACAGGGGACTCCCCAGATGAGATATAAATGCCACTTGTCATGCTTTTATTATTATTTTCTTTTTTTTTTTTAATCCTCACCCGAGGACATTTTTCCATTTTTTGTTCAGATAGAGTGGGAGGAGAGAGAGAGAGAAATATTGACGTGAAAGGGACACATCGAGTGGCTGCCTCCCACACGACCCAACCAGGGCTGGGGACAAACTGCAACCGAGGTACATGCCCTTAGCGGGAACCGAACCCAGGTCTCTCTGGACCACAGGCTGACACTCTAACCGCTGAGCCAAACTGGCCAGGGCTATTATTATTTTCAAAAGGAAAAAATTATTAGCCTGGGAAGTTATTATGAATGTTTTGCCTAATCTAGTTTTCTCTATTATAAAAAAGAAAAAGAAGGATATTTTCATTAACTTAACTAAATTTACTAGATATGTGGATAGGGTCTAAGTGCTCATATACACATGGAAGAAATAGCATTAATAGCTATGGGTTCTGGAGGCAGACTGTTAAGGTTCGGATTATAGCTTCACCAACTACTAGTCACATCACTCTGAGCAATTCATTTAACATCTCTGTGCCTCAGTTTCTTCATCTATAAAATGGACAATGACAGTACCAACATATAGGGCTGTTATGAAGATTAAATAGATTTATATACATAAAGACTTAGTACAGCCACAAAAAAAAACCCCAAAAAACCAAAAGTATGAAATCTTGCCATTTGCACAACATAGATGGAACTTGAGAAATAAGCCAGACAGAAAAAGACAAATACCATATGATGGCTTATATGTGGACCCTAAGAAAACCCAAACAAACAAAATACGAAACAAAACATACCTGAGCTCACAGACATAGAGAACAGATTGGTGGTTGCCTGAGGTGGGGGTAGGGGTGGGTGAAATGGGTAAAAGGAGTTAAAAGATATAGATGTCCAGTTATCAGATGAGCAAGTCATGCAGATGTAATGTACAGCATGGTGCCAATCATTAATAACACTGTACTGAATATTTGAAAGTCACTAGGAGAGTGAGTCTTGAAAATTCTCATACCAAGAAAATAATTTGTAACTATGTATGGCCACGGGTATTAACTGGACTTATTGTGGTGATCATTTTGCAATATCTACAAATATTGAAGCATTACATTACACCTGAAACTAACATAATGTTATCTCAATTATACCTCAATTAAAAAAAAAAACTATACCAAGCAAGACATGTAAGAATAATGGAATAAGCATGTTGCACAAAGAAGAAAAAGTATTTTTTTCTAACCGTTAAGCACCTCTCGTTAATGTTCTTCTTACCTTGACTGGCACAATAAGCAGACAAGAATAGCTCATCACCTCCTTTCTTTTCTAACTTAATTCAACTTACTTCTAAATTTCTCTAATCTGGGTTACACAGTACACACCATGATGTACATTTGGTTCTGTTAATCAACCAAGCTGACTTTAAGCACCTGTCTTGTCATTCTGAATAATTCAAACCCTCAAAGTGATAAAATAAATAAAGAACTTAGACTAGTGCGTGGCCCATAGAACATAATTAATGTCAGCTAACTAATGCTTTATGCGTCTTTACACACTTTATTTGTTTGGACAGAAATATAATTAATTGAAACAGTGAGTTATTTAAAGCACATTTATCTCAATTATGAGTAAGTGTAAGACTTTTTTTTGTACAGAGTTCATCAAGTGTCATTTTTGAAGAACACAAAAACGAGTATTCTATGTGGTTATATAAGATCTTACGTTGTCTTCTCCTTTACTAAAATTCATTCTGCTTTCGTTCATTGCAATGTGTTAAGAGCCTGTATGCTCTGTCTAAAGTAGTTTTTTCCATGCTAGATTAAGTACATTTTTTGTGGATCATTTTTACATTCTGATGTGACAATTTCTGTTACACTCGAGGCAAGGAGAAATCTGCCAAGTTTCTGGGACTTCAGGTATGCTGCTTAGCATCTACATCAGAAAGAGTGGGAGAGAATCAGAAATTACCCCAATAATCAATCATTTATTTAGCATTTATTCTGAAGGCAGCACTAGGAGGTGTTGTTAAAACTTCATGCTGTGCCTTTTATAAATTGAATATTAATGAACAATCCTTCGTATTCATTTACTCATGTTTATTTCCTTATACTTCACTAAGAACCCTCTACTTAAATCCCTGACCCATGTCCTCAGTTCCCATCAGACAGATTGCTTCTGAGTTTATCAAAGACTGAGTCTCTCCGTCACTACATGACACTCAATATTTTTTATACCCAAAAGGTCTCTGTCTCTTTCTTCATTGACTAAGATATTGTTTCTGGTTCAGAAAGCAATGGTCTTTTCTTGTGGCATAGGGTCTTTATGTTTTCTAGTATTACATTGCTCTCCTGATGGTGACTGTCCAAATCACGACTTGAATAGTGTAGCAATCAAGAGAAAAATCAATCATTCCTGGTCCAAATGACCTCAAGTATCTCTCAGATCACCTAAAACACTTGTTAGAGCTAATTATGTTCATGTTACATCTGCCACATTTGTTGTATTTTTTAAAAAATATCAAAGCGCCTTGCTGATGTGGCTTAGTAGATTGAGCAACATCCCGTGGACTGAGAGGTCCCAGTGATTCCTGGTCAGGGCACATGCCTGGGTTGTGGGCTCAATCTCCAGTAGGGGGCGTGCAAGAGGCAGCCAATTAATGTATCTCTCTCACATGGATGTTTCTATCTCTCCCTTCCTGTCTCTCTCTCTAAAAAAAAAAATAAAAATTTATATATATATATATATATCTCAAGCAACATTACGAAGTCCAAATAAGCCTTAAAATGTCCCTAAGGTGTACTGTGAATGAAGGTACACTGAGAAAGTCTGGGCTTTGATTTCCATTTGGAAATTTCTTTGTTCTACATTCTCCTCTTGGAGATTCAGAGAGTTCATTTGCATATCCTTGTGCTCTGAGTTGCACAGAGTAATAAAATAGGTTTAACCTTATTTAACCTAATATCTCTCTAACTTATTTTTTGACCATGGAAGGCTTGTTTTTCTCAGAACCCACATTAACCTGCCATCAAATAAATAATCTGCAAACACTTTGGGAAAACTGACCTAAGGAATTGGATGTTTCCTTGTAGCGATCACTTAACGATGAATGCTAATAAAGATTTAATTCTCCTCTTAATATGATCCTAATTGTGGGGAATATCCTGTGGTCTTGAATCTCTAATTCACCATTTCTGCCTTATCCACTGAATTTCTAACCATTCTCCAAAGGGCAGCTTAGATACTATCTTCTTGACACTTCTTCTGTCCTCTCCTTGTATGCCCTTATAAGAAATTTTCTGGGGAGGGAAGAGATAAACCACAGACCTTATGCACATGTATGCATAAGTGATGGACATGGACAACAAAGCTGGGGACAGGGTGGGGGGATGGGGAGGAGGGTGTCAATGGGGAAAAAAGGAGAAACATCTGTAACAAAAATAAATTAATAATAATAATAAAAAAAGAAATTTTCTGTAGTCTTCCCATCACATCCTGATTCTTATTATAATTATGTGTTACCTATATGTTACTAGAAGCCAGAAACAGCACAAAATTCCTTTTAGCCTCCCAGAAACCTAGTTAGGTGCTTCATAAATATGTTTGGCTAAATTGTGAAGCATCCATCAGTTTTTATAAGCCATCTAAAGATTTATTTGCCAGAAATGATTTTTAAAGCCAGACCTTATTTGCCGACCATAACATCAAAAGATAAGGAGTAGCGTTAATTATTTCCTCCATGGAGTCAGTCCTTCAAGAGGGTTAGAAAATCTTTGAGCATACAATTATAGTGGAGTCACTGTTCCAAAACTAATTACTTATTAGCCATTTCATTGCTAATTTGATTAATAACATTAATATAAACCTTTATGTTGATTTTGTAAAATGCATTACAAGATAGGTCAATAGCATGGCCTTCATTATATGGATGGGAAAAGAAGACATAAAAAGTTGATCTGGTTGATTACCTCAAGGTTACTCTTTATGACAATGATAGAACAAAATACAAACTCATCCCAGTCAATTTCTAGCACTCTAAACAGAACTCATAGTTGTAACATCGAGGACTAAAGAAATGTATGTTTTTCCTAAATATGTACCTTATTCAGTACAGATTCAGAAAATATGCATAGCCAATGACATTTTTTAACAATAGTCAGTTCAAGATAGTAAAATGACCCACATAATGGAATTTAAATTGCTTTTTTTTTTTTTATCCTCACCCAAGGACATTTTTGCACTTATCTTCAGATAGAGCGGGAGGGAGGAAGAGAGAGAGAAACATCGATGTGAGAGAGACACATCGAGTGGTTGCCACCCACACGACCCCAACAGGGGCCAGGGACAAACTGCAACCAAGGTAAGTGCCCTTAGCAGGAACTGAACCCGGGATTCTCTGGTCCTCGGGCCGACGCTCTAACCGCTGAGCCAATCCGGCCAGGGCCCACATAATGGAATTTGATTTGCCATAATATGTGTGTTGGAAATGCTGGAAAGCTTAAGCAGATATTTCTATAAATGTTAGATTTATTTTTATAACAGTTCTAAGGTCATTTAATGTACTGTATGACATTTTGTCATACATGCCCACATTGCATGTTATCACTGAGCTCCCAGGAGAAGCCTCTTAACCAATTTCTACTGGCTGCCTCCTTCCTGCGGTTCATCCTTTGTGTGGCAGTACCTCTTAGCTAGTTACCAACACGGGCTCCTCCCTTCTCCCACAGCAGATGGCTTTTTGGCTGCGCAACTACATTTGTGGCCGGAGGACTAGTTTTCTTCATTGGGATCATATATGGAAGTGAAAACTATAATTTTTGGGCCTGGCCCCAGAAACCTCCTAGAGGTGCCCTCCACACTCCTCCCGCTCCCTGTGGCCTGGAATCACAACTACCAGAGCCACACTGGAGGCCGTACGTGGAAGATGGCAGAGCTAATGCCCAGCCTGGGCCTCTGAGAATCAGGGAAGCAGGGGCTGAGCCAACCTAGAACATCCTCCGTGATGTTAGGTGACAAAGAAAAACATTCTACTGTGTTCGAGCCATGACCATTTGGGTCTATTTGTTATAGCAATTCGTCCGCTCTAAAGAATATATTTACACTTCTGACTTCTCTTCCCCAAGTCAGATTCCTTTGGCACAGAAGTCTGCAACTCACCTCACACCTGGTTTCCTGGCTCCATCTCCCTTTGTCGCCATCACCTTGCCGGTACCAACAAGTTAGACTAGAGCTTGGCTTCCCCGCTTCTCTCCACCTCTTTCCCTGCTGAGGTGCTCCGACTGTGAAAGAAATCCTTCCATGTGGGCCAATTTTTCACATCAAACTATATGTATATATTCTATATTGGCACATAATCAAAACTAACAAAGTGTCTTTCAAATACAGTTTTTAAAATATATATTTTAAATGTAACACATTCAATTCTAAAATGTCCATTTTTGAAATTTTAGAAAATGTGGGAAAGCAAAAATAAGAAAACAAAAGTGCACCAAAACTCACCATCCAGAGAGAATCATTGTCGATGCTTTGGTATATAGTTGACTGGTCGTATAGAAAATGGAGAAGTTGAAAATGAACTTACATTTCCTTAAAACCACAGGTCTTCTGACTTTCACATGAATGAAATATACCAGACAGTGTCAGGAAAGTGATTGATTTTCCAAGAAGAGCAAAACTCAGCTCCTAGATGAGTTCCAAAAATCTGTGGGCCAACAAGGTAATTTTTAAATAAGTTTTCCCTAGTCCTGACCACCAGCGATGCCTCCCATCCTCTGAGATATGACTTCCATTAAGGCAAATGTATATGTAGTTACTTCGAGTTCTCTAGCAAAGCCCCATTCTGTGAAACCCGCTGTTCCAGGAGCAAATCCAAGGCAACTTGGGCCTTTTTCTCATTTTACATTCCAGTGCCTGACACACAGTGAGATCTCAGGAAATACTTTTTGAATGTGTGAAAATAAATTTAGGTTCTTATGGCCATGGACAGTTTATAAATCCTGTCTTCAAGTATTTCTTGGGGAAATACTAATACAGCATCACTATACTAAATTGTCTGAGATCTGGGATGCTTTTAATGAAGAGGAGAGAAAAAACATTTCTGGAAACACTCCAACATGGTTTTACTTCCTTCTCTGCGGATTCCTTTTTCGATTGCCTTGAACTTCTTTTCTGCCTTTTGGCAATATTGGCAGGGCTTGGAGCTCCTCTAGAGACAGAAAGTTAGGTTTAAAATGGATTTTCACTTCCTCCTGGGGAGCCGTACCTACTTGCTTATCCGTCTTCAGGCCTCACACTCTTCACTGGGGAAATGAGAGACTTGACCCAGTGGCCTGTCGTGCCTTCCTTCCGGCATCTGCACTGCAGGACTCCACAGATTTGCTCTCTGGCCCACAGAGCAGCCCTTAAAGATGCTCAGGGAAGAAGAGAGCCAGGACCGAAAAGCAGATTCATCCAGTGGCTGCCACTGACACGTGCCTGGCTCGGAGAACCATTCTTGAAGAACACCCTTGCCCCGTCGGTGCTGATTCTGCAGGGAATGCTGCCGCAAGGTGCATTTGTAGAATAATTTGTCACTTACTTTTGGTAGGACATCGGGACCCAGAGCTCTGTCAGGTGAGAGATGATCCTACCTACTTAGATAAAATCTTTAAACTGCCTTAGGGACAGATCAAACAACATGCCATTGCGGACTTCCAGAAAAGTCTTGCTACGAGTAATATTTGAAGTCTTTCCCCTAACATTGATACACCAGATTTCTTTTGACTTTCCGTAGGGGAAGAGCCTTCAGCTGAGAACATTGTCAAGTGCTGATACCTTGGGCTGTCAGCTCTAGTTTGAGGATTCGGATGGCTTTGTCCTGACTGAGAATTTTTCAAAGTTACCTGCTTGTCATACCCGGCACAGTCGCTGCTTCCCTCTGTCTTCACAGGACATTTTGATGCTTGAGGTTTGCCTGCCTCTGATTAATCTCCCTCTCATCTCAAAACTGGGCACGGACTTCACAGAAACGCAGAGGATAAATGAAGGGGGTGCCTGCTCTGCCCGCCTCCAGACTCTCCTTCCGATCACGCTGCAGCCTTAGCGCGGCCAACGCTTCAGGTGGCCGGAGAGCCCAGCAGTCAGGGGTCAGTCTCCATGCGGGCAGTCAGGCCAGTTTCCTTTCAGATCCTGCATCCCACCACACGTCTCCACTCGCCAGCAACTGAAACTCCGAATCATCTTGAAATCAATCTGCTTCACACCTCTGAGCTGGAAGCTGATCCCCTAGATGAATCCTTTCTAGTTTTCTATTGAAAAGCATTTTTAAATGCTGCATGAATGTGTGGAAAGAAGGTAGAAAATAGGGTAGGATGCTTTGCAGTTGAGAGGGGTTTGAACAATTCTGCTTGGAACTCTCCAAAGGTTTTTCCATTCCCATAGTGAGCCAGCCTTTTCATCAGGGATGCAGACGAGCACGGGCCCCCGCGGATACAGGATGAGAAGCAGGCTTGTATTCCTTCGTGTGCGTGACCAGGTAGACAATTGAACTGATGATAAAAGTGGATCCAACTAAAGTGAACTGGCTGGAAAGGAGGCCCAGAGTCTGGGGAATGCCCACCGGCAGCACCTTCCCTCGGTCCTTGGCTATTTCTGCACCCAAACCTTTGCGTGTTGCTGCTGTCGGAGAAATGGATAGGCATGCCCACAGCATCTCTAGGACCACTTCACCTCCTGGCCCCTGCTCATCTACCCAGCCCTATCCACCTCTCCATCGTTCTTGTTTCCCCTTTGTCTTTTCTTCTCTGTTTCCTTCTTCCCCAATCTGGGTGCCATCGTCCCCTCGCCCATCTTGCAGCCTGTGGAAAAATAGGATCATGATTTCGTTGTTCAGCCAATCCATCAGTCAGTTAAAACCCTCTGCAGGTGTTATCCATGCGCCAAAATTCCAACGATGACTAACTGACACAGAGGCAGGAAAAGAAAGTCGGAGGGCTGTGCAGAATCTGCTCAAGGGCCTGGAAGAGCAGTGCTTGTTAGACAGCCGCCTCTTCTAATTTTCTAATCACTGTTGTTTATTTGCACATAAACCTTCAATTCATACTATCGTGTAGAGAGATATGTAAGTCAAATCCTGGTTTCTGGCAAATAGATTTGCAGTCTAATTTGGTGGTCACCTATACATTGCTAAAGGTCTGCAGAGAGTAGAAGCGAGGTACCTGCTAGAGCAAAACAAATGAGACCTGGATGCCACGTACCAGTGTCACCACCTGCCCACTGCGGCTTCACGTTCAAGGTCCCGAAATCCCCGAACCGGTCTCCTTCTGTGTAAAATGGAGATGATGATGCCCACCTCATAATGCTCTTGTGAGGAATAAAGTCATATAGTAAGAGCTCAATAAATATTGTCTCCTCCCTTCTTTCTTTATCCACATGGGACAGTGGCTGTCTAGGATAAAGGAGGGCCCTGCACATAGGTTACAGGGTATGAAGACAAGTGTCCCCATCTTATCTGTCCCGAGAGTCTGTCTGTGTTCACATGGACACTGTGCTTGGCAGGTCGTTTGGAAGTTTAATTCATCTTTTGAGGCAGGTAATATGGGGAGCAGGGACCCGAGGGATGCTGTGGGAGGAATCTTTTCCACTGCCTGTGATACCTTGGATTATACTATTAGAGAGTTACTCCTTTGACTATAGACCTTTGTTGCCATAAAAATGCAGATATTCCCAAGAGAGCAGCACATGAAACCTTATCATCCATTTGCACAGTTCGTTTTTCAGTGGCGCCGTTATTCTCTGAAATGGTATTTTTACCAGTATGCAATGTCACATGCTCAGATGCCTTCCTTTTATAGAGCTTTAAAGCTGATAGCCTGAACCGAAATGCACATTTTTGGTGTCCTATTTTTCTTTTTTGCAGTAATTTCAAAGGTGTAACTGAGCTTAGCTGTAAATTACTGGTTCTAGCTCACCACGGCAGGCCGCATTTGATCATTGACAACTCTGTTTTCTCCATTGTTTCCTGACTAAAACTTCCCCAGCCTCTATAAATATGTAAATTACCAAAATCACTAGTTTCCCATTATTTCTGCCCCTAAGCTGCTTACAATGTTTCTATATTCCTCCATTTGCAGTGCAAAACAGAGCAGTAGGTGACAGCTGAGTTTGACTCTATTATCGAACCTCTGTTCAGCAGCTACTTGGTCTCAAAGTTTCTGAGGATAAGTGTTTCCGAGGGTGGGCTCCAGCAGCTATGAGACAGGAATGCAAGCACGGGTGGGTGTTTGTGCAAGGACTCTGGGTACCTCTGCTGCACGCTCTGCTGGTGGTGAACTGTGATTTTATGACAAGAAGAAGCAAATGGGATTCTTTTTATCGCCCTTTGTGTAATTGGCAGGACTCAGGTGATGAGGCTGGCGTGGTGTCCGTGTATGACCCGGTCTCCTCTCCTGAGTCATTGCCCGTTAAGTGAATCTGTCACGAGCTTGATCACTGCGACTCTGCGTGGGCTTTCACCACTGTGGCAGGGAAGGAGAAGAACTATATGTTGCCTAGTATTCAGATAGATTTCTACACATACACATACGTGCACATGTCTTGAGAGAAATCAATGGAGACTCCACAAAAGAAAATTGTAGGAAATGGGTCATCGGCAGGAAAGCCCATAGAAGGGATCCTGCAATTTGTTTACCTGATTCAAACTCTACTGCCGAGTGTGAGAAATATATTTCTGTTATGATTGCATAACATGTCTGAAGCAGCCTCAAGTGTGAAAGTGAATAATCTCAGCACCGAATGCAGGCGAGACCTGTGGGTCAGCCATCTCAATGAGGCCTCTGTGTGGATAGGAAGCCACCTATCGTTATTGGAACGCTGGAGGCTGCTTTGCACACCAAAGCCCTAGGAGAATCTGCACTAGATCCGAGTTAGTATTGTTGAGCTCACCGATCAGAAAAACCCATTGAATCTGTGCGGTACTTCATGCCTTTGGAAATGTTCCCTGGTCTCTATGAAAACGTGTGGAGCCCAAAAGTTGGTAATATCCGCACATGACGTATGACAAGACAGAGTCAAAGAAATGAACTAGTACGTAATTACTAGGAGGAAGTGAACGAAACAGAGCAGGTATGCATTACCTGGAAACACTTGGCCAAGACGGACCTATTATAGATGACCAAAACCCCTCTGGGTTCACAAGCATCCAGGATGTTAGTGATTTGAGCCAGTGTGTTGGAATCTTTCAGACTTACATGCAGTAAAGTGAAGCTGTGTGATGTCAGATGGTTTGCACTGGCCAGTCTCTATGTGTGACAAAACTCACTCCATGCAAAAAATACAAACAAACAAAAAAAAATGTGGGTGGGTGGGAATTCTCTTTCAACAGCACAACAACTCACACATAATTAATGCCTTATTTAATTTTCTTCGGAGAAATACTCATCAGTTCTACAAATATGTTTTTTAATATTTTCCATTATCAGGATACTCATCACACTAGTGAATGTAAATAGAACCTGTTTCGTTTTGTTTTTTTTCTTTACCTCTTGATAGTACTAGTTGGTGATGCTAGTCACATTTTCAAAGACTAAATTCTCTTTGTGATTTTTTTTCCCTCTGGAATTGAATGTTCTGTCAAATATTCCATGAGTTCCTTTGTGTTAGGTGAATATTATCCTTGACTTAAGCATGTTATCTCTGGGCAAAATTATTTTTTAAAGGCCTGCATGTAACTGAACAGATATGCTTACAAAGGAATAGATTGTGGAATGTTTTACCATGACCTGTTTCCTTAAAAGAATGAATAAGAAGCTCCCTTTGGACCTTATCTTATCTGGTTGGCTACATAGATGCAGCAACAACATGATTGTTTTGCTTAGAGCATGTTCCATGCTTAATTCTTTATCTCATTTCAGAAGTCAAGACTCACGGGTCTTTCAGCTCATCAAAATTTCAGACTTTGACCAATGAAATGAACACTTCAGTTGGCAAGTCCGAGTGGAAAGGGTCTTTAAGGATTCAGCACATCTCCCTACTCTACACATGAGAGCATAGCAGTTTAGGGACTTTGTCACTATCATGTCACTGCTTAGTACAAAACCAAAACTCAGACCCAAATTTGGGACCCACAGCTCAACACTTCTGACACCTGTGGGAAAGATGTCTTAGCAATCTCTAGCCAGCTCCTTCCCTTCTAATCCAAAAGCAACTTTCTTAGACATGCCTTTCCCTTAAACCAAGATCCTCCATTTACACATTCTGGGAGATCTAGACAGAGCTACTGCAAAGATGATGTGATGCCCTGTTGTATGAGTTGTCTATTGCTCGGTAATCAACCACCCCAAAATGTAGTGGCCTAATATAACGATCATGCATTACTGCTCATGAATCAGTGGGTCAGGTGAGTAGCTGATCTGGATCAGGCTCAGCTGATCACAGGTGGACTAGCCATGCAACATCAGTCAGCTCTAGGGTTGGTTGGTGCTTGGCTGATCCAGAAGGGCCTCACTCATATGTCTGATGACTGGCTGGCTAAAGGTGATAGATGTGATGAGGTCACATGTCTCTAGTCATTCATCAGGTTAGGCCAGACTTTTCACATGGTAGTAACAGGGCTTTAGAAGAATTAGTGACAGTATGTGAGGCCGAGAAAGCCCAGACTAGGAACCAGGGCACCATTATTTCTCCTGCATTCAGTCAAACACAGGGGATTGGGAAAGAGATTCCACTTCTTGGCAGGAAAAACTGCAAAGTTATATTGCAAAGGGTGTGGCTATAGAAAGGGGTGGAGAATTCAGGACATTTATTGTAATCAAGTTAAATATATATGGACCTAGGCCTGGAGCCCTAATACATTAATCATTTAAAACTGGAAGATTTCTTTCTCTCTTTTTTTTCAATTGTTGAGCCTCATTTAATTTTTTTTTTAATTTCCTTATCCCCATATCCCCTTCCCCTGTGACAACCATTAGCTTGTTCTCTATGTTTATGAGTCTGTTTCTGCTTTTTTTTTTTAGATTTCACTTATAAGTGAAATCATATAGTATTTGTCTTTCTCTGTCAAACTTACTTCACTTAGCATAATTCCCTCTAGGTATATCCATATTGTTGCAAATGGCAAGATTTTCTTCTTTTTTTATGGCTAAATAATATACATGTACCATCTTCTTTATCCATCATTTATCAGAGGACACCTAGGGTTCTTCCATATCTTAGCTATTATAAGTAATGCTGCAATGAACACAGGGGTGCCATATATCTTTTCAAATTTGTGGGTTTTGTTTTTTTTCCAGATAAATACCCAGAAGTGGAATTGCTGGGTCATATGGCAGGTCTATTTTTAATTTTTTGAGGAATCTCCATGCTGTTTTCCATAGTGGCTGTACCAATATATATTCCCACCAAGAGTATACAAAGGATTCCTTTTCTCCATATCCTCACCAATACTTGTTATTTGTTGATTTTTTGATAATCTGACAGATGTGAAGAAATATCTCGTAATTTTAATTTTCATTTCCGTGATAATTAGTGATATTGGGCTTTTCATATGTCTATTGGCCACCTATTTGTCTTCTTTGGAGAAATATCTATTCAGGTCTTCTGCCTGTTTTGTAATTGGATTGTTTGTTGTTTTGGTGTTAAGTTATATGAATTTCCTATGTATTTTGGATATTAACCTCTTACCAGATGTATCATTTGTGAATCTCTTCTCCCATTCAATATGTTATCTTTCATTTTGTTGATAGTTTCTTTGCTGTGAAAAATTTTTTTAGTTAGATGTTGTTTGTTTTTCTTTTGTTGCCCTCACCCAAGGAAACAGCCAGAAAGATATTGCTAAAACCTAAGTTAAAGAATTTACTATTTATGTTTTCTCTAGGAGTTTTTAGGTTTCAGATCTTACATTTAAATCTTTAATCCATTTTGAGTTTATTTTTTATATGGTGTAAGAAAGTGGTCAGATTTCTTTTATTTTTTGCACATATCTCTCCAGTTTTCCAAATACCACTTATTGAAGAGTCTGTCTTTGCTCCATTGTATACCCTTGCCTCTTTGTCATAGATTAATTGATCGTATAAACAAGGATTTATTTCTGGATTCTTTTTTTAAATTTATCTTTATTGTTAAAAGTATTACAGATGTCCCCTCTTTATTCCCCTCATTGACTCCCCCCCCCACTCCTCCTCCCCGCAAGGCCTTCATGGCACTATTGTCTGTGCCCATTGGTTATACATACATGCATATGAATTATTTGGTTAATCTCTTCCCCTTCTTCCCTCTGAGATTTATCAGTCTGTTCTCTGCTTGTGCTCTCTTTTCTATTCCATTGATCTATATATCTGTTTTTATGCCAGCACCATACTGTTTTGATTATTGTAACTTTGTAAAATAGTTTAAAATCTGGGGTTGTGAATCTTCCACTTTGTTCTTTCTCAAGATTTCTTTAGCTATTCAGGGTCTTTTGTGGTTCCATATAAATGTAGGATTAGTCATTCCAGTTCTGAAGAGAATGCCATTGATGTTTTAGTAGGGATTGCATTGAGTCAGTAGATTGCTTTAGGTAGTAAGGATATTTTAGCAATATTAATTTTCCCAGTGCATGAACATGGTATATCTTTCTATTTATTTGTATCATCTTAAATTTCCTTCTTTAATGTCTTATAGTTTACAGAGTGCAGGTATTTCACCTCTTTGGTTAAATTTTTCCTAGGTTCTTCATACTTTTAGATGCAATTCTAAATAGGATTTTTTCTTAATTTCTTCTTATTGGTATTGGTGTATCATTCCATAAATGGCAGCCTTTCTAGTCACATTAATTAGATTCAGGTTGTCTTTACTTAACTGCTTTCTTGGTCATTATCTTCTGTTTAAAAGTAACTTGACAGTTTCAAGAAGGAATAAGGTATTTTATAGCTTCAGAGGGTTAGCACATAGTGGGCCCAGCATTGAGCTGAAATAAGGATTCAATCCCGACCGAGAGTGGGGGAATGACTTAGTTCAGTGCCATGACTGTTTCCTTGGCAAAATGCCATGTGTTATTCATTTACCACTACATTGTCACATTCATGGAGGAGAAGACCTCAAAAGGCACAGCACTTCAAAAAGCCACTAGTTACTGATTGTAGTGTTGACTGAGCTAAGTCCCTGCCCTACCAAAAATCTAGAGGTGTCCCCCGAGGTGGTGTCATGTTCATCACACAGATCATTTTGTCACAGTGAGGTCCACTTGTTCTTTTAGATGTGAGTTATAACCTTAGAGCTATGATGTTATTTAAAATGCAAAGTGAGTAACCATGTGCTAGCAGTTAATTCTCTCAGACTCAGCAGAAACAAGTACCAGAAGACAGTAAACATCAACATACCCCAATAACTTACGATGGGGCAGGAGGATGAGATTTATAACCCTGGCACACAGTGAATATTTATTGGCATTAGCATTCAGAATATTCATGGTTATTGCTCTTCCATATTAAATATATACTTTGGCTCTTTTGAGGAAAGCAACAACAACACTTTTCCTTTGAAAAGTCCTGCCCGTATTAACCGATTGTCTAAACACAGGTGGAGTCGCAATGCCCTTTTTTGAATATGAGTTTCATGTCTTGGACTTTTAAAACTGAAGTGGTTCATATGTTCTGTTTTTCCATCTTTCTGGTCTTCATAAGTACCATTAAAGAAATGTAAAATCCTAGCAAGTTACAGCTTAAGGATATTTAAGAGATTATTTCATCAGTCCTTTGACGCACTTATGGTTAGTGAACATATCATAAACACACCAAGAATCCAGGTTCCTCCCTGTTGCCCAATACTCTTTTTACTATTACACATTATTTTTACTAAATCCCTTTTACACCAACTATTTTCCACATCTATTTGACTGAACTTAAAAATCAGTCAAGGCAAATCATTTCACACCATGTAATTGAAAAGATTGTCAACCTCAAACTTTTTCTTTAAATTTTACTTATAATGACCTGGAGTCAAAAGTCCAAAGAGCTAATGCTTGTAATAATAAGGAAGATAAATAAAGAAGACCAGAATCAGAAGTATATTTAGCTTCAGAACATCCAGAAGAACATTATTGTTCATGCGATGGTATTCAGTCCAAGGATCTGAATAGAATTTTTTATCAGAAACAATACAAAAACACCATAGGTGGTCAGTAATGGGTTAGATAATGACATAAAACAGGACAGAATTGTTCAGAACTGAATTACATCTTAGATTTCCCATAACTGTAATCTTCACTGCATTGTTAGCTTTGTTACAATTTTTTACAAATAAAGGAAAATACCAAAATTTTCTTTAAAATCCCTAACCTGAATTGCTTCAATTCAGGCCTTTAGACATTCCAAAGTTTCTTTAATTCATTCATTAACCACATGTTTATTTTTTCATTTGTAACTGCAGAACAAAAATAGTTTTCAGTCTGAGGCTTGTTGAATCTGAAGATGCAAAGGACCAGCTGTAGGGTCAAAAGTTATTTTCGATTTTTGACTGCGAGGTCATTGGCACGTGTGACCCCCATGTGTTGTTCAATGGTCATCTGTAGAGTCAAAGTCATGGAGCTGAAGTTTAGAACTGGAAGATCCTGTAGAGATCTAGTCCAGCTCATCGTTTTTCATTAAGTGGACTCAGGATGATAACATGACTTCTCCAAGACCACATAACAATTGTATTCAAATTACACTGTAAGTTTCACTTTGTCCCAAACCTCAGTGCATTGGGAGGTAATGCTGGATAGAGAGGATTCTGTGTCAAAGAACAACGCTCCCTCTGACATTTCTCCAGCCGGGGCTGGCATCCCCCAGGCCTTTTGCCCATGATGCTCTCACATTTTGACCCGAAGTGAACTGAGACCTCAGATTTACTACTTTCTGAATACACAGTAACACTTTAGCATAACCATTCTTTTTAAAAGGAAAAGTCATTTTGAAAACTATTACAGGAAAAACAATACAAACTGAAATAACACCAGCATAAGATTGAAATGCTTCATATAGTGGTCAGAATTATAACAGCTCAATTCTTTTTTCCCTTAAATTCAGAATCACCTCCTCCTAGGTCACTTCTCTGTGCACCCATTCTCCTAGCCGGATGGAGTTCCTCTTCCTGAGTCCCTGGTGCCACTTGCATCTCTCTGTTGAGGTGCTCAGGACACTTCATCTACACTGTCCCTTTATTTTCCTGCCTCCCTCACCAGCTGAACCCTCTCCACACCTGGACTGTGATTTCCATGTGTATAAGCAGGGCTTATGGAGCCTATATCCTAGTACCTGCTAGAACTTTTAAGGGAACTAAAATTATGTAAATCAGTTTACAAGCATTGGCGTGCTTTTTAACTAATTATTGATACATCTTGTAATGTGGGAAAAATACAGTTTAGGATATATATACGGAATATTAGGAAAAATTTCTCCCGTTGTTTTAAAGCTGATGATTAATCTTCCCTTCTCTCTTAAAAAACAAAAAAACATATATTCTTGCCTATATCTCCAGGTGAGAATTCTTATTAAAATATTATAGGCGTAGGTGGGGATAGAATGAAGAAGGAATCTCTTGGATAGTAAAATGGAATTCCCCAATCAGTTCTGCTGTAATTAATATAGAATTTAGAGCTAAAAACCCAGATGGTCAATGGTGTGTTCGATAACTCGTGCTGGGATCTATTTTTTTTTACTAATACTTATCTTTCCAAGGGGCGTAGTTAATTTCTTCAGTGCTCTGTAAATTATTACAGAAATTACAAATCTACTAGAAAATCAATACAACTAATTGTAAATTAATAGATTTCGAAGTGTGAAGGAACATGTAATAGCGTAGATGAGTTCTTTAAAGAACATGCCAGTTCCAGTGGGCTCAGGTCTCCAGCTGTTTCATGTGACATCTTCAAGTGTAAACACATTTCTTTCTTTCCCCCAACCCTACCCCGCCTTCCCCTTATTTCCCACTGATTTAGTCTGCCACTGCAGCGAATAACATTTCCATTAGCCACCTACTGTTAAATCGCAGAGTAACTATGATAAAAAAGAAAAAAAATTCCAACATGCAAACAAACCAATAGAGAGGCAACTGGGGTTACCGTCTGTCTCAAACATTTTTAATGGGGCCCACCAGTGTTCAAACCAAAGGAAAAACACATGCAAACTTAAATAAATTGGATCTAAAAGGGAGCCCCAGAATGTGCATTTATAACAAGTGCAAATCTGTACAGAAGTATTTGTAACTCTGGAGCTGATGTGCTGAACGAATAATCTTCACCTATATTTGCATGTCCATGAATTTTAGCATGGACTAGTTGTTTTTATGTAAATACCACCTCCTTGCCAATCAATTTTAGGCAATGATGTGTGCTTGTCAATAAAAAGATCCGTAATTATCATTATTATATTGAGGTAATCAATGAGAATGTGTCATGGTGTCCTTTTGCCCTATGCACTTGAATAAGTACAAAAGAAATAATGTAGCTCTATGTTAATTTAATACTTTAAAATTTACAAAGTGCTTTTGGTTTACATTTTGGTTTCATAGTCATACATTGGGGCCAATATAAATGCCATTCTACAGATGGAAAAACAGGTTCAGAGGGATTAGGAAACCTACTCTAGGTCTATAGCTAGCTACATAGTCAGGGAACTAACAATCCCAGGTCCTGGCATTGCTTAAAATCCAGCTCTACGTTTACATAATAGTATGGGTGGCACCTGGCGCACTAGTGGAAGGGACTGAAGAAGCTGCCGGGACACCTGTCCCAGGCAGGAGCAGCAAACACCAGCAGAGTGGCCAGTACATTGGCCCAGACGCCCCCATCTCCCACAAGCTTTCTTCTAACTCGCAGAGACCTGGGAGAAAGTCAGGTCGGTCCACTCTCCTCCACTCTCCAGTTAGGGAACTGATGAGGTACCTAGAGCAGAGATGCAGGACCGGTATCTGTCTTTTGGGCCAGTGGGCTGGTCAAAGGTTTAAAGGCTGGTTACTTCCCTTCTTCATATACTTGTCATATTTGGTAACTTCCTGTCCTCAAGGCAGTTTCGGTGTATATGGGGGTGGGGACAGGGCCGTAGGGGCAGGGGGAAGGGGAAAGAAGAGTTTGCCTGCGTGGCCTTAGGCTGAGAAGCTGGGCCACAGGACACATCCACTAGGGACCTGACCACAGCCAACACTGCTAGTTCAGCAGAGGATACTTTAGCCTTCTTGGCTGAACCTTAGGTCTAAGAAAATCTCCATATAATCAGTGTGTCTACTGCTTGTAGTTCACCAGCAATGAACAGATGTACGGGGTACACTGATGGTAACATCTTAATTTAATGTAATTTAACCAAGTCATAAAGATTCTGCATGTGACTATTATTTGACATTTATGGTCTGTAATCACGATGTGCCATGTGCTTTTCAGAATATCCACCTGATCTGAAAATTTAAAAACCTAAGTTGACTCAAAAAGACAGTCAACTAAATCCTTTATTAACTTGAGCCCTAGATTTTGTTACAGTGTTCACAATTCATGAGAAATAAAGTTCAGTATATCTAAACAAGCCAAATAAAACTAAAATAACTCCATAAAACCCAAGGTGAGGTTCGTTGTTTGTTTGTTTTTATTAAACTTCTAAAACTAGAGCAGGAGTACATACAGATTCAACCCCATCTTCTGTTGCTTTCAAATCTATGATTCTGGATCATCTGTGGTATTGAAAATTGTGACCTTGAGGCATTGTGCTTGATTAACCAGCGAGACAGGCTGTGTTTAGTTCCTTGTGTTTACTCATAGGCAAGTTTTTTAAACAAAAAGCTGTGAAGTAAAATTTTCTTATTAAATATTTCACAAGGAACAAAGTTAATGTTACGGAATGAATGTTTGTGTCTCTGAAAAATTCAGAGGTTGACATCTTAATGTGCAGTGGGATAGTATTAGGTGGTAGGGCCTTTGAAAGGTAATTAGGGCATGAGAATGGGGCCTTCACGAATGGGATTAGTGTCCTATACAATCACCACTGGGGAGCTTGCTCCCTCTCTCTGTCTCCGCCATGTGAGGGTACAGAAAGAACATGTCCCTCTGCAAATCAGGAAGAGGGGTCTCATCAGGAACCAAATCTGCTGGTACCTTGATCTTGGACTTCCCAGCCTCCGACCTGTGAGGAATACATTTTTATTGTTTTAGCTACCCGGTGCATAGTATTCTGTTATAGCAGCCCAAACCAACGGGGACAGCTTCCCCCGAATAACTGATAACTACTTCTTATGAAACTATGTAAAAATTGAGAAAATAATACTTTTTTGAAAAAACAATTCAGTTCTAGTACCCAAAGACAATGTATTCTATGTTTCTGTGGGCATATTTTTTTCTACCAAATGAAAAATGTTGATTCCTGATTTTTCTATAATATAGTAGCATTTCCCTTGTTTTCAAAATTATCTTCTAAGATTTCAACAGCTACATGTTTTCATGAATGTCCAAAGAGTCTATATGTTCAACTATTCCTCCATAAAATCCTGCCTAAGAGTTCTCAGACTTTCCAATTAACCATGGTTGTCCTTATCTAGAACAGCAACTCGGATACATTCAACACCTTGACCCAGTTCCAAAATGTTTACTGTGCCAGGTACCTTAGCTGCTTTCATTTTTTTTTTTTTTTTTTTTGGTAAGGGTTTAATTATTCTCACAACCTAAACTAATGTCGATATAAGGGAGCTGAGATTTTAAAAATGGAAGAAACTGTTGAGATCTAGTCCAGGCCCTCATTTTCCAGTGTGTGGACTCAGACGATAATGTGACTTGTTCAAGACCACACAGTGGATGACCAACATAGCAGATCAGGTCTCCTAATGCACCATTTCACTTATGCCAGTGGGTCTCCACACTGTTACACCAAACACTCCTTTTTACTGGATATATTTTCTGATTAATGGATTTTTTTTAATCCCCACCCGAGGACATTTTTGCATTTATCTTCAGATAGAGTGGAAGGGAGAGAGGGAAGAGAGAGAAAGAAACATCGATGTGAGAGAGACACATCGAGTGGTTGCCACCCACACAACCCCAACTGGGGCCGGGGACAAATTGCAACCAAGGCACATGCCCTTAGCGGGAACCAAACCCGGGACTCTCTGGTCCGCGGGCCGACGCTGTAACCGCTGAGCCAAACCAGCCAAAGCTGATTAATGAATTTTTTTATTTTGTGTCCTGACATGTAATTTACAAATAATACAAGTTACTTACACACATATATATTTTAAAACCAACCTAAAATTTTTTAATCTAATCAGGACATAAAAGGAAAAATTATAATAAAATTATATGGCTTTATTGGAAGATATAGTGATGTCAGATGCTCACATTTATATGTAGAATCACCACACACGTGACAGCTACAAGTACAGCTAATACCTTGGGTCATATTGGCAAACTACCCGCCACTAGTTGGGTTAGCTCTGTTCATGTGATTTTCCTGAATCAGTGAACAAATCTTAATAAAAAGAAATTAGAGAAAAAGTACAGTTCTTTGCTATACATAGTACTTGAATTTCCAGAAAATGCAGTATAGCTTAGAACCATGCCAAAAATAATTGATGTTTGTGTTTGAACAGAGTTGGATTTGGGGCTCAGGTAATTATAAGCTGGTTTTCACGTCTATAAATCAGAACATTCACAAACTATGTGAGAAACAGCTCTGTGTTGTGGTGCTTCCCTGCCCACTGCAGAAGGTACAGTCCTTGGCATCTGCCCGCTGAATGTCATGCATCACCTATCACCTGTCAAGCAAAAACAGCGCCCCCACACCTTTCTAAGCTCCCTTAGCGGCTGATATCAGCTCCTCTTAATCTCTGATCTAAGGCCTCCTGTTTCTATAAGAACAGAAGAACATTCTAAATTAGACTTTTGGAGAAACGTTTTGAACTTTCTGGAATTTCTTTTGTGAGATAATATAATCATAGGTGCTCTATTCTTTCTTATCCTTTTAAAATATGATGTGTGGTGGCGGTGATGATGCTGATAATGACACGGACATTGGGTTGGTGTGACGGAAAGAAATGCAGATGACTCTCTTATTTCCCAGGTAAAATTATATCCCCTCCTCATTCAGCCCACACAACTCAAACACACTTTTTAACATACTTACCTTGTACTTAAACTTGTGTTGTCCTTATTTTTCAAAAATTATTCACTGGATCTTAGTCTTCTTTTTGCAAAACCTCAGCCCAGTAGGGTACAGATCCAAATTCCGGCTCTGCCTGACACTCCTCTGCCTAGGGTAATTCTCCGATTACTACACTCTACACCACAGAGTTGGGTTTCAAAAGGAACATTCTGGGAATTAACATTTGGGCTGTTTGAATCTTGAATCATACTGACAAATCCATTTCCCTCTTTGATGCCGTGTATTTCTGAACCAGAAATAGCTGGAATCAATACTTTCATATTTAACTTGCAGAATATCACAAGATGTTTGTTGGGTTGCGGAGCAAAGAAACACACAGCCAGTCTGTTCTCCCCGATAAGGACATTCTTCTTTGATTGCTGTTTTGCTATGTATTTATCTTCATTATACAAAAGCTTGTGGCAATCGATGAGAAGAATGTCTGCATCTTGGGTTTCATAGACATTTACATATCAAAAATTGGCAACGATGTGGTGAGATAGCCCAGAAATGCACAGTGCAGTAAGTGTAGTCTTTTTCATGGCTTTGAACGAAGACAAACCTTAAAGCCATACTTTGTCCTGAGTTCTAAATGTCTTCCAAAGAAATCTTCCATGGCTCTCTTTCATTTCTATTTTATATAAAGAAGTAGAGAGATGTCCTAGTGTAATATTTTTTTTTGTATAATAGCATTAAATTGGCCTCTTTCTTCTGAAATGCTAAAGCACTTTTCTGCTTCCTCAATTGATCATTATATATATAGCATATTTGGGGACCAGGGCAAGACGAGAATTCTTCCTATTTTCAAGTAAGCAAACTGAAGTTCAAAGGCATTAATGGATAAGAGCAAAGGCCACACCAAACTACCTCACTGAAGAGGGAGCTTTGCAGGGAGCTGATTCCCAGAGTAGCCAGTGAAGGAAAGCTGGGAAGTCCCTGCTGGCCGCCTTGAACTGCTCGCAGACCCAGAGGCCCCACCAGGTCTTGGAGAGCCTGGGGGTGTCAGCTTAACTTAAATGTACTCAAATACCTCACCGAATAGCATGCAGGCAAGTCATTAGAAGTCATCTAGAGATACTTTACTTTTTTTTTTTTTTGGCAAATAATTTGAAGGATAGTACTTTAACTCAGGGAAATAATAAAAATATTGTCTTTCCTCCTCCTCCCCTAGTTTTCTTTCTTCTTGAAGTGAAAATGGAGCTGTCTCAGATCTTAGAAAATCAAGTGCGTGTGTGTGTGTGTGTGTGTGTGTGTCTGTGTGTGTGTATGTCGGGGTAGGGGTAGAATTAGGTGTTGACCACTCTTGGAGGAGGGAAGCGTCCCACACCAGCTGAGCTGGTGACGGACCGAGCAGCCATGGAGAGGGTTCTGTCTCCATGTCACTGTTCCTTGTGCACATCCAAGCAGGGTCTGCTGGTTGCTGGAAAGGCAGTGATCTGCCGGCTGAATAGTACCTAAATAACTGTTCCGTGAGGATGGGCTCCTCTTAACTCTGATAAATTGATTTCTGGAGCAAAATCATTGTGATTATGCAAAATCAGCACTTTAAACTACATATTAAAAGAAGGCTGAAATTCGTCAATTTTTTTACGTTTCCAATGAGAAAAAGGATGAGCAAAAAACAAGCCAGCCTAATAAGATTTCGCCTTTCGGTTTAACTTAGAATCTTTGACCAAGTACAGAGCCACTCAGTGGTTCACACATTTGCTTCAGACAACGCCTTCCCTTCCAGCTGTGTGGATCAAGTCCCATCACAAGACCGAAGACTGAGAAGTATCAGTGGTCACCATAGACAGGAGATTTGACAAGCCGTAGTCACGGTCTGACACGCTGGAACTATGAGCAGAGGTTGTGAACATCAAGTCGTGCACTTGGAATAGAAAACATAAGTGGTAGTCTCCAGGGCGCCTGCATGGGGAACAGAGCAAGGGTCTTGGAAATCCACTGGGAAAGCAAAACAGTGGAAAAAAGATAGGAGGTGACCGGATTATAGAAGAGACACACTCATTAAGGAATTTCATAGGAATCTAAATAAGGACATTGTTAATCCACTCTGCTCAATGTTTGCTGGATTAGGGTGGAAATTTCAGTGGTCTAGAGAGTGGTGCCTTGCTATGACCTTGAGGAAGTGTCTTTGTTCCTTCCCAGCTCAGTGTCCTCCTTTGTAAAAGGACTGAATTAGACTGAGGTGTTTCAGAGGCCCCTTTAAATTCTAAACAGTCTAAAATTTTGTGGCATCTCAAAATAACCTAGAGTGATGCAAATGCCACTTCCTAATAGCCAGCATTAAACACAACAGAAATGGCAGGGACTGCCTACAGGTGTCGGTGTTAGCGTGAGCCCAAACTGGGCTCATTTGTCACCAAGCAAATAAAATGCATCTGGTCTATTCTGCAGATGTCAAATCATCCTGAGAAAGAAATGTGTCAAAAGGTACCTGATTATGTGCCGAAATAGGAAAAATTGTTCTGGTTGCAGGTGACCTTTCATAGTGAGATCATTCACTTGCTGGTTACGCTGTCAAGTAACTTACTACTGCCCTTTAAAGGTCATTGCCATGGGTGTGCACCTGGGTGCTGCCTGATATATGCCTCTGATTTACTTCTCCCCCATAAAATATACTCTACAATAAAGAATGCCCCCCACCCCGAGTCTGATAGGAAACACTTTTCCCCTTGTATTATAAGCATATTACACTTAAAGATATTGGTGGGGGAAGGGAGGGAAGGAAGGACTCTTGCTCACAAACCTTTGTAACCTACACTAATTAGGAAAGTCAAAAGCAGACCCCACTGGTGCCGCAGGGTAATAGTTTCCTCTCTTCTGTAAAAGCACATACAGGGTTGGTTTGCCAGGGACCAATACTGTATGAATACTCAGCTTTTGATAGGCTTCCCCTTCAAGCTTTTCTGGTTCAAGGTGCTAGTCCTAGAGGGACCAAGTCATGCTGGGTTCTAATCCCCCAATGAAATAGGCTAGGACTCCATCACTGGAAACACTAATTAAAGTGAGGGGTACCTGGGGCAGGCCCAACAGCATGCTGGGAGAAAAAGGTGGATGGCCAGAACAAGATCCCTAGTATGACCTGCCTTAAGCCAAACCACTAGATTAGAGCTCCCCTATAGGAGTGGGAGTCCTGTGGCCTCGGTGGGTTTGGCCCTACTTATGGAGAGAGGGGAGCTGGGTGGTCACCTCATTATGAACACACAAAAATTTCTGTAGTGAATATCAAGGAAAGAGCTTTCCTCAAGTGCGGTGACAGGCAAAGATAAAGTATAGCGGAAAACCAACAGGAACAGAGATAGCAGCGCTGTGTGAGTGGATCAGCTACCCGGGGTAAATGATGGCTAACTGGGCGCTCGAAGCAACAGAAACATTCTCCCGTAGTTCAGGAGGCGAGAGGCCAAACATCAAGATGGCAGCATGGCTGACAGGGAGGCTCTGAGCGGGCCTCTGTCTCATGCTTCTCTCCTAAACTCTGGCGGCTCCAGCCGTCCTTGGCTCCTACATGCATCATTCCTATCTCAGCCTCCTTTTCCACCTGCTTTTCCTCCCGTGTCTCTGTGTTTCAAATGTCCCTATTCTTTTTCTTTTAAAGACATCAATGATTGGATTTAGGGCCTACCCTAAATCCAGGATAATTTCATTGTAAGATCTTAACTGTATCTGCAAAGTCCGTATTTACAAATAAATTCATATTCACAGGTACCAGGGGTTGAGACTGGTATGTATCACTTTGGAGCATTGATTCAAACTACTACTCTGGGGTTAGTATTTAACAAGACAATGAGTAATTATGTCTAATAATAGCAAGGGCCAAAGATAGGGTCTTCTCATTCTTATTCTCCAGCCATGTGAGGGAATAACCTGAGATCCACTCCTGTGCAAATAGGCTGAGTCAAGCCATACACACCCACATGCTGAGCAACTGGTCTACACTGATCCATTCTTTTATTAAACAAATATAACAGATAGGCCAAATTGCCCCTTTAGTAAGTGTAGTGCTGCATGACTACCCAAGTTATAGGCCGGCCCTCATCGATTACTGTTTTAAAAGTGACTAACAGGCCATTTTACCTCTGACGTTGTGGCTATTACTGGTAATATGAAGCAGAAGTGTAGAAGGAAGAATTAAGCTAACATATTTCATAGTTAAGGTTATATCTTATGGAATGTAATTCATACTTAACATCACACGAATGGCCTCTTGGTACTATGTCTCTTGAAGCAGAATTTTTAAATATTTTTATTCTCATGAATAACATTTTTTAAGAAAAAAAATTAATGCATGTAAAGCCATTCTGCTGTGTGGAGTTGTGTTTTAAAGGGGAAGGGACGTTGGATTAGGAACCACGAGCTATGGTTCTAGAACGGGGCTGCAGTGCCAAGTGGGTGGCTTTGGCAAATCGTTCTGGATCGTGTGCAGTTGACTGTCCTTTGTAAACCAGAGGAAATCAAACCGCTCAGATGTCCCCTTAGCTCAATGCCAGAGTCATACCCTCGATGACTATGTCCCAGAGTCTGACCACATTAGAAATTCCAGGGGCCAGACTCAGGTCTTGCACGGAGCTGAAGAATTTAGAAGTAGGGAAGGAGAGCCAATAAGGAGCTTATAAGATTTAACTTTGAAAACTTTTGGTGGTGATTTCCAACTTTCTTTTCCTATATTGTTGCCTAATATGGTAAGGTTGTGGTTGCCTTGCTAACCAGCAGGCCTTCTCAAATCGGGTACCAGGAGGGTCAGTTGTCCCAATTCTGGGGGACAGTACAGTTTCTCTGTATAAAAGAAGAGAAACTGTTTTTAGAGGTATCCAAGGCAGAGGATGAAAGGCCCTTGGGCCATCATCTTACCCTGTGTAGCCCACTAGCCTTCTTAGCCTGAGCATGACCATCATGGCAAAGGTTAAATGAGAAGAATGAGATGATTTTCTAGCAGAATCATCATAAGCAAAGACAGGAGAGCTCCAACCTCCAGCGCAGAAAAGCAATTCATTGTCTTCTGATTTATCCTTCTATCTTCCATTCAGCACTACCAGGTTCCATGCCAAAATAAGCTTGGAAGGAATTTTTCATTTAGGTTAATACATTCTTGGGGGCTTAGGAGAGTACTTTATCTTTATTAAACTTATCGGCAATCCTGATGTTTGAGTCTTCAGAGCAGATGACATGGGCAATGACAGAGACTGTGCATGTATATGTGTGTGTGTGTATTGGGGGTGGGGCTGAGAGATCAATGGAATTTTGAAATATTGGATCCGACTTGCCAGGGACACGACTAGAGACCAGAAGATAGAATTACTAGTTATATGATTGTGGGAACTCAACAGCCGACACTCAACAACCAATATAGATGATACAACCAACCCACTTTTGTCTCTCTGCCATTTACCCCTATCAGACAAAGAATAAATAATCAAGAATTATGGCAGGGGTAATATTAGGGGGACCGGAAAGGAATGTCGTTTCTGCGCATTTCGATATTCGTTTGTCATTTATCAGCTCATTGTGTACTTCAAAATCGTGCCAAAGATATTTTAAGGTTAGAGTGACTTGTTTATTCGTAAATAATTAAATCTCAATTTTTTTTTGACAATTTATAGTGAGATGGCTAGCCAAATACCAGAAGAGTTACCTATCTGGCATTGTATGCTTTTTGAGTTTCACAAGGGTAGTAACGCAACAGTTGCTACCAAAAACATTTGCGATGTTTATCCAAGTGCATTAGACGTTCGTAAATGCCAAAGGTGGTTTTCTAAGTTCAAATCCAGTAATTTTGATCTTTGCGACTCGTATTGATCAGGAAGACCAACAACTTTAGACAATGACATGTTAAGGGCAGAAGTGGAAGCAAATCCGTGTCAGACAATCGAGGAACTGTCAAACACTCTTAACCAACCTTGGTCGACCATCCAAGAACACTTGCAGCAGATTGGTACAGTAAGCAGAGCAGGTGTTTGGGTCCCGCATAATCTGTCTGAAGAAAACGAAGCTAACCGGTCCACCACGTGCAACTTATTGCTTCAGCGGCACAATACAGAAGCGTTTTTTGATCGCTTGATCACTGGAGATGAAAAATGGGTCCTCTATGATAATCCAAAACGCAAAAGGCAGTGGCTCTCTCCAAATGAATCGCCACGAAGTACAGCTAAGCCAGGTTTACACCCCAAAAAGCCACTTATGTGTGTTTGGTGGAGTATTCGCAGGGTCGTTCATTTTGAAGTGCTGAAACCTGGACAGACTGTGAATGCAGACCTTTACTGTGAACAATTGGATCGAGTAAATCAATGTTTAATTGAAAAGTGCCCAGCGATTGTCAACAGAAAAGGCATTATTCTGCAACACGATAATGCAAGACCGCACTGCGCAAGACGAACCCTGGAAAAAATTAATGAATTGGGGTGGGAGGTATTGCCTCACCCACCATACTCACCCAATATTGCGCCATCAGATTTCCATTTATTCCGATCGCTACAACATTTTCTAAGTGGCAAAAAATTTGAAAATTTGGATGATGTCCAAAATGCCATCTCCAGATATTTTGCTCAAAACCCAATTGATTTTTATCGATCCGGCATTGAAAATTTGCACACTAGATGGCAAAAGGTTGTTGATAATGAGGGTGATTACATCATTGATTAAAAATAAAAACTTGTTAAAAATTTATCTGTTTGAATTTAATGTAAAAACACGACATTACTTTCCGGTCCCCCTAATATTTAAAGCCTTCGAATAAACCTCCAGGTGCCTTTTATTTTGAAATCCAATCAGCCACATTCCAGGAGAAGAATCTTATTGACTGAAGGGCACAGTCCAGAGAGGAAGACATTCAGGTCCTCTAGTAAGGCCAGCTCACCTGAGCTGTAACAGTGCAAGTCTAACCAGCCTTTAAAAGAGGGCCGTCTGCAGGTTTACTGGTTCAGGCTCTTTCAGGCACTATCCCTAGGTAGAGTTGTCTTGGGCTGAGGATGTCCTAAGGGTCTTGTTCATCTATCAAGAAAAGATTTATGGAAATGCTCTTTCCTTAGACTTGGAAGCAGGAAGAGCTTATCATTATTTTGCAGTGGAGAAGCAGGACTCTGTAGGAGAAAGAATTGTACCTCAGTGAAGTGGTTCAAACCAAAATCTGCATGGCCTTGTGAAGTTCCCCAGGCAAGCATCCGGTGATATTATTAATAACCAGAGAGCTAAACTATCCTGATTGCAGGATTATGTGAGTCAAATGTCTATAGCACAACATGAATTGATATCATGAATTTAGGAAAGATTGATATTATCGTGTATTTTTTTTTTAAGTTTGAAATTGCCCATGATGTCTCTCAGGCACTTAAATAAATCTTGGTGTTTAAATCAGGATTTATTATGTGTGTATGCATACCCAAACATACACAGCCCTCCTAGGGACTAGTACTTTAAGTTCCTGAAGACGCTGTAACAGTTGGGAATTTTTCAGTATGAAATTCATGGTTGGTTAAATTGAGTCATTTATGAATAATAGTAGAGCTTCAAGCGAAGTAACAGTTCTTTGTAATTCAAGAGGTGATTGAGTCGTCAATGAACCTGTGCCTTGTGTTCAACTTTTAGGAAATACTGGCTCAAAGAAGATTAGTCTCCATTAGGGAGTGTGTGGTGGGGAGGAGTCATGTTCATCACCAATCCATGCTCCACAAAATTTCAGTCTCAATTCTCTAGCTTGCTATGATGAAGACTGTGAAAGAGAAGTGTTGTGGGTTTTTTGTTACTAAGTAAAAAACTTTTATTACTGACAACAATATTATTCAAAGGAAAAAGATATAATACTTTTTTATTTATTCAGCTGGCATTTATTGAGCACCTCCTTTGTACTGACTACTCTGTGAGATAATAGACAGTGAATGGAAGTTTTGATACAGACTCTACACTCATGGAGCTTGTAGACTAGTAGAAGAGACTGACTAATGGACAGATGATTGCTGTGCAATATGATAACCAATGGCCTATCTTCCCTTGTCTGAGAACAGCCCCCTACCCACAGGAGTGGGCCTCAAGAGCCATGTTACAATACAGAATTCTGTGTCTCCTAGCCATAGTGATGATCCCAGGGGTTGGCTCTCAATTCCAAGTGCTCAATCAGAATCTCTTTCTTGTCTTTTAAAATTGGGGTTAAAAAAAAATAAAATTGGGGTTGAGAAATGCTAGTGGGGCCAGAAGAGATGAGATGGTCGACCTGGCATGGAGATGCCTAACAGAGAAATCTGGCCATTGAGAAAGAAATAAAAAGAGAAATAGTGGCAAGAGACTGCAAGACTCTGAAGAGAGGAAGAGCATGAGACTGGGCAATAGTAGCCCCGTTTCCTGATGGCTTCCCAGTGCCTAATGGGTTCCCACCTTTCTTGAGTATGGTTGGTCATTTGCCTCAGGTCCCAAGAGATACCCCAGCACACTTTTTTTTCAGCTGCCTTGTTTAAAATGGCAATCTGTTAGTTATTTCCAAATGTATCTGGACTAAGACATATTCCTATAGGGGTAAGAATAGGATATAATGAGATCACCTAGGAAGGAACTAAGTCAGTCTTATGGGAACCTGGAAGGGTTCCCAAGTGAAGTGCTTGTTATCTGAGCTGAGTCCAAAGGATGAGTAGAAATCAGCCAGTCTGAGAGCGGGTGGGGAATGGGCTGAGGGACTAGCACATGTAGAACCCAGAGGCTAGACAGTAGGGCGCACAGTAGGAGCTACACACAGTTCTCTGTAGGCGAAGAACAGTAGGGCAGTACTCATGTTTGTGGGAGGAGAGGAGCAGTGTCAAGAGGTGGGGCTGGAGAGGTAAGGAGGATGACAGAGAGGGCCCTGGTAAATCATCACCTTGAACAACATCATTCTGTTTGGCTTGGGCAGACACAGCACTATGTGGTTATTTTGGAGCCTGAAGCATAAGAAAAAAATCAGTAATACTCCTTCTGTCCTTATTTACATTGTTGGTATTTTGTTCATCATGAATTTTTTGCAATAACTTTGGCTTTTTAAAATATTGCATTAAAATATTATTTATCTTTTTTTTTATTAATTTACTTTTGTTACAGATGTTTCTCCTTTTTTCCCCATTGACACCCTCCTCCCCATCCCCCCACCCCGTCCCCAGCTTTGTTGTCCATGTCCATCAGTTATGCATACATGCGTATAAGTTCTGTGGTTTATGTGGTTTATCTCTTCCCTCCCTCCCACCCCCTCTTCTGAGGGTTGTCAGTCTGTACCCTACTTCCACATCTCTGGATCTACCCTGTTCCTCAGACTGTTATGATTATTATATTCCACAGATAAGTGAGATCATGTGATATTTGTCTTTCTCTGTTTGGCTTGTTTCACTTAGGATAATACTCTCGAGGTCCCCCCATGTCGTCTCAAAGGATAAGAGATCTTTCTTTCTTACAGCTGCATAGTACTCCATTGTGTATATGTACCACAGCTTTTTTATCCATTCATCCACTGATGGACACTTGGGCTGTTTCCAGATCTTAGCTATTGTAAATAGTGCTGCTATGAACATGAGGGTACATGTATTCTTTCTGATTGGTGTTTCAGGCTCCTAAAATTAAAAATTGAATTGCCATTTGACCCAGTGATCCTACTTCTAGGAAAATATTATTTATCTTGATTACTGCCTTTTGGGTGCTCCCTTAAATTTTACACTTGAGGTGAGTGCCTCAATCACCTCACCCTGTTCTTGACCCTAGACAGAAGAAAATAAGCATTGGAAACTCAGGCCATGAATGGGTTCAGCTTTGCTACAAGCAATATAGCATCATATTGAAAAAAATGTATTAACAATCGCATCATTATTTTCAAACTTACATTCTCAGCCGTGGTCATCGTCGTTGACTGGGTTTCCTGAAGACAGTTTCTCAGGCAGGAGTTGAGTGCAGGTTCCCTGGGGAGTGCTCTAAGGAGGAAGGCAAGATTGGGTAGAGGAAGACGCTGACTTGCAGAGCAGCTGCCTCGGCCCATATGGGGAGGGCTGGAGCTGGGAAAGCTCTTTTGAGGGGTCCTAATTGAGGCACAGGACCCAGACCGTTGTATCCCAGGGCCAGTCACTGGCTGTGGGTGCTGGAGAAATGGAAAGGCAGTTCCCTGATGCCAACGGCAATTTCCAGTAACGGACACAATAGTCAGTATCTGATATTTAGAGTTTTCCTATAAATCATCTCATGTCAAAGCTTTTAGAATTTTAACCTGTATTTACACATATTTATAGTGAATGGGCAAGAAAGAACTCGTCAGTTTATTAGGTGGGAATCCTGTTAGTAGTTACACTGTGAAGAGGATAACTGTTAATGCGAGTAATAACTTAAAGAGAGCTATAATTATGCCATAATATTAAATAACTGATTAAATATTTATTTCTACTGTATTTTTCCCACTGTTTGAGATGTTTAGGATTTAGAGAATAAAATGGACAAGGTTTTTTGGTCCATAAGAAATGTATAGTTTAGTATGGGAGACTAAATACCATGATCATTGCACCAAAGATTTCTTGACAAAGGCATGCACAAGGGCTGTGGGAGAGCCCAGTCTGGATTTCGAAAAGGAGATGAGTCTGAATTGAGTCTCAAGGGATGACAAGGAGGCAGATGCATGGGGTGAAGCATGGTGTGGGAGTTAAGAAAGAGAAGGGCCTGTTGTCAACATTGTGAGTAGTTCAGTCTGGGCAGATTATGGCATGGAATGGTAGGAGGGATGTGGGGCTGAAGACTGGGCTCTGAAGGGTCTTGAATGACATGCAAATGAACTCAACCTCTCTTAAAAGTTACAGAATCACTGAGGTGTTCAAGCACAGGTGATATTTTAAGACTAAATGTTAGAAAGTTCTATGTTGCAGCAGAATAGATTAAGTTCCCGGTATGGTTTGATGAAGCAATGGTGTTCCTTATCTACTGCTGCACAACAAATTGCCAGAAACGTAAAGGCTTGAAACATCACACCTGTTCTATCTCATGAGGTTCATTAATGTTCCCAGCAGGGCTGGATTCTCATCAGAGGCTTGACTGGGGAAGGTTCCACTTGCAAGCTCTCGCATTGGCAGAACTCATTTTCTTGCAGCTGAAGGATTCAGGGCAGCTTAGTTCTTCAAAGCCAGCAACAGACACATGTGTGTGCATGTGTGTGTGTGTGTGTGTGTGCGCGTGTGAGCATGTGCTCACATACACAGAAGAGAGAGACAGAGACAGGGAGAGGAGAGAGAGAGATCGTTTCTGCTAGCAAGACAAATTCTTATAAAACATAATATAATCGAGGAGTGACATCACCATTGCCATATTCTGTTTGTTAGAAGCCAGTCACAGGCCCAACCACACTCCAGAGTTGGCCATTATCCAGGGGCATGAAGCCACCTTGAAGTCTGTTCCCCACACTCTCCTGCTATATGTTCCGACTTGGTCCAGTCGTGAAAGAAAAGGTCGGCCTCAAAACATCTCTTCTGGCACAATCCACTGTTCTATTTTGGAGGAACTTTGATCTTGGTAAAATTCTAGAAACCGAAGAGTCTACTAGGAAGTGTGTATGCGGTATCAGCAATATCACATGCCTTCCCACAGATATTGTATCTGCTGCATCAACATGTGAGCAAAGGCAACATTGACTAAATTACGCCATCGCATGTGTGGAGGACCTCTGAGAACAGGTGCTCAGTCCACGCCTGCTGTGTAGTTCTTGAATTTTTAGTAATGGGGTCATCTTAGAATATTTTCCCCCAACTTACTATTATGTACCTTATTTTCCTCTTCATTGTATTTTAGCTGTGCAGTTTGTATTGAATACAAATATTAGAGACAACGCCTACCTGTGTTGCGGTGTGCTTTGTATGATGTGTGACACACCATCTGGGAGTGTAGGTCCCTGATACATGCCATCTGGTGATTCAGTGATATGTATATGAGTAAACAGTGACTGCTGTTGAACTACTTAGTATGTGCATTTAATTAAGTTCCCCAATTCCTGCAGGCATGTGGTTAAAGGGGCTCTGGCAGGCTTCCCCTCTGGAGGGCTTGGCACCGTGTAGCTGGAACCTCACTAAACGTGCCTGCATTTGTGACAGTACATAGTGGTTTCATCTCACCGTGGCCTTTGTCAGCCCATGTTTCAGTTTATAGCGCAAGGAGTTTAATAAATCTTACTGAGATACAGTCTAGTTATTTTACATGTACTATATCTGTTCACTTCATATACAATGATCTTTTATGAATGATAAAAGGGTGAACACAAAATAGGAAAGTATCAGAGCGGCCTGACAGGAGGTTTTATCCTTTCTGTAGTTATTCTTCAGTTATTTGACTTTTTGTTACAAGGCAACTCAATGAACACTGGCATTTTCAAATTAAAACCTACAAAAATGAAATATTTCTTCTAAAATGCAGTGACCAGAACATGATACTTTGGAATCCAGTTTAAAGTATTTCAGAAGAAAATTGGTTTGGGTGTGGGTATGGGGGTGTGCATGTGGGTTTTTAAATGGGTACATTGTACCAGCAGATGGTGTGGCATTCCCTTGGAGGTAGTTCAGGGGGAGGAAAGGAGAACAGCTGTAATTCTCGAAAACACTCTGATTTAGGGGGAACAACTGTTTCCTGGGCCTCAGTTTAGCTCTGACCTTCAGATTCCCTGAAAAGATGCAAAATAAAAGCAAATATAAACGAGACTTAGTAGACCATCTTATTTGACTTGATCTTTAGACAGAAGGACATCTGTGTGACTAAATGTTTTGTCTAACTTCTCAGCAACCTGTCTGTGATCAGCAAAGATTAAAGAAGGGGGCTGGGACTGCCAGGAGGCCCCTCATGCTGTGAGCATCCCAGTAGGTCAGTGTAGTGGCTGTGGGGACACCATGTCCTCCACAATGGACAGGTACTGATCTCCGGTTGTTGGTAAGAGATCCCTGTGGACAGGCTGCAGCCATGGGCTTGTAACCATGACATGATAGGGGCTTGCTGGAAGAACCCCCGATTAGACTGAGGAAGGAAGAGACAGTGAGATTGTCTTTCTTTTCTGCCGAGGACAATGAGTTGGAGATAAAACATCTCTTGTCTAGTGAAAGAGAGAGACTTTGTCATTGTAAATAGCATAACTTTAAATATATATATGATGCTTGTATTATTCATGGAGCTTCCTTCCATTGCTTCATTTTGCTTGAAAATATGAGTCCCACACAGATACTTTTGTAGACAGTTTTGTACACAGCTCGGGAGATGAGAAACACTGCATCTGCTAGACCGTTATTTTATCTGATAGTAAGTTTTCAGATGTTTTACTTGAATGTCAAGTATTGTTCCTCAGGTAACCAGCTGCTTTCCCCCCCCTCACTCCTATCTTTTTCCTGCTTATTGCCAGGGCAGTGGTAAACACAGCGTCTGTACTTGCTGGTCCATGGCCTCACCTCACACAACTCAGATTTTCACATCAATCATCGTCCCAGCTGTTCCCAGCTGTGCCCCTCCGGAGTCATCCTCCTGGTCACTCTGCACCTGCACCTTCTCTCCCAGACCTTCTCCCTGGCTCCCGGGACCCAGTGGCCCCACCCTGGCTGGCCTCCTGCCTCTTCCACTTGCCACAAACTTCACTAGTTTGGGTGGTACCTCCTTCTTCTCTCCCTGCTTCCCAAATTTATCATGTTCATGGTTTTCACAGGGGGCTCGCCTTTTCTCTGGCCCCTATAATCGTTTCCACTCTATGGAACCACAGCCATGTTTTCAGAGGACTCGGAATTTCCCACCCCGCTCCTCTCGTCGGCACCACAGACCCTGAATACAGTTGGTGCCTAACACTCTATAAATGTAAAAACAAAACTCATCTCAGTGCACATCCTCCTCTTAGTCACATGCTCGAGCCCTGGGTATCTCCTTTCCCTGGCTTTCTGGTTTCCTGGAGGCCATGGGAATGTACTTAGTAGAGTTCTTGATTGACAGGGGGCTTCAGGGCTGCCGTTGGAGATCGTTGCCCAGGCCAGGCCTTCAGCTCTGCCCCAGTGACCTAGTGTGAAGCACGAGTAACCAAGGATTGTTCCTCCCTGGGAGAGACCAAAGGATGCTCAGTGGCTTTGCCGAGTCTTGCTTAGACTGCAATCTAAGAAGTGCCCGCCCAGACTCCCCTCCTCCTCTCTCTTCTCCTTTTGCGGTCAGACATGCATCATGGTCTCTCAGCCCTCCCAGCCTCTCTCTGCTTCCTCCCTATACCCTTTCTCATAGGCATGCCCCTAACAAATTCCTTGCCCATTTAATCTTGTCTTGGCATCTGATTCTCAGAGGACCCAAGTTAACATAAGTTCCCATTCAAAACTATGACTGTCCTCACAATGGTTCCGTATCCATGTGTAAATACTTATCAGATGCTCATTTAAAACTTGTTTAAAAGAATTAAATGTGGCCAAGTCACAGAAAAAAAAAATTATTTATCAAGGAGGGTGAATTCATTCGAAAATGTTAGGGATATGGTAGAATGTCATTCAGAAAAGTAAGGAACCTTCCTAGATGGTGGTGGATAAGTGACAATATTGGGTAGGGGGTGATATGACGTATCTATTGTGGGCATGAGGAGAGGAGGTGACAAGCAGTGGTAGCAGAGTGAACAGCAACAGGAATGTAAGCCCACCCTCCCCCTGGTTCTGTGAGTGAGAGGAAGTAGGCAAGCGTGTGCCAATCTATCATGTCCCTAAAAATAAATGTGATTCAGTTTCTGGGGTACCCACTTGTGCTAGGCACCATGGGTAAGCAAAAGGAAGGGCAAGGCATGGTCAGAGCCGTCACGCTGGCTAGTGTCTGTGATGACATGCATGTTGGTGTCCGCATGGCCAGGTCGCCATCGGGACCCAGAAGAGGAAAATATCCTTCTGGCATTCAGAGCCACGGCCCTAGACTCTTGAATTAAAATTGGCCACCAGGTGGACCCTATGTGGATTATTTGGTGGATCTCACTTTGACTATACTCATATCGTACGGGGATGACTTCACATTCCTTTCTCCAACATCTTTCCCCCACCTTGAGTATGCTCCACCTTTTCCATGAAATCTCTCTGGCCACTCTAACCCAAGTCAGCACACCTTCTTGACAGCGTTACATTTGTACTTCTTTTGTGACCACTGTTCTCCTCTACCATCCTGATATGTGTGTGCTCGTCCATTTCCTCCTGGACTTTGAGCTCCTTGGGGACATCAGTGTTGATTCTTGTAAGTGTCTGATGTCCATACAATGCCTAGGATGATCTTATATACACAGCAGACACTCATTAAACATGTCTTGAATAAGTAAATAAATGAGGCCACGAAGGATATTTTCATGGAGCGGTAGAGGTGACTTTTGCATATAAACCACTTCCTCCTCTTTGTTTCTTAGTCACTTCCAGCTATGTTTCATTATTTCTCTAGAGATTCCTGCCCCTCACGAGACTCAGGAATTCAGAAGCCCTGGCCAGGTAGCTCAGTCAGAGCATTGCCCTGGAATGCCAAGGTTGTGGGTTCGACCTCTGATCAGCCCACATACAAGAATCATCCAATGAATGCATAAATACGTGGAACAACTAAAAGTCTCTCTCTCTCAAATCAATCAATAAAAATCAAAGAAATTTCGGAAGAAAGACCATCTGCATTTTAAAAACTAGACTGCAATTTAAAGTAATTATTTATGCACTGGAGATTATAGCTGCTGCTATGAATTTTAAACACCACTTAATTTCCAGTGCACTGTTTTGTGCTGTTTTCTTCTGTTTTGTGGTATGTAACTGAGGCAACAGAGCCAAGACTTCTCGCTTTCCCGCTAATTAGCTACTGAAATGAGAAGGCCCATGCAATTATAAGCGCTCTGCACATTGAGTAACTTGACAATTAAAAACATTTTTGATCAGAATTAACCTAAAATCATAAATACCTGTGTTTCATGATCACTAATCTGAGAACTGGCAGCCATAGTTATTCCTTCTTCCTAGAAAGCTTTTAACATGACTCCAGCTGGCCAAGCCTCAGTTCAAAGCCGGGGATGGCAGAGCTCTGGGTTGGGGCGTAGCCTCCCTTCCCTGATGCAAATTCACCGCGATGCACTCTGGGTGCTTAGTTCTTTGACTATAAACTACATATATATTTTGCTCTTCTTAGAAACAGCAACAAAAAAAGTGTGTTTTTATTCCTTTGGGATTCCTGTTACCATTTTCCCCCTTTCGCCTGCCTGTGATTACACGTTATAGTGATTTGGGGCGAAATGAGCTAACAGGAGATTTCCCAGCAACAAGGTGCTGTCTTGTTGAAGGCTTGTCATTCCTTGCACAACTCTCTCCGCGCCACCGGTAAATTAAAACGTGGTTTTCTTCTAAAAAATAAAGTAAATGATGGTCATTGAGAAAATACTGGCCGTGGAGGGGCTAAAATAATCAAAGAATACTGGAATTGTTTTTAGGTCTTAATCTCTGTCTTCCTTTCTTCTTTCCCCAGGTAAGTGGTGTTTCCTCTTCTTGCTCCAGGGCGTGTCCGTGGGTCCGGTAAGTGTTCATTTCACTGCGGTCCGTCGTGTGGCCCCAGAGCTGCGTGTGAACTGCCCACGAAGGCACAGCAGGCTTTGGACGTGCATTCTCTGGAAAATGCGGGCGTGCGCTAAAGCTTTTTTAGATTAAAATGTTTTTCCTTGAGATCTTATTTTGGCGTTATATCCTAACACACTTTGTTCTCCAGTCTGGAAAGGGGCCCAAGAGTTGATTAAGTGTTGATGAAAACTTGCCTTTTTATACATTCTTTTTATGTGGATTTTCCTTTCTTTCTCTTTGTTTACTTCTTCCTGCCTTTATTGGAATGTCACTTAAACGGCCTGCATTCAGGTTCCGATAAAGCATAAAACTCCACTTGGAGGCATTTTACTGAAGTTTTTCTTATTTGTGTTATGTTATTGTTACCAAGAACCTCGTTAATCTTCTGGTGTCCTCCTGCAGGATCACGATGACTTCATCTGTATAGTATTAGATGGTCTGTGTGGTCAAGTCCTACTTTGCAAAAGCGTTTTTATAAAGTTACTGAAACGGATGCAGTCTTACCTTTTCTAGCTTTGGTGACACAGACATGTGATTTCATGGATTCCTTCCTGAAGGTTGTTTTTCTAGGTATGTTGTTGATGCCAAGATTTCTCGTTTGAAAGAATGAATGGGTAGTAATCCGGAAGAGAAGTGAATAGTAGGGAAAAAATCAAGAGTCCTTTGATTTGTAAATCAAAGTTTATAGTAGAATGTATACAACTTCCGATCGTTTCATTGTACTTTTTTATGATAGTTGACTTCCGGAAGCTTTGAGCTGATACAGAAAACACTAGACCACATTGTCTTTTGAGTGGAATATAGGAAATTAAGTCTCCCTGTGTCTAATGTGTACTTGATTATCTTATTGGCTATTGGCCCAGGTTATTGATTTTGTTAGAAGTGCTTGTTCTTTAAAGACACTGGATTCGGTTCAGCTGTATTCTGTTGTCTAATTCTTCACAGTCAACATTCAAGAACTCTTACTCTTACATGATTCATCTGAGATATATGTAGTTTGCTGCTTGAAAAGCCTTTTATTTAAACACTTAGGTTTATCTGGGTTTTTGCCTTTGATAATCCGACCTTGTGTTTGTGTGTGTTTAATAGAACATATTTGAAGTAGAATACCTGGAGGTCAATGAAATTGCTCTTGAAACATTAAAAAGACTGTACATGTTGCTTTAAATAACCTGGATGGGATTTTGACCCCATACTGTTTTCAGTCCTGCAACAGAATTTTTCTATTAAAGATTCTGGATTTAAAAAAGATCAGAAAACAGGAGACAGAGAGAGGGGAAGGGTGAAGAAGGTTAGATTTCAAACTTGCATAGACTGTTTCTCTGACTTTGAAGCCTATCAGGGACCCAGCGAATAGCTTGCTTAACAATAGGCTGAACAGAGAACCACATTTTAAATAGAAACTTAGTCTGTGCTGGGAGTTTTTTATTCTTTGCCTTTTGACCTTATGGGATGCCATAAATGAAATATAGAAGTATAGGCTTGAAAAGGCCAGGGGCTACTTATTTACACCAGTCCTATGATGGGAGAAAAACTAGAGTGAACAAATGCAGTGTGTTTAACTCTATCCCTTAACTCAGGCTACAGTGAGCAAAAAGACGCTTTGGTTCCAACCCATAACCCCATTTTGCTATGAGAGCTTCCTTTGTTATTTTTAAATTCTGTTTGCTTTATTCGGGTAAGCCACTCCGAAAGGTCAAATCTGGAGAAGTGGCTGAGTTTTATTTTCACTATAAAGAGAACTTGAAAATACCCTGTTTGAGACGAAGTCTGTGTTTAACTTAGGTTTCATGATTTGTATATGCTACTTCTATTATGAACATTTTCCGCTTTGAAACCAGAACTACTGGAGTTTTTGCCAGTGAACATATCTAGAATATCATTGTTTTTCTTACTAAAAAATGCCAATTCAAAACACTGCCAATTCAGTTATCAATAACAATGATCATCCTGTATTTCCACTCCTGGGTAAAAGTCACTACATGATTGTATGAGTGTTAACTGCACAACATTCATTTCTATATTGTTTGAAATTCTTTCGTGGCACTATTAGCTAAGAGACATCATACTTCTCCAAGGTTTAACTATACTAGGTAAATTTTCTTATGTAGTATTTATTTTATAATCCCAATATGAACAAATGTATTACAGAATTAGACAGAAGTCAGAAAGGCGTTGTAATTTATCTCTTTGCTTTAGTGATTTGTGTTAAGCCCGCTCTGAGAATGAGAAATATCATGTATCTTTGTCCTTATGAAGCTACATTATTGGGGGTGGGAAGATACAAGACATACCAGCACCCAAAAAAGACAGTAAACAGATGTTACATGCAGCATGCCTGGTATAGAAGACAAGTGTCTTAGAAGAATGAGGAGCATTGAAAATTTGAACAATTAGCTGTGCAGAGAAAATGTAGTTTTCTGGGACTTATCTGATCTCCAAACTCTGATCAGGAAATTTGGGCTTACCAATGAACATATCTCCATCTCTTCTAATTTAAACGGTAGCAAGTAAGTAGGTCAAGTTCAGCCCTCTGTAGGTCTGGCTCAGATAATCTCTGCTCTTGCTACCCCAGCCACCAATCACAGCATGGCTGGGTGCATGAGGGGGCTTGGGGCATTACGTCTAGTGTTGTGCTGGTTCACATGTGTGCACTGACTGGGGTCCGCAGAGCTGTGTTGAGGTTTGCGCGTGGTGTACAAGCTACTGCTGTGGACTGTTCTTTGCCTCTGCTGGCTTGGCTTGTCCTCCTGGGGTCTAGCTAACTCACAGTTGGCCCCCAGCTGGTCTGACCACCTGTAGCCAGGGTGCAGGGACAGTTGGTGCTGGAGGGTTCATAGCCAGCTCCGTCACCTGCCTTCTCTGCTGTCCCAACAGGGCACAGTGGAACGTTGGGATATCTCCCAAAGGCAGCTCAGTTAGTGCAGGTGTGGTAGGAACCTCAGGTTTCCATCCAGCCATTTGGACCTCCCAGGTTGTTCCAGGCACCCTTTGAAAGAGTCTCTTCCCCCAAACCCAAACAGGATGCTGGGGAAAAGCCTCTTTCCCCAGCATTACTCAACCAGTCTAAGACATCTGCCTGTTGGGATTTTGGGAGAGGGAAAGTCAGTACCTTTCTCTGCTTCCCACACCTCCCCAGCTTTCTCTTCTTACAGTCCTTCTGCGATGGTGTACTATGTTCTTCACATCACATCCTGTGTTCTCTCTGCTTCTGGCATACAGTAAATTCTAAGATCTAGTACCTAGGCATGGCTCTCAGTATGCTAAATGAGAGCAAGTGGGAGTTTAAACAATTATTTCCTCTATCAGTTCTGACCTTCATGACTGCGCTCAACTCAAAAATTTGATTATGGTCAATAGCTGAATTTGACCCTGTCTTTTCTCCTTCCCTCCCTTCCCTGCTTTCTTCCATTCCTACTAACACAGCTCTGATGCCTTCTATACACTAGGCAGGGCGATGTCTTGGCTTACCAGTGAACAACTTATATACACAGAAACACAAACAAGGAGAGTACATTCAAATGTGTTTGCCGTATTATGCTGCCTTCAAGGGAAGTGGTGCAGTTTGAGGAGGATGGTGTGTTTGATCAACAAAGGAGACGCTAGACAGTGTTTGTTATATTTGATGGCTTGTGTTGGGGACATCTAAAAGGTCTGGGGCTAGAATGAAGGGGAATTTGGACGACTGGCCAAGCGGATCAGTTCAGAACCACACTTCCAAAGTGATTTTGGCAAAGTGGTAGTCCAATAAGATATTCTGAGAGAGTGCCCTGGCCAGTTTGGCTCAGTGGTTAGAGCATTAGCCCGCGGACCAGAGAGGCCTGGGTTCGGTTCCCACTGAGGGCATGTACCTAGGTTGCAGTTTGTCCCCGTCCCCTGTTGGGGTCGTGTGGGTGGCAACCAGTTGATGTGTCTCTCTCACATCAATGTTTCTCTCTCTCTCTTCCTCCCTCTCTCCCTCCCGCCCTAGCTGAAGATAAATGCAATAATGTCCTCAGGTGAGGATAAAAAAAAAAAGATATTCTGAGAGATACAGAACAAATCTATTTGGGTTTGCAACATTCCATATATTCCTCTTGGAGACACATAAAGTATGTTAGCATATTACTATTTCAGATAATTCCTACCATGTAGGAACAGGTGAACACCATTTAACGCATTTAGACCATATTCATGTAATACCCATTAACAATCCAGAAAATTCACTGTGAGATCTGCTGCTAAGATACAATGATGAAGCCAGGGATCGTTTTTGGTAGGAACTAATGTAACAAGACGAGGCTTTAGGAGTTTCATTCAATTTTTTTGAGGACTTACTGTATGTAAGGCATACTGTGATTTTTCAATTCATAAAGATGAGGGCCAAATCAATCCTTTAGGGCTTAGGATTTTTCAAAATTGCTGTCTTTGTGTTTAAGAAGTATAAAATATCAGGTATTTATAGTCAGTTTGTTATACAATGCAAGTAAAACAATCCACTTTTGTTTCAAATACAAGGTAATCCCAGAAGAAATTGCCTATCCTCTCTCCTAATAATTTATAGTGAATAGTTATTGTATTTCTTTGCTGGGTAGACTTGACACATTAATTTAAATAGATATCAATTATATTTGACTTTTTTTTTTTTTAGTTAATCCTCACCCAAGGATATTGTTCCATTGATTTTTTAAGGTAGGGTGGAAGAGAGGGAGAGAGAGAAAAAAACATCAATGTGAGAGAGACACATCAATTGGCTGCCTCCCACATGACCCTGGCGGGGGCCAGGAATTAAAACTGTAACCCAGGTACATGCCCTTGATGGGAATTGAACCCAAGACCCTTTGGTCTTCAGGTAGACGCTCTAACCACTGAACCAAATTGGACAGGGCATATTTGACATTTTCAATATAACATCAAGATATTCCAAAACATTCTTTCATGGTAATATTGTCTAAACTAAGCCTTTTCATGATCTCTGAAAGGACCTGTATGGAATAAATACTTGGAAAGTATTTATTAGGAAAGGCCTACATTTCATTTTATAATAAATTGTCTTCCCTTGTAATTGAAAATGTTACAACTTTTTATGTTAATCATGATAGAATGCCTCAGAGGATTTTTTAATTATATTTTTATGGCTTGACCAATTTTAGGTTTTAATTTTTAATTTCTTCTCCTTTCTTCATCTAGTATTCTCTTTCTGAATGTGCTTTTATTTCCACTGAGAACCCCAGCATAGTCTAAACATCCTACCGCCCATGACAGTAGTACTAAGGGTCAAGATCTCCAAATTCATTCAAGGGCATGTTACTTGTCAATAATCACTCTTTAAAATGTAGCACATTTAAAAAAATAATTACATACTTCTAAGTCGCTATTAAACATGGAAGTCCACTGTAAATGTTTGCTTTATCAAAGATTATTTATTCAACTACCACTTTTCTAGGTTTTGCTTTCTTTCTTTCTCTCTTCCTTTGTCCCTTTCAGCCACTTGACTATCAGAAATCCTGTCAGATAAGATAAATGGATATGAAATTTGAAGATTACAGCTTGTAGGGAAAGACTAAAGGATCGTGAACAGTCAGGGCTGAAGGGGCCCTTACAGAACATCCAGCCTGGTGTTCTACTTATAGATAAGTAAAATGAGAACCCAATGTTTGGACGGTGAAAGCATTTGTCCAAGTTCAGCCCTGTCTTTTGGCTCCCAATCCAGTTCTCTTTCTATTGGATCAAGCAGAGTTTTTAAAAAGTTGAAACTATCTATTCAGATGAAGTGTGGGGATTGTCTACGGTAATTTCCAATTCTGCTTACTTTCAATTATGTTAAAATCAGCTAAAATGTAGATCATAAATATAGTTCTACGTATGCCCAATATCATAGTCTTTCTTCAGGTGGCTAACACAATTGTATGTTTTAGGTAAATGGACTCATTTGAAATGTAAAGATTTATATGTGTAATGTCTAAAATTCCCCAAATGTGGGTCATGACATATCCCATGTTTACTTCTTCATGCCACAAATATCTTTGATCACTCATTTTTAGGTGCAATATATTTTGTTAGTTGATGTGCCAAGGAATGGCTTATAATCACCATGAAGTTCCGGCTTCCTATGCAATGAATTATCTTTATTAGCTAGAAAAGGTTAAAACTCTCTCAATTTTTATCATAGAATCTCCTAAGAGAAAACATCATTATATTTTTATAGATAAACTATTTTAGAAATTTCGTAGAAAAAAAAAGAAAACGTTGACAATGGAGCATAATATCTCTTTCTACCAATGTATTTACACTGAACTTTGAAAGTGCAGATGTGATCGACATTGTTCCTTTTGCATTCTCTGAACTACTTTTAATGAATACCTAAAGTCCTTGTTTCATCACCTTCATGTTTTCAGTTTGGATTGTATTGAATTGTGTTTAGCTAGAGTAATAGTCTGTACGCTTACAACTAAATAGAGAAAGGGAAGTCTAAAAGTGAAAATGATCAAAGTTCATTTTAGGATGTCAGGTTGAAAATAGCAACTTACTAATGAGATATTTGATATCATCTTTATTTTAGATATATTCACAGTTAGGAGGGGTAGCTATGAGTTTTTTTCCTTTTATGGAGAAAATTTTATGAAATCCTAAAATTATTTAATAGAACTGTTAATGGTTAACTCTACAACTTTATAAAACACCAACAAAACTGATAGGGGCTGAAAAATACTGCTGATAGAATATTATGATTCCAGAATGCCTAATTTTAGTAATGACATTTAATTCCCCTTGTTAGAAATTAACAAAGAGTAAGTTAGAGGTGACTTTATCTTGTTAAATTATGGGTCTTAATTTTGATTACAATTCACCCGAGAGCACTTTGCTGGGGTATTATTTACCTGTGTTAATTTACACCACTCACAACTCGACTGTAATGGATTAAAAGTCTACATTTTTAATATAAAAACAGTTATGTACTCTCTAAACATTTTATTACTTGCGGATAATATTTCAAGGCAGTTGTGTATTTCATTTTGTTGACTCGATAAACTCTAAAGCCTAATACTTTTGTTTAATATAAAAATTAAAGCTTCAGAATCACCACAGTGATTGTTTCCTGTGGAAGAATGTATTACTTCATAGATTTTAAATTGCTCAAGGGTACAAAGAAATATTAAAAAATGATTTCAGAGATCATAACAAAGCCAATGTTTTATATTGTTTTTTGCAAAATTTTAAATTAATTTGAGCAGCTAAGTCTATTAGCATCAAAGAGTAAATCTATTTAAGTGAAAAATTATTTTCATATGTGTGCGTTTTTATGAACCAGTTTTATGAAGAATATTAATGGAAATTTTTTTGTACATATTGAATCATTTACTTTATTTGATGTTTTCTTGGAAAGCAAATATATTTTTCTTATTATGTTCCACCTAGAGATATTAAAAAGTCATGTATAATATTTTTTGTTTTACAACCAGTGATACAGCATTTGTACAGTTATCTCCGAGAATTTCTTGCTGGATGCCTGTGCCCCAGTGAAAAGGTGTGAGCCATAGACACTGTCGATTAAACTGACAGCATCCGTGGCAAATCATCATTTCACTTCTGCAGTTGAACTTCATGTTGCAACCAAACGCATCCGCTCCTCCAGTCCCCGTAGTCTAACTGTCCCATCCATCTGCATGTGGGTGGACAGGGAATTGTCTTTACCTATCCTCGAACTTCCTCCTTCTTCTTACCCCACAAGCTGATTCAATTGCATTTGATATTCAAAGTGCAGAATCCCTTGATTACCAAGTTAAATCACATTAGAATGTGTCATTTAATCAATGACTGAGTGCCACCATTGATCAGCCACAGATAATATTGCCTGGATATGGGTGTTTTAATCAAAAAGGGAAATGATGTGCTTTTCTCGATCATTAAGAAAATGTCAGTGAAAATGCGTGTATACAGCCGTTAAGTAAAAGGGAAAGAACCACAGGTTGTTGTCTTTTTGTACTGGCGATTTTAGTTGTTTGATTTTAGTGAGTTTTGCCTTTTTTCACAACGTAAAATTCCGAAGTAAGATTCTTTTTTATTGCGGATTTCAGAGAAAAGTCGAAAGTCACCCGAAAGCTAGGAGAAGGCTTGCGGCTCGACCTCCTCTCCTCTCCCCTCTCCTTCCATCGGCCACTTGGTTGATCCAAAGCACTCGCTGGCTATCCTGGACACGGGAAAATGCCCATGTTCTTTGCGTAGAATCTCCACCACAACTGTTCTTTTTCTGTGACCCGTGAGTGACTAGGCATGTGGGGGCCACTTGGCGTGTTCCAGATGGAAGAGAGATTTGACAGTCATTAAACGCCACGCCAATACCTTTGAGCGTTTCCAAGGAAGACCTCTCCCTGGAGTTTAATTTGAAGAGGTTCCTCCTGCCTGTACCCTTCAAGCACATTTTGTGTCTTTGTGGAAGTGCTGGGGGAAAAAAGTTTTTTTTTGTTATTTGCTTGTTTGTTTTGTTTTCTGCTACAGTGCAAACTCATCCACAAAGCACGCCCTACTTTCTTAGTTCCGAGGGCAGAGCGTGGTGGACTTGTTCTAATCTGGGGCCGTGTGATTGGGTTTTCAGGCATTACGGCTCCTCTGCCCCTGTGCCAAGGAACGCCAGATTTCATCTCATTGAATTCCGCCACCCTGGTTCATTGCCGTTGTGCTCAGGGAAACTTCCCATTGCTTAAGGTTGGCGTTTGTGGTGTAGTGTGAATAGTGCTATATGTGATCAATACTGTGAAGAACACACGTTCTCAGTGCGAGTGTTCAGGTTCCAGTGAGTGTTCAGTGGTTGTTATTTATGGACTGAAATATATGAAATATTAAGAGCCCAAGGGTTATGCTATTGTTTGAGAAGTTTTGTTTATCCAACAAGAAAAGTGACTTTGGGACTTTTCCCTGATGAGTGGCTGCTTCAGTGTTGAGAAAAATCTCAGAAACAAGCCAGGGGCTTTCCTCCAGCCCAGGACAAATCTGTGAGCTTTCCTCCAGCACCAGGACAAAACCAAAGCATAGTCACTGTTGTCCAGTCGTGCAAAACTATCCAGCAGCCACATAAACATGCTTGTTAAAGAGTCTGGTGCTAAACCGTGTCCACGCGGGGCAAGGTCCATAACATACTGGATAAATGAAGTATTTAATTATGAATTAACTTAGAGTAGCTGCAGTTCCGACTTAGAACGTTATGAAATCCATATGAAATATAAAAGAGTTTATCTAAATTCAACTAGGAGGTTGAAATCATATGAAAATGCCAATATCCAACTGTTCTGATCTGAAAAGATGGAGATTTGGTATGGTTCAACCTAATAATCAATAGTTGTACTGAGCAGTACTGTCTAGTTGAATTTAATTTACTGCAGTGACTGTTGCTTAAATCTTAAAGAGTAATGATTGCCAAACTATGATTTAATTAATAGTGACTAAGCATAACCTTTATATTTTCTTCTTGGGAAAAAAACATGCATTGGAACATTGTTGTCAGTGCCAGTCTCCGTCCTAATTATGCCACAGCCCCAAATCCCCAGATTAAGTGCTACTTGAGCATTTTGGGATAATCCAAGAGAAAACCAAAGGCCTTCTAAATTCTTGTATTTTATACATAGCTCTTTGAATACATTGTAACGTAAAAATGTGACACCAAGCCCTGGCCAGGTGGTTCAGTTGGTTGGAGCGTCATCCTATACACCAAAAGGGTATGGGTTCAATTTTCAGTCAGGGCAAATACCTAGGTTGTGGGTTCGATCTCTAGTCGGGGAGGCTGCAGGAAGCAACCGATCCACATTTCTCTCTCACATCGTTTCCCTTTCTCTCTCTCTCCCCTCTTTCTCTCTCTCAAAAATCAATAAAAACATGCCCTTGGATAAGGATTTAAAAAAAAAGGTGACCCCCCCCCCTGCCCTGACCAGTTTGCTCAGTGGTTAGAGCATGGGCCCTTGGACCAAAGGGTCCAGGGTTCGATTCCCAGCCCTGGCAGGATCATGCGGGAGACAACCAATTGATGTGTCTCTCTCACATCAATGTTTCTCTTTCTCTCTCCCTCCCTCCTCCCTCCTTTCCACACTCTAAACTTAAAAAAAAAAAAAAAATCAATGGAAAAATATCCTCGGGTTAGGATTAACAAAAAAATGTGACCCCAGTATTTAAACTGAAATAATTGCCTTTGTTGAAGGATAAGAATGAAGTCCCCCCAATTACTAACTCATCGAATTCCTCCCTGATGCCTTGGGCAGAAGAGGCTCCGGCTTACGAGCAGGTAAAACTCCTGTTTTACTGTCAGAAGAATTGTAGCGATGTGGAAAAGCATTTCTAGTCTGTAAATCTGTCATTGGAGCCATAGTGCTTGAAAGCAGAAGCAGTTTTGAAATGGGCAGGATTAGCTGCATTCCATTCCTGTGATAAGCTATGCACGATGAAATAATATCAGGGCCGTGCAGCCATTTGAGATAAAGAAACGTCACAGAAAGAAACCGTGAGACCTATTTTTTAATCATTGTGGAAATTGTCATTTTCTGGAAATAGTAGATATGTGTACAAATCAAATCACCTGACCATTTCCTTTTTGCATTATGGCTCCAGCTGAATTTCTTGATAGAATTATACCTACATTACCACCAGCTGCCTCTGCTCAGTCTTAAGTGTAATTCCACTTAGGGACTCGGTTATTATATCAAAACAATAAAAATCTAGTTATACAATCCAAGAGTCTTCACAACTGGGCACTCTTTGATTGTGCATTGTGTGAGCCGCTCACCTGACTAATCCTCCATTCATCTTTATCACCTCGTCTTATCTTAGCATCTTGCACGGCACCTGCCCGAGTATGGCTACAGCAGTTCCGGGCGTCTGAACGGTGTGTTGCCAGGACTTTAAACACAGACTTGTATCAGTGGATAGAGTCCTTTACACTGAACACAACTGCAGCTCAGAAGGTCACCCAGTTACACAGCTACTTCCTGGCGTGCTGAAGGCCCTTTCCACCCCCTGTCATTCCTTGCCTCACACATGTAGGTTTAGATGCATTCATCAAGATCAACTCTAGCCCAGACAGTGTGGCTCAGTGGATTGAGTGTCGTCCCATGGACTGAGAGGTCCCAGTTCGATTCCCGGTCAGGGCACATGCCCGGGTTGCCCAGTAGGGGGCGTGCAGGAGGGGGGTGATTGATGTTTCTCTCTCACATGGGTGTTTCTATCTCTCCTGTACTCTCTCTAAAAAAAAATCAATAAAAACATATTAAAAAAAAAAAGAATCAACTCTTTAGGAATACCAGCACCAACACCATCTTCCCATTCCTATACGAACACGAGAGGAATTCATTATACAGAGTCGCTGAAGAGGAAATGAATCAAAAGAGTGAATGTATTGACTCTCCACTGAGTATGTTTCCTAAGAACAGGCAGTATATATTGTTTCCTTAGGACCGTTTTATAGTGAAAATGTAAAGAAAGTAGAGTATATTCCTGAATATGAGGCACTCAGAATTATCTTGGCTGTCTTAATTGTTCCAAAAACCTCGACAGTGGGTTTTTCTGCTTCTAACTCTGCTTAGGTCGGACACCCCAAAATCAGAAACTTGGTTGTATTTCCTCAAAGGAGTTTTTAATTCCACTCTAAAGAAACACCATCAAAACAGGTTCAAAATGATTAAAGTGCTCTAAACCTCTTGGGAACTATTCACTTATAATGTGTTATTCCTCGGACTGCCAACGGCAGCTTTTATGAATGGAAAATATTGGTTATTTGCAGCCTTGTTTACCTTTGATGGAGGCTTGCTTATTTGCTGCCAGGGTTACCGGGGTTTGAGAAAGAGGAAGATTCGCTTTCCTTTTTATTTCTTTTTTTGTTAGATCAGTGGTTTGCTTGCTGACTCTGAAATAAAGCAAAGAAGACTTTCTGTGTGTTATATTAATAACAAGAGAAGAATGGAAGAGAGAAACTTGGCCTGGGTTCATGTCCAGTGGGATGAAACACTGATTACGCCTTCATCAAGTTAGTTTGTGTAACATTATCTGCCAGTGTGAAAAACTCAGTGCTACACGGAGAACTTCCCGCCGAACGGTTTGATGTTTCTGCTGACAGTCTTTGTTCTGATCTCAGACTAGAAAACCAAATAAGGACAAAGTAGACGTTCTACAGAGGTTTGAACAGAACTGAGCAAAGGATCCCTGTTCATAACGATAGGCATACTATGCCCAGTTTGCAAATTCGAGCCATCTCGTAATTCTTCAGAGCTACTGATCCTCTTGCCACTGAACGTGGCATCTTCCTCGCGTGGTTTGCAAAGCTGCAGTTCAAGGACAGCTCTGCTGGCGTGTGCAGGTCCCCAGGCTGCTGCCGCACACCAGCGAGGCAATTAGCACACAAGAAGTTGCCTCTCTGCCATATAAAAATTCAATTAAAAGCTCCAGATAAAACCTTAATTAAAAGGCTGTGGAAACAAATGTATCCACCGTGTACCAGGCCTTACGACGTGCCAAAGTCTGGCTCCGCTGAGTCGCCAGAGGGAGTGGATTCCGCAGGCAGTGGGCTTCTGCGAAGGTGCCCGGCTGCCAGCAACACGCATTCTTGGCGGTAACGAGAAAGTTGGGAGGAAACGGCATTTTTTTTGTAAATTAGTTGCCTCGTGGATCGAGACATCCTTCTGGAATTTCACCTGAAATGGGTTCCCGGTATGAAGACCCTGAGGAAGAGGCCAGGCTTTTCGATCTCGGGCTCTGGGCTCACGCTGAGAACAAGCTGGCCGGCCCTTGGTTCCCAGCCACGTCTACAATGTATTCAGTCTAGGGCCGAACAAGGAGAAACATCTGCAACAAAAATAAATGAGTAAAAATTGGAAAACAATAAAAATAAAATGTATTCAGACTTCTGCTCTTCCTTCTCTTTGCCTTAGTAATGCCCAAGTCTAAGCGATTAACTTGCAGCTTCTACATGTCACACTGTCATCTGGAAATGTGACTGTGAAGGATGCTTCCAGCTAGCGTTTTCCTCCAGCTGCTGCGGGGATGTCCTGCGGTGTGTCACTGTCCTGAGCCCCTTGGTTTGTTCTCGGGAAATGAAGTTGAATGAAAGAACGCCCTCTTGTGAAGTGGGTGCTACTGTTCCTTGTCATTGAAGAGGAAGCCATGGCTTAAAGGGTTAAGTAACAGACCCAAGGTCATGCCGCTCTTAAGTGGCAGAGATGAGCTTTGCCACCAGGCATGTGACTCTGGAACCCATCTTCTTAAGCTGTCTGTACTCCTCCCCAAAAGACCTTGGTTTTCTCTAGCTCGAAGCAATTGTACTCGTTTTTATCTAGAGGTACATCTAATTTTTTTAAAAAAATCGATCTTAGAGAGAGAGGAAGGGAGAGGGAGAGAGAGAAACGATTGGTTGCCTCCTGTATGCACCCCGACTAGGGATTGAACCCGCAACCTGGGTATGTGCCCTGACCAGGAATCAAATCTGCCATCTTTTGGTGTATGAACGACACTCCAACCATCTGAGCCACACCGGCCAGGGCTGCATCTACATTTTGTAGGTCCTGATGCTTATACAATTTGGAGGACCGTCTTTGAGGAAAAAAAAATATTAGGGATACAAAATTAGCAACAGGGCCTTGGAAGAGGTGCATGCAGTGATGGGCCCAAAGCTTAAGCTGGGTTGTTTCAGATGAGCCTCCCTGCAGCCTGGGGGCAGCACTTCCTTAGGAACTGCCATTCAGAGGCAGTGAGACAACCCAGTGATCTATTTACATACACATTTTGACTTAAGTTTTGGTGCATCTTCTTGTGACAACTTACCCCTGATTTCTATGCCCCAAGAAAAGTTGCAAGATAGATTTTTCTCCAGAGACTCAGAAAAACTCCTGCGGTGAGACATTTGGAGTACATGGACATGGTTATTAGCCTCCAGTGTCGTGCAGTCCATAAGGGCACACAGACATGTTAACTGCGAAAACTCGGTGTGATAAACGCTATGAGACATGTAAAATGATAAAGAAGTCCCACCTGTAGAGATTGGACTCCCATTCTGCCACTTCCACAAAGCCTTCCACTTCTGCTCCATCCCTCACTCATCTCTGAAGTGATGAGATGCTTTAGGTCTATAGCAAAGGAACACATACCAGCTCGTGCAGTTGGGTTACTCTTCCCAATTAGACTGCAAGCTCCTTGAAGGCAGGTGGTCTGCCTTTCTCCACGGGCTGTAGGGGACCCTGAGTAACTGTGTGACTGAGTGGTTGATGGGTAGATGCTGATGGAACCCAGCGATCTTTCCGAACAATGTAATCTCAATGCCAGGGAACAGATGCTGTCACTGAGCACGGAAGCTGAGGCCAACTGGTTGTTTGTTTCTTTGTTTATTGTGCTCTTGAGAGTTAAGGACATTTAATGTTTCATCCCCAAAAAGAGGATTCACAAAATTAATTTATTCTGTTTGTTTTCTCCCCCCATCCCCTGGCAACCACCAGTCTTCCTTCTGTCTCTGTGAGTTGACCTCTTCTGGATATTTCATATAAATGGAGTAAAAGAATCTGTGTTCTGTTGTGTCTGGCTTCTTTCACTTAGCGTAATGTTCTCAAGGTTCATCGTGTTGTGGCACGTAGTATTTCATTCCTTTGGGAGCTGAACAACATTCCATTTTGTGTGTATGGTACAGTTTGTGTAGTTGTCACCTTTTGGCTGGTATGCCGACTGCTGCTGTGCACACGCACATACGTGTTTTCTCAAGTCCTGTTTTTGATCCATTTATGCATCGAGCTAGGAGTGGAATTGCTGGGCACTACGGCAAGTCTTGGTTTAACTCTTAGAACAACCACCAAATTGTTTTGCACAGTAGCTGCCCCATTTTACAGTCCCACCAGCAATGCATGAAGGTGCGAATTTCTCTGCTTTCTTGCCAATACTTTCTATTTTCCTTTTATTTTTTAAGATTATAGTCATACTAGTGGGATGAAGGTAAACTTTTATGTCCAAATAATTCCTCCTGTTGTTTTAAAAAGTGTTCAATAGCCCTGAGTGTCAATTCACATTCCACTTCCAGTTTTCAATTTCGGTCCCAGAGTCTCAGAACATGAGTCATCTGGCTGTTTTAAAACATTGCTAAGATCATTAAAACCACAACAACATCGTGTGTGAACCAAAGATGTCTAGGATATGTCAGGAGATAGGGATGCATAAGGATGTTCAGCCAATCGGGTTCCGATAAAGAAACATTTAATGAATTGCATAAAATTTAAAATTTAAATTTAAAATTTTATACAACAAAACTGAAGACCTATACTCAAATTTCATTTTAGTTCTTTGTTAGTCTTTAAGTTTTTTAACTTACCTGAGAGACCAGTTTCTAGAGGTGGATACGAAGATGAATACAACTACACCTTGGTTATCTGAATTGCATTTATCCTAGCAAATATTTCTTCTAAGTCGACTGATGTTTTAAATCACATGTTTGAATATTTTACACTCCTTGGTGTGTATTTTTACATGAAGAACATAACATTTGAAGACCATCCTTTTTTCCAGTCTGTTTTTTCAGAAGATACAAACCCAAAGTTAATCTAAGAGCCGGACTATGGGGACATCTGAACAAAGACGAGGACATTCACCATGGACATCTCATTTGAACTTAAAATCATTGACTCCTACAAACTTAGAGCAGTAAAGAGGCTGTAGTGTCAATGGTTTTAAAACAGATTTCTTAAAAAAGAACCTTCCCCGGCCCCTTTTTATTCAAAAGAAATAATATGCAGACCTCTTACTTTAAGCAAACAAATGAGCAAAAACCAAAACGACTCAACAGCAAATAGAAGCAGAACTGCTCTGGATGATCGGGGCTGGAGGCTTGAATCCCTGGTGTTGAGCAGCCCCTACCACCCTAACCCTATGGTGCCACAGACACACTTCTGTGGACCCTCCCCAGATGCTACAGAACGTGATTTAGAAACCTCTGGTCTAGTGCACAGCCCTCTCTCTCACATGGAAGAATCCAGCTGCTGCTTGAAGAGTGTAAGTGACAGGGAGCTCACTCCCTCACAGGCCTCCTCTTCTATTTGTGAACACTGAATACGAGACCGGAATTCCATACGCGGACGGTCCCTGTAACTTCAACCTGTTGTCTACTGTCTTAGTTTTTGAAACTCGAAATCCCTTTTCCACATCACAGCACTTCAGTTTGAAAGAGAGGTATAATTTCTTCCTTTCTTAGTCCAGGTATTCCCACGTATTCTCACCTCTCCAGAGATGACATAGTTGTTAGACCATTGCCTCCCTCTTGACCAGTGTGGTACACGAAGGACCTGCTTCCCCGGTGCTCTCCAGGCTGAACTTCCACCACTAAACCTAAGACTGCACTTTTTTGGCAACACACGTTCACTATTGGCACGAATTAAGCTTGTCGTGAACCGAGCTGTTCTTCCCCAGACGAACGGATGGCTTCCCAGTTAGCTTAAACCTCTAACAGGTCAGGTGTTAAAGTGAATTTGTAGAATGTTTGAGCATTTGCACAATAGTTATCCAAACACACCATACTGCTTTTAGAATGTAAATATTTTTCCAGTTAAATACTATTGAGGATTATCCACAATTTGGCCATCCTGTAGGACTAAAAAAAAATTGAGAAGTTGTTTTGTTTTGTTTTTTAAACTACAGTAAATATAAGAACACTGAGGCCTGGAGACGCGGGATGATGAGCAAGTTCTCCCACCAATGTCAGTGTGATATGTCCCAGTTTCCCTGGGACAGTCCCAGCTTGTGCAGGCCATCCTAGCAACACAGCCAGTGAACTTTATTTTTATTCCAGAAAAAAGTAAATGTCTAGGTTTGGACAACAATGTAAATGACTGCCTTAAGTAAGGGCTCTTTATGCTAAATTACGCTGACTTCTCTTCTTATGCTAACTCTGTTTCCTTTTGGATCTAATGTAATGATGATGGGCACTCAGAACTGGGATTACATTTTCTCCATAGATTCGGACATCAGAAAACAGTCCCAATCCAGGGAAGTTTGTCTTGCATGACTTACACTGTTCACATGTCTGACCAGAAACATACCTCTGTATAGAGCTCTGAGTAGACAAAATATTTCTAACCAATCAGTTTATGAAAGGAGGGTCCAGCTTTACTTTTTATGATTCTAGAAAGTATTTAGAGTCAGGGTAGAGTCAAGTCTAAGTCGAGAGTGTAAGCAGCCAGGCCTGGATAACTAGTTTTCCCCGTGTGTGTAAATTTAAAAGTGACGTGCTCTGTAAATAATGGGAAATTAGTTTAAAAGTAGAAAAGTAGAGTTCTGCCATCTTTTCTCAGCTTTCTCCTATGGGCCAAAATATACACATAGGGTATTTTAAGAGGTGTTTTGAAGGGTATGCTCAGGACTCATAAAACATTTTCATGTGCAGCCCTGGCCCGTTTGGCTCAGCAGTTAGAGCGTCAGCCCAGGGACCAAAGAGTCGCGGGTTCGATTCTGGTCAAGGATACGTACCTCGGTTGCGGTTCGGTCCCCGGCCCTGGTCAGAGTCGTGAGGGAGACAGCCAATCGATGTGTCTCTCTCACATGAATGTTTCTCTCTCTCTCTCTTCCCCCCTTTCTGTCTCCCACCCCCCCCCCTCACTCTGTCTGAAAATAAAATGGAAAAATATCCTCGGGTGAGGATTAAAAAAAAAATTCATGTGCATATATGGTAAATTAGGTGAAGCTTTATTCTGTGGTCATTCATAAGTACTTACTGAGTGACACTTTGTTACCTGCTAGAACCCAGTTACTAGAAGCTATAAAGACATATAATGGTCCATGAAAACACTTTAAAGCCATTCTGTGTGTTTCACGAAGAATTTTTGTGTGTGTTTTGGTTGCCTCTTTGAGATAACCATGCCAGTTTGAGCCAGAAACAACATTTTGATGCATAATGTACAATAGTGGTCTAATCAAGGAGTTTGAAAGGATTGTGACAATAATAAATGTAAACTATTAATATTAGTCTTTGGGGCATCTGTCAAATTGTATTAGGCCTTGGATTTCCTTCATGAGAACATCTGAGCTCTCATCAATCACATGTCTTTCCCAAAGGCAACAGATCCTAATGGCTATTTCTCCTTTAGGACAACTCTAAGCTTAAAGAATTTAAGTCCTGCTAGTGGCAGTAAAGCTAAGTGCTCTCAGAGGGAAGATATAGATGGGCTTTGTTTTTTCTTTTTGGTATGAGCATTGAAAATAGGCCCAAAACCATATGGACTGATAGAGTCCTATAATGAAACACACGTATAGGACTTGAATGCATTAGAGGCACATGGGCCTATGTAACCTATACACACCTACAGGCCCGTGGCTATGGATACACAGAGGCCTGTGCCTTATAGAAAGTCACCCAGAATTCCTTAATGAACATTTTATAGTCCTGGGCACACACAGTTGAGATGCCCTTATAATCATAGAATTTATAGAATTTTCAAGCTTCAAGGTGTATCACCCTGGACTCTCTCTTTCCTAAGAACAGTGATGGACAAGGAAACTGTGGCTGCAGGAAATTTTCACTAGGCTTGCAGATCTGAGCCACAACGACCAGCCTCTAAATATTTGATTCAAGGTCATAAAATGTGCTCCTGGTGCATAACCATAGCTATATACAGGGTGGGGCAAAAGTCGGTTCCTGTAACTGTAAATCGACTTTTGCCCACCTGTGTTCTTTATCAAGAGAGCTTTCCACCAGAAGTCCCCTTTAGATGAATATTCTGTCAAAAGAGCATTGATTCAGGTTAACTGATCGTGTTGACTTCATCAAAGCGGGCTCCACATTTAGACATTATTTTTGTGCAGTCTTTTCCTCTCTCTAAACCTTTCTCACGCTGTTCCTTTACACGCAGACACTTCAACATCCACCACGGTCATAAAATGGGGGCTCTTAAGATATCCTAAAGCTCTCTGATATTTTTACAGTTAATATGTTTCCTTGAAAACATCACCAAGGCAAGCTGTTGTCAGCTTGTAATTTATTTAAATTGCTGTTCATTTCATTTCCATTTTTGTGGTCTCTAACTTAGCATTTCAGGGACAGAAAGTGAATCTAAGCTCAGGAAATGCCATCTATTTTTTTGAAAATATGCATTAAATCTTGTTACAACTATAAGTAATGACTGATTTCAAAATAAATAAATAAGCAAAGATACCTAATGTTCAGCCGGTCACCTTCTTTTCAAAATGAGAAGATGAACATATTTAGAAAGGCTGTCATGGGTATCGGAAACCGCCGAGCACGCGGGTTCAGGCTGGGTCTGGTATGGAGTATTGATTCAGATGTCATAATTAAATGAGCCCGAGACTGAGCTCAGATAGAATCTGTTTGGAAAGATGGATAAAGAGTCAGGAAGAGATATGAGTTAGAGTCTCTTTCCCTAATAGCACTTGTCAGAATTTCAAGGGTGAGAGGTTCTATCAATTGGAACAAGAACAGTGTGGGTGTGATAGGCCTTGGCACCTTACCAATTCTCTCCCTTCTACGAGAGCATGTGTGTGACATCTGTGATTTATTTCCGATCTACCAGTCTGGTGAGCATGAGTCTTGAGTTTGCTACCAAATTACTGTACTCGTCTACATGCTAAAAGGCTGCTGTCACGTTCAAGACGATCAGAAATTCAGATCCTTCCCATGGGTGATCCCAGAGAACACATATAATAGGGACTTGCTTTTGCTCCGTGTGGGAGTCATGTTGTTGAAAATCAATTTATATTATACCAAGTTAGCTTTTCCCTCTCTATTTCTGCATATTTGGTGGAAACAATATTTTAGCCCAATCGATGGAAATATAAAACATAAAAACAAACTCTCCCATAATATTACTACCCTAACACAAAAGCTTCTTCCTCAGTCTCTGTCCATAAGCACCTTATAATATTGTTTTACTCATAGAAAAATGATTTTGACTATTAGCAATTCATTCCCATAAGGGGATATCCCCCCAAAGTGGGGAGAGTATATTCTCAGTTGCATGTGGAAAAGGAGGAACACTCTAACCACGATGGCCTAATAGTGGGATGGAAATTAATTAGATTGCAACAGCCCTTTAAAGAGACACACATTTCCCTTCTCTCTGGTGCTCTCCGAGGTCTTCTCATTCACCAGCCAACTCTCTACAGACTAGATTCTCTCTTCTCCACATCCTCATCCTCAAAAGAGAGAAGCATAGAGGGCATTAGTGGCAGTTGGCATTTCTTTACATGCTACCTCCTCCTAGGCCTGCAGCTGGGAGAGAGATCATTTAGAGTTGACACAGCAGTTCCTCTGGCCATTTGAATCACGACCTTCTGACCAGGGAGCCAGCCTGAATCTATAGGATTTATCGAAAAGACCTTAATATTGCAGAACGGCAGCGCTCACCAATCATTTGTTCACCATCTCCCTCTCCCTGCTTTATCCTCATCATTAGAAGGGTCATTATTTTAAGCCACTCAGTTGCCTCGGGAACTGTAAAGTGACCCTCATGATAATTCTCTATGGCACATATATGTACGTGATCTTTCTCCGGTCATTTGGCCTAACGTGCCCCCAAAATGAAATGTACAAATGTCTTTATTCTCAAGGCTTCACACTCAAGAGCTTTTGCAATCTATTTTTTTTTACCTAAGAGTTGCGAGAAAAAGAAAAAAGGAAAACCGGTGGGATGTGCTTTAGTTATTGAGAAGCTAACTTCCTGCCCATTTACAATATGCGGGGTACACATGTTTACATGTGATCAAAAATGTTGTAGGAATTGTTTTATAGATGTGGGGATGTGCTTATATTTTCTTAGAAATCTAAAACTGGAAGGACCCTTAGTATTCTATCGCCCTACTCCCTAATCTCACGAATAAGGGGGAGGGTATTCAGAAAATTTACGCTTATCAGCCCGGAACCTGAGACAACAACCATCTAGTATAGGCTTTGGAGTCAACAGGCCTGGTGCGAATCCCTGATTTGCCTCTTACTGCATCCTTGGGAGTCCTTGAGCGGTTTGCTCAGCTCCTCGAAAACCTTGGTTTTCTCAGCTATAAAAAGGAGAGAAGATACCCATATCTCAAGTTGTTGTGAGGATTAAATGAGATCATGTTAGTAAAATGCTTAGCACCGTTCCTAGCACATTTTAGTTCACAGGAGCGACTCTGTAGTTACTGGGAAAGATCCTTCAGGCTGGAGTCGCAGGTGGTAATTGTAGCAGAATTATCATCACTCTTGTGCCCCAAGAAGACGGTTAGTCCCTAAGACCCCGTCTCCTGTCTTGCCACACATCCTTTGATCTGAGCGGAAAGGGAGTCTGTTTCTAAAGAGCGTTCACCTTGAAGGAAGGCTTTTTCTTCTCCTATTTGGACGTTCTCACGTCTAGATAATAAGGAAAGTGTTTGTGCATTTAGACAATCCCTGCTAGAAAGTGTTGCCAGAAATAAACAAGCTGTCAGGAGCACATGATTTATTTCTCATCTATTCAGATGACATCTGGTTTAAGTGTGATGAATACATGCTTGTTTAAATCATATGGTGACGGTGTTGCTGACAGAATTATTTATAAATATTTGGGGAATTCCCTACGTGCTTGCTACCAGAAGACTGAGGTATTTGAAAGGGGAAAAGGCATCAACTTCAGTCTATCAAATCCCTGCTTGCCTCGATCTCCGCAGGCTGTGGGATTTGCAGCTACACCTGCCACACTGTTTGAAGACTGAGAAGTGACTATTTTGACATTACATGTGGATGCCACTAGCAACATGCCAATGTGTAACAAATGCTCGATGGTCATTGGCATATTTAGGAAACAGCCTCTGAGTAAAAAAATGTCAGGTGTACTACATGTTTGAATGGACTTCAGTAACTTCAGTGGCTTGGTTATTGTTTTCATTACCCTTGCAGCTCTTCATTTAATAGTGTTTAGTGGGTTGTATTATGTCAAATACAGAATAGTTTAAAAGGAAATGAAGATATGTGCCTGCCAGGGACTTCACATGGCCTCTCAGGAAGAAATCAGTCTTAACATAATGCTTGATTATTCGGATTTACAATGGAAAGACGTGGCATGTCCTGGAAAGTGTCTATGTTAGTCATTCTGAATGGTTCTCACCAAGCTGATTCCTTGCCATCCTGAATAACCTGAGAATTAGCAGTACTTAACTGTAATATATGGGTAGTCATTTATATGTAGGGAATTTAAATTATACATAGAAATCCTAAATTATCTGAATATTGAAAGTTGAAGGCTTATGCATAATGCATAACAATTGCTCAGTGAGTTAGGAATAAACATTTACATGGAAAAATCATGTGAAACGTGTCAAAGCATAAAGAATGTATGTTTTATATATGGCGCATTTAATAATATATTTGTGCAAAGAAGAGAGAACAAATGTCACTTTTTATGCATGACATCAATAGCTACTGTTTGTATAGCACATTACAGTTTTTAAAGTACTTTCCATTAATTATATCATGTGAGATAATGATCCTATTTTAATCCAGGTAATTAATTATATTTCTCAACAATATAACAACATTTCGAATACACAGTTGTTGTCCTGAAACCTCAAAAACCAAAACCAATTTTATGAGCTATTCATATAAAATAGGCCCTAAATCTGTCAAAATAATTGATTTTTACATATTAAGATTATCCTCTCTATCATTATATTTTCTTCAAGTTATTTGTTTCTAATTTATGTTCAGAAAGATGAGGTTTATCAATAGAATTACAGTAGGCACTTTATGATGCAACCAAAAATATACCAGTTTGTATTTAACATAAATTACAGATTTTTCAGGCATGTCCTGCAGCATTAATGGTAGTAAAGTAATATACAGTGAAGAGAAATCAGCTCTGCCCCACTGAAGATGAGCTTCAGTTAGTGGGAAGAGGCCTGGTGATCTTAGACTTGAATGAGGTCTTTGAATACCTTGGCCAGACTAGATTTTATAAAAATACAAAATGCAGAAGAGTAATATAAATACATATGTGTGTATGTGTATATGTATATACATATACATATGTGTGTGAAAACATGTATATATTCATAAGTGTATAAGCATAGAGAAAAGACCAAAAGGGTACATCAAACTGATGAGAAATTGTTAATGAGAATGTGGGAATCTATAAAAAGGATTTCCTGCTATTTTTTATTCCATATGCTATTATTTTAATTTTTCACCATAAGAATAAATTCTTCTATTACTTATGTAAAAATAAATAAATAAATAAACCTAAAACGCATGCTGATACCAAGAAATAAAAGCTGACCCACCTGATCAAATCCATCTTTTTTTTTCCTTGCATTGTCATAAGGGAACTTTCTGTTTTCCCCCCAGCAGGGGTGGTCCAGGATGGAGAGTGGCTCAGGATGGGGAATCTCCCTCTTTAGCCATGTTTATCCCCTTTGATATATTTCTGTCCAGCTGTTAGCTGTTGAACAACTGTCTCTTGAGGTAGGAGAGAAGCTCTAACTTACTGATTTCCATTGTGTAAATACTCTCAAGAGGACCGGTTTTAAGCCACCAATCTGATGTCAAATGGCTCACAAAATCCCTGGAAATTATTGACTTTGTGTCCCAGTAGATCAAACTGTGGCATCTAAAGCTCTGATGCTCCTTTGCATTGGATAAGATTTCCCAGGGAACAGTGCTATGAGAAGAGGCAGTAACGAGAGGGATAATTCTCTGGCCAACCCAAGAGTGGAAGTGAAGGCCCCAGGGCTGCCTTGCTGAGCCAAGGATATTTTTCCATTTATTTTTAGATAGAGTGGAAGAGAGGGAGGGAGAAAGAGAGAGAGAGAGAGAGAGAGAGAGAGAGAGAGAGAGAGAGAGAGAGAGAAAGATCGATGTGAGAGAGACACATCGATTGGTTGCCTCCCGTATAACCCCGACCAGGGCTGGGGATTGAATCTGCAACACAGGTATGTGCCCTTGACCGGAAATCAAACCTATGACCCTTTGGCCCGTGGGCCGATGCTCTAACCGCTGAGCCAAACCAGCTAAGGCACAAATTAACCCTTTTAAAGGCTGAACAACTTGTTCTAAATGGCACGTTGTTTTTATGATCTCTGCAGCTTTGTGCTCTCATTCTGCTCAACACCAAAACATTAGGTCAGTTTTAGAGAGAAAGAAGGCAGTCCTCTGGACCGAAGAGGCCTCCTTCCCCTTTTAGACATAGTGTACGATAAAGGGCTAGCAACCCTGACCGTAAGCTGTGGGCTGGCCCAGGCAAGGACAACGACATTGATGAAGGGGTTTTGACTTAATTCAGATGAGGCCTCTTTCAAGTGACTGCCTGGAAATCAACAGAGAGGAGCCTGGGGGCAGTTCTAACCTTCCTGCTCAAAGGCAGAAGCTGCAAAGAGAGAACAGTGTTTGAGGCTGTAGGCAAGCTGGATTCAAACGATGAGAACATTTTGCCCTGTCCCCCACCTAAGAATATTTTCAGCCAGAGGTGAGAAGAGGAGGCTTGCTCCTGGGGGAGGCAGACCCGTTGCAAATGCAAACTGTGTGCACCAGTTTCATCATCAATCAGGGAAGCAGCTGATTGATTTTACAAACTGCACATCCTGATGTCGGCAGGGGTTAGTTAGGTGTGCAGACCAGGGAAAGTAGGTTGACATCGTCAGCTCAGGACGGTTTAGGTTCTCTGTGAGGCCGGCTTCGCCCAGTATTGCACATTCTTGGAAGGAATCACGGGGCCCTGTATGCCTGTCTCTACAGCTATCTGGGGAAGCATGTAAGAATGAAGTGTTTGATTGGGGATTATAGGCTTAAGAGAGGTAGCCTGAAGAATGTCTTCATCTTAGTTTGCTTCTGTTGCTTGCTGAGCATGCTCACTCCAAAGGAAGATGAGACCTTTCCTGTTTGTTTAGAGTAAGCATTCAGAAGACCCAAGGCCCTGGGCCTCCTGCAGCTTCTGAGCTGGCTACGGAAGGCCTGGTGCCCTGCTCGGAACTGGAGGTCTTCGTTAAAATTTCCTTTTTTCTCCCTTTCTAGTCTACCCTGAACTAGGCTGATGGTTGGTATTATTATGTAGTTGTATCTATTTTATTCTTCAGTCTGTGGTTTTTTTATTTTTTATCATTGGTCTGTGATGTCCGGTTTTTTAAGCAGTGATTTGCAGGAAGCATGCTGGCCAGCTCGAATACCACCCCAGGTGTTGCTCAGAAGGGACCACTGAACTTCAGTGGCTGTTAGATCACAGATAAACCAAAACAGAGACTGGCTGGTGGTGAAACCTGGCTCCTCCGTGTGCTGGCTCTAATCACACATGGATTGTCTTTCCTGCCTGGGAGAATCATTTCCAAAGTCAAGAGCTTTTCACTGAGGAAATGTCAGCGTTATGATCAAAAGTTCCTGGCACCTTCCTGGGGCCAACTGCAAGGGCTAGAGTGCTTCCCCCTGGGTGTTGCTTAAATAAGACAAACAGCGTGTTGGTTGGAGTGGGTTCTGTGTTATTTTTACACTGCTTGAACTTCGAAGAGGGCTTGGATTTTCCAATTCTTCTATTATCTCTTCTCTCCTCTTCTGTTGAGTAAATTTCTGTATTTACCTCTCTATCTCATTTCTGCATAATGCCATGTAGTATGTAAGTGGTATACCTGAGCAATTGTATGTCCTACCTATGTGATGCCATGGGAAGGAATATTTCTGAGTTTTTGTTGGATGCGTAATTAAGCATTGTGGTGAATCAAGGTTGCTGGGCAGCATCTTGTGAGTTGAATTAGTAATAAAATAAATAATTGGTCACAAATTGCCTATCACCATATGTAGTCTGTAAGTTGTGCAAACTCTTAAATAGTTTCTACCATGTGAATTAATGACAAGATAGTGGGTTAGTAATGACTATAATCACAGAGCCTCTACTGTACCAGGTAATGTGATAGATGTTTTACGTCTTCATTTTTGAACCTCCTAAAGTGGCTTAAAAGCTAGGTGGTATTTCTACATTTTACCGTGTGAATAAAGGTGTAGTCATTTGTCCAGAATTAAACACCTACCAAGTGAAAAAGCTGCAATTTGAACCTGGATGTTCCTGATACCAGAACTGCCTGTGATTCAATGCAACCTTAACCGAAAAGGAGCATGTGGTAGAAGGTGGTCTGCTGTTAAGTATGCAGAAACACACTTTGGAGAGCGGATTTCCAACAGCACTCAACCTACCTGTGGAACCGCTGGTTTATTCGGAGTTAAATAAATCCTTTTAATGGAATAACACGCTCAAGGGGACAGGATTAACATATAAGATGCTTATCATCCATTTCCCCATATTTCAAAGAGAAGCAAGAGATGTTTTGATAAATGAATTGAACAACAGAGTAATTTCACTATTGCTTCTAGAAATACCTTTCAAAAACAGTGAGAAAAAGTTTAGTGTTATCACAAAACTTCCCCATTAAGCATTGAAAGTCGTTTTTTTTCTTTCACAGGCCCTTTCACTGTTAGATTCTTTTTCTTTGTGGGTGGTTGATTGAGATGATTTCCCCTAAATAGAAAAAGCATTTATGGCTCTTGCAGTTTTCTCAAGGAAGATGACAGGAATGCACAGCCAACCCCAGCAATCAGGACTACGGGCAAAGGGGGACCCAAGTCAGAGACAAAATGATGTTCAGTGCCGTTAGGATATGGTATTCTTCCCTGTTTCTAGTTGTTCTTTATTGTGTTATTTTTTAAATTTGGTCTTAAATAAATAAAGATTTCATGCTTTAAATGGCATGGCTACCAGAACTAGTTTAATAAAAGATTCTCTAGGAAATTTTTGAAAACAAGGAGATAGATCTAAGAAAGGAACATTCTGAAGGCCCAACACATACACATACATGTGGGCACACACATGCATGCCACATATTCATGTATACATGCACACCACAATACTTACACAACCACACAGATGCCTATATATAGACACATAAACCAGCGCATGCCCGCACACACACACACACACACACACACACTCATAACCACCACATCCATGCACACACTCAAGCAAGTTAATGTGCAGATAACATAATCAGAGCTGACATTTATTGAAGGACTAAGGTGTGCTTTCCACTATGCTAAGCACTTCAGCCCCTGAGGGCATTATCCTGTTTCTTTCTCCTCAGGGAGGTACGAAGATCACCATCAGTCTAGGAATTGAGCTCAGAGAAATAGAGTAGAAAGGAAAGAAGTAATGCTAGCGTCTCTGAACTGCACTGAAACTATGCATATAATCTAAAGCCTCCCATGCATTTCAGCTTAAATCTCTTACTTTGGCCATTTTTACTTCCTACCAGACAGCCATGCTACTCCGTTAGCAAATTGTGTTGTAGATTTGTGTGCTAAGAACAAGCTTTCAGAATCAGTCCCTTAATATAGGTCTCAGCAGCCACTCCCTGGATGGCAGCATTGTCCCCTGAAGAGCTGACGCACCTCTGTGTCTCTCCATCCCCAGTCTGTTCCCTGTGGTGCTGTGAAAACTCTGCAAATAGAACCGAAGCTGAGCGATCAGCAGCACAAACTTTAATTCAATGGCTAGAGAATGGAGAAGTGGGAGTTAAATTCACAGATCAACTTCGCATTCTAGATCAGCGGTTCTCAACCTGTGGGTCGCGACCCCTTTGGGGGTCGAACGACCCTTTCACAGGGGTCGCCCAAGACATAACAGTAGCAAAATTACAGTTATGAAGTAGCAACGAAAATAATTTTATGGTTGGGGGTCACCACAACATGAGGAACTGTATTAAAGGGTTGCGGCATTAGGAAGGTTGAGAACCACTGTTCTAGATAAATCTGGAGGAGATTATTCTAGGGCAGCATAACGAATGGGCTGGTCTCTTCCTGGAATTGGGGCACCATCCCTTTTGCTCTTTATATGGTCTGAGTGGGGTCTGTCATGGCTGCAGTGGGCATGTCATTTAGCATGCTAGTGTATGATAATCGGGATCAAACGATGTTCAGGGTCTGCTGGAGGGCAAATCCAGTGCCGTCTTTTTCAGGCTGGCTCTGATTGGTGTTTGTTATTCTAGCCCTCTTTCTCCTTTAGTTTTTTGTCTTTCTTTCTGGAACTGAAATGGAAAGATAAGTACAAAGGTTTTCAACAGCCAGGGGCCCACATCCATGATAAGAAAATACTCCCTACTTTATCTACTGCTTCTCATTCTTGGGGGGCACTGGGGCAAAGGTCAGTATTCTGTAACTGCTTCCTGCGGAGGCGGGAGCAGGAGGGGTGTTGCTGAGAGGGGCAGCCGGTTCCCTAGCTCTCTTTAGGTAAGTTTGGTTGTCACTTGGCTATCGACCCAATGGTTCATAACTTTAGTCAGTTTCAGTTATTCTATCCCGCTCTGTTCTTTTTTTTTTCCCTTTCTGTAACTGAAATGGAAAGATAAGTGCACAAGGTTTCAACAGCCAGGGGCCTGCAGCCATGGTGGCACAAGGACACAATTTACTTTGTTTCCCAGTCAGTTAGCACAGGACTGGCATGTAATCAGTACTGAGTACGTTTCTTTAAATGAGTGAGTGGATGAATATCTTCATTCTCTTGTGTCTCATTTCTATCTAGCAGTTTCCTTGCCTGTATGTCATATTCGGCAGTAGGTATACTTTAACTCAAGGTCAGTTTTAGGGTCCCTGCACCTGGCCAGGTAGTTCTATTACATTTTACATTTGTTCTTGCCATTTCTCCTCTCAATTTTCTTTTATGTTTTCTCATCTCTGAACAAAGCTATTTATGAGGAAGTATTTCCTGATAGTTTGGCACATGAGGCTAGTGTTAGGGGTTTGTGATCTGGGCCCACCACTCAGGGCCCTGTGATACAGGTACATTGCTTGTCACAACTTCTCCAGCTCTCAAGGTGATGTGGGATCTTGCCCAAGTCAGGCAGAGGAAGTAGCAGAACTTACTTCACTCATCCAAGTCATTAAGGGAGTCCTCAAAGAGCTCAAAGCCAGCTCTTACAATGTTCTTTCTGGTTGCTACTGAAATACTAATCATTTTATTGAATAGTAGTCTCCCATGAGCAGTAGTATCACTCTTAACTGTGAGTGTATCCTGACGATTTTTAATCTATGACAAAAAGCAACTTGTACATCAAGGAGAGGGGCCTCCCTCAATCCTCCTGGGAAACAGATAGGACATGTCATAAATTATAGAGAAATAATGAAAAATGTTGCTGATGTTATTATAGTCTATCATATCCTCCTCTCATGATTCTAAAATATAAATATATTTAACAATTTCTTGTTTATCAAACCAGGTATAAAAATTAGGACTCATGAATATATAGACTGGCAGCAGCTTTCAGAATTGACCAAATAATAACTTGGTAGGCATTCCTAAATGAATTTAACCCATTTTTTTTTTACCATATGATTATAAAACTGCTTAGGATGTGATTTATTTTAAACAAAACCAGCACCTAACATTTAGAGGTGCTCAAATATTGATTCTCCTTCTTCCACACTCTATTTTCAAAGTTAAATAGAAACTGCATGTTTGGCGGACTCCAAATTTATACTCCTAGTTATCAAGCAAGCACCCCAGACAGCTTGCCTGACACAGAGGCTGAGCTGCACCCTGGGTTCTGCTCTCTCCTGCAGAAATTCAGATTCTCACCTTGGCTTTCAAGCCCCTTGGATCATGTTTGACATTTCTCTCTCCATCAAGGGATGAAGAGAAAGAGAGGGAAGGAGAGAGAGAGAGTGAGAGAGAGAGAGAGAGGCTGAGACTGACTCATTACTAGTTCGTCTCTTGATTCTGTGCTGGAAGATTACCTTTAATAGATTCACCAGAATTGAAAACTAGTATCTTTACCTAGATGTCATTGTTATGATGTTTCCAAATAGGTCACAGGTTCTGTAATGCCCTAGGGAACAAATGAGTTGTCTAAATTTCTGCCACAAAGCATAGCTTCTGACCATGTTTGTGATTATGGATCATGAAATTACCTGAAGGATCAAGAGAAAAACAGTGTAGCAGAAAAGGGCCATGGTACTTGTTGCACCGTGTTCTCTATGAGAGCTTGGTGTTTTAAATGCTTTTACTGTGTTCATGTCTATGTATATTTAACTTGGTGTTTAAGGAAAAGAGGCTATCTGATGAACAATTCATAGTTCTCAGTCCTGGCTCTTCTCTAATAAGACCCATGGGCAAGATGAGGTAACAATGTCCAAAGGGACAGAACTGGCAAATGGCCATTTCTTATCTCACCAGGAAGGGTCGCAGTTATATTTCCTGGCATTGTTTTTCACATATTTGTTTCTTAGCCTCTAGAATTTTATGATTTTTAAGAGCTGTATCAAGCCATCAAAACCACTCCGTAGGGAATGATGCAGACATTGAGTAGAAAGCATTTGTTTCGCCTCAAACATTTTTTTTTATCCTCACCTGAGGACATTTTTGCATTTATCTTCAGATAGAGCGGGAGGGAGAGAGGGAGGAAGAGAGAGAGACAGTGATGTAAGAGAGACACATCAACTGGCTGCCACTCACACAACTCCAACCGGGGCCGGGGACAAACTGCAAATGAGGTATGTGCCCTTAGCGGGAACCGAACCCGGGACTCTCTGGTCCGCATGCTGACGCTCTAACTGCTGAGCCAAACCGGCCAGGGCTCGCCCCAAACATTTGAGTCCATTTTTCAGTTCAGTTCTGCATTCCACCTGTATGCAACTCAGCCTTTGAGAACCTCCTTCTCCAGGTGCACGGGCACAGATTTTGGGTCCACACTGACGTCTGTTATTGGTGGGGAGTGGTAAGGGACAGAAGCACAACTGGAGTCTGGTGACATTACTCTGAAAATATCTGTGTGGTCTGTCCTTCCCCGCCACATCTCCTTGCCGTTCCCTCGGAGTGATTAAGAAACAAAGCATGTTGCTGTGCTGTGTGAGGCTTAGCAAGATTTCGAGGTTTATGGATCCCCAAATCCTACAGAGAGATACTGGTCTTGCTGGTAGCATTCGGACAGAAGAAGATTGGAAAACACAATGAGTTGATGGTTGTTTTTCTCTGTCAGGAGCAGCAAAAACCCCGGTGTTCCCTTTAAAGGAAAGAAGAGCTCACAATGCGAGTTATGCTAGGGGAAGGACAAACTGTGCTTCGGATGTAACTTTTTCTTTAATTTGCAACCCTTGAGACAAGATGGAAACACAAAGCTTTGGTCCGAAGCAAGGTTTCTAAAAAAGGAAGGAGTAAAATCTGTTCCTGAACTTCCAGCTGCAGTTCCAAGTGAACTGATTGAAAAATCTAAACAAAACCAACGCGAAATGCACTGCGAAGCCAAGGCTTTCTATCACCACGTCTGGTTCAAAAGTGAGTTGTTATAGCAACAGGAGGAAAGTAAATGAGCATTTCACGTTGCACAATTACTCATGCCTCTGTTCTAAATGGCACTGTCCGGGCAGTCAAATGAGCCCAAGTCACTGAGAGGAGAAGGATTCCGTTTTAATTGTTAAGCCTTGCACCAAACCTACCTTGAAAACCCAAAGTTCATTTCAATTAACCTTACTCCCCAAATCGATATAATAAATTCTCGGGCAGGATGAGACCGAGCAGCGTCCTGTCTGATGAAGATGACCTCAGGAAAATATGGTGCCATGGATTTCAGCGCTGAAGAATAGCCAGAGTGCTGAGTGGCACTGAGCTCCCGGCTCGGGGCACAGAGCCCTTCACCTCTAAATCATTGTTTCTAATCCAGTAGAGATTGGAAGCGGGCGAGAGACCTTGCTTTTTAACACTTGTTCACTGACCTGTGTTAAATTGGATGTTGATCTGGGTCTAGTTTCAAATAGATGTCTCTACAGTGGGTGTTTTCTGAGCCCCACACTGACTTTCAGGAAGCTGGGCTGGATGAGATGGGAGAGGTCCTTGGGCTTTGTTTTTGTTTTGTCCGCTTGTGGTGATCGTCTCTCCGTAACTGCGAGGGAGTTTGTGCAGGGAGATTTCTTGGATCAATGGTTGTGTCTTAGTCATCTTGTAAGGAGCCTATCTTCAGGCTAACACATTTCTGTTCAGTTAAGCATTTAGAATTATCAGTGTTGCAGATTATCACATTTAAATTAATTTGTAAATATGTAAAAACAACGAGAGAGAGAGAAAGAGAGAGAGAGAGAGAGAACCAACCCTTAGCCCCTAAGAGCAACTCTCCCACAAAGCCTAAGGCAAATTTTAATTATTAGCTATAACCGATCTTTATAATTAGCCCGGGCTAAGATTCCCTAATGCCTTTCTATTTAAAGACACAGACACACTATTTACATACCCCAACAAATGTGCGGGTCTGAGAAATCATCTTCATTTTAACAAGGACAAGTACTAAGCGAATAAAAGATTGGCAATTTGCGACTGTAAGGGGACGGACCCAGGACTCTTAAAACCCTCACCAGAGGGGTCCTATTGCATAAACACCAGGAGAGAAAGGAACAGAGTCAGCTTGAGTGACTAGGTCAGGGGTGGCTTTAGCCCCTACTACACCCTGCCTCCCCCCATTGGAAAGGTAAGAAGGAACTGCCCCTCTCGTAACCCTGCTCACACTGGCATCATCAGCCCTCTCTGTTTCTATGCTGCTGTCGTGGGTCTGATGTGCCCCATGATCTGACTCATGCAGGAGGGTTTTGCAGAAAGAAAAACTCTCAGCCCCTGCCACTGTGATTGTGATTCAGCAAGTGGGGGAGAGAGTTCAGGAGCCTGAATTTTTAACAAGCTCCCCACGTTATTCTGATGATCATCAAGGCTTCATCCCATTGCCGGATCACTCAACCTTATGGGGAGTGGCGGCCAGGAAGAGGGAATCCATCCGTTCCTCGGTGAAGTCCGCCCCGACACTGGCTGGGGCTTCTGCAAACTTGAGTCCCAAAAACACTTCATCCAACCCCATGTTTTCTCCTTACAGGCAATCCCTCCAAGGTGTCTAATGCTACGATTTTTGTAAAATCTAAGCAATAATTCTATAATTGCTGTAGAAGAAATAGACTAAAATTAAACTCTATATCCTAGAGCACCTGATCCTTCCTGATCTCCCGTCTCAGACTTCTAATACCCTCTCTGTTCCTAATTCTGCTTCCGCCAGACTCAGGTGCTCGTAGGACTTGTGTTGTGGTTTTCCTCCGGTCTCTCCCCAGATTTCTGCCTGGCTGTCAGACCCCGGTTTATAGATCAGCTCTTCAAGTGGTCTTCTCAGGACACTTCCTCTGGAGTAGTCCCCTGACCCATTCTCCACATCCTAACAAGACTTTCCATTCAAGACCACAGTTTCCTTACTTCCTAATTCTTATCATACTCTGCAAATATCCTATGTATTGCTTGATAGCTGCATGTTCCTCTTCTCCCACTAAAATGTGAAGTCCCTAAGGTCAGAAGCTAATGACTGCCAGGGTTGAGGATGAGTTGCATCTACCACCCCTTTGGCCATTAGACCCAGGCTAGTGGACGCTGAGCGTCTCTCTGCCACGTCACAGCCGACAGAGATGTGGCACAGTCTTTCAATTTCATTGTCATGCTGGCAGGACAGATGTAACCGTTTTGAGTGTATGAGCTCTGAATGATAAATGAAGACCAATGTAAATTGAGAATTCCAACTTTTACTAGAGTTCACAGAGAATTTACTCTTTCTTTTTTTCTTCTTATAACAGAAGGAAATTTATTTCTGATCATTTCCCATCTTAGAGTCCTGTTTCTTCAGCCCAGGGACATTTTAATTCTACATCATAGTTTTTATAGTGGCCCAGCGGATCAGCAAGACCATTAACAAAAACCACCCTAGATACATGTACAGTTAAAATCGGGGAGGAACGTTAAAATGACATGGCATATAAAAAGAAGAGAAACCCCACCAGAAGAGGAACTGGAACAGACTGGCCATCCATTATTAGAGCCTATTTGTGAGACAGAAGGTGCTTGCTAACACCAAAACCCCGAGGAGCCCTTATTACACAACGTGACATTAATGTTCGAGTTCTTTTCGAACATTAACATATTTTCTTTAAACACGTCTAGTAACCTTCCCTTTTTCACTCTTCCAAAGCCTTTTTCCTCTTCTCAACCCCCACCTTCAAATCCAGATACAATTTTTAGAAATTATCTTTATTATTGAGAGTATTACAGATGTCCCCCTTTTTTTCCTTCATGGACCCTCTCCTTCCTGCTCCAGATACATTTTTTTTTCCTTAAAAACAATTTTTTTTTACAAGAGAACTGCAAAAGATTTGACACTTGGCATGTGGTGATTAAAAAAATACACTGTCCCTTCTCAGCACCCCTGATGTCTTCATGTAACAAAATCCATATGCTGTGTGATCACCATGGCAACTAAGTAGGCTTGTAATTGCAACTCCGGAAAGCTAATTTTTTCACTCAAATTGTGGCATACGTTTAACCTGTCTGAAGTTTCAACAAACCATTTTTAATGACAAGTGTTTTGAAAGGTCTAATTTAGTCTGTTTGTTTGAAGACACAGTCTTCCTTTTTTTAACTTAATAAACTATCTCTAGAGGGACCAGCAGGAGAGGCTGCTCCTTACCTTACAAAATTATACCTGATCATTTTACAGCAATAAAATCTAATGTGGGACAATAAAAATTTCTGACCTTGCCCGGCTGGTGTGGCTCCGTGGTTGAGCATTGACCCCATGCACCAAGAGGTGGCCAGTTCCATTCCCAGTCGGGGCACATGCCCAGGTTGTGGGCCTGATCCCCAGTGGGGGGCATGCAGGAGGCGGCCAATCGATGTTCTCTCTCATCGATGTTTCTATCTCTCCCTCTCACTTCCTCTCTCTAAAAATCAATTAAAAAAAACTTCTGACCTCACCTTAGAAAATTTCACCTGATCACTTTGCAGCAGTAAGATGTAAACGTGAGGCTCTTCCTGAAGGTACACAGACACCAGCATCCTCAGACCCTGTGGCGAGCACGCAGTGAGCCCTCTGGAGATGCAGCCGCAGAGACAAAGTCTTCTTCAGGTCCCAGTTGCAAGCTTTCCTGCCTCCTGCCACGAGGAAATGCCACCTTCCCGGTCACCAGTGATGGGAGTATTCAGACTAAGTAGCTGTTAAGATTTCTTATTTAATGAACTTTAGCTTAGATTAAGTTTTTCTTCAGAGCTTCTGGTTCATGATCATTTCTCTAATAGCTACATTTTATTTTTCTGAATGGGTAAAGCTTCTGAATGGAAAGCTTCTTGGGCTCCATCATCAGATTCCTTTAGGGTGTACGAGGAACGGAGGGCCTGATGAAGAGGCTTTAAGGACCTGGTTCTGGCCCAGCCAAGGGTTGTAGGTGTTGCCCTCAAGAACCTATGCTCTAGCTACCTGGAACTGCATGGTGTCAGAAAAAAGCACAGGAATGGAATTCGAAGACTCAGATCCTGTTTCCGGCTCCAAGAGTTTCTAGTTGTGTGACCATAACCCAGTAACGTGTAAGTGGACGGCTTGACGGTATGAGCTCTGTGCACCCCTGAGCTATGTTCCAGGCCTGCCCAAGTCTGCCTGAAGGACAAGGGATAATCTGATATGAACCTATCTGCCTGAGGGATAAGAAACCTCCCACTGGAGACCTCAGCTTACAAAAGGGAAATGAGACAGCCCGGCATGCTTCAAGGAACAAAGGGTGGGCAAGGAGGGAAGATCCGGAACACAGCACAGTGTATCAGTTAGAATACCTGCCCCCGAACATATCCATCCAGTCTAGGACCCAGTCACAGCACACCGGAGCACAGAGACTGTGGTCAAAGGTGCAAAACCAAGAAAAGAGCCTTTTTGCTAGGGTGACCTCCCCTCCCCACCTGTCTGGGATACTCTGAGTCTACACACCTGTTGTCCTGGCATAATTACCAATGGCCCGTCCTTTCGCTATCAGAAGTACCCTGGTTTGGATATTGAAGTGTGTGGTCACCTGCTTTGGGGTGATATTTCTGTCAAGCTGGAGAAAGCCAGGAGGTGGTGCTGCTTTGCGGAGTGTGCAAGTGGAGAGCAGGACTGTGACCTGGCGCACCTGCCGGCATCTCCACGCTCAGCAGAACAGGAGCCGAGGAGAATGGCCGTGGTGGGGGTGACTGAGAGGCCCATGCTTGGGAGAACGTGGACAGCGTAGGTTACAGACCCCTCGATGTCGTGGGGAACTGGGTGGAGGCAGAGAACCGGGGTTTTGTTACAGTCAGGTGATGAGTGGGACTGTTGGCCACACCGTTAGGGAGCCCTTGAGCTGCCTCCATCAGGCTGTCCAGGTGAACTTGGAGGCATATGCAGTGTCCAAGTTGCTGAGGAGCAATGGCGTGAGCTTCACGTCATTCTTGGGCTTTCCAGTAATGCTCCCAGTGGTGGCCTGTCACCCGGTTAAGCCACTGGGATCATTCTAGGCAGCAGGTCCTTTCTTGGGCTGCCAGTTCCTGAGGACCCTTCTGGTGATCCCTCTTCTTCCTCCCTCCCAGTCTCTGGCCCACAAACCCAGGGGTGGCTCAGGTTTGGACAAAACGATCTTCCTTTCCTCTTGGTTTCTTCTCATCTAGACATTCTAGCTAAGCTCAGGAATTCCTTTTCCCTTGGACCTTACATTTCATTAAACAAAGGCCAGGAAAATATGCAGATTAATTCTGGGCACACTCTATAGCTCATGGTGCCCCCAAACTAGACCACAGAGCCAACTTCCTGTTTGAGTGGGGGAAAGTGATAGGAAATTATAAGAGGAAAAAATGGAAACTTGATTTTCTATTGCTTCTATAATGAAGTGGTTTAAAACAAAAGAAATTTATTATCTCATGGATCTGTAGGTCAGAAGTCCTGGCTCAACTGATTCCTCTGCTCTGAGTCTCATGGGGCCAAGTCAAGGTGTCAGCCACTTGGGCTCTTACCTGGAGGCCAGGGGTTGGGATGGGGAGGGAATCTTCTTCTAGACTCGTTCATGTTGTCGGTGCAGATCAGCTCCAAGCAGCTACAGGTCCCCCTTTCCTTCCTGGCTATCAGCCTGATGCTGTTCTCAGCTTCTGTCCACAGTCCCCATTCTCCGATCATGGCCCCTTTCATCTTCAAAGCCAGCAGGAGTGGGCCAAGCCCCTCCCACATTTTGAATCTCTCTCACTTCCTCCTCTGATACATGTTTCTTCTGCTTTCAAATGAAGAACGTTCTCAGCTTTTAAAGCCTCATGGGATAAGATTGGGCCCATTCAATTATCCATGATAATCTCCCTTCTTTTAAGGCCCATAAACCTTAATGACATCTTCAGTCTCCTTTGTCATGTAACATAACATAACCATGGTAGGTCACCAGAAGGTGGAGGTGATAGGAGCCCAAATTCTGACCCCACAAACCTAATATCTCAAAACAGTGTCCAGTCACATTACTATTCTGGTAGCTCCTTTTCAACTCCAGCTAAAGGGGAAACCCTAGAGAAATAAGCAAAGAGATATAAAATGCCCTAAACACATGCTGAGGTGGAGATCACATGAGGTTTGTGAAAATGTTCAAGAGAGAAAGAGCTGTAACTTCTCAGGCAACCTGGCGATACAGATCTATTTCCCTGCTCCCATTGTCCAAAACTTGCATAATCCCTCTTGGAAGAGGCCACAGAAGAATCTAAAAAATCAAAACAAATAAATTAAACAAAACAAAAATGGAGTCATAGAAACAGAAACCAAAGGGACTGGTTACCATAAGGGAGGGCATGGGGAGATGAGTGAAAAGAGGGAGGGGAATATAGTTAATAACATTGCAATGTTTACACGGTGACAGATGATTGCTACAATTAGTGGGGTGATCACATTGCAAGGTATAAAAATGTCAAATCACTCTATTGTACACCTGAAACTAATATAACCAATATAAGATTGTATATCTCATATTTAAAAAAAAAAGAAAAAAGAGGCCTCAGCAGGCCCAAGACAGTGCCAAGATCTACTGAAAGAAAGAAAAAAAAAAAACACATAAATTTGAGCTGTGCATACGGCACATGAGAAATCAGACCAAGGACACCAAGCTCTGTGCTCGTTTCTGTAGGGTCAGCCCCAGAGGAGAAGAGAAAGACAGAGCCACAGGAATCCGAAGTCCAAAAGATACTGGAGGGAAGGGGAGCCAGGATGGGAATCAAGTCTATAGAGTCTTTGACATCTTTTTTTAGCAATGTAGATGTTTTTTGTTTGTTTTGTTTTGACTTATCTTTATTCTTGAATGTATTACAGATGTCCCCCCTTTTCTCCCCATTGACCCCCCTCCTCCCCAATCCCGCCCCACTTCTGCCTTCCCCACACTGTTGTCGGTGTCCATTGGTTATGCATATATGCATAGAAGTTCTTTGATTTATCTCATCCTGCCCTCCCTCCCCCCTTCCCTTTGAGGTTCATCAGTCTAACAACCAATTTGTACTTCTTAATTCCTTCATCTTTTTCACCCATCGCTCCAGCCCCCACCCATCTGGCAAGCAACAAAAAGTTCTCTGTATCTATGAGTCTGTTTCTGTTCTGCTTGTTCATTTTGTTTGTAGTTTCAATTGTTGATAGATATGTATTAATTGCCATTTTATTGTTCATATTTTGTTCTTCTTCTCCTTCAAGAAGACCCTTCAACATTTCATATAATACTGGTTTGGTGGTGATGAATTCCTTTAGCTTTTTCTTGTCTTGGAAACTCTTGATATGTCCATCGATTAATTCACAGGACTGGAGTGAATGCAAGCAGATATGACATCCCAATGAACCTTAGTGACTTGCTAGTACCAAGACACCATTTGAACCATAATGCCAGTTGATGACCTTGGCCGGTGTCTTCAGAAGTCACTAACCTGTAGGACAGGGTGCCCTCAGCTGCCGTGATGGCTTTGAGCCAAGTTAGCTTGAGGCACTGAGCTGAAGAGAAGAGGTCGATGGATGGAAAACTTAGCGCCATCTCCACACTCTTGCACATAAATTGGAAACTTGAAGGTGGAGGCCAATGTGTTCTCAGGACAGTTGTTAAGATTGCTTTCTCAGTGTTCTCCTATCCAGTATCACACACTTGTTTTTGTAGGAGAGAAAGTAATTCATGTTTCAGATCAGCTGTCATTATAAAAGAAGTCACAGCTACAAGTCTAGACATTTATGATTATTTCACAAGGACTTGCCCTTATGAAATAATCATTGTTTTATGCCAGCTGTACTTTATTGATCTGACATGTGCCTGAAATTATTGAGATAGGTAAATAGGCTCTCCTCTTTCCAGCATACAGAGAAAAATCATCTTAGGCTCCTGAAAATATAATAAGCATCTGATGTTGGAAACACATTAGAGTTATAGTGTTCATTTATTAAAGTACATTTAAAATATGCTCCAAGTTCAAAGTTTTTACTCCTCCCCTTCATCTCTGTACAGAAAATAATTTTTTTACAATTGTCTTCTATCCACAAAATAAGGAGGGAGAAGAGAAAGGAGGAAGAGGAGGAGGTAGAAGGAAGAGGACAGGAAAGGAAGAAGAGGGGGAAGAGGAGGGAAGGAAGAGAAGGGTAAGAAGACATTCTTTACAGTTATCTGGATTTTATAAACCTCCTATGAGCAGGGAGCTCAGGAGGGAACTCAAGGGTTAAAATATTTATGGCAATGACGGTGGGGTCAACAACTAGTGAGGCTGGCCTAAAGGAAAATTCTCATGTTCCACAGCCTTAGATTTTAGGGGTGGTGCTACCACGATGCATTGGTAATTTGGGTGGTAGTTCCTAGCAGATGTCTCTAGCTATATATCATTTTTATATGCTCTAGAAATTACCTCTTTCTATTTTACAGATAAAATATTAAGTATAGCTTTCACATGTTAATGTAGTACATCTGTTAATACTGATAGGAAGGTAGGTCCTCTGTGACTCAGTATTAACCTTTAGTATTTATTTAATTGCTTATGCCAGATAATTCAGTGAACTGCATTTCCTGTTGATGTGTGATGGTGGTATTTTTCATCGCTTTGCCTTCCTAAAACGACCTGGCTGTTGCCACACAGTGTATTCAGTCCTACTAGGGTGTGACTAAAAAGGAGTCCTACGTGAGGAGCCTGTATTGACTGGTTTATCTCTGATGCTGTCGCCAAACACTACAATTTTCCAAAATTAGATCGTGCCCCATGGGAGGTGTTTGTTTCTTTGGTTACTTGCAGGAAGCCAGTCATAAAATGTAACCCTTTCGGTGTCTCCCAGTGTGTCTTCAGAGACTTATTGAACACAAAGTCTTTCCCCACTCCAGATCATAAAGATAGTTCCCATGTCATCTTCTAAAAGTTCTGTAACTTTTTCCTCCACTTAGAGTCTTTAATCCACCTGAAACTGATTTGTGTTTATGGTGTGAGGTTAGGATCTGAGTCCATTTTTTAAATGAGTAATCTCTTTTATGGAAAAGTCATGTTCTGCCAGCTCTGACATGTCAGTGCTCTCAGATGTGTTCCCAAATCACCCAGTCTTAATATATGTCATAGCAATTCTTTTACACCCATACATTTAGTTTCCCACTCTGTTCTCTTTTTGAAAAATATATGTATTCTTGACCCTTTGTTCCTCCATATGCATTTTAGAATCTGTTGATTTTATTCCACACACACAAATCCCTGCTAGGATGTGGACTGGAATTTTGATGGAAACTTAATCAATAAATCAATTTGTTAAGAATTAGCCTCATAGTGATTTCGAGTGATCCTACCTCTGAACAGCATATATCATTGGGCAGAGGGGTGGGGGGTGGGGGAATCCTTAAAAGTTTTCAATAAAAATTTTTTAATTTTCTTCATAAAGTAGAAGAGTAGCTGAATTTATTTGAGGGGAATTTATATTTTTGGTCCTATTATAAATAGTATCTTTTCAAAATTAAATACCCTTATGTAGAAGAAATGCACTCGGTATTTTTATCTGGACAACTCTAAAGAAACCAAATTATTCAGAAAATTTGCTAAACTTTCTTAATAACTGTAATCCTTTATCTGTAGCTCTTTGGGATTTTTACATAGACAATCCTTTCATCAGCAAATCATGACAATTTTAATTTCTCTCTTTTTAATTATTTTATTTCTTACCTTACTGTGCTGTTTCCTCTTCCAATACCAACCTTAACAGAACTTAAGGTGAGCACTTTGTGAGGTTAACTTAAAGGGAATCTTTTCAATGTATCACAGTGATGATGATATTTAATTTTTTGTAGCTACATTTTTTCTTCTCTGTCTTATTGTGTTAAGTATTTGGATGTTGCCCAATGTTTTTAAATGAAATTATTGAGGTCATCATGGTATTTTTCTTCTTCATTCTGCTAATATGATAAAATATATTCATAAATTATCTTATGTTAAACTGCCCTTGCATAACTGGGGTAAACCCAACTTGGTCATCCTTTATATTCTTTGCTAGATTCAGTTCATGAATATATTTAAGCTTTTTGCATGTATTTTGTATCAGTTAGGCTAGTAACTAAGCTGATAGAACAAAGATACCCAACATACATAGCAGCACACATAAGAAAGACACCTTTCTCTCTGGTATAGTCTGGAGTAGGTGAGCGGACCATGGCTTCAGAGCAGCTTTGTCTATTTAGTACTTGGCTTCCAAGTTATACCACTTCTCAGCTAGTTGGAAGAGGGAAAGAGTCCTGAACAGGTCTCTTAAAACGATGACCAGTAAACCGCCCTGCTCGTATCTACTCGCATCTCATTCGCCACAAGTAATTCCCATGGTTAAATATACCTGCAAGGGAAGCAAAAAACTATATTCCTGCACCTGGTGGTGGACATGAGCCCCAGTTATATGAAATTCTTTGTGAATTTCTATTACTAAAAAATAATAATAATGATAATGCTTGAAGCCTTGGGACAGTTAAAAGTATCCAAATTGGTGGACCATGATTTTCTTTTTTATACTGTCCTTGAGTCAGGCTTTGATATCAAGATCATGTTAGCTTCCAAAAATAAAAATAAAATAAAATAATAAGTTTGGTAAATATTCTCTATTTTTCTATCCTTTGGTGTAATTCAGGTAAATTTATAACTTAAGTTTTTGTTTTGTTTTTTTGCTAGCTCTTATGAGTAATCAATACCATCTGGTGTTTTCTCTTTGAAATAATTTAATGATTCTAAATGTTCAATAGATATGATACTCTTCAGCCTTTCAGTTTCTTTTAGAGTCAGTCTCTGGTACAGTTTTAAAAGTAATTTGTCTATTCGCATACAGTTATTAAGAATAATCTCTTACTCTGTTTTTAATCTTTTGCTACATATGAATGTGTTTCATCCTTTTCTTCTGATTATAATTTAATTATCTTTTTTCTCTCTTTCTATTTTCTATGTGCTTCTAAACAGTTTTGCAGATTTTATTTGCCGTTCAAGAATAAGTTTTGTCTGTCTTCACCCTCTGTGGTACAGTTGCTTTTAAATTCTATTATCTGGCCTGACCAGTGTGGCTCAGTGGTTGAGCATCGACCAGTGCACCAAGAGGTCGCCAGTTCAATTCCCAGTCAGGGCACATGCCCAGGTGGTGGGCCCGATACCCAGTGGGGGGCATGCAGGAGGCAACCAATCAATGTTCTCTCTCATCAATGTTTCTAGCTTTCTCTCCCTCTCCCTTCCTCTCTCTCTAAAATCAATAAAGAATAACAATTAAAAATAAATAAATTCTATCCTCTGTTGTGCTCATTTGCCTCCCACCAGTGGCCCGTGAAAGTGAGTGACGGAGGTTGGCCTTTCAAAGGTGACGTATTCAGAGCTAATTCTCCGATGGATTTCTAATAAAATAATGAGTTCACCAGATTTTTTATCTAGCTACTTCCCTGCTCTAAAATTATAAAAAGTACACTGCAACACTCTCAGTGTCATGCCTATTTAAAGATCTTTCAAAACATCCAGGCTTCCCTCTTTTGTCACTTTGCAAATATTTAATATCAGAGTTATTGCACTTTCTCAAATAACTGATGCATCTTTGCTTTGACAAAAGCCCGACCATCACCTGCTGACAAGTAGCCTGTGGTATTTTCCTAATAAATTAGAACTAACTAACAGTGCCACGATACATCAGCAGATGATTTTTCTGTCGTAATCTCCTTGAAGAATTCTGTTTGCTCACAGACCAGCAAGAAATATAGCTTTTTTGACACTAATTCTGCTTGGATTTGGTCACATGAGAATCCAGTGATAAGATTTCTAGCAAATGACGTTTAAAGAGTGATCTAATGAAATAAAAAGGCGGCTGGCTACCCAGCATGGTTTTAAATTTGTTTTCACTTACTAGGAGACAGGATTTTTGTTCGTTCGATCTCTTGCTGTCTCTAGTTAAATCCCCCTGCCTTGCTGTTGCTGCTCTTGAGATTATTCTGTGCAAAATGGCATTTCTACATAAAGAGCTTTTAGCCAGGGGGCAACAGACCAGCTAGTACATTTGAAATGGCTATTTCTTTCTCACCATGAATGGAAGGTATTTTCAGCGTATGTAACTCCTTCATAAGCTAGCATCTGTCAGCTGCGCCACGCACAACTCCATCAGCTGAGAATGGAAACCCATTCATGACACTCCTATCGGCAGACTTTGGTCGTCAGAGACCGTGCAGGGTGCGCGTTCTATTGCAAAGAGAAGCAAGGACTGGAGTGCTAAAGAGAGGCCCAAGTTTAAGTTAACATCTGAAAATTGCTTGCAAGCCCCTTTTCTGAGTGAAGGTTGGGAAATTTGGGTGTGAGGCAAGTGTGAATCATACACTGACCTTATCACAGATGCATTTTTCTCAGACACAAATGCATTTTCCTGGTTGTTCGTGTTGTTCATTGGGTTACAATGAAGGCCTTTCACAAAGCTTTTCTGTTGATTTGCCTTGTGGATTTGAGTGGAACAATATGAAGAATATTGAATTTATGCAGGACAATCCTATAAAAACTGAGAGAAAGGAGGCAGAAGTGATCACTCTTAATATGGTATGAAATTACACACCAACTCATAAATATCAACGTGGCCTGTGAAAATGAAGCAAAGAGAGAACTCACATAGTGGGAACAGGATTTTAGACAGTGCGCGTCTTGCATATGTTTAAAGGATACCTTACCGTATTATTTGTATAATGATATGTTTTTATTGTAGAATTACAGCCTATACACTTCTTGTTGTTGTTTTTGTTCTTTGGAAGCAATTACATAGTTGTTATTTTCAGGGCAAGGTTATAGAATCGATTTAAGTGTTCTTAAGGATTAGAATAATACATGAGAACCACCTGGGGGATTTGATTAAAATGCAGATTTGGGGGATGTTGTCCCCCATCGTTCTAATTTGGTACACCATGAGTGGAGCCTAGGAATCGATCTTTCTAACAAGCACCCCCAAGAGATTCTTATTTGGGTGGTCCACAGAAAAACACTATTAAAAAATAATTTTAAAGAAGACAAAAATTAAAGGATTAAAAATCAGCTCTATAGAAAATATAAATGGGGAATCTGGTTTTCCCATATAATTTATTTTTATTTTCAATAAAGGGGTGTGACTAGAGTCCTGATTCCCTAAGAAGCAAGGCAAGTACAAGCATGCTGGGGGACCAGGGCTCTTTGAAGGCCACGCCTGCCTGGAAATCAGTGGTGACTTCGCTAGTCAGTGTCCCGACTACGTTTCTTTCTCCTCCCCTCCAAATGAAAAAAAAAAGGCAGAACCTTTTTACCACCTGGAGAGGTTGAATATATAGCAAAACAATCATGAGACTGCCTTGTAAATCCAAACTGGTGTCATTATATTCAATATTTGGATAATGCTTAATTCTTTCCAAATTGTTGAATTTAATATACAGTAATTACTAGTGTACAGGCTTTAAAATCAGAGCTTGAACTACATAATTGTAGCCTCTTAGAAGCTGTGAAGGGTAATGCCGGGTCACAGTCACGTTATATGTAAACCAACCCTGTAAGATATAATCTTTTTTTTTTTTTTTTTTTTTTTTTACTGGCTGCGAGAAAAAGAAATTTCACAGCTTGACTTGGTGGTTGTGTTTCAGGGCTTGAAATCTTTCAACAGAAATCCTTCTGAGTTCTTGGTCCCAGCAGTCTGTGCCACGTTCCGGCCTGTGCTTGGGTGAAAGTGATACCTTCGCACAACACACTCCATGCTTGTCAGCTTCCTCTCGTTATTGTGGTTGTTTTCGTGTAAAGTAGAAAGCCAGTCCCTTTGGCCTACTTACATATGCCTCAAGAAAACACTCCATCTATATTCTGTCCCCTGCACCTTTTCATTTTAGGCATTCAAGTGTAATCTGATGACTGATGAATACAGTGACTATTGCAATATGGAATCTTTCCTTAAGCTTTGTTTCTGTTCTTGAGTAAATGTTCTTAGAGCCCTTTAAAAAATGTCCTGGATTTATCAGGAAATTTTTTCATAATCTAATAGTGCAACCTTAGCAAGCCGATTTCGTCTCCTTCATTCTGTTTCTTCCAAATCAGGGGCATGATTGAGACATTCTCAATGTTGTTCCTTTACAAACTCTTCAAGTTGTTCGTTGTAGAAACAGGATTGGATTAACCCAGAGTGACTTCGTGGCAATCAAGGACTTCTTGTTTTGTAAAGTGCATTGCTGGCTCGTGCCTTTTTGTTTTCTGACACAATATCTCTCCTGATGACAAGGATAGTCTTTTGTGAACGAAAGGAAAGCAGGAGGCAAGGGAGAGAGTGGGAGAGGGGGAAGAAGAGTAGAAAGGGAAGGTTAGAAGGAAAAACAGAGAGGGAGAAATGGAAAGAAGGAAAGAAAGTAGTAGGCGCAGTACTCAGAAGTAATGTGGGTGTCCCAGTTGCACAGTTGAAAATTATACACCGTTGGCACGTGAGCCTATCCCCTGCCTGAGGGCAAATTGATGTCCTCGGACTGTTTCCTAGAACATATGTATATATAATTGGAGAGAATATATATATTCTCTGTATAAATGCATACTGTGTGTGTGTCCTTAATAAAAAAACACGTGGATCAATTTACCAGGCTCTTCACAGTTTGTGGAACCTAACTCATTGCCCTAGCGTCTTCCTTAAGATAAGCTTTGGATGGATGTGTGCTCTTTCTTTTGCTGCTCCTTTATTCAACATCCATTTTTATTTACAGATTTAAATTTCACAAATAGCATGAAACACCTGCTAAGATTCGTGCTGTTCCTTACCCAGTGGGGAGGCCTGGGGCTTTACTGGGACTCCTGCAGGGTCACTCGGAGTGCTGGGATCTCAATGTGGCCCCTGAAGAATGCGTTCTGGCTTCAGCCTTTCTGATGTTGCTGTCGATGTAAAGACACTAAGTTGGCATCATTCCCTATTGGAGGATGTAGGGAAGTTGACTCTAGTCTATATGCTGTTCATGGAGCAAAAGAGGCCCTTTCTGGACATGGTAGGGGAACTACAGACTGTGGAGGAGAGCGTCTGCAGGTCTGAGCAAGTGTCCTTCTTCCCGCTCGCGCTGCAGAGGGTAATGCCAGTGCTTCGCTTTCCGACGCCAGGATACTGAAGGAGAGTTTACCTTTTGGAATCAAATTAATTGGAAGTGATTCCTCCAATAGTCTGATAGTTCATATTCCCTGCCATCAGATAACCTTGATTGTTGAGAATTTTTTACAGTATATCTTAAGAAATGGTGCATGAATCAAAGAGCTGCTGATCAGCAGAGGACTCCCTGCTTCTCACCCGGGAAGGTGCTCTTGCTTGTGTGATTGGACCACTGCAGGTCCGCGCAAGCATCTTCCATAAGACACTTGGGCATTGGCTCTTTGACCCAACTCCCCAAGGACTCATCAGAGCTATAGGCGGAGGAAAACAAATTAAATACTGCACTGACTCAGGTGGCTTCAGGTGATCTTTCCGTTGGTAGCACCGGAAGCCGGAAAGAGCCTCCCGGAAATGTATGCCCTGATGGGTACTTTTGTTTCAATTCTTACTGTTTTTTTTTCTCCTTTATCTCCTGAAACCTAATGCTGCTGTAATTATGTTGTAATTATGTCAACGTATTTAATAAGGATTTTAGGTACAGAGACCTTTAAATAGTCTTCTTCTTATTTAGTCCAGATAATGGATTTTTCCCCCCTTGGTAGCCTATATACCAGAATATTCTCTGCAGAACATGCTAGAAAGTAAGGGGTAGCACTCTTGTTGGAACTCGATGAAAGCAAAAACTCCAAATTACCTACTAATACAGAGCCAGCTTCCAGTACATCACGTCAAGACAATACCTCTAAACTTTCATTGTTATTTAAGGATTTATCAGACAACCTTTATTCATTTTAATGAATGTAACTGCCCATTCACCACTGTGGGAAATTCAGGGCTTGACAGCGTGAAATGCTGCCTTGATTATGCAGAACCTCAGTCAAGGCTGTGATTTTTTTTTTACAGACTTTATGATGTTATTTTGTCTAGACGTTCATGTCCTTGTTGCCCTAAGTCATAGCATTTATTGCCAAATTACTTCAATCAGTTATCTGCTTCCTTCCAAACTCTGTGTCCAAAGAGTCTGGAAGGAAGCAGACCAGGTACGATCATGGTATAAAGAAAATAAACTGCGTTACTTAAACTTCACATCATGTATCTTGATTGAAATACAGATAAGGGAGAGTGAAGTAGGTAAAAGGGTGAAATATGTGGTAATGGAAGGAAACTAGATTTTGTGGGGTGAGCATACAATAGAATATACAGATATCAAAGTATAACATAGTACACCTGAAAATTATATAATGTTATTAGCCAATGTTACCCAATAAATGTAATTTAAAAATAGAGTTGGGGATCCAACCACCACCTCAGAGCCAGTCATAAAACTTAGCCAATTGCACCCAGACGGTCTAGCTCAGTGGTTGGGTGTTGACCCATGCATGCACCAAGAGGTCGCCGGTTTGATTCCTGGTCAGGGCACATGCCCAGGTTGTGGGCCCTATCCCCAGTGGGAGGAATGCAGGAGGCGGCCAATCAATGTTCTCTCTCATTGATGTTTCTCTCTCTCTCTCCCTCTCCCTTCCTCTCTTTTTAAAATCAATAAAGAAAACAAAATTTTTTTTTTTAAACGTAGCCAATTGTATCACACAGAACACTTTTACTTACAGAGCCTCAAGTATGTGGAGGCCAATGCAGGTTCCTGTACCATTTGTATTCTACCTTTCCTCAGACAAAACTAAGACCGTTAAATATATATTTAAGCTCCAGTATGGGAAAAGATTGGGGATAACAATTATTTGCCTTAGGACTATAGTCTTCCTTTCTAAAAATTATGTCTTGAATATAACTTCAAATAAATTCTCTAATTTAAAAATATGATTTGTGTTGGAGAGGTTGTAGACAAAAAGGAACCCTCATTCACTGCTGGTAGCAATGTAAACTGGTACAGCCACTGTGGAAAACAGTATGGCGGTTCCACAAAAAATTAAGGATCGAGTTAGCATATGACCCAGCAACCCTTCTTCTGGGTATCTACCCCTAAAATAGGAAAATATTTATTTGCAAAGACATAAGCACCCCTATGTTTATTGTAGCATTATTCATGGTGGCCAGGACATGGAAGCAACCGAAGTATCCTATGATAGATGATTAGATAAAGAAGGTGTGGTACATACATATAAAGGAATGCTACTCATCCATAAGAAAAGATGAAATACTGCAATTTGTGACAACATGGGTGGATCTTGAGAATATCATGCTAAGCAAAAGAAATCAATCAGAAGATGTTAAGAACCATGTGATTTCACTCATATGTGGGATATAAAACTGAAAGCAACAAATGAACAAACAAGAAAAACAGACAAAAAACTCACAGACACAGACAACAGTATGGTGATTACCAGAGAGAAGGGTGGGGTGGGGGGGGCAGTAAAGGGTAAAGGGGGTCAAATATATGGAAGATGATTTGACTTTGGGTGGTGGGCACACAATGCAATATACTGATCGTGTATCATAGAAATGTACACTTGCAACTTATGTAATCTTATTAACCAATGTCAACCCATTAAACTTAATAAAAAGAAGAAAATTATTTTAATTCCAGCCCTTTTAAAATTAAATATGCTCATTGCTACTAAAATGAGATCCTTCATATTTTTGTGAATGGAATACCTACAACTATGGAAAACATGATTATTCTAATTGTGTCTATAATTTAACAGGAAGTCATCAGCCAAGATGACCAATTTAGTGCCTTTTTGCATCATAGTTACCAAAACAGTATGTATTATTTTAGCCATATATTGTATATAAGATATATATGTTATATTAGCTGTATATCTATACATATAGATGTATATATAGATATGTTTTATTGGAAAGAATAAAGAGATAGACTGAGCAATCCCAGATATATCTATATATAATATCAATTTAGTGTTCATATTATATTAGCCATATGTATGCATGTGTGTATATTTAGTGTCCATTACTGTGCTATTTTAATGACCACATTTCTAATTCACTAAGTGTATGACCTTGGCGGCTTCTTTTTTCTCACTCTTTAAATGTAATACTTGGATTAGATGCTCTCTGAGGTCCATTTCGGTCCTAAAATTTTATGATTTTATGTTCTCTGAGATAAACTTACCATCTTGTCCTTTATATGATCTCACCTTCTAACTCAAATGTAACCTCTCCCTCATTCCTAATTTAAGGAAATGTTGAAAATATTTAATAGGCGATCAGCTTTTTAAAATCTAGCGAAATAAATACCATAAAAAGGAATCAACTCAAATTTCAGCAGAAGACAATGCATTTAAAATACATTCCTAACTTGAAAGATCTGGGTCATTTTCAAATGACTCATTTGAAGTCATTTTTTTTTTTTTTTTGACAACTCCTGGAATAGGGCTAATTTAAAAATGATGCAAGATTAAGTTTTATCTCGTTTGGTCTAGAACATAAGACTCTATATTGTATTATATCACTAGGTCTGACCTCAGGTAGTCTTGTGGAATGTGATGATTCCACAAAATACTTAAGGAAACTTTTCCTTAATACTGTGCTGGCTCATTCAGTTGGACAGTCTTTCCAAGAAACACCATTAGCATCTATAAATGGATAAAATCAAGTTAGAATAATAAGAATAGCTAACCTAAGAATATGCCAGGCATTAGTCTGAAGTCAATGTTTTTGAGCTGGGTACTATTATCCTTCCTATGGAAAGGAAGGGAACAAGCAGAGAACTGTGTGTGATGAAGGGAAAAGCAGCTGTCCCCTCCACTGTTATTTTGGGAAGGTCTTTCTTTAGAGGTGGATTTTTACTTAGCCCTTCCTTCCTTCCTTCTTTTCTTCCTTCCTCCCTCCCTCCCTCCCTCCCTCCCTCCCTCCCTCCCTCCCTTCCTTCCTTCCTTCCTTCCTTCCTTCCTTCCTTCCTTCCCATCCTTCCTTGCTTTTTTGGCACTGCCTAGTAGAGCTGCCCTGTCATTCCTCACTGGTCCCTCCCTAGAATCAGTCCCCATCTTGTACCTGATCCTCCCAGGAGAACTGAGCTGCACAGACCCAAAGCTGGAGGCTATTGCCATACGTCACCTTTTCCTCAGTCCAGATGGTCTGTGACATTCTCGCATGCATTTTGCAAAATTATCCTTTGCAATTTCTTAGCCAAAGACCTCATACGAAGTGAAAGAAAAAATTAATTTCCTCCTTGGGTTTCTGTGCTCCTGAGTAACTTCTTCTTGAACCATTTTCTAATTCCAGTGGAGTTTCCAAAATTCCACTATTTTTTTTTTTTGCGGCTGACTTTGTTCAGGGCACACAGAGATGATTGTGGAGCTTAACACAGAGACGTCCGCAAAGATCACTGGATCTGTTGACCCACATGCGCCCTGGTGATCTCCTTGCCACCAGGATCAGTTTATGTGACTAGGCCGTCATACTACCGGGGAGGTTGGTGTGTAGGGCAAGTGTCCACCAGGGACGAGTGCACGGTTACCAAATCACTACTTTTCTGCCACCTAGGTGAACCTGAAGTTTAGACCAAAAGAAAAGCCTTTTTTCCTAGTTTTAAAAATGATTTATAGCGTCCGTCCTTCTCACCTCCCCCAACATGTTATCCTTTATTCCTAGAACTGAATAAAATAATGGATATTCTGTCACAGGCATTTCCATAAGGTTAACATGCAGTAACCCATTTAACAAGTATTTCATTAGAGAGAATGAAAAAAGTAGACTGAGAAATTCCAGTAAAAGTTTGTTATATAATTTTAAATGCTTTACAATAACGTCACAATATCCTGCTTTAAAAAAGATCGGTCCTTTGTGGAAGATGTTATTAGTGAAGTCCTTGAAGCAAGTGGTGGAAAATGGCTTTTTCATTACTTCAAATGCAATATTAAAGGGCCATGAAACTCAGAGCTCCTGGTTTTTATCACAGACATTTTTATGTCAGGATTTAAACATTTTCCCACTCAACGTTCTTCTACCAATTGTAGTTTTACAGAGGAAAGAATTGTTATATTGGGCCCAGATCATAGTATGATTATTAACTGATAGGCATCAATTAAGCTGATATTTAAATGGAAGATAGTCATATCAGATAAGAGGAAAGTATGATTATAATTAAATGCATAAAAGGTATAATTTGCTTTGGGAGTACACTTGAAACCATGTGATTATTTGTTGGAATATAAACTGTCACAAGAATTCTTCCGCCTATTTCCCCCTTGCTCAATGTCACTAAGCATAAATAAAGTGTTCCATACCTATTCCCTTTCATCTTAACTTGATTAGGGGGGCGCTTCATGTAGATTGTGATGTCGAGGCTATATCGTGGAGGAATCAAAGGAAGCAGAGAGAGAGGAAAAGGTTGGAAATGAATTGCTCCTGGGACGGCAGACTTGTCAGTGTGCCTGCATTCCCCAGAGTTAGCTTTTGGCCTCCAGGACTTGCTGTGTGCGATTATCATAGCATCAGTACAATAATAATACGCTTGCTGAGGATTTAGGAGCTTAGCGATTTTGCAGATTCACTACTTTCATGGGTATATAAAAAATGTATAAAACCTGTGAAAAAGCAACATTTGCAAGTTGAAAGTATTATTTGTTTACCAACTGGGGATCAGAGATCTTAATATGAATACTTTCTTAAACAAACAAAAATACTCAATACCACCACAAAGGTAGTATTTTCTTATTTTCATACATCTCTTCACTTGGAAACTCTTGAAAATAGGAGAGTTCTTTATGTACGTGTGTCTTTTCCTCTACATATGAGACTCTGGGGACGTGTAGGAAAAGTTGCTAGAGCCTAGACTGTACCGTAAGTGAAACCTACCCTCCCTCTGAATGGCGCCAGTGGATTCCTGTGATTGATTAGGACAGTTGGAATTGGGTTTTCTCTTGCACGTAACAAAGCATCCTGACTGATAGGCCCTGTGGTAAGATCTCCTGGATTTGTTTTTCCATACCCCCCCCCTTTTCTTGTGCCCTATTTTGCTTCCAATGGCCTGACCTATGACACTTCTCAGAGGACTGCTGTCAAGCCGCTGGACCTGCCTTGCTAGTTCGCTCAGAGAGTCAGAAGTGCCCTGGATTTCCATCCTCCCCAGGACAGGCCTTAGCCAACCACCTTCCAGCACACAAGCGTGAAGCCCAGAGTCCTTGCCTGGAGTTGAAAAAACTCTGAGGCATATGTTACACTCCAGAGCCCCCCACAGTGGGATCTGCACCTTCGGTGAGCTTCTCCATTCCTTATCCAGCACGGCCCATTTACTTCCCCGTTCCTCCTGGGGGCACTCCTTGCAAATGACTCAGCACGAATCCTCACTTGAAGTCTTCCCCTGGGGAACCCAAGCCAGTGACCACGGGTGCCGAGTTCTATGAGAGCACATAGTGTGGAATTGACAAGTGTGATCGGCTGGTTCAGCAGACAACTGCCTTCTCTAAAAATATTATCTTTTATTTTACAAGTTAAATAAAATACCAGAATATATTTAGCAGTAAGATACATGGCAGAATCGAATTTTAGAGTGAAGTCCAGAGACATCATCTAGCCAACCTGTCATGTTGCATATAAAGAAATTGAAGTCTAGTGAGGTTACCTGAAGTCTAGTGAGGGACTCATTCCAACCCCCTAGCTGCTTAATGGCCAGGCCAGTGCTTGAAGTCAGAGCTTTTTTGTCTATTGCTGTGACCAGCTGTGGATTCCAAGCATCTGATTCAAATCACTTTTTTCTATTTAGAGACAACTTTATTAGTCTTCTATACAGGAGTGTCTCAATGGCTGAATTATTGAAGCTGAATACTATCTACATGAATATGATCAACATAAATTAATGACTCTTAAACAAATGAACCATGGAGGTAATTTCTGAGCCACAGTATAGACTAGAGCAGGAAGAAATGTTACCCAAGAAGAAAAAGGTTATAGATTGTGTTCTTAATTTATTCTGGGAACATAGTAGGTAGTCAATTAATGTTTGTTGAATAAAATGAATTTTGCTTTTAATGCGCTAAATCTCAGAGACTTAAGAAGATAAAATACACTGTGGATATCATTCCAAAATTCTCCTTATAGTCCTGCCCATATACTAAAAGAAAAAATGGTCAATAGGAATTAGGGAATTTTCCATGGAATTAAGCTTTGTTAAATCACCTATTATATTCAGGTGCTCTTTTACCTGGTTTCAACCTTATTGCACATAACCTTCAAAAGTACCTTCTACATAGTATCTTATATTTGAAAAAAAACAATTATACCATAAGGCAAAATAACTTTCACAAGATAGTAAGAATGGGTTTAAACCCATGTTAGTCAAGTCCAAAGTCATAGGAAAAATTAATACAATGCTAATGAATTGTAAAAATTAATTAATAATAAAATAACTTTAAAGAACATTCTTATAATGTTAATCATTATTTGGAAGAGAATAAAATCTATCTTTTGCATTTTTTCATATCCTTAGAGGTGAAGGTGGTGCCTTGGAAACTGAGTAATAGATAATTATTCAGCCGGAAGGGCTCTTGGTTTGCCCTAGGATTAGCCAGCAAGTGACGTTAGGTGTTCCCAGGCCAACGGATGTACATGTGACTGCAAGATTTTTGGGAGCCTGGGCCAAGTCCTGGTCCATGAAGCAGTTTCTGTAAATTGATAAAAGGTGCCCTGGAAAGTTGACTGAAGTGAAATTCTGTATATGAGCTCCATTTTCCCATTAACTCTTATTGGAAAACAGGAGTCGTATTCAGTTAATCAACAAATGTTTATTGAGTGTTTGTTCAAAGTACAGTTCTCATTAGGTTTTACACAATGGAGACCAGGGCAGAACTTATAAGACTAACAACCCAAAGACAAGATCTGGCCTTACTTGGTGACACAGAAGTCATTTTCGCCTCTTCAGAAGCATTTCTAGTTCTTTTTAATCAAATCTTAGCTTATCATCTCCCTTCTTTGTCTACACCTGAAGTTATTTAGATTTAACACTAAGCAAAGCCTGTTCACTGCCAGAGGCAAAGTATGAGAAAGCCAAGATGCTACCTTGCTTTTATTTACTTAGCACTTACTATGGACTAGGAAATGACCTAGGCTTAAGATGTATTCATTGATTAAATCCTAAAAATCAACCCTGTAAGTGGGCACTTGCATTATTCCTCACCTATCTATGAGGAAACTTAAGATACAATGACGTTATTATGTTCACACTCTCTGAAGGAACAGGGCTATTCTCAATGAGACCTGAAGCAATGAAGACAGACTAAAGACAGGCAGATTTTTAGATGAAATGGATGAGTTTTATCTTCTCCACAAAATAGGAGGCAATAGGATGAGAGGGTGGTGAAGGGACTGAAAATAGAACTAATGTTATCTCGGCTCTCCGGTATTTGGCGCTTTACATAAATCTCTTACCTACTGCTTACCATGGCCCTTTCAGGAAAGTAGTGTTTCTCTCATTTACAAAAAGAGAAAGCATCCAAGGATTTGAGGAATTACATTGCTTACCAAAGCCGCACAGTTACAAACTTAACATTGTTTATCACCACATCTTGATTCTTTCCCTGTGCAGTGTTACTTCTCAGTTCTCAAACTGGTGGGAATGAGCTTAAAAAATCAAGAACAGGACATGTTTGGAAAAGCCACTGTGGGAAATTAGACTCATAGCCAGACACAAGTAGCGAAGAACTGCCCAGCAAGTCTGAGAACCATATCTGAGGATTTGAGATCACAAAATGTGATATTAAAATGGTGTCAATCCACCCAGCCTGTGTGGCTCAGTGGATTGAGCCTCTTCCCATGGACTGAGAGGTCCGGGTTTGATTCCCGGTCAGGGCACATGCCCAAGCTGTGGTCTCGATCCCCAGTGGGGGTCGTGCAGGAGGCAGCTGATTGGTGTGTCTCTCTCACATTGATGTTTCTATCTCTCTCTCCCTTCCTCTCTCTCTAAAAAATAAATCAGTAAAGACATTTAAAATGGAGTCAATCTGGATAATTAATTGATTCCCTATAGCAAGGCAGGGTGCGCAGCATGAAGTTTGGAACTGCTGGAGATATAACTGCGGTTTACACAAATACAAGGCAAAAAATTATATATGATACATGTCATGAGATGGGATCAGAGAATGCATTACTTCATTTACTCTAATTCCAAAATTTTACATTTAAATATCTCAGAATTGGGATGTATCTCAAATTGGGTGACATCTTTTTCCACCAATGACAAGGTAGCTGTCAAGACTTAATTGTGATTATACATTCTTTTTTTTTTTTTAATCCTCACCCAAGGATACTTTTCCATTGATATTGATTTTTTTTTTTTTTTTTTTTTTTTTTTTTTAGGTAGACTGGGAGGGAGGGAGGGAGGGAGAGAGAGAGAGAAGCATTGATTGGTTGCCTCCTACATGACCCCCAGCAGGACCAGAGATCGGAAGCCACAACTGAGGTACATGCCATTGGCCTGGAATTGAACTCATGACCCAAGGGCCGACACTCTAACCGCTGAACCAAACTGGCCAGGGCTGATTGTACATTCTTGAACTTGGTCGTGATATTCATATTACATTCACTTCAGTTGAGTTGTGTTCACTGTGGATACTATAGCTATTGATTTGCCATTTAAAGTGTCTTCTAAAAAAGTACTCTATGAGTTTGCCTTTTAAAAATTATCATACACATGGAGGCATGGAAATCGTGCTGGGAGGTTTATATGATATGTTAATCAAGCAAATATTTATATTAATGAAGCATATGCAAAGTTTATATTTTTTAATGAAGCAGCAACTCAAATGTTCTACATGACCTACACCCAAAAAGTAGATACAGCTAGTTATGTTTTGTTACTGAGATATCTGGAAAAGGATTGCCTAGCACAAATCAAGCAATTCCACTAAAGGTAGGAGAAATTGCCTTCTATAATTCCTAGGAATAGATGTATTCTATTTACCTCTTGCTGGGTAACAAATCTCTCCCCAAACTAAATGGCTTTTGTTATCTCTCATAATCTCTGCGGGACAGGAGGTCTGGAAGGGCTTGCCTGGGTGGTTCTGGCTCAGGGTCTCACATGCAGTTGCAGTCAGTAGACTAGAGCTGGGACAGCACAGAGATGGAGGGTGGTTGGTCATTTTTCTCTCTTTACAGAGTCTCAGAGCCTCTCCCTGTGGTCTCTCAGTATGGGTTACTTTGGGCTTTGAAATGTTTTGGCAGCCCCAAGGCCATTGGACCGTTTACATGACCACTGAAGGCTTCATGAGTCAGTATTTCAGGGAACAGTGAACGAGATGGAAGCTGAATTACCTTTTACAACTGAGCTTCAGAAGTTATGCGGCATCGTTTCTGCTGCGTTGTTGGTTATAATCAAATCAGAAGCCTGCCCGGATTCAAGGGGAAGGAAATTCATTACACCTCTTGCTTGGGGAGCAGCAAGTTCCTAGAAGAGCATACGGTCTGGGAGAAATTGTTGCAGTAGTATTTGGAAAATACAGGCTGCCACAAGATGAAAGAAATGTTGAAGCAGCATTACTGATTCATTCATTGTACAGGACTTAGCATTAAAGCATTGAACTTCCATTGAACTTCCTGTTGACTTTGAACAGAAGTCAGCTAACTTCCATGATTCAATCAGAGTGGGGGTGGGGGAAATGAAAGTACAAAGTTATGCTAATTAAGTTCTGGTGTTCTGGAAACAAGTTGTCAGTGCTTAAAGGTGTTCAAGAGGTCAAGATCACGATCACCAGTTATGGGTCTTCTATGTCTGAATGATCCTAGAAGAGCTCATGCAGGAAGTTAAAATAAGAATTCTAAGTGGTAAGAGAGCACTGAGCCATATTTTAACTGGCCATGTTTTTCTTTGGTAGCACGTAAAATAATGCTGTCTCTTACCATCGATGACATCTTTGGCTTTGATGAAGGACAATAGAGCCATGAAAGCAGCAAGTCATCAGAAATGTCCTCTTCTTGGTATAGAAGTGGTACTAGTAGACATTTTACAACTTTGAAAGTCAAGGAGTATGTCTGAAACACACTTTATACCCAAAACCCATCCCATCGTCCTGGGCTTTGCCTCATTACTCTATATGCAATTCCAATTCTAATCAGTCTTTCTACTTTCCCTTGTGAAATTCCTGTCAATTCTTCATGACTCCTTGCACGCCCTGCTCACTCCAAGCTTACATCAGTTTCTACTGGAGGACAGGTGGGGTGGGCTGGCAGGGTAGAGCCTAGTTTATCTGTCTTACCTATTGAGATTTCTTATAAGGTGAAATCCCAATGTGGATGATGAATGGGTTCACAGCTAAAAAAATAAATAAGTTGCTATAGTATACCATACGCTTCCATGTGCAGTCTTGGAGCGTATCATTAGTTAGCTATCATCCATTTATTCAAGTAATGCCTGCCTACTTATGAGTATCTTCTAGGTGTTAGGTATGTGGGAGACATGGGCTATCCTTGCTTCATGGGATACACCTTGCTTCATGGAACTTCTAATTGAGTTGGAGTAGACATATGTTTTCATTTATTTTGGGCAAATATCGAGGAGTGGGATTGCTGGATTGTCTGGTAGTTATATGTTCAACTTTTGTTAAAGTTCTTGTACCATTTAACATTCCCACCAGCAGTGATGAGAGTTCCACTTCGTATGGTTAGTCTTTTTTATTTTATTTTATTATTATTTTTTTAATCCTCACCCGAGGACATTTTTCCATTTTTTATTCAGGTAGAGTGGGAGGGAGAGAGAGGAAGAGAGAGAGAGAGAGAGAGAAACATCGACGTGAAAGGGACACATCGAGTGGCTGCCTCCCGCACAACCAGCCAGGGCCAGGGACAAACTGCAACCGAGGTACGTGCCCCTAGCAGGAACCGAACCCGGGTCTCTCTGGACCACAGGCCAATGCTCTAACCACTGAGCCAAACCGGCCAGGGCTGGTTAGTCTTTTTTAAAAGTCTAACCATTCTAAGGATGTACAATATATCATCGTGGTTTTCATTTGTACTCCCTTGATAAGTAATGATATTGAGTATCTTTTCATGTGCTTATTGGCCATTCACATTTCTATTGTGAAATATCTGTTCAAGTCTTTTGTCATTTTAGTTGGAGTTTTTGTCTTCTCATTGAGCTGTAGGAGTTATTTTTAATACAAGTTCTGTGAATCTTTTGACAGATATATGTATCATGAATATTTTCTTCCATTCTGTGGTTCCCTTTATCATGTTCTTAATGGTGTCTTTCAAAGAGGACAGTGATTAAGTCTAACTTATCAAAGTTTTCTTTTATGGCTCATGCTTTTTGTTGTCACATCTAAAAAATATTTGCTTTACACCAAGCCTGCAAAGATTTTGTCTTTTGTTTTCTTCCAGAGCTCCTATAGTTTTAGTTTTCACATATAGCTATGATCCATTTCTAGTTAATTTTTTAATATGATGTGAGACAACAGTTAGGATTTAGTTTTTAAATTTTCCTTTTACTTTTCAGCTCTCAGACCTTCCTCTTACTGCGCGCCCCTATTTCTTATACCCTCTAATCCCTTCTGACTTGTTTCTAATATTCTAGGAAACCAGATCATCAAGCTCATTGGATAATACTTTAAAACAAAATCTGAGAGATAAATATTTTTAAATGCTTGGGGATTTAGCATCTATTTTGAAAATATAGAAGCCTGATTTTGCCGACTTTAAGGGTCTTCTATTTTTCAGATGTACACATAACAGGACCTCTGGAAAAATGACATGCTGGTTCCTGTACTATATTATTCTGAGTTTACTTTATGGTGTGTAGTTTGTCATCTTATACTGTTAGTAATTCTCATATTGTGCCTAGCATAGTGACAGTCACATAAAAAATACTTGGTAAATTAAATATGTTCTGGTCATTGGCAGCAAATGGAAATGACAGGCTTAGAGCAATGGACTTGCTTTTTTGCTGTTGTATATTTTTAATCATGTACTCTCCAATGTATGTATATTTGATTATTTACATATTATATACATATATTATTTTTTATTTAGAATATTAAAATATCGAAATTATCAAATAATGAAATAAAATAAATTTAAATAAAATGTGTAATATTTTCATCTTGCACTTAAATTATATTATGATTTTGCACTTAGAGAAATAATATAGTATTTCCCAATTTTTAAATTGGATTCTGAAATTAAGCACTAGTGTGTGATTGTTATAATAGTGAAATTTTCCACACTGGCTTCCTGAATAATCAATAGTTTACTAATAATTAGACTATTTAGAACCCATATCAATTAATAAAATATTCTTTTGTAAAGGTACAATGACTTATTGACAGTAAAACTATCCTTTAAAATGTAAAACACCACATAACCACTTTTGACCAACTATTATTTGCTGCTTAAAAAATAAGCATTTCTGAACTGCTGTACTCAGAAACTCCAGAGTTGCAAAGAGGTTGCTGTGCATTTCCTATGAAAACATTTGGATATCCCCCCATACATCTGTAAAATTCTTATATTTATAAACATTCTTATTCACCATGCGCCTTCTAAATATGCCAGTGAAAAATAAAATGATTACTTTTCCTCAAATGTTCAGCAGACACTCTAAATTAGCCAGCTGGTCTCTTGTCATGGCTGAAAATATATAGTCTTTTTATGAAAAGTGATAGTAAATACATCCATGGCACCAGTCACTTGATATGCAAGTGGAAATTCCACTGGTGCAATGACTTATGGTTGGAGAAGAGCAAAAGAGTGTAAAGAAAGAATCGATGAGAACAGTGCTTCTCATGCCTTGCAGTGACTCACCAAGAATAATTCATTTGAAGGAAGTGAAATCACCTTGTTTTATGGCAAGGCAGTAATCTCAAGGTCTACATGTTAAGTTGTTTTTTTTTTATATTATTGAAGATTCAGAAGTCATTTAAAAACATGGCCTATTAGAACAATTCAGTGCACCAAGTCTATTTGCAAAAATTGTGTTGTAAATCATGATTCATTATGTGATTGTTATCAGCATACAGTATTAGAAATTCATCTCTCTTGATGATATAGTTCTTCCCATGCTGTTCCTTTTATGCAGTTGAATAGTCCTCACCCTTTCCTTTGCTCTATTTTGTTCCTCTATTTTATTGTCTGCTCTCTTTTAAACTACCTTATACATTTTCTTGGCCTATCTTTGGAATCTGACTTGTGTCACCAGCACTATAAAGATGTATTATGGGGACAAAATGCCATAATAAATAAAGCTATCTTTATTTTCACTGAGACTCTGAACTTAGAACCTCTCACAGATCATGAAATAATAACAGACGAATGCCCAGATGGTGGAGGTGGGGAGGGCTTTAGAGATCTTCTACCCCAGTGCCCTGGTTTAAAGATGAGAAATGGAAACCCAGGGAAGCCAAAGGACTTGCTCAGATAACACCTCCATAGTGACAACCCAGACTTGCCTTATTCTCAGACTGTGCTTTACTACCTGCCAAGACTTCCTTTGTGAAGAAAACCAACTGAATTGTTCAATTGGCCGTCATCATCTTGATGGCTAAACCATTAGTGACAATTGTCTCTTTTCTTGAGAATTCAATTCAACCATTATTATATGGTATTGATTGAGTACCTGTGCTGTGCTAAGACTATTGAGGATATTGCAGAAAACAAAGAAAACAGAGCCCTGCCTTTGGAGTCATCATTCTAGTAGAGTGAGAATGACAAACAGCATAAATGAAATGAACATATAGTATGCAGGATGATGATAAGTGTTTTGGGGAAAAACAGTCAGGAAAAATAAATTGGGAATAAAGTTATATTTTGGTGTTGAGGGGGAAAGGGTGGGCAAAATCTTGGGCAGTGTAGCTGGGAAGGGTATCACAGAAAATGAGACATTAGAGTAAAAACTTAAGGCAGTAGAGAGCCATGCAATCCATTTCCTTCATGACTGTGGAAAATCTAGACTTTTTCCACAGAGAAAAAAGCCAACATTTCCATACATCTCTCCTTTATCTTCTGTAAGGAGTCAACTCAGCCAGATGACCATCATGATGTTTGGGTTTTTTACCCAAAATATTTGCAGCAATCAGAAGCATTTCTTCTATGTTGTACATCTAGATGTATGTGATTACAACAACTACAACTCTGTCCATGAAAAATGTAAATGGACTTCTCTGGCATTTGAGAGCTGGACAAGGAAAACTGGATTGATGTCAGCTGGGCCAGGCCTGTTTTTCTGCCCATCGTTAAGGCTTAATCTATAGGGCTCTGAAGAATCACAGCTTGAGAGATCTCTAACACTTGGAAACACTTTACCCTAAGACCTGGAAAGCAGAGAACAGGAGAAAAGTCATTTGTTCACTCAAAAAAGAAGCAGTTTTCTGATAATGACCATACCCTTGAGTATCTTTTGAAGAAAAAAAACTTCTCAATGAGCTCAGGAGGTTTAACTATGAACTAACTTTTATTGTAAGTAGAGGAAAGCTAGCTTTGTGATTGTTCGTTTTCTCATGTTTTTGGCTGATATTAAGAGAAGAAAAGATTCTTTGATCTAAAAGTTTTAAAGAATCTTTGTATATCATTTATAGATGAGAATAAATATGAGACTTATAACCAAAAACACTTCACGTATGGATACATAAACTACATATCTATATGTAACTATAAATTCCCCTTGAAGTCTTTCAGAATTAATTTATACTTCTTAGTTATAAAAAAATTCTGTTATTTCAGAGGAAAAAATTATCTTAATCAAATTCCCATCTTCATTTATTTCTTCGTTCATCTGCAAATATATATTCAGTGTATATTGTATGCCAACCACTGGACTAGGCACAGTCTGTACGATAAGTTCTAGAACAACCTTTTCTATAGTTTATGTATTTTCTTATTTCTTAAGGATCAAAATCAGCTGTAGTTAGGTACTTATTGTACAAATGCCTTTCCAAATTTGTTTGGGTATTGATATATTATAATACATAATGTTACATGAACTGTGTATAGTACCATCAATTTCTGGGAGAGAACTGGTCAAGTTTCAATTAGCTTAAGTATTAAGTTAAGAGGTAGAGAATTACCATACAATACAAGTGCCTCACTTCAAGAGAGAAGCTATCTAAATAAACAATCAGTTAATTAGGAGGAGAGTAATAGTAAGTAATAAAATAAGTTTCAAAATTTTCAATTTTCTAAATAGACTCTTCATAATAATATTATTGTGTCAAAATCCAGTTACACAATAGCCATGGGGATGTGAAATTCAGCATAGGAAATATAGTCAATAATATTGTAATAACTATATATGGTGCCAGGTTGGTGGGATCACTTCATAAGGTATATAAATGTCTAACCACAATGCTGTACACCCAGAACTTATATAATATTGAATGTCAACTGTAATTGAAAATAAAGATATTGAAACATTTTTTAGCCAGGACATGGATATTTAGGATCTTTAAATTTTTAAATAACAGGATGACTTCCACTTGTGGAAAGATGGAGTAGACATACTTTTCCATTTTCCTTCTGCTAATACAACTAAAGACTCTAGATGGTATATGTAAAACAAACATAAGAAGACTCTGAAAGGTGAAGAGAAGAAGGCAGGCCAGCTAGAGATCTTAAGACCCAAGGAATGACACAGCAGTGAGTTTGACAAATTTCTCCCCCTCATATATCCCAGATTTATTGTTGAAGAAGCCAGCAATCTAGAAACACCAATGGGTACAGATAAAAACAGCACCAACAAAAACCTGCCCTCGTGGCTAAGGACCAAGAAAGGACAGAAGACTTTTAGACAATAAGGGCTCTACTCTATTGGGCCTATCAGAGAACACCAGTTTCCACTACTTCCTGTCTTGTGTGGGGAAGAGGGGAGCTAACAAACACTTATGAAAGTCACAGCCCAGGGACACGGGCCCCTAAAAGACTGAGATTTAATCATAAGATTATAGAAGATGTATCTTCCTCCATACCTAACACTACACCAACAAGGCTCCAATAGATTAACAGTGACTTTCAGCTGAAAGATCTGCAAGATGCAAAATATGTGAAGATAAAACAAATAGATCCGAAAAGAGAAATAGACAAATCTACAGCTATAGTTGGAGACTTTAACACTATTCTCTCAACAATTGCTAGAATAACTAGAAAGAAAATTAACTAGCATATAGAAGAACTCAACAACACCATCAACCAACAGAATCTACTTGATATTTATAGGACATTCTACTAAATAATAGCAGAGTACCTATTCTTTTCAAGTGTCCACAGAACCTATACCAAGATTGCCCTGGCCGGTTTGGCTCAGCAGTTAGAGCATCAGTCTGTAGACCGAAGGGTTGTGGATTGGATTCCCAGTCAAGGGCATGTATCTGGGTTTCAAGTTTAATTCCCAGCCCTGGTCGGGGTTGTGTGGGAGGCAACCAATCCATGTGTCTCTCTCTCATCAGTGTTTCTCTCTCACTCTCTCTCCCTCCCTTCCTCCCACTCTCTCCAAAAATCAATGGGAAAATATCCTCGAGTGAGGATTAACAAAAATAAAAATAAAACAATAAAATAAATAATGGTGAATCCTCAATAAACTCTCATGAGAATCTCCCACAGTGAAAGTGACAATGTCTCTTTGTGAAAAATTTAGGAAATGAAACACTATGACCTTTCATTTCTTAAATAAACTTTACAAATGTCTACTAGGATTACAAAGGAGGAAAACATTTTAAATCTGTATTCTAGGCTCTCTTCTCAAGAACCTAGGAAAAGAAGACCAAAATAAACTCAAAACAAGCAGAAGAAATAATAAGGGCAGAAACCAATGAAATTGAAAGCAGAAAACCAGTAGAGAAAACCAATAAAATAAAGAGCTATTCTTTAAAAACGTAAAATTGCCAAAGACCAACAAAGAAAAAAGAAAAAGACACAAATGATTGATATCAGGAATGAAAATGTGGCTATCACCGCAGACCCTGTGTATCCGTTTGCTGAGCTGCCATACAGAGTACCACAAACTGAGGGCTTAAACAGCAGGAACTGACTCTCACAGTGCTGGTAGCCAGAAGTCTAAAACCAAGGTTACTGGCAGAGTTGGTTCCTTCTGGGGGCTGTGAGGGAGGAATCTGTTGCAGGTTTCTCTCCTTGTTTGTAGATGGCTGTCTTCTTCCTATACATATCTCTGTGTCCAAATACCCCTTTTCCTAGAGACACCGGTCATGATGGGTTAGAGCCCGTTCTCATGAACTCACTTTGGCGTGATTGCCTCTGTGGAGACCCTGTTTCCAAATAAAACCACAGTCTGAGGTACTGGGGGTTAGGACTTCAACATATGAATTTTGCAGGATAATTCAACAAATAACACCCTGCAAAACCACAACAAAAAATTACACGGAAATGCTTCAAAAAAAAACTCTATACACCTAAAATTGACAATTTAGACAAAACAGGCCAGCTCTCTGGAAAAAACAATCTGCCACAACTCACGCAATATGAAGTAGATCATTTGAATGTCCTATGACTATTAAGAAAATGGAATTCATTATTTTAAAAATACAAAAAAAAATAAAATAAAATAACCTTCCAAACAAAGAAAACATGGCCCAAGTGTGCGGGCCCAGGTCCCGGTGGTTTAGCAGAGAATTACACCAGATGTCAGTTCTACACAATCTCTTCCAGAAAGTATGAGGACGAAACACTTTCCAATTCATTTTATGAACCTGTGTTACCCTGGTACCAAAAACAAACTAAGATAATACAGACAAACAAACAAAAACAACAACTACAGATCAATATTTCTCATAAATATAAAAATAAAAATTCTTACCAGAATATTAACAGATAGAATTTAGCACATAAAATAATTATACTCCATGAGAAATTAGGGTTGATTTCAGAGATGTAAGACTGGTTCAATGCAATCCACCATATTAGCAGACTGGAAAAAAAAATCATGAAAAGGGAAACTGCAATTGTTGCAGAAAAAAACATTTGACAAAATTTAACACCCATTCTTGATTAGAAAAAAAAGTCTCAGAAAAACTAGGAATGGTGGAGAACTTACATTTCCTCAACTTGATAAAAAAAAAAAAAAATCTACAAAAAAATGCATTGCTAAAATTTTACTTAATGGTGAAAAACTGTATATTTTCTCCTGAGATAAGGAACAAGGTAAGGATGTCTGTTCAGAGACACATAGGACACGTAGATCAGTGGATCAGAACCAAGAATCCAGAAATAGGACTCACGAGCATGTGTCACTGACTTTTGACCATGGTGGAAAGTTTAATGCAGGAAGGACAGCCTTTCAACAAATGGAGCTGGGCAAGTGGTCGTCTGCAGACAACACAAGTGGACCTAGACTTCAGACTCACATCTTATAAAAAGTTAACTAAAAAGAGTTGCAAACGTATTTGTAACATGTAAAACTCTACATTTTAAAATCTTTATTGTTTAAAGTATTACAGATGTTCCCCCTTTCCCCCCTATTGACCCTCTCCTCCCACACCCTTCCTGCAAAACCCTAAATTTTTAAGAAAAAAGATTTATGGGACAAAAATCTTGGCCACCTAAGGCTAGGCGAAGAAGTCCTAGATTTGAAACTGAAAGTATACTCTATAAAACAAAAAATTGGGGAGAGTGGCATCAGCAAGAGAGCTATATGGGAATGTCTAGCTCTGTCTCCTCCCAGAAGCATCAATTTGAACACCTCTCTGTGCACAGAAATGTCTTCCCAGAGCTAGGGCTGACAGCACCTGAGTGGGGCACAGATACTTTTACAAAGGACACAAGGAAGAGGACAGGGAAGGCAGTTCCACGTTACCCATTACCCCTCCCCAAGCCTGGCAGCCCAGCATGGAGAGAGACACATTGAGATATCTGCAGACATTTAACAGAATGGCTAAAATTTTTTAAAATACCAAATACTGGCAAAGATGCAGAAAAACTGGGTCACTCCTGAGCTGCTGGAGAGACTATACATAGGAGAGCCACTCTGAAAACATTTTGCCAAGTGGCTTAAAAAGCTAAACATACAATTACCACGCCCCCCACCCCCACCCCAATCACTTCCCTCCTGGGCTTTCATGCCAGGGAAATAAAAACTTATGCTTATACAAAACCTGTACATGAATGATTCTAACAATTTTATTCATTATAACCAAAAACTGCAAGCCACCCAAATGCCCATTAACAGGTAGATAGTTCAACAAATTTCAGTACATCCATATTATGAAATACTTCTTTTGTTATTTTATTTTATTGTTGACAGTATTACAGATGTGTCCCAATTTCCCCCCCTTTACCCCCCTCCTCTCAGCCCCTGCCCCACCCCAGGCCTTCACCACACTAATGTCTGTCTCCATTGGTTATGTATATAAGTTTTTTTATTAATGTCCCCCCCCAACCCCTCCCTCTGAGATCTGTCAGTCTGTTCCGTGCATCCATGCCTCTGGACCTACTTTGTTCATCAGTTTATTATGCTCATTAGATTCCACTTATAAGTGAGATCATGTGATATTGGTCTTTCTCTGGCTGGCTTATTTCTCTCAGCATAATACTTCTTAAAAATAAGAAGGAACAAAGTACTGGTGCAGACAAGAACATGGGTGACACTCCAGAGAACTATGCCAGATGAAAAAAGTCGGTCCTAAGAGATTACATACTATATGACTCTATTTAATGTAATATTCTTTAAATGACAAAATTACAGAAATGGAGAACATATTAGTGGTTTCCAGGAGTTAAGGTGGAGGGGAGGTGGGGTGGCTATAAAGGGCGACGTAGGGATCCTTGCGGTGATGGAAATGCTCTGTCCTGCCTGAATCTGTGTCCACATCCAGGCTGTGGAATTGCACTACATTTGGTTTTACAAGATGTTACCATTGGGAAAATGGTAAAAAATATATATGTATGGGTTAAATATCTAGGAGTTCTCCACACTACTTCTGACAACTGCATATGAATCTGCTGAAAATAAAATTTTAATTTAAATAATTCCATTCACTCCACTCAAAATGCAGTCACCTCTACTTACATTGGCCATTTAGATTTTCAATATAGTAAAGGAACATTCTGTGGAAGGCTGAATGGATTTTAAATTCAGTAATTGTCTTTCTTAAGAAGAAATTGCTAAATTTTACCAAAGGGACTTGCTAATGACTTCACATTTATTCATATTATTGATTGGCTTATTAGTAAGCCACAGAAATAACAGGAAATCAAAATAAACAGAGTCTCAATTTGCTGTCTTTTTATTCCACAGTTGTAGTCTGTCTTAATCAAATCAAAGAGAGATTATGTTTTCCTGTGCTTTTGGCTGTTTGGCTAGGATGATCTAGCCCCGCCGGTGTGGCTCAGTGGATTGCGTGTTGTCCCGTATGCACCAGGAGGTCACCAGTTCGAATCTCGGTCAGTGCACATGCCTGGGTTGCGATCCCCAGTAGGGAGCGTGCAGGAGGCAGCCGATTGATGTTTCTATCTCTCTCTCCCTCTCCCCTTCTCTCTCTGAAATCAGTAAAAACATATTTTTTAAAAAGAGGATGATCTGTTGTTTGTATGAGAATTGCCTAGTTAAAATGTATGTCTCTTTTATAAACCTCAAGTTGAAGGTATATATTTAACTAAATGTGTTATTCCTCACTCATTCCTCCACTCAATGAACATTTGGTGGGAACCTGTTATGTGCCAGTCACTGCTCTAGATACTGGGTTTCCAGAAGGGAACAAAGCAGAGGCCATGCTCTCCTGGCACACAAACGTGCCCGTTGAGAAAGATAATGTGATAAGTAATTCTCTACTTGGGTCCAAGAAAAATTGGTCTTTCTAAATTATGTTGTATGGGTTGGTTGGTTGGTTGGTTGGTTGGTTTTGATAGTAGAAAACAATCCCCCCAAAATAGAATATGCAACGGCTATGGAGACTAGTTAGCAATGATAGCTATGTTGGAATCCCCTTTACACAAGTGACTGGCATCATCTCCTTCTGTTCCTTCTAGTGAGCTCCCCACTCCCATGTCTCACTTACATTGTTTCAGAATATAAACTGCCTTTAGTTCATACAGGGGTGGGGAACCTTTTTTCTGCCAAGAGCCATTGGATATTTGTAACATCATTCACGGGCCATACAAAATTATCAACTTAAAAATTAGCCTGCTAGCCCGGCCAGTGTGGCTCAGTGGTTGAGCATCGACCCATGCACCAAGAGGTCGCAGGTTTGATTCCCAGTCAGGGCACATGCCCAGATTGTGGGCCAAATCCCCAGTGGGGGGCATGCAGGAGGCGGCCAGTCGATGTTCTCTCTCATCGATGTTTCTATCTCTCTCTCCTCTCTCTCTCTAAAAATCAATAAAGAAAAAATATTTTTAAAAAATTAGCCTGCTATATTTGGTCAAACAGTTAATTAAGTCACCCCCAATGTGATGGCTGGAACTGCTTCTCTTTAGTGAGGCATGTGATGTCAGCTGGTATTGATTTCTGGGGTCTTATATGGCCCGAGGGGCGGACGTTCCCCACCCCTTATTTAGAAGAAGGGAGAGTGGAGGTAGAGTGAGTTCTTCCCATGTAGCCTTACCTGTTCCCAGGCATGCATCCGTAGTGATCCCATAAACTCCTGTCTGCATTACCCTGGGAGTAGACACAAAGCAGCGATGACTTCGTCGGAACAGAAGAGAGCTTACGACTGTACAACGTCTCCTTGTATCTTAAGAAGGGAACTTACTACTCTGTCCTCTTCCTTCCTTCATGGATGTGTAGAACCACATATCAAGCTTCTCATGATTCTGGTTTACTTGTACCATGTGTCATGGTTCAAGCATAAGTCTCATTCATTTTTTTAGATTCCAAATCTAAATTAGATTTAGATTTTAGATCCATTCTTCTGTTATGGTAGAAGATTGCTGAAGATATTTCAGACTTCATTTCTTATTACCTGCTGGGGAAAATCTGGTTTCACTAGGACCATTATGGGAGCCTAAAGGAAACACAATAGAAAAAGTGGAGGAAAAAACAAAGTAGGACCCCGTCATCTCAGCCACGATTTATAGGCTTGCATTATGGATGGGAATGGGAGGTTAACTGTCTCTTTTCGGGAATATTTGACTTTAAATTTTTGCTCAATGTAAACCCCGAGGATGCTGTATTCATTAAAACTGTTTGAGTGATTTCTGCGACCTAGAATTGGATAGGATGTCTGATCATAAACAAGGATTTGCTGCTGAGTGTTGTAAAGGGGGAATGAGGTGCAGGTGAGTCTCTGATCTGCACTGACAGGGCAAAGCAAAGAACAGTTGATAGTTCTGCGTGCGGCAAAAAGATTGGAAAGCTTTTTCCCAGACTTGTGGTATAGATTTAACAAAACGTTTTTCTTCATTTGTAACAAAAGTACTTCAGTTGTTCCAAGTCATCAGTATCCACCTTACAACACAGAATCAAGAACAGAGGATCGCCCTGGCCAGTTTGACTCAGCAGTTAGAGTGGTGGCCCTTGGACTGGAGGGTCTCGGGTGGGATTCCCAGTCAAGGGCACGTACCTCAGTGGCAGGTTCAATCCCTGGCCCTGGTCAGGGTCATGCAGGAGGCAGCCAATTGATGTGTCTCTCTCACATTGATGTTTCTCTCTTCCTCTCCCTCCCTCCCTCCCACTCTATCTGAAAAATTCAATGGAAAAATATCCTCAAATAAGGATTTTTTAAAAAGGACAGAGCATATAAGCATAACCAATGGACATAGACAACATGCGGGGGGGGGGGGGTCGGGAGGAGGGTGTCAATGGGGGAAAAGGAGAAACATCTGTAACAAAAATAAATTAATTTAAATAAATATAGGAAAATAATGTCTCACTTTATCAGCATGAAAATAACCTAAATGTTACAAATAAAATTTTACTAGGCAAAAGAAGAAGAAAGAGCAGAGGCGAGCCGTGGCTGTCCTCGCACACCTGTTAGGGCTATGAACTGATCCATCTGAGAGTAACGCACACCTGTTCATCCTTCAGCCTGGGTCCCCTTGACTGCAGAGGCACCAAACAAAGTCCCCTCCGAGTGGGAGGCGAAGGGCACAGGGAGAACCAGTGCTTCTCCTGGATTTCCCTCCAGCCAGGCATCACTCGCTAGGTTCTATCCTTAACCCCAGTACTAATTCTCTAGATCTTTTCTGAACTACTTTTGAATTAAATTTAAGCAACTATTTGCTCCATTAATCCACACAGCCCGTTAGCACACTGTGCGCATTTACTGTACAGGATTTCAAATGAAGTGGAACTTCAAAGCCATTTGATAGGTTTGGGAAAAGGGGGGCCTGATATAGCCAGAAGGAAGCACTAGTCTCCCAAGGATTTCAGCGGAGAGCTAAACTTAGCTGCAGACTTCACTTTTCATTTAACGTTCAATGTATAGCTGCGTGGAGCACCTGGGGACCCTGCCCCGGGCTGCAGATAAAGCCTTAGGAATGAGGGGGAGAGTGGATCTGTACCTGGTCAGAATGAATATTTCCCATCATCTTAAAGTCTCTTTCCCTGCCCAGGTAACCAAGGAAACCGAGTTCTTAATGTTTTGCTTGCAAATGTATATTCTTTACCTTGAAGCAGAGTCCACCGTGCAAGGAAGCGCTGGTGTCAGACGGCTGGGAGGACAGGGGCAGGCTTGAAGGACAAAAGTTGGGTTCCCAGGTGTTGGTCAAGGGACTTGGATCTCGCTTCAGGATATCACCTAGGGTCAGAGGGAACAACACCATTTTGCTCCCTCTTTCTAGAACTGGGATGCACAAAAGATGGGTGCATTTCTCTACTTTGCAGTGGACGGGACAGAACCAGGTCATGTTGGAAGCAGAGCAGCGTGTGTACGGCTGCTGCAACCCACCTCTGGCTCCCAGCCACACAGACCACACACGTATGCATCCGTGGTTCCCAGCCACACAGACCACACACGTATGCATCCGTGGTTCCCAGCCACACAGACCACACGTATGCATCCGTGGTTCCCAGCCACACAGACCACACGTATGCATCCGTGGTTCCCAGCCACACAGACCACACACGTATGCATCCGTGGTTCCCAGCCACACAGACCACACACGTATGCATCCCAGCAGTGCAGTCCAGAGTTTTTTCCCACTGACAATACATGTTATCTGATGACAAGGGTTTTTCAAAAACATACCCACAGCCCCTACGAAGTGGTCTAGAGGGCACATAGGCAAACATCCAAATCTAAATGAAAGGGGAAAAAACAGGTGTTTCAAACTCCTCATCAACAATCAGGTACTCTCTGGTCTAGACATCAGTCTTTTGACTAGTCAATAACTTCTCTTACATCTCACTTCTGGTGAAATAGTAATTCAACAAGAACTTGTTATACCAGGGCCTCCCCGGAAAGAATTTGTAGTCCTTTGGGGTAAAGACTGAAAGCATCCCAGAAACAATTCAACTTGAAAACAGAAAACAACATTAGATAATGAACAGGGAAATGCTAAAAGGAACATACACGGGTGCAAAAACAAACAAACAAACAAAAAACCACAAAAAAGGTTCTGGTAGGTGTCCTGGGGGCTGGAGAGCTGGGTGTGATCAGGCAGGGATAACTAGGCCAGCGGCCCCAGGTTTCCCAGTAAATGCTAAGCAGGTGTAAACATATGCTTGTGTCTTTGAGACCTAACTTGGGGTCATCTTCAGTGCAGCCTCATTTCCCCCTGAGTGGGTCAGCTGGCTGTTTATTTAGTTTTGAAATCTGAACACCATATTCCTTTGCCATCACAGTTTTGCTGGCAACGACACACACAATTAGAACGCGTGGTCTCCCCCAGTTCGCTGAGTAAGAAGTTGCTCTTGGTTACCTTTTCACTTGACCATCCCGCAGGCAGGGGGGTGCATTGTATCATAATTGCCCGTGGAGACAGCCCTCCCATTTCCAGATTTGTGTGCAGCCTTAGATTGCTGATGCTGTAATGGCACAGTTTTTCTTTTCATATAGAAAATGAGTTTGAAGCAGATAAAAAGGAAGCATTTGATTGCCCTCAATCAGACTCCGGCTTTCGGTTGTCATTAAATCAGGCTTATTTGAAATCCGTTATTGACAGTTACCCATTCTGAGCCTGCTTATGTGATTCCCGCGTCCGTGTGTAATTTCATGTTTTATTTGTTCTCCATGCACAGCTTCTGTGATGTGCTCATTGTTATGCACCATTTCTGGGGAGTCTCACCTTGGAGCGTGCTCAGAAAGCTGGCAGAAAACAATTCAGTCTGTGGGTTAGCTGTGTGGAGATGACAGCGTAAAAATTAAGCAGAATTGATAAGCCCAGTCTGCATTCCTTGCTTAAGATAGTAACTACAATTTGAAATGGCATCATTTTAACATTTTTTAGTTTCTTTGCATAGGAGGTATAGAATGCACAGAGCCAGCTAAATTATTAAACCTTTTTTTAATTTCCATCAAAATTCTCTTTGGACTGAAAAAAAAAAAATGTGACTACCTCAGGCTGAAAGTGAACTGAAATCTACTCGTAAAACTAGCTTGGAGGTGTGGGTGTTCCACTTCTCTGTTAGTGGCTGGTGATTCTATATGAATATATCTTATAAATATATATATCTGTGCCTATGCATGTACTAGATGTATTTTTACATTGATCTGTTTCTGTATACCTTGTCCTCTGTGCCAATTAAATCTCTCTGAGTAATAGTCGTGTCGTACATTATTGTAAGTAAACAAATGTGTACAGTAAGATCATTTCTTACCCACATGTCACCTCTAACCTTTGTGTGAAATGTCTTTCACATTAGCATAAGTATTAAGAAGATGCCATTTCTGCTATATATAGAGCTGCCCTCAGCTAATCAGTTTTTCATGCATTTAAATAGGAATATTAGAATGATGGTAATTACTTTAGTTTTCCATGAATGATCCATCAAGACATTGCCTTTCACTGATGGGATTGCTCAGGGTTAGGAGGACAGTGTTAAGTTGTTGGCTGGGTTGGAATATCTTCACTGTTTGGTTGGTGACTTTTAAAAAGATGTGCTCTTGAGCCTGTTATGTTTTCTGAGTATAAATGCACAAGTTGCTTTAGAAAGACTGGTCTGAGGCGCGAGGAGACTAAGTGAAATTCTAATGAATTGTAAAAGGAGACCTGTTTCTTAAATGCATGAGAGATAAAAGACTTTCAGGCAGATGACTAAACCTCACACACACACACACACACACACACACACACACACACAGGATAAATGTGGAAAAATTTATAAACATGTTTTGAAAAAGTGTCTTTTATCAAAATAAGACCTTTCTTTCTTCCTTTGCACACACATATTTCTGCAATTTCACAAATTACTTTCACGTGTAAACTCAAACTTTATAAGGTTGAATTCAAAACAACTTGCACTTTTGTGCAAAATACACTTATATCCTTAAACTGCCTTTATTCTGCTGGAGTTGGAGGGTCACTAGGGAACACATACGTTGAGCTGCCTGGGAGCTGATAGTTCTGTATCAGCCTTTGTTTGTACAGCAGTGTTTGTTTGCACCAAGATGTTGAAATAATTGCATGTTTTGCTTCATTGTTTTCTAAAAATTAGTAGAAAATTGAAGGAAATGATTGGTTTGATACTGCAAAAAGCATAGTCTTTTACCTACAATCTAGAAAAGGGCAGAAATTTCAGCATAGGCTGAAAGTAGCAACTCTTTAGTTCAACAAGATAACCGTTCAACTCAAGGAAGACAAATATGTATTCAATAAGAAGGAAAAGAACAGAATGGAAGCTGGATGTCTTCATATTTTAAAAAACTCTTCCACACAATGATGTGCTTGTGCATCTCTATATAAACATGGAAAGAAAGATCCGTGCATTCTTGCAGATGCATAGAATAGGACACTCCAGACTGAGAGCCGTGGGTACCTCTGGGCTGGGAGTGGAATTCATGAAAAGAAGGTAAAGAGGGAGTTGGAATTTTATTTCAGTGTCGTCTGTATTTTTGAACCATATGTTTGTATAATACTTGGGCAATTTAAAAAATAGTAACAAGTAATTATGACTTAAAAAAAGGACATGTATAGAAAGCTTGAAATACACTGGCAAAATCTCCGTCTAAAAAGTGATTTTTAAAGATTTTAGCATACTTTTAGTAGCTCAGAATATAGAATTTCCTTCGAACACTCAAGTCCATCTTTGAGATGTCAGTACCTCTTACATTTTCTCAGGAAAGCTCCATGCTGTAAAGTATATGATTGTCCAACCACTATGCTGTACTCCTGAAACTGATACAAAATAATACTGAATGTCAACTATAATTGAAAAAATATATTTTTAATAAAGAAAGCTTCATGCACAAAACACAGGACTACCTACACATTGTAAAATTTGATCCTCCTCACAACCTAATGGTACTCACTGGGCAAACATAATGATTGGTGTCCATGTTGCCTGTCAGGTGATGCTACTGAGGTTCAAGAAGGTTTATAAGAAATGTGTCCTCGTTCGTATGGCTGTAGGTCATAGACCTGAACATGAACCCACGAGCACATCTGTGGGTAGAGGTCCAATGTGCTGCACTGGTTTCTATGAACTGAATGTGCACCCACCCCCAGGTTCGTATGTTAAGTCCTAGCCCCCCATGTGACCATATTGGAGATAGGATCTTTAAGGAGGTGGTTAAGATTAAATAGAGTGGTAAGGGTGGAGCCCTGATCCAGTAGAACCGGTGTCCTCATAAAAAGAAGAGGCACCAGAAAGATCTCTCTCCCTCCCTCTCTCCCTCTCTCTCTCTCGCGTGTGATGACACATAGACATCTATAAGCTAGGAAGGGAACTCTGACAGGGAACTGAATCAGCTGATGCTTTGATCTTGGATTTGCCAACCTCCAGAACTGTGAGAAAATAATTTCTGTTGTTTAAGTCACACTGAATATGGTATTTTGCAAATGGCACCTGAGCAGACTAAATCGGTGTTAGAAAGGCACTTTTCTTTCTGACGGTCAAAGACATTCCATCATCTTTTTGTCCCATACAATCTTTTTCACCCTACCAAGGAACATGGTTATCCGCCACCAGTATCTACTACCTGCGTAGAACAATTTGAAGCATGTTAGTGTGCAGAGAAAATCATGCCGGGGTGAAAAGGGAAGAATGGCACAGGCCTATTAACCAATCAAAGGACAATTCTTTGCCACACCATTAACAATTCCCAGATGCCTCTGTAAAGGAAACCATTGAGCCTGTTGTTTATGGCAACCTAGAGAAAACATGATCTTTGGATTCACACAGACATAAACACAAATTTTAACTCTGCTACTTATAACCATAGAACTGACTCCTTAGCCTAAACCTCAGTTCTGTAGGCATTAGAGTTGTGCTTGAGTTGGGCTTGTACCTAATAGAATTGTTGTGAGAATTAAAGGTAAAAATATACTTTAAATAACTCCCTCAGCTCCTGACACATGCTAAGTACTAAATAAAAGGTTGAGTTACTGTGTCTTCCCTTCTCTTTCATGCTTCATTCATATATTTTTGCCTCATTTCTTCTCTTACCTTGCTTCTATACCTGCTCTTTTACAGAAAGTTGTTTTTCTTTTGCAAGTATGCTGTACAGAGTTTAAACTCTGTTGACAAACTGTATACTTTACATTTCTGTAGTGGTTTGGACCTTAATAAAGTGGTTCTATATACACTAATCTTATTTTTCCTCCTAGAAAATGTGTCATTGACTATCAGTCTTCATGATTAACTTCCCCTTGATGCTCCAGTGGCTCCTATGTCACTGGAACCTAGAATATCAACTCTTGGAGAATCCAAACTTAGTGTTGACATAAAGCTCAAGAGGTTGTGTTTTATGTGCTCACATGTTTCATGCCATCAGCATATTATAACAACACTTTGAAAAAAGTTTAAGTAGATATTGGCTTTTGTTGCCGATATCAAGATTTATTGGTTCGAGAGTTATTGATCATGGGCAAATCTTGGCCATTATCATGCCTGGAGGACAAATAAATCTTTATCAGCTGAACATGAATCAATATAATTATGCTCCACTTATGCACATCTTTTTTCCTAACCATATTGAGTTTTCAACCAAATCATGAAATATGAGAGAAACTACTGAGGGAAGCAGTTGTGAGGAATTATGCCAAGAACATTTGTGCCAATGCTAGATAAAGCCAAGTCTTACTAGCTCTTGCTGACAGAACTGAGGTAATCTCAGGAAAATGTAGAAGTTACTCTGACATTTCTCTTAGCAATATATTTTTCTGATATATCTCCATGAGCAAGAGAAACAAAAGAAAAAATAAACAAATGGATCTATATCAAACTAAAAAGCTTTTGCCCACAAAGGAAATCATCAACAAATGAAAAAACAACCTGCTGAATGGGAGAAGATATTTGCTAATGATATATCCCATAAGAGGTTAATATGCAAGTTTTATAAAGAACTTATACAACTCAACACCAAAAACAAACAAACAAAAAAAAAAAAAAAAAAAACAAGCCAATTAAAAAATGGGCTAAGGACCTGAATGGACAGACACTTCTCCAAAGAGGACATACAGATAGCCAACAGGCATATGAAAAGATGCTCAATATCACTAATAATTATAGAAATTCACATTAAAACAACAATGAGATATCATCTCAAACATGTCAGAATTACTATCATCAATAAATCAACAAATAACAAGTGTTAGTGAGGATGTGGAAAAAAAGGGTACCCTCCTGTACTATTGGTGGGAATGTTCATTGGTGTAGCCACTATCGAAAACAGTATGGAGGTGCCTCAAAAAATTAAAAATAGAACTACCGCATGATCTAACAATTCCACTTCCGGGTATATATCCAAAGAAATCCAAAACACTAATTTGAAATGATATATGCACCCCTATGTTTACTGCATCATTACTTACAATAGCCAAAATATGAAAGTACCCATCAGTAGATGAAGCAACCAATGCCCATCAGTAGATGAGTGGATAAAAAAACTGTAGAACTCGGCCATAAATATTACTTGATCATAAAAAATAATTAAATCTTGCCATTTGCAACAACATGCATGGACCCAGAGGGTACTACGCTAAGTGAAATAAGTCAGACGGAGAAAGACAAATAGCATTATGATTTCACTTATATGTGGAATCTAAAGGACAAAACAAACAAACAAACAAAACAGAAACAGACTCATGGATCTCGAAAACAAACTGATAGTTGCCAGATGGAAGAGGGATTGGGGAACTGGGTGAAAAAAGTGAAGGAATTATTAAACACAAATTTGTAGTTACAAAATAGTCCTGTGGATGTAAAGTCCGGCATAGGGAATATAGTCAGTAAAATGGTAATAACTATGTATGGTGCCGGGTGGGTACTTGAATAATTCAGGGGGTGGGGAAGTGAATCACTTCATAAATAATTATATAATTGTCGAATCACTGTACTGTACACATGAAGCTAATATAAAATAATATTTAATGTCAAAATGTAGAAATTAGTGTTTGAAGATACTGATTTAGATATACAAAAATATCACAGGATAAAATTAAAAACTTTAAAACTCGACAAAATTGTGACAATCATATCACATACTAGAGCAAGGTAGCTAAGAAAGGTCCAGAAAGGGAAGGCAGAAAGTTGCATAAAACCCAGGGACCCTGAATTTATTTTAAACCTTCCCCAGGGATTCTAATGGGCAGCCTTCAGGGAATGGCTTACTCCTTTATGAGATGCAAAGATGTCTATCAACATGTCTTTCTGTTTGCGTGGACTAATTTCATGTATTTCTGTTTAAGGCAACCATGTGACCTCTGGTGAAACTGAACCTTCCAGTTCATTCTATGACCTTTGGCTCCTGCTTAGGATCTGCTGTAGAGCTACTCTAAGTACCAGATGTTTTTCCTGTTGAGTTTAAACTTGTTTTGGATCTTGTGTCTAAGCCACCAAATCCTTTTGTATTGTGATTCTGTTGTCTTTGTTAACGAATCCCTCCCATCTTTGTTTCGTTCCTACTGCTGATCAGCTTCCTTCTCTAGCTCAATCCCAGGCACTGAAATTGGACCAGACAGAGTTTTATCATACCCCCAAATCCATATACTAGTTTACATAGGTGTTAACACCAGATGGGGCCTCCTTCCAGCCTATCTCTGCATCTTATACACGCGTTCGTGTGTTAGACCTAATAAGATGCAATGCTGACATTAAAAAAGAAAAGATCTTCAATAGGATTCAAGGTTTCTGCTTAGTACCACGCTGCCTGTCACAACACCAGCACACCATTCATTATGTGTGATTAATATCCAGCCTACCACTCTGAACTCTTGGATGCAGCAAATCTTCTATTTTCTTTTCTGATCCCACAATCATATTCAAACTGGCTCTGTTTTTAGTGCCTTTGGATTTTCGGTTGACCCCACAGAAAACTTGAAAGTCACCTAATCTTGCTGTGCCTGTGTTGCAGACGGAGTCTGGAAAAGCTACACGTTGTAGAAGTCCATCCCTCATCACTTCCTTGCTCATGATCTATGCACGCATATCTAAGCAAACTGAAGCTGATCGTGGTTGGCATGATCATTTTAGGGGGGGTAATGTCCAGTTCTAGAAATTCAGAAAACAAAGATCCAGGAAAGAAAAAGGAAGAATTACAGTATATGCTTCTTTAAGTTTTATAATGAAAATAATTTTTTTCTACGATATTTAGAAACCAAAGCATAGTACCTCCTGGATGGTAGTTATCCCCGGAACATGGCTCTTAGCAGCAGGTGACTGATTACTCAAAACGCACAAAATGCTGGGTACTGCTATAGTGACGCACAAATATCCCTCACCTGGCATTTGCCACGTGGCTGCCTGAAACAGCGCATCAAGTCAGAGAGCAGCTGTAGTGGGTTGTGTGAAGAGTCCTAGGCAGTTTAGAAGGGTGGCTTTACTCCTGGGATGGCTGGCACCTTCAGGATGAAATCCACAGCCAAGTTTACAGCCATATGTAACAATCCATCCTTCACTCCCTCACCTTGACATTTGTTTGTGATCTACAAACATGGTCACGCTCAAGTCAGATAATCCTCTGAAGAGCTTTATGATATAAGTCCTCATCCCACATTTACAGAGAACGTTGAGGATCAGAGAGGGCTGGTGACTTGCCCCAGAACTCCAGCTGACCTTGCAAGTAACTGACTTAAGTTGCCAGCTCTCTCTTCCCTAAAACACAGCTACCTACCTGTATGTGTAAAGCTTTACTCTATGTATTCTCCAAATATTTCTGTGTAGATCAAAAGCCAGTATGACATTCTGCTTTGCTAGTCTAGCTTTATGATGGTGGTGGCTGGAGTCTGATATTGTCATAGGCACATGCCCTGTCTTTCCATCTAATTTCAGGGCTCCCTAGGAAAGAACTTTTAATGTGATCATTCCACACACAGTGGGCATTTGATACGTACCCCTTCATGATGTCAAATCAGCGGGACCTATTATTTGTAAATATTTTGCTAAACTCTCTCTTTAATCATTTAGCGGTGTGTCTATCCATTTGCCAGTTTTAATGAACCCATAATAGCCATTGCTATGCTTAGAAATGGATGTTTATCATGCGGTATGGTAAGAAGAATCCCCCAGACCAGAGATTAGATTTGAAGTGTAGGCCTAGATCTACTGTCAAGTTGTATGACTATTATGTGTCTATTCCAGGTATGATAGAGGGAGGACAACCAGAGGGACATCAGGGGACTGCTGGGACTCCGAGGCGCATGGTCTGTGTGAGAGAGAACACACTGGTTTATGAGTCAGAAGACCTGGTGTCCGGAAATGGCTTTGCCAATACAGTGTTATGGGACACTGATGAGGTCATTCATTCAGTCTCTAAATTTCCATTCTTTCCTCTGAAGAAGAAGAATTAATGTTACTGACTGTGTGAAAGCAGCCCATGAAGTGCTGTAGAAATTTAAGATAAAGTTGCCATAGTACACAAATTTTATAAAAACCTTAATAATGTATTTCCTGTGCAAATGTTGAATCAGTGTCTTAAAATATGCACCACGTAAACTTCTTTTAGTCTAGACTCTTGTCATCCTCTTTGACTGCTATTACAAATCTCAAACAGGAAAACAAGACATATATGATACTATCCATAACATTCACAGATCTCAGGTAGACCTATGCTGGGGGCTGAGTTTTCTTCATTCGACTCCACCTGACTCCCTTTCTCAGCTTGATTGTACATTTATGTGTCACAGGTAAGCACAGCATGTGGAAGAAGTTAGTTACAGCATAAAGTCACCAAGTGTCCTCAGTGCAGTGCCCAGAAGTTTCTTCCACAGTCCAGGACTTCCTTTACTTTTGTTCATGTTCAAGATGTTGAATTCACATTTCCTCCTCAAAATTCAGACATGGTTATGTAAAAATGATCATTTAAATAGATTTTTGAAACCTGTCCCCTTTTAAAAAGCAAGTACTGCCACAACACTTTATCATAGGACAGGAGTCATTGCTGTGAAAAAACTGCACACATCACAGGAAGGCATTACTTGGATGGGGGACAGGAGCAAAGCAATAATGATGGACCACGATAAGATCATGTCACCACTGCTTTATAAACAAAAGCTCTTCAACAAAATCAATGTCAGCAAAAGGTTCACTTATTCTTGCTTTACTGAGCATGAAATAGGATTGAAAGATGGTATTAAATGGATTATTAAACTGAAGAAATGATGTCTTGTGATCTTTCACACCAAAGCTCCCACTTGAGACATGCATTGTCTCTGTGAAAAACTCTCCAAAGACTCAGATCCTTTATATGGAGCCTGAACCTTTTAAATGTTAGACTGAAAGTTTTATTTCCTGTTTCTATGCTGGAACTGTGATCCCTTAGATTTAGAGGATTACTGTTGCTCTTCAGTTTTATTTTATTCCTATGTCAACATGTAGAGAAGAAATGTTTGTGAGAACTTATAAATTTCAAACACAGAAAACTCTTGATGTTTTTATGTACCAGAAAAGGAAAACTAATTTATTTTAAAATATATAAACCATGTTTTTAATTTCTAGTGTTTTTATCCACTAATTATTTTTAGAATTTCTACAGGTCCCAGATTAAATATAATCAATGTGTTTAAAACCTTGCTTGGTTTAGGCTTTTGAAAACAAGTTACACAATGAAGTCTCATTTATTAAAAATCCGGAGAAGTAAAGTAATCAAATTATCATTATTTTCCATTCTTATACAAATGAAAATTGACATTCTTATATAATTAAGACCCAACCACAGAATGACATTTGTGGCAAATACATACTTTCCTGTACTGTTTCTGAAAGTTATAATTATTTTAATATGATGATTCAACTAACCAAATAACGTCAACCCCAAATATGGTTTTCCCAGTCTTCAAAGCAATATCATAGGTGATCATAGACTATAATTTGCATAGGCCCTCCCTCTGAGAAGACCTAGAACACTGGCCTTTTAAAAAAGCTTTAAACAACTGCCTAGCAAAATAAAAATAAAAAAGCTTTAATGCTTATATGAGATAGTAAAAATGTTAAAAATTCAGAGACTAAAAGCTACTCAAAATAGGAATGAGAATTGTGAGTTGATTACTGAAGCCAACATTTAGCTTGACAGTATTTGCTCAAGTTGATCTTGAACTTTATGGTCTCAAGGTGAACAGGAGTTACAGACTAAGGGGGTCTCTTCCAGGATGGTGAATCTAATAGAAATATCACCTAATATAAAATGTAAAGGCAAACTCAAAATAGCTTGATCCTTCAATGCTCATCCATATCCTATGAGAAGCAAAGAAAGTTGCTTATCTGGGTAAAGCAGGAAAATATACACTGGGAAGAAAACACTTCCCCTGAAAATCTATAACATCACCAGATATCACATGGGTTTACAAAACAAATTCACACTCTCCAATCATTCATAAACTTCAGGTTGGGAATGCACTTTACAGTAATCCTGGGTTGAAGATTCTGTTAGTAACTTCACTGGGGCAAATGCAAGTCCTCTGTGGAAACTCACCTGCAACCCAGGCTTCAAATAAATGTCCTGGACAAAGTGAGAAAGAATAATGAGCTTACAGTGGAGAATTTATACACATAAGCAAAGAAGTTTTCATAAATGAGACTTTAGATTCTGGGATTATCAGAAGCAGACCATAAAATGAATATGTTTAATATGTTTAAAGAAATAAAATATGGACTTGAAAGTATGTATCAGAAGCAAGAGACTATTTTTAAAATAACCAAGAATATTTGAAAATAACTATAGAACTTCTAGAAATAGAAAATAGAACTTCTAGAAATAAAAAATATAATGAATGAAAATACAATCAACAGAGGCTTGGACACAGCTGAAGAGGGAACTAGAAAACTGGAAAGTAATTAAAAGAAAATTTTCAGGTATAGCACAGAGAGGCAAGAAGATGGAAAATATGAAGAGCAAGTTGCGAAACATGAAGGAGAGTATAAGAAGGACTAATATTAGTATAATTAGAGTCCAAGGAGGAGAGAATGTAAAGAATGGAGAAGATACTAATGCTCAGAATCAGGAAGCCCTACAAATCCAAAACAGAATAAATAAATACAAAGAAATCTACACTTAGGAAGATCATAGTGAAGCTGCAAACCACCAAAGACAAAGATATTAAAAGTCTCCAAGAAAGAGAATTCTAGCCCAAATTGTTTCATGAGAAAATTCTATGGAACTTTCAAGAAATAATTTGAATCATACACAAACAATTTAGGAATATATCAAAAGAGGTGTACTCCTGAGCCATTTTATGAATCTATGATAATTTTGTTACCAAAATCCTGACAAGGAAAGTTATTTGAAGGGAATAATTATTGACTAATCTCTCTCATGCATATAGAGGCAAAAATCCTAAACAAAATACAACAATCTTAATCCAGCAATGCATTAAAAAACAAAACAAAACAAAACAAAAAAACAACTTCATAATAAGAATGTTTTCCCCTGGCAAATAACGTTTAACATTAGAACACCTGTTAATATAATTCATCACATTAATGATTTTTTGAAATTATATGACCAGTTTAATAGATGCATGAAAAGCCATATACACTATCTAGGAATGAACATAAACTTTTCTTTAAGATGAAAAGGACAGACAATATCTTAATGCTTTGATTATAAGTAGGAGAGAAACGGCTACCAGTTTTGAGAGCTACAGGGGAAACAATTTCCTTGGGACAAAAAGTGAAGAGAACATTCAGAGAAGAGATCAAGGAGACTAGGATCTTGCCAATGACAGATTGTGATTTCCAGAAGGTGCATAGGAAGGATTCCCACAGCCTGATGGGAATTAGTGTGCAGGAGATAGAGTGAGACCTGGGATTCACATAGTCACTAACATGATCAGGAATGACAGCCGGGATGACGTTAGTCCTGAAGCCTCTAGACAGAAAGTGGTGAGAACACCATGAGTATTATGGGACAGAACAGGGGGTGGTCTTGCAAGGAGTGTACAGAATTCTAGGGATCCCTTTTGACTCCTGATAATGAAGCCAGTGTCATACTGGAAAGTCTCTGGACTATACTCCTCACAGCTGAATTGTTGTCTAATTGTGTGTGCCTTGACTTTTTAGAAAGACCCTAAATTTTCCTATCATTGTGTTTTTTGCATTGTACTTTCTCTAGTTGACTATGATATTTGTTATGAGTTGAACTGTGTTCCCCTTCACCCCTGAATTCATATGTTGAAGTCCTAATTCCTTGAACCTCAGAATGTGAACTTTTATGGAGATAGGATCTTTACAGAAGTAATCAAGCTAAAATGAGGTCATTAGGCTGATGGGCCCTAATCTGATATGACTGATGTCCTTATATATAGGGGAAATTTAGACACAGTGACACACATGCATGCACATGTGTGCACGTGCACACACACACACACACACACACACACACGGTGAATTCCATGTGAGTAGGAAGACAACCTCTATAATCCAAGAGGCCTGAAACAGATCCTTGCCTCACAGCCATCAGAAGAAATCCACCCTGCCAATACCTGTTAAAATATTCATATATATATTTGCAATGACACTTGTTAAAGATGGTAAGGTGGGCTTTATTCAGAACCATCATGATAGGTATAGGGACCACTGCAATAGGATTTTACAATGAAAAGAGATTGGGCTCAACTACAAACCCCACATAGGCAAGTGAAAATGTATAGGTCACTTGCAGGGAGGGGCAGGGAGGGCAGTGAATGGAAAATTACAGAGAGAACATCAGAGGAAAGGGGCTTCTGGCTAAACCTACCTAACAGGACTCTTGCTGAAGACAGTCCAGGGTGACCAGGCATCACCTGGGGGCTGGTGAAGGGTGAGGAGCCTGATCAGATGTGGAGGGTAGAGAGTCTGGTTAAATTGATTTACCAAGATTCCTGCTAAAACCAGATTTTATAAAGGAAGGCACAGATGGGCCCAGAAGAAGGTTTAGAAGCCTGAATGAAGTTTGGTCAAGCAAAAAATCTTTGTCATATCTTGATCTCAGACTTCTATCCTCCAGAACTGCAAGACTACATATTTGTATTGTTTGAGGCACCCAGTTTGAGATACTTTGTTATAGCAACCCTAGAAAACTAATACAATACTTGTGTATGAGGAGCTGCTTGACAGCAGGAACTGAACTTCATCTGCAACTCCAAGGCCTAGCGCCCAGCACATGCCTTACTTAGATTCAACTAGCATTTATATCTTGTGTGGGTGTATTTTTTAAATCTGATTGCTGTTTTTAACTGTAGAACAGTTAGAGAAGGAACTTGTGGAAACATCTGAGGTCGTAGTTTGCAGAGGTAAATTATTGTAGAATCTTGAAAATTCTTTCGAGGCATGAGATCATGGCTGTGCTATATTTAGTTGATGGTGCTGGGTCCAATCTGAACTCAAGTTCCTAAACTGGCCAACGTCAAAACACCCTTATTGCTATTTCTCTCTCACTTACTCTACCATTTAGGCGATTGAACCCAATTTACAGAGGGAAAAGTGTTTACTCTAGACTCAATTCATAGTGCTTGTATTGACCCTATATGTCTTTTGTCTATATCTACATACTATATAAGTTAGAGTCATTTTAAAAAAAAGTTTTTAATCCTCACCGGAGGATATGGTTTATACATACATATATATTGATTTGAGAAGAGGAAGGGAGAGGGAGAGGGAGAGAGAAAGAGAGAAACATCCATGTGGACGACACTCCGCCCAACTGAGCCACACCAGCCAGGACTAGAGTCATTTTTTTAAAATCTGCTTCTCTTGAGAGGAGGTGGGGACCTGGGTGCACTTTTGATATACTACTAATTATATTCTGATAATTTATTGAAAGGAGGGAGAATAATTTGGGAAGCATTGGCAACCTGCATGAATAGAATTGATGATAGAGGAAAACCATATTATGAATGGCCTTGGAAGTGGAATATATTTGAATGGGATTAAGGATATTTATCAGTAGTGAGGGTGACAGTTCACAGTGTGATTTGCTTGGCTATTCAACTATCTGAATATGATGAGATGCCTCTAACTCTACTTCCGCTGCTAATCTCAGAATTCACAGTTTAAATGCCCAGAAGCTGCAAGATTATCATTATAAACCTACTTCAGAAAAAAAAATCAAGAAACAAGAATGTCAGCAGAAATGCAAAGTCCTAAATTAAATTTGAGAAATTATTATGCAGGATTGGCACTGTCTGAAGTGTATTTTCAGATTCATTCTCTCTCTATCTCTCTACCTATAAATTATATGTATGTATGTGTGTGTGTGTGTATATATAATTTATATGTATACATATATTTTATATATATATATATAAATTCTTGTATGAGGAGAACCCTAAAATGTTTAGCAATGTTTTTTGGGTACTATGCATCATTGACCTCTTCTCATATGTAATATATGTATATTGCATATAACAAAACCTTAAAAGATATTAAATCTATAAAAGTAAACATGGTGCAGGATGTGAGTGAACTAGCTCCTTTAGTTATTTTTTGCTGATTAACACTTAATCCCAAAACTAAATGGCTAGAACAATATTATCTCTTTTGGCCCTGGGGTTGATTAGGTTCACCTAGGGGTTCTCACCCTCACCTGGGATCTGTCATGCAGTTGCATTCAGACAGTAGCTAGGACTGCAGTCACCTCAAAGGACTTGTTAGTCATATGTCTAGCAATTGATACTGGCTTTCTGCTGGTCTCCTACCTGGGATTTTCATCCAAACACATGCAGGTGGCCTCTGCTTCTTCACAGCATAGCCGCTGGGTTCCCAGAGCAAGCATCCCAAGAGAGACTAGGTTGAAGCTCTCTCTTCTCTGACCTTGCCTTAGAAATGACATCACGTCCTCTCTAGTAGCATGCCTGCCCAAATTAAAAGGGAACGTAAACCCCACTTCTTGGTGAGAGACATGTAGATATTAAATTGTAAGAAGATTATGAAGGATGGAAGACCTTGTTGTGGCCATCTTGGAAGATATTATCTGCTACAATTCTCTCTCTGGCCAAAATAATTCACATCCCTTCCATGTGCAAAACATATTCATCCCCTCCCCTCAAGAACCCAAGATTCAACCCACTGTGGTACCAGTCATGTCTGCATGCAGATGATACCCCAAGGGTGTGGCTCCTGGCAGTCACAACCTTACATATCATTCTTCTCTAAAGCTGTCTGCCCTCCCTCATCATCAAGCACCCAACACACCATGGTGAAACAGACCAAGATCACCACCACACTAACTCTCATTCAAGGTGGTGGAAAATTGGAGGCGCAGAGCGGTCATTTTGATAGCCATTCTGAAATCCAGCCCAGCACAGCTTTGCCACTTCCTGGCCAAGAGCTCAGTCTCACTGCCCAGTTCTTCTGCACTGTGCTTCCTGGCTCCTCCTCTCTCTGCGTTCTTAGTTCTGCTCTCTAAGTCATACATTCTTTTCTGTAAAATGGTGAGTTTGTAACTGAATAACCTTCTTATTCTGCTTCCTATCTATAAAAGATTGGGTGTCCAAAAGCTTCTCTATCCTTTGTGGTGCAAGTTGGTGGTGCTTCTTACAGAAAACATTTTCTTAAGAACTCCGTGGGATTTTGTGTATCCCTTGACAACCCACTCATTAGAAAAGGCTGTACTAACTACAAACACCTTGGAGGTAAGCCCTTCTCCAATTTGGTGGGTCCCTGTGGGACAGTGTCCTTAAAATGCTCAGGGACCTTTTGTCTGTCTGCCTTGGATCTTTTTAAGGTCTTAAGAAAGCATTTTACAGTCACACCATCGGCTTTATCCTTATACCACTTTTTCCTGAAACTTATTACCACTTTCTACCCTGGATTTGATCTCTTGGATGTCACATGCTAATTTTGGAACTATTTGTCATCTAGAGGGATGAATGACAATGATTATTATTTCAAACCTAAAGAAAATCCTGGCTCCTTTACATCTAACATTTCTTTCTTTAGCTTATTTCTTTCCTTTCACATTTTTATCATAGGCCAAAAGAAGCAGCCAGGTGGCCACTCCAGTCTTTTGCCTGGGAATCTTCTTACTTGGATGTCTAGCAGTTGATGCTGGCTGGCTGCTAGAACCTCAGCTGAGGCTGTTGGCTGGGACACCTCCATGGGGTTGGGGCTCCCTCGCAGGGTAGCAGCTGAGTTCTAGGAGCAAGTTCTCCAAGGGAGACCAGGCAGAAGCTGCATCACCTCTTATAACCTCATCTCAGAAGCTACATAGTGTCTCTTCCTCTGGGCTCACCCAGATTCAGGGGCTGGGAACCTGGATCCAACAACTCAGAGAGAGGAGTAGCAATGTCACCTTGTAAGGAAAGCATATGGGATGGAAAAGCTGGTTGCAGCTGTCTTGGAAAATTGAATTGGCCACACTGGGATTATCTAAAAAAAAAAAAACCAGCTATAAACATTCTTAAGTTCTCACTACCAAATCACTCTAAGAAGTTCCTGTTTACCTATAATAACTTAGCAATTTATTAATGGAGTCCAAAATCAAATTCATATTTTTCCTGTTTCTCACCCTATAGTACCAAGCTCTAGATTAAATGGTTTATGCTCAAATATCAGAATTAGCAGAATAAAATGGATGAAACTGAATAAATTCATTTTTTGTTGATGTTTTAAGGTCGAAAAGCATATTGTATTGTATAAGTTGAAGGAAACCTAATCATGTATGGGGTTTGGAAGGCAGGCCGTAGAGAAATTCCGTTACAATTATATTCTCTTTTCCTTAAATCACCCATAATGAACCCAATCCATATAGAAGAGAACACCCCAATCTCTTGCATTTAAATCCTGTTGCAAGTCCTTGATATCAAATCCCAATCATAATACCACAACCAATATGTGGGTTTTAAGTGTTTATAATCTTCACGTATTAAAATGTATGTGAAGCCTAGCCTGGAAATACCAGTCATGAGAGAGAAAACGCCTGTGGTTGACACCTGCTCTGTGAGTTATCAGACATGCTCAGAGGCCCCCTAAATTGGGAAGATCAGGGAATATTCTGCATTAATTCTCCCAACATAAAGACTACAGTCATGGTGATCATTCATTCCTGTCAGTACCTTTTGAAGGAGAGCACTGCCTTGAAATAAGTTCCAGTGCTGAACGATATTAAATTCCACCAACATTTCTTAAATCTTGATTCTGCCCTAGGCACTTAAATCTCCATCTCCATCTCCCACCCCCACCCCAGCTACAAATGACAGAGAGTCCTTGCCTTCAGAGAATGTACCACCTAGAGAAGGATGAGGGTGGAAGGAGGAAGGGGAAGATGTAAACCATAGTACGCATAACTGTTAAGTAAGAGAACACTGGACATGAAGTCAGAAGACCCTTGCTTTAGTCAGAGCTGGCCCTTAGGTAGTATGTGATTTTAGGCAAGGCACGCAGTCCCCTTTACTCTAAGTTGCTTCACAATTAATGAACACTCATTTCCTTCCTCATGATAGTAGTATCTTTCTCGTAGATTTCTTTTTGTTAAAAACACACGAGCTAGTTCATGAACTTCCTGCAGCTCCTGGTACATAGTAAGCACTCAGTAGATGTTCATGTCATTATGATCGAACAGTGGTGTTGGTGGGAATGCTGTGTAAATTGTGGAGTCTAATATCAATATAAGGTATTTCCATTCATAAAGTCAGAATATGTAACATCCTATTGAAACCTATAATTCTTCCAGCTCCCCAAACACTACCTTTTTGCTGTTTCTGGAGACTCTAGGGGTTCCCCTGCTCCACCCCATCCCCACTTTGCTCACCATTCAGAGCCCAATTCAAAGACCATCTTAACTCTAAATTAGCCCAAGCCCATGAGGTCGAATATGTAACCCCAGCCTCCCATATTCCCTTCACACTTCATCCACACCACAGTTCTAGGAGTGCTTCTATCTTACCTGTGTTGGCATCCCCAGTGCCTAGAATAATACCTGGTACATGGTAGTGCTGATTGCATCCGGTGTTAATGCAGTAGGAGTGCTAATGAGAATCAAAGGAAGAGGGTGTGCGACACGCATTATGAACAGAGCCCTGACCTTGAACCAGATTTCATTTGCAGCTCTGGCTTTTCCAGACCTGCTGTTTCACTCTGGGCACTTGACCTTTCATGTGCCCTGCTGAACTGTGGCTTTCTCATCTGCAAAATAGCGCATGACAGACAAAAATAATTGCATTGTGCTACCAAGTCCTCCTAACTCTATAAGGAGGAGATCATTCTCCCCACTTTACAGGTGAGGAAATCCACGTTTAGAGGGCGTAAGCACCTGCTTTGGAAGCACACAGCTTATTTGTGCTCCAGCCAGGTCTGTCTACCTGAAGATTCCAAGTTCAGTGCTTCTGTACTACACAGTGTCTTATTAGAACAGATATCCTGCTTCCTTCTGGCTCTGAATTCCAGAACATTATGACACATTTCCTCTACTCTCCCTTCTATTCTCTGCTTGTCACAAGAAAGATATTCTAAATCTACCCCATTCCATAATTTCGTGTTATTCAAGCCTAGAATATTAACTCAGTAGAAGTCAAGGCCATTACGCCACCTCTTAATTTTCTTCCCCAAAGGCAGTTGCCAGGGCTAATGGGTATGCTCAGAAGGGATTTACTGTAAACAGCGTTCAAGTGGACGAGAGTCGGCGAAAACCCCTGCAAAAGCCACACTCCCCATGCTTCTCTCTTTGTTTGTCTTTTGGGCTCTTGGAAATCTATTAGGCATTTAAACAGCTTTGTGGTGAACAATTCAGAACAAATTCTAGATGTTTTTCTGATGAAATAAACTAGACCACGTTTTCTCAACCAAGGCCCTGTTGACATTGGGGCCTGGGAAATGCTTTGTTGTGGCAGGCGGCCCTGTCCGCTGTAGGATGTTTGGCACCATCCCTGGTCTCTACCCCTTGATAACCATAACACCACCACTCGCAGTCCAAATGTCTCCAAATGCCCCATGGGGGTAAAATCCCCCACCCTCAACCCCCATTGAAAAACCTTTAAACGAGATGCCTGGTTTTGGTGGACTAAATGTCGTTCATTACATTACAGAGTACAGTTCTGAATCAAAGACATTTTTACCTAATGAAGTTATAAAGTGTGACGTCAATTGGAGAAGACTGTTCTCCCTGGGTGAGCACCTGCCGGTTCCTCCCGTTCCTCCCCCCCCCCCCCCCCAGTGGTATCCCACCACCAGGGCTTCGGCAGGACTGTGACACATGATCATTAAAAAGCTGCAGCAGCCAAAGCAATGCTATGGCTTTGTTACCCCGAAGTGTCCCTGGAATCCAAAGCTACATGTTTATCAAGATGTTTTCCCCTGTCGCTATGACTACCTGTGTTGCCTTGGACTGCGAAGAAAAGACAAAATGATTGAGTGGGTTTTTTTCTGTTCATGTATTGTACCTGAGTTCTGTCTTAGTCTGCTTCCTAAATAGAATAATCAATGCCATTATCTCTTCCTCCCTCATCTAAATCACATCAGGACGCTGCAGTGGATCGATCGTTACAACAAAGAAGGCCGAGGCTTTCATTCCAGGGGGACTCATTACTCTGCCGCCCCGAATCTGGGTATGGATTCCATGAAAGGTTATCCACTCTTCCCTAGGAGTTAACAGCTGCGGGTGAGGAACGCCACGCCCCCACCCCACCTGGCTGGCTGTGTGCGCAGAGAACACGCCCAGAACCAAATCGGCGACTTCTTCATTCCTCCTTCCTTTGACTTCCTCTTTCTCTTCCCGTCCTTTAGAACTGACTTCTCTAGCGACATAAAAAGTTTGGGACTTCATTGAGATTCTTACCAGGGCCGGCTCACATCTGCTGCGGTCTCACAAAAACTAATTAAAATACACTCAGATCTTAAATTAGTCCTTTCTGTAACATTTATTGCCTAAGCCACTGGGTGATAAAATATATAATTTAGTTAGGCTGAAGAGAAAAGAGACTTTCTGTTTGTACTTCCTGACCAGCCCCCAAAAGGAGGGTAAAATAGGAGAATAATGATGTACCCACTTACCAGTGTTGGTGGTGGTTTCCCTGAAGGTCCTTCTTAACCTGGGGCCATCCTGTGTGACCCCTGGCCTGTCTGCAGTGTGAGCTAAGACAGGGTCATGGACAAATCATTGAGCAAATCTTTTTTGGTGAACAGGTGGTCACTACCATTTCCAGGTCCTCTCGCCACCTGAAGATTCTGCAGTGACCATGGTTTAGAACTGAGACCCAGAAGAGGGGCCTTTTGTTAGGAAAGGTCTGTGAGTCAGGGCAGACCAATACTTTGTTTACCTGTTCCCAGTTGTTCAAATCCTTTAAATGGATTTTACCGCCTGCCAGTGTGATATTTTAGTAATTTAGCTCTACAGCTGGACTTCAGTACAGCTCCACCTTCCACTATGTGTCCCTTCGTGTTCAGGTCAGTTTCCCACAGACTTCAAAGACCTAAACTTTGTTTTCACAAGGAAAAGATTTATTTTTCGTTCCAAACATCTGTATTGGAAGTCTGCTGTATGCATACTGCTCAAATTCTGATCCAAGCATATTTATTGTTCTTCCGGGCTTATTTTAAAGAAAAATATCGCTAAGAGCAGAAGTTCCGTGACATTTTTACACCTATATACAATTCTCCAGATAGTTCCTTTTTAATTCTGACATGCTCTGAAATACACTGGTACCTGCCGTCGGTGAGCAGGTTCATCCAGCCTATTGGAAGTCCTGTTGTGTCACTGGTTGTGCTGGCTGCTGTGCCTCTGGGGACCTCTCCTCCTCTGGCGTCTCTGGAAGGCAGAGCAGGGAGGCTTGAGCCGGGGCAGCTTCCAAGTCTCTGGAAAGCTCTAGATCCCCAGAACTTCAGATTGTTTGAGACCCCTGAGTAGGCACCTCTGTTTCCAGGTGTCTGGGATGGTGGCACACTTGGTTGACTGGAATTCAGGCTACTGGGAGAACATTTTAAGTTGTGGGATTTCCTCTTAAAACTTTGCCTCTTGCAAATTATATTGAAAACAAAGTAACAGTCCCTCTTACAGTATTGAGCCCGTGTGTATTTGACTTCATACATAATAATAGTTTTTATTGAAAATAATTGGCACTGCATTTATTTATTCTGTTTACTCTTTGGCCTTAATTATTCAACAGCAATTTTTGTTCTTTTTTTTTTTTTATGTTTTTCCCCCTGTTCATTGGTATTTATACTATTTATGTTTAAAGCTTGAAGACACAACTTTGTGCTCTAATATTTTTGTTCATGATTCAACCCAGCCTCCTTCCCATCCCCTTAGATATAAACAAAGTAATAAAAATAGCTTCCTGCGTGCCTTCCTGTTTCCTGGGATGCCCAGCCCCGAGTAACATCTGTGGCTTCTCTCCACCAGCTGCCCCCCTCTGGCGTTCGAGGCATAGACACTCACCTTTATTTCTTTGCAGATATAAAATATTTTCATCAGACATTATTCTACACATTCCTCCAAGGCCTTTTCTAATTAATCACCTGACACCTGTCCTAGTATTAAAAGATGCTACCTGCCTTTCTGTATTGAGAAAGTAAATCAGTGGGGAAAGGCTTGCTCTTCTAGGGACGCATTTGATTCCTGTCTTAGCATTTCAGTTCAAGAATGATCTACTATATCCATTTTAATTCCTGTTGTCAATTTCTACTTGGGACTTCTTCTTAAGTCACAGTTAGAGGAAATGATGTGTGTACGTGTGCATGTGCGTTTATATGAGTACCTATTACATAAATACGTACATATTAAACAGAGTGCCTTTGGAAGCATTTTGGGATAAGAGTGTGTGTGTTCCCTGTTGTTCTGTTTTCTCTTACTTTAACATAACAACCTGAGGGGAGCTGTTGGGAACCCCATTGTGGCCTTTTTCAGGAGTTCTTAATTAGTGTTAATTTTTAAAAATTAAAAGCTGTCAACATTATTTACATAGAAAATGTCCAAGAAACTGGAAGACTGAGAAAATAACTGTGATTTCATAAAAATAACTCGGTTGAACTGGCCCCAAAAGATGCCCCCCACCATTCCCTGACCCACCCCCCGAGTTCGAAGGGTTCTGGGGGGGAGCCTTTTCTTTTCCCCCTTCTTTTTTCTTGTTACAGAATTCCGGTGTGAACCACTGGCTGAGCTCTGCTGTGGACACTTTCACCAGCCCAACCCTAATTAGAGGCTGTTTCATCCACTGGGACTGTGCTGCCCAAAGCTTTTTGACCTTTGTCCCCCGATGGTCCCTCATTAATCCCCTTGCCCTCCGGTGCTGGAAAGCTAAACTTTAGGAATGCACGGGTTCTGGTTCAATCTGTGGACCTGCTGAACTTGCGGGCCCGTTAGGTCCCCTGAACCAATAGCCATGTGTCACTGCCCATCGCTCGCTGCTGCGGCTTGTGCTGCTGGAGACCGTGGCAGGCCCTGAGCAACTGCTCGTGTCTCGAAATCAAAGCGCGGCCGTTAACTAACATACCCTCCACGTCCTCGCCCTATAAAACATCCAAGTTCCATTAGGTGTAGCACTTTAACCTTTGCCACGCTGAAGAGGTAACGATGTCAGAACTGAGCTGCCACCCCTCAAGGGCCCATAAAACACAGCGGATGCCAGGTTATAGATCACAGCCTTACAATGGTACCCCTGGCTTCCTACCTCTGTTACTTTAAAAACAAGGCAGCTGGTCAATGACAGCACATCAGGGGTGATCTGCTGCTACACCTCACCTCTGCACGCTCCCCCAGCAGTGTTTGGCACCACTCAGAGCAGCACGGAATGTTGAACTTGCCGTCCGAGGTGGCCTGTGGGGTGGTGACCTTTGTCCTGAGTCCTCAGGATGCACTGAGTACCAGAGTGGACTGCTTCACCGTCTCAGAGATTATGAAAGGCAAAAGAAAAAGCAAACATACAAAAGAAAACCCCATTGCATAGAATGCTTTTTGGAAAATTTAAATAATTCACGTCTTTGTCATGGAGAGGTTGGACAAAGGGATTTGGGAGCACATTGCTGAAAGGACACATGTTCAGTGGAACTCTATAAATTGTCATAGCCTCAGGGCAAATATCTGATGGCATTTTAGAAACACAGCAAAAATCCTATTATCATAAATATTATTGCATGCTATTCATCTCCCTTCCTTCTGTTCTTCCTTTCCTACTTTTCCTTTTTCCCTCCTTTTTTTCTTTCTTCTTAAATGTTTCTCTCTCTGGACACTATGCAATTTCTCTCCCTATCTTTGCCCCTCTCTGAGTACTTGTTGTTTTCATTTTTCTCACCTCCCATTCATTTGAATCCGCAGAAATCTGGCTTCTATCCTTAACAACCTGCTAAAAGTTCTTTCACTAAAGTCACAAATGGTATTGCTCCTAATCGGGAAATCCAGTAGATGGTTCTGCTTTCTTATCTTATTGGTCTTTTCTGCATTGCTTGGGCGTGTGGGTTCTTTCCTCCGTTGTAAACCTCTCTATTGTTTTGAAGTTCTACGCCGCCAGCTGTCCTTACAGCTCACCAACCACTCCTCCTCCGCTTCTTCCCTGGGCTGCGCCTCCTATCCGTCAGTGCCAGTCCCATAGAAACGTGACGGGGTGCAGTCGTGAGTTCCACAAGACATGCACGGGTACAAGGTTAAACAACAGTGAGGGACAACTCAAGGAGTATGGGACACCACTTGTGGTTCAGAGAAGGAACTGACGACGAGCATGAGTGGGAGACCTTCTAGAAGCATCGTGGCCATACAGAACATGTGTGGCATTTGAGGTTTTCAGAAGGCAGAGTTGGATCTTAGCACTGGTGGTCACGGGACCCTGGGCGAGTTACTTGAGTGCATTGAGCACTTAATGGGAATAGTAATACTTGACTCAGGGTTGTCGAGAGAAGTGAACACAACGATGTAAGTTGGGGTTGCTTTGTTGCTGGTATGTCGTATGTGCTCCATGAATACTTTTTCATCTTCCTTGTTTGCTAGAGAAGGGAGTTTTGAGAGGGCTACAAAAAACGAAGTAGTATTTGGATAGGCAGATAGAAGAACGACATTTTAGGAGAGCATTATAGAATGAGAAAAGGATTAGAGAAGAGGATTACTTGTAATGTGCTGGGGTGACGGCATGGCACCTGGAGAGGAAAATGTGTGTGGTAACTAACGGGAGAAAAAAATTGAATTAGATAGATTGTGGCCAAAAAAAATATTTTAGGGCAAAGATAAGTGGTTTGACTTATTTATTTTATATACATATATTAAATATATATAAATTTATTAAATATATGTTTATTGTATGTGTCATATATATTCCAACTTTGATTATTGTATTGCAAATATTGTTTAAATATAATACCTTAGTTCTCTTCTGTTAAGGAAGTGTTAGAATTTAGGGTTTGAACTATACCACCTTCTCCAATACACAGGACTGAACAATAAGAAGCAAAACCGATAACTAAACTACATGGTACGTTAATGGTGAAAGGAGGCCATAGAGGGTGCTGGGTTGAGAATGACAAGAAGGTACAATTTTAAACAAAGGGTTCAGGAAAGGTCCCCTCTGCAGAGGTGACATTGGACAACAACCGGAGTTGGATATCTGTGGGAAAGGTTTTCCAGGAAGAGGGAATAGCCATTGCAAAGTCCCTGAGGCATGAGGGTTCCTGGCATGTTTGAGGAACAGCTGGGAGGCTGATGTGACTGGAGCAGAGTTGGGGAGGTGGGTGAAGGGCAGTGGAGAGTGAGGTCAGAGGGTGAGTGGGGCCGTATCACAGAGGGCCTGGTAGGACACTGAAGATGATGCAGTTACCTGACATGTGATGGGACACCACTGAGAATCAATCTCCAACAGCAGAGGGGTTGATTGGATCAAACTTAACTTTCACCCTGCTGCTGTGTGAAAGAGGAAGCTCTTGGGCCCCTTTCTCTCCTCTCTCCCCCTCCAAGCCTGAAGCGGCAGAGGAGCTCTAGGAGGGGAGTGCGAGAACAGAGGAGAAGCACTGAACACCCCACCTGTACCTCCTTCTCCCCACTGTGGTCTGCTGAGCCTGAGCTGGGAAGGAAAGCGTTAGCTGCCTAGATGGTTAGATGAGATGAGACCTTTGACTAATGTAAGAAAGGTGCTCAGAAAAGGTATGGGACCTGGTGTATTATTTAGGGTTCTCCAAAGGAACACACCAACAAGATAGATATAGTAGTATCTATAGCTAGACATAGATAGCTATAGCTATAGATATTGATATAAAAGGAGATTGACTATAGGAATTGGCTCATGTGGTAATAGAGGTCAAGAAGTCCCCTGATGTCCTAGCAGGAGAACCTGGAAAGCAGGTGGTATAATTCAGTTCAAGTCTGAGGGCCTGAGAACCAGGGGTCTGCTGGTGTAACTCCCAGTTCAAGGTCAAAGGCCTGAGAACCAGGGGTCTGCTGGTGTAACTCCCAGTTCAAAGTCAAAGGCCTGAGAACCAGGGGTCTGCTGGTGTAAAGTCCTAGAGTTCAAAAGCCCAAGAACCAGGAGCTTTGATGTCCTAGCACAGGAAAGGTTAGATGCTCCAGCTCAGGAAGAGAAGGAGAGATTTCACTCTTCCTCAGCCTTCCTGTTCCATTAGGGCCCCCACACTGATGAGGCCTGCCCACCTTGGTGAGGGTGGATCTTCTGTACTCAGTCTACTGAATCACATGCTAATCTCTGCCAGAAACACCCTCACAAACACATCCAGAAATAATGTTTACCAGCTATCTGGGTGTCCCTTAGAACAGTCAAGTTGGCACTAAAATTAACCTTTACACCCAAGATTGCACCTATGTGCAAAGAAGAATAATTCAAAGAGCCTGCCAGAAGGCAGTGGTATAAAAAAAATCCAGTTCTTATTTCATTTCATCTATGTCAAGTCCACCTCATTCAATAGATGAGTTGTATACACTAATAAACTATTATAGACATGTAGTAATGTCAAATCATACATTAAATATATGAAGTTTTCCATTCTTTCCTATTGTAGATTTTAAAATATCCATAGAGACACCCCAGAGGATGACGGTGCACTCTCCAACTTGGAGAACACAGCAAAGGCAGGACCCCCACTTGGCGCGGCAGGTCCAATGGAATGCAGGTGGTCCGTGAGCAGTGGAGATAGAGAACTAGGAGCGGGCAACAGGAAGGTGATGGCTGTACACTGGGCATTTCTATGGCAGAAAACGTGGCACATAAATGCAGAGCAGCAAGAATTGAGGCTCTTGAGATCTGTCCCACACAGGATGAGGAGGGGAGGAAGGTAAGAACATTCTGAGAACAATCAACTAGAAAAGAAGGAGCAGGGAAGGGAATGACAGGGATGCTAAAGGTGGAGAGAGTAAGCAAGTTGTTTGTGTCACAGACCAAAGAGGAGTGGTTAGGCATAATGAGGATGGTGTGTTTGAGTACCCCAAGAAGGCTCCTGAAAAGGGAATTTTATTTATAGATCAGGCAATAATTTTGTAAGCTTGTAAAGAACAAAAGATAAAGGAACTAAGACAACGAGCAGACTGTGGAACAGGTGTATGAATCCCTCGTGTTGTCATATATTCTAAAAAGAACTGCTAAAAAATCAGTCATCTCGGTAAACAAAATTGGGTGAAAATTTAAGAATATTCTCATCCTGGATTGGCAGATGACGGGCTGAATCATCAGCCAGACCCTCTCCTGCTCAGGTCCTGGGATGCAGAGACCCTGAGCAGGAACGCTTTGCAACACGGCTAGGTTCTAGTTTGAAGGCACTTGGCTTTTTAAAAAAATCTCTCTTCGTAATGAGTTTCTTCCACTGCAGAAATAGTTTAAATTGGACATCTTAATGATCTCGTCATCTCTGAATGCATACTGGATGCAAAAGAAGCACCCTGCAGCAGGAATGTCTCCCTTTCTTTGTTGTCGTTCAAATCCCCCAACTTGACGGGGAGACGCCATCATACCACGTCCCTTCCCGTAGTGGCAGAGATGTGAGCTGGATCTCTGGGAGGTGAAGAAAATAAGTTTCTCCTTACTGGAGACAGTGTGGTACAGTAGAACATTGGATTCTCCATCAGTAGCTTCTGACTCCAGGCTGTCACACAGAGCTGCGGACTTAGGAAAAGTCACATAATGGAGTCCCAGTGAATCACTGTGATGTAGGTGGCTGTGTGATGGTTCAGGATATTTCCTTGAAAGACCTGCTTTCATAAAACTCTGATTATGCTGTTTGGAGAATAGGAATAGCTGTTTAGATAGGAAATTTAGAATGACTAACTAAAGAAACCCTGGAAAAGACATTGTGCAGTCAGCCAGGGTTTATCCAAATACAGATACTAATATACTAATTTAAAAATAGTGTATTTCTTCTATAAAATCAAGTAAAGAAATTGCTACATGCCCCTAAAAAAGTGTATTGTACCTCTTCCTGATTTGATTGTGATGGCTGCTGCCTCACCCTCAATATTACATGACACCACTGTAAAATGTTACAGTATTTTAAATACTGTAAAATTTAGACATTGCTTTCACCCAGACTGTCTCATCTGATTCTCAGAATGACACTATCCAATTGGAAATATTGGTTTTACTAGGCCTACTTTATAGCTAAAATTCAGAGAGTCTAACTTGGTCAAGGTTATGCAGCTAAACAAGACAGGTGGGCATTTTTAACTCTGGTCTCTCTGAACCCAGAGTCCATGATTGTTGCACTGTATCACACTTCCTTGCAAATGGAATGGACCTGTCTTTCAGGAACTGTTCTTCTTCTAACTGGGGCATAGGTGTCATCCCTGGTAAACTGGCAGGTGGTCTTAGGGAGGGATGTCTGGAAGCCCTAGAAGGTTGGCCGTTCTCTGTCCAAAGGTGTGGCAGCTGGAGTGGGGACTCAGCTATGGGGACGAGGCTGTAGAAGGAGGACCTAGATGCTTAGACCCAGGGTTGCTGTGCTGTGTGGCTTCCATTTGCTCCTTCAGATCTGTTCTCTACCCTTCGACACCATGCTCTGTGCTCCTAGAAGCCCACATGCACGGGCAGGATCAAAGGATCACCCAACCTCTGGCTTGATGTTGCATTTGCCAGTGGGAAGCACGAGCAGGAAATTAGAGGGTGGAAGAGGGTGAAGTGGGAGCGTTGAGTCCCCAGCTCCCTGCCTGTGAGGTTGCCCTGTGCTGGCTGCAGCTATCAATCTCCCATTAGATGGCCTTCCGCACTGGTTCCCATGACCACTCCTTCCTTTAGCCCCTCCTGACCTGGCCCCAGGTGCTTCCCTAGCTTCTATTCTCCATGCCTCCCTCAACATTTATAACTGGTGCCTGCGCTGAACTCCTCACATTGCCCGATTTGAGTATGCGCTGTTTCCTGATAGAGCCTGACTGGTCAGATCTGACCCCGGAGGGACTGGGTACCAGGCAGGAGCCAATGCCTGGATTTAGGCACATGAGCAGGGCAGGTACCCCGCTACCGGAATTGAAATTAGAATGAGGACCTAGAACCAGGAAGATAGAGCCAAGCATGCTGCTGGAAGGCCCTCGGGTCTCGCTGGGGACGAGATTCTTCACAGATGCTGTGGGAGGTGCAGGGAGGCAGTGGCAGAGCCTGTGGAGAGCCCTGGCCCTGGACTCCGCAGACAGAGTGGCTGCTGTCGGAGTCCTTCCTTCCAGCAGAGGCTGGCTGGCTGTCCACTGAACCTGCACACTGGATTCTGGTCCCAGATGCCTGAGTTCTGGCCAATGGTATGTGAGCCGAGGGATGTACTCGTTGCTGAAAGCTCCCTCGGCATCCTCCACCTTTGCTGGCTGCGTTTAGGAACAATGTATGCCACCGTGATATCTTCATTCACTCATTCACTTCTTCATGCATTCATTTCATTCATTCTTCCCTGAGACCAGACCTGGGGGTACAGCCTCTTTAAGGAGCCTGTTCATACAGCCTTTATAAAGCTGGTTTATGACCGAGGATGTGGCGAACCGTGGCAACACCCCATAAAGACACCACAGAATTAGACGCTGTTCTTACGGTGCTTCAGGGGTACCTCCTGCAATGGCTGTAATGTGAAGCCCTGTGCATTAGGCCCCATTTTTTTTATCCTTTTCCCTTCAGAAATTATGGTCATTTTTATTGAGTACCCACTCTGCAGTGGGTGCTCGTGAAACATTATGCTGTGCTAAGTACAAAAATGTAGGCTTCTAACTAAGTTAAGGCAACTAATTTGAGCCTCATTCAGCAGTTAGAGTCGTCTTGTTAATGTACAGGGAGCGGTTCCTGATGGCAGACGCATTATCGTCCGCCCGAGGCAGTGCGTGCTGAGACGGGGGGAATACGAGAAACTTCCAAGGAATTCTCCTGATACTTTTGCATCTATATGCGTATATGGTTGTTTTTGTCAGTGTTTTTATCCTAAGAAGATCCTTAAAAGCAGGCACAGGCATGCTCTGGGTATGTACATCCTGGAGATATTTCCCAGAAGCTCTTCCTCTGATACCCTTTCATGGACATTTTATCTCTCAGCGTGGGGCAGTTGCCCAATACCTCCTGTGATTAGCTTCAAATTCCTTTAAATACAGTTTTTATGGCCCCAAGATAATTAATAAAGAAGGGGGGAAATATTATATCTCATGAGTACCAAGATTCATAGATACTAATTGCAAAATGTAATTTTTAAAAACGAAATTCCTTCTGAGTTAGGGTTGCACACAGAACATTTTATTGGTAGCCTTCTTGAGACCAGAAGAGGGTTTGAATACTTCTGCCCCTGTGGGAGAAAACCATCCCTGGTGCTGGAATCCTAACCTGGGTGAACACTGGAGAATGCTGCTTTCCTAGGGGATCTGAGTCCTGACACCCCCTTTCCTGGGGGAGCGGGGCAGAGGCTGGGTGGTGAGGGTACGCACAGGCAGAGGCCACAGCCGCCACATCCTCATTCCCTTGTACACCAGATTTCATCACAGACACTGTTGCCATTCAAGTGCACTGTTGGGTGGAAGTGTCACGTCCCTCCACAGATGTTATTTCCGATTAAGCCACAGGGAGTGGGGACGGCAGCGTTTTCCTCTTCACGTGGTGGCATCCCATCTCCTGGCAGTCGTTTGCAAAGCAACATTACTTGCGTAACAATTGAGCCCATCTGATATTTGAGGTTATGATGTTGAGATATATTATACTGCAGCCTACTGACTTAAAAAACCACCAAAGAAAGAAAATGATTAGGGCCGAGTTGGGATTGAAAAGGACCTAAGGGAATGTCATCTGTTATGAGGATCTTAAAAGCTTCTAATGACCTGTTATTCCCAAGTGGCTCTTGCTACTGTGACTATTGAATTTATTTTTTGCTAAACAAGCTTCACATTTAATGACATCTTTCTCTATGGCCCAAGACCCGCAAGAATTTATTTAGCTTTTTTCTGAATGAGATCCTTGGTCAACAATTCATCATGTAGACTTCCTCTGTGCCTCTGTCACTGTATTTAGGGTAACATACTAAGTGTATTTATGAGTTCTGCTGCTAAGATTCTTACCTGTTTAAGAATATTTGACAGACTATATCTTAGAGGCCAAGGGTCATCTTTGCTTTTCTAAATATATTTTATATCCTTACATCAAAGATGTTGTCCCTGAACGTTTTCATAAAGCATTGAGCAAAGCATAGAATTGAGGTGAACCTTCTGAAAACCACAGCAGTGATCATATTCAAATCACAGCGTTTTTAAGGTAACACATCCTATGAATAGTCACACCTGCCTCCTTCATCTATGACAGCAGAGGCCTTGTCTGTTTATCCACGCTATGTCTCCAGGTACATAACAGCTTTTCAATTATGTATCTCCAAGTACATAACAGTTTATTAATAAATTTCTATTGGAGGGAGGGATGGATGGATGGATGGATGGATGGATGGATGGATGGATGGATGGATATAAGTGTATGATGAGGGGCTGGAGGTTGTGCTTTTGTTTGAGCACAGGCTTAAGTCAGGCTTTTTGGAATTACTGATCTTCACAAACATTTACAGGAAGTCAGCGTCCTGTTGTTTCTGTGAAAGAGGGAAAGTGCCGCGGGCCAATAAACCCTTCAGAGGACGGCACTGCTTCCCAGTAAATGAAGCCCATTTCTTTGGGGCTTAGAAAAGGAGTTCAAATTTAACACTGCTTTCCCCCAAATGATCGTGGTCTTTCAAATGCAAAGGCCACCCTGGAAATAGAAGAATAAGTAAAAATGTAGAAAAGTTCCTGAATCTGATTCATCGATTGAAGAGTTCTTTGTTGGTGGGCGTGTCCACAAGGATGGAAATGGACACAAAGGCAGAGGGACGGCCACTCTGAAACCTCGGGCGTGAGTTTCTAGGAGAACAAATCGCTTCCCCATTGGTTGGCTCACCCACAAGGAAGGCTAAGAATAGGGCTGGGAAGCAGCAATAATGAATTATTCTGCTGAGTTCATTAATATTTGGTCAGAAAAGGATGGATTCATTTTCAAAGTAGGCATCATTTTAACATGCACATTTTTTTTTAAGCAGAAATAAATGTAGCTGTCCCCTAACGGGAGCAATTTCCCTTCATATTTCTTGCAGCTCTTGTCCCATGAGGCGACAGATGAGTATGTGATAGCAATGCCTCTTCCCGTGCTGAGACGCCATCTGATCCACCAGAGAGCTGGTGGCTTCCAGTCCGTGTCAGCTCGAGCCTTCTGGGCAGCAGTGTTTCCACGCAGGCTTTGCTCTGTGGATCTGAAATACAGCTGGCAACTCGCAATAGGTTATACAAAAGACCTTTGAAATGTTTTATTGTTTCCAGCTATGATGCAGTGTGAGTCACTTCAAATATTTTTTTTATTTGTGGGACTGTTGGCTGGAGCAAAATCCTGTTAAGCAACTGGTAAAAATACAATACCAATTTAAACTGATGTCTGCAGAGTTCAGAGGCTCATAGGTGGCTGGGAATAAGACTCTGTCTGCATGTACATTATTTGAGATATAAAAGTTTTATCCAAGGAAAGCATTTATTGGAAAACCAGCCCTGAAACTGCCTGTAAAACAGAAGCATGTGCTAAAGCAGGTAATCCCTGTGGGTTCTTCAACATTCTAGAAAAACAGGAACTTTCACACAGGTATGTAGTCAGGTTTCAGGATGGGGCTGTTGGCTTGCAGTGTCTGTTGTTTGCATACAAGAATTTGGGGACTGTGTCTCTGTTTTGGGTCAAGTTTATTTTTCCCCGTAAAAAATGTATAATAATTCCCATGAATGCAAACACACACACACACACACACACACACACACACACACACACACACACACACACAGATTTCTGTTTCTGGGACGTACTCAGTGCCTGAACCCCAGAAACTAAACTTCTTTCTCTCACTTGGTTGTTTTTGGTTTTTTATCAATTTATGGTTTGTTTGTTTTGTGTTTTGTTGGCATGAGGTTTCTTTCTTACTTTTTAAAAAAATAATGTATTTCCTGCTCTGTAATCCAGTACAGAAATACTAAGTATGTCTAGGTAAAGAAATGAAGAGGAAGCTAGCAAGACTTTTGCAAGGTCTGGACTGACTAAAAGAGAAGGGACTTGAGATTTTCAGAGTTCTTGATAGATTTTGTAGCCTATTAATGGATATTCAATATCACACTGGTATCCCAAATCTGATGTGATTATCCAAATTTTCACACTAACACGCAGAGCACCACTGCCAGAATGATGATCTCAACGCATCAATGTGATGCCTATGTATAGTTTCCAAAATGTTTTCCATAGTTCTCTATTGAATACTTTGATAAAATAACTAAATGGATGTCAACTGTCCCGTGTGTCTCTGTGGATGAAGAACTATGTTAAATACTATCATATTATTTCTAGGGTGTGTGTTGAGACTGTGGACTTATCAAGGAGGGCTCTCTGTATTTGACTGCAAGCATAATTAGTAGTTGGTGTTCGGTGTTTGGAGAATTTTAATTTATTGATTGGTTGATTTGGCTGTGTTTCAGGCCTTGTCAACATGGATAAAATATATCACTGAGTTCATTCATCTTGTATAACTATTTTTATATGGACTTAATATTTTATCAATACTAATGTCCACCGTATACAATGGCCTCTGAATGAGAAACATGGTAATTTCTTGAGGAAGATGAGATTTACATGAAGATAAAGAATACCAGACCAAAACAGCATTTCCTGAAGTGTGTCCAGGAACACTAATTCTTGGAGAAATTAATAGGATTGGGAGTAAAAATTGAGTAATCTAGTGAAATAAGCCATTAGTATATTTTCTTTATTTTAGGACTCATCAGAACTTTTAATATGCTGTGAACATTGTAAATTAAAAAAAGAGAGAGAGAACTACTGTGCAGTGATCCTCCAGCTTGTTTAATGAAATGTCTCCCCTGCAGCTGATCCCCTGATTTTCTTTCAATGAATATTTTGAAAAACAGTCGTCTTCTGTGATGCTTGCTTGGTAAATGCAGATTTAACTACTATGCTGTAGTAATAAATATTACCTATAAATAAAATACCAGTTGGAACAACTAGATATTCACATGCAAAATAATGAATCTAGATAAAGACCTTACACACTTTACAAAAGTGAGCTCAACAAGGATGACAAATGTAAATGTAAAATCCAAAAATATGAAACTCCCGTGGGTCGTGACCCCTTTGGGGGTCAAATGACCCTTTCACAGGGGTCGCCTAAGACCATCAGAAAACACATATTTCTGATGGTCTTAGGAACCGAGAACACCGTTCCTCTATCCATCTCCAGGCGGGTCCGCCCCCATGCAGATACGCCCACATACAACAGGAGGAACTGTATTAAAGGGTTGCGGCATTAGGAAGGTTGAGAACCACTGTCCTAGGAGATCACATAGGAGAAAATCTAGATGACCTTGGGTTTGATGATGACTTTTTAGATGGAATATCAGAAACATGACCCATGAAGAGATAATTGATAGACTGGGCTTCATTTCAATTAAATTTTCCTGTTGTACAAAACGTGCTGTCAAGTGAACAAAAAGCTGAGCCACTGATCGGAAGGAACTATTTGTAAAAGATGTACCTGAGAGAGACTGTTGTCCAAATTGTGAAAAAAACTCTTAAAATTCAACAATAAGTAAACAAAGAACTCGAGTTAAAATTAGGCCAAAGATTTTAACAGATACCTCACCAAAGAAGATATACAGATGGCAAATAAGCATATGAAAAGATGTTCCATATCATATGTCATCAAGGAAATGCAAATTAAAACCAGGAAATGGCAATATACACCTATTAGAATGGCCAAATCCAGAACACTGACAACACCAAATGCTGGGGAGGCTGTGGAGCAACAGGAACTCTCATTCACCACTGATGAGAAGACAAAATGGTACAGCCACCTTGGAAGACAGTTTGGCAGCTTCTTACAAAACTAATCATACTCTTACGTGATCCAGTAATCGTGCACTCTATTTACTCAAAGGAGTTGAAAATTTATATCCACATAAAAACCTGCACGTGGATATTTATAGCAGTTCTATTCATAATTGTCAAAACTTGGAAGCAGCCAAGATGTTCTCCAGTGGGTGAACAGATAAATAAACTGTAGTGTATCCAGACTATAAAATATTATTCCGCTCTAAAAAGAAATGAGCTATCAAGCCATGAAAAGACATGGAGGAAACTTAAATGTGCATATATTACTAAGTGAAAGAACCAGTCTCAAAAGGCTACTTACTGTATGATTCTAACTATATGCTATAATGGAAAAGGCAAAATATAAAAAGATCAGCAATTGTCAGGGGTTAAGGGGAAAGAAAAGGATGAATAGACAGAACACAGAGGATTTCTTGTGAAACTACTCTGTATCATACTATAATTTTGGATACATGTCATTATACATTTTTCCAAACCCACAGAATATACAGCACCAGGAGTGAACCCTAATGTAAATTATGGACTTTGAGTGACGGTGATGTGACAATGTATGTTCACCAGTTGTAGCAAATGCACCATTCCGGCGGGGGATGTTGATAATGGGAGAGGCTGTGCGTGTCTGAGGGCAGGGGTTATATGGGCTATCTTTGTACCTTCCTCAATTTTGCTTAGAACCTAAGCAGCTCAAAAATATAAAATTATTAAAAACAAAAATACAGGTGAGGTGATACCTCATAGTTGTTTTAATTTGCATCTCTCTGATGGTTAGTGACACAGTATTTTTTCATGTGTGTTTTGGCCATTTGTATGTCCTGTTTGGAGAGGTGTCTATTTAGATCCTCTGCCCATTTTTTAATTGAATTCTTTGTCTTCCTTTTTTTAATTTTTTTATTTATTTTTAACTTATCTTTATTGTTGAATGTCTTACAGATGTTCCTCATTTTTGCCCCATTGCTCCCCTCCTCCCCATTCCTGCCCCCCTCCTGCCTTTCCCCACACTGTTGTCTGTGTCCATTGGTTATGCATATATACATATAAGTTCTTTGGTTTATTTCTTCCCACCTCCCAACCCCCTTCCCTTTAAGGTTTGTCAGTCTAACAAGCAATTTGTACTTCTTAATCCCATCACCTTTTTCACCCATTCCCCCAGCCCCCACCCATCTGGTACCCAACAAAAGTTCTCTGTATCTATGAGAATGTTTCTGTTCTGCTTGTTCATTTTGTTTGTAGATTCAATTGTTGATAGATATGTATTTATTGCCATTTTGTTTGTTCATATTTTTTTATCTTTTTCTTCAAGAAGACCCTTCAACATTTCATATAAGAATGGTTTGGTGGTGATGAATTCCTTTAGCTTTTCTTTGTCTGGGAAACTCTTTATATGGCCATCGATTCTAAATGACAACTTTGCAGGATAGAGTACTCTTGGTTGTAGGTTCTTGCTTTTCATCACTCTGAATATTTCTTGCCACTCCCTTCTGGCCTGCAAAGTTTCTTATGAGAAATCAGCTGACAGTCTTATGGGAAGTCCCTTGTAGGTAACTAACTGCTTTTCTCTTGCTGCTTTTAAGATTCTCTGTTTGTCTTGAACCTTTTGCATTTTGATGATGATGTGTCTTGGTGTGGGCCTCTTGGGGTTCCTCTTGTTTGGGACTCTCTGTGCTTCCTGGACTTGTATGTCTGTTTCCTTCACCAAGTTAGGGAAGTTTTCTGCCATTATTGTTTCAAATAGGTTTTCGATTTCTTGTTCTCTGTCTTCTCCTTCTGGCACCCCCAAGATGCGAATGTTGGCATGCTCGAAGTTGTCCCAGAGGTTCCTTACACTATCCTCATTTCTTTGGATTCTTTTTTCTTTTTGCTGTTCTGATTGGGTGTTTTTTGCTTCCTTATATTCCAAATCGATGGTTTGCTTCTTGGATTTACCTACTCTACTATTGAATCTGTGTAAACTATTCTTTATTTCAGTTAGTGCCTCCTTCATTTCTGACTGGTCCTTTTTTATGCTCTTGAGGCCCTCAATAAGTTCACTGAGGTTCTCACTAAGTCCATTGAGCATCTTTATAAGCAGTGGTTTGAACTCAGCATCTGTTAGGTTGCTTATCTCCATTTCGCTTAGATCTTTTCCTGGAGTTTTGTTCTGTTCTTTCATTTGGGACCTGTTTCTTTGTCTCCTCATTTTGGCTACCTCCCTGTGTTTGTTTCTATGTATTACTTAGTGAGAGGTATGGGGCTAGCTGAGACCAGATGCTGCTTGTTTGAAAGAATTTAGGAAAAGCTGAAGCAGGATCCAGGACAGGCCAATCCTATAGTAAAGCAACTGGCAACAGCTTGGGTGGGCCTGAAAGTTGGGTGGGGCAGGGCCTCAGGGAATCACCAGGGCGGGACCAACAGTGTGAGCCAGGTAGCTGGAGTCCCAGATATGGTGGCGTCTGCCGGCCCAGGGAAGGGCTTACCAAAGGAACAAACACCTCTGATAGCACGTCTGTCCAGGAGAAAGCTGCCTCTCCAGCCCTTGCTCCAATGCCAAACAGCTCAGTTCTTCCCCATATGATTCTGGTGCTTTTCAAGCTGCCTCCCCCACGCTGGAGCCTGGAGGGTGCGAGTCCGAGTAAGTCTGTGCGCGGGCCCTTTAAGAGGAGCTGCCAGGGGCTCCAGCCGCCTCAGCCTCAGTTCCTGCTGGTTTTTCCAGCCAGAAGTTATGGGGACTTCTCTTCCTGGCACTGGAACCCTGAGCTGGGTGCCTGGTGTGGGCTGGGGACCCCTCAGTCCTCTGGGAGGACCTTCCCAGCCGAGGTGTCCTCCTAATTTTTATCCGCCACACGTGGGTGTGGGACCAGCCCATCCGCCTCCGCCCCTCCTCCCAGTCTCGATGCAGCAGCTTCTTCTTTAATGTCGTAGTTGTAGGACTTCAGTTCAGCTTGATTTCAGGCGGTTTTGAATGATGGTTGTTCTGTAGTTTAATTGTAACTTAGATGTGGTTGTGGGAGGACGCGATACCGCGGTTACCTACGCCGCCATCTTGACCGGAAGTCTCTTTGTCTTCCTTTTGTTGAGTTGTATGAGCACTGTATATATTTTGGAAATTAACCCCTTATCTGATGTATCGTTGACAATCATGCTCTCCCATATAGTGGGTTCCCTTTCCATTTTGATGCTTGTTTCTTTTGCTGTGCAGAACCTTTTTAGTTTGATGTAGTCCCATTTATCAATTTTTTCCTTTTTCCTTTGTTTCTCTTGCCTTAGGTGTTGTATCAGTGAAAATTCTGCTGTGTGTGATGTCTGAAATTTTGTTGCCTACATTTTCTTCTAGGATTTTTATGGATTCACAAGTCACATTTAAGTCTTTTATACATTTTGAGTTTATTCTTGTGTATGGTGTGAGTTGGTGGTCTAGCTTCATTTTTTTGCATGTAGCTATCCAATTTTCCCAACACCATTTATTAAAGAGGCTGTCTTTACTCCATTGTATGCTCTTGTCACCTTTGTCAAATATTAATTGAGCATAATATCTTGGGTCAATTTCTGGGTTCTCAGTTCTGTTCCATTGATCTATATGCCTGTTCTTGTGCCAGTACCAGGCTGTTTTGATTACAATGGCTTTGTAGTATAACCTGATATCCGGTATTGTGATCTCTCCTACTTTGTTCTTCTTTTTCAAGATTACTGTGGCTATTTGGGGTCTTTTTTGGTTCCATATAAACTTTTGGAGTATTTGTTCTAGTTCTGTGAAATATGTTGTTGGTATTTTAATGGGGATTGCATTGAATCTATAGATTGCTTTGAGTAGTATGGACATTTTAATGATGTTAATTCTTCTAATCCATGAACAAGGTGTATGCTTCCAGTTTTTTATATCTTCCTCTATTTCTTTTTTTAATGTCTTGTGGTTTTCTTCGAACAAGTGCTTTACTTCTTTGGTTAAGTTTATTCCTAGGTATCTTAATTTTTTTTGCTGCAATGGTAAACAGGATTTCTTTTTTAGTTTCTCTTTCTGTGAGTTCGTTATTGGTATATAAGAATGCTGTTGATTTCTTGACGTTAATTTTGTATCCTGCTACTTTGCCAAATTTATTTATTAAATCTAGTAGATTTTTAATGCAATCTTTATGGTTTTCTATGTACAATATCATGTCATCTGCAAATAATGACAGTTTTACTTCTTCCTTTCCAATTTGGATCCCTTTTATTTTTTCTTCATGTCTAATTGCTGTGGCTAAGACTTCCAGAACTATGTTAAATAAGAGTGGTGAAAGTGGGCATCCCTGACTTGTTCCGTTTCTTAAGGGAAATGCTTTTTAGTTGGCTGCCATCAACAAATCATCAAACAATAAGTGTTGGCGAGGGTGTGGAGAAAAGAGGATTCTAGTACACTGCTGGTAGGAATGCAGACTGGTGCAGCCACTATGGAAAACAATATGGTGTTTCTTCAAAAAATTAAAGATTGATCTGCCATTTGACCCAGTGATCCCACTTCTAGGAATATATTCTAAGAAGCCTGAAACACCAATCAGAAAGAATATATATACCCCTATGTTCATAGCAGCACTATTTATAATAGCTAAGATCTGGAAACAGCCCAAGTGTCCACCAATAGATGAGTGGATAAAAAAGCTGTGGTACATATACACAATGGAATACTATGCAGCTGTAAGAAAGAAAGATCTCTTATCTTTTGAGATAACATGGAGGGACCTGGAGAGTATCATGCTAAGGGAAATAAGCCAATCAGAGAAAAACAAATATCACATAATCTCACTTATTTGTAGAATATAATGAACAAAATAAGCTAATGAACAAAATAGACCCAGAGACATAGAAGTAGGGTATAGACTTTTGGAGAAAGAGGGGGGCAGGGGGGAGTGAAGAGATAAACCAAAGAATTTATATGCATGTATGCATAACCTGCATAACCAATGGACATAGACAACAATGCGAGGGTAGGGGGGTGAGATTGGTACGAGGGTGTCAGTAGGGGAAAAAGGAGAAACATCTGTAACAAAAATACATTATTAAATTAAATAAATAAATAAAATAAAAATAAATTTAAAAATACAGAGAGTAAAATTTAAAAATTAAATCCTATTAGAGATCACTTAATCCAGTGGGGTTTTTGGTGGTGGTTGTTGTTTTTTGGCTTTGTGAATTTTTTTTTACCTGTCATTTATTTGGGGCCTGTTATGTGCCAGATACTGAGCTAAGTACTTCTATATATGTTAAAATCCAGTTTTTCTATAATCCATATGTTCACAGTAGTTCTATGAAGTAGCTGTTATTTTCCTCGCTTAATGGATAAGGAACTGAAGAGGCCTAGTAACTCTCCCAACAAGTAAGTGGTAAAGGTGGAATTCAAACTTGGTCAGAACTGGCTCTGTTAACAATAATATTACAACAAATGGACTAAATAACACATGCAGAGAAAAATGTGTATATCTGTGTGTGACAGAGAGATGGGTTAGTTTTCATCTGGTTCTCAAAAGGATCTGTAACCTAAAAAATTTCAAGAATCACTGGATTCAGCTTTCAACCTTTAGAGGCCCAGGGCAGGGACGTCATTTTCTCAGTGACACACTGCTAATTGGTAAAAGAATAGAAACTGGAAACATGCTCTCCTGAGTTCCCTTTGACAATAAGATGCTATATCATCATTTTGATGGCTTTTAAATTAGTTGATTTAAGAAAATGAAGGAGGACAAAACTGCTGTTCAAAGTTTAGAGCCAATAAATGGGAAGATATCCATGATCATGGGGGGAAAAGGTTTAGAGCCATTTTGCTTGTAGATTATGGGAATGTTCCATTAAAGTCATTGTTTCATGATGAAACACTGAGAATGTCATCAAAGTATCAAGGTAAGAGAAAAAATCCAATGTTTAAGAAAAATAATTCAAACTAAGGCATTTGAATAATAAATGACTCAACTAAAGTAAAAGTTAGATTTTTATTTTTATTTTTGAAAATCAAAGCATAAGCCAGCTTTATATACAGAAATAAAAGTCACCTCTGGAGTGATTTGAGTTGAGACAATACCATCTTGCCTCACTGCCTAAGTTTCTGCTCTTCTACATACTTTATATTAGATTCAGGCAATGTGTTTCAATACCATTTGTTTAAATGAAAATAACTCTGAAGTAGAAGTACATAGAGCAGATTCTCAAATATTGAACCCAGTGTGAGTTTAGACTTGGCATAACTCTTTTTACTGATGTCAGGAAATAAAAAAGATAAATTTTGATAGGAGGAGACTCATGGAAATGGTCAGAAAATGAAAGAATTCTTGAGGCAGATAAGCTGAGTAAAGGCAGAAATAATGAACAATAAATAGTGTGTAGGGGGTGTGGGAGCTGTAGGAAGTGAGAACACCCAGAGGAAAATGACCCTAGAGGGAGATGTTGGACAGTTCTAACGACTGTAGCCAATATTTTACTTTTCAACAATATAATCCAATTTTAAGAATTACCTCTTTACCATAGAACAACATATATTTACAATCTTTTCAGATTTTATAACTTGTCACACAAAAAAAATGGTTGATGAGAGAAAAATATAGAGGAATATAACTCTAACACCGTCCTTGACCAGATCTCATCAGGCACTGCAGCTGCTGTGTATGCCTAAGAGAAGTGGTGGATGACCAGGAAATAAAATGAGTTGTTCCAGGGTGATCTCCTGAAATAGATAGAAGACTAGCAATTTCACACCAAGATCCACAGCCTGGCCTTGTTTTCTGGTTGCAAATCTAAAATGGCAGTAATCCATCTGTCAGCCTGACATCTTTTTATGCTCCCGTTCAATCACTCGCAGGAAAAAAATTTTTAGATTGATTCTGATTTGGCAGCTTTCTTATTGCCTATCACGTTAAAGACATTAAAAGACAGCAACAAATTCCATTTTCTCTGATCCTGCAGGGTGTTAAAGTTGGAATTTTACTCATTTTATTTGGGTTCCCAGGAATAGTAATATAACTTACAGATAACTGACTAGTAAATGAATTATGGAACAACTATTCTGTATGCCTTTACATAAATTCTAAAAGATGATAGGATAAGTGTATTTATTCATTAAGCAAACATAAACTCAGCTCATAATAGAAAATTTAAGAAAAGATAGTCCTAAAAAGGAGATGTTATTCTGAGTTGAATAAGGCTGTGCAAGAAGCAGCAAGACCAAGAGTCTGATTGAGAATGAGGACGATGATAGTGCCCTGTGAGCGTGCAACTACCAATCAAATGGGCTAGTAGTGCCAGATAGATTCACTAGAAACAAGTGATGGGTGACTTAGGAAAATCAGCTAAATGTGAAGGGCCAGGAGATTCATTGATATCAAGGCATTATCAGCAGCCATATAAGGAAGCCATATAAGGAAGCAGAGTTCACGGCCTCAGACTTTGCAGAAGAAGCTCTTTACTTTCCATCTCATTGTATCTTGCCTATTGCGTTGAGATGACCCTGGGTGGTGCTTTATACATCAAAAAGCTCAATAATTGACCCATGATTCTATGTTTTGGAAGAAAGCTATTCATATAATGTCGAAGTACATCTCTGAATGTGCAGCAGAAGGTGGGTGGTGACATCATAGACTGATAAACTAGTCAGAGTTCCTCTGTGCTTGAGGCCATGGAGCCGAGCTTGCTTCTTGGTTATAAGTGTCTCAGAGGGTAGCTTCATCAAGTGAGCATGAATGGTACAGGGATCCCATAGATAGGTGAGAGGATCAAATCTTAAGAGGTACCATATTTATTTCCTCACTTAGAAGTAAGAAGTGTTGTTTGGTCTTGGTTTTGTTTGGTTTGGGTTTGTTGTTTCTTTGTTTGTTCTTTTTCTTCTATAAAAGAGTTTCATTTTGTGATTCAGAAGTATTTACTCTTTAAAAATGTAGTTTCATTTTGAGTATCTTAATATTCTTTTGGTTCCTTTTGTTAGAATTTCAGTTACACTCTGATTCTGTTAACATCTATAAATTCCACATGAATATAAAATTAGCTAGTAAGCTTCTTTATAGAAGGGACCAACTCTAAAGTCCATACTTTGCCCTTTAACTTTGGAATTCGGTTCATGATCCCTTTAATAACTCTGAGGTCCACTGACAATTTGGAAATTTATAAAAATTTGTTTAGATTTGGTGACCTTCCTATTTCTTCTGATTAAAATCAATCATGCCCCCAACCTGCACCTGCTGTTCTGTCTTATGTTGTCATGTAGCTAGTTTCATGCATGTGCACATATCTTTCACTTTGCTTAGACTGAAAGCTCTTCAAGACAGAAATTGGGTCATTAATTTCTGGATCCTCGGTAAGTAATCACAGAGCCCAGTAACAATAAATGTCCAGTGTCTCTGATGACTCAAGGAGAGTTAAGATGACATCATCACAGTAATGAGCAAGAGTAACTTTTGTAAAGACAAGATTTTAAAATTTGTGAAATGGATATTACCTTGTAAGAAAGGAGAGAGTGGGGGAAAAGAAGAGGGAGAGGGAGAAGGAGAAGGAGAGGAGGGGGGAGGGGAGGGAAAGGGAAGGGAAGGGAGGGGAGGAGAAAGATGAAGAAGAAGGAGGAGGAGGAGAGGAAGGAGGTGGAGGAGGAGGAAAGAAATTGAGATCATGTATGTAGATGTCATCTAAGATTAGGATAACTAAAGAAAAACAGTGCTGTGATTGGAAGAGAATAATGTAGGGCACTTTTGTTTTTATGAGATATAATGTCTTACAGAAAAATTCAAAGTAACACACATTTTGGGATATTTAGGATGTCCAAATCTTTGCACTTTCTCTTCATACCTGTGGAGTTCTCAGCCAAAGAACACCCACAAAAGGATCAATAAACAAATAAGAAATTGAATATTAATTGTATTAATAACTTGGCAATTGCCAGAAAATCCAAGTGAAAAATGGATGGGAAAAGGTGGTTTGGAGCAAAGACACAGCCTAACATGTGCTTTTCCTCCCCACAAACATATGCCACTAGTCTTTCCTTATTTTCTTGTGAAAATTGAAAGTCTAATTTGAAGAGACTCTTCGAAAATTAAATCAATATGTTCACCTTTTATAAAAGGTAGACCCTTAATTAAAGTTTTTAGTTTTCATATTTTTACATCCCAAATGGCTATCACTTCCACAATTAAGTGAGGCATCAATTAAATTCACATCAATATAGTAGGCCCCTAACAAGTATTTGCTAAATTTTTTTTTTTTTTTTTTTTGCTACATTAGTATTTGCTAACTTAGTATATCTGGTCCTACCACTACTGTTTAAAGGAAAGATAAGATGATTGCCTGTGTTTTCCAAATCATGTGATTGTAGTTAGAAATATTCATGACACATTTAGAGAGAAAAGAAATTTATAGTGGAGGATGAACTGTCAAAAGCTATAACTCTAGCCCGGTCCATGTGGCTCAGTGGATTGAGCATCGTCCCATGGACTGAGAGGTCCCGGTTCGATTCCCAGTCAGGGCACATGCCCAGGTTGCAGGCTTGATCCCCCGTGGGAGACATGAAAGAGGCAGCCTGATTGATGTTTCTCTCTCACATCAATGTTCCTCCCTCTCTCTTCCTTCCTCTCTCTCTAAAAAGAAATAAATAAAAACATAGGTTTTTTTTAAAAAAAAGCTAAAAGTTCCAATATAATTTATCAACTTAATGAATAAACTTTTATTTAGTACTGTCTATATACAAAGAGCTAGCTAGTGCTAGGATTATAAGGCAGTTAAAAAATAGCTAGAGCCTTTAAATGCCTATAATATAGTCCACAAAGAAGGCATGAATAAAATTAAATTATTTAGCACATCTTTTAAAGGCTTATTCTCACCTTACTCCTTCCTTCTTCCATTCCTAGCTACACTTCTAGCTCCTGGGCCATGTTATCACAGAATATACCCATGCCTTCCTGCTGCCCATCTTTGCTTATGCTGGCTTGGCTACTTGGTCAGTGTTTGTGCCATTCAGAGGTTATTCATGCAGACAGGAAGCTGAGGAGGAGGTTTTGAACAGAAGTTGATGAGTTTAGTGATGGACATGTCGAGTTTGAGGTGCTAATGGAAACTTCAAGTAAAGGTATTGAGTGACAGTTGGATAATAATATTTAACAATTTGGTAATCACATGTGGATTAAAGGAAAGGAGAAGTTTTAAGCCTCAGTTGTTGGGGAGAAAAGATGACAGAAAGTGAGAATTCAATGAGAGAGATGATTTTGAAAAAAAAGATGGTAAGATCAGTTTTAGATCTATTGCATCACAGATGATGAGGAGACTTTAAAATTGACATTGTTTATGTCATCTTCGGAATGAAGGTGGAGGAGTTATTGAGGAACTATTCCAGATTGAAGGAGACTGGAGAGGCTTGGCAATCAGGTGCAACACAGGATGCTGAAGTGGTGCTTTTGCTATAAAGGACATGATTGGGACCATTGGAAGAATTTGATTGGTGTCCTTGAGCAAAGGGTATACAGGAAAATTTTTATACTATTCTTGTAATTTTTTTCTATAATTATTCTTGTGAATCTTCGGGTTCACCCTCTGAAATTATTTTAAGATAAAAAGCAGAAAATTAGCTAATACAAATCTTATCATTTTTGGAGACCAAAGGTTGATATTGTCAATATATCTTAAGATATATGTGAAATACAATTATCTTAAGATACCTACAAGTATTCATAAACCCAGTAGCTCCACTCAGTCTCTCCCCTGAGGAAAGAATACTATGCATTATTAAAGGCAGCATTATTCATAATTGTGCTAGAAACTATCAAGCATCCCACTGAAAAGAAATGGTAAGTAAATGCTGACCTGTCCACTGGATGAACATTCCTCAGCTGTGTTATAATTTGATGTATGACTGGATAGCAACATGCAAATGTCTTTGGTTTTAATATTAAATGAAAAAGTAGCATACAATCCAAGATATTAACTGTTATTATCATGTTAAAATGTAGATATGAAATACACCAAGATAATATGGTTGGAACTTTCAAAATGGTAGAATTTCTAGTGATCTTTTTCCCTTTTCAGTGGTTTAATTTCTCATAATGAGCTTACATTGCTTTCAAGATTTAAAGGTATTTTAATTTAGGTCAAGAAATAGAAGTGTACCACCTCGGGACTGATGATTTGGATTGACTGGTGTTTGCCACGGAGTTGTAACCATAGTGGCCAAAGTCTTTGAGAAATAGAATATAAAGAGGGAGGCCAGAGTGGCCAAGAGGGAGCCGTAGGGAGTTCCCACTTTGGGGGGAGGAGAGGAATGTGGTGAGCCGAGTTGATGAAGGATTGACTAGAGAAGAAAGCACTGAAAAGGATGCTGGGAGAGGAGGGAGTTCAGGAGTACCACACCCCGAAGAAGGTCAAGGAGAAAAGAGAGTAAATAAAGGATTTGGCTATTTGCTCACCAGGCCTCTCGCACAAAGGGGTCTTTAATAAAGACAAGCTGGCGTTTATAATTCAACTCAAACACTTAGGATTTTTCAAGTTAATTCCTATGGTTTGCATTGCAATATTTTAACATGAGAAATGGAGTCTGGAAACTCAAAAAGCGATTCACCATGATGGAATAGCTGTACACCTCTCCCAGTGACCTTGGGATACTGAAGAAGACACTGCTCTCCTGTGTCAGAGAAGGTTCTGGACGGCCTTGCCAGCAGCGTTTTATCATCAGAAAACGGTTCACTTCATACGGTTTATAACCTTCCATAAAACCGCAGAACATTTTATTCTTTTTTCATTTAGCCACCTTTGGAATGATTTTGGTCCCTTTATAGTCTCTTATTTAATCTGTTTTTTCATAGACTAGAGGGAGAAAAAATTCTATCAGTGGTCAAAATAGTAATTAGATAGTATAAGTCACAGCCTAATGGCTTGAAGGCAATATACTTACTAGTTATCACTTCCTTCTGCCTTCATCAGTGAATTCTTTTAACTCTCAAACACATCTTTACCTTCTTCTTAACAATGGAAAAAAAGAAATTACCAAAATATGCATTTTCCCAATTATAAGTTACTAGTGTTTGTATTTTTTTTCTATTAAAGCATAATTCCCATGTTGTGAAAGCGCTTTTACCAAACTCTAAGGAAAGCATGAATTAATAAAACATCAAGGGATTTTATTTCCTACATTGAAAAATCAGACATTTGCATAAAATCAACAACTGCGTCTTTCAGAAATGAATTTAATCATGAGGAGAGGACCATTAAAAAAAAAAAAAAGCACTGCAAAATAAATCTTAAAACCACATTCAGGTTTAAAAAGAGGAAAATATCAGTTCTACTTATTCCTGAAGGATTTTTTTTAATCTTTTAATTAATAACAGCCCTCAGGGCACCGAGCAATTGTTAATTAAAACAAGGAGGAAAGGGAGAGGAAATAGACAAGAATGCTGAGATGAACATGTTTCCTTTTCTCCGCAGGGGAATAACATTACTAAGCCAACATTAATAAATATGAGTATTTTGGAGAGGAAAATATATAAAAATGTACCCCCAAAAATCTTAACTCAATGTGGCACACACTAGCAGGTGCATAAATTAATTGGGGCTCCTCGTGAACTCAAACCACGGGGTGTCACCTTTTGTCTAATTGAGTGGTGGTGGTGATCTGCCACCCATGGCAGGGTGGAGTGCTTCCTCCTCGTACAAGCCGACTTCTGTCGGGGAGAGTGCCTGATCAAAGGGCTTCTGAGGGATTTCATTCACTTTCATTCTAGCCGTGGGTGGGCATGCACGTGGCAGCCATATTCATTATGGAACATTTCGTCAACGCTCAGAGTTAGGAGCTAGAGTCACTGCCCATCCGATTCAGTTGTCCTTTCCCTTTTCAACCATTACATACATTTTTACTAAAAAATAAATAAATAAATAAATAAATAAATAAATAAATAAATAATAATTATGAGATCTTTTGGTTCACCCTCTGTGCTTACCTGATTTGGGCAGGTTATCCGTGATAACATTGTCCCAGCCCTTCCCGCCCACTTTCCCCTGAACCCCTTATGGAAAAGGCTTTTCTCTTTCTCATGTGCTCAGAAATCTACTTAACAAGCAGAGCTTTAGAAGCCAAGAACAAACAACAACAAAAAAGTAAGAAAATCTGTTTCTCACTTTATTCTGAAGGTGACAGAAGCCAGAACCCGTGGGCTGTGTGTTTAGCATGAATAAAGTCATTCTTTGAAATTAGGATCATCTGGGATCGGTTTTTCCCATTTTTCTGTGACCCTGGTCTTACCTAATCTCATAGGCTTTTTATCCAAGTTGTTTTTAAAAAACAGAACTCAGCTCCTTAGGGTTGGGGTTTTTGTTTCGTTGTTGGGTTTTCTTTAATTTTCCCCTTTAGCCGATGTGCACGCTTCCCTTTGATGTTCTGCGTGCTCAGAGGTCAGGGTCAGCTCCCGGGGATCCGTGTCGTTGACAAAAGTTTTCAGATGCCAGCTAAGATCAGTAGCTAGGAGACAACTTTGAGTTCCACTTTGCTGTTTGCAGTCAGAAGACATTCTTCACCACAGAGAAGACCTTGCCTTCCCAGCACTCCATCTCTATAAGAACAAACTCTGAGTAATCAGAAAACTACGCTTTGTGCAAAATACCAAATCTCTGCTTATTGTAGCAATACCTGGTCAAGCTGGTAGGGTCAAAAAATAAATAAATTTTCTCCTTTCAATGCTGTAATAATTTCTATTGGAAAACTCCTGATTTTCCTTGGATGCCCTAAAAAGCTTTGTCAGTTGCTAGTGTAGCAGCTACAGGGGGCCATTTATAGAGGCACAAAGGATAGCTCCTCAACCATCTGCCAGGGCTGGGAACCTGTTTTCTGCCAAGGGCCATTTGGATATTTATAACATCATTCTCGGGCCATACAAAATTACCAACTTAAAAAGTAGCGCGCTATATTTGGTCAGGCTAATTTGGCGAGGCGTGTGATGCTCGCTGGTATTGATTTCGCGGGCCTTATGCAGCCTGAGGGCTGGGTGTTCCCCACCCCTAAAAATTGTCATTGTTTTGATCTTTTCACCTGTGCATGGTATTTACTAGTGATTCATCAGAGGTCGTAATTTCTATATTACATTAAAGGAAAAAGTAAAAGAAAAACTCTTGCCTATGTTTTTGAAAGGAGACCTACATAGGAGTTGCCCAGAGTGCGCATCAAAATGCTTCCTCGGTTCTCCTCTCCACTTCACCCTCTGGGGGGAACCCACCAGCCTGCATGGTGATTGTCATGCACACTCAAGTATGACAGCCATCGACAGGCCAGATGTTTCTATAGGGTAACATGATTTTTAACTATAATATGTAATATATAGTATATACTCTATGTAATATATTGTGATATATAATGTCTTACTGATTTCATTTATATATGAAATTTATATATTATTAAATATATGTATTTATTATATATAATTTCAAATATATATGAAGCTCTCTCCAAACTCCTATCTGTCAGTATTAACAACTGCATCATTTAGAAACATAACCCAGAGTCAAGGGCCCGGAGTTCGGGCCCTGGCTGGAGAGCAGATGTCAGGGTCAGGTTATAGTGCCACGTTGAGATACACAGAGCAGGAGGAAAAAGAAGATGAGGAGGAGGAGAAGAAATAAAGCAAGAGACTACTAGGTCTGTAAAAAGACAGCAAGTATGTGTAACTCAGGAACCTCCTTTCTGACTGGCCCAAAACATCACTAACCACATGCCAGTTTCCAAATATCGACTCACCTTCCCATAATGGGATTGTTTTAACTAGGGACTGGTATTAGAAATGTCCCATTTACAGTTCATCTCAAACCTGTTTTCCAACCATAGGGAGGGAGAGTAAAGCCAGCATCCCTGGGAAACAACGACCTGGGACCATTCTCATTTAGACAACACTTTTCTGAAATTCAGATATAGTTTCTCACCTTGTGACCTGTAAAAATAGATGTCATTCTCTGGGTCCACCCACATTCATTTGGGAATTCGCTGAATAGATTTTGCAGTAAATTTTAATCGGTATCCAAAAAAGATTAAGGGTGGGATGGGGGTGGAATTATTTTTAACTGTAGCCTGTTTCCAGTAAGACAGATGGTAACTAAATTTTCCAGAAAACTTTAAAGAAGATTTCAGCTCTCAAAGGTTTTTTCAGCCTACTTTCATCTCGCTGGTTTTTTTTTTCACGAGATTGCCTCTGGGACAATGCATTTGATAGAAATGAGTAGGAACACAAGATTCCAAGTGCCTTATGCAAGCTGATGCACTAGCTGTCTGTAGACTTCTAATGAGAACTTGCTCAAGAAGGAAATATGTAGCTGTTTCCAAATTGCTTACCTCCTAAGACTTTTATAACTAGGACAGATTTATTGATGCAGCTTGGAGAAAGATTTCAGCCTTTTTTTTTTAATGTTCACTTATAAATATACGAGCATATACTTTTCATTAAAGTATATCCAGGGGCTATTTTGATAGATTGATGATTTAAGCTAACAGTAGTAATAATGTTTCCATACACTTAGCAGCATCCCTTACCTTTATGTCTTTGTATGATTAGACTTCATTGGTAAACCTCTGAAGACCTCGTGGCATTAGGGAATTTGGATTTTGTGTTCTCATATCATTCAGGAATGGTGTGTTTTAAACTTTTAAAGAGTTAAATACCTGAAGGGAATGTTCGCTCTGCAAGGGCAGAACCTGATTCCTTACCGCTTGCTGTGACAGCTCTCTGGGACCCTTTGCAGCAGAATGTCCTGAGCTACGACCTGCAGTTCCAGCCTTCACTTCCTCTCCTGCCTGCCCTCTGCAGTTCGCTGCCAGGGTCCTGGTTCTCAGCTTTCCAGGGACCTCCTCATGGCCACATCCCAGGCACGCCCGTCTCTGCTTTTCTTTCTTTGTTTTGAATTTGCTTGTTGTTGTTTTTTTGTATTGTTGTTGTTTCAATATTATTTTGCATTGGTGTCAGGTGTACAGCATAGTGATTAGACAATCGCATACTTTACAAAGTGTCCCCCTTGATATTTCCAGCACCCACCTGGCACCATACATAGTTATCACAATATTATTCCCTGTGCTGCACTTTACATCCCTGTGACTATTTTGTAACTACCCATCTGCACTTCTTAATCCCTTCACCTTTTCACCTACCCCACAACCCCCTCTTCTCTGACAACCACCAGTCTGCTCTGTGTCTGTGAGCCTCTTTCGACTTGTTTGTTTATTCTGCTTTCCTCTCTGGTCCTTGCCGCTTCGTTTGCAACTCGGGACCTCTCTCTTGTTCGGACCCACCACCTGGCAGTCATTCTGCTCAGCTCTGTGCTGGTCACTCCTTTCCATTTTCGATCATTTCCCTTCCCATGTTGACCCATGTCTAGGGAAAATGCATCGTGTTTCTCTTTATTCTCACACTCACAATACTTCTAAACTAAATGTGTATTTCCCCACACCGATCGATTCTGCGACACCAGACCTACGTTCAGTTCAAACCCTGACACTAATCAGGGTGGGCGCAGACCCCACAGGTGAAGGGCTCAGTCCCACAAACTGCCCCCCATCTCAGACACCAGATAATAAGTAGCATGTCCCACGGTCACCAACGACTTCTGTCTGACTTGGCTACAAGTCGGAGGTTCCCGTGACCCTCTCCTCAGAGTCAATAGTTTGCTGGAGCAGCTCACAGAACCCAGGAAAACAGTTTACTTAGTGGCTGATTTATTATAAAGCCTATTTTAAAGGAAGCGAATGAACAGCCGGAAGAAGAGATACACAGCGTGAGGTCTGGACCTTCCGGACACAGGAGCTTCTGTCCGTGTGGAGTTGGGGTGCCTCCCTCCTGGCATGTGGATGTCCTCACCAACCTGGAAATGCTCCCTGCCTGGAGTTCCGGGATCGTTAGGGAGGCCCCATCACGAAAGTGCGATCAGTCGTTAACTCAGACTCCCTCCCCTCGCCCCTCCCCAGAGTTAGGGGTGGGGCTGAAAGTTTCAAGCTTCTAATCATGCTTGTTCTTTCTGGTGACCAGCCCCCATCCAGGAGCCCACCAAGAGTCACTCATTAGGACAAAAGATGCTCCTACCACCCAAGAAGGTCTAAGAGGTTCAGGAGTTCTGTGTCACACCCTCCTGTCACTCAGGTGATTACCAGGGTTCTGGAAGCTCTGTGTGAGGACTCAGGGTAGAAAACTAAATATAAGCCGGAATTGGGAGCAGAGGCTAATATCTATATTTCTTATGCTTTCAGAACCCTTTAAATGCTGTCATTCTTTCGTAGACATCATCCCCATCTTTTTCCTGCCCCGACCCAGCGTATTCCATATTTGCAGATACGTAGTATTACTAAACTGTACCATTTATACTGTGCCACTTTTCCTCTTCATTATGCACGATTATCTACTCGTTATTAATTGGGGATAGTAATTTGCAAGTTAGTTAAAAGTGAACATTAAAAGAAAAACGCTTTGCTATATCTTTCAAAGTGGGCCTACCTGGGAATTGCCAGAGGGGCACATTAAAAGTGCATTTTTGGTCCTTCCCCACTTCACCATCCTGGGGTGAGGCCCAGCAGTCTATATTTTTAACAAGGACCCCAGTGATTCTCCAGCACATTCAAGCACGAGAACTCCGACAGGCCAAATGCTTTTGTAGGTAACACTTTTCGGGAGCCGGAAACCGAGGAGTTAGTGTGGTGTCTGCATCTCCCTCACCCTGCCCCACATCTGATAGGTCTCTAAGTCATGTTGATCCTTTGTCCTCTCACCTGTGCCCTCTCCTCTCCCCCTTCCCCTTTCTTGCTCTTTTGGTGGCCATAATGTATTATATCTAGTATTTGTGCCTCCAACCTACCATCCAAAGTATCTGCATGTCCTTGGTTAACACTAAAATCTGATCGTGTTTCACCTGCTTAAATTATTCACTGACTCCATACCGTTTGTAGATTGAAATCCAAAGTCTTTACTGGCCTGGAAGGTAGCCCCCAAACTCCCATTCCTCCGCGTGGATCCCACTCGGCGCCCTCTGCTCGTAAGCACCTGCAACAGCTTTGCACTCTGTCAGGGCACAGTCCCCCGTGTGCGTCTGCCTGTGTTTTCACTGCCTGAAATCACCACACCCACCTCCCCTCCTCATCACTGTCCCTGTCCACTTTGGGAATCTTCGTCAGCCCTGACATTTACTCTCAGGCCTCCTTCTCTTTGATATGGGACTCCCCTGGGCCAACCTGGTTTCCATAGATCCAGTGTGGAATCAGTCTGTGTTCACACTGTGTTCTAATTAACTGGGTGCTTGTCTCTCTGTGGTCCGTTTTCCATCCAGGGCTAAGGAAGCAAACAGACCTCGAGGACCTGGGCCAGGTGGGTGCTGGGGGCCCACTAGCAAGTCAGAAACAGTGATAGTCCCAGGAGTGAGTGCTCATTGAAAGACGGAACGGGGGGGGGGGGGGGGGGGGCAAGAAAGGATTTTTAAAATTGAATTAAAGAATTCCACAGAGTTTGTGTCACATGAGACCAAACCTGGCCTTAAATGAATGCAGAATGTATCTCAGTTGGACATAGGGAAGATGGCGTTACTGCAAAGTGGATGAAAGAGTGAACTAGAATAACGAGAGGCGTTACGGAGTTACCTTCTCTTCTGGGCTCTTTAAGATGAGAAGAGGTAGCTGCGTATCTGTTTGTGAGCTGTGAGCTCCAGGAAGGTATTGTAATGTTCAATCTCAGGTCTTTCCATACGTCTGAAAATGTTAAATTTCATTGTAAAATGTATTCACATTTCTAATGGTTTCTTTATGATGATTTTCTAGAAGTGGAATTAATAGATCAAAAGATAGAAACATTTTTGGATATCCTTGCTGTCTATTAGGTTGAATTTCAGAAAACTCATATCAATATTTCCTCTTCTGATAAGAGAAAATGGCACCAATGTTATTTTATCTCTTGATTGCCTTTTTAAGTATTTATATGGTTTTCGCCATTAATATTTCTCAATTGGTAAATTTGCTGGTAATGAGGGAGGGGTGGTTATTGGCGTTTTTAACCATTCCTCTCCTGAGGTCTTCGAATTTTTCTTACTCGTTTGAAAGAGTTCCGAGTCGGTAAAAGATATCTTAGCCCTTTGCTTTATCTCTGGCATTTGCCCCCTGATTTGTTATTTGAATTTTCATTTCATTAATGTTGTTTTTGACATATTGAAATGCACCAGGGTTGCAAATTCACTCAATACCATGCTTCAATGTTCAGATAAAATGTGATAGATGTATTTTATCTGCAGCTTTGCTGGTCTTCCTTACAACCTTACCCATTAAGCAGGAAAAGAGAAATTAACTTTTAGGCCCTTATTTTGAATTTGGAACTTTGTGTGAGCTGTTTACACAGCCCTTTTAAGTAATGTTTGGTTTGTTGAGGTAATCGCTTAGTCTCTCTTATTCCCAGCCTCCTTCCCCAGTTCTGTTTTAAATGGAGATGAGTGTACCAGAGAGGAGGGCTTGGTAACTTCTTTGTGGTAGACTGAAGAACAGTTTGGATCCACATGGTACCACCTAATTAATCTCTCTCTCTCTCTCCCCAACCCCCACCCCGCCTCTGTCTCCCTACCTGGTGGTGCCACCTGTCTGGTTGGGCTCTCCTAGGCTAGATTCCATAGTGACCTCAGACTATCTGCCACATTCTTCTGGGCACAAGGAATCCACCCCCAGCGTCTGCTGAGAGGTCTTCTCCCTTTCACCATGGTGCCAAACCCACAGGCTCTCAATTCAATTCCAAGACCCTCAAGGGGGCAGGTCTCAGACATACCACAGAGGAACCAAGGGTAGCCTAGAAAAGGTCCACGTCCAGGCCTCCTGTGCCTAACAAGCTGACCAGCAAGTTCCCCTTGAGGTGGCTGCCCTCGCACTGGCAAAGGGGCAGCCTGAGAGGCCATCTTTCTCTGAAGAACTAATGGAAATGGAGACAGAGATTCTCCCTCTGAGTCCCTCATAGCAGGTGCCAAAGCCAGGACACACGCATCGGGCTCTGCTGTTCTCCTACCTTCTCACTTCCTTCTCCCCTCTGGCTTTTCCTGTTTAGTCTCCCCTGCCTCAAGCCCTCCTTCTAACCCAGAGCAGCAGGCCTCCTGGCCCCAGCCTCGGGGAAAGAAGTGGTATCTCTTCCACACTCTGGGAGAACCGCAGGATCTGCTAGACGGATTTAGGCATTTAGCAATCCTTGCTCTCCAGACTCCAACCTTGCTTGAGAAAGCACATCCCCGTCCTCCCTGCTCTGGGCACGTCATCCCACTGGCTTGGCCTCTGAAGGATGACGCTGTGGGTGGGACATGAATAGGGGGAAATTAGGATGCATCTGTTGGATCTGGGCAAAATGTTGTCCTGGTTACACACATTTTCCATTTTGATGTAGTCAGAGCTTATGTCGCTTTTACACTTGGAAAGTTCTCTCCCATTCAAATGTCAGGTAAATATTCATTGTAGTTTCTTTTAATTTTTAAAAGATTCTTTTCCTTTAAAAAAAATAGTCTTTAGTCCATATGGGATGTATTTGAGAAAATGTTGTAAATTGAAAGTCCAAGGCGTTTTATATTTTAACAAATAATGTTCTCACAACATTTACCGTATTCTCTTCTTTGATTTTTCTCATGCTATGATTTTCTTCTGTTCTGCTCCCAAATGGGGACAAGAATATCTATCACTTTCCCTTTTCTTCTCAACCCTTGTTTCCTCAATATCACACACGCTTTCAACTATATCCAATACGTAGGGACTAAAAATTGTTCAAAAGGCCAGAGGCTGTGTTTCAACCTATCCATCAGATGTGTTCACTGGGACCGTGCCCGTCTCTCACTTCATACGTCCTGCTCTTTAGATCCCAAATCCCACCCTGCCCCTGCCCCTCCCGCAGCCACCTTCCTGTGTCTGCAATGGCTCTCCACCCCCTCGCTCACACAGGCACTGCCCAGCTGTCCAGGACCCCTCCTTGCCATGTTCTGGCCGGTTTTCAAGTCCTCGAGATCCTTCGTTTATGCTCTTGGGTTCTTTGCCCCTTGAACATCCTGCATGTTCTTTAGAACCAATCAGATAGCTCCTTTCTGGAAGCTTCCCTTTATGCTCCTTACAAATCAAAGCCATCTCTTACTCATCTAAATTTTCCTAAAGCGTTTCTGATTTTGCTTATCTTCCCTGACCTTGTATTATAGACTTCTCTGTGTCAGTTTCTCCAAGGTTTTAAGTATCTTGTGTGTAGGATTTCTATGCTGTGATGATAAACAAAAGGAGTGATATTTCTAAACAAAGCCTGTATTTAAAAGTAGAAAACCTGTATCGTGAAGATTAGATAAATTTATGTTACAGAATTAATAAAACTAGAAATAATCTAGGTAAAGTTTAGGACCAGCCTTTAGCCCCTGGCGGGAATCCTCTCCGTCGCTCCCCCTGCTCCCTCTCTCCCTTTTTCCTGCACAAACTGAAGGACAGGGACCACATCCTAAGCTTCTGTGTAATCTGCGCTTCCAGGATAATGCCTTAAACCTTGTAGATCCTCAGCATAGTCGTTAAAAGAATGGATGGACGGATGAAAGCGGTGGTCATCTAACAAAGGACATGACATTTATTGATGCAGGATCATAAAAACACATTTGTAAGTGTTCTCCCTTCTAGAAGCTTCTTCCCTGCTGATTTTCAGTGAGGTGGGGTGCTCACCTCTGGCCTGGCCCCGCAGCAGCCCAAGGTTGCAAGTAGGCCTGTCAGCCTAGGCCCACTTCTCCCCGAGTCCAAATACACGCGTGAAATCAAATTGTGATGGTGAATCTCATGCTGCTTATCCTAGGCTCCAAAACATCGCTTGTGAGAAATGGCTCAACTCATAAAATAACAGGGGGGTGGGGGAGCTCACTGGAGGTGTGAATAGCAAAACATAAGACAGCCTTCATCTATAAGGCATCAAATAATTCGACAGAATCAAAATTTCATGTGAACCAACTCGCCCCACCCCCACTGCGTGCCAGAGTGACCAGGGAGGTGGCCCGTGCTTCACTGTGTCCACCATGGGCATTTCCATTTCCAACCAACCTCAGTGTTAATTATGTGTCACTCATCCAGGCAGGAATCTGGTCGAGGGAATGTCACTGTGCATGCAGACACCCTCTTTAGTCAAGGGAGCCAGCCCTCCATCGAGGAGTCTCTCCGACTCTAGCTGTAAGTGGGTTGCTAATCAGAAAGGCCTCAGGACAAAGGTAAGTGGGATAAATTCCTATTTACTGAATTAATATCACCGGCTCCCTGGGCGCCCCTCTTCTCCTTGGAAGCACTCTGGAGTCTGATGCGGGATTTTTGTCTGGCTCTGTTCTGAGGCTGGGGCTTTGGGGCCGATATTAATTTTAGATCCTAGTCTGTGGAGACTAGATTCTTCTATGAGCTCTAATGTACTGGTGAAATAATTTTCAGGAGCAAAAGTGCTTGCTTATCTGATCCATACTCTTCGGTATGAATTCCACCTCACATTCTCTGTGACGGCCGAGTATGATTAATTCATTACCCAAGATTATAGCACTATGCTAAAAGCTACCTGGAGGCGTTTCTTTTGGTGTGAAATATTAAAGATTCAACATTTATATCAGTGAACCTAATTCATATTCCTGAGCCTGTGGGCTGAGAGAGGAACGTGAAAATCTTCTGTAATTTTCTCCATCGGTTTGTTAAAATGTTTAAGAGGATTATTGCTTTAACTACCTCTTTGATAAGAATAAGGAGAATTCTGTCCAGGAAGACTAAAATATAAAAACTAAAAGCCACCGTCTTTTATTTGTTAACAATGTTATAGATCAGGTTTTGACAATAGTAGACCTTGGGATACCTGTTCAGGTGTAATACTAATGAAAGCTTTCTTGACAAAGAATGGCTAACACTGTGTGGTCACTAATAAAAGGAACTAGAGTATAGAATCCCATAGGGAGTGAATATAAGAATACTCTGTGGTGTTGTTATTTCTAGAGCAGGGGACAGAAGTTTGGATAATGCAATGAATTTCCAAATTCCTCTGAGGTAGCCTTGGAAATGTATTTTAATGCTCAGATTTAAGTCAGAATGTGACTGAAATTTGCCAACATGTCAAGCAAAATAACAATATAAAATAATGATATCATACTATAAAGAATTAACTTAGAATGTAGAAAATGTGCACATCTTCCAAATCCTGCCCCCTTTGCTCTCCTGTCTGACAGAGAAGGTCGAGGGTCAAATGAAGGAAGGAAGGAAGGAAGGAAGGAAGGAAGGAAGGAAGGAAGGAAGGAAGGAAGGAGGGAGGGAGGGAGGGAGGGAGGGAGGGAGGGAGGGAGGGAAGGAGGGAAGGAAGGAAGGAAGGAAGGAAGGAAGGAAGGAAGGAAGGAAGGAAGGAAGGAAGGAAGGGAGAGAGAGAAAGAGAGAGAGAGAGAGAAAGAAAGAGAGAGAGAAAGAAAGAGAGAGAGAAAGAAAGAAAGAAAGAAAGAAAGAAAGAAAGAAAGAAAGAAAGAAAGAAAGAAAGAGAGAGAGAGAAAGAAAGAAAGGCCGATGGTCTTAACTCTCACCTTATGGTGAGTAGGAAGGGAAATAATTAGGTTATAGTTAGATAGTACTTCCTTTTCTCTTTTAAAAACATAAAATATACATTAAGAAGAATCTATAAAATATATTTGTCAAGTTGCAAGGATAATTTTAGAGCTCCTACTGCGTGACTACCACCCATTCAAGAAATAGTGTGGTGATGGCCGCGGGCTGGGTGGAGGTGGATAAGTGGGGGGAATGGGGGACATCTATAATAGCATCAACAATAAATAAAAAAATTTTTTAAAGAAACAGAACCATGCCAAGCTTGCCTATGTGCACCTCCCCAGTTACCCAGAGGGGTCTTTATTAGAAATCTTTCCTAGGAGCTCAAATGGAATGATGACTTAACTCTGCTCTTTCAAACCATGCCCCACTAAAAGTCCTTGCTGAGCTAGAGATTGTGTGTGAAAGAGTCAGCACTGAGTAAAAATAAAACAACATGTTCTGCTTTAAATGGCAAAAATTTAAAGATTTATTGAATATTAACCCCCTTAGGAATAGTCCTTGGAGTCAAATCATAGGGAGACCACAGAAAAACCCGTGTACGTTCCATATATAGGAGTATGTTAAAGGAATTCACACAGAGTTCATGTTTGGCAATTCAAGTTCTCAGGCAATTACTGGGCACCAACTGAATGCAAGACAGCATGCTGGATGCTCTAGAATGTGTGGATCGTTGTTAAAATAACCACTACACACACCAAAAGTCTCTGTGGCCAAATACATTAAAAAGTTTTTCTTTAAAGAGAAATTTTAATCTCTAAAAGAGGTATGTAGTATAAAATAATTCCCCAAGTTTTTTATTTGTTTGTTTGTTTGTTTTTTACTAAAGATGGCCTTTTTAGGAACAGTAATCAAAAGAACTGATATTTTACAGATACACTTAGGGAAATTCTGTTCAAGGATATCAATATATACATCAGTCAAGTATTTATAGATCCCCAAATCCAATTTGAAGTCATCTAGGACATAAGAAATCAGAAAAAGGTTTTTCTAAACTACGAAGGTCTTTGACCCATCAGAAGCAATCTACACTGTGATTGGGTCATCACAGCTCCTTGGGCAGAAAGAGCCCTGGCCTTCTGGCCTGAGGTCAAGATGACCTTGCACAAGATAACCAACCTTTTTGGTCCCCAGTGTTCTCATAGGTAAAATAAATGGTTCAGGTGGGATTAGTGTAAATTACCTAAATCAACATCTTCATCTATTTTTAAGAGTTGAAATGTCTCAGACAAACTGGCTTTGATTTCAAAGTAAATGATCCACTGAAAGAAAGCATTCAGTAGACCTATGACATTCTAATGTTGTATCTTCTTTCATTTATCCTGCTGTTTGTTTCATCAAGTGTAAGTACCTTCTCCAAGCCCCAGAGACATGAGAACCTGGTGGAATTTTTTTGGAAGCCTCTGTATAGTTTTGCGGGTCACTCCCAGAAAGTTTGTGGGGTGAATTGGAACCAAGTTTGAGCATGGTGTAGCAAGGCTTGGTGTGCTCGTTGACAAGATTGTTCTTCACTGTATATAAATAAGTAGTTAAGCTTTATCGGACCCTGAGGATAATTTGTCAAAATAATGTGTGTTTTTCTATTTCAGTGTTAACTCCCATTACATATTATTAATAGATTATGCACTCAGTATAAATAGCTTAGGGAAAACCATTCAGTTAGATTTGTTTGTTTTCTAACATTTTAATGGGGCAAGAAAAAGTGATCTTAAACTACTGAGCAGTTATACACAGCACATGAAGTTTAGAGCATAAAAAAAATCTAGTTCATCTCATAAACTGACCAAAGAGGATATTATTTAATCAATTATAAATCATGTACGCAAAGAAAAGATATTCTAAATCTAAGACAGCAGTAGCATCCTATGGAGAATGTATCTGGAAAACATGAAAATGGAAATGGAAAATATGTATTTGACTTCCTTCTTTAGTTAAAGTGAAGGACATAAAAGCACCATGTTTCATCTGTTCTGAGTTGTTAGAAGACTTTTAGATATTCTGGCCTGTCAGAAATCCTAGTCTTATTTTAGTTGCGAGAAAAGTGGGAAGAGCAATTCTGCCTTGAACTGAAATATTCATTTACTTGTTTTCTTGCTGGAGAACTGTGGTCCAGGCATCATGTGCTTTGGGGACAAGAAAACACCAGATCAATTAGTAATAAAGGTCTGCTTTTATGCTGGAGTCATGACTTTGGGGAATAAGGAGGCGATCAAGATGTGTTTTCACAGTTGAGCAGAGACAAGCAAGACAGATTGCTTTGGAGTGGTTGATGGCTCTGCAAACATTGATGTTAAAATTAGAAAAGAAAAAATGAGCAATGATTCTCCAGGAGTGGATATTTGCAAATGTAAATACATTCTACTTTGCTTGTGAGCACAGAGCACCTGGCATTATAATACTATTTGCTTCTTTGGATCAAGATCACTAAAGTATACTACTAAGAGGGAAATATTAAAGAAACTACATGAATTAGTGATCAGAAATGAATTAAGAAAATGTGTTGTGTTTGCAGAACTTTCAGCAAGAGATCTTTCAATACTTCAACAACAGGATTGTCCATAGGCGGTGAAAAGAGACATGAACACTCTATTAGTCAGGATTCTCCAGAGAAACAGAACCAATATGAAGATTTATTACAAGGAATTGGCTCGTGCAATTATGGAGGCTGAGAAGTCCCACCATCTGCCATCTACAAGCTGGAGACCCAAGAAGCTGGTGGTGTAATTCAGTTCCAGTCAAAGGCCAAGAACCAGGGATATCTATGGTGTAAATTCCAGTCTGAGAACAGGAAAAGATGAGATAAGATGTCCTAGCTCAAATAAGCAGAAACAAGAAAGTGGGGGGTGGGGGGAGGTGAATTCTTCCTTCTTCCACTTTTTGTTCTATTCAGGCCCTCAGTGGATTGGATGATGCCCACCCACACTGGGAGGATGATCTGCTTTACTGGTTCCACTGATTGAAATGCTTATCTCATCTGGAAACACCCTCACAGACATACCCAGAAATAATGTTTAATCCGAGCACCCAGTGGCCAATCAAGTTGACACATGAAATTAAGCATCACAAACTCCAAGAGGTGACGTTCCTATTCCAGTGAGAGCATAAACCAAAGAATGCGGATAATAGAATTTGGACTTTTTTAATTCCTCTTCTCTTTGCTGCTGATTTCTCCTTCCATAATCCATGGTTCCAGTTCCAGATTTTAACCACATGCCTCTTTCCTGCAACTTTTTCTCAAAAGAAAAGAAATGATGTCTGTTTTATGGATTGAGAGACCATGTCACACAAATAGTTCATAAAGTTGCTGGAGTCATACCCCTAAGAGATGGGGTGTACTGGTGAGCAGATCAGACTGAGGATAACAGAATCCGCCAGAAATGCGTGGTCAGCATGTAAGCTATGAGCTTAACTACCCGATTCATTCATCATCATTTCCTCACTGTAAATAACACTCATTTGCCTTTTAATTGTTTGGCAGAGTGGGTTCATGTTGAAGCTACAATATAGAGGCCAAAGTCCAAATTTGGGATCTTTGAAAAATAAGTCATTGATTTAGTAAATAGTTCTTAGGGAAAGGACCTAGCTAGAGCTTCTATTTGGAGGAGAGGATGCTGGCCACACTTGCAATCCTCTTCTTCATCCCACTGGTAGACTTGACCGTGGCCATAAAAAGTAAATTTACTCCTAGGTCAGTATTTTAGAAAATTTTGTAGATTTTTGTACTATATTGAAATTGAGTTCTGGTATTATACATAATTTCGATCATTGACTACAAAAGGAAAAACATCCTTGTTATCTGGCGGCGGGTTTGTTTTGTTATAATACATCTACAGTTGAATATAGATGTAAGAAAAATATTCTTTGAGGTTTATTTTCCAGAATTGGAGAAAATTTGATTGCTAGTCTTTATGGGAAAGAAAAAAAACACCACAAATTTTATGCAGGATTTTGTACTGTTTCAGATTGTAAAGATCTTACATTCCTTTTGAAGATAGGGGAAAACTGTTACTGAAAGTTCATTTAAAATAGATACCTTGTTTATAATGAAAACCACATGCCATAACTCAGAATAAAGCAGACTTTATTGTCTTTTCAGTCATCCAGTAATCAGCAAAACAGACTTCCTATAATTTGAATGTAATTTTAAAAAGTATATATTTCAATCTCTATTTTTTCCAATTTGTCTTCATTATAAAACTTGAAATGAGTAACTCAAGTTAAAAAACAATTGGTCCATAAATAATAAAATCACATGAGAGTAAAGCTAGATCATTAAAAACTATACATTTTTAGTTTATTTGAAATCCTCACCCAAGGATGTTTTTCCATTTATCTTCAGACAGAGTGGGAGGGACGGAGGGAGAGAGAGAGAAACATCGATGTGAGAGAGACAATTGACTGGCTGCCTCCTGCACGACCCCAACCAGGGCTGGTGACTGAACCGCAACCGAGGTATGTGCCCTTGACCGGAATCGAACCCAAGACTCTTTGGTCCACGAGCTGACGCCCTAACTGCTGAGGCAAACTGGCCAGGGCAAAAATTATACATTTTTTAAACAGTGTAAATTGCAGAACCACATTTTTAAAATTTGAAAGAAGGAAAGAAAGGAATGATCTATAATTACTTCTCTCTAAAATAATCACTATTCATATTTTCATCTGTTCTCCATTATTTTTCATCATTTTTGATAGACATAGTCAAAGTATATATGCTTGTGTCTATATTTTCCACTAAAACTAACTTAAGTTTTCCCACGTTGCAACATAATATTCACAACCATCTGTTCAGTGGCTGCACTGAGTGGGTAATAAACGAATCGGTGGTTTGCGGCTGGTCTTCTAAGTAGACATGACCAAACCTCTTACGATGTATATTTAAACAAGACTCAGTCGTCATTGGAAAGTATACTGAATTTAGTAAATAACAAAGTGAATGTACTGCAACCGAGATCCCACAAGGTCTGGGATCCCCCTGTCGGGTGGTTCAGCACAAGCCAGCGCTTGCTTCTCGTTCCCACGGCACCTGTTCTTCTTGTCGGATTGATTTCAGTTGCATTTTCCTGTCAGGCTGTGTTATCAGCTGAGGAGTCAAGAGGGAAGCATTTCCCATCTCTGCACAGCTTCAAAGTTAATTTTTGTTTCTCTCTGCTTTCTGAAATTCCACTAGAGCACCCTGTCCTCCCAGCCCGTCCTCCTCAACTATGAAACAGCATAATAAATGCTTCTCGTCCAAAAAATATATTTTTTAATGTGGAAAAATTTGAAGGTCAACGTGGCAGTGATTTTTCTGCCACACACATGCATTGCTCTGCTGGAAAATTAGTGTCTGCAAGGTAGCTGGGCGCTCTTTCCTGGGGGGAGGGGGTGCCGCTGGCCCGGGCCCACACACGTGTGTGCAAGGATCTAACGATTCTGAGCTGTTCAGTGTCAGGAAGGAGACAGGTGAGTTCCTTCTGTGAGTTGAAAGCTTTGTGATGCGAACTTTCTCAAATACCTTACAGAAAGAACAGGTTCTGTGGATAACAAGTTTGGAAATCACCAAGTACTAGGACCATGTCATGGAGATTCAAGTTGTAAGGTGTCCTGAGTAAGAAAAGGGGCCCTTCTCATTTGGTTGAACCCAGCACTTACCAGATTTTATTTCATTCCAGAATCCTATCTTCATGTTAAAATCTAGTATTTAATTTGTTGTGGACCCAGTATACCTAACGCCTATAATAGAGAACTTGGATATAGAGCGCAATGCCACCGTTTGAGTTGACATATTTTTAAAATGACACACTTACCTTCATTCTTTTATTTGTATTGCACAGTATTAAGCACCTACTGTCTACAAGGCCCTGAGTTTCCTTTGATCTTCTTCTACAGTCTCAACCTTGAGGTACTCTTCGGGGAATCACTAATAGTAAGAAAAACGTTGTAACAACCCTACGGGCACCTTTGGCCATGTGATTGATCACTGAAAAAGAGAGAAGAGACTTATCAGTAGAGCCTACCGTGTTTTGGCAGTACCCCAGGGAAGGAGGCTAATAAAGGGAGTCCTCCCCATTGACCTTCAGGGACTCTTGTCTGGCAATGCCCAGAATTTACCTCTCTTTGGGAGAGTTTTAGATTATTCATCGTGAAAGGATTTCTTCTCCTTCCATCCAGCCCCAAGTGGAACACCAGCTGTTAGGTATCAGACCTAGCCTTCCTTTCAACACAGGGGATTAAAGGGCATGTGGCAAGAGGATCTATTTCAAAGAGCTAATAGAAGATGATCAATGATTGAGGAAATCAGAGTTGAAGAAGGAACATCAGTGCCTTGAAATGTTCCCTAGAGCTCTGACCCCATGAGGGTTTTAACTAAATGGCTACTTAGTTTATTGGATTTACCCACCGCACATATTTAAATGAAATGGATGGAGGAAAGAACCTCTATGCTACGTGACAGAAAAATGACAAAAAGCTTTTGAAGGTCAGGGAACATAGCACAATCACTTAGACTAGTGGGAAAATGAAATTCTTCTGAGGACCTTGTAGACCTGATGGCACTATCCATTTTAAAACGGATGCAGTGCTTGAGAATGCATCTGTTTCATACTAAGTGACTGTGCACTGAATTATAATAGCTCTGGGCATCCACTTAGGAACTTAACAAATGGGTCACATGAAATGTTAATATCATTAATACCAGAAGAACTATTTATTTATTACTATAATCACATATTACAAAGCAGAGCTTCCAACATCTTTGGCAAAACAACAACAAAAAGACATAAAAAAAGAAAAACAAACAAAATTTAGCCTTATATCAGTGATTCTCTTGAACATAAGAACAACCCAGCAATACTGAGCTGAACGGAAAAGGTAACTAACCGTGGAATTAATTTTACATCCTCAAATTCCTTCTGTTCAGTTGCCAAACAATCATACCATCTCTATATAATCCCACATAGTAGGAAATAGTATTTGAACTTTCTTTAGCAAACTGGATAGACACGTAGGGGCAATATATCTTGATGTGATTTAAAAGGGGGGGGGTGTATTGTCCAGGTTCAAATTACACATTTTACTGAGATGAAAACATCTGTTCATACATAATAACAATACACTAAATTCCTGAACAATTTGATAAAGTGGCATTTTCAGGGTTTGGGAATGAAATGTTGAGAAGCCTTAAATTGAAGAATGCAATCATATCTGAGGGGTGTGTGTGTGTGTGTGTGTGTGTGTGTGTGTGTGTCTGTGACGGGATAGACCTGTCCTTTTCTCTGGTGTATGTGGCTGTGTATACATATGTGTGTAAACATAAAGTACTCATTTGCTTGGTGCATCAGCAAAATGCCACACGCTAGGTGGTTTAAACGGCAGAAATGTATTTCTCACAGTTCTCTAGAAGTAGAAGAGCAAGGTGTCAGCAGGTGTGGTTTCCTCGGAGGCCTCTCTCCTTGGTCAGCAGATGGCCACCTTCTCTGTCCTCACATGGTCTTCCTCTGTGGCTCCAGTTTCTAGTACCACCTTTGTGTCCAAGTTTTCTCTTTAAAAGAAACACTAGCCAGATTGGATTAGGGCCCATCCTGACAGCCTCATTTTAACTCAATTACATCTTATAGGCCCTGTCTCTAAATACCATCACATTCTGAGGTACTGGGGGTTGGGGCTTCAGCATATGAATTTGGGGGGGCACAATTCAGCGTAGTATATAGAGAAATGAATAACTGGGGGAGAAACTTCTGTTTACTGTCACCAGGGTTTATTATTTTTCCTGAACTCGTCTGTGTACCATTATTCACGCTGCTCGCTTGTGGAAAAAAACACTAAATCAATTTTCTTCCTAATGTTAAATGACCACCATTAGTGCACAAGAAAACCTTTATAATCAATAGTAGATTAAAACTATTATTTCAGAGAACCTTTTCTATTTTTTCTTATTAAAATAATTATAAAATATTTAGCCACCGAAACACAGTTAATTAGTAATGGGTGGGAAAAAATATAAGCATAATTTCAAAGAAAATGTTACCTTGAGATCGGGCAGATGAGAAGTAATTCTAATAAGCTTTGAAATAAGCATTTTGGGATAAGCATGTTAGCATTTACTTTTCTGATGGATCCCTTTTAAGAGATGAAAATATCAAATAGAAATATTACTAGTTTTCATACACTAAAAATTTTCACATACATTTCTTAATAATTTTCTTTTTTTTATCCTCACCCGAGGACATTTTTTCATCCTTTGTTCAGATAGAGTGGGAGGGAGAGAGAGGAAGAGAGAGAGAAACATCGACGTGAAAGGGACACATCGAGTGGCTGCCTCCCGCACGACCAACCAGGGCCAGGGACAAACTGCAACCAAGGTACATGCCCTTAGCGGGAACCGAACCCGGGTCTCTCTGGACCGTCACAGGCCGACGCTCCAACCGCTGAGCCAAACCAGCCAGGGCACATTTCTTAATAGTTTTATACACAGTTTTGACCTTAGATTTATTTGGCCATGATGCAGGCTGTGGCTCTAGAGTTGACAAGTGTCAAGATTCTGGGTTAGGGATTCTAAGACCCTGTTGCTGTGTAAGAGGCCTGGGGTGGGAGGGATGCTGGGCACTTGGGACTCTGAGCAGCTCTCTGCCTTTGTTTCAACAAGAGTAGTTCCCCTCGTCTATTGTGCATATTGATGATCCACGCAAGATTTCTTGGGAAATCAGTTTCTGCTGCTTTGAAACATTAACGAAATCCTCTAATGGAGTAGTGTGTTCCCATTGTACAGTCAGGAAACTGAGGCCCAGACAGGTTAAGTGACCTGCCCAGGGTCACACAGTTAGGTTTTCGGATTCCCAGATCAATCTTTTAACTAGAGGAAGTCCTCACTTAACATCATCGATAGGTTAAGTGAAATGACATGTAACGAAACCAATCTTACCCTAGGCTGATTGATATAAATATAAGTTAAATTCCTGCATCTCATCAACATTACAAGATGACCCTGAACACAACGACCTTATTCGAGGACCTGCTATAAGCGACATTGCTCAAAGACTGTTTGGTGAATGCGTGTGCCACCCGCACGAGTCGGATTTCGCTGTGGTTTTGCTTGACAGGTAAAAGGAAAGGTTGAGATTGTCACTTCACTCTGGTCATTTGGGATATTGACAGAAAACAAGATAGGATGAGGTCTCCTGATTTGTCATCCCTGGGTGACACTATCTTTTTGTTTTTCAATTAATATTCATTTAAGTGCTCTTATTAGTTCCATGCTATCCACAATTGAAGTTTTGTTTCTTCTCGCTTGGCCATTTTTTAAATACACTGAGACTGAGCTGAGATTCGGGAAACTGCTCCGGGAGCCCTGTCTGTGGCTTGCTGGAGCACCTGTCTGTTTCCGCGTGCATTTTTTTCTGAGACGTGTATTGCTTCATTCTCTGGTTCTAGAACTGATACGTTTGATGCTGTGTGCACGTGGGGAAGCATGAAACCTACACAATGAACCAACTATGCTCGAGCAAATGTATTTCCAGGAAAATGGCACTGCTGATGACCCTGGAAAATAACTCCATATCTTAGAATAATGTGTGTTTTAATTACATGTGTTCAGAGAGTGTGGAGGGATGAGCTTATCTTTCGTTCTGCCGTCATGCTGTGCTTCTCCCTGCTTTCCTATGTGGATCCCTCCTTTTTCTGGGCTGTAGGTGGGAAGCAGGACGGGAGAAGCTGGGCAATGCCTGGCTTGCCCTAAAGAGGAATTCTCCTGAACCTCACTTTCTAAGCCCGAATTCAGAATGCCTGTCTTTTTCCCTAAACCAGACAGCTTGAAAAGTCCTCCCACACTGGAAGCAGAGAGTGTTTCATGGAAGGCAGTCATCCATTTAACAAATACTCCTGAGATCTGCTCTTTGCTGGGCATTTGTGCCATGACTGGAAACCCAGCTTTCTTTAACAGTAACAATTAGAAATGGAACTATCGCCAGCAATGAAAATGAAATCGACTTTGTGAACAGGTGTCAGGGATAGATGTTAACAAGATTGGCAAAATGTCGGGGACTGTTGACACTTCATGATGCGTCCGTGAGGTTCATTGCATGACCAATCGTTTGTTGAACTGGGATGCTTTCAACTTTGTGCATGTTTGAAAACTTCCTAACTAAAAAAATTAAAAACGTATTTAGTTGGTGGAGTCTGGGTGGATAAAAGGCCAGAAAACAAAATCAGCAGTGATACTTAAGAGGAAAGAATCAGATCAGAATAAGGAAGAGGAAAATGAATAAATGAAAGTTCGAGCCCAAACAGACAGTAGATGACCCTTTGCTAGGATTTCCCGGCTCCGTGGACGGTGAAGCTGGTGTCTTGAAGCAGAACCAGACTGCTGTTGTGACTCTGTGTCATTTCAAGTGCTAATGTATGAGTAAGATCACCGCTCTGTAATGCATATGTTATTCTCTTCAAAGTATATCATACTTCTTTTACTGGGCTTTTTTTAATCTCCTAAAGATCAGAAGGTCGATTTTGCTCACCACTGAACCTCAATAATTAGGTTAATAAATGGCACATGCTAAGTACTTAAAAATAATTGTTGAATAAATGTTTTTAAGGTCTCTAAAGGTTCTTTTTTCTTATTTTTAATTTTTTTATTAATTTATTTTTGTTATAGATGTTTCTCCTTTTTCTCCCATTGACACCCTCCTCCCGACCCCCCCCCCCCACCCTGTCCCCAGCATTGTTGTCTATGTCCATGATTACGCATACATGCATATAAGTTCTGTGGTTTATTTTTTCCCTGTCCCCCCACCCCCTCTTCTGAGGTTTGTCAGTCTGTACCCTATTTCTATGTCTCTGGGTCTATTTTGAAAGGTAGTTTTTGTGCCACAAAGTTTTTTTCTTTTAATTTTTTTTCCTTTATTGATTTTAGAGAGAGAGGAAGTGAGAGGGAGAGAGAGAAACATTGATGAGAGAGAACATTGATTGGCCGCCTCCTGCATGCCCCCCATTGGGGATTTGGCCCACAACCTGGGCATGTGTCCTAACCGGGAATCAAACCGGCAACCTCTTGGTGCATGGGTCGACGCTCAACCACTGAGCCACACCAGCCGGACTCTGGGTCTATTTTGTTCATCAGCTTGTTTTGTTCATTATATTCCACAAATAAGTGAGATCATGTGATATTCTTGTTGTTGTTTTTTTTTTTTTCTGGGAAAAGAGCCTGAACCAGTGACCCCCATCAACACCTGTATGTATGACTCTGGAAACCCACGGAGGTAGGGCAGGTTTGTGGGCACCCACAGAGGTTATGCCCCAGTGGCTATTGAACTGTAGCATTCATGCATCTAACCACAAATTAATCTTTTCCTTCCTGGTGCTTGGACTGATGATATGACAGTGCTGAATCACACTGTCCACACGTTTGATTTTTGACAACAAGCCAGAGATTTCCTCTGTGCAAATTTAGCAACACTGATCCCTTTGTACTAGGCTTGTGAGCGTGTCCAATTGTTGGCATCATTATTTGATGAGTTTATTATTACTGGGCAGGGAGCCTCACAGGACATTCTAATATGGGACTTGAATTAAATGACATTTTTATGATTTTTTACGAGACTCTTACAAGTCAGTCCATAAGATTTATGGACTACGGATTACGCAGAGCCTTCTCCGTGCTCCGGAGGCATACAAAGAAATAAGAGACACAGTCCTTGCCCCTGTAGCACTTGCCATCTAGTTTGGAATTTTAAGCCTGTCTAGTGTGAGTCAAAATTATGCCCTCTCCTTGGATACTATTTTCTTGTGTTAATTCAAACTGTGATTAAAATAGGTTTATAACCAGTTTATAGCCTCCTTTATAGAATTTTCATTGTAGCTCAAGGCCTGCAAATAGCAATTTAATTAGAGATTTACAGCCCTGCATTTCATAGTGATAAATGTCTTGTGAATATTTAGACTATTAGCCAAGGTGAAATATTTTTAGCTTTCCCTTAACTTATTTAAGATTCTCCTTTTCTGGAATCTATTTCACACTCCTACATGAAAATAGAGTCCAGGATGCTTTAGTTTGAGGGTTCTCAAAAAAAAATTACCATGTCAAAAAAGTTCAGTTACATTTCTTCCCTAGAAAGCACCAATAATAGGAAATTTAAAAAGAAACACTCTCACCCTGGCCAGTTTGGCTCAGCCGTAGAGCATCAGCCCGAGGACCAATGGGTCGTGGGTTCGATTCTGGTCAAGGGCACGTACCTCGGTTGCAAACCCCGGTTGGGGTCGTGCAGGAGGCAACCAGTCGATGTGTCCCTCTCACGCCGATGTTTCTCTCTCTCTCCCTTTCTCTCCTTCCCACTCTATCTGAAGATAAACAGAAAAATATCCTCAGGTGAGGATTAAATAAATAAATAAATAAATAAAAAGAAATGCTCTCTTTGCTCTTAAGGGTTTCATCGATATGTACTAGTTATATATATGTACACATGTACATACACATATGTGTATATTTACCTACATACATATATACATCTTATGTGAATTTTATTTGAGGACACTTAAAAAATATCCACCTGTTATGGGATTGTTTGGTTTTAATATATTTCTTTTACATAAGTTTATCCTGTTGTAGAGAGTATTCTTAGCATATGTTATTCCAACTGTTTAATTAAAAGACTCTCTGACAACTGGGTAATATTTCAGCAAGAACTAGTGCCAGCCACAACCTGGTTAGACCTACAGCAGAGGAGTGAAAACTAGGTCACAGGTTTAGTAACAAGGCCTGTGCCTCTGGCTCTGGCTCCCCTGGAAAGTGCAGCAGCCCCAGATCTACTAGTTTACACGCACACATGCACGCATGCACACTCACACACACACACACACACATGTATGCACGCATGCACACACACACATGCACGCATACACGCGCACGCACGCATGCACGCACACACACTCACACACATGCACGCATGCACACATGCATGCGCACACACGCACATGCACACACTCACATTCACACACATGCATGCACGCGCACACACTATATCTGGAGTCCCTGTGTGATGCTCACATGTGCTTAGACATAGACGTCAACTAGACCCCTCTGCTTTCTCCCTGTCTGCTGCGGAGCCCCCTGATGCCCTGAGGAATATCTGAGCTGTTCTCGGGCTGGGAAGCCAGCTCAGCCTCCACTCACTCGTGGGTGCTGCCTCCTGAGCTGTCTGGGCACGGCCTTCCTAGGAACAGAAGGTCCTGTCCTGCCCACTCAACTACATGCTGCCCCAACCAAGTTCAAGAATCATCTCGAAACACTCTATCTACATCTTCCACCCCCCGCCCCCACCACACACGGCCAAAAACAGGACTGTATTCCATAGTGGAGAGGCTTCAGAGCTCCCGATATCTTACCAGAGTTTTTGGGAAACAGCCCTTTAGTTTTAACTTGCTGCTGTATGTTAGCTCTATCACCTTGGGATTCGTGCATGACACCTGGGTGGGCTGAGCCTACCTGTTCGATTTGAACTGGACAGTCTAGTATCTTGCCTTTGTTTGAATTAGAAATTGAGAACATATCCATCTTGGAAACGCGTCCTTCACTCCCACTGCCTATTGTCACATCAGTCCGTGTGCCGTGTGAGTTCACACTTGCCCTCTGCGCCTTTCTCGGGGGACTGCCCCAGGAGCAGAGCCGGGGCCTCAGGGGCGTGGCACGGACCGCATGGTTCTGCGCTGCCCAGCGCTGCCCTGCAGAAAGCTCGGCCCAGCCCCAAACCCACGCTGACCAGCCGGTCTGTAACTGCGAGGAATGGAACTACTACTACTTGATCTCATTCGTGTACAATTCAGGTGGGGTTAACCGTTGTCCTCTTTCCACCATTCCCACATCCCCCAGCGGGCTTGCACGTCAAGGACTGCTTGGCACAAACCTGGGTGCCTTCTGTAAGGATTTATTTTTTATTTCAAATTTCCTTGAGGAAAACTCTGTCATTACGTTTTTCAGAATAAAAATGATATTTACTTTATAAAGGAAATATTTACCCCATCACGTGGGGAGTGTGTGTGCCTTTGAAACACTAGCTATAAACATTTCGGAGACTTCACATGCTGTTTCCTTAAAAGTTTGAGTTTAGCTGGTTGTGAGAAATGATTTTCCTTTTGATGAATCTGGATGTTTTCAACATGGAAAACAGCTCCCTCCAAATCCTGTTTATGAGAAAGTCACTGGCCTGGACATGTTCATGTCCCTTGAGAGGACGACATTTCTTAAGAAGTGGAAAGACTTTTTCAAGGGAAAAAAAAAAAAATCTGTTGGCCTAAATTGGTTACATTTGTTTTCACATTGTTTCAATTTCAGTATGAAATGCTTGGGTGTTGAAAATTTTTATTTCATGGGTAATGTCTGGAATTATAGCTACTTTGAATCTCTGGGAAATACTTTTCATGTTTTTTTTTGTTTGTTTGTTTGTTTTAATGTGCATTCCACTAGTTTTAAAGCAAACACATTTTTTTTTGAGAAATAAAATATAGATTTTTGTTAAGCCCTCCAATCTCATGGGAAGGACACAGTGTTGCCTAGATTGCCATTGATAAATTCACCGTAAAATGCGTTAAGTGCTGTGGATATAATTATGACTATTGAAAAGTCTTATCAGGTGTAATTCGTATTTCTGTTAAATCTGAATAATAGGTACCTTGCTATACACAGAAGCAGTGTCCTTGCAAAGGCAATGTTATTTTATATCTCCTTCTTGTCCCAATATTAATTGTTGCCCAAGGACCTTCTCAGCCTCCCACAAAAGTGACCCCTTGGCTAGCGAACACACAGGCAGTTCCAGGCACATCTGAATCCCAGTCTGAATGCGGCTCTTTTTTCAAATGGAGACCCGGCTTATTCTACAGATTATCCTGTCACCATAGGTGGTTGAAATATTTGCCAGGTGATTAGGTATGGGAGAACTGAGCTGTTAAAGACGCGTGGTGGTAATCGATTACTGGCTTTGCTATTTCTCTACAAAGAACAATCTTTATAGCCTTCTTCTTGGTCGTCTGTGTCCATAAGGTAGAATATGGTCTTGACCCTCTTAAGAAGAATGTGTTTGCAGTCTCAACCATTTATGATCCTACTGAGATGTTTGGTAACTCATTTGCAATCCTAAATACCAAGGTTTTATGCTCCTTCCTCGGTAAATAAGATTCATTATTTACTTTAGGTGTCTTAGTCATTTCCTGTTACACTGAGCTTATTTGTTACCTTTTAACAATTACATCCAAACCCTCTCTGGAAGATAGTCTTTTCCCTTTTGAAGAAGTATGTTGAGTTTTTACAATTAAAAGAAGATTTGCCCCAGCAGGCAGGATCGCATGGTTGAATGCTTGGTCTGGTCATTCATGTCCATTAGCAGAGGAGAGCGCTGTCTCCAGGGTCCCACTGCAAATGTGGCTGTTGTGTCTTCAGTTATTTCTGAGTGGAGGTGAAGAGCCCTGTGGTTAATGGGGCACCATTTGTGATTCCTATCATAATTCGTGATTCTACAAGGAACACGTACAGGGCGCTTCTCCTACAGCTTCAATGTCAAGAGCTTTGGGTTTCTACTCATCTGCCACATGCTTTAGACAAGTCTCCTCACACTGCTATTCTCCGCAGCTGCACGGACAGAAAGGGAAACTGGATTCTCTATGAGCTGGAATTCCTACAGAGAGATGTGCCATCTAGATTTAAAGCATCGCTTCTATTTTCCTAATGGCTGTAATAACAACATAATGGCGAAATGGTTTGTGTGAACTATTTCCCAGCATATTATCGGTACCTCTGAAAGGCAAAATGCCTCTTCTCCACCCCGGGGAGCCCCTAGCCAGCCAAGTTGGTCCAGAAGGTAGCTGGCAGGCGCTGAGGTGAGGCTGAGTCACCTCCTTGCCTCCCGTCATCTTGTCACCTGCTGCCTTATGTCCATCACTTGGCTGAGAACACTTCTGAAAATGGTTTGCATGCAAAAGGAACATAAAAACTGCATAAAAGCTATGTCTTTCCCGGCCTCAAACTCTGGTATTAACTACTCAATTGAGTAGGGTTGGCCTATGCTCCATGTACTGTTTACATGCAGAAAACATTTAAAACTTGGTTGACCTTCAGGATCGGGGAAGAGGACGTAGAGTAAACAGTGCTGAGTTTAATTTAATGTTCTGTGACAAACAAGGGGGACAGATAGAGAGATACCGATTTTGAGGGAAATGTTAATTATCTAAAGCTTAATTACAGATAACATTATGAGGAGAATACATAAAAGGCTTGAAATGCAGCCAAAGCATTTCCCTAAGAACATTAAAAAATGATTGTTGTTTACAATTCACAAATCGCACAGATGTAAAGCTGGGATGGGAAAAACAAGAGTCAGGCTTGAAGTCGGAACCCAGCCTGGGCCTTTAAACCAGTTCAGAAGAGAAGGGAAAGCATCGCAGTTCTCTCATGTTCTAGAAATAAAATGAGAGTCTGCACATGCTTCCCCTTCAAATAAAAATTAACAGATGACTGGCAAACACATTGAAGTAAAATTCTAGGAGATGATACGACCCAAATAAAAATGAATAATTTATGAGGTCTTAGAATGGGAACTACAGTAAAATAAAATTCACAGGCATTTATCTCCATGTAAATACAATAGAAATAAAGGCAGCCAGGTTTTTAGGTTTCTGTCACTTCGTTACTGAATCCAATGATATGAAATTGTACCTTTTCACTCAAACATAATTTTCATTTGATGCAGCAAAGGATGGCTTGCAAGTATGGAGTCTACTCTTTAAAAATTCTTATGTGCATTCTTTTTTACAATTGGTGTCCATTCATGTCCCATTTGTGTTTCAGGACAATGGAATGTGGCATTTTAGAAGTTTGCTTTCAAGGAGGGTGAGGAAGTGGGTACCTTGCAGTTCCTGTTTGCCTAAAGCCCATGAGACATGATGTTCTGGGAAGGAGGCAGCCTTGGGTTGCAGTGCCTTGGGTGTGCAGTCCAGAGTGCCTGGTTCTAGCAAGCTGGGCCTTGGTGGTACGTTAGCTGTTACAGGAGAGATGTTGGGGGTGCTTCCACCAGAGATCTCAACACTTGGTACTTTTTGAAATAATGGGGTTGTAGTGAATATTTTTGTGGCCAAGGGATGTGTGTGTGTGTGTGTGTGTGTGTATAAAAGGAGAAAGAGTGAGAAGTAAGGGCAAATTCACATGTTTACTGAGAGATGTGGCGATAATACCTTGTTGACTTTGTAGAAAATTTATTTTAATTTAAGCTTGATAACCATTTATTGAATGAATGAATGAATGAATGAATGAATGAATGAGTGAATGAATGAATGAATGAAGAGATTGGAGGTCTCTCTTTACTGACAACTGCTTAGAAGGAATTGCTCTGTCCTGTTTCTTCATGCACTATTTTTTCTTTCCCCTTCATTCTTTTTATTATTATTCCCTTTATTATTTTTTATTATGTTATTCACATAACATACAGTGAACCATCTTAAACTAAACAATTCAGTGGCGTTTAGTACATTCACAATTTGTGCAATCACAATTTCTATTTAGTTTCAAAACATCTGCATCATCCTGAGATAAAACCCTGAGTACATTAAGTAGTTACTCCTGTTCCCTACTACCTCCAGCTCCTGGCAACCACCAATCTGCTTCTGTCTCTATGGGCTTATTCTGGATACAATGAATCATATAATATGTGACCTTCAGTGTCTGGCTGTTTTTACTTAGCATAGTATTTTCGAGGCTTATCCACCGTGTAGCATGTATCAGTACTTCATTCCTTTTCATGGCTGAATACTATTCCACCATATGGATATACCACAATTTGTTTATCTATCCATCCATCCCTCAATGGAAATTTGGGTTGTTTCCACCTTTTGGCTATTGTGAATAATGAATAAAACTTGTTGAGGCTGTTTTATAATCTCATAGGAGGAATAGATTATAGAATTAAGCGGGGGTAAAATTAAAAGGTATTTAAACCACATTTTGTGCTTCATGAACAGGGTCTTTAATTCAGAATGTGTTTGGCAGTTTTTGTACACAGGTTGTAGAATTCCTCATATCCTTTGACAATCAAAAATAGCCCCTACTTGCCTTGGCAAATACCAAATTGGGGAGGAGAGGGACCATCTTGATTTCAGTGACTGTCACAGAAGCCCCACTGAGTGAAATCAGGGGACACGCACTCGAGCTGGCCATCCTGGTAACCCAGTGCTGTCCTGGGCAGTGATCAAAGCAGCCATGGGACTGTCTGTAGCTGGCTGCTGCTCTCACTGAGTGAGGACAGGCCCACAGCCCCATGTCCTAGCAGGTGCCATGCAGGTCCTTGTCTGTATAGCCCCATCTCCCAAGGAACTAAAGGGTCCGGAAGTGCAGTCATCAGAGCCTTCCCAGCCCTACCTTCCCAACCCCACCCCCTACCCAGTAACCAGCCAGGGCTGCAGGGGATCCCAGGTCAGTTTCCTTGAGGAAACTTCTCTGTTTATCTTGGGCCTTCTCTACAGGGTTTGGAGCAGCCATTGCTTCTGTTATTTTTTATTTAGATGTAATTGACATATAACATTATATCAGTATCATGTGTACTGCTTTCATTTATTTTTAAAAGAGACTTAATCCAGATTTTTTTCAAAGCTATCACCCCCGACCCCACCCAGTCATATTAGTAAGGATCCCAGGTTGCCTGCCAGGCTCCCTCAGGGGCAGGGGCAGAGTGCCAGCCACCCCCGAGCTCAAACTAGATTCACTTTCATTGCTTCCTAGTTTTTAAAATAATTTTAAACCATTTGCAATGAGGTTAAAATAAAATAGTCTAATTGCATATATAGCCAGAATCCCATGGTGAAAAAAATTTATTGAAGAAAAGCTAAGTAACGGACTGACCTAGGAAGGTCAAGGTCTCTTTCATTCACCTTCAACCACACTCAAAAACTTTTAATTAAAAAATGTATTAAAAATTTAAATTTAAAATAAATTAAGTATTTTAATAAATTTTAAATAAAATTAAAAAATTGTAAATTGGTGTCAGAGGAAGGCATGAGCCAGTGTCTTAAGGGAGCTGTGGACCAGTTTGACCGCCCTGGCCACTCCTCCTTAGGTGTAACCATGACTCCCTTCACATGACCCATTTTCTCCTGTTGGGTCACAAAGGACCTTTTCTCCTAAACATGGTAGCTGCTTGGAGAGCAGTGTGGAGAATGGAGCTAAAGAGTACATTAGTCCTGGCCGGTGTGGCTCACTGGTTGAGCGTCAACCCAGGCACCAAGAGGTCGCTGGTTCGATTCCCGGTCAGGGCACATGCCCAGGTTGTGGGCCTGATCCCCAGTGGGGGGCATGCAGGAGGCAGCCAATCGATGTTCTCTCTCATTGATGTTTCTCTCTCTCTCTCTCTCTCTCTCTCTCTCTCTCACTCCTTTCCTCTCTAAAATCAATAAATAAAAAATAGTTTAAAAAAAAGAGTACATCAGAGTCACTCCATCAGGCTGTGCCTTGACAGCACAGACACCTGGCCATGTACCCTTACGTTCCTTCTACCATTCCTTTGGCAAATGATTCTCATCTCTCATAGGTCTTTTTTGGTTCTGTGATTAGTCACTCTATACCTCTCATTTTCTCGTGCAATCACAAATTATTGGGTTTTGTCTTGTTTGCTTGCAAGGTTTCCTGGAATATAACAAAGACAGACTTACAGAAGGCTGGAGTGAATTTTGTTCATATGTCAGAAACTATAAGGAAAGCGCCTGAGCTAACTGGATGACTTTTTACTATGGAAGTGTGACTATTTGCAAATGTTAAGAAAGGAAAAACAATTTTTGATTATTTTTAACATCAAACTACCTTTGCTAAGAAATTGTTATTTAAGCCTGAGTTGGAGTTACATAGAGAAATGAACTATCAATTTCACACTTTCTGATTCGGAGGTGTTAAAGGCTTAGTGGCTGATCCCACAGACACAGCACTTTGGAGGTCTTATAACGGAGACAGATAGTATTACTTATCTTGTGAAAATTGCTGATCGATCTCCTCTTTAAAAATTGAACGAACCTGCATGGATATATTCAGAGTAAGCAGCACAGTGGAGGCTGTGTTCCTCGCTCATCTGGAAATTGGTTCAGATTACGACCCTGTGACAAGACAACAGTCAGGCCCTTGTTTTAAATAAACCCATTGTGGAAACAAACAAAGATCAACCAAATGAGAGCCGCAAAGTCTATTTATTCAGAGCTTGCTGTACAAGGGAGTCCACCACCATCGCTTGCATTTTGACGGACTCAAAGGCAATCAGAAAAGGGGGAAATCTTCACAGTGGAGTAAAGGGTGGTGGGGGAGACTTCAGGTGTGCCCTACTAGAGACTGTAGGCATGGGAAGCTGTAGGCTGGCATCTGGAAGCAGAGCAGCCCATATGCTTAATTAGAAGCACATGTTTGGCGCTGTCTGGTTGGTCCGAAGCTGGAAGCCAGGACAAAAATTAGGGAAGCTGCCAGTTATTATTAATCAAGTCCTGGCCATCTTGAGCCCATTGTTACAGGTTGATGGTTTGACTTCCTGGGTTGTTATTCGATAGTGGTCTGGCCTCCTGGCCTTCTGGGCTGGTGACTGTAGATAATGAGTGGGTTACATGGAGCTGTGGATCAGGGCTCAATTTTTATACATGGTCTGGCCATCGTCCGTGTGTATATTCAGTCTCTTATCATCAAACTGAGTTCGCACGTGCTCAGCTGTCTCTCTGAAGAGCACCGTCACCCGGGATTGATTTGTACTTTCAGCCTTACAGACGGTGGGAGCAGGCTCCACAACAGCCAGTCCCACGAAGGAACCTCCATTGATGCTGGAACGCAGGGGCATCGGCCTCTGTGGGCAGAGCCGCACCTTTCACTGTGTCCATCAGTAACCATCTCAGATAGAAGGGTCCTGTGCTTCCTTCACAGAGCTACAGCACGTGTAGGGCCTTACTGCACGCATCATAATAAACAATTTAAATGTTTTCTCACTTACCCCTCACAATCAAACTATGGGGTAGGTAGATACTACTATTATTATCACCAATTTATAGATGGTGAAACTGACACTGGGAAAGAGTAAGATATGCGTCAGTGGTCACATGGCTAGGACATGGTGGGGCTGGAGTTTGAACCCAAGTGACTTTCTGTAATCCACACTGAGCCATATGCTACCGTGGGAGCGAGAGGGGGCACAATGTACCTTTTTATTGTGTTGAAAGAAGGAGAAGCAGCTTATCAAATGTGTGTGAACACCTAAAGGAGATGTGGCCCTTCTGCAGTCTCTCGGGTGGGCTAGTGACAATGATGGCCAGTCGGTCAGGGCTCCAAGAGCTTGCTGTGGGGCCGGCACTCCGAGGATGCAGACACGTCCAAGAAAGAACTCTTGCCTTCAGAGGGTTTATTTTCGAACGGGAGCCCAAACTTTCAAAAAAACTATTCTTGAAAAATTAAATGCTGTCCTTTGTGTATATAGTGAGTAAAACGGGAACTCAAAAAATGAGGACTAGATAAGGGCGGAAAGTAGAGGAGTTCACGGGAAGGGTAAGACTGAGCTTTAACGGGCATGGCTGAGGCGGAGGACATTCCAGGAAGGGCACAGCGTGTGTGTGGCTGTGGCGGGGGCAGGGTCCCTGACTGCCCTGAGTGGTGACCGGCGTGGAGAGCAATGGGCAGTGCATTTGTGTAGCAGAAGCCTGGCTAAGAATTATTACGTTGAGCCCGGCCAGTGTGGCTCAGTGGTTGAGCGTCAACCCATGCACCAAGAGGTCGCCGGTTCGATTCCGGGTCAGGGCACATGCCCGGGTTGTGGGCCTGATCCCCAGTGGGGGGCATGCGGGAGGCGGCCAGTTGATGTTCTCTCTCAACAATGTTTCTATCTCTCTCCCTCTCCCTTCCTCTCTAAAATCAATAAAGGAAAAAAAAAATTTTTTTTTTTTAAAAGAATTATTACGTGGAGGACCTTGAAAGCCAACAAAGGAAACTGAAGTTCATAGTATGATGAGATAGTGAACAAATACACATTCTCTAAATATACAATAATATGCTAAAAGCCATGGCTCAAGAGCACTAATAATCTGTCAGTGGTGTGTGAAAGGCAGTAGAGCAGGAAACATGAGACCCCAAGCCCACCCAGGAAGCTGGGAGCAACCAGGCGTGAGTGACGGGACTGCGCCTGGGCACGGTCTCGGGAGGAAGGGCTCACTGCTGCAGCCCAGTGTTCTAGCAGGTAGCCTCCACTGGTCTTGTTGGCCATTGTCACTGCTGAGGGAGCCACCAGCACAAGGTGGCACCCCCTCTGAGCCACTGCATCTGGTGATCGATAGGGTGAATTAAAGACTCTTCTCATCCACCCCCAACTAGTGACAGCTTTTTTTTTTTTTTGGTATGTGCCCCCAGCGAGAACCAAACCTGGGACTCTCCTGTCCGCAGGCAGACGCTCCAACCGCTGAGCCAAACCGACCAAGGCTAGTGACAGCTTTGAGGGGTCCACCCCACTTTCAGAACTCCCTGGGGGCTGCTGAGGCTTCCATTGAGACCACATGGTGGCTTAGCTTCTCACCCTGCCAATCCTGCTTCCTTCTCCTCCCTCCCTCCCACGGGTGCTGATCACGGTGAAACCCTGAGAAGCTTCCAACATGCTAATTCTATCTCAGAGGCTGCTTCCTGGGGAACCCGGCCTGTTACAGAATGGGCATGTCATTGATAGAAACTAGAGAGTTGAAAATTATGCTACACTAGGTGGAGAACATACATTGGCACATTCCTTCTTCCGAAGAAGCCCCAGTAATGGTCAAGACACATCCGGGACACAATCATCACTCTGGATCATGAACTTTAACTTCTTTTTTCAGGAGATGAAAAAAGGTGCTTTAAATTTTGTTGTTGTTGTTGCTTGTTTTAATGAAAGAAAGAATAGATAACTAATTGTGTAGATCCCATAATACCTGGCTCGTACTTGTACAAATAGTAGTTTATATGGAAATAAGCTCTTCTCCATCAAGGCTGGAACTATCCAGCATGTATAATTATTTGATGTTTAAAGTATATTTTAAGAGTCAATTAGAAAAAAAATAAAGGTTAGACTGTTCTCATAGTGCGCTATAGTGTTTGGCAAACTCAGAACTGACTTCAAACATTTTAGAGAGAATAAAAATCATGTTTTAGAAAATTATTGAGTGATATGAGAGTGTGTGACATAGTACATGAAAATAAAGATTAAAAGGATGTTTAGTATGAATCCACCTTAGAAACAAATACATATATATTTTTTTCACTTAAATGTGAATAAAGACAGATAATGTATATCAATATGTCAACAACGATTGTCTCTGAATGGTAGAATTGTGGCTAACTTTTCTTTTCTACAGTTTCTACTTTTTTTCCAATATTCAGGAATCAGCATGTATGATTCTGTTATCAGAGATAAGTTCTAACAATGGTTAAATTTTAGATTTAGTATATGCATTTAGGACACAGCGTCAATATAGAAGTTAAGAGATTCACCATAGTTTAATGCTCTAGCCTTCTACATAAATATAGTTTTATTGCAGAAGTACTTACCATTATAATTATTTGAAAACTGTGGTCTTTGAGTTTTATTACCTTCCTAGAAATTTAATGGGGTTTTCCCCCCTGTTTTCTTTCTGATCAAAAAAGGAGAAACTTTTCTGCTGCTGTCTTGGAAATTGTAGTCTCAGAATTTTTTTAAAAAGCATATTTCTATTTCATTTTTTGGAAAATTGAGACTTTTGTCAAATTTAATTGAAGTGACCAAACTTCCAAGGTTTTTCTTTTTTTCTGAAATTGCAGTGAATCGTTATGTGAACAACATAGACAGCAACTGGGCCTTTCTCCTCGAGTTTGAAGTTTAGAAATGTTGTTCTGTTTTCCTCTACCAGCCACGGCTTTCTGTCTCACTCCTGGGGCTGGGAGACTTGCAGTCAACCTTTCTGTCTCTTTTATCCACTCTTTGAAATGGAAAAATCTTAGCTGGACGGGCCAGCCAAGTGCCAAACACCTACCCACTGTTCTGAAGATAGAATCAAAAAGAGTAGAGGCGCCAAAACATTTGAAAATGAAAATAACAAAAATGTCTGTTTATTTTATTTTGATCACATCTTAATTACTTTCTTCTATAAAATCAATACATGTGGGGGAACTTTGGAATTTATTTATTTTTGTCAAAATTGACAATAAGGCAAAGATTGTAGTATCCTACTTTTTAAATTCATTGCCCGGCCGGTGTGGCTCAGTGGTTGAGTGTTGACCCATGCACCAAGAGGTCACCGGTTCGATTCCCGGTCAGGGCACAAATTCCCAGGATGTGGGCCAAATCCCCAGTGGGGGGCATGCAGGAGGCAGCCAGTCGATGTTCTCTCTCATCGATGTTTCTATCTCTCTCTCCCTCTCCCTTCCTCTCTCTCTAAAATCAATAAAGAAAAAAAAATTTTAATTCATAACCTTTAACTTTTGCATTATGAATTATTAATGAAAGACAAACCGATGTGATTCTCTTGCCAGCATTTGATCATCAAAACATGATGACAACCTTCTCTTCAAAATGACCCTTGAGAACTTGCAGTAGTTTCAGGGTGACGGCTCCTTGCCGATGGCACCAGATTGCCTATTTTAAATGCCACTGTCATTATAAACCAACTATTTTTTCTATTTTAATGTTCCTTTTACATAGTTAGTATTCACAGAATTGACACAATTTTTTGTGGGCATTTTATACCATAAGCATATGGTATATGCTCCCATTACTAACATAGTCCCCTTTTTTTCACTTAATTTTTGTGTTTAATAAAGCAATGCATGTAGACAGTTTAAATAGATCAATATTTTAAGTGACCTAAAGAAAAACAAGTGTCCCCCGCCCTCGTTCCTCTTCACCATCCCAGCTCCTTTAGGTATTTACCCCCATAGAAATACATAACGTAATTAACTGGGTATATCTTTATTTTCTAATTACAGAAATTATTTATTGACTTCCTTTTACCCAATCGTAGCCTTCTAGCCCCACTCACACACACACACTTCTAATGAATGAAGTTTAAATTACAGTTTTTATTTGTGTCAGTTTTATATCGGTACATGATAATAATCACCTAAGTACTACTCACAGCTGAACCACCCGCCTAATAGCGTCACCTGTCTTGTTCAGCGCTGTTTTCTCGGAAGGTAATCATTGCCTTGGTCTCCTGACTTTCTTGTTTCTTTGCTCAGTGTTCTTTGTACTCACCACTCATTCGGTTCTAACTTTTCCAGAAGAACTATGCAAAGTCTTCCTGATGTCAAGCTACATGATAGCATAACTTCCCTTTCGTTTTGGTAGCTTTGCTCCTCGACCCCTTGCTCTTCTGCTCTAATTCAGTGTTTGTTCTAGAAGTTACCACCACTGTCCTCTGGGAACTCCCTTCTTCTCTTCTGGTTGGATTTCCTGTCTTCCGGATCCCATCTTTGGTTTGTTTTTAGTTTATCTTTACTGTTGAAAGTGTTACAGATGTTGCTTCTCTTTTCCCCTATTGACCCCTTCTTCCCCCCTCCTGCCACTCCCCCAAGCCCTCAACCCCCACCCTCCCATCGCACTTCATGGCACCACTGTCTGCGTCCACTGGTTATGCATATATGCATATATGCATGTAAGTTCTCTGGTTTGTCTCTTCCCGCCCACCCCCTTCCCTCTGAGGCTCCTCAGTCTGTTCCCTGCTTCCATGTCTCTGGATCTATTTTGTTCGTCAGTTTGTTGTGTTCCTTAGACTCCACGCAGAAGTTCAAGGCCGTGATGATACCCAATTCCTTATATGTGATACAGTTTTTTTTTTCACCTTTCTCTCAAACGTTTTAGGAAGTTCTCGGTAACCTTAAATTTTTACAATAATATGCTTTAGTATAAATCTCTGGTGTTTATTGTTCTGGACACATTGTGGGTCCTTTCAATATGTAAATTTCTCTTCATAAATTTTTGGAAGTTTTTTTAATATTTATTATTATAAATTTGTTAAATTAAATATTTTTATTGTTGAAAGTATTACAGATGTCCCCCTTTTCCCCCCATTGACCCCTCCTCCCTGCTCCCATCCCCCTCCTGCTTTCCCCAGCCTAATGTCTATGTCCATTGGTTGTGCATATATGCATATAAGTTCCTTGGTTTATCTCTTCCCACCCCTCCCACCCCCATCCCTCTGAGGTTTGTTAGTCTGTTTCCTACTTCCATGACTCTGAATCTATTTTGGTTGACAGCTTATTTTATTCATGAAGTTCCATAAATAAGTGAGATCATGTGGTACTTGTCTTTCTCTGACTGGCTTATTTCACTCAGCGTAATACTCTCCAGGTCCCTCATGTCACCTCAAAGGGTAGGAGATCTCTCTTTCTTACAGCTGCATAGTATTCCGTTGTGTATATGTACCACAGCTTTTTTATCCACTCATCTACTGATGGGCACTTGGGCTGTTTCCAGATCTTAGCTATTGTAAATAGTGCTGCTATGAACATAGGGGTACATATATTCTTAGGATATATTCCTTGAAGCAGAATCACTGGGTCAAATAGCAATTCCATTTTTAATTTTTTGAGGAGGAAGTTTTTATATATTATTTATTGGGTAAATTTCTCCTCTATCTGGTAGTTAGATAGAGGATTATATTTAGTATATATAATATATTGTAGTTTTCTTACCTCTTCTCCCCTGCTTTCCATCTCTTCGGCTTTTTTGTTTTGTTTTATATCTGAAAGATACACTAAACTTTATCTTCCAACTTCTCTATTGTAGTTTTTTAAAAACGTATTAATACTGCTTGAATTTCCTTTTGGGTTTCTACGAGCTTTCTTTTTCTCTAAATGCCCCTTTCCTGCTTCTTTCCCTTTACTTTGTTTTCCTTTTCCCAGTGGATTTCTTTTCCTAACGTCAGAAGGACATTACCTATAGTCATTCCAGAATATTTTCTGCTCCCTGAATTAATCTGTTTTCTTGGAGTTTTCTCCTTCATGTTTTGGGGTTTTCTCAGTCCCATGATTCTTCCAGCTCATTCATATCCAAGAACGAAGTGATAAAATTCTGATCACAACCTCTTTGTGATATTTTTCATGATATATGAAGCTTGTGTCTGTCCAGGGGACCTAGAAAATTGCTTTGGCGAACCTCACATATTAATCAGATCCTCCCCTCATCCTCTTGGCTGATCAGCTCCCCCAGAGAAGAATCACCTAACCTCTCCTGCTTGGAGGTCAGAAGGCTGGATACAGTACCCTGCAGAGCAAAGGAGGCCCATGGAGAGCAGGTGGAACGCACTTCCCCCTGCCTCCCAGGTTGCACCTGGCACCTTCAGCTGGAGCCTCGGTGACTCATCCTCTCTGGAGAATAACCGGCTTCTGCTGGCAGGTGCAGGAGGCTGCCTGGTTCACAAGCTAGAGGGGGAGGTCTGGGGGCCCGACGACACCTCATGCAACTCGTTCTTCAGTTTCAGCTCCAGGTGCCTCCGGCAGGCGCTGTTGCCTCCAGTTGCTGAGACTCTGCAGTTCTGTGGTGCAAAACTGGTACATGGTTTCTTGTTGGCACATGGTTCCTTGTTGGCACTCCGCTGATAGCCCCGAGTTTGGGTTCCTTGTCGGCACTCCGCTGATAGCCCCGAGTTTGGGTTCCTTGTTGGCACTCCGCTGACAGCCCCGAGTTTGGGTTCCTTGTTGGCACTGTGCTGATAGCCCCGAGTTTGGGTTCCTTGTTGACACTTCGCTGATAGCTCCGAGTTTGGGTTCCTTGTTGGCACTCCGCTGATAGCCCCGAGTTTGGGTTTCTTCTCTCTGCCAATGCTATTACCACCTGCCATCAGCTGTCCATGTTCACCTGTCTTCAGCTATTCATGACCATGAATTTAAACATCTCTTGTCTACTCTCTCGATCTTTCCTAGCCCTTACGTATGGATAGCCTTTTCATTGTCACCTGTATTACTTTCTTAGAGATATTTAGACGGGGAGCAAAGATAAGCACGTGAGCTAACCTAGCATGACTTAACTAAAAGTTTCTCCCTCTCTTGAATTTATACCGCTTGTTTTCTACACCGGAATATCCTCACATTGTGTTCCACGTCAGGGCTGTGCTCTGAGAGATGGGAGGGGTGTTCCGTGGAACCACAGCTTCCGTGGTCAAGGGACGGTGTACACCATTCATCTGACTCTTGTTTCTAGTTTTCGTTGTGACATCTTGAATAGTATGCTCTCGATTCTGATTTGATTTCTATTTATATTTATTATGTATCCCCAGCTACATTCTAAGACCCCTTGAAGTAATAGACTATGCTTCCTTGTATAATATAGCATGTTTATTGTAGTATATAATAACATCTCTTTAGACATCTACAGCCCCTCATTAGAATGTAAGCCCCTTGGGCAAGGACTGTGTCTTACTCATCTCTGTATCCCCAGCGCTTGGCAGAGGTACTGGAATTTCACAGGGATCAATAAATGTCTCCTGATGAGTGAGAGGGTGAGCACGCGCTTTGTAATACTTTCCATAATCCCCTTTTTACTGCATATCTAGGGAGAGTCGCTGACAGCACTATAGATGCCTGTATCTTTCAGCTGAAATCTTTATGTGCTCCTAAATAAAAAGTCATCGTGCTGGGAGTTCTTCACACAGAGTAGGGTGGGGTGGGGTAGTGATGTGAGGAAGGACATATATCCTCCCTGTCCCTCCTCACCCCACGCACATGCCCGCCCCCAAGAGCACCTGCCTCGTCACCCCCGTCTGCAGCGGGGTGGGTCTCCTGCTCTGAAGGGGACACGGTGCATCCCCGCTGGTCCCGTGGCAGACCTCAGAATTTACTCTCCCAGAGAAGTCGTTTCATAAATAGGGACCGAAGTATAATAGAAATGCTGCTGTTGATAAAATATTCCCTGTTCAATATGGGTTAAACTGATTTTAAGGGATAGCCTCGGAAACATTATTATTTTTTTAAAAGTTATTTCCGTGGAAAGATTCATTTTGGGTTCCAGACACACATATACGCTCTTTGAACACTGCTCACTCATGTGTGGGGGACTGATCGCATTGTATTTGTAGCCCATTTGGGGCAGCGAGAACAGAAGGAAAATCAGATTATCAGCTAGATAATACCACTACTGGGAACAGCAAACCTAACGCTGGGAAATAGCCTGGAATGTGGAATACCACATCGGAATAAAAATGAACATATTTTACACAGTCTGTTGTATTTGTGGGCTGGCTTGGCGGCTACAAGAAAGAATGTCTTGGATCTAATGAAATTATGTTTGATTCTGTCTTAGGTCCTGAGGTAAAATCAGTACTAAGGTAACCCCTAAAAATGCGATGTGCTATAGACCTGTGAACTATAAAGTGACAAATGTTCAGGCCACTCAGAGGTCCACAGCATAACTTAGTTCTGAGTCCAGAAATATGATGGTCACTGTGCCGTATGCCGTCTTTGCAGTGGTCAGAGTAACTATTCAACAATTTCTTAACAATAAATCTTTTAGTCTTATGAGTGGACTGGGATTGACTTGGAAATGAAAGAAAGAGAGTTGAAGGGACTCTGTGCATTTGGTATCGTTTCTTTTTTAAATATTAATATGATCATATGAATAATCAATTCAATGTTTCAGACCAAATGGAGAATTTGGGACATTCAGAATTTTGTGATAAAACAAATGCAACACCAGGGGGCGCAACGGAGCTATTGCTCTTTACACCAGCGAGAGCGTTGTTTGTTGGTTTTCTGAAAGATTGCCCTGAAAAAGCCCTGAGGGGTAGGAGAAGGAGAAAAACCAGGTAAGGGAATGCTGCATAAGAATAAAGTCAAGAGAGAGACTAACTTTTTCTAAAATTCAAATAATGCTACCAAAGACTCTATATGTCCAGTTATTTATCATTTGGATGGCCTGAATACTTTTCACTTCATAGTCCAAATATATATTCTAAATGTATATTATTTATTTGGCTAATGCCCTTAAAATTCAATTTAGGTTATTTTAATATTAATAATAATGGATGGGTTTATTTAAAATACACACACACGTTTAGTTATTCAGGGAACATCTATTGGTTGAGTATTTTATTTGGGCCAGACACTGTGTTAGGTGCAAACATTACATTAAATATTGGGTTTAATAACACCATTTCATAATCTGTTACTGCGGAGCTACAAAAAATTGAGTGACCTTTCCAAATTAAGTATCTCTATAATTTATTTCATTGAATATACTGTTTCTTAACTAGGCCTAATATATTAGACGAGTTCTTATATTTTCATTTTGTATCTGCATTTTTAATTGAAGGAAATTTTACGTTCTTTCACTTTTTCTATTAAAGCCAAAGTACAAATATGCTTAGCAGTTTATTGCTATGAAATTTTCAAGTCAGGTAAATTTGGTTAATTTTATTTAATACATGAAGAGGAAAGAGTGGAAGGCTAAGTTACTAATCAAATACGTCCTATAAAGTAAATGATAGATTTAAACTGTCCTCGACTCAGCACCCCGGGGAAGCAGGAACCAGAAGTGCTTTGTAGATGGTGATAACCATCATAATGGATTTTTGTCTTGGCAGCTCCAAGAACATATTACTTACCACAGTGGTTGTGTAGTGTTAGTAAAGGGAAAAAGATTAAAGAATATCCTTAAAAAGCCAATCTCATCAGAGCTAATATCTTCAAGTATGAAGTATGAAAAGTTGAGCCAGAAATTTCCCATCGTCCAAGACGAGACTGGGGCTGAGTCAGCGCCCAGCTCTGCTCTTCACAGGACCTCAGGTGTGACCTTACCTTCTCCGGATCTGTGTCTTCATTTTGAAAACGAGGACAGTAATCTGCTCTGCCCCAGAGGTAAAAGTCAATTAAAAGGTGAGATTACCTGTGTGTAAGCATTTTGTAAGGCGGAAAGATATATATTTTTTCTTCTCATTGTTATTATTCCCCTGACTCATTTCCTGTTGTGCCCCTGAAGGTAGGTGGCACCTGTGAAAGTCTAACTGTGACATCCCAGGGAAGTTGGCACTGGCTTCGTTTCTGTTGGCGCTGCTGGGTACCTTTGCTCATGTCCTGTGGGGGGGACAGACGTGGGTCAGACGGATGCCAGGCTGTGGGCACAATAGTCTCTCGGGGTTGCTTTTTCTCTCCCCCTCGTTGGTCCCACCTGCTCTAAAACTGAGTCACCTCTGATCATTCTCACGGGCTCAGGAAACCAGAAGGTACAGGTTACTCCAGCGTGTCCACCTTGTCACGCTGCCTCCTTCAGACCCTCACACTCCACCCAGAGCTTTGAGTGTTGCCTTGAATGGAGGCCGACCAGAGAGAACCAGACGCCAGAGGCTGTGGGAGGTGCGTGGGGGCCCCACCGGCAGCCCGTTTCCATCAGAACCGAGCAGCTCGCTGTGCTGCGTCCTTCTCACTGCTGAGCTCCCAAGAACGTTTTTTGCTCAGAAGTTAAACGTAGTAATTATTTTTATCTTCGAAGGGAAAAAGGCTGTAAGGAGCACATGCTCACTCACCCACATTATAGCTTTTGCTCCCTGATCACAACAATAGATTTGGGCTGATTTCCTATTCTCGGGCAATCAGTGAGGGGAGGAGAGAGAGCCATTAACAAGGTGCCCTAGTTGACCTTCAGCTAAATTATTGTTCCTTCCCCTGCTGCCTTTCTTTCAATATAAGGGGAGTAGAGTAGCTCTCCATTTGAGAGAGACAGAGACAGAGAGAGAGAGAGAGAGAGAGAGAGAGGGGGGGGAGAGAGAGAGAGAGACACGAGAGAGAGAGAGAGAGAGAGAGAGAGAGAGAGACGAGAGAGAGAGAGAGAGAGAGAGACGAGAGAGAGAGAGAGAGACGAGAGAGAGAGAGAGAGAGAGAGAGAGAGACGAGAGAGAGAGAGAGAGAGAGAGAGAGAGAGAGAGAGAGAGAGAGAGAAGGAACGGAAACAGGTGCGTGGCCAGGGCTGTCTAGCGAAGAGGTCTAATTGATGGTGACAACAGCATTCTTAGTCTTACAACCACTTTGGCTGCCCCCCCCCCTTTGTGTCAGCAATAGGAAAATAACTTATTAGAGCTATTCATGTCAGAGATACAGTCAATACGTATTTGCTGGGCTAGAAATATTGAGTATGGCTTCAAAAGTTTTTATTTTTTTCTCCTTAGACTATTAAAGGCAAAGGTGAGGACTGCTTAGCTTTGGCAGTCGCTTTGCCTGTGTAATAAGAGCACTGCCAGCGAAGGACAGTCAGCACGTTTTCAAAGACGTGTTTTTGATCCTTGCTACGTCAGAGATGTCCTGTCCAAAGAAAAAGAGTAAATCAGAAATGCTGAGAGCTCAGTTCAATGTCATCCCACATAAATATCTCTCCAGCTGTGCAAATGAGGACCAGTAAATACAATTTGAAAGTTGGGTGAAAGTACATTACTTTCCAACAATTGGTATTAAAAATAAAGCTACTGACAACTAGCGCCATTTGGAGAGATTGGATGTTCTCTTGTTATAACTTTTGGAGTGTTTTATGTCACTTGGGGAAACCTTAGAGGTGGTTTTCAGCAGTGCTGTGTAAGATGAATTTCTCCTAACAGCCCATCCCATTGTTATTACAGACGAGTTCCGCTCGAGTAGTCCAGGAGGTAATACACTGCGGATGCTAATGGGTGCTGGGGTAGCTTACGTTAACATAAAATCAGCTAGGTGAACGTGGGGGACTGGCCACAGTTAATCTCCAGTAGAGCCCAAATAAAGATTAAAAACATAAGCATAAATAAGGGCAGTGTCTAGTTAGTTTCAAGAGAGGCAAGTTGAAAATTATTTTTTGTTAAATTCTTTTCACTGTAATATGGAAAATCTGGATATTGTTAAGTTCTCGATGTTCTGGATGAATGGTAATAGATCATGGTGCTCTCTACATGTAATGGTCATCTCTGCGGACTTTCTCAATTTACTGCTGAAATCCAGTCTAGATAAAAAAGAAATCTGTGTTGTATATGTTTTTATTAATGCGTTAGGCAAAAGGAATAGATTTTGTTTTTATACACCAGATACGTATAAATTAACATGTGTATGTAATTTTTATATGCTCAAGTTATGAAACAGAATTCTGAAAGAAACCCATGACTCAGCCGAAGAAATAGAGCATTGCTAACACTGAGAGGGTGTCTGGGAGTTCCCTCCCCTTCTCGTCCCTGCACTCCACTTAATTGCTGTCCTGATGTTTTCAGGATGTGGTTGTTTTTCAAAATTCTATCCGCTTTGTCATTTATTTTATCATTTCCTTTATGGTTTTCCACATATGCATCCCTAAACCATATTTGTATTGTTTGGTTTCATACTTTATAAAAACAGCCATATAGTATATATTATTTTGTTATTTACTTTTTCATTTAGTTGTTATTTTTATTCAAGTTACACACACATATAAAGAGGTAAATAACACCGCAATTATTGATATTTAAAAATCAGTTCCCTCCCCAATACCCACTCCCAATGTCCTTCTTCCTAGAGGCAATTGTTTTCAACTTTTTAAATGGATTTTTAAATATTTACTTTTATATCTTAAAATGATATGCTTATATTGTTAGTAATTAGTGTGTGTGTGTATTTTTTTTTTTTTAGTTTTATAAAATACCTAGTTTCCTCCCACTTTGGCATATGAGAACTTGCCTCCTTAATATACATCTCATTCCACACACGCTCCCTGTCTCCAGGTCCTCCCGGTAGGCTTACGTCATATTTCGTTAGATAATTAGAGTTTATGTGATTATAACTGTGTGAACACTATTCGTGGTCTAGCTGTGCGATACACTATGATTACTTTTTATTTTTCTGCACACTGTTGGGTTTTCCCTAGAATTAATAATTAACTTAATTTTTTATTCATTTAGTTGTCCATGTGCCCATCGTGAATTCAACTCCCAAATTTCTCCCAGTTGTGTAAATCTCCTTTCAAAAGGTTCAGGCATATTAAAGAGTCTATTCATTTCACCTTCTTAAATAAATCTTTTGACCCGTTCCGGTCTGGATGGCCAGTCGCTGTCATTAGGGACTGCATTCCAGGGACCGTCATTCTAGGTACTCCTTGCGTCTGTCTTGCGGTGGATCTCCTGTGTCCTGGGTTCCAGGCTTCCTTTCTCTTGTTTTACACCCTGGATTTGGTGGAGTACATGTGCCAGTAGCTTTCTTAGAAAGGATGCATGGATGATAAATTTCTGATACTTGAATGTCTAAAAGTGTCTTTATTGACTGGTTATAGATTCTAGGTCAGAAATCATCTTCCTTTGGAAGTTTGAAAACATCCAATTCCACTTTTGCTATTGAAGGGTCCAAAGCCTGTCTGTGTCTTGATTCTTTATATGAAAGCTGTATTTTTCTCTCTGCAACATTGTAAGATCTCTTTGTTGCAAATGGTCTGAAATTTTATGACAGTGTGTCATTTTCAGATGGAAAGGCTGTTTTCATCCATTCTGCTGGGTACTCAAAGAGCCTTTCAATCATGTTGTTCAGCTCTGAAGAATTTTTCTTCAACTGTTTCATTAACAGTTTTCTTCTGTCCAATTTTTCTAATATCTTTTTATGGGATGATTATTACTCAGATATTAGATTTCCTAGTCTAATCATTTTATTTTCTTGTTTTTTTCCCCTTTCCTATTTTCCATCCCTCTGTCATTTTCTCTATTTTCTGGGAAATTTCTTCAACTTCATTTTCTTATCTATCCCTCAATTGAGGTTTTCTTTTCTGCCATCAAGCTATTTCTTTTCCCATGAGCTCCTTTTGTCTTAGAATCTTTCTTTTTTTATAGCATCCTATTCTTATTTAATAGATGCAGTTCTTTGCATATCTGAGGATTTCAAAGTTTTCTTTTTCTGACATATTCTCTGCATGCTCCAAGTGGTTTCACTCTCTTTTTTTCTTTAACATTGATCTTTGTCTTTCACATTTAATGCTTTGCTCAAAGCCTGGATATCCTTTTCGCCCGGTCGTGTTTCAGAGTGGTGTGCTAAATGGCATATTGGAATCCTAGTGTGTGTATTCAAAAATATCTTTCCCAAGTTCATGCTTTGTCTTTTCACTTTCTTTCTGTTACCATTCCATAAACAGACTTTCTCAAGTTTCATACAGCATATTTCAGTTTTTTTCCTTTAGGTTTTTATTAATACATTTCTCTTAACCTTGAGGTCATAGAGATATTTTCCTATATATCCTTTTAAAAGTCTCATACTAATAGTTGTGCTTTTCATATTTAAATCTTCAATACATCTAGAATTAAACGCTGTCTATGGTGAGAGAGAGGTGTCAATTTCCTTTTCCCATAAGGATAGTCAACTGCTCCGGCACCGCTTACTGGAAAGTCCATTCTTTCCTCACTGATAACAATGGCAGAAATGTCGTAACTCAGGCTTGTAGCTGTGTCTATATCTGGGCTCTCTATTCTGTCCCATTGTTCTAATTGTCAATATCTTTGTCAATACTGTATAGTTTTATTGTAAGACTTGATAGAACAGGCTCCCTGCCTTATTTCTTATTTAGAATAGCTAGGAAAAAAAGAAAAAGAAAAACAGCTCCTAATGTGAAAGAAACTGCAGGTTGGACTTCATTCATTCATTCATTCAGTCATTCATCAAAAATGTATCCAGTATGTACCATGTTTTAGACAAGTTCCAGAAACTGAAAAATAAATGAGACGCAATCCCTGCCCCGAAGGAATGAGCAGCGGGGGCAGCAGGGAGACTGATGAAGAATTACATGAATTACACTTTCATTCAGTTATGAGCAAGAATGAAAGATGCATAAGAAGCTGTGTGCACAGAGAGGGGGGCAGTTAAGAATGTCTTGACAGGCCTGGCCAATAAATGGTAGAATCAACTCGGTCAGAAAAGGTAACTTGGCATTCTGCAGGAGACCAAGGGCAAGGAAGGACAGGCCGAGCAAACTCGCGGAGGTATCTGTTTCATAACACAGGGTCGAGCCAAGGAGATCGGGTTAGAAAGGCTATGGCCAGATGGAGAAAGACATTGTCTGCCCAGCTGAGATCTTTGAACTTGACCCTGCAGGCAGAGGGAGACTCGGAGGATTTGAAGTAGGAAGGTAATATCCCTTTAGCCCTGAACTTGTCAGCATAAAAACCAGAGCTTAGCAGGGGCACGGAGAGCCGATTCCTGTTCTCCTGTTTGGAGGCTGAAGTCCCTGTCGTACTGGCCATGAAAGAGATGCTCAGTGCTCAACTTAGGCAGGAGTGCAGGGAGCGGAGAGAAGGCAACACCAGATCAAGAAGAGAAAGAGTGGGACATGGTGACAGCAGTCATTGAGGCAAAAGAAGGGTGAAGTAAGTGACAGCCAGTGACTATGCTAGAGGAATACAACAAGTGTCTGGCAAAGGAGAGGGACAATCCATGGCTTACATTTGATCACGTTACATTTAAGGGCCTCCAGGGTGTATGGGTGGAGAGGTGGGGAAGCATTGGAGGCTCAGGTTTAGAGCTTGGGCGTTATCAACCACCAAAGCCCCATACGGGTCCCGTGTCCTCTCATCCCTTGTGAGGCCCTCCTGAATAACCTGCATCCTCAAATAGACTAAATCCTTTCTCCTCATCCCACAGCCGGTAAAGACAGATTTTCCAAATGAAAGTGGGGTTTGGGGGTATTGATCCTCTGTGCATTTTCAGCCTTACCACATAGATAGGACAATACCTTACTCTGCTTTTCATGGGGGTGCTAGCTCAGTGGCTCTCCAGACAATAATAGTGATTTTTAAAAAGGACTGCCATGGGAACCAGTCTCCCTGATGGGGACACCCAGTTCCTCAGCTCTTACACAGTCTCTGCCACAGTGACAGGCAAGGGGACGTCATTGAAATGTGCACCTGTACCCTAACTGCTACGAATGTTCTGCCAGCCTTCTACATTACTTTTGGGGGCTGAAAATTAACCACGGAGAGAATATGTTGCAATGAGAAAGCCCTCGGGTGTAGGAAGGGGACGAGGGTTGTTTATTTAAATCCTGGGCTTTAATAAAGGTGTCTGTCTTATCTTGGGATTAGCGTGTGACGATTATGTTTCCAGAGCAATAACAGCATAATTAAGAGTAAAAGGTTGTTTTCTAGCTCCTTACGAAACACGTAAATATACACTGTTTTCTTTACTTCATGAAATATCTAGGGCAATTTTCTAATGATTTAATCATTAGGCGTTAAAGTGTAAGAGTGCGCTGACATCCTGTCGGAACTGATTAAATAGTTGCTGACCTGGCCTGAGAGACAGACGACGTGGGCTCATCTCCCCCCCTTCAGGCTGGAAGCCGAGGGATGCTGTCGCGCGGGTAAGGCCGGCCCAGAGCTGGGACACGCGAGGTGGTCACTGCAAACACCCTCGGTCTCCTTGCGGCAGACCCGAGGGCTTGTCCTGCCTTCTGATGCAGGAACCTAAGACGACCATGCTGTTTGGCATGAGAAACCCATCAGCAGGACATTACACTCCTTCTCCTGTGCCACCACTGACCCTGGAATACACTGGCTCAAATGAGGTTTGACTTACATCGCCGGAAGAGATGAAACCAGCAAACACGAAGAGGTATTTGTCAGCTGAACACATTTACATCCATCACACTGCACATCGGGCTGATTCTCCACCGAATGACCGAAGGATAAGGTGGTGCGTGAGGGGCCAGGAAACCTCCTCCTTAGGATCTCGATGGATGCTGTTCCCTAAACAAGCCCTTTGCTCCGGTTTCGCTGTTGAGAAGTCCAACGGTGCTCTGACATCAGACAACACCCAATCATGTTTAAATTGGAAACTTTTGTGAGTTTGATAAGCACTTGATGGGGAACAGTAGGCGTCTCGTGACAGCCTGCCCTAGCGACTCCAGGCAGATCCCGTGCTCTCGCTCCTGCGACAGGTTGCTCCCTCTCCGAAGAGCGCTTCCTGCCTCGCGTTCCGGTTGAAATCTTTACACGGGGCCCCAGCCATCCTAGCCTGTGAGCTCCACCCGGAGACCGAGGGCTCTGACCCACTGCACACGAGCATCTGAGGCCAGCGGCAGAGTGTTCCACCCGTGGCCTCACCTGCTGTCCCACCTGTTCAGTCGTGTTGCCCACAATGCATGTTAAAGGCCTAACCCCAGGACCTTAGAATCTGACCTGATTTGGAACTAGAGTTGGTGCAGATGTAATAAGTTAAGTTAAGATGAAGTCATACTGGGGAAGGGAAGGGGCCCCTAATCGAATGTGACTGGTGTCAGTAAAAGGAGGAATTTGGGCACACGGGCAGGGAGAATGCCATGTGAACACAAAGGCAGGGATCAGAGTGATGCAAGCCAAGGATGCCAGAGGGGCCAGCAGCCTCCTGGAAGCGAGGAGAGAAGGCTGGGACAGATTCTCCCTCACAGCCTCAGAAGGAACTGTTCCTGCTGACCTTGAGCTCAGACCTCTAGCCTCTAGGACTGGGAGACAATACAGTTCTGCTATGAAGCCGTCCAGTTTATGCTACTTTGTTAAAACAGCCCTAGCAAATTGATACATAGCCCAGATCCTAGGAAAGAAGTTGGGGGAATGACAAGGTTATTATTATCCGTTCATAAGAGCAGAAATGACAGCTTTCTAACAGAGCAAAATTAATCATTTTTAGATTAGTTACTTTATAGCCTTCTGGTTCTTAAACTTGTAATTGCCATATGTGGTAATAGAAAGTGGAGTGAGAAAAGGTCTGATGGAAATGTGTTCTTAAATGAGTGATGTGTATTTCGCTGATGGATGGCTGATGGATATATTTGAGAGAATGAGGCCCCGTTCTAGTAAAACAGGCTCAGAGCTGTACATAATGCAAACATATTGGTACCAAGAGCCCAATACATAAAGCTTCTGCTTTGACACTAAACTGATGCATGTGTGAAAAAGGATACTAAAGACAAATGTGCACAAATAATCATAGCCCAGCTTCCCATTAGTGAAGAGGAGACACATGAACTCGCACATTTTGCTCCTGCATAACTGTGGTCCAACCGAGAATGAATGTGAGTGACACTGAAGGTGAACTGGACGACGGAATATTCTCCATTCTGGAGAGTCAGAGCAGAGGATAGAGAAAACACCCGTTTGGGCATTAGATAGAGCTGGGTTCTGCTCCCAGTTCTGCTACCCCCTAGTTACCTGACCATGGGCACATCATTTAACCTCCTTGGACTCTGTTTCATTACCTGGAAAATGGAGATAATAATATTTCCCTCCAAGAACTGGCCTGAGAAGTGAGGAAATATTGGTACAGTGACCAGCAAACTGCCTGGTAACATGCTCAATAATGATATTCAGTAAATAGTAACTGCACATTTTAGCCCTGGATGGTTTGGCTCAGTGGTTAGAGCGTCGGCCCTCAGACATGAGAGTCTCAGGTTCGATTCCTGGTCAAGGGCACGTACCTGGGTTGCAAGTTCGATCCGGGTCGTGCAGGACACAACCAATTGATGTGTCTCTCTCACATCAATGTTTCTCTCTCTTCCTCCTTCTCTTCCACTCTATTTAAAAATCAATGGAAAAATATCCTCAGGTGAGGATTAACAAAAAAAAATTTTTTTTTAAATAGTAAGGGCACATTTTCTGTTTCTCTTGGTTATCTTTGGATGTGGCCATCCCACAGTCACATACAAGCCCCTTGGGCAATTCCAGACCAGGAGATCCATTTATTGGAGTCTGAATTGTAACAACCCTGCCAAGGCCTAGCAGAGTCATTGACATTGCTACTCACCTTTCCCTTTCCCTTTCCCTCCTTCTTTTCTTAGCCGTAGAGTGTACCCGGGCTGTGAGCCGAAGCCCTAGAGCACACTGGAATAGCACACACGTGGGTCTGAATGAGCCCTCATTAAAGTGAAGCCAGGTGAATCCTCCATCAGAAAAACTTCCCAGTCCAAAGGCCACATCAAAAATAAAACAGACTCTGTGTTCAAGGAGGGGTGGTTGGGAGCTTCTTTAACTCGTCAGAATACAGGCCGTGCTTTTAGACGTGCAGCAGCCTGTGTGTGGTCTCTGAAGGGGGCAGTGAGGAGGAGAACCGCGGAGGGCAGAGGCCTCAGGGAGCCGGGCATGTCTCCTGGCCATCTTGGTGCGTCCCTGGCAGCCTTTTTCCGCAAGGGAGCGCGGTATGCACCGTTTGGATTTCCAGTCAGCAGGCTGGAAATTGTGCAGGAGTTTGGGGTTTAAAATAATGGTTGAGTTGAGAAGGAACTAGCCGACCAGTGCATTTGGCGTCAGGGCATCACTCACTGAAAGGCTGGGTAGGAAGCTTCTGTGACAACTGCTCTCTTGTCATCAAAGCTCCATCTTTTTGTCCCCTTGGTATTTGAACCCTAAGTTCAGCATTGCCATGTGTTTTCCTGCAAAGAGGTTAATAGTCTGATTTGAATTTAGTGAATTACTCCAGGTAACACTCATCTGCTCCCTTCCGCCGACCGTCCCTACCTCCATGTCCCCGGCTGTAATTGACCATTAATCAGCCTTGGGCTTGCCAATAGGAAAACTCATCCTCAGGACTCTGAACTTGATGGGATTAGAACAAATTAGCCTGGCGACATGCAGTGACAGGCTCCGATTGTGTGACAAGGCTGGAATGCACAATTTGGTGGGCAGACGCATATGCTTTAGCAGTAGGACAACAGCAAAGCTCTGGGGGTGAAGTGTCCATTTGTCCTGAGCGCAGACAAAATGAAATCTGAGCAGCTCCTTAAACTAACAGATAAAACACAATTTGGAAAGCTTTTACATGTAGTGCTCCAAAACGGAAGAAACTTAGGCGATTTAAGAGCCAAATGGGACCATCGGCATCCCTAATCTACGTCCCTGGTTTTATAGGTAAACAAACTGAAATCCACACTGGGAAAGTTAGCGCGTAAAAACAGACTAAAACCCAGCTCTTCCGCTTCCTGATTTAGGAAATTGGTCCAGGTTGTTGGTGTAGGAAACAGATCATTTGAAGGAAAATGTGTCTAAATTCTAATGTTGCCTTGCAAATATGTTACCCGTTCACTCGCCCAGTGGTGCAGACTTACTGGAGCAGGTCAGGGCTCTGCCTTAGTCCCACCCTTCCTTCTTTGGGAACAGAGCACTTTCTCAGTGCTGAAGAGCTGTGAAGTTCTTTCTTCCCTGCACAGGGACTTCAGACTCTGTGTTCCCTGCTGGATTTGAGATGCCAGTCATTCCCAGCACCTAGCACAGCATGAACGGGAACATTGTAGTAGACTCCCAGAGAGCCGGCTGGTTGTTTCTCTCTTAATAATAAGGGGTGATTCTATTGCAATGGGAAATGAGAAAGGAGATTCAAATTCTGGCAATTTGGATGACACCAAGGACGTGATCCTCTGTAAGCTGCTGTCTGCGCTTGGGCTCCCTAAGAGTACCGTGCGCTGGGTGGTTTACCTGACTGACATTTATTCCTCACTGTTCTGGAGGCTGGAAGTCTGGGATCAGGGGCTAGCGTGGTTGTGTTCTGAGTGAGGGTCCTCCTCCTGGTTCACAAATGACCACCGTCTTGTGTCTTCATGTGGTGGAAGGAGAAGTCATCTCTTTCCTGTCTCTAATCCCGTATGGGGTCTCCATCCCCAAGACCTCATCTAAATCTAATCACCCCCAAAGTCCATCCCACTGTGGACTAGGATGTCAACAAATGAATCGGGGGAGGGGGATACACACACGCAGTCCATAACAGCAAGGTACAGGCCACACCGTGAGACCGTCCCTGGAGACCTTCAAAAATAGTTTATTGCTACTACTTAATTGCCTTGGTTATGGAAAGTAGGGTTCTACCTGGACCTGGAGATGGCACCTATGACACCCTTAAAGTTCCTGCCAAAACTGAGGCTGAAGTTCTTCCTGTTAAAGCATGAGGTTGTTGGGGGTGGGGGCAGTGGCCTTTCGGGGCCACCGGCAACTGTGGAGGAAGTACGAGGTCAGGGCACTGGGGCTGGTGAACCACGTTGCCAGCTCTGGTCTCTCCCTGACTCCCCTCTTTATCTTTAACTTCCAGCTGCCAACCTCAGATTTCTCAGAGTGGGAGCAAAGATTCGTAAATAAATTGACTTAAAGCACAAAATCGATAGCATGCATAATAATAGCATGCAATAATATATAACATACAAACAGTAACAGTGAACTTCTGACCCCTCTGCCCTCTGTATCCCCACAGCATCCAGCTGGCAGCCCTGTTACTGGACCTCTGCTCATTTCATTCTGTGATGGAGGATCACTTATTTATATGCCTGTTTCCTAGGAGACAGCAAAGCCGTTGAGGATAGAAATGATATGATAATAGTTCATGGATCACAACCCTTATTTATTACAACCTGCCGTCCTTTGTGATTTTACTTCTTCGGAAAAAAGAAATTCAATTCTACTATTTTCGGGGTTTGAGTGGAACTTTAAAATCTACTCTTGTACTTTTCAATTTTTAATATTTCTTAGAATGCAGGTGGGTTTGTGACATTTATTACTGAAAGATGGGCCTTACTGCGACCATTTAACTCTTTCCCGGGGATGGTGGAGGAACTAGGAACACGCTTAGATGTCTACAGTGGATCTGCACCTTTGAGGGCCAACGTTCTACTTACCACGCGGCCACGCTGCGCACGGAGACCCCTCCAGCCAGCAGCTTGCTGGGCACTCTTGCTTGCCGCTGGCTTCTTACGTGCACGGCCCTGCGCTTATGCAACCCTGAGAGTGAGCATCTTGCTCAGCGTTTTGCACCCTAGACAAGCACCTCACCTGCCTCACTGTGGTCACAGCCTTGACCTGTGTTAATGTCCAGTTAATGCTGAGCTTCTGTCCTCGTCTGCGTGTCAGCCTCGCTGCGACGTCCAGGGCTGTGGTTCCCGCGGTGGCCCCAGACCAGGGAACTTGTTAGAAATGCAGGTTCTGGGGCTCAGCTCAGACCTGCTGAATCAGAAAGTCTGGGGCCGGGGACCAGCCGTCCGTGTTCCCCTCCAGGAGATTCAGGTGCAAGTGTCAGTTTGAGAAGCAGGTCTGGAGATGGGGGAGGTGGGTGTTGGTTGTTTGTTTGAACGGTTTGCCGTTTTCTGAACATGAATTCCCTGGAGCTGCTGCCTCCCACGCCCTCGAGTGTTCCACCAACTGCCGCCTGCAAAGGGCTGGTAACCCCACCCCACCCCTAGCCCCAGTTCGGGTTTCTGGAATATGGTAACCCCATCACCAGTATCAGAGCCCCCAGCTCCCAACCTTTCTGAGAGAGAGGTCCAGATATATAAAGAATGATGAGAGAAAAAATGAAGAAGTTTAGCCTGAAAAAAGGAGAAGATCAAGGATGGACATGATACATGACTTTGGATATTTTAAGGACCATGTTGTAGAAGAATTAGACTTATTGTTTATTTCTAGGTTAGAAGCAGGTCCAATACACATAAGTTACAGGGACCCAAATTCGTGCCGAATGGTAAGGAGGACCATCCTGGGCATCATGGGCTTATACACAGAATGGGCTGCCTTTAGGTTAACGGGTCCCTGGTCGCTGCTCATGCTAAGGCAGAGACTGCCGGGCTCTTGCCAAGGATAGGATAGGGCAACTTCATGGTTTAGGCAAGAGTTGCCCTCGATCACTTTAGGGTTTCTTCTGACATTCTATAATCTTAGTGTCCTACATATAATAGACACCAACACACATAGGAAGGAAGGAAAGGAGCAAGGGAAGAAGGGATAGTGGGGGGGGGACAAATTATTTATAGTATGACTATTATATTTGGTTTTCACTTGTGTTGACTGTGTAACATCAAGTTCACCTTCCTACTCTGTGCTGTTTGGCTGGTGTTACGTTTTAGTTCATATGAATCTGTGAACACCTGGAGCGAAGATTGGGAGAGGCAAAGGGTGACTCTGATTTCTACAAACGTGTCCCCGGCACCAGGCACGGCAAAGTAGGGGAGGCAGGAAAGGGTTAAGACATGGCTTCTGCTCTGCAGTCGATGCTCAGGCTGGTGTGGACACGGCCAGGTGGACAGCGCCCTGGAAAGGAGAGGCCCCAAGTGGTGGAGCCCTAAGAAGAGGGCTGGGGTCACAAAGGTGCTTGGTTATTCCCAAGGCAGAAAATTAAATTCACTGACTAATCTAAATGGCTAATCCCCAGCACACTGTAGAAAGCATTGCTTTTAACCATTAAATGAATGTTTTAAAAATAGAAGAAAAGGTGATTTAAAAAAGAAAAAGCTGTAAAGTGCTTTTTTATTGTTGGTATTAAAGGAATAGTTCGAAAGCATTTTAGGTTTTTAGAAAGAGCTTGAAAACCAAATACAGATTCATATGCGGTTCCAAATACAAACACGTCAGTTAGGAGGGTCAGAGTGCCAGTAATGATGGTTTGATTTGTAAAATCTACCCAGTTAGGATCTTTAAGCTTCATTTATTAAAGATTTTTGTCCTAACAAATACATATACACCTTTCATCATATAGCAAATGGCTCTTCATTGCAGAAGAATCAAGAAAGTAATGTGCTGGTGACTGTACATTCTGGAAAAGAATTCAACACATCAGCACACTAAACCAAAGTGTCCATTCAACACACAGCGCTGAGCGGCCTGGGATGGACCCAAGTCTCTGCTGGTTCGGAGGCACGTCCCCTCGCTTCCCTCCCCAAGTCCACCCTCCGGGCATCAGTTGCCATTATTGTTCAGTGTCGCAGTCCAGCGATCAGCCTGGCACTGTCTGACCTCACCCTGTGCCAGCCTGGAAATTGCGCTTTTTGAATCATTCCCTGATAACTATCTGTTGACTTCACATCTGTCCTTTTTGCACAAAATTCAAGTCAGAATTGGGTGGAGAGAACGCCTCACCTTGGGTCGCTCCTGCTGTTGTGATGACATCGGCGAGGACAGGACCCTCAGTGATGACTCAGCCTGTGCTCCCGTGTGCTAGTCCCTCCGCGAGCACACGTGGGGGCCGGGCCTCAGGCTGCCCGGGGCCGAGAGCAGCCCTGAGCCTGACTCCCCTGAGGCGAGTCCGTGATGCCATCTTCGTATGAAAAGAGCCAAATACTTTGCTTCCGTCCCCATATTCCATGTAAAAGTCCTTCTTCTCTCACAATGCTATATGGGCTGAACTCTGTCATTTATTAAGAGGGAAAGAATAGAAACATCATGATAGTCATTCTGCTATCTGTTCAGATAATTTATCCAAATATTCAGACTAATCTAAACAACCCTCTTGACCATCTACTCATATAGCCTGTGTACCAGCATGTCCAAAGCCGAAACTGTATTCTCCAGAGGTGGTGTGGTCATTCTCTCCTTACATGCCATTGCCTTTCTGCACAGCCGGCTGGGTGCAGTGTCCTTCCGCCTGCATCCCTCCTCCCTCCAGCCAGCATCCCTCCCGTGCCTCCATCACTCCGCCCAGAGGCCAGGTGCTGCTCCGCCGGCCTGCTGACCTCTGCTACTCCACCTTTGCTCTTGGCCTAGACCAGGCCTGTGGTTTTAAGAGCCGAAAAGCACCACCTGGCCCAACCTTTTGCTTTTTATAGAAGGAAAATGGCCCAAAGAAATGAAGATGATGGCCCTGGCTTTAGGACAATAGCTTGGCGATGACCAGACCACCACATCTCTCCTGAAATAGACACCATCACGCAGCCAGTCTCTCTCCATTGCCACCCGTCCTGTACAGACTCCAGGCTGCTCTCTCCAAAGCACCATGGCTAGGCTACTCCTCAGCCCAGAAACCTTCGATGGTCTCCCACCGCCCCCAGAATACATCCAAACTTCTACACCTTGCCATCAACAGTCAGGCTAACTTTCTTCCCAATCCTACCTTTTATATATACTTTGCAACCAAGCACACTGACCTGTCCAACCCCAGGTGCCCCTCACCTGTCTGTCCCCAGGTGCCCCTCACCTGATCGTCCCCAGGTGCTCCTCACCTGTCCATCCCCAGGTACTCCTCACCTGCCATAGGTGTGTTTTTTTTTTCTTTATTGATTTTAGAGAGAGAGGAAGGGAGAGGGAGAGAGAGATAGAAACATCGATGAAAGAGAACATCAACTGGTCACCTCCTGCATGCCCCTCACTGGGGATCGGGCCCACAACCTGGGCATGTACCCTGACCAGGAATCGAACCTGCGACCTCTTGATGCATGGGTCGAGGCTCAACCACTGAGCCACACCAGCCGGGCTGTACGTGTGTTTTTACTCCCATACCTATCGGTATGCCGTTTGAAAATCTGGATCCCACTCTTCTTCAGGGCAAATATTGAGTGCTCCACTGTCCAAAACGCCTTCCCTGTTTCCCCCCAGTTAAAAATAATCTCTCCTCCCCTGGAGGAACACAGCTGTTCATCCACGAGTCCTTCTGTCACCCGTTACCTTGTATGACAGTTGGTGAGCACACGTTGATCTTCTCTGCTGGTCTGCAGCTTCTAGAGGAAGACCCTAGTGTGCTTGGCTTTGCACCACCCAGAACTCTTACACGTGACACTCACTCACCGATTTCTTCATATATTTTCAAGTTATTAGCCAGTGTGTTTAGAATGCTGTCATTTCTCCAAGCCAAATGTTAATTTTCTGTTCATCTTTTTTGTTACATGTAGTTGGGAAGGAAACCAATTATATTATTTTAGTTGTAACACACACAGCTTCACTGTTACGGTAAACAATGTAAGTTGTCACCCACTGGAAAGCATTTTAAATTAATTATAAAGTACTGGATTTATTTGACACAGAGATATAAACCAATAGAAAACATCAAATAAATAAAAATTTTCTTCTAGATCAAATCTCACTAACACCCCCCTCACCACCCCCACCCCATTCACACACAAAGGACTCAGATTATGGCTGAGACGCATCAAACATTTACTGCCATCTTGTGGACAGAAAGATATTAGCCGAACACCTTAGTGGAGTGAAGAGATACTTTGCTTTCCTAAGCAGCCTCCGCTTAACTGTTGTTGCCTGATGAAACCACAGGAAACAGCCTCTTCATTAATGAAACCATTTGCCCAGAAAAAGGTTAGTCAGAGCCAGAGAAGCCTTTGTTAATTGTTCTTTATCATTACAAAACCCTGAAGTGATGGGCAGAAATGTGAATACAAATTATCTTCTTTTTCTCATTCCTAATATCCAGGAAGGAGTGGGGGTGGGGGCAGGGGGATGTCAGGAAAGGGTGACTGGGTGATTTTTATAGGCTTTGTTTCTTGAAGCAAAAAAACCCGAGTTGTTTTAATTAATGCATTAGCAATTGGTAGGTCACACCCCAAAGTACTCAATTTACTGTTGATTGAATAGTCTCTTTGCCCAATTGTTCCCAAACAAGTTGATGTCAAAGCTGAAGAAATGCATGTATCAATCACCACGTGACTGTGAGCTCGGTACTTCACAGAGGGACAACCAGAAGCCATGGTCTGGCCACTCACATATTGGAGTTTAAAATAATTCAGAAGAGCCCTGGCCGATTTGGCTCAGCGGTTAGAGCGTCGGCCCGTGGACCAGAGAGTCCCGGGTTCGGTTCCTCCTAGGGGCATGTACCTCGGTTGCAGTTTGTCACCGGTCCCCGTTGGGGTCATGTGGGAGGCAGCCACTCAGTGTGTCTCTCTCACATCGATGTTTCTCTCTCTCTCTTCCTTCCTCTCTCCCTCCTGCTCTGTCTGAAGATAAATGCAAAAAAGTGTCCTTGGGTGAGGATAAAAAAAAAAAGAAGAAGAAGCATTTTAAATATATATATATATATATATATATATATATATATATATATATACACACACACATACACACACACACACAAAAATAAATAAATAAAATAATTCAGAAGAAATGGGCATGAAATAGGGAGAATGAAATAAAGCATTAAATAAGAGTCAAACATCCCTACATACCTTTCATTCCTTCGATTTTTACGGGTAAATCAATGATCTATTTCAAGTGGAAAGGCTCGGAATATGTTCCTTACGTTTACATACAGCCCTTATTCAAATACTGAGCCGGACCATGTCTACAAATGTGTGTCGGTATGTCTCCAGGCTGCTTTATTGCGTTCTGTTTGGCCTGTAATGAAACTCATATGTGGTATTGAACTTGTCTTAAAGAACTGATTTCTTTTATACATAAAATTAGACCTGAGAGAGGACCAGGACACTGACCCAGAGCTGATTCCTGTGTGTGGCCCTTTCCCAAACGTGACCTTCCTCTCCTTTCCCTTTCCTGCTCTGGTTTCCTGGAGGGTCAGGACAACTTGTGTTTTGCGCTTCTTTGTTTCCTCCTTGCCTGCCTGTGTTAATCACTCTAGAAAAGTTATTCAAAAATTGGCTGTCAGATAAGGCCATGCCCAGCAGACAGAAGAGAATTGCATATTAACTTATTCACTGAACCAAAATGTATTGCCCACTTACTGTGTACCCGATTCTGCGGTGGGCATGGGGGTGTGAGGGTGCAGAACTGTCTCCTCCAGCAGCTCCGACTGGCAGGAGTGAGATGGTAAATGGTTGCAGAACCACCCGATGCGTGCAATGCCAGGGGTGCGTGTGTGGGGTTACCAGGAGCTTGTAGTTGCTAGATGTAAGCTGAACCGGGTGGGAAAAAGAGGTGATGGTCATGGGAAAATAGAGGGAACCCGAAGGAAACCCTATGGTAGATGAGCACGTTTCCATATTGGGGAGCAGATACAGAAGATAAGTGTGAGCGGTCAAGGCTGGGGAATCTGACGAGTTATGAAAGCCTCCTGTTGATCTTGTCCACAGTGATCAAACCCTGGGTGGAAATGGGCAAGAGTGGGCAGGTGCCCAGCTCCTAAAGAGGGAGACACAGCAAAGGTTGGTGACGTAGGCTATGGAACCTGGGCACCGTGTCGACAGGGACGGCCTGGTTACTGCTTGGGTAACGATGTGAAGTGTGGTGCCATTTTAACGAGTGAGCACATAGAACTTTTGAGAAACGGGTGAAGTTTGTTGTGACGGGAATCACACGGCCAGAAGCCCTGGTAGGAACGTTTCCGGAAGGAAATAGAGGTCACCAAAGAGAAAAACCTGAACGTTTTCATGAGATTGTGTCATTAGACGATGGATTAACGTAGCAAGAGACATCTCAGAAGCGAAGTGATCATAAACCGGAAGTGAAGGGATTTGAGGAATGAACAGAAACCAGGATGAACCAGGAATTCTCTACTTTGGTTCCATGTTAGAATCAGCTGGAAGTCCTCAGCGCTGCCAATGGCCAGGCTGCGTGCCAGGCCGACTGAAGCTCCCTGGGTTCTCCTACTGTGCAGCTAAGCTGAGACCATTCTGTCAGCTCTCCTTCTAGAAGCTGCAATGGAGAAGAAGTGAGAGCGATTCAAGAGTACCATGGAAGGTGATGCCCAAGAGGAGAGTTACCTGAGATGAACTAAGGGGCAAATACGAGCTGAGAGGGAGAAAAAGAAACAGGAAGGGGGCTATCGGTGGTGACAGCCCTCAGAGGACGTGAGAAGCGGGGGAGGGTATTCAAGATTAGCTTTGACTGGAAGGGAAGATACCTGGAAGTGAGGTTAGTGAGAAAAGATGGGTGTATATACAATTAAGTGTGTAGGTGGACAGGTGAGAAGACTCTTCATTATCAACGTGGCAGTAATTAAATGCTCCTCAAACAGGTAAGTTTGAAATGTCTTCTGCTGTGAATAAACAGACTTGTTAAGAAAACATTCGAGCCCTGGCTGGTGTTGCTCAGTGGTTACAGTGTCAGCTCTCGGACCCAAGTGTCACAGGTTTGATTCCGGTCAAGGGCACGTACCTTGGTTATGGTTCGATCCCTGACCCTGGTCGAGGTCCTGCAGGAGGCAACCAATCAATGTGTCTCTCTCACGTTGGTGTCTCTCTCTCTCTCTCTCTCTTTCTCTTTCTCTCCCTCCCACTCGATCTGAAGATAAATGGAAAAATATCCTCAGGTGAGGATCAAAAAAAGAAGAAAGAAAGCATCAAGGAAACAGTGCGGGAAGGCGAGTGGCAAGATAGATGTACAGATGCCTTCCAGGGTTTGCTTTGTCTGTGCTTCCCTAATCCTCACCCACCCCCAGTGTCAGCCTCTTCTCGACTCCGAGTAGCTCTTGCGAAGGTAGGCAGTGTCCTCCTTCTGTAGCCATTACCTTTTATCTTCGTCACCTTCATCCGTTCGAATCTACGTGAGCATGTGACCATGTAAAGTTTCGGGGGAAGCCATGGAGGCCTTATCCTGCGCTCTGTACATCTGTGATCGGACCAATAGCAGGACTGTAAATGGAGGGGCCCACCGTCAAACAGGTGTCAGTGTGGATAAGGTAATCAGCCCCATCAGTTTTCCCTCTCTGCGGGCTCCGTGTATGTGTGCAGTGTGTCTGCAGACCTTCTGTCCCGTAACAGTGTCGCCCAAACGGAGCAATCGTAGCTCCGCTGAAGGCATTGAGTTCGGACGTGGTGGCTGCTGATAGTGCCTGGAAAACGAGCTCTGTCGCCTTTCTTCGGGTTGCCTCCGCTGTTGTTGTAGCGCCCCCTGCTGTGGAAATCTCTCTGCCACTCTGCCGCAAAGGCCGTGGGCTGGCCACCTTGCTGTCCCCAGTCACTCTCCCCTCTCTGACCAGTCCAGCGAGGCTGTGCAACACCTGCGAGGTGGGTTCAACGAGCAGGACTTTGGATGGCTGGCCGGCCGGCTGCCCCCGTCCCTGTCTCACCGGCCGGACTCCCGCACGGAGCTGTCGCCTGGTTGTTTCCGTCTGCTGACCCTGAACCGGAGACGTCCCGATGGAAGCAAAGCGGCGCCTTCTGTGTCTGGATGTGTTGAAACTTCAAACTCTTAACAAGGTCTACCTTAGGCTTTCATTTCATGAAATAAACATGATTCGCAATAGACACGAGCCCACGCACGAGCCGTTAACAAGATTGTCATCTTGTTTCCTGGTGGAAACATCAGAAACAGTCTGGGCCTTGGGGAAAATGCTTTAAAGAAATACAACACTAATAGAGGGGTTTTCTTAGTTAACTTTCAGCCCTGTCTCTAAACGCTGTATATTGGAGCCACAAGGACAGAAACTTTGGAGTCAGACAGATGCACCGACCCCCTGGCGACGTGGCTCCGCCCCCAGCCGGCCTGCACCTGCCAGCGGGCAGTAATCTCCGCCACCCATCACGGGTTCTTCGTCGTGGCGTGCTGAAACCTTGCGAGTGGAGCGAGGAACACGGGGCCTGTCTCGCCGTGAGGGCTTAGTAAACATGAACTATCGCTGTTTTCAAGAATATTGGGAGAAGAGTTCCCCTGCGGGGAGAGGAAGTGAGAAGTGGATTCGTGGTCCTGCAGAAGGCAGGGGCCCAGGCTTCTTGTTCTGTCTCCCTGAAGTGCCACCACGCGGAGGGGAAGTGTCCCTATGGCCTCCGAGTCAGGCTGACGTCTTCCTCACCTGGACTAGGGGGTGGGCTGGTTTCCCCCTTTGTTTGTGTTTATAAAGACAGACTCGTGTAAGCGATCACGTTTCCCCCTTCACATTTTATGCAAAAAGCCAAGCACGAGCAAAGACTATAGGCTGTGCTTTTTACTCCTCATCTCACACCGGGCACCACCTGATTTTCCTGTACCTTATTTTCTCTTTGCCTTCTTTTTGTTTTTATTTTAAATCTATATTAGCTGTATCATTATGTGCAACTATATAAGCTGCTTTCAATCATTTGTTTGCATGAAGGATATCCTTGATCCAAAATAAATGATGGATAAATATGTGTATTTTCCTCGCTTTGGGTTCTGGTTTTGAATCATCCATTATTTATCTCAAAATTCAGCAAGTCAGAAACCTGCTCCAGTGCCAGCCAATCATCCAGGGGGCTCCGGCGTGACTGCAGAGGTCACCTTTCAGCGTGAGTGGACCGCGCGTTTAAAATGGCCCATTCTTTCTGCCCTTGGCACAGATGCTGTGCTGGGTAATTATTTTGATGCTAATATCTGTGTATATCTTTTTTAATATGGACACCAGACTGAAATTTTGGATCGAAACCAATAATCAACAGATGGCAATCACTCGGGGTCATGGCTGTCCTGGGCCAGCTTTCAACCAGTGACTGTTAATAGAGGCCCCAATCTGGCCTGGCAGCCACAACCCCCACTGTCTGCATACCCACCCAGAGCCATCCCACTGGGCGAGTCTGTGACTGTTCTCCTTAGAGGAGACAAAAAGTTTCCTGCGTGAGCCTGAAGAAGGGTCTCAACGCGAAGGTTACAGAAATATTTTCACCATCAGTGAAACTGAAATGCCCCATATTTTTATTTCTCAGTGTTAAGTGACGTTTCTGATGAAAAGTATTGGTCTCGTAAAGAATCATTTGGGAATAGCATGAAGAAAGAATCATAGATAATTGCGAAAACAGATTTGACCTGTGTCAGTAATAATTGAACGACTCGATTTAATTTCACATTTCTTTATTGAACACATATTCTTCTCAAGCCACTGCACACGCTCCAGGATGGCTGCTCTGAGAACAACATGGTGTAATTGTGATATATACTATTGTAGAACATCGTGATGGGGAGTTTTTCCCTCTTCCCTTTACTGTTTTGAGCCATATTCAAGCAAAAAATAGGTATCAACTGGGTAGCTCTCACCCCAAATAATAGCTCAATCCTGCACAAAATTTCAGATGCCAAATATCTTGGTTGAGACCTTTAAAGTAAAAGTGATAGAATGTTCAACTTAACCCGGAGAAAGAAAGAAAGAAAGAAAGAAAGAAAGAAAGAAAGAAAGAAAGAAAGAAAGAAAGAAAGAAAGAAAGAAAGAAAGAAAGAAGAAAGAAAAAGGAAGGAAGGAAGGAAGGAAGGAAGGAAGGAAGGAAGGAAGGAAGGAAGGAAGGAAGGAAGGAAGGAAGATGGGAGGGAGGGAGGAAGGAAGGAAGGAAGGAAGGAAGGAAGGAAGGAAGGAAAAAAGGAAGGAAGGGGAGGTAGAGTTTATTGGCCACTGTAACTGAAAACTCAAGACCTGGAAGCCACTTCAAAATGTTGTCACCTTGTGGCTCAAACAATGCCATCGGGACCCCCTTGCTCCCCCAGGATCTCCAGCTCTGCCCACATGTGCTGGCTGCAGCCTCAGGCATGCTCTGTTCACGTGGCGGCCCCGAAGCCCCAGCCTCACTACCTCATAGCTAGGAAAGGAAAGAGGTCTTCTCCATTCCAATGGCTTCCATAAAAATCCTGAGATTCATTCTGATTTGCTTGGCTTGAGTCATACGATCATCCCTGTATTCATTTCCTGGGACTGCCACAACACAGTATCACAGACTGGGGGCCTTAAACAGCAGAAATTGACCCCCTCACAGTTCTGGAAGCCACATGTCCAAAATCAAGGTGTCGGCAGGGTTAGCTCCTTCTGAGGACTATGAGGGAACATCTCTCCCATGCCTCTCTCCCAGCTTCCCATAACCATGCTTATAGATGCCATTCCCCCTGTGTCCTCTCATCATCTTCCCCCATTCATGTCTCAGTGTCCAAACTTCCCCGTTTTATAGAGAGGCACACAGTCGTGTTGGATTAGGGCCACCCTAAGGGCCTCATTTTACCTTGATTACCTCTGAAAAGAACCTGTCTCCAAGTGAGGTCACATTCTGGAGTAATGAGGGCTAGGACTTCAATGCAAATTTTGGAGGAAGGCGGAGTTCAACTCATAACAATCCCTAAAGCAAAGACAATGTTGGTGGGACAAAAAAAAAAAAGATGATTGGCCAGTTCTGGGTCACTTGAGCACCCCAGCGCTGGGAGCAGCCTCACTTAACATAAGTGGTGAGAGTGAGAAAGGCTGGTTCTCTGGGGAGGAATTAGCTACTCTACCAAGAGAAGGGGAATGGATGGTAGGCAAGCAAAACAATCTTCATTACACTAAGTATCATTAAATCAAAATAAAGGCCAAAATCCTTTATTATAAAATCATATGCCCATGCCTACATATGACCTACATATGGACTCTATGAATAGCCATGTAAATTACAAAAGTGTATATACTATGTTATTATTCAAATGGAATCTTAGCATCCAAATTTCTCTCCAGCCCCCCATGGGTTAAGAGAAATCTTGCATTTTAGCATCATTCTAATAAGGTGAAATTGTATTTGGCTGTTTAGATGCCAACACGGAGGAGAGTAAATGTAACAAGAAGAAGACAATATTGATGTCCATCCCATTCCCTTCAGTTTTTAAAGAACAAAGATTCTACAATTGAGGAGCCCAGAGAAGGACATGGCATGGCTCTTGGCTGGTGTCATGGATGAAGGCAGGGATGTTGAATACATAACAGGTGTCTTCCTATTCCCCCTCTCATGTCACAGTAAACATGAACCACTCACAGCATTTGTTCCCAGTGATCCTTGGTAGGGCTCAGAATCGAGGTTGTGCAGAGTGTGTGTGTTTGTGTGTGTCTATGTGATTGACACACTCAGGAGTTGTGTAGCACACATCTTTGCACCAACACCTGCAGCCCTGTGCGAATCCTCCCGTCAGGCTCCAGGCAGCCTTTACCACAAGAGAACTGGCTCCAGAAATTGGAACCACTCGCCCCGCTGGCCTTGAAGCCTCCACTGAGAGCTTCTGAGATACCAGCCCTACGACAGCTCCTAACCTGATCTATCCTATGCCCATTTTGTTCCTGGATGCTTATTTTCTACGCAGGAAAATATGCACAAGCCACATAGTCGCCATTATATATAATGTTTTTAATACTATATAATAAATTCCTTGGCACCCTCGGTACTAGAAACAGTCTTCTTTATGTCAGGGAATGCCACTGCATACTTCTAGTTTCCAGAGGCCCAAGAATGCATTTTCTGACAGTGGCTCAGGATAAAGGCTGGTCTTTTGCCAGCTTTCTCACTGTTAGTTCATTTCTTTAATAGCATCATGGTGAGAGTCTTTTCAGAAGCCTGGGACTCCAGCCTCAACCCTTTCTATTAACTAAAAAACCCTGAATAACCCTCCATATGGTGCTGCCATGGCATTTGATAAATACCTTGCTGATTATTTATACAACTTGACGCTTATTTTGACAGGTTGATCCCATTAGTCTGCATTGCAACCAAACTTTTGTTGTAAACATCTTCCCACAGCTCTCTATCGCTGAGTTAAGAGATCGACTGAATTTCTGCCACAGCAAACTTGGGAGAAATAAGAAAGAGGAAAGTGCAATCTAAAACAAAAGCAATTCTGAAAAGCAAGAAAAGGGACAAAACTCTATTAGAGGTGCTGGTGAATATATCTGTACCCCCTGTCAGCAGGGCTCTGGACTGTAAACTGCTTTAACTACCAGGATCAATAAAGGGCAAGTCCTGGAGACAGTAATTATGCTAATTGGTAGTGAGGAGAAAACAGACAGGCTGCAGGATAAGCAGACAGTGTCTCGGGAGAAAGAGACACATTTGTTAAGGAGGGCAAGATGTGGTACCCGCGATGAGGTTTTCCCTATAATCAGTTTGCTAAGGAATGCCAAATGCCATGGTCGACATCACTTGAGTTCTTTCCTCCGTGGAAGGTTCTACCAGGCACTTCTGGACAATAGCAGAGAAATTTAAAAACTCAGCACCTGCCTGCAGGAAGTGGGCAGCTGAGCTCGGGCTGCAGCGGCACACACGCACACGCGTGCAGGTGCACACATGCACACGCGTGCAGGCGCACACACGCACACTGAACATTATGCTCACCGTAACAAAAAGTGAGGACCTGAGAACATAAATAGCAGTATGCTATCAAGAGGAGAAGGGACCAAAGTCAGGTGGGATGAGTCACAGAAAGCCTCTCATGGGTACCATTTTGGGGCTGGGGCTTTGACCACAGAGAGGATGAAGGCCTCTCAAGGGAAGAGACAGCTCTTGGTCAGCAAGGTAAGCATCTGACATAGAAGCTGCCTTGTTTGTCATTATATATTCATATATATTTGTGGGAAACACCCTACTAGATGTGGAAGTATAAAAGCTCTCAAGTGATGCCTCCGTGAAGGTAAGGGACGCTGCCTTAGGACTAGTAACTAAACCAGTTAACCCAAGTGTGTGGAGAGCTACCAAGAACACAGATGAGCCCACTGAAAATCTAAATTAATTGCATTACCAGGCTGCTGTGAGATTCGGAACTTTCTAATAAACCTTGACCAGTAAATTTGTACACACAATTTTCTTCAATCATCTGAATTATATTTAAAGCTCAAGTATAAAGTCTAAATAAAATTTAACCAAATACATACATGAATATTTAGAAAGACTTATTAGAACCTCTCGGAACTGTAAATATAAAATTTGTCTTCATTCTATCCTCATATCACTAGCTCTAGTCATGAAAGAATCCTTTCCCCAGAAACAAGACTACAGATGGTAACTAAATTTTTTCAATTCTTCTAATCCCATGAGAGAGATGGAGGGAATCAGAAATGCCACACACATCCCATGAATCGTATTTCAGGAAAATTATGAGTTAAATGAGTCAGATAACGAAGGATAAGATTAACCATAGAGCACTGGACTCCCATCCATATCTTTTAAAAACAACGTACAAACATCACAGTAATGCTAAACACTATTTATTTTGGAGCTATGCATTCTGTGAGTGGAGTGTCCCAGAAAGTTGGATGGTGACCTCAGCGAGAGACCTGAACTGAAAGCTGTGATAACAAGTAATTTTCCCTCAAAGGCTGACTACAGCTTTCACTCTACAGAAGGGGTGGGGGTGGGGAACAAGGTAGTGTGACCTGGATCATTTATTCTCAACAACCTTCAAGTTGGAGCATTTCCTAACAGATACTAGAATGTGGGACCAGGAATCATCTGTTTGCAGGGTTGTGTAACTGCTACCAGCAGGGGGCAGCACTGCTTAGATAATCACTATATTTTTGCCCTTCCTCATTTAGGAAAAACTATGAAAAAAAGGAATTTATGTCTTCAGCCCTTAGCAGCTCAGTAATATATCAGTGGACCAAAGCCAAACAGTGTCCTTGCCCCAAAGTATTTGCATTTTCAAGGCATTAACACCTACCCAGTAGGTGTGCTATCAACTCACATTTCCCATGGGCACTATCACTGATGATGTACTTGCAGTTGATTTTCCTTATCTTTGTCTTCTCTTTATTTCCTACTCATTTTGTGTGTGGGGGGGTGGTGGGGGGAGTATAATAATTTTATGTGGAAGTTTAAATTTTGGGAAACGTAGGAATTTTTTTTGTTTTTTTTTAATCCTCAGCTGATGATATTTTTTCCATTTATCTTCAGATAGAGTGGGAGGGAGGGGGAGAGACAGAGAAACACAGGGTCAGGGACAAACCGCAACCGAGGTACGTGTCCTTGCGACTCACTGATCCACGGGCTCTAACCGCTGAGCCAAACAGGCCAGGGTGAAATGTAGGAATTTTTTACCTGTCTTTCTCTCCCCCAAACAAAGTCTCCTATTTGAAGTGGAGTTTGAGGATAGATACTTGAGAGGCAACTCTTCCAGAAGGTGACACATTATACAATGAAAACAGAGATGAATACATTTCATGGTAGAAAATGACTCTTTTGTTGGAAAATGACCAAAAAAAAAAAAAAAAAGCCATTAATTGATCAGTGCTGCCCCCTGTAGGTAAAAAGAAATGAGGCCGAAACAATTGAGCATCTTGTTCTCTGAATCTTGCTTTATTTTAATGATGTAAATCTTTATTTAGAAATTTAGTTTGCTTATCGAATAATACCAAATCCCATGTTCTAATTAATTTTTAAAGCTCAAATTTGTTATTAGGATTAAGTTCAGCATTAAGTTTAAGGATAATTTAAAAATTACTAGAAAACATTTGTTTCATTTAATAAGAATGTATTACTCTACAATACATTTTAATTCAGATTATACATTGGGCTTCCATTTTGCTGAAGTACCTTTCAAATTCCTTATCGATAATTGGAGACTGTTTTCCATAAAACAAGAAATGGGGGTGGGGCTTGAACATCTAAAGTTGTTACCTACACAACAGTAGGGGCTATGTTCTAGAGCCTGGGGCGCGGGGAACTCATCACTTATGGGAAAGCGCCTCTGTCCACTTCCTCCTTTGCTCCTTATCTGTCCTGTCCTTGGGCATCATTCATATACTGGAATCGCTTCAGACAGGATTGTGTAATGCAAAAAACCTGTGCTTTGAGCTAGACACACCAGGATTTTAAACCCAACTCTGCCATTTGTAATTTGTTCGACCTTGAGTAAGTCATTTTTGAGCCAATTTTCATCATCTCTAATATAGGGAAAGTAATGATACCTCCCTTATTGTGGGTTGTTGTGAAAGTTAATTGGGAAAACATGTGAAGCTGTAAAGAGCATGCAGTAACCAGTTGGTAACGGTAGTTGGCGGGCTTTCCTCCAAGCCCCCTAAGGAAGCGCGTGATAGAAAGTCTCCTAGACGTCTGTCATCGATTCCTTCGCTCCTTATCAGTACATGCTGCGCCTCACCCCAGAAGCAGAGTCCAGCTCTCCTCCTCGCATCTGGCCTGGCCTCCGTGACTAGTTCAACTGACCGAATACAGTAGAGGAGGCACTCTGGGACTCCAACGCCAGGTCATAAGAAGCGTTGCAGCTTCCAAGACTACAAGTCTCTTGTATGCTTGACCTTGTGATGATCTCTCAGAACCCAGCCACCAAGCTGTGAGAAGCCCAGACAATATGGAGAGGCCATATGTAGACATGGCCGGCTTGACAACCCAGCTGAGCTCGCAGCCAACAGCCAGCATCAGCTGCAGGCCGCAGGAGTGAGCCACCTTGGACCTCCAGCCCACATCCAGTCCCTATCTACTGCAGCCATGTGACAAACCCGGGACAGGAACTACCCAGCTGAGCCCAGTGTATCCACTAGATGATGAAAGATAATCATAAATTGTCATTTTAAGCAACTACATAGATAACAGAAACAAAACTACAGGGAAATTTTCTGTGTTAAAGAGCCACTAGTCAAAGCCCAGAGAAACAGCTAGGAGGGAGGGGATCTCACTATAAACACTGATCTGTGATTCACAGTTTTGTACCTCACATCATTGTTTCCAAACTTCCGGAAAGGTTTGATTAGATTTTGAAGGGATATGTGGGGTTCAATAAATGTTGGTTGGCTGCATAAGGGAATGAGTGAATGAACGTATGTTTCCTATTATGTGAATCCTCTAGTAAAAAGCATCTAATGACCAGGAATGAATCAAGAAGTTTCATTAAGAAGTTATTATTTCTAAGTCATTTGGGGATATAAGCCCTATTCCAAGCAAATTCCAGTCCTATAAATAGCAGATAGAAGAACATTAGCAATAATGATAGTGTGCAAACTCGTTCTGTGGCAGTGATGGACAGAACAGGGCTTGGAGATGAGGGCGTGCCCTTGGGTTGGCAGGGCTGGAAAAGTCTTTTTCCAGATATGACCCACACTGCACGTGGAAGGTCGAGTAGATGACAGAAAGGTCATTCTGGATGGGAGATGTTTGGGAGCAAGGGCTGAGAGCTGGAAGCACAGTGGGTAAGATTTTGTGAGTAGATTTTGTAGCACCTTGAATGTGAGTAGGTTCCCAGTACATGGAATGAGCCCAAGGCAAGAAGAGGCCAAAAGCTCAGCATGATCAGTTTCGTGAGGACCACAAGAGACCATGAGCTCCCTTTGCTGGGAACTCCGTGTGGACTGGAGAGAGGAAGAAGGGCAGGGAGTGAGCTGGGACGTGGGCTGAGCATTCGCAGTCCCTTGGGCTTAGAACTGTGTGGGATGACCCACATCTTGTTCCCTTGACCTAAAAACGGGGCTTGCGAGAACTGGAACAGAGGGCCACTCATTCATGCTCAGGGCGTATCTCGCAGTGTGGCAGTGGGTTCATCCTATGTGCGCGGTGCCATGGCATTTTCAGACCTTCGTTCCCACTGTAATCTCATTAAACCCTGTGAAGCAGGTGGACAGCTGCTGTGAGGGTGTGGCCTGCCCGAGGTCACCTGGCTGGTGGATGGGCAGCCCAGACCCAGTCTTCCACCTCCCAGTCAGGTTCACACCCAACCACGCTGCCCTCTCCAGATTTCCTTTGGCGGAGGCCCACCAATGTCTCCAAACGACCTTGTTCACAGCACAGAATTATGCTATCAGGCTGCTCTTTGAAGCTGTTTTGAGGAATGGCATATTACTCTTTGTTAGAAATAATGATACTGATTACTAGACCAAAATACAGTCTGTCTATCACTGAAATAATTCAAAAAGCTATTTTTGTGGGTCACATTCTGTGCGATAAAAACTGTCATTTTAGTTGACTTTAAAGGACACATCCCTCTGTAAATCCATGCAGCGGCTGTGTTCTCTGCTTATGGGGCGCCTTCCACGGTCTATAAATGGCTCAGATGCAGAATGGAGGTGGAACCAATAAATAAAGTTGACAGTTAACAGAAGTGGTCTTCATTACTGGATTATTTGGGGAGGTTTCCTAAATCGGGAAAACTAATCTGCAACTAACGCCCTTTCGGTGCCACTTAGCCGGTATCCATCTCTTCGCTCTGAGTTTGAAACAACAAGAACGCAGAGTTTTTCCTTCCCATCATCAATTACAAATAGGTCTTTTGTTCTCTGTCTCTGTGAAATTGCATTTGTTATAAATTGCCCTGTGCTGGTGCCTTTGAAGTAAACATCCCGATTCCTGAGGCACCCGTCTGCCTTAGACAAGAAGGGACACCCGCCCCTGGGGTGCTGTTGGAGCCAGGCTGGCCCATGTGTGTGTGTGTGTGTGTGTGTGTGTGTGTGTGTGCGCGCGCGCGCGTGTGCGCGTGTGTGTGTGTGTGTGTATGTGTGTGTGTGTGGTCTGACTCTAGTGGGAGGGCAAGGAGGCTGGGAAGCCATGTGCCTGGTCATGAAGCTGTTGGTCCACATTCCATGTTGTTGATCTGTAAAAACTTGTTAGCTTACAAGAATCTGATGGCCAGGACACAAATTAAACTGGTCTCCCTTCAGCCCAACCCCTAGGGAAACATCTTTTTGAGCCCCGCGTGGTGGAAAGGATCAGGGTCCATGCATGCATGTCCCCCGGAGGCCAGCCCCCTGCTGGAGGACCTTCATGCTTGGGGCTCTCAGCTAGGAAACTGCTCAGCACACACAGTTGAACGATCAGAAAGGATTCATTGTGTATGTCACTGTCACTCATTTGCTAGATGCCACAAAGAGTTGACATTTGTAGGAGAAATCTTTCTTTTGAAACCTGAAAGGCCCATCTGGGAAGGTCCACAGTGATGCTTACAGTACTGCACTTAAGCGTAACCATCTACTCTGATGTTTAACATGTGTAGCTGCATAGTTAGAGGATGTGGAAGAAAACGTAGCTTATAAAGATCATCGCTATTTCCTCTCCATTCTCACGTGTGGCTCCACGTAGGCACTCCTGTTAGAACACCCGATTCCGCTTGTTTCCCTTCGTGCATACTGCGTGCACAGGAGAAATGGCTTGATGTCCTTCACGTCAGATTGACTGTCCTGCAAAATGAACTCAACTTGGTTTCATTGCGTTTCAGTAACTCCAGAAAGGGCACAGCCAACACTTGACTTATAATATTTTTATGTCAAGCTTGTGCTCCTTCCACCAAAATGAGCCCTTTGAACTTACCAAGAATAGAAACATTATCAGCTGTTCGATCAGGTTCTGGAAACACATGCATGCCTCAACTTTCAACTTACCCAAAGCCCTGGTCTCCTGGGAGCGCGATGCAGAGGTACCGTAGGCTCAGTACGTGGCAATGGCTTGCCTTTGACATCTGTTCTAGTTGCCAGAAAAAAGGTCATTGAACCTCCCAGTGTCCTCTCATTTGGAAGGCACTGTTAAGGACACAGGGGATGAGCCTTGGTAGGTGTTGGTTATTGACTTTGGGAGGAGATGGTGGTGCCCATTAGATTATTAGAGCCAGACCTGGTCTTCTGTTGTTGGTGCGTAGGCTGAGGAATGCCTGTCACCTCCCTTGTCAGGTGGCTGCAGGTGCTGCTGTGACATTTCCACATCAACCCCCAGCCTTGCACTCAAGGCAGATGGGGCAACTGAGTACAGCACCAACTCCACAGCACTTCAACCTGGTCTTAGGTGCTCTTCCATGACGGCTCTGTCCTTCCTTCTTGCCCCAAACAGGATTGCATTGGCATGTCCTTTTAAATAGTCTCTTGCACCTTAGATGGGAAAGAGGCATGGGTCTCTTTTTAAGATAGCCCAAGTTTTTACATTTTTTTCCAATTACTATTTACGTTCAATATGACTTTGTATTAGCTTCAGCGTACAGCATAGTGGTTAGAAAATCGTGTATTTTACAGAGTGTTCCCCCTGATATTTCCAGTACCCACCTGGTAATATACACAGTTTCCACAATATTATTGACTGCATTCCCTGTACTGTACTTTACATCCCTGTGACAGTCCCCCAGCACCCTCCCCCCGGCAACCATCCATCTGTTTTCTGTAACTATGAGTCTGTTTCTGTTTTGTTTGTTCGTTTATATGTTCTTTAGGATCTACATGTAAGTGAGATCGTATGGTACTTGTCTTTCTCTGACTGGTTTATTTCACTCAGCCTAGTACCCACTAGGTGGGTCCACGCTGAAGACAGCTCAGTGTTAATATCCATAAACGAGCTCCCACAGACAGTGGCTGAGTTTACTTAACCGGCCTTGACGGAGCAGAAGATTGTGGATCCTGTAATTAGCTTGCTTCACTTTTATGTTGACTACCGCAAAATAAAAAATAAAAAACATTTTTCCCTCTAATATTACTCAGTGTTGGTTTTGAATAAATGTATTCAAGAAATGTATACGAATTAGAACTTTCCAACAATGAACACTAAGATTTGACAAAAGCAATGCGTTTCACTGAAGAATGAGCTTTGGTGGTGGCAAGATGACCAGTTAAAGGGTTCTGTGTTTCTATGGTTTAGCTCCCCACATCCCATCTTCATGGCCTCTCAACGTGTACTTCAAGTGTACGTGGTACTCCCGCACAAACTGAATAGTGGGAGGGCACCCGGAATCAGAGTGGCGCTCCGAGGACTGGAAGCACACGTCGGAAGGCTGGGGCCTGGTTTCGGTGTAGACTTAGTCCAGGAGAAAATGTCTTTGTGGCTCACACATGTTGAAGCTTTAAGGAACAGCCAAAGAAGCTAGACTAGGCGTTGGGATGAAACCAATGGACCGTTCTTTTGCCTTAAATGTTCTGTGAGAAGGTTCCATGAAAGATGAGGTACGTACATTGCAAAGTTAGGAGGGAGTTGGGGAATCTAAGTCCTGGGCACCTCGTCTGTGTCCGTCAGAAACAGGGTTCACATGTGCTGCAAAGAGAGGGTTCCGTCAACACAACATGGGACCCAACTGTACGCTTTAGGGTTCTGTATCACTGCTACGCGTGGGCTACAAACTTGGTATTACTCTATTTAGCAACTATTGCCCCAAAATTAGACCCTGTCACTGGAGCATCTTTTCTACTGCATTTTGCTTGACCTTTTTATATGGGTAGATTTGATTTCAGAAAAAAATATTTTGAGATCTTCAGAAACAAAAAGGCTTTCTTTACAAAAGGTGGCTTAGTTTAATGGTTGCTTTAAGCTCTTTTTTCTTCCAGGGAGGGGGTGAGGAGAGAGAACAGAATAGTAGAGAGATGTTAGCAAAAGGACTACAGACCAGGGACAGGTTATGGCACGTCCGTGCCGGGCAGACACGCTCAGGAGGCTGGCTCGGGGCTGCTGTGACTGTCAGGGGGCATCATCCACGTGTAGACCTGGCCTGTGAAGTTCAGAGACTCGTCTGCACTTGGCACGGTGTGTGTAGTTTAGGGGAACTGCCACAGACAGGTCGTGGGGCCCGGGACCCCAGGTCCTGATGCTCTGCGTCTCTAGGCATCAATAACTGAGAGATTTTCTTCTCAATTATCCTTTTCCAGTTTTTTCAAATGGATTTCTCACTAATTTTTATATCTTTAACTGAGACATAATTCAGAGCAAAATATAAAGAAATATGAATTACCAAGTAAAGAAAGGTCAGCGAGATAGAATTCGGTATCTGTTCTCGTCTGTCTTTCCACTGCTGTCGGCCTCTGTGTGTTTAACCTGAGCAGTTTCTGTGTCTATGTAAAATATATCAATTGGACATTCTGACCTAGAGGTCGGCCTTTCCTACACCTGCTCAGTAGCTCCAGCACCCAGCCACTTTTTCTAGTGTTTTATCCAAGGCCCTCTTAGGGGCTGTCTGTTCAGACTTGTACCTTCTCTACCTGAAACCAATGTGGGCATTTACAAGTCAGAGAGAAGAGCATTGTGAAATAGTGGGACGCTCATGGACGTATGCGCAGTTCAGCCTGCATTTGAGTCCTGGTTTAAAATCTAAGTGTTTCATGTTATTGAAATATTCTGAGACTCTTAATTTGTAAAATTGTAGCGAGACCTGTTTGCTTTGGACAATTAAGTAAGTGTGTAAAAGTCCAAGCGCACGGAGAGGTGTGGTTCTCTCTCCCACCTCGGCCACGTCCACTGTCCTCACTACTGCCAGGACTGCCGACGGGACCACAGGGAATCCAGGTAACTCTCTAACTGCAATTTCATCTCCAGCCAAACACAGACAACAATATCTGCCTCACAGGGTCATAAAGATAATGAAATACTAGCACATGGCATGTGTTCAAAATTGTAGTTCAGAATCTTCCCCTCTCTGCCCCTCTCCCTAGCAATAGCAGGACGCAGAGCACTTGCTGGGATTCCCAGGCTGGCAGTTCGTTCTGATCCTGAGATTGACTGGAGCCTGCAGGGTCGCCTCCAATGCGCTCCCAATTGGACCTGCTGTCTGGATTTGTGTCCAGAAGAGATTCACGCACCACTACTGGGCTTGCTAGGTCTGCATCAATCTTCAGGTTGCAGAGGAAGCAGGAAATGTGTGCGCACATACATATTCCCTGAGCAGGTCTTTCTCCTTTCCCCTCGTCGTGGCAGTGCTCACCACGAGACGCAGAAGCAGGCAGAGTCCCGGACCCTACCCCTTCCCTGCAGGCCTCCGCCTGCGCTGCTGTTCTTTTTGCTCGGTGGTGAGAGGGTCTTTCCCCTTCCTGCACGCTGTTTCCTGGCCTCGCTCACCATCTCCTATTGACAGAGACAAGAACATACCATCTTTCCATGCAGACTGAGATCCTGTAGTGTCCCCCAAGGGCAGCCTGATACAGGGCACGATGCAGCTGACCACAGCACCTTGACAGTCGCCTTGCACTGCTTGTGGACATCGGTTCAAGTGGAGACACAGCCTCAGTGTGCTGTGCCATTCACCCACCGCGGCGGCATCCATCACCCCTCCTGTCCTGCTCTTGTTCTGTGCACCTTCCTTCTGAAGAGCACCGTCCGTGTGGCTTCCCAGGGTGAGGAGTTCATGCTTCCTACCAGCTTTCAGTGTCTGTTTAAGATGCAGTGTGTTTACTGCATTCACGCTTCTGTGTATCATTTAGGGAGAATGAGGAGTATCTTATTTTATGTTGCCAGATAAGCTCCAACTCACGAGGCAGGGCTCGTTTTATTTTTATTTTGCAGTCACATCTGACAATGGCCCCGGACACTATTTGGTAATGGCCAGAGGCAGTATGTGCAATCAATTTCAGGAATTGCTCCACTTAGCAATGGAAGAGGAAAGGCCAGATTGACGTCTGGGGTGACCGCGCCGTGCTCATTGTCCGACAGGGCCTTTGATCACCGATCCTAAGTGGACCTTCTTCTCTGCCATAGAATTTTGTGTGGTCAGGATGTGCTGTCTATCTTTTATGGTCCAAAAGCTAAAACAGCAATGAACACGACCACTTCCAAATCGGAAATGTCACCATCTGTGAGATTCCACCGGTGCCACTTCACTCTGCAGCCAGGAAACAACGGCAGTAAACTGCCCGCCCTGGAGCCCAGTGGTGAGGGCCACGGTGACGCCCAGGGACCAGAGGCGCACGGGCGACCTTGAGCCCGGGGGTGAAGTCACACACAGCGCCAGCCCGCTCTCTCGTTGTAGCACCAGGGGTGTGACTCCACCTGCTTGCGTGGACAAACCTGGCAGACTCCCGAGTCCTCACCTCAGTGCTGGCATCGGAATGGGAAGCTGGTGTGAATCCTTGCGCTCAGGCTCGGGGAGACCAAATGTGACTTGATTGATCCTTCCTTTAAAGCCACTTGGAGCCCCCAGTGCGTGTCATTTTTGTCATTGTTGGGCTCTCCTCTCCTTGCCAGGGTTGCACCAGATTGTGGAATGGTTACATGGTGGCCAGAAAGGTGAGGGGCCTTGGCTGTGCTGTGGGGTCTCTTGTGGTCTCATCAGCACCCCACCACCCAAGCCCCCAGTGGCCCTTTGACACCCAGCAATTCTCTGCTGCACCCATGTCCCCTTGAGGCATGAGGGTCTTTGTGGAAGCTGTGAGCCCCAGTTCTATAGTTTTTTCTCCCTAGACATTCAACTCTTCCTCCCTGGGGTCCTCTGACTTCCCGGGGCAAAGCCACAAAGCCACTATTCTCTGGGGCCTGTCCCTGCCCCCAGATCAGGGGAAGCTCTTTGTCATGTGAATGGCCACCACACCTCACCGTGGCCTGCTTGTCAGAGACACTGTGCCCCTTTCTTCACATCTCTCTTCCCTTTGGGAACCAGGTTTTCAGAAAACAAGAGCCAGGAAATCTTACAGCCAGCTCTGATTCCTGCCACATTAAGGTGATGAGGCATTCAGAGGCATGGAGGAAAGAGGAAAAATACGGAAAAGGAGAGGGGAAAAAACTAAATTGAAACCGCCAAACACTGTTATCAGTGTGTGCAGTAGTAATAAACACCGCACTGCGCTCCATGTGAGGGTCTCGCCTTCTTTTCCAGAAATGGACTGGACATTTTATCAAGAGAAGGAAACTTTGGATCCTCGGCTCCCCGTGTTTGGGCAATAGAGTGAGGGGAATAAAGGTTTAGTTTCAAGGCACCCCTGGCTCGTCCTTTACAGGTGGCCCTTAGTAGCATTTAATTTGGTTGGAAAACGTGCACCGGTTTTGCATCCTCTTTTTCTCGTAAATTGTTTGCAAATGAGTAAAATCACTAAGCTTCGGGAAGGCTCTCATAACTGCTCTGTGCAAAAAAAGATGACTAAGTCAGCCTTGTTCCAGGAATATTAGTTGAGTCAGTCACAGGCCAAACTGGCTGAACGTGTGTTTCTCGATTTAAGAAAACGCAGTCTATCGACCCATGCACCAAGAGGTCGCCAGCTCGCTTCCCGGTCAGGGCACATGCCCAGGTTGTGGGCCCGATCCCCAGTGAGGGGCATGCAGGAGGCGGCCAATCGATGTTCTCTCTCATCGATGTTTCTATCTCTCTCTCCCTCTCCCTTCCTCTCCCTTTAAAAGCAATAAAGAAAACTTTAAAAAAGAAAATGCAGTCTAGAAACCCTCACCCTGGAAAACGTTCATGGGGCCAAAGGTGTCAAAGCCAGTCATTCCCCCTTACAAGTGGCTGTGCCCAAGGGTTCCTTTAAGTATCAAGATGTGCTTTAATTTAAAATATATATATATAACTTAATTTAGAACCTTGGGTTTATGTGTAGTTCTTCAGAAGACTATCTCTTTTGTAAAAACACTATAGCCATACTCAGTGAAATGAATGGGAAGGCGGAAGAACATGAGATTTTACCACTGGGAAAGGAGGTGTCTCCCTGCAGGGCCTGAGAGTTGTTTCGCGTGTTGGGAAGGATCGCACAGCGCTCCAGTGACTCACCCAGGCCACAAACACCGGAGTTAGCGGACCTGCAGAACAGGTTCTGAATGTGGTGGTTCCAGGAGTTACACTGAGTAGATACACTCAAGGTGGCCCTCCTCGGGGCTCCAGGGAAGGAAAGCAAGGGAGTGCTTTTAGATGTCACCCCAACAAAATCATCTTTCTCCCTCTGAAAAGTTGCTCTTCTTTGACCATTTCCCCAGGTGTTTTGGTTTGTAAATATTTGTTTTTGTGTATTTAAGCAGTTCATCTGACAAGGTTGATGCTAATTTGGGGCACCAAAGAAATGGAGAAAATGGACCAGGCATAAATCACAGCTTTCCTGGGTAAAACTGAGCATTTTTAAAAGCTTTACCCATATTAAAATAAGGGGGGGGGCCTCCCTGCAAGAGAAAAACTCTGAAAGTAGTACATTTCACGTTGGAACAATATGCTGTCGGCTTCCGGTTTTGCACACCAAGCTTTGGAGGTCAAGGTCAGCTGCTGACCCCAGCTGTGTTTTACTGTCAAGGGCCACTCCTCAGCAAGTCCTGCGAGGAAGGACATGTTGCAGAAAGCTGCAGGGAAGGTGTATGAAAGGACACGCAGTCTGTGCACTTGAGTTTCGCTTTCCATCATAAGCTGTGACAGCTTCACCAGATCTAAATAGCCAGGAAATGTTCATTGGACGAGGAAAGATTCTAAGACCACAGACACCAATGACCAGTGTTCTTCCAGGTCTCTGCCATGAGACTCGATGTAGACTCTCCTTTTCCCTGTTTCTTTAGCCCACAGGAATGGTGGGTAGGGGGTGTTGGACTTCTGCATTTACACGTATGTTTCTTGTGAGTGACCATTGGAGTGATCAGTACTCATGAAGACGGGAATCAAAGGATTTTTGGAGGAGTTATTTCTTCTCCTGTCTCTTGTAAGAATAAAGTGAGACTATTATAAGATGTTTTACGTGGCTGTTTAAAATCACACTTGACCTGTTCTAACAGAGCACACAGAGGACGATGAATCATTTTTGGAGTCGATTTTGGTTTACTTCGCCCCCACAGGAATGCCAAAGGTTGTCTCCCTGAACTTGCAACATTATGCTTGCATTCCAGATTCCATTCTCGTGTTTCTGTGAACACCTCAAAGTGAACTGAGAGATTTATAATTATTAGAGTCTGCCACAAAAAAAAAAAAAAAAAATGCCAGAGGAACCTGCACCACCCACTGTAGGCTTGTTCTTGGCATGGTGACGGAGGCGTGGTGCGTTTGTACATGGCAACAGAAGTTGTCATGTCTTAAGTGGCAGTCATGCTAGGGGATACTTTTCTCCTTTGAGTTATATGATTATCTCCTTGAATGAAACATATCTCGGTTTTGAATCATAACTATAGGATATGCCCGCACCCATCTCACCCCAGCGTATGTAAATGCCACTTCTCCCAAGACTCCCAGCGATGAGAGAATGCAACCGTCAATATTATGAAAGTGGCTCAGCTGAAGTGTTTGCCGAGCGCTGTGCTCAGTCATTTGAGCAGTCCAGGTGACACATTTGACAAGGCAGAACGAGGAATTGACCCCTACAGTATGGAGCGTTTGGCAAGGGAGGCTGAGTTCTGGAGCAGACTAATGGTGAGTCGAATGAACTGTTTAAATACCAAGGGCATCATGCTGGGCATTTTCCTTGTGGCTTTTCCTAACATGAAGACAAAAGGGGAATTTGTAATCAAAGGACTGCAGCCTTGCTCATTATTTTAAACTGAAACACGTCCTCTACATACCAACTGGCATTAGTGATAAATGACTTTGGATACATTGTTTGAGTGTACATTTTTCTAATATTATTGATTAACCATACTGAACAGCTTATGGGCATGCAAGACATGACCTTCTGGAAGCAAAACGACTCCCCGACAGAAAGGGATTGTAAAGTCAACCAAGGCTTTTAACACGAATGGAGCGCTTCTTAGAACTCTGTGTTGGATTGTTACTTTTGATCTTCTTGAAATGTATTTCTTTTAAGATTTTATACACACACACACACACACACGTGTGTGTGTGTGTGTGTGTGTGTAGAGGATAGTAAAGGAACATTCTAATGTCTGTCTAAAACCACCTTCTACGATTTTTGAACTGGACATGTTCAGAACTGCTGTTTCTCTGTATGCCATTGAAAACTACTGAGTTTACTTTAGATGAATCAGTCAAGTCCTAAAAACCTCCCAGAATGGCAGATCCCCAGGCCTTGGTGATCCTGTCTCTCATCTCACTTTGTAGTTGAATAAACTGAAGTTCTCCTGTTTAAACAAGCCAGAATTCAAGCTGGGCTACAAGATCACATGTCCTAAGCTTTGTCCAGTGCTTTTTCTGTTATTATATCACACTGTCCCATAGGATCAATTTTCATTCTGTTTTCTCCTTTCCAATGTGAATTTAAACTTTATTGGAAACAGAAGATTCTCTCGCAAACATCGGTGACTTTGGGGTTGGATGGCATAACAAATTCTCTTCTGGTGGCTGCAGTGTGACCCGTCGGTCTTTTCCCTGGCAGTTGGACCTATATAACCTGCTTTTTTGACATGAAGTTGACTCCAAAAGTGAATTAAAACATTGGCTTCTAGAATAATCACTTCTGTTCATTAAAGAATGTTCACTATGTCTGATATCGTAGGTTGTAATGCTACTTCTAACTGGCAAGCTATGCTATATACTTTTGGAGACAGGAGGGTGGAAAACACAGTGTCGTTCCCAAATGTAACTAAAAAGGTACAATTTTCAGGTCAATATTCAAGCTTTTGATACACCTGCCTTTGTTTATCCCAGTCATTCACTCATTTACTTAGCAAACATAACCAGTTGTATTCTAGAAACAACCACTTCTGTGCTATTGTAATATTTAGATTTTTAATTTTTTGTTATTTTGTACTAGGAGCTCATTTTGACAAATTACAGAAAAATAAAAAGGGTTTTTCCTGCATGCCCTCTGAGCAAGAAGGAATGTCTGTGCTCCAAGGGCTGGGAGCTGAGGCAGCAGCAGGCTGTGATTGGCTCGGGGGTCCTAAGACAGCCCATGGGCCCAGGCAGAGGCTGGAGCTGAGCAAATGCACAGAGATGAGCTGTAAGCATCACTGGTCTTCTCCACTTAGACACCCCCAGCCCCTGCCCAAGGAGGTTCCCAGGTAAGACTCACTCAGTTACATGAGAGAATGTCAGAAGTGTAAGCTAAACCAGTCATGCAAATTCAAGCTCACCTGTTGATCTGTTAAACCTGGATTACTCAACCTGAAAATTCTCTCCTCTTTTGAAGTTCTCCAGCCCCTGGCTCCGTCTCTGCCCCCACATACTGTCGCCACGTTCCTTGGCAAGCAGGTGGCCACTTACCGCCAGGTCAGTGGCCCAAGAGACTGCCTTACATTGCTGTCAGCTCAGCAGTCTCTCCTTAGCTCCTTCCAGTTGTGCAATAGATTGACTGTCTGCCAGCTCGGACACCCAGGGACAGGCATGGCCCAGGGCAGGGGACATTGAAGTCCATTACCATCCAGCGGCCGCTCAGGAACCTTTGTGAATCAACAGAAATGGAGTTCGGACAGCCTGGTATATTTTCCCAGTGTCTTTCTATCATAATTAACACACCCAACCTCTCTTGTGGTCAGCAATTTGTTATCTTAACTGCATAGATGGTGAGACATCGAGATTTAATGATGGGTTTGGTGCTGTCTGATTACTGAGCAAGGTGGAGATATAAGCCTCTACCCGCAGCGGCTGGCGATCTCATACGTAATGTTGGACGTGTTCTCTCTGCCTTATCTGCCTGGAGGACCAGAGCAGCTTCTCCGCTGACAGTTCCCTGCTTGTTCTCTGTTTCCAGTGCCCTGGACTTCTTGCATGTCTGCACTCTTGCAGACTGTCTGTGTCGCTTAGAAATTCACTTCCATGCTGGATAATGCTTCTCTCGAAGAGGATAATAGTGGCCCCTGGAAGTTCACATTCAGGAGCTTGCTTCTCAGTGCAGCTTCATATCCCCACGGCTGTGTGATGTTCGAGGCCAGCTGATGGACCGGGCCGCTGCCCTGCACACATTACACAATGGTTACACAGGCCAACGTCAACAAGGATAAACTAAGTCTGATGTTGCAGTCAGCACTGGGTTGTGGTGCAGTGGGCAGCAGTCAGTGGGGGACGTGAATTGGGGGAAGTGGCCATGGTAACTGGCTGTGCTGTTCTATGTGGTCATCACCACCCAGGACACCCAAGCCATCTTTTTTTTTTTTTCAAGCCTAAAACCCTATTTGTCCCCATCCCTTTTCTCCAAATGAGGTCATCTGAACAAAGTGTTGGGTAAGTGCTTCTGAGTCCAGCCTCTGTATTACTCCACTGTTTCTGCAAAGGACACAGAGGCCGAAGACTTGCTCTTGACTCACAAGGTCAAAGTATAATCGGAGAGACAAGATATACATGCGTGGAACAATTAGAGGACAGAATAATATATACTTGAGGGGCAGAGTGCACGGTTCAGACGTGAAATGGAATAGCCATTCTGACGTCAGGGAAGTCAAATGGGTTCATGAAGGACATGGACCGAGAAGGATGGACTGACAGGGTTTGCAGGAGAAGGCTGGGCGTCCAGGTGAAGGGGATAGTGTTGAGGAAATGTTGGGAGGCAGAAACACCCCGGTCGTGGGACAGTCCTGAGTGATTGAGCAGGGGATGCATGTGAGGGACTGGGGAGAGAGGAAGTTGGTGGAGCCTGGATGCCCTTGAAGGCCGGGCGGAGGAGTTCAGACTTGGTCGCAGTGGGAGCCCTGGAAGGCAAAGGAACAGTGGCATGATCAAAGCAGTGTTTAAGGAAAATTCGTCCATCCAGATAGATTGGATTCTGAAGATTCTGGAGGCCTGTTGGAAAGCTGTTGTTATAGGGCCTACACATGAGATGACAGTGGTCCCAGACCAGAGTGGTACAGGTTGAATGGGGAGAACGATGCATATTTCTAAGGAAAAATGTGAAACCCTAGTTGATGAATCGGACCCTCTAGAGTGCAAACCACATAAAGGTAGCAAACGACGGCCGTCTTGTCTAGGCAGCTGTCCCTTTGCTCGGGACAAAAGAGAAGTCTGCTCTTCTCCTTAGATCTACTCCAGAGGCCAGCAAGCCTTTCTCGTACTTCCTTCCCTGTTCTGTGAGTTAACGAAACCCTTTCCGGAAAACTCTGCAGACGCCAGTGCCCATCCTGAGAGCTCAGGCCCAAACTTGTCTTCTGGGCGACACTCGGGCCACCTGCACCATTTTGCACACTGACCGTTCCTCTCCCGTCACCGCTGGATGCGTGGTATCGTAGGGAAATCTCCCAAGTTCTTCTCAGCTACCGTTTGCTGAACTTGAAACGTGTTTCTTCCTCCTCCCTCACTCTCCTACTTTTATTTCTAGTTAATTTGCTCCTCTGAGATGTGCTTACCTGGCAGCTTCAGCTGACCCACTTCACCAGGTATACATCGTCAGATTTGTCCTAACGTCTCTCCTGGGAAAGGGGTACACAGTTCCCCTGAGAGTTTGAACGGGAAACAAGTTATCGCAACAAGTACGAAAATCAAGGGGTTGCATGTTCAAAGTCCGAGTGGATTTCAAATCCTACATGAGAACATGAAGGGACCGTAGATGTGTTCTATTTGACCTGCAGAGTATTTTTTTTTAATAATTCTGTCTTTTTATCTTTGAGCCAACATTTAAAATTCAGAAGATTTTGTCCTGGCCGGTTTGGCTCAGCGGTTAGAGTGTCGGCCTGCGGACCAGAGTCATGGGTTCAATTCCCAGTCGAGGGCATGTACCTTGGTTGTGGGTTCGCTCTCTGGCCCCGTTGGGGTTGTGCGGGAGGAAACCAATCCATGTGTCTGTCTCACATCAATGCTTCTCTCTCTCTCTCCTTCCCTCCCTCCCACTCCATCTAAAAAAATCAATGGAAAAAATATCCTTGGGTGAGGATTTAAAAAAATAAAACGGCTCCACCTATAAAAAACAAACCAACAAAAACAAATGAAATTCAGAAGATTCTGACACAACCATCCAGAAACATGTTTCCTTGGAAAAGAGTCGAAGCCGTGACGGTGCTTGGAGTGAGCGCTGTCCTGTGGAGGGGCGTGCGCTCTCCCCTCCGCCCGTATTTACAGTGCTTTTCCGGCCTGTGCAATTTTTATTTCGTGACCCCTGATCTAACTAATCTCTCATTTGACAGAAAGAGAAACTGAGCCACAGAGAGGTTAAACAACTGTTCCAAATTGCCCAGGAGGTCGGTAGCAGTACAGGGATCAGAACTGAGCTTTGCTATGACTCCTTGAGCCTCTTTTTCCTCCCTTTCGGGCCTGGAGCCGTTTCCTGAGTGTGAGACCAGAAAGGCTGGCAAGCTGGAGGAAGGCAAAGGCTGGCTGGGAGGAGTCTGCTCATCTTTTGAAAGGGGTATTAGCAGGTGTTCCTGCCAGAGGAACCTGGGGAAAGCCAGTTTCTCAGCTGTGATCCTTGATGTCATTTTCTTTTTTTTTTATCCTCACCTGAGGTCATTTTCTGTATTTATCTTCAGACAGAGCGGGAGGGAGAGAGGAGGGAAGAGAGAGAGAGAGAAACATCGATGTGAGAGAGACACATCGACTGGTCGCCACCCACACAACCCCAACCGGGGCCGGGGACAAACTGCAACCAAGGTACGTGCCCTCAGCGGGAACCAAACCCGGGACTCTCCGGTCCGTGGGCCAACACTCCAACCGCTGAGCCAAACCGGCCAGGGCCTTGATGTCATTTTATTTTACTTTATTGTACTTGCTATTTATAATTCCAAGAAGGAACGGGCTTCATAATTAGCTTTTCCCCTTTATTATAATGTGTGTACTTTTTTAAAAGTATACTTGAAAATATGACAGTTGTGATATAATATTGCAAGCTTTTCTATTGCCACTGTCCCAACTTTCTAAATGAAACTTACTGATAAAATATATATACGTGTGTGTGTGTGTTTCCTTGTCCATTGTCCTCTCCTAAGCTCATTTCATTCCCAACGACTCTGGCCTGCACTGTCAGTTCAGTTGGAGTTTCTGTCTTGAATATGTTAAAGTGACATTGGCACTTGGCTAGAAGCGCCTGTAAGCGCTGTCTCCCGCGTCGTCGGCCGTGCTGTGAGCTCCGCCAGCTCACAGGGCTGACGGGAGGGCGCCGCGAGCATCCTGCTTATCATTATTGATGTGCCTTCCACGACCTCAGCTGCGTTTCTGTCCAGTGCGATTCTGGATGCAATTCAGAAAACACCTGCTGAAATCCTTGCGAGAAATGCGTGTGCGTGCCAGGGCCAGGTGATCGGTGTCGCTCTTGAGTAATGTGAAGGTCAACCTCTTGGCTCTCCTTTAGCAGTCATTTCAGGGAAAGTCAGAATTCTTTACTGAGTGGATTTTAATAAGACCTAGCCCAGCCTGGCGTTTCTGACTTGTGCATAGTAATACTCAAAATAGCCTTTTAACTAAAATGGAAAAAGATTGGAGATGTTGCAGGGCATTTAGAATTGGAGGATGGAGGGGAAAGAGAGACTCTCTGTATTCTTTGAAATACAGGAAGGCTTGCCTGGCCGATGTCGTTGAGCATCGACCCACGCACCAAGAGGTCACCGGTTCGATTCCTAGTCAGGGCACATGCCCAGGTTGTGGGCCAAACCCCCAGTGGGGGGCATGCAGGAGGCGGCCAATCGATGTTCTCTCTCATTGATGTTTCTATCTCTCTCTCTCTTCCTCTCTCTCTAAAAATAAAGAAAGAAAAAAATAAAATAAAATATTGAAATAGAGGAAGGCTTAAACATATGTTGAGTTCTCCTTTTGCTGCTTCCCCTCATCTTCCTGAAAGGGATCATACCTCTGTGGTTGTTTCCTTTTCTTTGGGGCGGCCTTTCTTCCTCCTTCCCAAACTCTTGGAGATTTGGCTCATGTCACGAGATCATGTCCTTACGTGGGTGAGAATGTTGCAGCCTCACCACGCACGGCACTGTCTTCCACACAGGTTCCCACATCCTGGACTGCGTGAAGATGGGAGCTGTAAGTGAGACACACACTCTGTAGAGGTGTTGACAGTAGGAGTCCATAGTAGAAAGTTAACATACACAAAAAGTTCATTTCATCTTAGACCACATTGATAGAATGTTATGTAATTGATATAGTAAATTGATTAATGATGACACAACGATAATAACTAACACACATTCCACATTTGGTAAGTGCTAGGAACTGTGCTAAGCATTTCATAGTTGTTCTCTAGTTTAATCGTCTTAATGTCCCTACATTCCTCTGAAATGAATGAGATGATAGTCTGTGTGGGTTAAGATTTAGTTGTGGACATGCAGTTTAAAAGGAATACAGGCAAACTGAAGCACGTTGCAAGGTGGGGGTGGGACTGTCTGGATAGAGCAGTGCTTCTCCAAGTTGAGCCTGCACAAGGACCTCCTGGAAGGCTGGCTGAAGCACAGATTGCTGGCCCCCCCCCCCCCCCCCCGTGCGGAGTTTCTGATTCCGTGATCTCGGGCAGGACCTAAATAAAAATCTGCATTAGTAACGAGTTGCCTGGTAACGCCAATGCTGCTGGTCCAGGGAGCACACTTCTGAGAACAGCTGGCCCAGAGCTTACATCTGAATCACGTGCAGAACAGGTGACGTGACCTGGAATGCTTACCCTGGAGAAGAGACTGCTCTGGGCGCACAGAGGCCTCTGCAGCCCATCGAAGGGCTCGAGGGTGTAAGTGATGCCAAAGGTTCAGACCAGAGACAATGGATGAGGATTGAGGCAAACGTAGGCTGAGAGTAACGGACGACAGATGAAGTGGGCTACCTGTGGAGGCAGCAGATCAAGGAACCTGGGAGTGCCCAAGCAGAGGAGGGTGAAGGGTGGCAAGGATTACACCTGGCGGCCCTGAGGCTGAGTGCTGCTGTGGGTGTGTCTGCTAGGAGTGCACAGGTTGTCAGGTGTTTTATTTTAAATGCTGCTGGAGGCGTATCTCCTCCAGTCCCCCCCAGTCCCCCCTGTCTCAGTCCTGCTGAGTCATCCATTTACACTCACTGGCCTGGCCCCTGACGGCCATGGAGCTGACGGCCCCTGATGTATTCACAGGGTGACCAAGCAGCAGGTGAATACTGAATGAGATGTTTGTTTATTTTTTAATAATCTGTCATCCAAACTCTAAAGAATGAGAGAAAGGTCACCAAGTAAACTGATCCCAGTTTCTTCACTTGTAGAAATTGTACACTGGGAGAGAGGACCCCCCTAAAAGCTACCATGGAAGGCAGTTCTAACATTGCCAGGCAAAGCAGTGTTTCCTGTGTGGGGATGTCTGAGCTGGGCACGCTCTCACCCACCCCGTCCTCTCTCCACGTTTTGTCCCTCCAGTGGCTACCTCTGGTTCTGTGAGAGCGCCCACAGTGGTCACGGGACCTAAGTGGCTAAGACACAAAAACTGTAGCTGAGTTCACTCTTTCTATCCGTTCCTGCAAATAGCATGTCAGGTCTGTCCTCCCTGAGTCCAGAGGGCTGTTCTTCCTGCTGGGAGACAGGTGAGCCTTTCGGGATCCTGAAAAGCCAGACAATGAAAAGTCTTGGCAGACGGAAACCAAGCCTTGGCAGGAAGAGAGATAAAGAGAGAGGAGTTTGCTGTTGACTACAAAACAACCAGCACCAAAATGCTGGATTCCCAGGAGGAAACGATTATGTAAGAAGTTCTAGACAGAGGAAGAATAAGGAAAAATGGAAAGAACAGAGAGAAGTATCATGACCAAATTAAAAAACGGAAAGCCTACATAAATTAGAGGACTCTATTGTCAGTGGCAGACACTGTCCTTGAGACAGTTAAAATAAAATCAGAGAAAGAGCTAGAAGCATGCTTCAGAACCTTCACTGACAGGTTTAAATGGCCTGATTAGCAGATGACATGATACCGTACATAGAGAGCCCTAAAGAGTCTACAAAAAAAACTACTAGAACTGATAAATGAATTCAGTAAAGTAGCAGGATATAAAATAAATATCCAGAAATCAATTGCATTTTTTTTAATCCTCACCCGAGGATATTTTTCCATTTATCATCAGATAGAGTGGGAGGGAGAGAGAGAGAAACATCAATGTCAGAGAGACACATCGACTGGTTGCGTCCCACAGGACCCGACCAGGACCAGGACAAATTGCAACCGAGGTTCATATTCTTGACCGGAATCAAACCCGCAACTCATTGGTCCATGGGTCGATGCTCTAACTGCTGAGCCAAACTGGCCAGGGCTCAATTGCATTTTTATACACGAATAATGAATTATCAGAAAGAGAAACTAAGAAAATAATCCAATTTATACTTGCATCAAAAAACATTAAATAGCTAGTAATAAATTTAACCAAGGATGTAAAAGACCTGTATTCAGAAAATTATAAGACACTGAAGAAAGAAATTGAAGAAGACACAAATAAGTGGAAGTATATACAACATTCATGGATAGGAAGAATTAACATTATTTAAATGTTCATACTACCCCAAACTATCTGTAGATTCAATGCAATTTTTATCAAGATACCAATGGCATATTTCACAGAACAAGACAAAATATTCCAAAAATATACATGGACCCACAAAAGACCCCAAATAGTCTTGATAAAGAAGAACAAAGTTTGAAGAATCATGCTACCTGGTATCAAACTATATTACAAGGCTATAGTAATCAAAACAGCATGCTACTGGTATAAAAACAGATATATAGATCAATGGAACAGAATAGAGAGCCCAGAAATAAACCCACACCTTTATGGTCAATTAATATTTGACAAAGGAAGCAAGAACATACAATGGGGTAAAGATAGTCTATTCAATAAATGGTGTTGGGAAAATAGGACAGATAAATACAAAAAAATAAAACTAGACTATCTTCTTACACCACACACAAGAATAAACTCAAAATGGATAAAAGACTTAAATGTAAGGATCAAAACCATAAACACCTAGAAGAAAACATAGTCAGTAATCTCAGACATTTCTTTTAGTAACATTTTTTCTGATACATCTCCTCAGGCAAGGGAAACAAAAGAAAAAATAAATAAATGGAACATCAAACTAAAAAGTTTTGGCACAGCAAAGGAAACCATCAGCAACATTAAAAAACAACCCACTGAATGGGAGAACCTATTTGCCAACAATACATCTGATAAGGGGTTAATATCCAAAATTTATAAAGAACTTTTAAAACTCAACACCAAAAGAAACAATCCCATTTAAAAATGGGCAAAGGACCTGAATAGACACTTCTCCAAAGAGGACATATACAGGTGGCCAATAGACATATGAAAAGATGCTCAAAGTCACTAGTTAGCAGAGAAATGCAAAGTAAAACCATGAGTTAGCACCTCATACCTTTCAGAATGGCTATCATCAACAAACAGTAAGTGTTGGCACTGTTGCTGGGAGTGCAGATTGCAGCCACTGTGGAAAACGGTATGGAGTTACCTCAAAAAATTAAAAGTGGAACTGCCTTACACCCAGCTATTTCACTTCTGGGAATATACCCGAAGAAACCTGAAACACTAATTCAAAAGAATATATGCACCCCTATGTTCGTTGCAGCGTTATTTACAATAGCCAAGATTTAGAAGCAGCCCAAGTGCCCATCAGTAGAAGAGTGGATTAAAAAAAAAAAAAAAAGGCTGTGGCACATTCACACAGTGGAATATTACTACTTGGCCATAAAAAAAGAAGGAAATCTTACCTTTTGTGATAGCATGGATGGACTTGGAAAGTATTAAGCTAAGTGAAATAAGCCAGTCAGAGAAAAACAAATACCATATTATTTCACTTATATGTGGAATCTAATGAACAAGATAAACTAACAAACAAAACGGAAATAGACTCGTAGATACAAAGAACAGACTGACAGCTGTCAGAGGGGAGGAGGATTCGGGGCAGGTTGAAAAAGGTTAAGGGATTAAGGAAAAAAAATATATATATATATACTCATAGACACAGACAATAGTATGGTGATTACCCAAGGGAAAGGGGGTGGGAGGAGGTAGAAGAGGGTAAATGGGGGATAAATGGTGATGGAAGGAGACTTGACTTGGGGTGGTGAACACACAATACAATATATAGATGATATTTTATAGAATTTTACATCTAAAATCTATATAATTTTATTAACCAATGTCACCCCAATAAATTCAATTTTAAAAATGAATAAATGGCCTGATTAAGTGTTGTCCTCCTTCGCCTTCTGGATTTGTTTGCTAGGTGTTTGGCATTACCATCCCCCGGCAAGCGTCTCAGTTAGGAGAGTTCTGGGTTGGGGCTGCCGTCTAGATGGGAGGGCTGGGAACCGCATATGCCCTCTTCCTTAAATCATCATTCCATTCTTTCTATTTCTCCCTCCCTCTCCTTCCTTCCTTCCTTCCTTCCTTCCTTCCTTCCTTCCTTCCTTCCTTCCTTCCTTCCTTCCTTCCTTCCTTCCTTTTCCCTCTTTCCTTCCTCCCTCCCTTCCTTCCTCTCTTTCTTGCTGTCTTCCTACAAATAAGGAAAAAAAACCTTGGGCATTTCTCTGGCTCAGGTTCCAATAATAACCTTAGCAGGTAATTTTTGCACATAAACAGTGAGGTATTTTCTTATAACTGAGACCAGGGGCTGTATCGCTCCCAGGAGAAAAAACACTTATATTGACGTGTTTATGTTTCGGAATAATAATATTTGTCCATGTGAAAATATGTGCGATTCCTTTCTGCCACACCATATGGCTGATTCCGATTCATAATCCAAACAGTAGCAGCTGCTACAGAATGCGAGAGTGAGTTTTCCTCAAGTAAAACTGGGCTCAGTGTTGGATTCCACATGTAGTTCCCACAGTATCACGAGCTAGTCACCGAAACCTACATATGAGTTCCTCCCATTAATCCTTTCTCTTCTTGATTACTATCTCACAAGCTCATTTTTCTGTCCATCTCATTTAACCCTACCCCTACTCAGCCTGTGCCCCCAAGGGGCTTTCTACCTTGGGAACACAGACACGCATTTTCTAAAGCTCTTGGCCACTGCAGGTCTCAGTTTAGATTTTGTGGACTGATGACAACCGGCAGAAGAAAAAAAAGTGCAGTGCATTTTTCCCCACGTGGCTTCCTTCTTGCTGAACCGCGTTATAAGCTTGTGGTTAATCAGGCACAGGGAGGCGCCGAAGCAGCTGATGACCCCCCTCCGGCCCAGCTCTGCGGGAGTGGAAAATTCGGCTGGCACTTTTACAGACCATTTGAATGTGGTTTGCAGAAACCTCTGAGGTTTAAGAAGGAAGTGATTTGCAGAATAGGTGCTGGAAACCACTGTAGAAACCACCACGATCAACAGAACCCAATAGCCCAACTTCACAGAGAAGTCTCTGGGAGACTTACTTACATCATTACCTAGTCGTTCTGAGTCCCCCGGAAAGCTGCAGGTTTTGTGCTGATTCTACATATCGCCATGGTCAATTTCCAGACCAGTTAGAAAAACAAATTCTGACCAAATATCCCCAAACTGGAGGCTAAAATAAAAGTATATAGATAATTGCTCCACTTTTCCACTTCAGTTGGTTCCGTCATAATAATACCTTGCCTTTGTGTGGTAGATCATAATTCAGCATGTTTCCATATACATTATTAGTAATTGAGACTTTTTTCCCAGAAGACTGTCAGGTGACCCGAATCGATGGACATTCATGAGACGGGGATATTATCTCTGTCCGCTAAGCTTTGTCCTGTCCTCACAACGGGTATCGCTAATTTCCAACTTGTATCAGCGTCTTCCTGCAGCCATTTGTCTTTTTCAGGTGTCTGCTGGTCAGCTCTCCAAGTACCTGCTGCTTTTATCACAAGTTATAATAGGGTGATTTATCAATGTCATGCGCCTCGCTCGGCAACAAGAGAGCAACTACAAGATATGGAATTGGTTGGCATGCCTGGCCTTTAACCACAGTCCTCCGACTTGAAGTGGCATTTGTACCTCTGTCATCCTAGAGCTTGTCAAGAGGTCTTGGAGTCAGCCTTAACTTGGCCAGCCTTTGCCTTCAGGGTGCATTGAGTAATTGTTTCATAAGCTTTTTCTTTACAAAAGGAACATCTGCCAGCTTCCCCAAGTCTTTTTTGTTGTTGTTGTTTAAGACCTGTGTGTGTGTGTGTGTATCTGCTTCTCATTTCTGTGTCTTTTATCACAGACAACCTGACTCGAGCCAAGTGATTGTCCCTATACCCTTATAATGTGATTTCAGGGCTAAAGAGTTCTGATAGGTCTTCCTAGTAGATGATGCCTAAAATCCCACTATTTGCCCATCCTGGCCTAGCCCCAGTCCCTGGAAAATCTTCACTCTGACGTCTCAGCCCTGCCCACTGCCACACCCATTCTGACCTGCAGGTAGTGATCTGGTGAACAGGGGTTAGTCCTGCTGTCCTAAGCCTGCTGTCTGGTGGGCACTGGACACCCTGTCTGCTGACATGCACCTTAGCTCATGCCATGCTTAGCTGGTGGGCATGCATGGGATGCTGCCATTTCTTTCTGATTTATACTTGTGCCCTCCTGCTGAAATCCAGCTGCCCACCCCTGCCCACTGGTTGTGCTGCTGAGAAAGCTCTACCCTCTGTGTCCTTTGCCCCGGGTGCCTCCCAAGTGTACACAGAAACAGGGCGTGTTATGATTTTCATGGGCTCTAGCCACTTTCCTTTGTGGGCCACTTCCCCCATAAAAAGATATTAAAAGTTATATTTTACAACTGTGTTGCATAATATATTAATATATATTAAATCATATATTAAAATATATTAATATTATATATTTTTAAATTTCTTTAACTTAAAGCGTATTTTTTCTTCTACCTTAATGTCTTTAAAAGAAATGAGTACATTTGCATGGATCCCCAAAAGTACTGTGGGCTCTAGTGCACCTGATGGATAAGGCAGGTCTGCCTAGCAACGGACTTCACGGCAGACCCTCTTGCCTGAGATCATCGCTGCAGAGTTCAGTCCTTTGCAAACCACATTTAGAAATGTTTCCATATTGCTCTTGCCCGGTGCTCATTTTCACCTAATAGTATTCTTTAAATGTATCCCCTTTGAAATTTTAATAACTGTATTTTTTAAGTAAAAGTTATGTCGCTAGTGCAAAGCCAGTGTAGCTTGCTCTTACGGACTGCATGTTTGCATCCCCCCAAAATCCATGTGCGAAACCCTAATCTTCAGTGTGATGGTGTTTGGAGGCGAGTCTTTGGGAGGTAATTAGGTCATGAAGGCGGATCCCTCAAGGTGGGATGACCCGGGGAGCTTGCTTCTCTCCCTGCTGCTGCCGTGTAAGGACGTGATGAGAAGATGGCCATCTGCAAACCAGGGAGTGGACCCTCACTAAGAGCGGAGTCTACCTTGGTCTTAGACTTCCCAGATTGAGAACTATGAGAAATAAATTGTTGTTTAAGCCACCTAGTCTATGACAATGTGGTATAGCAGCCCAAGCAGACAAAAACACTTGCCGTAAATAAAACCACACAGTAAGCCCTGGCTGCTGTGGCTCAGTTGGTTGGGCGTTGTCCTGTGCACTGAAAGATTGCTGGTTTGATTCCCGGTCAGGGCATGTGCCCAGTTGCAGGCTCGATCGATCCCTAGTAGGGTGTGCAGGAGGCGGCTGATGGATGTTTTGCTCTTACATCCATGATTCTCTCTCTCCCTCTCCCTTCCTCACTTTCTAAAAATCAATTTAAAAAATTTTAAATACACATTAATATAAATTCAAATAAACATATTATACAATTTTTTTAAATTTAAGTTTGTTCATGGTCTACCTAACTTCAGTGTTCCGGGTGCCTCGGCATCTCTTGTCCTCTGCTGGTCCTGGTGGAGTAAGGGTTTGGATCAATGCCCCCTCGGCTCAGTCTTCCACTTACTCACTGTCCATCCTCCGACACTCAGCCACTGTCCAGGCTCTTGCTCCAAAGCAATGAAGCAACCAGACCCCCCCAACTCAATTTAAGTTTTGACAGAGCATCTTGACCCATCAGACTGGATGTGCCTGGAAAACCTCATTGGCTGTCACGATCCTGACTCCTCTAGACCAGTGCCGTCCAGTAGAACTTCCCGCAGTGACGGAAACGCCCTAAGTCTTCCCTCCAGTACAGGACCCACTGGACATATGTAACTGCCAAGCATCGAAACATGGCTGGTGTGACTGAGGGATGAAACTGTTACTTTTATTTAAGTTTAATTAATTTAAATGTGAATACTTTAGCTACTTACAGCTAGTGGCTTTTATACGGCACATGGCAGTGTTAGAGTGTATGGTTTTGACCGTGAGGATTCTTCTTGGATTCTAGGTCTCCATCCCAGAACTGATTAGTTCTATAATTCTTTCCCTTTCTATGAGGCCCATTGTGTCACTTGATCAAGTTTAGTAGTGACATGGACGATACTGTGCTTAAGCTGCGATGAGATATTCGTACGTTGGTGTGAAAGAAGGTCTGGGAGGAGGTTGACGGAAGGAAGCAGGAACAGAATGAGAATCCTGTGTGCTGCGGGGAGTCTTATGGAGGGGGCGTGGGGTGAGAGGGAACAGAACGGAGAGATCAAAGTATCAAAGATTAATTTCCCTCTGCTTTTCAGTTATGCAAAGCTAATAATTCCCCAAATCTAAACTGTATTAATATTGTTTTATTTCCTGAACATTCTCGTCTTTGTCCCTCTGGAAATAATTGTCAGAGTCAAAGGTTCTGGTTGAGAATAAACAGTCTGCTGGGTGGTTTGCCATTAACCTGCTAAACCTAGAAACTGCAGCTTGAGCTGGCTGTAAGCTCCAGGCTTTACTGTTCAAATCTTTGGACCACTTGTGTTGAATCAGATTCAAGACAAAACCTGGCACTCCCTCAGACATTCCACAAGGCCCTGGGTACCCATGACTGCATTTAAGTAGACCTTTGAGGGGCCCAGTAGTAGCACACACCACATGACCCTGGATCCATTCCCACCCCACCACCCCCTCCTTCCTCACCCCCTGGCCCCTCCCTTCTGCAGAGTGTACAGCCTCGTCTGGGAGACCAAGAGCTTAGAGATGGGGACCGTATCCGGAACTCATGGAACGGGATGGCAAAATTGATTATCTAAGCCGATCATGAAATGTCTCTTCTCTCACCACTTACTCATTTTGGGAGGAAAAACAGGACCTAATGTTGGCCACTGAAGGACTTCTGAAAAAAACTTTCCTACCAACAAAAAGATGCACAGATGATCTTTCTTCTTCCGCTGACATGTTGGGTCTGCAGCTGAACAGAAACTATGGCAGCCGTTTTTCACCCACGAAGTACAAAGATGAGGAAGGGCGGACGGGGTCCTTGATAGCTCAGAAGACAGGCAAATTAACCAACCCTGAAACCATTTGGACTTCCTGTTTGTGAAATAGTAAGCCTCCTCGTAGGTTAAGACATTTTGAATTGGGTCTTCTTTCATTAGCAGCTGAAATCATCATTACTGGTATAATGATCGTATATTGGGAGTTCTTACTGCTCGAATTTGACTTTCCACTTTTTCCCGCCAGAAAATGAGCAGGTTATATAGCCGTAGCTTTTTCCTGCTCTGTGGATTGGAGACATTGTCTTTTCTGACAATTTATGATTTTCCTTCTGGGATGCTTCTCTGTATAAGTCACTACCACACTTTGCCAATTTCTTCATCTTTGACATGGGAATAGAGAACTGGACAAGTACTTTTTTTTTTTTTGGCAATGACAGAACACAGCTGATAATAAAAATAAATCCTAAATAGCAAATAATAAATAATAGTAATAAGATGTAGCCATTTGCTAGAATGCTTTAAATTACAAATATAAAATATAGGTTTATATGTATCCTTAAGAATGAGGCTGTTTTTCTGTTGAGCATGGAATATTGAACACTCATTTAATGGACACAATTCTATTTCCATTGTGGAGAAGGTGCAAATATTAGCAGCTTTTGCCCCAAAGCAGAAACCCTTTCAGGAAGTCTGTCTCCACTAATGAGTGCATAGCTACCCATGCATATTCCCCATTAATACTGATAGAAACTAATGTGGCTGTATGAATCATCTGAATTTTGATGCAGTGTGAATCTGGTGTGGGATGATTCAAGATGAACTCACAAAGTGCATTTGTCTAGGAGCTATTTCTTAATATGCCTTCATCTCATAGCCAGATTCTGCTCCTGACTCAAATATTAATTAAAAGCTGTTTCTGTTTGCTCCCATCTTGCACACCTGCCTCTTATCATCAAAAGAGAAATAGAGTCATCTATGTAACCATGTACCTCTACCCAGGTGTAATTTGAGGTTCTGTTGAAAGAAATAAACAGGGAATGGACAGAAAAGAGAAATGAAGAGGAAGTCTCCTTTTCATGGGGAGCAGAGTGTGGGCCGGGCTAAATTAAGTAGACATGTGTTCCTGAATCCTGGAAAGTGTGCCAGATCACACAGGCCATGTGTGGGGAATTTACACGTCTTTATTCCCCACTTTGTCCTCACCCATCGTCAGTAATAGAGAGCATCTCGCCTGCACACCTCCAGAGCAGCACCTGTTACCACACGGAAAGTATACTTACTCTCTGGGAGGACTCGTGATATTACCTCTTGGAGAGGTGAAGTCCTTCCCAACCAGTATGGCTCACCTCTCCAAACTGGGCTCTTCCAGGCCCACCCAACTTCCCCTCCCCTTCTTCTTGGATCTTTCTCTCCTGTTATCTACATCCTAGTCACAGTGATCGCTCATGGAAACTGCCTCTTATTTTATTCTATTATGGGCAAAAAAGAAAAAGTATACTCTTAATAAAAAGAAATACACACACACACACACACACACACACACGTGCATAACACACATACTATATTTTTTTCCCCAAAGTTTCTTTCTGACATAGCAAACCTAAGAATCAGATGGAAAGGAAAATGCAGATTATAAGCAAAATCCTACAGAGTCCTTGTTTAATGCTGGACCACATAACCTTAGAGTTATGAAAAATGAGCGCTGGAAAGGACCTTCGGTGTAGAGCATAATACTGTCACATCCAGCAGCTGCACAGCTGGCAAAGCCCTGGACATTTCCATGTGTGTTTCCCATGGGCTTGGCAAGTACTGTTAGTGCCCCTTTTACAGAAAAAGGAACTGAGGCTAATTGAACACGCTAATTGAAAGTTGTACCATTGATTTTTATAGCAATACACTGGGAGTTATTTAGTGTCTTCTCTATTTCAAGAGAAATTTGTTTCATCTCTATTCCATTTGGTTTCTTCTCTAGTCCAAGTGGAATAACTACATTCAGAGCTGCTTAATTCCCAAAACTTATGTAAAGCCCTCGATGAATCTTGAGCGAAACACTTCAGAATTCGTTTGGTTATTGTAACCTGCTTGAACCCAAGGGAGTGCTAGGGTTAAGTTAAGTTTGAATTAATAATGGTTGAGGATTAGTGGGAAAGGTATTGAGTTGCAGTAGATCTTAAAATCTTACTCTACATTGAGGCATCTTTTTAAAAATGCAACACTTTTAATACTAGTTATTAAGATGTATTGCTCTGTCTATATAATTAAAAGTTCCATTTGAAAAAGAAAACATTATTGTTGAGGGGACGAGGGTGTGCAGTCTAACTGGTGTCCACAGCAGAAGGAAATGCAGTTACTTGGACCGCGAAGCTCTGTCTCAGGCATACACACCCTAGTGGTCTCTTATCAAATTGCATGCAACATATTTAGGAGGCACTAAAGACGTGCTACCAACTGCAAAATCAGTGGCACTCTTTCATTCATTTATTCAATAGGTTATTACCTGCCTGCGATGGGCCAAACCCTGTGCTAAGAATAAAACCAAAGAGAAGACATGGTCCTGCCCTTCAGGGGTCTTCCTGGACTAGTAAGGAAAAGCCTCTGGAAGGGTGCTGACGGAGGGGACTGTATATTTATTGGTGTATTTATATAGGTTATCTCACCTACTCCTAATTATAGCCCTAGTCAAGTAGGTAATATTATCCCCATTTTATTTATTTATTTTAATCCTCACCTGAGGATATTTTTGTATGTATCTTCAGATAGAGTGGGGGACGGGGGAGAGAGAGAGAAACATTGACGTGAGAGAGACACATCGACTGGTTGCCTCCCGTATAACCCCGGCCAGGGCTGGGGACGAATCGCAACCAAGGTACATGCCCTTGACCAGAATCGAACCCGCGAGCCGACGCTCTAACCGCTGAGCCAAACCGGCCAGGGCTATCCCCATTTTATAGGCGAGGCCCAGAGAATTTGAAGTGACCCACCTAAGGCCACTCAGTATATGAAAGCATTCAAAATCAAACTACCAGATGTCTGATCAGGCTCTTTGCACCCCACTAATGTCAAGCTGCGTGACCCCCACTTCCATGTAGCATCATGCCGCGGCCTCCGGAAGGGGCACCTGCTGTGGAATGCCACCGTGCTACTGGAAGTTCCGCTGGTATCGGAGCCCACATTCCTTCTCGGGACACTTGGGAATGGGGACGAGAGGCCAGGAGAGCTGTCCACGCCCCAGAGGACCCGCCGCCACGTCATCATTCTCAAGCAGTCTGCAGGCAGCTCTTGGACAGGCCTGAATGCAGCTGAGGAATGTCCCCTCTCGACTCCAGAGGGAGAGTGTTCTTCTGACCAGTGGACCAACCAGCGTCACTGGGAGTCATTTTGATAGCTCCTTGAAGATATATTACCCAGGCCGCAGACACACCTTGGAAGAGTGCAGCTGTGGCAAGAGAGAGTGCCTGGGGACGTGGAGAGTCTAAGGCAAAGCCAAGAGAAGAGAGGCGTCTCCCTCACGGAGCGCATTAGCAGCAGAGGGGAGCCACCAGGTCTAGCAGGACACGGTTCAAATGAGCGTGAAGGTAAGAGAAGCAGGCCGTGTGGCAGGTTCTGTATGGCACCAGCGCCAGGCCGTCGGTGTGAATACAGGGATGAGCCGAGGTTAGTGACTCCACATGACACACAAGTTAGGACCTTGGGAACTGAAGAAAGGAGGGTTCAGCCAATGGCTGTTGAGAGAAGACAGGTCCAGAATTACTTATTCTCAATGCCCAAATCCAAGACGCTGTAAAACGGAAAGATTTTGGTGGGAAAACCTGTACTAAATTGATATAAGACTGTCTGTAATCTTGATTCATGCCCTTAATGTGAAATTTGTCGTTTTGCTGTAGAAATATCCATATGTTAGATTACGGGTGATGCTGGTGGCGTTAAATAATAGGCCAGGACTCGCTTGCATTTCTAACAAAAACAAGGCTGAATTCCAAAACGCATCTGTTCCCAAGGCTTTCGGAGAGGCGACTCTATGTCATGCACTTACTTCTATATTATGTCATTTAAAAGTCTTGAGAGGAGAGTATCATCTTCCTCATTTTATATTTAGAAAGTTGGAGAGGGAAGCATTGTGTGACCAAGGTCACACGCCACACATCTAAGCCCAGCCCCTGTGCTCGGTTCTGGGCCACTCGCTGTGCTGATGGGGAATCTGAAGTAACCAGCAGTGTCTCCCAGGAAGGGGACTCGGGGACACCGCCAGCTTCTCCTGGGAAAACCTGCCCCTGCCCCTGTCCCTGACGCCTGCCATAGTTGTTTGAGTTTTTATTTTTTAAAAAGAACAACAACTGCTGGGCTAGAGCCTCCTGTCAGCGTGAAGCTCTAGAAAGTGTTGATTAGAACGAAACAGGATGCTTTTGACACTCGACTGTCTCTCGGCTACAGCAGAGGACCTCCGGGACAGTATTTTGGAACCTTTAAGGGATCTCAGGTTCCTTTGAGAATCTGGTGAAAACGATGCATCCTCTCCACAGAAATTGCACATATAACCCCACAGAGCAAATCCTTCATCCTATTTCAGGGGCGCTATCCATGAACCCGATTAAGAATCTCCATTCTCTTGCCCTGGCTGGTTTGGCTCAGCAGTTAGAGCATTGGCCCCATGGTCCAAAGAGTCTTGGGTTCGATTCCAGTCAAGGGCACGCACCTCGGTTGTGGTTTGGTCCCTGGCCCTTGTCAGAGTCGTGCGGGAAGCAACCAATTGATCTCTCTCTCTCTCTCTCTCTCTCTCTCTCTCTCTCTCTCTCTCTCTCTCTCTCTCCCCCTCCCTCCCCCCTCCCACTCTATCTGAAGATAAATGGGGGGGAAAATCCTCAGGTGAGGATTTAAAAAAAAAAAAAGAATCTCCATTCTCGACTTAGGGAATTAGTAAATTTTCCATGACAAAATTAATAGCAAAGTTCAACTTTAAAGAGTGAAGATCATTTCAATTAATATAAGTCAGTAATTAAATCAAGATGTAACTGCTATAGAAGCCTCGAATTCTCTGGCCGTGTGTGTGTGTGTGTGTGTGTGTGTGTGTGTGTGTGTGTGTTAGGGTACTGGGAATGGGAAAAAAGACTAGGCAGGGGGCAGGGGTAATTCTTCTGGCTTCTCAAGAAAATTGCCCATTATCAAACCCAGGTATTATCAAACCCTTACAGTTCCCTTGACCTCTCTCTTATACTCAACCAAATGTTCAGTCCTGAAAGCAGGGGTTTCATTAGAGGTCACGTTTGATTCCAGGATCCTGTACCTGTTTTCTGTCTGCACGTGCTTGGAGACTTTGGTTCTCCTGGACAGGTTCCTTTTATCATCTGCAACACTAAAATTCAGTCCACTGTCAAAGCCCAACTATAAAGAATCTCCAGTTGGCATCGTAACTATAATTCTCCCCCTTGCTCTTTTGATTTACTGGGATTCTAAACCATTATTTTCTGAAACTAAATGTTTCCTAGTCTTTTGTGTCTCTGGTTTGATAGTTGTGATAACCTGCTCCCAAGAGTATAAAGCTGGGAATGATGAATAGAAATGTGCTCATCATTGGCCAGGGCAGAGAACAACTCCTTCTCGGAAATTCAGAAAGTTGACAATGGCAGATTTTGTTTTTTTACATGATTACCTTTATGACAGTTTGTCACTCCACACCAAATGCGATGTATTCGTGCTGGTTTCTCCCTGACGAGGGTATCCGCGGCTCATGACACTGGGCTGAGCTGTGTTTCTGTTCTGTGCACTTGGTAATTGATCAAAACCGATGGTGCATGCATTTTGATGGGAAGTTTAAAAATAGGCATGTTCAGATGACTAAAATCCTTGTATGCCCCTCATTTCCCACATGGTAATAAAGAAGATTAAATGACAAATGTGGTTTAGCAACATTGGTTAAGTTCTTAGACTCTGGAGTTAATCTAACCTGGGTTTGGATCTTGAATCCATCTCTTATCAGCTAAATGACTGTCGACAAGTGACTTCACGTCCCTATGCCTCACTGTCTGCAAAACGGGATTAAGAATGGGATCACCCCATAGGCTGTTTTGAGGATTGACTGAGATAGTGCATGCAGAGCACTTAGCACAGGGTCTGGTTCAATGCATGTTAACTATCATTAATATTCTCTGTCAGGATCATAATGATTTCCCAGCTCTGTTCTCCCACAAGAGCCCTCTCCAGCATTATTTGGGCTTAAATAAAACTGAGTTCCAGGATGTGCCAAGATATATATTTGGTATTTCTCCCAGCTCTGAGACATCAGAGAATTATGCATGGATGAGGCAGGGGAGGCGAATCTCATATTACCACAGTGCTTTGCACGGAGGAAGATTGCAAGCCTCCATGACAAATAGGTTTTCTGCAAACTGTATGGCAGCCTGATAGGGACCCCATGTGTTTCTACAGCACTGAGCTGAACAGCTGAGATAAAGAGAGTGACGACTCGTTCTGCCTGCTTGCACCCTGACGCTTTGTCCATCTCTGCCCCGGCCCTGGGGTCATCATGGCGAAGGGACTCCGATCTGTTCCAGACCAGAACATTCTAGGGAGTCAGGTGGGCCTGTCTCAGTCACCTCTGGTCCCAGGAGCCCAGAGATGCCAGGCTCATCTGAGATCAGTGTGGGGATCACCTGTCACCTGGCACTGCTGAGTTGGACCCAAGCCCCTGAGGGGCTCTGCCAGCCCTGGGACAGGCTCTCTGTGGGAAATAACGCTGGCCTTGCTTTATTTTTCTGTCAGCTTTGAATAGCTCAGAGCCTAAAACCACCTGTCTTATTCCAGCTGCAATCCAATTAATGTCTGGAAGAAAATAACCCCATTTGGAAATCAGTTGGAAACTCAGTCGATAGATATCCTGGTTCTGCCAAAATGTGCAGATCTTAGATTCTTGGGAAATTAATACAATTTCAAAATGCGTGTCACACCAACGCAGAGGTTCTAAAAGAGGAAAAGCTTGTAGGACTTGCTGTACTTCAATAATGGTAGACAGGCCCTCTGTGCCTTTTCTTGGCAAAGCTAACGCCGTGGGTTTCTCACGATTTGGACGTGTGCTCTGGAGAGGAGAGAGGCTGTCTTTCCTCGTGGCTGATACTGAGGAAACTTGCACTGGATTAAAACATTGAAAAATAAGAAACTGCCCTGAATGAGGTAGCACAGAAAGCGACATTTTAATGGCTGTGTGATTACTGATGACAAATAATGGCCTCGTTTCATTGTATTCCTGGAGGGAAGTTCCAAGGTAAACCAGTTAGAATCAGCGTGCACAGCACGCCTGGACTTTTCCACAGCCCGAAACTTGTGTTATGGTGTTCGTGGGTAGAGCTGGCAGAAAATACCTAACTCAAAAAACAAAACAAAAACTTTTTTCCTGGCAGAACTGTCACCAGCAATGCCTTCTAATACGTAACTGTGGACAGTGAGTTCCCGGACTTTGGATCACGGGAAGGGACTGTGCCGTATCTCCTTCCCACATCTGCTTGCACCATTTTTACCTTGTTTTTCCCCTACTCTCATATTCTAAAGAAAAGTGCCCAGATTTCTTGTTTACTTGGAATTCTGGACTTCCTCATGCTTGTGCAAATTCGGTTTTTAATATTTATTCATTTTAGAAACTTTTTATTATCCTAAGACTTGTGCCCGGAGGAAAAGAAAACATGAAGTATATTGAATTACTTACGGCGGCCATTGCTATTGTTGTTATAACAACATGAAAAAAACATAAACAACAGGCTGAAGTCAAGACCTGTGGGCCCAAGTAATGCACCGCCAGGAAGCCCATCGGCATCCTGAGGACATTTATGGGAGGTGACCACTCAGGTCCATCCAACTCTGAGGTCTGGGGCAGTGCCCAGCAGTGTGCAGGGTACCAGTCCTGGAGGCCAGCCTCTCTCAGCAGCATTTGACCTCATTTGACCTCTCCGAGCTCCCTCATCTCCATCATGAAGAGAGAGCATCCCCCAGAGCACAGGCAGGGGTGGGGAACCTTTTTTCTGCCAAGGGCCATTTGGATTTTTACAACATCATTCTCGGGCCATACAAAATTATCAACTTAAAAACTAGCCCGCTATGGTCAGGCTAAGTTGGTGAGGCGTGTGATGTTAGCTGGTATTGATTTCATGGGCCTTATACGGCCTGCAGGCTGGACGTTCCCCACCCATGGTTAGGGAGTGAAATAAAACCCTGTGCTATAGAGGGATTACCCCTGGTGCTTGCTTATTATGTACCACCCAGTACCACCAAACAGAAGACTCTGGAGCCAGACTGCTCTGCCACTTACTGGCTGTGCCACCTTGGGCAAGTTACTTAACCTCTCTGTGCCTCAGCTTCCCTGCCTGTAACACAGTGATGATAATATTAACAGTAACCTCCCCCACAGAACTGAGTGCTTACTATGTGATGTGCATCGAACGGATGTGCTTGACTCACCTTATCATTTTGGATCGTCACAGCAGCCTATGAGGTGCTGTTCCTTATCCCCATTTTACAGATGAGAAAACTGAGTGCATTGCCCAAGGTCACACAGCCAGCATGCAGTGGAGCCAGGGTCCAAACACAGGTCACACTAAACCAAAGCACGTGCCTCCCATCCCTATATTCCATGCTGGGCCCGTGGCTCCCCCAGGAAACAGCGTGAGGTCCATAATGCTAAGATGCTTCCAGGGCAGGTCCAGGCACGAACACCCCCTGAGGAAACTTGTCCAGGATGCGGGGCCCTCGCAGCTCAGGAAGCCCGTGCCCAGGCCCAGGAGCACTCCAGCAGCCTCATTTGCAAACCAGATTCGGGGCTGAGAGCAGCAGCACCATCAAGAGGGCAAGGCACACTCTGCTTAAAAGTCAAGCACTTTTGAAAACATCTGCTTGAAATTGTGTGCCACTGATTGAAATGAAAAACAAACTCAGCTGCCAAGCAACAGTGGAAAGAGGACAGGAGAAAAGATCTACTGACAAACAACTAGTTAGCACATCACCCACCCCAGATGGTCACAATAAGAGCCCACACGGAAAGAGAACCTAACGAGCAGAATTACTGAGGTCTTTGCCAAAAGTTAGTTTATGTTCCAATATGTAAAATATAAAACTGTTATTTTTCTATCAAATGACACAGATCTATATGCCTTGGGGTTTTTTAGTGGGAAATTCTTTAATGTGCTGGTTCTATCACAATACTGCAGCCCCGATGCATCTGACTTTTGCAGCAAAAAGCTCCCTGGCTTTTGTCTTCCTCTCTTCGGTGTGGCCAGAGGAGGGACTGCTTCCTCCCCCCTCCCGGCACACTTGTAAGGACAGAAAACACTCATGCGAGCAGTATTTTGGAAGAAGTTCCGGTCCGGACTTTCTGGGTCGCACAGCTGGTAAGAGGCAGAGTTGGGATTCAAACCCAGGCAGTGTGGAATCCACGCCACCCTGTTGTCTCTTCTGTGTCCCTGTGATGAATGCTTAACCTTATCTGACCAAGACAAGGGTGCCTGCCTCGGGACAGAACTGTTTATCCTTTCCAGAAAGAATCCTACCATGTTATAATCTCTGAAACATAGGCCTCCCAACCCAAAAGAACATGACTTAGAACTCACAGCTAGCATTGCGTTGCTGTGCTCAGCCTGACAGAGCATGGGGGTGCTGAAGTGGGGCGAGGGCTCACTCGAAAAGCCCTTGCGGGGAACCCAGGTGCTGGCCAGCGCTGAGAAGTCAGGCGTGGCACTGTTACAGGAGCAGTTCTCAGAGCAGACCCACCCACACCAGGGCCCGACTTCCAGAGGGAAAGAGCTGTATTGAAGGTGTCCTCGTTGGCTCTGGTGCTATCCCAAACACGCCATAGACTGAGCGGTTTAAACAGCAGAAACGTGTTTCTCACAGTTCTGGAGACTGGGAAGTCCAAGATCAAGGAGCTGGCAGATCCTGGCTTGTCAACAGCTGTCTTTTCATTGTGTCCTCACATGACACACAGAGAGAGGGGTGGGGGGCTAGCTCTCTTCCTCTTCTTGTAAGAACACTAAGCCCATCCTGGGGCTCCAACCTCACGACCTGATTACCTCCCAAAGGCGCCATCTCCAAATGCCCGCGCGTTAGGGCTTCACATTTACGCCCTTTGGAAGGGGCACACACATCCAGCCCACCGCAGTAGGAATAAGCCGGACAGCCACTTTGCATCATGCAAAATCATCGCTGGCCCAGTTTCCCCGTCTCCCCCAGGCCCTACATCTACTGGGTTTTCTCTTCTTAGAAATTACAAGCACTCCTTTCTCTCTGTTTTCAGTTCTTATTACTTCATACCCCAGACTTCTCAGGAAAGTAATTCTGCTGATCTGGCTCTCCCCCCTTTTCTCACCCACCCTGCACACAAATGTCTGATCATTTCTCCTCTACAGACAATAGTGTGGTGAAAGGGGGGTGGCAACTGGGGGGAGAGGGTCAACGGGGAAAAATAGTGGGGGACATCTGTAGTATTTTCAACAATAAAGACAAATTTAAAAAATAATAATAGCACCATACAAAAAACAAAAGAGTTCAGAACCTCCCATTGCCCATATGATCGAAGTTCTGTACCCACAGTTCTCGTCCCTCTAGGATCTGATCCCTCCCCAGCTGCATGAATTCTCTGCTCCAAACAATCCTGTCTTTCCCTGTTCCCTAATCTGCCTCCCAGTGCTCACCTGTCACCCTCTCAGCCATCATGACCCTTAGATCCAGGGTCTTTGCACTGCCTCCATCCGTCATGGGACCTTCCTCCGGCCTTCCTCCGGCCTTCCTCCTCCTTCTGAGAGGAAAAATTAGCAGAGCCAAGGGGATGTGCCCACCTGAGCCCAGGTTCTGCCATGCTCTGGATACTGAGACCAAGAATTCCCTGCTCCAATGATCCAATGGAGCGCTCATGGCCTGCACAGGTGTGGGGGTGGGGTAGGTGGGCTGAGCTTAGGCTTTCGGGCTGGGTGTTTACACCTGTGCAGATGAGGCACCTGGGACGGGAAAGGATGGGGCGTGCCTCATGCCAGGGGCCAGGGGCTGGCCCTCACCTACCACTGCCAAGTTCCAGAACCCGGTGATCACAAAGTATACTTGTCAAGGTAAACGGATAGAGCGTATTTTATTTAACAGTTTGTTAGCTTGATTTATAACTTTGAAATAGGTAGAAGACACTTAATGGTCTGTAGTTTGACTTATGACTTTAAAATATTAAGACATGAGGTATGTGGGTTCCATTTATATTCCTTCTCCAGGATCCAAAACTGTTAGGGAACTCACCTTCCCTCTGCTTCCATTTCTACCCGTTCAGATTACACCCATCTTTTAAGTGACAGGTCAGTTCTCACCTTTACGTAAAACCTGCTCTGATGACCCGACTGCAATGTAATTTTCCCTTTGCTTCCTTCATTCACAGGCTTAGTGACCATTAGGTGCCAGGCACTGTGCTGGAAACTAAAAGTACAGACATGAAGAAGCAATCCCTTTCCACCAAAGAGCTTGCACAGCAGAAAAAGAGTCACAGAAGTAAACACCTGTCACATGCAATCCATCAGCCCCTTTTATTGGCATTACATCCAAATTATGTCCCAAATAAGACACGTCCTGTGAGCTCCCCTGCTAAAACCCCAGTTCAAGGCACTGTGACTTCGAGTCTAAACTGTGCCTCTGCTCTTGGCCTACTTACGATCCGTTCCCCCCATCTGCCCTGAAGTGGCTTTCCACTGCAATCACAACAAAATCCAAACCCCGCCCTGGACCTCTTTCTCTCATCCCCTACTCCAGTGACTTCTCAAGCCTGTCCGGGCTTCTTTCCATCTCTCAGACATCTTGTTCCAATCTCAGGGGCCTTTGAACCTGCTCTGCCCTCTCCCAGAAACCTTCTTCCCCCAGATTTTCATGTGGCCTCTTTTTTCTCGTTGCTTATTGTTCAGTTTTCCTTCCCAGGGAGACCTACCCCAATTTTCCTCACAAAAGCACCTCCAAGTCCCTTACTGTCCCATTATTCTATTTTTGTTTCTTAATTTGTTTACATGTTTACTGTCTGCTTCTCCATCAAGAATTGAACTGCATGAGAACAAAGACTTCGTTTTGCCCGTAAGTGTCTCTCTGGTGCCCACGACACCGTCTGGCAGCATTGGCACTCTGTCAGTTTCTGTTGAATAAGTGAATGATTGCAATAGAGTGTGATATCACAGTAGAAGCCACAGAAAGAACCTAACTTTACCTGGGAGGGGGGTGGTTTTGACTACAGTTTGGGCTTGGGGAGATGGGGGAGGTGTAAAATAAGAGGACATAGACGGGGGTGACAATACCTTGGTTGTGCGAAAGAATTTAAACGCTAATTTGAAGCCCAGAGAAGCCATTGAAGAGTTGAGCAAAAGTGTATGATCAGACTTGAACCTTAGAGATGACTCAGGGCAGGTTGGGAGAAGGGACTGGAGAAGGCTAGGCTGGAGGCAGGAGTTAAGTCGGGATCAGGTTTACCATGTAGAAGAAGGAAGGAGATTCCTATCAGGACATTAAGAGGTTTAGTCAGCAAATCTGCACCTGAGCCTTCCTGACAGGGCAGCCAGGGTGAAAGGCAGGGCTGAGGACAACTGCGTGGAGGAATGAAGGAGGCGGAGCTGTCTCTGGTGTCTGCTGGGTTTCCGATTAGATGCGACCTTTCTCAACTCGATTCCTGGAGAGAGTCAGGCTCCAATGTCCAAAGGCATCTACCATATATAGTGAATTAACTTCCCTCCTAAGCACCTAAAATCGTGCTAGATATGTGCCATATGGTGGAAGAACTGAGAAAACAGTCGCTCAGTTCATTTCCTGTGTTGTATAGGTCAGATGAAGTCTGCCACTGAGAGTTGGGTAGATCACAGGATCGCTGGGGATATAGAGGGAGAAGCATATTTGGAGGAAAGATAATTAGTTCAGCTTTAATCACACAGAGTTTGTGGTGATGAGTGAGGAGTGAGCTATGAAAAAGAGAGACAGAGAAATCTACGTACAGGAGTTAGTTGACGCCAAGGGTATAAAGGGGGTCACCCAGAAAAAGAGTAAGTAAAGGAAAGATCCAGGGCAGACCCCTAGGAAACCCCATTTTTTAAGGCTTACTTTAAAGCTTCAGATTAAAGGGTTGGCAGAGTCAAGGGATCCCAGGAGAAGGACCTCGAAGGAAAAGACAGAAGTTTGCAGAGAAATAGTACAGAATGGTGCCTGGTATTGGGGAAGCCAGAAGAGTTTCAAGAAGAAAGGCGTGGTTAATAGTGGCATCCATAACAATAGTGAAATAGGAAATTTATGAAATCACACATGTGGCTTTGGTAATATGGAAGTCACTTCATCTAATTCTGGAAAGGCACCAATAATTCTTCTCATTTTGAAGTCAAGTGTACTTATGACTATAATTATGATTATTATTATTACTACTAATTGTAGTGGTGGTCATAGTAGTTTCAGTGTTTGGATGGGGAAAGCAGGAGTGAATTACCTTCATGATATAAAAGTAATTTTTCAGAATCTCTGAAGGTATAGTTACAAGATAGATTATAATGAATCCTTCACTAATCAGAGCTACTGCAACCCAGTCTATGAGCTAGCTTCTTAAAAATGGCCGATAGATTCGACATCCAATGAACTCTTTCGGTGTAGTTCACTGTTAAAACAAAATCCATCTTTTTTTTCCCCCCAGTGATGTGAATTTAATTTATTCTCACTTATTAAAGCTACTTTCTGGGATTTGAAAATGCTTTAGAAATGTTCGTTCCATTTTTACATTTGCAATCCATTTTATTCAGCACGCCTTACTGCAGATTGAATTGCTTGCTAAATTTGAAAGAGATCAATAAATAGCAGCAAAACTACAGGAGGTCATTTAATTTTTTTTTATTAACAGACCCAATAAATCTGAGCCTATTTTCTTCAAATAAATCAGCTGGAAATAAAAAAATTGCTTTTGGGCAATTTATGAGGTTAAATCTAAAAAGAAAATTTTACTTTTGTTTGTGGCAGGCATTAACGTGACAGAGCTTCACAGAGCTTGCTGAGTTCTGAATTTATGTCCCCCATTTGCACAAATATCTTTTGCATGGCTGGAAACAAGTGAGTGAACAATTCGAAACAGAACAGAGGGAAACCAGCAATACAGTTGGTAGAAGTTCTCTGCATTTAAAGGTCTTAGAGTACATATAAAAATTCTGATTTTTGAGCAAACGTTTTACAAGAACGTTTCGTTTTGAAGATGCCCAGGGCTCCTAGAATTTACTGTGGCAACTTAAAGCAGGAGGAGGGAAACCCACCCCCAAGACAGTCTTATTTGACTTCATCCGGACAGGGAGGGATGTTGCTTTGGCTACAACCTGGAGCATCACTTTCCCTTCGGTGAGCTGCGGGGAGCTGGGAAGGGTGATTCATTGCTAATTCGAATTTCAAAGGGAGTGATAACAGTGGTGAACAGACAGAAGTAACAGAAGTTCAAGTCCATGAAAAGCCTTTGCAAGGACTGAGCCTTCCTGCCCTCTCCACGTGGGCTCCTGCGGTCTCTAAGCCGCCCCGTACGTTCACTCACCTCTCCACTAGACGTCTTTATTTTTTATCCCCTTTCTCCAGCCTTTCTTTATATCTTTACTATGCAAAACATGAAACTGAAAAGTATGATTCTTTTCCTTTATAAAGTTTCATTTTCCTTCCTCTGAAATTCAAAAGCAAGTTGAGCTTTCTTTCTTTTTTTTTTTTTTAGTTTTTATTTATTGATTTTAGAGAGAGAGGAAGGGAGAGGGAGAGAGATAGAAACATCAACGAGAGAGAACACCGATTGGCCGCCTCCTGCATGCCCCTCACTGGGGATCGGGCCCACAGCCTGGGCATGTGCCCTGACTGGGAATCGAGCCGGTGACCTCTTGGTGCATGGGTTGACACTCAACCACTGAGCCATACCAGCCAGGCGAGCTTTCTTTTTTTCATCTAACCTATAATTGCTCTAATTTGCTTGGGGCACCTAGATTTTGATTTACCCTGTTGGCTTCAGTGGGTCACAATATCAAATGGATTCCCAGACTAAGGGAACCCTTAGGTAGCTTAGATATAATAAATTTGTGCAGATAAATCAACAGTTAGAATCAGTATCACTGGCTTTAATAGCCTCGCAATAGAGATTATTTCACAAATATCTAAAATAGGCTAAATTAAAAACCAAGAACCAGACAAGTGAATCAGGCTATTCCCTAGGCAGGGAACATGCCAGCACAGAGCCTGGTGTGACTTGCTCAATTCAGGCTCCAAAACAGGAAGGAAAATGGGACAGCCAGGGACACCAAGGGCTCTTAACGCTGAGCGGCTTCAACTGGCTTCTGAGATCTTGAACCGGCTGGAGCTGGTTGGCCTCTGACTTCTCAAAGGTCCACAACTGCTTTGTGAGCGAACACCCGCAGCATCGCGACTGCGACCATGTCCCTAATAATACGTTATCCACCACACAAGACGTGTTGGCTAAATGTTTAAAATCATTTTTGCTTCCATTACCTTATAGAGTTGATGGTTGCGTGCACAGCGTTTTGCATTTCAGGTTTCTCCTCCCTACTTCCCCTTCAGTGGCATTCTCTCTCTCTTGAAATCCGTTTACTAAGCAAATCCTGGGAATGGAAGTTCTCTTAGGATTCGATCACAGGACTGGGGGCTCCGATGTCCAGCGTTGCCTCCGTCCACTTAACTGACCTTTTGTCCTCCTTCCTTATCTATAATATGTAACAAGGATAATAACACTTCGCATGGAAACTGATTCCCAAACTACATTTTGTTAAATGTGTTCATCCTCATCCTCAAACTGCGGAAGTATTCTGGGCGTGGCAAGGCAAGGTGATGCTGAGAACTCCCTGAGAAGACCCCAGAATGGATGATGTCTCCAGAGAGGCGACTGTAGCCCAGTGGGGAAAAGCGGAGGGAAGCCAGGCTGACGGGATTTGAGTGCGAGTTTCCCTGACAGCTGAGACTAGCTGTCTCAGTTTCCCCCAGTGTGACATGGGGGCATAACAGTGACCCTCTTAGGACTTAATTAGGATTGCACAAGTTAATATTTATAAAGCTCTTAGAACAGTGCTTCCAATATCAAAGTGCTGGGTAAATTTTTTAAATTTCTGATTCTGCTGGGAAAAGGCCCCTTTGTCTGAAAAGATGCAGCTTTGGTCTCTTTTTACTCATGAGCAAGAATTCAGTTCAAACAAAGGGGCTTCCGCTGATGGAGTGACCGTGTGATGGAGACCGTAAGAATCCATAAAGCACTGGTTTTTGAACTATTGTGCTTCTCTGCCTCCTAAAAAAAATGTTTGCTCAGGTAACACAGTTTAAATTTGAAATCTAAAATTGTATTAAAACTTTATGTTTTTGTTATCAGGAGGTAGAAAATATGAAATAAGATGAGGATTGACTGTCGTCAGAAAAAATATCTCATGACTTGATTTGAAAAAATTAGACTATACCTACCCCACTGAATAAAGCATGGCAAATCTGAAAGAAATTGCATAAAAATTGATGTGTGACTTTATCAGATAATCATCCAAAAACTTTCGTAGACCCACAGAAACATTTCAGTTGCACTTGAAAAGATCATCTTCAATAACCTGTACTGCATTGGCTGTTTGAAACTGAGAGCATCCATCCCTACACGATCTAAAACATCACCCATCAGCCCCAGGGCCTTACAGAATTATGTAGAAAACGGGGAGAGATAGATAACAAGCCTTATGTGTCGAGTTGTCTTAACACATCAGTAAAAGAGGCTTCCCCAAACCATTATTTCTGTTTACACCTTTGCTGAACTCTCCAAAAACGTTTACACCCCTGGGCAGTGCCTTATAGTAAGAGGGTAAGAGTTGGGACAGGTGACAGGGATGCTTTCATTTGTTCGAAACCAAAACTTTTCACTGAAACTGTTTCTAAACAAGAATGAATGAAGCTCCTTCTCAAGTAAATCATCTTTGGGGAAATTTATATATATATATATATACATTTATATAAATTACATTTCTATATATATTACAAGTATATGTATATACATGTACATATAAAATTATATGCCCATACACTGAGGATACTGACACTGGTTCCTTTTGGAAAGCTGGGCATATGAGATGACCCAGAGTGCCCTCACAGCTTCCCTCTTCCTCCCAGACACAGGGAAGGAGGAGGGGTGCTCTTTCTCCCCTTAAGCGCCATTGAGGGTTGGCCATTAGGGAAGCAGACAGGGAGAAATATTATAGTATTATGGTTGCCTGTTATGGGTTGGTAAGAGACGGAACAAACAAGAAGGTGAGCACAGCCAGCAAGGAGACCTGGGATTATTTTATGCGTGAATGGCTGTTTTCAACACTCTTCCACCTACTGCCTCCACACCCCCCCCCCATGCCTCGATACTACTTATAACCATGGTCCAGGCTGCGGTACATCAAAGGTTGTGGATGGAGTCACACGCACAGGAGACGCTTGCTGAAGACTGTATATTTAGATTTATCCTAAGTACAATTCATTACCATTTGTCCTTTAAAAATAAAGGCTGAATTGCTGAATAACAACCTAGTGAGGTTGTTACTGCCTTACTGGTCTTTCTCCAGAAAATAACAAATCTTTATAAATATTCAGCTTTGGCGATATCAAAGTGACCAACAGAACACTGCAAATGAGAGAAATTGTGGCAAGACAATTGGCGTTTCATTTTTAGAGAAAGCTGTTTGCTGACAGCAAGGGTTTAGCATTTCAGCTTTGATTTTATTTAAAAGTAGACCCAATGGAGAAACTGTAGTTCAGAAGAAAAGACAGTATGAAAAGGAACCCAGTTTCCCCCTCTCATCTCCATACATAATGTATGCTTGTGGGAGAGCTCCCTGGGGGAACAAACAGGCAATTGATTGCCATGACTATTCTCTATTTATTCCAGTGATAAAATGAAAGACCAGATCCAACATTAGATTTTTTTTTATTAAGAACTTAAAGAAAAATTGGTTTATTTGATGTCTTACTGCATCTCAAGCAGTTAACAAATTTGTAAGCATTTCTTTTATTTTAGTATACTACCATACATATTGAATTGATTTTTTTAATTGTAGTAAATTCGGTTATTTATTTTCAACCCTGAAATTTTCTACTTCTGTTGCTTTCGCCTGGGGTAAAAATAAATGTGACAATCATAAATGGAGTAGGGAGGTAATTTATGCCTCCATATGCATTTAATCAATCAGTCAGAATGCTCATTATATATGTGCATTTGTATCTACTTTTATCGTTAAAATGTTTTAGGCTGCTAGTAACAGAAAAGGCATTCATTATCTTACATAACAAGAAGATTTGAGGTGGGGTGCCTCCAGGGTTGGACAGTTCTGAGGCTCAAGTGTGAAATCAAGAACATAGTTTCTTTCCTTCTTTCTTTTGTGCCCTCTTGGGCATGTAGGCACTGGCTTCTTTGGGGTCGCATGGTGATCGTCATAGGTACAGGTGTTTCATCCAGGGCATCACCTGATTTCCACCAGTAGAGAACACCGTTCTCTTCCTCCTGTGTCTCCCTTTTCATTGACCTCTTATCAGACCTCAAGTCTCATCAGCGAAGACTAGGACAAATGCCTCTGTCGAAAGTAATCCAATCAAAGAGAGTAGGATTACTCTGACTGTTTGAAGGGTTCAGGTCAACCCCTAAATTCCTCAGGAGGAGTATAAACCCAACAATATTTTGGATGAGTGAGCAGGAAAGTTTTGGGTGAGACGTGGTCTGAGGTGGCAGCTAGCTGTTGAGGAGGCAACAATATTGAACGTATATTGGCGTAAGGGTGGGTCTATGAAGTGTGAATGAGTTTGCAAATGTTCATCATAGTCCCTAGGGATTCTAGCCTTTAAAAGAAGCAACATAAAATTTGGGTACCAAGTTGTTTCATTTTCTTAAGAACTGTCAGCAAATATTTTATGTACAAAGCTGTTTTTGGTCTCTCTCCTCCACTAGAAGGTAAGTTCCTTAGAGTAGAGACTGTTTGTCTTGTCCACTGCGGTATCTCTGACGTCTAGAGCAGTCTTACCAGCACATGGTAGCCACTCAGGAAATATTTGTTGAATAAATGATTTAAATTACAAGGAAGATATTGCAATCCCTCTCCAGCCACAGTATACACACCATGATTTAACAATTGTATGTTTTGATATTGCAAACCAAAAATGTAAAGCCCTCCCCCTTTTTATAGCCCTGTGGTTCAGTCCCACCCTCTGAAATGAGAGACTGGCACCATAGTTACTGTTCGCCCTTTCACTGAGATAGTTCAGTGACATGGTACAGACAGCAGAGGTTTGAGGAGAAACCAAGGATGGAAGAACACAGAAACACACCTGTTAGCATCACAGCCACACGAAAAGGCAGAGCAGTTACCTACATGGACCAAGAAAGAAAACGGGAAAGATGCTAGTGCAGGAAACAGTCCATTTCAGGCTAGTATGGACTGGTTTTAAAACTCTAAGATGATTCATTCTCTAAATTTTAAACAATTTCTGAAGCTCCTGCAAATTATGTCATGAATAATTGAGGAAGGCTGGGGAGGAGTACCTACTCTAGCAGGGTTTTTTATATGAACCATTTCAATTTATATTGGAATTTATATGTATGTAATATATTTGATATATTTTTAGATATATAACCCCTAAAATTATTGAGATTTAATAGTAATTTAATAGCATGGAATATTTTATTTATCTGTTTTTAATAAAACGATTTAAGTACCCTAAAATTCTAAGAGACAAAAGTATCCCCAAAAAAAGAAATCACAATTCCTCTTTTTAAGTTTCTTATGTTCTAGAACAGATGCTGAGACACGCAGGTGAACAATTATGATTCAAGGTAGCATGAGACAAATGTCTCAAGAGTAGTGCAAACAAAATACCATAACAAGTGAAGTAGAAGGAAAGAGAGATGCTGGTTGAGAAGGTCAGAGAAAGTTCCATGAAAGAGTGGCATTGGGTCTGACTTGTTGTGGATTTGGGGAGACAGGTGGAAGGAAGGGCTCTTCCAGAGAAGTTCCAGCCACTGGGCTAGACCATAGCACGGTTAGCTAGAGACATTAACTACGTCCATCTTCAAGTCGTGATTAACGTTCCACCAGCCTTTGACCTTAGCTCTGTCCTGTTCAATGTTTTTATCAACATGTCGGAAAAAGAATTGTAAGTCTTTAATAATGGGTGTAATTATTCAGATTTGTTTGTAATACAAAGCAGGAAGAAATGGAGAAATTCAAAATATCTTAAATGGCTAGAATGATGTGATCTAAGAAGATAAAATTTAACAAATAAATGCAAAGCTCTTCACTTTGATTCAGAAAAATTACTGCCCAAGTACAAGATGAGAATTGTCGTGACTTAACAACAATCTACATAAAGAAAAGACTTGAGGAGGATTAGTTTATTATACGTGAAATGTTTACCCCACAGCTAATGCAAACTACACTCATTTAGCCTAAAATTTATCCATTCAATAAACATTTTAAATTAAATATTCTGCACAAAGTACTATACAAGGAAATGGAGGGATAAAAATTTATAAAAATGATCCCTGTCCTTAGGGACATACAGCTTATATCGATACAAATAAAATTACAATATAGTGCTGTAATGTATACATAAAATATAGGCCTCAAAAATTACAAATAATCCCGATGAACAAATACTGATCACAGCAGAGTTTTGTGTTAAATTTATATGCACATTTTTAAACAGCTTCATTAATCAATAATTCATATACCATATCATTCACTCTTCTCAAGTGTAAGATTCAATAGCTTCTAATATATTTACAAAGTTGTGCAGCTATCACCACAACCTAATTTTAGAACATTTTCATCACCCCTAAAAGAGATTCTGTAATCATTAGCAGTCATTTCCTATTTCCCCCAGCCACCATCCCCACAGCCCTAGCAAACCACTAATCTAGTTTCCGTCTCTAGAGATTTACCTGTTCGGAACAGTTCATAAAAATGTGATCATACAGTATGTAGTCTTTTCCGTCAGGATTCTTTCACTTAGCACAGTGTTTGGCGGTCTGTCCATTTTGTACCATGTATCAGTATTTCATTTGTTACATTGTTGAATAATATCCCATTGTGTGGATATACCATACTTAATTTATCCATTTCTCAGTTGATAGATATTTGGGTTGTTTTCGCCTTTCGGCTGCGATGAATAATAATCTATGTTCAAAGTTTTTGTGACAACATATGTTTCATTTCTCTTGAATAGTCCTAGGAGTGGAATTGTTAGGTCAGTGGTAAGTATGTGTTAAAATCTTGAAGAACGGTCAGTTTTCCAAGATTGTTGCACCATCTTACATTCCCACCAGCAATGTATGAGGTTTTCAATTTCTGCACATTCTTTCAATACTTGTCATTGACATCTTTTTTTATTACAGCCATCCTAGTGGGTGTGAGGTGGTATCTCACTGTGGTTTTGATTTGCATTTCCCTAATGACTAATGATGTGAATTTTTTTTATGTGCTCATTTCCATTTGTTTGTTTTCTTTAAAAAATGTCTGCGTGGCCCTGGCCGGTTTGGCTCAGCGGTTAGAGCGTCGGCCCGCAGACCAGAGAGTCCCGGGTTCGGTTCCCGCTAAGGGCACGTACCTCGGTTGCAGTTTTTCCCCGGCCCTGGTTGGGGTCGTGTGGGTGGCAACCACTCAATGTGTCTCTCTCACGTTGATGTTTCTCTCTCTCTCTTCCTCCCTCTCTCCCTCCCACTCTATCTGAAAAAAAAAAAAAAATGTCTGCTTGCCTCTTTTGCCCATTTTTAATTGGGTTATTTAACTTTTTACTATTGAGTTTAAGACTGTTTTAGATATTCTGAATACAAGTCTCATACCATACATATGATTTGAAAATATTTTCTCCCATTCTGTGGATTTTTTTTTTACTTTCTTGGTGGTATTGTTTGCAACACAAATGTTTTTAACTTTCTAAAGTCTGATTTATCTTTTCAGTTGTTTTAGTTGTTTCTCATGTTTTTGGTGTGATATCTAAGAAACCATTGCTTAACCCAAGGTCATATAGGTTTACTTTTGTGTTTTCTTACAGGAGTTTTGTAGTTTTAGCTCTTAGATTTATGCCCGTGATCCATATTGCGTTAACGTTTGTGTATGGTATAAGGAGAGGACCTACCTCCCTTTGCATGTGAATATCCAGTCATCAGAGCATCATTTGTTGAAATGACTAGTAATTATCTTGGCACCCCTGTCAAAAAAAAATTTACCATGCATTCTAGAGTTTATTTTTGGACTCTCGATTGTATCCCATGGGTCTATATTTCTATCTTTGGGCAGTATCACACTGTTTTGCTTTGTACTAAATTTTGAAATTGGGAAGTGAGACTCTTCCAACTTTGTTCTCCTTTTTCAAGATTGATTTACTTATTTTGGGTCCATTGCATTTCCATGGTTAGCTTAGGACAACATATTTTAAGAAGAATATTGATAAAGAACAGAAGACCAGAGACAGAAGAAAAATGTCAACAATTTGTGGTGTTCAATTTGCAAGATGAAATATAAAAAAAGGAACATGAGAGATGACATTATAAACTGAAAAGTTTGTGTAATGTGAAAAATTATTTCAGTGAGTTTTTTATTACACTCCAGATGGTGAAAATGACTGAGAGGGGAACCTCATTTCACTCTAAGGATGAGCTTTATAACAACTAAGCTTAGTCATAAATAAATCAGATTTTTCCACACTCTAATCCACCCATCCCTGAAATATTCAAGCCAAGGCCAGATGGCCTATCCATCAGTATTGCTGTAGAAGAAATTCTAGCGCTGGATGGAATATAATATGACTCTATGATACATACTTGTGGATAGCAACGAGAAACTAGGCATTGTCACTGAGCATTATCTCAATTAATTCCCCCAATCGTATGAGATGGGCAGTATTATTATCCCTTTTGCTAGATAAGGAAAGAGGTTTAGGGAGATTTAATAACTTGTCCAGCAACAGACACACAGTTCAAAAGTGCCAGAACGTGCCCTGGCCGGTGTGGCTCAGTTGGTTGAGCGCCGTCTCACACACCAGGAGGTTGCTGGTTTGATTCCTGGTCAGGAAACACGCCCGGGTTTTGGGTTCTATCCCCAGTAGAGGGCGTGAAGAAGGCAGCCTATTAATGTTTCTCTCTCACATGGATGTTTCTCTCTCTCTCTCTCCCCCTTCCTCTCTCTCTAAAATCAATAAAAACATTTTTTTAAATTTTTTAAGTGACAGATCGTGCATTCAAACACAGTTCTGTTTGACACCAAAGTCCATGTTCTTAACCTATATGAACTGAGCATGAGTTATGGTGGTGATATAAGAAAAATAAATATGATAGATCATGTAAAGGACAAGGAACAGGAGCTACTGAGTTTACCAAACGTGGTCACTGAGGAAGAGTATGTTGCCAAGGATGACTTTGAGGTTCTAAGCTTTAATAACTGGGGGCAGTGAGGTGCTATTGATAGAAATATGGAAGTCAATAGGAGAACCAGGTTTTGGAGGGTGTCAACTACAAGGTCATCCATTCAACAGCAGGTAAGTGCTGATGCTCAAATTTAGGCTCAAGTCTACTTGAGGTTCAAGAGGCCGTGGTTTGGCCACTCTTATCGGTGATTCAAGGGTAGTTTTGAGCCTGGAACTCACTGCCCCTTAGAAAACTAGTATTTAGTTAGTGTGTCTTTATGAATGACCCTGAGCCTGGCTCCAAGCTGAGAGCTTTTAAGGAGAGTACATTATTTGGTATTTATAGCAAAGATCTAATGCAGATGGTATTCTTTCCAGTTTATAGAGGAAGAAACTGAGTTTCCAAAAGGTTAGATAATCAGCCACAGGCAGGGGCAGAGCAAAGGTTGAAACGCAGTGGGTCTGATGGGGAGTCCATGGTCCTCTACGTGCTCCCAGGTGTATGCTGGGGGGTCCAGCTGCTGCTCCCTGTGATCTGCCAGAGGAGGAGACAACGCTTTCAGGCAGGCTGGCGACTTCACCCCAACTCTCATCTTTGTTCCTTCCTTCTATTCTTCCGACCACCCAAATAGCCATGCATATCTTTTAAAACTATGTATTGTGTAAATATTACATACAAGCCATTGATGGTACACGGAGGAATAAGAAAGAATCAACTCTTACCCTCATGGTGCTTACAGACAAGAGAGAGACAAAGACGTAAGCAACTGATTACGCACAGAGTTAAACTATCTAAATGTCCCTTCATTTATTGATTCACACAGAAAGAGAAAATAATTTGCTTAATAACATTTGCTGTAAAATGAGAACCACTTAGGTTAATGGAAGGGCCCTAAATTTAGTTTTAAAGCAAAATCAGATTCAATGAGAATTACTTATTTCTATTGAAAGGTGCATTTTGCTTTGTAGTCCCTTTAAAACATCTTAACCAAAAAATGAACGAACTTAGCAAATCTTTTTTTTAACTGATTCAGGTGGTTTGTTGGTTTGAATTTCATTGTGCGCATGTGTGTGTGTGTGTCCATACTGAATATCTATATTCTGCCACTGAGGTTTCCACAAGGCAGCTAGGGTTTGGCGTGACCCTTGACCTCTCTCTGGCAATGTCTGTGCTTGGCTGAGTTAATTTGGGGTGGGGACATGAGGACCAGAAGATGGAGGTGGAGCCGGAGCTAAAGGCCAATTAAGAAAACCTTGCAGGGCCTGAAAATCCTGATTCTCAAGTGTTTTTAAAATATCTGAAATATGTTCTAAAATTCAGCCTTACTGGGCCCATGGCTCTTTTTGGCTCCAGGTATAGGAGCATAGAATTCATCTTGGAGAATCTGTTGGCCAGCTCTTGACAGTGCTGGGCCCTCCGTCTTCCTCACTCAGCACTTCCGCCACGTGGTGGCTCAGGTTCAGACTTCCAGTGAAAACAGTGGTCCACCGCGCAGGCCACGCGTGTCATAGGACATGTGTCCGTTTCCATCACGTTACTACATTCAATTCTACAAAGAACAAACACGTTTCAAGGCAATTGGTGGATGGCGAGGAGAGAGGGCAGGGTTGTAGATAAATTAACAGACCCTGATTGCTGACTTTATATAATGCTCTGCTTAATCTGGTCAGACGTAATCAGCTCATTAAAAGGAAAGACAAAATCTCTCTAATCAAAAAGATATGTTCTATTACTGTAACCCTTTATTGTCCTTTTTGACCTACTCAGTTATGGAGGGATAAGTAGTACTATAATATATATGTATGTCTTTATTGTTGAAAGTATTACAGATGTCCCTCCTTTTTTCCCCCATTGACATCCCCCTCCCGCTCTCACCCCCTTCCCCTCATTGTTGTCTCTGTCCATAGGTTATGCCTATATGTATATGAACTCTTTGTGTCTCTCTTCCCTCCCCCCAACCTCCCTTCCCTCTGAGGTAATACTCCTTTTATTTTTCCCCAGCACGGTTATTTTCCATAGAACATGTTAAACTGATTAGAAATTATATGATTTGAAATATGTAGATTTGTGCTTAGTTTTATATGTCTGAGTTGTATACTTGCTCAGCAGTTTCCAGGCTGTAAGAACAGCCAGGAGCCTATGGTTGACTCTTGTATATTGTGATGCGTCAAACCCACAATCCTCATTTTAGCCCAGTTATTCAGAGGGATCATTATAAACACGCGTCTAGCAATTATGATCAGTAACGAATAGTAGATGCAAACAGGAGGAGAAGACTCAGGGGTCAAGGCCTTGACTCTCAGAAGAGCTCTTACTCATTCCAAAATGGCCTTGAATTTCCTCCCTTGGCTATTTTCATGGGATTTCTAGACCCTCTGTTTTTAAGTTTACAGGTGGATATAAAGTCAGTCAAGCTTTGAACTATCTCTCACAACTAATGAAAATGTAAAAGATACTTTCAGAGAGGCAAGTAGGTTTATTGGAAGGCCCCTGGGCCAACGATATATGTTTGCTCTATTAAAGAGATGCAGCCCAGGGACCCATGCCCAGTATCTGTAGCTTTCCACTGAGCTTGTGGGACAGCCAGAGATTTTACCAGTGTACTTTAAGCACAGCTCTTGTGGGACCAGCATTTGAGGGTCACCAAGGAGTGGCTAACAATAAAAGGGCAATGTAGCTGTGAGCCCAGAGGTAGCAGGATCAAGACGAATGACAATATTTCCATCCATTTCTATGTATAGTTAACATTCTTGTTTGTTGCATAATATAATCAAGTTATTCTACTTATCCTTAATATAGTTTAGCATGTACTAAATTACTTTCTATCTGCACTTAACACATGCTGAGTTTTGCTTATATTGCATAAGGAACTAGCTTACTATCTATGCCTCAGGTTTCTTGTGGATTTCATCATTCTCCTTGTTTTCTTGTCCTCTAGAGCAGAATTGAATATTCCAAATAATATAGCAAACACATTATAACTGGTGTCAGTCCTGATGGCAACTTTCATTTCCAAGTTCAGCAGGAAGCTGGAAAATTGAAAACCACCATGCAAACAAAGACACGTCACTTTTGTATCTCCCTCATGGATCTCACCATCAAACGCAAGAAGCCGAGGCACAGCCCAGCCATTTTTCGAATATGTGGTACCAGTGGTCACAAGCAACGTGGCTAACAATGCCTTATATGATCAACTAGCCTTCCCACATAGCTCGTCAGAAGAGCCTGGAACTACCTGACCCTCCATTTTCCCTGAGTCCCTCTACTCTCCTTGGCTTCCTTGCTCTTTCCAGAATGCGCCTGACTCATGACAAGCCTGCCAGGTTTTCCCCTGCACACTGTTCACAACACAATTCCAGTGGACACCGCTGAGGTAGGAATCATGAGGGTGGTACACCCTGAATGTGGGCATTGTGGTGGCCCTGCTCACAGCCGCTGCACTTGCTGTCCCTGGGCCTGAAATGCTGTCCCACACATGGCCTTAGGGATTGCTACTTGTTCAAGTTTTTGCTCAAATGTTACCTTCTCACTGAGCGTTCTCATCACTTTATTTATATTACACCCATCACTTCCCACCTCAAAAGTTCCTGTCCTCTTTTCCTAGTTTCACTTGATAGCACTTACTGCCTTCTAACATGCCATATAAAAGTTCCCACGTACATTGACCATTATGTCTTACCTACTCTCATCTCAGTTACACACACACACACACACACACACACACCCCAAATTGTGAATTCCATGAGAGAAGAGATTTTTATGAGTCCTGCTCATTGCTGTATTTCCAGGACTAGAGAAGTGCCTGCATGTCGTGGCTTCTCAATCAATATTGTTGAACACAGCTCCTCCACCCCCTTACCATAACTCCATACATGTGCCTCCTACTGACTCAACTCCCAGACCAGGGTAGATGAGGAACAGTCAATGTGAATCAGCTCAAAATACCTCCAAAAAAATCACTCTGGGAATTGATATCATTCTCTGACCAAACTAGCAGGCAGATTGTAGGAAGCTAGACAGGGTTAAGGTCAGACAGAAGCAGAGACACAAACCGTGACCCTGCAAAGTGCCACGCACTTCACTGGTCCGTGAGGTGGTCGTGCCAGATGGTTGGCTCAATCAGGGACATTAGAATTGCTCTGGGCGCTCTACAACCTACGTGAGATAGGACATTTTGCTCACTGATGCCAAGCATATTTGTTTGACTGAGAGGTATTTCCTTGGTCTAAGGTAAGGAGTGTTATTCAATAGGGACTCACGATGGCTAAATAATTTGGGGTGGCGCCATTTCCTACAGGAAATGATAGCATAACCTCCTGTGCTCCTTCCCATTCTCCCTGTCACATGGCCTTGGGATGTGTCACTAGAGGGAGTGCTGGCTCTGCACTGACCTCCCACACACTCCCAGCTCCCTGCTCTCCACGACCCAGGGCATGGATTCCAAGGAAGTCCGACCAGCTGGGCCACAGTGGATGGGAAGGTGGCTTAGTTCCCTGAACCTTCTTCCTTTACAAGATCGGGACTCCCTTTCATTGTCAGAGCTCAGGAGCAAGTATCAGACATTTTGGATTCTACTCCAGGTCCTGCTCTGACTTGCTAATCGATCACAGCAAGTCATTGCACCGCCGTCTTTGTCCTTTTGCATTTCAGTTCTTTCATCTGTAAAAGTGGGACCTTGCTAATCGATCTCCCAGCAATGACATAGAGATCAGCTGAAGAATGTGAACACAAACAACTTGAGGAAATGTTGTCATGCTAGAACAGTGCTGCTTTCTTCTTCCCTTACTTTTCTCACTCTTCAGCCTCCCTCCTAAATGGAAATCCCTAGACCTCCAGCAAACCTTGCCCCTGCTCTGACCTCGCACCACCGCTCATGCACACACCACATGGGAGGCGACAGATGTCAGGCGACCAGTGTGCCCACACCTGCCCCCAGCCCTCACGCTGCCTCCACATAACCTGAGTCGGTTCACTCTCCCAGGACAGTGACATGTTACAGTGAGACAGGTGGCTTGTACCATGTGTCATTCTTTCCCATAGAAATGTAGCCAGTTAAAGCAGAGAAAGATCATCGAAATGTTCTAAACTAAGTAATTCATGTATCTGACATGAGGAGTATTTTGTTGACTTGTTTTCTTTTTCTGACCTAAACCGGTGTCTCACTGAGGAAGAGAAACCCTCGTATGCTCAGAGCCGGGGACGGAGCATTCCGCTAACACAGCGTCAGTCAGCTCTTGGCCCGAGGTCCCACAGCAGTTTTAATTGTCAGGGTTAAGTGAAGGGTAAACTCAAATCCTCACTGTTTTCATGGAATAATCGCTAATGAATATAATCATGTTCCGATGTAATTTGTTGCATTTCCAACTTGGCAGGAACCGAGAAGGCAGCTTTCTTTAGAAATGATTAGACCATGGTTATTAGGGTGAGGTCATTGGTTTACAATTAAGTCATTTTTTTCCCTACGGTTATAATAAGAGTGATGGAACCCAGAATCTTGAAGCTGGCTCTTTGGCAAAAGAAGGAGATCAAATTTTCAGAGTTTGGGCTGCCTTCCCCGAATTAAAGGAATACTTTCCCACACCCAAGGCTGCTGGTGGGTAATGGCCCCTCATTCCACAGGCATTACTGTGTGGGTCAGGCCTCTGCGGGCCGGGGCAGCTCACAGTGCTCCCCAGCTTGGAGCTCCAGCCTTGACAACAGCATGGAGAAGGAAGATGGTATAAATGTCAACCCCGGGCTGGGTTCATTGTCGCCTGCTCTGTCTCGTGCTAATAAGGAGAGGAGCTCTATTCAAAGGAAGAGAAAACGCAGAGCCGATGATTTTTGTGCTCCCCACATAGGAAAAATCTCTTCCCACTTGGGGTCAGGAAAAGTTGTCAGCCCCAGACCACTAGCGTGGGATTCAGTTTCCCCTATCGTTATTCTTGCCTGCGTAGTCACTATTTTTTTTATGTTTTTATCTCTTTTCCTCTCTTATAAACAAAACATTTTATGGTCCCCACAGGCCTATTTTTGGCCAACTCCAAATAATCTGTAAAATATTTAAAGCCCCTCATAGGGGAAAAAAAATATCCACTGGAACGAAAACCGTCGGATTCTAAGCAATTATTAAAATTCTGTTGCTCCGCTGAAGATTGTTTCTATCTGTTCTTGGATTTAAGACGAAGAAAGAGTTGGAAGAATCCCGAAATGGGAATTGGGACTTGGGTCTTCGTCCTGATCACGTCGTTAACTAGTTGTCAGACCCTGAGCAAGTCACTTAACCTAGCTGGAGAGCGGGGTTATATACACATTCCGAATTCTCACGGTCCCAGTGCCCAAGTGAGTGTGCACACAAGTGCTGAAGCTACACGTGTTGCAGTGACACTTCTAGAGTTTTCCGAAAACACATGCTTCAAGATGAAAACAGCTAGGCAAACAGCATCTCCTCCTGCTTTTAAAACTTGAGATTTGTGGACACCATGAATTGCGTCTAAGAAATTCATAGCAATATGCCCATTGCAGAGTCTCAGGGCACATATTTATATTCTGTATAAATATTTAAACTGCGAATTTGAACACCACATAGTCATCAAAGAACGAGTGCAATGCAATCCCAGATAGCTTCACGAAGCTGTCAAGCTTCCTGGTTAAGACTGTGGGTTCTAGAATCAGATGGCTGGGGTTCAGATCCCTGTTCTGCCACTTATTAGCTCTGTGGCCTTGGAAAGTGGATTCAACTTCTTTGTGCCTTCACTTGCTCATCTGTTAATGTTGCAAGGATTCAAGTAAATGATACATTTATAGCAATCAGCTCAGTTATTGGCACACAAGTATTCAATAAATGTTAGGCGTTATTTTTACAGAGAGTTGGGTCAAAAAGGACGAGCGGGAGACCTACATCCATGTATATTCTTGCGTTAAATGTTTCTTAGGAGTTAAAACCTGGTAGAAGGAGTTAAATAAAACAACCGAGAGTGGCCTTTGATAGTTTCTTGGTGCCTCAGTTACTCGTAAGCGTAAACATTTAAAATACAGGATTATTCAGGATTAACTGTAGTCATCTGGGCTCTTGCTGTGCAGATGGTGAGGACTTGGCTAGTGGGGTTCAGTGGTGGTTGGAAAAGGGAAATTTTTGTTATGGGTTGATTTATAAATAAGATTGGAGGGATGCATATTATCCATTTATCAACTAGAGCATCTTCATTATGGAAAGCATGCTTGTTTGACTCCATCAGACAACACTCAACATTTTTATGTTATTTACTGCCGGTATTTTTTCTGTGCACAATTTTTCTTCCACAGAGGTAGTCATGCAACATTATATTCTGCTGTTTTTATTAACCTCCCTTTTATTTATTTTTTTCTTTACCTGAAGACTGGTCTTTGACCTGATTTTAAGGGACCAATTTCTCTTTGTAAATAACTAGCTAAAATAAAGTCATTGTGATTCAGAGACCAGAAAGGGTGGGAAAATATGTGAATGACTTCTTCATTCCAGTGGGAACCTGGATGGAAACCCTCTTTTTGGAAGCCAAGAAGGCAAAGTTCCATTTTTTTCTTGGCAAGACACGTTATGAGACTCTGAGTGTCTTTGGACTCTGCATTTTGGTAGCTTAGAATGAGCCTGAGAACACTTTCATGCCCCAGTGATTTCAGAATCTCTCCCCTAAAAACAAAGACTTCAATTCCTATGTACAATCTGATTTCTCAAGGCCAAGTAGAGCATGCATTTGCACCCATCTCAAGTTCTTTTTCCCTGGTCCTCACACCCAGTGTTATAACTTTCACAGAAAGAAGGCTTATCAGTCACAAGGTGATTTACGAGTTAAAAGATGACCTCAATATCCCATTAGTACTTCTCTCAAAACAAGGTAGCTGCCACTATGAAAATTGCATATTATCTTTTATTCTTATCTTTTTTCTTTGGTGGACTACACTATGGATGCCTCAGGATCCCATATGCCGTTGGTTCATCTACAGTGAGACACAATTTTTTTTTTCAGAGTATTTCTGTTTTCATATGGACCCACCCAATTGCAAAGATGGAAAATCGTTACTTCCGTAAGGAGCTGTGGCTGTATGCTGTATAAAGTCCCATATGTTGGCCACCCCGGAACACAGAATGTTTCAGCTGGCAGATCATATGGGAGACTTGGATGTGATCAGGAAGCTGGAAACTGAGCTGGAAAGCTGGATTTTAGCTTTCAACTCTAAACAATCCTGACACCCATCGTTGAGCTTATCAACATGTTAGTAACTGGGAAGGCGATGGAAATACATAATGAGAAATGATGCAGGGAGGCCCACTGCTCAGTTAAGCCAAACCCGATCTTCCAAATTAGGGAGGCCTGAGGGCTGACTTGGCGAAGATCCGAAGTCTTTCCTGTGACCACCATGCCAGCGTCAGGTGGTCTTACTCTACTTCCTCTTACTCTACTCTTAACTGCAGACCTGAGCACATTCTCTAAATTCCCCAAAGCACTCTGAGTCTGGGCTGGGGCATTTAAAGAGAGCCTTACTGAGTGACCAAGGATAGCAAAAGGAATAGAATAGCAAACAACTGTACGCTATGTCATCAACACGGACTTACTCATGTCCCTCCCTCCCCAGCTCCAGGCCTGCATCCGTGTAGCCCTGCAGGGAAGCTTGCTGGGACTCTTGCAAGCTCAGACCTACTCGCCTACTAAGTTCTGGCTTCCTGTCCATGAACGTATGTTTCCCCTGCATGTTTGACACTGGAACATGTCTCCCAGCCCTGCAGGCGAGACCAGCTTTATTCACTGGGCATGGCCTTTCCCACAACCTCCGCAAGACAACCATATCAGAATACCACAACCAGATATTGAGAGAGGAACACACCCAGTGGCAGGAAGCTGTTTTATTATAAATAGTTATTATGATAATACAAGTGTCAAGGATACACTCAGAGAGGGGCCAGGGTTTCTGGGTGCTGGGGAACAATTTGCAGCTCGAATGGAAGGAGGCAGGCTAGGGCATGGACCAAGCAGAGCAACTTGTCAAGTACACGCCAGGGGCGTCCAGTTTCTTTAACTGGGAGGACTCTGGAAGCATTCACGGGGCGTTTGGAGAAGGAGCTCTTGCTGTGGGTGGTGGTGCTCTTGTTTCTCCTGGGGCTGTGTTTCTGGTGGCTGCCGTTTCAAAGGCAGCTGGATCACAGCTGTGTTTCTTGCCCCCCGGGATCCCTCTGAGCCATGGGTCCCTGGAGGGCGACATGAGAAAGGTCACTTCACTTGAGAGAGGAGAGGCTGGATTCTTATTTTTTGAGCTGTAAGAAAAAAAGAACTTCAGCTGAGCTTCGGGCCACTTGAGTGTGTGTGTGTGTGTGTGTGTGTGTGTGTGTGTGTGTGTGTGTAATTACGAGCTGGATCTCAGCATTCCTTTTGCAAGCCCACATTCCATTACCCCATGTTCAACTCAGTTGGCTTCCAGGAGCCCTCCCAAGAGAAACAGCTGCTTGATGCTTTAAAGAGGAAATGTTAAAAGCTCTTGAGGTTTAGAATTTTAGAATCTGTAGGGTTGATAACTTCCTCCCGTCTCATGAAAACAAACGGCATGAACTCCTCTGTTTCTCAATACAAACCCAATTCCCAAGTGATTGCTTCTCTTCCAAAGTCAGTTCTGTCAAGGAAGCAGGTAGCCTGGAATTAAGTTCTAGATGCTGCTAATGAAATCGCTTCTTGATATTACAGACTGGATACGGTTGATCATGACGCTACAACTGAAAAGTCATATAGTCATAGAAACCAGATGATTTCTGCTCCAGACTAGAACTATCTCAAAGGAAACTTTGGCACAAAGTGTCAATCCAGCAGAAATGACAACTGATCTGGATATATTAATTGTTAACTTAGAGTAATTAATTATCCCATAGTAAAAAATTCACTCTTGGTTGACTTTGCTATGGTTCTTTAGTAAGGCAAGTTACAGAACCAGCAATATAGTTCATAATAATGGAGGGATTTTTTTTCTCTTTCATTCTCTCTCTGTCTCTCTCTCATAGTTTACTCTTTCTTGTCCTCACCCTGTCCCTTTCCCTTCAGATTACCCACATCTTTAAGTGTTGAATCACAAACAAGAGCTAACAGGAATGTATAGAAAAGTAGAAGACTTTTCATTTTTAGTTTTCTTATCATCATACAATTCATTCATTTTCCTCTCGATGTTCTTTTTAAAACTGCCATTTTAGTTACAATTGTTTTCTTTCCCTCAACTTCTGCCTCAAAATTTGAATGTAATGAGATAGATAATGTTTTGTATATGTGCTTAAAACCAACAGTAGGTTTTTCTGGGTGATGAAAATGAATCTGTAATAGCAATACCATTCATTTGGATTACTTTGCACATCTTCAGTAAAGGAATTCATCCCAGGACTGGCTTATTCTTGGTATAACTAGCTTCTTCTCATCACTTGCTTTTAGTGTTGAGAAAAAAAATGATTTCCAATCCCCCTAAATATTTGCAGATCAGATCAACATAAAACAAGGGACAATTTTGTAGTGAAAAAGAAAGTATTTTAAGGAAGGGATACTTTATCAACCGGGGTCAGGTTTGTAATCTATCTAATATGACTTGTAAATAAACAGATGAAAGATGGTCAACCTCTAAAGCATTAGGAATACTTTTGTAATGAAAAAATAAATTGGCTGAAAAAAAAAACAAGTGACTTGTAAATTAAGCTAAAAGTTTGCATTGCTAGTAGTTCACTAGTATCCAAAGACTATCACACACTTTTTATTATTCCGTTCACTCATTTACTAATATTTATTGAGTATGAATACAATGGTTCCTGTTCTCAAGGAGTTTACAATCTAGTAAGGAAACAAAGAAACCGTTCCAATAAAGTACTGCTGAAAATAAAGGAAGAAGGCCAAGGGCAGAGCTGTGAGTACTTGTCCCTAGAGACAGGATATTTATTTTAGTCAATTTGCCATACTCCGAAGTCTAGTTTCATAGGCTCAGAAACCTTAGCAGAGATTGTCTCTGGGAAGTGAACTCACATTGGCCAAGTAAGTACAATAGTTACTAGTAAACTAGAATGCTAGTTTATTCATTTGTCCTGAGAAACAGAAATGCCCGAGGAACTAGACCCACGATTTTCAACTGGTGGGCCACAAGAATTTTTAGAACACGCGATACATGACTATTTATTCAGGGGCACTGACCTTTATTCCCTTAGATTGTCAATTTTTTAAAAATGACAACAGCCAACACAACGATAGCTGTCCGGTATGAATGAATCAAAGTTGTATTTTGTGTGTGTGTGTGTGTGTCAGATCGGCAAAACATATATTTTTTGATGTACCACAGAATTTTAGTAATTAGTTTGTGTGCCCTGAGATGAAAAGGGCGGAAATAGCTGAACCAGCCCCGAAGTCCAGCAGCCAGCCACCGAGGCAGCCGCAGCCAGAGCTCAGTTCACAATCAGGAGGTCTCTCCTTAGGCATGAAGTGGGAAAATGAATGTTTGATGGAAGATCATAAAATCTTTATGATTTGTAAGAAATTCTAATAATGCCAGGCTATAATTATGATGACAGCCTGATGAATCCATCTCCTAAAGTGAGCAGACTGGACACTATGGCGGGACGAAGCCGGGCTCGGGGCCAGTGCGCCTCCGCGGTGGCCGGTGAGCGCCGACACGGGTGCCGCTCAAGTTGGCCATCCAGCCTTGTTGGCGGCCTGAGGGTCACCTGGTGTGCACAGTCAGAGGCACACCGAAGCTCTAAACCTGGCTTGGTGGGGGGCTGAAAGCTTATACAAGTTCGTGGAACCTCTTAAACAATATACCTTTATGAACTAAAATTAGGTATGCAAATGAAGATTGATTTGGAAGATTCCCATGCAAGCAGGGGCCCATTCACTTAGGAAACCCACCTCTGCAAACCAGTTGTTAAATTACAGAAATACTTTTATGCTAGTCGATAAAGCACTGCTGTCCTGATTCCTGTCACCCTGGCTACCCTGACCCCTCCCTCCCTGAGAAACCCTAGACCTTGCAACATTGTAGCAATGAGAGAATTAGAGCCTGGGACCATAGCATCTGTGCTGATCATGGCCATCCGTAAGTATTTTTAACAGTTGTCTCTCTTTAAGGCACTTTGTATATATCTCTGACCCAATGCATTATGTATTGATTCTACCACTTAACTCTCAGTGTTAATCGTTATTTCAAATTCTTGGCAGAAACCTTATGGTAATCCCTCAGTAGTGACAGTGAATAAAAGTCAGAAATATTTAAAATTCCTTTTACAATGCTCTATATATTGGCAAATAATGAGGCTGAGAGGAAGCCTTGCTCTCTTAAACAATACTACCTTCTGGGTCCTTCCCCACCAGAAGCCCTAAGGAAGAGGCCCTAAGGTAGCAATGAGCACGAGTTCCCAAAAGACTAGGGGAGAAAGCGAGAAGGGTGTTTCCTGTTGGTTGGCTTTGGTTTTATTGTGTTTTGTTTTTTGTTTTGTTTTGTTTTAAGGAAGAGCCAATACAAACCTTTTCCCCGGGGGAAAGTTGAAATATTATTAAAAGAAGAAAGAATGGATGCTCAGTTGAACAACAAACAGCAAAAGCATTCTCTAAAATTATAACTCTTTGGGGACATAAAATTGCGAATTCATTCCATGAGTACAAATCCTCAAAATCTACTCCCTCCTGATTTTGGTACATTTGGGTAGGGGGGGAATGTTTTTGTATGTTTATTTTTAAAGAAGCAGTTACTATATTTGACCGTGGAACTTAGTTTTCCACAAATTCATCATTAGCTTGGTTTAATGTTGCTGTTTAGAAATTTGCAACATGTTCAACTTCATCAAGTTAAAAGGATAGTTTGTTAAAGCAGTCACTTCCCCCCTGAGTCTCAGAAGGAGATTCATTTGGCTCTAAAGCATCTCAGTGTAATTTATAACTGTGTGTTCCCCAAGGGGAAGATATACAGAGGACACTGTGAGAAAATATGCTGCTTATTTCAGTTGTGAAGTGTTGATGGAACTATCTTTCTCTGACAGTCAGTGACAACCACTGGGGATGGGAAAAGCAGACAAACTTTTTTTTATATAAATTTTTTGCATTCTGTCCTTTGAAACTAATTTGTACAAGACCTGCAATTAAGTGTGTGGTTAGTAAAAATTAAAGAATTAACCTAGTAGAGAGCCTGGCTCACAGTGAATGTTTGATGAATGACTGAGTGAATAGATAGATGAATGAATGAATGAATGAATGAATGAATGATTAAATGAGCAAGCCAGCAAAACAGCTTTCTCCCTGAAAAAGCTCACAGATTGAAAAACTAAATTTGAATTTGAACTTATTGAATTTTACTTTTTCCCTTTTATAAAAAAATAATAAAATGCAGCTGTAGACCATTTACATATCAAAAAACTCCAAGGTACATGAAAAATCAAGGAAATTAAAAAAAATCTAAATTTACATTTTTTACATATTGCCTAGCAAAAAGTAGAGAAGTTTCAGAGTAGTGGACGGCAGCTTTGCTCACTGTCTAACTGGCAGTATAATTTCTATGCGAGGTGCTGCTGCTCAGAATGAATGCTAAATGCAAACACTACAGATGTGTGCGTGTGTGTGCATGCGCTCGTGTGTACTGGTGCAGTGATAGGAGAGACCCATGGAACTGGAAGTAATGTTTCAGAACTACAAGGAAACTCATGTGTCAATAGTCTGCATGATCTCAAGCAGGGTGTTCAATGCTTCTCGGAGGCATCAGGGTTCAGTGGGAAAAGCAAAGACAAGCTTTGGATCTAAGCAATCTGCAGCTTACCGTAAGCTTTTGACCTTGACCCATTTACCTTACCTCCTTGAGCCTGAGTTAACTCACCCTTAAAGTGGTGATAATAAGACTTACCTCTCCAGTTTGTTACTGAGAAACTGAGGTAATAATAGCAAACACATAACATTTATTGTGTGCTGAGCATGGTTCTAAGCACTTTATACACAAGACCTCATTTAAACCTCACAAGAGCCCTATGAGACAAGAATCTCCCTTTGCAAATGAGGGAAACTGAGGCAGACAGAGGTTAAGTAATTGCCCAAAATACATGGCATAGGGCCTGTGCATAGTAGATTCTCAAAAGATACTAATAGCCATTATTTGTCACAGTTTTAAGCGCTTTACATTCATTCTCTCATTTGACCCTCAGAACAACCATATGTACTGAGAATGGTGTCTGCAGATAGCAGGCATCTGATAAATATTTGCTAAATGAATGAATGAGCCTTCACTACACAGAAGAATGAACTGAGGCTTAGATAGCTAACAGAGTACCAGCCAGAATCCGCACCTCGCAGACTAGGTCCGTTAACCGTGAACGTGGAATCTGTGGTCTTGCCTTTCTCTTGCCCTGTCTTTTCATTTCACTCTTGTTATCTGCCTCGGCCCTAAAAATCTTCGCTCTGCATCCCCCGGTTTCTAATTCTGGTTAGCAGAGGGAAAATATTGGAAATCATACTCTAAACTGTCCATCATTTAGCTATGAGTTCTTAAGAGTTCTTAAGTAATCAGACATTTGAGGCTTAGGATTGTGTTTGAGGAGAAGAGAGCTGTAATGAGATGGGTGAAGGAGCATGTGATCCATTTTAATGTACAAGGCACACATGCCGCAGATAACAAGGTCCAAAAAGCCCTTAGTCTTCCAAGAGAACTGTTTAAAAACTTAATAAAAATGTTACTCGAGGTATTATACATGGACTTGTGATTGAACATTAATATTGAATTAATTACCTTTATGTGCACCATTTTACAATATTGATAAGTGGACAGTGCTTCCAAAAACGATTTCTTTGATTTAGCATGAAAGAATAATGGGTGATTGCTTCCAACTTGGAGAACTAATTATTAAATGCTGTTATTCTTAGTGTTTCAGTACCTTGAGGTGATTAAGCATGGGTAAAAGCGAAAATTAAAAAGAAAAGCCCATTACCAAATACTAAACAGCTTCAGTAACTTCTTGCCAGTCTTTGAAGGACATTTCGTGCCTTGTTATGACAAGGAATTATTCATAATGTGTGCCTAGCATATAGATTGCTTCCTTTATTTGAAACAATAAAAGAGTCATCCTTAGTAACTGATAGAAATAAACAGACAGGCAAAATTTAAAAGGGAGCAGAAAAGACCAACCAGTAGGCCTCTATAATAATTGCTTGTCACTGTAACATCAAGTAGTTCATCGTTTTAGGAACTTGCTGTATGGCTAGGCCATTATGTACTCTGGGTGGGGAAAAAAAACCACAGTAATTCATAGAAAAGCAATGACAGGATTCTGCTGATTTACCTAACAGGATTGACTAGACAGGAGAATTATGGCTTGCCAGCAAAGAGTGCTTCTGTATTTGGAATTGTTTTTGCTGTGAAGTTGCCCAATTAGAATTTTTCTCGTTTGAAAAATATCAATACCCTTGAAAAATATCAAAGAGACTGCCACCAGTGTTTTGATCTCACCGTGCGTGTGCACAGCTTCCAGATTCGTGCCCAATTACTCACTTACTGAAACCTTTGCTGTTGCTGGGAGGAGACAGAGGAGAGATGCTATGCTTTAGTGCCCCTTGCTGGTCAACCTGAAGAAAATGTAAGCGTCATGATTGCCAGAGCTCAGGTTTCCACAAATGCTGTGGCACGTTCCATTCAGATGGGTAAGAAGCCAAATTGATTTAACCTGAACATCTGTAGCCGGTCTTAAGAATCATTATAAGGATAAGATGAGGTGTCTGGAAATGCACACATCCTCTTAGGGAGGAAAAAGTTCAATACAAAGACAAACACATGTGAAGTCTTAGTCTAACTTTAAAATAAATCCAGGTAAATACATTCCTCTGACGTAACAAACTCTTCCTGGGCCCTGAGTTTTGCTTGATTATCTCCCCAAAATTGTCTGGCCTCTTCAGCCATAAGAGACACAGTAGATACCAAAAATAATCCTTAGTGGAATTCTCAACCCAAATTCCAAAAATGATACAAAAACTTTTTACAAAAGAAAAAAAGGACATATCTACAAGAATGCATTAGACCAATGATAATTACATTATGGTTTTAACAAGTAGGTTCTGATTATGGTGAATTATTTTAAATCTGTTTTCCATTTGTTCAGGATGTGGTTATATTACTTTCATAATTTCAAAACAACAGCTACAACTTGGCTGTACTAACAAGCTGGGCATCAAAGCTATTAATTCTTAGGATTCCACAATGAGCTATCAGACCTAACACATCAATCTTATTTAAAACAGGACTAGAGCTGGACTTAGAATTAGACCTCCTCCCCCACAAGGTACACATCAAGAATTTGAGTTCACAAGATCCAGCTCTGAGGGCTGGAGAAAGTCTATTCAAGCAGACTGAACAAGACTGAGGCAAACAGAGACCAGACCATGTGGTCACTTGGAAAATGTGCGAGACAACCTCAGATTCCTCAACCAGGAGATAGATCCTAGCAACATACACCAGAGAGAAATGGTCCTTCAGAAGCCCAAGGAGCTTCAAGGGACCCAGAATAGCCAAAACGATCTTGAAAAAGAAGAACAAATTTGGAGTAGTCACACTTCTCTACTTCAAAACTTACTACAAAGCTACAGTTATCTAGACAACATATACATTTTACTGACATGTAGTAGACATATAGATCAATAGAATAGAATTGAGATCAGAAATAAACTCTTGCATTATGTTCAGTTGGTTTTCATCAAGATTTGACATTCAACAAGGGGAATGAATAGTCTTTGCAACAAAGAATACTTATAACTGGATATCCATATGCAAAAAAATTAAGTTGAACCCCTACCTCACACCACATACAAAGAAATAACTCAAAAGTGAGCAAAGATCCAAATGTAAGAACTAAAGCTGTAAAACTGTTAGAAGAAAACATGAATACATCTTTCTGACCTTAGATTTGGCAATATTTTCTTAGATAAGGCACCAAAAACACAAGCAACAAAAGAAAAAATAAATACTTTGGACATCATCAAAATTAGAACCTTTGTGCTTTAGAAGACACTATTAAGAAAGTAAAAGGACAACACACAAAATGGGACAAAAATTTTCAAATTATATGTCTGATAAGGAACTTGTACCTGGAATATATAAAGAACGATTGCAACTCAATAATAAAAACTCAAATTTAAAATTAATTGCTAATTTTAAAAAGGGCAAAGGATCTGAATAAACATTTCTCCAAGGAAGATATACAAATGGCAATAAACACGTAAAAAGATGCTCAACATCATTAGTTATTAGGGAAATGCAAATCAAAACCTCAATGAAATGCCACTTTATCCCCATTAGGGTGGCTATAAAGAAAAAAAAAAAGACAGACAATAACAAATGTCAACCAGGATGTAAAGAAATTGGAACTCTGATGCCTTGCTGGTGAGACTGTAAAATGGCATAGCTACTTCAAAAAAGAGTTTGGCAGTTCCTCAAAGATTCTACATAGAGTTCCCATATGACCCATAAATTCTCTATTGCTTGATACACATACCCGAGAGAAATGAAAACACATGTCTACACAAAAACTGGTACATGAATGTTCATAGCAGCATTATTCGTTATAGCCAAAAGGTGGAAACAATCCAAATGTCCATCAACTGATAAATGGAAAAACAAAATATGGTACATTCACATGAATGAAATATTATTGTTATCGAAAAAGGAATGAATTACCGATACACGTTACAATGTGGATTAGACCTTGAAAACATTATGCTAAGTGAAAGAAGCCAAACAAAGTCCACATCTCGTATGAATCTTGTATATCAATCCACTGGGGCTGCCATAACAAAATACCACAGAACTGAGTGGCTTAAACAATGGTTCTGGAAGGAGGAAGTTCAAGATCATAGTGTTAGCAGGTTGGGATTTTCCTAAGGCCTCTCTTCTTGGCTTGCAGATGGCTGTCTTCTTGCTGTGCCCGTCCGTGGTCTTGTCTCTGTGCATACATGTGCCTTGTATGTCTTCCTCCTCTTATAGAGACACAAATCTTATTGGATCAGGACCTCACCCTTACGTCTTATTCAACCGTAATTACCTCTTTCAAGGCCCTATCTCCAAATACAGTCACATCGGGGGTTATGATTTAGTCCATAGCTTCCATTTGTATGAAATGTCCAGAACAGACGAATCTATAAAGATAAAAAGTAGATTACTGGTGGCCAGAGGTTGGGAGGATGGCACGATTGGGGTGACAGCTGAGGGTACAAGGGTTTCATTTTGAGATGATGGAAATATTCTGAAGTTGATTGTGCTGATGGTGGAAAAATGCTGGGAATATGCTAAAAGTTATTGAATTGTACATTTTAAATGAGTGAATTGTATGCTATGTGAATTCTATCTTAATAAATCTGTTTTTTGTTTTTTTGTTTTTTGGGGTTTTTTTAAGCATAAGGGGCAGGAAGGTCATCAGTTCAGCTTTTAAGAGATATAGGAGTCCACTCATAAGCATGGAGTTCAGAGCCAGGACTAGAGTCCTTAAATACATACAAGGAAAAAAGAGCCCAGTTCTGATCCTAAACATTATACATTCAAGGAATTCGGGCAGAAGAGCGGGTATGAGACCTGGGGCATATGGGCATGGCTGCCCTGGGTGCAAACGTGGCTTGAGCCTGAGTCACAGAGGGTTGGCCTGGAGCTCTGTAAGCTCCTATCCAAGGCCAGAATTCATCTTAGAGACCAAAGAAGGACCTCCCAGCCTGGAGAGAAGAGAGTTCCTAATGCTGGGAACAGGCAGGCTATGAGGCAAGGCCTGAAGTAATCTCTCTGGTGTTCCTGACTTCCCTCTCCCATTCCTTTAGAATTAGAATGTTCAGCTTTAGTGAGCATGTAATCCTTTTGGTATTCTTCTTCTCTCTTCTCCTCTGTGTTTGCACAGCTAGGTCTGCCAACCTGCATTTATTAAGCACATATGCTCTCCTGTCGTTGTCAGCTTACTTACTGATCACTTCATGCTCCTGGAAGACGGGAACTGTTACCTTTATCTCTGCACCCCAATGCCTCACCCATTGCCGAGCACATAGAAAATGCCCCAAAGACATTTGTTAAATGAATGAATAAGTGACTACTGGCTTTCCCATTTCTAACTTGTTTGAAAGCACGTAACTCCTTGCTTATGCTAGATTAAGCCATTTTCAGAACTAGCAAAACTAAAGAAGTCTTATTAAAGCATTGACATTTTTTCTATCAAGTTCACATAATTATAAATAATAGCTTAGTATTTATTAGACATTTCTGGACTGGGCCCTATATGCTAAGCAATTTATATTCATTATCTCATTTGATCCCCGTAATAACCCCCTGAGTAGAAGTATTACCTCCACTTTACAGACGTGGAAACTGAGGCTCATAGAGGTTAAATGACTCGCCCAAAGTCACAGAGTTAAAAGCAGAGCCATGATTCAAACCTCAGAATTGCAAATCCTGTGCACCCTTCCTTTACATAATTACAATGTCTTGATATTTTGTTTTGCTGGGGTAAATGAAAAGGAAGCAAGAGTTGTGGCTTGAGGTTATTCACTAGCTTTCAGGCCCTGTTTGAAGACTTCCTGGCTTCAGAGGTTAGAGAATCCCTGCCTGGACCCAGGATCGCACATAGATTTTTCACAAACTCAGGCTGCGATGTTCTGAGATGACCACACTCCACAGGCAAAAATTACTGCCCAAGCAGCCCCTTGTGTCAAGAACGGGACCATGAAAAGAAGGCGTGCATAGAAAGTATGGGTGGGCCTCTGTTCTCCTTGATCATAAATTCAGTCTGTAATCAACCAAAACCAGAAAGCCCTTTCAGATTGTTTTCTCTGTCTACTGACTCACCGATTCCAGTTCCCATTTATCCTCTTTCTTTCCACTTATACATTTTAGCTGCACTTCACAGAGTCCTGCACAAAGAGAGAACTCAATCCGAGTTGAATGCTTACCAGAATGGAACATTCTGACATTTCAGAACAGGCTCAGCGTGAGGTGTTTCAAAAAGGCATGCATCAGATGTCATGAAAGTTGTTATAAGAGATTCAACAGCTTTCACGTTGACCTCAGTAAACAAAATGTAATGTTTGCTCATCTCATGGTTACCATATCCCAATGCAAACAGCCTGGTGTTCTTCAAAACTGTTCACCTCAGTTACCTGGGCCGTTCATATGTTATGGCTGGACAGCACTCAAGGACTGTTGTCTGCGAGGGAGTGGGGGCTGTTCCCGCCCAAAGTGGGGCAACTCATGTTCCAGGAGAACTCAAGACCAATACCTGTGATTAGGAAAGTTAAAGCAGAACCCAAGTGAATCCACCATGCTCAGGGTGTTCATTCTGTCTAGAACTATGCAAAAATTCTGGGAAGGGACAGGGTTTGCCAATGCCAGTTGTGTAAGCTGTCCTACAATTCCAAATGAACTCTACCAGCAAAGATAGAGGAAGCCCAGGCACCTTCTTTCAGAGCAAGGGCAAAATGCCCCCAACCCCTGCAGTCCTCACCAATACGCGTGACGGATGAGCTGCTCCTGTTCGAGGCCCCGTAAATAAGACATCTTTCTCCCACCCTGGCCCTGGTTCCGTTGCTGTTGGTATTTCACTGCCTGTCACTGTCCACTCCACAGGGCAGGGCCAGGTCTGCCACTCATCACTGCGCCCCCAGAACCCAGCACACACTGGGCGTAATACATGACTATTAACTACATAAAGGAATTATAAAGTTGATGGAGAAGAAATGCCTGGTAAAAATATGCTGAGTGTTGACTCCCCTGTCATAGAGAAGATCTGAGATCTCACAGAGGGTGGTCCTTCCTCTAAGAATGAGTCAAAACTTTCAGCCGGGGAAAGACTTTTGTTGGCATGATAAGATCTTCTAAAGACTAAGGCACTTTTCATCGTTTTAACACCCTTTACAAGTACTGTAATATATCTTTCAATTATTTTTGTCCTGGTTTTTAAGTTCTGAACAAAATAGCATATTGAAGAACCAACATTTTTCTTTAGTTCAGGATTAAATATAATATTGAATATAAATATCTATTTGAATAATATAATGCTTCGAAAATACTAAAAGAACAGAGATTGGAGGATACCATTTTCATAATGTTTCTTTTGATTATCATGAAATTTAAAGAAATTTAATTTTTCAATTATGAAATATTCATTAGAAAGGATTGCTCTTCGCATCTAAATTATTTTTAAATACGACTTAATTTATCACATTAACCATCTTATAGTTGCCTCCCTCTTTCCCCAGAATCTAAGAATATAGTCTATGCATTTGGTATGTAAATATAATGACATCAGTTTTTATGTGATTTGTTTTCAATCTGCATAATAGTAACGCTCCTAAACAGGTTTGTAAATGTTAACATGTTGTGCAAAACTTCTCCCATTGAGGTTAGCATCAGGAAGGTTTCTACCCGATATCTGACAAAAGACGAGCAATGGTAAACCCCTAGACGGAAAGTCACGCTTCTGTCTCTGTATTTCGCCCAAACTCAGATCTGGCGGGAGGGAAGGGCTGGTGCTGCGCCACCCACGTCTTCCCGAGGAGGCAGGTCGGTTTGACATTTACTCTCTATCATCATCTGTTGGGTCTGTTATGTCCTTGCCTTCCTCCCACTTATAAAACATGTGCCTGTCTGCCTGGGAGCGGTGATTCGAATAGTTCAAGCACCAAATGGAAATGCAAACTGGGCGATTCCAGTAAGTGGAAGCAGAACATCCTGAAAGCTAAACCTGGAGGAGAGAGAGGACTGGATGCATTTCACAGTCGTGGCGAAGGATTTCTAGATACAGGTGGCGGAAGCAAATTGCCTGTCAGGAGATTCAGTTCATCAGAAGGCCAGCCATGTAGAACAGCCACCGCGTCGGGAGGTCACCGCCGCGGGCTGGGGCTCTGGGGCTCCAAGCTGGGCTGCAGGGACGACAGTCCTGCACTCCCCGGCTACGGCCACATCCCTGGGGGTGTGGGGACAGACACGGGGTCAATGCCACCAGCCATCCCTTCATGCTGCCATGCCAAACCGGTCAAAAAAGAATAGGAATAAGGGAGAGAGGGAGGAAACTGAAGTCAGACATGAGAGCAGGGTGTAGGTGGAAAGGAAATGGGGAAGAAGAGCATCCATTTATCTTCGGGAACCTTCTGTCATCTGCGGCTAACAGCAGAGGCACATCCGACAAGCAAAAGGACAAGACTGAGTAATTCTATGTCACGACCATGTTGTTCTCATATTTTCCTCAGTTGGGTGCTCTCAGATGCCCACGAAAACACTGCACACTTTTCCAAATGCACACACACTCACACACACATACACACATGCTCACACACACTCACACACATACGCACACACTCACACACACATACACACACATGCACACACACTCACACACATACGCACACACTCACACACTTCCCAGTTTCACTTGTGTCAGCTCATGTGTGCTTAACACAGACATAAGTGTAGGGGGGCTGTAAAGCGGCCCATGTACTGACCTCCTTTCTCACCATTTAATTCCCATAGAAGAGCAATTTTCCTGGATAGAAAGGCAGTATCACCCTCAAAGTCAAGATCACTTCAAATTCCACTCCTTCTCGGGGAGGAGAACCCATTTTTCCTCCTGAGCCATCGCTCTGTCCCTGGTGGCTGACTTCACACTCAGAGCACACACAGGCAGGTGCAGTGCCGTGTCGGCAACGGTCCCTGAAAAGCCAGTTCTCAGCACCTGGGTCCTCACGCTGGCTTGGCAGTGCCAACAGGATGCTAGGCTGACTGTAGGGACTGCAGTGGTCAGCTTTAAGGAGTATCTGGCTTCAAGTCACATTGGTCCCAGGGACCAAGATGAATAATTTCAAAAAGCTCAGTGAAGGGGGGTTTCAAACTTAGGAAAAAGGAGATGCCAGGGATGTAAAATTATGTAAACATCCAAATCTGTAGACAAATGCTGTGATGTTAGGACTAGAGCCTTAGGCAGAGGCAATTGAGACATGAATTTGGAGACGCAATTCTGCAGAATTGGGAGATAAGATCAGAACCAGTTAAAATCATTGCAGGGTTCCCGGAGACAAACTCCTTGGCAGAATCATCTTCGACTCCTCAGGGGTACCTGGCACAGGACAGGTGCCCAAGAAAAACCTGATGAGTCAGGGAGTGACTGCAATGTCTGAAGCTTTCACTGAAAAAAACCAGAAGGTTGTGGAATAAAAAGCCTGTTCCTGTCTTTTGACAGCCCAGCCTTCTTGCATTCTTAAGCATGTTTTCTAAACCCGTGTCCTGGGGAAGCAGAAGGCAGTTCTCAGGTTCACTGGGCTAGAACAGCATTTTGATACAGACAGACCTGGGCCCACTGAAAGAGTTATGAACTTGGCAGGAACACCACCTTGAGTTCAGACAGAAAGCGCATCTGTGCCTCGTTGATAATGTAATAACCTACATTACAGTTTTGGCCGAGAGCACCTGTGCACAGCCCAGAAAGTCAGCCCAGGGCAACCATTGTGATGGAGGTGATATTAACAGCTCTCATTAAAACTGATGACTAGAGCCGTGCCCAGGAGCGCGGCTGCAGTGAGGCGTCTGTCTGCGTTGCCATGACAAGCCTCTACTTTGGGAGTTCATAACTCAACCATAAAAATATGTTTCGCATGGAACCGAAACCTGAAAAGAAAACTGTCATGGGGCAAAGGGAGTCTGACTTTTAGAGCTGTAAAAGTATGTAAGTTGTCCGTTCACATCTGTCCATGTTCAACTTGACGTTATACCGAGCGTGACTGTTTTCCTGCCCCTGTCTGGACACTGGAAATAGAAGGCTGTGTGAGGATGGAGGCTCCATTTCTGAGCTGGCCCAGGGACAATTTGAGCATCTTAACTTTTATATATATCAGGGATGCCAAGAGTTCTGTTAGGCAGGGAAGCGATACCTGTACACCCATCAATTATCCTGGGGATGCACCTGTGCTTGTTGTTTATTGGTATCTGTCCAATAAACAAAAGCTCACAGTTCCTCCTGCTGTACCTGGGACTCAACGAGGTCACATAGTGACTGGATCTTGCTCACTTTCAACCCATCACCTTTCTCTGATGAGAGACCCGAAGACATAGATTTCATGGACAGTGATTTGGAAGGACCTTGTTATCTCTTATTTTGACAAAAAGTGTTGGGAAATGCATGCTTGTCCTCAGCTAGGCAGGTTAAAGCTTGATGATCTATATATCTATAATGGAGATATATATTTAGAATGTAGATGAACAACTGTTCTTCAAAAATATGGAGGATTATGTCCATGGAAGATTGCTTTAAAAATAGATACAGATTACTTTATAGTTTCTGCTTTTCTAGCAAGTATTGCTTGGGAAAAGAAAGGTCATCATTGTCTACGACATCTTTCTTCACACACAATAGGAATGGTGTTAAGGCACGGATCAGATGCTATTGCTCTGCTTAAAATTCTTCCATGACTTCCTATTGGACTTAAAACTCATACCCTTTACTATCACCCACGAGGGCTGTGATCTGGCTGAAGGGCCAGTGGCCTCACATCAAAGCTCCTCTCCCACGCTTTAGACACTACAATTGACTTTTCCCAGCATCTCAATTACAACAATCTTATTTCCCCACCTCAGAGACACTATTTTTATGAATCTCTGCCTGCAATGCTTGTCTTCAACCCCACTTAGAATAGCTGTCTTCTTCACATTCTTCTAGTTAAATATCACTTTCTCCTGACTATCTAAGTGGCTACCTCTCCCAACAGTGTTCATCTCAGCCCCTTTATGCTTTTTTTTAACTTAGCACAATTGTTGTTTTACTAATCAGTTCATATACTTGTCCTTTGCCAGTGTGCCATCTAAAAGGTATGCTTCATGAGAGTAGAGACCTTTGTCATCATTGGATTCTCAATGTCTAGCCCACAGTAAGTGCTCAATTAATATTCATTAAATATCAAGACTTATATGTAAGATGATGCACAGTTTAAGCTTCTGTTGGTTGACCCAGTAGCCTTAAACTCTTTGTAGAATAAATAAAAGAATAATTCCTCCTCAATCTTTATATAACCTCACACTTTGTAGGAAGGGTTCTCACACCAGATGACAATCTTCAAAATTGGAGAGACAAATAGATTCTGTTCTTTTACATCTTTCTTCCTCTTCTGTAAATTTCTGTAAAGAGTTTATATAGCTAGCCCGGCTGGTGTGGCTCAGTGGATTGAGCGTCGTCCCATGGACTGAGAGGTCCTGGTTCGATTCCTGGTCAGGGCACATGCCCAGGGTTGTGGGCTCGATTCCCAGTAGGGGGTGTGCAGGAGGCAGTTGATTTATGTATCTCTCTGACATCGATATTTCTATCTTTTTCTCCCTTCCTCTCTCTAAAAAATCAATTTAAAAAAACATTAAAAAAAGTTTATATAGCTAGACATATCTTCTACTTCTAGGAATCAGATTCTTGGTTTGATCTCATTTGAACCCTGGATACTGAAATGATGAAAATATACTCCGTACATGTGAAGGAGTAAGTGTGCAGTCGGTGTCACCTGTTCATGTTCTTTATGACTTTTTCCTGCACTACTGGTGATTAATTATGATCTAGCAAATAATACGTTTAATGATGATGATGGTGGTGGTGATGACGTCTAGGAATATTCGCTTACTCCATACCAGGCACTGTACCAAACATTTTATTTACAAATAAAATGTAATATAATATATAAATAAATAGAAAGAAAATATAGTTTATTGTCTAGTAGCTAGTATAATATATCTCATTTATATAGTAATAGTAATAATGGTTATAAGAACATCAGTGGACATAGCCAGGAAAAAAAAAATCTCAGTACTTTGGAAACCTTAGAAAAATAGATATGAGAATATTGATTAATGTTCCAACTGGGCCTGATTCTCTCAGAACATTAAGCCACATCCTGGATGTGACTGGCTGAAGACCCCACAGCTAATAAAAAGCATTTGGGAACCAGGCCCAAGCCTTCGGATGCCAAATCAGTCCACTGTGACTACTTCTGGGAAGGTGGGATTAACCTTAGGCACAGACAAACCAGGTAGTTAAGAATTAAACTATGATTCTCCCATTGAACTCCTCAAGTGATAGTTACTCATATTTTTGAATGGCTGGGTCTAGAAGTTTCTTAAAAGATCTGATTCCCATATTAGAAGTGGCAGTACAATTCAGGAAAGTTGCAATTGTCCATAATAATTTTCTCTGAATTACTTCATCAGATACTTTCCTCTCCGCCACTTGCTGAAATTTGTTTGGCTGCAGGGAACGTAAGAAGAGATTTAGATGGAATAAGGAGAGTGTTGCATAGGAATGTGACCTTTGGTGAGTTACTCTCTCAGCCTCAGTTTCCTCCCCTGTAAAATGGGGATATAGCCTACCTTAAAGAGTCCTTGAGACAAGATAATCTATGCAGAGAACTTAGCATAATGTGTGGGAAGTACCCAACGTAAGCTGCTGCTGTGGCTGTTAATTAGTTTTATTATTAATAGCAATTTTGATGTCAAAGAAGCTCTAGGCAACCAAAAGTTTTGTTTCGCTTGGTTTTGTTCTTAAAGGGAGACTGTGAAAGCCAGAGACCTAGTAAGGAGCAAAAGAACATAGGTAAGGTAGCAGAGTAGGGGAAACAAATCCCACCAATTTCATCATGCTGGGTAGAGTAGGACCTCCATCACGACACTTCACCACTCCAAGTCTGGATTGGCTTGTCTATAAAAGAAAGGTAATACCCACTCTTCCCACCTCAACAGGTTGTCAAGGACCCATATGAGACACATTATGTAAAAGCACTTTCAGTATCTTCATGGGAACATTCGGAATTGCTTTCACACGTGTCCCACTTAAAGGGCTGCTGTTTCCATCAAGCCAGTGATTCTCAGCCCCGGCTGCACGTCAGAGTCACCTGGAAGTTTCTAAAAACTCCAGATGTTCACGCTGGACCCCAGACTAATAAAGTCAGAATCCCAAGTGATTCCCATATCCAGCCAAGGTTAAGAGTCAGAGTCTGAAGTATTTCCCAAACCCGCCTGATGATAGGGAGACCCACCCTACCTACAGAATCAGCTGTCCAAGGGAAGGGGCTGGGAGTCTGTATTCTCAACCAGCGCCCAGCTGCCTCATCTCAGCAAGCAATTATGAGAAACACGGTGTTGAATCATGGTCTGAGCGCTGGAAGGGATATTGTTTAAAGTCTTCACACTTGATTCATCTCTCAACCATGTGAAACTTTATGGTCCCGTGAACGGAGGTGAATGTGTGTTAACTCTGTGAACAATAAGTAGTACAAGTGTTAGCAATTTCTCTTTGTGCGGGAATCATCCCGGCTCCTTTCTGGTTCAGGAAATCTTGACTGATGGAAAAGGCTTTCAATGTTTTGAAACTTTTCTTGATCAAACAATTTGAAAGGCCAAGAAATGCACCGGGGGGGGGGGGAATTATTTCATTTAAGAATAAATGTTTGAATATTGTGAAATAAAATAATAAACTCAGGTTTGGTGCACACAGTGGGAATGGGACAGGCAACTCAATTTTTCTTTATTCTTCTCCAAAAGGTATGTATTGCATGGCTCTATAAAGCCTACGTTATTACTTTTAGCCCCCAGGGGACAGTTAGGCAGATCGGGTTTAATGTAAATAACATACAGAGAAGCTACTATGAAACGTGGCAAATGTGAAGGGGAAAAAGTTCGTTAACTGCTAATATCCAAGTTGCAAATCTTGACCCAACCCTGAATGGGCATGGGGACAGATACTTCCACTCCTCCTCATGTTTTGAAAGCGTCAGACTCTGCCAGAACCACACTGGTCTGTCAGTTCCCACTGAACATTCTAACATTATCTTTGAAAAGTTCAGTCTTGCAGAATCCCATTTCCTCTGAGGCCACATCCACTTGCTTCGGCTGGGCAGTTAACTCTAAAAGCTTTCCCCCTTCCCAGTTTCTGCACTGTTTGAGTCCCGCCTTCGTCTCAGCTCTGTTTGGGTCATAAACACTGTCAGGATTTAGAAACTGTGATTAATTCTAAGCTTGTTAAGAAGAAAGATAATATAGATGGTTTTTCCTAAATATGTAGGTTCAGAACGTTTGCATTTGCCTTCGTAATGGCTTTGTAAATTGCACTCACTTCCAAACTTTGCCAGATAAGGCATTTGGGAATAATGATGCTGGATCTGGTCTGCATTGTACCTTTGGAAACTATCAATTGCTTGATGTGATGAGTGCTTCTTTTAACATGCATTCACCATACCCGTTCCTTAGCATCTCCTTTTATTTATTTATTTTATTGATTTCAGAGAGAAGAAGGGGGAGAGAGAGAGGGAGGGGGAGAGAGAGAGAGAGAGAGAGAGAGAGAGAGAAACATCATCAGTTACCTCCCGCACAAGCCCTGACCAGGTATGGAACCCACAACCTGGGTCTGTGCCCTGACTGGGAATTAAACCCTCCCCCTTTTAGTGTATGGGTGGATGGTTCAACCAACTGAGCCACACCGGCCAGGGCTATTTTTGATAAAGTGCTTTAACAGAGTCAATGCAGGCTAACTCTTTGTGATGTGAAATAACAAATTATTTCTGTATTTGTTTTTCTATGGGGAAAAAAGTCCTTATGATGAATAAGAGGGTATACTATGACTGCTTTGGAGGGGGAGGACTGTGCGGGGGCGGGCAGGGTCACAGAGCTGAACCCGACTCTCGTGGTGGGTCAGCACACACGGACCTTGAATGGGGGCCACGGGCGTGCCGTGGGCATGCCCGGGTGTGTGCCCTCCCCATCATCTGGCTTCTTTCGGTTTTTATTTTTATATTTCATGTGCTTTGTTGAATCATTTGTGTTCTATAGTGTGTGTTGGAGCAAGGGGAACAGAGAGTGGGGAGGAATTTTTTTAAACTAGAAAAATATTGCTTCTGACGCCAGCCCATCCCAGTGTTCACTCCCCCAGCTCTCACATTCTTAACTCTGGTGCACCTGCAGCTGTTCGTGTGTTGGACACATACCAGGGTGCACGAGGGAATGTCCAGTCACTGATCAGACGATGCCAGTCGGGTCTGTCCACGAGCGCTACTGTATCAAAGCACCACGAAGGGCAGCTTCAGTGACCGAAACTCATTGTCCCACAGTCCCAGAGGCTAGAAGTCCAAACACAAGGTGTTGGCAGGGTTGGTTCCTTCTGAGGACCGGGAAGGAAGGATCTGTCCCAGGCCTCTCTTCACGGCTGTCTTCCTAGTCACATGGTGCTCCCCTTTTCACAAGGACAGCAGTCATATTGGTGTAGTGCCCACCTTAACGACCTCATTTTAATTTAGTTACCTCTACAGTTCTATCTCCAAATGAGATCACTTTCTGAGCCCTGGCCGGTTTGGCTCAGCAGTTAGAGCGTCGGCCTGCGGACCAGAGAGACCCGGGTTCGGTTCCCGCTAAGGGCATGTGCCTCGGTTGCAGTTTGGCCCCGGCCCCAGTTGGGGTTGTGTGGGTGACAACCAGTCAATGTGTCTCTCTCACATGGATGTTTCTCTCTCTCTCATCCTCTCTGTCTCCCTCCCGCTCTATCTGAAGATAAATGCAAAACTGTCCTTGGGTGAGGATAAAAATAAATAAGATCACTTTCTGAGTTACTGGGTTAGGACTTCCGTATATGAATTTCAGAGGGGACACAATTCAACCTATTAACACATGATTCGTTTTTTTAAATGTTCATATGTTATCAAATCATAGCTGAGAAATGTAAATAGGTTTGTGGGGGAAAACCTTAATTATTATGCTGGTCTTTGTAACAGAACTTCAATGACTTATCCGAGCTCTTTCCTGCAGGTGGGTGGGTATCTCCCACGGTTCTGAAGAAGAGCCTGTCACAGGTTAAGTGTAGGTCTTTGCCCGACCGATAGGTGTTCCCTGATACATGCTGAACTGCTGATTATAGTCTTGACCCAGCGCTCCTGAGCGTCAAACTCCAAAACGGAACCTATATCCCACAGGGCAGAACATCGCTTTTGATTATTGAGCAAGTAAGAGGATGGAGAGAGAGAGAGACCTTCCTCGTAGAGACGAGGAAATAGAGACCTAGAAAAGAGAAACGATGTGGCCGAGACCACAAGGCTAATTCGTAGCAGCCCTGGAATAGAATTTGGACCTCCCAAGTCATACTTCCGTGTTCTTTCCCCACACCCCAGTATCTCTCCTCCACACCAGATGCCCCACCTGACCCCATCTATCAAAAGTGCCCACTGCCCACTGTCAACATCTGACTGCCCTTACCCCCATTTCATTTTAAGAAAAGGTTAAACTAGTCCTAATAAGTTTCCTGAGTAGGTACTTTATTTATTTATTTATGTATTTATTTATTTATTTATTTATTGTTAATCCTTACCTGAAGATACTTTTCTATTTATCTTCAGATAGAGTGGGAGGGAGGGAGGGAGGGAGAGAGAGAGAGAGAGAGAGAGAGAGAGAAACATCGACGTGAGAGGGACACATCAACTGGTTGCCTCCCTCACGACCCTGACCAGAACTGAACCCAAGACTCTTTGGTCCACGGGCCGATGCTCTAACTGCTGAGCCACACCAGCCAGGGCAAGTAAGTACATTATTAATACCTATGAGTAGGATCAGAAATATGGAGTATACTTTAGGTCATTGTTACCCGAGAAGCCTCTCAAACCTATCTATATGTCTAATTTGTATAAAGTAGTAGGTTTCTTTACTCTTCAGATCCAACTTTTGGCTAAAACGTGCCTTATTAGTCATAACTATAAAATATGTGCTTTAAGGTGGGGAAAACGTTGTCTGAGATGTCCAGCTAATGGCAGTTAGTGATTCCTCTGGAAAACAAAACACAGGAAAGGCCTCTACCCTCTGATCTACCAGGTGTTGGTCAGTGTATCATAACTGATCATTGAGGTTTGGGTTTCAGAAACCACCTACCCAATTCAGCCACTCCACAAATAAAAAAACAGCAGCCTGGGCGGTGGCTTACTCAGGGCCACGAGTTAAAGAGATCTGGGGAGGTCCCTTTTCATTCCATCCATAGTTCTTTTTTTTTATCCTCACCCGAGGATATTTTTACATTAATCTTCAGATAGAGCTGGAGGGAGAGAGAGAGGAAGAGAGAGAAAGAGAAACATCGATGTGAGAGAGACACATCGATTGGGTGCCACCCACATAACCCCAACCGGGGCCGGGGACGAACCGCAACCAAGGTACATGCCCTTGGCCGAATCGAACATGGGACTCTTCGGTCCCAGGGCCAGCGCTCTCACCGCTGAGCCAAACCAGTCAGGGCCCATCCACAGTTCTTAACACCCCGTATAATGCCGCTGGTGGTTCTTAGCACATATGTAAGCACTGGGTGTTTAATCTGGCTTTTGCATGAAGATAAGAGAAACAGTAGCCCTAGTATTCTTTGGTGGGTGACTTAATGCTTTCCCATGTCATGCAGCACTGTTATTATAACATTCATAATATTAATTTTTAAAGAATGAACTGTGTTTTCTAAATCTATAATTTCATGTGACTGTTTTATGACTCTGGACTAAGGTTACTTATACCTAAACTGATCTGTGTGAGCTTTATGGGGAAACGCCATGCATACTGACTTGTAATATTTTAAGATTCTATATAAGAGTTTTTAATTAAAAGGAATGTTTTCTTTAAAAACCTTAAAATTTTTCCTTTACATTTCTTACAAGTTAGTGGATTTTAAAACCTCTTTTCAGTGTTATTAAGTTGGGTTAAACTACATTAAACCCCAGCTATGTGTTTTGGGGTCTAAAATCCTGGTCAACAAGCCAGCCCTACAGAGTGGTCTCGGGGGTGCTCCAAGATGTAGGTCATTCGTGCTCATTCTAGAACATTAAACTTATTGTGTTAAATTGATTTCTGGATGTTTCTCTGTGGAAGTCTTGGAATAGTCCTCCCCTTCCTTTCCTTGAGCCAAGAAAACTCTGAACCAGAACAATTCAATTTCAATTTGTGGAAAAACTATGTTCAGTGCTCCAAGCACAGTGCTAAGAAAGTTTGGTGGGGGGCGGGAGCCAGGGACGCAGTGACCACTTTTGTATGTTACTAAAAACATCTGAATTTCTATGCAGACGCTCCGAGATGAATTTACAAGCTTTGCTTCTGCGGAGGATTTGCAAGCTTTGTTTGAGAGTCTGAGAACCTCCGGAGCAAAGCCTGCCTTTGTGCCGCAGTTTTGTGTTATATGTTAAGCATTTGGAAGGACCCCAAGCAGGCCTCGGGAAGCAGTTCCTGCCTCTCGACTTATCATCCTGAAGGCGATTTGTTTTAAAGTTGATAATCCCTAGGGCTACAAGAGTGTCCCACATCTGCCCTGAATTGAAAACAGATTCCCATTAAGAGCCTTACATCAGTGCTGCGGATTCATTCGATCTGAGTCAGAAAGGAAGTCGGAGAACATTCGAACATATGGCCTGATAGCAACACAGCAGCCCCTTCATGGAGGATCAAGACTGCAGGGTATGTAGGCTGTTCGTTCTCGAATTCTTAGACTGCTTTTCTGTAAGGAAATGTCCTTCTGTGCTTCGGGCAGGAATATTCTGGAGAGGATGATTGTGGCTGACAGGTACCAGTAACTGTCCGTCTCTGGGCTTTTCTGTGCTACCAATGAATCGATCAAGATTCCGAGAGGTTAGGAAGCCTGCGCCGCTGCCTTACCGTTTCTCAGCCAGGTTTTGCTGTTTTTGTGACTTATCATTTATATACGATATATTCACACAATTATGTAGATATTTATATAAAAGCTCCCCCCTGCCAAGACTCTGAAACGGTTTTGTAAGCCAAGAAAAGTTTTTGCTGTTAGAAAGCCAGGGCTTTTCCACCCTCTGCTTATCTAGGAAATTATTTGAAAATATTTCCACACACGCTAAGAATGAAGGATGTACTGTGGACTTCGTATTTTAAGCCTCAGGGGACCGGGACCCTCTGATGAACTATTTAGCATTTAATATCCTACTGCCGTTTTCTTCTGTTTGTTGAAGAACTGTGTTCCGTTTTCTCTGTTGAAGCAGTGTGTTATATCGTGTGAACTTCTCTTCCCTTTGAATTGAGGAGGAGATTACGTCTGTTCATTAAAAATGATCGGATGAAAGAGAAGGGTGCCGCGGTGTGAGCCAGGGTCTGAGGGCCCCAGCTTGACGCCTGGATGCTGAGCCCACCGCCGGGCTCCGGGCCCTCTGGCTCCTGGCTCGCTCTGGACTCGGCTTTCGTGAATGGAGCCTGTGGGGTCGCTTCCAGAAGTCTTTCCGCTCGCCCTCTTCTCTGAGACTCAGAGGAAAGTTGATACCCAGTAAATACTTGTTGAATGAAAATAGAATTAGGAACGGGATCCTAGAAGAAATGTCTGTTTGAACAGACTGAGCTAGGTGAGTGGGTCGGTTTCCACTCACCTTCTTGGTAAGGCTGACACTCCACGTGGAGACTGGAGGGTGATGGGTAATGGAGAGGAAAGCGCCGGTCAGAGCAACTGTGTATCAAACGTGTGACTCCGTGGTTAAGGAGTTCACGCAGCGATCTGAAAGAGAAGTCTTGAGAGGTCCCAGGCATGCCCTGCCCGAGCGCAGCTGGCTGCCCCCCTCCCCTCGGAGCAGCTGTGCTCGTCCAAACTCCTCCGACACCACAAAGCCTCTTCTTATTACATGTGCTTCCCCTGGTTTCAGAAACAATACGCTCAGGACAGCCCAGTTGGCAGGTAAGATTTTCAGTCCAAATGCCAAAAGACTGTTCCCTCTTGACTGGTTGCCCGCAGTTCTTGAAAGAAGGAAGGTTTTTCGGATGCCAAAAATCGACTGCAAACTGCCATGGGGCTATGCTCTCTTAATCCCAGCAAGACAGAGGCGTCCTTTTAGCAAAGGAAGCACATTTGGGTTTTTGTGCTGGAGGATGCAAAATGATGTATTGATCCACTCAGACAGAAAGGGGAATTATCAGGCTTAGAAATGTCGCTTCTGTCCTATCTAAGGAGACTGGCGAAGGAGCCTTGAAATCTATGGAAACGGTTCCAGTTCTGACCAGCTTCCTCTTTGGGAGATGATATATACACACACACGCACACATATATATGTATATACACAAATGTATATCATATATACATATAAGATATCATATATATTTTATGATATATATATATATATCTTAATTTAATTAACCTTCTTAATCTAAGCCCCATAGGTGTGGGAAGAAAATAAAAGCCGTGTTGCAGAGATTTGCAGGGTGAAATCTATATCATAAATCTAACTACTAGTACCTCAAATAAAATCCACCTCCAAATAGCTCTCCGCCACATTTTGAGTAACAAAATAAGCAAGTCTTCATTTAGGACCATGGCCTCTCTCCCTGCCCCATGTTGAGCACCAGACATGTCGCTGGGGGCTATGCCACCGTGCCAACTCACGCCTGTTGCTCTCCACGAGCTTTGTAAGCCATTGTTTGAGATTCAGAACACACTGTTCCTCAGAAACAAGGTTAGGCTCCCAGCTCAACTCCTGAATGCAAATGTATTCCCAAATATAGAGAATTTGCAACAAGTTTCTGGAAATGGACAGAAGGAACTGCGATTGTTTTGTTGAATGGCACTCCCTGGAGAATAAATTTGATAGTGAACTCTAATACTGCGGTTGAGAGCATTTTCAATATCCCCGGGAAGTAGTTTTTGGCCTGGCACACCATTCCTCTCTGGATCTGAACTCTACCCACCTAGCCTAGGTGCTTTGGCTGCTGCCTGTCTCTCAAACGGTACTCGAGGTTCGAATCCTAGCAAATTATTTGGATGTACTCTTCTCCTTGTGTTTTCTTTTGCCTGGAATGTCTCCCTCTGTTTCTGATTGCTGGCAAGCCCTTCGTCAGTTCAAACATTAAAACAGTTAAAACTCCTCTGTGATGGCTCAGTGAAACTCCCACTTCTCTCCTCCCTTGGCACAAACCCTTCTAAAAATTTTTTGCTTACAACTTCAGGGGGTTTCTTCACTAATCTTCCAAAGTGCTAAGTGCCCTAGTTTAAAACTTTTCCCCTGGGAAGACTTAGAAATGTTGCTCCCTACTTCTCCTGCAGGTCTGTAACACCTTGTAAGTGCCACCATGTATATTGTTCAATACATCATGTTATAATTTTTTATTTATATGATGTCGCTTTTCCTAGACCAAGAACTCCTTCAAGACAGGGATTTCCTCGGAACTTATTATAATACCTGAAACATAGTAAATGATTGATAAAAGAATGGGTGGATTGATGATTAGATGCCTATCTTTGAATGGATGAATGTGTGCTTGGATGGATAGATTAATGAATGGAGGGATGGTTGGATGGATGGATGGATGGATGGATGGATGGATGGATGGATAGGTGGAGTGAGTAATGAATGAGTGACTGACTGCTGGAGAAAAAGTTGGTATATTTACAGAAGGGTGAAGAGCTATATAGAAATTTCTATGGAATTCTGAGTGGGAGTTTTAAGGGCATGCTATTGATGGAATTTGACCAAACCTAGTGCTTAATCCATACAAGGTGGAAGATCAGTGGTGGTAAATATGAATCTAAATCTGAAATGCCAAACAGAACTTTGAGACCAGAAGGAAGCTAGGCCTCTTCTGTCCAGCCTTGGACGCGCTTCCATTGTGACGCACCTCCTTCCCTTTGACACAGCATGTCAATAGCATGGCTTGCTGTCTTTGTTTTTTTCCATCACCATTTATCCCCTCTATGCCCTCTTCCACCTGCCCCACCACCCCCGCAATCACCACACTGCTGTCCATGTCCATGAGTTCTCTCCCTTTTTTTTCTTTTTTGCTCAATCCCTCCACACCCCTAAACACCCTCCCCACCCCCACACCAGAGCCGTCTGCCTGCTCTCTGTCTATGAGTCTGTCTCTATTTTGCTTGGTAGTTCAGTTTGTTCTTTAAATGCTACCTGTTACCAGCCACTTCTGATATCACTTAGGTAATGAAAAATAAAATAAAGTGTGAAAGAAAAGAAGAGGGATCCAGAGATTTGTGAATAAATATAATAAAAAAATTTCCCAAAGTAGAATTAAGTAAGCTGTGACAGAGGAAGAGGGAACATTGGACATGCAAAAAGGCGGGGGGGGGGGGGGTGACGAGAAAGCTGTTTGGTGGCAGGTAGTGAGTGGCAAAGGGAAAGGAAGCGAACTCACATTGTTGGGAAATGGCACCTCCAGGATCACAAAAGGAGTAACTATAAATTTACACATATATGTATATATATTTGCAAGTACATTCCTGTGCATTTGTAGCCCAAAAAGTGCCTGTATAATTTCAAGCACTTCATATAAGTAATTATGATAGTAATGCATTCCTAACTAACACTTAACATTCCACGTACCAGGCAATGCTCTAAGCTTTCCACGTATTAACTCCGTTTAGCCTCACAACAGCCCTGTGAGGTAGATACATAAACATCGTTATCTCACTGACAGCGAAAGAGGGCACCCAGCTTGTCACCCAGCTGGGATGTGTGGGAGCCAGTGTTTGGACCTCGGCAGTCTGGCCCCAGAGTCTGCGCACTTCATGCGGGCATGTCCCTGCCCCGGAGGCGGACGTCCCCACCGCACTGTGGAGACCACTCCGGTCGCCATCCCTATGGACATACTTTTCAAAATATAGTTTTAACACCTGAAAAGTTAGAATGGCAGACTGTAATGGCATGGAGAGACATTTGGTTCATTATACCCAAATGAGCCAGCTGCCTGTGCTGAGAGCGTCTAGGGAAAATCAGCCTCAGGGTCACTAGTCATAGTCTCTGGGGACAGGGAGGGAGCGGGGGCCAGAGATCTTAGCCACCCACATAGCACTGCGGGGGCATAGGACATGATCCTAGGTTCCAGATAAAGTCCATGGAATTCTTAAAAAGTTCTTGCTAGAAGTCTGTAGGCATTATTATGTTGATACTCCAGTCGTTTTCCAAATATGAAATAGAGATCGTTGTACTTTGGTTTTTTTTTTAAAGAATCATCAATTATTTGTCTTTATTGAAAAAGCAGTCCGGCTGGTGTGGCTCAGTGGTTGAGTGTCGACCCATGCACCAAGAGGTCGCAGGTTCGATTCCCGGTCAGGAAACATGCCCAGGTTGTGGGCCAGATCCCCAGCGGGGAGCATGCGGGAGGCAGCCAGTCGATGTTCTCTCTCATCGATGTTTCTGTCTCTCTCTCCCTCTCCCTTCTTCTCTCTCTAAAAAATCAATAAAGGAAAAAAAACTTTAAAAAAAAGGAAAAGAAAAAAATATCCAGTCTTTGAGCACTCTGCTTCTGTTTCCTAGACTGGGTTTGACAGGTCCATATGTTCTAAAATAATTACTCTTACACCTACCCCTGAGCTATACCCCTGCCTCGAATTGCTCGGAGCAATTGACCTCATTTTCTCCTATCAAAAAGAGAGACTTGTTCAAATAGTTGACACATTTAACAAGTTTCACAAATTCTGATCTGAGGATCTGTTAGGCAGCCAGGAAGAATGCAAGTTCTCCTTTTCTTTTCTACCTGTTTGAATTATTTTTTATTTTATTTTTTAGAATCCTCACCCGAGGATATTTTTCCATTGATTTTCTCAGATAGAGTGAGAGGGAGGGAGGGAGAGAGAGAGAACACCCATATGATAGAGATACATCAATTGGTTGCCTCCTGCACAACCTCAGCTGGGGCCTGGGATCGAACCCAAAACCGAGGTACGTGCCCTTGACTGGGAATTGAACCCAAGACTCCTTGGTCCGAGGGCCTACGCTCCAACCGCTGAGCCAAACCGGCCAGGGCTACCTGTTTGAATTATTATAAGCATTTCTATAATTAATACAATCACTCTGCAAGTGCTACGGTTATCTGACTCTCTGGCTATTTTAGTCATTCCTATTGTAAGCCACTCACATGCCCCACAGATGGTCAAGGCCATGGCTTGTGAATGAACAGGTAGGTAGGCGTGTTGGAGAGGTTGCCAGAAGTTTGCTGGCCTTCAGTCCACCTGCTCAGTGACCACCCACGTCCACACCTTTCACTCCGGGGAACAGGAAAAATAGCAGGTGACACCAAGAATCATAACAATTAGGAGCCAGTGGGAAGCCCGGTGTCCTCACCTTTGGCTGGCAGTGGAGGGAAAGGAAGGAAAAGAGGGAGGGGATAGTCATTGGATTGCCTAGGTCTTCCTCTCCATTTTTTTTTTCTTTTTTCATTACAACCCGGCTGGAGAACATCTTACCCAAAAACCTATTCATGTAAAATCCAATCCCCTTTGGAGAGCTTTTGCATCTGGAAATAAACATTAAATGAAATTAAATTTTAATTTCATTTAAACTCTAAATAAATGGCTTTACATAAACTGACTAAAAAGAGCTTAACTCTCCAAAAGTAGGTCAAATAAAAAAAGGCCTTTTCAAGTATCCAAAACAATCCCATTATTTTTTTTAATCCTTCAAGTTCAATAAATACCTATCAGAAATACAAAATTGAGTTAGACGTGCCTTGAAAGGAAGCTTTTTTTTCTTAATCATTAAACTGTTTCAAAGTACCAAGAAATTATAGGGCACTAAGATGAAGTCCAAATTTTGTTTTGTTTTGTTTTTTAAATCCTCACCTGAGGATATTTTTCCATTTATCTTCAGACAGAGTGGGAGGGAAAGAAAGAGAGAGAGAAACATCAATGTGAGAGAGACACATTGATTGGTTGCCTCCCACATGACCCTGGCCAGCGCTGGGGACTGAACTGCAACCGAGGTACGTGCCCTTGACCAGAATGGAACCTGAGACTCTTTGGTCTGAGGGCCAACGCTCTAACCGCTGAGCCAAATTGGCTAGGGTTGAAGTCCAGATTCTTAAACGGAGGCTGAATTTTAAGCAAACTCTTCACTGGGTAAATGGATATTTTTTAAAAACTGGTTTTAGGTCAACTAGCTCCCTGGCAGTATTATTGTGAAGATAAGATTTAATGAATATAAATCTCCCCATCCAGTAGCACATAGTAGACACTCACTAATATATTGTTGAATGAATGCTAAATAATTCTGCACTGACTTAGCCAAGACAGCTCCGCTCTCTCCTTCAGCCCTGGTTATGCCTTGTCATGGGTTATTTCACACATTTCATGAAAACAACACTTCCTGGAAAGAAGAAACTCCTAGAAAACAAAAATCTCCAATTTCTGAGACTTGTTTCCTAACCTTTTACAGAAAGATAATATTAGAGTTAGGATTGGGTTGCTCTAAGAAATAAGACCATGTTCATCCATTCAGTCAGTTGTTCTTTGAAAAAATATTGATTGTGTGTTTTGGATGCAGTGAGTACTGTTCTTGTGCTTAGGAGATGGAGGTGAGCAGGAGATGAGGGCTCTGCCTCCGTGGAACTTACATTCTCCCACAAAGCACTCGGTGTTCAAGTCCTGCAGTCACCTAGCACTGAACACCCCCTCAGGATGGACAGCAAGGGGCCTGGAAAGAACAACCAGCTTGGAAGTCAAACTGATGCCCACTTGCGTCCAGGCTCCATGTCTTGCCAGCTGAGTTTCATGAGAAAAGTCTCTGAGCCACAGTCCCTGTCTATAAAATGGGAATAATAACCCCTACCTGGCAGGGATTCTGTGAAGGTGAAATGAGCCGTACTGACTGTAAAGCACAGTATCCGACAGCAGGTCCTCAATAAATGGTAGCCCTTTATTCCCTCAGTGAAGAAATAGATCAAAAGAGGGTCAAAGGAGAAGAATGTCTTGGAATAAGAAGAGTTGAGCAGCAATTGCTTCCTCTGAGCACATTCTACAAAGAGGTACCTTTTCAACAATTTTGGAGGTAGCTTGTTGACCAGCATAGTGTTGAAAGTGAGTAGAGCATAGGAGAAGCATAATGTCTTGTGAGACGTAGCAGATTGAATATATGCTTTTGTCCACACTCCCTCCTCAAACCCCAGCAAAATGGAAAGAAGGGGGAAAATAAAACTACAAGGACAATAATGATTGGAGCGGGGGGTGTATGAGTGATGAGTGGACAACAGAAATGAGAAATGCCAACCAAAGTTGGGAAGACTGAAGATTGTTGGGAAACAGTTACAACTGAATTAGTCTACAATGGGGAAAAATGAAAATTAATTACATGAGGTGTGGGATCTGGAGAATACTCATAAGTACAAGCTCATTGGAGTGACTCACCCTAGGAAGGTTCTAAGAAAGATGAGGAACCTCACCCCCACAAAGCCAGGGGACAGGGGAGGGCTGAACACAGGATTGTTTGAAAGTCTATATAGGGAGTAATCAGAACTCCAGGTTACCCCTCACCCTCACTACCACGCCTGTCTGGGCAGCCAAGAACTAAGCGAATTCCGTCCCATCATAACAGAAGGCTGGAGAAGCTGAACCACAAATGCTAAGGTCCTGGAAACAGCAGAGGAAGGAGTTCAGGTGCTACCCTGAAACTGGGAACTAAGTGAAAATCTATGTACTGAAAGGAAAGACTTCCCAGTTACCTTCCCAAACTCAGCTCCCAAAATGCTGGCAGTTGGGGTTTACACAGCCTCTCCCCACCCAACCACCACCACTGAGGGAAGAGATGGGAGGATGCCTCTGTGCTGGAAAAGACCTGCCCTGAGAAGTGGATCTGCAAATACAAAGTCAAGATCCCCAGCAAGAACCTGAGCCCTCTACAGACCAATCACAGTGAGGCATCAGACAACAGGAGAAAGCTGGGACGTGAAAGACACACCTAAACAGACAAGTGGGGAAAATAAACTCAGAGGTAACGGAGACAATGTGAGGGACAGAACTGCCCCCAAAAGATACAATGAGTGTTCTCTGCAAGACAAGAGAAACAAACAAACGAAAAAAAAATACAATAAAAAAGGAACGTCCCGATAACAAAGACCATCTATAGAAGGCTTAGAAAATAGTGAAGGAAACCTGTCAGAACAAGATAAAAAACAGGACAGAGCTGATTTCTTTCTGGAAATTAGATGACCAGTCCCATAGGTCAAACATCCAAATAATAAAAGTTCTAGACAGAAAGCGCTGAAAAAACACAATGGAAGAAATCAATGAAATAATATAAAAATTTCCCAGACGTGAAAGACATGAGTTTCCTGATCAGAAAGACCACCTAGCGCCCAGCATAGAGAATAAGGCACATTGTTGTGAAATTTCAAAACACTGGAATGCATAGACTATCCTAAAAGCTGCCAGAAAGAAAGAAATCCCAGAAGACATCAGGAATCTGGATGGCAATGACTTTTCAATAGGAACACTGGAAGCCAGGAAGAAATAACGTCCAAATTCTAAGGTGCAAGTGATTTCTGACCTAGAAACTACCAAGTGTGGGGTGGACTACGAGTATATAAGGGATCAAAACATGTATATCAGTTACACCCCTTCTCAGCAAGCTCTGGGAAGACGTGCTCCACCAAAATGAGGAAGAAGCAAAATGCAACCAACCCAGAATCGGATTCCAGATGGAACATCTTCAAAAAAGAAAGAAATGAAACTGATTGATATACACATGGGTTCTACCATGTCACCGGGTGTTTTATATTCCGTCGGAAAGTTTGGAGCAGAATAATGGATAGTTACCTAGGAAAGTAAGCAAATTAAAAAAAGAAAACTCTAAAGAAGGAGAAATAATTAGTGAGGAAAAAAATGGGATTGTAGTGCACAGCATGACTCGGCTGTAGGCAGGATTTCCTTAGTCACAGCCGTGGAAGCACTGAACCTTAATAGAACCATAAATTAGAATATTAATGTGGTGGCCATGGAAATGCACAACTGAGCCCTCCCTTCAAAGGGCAACCTGCTGTGGGGAGCGTATCCGCCTCGGGGGACCACTGTGGTCTTTGCAGGGAAGGGTGGCACTCTGAGACCCCCAGCCAATGACAGCTCCAGGAGGGGACTAGAGCAGGTCTTTGCTGCCCGATGCAGGACCTCTCCAATGGGCAGTCTTTACCCTGGGTCTCTTCATCAGCCTGGCCTTGAACTTCTAAGAACTATCCTGCAGTCTAAGGCTCTCCTACCCACCCCTCCTGCCGAGCCTCCTTCTTCAGGGTGTCACCTCGGCCCGGGTGCTGCCCCTTCATCCTTCACTGGCATCTTCCCCAGCAGATCTTGTGCCTTGGATTCCGCTTCTCAGAGGACCCAAACTAACATGACCATTATACTGGGGGGAATAAAGAAGGGAAACGGGTGGGGTGGGAGGCAGGATGGAATGGTAAATCATCATCTTTCATTTTAGAAAGCCAATACATGATGTCCACGTGTCCGTGATGGAAGAACAACAGCAAGAAATAACAGGATAAGCACGTGGTTTAGAAATGAGGAAGGCAATGCCAGAAACAGACAAAACAACTAAAAGAGCTAAGGGTGGTTGTGTCCAAGAGGGAGGGTGAAGAGGAAACTGTGTGGGGGAGGGAGGGGAGTGTGCCTTGAGTACTATTTGACATCAGAGCTTTTGCTCATTAAGTGCTGCCTAATATAAGCATGATAAAAAGCACACAGCTATAGATATGCTTTTTATCAAACACAGATATATCAAACTTTGATACGCATATATTTCAAATATCTTTGTGTTTTTTAAATTTTATTGAATTTATGGGGGTGACATTGGTTAATAAAATTACATAGGATTCAGGTATACAGCTCTACAGCACATCATCTGTATATTATATTGTGTGTTCTCCACCCCAAGTCAAACGTCTTTAAATATATATTTATATGTATATAAAGATATATAATAAACACATACAAGTACCTTTAAATATATGTTTTAAACATAAATACATATTTTAAATATTTTATATGCTTTAAATATGTATTTTTAAATATATACGTAAAGACATAAAGGTGTTTGATCAAAGCTGTGGTGAGAAGTCAGACGTGGTGCCTTTTCCTTGGTGGCTAAGCCCAGCCCTCCTCCCAGGTCACCCTCCTCCCAGGTCACCCTCCCTGTTGTTAGAACCTGGTGCAGCCTCTGCTTGCAAACACAGAGCGTTGTTCTGCAGAGGACACAGCTAGAGGTGTATCCAGGAGATGGGGGGGGGGGCACACCCATGCATCCCAAGAAGGATACCCAGAAAGATCCTAACCAGCCGCTTCCCAACTCCATCCACTTCATCCAGGGGCCCCGCTCCACATGGCTTTGTGTTTGCAGCTAAGCCCAGGGTTCTTCTTCCTTATTCTGAGACATCAGCAGCTGGTTAAACTAGCCCACTATTCCTCCTGCATGACGGACTGGGCTGAATAAAGATGAGGGGACATTTAGAAGAAAGAAGATTGCAGAACAGCTCCTTCCTGCACCTCACCCCCACCGCCAGCAGCTGTGACTGTGCTCCTGCAGCCCCTGGGCCCTGCGACAGCTGCCACAGAGGCCCCCTGGACCCCTGCCACATACCGTCCTCCCAGGGAGCTCAGGCCGGGTGGAATGTAGACAGAGGCTGTGGGGAGGCGAGTGTGAGTGTGTGAGTGTGTGTGTCTGCGCACGCGTGCGTGTCCACTTGTACACACTCCCATCATGACCTCACATAATCGTAGTTCTTCCCTACTGGGTCAGAGCACGTGTATCTGCCTGGGTCTCACACTGGGCTTCCCTCGTCTACATCCAGTCTCGGAATAGAGGAGCCGACACAGCAGACACCAGATTGTTTGGAGGGGGAATCATTCTCTCTACATATTTTTTTTAATTGCAGTAAATAGTAGGTACCAGGATGGACCACAAACTCCAGAATGCCCAAGAACCCTGTGGATTGGCTACAGTGTGCATCAACAGCAGTATCTACTCTGGCCAAGGGACAAAAGTCATCCCAGTGACTAATATAGGAACCTACCCGATTTTTTGTTATAAGAACCAACAGGCAGACTATTTTGTATTATTTTTCCATTATATAAAAGTCATCCATGCCCAATTGTATACAAGAGGGCCGTGATTGTACAACGCAGAGCACCCACTGTTTGCTGTGTTTTCTTGCAGGCTTTATTTCCGGCCTTTTCCAGAGCTTTGAAATTTTATTTTATGCACAAATTTCATATCCTGTTTTTCCACTTGAAATTTCAGCCAGTACATTTCCTCATACTGTTAAAAACTCTTTGTAAGCGTCTTTTTTTTTTTTTTAAGCCTGTGTAATACTCCAGCTCACGGATGTGGTATCATTTGCCCAATCATTCTTCTTTGTGAGGCTTCTTAAATTATTTCAAGATTTTCAAATCAGAAATAATGTTGTGATGAACCCTTGGCATATAAATTTGTCTTCATTTCAGATGATTTCCTCAGAATAGATTCCCAGAAATGGAACGGCTCAGGCAAGTGGTATGAACATTTTTAAGGTTAGATAAATATTTTTTAGACAGATTGTGAAATTTTTTGTTTACTGTTTAATAATATTCAGATTTCAGAGACACAAAAGCATCAGCCAACAAGTACATGTCCGTGGTCCAGCTTAAGAACACATGTTCCTTCTACAGCTGAAGCCACGCGGTACCTCTCCCGGTCCATCTCCCTCCCGCACCTGCAGCGGTACCTGTTGTCCTCACATTGTATTGTCACGGGCTTTTTTTTTTAATCCTCACCCAAGGACATTTTTGCATTTATCTTCAGATAGAGCAGGAGGGAGAGAGGGAGGAGGAGAGAGAGAGAAACATCCATGTGAGAGAGACACATCGACTGGTTGCCACCCACACGACCCCAACTGGGGCAGGGGACGAACTGCAACCGAGGTACGTGCCCTTAGTGGGAACCGAACCCGGGACTCTGGTCTGTGGGCCAACGCTCTAACCGCTGAGCCAACAGATTTTTTAAGGAGCAGAACTTCAAGGATATAGGGTCTTATTGTTAGAGAATAAGAGAGAACAAGAGAGAGGGACAGGCAGATAGAAGAAGAGGGAGGGGAAGGGAGATGGAGATTGAGAGATAGAAAGAGATGAAAGAGAGAGGGAGAGGACGGGAGAGGGAGAGAGAAAGAGAGAGGGAGAGAGATGGACTTGTCTGACCTGAACCACACTACCCTGGAGAATTTTCTGAGGAAACAGGAGGTAAAAGTCAAGCAACTATGTATCTGATCTACATTGTATTATGGGATGCCCGTAGGAGAAGGACATTCACTCTCACAGATCATACAGGGTGCGACCTCCTTCCCACGCCCACCAGCCTTCTCGCCCCCCTCATGGGAATCAAACACAGTCGCTGAGCAGTGTAGACAGGCCTTGGGTAGGGCAGCCTGTCCTTGAATCCAGCCTCCGGCACTTGCCCTCTGTGGCCTCAGAAACGTTGCCTAAGCATTTCTAAAGTCCCTGGAAAATGAAGATGACGCTCCTATTAATACCATCCAGTTGTGGCTAGAGATGTGGCATAGGTTAAGTGTGATAAGCACCTAGCACCCTACTGGGTATACGCTACTGCTTTACAGTGTGGTGTCGGGGTTTGGGGGCCCAGGGGAAGCCAGTTCCCAGAGTGGTATCCGGAGACCCTTTACAAGTTTTGCTGAGGGCGTGCTATTAACATTATTCTTGTTGTTTTTCAAAAAGCAGTGAGAAACTGTGTATTTTTCTCTTTTCCGCAATGTTCCTTGGGCTCTGAAATCTCTGAGTAGGGTTGCATACAGGTAGTTGCAGCAGAAGTTTTTTGCCACTTTCTTAGCTTTTCAGCTGAACAATGAAATGGTCTAAGGAGGTGCCATACCGACAATGCTGAACTTGCTTTTCCTGTGTTCTAACCAACTGAGCAAAGAGGCTCCCACAGTTCTCGGTCCAAACGCACCCAGTGAAGGTGATCAGGTTCTGGAGTATGGGACTGGTGGCCTATGACAGGCAGGTGCCTCAGATGCTTTCTCTACTACCTGAACCTCTGGGTGCTTACGTGAGTGAGAGACTGAAGGAGTTACAAGGGTTAGGATTCAAGACTAGCTTTAGAAGAAACCTTAGCAATAATCTAGTGATAGTCAATGGTGGTTAACTTTCTTGCATCAGGAACATCTTTTAAACATGTGCTTCTCTCCCAGAAGAAAATGTCCTTTCTCCAAAAAGTGCACATACGTGCATTCGCATAAAATGTTTATGAACGTCAAGGGATTGAGACCCCCCCAAAGCCAATTCATGGACCCTCCACTAAGAAATACTGATCTTGCCCTGGCCGGTTTGGCTCAGCAGTCAGAGCATCGGCCCGTGGTCCAGAGAGACCCGGGTTCGGTTCCCACTAAGGGCATGTACCTCGGTTGCAGTTTGTCCCTGGCCCCAGCTGGGGTCGTGTGGGTGGCAGCCAATCGATGTGTCTCTCTCACATGGATGTTTCTCTCTCTCTCTTCCTCCTTCTCTCCCTCCTGCTCTATCTGAAGATGAATGTAAAAGTGTCCTCGGGTAACGATAAAAAAAAGAAAAAGAAATACTGATCTTGTTTGTTAGGGAACTGAGACCCAGAGAGATCCAGGGACCTGACTGTGGTCACACCAGTGTTTAAGGTAGAGACAGAACTACACCCAGGTGTCCTGTGTCCCGGCCAGTTGTGCCACCTGCCACCTTTCCACGTGCTGTTAGAGACAGCCTGCCGTGCTGAGAGCCCGCGGGGAGGTCCAGAGGGTCGGATTTCAGGACTGGGGCAAGAGTGCAGCGCTGTTCCCGCACCGATCTTTGATGCCGTCGGGATAGGCTGAAGTCCCAGGGCACACTCCGTTTTCCTCAAGCTGGCTGTGCAACACCCCAAACAATGCCTTAAGCAGTCTGTCCCTTGTGGCTTCTTAAGGATCAGTGGGTGGTTGTGGGGTGCCAGTGTGGTCCAGTGCAATCCTTCCTCCACCACTAAAATCTACAGTGTGGTCTGGGTCACGGGCTCTGAGAGCCCTGGACAAGCTGGGGGTTTAGGAAGGAGTATTTAGAATCTGCTAGCAGTTACCATCAAGTGTTCTAATCACTGCTCCTACCTCTGTTAGTGTCCAGGAGTCCCCCTGCCTCCCCTGCTCTCTTTCCCGCTGGGTGTGTTTCTGATCTTTTCCAGGAAACTTTGGGGATGTGCACACCCCTTGCCACATGGGCACAGGCTCCCCTCCTGCCCCCTGCAGTGCCCCAGAACATTCATCAGAAAGGCCAGTGGCTATTCTTGAGTTGTTGCTTTAAGTCTTTATTAAATCAGTGTTAATGCTTTCTTTGAATGTCTGTAGTTAAAATTATTTTATCTTGGGTCTGTTTTCAAGCGGAATGTTCGTTTCCTGCTTTGTGTGCATGTGTGCATGTAATTAGTGTGTGTGTGTGTGTGTGTGTGTGTGTGTGTGTGTATTCCTCTGTTGTTTGCAACACCTCCCAGTTGGGGATCATTGGTAAATTTAGTTAATGAGCATTTAACACATTCCCTTTGATGAAGCTGTTAAAGCTGGCTCCACACTGCCATCCCCCAGACACCTCCCCTCTCCCAGGCATTCGTGTTTACCTATTCTGAACTGCTTAGTTATGGTTTCTTGTTTGTTGGCACAATATCAAACTAACCTTTAGCCCTGCCGGGGGGAAAAAGTGGGGCTTCAGTTTGGTAAGAAAATGCTTAAATCGGTATTCAAAGCAACTCCACTTTGCTGGTGGGCTTTCATTTTTCCTGAGCAAAATATGCTGCAGACAGAACAAACGTTTTATGATCACCCTAACTGGTCATGCATGTGGCAGCGACACAAGCTAGAGCTGTGGGCTTTTGCAAGAACAAATACCAAGCTCAGAACCGTGGGCTCCAGCTGTCAGACAGTTTTCCTGGATTTAATTATAACTCCATCTCCGAAGAGGGCGTGTGTGTCAAGTGTGCTTTTCAATCACTTAGAGGAAGCAGAAGGGGCAGAGCAGCCGTGGGATGTGCCTATGCGAGGAGCCCTCATTACCGGCCCTGCAGTGGGGGATCACGGGAGTCACGCTCCACCCGGTCACAGCCACGGAAGCACAGTCTGTCTCCTGTATTATAGATTTAAAAAGAAACCCCACGCAGAGGTCTCTAAAGTCAATTATTGAAAACTGAATACATTTAAAGATGTCAAATAAACCGAGGGAAGGATTGAATTATATGTATTCATCTTCCAGCTTAGAAAAATCCTCCCGTTGCTTTATTTCCCATCTACCACATGCGTGCTGCTCACTCACCTTCCCCTGAACTCAGGAGTGGTATTTCAGTTCTACAGTGTCCTACCCCCCAGCAAACCCCACGTCAACCCTAGAGCTGACAGAGACATGCACAGAACGCGCGCGCACACACACACACGTTTGGGGTCAGCAGAAACATGGCCTGGTAGCAATTAGATTAAGATGTGCAACCTGGCTCTGAGCAGCTGGCCCAGTCTGTGCTCCTAGTTGTGAACACAGCATGTTGCCCAAATTAGTTACATCAAAGCCCTGGCTACCAGAGGAAAGGGGGCCAGGGAGATGGCCCCTTCCAGCCTCTGGGTTACTAGAGGCGCAGTTATCTGGAGACAGCTAAATCTCACACGTTGTGCGATTCTTCTATTTTACTGTGGGGGGAAAAACAACAAGGTCAGTTTTAAGGGATTGTTTGGGTTCATTCGCACCCCAGGTCACCTGACATAATCCATAGTTTCAGAAGCACTTTGTGTTTTGAGTGAACAGCAGACAAGCAACGAGGAGGGTGGGACCACAGGTGTTGACTCAAGGAGGGCAGGGTGTCTGACCTCGAGCAACAGGACCATTGGGCCATGCACGTGGGGAGGCTTCCAGTGCCTCCCGTTCTCAAGTCTAGAGCCTCTCACCTCTCACCTCCTTTCGGTGGCTGTTCTCCTTTCCTGTTGACTGGGGAGTAAATGGCAGTGACGTGGGTAGAGTCACCAGGCCTGTCTGGTGGGTTGTCTGGGTGGGGGCACCCGGGAGGTCACAGTAGCCAGTGGTAGCCTTTGTCATTGTCCAGAATAAGCTTAAAGAGAGGTTTTTACACAAAAGTTTCTTTTTAAGCCTGATTATCTTTAGAGATAGAGGTCATTGTTACTGATAAGGCTATCGGATTTGGAGTACATTTCAGAACAGGAACCGAAAACAAGCGCGATGAGTACTGCACACTGAGGAACGGAGTCCTGACCAGACTGGGTTTCTGTCCCTCCAGCAACACTCATTATATAGCAACCCCAAGGCATGAGAGCCAGGGCTTCTGAGGACTGCTCAGATTTAACGCCGCGTTCCATTTTTATCTGGGATTACAAGCAACACCCTCAGTTTTTAGTCTCTGATACCCAGATATATTGTAAGAATTTCCCTTCTATCTCCCAGTTCAGAACTGGGAATTAATTTAAAAGTTGTTATTATGGATTTTAAGATGTTTCATCAAAGAGAAGAAAGGGCATCTTGTCTTCCAGACTTCCTTTTCCCTTCCATCATCCTCCCCCCGCCATTCCTGACATTTTCCTTTCCTTCTACTTGGGATGTCTGAGCCAGTGGTCCAGAAATGACCGTGATGTCAATGCTGCTTATGAAAGGACAGGGAAATTCACTTTTTTGTGGTGTTTTTAGAATATTATTCGATCTGTGTTCGTGTAATCTCAAATATTTCTCATGTGGAAGAGTGAATATCATAAAACCCCCTGTGACTGTGAAGTCGCTTTTTTGGCCCGCACACTACCGGCCCCCCTGGGAAATCTTCAGATATCTCAGAGTGAGTGCTCTGACCCCTGTGGTCAGGTCTGGAGCCAAGTCACCGAGCTCGGCCTCCCAAACCCTCTTTCGTTCACTTTAAGAAGGCTGGTGTCACCCAGGGGCACACAATATGCCATTTTTCCGTGTCTTTTTAAATATTGAGTAAACCTGAATTTCTGCAATTTAAGAGCCTTAAAAGGATATCAAAGCTTGGACTATGGACTATTTCTTTTTCCCCTGGGGTAAAGTTCAAGATAGTTTAAGTCCTGCTTAGCAAAATGCTGATTACATCAGAAAAGGGAGGGGGACATGTTTAACTTTATTGAGGCTCCTGATATGGCTGCGAGCCACGATTTCTCCTGTGGCCTCTTTTATCTTACATTCTTCTCACTAGTTTGAATTGTGACCTCACTGGCCAAGACCACTGAGACCTCTCCACCAAGAGCAACAAGTATGGAAAGATCGGTTCTCTCCAAGGGGAGTCCTGTGGCCAGTAGCAGGGTTCAACCAGCTGGGTTGACAATGACAAATTTGAGAAGTCAACTTTGACTGTCTTCTGTCTTGAATCATCTAGTTTCTCCTCTCTTTCCACTTTGAATGGTATCTTCTTCCCTGCCTCTTTTTCATTCTCTTTCTTTATCCAGCTAGGAAATATGATCTTTTTATTTGTGCTTTGCCTAATGATGCAACAACGTATTCTTACCTCTGTGTTGCCTTTTCCGGGGCAGTTGAAGTTAAATCTGTTTTCTCTGTTTCTAGAAGGAAGGGTTTTCCGTGGTTCAGAAAGTTTCAAATAACAGCATGCAGCTGCGGGAAGTGTTTGAAGAGAGAGAAAAGTAAAACTTGACTCAGTTTAAGGTCTTAAAAGACCCACTTCATAGGTGGAATGGGTCACTGATATCACACCTCCTCCCATTCCTTCTATTTACCTTAACCCTAACACTTCCCCTTCTCTGAGCCATCTGTCCCGGATCTGGGGGCCCCGAGGCCATTTTACCTGTGAGCATTTTACCTGTGCGTCACCAACTAGAGTGGACATCTGTAACTGCCACTGCCCAGCTCTCTTCTCCCTTTGCTGGTAGCCAGATCCAGGTCTCCCTGCAGCACACAATTGCCTGCAGTCAGTCTGCACGGTCTAGTGGGCTCCATCTCCAGCTCTGAAGGTCGCCCTGGGATGGAGGCCTGGCCATTCATGAGAGCATCACGTTCCCACGGCCTCTCCGCTTAGGGCAGGTAGGGACCAGGCCAATCAGAGTTCATCTCAGGAATTTTGCTGGAAGTGCTGAAAAAGATGTACTTTCTCCTGGGGTTTCTGAGGTGGTTAATTGAAGTCTGGAGCTGCTGGGGGCCATCTTCTCACCACGTAGAAATGCCTGCCGAAGATGAAGTCAGCACAGATAACAGCCGAGCTCAGGTAAAGAGAGCCACAGATACCCAAAGACAACCCCAAGCGCCTGCATCCACCCCTGATATTTCAGTTATGGGATCCAGTAGTTCCCCCTTAGATGAAACCAATGTGAACAGGGTCATCTGCAACGCGGAAATCCCACACTCAGCCAGCAGCCCCGGCCTAAGCCTTGCTACAGCTGGGTTTAGTTTCCTAAGACCTATAATGGGTATCAACATGGTATTAATAATTCCCCTTCCTACAGCTGTTTTATCCTCTTTCATATTAACCCCAACACCACCCCCATTCACAACATCAGAGCCCGGGAATTAGTCACAGCAAGTCTTCGGCATCCAGGATACCCAGGGAGAGAGGACTGCACAGCTTCCCTAGCTGCCAAAGGAGCCGCTCCGACTGGGAGTTCAGGTGAAACATGGCAGGCAGGCAGGTGCGAGGGCATGGGCGCCACCGAAGAGTCAGCTGTCCTGGGCCAGGGCTGAAAGAGGAGAGGATGAGGAAGTCCTAACTACTGAGGGACAAGGTGCAAGACCCACCATGGTGCTGGGCCCTACGTGTGATGATCATGATGGTGATGATGACACATAGAATTAGGGAATGCTGTCCATACTGATACCCACTCTAGGTCTTACAAAACTAAATGTGATCAGGGGAAAAAAAACTAAAAACTTGGCTTGACTGTATACAAACCAATTACAGTCATTTATGTGGAATGCGTCCCATTTATGCCTAATTACCATGAAACGTAATAATGATTATGTACTTCATTAAGTATGTGTCAGATTAATTTCTCAGATTGTATTTGATGGCACCTATAAACATGATATATTTGTGCTCTGGCTTCCCAGTTTGTTCATAATACATACAAATTAGTCATCTGCCTACAACTTTTTAAAAACTTATACTGTAGCCCGGCCGGTGTGGCTCGGTGGTTGAGCATCGACCCCTGCACCAAGAGGTCACTAGTTCGATTCCGGTCAGGGCACGTGCCCAGGTTGTGGGCCCGATCCCCAGTGGGGAGCATGCAGGAGGCGGCCGATCGATGGTCTCTGTCATCGATGTTTCTGTTTCTCTCTCCCTCTCCCTTCCTCTCTCTCTAAAAATCAATAAAGAAAAAAAAATTTTAATACAATAAAATAAAAACATACTGTAGAAGCATTTCTCCTTGAGGAAATGAGGGACCAGTGATTGATAAATAAAGGGAACTGTTCCTCATCCGCAGGGAGGCCTCATCATCCCACCTTGTGCAGTTAAGACCCAGTGGGAATCAGGTGGTGGACAATTCGCCCGTGTTTGTTTCAGGAAAAATTCGTTGAAGAGGAATGTTAGGAAAAGCTTGAAAAAGTTTAAGGCACAGAGGAGACCACATGGTCGAGGGGGAAATGCAAGGAGTAGACAGTGTGAGGCAGACCTCTCTGAGCCGCAGTATTCAGACGTGTAAAACGGGAGTCACGGCCTGCTGGGGGATTACGTGAGCAGGTGCGGACTGTCCTGTAAGTGCCAGCTATGACCACCTTCAGAACAGTGTGGAGTCAGCCTGATGGTAGTCTGTGCGAGAGGGAAGAAGATCTGATTCTCTCTGTCCAAGAAGAAATGTCGTTCACTGTATGAACGTGAACCTCGAACGCCCACCTATTAGGTTAAACATCTGAAGTTATCTTTATGGGTCAAAAATGGCCCGAGACCATCAGTGTCCTGTGGTTCACTCTAATGAGAGGGAGAGAAGTTGTGACCTCACATGTGTCCATCCTCAGCGCCACCTTGACATGGTGAGAAGCTCCTCCAAGAATGCTAAGCAAAACAGGCTCTGGGGTGGGGGCGGGGGGACGGCGACAAGAGAAGGAGAGACAGGCAAGATGTGACTGATCAATCGCGTGTTGAAATACTCTTTAAAATCAAATGAAAAGCAAAAATAAGGGCTAGGAATAAGAAAGCCACAGCTTGGAGCCTATGACTCTTATTGTAATTGTGTTCTTTGTTGCCGGCTTCCCAGGGAGTAGCTGTGGATTCAGCAAAAGGAAAAGAACTGAAAAATCCAAATGTGGAGAAGAGGAGTTTAGAACACTAGAATTGTAAAGAATGTGGTGCTTGGAGTTCCTGCTGATAAACAGCAGCTGGCATCTTGAACACTTGTAGTGAAATCAGGCAGGGGAAAAAAACAACACGGAAGAGGAAGGAACTACCTCTGTAAAATGTGCTTAATGAAGTGTTTAAGTGTTACTTGAGATTGGAAGGCACACAGAACTATCTTCTGTGATGATCTTTTCATAGAATCATGCAGCTGAAAGGTTAGTCTGATTTCCTGCCTCGGGGAGCTATATAACTAAGCCATCCTATTTGAATAATTATCCAGTTCATTTCTTTAAGGTTTTAAACCACCCTCTGCCCTGAGATCTGAGCTTGCCTGTCACCCACGCGAGCAGAGGGTGACACCCATGTGCCCCAGGCCCCCACTCTGCTTCGTCTGGGATAGGGGCTAACAGAGCCTTCCACAGAAACAGGATTTTCTTTTCCGTGTGGACATTCTTACAGATACTAGCAGGACTGGGCCTTCCTCCCTTCCAAGCGCATCGACCTGTGGGCTCTGACTCATTGCATGGTCTCCAGGAGGCTCTGCACCTGGAAGGGAGCTGCGAAGGACGTTCTGCTCAAACGTTGAGTATGGAGGGAACACCGTCACCTGGATGCGGTTGAGTTTTGGCAACTCACTTCTCTCTCTGGCAAGTTAGCATCAGGGCAGAGAAACAGAGGTCAATAACATGTGAACTCCATCAGGCTTAGACTCCGTGCCAGGCTGTGGAAGGTCTATTTAAACCAGCAGCAGCCGAGAGAGGTGGATCAGATCTACCACGATCTATAATAATCGGGAAGGGCTCACTGAGCATGGATATAGGTCCCTATAGAGGGGCCACAGGTGATCCATACCCTACAGGTGGTCAGTGGTGCTGGCAATGACCCTTCCGATGTGCTCAGAACCAGATCGCCCTGGACTAACGGTGAGCACAGAAATCTCCTTTGTCTCCTCGGCGAGGCTCCTGTGTGCTGCAAGCAATCAGCAGCCTCTGACATCGCCCTGAGTGGTTTACAGTTCCGTGGGATGAATGCCTGGTTTGAACGAGGGTCCTCGAGCTGCTTGCTTTTCGTCCCTTCAGGATGGAAGTGCAGTGATTGTCTTACAGGGTTGCAGAGAGGTCTCGGATTCCACTTGCTTGGCCAGGACCCTGGGTAAGGCTGTGAGGGGCGCCTGGCACCCCTGCGCCTCTGCACAGTGGCCTCGGGGCAGCTTGGGCAGACGCTGGCGAGCAGAGCAGCTAGTCCTGGAGGGGGATGGGAGTTTGAGAGTCTCAGTTACGCCACTGACACTAGGATCTACTTTTTCTAAAATCTGCATGCCCGCACGCTGCAGCCTGTCCAGGAGGCACAGTGAGTTAGAATCCCTGGGGAAGCCGTCAGCTAGGGCCTTGCCCGCTGGGCTGTCACACAGCCCCTACCTGAGCACAGCCATGCCGGTTTCCTAGGAGAGGGAAAGGGAAGGCTCTAGTCCCTTATCAGAGCTTGGGGAATATCTGCTGTCCTTATGTACTCGGAGAGCATTAAGATTCATCAGGGAGCAAGAGGAACCCGAGAAAGAGTCCTTGGCCTAATTTGGATGGCTGGACGTTTCAGGCAAAATCCTGTGAATTGCAATTGGGCACTTGGCATGGTTCTGAGGAGGCCAAGGGGACTCGTCTCTCTGAGCAGCAGGACCGTCCGTGTCTGCCAGGCCTGGCCTGGCCCCGGCAAGCAAAGACGCACAGGTGGTGCTGCTCACTCGCTCGCTGGCTCCTGAGGCGGGGCACTCGGAACCTGCACAGAGAAATTCCATTTCAGTGGCTACGAGTTCCTTTGCAGATGTGTCGTTGGCCACACAAGAAGGCAGACAAGAATACAAATGAGGCCGCAGAGCCAGGAAACTGTCACAGCGTTCATGATCAAATGAGATCAGTGGCAGAATCCAGGAACAGTTGGGAGCAGGACTTTGGGGTCAGAACTGTAGCAACCTTGAATCTTTTCCTTGTTAGCTCTGAGACCCTCAACAAATTATCCAACCTCTCCATAGGGATGGGTGATAGGACCTTCTCCACCAGGATATAGAAAGATTAAGTAACAGTTGGTAAAACACTTACTATAACCCTGCCTAGAACATGATTAAATACTTGGTGCATGGTTGCTGCTGTTGCTTTTATTATTCTTTTATAATAATAAAAGCAACACAGAACGGGTCGCATAAGGCATGAAATTGCTATTGCCCAATTGCTAATGCCCCACATTTTATTTATTTATTTATTTATTTATTTATTTATTTATTTATTTATTTATTTTATTGATTTAGAGAGAGAGGAAGGGATAGGGAGAGAGAAATAGAAACATCAATGAGAGGGAACATCGATTGGCCGCCTCCTGCATGCCCCCCACTGGGGACTGGGCCCACAACCTGGGCATGTGCCCTGACCAGGAATCAAACTGGCAACCTCTTGGTGCATGGGTCGATGCTCAGCCACTGAGCCACACCGGCCGGACTAATGCCCACGTTTTAAATAATACTTGATAAATGGCAGTGAGGAGCTGTGAACCTCAGCTTCTCTGATCAAATCCCAAGCCCTTACTTGTAATGGAGAAAGGATGGAGGAAAAAACAAAAGACTTGAAAATTTCAATTGCCCTTATATCTTCTTATTCAGTGGAAAAGAAACCAATTTTCTTTCTAAAGTGGCTCAACAACCATAGACTCCTAGCCTTGATTCTCTGTACTACACATTAACATTTACCTTTTCCAAAGAATGGGAGTTAAAACCCACTAGCCCAGCCATTTTGCTAAGATGCATAAAATCTAGTTCCCACTTTTGAAATAGGCAAAGAAAAATTTCATGAATGCTGAGTAAATCCTTTGTACTAATAAGACATTTTCACACACACACACACACACACACACACACACGGAGTGTTGACTTTACATTGCTTATGGTGAATTCTAGTCCACTGTCCCTGTTTCAAAAAAATAATAAATGAGAGCATTTTAGATTTGGCAAGGTCTGAGATTGAGTCTGATCCAATGTCTTCATTTTACAGATGAGCAAACAAAGACCCAGAATGATGAAAAATTAATCTCAGAAGTCAAGGTTATCCACTTTAAAGATGGCTTAAATAGAGCTTTGGAGGAAAGTAACCTGAGTTTTGATGCCTGGGACAGTGGGCAGGGTCATTACAGAGGCATTTGGAAGCCTTCGATAAAGGAGCTCTCTGTTTGCACACGTGCTCTCTCTCTCTCTCTCTCTCTCTCTCTCTCTCTCTCTCTCTCTCTCTCCTTGCTCCCAGTTTTGCTTTGTCCCCAAATTCTGATCCTCTCCTTCACAGAAGGAGCTGAAGTAAACAAATCAACAATCAAGGCATTTTTTGAACAGAATAGATCCATTATTCTTTGGATAAGCAGATTCCAGACTCTGATTTCTGTTCTTAATTCAGCTTCTTCTCCTTTGGAGAGAAGGAGCGAAGGAGAAAAACGGAAAGAAACAACATTACTAGCAGGAATCCCTCGGACTTCTTTCTGGGTGCTCCTGGAGGGGCAGAGAGGCATCTCTCGGTGGCCTGAGGTCCTGCGGACCAGCTCAGGTCAGCGCAGAGGCGGAGGCGGAGGAAGCGCACTTTCTCCCACTTGAGAAAGTGCAGTTGCCTGAAAAGAGTACAGAATAGTTCCCAGCACTGCGCCTGGGGGGACACCGCTGCATCCCAGTACCTTGCCCCTGGTGAAATGACTCAGTCTGACACTGTCACGGTCTGTGTCCCATCCTGTGCGGTCTGCAGTGGAGACCGGAGCACTGTGCAGCTCTTGCGACCTCCTTATAAGGAAGCCAACTGCTTCAAGTTCTTCTAAAACAATGAAATTCAAACTTCTGTTGTATCCTCATACCACTCATTGTATGTATTGACTTTATTAAGCATCTCTTAGTTACCATTAGAACCTAGTGAAAATCCTTGTTCCTGTAAAGGAGAGAAGACTTGTTAAAAAGCAAATTTCTATGGATATGGGCACCTTCTGAAATACATTTGCTATTGATAATAGTAACGTTGACTTAGCACTTACCACGGTCCTGGGCGCTTTGCGCAGCTCTCTGGCGTGACCGACCTGTGGGCTACATGACATTCGTAGTCCCGTTTCATAGATGAGAAAATGGAGGCTCAGTGGGGGTGAGTAATTGGCTCAAGGGCAATTGGCTTTGAATGCTGCTCCGTGAGCTGGCACAGTGGGCCCTCCAGCCTCCTCTCCACGCGTGCTCAGCGCCCAGTTGGCAGCAGTTTGGAGAAAGGGGGGAGGGGGGAAGAACCTGCTGAGATCAGGAGTCACTGCACCCAGGCTCTGTCTTTCCTGTTTAAAGGATTTGGGGGATATTGAAGACACACATTTCTATACTTTTCAAGAGTATGGCCAAGAGCCAAAGGTCAAGAAGTCAAAGGTCAAACGTCTGCAGCTGCAGAGGCTTCACCTCTGTGTGGGGTTAACCCGAGGGAAGACGGGTCTCCCAGGAAGAAAGTTCCTTTGTGCTGAATTCTTAAAATTTCTAGCATTTTCACACGGTTGGGACTGCTCCTCCAGAAGTGGGAAGAAACTTCTGGAAGTGAACACTGATAACAACCTGTAATGCGAAACAGAGTTCATTCATCACAGAGGGTAGGACTCGGCCGTGGAGCGTCACTGCCCCGGGAGCCGCTGACCGCAGGGGGACTACAAAGGAGAGGCCCCGTGGAGAGTCCCACTCTGCCTCACTCGGAAGCCGCTTTCTTCCTTAGTGTGTTTATTTTCCTGAGGGCTGACGAGGGTGGAACAGCTCAGACCAGAGGCATTGGGTCTGAACACAGGCAGTGATGGGTTTATGCATTAAGCGACATTTTCTGATTGTGACAGCATTTGAGATGAGAGCAATGATACTTACTTTGAAGCTGGGATTGTCAAATTTAGGAGAAAAAAACATATGGTGTTTAGCTAAATTTGAATTTCAGGTAAACAATGTCAATTTTTTTGGTATATGTATGTGCCGTGCAATATTTGGGAAATATGTATATTAAAATTCATTCATAGCTGGTCTAGTGACCCTATTGAAGCATCAATGTAACAAAACACCACTGCCTTTGGTAAAAATTAATACATGGCTATCATTTACAAGTTTTAAAGGAAATAGCATTTATTAAAAGAAAATATAATGAATTGTTGACTTGGAACAAATTTTCCCATAATTTTTTATTTGGGAATTTTTCACTTTAAACAAATCTATAAATTTGCTAGCAGAGAACTAGTAAATAATCATATTTTACCTTGGGTTGAAATAGTAAGTAATTCATAAATAAAGCATGCAGAAAATGTTTTAAGTATCTTAAAAACTTTGCAACTGTATATAAATGTTTATGTGTTAAAGGAGGGAATTTGCCCTGGTCAGTTTGGCTCAGCAGTAGAGCGTGAGCCCGCACACCAATGAGTTATGGGTTCGATTCTGGCCGAGGGCACGTACCTCAGTTGCAGTTGGTCCCAGGCCCTGGTCAGGTTCGTGCAGGAGGCAACCAGTCGATGTGTCTCTCTCACGTCGATGTTTCTCTCTCTCCCCTTCTCTCTCCTTCCCACTCTATCTGAAGAAAAATATCCTTGAGTAAAGATTAAAAAAATAAAAATAAATAAAGGAGGGAATTTGTTCAACAAATACTCACTGAGTACTCATTCTATGCTAGACACTGTTGAAAGTGTTTGGGGGACATCAGGGATGAAAACAAACTTCTTGCCCTGACTGGTGTGACTCAGTTGGTTGGAGCGGCATCCCATGCACAGAGGGGTCACAGGTTTGATTCCTGGTCAGGGCACATACCCAAGTTGCAGGTTCAATCCCCGGTCGGGGCATGTCCGGGAGACAACTGATTGATGTTTCTCTCTTACATCAATGTTTCTCTCCCTCTCCCTTTCTCGCTCTACAAATCAATAAAAACGTATCCTGGGGTGAGGAGTTAAACAAATAAATTTGAAAGAAAGAAAGAAAATGAACTTTTCTTTCCTCTTGGGCCTTACTTTCCAAAGAATGGTTTTATGAGGATGTGTGAATTTTAAACTATAGCCAGTTTCAGGATGCGTAGTAATATTTTGTGGGGCAATCTGACATAATAAAGATTTCTTTCTTATATCTTAGATTTTAGAGATAGATATTTAATTTTCAGCATTTATTGGTGCTATACGAATTATACATCCTGATATCATTTTTCATTAAGAAGTTCTCAGGTATTTTATGCCTGAAAACTGTATAAACTTTAGGAGTCTTTGGGGTAAAAGGTCAAATTGAATTGAGAGGGCACAAGAAGCAAAACATTAATTCAGGATGTTATCTCTAGTTATAAAGTCTCAACTCTTAAATCTGAATATATTTACAGGGTGCCTGTCCACTCCTCCCCCCACAACTGGGTGGAGATTTCTAGGAACAGAGAATGTTGGCAAGATGTTGGGGAGGAAATGAAACTCAAGTTCCTAGGGCCTGTTTCCACTGATGCATGGATATCAGTTTAGCAACACATTGTAGTTCTTATTCTACACTTGAGAGATAGTAAATTGCTTTTGGATAGAAATGAATTAACTCTTTCCTATGACCACATTACCATAACATACTGTCAGAAGTGATTTAGTAAACTGAATATGGAAGGCCAAAAACATTAATATAGTTCCAAGAAATAAATTGATTAATGTGTCCTTTTTTCATTAGTATGATCAGATTCACAAGATGATTTTATGCTAATATTCATTTTCATAACCTCTATTGTCTATCTCAGCAAACTCAAGGTTGGAAGGATGCTCAAGGTTATCTATTCTGACCTTCCTGCATCCATCAGATGCTTATTTCTCTCTATAACATGCTCAGCAAGTGGTCCAGCATTTTTAAGTGTCCTAGAAAAAGTTTCAGAGGGTCTGATTTTTTAAACAAATCACAAAGAGAAAACAAAACACCTCTCTGTCTCCCAGAAATAAGATTTCTGTTTCATTTAAAGCAAGGAAACAAGATCGAGCCAGAGTTTCAATAACCCTAAAGACGTTAAAGAAGCATTCTTGTATCTTTCACTTGAGAGATGAAAAAGAGCTGGTAAACTCTTCTTTATTAGTAGTAATGGCAATTCTATATCTAAAACCAACTAACATTCTATATCTAAATAACGTCTATATATAAAAACAACTAACATGCCCAGCTGGTGTGACTCAGTGGTTGAGGGTCGACCCATGCACCAAGAGGTCGTCAGTTCGATTCCTGGTCAAGGCACATGCCCAGGTTGTGGGCCCAATCCCCAGTGTGGGGCATGCAGGAGGCGGCCAATCGATGTTCTCTCTCATCAATGTTTCTATTTCTCTCTCCCTCTTCCCTTCTTCTCTCTCTAAAAATCAATAAAGAAAAACATAAATAAATAAATTGTTTAAAAACAACATAATGATTATTATGTGCCAAACACTGTGCAAGGTCATTTTCATGTCATTGCTTGTTTAATTCAAAATTTGTCATTTCATTTTAAACAAGACCCTAAAAAGCTAGATCGTGGTTAATAGAGGTGATCAAAGTGAGAGGCAGAGAAGTAATTCGCCTATCATTTTAACATTAGAGGGGATCTTTGAGATCATAGAATCCACTCCGAATTTTCTAGGATTTGCCTTGTTACTTGAGTCAAAGTCAGAGTTTGAAATCTTAGATCCATGGTGTTTTGATTATTTCATGTTTCCTTATTCTCGAATTCATATATCTCCATGCTGCAAAAATATTCTATATCTACATATATCTATATATAGATATATAATAACAAATGATTGCAGCAATTTTCCTTTTTCCCAGTTTGACCATGGATAAGGTGAAGGAGATGAAAATGCATTTGATTCTGACACCTTTGTATTTTAAACTTGATTAAAAACTAAAAGCATGGCTCCAGCCAGCAGCAGCAGAATGCATATTCATCTCAAGCACAAACAAAACATTCGCTAGGATAGATCATATGCTAATCTATAAAACAAGACACGATTTAAAAGATGTAGCCCTGGTCGGTTTGGCTCAGCAGTTGGAGCATCAGCCTGCGGACCAGAGAGTCCCGGGTTCAGTTCCCACTAGGGGCACGTGCTAAAAAAAATAAAATAAAAAATTAAAAAAATAAAAGATGTAAAGTCATGCACATTATGTTTTTTGACCATGACAGTATTAAATTCTAAATCAATAACAGAAGAAAATTTGGGAAATTCATAAATATGAAAAAATTAAACATTACACTTCTAATTAACCAATGGATCAAAGAAGAAATCACAAGGAAAATTAGAAAATGTTTTGAGTTGAACTAAAACAAGACTGCAACATACCAAAATTTATGAGATGCAGCTAAAGCAGTGCTTAGAGGGCAATATATAGATGTAAATGGCTACATTTAAAAAAAATTGCTAATCAATAACCTTAAGAAGCTAGAAAAAGGAGAGCCAACTAAACCCAAAGCAAGAGATGAGATATAAAGACCAGAAGAGAAATAAATGAAACAGATAATAGGAAAACAATAGAGAAAAATCAATGCAACTAAAAGTTGTTTCTTTGGGCGCAGTCTGGTTTGGCTCAGCAGTTAGAGCATCGGCCTGTGGACCAGAGTCCCAGGTTCAGTTCCCACTAAGGGCACGTACCCTGGGTGCAGTTCATCCCTGGCCCCGGTTGGGGTCGTGTGGGTGGCAACCACTCGATGTGTCTCTCTCACATTGATGTTTCTCTCTCTTCCCCCCTCTCTCCCTCCTGCTCTATCTGAAGATAAATGCAAAAAAAAAAAAAAAAAACGAGAAGGAAAAAGTAAAGCTACCTCTATTTGCAGATGGCATGATTTTTAGAAAAACCTGGTGTGTGTGGGTGTGTGTGTGTGTGTGTGGGGGGGGGGTGTTACAACGAAATAGTATTTAACATTAAAAAGAAAAGAAGTAATGATACATGCTATAACATATATCAAGGGGTGACCCTAAGTGAAAACATTTTGCTAAGTCAGTCACAAAACACCACATATTATATGAATTCATTTATACAAAACATCCTCAATTGGTTTATTTATGAAGACATAAAGTAGTAGTGATGCTTGAGACTTGAGGTGAGGCATGCAGGGAGGAAATGGGGATCCCTGCGAATGGATACAATGTTTCTTTTCAGGGGCATGACAATGTTCTAAAATTAGGCTGTGGTTTTACAACCTGTGAATATGCTCAAATACATTAAATTGTACATTTTAAATGGGTGATTGTATTTGATGTGAATTATATCTCAAAATAGCTGCATTTTTAAATTATTTATTTATTTATTCTTAATCCTCACCTGAGGATATTTTTCCATTGATTTTCAGATAGAGTAGGAGGAAGGGAGGGAGAGAGAGAGAAAGAACATTGATGTGAGAGAGATACATCGAGTGGTTGCCTCCTGCACCACCCCAACCAGGGCCGGAGATTGAATCATAACCGAGGTACATGCCCTTGACCAGAATCAAACCCGCAACTCTTTGGTCCATGGGCCGACACTCTAACTGCTAAGCCAAACCAGCCAGGGCTAAAAGCTGCTTTTAAAAAAAAAGGACATGGAATCTTACTCTATTTCTTCCTAAATCTTCCAGTATTAATACTGTTCCTCAAATATTTTCAATAATTTTATTATCGCTCTTTCAAGACCACACTAAAAAAATTCACAACTTCAGAAACCTTGTTAAAGTAACTCCTAAGTCCCATACTATCATTTTCCGGATGGGCGTTTCTTCAGCGTGCGGTCAGCCTTTGAACTCCTGCTTCTGTACATTTAGTGATTGGCCCAGTCGTTTTCTCAATGGCATTCCTGAGCTGGGGTGTATGTCCTCACACCTTTACCTTCGTTATCCTCTGTGCGTGGGTCCGGAGAAAAGGTGATGAGAGCGTGTACAGTCTGGAGCTCACCACAGCTCATGCTCCGTAGGCTTTGTCATTGATCCCTGTCCGTCAGCGTCCAGATAGTGAACAGCAGGTCACCTCGAAGGGTCTGACAGGAATTGAATGAGGGCACTATTTCGCAGAGGTGCGGACAAGATTAAAGAACAAACAAGGGTATGGTGAGGCGTCAGACACTAGCAGTAGCAGGAAGCCTTTGTCACTTGTAAGCCTGAAGGAAACTGGAGAAAGTTGTAAAATCAAGAGCCATAACCCTGGCAATGGGTTTGCCTCTACTAGCCCCGGGCTTAGAGGAACGTATCAGCTGCCCAGACCCTGGCAGGCGTAAGGCGTGGGCAAGGGCAGACAGGGTGGGCTACCTTACCTCTCTCTCCTTCAGCGGTCTGATCCTTCACCCCTGACCCAACCCAAAGGAAGCCAGATCATCAGGGAGTCAGGCCACTGTCCATAGACATTAGCCTCCCAGGGGACAGACGTCAGAAAAGCAAAGATGGATCTAGAGAGGACGCTGGAAGCAAACCGGCACAAACCCTGACCCTCCAGGGTCGCTGGCCTCTCAGCCCTAAGGTTCGCACTTGTATTGGGTCCCAGGAAGCCTCTCCTTGATTGCCGAGGTACATCAGTCATCGCTGCCATCCTTTGTTACAGGAGCTGCTCTGCTTCCAATACTTTGTGGCCCTTTCAGAAGCAGCGGTTATTTCACCCCTACTGGGTTTCTCCAGGGACCCCGGGCTTGCCGTGATGGAGGAGGTGACCTCCCCACTAGTCCTTTCAGCCCTTTGTTTGCTTTACAAAAGTAGTCTCTCCCTTCCATTTTCACAGCCTCCTGTTCCCAGGAACACAGGCACGTCCCCTAGAGCTGACTCAGAGGAGGTTTTCCTCTCCATCCCTCCACTCCCCTGGGAACGAGGCCGTGGACTGCATCGCCCAGCAGCCCACTCAGACCCCTTCTTCCAGCTGACAGTATCCTGTGTTCCAGGCTGAGCCATGAGTCTTTCTACACTCCCACATCCGGGAGAATTCCTTATTAGCTATTTTATATTTTCTTTATTTGACACTGGGGAGTAGTGGGAGGGGGGTGCTATAAGAGTCTTAATATTTTGAAAATCAATTATTGTGTTTTGCTTCTGATGTAGTGATGACGTCAGGTCAAATCAGACATTTTGCCCCTACTGATCATATGTAGCCTGATGCTTGTGCAAAGTCTTTCACATTATCTTGCAACTGATGCATCTATGCTGTTCTGTGGGTATTGGCTTAGTTTATACTCAGACCAGAAAGGTCTTCACTGGTGGCCCCTGTTGAGTAACAATTTTTTCATAGCCCTGTTTTAACAATTGAAAGACCTATTTATCAATAGATGAGTGTATTAAAAAGCTGTGGTACATATATACAATGGAATACTACACAGCTGTAAGAAAGAAAGATCTCTTATCCTTTGAGATGACATGGAGGGACCTCGAGAGTATTATGCTAAGCGAAATAAGCCAATCAGAGAGAGACAAATACCACATGATCTCACTTATTTGTGGAATATAATGAACAGGGTGGGCTAATCAACAAAACAGACCCAGAGACATAAAAAGGAGTATGGTTCAGACTGACGAACCTCAGAGTAGGGGGGTGGGGGGGAATTGATGAGATGAACCAAAGAACTTATATGCATGTATGCATAACCAGTGGACACAGACAATAATGCTTGGGGTGAGGGGGAATGGGGAGGAGGGTGTCTGGGGCGGGGGGGAAAGGAGAAACATCTGTAACAAAAATAAATTAATAAAAATTGGAAAACAAAAAGAATAAAAGAAAGACCTATTTATCTTACCTCTGAGATTGCAACTATGTTCCAAATCCTTACGGTTGTCAAATGCGGGACCTCTGTAAAAGTGACATGCGGTTGGCTTCACTGTTACTATCTTCTTATACTGTGGAATTACCAGTAGTCACTGAATTCTGAAGCGTCCATCATGTGTCAAATTTAAAGGAATAGAAGTAGAAAATGTTATCCAAGTAAATGTCGATACAAAGGTTCTCAAATTATAGTTTCTGAACCTGCAGCCTCAGCACCACCTGAGACCTTGTTGGAAATGCAGATTCTCAGCACCTCACCTTCCTCTTTCAGCATCTCAGAGCCTGTGGAGGCTGCTGGGAACAGGACTTATTTAAGGACAAGTATGTCTGGAAGTCTGTGGTCCAAGGCCATTTTTTCTGATTATACGCGAAGTCTGTGGAACCAGGGGGAGCACACAGTTCTTCTTAAAATTGAAGGTGTTTATGCTCAAGATGAAACTGAATTCATTCTATCTGGGCAAGAGATGTGCTTATGCGTGCAAAGCAAAGAACAACACAGTGGCTTCTGGTGGCAAACCGAACAAAACCAGAGTCATTGGGGAAAGGTACTTGTGCTCATGTTAACAGTGGCTGGTTTGTGCCAAATTCCAGAGGAACCTTCCTGCGAAGGCCATTGCACAGAATCCGTGTAATGCTGTAACCGTCAGGATTTAGACTTATTGAAAAGTAAATAAATAAAATGGATTTGTTCTCTTGTGAAGAAGAAGGAGGAGGAGAGGAAGAGGAGGAAGAGGAAGAGGAAGAACAGGAAGAAGGAGGAGGAGGAGGAAGAGGAGAAGGAGGAAAGAAGAAGAAGGGAAGAAGAAGGGAAGGAGGAGGAGGAGGAGGAGGAGGAGGAGGAGGAGGAGGAGAAGAAGAAGAAGAAGAAGAAGAAGAAGAAGAAGAAGAAGAAGAAGAAGAAGAAGAAGAAGAAGAAGAAGAAGAAGAAGAAAAGAGGAGGAAGGGGAAGAAGGAAAAACCACTGGTTTAGTATACAAGGGTAGGGCAAGGAGTGTGTTTTAGCCTGGGTTCTCCATAGTACCTAAGTAATGGGCATCACCATTGGAAGTAGCCTTTGGATTATGACTAATACCCCTGCCTTGTTGTTTTTGTTTCACTGTCCAAAAGAAGGCTTATGTGGGCCTGGTCTGAGTTCATTCAGTGGCGTCACAAGCAGTCAGCCTACTGAATATCAGAAACCAGCTGCATCCAAAGCTCGGGAGAACTTCATCCTGGACACAGGATTTGGTCAGTACCTCCAGGGACTCACTGTGTGCAATGTGTTCAATTAGATGTGGGCCAGATGACCACACCTTGGTATTTTTTTTAAATCATTTTTCTTTGTTGATTTTTTTAGAGGTAGAGGAAGGGAGAGGGAGAGAGAGAGAGACATCGATGAGAGATAACATCAACTGGCCACCCCCCACACACGCCCCGCCACCAGGGATCGGGCCCACAACCCGGGTATGTGCCCTGACCGGGAATCGAACCTGTGACTTCCGGGTGCATGAGTCGATGCTGAACCACTGAGCCACACCAGCCGGGCCACACCTTGGTATTTTTAAACATATGTGGTGACAGTGCCTCTTAGTTGTCCTTTAATGCCCCAGAGAGCTGGCTGCTTATTACGTCCTCAGCACAACCCTCATAGGCAACTGGAGAAGAAGGAGCCCTGCCCTAAGAAAGCTCACAGTGTAACAAGCTGCCGGACCCATTTAGTGATGGCATCCTGGAAGGGGTGTTCATGACCAGGTCCGTGGCTGCCCCAACGCCCCATGCACCCTACTGGGTCACTGCTCTCACCTTTTGCTGATCTCAGGCTTCAATGTGTGGTAATGATTTTTCCTGAGAATCCAGCCATACCAGAATGACCTGTCATCTCCCACTTGTGACTCGTGGGCAGCTGCTTTTTGAATTAAGTTGTTAAAATTTTTGCTCAGCTTTTAGTCCATTTAACTTGACTTTATTTTGGTGAAAGGCAAATTATTTGGCTAGTAGAACTTTATTTAATTGGTCACTTGGCTCAGGGCTTGATGACTTTTCCATTAATGTTTATTCAACGAATAGATGTTATTTAATTTTCCCTGAAATAACCCAGCTGGCTTAATGTTCAAGATGCGCAGAGCACTGAAGGGGAGCCGTGATCCCAGAATTTCTATGATGATAGGGAAATAGAAGACATGGGGGACACACAGCCAGAAGGTTCAGAGCCTGAGCATGGGGATAGGCGAGATGGGGACCGTCTGTATGAATCTATCTTTCCTCTGGGTTCCTAATCTCTATGTCCTTCTATACTTCTCTCTCACTCTGTGTCTCACGTGTGTCTGTGTGTCTGCATGCATACGTGTACATTTATCGTGCCTTGTATAAGATATAATAATGACATTTTATCACAATTTTTAAAAAACTGTAAAAAATTATTTAAAATGTGTAATAATGGCTAATAATATGGCATTTCTGAGAACTTACTCTATAATGGCCACGGGACAAAAAAAAAAAAAAAGAATCTGTCTTGTAGTATTTGTAGTGTATCAGTTGTTCATGAAAAAAATTGGTACTGTTTTAAAAATATTTTCTGCTTTTCTTTCCTGCTGCCCGGTTTCTCAGTTCTGTTCCGCTACATGGCCTCATCAGGAATGGTTTGGTGCTTGTAGTTTTGCTACTTTGGAAAAAAGAGAATGTGCAATACTGGATGAAAAGTAAAGGTTATTATAATTGAAACCAGCAAAGAGGGTAAAATACAGAATCCGCTAAGGTGGAGGGTACAAGACCTTCTTGCCTTCTCAGTGGCAAAGGCCAAGCTCCGGTCTGCTGGCCTCGTCCACTGGGAGCTGCAGAAAGGCCTTTGCTTGTACGTCCGTGGAGCTGAAGGTCATGCAAAGGGCTTGCCCACACTAGCTTATTTACTCTAGGATCAGAAGCAAGACCTCAGCTAATCCCAGTTACACTGGTGTTGCACATTTCCCGCCTCCACCCACCCCCACCCACCAGTTCTGGCCCCAGATTGCTTCTGAGCTGACCCTGCCCACTGGCCAGAACAGGCCCACAGACGATCATTCCTCAGGACAGCCAGAGCTTGTACAACAGGCTGGAATGCTGTCACAAGAAATGCAATTATCCTCATGCCATTGGTAGACTGAGACTCGTGTTGCTATAAAGAAAAGGCTAGTTCCTCGATCCTGGTGTTAAAAGTCTTAGGGGATGGAGGCCAGTTGTAAAGAATGGACAGGTGACTTTTGCCTGCTTGCTTGTGGGTCAGAGCTCTGAACACATAGGCACTGTATACAAGAGTACTGTTTCTTTCCTGGGCAAGGGAAAACAAGAATTGGCCAGTTTTGAGTGATTATTATTCCATCCTCCATTTAAATAGCCAGTCCGGGGGTATCCTGGGAGGGCATACTACAGTCAAGGCACTGTGCTGTGTGGGCCAGGGGTGGAGAAGTCTGTCAAAGAGTTTGGAATCCAGCAGAGGATTAAAACATACGTAAACATAGAACAAGGAAGTACATGGTAAGGACTTGACCTCTGGAGTCAGAGAAACCTGAGTTCAGATTTCTGCTCTGTCCTTTGAATAAAGGGTGCTACAACAACTGGAAACCCACAAGTAGAAAGTAAACGAGCCTGAAGTCACACATCCTATCTTCCACAAAGGTGAATTGAAACTAGAGAATACATCTAAATGTAAAATCTAAAACTAGAAAATTTTCTAGAGGAAAACAGAGAGAAACTGTGACTTTGCTAGGCAAAGATCCCTTATATAAAACAAGAAAATAAGATTTATAAAAGAAGGAAATGGACAAGTTGGACTTAACCAAAAGTAAAAGTTCTCCTTGGAAGACACCAGAAAACGAAAAGACAACCAGACTGAGAGAAAATATTTGCAAAGCATGTATCTGATAAAGGAGTTGTATCCAAAATATATACTCAGATATCTCAAAATGTCAGAAGAAAACAAGCCAGTTTTTTAAATGGGCAAAAGTTGGAACAGAGCACTTGAAAAGGTACTCGGTATCACTCATTAGTCATTAGAGAAATGCCATGAAAATCACAATGCGATACCTCTAGATACCTGTTACAATGACTTGAAAAAACTGGCAATGCCAGCTGCCACCAAGGCTGTGGGGAGAGGGACTTCTCACACATTGCTCATCAGAATGCAGAATGGTTCAGCCACGTCGGAAGAACAATTTGGTAATGTCTTATAGAATTAAATACACACCTTGCGATACATCAACCCCCCTCCTACCCAAGAGAAATGAAAACCGATGGTCTCACACCACCTGTCCATGAGTGTCTTTAAGCGGTTTTGTTCGTCATGAACAAAAACTGGGAAACATCCAAGCGGGTTTGAACTGCTTAGAGAGTAACCCGCAGCACAACCACACAATGGAAGACTGCCCAGCAATGAAAAGAGGCAAACCAGCCCAGCCGGTGTGGCTCAGTGGTTGAGCATCGACCTATCCACCAAGAGGTCGCAGGTTCGATTCCTGATCAGGACACATGCCCAGGCTGTGGGCCAAATCCCCAGTGGGGGGCATGCAGGAGCCAGCCAATCGGTATTCTCTGCCATCGATGTTTCTATCTCTCTCTTCCTCTCTAAAATCAACAAAGAAAAAAAAAATTTTTTTTAAAGAAAAGAGGCAAACCACTGATACACACAGACGAATTTCAAATGCCTCACGAACTTCAAATGCTAGGTGAACTGCTCAGACTGAAAAGGCATTTTGGAAAAGGCAAAACATAAGGATGGAGAATACATGGGTGTATTCCAGGGCATGGGGGAAAGAGCTGACCACTTCAGGGCATTCTTGGGGTGATGAGACGGGCCTATGTCTTGTTTGTGGTGGTGGTGGTTACATGACTGTGAAACCCACAGTGAAAAGCATGAACTTTATTGTGTGTCAATTATAACTCTACCCATGTGAGCTGGAAGAAAAAGAAGTCACACAATAGACTGTACTTAGTTGTCAAAAACGATGCCGGTGACTCTAAAAACAAGACACATCTCTGTTCTGGCGCTTCCGGCTGGGTGAGCGCCCTTAGCCGAGTTTCTTAACTTTTATAAATAGCCATTTCCTCGTCTGTGAGATGAGAAAGAAATGGTAGTAGCACCACGTTAAAAAATATGTTCTGAGCGCTAAATGGCAGAACACATGAAATAAAATTAGCTGGTTGATTGACCCTTTACTCTGCCCCAGGCTTCAATTGTCCCTTTATATTCGTCGCTTCTCAGCCTTTTGGCTAAGATCAAGTGTAGGATCTGTTCTTATCAGTTTAATATATTCATTATCTAAGTCGATTAGAGAAACCTGAGGAGGTAGGTTCTCTTTTGCACATGCTGGGAACAGTCCCTGGTACGTGGGAAGTACGCGTAAGTGCTGACTGTTAGTACTCGTTGCTGAGAATCTTGATGTCCAGGCACCAAGGATGACTGGGGGGAAACCTGGGGACTTCCTGCCCTCAGGCAGCTCACAGTCTAGTAACAGTGACAGAAATGACGATGAAAACAGTGTGATGAGTGCTGGGCGCGTGGGGTCTGCAGGATACTCCCTGGAGGAGAGGGAGGTACAGTCAGAACCCGTCCCGGAGGTGGCGTCTCTTCGGGTCTTGAAGAACAGAAGGAAGCATCGGCAGACAGAGATCCAGCCATGTGTGGAGCTACTGAAGAGAAAAACTCTTCCAATGATAACCAGGAGGAACAAACACCCCTGTCCCCTGAAAGGAAAATTGTCTTTGGAAATTAGTGGCAGAGGAAGGACACACCGGTTGTACCAGATCTCAGAACTGCTCTGGGCCATTGCAGAGGAAGGTGCCTTGGCGGAGGCTGGGAGGTGACCTAAGCCCTGGTAAGCTGACGTGACATCCTGAGTTTCACACACGGTCCTAAAGCCCAGATCTTTGGCAAAGGCTTTCGTATCCTCTCTACACCCATTCCAGTGTCTGGGTTCACTCTGAGAAAATCCGTCTTTAGCTCAAATTTAAAACCTCCTAACTGCAGTTTTCATTCATTCTTATTTGTGAATGCATGAGGAGGGTGGTTCAAAAATAACGTCAAGCTGTTCGTTTTTCTACTCTTTGAAGGATAGCACACATTTTTCGATGCCTGTGCCTCTCGGGGCATGGTATTTAAATGCGACTAACACCCCTCTGGGTGCAAAATACTACTGCAAAACTATTCGAAAGATTCCTGGCACGGAGGGGACCAGAGGGTGGCCGTGGAAGGAACGCACTGAATGAAGGGGCTCTTTGTACAGACATGCAAACCTGTGTCGAGACTCTTCGCCCTTCTACTGTCCCCACAACCCCTCAACAGGTGGCACGAGCTCAGTGACATTTGCAGAGCAGATGGGATGTCATTTTAATGTTGTTTCTAATTGACGAGGGCCTCGGGGGCTGTGCACGTGCGGCCGCATGCCTGGTTGAGGGTGGGCGATGGAATCAGAAGCCGCTACCTGCTCCTTCTGGCAGGGAAGCGAGAGCTGAAATCGTGTCAGCTGGCCAGAGCGCATTGTGTTAACTCTTAATCAAAGGCCTTATTTTGCTGGTTTTGTTTCCCTTAATTTGCCAATCCTTCCCTCCCCCTTGCAGAGCTCTGAATTTTGAACAACTTGAACAAGGAAACCTTGTTCCCCTGAAAATTACCTTAAGCATAAGCTGTGTTTTCCCGTCTCAATTTTCATAAGCAATTCAGGTTGCGTTCAATTTACGCCAGAAATGAGCTTGGTGCTTCCCAGAAATGGTCCCGGGAGCGAGGCTGAGGCAGTCCTGGGAGCCTACCAGGGATTCTAACCAGAATCCAAACAACACAGAGTCGGAAGGCCCGTCCCCGGACAGCCGTGCTTTGCGATTCTCGTTGCATAGCCATATGGTGAGTGGATGCGGCCCCACTTCCCGTGGTGAGCACGCTCAGTGCCCAGACTCCAGCCACACTCCTCACTCAGCATCCGTGAGGACCCTGCTCACTAATGAGGATACTTTTGTTCGTACACAACAAAGCAGAAAACACTTTCTTGATCGGTTTAGGAATGGTCTTTTAAACTGTGTTGGGTTCCCTTCAATCATTCAGCTTCTTGGAAGAAAACAAATCCCAATTATTAATCATATCCTATTAGATCAGACGGGAAAACAATTTATATGGTAATGAGGAATTTATGGGGCCCGCTGAGTGTGTTATTTTGTGCCGCAGTCTAGGGGTTATTTCTAAGACATTCATGGTCATTTCCTCTAATCAATGGCATACGTTTTCATTTTAGGCCCCCAAACAAATTTTGGAAATAGATTCCCTTCTATTTTTCTTCTATTTTCTCCACCCAACCTCATTACAGTGTCCTTAGCTCAAGAGAAGGGACAAGAAAGAGAGGTCAGATTTAGAATACCTTATTCTCTTCTCAGTCCCAAGTCTGTTCATGGAAAGTAGTATAGATAATTTTTTAAAAAGCGGTTCGTGGTCTGCAAACATTTAAGGGATAAAATGGGCTACTATTTATCATTAGCATCGAACAGAATTGAAATGAAAATCTTAATAACCACTATTATTTATTCAGGTAGATATGGTATTAAGTGCGTTTCCACACAATAATAATAAAAGTAGCCAATATAGCCCTGGCTGGTTTGGCTCAGTGGTTAGAGTGTCGGCCTGCGGTCCAGAGAGACCCGGGTTCGGTTCCTGCTAGGGGCACGTACCTCGGTTGCAGTTTGTCCCCGGCCCTGGTTGGTCATGCGGGTGGCAGCCACTCGATGTGTCCCTTTCACGTCGATGTTTCTCTCTCTCTCTCTTCCTCTCTCTCCCTCCCACTCTATCTGAACAAAAGATGGAAAAATGTCCTCGGGTGAGGATAAAAAAAAAAAAAGAGTAGCCATATATTTTTATTGATCATTTACTATGTGCCACTCAGTGTCAAGCTCATTTGTTCCTCTCATCAACACTATGTCACAGACAAGGTCATTAGCCACATTTTATAACTGAAGAAAGTGAGACTTAGGAAAAAACACACTGAGCCCTGGCCGGTTTGGCTCAGCAGTGAGAGCATCGGCCTGCAGGCTGCAAGGTCTCGGGTTTGATTCTCGATCAAGGACATGTACCTGGGTTGCAGGTTTGATCCCTAGCCCTGGTTGGGGTTGTGCTGGAGGCAGGCAGTGGATGTGTCTCTCTCACATCGATGCTTCTCTCTCTCTCTCTCTCCCTCTCTCCTACTCTCTCTCTCAAAAAAAAAAAAAAAATCAATGCAAAAATAATCCTGAGAATTAACAAAAAAGAAAACAACACACTGAAAGTTGAACTTGGCACATCTGAAGCCGAGGTCCATGAGCCCCACCCCTACCATAGATCCTTTGATGAATCCTCAGATGCACAGTTCAGGTTTTCCTGACGCAAGTAACCCCAATGATTGATCAGTGTTATACAAGTTCAAACTATTTTCAGTTTCAAGAATGTTCTTACCTTGGTTGCAGGAGCTTTCCTGGCCTGTCAAAATCTCAGAACTAAGAACAGCCCGCCACACCCCTGGACATTCTGCTGTCCCAGATCCCTGTGCTGGGGACCTGCGGATTCTTCCCCATCACAGTCCGAGGAGACAGTAATCCTTTTGTTCACTGATTTCCTGGCACACCAGTATTTTCAAACCAGAATCAAAACAGAGTCCTAAGATGGATTTCTGCTTAACATGACTTTAAACTTCCATTGTTTTTCCAAGTGATTTACTTAAAATATAATATTATCGGAGTCGGATCACCGTGTTTGCTATTGAACATCAAGTTTTACTCTTTATCTAGGTGTTTTCAGTCGGGAGCAGCTTCCACGGTCTTCTCTCTGTTTCTCTCATTCTTAGATGGGAGGGGCTGAGTGGGAACCCACCCGAGTCCTGGGTGGAGGCCGTGTGGGACAGGGCCGCCTCTTTATTTTTTCTCCACTGAATCTGAAGGAAGCTGCTCTGTAGCTGTTTTCAGTCTAGACAGGATATGATGATAATGGCACAAATAAAAGTTTATGTATTCCAGCCAGGGACAAAGTAAGTGGGTACAGGGCATAGATATATGTCATGCTGTTATTGACATCGAGCGGCACACGGCCCACGTCAGGGCACGGTGCCCGGATTCATTGGCTTGCCCAGAATGCATCTCTGATGAGGAAAAAGTTCTCAGGAGATGCTGGCCAGTGTGCTTTTGGACTCTCGATTTTCTTCTCATAGGCTCTGAACGACAGACATTTTATGGATGAGGAGAGTGAGTGGCATTTGGCAGCACTGGTTCCAGGAAACGTTTTGCTGGTGTGCCTTCACAGGTTATGAATGTGTCTGGGAGAAACCAGCCGCCACATGCTGGATCGATGCAGGAGGTATTTCCCATTGCTTTTCCGAGGTGCCCATCTCCGGTGCGGTCGGGGATTACAGAAGTACGGGCAGAGGTGTGTATCTGGAGTACATGTATGTGTGAAAGATCAAAGGGAGGCTCTTTAAGTCACATGAGCTACTGAAATAAAACCCCCAAAGCTGCTGTGTTTAAAAATACTGCGATTTGTGCCTGGAGGAGCGTGATAGTGATCAGATATGGCACCTGGCTGACTGAACTCCCTTCTGAGTCAGCCAGAAGGGGCGGGAATCAGGAGAAAGAGCCCATGGCTAGAGCAACTATAAACATCGTATCTCTCAGTGGAAAAGCTTGAGATGAATAGTAAAGAAGGTAGATTCTGCATCCAAGAAAGATCAAGGGTGAAATTGCTTGTGTTGCTGACCAAAGGCTACGTACTGCTCTTGGACGCAGACGAGCAGTTCCAGCGGTCTCCACGGAAGCGGGGCATGCATACGCCAAGGATAAAATGCGGTCCAGTGAAGAGCGCCTGTTAATCTGTGACACCATGTTTATCATCGAACCTGCAAAACCAGGAAAGTTCCACTATGGGTGGATCAAAAGAGGTGGTTCCTGAATGTTTGTTATTGTTAAGGAGGTTTGAAGAAGTATTGAGGAAACCTTTTTAAAATGTGACTCACACCAGCTCCTGCTTGCTTTTGTTGGATGCTGGGCCCACTCAGGTTCCTTTCCTTTAACACTGGCCCTAGTGCATTCCCGTTCGTTTTTGGAAATACTATAATATATAAACATTTCACAGCACATTCCATTGTTTAACAGTGAGGCATTCAGGAATGATCATAAGTAATGTAAAAGGTTTTGCTTTCTGAGACAGGGTTTTGAGAAGAAAGAGTTCTTCCTTGGTCTCTCAGCTTCAGGAACTCAGTTCTTCCCATTCATGCGGTTATGTGCAGAGAGAATCCAGGTCTGTGAATGAGGACTGAGGATTCCTGCCCCTGCCTCACTAGAGACCTGTGGTTTAAGGCACTGGTATCATGGGCTTCAGTCTCTGCCACTCTCATTCATGGAGGTATTTATTTATTTATTCATTCTTTCACGAGTGTATTCATTCATTCATTCTAACTCTTGGAGCACTTCTGTGTCTGGCTGACATTGAACTGGGCTCCATGAAGACTGGAATGTGGAGGTGGAAAAGTAACAGACATGTTTTGGAAGGTGATGAATAGGTAGCATTACAAAATATATAATATATAGAAGAGTGTCTATACACAGGAAACACTGAATACATGTTACCTATTAACATAAACTGTGTGTATCATTAAACAACATATTAACAGCATAGAAAGTTTTTCAATGCCAATTTAATTCGAATCCCACCATCCTAACGCATCACCAGTTTTCATTTCACAGTCACTTCTTTCTTTGTTCAGAAATGATTTCTTGAGCTCCTACTGTGCGTCAGACACGGGCACGGCCCACGTGCAGGTTCTCTTCTCACCGTGGTGCATGCGCACCCTAATTTCCCAGTGAAGTTTCTCATACAGGCGCTGTCCGCCCATGCTGTCACATGTTCTTATGTTAACATTTCATCAGTGGATAGGATTCTGTCAATAGCATCCCTTATTTGACCATTTATCTCTTGTGCAATATGAAACTTCTTTCCTCATTTTCAGTATTATAAAAAATGCAATAGTAGCCCAGCCAGTGTGGCTCAGTGGGTTGAGCGTCATCTCATGGACTGAGAGGTCCTGGTTCGATTCCCAGTTAGGGCACCTGCCTGGGTTGCGGGCTCGATCCCCAGTAGGGGGCATGCAGGAGGCAGCCAATAGATGTTTTCTCTCTCACATCGATGTTTCTATCTCTCTCTCCCTCCCTCTCTCTCTAAAACAATCAATAAAAACATATTTTTAGAAAATGCAATAGTAAACCTTTGAGGTGAAGGGATCAAGAAGTATAAATTGGTAGTTACAAATTAGTCCTGGGGATGTAAAGTACAACATAGGAAATATAGTCAATAATATTGTAATAGCTATGTATGGTGCCTGGGGGGTACTGGAATATCAGGGGGAACACTTTGTAAAGTATATGGTTGTCTACTGTACACCTGAAACTAACACAAAATAATTTGAATGTAAACTGCAATTGAAAAATTAAATTAAAAAAAGAGCACAGAGCTTCTTATTTCTTTCCAATAATTTACTAGAGAAAATGCCCAGGAATCTAAATACTGGGTCAGAGGATATGAACGTTTTTATAGATTTTGATGCATCCTGCCAAATTTCTCAATCTTGTACCAATTTACAATGATAATTTTCTTTACATCAGTCATGGTCCATTGCTGCCTCTGTGAAGATACTGCTTGATTCCTAGTTGGAGAATTGAGAAACCCTCTATTCTCATCAAGAATGCCTGCATAAACCGTTTCTTACATGGGTTATCTTCCAGATGGCTTGACCCATCCATGATAGAGATAACTTCCACTCAGTGGGAAAGGCTGTTTCCAGCTCCCCACACTTTTAGGGCCTCCTTGTTTCCTTATTTTTAATTCCCTAAGCCAATTCCTATACCTAAACACCCACTTTAATCATGAGAGAATGTTACAAATGAAAGAGACCTCAACTGTCTCTTATTGCCCTCTTAATTTTATTTTATTTATTTATTTATTTTTTATCCTCACCCGAGGACATTTTTCCATTTTTTGTTCAGATAGAGTGGGAGGGAGGGAGAGAGAGAGAGAGAGAGAAACATCGACGTGAAAGGGACACATCGAGTGGCTGCCTCCCACATGACCAACCAGGACTGACCGGGGACAAACTGCAACCGAGGTACATGCCCTTAGCGGGAACCGAACCCCGGTCTCTCTGGACCGCAGGCCGACGCTCTAACCACTGAGCCAAACTGGCCAGGGCTGCCCTCTTAATTTTAGAGTTAAAGATGCCGAGAGCCAAAAAGATTGTGAATTAGTCCAGATCCCAGAGTTGATGGGGAGAACTGGAATGAGATCTTCTGCATACAGCCAATTGGTACTGCTGCTAGAAAATGTCAAGGGGGCGAGGAGGGTCGCCCATAAATGCTAATATTGGTTAGACAAAGAAAAAAATGAGCACGGCCTCCCTATGACCTGCACATTAGTGCAATGTTCCAAATTGTACACCCTCCCTAATGTATCCATGGCTTTTCATATGCACTCTGTTATTGTAAGCTATGGAATTACTCACTCAACCCAGGGATGTCAGTGGTACACGGTGCACTCCAAAAGTCAAATGAAGGTTACCATCTTAGAAAGGAAATTAGGAAGCATCAAAACACTAAGTATGAGCTCTTCCAGAGCATCGAGACTAACCTCCTTAGCTCACAGAACACAAGATGCAGTGTGACTGACCACCTAGCATTTCTTAAAACAAGGAGCTTCAAGTTTCTCCAACACATACTGTTGTTTTATGTCTTTGTGACTTTCTTGCTATTGTGCTCGTAGCCTGAAGCCAGCTTAGTGCCCACGTGGCTGGCTAATTTCAACTCTTTCTTCGACTCTTAACTCAGATGAAGCCTCGTACAGGAAGCCTCCCATGATGTTTCTAGATTGCAATGACTGTCCAGACTCTGTTTGTAAAGGACCTGTGTCTTCGTTTATCACACTGGGTTGAGAATATTTGTTTATGTCACCTGACTAAGCTCATCAAGATCTGGACCTGTGACTTATTCTTAGTATAGGATAGATATTTAGTAGACATTTGTTGAACTGAAGTATCTGAACTGTCTGAATAAGGATTTCATGAAAACCCTAAAATCCATTGAAGATGGTCTGGGTACGGGAACTGTGACTAGAACGTAATTCTTAAAATGCTTAAATCTGATTCATCTTGTTGTATTATTGGGTAGGAATAAAGTGTTAACAGGAAAGAGGTGGTCTATTTGGCCTCAAGAGAAGCCCAGAACAATGATTTTTCAAAACTGTAACTTCTTATCATCCCTTTATCTCCTCTGTGATGTTATTCTAGTTAATACTCTCTTTTACATTTCCAATCTCTCCTTCTCTACTAGTTCTTTTCTGCTTAACTAATAAATTGGCTCAAATCTTTTACATACTTAAAAACTCTTCTTCGCCCTGGCCGGTTTGGCTCAGTGGTTGGAGCGTTGGCCCGTGGACCAGAGAGTCCCGGGTTCGGTTCCCGCTAAGGGCACGTACCTCGGTTGCAGTTTGTCCCCGGCCCCGGTTGGGGTCGTGTGGGTGGCAACCAGGCAATGTGTCTCTCTTGCATCGATGTTTCTCTCTCTCTCTTCCTCCCTCTCTCCCTCCCGCTCTATCTGAAGATAAATGCAAAATTGTCCTCAGGTGAGGATTAAAAAAAAAACCTCTTCTTCAAACCTTGTGATTCCCCTGTATCATCTTTTTCACCCATTTTTCTCCCATCACTCTTCAATCCCAAGCAATCTGCCTTCTATTCCTCCTGCCACTGAAATTGCACTGGCTAAGTGAGGTTACCAATGACCCCCCAAATTAGTATTATTCAGCTGATACTTCTGCTGACCACCCCTCTTCCTGTAAACCTTTCCTCCCTTGACATAGCGCATCATGTTCCCCCTCCTGGGGACACTCTCACTCAGACAGTGTCCTTGCCCATTTCTCAAGTCCTGTCTTTCCCAGTTTTCTATTCTTACTTACACCGTGGACTTTATTCCTTACTATCGATGCATCATAAACACCTGTGTCTCTTTAAAAAAATAAAGAAACCTGAGAAAGGGAACTCCTGTGCACTGTTGGTAGGAGTGCAAGTGGCACTACATAAATCAGGGTGGAGGTTTCCCAAAACATTCAATATAGAGCTCCCAGGTGACCAAGCAATCCCACTTTGGGGTATATATCCAAAGATGACTATATATACATGGAATATTATTTAGTCATGAGAAAGAAGGAAACCCTGCTATTTTAGACAACAAGGATGAACCCTGAGAGCATTATACTAAGCATAATAAGTCAGACAGAGAAAGACAAATACTATATGATATCACTTATATGTGGAATCTAAAAAAGCCAGACTCAGGAAACAGAGAGTAGAATGGTTATCAAGGGCTGGGGGGTGGGGGAAATAGGAGCTGTTGGTCAAAGGATAAAGCTTGCAGTTATGAGATGAATTATTTCTGGGAGTCTAATGTACAGCATGGTGACTGTAGTTAACAATACTGTATTATATACTTGGAAATTGCTAAGAGAGTAACTGTTAAATGCTTTCACCACAAGAAAGGAATTGTAATTACTGCATGTGATGTGATGAAGGCATTAGCTAATGCTACAGTAGCAGTCATTGTGCACTGTATCAAATCAACAGACTGCATACCTGAAACTTACACAGTGTTATATGTTAACTATAGGTCAATAGAGCTAGGGGAAAGCAGGAGTATTTCAGGAAAAATGAATAGACTGAACAAAACAGAGAAGCAGAAAAGAGGAAATACAGGGAATGTGGGCAAAAGTAGGTAAGAGTGTCCCAGAGTAATTCTGTGTTGGATCCTAACAGAAGATCAAGCTGGAAAAGCAATGCGGGACCAGGCAGGCACTGAGAGGCATGTGCCGGAGTGCCCCATTATTAATCTTTGTAACCATTTGCCTAGATGAATAATATGACTTAAAAATTGCCTTGTCTCAAATTTCACCCTCTTCTAGGCTCCACATTGCCATTAATTATAACATGACCCTAAATCAGACAACTCAACACGTCCCTGCTTAAAACTTTCAGTGGTTCTATATTGTTTATATCACCCATGTAACTGGTAAGACATAATCAAAATTTATTGCACACCTGCATTTCTACTCTCCCTGCTTGATTGGAAGAGAAAGGGGTGGAGTTGCAGCAAAGCATTGCACTGAGAGGAACTTAATAAAATCCTGCTCTTAGCTTGGCATACAGCATCATCCATTCATGTCACTGCTTCTTACCTCTAACGTCCTATTCCACCTTCCACAGGAGGATTTTACCCCCTTGTTTAAATCCTCCAGGCTTTTCCTTCTGCCTTGAGTACTTTTTCTTTTATTTCCTTGACTGGTTGGGGAATTGTGTGGTCTTTAAACCATTAATAGGAATCACCTCCTTTGTGAACTCTTCTCATTCTTCAACAGGTTGACCATTCTTTCCTCTGAGCCCCTCTTTGTTGTGTCTATATAATGACTAATTACTTTGCTAGCTCTCTTACTAGATCAGATGTTCCTGAAAACCAAGGCTTCTTTTGCCAATACCTAATGTGATGTCAGACACAATTGGACACTTAATATTTGTTGCAGAATGAATGAATGAATGAACGAACGAACACAAAAAATTTCTCTACTTTGAACCAGTAGGAGAAAGACTAGACAAAATCATGGCATATTCTCAAAGAATACAAAAAGTCATATAAATGGAGTAGCTATTTAGAAGATTATACACTAAATGTTTTATGACACCTTTAACCAGATTTAAAATATTATTTTTCTTATGTTGGTTAAAGAGACTCCCATTTGTCTTTTTTTAAGTTTTATCCTGTTAATTTAGTTGGTAAACTTTTTTCCTCTCTCTCTTAGTACAATAACAAATCTGGCCTACCCTGGAATGAGTCATCATGAATTGTGGTTAGTTGGTCCAGGTTAAAGTTGATTTATTTATAGGTTTATCAGTGAATGGTTAATTTATCTCTTTGTTACCATTTAGCTTCAGCCTCTTAATTTTGTCTTTTAGTAATTATTACAGAAAGAAATAAAATTTTCTTTTTTTTTTTTTACTATTTTTATTTGTTGATCACTAAAGAGTAGCTCCTTTTTTTTGAGAATCCTTATTATCTATGCACTGTTGAAGAATTCTTTAGCATATGAAGATTGGTATTTTTCATCTTTTTTTTTTCTTTCATGTGTGTTCTATTTAGACCAGGAAATTGACATTTCAGCCCAGAAGACTTAGGCCAGATGTTAGTCCACTGGCTGAAAGATGGATTTCCTGCCCCAATAGGTGACCTCTGAAAGCAAAATAGGCTTTTTCTTAATGGAGAGACTGTCCAAATGACCTCATTTCTAGAACAAGGATCCTTTGTGAAATGCATCTTTGCTATTGAAATCAACATCATCTGATTTTTGAGAACATTCACTAGATAAAAAGTAGCTAGCACCCAGTTGTTTCATTTATAAGGCGTATGAAAAAATTATGCCTAGACAACCCATTTTTTGCCCTTTAAAAAATATTTGTGTTCATTGAGAGGGAAATGGTGCAGAAAATCTGGTGTCTGCTTTCCCATATTAATATTTCTTTTAGATCTCTTTCAAACTTCATTCAGGTCAGCACTACCCAGAGGAACGCGTTATGTACTTCCCTAAACAGGGAATTGTTTCACTAAGCTTGACCCAGGAACTATTTAAAGAAGTAGCCATGACCCCAATGTCCTGTCACTCAAACGTTCAGCTCCATGTGTGAGAAGCTCATTGAGACATTCCCATGGTGCCACCTCTTTTGATGAGTTCTTCACCAAGTTCATTTATTTATATCTTCAATTGTATAAGGCGGCACAGAGAAACTGAGATAACTGAGCCTTTGTGTGTGTGTGTGTGTGTGTGTGTGTGTGTGCTGTGTGTGCGCACACGCCCATGCCTCTGTGTGTCACAGGAAATGCAGTTTGAAAGAAAGTACCCACAAGAGGAAAATGGCCTTGAATGACTGGGGGGGGGGGGGACTGTAACACTTATTATGCATGGAAAGAAGGGGAGTTAGATTGCGTGAGAAGAAAAATAAATGTTTCAGAGATTATTAAATGACAGAATTTTATAGCTGAAGGGAAAGTGAGGGTTTTTTTTTTTTTTCCCCCTCCAGAAACAGGAATGAGAGTGTCTCTTTTTAATAGCTGGCAGAAATTTTACTATTATAAAAATCTCTTTCATTGTGATCCAAAATGCTGGCTCCTCCATGAAAGATGTAGAAAATAAAGCAGAGCGTATACAGAGTTAACCTCGGGCTGGGCAGTGCATCAGACTCATGGCTTTTCCTTACACAATTTATAGAGTAAATATTTTTTCTCTGAAAAAATGAGCAGAAAAAGGATATCACAGTTTCCTTTGTTTTAATGAGTCAACACATAATTTCCCCGTAATGTTATACTCAGCTCAATATTCTGCTTTTTTAAAAAATATGTTTTTATTGATTTTTAGAGAGGAAGGGAGAGGTAGATAGAAACATCGATGTTAGAGAGAAACATCAATTGGCTGCCTCCTGCCCGCCCCCTACTGGGGATGGAGCCCACAACCTGGGCTTGTGCCCTGACCAGGAATCGAACTGGGACCTCTCAGTCCATGGGACGAGGCTCCACTGAGCCACACTGGCCAGGCAATACTCTGTAATTTAAAAATAGTTATTTGCAAATGTCATTAATTATAAGTTATTTCTGGGTGGTGTTGTTCAAAGTATTCTGAATAATACTTCAACTCTGGAGAAGACTGTAATAATCTTCTATGACTACCAGGATTTATATAAGTGAGACACTTTTGTTCTGTGTACATAATACTATGGCCCCTCAAAAGAAGCATAGCAACGGTTTCAACTGGAGCTTTTTAATTTAATGAAAAAAAAACAATTTTTCACAAGTCTTTTTAAGTAATAGGAACAGCCAAGTAGGCATTCTCATAGGGCAAAACTCATAAACCAGCTAAGATTGATGAAGCAGTTTGGTTGGTGGATGATACCTCCCGGCTGGGCTTTTAAGTCTTTTTTTGTGTAATTTGGAAACATTTAACATAATCTCTGATCTCTTATTAGCACATTCTTTTTTATTTTTCCTTACACTCTCTTCAGCTGAAAAGGTAAATAGCAGGGAGCAAATTCCGGAGATGGTTCCCTCTCCTCCCTTACTGCTCTCTAAGTGACAGACTGCTGTCACACAGCCTCACAGTTGCATGGCTCTTCTCTCAATTCAGCAGTAATTTTATGGTGGAGTTCAAAGTCTTTTGGTTCTTTGCCTTAAACATTGTGAATTCAATGTTGGCAGTCCACCCAGAATTTTTTTGTTTCTTGTCTATAATGTAGATTACTGAATAGTTCAGAATCCTCATATTTCGGAATTACAAGTGGCTTTAGAAATCTAGTCTGATCCTGCTATGTAAAATGAAGTATCACTCAAGGCTGAATAATTCCGAGGCTGAACCTTGGTGTCTACACAGCAACAACACAGATGAAAGCCTAACTGGCTAGTAGGATTCTTAGCAGAATGCAGGAAGAGATTTCAGAGAACAGTATTTATAACCACGAATCCTCATTTTCTTTATTTACCTTCTCTCCCCAGCCTGTTTGTGCTGTCTTCACTTTGTTTTAATCTCTCTTAGCTCTCTTCTAATCTCTGATCAAATAATCCATGAGGAAGAGGCTGTTTAAACAGGCAACGCCTCAGCGTGCGCTTGGCTCACCTGCAGGGTGAGGTGGTGTAGTGTGGACCAAGGCAGTGGCAGTGGACATGGAAACATGTATTTAGGAATTAGAATCAATAGGGCTTATCCGCGGGTTCAATGGGAGTGACGGTGTGGGAGGAGGAGTCAAGCATGTCTCTGAGGTTGGTAGTTTGAACAAGTATATGGATGTAACTGAATATTTCTGACATGGGAAGGGAGCAGGGTGGGAGGGCTGGATCACAGTGAAAAGTCATAAATTCTCTTTAAAATTTAAATAGAATAATTTTAAACTGTAAAATAGTGTCTGACAGTATAGATTATCAATAAATGATAGCTATTGATATTACTGTTATTATTACCTTTACTATTAAAACTGAATAGTCCTAATGACCCCCAACCCACTAGAGATAGCCTCCTAAAGTCATTACTCAGCAACCACATTCCAGAGCTAGGAATTACTCCTTTGTGTAACTCAAGAGATTTAAGTATGAACAAGGACATTTTATAGACATCACCTCATGGTGGGTACAGGAAGGAAGAGCAAAGTGAAGGAAAGGGGGAAAAGGTTCTAATTCATAGAGAATTGTCATCTGCATTATCACAGACAACCTCACAACAACCTACTAAATAGGTGGGATTATCTCATCATACAGAAGAGATAACTCTCCTAATAAATCACTTGCTCTTTCACTCAAGTCTTGTAAAAATTTGAGTAAAAATTTAAGCCAGCTCTTTCCTGATCCCATTATCTTTGTGCTTCCTACCACCACACTCTACCTTGACTGCCAAGCAATAGACTGCTTACCTTCCTTATGTCAGAATGGTGACCTCCATAGACTGCAGACAGCACTCTGCAACATCTAGATTAGCGGCTTTTACTTTTTTGTACTCCTGACTCATAGTAAGAACCACTTTTTACAAAACAAGCTAGTATTTACATTTATATGTATATATACATTGCACACATATATGTGCAACAATATAACTGAGACTAACTTTCAAGAAATAACTTATTGAGATAAGTAGTATCAATATTTACCCTCTGTGAATGCATTCTGAGAGTTTTCTTTTAATTCCTTGTAACAAATGTTTATCGGGACCCACAGAATTGATTTCACAATCAACTTTTGAGTCTCCCATAGATGCCTGGAAAGTCCTCTTCCATATCCCTTCCTAGAAGAAGAAAATACTCTTCTACATCCTTTTCTAGAAGAGAATTTTCCAGAAGAGAATCCTTTGGAATTCCCCCCAACATCATAACAATGCCAACGAGCCGGATGAGACAGAGTCCCATGGAAAGGGAAAGGAGGCGAGCAGGACTCCTGTATACTTTCTGTACACACACTTTTAAGGGGGCATCTCTACTTGCCTACCTTCCCGAGCTTTGTGACAATCAAATACATTATAATCTAGGTGAAAGCACTTCTAAAAGTAATTAAGTTGTCTGCCTTTGATTTGCTCCATGTAGCTGTGTTTACTTGGCCTGACCAATCAAGGTCTCAGGAGCTCATTTCTTCATCTGAAAAACAAGGGATTTGACCAAGTTCACCTCCTGGGCCCTTTGCCCCCCCTATGGTAAAGCTTTTTGTAAACGGTACCCTATGGGACTCCGAAATAATATGATGAGTTGATGATTATTCTTCCATATTTTGTTAAAGAGTCCCAAAGGAATTTTGGGGAATAAAGATTGGCATTAACTGAAGGCGAAGAGACTAACATTTGATAGAAGACGCCGACTTATTTTGAGGGGTCGCATTCTGAAGTTGGTGAGTAAATAGGTTCGGCTTCATTTTTAAGTGATCACCGCAACTATTCATGTTCTAGAAGTAAAAAAGTGACCACTCAAAATTTCACGTTGTTGTACAGACAGCAAAATTATTGTTATTGAGCTCTTCCCGAAAGCTGCCAGAGGTGACTTCTGAAAATGATCCGCTATTCACTTGGCCCAGAAAGCCCCACACACGCGCAAATCAAGAGGTTCAAGTCTGCGTGTTCACTGTAAGAGCACTCATGAAACTGCCCAGGCCATCAAGGGCATGCCTATCAGAAAAGCCACCAAGTATCTGCAGGATGTCACTTTACAGAAGCAGTGTGTGCCATTCCGTTTTACAATGGTGGACTTGGTAGGTGTGCCCAGGCCAAACAGTGGGGCTGGACGCAGGGTTGGTGGCCTAAAAAGAGTGCTGAGTTTTTGGTGCACATGCTTAAAAATGCAAAGAGTAATGCTGAACTTAAGGGTTTAGACAGATTCTCTGGTCACTGGGCACTTCCAGGTGAAAAAATCTCCCAGGATGCCATGTTGAATTTACAGAGCTCATGGGCAGATGAACCCACACACGAGCTCTCCCGGCCACATGGAGAGGATCCCCTGAAAAAGAGCAGATTGTTCCTAAACTAGAAGAGGAGGTTGCACAGAAGAAAAAGAGATCCCTGAAGAAATTGAAGAAACAAAGATTTATGCCCTGGGAGTAAATTTAGCATAAAGTAAATGCTAATACTAAAAGTAAAAGAAAAAAATTATTGTTACCAACATTCTTCCCCCCCCCCCCCCAAACATTACTTATCTCATTTTTCTATCCATTTATTTAGGAGCACCAGGCAAAAGAGCTTAAATATCTGGGGTAGATTGATTTCTATAAGTGCCAAAATGCTGGCTAAGGTTTAATTATATCGATATATGTATATCTATCTTGAGATGACCCTGAAATGTAATATCACCTCCGAGGAGGTAGGTGGCAATTAGTATGGTCTTGCCTCATCTAGGGTTGGGAAATGTCCCCACCCCCCTTCCAAGGTTAAGTGCTTTGCCTCTTAGGTCATCTGATGAGTTAAGAGAAAGGTTGTGATTGGTGCTGGAGAGTCAGCCCTCCCCTTAACCCAGCCCCACCCCTCTATTTGCTTGATTCTGCTCAGTCACTTGCCAGGAAGTATTTGCGCAGGGAACGAGTTACCTACTGATAGAAGCAACACAGTTCTTTGTATTTTCTTGAATTTAATGAAGTACCAAATGGCTAATACTGTACATTGAAATTCTTAAATATACCAGTAAAATCAATTCTAAAAGGGTATTTTACCTGTTCCCATCATTTACTTTTTTTCATCTCTTTATAGCTGTAATAATAATGATAATAATAATAATAAGCCTACCACTGCTTTAACTGAATTTATTTGGACTCCGAGCATCTCCGACATCAGCATAAGAAATACCTGGCCTGGTCGTATTGATTCAGCTTCCATTGCTCTAGAAACATCAACACAATGCCTCCTTATTATCAAGGGGACACTTTCTCATTCCTTTTTGTTCTTTTCAAGAACATTGTCATTGAGGATTAGGTTTATAAATGTAAGTACTTTATTTGAACTATGCTGTGAGGGCTATTTACCCATTTGCATGGATAGTTATCCCAGTAATTTCCAGGACATGCTCTTATCCCCTTCTTTTTTTGTGGGCCCAGAAGAAAACAGCACTACCAGGAGAGGCCTCTGAAACCAGCAAGGGCTCCCTCTCCCTGGGGCACCTCGCCTGCTTTTCCTACCCCTCAGCCCTTTCACGCAAGGGCTGGTTCCTGGTGGTTTCTTAACTGTTTCCCAAAGTGATCAATCACCAAATCAAAGGTGATGCGTGTTGTCACATCCCAGGGAAAATTCTCTGAGTAGTTTTTAATGGAAGAATCACAAAAGGGGAAGTACCTCTCCAGGGCTATTTCCCTCAGAAAATAAATCTGTCATGGATCTTGTCCTTGGAAAAACACACACAGGGCCCCCAGCGAGGATTGGCTAAATGGCTACCGCCATCACATTTCTTTCCAGAGTGGTCCTTCCCTGTGTCCTTGCTCCACAGGAGCCGTTAAAACCCAAAGGGCATTTCCCCTAGTTGGATGAAACCCCTAGCAGTGCTCGGCATTGGGGGCGCCTGGGAACCGAAGCCCGACTCCTAATGAAAACGGTGTAAGCAAGGGCTCGTGCCCCAGCGTCCACACTTGCTTCTCAACCACGTCCTGGCCTACAGGGGCAGCGCTGTAATTCCTCGGTCGCTCGCCTTCCCGAAGGGCCAGGGGTGCATGTAACCGACTGCTGGCGGGCTGTCCGCAGCAGCAGCCTACAGAGGAACTTTCTGCAGTTGCTGCGACCCAAGTGTTCCCGTGATGGCGTGATTGGAACCTGTGCAGGCTGCAGGCTGCAGCGCGGCTGCTCTTTCAACAGGCGATTTGTTCTCCTGTCTGGGGCTCATTTCCATGCAAAGAGCCTGACATCAGAGCACCTTTTGTTGCTAAACGCTTTCTTGAGCTTGGAGAGGAGCGAGTCATGTGGAGCTGGAAGAGCTCATTTTGAGGAGAGGGGTCCCGGGGAGCTCCTTGCAAGTTCCAGAGGCACCGCGGTCACCCCTGCGGGGCCCTGCCCAGACTTGCTGGCAGAAACGAGTCGCGTGCCTTAGTGCGTCGGTCCTCGTCACAGGAAGAAACGCCTTTGCAGCGGGTTTAATTGCTTCTGGGCTGCCAGAAGTCCCCGCCGTAAAACTCAGTGGTGCGAACTTTGCCTCCGGTTACCCTGTGGCCGCGCGCAGCCGGGGTGGGAAAGTTTCGGGAGTTGTCAGTCGCGCAGCCCGCCGCCACCTAGAGCCGAGGTGCGGGCGCCTGCGAGGGGCCCCCGAGGGTCGCAGGGGATGCGGCGCGGGGCCGCGGCTCGGTGACACGGCGGGCGGGGACCCGGCGCCGGGGGCGGGCTGCGCGCTGGTGAGGGGTGTGGGTGCCCCAGGGACCGGGACGCACGGCCCGCGTGCGGGACGCGGCCATGGAGGATGCGGGAGCAGCCGGCCCGGGGCCAGAGCCCGAGCCCGAGCCCGAGCCCGAGCCGGAGACCGGCGCCAGCACGTCCATGGCGTTCTCCCGGCTCTGGACCGATGTGATGGGCATCCTGGTGAGTTCCTGGAGCAGGGAGACGGGAAGGGACGGTCGCGGGCCAGTGGGGCACGGCAGCCCCTCTGCGACTCGGGGCTCCCTGTGCGCACGCCGACTTGGCCAGTCTGCTCCTTGGAGTCGTCCTTCTGGTTCCAGTTCTTAGGGGGTTAAGTGGCCAGGGTATTGGATTTCAAACCCTAATTAAAAAATAACCAGCCACAGATCACATCAAAGATCTTTTTTTAAACAATCGGGTGGTAGTCAACAGTTTAATCTGGGACACCTGCTGAGAAGTTGGTGTGGAAAAAGCTGGAAAGGGTCCTTCAAAGAGTAAATGTAAATAATTAGTATTTGGCTGGTGTACTGTCACAGTTGGGGTTGGGAAGAGGCTGAGGTTAACTGAGGTTTATCTCTTCACCATTTGTTGTCTGGCCAGGAGAGAAAAGCAACCATTGCCTTTACTCAGCACCACCCAAAACTTTATGGTCTGTTTGCAGTTTTTCAACTTGTAGAATTACAGGGTATTTGTTGTTACATGTTTGGGACTCAAAACAATGGGACTTATTTTGTTAAATGTCTTGTCATGTATTTTGAAATGTCCTGTAACGTTTTCAAACCGCCCATGAATTTGGCATAGTTTCTGACAAATAGTTCTTCTGCATGGAGAATGAAGCTTTCCTTGGCGGAGGGTTCAATGCCTGGGTATTCGATTTACTTCGGTGCAGCTGTTGGTGGGCAGGTAGAGGAATCAGCTGGGTGGAGATCATTACAGTCAGACATCTTAATCTACACGTAAAAAGTCAATTTCTGCTTAAAGATTTGGAGTGGGCAGTTGTGGGTGTAGGTCATCGGAAAAGGTTCTGGGTTTACTTTGGGATCTTTAATTTTTCAAGCGGAAGGTGTACTTTTTAGAAAGAAACGCCCTTTTCAAAACGATGAACAGGAGATCGTTTTTTTTTAGCATAGTAATTAAGCTCTTAGGCTTTCAGAGTGAGTTTTAGCCTGGGTCAAATCCCAACTCTCCCGTGACCTAGGTATTCAGTCCCTCTGATCTTCAGTTCCATCACCTGAAAAGTGAGGCAAAAAGCCTGGCTTCTCAGGTTTTCTGAGATTTAGCTAACTTGATGTATATGTAGTACTCTGTATACTGCCTGGCATATAGTAGGTGCTCAATAAATGATTCTCTCTCTCTCTCTCTCTCTCTCTCTCTCTCTCTCTCTCTCTCTCTCTCTCTCTCTCTTCTGTCCTGCAAAGTCTTGTGTCTCATTCTTGCTAGCCGAAGTCCCAGTTATTCCATTTTCAGGGCTCCATTGGTATTTTTGATTATCACTGTACAGAGAACCAGGGAAGGTTGGTCAAAGATTTGTGTCTGCTCTTCTCATTCTCTCATATTTAAAAAAAAAAAAGTATATATTTTAAACATTTAAAACCACCTGTCTTTGCATTTTCTGAACATTGCTAATGAACATAGTCCTTCAGTGAAATTCCAGAAAACCCAATGAACATTTTAAAGTTGTGGTGGCAGGTTGTTTTTTAAGTTTGCCCAGCAAGAAGCGTATCTTATTTCTTGCTTCGATCTCATTGTAAATTATCAGTCACTAAGGAAATGCATTTGATAACATCACATTGCATCCTTACTGGGGTATAGGCTGGGGAGGGGAGAGTTGGAGGGGCTCACTTAAATGAAGTGGGGCCTCGGGGTTGTTTGGAGGGGAGGGTTGGCAGGTGGCACTGTCTGAAAATTTACTCTCCTTTCCCTGGCAGATTCCAGCACTGCTGGGTCAATGGCAGCAGAGTGTTCTTTGGCTGAGTTAAGAGGTGGGGTGGGGCTTGAGACGCCCAGAGCTGCTGCGCAAAGGGCAGATGCAGGAGAAAAGAAAATATGTACTCCTCACAGAACTAGTTCAGTGGGAGGCTGGAAAAGAACGGCAAGATGGTCTCCAGTAGGTTATGCTCACCTATGTTTATCCATTTTTTATCCACGATTATTTTCCTTTGGGGTGAACTTGAACATCAGAATTGTTTCTTACTAAAATTCAGAAGACATGTGTTACCTGTCCTTTGTACATGCCTGGAGAAAGTCACCAGGTTAAAAGGAAGGATCTCTTTTCTGTTACAAGGCTGTCATCCAAGTGTTTACCCAAAACTGCATCTTTGGGGGACTATATCAAGACAACAACACTTGCCTTTCTCTGTTCTTACTGAGATTTTTTAAAAAGGCACAATGTCCTTCATTTTGTATTTAAAATAAGGGATTTTGCGATCTATCGGCCTAGATGGGTGAAGTGACTTGACCAATGGCATGTATATCTTGTCAGTGGACAATGTCAGCCTGCACCCCAGTTCTCTGACCCCCACCATCAGGAGCCAGATGCCAGGATTCTCCATAGTTAACTAACCCAGATCAACTTGGTAGAATTGTAATCATGCCCAGTATTTTAGGAAAATGCTATTCGAAAGATTGTTTTTCAATACTGAATTTGAGGGAGGCGGGGCAGGGCTAGTGGGGGAAATAAATATACATCCAAACATACTAACCAGGTTTCAGGCACAGTTGCTAGTCTGTTCATTTAGATTCTTCTAAGGGGTAAAAATCAAAGCCCAAGGCCTATGAGGTTAAAACCTTTTTAGGTGAATGAGCACAGTTTCTGGGTGTTGCCCCAGAGGCATAAATCTGTCTCACTCAGTAAATACGGGTGGTTGAGTTTATCAGGACACATTTTGCATTTAAATTAATCCAGTCTTGCACAGTTCCTCACCAAGTAGTTGCTTTTAGATAATTGTTCACAAAATGCTTATTTAGAGGAGAAATAATGGCATAATTTATGGCATGAAATTGTTTGAGCTGTGCTTGAATGAATAATGCTAATAAGTGAATATGTAAATAGACAGAGAATTAGGAGAAAATGATTTAGTAAAACTATCAGTTGTGAATACCTGGAGGGCAGGGTCAGTATTTTACTCATTTTTCTATCTGCAGAGCTCGGGACCGATGGGGTGCTGCGAACATGGTTTTATTGAATGAAGAAGAAAAAAAGATGTGCTTCTTACGTTGATGTGCAGAAGCCACATCAAAATAAAAGTTCTGCAAAGATTTGTGTCCCTGCTCTAACGGGGTGCACTATAGACATCGCTAAATCATGCGCATGCCAAAGCTACCGCTCGGACAGTTTCATCATGCAAACTGAAATCCTGGTGCTTGCTGGGAACGGTGGTGGCCAACTGCGAAATGTGTGTAGACCCTGAGCAGTTAAACCATGACGTTCTCGTGACGTGTGCTATTCTGTTCCCTAACCAACATGCGGCCTGCCTGGGTTTTCAAAGCACGCCACCTTTCACCATGACATGCTTAGACTTTGCTGAGAAGTGCAAAACGAGTTCGAATCCTGTGGGGCTTTACCCTTTAGCTTTACTCTGTGTGGCAGACACAACATTCCTTTGGGGGGGGTGCAGAGGATACATGTTTCTGAGAGTAGGACTTGCTAAGGTAATTAGATGTGGCTAGATAGGGTAGATCAGTTTTTGAGCTCTGATTATCCATTTGGTAAATTGTTCTGGTTCTTAAGCCTTTTCTTCAGAATTGGAGGTCCTCTTAAAGCTGAGCCAGGCCTTTAAAGCCACTTGTTAACTGGGAATAGAGGGGAAGAGAGATTGTAAGTGACTATTGTTTGCAAGATCCTGCAAGAGGTACCTCCCCCAACCTTATATTTCCTCTGTTCCTTGCTCGGTTCCTACAGTTGACACCCATTTCCTAGCAATGCTTAGAGAATGTCCTTTGTATAGAGATACTCAGGACCTTCTCTCTGAATCCTTCACAGTCTCAGAAGAGTACGTGGTAGGCTTAGGTCCACAAATGTTAGGTTTATCCTGATTTGCTATTTGTTGAAGTCCTTTTTTTTTTTTTTTTTTTTAAGAGACCCTCCTTTGCTTTGTAGTTTCTGGAAAAGTGTGGGGGAGGGGAGATGTTAGTGAGATTCCCTAGGGAGCTTTTAAAATGCAAACTCCTTTGAAAGCAGTAATTTACATATTACTTGGATGGTGTCTTACTGTAAGCCCGTCAGCTAATGACTTAATTAATTTTAGGTCTTGGAATTGGCGAGTCAGCCCCAGTTTCAAATATTCTGACTTCATCTTAATTTTATGTTCCTGTTAGCCAGCCCAAAGCTTTCTGGCTTTTCATAAGTGGGGAAGTTGCAGGGTGATGTATGGGGGCACTGAGACCTTGGAAGTGAGCCCCCCACTCCCTCTTTCAGACAGTAGTGGAAGGGCTCCAGGGGCCAGACTCAGGAGCAGGGACCAGGCTGGTCGAGTCTTTCATAATTCTGGCCTGGCTACATCTTTTGCTGTCAAAAGACACCCATGCACTAGAGTGACCTTTTGTGCCCCCCTTCATCCCCCGTTCTGCCTTCTTTTGTCATTCTCTACCTTGAAACTCTTCCCTCTTCAACCTAACTTAATACTGACATCCTGTTTTCCATTGTTTACTTCAGCCTCTGATAACTGACCTGGGGAGGGGAGGAGGCGTGCTCACAGTGCTGGGTCCCTGTGCTGGGCCCTCCCTTCCCTGTTTGATCCTCGTGCTGACCGGTAGCAGTACTGTTCCCATTTTACAGTGGAGAGGTAAACGTGCGAAATCACACAGATAGGACACAGGAGCCCGAGTGGGATCGTGTGCTATTTCCCAGAAATCCATTCCTAGTTGCAGTTTTATAGTTCATTCTATCACATATCTATTGAGACGCTGACTGTCAACCTCTTTGCTTGAACTATTGAGCCCCTGGTTTCCAGAAAGACTGAGTTTGTAGTAAAAACTGCAGCCCCAACATCCCTCCCAGGCCTGCAGTGCAGTGGACGGAGTGCCCCCAGGTGGCAGGAGCAGTGTGGACAGGGAGCCTGGAGCACAGAGGGGCTGTGGGGGCAGAGTGGTGCCAGGGAGTCCAGTTCCCAGAAATACCAGTTGATTTGGGCCCTGGTAGTGAGAAGGTTTTCCCTGAGAGATATTCTAAGTGGAAAGAAGGGAGGAAGCGCCTTCCAGGCAGAGCCCAGGGGAGTCCAGATTGGGGTGCCTAGGGCACTGAAATGGTATCATAGGACCAGGTCCTGAGCCTCAGGTGGCTGGGATCATTCTGTAGGCTCCAGTGAGAAGCCATTGCAGAATTTTCAACTGGCATGCGACACGATCTCTTCTGTGTTTTAGAAAAGTAACATTTGTGGGTGATGAGTTGGAGATGGATTTGGAAGGAGACTACTTTAGTGATCCAGGCAAGAGAAGATCAGGACCTGGATTAAATTTTGATGAAACATATCAGTTATGTGTCATCTGGCTTCCATTAGGTCCAATATTTTACGCAGTATCTGTAAGTAATCAAGGATTGATCCATGGTAAAGTAACTTTCTTTTGATAATTCTTTTAAGCTCAAGAGTAGGCTGGGTGAATGAAAGAGATTTTTAGAGATGTGGTAGTCTTCTGATTTTTTTCGTTCTGAAGAAGAAATATTTTCTAGACATGTCCTATCTCTTTCTCTCTCTCTCTCTACACACACGCACACACACACACCTATTTACCTGTCTGTATACTGGAGGGAATGATATGGGTCCTTAAAGGGAATTATTATTTATAATGATGTGACCACAGCTAAGTGATCTTTCATTCCACTTATTCATTTTTTATTTATTTTTCCCTTATTGATTTTAGAGAGAGAGGAAGTGGGAGGGAGAGAGAAATAGAAACATCGATGAGAGAGAACATCAATTGGCTGCCTCCTACATGCCCCCCACTGGGGACCTGGCCCACAACCTGGGCATGTATCCCGACCAGGAATCATACTCCGGGAATCGAACTGGCAACCTCTTGGTGCATGGGTCACCGCTCAACCACTGAGCCACACCGGCCGGACTAATTCCACTCTTCCAAAGTTAATTCTGGAGGACAGCGAAGTAGAGGGAAATATTCAGTTGTGCAAATTGATTCATAAGCAAATCTGTAGCTCAATTTTATGAAGGACCTAGGAGGAAAACCTATAACCAGAAGTTTATTTAATGTATTCTTTTAAAGGGCGCTTTCTGCTGCAGACTTAGCCATCATGACTCCACTGTGATATATGATATGTTTACGCCTGGTTTCCACCCATTCTGATCATACAGTAGGAATAAAATTGATCTCAAAATAGTGAGTTTAAATGGATAGAGGCTGAGGCTCTAGAATTAACTATACCATGGAATACCAGTGAGTAAAGACCAAGACTTCACGAATTAACCAAATCTTCAGACACATTTCCAGGTAAAGTATGTCTGTGTGACCACGTGGATTTGTCATTTTTCAGATGGTACGCTCATTTATTTATTAATTTTCTTTTGGTAACAAGACCTGAAAATGGTGGCGTGTTCCTTATTAACTTTACTCCTAGCCAGCTGTTCCGTGTCCCTTCTTCTGTTGCTTAATATGTCTCCCTGGGTAGCATTAGTCAGGCGAGATGCTTCACAGAGATAACCTAGCTTGTATTTTTTTCTTGCTGTCAAGTCTTGTAATAGAGACCACTCCAGCAGGGAGACCAGACAGCCAGGCCTTATGGTATCTCTGTGACCCAGAAGACAAAAGCTTGGTAATGAGATAGGCTTTCCTCTCCGCGACCAGTGTGCTTCCTTTCCTGAATGGATCTCTTGTTGTCTGGCACCTTTCTGAGATGAAGGGTCGTTCCCTGCTCCATGGACATACACCGCAGCTCGCCTTGGTGTCTCTGATGCATAGTTACATCGATTTTGGTGCTTGACCATTGCCTCTTGGTTTGGTTTTACAGCAAGTAGTGAGTGAGGAAGGTCCACGGCGTCTGCCCATCACTCTGTGCCTGATGCGAGCTTCATTCTCTCCCCTGGCCTGCAGATAATGGCAGAGGAAACAGTGAAAGAAAAATAAATGCATATAACTGTCATTTTAACTAAAAGTACCATTGAGGATAAAATCTTGGTTTGTGTCCTGAGCCCTAGTTACTTTTAAAATTCATCCTAGTTAATTTTGTAAACTAATGCTTTTGCCTAAGACTTGCTATCAGTCAACGAGTTTGTTTCATTAGAGCTAAAAAAAAAGGAAAGGTTTATTTCCTTTTATGGGTGCTTTTAAAAATAGTGTTTCAATCTGAAGTGATTATAGACTAAATGAAAATTCTAATTTAAGAGTAAGCATCTTTGCAATAGGCTTACATCCATTTTCAGAGGATATTAAACACCTCACTTAAACCATTAACAATTTTACAAATGTCCTTGTGTGGAAATGCCCGGGGTTAAGAAGACATTTTTAAAATGAAAAGAAGAAGATAATCCCACACACCTGAAACAATGGCCCCAGCCTGACTACACCGAATGCCGAGCAGCAGGAACCCTTGCTCATTGCTGGGGGGAGTGAAAAATAGTACAGCTGACAGTTTGGCAATTTATTAGGAAACTAAACATGCTGTCACCATTTACGCCACACAAAAATCTGCACACAGGTGTTTATAGCAGCTTTATCCATAACTGCCCAAACTTGAAAGCAACCAAGATGTCTTTCAGTAGGTGAATGGATAAACAAATTGTGGTACATCCGGACAATGGAAAATTATTCATTGCTAAAAATAAATGAGTTATCAAGCCATCAAAAGACACGGAAGAAGCATACATGCCTCTTACTAAGTAAAAGAAGCCATCTGAAAAGGTTTCTGATTCTTGCTGTTGATGTAAGAAACCTGTCGAGAATATTATCGGTTTATTTTTGAGCCAAACTGATGACATTCTGGGGAGCAAAATCTCAAATGCTCCAGATTATGACAGTATCGCAGTTTATTTTATGCATTTGAAATTAAGGAGAGGAAATAAGGAACATGGCACGAATTGGGAGAAAGCGAGGCAGAGGTGGGATTGCAGGCTCGTTCTGTGAGCTCCTGCCTTAGAAGGAGGAGTCTGAAAAGGGCCATTTCAAAGGTGTGTTCATCTAGATACACAGAAACAATGGACAGGACTTGCTTGGGGCAAAGATAAGCTTTTGCTGAAGAAGTTGTATCCCTGGGACATGATACCCATGTGACCCGCCCACTGTGACCTGGTCCCTTAGGAATTTATGACCAGAGCACCCTCTGAGGTTACTTTACCTTAGAATCTCTTTCTTTATCTATGTGACTAAGACATTTTCGAAAAGGCAAAACTATGGAGATAAGTGAAAAGATCAGTGACTGTCCGGGGTTAGGGGAGAGGGAGGATGAATAGGCGGAGGACAGAGTATGTTTATAATGGTGACTACAAGTCATTATAAATTGCCCAAGCCCATGACTGTACACCACCAAGAGTGAACTGTAATGTAAACTTCGGATGGTGGTGACTTTGATACGTCAGTGTAGGTTCATTGGTTCGTACAAAAGTACCACTCGGATGGGTACAATGGGTTTTTTTCGGTACTACCAAGCAGTTCTCCAGTTCTCAGCAGACGCTGACCAGGTGTCCCACAGGTTAAGGGCTCAGTCCCAGTCTGACCCCTCTTTAGATGCCAATCTCAAGTCCAGGCTGTTACCTGTGCTTCTGGCCCCCTCTTTGGGTTCCCATGACCCTCTCTGGGTTCGTTTAGTTTGCTACAGCAGCCCACAGAACCCAGGAAACCAGTTTAGTTACTAGATCGGCCAGTTTGCTTATTGCATTCCTGGAACAGCTGGATGAAGAGATGCGCTGAGGCACATGGTGTGCGGGAAGGGGCACAGACCTCCCGTGTCTTCTGCGCCGCCCCTCCCCCACGTCTCCGTGTCCCACTACCCAGAAGCTCTCAGGACTCTGTCCCTTGGGGTTCCTTGGAGGCATGGTTGATTAAATGATTGGTCATTGGTGTTTGAGCTTAGTCTCCAGCCCTCCTCCCTTCCGAGGTGGGGGGGTGTTGAGACTGGAAGTTCTTCCTAATCACTTGTCTTTCCTGTGACCAGCCACACCCCATCCCTATCTAGGGGCCCCGGCCTTAGTCACCTGAAAGCATACATTTAGGTGTGCCAAAAAGGGACTCCTAATTGAATGACAAAATATATTCCTAGAACTCAAGAAATTCCAAGAGTTTTAGGAGCCCTGTGTCAGGACTGGAAAGAAGACCAAGTGTATATTATTATAAATCCCAGTGTCACAATGGGGATGTTGATGATGGCAGAGGCTGTGCCTGTGTGGGGGAAGGGGCTGTATGGGAAGTCTGTGTGCCTTCTCCTCAGTTTTGCTGTGAATCCAATACAGCTCTAAAAAATGAAGTCTTAATAAAAAGGTAATAATAAAAATATTTTGTTTTAAGTAAGAGTAAACAGAACAAGTAGAAAAAAAATTAAGTAAACATCTCTTAGAGAAGTTGAGCATCTTTTCATATGTCTGTTGGCCGTTTGTATATCCTGGCAGAAGTATCTGTTCAGGGCCTCTGCTCAACTTCACTAGCTATTAGGAAATGCAAATCAGAACTGCAATGAGATACCACCTTACACCTGTTAGAACGGCTCATAGCAACAAGACAAGTAACAACACGTTTTGGAGAAGTTGTAGAGAAAAAGGAACCCTCATTCACTGCTGGTGGGAATGTAAACTGAAAAACAGTATGGAGGTTCCTCAACAACAACAAAAAAATTAGAGTTACTATATGATACCCAGCAATCCCTCTTTTGGGTATCTACCCCCCAAATTTGAAAACATTTATTCGCAAAGATATGTACACCACTCTGTTCATTGCAGCATTCGTCACGGTGGCCAAGACGTGGAAACAACCGAGAGCCCTTCGATAGAGGACTGGGTAAAGATGCAGTACCTGTGTGCAGTGCAGTGCTGCTCGGCCAGAGAAAACAGCAAATGCTGCCATTTGCGACAACATGGACCTAGAATATCATGCTAAGTGAAGGGCCAGTCAGAAAAAGCTAAGAACCATATGAGTCCACCCATGTGTGGGATATTAATGAAACTCAGACACAGACAACAGGATGGTGGTTACCAGAGGGAAGGGGGTGGGGGTAGTAAAGGGTCAAGGGGCCAAATATGTGGGGATGGAAGATGATTTGACTTTGGGTGGTGGGCACACAATGTAATACACAGATCATTTATCATAGAAATGTATACTTGAAACCTACATAATCTTATTAAACAATGTCACCCTAATAAATTTAATAAGAAAAATGAAAATACCCATCTCTTAGAAAACTGAAAGGTCATTTTTAGCGTAGTTAAGAGCAAAGGAAGTAGTTTAAACCAGGCTTCAACATTTAGTGGACATGTGTTACCTGGCCGAGTTCCCTCACCATTCTGTGCCTCGATTTCCTCATCTGTAAAATGAGGATGGTAGCCCACCCACATTATTGGATCTGGTGAGATTAATTGAATCACTGGAACTGCATGGCATATGGTAAGCAGATCATAAATGCTTGTTATTATTAATAATTATTAGTAATTGAATCTCCTTTAGTTAGAATGTGAATTAATTTCCCTTCATTTTCATCTTTAAGTGGAGGGATGATCTGGTTCTACATATTGAATTTAGGATTGATACTAACTATTGATTTAATTTATGTCAAATACCCTTTTAAAATCCACGATTTAAAAAGAAATGCACAAGACCGGCTGGTTTGGCTCAGTGGTTGAGCGTTGACCCATGCACCAAGAGGTGGCCGGTTTGATTCCCGGTCAGGGCACATGCCCAGGTTGTGAGCCCAATCCCCAGTGGGGGGCATGCAGGAGGCAGCCAGTCGATGTTCTCTCTCGTTGATGTTTCTCTCTCTATCTCCCTCTCACTTCCTCTCTCTCTGTAATCAATAAAGGAAAAAAAAATTTTTTTTAAATTTAAAAAGAAATGCACAAATTGCTTCAAAGTATTAACCTTCAGATTACATGTTAGGGATTGGGTGTTAAAAATATTCTTTATACTAAAGAGAGAGAATGCATAAAACTTGTGAGTAGGCAGAGTTTTCTGGAGGCAAGAAGATATTTGTAATGAAAACATATTTTCTGTTTGAACGGTGTCCAGATAGCTATTTTCAGTTCTTTTGTGACTAAGTAGCATCATAATAAGAGATCTTTTCAATAGTTTACTTATTAGAAACGTAGACTATTGAAGGCATCCACTTAACTAAGGATTGTATTTTTTGAGTGCTAGACTCATGTGAATGTCAATTTTTTGCAAAATTTTCCCAGCGTCTTACTGAATTTACCGCTGTTTCTGTCAGAGTTGCGGATGATTCATTCTGGATCTTTGCATCTTAATTAGGAGTCTTCGATCTCCAATCAAGAATTCATAAAGTTTTACATGGTAGTGTTTTCACCTGAGCCCAAAGCAACCTGCAAACATATTTTGGTATGACTATGGTAGGAAAAGGGATTCACTGTGGTTTGAGGAAGAACTGTAAGCTTGACATAAAAAAATTCACCACTTACATGGCTAATTTTTTGGAAAATTTCATTATGCATCCAAAGAAAACCTCAAGGAATTTGAAATCTTTGGGCAAGTCTGTAAAGACCATGGGCATTTTATGCTGGAAAGAGACAGCATTTCATTTTTAAAGCATATTTGATCATGAATTAGTTTTATCACAAACTTCCTATGAAAGCGCAGTCTGCTGGGGTAAGTTCATTACTGCCTTCTGTGGCCTGTCGGGCAGATCACGTACCATGTGGCGTCCAGGTGGTAACTTCATGAAAGCCCCTCATCACACTGATGTGTGGTAGTGATTTGCCTTGATTGGGATATTACAAAATTGAGGTTACATGATGAGCATGAAAGTAAATAGCTGTCAAATGAGTCATCAATGATCCCTGAGCGACGGAGTAAATGCATGTGATGTAACTTGAGCATTAACAAAGAAGTGCAGGGTGGGGAGCAAGTAGGTTCACAGTTGTTCGTATGGAAAATAATACAATAATAAACAACAGCACAAGAATAAGCTCTGCGTTCCGCATACTCATGGCTGTGGACCTACTTTTGCCCCCGTGTGTGTGCTGTTGAAACAGCACAGAAGGTCAGCTGTAACCCCGTCGGCGCTCTGGCCGGGGAGCTGCGCTCTGGCCGGGGAGCTGCGCTCTGGCCGGGGAGCTGTCGCCGCTCAAGGGCTGTGCAGTCGGGCTGTGTCCAGAAGGCAGGAGGCGCTAGCTCCTGCCCAGGCGCTTCCGTGGAAACTGGGAGGGAGACACATAGAACCAACACGCTCCTTGCTAGGTCACACCCTTGCTCTCGAGATGAGATCATGTTTACATCGGTGTAATTCCTCGCTCTTCGTGGTGTCTACATATGGTGGCCGGTTTCGTGGTCTTAGAGCTACCAGAAAGCCAGGCTCGTGGGCAGCTAGTGGTGGTTAGCCATGCGAGTGATCTAGGGGTTCCTGGTTTCCTTGTCAACACACTCACATTTCATTGACCATGTTTCAACACTCACCATTCACCAGTTGCTGGGTGATTTTGGCTTTGGCAAATTTGGGGCTTTTAAAGACATATTTTATCTGTGAAACACTGAGGTTGTATCTTCGCGAATGTCTCCGAAGTCCAGCAGACTCATGTGGATGTGAGCTCTGCTATTTGAGCAGAGTTTGGGGGAAAGGCCAGAAAGGGACCTGCAGTCTGGGTTTTCCCATTTCCCACCCAGGCTGCCTGGTCCCTAGGGTCTTGGGTGGCGTCGTGTGGGTCCGTGCGGCATGCACTCCGGACCCCGCGGGCTCCCCTGCCGAGGAGCAGAGAGAAGCACAGGTACCTGGTGTCTCGGCGCCAGCTGGCCACAGGGTCCACGGCAGCACAGCGCTGGTTGTCCGGACCTGCGGTTCGTTCTGGTGTGGGGAGCAGGACCGCCCGCTTCCCAGCACTGGGACAGGCAAGCTCGCCTGGTGTCGGTCAGCAAGGTTTTCAAGCTGCAAAGCACTTTGGCCATATGCTATTATGCTGAGCTTTTTTATTTAATCAAGATGTTTTAAAAAAGACACACAGACCTATTGTTTGTATGCCTGTGGACTGACTCGCAGACACGCTTGTGGGTGTTCTGTGTCAAGTCCTTACACGTAAAGAAGAAAATCCAGGGCAAGACTTGCTCAAGGACAGTAGGTTCCAGAAGATTAGCCAAAGACCGAGTGAACAAGCCAAAGCAAGATGGGCATGCACCCGCAATTTGCTAGTTAGGTCAAGATAAGTACTGAATTATGCAATGTCGTTGGCAGCCAGCGTGGATGAGGCTTGGAATGCTGTTTCGGCAGGAAAATGACAGCAAAATGAGCGCGGGCTTGGGGGTAGTCAACACACTGCCTTCTGTTGTTCCACGAAGGTCCAAATGGAAACAAGCTTTGTTCGTGCGGAAACAAACATGCCGGGGTCGCCGCAGCGCCTTGGATGTGACGATGTCACTGCTGAACAGCAGGGGAGGTAGTCCAACTCTGTAGTCTCTGAAAACGAAGGGCGAGCACCTTTTTGTTGTTGAAATTTAAGACATCAGATCATCAGGCTCCTGGTTTTCTAATGCTGGGTGTCTCGCCTGTCCTTTATGGACTTAATTATTTAAACGTATATATACGTATATGTGGTTTTGTGGTAATATAGGGAGAGTGTGCAGAGTAGAATCCATTTTTCCCTTGCAAACCAAGGGCACTTAGAAATTCAGTGGTCAGCACTGATTCCTACACAGTCTACGTTCCATCTTTCTTGGTGCTTCAGAGCTCAGTGGATAGAACAAAGGACATTCTACAATTTACTACCCAGTCAACCATTGTAATTACCTATTTTCCCAGGAAGCTTGGAGGTTATATTTTTGCGTGATAGTTGGAACAGTCTCCTTCGAAACCTGACTGCCGTAAAGACTGCTATGGGGCGGGAATCCTGTATGACTCAGTGGTAGTAATACAAAGAGGAGGAGTAATGTTAGCAGCTGACACTTGTTGATCGATCACGTACGATGTGCCAACCCTGTGCTAGGCTCTTTCCATGCATCATCGCATTTCATTGTCCCAGTAACCCTGTGAGATGGTGTATGAGTTGAATTGTGTCCCCCAAAAGAAGATAGGTTGAAGTCTTTATCCCCAGTAGCTCAGAAAGAGACCTTATTGGGAAGTAGGATCTTTGTAGATTTAATCAATTTGAGATGAGGTTCCTAGGGTGGGCCCTAATCCAGTGTGGGGCAGTTTGGACACAGACACAGACATACACAAATGGAAGACTGTGGAGACAGAGAACACCATGTGAAGGTGGCGGTGTGGAGTGATGCATCTATAAGCCAAGCGACACCAAAGATTGCTAGCACACCACCACCAGCTAGGAAGGGGCCCGGAAGGGAAGGATTTTTCCTACAGGTTTCAGAGGGAGCATGGCCCTGGAGCCACCTTGATTTGGGATTTCTAGCCTCCAGAACTTGTGAGACAATACATTTCTGTGTTAAGCCACCCAGTGGGTGGTAGTACTTTGATATGGCAACCCCAGGAAACTGATCCAGGTGTGCTTTGTGATCCCCTGCAGAAAGGGGAGCAGCTATTGGGAAAAGGAGGAAAGAACGTTCCCCAGTTTTAGCACTTTGCGTGGGCCAATACCCCGACCTGCAGCAAAAGGAGCATTGAGAGAGATGGGCAGTGGGCCTCAGGGGCCTGGTCATGACCACGGGAGCACAGGTACCCAGTCAGCTAACCTTTGCTGGATGTGGGTGCGTTCCACCAGGCGTGAGGGAGACCGATTTCTCTGTTCCTCTCTGAAGTGCCCTTTAGAGAGTAACAAGAGACACAGGTAGAGGGAAGCGCAGTGAGTTTCCTGGGTGAAGGCCAACACTTATTAGATTATATTCGAGGAGGAACGAAGTAGACTTGGGAAAGGGAAGAAATTGCATTGTGTCCCATCTTCAGACACAGATGCGGCCTCGGCCCAGTGCCTATGGCTTTTCCTTCTTCTGCTCACCATTGTTACTGTTATATTTCTGGGAGGTGAAAAAATACGGCACCCCTTCCCTACCAGTCTCAGCCGCTGCCCAGGAGAGAGTTGGTGGGAGGGGGTGTCGAGAGAAAAGTCTTAGGTCAACACAGATCAAGTCCCATTGGCGCTGGATTTCTTGAACTGACTTCAAGGGTGAAGCAGATAAGCTGGAGGGTGCCAGGGTTAGTGATTCTGGCAAAGGGTTTTGGGGGATGGAGCTGTGTGTTCCCCTGCCCCCCTGCTGAGTATTATTGATGATGTCCACAATCCTAGGGCTGTCCTGCTTTACCTTTTGAGTTCTCAGTCTCATCCTTCAGTAAGGACTATGTTAGGGAAGGAGTGGTAGAGGTTCCTGGATGAAAAGGTTAATCTCTGCTTGAGATCCCTCTGGGTACCACTTGACTCCCCTGGTCTTTGAGGTTCTATAGATGCCACAGGCTTCTTAGCTGGAATGCAAGATTTGGGGACTCAGAAGTCACTTCCTGCTGGGTTGCTGACGTTACTCTAGTCAGTGATTCGAGCCAAAACCTTCATCACTTCCCTTTGGAGACTTACACCGCCCAGCAGACATCTCATTAAGAAACTTCTGATTTTAAGAGGAAAAGGAAAGTTTTACAGTTGAGATGGAAAAGGAAGGTGATTCATTGTCCCAAAGGAAAAGGACCCTGAAAGTTTTGGGAAATGGCCCACAGCTGCCCCCTCTCCCTTTGGAAACATACCAAATGGCCACAGAAAGCCAAGGGAGCGTGTTGACCGGAGCGCAGAGGACAGCGGAATCGCTAACTCGGAATCCAGCCGAGTAGTGGGTCAAAAAGGGTGTAAACACCCGATGACTGTAGAGTGGGAGGTAAAAATGCAGAAGTTGGCCGTGCTGAGTACACTTAGAGTTTATGATTTAATATTCAAGAAGAACAGAAAACCAGAAATTGCTATGGTTGGGGCAGAAAATGACTGGAGCAAAAGGAAGATTTCTGTCCCCGGACAGAAGGTCAGGGTGATAAGTTCTGGCTGGTGGCTCTGCTTAAGCTAGGCAGGCTCACTGCCTCGGGGGCGAGGGGAACACGAGGGTAAGTGACCACTGTTCCCAAGAGTTCTGACAGCAGGAACCATTGCAAAATAGTAAAAATGAAACCCAAGGTCAAGGATATCAACTTTACAAAACTAAGAACGTTCTGTGATTAGCAAAATCTTTTTCTCCAAGTATTTCACTATGTCCCATTTTGACCAGGAAGTTCCTGGCTGTCTTGTGATTTACAATTTTGGACTCTTTTTTTTTTTTTTTTTAAAGTAGGTCTCTTGACATTGCAAAATCAGTATTCCTCTCCTCTGCGTAGTCTTTAGCCCTTACTGTTTGTATCATCCACTTGACAGTCACAGTGTAGGAGGCCTGTTCACCATTGTTTTTATTGTTGGATTGAACTCTGACTATTGTTTTATTTTTTTCTCTGAGACCTGTTGGGGACACAGAGCTCCCTACAAAGATGCTGTTGGTTCTCTTGACAGAGCGTATGAGGAGGGAGGTGACATTGGGGTTCTCCTCGCACCCGCCCTGCACTCCATGACTGTATTCCTTGTTAGGAATTCAAATGCTGTGTCCTCGCTTGCCTTCGGGGCCTTCTCCATCTTGCTGTCCCTTGCTGATGTGACACAGTTAGGAAGATAGAGATAATGTTTGAGGAGGGGAGATTTAGGAAGGGAGGAAGCCATGCCAAGGCAGTTAGTCATACAGTATAAGTACAAGAAGGTGTTGGGTACTTGGAAGTAAAGAAGCATCAGATGGCCCAAGAGGAGCCTCATTTACCTGGAAGTTTTGTCCGGACTCGATGAGGTGATGGCAGGTTTTTAAGTGTCTGACTTGAAATGTCTGGACCCTCTGTATAAGCTTGATCGGCATTTAGGTTTGGATCTGAACTTTGTCATTTCTGAAAATGAAACCAGATAGGCTTCCACTTAGGATAAGCTCCGAGTAGTCATCCCCCTTCTCATCATCTATACAATGGCTCTGATGGGTTTGGGAACTAGTGGGTAGCTCTTAACCCTAATTCTGGGTGCTTAGGATTTCTTATACTTCCTTAGCATGGTCTGTGACTCCCATTTTTTACTGTGGATTCTCTGAGAGAGAATATATCCTATGGCGTACCGAACTGTGAATTCTTTGGGGGAGATGACCACTTTGGAATTGCGTTCCTTTGAACTAGGTCATGGAAGATGGATAAAGGGTGGCCCTTTTTCACTTGTGCCTCTTAAATACTATTCACCACTTATTACTTTGACTTGCCACCTCAAATTCACAGTGAAGCAAGGTAGGATAGAAATACGTATCATATAACTGTCAACTCCTTGAAGACTGAGTTAGTAGTGTGGTCCAGTTTCCCGAGGGGCTAGATTTAAACGGGCTGGTGGAGGAAGGAGCTGCAAACGAGCCAAGCAAACGAATATCAGGGTGGAGAGCACTTTTGAAGCAGAGAGAACATCAGGGAATCTCAAAGGGAATGAACTGGGTAAATTCTAGGGACCGAAACAAGGCCAAAGTGATTATTGCTTAGTGAGTGTCATAAAGATGGGCAGGGCTTTAGTTTAAGCATGATTGGAAGTCATTGGAGCATTTCAGTTAACAATTTTCAGAGGTCACCGGCCGTGTTGTAGAATATGAGTTACGGTGAGGCGGCAGTGGGTTGGACCGGGCTGGAGTCCCGGAGTCGGTGAGAAGTGGGCAGTTGTGGACTAGGTTTCGGAGGTAGAGCCTGTGAATTTGGGCTGGACGTGAGCAGGGCAGAAAAGAGCTGAGGGTGACAGTAGGTGTTTTGCCTGATCATCTAGGTAGACTGTTGTGGGTTGTGAGTGTGGGATGGGAAATCAAGATAGTTCCAATGCCATTAAACTAGTTTCTAGAGAGAATTTAAAACTGCCAACCAGACTGGCCTACCATGGCACTCTCGTTCCTGTGAGCAAGCCCACTCGGCAGATTTATTCGGTCTAGAAGGGCAAAGAGTTGGGCAGTTTTAATCATGCTACCGTGTGCCCCGCCCACTTGCAGCTGGGCCTCTGTGGACCAGAATTCTCGCCTCTCTGGGGGCGCGAGGCCCAGTGAGCTCTTTATTTCCAGCGAGAGGTGGTGGGCTCAGCCACCCAGGGACAGGGGCAGGTTTCCTGGTAAGCTGGCAGGAAGGGTGCCAAGGTAATGGAGGGCATGGATTTCAGAGGTTGTAGGGAGAAACCATGGGACTTGGCAACTGATTGGTGGTGGGATGGTATGAGGGAGGGAGAGAGGGAGGCCGGGAGGGAGGCCGGTGAATGGCTCCAGCTGGCATCTCAGGGAGCCTGAGGCTCCCTGGAGGAAGGATGATGGGATGTGGTGGGGGGAAGGAAGAAAGATGAGCTGCCTTCACGTGGTACCCTCTTCAGTGAACTGTTTCACTGACAGCCCAAGTCAGTCTGCTCAGTTTTCTTGAAATGTCCCAGGGCATTAGATCAATTAGGAAAGACCTTCGGTGACCCCTCTACCCCTTTCGTGTGGCATGACCCTGTATTGTCCTCTAAAATCAGATGCCTTTGCATGTTAACCTCTTGCTCAAGGTAGTGACTAAAAGCTGTCTGGCCGACTGGGTGAGATGCAGGCATTCGGCTGGTGTCCCCAGTGCCCACTGAGCCACAGGGCAGACAGGACTGCTCTCAGCCGCCGACGAAACCAGGCCCTTACATCAGCCCCTGGGGTGACAGTGGCCTCTTGCTTGGATGGTGGCAGCCAATCCCGCAGTCCACAGGACTGTTGATGACAGAGGGAAGGGCCTTTTTCCTGTGCTGATATCTTTAGTTGGGATAAACGATAACACCCATGCAGTTTCTGGTACTTCAAAGTATAATTCCAAATGTTTAAAGGAAGCTTGGTGTTTCAAAAGCTCACTGGGGGGATAATTGTGTCAGACTTAATTAACTGCCTCAAAATCTCAACTACTTCTGAGTTCCTAAAAATAAAATACTTTACAGTATAGAGGCATCCTGGGACTCTGTTTAGACAATTCTCGAAGTTTGGTACTTAGTAATACTGGCTAAGGTTTAATGAGTGCTTCCTGTGTGACAGGCACTGTGCTAAATACTGTCCACGGGTTATTTCTTTCATCTTCACGCAGTCCTGAGAGGTGACGTCAGGACCTGTCATCCTCACCCCGTGTTGCAGGTTGGGCTGAGTGAGGCTACGTGTTTGTCCAGGGCCACACCGTGCTAAAGCGAGACGGAGACCTGGGAACTCTGGCAGCACAGCCCTTGTGTCCACTCCGCTGTGTGCACACATACTTCTGACATGACTAATATCCCTCTCTCCGAAGACAGCGATGAGCCATTGCTACCCTGGAGATGTGGCGGTGTCTGTGCTGGCCAGGTCCTGGACGCAGTCAGGTCTGGGAGCTTCAGGGTGTGGCCACATCCTTCCTCCGGTGTGACTGCCTGGAGAGGTGGTGGACAGGAAAGTGGTCAGGGTGGAGAAGGGACAGTGTTCTACATGAGTGTAGGGGACAAGAGTTCCATCAGACTCCCAGGAGCCGGAATTTATGAAGATTCCTCAGTCCTGTGTTGGACAGTTTGCGTTACAGAAAGGCAGGATTGAGAAGCCCCTTGAGAAGGGGCGGGGCCCCCGGTGGCCAAGGGCCTCCCTGGCCCTAAGGAGAGTGTTAAGGACAAGCACAAGCATATGGGATGTGAGGGATGGGATGGTGTGTGCAAAGGGGTGGGTGTACGGAAGGGCAGTGTCCTTTCTACTCATTCTCTTTATTCTCCTTCTCTAATTTTTATTTTTTTAAATCATGTTTTTAGGGAGAGAGGAAGGGAGAAACATCGATGGGCTGCCTCCTGTATGCCCCGCCCTTCTGGGGATCGAGCCCGCAACCTGGGCATGTGCCCTGACTGGGAATCGAACCGGGACCTCTCAGTCCATGGGACGATGCTCAGTCCACTGAGTCACACCGGCCTTGATCTTTCTCTGCTTTTTAGAGCAGTGCTCTAGGGATGCTGTATACTCATATCTGGGTGTGCAGCCAAAGTGGGGGCGGATTTCTAACTTCAGAGAAAAAAACCTCCTCATGCGATAAACACTGATTGAGTGTCTGCCACGTGCCAGGCACCCTGATCAATCAGAGGAGACCCCAGGGAACATGGCCCTGACCGTGGAATTTCATCTCCAGCCAGGTGGGTTCTCCCTGAGCAGACGAGTTATGGGTGTAGAGCCCTTTGATCCTGCCTGGGGACCGCTCCTGAAGGGTTCTGCTTGTCTCCCTGTGAGGTATTGTCATTCTTCTTTCTTAGGCTGAAAGCTTCGGCAGAACACAGCAGTCCTCAGCTGAGTCAAATGATGCATATTCTTGACTCTTAAATGCCAGTCATCTGAGCCATGGCCCAGCCCAGCTTTTTAGTTGTGCTGCTGCCAAAATATTGCTCAGCAGAGGTCCCGCTCAGGTGTGCCGGGACACAGCACACAATGCGCTGCTTCTGTTTGCGTCCTCGGCCGAGCCACCCGGTTCTCTGTAGCAGGCAGGATTTCCTCGGGAAGCTGTCCTTGGAGGGTGGGCCAGGGTTAAGCAGGATGTGACGACAGAGCCCCCCTGCCCTCTGGGAGCTGCGCAGAGATCAAGCCTAGATGTGATTCTGGGCCCCTCCTTTCCAGTCTGTCAGTGTCAGGGCCCCAGATTGGGGGAGGTGGTGGGAATAGATGGGTTTCTGCCCCCTTGCGCCTGGCTCCTGCTTCATATTTCATGCTCTCTCCTGCAGTGTTGGGTGAAGAGCTTGGGTGGGTGGCACCCCTCAGAGACCCCCAGAGCACCTGTGTCAGCACTTCCACACCCCAGTTTTTCCCCCTGGGCCATGGCCAGTCACCTGAGGGCTGCTGGGTCAGCTGTGAGCCTGGCTTCAGGACGAGACGATGGATCTATCGGCTGATGTGCCGATGTGTTTGGCTTGGCCAAGCACCCAGACATATGCTTCCTCTTCCATGGTTGAGGGACTTATTTAACTGTACACCTATGCGGCTCAGGAGTACTCTTACCTAACATAAACTTTCATTTAAAAATACGATGGGAGGAAGCTACTATTTGTGGAAGACCCCAGCAGATGGCTTTATAATTTAAATAAGCAGTAACGTCAGTTACGGTTTGTTATATAGCCAACTGATGTAAGCCTGTATTTCTGAGGTGATCAAGTTAGGTTTCAGAGTAGACAGGCATGGATTTGGTGCCTGGGTCTGCTTTTTATTAGCCATGTGACAGTGGACATGTCTATCACTTCCCTGAGCGTCTGTGTCATCATTGGTATTGTAGTTAGTTAGTAAAACCTACTTTAAGTTGTGTATGTTTTAAGTGAAATAACATCTGAGAATACTTGACACATAATACAAGTATATAGATGCTCAATAAATGTTCATTTCTCCCCTAACTCTCATCCTTCCAACCCACAAACACACAGGCACGCACGCACACACACACCAGTTTCTAGTTTTAGCTTATTTAACAAACTTAATCACATGGAAAAAAAGCCAATCTTTTTAAAGGCACCGATATGATCTAAGAAGCTGCATGTTGTCTCCTAGCCTGGGGGATAAGGATTCATTCAGTTGTTGAGTTTTTATTTAATGCCTACCTGTACTGACTTGTGGTGGGCACTGCCAAGATTTACATACAGATGCACCGAATGTAAGAAGACACGTGCCTTGCCTGGCACTGCTCATACGTGTCGGGAAGAATATGCACATACCTGGGTGTGCGTATGTGAGACAACTCGGAATACACTCCTGCGAGGCAGAGTGACTGCGTGATTGTGCGGGCAGTACAGAGCCGGGGAGGGCCCTGCCCTTGGCCACCCTCTGCTACCACAGAGGAAAAGGCTGTTTGGGGAGCTGGATTTGTCATGGCTTCTACATACTGTTTTTTATCTGTAGTCATTCTGTTTCACACTTTGAAACTGTTTCTACCTGGACAAAGATGATTTCGTTATGATGCAGTAAAATGTTTAAAGCTAGGCGATGTAGGCTTGCTCATGATATTCTGTAACATTGTAGCTGCAGTAGCGGTTGTTGCTGATAAGAGTGATTGTTTATTGAGTTCTGGGTGCCACATGCTGTCTTGAGTGTGCTGCACGGATTATCTCATTTATTCGGCAGCATAGTCCTGTGGGCAGCTACCTCTCTCTGGGGCACAAAGAAATTTAATAATTAGCTTTTTTGAGGTCAGAGCCTGGGATCTTAAACATTGCACCATGCTGGTTTTTCTTTATCCTTGGCAAAAAACAGGAAACAAACCGAAACAAAACCAAGAGAAACCTGCACAAAAATAGATAAAAATTATTTATTAATAACAAATAACACTTTTCTTCTTTGTAGATAGAAGGTGGAGGTGAAGAAGGGGGTATAAGGATAGATCAAATGAGCTCCCAAATGTCCCCTTCTAGACAAAGTACTCTGAGTCTTTTAAGTGTATCTGGACATGTTTTATTAACAAATTGTGGAACATGGACCAAATCCAGTGCAATTCTAAGAAACAAGTAGCTGATTAACTGTCATCGGATATTTAAAGATAGTTAGCAAGCAGCGTATCACCGAGTGCCTCCTGTGTTTGCTTTGGCTATCTGCTTCAATGTTGCATGCAGGAACACCCGCCTCATGGCACTGTATTTTTCAGGAATGGCTGGCTAATTCCTTTTCTTCCTCCATTTATTTTTTATTTTTATTTTTTTATGCCTTTAAGTAGTTTTGTTGCCACAGATGGGGATGGGAGAGATGAGCCTAATGTCACTGGGTTAATGTTTAGGGAACAATGAAGTGAGGTTGAAATAAATTGCCTTAACTTTTTAGACATTTCCTTAATTATGTCTATGGGAAGTTAAATGGGCTTTTCTGCATTTTTGTCGGGAAGTCGCATGCAGCTTCTGTGTGCATGCTTATCTGTAGAGAGGCGGGGACGAGACCTGGACTTGGTCCACGCACAGAGCCAGGACGCCCGATGGGTCATGGTGCTGGCAAAGGAAGGGAAAGCGAATGGGGGCAGAAGCCTTGTGTGCACCATGCTTCCCAGCACACTGCCTTCTGGGAGCCAGGATGGTGGTGAAACACCTGTGGTTGGAGAACTGTCAACTCGAATGGGCTTTTGAGAATCTTGATTTCCTGTATTTAGGGCCTGGTTTGGCTCTGGAGGTCAGGTCTTGTTCTGGAATATTCATTAACAGAACTCATTTTCCCCACCAGTAGCTGTTCCCAGCACTTTCTCTCTAAATGTAATAATAAAAAAAAATATTTGCCGTTATCAAACTAGATCATTTATGACACGGATGTGCAGAATGTCTTGAGATAGTCCGCACTCATTTTTACAAACTGGAATACTGCAAATGCTGATTTTCTGATTATGCGAAAATGTTTAAATTGCAAATCACTTAATTGCAAATTACATAAGGAAGCCGACATCACCCTACCGTGAATTTGGAAACACTGCCGTGTGCAGACCTGTTTGCATTGCCGTGTTCCTTCACTTGCAGACTGGCAGACCAGAGCCCGTTCTTTATGAAGGCTTGTCTGTGTAATGAAATGATTTTCTTTTGGTGGTGACTGTTTTGCAATATTATGCTTACTACATTTGACTCGCTCACATTTATAAAACTAAGGAACTACGCAAACATAAAAGTGCTAAGTGTTAGAACTGACACCTCTTAGGAGTTTGTTTTTAATAAGCTTATGTAATTAACACCTTGAACTATATATATTCCATTTGTTTCTTTTGAAATCAGACAGAGAACAGGATGATACACATACAAAGGCACCAGCATAGTCAATGTTGGCTTTTCAAATTATGATGAAGTCATGAGTGTTTTAGAAGTTAAAACCTGCCAGTTACTTTTAAGTCTGAGGACTGAAGACTGAGGAGTAGATCGGTTACTTAGAGAAAAATAATTAAAATATAAGCAATATATAAGTAGTTTATGTTCATCTCCCAAAGGCCTGAGCATAATGCCTGGTACAGTGCTTGTTGATTGATAATTTTATTTAATTAATTAATTCATTCATTCATGCATTCATTCATTCATTCATTCATTCATTCATTCATTCATAAAGTTATATTGAATCTTCTGGGCACTGTCCTAAGTACTCAAAAGTGAACAAAACTTAGAAAAAGCTCTGTCTAAGCTTATGGACCTTATATTAGTTGGAGGAGGGAGACGAGAAAGACAGGAGTAATGTGCAAACTCCTTTAAACGTTGAAAAGTTTAAGGAGAAAGATAAGGCAGAGAATGGGGTTGGAGACTGAGTGTGCAGGGGAGGGAGGGGCAAGGGGAGACAGGATGTCCCTCGAGAAGAGGGTGTGGGGGTAACCTCTGCAGGAGATGAGGGGCTGATAACCAGGAAGGGCAGTAGAGACAGGGGAGGAGCAAGTTCAAAAGCAGGCGGGCTGGTGGGTTTGGAGGGGTGGAGGAGTAACAAGGCAGCCAGTGTGTGCACAGAGGCGATGAGCCTTTCAGGTCAGGCGGGGACTGTGGATTCACACTGAGGGAGAGCGCAGCCTGAGGAAGGCTTTTGAGCAGAGGGCCAGGACTGGACTCAGGTTCTAACAGGACCGCTGTGTTTAGAGTCCGCACAGGAGGCAGCTCGCTATTTGCTTTCCTTGTGTAAAATCAAGCTGTTGAAGGGCTGTGCTTTGCGAATGGAAAAACACACAGGGCCCATCCTGACAGAATCAGCATTCAAAAAACAAACAACACAAAACCCAGGTGACCCTAGAAGAGGCTTGACAGTCCATTTCATTTTCTTTGTTTGTTTCTCCCCACAATGTGGCAAGCAATTAAAATAAAAATGTGTCCTATTCGCACCACAGAGGAAAAAGTGAAATTGCCCTTTCTTTTAATAGAGCAGTTGAAAAACATGAAAAAGCGTGGGCGGGTGGTAGACATGTTTTAACTCGTTCATTTCCTTTAATAAAAGTGTTTCCTTGGACATCCAGGAGCATGGGTGGGAAGAAGGGAACTGTGTCCAAGCAACGCTGACTTGTAAAACTGTTCAAAGAAACAAGAGTTGGCTGATGAGTAGATGAAAACGCTAGTTCTCTGATGAAGTGATGTGCTCTTTCAAAAACATACAGTGAAACATTAAATGTTGTGGAAAAGCCAGTGGTGATATTAGTGAATTCTCAGCTCCTAAGCAAATTGGACAAATGAATTTTTTTTTTTTTATCTTCACCCCAGGACATTTTGCATTTATCTTCAGATAGAGCAGGAGGGAGAGGGGGAGGAAGAGAGAGAGAGAAACATCGATGTGAGAGAGACACACATCAAGTGGTTGCCACCCTTACGACCCTAACTGGGACCCGGGACAAACCGCAACCGAGGTACGTGCCCTTAGCGGGAACCGAACCCGGGACTCCAATCCGCGGGCCAATGCCCCAACCCTGAGCCAAACCGGCCAGGGTTATTTTTATTCTTGTGATAATTTGCTCCTTAGAATGATGTGAATTCTTGGATTTTTGTTGCTGTTCTCTTAGGCATACGATGACTGTCAGGTTCACGCTGTAACGCTGTGTAGAATGTGCTCCAAAGCACATAATCTTCACTCTCAGCGTCCAAGATGTTTTTAATCTTTGAGTAAGAATAGAACCATCTGCCTAGGGTCCTCTTTCAGAGCACTTTCCCATATTCCTGGCAACCGTGAAAGTCTTTTATGATGAAAATTGAGATCATCTTGAGGGGAAATGATGTAGTGAGGAAATAGCTTTTCTTCCCAAAGAAATTGAAATAAAAATATGGCCATCATGTCATATGTAATATTTCATATGGTTACATTCATAGGCGGACAGATATGTAGATCTAGAAACAGATAATACTCAACATTTGTGCCTGGACATGAAGAGCAATTTTGCGGGGCTGGCATTCTCCAGATCCGACTTTTCTAAATCTGACGTTATCGGTAGGAATGTGGTACGGGATGAGGCCGACAGGTTTTCCCTGTTCCCTCCGCATTTCCCAGTGGGCCTCCGAGTCCCTGCCTGCGGTCCTCAGTGCACTGATTGCTGTCGTGGGAGTGGCCCAGGGGCCCAGGGGTCGGTCACAAGGGCAAATGTCAGCGATAAGTCAGGAAATGTGCTTGATAGGGTTCGGTGTGTAACAAAGAGATGCTTTGGAAGCAGTTGGAGGGCAGCGGGTGACTTTGGAAAGAACCGCCCAATTGGTGTCGCCTGAATGGAAGGCCCTAAACAGTGTCCAGTAAACAGGGACAAACTGGTTTCCCTGCAGCTCATTGTTGCTCAATCCTGGGAAGGAAGTGTATGTTCCTCTGGCCACAGCATTGCTGTAGTATTTGCTCTCTGACAACACCCAAACCAGTTGCATCCAGGTGTGGTTTCTGCTGGTCTCCCTGATGGCAGCTGAATGCAAACGAATCAACCAGGTAAGTTCCTGGTGTATTCAGTGCTTTTTTCTATGACTCTCCTTTGCTTTAAAATGCTTAATTGGCCCTGGCCGGTTTGGCTCAGCCTTTAGAGCGTTGGCCTGGGGACTGAAGGGTTACGGGTTTGATTCCCAGTCAAGGGCGTGTACCTGGGTTGTAGGTTCAATCCCGGTTGGGGTCATTCTGGAGGCAACTCATCGATGTTTCTCTCTCTCTCTCCCTCCTTCCATCTCTCCTTTCCACTCTATCTAAAAATCAATGGAGAAATATCCTCTGGTGAGGATTAACAAAAAAATAAAAAGCTTAATAGCTTTTTCTGTCAGGGTGTGAAAAGAATGTGAGACTTTAGTGACCTAAAGCCCGTTGCACCAGGAAACTTTCCCTTTAATTTTTTTTGGTGCAAGAAACTTACATCGGATTCCAACAAGGTCTGTTGCCCTCAGCATGTTAGGAATTGGCGACAGCAAGTGAAAACAATGAACACTCAGTAAGTTCTGTACGGGAAGAAACCTCAAACCTGGTTCCCTTCTCTTCTCCCACCGCCTGTCCTGCCAGCCACACCTCTGCAGTGACCTTGTAGCCACTGCCGGTAGCCAGCCCTCTGGAAACAGGTCAGGCTGTCTCCTGACTCAGAGGAACTGCATTTGCTGGCCCTTCTGCCTGGAAACCTATTGCCCACCCCCTCGCCCGGCTCTTTATTTCTCGTATAGTGATGTGTTTTGTGTCTGGGTGTCTGGCTCACTGGTCTGCAAGGTTGTCGGAGACGCGCTGGGTCAGTGGACACTTGTCACTACCGGATCAATGCTATGGCACCCTCAGGAAGGGGAGAGACCAGCTCTACCGACTTCCATTGATTTCTTCATTCATTTCATCATTCCTGCATGTATGCACTGATGGATATTTCTTAGGTCATTGCTAAGTGTCAGGCATTTCGTGATGGTGTTAGGTGCTGAGCTTGCAAAACTGAGTAAGACCCAGCTCCAACTTTCAAGGACTTTGAAGTTTCCTGGGGACAACAACTATGTCAATAAGTAAAAGTCACTTTAAAAAAATGTCTTAAAGTAGCAATCTTCAACTACTATTTTGAAGGACCCCCGTATCCCAGCGCTGCAGTTACCGATGGTAGTCAATCTCCTTTCATCTATTCCTGCACCCACTCCTTTCCCCTCCCCCCATGACCTTGAAGCAAAGGAGACATTAGAGCATTCCATTTGTACACACCGATGCCATGGGGAGGGGAGGCGCCACACAAAGCCCACTGTGAAGGACCGGCCGCTGATGCCGGTCAGCAGGGGGAAGGAGGGTGTTGCTGGCGGAGGAAGCAGCGTGGGGCCGTGGGAGCTCTGCAGTGCTGCCTGTGGTAGTTTGATTTCTCCAAAACGGGTGCCTGGATGGGGAGGCGGAGCCGTGGTAGAGTCCAGAAAGGCAAACAGAGTTCAGATAAAAAGGCTCTTGTGCTGCAGGCAACAGACTGACTTTGTCAACATTTTGCTGGGAGACATTTACAGTTTTCAAGATTTATATTTCGAAAGCTGCAGAGGGCGTGGGTATGAGCAGGTTGTGAGTGAGGTGGGATTGGAGAGAGGATGAGTAGCTGGGAAGATTGTCAGTGGTTTGAAACACTGCTAGGAGTAGGGGGGACAGACTTTGAGACACTGAGAGTGAGTGGAGAAGAAATGGTAAAATAACACCGATTTATGACACATTATAAGAAGTCATATTGGGCTTAGTGACCTCTTGCTTTGGGATAAGTGAATGACTCCTGAGCACGTGGTGTGACTGACACGGGCTGGTTGATGGTACTCTGGAAGGCTGGCATGCAGAATGAAGTCTGGGATAGAGTTCAGACTGACCGTGTGGGAAGAGGAGGCAGAGGTGTTTGTACGCAGCTAAGGAGGTCTAGAAAGGGCTCTGAGAGTCATCCAAGTGTAGTTCGGGCCCTCCAGCTTTTTCAGTGCTGTGCCATGTGAACATGCCCAGGTTTGTAAGTCGTGTGGATTTTTATCGATAACATCGTTTAGGTGTTACCTGCTAGTTCTTAAAAGTGTGGGATTTTTGGCAACATCACCAAGAAAGAGCTTGATCAACACTGGTTCTGTAACAGTGAGTGGCTGTGAGCAGGATGCCCGTGGTCAGTTCGGATCAGGGCGTCAGGTCCTCCACATCTCACTTAGCAGTTGCACAGCCCTCCGGGTGGTCCGAGGAAATCAGCTAGTCATTCCAGTTCTGCCTCCATGGATTATCTGTCACGCCTCCCGACCTTCTGCCCAAGCTGTGGTAGGATAGAATTTCCATAAAACACAGCAGCCTCATATATCGTACAAGCTTCAACACCATCATCAGGAATTTTAGGATTGTTCTGAGATGTAATATATTCATTTCCAAATGTCTAAGAATATTATAGATCACTTTTCTCCCCAGTCAGATCTTTATTGGTCCAATGCTTGAGAATGTCCATGCACTCACGATTCCGTGCCAAAGGCAGTCAGAGAAAGTGCAAAGTGTGATTCATACTCATCAAAATCTCTGATTCTGGTTTGAAATTGGGACTTTATTTCTACCTAACTAGCTCACTCTGCTGTTCCTTCCAAATCTGTGATTCTGTTAAGCTCAGGGCAGTTGAGAAATGAGAATTGAGTTCAGTCTAAAATTGCCATCTGTTAAATCCACATGTCCAGTTTTTAAAAAGATTTTTAAAAAATTGATTTTTAGAGAGAGAGGAAGGGAGAGAAAGAAGCATCCATCAGTTGCTTCCTGCACACCCCCTACTGGGGATCAAGCCTGCAAGCCAGGCATGTGCCCTGACTGGGAATCGAACTGGTGACCTTTTAGGGCACGGGACGATACCCAACCATCTGAGCCAAACTGGCCAGGGCCACATGTCCATTTTGAGTGTGAATCTTGACTTGAACATTTTTGAACAATTTGTCAATGTTCCATTCTTTACCTTGGATTTTTAAGGGTTCCTGGAAATGTTCTTTTGAGACATTGATAGCCCAGCAAATTGGATCTTTCAGAGCCTTTAATTCAAAAAAGTCCTTATGCTAAGCACACAGTTTAGTAAATCCCCTCAACAAATTTCCATGACCTAACCCTGTGACTGCATTAAAATAAACTACAGAGCATACTTTGCTTTTCTGTCCAGTAATAATAAGCATTCATGTTTCTTGATTTTATATTGTATACTTAGCACCTAGCACGGTATTTGGAATGGCAGAGGTGTTCCGTATAAATTATTTGAATTAATGTAATATTCCATTAGGTGTTGAGGACTGAAGAGCATAACTTTATAGCCTTGATCACTTTCTTCATCACAGCTGACAATCAAGGTGATGTGAGAGGTGCCAGCATGAACTCTCCCTCGTGGAGGTCATTTCATTCCATTTGTGGGAGGGACTCCCCTCCGTGCCCTGTACACTGAGTTCATTCATATTTAGACCAAGCTTTTCCAGTTCTTTCCCAGGAGATAATTAGAGATTACTAGTTCATGTATAAGATTTTGATAATAACACTTTTGGGGAAAAAAAAAAAAAATCTCAAACCTTTCAGATCCCAGGGTCAAGCATGCTTCCTTGGGCCTGAGGGAGGAAGATAAGGAAAAATGCTTCTGCTGTGTCTTTAAACCCATCTAACTAATGATGACATTTCCCTAGAGAGCAGGGAGAGTGAGCCTTGGGGGGCCATCCGCATTTAGGGGTGACTGTGGAGGGGGGTGGTGAGAGTTGCAAGGACACCCACAGGCAGGGGCTCTAGAATAGACTCCAGGGTGGGAGGGCCAGCGTGCAGCCCGACGGGCAGAGCCCATCAGTGAGTGTCTAACCTTTGTCAGAGGTCCAGGAAGACACATTTCCCATCAGGTGGTCACGCCCAGTCCTACACATGCATTGCAGGAGACAGCACAGACGGCCCTTGACATATGAGGGTTCAACTCTTGATTTTCCGACTTAACAGTTGTGCAGAAGTGGTATGCATTCGGACAAACCGCACTTCGGGTTTTGAGTTTCGATCTTTTCCAGGCTAGCACGTGTGGTTTGATACTCTTGTGCCGTTGGGCAGCGGCTGGGGGCCACAGCTCCCGTTAGCTGTGCCGTCAGGAGGGTGAACAACTGATACTCCGCAGTGATTGTGTTGTCAGCATTTTTCAACGTCGTGTTTTGTGTTCTCTCATCCCCTCATGTCTACAAAATGCCCATATGTGCCTCCTGCTTCTGGAAACTCAAGGTAATTGCCCAACTGTAGGCAAATGTCAGTGTCCTGAGCCATGTTTAAGATAGACGAGGCTAAGCACTGATGTTGGTAAGTTAGATGTATTCAGTGCCTTTTTCATTTTGCATATTTTCAACGTATGATGGGTTTATTGGGCCAGGACCCCATTTTAAGTGGAGGAGCATCCGTTCCCTTCTTGGGATATATGCACCAACGTTTTCTCTACTGTGGTGCTGTTCTATGCTATGCAACGTTTTTTAAACAGATGCATTTAAATATGTCTAAAGATGTCTAAATGTATCTTAGGACTCTGGTGGCTTAGTCTTGTGTCAGCCTGGAAGCCAGAAGTGAGCCCGCAGCAGCCATACAGTTTAGTCTCTGAAGGTCGCTGCAGGGTGCTGGCATTGAGGCGGGCCTGCATGGTGTCACCGCCCTATGCTAGCTCGCCTGTTAGCGAGAAACAGCGCTCAGACCTGCAGCGCTCAGACCTGCCAGCTCGCCTTCCTCTTCTGGGGAGTCCTGAGCCAACTGTGTGTGTGGGTCTCTCCTGAGGAGCTCAGGCTTCTTTTGTAGGTCACTCATAGCTTCAGGGGAGGAGTTGATGGGAAATAGATGTGGATTCCAGTTGTCCTCCGTGGTCCCAGTGTTCCCAGGGGCTCTGTCCACGGCTTCCTTCATAACTGCCAGCCTGGTCCACCTATGGTGACTTTGGGCTCAGTACTAGACGCAGAGGCAGCCGCCGGTACAGGCTGTTTCACCAGCTGCCCATTACCCACAGCAGTTGTGCGTCTCTGCTCTGACCTTGACCCATATAATCCTAGTGAGTTGTCTGTAGGGTGAATACCACTGCAGTTGCTTGTGTCTTTGGGAATAGGAAAGAACTTAGAACTTTTTAATCTATACTTGTTTTTATCTCATTTAAAATGCCCATGCTTTGTGTATTTTTAATGTGAATAGTCGTACTAGTTGTAAATGGACATACTTTATATGAATACATGTGAATTGTTTTAAGTAGATATAATATATTCATAAATAATTATACTGTATCAAGAGATTCCCTACCCCATTTTTTTTTTTTCTGGTATTTCCCCCAGACCTTTGAAAAGCTTCGCCTGAGAAGCAGTTGCTCAGAGTGCTGGGAAGGAGGCAGTGGTCACTGTGTCCTGCCGTGAGGCCCTTCCTTCATCAGGAATGGCTTTCTGTTAACTGGAGACCATAGTAGTGGGCGGTCATGGGCACCAAGATCATATTTGCCAAAGTGATAATTAGACACAGGCTTTGGCAAGTTCTGGGTGTTTTTGGAGAGAAGGGAGTGGAAGATGTGAAATCAGCCACTTCCAGCCACTTGCCCTGTGGGTGTGCCCCCAGGGCCCTCCCTCAGCTCCAGCATGACCTAACATGTCCCTTTAGAATATGGTTTTGGTTGTTATGTGTAGAATACTTCTTCCTGAGACAAACTGTATTCCAGCTCAAAATGTGCAGAAATGCTGGGAGTGATACTTAAGAGAAAAATATTTGAGGTCAATTATTATATATTCAGTGAATTTCTCCAGAACAATGTGGCAGGATGGGGTGACAGAGCCGGTGCAGTGACATCTCACGAATCCAAAGAGGCTGAAGAAGGAAACCAGAATTGAAGTCTTTTTAGACAGCAGTAGCGATTTCACTTGAAATGTTGCTCAAAGTGTTTATCACCTCAAATCTTTAAACAAGCTAATTAAGAATGAAAACACATTGTGATGTCAGTAAAGAAATCATAGATTTAGTACCATATAGAGGACTTAAATATTTATTTATCTCTATTCCTCTCCAAAACAACTCTGAGCAGTGTAAATATCACATGTAATTTATATTGCATCAAATATGTCCTATAGGTACATACAAAAAAGATACACACGAAATAAGTAAACCAAGAGTGTTTTCTCTTTGTTCCTCTCAACTTGGGGCCTTCAGAGCAACACATTGAGTTTTCCTCGAGGCTGTGTTTTTATACATAATACTTAAAATAGCAGGACCACAGGTTTATTTGCATTAATTTGCATATGATCTACATACACGCAGCAGTACAGTTTACATTGTGTCTCCTGGTGTCTTCAGAGAAGTTTTTTTTCCCCCTTTTTCTCCCCCCACCCTTAAACCTGTGAAGATACTCTGAACCAAACAGGACATCTGGGGAAAGAAGAAACAAAAATAACAAGAGTAATGATACAAATGAGGCCTCTGTTCTCATAGTGCTTTTAGTTTCCACGTTTTCCAGAGACAGAAGTACACTGGGATATAAATATCAGAAATACTGTTAAATCAATTGTTGCGAGAACAGTGCTTTGTTTCTTTTCCCCTGAATTGTAGCAGCAGTCACCCCGTCCCCACCCCCACTCCAGCCTGAACTGTTTGGTACAGTACCCCTCATCTCTGTTTCTGTGCTGGTGTGTAAAAGACGGGTGTGTGGCATAAATGTGTCCCGTGGCTTCGCGGGAGGATGTACACAAGTGTGTCTTCCATCGAGCTGACACTGGCAGTGGGACCGTAGATTTAATTCAGGTCTGTACCAGTGTACTGGAGGGCCATATGGAAAGATGCTGTGACCTGGTTCTGTCATAAGAAAAGGGAAGAGAACTTGAATTTGTATCTCTCTCTCTTTCTCCTTTTTTCAAGACAGGGATGGGAAAATGCTTATAAAACAATAATGTGACACAAAATTTTGCAATTTTACTTAAAAAAAATATTTTGAGGAAATAAAGTTTTCCCTTGTTCCTAAACTTGAATATTGCTTCAGCCTCTCATGCATGAGAACCGAAGAAGAAGTGAAACAGATTAGTCAAGTGTTAAACTCTGGAGCAGAAAATTTGAGAGAAAAGAAAGGTTAAAAAAGAGCCAGTGTTTTAATAACTGTATCTATTATAATAAATTAGAGATGATTTAAAGTTACTCCAGTTAGAAGTTTATTTTGTAACGTGAGTGCCTCCAGACATTAGCATTGTAGGGTGTTGAGTCAGACATGACCTTCATAATCCGAAAAGAAACATGTATGCTAGGTGTGGTGCTATTGAAATACAGCTGCATTATTTAAATTCCCTACAGACTAATGCTGCAAACATTATTTCTGTAGAAGTAAACATTTTTACTGAATAGGTCTGTACTATCTCAAGTAAGAACACGTTGGATAGAAACGATGCACAGGTTTTCAGATAGTCCTGAAAGAACATGAACAGAAAGGGCTCCTTTCTGGGGATGATAGACAGGCCCCATTTTTTTAAAAAAAAAAAAAAACACTTTAAAATTTTATTTTGCCTTTTTTTTTTTTTGGCATTTAAATCATCAAGACTGATGAAAGTGCTAATTATAGAGACTTAGTGCACATCTGGAAAGCAATTGGGGGAAAAACACAGGCAGCTGCGCCACCCTGTTCTAAATGATCATTTGCTGAGCACCAAGTGTGCAGTGAGGATCCCAGCGTAAGGCGGGGGTGAGACGTTTGCTGTCTTTGGCCTGAGTTAGTTGAACAGCTGCTGGCTTCCTCATGAGCGACAGATATATTTTTGAGGCCCCCAAATTACTAGGAAGTTTCGAGTGATTGGGAGTGAGGGCTGAGTCATTAAACTTTTTCACTAGTAGGAGAAAAAGTTTGATCAGCAGCTTGGAAACTTTGGAACTGAAGTGAACAGCCGGTTTGGAAGGTGTTGCTAGGATGTACGAGAGGGAAGAGAAGAAGAAGAAAAAAAGAAGTGGAACAAAGCTACATACATAATTGTTTAAGAATTTTTTGGAGCGGCCTTGGTTTAGTCCAAGAAAACAGTGGGTTGTGAGAAGCCATGCAGTTCATAAAAAGGCTGGTTATTTGTGAGGGAAGCCAGAATTCAAGATTAGAGTGCCTTGGTTTGGACACTACAGCTCTTAGTACCTCTGTAAATGAGGAATGGATGGATGGATGGATGGATGGATGGATGGATGGATAGATGGATGGATAGATGGAGAGAGAGAGAGAGAGAGAGAGAGAGAGAGAGAGAGAGAGAGAGAGAGGTTGAACATCCTGTCCCCTCCACCTTTGAACACACTCCAAAAGAAGACCAAGCTCCTTGGTCTTCGACAGTATATGCTGGGGGAGTGAACTTGGAAAACACGAGGTTCCTGGAGAGATCAGGGAGGGGCAGTGGGGGCTTTGGTTCTGGGAAGTGGAAGCAGACATCCCAGGCCGATAGGAGGCAGATGCCGAAGCGAAAGGTAGCCCAGCTCCCGTTGTCCTCAGAGCTGTCCGGAGCTTCCCCATGGCACAGACAGCATGCACTTGAGCCCATGCCTCAGCGGACACTTTGCTCTCATAGTCCTGGCAGTCAGTAGCTGGTGGTCGGAAGAGATGCTTCCATGGGAGCAGCTCAGATGCCTTCCCTCTTTGCTGAAGATTCTTCCAGTACGTTCTCCTGGTGTTAGCTGAGGTGCATGGGGTGGGAGAGGGCCCACTGCGGGGAGAGCGCCACCTTGGGGGCTGCTTGTTGCTGTGTGGCTCTGCTGGCCCTCCCAGTCTGCAGACCTCGGTTCCTTCCTCCACCCACCTGGAGCTGGGGAGGGAGAGGTAGGGCCCTGAAGCTGGGCTGGTAAGCCTGGGCTTATTTTGTAGGATGGGTGATGGGGGTGGCATGGATAATTCCCAAGGGGAGAGACCTGACCGCATCTGTTTAGCAAGGTCACTTTGGTGGGCCAGTGGCGGATGAGGCCAAGTGCAGGAGACGCGACAACCAGCCGGGAGGTTGTGGATTTTCGTGCGGTGGCCTGTGTGGTAGGCATGCGCTGTTGAGTTGAGGCGATTCAGGGCAAACCTTAGGCTCGTGATTTCATTTCTCACGCTATATTTCAGGAACCTCATCTTGAGATATTCTGGCCGGTCTCCCTCTTTCCCAAGAGTGACTCTGTTTTCTGGCATTTTTCTTTTCTGAAGACAGTAAAGCCAAGGTCAGTAGGGTAGGCTGGCCACCTCTACGGATGTCCTCAGAGGCTCAGCGCAGGTCCCACCCTGACTGGTGTCATTTCCTAATTTACTCGACAGTCAACATTGAAGAACAGGGTCAGCTCCCACCTCCCCTGCACTGTCCATCCAGCCTGTTGTCCCAGACAGTTAGGGAGTGACTTCTGCCCAGACACGGTCAAACATCTCACTGGTCTTAGAAGAACCCTCCTTGTCCCTAGCTCTATCCTGGGGACTTTGAGGCAATGAATGCAAATGTAGAACATTTTACTGGTGGGAAAGGAAGAATATTTTCTGGAAATCCATTGCTTTTAATTTCTGTTTCTCCGCGTAGTTCTGTAAAGTCAGTGAAAGCAGAAGTGGGGTAGACACGATGGCTCACTCTGTCACAGGTCTCCTGACCCGGCCCCTGCCAGGCCCTGAGGTCTTCACGACTTTTGGAGAACCCTTAATTCCCAAACCTCGATTGCACCTAAGCGTGCTTTTCGGTATTAGACACGTTCGCTCTGCGTGTTGTGCTCATGTTAATTGTGCCTCTGTTACTATTCCATTGTGGCCAGAGGCTGGGAACAAGCCTACGGTCACTGACACAGAAGCGGCCGCGAGCTGGGTGTGAAGTCAGGAGTGTGGGCTCCAGGGCAGCTCCCAGGCCCTGTCCCCACAGAGACAGACGTGGTTCCTTGTCCGTGGAGGTGAATGGGTGATGTGTACTTTTCCGTCTGTACTTGGAACAACTCCGCTTTCCTGACTGTCTCATCTGAAGATGGTTCAGGTGTGTCCCAGATGCATTGTCCCTGTTGGTTCCCGAATCCTCAGGTTCCGGTTAGAATTTCTGGGAGCGGTGTCCTGGAATCCGGATTTCACAAAGGCTTTCCAGGAGGTTCTGATGCATTCATGGGCCCGACTGGGCTTTAGGGAGCCTCGTGCTGACACAGTGCCTCCGCTGAAGGGACGACCCTTGGGGTTCCCTAGCCGTGCTGAGCAGGCTGAGGTGGGGGTTAACTGTGGCTTTGGTACCCCAGTCCCAGGCTGGAGGCCTGGCTTCTTTGCTTGTTAGCCCTGCCATCCTGGGGCCATTGCTCAACTTCCCTGAGCTCCTGTTTGTCCATGTATGCAGTGAGGACATAGGTCCTGAGTCCAGGGGCTGTCCTGTCCATTAGATGTCACATGGGACGCTTAGCCTGGCACACGTTCACCACTTAAATGTCAGCTGTGACTGAAAACACTGCAGAGAGGGAGACGACGTGATGGACTTCTCTGGTGGACTGACCGTCTTTGTTCTTTTTCTGTTTCTTCCTCCCACCCTCCTCCCCCGCAGGACGGCTCCCTGGGCAACATCGATGACCTGGCGCAGCAGTATGCCGATTACTACAACACCTATTTCTCCGATGTGTGCGAGAGGATGGAGGAGCTGCGGAAGCGGCGGGTCTCCCAGGACCTGGACGCGGTGAGTGCCTGGCACCGGGGTGTGCTCCTGCCCGCGGCCGCTCTGGTCCCTGCTCCTGGTCCAGCACCCCTCTTTGGGCCTTCGAACGGTCCTAGCTGTGTGTGGAGCATCAAACTGCAAGCTGCTCAGCTAGCTTGGGCTAAAAAATTCAGATCGCTCAAGGGTTAACCCAGTTCTGCAGGTATCAGAATCTCTGGGAGTGGTGTCCTGAATGAGTATTGGCTGGGTCAATGTGATCAAAACTTTGTGTTCATTAAAAAACTGGATTTTTTTTCTTTAACTTAAGGGAAAAGAATGTCTTTCCTGTTGGCCAGTATATATAGTGCTACCCTTTTTTTTTTTTTTTTTAGTGTTTTTATTGATTTTAGAGAAAGAGAAAGTGAGGGGGAGAGAGAGAGAGAGAGAAACATCCATGAGAGAGAAACCTCGATTGGCTGCCTCCTGCACACCCCCTACTGGGGATCGAGCTCAAAACCTGGGCATGTGCCCTGATCAGGAATTGAAACTTTGACCTCTTGGTGCATGGGATGGCTCCAACTGAGCCACACTGGCCAGGGCTGCAGTACTACCTTTATATTGACTTCTAAGTCCAAAAGGTATCTAGGCTACTTCCTTCCTTTTCCTAATCCTTCTCCTCCTCCTTCTGGAAAAAAAATAAGATTTAAAGAAGAATCCACCCTAATCTCCCACCTTTCAATAACCACATGGGTGTTTTAGCAGATCTCTGCTCGGAGATTGTCTGGGCATTTTTATGTCAGCAATATAATTCTTGCCTTTTTCCTTAACATTTTATTATAGTTCTTCCATGTCATTAAGACCTCTTTGTAATCACCGTTTTTCATGACTACATTTCTCTTCTCTCACTCAGGTGTGTTGAAATCCATTTGGCTGGTTTGTGAAGATTTTTATGTGTATGATTAGTGGTGCATTTGATCATGCATGTGATAAAAAGTAAATGAATAGCTTAGGTCCTCTCTAGATAGCTAATCTGTATGTGTGCTAGTATTTCCATGTGCATTTATTATAAGGTATCTTACTGAAACTTCTGCATTTTTAATTGAAATTTGCTGCATATTTTATAATTGAATTCATTTAAGTTCAGTGCTTTTCAAATACTGTGGTGACCTTCAGACCACTTCAGGAATGGGAGGCAGAAGAAGAGGCTAAACCATCCGTGCCTCCTCTGGACCACCTCCTTTTAAACCATCTTTTTTTTTAAATGTTTTTATTGATTTTTTTTCTTTTTAGAGAGACAGGAAGGGAGAGAGAGATAGAAACATCGATATGAGAGAGAAACATCCATCGGCTGTCCCCTGCACGGCCCCCCCTCCCATCCCCACACTGGGGATCGAACCCACAACCCGGGCATGTGCCCTGGCTGGGAATCAAACTGGGACCTCTCAGTCCATGGGATGACGCTCAGTCCACTGAGCCACACCAGCTGGGCTAAACCATCTTTTATACGTATATTGGGAGACTGTGTGGATCTGATTTAAAATAGATCTTTGAAATGTGAATCTTTTTTTTTTTTAATGTTTGAAAACAGCTGATTCAATTGAATCCTTAAAAAAAAATTTTTTTTTTTTGGATAAATTACTTAGAGTAGGAATGAAAGCAATAAGAAACTAGGAACAGAAAATTCTTTATTAATAATTCTTTTTATGTTATAAAGGACCCAACAAGTGGTTCAGGCTCCACGCTGTATATTCTGTAAGCAGACGTGACCGACTTCCACCTGAGTACGACCTTGGCGTTATCACGCGCTTTAATTTCTTTTCGTAACTGGAGTCAGGAGGAACGTTATATCGTGACTGTCAAATAATTATTGATTCTCTTTCTTTTTTGCCCACTGACTTAGCAGTTGGCAGGAGTGGGAGTGAGTATAATAGAGTCAGGGGAAGCTTGAGAAGCACCCGTCGGGGGCAGCTGGGAGCCTGACACCAGGCCCAGGCAGACACGTGGGCGTCTTTGTTGCCGGGGGCTCTGCTTCTTTCCTATAACTTTGTCTCCTGCCTCCTGTGAACTGCAGGGTTATTTTCTTTCTTTCCTTTAAAGAAAGTCAGGCTATGTGGCAGGAAGACTCCTCCGCTTTGTTAAAATTAATTAGGCTCTCCTGTTGGGAAATAGTTAATGAAAAAAGACTTTCCTTTTGGCAAGATTGTAACGGAAGAACTTACATGTTGCACTGAATTCTTGAATGTTGCCAGTGTGACCTTGAATGGTGGTCTGGTAGCATAGTGGTGGCCTGCTTGGACATTTCACGTGCAAGGAAATGAGCGCCACGAATGGGTAGGTGATCCTTGATTCAGCACTCAACTGCTCTCCCAGAATTCCAGCTGGCGAAAAATTGGGGTTACCATAATCATCCCACGGTGTTTGGGAACCCCAGAAGGCAGCTCCTAGGTAGGAAAGGAAGCTTGCCTGGCGTTAGGATAACTAACTCCTTCCCATTTAGACAGATGGCTGCAAAAGGCACTCTGGGGAGGAAAATCACCACATGAGCTTAATTAATTAAGTTCTCGTCAGAGGTGCTAGAATGTGGAGGTGGGTAAAACTGATGGGAGCTAACTCGAACCAGGCTGGAAACTGTTCATCCTTTAAACTGCAGTTAGTGAGAAAATGAGACCCACTGTCAACACTTTCAAGTTCTCTTTCTGCAAGATTCCAGGCAAGTTGCAGCAGTCAGGGGAGGTCTCTAACTGGAGAAGACCAGGGTGGCTGCCCTGTATTTCATGTCATTCACATGGCCCCTGAGTCTAGATGTCCATGTTAGACGGTTTTAAGGTCACCATTCAGGCCATGAACCCAACACCAGAGACTTAAGTCAAGTTCCCTCTTGAGGTCGTGAGCTCATCACAGACTGAGTCACGATGGAAACTCAGTTTTCTTGAAAAGCTATAATTTTCAGTCCATAATGCTTCCTTTTATTGCATCGGATTTTTATCTGTGTTTCTAGATGTTGGGTTCTGCCTTCGGACAAGTAGACGGACAGCTTCGGGTCTGAGGACCTGCAGCTAATTCTTTCTGTGCTCGTGAGCAGCCCCATCACAGCTGAATGTGAGATTTCTTGGACAAGAACGAATCCAGCAAAAGCACTAAGAGGAAGCAGTGACATGTTAGGAGCCTAAAGCATTTTACAGGGGAAAATGTAGCATTAAGTTGGTTTTATCTGCCATAGAACGTCATTCAGAGGCAGCCTTGAGTACAGAGAGTTTGGGGTGATGGGTTAAATTGGTTTTATGACCTTGTTTTATTTTTAAATCCTCTGGATGAGGTACTATTCAGTAGACAGAGAGATGCTTAAATATTTGTGTTTGGGCTTTAAAAAGTCCAAAAATGCATTGTTCTTAAGAGTTAATTACATGTCAGCTGGAGAACAAACAAACCAAGAAGACAGCCAGCCCACGGAGATGCTTGACTCAACCCTGAAAAATAAAAGGTTTTGGTAATTGTGTTAGTAATTAACTTTCTGGACTGGACAGCGAGCTCCTTCCCCAGCACCTACCAGCCGGCTCCTGACTGGAATAAAGCGCTCACTTGATAAAGTGTTTCTGGAGCCAGTCAGTGTAGACGAAGGCCGCAGAGTACAGATGGGTGAAAATTCAACAGTATAAACAGGAATTAGAATGTAAATTGATAACTGTGGTGAGGGTGTTTATTCCGCACCGAATGGTGCGTTTGGATGGCCGCCGTGGCCTCTGCTGGGGATGACATCATTAGTGCTTGTGAGCAGCGGGGAAGGTGCCATATTTCCACACATTTGGCACATGCCTGCGCGCCCTGTGTGTTTTTGGCCGGGAAAAGCTGCATTTGGAAAGGACAACAGCGTTTCAAGTCTATAATGGACCTATCTCTAGTGATGCTAAGTCTGACATCTGTCAGAGTGGCACTGTGGCCAGGAAAGGACACACACAAGGTGGCCTCCGTGATTGGCCGTATCAGTGGCCTCGGCGTCTTTGAGGTTGACTCTGCGGGTCCCAAACCATTATCACATCTGTGTGGGCACCAGGAAACGGGAGCCCAGGTGGGGACCCTCCCAGGTCTCTAAGGACCGGGAATATAAATGAAAGTATTGCCTAATATCACAGAGAAATGTGATACCAGAGCTGTTGTCGATGTTGAAGGAACAATTCTGGGGTGTAATGATGGTTTCTTGCCGTTTTCATAATTTAATCTTTCCAGATACAATCCTAGGCTAGGAGGCATAAAAGTGGTGTCTCTCATGACTGGCGGTGATTGTTGGGTTTCTTCAGGCATTACCCCTCTCCCCCCAGGCCCACGGAGTCCTGGCCTCTGGGCTTGGTGCACAGGCAAAGGGTGTGGGAGCCACTGCTGGGAAGAGGCGGGAGGTCTGACAGACGAGGGCTCGAATCCTGGCTGTTTCACTTAGCTGGCAAGTTGTGTAACCTTTCTAAGCCTCAGTTTCCCCATCTATAAACGGGGGTAAAAACATCCCAAAGTGATTACGAGGATTAAATGAGGAAACTGCTATGTAGCACCTCGTACATCATCGTAAGTGACCTATAACTGTTCTTTTCCTTCCCTTCGGTTCGTAATTCAAAACCTCCTGTGGTAATACTGAAGAGGGTCTATTATTCATCAATGCTTATTAACATTCATTTATTAATATTTATAATAATTAATGTTCCCATGAGTGCAGAGCTTTCCTTTAGCTTTTATTGGGGAAATTTCAAACATCCATAAAGAGCAAAATACAGCAAGCTCCCTGCCTCGTACCCGGGTCCAGCAGTCACGGGCACTGTCATTCTCATTTCACCTTTCCTCCTCACGCCCTCTTGATTATTATTTTTAAAACTTCTTCTGCGAGGTAAACTTTGCATATTGAAGTGCACAAGCCTTAGCTACAGCTGTGTCAGGTGGTCCCAGCCGTGTCCTGCGCACTCCAGATGTGCACGCAGCGTCGTGCAGAGCTCCCCCGCGTCCCTTCTCAGGAAGTCTTGCTTTGAGGGCACCGTTTTGGGTGTCTTTTGGTCACTTCTGTATTCCAGCACAGAGGACAATGCAGGACACATACTAGGTGCTCAATAAGTATATGCTGAATTCATTCATGCATGTAATGATTTAAGAATATTCAGTGACTATTAAGTCTGTATATCTGACACGTTGCCCTTCCAGAAACACAGATAAAGGTGTATTCTCTATTCACAGGGAGGTCACAGTTTAGGGGGGTAAACAGACTATTAAAATGCTGTGCAGGAATATAGAAGAGAGCCCCTGACTCAGTCTAGGAAAATCAAAGAAGGCTTCCTGAAGGAGGTGATATCCAGGCCCCTTTATCCAGAACACAGAAGATTAATGTGGGGGTGGGGTGGGGTGGGGGTGAGGACAGTGCAGAATAATTTAAGGCAGAGGTCACAGTTTGTGCAAAGGTGAAAAGTTGAGCCCTGGCTGGTTTGGCTCAGCGGTTAGAGCGTCGGTCTGTGGACCAGAGAGTTGCGAGTTCGATTCCGGTCAAGGGCACGTACCTTGGCTGCGGTTCAGTCCCTGGCCCTGTTCGGGGTTGGGCGGGAGGCAACCAGTTGATGTGTCTCTCTCACATCGATGTTTCTCTCTCTTTCTCTCCCTCCCTCCTCCTCTATCTGAAGATAAATTGAAAAAAATAACCTCAGGTGAGGATTAAAAAAAAAAAAAGTTGGGAGAGGAAATCTAGATTTAATGGCCCGCTTGAGGGGTTTAACGTGGCTGGAACCTAAGGTGTAAACAATATGCTGAAAAAGGTACGTGCTGTTCTTTCACAGGTCCTTGGATATTAATGATATAAAAAAGATAGGATGTTCTGATTCATCAGCATTCCCAAGACAAAACAAAACAATTGGCATTTCGCAATAGTTGACGTGCGGGCCAAGGTGAACTGTGGTTTCACATAGACACAAACATCGTCCAGTCTCTGTGGGGTTTTTGTTTTGTGTGTTGTTTGCTACAGTAAGCAACCCACGTGGAACACAGGTTTCCCGGACCTTAGGGCTCCCTGAATATTCACGACAAGAAGGAAAGCGAGGTCGCCCCCTCCCTGGTGCAGAGGTGAAAGGTGTTCCCAGGAGGTACTGGCGTGTTCCTGGCCCTTTAGATGCTCAGGAGGCAAACTCCCATGATCTGTGTCGCAAGTTGTCCCGTGTTTAAACATTCAACTGCTAAAGCCCAATTGTTGCTTTGAAGGAGATTTGTTTTTGTTTTATTTGGTCTGCCATGACATTATTCGCTAGCTTTGGGCTACTGTTGATGTGCAGATTGCAATCAGAAACAGTGGGCATTCGATGGGGGAGTCTGAACTACATTCTGCTGTGGGATTCACACACTTGATGTCAAAATACACTGAGGCATTATGTCTTGAGCCAGATGGTGATACAGTTCTCTGCTCTGGCTCCTCTCAGACAAAGTCCCGTTTGTAGTCAAATGGCCAGCCCCAATTTGGTCGGCATTTTTTGTACATTGCACTGCGTTCACATGGACATAAACAGATCTCTTGGCTGCCAGATTCGACCTTGGCATCCCATGCTTCTCATAATTAAGAAGGTTTTTATTATACTGTCAATTTAGGCGGGCTTCTAGCCTCTTAAACTTAGAGACCTTTGTGGACTGTACAGTGATGGAAACAAGCAGATTAGATGTGTTGTGTATGACATAATTAGTCTATGAGTTGAGAGGTCTTCATCAGATTTTTCAAATATAGTTCAAGAACATCAGCTTCTTTTTCTCTTTTTGCTCCTGAGCATTTAGAAATGACGGATTTGTGTTTGTTTATGCTTATAAAACACAGTGTGCCTGGGGAATTAAAAACCAAAATAGAATCCTGCTTAAAATCCAAATGCTTGGCAGAAAGAGGGGAAAGTCGGAGCTTTGTAGTGGTTTCTATTTACATACAACAGAGAGAATTCCTAAATGTTAATCAAATTGACAGTAACTGGGGAGAAAAGCCAAGGAATTAAAGTAAAAGAGGCCTCTTTGATGGCAGAATCTGGGCTTGGCAGGGGGAAGGAGAGTCTCCATTTTTGGAATCAGCACCTTTCAGAGTTGAATGAGGCCCAGGTCAGGTGCCTTTTTGGAGCCCGGGACTATAAAAACCATGTTACCAAAATGTAATACCATCTAAATGTTTACAATTTAACAATTACTAAACATTCTTAACACAGGAGATTACAGTGTAATTTATTTGTGTAATCACAAGCTAATTATAGGCTATTTAAACATGCCAATTTGTAGTAGACTAGAGGCCTGTATGGTCTTGACATGAGACAAAATGTAAAGGAGGGTGATGAATGTTTGCTTATTTTCAGGCCCTAAGAGTGGGTTTCTGCAGCTGTACCTATGATGTCATTTGACAATAATGTCAAAGGTCTAAACTTGAAGCCCTTGGTGAAACTGAGTGGCCCAGGCCAAGTGGTCTACCTGTCCTCCAAGGACTGGCTTGGGGACGGAGAAGGTTAGGCATCTAGAATGGGATTAGGCAGATAACATGCAGGCTCCAGACAGGAAGTCATCTGGAGCAGGGCTGCAAGCCCTTGCTGCTGGTGCTGGTGCACACAGCTGACATTGACCTCCTGACCTATATATGGGTCCATATTTTAGATGTATCCCTCAGCACAGCTCCTGTGCACTGAAATGACCAAGGACAGAAAGAATTGAGCCTCTGAACACCAAATATATTGATTGGAGATTTCCCTGGCCACCTGTTGTTAGAAGATACCCATTTCAGAAGTATTTTTTAATTTGGAAGTTTTGAGAATTTTATTGTAAATAGAAGAAAGAAAGATGGTAAATTTGTTCAATGCTGTTGGTTCCATTATACTTATTCTGGCTTTTCTACCAGTCTGTATCTGGAAGGACACAAATGAGCTAACTTAGCAATTGGAAAAGCTATCGCAGTAACGTCAGAGCACAGCCATGGTCTCCCCTTTAAAGTTTCACTGTATTACTCACCGTAGAACATCAGGAGCCTCCCATTCCCCGACACGTCAACCTGGGTGTTAGAAACGGAAGCTCAGTTTATCAGCTCTGGCAGTGAGGTTCAAGTTTGGTTCAGGCGTAAACCAGCTTCTCTATCTCTGGTTCATCTGAAGCCTTGCGTAAAGCCTTGAGAGACTTTCTGTAATTATTTAGAATATGAAGATGTTCGAAATTTGTGCCATAGCAGTGCCGTCCATCTCCTGGGCCCCAGCAGAAGCTGGTGGAATTTAATCAAAGATAAATCAAGTGCAAGTCCAAACCAGATTGGAAGCACGTCATGAATATTCGACAACATCTGGACGTGTTCGTGGGAGTGGATGTTATTTTTTTAACTCGTGCGACAGCGGGGACTTGCTTCTTCACAAAGATGCCAAGAGGAAGACAGAGTTCCAGCTGTGATTTCAAAGGGTATTTTGGTTTGTATGGAGATGTTCTTTCTCCTTGGGGTATGTGTTTCGCCTCTGCAAGATAGTCTTTTGATCGCTTTCATCCTTTCGAGTCTGGTTTGGTATTCTGTCTGAATTCTTCATCACAGCCAGTCACTTGGCTCATGGAGATTAACCTCTCTGTAAAGGAAAATATTAACTTGAGGAAAAATTTACTATTTAATATTTTTGATGAATCTTTTAAATACCAGTGATATTATGCTAATGATCAATTAAACTATCTGCATCATTGGTCACCAGTATAACTTAACCTGTGTAAAACTCGGTACTTTATCTGCCTCACTGCCTCAAGTACTGCCAGTAACTAAAAAGGAAGGGTAAAGAAGGAGGAAGCCACAATAATAACTATGTTGATAATGATCAATAATGACATTTTAAAAGTACATTGGCGTTTACGAGGCATCCACATCTCCCTTTGTTGTTGTTGTTAATCCTCACCTGAAGATATTTTTCCATTGATTTTTTTTGATAGAGTGGAAAGGAGGGAGGGAGAGAGAGAGAGAGAAACATCAATGTGAGAGAGACACATTAATTGGCTGCCTCCGGCACAGTCAGGTTGGGGATTGAACCTGCAACTCAGGTACGTGACCTTGACCAGGAATCGAACCCGAAAGCCTTTCGTCCTCGAGCCAGTGTTCTAACCACTGAGCAAAACTGTCCCAGTGCTCACATTTACCTTATTTAGTTTTTTTATTAACCCCATGAGGTGGATATGAGTAATCTTATGATTTTGGTTGGACAGAGGCAGACACTAATGCTCCCAAAGGGAGGCCTTATAACCAGGTGGAAAGACCTGGCTGCATCGCCCACTTGCCTGGAGGTTCACTTGCCAGATAGGGATGACAATGGCTTCTTCATGGAGTTGTTGTCAAGGTTAAATAAGATTAGGTTTGTAGAACACTCCTGCAGAGTTTCTGGGTACATGCTAGAGCTCAATTAATATTTACAGTGCCCGGCCAGTGTGGCTCAGTGGACTGAGCACCGTCCCATGAACTGAGAGGTCCCAGTTCAATTCCACATCAGGGCACATGCCCAGGTTGCAGGCTCGATCCCCAGTAGGGGGCATGCAGGAGGCAGCCGATTGATGTTTCTCTCTCACATCAATGTTTCTATCTCTCTTTCTAAAAAATCAATAAAAACATATTTAAAAAAATAAACATTATTGTTACTTATAATAGAAATACTAAGTATTAATAAGAGTAATATGCATAAAAACAGGACCTGTTAAAAGTCAGAGAGGATTTGAAACAAGTATCAGAGAGAGGATTTGAAACAAGTAGGTCAATGCCAAATCTCTGGATGCCCCCAGACCACCCACTAACCTTGCATTTTACTCTTAGAAGAGTCCTTGGGCCCCCCACCCCTAATAAATCATTTCACAGATTAGTTTATGTGTTTTGGTAATATAATATAAAAGTGTAGTATTATAAAGCATAGTATAATATAACATAATTGTATTATAAAAATTGCAATAATATACTCTATATAAAATAAAATTTGAGAAAAATAACCCCACAAAATTCCTTAAAGTAGAAGTTTAAAGTCTCCTAATAACCACTTATGAAGGATAACAGTTCTAAATAGTTGGATTTTAAATAGCTTTCTGGAATTGCACATTTCTTATCCATTCTCTCTAAGTGACTTCATCTCTTCTTTCTCTCCTTGCATCTGCACACGTACAAACATATGTGATGTCTTAACTTTTCTGGCAGATTAGAAGCAGTAAATTAAAAGAGAGTTGGCTAGTTGCTAGAGATGGTCATCTGATAGTGGTAAGAAATGTTAGCAAATGAAGAGACAGAGAATAGAGGGGATAAATCGTGATGGAAAATAAAATAAAATAAAAGCAATACAACAACTCAAACAAGAGAAAAAAAAGTAAATAGAAGTACTGGAAAGTTCAACAGCCTGGATTATTTAGAGTAGGGGCAAGCAACTTTGTAGATTCTGTGGGCAATCTTGAATTTAAGAGAATCTGTTCAATCATGTCCCCCATATTGTTGTAGAAGACAGAGGATAATAGATAATAGACTTTAGAGGAATTCCACTGAAGAAGGCAAAATAAACAATAAGTAAATAAAATAAAACATCTTACTGTTTTACCTCTAGCCTTTTCTTGAAAACTCAGTTTCTTTAACAGAATAACCCAATATTAGAGGGTTATTATAATTTTAGTGTGTGTATTATGTGAAAACTGTTTTGGAAGTGGCCAAGTGATGGGTCTGGGTGCCGGTCTCCTGGCCTGACCTGACCTAAGGAGGTGCATATTTCATGTGATCTTCTTCCTGAAAGTCAATGCAGGGAACTGATAAAATCAGCGTAATATAAACAACATTTACTGTGCGTGCGTGTGTGTGTGTGTGTGTGTGTGTGTGTGTGTGTGTGTGGCGTGTTTCAGTAACTTGCTGTCATGGGGAAGATATCAATAACAGAAAACATGAGCCTCCTTTCAGGAAGCTTATGTTGCAACAGAACAAGACAGCCAAGGATAAGATGATACTGGTCACATTCATAAGTGGGTGACACAGATCTGCCAGCAGCAGATTCTAGCTCGCCATCGGTTCACCTGGGTGGATAGCACGACGCATCAAGACAGCAGAAAAGGTAGAAGAGGGGATGTGTGTTGGTGGGAAAGCTTAGTTGAACCTGTCTGGGAGAGCGGGTCCCTTGGGTTAGGGTCAGGACTCTACAACGTGAAATCAGGTGCAAGGCCGGTGAGTCATCGGGACAAGAACTTGTACCATTGCTCAGCTTAGCCTGTGCCATAAACTGGACCCACAGAAGTAAACAGCTATGTTTAGATGAGTTTACTAGGGTTGGACTTCCGCGGGCATTTGTAGTTAGAATGACAATGCCAACCAGAGTGATAACCAAGATTATGTATTTTCCCAAGGAGATACTGTCTTTTAATTAAATACCGCAGCTAATCGTGTTCTTTATAAAACATTTATTGAAAGCATATGGTAGGCAGGTCGGCTCTGCATTCCGTATCCCAGCACCTCATGGGAAAAACGGGACTGGGGAGCTTGATCTGGGATGTGTCCACTTTCGCTGACATTAAAGATCAATTTACCTCAAAAAAAAAAAAAATCAGAGATTGACAAGGTCATCCTCGGAACCCAACCGTACTTATTCAGAGCAGCGGACTCCAAGGTCACGGAGAACTGGGGGTCTTCTCTCCAGGTGGGGATGCGTTTGTGGCCAGGTCACACTGACAAGGACAGGCCAGAGGTGAGTGCTTCTCACTGCTGGGTGCCCGTCACCTGGCCTGGCCTGCGGAGGTGCACAGTGTGAACGCAAGCCCGCTCTTCAGGCAGATGTGAATTATTTTCAGTGATCATGTTGGTTTGCTTCTTTCTTTTGACTGGCATTGTCCCCATACGAACCTTGAAGAAGACCTCAGGAGGCCCAGTGTGGATATTGCTGCTGTGGTGAAATCTGTTTCTGAACTGCAAGATACAAAAAAGAAGTCATAAATAAGTACAGTTGGCATGTGTTGTTTAACTTGTTGTTTTATGTGAATGTTACTGTTTGTATACAGATTGGTAAATAATTCAGTGCTCAGGCTCAGGGAGGACAGTGTCCTGTCCGTTAGCACGCAGCAGAGAGACCACCATCATCTGCGTGTCACCTTCTAGGACAACTATGGGTGATTTTGGAGCTTGGTGCTGAGGTAGGGCCAGGCATCGAGGTGGTCTGGGGAGCACAGGTCCCCTAGGGGGCAGCCAGACGTGCCCTGTTCGGGAGTGTGGGTGACGGCCGAGGGGACTGGCCCTCTCCGGTCTAGGAAAGCATTGTTCAGAGCAGAGGTGGTCCTGAGGGGGCTGAACTCTTTTAGTGTGGCTTTTATTATTATTGTTTTTTAGATTTTTAAACTTAAAAAAAAAAACGATTATAGTAAAATATGTAACACAGTATAAGATTTATCATCTTAAGTGTACACCGGTGATTAACTGAATTATGAAGAGTTGTAAGTAGATCGCAAGCGAATAGCAATCTTGAATTTCAACATTGTCACGTTTCCATTTTTGCTTAAATGGAGTCTCAGTTTTGGTCTCTTTACAGTGTCCGAAATGCTGTGAAAACTCTCAACATTATAGTGAGAGAGTCAGAGAAGAACAAGACAACAAGAGAAGGGAGGCATTTGCATACCATTGTCACCTTTGGGTTACATAAGAAATTTAATCTCTAAGTGATTCCAGAGATGTCCTTCGAAACGGCAAGCTATGTTTCAAGCCGAACGACAGGTGCTTTCTTGTGCCTTTTAGGAAGAACTGTTAGAGGGAGTCATGAAACACGTATCGCGTGACCACGTGTGGTCACTTGGAGAGCCGCTTTTCACACAGACCGTCGTGGAACACACGCTTAGCTTGACACGAACACTGCCACTTCCCCGTCAAGAAGTTGTCTGTGGAAACTCCTGGTGTGTGTCAGTTGGAGGTTGTGAGCGCACCTGTGCAGAGTCGCAGTGAGGTTAGAGAGTTGTGGAGGGACCCTGGTGGGTGGTCCCAGGAGAGCGGCTGAGATTGAGGAGGGTGGATTTATGTTGTCAGGAACAGGCAATGTTGCGGAACGTGGGGGCTCATGGTTGTCTTTCTCATGGTTGCATGTCCAAATCACAAATTATTTATAATCTGGAATTGATTTTTACTTTAGAAACTTCTTCAAGTTCTTGGTCTGTTTCTTGAGACAAGGGCCATACCTTTCCATGAACTGATCAACCATATTACTAGGATTACGTTTTTTCTCTAGGACGATGCTGACTATAAGTCGCACATAAAATCACATTCCCTGGTAGACAGGAACCTCCTGAGGTGATAAACAACCACGTTGTGTAAGAGGTAATGAAGTGTCCCGTCTACAGTGGAGTAACCATGAGGAGGACTCAGTGTCGCACCCTCAGTGTCACACGCTACCCAGTGGTGTATACAAAGCTTGGCCCGCGCATCTGTGACACAGACATAAAAATTGCCTCCCAGCTCTGTATTTTTACTTAAGCAATTGTGTGAATTTGAGTTAAATATAACATCCTGTGATTCAGGCAGTCACTAAGTATTGATTGAACACTTTCCTGGGTGTCCTGGGGTCCAAGAGGTAAGTAATATAAATTTTCTTTCCACAAAATAAACACTCACGAAACACTAGAAGACAAGATTCTATGTAATTCCGCACTGTGCAGTTACAGTCAGCCAGCATTTATTGGCGCCTGACCACGTGCAAGGCGGTATCTAAAACTGTATGGAATACAAGAAAACGTCACCTGGGATTTTGGTCCTTTTCCATGTAAAAATGATGAGATTAATAGGAAGCTTGAAATCCCCTTAAAATTCCCTATTGTTTGAAATGTATCCACTGTAATGGGAATATTTGTTGACGCTTCTATGCAAGCTACATTCTTGGTGGATTTTTCAAATTCTTAATCTCCATTTTGGTATAATTCATGTTGTATATTTCCTTTATGGCCTGCAGCAAGACTGCGTTGCTACGTAGGACTCGTTATGACTTGTAGTTCAGGTGTTAAAGAAGCATATATATATATATATATATATATATATATATATATATCTGACTCACCATATTTCAAGGTGTTTAAGAGGGATACATTGTTGCAAGTAAGAGGGATTATTCTGGCTAGAATTTGTCTTAGGGATCGAGAAAGTCACAGTTCACTTAGGAAATAATGAACAAGATCCCGTGTTTGTTTTACACGTAAATTTCCATTTGCACCTCAGTTTCTCCCGGCGACAGAAGCAGGTATCAACGTAGGTGCTGGCATTGAGGTAAGGATTCCTTCATGTGTTACAGTGACACCCAAAGCCTTCATGAATGAAAGAAAAAACGTTACTTAAAAATGATGTAAAATGATACAATGAAGCATTTATTGTTTAGTTTTTAAACTCATCATTTGTACCATATTTACTTCATGTGTGCAACGAGTCCCAAAGGCTAGACTATTATATAGAGAGAAACAATCATAGGAAAATTATTATTGTTGGTGGGAAAAAAAAGAGACATTTCTTAAAGCAACTCAATGATTCTGAGCAACTCAATTTCCCTTTAGAGTCTCATTATTCAGGTTTTAATAATGAGACTCTAAAGGGAAATCTTGATCATTTTGGAAACTGTGTGAACCTGGCGTGTATGTTGATTTCTTATCCAATCCATAAAACGTGGCTGTAATTTTAGTAATTTGCACTACTTTAGTATTAGTTTGAATCATGTTTGGATGTTCAAAGGAGATCAGTACAGTTCAGTTTCAGTTGAATTAGTGAGACTAAGTAACTTGCAGAGAGGTTGTCCCCATGTTGTCGAAGTTTGGAATGCCAGTTTAATCATGTGCCATTGTTCTGTGGTTAAAAGGAAACTTATGGAAGTTTCTGATTAGGAAAATGACAGGAGAATTCTGTCCTTGGGAAGTTTGATTTATTACAAGCGCATTTGGTTGTTTGAGAGGAGGAAGAGCAGTGAGAAGCTGTTGCTGCAGCCCAGATGAAGGGACAGACGCCTGATACAGGCAAAGGAATGGACATGAGGAAATGTGCAAGGAACTTGCTGTTGGGGGAGTTCGAACTTGCCTGAATCTCTGGAAGGGGCAGGGCTAAGTGAAGATGCGGGAAGGCGGGTGTGGCTGTAACGGAAGAGAGAGGAGGCTGGGTGTGGGGAGACCAGGAGCTCACTTTATAACGTGCAGATTGAGGTCCTGTCTGCACATTCTTGTGGAACTTCACAGCCTGGGGCTTAAGAATGGTGGCCTCCAATTTAGAGAAGCAACTGGAGGTTCTGTTTGGGTAGCTGTTGGTTAGAGCATCATCCCCATACGCCAAGGTTGGGGGTTCAATACCCGGTCAGGGCACATACAAGTGTATAATGCATAAATAAGTGGAACAACAAATCGATGTTTTTTTCTCTCTCTTACTCTAAAAAAATAGAACCACCAATAAATAATTTTTTAAAAAAAGAAGCAACTGGAGTGAGAGAGCTACATTTAGAGACCTAGTCATCATTGTCTTCTCAGCACCTATTTTGATGTTTGGCTTTAAATGAATAGGTCAATAGGAACTGAACTGAGGCAGTGGGTCTAGATAATCCATTTAAGATGTTTGATGTTTGGCTCTGAAGGAATGGATGCAGCCAGTGAGTAGAGAATTAATCAAACTTCCGTCCCTCCCTTCCTCCCTCCCTGCCTTCTTTCCTCCCTTCCTTCATCTTCCTCTCTCCCCTCCTGCCTCCTTCCCCCTCTCCTCCTTTTTCTTTCTGGAGGGGGTGGGGGAGGGCGTTGAACATGTTTGGATGCCAAAAGGAAGCTAAGAAAAGAAGGATGATGATGAATGAAAAATAAATATATAGTGAATTGCTCCTCCTCCTTTTGGAGTCTGTGTAAAAACCACGGAAAGAAGTCCCCTTCTGTCTGTGGAGAGTGAGGTGCAGAGCTTGGGTGGGTTTTCTGATCCTCCCTGAGCCGGCTGCGTCATTACTATTTACAGCGGGTCACGGCCGTCCCACAGGCTTGCTTTCTTACCTTTGTCAGTTTAATATATCGGCTCAAAAGACATGTAATTATGCGAGGAAATAGGGTACTAGATAATACCAAATAGAATACCGACTAGAAAACCAAATAATTAGGTTTGAGACGCCAGACATGCTCAATGTTATGTTTTAAGGCACGGTCATAACGCTTGTAATGGGAAGACTTTCCAGAGTGTTCCTGAGTGTAGTCACGTGGGCCTTGTTCGGATGCAGATGGTTTTAGGAGGTAATTGTAGGAGACTCTTGAGCAACATGCAGAGTGGTTCAGGATGAGTTTCGGAGGCAGGCAGATGGGAGTAGAAATCCTGGCATTGCCACCAACTAGCTGTGTGGCTGGGAGCATGTTACTTCCTCTCTCTGAGCCTCAGTTCCTCCTTCTGGAAAAAGGAGATCGAGTTGACCCTTGGACAACACGGGGATAAGGGGTGTTGACTGTCAGTGCAGTAAACATTCTGGTATAATGTACAGCTCTCCACATAGGCAGATGCCGCCGAACGGCCGGTTGGCCTTTGAGCAACTTGGGTTTGAACTGCGAGGGTCAATAGGAAACATCCACAGGTAGGTGGACCCTCGAAATTCAAGCCCAGGTTGCTCAAGGGTCATCTGTAAACATCATCTCTGCCTTTGAAGACTGTAGTGAGAACCGTGGCAAGTAATTAAACAAATTTATTCAACAGATATTGGTTGAGCACCTACTACGTGCCAGGCATTGGGGCGGCAGCGGTGGAGAAAACGCCAGTGTCTGCTCTCCTGGAGCTCACATTCTACAGGGTCCAGGAGGACCTTGTGTTTCTCAAGACGTAGTGTTGGTGAAGCGCCAACCATCCTGCCTGGCTGTGCTTAATGTGAGCCAACATCATCCACATCCCAGAGAGCAGAATGTTTTCTTATTTCTATGATGGCAAATGGGAAGGGCTTCCATTGGCAAATGAACTTAGAATTTGGTGTTGAATGTTTTTCATTTGGGAGAGGAAATTACTCAGGGCTGCTGTTGTGTGCATGTCAACTGAACAATCTACATGTTAATAGTAGTCAATGAGATCGCCTGTATGTCTAGGACATTCTGATTACTCTGAAGGGGCCTGGGTACTGATTTTCAGATATTGTGTTTCTTCTGCCTATCAAATACTAAGTATGGGGAATAATATTACTTTTCTGACATTTGATAGCTTTGACCCAGGCTTTTCTCTAAAGCAGCAGTTCTCAACCTGTGGGTTGCGACCCCTTTGGGGGTCGAACGACCTTTTCACAGGGGTCGCCTAAGATATAACAGTAGAAAAATTACAGTTATGAAGTAGCAACGAAAATAATTTTATGGTTGGGGGTCACCACAACATGAGGAACTGTATTAAAGGGTCGCGGCATTAGGAAGGTTGAGATCCGCTGAAAGGGTCCCCGTGTTATGTCACACGACTGGAGGAGAGTACAAGATGGAAAACTCAGTGCTTGAAGAAAAACATTAATTTTGTTGGAAACAGAGTACTGGGCAGTTTTCTTTAAAAAAGGAGAATGATTGAAATCAAAGGGCGATCACTGTTCAGGTCTGACTAAGTCCCCTGGGATGATCAGCAAATTGTCTCAGTAGAGGTTAGAGACTGGACGATAATACAGGTGGGTTTGAGAGCATGCCAGCATTGGCCCCTGCAAACTTCAAGAACTTAAAAATTGATAGCACTTGCCTGAGCATAGCAGAACACACGTCACCACAGAGCCATCACGAGGGTATATTAATTACAGAAGGGAAAGCCCAGGCGGAAAGGAGGCAGAGTCCAGTGGCTCTGTCCTTGGAGACATACAACAATTTGGGGAATTACCCACAAACCTCTTAGCCAAAGGCAACCGTTAAACCTGCTGACTCAGTTATGGGGCTTCCCTTGGCGAAAGGAGGCATTCTTAAAAGAGGGAATGAGGGACCTCATTCATTAAGAATAAACCTTTTCTTTTTCCTGCTGCTGGAAAAGCTTTGTGTAATTTCTAACCTAGAGAAGTAAAGGTGATCCCACACTTAAACCTACACCCATCAAGGCACTCGGCTTAACTGACCAAGCAAGTCTAGCCAGGGCCTCAGGGACACTGGCGTTGGTATTTACGAGTTCCAGAATACCCAGAAGTCACTTCACAGTGCCCTTGGCTAGGCCACCAGCAGTGTGTCTCACTCTTCTACCTGGAAATGACATCCACGTAGACAAGATAGGATCTGTTCCCTCTTCTCCCCCTTGAATTACTTATTTCCAAAAGATTCAAAACAAAGCAAGCTCGTTGATTGCAGCCAGTTTTGTTTTAAATGTCCTCTGTATCCTGTTCAACGACCCCCAGCAGTTGTGTGCTCTTTTTGAGGTGTTCTCAATGACAGAAGAACGGGTTTACAACAGTTCGCAAAAGGAGGCACTCTAGGTTTTGCCCAACTGGTAGATAGATTTTAAAAATAGCTCTTGAATTTTGCAAGTGGAATGCCATGTGTGAGCTCCTGGGACGACATGTGTGCTACATGTTGCAAAACCCGTCACAAGTGTTACCTAATTAAACTGCACAGTATCCAACAGGTGGCAGGCTCCTCGGTGGCTCGGAGGAAGAGGGAGCTGCTGTCCACTTACCACCAGCTCAGAACTGCGTCTTTGTGTTTTGGGGTTGTGCTGCCTCAAGAGGGAATGAGTCTTCATTGGATTGCAGTTGAAATAATTAGATAACCCAAGCTCTTCCGTGGGATATTAGTAAGTATTAAGCGAGATTCATGACCACCCTTAGCAACTTCAGATTTTTGCCAGATAAGGTCAGTGGTTGCTAACAGGATCAGAAATGTGCAGGAGAGACCAGTGCTTAGATATTTACCCACCCACTGGGGTGGCCTCATGGTAGGGATTGATCAGAGAGGCTCGGGTCTTCAGTAGGAAGTTCAAGTGTGGGCAAGCAACAGGTGATGGGGGTGCTCGAGACAGAGTAGTGGGGTAGGGGGCAGCAATTGGAAAATGAGAGCAGCCCCTATTTGGAGGTCTCTCCATTGTTAGGTCTGTAAGCAGGTGGAAGGGACTCAGTCACTAGGCAGACCGTGAATGGGGCAGGACCCCTGTCCTGGGAGAAGACCAGGGTTATTGTGCAGTTATCAGAATAAAGCCTTAGAAGGAAGAAAATGACAAAACAAACACGGGTACAGGCTAAGGAGCAGGGAAGGAGGACAGAGACTCAGGAAGCTAAAAGTGGCTTAGTCGTCAGTACCAGTGCACTGACCAGAAGGGCCAGTCGGTGTTAGCATGACAATTAAGAGTGCACACCTGAATGAAATAGACTCTACACCTTCTAGCATGTGGTCTTGGCAAGATACTTAATCTCTTTGTGCCTCAGTCTTCTTGTTGGTAAAATGGAAATAGTAACATTCCTTAACTCATAAGGTTTTTGAGAAGATTGAATGACATAATATATGTCAAATGCCTGAAATGGTATGTGGCACTAAGTGGCACTTGGTAGATGTTGGCTGTGGTGGCAGCTAGTGAAGTGATGATGGTGATGTTGATGGTGATGGTGATGGTGATGGTGATGGTGAGGGTGAGGGTGATGGTGATAATGGTGGTGGTGATGGTGATGGTGATGGTGAGGGTGATGGTGATGATGGTGATGATGATGGTGGTGATGGTGATGGTGATGATGGTGGTGGTGATGATGATGGTGGTGGTGATGGTGGTGATGATGGTGATGATGGTGGTGGTGAGGGTGATGGTGAGGGTGATGGTGGTGGTGATGGTGATGGTGGTGATGGTGATGGTGGTGATGGTGATGGTGATGATGGTGGTGGTGATGGTGATGATGATGGTGAGGGTGATGGTAAGGGTGATGGTGATGGTGGTGGTGATGGTGATGGTGGTGGTGATGAGGGTGATGATGATGATGATGAGGTGATGGTGATGATGATGAGGTGATGGTGATAATCATGTTGATGATGATTATATTGATGATGACAATTAGCAAGTACTAAAGAAGTGCTTGCTCTTCAAGACAGACTTGGCCTGGGTTCTGTACTCAGTTTGTAGGTGGAGTCCAAGGATTGCCAGCAGGTAGAGAAGTGGGATGGATTCAGGGTGAGAACTAGCCTTGGTATGTGTATGGGGTGTATTGACCAGTTTGCTGCTGCCCTTTCTGTAGTTATTTGATAACACCTTGGTGTGGTAACTGAATCAGTTCATCAGTTCAGTTTTTAAAATGTGTATTCATTTGAATGTAACTATTGAAGAGAGGATTTGTAAGAAAATAATTATTTGCTTTTATGTATTTCTAAACCACTCTGTTCAGTTTTTCCCCTGGTTGCCTACTTAGAATAAACAAGGACAGATGGCAGTCTGTGTGATCCTTAACAAAACCCTTGCTACATGTGGCAGAAGATATACAGAGAGCTTAATACGGCTCTCTCCTTCCTTGAACATGTTTCTGTCATTGTTTTGCTTCACTGCTCAACACAGTCTGTCTAATGCTTATGGATTAAATTACACAATGTCAACACCCTGGGATTAAAAATAGAATATTTGCCTGGCTGGAGTGGCTTAGTTGGTTGAGTGTTGGCCTGTGCATAGAAAGGTTGCCTTTTCGATTCCTGGTCAGGGTACATACCTGGGTTGCAGGTTCAATGCCCGGTAGGGGCTCCTACAAAAGGCAACCGATCGATGTCTCACTCTCACATTGATGTCTCTCTCTCTCTCCCTGCCTCCCTCTGTGCGTGTCCTCGGGTGAGGATTAAACTATTAATAAATAAATAAATAAATACCTTTTAATAAATATATAATAGAAATTTTAATTTAATTGATAAATGTTTATTGATTTTTCGACTATGTGCAAGGCACTAGGATTCCTGTGCCACGGTCTCTCCACCACCAGTCTCCTCTGCTACATTTCATTCACTTATTCATTTGTTCAGTGTGTTAATGATGAGCAGCCTCTGCCCAGAAACCTGCAGTGAAGTCTTCGTAGACAAACATAGACCCTTACAGTGCCGTGTGGTTACTTGCTACAGAGGGAACACTTGATAGTCTTAGGGGATCAGGGAAGGACCCTGGAGAAAATGACATTTTTTAAAAAATAATTTTTTATTGATTTTTTTTTTTTTCTCCTTAGAGAGAGAGGAAGGGAGAGGGAGAGATAGAAAAGACAATGAGTGAGAAACATCCATCGGCTGCCTCCTGCACGCCCCCTACTGGGGATCAAGCCTGCAACCCAGGCATGTGCCCTGACCAGAAATCCAACCAGCGACCTTGTGCACGAGATGACACTCAACCAACTGAGCCACACCGGCCAGGCGAGAAGGCGACATTTTAAATTTTCCTAAAGGTTTGTCAAAAATATTCACTAAAATTTCCAGACTCCAAATCTTGACTTTCAAAGTCCTCTACAGTTTTGGAGCAATATCAGATCTTGCCTGGCAATTATCCCCTTCCTCTCTCTTGCCTGTTCAGTCATTCTCATCGCTCATCCCAGCATGAAAACGTTTTTGGTGAAATGGGGGGGATTTACGCACTGCTCTGTGAACACCTTATGGCAAAGAACTGAAGAATCCTCTCATTTCCAAAGGTCCTTTTCTCTTTAGTGTAATTAGCATTTTCATGAGTTGTGAAGGTCATGTGTCTGGTGGTTAAAATTTGGAACATTCCAAAAGACTCTTTGCAGCAACTTTCAAAATGTATAACCTCTTTTCGTGGCAAAGGTGAGCACTCTGAACCGTGGGCTCTCTTGATGTTGAATTTTATAGGCTGAATGAAAACTTCTCAGGTGTTAGTGCTGTGAATGTACATATATTGTTTTAGGGCGAGGTAGGGAAAAGGTGGCTGACTCAGCAGCTAGACCCTATCATTGTAGGTATTACATCTTTTCTTTTTTTATTTTTTTAACTGATTGGAACGTACCAGGCAAGACTTTTTATTCTGTTGATTCTCTCAGTAACAATTACGCCTCTAGGTTCATGTCAACCTTTTTGGAGGGCTCTCTAGTGCTCAGGACACAGCCGCCTCTCCTGTCCAGTGTCCCAGGCCCATTGGCCATCCAGTCTGCACTCGCTGCGTTTATCTGCCTGCTGCAGATGTGGGGAAAGGGCCGGCCATCTGGGTTCTGCCCTTGGAGATCAGGTCTGAATGTGTTTCCTGTGTGTACTCTTCTGAGGTTTTTGTGTGTTGGCTTTTCCTGAGTGGGGGGCGGGGAGGGGGGTGAGGGATGCTAGGGATAATGGGCTTACTGTTTGTGTACAACAGATTTTCTCTGCATTTAATATGCCTTAGGAAATAACCATTTTCTAATTAACACCCTCAAGATACTTAGGTCAGTGAGGCTAGTTAAGAGATGATAAGAAAATACTTCTGATGCCTTCCTCCCATGCCTTAGGAAAGGAAGATTGGATAGGGCAGTTTAGGAAAAGGGGAAAATAAAGCGAAAGGTCTAAATTATTTATTTTCAGAATTTAATAATATAATACAATTAAAAAATAAGGCACTCGGATGTATGTATGTGTTGAATAATGTATCTTTAAATGACTTCTGTTCCTCAAAGATCTGTTTGTAGAAAAGAATTTGGTCATTATGTGAGATTGAAAAAAATGAACATAGATCCCCTATGCCTGGATATTGTCTGTGCCAGTTAGGGTAGGGACCCTTGGTAATGTGCTGTATGTGTGTGTGTGAATTTTCAACCAAACCTGACTCTAGGGCTATAGAAGGAATAATGTTAGGAAAATACATTTTTAAATAAATACAAGTTTGTTTTGTTTTCTGATTGTAACAGTAGTACATACACCTTGTAGAAAAATAAGAACATACAGAAAAACCTAGAATAGAAATAACTACATATAAACACTTATTTTCTCCCAGGTTTTTGTCTGTACATGTATTTGTTCATCAAATACTGAGGCCCTACTAAGTGCCAGATGCCCTGCTGGGTTCTGGGCATACACCAGTGAACTCCTGCCCCAGTAGAGTTTACATTCTATATATGTGCCCCCATCCACCCAAATACACACAGAGCAAGCTGCATATGTAGTGTTTGCTTATATTCCTTAATCTCCTATTATGAAATATTCTTCAGTATTGTGATTGTTAAGGATTATACACCCTTTTACCTTGTGACTATACTATACTTTATTTATGTATCCCCCAACTCAAGCTATTTTACCATCTTTCATTATTATAAAAATGAGGAATTATGACTATCTTTAAATGTACATCTTCACCTTCCTAACTTATCTTCTTAGGGTAGTTGATTGGATAAGAGTTTAGCAGGATGAAAAGTAGGAACATTTTAAGGACTCCAGAAACACTGGTAAATTAGCACTTGGAAATATCACACAGACTGCACTTCAACTAGCAACACACCTGTCCTCCTTTTAAAGCTTCATGCTTCCTAGTACTTAATATTATTAGGAAAAAGAAAACTCCCCGTTTGATGAAATGTAGTCTCATAGTGTTTTAAATTGTATTTATTTGATTATTTCTAAGAACAACATATTTTTGTGTCTTCATTTCTTAAAGTCAGTTGCCCACTTTTCTATCTAAAGTAGCGTCTTTCTTATTTATTTGTCAGCACTCTTTATATACTGAGCCATTTCGTCCATTATCATGTATGTGCGAATGTTTCCCTAGGTGGAGAATATGTTTTTTCCTAACCTCTCCACCAACCAAATCATAAGAAGGGGAACAAAGAGGCTCTCGTCTTGGTGTAGATGAGAAGTTGGATTTTAAACCAGAACCTCCCTCCCTCACCACAGCAGCAACGGCTCAGTGGCTACGATTGATTGCAGGACTGCAGGTGGTAATGCCCAAGAAAGACATCAGTTCTACAGACAGGGCTCCTTGAGTGCTTGAGCTGCCGGGGCCATGCAGAGCACAGGTAGGCTTGTGAGCACGGGAGTGACCTCAGCACTGGTGAGATGGCACTCCCCCCTCCCCCCTCTCCGTAGTGATCACAGTGCATTTCTCTGACTGCTCTCTGTGTGTTCCTCAGTGTTATCGGTAACACCTTCAGGTTGTGGAAAGAAAAACGGGGGCCTTGTGGTTGTGTATATAAGAACGATGAATGAGACCCTGACAAACAGCTGCTGTTCTGAACAGGGGGGTAGATTTATGCTTAAACCAGAATAAACTATGCAACCAGGTCATAATTTTGAGCAATGAAGTACTTTTGCTACAGTAACCGTTAAAGAAGCAGATAAATCACGGCAATTTCAACATGGCAGTTTAGCCATTCAATAAATGGGGATTTTAAATTTCATTTGCTTTTGAACTAAGTTCAATAATTTATAGAGTAGTCATTTAAAGATTAATGCTCAGAGGGAAGGAAAATCACTATACAAGAACAGAAACATATTATTTATGTATATTACATTGGGGCTTAGTCTGCCTGTAGTTTCCATTATAAACCTGAGTTTTCCAGCATTTGTAATACAGCAATAAAAAGTGTGTCTTTGGCTAAAATTTGGCATTTGTCTCAACTTTCTGAGATTCTAATTTTCACTTTATTCTCACTTTTCTTTCCTAAATACTATGGCATCTTCCATGAATTTTAAAATGTTTTCCATCAAGTAACACTATTAATTCAAAAGTTTATTTAATTTAGAAGTAAGTTTGTGACTGATGATTTCAGTATGCACTGGACTGTCGTTGATGCTGAAGCGTTTTCAGATGGTTACCAAAGTTTTAAAGATGCTTTGAAAATGCGATTCAAAGAGTGAGAACAAGAGGTTTAAATGTCATGATAGCACCATTTGATTTTACAGCTACAAAGACAATAATATTATACTAAATTAGGACAAAATGTGAGCGAGTTTATTAGAGAATTCATTAAAATTTAGCATCTCCAGTTTGGCCAGGCTGCATAATTTTAGAAAACCCATATTCCAATGCCCAGTCTGCTTACTAATCAGTTCAGATGTTATTTATATGATACTATGGAAGCTTTTGTGTTCTATATTCTCAGGAATCTGTTTCTCTTACTTGACCGTGAGCTCCTGAAGGTCACTAAATCTTTTATAATCCCAGCAACCCAGCATGCCAACTAAGTATACAGTTCACACTTAAGAAATATTGGTTGAACAAATGAATCCATGAATATTGGTTCAGTTATGGGCCGTCTGTTACCAGCTTCTGAAGTTTATCCATCCAAAAATATTTGAGTCATTGGGTTAGAACTTGTAGTTCTTTTTGCCATTAAAATATAATGTGAAAGGTAAATTATTCCACAAAATCTCATTTGCTTTCCAGTAATGTAATCACAGTAGTCAGACAGAGGTCTGAACCATTTCCTAAAAGAACCCCCATCCCAGGCGGCAGATGGCCCTGTGGTCATACTCGAATCCCCCAATGATAAGGATTTCACATAATGTAGGTCACTCATTCTATTTTGGACACCTGGAAATACTTGATTTTCTTCCTTCCTTCCTTTTTTTAAAAAGTAATATTGAGCCCAGCTCATTCCTTTTACTGTAAAAATCATTATCTTGACCAACCCCTGCTAGAGCACTGAAGACCAGGCCAGGGTTCAGGTGTGGCTCAGCATATGTTCATCTAGTCAACCTCCAGATCACTGAATCCCAACGTAGAGGCAGTTCTGAGCAGCCTTGTCTGGGGTAGCACTTCTCAAAGTGTGGTTCTCAGCCAGCAGCGTCAGCAGCGCCTCGGAACTTGGTAGAAATGCACGTTAGCAGGGCCCACCCCACATGGACTGAAGATGAAATTGGGCGGGGAGGGCGAGGGACCCAGCACTCTGTGTTGATTGCAGGTGATTGCAGTGTACTAAGTTTGAGAAGCACTGTTCCAGGGTTTACTGGAGTGCTGTCCCTGGCAGGATCTTAGTAAGTGATTCCTCTGGGCAGTGAGCACAGTGGGGTGTGCCCTTCCGCAGCCAGCTGCCCGCACGCCTCTGCTGTGCTTCAAAGGCAGGGGCCTTGGAGCTGTTGGAAGAGTTCAGTTCGGGCTCAGGCGTGGAGGCCAAGGTGCAGCGGTCAGTGTTGGTGGCGCGGGGCACAGGGGAACTGGTGCAGTAGGGCCACGCCAGCCTCGGGATGGACATTGGACGCACAGTCCACACAGTAGAACTTTGTCAGGATTTTCTATTATGTAATATGGAACATTTCCCCTGGATTTGACATCTGTTACCTTTTCATAGGAAATTTCGCTGTGACGTCAATCAAATAAAGTACTATTAGATCCTCGAAATAGAAATTGCCACAAGTATTTCTAAGGGTTGTTGTCAAGTAAGTAAGCTCAAGATTCTTTTAAATTAAAGTTATTTTATTTGGAAGTTTTAGACCATTTTAACGCTTCGGGTTTTCACTAATACTCGGATTTTATTTTCTTTAGAATCACGCGTCATTTAAAAATGTGCTCCATGTTTTCCCACCTCGCGCCCCCTCTGTGTCCCCAGCTGTCCCGTCTGCACGTGTACGCTTCGGGAACCCGCTCGAGGCAGCTGGCTGGCCTCTGCTCCCTGGAAGCCTCTCACATGTTTGTGTTTTCCTTTCCTTCTCTGAGTCAACAGCCCAGTTCCTCCAATTGATCCTGTTTATACCATCCCATTTCCAGACACCATGCTCGTGAAGGTTCTCCCGGTTTTCATTATCCTCCGGAAAATGTGGCATCCAGAGCCGAGCACAGCTGCCCAGATGGCTCCTGCCTCGTGCCAGAACAGGGGGGCCTGTGATGAGACGTTAGTGGGGTGATTCCTACGAGTGCCCTTGGAAGTCGCTGGAGTCAAGCCCCTGCAGGCACTCACTGTGTGTTCACTGTTCTATCCTTGTGGACTCCTCCGGGGCTTAGCCTATGGAATGTGCTTAATAGATGTTTTTAAAATTAAGGGATGATTAGATGCAAGAGGAGATGGGGAGAAACAGAAAGAAAGCAAGAGTTAAGGGGAGGTCATTCAGTGGCTTCCTGTCCCTTTTGTCTCATATTAACAATCCCAATCAGATGTACTCAGATCACAGCAGTGAGGTTGGACGGACTTGATGGAAAGCGACACCGTCTGGAGTGGCTGGATGTCGTGTCCACCACCTGGAAATGCCGAGGCCATTTCTATGTTACTGTTGAGAAGCCAAGTCCTGCTAGTAAAATGAAACACTGAATTATACAACTTGCTAGATTTGTTTTTAAGGATAATTAAAAGGTCTTTACTTTGTGCCTTTCAAGATTGACATTTAGATGTCTTAGGTTAGTTTTGTTCCTAGTAAAGGGTGTGTTCTTCTAGCATGACTCAACTTATTGAAATGATCTATTGCCATGTCATGGTCTAGGTCTGATTTTTTTTGTTTCTACGCAAGATGCTTGGTACCTGGTACGTTCTCAACACTTAAAGTTATAGCCTAAGAGATGTAACACACTGCTTCCTAGGACAGCTGAGCAGTCGAAGATCCTACTACCTTGTTTGAAACGAGGCATGAGAGCACTAAGCTTGACACTCTTAGATTCGAATTGTCCCTGAATTGAACCAGTTCATCTGTTACTGACTCCCAGGTGTTCACCACGGCCGTGCCTCACGATGGGAGAACCCCCCCTGCTGTCTCCTCGGACCGAGTTCTGCCCCTGCCCTGGGTCCTCCCATCACTCCTTCCCATAGGCAGGGTCGTGTGCACTTCAGCGGTGCCCCCTCGGGAGCTCTCTTGGTTTTTACTAGTTTTGCTGAGTGTTCAAGTGCCTACAAGGTGAAATGAGTCCTGCAGGGACATTGCCCATGCTGTCCTTTGGGGTGATGCGGTCCTCTCTGCCGGAAGCCAGAGAACTTCTCACTCGCAGAGCAGTCCTGTGACGTGTGGATACCTTTAAATATAAATGTGTGGATAACTCCAGTCTTGTAACTGATCACATTTCCTCCTTTGCCTTAAACGTTAGAAACCTTAGCCCAAAATGTGTGGTCCATCTCTACTGTCGGATCCCGCGGTCCACCTTTTGTGAACCAACCTAATTCCTAGACCAGTTTCACTGTACAGTCTTGATTCCTCCCCTTTGTATCATTTACATTAGTATTTTTAAATTTATTGGGGTGACAGTCGTTGATGAGATTATATAGGTTTCAAGTTTAGATTTCTATGTATGATACATGATCTGTATATTGAACTGTGTGCCCACCACCCAAAGTCAAGTCTTCTTCCGTGGCCATATGTTTGACCCCTTTCCCCGTTACTACCCCCATCCCCCTTCCCTCTGGTAGCCACCACACTGTTGTCTGTCTGTGTCTGTGAGTTTTTGTTTGTTTGTTTTTCTTATTTGTTCATTTGTTGCTTTCAGTTTTATATCCCACATATGAGTGAAATCATATGGTTCTTAACTTTTTCTGTCTGACTCATTTTGCTTCTCAAGATCCATCCATGTTGTCACAAAGGGCAGTATTTCATCTTTTCTTCTGGCTGAGGAGCATTCCATTGTATACATTCATTTTTAAACTTTATTATTTTTTTTAACTTCACTTTATCGTGTAACACTGAACTTAAGTTTTGTAAGCCACCTGAAATCATGTTCTGGGACGTGGTGAGGTCGCCCTCTGTATGTGATGAATACTTGCAGAACAAAGACAGATGCAGCCAGGAGACTGTCTGACTGTCGGGCGTCAATGGCGAGTGGAACTTGCCACCTTTGGTTTTTGAGCAGTGCTTACAGATTTACCGATCTGTTGATTATGGGTAGGTTTTAATGTTGTAGTTACTGGACTAGCACTCAACTGTGAAAACACTTTTTTCCCCCTTGGAACTTTTCTTCTTTGATGTGGTGAGATAAGAGTACTTTTCCATTCACGTTCACTCATTAGAAAAAAAAAACTGTGTGTGGCAGACCATGAGCTCATGGGAGCCAGAAAAATGACCGGCATTTTCTGTTCTCACCTGTGAAGGGTCTGGGTGAAATGAGACATGAAAAAGGTGAAAGGGAGCAGGGCTGACGTTAGAACACTCAGGCCACTGCTGCTGACTCTATAAAGGTGACGACACACCGTCACATTTTCTTTGAGGTTCTTACAGATCTGAGTTATAGAGCTTTTGGAAAGTATTTGCTGAGTTACTTTTACTTAGCAATGTAAGTCTGCAACCCAAAAGTAAATCTTAAATCAAAACATGGACATACGAGTCCCAGTCAGAGAAACTGCAAACTGACGCTCTGGAGGAGTCAGAATCACTGGCGAAGTGACCCAAGTTAAACAAGTCAAACAAATAGACACCCTTCCAGCACTCCTTGTGCAAAGAGCCAGTGTGAGTCTGGAGAAAGAAACCTCCCTGAGGGAGGGACCCCTGTCCTGGGCTCCGCGTGTCTCAGCGCTTCCTGGGGGGCCTGGGACATACTGAGTGCTAAAAAGTTTTTGTGGGATTGTATGTGTGCATCTGTGGGTACAGTGAACCCCTGCTAAGAGCATTTACAGTCTGCTTGGGGAATAGAATCACATGGTGAGTAGAAGAGTTACTGTTCATAGGTGCACTTAGCAAGTAAACAGTGCAGTGAGTTACTGTGAGGACTGGACTCGGGTGGATCGCTTAAGGCACAGTGGGCAGGGCAGGGTGAACAGGAGGTGTTTGGAGTTGGATCTAAAGGATGGGTAGGGTTTGGATGGACAGGAAGAGGAGGACATTCCAGGTACCACAAGCGAAAGTGAAGCCGCAGGACAGCCTGCACCCAGGGGACAGTGGACCCAGGACCCGTTCTCTAAGAAGAGGGTGGATGACCAGGCCAGTTGCTGGAAGGGCTTCTTCTGCAGAAATGTGGACTTCGTTCTGTCAGTATTGTGTTTCCACAATTTTGGAAAGACTTTGGAACAGAGAAGTACTATGAGCACAGAGCAATGTGCTTCTCAGACTGAAATGAGCATGCAGATCACCTGGGGGTCTTGGTAAAATCCGATTTTGGTTTAGGTTTTGGGGGGGGTCCAAGGCTGCCTTTGTAACAAGTCCCAGGTGATTGTAACGCTCACCACGCACCAACCAAACTCGAAAGAGCAAGGACACAGGGTGCTTTTTCAAGGAGATTTCTTTGACGACAGTGATTGGAGGAGCACGGCTCTGCTTTGTCATAGGGTTTGAGGGTCAAAAGGGGCCTGAGGACAATCGAATGGTCCATTTCTCTTTCATTGCCATTGGAAACACCAAACCCAACAAAAATTGAGGTCTGAATCTCACTATAGTGGGAGCAAGACTGGAACTCTGTGCCCCTAGCTGGCAGCCAGTGGCCTCCCTTCCCCTAGTGGGGTGCCAGGTACCTGTGAGGGGAAGGACACAAGAAGCTGGGGTTTGGGGATGGATTGGGTTGGATGGACGCAGGAAACCTTACAAAGGGAGAAGCAATACCTCCTGGTAGCTGATCTGATGGACAGTGAGGAACCGTCCAAGAAAACGGAGAGGTTTAAATCCTGGTGAAGTGAACAATGCTCATTGATCGGCAGGAATGGAGAAATCAGGCGTGAGGGGAGTGACCTCGGCTACCTGGGAGATCCTACAACCGCAGTCTTCTTGTGAAGTGGTAGATGCCACGAGAGTATTTCAGTCTCCCACCAGCTGCAGTTTGCCCCAGCAGTTCAGAGCTTGGTGCCCTCGTGAATCGAAGGCACCACCAGGCACACGTGGGCGTTTACGTGCGGGCTGACTTGCTAAGCGCGCGGTCCTCTCGCTGTCCCCTCGTCCTCCTCCCTGTGCTCAGGCGGAGGAGAGCCTGGCGGGGAGCGGCGTGGGTGGGCGCCCGCCCTCCTCTGCTTTTGGAACAGGAGAGGGCTTTCTCCCCCTGCTTTTCCAGCTGTAAAGGTCATTTGGCTTCGAGCACTGGCAGCATGAAAGGTCGGAGAGGTGTGGATTTCCACAAGAAGGTGGAAACAAAGCTGGAGTGGGGACGAGCGCATGATAGTTGTTTTCCAGGACCTCATTCTGGCCCGTGGGTTGTTTACTCGGGTGTATTGCACAATGCGTTGTATCGCTCCGTAGACATGTGGGGCCGGAGCCTCAGCTGCAGGCTGGACCGTGTCCTGTCGGTGAGACTGTGGACGTGTGCGCACGTGCACAGCGCGTGGGCGCGAACACGTGTCCACATGCGGGGGTTCGGGTTTTGGCAAACCACTGATTTCATCTTGAAACATTTGTTCGTTTTTTGCTTCTATGTCAGACACAATAAACATTTAGGCAATTATTGTCTCCAGTGTTGTCCAAGTTGACAAGAAATGGATCTGAAGTTTCCCCAGCAGTAATTTTTTTTTGGTCATTTGATTCCTTAACCCCCGCCCCCTCCCCCCCCCCAAAAAACCCATGTGGTACTATGGTCTAGTCTCCCTCAGTCAAAATAGAAACATGAGATGATTTCTGACATCATCATGGACCTTCACTGTTAATCCTAACAGTCATGTAGTTTTTAATGATATTAGTTATTAAAAATTTTAATGCCTCAAAGTTTTTAATACAGGATGTGACCTAATTTGAGAAATTGTTTTCATATTTCTTAAAGTTTTTAGTTTAACAGCTGGGTACAACTAACCTTATTATCAAATTTAATTTGGGGGCCTTCTGTTAATATTTTTTAAAAGTATAAAAGTAATGCATGCTTGAAAAATACGTTAAAAATGGAAAAATAACCCTGGCTGGTTTGGCTCAGCGGTTAGAGCATTGGTCCACGGACCAAAGAGTCGAGGGTTTGATTCCCGGTCAAGCGCACGTACCTGGGTTGCAGGTTTGCTCCTGGCCCGGTTGGGGTCACACGGGAGGCAACCAGTCAATGTGACTTTCTCACATCTCTCTCTCTCTCTCTCTCTCTCTCTCTCTCTCTCTCTTCCTCCCTCCCTCCCTCCCTCCCACTCTATCTGAAAATCAATGGAAAAATATCCTCGGGTGAGGATTAACAAAAAATAAAATAAAAATGGAGAAATATAGTGACCATTGAAGGAGTAAGCAGGGGTGTGTAAGAATTCTTTCATTTTCTCATTTATTTGTAAATATACACATAGATAATTTAATAACTAAATATAGGATTGGAGTTGTATTTTTAAACTGATCTTTCATTGTTAGAAAAAAATAAGGCAGTGTAAGACAACATGCTTGTAAAAACGTACAAAGAGAGTAGTAGCAAAGTAAATGTTTGCACCTGGTGCGTATCAGCCCTTTTCCTGGGCGTCAGCACACACATACACTCACACACACTGGCCTATGTTTCTAGTTTGGTTTGGTTTTCACTGATATACTTCGTTAAGGTAGGGATGTTCCTTTAGCATTTATAATTTACAAACTCACTAAGAGTTTGTAATGTTAATGATTTCTGGCATTCTTAACCAAGGTGTCTAGATGTGGCTTAGTAATGAATAGTTTAATCCACAGATCAAATTTTATACATCTACTTTCATTTTAAATTTACTTTAAAAATCTAAACTAAGTCATAATACCCTAACTTACAATGATAGGTTGAGGTTAAGCCACTGATGTTGTGTGGCTCTCTGGATATTGAACATGGACCAGATTTTAGAGTTATTTCTCACTAAATACTGCTTAGCATACTCTGCAAAGTGCAAAGTCACTGAGCATATCATACTAAGAAAAGCATTAGCGTGATATATGTGTACCTTGGGAAATAGTACTTTTCTAATGAACTCCTTGGCTATGTTCAATTTTGCATTTCTTGGTCTTTTGCACCATTTAGATGGAATATAAATGAATATTATTTTTTTCTGCAATGACCAATGAAAGTCCTCCATTGCTAGGACAGAGTCAAATTCTTGATGATTGAGGCAATTTGCTCAAGATTGAGCCACATCTAGGGTTTAAGAAACTGGTTGCTAAACCTTAGTAGCATAAAAAATTGTGATATTTCAGGGTATGGTATCTGGGGTTTTCTGCAAAGTAAAATCAGGTGGGGCTGAAGCATGGGTGAAGGTATGGATAAAACAAAACTGACCATGAATAGATAATTATACGCTGGGTAGTGGGAATTTGGAAGTTCGTTATACCATTTACTTTTGTATATTTGACATTTTCTATAGTAATTAGTTAGAAATGAGAGCGATAATAATTTTAGCCTAAAACATTGTGATAGTTCAACCTTTAAGTGCTAAGTTAAGGTTGAAATATATTGCCAAGATATATTACTCGAGCAAAGTATAAAAAAACACAAAAGAATCCTTATGGACATTGTCATGAGTAAATGGTCTCATCTCGTTCCTCATTTCGAGAACTTAGGTGAGGTTCCATCTTTACTTCCTGCTGTGGGGGGAGTCCAAGGAGCTACATGGAGCACCCCTGTATGGTGTTCCAGCTGGTAGCCCCTGCTGAGGTCCCAGCTGGTAGCCAGCATCAGCCTCCAGACGTTGGAGTGAGCAAGCTTTCCAATGCTTACGACCCCAGTCATCAAGCCACTCCTACCCAGCTGAGGCTCCAGCCACCTTGGAGCAGACACAGGTCCTTCCTGCTGTCCCCTTTCTGAATTCTTACCCACGGAATCTGTGAGCAAAATAAAGTGCTTGTTGTTTTTGTAGCGTGCTTTGGGGCGATTGGGTACACACTGGTAGTAACTGCTGCATATGTTATCGAGGGAGAGAACAGTCAGAATAGATATGTTGATAAGGGAATGAAGAACCTTATTTCTCAGTGATCATCCCTTTCCATAACATGCCCCAAAGATACATCTATACTCAGGGACTGTGTTTTAGTGGTATTCACAGTTTTTACTATTTCCATCATCATGATGACTTTCAAAATCAGAAGCCGTGCTATGAACCATCAGTATTTCCCCAAATAAAGTAGTCTGGGGCTCGGCCATCAGATGCCTCCCTTTAATTCTTACTCCACCTTCCCCTTCATCAGGACTTCCTTCACAAGCTGGAACTGAAGAACCCCTTCCCCCTAAACCGGAAGCAGTGGAATTGGAAGCCCAGAAGGGACAGCCTAATCTATAGGCTGGGCATGGAAGGGGGATGTCAAGGAGCCTTTCTTCATCCATCTGACCCGAATTCCTGCTGCTTTTATTACGTAGGCAACACCTTTTATTACTGCACGCATAGCCGGTGCTTGTTCTGTCTGATTCCATCACGGTTTTCCACTCCACTTTGCGCCAGGAGAAAAAAGCTCTAATTTGTTTTTCTGTGGTAGACAGAATAAAGAGTTGTCCAGCACTGCTGCCATATATATGTATGACAATTCTATTAAGACGAGTGTCATACTCTACGCACAGGTGTGTTGTGCTAGTGTATGTCAGAACACCTGCTAGCTTTAACTCTAATGTTTTATTTCTCAGCCTCAATGCTGGGTCCACAAGCGTTTGCTGCATTTTTTATTATATGTTTTTATGTCTTAAATATTTCATACTATTCACACATGTGTAGTAATTATTAATTACTCTGCACATTTGTCATTGATGTCATGTGACATCCATCAGTGTCATAGTAATGGAATTTTCCAATAGTCTATCCTGTTTTCTCTCTAAACATCATATAGGTCCTTACTTAGTGGACAGTTTTACCAGCTTCTTATTTGTGTAATATTTTTTTACTTTAGGATGTGTTTGCTCCAAAAAATGCTCCTTAACAATGATGGTAGTCTTTCCTTAAGAGGTGAAATTAATATTTGCTCTGAAAAACATTACTTTGTGGGATGTTCTGGAAGAAAAAAAAAAAAACACTGGAAACATCACTGTACAAACACTCATGTTTAACATCTCCTGTTCGTGATAAAACAGATGTTCTGCATGGAAACATTTACTGGGTCCATTATTTTAAAGGGTTGAGTTTTAATACATTGTATATCAAACAACACCGCCCCACCAAGTTCCCAAAATGTAGCAGAAACACACTCAAATGTCTACTATAAGTAACAAAGTAACATGTGAAGATGAATTGTTTAGAATGTTACTTCCTGATCATCAGACGTTTAATATGGTTGTTAACAAGCACCTGCTTCTTATGCAGGAACAGGTACATTTTGCAAAACATACCAAAAATGTTGTTTATGATATTGAGCGACAAAAGATGCGCTCAATAAATAAAATTTATGAGAAAAATGCGGGTAAAAATACAACACTAGCAGAAACGTCCTGTCATGGACTATTGCCTAATGAGGCAGAGACTCAGAGTTTGAAGAAAAGTTAAGAACTGAGGAAGGGGACAGAGTTGAATCAGGCGTCCCCCCACCCCTTTCCTTTTTTTGATGGTTTGGGAAGGCCGTCTGCTAGAGTTGGCTGTCAAAGGGGCAATTTCAGAGGAACTAATAGAGTTCTGTCATCACTCTGAGGCTCCCATACTGGAAGAGGATGACTTAAAATGAAAAAAAATTGCAAACTATGCCTGTGCTCACCTCCTGCTGTTTCAGTTGGTGCATTTCTCTGTGCCAGGCTAAGTGGTGAGCTATCAGGGCGTCGTGATTGGACTACACACCAGGAACCTCAGAATACGCATCCCTTTTGTTGATTACACCTAGGTCTGATGTCATATCAATTGGACTTAGAATGTAACTCAAACATTTCCATACATTGTTTTGCAAAAATGGTGTATCAAGTTTGGGACAGAAATATAATTTGTCCGTAATGAGCAGCGATGGCAGTGAAAACCAGGATGTTAACCAGACAGAATTTCTATGGAGCTTCACGCCACTCTCTCTTTTCCTAACAAATACGACCCTGGGACTAGGGGTGGGTGGGTTGCCAGTCCATCACAAACTTTTTCATTCTTCCTGTCCAAAATCATCTGTTCCCAGATTGACTCACCCAGCACACTCATTTCGTAGTCTGTGTTTGTACTGGATTCCTGTTACCTGTTGACAATTATGAATTTACTCTGAGTTATACTTGTTTTAATATTTTATTGCCAAGTTTTAAAAATACAATCTAGTTTTATAATCATGCTAATGATGAAATAGGCAACTTGAGTAAGCCGAACAATGAGATGGCAAGTGAGAATTCGTATTTGGGATGATCTGCTCCTAATTCCCGAATGTTAGCTGAGACTCACCAGCCTTCATGGAGCGCATGTGCAGTGCTGTAGACTATAGTGGTGGTTAACACAGCAGGATTACGGGAACACTCGTGACTAATCCGATATCTCAGGTTTGTGTAATATAGTGATAGTACTCCATCCTCTGAAACTGCCCATTGTCCTGCTTGTGACTTGTCGAGCCGGCGGGGACTGCCCCTGGACGGTGGACCACACTCCGGTGAGGACCTCCACGTCAGCACCCGCCTGGAGTAGGGCTGTCCTCTGCTGAGGGACAATATCAGTGTGGTGCCCTGTGCTCTGATCACTATAACTCTTATTCCAACACTTGTAACAGTCCACTTTCCTGCTTTGCTGCCAAGCTTATTTTACTATATTATTTTCATCACAGGTAACTGGTTTATTTCCCCTTTTTTCTTTCAAAGGGGACACAGTTATTATTATTTTTTTTTTACTGTAAAATGAGGGTGTTATATTACATGGCTTTATCTCTAAAATTGTTTGTTTCCTCTGCTTCTTCTTTATGACTTAATGATTTTTCAGTGTACTTATGGCGCCCTGCATTTATTTCATCTGTTGACTGGATGCTGAGAGTTTTTTGTTTTTAAATTTTCACCTAGGTAAATTCACTTGTTTTATAGGAGCCTGGTGATTTTTAGGGCTGCGAGATGATACCAAGTTAACTTTCCACTTTCCTAAAGACACTTACAACTAGTCCTACATTACTAATGCCCTGAATCTATTTAGATCTTAAAAATCAGATCAGAACTTTATTGTTGAAAAACAAACTGAACGCAGACGAGTTGCTGTAAATTTTGTGTCCCAGTGGCGGTCTGATCCCACCTAGAGAATTATGTCACCATTAACCATCAGTATTCTTCGTTAGATTGTGCTTTTTTCTTCTGCGTATAAAATTGTCCCCAGTGTCAAGGAGTTCAGAAAACAGTTCGGTTTTGAGAGGCTAGAGCTTTCATTTGAAAAGGACTTCAGCTTTTCCAGAAAATCTGTTTATCTGCGCCATCTCCTCCCACTGTCCCGAGCGTTCCCAGACCCCCCATCTCTGGTTACATATCTCCTGTCTGTCTGTGCCACGTTGGGAAGTCTCGTTAAACCAGCATCTGTTCTGTTTTAGGAGAAAGCCGATGCCAGCCCCACGTCACTTCAGCTGCGGTCCCAGATCGAAGTAAGCACAATGGCTTTCATCATCTATTTCTGCTCCTGCTGTCTACTTTTTCGTTTTTTAAGTGATATTCTGTACAAATCCGAGGAAGCCTGCTGCCCTGCTTGTCCTGATGCTGTGGGTTTTCTCTCCTAGGAGTCGCTGGGGTTCTGCAGCGCCGTGTCAACACCAGAAGTGGAAAGGAAGTAAGTCCCCTGCCCAGGATCAGAGATTCTAAGATGTCTTTCAGGTCCATGTCGATGGGTGATCGTGGTGTGTATGTTCTAAGGAGCTTGATGCCATTTTCCTTTTATGTTCTGTGTGTGAGTACGTATCCAGGCGTGGGCAAAAGTAGGTTTTTGTTTAAGTATCCACTCTCGTTGGTCGGTAGTTAAATTACCAGCCATCATTACCTAAAAGATAAATCATAAGTGAGGATATGAAATAATAAGACAAATAATACAAGTAAATAATACAATAATGAATAAATAATAATACAAGAGTAAACTGTTTTGCCTACTCACAATTGTAAACCTACTTTTGTCCACCCCTGTCTGCAGAGAGCTAATCGGAGCGTGTTTTCCATTGTAATTTAATTGGTGATGCCTAGCGGCGCTGTGACGAGTTACTGATTTCACGCTGCTTATTGTGAGTGGACCCTAAATAAATACCTGGAAGCGAGCGTGGAGAGAGAGAAAGGACAGTTAAGTCAACCAAAATGGGCTTTCTTCTTTTGATTTAGTTTTGGATATATGATGGAAGTCATAAAGAAGCAAGGTACAAAATTAAAATAAAACAATGATGGAAACACCCTCTTCTGCAATTTGATTGGGTGGGTGACCTTAAAACAGGAATAAACACGAGTGACCCAAGATGGCAAATGCTCACTCTCCTTAGGGGTAACGTTTTTTCTTCCCTGTCCCAGCTTGGACCCTGTCATTTTTACTCTCCTGGAAGATAATTCTATGTTATAGCTTGTATTTCCAAGTATTTCTTTTAGGCAACTTTCGAAAACAAAACAAATGTCTTCTTTCTATAACCTTTCTGTTATAATTATGCTAGAATGTTCTATTTACGATCTTCCGAGGTAAAGAAATTTTAAGAAAGTCCACATGTTTAAACAGACACTTCCTCTGGCACAGGGCCACTCATACCATTTCATGCCAAGAGAGACATAGACGGGGTTTAGGAATGAAGTATTTCTGGAATGAAAAGCACACGTTGGGAGAGCGTGTGTGTACTTTGCAGCACAGCTCGGCCTAATCCGTCCACGTGTGCGCTGCTGGCCTGCAGCCGCCTGGGGCGGGGGGGGGGGGGGCTGTTTTGCCAAAGCTGCAGTTCTCGGTGGTAGAGGCTCAGCACTTTTGGTTCAGGACGCAGGAGCACTGGGGGCGATGAGCAGAAGGAGACCGAGGCCAGTGCCCACTCAAGGTCACAGGATGGGTGGATGTGCAGTTAGGATGATTCCTTTGTTTGGGTTGCATATATTCCCTCAGGAACTTAGTGATGTGTAGGCTGAAATAGCCAAGAGGTTGGACTTAACATTGATTTTGAAACTGGAGGCTGGTGTTGAGGGTCGTGCTGAGCTGCACCCGATCCAGTTGGCCACCTGTGTGGCCTGATTCACGCCGAGCACACCTGAGTTCGCAGACTCTCTGAATTGGTCGGGAAGCGAGAGAAGTCGGGCTTTCCTCCCGAGAGGAAGTGACTCACCGAATTTGTACTAATCTTAGGCTCGGCATTTCTTCTTCCCCTCAATTGTGGGTAGTCATTCTTTCCGTGTTTACAGCCTTCATTTCGTGAAATGTGGCATGACTCTTGTGGCCAGGAGAGAGACTGACAGCCTCCTCCGAGGTTAACAAGAAAAATAAAATAAATTGGAAGCATACATATGGAAAAGCTGTTGACAACTCCAACTTCTTCATCTGTAATTCTGCCATTTTGTTTCTGTTTTTCAAAATGGTTTACTTAGACTTCAGTGTTTCAAAATACATGGAACCTTTTAATACATTTGGTTCTTCATTTTTCTTATTAATATTGTTTTAATTGTGGAATTCATTTTAAAGAACTTTTTATTTTGTTGATCCTCACCCAAGGATATTTTTCCATTGATTTTTAGATAGAGTGAGTGGAAGGGAGGGAGGTGGAGAGAGAGAGAGAGAGAGAGAGAGAGAGAGAAACAGAGAAACATCAATGTGTGAGAGACACATCAATTGGTTGCCTCCTACACAACCAACCCTGACCGGACCAGAGATCGAACCAGCAACCCTTTGGTCCCTGGGCCGATGCTCTAACCACTGAGCAAAATTGGCAAGGGCTTACTTGAAAGAACTTTTGAAAAGATGTTAAACTTACAGAAAATTTACAATTGTGCAGTGACTGTCCATGTAACTTTTACTTGGACTCATCAGTTTTCTTTTTTTTTTTCCTAAATGTTTTTAAATTGATTTTTAGAGAGAGGAGAAGAGAAAGGTAGAGATAGATAGAAACATCAATGAGAGAGAAACATTGATTGGCTACCTCCTGCATGCCCTCTGCTGGGGATCGAGCCCCAAACCTGGGCATGCACCCTGACCGGGAATTAAACCCAGCAACCTCTTGGTTCATGAGACCATGCTCAACCAACTGAGCCATACTGGCGGGCAGACTCACCAATTTTCACATTCTTGCTCTCTCTCTCTCTCTCTCTCTCAGATAGTATCACTAATCATTATTATTGATGTAGTATTACAGACATCACGGCACATACCCCTAAATACGCCAACATGTATCTTCTAAGGACAAGGTCGTTCTCCTACAGAGCCACAGAATAATTGCCAAATAGAGGAATTTTAATACTGACTTTCCTGATGTACAGTTTATATTCAGGTCCCTTCCATCATCCCAGCCATGTTTCTCAAAGCACATTTTTCCTCAATCCAACACTTTAAAAAATCATCCATTGCATTTATGTGTCAGGTCTTTTGTTACATTTAATCTGAAAGGATTTCTTGGCCTTTCTTTGTTCTTTGTGATACTGATGTTTCTAAAGGGTGTAGGCTAGTTATCTTGTGAAATACTCCTCCGTCTGGGTTTCCTTCTGAGGTCCAGGCGATGCAGTGTTGATGTTGTTTTCTCCTCAGTGCGTCCTATCAGTTTGTCCCGCTGTTGGTGATACTGACTTCAATCATTGGATTAAGGTGATGTCTGTTGGGTTTCTTAGGAGAAGTTACAGTTTTCCCTTTGGGTTAAGAAATATTCAGTGGGAGCTCATTTGAGACTGTGTCCATATCTTCTTCCTCATCAAACTTTTACCTAATGGTTTTGGATTCCTTCTTAAAAATTGATTCTAGATGGAGAGGGGGGAGAGAGAGAGAGACAGAGAAAGAGACAGACATTGACTGGTTGTCTCCCCTACGAGCCCTGACCTACGATCAAACCCGCAACCTGGGTGTGTGTCCTGACCAGGAATCGAACCTGCGACCTTTGAGTGCTCAGGACACCACTCCAACCAACTGAGCCACACTGGCCAGGCTGGTTTTAGATTCTTTTAACGATTCTTGCCTGAATCTGTTTTTACTGCGACTTGCAGAATGGTGATACTAATTCTTAAATGAATAATTATTTTGGATTAAATTTTCCAAAAAGTTTTTTCTAGAAAGATTGAGGTGTCGCTCTGGACACTCTAGGTTAGATTATAATCAGAGTAGGTTTAACATAGTGTTTATGTTGAATTATTCGTATCTGTGTACTCGAAAATACAAATACTTTGAAATGCAAAATCCTGCTATCCTTCAGATCAAAATGCTTGCTGGTAGCTTTGCCAGCCTGGGGGATGACCTGGCAAAGCCGTCGGTTGTGTCTGGTTTGTGTCTGCCAACCAAAATACCCCTCTGAGTCAGCAGTGTTGTTTTATGGGCAGATGTTGGCTTCTGCTTTTTATTTGAAAGGCAAGCGAACTCAGTAAACAAAAGTGGCCGAATCCTACAGAAGCAGAGGATAGATTGCAGTAGACACCGTGAGCGCTGAGCCGTGGGCCCTGTGGCTCCTGCCTTCCAGACCCCCACCCCCCAGCCCCGTTGTCTCAGGGGCCTGGGCACATCTTGCTTCTTCCCGTCTCCCCCAGTTAAAACCTGCTTAAGGAAGGTATCGGGCATTAATTACGATGCAAATGTCTGATCTCTAAAAAAATACATAATCTCTCCCAGGGGTGTTTAGCATGTGTAACAGATTTAATCTCTTCAATGACAGTGATGTAGGTCTGACCATAAGAAGTTGGGGCTTTTGTAGGGGAGACAGGCAGTGAGAAACCCAGCATCACTGCACCTGGATCCCCTCCAGCTGGGGCTGCTAGGCCTCTGTCGGCCTGAGATGTGGGTGACCTGCCCGGTGATTGATTGATAGATAGATAGATAGATAGATAGATAGATAGATAGATAGATAGATAAAGAGAGACACAGAACAGACCCTCCCCCCACTGCTTCCACAAAGGCTCTTTCATCCTTATTTTCTTGCAATCTGTCTGGTCTCTCCGTGTGCCTTCACTGAAATGTATGAAGAAGACCGAGGGAGCTTTCATTTGAACTTCTTCTATTTATATCTATTTCTGTCAGCTACAGATGAGACTACCTACTTTATCTTGGGTTTGTGTCAACTGGCTGAAAGGTGAACATTAGTTAAATGTCTTGTTACCTACCAGTTAGTCTCAAGAATATCTAGAAAGCAAGGCCTTTTGCTCGGAAATATCTTTGTAACTGTATCGATTAGGAACGAGTTGAGCTACAAATAACAGAAAAGGTGACAAATAGCGGGATAAACAAATCCAAGGTTCATTAGATAATCCTTGTTCCATCGTTGGCACTGAGGCTCAGGTAAGCCTTCAGGAACCAGATGCCTGTGTGTGTGTGTGTGTGTGTGTGTGTGTGTGTGTGTCCGCTCCTGTTTTAAAGTGGCTGCTGTGTCTTCCAGGTGGGAAGGAGAGAGAAACAGGGTGAAAGGAAAAAGGCAAGAGGGCAAAGGCCACAGGCCACAGGTCCATTCCAGAAAGCTTTCCGAGAAGCCTCGTGCCGCCCTCCGCTGTGCCTCCCGTTGTCCCTGCAGCACGCGCTCAGGGAGCACCGGCTGTGTGTGCAGGACCCTGGGGTCCAGGAGGTTGTGATGAAGAGCTGACACGAGCTGCCTGTAGGGAGATGGACTAGTAAAAAGCGTATATTTAAAATGGTGCTTTGGAGGAAAGTAAAGCAAAGAAAGGGGACCCAGAATTGGGGTTCTTGGCTGCCATCGCCAACGGGGAGTCTGGAGAAGTGAGTTTTTAGCTGAGCACATTGCTGCCCTGAACAAAGTGGGCTTAAGGAAGGGGGAGAAGAGACAGTGTATAGGAAGCTAGCAGTATTTTCCACACTAATGTAATCTGTTATTTGTACGTGCGTACATATAACCAGGGTAGTCTGAAATTTAGCTCGGGGTCTAACAAGTAAGCTAGGTGTCGGGATTATTTGGATTCCTTACTTCCGAGGAAGCCACTGGGGGGAGCCCATGGTATTTTCTAGGTGTGTATCTATATGCAAGTAGTCTGTGTGAGGTTGGTTCTTATGGACTGAAAATTGGAAAAGAAAAAGCGAGAAATAGTAGATAATGTTTATTGAGTGCTTATTATGGGCCACGAACTAGTCTAAGCACTTAACATTGACTCATTTAATACAACAACCCTCTGAGGTTCAGTTTGCTATCCTTCCCATTCACAAGTGCAGGAACTGAGGCGCAGAGAGGTTCATAAGTTGCCCAAGGCTGCACAGCTAATAAGTGGCAGAGCCCAGATTTGATCCCAGTTGGGAACCCCTGCCCCTGACCTCTGAGGTATAATTCAGAGTACTTAGAATTGTATTGCTTTTGCAATGGAGAGGTTAGAGGCGGACTGAGTTCCTTAGCGTTCTGTGAACAGCAGCAGTTAAAACCTGTGCTCCAGCTTCTCTGGGAAGTAGGAGCACGTATTACTCTCATGCAGATAGAAGCTGGGTCTCATTTATTTTTAGAGGCAGGCAGGTCCGAAATACATCTCCAAGCTTCACCTTGGCCAGTATTTATAAGCCCTTTCTACTAAGTCTTTCCCCAGAGTTGAACATTCACTGATTTAAGTTGCACTCTTTTCCATTACCTATGACTACCCTTGAACTATTTTATGGTGAAAAAGTCCAAACGTATATATAGCGTGATGGAAGCAGGAGATAAATAAAGGCGAGGAAGCCGACGGAGCAGCGTCGGGAGTGGAGTGACGCGGGCGGACTGCAGCTGGTGAAGGTCCCCCCAGGCGTGCACTCCGTTTGGACCTGGCTTTGCTCTCGGAGTTGTTTCCTGTGGCAAGCTGGTTAGTCTTTGGAGAGTGTCAGCTTCCTTTTCTCCCCCTCGAAAACCTCGGTCTTCACCTTCTCTTTCCTTTTAGACCTCAGGGAAGAAGTCCCTGCGCGTGTTCAGTATCCGATTGCTAGCATCTGCGACCTTGCTCCTCTGCCTCCTCTTCTTCCTCTCCTCTCCTCTCCCCCACAGTCTGCTCTCTGCCTGCCTGTGCCCGGGCCTCGTGCTTTGACCTGCTCGCCAGGCCCCGTGAAGCTCCTGCAATTTCTCAGGTGGGCCGTATTCTCCCACGGTATGCTGTGCCTCTGGAATCGATGCTCCTTCTGGTGGGGTCTGTCCCCCACTCTCACCGTCCTCCCAACCCCCTTACCCAGGCAAGCTCATTCCACCTTAAAAATTCAGCTCTGGTCTTAGCTCCTCCCAGAGCCTTCCCTAATCTGCAGAGTTGAGGTGAAGTGTCCTGCTGTTGGGCTTTCCTGCCGCTTTTGCAGTGGACTGCAGTAAAGGAAGGCATGTATGTGAGTGTGTGTGTGCGTGCGCGTGTGTGTGTGTGTGCGTGCGAGTGCGTGCGTGCGTGTAGTCGCCTCCCACTCAGAATTCTGGATCTTTTACATAAAAGACTTTCAATAATGGATAAAAGAGGGAGTGGTGAGTCTGCACAGACGTGCAGAGCTCCGTCTTCACCCCACGAAAATCAACTTATTTGATAGATAGTGCACATGCCATACAAGTCACCCATTACAGTGTACCCCAGAAGTGTTTAATACATCCACAAGCATGTGCCACCGTCTTCACAGCCAACTGAGAACATTTCATCACCTCAAAAAGAAGCCCTGTTACCCTGCAGTCACCCCTCTGCCTCCTGATGACCCCACCCCAGCAACCACTTCAACCACTCTGTCTGCTGACCTGCTCTGTACATTTTATGTAGTGTGCACTGACACACAAGGTTAAGTGCATTTTTTAAAGGAAATCAGTTTGTTACAGCTCCATTAAGAATAGAACTTTGGCCCTGGCCAGTTTTGCTCAGCGGTTAGAGCGTCGGCCTGCGGACCAAAGAGTCACGGGTTTGATTCCGGTCAAGGGCGTGTACCTCGGTTGCGGTTCAATCCCCGGCCCTGGTTGGGGTCGTGCGGGAGGCAGCCAGTTGATGTATCTCTCTCGCATCGATGTCTCTCTCTCTCTCTCCCTCCTTCCCATGATATCTGAAAAATCAATGAAAAAATATCCTTGGGTGAGGATTAAAAAAAAAAGAATAGACCTTTGAATTCCAATTTTTAGAAACTTCCAGCCTCCTTGAGATATGTAAGAAGTTCTTTTAGTAGGTTCTTTCCCACGTGGGTCCTGCACCCCTGTCCTCAGTGAGCTGGTTCCTAGAAACTGGGCCAGGGAGGGGCTCAGGCTTCTTGAGGAGCACCAGAGACCCGTAGGCATGGGGTCATGAGAGATCCTCAGGAACAGACCAGAGTCAGTGAGAACTGATGCGGTCTGTGACTTCGCTAGGAAATCCAGGTCAAGCCTCATCCCTGGAGCCGACACGAACGCATCCTGTTTCCACAGCCTGTTTGTGGCAGGGCTGTGTGTGGGGCGGGGAACACCAGGTTTCCCCATGGGAACGTGCCCATGGGCCCTGGCGTGAGGGAGCCAGTGCAGGCATGTCCTTCAGAATGTCACACGTGGGCTCGGCCTGGTCCAGGTGGATGTCCTCCCTGAGTCCCACTGCCCTCCACGGTCTGGCCCTTTGAGCTCACCGGGTTGGGCAGGGCAGGCAGAACAGCACGCTTTATTAGATTTCACAAAATACGTAAGCTGCACCAAGAACCAGGCATCAGTGTGTATAGTATGTATTCTTTTGCTTTACTCAGTTTACCGAGGGCCATCTGCCAAGGCTGTGGGTCAAGGTCACTGTCCAGGGGACTGGCACTTTCAGTGCGCTCCCCATCTGTGATTGATTATCTGGGTCACGTCACCCCCTAACCCCCCACCCCGGGCTTCAGCTCAGTTACACAGGGATGAGCGTGAGTCAGCGGTCTCCAAGGTTCCTTGGGGCCTGAGCCATCTCTCATGTTCTGACCCCGTCCAGAGCACTCCCTGCACTGCCCGCTCTGCGCAAACTGTCCGCAGGTGCAGCTCGCTGTCGCTGGTGTCGTCTGTGGTGGGACAGAACCTGAGCCTGAGGTTTCGCTCTGCTAGCTGTGGACTTAACTTCTCTAAGCCTCAGGTCCCAGTCGATGAAATGAGCACAGTCCAAGCTCTTTCTGAGGGTCATTGGGCAAGATGCCTACCACGGTGCCTGGCATCCGATAGGCACTCGTCCCCACCTCCTCTGTAGTGTAGGGTGCTGCCCAGGACAGTGGCAGTGTGACTGCAGCTTTTGTCCTCAGTCTCATCACACGGGGCCACACGGAGAGCTCAGTGATGGCACAGCCACTTAAAATATGCCGTTCCCACCTGAGCTTTAACCCAGAGAGGGCAGGCTAGGAGACAGCCACCATCTGCAGAGCCCATGCGGCCCAGTGTGCCCCGAGGTACGTGTCTGTGTGGGCAGCTCACGTGGGTGCTGGGTGGCACAGCATATCTGAAGGGCTCAGCATTCCAGAGAGCAGGGGCTCAGGGCAGGGCCAGCTGGGCCAGAATTCTCCACCTCAGCTGTTGCCTCTGAAAACTCTGTTGCCTTTAACTCTGTCTGGTGAGGGAGGCTCCAGCTGACCCAGCCCCGGCTGCAGCCCACACGCCTGGGCCGTGTCCCCCTGTGCAGCTGCGGCAGACAGACGTGATGGCCAGGAAGTGGTCAGTGTGGAGGGTGGCCGCTCTGTTCTGCAGGTGAGGTCATGGGCCGGGAGGACGCTGTGGGGGGCGGGGGGGCGAGGGAGCCTACAGTAAAGAAGTGCATTCCTGTCCTGGCAGGTAGGGGAAGACCCATACCTACAAATCCTCTGTGTAAATCCTTCCAACAAAATGATTATGTAAATGGTAGTTGACAGTTAAGAAGACCGAGGTTTAGAAAGACTCGATGCCTTTCCAAGATCACGGTGACAGCCCCGGGCGAGGCAGAGGTCCAGTCCAGGCATGTGTATCTGCCAGGGCCAGGCCTCCTGTCTGGACCCCACCACGGGCCACGCGGCACTCAGGAAGGACAGTGGTGGGCTCGGCGCTAATGGAGTTTGAGTAAACCTTTTCCGGGTGCTGCTGTGTGGACGAGTCAGGCAGGCCCTGGAAAGGTGGGTAGGAGGGGAAAGGTAGCTGTCCTCTCGCAGCCTGAAGAAGACACAGTGAGATGGTACGATGGAGCGCGACTTCCATGCAGAGGAACTGGCGGGGAGGGACAGTCTGTCCCTGGGAGCACAGGTGTGGGGCTGGGGACCATACAGATTTGGATCACAGATTCCATCAGGGTTCTGTAGGAGAAGCAGACGTCAAGGTAACGTTGTTAGAGTGGGGTTTTTTAAATCCTCACCTGAGGATACTTTTTCATTTATCTTCAGATAGAGTGAGGGGTGGGGTGGAGAGAGAGAGAAACATTGATGTGAAAGAGACACATCGATTGGTTGCCTACCACACGACCCCAACAAGGGCCGGGACCGAATTGCAACCAAGGTACGAGCCCTTGAGCAGAATCGAACTCGCGACTCTTTGGTCGAGGGCCGATGCTCTAATCGCTGAGCCAAACCGGTCGGGGCAGCTACAGTGATTTGCGAGGCTGCTGATGTATCGTGAATCAACAGGACTGGCATTTGGGGCAACAAAGATGCAAGAAAGTGGGGAAAGAGGACAGACTGCCACCTACAAGAACGAGATGAAACCCACGCATCTCACCACCTCCATGCCAGGCCCCGTCTTCAACGGTGCGAGGAGCAGCTGGCGCCCCTCCTTCCGCAGCAGCAGAACAGGCCACAGGCCCAGGACTCTCAGAATTGGGCACTGCAGGCCTAGCTGCTGCCCCAGGCCCCCAGGGACCCAGGGACATGTGATGACACGTGCCAGCTCTGTCCTGCCCTGACCTTGAAGCTTAGAAAGAAAATGACCACTGCTCGACGTCTGCTGACCACATCTCACATGTACACCTCACGTGGCCACACTGACCCGCACTGTGTGGGGGGTGGGGAGGATTCTGGGAAACGCCTCCAGCTGAGCTGAGCTGACTGCCCACGCGTGCACCATAGGTTCCCAAAGGAGGGATGACTGGGCGGTTTCTTAGCAAAACCAGAAGGGAGGCAATCCCAGGCAGAACCAAGCTGTGCTAAGGTGTGCAGTACAGCGTCTTTGGGGTGGGCAGCGGCTCACAGTTAGCTCAGGAGTTGCCTCATGGTGGGTTTTGCATGTTAGAACCACTGTCTGTGTGAGGGGATGGGACTGGATGTCCCCCAGGAGGCAGGAGACCAGGGCTAAGGGGAGAGATCCTAAAGGTCTAAGACTTGGCAGAGCTTTTTAAAATTATGCTTCTGTTTTAAAAAGTCTTCCATCCACTGGCTCGTTCCATCACGGATCCTTGAGGAGTGTCTCCTGCGTCCCAGGCACTGGGAATGGATGCGTGCTAGCTAGTGAGCACTGAGCCTGCTCCCCAACCTCTTGTCCAAAAGCTTTGTCCAAGGGAACCTTCCCGTCAGGATAACACTCGAAGAATGTTGGCTGCTTGTTTTATCTCATTGTATTCTGTATTCTTTTCTGAAACTCTCGCTTACGCTACTGCTGTCTGGGTCTTGGAGGTGCTGGACTGGAAGGATACAGAGGGATGGAGAAGGAGGACGTGTTTCCCAGTATCTCCTGAGTTAAACCAGTGGTTCCAAGCACATCCATGAAGTTAGCTGGGGAGCTTGTTGAAAAGACCCACCCTGGGGTCCCACCCAGGTGCAATGACCTGGATTCTCCGGGTGGGGAACTCTGGAGTGAACACAGTCCCCAGGAGGCTCTCGAGCAGGCAGGCAGCCTGCTCGCTCTGTGAATCGCTGACAGCACCCATTTCTTGTCTGCTGGGTTGAAGCTCCATGGTTCTCCACATCTCAGTCACCAGCAGAACCAGGGCCGATCCGCTGATGCTGGCGGAGGTCACCTGTCGTCCTGGTGACCCTGCAGCGCTGCCTGGTGGGGAACTCCTCCGGATGCTGGTGCGTCACTTCAGGGAAAGCCACGGGATCAGGAGGGGGATGTGAAGCAATCAGAGAGCAAAGCAGCACCAGCCTCGGCTCACAAAGCGCAGGGGGTGCTCGGTGGGTGCTGAGGTGGAGGGCGCAGGGCTGCGGCACAGGAGAAGCGTGGGAATTTACAGACGAGATCGGAATGGTGACGGATTGTAGCTAGACTTATTGTGGTGATGATTTCCCAAGATATACAGATAGGAAACTAACAACTTTATGTGTCCATTATATCTCAATAAAAAAATGAGATCTGAGAAGACAGGTTAGTGTGAGTTCCCACTTTCAGAGTATTGATCATATCAATTTCCACCTGCTGTTTCTGAAGGAATGAAAAGTGAAAAAAAGACAAAACAAAAACAGAAACGAAAGGAAGGTTAAATGGGCTGTGGCAGTGGTCACCTGGAAAGGCCCCAGTCCTCTGTGCTCCTCCAGGGGCTGAGGGCCAGGCAGGCGGCTCCCAGCCATGCCCGGAGGTGGCCCAGAGGTGTCCTCAGCAAGGCTGGGAACAGCCCCCTGTACCCCAAGGTCCTCCATCTTTGGCCTTCAGAGGAGGCGTCAGGGACTCCTCTGCTCCTCTCAGAGCAGCTGGCGGGAGACAGGCAGGCAGCCCAGCCCCACGTCCCTCCCCGGGTCCCTCTGCAGCCAGACAGCACAGCACAGAGTGGCCAGCGCGGCTGGGGCGATGGTGAATGGGAGCCGCTGTTTGTGTCCACTGAGGAAGTTCTGACCGGCTTCCTGTGCCGTCTCCATGGAAACAGACCCAGGAGATGATTGAATGGAGCCTCTCTTCCTCCCATTGCCCCTCTCCATGTCCCCACCCTGAGCCTGAGGCTGGTACCGGCCAGCTCTTTGCAGCCAGCCTCTCCCCAAAGGTCCATGAAAACTTGATAGAATATCAAAGACTGGTTTCCCTTAGTGTGCCAACCTGTGCTGGGAGGTTACCCCAAATGCAGCCTGGACCAGGCAGGGGGGCAGTCCATCTTCCACCTGGGCTTGAGCTGGGTCCCGCACCCCACATCCGTATAAGCAAAGGGCCTCGCAGAGAAACAGCAGCTGCTGCCCTGCCATCCAGTGGCCTCGAATCTCAGCCACGTTTCCTTGCAGAAAAGCTGTTCTTGGACCATGTATTTATTACACACACAGAGTACATTTTAAAGGGGAAACAGAGGGAAGGAATAATTTCTCTCCATTTGCAGAAAAAGTAGCAGCCATGAAAAAATGTCAACAAAGCTGCTTACAGTCCCCCTCCCCCTCGTGCTTTTGTGGGGAAAAAACAATGTGCTAAAACCCTGTTTTATTTTATTTTGCTTTTGACAGTTGAGTAATTCTTAAGATATAAAGACCTAAATAAAATTCAAAGTTCACATCCAGGCCGTAAAAGGAAGGCATTTCGTTTTTACTGGGTACACAAAACCCAGAATGAACAGAAGGTGGAGTTGAAGGCCTTTTATTTTTTTAACGCCTGAATTTGCATGCGAGGAAACATCAGCAGTCCGAGCTTTAGGGACCCCAGTGGCCAGCTCACAGACTTCAGTCACATCGGTGCCCGCAGTGAGAGAGAGTGCGCCCTGCTTTGGCTTTGGGCTCACAGGGTTATGCCTGGCCTTGTGAATACAGGAGCAGTAGGACCGGAGAGGCCCTGGCCTTCATGACGCTGGTGTTTCAGTGGGAAGGGCATCAGCCTGAACATCAGTAAGAGCTGAGTTTAAGCTCCAGGCCTCAGTCTCTCCATCTGTATGATGGGCCTTGTTCTTTTCAGGATCTCTGTGGGTCTGAAATATGATGAGATTTATATGAATGTACTTGGTAGACCCGGACCCAGTGCTTTATAGAAGTTGGTCATTTTTACTCCTTAACCACTGAATCAGTTAGGATTATACTCCCTTACGTGTAACTGAAACCTGACTGCAGTGTTGAGGCAAATGGGCGCTTTTTCCCCCCATATAGCAAGGGGTCTGGAGGTAGGTATTTATTTCTCTCCTCCACCATCCGTACTATGCGACTGTCTTCCCTATGAGGAAATGACCGCTGCTTGGGCATTGTGCCCATGTTTTGGGCAGTACCAGGGGGAAGGGCAAAGGGCACAGACATGTGAAAACTGAGTCAGTCCTTTCATTATGAAAACACTGGCCTTCCCAGAAACACCCTGCTGTAAAGTTCCAGTTACATCTTGGGCGGATGCTGGCACCTGGCCTTGGCTGGCTGCAGGGGAGTGTGGGGGAGGTATTTTAACAGGGTACACTGCCGCCCAAACAGAACCGGGGTTCTTTTAGTAAGAAAGAAGGTGAGCGTGGCTATTGAAAGGGAAGGCAGCTGGCCTTAGCTGCTGTAACCACTGAGCCGTTCCCATCTTGCAGCTCGTCAGTGCAATCTACCCAGTGATATTCTAAATGCCTGGAGGGTATGGGCCATGTGTGCCTGTCCCTCAGCAAGCTTCCCAGGCCTTCATTGTCTGTACCAAGCAATACAGACCAAACAGGAAATCATCGTTGGCTGTTTTTATATGAGGCTGATCAGTTACTGATGCCTTTTCATATGCTCTTACAGGCAAAATAATCTTATATACCCTCTAGTACGCCATGGGGATATGCTGGAGATTAGTTACTAAGTGTGAAGAATTGGGAAGGCATTTATAACTTTCCAATGTTTTCAATAATGCTGTCAGCATCCACACAACAAGTGTTGATCGGTTTCTTAGGCAGGTCAGACCCAAAGTCCACAAATGAAGAATGCTATGGCCTGGATGGAAAAGAGGGTCTGGGGAAGCTTCGGGGATGGGTGTGTTCTGTCCCAGCCTTGACTGTGCCTGCCCCGAGCCCACCCCGTGCGTGCTCGGCTCCACGCTTCTGCGCCGTGCACGGTCCTGGCCTGAGTGGAGCTGAGGCCCGGACACACCCAGGCCACAGCGCTCTGTGGAGAGGGGGTTCTTGGATGTCTTTCAGGCATGAACTCTTAAACTCCTGCCAGGGTCCCGCACTTTAACTTTCGGTACCAGTTACCGGTGGGTGAATGAAAGCCCACAAATCTCTTTCGATGCACCTCAGTGAAGGCTTTTCAGGTTCAGCGTGGGTGGAGCCTGTTCTTGGCCAGAGTGCTCGTGGGCCACCCCCACGGTGCCGGAGAACCACCCCGTCCATGCTGAGAAGCAAGTGCGTTTGGAGAAGGGCTTAGGGGGGCTTCACTCCAGAGGGGAAGCTCAAGGAAAAGGTCGGCAGCGGTAATCCCCAGCTTTTTGTTGTGGCTTGGCGTGTGCAGGCTTGTTGTAAATGCCGTATCGTACTTGGCGGAAACCTCTAGAAAACCCACGTGGTCAGTAATGCTATTGTCTCCATTGTGCACAGCAGGAAACTGGGATTCAATGGGACTGAGGCACTTGTCAAAAGTCACTGGTTAGTAAATGGTAGAGCTGGGCTTTGAACCCTGGTGGTTGGATTCCAGAGCCCACATTGGGAGCCGTTGTGCTGGGCAGCTTCCTGGATAGTGGGCCTTAGGAAAAATTTGGGATACCATTATTCATGTGTAGATCTCAGTAAGTGGCCCATACAGCTGTACGTTGACGTCATGTTAATCATTGTGTGTGTGTGTGTGTGTGTGTGTGTGTGTGTGTGCCAGTTCTAAGAAAAACATGACTGACTTGTATAAAGTGTGATTGAGAAGAGGAAGTGGAGTTATTATATCCATCCAAATTATTTGAAGGAAGTTAATGTTAAAAGAAAAAAGGAGAAGCCTTGGCGATTCAGAGACTCTGGGAGATGCTTAGTGGCAGTGCCCCGGAGAGCAGTCAGAAGAGGTCACATTTGTGGGGAGCTCACCAAGGGCCAGGCACTGTTCTGCTAGCCCATTAAGGTCGGTACTGTTCTTATCGTCATCACGACACATGAGAAGAAGGCGTAGACTCGTGGCAGTGCCGTCACAGGTGTGCCTGGATCCTGAGTGCTGAGCACCGAGCCTGGGCTGTGTCAGGCCATTGCCTTGGGTTTGGTACTTCAGACACCTGCCTGCCTTGATCGTTTGTGAAGGTGACCTTGTAACAAAAGCTAGAGAATACAGGCTGGGAATAGACCGAAATGAAAAGCCTCTATGGAGTTGTTTTCACCAGAGTGACAGAATGTCACCAATGTTGTCATCAATACTAAATACCCAGGGAGTTCTAACAGTATGCCAGATTTTGGCAATAGAATTACTTTCAGTCGCAGCCAGTGGATTCACAAAGCTAAATCCTGCCCTGTGTATAAAATCCAACAGCTACTGGCTGGGCAGTGTCCAATCCCTAGGGAAAAGCGGGGGTGGGGGTGTAGGGCGCAGGATTTAAGGTGACGCTCGCCCCGGCACCCCCCGACCCTGGGGGTGAGCGCCTCCCACACTGGACCCTCTGTGTCTCGCCTCACCCTAGTCCTGGCCCTGCGGCTGGGAAAGGGGCTGACCCTTGAATTTTTACAGACAGTAGGTAGCGTGAACAGGAATTTGTTTCATATCTATTTCTCTTAAAGAGAAGAGCTGTGTTCCTAGGATGAAAAATACCTTTGATACCCAAAGGGTAATCAGAAATATCAAATTAAGGAATTACTTATTTTACACAAAATGATTTGTCACTAAATATGCAGAATATGAATGAGACGTTAGTTATGTTTCAGTAAATCATAAAGAAAAAGAGAATATTAACACTAAAAAGGCCCTTAACCCATTTACCTTCCTCCACCTGCCTCTGCACACCTCATCCCCTTCCTCATCCTAAGGCAAATGCTGCTGGCAGGCTGGGGTGATGCAGGAAAGGACCCAGGCCCAACAAGAGCCCTGATTCAAAACTCAGCAGAAAAGAAGCAAACGGAGAAGTGTATTTCTGGAGACTCAAGATAGAGAACCTTAAAAGTCTCTTTTAAGTATAGGTTTTCCAGTAATACGTAACGTGTGTTTCTTTCTTAGAATTTGGGTTATAACAGCCCTCCCCCCCCCTTTGGTTATAATGAAGTTTCTGGACAGTCCATCAAAACACAAATAAAATGAATCTATTTTAGGACTTCCTTTGTGCCTGGCATTCATTCTGCTCTCCTGCTGTGCCAGACTAAGTATGTAACAGTGCGATAGAGCTGTCTTTGCCTGGAGGTACCTTAGACTATTTGTATATAAATAGACATTAGAAGAAAAATGAGTCTGAGCCAAATTGTTGGGCCCCTTTCCTTCGACACGCACACTGGAGGATCGTGCGGTTACAGCACAACCGCGGCCTGGAAGGTGTTGTCGAAGTGCTTTTAATGAACCCGCAGGCCGCCTTCAGGTTTGCTGTTGAATACGTGCTCTGTCTTCATAAGTTCTTCTGAGTATCACTGCAGCAGTTTACCCACGAACGGGGCCAGTAGATGATATATGAATTTCTGTTATGTAAACGAGAAACTCTGGTGATCTGGACAGGGCCTTGAACCCGGGAGTCAGAGCTAGCTGGGGCTTCTACGCACCGGTCGGTCCTCGCCCACTCTGTGTCCTTAGGCAAGTCCTCACCCCCAGCTCTCTGGGGTTTTCCTGTTCTGGAGTGGGAGGGTCCATGAGAACGTTTTCTTAAAGAGGTGGAATTCTAGCCACATGTAAAGAATTTCATTTTGACCTGTGTTTGTTTCTCCTTCTTTATGGTCCTTTGTGAGCCTCTCCACTGTGGAGCGACAGACTCAACAGAAAAGAGAACAGCCTAGAGTTTACCCTGTGTGACATTGAAGCAGTCATATGATTTGTGTAAAATTGATATAATAGTGTCCTAGTTGGAAAAGGTAAAAGTACTTTTCTTGTCTTCCCTCTCCCCACCGACCACTCCCCGAAGTCCCACGGCCTGCTCCACCTTCTTTCCCTGCCCCCTAAACATGGGCTTGCCCCCGAGCTCAGCCTTCATCAGCTTCTCTGCATCATGTTCAGTTGGTCTCCCAGCTCTCAAGATGCAAGTGACTCACTTCCACATTTCTAACTCCAGCCCTCAACAACGCTCCGGAACTCCAGTCTCATATATCCAACCATCTCCCTCGTATCCCCACAGAGATGTTCAATAAGCTCCTCAAACTTGACACGGCCAAACTGCTATCCTCTTCCCGCCCAGTCCTCCCCACGTGGGGACTGTATGTTATAGCAGCACATCAGTGAGATCTCTGCTTCGCTGTCACCTCTGCAGAGAGGCTTCTCTGTCCATCCATCTGAAATTCTCCCACTTCCTAATCTGCACTCAGGGACCTTGCTTCTCTCCCCCCTCCTAGCTCCAACAGAATAGGGATCTTCCCAGGCTTGTTTATCACTGTTCTCAGCGCCTCCGGAAGATGCCAGACTTCAGTGGGGGCTGAATAAATATTTATCAAAGGACGGAATAAATAAACGAAAGAAAGAAGAAAAGAAAGAAAACAAAAGGAGGAAGCATTTTTAACTAGAATTTGCTAAACACTGAGGTAGGGCAAAAGGAATTGGTTAATTGCTGGGGATGCTGTCTCAAATTGTTGTTTTTTTAAAAATCTAGTTCATAAATTCCTTATGAACTTTCTTTAGGCCTTTATTGAGGGCTAAAGTAGTTTAGGGATCTTGAGGGAAAATGTTGACACTGGTGCAGTTTGGGGGTCGAACAGTAGTAGTTATTGATGAAAAGGTACTAAGATTGAGTTCAGAGACTTGAATGCCGAACTCGATGATAAATGCTTCGATAGACTTTCAAAGAGCAACAGAATGTTATTATTGCTTCCTAGCCATCGGAATCCACGCTGAAGTTCCCATCCTTCTTACCCTGTTGGCAATGAATGTGATGGGCAGAAAAGGCCCGACAGCCTTCCAGGCTTTGGCGTCCGGCTGGAAGGATGAATGATTAGCAGGCCTTTGGAACTGACTTCTGAGCATTAATTTCTTCCACCAGGAGATCAGTAAATGACCCCTTCCACCTGCTGTCATCCAGATTTGGAATTTGGTTACATCACGGATTTTTGCTCCTGCTGGATTAATTTTGTGATCAGTCTCAAGGAGAAAGGAGATGGCATTTCGCATCACCGCTCTGCCAGCTTCTGTTTGCAGGGACAATTCGCTGCGTCCAAATTAAACATCATGCTGGGTCATTTCCCCCCTTTGCAAATTGATGAGTTGGGTAGCCTCGTGCTTATGAAACATTGCTTGCTGTTCTTTGGCCAGTATCTAGATGGTGAACTTGTCAAATTTTAGAAATAAAATCCCCACTGGCCACGGCAAGCTAACTAAAGAATCTACAGTGCCATCTGCTGGCACCCTAGGGAAATGCAAGACATGTCTCGAAGCACCTCTTAGAAGATGAAAAGATCCAAAGTGCAAACCTGAGGATAAAGTATTCAAAATGTGTGATAATTTGAAGAAAGCAGATATGAATAATGAAAGAATTATAAGCCTGTGGATTTGCTGGAAAAATGCTTAATTACCTAGTTTGGGGCTGTGTTCACGTTTCAGGTTATTTGGGTTCATCTGTATTAGCGGTCAGACTGGCAGCCAGGCTGGGGCAGGTGTGGACCAAATCCGATGCCCAGACATGTTTTGATTAACCTAGACACATTTTTAGAAACATTGAATTATTTGCCATCACTTAAAAATGCGGAGCTCTCAGTTTTAAAAAATTGCAGCTTTCTGGCTTTGCTTTGAATATCGGAAAATGTAGCAGGATGCATAGCACTTGCCAGTTGGCAGCTACCGACTGGAGGACCTGCGTACTGGCTGCCTTCTCCGTTTGGGGCATCCAGACTCCTGTTGCTTGGGGGTCCCCTACTCCCCCAATTATTTCTCCTACAGCTGACCAGCTTATTTACCTCCTGACCTGAGTGGCATTTGTGGTCCTAGGTCTATATTTTAATTACTATTTGCCTTCTTTTTCCCAGTTACACAAGAGACTTCTCAATGGTGGCAACTTAATGGGTAGTTAATAGTTCACAGAAATGGAAGATAGTGAAGTCCATTCCCTTCATTTAATAGAGGTCTTACCCTGGAGTGAGTCTTTAATACATGTTGACAAATGGTACATGAGTGTGTTTCTAGAAAGGCAGTTGCTGGCCAAAAGAAGACTATAAATATCCTATAAAAATTTTCCTGGCTTGCCCTGGCCGGTTTGGCTCAGCAGTTAGAGCGTTGGCCTGTGGACCAAAGAGTCACAGGTTCGATTCTGGTCAAGGGCACGTACCTCGGTAGCAGTTCGTCCCCAGCCCTGGTCGGGGTCATGCAGGAGGCAGCCAGTCGATGTGTCTCTCTCATGCTGATGTTTCTCTCTCACCACCCCCCTACCACTCTATCTGAAGCTAAATGGAAAAATATCCTTGGGTGAGGATTTAAAAAATTTTTTTCCTGGCTCTGCTAAGTAGTATTGATGCTGGCTGACCTGTCAAGGGGGAGGGTCAGTTCTCCACCAAGGCGAAGCTTCCTGGTAATCAGACTTGTTTTTTCTTCTAGGAACTCTCTTCACAAGTCAAACTCAGAGGACAGCTCTGTAGGTCAGTGCCACTTTTCTTGGTTTATCTATTTAAACATTAATTATTTTCTTTTAATACTTCATAGAATATATAAATATGTGAAAATTCAAAAAAACGCAAAGAAGCCATTCACCCATAAACTGTGAAGATATCGATGTACAACTTTCCTGTTCTTTTACTGCATGTGTGTGATTTAAAAAACAAAACAAAACTAAGTTGGTATTATATTCTACATATTATTTTACAATTTTTATTTCAGTTGACTATGTCCTGAACGTTTTCCCACGTGACTGAGTATTCCTTACAGTAAAATTCTTACGTCTGCATGGAAGTCTGTTCCATTGGATGTGCCATAATTTAATCGACCAATTGCTGCTTTGCTGAACTTTTAGTTTCCATTTTTTCCCTCTATCACAGAGACATGATGCTATTGTAAAAATCTTTGAGCCCATCCCTGATCATGTTCCTGGGATAAATCCTATGATTGGGAACTTTTGAATGAAAGATTGTGCATAATGAAGGTGTTATGGATTTTATATTTTCTTGATCATAAAATCCACTCTTGATTCAGTAACATCTTTTCTGTCTGGGTCAGAGGGAGCCTGGCAAAGTACTTGTGATTAGGAGCATGGTTTGGGTTTGAATCATGACTCTGCCAACTTAATAGTTATGACCTTGGGCAGACCACTTGCTTCTCTGAACCTCGGTTTTCTCATCCACTAAATGGGGACAGTAATACACCATATATTCAGTGTGAGTATTAAACGAGATCGCAAAGTGCCTGGATATAGTAAGTGCTTCATAAATATTATCATTTGTATTTTAAGCCATACCTTCATTTCAGAAACATTAAAATGGGAGAAGGGAGAGTGCAGTTTACAAAGAAATACATTGTATTCAGAATTGCCCCGGAGAAAGGTTAAATGAGTAGTAATCCTACGTCTGCTGTGACCTTTGGTGCTTTAGCCCAGCGGCAGCAGGCCCAGAGCGCGTGCCCAGGGAGGCTCAGGCTCCCGGCGCTGGTTCCTTCCCACAGCTCCGTAGGTTGTCAGAACCTACATGAGCACATCTGTTGTGACAAGTGCTGCCCTTTCTAGCCCGGGACGGTGGCGGGGTTTCCCCATGTCAGCTTTCTGCAGCACTGCTTGGCACCACCGTCCAGACTGGAACCCTGCCGGGCCCTGCTTCCCGGGGCTGTGGGGCAAGCAGACGCCACATGGTGACGAGCTGCCCGTGAGGGTGCCCTCTGCACAGGACAGCACGTGTCGCTCTGCCGCGTCAGCTTGTTTCTAAAGAATAAGGGGTCTGCCCGGCCCGTTTGGCTCAGTGGTTAGAGTGTCGGCCCGCCGACCAAAGAGTCTTGGGTTCAATTCCGTTCAAGGACATGGGCCTCGGTTACAGTTTGGTCCCTGGCCCTGGTCGGGGTCATGTGGGAGACAGTCAGTCGATGTGTCTCTCACATCAATGTCTCTCTCTCTTTCTCTTTCTCTCTCTCTCTCCCTCCTTCCTACTCTATCTGAAGATAAATGGAAAATAAACATCCTCAGGTGAGGATTAAAAATAAATAAATTAATTAATAAATAAATAAAAGGAATAAAGGGTCACTCTGCCCTTTCATTTTACTCACCTCGTTTCCCTTTGCTCTTTATTTATTTTTATTATTATTTTTTTAATCCTCACCCGAGGATATTTTTCCATTGATTTTTTTTTTTTTTTTTTTTTTTTTTTTTAAGATGGAGTGGAAGGGGAGGAAGGAGGGAGAAAGAGAGAGAGAGAGAGACATTTATGTGAGAAAGATTCATCAATCGGTTGCCTCCCGCATGACCCCAACCAGGGCCAGGGATCAAACCTGAATGCAGGTACTGCCCTTTACCAGGGACTGAACGAGATCCTTCGGTCCTTGGGCTGATGCTCTAACCGCTGAGCCAAACCGGCCAGGGCTCCCTTTGCTTTTTAAGCCATGCCCATGTGGCTCAGTAACTGAGCGTCGACCCACGCACCAAGAGGTCACCGGTTCGATTCCCGGTCAGGGCACATGCCCAGGTTGTGGGCCCGATCCCCAGTGGGGGGCATGCAGGAGGCGGCCAATCGATGTTCTCTCTCATCGATGTTTCTCTCTCTCTCTCCCTACCTCCCTCTCTAAAATCAATGAAGAAAAAAATAATTTTTTTAAGTTATTACATATTGTCGATGATCAGAACCCTACAAGATATTTAAAATGTCTAGCTGTGACCATTTGTTTTCAACTTGAAAGTCACTCATGTGAGTTTGGGAAGGAGGGCGACCCCTTTGGGAGCTGTCATAGCAGGATAGCAGTCTGCTTTTCTTGTCATTGTGCCCTGGCTGAGCTGTAGGAAGGCCACCAGGTAGCCTGATGCCAGAAAGCTGGGAATCCTGCCCACTCACGGCTAGACACACGCAGGCTCCACACCTTAGGAAACAAAGTGGGGCAGCCCCACAGGCCCGGGACCCGCCCTACGGACCAGCATGCATGGGACGGAGTAACCATTCTCTCCATTCAGTCTGGGGTAACAAATAAAGCAAGGGTAGATCAACAACAGAGATAACAACAAAACAAAGTAAACTTCTTAAAGTATCCTGTTTGTGGTTTGGTAGAAACAGTTGTGGCCGATACCAGGTGGGTGGGAGACAAGCCACAGGGCAGCACGAGGCACACTCGCTCCGGACAGCGAAGAGACAGAAGAGCGCGTGTTCTTCTGCCTTTGTGATGTTCCCTTCTTCCTCATCTTATCCCCACTGCAGCATTTCCTGCTCCCGGGAAATTTGCATTTCTTTTAAACAACTTTATAGGCATTCCCGAGTCTTTTCACAAACTGAAAGAGAAAAACTGTCTGAAATCAAAGTTGTCTTATAAGCTTTGAATTATAAGGAAGAGGCTACTTTTGTTATTAATGAATTTATTGCTTGTGTCTCTTTTTAAAGGAAAAGGAGATTGGAAGAAGAAAAATAAGTATTTCTGGCAGAACTTCCGAAAGCACCAGAAAGGAGTAATGAGGCAGACTTCTAAAGGTAGGGGACGCAGCCGGCGGGCAGGGGCCCTGAGTTCTCAAGAGCTGAGAAGCCTGTGTCTCTGATCTCAGTGGTTGCTGCAACCTAGAATAACTCATCGCGTGTGCCCATAAAATGTTCAGCTCTCTGACATTCCTTTCATTACTTTAAAACTTCATCCCAGTGGGATTTTTTTTTTTTTAATCAAAGAAAACAGAATGAGAAGAGTTGGCAGGATTTCTCCCCCCCACCCCCTCCCACCCCATACATCTGACAGCAAAGAGCAAATTTTAGTTTTCTCCACACACCAAGCTCAGGAACATCTACCCTAAAAGGGTCTAGCGTTTGTTAGTTTGGGACCCTCCCCCCGCCCCCCCACTTGGGGCCTTAGCAGTCTCCTGAACTTCTGATGCGCGCCTGTGGCCGGGGCAGTTACTGGGTGGTTGCCCCTGGAAACGGTATCTAATGGTCTGACATCATGGGAATGTGCCCGGGCTGCTTTGAGAAGGAGCCCTGCCCTCCTCCTGGCTGTGTCTTGTTGTTGTTTATGTAGTAAGTAAATATGTCATCCCTTTGAAGCCCAGTTACATAATTTATGCTTCCCCCTGAAACCAGAGGGGGGGTGGGGATGCAGCTACTTCCAGACTCCGGTCCTGCTGACGAAGGTGAACATTTTTAGTTGCTCACCAGGGCATTCCTTGATTTCCTTTGCAACATCTCAGTGTCCTACCCTTTCAGAAGGCTTTTCCACTTTCCCATGCACACAGAAATGAGGAGCGTGGATGCCGGCAGTGCACCTGGCTTCTTCGGCAACATTCGGTGGGGTTACTTTCTAAATTCGTCCTGCTAAAGCGAGTTATTCTTAAACAGTCTCCGCGTTTCCTCCGGTACACACCCAAAATTACTTGGGATTCAGACTAAACCTTGGATTCTAACAGTCTTATTTAGGAAGAAAGAAAAGGAGAAAGATCAAGAGAGACAGGGACGGAGGGGTGAAGGGAGGGAGCCGGCAGGCAGTTAACCAGCTCACGTGGATTTATTTTAAAACCCAACCAACTTGCCAGCACCCCGCCCCCACCCCCGGAGGTGCCACAGACAGTAAAATGAATCAAGCCAGCAGACTGGTCCCCTCGCCCAGCGCACTGTTATTCTTCCCCTGCAAGGAGACGCGTGGCACAGGGAACTGGAGTGGTATTTCTGGACTGATTGATTACAAAATGGAAATGAGATAGGGAAACACAGGGGAACATCAATTCCAAGGTAGGTCCTGACTAAAGGGTTCTGCAAGTGTGCAGCCGGCCTCTCTTCCTCTGTCCCTTTACACCAAGGGCAAATTAAGCTGTAGCCGAGCATCCTAATGACACCGAACCTAGTCAGGAATGTATGGGAAGACAGAGCAGACGGAGAAAGATGAGGGGCTCGACGGAGGGCTTATTCCCAGTGTGCGTGTTACAGCCCGCTTGCCTGACAAGCTTCACCCACGTGCCGACCAGAGGTGCACCAGCTAATGTGGCTCGCATGTGTCAGAGGCGTTGGCAGTCTGTTTACTTTGCAGGAAAACCCTTTCGAGGAAACCTAACGGGGATTCTCTGCACTTCTGGCTGCCTTCGGTTTCCAGTTGGAAGTTGAGTTGCCCTCACAGTTTGGAAACATTTATGCCAATGACACTTTCAGATAGATACATATGTAGTACCTTCCTTCCAGTGACCCCGGCGTGCTTCCCATCTGTGATTTTTAAATTTATTGCACTGATCTCTGAGGAACAGCACTCAGATAGCTTAGCAGGAGTGCCGGGCTTCTCAGGCCACACTGCAGCCGACTCTGTGACCTTTCTGTCACGGCAGAGGGTTCCCTTCCACTTTTTCCCAAGATATTTTCTACTCGTTCACATTCAAAATGGGAGGATCTAGGGAACCGTCAGCCGGAGGAGCCTAGGATGCTTGTCACCAATGCTCCGATCCTTTTGGAGGCTTTATTTCATGCTAACATCCATGCATGTTATTGGTGCCTGTTTCCCAGCGAGACAGGCATGGCTTCCCACAAAGCAGCCCTGACCGCTCCTGTTGCTTCGTCAACGGCGGGCAACACTGGACGCGCCCGCGTTCTTCCTTAGTCCTGGATGATGACCTTTCCAGATTGCCAGTCTGGCTGATCTTGTTTTCATTCCTGTGGTCCCTTATCTCCGATCTCCAGGAGAAGATGTGGGCTATGTGGCAAGTGAGATAACGATGAGTGACGAGGAGCGGATTCAGCTGATGATGATGGTCAAGGAGAAGATGATCACCATCGAGGAAGCACTGGCCAGGGTAAGCGCGAGTGCAGGTGCCTGTTCACGTGTGTGAGAACTTGACCTTACACTGAAAAGGCTTGGCGCCTACTGTGAACGAATGTTTCTGTCTGTCCCCTGGCCATCTCCGTGTGTTGCATCCTGAGGCCCAATGGCATGGTGTTCGGAGGTGGTGCCTTTGGGAGGTGATTAGGTCACGAGAGTGGAGCCCTCATGAACGGGATAGATGGTGTTGTAAAGGGGGCCCCAGAGAGCTTCCTCCGCCATGTGAGGACACAGCGAGAAGACAGGTGTGTGTGACCCAGGAGGGGGGCTCTCACCGGACACTGAATCTGCCAGCACTTTGCTCTCGCACTTCCCAGCCTCAAGAGCAGGGCTTTCTGTTTGTAAGCCACCCCGTCTATGGTGATTGGTTATAGCAGTGAGCACAGGCTGAGACGGAGGCATTGCAAAGTACAGGGATATATTGTTCATAGCAGTATTGGTGATACTTAGGTAGCCGCCAGGTACCCATCTTCTCAGATAAAATGTCGATTCCAGCCCTGGCCGGTTTGGCTCAGTGGTTAGAGCGGCGGCCCGCGGACCGGAGAGTCCTGGGTTCGGTTCCTGCTAAGGGCACGTACCTTGGTTGCAGTTTGTCCCCGGCCCCGGTTGGGGTCGTGTGGGTGGCAATCACTCGATGTGTCTCTCTCACATCGATGTTTCTCTCTCTCTCTCTTCCTCCCTCTCTCTCTCCTGCTCTATCTGAAGATAAAAGGGAAAAAAAATGTCCTCAGGTGAGGATAAAAAAAAAAAATGTCGATTCCATTCTATTTGCTTAATGTAAGCATTCCATGCTTTGAGGTGAAATTTCCATATTCAATGACTACATGAATGGATGAATGAATGAATGGCAAGTATATCTGGGCTGTGGACCAGTTTAATGTGGAAAATGACTCCGTCAATGCCATTACAAAATTTACAAGCCATGAAAAAAGACTGATAAAAATGTAATAAATGATCAAAATTATTAAGTAAAAACTAAAGAGAAATTAAATATATTACAACCATTATAAATATCAGTCCTACAAGATATCTTCACAAGTTAAATTTTGAATAATCTAAAACTTAAGCTTTAGCTACACCTTTAAATTTTGCTTACTTTCATTTCTAAGTAGACATTAATGGTAGGTTATCGTGTCGTATATTTTGCTCCGAGTTAAATTAGGCATTAAAAGGAGCCTAATTAACCTTTAGGACACTGGATCACATTCATGGCCGTGAGATAGTGATTATTAAGAGATCTTCTACTTTGTTGTTGCCCAGCACGCTGACTGACTGACGCTTGGATTTTCAGGGAGAACATTGGTTGGTTACTGTGGGGACAAAGCATAAATTAGGCAGGTTTAGAAACTAATGAAAACTTTCAGGTCACTATGGAACCATTGAGTGAGTCAGGGCCTTATCATTGAGGAGACTGTTAAAGATCCGTAACCTTGAAACAGGGAGGGGCACGCTTAATTTAGTTGAGCATACCTGACTCGAAACTTCAGTAGTTAAAAAGAAAGATCAATTTGTTGCTGCGACAATGTTGAAACAAACAAGTGAAAAACCTTGAGGGACGTGGAAGGTGGGCTGGGTTTAGGAGACCTGAGCGCCAGGGCCACCTCCGGATGCCCCTCTGCCAGCTTCTGCTCTCTCGATTCGTAGGGGCAGAGGTGATCTCGGCCTCAGCGTCTCTGGCGGACTCAAGTAGAGCTGGGGCAGTGATCGAGCAGGGGGCAGGGGGCAGCCTCCTGTCCGTGCTGCCCATCACCCACGCCTGCACCTTCAGCCTCAGCCTGGCCTACCTGCTCCACCACACCTTCGGCCACCCAGCCTGGCTGCCAGCTGGGGCGAAAAGTCCACCACACATTTTCTCTCCAGTTCCATTTCTTGACTATGCCACAACATTTGGGAGCAGTCCATTTGAGGTCCCAGAAAAGGCATATGAGAAATACGAACCCATAATAAGTAGTTCACCATGACAGGCAACACCTCTGGGGAGCTGTGCTACTACACTCCTTTAAAAAAAAAAAAAGACATAAAAATAAAGATCTGAATGCAGAAATGCCCAAGGTGGTCCGATAACACCTGTGTTTGGGAAGGGAGTTGCAGGTGATGTGCCGAATCCGGTATCCTTGGAGCAGAAGAAAATGTTAACAATGGCCTGAACGTAGTCATTTGAGGTAGCATGGTTTTATAATTGAAAAGGAACAAAGGAATACTTTCAGAGTTGGGGAGAAAAAAACCCTGAAGCTCTTTCTGAGCTCCTAATTTCAATAGGCAGCCCTTGTTCAGGTGGAAAGGAAAGCAGAAGTCGTTCGGAGGTGGCCCAGGTGTGCAGGGCCGGGAGGTTTCAGCCGTGCAGCGGGCTGTAGCCGTGTGGGCTGCCTTTGCCAAGCTTCACAGCAGAGCTCATCGAGAGGTCAGGAATATGTTCTATAAAGCAATCCAGAAACACGGAAGCCAAAGTTGATGACGTTCTCCAAACGGGACTAGATTCTGCCTACGAGATGGGTGTCGTCTGACCGATGATGCGGCGGGGGCAGCGTCCACCCTCAGCTACCAGGGCCTGGATGGGCTTCTTTGGGGCCAAAGACGAATCACGTCAAGAAAAACGTTAGGGCAGAAAACAGGCTGTGGGAAGAATATTCTTCCTGGGACGTAGGACCAGCTCGAGGATATCCATTTACTTCATTGCTGTATTAAATAAACATTAAGACCTAGACCTCTTCCCTGGCCCGTGTGGCTCAGTTGGTTGGAGTATCATTTCATACACCAGAAGGTGATGGGTCAGGGCATGTGCCCAGGTTGTGGGTTCAATCCCCAGTCGGGGCGCGTGTGGGAGGCAACCGATCGATATTTCACTTCTCTCTCTCTCTCTCTCTTTCTCTCTCTCTCTCTCTCTCTCTCTCTCTGAAATCCATAATATAAAAAGACTGAGACCTCCTGTAATGACCATGATGAGAGGGCCCTCCAGGACAGCAGGGGTGTTTTTCCCACTGTCAGAGACTTGAAGACCCGTGTCTAGACTTCGGTCCTGATAGAGGCACCCAGCACCAGGAGAGAAGTTTGTCTGTGTGCCATTCAGAGCTGGCGTGTCCCCCAGCATATCCTCGTATTGGGGAATCTTGGCTATGTTCCCATGACGTCGGTCCACTGTGCTTCATTCATACGAATTCGATCTCGTTGGCGGATATTTTTGCACCGTGCAGTAGAGAGCCATGATTCATGCCCCTGAAAACTCAGCTAGCGAAAGAAACCAGATCAGAGTGGGAGGGCTGCGAGGGGCCAGCATGTGAAACACGCTGTGAGCTGCACAAGCGTTTGAAGAGAATGAGTTTATGAAACAACTCACAGTGGATTAAAAAAAATTTTTTTTCTTTATTGATTTTAGAGAGAGAGGAAAGGAGAGGGAGAGAGAGATAGAAAAACCTCAATGAGAGAGATAGAAAAACCTCGATGAGAGAGAACGTCGATGGGCTGCCTCCTACATGCCCTCACTGGGGATTTGGCCCACAACCTGGGCATGTGTCCTGACTGGGAATCGAACCAGTGACCTCCTGGTGCATGGGTCGATGCTCAACCACTGAGCCACACCAACCAGGCTCACAGTGGATTTTTTTGAGTGTGTAATTTAAAAAGGCTGCAGCTTAACACATTTTTTATATTTTATTGACTGAATAACTGAAGTTTCATCAAATCTAGTGGCATTTCATACATTTTCTAATAGTTTTATGATGGATACTTAATACACTGATTTAAGGGAGTCAAGCTCGTTATGAAAAAAAGTGTTTAGGGGGATCTAGGTAATTGGTGTATTCTAAATGACACGATTTGCAGGTGCTAATTTTAAGAGCATACATAGCTCTTGGCAAGTAAGGTTAGGGTATGCAAATCTACTGGTTCTGGAAGGTTTAGAAAGCCCACGAGATATTTGGAAACCATAGATTATTCATTAATCCAGGTAGATTTTGTGGTGTGTGAGTGAGGATGGGAGAATATGGAATAAACTCACTTTTATAGCTTTGGGAGAAAGAGAACACTGTTGTTTTGGAGTGACGGTACTGGCAATGATGGAGCTATGTGGTAGAGAAATGTGTCCGTTGACATTTTAACTGGGAGAACTGTCTGTAGGAAATAGAGAGATCTGTGATCATCATTTAATAATTGTATTTTCTAAAAAGTAGTACAATAATGCTAAAGACAGTTCATGTAACTGGATCTAGTTACTAAATATTATGTATTTATCCATCTGATACATATGTGTCTGGTTCCACAAGGTCACATCTGTGAAAGTTAAAAATAAAGTCCTTACAAGATTTTAAAAAAAACCAAAAACATCCTACCTCTGGCCAGTTTGGCTCAGCGGTTAGAGCGTCGGCCTGTGGACCAAAGAGTCGTGGTTTCAGTTCTGGTCAAGAGCACGTACTTCAGTTGGCAGTTCGATCCCCAGCCCTGGTCGGGGTCGTGCGGGAGGCGACCAGTCGACGTGTCTCACATCGATGTTTCTTTCTTTCTCTCATCGATGTTTCTTTCTCTCTCTCTCTCCCTCCCACTCTGTCTGAAAATAAATGGAAAAACATCCTTGAGTAAGGATTAAATAATAATAATAATAATAATAATAATAATAATAAATAATAAATAAAAAACCATCCTAGATGTTTGTCACTGACTTGACCGATGTTTGGCTTTGAGATCTTTTCTTAATGCCGGTGTCTTACATCAGCTTCCTGGAAGGAGAGCCTGAGACCAGGATTCTTGTGCACATGATTTATCGAAGGATAGCTTTCAGGAGAAACTTCTAAGTGAGAGAGGAAAGTAGGAAAGGCAGAGAAAGAAGCTGGACAGAGATGGGATTTCAGGAGACGTCTAGGCTCAGCCTGATTCCTGAGGGAATGGGGAGCCCTGGAAGGTGAATTACACTCTAGAACTTGTCCTGCCAGAGAAAAACAGGCTGCAAACTGTGGGGAGGAGGGAGCAGTCTTCTAGGCATCTCTGGGGAGACAGCTCCTTGCTGCAGAAACCAGGGAACCAGGTGAAAAGTTTTGGAAAGCGAGTCGGGGCATCTGGTATACCAGAGTGCAACATTATGAACTGGGAACCTGTGTATGTTTTTGAATTATTTCCTTATAGCAGCTATTGAGCATCAGTCACAGTGATTTGGACAATTAGAGAGGCTCATGGAGAGCAACAAAGTGATTGAGGCTTTCTTTTAATAGGTCCCATGGGGTGACATTGGAAAGGATTTATCTCAGAGAAGCAGCAGAAAAGAGTTTAATCACTTTTCTCAAGTATATGAAGGATTATTAAACAGTACATCTTCAGGATGTACTGAAGAGTGTTTTATTTTGTTTTAATCTCAGCTGAGGACAGAATAAAGGGAAATGAATTAAAAGTGCAGCTGGAGGGGATTTAGAGGAGACGTAACACAAACGTTCTTTATAACAAGCACTCTTAGACATGGGAACATGTGAGAACAGCTCTCCCTAAAGGTCTCTAAGATAGAATAAGCATTACTCTACTAAAGATGGCCGTTCCCTCTAAGAATTATGTCATAGACTGCAAGAATAAGAAAACTATAAGTCTGGCTGGTGTGGCTGAGTGGATTGAGTGTTGTCCCATGGACTGAGAGGTCGGTTCGATTCCCAGTCAGGGCACATGCCTGGGTTGCGGGCTCGATCCCCAGTAGGGAGTGTGCTGGAGGCAGCCGATCGTTGTTTCTCTCTCTCATTGATGTTTCTATCTCTCTCTCCCTTCCTCTCCCTCTAAAAAATCAATAAAAACATATTTTAAAAAAAGGAAATGAAGAAAACTATAGGACTGGGAAAAATAGGATGTGAGAGAGTATTTCCTCCAGACAGAGAGACAGACACACACTTTAAAATGTCATCATTTAAAAAAATTCAGGAATGAAACTAAAACTCTCTAAATTTGCTTTCAAATACATAGATTCTCAAATGAAATTATCAGTTGTCTTGCCTTCATGAAATTATATTTAAGTCAAAACTTTTTCAGGAGCAGAGTGGAATATAAAAGTATAATTATATAAATAAAATCAGGTGGGTTTTTTTCCTGTGAAATGTACTTTAAAAAATTTTAGCCCTGGCTGGTTTGGCTCAGTGGTTAGAGTGTCAGCCTGCAGACCAGAGAGTCCCGGGTTCGGTTCCTGCTAAGGGCATGTACTTTGGTTGCAGTTTGTCCCCAGCCCTGGTTGGGATTGTGTGGGTGGCAGCCACTCGATGTGTCTCTCTCACGTCGATGTTTCTCTCTCTCTTCCTCCCTCTCTCCCTCCCGCTCTATCTGAAGATAAATGCAAAAAGAATGTCCTCAGGTGAGAATAAAAAAAAATTTTTTTCTTTTATTATAAAAGTAAGTGGCCAGTTTGGGTAGAGCACAGATTTGAATCTATATCAGAAGAAATACAAGTATTCTTGGCTCCCAAAGTAAATGATGGAAATGGACAGATAGCAGAAGAAAAATATTTATTGATTTTTTTTTTTTTTTTTTTTTTTAGAGAGAGAGAGAGAAACATTGATGTGAGTCTGGCTGGTGTGGCTCAGTGGTTGAGCGTCGACCCATGCACCAAGAGGTCGCCAGCCAGTTCGAGTCCCAGCCGGGACATATGCCCAGGTTGTGGGCCCGATCCCCAGTGGGGGGCATGCAGGAGGCGGCCAATCGATGTTCTCTCTCATTGATGTTTCTATCTCTCTCTCCCTCTCACTTCCTATTTCTCTAAAAAATCAATAAAGGAAAAAAATTAAAATTAAAAAAAAAAAGAAACATCAATGTGAGAGAGAAACATAGATCAGCTGCCTCCTGTACGCCCCCTATTGGGGATTGAGTCCACAACCCGGGCATGTGCCCTGACCAGGAATCAGACTGGGGCCTCTCAGTCCGTGGGACAACACTCAACCCACTGAGCCACACCAGCTGGGCGTTTTGTCTTGTTTTTAAAGGTGAAGTTTAGGGGCTCCTAGGAGTCAGGGCTAAGGCTGAGTGTAAAAGTAGAGCATAGACCTGGAGGAAACAGGTGGTAACCCCATTGCTCGGCTGGCTGCTATTCTGATAATACCGTGAAAAGGTGGCATTGCAGAAAGTAGTACATCTGGAGCAAGGTGCATTCTAATACACAATGTAAACATACTCCAAAGATTAGAACAGTAACAATGCCCTGATGTACTAGAAAGATTGAAGTGAGATCAATGCCCTTGTTAGCAACAGTGCAAATACCTGGAGTCTGTGTGAACTTTAAGCTCTCATTTATCGGAAACCACAGGATGATGGTAATGCTATGATAAGAAATCCCTTGCATAGGCGCAGTGTGCTAAGAGCTTTGCTATATTATCTTAATTCTGGCAACAGTCCTGTGAGGGACTTACTGTCATCCCCATTTTCCTGATGGAGGGACTGAGGCCGAGAGTGGATCATAATTTGCCCAAGGGCTCTCAGCTGGTATTTGGTTCTCCAGCCTAGCTCTTGCCCATTCGTCAGTACTGTCTGCCTCCCCCTAGTCCATCTCCTGTCACATGTGCACACGAAACAGAATTTCATAGTAGAAGCCATTGCTTTGGGAAGTTGCTAGAAGGATGTTGTCAGTTTGGTGGCTTTGCCACCATACCCACAGAGCCCCGGTGGCTGAGGGCAGTGCTGACAGCCTCTCCTGGGCTGTCAGGTCAGATCGCTGCTGGTTTTGGTGGCTTTCTTCATGGAACATGATTTGATCAGTGTCTTAAATTCATATATAAAAACTGACTTATAGTAGAATTTTAGTGCCGTGACAACGGCATCAAACATTTCTATAATATTTCACTTGGCTTTCTGTGTTTTTCAGAAAAGTAGAAACCTGGTTTCTAAACACCAGCTTTAAATGTCTGCACATATTCTCGATTCTTGTTCTTGTCCTGTCATCTACAAGGGTCCCCAATAAATCCCATTGTAGTTTAACATTTAGGTGATAACATTGAACTGGTAACTTAAAATAGTTTAGAAGAAGAAAAGCAAGTGATTTTGAACAATCAGTTTCAGGCTTCTGTCTCTCTTTTGCTCAGATGTTCAGAGTACACCACATTGTGTCTTCCACAAAGAGAGGAAGTTCAGAGGATGAACTATAGACAGTTTTTGTTTTGGAGCTTACAACTGAACTGTGAAAGATGAGTTTTTAAAAAAATTTTAATTGATTTTTTAGAGAGAAAGGAAGGGAGAGAGAGATGGAAACATCAATGTGAGAGAGAAACATCGATCGGCTGCCTCCTGCACGCCCCCTACTGGGGACCGAGCCCCCAACCCGGGCGTGTGCCCTGACTGGGAATCTAACCAGGACCTCTCAGTCCATGGGACGAGGCTCAATCCACTGAGCCACACCGCCCAGGTGAAAGATGAGTTTTGATGTTGGTGGAGGGGAGAAATCGAGATTCTTTTTGAAGTACAGAATATAATACAAAGAGTCGGTTTTGTCTATTGGTTTAATTTAGATGAAAATCCACAGGGCAGGGTATGGGTGTTTCTTTTGTTTGTTTGTTGTTTTTTGTTAATCCTCACCTGAGGATATTTTTTTTCCATTGATTTTTAGAGCGAGTGGAAGGGAGGGAGGGAATGGCAGAGAGAGAGAGAGAGAGAAAACATCGATGTGAGAGAGAGAGAGAGAGAGAAAACATCGATGTGAGAGAGACACATCGATTGGTTGCCTCCAGCGCGTGCCCCAACCAGGACCGGGGATTGAACCTGCAACCCAAGTATGTGCCCTTGACCGGGAATCGAACCCGAGACCCTTTGGTGGTCAGGCTGATGCTCTAACCGCTGAGGCACACCGGCCAGGGCTCTTGGTTTTGGTTTTGAGAAACTTGTCTTTGCTGGCACTTGGTCACTAACATTGGTATAAAGAAGGTGCCAGAGCGTTCTCTCTGCTGCTTGGTAGCTGACGTTGGCTTTTATTTCCATTTTAATCTTCTATTTCCTCTTTCGGCAGCTCAAGGAGTACGAGGCCCAGCACCGGCAGCCCGCCGCCTTGGATCCTGCCGACTGGCCAGAAGGCTCTTACCCCACGTTCGACGGCTTATCAAACTGCAACGTAAGTTTGCTTTCTCTGAGCATCCTGGATGCCTGGCACAGAGACGGCCCGCACAGCCGGCCTTGCAGTTCCACCAGCGAGCCTCGGCTCCCACCAGGGTCTGGAAAAGAGTGTCTTCTTTTTCTTTACTCAATAGAAACTCATCTCGTCAGAATAGTGCTATGCGTGCTGTTTTTGTCTAATTGTAGTAATACATACATAACTTAAAATTTACCACTAGAAGCAGTTTCAAGGGTTCAGTTCGGTAGCACGAAGTCTGTTCACATTGCTGTGCAGCCATCATCACAGTCCACGTGCAGAACTTGTTCGTCATCTAAAAGGGAAGTCCCCTAACCGCTGGACGTAGCTCCCTGTCTTCCTCTCCTCACAGCCCCTGCAGACCACCAGGCCACTTCCAGGCTCTGAATTTGACTCTTCTAGGTACTCATAGAAGTGAAATCATAAAATATTTGTCCTTTTGGGTCTGGTTTGTTTCCCTTAGCACAATGTTTTCAAGGTTCCTTTTTGTTACAGCAAATATTTCATTCCTTTTGATGGATGAATAGGTGGAATGCTGATTTCACTGTACATACAACTGCATTTTGTTTATCTATTCATCTGTCTGTGGACACTTGGACGTGTCTACTTTTCGGCTATTGTGAGCAAGGCTGCTTTGATAATTGGTATACAAGTATCTGTTTGAGTCTCTGCTGCCCATTCTTTTGGGTATAATTTCTGAATCATAAGGTAATTCTGTGTGTAACTTTTTAAAAATTTTTTATCCTCACCAGAGGACATTTTTGCATTTATCTTCAGATGGGGGGTGAGGGGAGGAAGAGAGAGAGAAACATTGACTGATTGCCACTCACACAACCTCAACCGGGGCTGGGGACAAACTACAACCGAGGTGTGTGCCCTTAGCGGGAACCGAACCCGGGTCTCTGGTCTGCGGGCCGATGCTCTAACCGCTGAGCCAGCCAAACCGGCCAGGGCTCTGTGTGTAACTTTTTTGATGAGCCTCCAAACTGTTTCCCATAGTGACTGTACCGTTTCACATTCCTGGTAGTAATAATGCATGAAGGTTCCAGTTTCTCTGCCTCCTCTCCAGCACTTGTGATCTCCCTCCCCCTGTTTTGGATAATAGTCATCCAGATGGGTGTGAACTAATATCTCACTGTCATTTTGGTTTTCATTTCCCTAATGACTACGATGTTGAGCGTCCTGTTATGTGCGTATGGGCCATTTGTACATCCTTGGAGGAATGTCTGTTCAAGTTCTTTGCCCATTGTTGAATTGGGTTGTTTGTTTTGTTGTTGGATGTTAAGTTGTGAGAGTTCTTTTTATGTTTTGGGTATTAATCTCTTATCAGGTACATGATTTGTAAATATTTTCTTCCATTCTATTCACATGTTGATTTTTGTATCCTACAACTTTGAAAAATTTATTATCTTTAACAATTTTTGGTGTGTGTGTGTGTGTGTAGTCTTTAGGGCTTTCTACAGATAAGATCATGTCATCTATGAACAGAAATAATTTTACTTTTTATTTGCCATTCTGGATGTCTTTTATTATTCATGCTATTTTACTGTGACCAAAACAATGCTTCTCAATCTATGGATTTTAGGAATTATAATTGCAGAGTTTCAAACCTACATTTCATGGTGCTGTCGTCAAGCTGTGAAGTCTTCTGTTATGGAGTATTTTTGTTTGTTAGGTCATCTGTTCCTTACGGTCTGGAAGCAACTCTACCTTCGTGTCTCCAGCCTTTTGTCTTCTCCTATCTGTGGTCCCTACAGCCAGTCGTATTTCTAAAAAAAACATACCTCTTTTCTTGCAATCGTATGTTGTTTTTAAAGCCTGCTTGTTTTCTAGTTCTGTCAGAGACATCCGAAGTTTCTGGCACACTCAAGACTGGATGTGATCTTGACTTAATCAGTTTCTCCACCCTCATCTGTCACCTCCTCCCCCAATAGTCTCTACTCCAGCCACATTGGACCCCGCATGCATTACCGAACACAGCTTGTGTTTTCACACTCTGGTTTCAGTCATGCAGTTTCTTCTGCCTAAAATGGATTCCTCCAAGTTTTTCCAGGTGAAAATCTATGCATCCTGCAAGGTGAAGCCCAGCTTCTGCGTCCCCTGAAACTTCCTCTAACCTCGTGGATAGTGGCCGGCTTTCCCAGTCTGTGCTTTGCAAAACTAGCTTTATCACGAAGCCTCAAGTTACCCTAGAGCACTGGAATTAATTGTCTGTGTCTCCCCCTCCTTGGAAATTGTGAGCTCCTGGAGCGAGAGGCGTGCCGTGTCCCCGTGTGCCTCCAGTGAGTGCCCAGCTCAGTGCGCAGCGCACGTCGTGCGTTTGAAACATGCAATGAACAGAGTTGTATCTGAGTGTTCATCCTCCTGGCTGCTTCAGGGCATGTTTCATGATTTGCAGTTACAGACTCAGTCGTTGCCTTTGTTTGTCTCTAAGCCAACAAGTGACGGCTTATCAGAAGTGGATATAACCTTCCTGCTCCCTTCTTTTCCCTGATTTCTGGAATCAAGCACCAGATTTCTGTGGCAGCTAAGAAACCCCCAAAGAGATGATTAATTTGGAAGCCTTGCCTGGTTTGCTCTTGTGTGAAAGGGGCCGAGACGTTGCCATTTATAATAATCAGTGTGTTGTGCGCTAGCCGGCAGCGTGTCCTGGGACTGTGAGGTAATCACAAGAACCGTGTCCGTGGTTTTCAGTGTGCCTTTTTGGGTCTCTTATCCCCAGCTCCTAAAGACTAACATGATATAAGTGTCAATTATGAACCTAAGGAATCACAAAGAATAGATACAGTAACTCAGGACTGATGTGAGTCAAACCCAACCCGGGGAAGAATTCAAAGACCTATTGTCCACAGTGGGTCCTTTAGTATGAGACTCTGTGCACTGTCCTGATTAATGACATCTGAGTCCAGGGAGGGGTGGTAAGTTGGTCCATTCAGAGAGCCAGGACTGTCGTGAAACCCCACACACTTAGACAGCAAGGAGAAAGGCTTGTCTCATTCAGGGAGAAGTTAATATAGACTGAGTACTTTAGGCATTTTGAACGAACTGCTAAGAAAGCATTACTAAGTATTGGTGTGTTGGACTCCTTTCAGAGGGTGAATTAGAAGTGTCACCTTGATAGAAACTGTCAGAATGAAATGAGTTCTTCCTAAAGGATGGATATTTCATTCCTTGAGCAGTTCTTTGTTTGCTCAGGGGACATCTGTGAAGTGGTGGCTGTGTGTCAGGCATGGTGCTAGCCAGACCTCCAGCTTCCAAAGGTGAGCTGAAGGAGAAAGAGACAGGCCTGCCCCAGGCAGACGTACACTGCAGTGCCGAGGTTAAAATCACCTCCACATGTGCCTGGTCACTGTGGCTCAGTGGTTGAGCATCGACCCATGCACCAAGAGGTCGCAGGTTCGATTCCTGGTCAGGACACATGCCCAGATTGTGGGCCCGATCCCCAGTGGGGGGCATGCAGGAGGCGGCCAACCTGTGTTCCTTCTCATTGATGTTTCTTTCTCTCTCTCTCTCCTTTCCTCTCTCTAAAGTCAATAAAGAAAATATTTTTTAAAAAATCACCTCCACAGGGACTCAAGGTGCCACGGACACACTTAGACCGTTAGCTTCTTAGCAAACTGCTTCTCCATAGATGGCTCACCAAGAAAGTCAGCCGGTCTAGGTGGACAAAGGGCCAGGAATACCATATGCTCCCTCCAATTCAGCACAATCTTTCAGAAGCTCTGATGAATGATTTCTCTTTCTGCTGAGGGATGTTGGTAAGACAGGCTGTTCAGCAATGGCGACAGCTTTCTAAAGCCGTGTTATTTACCCGTGTATTTTGTTGCTGACTTTCTGCAAACACCCCTGGCCCCTTCCAGTCACGCTGTTCGTGACTGTAGCCAACCACCGGGCCACTGAAGTTGTCTCGAACTTGATTGTAATCCTGACGGACAGGACACTCACCCCTCTTACCCTGACTTTAGTCTGTCCTGTGTTTTTGTGGAGACTCAGCAAGAAACTCCATCCGCCCAGCCGGTGTGGCTCAGTGGTTGAGCGTCGACCCATGCACCAAGAGGTCGCCGGTTCGATTCCCGGTCAGGGCACATGCCCAGGTTGTGAGCCAAATCTCCAGTGTGGGGCATGCAGGAGGCGGCCAATTGATATTCTCGCTCATCGATGTTTCTATCTCTTCCTCTCCCTTCCTCTTTCTCTAAAATCAATAAAGAAAAAAAAATTTAAAAAAAGAAACTCCATCCAAAATATTCCTTCTCAGTTATTCTAGATTTGATTGATGGCAGAATAATTAACTGCAGATAATTCCCGTGTTCTCCTGTGGCTGCCACAGGCCACAGGTTAGGCGCTCTGATGATCTGTTGTGGGGGAGCCTGGGTTTTTCGGTTTTCTAGCGGTTCTTTTCTTTGCTGAGATGCAAATAGCGCACTGGCCGTCGTCGGGAATGCCCAGGCCATGGACGTTTCGGGGATCACAAGGCCTTTGTCACCAGACCTCAATGCCTGTATTGATGTCTGTCCCGCTTTAGGATTTCATTTGCATTGATTTCATAGGCGTCCCCACCCCCGTAACTGGCATTAGATAATTGCGTGTCACTTCACAATAAATCCATGTTCACAGTCCTGGTTTCCAAGAGTGTAAAGTACTAAAGATAGTTACCAAGGAAAGGGGAAAATAGCTTTCTCTTTGCCAGAAGACAGTCGGTTCTCTGCTGCTTTTCATTCATGGTAGACTTCTGTTGTGAGTGTTCGAGTTGTTAAAAAACCGAGTTTCTGGTTGAGCCCTTAAAACTCCATTCCTTGTTGAATATCTGAATGTGTAGTTTAATGGTGTTTTCATTTTGTTTTGGTGAGTTGTGTTTTCATTTGCCTCCTGCAAGGGGCAAGGTTATGGGAGTTCTCATTTTAAGCTCTCAACGGTGTTCCTTGCGGTTCAGTTCACCTTCTGGTTAAGAAAATTCTTAACGAAATCACGCTCTCCATCTTTGGGGTTTCTACCTTTTTTTTCCCTCAAGGCATACGTTTCAGTAAATGATAGTCTTTATGTTTCCACAAACAGGTGCTTAAGAGTGGGTGACCTGTGCTGGTGCTTAAACATTAATGAAAAGGCTTGCAGTGAAGGAGCATCTTTCCAAAAAAACTGTCAGCTTGTCAATTATTTGATGATGAGGCTCTTCAAATTCTCTTTTAAGATACATAACGTAGAAAGGAGAAAATGAAAGTGACAGCAAGGCCAGTAAAGCCCAGCACTGTTGGAGCCCATGGCAGACACGGCTTGGGTCCCGTGGTGCCGAGTCACCCAGAGCGTGTTCTGGAAAGAGCTGGCATTGTGTCCGTGTGTCCGGAGCTCCTCGCCAGGAGGAAGCAACGACAGGGACATGGTTTGTGGCTGAGTTATTTTGTAAAGCGAGTCATTTCATAACTGATCGCTTTTCCATTCGGGGAAATTCAGAGTTGGCAAAGATCCGGGCAGAGAATGCTATAATGGTGTCCTCACTGCGGTGTGACAATAACACTGTACGTCCACATGGGCGCCTCTTTACGGTCTCTCATGCCAACTCTAAATATATCTTTGCCACTAACCTGGTTTGGGATATAGGGGAGCCATGGGATTGAACGTGTTTAAAACTTGGGGTAACAGAGAGACAGAACACCAGGTAGTCACTCTTTCCACTTTTTGCAAAAGGCTATTTTAAGTGTTTCCTTGATCGAGGACTTCCAAGGTCTCAAGGAAAATATCCCCATATTATGAGATGTTTCGGGTGGCATAATGGAAGATTGTGAAATCTTTTGGGGGCTTTCTAAAGTTATAAACCATAAACGTGTGTCTTGCAAGCAGACAGATTTTTCTTAGGCTGTGGAGTCGCTTCACCTGCCTCATAGCGGCCGTGTCTCTAAGCCAGAGATCGCAGGTGCAGTGCTTTGGTCGGAAAGGCCGTAGCCTTAGTCTCATCTAGGACTTCCTCAGAGATAATGTGCCGAAGCCAGGAGAACCTGCCACAAAGTTACTGTTTTGGTGGTTCTTGTAATGAATGGCTTAATTTCTATTATGGCCAAAGAAAAGGCTAATGGTTCAGTCGCTTAGTACAGAATGTGGGGAGCAGAGCTCGTGCTCACGGGGTGCCACCTGGGAGCAGAGTGGCCTGTCCTTCTGCCTCTTTGTGTGTCTCCCAGGTGTCCACGATGCTCTCGTTAGATGTTCTGGGTTAAACCGGATTTTGAAAAGATTGGCTAGTCTTAATGTGTTTATTTTGAGTATGTTTCTTTTACTTGGGTGAACTTCTGGACAGTGTCCCTGAAATACAATTTATCAGAAGTTTTATTTTTATGTTTCAAAGGTATCAAAAGCAAACATAAACCAGATATCATTAGCTTTCTCCTTTGGAGACATCTGATCCCTAAAGAAGACTCTTTAAAAATGACCACACATGATGAATGTACAAAATTTTCTTCCACCTTTAGATATTCTCAGCAATTGGAAAAACATACAATTTTCATATTCTTGCTTACTTTGAGTGAATCGTTAGTGGATGCGTAGCTTATGTGAAGGTTCACATATATCACAGTGTACGAGTTGGCATAATAGGTTCAGTAAAGGTGTCTCCAAGAAAATGGCTGACCCTCTTTCTACTTTTAGGCTCTTATATTATTTGTGTTTTGTAAGAAAGTTTGAGGGTAAATTCCAAGCATAAAAATGACTTAAATTTCTGAATAAACTGTTTGCTTTTAATGGTTTTTAAAACTAGCTCTTTTGCTAGAGAATTTCCCCCCCCATAATTCTTATGTTACAGATTTCAGTGTAAAAGGATTCTAATTGGCCAGGTCAGTTTTGATTGGGGTTAAAAATGGTTCTGCTTGTTGAAGCTTTGATGGTTATATTAGCTAGGACTAAACTCACGATGGTTAGATGTGTACTTCGGCTCTTTATTTATTTAATAAAAATTGTTTTCATTGATTTTAGAGAGAGGGTAAGGGGGAGAGAGAGAAAGAGTGAGAGAGAAACATCGATCTGTTGGCCGCCTCCTGCACGCCCCCTACTCAGGATCGAACCTAAAACCTGGGCATGTGCCCTGACCAGGAATCGAACCGGTGATCTTTTGGTACATTGGACAAAGCTCATCTAACTGCACACTGGCCAGGGCCAGCGCTTTGTTTCTTGAACAGAGAAAGAGCTTTTTACTCATTTGACTTGTAATATGACTAGGAAAAAGAAAGAGAAATATTGCCTAGCAGTAACTTGTCAGCGGGCATTTATACGCTGTGTCCGTGGACGCATATCCGCAGTTCTGTATACCATGCTTCGTTCCACTGGGCTCGAGTAATTAACACTTCTCTAAACCTTTCCAAATGTAACTATGTTAAAAGTAACTTTTATTGATTCTGGTATTTTAATGCAGACTGGAAGCCTTCAGATGGTTATTCAGACTTTTATGGATACTTTCTATAATTGAAAAAAATATTTGCCTGGGTAGGAATGTACAGGAGGAACTATTACTCTTAATTTTAATAAAAGTGATTTTGAGACTAAAATGATAGTGAAATAAGGGAGTATTAAAATTCTCTTTAGAAGATTAAAAGTAATGATTCTTTCGACCTGCAGCTTAGGGTGAGTTTAAGACAAAATCATTCCAGTGGAACCATATACATAGCGAAGTCTTCTGAGAAAAGTGAATTTTGTTCTAACTGGCGGTAAGCTGACGGAAAGCACTGCTGAGATGACTTGTCATTTTTCCACAGCACCCTCCCGTCCCCAGCCTTCGCCCGGGACGAGGGCCAAAGTCTGAGGCGAGTGTTTGCTGTGAGCCCTTAAGATCATCAAATTTAAAACAAAGTTGGACAAGAAGGAGCCTCTGGCCTCAGGACAGCCAGGCGTTTGCCCAGCGTGGGTAGGCGAGGGGGCTGGCTGAGGTCACAGACTGGAATCAGATTTGGCTTCAGATCCCTGCCACCTATTAACTCCGCATCTGGGAGCGAACGTGTCATCTCTTTGTGCCTCCGCTCCCTCCTCTGGAAAACAGGGACGTGATATCTCTCCCACATGGGGGTTGCCAGGATGAAATGACACAAAGTACCCAATGGATGCCGGCTTCTGTTACATTGCGTGAAGATATTCTACCTTTCCACTAACTGTTATTCTGAAAATACTTGAGTTCCCCTAAAAGTGCGATTTTGTACAAACCATTAACATGGTAGCAATGTTTATACTTAACAGCGGATAGGCTAGGGTTGTCAGCGTAATGTAAAGAGTGCGTAACGACTTGGGTTTGCTTTTACCAATCACACAATCTGTTTATTTTCAGTTTCAGAAGCGATTACTGTATAAGCGGGGTCAGGGCTGGGTCTGGTACGATTTCAGTAAGCACACTTGGCCTTAGGAATACTGTCTGGGAAGAGGAAGCAGTTCATCGTACTGACATTACCTGGGGTCAGATAGGCTAATAAGGTAGTCTCATCTCGTGCATGGTGTGGCCTTCCATACCTGTATGTCGGAGGGCACTCTCAAAGCAGACCCAGGGATAACTGGAAAGCTGGCTCTTGGCACCTGGCACACTAAGCAGGTACATCTCCATCTCCACTGGTTTGTACGGTTGCAGGGAGTTCAAAGTGCTGCCTGTGACCCTCCTCAGCATACCAAGGGCCACATGAACAAAAATAAATAATGACAAAATACTCCGGCTACCTAACCTGCGGGCAGCTATGTTTGAAAAATGTTAAATCTAAGATAGCTTTTGATACACTCCAGTCTGTTGTTCTCATATTAGTTGGAGCCATGTGAAACTGAACTATAAAAACGGCGACTTCACTTGTTCTCCCCAGCGCCTGAGTGGCCAACAGGACATACTGCATTTCCCCTGCGAGCTGATTGTATCTTAAGTGCAGATGTTTGCAGTATAATCTGGGCTAAGGTTTGGTATTTAGATTTGCAATGCCAGTTTCTTTCTTTGCTTTCCGGAGTGACTTCAGGGAGGTTGGCGATTACAGGATGTACATCACTTGTTTAATGTTATTGATTCATCCCATGTTAATTCCTCCTTAAATCATTTGCCCTAGTGACAAATCTTAGATAATGGATGGGTTGGAGAGATACCCAGGCCCTGTTGTGTTTCGTGAGTAGGATTCTGACTGAGGGTCGCCTCCCACGTAAGTTAACTTGCTGAAGTCTCAGGCTACTGGTCCCTTTAGGGTCCACTTGAATTTTAAGCCACTCACAGTTACCCATGACATCAAAACTGAGCGCTACAGTCAGTCATCAGACAAGCATTCATCTGAAAAGCAGTGTTTTCCCAACCAACTGCAAATTCAAATTGTTCCCAGAATAATTTCTGTAGAAACACCCCCTTATTCTCTTCTCTGTCTTTGTTCCTTTCCCTCCTTATACCAGGTCACACCCTTTCCTTTGATTACTTGTTCGGTTCCCAACAGGACACTTCTCACCTTGCGCCCTTGATCCAGGGTGAAGGTGAAAAACGTCATCTTGACCATTCTTTTATTTATACCGTCTTTTATTTGTACACTTATTCAGTACCTACTACATGCTCGTCCCTGTACACAGGGGACTTGTATTTAAGAAGAGACACACAAGTGGATATTAAGGGGTCTTAATTGGGATATTTCTACATAGTGCGATAAGTACACACGGAAAGTCCATTAAGCCCTGTGAGGGGTGTGGAAACCTCCCCAGAGAAGGTGGCCGAAACCCACAGGAGACGGAGGAGGAACAGATGTCAGGTAGAGGGAACAGTGGGGTCAAAGACCCAGCTAAAGTACTGGGTGCCTCTTAAACTTGGATCCTAAGAGAAAGTGGATTTAAAGAACACAGCTTTTCTCTGTATCAGCATTTTGACTTCTAGATTCTGTTCTTTGTTCGTTCTTATTTACACATTTAATTGAAACTGGCTGTAATTGGTTCTTTAGGTCCTCTGTTTTTTTTATGACTGCAATTTTTAAATATATGTTTATGTTTTTCATCTGATGTTTACAGTCTCACTTCATAGAATTCATGTTGTTTTGTTGTTGTTATTAATCCTCACCCGAGGATATTTTTCCATTGATTTTTAGATAGAGTGGAAAGGAGGGAAGGGGAGAGAGAGAGAAAGAAAGAAACATTGATATGAGCGAGACACATTGATTAGTTGCCTCCTGCACGACCCTGACTGGGGTGGGGATTGAACCCACAACCCACGTACGTGCCCCTGACAGGAAATCGAACCTAAGACCCTTCAGTCTGTGGGCCCAATGCTCTAACCGCTGAGCCAAACCGGCCAGGGCTGAATTCATGTTCTTAGGAAATTATTTTATATAGTGAAAAAACTGTTAGGGATTTCTTCCTGTTCTTGAGTTGTATTTTCTTGTGACAGAGAGGTGGGATTAAAAGACAAGATCTTGGCCTTTTTCTATGTTTTTCGTCCTGTTTTCTTTCCTCCTTGCTCCAGTGTGTTTGAATAGCTGTCATGCCTTTCATGCCTGGGCGGCTTGGATCAGATTTTCTATCTGCTGATAGACCGAGGACTACTTTTTGACCTTTTGCCATGTTATCTGATGATAGATTGTTTTCTTTTCTTCCGAGCTACAGTGGAGGGCTTTGTCCATGGCCCACTTGTCCCTGACCACTGTGTGCTGCTGTGGTGGCCAGGGAAGGAGGACACCACTGAGGGGCTCGTGTTCCCCACTGGGGCGCCTGAGCTCTGCCTTCTCGCACCTACGGTTTTGTTAGATGTACGGCATCGTGATTCAAGCTGCTTCGTTCACCGACAGCTGAAGGGTGAGGCATAGCCAGGTCTGCCTCCGTTCATGTCTCCAGTTCCTGGTGAATTTCTAGAGACTTCATTTCAGTCAGGATCAGCCTTACTGTGGGCTTTCCTTCTTTTCACTCATTGCTCTCCTGAAGCAATTTTCACTGTTCCTAGATCAGAAAGGGACTTTAGAAGCCCACGCAGTTCGCTTCTTTCCAGATTTGAGGTTATAGGAAATAATTCTCAAGATTCCCACCCATTGGGCTATTGGAGAAGTGAGGGCCTTTTCCCCGGGTCTTCAGGAATTTGTTTCTTAACTTGATCACGGAGTTTTAAAGTTTCATATATTTGCTTGTGTTCCTTTCCTTGTTTGGTTGCTCGCGGTAGAATATGTATATTGGGGGTGGGGGCTGTTGCTCGTTTTGTAAATTGTGAAGGATATTCTGTGGTTCCGATTTCAGCAGTCATCACAGACCTGAGAGTTTTGTCAATTAGATAACCACAAGCGACCTCTCTAAGTGATCCCTTTTTCTAAGGATTCAACCTAGATTTCTATCATTTGAAAGTAAATTTACTTACTATTTATTCTACAGACAAAAGGAGAATTACGTTAAGGTTGTAGATCGTGACTCTAGGAAATGACATGGCCCACCTGCCTCCAGCTTCAGCAGATGGCGTGGCCGATCTGGCCGCCCCGTTCTGATGGGAGGAGAGAGCTGGTGCCCGCACCTTCCCCCCCTTCCGTGTGGCTCCATCATTCTATGCTTCCACACTGCCGTGTGCCCAGACAAGGTTGTGTAGCAGCTCTGTCCAAGAAGTCAGCATGCCTGGTCCATAAGTCAGTCAGTCTAAGAGGCCATAAAAGTGCTGTGACTTTGCGAGCACCACCCAGTCCCACAGGAGACTTACCGCTTCTGGGATGAAAACTCGCATCAGCTCCAGCAACTGAAGCCTCCAACGCGTATGTAATTGCCCTGCTTGGCAGTCCTGGCCTGAATCATCCTTTTTCCATGGCACGGACTCTGTGAGAATCGAATGCTCTTGGGAATGAGTGGGTTCGGTGTTTTGCTGGAGTCATCAGTGTGCCTGACACCACAGATTTGCTTTGGGAACACTGTCCCCCTCTTACCAGAGGGGTGTCCATCGCTAGTGACCACCTTCCCACACTTCTTCGGTAACTCACCTGTGGGAAGGGTTCTCTGACCCTGGGAAGGGTGACGTCATCTCAAGCTGAAAAATCTTCCAAAGATTTACAGAGTGAAGAGCAAGTCAGTTCTCTTCCCTCCACTTCCCTCCCGCTCCGCACCCCTTTTCGGAGAAGGAAAGACATTTGCTCTGCCTCGAGGTAACCTGCAGAACTGGGGAGCTTACCTGCATTCTGAGTTTGTCTACACCTGCTTGGCTGTAGGACTCCTGAGGTCTTATGTATTCCTTCTCCTCCTCATGGGGAAAGTTACAACATTATTTGGGGGCTATTAAAAGCAATTCAAAGTTCATGAGTCTAAGAAATGGGGCAGAGGTTATTGCAGAAGGGAGCTTTCATTTGCTGCTCCTTTGGTTATATGGTTTTTTAAACAGTTTCTTAAGTGAATTAAGTGCTGAAAAGCCTTTGCCCCTAGGGGATGGGAACAGTACCTCCACTTCTGCTGCACTTTTTACAAATTCAAGTGTCGTGTGATTTCCTCCTCTTTTGCCCCCCGCCCCTCCTCCTCCTTCAAATCTGGCAACAACCAGTTAATTTTGAAACTACCAGAGAAAGTATTTCAGTGTTATGCTGTGCCTCTGGGAGAAGAATGGAATCTCATTTTTTTTTTTTCCATATACTGACAAAAATCTTCTAATTTCAGAGGGCAATGATGTCACCAGCTAATGAGCAAACTATTTCTTACTAAACAGATGAGTCCTTCCCTTCATCCTTTGTGAAATAAAAAAAAAGAAAGAAAAAGAAAAAACCACCTGCAATGTGTTTCATATTTTATTACTCTGACAACTCATAAACACTTTTTAAAGTAATTTTGGCTTCTTTCAAGAGCGAGACGAATTATTTTATAAACACAAAGAATAACACGGACCTGGTGGCTGTGGCCAGAAGGCCCCTGCCATTGCCAGACACCATGGCTGAAGGCAGCAGCACTATCTTGAATTTCCATGCCTGCCCGGAGCCAGCACGATGCCCCCAAGGTAGGGAGTGACCTTGGATGCATCACTTCTTGGCCTAGTGGAAGGCGATGAGGAATGTTGGACAGATTATGAAATCCAGCTTGGAGAAGATGGGCCCAAATCTGTTGTTGATTATTGTCACATGCTGTTTATAAAGGCAATAGCATCAGCCGAACTCTCCTTGGACTGTCCCAGGTCAGGGGGAGAGAGGAGTAGGGCCACAGGGCCACCTAAACACTGGACATCTAGGCTCATATGGGAACATGGGAAAGCTCCCACCCCTGGCAAATGCCCTGGCCCTCACGGAAGCACCTCCATTTCCCAGCCAAGGGTGAGTTCTTCCATGTCCCCAATCCCTGTGTCTCTTTGTTCCTCTTATGCGTTTATCACAGTTGACTCATATGAATCATATTTCTGAATTTCTCTTGGGCTGTCGTTCTAGAGTAAAAACTGTGTAAGTCCATGTAAAGCCAGCTTACTTGTATTTCCAGACCTCATTCTTGATTCGCCGTGTTCGTTCATTCATTCATCCATTCATTTCAATTAGGAAATATCTACTTAGCACAAATATAGATACGTTTGTTCTTATCTAAGTGGAAAAAAAACTTGTAAATGTTTTTGTTGGCAGTTGTGTGGGGAAACGGGCACTCTTTTTATACTCCTCTGACGTTTAAAAATAATACAGTGCTTTTTCTGAGCAAACTGTTAATGTGTATCAAAAGATCTAAAGATAGGCCTATTTGCTTACCCATCACTTCTGTGATCTAATCATCTATTCTATAAAAAGGTTAGATGTCTTAGAAATTTTACAGTCGAGTGTTCATCAAAGCATTGTTTCAATATTGAAAAATTGGAAACATGCAAATATCCAATGATGGGGGTATTGTTTAAATAAATGATGATGTACTTCTGTGACTGACTGCTATTGAATTATTAATATATTTTTATCTGTTGAATATTTGTTGACATAGGGAAATGTTCAGAATTTTAAAATGCAGGTTATAAAACAGTTTGAACAGGATTTATCGAGGGCTTCTCTAAAGAAAACCTTTTCAGCCATAAGAGGGTCACATTCATAAGTGAGCACTTTATATTTCTTTTTACACTGTGTTTTTATGTGAGGGAGGCTTTGGAGACCCTTATAGTAACCTTGGGAGGTAAAGCAGCTAAAGAACGTAAGGTCGTTGTATTTTGTAAAAACAAAACATAGAAACACAGAATGTGTAGTGTGTGTGTAACAAGTGGGTGGACATAAACCAAAATATAACTAATATGACTAGTTTTTCTATTTGAGTAGGGAAATATAAGTGATTTATTGGTCTCTGTTTTGTGTTTCTGCATTTTTGTCTGTAATTAAATATATATCATGTAATCAAACATAAACGATGATTACTAAAACACAGATATAGAAATGAATGTGACACAGCTCGCTGTCCTCGTGAAGTTTAGTGAGGGGCTAAGTAATACAGTCATTATAGCATATTTGTGTCGAGTCCTATGATAAAGTCTGCTTAGATTGTTGTAGAACCACACAGCCTAAGGAAAATGAGGAGGAAGGCCAGGAAGGCTTTCCAGGGGAGGTGACACATGGGAATGAATCTTGAAGGATTAGAAACTAGGGAGGTGAATGGGGTGGGCAGAAATATTTCCAAAAACGGAACCTGCAAGTGCAAAGGTACACAGGCTCGTGAGAGCATAGGTATTTGAGATGCTCGGAGGACAAGAACCAGGTGCGTGCAAGGCCCTTTCCACATAGTATCTGCATACTGGACATAAGGGGAAGGCTCTGACCTTGCAAAGGCATGTTTCATGATAAGGCCTTTGGACTTTTTCCTGAGGAGCTAAGGAACAATGCTTAGAGTAACAGTCAAATCTGTCCTCAGCAAATTTGCGTACCTACTGTGTGCTGGTTAAGTTCAAGTCTGCTGTCCAATGAACTAGAACAGCGATACCCTGTCCTCATGAAATGTGGCCCCACTGTTCCCACCTTCCTCTACCAGGAAGCTTTCCAGGGTAGCCTGGCCCAGCCTAGGCTTTCAAATACCCTACAGTGTATTCTGATACACAGCAAGGACTGGGAGCGACGGGGTGGAGAGCTTAAATCTCTCTATTCCATATTGATGACACATACGTAGTGGGGCGGACAGGCATGGTCGCAGGCCCTGTGGACCTTCCTGTCTTCTGAGAGATGAGCCTGTGTTGGGTGCCCGAGTGACAGTTAAAAGGGGTGTACAGGAGTTGGCCTCTAGGGGGACCAGTAGGTGCGTTCTTCCCTCTGGCCTCCTCACAGAGCCTGGATCAGTTTCTTCCCAGCTTCCCACCAATCTCACACTGATAGGCTTGGCTACCTACCAGGCTCTCGTACTTCAAGGTCATCTTTCATTTTCTCAGGAACGGAGGAAGCTTATTCCTGCCTATTTGAAAAATGAGAGAAGGTAAGAAACACGTCCAAGGCCACACTCTGTTCACAAGTGGCATGAGGGGCCCGACTCCAGCATTCCTAAGTCTGCTCAGAATCTTCTCTGCCTCTAATCAAACTGCTCAGACCCAGCCTCAGATGCTGGCCATATCACCAGCATTCACATGTTTTCTTTGCTTTTGCTATTTACACAGCACCTAAAACAGCAATTTGGAAGAACTGACACCAGTCTTGTTTGAGTTCCAATCAGTAACAGCGTGTGTGGAGAGCCCTCACTGAGCGCTAGTTGTCGATCATACATAGACAGTTTTTGAAACTCAGATAAATATTTTTTTCTTTATTGATTTTAGAGAGAGAGGAAGGGAGAGGGAGAGAGAGATAGAAACATCAATGAGAGAGAACATTGATTGGCCGCCTCTGCGGGGATCAGGCCCCAACCTGGGCATATGCCCTGACCGGGAATCAAACTGGCGACCTCTTGATGCATGGGCTGATGCTCAACCACTGAGCCATACCGGCTGGGCTGAAACTAAGGTAAATATTGTTCAACCACATTTACGTGGAGGAAGACTAAGACTCATCGAAGTGAAGCGATTGGCTGGAGGACTTGGAAATTCAGCCGGGTTGTTCCGGCTCCAAAGACCCTGGGCTTCTGTTTTCCCTTTATCCCACTTTCCTGGGGGCGCCCACATTTTCTCAGTTGTCTTCAAACAGCAAATTCAACCAAGGACTGCTACTGAGAGTTTTAAGGGATTTGAAGCATAATGTTGTGTGCAGTGTGGTTGTCAGTCTTGGGTGAAGAAAGCCATAGCGGTGGGTGGTGCAGGAGCAAAACCGGGACGTCTTGCATTCTGCCTCCGCCTCTTACCGTCTGTGAAATGAGATCTTACGTCCAAGCACTTAGCACGGTGCCTGGGGACTGGGAGCGTCGGATACATATGGTGTTGGAAGTGCACATTGAGGAAGCACCTGCCACCCTTTGCGGTCCAGGCGGGCCCTCACGTGGCAGTGGGGAAGGTGGTGTGTGTGGAACCAGAGCGGTGTCGTGGATGGATTTGTGAAATGAGAACAAGGCTGAATAGGGAAGGTGTGGCGAACCCTTGTGGGAGAAATAGTATGAAATCCCGTAAGGAGTACGAGGAGACATTTCTGGGGCAGAAAGAGATGCTACAGGGGCCCCAAGGAAAGAGCAGGACAGGTGCTCAGGAAAAGGGGGTGAGCTCTGGAAGTCCATGGAACAGCCTGGGATCTCCTCATGGCAAACATGAGTGTGTTTGTGTTGTGTAATGCCTTTCCAGGAGAGGGTACCTTGCATAATACATGAGGAAAGACCCACACAACAGGAGAGACAGCGCATGCTGTACATGGGAATATATGCCTTTCCCAACTGAATTTAGCCCTGAAAATACGGACTCGACTGGCAACCCCATGACCTGAAAACTTCATAAGGGTTCAGTCCTGTCTTGCTTAGATGATGTTCTGCTTAAGTAACAGCGTGTGCTTGTTGCTCCCCAGGCACCCCTGAGAAAGTTAAATGACCGTCTTGTGACACGGTCCCCATGCTCACGTTCCCAGAGCACAAGAGAACTCGGCTGCTCTGGAAGGATGGCTGAAACAGTTTGGAAAGACAGTTTTAGAAGCGGCAGTGAAGGGGAGACTGCCCTACAGTGACAGTGGTTAAAATAGAAAAAGGAGTTGGGAAAGAGAGCGAGAAAGTAACGACTCTAGGAGAAAACCACAATCCTAAGTTTTAATTCAGTAATTTCAAAAATAGCCATGGGAAGGTGTCTATTTTCAATCGCGACGACTTCCCTCCGGGGCTGTTTAGAAGAATATCTGCAAAAGAGATCTTTTCTAAGTCCAGTCGCTTCTAGGGGTTGGTCCTCGTCCGGATTTGCTCAGATTCTCGCGTTCTTTTTTTCCTCTGGAATTCCATAGACAGTAATTAAGGAACTGGAGGCCAGCGGGAGGTCAGGGAGCCTTCGTCAGTGAAAACAGGGATTGTTTGCCACGTACAACACTCCCTTTTTTCCTTGTGGTGAATAGAAGATTTGCTTAGAGCCGATGACTTATGCCTTTCTTACAAGTTATGCAGTTAGCAAGGGACTGGGGACTCGGCAAGCAGAAGGCAGCTAATCGAATCCAGTGGTGTCACTTTCTTTTCCTTCGGATCCTGAGCTGTGCAAGCAGAGCCTGTCCGATCATGTCACTCGAGGGAGCGCGTTCCAGAAGTGCCTGATCCTGACTTGGAGATCAGGGTTGACAGGACAAGAGTGAAGCCTCTCTCCAAGTGGGGAGGGGGCGGGGGTACCGGACGCGCTCACAGTTGCCCCTTAGGCCTGCTAAATGCCGAAGCCGGTAAGTTTGCTGGGTGTGTTGAACGCAGAAGGGGAAGTGTGTTTGCTGTCACTTCAGGGACGAGCTCTGGGTTGCTCCTGGATTGTTCCTGGCTACAGTGCTCTTTTCTCTTTTCTCTTCAGATGCCTGTCGATTGGTTCTTCTTCCCGTGTTTACTTCCCTACCTTGTTGTAACTGAGCATTCTTTCCTAGCCTGCTCTCCCAATAAGGCAGCTCTTTTGGAGGAGAAGAGTGTGATTTTGAGAGTTCAGTGAGAATGTGAGGGATTGAGTGTGCAGGCTGGGAGCTCAGTTGTGAAGGCTGTCGGTGTGGGGGATCTGACTTCAGACGGTGTTGCCATCACTTTTCATAAAGCTACAGCCGATCGGCTTCCTTCCCTTAACTTGAAGGTAGATGCCATTGATCAAGAGGACTGAGGAGACTGAAGGGTCTGTCTGCGGATGTGCTGAGTTAACCAGAAACGATTGTGTGAATTTCACAGGCGAATACATTTCCAATTGCAAAATCCTTTTCAGAATGCTTACGTACCTTCTAGTGTTATGTGCTGGCTCCGGGGGAGGAAAGTCGACTTAGCGTGGCTGTTCATTGAGACGCTGTGTGGGGTGTTTGGAGCTGGAGAAGCGAGCTGAGTGTGTTTCTTCCGAAGGCTCGGTTGTAATCCTGTGCTCGGTGTGGTCTCATGCTATCCCCAAAGGGTTCTGGTTGCTCCTTGCAAGTTCGATTTAACCCGTGTTCTGGCCCATCACTGTGCCTGCACCACTGTGCCATGCGGCTTGTGGAAAACATTTGTTTATTGTGTCATAGTCGCAAGAATTGCTGTTACAGAGTCCAGTGAAGTTTGTTACCGCCCTGCAGTGACAGGCTTAAGGTGAACAGTGAGGGACACTGAGTTTGTGCCCGTCCACAAGTGTTTGTATTAACAGATGCTATTAATTGTGTTCCTTTCTTCCAGTCATTTTTAATGTCTCTGTGTTGTGAAAAGTTCTCCACGCTGGCTCCATGTCTTTCCTATTAGAACATTGCAGATGTGTCAAGGACGCACATGTTCCAAAAGAAGCTGAGCAGGAAGGAGGCTCCACCCTCCTTCCCAAGCCAAACGCCCCCCCTAGGTTCCTCATTCAGCACGCTGGCAGGCAGTGGTGTACTATCTCTTTAAAGCAGCTATAGCTTTGTGCTTTGGCTTGGTCACTTTGTTATGGTTTAAAACTGTGGAGCCAGCTGTCTGCAATCTGATGTAATGTTGCCATGGAAACCAGAAATGAAACACTTAAGCATTCACCACAGAATTACTACATATAGCATTAGCCAAAGTAATTAAAAGTTGAGCCATATGGGCTTTCTGGTGGAAAAATCTGCAATAGAGAGGCTGGAAATCAAATGTTTCTGTTTACAATATTGTAAATCCACTTTTCCACATCCTTTGGTGGGATCAATTAATTGCCCTTTTCTCCTAAAGGTTTAGAGGTGGGAGATTTTATGCAGATAATTGAGTTTTCGCCTTCTCATTTAGAAGATCATCAAATTAAAGTTTATTTTAGTACTCTGTCCTGGGGTGGGACAGGGGAGGAGAGGAGAGACCATCTCGTGATAGAATGTATATAAATATATACATTTTTTTCACTGTAGTTTATTTAAAACCTGTCTTATAATAGTTCAGAATTTATTTCTTGGAATCAATCATTCATTTTGTATACAGTGAAGATTTCCTTCATCTTCTACTAAGTTCCTCCAGGTGGGAAGATTTCTTAATTAAAAAAAAAAATTTGTAAATTCTTACTCCCCCATATCTGGGAGTATATTTTCATTTTCTGAATAAAAAGACACAATATGTTATTTCCAGCATTTGGGAAGAGGCACATGCTTGTTTAAAAGGAGAGACATGAAATGAGAAATTTAAGCTTAAAAGAAATTTAAAAGAAATGTGTGCCTTTTACAGAGTCTTTATGTTAAAACAGCTGGAGAGAATATTTTAAAGGCAAATATTTCACAACTCTTTTTCCTCTGGACTCAGGAGGAAGTGAGAATTCAACACCTCTCCATCAATAGAAAACATCTTGGGATACATTGTTCAACTCCAGTCACTTCTAAGCTACTTAAGAGATTTTCTATTAAAAAAAAAAAATGTTTTATTTCACATATTTCTTCATATAAATTGTGCTGCACCTATCTTGTCTAGTGCTCAAAACATGGTAATGCAAAGAAAGTTATTGGTTGGTATGATTTGTGATTTGTCAGAGGCAAACACTTCCAAAATCTTCATTTTTAAAAGAAAAAGAAAAACCATTAGTTCAAAGTTCTAAAGAGCTTCTGTTTTTCAAAAATAGATGGACCATGTGAAAGCAATAAAATAAGTACCTGGAATATGTTATTTTTCAGCACAGTGAATCTGGGCAGAGGAAATGAGGACTGGAGTGGGGGACGGTCATTGCCTTGAAATCGGTTGTCCTGGTTTAACTTTCCTGATTTCTCCCTGAAAAGTTCCCTCTGGTGGCTCGTTTCCTATTTTTGACTTGTGTCTTTGTGGACTACAGTTTTTTTGTATCATTTCTTTCTATATTCCATTTCTCTTTTTACCCCATTCCCTACACACTCACGCCCGCACGCACCCACCTCCAGCAGCAACCCCCAAGCTAGGCGTGAGGTGTATATAATACATCATTGATTTTTATCCTTAAGTGTAGCTTCCTATGTCTTGATTATAAACAATATGCTTATTTCATTTGCACTTAGAATTTTTTAATGTGAGGGTTCTAGACATACAAACATATTCTAGGTTTGTCCTTTGGTATATAGAGAGACTTTCTGTAATCTAATGTTGATTCTTCTTCTGTTGGACTTGCTTGGCTTTTGAGATACATCAAGAAGGCAGAATGTTTTTAAATGTTTATGTGTAATTCCATGCATTGTGGTTTTGTTCAGGTGCTGATTACCCAGAAAGAGGGTTAACCAAGTTCTCGTTCCTCTGGTTGACCACTCCAGCCGTTTCATCGCACATAACAATTCAGTCAAGTAAAAATGAAATTCAAACCAGACAATATCATTATAGAGTAGGAGCTATATTTATTTCATTTTAATTGTTTCACATTTTGAGGTTTACGCCAAATGCAGTAAGCATAATTACCAGCATGCAATGCAGCCTCCTTCCTCCATTACCTGGGCGTGCATTTTCTGTTCTTGATCACCAGGTAACCAGCATTTAACTTTAATTCTGAGATGTGTATGCAACATTTTATCTAATGCAACATTTTATCTAAGGATTTTAGAGAAATTGGACATGGATATTGATACCCTTAAAGGAGGGAAGCCTGAGAAATACCCCTGTCCAATGACTTGTCCTTTATGGGTTGTAATCATTATTCTTTAGTGGGTGAATGATTAGCTTAGAGTTGTGCAAGGAGAAAGGGTCCACGCTGGGAGCTCCAGGAAAGAGGCCAGGAACTGGGTTGTGTTTCTCCCTTCCACAGAGCCCAAGTGCTGCAGAAATATTTGTAGACTCACAACTCGCACCATTCTTATACCTAAGTAATTCATATAATATCTACCCCGTTTCCTCTTAACTGTTCTCTGCTCACTTGGTTACCTATTTTATTGTCCATACAGTTGCGATTAATGAGTGCATTTCTTGGCGGGGGGGATGTCTCCATATTAGACTCGTGCTCAGAGATGTGGCCTGTTTTTGTCCTTGGTTTTCAGTGGAGGCATTCCTCTCCCTACTCCTTCAGAGAAGTAGGTTTGAGGAAATGGAGAGAAAGCTGTTGCCAGGATGTGCAGTCTGAGCTGGAGTTGCACCAGCTGCCTAGGGTGTGCCGCGCCTGCGCACTGCCCCGGCTCTGCGCTCCCGGGAGTGCCCGAGCCTGGCCCTGCAGCAGCCCATGTCGTTGGAGACTTCTTTTGCCTTTTTACATTTTGAACAGATAAAACAGAGGAAGCTGCATATTGAATGTTGGAGCTGACTTGGAAGCGAAACCCTCATTTTGTTCACAAGGAAAGGATTGTTTTTTGCCTGGGTTACTGCTGCAGAGAGAAATTTTTTCTCTCTCTGTAATGTTGGATACTTGAGGGAAAACAGCTGGGCTGAGCATACTTGAATCGCTGCAAAACGGAATGGGATGCTGGGGAATATGGACTGTAGTGTATGGCTAAAAAGGTCAGCTTTTTCCCTTGTCCCTCTGAGGAATGCAGGGGCTGTCCTCATGCTCGCCTGGTGAGCTCTTGGAAAGAGCTGGGAGAGGCCGAAGGGATGGCTGAGATGTGGCAGGCGGGCCTCACGAGGGACATACAAGGTGGTTTTTGCATCTCTTCCCTTTTTTTCTGCCCTGCTGGTTTTGATTTACGGAGAGGACTGGAACAAGTCAACAGAATTTTGGTTTGGAGAAGTAGTTGGTGACCACGTTTAAACAGCACGTCCTGATGGGCCAGACAGATGAGAGCCTGGCCCAAACCACAGCAGTGAAACTGGAATTACAGGGCCGGCCTGGGAGAGAGTCCTGTGGAGTTCTCCTAAAAGAGGACCGGGAAGTAGTTGCGACAAAATGCACCGCATGCCGGTCAAGGGCAAGGGTGTGTGTCGTGCTGCTTAGGACCTGATTCTCCACTCATTAGACCTTAAGATGGTAGGTGGAGCTTCAGGAACCTGTTGGGCATATTTGTCGGTGCCCCGGGTTCAGCTCCAGCACTGCCCCAGTGTACTGGCGGTGAGGCCAGGCTGTACCCGGCTGCAAGAGCAAAGCTCTGGAGCAATTATCCGATTAACTTTTCTTTTGTTTCTTTGCCAGTCAAGAGAACAATCGGATGATGAGACCGAGGAGTCGGTGAAGTTTAAGAGGTTACACAAGCTGGTCAACTCCACTCGCAGAGTGAGAAAGAAACTAATCAGGGTGGAAGAAATGAAAAAGCCCAGCACGGAAGGTAAAAAAGCAACCTCCACCCTGCTAATCCCAAAGCAAATCATACGGGGTCTGTGTTTCAGTAGAAAAAAAATAGGATTTCAAGTGGAGAATGGATTGGGTTTTGGCAGCGAGAGAGTTGGGTCTGCACGTTAGCAGGGCAATGCTCAGCATGTCACGGGATGAAGGATCTGGTGTCCAGAGTTTCGGGGGCTTCGTATTTTAATTGCTAGTACAAAGATGGGAGCTGGAGAGTTTGTGACAATGAAACCTTCTCTAGGCATTGGCATAGCTTTAATTTTGAGCTTATACTATTTTATATAAACTTTATTTTATAACTTCCTCTTAGTTTAAGCCTCTGCCCCCAAAGGACAGCGGTTTCTTGCCCAGTGGCTTTTGCCGAAATTTGATATACCTCCATCTCAAACAAACATCTAACAATTAAGGCACTTTATATCCTTTTGGATCTTTGAGGGATGTTTTGTTCTTCCTGTAAACTGTCTCAAGTCTCAGTTCAAATGGGGCTTTAAGGATCTCCCGTGCTAAGTGGATCTTTGAGAACTGTACTGCTGGCTAAGCCACTTCTCAGATGAAGCAATAATGTCAAAAGGGGGATGAGCTTGGATTTATTGGCATGAATAGTTAACCTTTGAAGTGCAGTTATGACAGTTTAAATCACACCCCGGATCTGTCTCTCTTTTTGTTAATGTGCATTTGCGGTGTCTTGTAAAATTCTCCCAAGAAGATAAAAGAATAAGATTTCCTGTTTGGAAAATGATAAGTGAATTGGAAAAACACTGGAAAGAATGTCTTTTTAAAAGAAAAAAAAAAAAAAAAAGAGCATGTTGCTTGTTAAAATGTCACACCTACACTGTGAGGAATTCCAAATTTTTAACAGGTAGATTTTAAAAGTATCATTGTAGAGGCTTTTTTTTTGGGGGGGGGTACAAAATAAAGTCAAGCTGTAGAGGGAAATTACCCCTTATTTACATAGATGGTGGTTTCCTGTTGTTGTTATTGCTGGTTTTTATTTTAATTTGTTGTAATTATTTATCAGCTTAAATCCTCTAGAGGAATATTACAGGTAAAGGGGTTACTGTGGGAGAGTGGAGGTTAAAAGGGAAAAGAAAGAAGAGAGGGAGAGAGATCGGCTTTATGGCCAATTTCATAAACTTCAAGTTGTATTTAATTCCTGGGTTTCATTTGGGTGTCTTTTTTTGCATGTAATTCTGTTTACTTTTGAATGCAATGCTGCTGTTACACATATGGATGTTTGCATACCTGTCTGCAAGTCGTGGTTTTCACCATGGAGAAGACAGCCTGGTTTCCTCTCACTGTGCAGCTCTTACCGAAATCACACGCACAGTGTCTGTTAGTAATATATATATATTTTGTTTGTTAATCCTCACCCAAGGATAATTTTCCATTGATTTTTACATAGAGTGGAAGGGAGGGAGGGAAAGAGAGAGAGAGAGAGAGAGAGAGAGAGAGAGAGAGAGAGAGAGAGAGAGACATTGATGTGAGAGAGACACATCATTGGTTGCCTCCCACATGACCCCGACCGGGGCGGGGATCGAACCCATGACCCTTCGGTCTGTGGGCCAACGCTCTAACCGCTGAGCCAAACCAGTTAGGGCTGCGTTAGTAATATTAACTAGAACCATATGGAGTTGAACTTTGAGGACATCACATTTTAAAACCTCATGCACTTGACAAAAGTAAATATCGAACATCACAACTAGACTGGTGGTTCTTGTTCATAAATGGGTAAGGTGAGTGGAGGAGTTAGCATCGGCCCCTTCATGCGTGGTAGTTGTGTGTGTTGAGGCCGCCTTTCCACTAGAATAACATTTGTAAAAGCAGAAATAGTCTGACTTCTATATTTATCTCAGAATAAATAATTCAACCAACTCTGAGAGACATAGTTAAAAAAAAAAAAAAGGGAAAACATACCAAAAGAGAGAGCTCTGGGGTAAAAAGTAATGACCGAATGAACTTCTCACTCTGAACTTTAATTCGTCTGCATATGAGCTAAGTGTCTCAGATGGATGATGGATTCAGGGAGCCGAGTCCCAGGCGAGTGGGGAGCTGGGATGCCATTGACTGGGCTTGTCAGTATCACCAAGAGAGGCCCCAGGTGTGTGTGAGGCTCAGGGCGTCTGCATCGGGCTGCCCCCAGCACCCTGCTAGACAACAACTCCCTCCAACCCTTGCATAATAGAACTCGCTGTGGTTCCTCATTGGCAGAAGAAGTGGTACTTACTACTTTGGCCCCTGCTTCTGCAAGCATTCAAATTCATACTCCCAATAGCCACTGCCTGCTGCCCAGACCTTAAAGATGGGATCCTTTGACTTCTTGCATGCCTTTGCCAATACTAAGTTGTCTGAGTATCTACTAAGAGCGTCCTGTATGCCAGGCACTTTCCCAAACACCTTGAATTTTATGTACCTTTTACTGTAGCATCCTCAGAATAGCCCCCAGAGGCAGGACTAATACCATGCTCCTTTCACAAGTGAGGAAACTAAGACACCAAGAGGTGAAGTAATTATTCAAGGTCACCCCATCGAGCCAGCCAGCAGAAGACCCAGAATTAAGTCCAGGCAACTTGACTTCTCTGCATCCTGGGTCTCCACTGTGCTCCCGCCCCCTTCCCTCACTGCCCCAGCTCACCTGCAACCTGATAATGTGTCACTCGCTCTCGTACACTGCTTTTCAGCATATGGAGTACCTTCACATATCTCTTTTTATTTAATGTTGCCCTCTCAATACCCTTGTAGGAGGTATTACAAAGACAGGTAGGCATTATTACCAGTGAGGAAACAGACTCAGAGATTGAAGTAATTGTCCAAGGTCGTGGAGATGTGGGTGGCAAAGCCAGGGCTAGAATCCAGGGCATAAATCTGTGTTCTGAGCATTAAGTCATCCCGTATCCTATCCTGCCAAAGTCACCTTTCCTTCTGTATTCTGATCTCAGCTGAATAGAATAGATAAAGGTCAGTATGGGAAGCAAATCACAGCCCGTGATGATGGAGCGAGCTCTCTTGATTGCCGTTCTCCTGGTAGGATGGTCGTACTTCGAGTCAGAGGAGAATGGGGGAGTGGGCAGTGCTCTGAACCCAAGGAGTCAGTCCGGGCTGGGATTTCAGGGCCTGGGTGCTGCAGACAAGAGAGCCCGTGCTACCCAAGGCTTGCCCTCGGCACGGGCTGATGTGGCCCTTTGGAGACTTTTGCCACACTCCCCTTCAAAGTCCTCCCCAGATGCCGACACGCAGAACCAGGAAGTAGAGCTACATGTGTCATGGATGTGTGGCCCAGCTGGTTCCAGACTCCAGTGTGACATGGGAGTGTTGGAATCTCTGATGACAGCCCTAGAGACAGAGCCCAGAAAATGTGCACCCACTACTGAGTGACAGGTCCTTAAAATGTTTAGTCAACCCACCTGATTTCCCGAAGCCTCTAAAGACTCTGGGTAGATAAGGACCTCTGCATGCCTCCGTGAGCACCTGGGCTCTGGGGAAAGCCCTGATCTGTGGCTGGGCTGCTTTGTGCCGGAGTTTGCTGCTGGGCTGCCTCGGCCTCTCGCCTTGGCCGTGGGGAGGAGACCGAATCTAGGAGAGGTCGCCGTTTTCCTTCCGGCAGCACAGGGACCCTTGGTCTCCACACCTTATTAGATGTCCTGAGAAAGCAGCAGGAAACTTGCATGATATTCACACACTGCCTCTGGTCTGGCGAATGCCTGTCGGAACCCTAGACCCTGGTTTTGAACTCTCCGGAAAGATCCGGGAATAATTCTCGAGTGAGTGTATCTGGCCTGCAGGAGGACTTTTGACTGCACATAGTTTGGAGTCTCCCTTCCCCCCACCACCTCCTTGACATCAAAGTCCATCTAGGGTTATACTTAATAGCAGGGGTACTTTTGTTCTTTGTATTTGTAACTGTGATTCCCATCAGCTGGAAAAGTAAGAAACGTTTGGAATTTTAAAGGAAAGCCCACTCATCCTTTCCCTTCCCTTTATCGCCGACACAGAACCACACACGGGCTCCCCCGTTCCAGCTGGTATATTTAGTGCCATCCCTCCGTTCCAGGAAACTTTGTATTTTTTCCTCTTCACAGTTCAGCTGGTGGAAAGCTCTCATGCTCCAAAGTTTCCTTATAATTAGAGGGACACAGCCAGATAGGGTCACTACACCCACAGTTTGACCTACTTCTCTCCTCACATCTGTTCACATCACACACGCAGAAAAGAACTCAGTTTTCCTGCCAGCAAGTCCAGACCTTTCCACTGGGCCCCGGAGGGCTTGGCACGAGACCTGGGTCCGGCGGAGGCTTCAGGAGTGGAATCCTTGAGACACAGCGGAGCGCTCGAGGGGCTGCTGGCCCGGCCAGGCCCTCAGATGCCCCCGCTGCTTCTTCCAGCAGGGCCCGGCTGGATGGGGACAGCTGGCTGGGATCGCTCAGTTCCCTAACTCCTTGTGTCTGGCCTGTCACCTGGGGACCATTTGTCAGTGGCATTTGCAAGGTGCGCCCCTTCGTGGCGTTTCTACACCCAGACTCCCTGGGTGAATCAATCACTTACATGGCATATGTACCAGTAAAACGTCGCCGTCAGCCACATGGCACTCATCACACCCCGAGTATGAAAAGGCAACCAGACTCAGCAGGAGGGCCTTTCCACAGGGGAAGGGTTCCCAGTCCCAGCTTTTGAGGGTTGTTGCACTTAACAAACTGGGGTGGGGGAGGGGTAATTATCTTCAGATGCTAAGGAAGATCGTGATAATGACTGGCCTAGATTTTCCAAATGGCATTTTTAATGGGTCTGTTAAGGTGTTTGGGCACAAAGGTATTTAAAGAAGGAGAAGAAAACGCATCTGAAACCTTTTAACACCAAGCGTGTGTGAAACCATACGTTTGCACAATTTGATTATTTTCTGTTTCACACGCCTTTATTTAAGAGGCAGCCAGGTTTACGAAGCGGGTAAGTGCCATGGGGAGGGGGTCACTGCGGTGTCTGCGGGGACTAGCTTGTGTCTTGCAGGGTGGGGGCTGTGAGGGAATGCCGAGGTCTGTTTCTGGGCCTGATGGTGTCTGTTGGCTCTGCACAGGCGCGGAGGAGCCGGTGTTTGAGAGTCCCCCGGTGCTGGACGAGAGGTCCGCCCTCTACTCCGGGGTGCACAAGAAGCCGTTTTTCTTCGATGGCTCTCCCGAGAAGCCTCCGGAAGATGCTGCGGACGCGTTCACCACTTCTCCAGCATCTGGCCACCCCGACACCTGGGCAGCTGGCCGGAAGCTGGTCAAGACCTTCAGCAAAGGAGAGAGCCGGGGCCTCATCAAGCCCCCCAAGAAGATGGGGACATTCTTCTCCTACCCAGAAGAAGAGAAGGCCCAGAAGGTGTCCCGCTCCCTCACCGAGGGGGAGATGAAGAAGAATCTCGGGTCGCTGAGCCACGGGGTAAGTACGGATGGCGTTTGCTTCTATGACAGCCACCGTCGCAGGCACCACCTTCTAGTGTCCCTGGAGGAGGTTCAGAGTGTCCGGAAGCAGATCCGCCTGAAGAAGACGGAGACGAATTATTCCTGTTCCCGAGCTTTTCTCTGCCAGCGGCCCTCCAGGAGAGGAAGCAGCGCGACCTGTGACCTGCAGCTGCTCCGGCAGAGACCCAAAGGGGGAGGGAGCTGTGGCCCCGGCAGGAGGGGGCGCGCGCGCCCCGCGGTCAGCGAGTTCAATGTCACCTACGTGGTGGAGCGCAGCCCCTACAGCCACCTGAACCTGACCCAGCTAGTACGACCCGCCTCAGACAGGACCCTGAGCAAGGCTGAGAGACAGGACCTGAGGCGGTGCCTGCTGGACGAGGAGGACGAGGCAAAGAGGAAGTGGGCCGCCACGGTCGACCGCTGTACTAAGAGGGTTCTCTTGAGAATCCACCAGAAGTCCGTGAGTCTCCGAGAGGGTCACCACGATGGCCTTGTCATTTCTGTGATGTGTAGTCAAGCATTATGGCCTTTCTTCTGTGAGCTTGGCATCCTCCCCGCTCTCTGCCTTGTAACTTCCTACCTGCAGGGTCCAGTCCACCATCACCTCCAATTTCCAGCCCTGCTTTCATTCATTCTCTTTCTTTCCTCTGTGTCCTCTCTCCAGGGGAAGCCGTTCGATTCTTCCCTGCAGCCGAACACTGGTGCTGACCCAGAGAAGGGCTGTCCGAGTACCCGGGTGGGGTTTGGCCTCCTTCGAGGGGTGGCTGTCCTCATTCCCAGCCATCACGTCACTTGACCTCAAAGACACTGATTCAAAACAGAGGATATTTTGCCCTCAAAAGAGAGGCTTATTGTTTTAGTTAATTGAAACAATAGGAACCAGCTCGTGGAAAGATTGCCATCATCACCATCATCAATTTGGTGGTTTGGAAATGTTGTCTATTTCTTTTATCAGTAGAAGCAAATGGAAAGTTCTTAAATCTAAAGGGAAAAAAAATGAGAGTTCTTTTCTCTTAAGTCTAGTTGATGTTCTTATCTTTTTAATCAAAGGAACAGAGATTTTTAAATGCCCTCCACTTCTCCGTTCCTCTATACGTAGCAAGGAATAAAGGGCTTCTTTTAGAATAATATTCAGTTTTATCACTGAATTATTTGTCAAATTTATTTTCCGGGCATGACTTATTTTAACTTGAGAATACAGATATTTTTTCCCCCTGAAATTCCCAGCTGACTTCTAGTTTGCACAATAGCCCGTATGAAATGGCAGAGAGAAGAGGAGCTGTGGGCTTCCTGGCCCTGCTGTCCCCTGGCGCCCTGCTGATTCCCGGGGGATTGCTGGCTGTGTCCCCCTCTAACGGTCTGGGGAACACACTACCTTGCGACCTTTCGTGGGCGCTTTCTCCAGGGTTCATTCACATTCGTGAATATGATGTTCTACCCCAGATGACTACTGTGATTCATTCATTCAGTAAAGTTCTGCTTTTGTGGACATGGAGACTGCTCGGCCAGTGCCATCCTTAAGATGCCCATCTCTGTTCCAAAAGCGTGCGTAGGTCCTTCCTCAGCCCTGATGTTTTCCAAATATTCCCGCATGTGCTGACCTTGCTCGGTCTCATTTTCCATCTTTTCACATTCCTGTCGGTCTTCCAGCACTTCTAATACTGTTAGTACCAGCGTTTCTTCTGGTCCTTTCAGCATCCTGGCTACGGTTTTTGTTGGTTCCGTTTCGTTGTAAAATAACAGAATTCTTTTCCTCACTCGTTCCATTCTGACCCACCAATCTTTGGTAAAATCTTGTGGCTAACCAATCTTGGTATAATTTACTTTTTACCTTCAGACGTGTTCTGTCCAATTCATGTACCTCTCTGCCACTGGGCATGACCCTGATAGAGCAGATTCACCTCTTTGTTCACTGATGACTCAGCTCCAGGAGTTTAAATCGTGGAATACTGAGAATTTTTCCCCATCGCGCACTATGATGTGGTCATGGGTACCTCGGGTTGTTTATTACCAGGCGGATGATACAACTGTATCAAGATTTTCTGTCCAGAAGCTATATTTCTCAGATTTGTGCTAATGAACACTGGGACAGTGATGGATTCTTTGTTGACACTAACTATGGACATCTGAGCAATTTTTCCCCTGTAAAGGTGCCACTATGTAATCTCTATTCCAAGTGTCAGCCCGAGACTGGATATTTTTAAGGTGCTATGAGCTTGAGGCAGTACTGGTCAGTATTACTACTTGTTGGAATTTGTGTCTGATGCTAAATTAGAAATTTGCACATTCTTTTTATTGTAAGTCTAGTTGTATAATCAGGAAAACAAATTTTTCTAGCTATTCAGAGAATATAAGGGAAAATAATGCTAAACAGCAGAAGGAGGTTGTTGTTTTGTTTTTAATGTGTTTTTATTGATGTTTTTGAGAGAGAGGAAGGGAGAGAGAGAAATATCAATGTGAGAAACACCGATTGGCTGCCTCTCGCACGCCCCCCACTGGGGATCGAGCCTGAAACCCGGGCTTGTGCCCTGACCAGGAATCAAACCGGGACCTCTCAGTCCACGGGATGACGCTCAATCCACTGAGCCACACCGGCCGAACTTCTTGTTGTTTAAGGATTGAGACAATTTCTTTGCTTGGTTTACTTTAAAAGTTTTTTTTCTAATCTTTCTATTTTATCCCAAAGTGCACAGTTTCCTCTACTCTTCCACCTTGATCCTTTTTGTCTTTCAAAAAAATGCCATATTTGCTTGATGAAACCTCAGGGAAATGACAATGCATTGCAGTCACTGAAAATGGTCCTTTGTCTTGCTTGTTATTTGGTCATTCAGTTTTTGTTTGGTGAAACAGACATGCATGACATTTTGGAATTTTGTCCATTTTTAAAATTCAACCCTACCCTCCAGACAAACATGTTTCAACCGCATGCCCATTCCATTGCCTGGCTCTCCTCATCCACAGCATCTCTAAAATGTTCTTCCAGCTACCGTACAGGAGAAGGATGGACTTCAGAAACCTCATTTAGGCCTCATTTGTGGAGACCACCAGCGTCGAAGATTGGTTGGCTCTCTGTCACTGTTCTCTCTGAAATCTCTCTTCTCTGTTGAAGGGGCGGTGCTCTGAGAACTACTTGATGTTACTGCAAAAAGTGGAGATTAGTTCCAGCAGTGTTCATTGTCATACTCTTTGTTCTCCTACAATGATCACGAAGAAGCGTTTCTAGATCTCTTAGCAGATCGCTGGGAGAGGTTTCAGTGGGTGGTTCAAAAACCCAGCTCGCTCTGGAAGCTTTTTATTTTAGGAATAAATGCATACAAGCAGGCACACAGAGATATAAACGCGCTTCTGATTTATTACAGTTAGAGTTTCCACATAAACTCTTTGTCGGTTGTTTCATATGCATCAGAACGGACATGCTGGGCTCCAGTGTGGCAGCGGGTGCTGGAATTTGAGACACGGAAGTGCAAAAGCCATCAAACGATGAGGCATCTGGGTGCCACACTGCGCCTGTGAAGCCCTGAGTCACAGGAAAAGAGCTACAATAAAATTACTGTCTGTGCAAAAACGAGAAAATCTATTTGGCGCTATAAGCTAGAAAGGGAAATTGATGTTTAAAAGAAGCCTAGAAGAGGTGTTCATAACACTGCTGTCCAGGTTAGGGGATTTGGTGAGTATTTTTGCAGCAAGAGGTCTTTCTGTTTCTATAGATTAGATACAGATCTAGTTAAGTTGATTATGAGGGAAGTCAGGTTGTCCATTGATATGTAATGTAAAATTAGAATAGTGTTCACTGGACCTCGTGTTTGTGGTAGATTATTTAAGGCGGCAACAACAGCTGTGGTGAAGGAGGGCAGTTGTGACATCCTGAATGTTGGTGATCCCGGAATGCCACCTGCATCTCCTGGGTCTCCCTCCTGCCACACCTGCTCTCTCTCACTTTCTGACCCGTTCCTGGGATGCTCTGGTTTTCCGCTCCCAGAATGGAAGGCACAGAACTAAGCTCTAGTCCTTCACGTGCATGTTTAGAATGTTCTCTGAGCCTAAACTTCAGTGTAACAATTGTTGGAACAAGCTGTAGTTTTCAGTGTAGCCCTCATGAGACGTGATGGAAGAAACTAACTTTCATAGAGTGCTTTGTGCTAGGGAGTGTGCCAGCAGTCTGCAAGCATATGCTCTAGGGAGCATTTTACAGGTGAGGACACCAGAGCTCAGAGAGCTGAGGTGTTTTACCTGAGGTCACACAGCAAGTTAGTGGTAGAACCGGGATTTGGATCTACATCTGCGTGATTCCAAAAACCTAGGCATTTTTCTTCCGGATGTTTCTTTTTTAATTTACTTAATATATATCTAAAGTACATTTATTTTATTTTATTTTTATTTTATTTATTTATTTTTTATCCTCACCCGAGGACACTTTTTCATTTTTTGTTCAGATAGAGTAGGAGGGAGAGAGAGAGAGAAACATCGATGTGAAAGGGCCACATCGAGTGGCTGCCACCCGCACAACCAACCAGGGCCGGGGACAAACCGCAACCGAAGTACATGCCCTTAGCGGGAACCGAACCCGGGTCTCTCTGGACCGCAGGCCGACGCTCTAACCGCTGAGCCAAACTGGCCAGGGCATATTTTATTTTATTTTTAATAAATTTTTTTTTCCTTTATTGATTTTAGAGAGAGAGGAAGGGAGAGGGAGAGAGAGAGATAGAAACATCGCTGAGAGAGAACATCAACTGGCTGCCTCCTGCATGCCCCGCACTGGGGATTGGGCCCACAACCTGGGCATGTGTCCTGACCTGGAATCGAACTGGCAACCTCTTGGTGCATGGGTCGATGCTCAACCACTGAGCCACACCGGCCGGACTAAAGTACATTTATTTTAAATAAGCAGTGTTTATAGTATATATTGTGCTGTATGTTTATCTCTTTTCTATTTAATAGCTGTTAACTAGTTCTCTTGAGAAACCGATTACACAAATTATAGAACCCAGCTCTGCTATTCAGCTTTTATTACCAGTTGCTTAAAAAAAGATAGTCAGTTGTAACAAGATTTAGTGTGCTCTCCTATATATATTTGTGGTGGGAGCAGGGTCATGAGGATGGTCCTTGAATAGCTTTTGCTAGAAAAACTGAAGGGAATTCAAACCAAGTTTTGGAAATATAAAAATCACTGAAATATATGCAGTCCCATAACGTTTGAAACCAACCGAAAGAACATTCAAGTTTTTATTATTTTCCTATTAAATTAGAGTGCGGTCAAAGACAGTCACTGAATCAACATTTATCTTTCTGGGCAAATGTGGCATCTTCAGTCCACACGCCCTGAGAAGAGGGTCATCGTTAATGAGGCCGGCAGTGCGATGGGGGAGGTACCAGCAGTTTTGGCTGGGCCAGGAAAGCAGTGAGTGAGTAATCCCCTTGGCCTGTTCGGACCACTGTAAACATGACCTATTTTCCCCCTCCTTAGTGGTTTAAAGCTAAACAAAAGAGTCTGTTAGAAAGCCTGCTGTCGGTGGCAGAGCTGTCGGATTTCAGACCTGGGTTTCCAAGCCTCTGAGCACATGGATTCCCTCATTATCACCACTGTGTGCCATTGATGGTGAGGGGGCTGGGAGGGGAATTCTGTTGCTAAGAGACAGGGAAACTTGCAGCAGTTAACACGTGGATGGTTTTTTGTTGTATTTCTTTTAACCAGTTGGTTTTTGCCTGTTTAGGGGAGTCTGGACCTCTGGTGTAGGCACAGTTCCAGTGGCCAGTTTCCTTATAACATGAATCATGTATTTTTTTTTCCCCCTCATCATTTCTCGCCCTACGTCCATCCTGTGATGTATTTGTGACTCAGTGACGTCCTGCAAGTGGGAAATGCGTCGGGTTGGTGCGCTGCGGGCTGGCTGCAGCCTAACTGTCCTGCCCTTTCCTCTCCCCAGAGAACCTGCAGTTTTGGAGGATTTGACCTGACGAATCGCTCGCTGCACATTGGCAGTAACAACTCGGACCCAATGGTGAGTGTACGTCAGCGGAAACGCAAAAGGTTCGGGTTCCAACGATGTGGGTGACGTGTCGTTTCACATCTAGTCGCTTTGAGAATTGATACCGGGCAGTCTTGTCCTCAGTGATCCTAAATCATATTTGAAAAGAAGCCCTGTTGCACCCATCTTTTTAAAACATTTTATTGAATGTATTGGGGTGATACCGGTTAATATAATTATGTAGGTTTCAGGTGTACAATTCTATAACACATCATCTGTACATTGTATTGTGTGTTCACCACCCCAAGTCAGTCTCCTTCCATCACCATTTGTCCCCCCTTTACCCTCTTCTACCTGCCCCCCCCTTCCCTCTGGTAATCACCAGACTGTTGTCTGTGTCTATGAGTTGTTTTTCTGTTTTTTTTTTTTTTTTCTTTGCTTAAGTCCTTCACCTTTTTCATTCAGCCTCCTTCCCCCCTCCCCTTAGAGACGCTTCTCTCTTCCACGGATGGGCCGCAGCCACCTCTGGCCTCCGCCTCTCTCCCTGTAGTAGCACCTTCCTTCACTGCCTGTGTTTCCAGTTTCCTCCTCGCCATAAATGCAGCTGGGTTTGGCCTCTCGTCTCACGAGCTTGTGTTCACTCTGCTTGTGTCCACATGCCTGCTAGCCACACGCAGTGCCACAGGGTGGAGCCTGTGTGACGGGTTCGGAAGCATTTGCCAGAGTTTCTAAAAACCAGTTTTATCATAGGCCAAGTACACAGCCCCATATTAACCTAGGTCTGTCTGATCTGGGGTGTCCTGGAATGAACCCCATCTCCTTGGGGCCAAAACAAACCAGACTCCTGAGGGCTGGGCTTACTGGCTCCCCCGACCTGCTGCTCCTGGCTCCCAGTCTGGGGACAGCGCACCACTGTGCTGTCCAAGTTCTGCTCCCCATCTTTCCTTGCGAAGGCCCCGGGGATGTAGGTGAGTTTCACATACAGTTTTATTTTCCCCTCATGCATTTTGTCAGGAAATTGCTTTATACTCTCATGATCGAGCGTTAGCTAAAAACACCCATCTGTGCGTTTTGAAGTGTTGGAGAATTTCCTGGAAGAATAAAACTATTTTATTTGGATATCAAATTTTATTGATTTGTAAACCCATAATTCTGTGTGGTTAATCTTTTAAAAAATGAGAGAAAGTGTGAGGTGTTTTTTTTTCTCCCACTCTCCAGGGGAAGCTGTTTTCTGTTTTCAGTGAAAAAAGATGAGAAGTGACCCATAGTCTAATTTTTTCAGAAAAGGACATTGACACACTTAGGAGTTGACCACACCAAGTGTCACCCCAATGCAGATCTGCTCAGAGGCTGACTGTAATGACTGAGATTGCCCATTTTCTTCTCAGCACTCTCCTAAGTGATACAGTCCTGTTGTCTCTCTTCTCCCACTGCTGGGACTACGTGAACCTAGGTCCGTCCCAGTCACTCTTTACTGATGAAATGCAGCCCCCTTGGGTATTTAAAATGGTGAGGAAAAAGTATAACAAAGAAGGAATGTACTATGGTTAAATAAAATAAAAAGTATCTCACATCCATTTTAAACAAACACAAGCCTTTAGTGAGTAGCTTTTAATTTTTAATCCAAAAGATAAATAACATGCACCTGAAACTAACATAAAATAATATTGAATGTCAACTGTAATTGAAAAAATTTTTTTAAAGTTGAAAAAACAAACAAAAGTTAAAAATGATGACCGGTATAGCATTGAGTTAACAGAAGAAAAATGTCGAAATCCTGGGGGATGCCACTTTTTTCCTGAGACCTAGGACCTTGATGGTCTGGATAATAAAACCCGTTTGAGGACTTTATTTTCTGTGATTAAAGCACTTATTTGTTTTGCAGGGTAAAGAAGGAGAAGTTGTGTACAAGGAAGTCATTAAATCACCCACCACCTCCCGCATCTCTCTTGGGAAAAAGGTCAAATCGGTGAAAGAGACAATGAGGAAGAGAATGTCTAAGAAATACAGCAGCTCTGTGTCTGAGCAGGTATGCAGCTGCTGGCAGAATGCCCCTTGGTTCTTCCTGACACCAGGGACGGCAAGGATGCTCAGTCTGAGGTTTTCCATGGTGCTAGATACAGGCGTTCATTGGCAGGAACCTGGCTCGGGGCCACGCTTAGTTTACGTAGACGAACATTTGCTAAGGCAAACATTACGCACTTAGGGTCTTCCTAGCACTTCGTGCTGGGAGTAGGAAAGGCCGGCCTTACCAGACGGGAGGAGAGACAGACATGTAAAAAGTGGATTATTCTTTAGTGCGGTAAGCAATAAAATTTGAACACGAAGGAAGGATTTTATTTTCTAAAATAAATCTCTTGCTACAAAACGGATGCCACCAGAATCAGACCTGAAAAAAAAAAAATTAAAAAGACACTCAAGTTTTCTTAGGCAGCAGACTTTTCCGATGCAGCATGAGTTGTTCTAGAAACACATAGCACGTCTGAAAAGTAAACTGAGAAAGCGCTTCCTGGCTACAGGACTTCGATAGTGATCGTGTTTCCTTGGGGATGTTGTCACTAACTGGCTCTGTCCGCAGCCCTTAAGATAGCACAGAACTGATCCCCTCCATCCAATTCTGTAATCCCATCACCAGAAAGACCAGTTTCTGTCTCAGTTGTGTGGGTGGGGGGAATAAGGACATGTGGGGAGCGGGCCTTTAGGTAGTTCTGACCATTAGACTCTCAGAGTCCTCGCCTCCCGCACCTCTACAGTGTTCATTGTGTAGGCTGTTGAAGTACTTGTGTACCTGGTTGTCTGCTTGAAATACGCGGGAAACGCTGCTGTATCTACCAAATAAAACAGGGAAAGCTGACATTTGGGCTCGGCTGCTGCCCTCTGGTGGGCATAGGGAGCTAAAATCCAAGCAGCTCCTCGTTTGCATGACTCAGAATACCAGCTAGCCAGCCCAGTCACCATTCACACAGAGCCTGCACAACATCCTCCATTTGCTCCCCCACCAACTCCAGGGCATTTGGAAAATCACAACTGGGGTGGGGTGGGTGTTACTGACATGTAGTGGATAGAGGCCAGGGAGGCATCTTAGAATGCACAGGACGGCACCCCCACTAATGCACAGGATAGCACCCCACAAGGAATCATTCATCCACAATGCTGATAGTGCTCAGGTTGAGAAACCTTGGCTTGTTAGACCTACAGGGGAAGTTGGGCTGCCTCCAGTGTGTCTTCCTGACGATTGTTTTCTGTGTTCTTTGCATTTCTTGTCCCTGTGGGTATGGGAGTGTTGGTGAGTCTTTATTTCTGACCAGAAACAAAGCAAACTGTGCACTCTCGTAGGAAGCAAATGTCATGCCAGTGAAGGCAGCGCCTCTAATTTAAAGCACTTTATTTAGTTGGCTTTTCCCCTAAAAGCTCATGTAAACTTAACATCTGTAGGGGTTTTCTGCTTTATGGATCATGAGCATAGAACTTAAATGTCATTTGAGCATTTTTCTATAATTTTACTACTATACACCCACCTTGTATTCTCAGTTCTCTGTTTCTTTTAAAAGCAGTCATTTCACATAAGTGAAAAAAAAGAGAGAGAAGGAATAAGTGACCATTATGATGCTTTTTGGGGAAAGAAGATTAATATTGCAAGGTTTATTTATTTATTTTATTTATTTTTTTTAGCTTTTTAGTAAGCATACCAACCATTCTGGTAAGGATTTTTGTCTGCTCCATTCCTGCTATATATACCCATTACCTGGAATACTATAAATATGTGATGAATAAATTAATAATTTAAAAAAGCATTTAAGAACATAAAATATCAGAGGTAATTAAATATCACTATTTTTTAAAGTAAGTTTTTATTGATTTTTTTTAGAGACAGGTAGAGAGAGAGATAGAAACATCTATGTGAGAGAGAAACATTGATTGGCTGCCTCCTGCATGCCCCCCAACCCCCACCAGGGATTGAGCCTGAAACCTTGCCCTGACCAGGAATTAAACTGGGACTTCTCAGTCCATGGGACGACGCTCAACCTACTGAGCCACACTGGCTGGGCAATGTCACTATTTAAAAAAAAAAGAAGAGAATTTAACTGGATAGATTTTATCTTATGATTTAGGAATGAAAATGTATTCAGGAATTCATACTTTACAGCTTCAGTAACTTCCGAATAATAGGATCTTTGTTTTTGAGGCTGTCTGCTTATTTTCCTTAAATGTAGAGCACAATGTGTGTTGGGTCAGAAGCTGCTATGGTTGTTGACCTTAAATGTTTGCAGGACCTGCGGAATCCTGTTAAAGCCCTTCTGATGATTCGGCACCATGCAAATAACAGGTTTCGTTGAGATGGTTTGCTGCTCACATGGCTGTGGGATGTGCCAGAGAGGTTTCTGTTGTGGCAAGTAAACCATTCTCACTGCAACCTTTTGGTTTTTGTTCTTTTTCAATCCTTCATCTTTTCTAGCATGATATTGAAGCTTTTTTTTTTTTTTTTTTAATGTGTTTTTTTAGAGAGAGAGGAAGGGAGAGAGAGAGAGAGAGAGAGATAGAAACATCGATGTGAAAGAGAAACGTAGATCAGCTGCCTTCTGCACACCCCCTACTGGGGATCGAGCCCACAACCTGGGCATGTGCCCTGACCGGGAATCAAACTGGGACCTCTCAGTCCATGGGATGTCACTCAATCCACTGAGCCACACAGACCGGGCTCACTACAACCTTTAAAAGAGAGACATAGTCTTACCTCTAATCAAATGAGCATGCTGTACTTACATGTGCAAACAAGGGGCTACAAAGCTGATGACATAGCCACCCCAAAAGTGATCTCAAAGGGTCATCACAGCTTTTTACTAATAACACAAAAAAGAAGTGATAGAGACTAAACCCTGGGAACAACTGATAACTAAAACCTATGGAAATTTCATCATAGACTGAAAAATGGTATTTTTGCTATATATCTGGGTCTTAGGTTGGTATTTCATTGGCAGTTTCTTTAATTTGTATAACTAAAGCATAAGAAGCTGGTCTTTTTTTAAAACAAGGAATATGCATATTTTTAGTGTAAATGTTCCCCTTCCAATAGATTGAGTATTACCTGACAGTGCTCCCAGATACATTGCTAGTGGGTTCTGCTTGACCTGCATTTGAGGTCCAGCTTCTTGACTGGACTATTGAGTATGCTCAGAGTTTCTAAGCCTTTAACGAAGGATTTTGCCTAGAAGGTAGATAGGTGTTTCTCAGGGATTTCAAGAACTTCTGTTTGGGCATGAAAAATCATTTTTAGGTGCTTAATTTATAGTTACACAGGTCACAACTTTAAAATGGAACAAGGGTGTTGATTAAAACAGGAGGTGAGTACTGGTTATGGCATCAAATCTGGGTATAAAAATGGATTTGATTGATAAAGTTGAGAGCTAAATTGCTTTGAATTACGAAATGACAGTCATCCACTCCAATGAAATGTAATTTTGTTGAAATCCATTGCAGGACACGGGCCTCGATGGAATGCCTGGTTCCCCTCCATCTTCCCAGCCTGACAGTGAACACATGGACAAGCCCAAGCTCAGAGCTGGAGGTTCTGTAGAGAGTCTGCGGAGTTCTCTGAGCGGACAGAGCTCGATGAGTACGTCTACTTTGTAATCATAGATGATTTCTTTTGGAATCACAATCAGACTTGCTGGGTGTCAGGTTCAGGCAATTTAAAAGTAAAGAAGCCCAAGTTCCTATCCTTAGGGTGCTATTAGAGAGATAGACCTGCAAAATATTGGGACCTAGAGTCATGTTTATTCAGTTGAAGTACAGCAGTGGCACAAGAGGTGGTGATGAATTTCGATCAGAGAAGATAGGGAAAGCATCTCAGAGGAAGGATCTGGAGAGTGGCGGAGGATAAGTCAAGTATTCAAGATCATGAAGAGGACCAACAAAGTAAGAGATGGGGGAAAGGAGAAGTATAAATGTCACTGGTAACAAATGCTGGTCTGCCACTCTGACAAGTGGTGGTGTCGGCAGAATGATATGGGGGAAGGTACCACGTTTAAATCCACCACTTTAAATGCACTTGGCCTTGGGCAAGTTATTTGACTTTTCTGAGTTTGTTTCGTCACCCTTAAAATGAGATAAAAATGGTATGCCTGACCAGTAAGAGGTCATGAATGTTATGGGCTTGTAATGTCACCTGCATTCCCAGATTATAAAGATAACTTGCTGGAGTCCCATTGTGCAATTAGGGCTTGATTAAGGGTAACAATCAGAAAACACAGATCCTCCTCGGACTCATAACTCGGTCCTGCTTTGGTCCTGACATGGTTGTGGCTCACGATTTTTCCCTTAGTGTCCTAACCTGCAGTTCCTTCAGTGATTTTTCAGCTTTGCTCTGAGGGACATCTGTGTTTATCCTTCTTCCTGTGTTTCCTGTACAGGTGGTCAGACAGTGAGTACCACTGATTCCTCCACCAGCAACAGGGAAAGCGTCAAGTCGGAAGACGGTGATGATGAGGAGCCCCCTTACCGGGGCCCCTTCTGTGGGCGCGCCAGGGTGCACACCGACTTCACACCCAGTCCCTATGACACAGACTCACTCAAGCTCAAGGTGTGTCTCTGTCTGGCCTTAGACCTGGGCTCTTTGTTCTTTAAGAGGCATTCTGTTCTTGCTGTTGAATGCTGGGCTACTATGGTGCATACTGGCCAGTGTCTTGGCTACCTTAATGAGCTGGTCTCCTCTGTAGTGAAAAGCAGAACAACCAGCCAGCCTTCGGGACAGAGGCAGGTCTTGTGTTAATCCTCTGTCCTCACCACCTCATCCTCCTGGCCCTGACCTCTGACCTCTGACCGCAGCTTCCCTCTAGAATTCCTGTTGCCCTCCAGCCTCCAGTTTCTATGCTTTCTCCTACTGAAGAAACCTTACTGCCTTCTCTGTGTGGTCAGTAGTATTTATATGGGACAGACGGAGTTCCACAAAATGTAGGAAGCAGTTACAGAGCTGGGATTGCCGCTGGCATTGGATTGGAGGGAAATTCTTTCTCTAAGCAGTAGGAGCTCTGGATGATCAAGGCATTCAGAGAGCCCGGTACCGCCCTTCTAGCCATGAGCACTGGGGGACACCACCCTGTGCTGCAGGAGGGTGGCGGGAATGAGACCTCTGGCCTGTGGAATCCAGCACAGCGACTTGCGGAACCCTGGTTCTAGCCTTCAGAGTGTTTTTACATCTGTATCACGAATACGTCTTATCAAGTCGTGATATGCTTAGAAATGTCTAATGGAAAGATCTTTGTCCCCTGGGCCACAGAAAGGAGACATCATCGATATTATCAGCAAACCACCCATGGGCACCTGGATGGGGCTGTTGAACAACAAGGTGGGCACCTTCAAGTTCATCTACGTGGATGTGCTAAATGAGGAAGAGGAGAAGCCCAAGCGCCCCACCAGGAGGAAGAGAAAGGGAAGACCACCCCAGCCCAAATCCGTGGAGGATCTCCTTGATCGGATTAACCTGAAAGTCAGTTCCGTCCTGTTCTGGTCACACATTGCCTCTCCTTCTAAACTAAGCAAGCACGAGGACACTTTTAGGGAAGGGTAGGGGGTAACCTTATCTCATCCAGCAAGGGTGGCCTATTACCGTGATGAGTAGCCATTATTCTACAGAAACAGTTACCTGTATTCTAACGCTGCCCTTGACCTCTGCTGTGGGTGTTAGCTAAGCCCCAGGTCACAATTTGCTATTAGCTCCCCGAGAGCAGCTTTCAAAGCGCTCTGAGCTTCAAGCTACTCCCAGGAAGGATCATAAGCACAAACCCCTAGCTTCCTGCTCACTCAGCTCCACAGAGACCCTGAGGATTCACTCCTCCCGCCTGTCCCACCATCACTGCCAACATCTAGTCGGGTGGTGCTACGGTGGTAGGTTCTGTTTCCTCCTTGCAAACCCGTCTTGTTTCGGGGGAAGTCACGGGCCTTTCTGAGTTGGATTTCAGTAGCTCTGTAAATGAAAGAGCAGCCTTGTCCACTGTACGCTTTGGCGGTAAAGGTATCCGCTCAGAGCAAGGGCGCCATGGAAATGCAAGCCATTCTCAAAATGGAAGTGGGGCCCGTCTCGGCCTGCAGAGTACATCTTCTTAACTGAGATTAACGAAGCACCCCACCTGCCTACTAAGCCACAAGACTGAGCGCTTACGAGTGATACTTACTAATCTTTCAAGTAGCATACACATGGCTATGGAAAAAGCTGAGGGGTTTGAGGCTGGTTGTCGGTCATGGATCACGCGGCTGGGCCTGCTGACCCCCTTCTGTGTCCTTTCCCTCGCAGGAGCACATGCCCACCTTCCTGTTCAATGGGTATGAAGATCTGGACACCTTTAAGCTCCTGGAGGAGGAAGACTTGGATGAGTTAAATATCAGGGACCCAGAACACAGAGCCGTTCTCTTGACCGCAGTGGAGCTGCTCCAGGAGTATGACAGTAAGTCCCCACATTGTTAGAGCGCCACACTCAGTCACCAGCAGCCTCCCGTGAGCACCCAGCATACGCTGAGGTCCCCAGAGTCACTCATCTGGTCCCACTCTTTTCAAAGCCAAGGTCAACTTTGTATTATGTCAGAAAGCACAAAGACGTAGATTCCCAGTGCAGACCTTCCTGGTAATGTGGGCACGAGAGAACACCTTCCTGCTGCCATCTCTTCTGGAGTGCTTCTAGGTAATACTGAGGAAAACGCTGTTCTTCATGCCTGAGAACTGAGTGACAGTTTTCTTAAGAAACAGTAGATGGCCCTGCCGGGTTGGCTCAGCGGTTAGAGCGTCGGCCTGTGGTCCAGAGAGGCCCGGGTTCGGTTCCCGCTAAGGGCACGTATCTCGGTTGCAGTTTGTCCCTGGCCCTGGTTGGGTCGTGCGGGAGGCAGCCACTCGATGTGTACCTTCACGTCGACGTTTCTCTCTCTCTCTTCCTCTCTTTCCCTCCCACTCTATCTGAACAAAAAATGGAAAAATGTCCTCAGGTGAGGATGATAAAAAAAAAGAAAGAAAGAACAGTAGCGGTCACGTTAGGAACTGTTGGGATGTGTGGCCTTCAGCGGGTCATTAGGATACCTGGGCACAAAAGTGACTGGCACGTGGAGAGTATGCTGCCTAGTCAAGGGTTAATTACTCCTCAGAGCACAAGAGGAGTTATTTTCTTACTGAATAGGTCGGCTAATGAATAAATGAAATTCATCAGCTTCCGTTCAAGAAGCGGGACATGGCCGCAGCAGACGCATGGAGCAGAGAATTCCTATGACAAAGGCTCGGCCGAAGCGATAGCTCATTGTTACAGCCTGTGCACGGACGTCACTGGGCTCTCAGCTTTATGAAGTCTATTTGAATACACTATCCTTTGCTCCATTAACCTAGTCTTATCTTGCTCTTTATTCCTCAATCTGACAGCAAAAATATTCCTGAAATTATTCATCACAAACGGAGCATCCTTTCCAGTTACTGAATTCAAATGCAGTTCCTTTCAAGTGCTGTGCTTCAGGGATGTCAGTAGCTAATAGCATTTCTATTGTTAAGACACACCAAACCATGGTTAATGGTGGAGGGAAAAATCATACATTACTGAAGGCATCAGGCCCCAGAGACAGGGAGGCAAGTGTCTCAGCTCAGTTACACTCACTTCTGCTTAGTAGGGCCTCCCTCTGAATTACCTGATGCTGGGGACCATATGCCATCACACAGGGGTCTGGATCCTAGACAGACACAGTGCCTTCTGGGATAGATTTGGAGGGAATAGTGTTTTGTAGTGAATATCACTTCATAACAAGGTCTCTAGTATTGGAGGTGTCTCCTGGGGGGGTCTGTGGCCAGGTTGTGTTAAAGAGCCTGGCCCAATGCCTGGTGTGGCCGACCAGCTATATTAATAACAGTTAAAGTTAAATCATCTAGTCTCCTGGACCACATCTGCTGTATAAAATAGCTCATTTGCTCTTCCTCAGTCACTGAGAACAGCTGGTTTATCAACCCTATCCATCACGTTTCCTGTGCCATTCGGAACATAGGAGGAGCAATGCTAAAACGGGGTATGAGGCAGGATCTCTGCTGAGTCTCTGTTATGTCTCATTGGCTCAGACTCATTGTCCTTCCTGGGATCCCATCCCGAGTTTGCACCAGGAGGCATTTTGTAGGGGGGAGTCTTTGCCCATCGTGACGCTCACTCGGAAGTCGAAGGGGGGCTCTTTGCTCCTTCATAAACCCCGTTCCAAATGCGTGCTATCCCACTGTCCGCAACACGCCCAGTGCGTAAGGCAGCACTTCCTCCTATTGGCTCTAAGACAAAGGCTTCCAGGGCTCGGGTGCTAATTAGTGACCAGGTTCTGGGTCCAGGTGATAAGATTTGACATTGAGTGCATTTAAATTCTGTGTTTAAGAAATACTCTAAGTCACTGATCATTTAGAGGAACACAGTAGATATATGTCAAACTAAATGCCTACACACTGGACAGATTCAGAGATCTACTGAGGTCTTCGAGATCTTGCAAGTTTTTCCTAGCTCAGCTCCCACGAGGGCAAGAGGCACATCTACCAACCTGTCTTGTTGCACCCATGGCTGGGCAGTACCAGCCTTCCTACAGGGTTCAGTTGTCCGATAGCAATTCCTTCCACTGATCCCAAACCCACTGTCCTAGGTCCGCCCCATGAAAGCTCTCTTCTTTAAGAAAATAATTTTTATAAGCATTTGAATGAGCAGTTACTTCAAGTATGCAGAAAAGTATAGAGAAAAATAAAACGGGTCCACAAATCTACTTTCTAAATCCAAATAAAGTAAACATTTTTTGCTTTGCTTTTTTTTTTCTGTTAAAGAAATAAATGTTACAAGCCCATTGAAAGACCTGCTATCCAAAAATTCCCTTCCCTTCCCTTTTTGTTTCCAGGGTAACTGCTCTGCAGAAAATGGAGCTGTCCTTGTGCACAGGAACCTTTGGGCATGTGGCTATCTCATCGGTGTCTCAGCACATTCTTCCTCTGTGTGTGTGTGTGTCAGTGGAGGTCGGGGTAGGGGTCAGCGAGAGCTTTAGCCCAAGCAAAGTCCCTTCAGGGCCAGGTTTGGGTCACCCCCAGGAGGGTTTCGGCCCCACACCCCAGTCCTCCGCTCCTGTTTGTGAGAATCTCCATGGATCTAGCTCACCTCCTTTCCACTTTGTACCTTGACATTAGCTGTAGTAAGTGCAGGGAGAGGATGTGGCCCTGATTCTACTGCACATGTAAGGGGTACCCCCCCCCTTCATTCTCCCTGATGAGGGAGGGCACATTGCTTGGGAAACTCTGGCTTTTAGTTTTAGGGAGTTTTACTCAACTGGATAGGTTTCTGCTAAGTAGCTGCTGATTGAGTCTTTTAGGAAGAAAGTGACAGCAGCCCCTTGACATGCCCCCTAACTCTATAAACTGAACTGGTTTTCAGGCAACATGAGTGACGACCCCCCCTCCCCCCCCCCCCCCCACACACACACACGCACACACACACACATAACTTCAGGTACTGCGCTGTGTGTCATGAGGCTGGCATCCCCATGACGCAGACACAGCCTGCGTCTTCGTGCAGGGGCCGGGGACACGTTTTCTGTGTTATTCCCATTGGTCAGCACTTTGGAGGCTGTTTTAGCTGAAGCAGTAACTGAGCTGTCTTGCCAAGGACAAACTGCATTGATTCCGCTTCCTGGGTTGTAACTGATAGCCCCAAGCCCTCGTTTTACAAGCACCATTTTCCTAAATAACATGCTGGGCTGGGGCAGAAACCACTCCGAATCCACAGACTCTTCCACACCGTGAGGACATCACTCTGGAATGTCCCACTTTTTTGTGCAGGGGAAGGGGAAGGATTTGCTCTTGGGCTTCCAATTAGTTAATTTTTCATTAATCATATTAAAAGCAGCACTTCTTAATTTGGGGGTCGAACTGAAGGGCCCCTCTACAAAGTCTGCCATGGTTTCCGTTATCAAATGCCTTCCACAGGAGACGTGCGAGCAGGAGGTGGTGTGTGGTCTGCAGAAGCAGCTGGCACATCTGTGGGGTGGCAGCCCTCCCTCTCTGCCTTCCCACAATTTATTTTTTTAATGACCTGCAAAAAGGCATCAGATTTCTGGTTTATTGATTTCTTCTTTGTGTATGTGGTAGAGTGAGGACAAGTGACGAGAAAGGGAACATAAAGCCATTCATCATGCAGCTAGTTACGTTAGGTAGGTGTTTCCGTGGTTTCTGTGCGGTGTGACGGAGCACTCACTCTGCGTGACAGTACAGAGATGTGCTCCGTGTAACCTCGATCCCAGGTCCAGCCACACGCGCCCTCACTGTGCGGCGTGCAGGGGGCGCTGCTGGCTGAAGAGGGCCCATGGGACTCCCCACGGGACTCGCTCCAGGCGGACTTTCACCCAACAGAAACATCTGCTGCTTCTCTTTAGAGAGGTCCTTAGAAGGAGGACATTCAGCATTCAGTCATCCCCCTTCAGAGTGTTCATTCCTCAGTCAGTGTCGCAGTGAGAGGGCTTCCTGAGCTTTTCCTGCCCTGTCCCTTGAATAGAAATGCTGACCAAACACAAAGGGAGAAGGCAGAAGGGAAAGGACACCCTCTGACTCAATTCAAACAATGGAAACAAGAGGATTTTCCCCTGGCTCCTCCCTGGTGGAGGGGTGTGTGTCCCCTTCTACCAGCCTGATTTCGTTGAGATAATGCAAGGACCAGCCCGTGTCACCAAGGCCAAAGAATGCTCATAAATTGTCATAAAATTCAGTATTTCATTGGACACTTTTATATTCGCTCCTAAATTTGGAAAGCATGTGACAAATAACTTGAAACACAAATCTTAGAGATTTGTAAAAGGCACAGGACCCAACAGCTCCTTGTGAAAGGGGCATGCTTGCTCTTTGCGTCTGCCCCGTGGGACCATCCCTCAGAAAGGATATGATCGCCCTTCCCCCACTGTTGATACAAGGCTCCGAATTCCCCCGGAGTCATCCTCTGGGTAACTTAAAAGGCATTGACGTACTCCAACCATGTGCTCTCCATCTCCAAATTTATCTTCATTTGATACTTTAGTTGAAAAGAAAAATGTTCTGATTTCAATCGTTCATTTTTTATCTCATTTACTCATAAATAATGAATGTTCTTCCAAAAGTCTAGGCTTAAAAATGTACGGTACACACCCTGGCCGGTTTGGCTCAGTGGTTAGAGTGTTGGCCTGCAGATCAAAGGGTCTCAGGTTTGATTCCCAGTCAAGGGCATCTACCTGGGTTACAGGTTCGCTCCCCGGCCTCCGTCGGGGTTGTGCGGGAGGCAACCAATTGGTGTGTCTCTCTCACATCGATATTTCTCACTTTCTCTCTCTCTTTCCCCCTCCCTCCCTTCCATTCTAAAAAATCAATGGAAAAATATCCTCGGGTGAGGATTAACAAACAAACAAAAATGTATGGTAGGCAAGGTGTTCGCTGAGGATAAAACCAGGATTTGGTTGACTTTGAAATCTCTGCTTGTCATTCCCCTCATGATTCCATGCTTTGTGCTCACCTCCTCCAGGTAACAGCGACCAGTCAGGATCGCAGGAGAAGCTGCTTGTTGACGGCCAGGGCCTGAGCGGATGCTCTCCCCGAGACTCAGGATGCTATGAAAGCAGCGAGAACCTGGAAAATGGTAATGTCGGCACGAATAGTCACGTGCATCTTCGTGGGCAAGCCACTTGGGTCATTTCTTGACATCTGTGCTTTGGCTAATGACTGTCTTCCTTCCTGTGCCTTTTGGGAAATACTGGCAGTAGAGGGAGGAATTTTTCCAGGATTACTGGTGCTTCTTTAGGATCCTTAGGAAGGATGAGTATCCCTCAGGAGCCTAGGCAACCAATGTTCTTGAGAAATGACTCCAGTGGTCTGCTCAACAGTTGTCCTTCCATCCTTCTTAGGACATAAATGGAGTGTTCAAGGCTAAACTTGGATGTCAGAAAGGGACCCTCAACTTTTCATTGTCCTGAAACTCTTAGAATCTTAGCGCCCAGTGTAGATCATGGAAGGAGCCTAGGGGTTTAACGTGAGGAGACCTGGGTTTGAACCCTGAATAGAACATTTGTGAGCTGAAGACTTTGGTCAGATTACCTCATGTCCTTGAGCCCCTTACCTCTGACACAGCAAGATGAGTTTCTCTTTCGTAGGTTGTTGTAAGACTTAAACAAAGCAATAATATGTTAATGCGATCCAGCATTTATTCGACTCTGACTATGAACTGGGCAGTGGGCTAGGTGCTTGTGTATGTATTACTAATTAGCACTCAAACCCTGCCAGGCATCTTTTATAGATGAAGACGTTCAAGCTCCGAGAGATGATATAATTGGAGCTGCTGTTCTTTTCCTTTAGCCCATGTCTCTCCCCTGGCACCACTCTGGCTCATAAGAGGCTCTCAGTCAATACTTTAGACCTTACTTTCCCAAACCAGAAGCATCTTCAAGTCCATACTGTACTTGGTGTCACCCAGTGGTGTCTGGGCTTCACTGAACTTTAAGCCAGAAGGGATGTAGTTTGTATTTGTTATAATAAGTACCTTCAAGAACCACGGGTTGATTAAAATAAATGGACCCATCTTTAAACAAGGAACAAGACAACACAGACCGGGGAGGACCTTTAGGCATATTTGTGTGCTTATTTATTCTGAGCAGCAAGAATATCTCAGCGCTTGGAACTATCCTGTATGGGCCTCTCATTTCAATATGAGGATTTGGAGGAGCCCCTCTGAGAACATGATGCCAAGCCAGGGCATGAAGGTACCATCATCATCCCTCACCTCCATGTTTTTCTTCTGGACATAGTTAAGCCTGAGCAGGGGCAGCCCTCGGGGTTCGGACTCTGCGGTGAGCGGGCAGGAGTGTCCGCGCGGGGATCAGTCGCAGTGACTCCCACAGTGGAAAGCTAGGTTCTGGCCGTGGTCTGTCAGAGATTACAGTATGAAACTATCTAATTAATATTAAAATAAAGTGGAAAGACTATCCACACATTCACTGCTTCACTTTTGCAGAAGCTAGATCTCTGAAAATAAATCTTAAAATATTGCAATTTGCTTTTTAAAAGTTTCTGACCAGCTACACAGAACACAACTAGCACCTCTAATATGGTACTTCTCTTTCAGAGAGCATGCCTGTGGGCTCAGAGTCCTGGTCCCCACACTACATCCTTGGCCAGCCCTACCCGTGGTCTGGTTACTGGAAGTTACTAGAGAGTATGTGTTTCTGCCCTTAGCTGGAGCACTGAGTCCCATACCCACTGCAAATGATGGACTCTTTGAATCAGTGGCTTCCTTATAATATATTCTCCATAGTTATATGCACAGGGAAGCCATTCAGTAAACAGACTTCAGCACACGGGATCAGCCATAAGTTTCATTTTGGAAAGCAGCATAAAAGTATACAGTGAAGGTCTGAAATAGCCAAAGGTTTGCAATTCAAACAAACTACAAGCATTGGACTTACTTTTTCTTCATCTTTTTGGCTTTGTCCACTTCCCAGTTAAGGACAGGGTACCTTCCCCGCCTTTGTTTATTTAAATTTTAAACCAGGCTAAACAGTTCTGTTCTAGTTCTCACTAGGGACGTAGCTCATTGAAGGGAGAAACAAATGCAAGGGTGTTTAAAGGAGCCTGTACTTCTTACGCAGTTCCTGACTTCTGGTTTGGGAGCACGCGTGCCCGAAGCCCTGGGTTCTGACTGAGATCCAGGGTCCCGCAGTCCTCGGGGCACGGGTGGGGGAGGAGGGGTTTGGTGGTGTGAGGCGTGGTGGCCACAGGGCGGGTGGGGTTGTGCCGGGCTTTGCCTTGAGCCACCCTGCAGCTTTGATTTATCTTAGAAATGAAGCTTCATTAAAAAAGATACTCCTGCTTTGACAGTCACTGATCTTTAAAGTCCAGTTTTCTGAAAAAGAATGATTCTATCACCATGATGAACTCAGTGCTAATCTTGTCGTTTCTGACCTCTCCACCGTTCTAGTTTATAGTTAACCTCCAGTATCTGTGCCTCCCGACTGCTGGGGGAGGCGAATAAATTCCGTCTAAAATACTTGCAGCTGTAAAACCTAAATTGCGTGTCTCCTCTGTGCTTTTCTTTACACAATAAAAACCAGCTCTTGAGTGCTGGGAACTATTAGGTCCATAAGGAAAACCGTTTACCGATGGCCCATCCATCCACCAGGGTCACAGAACAGCGGCCCGAGTCCACAGCGGTTACTGGGGGGAGGGGGGCGACTTGGGGGCCCCATGGCTTCTTCGTTGCTTTCCTGTCCTAACAGTTGGGAAGCAGCCGATAGGAAATTCTGGAAGGTACTTGTCTCGGACAGAAGAGAAGTCTTCAGTGGCATGGGCTCAGGTGAACTCAGTACTACCATGGGTGGCTCTGTGGTTTCTGGTTGTGTCCCCAAACTCCCATTTTTAGTAAGATTAGAAACAGTAGTAAAGGGTTCCCCTAAATTCCTGTTGAACGCTGGGAGACCATGAAAAATGCTCAGGGTTGGTAGTTTTTAGTTGCCATTGGAATCCCACGGAGTAGTCCATGGGTTAAAATGTTTATTGAGCACCTAGTAAAGCAAAGCTTTTCCAACTGCTCCTTGCAATTCCTGAGTGGGTTGTGAAACCATTTGAGAGGCTCATAAGCAGAAGTCTGTAAGATAAAACAGAACAGACCACATCAGGGTGCATTTCATAGGTAAGGCTAGTGTTCCTCGTGATCTTTGCTTCCGTTTGGTCTGTGTGTACTGGATGATGAATGTACAATGTGTTTTGTACTGTAGATCGCGATTAAAAATTTAGTTTGAGAGCCATTAGGGGACCAAAAGCAGGACTGGAGTGAGGCAGCGAGCAGGTCGGGCGCAGACGCGAAGGTGCTCACTCGGGTACCGGCTGCCCTTTCGTGACTCTGAGAGCCGTCACCACCAGGGCGCCCCCGAGGCATCTTGCTTGCTTCACCCTGATCCCAATTCTGGTGAGCATCCTGGGGACCTCAGAATTTGACCCATGAGCCCTGTCACTCAAAGTGTTTTATCATTTTGGGAAGATCATGGTTCTCCCCAAATCCCGATGTCACGACCACCTCTTTCAAGATAGGATTCAAAACCCACCTGTCTCGCAGTGACTCCTCAGTTCCTATAAATATGTAGGTCTCTTTTCTGTTAATAATTTTTCCATACCAAACATTTTCAGTAAAATAATTTTCCTCCAAGCTGTTCTGGATTGGTAAGGATTTTGCAGATATCACTGGCAGACTTTGTAATGCTCTGAAGAATTCAGGTGCACCTGCTGAAGAACTGGATTCAAGGTGGTTCACCTCGAGGTGAACTCGGATCTTCCCGTTCTGGGCAGGCTGTGAACTTGGCATTTGATTAATACATGCAGTTTATATGGAGAGTTACAGGGACGGAAAGCCGCATTTCTAAAATTCATACTTACGTGGTTTTAAGATTTTTAAACTAATTTTTAAACTTTAGGTTTAATGTATATGCTTTTTGAAGAAGAATTTCCCCTTTCTATTTTATCTGTGATGATTTTTCTGTTGCTGAAAAATGGGACCATGGTCAGTATGTTTAGTAGTAACGCTGGGCTCGTGATCTCCATGTAACAACAACATAGTAGCCTAGCATGCTGAATACTGTGAGCCTAACACGTGCTAACACACAGGTGGAGAGGGCTGCGGCCTCACGTTATTGTACACGCAGGAGGTCCAATGTCATCTGACTGTCTCTGCTTTGCCAAGTGCAAATACTTCACGTGTTGATTTGTGTCTTATCAACAGGGATAGAATCCTTAATAAAGAGTCTGATCGAGTGGGCTACTACTGGTCGTATGCATCAGTCTTAGTGACTGGAATGATGCTTGATATGATACATTTAATGCAGTTTGAAATGGGAGTGAGTGGCGGAAAGCTGTGAGGTCCTGAAGGAATCTGGTTTTCTCTCTACTAATAATGGCCCGTGCCTCTCAGGTCACAGTGCCTCGGGCCTTTTCTTTGGTTCCTTTTCTCTCCTGTATATGACGTGCATGCGGATTTTTTTCCCCAGAGAATGTCTTTCATTTACCCAAGAGTATCCGTTTTGTTCTTAGAGTTGCCACTGTCCACACCCCGTCTCCCAATCAGATCAGTCCCCCACCTGGTTTCTCCTTGCTGCTTATCTACTGAAAGGATGAGCTTGCTTAATGGGGAGATGTCAGGATTCTAAATTAAATTATTTAATTAGAGATGTTTCCTGAAACAATAGACCAGGAAGAAAACCTTTAGTTACAAGATAGTAGCTTTTCAGGGATTGGAGCCAGCCAGCCATTTCTTTGTGCCTTGCAAACCTCATGTGGGTTTAATATTTTTATCTTTTTTTGTAGGCCTAATGTACTAGGATCTCTTGGCTCATGTTTTATCATCTGGGGTATTCCTCTCAGGCCAGGATCAAAGCATTCAACAGACATGGTATTAACCAAAAATGTAACAAAGAACAGAGAGAGAGAGAGAGAGAGAGGGATAGCCATTGATGAAAACTAAGCGGTTAGCACAGTGCCTGACCCATAGCTCGTCAGTTCTCAGCGAGGCTTATCAAGCAGTAGTAGTGGTTAATATCAGCCAGCAATTGTCAAGTACGTAGATGAGGTCTGGTTGATAGTTCAGTTATTAGTCTGACAGTTTATTTTAATCAGGGCTGTTGTTTCACTGGGAATTGGAACCATGCCAACATTTTATAGATTATCTCAGGCAAAATATTAATAGTCACTTAAGCTTGTTCACTTATTTATACCAAGGTTGGTGGACTGCTTCTAGGATTCACTTATTTTATACACAAAACACTAAGAGGGGAGGGCTCGGAGAAAGGTGTAGTTGGAGAAGTCAGTAGTACGAACCTTAGGGGGCGGCACCATTTAGAGAACCTACCCCAGAACTCAGCCCGCCTCCCTCTGCAACCCTGACCTTAGGAGACGGTACTCACTAGACAGAAATCCCGTCCGTGTGGGCTCTGAATGGGGTGTAGATTATCAGCCTTCTTCCACACTGGTTGCAGCTGGGAGCAGACATTAGGCCTGGACTTGTCTTATTGCCTGATACAGCGTATTTCCTTCCTGGTCACTCAATCCATTTTGATCTCCCTGAGCCCTTCAATAAGACTAAGAATTTTTTCTAAAAATAAACGGTGATTTTCTGCCCTTAGTGAACGTAATTCAACAATGGGAGAAAGGAGCTGGAGATGTCAATTCTGTGAACACACATTTCTACATCATTTTGATTGATTTGCCTTTTAGGATGTGATTGTAAAATATTCCCTTGTCTCGCAGGCAAGACTCGGAAACCCGGCCTTCTCTCTGCCAAGTCGTCAACCGAGTCCAGCTTGCAGTCTTTCAGCAGGAGCCAGCTGGGCAACTACCCCACGCTGCCTTTACCGAAGACGGGGGACACACGGAAGCAGGGGGAGGAGAGCCGGCTGGACAGCGGGCTGACCCCTCACACTTCGCAGCGCTGTGATCAGCCGTGTGTGACTGGTTTGAATAAGAACCGGAGAAGCCTCCCCTTTTCCATCTGTCGGAGCTGTGAGACCCTGGAGGACCCCCAGCCTGCGAAAACCTGGCCCCGATCCCATTCCCTGGATGACCTTCAAGGAGAGCCTGATGCTGGAAAAGATGTGCCTAGCTCGGTGGCAGCACCCTGCCCCCAGGTTACACCGGAAGTGCCACAGAAGACAGCCTCCTCCGTCACCGCGGTCCACAGCCCCCAGCGAGACGCTGCCGTTGACAATGCATTGCTACTGACCCAAAGCAAGAGATGTCCTGACCCTCAGCCAACGACTACTAAGAAACTGGGGGGCTCGAATGCCGCCTCTCCACGTAGCATGTCACCTCTCTGTTTGCCCAAAAACTGTGATGCTCAGCCTGCTAGAAACAGTTTAACAAGGACTCCTCTCGAGGGTCACAGAAAAGGACTCGACTTTGAAGGAACATATCACCCCCCAGGCACCAAAGAAGGTGAGCAGAGGGGCCCTGAGGCCAAAACGCCGGCCAGAATTCCTACGCAGCCGCCACCTGTTCCTGCCAAGAAGAGCAAAGAGCGCCTGGCCAACGGCCTCCACCCCGGCCCGCCTGGTCCCGGCGCACCCAGCCTGCCGCTGAAAAAGGGCGGCTCCAGCGGCCCCAACTCACCTCAGGCTTCTGGGCCCCCCGCAAGGCAGGAGCCCGGCAGCCCACCAAGCCCGAGGCCACCGCCTTGGCTCTCAGAGCTGCCAGAGAGCACCAGCCTCCAGGAGCACGGCGTGAGGCTGGGCCCGGCTCTGACCAGGAAGATCTCCTGTGCTCGGGGAGTCGATCTAGAAATGCTCACTGAAGATAAGTTACAAGCTGAAGGCATCGATCTCACTGAGGAGCCATATTCTGATAAGGTATCCAAGGTCCTGGCCCCACTTCACAGGCCTCTGCTTTTATAGTCAGGTAGCCAAAGGAACACCAGCTGATCCAGGAGGCCAGCCCGGAGGTGGCGGCCATTCTGACAGTGAGAGCACAGGGGAGCCGACAGCAAGGGCCTCTGTTGCTTGGTGGCGGCATGAATGGGGGCACAGTGTCCAGATTAAATGCAAACATAGCCTTGAATTTTCTTTTCCTTCCTTTTCTTTCTTTTTTTCCTTTTGCTGTTTGTTTGTAACTTTGGCAGCTGTACATTGCTGGGAGAACTATCGATCAGAACTAGAACTGATTCCTGAAAGGCTTGGTTTAGAGGACAGGGCAGATCTGAGTTCCAGTTTTCCTGTCTTAACATATATGTTTTAGACATTAACAAATCCTCATTTCATTTTCCTATATGTGAAATGGAATTAATAATAACCTACATAACTACCTCCTAGAGGTATTGTTAGGAACAAATAAAATAAATGGTAGAATAAATTATAGAACCCTATTCAGATGTAATAATTGTATCGTACAGTTATCTTGTATGGGTGACGGGGAAAAGCTTATGTAACAATTGCATTGTAACAAAACATTGAGATCTATAATGAAAGCTAATTCCTCATTTGGAAAAACTAAACAGTTGATCTACCAAGACCACAATGACCTTGAAGACAGATGAGCATAGATGTAGCCGTGCGTTGCTCGGGGAGATGCAAGCTGAAATGCAATCCTGGGAGTCCTTGTTACAAAATTGTTATGACCACGAATGCCTTGCGACAACATCCTCCTTTGCTTTAGAATCTAGTGAATAAACCCCTTTGAGTGGAACGTAGTGGGAATTCCACTCTGCAGCAAGTGCGCCTAGGGATGCTGGCGGGCTAGGTCCTCACAGATAGGTGAGACCAGCAGCAGACTGTGTAGAGCCGTTTACCCTTCTCCCTTGCAGTTCTGGAGACGTCTTCAGTCTCCCTGCAAAGTGATCAGGGAGAGTGACATGAGGGCGTTGGCCCCCAAAATGTTGGATGGTTGTGTTCTACTTTAATTGTGTTTCAAAACATTTCCCTAGAGCTCTTGACTGCCCGCAAGATAAAGATGTAAAAGCATTCCCTCTAACATAACATCCTGACTATAGAGAAAACATATGCACTTCGAATGAAAACTTCGATGCTGTTTTCTAGTAGCGAAATGTCTTAATGTTTGCTGTTCTTGGAGAAAGAAAGATCCTTGTAACGACGCGTTCCTGTTCCCCTCCCAGCACGGCCGCTGTGGGATTCCTGAGGCCCTGGTGCAGAGATACGCAGAAGACCTGGATCAGCCCGAGAGGGACGTCGCCACCAACATGGACCAGATCCGGGTGAAGCTGCTTCGCAAGCAGCACCGCATGGCGGTGAGCAGCCGCTCTGCGGACTTCCCTTCACCTCGCTTCTCCAGTCCATTTAGTTCTAGGGCTTCATGAGAGCACACCGGCGTCCGCTGAGGAGCCGGGGTCCACGGCTGTCAAAAGAAGACGCCCGGCAGGAAGCAATCCATATTCAGCCTACAGGGTTTTAAAAGATCGTTTTAGAAAGAAAAAAATGAAGATGATCCCACTGCCAGCACTACAGAAAAGTTACCTCCATCCAGTTATTTCTCTGCACATACCCAGTTATAATAGAAAATGCAGTTTTGAACCTGATTGTTTTCAGTTACCAGAGTAGAAACCTAGTTCTCTCACTGAAAGGTCTTTTGTATCATCAATACTTCGAAGTGTTCTAGTCGGTGAATGTGTTCTAGTTTAGTCAGTCTGTACTGGTGAAGCATTCAGGTTTTTTTCCAATTTTTTTTTTTAATCCTCACCTGAGGATGTTTTTCCATTGATTTATTTTTAGGTAGAGTGGGAGGGAAGGAGGAAGAGAGAGAGAGAGAAACATTGATGTGAGAGAGATACATCGATTGGTTGCCTCCCACAGCACCCCGACCAGGGCCGGGCTCACACCTGCAACCGAGGTACATTCTCTTGACCAAGAATCAAACCCATGACTCTTTGGTCCTTGGGCCGACACTCGAACCACTGAGCCAAACCGGCCAGGGTTCCAATTTTTTTATTTTCAATAATGTAGTAAAAAACATTTTTTTTTTGGTATTTACTTGTTTTGTGTTTTTTTTAATTTTTCTCAATTGAATTTATTGGGGTGATATTGGTTAATAAAGTTATACAGGTTTCAGGTGTACAGTTCTGTAAGACCTCAACTGTATATTGTGTGTTCACCACCCCGTGAAAGACATTCTTAATAAATCTTTGTAGACATCCATCCAAGGTTAACTTCTGAGGCTAGATGATAGGAAAGGGCTGGCTTCATCCAGGCTACGCAGAGCCTCAGGATGTGCGCGTTTATTTGGTGGTCAGTTACCTTTCGAGAGCTGTAGCACCCGATCGTCCCAGAAGTCGAGTATGAATGGCCATTTCCCTGCCCCAGCCAATACTTGTTATTCTATTTTAGATTCTTTATAACTATATTGATAAAATGTTTAATCTTCTAGTTGTTATGTAGATGCAAAACACAGTGGAAAATCTACTTTGTAAACACGCAACCGTTGAGTATTTTACTTTGCGCCCTGTTGCACAGGACTGCCTGCCTTTGCAGTCACCTTCAGGATCTGTCCTTGAGCAGCATGTCACCATGAGACAAAATAGCCAGAAATATCCGTGCTCACAGTGTGGAGAGTTGGACACGTAATTGGGGTTAGACCTGATTCCAAGTAGCTTCGAGAACCTCAAACGCTTCCTTGGAAATTTGTCCCACCTTTGAGAAGTGGAGAAAGGGTTCTTCATGCTACTTGGTTGTTGACATAGAGCACCATCACTTTCGGGTAGTCGGACACTGGAGTGTGTTCGTGGTGTCCCTTTTAGGCACCTAAGAAGCAGCCGTCCGGTGGCCCGTGTAGTCTTTCCAACATTGTTTTCTTTCGTTATCCAGATCCCAAGCGGCGGACTCACAGAAATCTGCAGGAAGCCCCTGTCTCCCGGCTGTGTTTCGTCCGTGTCCGAGTGGCTCATTTCCATCGGTCTGCCCATGTACACCAGTGCCCTCACTGAAGCGGGCTTCAGCACACTGGGCCAAGTGCCTTCTCTGTCCCACACTTGCCTTCAGGAGGCCGGCATCACAGAGGAGCGACACATAAGCAAGCTCGTGTCTGCAGCCAGACTCTTCAAACTGCCGCCAGGCCCCGAGGCCCTGTAGCCAGGCCAGTGCGGGACCTCCCTGGACAAGAGCCACCCTTTCACTGTGCTTACGATGCTGATGCAATTTCTCCTTCCCTGGACATGCAGACCAGATCCAGAAGAAAGGCCCAGTGTGTGGCCAAACAGAAACCTTGGCACAGGACCCATGACCCTCTGTTCTCCAGAAAAGCCCCTTTGAGGAAATTGGGGTGGTTCTCGTTGACCCCCAAAGAAAAGACAAGCACTTATTTTTATTTCCAGAACACAATAGAACCAAGATGCCAACTTGCCACAAATGCTGTGCCTCCGGCCTGTCTGGGTGCCCTGGGAGAGGGCTGGGGGCAGAGGGCGGTATGTCTGGGTGCCCTGGGAGAGGGCTGGGGGCAGGGGCGGGGCAGCCCCTTCCATTTCGGATGGTGCCCTTGACCTTCTGTCTGTCACTCTGCAGGACACCCGAGGACCAGACAGGCTTAGCTAGGCCAAAGTAACAGACTCGGGAGTGATTGTACACGGTTGACATGCTCATTGGTTCAAAAGTAAGAAAATCTGTCTGCACTAGAAAAAACAAAGTCCTCTTCTCCTTTAGATAAACAAGAGACATTTTAATAATTGCTTTCTAGCAATCAGCTTTTATTTGCCTTAATATAAGCTTTTAAGCAGTTATCTAACTAGTGTTCACTACCCTGTAACCATACATAGTTCCGAGTCTTCAGCTTAGACTGCCATCTAACATATTTGGGATGTTTCCAGCAAAAATGAGCTTTTCTAATGATCTCATTCTAACATGGCTTATTTCGTAGGTGTGTTTATCAGGCACAAAGTTCACGTTGGCTTTCAGTTCTTAAACTAACTACAAATCCAGTAAAAAAAAAAAAAGTATCTGAAATTCACAAAGATACCATGCGTGTATATGTGAGTGTGTGTGTGGGTGTGTGCGGGTGTGTGGGTGTTTATACGACTACCTTTCATTTTAATCAGTTTAGTATCGTTACTATGTTGGTCACTGTGCTGCGGTGTTGACTTGGACTCCTGACCATGTCCATTCCAAAACTCAGTCGTCAGCTAACAGGTCACCTTTTGCAAAAGAGTCATCGTAAGGCTGAATATTTCAGAGAGATGTTTTGAAAAAGGGATGTAGTTTATGAGATGTTTTTAAAGTGTATTTTGTTTTACAATGAAGATATTGTTTTCCTTCTTTTCTTATTTAGATAATTTTAAAAATTCAAATAAAGGTTCATTTTGGAGCCAGACAGACCACATTCACCATGTATTAAGTATTTGCATATTTCTAATTGTTTCCAACTGATTTCAGCACGTTCTATGCTTTTTCAGTCTTGTGTCTGATTTTCCGGCAAGCAGAAATTTAGACATCTAAACTAATAAGGTTTCCGCTTTTACAAAATGACTTTGCTTTACGTTCTTATTGTGAGCACTATTCTGAGCATTGGATGTGATCATTTACAATAGAAACCCTTTCAACACTAAGTTTTGATTAAAAGTTCTGTAATATTTCATCTGTTGACTAAAATAAATGCTTTCCCTCAGGAGGAAAAAGTGATTTCATGAATTACAAAGCCATTTTAGCCAGTGTTTGCTTTTTATACTTAGATCCATGTTTCTGAGGAAAGGATGTTCTCAGGTGATATATGTTTTTATGCTTTGATATGCATTTAAAAAATAATATCTATTTCTTCAGCAATACCTTCTGTAGGATGCCATGTGAAGAAGTGGTGGAAATCTAGAATAAAAAGCTAAAGCTGCTGAATTTCTATGGCACTCTTAAAAACAGCCCATTTTTGTCATCTCGGGTTGTGACATCCCTGTTATTGTAGCCCATTTAGAAAGTAATGGGGCTGCAGGGCGCTCCTATAACACGTCACTGAAATGTGTTTCCAGTGTTGCTGCGGGGACAGGCTGTAAGACGGGCTTCTCATCTGTTTTTGCGATAACCTCAGCATGACATTTGAGGAACCCTGCCCGCAGTTTAAGCTGAGCAGAAAAACCACACATAAGTCATGTAATAGGTAACAAGGGGAAGGAGGAATCGTGTGTGAATTTCCAAGTTTTAATTCATTTTCACTGTACCATTCTCATTTAAGTAAAAATGGCACCAGAAAAGGGAATTTTCTGAGCTTGAGCTTTTGAGAATGCCAAACCGTATTTTTGTCACTCTTCTTTGGAAATCATTGCCTTTACATAGAAAAAGCAAATTCAGGGACCACGAATAATTGTTGGTGGGAAGGTCTTCCTAATCTGCAAGGTCTGAGGTTGTTTTATACTTTACTGTGCTTTTTTAAATCCTTTGTTGTTGTTTTTTATCGTTAGTATTTGTTTGGTCTTCTTCTGCTTTGAACTTTTCATTTGATCCTAGAGAAACCTCAGTGTCTGTGTGTGACATTTGACTGAGGTGGTTTGGGGCCGCCTGTGGATGTTAGAAGACAGGTGGTCGGTGTCAGCAATATCCAGGTTTAACCAGTTGCACTTGGTACAGAATGTTGGGGAATTGGTGGCTCTGTTGTCTTGGGAAAGCACAAAAGAAACCTGGAAAGGCAGTTCGGCTCAGGTAGCTACACACCCGTTGTGTAAATGTTCACTTTGACGCTGTCTAGGAGGAAATGCAGCCGGCCCCAACCACTACTGACATTCCCAATAACCAAGTAGGAGATAGATTTTTATGGCCTGCCTTAGTCAGAGGCCCTTTTCTCTGTCCTGAACCTGGGGGTGGGTGACATTGGAAATTACTGGTGTACTGGTAGTCAGTTCCGGACAAAGCAAAGTTTGCTTTCGTCAACTGCAGCAAAGGGGAGTCAGTTCGCCCAAGTCACTGCGGCCTGTGGGTACTGTATTATTTTCAGAAAAACAAATCTAATAGTCTGAGTCCAAGTTATCTTGATTTCAAATTGATAGAGAAAACAAGAAACTGTCAAGCAAGTTATATAACAACTAACAGCATTGCACTTTCTGTATATGAAATCAGTATTTAAATAACTTATTTTTCTCCATTGCTGTTTTTGAACATTGTAAGTAGCTGTAATATACCAATGTGTTCTTGCGATTGCTTCAGCCCAAGAAAGCTGTGTATTGTTTTAAAAATTGTAAAAATTACTGTGATGATTCATTTAGCAAAGAGAAAGGACGGAAGGGTTTTCCTATGTATCAAAACTTGTCTATAAGTGTCCTCTATGTACCTAGAAAAAAAAAAGTAAATAAATTTCTTCAGTGAATATGCGTCTTGTGTTGTTCCTTGGATATTTCAAATATGAACGGAAGAGAAATGGAAAGGAATCTGTGAAATGTGGTTTAAGAATAAAATAGAAAAATAGTAGCAGCTCCGTACAATTACTTCTGCCACAGCACCCCTCACTGTCTGACACTCACTGATTCTGTTGCCAATTTGTTGCAATTTTTTTTCCAAATATTGCTAAATCAAGCCATATAATCACAGCATTTTACAACACAAAGAGAGTCATTGATAGTCTAAGCCCATCACTTTCAGATGAGGAGTTCTAGGGCCACAAAGGTGGTCGACTTGCCCAATATCATGTAGTTAACAAAACCCAGGTTTTCCACTGACAAAGAAAAAAAAAATCTAAGTTGTGATATTCTAGAAATTAATCAACTTGACGAAAATCCTTTTCCACATTGGTGTACCACAATTGACATAAACACGAATTCTATTAGGAGGGAGTGTTTAAGGGAGAACTCTGAGGAGATAATGCATTCAGTTGAGACTAAACAAAACCACCCTCTCCTTTTCCCCAGCCACCCATTTCTCTCGCTGCAGGTAGGTTATAACCAGTGTTTGCTTATCTTTTCAGAAATGCTCTGTATTTGCAAATATAACTGCATATGCATATGTGTTTTTCTATACAGGAATGCTGGCCTATTCTTCACCCTGCGTTTAAATTCAGTATATCCTGGAGGTCTAGCATGTCACTACCCCTCCATTCTCTTAATGGCTGCATAGTATTCCATTATGAAGATAATTTATGTAACCACTTCTCTGTGAAAGGATAAGCTTTTGCTGTTTTGTTTGTTTGTTTGTTTGTTTGTTTGTTTGTTTTAAAAGCTGTTAGGAATATCCTTATACTTAGCACATGGAATGGCTGTGTTAAAATTATATGTATTTTAAATTTTGATAGAATAATTTAAATCCACTTGTGGACTTCATTAAAGGAAGCTTTACCATTAGGTTTTTATTTTTAATTTCTTTTTTCCTTGATTGATTTTAGAGAGAGAGGAAGTGAGAGGGAGAGAGAGAGAGAAACATCAATGAGAGAGAACATCGATTGGCCGCCTCCTGCATGCCCCCCACTGGGGATCGGGCCCACACCCTGGGCATGTGCCCTGACCAGGAATCGAACTGACGACCTCTTGGTGCATGGGTCGTCGCTCAACCACTGAGCCACAGGGGCTGGGCTGAAGTGCTGCATCGTTTTAAAGAACTAACCATACACATCAGATCTGATTTATCTCAAGATGACTCCTAAGATTCAACAGCTCAACTCGAAAAAAATTACTTTTTTCTTAGGATTCCTAAGAAGGTTTGACTGGATTCATGGGTGTACTCTAACCACACACTCATTTGGAAGAATGACTTTATTTACCCTTAGCCATGAAGACCCCCTCAGAGCCAACAAACAGTGCGTCCTTGGAGCAAGAGAGAGAGACACTCACATGAGGTCTGGACACCTCATTGGGACTGTGAGCAACAGCATTTGGAAGCTTCCAGTTCCTCACACAGCACCCCTCCAGCACTGTCCGAGAAGAGCACTCTGAAAAGGGATTTAGCTGTCATCTGGTACGCTTGAGTAAAAGCTCCTGAGACACCCATGTTTGGGTCCAATGTGGAAGGAAGCCAGGATTTGTGTATGGGAGCCACCGCAGTTAAAACTAATCTGACTAGGATTCACCGCAGTCCCATTCATCCTCAGCACTTGGGTGATGAATGACGTCAGAGCCATATGAGATGAACACAAAGGACTGGGAACCAGAGGGGAAGCTGACTGTCACGGAGGTGGGGACCGTCTGACCCGCGGGCCATATAAGGCCCTCGAAATCAATACCAGCTAACATCACACGCCTCACCAAATTCGCCTGACCAAATACAGCAGGCTAATTTTTAAGTTGACAATTTTGTACACCCATGAATGATGTTATAAATATCCAAATGGCCATTGGCAGAAGAAAGGTTCCCCACCCCTGGTAGAGGGAGAAAGGGCCAGGGGTGGTAGTTATGTGGATTATAACTGCTCGTGTGCCAAGAGCGTTAGACTCTGTAAAAAAACACAAAGTCTTAAGCCCAAGAAAATATCATTTCCTGCATTCCCTAACTCCTGATCTACCTGGCCCTCACCCCGAGTGTGTATCGCTTAACAGCTCTGGAACCATCCGCTGGGCCTCCTCTCCGCCCACTTGCAGATTTCCGCATCCTCACCTAGTCCTTCCTCCTTGCGCCAGCCATGACAAAAGAGGTGTCCCTCTACCTGTCTAATCCTTCCACCTGTGTTTAGGATCCTGTCCTGGGACATTCCCACTGCCACCCACCCACCCATCATGTATTTTCTCACTTCTCTAGCTTTCCCTTGATCGTGGTTTTGCACTGGCTGTTGCTGTCCTTTCCTGACTGATCCAAAGTTCCCTTTTTTGGGATAATCATACTATTTCCTTTGTGAGAATCGCATCCCCCACATTTCAAGGGATCCTGGTGCAACATTCAGTCGTGATGTCCAGCAGACTGTCCAAGGGCCATTGGGGCTCCCTTTCCCCAGAATTGGGCCCTGGAGCTAAAAGTCAGGCACAGAGGGAGCTGAACCCTGTTGATGGTGGTTACACCGGAATCCACAATGTTTAGCAACCGAGGCGCCCTATGCCTTCCTTGTTCAACTTTGCCTTGAATTCCTTATGCTGAGGGCCAGCAAACACATCTGCTCATGTACCCCTAAAATAATATTAAAAAATGAAGGACTCCCTTGCACATTATAAAATTGCCCTGCAAAAGTTTTGAATCATGTTTGAATAGTTGAAAGACTATGCATTTCTAGTTTACTGTAAATATTTGCATCTTAAAATAAAACTGTAACATTACATTAAAATGTGTATCTCCAATGGGAAATAAATACCATAGCAGTTTAATACCTACCATTGCCCACTGAAAGCAATTTTATTTATTTTTATCCTCACCCGAGGACATTTTTGCATTTATCTTCAGATAGAGCAGGAGGGAGAGGGGGAGGAAGAGAGAGAAACATCGATGTGAGAGAGACACATCGACTGGTTGCTACCCACACAACCCCCACCAGGGCTGGGGACAAACTGCAACCGAGGTACGTGCCCTTAGCGGGAACTGAACCGGGTCTCTCTGGACCGCATGCCGATGCTCTAACCGCTGAGCAAAACTGGCCAGGGCCACAAAAACAATTTTAAAAATTTACTCTCCTTTTCTCCTTGAGATCCAATATCCATTCTACTTTCTCCACACACTTTTATTTTCACGCAGTCTATTTTTGTGAGAATGTATTTTTTATCATCCTATCAAATTCCCCTGTAATAGTCTTTTTAAATTAAAGTGTAATTTCTTTTGATCACTAGGCTCTATTTGTAAAAAGAAATCTGGGTTTAAATTTCCTTACTGTGATTATTGGCAATCAATTTATTAGTATACAGACATATCATCATTTCTGATAGGTAATGCAAAAGATAAAAGTTCAAGTGTTACTGGGAATGCCTGCCATTTGATGGATGGCGGGGGTGGAGCTGCCTTGGGCCGCCTTGATTACAGACGCCACGCGGTTATCTGAAGTCTGCCTAACTGCTTGCAGCCCGGCATTGTTACAAGCTGTGAGGACGGGTGCTTGTGTGTGTGGAGTGGGAGAAGGCCGTGGATGCAGGAGGAGATGGGAAAGGCGCGCCAGCGGGATGATCCTCGGGCAGATCAATTTTCGGACTAGATTGATCTAGCAGCAGATTCCTTTATTAAATCGATCCAGGGCAGTGCACCCTGTGCAAGAATCCCAGATTGAACCCCTTTGTGGTGGGCGACAGGGGGTGCTTCCCAAAAAATTCCTTTCTTGCTTGTGAGCCAGAGCTGTCGGTCGGTTTTGCCCATGAAGAAATGTCGGCCCACCAGACGTGCTCACCTGTCCTCACACAGGACGACCCGTGAAGACCCGGTCCCTGCGGTTTGCAGGTTCCCGCGCCTCCTCCGCATCGGCTCGGTGAGGGTCGCGGTGCCGCGCTCAGTGTCGGCTCCAGAGCGAAGCCGAAGAACACGAACCAGAGGCTGCATTTTGCTGGGGAGGCGACGCGTCGTGCTGCAGGGTCTGGAAGAATATTCTGCACCCTGTTCTTGCAGAGCTCTGTAGTTCCTGCAGGAATGGAAGGTGCCACTCCAGGCGCCTCTAGTCCCTCACTGGCCCGTCCGAGCACGCGACGCTCTTTGTCCTCTGATCGGTAGAAAACAAGGAGAGGGTGGTAGAATCAGCTATTGACCGGACGAACCTCCACCCCGAGTGCTTGAGGCCTCTTACGCCTTTATCCATTCATCAACTCCAGAGGTCGTGTATCATTATCCCCTTTTACCCGAGTGGAAACTCGGCGAGAACAGGGACTTGGTTTTGTTTATTCCTGTGTCCCCAGCGCCTAGAACAGTGCCTGACGTATGGGGTTGCTGAACAAATGCGTTCTAAATAATGTCAGAAGTTAAGACACATTTCTAGTAAGTAACAGAACTGAGATTTGAACACAAGTCTGTCTGACGCTAATACCCATGCTCTTTATATACAATGATCTGCAACAACGCTCCCCTGAAGTCCCCGAACTGTGCACATTCAGTTCTCTTCCCAAATAGACATCTTAGTGGTACCATGTCCCAAACAGAATGCCCGATCTCCCCAAACCTCAGCTCCACCCACCTCACTTTCCCATCTCAATTAGTGGAACTTGCAGTTACTCAGTTCAAAACCCTTAGTCAGCCTTGGGTTCTTTGTTCTCCCGCACCCACGTTCGATCTGTCAGCACCTCTCCAGAAGCTGATCACCCCTCCACTGCTCCCACGCTGGTGCAAGCCACAGCCACACCTCCCGCCTGGATCATCCTGCAGCCGCCTGCTTGCCACGCTCCCATCCCGCCCTCCCCTGCGGCCCGTTCACACAGCAGCCTGAGCGACTGGGCTCTGGGCTGAACGGTTGTCGCTCATAGATCGAGGTCCTAGTTCCCAATGTGATGATGATATCGGGAGGTGGGGCCTTTGGGAGGTAACTAGGGTTGCGTGGGGACATGAGTGGGAGCCCCCACGATGGGATCAGTGTCCTTTAGAAGAAGAGGAAGAGACACCAGAGCTTCCTCTCTCCACCTTGTGAGGACACAGTGAGAAGCCTGTCCTCTGATGAGAAGAGGGTTCTCATCAGAACCCAGGAAGAGGGTTCTCATCAGAAACCCACCCCAGCCAGACCTTCATCTTGGACTTCCCAGCCTCCGGGACTGTGAGAAGATAGATTCCTGTTGTTTAAGCCATGCTGTCTGTGGTACTGTATTATGGCAGCCCGAGCAGATGAGCAAAGACCCTGTGAAAACAAGGCAGATCACGCTGCTCCTCTGCTCAGAACCCTCCGGTGCCTTCTTTCGTGCAGAGTCAATGACAAATTCTCTGCAATGGTCTACATGCTTCTATGGAACTGTCCCCCATTTCCGATGTGGTCTCCCCCCACCCCATTCTTCCAGCCTTCTGTCACTAATTCAGCCATACGGCTTTCTTTTTATTTTATTAATCTTCACTTGAGGATATGTTTTTACTGATTTTAGAGAGAGGAAGAGAAGGAGAGAGAAACATTGATGTGAAAGAGAAACATCAATTGATTGCCTCCTGGAGGATGGAAACTGAAACCTGGGTATGTGCCCTGACCAGGAATCAAACCCATGACCCTTCAGAGAACGGGAGGATGCTCCAACCAACTGAGCCACACTGCCCAGGGCTTTTTAATTTTTTTTTTTTTTAATAACACAGAGATTTCTTTCTTTTTTTTTATCCTCATCCGAGGACATTTTTGCATTTATCTCCAGATAGAGCAGGAAGGAGAGAGGAGGGAAGAGAGAGAGAGAAACATCGACCTGAGAGAGACACATCGAGTGGTCGCCACCCACACGACCCCAACCGGGGCCAGGGGCAAACTGCATCCGAGGTACATGCCCTTAACGGGAACAGAACCCAGGACTCTCTGGTCCGCGGGCGACGCTTTAACCACTGAGCCAAACTGGCCAGGGCACACAGAGCTTTCTTATTGGTCCTCACATATAGAGTCAGGCTCTCACATCAGACCTTTGGATGGGTTTTCCTCTACCTGGAAAGCTCTTCCCTGGAAAATCTGCAGAACTAACTCCATCCAGTCCTCCGCCCACGGGTGTCTGCTCAAAGGAACTCTCAGAGCCCTATCCTGTCTCGGTCACCTAAAATTGTGCTCTCCTTTAGCCTTCTCTTTGCCACCACTCCCCATTCCTACACGTGTTCTATTTCCCCTGTGGCATTGATCACTTTCTAACATACTGTCTTTGTTATGTCTATTGCTTATTAACTGTCTCCTGCTGCAATTTAAAGTCCAGGAATGCACAGGTTTGCTCTCTGATGAGACTGAACCTACACACTTGACTGACACACAGTACTTGTTGAATGAATGCTGTCCCTGAACCACAAGCCTTTGAATCCTGAATGTTAAATCTGGAGATGATTTATTTTAATCCCCCCAGTTTATAGGTGAGAAACTGAGACCCAGAGAGGTAACAGGTGCTGCTGAGGTCATACTCAGATGGCTAGTGACAGAGAAAATGATAAAGAATTAGACCTTCTCTACCAAGGCTTCACAGGAGCATGTCAGCATTCATGGCTTAAGGAGAAATCAGAGCAAGCCAGAATCTCCCAGAGCTGCTTCCAGCAAACACGGTCTTGCTGAGGGAGTAGTTGCTGCAGCGTGTAACCACCAGAGGGCACTGATGTACCAGGTTGGGCTGAACCAGCCGCACTCAGGGCGGGAGCTGCGAGGAGTTCCCAGGTAGGGAAGTGCCCACCCAGCGCAGCCAGTGCGGCAGAGGGCGCCGCCAGCCCCCAAATGAAATGAGGCGGCGGAAGGAGAGCAGAGCCGCCCGGGCTCTCCAAGTTATCAGAGAGACCTAAAGCCCTGCAACCAAGCCACCCATTAAAACGCTATTGGAGAATAATGGTGGGTGACCAGTAAAATTTACAAAGTCCCTTATAAACCTCGGGGAGTTCTTGGCTCCCTGCCTTACTTTCCTTTAAATACCAGAGTCAGCGACCCACCTCCCTTTGCAGTGGGTGTCATCAAGTGTACAGGTGCCCTCCTGCCTGCCATAGGAGCAAGCTGTGGGGGGGGGAGGGAGTGTTTAGGTGACCCCTAAAACAAAGTCCTAAACTTTAGATGTCACACAGTGAGATGGGGAACCAGACTCATTTTTTGTTTGTTTGTTTGAGTGGCATTTTATTGCTGTGGCCCAGAGTAGCGTGAATTATAAGAGCAGTGGCCCCCATTCAGTCCAGATGTTCGCTGAACTTTTACATACATGAGAGCATTTGACCTTCACACTGTCACTGTGCAGTGGACACTGTGAGCCCCATTTTACAGCTGAGGGCCCTGTAGTCACAGAGGTGTAGGTAGAAGAGATGAGAGTTGACCGTGGTTACTTTCTTCGGATGCCCTTTGGCGTAACCACTACTGGTTCTCAGCCTGAGCAACATATGGAAATCACCTGGTGTGTCGAGTTCCACCAGAGAGGCAGAACCAGCAGGAGATACGCATCAAGGGGTTTACTGCACAGACTGGCTTTTGTGAGTGCGGGGCTGGCTGGGCAAGTCTGAAGTCCAGAGGGTATATTGCTAAGCATGGCAGGCTGGACCCTTGGCCCGGGCTGCAGCTCTGTCCACAGGCAGGATTTCTTCTTCATCAGGCAAACCTCAGCTCTGTTCATAAGGCCTTCCAAAAAATTGAATCAGGCTCACCTAGATCTAGTCTCCTTTACTTCAAGTCAATGGACTTTAATCACATCTACAAATGACCTGGGTTAGTGTTTGAATAACTGAGGACTATAGCTGCCTTAGTTCAGGCTGCTATAAAAAAAATGCTGAAGAGCCCACCGGTATGGCTCAGTGGATTGAGCATCGTCCCATGGACTGAGAGGTCCCAGTTCAATTCCTGGTCAGGGCACATGCCTGGGTTGCAGGCTCGATGCCCACTGGGGGGCGTGCAGGAGGGAGCAGATCAATGTTTCTCTCTCATATCAATGTTTCGATCTCTCTCTCCCTTCTTCTGTCTCTAAAAAGTCAATAGAACATATATATATTTTAAAGTATCAAATTTCATTAATATATATATATATATATACCAAAGAGTGAGTGGCTTACCAACAGCAGAAATTGACTTCTCAGTGCTGTCGACTTCTCACTGTGTGCTCACAGGGGGAAAGAAAGAAGCAGCAAGCCCCCTGGTGTCTCCTAGGGGCACCAATCCCATTCATGAAGGCTCCGCCCTCTGCCTCATTCTATCCTAATCACCTGCCAGATTCCACCTCCTGATACCATCACATTGCGGTAGGGTTTCAACAGACCAATTCTGAGCAAACACAGAGATTCAGCCCGTAACAGTAGCCTAGCCAAGTTGACACGTTACAAACACCATCCTACTTCGAAAGCTTTTGGAAAGTGGGCCTTTTGGGCCCCACCCCGGACCAACTGACTGAATTTCATTGGATGGAACCTGAATGTTCACTTCTTTCTATTTTTTTTTTTATCACTCCCCAGGCTATTCTGATGCACCGTGAAGCTGACGAACTTTGAGTATCACCAGGGAGCTGGGGGCCTTCGGAATCTGAACTGAGCCCCCAGTACTTGGCTGACTGTGTTGGGATCACCATAGAGAAGACAGTGCCGGTGCTAGAGAGGGCACCATCTGCCTCTGCGTTTATTCTGGGAGGCTGGGCAGTCCCCTCCCCAATCAGCCTCATTGTTGTCATCTGTGCAAAAAGGAAAATGGGGGAAAGGCCCCACCTGACCCATTGACTTTTACCCAGTGGGCGTTCTCCTTCTTTCTGATTATGAAATCTGTTTTATTTGACCTCGCTCTTCCCGGTCCACAGGGATGAATCATGATTGGCCCAACCCAGTCCTGGCAGTGTGGGCCCCTTGAACATGGGTGATCCCCATGTCATCTTGGCTTGAATTTCTTCAGGTACTCCCTTTAACAGCTTCCCTTGAAGCCAGCAGTGGACACAGGACCCACTTTGGGCCAATGAGACGCAGGCCAAGTCGACAATGGCCTTCCCTCACCACTAGAGAGAAAGCCCCTCTTCCCGGGCCACCTGCAGCTGTGAGAGGACGAGAGTGCTGGCGTGATGGCAGCTCCATGTGCCACCAGTCAAGGGACAGGGCTCACACGGTGAGGAAGAGACCAGAAGAAGAGGCAAAGCTGGGATCCTAGATGGCACTGTGGGGCCAGAGCACCATTTCCCACCTGGGATGATACAGTGTTTGCTGAGAACACCTGCCCCAATTGGCAGTAATCAGGGAGGGAAAGGGAATGATTCTGCAGCCTTCTCATCCGAGAGGTGTGGTATTTGTGGGACTGACGGTGGGATTTTGGAGATGGAAGATGCTCAACTCTGTGGTCCAGCTGAGCATGCAGTCCATCTGGTTCTAGTGCCTCTGCGAGTAGAAAACCTTTCAGGAGATAGCAACCAATTCTGAAAGTTGCATGCAGCGCCCTCCACAGTACGGCCATTCCCTACCCCAGTTAGACATGCTATGTCTCTTTAGTTCTCTGGAATATTCCATGGTGATTCCCATGTTCATCTAGAATCCTCTCCTCACCCTTCTTTCTCTGTCTGAATCCCACCATCTGAAGCCAACCTCCTCCAGCAAAATGTGAGTAACTCTAGTCTACACCACTAGACAACTTGACAACCCATAGCCCTTCTCATGATGCCCTTTGCTAGAGCATTTGAGCTCAGAAGTGTAGAGGAGCCCTTAGGGAGGGCTCCAGACACCAACCCAAACCTGCAAAGCATCTCATTTCTCCCCCCACCCCTTAGTTTTATTGAGATATACAGTCGTCCCTCAGCATCCATGAGGAATTGGTTCCAAGAAGCCCCTCCTCCCCTGCCCTGCAGCAGATACAAAAATCCACAGATGTTCAAGTCCCTTATATAAAATGGTGTAGAACAATGCATACAGTTGGCCCTCATATCCTTGGATTCCCAATCGCAGATCAAACAAATACGGTTGGTTGAATCCGAGAATGCGAAACCTGTGGATACCGGAGGGCCAAGTCTAATCGACATACAACATTGTATTAGTTTCAGCCCGGCTGGTGTGGCTCAGTGGTTGAGCACCAGCCCATGCACCAAGAGGTCGCTGGTTCGATTCCCGGTCAGGACACATGCCCAGTTTGTGGGCCAGATCCCCAGTGGGGGCATGCAGGAGGCGGCCAGTCGATGTTCTCTCTCATCGATGTTTCTATATCTCTCTTTCCCTTTTTCTCTAAAATCAATAAAGAAAAAATATTTTAAAAAAGACAAACAAAAACATTGTATTAGTTTCAGATATACAACAAAATGATGTGATATATGTATATATTGTGAAATGATTGCACAATGAGTCTAGTTAACTCATCACTCCATGTAGTTACCATTTTTTGTGATGAGAATTTTTAAGATCTACTCTCTCAGCAACTTTCAAATATACAATATGTTATTGTTTGCTAGTCATTATTAAAAGGCTTGAGCCGACGGGAGATCACATCCACAATGCAAGGCCTGTGTAGACCAAAATAGCTTTATTACATACTCCTGGGTACAGGCGGGCTGACTCCTTAAAAGAACCCAGCCTCGAAATCTCTTTATTCTCTCGCTTTTATAGGCCCAAACTACAGAAACAAAAAAACTACATTAAAAAAAAACCCACATTCTCTTGGCACTGCTTAATTGGTGCCGGGGCTGATACAAGCTGTCTCAGAGGTAAGGGTCTGTCTGCTCCAGCAGAGGTCAGGGTCATCATTAATCTCTTTCTTTTTTATGGTCCCTCTGAGTGTCAGTCCCAGGGTTTTTGAAAACTGCTCGGGTGTTTACGTGCAGGAATAACTGGTCAGAATGGAGTTTAATTTTGTTAAAACATTATTAACCCTTTCAATTATGTTGTACATTACATCTCCAGAACTTATTTATCTTTTAACAGTAAGTTTGTACTTTTTGACTACTTTCATTCAGTTTGCCCACCCCTCCCTGCCCCTCACCTCTGGCAACCACCAACGTTATCGCTATTTCTACGAGTTTGTTTGTTTTCAAATTGCACATATAAGTGAGCTCATGCAGTATTTGTCTTTCTCTGTCTGGCTTCTTTCACTTAGCGTATGCTCTCCAAGTCCATTCATGTTGTCACAAAGAGCAGGATTTTCTTCTTTTTATGGCTAAATGGCATTCCAGTGTGTGTGTGTGTGTGTGTGTGTGTGTGTGTGTGTGTGTGTATTTTTTCTTGATCTATTCATCTGTTGACAGACACTTAGGACTTAGGCTGTTTCCATGTCTTGGCTATTGTAAGCAATGCTGCACTGAACATAGGAGTAGAACTATGTCTTCAGGGTAGTAATTCCGTTTCCTTCGACTATATACCCAGAAGTAGAATTGTTGGATCATATGGTAGTTCTTTCTTTTTTTTCCTTTCTTTCCTTCCTTCTTTCTACCTTTCTAATAAATTAATGATTTACTGAACTCAAAGAGGCCAGTCTTGCTTCCAAGTAATAGGCTAAGATTAGAGCCAGAGAGGCCCCTGGACCACGGGCAGGCTCCAACTTCCTGCCGCTGTCATTTCTTTTGCTGTGAGCTCAGTGTGGAAAACTGTGTCCCTGTCGTTCAGCGTGTCCTTGCTTTCACTCCAAATGAACGCAAAAGTCATCGTGATATTTATTTTTAGGGAGGACAAAGGATAGTATTAGTGTCTTCAGATTTATGTCTGTCTAAGGCTTAAAGCCCCGAAAAGGGTGTTTAAAAAAAAACAAAAAACTTTATTGTTTAAAGTATTACAGATGTCCCCTCTTCTTTCCCCCCATTGTCCCCTTCCTCCCGGTTCCCGCCCCGCCCCAGGCCTTCACCACCCTATCGTCTGTGTCCGTGGGTAATACATGTATGCATGTAAGTTCTTTGGTCAATCTCTTCAGGGATTTTTATACCCAGCTCCACAGGATGCTCTCTGTGCCTGGATATGGGGCCACCTTGAGCCTGCAAACAATCAGCCCAAACCGGCTCCTAATGGGCCTTCCGGTGGGGGAACTGGGCCCCGGTTATCATCCAGGCTCATGCGTCCTTGGAACTGGGTTCTTTTTGGGGGGCATCTGGGATTCTTTCCCATCTGACCCATCACCTTAACATCTGAGATGTTTTATCACATGGGAAATGGTTAGGTAGGGACCATGCCTCTTTCTTTCCCAGGTAGCAACTTGGTCCCCATTCAAATGTACTTACATTCATCCAAATGACCGCTTTGCATAACAAGGGATATACGGACACCGAGTTGTTCGGGTACAAGTGTCCCAGGGTAATTAGTGACCACTTGCCTTAAAACAGAACCCCTGGGAGGTGCCACTCAGGAGACTATGCGGGTGTCATGTATCCACCTAGACAGAGAACCAACTGACCTTTTTTTTTTTTGACATTTTCTTAAAATCCTGCTTAACCAGACTTGTGAGCACTCAGATTCTAAACTCTGAAGGGGCTCAAGCTTCCCCTGGAGTGGGAGCTCTGGTCAGAACTGATGGAGTCGTGGGACAGCAGTCAGGAGCTGTAACAGGCTCCAGCCTCTCCCCTGGCGTCCCTGGCTCCCAGAGTGGTCTGGGCAGCAGGCCTGGGAAAGCCCCGGGGACACGGGCCTCCCTCGGAAGACCATGTGGGGATGGAGCAGAACTCAGGAAAGCAGCCCACAGCAGGGCTGCCCACGCTCACTTCTCTGTCACATGGGTAGGTGGTAGGATAGGGCTTGGGGATGCCACCCCGGGGCCATCACGGCCTGTCACCCACTGCCCTCTCTGGTAGCTCTTTTGCGGTTACTTTCAGTCCTTTTCCCATCAGCCAATGCAGGTGCCAAGGTGACATCTTTCAAAGGGCTGTTTCTGGAACAGTGGGTATTTGTAGGGTTGGAGGGAAAGAGGATAAAGGCCAGAAATTAGAAGTTGTCCTAGACCCGGAACCTGGGCCTCTGACAAGAGAGTCCCCCTTCCTCCTGGTTCAGGCTCCTTGCCTCAGAATTGCTCAGTCCTTCCAGAACAGCCCAGTGTCCGTCAGGGGCCTCCTGGGGACCCTCCAGTCCCCATCCCGGGCTTCGGCTCCCTGCACAGCCTGGCCGGTCCCGGCAGAACAGATCCAGTGCATGTCACTGGGCACAGGGACGGTGTGTGAGTTTCTTCCATCTTCCTCAGGAGCTTTCCAAAAGCTTTTCAAGGGCCCTTTCAGCTGTGGTCTAAATCCGGGGCCTTGGCACCATGCCAGGGAGGAGCCTCATTTACTTTGGCACCTGGGCTCTTCCTGTTTCGTCCCAGGCTCAGAATGTATGGAACAGGGCTTTGCGGGCGGCACCGGGGTAATTCTCTGTCTGTCAGGACAGATGGACTGACTCCCCCAGCCACCAGGGCCTCCCCTCCTCCTCCCTCAGCATGTCCCCTCCCGTGGCTTTGAGACTGAAGGGAGTTGCCCGCAAGAGAATGTTTGCTGAGGGGTTCGTGGTGATTGCCTCATGGAGGATGTTACAAAGACTCAGATTTTTCTTGTAGATATTTTTTCCCCTCCAAAATTAGGGAAAACGTATGGTGTTTGTTTGGGGGAATCTATTCAGAAGGTGCATGAATGAATGATGTTCACAAATCAAGAAACCCAAGTTTTTCTGTAGGTTCATGATTAACGCAGCCTGGTGAGGCCAAGTTCGTACCTGACTCGAGACTGCTGGTTTTGCTCACAGTGCTCTCAAAATGTACAAATTGGACGATTAATTCACGCTTTTAGTTTTGGCAGGGGAAGGAAAGGAGGACTTGCCCGTTGCCTTTACCGTTACGCCCAGACATGAGCGCTACTTGGGTGCTGTGAAGGTGAGCCGTTGTGCTAGGGGCCCAGGTCTGCAAGCCTCTCTCCCCTTTCTCCACCCAGGGAAACAATGCATCGTTAGGAAGAGATCTCAGAGGCTGTCCCTCCGTCAACATTCGTGGAAACACCGGCACAGCTCACCTGGAGGCCTCCTCCCAGCATCGCCTGCCAGAGGCGCGCAGGCAGCCGAGCGCCCCCACGTGCGTTCGAGCGCATTTGCTAAACCACTGGGCTCCGCTGGGGCCGCTGGCATCGCAGAGGTCCGCGTTTCTGTCTGTTTCCTTCATTCGTTCCCGCGCAGTAACTTGCTCACTTCTCTCAGAGGGATGGCAACCAGAATTTGTTTTTAAATTTAGTTGCTTTATGGAATTTAAAAAATTGTTTCATCTTTATTTCTTGTTGGCATTTTAGTTGGGTTTGCCAGGGACGGGGGCTGGGGAAAGGGTTGTTGGAAGTGGAGGGGGGGGGGGATAAGGGGGTGATGACAAGAAACTTGGTCCCCATTTTCTCCTCTTGACTCGAGATTTGTTGCTTCTCTCTCTGTATAGGGTAAAACCCCTGAAAAGAACAGTAACTTAAAGTTTAGACCGTTTTGTTTTAATAGTTTTAATAGTTGCATGTCATTTTTCTTCGTGTGTGTGTGTGAGTGAAAGCATTTACTTTGAATATACCAGCCTCACATGCATCTCCCCTCCCCCAGGTTCACTGAGATACAATCGACATAAAACCTTATATTAGTTTTAGGTGTACAACACGATGATTCGATGTATGTACATATTGTGAACTGATCACCACCAGAATTTCAGTTAACATCCCCCCTCACATAGTTACAACTTTTTATTCTTGCCAGGAGAACCTTTAAGATTTACTCTCTTAGCAACTTTCAAATCACGTCATGTTTTAAAAGTGGAGTTCTTTTTAAATGGGGTGAACATGCCCCCCCCTCCCTGTTCCCAGAGCACTGGGGGTTCCTGAACCTATACAGTCATCATGCTACTGCAGCGATTTTCCACCCTTTTCATCTCCTGACGCTCATAAACTAATTACTAAAATTCTGCGGCACACCAAAAATATATTTTTTGATGACCTGACAGCTATTATTGTGTTGGCTGTTGTCATTTTTTTATTTGACAGCCTAAGGGAAAAGAGGTCAGTGCCCCGACTAAGTAGTCAGGCATTGCCTGTTGTAAAAATCCTTGTGGCACAGTGGCTGAAAGTTGAATTGTTTGTCTAGTTGTCTGTTTCTCTCGCCAGACTGAACTCACAGAGGCTGGACTACTTCGCCAGGATGTCCCCAGCACCCAGCACAGTGCCTGGCACATGCCAGGGCTCAATAGACATTTGTTGGAAGAACTGAACACCAGTAAAGTATGCCAGCTCCTTCTGCAGGAGGCCACCCCAGGGAGAGTGGCATCGGGCAGCAGGCACATGCGCTGCCTGGGGCTGTGGTATGTGGTCCAGCCTGTGTTGGCCAGCCTGGGCCCCTGTGCCCTGGCTTCTGCTTCTGGTTTTCAGGACACGGGCTTACAAGCTGTGTCACACAGTGAGGGAAGTCAGCCTTGTCTTGATCCTCACCAGCCAAGTGGTCAGTGGGTCAGTTGTCCCACCCAGCACCACCCATGCAAATACACGAGTGTTTCCTCTTTGACTGACTCACTTGGCCAAGGCGCAGGCAGAACCACGTGACCCCTCCACCCCAAACTATGAAGTACGTCATTGTGTTCTCCTGTGAGCAAGCATTGTGAGGCTGGGAACTTCCCTTTTCCTTGCTTAGAAGGCCACGTGGGTTTGGGCTTTGCACGCTGCCCTGTGTAGGAGGCGGCAACTACGGTGAGGAGCCGCAGAGGTTTTCAGTGGGCGGCACCCATGGTGCCACAGACAGCATTGTATGGCATCGGAATGGCCACGCTGCTGTCGAGGTCATTGGTCTTCCTGGCCCGAGCCTCTAGGACCTTCCTGGTGCACAGAGAGGTCTAGGTCAACCTCGGTTGCTGCCGTTACCTCTTGGCAGGGGTTCTAACTCAGAGGGGCCACAGACTCAAATAGAAGAACCACATCCTTTTATCTCCCAGTAACTTCAACTGCAATTTAGCATTTTCTTCAATTATGAGTGTAAAGCAACACCATCAGTAAAAGCACCATCTGTAATATTGTCACCCATGCAAACTATGGGTGTTTTCATATCACTTCAAAGTGGTTACAGATATCCCACAATGTCTTCCAGTCGTTGCTACTTAGTAATTAGGTAGCTATTAGATTCACTGGTAGATCCTGTTTTTTAATGCATTAATAACGATTTACCTGTGTTACCTATGTATTACTCAGTGTTCTCTACAGAAACAAAGCCAATAGGAGACATATACATTACACAGGATATATATATATGGAATTGGCTCACATGATTTTGGAGGCTGAGAAGTCCCATGACCTGCCATCTGCATCTGGAGACCCAGGTAAGCCAGTGTAAGCCAGTGTGTAGTTCTCAGAACTGGAGGGCTAAAGTGTAAGTCCCAGTGAGGTCAGAAGACTGACCAGCTCAAGTGTGAGGCAGAGAGAATGCTTCCTATCTCTGCCTTTTTGTTCTCTTCAAGCCTTCAATGGATCAGGTGACACCCTTGGGACACCCTCAGAAACAATGTTTAACCAAATATCTGAGCACCCCGTGGCCTAGTCAAATTGACTCGCAAAGTTAACCAGCATACTATATCAGGAATGAAGTTGGTTTTTAAAAAGATATTTTTATTTTTTTATTATAATGTAATTGGTTTCTTTGTTTCCTATGTGTTTTAGACGATGCATTTCAAAACATTATTTTGAGAACAGGCAGCCAAAGGAGTTCATAGCACCAAAAAATGTTAAGAACCCCTATGAGGTCAGCTTGCCATGTGGCCACCAGCCTCTGGCTACTTCCCAGGAAGAAATAAATCCTTCTCAAAATAATACATTCCATTGTATAGTCTTTCAATACATTTGACTGAGGGCGGGGTGCACCAATTGTCAATTTATTGCCCCTTAATTCTAAATTCTCCTTTTCATGGCTTTTACTGCCATGGAACTGGGCACAGTATAAGCTTTTCTCCTTTGCAGCAGCGTGAGGCTGTCTTGTCAGTAGAGGGTGCCAGAGGGACCACTGCAGGAGGGAGGGCTTCTCTTCCCAGTGGCCTGAATGCTTCCATTCTTTTTTTGTTGCTCCTACTGTCTGGTTATCAGTGACATGGGGTTGGGGATCCACTGGTCCTCACCCCTATCAACCTTCAGTAGCATCTCACAATTCTTAGTGAGTTCCATATTGCCCTTTCCTGCCCACCAGTCACAGCCCACTGGCACCTGCAGAAGGTTTCCAGCTGCCAACTGGGAGAGGCTGGGGCTGATTTCTGTAACTTAGATCATTTCTGATCTGGGGCATTTCAGCAAACTAATCATCCTATCATCCATTGGGCTGCAGCCACACCTTCCGCAATGAAGCCTGAATTCCAGTCCTTGGAGAGGAGGCCTTCTGTGTTAGTTTGCTAGGGCTCCGGTAACTAAGAACCACAAACTGGGGAACATAGAAATTTATTGTCTCACAGTTCTGGAAGCTGGAAGTCCGAGATGAAGGTGTCAGCAGGGTTGGTTCCTTCTGAGAAATGGGAGAGACTCTTTCATGGTTCTGGTGGATTACTGGCAATCTTTGGCATTCCTTGGCTTGTAGAAGAATCACCCCAATCTCTAACTTCATGTGCACATGGCATTCTCCCTGTGTTCATGTTGGTGTCCAAATGTCCACTTTTTATATGTGACACTAGACATGTTGGATTAGAATCCCACTCTACTCCAGTATAACCTTGTCCTAAAAATGAATTACATCTCCAATGACTTTATTTCCACATTCCGAGGTACTGGGGTTTAGGACTTCAACATAAAGATTTAGTGGGACAAAATTTGACCTAGTTGAGGTTTGCTCCTTGCTTTAGTACTCTCTCTCAGCCTGAGGGTATTCTTTAGGGATACTTTTTACCCCTTTATAGCCAATACTCTTGCTAATAGACAACTATTCTCTTTGTTAAACTTCTCTCTCCTGACTGAACCCTAACTGCTAGGAGAGTAAAGGGGATGACCAGAGTATGGGCCAGGCACTTTACTTTTAATCTTTGCTCAACCATATGAGGTAGGTATTATCGTCATGCCCATTTACACAGAGGTTGTGTTACTTTCCCAAGGTGCCACAGTTGGCAAGTGACAGTGTTGAGACTCAAAGTCAGCTGCATTTTGGTCATTGCTGTTCGTTTATTCCGAAGGCTGAGTGCCCTCTACTGTGCATTGTTGCTTGCATGGGACCCCAGCAGGCTCCTCTCGGCCCCACCATGATGGTCACAGCCTTCATCCAGTGGAAATGTTGGCTTCATTCCTTCATTTGCTCATTTAGTCATCCAACAAACGCCAAGTGTACTTACTAGTATATGTTAAGTCCTGTGTGCGGAGGGACAGAGTGATGGCTGAGGCCCTGCTGGCCTAGAGCACTCTGATTAGATATACTTCGTTTCTGAAGATCTTGATTTACCTTTGGTGACACGGTGATTTGGAGGTTTATTTATAAGCTTGGTTTCAATGGCATCACAGGTGAGATAGGTCCCTTACAAAGATGTGGCCGATGGAATGTGTCACAAAAGGAAGACGAGTGTCAGTGGCAGAACTCACTGAATTATGATAACCATCAGCGGCTTAGCGAGGCCAAATGGTGCCCGAGGGCAATATAATGAGGCTCCATTTCCCCAGCCTTGCCCAGAAACAAATAAATACATATAAAACTAGGGTGCATTCATGTGTTCAATGTTCAACCAATCTAAGGGTATTATTAGCTCAGTGCAAACTTGAAAGGAAAGATTCTCTGACTGGTGTCTGTGTTGCTCTCGCAGGGCTGACACTGGGGACAAATTAACCTTTATGCTACCTTCCCGATCACAGACAGGGCCTGTGTCTGAACTTGACACGGCAGCTGACATCCCACAGAGCAAGCCAGTGAGACAAGAGAGCAAGGCAGGAGCCCCAGGAGCCCTTCGTGACTTAGCCTCAGAGGTCACACAGCATCCCTTTCATTGTATTCATTTGCCTCACAGGTCAGTCCCGAGTCAGTGTAGGCAGGGACCACACAAGGCAAAAACCTCAGGAAGCATGGATGGCTGGGGACAATTGGAGACTGGCCATTGGTGTGGCAGGAAAAGGAGAGAATAGGCTGGGAAAAAAGAAAATAGAATAGACAGAAATCAGAGCGTCCAACTCAGCGAAGTCACAGAGAAGTCCCAGGTCACAGTGTCGGGACACAGAAAGCCAGCAGGTCAGATTGTATGAGGTAAATGGAGGACGGAGGTCTCCAGGACAAAACAAAAATAATAAAAATATCAATAGACTAGCTGATATGTGTAAGTGTTTTAAAACGTTGATTGATACTGTTAAAAGATAACCGGAGGCATATTAAATATGTTAGGAGTTTATTTGAATAAAATCAATTTGAATGGGGCAGAACTGGTTAGGTATGCTCCACCCACAGGGGAAGGGGAAAGACAGACAGACAAAATGTGGAAGCAAAGTAAGGACATTGTCTGATTGGCCAGAGTTTGAAGCGTAGTTGGCTGTTTGTGGTTGGCTGTTCTCATCATTTTCCTTTTCTGATGTTGAGGCATTTACAGGCTTAGAAAATAATTGGCTTACAGAGGTCACCACAGCATTAGAGCCACCTAGTCTGACCTCCTCGCTTAATTAATTAAATAATAATAATAAAAAATTATAGAGGAAAATTAAGCCTTCAAATGTAGAAAACTAGAAAGGGAAAAATAGACAAGGCAATGATCAGTCCAGAAAAATAAAACCCTTTGCAAGAAAGACAACATAATAATAGATTGCTTGGGTTTTACAAGAAATATTATTTACATGAACATACTAAGGTCAATACTGTTATTGACCCAACTAAAAATGCAACCTAAGTATTGGAAAAATGGCAAGAGAGGAAGTGGGGTAGGGATAGAGAAACAGTATATCTTCCCCTAGCGAAACAGAAAATCAATAGATAATGTCCAGGTTTTAAAACCTCACATAAGCATACTATTTAGAAATCTAGAAATAACTATCAAACAAAACAGTTAAACAGTTTCAAGGGCGCCCCTCTGAGGGTCAGAGCCATGGGTAGGGGAGGTGCAGGGGTGAGGCAAAGACAACTGTTTTCTGTTATAAACCATTTAGTACTATTTAATTTTCTTTCCTCCTATAACAAAGAAGACTAATTCAAACAATATGTACAAAGCAAAACTCTTATGAACTAGCAACCAGGATTTCTGAGTTTCTACATCGTGCGTTAAAATTACAACATTTATGGCTACAAATGTATTTGGAGAGTAGACTGCCACTGTGATGAAGAGAAAAATGTTTCCACCATACCACATGTAGTCAATTACAGGAACTAAAAAGGATTAGAAGTATACAAACAAATGACTATTTAAATTATCCATTAAAAACCAAATATAGACTATCCTTTTCAAAGTCATTGCTTTAACCCCTTGTGGCCCGTTTCTGCCCATTTCTGGATTTCTTAGTCTCACCCCCAGGACCTGCTTCAATGTTTCCTCCCAACACCTATCTTCTCTTTCTAAGTCAGAGGGAATCTTTCCTTCTGCTCAACTCCCGTAGCACTGGGTCCACACTTCATTTACGACATACTGTAGTAAGTTTCTGCCTTGTATTATTTATGTCTATGTCTGAGGACAAGGTCTGCATTCCCATCAGCACCTTTATCCTATAAACAATGCACTTCTAAAATGAGGGGATTCTGGCCCGGCCAGTGTGGCCCACTGGTTGAGCGTTACCCCATGCACCAAGAGGTCACCGGTTCGATTCCTGGGCAGGGCACATGCCCAGGTTGTGGGCCAAATCCCCAGCAGGGGGCAGGCAGGAGGCGGCCAATCGATATTCTCTCTCATTGATGTTTCTCTCTCTCTTTCCCTTCCTCTCTCTCTAAAATCAATAAAAAAAAATTTTTTTTAAATAAAAATAAAATGAGGGGATTCTGCAACAAGATCATATGAACTCAGTGCAAAATTAAAATGGAAAGTGATCTGAGCAGTGTCTTTGCTGCTTCCCCACAGACTGACACCTGGCGCTGTGTGCATTGTTTGCACCCCCTTTACTGTATCTTTTCTACCCATTTTTTTAAATTACTGAGTTATTATGAGCAGCCAACTGCCCTTATCAAAGCTTAAGGCGACCCAGGGTTATTGTGTAATTAAAAGGGTGGCTTTGAAAAGTTATTACCTGGAAGCTTAAAGTTCTTATTACTATTTCTGGGAAGTTAGAGCCTCATGGGGAACATTTCAATGAACACTTTGGTCAATAGCTGCCTTTCTTCAATGATAAATTCAAGGTCAATATTACTTCTTCATCTTACTAATGTGCTTCAAAAACAAGGTACTTGAACAATAGACCAAACACAGGCCCCTGCCTGGATTATAACCTTCAGTTAGAATTACCAGACTCACTGTAGGTAGAATGCCCTTAATTGGACAACAAAATGTGCATAAAATGTTAGGATGGAGCAAAAGAGCTCAAGGAAGTGTCTTGTGTGTGCTGCTGGTCAAAACTCCCTTTTCTTTAGAGACCCTGGTGGCCCACGGTCCCTCCTCCTGCCTCGGGACGTTTTAGGGGAGACTGAGAAGTGAGTGCTGGGAGGCGAGCCCTTTAATGACATGTCCTGGGACCCTCATGTGGTGCATCAAAGACCATTCACTAGACTAAAAGGTAAAAACATTAAAACTTCTATTTTATTTAACTCTTATATTAAACACAATTAAGCATTGCTCACATTATATGTAAGCCATCACTGACATCATCATGAAGTCCATACATCAGGTACCTCATGTCACTTGGAACACGGAGGAAGGAGTTCCTCAAGATGGTGATGGTGTGTGTGTGTGTGTGTGTGTGTGTGTGTGTGACAATGCCCTTCATTTATTTGTTCTTTGAAAAATGTCCAAGGTGTTGCTGTTTCTATGTGACCCTGGAAGTAGTTTTCTAGATATCACCCAATTAACTGAAACGATCCTCACAGAAGAGACAAGTGAGTGCTGATAAGGCAAATCCAAAGGATAACCAGCCAGGGGAAGCATGGGCGTGCGGTTTCAGGGTGATTTCTTTGTCAACCTTGTAATATAAGGTAAAAACGGTCATCTACTTCCACCTTATTAGAAATTGATTAAACCATTCAATAATTTTAAGAAAGACTGAAAAGAGTCTTTCACATCCATTATCTGTAATAATCAACCTTAACCTAAGTATAAAAGTAAGTGAGGGTGTCCAAAGAACAGGGGCATCGGAGGATGGGCGTGTTGGTTCTGCCTGCTGCAGTGTGGCCAGCAGAACACATTCTCGTGCTCTCTCTGCCCTTTGAAATTCAAATTGTCTTTGCAATCTCTCGAATGGTCCTGATTGGCCTTATTTCTGCCTTCAAAGTTTACATGTTAAATAAATGCCTGTTCTGACATGGATTTTGGAAAGATGTATAAATAACCAGCAACCCAGACATGTGCCCTGACCAGGAATCAAACTGGCAACCTTTTGGTGCACAGGACGATGCCCAGCCAACTGAGCCACACTGGCCAGGGCTGTCGACAATATTTCTAACTCTCCCACAACTCCTGTCTTTCCCATCTCCCTTCTAATTCTTTATTACCTTTCTTTCTCAACATGAAATCTATATTATAACAGAAATCTATTGCTTTTTATATTTTTAATATGTTTCCATTGATTTTCTAGAGAGAGAGAAAGGGAAAGGGAGAGACAAACATCGATGTGAGAAACATTGATTGGATGCCTCCTGCACGCCCTCCACTGGGGATCAAGACGGAAACCCAGACATGTGCCCTGACCGGGAATCGAACTGGGACCTCTCAGTCCATGGGAAGACGCTCAATCCACTGAGCCACACCGGCCAGGCTTGCTTTTTATATTTTTAAAGTATTTGTTTTCTATTGTTAATAATTTTAAATAATTTAAACAAATTATAAAAATTGGTATACTTAATGAGTTTATTATGTTAGTATGTTATATAAAATTAAAATATAACACAATTGTAATGTATTTCAATAATTATATAACATGTAATGGTTTTAAATATTTATATAATAATTTTAAATAAATGAATAGTCTTATTTATTTATTTACTTATTATTGGAAGGAGATACATCCTTTATAGAAGCCAACACATTTAATCAAGAACACTGTACTTGTTCCAACTGGAAATTCACTACTAAATCTTTTTTTTTAAATGAACATATATTGCAGAAACAGACACAAGGTATTTTTATACAACAAATTAATGTCTTTGCCAGGTTGCAATTGCATACTTTAATAAAAATTTATTTTAAATTATACATAACATACAATATTATATTAGTTTCTGGTGTACAACATAGTGTTTCAACAGTTTGTACCTTACAAATTAGTCACCACAATAAGTGTAGTCACCATAAGTGCAGTCACCACAATAAGTATAACCATCAGTAATAACCATCACTGTGCAGAGTTATTACGATACTGACTCTGTTCCCTGTGCTGTGCATTACAGCCCTCCGACCTGTTTTATAACTGGAGGTCTGTGCTTCTTCATCCCCTTTTCGTTTTCCACCCACCCCCGACCCTCTGGCAGCCATCAGTTTGTTCTCTGTATCTGAGTTTGTTTCTCTTTTGTTTGTTCATTTGTCTTTTTGGATTCTTATAAGTGAAATCATAGGGTAATATAATGAATACTTTCAAAGGAAACTATTTTTTCTTAAAAAGTTCATCTTTTTTACTTGCTATGGTTCTCAGCTTTCTCCTCCCACCCCGAGGGTCGTGGCTTGGTCTGCAGAATCACCGCTCCTGGAGCGAGTCCAAATAGGTCAGGGAGCCCCCCGCCCACTGGTTCCTGTTTGAGGATCGTGGGAGCCCTAGTTTCAAAAACCTGACTTCACCATTCTGAGTGTGCAGAAGACATCAGGGTTGCTAACCTGAGGTATGGTTTATCCATTTTCCCGGAAGATTCCTTGACTTACAAAAAGTTTTCCCACAGGGTCGGTATAAACATTAACCTTTCTAAGTGTATTTTAAATTCAATCCAATTGCCATCATTTCAACTTAAAAAATCACTTGTATTTCCGGGCTCAGCCATCCAGCGGACTGCAGCGGAGCTGACCAAACCCAGCCACACGGGGGAGCTGATGCACTTTGGGTGACTCGGGACCCTGGCTCCGGCTGCAACTCCCGGGAAAAGCATCACAGAAGCTGTCACCAGCGAAGGACACACTTCCATGGAGAGGAGGCTGCGACTCTGAGCTCCATAGACTTGGGGAAGAATGAGGACTCCACCTCTCCTGATGACAATTAGTCCAAGCGGTAAACCATCAATCACCACGTATCTTCCTCTTCCCTGGTTCCTGTTGATTGAGTTCCCGAGAATCATTCCTGCAGACCCTCAGACAAAGGACATCAGCAACACGGGGCAAAGCGGAGGAGGGTTTGCTGCCGGACTGCCGATTCGATAGTTCTCCGGAGGTGACTGTGCCCTGTCACCAACTATCGACCTGGGGTCAATCTGACCTGTGCGTGTGTTTTATTCAACTCGTAGCGTTTGCTTTTTAAAACTCACACACTTAATTCATCCCGTTAATTTACTTGCTTTGCCTCCCAGCAATCCCAGGTACCACGGAAATGTATTCCTCCATCCAAACAGGTGTCTCTAACCAGTAACTGAAGTTACTAGTAACTGAAGCGGACTTGTGCATTTCTGTGAATTTCGAAGACGGTTTCCAGCTCGGCCATAAACAGCACTGGGAAGACATCACACTTGCTTAGGAGAGACGCACCTTTCCCGAGGCGCAGCCATCCAGGGCACCTCTGCCAAGTCCACAATAGTCCCGACTCCTTAGCGGCCTGGCTGGGGGTCTCTTCTGCCTTAGATGCCTTCCTGAGCTCGACAGCCTGCCAGTGGTGGTGCCCTCTTGCCTCTTTCTAACTCATCCTCCACACAGGCTCCTTCCTGAGCGGAAACCTTCTGAAATGGAAAGCGAAAGTGTCACTCTCCTGTTCAAATCAGCGATTGCATCTAAGTTCATAACTGCAGAAGCCAAGTTCACGTTCCTTAGCACGGAAGACGAGGCCTCGTATCATCTTACCTCATCTCCCACCACTGCTGTCTCACTTTTTCCCCAGTGGATTTATATTTTTAAAAAAGCCAAAAACAGTTCACCCATCCCCACACCCCAATGTTTTCCTTGTATGTATGAGCTTAGTTTTCTAAGGTTCCACATGTGAAGATCATAAGGTATTTGTCTTTCTCTGACTTATTTCACTTAGCATAGTGCCTTCAATCCATCCATGCTGTCACACACGGCAAGATGTCATGTTTGTAATGGCTGAGTAGCATTTCATTGTGCTTATCTATCTTCTTTATCTATCCATTGATGGACACAGTTATTTCCATATCTTGGCTAGTGTCAACAATGCTGCAATGAACATAGGGGTGCACGTATCTTTTTGAGATAGAGTTTTCATTGTCTTCGAATAAATACCCAGAAATGGAATTTCTGGATCATATGGTAGCTCTATGTTTGAGTTTTCTGGGGAACTTCCATACTGTTTTCCACAGCAGATGCACTAATTTACGTTCCCACTAACAGTGCCCAAGGGTTTCCCTTTCTCCACATCTTTGCCAACACATGCTATTTCAAGTCACTTTGATAATAGTCCTAAAAGATGTGATGTGATATTTCATTATTTTATGCAATATCTGACATGTTTTGTTTAACATGTAGTGTGTTTTACATGGTTTAAAATAGATGTCAGCAATTTAGAATGAAGAGTCGCAGAAAGTTCCCATTTTCCATCTTTTGAAAAGTTGGTCTATCTGGCAACAGTGGCCCCAAACTCTTACAGGAGCTGGACTGGACGTGGGCTGCTTAGTCCACTGCTGACCCCCAGCCTGGCCAGCTTGGCATATTTAGGAGCTCGACTGGGCACCATAGGATTAGAGTGAGTGATTCCTGTCCTGAGGTTTTTCTTTAAGGGCCTCACCCCTTCTCAGCCCAGTCTGCATCAGCTTCTGGGTGTCTGTGTGTGTTGTGGGGAAGGGTCAACAATTTTTTTTTTTTTTTTTTAGAGAGAGAAGAAGGGAGAGAGAGAAACATCGGTGAGAGAGAAACATCAGTCGGCTGCCTCCTGCATGCCCCCTACTGGGAATTGATCCCACAACCTGGGCACGTGCCCTACCAGGAATCGAAGTGGCAACCCCTCTGTGCAGTAGATGATGCCCAACTGAGCCACACTGGCCAGGGCTACCTCCTCTTTAAAGCCTTCCAGAGTCAATAGATGAGATCAGTGTCTCTCTAGATAGACACCGTTACCGCATGTATGCACACTTAGTATATACTGTAGGGAGGAAAAATCCTCTACCCTGTTGGGTTCTGTGAATAGGGCTCTGAAAATTAAACTGACGAAAGTCAGACCAACAAGGGAAAAACAGAGTTTGTTCATTTGTGCCCAGTGATGAGTAACTCAAAGAGGTGATTACAACTGGGGGCCTTCATAGCACCTTAAAGAATAATGAATTTGTGGAGAACCGACTGGACAAAGGAAACGGAGTTGAGGCTTTACAAGTGGCAAAGGTGGAGAGGTTTAGGTAAACCTGGCCACGTACATGGGGGAGACCAACGGGAGACAAAGGCGGTTTTAGTAGGATTTGTTATACGTATAGACCCCACCTCTCCGCTAAGAATCACAGGTAGCTCAGAGCATTCTGCCCTTCGTGCTACAGGGAGGGCACTTTTCATGGAACATTGTCTGCAGAAAAGAGGAGGTCACAGAGCCTTGCTGCATTTGCTGTTTCTCTCCGGTGTCTTCAGTGCAAAATAAGCCTTATGACAAGGTGGCATACTTTGGAGGTAGAATATTCCGATCTTCTATGATGCATCCAAGGTAGACTAAACTCTACCTCTAACATTATCTCTTACTATGAATACATTCAGCTAATACTCATCAAACACACTCTCCATGCCAGAGAATGGGCTAAGCTCGTCACATAGTCTATTTCATTCAGTTCTTCCGACAACTCTATGAGGCTCAAAGAGGTTTAGGTAAACCTGACCACATCACACGAGTGCATGGGAACAGACCAGGAATCGAACTCAGTTCTGTGTGACTGCAGATGACTTCTGGTTCTCCACAGCCTCACTGCTGCTATTGGGCTCCACTCAGCCAAGAGTGGGAGGGAAATCACCATGACGGTGTTTGATTTTTGCTGTGCCAAGCTACCCCTAACACTAAGAGACTCCTGTGGTCCATTTTAACTTGTTAGTCCGGCTTAACTTGTTAGCCCTGAGAGGTGACAGAGGTCTTTCCACACAACGGGCACTGAAGTCCATGTGAATGATGACGCCACGGCCTTATAACCCTGACAGGGGTCCAGCACTCTCGGCGGCTCTGCGGCTCGATAAATCCTTGTCAGAGTGATGGCTGATGGCTTGTTTTCTTTCCTTTGCTGGAGTATTTATAGAACTTTTAGCAAGTTCCAAAATGTAATATTCTCCAGAGATACTTCTTGGACCTTGAAACTATGTCCTGCAAAGAAAAAACATCACTCGGATGTCGGATAAGGCTCAAGTATTGATTTGTAAGTACCTCTCGGAGAACTCAGCTCTGCTTGGTAGAATCCTGCATTATTCCCATCCGATTCTACCACTGTTTTAAATAAGCTGTTACCTTATTTAAATGAATTTTGACTGAAGTAAAAGTTTGAAATCATTTTAGTAATTTTATTGCCAACAACAAGTTGTTGAATTTCTTGAAACTCTTCTCAGAATCTGAGAATCAAACAGGAAATTTATAAACCATGTAGTGCAATACTGTTATTTGTCAGAATAAGACAGAGCTGCAGAGAAGAGGGTGAATTTGCCTGAGGTCACAAAGCTAGTCTTTGTCTCTGTTATAAGTAAACAAATCAAACTCAATGACTATAATAGATGCTTTTGGATCTAGCTGCCCTTTTCCTGAATTTATTGCTTTTTTCTTTTTTGGTATCTTCAGTGCTTGGCATAATACAAGCACAATACACAGTGCTCCAGAAATGTTTATTGAGTTGGAAAATGTGTTAAAAATAGGATATAGTTTCAGATAAAATACCTGCTTTTATCCAAATAATTTTAAAAAATTAAAATGCATACACACTGGCCCGGCCAGTGTGGCTCAGTGGTTGAGCACTGACCCATGCACCAAGAGGTCACCAGTTTGATTCCCAGTCAGGGCACATGCCCAGGTTGTGGGCCTGATCCCCAGTGGGGGGCATGCAGGAGGCAGCCAATCGATGTTCTCTCTCCTCAATGTTTCTATCTCTCTCTCCCTTTCCATTCTCCTCTCTCTCTAAAAATCAATAAAGAAAAAAATTTTCTTTAAACGCGTACATATTGTAAAAGAAAACTCATACACAACAGAGTTAAAGAGTCAAGGAAGATTTTGTTCAACTATTACAATAGGGGAGAGAGAGTAAACTCAATTTGCTGAAACAAAAGATGGGGAGAATTTTTAAACACTGGGGTGAGCTAGTGAACAAGTACTAGAAGACATTCGTGAGGATGTTGGTCAGTGAGATTAGAACATCTGTGTCTGTTAGACTTTTCTCTCCCATAGAGATCCAGATATAGGGCACTATCTTTCTCAATTATTATATTTCAAAGGAATGACTCCCAGGTCTTTGAGAAAGACATTCCTGGGTGAGGCGAGAGTCTGCAAGAAGATTTGCTCACGGAAGGAAAGGGGAAAAGTTTGTGATGGCCAGTTTTCTAGAGTAAATGCTCTGAGCAAAGGGAGGTCAAGGGCCTGGATCCAGGAGGCAGCCTGTGTAAAGTTCAATCGAGCTGAGGGGAATGTTAAGGTTGCTTTGGTCAGTACCTCTTGGTCAAGAATGAAGAGTAAACACATATATTTACTTTCACTATCTCCCAAAACCCCAATAAAATGCTAGCAAAAATATTTTTGTTACTGCTTAAAACCACAAGGACAAAAAGAACAGGAGTAGACACAATAGTAGCAAACTTTTGGAAACTGGAAAGTAGATAAAACAGCAGAAACTGACTCTTGGTAGACAAGATGTTTAATCCCTTCACTGGCTATGGGAAAGCCAAGGTGCAACCCCATTTACGTCGAAACCCCCCAAAATGTTTAAGAATTGGCAATATCATGAATATCCAAATGTGAAGATAGGGCTAAAAACAAGGTGACTGTTTGAAAAGCAGAAATGAAAAACTCAGTTAAATAGTTGGAAGACAAATTTGAGGAAATCTAATAGAAAATAAAACAAAAAGATCAAAAGATAAAAATAGGAGGGAAAACATAAGAAAAATTAAAGAACTAATCCTTGAAGTCAAATAAATAAAAAAATAAAAAGGAGTTCTAGAAATAGGACAAAGAATATAGAGAGGATGAAAGAAACAACGAAATAATTCAAGATAATTTGCCAGAAGCTTCCAGATTAAATGGGATCACTGGGTGCCCAGCACCATCCATCAGAAGGCTTCCATGCTAAGATACATCATTGTGAAATTTTAGAATATGAGATACAAAAAGATCCCATAAGTGTCCAGATAGGAACAAAACAGATTATGTATAAAGAACAAGGAATCAGAGCAACAGAACATTTGAAAGTGAAAAGGTAATGGATAGTACCTTACAATTCAGAAGGAACAGTTTTTTTAAGAAACAGTAGTTTCCAATAGAGAATTGCTGCCGATCTAAGCTATCTATAATTCATATGTCAGGTTAGGCTAAAGAGAGTTTTAGATGTTCAAAGTCCCCCAAATTTTATTTCCCATGTGATTTTTCTCAAGAAGCTATCATGCAACGCCCAATTGTTTGGTTTTTTTTTTCCTCACCTGAGGACATTTTTTCATTTTTTGTTCAGACAGAGTGGGAGGGAGAGAGAGGAAGAGAGAGAGAGAGAGAAACATTGATGTGAAAGGGCCACATCGAGTGGCTGCCACCCGCACCACCAACCAGGGCCGGGGACAAACTGCAACCGAGGTACATGCCCTTAGCGGGGACCGAACCTGGGTCTCTCCGGACCGCAGGCCGACGCTCTAACCGCTGAGCCAAACCGGCCAGGGCATCATGCAACGCCCAATTGGAGGATGAAGCTAGAGAGAAGAAGGCATGTAGGAATGTAGGAATAGTGAGATCCATTTACAGGAAAGAGGAGAAAGAATGTCTAGGAGAGCAGGGAAGGCTGACTGGAAGATCATAGGTGTGCCCAGCTTAGATGACAAATACTCTAAGGTATCACTTCTATATGGAATATAAAAACGCCAGACTTGTAAACACAGAGAGTAGTGTGGGGGAGGACAAAATTTTACTCCACCTTTCACGGTTCTTTCTGCTGGCCTAATAATGAAATTGACATGAGACAAATTAACAAGAGAAAATAACCAAATATAATTGCATATGTATGTTTGGGAACCCCACATACACAAGAGAATCAGAGACCCCACATACAGAAGTTTAAAGACAAAAGAAGGTAAAATGAGGTATGTATGATGTTTTGAGCTAAGGATGAGGTAGGGTGCCCGAGGCTTCAGCGGAAAGGAAGGTCCTTCACAGGGCAGTCAGAGAGCAGATGTTCAGTAATTAGAAGTTTGCCCTGCCCTGTAGATAGGTCATAAAAAATTATTTCTGGTAATAGCTCTTATTATGGGCAAGGCCCCTAATCCAAATACTTTAAGGGAGAAATAAAAGTTTCTCTTAAGTCTGCAGGGTCTCGATTGCCTTCAGCTCAAAATAATCCACACGCCAGAGTAGCACCCCTTGGGAAAGCCTGTTCTGAACCCTTCAACAGAATGATGGTTTCCAGGGGCTGGGGGTTGGGAGATTGGGGAGATGTTTAAGGGTACAAATTTGCAACTAGTAGATAAAGAAGTCCTAATCTAATGCACAGCATCGTGATTATAGTCAACAGTGCTGTATTATAAACTTCAAAGTTGCTAAGAGACTAGGTTTTAATTGTTTTCACCACACACAAAAATTATGTGATGGGATAGAGGTGTTAGCTAATGCTCTGATGGTAGTCATAGGGCAATATACAAATGTACCAAATCAACACGCTGTACACCTTAAACTTACACAATGTTATATGACAGTTATATCTCAATTTTAAAAAAATTTAAAAAAGAAAGACTAAAATATTCTCAGAAGATGAAAGATTTGAGTCCCTGAGAAGATAGGCATAGCTATTTGATGATTATTTGGGGCTTACATTAAAGATAGGTTATTTATAGAAACTGGAGAAATTGAATATACCAATGGACAATGACAAGACCATATATAAAAATGGAACTCTGACCAGTAACCTGCAGCAATCAGCCCAGGAAACCAACCCATTAGCCACAGTACCAGGCCAGGAAGCCAGCCAGCTATGCGTCAGTCAGACTTACAGGAGGTCAGACCACTATCTCTAGTAACTGGTCCAGGAAACCAAACATCATCCTTATGACAATCAGCCCCAAACAACCAGGTGTTGTGTAGTAATAATAGCTTCCCTAATTTGTGCTCCCACTTCCAATTTAGGATCAACGAAATATGTACCCCACAACAAATCACATGCATCCCCCTGTTTTAGTTAGCCCACCACAGCTCCCTCATCCAATCAGGAGACCACCCCTGAAGACTTCCTTCTTTCCCACCGGAAAGCTTTCCCACTCCTTTGCCCGCCTTTGAGCTTCTGCCAAAACACAAGTGATGGTGGCTGACTCCTTGCTATAGCAAGCTGTGAATAAATAGCCTTTGCTTTTTCCCATTTGGTTGGTCTTTGTTTATTTCCACAAACTCAAGCCAAAAATAAAAGCAATTTTTAAATGTATGGAAAAGAAAAAACAATAACAATCTACTATGTGACTTAGCTACAAGTAGCAATTTCATAATTGAAATAATGTAAGCATTAAATATCAACACATATTTTTGTTTTCATTGGTTGGGTTAAAAACTATATCTAGTCCATTGTATTGCAGGAGACAAAAGCCACTAAAGTCTTTTTTTGTTTTTTTCAAAAAACACTGCATTACTGCGATATAATTTGTATATAATAAAATACATCCATTTGAGTGAATAGTTTAATGAGTTTTGACAAATGTATTCACCCATGGGCTCACCACTACAATCAAGAACATTTCAAACTCACAAAAATTCCCTTGTGCCTGTTGCAGCGAGACCCCCTTCTACACACACAGCCCCAGGCAATCAGTGCTGTGCTTTCTGTCTCTATAGATTGGATTTCCTCTGAAGGAATTCATCTAAAGGGAGCCATGCAGTACCATTATTGTATCAGTTTACATCCTCACCAGCAATAAATGTGAGCTTTGGTTGTTTCACATTTGCTCCAATCAGTCTTGTGAGGCTAATAAATTTTAACTCATCTAGTGAGTGCCCAGAGGTATCTCTTTGTGGTGTAGTTTTGTTTGTTTTAGGTACATAGAAATGCTTTTGTTTTCAAGGTTTTCCCTCTCATATAGGCTTTCAACTATTTCATTTCCTGGGATGGGAGAGAAAGGCAAGGTATCAGCAGACAATACCTTTCAGGGTGTTATTTCTAGGTGTGGGATTTAAGTTACTGTGATTGGGTTCAAATGGAAAGCTTGTTTTAAATAGGAGCTTCTGGATTTGTTCAAATGTAAGACGAGAGGTCATTAAAGCATAGGTTCCATGACAAAGATCTTGTGAACCTTAGGAGCTGACGGCTACCTGTACTGTGCCTAGCACTCCATGTATAAACCATTTTCCTTCCATGACCTTCTTTTCGTTAAAGTTAGGTTTATTGAGATAGAACTTATAAGGTGTGCTACAGTTCGATAAGTTTTGACAAATGTATATAGTCCTATAACAATAAAAACATAGACTATTTCTGACAAATACCATATGATTTCACTTATTTTTGGAATCGAAAAAAGAAAGTAAACAAACTTGAAACAGACACGTAGACACTGAGAACAGACTGATGGCTGCCATAAGGGAGGGGGTTGGAGTGCTGGGTGAAAAAGGTGAAGGGATTAAGAAGTACAAATTGGTAGTTATAGATTAGTCACAGGGTTATAAAGTACAGCATAGGGAATATAGTCCATAATATTGTAATATCTATAAATGGTACCAGGCGGGTATTGGAAATATTGGGAGGAACACTTTGTAAAGTGTGTTAAAACAAAAACTTAATGCAGAAAGAAATGTTTTTAATCCCAATTTCTAGTAGCCCACTTCTCATATTCATATACTAGAGGCTGAACACAATAAACGTGACAGGAAAGGGCGTTTTGCACTGAGAGAATGTAGGAACTATTTCCCCAATAAATACACTGAATCTGTTTTCAAAAAATATAGAGATTATTTCTATCATTCCAAAAGGTTTCCTTGTGCCCCTGTAATCAGTCCCCTCCCTCCACCTTCAGCTACTGGCAACCATTGATCTGACTGCCTTTCCCAGAATTCCCCATATAATTGGACGCATACATTATGTATGTAGCCTTTTCAGATTTGTTTCTTTCACTTAGCAATGTGCCTTTGAGATTCATCCATGTTGCCGGTATCAGTAGCTCCTTTCTTTTTATTGCCGAGTAGTTTGCATTGAATGAACACACCATAATTTGTTGATCCACTTATCTGTTGATGGACATTTGAAAAAATTGTGTTTTGAGAAGTTGTCACTAAAGCTGCTAAAAATAGTTGCATACATGTCTTTCTGTGGATATATACTTTCACTTATCTTATGTAAATACCTAGGAATGGCATCGCTAGGTCACATGGTATGTCTAACTTTCAAAAAAATCTATTCTCTATGGTGACTACAATTTTGTATTTTTATCAGTAATGTATGGAAGTTCCATTTGCTCCACATTCTCTCTTTTTTTAAACAAATCCTCACCCGAGGATATTTTTCTATTTATCTTCAGATACAGTGTGAGGGAGGGAGAGAGAGAAAATATTGACTGGTTGCCTCCAGCACAAACTGCAGCCGAGGTATGTGCCCTTGACTGGAATCAAACCTGCAACTTTCTGGTCTGTGGGCCGACGCTCGAACCGCTGAGCCAAACCGGCCAGGGCCCATTTGTTCCATATTCTCATCAGCACTTAGTACTGTCAGATGGAAAAATTTTAGTCATTCCAATAGATGTGTCCCTGTGGTCTTAATTTGCATTTCTCCAATGACTAATGATATTATCTTTTTAAGTGTTTATTTTCTAACACTATCTCTTTAGTGAACTATTTAAATCTTTTGCCCATTTTTTATGAAATGGTTTTATTTGTATTATTATTACTGAGCTCTAAGGGTTCTTTATATATTCTAGATATTTGCAAAACATACCTCTCAAAAGTGTATGTTTGGGGAGGTGTATTTTGCAAATATTTTCTCCTAGTTTGTTGCTTGTCTTTTAAATTCCTTTAAGGTATCTTTCAAAGATCAGAAGTTTATAATTTTGACAGTAAAAATTATCGGCTTTTTCCTCTTTTATGGTTTATGCTTGTTGGGTCATAGGAAAGCTTTGCCCAACCCAAAGTCACAAGGATTTTCTCTATTTTCCTCTAGAAGTTATATAATTTTGAATTTCACATTGAGGACCCAATTTGAGTTACTTTTTATATTTTTATATATGGTACGAAGTAAGAGTTGAGGTTCTTTTATTTTTTTGCACTTGGATTTAAGATTTTTTTGTTTTTGTACTTGGATATTCAGCACTGTTTATTTATGTCTTTCTCCATGAATTACCTTGGCACCTTCAAAAATGAATTGATCATGTATGTTGGGGTCTTTTTATTCTCTCTTGAAATGTCTTTGTCATAGTAATTTTGGCCTCAGAGAATGAACTGCGGGGTAATCACTCCTCTTCAATTTCTTGGAAGAGTTTGGGTAGAGCTGATATTCTTTCCTTCTTAAATGTCTGCTAGAATTTCCCATTGAAACCACGTGGGCCTGAAAAGTATTTAAATACAAATTAAAAATAGATATAAGGCTATTCAGGTTATCTATTTCTTTTTTGTGTGATAAGTTTTGTATTTCAAGAATTTGTTTAATTAATTTAAATTTTCTAATTTGGGGGCATGTATTTATTAGTATGAAGTAGTACATAATAATCTCTCATTAACTTTTTCATACTTTCTAGTACTGCTCTAATTACCTCTCACAGGTATTAAAATGTTGTGTTTTCACTTTCACTCAGTTCAAAATATTTTCTAATATATTATTTGACTTTTTCTTTGGCCCATGAGTTACTTAAAAGTGTGTCACTTAGTTTCCAAACATTTGAAGATATTTTTTCAGGTAACTTTCTGTTATGGATTTTTAATTTAATTCTGGTCAGAGAACATACTCTGTGTGACTTAAATGCGGTTGTATTTTTTGAGACTCGTGTCATGCCCCAGAATATGGTCTTTCTTGGTAAATGTTTTGTGTGTACTTGAGAATGATTGGCTTTTCAATCTGCTGTTGTTCAGAAGAGTGTTCAATAATGTTAATTAGGTCACTTGGTTGATAGAGTTGTTTAAATTTTCTATACCTTACTGATTTTATGTCAACTTGTGTAATCAGTTATTGAGAAGGGGGTGTTGAACTTCCCAGTTAGACAACTGTAGTTGTCTATTTGTCCTTGTAGTTCTATCGGTTGTGTTCCATGTATTTGGAAGATCTGTTATTAGTTGCATAAACATTTATGATTGCTATGTTCTCTTGGTTAGCTAACCTTTATCATTATGAGAAAAAAAAACTCACCTTTTTATCTTTGGTAATATTCTTTGCTATGAAATCTATCTTGCCTGACATTCATGTACAAAATCCAGCTTAATTTTTTTCTTACTTATTTATTTGTAGCATTAGCCTGATATATCTTTGGGTATTTAGACTATTTACATTCAATGTGATTTTTTTTTCTCTTTGTGAAGTTTTTTGAAACTCTCCGTGCACTGTCCCGCCAGCCCCCGGCGGTGCTCGGCCTCCCCAGGTCCAGCCAACTCAGTCTGCCAGACCTCGATCTCTGCCTCCTCAACCCTGTCAGGTCGCCATACTCTGCCTGAGATTGCTCTCTTTATGGTCCATGGTCCAGAAAAACACCCAAATGATAGCCAGGGTGATCCCTGGATTCACCCCATTTGTTTCCATTCTCTCAGAGGGCCTAGTCCTGTGTCCCCTATTGTCTAAAGCCCCAAGCTGTTTCCTTATATATTTTGTCTGGTTTTCTGGTTGTTTATAGTTAGAGGGTACGTCTAGACCCAGTTATTCAATCATGGCTGGAGTAGAAATCTTCCTCAAAACCTTTTTATATATTAAAGAAATAAGGAAATCTTGACATATATACTATCAAATGCTTATGATAAAATGGTAAAAACGGATATAAATATCAACTGAATATAAAATAATGGAAGTGTGGGACAACAGTAGCTACGTTATTATCATTCTGTCAGTTACTAAGCACATCCTGGCATTGGATTCTCTCTCAAGGGAATGGGAGTTGGCCTCCTCTTATCTCTTGCACCTTTTTGCATTTCAAATCATGGGGTACATGGGTACACCCCAATGTATCCCATTCTCAAGTCAAGCTTTTTCAATGGAACATGAATGACTGTAATTATAAAAGTAAGGGCAAAGTGTTATAAAACACTACCCAGGATTATAGGCCCGGCTCTGGAGATAGTTTTGCTTGAACTACCTTCGTGGGATGTAGCTGTCCTTACATTATTTTGGAGTTAGTCCTTTAATTGCAAGGTCCCTGACAAGTCTTCATTCTCTTTCAATCTCAAAAGAGCCCGGAGAGAACTTTTTTAAGAGTACAGATGATTTCTGCTTCATATGCTTTACTTGGTATGTTTCCTCTCTCCTCCCGCATCATTCTCCTCTTCTTCATTCTCATTTCAATAGCCATATTTTAAGCCTTTATTTAAGTTTTACAACTTATAAAGTACATTACATTATTATAATGAATATAATGGCTTTGTGATAAAAGTAAGTATTAGCCCTGGCCAGTTTGGCTCAGCGGTTGGAGCATCGGCCTGTGGTCCAGAGAGACCCGGGTTCGGTTCCCGCTAAGGGCATGTACCTCGGTTGCAGTTTGTCCCTGGCCCTGGTTGGTCGTGTGGGTGGCAGCCACTCGATGTGTCCCTTTCACATCGATGTTTCTCTCTCTCTCTCTTCCTCTCTCTCCCACTCTATCTGAACAAAAAAATAAATAAATAAACAAAAAAAAAAATAAATAAAAGTAAGTATTAACTCTGACTCTATAGAAAATAAAATTGAACCTCATAAATGTCATAAGACTTGCCCAAGCGCAGGTAAGTATTAATACCAGAGCTAAAGTCCAAGTCTTCGGATTCCAAACCCCATGTAACTGTTTTCACCATACCACCATGTCTTTCCTGAAGCCCCTCTCTTATTCAGTGGTCAGCTTGTTTCTCAACGAGTCTTGCCTTCAAAGTTCATGTTTAATGCAATTTTTTAAAATTCCCAGAGACTTTCAGCCTGCCTGGAGTCACAGACAGGTATTCCTGTTACAAACATATTAGGAGAATCCCTTTTAAAACAAGATTTACAATACAACTATTTGTTGTTTATGTTTCTGTCTTGATGAACACACAAGGTCCTTAAAATACATCCATTTGTTCATAAATCCAAAGCATTACTTTGGAATCAGTTAATGTATCCATATACATGTAAAATTAAAATTCTCCAGAGAACGTGCATATTGATGACATTAGTTCAGAATTTTGGACTTTCTTGGCCTTTTTTTTATCACTTTCATCAATTTCCAAAAGCTTTGCACTCTTTGGATACGACAGAGTTAATAATGTTAATAAACTAACTCAGAAATCACAAAATAATCTGGTGGGCAGATGTGGGTGTGTCTGGTCTGCACAGTGTTTTTATAAAATGTGAATTAGCTGCAAAATTTAAAAGCCAGGACATTTCACATAAAAATCAAGATTTTCGCATGAATTTTTATACCATCTTGAAAATCGTCAACAGTGGGCCCCAAATCCTCACGATCACAATCATCTAGAACTGAGACTTGGCCGGCCTGCTTTCTGAGCCATGCATTGCCCGGCTCACAGACGTTACTACTCTTTGTCTTCTCCTGGTGTCACTTTGTCCAGTGACTTTACCTGCCTAAGTTTATGATTTTGGCCGCAGACTCACAAACTCGAGTCGAGACTAAAACACCTGTGCACAACCACGGTGCCATCTGTTAGTGAAGGGCAGGGATGGTGGGCTTGGGCTTTGAAAAGTAGCTTCGTTCAGCTGTATGGATGGTTGTGAGTTCAAAGCTTGTAAATAGAGAAGCACCTGTATTTATTAAGTATGACTACATAGCAGTATAGTTACTTCTCATATCCCACACCTATGTACCTGAGATGGACTATAATTTACCTCCTGACCTCGACAGGCCTTTCAGGAGGCTTGGGCATGCGTGCATGTGTGTGCATCTGTACATGTATGCTGGGATGTAGGAAGCGGAGGGAAGTTAACAACCTGCTTCTCTTGAGGACTCTTTTTGGAGATCTAGCGTGGCAGGCATTTGCTCATTGGCTTTTTGGAAGCGGGCCCACCTTCTCCGCATTGCTGTTGAACATGACCTCTCATCACATAGCTCAAAGAGCGCGACGTTGGCATCAGACGCCCTTGCTAACAGTTCTATTTCTGCCATTCACTATTTGATCTGGATCAAGCTACCAAGTTTCTGTGGTCTTTGGTTTTCTCATCTAAGAATCAAGATAATAACAACTGTGCAACTTAGCAAGATAGCTGTGTGTGATCATCTATGTCAGATTAGAAACAGAGATGATGAAAGATATAACTTATGTTTATGGTTGATTTACATAGTGCTTCAGGCTGGGAGGCTGAAATATCCCGTTAATGTTGAGAACTTATTTTTTTTTTAGTTGAATAGAAGTTAATACATTTTGAAGACAGTTCCCTCACAGAGTTTCACTAATAAAATGCCATTTGATCAAGTATGATAGGCTTATGTCCACAGCTCTGTTATTCTAACACCTTTGGTGCTGGGCAGACCTCCCATGTGGACGATGACTGTGCCTCAGATTTAAGGAACAGTAGCAGTCAAGTTTTGTTCTGGGCACAGGCTCTTTTCCTTGGAGTCATCAGCAATGACCATGCTCAGTGTTACAGGGGGTTTATTCTTTTCGTGATCTCTCACTGAGATCCATGTACCTCTTTGGTTATCTAAGAGCTATTTTAATTTCCCTTTATCACCTCACAGTCCATGAATTCGAAACCCAGTTCATCTTCTTTCCCAAACAGAGGCCCTTCTAAAGGCTCTCTGTCGCTGGCATAAATACTGTCTTAATTCAATAGAACTGGAGTTATTCAGTGATTACCATGGGCATCATTGCTGGATTTGGAGTAAACTGTGACCTGGTCTTCCCCTTTATTCTTCTGTGTAGTCTTGACAGATCCTTTTCAACATCTTTCCCATCTCTCCTTCCTGTTCTATTTCATTTGTACCAAGTTAGTCTCAGGCCTCCTTAGAACTTTGCGGTAGTTGAAAAGTGTAGTAACATACTCTTTGTATTCACCAAGTGCATTGTTATAGGAAGCCCTAGAAGTGAGGTCCATCTGTCTGCTTGACTTTTCAGAGCATTCAAATCTTTGGATGACAATGCCCTTGGTTGACAGCACTGCAAGCACTCAGGAAATCAAAATATTTTCTGCCTTCTGCATCCCACAGGTAAACACCTTTCCCTCTCTCCAGGGTTACAGGTACAGAATGGTAGTTGTGTGCACCGTATTTAGATTCCCATTCAAAAACGTAATCAGAGGATGGAGGGTCTTGGACTGTTTTTTTTAGTCGCAACAGATGTAGCAGAAGCCACTGACCGGTGAACTCCCCGATGAAGCACAGTGACAGTCTGGAGATGGGCTCGTTTGGGAAACATCATGTTTTTCAAGTGGAAATACCACTGACCAACTACCCTTTCTTCCCATGGTTCAGACGGAATACAGATTGTTAACCTGAGATCCAGGGATGGTCTTCAGGGCCCAATAACTCCTGGCGGCACCTCAGAGACCCCCCAGGGACACGTGGCTTTGATTGAGCTGCAGCCTCAATTAGGTTTTGATGAAGCTTAACTTCCTTTTCAATACATACACCCCTCTTGGGCAGGTTAGTTGTGTTCTTTAATAAATTGAGTAGAAGAAATGCTGTAACTTACATCTAAAGTTAAAATTGGGACCCAAGGTAATGAGTACAGAATGTACTTTAAAAGGCAATGGGACAGGATATTTGAAATCAGGCCTGTTCTATAAAAATCTAAGGTATTTGGGAAGAAATTATTATATCTCCCAAATTCATCATATTTCTAAAACTTGAATACCTCTCACTAGCCCGCGAGAGAGGAAATCAGGACAATATTGGCTATAAAGCTGACAATGGGATTGATTGCCCCCAAAAAGTGACAGGAACCTTCCGCCCACACAAGTACCATGTCATTTTTCCACGAACTGGGCCTGCAGTGATTAACTATGTGTACTTGAGAGCGCGTCCAAGGCTTTGAGCAATCCATCTGGCAGAGCATTTGACACCATGGGCTTGTTGTTGTGGTTCTGTGCCAGCACCAGGCTTATTTAATCGCATTAGTCATCAAGCAGCAGCGCCACTCATCTCCATCTTACTGAGTGCCGTCTGGCTTGTGTGTTTAAAAGACCAAACAAACAAAGCTGAAGCTCTACAAACGTCTTCCACATTTAAGTCTGAAGTCTCCAGGTTCTGCCCCCAGATCCCAATGATCCTGCAGTGAAATCGGAAGCATCACCCCTATGCAAAATAGGCATGATCGAGGTTAAAATGACCAGAGTTGAAGGCTTCCCAAAGGCCTTGTCCACTGGAAGCACAATTGCCCAATCATGTTCTAAAGATCTCCAAATTCTTACCATCAGAGACATTTTTGTATATTTGAGCAATATCTCCACGAAGTCCTAGTTTAGGTGCAAATATATCACCTGGAATTAGTTATATACTAACCCCTTGGTTCTCCGCTCACATCTGCAAGAACTAGTTAGCTTCCTCTGGTTGGCTACTGAGGGAGTTGAGGTCAAGTGGGTTGGTTGTTTTAATGGGTTCATCAGTGCAAAGGCTGTGGCCATGGGATGCTGCTGGCGGAGAGTAACAGGATTGTAACTGTCCCGAGACACTAGTGGCAGGGAGAAGATGGAAGAGGAGCAAACTTCCCACTTCATGCCTTAGCCTACATCCAACCTGACATTCATACATTCACATACCAGATATCATTGACTAGAGCAGTGATTTTTAACCTTTTTCATCTCATGGCACATTAAACTAATTACTAAAATTCTGTGGCACACCAAAAAACAACTTATTTTCTAATCTGACAACAAATAAAATAGGTATAATTTTGATTCATGCACACTATAGGCTCTTGTTGCATTGGCTGTTGTCATTTTTTTTTTAATTTGATAATCTAAGGGAAAAGAGGTCAGTGTCCCTGATTAAATAGTCAGGTATTGCATGTTTTAAAAATTATTGTGGCACACCAGTTGAAAATCACTGGACTAGAGTGTAGCCATTATTTTATGAAACCCTTTAGCTCTGCCAATTGACTCATTAGAAACTTACTCAAAACTTCTTCCCAACTCTATAAAAGTTCATCCAAGAAAAAGAAGTTAAAGGGCAAGACATAGAAGATAAAAGAACAGACATTTTGTTTCCAAAAAACCAACTTCCTTCTTTCTCCTGAAAATCTCCCTTTCTGCAAAATGTCCTGTTGTGGAAGAATTTGTACTTCTACCTTAGCACCCACTTGGGGTCCCCCCTGCACTCCTTTGTGATATGTCTAAGATAAAATAACCCCAGGACAACTGAACTCTGGTTGCTTGTGAAAGGAGAACTAAAAAAGTATTTAGAAGCGATTGGGCAAAGTTCATTTGGAGACACATGTAGGTGGGTAGCCTCCCAGTGAATGAATAGAAGCGTCAGTGGGGCTCTGATGGGCAAACGTGAGGTAGAAGACAGGGATACACAACGATACTCCACAAACAAATGATTCTCTAAGAACATCCTACTGCCCACTGTTGATTTGAGACCTCTGATTTAAGATACATAGTTTCAATATCATCTAAGATTTTGGTTCACTTTAATGGGCACATAATTATGAGTTAAAACATCAATTTTTAAAAATTAATCTTCATGATATACAATATTACCACCCTCCTACCCTTTTTAAACTGCCCCGTTTTTACCTTACAATAAAAGGGGCTTTCCTATCAAGGTTCTGAGAGGAAAAATATTACTGAATAAGATTAAAATTGTAATTTACATGCTTACAATTTTTTTCAGAAGTAGAAATCAAGGCAAATGTCATTAATTAGCCAAAAACAAACAAACAAAAAAAAGGAATTTTTTTCTCCATAAAAATCAACTTTTAGATGCCCTGGTTACATTAGGAGAGAGAAAAAGGAACTGTTCCAGTCAGTCTCCTCTGAGAGCATTCTTTTGGCTGTTGTGACACCCTCATCTGTCACATCCAGGCTGGCCCACCTTAGCCCTCTCTGCCGTGTACACAGGGGAGCAGATTGACTGCAGCTGGTAAAACAGAGTCACTGGCTCATCCAGTCAGTTTATGAAAAACGTCATCCTGGATCTCCAAGACTTTTTCCTCAAAATGAACCCATAGAGCAGTCCTTCTGATGGTACCAAGAAGGTCTTTGAAGAGAACAGTGTTTGCAACACCACAGAATCATATAAGCACTTCTGCAATTCATCCTTTACCTTGGCAGGCATACATCCTCAAGTTCAGTTCAGGACTTGCAATGACCAAGAGACTGAGATGAAATAGATTTGGCTCTCTTGGCCTGGAGTGGATTCCTGGCTGAAAACTCAGGGCAGTGACTTGAGTGGTCAGATTTCCAAAACACAAAAGGAAATAGCAATGGAAAAGGAGAAAAGAAAATGGTGTGTGTGTGTGTGTGGTGTCAGAGGTGTGTGTGAGTGGGAAAGGAGCATGAAACAAACAGATCAGAAACCACACCTCACCTCCCACACTGAGTATCCCCCTTTATCCCCTGTGCTAAATGGTTCTTGTTCACCTCTCCAGATTCACTCTCCACCCTTCTTTAACGTGATCTTGCCCTGGAAAGTTGACCTTCTATGGATCTCATCAATGGGTTTCCATGCTTTCTGACTCCCAGTGGGTTTGGCCAATGGACGGCACTGGCCGATGTTCTGAAGCTAGAAGAGAGCGAAATTGTGGTTGCCATGTGTTGGCTGTCCTGCTATGAAAGCCACAGTTTCTGCCAGGTGGCTTCTCCCTGCCACCCTCTCTGGGTTCTGATAGCTCCACTCCCATTTTGCCCTTCAGGTCTAGTGGTGGTAATGGTGATGATGAATCCCTGCTCTTGCCATTTCTGGGATCCTATAGTATCTTCTGTTGGTTCCCTGAAATCCTGCTCACAGCTCTGTAAATAATCCCTTCATTAAACTCTGCTTAAATCAATTTATTTGAATCGTCATTAGTTCCCCATCAAGACTTGGACAGATATATGTTCTAAATACAAGAGTTTTTGCAAAGGAAGTGATGGAGACTGAGCTTAGGAAAGGCAGGTTAAAATAATAGTACAAGGGCTATTGATGGCAATGGAATAGGCCCATCCGTTCATCTCTCCATATAACACAACATAAACAAAAAGCAGTGAACTAGGAGTCAGAAGACTTAGGATTTAGCCTGGATTTACCCCACATTGGGTATGTGGTCTTGGTCAATAAATTAAACTTTTCTTTAGGGTCTGTTTTCTCATTTATATAATGGAAATAATCTGCTCAATATATTTCCCAGTGCTGTTAGGAGATTCAAATGGCATAATGCTTTGAAAAAAAAGCCTTCTCTATACTTATCTGTTGTAAAAATCTTGTAGATTTTTCCAGACCTAGTAGTAATATCCACTCCTTTGAAGATTTCTCTGAGCCACCTGGGAAGAATGAATTCTCTTTTATTTGTTTCCACATGGCAATCGACTCAAACCTCTATTAAAGTATCTATCCTATGTTATTGCAGATGGGTGTTTACAAGTTTATTAATTTAGCTAGATGATACTAAGCTCTTTAGAGGTTGAATTCGAAGCACAAGCATGGTGCTTGGCACATAGATCTCAACACATGTTTGTGGAATGAATGTGTGTGCTCTTCTTTGTTCTCATCTCTTCATCATGTTCACGTGCTGCCATTTATCCCACCATCACCTAGGTTTACCCTATAACAGCCTTGTCCACGATGCCTGTCTTATTCATAACTTCTAGGAGTAGCCCTATTACCATACAACACTGCACTAATAGGCCAGGAATAAGTTCCAAAGGCAGCATGTATTACCTGGTTTAGACCAATGAACTCTCCCAGTCAATTTTTTTTTCTCAAAATTTGAACTGTTTTATATAGATTTCTGTCCAAGAGAGCTTTGAAGGAGGGGCTTAGAAACCTGGGGCTTGGAGTGGGCATTTCTGAGCCCGTGTAAAAGCTGAGGAAGCAAGCCTGATGAAGGAAGAGAATGGAGGAAGCAGGCAGAGACAAGTGAGATGAGGGGTCACACCACCACTGATAAATGGCAATTCTGTTTTGGGGGGCTTTTCAGACCCTAGAAGGCAGTGTTATATCTTGTTTAGCAACCTCAGATTCTGTGACAATTCTTAGTGTCCTTCTGAGTCTCCTTGGTACTTGAGCTAGCTTCAGTGGGTTCTCTTTCTTGGCCATCCCGTGACCTTCGATAGGAAGAGCCACTCTTTGTTTTCTCTCCTGGTCCTGACAGGGCTGCTGAGATGGTGAGTGAGTTAGGCCTGGCCTTAGGCCAACTCTGCTCCTGGGGCCTCTGCTATGGCCACTTTGCACTTGCCTCATTTCTTATATTCATGGGCTTTCTTCTTGTTCACAAGGTTTTCAGAGCCTGGATTGAATCTATCTGCTGAGCTGACGGCTGTCCCTTTCCTTTGCCATTGAGCATCACAATCTTATTTTTAACCATTTTATTTCCATAGTTCATTGTCCCTTTTTTTTTATTTCATAGGTTCTCACGTGTCACACAATTCCTAATACTACACAAGTCCACAGTGAAAACCAATAACAACAATAAAAACCAAAAACAACAAACAAACAAAAATCAGGATAAGAAGAACAAATAAAGAATGAAGCATTTGCCCGGCTGGTGTGGCTCAGGGGTTGAGCGTCGACCCATGCACCAAGAGGTTGCTGGTTCGATTTCTGGTCAGGACACATGCTCAGGTTGTGGGCCCGATCCCCAGTGGGGGGCATGCAGAAGGCGGCCAATCAATGTTCTCTCTTATCGATGTTTCTATCTCTCTCTCCCTCTCCCTTCCTCTCTCTCTAAAATCAATAAAGGAAAAAAAAAAAAAAGAAGAAAAAAAAATGAAGCATTTAAACAATTACCAGAGATAAGCCTTAGGCTTGGGAACCCTCCAGTTTGAACCTTGTCTCCGGCATCTGAGTTAGGATGTGTCCTTTGGCTCTTGATTGTTGACAATAATTCCAGTGGCCTGGCCCACCTGAATCAAAACAATATAATTGATTGGGGACCCTCTTATTGATTTGCTTCTGGTATCTCAAGAAGGAAACCTTGAACCATCCCTCAGTTCAGCTGAGTGTTACCTGGATTCCTTGGAGGGCTAGAACCAAGCAACTCTTTCCCAGTACTCAGGATGGGCAAGTTGCTGGGAATAGTTCCAGTCCCTGGAGATAGTGGGAATCAGAACTCACCATAAAGATCTGAATTTAACATCCATTTCTGTAGCAGTGGTTTGAGAAGTACTGAAACAGAGAGGGGAAGTAGGAAACTAAAAGAAGAAGAGCAGAAACACGGCCCCTGGGAAAATGGCCGCAGGTGTGATGCGGACTTACTGTGACTAGGTTAACTTTTAGCAACGACCTTGCTTGTGACATAGTTTCTGTGGAAAAATTATATCCTTTGAGCTACAGTTTAGGCTCTTGTGTTTTGCTTTTAGGAGCTTTATGCTAATGGTGTTATTAAGTAATTATCCATAATAATAGATTCATTTAATATTTCTGACCCGTCCCGCAGGTCGAGCAACGAGGACTCTAGAGGGGGAGTGAGGATGGCAGGGGGCAAGAGACACGAAGAATGGAGACAAGACAGGGTTCTGATCAAGTCTCGTTTATTGTAAAACAGGGGCAAGGTTTTATAGCATGAAGGCAGGAATGTTCCTGGGGCGCTGAAGTCGGGGCTAAACTGGTTGTTAGGAGACCAGACCCTAACGGCATAATCGATAAGGTCAGTGCTTGAGGCAAGCAGAAAACACCTGCTGCAGTTCCGAGAACTGTCGTTTCTGCAGAGGTCCCGGGGGCATTGTGACCTGTGTCATGCCCGCCCAAGAGAATAATGCCAAGGATGTCTTATAACCAGGGGTGAACTTTCCAGTCCCCCACATATTTCATTAATTTTTAAAGAAATGAAGTCGCGTCCAGTTACAGAATCCACTAATTGCCTTTATAAATATTGTAAGATGCAAACTTTCTGGGAGGAGTGGAATTATTTTTATTTATTTTTAATTTTAGCTTTTGCTTCATAGTGGCTTTCACAAGAAAATGATGGTAGAGAAGGTATATAGACAGCAAGACCAACAAGTTGGCTTTACTTCTAAGAACTGTAAGTGCTAATCAAAGGTGATGCAATGGCACTTGAGAGGGGAAAACCGAAAGAATAAAAGTCTAAATACTTTGGCCAGATGTTCCATTTGTCTGGACCAGAGCGCTTTCACCATCTCTCTCCCCGTCTGTGGTCAGGGATTCACTGCAGGCAGCTGCATTCCCTTTCAACACATGAGCGAGCCGGTAAGTATCCCTTAAACCTCAGGGTAATGAATATCACCTCCATTTACAAAGGGGTTTGTTCCTTGCTTTAAAGCGAGGATCCAAACCTTGAAGTTTATTAAAAAAACCTTATTGAAAAAACAGTGAGTAATAAAATAAAGTTCAATGTCACTTTAAAAATGTGGGCATCTGAAAAAGAGGTCATGATAAATGCATTTAACTATTAGCCCCCGGTGAGCTGTAAATCAAGTCCTGAAATCTCAGAGCTCGGGGTAGTCATGTGAGCCCTGGCAAAGATGGCATGAGGTCACAACACCACAAATACATCAGAAATTCAGTATTGATCTAAGGCTATTATTTAACATCTCTAAGCCTCAGTTTATCTGGAAAAAAAGGAGAGCAATAGATTGTTTTTCAGAGTTATTATGGATAGTAGAACACATATTTTGTAAAAGCTCAACAGTTAGCTGGCAGAAGTATTTCCACATATATGACAATATATTCCAGTTCATCTGAAGCACATTCAACTCCCTGAGTTAGGAAATCTGAAGAGTGGTGTCTTACTCCTTTTGGGCTGCTATCCCAGAGTACTGTAGTGTGGCTTATAACAACAGAAATGTATTACTCACAGTTCTGGAGACTGCGAAGTCCAAGATCAAGGCATCGGGGGTTAGATGCCCCGTGAGCCCGGCTTCCTGAGTCACAGTCCACTGTCTTTTGGATGAGTCCTCTGTGGCGGAAGGGATGACTAGGAAGCTTACTGGGGTCTCTTTTATAAGGGCACTAATCTCCTCCATGAGGGTTCTACCCTCATGACCGCATTTAAACCTAATTACCTTCCAAAGGCCCAACCTCCCAATACCATCACAATGGGATTTTGTTTCAATATATGAATTTTAGGAAGATACAAACATTCAGTCTATAGCACGTGGTGTCTCCTATTTATGTGAACAGCTCATCTCCTCTTTCTCCTGGAGTCCAGTCCAAGGCAGCCAAATACAAATCTTCCCTGTGCCTGGGCCAGTGGCTTGGAAGGGGATAATTTGATTCATCTACTGAGTATCAGGGAAATGTTGTGCTGTTTCTAGCATTTTCTCTGTCTTTTGCCTCTCTGCAGTTCATTTTATCCCATCCCAGCCTATTTCCTTTATTTTTCTCTCTCATCCCCTTCTACCTAATCTATGTATTATCCTCCAATTTCCTAATCATGGCTTGTGAGCATAAGAATAATTGTAAGGACACTTGTTTTTGAATTAAACTAAGTATTGATTAACAAAAACCAATGTACCATCTTATACATTCTTTTAAAAGGCCATGTTGGATTGTTGCCAAAGTCTTCATCTCTTTTTCTCCCCCATATTCTCTGATGCTTCTTTTTTTCCAATTAATTAACTTTTTCTTCAAACATGAATATGCAAGATAAGATAAAATATTTAAAACCTAATTTGTGACAACTAATGGACCAGGGGGACATACAATATGCCAATATAGACACTGAGCTTGGCCCCCTCAAGGATCTCACAGTGTTGTTGGAAAGACAGACAGTGATGATTCAGAACAACAAGTTCTCTAATAGAAGCCAACGTTGGAAAGTAGTGAGGGGATAGTGGATGTCAGGTGCAGTGGGTCATTACTTTTTCCTTTTGAGAAAAGTATTTTTCAAAGTCTCATTTGAGATTGGTTATGGTTAAGATGGCGAAATGTAAACTGGATTAGAGAAATGTTAGATAGTTTTGCTGCTGGCTGGCTAACTAGACCCAAAGGATAATAATGAATAGTCAGGTTAACCTGTATAAATTTCTAGTGGTGGACCACTGGGCTCTGAGGTCTTGTCCTACTCAGCTTTTCACTCAGTTTTCAAATGAAACCATGGAAATCATTCTCATAAAAGTATGCAGAAGATACATACCTATCAGAAACAACTAATTCAAACGATGGCATAATTAAGATTTGTAGTAATCTCAGTATGTTGAACATTGCACTAAAATAAATCAGATCCAACTTAAAGAGGAGGAAGCCTTCATTTATGAGTATACTGCTGTATTCTAATAAACATTCTTTTTTAAAAATGTTTTTATTGATTTTTTTAGAGAGAGATAGAAACATCAATGTGAGAGAGAAATATCAATCGGCTACCTCCTGCACACCCCCTATTGGGGATCAAGCCTGCAACTCAGGCAGGTGCCCTGACTGGGAATCAAACCGGGACCTCTCAGTCTATGGGATGCTGCTCAGTCCACTGAGCAACACCGGCCTGGTGCAATAAACATTCTTATTCTTTGTGTTGGTTATGTCAATATCTCTTTTTGCAACCAAGAGTTCCCAAATTAAGACAGCTGATTACATCAACCCCTCAAGCCCCTAATCTTAGACTCTAAGTGGTTCTCAACCTTCCTAATGCCACGACCCTTTAAAACAGTTCCTCATGTTGTGGTGACCTCCAACCATAAAATTATTTTCGTTGCTACTACATAACTGTAATTTTGCTACTGTTATGTCTTAGGCAACCCCTGTGAAAGGGTCGTTCAACCCCCCTAAGACTTAGAGGAACTGGAGGGCTGCTAGGGAGTGAGTGAAGGGAGCAGATTGGACCCTATGTCATGATCTGTTTTCTTATCCTGGCATAGGTAAGGGAGGTGGGTTAATTAATTTTGTTTGAAGTTGAAAGTGTCATAAATAAAACTCAACAACAACAACAAAGCCTTGGATGTTATACTTACAAATTCCAGAGGTAAACCAACTTGTGGCACAATTGGAGCCAAGTGCTCATAGGAGGGTGAAATCTGCCTTTCAAGCTCTTGACTTGTTTCCTGTGTGTTGTAGTCATTCTCAGACAGGTACTCACCAAATGGTAACAAACATCTCCCTCAACATCTATAACTTACATTCTACTAACTCAGTAGAATGAAGACCTCTCTCCCATTAGTTCCAGCAAAGCCCTGAGGTGGGCTCTCACTAACCTGACTGAGGTCACATCTCTGAACCAATCACAGTGGCCAGGTTGAGGTGGCCATATGTAGGTCATGTGCCTACTCTCAGTTTGGAGGAGTTAGTAGCAGCAGATAGAATTAGTGTTATTTAAACCACAGGATGTAGGTTCCCATATGAAAGAGGAATCCTTTGAATAGAAACAGAAGGAAATGGATACTGGACAGGCAAACACAATAGATGTTCACCCTGGAGGTAATATTCCCATTGTACTATTCATAATACTACTTGAGAAGAATGGATGAAAATGGTTAGAAGAACTAGAGATGAGAAAACTAAGGGGTGGCGTGAGAGCTGTTTTAAAGCTTGTGAAGAGTCTTTATAGACAACAGGAGATTGACTTGATTTCTTATATTCAGAGGACAGAAATAAGATCATTGAATAGAAGATTCTGAGAAGTGAATTTTAGTTCAATATACAAAAACACTTTATAGTGACTTAAGTTATTTAGCAATGGTTCAGTTATTGATCAAGCTCTCCACAAAGAGAGAGACTAACCAGGAACTCTTGATGAAGAATCTTCCATTGATTGGGAAGTTAAATTAGATGACCATGAAGATATCTATTGCATCTTTAAGATCCTATAACTTTCTGATCTTTAAATGATATAGCAAGAATTCAGTGCACTACCTAGACAGCCTCATTGAAATCTGGCTACTTCAAACCACCAAAGCCCATGGAAATTTGAACCGTCTGACCAAGTTGATTATGAGTGCCTGTACATATGGGTATGTGTCAACATTTGTATAGATATATCTTTATACGACTAGTTCTTGCTAATGGAAAGGCCCAGATAGCTTCTAGGGAGATATCCTGCATTTCTTGGCTTAAATTTAAGCACTAAGAAGTCTCAGAAATGCACACTATAGCCTGAACTAGAGATTGCTATTTATAAACACTTTGATTATATTATGACTAAAGGGAGTTGGTTAAGAGGAAGGAAGATTAGTTTTAAGTTCTGCAGTGAGCATATCTGGTGAGTTTGGAAAATTCCATAAATAATGTTTCTCTAATTCACTTATAGTCTCTGAATGATGATAATGATGATAATAATGATAATGATTATAGCTTTTATTTATTGACTGCTCACTTCTAATATTAATAGCTAACATTTATTGCTATCACTATAATAATAGCTGGTATCATTTACTGGGAATGAGTCTAAGTCCTTTACTGTATTATATTATTTATTATTCACAAGACCCCTGTGATTATTGTCATGTTATCAATGAGCTAATGGAGGAGTAGAATTTCATAACTTGCCAAAATCCTGTAATTTTAGTAGCAAAACAGAGGTGTGCCCCAAATGGTTTCATATGTATTATCGTCTTTATGAAACATTTATTTCATTTTTTATATGTGTTTCTTATAGTTTATGCCAACTTAAAAGTGGTATTTGACTATTTGTAGGCAAAATCATCTACAGTGATACAACAACATATATCAAAAAAAGTCTGGAAATTAAAAAATAATGTATATATTAAACTTTTTCAGAAAAAAAAAGGTGATTCCATTGCTGTACATGTAGAACTCCTTAACCTGAAAAGCTATCTGAAATTGAACAAAAATATATTGAGTGTATTCTTTGAAAATATAATTAATATACTCTTTAAAAATGAGTTTCTTCTATTTCCTAACTTTTCAGATGCCTTGTATATATGTGTGTGTGCATCTACCATAGGCAATTACTCTGCTGGCCAAATAAACATATGTTTGGGCCAAAAATAGCCCAAAAGCTCTCTAGTTATTACATCAAATATAGGTCTCAGACATAAATTTTTGGACCTGTGATTATATGGAGAACTACAACTATTCTGTTTAATCCCTGTTATCAGCCACATGTAAAAGGCAAAAATATGTTTAAATTTCTGATAATATGTCAGAAAAATATCCCTCACTATTTTAGGTAATATTAAAGCCAATGAGTCTAAGAATGAGGAGATTCTGTATACATTCATGAAAAAGGTCAAGACTTCCCTTGAAAAGAACAAAATGCATGAATATCCATGTGACTAGCACAGGTTCTATTATCCTCTTTCAATCACACAATCACCCAATGAAGAATGTATAAGTAGTTTCATTTTATAAATGGTGAAAATGAATATCAAGAAGTCACTTGCCCAAGGTCCTGTCACCCAGTTAGCAAGTAGTGAATCAGAATTTGAGTCAGTCTGCCTATAAGACTTCTGCTTTTACTTCCTCCCATATCCTGGGGTCCAGAAAGGCTGATGGGCATCTCTCTGGATTGGTCCTGGGCCCTGGTGCGAACTACTTCCTTTTCTGAGGGGCAGATTCTATCACACTGCCCCCTTCTGGTCTGGGGCAAAGTGGGCAGCATCAAACACACACCCAGCTTCTCCCTGTTCCAGAGTAGGCAAGAATAATCCTCAGAGTTCCTTGCTTGCTCAGTCTCTAAATGGTCAGTTCCTTGGGTGATACTACAGGTCTATTGACTCTTGGCATGTAGGTTTTCAGGGACTCCCCCAAAGTGGAGTTTCTTCATTTTTTGCTGCCAGGAATTGTTAATAAAAGGAGCCAGGATCATTTCCAAAGTGACATGTCCCATTTTCCTGGAGCATATGTTTATTGCAACAATTGACAAGGATTAGGAGGAAGGAGGAAGAGGTCAGTGACCATGACTTATCTTGTTAGAGTGTATTATGCTTTATAACAAATCTGTTGCATTTTAAATCCTGTTCTGAAGAAAATGAAGCATCTGGCTTCCCAGGGGCCTCCATAACTTTATAATTAATCTTTTGGTGGTTCTGAGGTGCTGAGCAATATTATGTAGATCAAGAATGCAAGAAATGAAATAATCCCCCTGAATTCTCATGACTTATGTATCTATCATATATTTACATGTGTGGAATATCTGCTAAAGGATGTGTTCAGAGTCTCCATTTGTCTGATGTCCTCTTTATATTTCTTACTCCCCATTTTAATCCACAGTTCATAAATTTTATTGTGCTGAATACAATGACTTTTCCCAGTGGACATTCTGGAAAATTCTAAAATGGTGACAGTGACCTGGGTTCTGGGTAGAGGGTCACTCCTGAAGTGGTGCCAGTTAAGAGGGTCCTGAGCTGTGAAATAGTACAGTCAGTGTGGAGAGTTGGAGCAAGGCCATGACCAGGAAGGCAGCAGGCCAGGAAGGGGAAGAAGAGAACAGAAGTAATTAGAGAATGAGCTGTGATGTCAGCTCCCAAATAATGACAAGATCCCTAACAGGTGTTTGTCAAAAACAAAACAAAATGATGACATCAGCTGCATGTTGTATTTGCATTTATTTCTGTACTATAATTTCCATTAAGATAGAAAATGAAAAAGAAACCTCATGAGCTCTTTGTAATAGTTTTTCTCTTGTGCCATCTCGACTCAGATGGCACCCTTTCTGCTCAGGCTCACTTCTCACGGAAGACAATATCCTCAAAATGAAACTCAGTTCAGAACTCCCCTATGCAGGAATAAGTGCGCAAGAGTGTGTAGACTCAACGCAAACATAATCTTAGCCCTTCATCTGTTGTTATCAGCTGAATCTTGGCAGTTGCTTTCCCAGCAAGGCTGTCCAGACCTCAGGGGCATTCCCCATCACATGACATCTGAGTCCCAGCCCAGGACTTTAGAGAGTACGCATGCTTGTTATTTCCATGAAATTAAAAAAAAAAAAGTGTTTCCTAGAATCATGAAGAAAGACAGCTCAAAGACCTGACTGGTAATTACTTATCTAAAATAATAACTAAGCTGGAAATGCTACATGTGCCCAGTAATATTACAGAGAAATTTGCCCAAACAGGTAAGAGATAAATGATACTTGATTCATTTAGTCTTGTCTTGAATACATTGGCTCTCTGGTCGGCATACTTTCACACTTTGTTTTCCAGTGTTTATCTCAGAGATCCTAAAGCAGAAATTCTGTTTTTGTTTGCAGGAGATACGGTAAAGGCATGATTGGTGAAGTAACATGCATATAAACCTGCTCATTCATGTTACTCAAAACATAAGCTGCTTGAGTAACATCTCTGTGAAGTTTCTCACACAACTTCCTGCTGGCCTCTGTCCACTTACGTAGACACACCACTGTCATGCGTAACTGCACTCCCTCCATGTCACCCCCTCCAACATTAATTTGCTGTCCTCACCTGGGGGAGGCTCAGATGCAGACGGGATGAGGCTTGAGGAGCAAATAGAAACAAGTAGCTCAAGACAGAGCTGACAGGGAGGACCCACCCCTCACCCCACCACATGCTTTGGGGCTGGATGAAGTGGTGACAGTGAATGAGCTGCGGATGAAGAAGGAAATAGAAGGGACAAGTGTCAAAGTGTAGTTTGTCGGTTCCTCAGTAACTGCAGACGTATTGCCGAGCTGACCGTGCGCTGTCACCATGCTCGGACGCCAGCGTGGGGACGTTTCCTCGTTTACCGGGCACTCAGACCACCGGGTCCTGCAGTCGCATCGGCATGTCGAGAAGCAGCGCATGGCTCTGATGTGCGCGGTCAGCGAGACATCCTTCAAGTGCTGTTTTAGGCACCATTTTGAGTTCGGTGTTGAAAAAATAATTTTATCATCCTTTTATTTTTGGTATGTGATTTGGTGCTCAAGTTTATTATTTAGCAAGCGATCACCCTACAGTACCATTTTTTTTTGCAATCGTAACCAAAATCTTACCAGGGGAATCCATTGTAAAAGCCACGGAAAGTAAGTATTTTTACATAAATGAACTACAGTTGATCCTTGAACAACCGGGGTGTGAGCTGTGCGGGTCTATTTATACATGGATTTTTTTCTTTAAAAGTCTTGTTTGCTTTTTCTTTCTTAATGCAAAACAAAACAAAACACCTGTATTTGCTGTTTATTAATCACTGAATACTTAAAAGAAAACTATTTTTTTTTGTTAATCCTCACCCGGAGATATTTTTTCATTGATTTTTAGAGAGAGTGGGGTGGGGGAGAGAAACATCGATGTGATCTTTGTGAGAGAGACACATCGATTGGTTGACTCCTGCACGCGGGCAGGATCGAACCTGCAACCCAGATACCTGCTCTTGACTGGGAATCTAACCGGTGACCCTTGGATGCTGGGCCAAGGCTCTAACCACTGAGCACACGGGCCAGGGCAAGAAAGCCTCTTTTTTAAAACACCAAGCAATTTAGAGATGAATCAAAATAAAATTTAAATTGGAGAAGATATTGCAAAAACATTAGGGCTTTAAATACAAAAATAATGCTTTAGTATTAATGTGAATTTCAAGTTAAAATATAATTGGAAGAACCAATAAATAGTAGAGTGGAAATAAAAATATATGTTTTTATATACCACATATAAGGAAAATTGTGTTTGTCCTTAAAAGCTAATTTCTGTATTTATGATCTTTTGAACACAGAGGAAAAAACAGGTGTTTTAAGTTCATTGTTATCTGTTCATATCTATTTTTATATATTAAATTAAGTTTAATACTATTTTCTTAAAATAACATGAGAAGTAAAATGTCAAATCCTTGAGAGTTCTGCCTTTCCATTTATCTCTCTTTTATCCCCGTGTAAGGTCAGTGAGTGAAAGTCTATGAGCAAACCCTGAAACAATGCTCACCTAAAATTAAAAATATTTACTTCTAAGAGTTAGGATTTACGATGATTTAATTTTTAAAAAAGTTTTTAGAAAGTTTAATAGAGCCACTATGGCATATAAATTGTGTTCTGGCAGACATTAAGACCTTCTTTCTCTTACCAAAGAAAATGGCACGTGTTTGATCGAAAATCAAGGTGGGGCAGCAACTGCTTGGGAGTAAATAGACTGATTGACTCCGAGGCAAAGCAGAGATCCCAACTCGGGGCAGAGGCAAAGAATGAGCTTCAGCCTTACTTTGCCTGTTGCTATTGCTGACTTTTATTGGCTCAGTCACAGTTGTGAGTACTTTCACCCTAAGTAAAGCACATACTTTTTGAACATCTATTTATGAGTTTTCACATAGATTATCACACCGAAGCTTCAGTTCTGTAAAATAGGAATTATTTGCCAGTATGTCAAAGAATCTGAGTCGTACTAAAGTTCCCATTCAGTCTCAGGTACCCTGACTCCAAATTTAGTGCTTGGAGTTCAGTTATGCTATCCACGAACCTGCGAAAGAGTTGTATATTAATGATCTAGGTCAATTTTATTTATTTATTTATTTATTTATTTATTTATTTATTTATTTATTTATTTAATTGACTTTAGAGAGAGAGGAAGGGAGAGGGAGAGAGATATAGAAACACTGATGAGAGAGAACATTGATTGGCCACCTCCTGCCCCTCACTGGGGATCTGGCCCACAACCTGGGCATGTGCCCTGACCGACCGGTGACCTCTGTGTACATGGGTCAATGCTCAACCAATGAGCCACACCGGCCGGGCGATTTAGGTCAATTTTAAATTTCTCTGGGAATAAACAAAATTGGGATGACCCCCAGGAAGAGCTAATTGGTGAAATAGCTGTCTGCTGAAATGAAGGTTTGCTTTGCAACAGAAATTGCTAACAAGTAAATCAAGTTAACGGATCCATTTGGATAATGTTAAAAAGTATTTACCTAAACATGTTTTAAAACTTCATTTCCTGGAATCCAAGTGTTTAAATAACTGTAGCATGGTAAATACACAAGTATAATTTTGCTAAAGAGTTTATTTTGGCCAGTAGCCATCAGATTGGTTAATTGGTTTAAAAAAAAAAATGTAGTCCTTGGAGAGAAAGTACTTAAAGATGACATTTGAAAAACCCTTTTAAACATTACTGTTAAGTCTTTAAAATATTTAGAGAGAAAAATTAGAGGCTTGCAGATACTATTGTAATTAGCTAATTATTAATAGTGGAAAAGGAGTAAAGGGAAGGCCAGACATGTTCCCTACAAAACACTGGGGGAAGGGGATTGGACAAAGGGAAGATAGACACTTGCCCAGGAAAGTTAGGATGACGTAGGAAAGGTACTTGCCTGTCAGTCACACCTGGGAACAGAGGTCATTGGCCAGAATGGGCGCAGCCAATGCAAGCCCTCGAATATTTCGGACACTTAACTCCTTAAACAAAGGAGTTACATTCTCTTACACTCTTGATTCCTCTTGGCATGTTTGGTTCATGGTTCATGCTTGGCTTCCTGGCATTCTCCCGAGTGGTGCCCGGCCATGTGGACCCCCCCACACAATGGACTAATGGACTGCAACTAGCCTGGTGCTGCACTGGACCTGCCTCCAACGTGGAAAGGAAACACTGGACACTGGCTTTGCTTCTAACTCTACTGAAACACCAGCTACACCTCTTCTATGACTGGACTAAGGGAAATGGGACTTTAGAAACACAGGGATTTAATTCCACACAAATAAAAATCACTCCTTCTTCCATGTGAGTCTCAGAAAATTCTTTTTTGGGGGAGAGGATATTGTAAGAACCACACCCCCAGCAGCACCCAGTGGGGAAGAGGATCCCCAGTTCATCTGGTATCAGTAATACTAGTGAACTTGAATAAATTTATCTTAGCATATAATTCTTATAATTCATCCAGCTCTGAAATAAAATAACTAGTATGAAATAAATGTAGGAAAGTTGGTAACTAGAAGATTCCCTTTAGGGACAAAAGGATTTATTATTATTATTTTTTATTGTTGAAAGTATTACAGATGTCCCCCTTTTCTCCCCATTGACCTTCTCTTTCCTGCTCCCACCCACTTAAAAGGATTTATTTTGACAGAATTTTTATTGCACTAATAAAGATAATTGTCATATTTAAAAAATAATGAGGTTTTGATTTTTTTTCCTTTATGGTACTCTTGTCGAATAAGACAATAAAAAAATTTACGGTGCTCCCTTTAAATGTTTTTCATTTTTAAAAATATGCCTACACTTCTTGTGTCAATCACTGGTAGTTAAAAATAGTGTCGTGTTGTGGCAACAGCCTGAGGATACTGTAATAACTGAATCAAGATAAAATAATGCACTTGAAAGCTGGTGTTACACAGTAGACCCTCAATAATCAAGCATTAAATTCTTCATGGAGCTGGAAATTTATGGGAAAAATTATTTATTTAAAAATTTTACTTTCAAAAAATCTTAAAATTTACTTGGCTCCAAACTGTCAACAAACGTATATTGTGTGCTTATTCATTTGAAGAGACCTTGAAATGAAGTACTATTTCCCCAGAGTAATGTAGTTTATGTGCCAAAGATTAACTGCAAGCATTGTTTATTTTGTCTTCATTAGCGAGAGCTGATGAGATCCAGTTTGTTTAGCCTCCGCTCAGAAAAGAGAGTAAACTTTGATTAACTTGCAATACTTCAGTTTCAATGAAATAGTCATCTGGAGGCGAAGGGGCAACATGAATCAACTGTTTCTAAATTTACGTGAAGGCCACCTGGACTGCCCAGGTACACCATTTTCACATAGAAAATGTCAGATGATTCTTAACCCAGATTCTTTGTCCCATCTTTTTCCTTTCATGTAGAGAAAGGAAATGTGTATTTAAATGAAAAAATAATAATTGATGACAAGTTCACTTAATTGTTTCGATGTCTTTATCAAAGATCGTGTTAGTTTTCATTTGAGAAGTCTATTTAAAGTACAAATAAGCATACACAAATGTGTGTTGAGAAGAGAAATAATTTCCAAGGAACAGTAAATGTTCACTGAACAATCATGAAGAAAAATGTCCAATGGCAATGATTGAGCTATGAAACAGTAATGCCCAATGACTTGTGACCTTGATCAAAATCCATCCTGAATCTTTCAAGCTGTATCAAATCATGAACACAGGGTTTCTATGGATTTCTTACTATAAAAAAATATTAACAAGATAGTAGGGAAGTAAAAATATTCCTCTAGTTTCGATCCTGTTACAGCTAGATGTTAAACTTAAATATCTCTTATAATAAATCCATCCACTTATAATTGTACTAGACACAATGGGAAGGTTGAGGAAAAAAAGTCAGTAAATTTGGAGATATAAGACATGAAAAATTAGAGTTCACAGTGTTACCAGAGAATTGTGTGGATTGCCTTTCTCCATAGCTAGTGGGAGTGGGGTTCTTATGGTATCTTGAGAAAAAGGATTTTCTAAGACTCACATGGGAGAATGAGTGATCTTTACTTGTGTGAAGTTATATTCCTTAGTTTGCAAAGTCCCATTTCCCTTAGTCAGGTTCTGGAAGAGGGGTAGCTGGGAATTCAGCAGAGCTAGAAGCAAAACCAGTGTCCAGAGTTGCTGTTCCATGGTAGAGTTGAGTCTGGCATAGCATCAGGCTAGTCACAGTCCATTAGTCCACCTTGTGTGGGGTCCACATGGCCGTGCACCCATGTGGGAGCCTGCAGGAGCATGAGAGCCCCGCAAGCCAGGAGTCAGGCACGAGCAGCAAGAGAGCAAGAAGAAGGGGAAACTCCCTTTGTTTAAGAGTTTAAGGCTCTCAGATTTTGTGCCCTTGCAGTGGCCATGCTTATTCTGGCCAATTACCCATTCCCAGGTGTGACTGACAGGCAAACATCTTCCCAGGTCACCCAGACCTCACTGGGCACGGGTTTATATGGCCTCAGTCCAGTCCCTTTGCCACTGATGTGCAGGGAATAGACTTGGAGAATGTTAACCTGCAGCTTTCAGGCGAAGCTGTACAAATGGCATGCTTATATGATCTAGTCTCCCCTTTGCTCCTTCCCTAGTCATTAATAGCCAGGTTATTACAACAGTATCAATAGTTTAAGGAAGGAAACACTTCCCTCTACCCTCTTAGGTAAACCTTGTAGGCTGAGGACTGAATTAAACCAACAAAAGACAGATGAACAAGAGAACGGGTTTATTTCATATGCATATGGGGAGCCTCACAGAAAAGCAGTACCCCCCCCCCCCCCCCCCGGCCCAGTCCAGAAGTGGTGGGCCCTGGGAGCTTACATACCATTTTAATAAAAGGTGATAAATTGTGGAGAAGTGACAAGGCCAAGGGGTTGGAGCTTCTAGGGCAGTGCATTGTGGGAAGGTAAAGCTGTGGGAGAAACTAATGAAAGATAAGGGCTATTTGTAAGGCTGTGCAGACTCAAGTCAGTGCTTTCTCCAGTGACAAGCATCATCTCCTCGTTCTGGAATGGGAGAAAGGACAGGGAACACCTTCACAAAGGGAAACTTATGCCTTGTTTTTAGGCAGAAAGGGGAGAACAAATTTCCTCCTATCTGCTGTTTCTCAATTGCCTTCACCTTAAAATAATCCCTATGCCAAAGTGGCGTGTTTGGGGGTGAAATATTCTTATCCCCTTCAATAGCACAGTGCAAAGGAAAGCAAAATAAATATAGATCCCAGCCTGGGTCTCCCCTGTACTACTAAGTGTCATTACAGATGTTGTTTAACTTCTCTGACACCCCGCTATCTTGACTGCAATGGAGATGATAATACTAATCCTGCCAACGGGGTTGAAATAAGGACCAAATGAAAACTGTGTGTGAGCCCTCTGTAAATGGTTGAAAACTTTACATATTACCTATTAACTACACTGTGTGCTGTAGACTCCTTGTTGGTTTTTCTCAATTAAAAAAAAAAGTATTGCACCTAGAGATTCCGATACAGAGAGGGGTGAGCGCCAGAGAGGCTAGCTTCTACTCTCTCTTGAGATTTTTTTTTTCATACCCTTACACCAATATTAACAATTTTTTCTTTTATTTCAAAATATACTGTGATATTCTTTTTAAATTACACTTAAGATTCGTATGTGCTTCCCTTCCCTCCTCTCCTAACCTTAGCTCAGTTGACAGCCTTTGCTTAAAATGCAATAAATAATTCTCCAGAAAAGTATTGGTGATGGCTCAAGTTTTAGGGGCAGGTCTTCTGGAGGGAATGTCATGCAGAAGGAAGGGAAGCCTTTGGCAGAAGGAGGACAGAGAGAGAACGGTCCTCCAGAATAAAGCAAACATAAGGAGAAGGCAAGAACAGGGTGAGCATTTAACTGTGAAAATATCTTAAAATATTTAAAACTATAACCCAAATTGTAACTTAATACTTTAAAATGGTTCCTGCTGAAAAGTCAGTTTAATGGAGATTTTTGTTCTGGCTATTTTGTTTTATTCTTTATCTTTGAAGAACATGATCTAAATAATCCACAATTTTGAAGGCCAAATTCAGTGTCAAGGTGGCCTACGTGTAAAGTCCTTGATAAGAATTCTGTTCTTTCCTAACAGAAGATATCCTTAACTTGTCTGAACCCAAATTTGGTAATTTTTTTCCTACAAGCTTTGGTTAAAAAAAAAAAAAAAAAAAAAGTTACCCATTATTTTGAAAAATGCCAACTCTTCTCCTGAAAAATGCAGCAAAACTTTGAGAATCAAATGAATATGACCTTTTTAGACACAGGCAGCCAAGTAACTCATGAAGGTGCCCAGCTCTGTTTGGCACTGAGCCATGCAGATGCACTCTGCCAGTTTATTTTCAAGTTGCTAGAAAGAAGACAGTGAAATGCTCACCTGTACTGTGTCCATAGAACAAATTTGTCACTCTGCCAATCTTGATCGTGAGATGGACAAGCCTTTCTAGAGACATCTGATATATAAACTATCACTGCATGTGTGAATAGTATCTTTCAAGTTCCTCTGTTTGATATAAATGTAAAATGTGTTCTTCCTCCTCTCTAGGAGATTCTACGAGTGGCTGGCAAAAAGAGGCTGCTGACTGGATTCCAGAACCAAGCTAATCAACTCAACTAAGTCAAAACACTGTGTGACGGATGAGCCCCCAGGCAGATTTCAGGAATGTAGAACATTTGGGGCGTTTGCATATTGTACCACGAGGCTCTTGCTTGCTTTGTTGGTTAAACCAAAGCCAAGAACTTCCTGGGGAGTCAGAAACATTTGGGTCTTACTACAGCTCTTTGAAAAGCCCTCTTCCATTCATTTACTCACAAATGCATCGCAGATTCCTACAGTGTAGAGTACATTGTGCTGTGGGCTAGGGACGACAAATGAGGATAAACACATAGATCTCTGTGCTGGAGGACTGTTCAGTGTCTGGGAGAGACAGGAATACACACAAATAAACAATGAAATTAAAGAAAAAAATCACTGCCACGAGACATATTCATTCTATCTTTCAACAAATTTTACTCGTCATTTATTGTCAGCCAGACACTCTGCTTGCCTTGTTAAGGAGCTAATACTTCATCCTGTGGGCACTGGAAGCCATGAGAATGCTTAAACGAGGACTAGCACGACAAGACTGTGCTTTAGGAAGGCCTGTCTGTTGCAAAGTGGCAAGATTAACGTCAAGGCAACCCAGTAGAGGATGTTTCAATAATCAAGGCGGGAGATGGTAGTGGCCTGAACTAAGACAAAGAAGAAGAGGTGGAGAGAAGGGAACAGTTTGAGGAAGTATCACTGGAGAACTTGGCCACCGATGAGATGAGAAAGCAATAGAGGAGGGGAAAACCCTTGTCAGGGAGTAAGCCCAAGTTTGAGGGTGATCTGGACATGACATTGAGCAATAAAACTGATGGCCCGGTTCCAGTTAAGGCAAGAAATGGAGAAGTTTAAGGATCTAGAGGAGTTTACTTACTATACAATAGGGCAATGTTTTCCACAATGGATCAGGACCCAGCAGTGGGTCAAGAAATCAATTTAGTGCGTTTTAACCAGCACCATTTAAAAATTTTAAAACAGGTTTAATAAAGTATAATTTACACACCATAACACGCACCTATTCTAAGTGTACAATCCAATGATTTTTAGCAAATGCATAGTTGTAAAGCCATCACCACAATCCAGTATTAGAACATTTCCAACATTACAACAAGTTTCCTTGTGCCATTTGCCGTTCATCTCTGCTTCCATTCTCAGCCCTAGGCAACCACTGACACGCTTTCTGTCCCCTAATATTTGCCTTTCTCGGACACTTCACATGCATGGAACCATACAATATGTAGTCTTTTGGGTCCGGCTTCTTTCACTTAAGATAGTGTTCTTGAGGGTCATCATGGTAAACATGTATCAGTAGTTTGTTCCTTTTTTATTACTGAATGGTCCCATGCATGGATATACCACATTGGGTTATCTATTCACCAGGGGATGGACATTTGGGCTGTTTCCACTTTGGGGCTAATTTAAGTAAGGCTCCTATAAACATTGGTGTATTAGTCTTTGGGTGGACATGTCTTCATTTCTTTTGCATATATCTCTAGGAGTGAACTGGCTATATCATATGAAACATTTATGTTTTATTTTTTAGAAACTGCCAAATTATTTTTTTCAAAATGGCTGTAGCATTTTACACTCCCAGCAGCCATGTATGAGTGTGTCAGCCGCTCCACGCTCTCCACGGGGAAGTGTGTCTTTCTAATGGTAACTTTTCTAGTGGGTGTGTAGTAGCATCTCATTGTGGTTTCTAATTTTCCTAATGACTAATGCTGTTGAACACATTTTCATGTGCTTATCGACCATTCATATAGCTTCAACTCTTTGGTGCACTTTTAATTGGGTTGTTTATCTTCTCATTGTTGAATTATGAGAGTCTTTGATAAATTCCTTTATCAGATATAAGATTAGCAGATATTTTTTTCCAATCTGTGGTTTGTCTTTTATTTTCTTAATGATGTCTTTAGAAGCACAAAAGTTTTTAATGAAATCCAATTTATCAATTTTTCTCTTATGGATTTTGTTTTGTAGTTTATCTCACAACTCTTTGCCCAACGCAAGGTCACAAAGATTTTTGCCTGCTTTCTCCAAGAAGTTTTATCGTTTTAGCTGTTATGTTTAGGTCTATGATTCACCCTGAGTTAAACGTTGTTGCCTGATATGAGGTAAGGATATAGCTTTATTCTTCTGCATGAGGATATGCAATTGTCACACAGCCAGTTTTTAAAAAAGAGAATGGAAGATACCAGAATGCATTGCACCTTCTTTTGTAAAATGTGTTTATATTTCATGTGGTTTCTGAAAAGAAAAGGATTTCTTTTGTGTGTTCACGATCAAAGTGTCTTCAAAGCTACTGCAGAATGGCTTCCAGAGTGCACAGTACAAGGACCTGGGAAGGAGGAACAGAGAAGGTAAGCAGCAGTGGAGAGTGATGGGTATGAGAGAGGAAGCCCAGAGTCCGGACTTACATCTGGCGTAATGACCAAGCTTAGAATGGTAGGAGCTGGTGAAGGTTTTATAAGGTGGGGGCTGGGACTCTAGACAGAAGCCAGCCATGAGGGTGAGAAGTCTGTGGCAGCGCAGTGAAGAAAGTGTAATGTTTACACGGAGGATCAGGGTAAATCCCCCAGGATTAACAGACTTTATCAGACATCCCAGAGGAGGCACATTACTCCAGGGGGGAGGAGAGGTCTGAAAAGGAATAATGTATTCTGTGTAGAGGCTAGAAATGAAGAGCCGCAGCCCACTGCGGGGAGAGAGGCTGGAAAAGTAAGTCAACTGTGATGAAAACTGACTAATGATGAAATCAGGGTTTGAGATTTTTAAAACCATAAGCTTCATTGCGTTTCATCACCTAACAAAATAAGGACGAATGCTCGTATTTTTTCATTTAAAGTGTGACTAAAAATAATTGGTGTTTGTTATGTATACATGTAGGAAAGTCTTTTATCCATTCACTATTCAGTCATTCTAAATTTGTATATTTTAATTCTTTAAGGCTCACTTTTTTTCTAAGTGATAAGCTTTTTATAATCAACATTGCCTGTAATGGCCTGTTCATTCTTTAATTATTTAGTTTAAAAAATCTATAGCATTATGAGAAATGAAATACCAGGACCATCCCTTTATTTTATCCTTCTTCCCCAACCTCAATAATCTCTGCCAATATTTAATTCCCTTTGGTACTAGAACATTCTTCACAAAGTTAGGCTAGCAGTATATTTATGTAGGATCTTCAACCTCTCCAGTTATATTTTGAATTATTTTCTGAAAGATAATTTAGCAAAGAGGCCAAAAAAAATCAGAGATGTGGGCAGGTGCATTTCTACAGCTCAAAAGCATAATTCCTGTTTACAGGAATTATGTAGATGTCTGCTATCACCTTGCTTTTTGACCTTGAGCAAATATAATTACAAGCCTAGATTGCCCTACCTGTAAAGTAAGAAACTTGGACTATTCTAAGTTTCTCTTGCTACATCAGAGGCATGACTATTAGACATTCCTATAAACATCTGCAGTGTAAATGCTGTCCACTCACATAAGCCAAGATACAAAAGCAATAGAGAAATTGACCAACTGGACAGAAAAGTATGATTAATAAGAATAACACATTTATAAGAAATAACAATTTCTTTCATACTAACCTTTTAAATTCTTAAACACATTAAATATGTTGTATTTTCTTTTGCAACTGGCTCGTAACAGATAGGACCTCTCACGTCAGGCAGCATACGCTGCGTCATTTATTTATTCCACAAATATTTGCAGAGCGCTGCCCTGGGTCCTGTAATGGGCACAAACACCTAAAAATGGTAATTTTAAAATATTAATAAGGGAGCTAGGACAGCAAGACAGGGAAGAATGGTACTAGTCAGGATGTGTGGTCAGTAGGGTAAGGGACACAAGCTAATAGCTACTCTAAAGGACAAGGGAGTGAGAACTCATTTTCAGATGTGACAAGGAAGACCCCAGATGCAGGATTTGAGAAAACTCCTTTGCATCCTAATAAGCACCTGCTCCCAAGAATGATGCTGCCTGTCTGAAGGTTAGATCAGCTTGGCAGGAGAGCAGCAACCCAACGTGTGCCAGTGTGAGAGCCCATGAACCAAATGGATCTAGTTCTAGTTCCGTAAGGCCTGCCAAGGCATTTTCTGCACAGGACCCTGACCGGGCACCGGCACTCACTGCCCAGTATTCTCGTTTTCAGCTGCCAGTTCAGAGGCAGAGCTACACCCTGGATGTACGGGAAATACACACAGAGACTTAAACTATTTACTCTAAGTGGGAACAAAACTTAGGATATTTTAGTATGCTATTTTAAATATCACAGTTCCTTTTTCTGAAGCTGGCAGAAGTCATTTGAATGCCTTTAGAGACTAAGACACAGGTTTCTCCCGACTTACTTTTAGTCTTAAGAAACAGTGTTTTTGTTTTAAAAAATATAATTTTGGAAGTAAGTGGAGACAATTTATAAGCAGCATATGTATGACCTTACATCTATATTCTGGGGACAGTAGAAAGAGGTGCTGTAGGGAGAGGCCAGGACTTGAAGTTCATGTCCAGTGCTCTCATTAGCTTATTGTGGAGCCTTAGACGAATCTCTGAATTTGACAAAGCTTGGGTTTTGTCAGCCACAAAATCAGGGGATTGAAATAAATGATCTTTAAATCCCCTTCCAGTTCTAATGATTGTCGTCTATATTTGTAATTTATTCTGCATAGAGGCAAATACCCAAGTTTTACTGATTAATATTTACTCATTAGTGCAGATACAGAGGAAGTCTCCTTAAGTTGAAGCAGGTCCACCCGGGAGGACTGGCAGTAAACGGATGTGAGTCCATGTGTGAGTCTGTGTGCGGCAGAGCTGAAGCATAAGTCTGATGACTCCTGTTTGCTTTGCGTCGGCATCAGTGCTAATCAAACGGTGGGAATGGCTCTGACCCTTTGCAAATCAATGTCACTTATTTGCAAATGGGGAAATCCTAAGGAAGCAATTGCTTGCATTTGCTGAGAACTGTAAATAGACTGTGATTTAATTGCTCAATAATAAAAATGATTTATCTCACAATTATAGAGTGGAAAAATGAGGCCTTAAAAAGTAAAGAAACCCCATAAAACACAAAGTATCTAGTGGGAGACAAAGTACTCTAAGGACATTTTCCTGGGTGTCCTGAAATCATCCCAGAGACAGCTGTCTCTTCTGCCTACATTCAGTCTCCTTCTATTTGTGGGTTTCAAAAGAAGCGATGCAAATGTTTCACAATGTGTTTGGCTTGTGCTAGGCCTGTACTCCAGGAATGTTCTGCCATGAGTCCTAGTTGCAAGGAATGTGCTCAACTCAGAAGAGGTATTTCTAGGCCATGGTACCTAGGCATAGCAGGCATTCCTACAGTGACTGCCACGTGGTTCTGGGTCCCTGAGCACTGGTTTGCTTTCAGTGATGCCTGGAGCATCTCAAGCTGGGACTATATGTCCAAGGAAATTGCCCTCGTGAATGCCCTGCTCCAGTTACTGGGAATGTGCTTGCTGATCGAGATTCTGTTAGGAAGGGCCGAGGCTTTGGGTTACTCTAGGACAAGAGCCTGTTACCCAGTCTAATACAAAGCCATCTTTATTTCTCCAAATCTGTTGACTGATCATTTTGGCTGGGGAGTGGCCAATGGTACCAAAAGGACACGTCACTCAGTAGAGGGGCTAAAAGGGGCGGAACACAGAGGAGTGAAGAGTTTTGGACACAGAGCAGGGATCAGCAATGGGATGTGGTGGACTGCACATGGACTTTGGAGCGAGACCGAGCCAGGTCGTCTTCTCTGCTCAACCCCTGCCAAACTGCCTGACTTTACGTTTCAGTCTCCTCATCTGTCAATCAGAAATAGTAACCTCTACTCCGTAAGACTCTGTGAGGATGAGATCATGTACATAAAGTACCTCAAATACAGTGAGCATTAAAAAAATGAGATTTTCCTTCTTCTTGCACTGTTATTGTGTCCCTCAAAATTCATGTGGTGAGGGCCCAACCTCTAGCACCTCAGACTGTGACTATATTTGGAGAGAGGGTCTTTACAGAGGTAACTGAGTTAAAATGATGTCATCAAGGTGGGCCCTGATCCAATACGATTGGTGTCCTAATAAGAACTGGGATTACGACACAGACACGCACAGAGGGAAAACCATATAGAGATACAAAGAGAAGATGGTCGTCCACAAGCCAAGGAGAGAGGCCTCAGAAAAAAACCCTGCTGACACCTTGATCTCGTACTTCTAGCCTCTAGAATTGTGAATACATATATTTCTGTTGTTTAAGCCACCCAGTCTGTGGTATTTTGTTACAATAGCCCTAGAAAACTAATACAAGTATTGATCCCAACCCCACCTCTAGCAGAAGGGCATATGGCAAAATCTGGCTACTGTGGGGAGACAAATCTAACATTCAGGGGCAGCTGTGGCCAGTAGGTAACAGTGTACTAGGGATACTAAACTCATGCTGAACCATCTGGGAGGTACTATGTAAAGGAAAAACAAATACTGTGAATGTGAAGTGAGTCAAGATTCTAGCACAATGTAAATCTGTGATAAAACAAAAACTTTTCCTTATGACTAAGAGAAAATAAAAATGGTATAACAGTGAACATGTTATACCATTTCTACATGAAACTAGACATTATTGGAATTACATGCTAAAGAGACTAAAGTATTTATTGTTGCTATTATTATGATGACTAATAGTCATTGTGATAATAGAAATCTTAACTTAAAAATCCACATGTTGGTTTAATAAGGTGCTTCAATTTGAACCCTGCATGGACATGAGCAGTCCCCTGAGGGCTTTATCTACCAGTCCTGCTGATTGAAGACTCTCATTAACTTCTTCTTGGAGGGAAGGCAGGTTAATAGGATGAACAAGGAATGGTTTTCAGAGCAATGTCTTCCCGTCCAGAAGACACAACAGTGTTAGCTATTGAAATGCCTTAAAATGCATTTCCTGTGTGCCAAAGGACTAGTAATGAGCTTTGGAGGTCTGTGTGCTTTCTCGTTGCTGATTTGACTAGTTTTATAGAAACTGAAGCCCATTTTATTTTAATGACTGCAAAGTGAGGCTGGAATGTAAATTCAGTTCTCAATGAACCGGATGGCCTCCTCAAGGAATACCACAACTGTTGCCACTAACCTGAATATAAATCACTGGCACTGAGCAGATATTAACATTTTGCTATATTTGCTTCAGAAAGCAAGAAGAAGGAGAAAAGGAGGAAGGGAAGGAAGGAAGGAAGGAAGGAAGGAAGGAAGGAAGGAAGGAAGGAAGGAAGGAGGGAGGGAGGGAGGGAGGGAGGGAGGGAGGGAGGAAGGAAGGAAAAAGAGGAAGAAAGAGACCTTCAGTTTCAGTTCCAACATGTAAAGAGCTTAGAAGTCATCACTCCCATTCTCACAACAAGAAAAAAGGTGAAAAAACTGAAAATCAATGACTTTTGTTAGATCCATCAGAGAGTTGAGGTTATAGGACAAATTGCCTCCTATAGGAGAGATAGGCAAATAAAGAAAATCACAACCAAGATCAGGTTACTGGAGTAGAAGCTGCTAGAGTCAGTAACCAGTAGGAACACTTAAATGATAATTTTGACATAGTGCTGGAGGTTGAGTGTGGACTAACTTGAGAGTTAAAAACTCCTGAGGGGAGGTCAGTTTTAGTGGTGGTGTGGGTACACTCTTGTGGGGTTTGCCTCCAGGAGTCCTACCAGGTTCTCTTGGTAAAGATCAGATGAAAATCCCTTCCTGTTTCAGGAAAGAGGAGGGGAAAAGTAAATCTTTGAATTATGCCCAGAGGAAAAGTAATCATTTTGAATTACACACAGAGTGTTATCCATGATAAAGACCAATCATCCAGGCCAAGCTCCTTTACCGGAAAGGACAATTCGACAACTCTAGGACCCTCCAGCCTTCTTGTATCACATAAGGAGAGAAAAAACAAAATGGCCGAGAAACACTTCTGAACATCAAAGCCCAGGGACATTGGCCCACTAAAAGATTGAGATTTAATCATGAGACTATAGAACACTTCTCCTCCCCAACATCTTAACGTCAGTAGGGATCTGGTATAATCATGGTGGACTACAACTGAGAGCTGTAAGACACAGACTCTATTGAAGGAGTTCATCGGGAAACCCAAAAGCAACAGGCTGGAGAAGTAAACAAGGGAACTGGAGGAAACTGGAGGAAACTGGCACCAAGAGCTGAAGAAAACATGACACACAGCCCAGTCCCTAGCCAAATTAACATAAAACCTCACACTGGAAGCCTAATTGCCTCAGTTCCTATTACCCAGTACATTATGTCTAGCTTTCAACCAAAAATTGCAAGGCATACTTAAAGGCAAGAAAAAACAGTCTGAAAAGTGAAAACCAGACTCAGATATGGTACAGATGGTTGAGTTATCAGATATCTAATTCAAAATAAATAAACATGACTAATATATTAAGGGCGCTAGTGGATAACGTGGGCAACATGCACGAACTGATGAGTAACGTAAGCAAAGAGGTAGAAATTTATTCAATGAGGCCAGCATTACCCTAATGCCAAAATCAGATAAGATTTTACGAGAAAAGAAAACAACTGACCAATATCTCTCATGAACATATACGCAAACATACTCAACACAATGTTAGCAAATTCAATCCAATATAATGTAAAATGTAAAAATTGTAAATCATCTAGAAGACAACATAGGAGAAAATCTAGGTGACCCTGGATTTAGTGATGAGAGTTTAGGTACAACGTCACAAGAGTGATGCATGAAAATGATTGATAAGTTGCACTTCATTAAAATTAAAACTTGAAAGACCCTTGCAGGAGTCACATGATTCAGAGTTCAGGAGACAGCATCTGCTCTGAGCTTGGCCCCTGAGGGAGGAAAAAAATAGACTCTGGCAATAGAGAGGGTCCCATTTCTGAGCAAGGCTGTGCAGATACAGCCTTTGGCGATTCCCTCAAAGGCAAGACTTCATACCGCTGGTTGGTGACAATATGGAGCAGGGGTACAGAAAGCCCAAAATGACAATTTCTCACAACGAGCCCCAGAAATAAGTTTTTATCAACTACATTCAGATCTGTCCCTGGATCCATCTCCCTATTTAGCATATTGAAGAAGAAAAGTGAGGACACCAAACGCAGAGTAAATGGTTAACACACAATTTTCCGTGTAGGGACATTCTCATCAGTGCTCACAGAGAGCTTTCTGGAAGGCAATTTGAGAATAAAAAGCCATTTAGTAACATATACCAGATTTGACCTAACTACCTGAAAACGGAGAAATATAGTGGAATATTTCTGCATTTTCACAGTTTGCCTTAGGGTTAGCCATGTTGATTTTTAACTCTTTGAGAATAAAAAAAAATTTTTTTTAAGTCAGAACAGATTTTTTTTTTTTTTTTTTATCCTCACCGGAGGACATTTTTCCATTTTTTGTTCAGATAGAGTGGGAGGGAGAGAGAAGAAGAGAGAGAGAGAGAGAAACATCGATGTGAAAGGGACACATCGAGTGGCTGCCTCCCTCACGACCCAACCAGGGGCCGGGAACAAACTGCAACCGAGGTGCATGCCCTTAGCGGGAACCGAACCCGGGTCTCTCTGGACCGCAGGCCGACGCTCTAACCGCTGAGCCAAACCGGCCAGGGCCAGAACAGATTTTTTAATGCCCCACAATAAGAACATCACCTTGAGCGCCAAGCTGTGGGATAAGCCATCTATGTATTGTGTTAACTCATGATTTTTATTTTTAAACAGGGTAGAATTTGTTCTAGGAGGTACTTTTATTTTAGCAGGTCTATTCATCAGGGGTCACACTACGGGATCAGTAGTTTGCTGTGCTATCCCTCTTGTAAGTGGCATGTTTTGTGGCTATTTGTCCTGGGCTGATGCGAATGTGGGTGCACTCGGCAGAGCATTTAAAGAGTGACCCAGAAAAAAAAATCTACTGTCTAATAGTTGGTGACAAGCATGATTAGGATATGGTACATAGTATTCTCTTTAAATGCACCATTTCTCAGATCTACTGTGTGTTCTTACTGTATTTATCCAGGGGAGCTGGAGACACAGATATGAAAGAGAAACAGTTTCTATTCTAAGGACTTTGCAATTTAGTGGAGAGGACTTGTTCTTTTTAGGGGACCTGGGCTGTTGTACTGTGCTTTCCTTCCTCTTTCAGCTTTGATCATAGATGTGATGCCCAGCGCTTCAGTAGCCATATTGTGATAATGAGGCAGCTCTCATGAGGACAACAAGCTAACATACTAAGAACAGCAGGGTGGAAATTCAGAAAGAGTCTGGTTCTCTGATGACATTATTGAGCTGCCGTACCAACACCAAGACTATTGACCTCTTAAGTAAACAACAAATATCAGGTTACCAACAGGCCTTCAGTTACTTATAGCTGAAAGTGTTCCTGACTTTTACCAATAGAATATCAGGAAACCAGAATTTTCGAGTCTGAAGCTATCGTTTAAAATTTTACATTAGGTTTAACTTTCTCCAACAGTAACTTGCAAAGTTTTAAAACATTCCTGCCCTGCCCTGGCCGGTTTGGCTCAGCGGTTAGAGTGTCGGCCTGCGGTCCAGAGAGACCCGGGTTCGGTTTCCGCTAGGGGCATGTACCTCGGTTGCAGTTTGTCCCCGGCCCTGGTTGGTCGTGCGGGTGGCAGCCACTCGATGTGTCCCTTTCACGTTGATGTTTCTCTCTCTCTCTCTCTTCCTCTCTCTCCCTCCCACTCTATCTGAACAAAAAATGAAAAAATATCCTGGGGTGAGGATAAAAAAATAAAATAAAATAAATAAAAAATAAAACATTCCTGCCCAACTCCATTGGTACCACTCTGGCCACAGAAGGTCCCTTCCTCATTTGGGTACATTACTTCTGGAAAGATACTGAGCCTGTTCCTTTTCCTACGATGAGTGAACTAGACATTGCAAGAAAAGTGAAACAAATCCAACAGAAGGTAAAGCTGGAAATTTTTCCTTCTGCCATTAGGTAGGTAGATATATTCTCAGTACCATCTTAAGGATCAATCAATTAAAAGAGTATGCTAAATGTTTCCAAGGCTTGTTCTGAAATGACTCCTTTAATTAGAGGCTCTTTACTTTCGGCCTTTTAAAACTTCCTACTCCATTTCTTTACACTTAAATCAAGAAGCTTTTACACTTTTCTGGAGCTTCAGGCTATTTTGCTTCTGGAGCTGCCACTAGAAGGGCAGAAAAGTCGATCAAGACAGAAATTCCTAAGTTCTCTTTCTCATTTCGGTTTTCAAATTTATGACCTGTATACAACTAGGTGGGTGGCAAAGTGGGCACAGGTTAGTGTCTTCCTTCATCGCACAGTATCTCATGCTCGCTCATGTCATCTGGCAGGCTGGTGCCTGCATAATTTTCCATTAATGACCCAATTTGGCCCATGTGAACGGCACCTCCTGTCCCCATCCATCACAGCCCCTGCCTGGGAAGACTTCACATTTTCTTCATGACTGGGGATTGCGTGGACACTATTACTAAGACATCTGTAGAAAAATGAAGTAATGGGCCTGCCAATATTCTTAATGGCTTTAATAGCATTAAAAATTAATGTGCGTAATGCTCATCTCATTCCTAGTTGCCTTTGCATTATGGATGGCAGGACCATGCATTATGCTGAGACAAAAATGGCCCAAAAGTCACTGCAAGTGTGGAGTAGGAGAGTGAGAGAGAAATATTGCAGCAGTTGAAATGATAAAATTTCAGCTCAGATTCATCTTTATAGGAGAGAATTACATGATATGAGGAAAAGGCAGCCAACCAGGAGACTGTCGCTGGCTTAAAGGAATTGAAGTCAGGTGCAGAAAGGAAGAAATCCTGAAAGGCTGTGGGAGTGAATGATCTGTGAGCACGACCAATAACATGGAAAGCAGAGATGCCCCTGACAAACGGAGATCTCACTGGGGAGATCACCCTTCCGTTCAGTGGTTACAGGTGTCTCCTCCCAGAATGGGCTGTGTTCCTGACCTTTGAAGACCTCCCCTTCTTTGTTCTATACCATATTCCTTAGGGCACTATTTATCATAAGTAATTGGATTAATGAATTCAGGCCCTATTTCATGAATTAGCCCTCTGTGAGAAGATAGTTCAGATGAGGATCTCTGGAGAAAACCTCAAGGATCACAGACAGTGGGGATACTTGGTGCCACTGCAGGCAGGGTCCTCGGTCTCTTAGGCAAGCTTTACCAACTCCAGAGAGGCATGGGGATGTTCCTGGAGAGCCAATTAACAATAATGTGCTGAACTCCGGAGATTAAGTTCCTAACTACATTGGGGCCTCTTTTGTGGAATCCACCACCTCAGCTCTCAAAGAACCCTAAGGGGAGGAGGAGGATAATCTGTCCATCCCCCTCAGGGATCCAAACACTGTCAGAGGTCCACACAACGATGTCAAAGAGATGTCTGCACCCCCATGTTCACTGCAGCACTGTCCACAACAGCTAAGACATAGGGACAATCCATGTCCGTCAATGGATGAGTGGATGAAGAAAATGTGATGCGCACACACACACGGAATATTATTCAACCATAAAAAAGAAGGAAATTCTGCTACTTGTGACAAGATGGTTGGGTCTTGAGAGCATTAGGCCAAGTGAGATAAGTCAGACCAACACTGTACGTTCTCACTTACATGTGCAACCTAAAAAAGCCAAACTCATGGAAACCAAGAGTAGAAGGGTGCTTGCCAGGAGGTGGGAGGTGGGAGGAATTGGGAAATGTTGGTCAAAGGGTATGAACTCCCAGCTACAAGATGAATAAGTTCTGGGGATCTGATTTACAGCATGGTGACTGTAATTAACAATACTATATTATTATATATACTATATTTCAAAATATTAAGAATGGAGATCTTAAATGTTATCACCACACAAAGACATGGTAATTAGACGAGCTGATGGAAGAATTAATAACTAAGTTTATTGCGGTAATCAGTTTGCAGTATACACTTGTATTAAATTCTCACATTGTATATCTTAAACTTACATATGTTATAGGTTGACAATATCTCCATAAAGCTGGAAAAAGTAGTTTGATTTTATATATTATGGTAGAAATAATTTTTAAAGGTGAATACTTTTCATATAATGTTGGAATATTCTTCTTCATTCTGATAAAATTAAAGTATAATTATCAAATTTTTAAAAAAGAAGTCCTCAGAATGATAGAAACAAACTGTGGGCATCAAGAAACTTTCTACTTACTGATAACAGGCATCTGTATGGAAACGTGGCTGTCGAAGGCTGGGTCCGGAGGTGCAGGCCGCCTGCCAAGCCCTGGCATCCAACCTGCTGACTCAGCTTTGCAGGGCTCCTGCCCCTTTCAGTAACACTGCAGAATATCCCTTCCCACCAACTCATGCAGGGGATTATCATGTTTCCTGGAAAGAAGAACGTAAAAATTGTTCTCTTTTCTGAACAAATACTAGCAATGTATGCAACCACTGGGATTTGTGAAACGTTCAGCTTTAAGCCCAGGCATGTATGTTACAGGCCATGATGGTTCACTTCTCCAAAATTTCGTCACAATTTTAAGTTGGCCAATGCATCTCTTACTGCACTCACTAAGCATCTGTGTTCACTAGCTGTCCAATAGCAGTTCTTAAGAAAAGCATGCTGTGGTGGTTGGTTTCTGAGGACCTCTGGTATGAGTGTTTCCTTTGGAATGAGTTTATAAAATGAACTCTCCCAGATGAAAATAAACTTTCATTTACTGACTTCATTTTCTAAATAGTTTATTGACACTCCTTATTCATCATTCAGTTTTGAGGACATATTTGAAAGGGAGAGATAAATATGAATTAGAGCACAGAGGATACTCTTTTCTATCAGCAACTACTAACAGGAGCTGCATTTTGTTGACATCAAAGAAAAATCATTGTCAAAAGAGAATTTAGGAACTCTCTTCTTTTTCTTGAAATAAAGGAGCAGCTGGAACTTGACTTAATGGTTTCTATTTTCTGATACCTATAGTCACTAATTCAGATGCTTGGAGTTGTATTTGCACAGATCTAAAATTTAGAGAGAGTTTTTCCATGACCAGAAACTGAGTGAAGGGCAGCTAAGTCATGTTAGGACAGCAATTCTTTCTCTAGGCTCCAAATACAAGTACATATGCTGTTTTAAAACGCCGCAATGAAGCATAATATGTAAAAGTGGAATGACAAACGGGGGAAATTGTGCAGCGATACTGAATTTCTTTTAGAATCTTTAAAAAAAAATAGGTGGAAGTACTATGTGCCTGGTATTTTAGTGTGTTATATTAGTCTCTTGATTGCCACATAAAACAGATATTATTAATGAACTCCATCATACACAGAAGAAAATCAAGGCCAAGAGTGTACATGTAACCTTCTCAAGGTCACAGAGTCACTAAGGGTCAGGCTGGGACTCAGCTCAATCTCACTGTCTTCCCACAACACGAACGTCCCTGTCCATGGGAACAGCCACAGAAAAATCAACCAAGCAAGTATCTCTTGGTCACATATATTACATTAAATTGAAAGCAGAAAACTCATCAGCAGTTTCTATCCAGAAGAATATCTGTTTCCCCTGAGCTCGTTCATGTCTGACTTTCTCTGCTTCCTGCACTTGGCCATCACCACATAAGGCATGGGGCTGTGACCTTGAACTGGTGCAGAAAGGCAATGCCCTTGGCTGAAGAAGTTACCCCCAAATATTAACAATGGTTGTGTTTGGACTAGGGTGAGCTTATTCTTCTCTCTCTATTTCTGTATTTTATTTTAAAAAATAAAATTATATATTTCTAATTTTTTAATTAAAATATGTCCATCAAGGAAAAATAAAGGATTATATAAAAATTGAAATGTAAGAATCATTGGGGGAAGTCCACTGGCTACGAAAACCCAACTTGTAAATATCCCCAGATGTCAACAGTCAGAATTCATTTAACTGTCATCACTTATATTTCATTTCTCTCACAGACTTTGAATGTACTTGCATGTGTCTTGTGGAGACATGTGACCATGCTCAGTCCTCATTTCTGGGTATTAAGGGCTCTTCTTGCTTAATCTTGTTGGCATTAACCTTCCTGCCCTTCCCAGTTCCTCATCTGCCTCCAAGGTTTTCCCAGGACAGTGATGGTTTGACAGTGATTTTTTTTTTTCCTGTTTTTAAGTATTAGCTCAGATTATGTTCAGAAGTTCCAGAGTACACCCTTTCCTTAAACACACATATTTTTCTTCTCTTATTACAAAAGTATTGTTTGGGAAAACTTAGAAAAAAATAGATAAAGCAAGGAATGAAAAAAAAAAAAAAGACCACACTTAATTTAATCACCCAGAGATGCTTTTGTGTATTTCCATTACTTTACTTATTTGTGTGTGTGTGTGTGTGAATGGTACCATGATTGATTTAAAGACACCTCTCTACTGCTTATGCCAACTATTAAGTAGTTTACATAAAATATCAAACATGAAATTTGCCTCATCGCTTCAATTATCTGTCCTGAAGGGAGGTGCTTTTCTTCCCTTGAATTCCCTGTAATTCATGAACTCAGGGCTTCCCCCCTCTGCTTGGACATGTCCGCCATCTCCAGGCCCTCCTGAATGAAGAAGCTGCAGAATTCTTTGCTCCCCTTCACCAGCTCCTCAGTTTGGAAACAGTGCCTTTCTTAACTGGAGAGATGGGAAAGCCAAACAGGCTGTGAGTTGCGCCAAGGCAGAAGCAGAACCAGCATCATAAGAAAAGATGAAATTCTGCCATTTGCGACAACATGGATGGATCTTGAGAATGTCATGCTAAATGAAGTCAACCAGTCAGAAAAAGCTAAGAACTGTATGATTTCACTCATACGTGGGATGTAAAACTGAAACTCATAGACACAGAGAACAATGTGTGGTTACCGGAGGGAAGGGGGTGGGGAGAGTAAAAGGTAAAGGGGGCCAAATATATGGTGACGGAAGATGATTTGACTTTGGGTGGTGGGCACACAATGCAATATACAGATCATGTGTCACAGAAATGTACACTTGAAACCTATATGACCTTATTAACCGATGTCACCCCAATAAATACAATTCAAAAAAGAATCAGGCCCACGTCTCTGTCTCTACCCTGTTCCATTTTCCCTTGTGGTGAGCACAACAGGAAGGCACTCGTTTCTGAGGTTCTCGCTTGCTGTGCCTGTGGCTGCTGGGTCAGCCAGATTCTGCGGGGGCGGGGAAGGAAGTCAGCTCCCTCCTCACTCTGCAGTGCTCTGGGTCCGCCCCTCTGCACCTGTCCACGTCTACAGCAAAGAGGTTAGAACTCAGAGCGGAGGAGGGGTGGGAGCAGCCAGCGTCCCAAATGCCAATATCGGCCCCTATAGAACAACTCTATATTTTATAATGCACACCTATGTGGCATGTGTGTGTAAATATACATTATTTCTCAGAATTTGAATCACAGGTAGATTTTTGTAAGTTGCAGAGAGGTGTTCCAATTTCCTTTAGGCTCCATCAGTAAGCTTAGAATCGTTCAGACAACAAATGAGCAGTTTTGTCAAAGCGAACCTATAACTTCAGTATAAAATTTAGCAAAATATAGGTTGAGTCAAGAGCCATTCAGATGCACTCTGAATCCACCACCCCACGCTCGCTTAGATGAGAGCAACAGAACATATTTAATTGACGTCGAGTTAGTTGAGTGGTTTTTCAGCCGAGGGGTTGGCTAAGGCTCCTCTGTTCCCTCTGCTTCCTCCTCCCTCAGTGTCTCTAAATGCCACGAGGCGCTCGCTGTCCGGGAACATACTCTCCTGCTCTGTAATTCTGTGTGTCGACTTGACCGGCTCATGGAGTGCCCGGACCTCTGGCTGCGCATCGCTTCTGGGTGTCTGTGAGGGTGTTTCCGGGTGAAGTTAGCATTTGAAAGAGTGGACTCAGCAGAGCAGTTTGCTTTCTCCAGGGTTGGTGGGCATCACCCTGTCCACTGAGGGCCTGAATAGAACACAAAGGTGGAGGAAGGAAGAATTCAGTCTCTCCTGCCTGATTGCTTGGGCTGGGACATCGATCTTCTCTTGTCCTCTATGCTCCAGGTACTCAGGCCCTCAGATCCAGACTGGAGTCTACACCATCAGCTCCCTGGTTCTCAGGCCTTCCATTCAGGTTAAATGATACCTCCGGTCTTCCTAGGTCTCCAGCTTGCAGACCGCAGAGCATGGGACTTCTCAGCCTCCATAACTCCTTATAATAAGTCTCTGTTATATATATACCTAAGTCCCAAATAAAGTCTGTTCTTTTCGAAGAAAGAGGGGTCTCACCCGAGGTCCAGACAGAGTAGAGAGAGAGGCGAAACAGGAAATACTCAGAATTAAAGAAATGAAATAGGGGTGACGTTACACCTCTTTACTGCCCCAGACCTCAGTGTGGATAGAAGGGAGATAATCCGCAAGCCGACCGAACATGACTGTGGGCACGTGTGGCACTCGTGCAGGGGACCTGCACAGTGAGGCTTTGTGGGGGCTGGGCACCCACATGAGCAGGTGGACACTTGTTTCACTAAAGCAAGAATTACAGCAGAAGCTATACGACTTGAAGACAGGAACATCCGTACGACCTAGATAAAGTGGACATGAGAGAGAGAGAGTGAGAGCAGTTGTCAAGGATCAATTTACGTTTGCAGCTCAAAACACTTTCTACTGCAGAGCCTGCCAGGATAGATTTGCCCATTTATGTAATTTAGAGTGTTTTGTTCAACCACGATTTTGCAGGTTGGGCAGAGGTAGGGTAGGGGATCGAAAGAGATTGCGATTCATTGTTGCAGCCCCTCTGAAGATATTCTATTTTTCTAGGACACCTTGAATTCATCCCGGTGGCGCATCATAGATGGGACTGAGAAATCTGTGTTTGGAATAGACTGAGAATGGGAACTACGGTATTAAAAGGAGTTGTTCATTGCTCTGGTTCTGTTTTTCTTCCAGAAATAAAAATAATATATAAAAACTCCAGCTGTCCCTTAGCACTAATTGCATCAAGCCTAAGCATTATATAAATAAAGTCGCATTACTGTTACAGAAAGTGATTTAAGGCCCTGTAAACTTAGGCATCTTTATCTCTGATTCTTGCTACAGTGAAGACCTCCCTCGTTAGCTCCTGCATTACAGAAGAACCTGGAGATCTTTGTGAATAAAAAGGGTCCATTTATTGTCCTAACAAATTCAATAACTAGCATATGTTAATAAAAATTTTTCTTGAAATTTTACTTAGAGCTGGGGGATATAGAATTTAATTTAATGTTATCAGGCTAATATTTTAATCTTGGGGATACTTTGAGTGAATACTTTTCCTTCTTAATGATTAGAGAGACAGTGGTATTTCCTAGGTAGATACTGTGGAATCTGGTTGCGATACCTCTGACTCTCAGAGTCATTCCTGGGGGCAGAGGGAGACGGGAGGGCAGTGGAGTCAAACTGCTCCTTAAGCATCAGGCTTCAGTCGACAGGGGCCAGTATCCACACAGTAGTTACAAACTACGTACAACACTAGGATGATTTCTCTCTCTTTTTTTTTTTAATTGATTTTTAGACACAGAGGAAGGGAGAGAAAGAGAGAAACATTGATGAGAGAGAACATCGATTGGCCGCCTCCTGCATGCTCCCCACTGGGGATTTGGCCCACAACCTGGGCCTGTGCCTTGACAGGGAATCGAACCAGCGACCTCTTGGTGCATGGGTCAATGCTCAACCACTGAGCCACACTGGCCAGGTGGATGATTTCTCATTTTTATTCGTATTTTCTTTTTTTAAAATCTTCTCTTCTTCTATCCTCCCTTCCCTTTCAACACTGGCTCTTCTCTCTTTTTTATTTCTTGTTCACTCCTGTTTTAGCTGCTCTAAATAGGCCACTTTAAGATATGATGAAATCACAGGCTTTAAAAATCTTATGACCCAATTTTCAGGAAAGTTGTTTCATGATACCATCAAAAGCCTCATGATTACTTAGCCTTTGAACTGGCAATTCTGTCTCTAGAATGTTCTTTAAGGAAATAATCAGAGATGATTTAAAAAAAAAAGTGTTTATTGAGTTCATATCATGGGCCAGGCACTGGCTTTACACAGACGAATTCACTTAATCTTTGAAACAACCTCTGCTATATCATCCCTGTTTTGCACATGAGGAAATGAAAGAACAGAGACATTAAGTAACTTGCTCAGGAGCACACAGGTCGTGAGTGGGAGAGCTGGGATTTGAACAACAGGAGTCTAACTCCGACGCCAGCACTCAATCAGCGCGGTCCCCAAGGTGTTCAAGTCCTGGGCAAATATTTTGATGGCGCCTCTGCCTACGTAAACAATTTTATTAAAAATGTGTTTCACAATATATGGGTCCAGGTAAGGTATAGCCAACGAAGATCATCAATAAAGGTTTAGAATAAGGGTAGAGAGGAAGTACTTACCTATGTGTTTATGGTCCAATCCAACCAATCAGAAGAAGATTCTTCGTAGTGTCCAAACACCATCTCTTTCTGTGCAGACCCAGGAACAATCTTTCCATTCTTTCTTGTCAAATTTTCCATCCAGGCCAGTTGCCTGTCTTGAACCATGAGAAGAAAGGAGCAAGGCTGTTATTACTCACAATGCTACGGCGTTTCTCATTGAAACAACACAGATCTCGAGTTCTTTACAGGCCGCTAATACCACTTACTTAATGCTGTTTACATCATTACTCACGACGATGAATCGTTATCTGTCCATTGCCTGTGAAAATTAGCTTCCAATGTTCTCTGAATGGTTGTTACTGGACCTTGTGGGGTCATCGAGTTGGGTGCCAGCTGCTGGGGATGCACAGGGCTAAAGAGTCCTGCCACCACCCACTGCCCCCAGGTGCTGAAAACTAGAGGTGGCCCTGTGATCAAAACATACGTGGGAAGAACAGGTGCAGCCCCCCCGCCCCCCCACACACAGTGGATTCCAAGGGCAGGCAGCGGTCTGTGGTGACCATCAGAACCCTGGAGCTCCCAATTTGTCTTCTGTCCTCAGTGAGCAAGACAGCCCACTCTCAAAAAACACAAATATACAATGTTCTATGAATTTTTAAAGGGAAATTTGAATATTTCTTTTTTTTTTTTTTCATTTATCTTCTGATAGAGCAGGGGCGGAAGGGGGAGAGAGAAACATCTATGTGAGAGAAACACATCGACTGGTCGCCACCCACACGACCCCAACCGGGGCCAGGGACAAACTGCAACTGAGGTACGTGCCCCTAGCGGGATCCGAACCCAGGACTCTCTGGTCCGCAGGCCAACGTTCTAACCGCTGAGCCAAACCTGCCAGGGCTGAATATTTCTTGTGTACTTTGTTTAATTTGGTAAAATTGCCAGGAACTTCGTGCAGGTTAATATGAAGCTTCCAGAAGTCCTGAGAATCCCTTCCATCGTCTTGTCCTGGAAGCTGCAGTTTCTTTAGCGACTGGATTGTGTTCTATGTGCATTTGTGGGTTTATTTAAAAAATTATTATCTGTGCACTTACTACATGCCATCATTGTTTTAGTTGCTTTACAAACATTAATTCATTTAATCTTTGTAACAACTCTAATTGATAGTGACTATTACTACCTGTTTGCAGAGGAAAAAGTGAGGTGCAGTTTTTGATAACATGGGTGGAACTTGAGGGCATTTTGCTGAGTGAAGTAAGTCTGATAGAGAAGGCCAACACTGTGTGTTAGAAGCTAAGAAGGCCAAACTCACAGAAACAGAGAGTAGAACGCTGGCTGTCAGGGGCTGGTGGGGGGTGGGGGGTGGCGGGAGGGAGGGATAGGGAGATGTTAGTCAAACTTCCAGGTGCAAGATGAATAAGTTCTGGGGACCTAATATACAGCATAGTCACTATAGTTAATAATTCCATATTATATCGATTTTCATCCTTTTTTATCTCATGGAACACATAAACTAATTACTAAAATTCTGTGACATACCAAAAAATATATCTGACAAAAAATAGGTATAACTTTTTTTTTTAAGATTTTTAAAATTGATTTTTAGAGATAGCAGAGGAGAGAGGGAGAGAGAGAGAGAAAAACATCCATCAGCTGCCTCCTGCACGCCCCCTACTGGGGATTGAGCCCACAACCCAGGCATGTGCCCTGACTTTGAATCAAACTGGCGACCTTTCGGTGCATGAGAGGACACCCAACCAACTGAGCCACACTGGCCAGGACAAAAACTGGCATACGTTCGATTCATTCACATCGGATGGCTATAGTGCTGGCTGTTATCATTTTTTAATTTGACAATCTAAGTGGAAAGAGGTCAGTGCCCCTGACTAAATAGTCAGGTATTGCACGTTTTAAAACTTCACGTGGTGCACCGGTTGAAAATGGCTGCTGTGTTATAAACTTGAAAGTTGCTAAGAGAGTAGATCTTAAATGATCTCAGCACACACACAAGATCTTAAATGATCTCAGCACACACACAAGGTAATACGTACGGTGATGGGTGTGTGAAGTAACTTTATTGTGGTAATCATTTCACAATATACATTTGTATCAAATCATCATGTTGTACACCTTAAACTACACAACATTATATGTAAATTATATCTCAATCAAGTTAGAAAAAAAATATTTTTGAGTAGAAAATGCCCATCAAGGGCCTAGCAAAACGGTTGAAAATGGATTTAAATCATTGTGAAATTTCAAATCACTGGGGACAAAGAGGAGATCTTAAAGCTTCCAGAAAGATCATGTCATAAGTTATCTGAAATCAGAATGACCTGGAAGCTTTAAAATAGCAACACGGGAAACTAGAAGGTAGTGGATCAGTGCCCAGACATTCCGGAGGATTTCAAAGCTATCCTTCTCTACCCAGTTGTCATGGAATGAACGGTGTCCCCTCAAAATTCATACGTTAAAACCTTAACCTCTGTGTGTCAGAATGTATTTGGAGATAAGGTCTGTGTAGAGGTAATGAAATTAAAATGAGGTCATTAGGGTGGACCCTAAACTAATCTGACTTGTGTCCTTGTAAGGAGACGAGGATAGACACTCACAGAGGGGAGGCCACGTGGAGGGGGAGGAAGAAGATGGTCGTCCACAAGGGGAGAGAAATCTCAGAAGAAAGCAACCCTCCTGACACCTTGATCTTTACTTCCAGACTCCAGGACTGTGAGAAAATGTGTTTCTATATTTTAAATCAAAAAGAAAAAAAAAAAGTGGGGCACAATGAAGTTAAGTAGCTTGTTCAAGATCACATAGCAAATAAAGGCAGATCTGGGCCCCAGACCCAGACAGTGGCTGTAGCACCCACGGGCTTGACTGCTGCACTAAGCTGTGTCTGCAGGGTATAAACAGTGTGTCCTCCCAAAGTCATTGCCAAGCCGGAAGCGATCATTTCTCTCTATAGATACACGTCGAAGAGAAACGTTGGCATCCAGCCATCTTTAAACAATTTCACACACTTACATATTTCATTAGGGGCTATTTTTTTCAGTACTCTTAAAATTTATGGGGCAATGTTACTTCGAAAAAAAAAATAGCCACACTGGGAATGTCAATAGAGAATGGTAAAGCAAAACAAAACTGGCAATGTCTTCCAAGGAACATTAAAATGTGTTTTGTCATTTCACAGATGACCTTTTTCTATGGCAATAGAGGAGAGTTTCCTTTCCTTCATATTGACTGACTTCTTTGCTAAAAATGTGAATAATAGAAAAGATCAAGGTTTTTCAATTACTTTTTAATAGAGGGGCAGAGTTGTTTTGTTTTTTGAAACTGTTAACAGTGGCTCTGGGTCCTTTCCTATCCACCCACACTTCTCTCAACTTCTCCATCGCACAGAGATATTTTCATTATCTAAACTTTTATTGCGGAATCCCTAATGTCACGAGATTGCAAAGAATGTCACAACCTGAAATTTTTTAACAATAAACCGACCACATTTACCAAAGAATTCCTGCTCAGTTTTAAACATGTGTTAAAACCTTTGGTTGTTTCCATATTAATGATGGTTTCATTTTATTAATATTCTACAAAACAAGGCAAGTGAACTCAAAAGAAAAATGGTTAATCTTGCCAAATATGTAGACTTTGGTAAGTTATTGAAAAGAATGCTCGGGGAAGTAGGAGAGGGTAAAGGGGGTATAAATGGTGATGGAAGGAAACCTGACTTGGGGGGGTGAACACACAGTACAATATACAGATGATCTAGTATGAAATTGTACACCTGAAACCTATATAATTGTATTAACCATTGTCACTCCACTAAATTCAATAAAAAAGAAGAAAAGAATGCTGATGAACCACTCCACTCACTCACAGGGTCACTGGCAAAGAAGGATCTGGCAGCGAGAAAACTTGACAACTGAAGAAGAGGAATTTGACAAGGATGATGCTACTCTGAAAAAGAGTGACTTGAATAGGAAGGGATTAAGAACAGGTCTTGTAAAATATGAGCAAATGCTTGAATATATTGGCAGAGAATAACGACCCTTCTCTAGTCTGCAGTGAAAGTCAAGGTGAAGAATGTCGCGTTGTGCTATCAGATAACCTTGCTGGAAAAAATTACAACCACCCTCCCACACCCAGAGCAAGCAATACTTAATTCCTCCTTTATTCTAAGAATGATCACATGGATATAGTTATAGCCTTAAAAATTTTAATGTAATAGAAAACAAATTTTTATAATTTTAGCTTTATTTTTCAAGATAAGATCCTAATCAAACTTTTAAAATTTCTGTTTACTATCAAATGTTGGTTCACATTTTGTGCAGATTCACTTTGAAGTGGTTCTTTTCTGGTACCAATTATTCTTGGATAATGAGGACTTTCTGTACTTTATGCTGACAGGGCAGAAGCTAAATGGGGTGAGAAAAGCTAGATTGCTTACTCATCTTCAACTTCAATAACAACAACAAAACAGCTCCTCTGAGGACCCACAGAGTCTGGAATGCAGCAAGTTGAATCACTTGTCACCTTGCTTCACGTCCCAGGTTTACCTCCTCATGGCCAGCCTTGAAGAAAGCCCTAGATTTGCAGAAACAGCCCTAGATTTAGAGGAGACTCAGTAAAGACCCAGGTCCCAAGAGCAGCTCTGGCCAAAGTCAGGAGTCCTCAGTTAGAAAGTCCCTTTCCTCAGAAAATTCTTCTAACTAAATAGTTCCCATTGCAACTAACAGAGAAGTATTCATTAAGCTAATGCTTGGAAAAAACCTCTTTTTCTTTGCCCCAGCAATATTCTTATTACTTTCTTGCACACTATAGATATTCCTGAAAATGTGGATGAACTGGTCCTCTGGCATCAGTCAGATATATTAATTATTTATGGCTGCATTATAGTGTTATCTTCTTGCAAACAGCTTAATAACAAGTAATTATTTTTCGAAAATACCTCTCAAAAATGATTTATTACCAACACATCCAGCTACCAAGAACTCTGTGTCTCAAGAATAAACCTTCCACTAAATTTTATAATCATTATTTTCTGCACCATAATCTTAATTGATGAGTAAACATAGCGAAAGTGACCAATGTGAAGAATTAATACTCAATTTGGATAATTTCTTATTTGGGGAAATCCTATTGAAACTGAGCAAATATCTCTTTTAAAAAGGGAAAATAATTATATTTAGGTATCTAACACACTAACAGGAAAGTGGAAGTCTTTCATAAGGGCATGGATGGACAGCCTGTTTTTCAATCCACTTGTTTTTTCCTCCTTGGCTGCTAAAGTGACATGTGAATAATATGTCCATAGCTTCTTTCTTAAAAGGTTATTACAAAAAATATATATAATCTTTGTCTCTGCTGAATATGAATGGTTTAAGTTTCTTTTAAAAAAATATTTTTCTTTATTGATTTTTAGAGAGGGGGAGAGAGAGAGAGAAACATCGATGAAAGAGAACATCGACTGGCCACCTCCTGCATGCCCCCCACTGGGGATCAGGCCCACAACCTGGGCATGTGCCCTGACCAGGAATCGAACTGGCAACCTCTTGGTGCATGGGTCAACGCTCAACCACTGAGCCACACTGGCCAGGCCTGGTTTGAGTTTCTTGATGACAAGCCATGTTACCTTCACATCTAGTTAGAAACTGTATTCCAAGGTAAAGAAAAGTTATATTATAAAAGGTCTTGCATCAGTAGTACTTAAAATAACATCGATTAAAAAGGATCCTTTATTTAGAAAACAAAGATTTTTAAAAAGTCCCTTCAGAGGTAGCACTATGGCTAGACTGCTACCAGTCCCTATTGAAATACAAGCAGTGCTGGCGTTAAAACATCTCAGTATTAACCTCCTCTCAGTAGCTGAGAGGTTGGCTTGCCAAGGGGTCAGTTGTCTTGTCTTGTTGCCTGTAGGCTTTACCCTTGGTTGTCTTTCTTCCTAAACACACGGCTCATTAGAACATCCATTAGGAGGAGGATAGAATAAATAGGAACTACAACTTGAATTCATCATTTAAATCCTTGTTTGCAATTCTAATTCAAAGAGCTGCATTGAAAATGTTAATAGATTTGGGACTGTTTTTATGCACTTCAGTTATTTTGTACCATTCCTGGTGAATTTTCTTTTTGTGTGATCAAGCTCTACCCTCCCGTACCAAGTATTATGAAATGAAATATATCATTAACTTTATTTTTCCAAAAATCAAATTCAATCTAACTCTGAAAGGAAAGTTAATAGCAGTCATTACTGTGACTCAATTCTCTGTACCCACTCTCTTCGCACACTGACAGCTAGGATCTTCTGAGGTCTCACAACAAAGGACATTTGGGAAACTCTATGGCTCTGTGGCCCACGCCGTCCACTGTTGATATAACAGTTGTCTATGAATTTATAGGCCTTGGAAATTGCTCCACAGTTTTCATGCCACCCTAGGGCAAGGGACTCAATGCCCAGGAGCTAAATGCCAGATGTTGTCCCTCACTCATGTTCATTTGAGGTTCTGTACCCTCCCTTAGTCACTAAAAGTTAAAATCTAACTACTGCTCCCTTCTTGAATTAATTATTTTCTTTTGTCCCTTATCTCTCCTTTATTCTCAAACTGGATACCTGTCTTTCTTTCCACTGTCAAAATCTCTTATTATTATTATTTTTTTTAAAAAAAAAAACAAGAGCCAGAAAGAAAGGTTGTCTTGAGGCAGCTTCCACTTCACTTGGAAACATGAACTTCCCCGAGAAGAAAAAATCCCAAAGTCCATCTCTCCTCTTGGAAAAAGATTAAAAAAAAAAATAAACAGGAAGAGCCAACTATAATACATCTTAATAATGATCATTTATGATGTGTTTGTAATTAGATAAAAAATAGGAAATACAAAAATGCAAAATAAATGCAATGAGTAAGATGATGAACGAAGGATATAAAATTCAGATGGAAAAAAGTTGTTGGCAATGATTAAAAACTAAGTTGTTTTGATTTAACCTGACCTCAGATTGCTGACAAAGATTGCCTGTGTTAACCACGATTGTTCGGTCCCCACACCCTCCCCTCCCCATTCAAAAGAGACTCTCTAGCATTGGTATTTAATTTTTGGCCCCAAAACTCAATTCCAACAATACTGATTATTCCTCTGTGCATGGCCACGTAGACCAAATGTCCTGTCAGAATTACCAAGCAGGTCCATGAGCCCTCTCCAAGACTATTGCTTCCTGCAACATGATGACTTTTTAAAAATTGAATGTATTGGGGTGACAGTGGTTAATAAAATTCTATAATATATTACCTGTATATTGCATTGTGTGTTTACCACCCCTTTACCCTCTTCTACCTCCTCCCACCCCTCTTTCCTTCTGGTAATCACCATACTATTGTCTGGTCTATGAAATTTTTTTTTTTAAGTCCTCACCCAAGGATATTTTTCTATTTATTATCAGACAGAGTGGGAGGGAGGGAGGGAGAGAGAGAGAGAAACATCGATGTGAGAGAGACACACTGATTGGCTGCCTCCCGCATGACCCTGACCAGAGCTGGGGACTGAACAGAAACCGAGGTATGTGCCCTCGACTGGAATCGAACTTGTAACTCTTTGGTCTATGGGCGGACGCTCCAACCACTGAGCCAAACTGGCCAAGGCTATGAGGTTCTTTTTTTTTTTTTCTTAATACCTTCACCCTTGTCACCCAGTCCTTAAAACTCCTCCCCTCTGACAGCTGTCAGTCAGTTCAGTCCCCACAATCTGGAGCAACCCATGACGTAGTCAAAGACAAATGTTTTCAGTCCTTTCAGTCGCAGGTCAGTTAAAAATTTCCACCTCGGGACATCCATCCTCTTCCCAAGCCTGTCACACCCCCTCTCTCTGGTTCTCCCCATTTTGTGAGCAGTCTCCTTGCCTGTGTCTGCCCCCGGGGCAGAGCTGGGAGGGCCAGGTGAGTCGCTTACCTCACTGGCCCGTGGCTGGAACCGGTTGTCTTTCGCTAGCTCTGGTTATTGCCACAAGCATCATTCTGTCATACTCATCTCATGGGTAAGCCTTTGCATCCTGGGAGAAAAGCAAAATAAATTACCCATACAACTGTTAACTTAAAAAATTTTTTTTCTTTATTGATTTTAGAGGGAGGGAGGGGGAGAGAGAGAGAGAGAGAGAGAGAGAGAGAGAGAGAGAGAGAGAGAGAGAGAGAGAAACATCAATGAGAGAACATCATTTGGCCGCCTCCTGCATGCCCCCCACTAGGGATTTGGTCTTCAACCCGGTGACTGAGAATTGTACCGGTGACCTCTTGGGGAATGGGACGATGCTCAATCACTGAGCCACACCAGCTGGGCTGAACTGTTAGCTTTAAATGTTTATCACAGTGGGTGGAAAGGGTGGTAGAGGGAAAGTTGCATCTTAAATTGCTAAATCCGTGATAAACTACTTATCAGTTAGCTGCTTCGCTGTTTCAAGGGAGCTTCCTATTTCATCTTAACAACAACCTTCTAGTGTAGATATTGTTAATACCTTCAGGTTAGGGATGAAGAAACAGGACAGAGAATAAGTAATTTGCCTGAGGTCACCCAGCAAATAAGGGTCAGAGCTGGGATTTGAGTCTTGGCAGCCTGATATCAAGGTCTGTACCCTGAACCACAATGCAGGGAGAAGTTTGGGGATTAGGCTGTAAAATGGGACTATTAAACAAGAAGTTTCTCTTCTACATAAATTATTTTGATGCTAAAAATTCTTCTGATATCAACAGATACCGTGACACTCAATCTTTTGGAGAATCTAGGTCAGCCCTTTCACTTGGTTAACCTAACTCTTCATTATAAAGCAGCATCTACTCTCATTATTACTGATAATTATAACTTTATTGACTTTCTGCTTATAAACCCATGATATGATAGTTAAACAAATAAATGTGATTTCATCAGAATTAGGTATGCCAATCTCTGGTGTCTTCTCCTGTTAGGATTTTAATGACTGGGATGCCAGCAATATTAAAATAGCTTTTAGTACTTCAGTTTGTTTTAAGTAAATGAAAATTCTTCTTGAATACTTGTGGTTTTTTCTTTTCTTTTCTTAGCAAAGCAAGTGTGTATTTTAAAAACAGAGAAAGTAGTCACTCTGTCCTAGACGTCCTCTTCTCTTTACATCTCTAACTTAATCTTGTACTGATTCCAAAGAACAACTGTGCAATTTCTGCATCTTCTGAAACATGTCCCATTCATTTCCCGAAGACTTGGAAACTTCAGTTCTGCACAATGCTCTACTCCACAAGCTTTTTTCATTTTTAAATTCTCTTTCTGTTTTTGACTAAAAGTGCCCTCTTCCAAACTTCTGTATTTGTAAAATCTTTCCATTATTAGATGAGTTTTATTTCTGCCATTTTTCCCTCTGTATTTTTCCCCCTGGATTGTTTTGTTGATTCAATTTCTGGGTTTCAAATATATAATTGCCAAGTTTTTACTGCTATTGACCATAAAATTCTGTCCAGTCACTAGGCTGTGAAAAAGCAGATACATAATGGCTCCTAGTGCCAGCCGCCCCCATGAGTGGCACCAGGGCCGCGTCTGAGAAAGGATGCTTTCTCCCTACATTCCTTACGTTCAGGAGCCTGTTCAATAGGCATTACCTATGGGGTCACCCAGTAACTGTCTATCCATAACCACCTACAGCCTTGATAACCACCTTGAATCATTTTGATTCAACCTGCTCATTGCTACTACACAGAGAATATTTATCTTTTTCCATTAAGTTTGAAATAGTTGTTATCTTAACCCTGCAGGTCCAGAGAAGCTATATTGATTGTTACAAAGGAACTTTCAAAATAAGCAACATTAAGTTGCTGAGATTGGCTGGAATGGAGACCCACAACTTGAGCAGGGACAGAAGTAGCACTCTGCGGAAGACTTCCAGTGTACAGCCTATCGATAGAGAAGTCATTACTGCCCACATCACCCCAGTACACCCGAATCCAGGCTCAAGCTTCTCTGTCTGGCTCCAGAGCCTTCTACATCAGTATCTACTGAGATTGGAATGGAGCTACTTTTTTTTTTTTTTAGGATTTTTGCACCTGTGTTCATGAGAAATACTGGTCTATCGGGTTTTTTTTTGTTTGCTTTTTTTTTTCTTCCAATGTCATTGTCTGGTTTTGATAATAGGGTTATGCTGGCCCCGCAGGAATAGGAAGTGTTCCCTTGTTTCTATCTTCTCCTTACACCTGTTTACTTCTAGTGTTTTTCATATGCCAATAAAAGGTCAATAACCCTAAACTCATATATGTTCAACATGGGCCTGCCTCATCCCTTCTGTGAAAGAACAGAGACAACTATTCACTTGTAATCCTTTTCTAGCTTTAGGTTTCAATACTGTGACTTCTTTTAATAAAACTTCTCTTCAGGCTAGCAACATCACATTATCAGCAAGAGCATAAATAAAAATTTCCTGAAAGTCATCCTTGCCTTGGCCATGGTCCTGAGATTAATTGTCAATACATATCTGTCTTTTTGTTTGGCATCATTGTAAATCAAAGTAGCTTTCAGAAAATTTCCCTTTATAAGGATAATGCCAGACTGAAGAGATGTATGCTCAGAAAATAAGAAGTCTTTTGTAAGGAAAATTCCTCTGAATAAAACTGCCTTCTAAATACTTTGCAACAACAAGAAAGAGCTTCTGCAGGAAAAAACAAAAAACAAAACTCTGACTCTGATTCCGAGGCCAATGACACCACGCTGTATAAAGTCCAGTTTCTTCGTGCAAAAGCGAGAGCATGAGCACAAAGGAACATTTATGAGAGCCAACATGATCAATTTGAAGAAAACGGCAGCTCGAAGCTGCAATCCAATTTTTTTTTTCTGTGTAGAAAATCAATGAACCACAGGCATCTAATAAATTGGTCAATTATACACAGATGCTAGGCTCTACAAAAGATGTAATATTAGGTTTTGCAAATCATTACTGTCTCACAGAAGTTTTATGACAGTAAGTTTCGCTGATTAAAATGTCAGTATAAAACATTTCTTTTATTCAAATAGCCAGTAAGACTCACTCTCTGTAATGACGGAATGTAATAATTAGATAGTGGGCAAAGCCCACATATTAGTACATAACAACAACACATCAGACTGCCCACAGAAAATTAAAGAGCTGGTGAAGCACAGACGAGGTGTTTTCAGGCTTTCCCCCCAACAGAAACACGGAGAGCAACACCCAGATAACTCAGATGGCAGTCATTGGGTGTGTTTCCGTAGCAACTCCAAGCCTTGGCTAAGGATGTATCATTGGGGTTGCAGCATTAGGATTTCTCTAAAAGGGAAATAAAAATTCATTTTAATTAAGAAATTAAAAATTATTCCTAAATTAAAAAATTGTAAAGACTTCGAGCTCTTCCCCAGCCTCGCTGCCTGGGGCGCCACTGCATGGCATGGCGAGTCCCTTTGTATTTTGTAGTCAGAGCCCTTAGAGCTCTAGCAGAGGCTTCCTGACTTTACCCAGGGCTGGCTCAGTCTTCACTCACTAGCTACAGGGCCCGAGGAGGGACTCTGGGCCTGAGCAAAAAGTCTTTTGTGGGGGAGGGGGTGGGCAACGCTCCGACAAGGTGGAGCAAATAAAAATGATTTCGTAGGATTTGTCCTGGTTCCACTTTATTACACTGTCTTCTGCCATTTTCCCCAGTCCTGACTACCTGGGACACAAAAGGGAAATTGCAGTCTCCAGTCTCTTTTCTCATTCCAAGGGAAAACTCAGCTGAAGAGCTATAATCGGACTAAATTTCAATAATGAGAGAGGCTGTGCTCAGCGCTTAACTTCGGTTGGTGATGGAGCCTCCGTCCGACTGGTGTGCACGGTGTTATCAAGGACTAAATGTTTGTGTCTCTCTGAGATTCTTGTATTAGAGCCCTAATTCCCAGTGTGATTGTGTTTGAAGATGGGATCTCTAAGGAAGTAATTAAGGCTAAATTAAATAATAAGGGTTGGGCCCTGATCCAATAAAATTAATTTTCTTATAAGAGATATCAGATCTCTCTCTCTCTCTCTCTCTCTCTCTCTCTCTCTCTCTCTCTCTCTCTCTCTCTCCATGCATGAGGACATAGCAAGAAAGCAGCTATCTGTGAACCAGGAGGAGAGTTTTCTCACCAGACACCAAATCAGCTGGAACCTTGATCTTGAACTTCTCACCTCCAGAATTATGAGAAGATAAATTGCTGTTGTTTAAGCCACCCAGTCAAAAGTGTTTGGTTGTGGCAGCCCAGCAGACTAATATAATGACATTCCCTCAGAAACGGAGATAATCATCACATAAGATTCTCTGTGTCAGACACAGATGGTATCAACCTTGGCAGTCCTAGAGTCTTGCAATAAAAAAACCACTATATCGTTGACCTTCATGTTTGGAGTGATGGGATTTTCTCTCATACGTACAAATGTGTCTGGAAATCCTAAGGTAAGACAGCGTTTTCAATGTGACTTCTGGGTAATGACTGCCCTTGTGTCTGCTTTGCTTATGTTATGGCGGGTGCTCAAGGCTCATGACACAAATGACACATTGAGCATTGTCGTAACATCTTACAGATGGGACACAGATGGTCAGCAACTTTCACCAAGCCAAACCTGCTCGTGTTCAGGAGAGACACCACAAGGGGTAGGAAATTGAACTCTGCTTTTCTGCTTGATCCTTGGGTACCACTTGTGGCAACTAAATAGAGAATTTATTTTGACACATTTACCTCCATCAAAGTCTATGGCTCCTTGTCCCTGACACTCCTTGCCACCTCATCTGTTTATCTGCAGCTTGTGCTAAGGGTGTGATCGAATGGCTCTTTCCCATTAGGAGCAGCTCAGGGGGAGTTTACACAGGTTGTACAAGGGGAGAGAGACTTGCATGTATTAGGCTGATAATGATTTGCTGTGTGGTTTTTTTTTACAGCAATCAGTGACATCTTGTTTGATTTATTCTTATTTTAGTGCACTGGTTGTTATTGCTTTCTGAGAATATTCATTTCTTCCAATTTTGCATTTTTCCTGCTTTCCGTCCCCTTAATGAACATTTGCAAAGAGATCACTGACCCCAAATATATTTTGAGCTTATTAGGTATTGTTTATGAAGTACAGTACATTGAAATATAATTACCTGTATTGTTAAAGTGTATCAATGGGGACACTATTCTAATTATTCATTCAAAACATTCTAAGGAGCTGGAGATTCATTCTCCTCCATGACTCTTCAAGTGTTAAGTGAATAAGCACAGTAGATACCCTGTTTTGGAATAGTGTTAGGTTTTGTATAATGGAAACACTGTGGAAACACTGTGTATAGGCCCCCTCCATTTGCATGCTAACAATTCTTGGTAGATAGTACATCTACCTAAGGGGAAAATGTTTACCAATTGGTGTTCTGGAGGTGTTTGCCAATTTCCATGGTGTAAACACCCCCAGGACCTATTTCAAACCACAAATATGTCACTGAATGTAGAGTTGGGAAATGATGCATACAGTTGACTTTCAGGCTCCTGCATGGTATAGACACATGGCCTAAATATTTCATAGAAAAGAAGGATTAGCCCTCTGCACCTAATCGTTGATTAGAGCCCTGCCCCGAGGGGTTCCTTGTCCCTTAAAATCAGCCTTGTTACCTAACCTTACATCTCTGATTCATGTACTAACTCTCCAAACACGATGGAAAAATAGAACAAGGCTTTGAAAACATAGCAAAATCTGACCGTCATCCTGCAGTCTTCCCTTGGGCCACATTTCTTACCTCTTTAGTTCAAAAACAATGTTTTATCATAGAGAACCATTTCCACCACGGCTGTGACCCAGTTTATTCATTAAACACTGATAAGTACAACTTTTTGCGTCAGTGGAAAACGGAATGGCATTGGTGAATATGATACATCTTACATTTGGTTTATACAAATTTTTTAAAAAAGTAATAGAGACTTCCAGTTGCCTGCTCATGTCAAAATTAAAAACAGGTTTATTGCACCTAGCCCCGGACACAGCCATGGCCAGTGGTGGTGGCAGGGTGGTGGTTTTCTCACCAGAGCTGCTCTGCACTGTGGTTTCAGGGATTGTTCCTGACTCTTGGGCCTCATGCCTATTTCTCAACATTCCCTAAAGTTCTGTGGGCTTCCCACTCTCCTTTGAACAAGCTTCTTTTCTGCTATGTTGAACAAAATTGGCTTTTGCTTGCAACTAAGGCGAAGAGGAATTTTTGAGAAGGATAAAGCTAGAGAGCCCCAGGTGTCCCACCTATTAGCCTGCATCCTTAAGGAAATATCTCTCCGTGATTCAGGCTCTTCATCAATAAAAGTGGAATGATAGCTCTCATGGAGTTATTATGAGGCTTCAGTGAGTTAATACACACGAAGCCCTGAGTAATACCTGGCACATAGTAAGCCCTCAATCATTGTTAGCTATTCTCATAGAGCTGGGTACCTTTTAGCAAAAATTGGTGATGTCAACCAGCTCCAAATACAAAGGAGAAACAAACAGCCTTCAAGCGATTGCTTTTTATAGCACATATTTTACATTTTCTCAAACATGAGAAACTTCGTCATAGTTTAATAGCTTCAAACTCCATACCGAACAGAGAATATGTATTCAGTTTTCCGTGGTAATCAGCAGTTTAGAAGTTGATCACTCTTTAAATCCAGCATCTGTTAATGTTTAAAGCAATTCATAGTTTTCCTCAGAGCACATGATTTTGGACAAAGACAACAACAAACAAAAATGCCGAAGTGGGCTCACTGGATGGTTTGCGTAAAATGGAATGGTTTGAACAAAATCTCTATATGAACTGTGTGTGCACTTATTCAGTTCTGGATTAACAAAACCTTTTATTATCCTGCTCAAAAATTCCTCTGTTATTTGTCTTTTCAAATGCTGGAATGGCCATGCTAATTTTAACGTCACATTCTTGTTTCTTTCTTGGCAAAATTCATTGTTTTGCTTTAAGGTTCAGAAATTTTTTTTTTTTTTAATGTTTCCAACATTTTTAACACATGGGCAGTTTTTAAAACTCTGGCCTTTCACTTTATTTTCTGCTCATTTTGATTTCAAAAAATAGGAAAGGGAGAACCCCTTGCAGTTTTTAAAGTTTATTATACAATTATCATGTTGGCTCTTGGCTTTCCTAGAGATGATTTATTTATTCATTAAACAAATAGACACAGAGTTCTTATCTTGAACAGGGCTGGGATAGATGCCAGAGATGTGTTGGTGAACAAGGCATGACCCCATCCTCAAAGAGTTTACTGTTTAGTAGAAAGGAGACCGGGAAACAGGCTGTTCTAACACCCTTCGACGAGAGGTGAATTCACGGCGCTAGGACTGAACACCTGACCTAAACTCAGGGTTCAGGAAAGGATTCCCACAGGGAATGACATTTAGCCAAGACTTGTACAATAAATATGAGTTAGCTTAGTGAAGAATAGTATTTTTCTTTAATCTGCTTGTGGAAAGGTAAGTAATAAAACTATATGATGCTATGAATATATTTCATAAATCTTAAAAAAAAAAAAAAAGACAATCACAGTTTATAATGTCCTATAAACATTCTATATCTTTTGACAAGCAAGATGTAAACATAGCAGATTCCAAAATCGAGAACTTGACATCTATTTGCAGCATAAATTGTATTCCTGATTTCAAAACACTTTATGAAGTTGCCTTAGGCATCTTGGGCCACTATAACAAATACTGTATACACTGCGTGCCTTAAATCACAAACATTTGTTAGTCACAGATCTGGAGGCTGGAAGTCCAAGATCAGGGAGAGAGATAGAAACCTTGTTGAGAGAGAACATCGATTTGCTGTCTCCTGCATGCCTCCCACTGGGGATTTGGCCCACAACCTGGGCATGTGCCCTGACCGGGAATCGAACCAGCAACCTCCTGGTGCATGGGTCGATGCTCAACCACTGAGCCACACTAGCAAGGTTTGCATGAAGTTTGACCTTAATTCCCTTGGTTCTTCCCAGAGTGGTGCTTAAGATGCAGGGGTGTTATATTTATAGAACCAACAAAAGGCATATATTCCAGCCCTGGATGCTGAAAGGACTGGAAAGAATGACCAACCAAGCAGCAATTTTTATCCAAAAATAGTGTTTCCCACTAAAAGATTTCAGGGCTTCCAAATGCAAGACTACAGGGTGTTGATTTAATTTTTTCAATATAAAATTTGTTTCTCCTTTCACACAAACCACAAATTCAAGTTAATAAACAATGGAGATGATGGATTAGAATTTCACATAATTACTCATTTGATTTACTCTGAATTATATATAAAGCAATCTAAGATTAATAATACCAGTATTTTCAGCAATATGATCATGAAAACACTTTGAAAATTGTTTTTGCAAGAACTCATCTCACTTTTTAGTTGTACTATTATTTCTATATTGTCAGACCATTTAGTTATTTCTCCTTCTCCTTCTTTTGGTAGTTATTATTATTTGTTCCGTTCGCTTGATTTGTTTTTCTTCCTCAGTGCCTCCTGTTATAAGTATGTTAGGTCTTCATTTCTTTTCTTCTATATTTGTCCTTTCCTTTCTAATATTTTTCATTAATTTTTATATTAAATGTTCACTCTTTTTAGTCTTCAATTCCTCTTAAAGCATGACCAATTCTATTTATTTATTCTATGTTTCCTCTGGCTTACATTTTATTACAAAAATAAATTTCTTAGAAAGTTTTTCAGTTATTTCCTAAGTTCTGTTTCCTTATTCCTGAATTTTTATTCGGATCTATTCTATTCATTTAGATATTGCATAATTTTCTTAAATTTTTTTGTATTGTTTTGAAATATTTGTATTTTTTATCCATTAGAAGACATGTCTTTCTAGCTGGCTTCATTGTTTTTAGGGATGTTATCATGTACTTTTTTCTTTATTGATTTTTTTAGAGAGGAAGGGAGAGGGAGAAAGATAGAAACCTCGATGAGGGAGAACATCGATTGGCTGCCTCCTGCATGCCCCCACTGTGGATCAGGCCCACAACCTGGGCATGTGCCCTGACCGGGAATCTAACCGGCGACCTCCTGGTGCATGGGTCGATGCTCAACCACTGAGCCACACTAGCCAGGTTTGCATGAGGTCTGACTTTAATTCTTTTATGTTGCTTATTTTTACATGAAATTCATTTTCCTGAACTTTGGATTAACTTTCCAACTTTATAGATCTATCACTCCTGTTGTGTTTTTGTGATGTGTTTGAAAATGCAATGCTTACTTTACGAGATTTCCGGGGTCTGTTCCCTTTTCCTATTTGTATCCAGACTTTCCCTTTTCCTTAGACTCTATTAACCTTGTCCTGCTCAGTTTTGATTTGATTGCTAAGACTTTCACCTTGGTGTGAGGTGTTGTCCTGGAAGGGAGCCTTTGCTAGTTAGTTTTGAGTGTTCATAGGCTTAGACCACTCCAGCAACTTAACACATTATCATTGACATGCTCTTGTTGTCTAAAACCCTTCTACTTTCAGACACTGTCTTCAGATGATCTTACTGAGCTGTCAAGTGAATACCCATGGCCACTTTGGAGTTCTTAGGTCTGTCAATTGCTCCATTCCTTCCTTCTGATTTCTCCTTCATAAACTCTGATTTCATGCAGGTTTTAAAGCTGTCAGGATAGAACTCACTTCTATTTGGGATTCATGATGGTAATTTTTCACTTAATTTTGTCATAGATGTTGTCCATGGGTTTTTATTTTTGCTATTCTAATTTCTGTGTGCTTGTGTGGGGGAATTTGGGAAGAAATCCCAAAAAAATCAGTAGCTTCTTTCCCAGCTATCTGTCCCAACTTCCCCAATAAAATCCTTCAAAATTGTAACTAGCAAGGGATACTCTCTTGCTTATAACCATTTAAAGACTTTGCATTGTACTTAGAATAAAAGATGATGTCCTTACCATGACCCATAAGATCATACGTAATCTGGCCTCTGTTTACCTCTCCAAGTCCATTTTATACTCCTTTTCCCATATTCTTTATACTACAGGTTTTACTGATCTTTTATGTTTCTCAAATAAGCCAAGTTTATTTCCACATTATGGTTTTTCATTTGCAGTTTCTTTTATCTAGAAAACTCTTTACCCAACTCTTCTCATGGCTGAATTATTCATATCCTTTAGCTAACAGTCCAGTTGTCATTTCCTTAGAAAGAACTTCCCTAAACACTTTTCCTAAATTATCACTCCCCTTTCCATTGAGTCATTCTCTGTCTGCTATAGCACCCTGTCAATTTCCTTTATCCAACATTATCTTATTTCTTCATTTAGATATTTATGTCCTTATCTCTGTATTGGTATACCATGTTGTATCTCCAAAAACGATCTTTAGAAATGAGGGGGTTAGTGCCCCAGTTACAGGAAGTACCTCCAGGAGAACAGCCATCGCTTGTCAGCTCTGTTCAGGAAGTGCCTTTCCAGTCCTTCAGGCTTGACTGTAAAGGGCCATCTCAGCTTCATTGCTCCCTCTGGGGTCAGCTCCAGTGAGTCTCCACTGATACTATGTCACAGCCCTACTTAGCTGGGCTCTGCCACCAGCCATTTTACTGCCAACACAGTGGGAGCATTAACAGAATTCCGATGGTGACAGGGACAGAGGGTCTCCATGAGCCTAACAGCCTGACCTCCCATTTACTAGGGCTGGTCTAGCTATTTGTACGGGCAGTAGTCCAACTTACCAGGAACCAATTCTCCAGTGAGATGTTATCTTCCAGAAAGCCATGTATATACTAAATCAGACTTTTATATGATGCTGTGTCCCCACTGTTAAAATACAGGGTCCATGAACCAATAAATGCAAGCAGGAGTGGCCCTGCTTACCATCACTCTCAGTGATCCACTCAGGGAATCTGGGCTTCTCGTCTCCACAGTTCTGTGCTCTGTGGGCTTGGAGATTCTGATTCACAAAGAGAAATACTCCTATCAGGTGACACATCAATAGTCTCACTGGTCTACAAGCTATGACTGTTGTCTAGCTACTTTCGTCTTCAGGTGCCAAGGGATCAGCAGGAAAGAAACGTAGTTATTATCTTTTAGGTACAATGGACCCTGATTATTAGACGAGAGTAAGTATGCTCTTACACAATGAAGGCAGGGAAGAAAATGTTTGACACTTAGTGATCCAATTGGTAGTCCCCTGTCCAATTTTAATGATTAGTAGTCGCATGCAGTAATGCTGGCCTGAGGAAGGCATGGTGGCCAGCAGCTCAGAACCCTCATTGATGTCGGTCTGGGTTACTGCCAGCCAGGTAAGCCACTGAGACCAGCAGAGATGCTAGCTGGAGGTGATGGGAATGTAAAATGGATAATGGGGGAAGGATTCAATGAGCTTCATTATAAATCTAGGATCAGTTCTCCTTTTCTAGTAAATACTTTGGGGGCCATAGGGCAGTCCATTAACCTTTTGCTTTTAAGGTTCTCCCAAGAAAAGAGGTCTGATGGAGTCCAAAAGGGCTGCTTGTGGAACTTATATTAAAAAGTACATAGGATGGACATCTGTGGATGTCCAGATTTTTTGTTAAGGAATGAAGGACTTATTCCCCCAGGTGCTGGCAGGGCTGCTGGGAGACAGCCTCCTGTGGTCAGCCCTCTTTAGGAAGTGAATCAGCTAAAGAGTGCTGTCTTTTTATACTCCCTTTCCAGGAAACCCACATGCAATGACTTGTTACTGTAAGCATCTAAAGGCCCAGCCCATTTATCCTCCTTGGAACAAGTCTGAAGGGCCATCCCAGGCTCAAAGATAGCCCAACTTTTCCCTTTGCCCAATCCATAGGTGTTGGTCCCAAGGGCACTCCTTGAGTTTCTGAGTCTGCTTCCAGGAAACCTAACCTGAAATAATCAGAGTTGCCCTTGGCTTCATATAACAGAAACCCTATCCCCATGGCTACACCAAGAAGGTGTTTATATATCTGCAAATAACTGAAGCATTGTCTCCATGCTGGCGTCAAGAAACTTGCTTCCTCCTAGCTTCTTGCTACATCACTGCTAGACAGTGACTTTCATTTCCATGTAAGAAGATGGTTATTCCACTTCCAGACATCACTTTCATGTTCTAGGTGAGAAGAGTAGAGAGTGAAGAACAAAAAGTTTTAAAGAAACCTTACTTAGCAATTTATAATTATTTTTTAATGGCCAGAATGAGTCACTTTGCCATCCTTAGCTTCATGGAAGACTAGGCAGATATTTTTAACTGGATACATTGTTGCTCTGAATTACATCAGGGCTCTGTCAGTTAATAATAAGGCAGAATGAGGTTACTGGACAAGCAACTAATGGTGTCCTCCTTCCCTCATAGGATCAGAACTTCCGAAGAGCAGGTACTTTACCTGTCTTCTTCACCTGGCTGTATCCACAGAGTCTAGAACAATGCCTGACCTGTGATAATAAGCCAGTAATTGATGAATGAATGACGGAATCACTTTTATTTCTATTAAAATATACTTCCTATTACTACATCATGATGAAAATATAATGATCAGAAGAATGTGTGGTTTGACCAGAAATTTAAAAATTTCCTTGTAGAAATGAAAATACTAAGATTAAGTAATATAATTTGTCCTTTGTTGTTCTTAAATGAAAAGAATACCAAGATGTCAAATAAAAAACAGACAGTGTACAACGCCTTTAAGCAACTTATGAGGAGCCAGGATTACTTGACCTTGTGTTCCTGGCGATAGCATGAGAGGGATCCCATGAACATCGTGGTGAGCGCTGACAGAAGTGAGTGTTTAATGAATAAGACAAGTAGTCTGGCAATTCTGACGTTCCTATGCAAAATAATCTCCCAAATATTTGAGAGAATGTATGTTATAGTTTATAATTAATATTATACATTATAATATTAATATGGATATAGTCCTAAGAATATAGGAAATGGAAGGCAAGGCGATTCAAACAACTTTGTATTAATAGAATAGTTTAAAATTTTAATAGGAATGTATTTTAATAAAGAAGTGCTAAGTAAAATTTCTTCAAAATCTCTGCATCTTATTCTAGTGATTTAAAAACAGGATTTAATTTAACTAAAAAGCAGAGATGAGGACAGCTAATTAGGAAACTAGAGTCTCTCTCTCTCTCTCTCCTTCTCTCTCTCTCCTTAATACCTCAGAAACAATTGCAACATTGCAACTTATAAATCCTTTAACTAGGTTTGTGCTTAGGGTAAATGGGAAAAAACATTGGAAACTTGAAAATATTTTGTACCACCAAATGCACTAAGTTTAACTTTAAAAGCATTCTATCAAGTGCCTTTAATTTTCAAATTTTAATTCAGTGACAATTAAATTTTTCTGCTCTTAAATAATTGAAACATCATTCATCAAAATACAGCTTTGTAAGATTTAGTTCCCATCCAAAGATAATTCCATTTTATAAGCAATTTGCAATAAATAACAGGGTATTTAAACTACATTTCAGGAGCCTGGACCTAGGAAAGCTTTATTTGATTGAGTTTCAAATTAGAAACCACAAAATTAGTGTGTGCTAAAAACTTTGGGAAATGTCTGCTATTTCTGTTAATAACTTTCTAAAGTTGTATTTGAAAGCAGATGCCCAATGTATTCCAACCAGCTCCATCGTGTATTTCGAGTCACGATTCTTGGACACATATGCAGCTCGACTTCAAGCTGTGGCCTGAAAGGTGTAGATGCAGAAGTCCTCACTTGTCCAGCCACGTGTAAAGGACTGCTGGCGTGGGACTCCCAGAAAGATATTGGCACGAAGACCCAAGGCACATTGTGTGGGAGAAAAAAGGATCCAGTGAGCCAAGACTTCTAAGGCACCTCAGCCCCTGGGAAACCAGGGACATCTTTTTAGCTCCTGCAAAATATGTCAGGTGTGGAAGGGCTCATCCTGAAGAAAGAGCATGGGAAAAATATTTAGAATTGACAAGGATAAGCTGTTGGGTATGTTTTGATGTGATAACACTGACAGTCTATTCTCTTCTGGACCAAGGCCAGAGTCCTGGATAGACTGTGGTATGGTGGCCTTAACAAAGAGCAAGTAAATAAACCGGGCTTCCTGGTTTCTCTGTGAAATGGAAGGACACGGGACATCAGGACTTTCAACCGTCATATAACTACACCACCAAGAAGGAAAAAGCATCTTGTTGAAGTGGGGCAGAATGTCCATTCACGGCTATAGTGAGGGCACCAATCAAAGGTGGAACCAGGCTCCTGGGACACTTGGAGCATGTGGCACTGGGGCCACAGCCACCTTGGAAGTCATGAAGCCAGATGAGAACCTAGTGGGCGAAAGTACTTTTGAGACACTGAGGAGAAGGAATTTGAAAGGACTGGGGATTCAGTGAGATCACTGATGGCCTGAGAAACAAATAATAAAATGGAAGCAGATCAGACACCTAGACCATAAAGAACTCTCCACTGATCTTGTCATATGGTCTAATCTATGAAGTTTCTCAGTGTGGTCTATGGACCGCCTGTGTTAGAATCACTGGGGACACCTGTTTAAGTTGCATGTCCTCAAGGTTGTTGTGTTTTTTTTGTTTTGTCTGTTTTTTTTTTTTTTTTACTGTAATTTTAGTTTCCTTATTTATTTATACATGCTCTTTTATTATTTATTATCCTCCACTTCTTTCCAGAAAACATTTAAAGCTTCTTTTTTAACACACTTTTTGTTTTCTTTCTTTATTGTGGCAAAATACATATAACATAAAATTTATCATTCTAACTATTTTTAAACACTCAATTCAGTGGTATTAAGTACATTCACAATGTTGGGAAACCAGTATCACCATTCAATTCCGGAACTTTTCATCATCCCCAACACAAACTGTATACTCATTAAACAGCTCCCCATTTCCCCCTTTCCTCAACCCTCTATTATCTCTGTTCTGCTTTATCTCTCTACTAATTTAAGGGCCACTCTTTACCCTACTGGTCTGACTCTCAGAGCAGGGGTGGCAGAACAGACTAGGAAATCTGCGTTTTTAAAGCGTATTTCCCAGGATATTCATGTACATAGGTCACTTAAAACCATCATGTAAACAGTCACCTTACAAATCCATTACTCCATATTTTAGATGACTTTTTTCAAGTTTTCACTTAAATACCCTTGAATGAAAACACCATTCTTATCAGACACTACAATACAAATGAATTTATCAGGTGATTTCCAACCAGAACAGTAAAATGAGAGCCAAGGAGAAAGCCAAGTGTGGAGGGGGAAGCTTGACTACATAAACATTGACTCCCACCCCCACCAGTGGGTCATGCTAATAGAAAATGCCCACACAGTCAATGTCTCATGATAAAGAATAATAAAGAGAAGAGGTTAGGAGTAATGGGAAGTTGAATATCATAGACCAAAAGCACTGAGTTGAATCACTGAATCATATTCAAGTTTGCTCCAATGTTTTTTGGGATCAAAACTCCCACAGCTGTGGCCTCAGAGACTTCCATTCTACATAATCAAGGAGTCTTTCTCTACTGTTTATCTTCTCCAGCTTCAACTTTCCTGGAAAGCGAGGGTCCTTCTTTTTCCCTTACAGTATACTTGTAATATGTATGTGGGGGCAAGAAGGTTACAAACTTTCACTCACTAATAACCCATGTACTGAAAAATAAAATTTCTTTATTTGGTCTATAGTTAATACAGGCTTCCTCATAAGCTCCCAATCACTGGCTAGCAGCAAAAAAAAATTGACAAAATGCCCAATATGGTTGAAAGTTTAGTCCAATTCAATATTTAATGTTGGTTGTTATATCAAATGTCTCTCAGATAGCCATCCCTTCCCTAGGTTCTCTCCCTAAGATGTTAGTGTCCGAGGAGCAGAGAAAGGGGAACCAGGGTCTTTGAGTAAGGTGTCTTCTGGTCACTGGGGCAATGTCCTGTCCACTTGATTGCTGGGCAGATGGCTGATTTCTGAAGCTGAGGTCTATAGTTGTTGAACTCATGATCTGTCCTTTTGGCTCAGGCTCTGCTCCCAGCACCACTCCCCATGTTGACTTAGCTTCACCTTGGGTCCTGCTGGCTGCATACCCCCAACCTTTGCCAGGATCTCCAGCCAGCCAGCTGGACTGGCTGTCCACTACCAATCTTCACTGTGGGGTCACCTTGCCCATGGTTGGTCCACCAGCTATCAAGTCAACATCCACATTACTCATTTAAAACCGAGGTCTGTCTCTTCCTGATCATGCAGCAATATTCCATAGTTATTTGAAATAATTCTATAATTTGAGTTATGCACAATTTTTAACTCTTATTTAAATGCACACTTTTAACATCAATATCGAGAGTTGGTCATTAGCTATATACTCCTTCTTTGCTCCAAAACTCTGACTCTGAGCATTCGTTCCCTTTGTCTCTGTATTGGTTTACCCCTCCCTAATACGATTTCAGGTCCATCAGCTTGTTCTGATTTGCGATATACCAAATCTGTCTAAGCTTGATATAGCAATTAATATTTTAAAGTTTATTTTACTGTTTAATTCACTGTACTGGTACCTAGGGACACTTCCCTATATGCTTGAGAAATTTTAGAAAAACTAATGAGCAATATTTATGTAGCAAATATTTATTGATCACCTGCCATGAGCTTAAAACTGTGCTAGATGAGGGGGCATATAGCTCCTTACAAGATGAATAAGGTCTCTGATTTCACAAAGCTTCTTTTGCTCTTTCCCTCAATGGACAGCTGACGTTGGACCACCACCACCATCATGACATACATTTCTAAAAAGTTCCTAAGCAGATGTCTTTTAATTTGTTGTGAAAGGTAAACAATGGTGAGTTAATTAAAGCTCTTTAAATTTTGATACTCTAAAATTTAGGATGTTTTGGCTGTGAGTTATGGGCCATTCAATTAAACATATCATTATTCATATTTCAAGAAGTCTGATGATAAGGTTATGCCAGGGTTGGTTAATTCAGTGGTCGAACAATGTAGGGAGACAGACCTGCCTGGTTTTCCCAGAGCTTAGGGGTTTTCTGGGACACAGGACTTTTATTGCTAAAACTGAGACAGTCTTGGGCCAATTGAGATTGTTGGTAATCTTACTATATCACTAAGGGTCTATCCCTTAGCTTTTGTCCTTCTTGAGCAGTTCTAAGCATCATATCTTCATTGAACAATTATCAAAAGCAGAGCAGTGAGTGAAATTGTGTCTTATGTCTCTTTATATGAGAAAGTAAAACCTTTCTAAAAGCCACCTGGCAGACTTCTCCTTATATTTCATTGGCCAGGTTGGTCCATGTCTATAGTGATAACTATCAAGAGATATAAATTATTACAATGATATAAGATTAATCAATATTTACTTCTTGAGACTGGAAAGGGGCATGTGAGCACATGTTGATTCTATTTGAAAGGAAGAAGTGGAGAAAAGGGCTTCTTTCGAGACAACCCATGACACCATCTGCAAAACATTAAAGTAGACTTTTGTTGCTATGTTCTTCCTGTAGGTTTCATATTTGTTGGAGCTCCACAACTGAACCATCTTCAGTATTGCTATTTAAAAGTGTGTTTGTGTGATTTGCAATCACGTAGTAATGCTTGTAAATTCCTAAGTATGATAACAACACTATATAAAATTTCTTTCCTGTCCTTCTGCAGACAACTAGTAGAAAATTGGACAAAACTGTTAAAGACAATCATCACAAGGCATTAGAAAATGACCAAAGGCATACAACAAATTGAAGAGAGTCTTCTTTTGAAAAATTGTTACTGCCTCAGGTAAAACCAATGAGATATGTATGGGGGGGGGGTGTTTTCCCACCAAACAATAATTCTTGGACACCAGTTGGGTGTCCTACAATTCAATTAAATTCTGACACTATTTACTTGGAAATAGCATCAAATTCCACAGGTTAAGGGCTCAGTCCCATAAGACTGCCCTCCACTTCAGATGTCAATCTCAAGTCCAAGTTGTTACCTGTGCTTCTGACCAATTGGCTCTAGATCAAAGGTTCCCACAACACCCTCCTTGGATTTGACTAATTTGGGAGAGAGCTAGCAGGGCTTGGGAAATCAGTTAACTCACTACATTACCTGCTTATTACAAACAATATTAAAAGATATGATTCATGATTCCAAAATGGCGGCAGAATTTTGAAATGGAAGCTATACAAACCATCTCCCAGGACCAAACTGGAATTACAACTAAAATAAAGACAAATCATTGGGAAAAAGCAACAGAAAAGCAGCTGGAGAGGACCCATAAAACCAGGGACAGGAAAAAAGGACACTGAATTGAGCTTGGTAGGATCTGTGGAGGCACAAGAGGGCAGGATGGGAGCCCACAGACAGCAGCTGTTTCAGCTGTGAGCAGCTCCCTTGGGGTTAAAATTCCAAGCTGGCTCCACTGCACAGAGGGCCAGGATAGAGGATTAAATTAGATACAGCCACTCACCTTGGGCTCTGGCAGAGGGATGGTGGACTGGTCTTGAACTGTGTGGAGAGACTTGGGAACTGGAGAGCACTGGGAGTTTTTTGCTGAATCACTCCCTCACAGGACAGTAGACATATTACCTGAAGAGCCCCTTCCCAGAGTCCTGGGGAGAAGCAACAGTCCCTCCCTCAGAAATTTAACACCACCCAGCTGGGCCAGAGAAATGCAAATTGAGGCTCATTAACAGCCAGCATCTGCCCCACCCTCTGAAAATCCTCTTACTCTGAACACCTGAGGGAGTTTTTCATTCAGTTAAGGGCTACAATCCAAGGCTCATCAAGTAACTGAGACTAATAGCCTCTAGGCAAAAAGCTAGAGGATAACTGAACCTGTCCTGGGCTTGCAAATTTACCCAGGAAAGTAAGACTTGACAGGGGTGTTTAACGTGGGTCCTCCCACACTCATCCAAACCCAGTAGAGGGAGCCACAAACAGTGGAACACCAACACCCACAGGGAAAATTTGGCAGTTTCCAAAACCCACGGAGATAGCCAAAACAGTGAAACAAAGAAACAAATCCCAAATGAAAGAACAAGAGAACTCTACTGAAGATGAGATAAATGAAATGCAGTTAAGCAAGTTATCAGAGGTAGAGTTCAGAGCCATAATCTTGAGGAAGCTCAGCAGCATGAGTAAAGATATAGAAACATTGAAAATTAACCAATTGGAAATGAAGAATGACATAGCAGAAATAAAGAAAACATTGGAAGGACTAACCAGAGTAGAGGAAGCTAAGGACTGGATCAGTGAATCTGAAGACAAGGTAGAAAAAAATCACCCAATCAGAAAACCAAAAAGGAAAAACAATTAAAAAACAGGAAGACAGCTCAAGAGAACTGTGGGATAACTGGAAACATAACAACATTCACATCATAGGAGTTCCAGAAGAAGAAGTGAGCAAGGGTTAGAGAATATATTTGAAGAAATGCTGACAGAAAATTTCCCTAACTTGGTGAAGGAAAAAGGCATTCATGTTCAAGAAGCACAGAGAGCTTCAAGTAAGAAGAACCCAAACAGGCCCACACCAAGACACATAATTATTAAAATGCCAAAAATTAAAGACAAAGAGAGAATCCTAAAGGCAGCAAGAGATAAGCAACAGGTTACCTACAAAGGAACCCCCACAAGGCTATCAGCTGACTTCTCAACAGAAACACTACAGGCCAGAAGGGAATGGCATGAAGTAATCAAGGTCATGAAAAACAAGGATCTGTATCCAGGACTACTCTATCCAGCAAAGCTATCATTCAAAATAGAAAGTTAAATAAAGATTTTCCCAGACAAAAAAAGGCTAAGGGAATATATTAGCACCAAACCAGCACTGCAAGAAATGTCAAAAGGACTGCTGTAATTAGTAGAAGAAATAGGAAGAAAAATATAACCACAATAAATAAAAGTGGCAATAAATAAGTACATATCAACAATAACCTTAAATGTGAATGGATTGAACACTCCAATCAAAAGACACAGAGTGGCTGATTGGATAAGAAAGCATGATTCATATATATGTTGTTTACAAGAGACCCACCTCACAACAAAAGACTCACATAGGTTGAAAGTGAAGGGATGGAAAAAAATCTTCCAAGCAAATGGAAAGGAAAAAAAAGCTGGGGTAGCAATACTCATATCTGATAAATTAGATTTCAAAATGAAGGCCATAACTAGAGACAAAGAAGGCCACCACATAATATTGAAAGGATCTATCCAACAGGAGGATATAACCTTGGTAAACATATATGCACCCAATATAGGAGCACCAAAATATATTAAAAATCTTCTGGAGGACTTCAAAGGAGAAATCGACAGCAATATAATCATAGCAGGAGACTTCAACAGCCCGCTGACATCACTGGATAGATCCTTTAGACAAAAAATTAACAAGGAAACAGAAACTCTAAATGATGCACTAGACCAAATGGATTTAATAGCTATCTACAGAGAATTACATCCCAAAACTGCAGAATTCACATTCTTCTCAAGTGCACATGGGACATTCTCAAAGCTAGACCACATGTTAGGACACAAATTAAGTTTCTACAAGTTCAAGAAGATTGCAATCATATCAAGCATCTTCTCAGATCACAATGGCATGAAACTATAAATCAATTACAACAAAAACATGCAAAGACATTTGAGCACATGGAGGCTAAATAGCATGTTATTAAACAATGAATGGGTTACCAAGGAGATCAAGGAGGAAATTAAAATATTCCTGGAAACCAGTGAAAATGAACACACAACAACACAAAATTTATGGGATGCAGTGAAAGCGGTCCTGAGGCGGAAGTTCATAGCACTCCAGGCCTACCTCAAGAAACAAGAAAAACTTCTAATTGACTATATAACCTCACAACCTAAAGAACTAGAAAGCAAACAAAAAGAAAACCCCAGAGCAAGTAGAAGGAAAAAAAATAGTTAATATCAGAGCAGAAATAAACAACATAGAGACCAAAAAAAACAATTCAAAAGATCAATGAAACAAAGATAAACAAGATTGATGGACTCTTAGCTAGACTCACCAAGAAACAAAGAGAGAGAACCCAAATACACAAAATCAGAAATGAAAGAGGAGAAGTAACAACTGACACCACAGAAATACAAAGGATAGTTAACAAATACTATGAACAATTATATGCCAACTAATTGGACAATCTAAGTGAAATGGACAAATTTCTACAAACACGTAGTCTCCCAAAACTGAACCGGGAAGAGATAGAAAACTTGAACAGACCAATAACAACTAAGGAAATTGAAGATGTAATCAAGACTCCCAGCAAACAAAAGCCCAGGCCCAGACGGCTTCATGGGGGAGTTTTGCCAAACATTCAAAGAAGAACTAACACCCATTTTCCTCAAACTATTCCAAAAAATTCAAGAAGAAGGAAGACTTTCAAACTTGTTTTATGAGGCCAGCATAATTCTAATTCCAAAACCAGATAAGAAAGAAAGAAAACTACAGGCCAATATCCCTGATGAACATAGATGCCAAAATCCTTAACAAAATATTAGCAAATCAAATCCAGCAATACATGAAAAAAAGTATTCACCATGATCAAGCGGGATACATCCAGGGATGCAAGGCTGGCAAAATATTCACAAATCAATAAATGTGATATACACATAAACAAATGAAAGATAAAAATCATATGATCATATCAATAGATGCTGAAAAAGCATTCGACAAAATCCAGCACCCATTTCTGTTAAAAATGCTCAGCAATGTGGGACTAGAGGGATCATATCTCGACATAATAAAGGCCATATATGAAAGACCTACAGCCAACATCATATTTAACGGGCAGAAACTAAAAACATTTCCCTTAAGAACAGGAACAAGACAGGGATGCCCACTTTCACCACTCTTATTTAACATAGTACTGGAAGTCTTAGCCACAGCATTTAGACATGAAATAAAAATAAAAGGGATCCAAATTGGAAAGGAGGAACTGAAATGGTCATTATTTGCAGATGACATGATATTGTACATAGAAAACCCTAAAGACTCCATCAAAAATCTACTAGATTTGCCCTGGCTGCTTTGGCTCAGCGGTTGGAGCATTGGCCTACGGACCAGAGAGTCCCGGGTTCTGCTCCCGCTAAGGGCATGTACCAAAAAAAAAAAAAAAAAAAAAAAAATCTACTAGATTTAATAAACGAATTTGGCAAGGTAGCAGGATACAAAATTGACATCAAGAAATCGATGGCATTCTTATACACCAATAATGAACTCACAGAAAGAGAAACTAAAAAAACAATCCCATTTACCATCGCAGCAAAAAAATTAAAATACCCAGGAATAAACTTAACCAAAGAAATAAAGGACCTATTTGCAGAAAACTATAGGACATTGAAAAAAGAAATAGAGGAAGATATAAAAAAGTGGAAGCACATACCTTGTTCATGGATTAGAAGAATTAACATCATTAAAATGTCCATACTACCCAAAGCAATCTATAGATTCAATGCAATCCCCATCAAAATACCAATGACATATTTCACAGAACTAGAACAGATACTTCAAAAGTTCATATGGAACCAAAAAAGACCCTGAGTAGCCACAGCAATCTTGAAAAGGAAGGACAAAGTAGGAGGGATTACAATATTGGATATCAGGTTATACTACAAAGCCATTGTAATCAAAACAGCCTGGTACTGGCACAAGAACAGGCAGGTAGATCAATGGAACAGAACAGAAAACCCAGAAACTGACCCAAGACATTATGCTCAATTAATATTTGACAAAGGTGGCAAGAGCATACAATGGAGTAAAGACAGCCTCTTCAATAAATGGTGTTGGGAAAATTGGACAGCTACATGCAAAAAAATGAAACTAGACCACCAACTTACACCATACACAAGAATAAACTCAAAATGTCTAAAAGACTTAAATGTGACTTGTGAATCCATAAAAATCCTAGAAGAAAATGTAGGCAACAAAATTTTGGACATCATACGCAGCAGAATTTTCACATCATAAGGCAACAGAAACAAAGGAAAAAATGAACACATGGGACTACATCAAACTAAAAAGCTTCTGCACAGCAAAAGAAACAACCATCAAAGTGGAAAGGGAACCCACTACATGGGAGAGCATAATTGCCAACAATACATCAGATAAGGGGTTAATTTCCAAAATACATAGAGTGCTCATACAACTCAACAAAAAGAAGACAAAGAATCCAATTAAAAAGTGGGCAGAAGACCTAAATAGACACCTCTCCAAACAGGACATACAAATGGCCAAGAGACATAAAAAAAATGCTCAATGTCACTAATCATCAGAGAGATGCAAATTAAAACAACTATGAGGTATCACCTCACACCTGCCAGAATGAATGCCATCAACAAATCATCAAACAACCAGTGCTGGCAAGGGTGTGGAGAAAAGGGGACTCTAGTACACTGCTGGTGGGAATGCAGACTGGTGCAGCCACTATGGAAAACAATATAGTATTTCCTCAAAACATTAAAAATTGATCTGCCATTTGACCCAGTGATCCCACTTCTAGGAATATATCCTAAGAAACCTGAAACATCAATCAAAAAGAATATATGTACCCCTATGTTCATAGCAGCACTATTTACAATAGCTAAGATCTGGAAACAGCCCAAGTGTCCATCAATAGATGAGTGGATAAAAAAGCTGTGGTACATATACACAATGGAATACTATACAGCTGTAAGAAAGAAAGATCTCTTATCTTTTGAGACGACATGGAGGGACCTGGTGAGCATTATACTAAATGAAATAAGCCAATCAGAGAAAGACAAATACCACATGATCTCACTTATTTGTAGAATATAATGAATAAAATAAGCTAATGGACAAAATAGACCCAGAGACATAGAAAGGAGTACGGTTCAGATGGACAGATCTCAGAGGAAGGGGGCGGGGGGGAATGGATGACATAAACCACAGAACTTATATGCATGTATGCATAACCAATGGACATAGACAACAATGCTGGGGGGTTGGGGGGTGGGATGGGGAGGAGGGTGTCTAGGGGGGAAAGGAGAAACATCTGTAACAAAAATAAATTAATAAAAAATTGAAATAAAATAAAATAAAAGATATGATTCAGTGGTCAGATGTAGAGATGCATACATGGACAAGACATGCTCTCCAAGTATGCTCTCCGTCATCTCCTGGCCTTCCACCTGGAAGATCTCCAAACCTGTCTTTTGAGTTTGCTTTGTTTTGTTTTCTGATTTGGAGGCTTCATTACATAGGCATGAGTGATTAAATCATTGGCCATTGCAATAGATTCATCCTCCAGTCCCTCCTTGCTCCCTGGAGGTGGGATGGAGGATTGAAAATTCTACCCCTCCAATCACTTGGTTGGGTCCCTTGGCAACCAGCTCTGATACTTAGAAGACTTGGGAACTTTCCATAAATCACCTCATTAACATAACAAAAGACATTTATTGTTCTCCTCATTCAGGAAATTCAAACAGTTTTAGGAGGTCTGTGCCAAACACAGGGACAAAGACCAAATACATATTTCTTCTTATTACTCACAATGTCACAAGCACAATAAAAAATGTTAAAATGGTAAATTTATGTTTCGATGGTATATTTTATCCCAATAAAAAATTAAGTACAAAAATCCTCCATGCAGTAACACGGGTAAATCTCAAAAACCTTCTGTGAGACAACGAAACAAGGGAAAAGAATATATTATGTAATTCTATTTGTGAATCTACAAAAGCAAAACTTGGTGACAGAAAGCAAATCAGGGTGGGTGGCAGCAGAGGTTAGTAACATTTGGGGAATGATGGCCTTGGTCTAACACATTACTGTAACAATAATTTACCAGACTGTATAAGGTTATTCAACCTTACCAAAACACACAATTAAAATAGGTGAATTTTATGATATGTAAGTTTACCTCAATTTAACTGAAAACAATTCCTTAGCTTCCCACCTCTTCTGTTGGCATGGCAAATGAACACTGATTAAGCCAGTTTTCAAACTATATGACTGCCTCAAAATATTTTTTTTGGTTCTAAATAACATAATTGCGGGAGGATCCCATATTTTGAAGAATTTTGTGAAGACAGAATATAATTATCCATTTTCTGAGGGATAATTTGGGGTGACAGGGAACCTTTCTTTTTTATTTGGTCATATGCTTTAGTTTGTACTATCTGGTGTTTCTACAGATGCTAATTTGGCAGTGAGGGATTTTAGGTTTGCCCTCCCTGTCCCCACCAGATACAAGAAGAAATATGTTATTTAAGTGATGCTTTATCGTAACAGAGTTATTTCAAATTTCAAATTGGAAAATTTCCCCTTAAATTCCTAATTTAATAAGTAATTTTACTTCCCAAGTGTTTTGTTTTTGTGTTGCAGGGGCAACAAAATTATGCTCAGAGACTGATTCTGTGTTTGCCAGCAATTCATTTAGCACAGGTTTGCTGTGGGAATTATAATAATTTTACAAGCTAATAGCATACAGGATAATATCTCGTAACAAGCCAAATAAAGAAATAACATACTCCAAACAAATGACAGATTAATCACACTATTGTTCCAGGCAAGGGGAAGTGAAGGAATAAAGTTCAAATTTAATATGAGGTGTACCTTTTTATAGGGGAAGGCATGCAGGAAAGTGGTGATCAACCAAGAGCTGATTTCCAGCTGTCTGCAAAAGTAAAAGTCCCCTGTTGCTAGAGCACGTTGCTCGGAACAAGACGCCAATGTTGGTGGGCAGGCTGATCTCTTTCACTTGAGTCTTTGGGTGGCTGATCACCAATGTCTACTGGTTTTTGGAAAGTTGTTAGGTCAGTGAAGAATCGAAGAATCGCTTACTGAAGCTCCCAAATAGTCCTCACAAACTCAATATTTATAGTCTAAATGTCCCCTTGCTATAGTTGTTTTTTTCACAATGTCTTTACTGATAAGCCCCCAGCAGGGCCCCTTGGTAGCTGGGCTGCTGACTGCCTTACAAAGACAACAGATGTAGAATGATGACATCCTGGCACAACTTACTTCATTCATAAACAAGTGGATGTGAAATCATAGTAAACCTATGCACCACCCCCAAGCAGCTAACGGGACCATATGACAAGGTGAAGGTTCACACTTAGACCTAGGTGAGATTGTGAAAGGTGATTAGTTTTCTGCTCTTCTTGACACCCTCCTACTAGCTCACTGCCCTTGGCTTTCCAGACAGCGTATTAGCATCTAAACCTACCTGTTTTCTCTCACATTTCATTAATACCCTAAGGAGACTGCTAAGCTGACTTTGGAAAGTAAACCAGGTTAATGGTCTGTTCCCGAGAAACAGTTACGTCAACCAGCCTCCTGGTAGAACTGAAGGGGAGTTTCCAGTGGGAGGAATTTCAAGTTGATCTGTGATGCAGACATTTCTGAAGAAGCAGGTTTTTGAATACTCTCATAGAGCACAACGGAGTGGATGTCCACTTCCAGACAGACCCCAAGGCAGTAAGACAAGCCCTGCAGAGACTTAGGGCCTCGAAACCACCAGCACTCGCTGCTCTACAGGGCTGCCCGCCTTTGAGGAAGCGAATACCCATGAGCTATTTTAACTCCTTTGTTCAGTTGTTCAGGTTGGCCTTGGAAAGCATTAGCATAGTTTTCTTTTTCTGTACGTATTTCTCTTCTCATTTGCGTCCTCACTCATACCCTGTAGAGAGAACTCCAAGACCGTAATGAAGCAGAAGCCAAGTCTCAAAGGAATCTTTGACCCAAGTATGAGACCCAGAGGTTCGGATTTATGCTCTTCTAGCCAATCCCAACCTGCCCTCCTCCCTCCCTGCCCACCGCACTCACCACATTAGGAGGGCAGGTAGTACTGGGACCAGAAGGGAAAAATAAGGGACAACTGGGGAAGCAAAGGAAGCGGTGGAGGGACAGCATTTCTCAGTCAGGACAGCAGTCTTTTAAAATTTCATCAATACCTCGGATCTCTCCGTCTGAATCAGACACAGACTCCTCGGAAGGCTGATGAAGCCTGTTCCAGGGCCGCACCCCAGCACAGCCCTTTGCAAGTCTGGAAAAGGCTCTAGCAAAGTATTCACATCATCTGATTGTTTTGTGGTAAGTTCTCAGAGTGACGTTGGGACCATTCTCCATGCCTTAAAATATAACAAGCCAAGTGGTAAGATTGGTAAGACTTAAAAGTCAATAGAGAAAATGGCAGTCACTTCAAGAGAAAACCAGCAGAGGACACAAGCAGACACTTCCACAGACGCTGTCAGAGGTGTAGCAATACCGAGAAGAGTGACGTCCCCCTCACTCCGTCTTGTCTGCTGTCACACTTCCCTTTCAGTGAAAGGGTGCTGGAGTGGCTGTGGGTGTTTTTAGGACACAGCAAAGGGAACGTTTTTTGGGAAAGTACATTTATATTGAGTTTTGTTGGGACACAGGGTTCACAATCTACTCTAAGGGCAGTCACGTAATCGCTGGCTGTGCCAGTAGTAATGGCTTTTGGATTCTTCCTACTGTCTGCAACTCATCTCCTCTTGGGTCATGACTAGGGGACAGTTGTTACATGATCATGTGCCACAAAATGTGAACCCTGAGAAAGAAGGCACTTACTAAGAAGGGCTTCTGGTGGCTAACGGGGCTAAATTTTAAAAAACAGAGCCTCGCAGCCATTTCCACACAGGGGCCTCTTAAACCACACTTCAGGGAGAAGCCTGCACGGAGCCGCCTGCCTGCAGCTTTCTGCCACCTGAGCCAGCCTTTGTAAGGAGTTCCTGGAACCCTATTTCAATCCATAGGACCGAGGCTTTCCCCATCCAACTGGAGCTGCGCAGCTCCAACCAACCAGAGCGACTCTATTTTGTCCAATCAGGACAGTGCCTTTCAGACCAATCAAATTGTGAGCATTTGGAATCCTAATTTGCATGAGCACAGACCAATCAGGGACCAGGGGAGGGGATTTCTGTCCATAAAAGCCAGCTCTCCTCTAACTGTGGGAGCACACTTTCGCTTTCCACCAGGACTGGAGATTGTGTTTCCTTGACTGAGCTGAAAGACCAGAATGTCTAGCTGGAGCAGCACAGACTTGAGCAGACTTGCAGAGATAAAGGAGACCAAAGAGGAGAGGAGCAGACCAATGCAGCCCAAAGCAGACAGGCAAGGAGCAGAGAGCAGAGCAGACCACTGAGAAGCAGAGCAGAGCTGTCTAGTCGGAGAGTGGCCTGGTCCTAGGGCTGCCTCACAGCAGAGCTGTATCACAATTAAGCTATTTTACACTGAATACAGTTTCCTTCTTCACTGCACCCTAAATTGGGGATTCCTGTTGGCACTGAATTAGCCCCATTGACCATCGCTTGACAACCTTATGCCACAGGGCCCATCCCTGCATCCTGCAGGTAGTTAAGAAACCCTGGAGGGAAGCCTGTTGTGTACAATTGTGTCAGTGATGCCTTTGATTCTCACTGATGACCAATAAAAATAAAAGTTCTCACCTGTCATGAGTATTCTTGATAATGAAATGTATAGAACAGCCTGCAGATTTTTTTCTTTTATGACAGGAATTTATAAACTAGAATTTAACCTGTAGCTGTACTACAAAGAGCCAGGGTGTTCGAGTGGGATGTCACACAGTTTTTGTGTCTCAGACAGCAATAAACATTTTTAGTCATCCATGCTGGAGGAAGAGCTGAATTATCTATTTTCTGTACACACAAAAAAGTGTTCAAAACTGTTGTTCCATGAAGAGGTGATTAAAGGTTATGCAATGAAAATATGTAATGAAAATAATATCACAGACGTATTTCAGGTAGTGAATTGATAAAAATACTGTGTAAATTTTCTGGGTTGTTATGTTTATGGTATATACCAGTGTATTAGTCAGTGTTATCCAGAGAAATAGAACCAATATGTTATATAAATATAGATATATAAGTGGAGATTTATTGTAGGGATTGGCTCACACGGTGATGGAAACCAAGAAGTTCCATAGTTTGGGTCTGCAAGCTAGAGAACCAGGGAAGCTGGTGGTGGGATTCAGTCTGGGTTCCAAGGCCAAAGCCAATGGTGTAAGCTCAATCAGTTCAAATGTTCCAATGTCCAAGGACAGGACAAGATGGCTCTCTCACTTCAAGCAGAGAGGGAGCGAATTTGCCTTTTCTCCATCTTTTTGTTCTATTCAGGTCCTCCACAGATTGGATGATGCCCAGCATGTTGGGGAGAGCCATCTGCTTTATTCATTTCACCAATTCAAATGCTAATCTCATCAGGAAACACCCTTAGACATGCCCAGAAATAACATTTTTGCCAACTGGGCATCCCTTAACCAACACAATAAGCTTTATAAAATCCATAATTTCTTATACTTACTTTTGTAATTCTAAATAAATACTAACTCTCCTACCTAATTCTACATTCATAACTTTGTATTCTCATCTATAAGAGGGCTCCCCAAGTTGTATCAATTTCGGGCTCATAACACCTGCATTATTGTTCTCTTCATTTGATTATTATTTTTCTTACTTGGTTTAGATTCCAGGGTCTAACATCATACTCTTTGCTCCCCTGCACAGCAGATCACCTAAACAGTATTTCTGTAGCCATTCGATAGCCAGTCCCAGCACACACACATGCACACACTCTCCAAATTAGACCACTTCTCACTACCTCCACCATTGTTCAAGTCCAAGCCACCATCATCTCTAGCTTGGATTACATCAATTAACCAACTGACTCCACCCTTATACCTACATTCAGTTCTTCAAATAACAGCAAGATCAATATTTTAAAATGCAAAATCTGGTTAAATCCTCTCTGATTATTTTGAAGGCTTCCTACAATAAAATTGAAATCCTTTGCCCTGGAAGGACTTTCATGAACTGGCATTTTTCTCTCCAGTTTTATTTCCTGCTTCTTTCTATCTCATTCACTGTGCTCTAAAAATAATATTTTGTTTTCCAACTTACATGTACCCAGCACTGTAAAAATATATTTAATTTCATCACTGAATGCTAGGTGCTTTACTGCATCTTACAGATAATGACAATGAGTCTCAGAGCACAATCAAGTGTCTTGCCCAAGATCACAACCTTCCCCAGGTAAGTTCTAGACCAAGACCCATGCTTCTTCCTTCAAATTGTCTGCTGTTTAAAGAGTTTGCCTTACTATACATTTTGCTGTCCAGTTTCCCTAGGTGGGATAATTTCTTGGATCACTTCACTGCAAGTACCACAGAGAGAAAGGCAGCTAGCTAGTGGTGTGCGTCTCCTACCAGGTAAGTCTCATCCGGAACCAGTCAAGAGCCGTGTGAGCCCAGGAGTACAGTCCTTATCATCCATTCTTTACAGAAGTGGAAAGTGATTAGCCAAGAGGTCATGTAATTGACCTTAGGTCAGAAAGCTAGTAATTTTCAGAGTGGGAATATTATACTTCCAGCTCTAGTATTTTCTTAATCTATTAAAATGACCTTGAGAAGCTTTATTCTATGAAGATTTTTGACTGGAGAGCTGAGTCTCCAATCTTCACAGTTCAGTTTTTGGCTGTTCTTCAAAAAATTGTTTTAAAGTACTTTGCAGAGCTTGAGCAATATTTTTCTCTAAGAGGACATGGAAGTATGTGACATGCCCATTGAACAAGAACTAATGGCATTGTTATGAAGGGAGGAAAAAAGAATATCACTTCGATATCAACTTCAGCTCTTACACATTAACACCAAACAATGACCTTTAAAATGAGTGAAGTACCAGCTGAACATTGTGAATTGACAAGGATCTGGGAAATGGGGAATTAAGATCGGCCAGAGATTCAATTCTGTGGGTACATGGCTGAGTAAGAGGCAACTAAAAATAACACAAAAGCAACTGGTATTTGGCTTAATTTTTTTCCTTTCATTCTATCTATACCAGTGGTCTATTACAATTTTTAAAAAATAGAGAAAATATTAAGACAATTTCCAAAAGGGCCTTTAGGTGACCAATAATATCACAGTGGCCAGTCCTAGGGGACAGCTGAGCAGGGCAACTTTTGATTTTAAATACATTTGTCCTTAAGTATAAGTTAAAAGCTAAGTTTTCATAAGTCATGCCATTGAGTAGAGTTTAAATATAAGCAACAGCTTGTTGGTCACTGAGTGTCTGGTTTTTACTGTCCTTCCATGCAAATGTAACTCTAGGTTGCATAGTTTAGTCAGGTAGGTTTTCAAGAGACTATTCAGGAAAGGACAAATGTTACCAGCTCCTGACTGTTTTCAGTGCATTTCTGCCCATACTCTAGGGCAACTTCCCAATTGCTTGCTTTCTCTTTTTCTCCCTTCCTTCCTTCTTTCCTTCCTTCCTTCCTTCCTTCCTTCCTTCCTTCCTTCCTTCCTTCCTTCCTTCCTTCCTTCCTTCCTCCCTACCTCCCTACCTCCCTACCTCCCTTCCTCCCTTCCTCCCTTCCTTCCTTCCTTCCTTCTTCTCCTTTTCATTTGCTTCCCTTGTTCTCTTCTGTCAGTGCTTTAGTCTGTTGACCAAATATCTCATCCAGTTTTATTCAACAGATTTGCCTTGAAACACTCTTTGGCTGTCTCTAAAAATCAAATTAGTCTTTGAAGGATGGAGGCACTTTTCCTTCAAGGAACTACCAACACAGAAAGAAACTCAGAAATAAAAGGCCCAAAGGTACTTAATGAGGGTGATGTGGTCGGAAATCTTTCCCTGGCCTTCCAGTTTCTTTTCCTGTGGCTCTTTTGTCAACATTGACAAATAAATCACTTCAGGTTTGTGGGGGCTGAGGAGGAGGACAGAGAAAAAAGACAAGTCACGAGAAACAGTGGTCATGGTTGTTTCACTCCAAGTCCAAATATTGTTCATGGAAGTTTGGAAAAAACAAAAACAAACATAATTTGGGGCTGCTACAGACTGAATGTTTGTTCATACGTGGAAACCCTAATGCCCAATGTGTTGGTATTTGGTGGTAGAGCTTTTTGGAGGTGATTAGTCAATCTCATGAATGGGATTAGTGCCTTTACAAGAAGAAGAGACCAGAGGCACACACCCTCTACCTCCCCCGACCCCCTACCATGCTACCCCTTTCTCTGCCATGTGAGGATACAAACCAGGAAGCAGGCTGTCACCAGTCACTGGACCTACTGAGGCCTTGATCTTGGACATCCAGTCTCCAGAACTGGGAGGAGTAAATGTCTGTGGTTGAAGCCATCCAGTCTGTGGAGTTTTGTTACAGCAGCCGGCATTGACTAAGACAGGGGCACTCCCAGAATGGCGGGGCTTGTTTTCACTTCCCTGGCACCAGTGCATGATATGCTAGTCCTCCTAGAAAATCACTGCCCTGGCATAGTGCCAGGTAGCCAGAGGTTAGAAGTGATTGGGGAAGAATTCTAAGCACAGAAGGCCTGAGGTGTTCCCTCAAGTCTGTCTTGGGCACGTAGGAAAAGTTCCTGGGGCCACAGAAGGTGACTGTTATTCAGAGCTGGCGGACCTTTGTGCAGGGTGAGGAGACTCTGCAGCAGGGGCAGTTTGTCCGATGGTGGGGCAAAGATGGAATGGCCACTCCAAGGAGAAGGTATCAAGACCGACAAATAAGGAGGCAACTCCATGGAGTATAACAGAATTTCTATAGAGCAATTTACTTACGGGAATGTAAGGTCAAAGCTGAAGAATCAACCCAGAAATTCTGTGCAGATTATTCTCTGCTACAGATTCTTGTACTTTTCTATAGTATAACTCGGGTACTAGTGATTGACAAGACAAAGGGACAAAGAGTGCAGTAGCACCAGGGGCCATATCTCTTGGCAGTCTTGTGATAGATCACTTTTTATAATCGATACTATTACCAGTTTGATATACAACTGACCTCACCAGTTGTGGTGCCATTCTGGCCACTACTAACAGAAAATTTATGGCTACATTTTAAGGAACTCAGATAATCAGCAGCAGCGGGAAGGCTTTGATATGCTTGCTAAGGACAGTGAGGTTGCTCAAAGGTCACAGCATGAAACTTACACATGAAATGAAATCCAGGACACAGAGATGGAGTTGGCTTTGTTCACATCCACGTCTCTGCAGACCCTACGCCGGGAGCCACACCAGTGAGAGGCAGAGAGCAGAGGGAGGTGTCACCTGTCGTCGACTGCAGTGGCAGAGTCACAGAGCGCTGGGGACTGTGTCTCTAAGCCATAGCACCCACATCTGTCTCTGTGAAGCACACACTTTCCTGACATGGAGCCATCCTAGCCTTTGCAGGGAATTTGCACCCTGAATTTGACTGAGTGCTGATCCCAAAGTGACTAAGTGTGCCTGGTGTAACCTGAAAGAGATTGTTTCCAACCGGAAGAGGCTGAGCTAGATCGATTCCCGCCATCTCTAACCCACATGCTGGAGAGAATGGGACTCTGGGGTAAGATGTGATCAATTAGAGGAAATAAAGAAAGTGTCATTAAAAAAAATTTTTAAACAATACATTGGGATTTAAACAAATATCAATTTGAAGGTGACTACAGTCATTTGGATTAATAATTGAAAAAACATTCTATTACTTTATTTTCATGACTTTTAAGCAAGACAGATGAGTCCATCAGATTACTGATCTAACTAATTAAAGGCAAAAATGTATTTTGTGATAAATGAATATACTGGAATTCATATTTGTGCTTAGCTGCATGAAAAGCACCAGGCATATTTCATAATAGACCAATAACATTGCATTACATGGAGTTCATCTAAAAAAGCATTATTCCACTAGTTATAGAAATAATTTCTTTAGAAGGCTTATGTAAGTTCCCACTTCCCAGGCTGTTTTTGCCCCTTGCAGACTCCTCCATCTCCCTGGCCTGCCTCCTGGCTTCCTCCCATCAATAATGTGCATCACTGCAGTCAAGTAAAAGCACACGAGGGAGTCATTACCATGACTTCAGAGTCACACCACTCTTGGACCAAAAATAATTACCAAATTGATCATGTACTTTTTTTTAGTTGCTTATGAGTAACTTGCAAATCTAAAAATCACTTCCATAGTCAAAGAACAAGGATTTGGAAGACAATTTTATAAATTAAAGAAAAAGTATTTCTTTTGGAAAGACCTTGAATATTTGACTTTGCTGAAGATTTGAATGACTTTATTTTGATAGTATGTAACAAACAATTTAGCAATTAATCATATACTACCTTGCATTATTGTCTAATTTCTTCACTTATGACAATCCTGTCAAAGAGCAAACTCTTTGAGGGCTGAGCAGCTGGTCTTACACTTTTCTGTTTTGTTTTGGGGCAATTAGCAGAGTGGGAAGCACATAATAGTGATAAATGCATATTTACTGCATGATTGAAAGGACATATTGATGTTAAACTCTATTAACAGATATTAAGAGTCTAGTCAAGAAATTTTATGCGAAAAATATAAGCAAACAATTGGATAGTTTAGAACCCTGTAAGAGCATGGTGAAAAATACATTAGCTAGACAACCCACTCTAAAATTAGTGTGCTCATTTGTACTGCCAAGAGATTAAAAAATATGGACCAAACAGCAATCTACACTGTTCAAGTGGCATAATTCTTATCTATTAAGGTAAGACATTCAATATTAAGATTTTTTTTCTTTAGTTGTAAACCAAGTGAATTTTTAAAGTTTTTTTGTGTCAACTGAACAAAGACTTTTAAAGAAAATTTACTGTAGAAAAAACATACCTGTTGTGGGCCCTCCCTTTTCTCAGATTTGGAAGATTCTACCAAGTTGCAACAATTAGACTGGCTCTGTGTTATGTTAGGACTATGAAAGAGTGTCTGCACTTAACAGTACCTTTTTGGATTAGTGTTTGTTTTTGTTTTTCTGCAAAAATCTAAGCTATGTCTATCTTTAGTGAACTCCCTATATTAATGTTGTTTCCTCTGTAGCATCCATTAAATGGAAATAGAATCAAGGACTTCTGCTTAGTCCTTGCCTAAGAGCCAAGAGGCCAATGGGCAGTGGCACAAAGGGGAGAATCTTTAAAGAACCTTTGGACAAGCTCCAGTTGGTTCCTGTGGTTGGAGTTCCCCATTCTTAGTGCTGATCATCTTCACAGATCTCCACCTTCCTTGTCCGGGCAGGCTCAACCACTGTCCGTCAGACACACCCTGCACTCTTTCTCAGTCAGTTCTCATTACTCGGAATGCCCTCTGGGCAATTGCCCAGCTATAAATCCTACTCACCCTACAACCCAGTTCATGTACCAACTGTTCTGGGGAGCCTTCCTAGACTAGGTCTCCCATAGTTGATATCCATTATTCTTTTTTTTTCTTTTTCTTCATTGATTTTAGAGAGAGAGGAAGGGAGAGGGAGAGATAGAAACATCGATAAGAGAGAACATTGATTGGCCGCCTTCTGCATGCCCCCCACTGGGGATTTGGCCCACAATCTGGGCATGTGTCCTGACCGGGAAGTGAACATGGGTCGACACTCAACCACAGAGCCACACTGGCCAGGCTGATATCCATTATTCTTATTGTCTGTTTCCTCATGCGTAAAATGGGGAAAATAATAGTGCCTACAGTATGAGGTTGTTGTAAGGATTAAAAGGCTTAACTCATGTAAAGTGATTAGAAGCTAGGAACATAGTAATCCTAACTAATAATTTAGTAATTATTATTTATTACAAAAAATTTAAGGTTTAAAAGCCCTTTGTTTAATGCTTTATTTGTTTGCTTGTTTGTTTATGTGTTTATGTCTTGTCTCCTCAAGAGAGGGGGCAGTGTAAGGAGGGTGCATGGGTGGAGAGCACCCCTTGTTCTTCCTCTGTGGGTAGCTATGTTTAGGATGCACACTGGGGAGCCTACAGAGAACCTAAGACCAAGTTCCCATAGACACAATGACCAGGGATCCACAAGACTGGAAACGATCAGTGTTTTAATCTTGATATTAAAACCTGTTCTCTCATTTGACTCACAATTCCAAGGCAGAGAAACAGATCAGGGTGGCTTGTGATCTCCCATTATTGCAATATAGGCATTCCAGCTGAAAAACTTCCTGAAACAGCCTTACTTTTAGCCAAGCAGTAAAAGAAGAGGGTTTGAACACAGCCTTGATGATCCTCCTAGGCCACAGCTCAGAGAGCTTGGTTTTCTGAGAGTGAGTGCCTCAGTTCCCGAAATGAGCAACAGCCCTGAGGATAAGGGCACTTCTGCCAAGGCGAATGGTAACACCTGGCAAAACCCACGGATTCATATTCCTTTTATGATTTCATGAGGTTTTTATAATCACAGGGAATAGCTAAATTGCTAATTAGACTTGGGTTCATGGAGATGGTGAGAGGTCCTTCCTTCCTTCCTTCCTTCTTTCCTTCCTTCTTTCCTTCCTTCCTTCCTTCCTTCCTTCCTTCCTTCCTTCCTTCCTTCCTTCCTTCCTCCCTCCCTCCCTCCCTCCCTCCCTCCCTCCCTCCCTTCCCTTCCCTTCCCTTCCCTTCCCTTCTCTTCCCTTCCCTTCCCTTCCTTCTCTTTCTTTCAACAAACATATTTTAACTTCAAACAATTCCTTTGATGATCAATGAATGTTCTAGCAAAATGCAGATCTGCTGTCCATTCTCCCCACTTCTCATTCTTCATCGGTCAATCGTGGAGTAATGAGATTTGACCCACTGAGTGACCACTGCCTGTCAACACTGTCCTAGGTGCTGGAGAAGAAGCAGTGAAGGAATGAGACAAAATCATGGTTCTCATGATGCTTGTTTCCTAGTGAGGAGAGACACAACAAATAAAACATACTAACATTTCAGGTTACGGTAAATTCTATGGAGAAAATGAAAGAAGGCCAAGGGATAAAGAATGGAGGTGCATGTCTGCACTGTGTGGGGCAGTCAGGGAAGACCCCTTTGACGAGGTAACATTATACAGAGACTGGAAGGAAGTCAAAGGACAAGCCATGTGGAGACATGGGAAAAGAACTTTCTAGGCAGAGGGGACCACAACTGCGAAGGTCCTGATAGAGGAGCAAGTTTTGTTTGTCTGATGTACAATGGGGCCGGATGAGAAGGGAAAAGAGATAGCAGACGAGGTCAGATCGACAATGGAGCCAGATCACAAGGGGCCTCGAAGGGCACCGGGGGGACTTTGGGTTTTACTTTGAGTGTGCTCAGAGCCATTAACAAGCTGTGAGCAGAGGAGTTATATTCTGGCTGCTGTGAGACAAATAAAATAGAGGGAAAGCCCAGGAGCAGGAAGGAGGACAGGCAGGGACTGCTGATAGCCACCTGATTGCCACCTGTCCTTTCCCACTTTAGTAATAGCAGTGTACCCAGCTGAAATCTCTATTTCCTGGTCCTCCCTTACAATGGAACATAGTCCGGTGACTATAATCTGCCCAAAGAACCCTAAGAAGACAATTGAGAGCACATTTTGGAACACTGGTTAAAAACAACCTACTCTGCTGGAAGTTTTCTTTTCCTCTTTTGCTTCCCCCTGTTGCCGGCCCGGAACATACGCGTAATGGCCGGAGCTCCAAGGGCCATCTTGAATCATGAGATGATCTTTCAAATGGAAGCTGCATGCTGGATAGAACAGAAAGCTCCAATAGGTCCCTGCTGGGAGCTAGAGCTGGCTCACCAACTCTGCCTTGCCCATTTCTGGACTTGCTTCACGTGAGAGAGATGCACTTCCATTTTGGTTAAGCCATTGTTATTTTGAGTTCTTCAGTTACACACAGCTAAACCTAAACATAACTGATACAGGAGGCCATCACCATAATCCAGGTGAGAGATGGTGGCTTGGACCAGCAAAGGAGGTCAGAGTCTGTTGTTTTTTTTTGTAAGTAGAGCCTATAGGATTTGCAGCTGGTTTAGATACAGAGTGAGGGAAGGAGAAAAATGAAGAAGACTTCTGGGTTTTGCCCCTGAGTTACTTGATAGTGCCATGATTTAGAGATGCAGAGGCCAGGGGAGAGCATGCTTGATGTGGGGTGGGGTGGGTGGAATCAAGAGGCTAGGGTAGTGCCAGGTTGGCTTTGCTAGAAGCAGGGAGGCACACAGTGACATGGGAGGGCGTGTGGGGTGTGGATTGGTGGGAATTGAGGGAACTTGTTTGCTAACAAAATATGAGGCCACGTCATCAGCTGAGATTGAGAGGATAAAAGTAGTGGGTGGAAATGGGGAAGTTAAAGAGAGAAGTGAGAAGTACTCGCTGTACAGTGGAATTCTGGGGCAGTAATGAGTGAGCCCCCATTTGAACTTTGTGCCTATTTAAAATGGAGCAGTTAGCAATACTGTGTGTCCTTCTGCACTGTTGTGTTTAACTGGGTTTTGCCAGACAAGTACTCTACATATAAGAAAAAAGGAATAAGGGGATGAAGGTGCTTGCAAGACAGGGATCAGAATGATGGATTGGGAATCAAAACAATAAAGAAGGAAGGAAACACTCGAGATGGGTGACAGATTAAAATGTTGAGGGTCTTTGAAAAGACTGAAAAATTGCTGGGGTATGGGCACTCAAGAAGCTAAACAGAAGGATAGAGCTGATGATGGTCAGAGAGAATTGTTAAAAATGAGTGACTCAGGTGAGAGAGGTAAAAAAATCAACAGAAAGAGAAGGGATAAAGAAGCCCAAGACATTGGACAGAGGTCAAGGTGTTAAATTACCACATTAAATGATAAGACTAATAAAAATTGTTCATAAATTTCTATAATTGGTTAATTTATTAACTGATTTGAATAAATATACCACTCATCAGCATAAGTACTTTAAATTAAAAGGTGTTTTTTGAAGATACATTTACAGGACTTCAAATAACTAAGTTTTATCCAAACATCTAAGTTTTTGTTGGGTGAAATACAAAGCATTTTTTTTCCCATGTGAAACTTCTTTGTATTTGGATATCTTTTTGTTTTTGTTTTTCTCCTTCTGTGAGGTTTTTTTGTTTGTTTTTTTGGCAACTAGTCCATTGACCAAAAAAAAAAAAAAAAAAAATTTTTTTTTAAACTGACCTATTTTCCCCCCTCTAAAATTCTTCATCATAACTTATTTCTTCTGAGCTGGACTTTGCCCTCTTGTACTTTCCTCATAACTTTCCACTTTTTAAAAAAGTAACTTTTTCCCTGGCTGGTGTGGCTCAGTGGTTGGAGTGTCATTCCATGCACTGAAGGGTTCCAGGTCAGGGCACATGCTGGGGTTGTGGGTTCAATCCCTGGTTGGGGTGCATGCGGGAGGCAACCAATCAATGTTTCTCTCTCACATTGATGTTTCTCTCTCTCTCTTCCTCTCCCTTCCTCTCTTTTTATAATCAGTGGGGGGGGGGGGGGGGGTGGAACACATGTCCTGGGGTGACAATAAAGAAAAACAAAAAATTTTATTCCCATACTTACTTTTCTTTTGGAGATGTTTAATTTCTTTCTTCCTGTTATAACCTTCACAGTTGCTCAGCTTTCTTTCGTTAGGAGAATAAATGGGAGGTTTCTCAATGCATTCTGTGAGTGAAGTCTCTAGACCTGGGATGGGCCTTGCGAGCACAGAGAATCTTGCACATCATTTTCTAATGAAAACACCTTCACATTATGGGGCCAGGCCTCAGGTACAGGTCCCATTAGTCAAAGGTGGTTTTGAAATATTATGGAAATTGCGTTGCTCCTCCCATCTCCTAGTCCCTCTTCATTAACTCAAAAATAATTAATGGGGAGCCTTTTCTGGCTACTCAGTGTTCTAATTCACATTAATGAGCAATGACTGATCGGCTTAATTCTCTCAGGGGCATTCACATTTTTAAAATGTGCGTATTAATCTAACTAAATCACCGATTCATGCAATAAATATGAGACAAATCATTAACACTCTATTTAAGATTTTCTGTGAGAAAGTGGGCTAGGGCAACATCAAACTGGAAAACAGAATTTGTGTGCATGCACCTGTGAATATGTGTGTGACGCTGCCCGCTTCATTCATAACTTCTCTGCAGCTTAGGATCTATGTGTCTCTTCACTGCTTTCAAATCGGGAACCAGAGATACTCACGTATGGATTTTGGTTAAATCAATTCTTAAATTGTAAGTTCTTGATCTCAGGAGCTTATTCCCTAATTTTCTGTTGAAAATGTTTCAGCTACCCAACTTTATAAAAGTTTTCAGGACAGTCATAGCGGTCCCTGGCTCCTGGTTCTTCCTTCATAGAGTCATAGCAGTCCCTGGCTCCTGGTTCTTCCTTCACAGAGTCATAGCAGTCCCTGGCTCCTGGTTCTTCCTTCATAGAGTCATAGCGGTCTCTGGCGCCTGGTTCTTCCTTCAATCTGGTTGTCAGCTGCTGGAGTGTCCAGTACAGAGTGAGTAGGGAGCCAGAGATGACAGACACCAGAAACTGAGGTTTCTGTTTCTCTTTGTGGCCTGGGCTAAATGAGTTATAGCCCATTCTCCAATCGCCATACAAATTATGAGAAAAAGGGCCCAGGCTGGGTGAGAGTACTGTGTAGTGGTTAGTATAGTGAGCTTGAGGGTCAAACAGGTTTGAGTGTACCTCCCAACCGCATTCCTAGTAGCTCTGTGACCTTGGACAAGTCACTTATGCCCCAGGTGATACAGCTTCTATATATAGCAATAAATTATTCTTACGGAAAGTGTGGCTGATGAGAGAGCCTTTTTCTGCATCACCCATCCCCATCAGAGGATCTGTGTTTGATGGAGCCTTTCTGCCCAGGTGGTGCTCTTTCAGGTCCAGGAGTTTCCCTTTGAGGGAAGGGAGGCAGCAGCGATGAAACTGGAATTTAGGGGCTCTTTCCCCTTCCTATCTGCTAGTGGCATGACCTCCTGGAGTCCGCTCTGTGCCCCCACACCCTTGTCTCTCTGGTGGCCTCCGTGGGTGAGTAGCTGCAGCGCCTGGGGCAAGCAAGAAGAAAACTCTGTTTCTCCTCCAGGAGTCAGGGCGAAAGCTTGGCCCTATGAGGCGTGTTGAATTCTAATTTACACCACTTGCTCTTTTACCATCTCGGCCAAGTCTTGAATCTCTATCCCAGTACCTTTTATCGGCCTTTTGTGAACAGCTCGGGATACTACAGGAGGAGAATCAAGTTTCTGAAATGAATATATAGATACATGTCTTGCTTCTTCCTGCGGGTGACTGTTCACGAGAGGGAAGTCAGCGGGGGCCCCAAGAGGTCGCTGGTGGCGCAGGAACTGAGGCCAGATTGTAGAGAAAGGGGAAAGGAAAAAAAAAACACCCAGAAACTTTCTTCCTTGTTGCGAATAATCGCCGCGTCCCCCGCCCCTCCCCAGGCAGAGGCGGTAACGTGACACCGGAGAGAAACCCGGAGACCCGAGCGGAGAGAGGGAGGGAAGAGGGAGGAGAGAGGGCTGCGGAGAGCCGGAGGGAGAAAGGGGAGGAGAAGGAGGAAAACCCCTGTCAAGGAGGTGGAGCGAGGGGCTGGTGTCCGCCTCCTGTTCCTCCCTGCCGTTTTTCAGAGGAGCCTGAACCGGGACAAAACACGCCGAGACCGACAGACACAAAGCCGGGGGGTCCACGCTGGCGCTGGAGGCGAGCCCCGGCGGCCGCGAGCGAGCCCGAGGCGCGGCGGGGCGCGGGGCGCGGGGGCGCTAGCGGGCCGGGCGCGGGCAGCGCCCCCGAGCCGGGGCCGGGCACCTCGGCCGCTCGGGCCGCGGCAGCGGGGACCATGCCGAGGAAAGTCTCCTGAGCCCGGCAACTTCGGCCCCTCCCCGCCCCCACCCGGGCTGCCCTCCGCGCGGCCCTGCCCATGTGCAGCCGGCCGGCCGGGCTCTCCTCCTCGCAGGCGGATGGGTGACCTCTTCCTGGCACGGGCACACTGTGCGAGGCGGCGGAGCAGGCGATGAAGAAGAAGCAGCAGCATCCCGGCGGCGGCGCGGATCCCTGGCCCCATGGGGCCCCTCTGGGGGGCGCCCCTCTTGGCCTGGGCAACTGGAAGCGCCGGGTCTCCCTGCTGCCTTTCCTGCGCTTCTCCCTCCGGGACTACGGTTTGTGCATGGCCACCCTGCTGGTCTTCTGCCTGGGCTCCCTCTTTTATCAGCTCAGCGGGGGACCCCCTCGCTTCCTGCTCGACCTGCGGCAGTATTTGGGTAAGGAACAGAGGCAGGCGCGAGGGTGGCGCCGGCCGCGCGAAGTTGTGCCCCGGGGGACAGGGGACGCGCCGGGGACTTTGGGTGCTGTCCCCGCCCGCCGTGCGAGGCTCCCAGGTGGGATGTCCCGGAGCGTCCGTGCAACAGCCCGGGGCGTCTGCTTCCTCCTGCGCGGCTGTCTTTCTGGGTTGACGGGCCAGGCAGGTACCCCAGGGCGGGGCACTGCATTACCTTCCCCCGCCTCTGCCACCACATCTGGGGCGGAGTGCAGGCGTGTGCTGTGGGTGTGTACGAGTGGGTGCATATTCAGTCCTGGCTGTACGGGGAGAGGCTAGGGGAATGGACAGCCCATCCCTGGCGTTATAGTGACCATACTCCTATCCTACCCAGCGCTCCAGGTGGTGGGGTGGATTTAGTTCCTCTCTGTGGTGGGTTCTGCGAATTCTGGCCACAAATTCTTCTCCTGCTGCTGGTCTGGGTGACCCCGGGGCAGTTTGCAGGCTCTGCGCTTGTCCTTCGGCAGCCCCTGCTCACCCCGTGGCCCGCAGCGAGTGGGACATGGGGAGCGGGCTGTACTCGGAGGTCTGGGGCTGTCCGAGGGAGCGGGTCAGCCAGGCCAGCAGTGTCGCCTGCTTTGACCCCACGATCCTCTGTGCTGTGTGTGTTTCAAGCCTGAACTTTGGGGGGGGGGGGGCGGGTGTTGTACTTGGTTTATTAGGAGTGAGGCTGCCTATGTTTTTAGCAGAGGTAAGGACGAGGTTGTGCCAAGAGAGAAAAGAGCAGCTCCAGAGAGAAGGCGTGACTCGCAGCACCATGTCCCCGGCGCGAGAAAGCGAGCGGTGCCAGGGCCCAGCCAGTGCACACCCAGGTCCCGGGTGCGACGCTGGCTCGCGCTTTGGCGAAGGCAGGATGCAAATTTCTCACAAGTCTGTGGCCAGAAGAGGGCTTTCGGGGATGAGGAGAGAGGCTGGTAGGGCTCCAGCTTCTTGCAGTCACGCAAGGTGATAAACCGGAGCCACCAGCAAACATCCAGCATCTGTGCGACACGAGCGGGTGCGCAAAGGGAAACCGCTGAAGCGCTGGAACCATAATGGGCCAAATGACTCCGGCAGGCTGCAAGCTGCCACACTTACCCACCAAAGTCACTTGGTTGCAGAAGCCACAAGACCGGAGAGCACACCGTTTTTGCAAGAAGAAACCACTTCAGCAAAGTGAAACGTGTTAAAGCTTTTTGAAATGTAAAAGCAGATAAAATAATGCTCTTTCCATGAAGAGAAGCTCAGATTTTAAAAGTAACACTTATATTTCTGTAGAAAATTTAGGGAACTATGCTTTGTAAGATGCTTTAGGGACAATTAAAGGAAATATTGTCCAAGTAGATTTACAAAGTACAATCTTGAGCATCTGGGGTTTGTTTGTTTGTTTTAAGAGGATTTGGGGTAATATGCACTTTTATTAGGGAGTCCAATCTCTTCTTTCCCTGAGTTCTGTGTTTTGGAGTCTCGTGGCCTCACAGGGTCTCAGACGCCACAAAGGTGACTATTTTTTACCACCAACAATCACTCGTAACTGGTTTTGGGCATTAACTGCTTTGGAAGCTCAGGGGTTTTTCTCCGTAAAATCTGATAATGAATTCTTTGTACAAGTTCCTTTTAAGCAAAATATGGAGGCCAATGGTGTAGGGTTGGGAAAGGAAGACATCTGTGTTTAGTGTCCTCCCGAGCACTTTTGGGCAGGGTACTCAAACTTCATAGACTTCAGGTTTTTAGGTGAAATTAGGGACTGGACTAGATTGTCTCACACCTCCGTTCAGAGCCTAAAATGCTGTGGTTCTGATACCCTTCTTGGGGATGGACAAATCTGGGGGGAGGAAGGAACAAAGTCACCACTGAGGCTAAAATCAAGAAACTTCCATATCTATCACGTAACCTCTTGAAAATTCAAGTACATGTGGTATCCAGAATGTAGTGCTTCCATTATATATTTCAAAAAATGAGTCCTGGTCAATTTGGGCTCAGTTGGTAGAAGGGTGAATACACAGCATTCACTTAGGGAAGCAGGAAGAACTGAAGGATTGAACATTGCTCTAATTACCCACTGGTCATTAAATTTCTGACTGACGTATGGGTTAAAAAAATGACATCATTGTCAAATGAAAATAGGATGCCTTTGGCCAAATTTGGTCCTTGTTGTTAATGCTTTTCGGGAAAAGTGGGCTTGTGCTCTTTAAGAGGATCTGAAATATATCCTTAATAATATAAAGCCAAGGTATCTGCAAAATTAGTTTCCCCTTGTTTCCTCCATTCTACTGTTTTAGTGTCTGTCAAAACAAAATTTGTGGTTAGTAAACACATCTTCTCAATTTCCCGAGTTAGCCAATTTTGGAGGCATGTATTTTTCTTAAATATAAGTTCATGTAAAGAAAAAATTTTCCAAATCAAAATAATATTTATAACAAACATTTTTCTTGACAGGATATTACTTTAATATACTTGTGTAATATTATCCATCTGACACACAGTAGCTACTTGACAACTATTTGTTGAAATAATGACTGAACCTATTGTATCAAATAGGTAGTGTATTTAACATACTGAATATTCTCATAGGAAAGCCAAGAGATATGGCCATTTGTGAGTGAAGTTATCATTATTGTGTATGTCAGTCCATGCATGTGCGGGATGAAATTGTCCCAGCACAGTAATATCATAGGTAGGTCTGACTGTCATTCCCATTTTTTCTATGGGACAAATAAGGGCAAAGAGGTTCACTGACTTGCTGAAGGACACACAGCAGATAAGACAAGACCTCAACCCAGATCTGTCTGATTCAGGTACTCACTGTATAGCACTACGAGCAGTTTAAGAGATAAAATGGAAATATAGCCAAAATGCAAGTGGGAATCTAAAGAGCTGACGGGCAAAAATGGTCCTATTTATTTGCATAAATTCACTTTTCTTTTCTTGATATTTTTTTACTAAGTATCTTGAAGGGTCTGCAGAAGAGAAATAATTCAGGCAGCTGGTCTGCTCAAACTCCACCTTCCTGTGTTAATCTCCACGATGCTGCCTCCATGTACTAGTGATGTGAATTGGAATCATAAATTCTTGATCTTTCTCTCTTGCTTTAGCAATTGTTCTTTGTCTAGGCTCGTGGTTCTCAGTGTGTGGTCCCTGGGCCTCCAGCATCAGCATCACCTGAGAGCTTGTTACAAATGCACATCCTCAGGTCTCATCCCAGACCCACAGAATGAAAGAGCCTGGGTGTGGGACCTAGCAATCTGTGTTTTAGCAAAACTTCCAGGTGATTCTGATGCTGGCTCAAGTTCAAGTGAGAACCATTGTTCTAGAGTCAAGTATTGCTTTCAAGAAGCTTCCTGTGCATCTGAGAGAAAGAGGAGATGTGAGAAAGAGAGGAGATTTATAAATTATTTTAAAGGTGATATACATGGTTTCAATTTTTAAAATTTCAACTTTTAAAAATGCATCTGCTTTGCTGCTTAAGCCCCATTGTTTGAAGGAAAGGACTAGCCAACAGCTGCAGCCCCAGCTGGCTTTAGACATTCTGAAGTTGGGGTGAAGCAGGGCAACCAGAAAGTACAGTGTGAGGAAGGGAGGGAGAGGAGTCAGTAATGATGCTTTCTCTTCCTACAGGAGCCGGGGTCAGACTTCCTTCTTTCCAGTCAGTTTGGGGAAAGGCAAAGTGTTTTCTCCTTAAAGATATGTTCTGCTGCAACAGATTGGAAAAAATGGAAAGTAAGTTAGGGGGAAGAAAATTATGCAGGAATAATTGTTGTCCTTTTTTCCTCCTCGAAATGGGTAGAGAGAAGAGAACACAATCACTGGGGTAAATAGATGAATATAGCAAATTGCTGCATTTGAACTTGGAGACCATAATCTTTTCAATTCAGTGAAATTCTTTCTTTCTTTTTTTTTTTAAAGCAGCATTCAGACTCTGATTTGCTATGGAAAACAAACAAAATATAAAATCTCCCCCAGAAATTAGGTTATGCTGTAGCCTCTGCCAGTCGCCTCATTACTTATGAGCTGTGGAAATATCAAAAACTTGGAATAACACTCGTTATATTGATGTCAACTGAATAAGCCAGATGGCTTACTACTGATCTTATACAACCAGCAAACTCTAATGATTTACCAGCAAGCATTGGATATGTGATTTAGCCTTTATGAGAACTAAATTTGTTGGATTGATTTCAAGTTCATATGCTTTCCTTTCCATTTTTAATTTATACTACTTGAAATGGAGATATACTACTTTAGTTTTCAGAATTGCTAATCTTTATATATATAAATGAACATGACAATTTTGAGTAAAAAAATGAGAGAGAAAAAGATACAACTATCAAATCTAAAATTCTCAAAGTTTAAGTGAATTTAAGGGGAAATATGAAAATAGACATCCAGATCTTAGAAAATAGTTTCTCTAAACCTTAAAAGCCAAATTTGATTTTTCTTCTGCACATCACGTATGGTTTAAACATAGTACTCCAGGCCCCAGACAGCAATCTAGGAAATGAATGCATAAAATATGATGTTATCAATAGAAATTGTTGACATAAAAAGAAAATGACATTCTTGTTCATAGCTGCAAATTTATCTTTTAGGGTTGGATGGGGACACAGTAGCACTGTATTAGAGGAAGAACAGAAAATGGCATGCGACTGTGGCAGTCTGTTCCATAAACACACAGAATGAATGGTGAAAAGCATTCTGCCTTGTAAACTATTTTTAATGTAGACTAGTCTCAGTATGAATTGTTTAAAAATACATATAAATATGTATTATCTGGATACTGTCTTTCTCCAAATTCCCTGTCATCAAGCCAGGTTTAAAACACTAGTTGGTTGTGTATTTGAGAGACCAGAATAAAAGTGGTCAAGTTTTTTGAGTCCCAGAGAAAGAGTATCTTTTATTTCCCCAAAGGGAAGCTACAGGAGCAGAAACAGTAGCTTGCCCTGCAGCTATACTCAAGGGTACAGTGATGGACAATGATAAAGCATCTTATTTGATAGATTGTAGCCACTAAAATTATTAGGAGTTATAACTTGCTGTTTTTTGGGGGGGAATGAAGTAAGACTTGACTACACATTTTGCCTTACCTATATTTATTTTTATTATAGAAACTAAACTTTAAGCAAACAGTGATATACATAAACCCCTTTAAACAAACCCCTTTAAGAAATTGGCACAGATACACTAATATTTCACCGAAAATTCTTCTTTGCAAAAGTCAAGAGTGTAGCAATTATTGTGCAAGAAAATTCCAAATGAAGCACATTTCAGTATATGCTATTAATGTATAAGCAGCTTGAGATATAATTCACAGACCACACGTTTCACCCACTTAAAGTTTCAATAGCTTAGTAGTTTTTAATAGGTATTTTTAGTATATTCATAGATAAGTGCAACTATTGCTATAGTCAATTTTAGAATATTTTCATCACCACAAAGAGAAACCTGGTACCCTTTAGCTATCATCTCACTGTTCTTCCATCTCCAGTCTGCCCTAAGTGGTTACTAATCTACTTTCTGTCTCTATAGATTTGCCTATTCTGAACATTTCATAGAAATTGAATCATATAATATGTGGTCTTTTGTGATTCGCTTCTTTCACTTAACATATTGTTTTCAAGGTAATCCATATTGTAACAGGTATTAGTACTTGATTGTTTTTATGGCTGAATACTATTCCATTGTATGGATTTTGTTTATTCATCCATTGATGGACATTTCTATCTTTTGGTTATTGTGAGTAGTGCTGCTATGGACATTTATGTATACGTTTTTGTTTGAATACCCATTTTCTGTTCTTTGGGGTTTATACCTAGCGGTGGAATTGCTGGGTCATATGACAATACTATGTTTAACTTACTGAGGAACTGCCAAGCTGTTTTCCACAGTGGCTGCACCGTTGTCCATCCCCATCAGCAATGTATGAGAGTTCTAGTAATTCTTACCTCTTCACCAACAATGGTTATTTTCCATTATTGTGATTATAGCTATCCTAATGGTTGTGAAGTGGTACCTCATTGTGGTTTTGTTTTGCATTTCCCTAATGATTAGTCATGTTGAGCATCTTTCCACGTGCTTGTCGACCATTTGTATATCTTCCTTGGAAAATGTCTACTTGCATTTTTTGCCCATTTTTGAATTAGGTTGTTGTCTTTTTTGTTTTGTATTAACTGTTCTTTATATATTCTGGCTACTAGACTCTTATCAAATATATGATTTTGGTATTTTTTTTTTTTGAAGTTGCAAATGATGATGTTGGTTGAATGAAACACAATACTGTTATGTACTATTCTCTATATCATAGGTGTACAACTTCTCAGGGTGCAAGCAATTTATTTTATACTTTAGTCACTTTCAAAGTGCTAAGTAGAGTGTCTGGGTATATAGTAAAACCGAAGTACATTTCTAACAATTAATTGAAAACAAGAACCTCTTCAAAAGAATCTTGGGAGTCATTTTTGTAGTTATGGATTACTACAAAATTAAACACTTTGGCTGTCTGCATTTAGCTCTAACATAAGTAATTCAAGGGTAGCTAGCTCTTATCTATTTTACAAATGTCACAAAGATTCCTGTGACTTGGATATGGAATATAGGTGTAGCAAATTTTGAACAACAGATTGTGGGGCAATGGATGGGAGTATTTGTCTTTGTATTTGCTCACAGAATGGAGCTGATGAGCTCAGCGGGGGAAACATTTGGGTACATTATGTTTCTTATACAATGTACCACAAGGCTACCAAGGAAATCTTCAGCGTTCTCATAAAATTGGAATTCATACACAATTTTTCATTCACATTATGGTTTAATATACAGGACAAATATATACGAAAAATACTTTCTTATCTATGTTTCTCTTTATTAAAATAACTTAAAAATTCTAGGAAGACATGTTTTCCAAAAATGTTAGAACTTTTTAGTAGGTTTAAAAAATATATATTATCTCTTCCTCAATTACCTGTAAATTGTCCATTCTCACTTCTGAAAGCTAAGATCCCACCCCACCCCCCTTTTATCCTTTGTCCAAAATGAATTATATACCAAATTTTGCCTCATTGTCTTTGGAATTTTCATGCTTATGTGAATTCCCCCTGTACATGTATTAAAATTTGATTTTCTCCTGTTAAAAATAAATAAATAAATAAATAAATAAATAAATAAATAAATACTCAAAATAGGAAGCTTTAAAATAAGTACAGCCAGTTCCATGCTGCTGGTAGAGATTCAATTTGAATAATTTGTAACACTCTCATGTTGGGTTGCCAGGGAGCCACATAGCCATTTACGTTCAGGGTATGCTGTACCGCTTGGGCTGTCTCTGATTTTATATGTTATCTGTAATTTCCCGAAGGTAGCCACCAGCTCATTTTTCTTGCCTCACTGCCTGCCTTTGCTTCTGCTGTTGCTTCTCTGGTGATGGTTTAGGAAGCTAAAATTTCACGGATGATCTCTGAACTCCTGTAGTATTTATTTCATGATCACTTCTGAAGTTTTGACATTCTATCTTATTTTGTGATAATTTGTGGGCAAGCTCCTTGAAAGGAGGAAGCTTAGTCAGTGCATTCCATCTCTCCTCTGACACCTCTCCTGGTGCCCTGCACAGGCCCGCAGGAAGTGTCTGTTGATTCAGTAGCGTATTCCCCAAGCACACTGTTCTTTGCTAAAGTTCTTTAGCCTGCTTTGTTTGGTCACCATTTTAAGTAGAGAACGTGGGGAGGGTGCCAGGAAAGACGCAAGCTCTAGTGATGTCTACAACCCATCTCTTCCAGGCTGTTTGAAGCGTATGCTCCAAGCGAAGGCATCACAACCACCGTGACATATAGTTTTATAAACATTGCCTTCTGTGCACGGGGATCATGGTCCACCTCTTACCTGCAGGGATTTCAGGGTGTACTTGCAGGGGCTCTTCCTGTAATTAAGAAAACCTGAGGTCAACCTAGAGCTTTGGCTGCATACAACTAGAATGCAAACTATTGGTTTCTTGTTATTTTCTTGAAACCTGGACCAGCTGTTTTGGAGTTTGCAGAATAGCAGTTTATTTCTCTCTCTAGGTCAGTATCTTCCTTAGATAGTAATTTGTGTTAAATTAGCTAGGACATTTCCAGCATGACTTTGAGTCTTTAAGGAGATGAGACCATAAGATGGTGTGTTTTTTGAAATAGTAACTGAATGGATTTTAACCTCGAATTGCAAAATGATAGACTATATAATTAGGGCTCAGTGCACAAACCCATTCACCCTATTTTGATAAAAGATATTGAAATAACCTTAAGCAATGGCTTTAAGTAATTTTTATTCCATTCATTGATAGATGATTTAAATAACCATTTACATTTAACCATACTGCATTTCTGGGAACGCCATTGATTTTTTTTCAAGTTCAGTGACTATGACTTTTATAATCTTGATGAAAACGAAAATGAAGTATTCTGAAACATATAAATTCCTTTGTTCAAAATCATTCAATGAACATTCATTGAAGGCCTTCTGTGCGCCAGAAGCATCAGACATTTGAATATATTTTAGAGCACAGATCTTGGTGTGAACCATTGTATTGTAAGCTGGGAGTATTTGAGCAAGTTTCTTGATTTCTCTGAACCTCAGGTGTTTTGATCTATACTAGCAATTTTCCATCTTTTTCATCTCATGGCCCACATAAACTAATTACTAAAATTCTTTGGCACACCAAGAAATATAGTATATTTTTTGCTGATCTGACAAAAAAAATGGGTATAATTTTGATTCATTCACACTGTACAGCTCTTGTTGTGTTGGCTGCTGTCATTTTTTTATTTGACAATCTAAGGAAAAAGAAGTCAATGCCCCTGACTAAATAGTCAGGTATTGCATGTTTTGAAAATTCTGGCTGAAATTTCAAAACATGCAACACTGGCTGAAAATCTCTGACCTATATAATGGGATTAATAATTTCTATTTATAGGATACCTGTCTAACTCGAGGCCTGGCATTTGAATTCAACACATGTCAGTTTTCTTACCTTATTCTTCGTTTCTCTCAGACTCCCTCTTCTTCAGGCACACACATATGCACATGCGCACACACATGCATACACACTCATACAAACACACGTACTAGAGGAATATGCAGATTCACTCATGGCTTGGCTTCTAGTGAAAGGACCATTGTAACCAAGAAATATGAAATTACTAAACTAGCATTTTTGTGGCTTATCTTGTCACTCTCACCCTCCTGTTGGCAAAGGCCCTTTAACAGCTGACAAACTCCAGTCATTTGCCTCGTTAATTATACATACACAAACCTTTCTGCTTCTTATCCTCCCTTCTGCTCTCTGGAAACAGTCTTTAAAGAACACATTCTTTACCCAGCCTGCTTTCCTTGTTTTGAATTTATCCAACCCCCCCCCGCCCCCCCGCATTCACAAAATAAAAATAGTTGTGCAGAGGGAGTGTGGTCAGCTTACTCTGGGATCACCAGCTGTTCTAGGGCTGGGATAGTGATCCAAAATTCACACCTTTTCAAACACTCCTGACGCCAGGCATACCCTGTGACTGTTTCAAGAACTTCTCCTGCTTATGATGGAATTACCACGCCCAGTAATACGGCCGCTTCCCTCTGCTTCCATTGGAAGTCAGGGCAACAGCCGTGAACCCGAGTAGTGGATCCCGTCTTTGTCAAGAGGCTGGTGAACTTGCTTCTGTTTCCCACTTTCTGCTTCTTCATGTTGCTTGACCTGCCCAGTCTCTGATGGGTGTTGGGACAAGTGAGAGCCACAGGGCCATTACCATCCATTGTAGCGGGTCACCCAATTCCTTGAGCAGCTGAAAGCAAATGTGATCTTACATGATTGAATAGAAAGTTAAATTTTGTCTTGGAAAACCATGACCCTGCCATTTCAGCTCAGAACTTCCTGCTTTGACAGGAAGGCTGCTGGACAGGAACACCTTCCCCCTGGTGAGAGACCTGTCAGGCAAAGCCGGCGAGTGGCAGCAGGGGCACTGGGCCGGGTCTGGAACGAGTCCCTTGAGAGTTTGGTGGTCAGTGCTGTTAAGTCACAGGAGCTCCTGGGCTTTCGTTTCTTCACCTCTAAATGAAGAAGTTTGATAAGGTCCATGATTCTCAATAGTTTTTCTTTCCTAGGAACCACATTAGCAGCAATGTTTCCATATGGTCTTGGTGGTCCACCTGGGAATATGTCCCAGGACCAGGAAAGGGAGAATGGGGTGGTTTTGGGTTCTTTAAGAAGTTCAGGGAGGAGGATGTCAATGGGGGGAAAAGGATAAACATCTGTAACAAAAGTAAATTAATTAAAATAAAAGAAAAGAAAGAAAAGGAGTTCTCTAGGTGATTTTTATATGCAGCCCCAGGGGATGATGCTTTTTTTCCCCTTTAGAATCACTGAATTACATGCTGTCTAAGGTCCCATCTACTCTTAAAATTATGTGTTGAAAAAGATAAGAAACCACTAACTGTAGCAACTGAAAATATAAGGCTGTTTTCCTTTGGCGCCAAATGCTTGTTGAAAAGATTGCAGGAGTCCAGCAACTAAGGCAAGCTGACTATGCATAAGCATTGTAGGTCAATATTTCCACAGTTTTAATTATAGTTTTTGTCCCCTCACCCACCAAAGTCATCAGTTTACTCCAGCCTGTCTGGGCAATAAGGGGAGAATCTTGTTCCAGAAATTGTGGGAAGCAGACTGTCCCCAGGAAGGCAGAGGGAGAGGAGGCAGAGTAAGACTTGACTTTTCAGATTTCAGAGTCTACCAATGTGATGGGAAGAAAGAAGGAAAACAAGTAGGGATAAGTAGCTTGTGTTGTTTAAAGAGGATTCTCACAGCCCCAGCCCAGATGCCTGCTGCCGGTCGTCCCTCCCCTGGTGGACAGCTCCGATGCTGAGTTCATTCCCTTCTGCATCGTACCACTTTCCTCTGTCACCTGGCCCTTCAGCGGCCTGAACAACCGAGGAATTTGCCAGTTCCCTCTGTTGGACAGCCTACTTTGCAGAGAGGAGTTGCTATTAGAAGGGACTGTCTTAGAATCTGTCTTTTCTTGAGAATGACTGCCACATCCACCACTGTCTTGTCGTTATGACAGGTGAGTGACCTAGGTCCGAAGCGCAAAGTCTTGCGGAGTTCTTGGGGCCACACTTGTGTTGGGCGGTCTGCCTACCGAGATGCCCTTCAGTACACTCAGCCACAGCCAGAAAGGCACACCCACTTCCCAGCGAACAGTCCCCTGCCTTCTGCCCTGCTCCCCTCCGTCCCAGAGACTTTGCTGAGTCTATGAGAAGTCCAGCAAAGAAGGAACTGACGAGGTGCTTAGATTGCAGAATCTTATCTTGCCTGGAAGTATTTTCTCAATTCCCACGAAAACGTGGAACTGACCCATCTGGTTGGAGTTTTCCAGAAATGGGATTGCAGATTTCTTGTGATTTCATTCTGCTCGAGTGTCAAAATGCACCCAACGATGTGCCAAAAAATGTGTGTACAATCACACACAGATTTAGACACTTCAAAAGGAAGTTCTTTTTGCAGCAGTGGGGAAGGAAACAAAGTGACGATTGGCAGAGAGGCGGAGGCCGGGCTGAGGACGGAGGTTGGGGATCTGAGCGGCTGGGGCTCAGGCAGGCTTGCATCTCCATTCTCGCCAGGCTGTTCTGGGGACTGGGCTGTGGTTCCTCTCTTCGCAGGTCCAGTGAGGCGTTCCTGCGTGGAAGACCTGCCCAGAGGGGCGGGATGTTGCTATGACCTCTGGGTGTGATGCCAGTTTAAGCAGAAAGGGGTCAATATTGGTGACTCCTGCAAATGTGCCCCGCGCCCCCTCGATCAGTCCCATGGAAGCTGTCCTAAGGAGATCTGCGTAGCACGCGGAGGTGGAAATGGAGGAAAGGATTCTGGAAAGCTACCTAAATATAAAAACCAAATGGTGCCGCGTCTTTAGTTTGCTTTAGCAGATGACAGAACGGAGGCCGTACTGTTTTCTTTGCTCGTGTTTTCCCAGCTCCGAAGGTGGCTCTTGTTTGCTTGCCCAGCAGAGATGGAGGCCTTACGGAGGCTGCAGTGTTTCTGGTTATGTTCTTCCAGTCCCGCCGCGAGATGAAGCGGTTCCCAGAAATTAAAGGGAGGGAGAAGGAAATATTTGTCAGCATCCGTAACCTCTGTCTTTTTACTGTTCTTTCACCCGGGCAAAGGATATCTAGAGCTACCATTTAGGGGTGCTATTTTGAGTCTCATCATTTTATAGCTTGATGGTGAACTTTTCAAGTGCATTTGGACCCTACTTGATTCAGGTATTCTCGTGTTTGCTGTCTGCTCCTCACGGCGGGGGAGAGGTCTGTAGGTTCCGTGTGCTTGTGTCTTGAAATGTACGTGGTCACAACGGTGCCACTCTCTGACCTGCACCCTGGCCCAGAGCGTGTGTGCAGAGGCGTGGTGTTAGCTTGGTAGGGAAAACAAACTAGAACACTCTTTGGTTTCTGGGTGGGCTTCTGTCTCTGTGTTTTGTTTCTTTTGTGGCATAATGCATTGCTGTTTCAAAATATAGCCCCATTTTGCCGGATTTTTCCTGGCTGGCTTGTGGGAATGATAGGCGACTTTGTTAATTTCAGAGTAAGTCTTGCCCACAAGGCTCACACGTCATTGAAGTTTCACATCAATGAGACTTCAAGGCTCAGAAAACATGTGTTTTCCCATTGCTTTCATATGCCCACCCTCCTTCACATGTGGCTTGGCAACCCTCCCCTCTGTCATCTCTTTCATCTATTCAGGTTCATTCCTTCAACAACTGTTCATCAAATCCACTTATGTGCTGGGTGCTGGAGCTAGTGTGACTTACTCTATAAGCTTTCACTCGGCTGTGATTTATAACACTTCAGCTCTCAGCTTCTCTCTACCAGCTCATCTCAAACTTGAACGTGCATTCAGATCGCCAGGGGGTTTGGTAAACTGCAGATTTGGGTGTGGTAGGTCTGAGATGGGTGGGGCCCGAGATTCTGTATTTTCAACCAGCTCCCAGGAGTTTCCAGTGCTCCAGTTGGAGCACCACACTCTGAGTAGCAAGGGTCTACACTGCAGCATTTCTGGGAAGCCATTAATACGCGTAAACGGACAAATGAGTCAGGGTTCCGCCTAGCTTATTAAAGATATGAGCTAGAATTTTCACTCACCAAGTTGATTGTCTGAATTTAAGAGTATTAGATTTTTCTTAAGTGACAATCACAAACTTGCCTGATTCAAGTTTAGAAATGCCTGTTTTTATTAATCTCTGCAGTCCACAGTATTGAAATGCCGGCTGTTTGGAGATTTGTGAACATACACACATTTTGATCTAATGTCAAGTTCATCAGTTAGCATAGGAAGTAAAACCACTGGCCTTGGGTGTGAAGTTTCTTCAAATAGTTATTGCAGATCCTTGCACTGATTTAAAGTTTGGTGTTGAGGCATAATATCGGAATTCATCACTGAGTGTCCCCTATTATCCAAACACTCCAGGTGAAGCTTTCTTATGTCCAGAGCAAATAACTGGATGCAAACAGAGCAAACGATTAGAATGACTTGGTGTAATGCTTTAAAAACACAAGGTTAAGAAATAATGAAAACTATTAATACATGCTCACTGGAGAAAGCTTGGAAAAGAGAGAAAAACACAAAGAAGACAGTAAGAAGCATGTTAGTTCCTTTCCTCACAACTGCTTTGGTTCCTTCCTCCACGCTGCGGCGTCACGAGTGTGATTCCACAGGATGTGTTTTTCTCACATTGGTTTTCTTGATGGCAGAGTATCATGTGAAAGTACAATAATTCCTTTCACTAAGCTTTTTTGGGGGGTATTTAGCCTATTTCCAGTTTTTCATGATTCGACATAAAGCTGTGATGAACACTGTCAAATTTCTGCATACTTCTCTACCTCCCTGGGATACATTCCTAGACTTGGAATTGCTGGGTTAAAGTGTGCACCCATTTTAAAATTGCTTTTAGTACAAATTGCACGTCTATAAGCTGTTTTGCACGTACCCTCGTAAACACTGGATAGTCTCATAAAACTCCGCACCCGTTCGATTGGTGGAAAATGATATTCTTATGCTCTAAGTTGCATTTGTCGGAATATTAGTGAAATTGAACAATTTGACTATGTTTATAAGACACCTGGATCTCAAGCAAAGAATGAGCCAGCTCCCCCACCTCCCCCAACCACCCTTCTCGACAGTCACCTGCACCTTCTCAGCTTGGCTAGAAATCATAGCTGGGAGCGATGGGTGAGCTCCTTAAGGACAGCCTGGCTCTACCACCCTCAGCCCTTTGTAGCATCTCAGTAATGGGGACAGCACTCATTTTAACACTGTTTTTATAAGCAGTTAGATGATAAGTTGTTTATTCCTGAGGGTTGTAATTCTTCTTCAAGTTTATAAAATTCAAGGGACCACAATTTGAAAACACGGACATTTATAGGCCAACTATATGGTCTAGTACAACTATATTTTCTTTTTAGGAAATCACGTTTCTCCTGTGACTTGGCCTTTAACAAAGACGTTTAATATTATACAACAGGCAGTGTAGTGAACAGAGCATCGGGCTTCGAATCGGGAGTCCTCTGTTCGAGTCCTGGCATTGCCACCGTGCAGCTGTGTGACCTTGGGAAATTCACTTAACCTCTCTGAGTCTCTGTTGGAACTTTAGAGAAACCCTCAGTTCTGAAATGCTGTGAAAATTTGCATCTATAGTATCTGCTAATACACATCTTCATTTTAATTATCCAGGCAGAAGCCTAGCTAGAGCAGGTGGTACTGCAGGGTGTGAGAGCCAAAGAATGTCACTTACTATGGTGTGTGTGTGTGTGTGTGTGTGTGTGTGTTTTGTGTCAACAAACAAACAAATCCATCAAAACTCTGCCTCCAGGCATTCACAAACAGGGGTTGTTGTGTATATTCTTGCCCCTTTTGTCACACATTTTTGTAGGAAGACCCTCCTAAGAGAATGTAAATTACATTTTATTCTATTAGATATTTTTATTCTTTCCCTATTCTTCTAAAGGACTAAAGAGTTTATGTGTGTCCTAAGACCTCTGGCTGCTTCACTTTAAGTTGTGAAGAATAGTTTAATGATTAAAAGTTCTAAAACATTTACCCTGTGATCATTTGATAACATTTTAATTTTTAAATATGATTTTTCAAGGTAGAGTGTGTTGAACACATAAAGGTTGCTAGTCTTATCTCTGCTGCGGATGTACATATGCATTATTTCCATGCACATATTTGTGGTGATAGAGATTCAGCCACATGCCGTGGGGAGACAAAGGAGGGAAATAATCACAGAGAACAAGAGAGCTCCCTGAAGAGGTGACATGAGCTGGGTGTTGAAGCATAAATAGAGGTTCGCTGCCCGGAGATGTGGGAAAAAGGCATTCCAAACAAAAGAAACAGCACTTGCAAAGGCAAGCCAGTGGGCAAAATTGTGGCACCTTTGGGTATACCCGGCACTACGAGGTGGCTGGTGAGAAGTTGTGGCAAGAGCAGGGGAAGGGGGTGGGGAGTTGCTGCAAGGGAGGATCCGAAGGTAAAAGCGTGGATTATGAAGGAACTCATAATGGGGAGACCACTGAGCATTTTCCGTCCACAGATTTGTTATGCATGACAATAAAACTCTGGGAACAGAAAGCCATAAAAGAGCCAAGCAGGTGTCTGAAATGGTCCTCAGATGCAAATAGCGCGTTCAAGTTCATAAAGTGCTTGCACACCTGTTATCACACTTGCTTCTTTGCTCTCCCGAGTGGTGGGTGCTCAGCTCGCTTTGCAGGTGAGGAACCTGAGTCTGGAGGTGTCTGAGGGCTCTGAGTTGCTCAGGTGGCGGGTGGGGAGAGGAGGGTTTCTGCACCCAGTCCAGGCCCCCCTTTTCCTTTTCACCTCTTGCCGGATGGAAGCGTATTTCCTCAAAAGTACTGACATCGGCTTCTAACTCTTTTACCGAGAACTCTCAAAGTCGTTTTCAGCTTGATAAAGTAATTTTGACAGAAAAATCAACTTAACTCTTACCCTGCAGGTATTTAGTATAACATGGGCATGTCAGTTTGCCTCCTTGCTGACATTTTCCTGCTACGATGGCAGTCTACCAGCTGAGGGTTTATTTTCTCTGATTAGCTAACATGGGAGGGAAAATCCCCGCTGCGTTTTTATTAGGATAGGATACACCATCTCTTGAATTGGTGTTCATTTATTTCAGTAGCTTTGATCATGCCATTTTGTCATAGATTAGGTTGGCATTTAGGCTATAATTTCTTGCTGTTTTAAAAATGACTGTGCACCGCGTATTGCTGGATGGTGGTTGTTTTCCGTAGCTTTCTGGCAGGTTCTCCAGAAGTGCCTCCCCTGAGTCCGGTAGACGGGGGCAGCTGAGCTCCGATTCTGAGTGTAGGTTCCCCAAAGCAGTTCAGTCCTCCCATCCCCTGCTGGGACAGACACCCGCAGCCTCCCCGGGCTGCCACCTGCTCTGGGAGGTTTAAAGTAAAAGGATCTAATGATTTTGTTTTGGTTTTAATCAGACATAGGTTCCTAAATCTTCAATTTTGTTAAATCACAGTTGGAGGAGCGGGGTCCAGGTCATTAAAAAGAAATGAACTGTGATAAGACTGTAGTGGGAGTGTAGGTAGTCTTTGAAATGACTGTTTGACCACTTGAATTTCAGGATTCTCTTTAGAGGAGAAGTGCAGGGGGAAAGGGTCAGCTGGCTGCTCCGTGCCCCAAGGGAGCCTGTCCGAACTTGCCTGGGGTATGGCACTTACTGGGGGATTTATGGTTAGTAAGGTAATTATGACATGGATTGGAGTAGAGAGTTTTTGTAACTGCACATTAAATATATATCTGAATTATCTGGAAGCCAAGGCACAAATGGAATAAAATGTGTCATGTCATTAGCTAATGTCAGAGGTGTGCCTGTTCACTGGGGAAGGGCAGCCTGTCTTTTCCTACCTCCAGATTATTTTATCTTAGAGTATGATAATGGACTATATCTTCTGCAGTGTTCTTTCTGTCTCCCCCCCACCCCCGAAAATGACATGTTTTCATGAGGCTGGGCCAGACATTGGCCCTTTATAAAAGTAAAAAGCATAATATCAAATCCCAGCCCAGCGATGGCATTTCCCTGGGAGCTGAGCTGTTCCAGTTTGGGTGTCTTGCTTTTCAGTGGGTTTGTGTGTTCAGAAAATGGGTATTGAGTACGGCCCTGTTGTTTCTCTCAAGTATCAGTTTCCTCGGCTTTATTTTTGGCAGGAACGTGAGAGCAGTCGGGTGAATGATGTTAAGTGCCGAGGTGTAGAAATTCAGCGTGGCTGGGAGAGCTCGCGTGTCGCGATGGCGGATGACTAAGCAGCGGGAGCAGTTTGCTGGCTCATTCAGCTCCCTGGATGCAGGCTGCTGGGACCTGCTGGGCCTGGTGGAGGCCTCGCCTTGGACGGGCTCCTCCTGGACTCTGTGCTTTTGCTGATCAGCAGGACGTGAGCTCCGGCCGCTGACATGGGGCCAGAATCTTTCTCAGAGGCAGAAGTTCCGAATAAATGTATTTTAAATGGCTTAACAGCCGACCTCTTAGAGGACTTTTTAAAAAACATCTGACACACTTTCAATTGTCCGTGAGAGGATGGAATTTATTTGACTGACTTTTCTTCAAAACTTGAAAAATGATTATTGTTGTTGTTGTTGATGACCCCTTTTTCCAATTCAGCAAACTTTTGTCAGTCTTTCCATATTTTAGGCACTCTTGGGTATGTGATCCCACAAGAACTTATGAGGAGCTTTGAAAAAAATCTTAGAAAATAAAGGAGATTGTGAAATCAGTTACAAAGCAGGCTATAAACTGGGACTTAAGTTTCTAATCATATATTTTAATTGCACCTAAATTTCTATGAATTAGAAAATGGTCAATTTTTTTCATGTTTGGAATAAGATGACATGTATATTACGAGTGTAAATGAAGCAAATGGAAACACCAGAAGACCGATGCACACACTCATGCACGCACACTCACGCATGCACATTTTTAGTACACTAAAATGGTAAATACTCAAGTCCTTTCCATTGGATGATATTTCGTTTAAATATTTTTACAATATATTCCCATTTTTCTATTTTTACCTTTGGAAAGGGATAATGTAAGGGACAGGTAAGAGTACATCTGTGAATTTGCACCAAGTGCCAGGTGTTGGGTTCCGTGGTGTCTCAAACAGGGTTTTGTATACCGTTGGGCACTGGGCACACAGACTTCCCTGGGGGAACTGAGCAGGGATTGTTGAGAGACTCAAATTCTCATTGGTCAACTGCCCAATTATTCTTTTCTAAAATTGATCTTCCTGAGAACTGATCATGCGGCTCTCCCTTCCCACCAGTTCTCCCCGCACGCCCTGCCCACACTGCAGAGAGCTTTACCGGAATCCTACTGGGCTGGGGTCAGACACCTCCAGGTGCTAGAGGAAGAATTCCCAAGCCTGGTGTTGAGAAAGCGCATGACTGTTGAAGATAACACACCTCTTTGCACGCGAAGGAGTTCAAGTTATCAAGGCATCAAGTTAATCTCTTCAGGTAGATGATCAGCTGATTGCTACAGGGTTTAGAAAGACGTTCAAAAAAGTGAGTGACATCGAAACAATGTAACTGCTCCGATTCCCATCTACTAATTTATGTCAGCGAGGTTTATCAGCATTTATATTTATTCAAATGAAAAATAGGAATAAAATCGAAATAAGTACAATTCAGTGATAGATATGTTAAGTGGTTAAACAACACAGCTCTGTTCATCTCATTAATAGACGCATTTTCAATCAAATTTTACTTTTACTTTTAAAATAATTATTTGTGAAATTTGTAAAATCTGTATGTTGTTTTGATCAATGGTAATCTTAATACTAATTCAATCCAGAACATATATTTTAAGCTCTTAGAACATTATGTATGGTCATAGGGAATTTTTTAAAATGAATTTTAATTTACATACATATTTTTGTTGTACAAAATGGAATAGAGTGATCAAAAATATTCTCAAACATAAAAATATATTCTGTTAGAACAAAAGTCTGTGGGGGAAGTGTAATGAAAATACAAATTACTAGAGAAAAAATGAATGAATGAAAGAAAGCCTGTTTTTTTTTAATCTTCACCTGAGGATATTTTTCTATTTATCATCAGATGGAGTGGGAGGGAGGGAGAGAGAGGGAGAGAGAGAGAAACATCGATGTGAGAGAGACACATCGATTGGTTGCTGCTTGCATGACCCCAATCAGGGCCAGGGACCAAACCGCAACCGAGGCATGTGCCCTTGACCGGAATCAAACCCGAGACTCTTTGGTCTTTGGTTGACGCTCTGACCCCTGAGCCAAACCGGGCAGGGCGAAAGAAAGCCTGTTAATTCCTTCCTCTTCCCCTTCTTTCCTTCATAATGAACTCACCTCCAACAAGGATTTGCCAATTCTGAGGATATCTGAAATATACCCGTGTTATCCTCATCCACACTCTACCTGATGCAACTAGTGTTTTCAATCTTGTATTTGCTGTTTTCTGTCAGGTGTTGAATATTCTGCAAAATTGAAAGCTTTTGTAAGGAAAAAGAAAAAAGCAATTATTAATTTAAAATGTCCAATCAGTGCAGTGTCCCCAGTGTGAGAGGGCGTAGGAGGAAGGGGAATTTTGAGTGGAAAGAGACATTGGTCTAACTAATTACAGTTAAGTAGCTTACCTTTGCAGATTTTACGAAAACATGTGACTAAGTTTATTGCTAGTAAGTTTACTTATGCAAGTCAGGGCTCCTGAGTAGTTTCACTGTGAATTACCTCTGTGTGTGTGGGTATATATGATGTGCACACCCATGCATACTGACACCCCCTCACACATGTGTCCCAACTTTAGTTGATTTTAACTTTCTATGAAACAATTTTTTCTCATTTAATTATTTTTAAATTTTTCAGTTACAGCTGACATACAAATTTATATATTCACACTGGCAGGTATCATATTCCTTGTGTGTGTGTGTGTGTGTGTGTGTGTGTGTGTGTGCATTTTGTTGGATGTATGTATAAAAATGATATAATTGTTTTATTTTAAAATGTTGATATATATCTTACTGGAAATTACAGCTTTTAAAACATTTGGTGAAAAATTCTGGATGTTAACTTAAAATGTGCTGGGACATACAACTTTTCCATAATTCTTATGGGGTTATGTGAGCACAAAAGTTTGGCAACTGTCACAGTATAGAATAGTCCTTGTTGTTCCAACAGGTGGAATTCTGTTGAGAGCACACAGTGGACCATCAGGTGGAGACGAATCCTATGGTGTGTTCAGAGGTTTCTGAGTGCGGAAAGCTGCCCTGGTCACCAGAGGTTATTACAAGTCTTGGGACCCAAGAGCTGGGCTGCACACTGAGAAATGTCCTTCCCACAGAGGGACATCTCCTCCGTGCATCTCCCCCTCCGCCCCTTCCTCTTTCTGTACTTCCCTCCTCCCCCCCAACCTGTCATTGTTCCAAATTACACCCTTGATTAAGAACAAAAATTAAACGATTCAAGTTTCTATTAGCAAGGTTGTTTGATCTGATCTGGAGCATCTTAACGCTGAGCGCTTCCAAACTTGACATTCCCACACCCATCCCTTCACTTAGCAAACAGGAAGCCGCCCTTTGGCTGCCAGTCCTAACGGCACCACGTCACTTTTTTATTCATTGTCACAATAAAAAGCATGTTCCATTTTGGTGGTGGTGGTGGTAGGCAGAATTTAACGTGATCCCACTGATGTTTATGGGATGTTATTTCACTGTGCCATACACCTTATTTCAATTATGTTTATAAATTCTTTGATGACAGGGCAAGGGACCATGCCCCACACATCTTTTCTGATTCGTCACAGCGTCTGATGCCACATTAATACTTAGCAGGGAAAATGCAACACAGATTGAATTAAGTAGGAAAGTTGTTAAAATGAAATTGTATTGATATATTCATTTATTCAAAAATATTTATTGAACACCTACTATGTGCCAGGGGGCTTATAGTCTAGTGAAAAAAAATTCTAATGCTAATCAGTTGCCTACTCTGGGCTCAGTCATTGTGTCATTTATTTTATTTGATTTTTATAAAATCCCGAGTTATTAGTACTCCAATTTACTGGTGGGTAGCTGAGGCTTAGCGATGTTAACTGATTTGCTGGGTAAGTGGAGACGCAGGATTCGAACCCAGGCGGTATTACTGCAGACCACGCGCTGCTCCCTTGTCATCAGTCCTCGACAGTAGAAGGTGGTTGACCACAGTTTTTACCTTGGAAAGGAATTCCAAATATGGGAACTATTTTTATGATGTCACAGTGAATTATTTACACTTGATAAACTATGAATTTTACAATTGGACACTCAGAGAACAAGACATATATCTCAAATTGTCCCTTTTTTTTTTAAACTTGGAGGAACTCTGAGCTAAACATTTTGCTATTAATGCTTTCTTTTCTGCATTTTCAAAGGCTACGTCAGTTTTAGAGAATGGTTCTTGTTTCTTTTGGCTGAATTACAGGGCAAATTTACTTCATCTCAAAGAAACAAACAAACAAAAATGACAAATCTTATCTTTAAACCCCAGCATGGTACTGTTCTGGGCCAGAGCAGTGGTGACATACATGTGCTTTCTGGTTCTCATTCAGGCATTTGGTGAATCTTTTCCCAACGTTTAACACATATGACCATTAGCTTATATTTTACAACACGTTCAACCGTTTTTCTCAGCTCAAGTGTTTGCGGTGGATTTTTGAGGGTGGGGGTGTGGTCAGTGATGTAACTGAGAATTTCAGGGACTTGGAAATAGAGCTGTTCTGTTGTGACTACAAGTTTTGGGCAGAATCACTTCATTCTTTGCACGAGGTTAGTTTTAAAGTGAAACCGACATTTTAAGGAGACCCAGCACTAGGAGTTGAGCACTTTGAAAAGAGGTAAGAGGCATATTTTGAAAAGAGGTAAGAAAAGTAGTGTGAAACCTTAGTTATCTGCAACAGCAGTTATTTGGAACGCCAGCTCCAGGTGACAGTGTTTTCTAGAAAGTGAAGGTTTGGACCTTTAACCATCCTGTTTCCCTTTTCTTCAGCTAGATTTTTGTTGGAAATCTCTCTAAAGCATATTGCACATTCTTTTCTTCTCAAATGCATCTGTTACTAATTGTTTGATTTATTTAGTTTTGGAATGGCTCGCCAGCCTTGCTAAGGCATCGTGTGGGGAAAGGTGGCTGAGGTTCAGCTGTATTCTCTGGGTCAGTCCAGGCAGGTGGGGCTGGCTGTGCTCACCATACCCACCCTGGGTCTGCTCTGCTTTGTGAATTTGGGTCTGTTTTTGTGGTTTGCCATCTCCTGTCTTGTGATGGGTGCTGTTCCCTGCTCTCAGGTGCTGGCAGTAACATCTTCTCTCCCTCTGCTACTTGCTGCTTCTAACAGGCAGTGAATTTAAACAACAAATAAAGAACTTGCTGGAGTTGTTTGTAAAACGAGGGGGACGAGCTCCCAACAGAGGTCAAGTGCACACTGGAACGATGTCTGCCCTTGTGGTTATTTTATCCTCTGCACAGACTTCCCGGCCCACTCTCCGGCGCTTAATAACCACTGTGTTTAATGAGTAAACGAACAGTGTTCACACTCTTTATCTCATAGACTTTAGGCCATTAGCTCATCAGAAACCTTTTTGTTGGTTTGTGTAGCTCCTATTTTCCGTTGTGTTTTGGATGGGTGAACCGGATGGATAACTCTGAATAACTAAACATACGAGATTTGATTGAATTGTGCCATTTCAGTAGTTTTTTTTCAGATAATACCAAATCAAACATAAATGATTTTTCTTTCTTTCTAAAACAGAGCACAGTATGAATATTTTATCGACTTCCTTATATTTTCATAGCAATAAAATAAAAATATCAAAAATAAAAATAATGGGAAAATCATTTAACTTTCATTTAATCTCCAGTTTGGAAAGCTTTAGGAGATGGCTCTTGGAGCAGAGGCTGGCCTCCTAGGGTACGGAGTCTCACGTCCCAATTTTTCAGCTCACTCCTGCAGGGTTGTTAGCCTCTTCTTTGCACTCTTAAACAATCATTTTAGAAGCATGGTAAGGAGATTTTGCCTACTAGAGATACATTTTGTCTTATTTTCGTAAGTCAAGTGATTTGGCTAAATGATTTAAGGTCCCAGGGTCCTGAGACCCTGTTGGACATCCTATATCTTTGTGGAACATGGAAAAAGACACCCCTCTGGAACGAATTAATTATGCAAGGGTCCTTCCTCAGGGAGGATGTGGGTAGCATGGCCTCGTGAAGAGAGTGTGGCCTCCCTTTCAGCCCTGTTCCCTCCTCCCAGACCACCTCAAGCAGGACACACAGGTGTGGGCAGTAGTCCAGTAAGGATCCCAGTGCAGGGTGGGGCCTGGAAGGAGGGTCATCACAGGGTCACAGGTTTGAGTTCTGAGTCTCCAAAGCCCTTCTGCTGTACCTCTGGTCTGCAGGCACGTAAGACATCATCCCTGACCTTGTGTTGACCTAGGGACTGAACCCCAGGGCTTTTGGGCAACTTGCTGAGGATTATAAAGCAGAATGTGGTGGGGTGGGGCCTTGAGTCAGAGCGTTTGTCTTCTCTGACATCGCCCAAGGCTTGTCCACTCCATCCTGTCTAAAAAGCACTGGCCACAGCATATCTCCGCTCTCCCCTCTCTGTCCTGTCCCCTGGTGGGCACAGCGGGACAGGCCTTGACCCAGCCCCCTGGGCCGTGGCCCACAGCTGCGGTTGTCCTTACCAGCTGTGGCGCCATTGGGGGACTTCTTTTCTTCTGAATGACTAAGCTCTTACTTTACCAAAGAATGTTCTTTGTGGAACATACTTTTTTCACCCACAAAGTGCTACCTAAAACCTCCTGGAAAATTCCTCAGAAACAGCGCTGTACTCAACTGACTCAGCATTTTGTGTCTAATTTTCAAGTGTGGATTTCAGACACTCTCCAGTTCCTCGAGGAAACAAACCAAAGACATGAGGGAGGCATTATATAATATTAAAATACCATCACAGCTGTCTCAAAGAGCACACTTAGAGATTTAGGGTGTTTTCAAGGAAATCGTCTTCACGTTATTTCCTCCTCCAGGCTCCTCACTTGTTTCCAGGGACACCTCCAACTTTGCAAGGGAGACATGATCGAAGGACAGGAGAATGTAGGGGAGGGACGCCCGGGAGAATGCTGACATTGGAGAGAAGACAGGGGCTGCAGGGGCTCTGATTCTGGCCCTGCCTGTTTCTTCCGCCACCGCTGGGAAATAATGCTTTCCAGACAGCCCACTCTGGGAGATACCACATGAGATGCAGACAGTATATGTGAAAACGCTTGGAAAATGCACAAGTGAAAGGAGCTTGAGAAATCTTCACTGCTGGCAAAGTCGTGATGACAAAGGTGATCAACTGTGGAGAAGAGACAAGGGGAAGGATTTGGACTTCCCGCGGGGAGGTTGCACATCGTGGGCGGGCACGAGGACATGTTGGTAGATAGGGTTGCTTAGTGCGGTCTGTGATGCAGACTTCAGTTGTGTTTGGTGATAAGAGCTCAAGTTTTAATCAACCGTGCAGGGAGTATTTTCTTCTCCTGGAGCCTGGCCCGTATACACCTTTTTGCTAAAGAAGCAGAACTACTATTCTTTTGAACAATTCTTCCTTGTTTAGAGAAATTATGGGCATATTTTCTTCTTACAGCTACCAAATGGTCCTGATATCTTAGCTCTAACACTTACATGTAAAATCAGAACTTCTCCAAGTGTTAGAGCTGGAAGACGCCTTGGAGACTGTCTTGTCCAGGGATTCTCAACCCCCAGTATGTTCTAAGCATGATGGAGACAATACACTTGGGAGAGGAACTTTGAAAAACTGCACACTCCCTTCCAATCTTCTAGTTACTACTCACTCCACCATCATTGCAGTCGCGAGGTCACTGTGCCTAATGGGAGTGTGTCATGGGCCTAGGGGTTTGGGGACAGATCCAGTCCAACCCCACGTTTTACAGAAGAAGAGGCTGCCGGGTTCTAGCCTCTTCAGGGTCAGACAACTTGGCCTCAAGCCAGGCTGCCGATGGTCAGTCCACTGCTTTATCTTTCTCCAAGTTTTTTCCAAATGTCAGCAATTTCTATATTATTTCCATAATTCATGCCACATCAGGTACTCCCATCTACCATCAAAGAAATCATAATTTTAAATGCAGGCTGACTTTTTTATATGTAAATAACTTATAAAAGAAGCTTTATATCACTATTCTCTACAGAAATATAAGAACCAGTTTTACTGCTGTGAGAAAAAAAAAAGGTAACGCTAAAAACGAATGCAATGAAAAGATACATTAAATTTTAACTAAACTTACCTGTTCAAGGTTCTGAGCCTGAAATTTTCTCTCTGACAAAAAGAGAGATTAACCAGCTATACAAATGTTGAAGATACGTTAGCCCCAATCTGTGCCTTTCTTTTTTATGCAATCAGAAAGATTGCGAGAGAACTGTGAAGGAAATAACATTCTCCCTGTCTAAGTTCAGTTAGTGTTTGCCAAGCCACACATCATCTAAAATCCTCTCTAGTTCCCCCGGTGAGTGATCTGGGCCCCGTCCATTGGGTGCTGTCCCCTGAAATGGAGGGCCACATCAAGCAAATTGTAGGTTGGTTTGTATCTAGACTAGTTACAAGATCATAGACTTAGTTGCAATCAGAGCTTGCCATTGGGAAGAAGAGCAAGTGAGAAGCATATGTTTTGGCTGTTTATATTGTGTATGTGTCCACTGACACCACTGGAAATCTCAAAGCACAACATGTGTTACTAGTGGAAGCCCAATAAATATTTGTTGACGGAATGAATGGGAAGTGATAGTGTATATCGGGTCAGATAGAATCAACAGATTGTGGTAATAGCACTCTGCTGTCTTTTGTCCAAAGTCACCTTGAAATATCTCAGCAGTGGAGGTGAAGGGTAGAAGATCCAGCAACAGCAGAGTGCGGCATGAATATTGAACGTATTGTGAAGAGCACATATGCATTTCAGCATGAAGACTTAGGCCATTAGCTTTTACAGCCTGTGCTGCACGTCCCCTTATGTTATCTGGGAGAGGCAGTGGTGCGCTGCGGACAACAGCAATGAGGACCCAGATTTGAATCCTGATGTTACTACCCAACAGTTGGATGATTTGGGGTGAATTATATAATGTCTTTATGGGATTCCTCAGATCTAAAAATGAGGATTATTATAATTCCTACCTCAAAGGTGGTCATGAATATTCAATGAGACAATGCATATGAAAATCACTTTTTGAATACTAAAGTACCATGCTCATTTGTCTTTATTGAAATTACATACTATTACCAGCATCAAAATAAAAAGGAACCCACTCTTTGGTAAAACATATTTGCCAATGATACATCAGATAAAGGGTTAATGTCCAAAATATATAAAGTACTCATACAGCTCAACAAAAGGAAGGCAAACAATCCAATTAAAAAATGGGCAGAGGACCTAAATAGACACTTCTCCAAACAGGACATACAAATGGCCAAGAGACATATGAAAAAATGCTCAATTTCACTAATCATCAGAGAGATGCAAATTAAACGACTATGAGGTATCACCTCACACCTGCCAGAATGGCCACCATCAACAAAGCATCAAACAACAAGTGCTGGTGAGGGTGTGGAGAAAAGGGGACTCTAGTACACTGCTGGTGGGAATGCAGACTGGTGCAGCCACTATGGAAGACAATATGGTGTTTCCTCAAAAAATTAAAAATGGAACTGCCATTTGACCCAGTGATCCCACTTCTGAGAATATAGCCTAAGAAGCCTGAAACACCAAGCAGAAAGAATATATGTACCCCTATGTTCATAGCAGCGCTATTTACAATAGCTAAGATCTGGAAACAGCCCAAGTGTCCATCAGTAGATGAGTGGATAAAAAAGCTGTAGTACATATACACAATGGAATACTATGCAGCTACAAGAAAGAAAGATCTCCTACCCTTTGAGACGTCATGGAGGGACCTGGAGAGGTTATGCTAAGTGAAATAAACCAGTCAGAGAAAGACAAGTACCATATGATCTCACTTATTTATGGAACATAATGAACAAAGTAAGCTGATGATCAGAATAGATCCAGAGACGGAACAGACTGACAAACCTCAGAGGGAATGGGCGGGGTTGGGGTGGGAGTGGGAAGAGATAAACCAAAGAACTTATATGAATATATGCACAACCAATGGACACAGACAACAGTGTGGTGAAGGTGGGGGATGGGAGCAAGGAGGAGGGTATCAATGAGGGGAAATAGGGAAGACATCTGTAATACTTTCAACAATAAAGATTAAAATAAAGTTTCCCCCAACTTCTCCCACCAGTCTAGTTGTATACTTATTAAAATCGGTTGCACTGATTTCAACATTAAAAAAGAAATTACATACTATTAAAATGACCAGTAAATGAATGAACAATATGGCATTCTTATTATTTGAATATTCTGGCTAATGGAAGTATAGCAAATACCTTTCTAATTAAAAAAAATATTACAATAAAATATTCTTAGTATCAAGGCTGTACTGAACACAATTAACCATTTGGATGAGAATTCAATATTTCTGTGTATTTAGTGACCAGCACTTGAACCCTGGAATTGTATTAAGGCCGTAGCAAACGATAGGAAAAGAGCTGATTGTAAGTGGATGCCCTAAACTATACACTCAAAAAGTAGTTCACACATATTTACTAATTATTGATCCCCTGAGTATAAAAATATGTATAAATTGAGGAACTGACTTGGGATATAGTGAAGAATTACAGTATTTGCTTTCTATGGGGTGAAATTTAACAAGAATTATTTCATTTTGCTCTTTTCAGACAAAAAGAAATTTATACCAGTTTTCTTCATAATATAATACAACTGGAACCCAATCTTAAGGCTTTTTTTGCTTAATATAAATTCTACTATCACAAATCTTGATCATTCAGGTAATGACAGTGATATTTTTATTTTTTTAAATATGTTTTCATTGATTTTTTTTTATAGAGAGAGGAAGGTAGAGAGAGAAACATCAATGTGATAAAGAAACATCTATTGGCTGCCTCCTGCACGCCCCCTACTGGGGATCGAACCCACAACCCTGGGCATGTGCCCTGACCAGGAACCTGGACCTCTCAGTCCATGGGGCGACCCTCAATCCAGTGAGCCACACTGGGTAGGCGACAGTGCTATTTTTAAAAAATTATAATCAAAACCCCTAATGTTACCTGGTAAATATTTATAATTTCTTCCTATTAGATCATTTTAATAGTTTAATCTTCCTGAATTTTTGTTAAGTTTAAAAATAGATTGTTCAATTAAATATACACGCGCGCACACACACACACATACACACACGTACACACACTTAGTGATACTTATTTTATTAATCAGGATAAACTTTATTAGGTATTTAAACAGTATAGATGTGAGTCACTTTGAGGAAAGGTTGTTATTTAAAAAGATGACTAAAATACATTAGCAGTTTCTTTTAAAAATACTATTATTCACTTTATACAGTTCTGCTCAGGTCCATGCAATTGAGTCATTCCCACGGATCACTCATCATCCTCATACAGTGATTCCCTGACACAGTCAATCTGGAATCTCTGATAAAATTGTGATCCAAGATGCTGATTTATAATATGTCCTATGAGCTCTTTAAAAAGTGATAAAATTCTTGAATGATGCCAGGCATAGAGAATAAAACTATCAAGAGAAGCTCATTAACAGCCTTTGTTTAATTTTACGATCAAGTCTTCCTCCTTTATTAAAAATGTTTAGCAACTAGCACATCAACATCATGTCTGTAGCAAATTATTTTTACTCAAGGGCTCAGCTGACACTTGAAGGGAGTGGTTGTGAAGGTCAGTTCAGTTCAGGAAAAAGCTGTGGTTAAGGGCTGGCCCATTTTCATAGGGAGGAATATTATTCAGGTCTTGTTTTGTGGTATTTATATTATAAATAATATATCCAAAGTCCATGTACCTACCTGTGTCTGCCAGCAAATGGCACGTACCTACTGTCGTCTTTGATCCAGGCCCATAATGTTGAAACGCTGGAAGAAATGTCTTTGGTTTATTGGAAGTTTTGGTTAGGGTTCCCTTTGCTGCGAAGACACCAGAGGTTAAGCTACTAGATTCTTAATATTGCAATATTGTTTCCACGTTTCTTTTTCTGTCTAGGATGCTCAATTACTTCTTCACCTGAACCTTAACAACCACTTGAGCTCAGTGAGCTGGAAACTTGCCCCTCAACATGTGGTCTGCGAATCCACAACCTCAGCATCATCTGTGAACTCATTAGAAAGGCAGACTGTCCGGGCCACCCCAAACCCACTGAATTAGAATCTGCGTGTAATAGAATCTTCTATATGAAGACTGCAGTATAGGAACCATACTTACATTTTGACAGCACAGTATCAACTTCATTATAATGCACAATTTCACAGTGTTTTCTTTCCCCCTACTGCTGATAATGTGTAGAAAAATGTTTTTGGCTTAGTTTGAATATGGACTTTTCCTTTCAGAATCAGCAGCTTGAAAATTTTAACAATTTCCAGTGTAACTATCAACGAAGTGTTATTGAATCCAACAGCTGTGTGTGGTTTTTTTTTTTTTTTTTTCTTTCCCAAAAGTAATGTTTCCTAGGAGTGGAAACACTACAAATTTCCATTATCTTTGTTGCTTTTTAAATCTGCATTAGCACCCAAAATAGGTACTTGGTATCTGATTAATAAAGAGATTGTGTATGTTGTCTTTATTAATGAGAGGCACTTAGCATAAGAGACTGATAAGTGGAAATTTCATTTGCACTGGGGTTTGGGCTGAGGCCCCAGAGCAGACCAAGTTGGATGATGTGTGCACAGCCATTATAAAGAAAGAATGTGGACATATCTGGGCAGAGCTGCAGGAGAGTGACGTGGTCCCTCCCCTCTGGACCATACTTCTGAGTAGCACGGATCTAGAACTCTTTTGTAGATTACACACACAGGCACTGTTTTCCAAAAGCATTTTAATGTTCTTTATTAAAAAATGTCTTGATCAATGAATTCAAAGAAAATTGCAACACTGAAAATATTTCAATAATGAAGACTCATAAATAAATGCAGTAGTCTCCCTTTGTCCATGGGTTCACTTTTCATGGTTTTAGCCTGGTGAGAGCTTGTGCTGGAACTTTATATAATTGACATCATACAGTATATGCCCTGTTGGGCTCATGGCTTCTTCTGTTCAATAGTCTATATGTGAGGGATGCATATTGTTGTATATAATGTGGTTGTTCAGTTTCACTGCTCCATAGTTTCTATTGTGTGAATGAATAAACCACTTTTAATTCATTCATTCTACTGTTGGTGGGCATCTGAGTTGCTTCTGGTTCGGAACTGTTGAGCACCGTGCTGCCACGAGCACTGTTTTGGTTAACATAAGTACACATTTCTGTTGGGGAACACTTAGGAATGGAATTGCTGGTTCATAGGGTATGTGTTTGTTCAGCTTTAACAGATACTGCCAAGCAGTTTTCCAGCGTGGCTGCACCAGCTCACACTCCACCTCTGCGTTTTTCCCTCTGTGTGTTCGAATACTGATCACAAGATTTCCCCAGGCTGTTTTGAACTCTCCTGGATTATCTGATGCTGCCATAGTTGAAATAATTTCTTCCTCTGGTATAATTACAGTTATACTTTGAATATCAAATAGATGGTCTCAAAAACTGTGGGTCATTGTCTGCGTGTTTAAGTAAGGGGTGTTTGATGGTTCACGATGAACCTCCTCTTTGCTTACCGCGGCTTTAAGTCCCTCAGGCCTCTTGTGATTCAAGAACAGGGGACACAATTTTTCTTCTAATAACTTGTATTGTTAGACTTTCAAGAGAATCATACTATTTCATTACTGTTAACAGAATTTTATTTATACAGAAGTTGCTTTTTTTAGAGTTAAAAAATGCTAACGTGGTATGGCTAGGGGGATAACATCCTCCTGTAAGACATCTCTCTCTGATTAGGAGCCAAGGATTTGGTGATCTTATAGATGACTCTTTCTAGCCAACGTCCCTCCATTTGGAAATGGAAATACTTGACACACTTCTGGGACACCAGCAAGACCCACTGGCAGAAGATTCGCTTCATCTAATGCTCACTCCGCACCCAGAGCCAAGCATTACCCTGCTCTGGCCAGACCCTGATAGAACTGCTGCTGGTGTTGTGCGAAGAACATCCGACAGCTTCACAGAAGCTCTGTGTAGAAGGTCTTTCATCCAAGGCCCGTGAATACATGGAACACTTAGTAAAGCGTGCAGGTTGGGGTACTCATTCCGTCTGTTTTTACCATGCTCTCTGCACCACCATCCTGCATCCTTTCAAAACTCCTTTCTGCCTCGGAGAGCTCAGATCGACAGCTCCCTTTGAAGGCTGCGTGGTCTTTTCCACATCCTAAGGAAAGGCAGTCAGTCATGCTAAATACTGACTCATGTGGCTTTTGGCTTTTAAATATTAAAGGGCATTGGTTGTTGATGCAAAGCCTAACGAATCTGGAGTTTCCTGGCTTCTGTTTCTGGTCGAATTGCAACAAATCATTTCCTAATTTTCTGTAATGCGATTTGTAATACTTTTTTATAATGGAAAAACAAATCTCCCAATTTTGCAAAGGTGTTGTAAGAACCATTTGAGAGTGTCAGTGTTGGGGTGGAGGTGCGGGCTGAGTGGGAGGGCACGGATGACAAGAGGGTGTTGCTGGCTCAGGTGTCAATTCACGGGGTGGAGCAGGACACGAGGCGGCTCCCGTGGCCTTGGGGCATTCCCCCCCCCCCCCCCCCCGTCCCTTGGGAGCCCTCAGGCGAGTCAGGAGGGACCCTTCCTCCTGGTTAACTTTGAACGTTGCCTTGCTCACGAGTTCACGCAGGTCATGGATGTGCTTCTGATCTGTGACATAAAGGGCCCCCTTGTTTGACTTTTTGGACTTAGTGTGAACATGTTTTCATAAAGAGTAGGTTTTGGGCAGGGCTCAAAACACTGTACAAGGTTCAAAACACTGTACAAGGTTTAAGGAGTTTTTTTCTCTACCGTACATGGAAAAAAAATCCACACCTGCTCTATTTTACCCAGGGATTAAACAAACAAAACAAAACTATACCCTTGAGTGGAAGAACTTCAGATGGGGTTGCAGACAGGGTCGGTGGGCTCTCTGCAGGTCTGTGGTCTATGGTCCAGTCCGTCTTTGCTCAGATGATGTATTTCGCATTCTAATGGAGCTATAAAACCGTGCCGTTGACTTGACTTGTATAACTGTTATGTCAAGTGTGATAAATGTTAATGTAATAATATCGATTCATTTATCCTGCCCATTCACTGTGGGCTGGTTAAGGTGACATGCAGCTATTAGTTTTATTTTACTTCCAGAGGTAGTTTATTATAAGCAAACAAAAGGTTGGCTCTTAACTACATCTGCTTATATTATCATCAGGAAAGTGTTTATAGTTCAGCTAATCTTGTTTAGGCCTAAAACAACCATGGTTTAATCACTCAACAAACAAGATAGGACAGCATGGTGGATAATGGCAGTAATGTTCCCACTCAGACGCAAGGGCAGAGTGCTCCCGGGGACTGTCGCAGCCCGAGAAACCCAAAGCTGGTTTCGAACCCTTATCCAGGATGAGAATTGAGGTGAGACTCCACTTAGGATTTGGTTTTTCCTTCACATATGCATCCACACACCTAGAAGGCAGGTAGAGTTTTGCTTTAAAACCCTGTAAGCATTTCTTGATCATTGTCTACAAATTGAAGTTTCGTAAATCATGTAGTTTAAGAGCTGAAAGGAAGCCAGTGGAGCGCATGAGGTTACAGCCCGCTTCCCCAGCCTGGGAAGTGAAACCCAGGGACACTTGCCTCTGAAGTACAGGCTCTCTCACCACATGCTGTTGCTCCTGAAAAACGAATGTTCTGTCAGAATTTAGGAGAGTTTAAATAGCACTAACATATATATTGTTTATTTCTTTTAATCCTCACAGATGACTCCAAAGATTAATACATCGGAAAAGCAAAGAGTCATGTTTAAACAATTCCTAATAGTTTCTTCATTTATTCAACAAACTTATTGAACACCTACTATGTGTTGGGCATTGTTGTAGGCATTGGGAATCCAAAGTCTAACAAGATTCGACTCCTGCCCTGAAGGGGAGACAGTGAGATAAACGAGGGCTCAGAGTACAGGGAAATGAGGTGTGCGATGGAAGAGGAGGTGTATTCACAGCATGTCGGAGGAGCGCAGAGGGCTGGTGGGCTTTAGTGGAAGGAGTAAGCAGGGAGGGATTCCCAGAAGAGTTGATACTTGCATTTAGTTTTGAGGGGTGAGGAGGAGTTGCCCATATGAAAGAAGGAAAGCAATCAGAAGGAACATGCAGGTGTGAAGTCCAAGGTGATGATTTTTGAGGACTGCCCATCATTCAAAGGTGCAGAGCCTAGGAGAGGAGGAGATGGGTATTGGGGAAGGAGGGATGGTGGTATGTGAGGTCGCTGGGTAGATCAACAGTGTCCAGTTCATAACGAGCATGCCAGTGTACTCTAGGAGCAGTGAGGGGTTTGCCCATCATCCCGAAGTATGGCAGACCTCTTCAAGTGGTTTGAAAGAGGCTGGCATGGAGACCAAGAGCAGATATAGGAGATACTGACAAGACAGGGAAAGAGCCTGAGGCAGGACACACTGGTGAGAGCAGAATGGGATAAGAGAGAAGTCGGATCTACTGGGTTTGGTGGATTGAAAGTGGACCGAGGTCATGTCCGCACCACACAACTTAGCTTTGAGCTGCCTCAAAGCCAAGATGAGAGAGCAGTGGCTGTTTTTAGAAAGAAGGGCTTTTGTTGGTTTGTTTTTCTATTTGCTAAGATAGGAAATGCATGAAAAGAGGCAGGTGAGGTGATGGGGAATGGGAGGGAGGCTAATGGGCTCTGTGTGGGGAATATTAAATTTGAGGTGTAAATAGCTCAGAGGAAATGGTACATAGATGGTTGGATGCTGGCCAGCTGCTCAGGAGCATGCTCTGCCTGGAGATTCCATCTGGGGAGACGTCAGCATAGGATTGCCATGTAAGTGAGAAGCTCTAGAAACAAGGATGGATCCTTGGAGACCACCCACATTTAATTGATGAGCAGGGCAAGAGGAGCCCCAAAAGGGCATAGAAGCAGGAGGTCAAGCAGGTCAGTGGTGTTCTGGAAGCCAGGGAAGGGCAAAGTTTCAAGAGGAGGTACCCATAGGGTCAGACATTGCAGAAGGTCATAGCACTGTCTCAGCGCAGGGTGAATGCTCACAAACATTTACTATTGACTCTGAGGAGCACAGAAAACGGGAATCACTAAAGCTTGGAGTGGTCAGGAAGAGCAATGAAGGAGGAGGTAGGATTGAAATAAAGACTTTATGTATAGAACTTAGATGATGGAGGGAAGGCAGGCTGACACCCCAAGTCAAGGTCACCAAGCACAGTCATGGCAGTGACAAAGGGACAGTGGTTTATGAGGAGACTTCTCTGGTAGGAACTGAGGACACGTGTTTGGGACCCGTAGGAAATGAGGGCCAGTTCCGCTGTCAGGGCCACTGCAGTCTGATCTCTCATGTGAAGTCTTCTGTGACCTTCATCCTGCCTTCTCTCTGCTCAACCTGGGAGCCATCGCTCCTTCCTGATTGCCCACAACACTTAATCCAGACTGCCGTGATGACATCTACCACTTTCTGTTTTGTGCTGTAGCTATTTGTTTATAATAGGTCTCCCCAGATTGACCCCAAGCTCTCAAATAGCCAGGAAATAGTTCTCCTTGGTATCTGTCATCATGTGGCACAGTTTTTGGCCCAGAGTGGTCAGTTAATAGATGCTAGTTGAAAGAATTGATAAAGTGGGGGCAGTTGGAGATACAACTAAGGGGTGACACTCAGCTCTCATGATGTCCTTCTTGGTCAAGAAAGTCATTTACATTCCTCTCTACCTAAACCACTCACAAGAAGACTCCTACTTTGCCTCCTCTTTTATCTGGCCTCAGTATCCCTCATTCCTTTACTCTCTTTCCCTTTCTCCATCTCTCTCTCCTTTCCTTCCTCTCTCCCTTCTCTCCCTCTCCATCTTCCCTCTTTCCTTTCTGTCCCCCTCCTCTCCTTTCTCCCCTACTCCTTCCTTCATCCTCCCTCTCTTTGTCCCATGTCTTATGTCTCTCTTTCCTCTTATCCCAATCGCTATGTGTATACTTGTTCTTATCAGAATGTATCCAGAAACTCATAAAGTGTGTACTCAATCTGTATTTGGCCTATATGCAAATACAGGTGGCAGCCCTGTGGCTGGGCATAGTGTTCACTGTGAAATATTTTGGATCTCACTTAGACCTATATGTGAAGTAGAATATTAGGAGGTAGCAGGGCATTTCTCTCTCTCTCTCTCTCACACACACGTACACATTTTGTTTGTTTGTTTTATATGTGTGTACATTTCCAAACACCTTTGGAAGTTCAAATCAGAATCTGTGTGTGTGTTTGTTGGGGGCTGGGGCAGAGGAAGAGGAGGCGTGTGGACTTCTAACCATTCTCAAGGTGAACCTAAGATGCCATCCCCAGTTGAGCACTGTTTTCAGGAGAGCTTTGGGGTGCATATGTAGTGGTGAAGTGGGCTTTGGATGCTCAGAGGCATCCGGTGAAGTTCCCTATTTCATCTTTATTGGAATAACTTTTTAGCAAATCTGAATCAAACAGGAACTAGGGGAGACTTTTCAGCCAGGCCGATAGGGTGGCTATGGAGGCAGACAGATGCCTACGCTTTCTCGTGAAAAGTTGCCTCCTCAGGTGTGTTTTCACTGGGCACCCACCAAGTAGCTTTTCGGAGTTGACTCAGGAGCCACACTCTCTGGGTTTCAATCCTATCTCTGCTGTTTAACAAGCTGTTTGACCTTCAGGAAGTTACTTACCCTCTGTGTGTCTTAGTTTCCACACCTGTAAGCTGTGGGTTTGTTATTGAGGCCTTGATTACGCTGAGGTATGTATTTTTCTATATCCAATTTGTTGAGGGACATATATGTTTTAATTAATATAAATGTTATCAGACCTGTCAGGTATCAATATAAAAATACTTTATTACAACTAAAAACTCTAAAACAAATATCAGAAATTTCTGGGCCCAGAAGAGGAAGAGCCTTTCTTTCCTACTCTTTGTGGAACTTTGATTTGAACATGGGCTTTATGGACAGAGTAGAATGTGAATCCAGAAAGACCTGCCAAGGTTTCTGTCACTCAGAGTCTCTGTGGCTGTGGGCGTTACTGATCCTCCCTGGGCACGTTTTCTCATCTGTAAGTTGGTTCAGAAGCCAGAGGATTTTGTGAGGATTCAGTGAAATAATATCTGCAAATTACCCTGTAGTCTTGTGCACATTTATAATCAGCACTTAAAGTCCCCTTTCTTCCCTCAGTTTACCTTTTTATTTCAAGTTTCTTTCTCTCCCATCTTTTGTCCTTACTTAGAAAAAAAGAAAAAAGAAAATCAGTCAAATAATCTTTTTTATTCAGGGAAAGAACTCATTTTCCCCTTATTTATTTAAGGATCTGGCTTTGAGTTTGAGCTGGAAAGTGTCCTGGTCTCCTGGTAGCCACAGACTTGGGCTGCTGTCTGTGGTGTGCATTAACGGCTATGAGGAAACACTACAGTATATATTTGTTTACATCAGGCCACTTTGGGTTTCTTCAAAGGATATTTGTATCATTTGTGATTCACAATGAGAGAGATTGCCAAATACCAAGGAGTTGGGTTTTTCTAGTCTAGTTACTGTTTTGATTGGCAAACAATGCAGCCTCCTCACCCACCCTCTTGTTTATTATAGCCAATGATTGCATAACATTTTCAGATTAGACTGTTTTTGGAAAGCTGATTGAGACACAGGGCTCGAGAGGAATCCTCATAGACTCTTAAGACTCTAAGGGAATTCAGGAGGAAAACTATTTCACTTGCTTGCCTTCAGCTAGGTCTACCTTTTAAATCATCTAAGAAAGATATTGGTAAGGCCTTCTATTTTTAAGAATTAAAGGCCATGTCCACTTTTTTCTTAAAAACCTAATTCAAAGAGAAACTTTTTCGAGTAACTGAGCAGATCTTTTAAATTAATGACAGAACATGGTTTGTGTTTCCATGAATAATGAGGTTCGGGAGTGAAGCTGCCTAATCCCCTTAGTGTCTTTGAAGTTAAATAGTAGGAAGAATGCTTGGACTTGGAAAGCAGGAGGCTCTAGTTTTGCTGTTTATTGTGTTTATTGATGCAGTTATAGTGGAATTTTCACCCCGTGGGTCTTATGTGGTTTTCATTTGCCGGCTCATCTTCAGTGGACTTTATTTGTGGGATTCCTTGGGGTCTGGTTAAGAGTATTTCTCTGCAGAGAAATTTTACGTTTACTTCTGACTGGTGCTCCAGGATATCTGACCTGAGACACATATGTTTAGTCTCTTGTCCCGAGGGTTCTTAGACTCATCAGTAGTTTAGATTTGACTTCCAAACCCAAATGAAGGTCAGCTCTCAATTAAGAATTCTCAGGGAGACATTCTCATTTTCCTTTCTTTTTTTCCCACCCAGAGCTAACACGGAGATGAGTGTCCTACTGTTTCATTGTGCTAGTGGGTAGATTTTGTTTCTAGTTCATCCTTTCAGTGTAGCCCTGGGAAGTTCCTGGCTTTGCATGGGCTTCTCAGTTATCATTTCATCCTACTTTTGGGTCCAAGATTAAACTCTCAACCCTCTTTGGCCATTAAAATTTACAATCCTGGGTTTAAAATTTTAAATCCCCATGGGCTGTCTGAGCACCAGCACATTCTTGCCGCTTTTTCCTCTTTGTTTTTGGCCTCTGAACATATCCTGTTCTCTCTCCGAGCTCAACCAAGATTGTAAAATGATGTTTATTATATTTAATCCAACATTTCTTGGTATTTTACGCTGGGAAGGTTTTCAGATTGTCAGGTTGAATCACTGGAAGTTGAAGTTTGACGATTTGGGTTAAGTACCAGTTCTGCTAATCAATTCTCTGGCTGTTTCTAAAGGATTTTATTTCTCCGCGTTTCAGCTTTGGCCTCTGTAAAGGGAGAGGGGCATAATAACCTCACAGGTCATGCCACACACTGAACAGTTCCATAGGAAAGCGAGTTCACACTGTAACAATAGCCTGTAGTGCATGCTGTTGGTGGCCTGCCCAGGTCTGTCTCTGGGTGTTCCCCAGCTTCTGTGAGGGGAGACTGCTAAGGCTCACAGCTGCCCCTTTTCCGAGGAACTGCAATCCCAGACTCTGCTTCTAGGGAACTTAACCTAAGACATCATCACAATGCTTATTTAAACAAGGAATCATAGTTCTTTAAAGTTCAGATAGAGTTTAAGAAACCAGTGACTCAAGAATGAGCTACTGTCACATTTTTGTAATGATCTAAGTTTTCGCTCTCTTAATGTTTTTACTTATGAACACACATACTTTTATAAGTTTATTTGAGGTTCAGTAGAACTTAGCTTTGGTAAGTCTGGGCAGAAAAAGATAGGTAGAAATTAAGGACTAAGGGTTTTAGAGACCATTTTAAGACACACCTTAATTCTCTCTGTGTGTCTCTCTCTAAAATATAAACATTATGGAGAATTTTATATATACTGTCTTGGCTCTCACCCATAGCCGGATCTGGAAGAGCTGTGTGTTGAGGGCCATGGTAGGAAATGTGACTGTGTTCTCCCAGAGTCTGTGCTTGGGAAGCACCAAGAAATTCAGAGACCGAGGCGTGTGTACTCAGGAGTGAACACGGCCCTTTACCCAAATAAGCAAGAACAATTTTAGAACGGAAATTACGAAAGACAACTTAGAGCTCTGAGAAGAATGGTAGACACAGAAGGAGGCTGTTTGAAATCTTTCCCAGGACAAATTTTGACTCAACATCTCTTGCTTCATTTGCCTCGTCTATTACATGGTAATAATTCTGTAAGAATTAAACACCCCTGTTCCATTGCCTGCTACAAGGCTCTCAATAAAGGGTAATGCTTTTTTTTATTTTATTATTGATGATCATAATGGTATGAAAATTTCCATTCTCACCATCATTTCCATCATTATTAGAGACTGCGTCATCGCAATAAGTTGTAATCCAAGACTGCAGCTCTGGTATGGAAGTCTGTGGCATAAGATAATGTAGCACGTGCTGACTTTTCTGATAGTAGGGTTTTATGCCAGGGAAGCCTAGTACTTTATAGATTCATAGACACGAATAATTCTCCCTCCTACCCTTTCCCTTCTCAATTTGTTTCTATTTCCCCTCTGGGAAAGGGAAGAAAGAAAATTTAAGTATGGTGTCAAACTGAACGCAGGGTCCTGATTTCCAGTTCTTTGCCATTTCTGTGATGTCCTGAGACACGGTGACACTTCTCCTCCATGTATTGGCCAGAGTTTATGTTCATGTTTGGAAGTCATCCTTAACAAAATGTACATACAGTCCATCATTAGTCCTGTGGGTTTTACTTCTTAAATATCCCTTGGGTGGCATTACTTCTGTCCAATTCTATTTTTGACACCGGAGTGTAAGCCACAGGATTCTCTCCCCTTCAAAACAATGGAAGAGGTTCTGCCAGGGCCAGCTCTGCTTCCCCCGGTGTCCTGGCTCTGGCCACGCTGGCCTTCTTGATTTTGCCCTGCTCCTTCCTGCCACAGGGCCTTTGCACATGTGGTACCCACTGCTGGAAGGTTTATTATATTCCTTAACCCCTACTTGTCCTTCAGATATTAGGAGAGCCTTGCTTGAATGCTTGACTGGATCAAATTACCCTGTTGCATGCTTTCCTAGCTCCTTGTCATCTCCTCCACTTGATTGTATGCCCGTGAGTCCAGAGAAGATGTCTGGTTGTGGTCTTCACTGTATCTGCAGGGCTATGAGGGCCTGACACCTAAGACTTAAACAATATTAGTTCATGAAAAAATTAAAGGAAATGATGGAAATGCAGGAACCGAGCAGCAGGGCAACTGGCACACTCTTGGGCATTCCTGCAGCTCAAGGGGTGATGTCTTTGAGCCTCTGAGCCTCTCTCAGGAGGGGTCAGATGGAGTGACTGACACAGAGCTTTGCAACTGCTCATGTTGTGATCTCAAAGATGGAGGCATAGAAACTCTTCTCTTCACATTCAGAAGACTCACTTCGACTGTGCTTGTAAATTCTCCCTGAAAGCTGATCCCTTCTAAATGTTCCCCCTTCACCATGCAGCTCCGTGTCCTCTGCTGCCCTCCTGCACTGGGAAGGGGGGGTCGCAGCCTTCCACCCCTGACCTGGGAGCAGAGCCCCTCTCATTCACCTGCTGTGGTCACACACAAGGGCGAAGTGCCTGGTTCTCTACTTGTTTACAAGGCCTAATTAATGAATATTGTGTATAAACAACTTGCATGAGGTTGGTGCCATAATTATATTTAGTCACTAAATGGGTGAGGCTTTCTGGAAATGTGTTTCAGAGGGAAAGTCATGGCTGGAATTTTATCATTTGTTTTCTGATGAATGTTAAAGACATTTGTCTTTAAGATTTATGTGAGCGCATAATACACTTGAAATGTAAGTGATTTCATATTATTTTGAAACCTGAGTTCAGGTTCCTAAAACAAATAATTTAATAGGAAATACGTAAAATTGTATTTACTATGTGCTTTTTCACTGTGCTTGTTGTTTATATATGTACATATATACATGATTCATAAAATAAAATATTTTTGAATATCATAAAATGAAAATATACTTGCAAATTATGAAATTTAATGTTTAAATATAGTATTTTTCCAGTGCGCTGTTCCGTGTGTATGTGTGTGTGTGTATTCATTGTTAGATTTCCACATGACCAAAATTCTCTAGCAGAGGGTTGGTATAAATATGTGTACAAAACAGACCATTTTATAGCGCTAAGGGCCTCCAAATGATCTCCCAGATAATTTTGTTTATTTCCTATTTCACTTTTGGAGGATATTCTTCAGTATCCCAAAGTCATTATGCACTTTGGTTGTTTATGTAAATGGCTTCAAGGGATTCTGCAGAAGAATTATTTCAGTGTTTGTTGTGTTCTGTAGTAATGTTCATAAATCATGTTAATTAGAAAAAGAATGGGAAATGAATAATCTGCCTGCAGATTTGATTCCATGATCAGCCATCCAAAGTCAAATGGAAAAAGCCCGAGATATTGGAAAATTAGTGGAAGTTTTTTGTTTTGTTTTGATTTTCTTCTAAAAGGTATGTAAAAAAGACATGAGAAAAGGGTTGGGGGGGATGATTCTCTCTTAAACACAGAGTTCTAAAAGTCATTCAATTGTAAATGAAGATAACAATAAAATGGTGAGGATTTCTGGAACAAAATTCCCAGAATAGGGACTGTGTCTCTTCTTTAGACCATACACATTTGGAGAGGACATTGAAAACTGATGTAATTTTTCAGCACTGTCCAGAATTCAGGCTTTAAAGTTTCATTTTCTTAAACTTCTCCTATTCCTTCAAATCAGCTGGCACTTTGGAAATTTTCACTTGATTCTGTTGTATCTTGAAACCTGAGTGAGTTATCTAGAAAACTCAGGTTATGAAGGGGTCAGACACATGGTTTATAACTTCAAAACATTTTTTACAATCTTATCTCTACAAGAAAACTTTATGGAGCCAGTGAATGGAGACTTGACCCGCAAGAGTCTCTTTTGGGTACTCTGAGCAATGCTTGTTCTCTTTTTATTGTCTTTACCAAAATACTAGAGCGTATTCAAGGGGAAAGAAAAAGATGGGACTCGCGTTTACAGGACTGGGAACATTTTCCTTGCTAGCCTCAGTATGCATTTTAAGACACCTCAGGGACAGATTTTCCTCTGGTCAATCTTTGCAGTGTAGTCGCTGGTTCATTTGAAAGCAACGATGCTTTACTGTTTATAATCTGAACCAAGTTTATTCAGATTGATTTTGAGGAAAATCTTGAATTTGGTAACCTTTTTGCTTTTGTAGGCTCATACTTAACCATGATTGAGATATAATTGACATAAAACATTATATTAGTCTCACACAAACAACATAGTGATTCGATATTTGTACACATTACGAAATGACCACCATAGAAGTCTAGTTAACATCCGACACCACACATTGTTACACATTTTTTTCTTGTAACCTTTTTTTTCTTCCGTAAGATCTCTGAATCTGGCTAATCTTTTGGCATTTACCCCATGATTACATGATTATAGAATATTGCTATCCAAGCTTATTCTTAAAATTACAATGGGAAAGGATTTACCTTCCCAGTATCTCTAATGTGTTTCCATTTTTCTTGAACATCTGCGTGTTGAAAGGACTCAGCACTGGGGTCTGGAGGCTGTCAAGGGGAAGAGCTCCGGAAAGGCCCCCGCAGTGGGGGAGGGTTCCTTTGTGGGAGCCTGGGGAATACCTCTTTTGTGGGTCTGCTCAGTACCTCATCAGCAGCCCAGGAAGCATTAACCTCTTGGCAGGTGAATTGATGCTGGTGATTTGGGCACGTGACTGGAAGAAACACCTGACACAGCCTCTGCTGCAGTGCCTCATTGGGACAGAGAGTGGCCACAGTGTCCTCACCTCTTTCAGCCTTCAAATGTGACATGAAGGAATGGAGGGAGTTAAAGACCGCAGTGAGGGGTGTCCATCCTGGGTCTCTATCCAAGCCTGTTCCTTCGGGGCAAAGTGGGGATAATAATGAAGGTCTGAGAACTGAGCGTCTGTGCAAGCACCGACTGCCTGGCCCGTGTGCAGTAGATACCAGCCTCCTCCTCTGGCTAGAGGTTAGCAGGGGGCAGTGGGGAGCCAGGAGCTGGGCAGCAGGGTGAGCTGTGCCAAGGGCACCCGGGGTGGATATTACAGGCGACGTTTATAGAAGTAGCTGGAGATATATTTAGCGGGGCTGCTTGGGTGGGTTGGGTAAGAAACAGGAGGCAAAGGCTCTATTTTCATATTCAGAAGTTGTGATGGGTGGCCTGTAACCACCATGTAACATACCGCGTATCTGAGAGAGATGACAGGGTCCCTCGGATGATTGTATATAAGGAGAAGATGTCAGGGATGATATGGAGGCTGCGGTTTTGGAGACAGCAGACTGGAACGAGAGCAGCTGCCTGAACTCGGCTTCTGCCTGAGAAGGAGCCCAGCAGCAAGGAGGAACGAGCCGCTCCGGGGATCCACAGCGCCGCGCTGCGGCCGGCTGCGTGAGTGCTTCCTCGGGCGCAGTGACCGGCAGGAAGCCTGGACGGCAGCAGGCTGAGCTGTCCGAAGGGCAGACACCGCGGTCCTGGAGGCGCTGGACTTTCTGTGGGGCTTGTCCAGTAGATAGACGTGAAAAGAACTAATGTTTGAATCCACTGATGTCAACCCACAGCAAGGGTGTTCCAGGCAGGCCTTGAGGGAACCAAGTGTCTGTGTGTGACCAGGTCACCCTCTCACTTATGTCCCCTAACTGTAGGGACAGCAAGAGCAACAGACACCCCAGTCTTCCATCCTCCTAGGCCCATGTTTTCCTAACTTCATTTTCTTTGCTGTTTTGTACCAGTGCAGGGATCCCAGGGGGAGATGGCTTTTGACCAGCCCCAGTGAGGGGGTGACTCTGCGCCCCTCCCCTGAGGCAGCCACCCTTACCTGGCATGGGGGTGCGGACGGGTGGGTGGGGGATCTTCCTGCCCCTTCCCTGGTGGCATGCTGCTCATGTCAGAGCAGGGCAGCTCTGGAACGCGGGCAGTTTCTGATCCCTTCACAGCAGATGGCTTTTATTCGATATCAGAGAAGGTTTGGGACAGGGACAGGTTTTATGCCAGTTTGTTACGGACTGAATGTTTGTGTAAGCCCTCACCCCACAATATGATGGTATTAAGAGGTGGGCCCTTTAAGAGGCAATTAGGGTTAGATGATGTCATGAGTGTGGTGCCCCCATGAAGGGATGAGTGTCCTGAGAAGAGAAAGAGACACCAGAATGCTTCCTCTCTCTGCCATGTGAGAAGATGGCCAGGAAGCAGACCCTCACCAAGAAGCTGCTGCCACCTGGACCCAGACATCCCAGCCCCCAGAGCTGTGAGAAGTACACGTCTGTGGTGTGGCCACAGCAGCTGGAGCAGACGAAACACTGTCCCTCGTGTGCACCTGTTCACCTGCACCCACACCAGGCCTGAAGGGCTCGTGGACTGCCCCAGAACCCCTGCCCCCCGCCCCCACCTCAGCAAGGGCTAGGCAGCGAGGGCCTCTCTCTGTCCTGGCTCTGTCCTGGCTCTGTCCCCAGAGCTTCTTTTGAACATTTCAGTGGAGGCCTGTGGAAAAGGATCAGGAAATGGGGGCCAGACTCCCCTGTAGGGATCCAGGGTCCTAAACTGTCACACTAACCCACAGGGATTTTGCTGAAATCCTAGTCGTTGGCTTCTCACCGGCTGTTCCGGCTGCCGCCTTTCTCCCCAGCTTCATCACGGGCCAAGCAGCTTGTGTGTCTTCTCCCCACCGGGGGCACTTGTCACCCTTCTGAGTTCAGTTCACTTTGTTGCCCTTTGACCTCAACATTCTATTGAGCTCCAAAAATGATGATTTTTGTGGATGATCTGCTTTTCTTTTTCCTGTGGTTAGGGTGGGAGCGACATGCTCTTGCAGCTAGCTGCCTGGACCGAGCAGAGACGAACCGGGAGAGGGGTTTAGAAGCGAGAGGCGAGAGCTGTGAGAACTGGGCTGCAGTGTCGTTGTTTCCAGCAGGCCTCGCTTTTCTCGAACATCCCGGCCTAATGCAAGTTCTCTCACTTCCAAACTCCTGTCCCATTTGTGTGGATAGTCATGCATCAGTGGGTCTCAGGGTGGGAAGCGCCCATGAATGTCACTTTGCGCATTCCCACGTTTTGCTCTCCAGTTCACGTGGACTGACTGCCACGTGGCACCTCTCCAATCGTTGTCTTGACCTTTTATTTAAACTTATGTTGTTCTGCGCAGTGTGTCTATATGCCCGTCCTCACCTGAGCTCTGCTGCTGTATATCAGTTGGCGTCTGCAACAGTATCATGTCCAGAAAATTTGATATCAACTTGATTGGTAAGGACTGTTCCCTGCTGGGAGACAGGAAACAGGCAGAACCACCTTGTCTGTTTTGATCACATTTTTTAATGTGTTGCCAGAGTCAATTTTAGGATGCAGTTGGGTTCAGTTGGCAGCTAGAAGAGAAAACCCAGGGGCTAGAAGTAACCGAAACATGAGCACTTTTGAACTCTGACCATAATATCGAACGCGATGGCCGACCATCTGGGGGTTAAAAGGTTAGGAAGAGGGCGGAATGAAGAGCGATGTCTTTTTAGTGTGTTTAGAATTACAGCTGCTTTGGACGTTTTGGTAAGCTGCCATGGAGCAGGATGAAAATAAAGGCCATAAATATGGTTCCAAAAATGTCCTTTTGACACCTCATTATATGGTCTGCTATTGGCTTTTGTGGTATTGCACTATCTCAATGGATGTAAATAGTATTTATGTTTATCTTGTCCTATGAGTAATAAGTATTGTATGTAGAGATTTCCGTTTCTATTACTTAAATAGATCACCACAGTAGTTTGGTACATAGTTGCCCTGCACATAATTACTGCATGGCTATTATGAGAAAAAAATGTGTGGGTAAAATCAACCCTGCTATTTGGCTATGTCTGAACCTTACTGACCATCTGCTAAGCAGTATGGGGTCAAAATAAGTACCAGGGTAGTTCTGACATTGACCTCTTTGGAGGTGGGTTCCCAAAACTGCCATAGGAGTTGTCCCCGGAGAGAAAAAGCAATTAAAAAACAAAAACAAAAAACCCCAGCCGTGGCCGGTTTGGCTCAGCGGTTAGAGTTGGCCAGTGGACCAAAGAGTTGTGGGTTCGATTCCGGTCAAGGGCATGTACCTTGCTTGCGGTTTGGTCCCTGGCCCTGGTTGGGGTCATGCAGGAGGCAACCAATCGATGTGTCCCTCTCGCATCGATGTTTCTCTCTCTCTCTCCCCCTCACACTCTGTCTGAAGATAAATGGAAAACTGTCCTCGAGTGAGGATTTAAAAAAAGAAAAAAACAAAACAAAACCCCAAACCCTCCAAATTGTTACTCCCAGCACTGTGCTTTGCCAGTGAACTCTACTTTGGGGTTAAACTACTTCTTTTAAAACAAATCCTTTCATATACATCATTATGGGTTACAGATCATCAGTTAAGCTACAGAATGATTCCTAAAACAAAGTTGTGTACTAAATGTCTGCATTAAGTCGTAAAAAAGATGTTGATGTATATTATGTAACATTATCGAGCTTTTGCCAGTTGGCATTTTGAGGTTATAAAGGGGCACATCAGGTTGTCAATAACATTGCTTTTACACGATTGTTGTATCAGGTAGCTATTGCCACAATAGTGCTGTATAACAATCACAAAAGCTCACTATTGGTCAGCTGGGCAGTTCTCTGGTCTTGAGCGGAGGGCTCGTTCATCTGTTCGTGGTCAGGTGGGAACTGGTTGTTCTGGGAGCATCTGGGACAGCTTGGTTTCCCTCCATAAGGTCTTTCATCTTCAGAGGACTAGCCAAAGGTTGTTCTTTTAGCAGCAGCAGGATATTGGGTGCAGAAGGGTTGAAGGCCATTTGAGGCCCAAGCGTGGAACCAGCACACAGCTGCTTCTACTGCATTCTTTGGCTAAAGCGAGCCACTAGCCGAGCCTAGGTGGGGAAAGAGACTCTACTTCTTAATGTCATATAGCAAAGACTATGTAGACAACAAGATTGGTGGGGATCGGCACCAAATTTCCAATCAACTTGTCGTGGTTACTATTGCTGCTTAACACATTTCCTAAAACTTAAGTGATATGAACTAATAACTTGTTTTGCTCAAGATTTTGTGGTTCAGGCATTTGGAAAGGGCTTAGATTGGCAGTTCTCATTTTGGGATCCCCTGAAGATTCAGTGGGGCATCCGGGTGGCCACCCACATGGCTAGCAGTTGATGTCTGTGCATGGCTTTTACAACATGTAAGTAGTCATACTTCTTACATGATGATGACTTCCCACAGAACGAGTGTCCCAAGTGAACCAGGCAGAAGCTGGATGTCTTTGAATAGTGTAGCCTGGGGGAAGCCACATGTCTTCACTTCCAGTGCCTTCTATTGATAAAAAGAAGCCACTAGTGTCAGCTCAAATTCAAGAGGAGGTGAAACAGATCCCCCGTCTTGGTGCAAGAGGTGTTGGAGAATTTGAAGATATGTTTAAAAATCTGCACGCATCTACCACAGTTATTCATGGAGAGAAATCAGTTCCCTTATTCCGATGTTAAATCACAGTGCTATTACCTTTCCATCTGTAACCTTCATCGTTCCCATTATAATAGTGCACTTACAATTTACATACTCAGATATTTTTTCTTATTTTGTATTTTACTTTAGTTCTGTTTATTATAAAGTAACCCAGGAAATGATGAAGGGAAGCTGTTTATTTCACTCCAAATTCCCAATGATCTCCGAGAAAATGCATAGTACGTACTTTCTACATAATTTAATTGCTAAGTATATTTGTGCTTTAGCTTTTTAAAGTTATTTTATGTACATAAAATGCTTGTAATTTTTATTTTAATTTATCTAGGAGTTCATCAAGTTAATTGGCTTAGCAGTTTCCCAGTTTGAATATCTTGGTTATTTGCAGTGACACTAACCTGATAGCACCATGTATTGGATATCTATTGTAATGTAGCAAATTACCCCAAAACTTAGCAGCTTAAAACAGCAACCATTTATTATTCATGCAGTTTCTGCGGGTCAGGAATCCAGCAGTGGCCTGGCTCCTCGTTGTGTCTCTCTCGCAGCTGCAGTCAAGCTGTTACCTGGGGCTGCTGTCTCATCCAGTGGCTGCACTGGGGCTGGGGGATCCACTTCCACGTTCACGTATGTGGCAGCTGTCAGGAGGCTTAGTTTCTGGCCACATGGGTCTCTTCATAGGGCTGCCTAAGACATGGCAGCGGACTTCCAAGTGAGTGATGAGAAGGAGAGAGACAAGGATGGGAAAGGAAGAGAGAGAGAGAGCGAGAGAGAGAGCTGCCGGAATGGAAGTCGTGGTGTTTTTTTAATAACCTAATCTTGAAAGTGATATACCTCCACTTCTGTCACATTCTAGTAATCACACAGTCCAACCCTGGTACAGTGTGGGAGGGGACTACACACGGGTGTGAATGCCAAGAGATGGGGCTCTCTGACGGGTCATCTTGGAGCCTGGATACTACACATTGCAATTGCTATAAATACCTTTACACAAATTGCTTTTTACTGATGAATGGGAAAAAGACAAGTATTCTGGGCAAATCCCTCAAAAGTGGTATTTCCAGATCACAGATATCAACAATTCCATGGCACATTTAAAAAAATTGTAAAGTATTTATATATATATATAAATATATATATATATAATATATACTATATATTATATATATATATTATATATATAAAAATATATAAATACTTTACAATTTTATATATATGTGTGTATGTATATACATACACACATTGTATGGTATTCTTATATTTTTATATAATTTTCTTGTATTGTTAATGTGTACATACAATGCTTCAGAACATTTTACAAAGTATGTCGTTGCCGGTGGACTTCCAGAAAGTGCCCTCCGTCGGCTGTGATTTGGGAGAAGGAGAAATAAGAGCGAGGAAGACTGCTGGGTCCCACCATCTCCCAGAACCTTTACATTTTTTTTTTTTTTAATTTAGTGCCTGGTTTCCATAAATTAGGCCACTGCCCCAAGCTAATATAAGCCACTGCCATTAATAGTTCCTTTAACGGAAGAAATTTTAATTGGCAAGAAACTTGACCATTACCAAATGTCCTTTAGCGTTTGCGCTTACAGTGGTGCTATCTTTACCACGTTCGAGGCAGCACAAAGGGAATGTGCTCCCGACCAGTGTACTGAAAGGGCCGTTCTGTGGCAGGTGAGTTTTAAAGCCTTTATTACAATCTGTGAACTAATTTAATATGTTATAAATGAACACTCAGACGTTTTGTGAGTTCACACCCCCCTCGGCCATTTATGTGAGATAAAATATAACGGATTCATTTTCATGTCTGTAAAAATCTTTTCAGCCTTTCTTTCCAGAAATACATCTGGATTCATTTACATGATGCACTTTCAATCATTTCAAAATTTAATAAATTTTATAGCACCTTCCGTGTTGTGGGCGCTCAATAAATGGCCATTACCAAGTTAAATGATGGGGTAATAAGGACAGGACTCCGGCCGTTTATACTAATGACAAGGTTTGCATTTATAATGAAGTCCCGGCCACCGAGGGCAGGAGGCGCACCTGTGAGAGGTGTGTGTGAGGAAGGCCTGCCTTTTAAAGCTTGCCATAAGGATTATGCTGTGGAAATAAACCAAACTGCGCGTGGGTGGTCCTCTCTCTGCCCCCTTCTGCTTTTAAAGACTTAGAAGAGCTGCCAAAGTACCTATAGAAGGTGTTTGATTTAAAAGGTTTAAAAGGAAACACTCCAGCTTGCCTTCTTGTAGGGGCATGCGAGTAAGCAGGGTTTGCAGCTGCCTGGGGGGATAAAGAAAAACTCTGAGTATTTAACAGCATTTTGAAAAAAAAAAAATCACACCAAGAGGGCCTTGGACCAAGAAATTCTTACAGATTTATGGCTCGTGGTGCCTGAACTCCATCTGTGACACCAGGGTTACAGTTCTGTGAGCTCTCCGCCCTGCGGCGGATGCGGCCAGCTTCTGGACGCACGGAGGTGGAGTTTGCCACGGTTGTGTGTAGACCTCAGAAAAGCAAGATGATTATTCACAGATTGTCTACTTGATTCTTCACTTTTCCTCTCTTGAAAGCAACCCTATTGTCTGTCCAAGGCACTTGCTAAGTTATGGTATACCACACTGTGGAATACTATGCAGCTATGAACAGCATGTACTAATAGGGGGTGAATTTTTTTACTTGTCAAGTGGAAAGAGGGGTATCCATTTGTTGGCTTGAATAGTATAATGTATTCCAGAAGGCTCTAGAAGGAGCTAATACTATTGGTTGCCTCTAGGGAGGGAACTAAGTAGGTGGAAGTCAGAAATGAGAGGGATACTTTTCATTGTAGAGCCTCCGTGACTTTTGAATCTTGAACTGAGCAAATGAAATGAAAAGAACATTGAAGAAAGACAGTGTTGGAGCAAGGCTGGGTGGAAGTGACACTTGCGGCGGAGTCAACCGCAGCAGTGCGGAGAACCACGCCCTCCTGCCCGCTTCCTTACCATCACATTCCCAGGGCACAGTGCCTGCCACATGGTGAATCTTCAATCAACATTTGTTAACTGAAAAAACGCCACTTGGAAGATCACCCTTTTTATTTTAAAGTAGATATTACATTCTTAAGAACCAATGCCATCAATGTGTACCTTGTCTTGGTCAGAAAAAAAAAGAGACAAAAACAAAAAATGAAACTCAGGATGAAAGGTTGTCTTGGTCAAGAGAAAGTGTTTGGGTTTGGAAACATATTTCTATCAATGTTTCTCAACAATTTTTCTGTTCTGTGCAAAGCCCTGGCTTCAGATTGAAATAGTTGATTATGGGAACTGAACATACAGAATGAGAGAATTTTATTGCTAACGGGGTGCTCATAGACTTTGTAGTTAAAGAGAGACCGAGTCCGAGTCCACCTCTGTGTCCATTGTACTCTAATTCCCACTTTCCTCCCCATCTTCCTGTCCGGGACATTTCATTGCTTATGAGCAGCAGACCTGGTGGGCCCCCCACCAGAGAAGACTCTTTCAGGAGGCTTGACTAGGACCCACTAGGTGCCGTGATTCTGCAATGCCGGACACTGTTGGGTGCCTTGGCATGGGCTAGCCCGAAGGTAAACGAAGTGATTGAGTTTGCACACTGTGTTGTTTTCACCCAGATCTGCACCCTTGAGTTAAAATCAGGAGCCGCCAAGGGAAGTAATCCAATGATTTGTAATGCACCATACTCCCTTAATTTGTCCCAAACTGTGAATTCTGACCAAACAGTCATCCAGTGGGGAGAATGAATGACAGCTGATATTGACAAGATGTTTTCAGGTGAACTGTGACTGACACCCAGGCAGACGAGTGGATTGTGCAAAGAGGGGATCTTTGCGCCCACTTGAGATCTGTTTCTCAGTCTTAGGTAGAAGACAGTTAAATTCCAAATTGAGCATGTGTTACTGAAAAAAGAGATAGGGCGAAAAGGAAATGTCCCCTGCGACCTCTGGAGGGGCTTTTATACCAAGTCTGACATACAAAGGGAGCAAATAGTTCTATACAGCTGTGTGTGTGCTGTGTAGCTGACTTCAGCGAAAGACACGTTTTCTGCGATACAAAACCAACACTAAATGAAAGAATGATGCTGTCAAGTACATACGCACAGATGGAGGAAGAAAGGATTGTAAAGTATTACACAATTAAGGTTTACAACTAGTTATTTACACACAAGAAAACCGAGGCTGAGATTAAATGACTATTATGTACGAGAATAGGCTATGGAACACTGATTTCCTTTATGTTGAATAAAATTTTTTTTTAAATAAACAGCTCATCTGTGGGGTCATAAGTGGTCCTTGAGATGACAGTGAATCTCTCTTTGGGGCTTAAGAGTGGAAATAGAGTTTTCCTCCAAACTGTTACCTCCAGCAGATGCGGAATTTTATATCCTATTTTACCTCAAAGTCATGGCCATTAAGATCTTACATTTGGTTCTGTCAGAGTGAACTACTTGTAAACATGCAGATTCCCAGGCCCCACTGCTGGGGACGCTGGTTCAGGAAGTTGGGATTGGAGCCCAGGAATAGCAATAGTCTTCAGACATGCTAGGACATTGGGATGCAGGTGACGTATGGACTACTGTTTCTGAAAACCTGCTCCAGGCTTTCTGGTTTTTGTTGTTTTTTCTTTGCTACATAAAGGCTAACTTTTACTAGACAACAAAGCCAAGAAGTGTTAAAGCTGGGGTCAGCAAGCTGTAGCCCACGGGCTAAATCTAAGCCCTCTTCCTGTTTCTGCAAAAAAAAAAAAAAAAATCATCTCATTGGCACACAGCCATGCCCATTTGTTTATGGATTGTCTGTGGCTGCTTTCCTGCGACAACAGCAAGGATGAGTGGTTGGGACAGAGACCTCATGGTCTTCGAAACCTAAAATATTTATCGTCTGACCCTTTACAGAAAAAGTTGGCCAATCGCCATGTTAAAGGATGAACATGTACCTGGTATGTTACATTTATTTCCCTGAGGACAAATAAGACCTTCCCCAGAAGACTTTGATACTTAGCAAGTCAGTCATGAGTCTGTTTCCATTAGCCATGAAAACTAAAACGACCCACAATGAAGTAAATTTAAAATAGAAGATTAAAGTAAAGCGGTATAGATCTTGAAAGAGAAGATATGTCTCAGGCCGCTGAAATTAATGATCTATTTCGTTACCAAAGTGTGACTGACTTGTGGTGAGGGACACACCTGACCCCGTGCTGGGTTTGACTCCTGGTGTGTACACAAGACTCATTCTAATCTCACTTTTCATTGGAAGTGGACAGGTGCATGAACTAATCTAGAAAACGGGGTATACACAGGCTTCATTTTTCCATTGAGAGAGAATGCTGCCCCTAATTCAGTTGGTGGGAGATGGATTTTTTGGCTTTGATAATTAAGCTGGCAAAGCAAATTTGGTTCCAGCATTTTAATGAGAGAGTGTGGGTGGCCAACAAATTGCAGGTTCAGACATAAATGTTTCAAGCGTGGGTGGCTGGCTTTTCACCCCAGGGCAAATTCTGTGATTGTAAGGAGGTTTTAGGCTGGTAGCCAAGTTCAAAGAATATTTGCCAAATATTAAGAAAAATGTGAACTACTCTAAGCAATACTATATTATTTGAGGACAGGATTATGCTATTCATTGGGTGTGATTGGGATGATAAACTAACATTATTTGAGTCCATTCATAGTATATATTTGTGAACATTCATCCGTGTATATTTGTGCTTGCACTTACACAGAGGACTATCTCAAAGGAGAGAGAGAAGTCAGGGGAAGGCAAAGAAGTGGATTTTGTTCCTTTTTTTCCACTTTCTAGTGCCTGTTAAGGTATTCAGACCCATATAGGACTTTATGTCCAGCCCTGGTTTTCTATCTGGGGGGTAATCAAAATCTGGGCTCTTATGTAATGTAAGACCACTGTTTGGAGGAAAAATGAGTTCACATCAAGAAATGAAGGGCTCATTGAATTTTTACTTCTATAGGGAGGCTACATTTGAAGCAGAACCCTGCTGGGTTCTGTGAGTGAACCTTACATCAGAAAGATGGAGCAGATTTGCAAAAGAAAGTAATAGATTTCAATTTCGGTTGCTTTTCAGCCTGAAAAATAGTCTGAATTCAATCTCCGATCCTGTTAACAGAGATAATAATGAAATGCAAAGCAAGTATGGTTTGAATGTTAAAAGAGACGGCAAAAATACCACTGTGGGTTCTTGATTTACTCTCTCTCCTGAACAAAATATGATTTGACATAATGATCATTGTGTAATTACCCTGGGGTCAGAAAACTAAGCCCTGTTAACTCATACTTCTTACGTTTGCAAAAGTAATTGAGACTGTGATTTGGATAGGACTGGAAAAATCTATTGCCTTAGAGATAGAAAGATATTAGGCATCCCTTACATTACTTTCTCTTATTTACCTACAGGCTTTGTGTGTTTTCTAATCTCAGGATATCTAGATGGGTAATAATGCATTTTATGCTCTTAAAGAAGTTAAAAGTTGGAATTGTGTCTTTTGCATATTGTTTTTAAAAGTCAATCTGGTGTGGGTGTTAAAGAGAATTATTTTGTATTTGTATTAGTAATAACTTATGTTCATTAATTATGAGCATGCTTGTCAAGATGAGAAACGGTCTCTTCTTCCATTGCATTAGATGTAATGTAGCCTCCACGGACCCTTTTTATAAATGAAGAAGGAAAAATAGCATCTTTTCTTGAAAGTTTTTCTGATTAAGAATAGCCTGTTATTCATTCCTCCTTCCATAAAACTGAATATTTTCCCCAACTATTCTGGGTTTTATTATACTTCAGGTTTTCTGTTTTATATGTACTACTCTTTCTTTCTAGAATACCGTTTAAACCCATTTATGCCTACTGGTGGCTTCCACCTCTGGGTACCAGCTTAGTCTCAGGTGTTTCATATCATATGGACACATTCGCTTATCTCTCTAGATAGAGAGCCTCAAATTCGGGTCTGGTTCCTTTGTGTATTCCCAGTGTGTGGCAGAACTTTGGCACATAATAGGTGCTCAGTGAGCACCACCTGAAGGCATTGATCTGTAAAATCTCTAATCTTTTTTCTTTGAAAAACAATTATTTAGAAATAATTTCAAACTTATAGAAAAGTTACAAGAATAAAACAAAAAATTCTCATATACCTTTCATTCAGATTTCCCCCAAATGAACAGTTAACCATACTTGCTTCCCTCCTCCCCCTCACTCTTTCTTTCCATGTGTCTATGTACAAACACATATATCTTCTCTCTATATCATTTAATTTTTCAAACTATTTGTGAGTTGGTTGAAAACACAATGTCCCATTTCCCTTTAAAACTTTAATACATATTTCTTAAAAAATAAAGAATTATTTTTTACATAACCACAGAACAACCATCAGAATCTGGATATTAACATAGATATAATTCTGCTAGTTAATGCTCAAACCCTATTGAAATTTTGCCAGTTTTTCCAATAATTTCCTTTCTAGATCCAAGATCTGGTCCAGAATCATGTATCATGTTCAGCTGTTGTGTCTCTTCAGTCTCTTTCTGGAGCAATGTTTTCTGCAAGTCCAAGTCCATAACTTTGTAGAATGTTCCTTAATCTGAGGTTGTGTGATGTTTCCTCTTGGTTAGATTCAAGTTATGCTTTTGGGGATTAAGAATAAATATCAGAGCCCTGGCCGGTTTGGCTCGGTGGTTAGAGTGTCGGCCCATGGTCCAGAGAGACCCAGGTTTGGTTCCCGCTGAGGGCACGTACCTCGGTTGCGGTTTGTCTCCAGCCCCAGGTGGGGTCGTGTGAGTGGCAACCAGTCGATGTGTCTCTCTTACATCGATGTTTCTCTCTCTCTTTTCCCCCCTCTCTCCTTCCTGCTCTATCTGAAAATAAATGCAAAAAAAAAAAAAAATGTCCTCAGGTGAGAATAAAAAAAAAGAATAAATAAATATCAGAGAAGTGATGGTGAGTCCTCTGTGCACTGTATTAGGGGGTACATGATGCTGACCTGTGTAATCACTGGTGACGTTAACTTTTATCACTTCGGTAAAATGGCACCTGCCAAATCTCTACATGTAAATTTAAGTAACAAGTATTATGTGCTTATTAACTATAAATAGTTAATAAATATTTTATGTGGCAACATTGAAAACTATGCAAATATTCTGTTGTTCATCAGACTCTCATTCTCTTATTTTAGCATCCCCTGATGCTTCCTGACAGAATCAATTATTACAAAGTTGATTCAGTTATTGCCAAATGGTGGTTTTCTACATTCTCATTCTTTCTACTTTTATTGCTTGGCACTCTACTCCCATAAGATAAGCATTTCCCTTTTTAGAATGTTATATATTTATTTAAATATAGATTCATGGAGTCTTGTTTGAGTCATTGGATTATCATCTATTACTATCAGTATTTATTTTGATGCTCAAAGTTTTCCAGATTTGGCGAGAGGGGGCTTCATCAAGTTGACGCCAATGTCCTTTGCCATGTCTCCACCTTTACAGGTAATCCTCAGACATACAGGGTGGGCAAAGTAGCTTTACAGTTGTGAGTGCGTAAAGCAGTTTATTCTTGTATTATTATTTATTAATTATTGTATTTTTTCCGTACAAACAACTGTCAACCTACTTTTGCCCAGCCTGTATTGTGGGTTTGGTGCCACACCACTGCAATAAAGCGAGTCACACGGTGTTTTGGGTTTCCCAGTGAGTATAAAAGTTGTGTTTACACCATACTCTCTTCTATTAAGTGCGCAAGAGCATTATGTCTGAAACACAATGCACATACCTTAGTTAAAATACATTTATTGCTGAAAAATTGCTGACTATCATCTGAGCCTCCAGCAACTCCTCATGGTTTTGCTGGAGGAGGGTCTTACCTTCAATTTGTAAAAAACGTGCAGATCCACGAAGCACAATAAAATGAGGTGTCCCTGTATTTGAGCACTTCCTTATTTCATGATCCAAAAAGATGTTTCAGACTCATCTTGCACTTTCCCTGCCCTGGAATTAACCATTCCTCCAATGACATCTGGTTCTTTTTTTGTGGAGAGCAGTATTTAAAAACCCAGATCTGGGTGCTGTATGTACAGGGCTACCTGAGGGGCATTGCTCGTGGTCCTCTCAGTGAACAGAGCCAGAAGGTTTGTGACCACACACACACACACACACACACACACTCACACACACACACACACACAGACACACACACACACTCTCACACGCACATACACACACATACACACACCTCTATACTGATTTCCATATCTGTCTATCTGGTACAGAACCTTGTGCTTACATTGATATGCCAATTCCATCATAACACCAGATTTATTCTAGTCAAATGCATAATGCCCTTTCCATATTTATAATGCCCTGTCTGCGAAGAAACTGACCCCAGTTGGCTTCAATATAGTCCCTTATTTGCTCAACTGTGAACAACCAATCCTCACAGCTGTGGCCTACCCCCTTGCCTCTGGCCCTGCTGGCCTTGACCTCATGTGAGAAAAAAAAAGGTAATAGTCTTTAATTGGCAAGATTCCTGAAACAGAAGTGAGAGAGAGAGAAGAGCATGTTTACCGTCTGTAAAGCTAAGTCTGATGTAGAACCTCAAGGCAGGTTTTTGACACGGAGAGCCTAAGTAACCACAGACCATGAAACACTTCTGCAGAAAAAGTGAATAATTTACCATTTCTTAAATGATATAAACAAAACTGATTTCCCTTCCTTTGAGAGGGTGTTTGTAATCTCAAAGGTAAAACATAAATAAGCCTAAAATACTACTTTTGCATTGAAAGTAAAAATCGTACTGGAAGAACTTGAAAAAGCAAACTATATATATGATGGATAGTGGGAAAAACTTTTTTGTACAGACCAAATAAGATTTTAATTGTTTTTGTTAACAAGCTGATTAAATAAACTGGCCATTACAAAGAGCTGATGCAGGGTATTCATCCATGGCTCTGACATGACTCGTGGGTATTTATATTTGTGTGCCGTGGGGGTGGGAAGGTGTACCTGTACATTGCGTGCACACTGAGAGGGGGGTGAGTGTCCCCATATCCGCCTATATTGCCAGGAAAGTATAGATAATTTCCTTTATTCTTAGAAGAGGCTGTTGTGAGAGACCATTCTTTTAGGTGAAAAATGTGAAATATCACACATATGTTGATTTTTAGAGTTTTTTGTTGTTGTTGTTGTTTTGCAAAACTGCATGCTTTTGCAGACTGTGAAAGTTTATGATAAAATCTAAAAGATTGACTTAGAATGTTTATTAAAATCTAAATAAAGCAAACTGTAGAAAGGAAGTTTATCATTGACAATATAAAAATTACCCTTGGGGGAAGAAGTGGCCTATAAATTAATCGGCAGCCTTTTGCTCTACAATGCCTTTTCTATCTCCAGCTAACATCAGGTATTCTTGAAATCAATAGTAATCAGATTGCCTCCAGAGAACAGTTACCCCGCTGTGTTTTAAGCTACAGAGGAACTGTGCACTTTTGTGATAAACATAATTTAGATGAGGATTTTATTTTCCTTCTTAATTTATTAGCTACTGGTGCTGCCTTATCCTGTTACCCACATTTCCTTTTCATCACTCAATTGATAGCACGGAAAAAGAAATGTGATATTAGAATCGGTGGCAGTGCACCTTAATTTGGAAGGGTGGGAAATCAAAGCTTTCTTAAAGCTGCCTTTTTCATCAGAAGGGTTAGCCTGTGTGTTCAGTTTCAGTTAATGGTGCTCTCGTGGGTTCTATCCTGTGTACTGTCGGCTGGGATGAGATTCTATAGCTTACAGAATTTTAGATTCAGAATGGAGTTATATCACCAAGATGGTGGATTAGGAGACCCCAACCCCCAACAAAAACCAACAATTAGACAGCTATCCACAAACAGAAACAGCTCTGGGAGAGCTCTGTAGTTCACGTAAGGAACTTCAGCAACACAGCAGAAGAACAACAACAAAAACCACCACTGTCGCCACCGCCACCAAAAAACCTTACGAATAACTACACAAAAAGAAGCAAGAGCCCTGGCCGGTTTGGCTCAGTGGTTAGAGCGTCGGCCCGTGGACCGAAGAGTCACGGGTTCGATTTTGGTCTAGGGCATGTACCTCGGTTGCGGTTCGGTCCCCGGCCCTGGTCGGGGTTGTGCAGGAGGCAACCAGTCGATGTGTCTCTCTCATGTCTCTGTTTCTCTCTCTCCCTCCCTCCCACTCTATCTGAACATAAATGGAAAAAATATCTTCGGGTGAGGATTTAAGAAAAGGGGGGTAGGAAGAACAGCTTCATGTTCCTGCATCCTCCTATCCCCTAAGCTGGCATTGCTCAGCTCCCAAAGGGAAGCCCCAGCTAGAAGGAGTTTCCCTCACTGAGAAAGAGAGAACGGGGCAAGCAACCAGCTCTTCTAGCCTTTCAGAACACCACATGAAGGACCCACTTCCGTTTCACTCCAGCAGCCCTTATAGCCTCTGTGGACCATCCACAGTGTTCACCAAGGACTATACAGTTGTAGTTGCTGTGGAGACCAATGGCATGAGCTGACAAGTCACCATGCCCCTCTGGACCTGGAACCACCCCCCCCCCCCACACACACACACACTTGGCATGCTGCATCAGTAGACCCAGGGTCACAGCACACTTCAGTATGCTCTCAACTACTCATGAAGGTCTTTTCTTACCTAAGGCACTCCATAAAGACTGGAGAGGTGACTGCTTCTTCAAATGCACAGACACCTACACAAGGCTCTAGGGGTCATGAAGAATTAGGGAAGCAAGATTCCACCAAAGGAATTCAGTAAACCTTCAGTAACTGACCTTAACAAATGGAGATATAGGAATTTTATGACAACAAATTAGAATAAAGTATTAAAAATAGCTATAATAATACATAAATGGGTACAAAAATAAAAAGATGTAAATTATGATATCAAAAACATAAAATGGAAGGAGGGGGAGCAAAAGGGTAGAGTTTTTCTATGTGATAAAAGGTAAGTTGTCATCAGCTTACAATGGACTGTTATATCTATGTGTCAGGTAAGCCTCAGAGTCACCAAAAAACAAAAATGTATAGTAGACATGCACAAAATAAAAAGGGAATCAAAATATGCCACTATGAAAAATCATCAGTTTCCAAAACAGAAGAGAGATAAAACAAGAGAGGAAGAAAGGAACAATAAAACAGTAAAAAAACAAAAACAAAACAAAACAATGAACATGGTGGTCATAGTAAGTCTTTATGTATCAGTAATTACTTTAAATGTAAGTGGATTAAATTCTCCAATCAAAAGGTACAGAGAGGCTAAATGAAATAAAAAACAAGAACCAATTGTATGCTTTCTAAAAGAGACACAATAGGCTTAAAATGAAGGTATGGAAAAAGATATTCCATGAAAATGTAAACCAAAAGGGAGCAGGGATAAATATACTTGTATCAGACAAAATAGATTCAGAATGACTGAAAGAAGAAAGACCTGACAAATACATCTTTAGGTGATGTTATAGCATATATGTCATGTTTTTACTCTTCTAAGTAGATTTATAGTCTTTCACTATTTGCCTGAAAGCAATTTTCCTTTCACTTATACATGACCAAAAAAGAAATTCATGTTAGGTTTAAAGAGAGGATTTGGAAGTCTGAGGATAACAGACAGTCTGAGGATAACAAGGAGCTAACAGAAAGAAGCTGAAATAGAGGAGGCAACAAGAATGAAGGCCCAGTAGTGCTGGGGAAATCTGAAGATATATTTAATGTTTTGAGGATTTTTCCACTGCAACTCAACTCTCTGGCTTACTTGTTAGGAGCATCTGAGCTCATTTAGCTTCATGAACTCCAGATCATATTTTTGGAGCTCTAAGTTCCAGTTATGTTAATGAAGTGCCCTCAGGTGATCTGGAGAAGTTAGGTTTTGGGGACTGAATCTCAAGAATGTGTTGGATAAACCTGGCTGTTGTCTAGCTCTGAAAAGATGAGTTGGGCCCAGGTCTGTGCCCCAAGCTGTTAGGTGACTGTGCATTCACAGATATAGTAAAAGGAAATTCCTTGGCCTCTTGCTCAACTAATTCAGGGCCAACACACTCTATTTGATTAGCACCAGTCTTCTTTGAAGGTTTATTTTGTACAATATAAGTAACTAGCCACTAATGGAAAACTACAGAGATCAACTTCTACATACCCTTCTGGATGGATGGAATGGGTACCCCTCTAATCACCATCATCAGTAGGTAACATGAATATACTGAGGGGGCTGTGGGCTACTGGGAGGTGGGTTTTGCCAGTAGGTACACTCCTCATTTATTTTTGTTGTCTGGCTCAAACTTGATGGCAATAGATAGTATTTTCTTAGCAACAGAATCTGGTCAGTAGAGTTGTCTGGGTTATCTGAGTCATTGCATTGTATGGGGGTACAGCGTTTTTTTTTCTAGACAGATGGAAGACTGGGAGACTGAAAGTAGGAGAGATGTGGGTTGGCAGGTTGGTCTGACTAATACGTCTTGTAATGGTCGGCCAGTACATTCTGCTACCCTAGTTGGAACCTGAAGTTATTTTATTGGGCAGGCTGTCTTGAAATTGCTTATTTGGCTTCAATCATAGCAAATATGTGGCCACATGTCTCATTTACATCTCCTTTGTATGAGCACATTAATTAAGCAATGGGTGCCTACTGAATTTTAAATAAAGTTGAAAATGATATAAAACATTTTTTTAAACCTAGGACTTGAGCCATTTAGGCACTTAAGGCAGAAGATTATACCTTGGCATGGCTGCACATACTTTATAATTTATTTTCTTCACTTTCCTGAGTCTTAAGCACCCCCTGGGACTCATAAACCTTAAATTGTCCCAGGAAAGGGTTCTGCTAGTGTATTATGGAACTATCTTTCCACTGACCTGCTAGTATCCAAATGTACTGGACATTCAAGTTGGCAAGACATTGGCATAACATTATGAGGACAGTGGGAGCTGACTCAGACAGTTTTATGCCCAAGGGAGGCATTGTCAACTTATGAGATGCAGAGGAGAGTGAGTAACTTCTCTATGTTTTCTCCTTGAAAAGAAGAAGGTTCTATAGAATAAAGTAGAATCAGGCAAGAGAGAAAAAGCAAGGAAGGGCAGGCTCAGGGTGCATATTTGTAAGGGGCATCTACCTCCTTCATCTGGGTTGTGAGAAGTAGCGTTTTAGATGGGGTGTTGTATGGGTAAGGTTGGGAAGGGAGCAGATAGGGCTCTCAAGAGACACAGAACTGCCAGGTTGTCCTGAGAGGTATCATTGGTGGACTGAGTCCATACTGAGACATGGGAATCAGAGACAAGGGCATAGATTTGACAGTGGATCGATAAATGAGTTCTGTTTTTATTCATCATGATTTTTTAATGGATCCCCCACAATAGATTGTAGCAGTGTTTGCTTAACTGTGCATGCCAGAAAGCATATGTGGTTTTTTATATTAGAATATTCTACAGCTTCACTCTCCTTTGAGCAGTATGCCTCCTAGATAGTCATTTCAACTCTCTATACAATCATTGGCCCTGGACCTAACTTTCAACTTCATGTACCTGTACTAGTTTTCTGTGCTGCTGTAACAAATGACCACAAGCTTAGTTACTTAAAACAACACCAACGTGTTTGTTACCTTACAATCCTGGACATCAGAAGTCCAATGAGGGTCTCATTGGGCTAAAATTAGGAGGTCAGCAGGCCTGTGTTCTTTTCTGAAAGTGTCCTTCTCACACTGCATCCCTCTGACCTTGCTTTGGCCATCACGTCTTCTTCTCTGATTTCTTCTGCCCCTCTTTCTGTGATTACATAAAACCCACCTAAATAATCTAGGATAATCTCTCCACCTCAAGGTCCTCAATCGAATTATATCTGCAAAGTCCCTTTTGCCACGTAAGGTAACATAGTCACAGGTTCTGGGGATTAGGACATGTTGAGGGCCATTATTGAGGGCCATTATTCTCTCTACCAGTAAATGCCAACCAATCAAGGCATTGTTGATGATGACCAAAATGCAGATGAGCTTGTTTGTTTTACAGCATGAACAATTCACATATAAGACATGCTTTGAGGTTGGCTGCAAATGCACTTTCGGACATCCCAATTATCATCAATAGGTCCAATAACTTAATTCTACTTATAGAGTGGAACAAGATTCAGATGAAAGAATTACATAAGATTTGTTCTTTTATTCTGAGATAAGAGTCTGTGGCATCCTACTGAAAAACAAAGTCTAAACTTCAAATGAGATGATCTCAGCAAGAACATTTGTCCAGATCATGGTTGCCTCAATTTAAAAATTATTCCAGTTTGTAAAAAAAAATGTGATTATGAGTTAGAGAGTTTACTCTGGAATCATTTAAAAAAAAAATAACCCTGGATGTAATATTGTGATGAACATATGTGGTTTTCTAAAACATATGATGTTGAATTTTTACCCTTAAGTATATAAATTTAAAATTGTTTTTGTGTTTTTATGCCCTTTTTAAAAATTACATTACTGTTGGCAAAATTAAGCTGGTGGTGCTAGAAATGTAATGTTTCAGGAATACACTTAAATAATCATGTGCTCCTTAGATTTAAAAAGTCCATTTCTTGCCCTGGCCGGTTTGGCTCAGTGATTAGAGTCAGCCTGCGGACCCGAGAGTCCCAGGTTCAGTTCCCGCTAAGGGCACGTACCTCGGTTGCAGTTTGTCCCTGGCCCTGATTGGGGTTGTATGGGTGGCAACCGGTTGATGTGTCTCTTTCGTGTTGATGTTTCCCTCTCTCTTCTCCCTCTCTCCCTCCCACACTATCTGAAGATAAATGCAAAAATGTCCTCAGGTAAGGATAAAAAAGTACTAATAATAAAAAGTCCATTTCTTAAGAGGGCAGGATAATGTGATACGAAGAGCACAGACTCTGGACCCAGACTGCCTGGGTCAAAATCCATGGCTTTGCTACTTACCAGATATATGTCCTTGGACAGGTTATTCTACCCGACCTGGCTTCATTTTTCTCACCTGTAAAATGGAGGAGAAAAATAAATTTATATACATAAAGCACTTGGAGAAATGGCTGATCCATAGTAAATAAATAGAAGTGTTTGCTATGATGATTACTGTTGTTATTATTAAGCTTTAGGACAAAAGTATTCATTAAGTAATCATTAATAAGCATCTAAAAAGTAGTAGCCACTTTTCAAGACTTAACAAATCATTAAATTAACCAGATTGTCGGTAGAAATAATTTAATGTTACAATAACGTTTCATAACCAGTAACTCATTGTGGTTACCTTTTTATTAGTACTCCATTTGAATAAGTCAACTGAAAATAGATTTGCCTCTTTCTTAAAAACCAGAAAGCAGATGCTATTTATTTAGGTGGGAATAAGCAGGAATGACTCAAAATATTCATCGTCTACCAGAAGCATGATGACCCCTGTTCCTTGAAGTAAAAGGTAGAAAATCCATTTAATATCTGTGTCCCTGATCAAGCTGAGGGCTCCCAGGGACAAAATGGATATTTCAAGTGAAGCCCTGGGATTTTTTTTTTTTTTTTTTTAGTTGTTAAATGTAACACTAAACATATTTAACAATGGCAGAGGAAGTAGATCCCAATTTAGGTCTTTATATGTACACACACACCCTGTCCCAGGCCCCCTTTGCCCTTGAATGCATGTCGCCTAGTTCTGCCTTTGCTACCCAGCCATGTGAATGAAAGGGCACCTGTGCTCCAACGACAGTCTGTGTGCCCGACTTACCAACCTGGAAAATGCAGGTATTGCCAGCCATGTGCAGGCATCATAGTGAAGCTGGGAGGGCACACGGGAGAACAGTACACTGTGTGAAAGTCCAGGTGGGAGGGTTAGTACGTGTGCTCTGTTCTGTTCAGTCTGCTTCCAAAGTCCAGCTTGAATCTGCGCTGTTCTCTCTATCTCCCCCTGCTCATTTTCAGTCCATCATTTCTTAGCTGGGCCCTGCACCCGCCTTTCTTTCCTCTGTGATCAATATGTTCTCTTTCACTAGTTTTTATGAATTCAAAAACATTTCAGAGTTCTTCTTATCTTCTCTGTGCTCCTCGTCTTCCTAATAGTGACTTGGAGCTTCAGTTCCCAAAACGAAACAATTTTACCACACCCATCATTATGTATTTCTCTACTTAACTTTGGTGTGACCTACAGAATATTATTTTGGAAGTTTTATTTTGGAAGCTGTTGTTTTTAGTAATTTCGTAGCGTGTGACCTGCGGGGCAGAACATGCTGGAATTAGTTGCATGGGTAAAGATTTGCACACCACCCCAAGTCATCGAAAAAGCACTGGGCACTAGACTTAAAATATGTATGAGGAACTATTGCATAAGGACCCGTGAGCTCTGAAGCATCTCCCCTGGTTATTTAAGAGGTGAGGGCAAAACAGGAAGACTTGAGATTTATGATTTTTAAAGTAATTGGAGGAACCAAGACCTCCCTAAAAAAGTTTCCTTAATGATGTAACTTACTGAATTGTTCAGGGCAAGACATGAGGAGGTGCTGTGTAGAATTCGGTATAAACTGGACCGAACCATCAATCTCTTCTAGCCAGTCTGTGTTTAAAAACAGTATTTTTCATTTTCCTTTCATTATGGGAAGTGATACACTCAACACAGGTTCAATCCAGTTCTACCCCTGCAAAGATGACTGACCAGCAGCCCTAGGGGCTTGCCATGTTAGTTCAAGTTTATTGAGCACCCACCGCAATGTGTTGTATGCTACATTGTATTGAAAATGTGAGTGCTAAAGAACATATATGCACACCCCGTGGACATGGACAACAGTGTGATGAAGGCCGAGGGGAAGGGAGGAAGGGGTGGGTGGAGGTGGGCAAAGGGGAAGGGGGAATGGGGGACATCTGTAATAGTGTCAACATTAAACACTTTTAATTAAAAAACAAGAAAATGTGACTGTTGGCCTTGATCATAGAACTGTAGAATAGGAAAACTAGATGAGAAGTTCCAGGTTTTCTAGTCCAGTGATTCTCAGGATTTTGGATAAGAAACTAGTAAGACCATTTACTTGAGAACTGTCAAGTAAGACCACACACACACATACATCTGACTTGGAAGATACTGTGCTAAGCAAAATGAGCCAGACACAAAGGACAGATATTACATGATTCCATTTAGATGAAGCACATAGCATAGTCAAATTCATAGAGACAGAAAGCAGAATGGTGGTTGCCAGGGGCTGGGGAGAGAGGAGAACACGGAGTTAATGTTTAGTGGGTTTGGAGTTTCCGTTTGTGACGGCGAAACGCTCTGGAGATGGATGGTGGCGATGGTCACACAGCAGTGTGAATGAACATAATGCCACTGAACACATTAAAAACGGTAAATTTTGTGTTATATGTATTTTACCACAAAAGAAAATCTATCATCTACTTGCATCGCTGTTGCATAAAAAGAGGAAATGTTCACATCAAGAAAAGGAAGAAAGGCCCTGGCTAGTTTCTCTCGGTGGTTAGAGTGTCAGCCTGTGGACCAAATTGTTGCAGGTTAGATTCTCGGTCAAGGGCACGTGCCTGGGTTGCAGGTTTGATCCCCAGCCCCGGCTGGGGTCATTCAGGAGGCAACCAATTGATGTGTCTCTCTCACATGGATGTTTCACTCTTTCTCTCTCTCTCTCTCTCTCTCTCTCTCTCTCTCTCTCTCTCTCTCTCTCCTTCCTTTCTACTCTATTGAAAAAGCAATGGAAAAATATCCTTGGGTGAGGATTAACAAAAAGAAGAAAGAAAAGGAAGAAAGGAAAAGAGAAAGGAGAATGAAAGAAAGAACAAAAGAAAGGAAGGGGAACAAGCACGATCTCAGATTAAAGAATACTTGAAAATGATCAGATGTAACTTTATGAAAAAACAAAACAAAGCCTGATTCATTGTCCTTTGCTTTCCCCCTTTGTCAGAGAATGGATCAGCACTGACTGGTTCACAACCACAAACCTGCATTTGGAAACTACTACAGTACACTTCTCCCATTTTGCACATAAAAAATTGAAGTGCAGAGGGAGGAAGTGTCTTATGTAAATACACACTGTAGTTGTGAGTGGGATAGTCATTTCATGTCATAGAAGAGTTTTTTGGGTTTTTTTTTTTTTACTACCATACCCATTATTATAGGAAATTGGCTTTATAGTTTTGGTGTTGTTTTATTTAGGCGGCATTGCTACTGATTTCATTTATTCTATTTGCCAGACATTGTGAATATTTTCTATTTTCGTTTGGCAGACATTTACGTAGTGCGTATGAGGAGTCAGGTGTTGATCCAAGTGTCTTACAAATAAATATTAACTCAAATGTACAATAATGGTAAGAGACAGGTACCCTTATTATCTCCATGTCAAAAATAAGGAAACTGAGGCCCAGATTGCTTGCATGCCAAGTTTTGGTGTATGTCTTAGCTTAGGATGCTGTAACAAAATACTCTGGACTGGGTGGCTTAAACCACAGACGTTTATTTCTCATAGTTCTGGAGGCCGGGAAATCCAAGATCAAGGTCACATCAGACTGAGTTCCTGCTGAGGCCTGCTTCCTGGCTTGTGGACGCCGCCTCTCACTGTGCCCTCGCATGGCCTTTCCTGGGTGTGCGCCTGGAGAGAGCAAGATCTCTCTGTCTTTCTCGTCTTAGAAGGGCACTAATCCCACCATGAGGGTCCCACCATGACCCAGTCTCACCCTCATTACTTCCCAAAGGTTCCACTTCCTGATACCTTCACATTGGGGTTTAGGGCATCAACATATGAATTTGGGGTGGGGGCACGAACAGTCCACAACAAGAGTGAGCATATTCATTTTCCTTAGCTCTTAAAAAATCCATAAACTGAACATGTTGCTTCTGGATAGCATTTACACATCCTGTAGGAAGCCAATTTAAAGGCACAGCGGAGAGAGACCTCAGTCTGACCCTACAGAGCGGAAGGACAGCAGCATGTCTCTGGTCTGCTCTGTCCAGTTCCGGTCACATGCTTAGAGAAGCGAACGCGAGTGTCAGGACTGTTGCACGTTGAATCCGTACTAACCTGGATGGTGATTTCATTGCTTTGAGGAACATTTTTCAGGAGGGAAAGTCAAAGTAATCTTGTACAGGAAAATGAATCAGGAAATGCAAATCCAATTGCATCAGCAGAACCCTCTTTTTTATTAGAATTGGGCCTAGTGGAGAAATGTAGTCAATTTATATTTGGACCCTTGCCCAATGAGGTTTTGGTGTTTTTGTTTTTGTTTTTTTATATTTAGGCAAGAATTCAAAACTTCTGAACTATTTGTATTCCTTGACTTTTTTTCAACTTGCTTCTTATAACTAGTAAGCAATGCCAAGTCAGTATTGTATTTCCATCTTTTCTTTGTTATAACTGTCAGAACAGTCAGAAAAGAATGAGAAAAAGCCGTTACTCGAGACTTTAATAAGAAAGAAGAGAGGAAGTTATAGGCATTTGTGTATCCAATACTATTTATTTATTTATCCTCAGCCGGGGGCATTTTTGCATTCATCTTCAGACAGATTGGGAGGGAGAGAGGGAGGAAGAGAGAGAGAGAGAAACATCGATGCGAGAGAGACACACTGACTGGTTGCCACCCACACGACCCCAGCCAGGGCCGGGGACAAACTGCAACCGAGGTACGCGCCCTTAGCGGGAACCGAACCCGGGTCTCTCTGGTCCGCAGGGCGGCGCTCTAACCGCTGAGCCAAACCGGCCAGGGCTCCAATACTATTTAATGGAATCATTCTGGACCTTCTTGTCCTCCCCAGAAAAAGCACCAGACTATTGGGGACCTTCTCACACTGATTTATTTAGTTCTGTGAAGACAGGGTTGCCAGTGTATAACAAAAGTTATTTGCAATGATAGGAAAACATCAAAAACATGTTTTTAAACATGTGGAGCCTATAGGGGGAAAAAAAAAAAGCAACCTTAATTTTATGAAATGAGAATCGGGAAGTTCCCCGAAGAAAAAGTATGTGCCCAAGATTCAAAGGACACCTTGTGGTCAAGGAAATTTAGGTGGAGGACAAATAGGCTATAGATGTTCTAAGCTTGCTGGAAATATTGTCACCTTTCCAGCCAGCCGCCCACCTGTACACTTCACAGAGTTGTCCACTGCACAGATCTCCAGCTCAGAGAAGTGGAATGATTGAAATTCAACATGTACAAAGCCGAATATTACCTTTAAAAAGCATGCCAGCCATTTCATCAAAAAGGTTAAAGGAAAAAACATTTTCCCAGATCTAAGCGCAGTCGTAAGGGCCTGCATAAATCTTGATGGTTTAAGAGGGGAGTCTTATTCTTATCAGTATGAATGTTCTGTGAAATGGCTGATTTTCAGAGAAGTAAGTTGCCATGTCGACCTTTTCCCCATCTTGTTTTTCGTTCAGCAATTGATGCTGTTATTGGAACGATATGGGTAACAGTCTGTCTCAAACATGTAATTTTTTCCACCTATTGTCTCCATGGTTTTACATTGTCTAACAGCTCTTAAAAAGATCTCAAAAGAACAGCAGTGATACAGGAGAGGAAAAAAATCTCAACTGCTATAAGATTCATTTAATTTAACCTTGAAGACATTCAAACAAAGAGAAAAAATATCCAATGTCAAAATAATTTTACTTTTTTGACCACCTTAAAAAACAACAACATTTTATTACCGGTTAGTCACTTCTTGGGGGAACACCCTGACTAGTAGATTTTGTAGGTAAAAGTAAACCATTTTGAGAAAGTGTTCTCTTTGCTGAAACAGCACTATTTCCAGTAAGCAAGCCACTCATTCATTTAGTCCTTCATTTATTAAACAGTTACTGAGGGCATCTATGAGCATGAGAGCTTTGCTATGTGCGGAGGGACTTAAAAACACAGATACTTATATTATGGAATTCACTCTTTAGAAATAAATTTTATCTGAAGTTTGCTAACAGAAAATGACCATTAGCCTGGCCGGTGTGGCTCAGTGGTTGAGCATAGACCCATGCACCAAGAAGTCACCGGTTCGATTCCTGGTCAGGGCACATGCCCAGCTTGTGGGCCAAATCCCCAGTGGGGGGCATGCAGGAGGTGGCCAATTGATGTTCTCTCTCATCAATGTTTCAATCTCTCTCTCCCTCTCCCTTCCTCTCTCTCAAAAATCAATAAAGAAAAACAAATAAAAAAAAAAGAAAATGACCATCAACATAATTTATCAAAGTGTGATCCCCAAAGTGTACAAATGAACAGTCACTCTTCAAGGCAGTGTGTTGCTACCCATTTGAAATTCCATCTCAGGAAGCTCAGAGACTTTTTATTGAATGAAAGAGGAATATACAATGTTTTGTGATCTCTGTGCAATACACAGACTGTGGTCAACGGCCTCTTCCTGTTGGGGGAAAAGTAAGGACTTAGTCAACTTTCTCAGAGAGAGCCAGTCGTAATCAAGCACGTCTCTGGTCCCTGGTCAGCTCTTGTCATGTCTTGTTAAGATTTAACCGATTTATTAGTGGTCTTGTCATGAAGGGCTCAAGTGCCATCATTTTCTGAGTCTCCAGTCTGTCATTTGCCATGTTGCAAAATGGGCACCTTGTGTGCGCTGAGCGGGGCGGCTCACTGGCACCCACGGGGCACTGGCCAGCCCGCATACTTAGTTGGGGGCCTTTCGGGTTTTCCAAGACAACGCCTGGTTGATTCACTTCTGAGTCTTGAGTATTGACATTTGTGTAAACATATGGGAGTGTGTCGGGCAGGAAGTTCGGAGCAATCAGCTTTCCCTGGAAAATATTTTTCTTTTTCAATTTCATGGCTATTTTTAAAAAGGCATGTTAGAAACTGTAGTTAGTTTAAAGATGAATATGTGTTTTCCTTTCCTGATGCCACACAATCATTTTCAGTAAAGACGAAAAGAAACCACCCTTTTCTGTTGTCTGGCCAATAACTTACTAAAGTGAGCAGCGCCGATTTACAGGTCTGGGTTGCGGTGACGGAAAGCAGAACGTTGGGAGGTTTCGTTTTTCTGCTTGAAGGTGAACTGTATCAGAGTTGGTGGCGGACAGGACAAGCAGTCCCAAGCACACGGGGGGTGGGGTATCTGCTTGACAGGCGTCTCGGCGAATCCCTGCAGCTACATGCGCTCACATACATTCTCGCCAAAAGCCAATGCTAATGTGTGCATGGAAATTATTTATTCTGAGTCATGAGTTACTTTTCTTGTTACTGGTACTGTAATGGCTTGGCAGCATTTCATCATTTTTTTTTTCTTACGTCTGGCTCATGTTAACGTGTGTTAATTCCATCTCACAAAAACCCAAACAAACATAAATTTCATAGGACCTACTTGGCATCTGGCAGTGTTTCACACAACTACCTAATTTATTTATTGAAATTTATAGGAAAGACGACCCGTCTTGAATTGATACAGTGTTCAGGCCCTACCACCCCCTAGCGGAGTCACCGTGGGTGAATCACTTACCTTCTCTGAGCACTGGATTCTTGACACAGAGATTAAATTAGAAAATCTCTCAATGCCTTCTAGCTCTGAGGGAACTTAGAGATTTTGGACTTGATGGACATATTCTAATTGCTCCTAGGTTGAATCTTCAGCTTTCTGAGACTTGTTACATTTTCAGATGCTATGGAAACACGGAGACGCCCTGCAGGGGGCTAGGCAGTCCTGGGGTGCACGGGTGATCCCCTGGGGAGGCAAGACGTTTTCCCCAAGGTGGGCGAGAAAGCAGGACGCTTCCCGGGAGAAACAGCCGCACAGCAGGGCTAAGCTTTCCGGGGACACTTAGACCTTGGGACTGGATTACTAAGCCATGAAGAGATGAGCAAGTCTCTTCAGAAGTCATGGAAAATCACTTGAATCAGGATTATTTTCCTCAGCTGATAACTCATTAGGCCATAAATGGGAGGCGAAAACAGAGTTCTAGATAGTTCCATGAATACTGGAGTAAGATATTTAGATCTCCAGTGGTGCCCACTTATACTGATAGGTATTGTCAGTAGACCTGATAGGAGTTGTGATGTGTGCTAGGACTTTAAGCAGCTTCATAAATAAAACTGCTTTACTTCTGCCCAGCCAGTGTGGCTCAGTGATTGAGTGTCAACCCATGCACCAAGAGGTTGCTGGTTTGATTCTGGTCAGGACACATGCCCAGGTTGTGGGCCAAATCCCCAGTGGGGGGCGTGCAGGAGGCGGCCAATCGATGTCCTCTCTCATCGATGTTTCTCTCTCTCTCTCCCTGTCCCTTCCTCTCTCTCTAAAATCAATAAAGAAAAAAAAAAGAAATTCATTAAAAAACAAAACAAACTGCTTTAGTCCTCTTCTGAATGTTGGACCATTTTGAACCATTGGAAAGAGGCAATTCAAGGTCAAAATGGCTTTAGATTTGCATCCCAGTGGACTTGCTAACTCTCCTCCAAACTGGAATTCTCCTTTGAACCCATGGCCCCTACCCGCCCCCCTCCTGGGACAAAGCCTATCCCACTAAGAGAACCTAGTGGCAGAGGGTGTCAGAATCAAGGAGATAGGCTGGCTGCAAACGCCAAAAACGTTCAGTTGCTTTCTTTAAAACTCATCCATCAAAAAAGCCACTGAAAGGCGGTGGAAGACTCGTCAGGCCAGGAATGTTCTCTGGCTAATGTTCCTTCACTTGGAATTTCAAGGTGTGGGCAAAGGAGCATCCTTCTAACAATTAGCATCGGACTCATTGTGCTGGGAATTGTGGAGAAAAAATATGAAGGAAGAAGATATTCACCAAGTATTTATTAAATGCCTACCAAACGCTTTTCGGGGCTCTGAGCTATAGCAGAGAACAGGACATACTAGGTCCCTTTTCTTATGGAGCTCACATTCTTGGGGGAGTGAGGGTGGTAATAAATAAGTAAACATATAAATAAGATAGTTTCAAATATTCATAAGTACCTTGAAGAAACTAAAAGAGGAGAATGTGATAGAGAACAACTGGAGAGAGGGTGAGCAAAGAGGGTGGACAGGGTGGACAGGCAAGGCCACTCTTGGGAGATGCCAAATGAGCTGAGGAGCCAGCCACACGAAGGCCTGGGGGACGAGGGTTCGAGGTTAGAGGGAGCAGCCAGTTCGAAGACCCCTAAGGCAGGGACGGGCTTGGTGGGCTGGAGGAGCAGAAGGAAGGCCAGTGTGCGGAGCTGGGGTGCCAGGTCAGAGAGGAAGGCAGGGGCCAGACCGTCTGGGCGTTTGAGGTTTCTCCTAGCATAATAGAGTCACTGGAGGACGGAGTGACCTGGAGCACTCGCTACACTGAAGAGTGGTTCGGTAAGCCTGGGGTGGGTCCTGAAAAAGCAAAAGCATGTCTGCCTTTCTAACAGCTTCCTGGTGATGCTGTTGCCGCTGGCCCATGGACCCAATTTTGAGTATTAAGGTTCTCATTCATGTTTTTTTAATCCTCACCCAAGAACATGCTTAGAGAGAGGAAGGGAGAGAGAGAAAGAGAGAGAGAGAAACATCAACGTGAGAGAGAAACATTGATCGGTTACCTTCCACAGGTGCCCCAACCAGTGATTGAACCAAAAACCCTGGAGTGTGTCCTGACTGGAAATCAAATCAGCAACCTCTCGGTGCACAGGACCGAGCCGCCTGAGCCGCTCCGGCCGGGCTGTCATTCGTGTTTAAAATTGTTGCCCTGTGGAGAAAGGAGATGAGTTGCAGAGGAACAGGAGTAGAAGCAGGGAGACCAGCTAGAAGCTGCCGGAGGGCACGGACGCTGAAGGTCGTGTGGCTGAGGCCGGATCTTCCAGAATAGAGTTCCAGCAGGTTCCATGCAAGGGTACTGCACAGGTATGTGCCCCAGTGTGAAGCAACCCAGCAGTCCATTTCAATAAGTGTTTGTTACTTTCCAGTAAGTGGTTGAATAAGGCTACATTGTTCACCGAGTAGCTACTATATTCTAGATCAGCGCTTCTCAAGCTGTCACGCGCATGGGAATCACCCGGGGACTTGTAAAGTGTGCATTCTGATCGAACAGGTCTGAGGGGGGCCTGGGAACCTGCTTTTCTACCAGGTGATAAGGATGCTGGTAGTTCGAAGAGCACACACTGAGCTCTACCCCAGTGGTTTTCAGATCCTACTGTGAGTTTGAGTCACCCGTGGAGAATTGAAAACTACCAACCTTTGGATCACACTTGAGGTGAATTATCCGACTCTCTCGGGGAGGAGCCCAGATGCGGATTTTTAAAAGAAGTTCCCCAAGTGATGGTAATGTGTAGTTAGGCTGAGAACCTCGGAGCTAGAGGCTTTCATCCCATTTCCCTGGGACGTGGCTAGTACCATTGTTCCCACTGCACAGAGGAGGTAAGTAGAGGCTAACTCTCTTGCCAAGGTGGCCAAGTAAGTGATGGAGTGGAGATTTCAACTTAGTTCTTCTAAACTCCAAATTCAGTGTTTTTTTTTTTTCATAGTACCATGCTAATTCCCTAATTCCCCATTTTGGGCAAAACTCACTGTGCTGCATAGTGAGGGGAACATGGTATGAGGCAGGGTCCAATGACGAGACAGAACTATTTCAGAGGCCATCTTATCCAGGAGATGGTTACAGTGCTGTTGACCTGGCGGAGGAGACAGGTGCAGAAGAATAGAAAGGAAGGGACAGTTGTGGAAGGGACGAAAGAGGGGATGTTCCCAGAGATCAGGAAATTGCTATGGTCTTGGGCTGGCTATGAACTTGTACCTGGTATCGCACTGCTGGGGACGCTGCTTCTGGTGGTCATGCTACAGCCACTGGACTCCCAAACCCAAATGCCACTTGAATCCAAGCCCTGTTTGAAAAGGATCGTCAGTAGGAAAATGGGGTTTGACTTACGCATTCGATTTGAAGGGCATGTGTCTGGAGTGTGTGTCTCCTGGAGGGAGAGAGTGGGACAGGTGCTCTGAACGCCGGGACTTTTAGCTGTTGGTCGTGTCCTAGCGGTCACCAGCAAGAGGACGTGGCTATTGTTCTTTGGCACCTGGAGCCTGGCCCTCTTCTGCTCTGGACCCTTCCCCTGTGAGCCTCACCCCCTGGGGAGCCCTAGCGATGTGAACACCCAGCTCCCCCAGCTTGTCTTCGTCTTCCATTCCTGGTCCTGTCCCTTTGGAGATTACCCTTCTCTGCCACGCATTGGGTGGCCCTGCCGTGTTTGTTAATGGAAACTTCCCTGTGTGCCTGGCCATGCCAGCCGTCTGAAACTTGAATTTCTTCAATGGCCAAGAAACTTTTTTTTAATCCTGACCCAAGGATATTTTTTTAATCTTGACCCGAGGATAGAGAGAGAGGGAGAGAGAGAAAGATAAAAACATCAATGTGAGAGAGAAACAGTGATCGGTTGCCTTCCATACATGCCCCCACCTGGGATCGAACTGGAAACCTGGGTATGTGCCCTGAATGGGAATCGAACCCACAACCTTTTGGTGTCCGGGACGACGCTCCAACCAACTGAGTCACCAGCCCATGATCCAAGAAACTTTTGAAAGGTAAAAAAGAACTGTAAAATTATACTTGTTCTTCTTGATATTTTGATAGACTTAGGAAAATAAAGACTAGTAAGATTTAAAATAGAACAAAATGTCTTTCTCATAACTTGTGAAGAAAACATTTTTTTTAAAAGCAGAAGATCACCTTTTATTAAGTGGTACATTAAAAATGAAGTTAGAAAATTTCTTATGGCATTAGTAATTAATTTGTATCCATAAAAAAGTTCCCATACCTGCATTTATTTACATAATTTCCTTCTCTTATGATTAATTTAATACTTAGGGGAAGAACAAATTATTGTAATTATATATATATAGTATATATATATATATATATATATATATATATATAGTATATATATATATATTTTTTTTTTTTTGGACAGAATTTACCCTGTCTCAATTTTTGTCTTTGAAAAGAAATTCTGTTCCTTGGAGCTAGGGAGAGAAAAAAAATTCCAATAAATTGATAGATTTCTTTTATTTCCACTTTGGTTGATTTACTATTTAATAATTACTATTTAAAAGTTTTAAAGGACTCTTCATTTTCTCTCCTCACTGTGCTTTATCATTTGCCCAGGGATACCTGGTTTTGCTCATCAAACGTCTGAACAGACAGCAAATGTTGCTGGCTTTTCCTGTGCAGAGGCAGAAAGAGCTCTGTGTGCATCTGAGCAGTTTTCCTGAATTATTTTACTTGGTCCACCTGGAACAAATAGCTGTTAATGAGGAATAGGAATGAGGGTTTCACATTTAACTGCTGCTGTAATATCGTAAGAGCAGAAAGCTAATGGCAAGTCCGTTCGCAGTCCAAGGGCTTCACAGATGGATAGCTGGTGCCTTCGCCATCACCCCTAGGGTGTTTCAAGTCATTAAGACAGAGAGAATATCAGAAAAATAGTGAAGATCTGTTTTAATTGCTTTTCAGGGAAAACCAGACCTCAGTTAATTTGCCGTGTAGGAAAGGGGCTTTCTCACCTTCCTTTCTCCTCTGTGTTTTGAAGAAAAGGTCAGTCACATGCACATACTTATTATATACAGTTGTCTTATGCCAAGCATGGTTTATTCACAAGATATAGCTCTCTGTGCGATATTATTGCAAAAACGATGGTTTGAGTTTCTCGTGTTTCAAATGGAAAGAGCAAGAAAGATCCAGGTGCTGGTCACAGGCGCTGTGGAGGCGGCTGGCTGATTGGCAGGGAGACGGCGGGTAGCCTTTCCCAAGGGACCGAGAGGGGTCCTTTCTCTGAAGGTGTGAGCGGCCCGAGGGAGGCTGTGGGGATTTCGTTCCCATCTGCAGATCTCTTCATCTGTGGTTATCCTAACAAAGTGAGAATGTTATTTCAACCGTGTACTTTATTTTGCTGGAGTATTTGATATGTTTAAAAAGCGCAAGGCCATTTCCTCGTGGGCATATGCTAGCACTTAGCCTTAAATCATGCCCTCGGAGGCGGCGGACACAGTGTGGCCCTATTCCGTGTATTTTAAGAGGTTTCTCATAACAGGGCTGGTCTGTGGCGATACTGGTGAGTAGCACTTAGAGGGTTTGCAAACCGCTCTGTCGCGGTGATGACATACTCGGTGTGGTTCTGGAGGCTAAATAAAACACAGGAAAGAGATATTAAATAAAATAAAGAACACACCTATGTAATTATTGCCAGAAATGAAATTTTGAAACCCTAAATTTGACTGGGGCCCAGGCACCTGAAGATTCCGTAGATAAACAAACATCATTTCCCATGTTAAAATTTCAGGAAAGAAACGTCTGTATCAAGAGTCTTGTTTAGATCAAATATTCTGAAAGCATTTGGACTGATCACAGGAGAAGCGGGCAGCAGATGTTGAGGGAGACAGGCACCCACAAAAGAAACGTTCCCTTCTTAGTGACTCCGTGGACCGTTGTGTGAGACTGCAAAAGCCACCCACCCATGCCGACGTCACTTATTTTGGGTCCCTTTTGATGAAAAGATACTAGCCATTACAGTAGAATTGTTTTGTGATTTAAAATAGAGAGCTCTTTAAAATCTAAAACTACGTTTTTCTTTTAAAAGGACTCATTCTTTTTTAATCCTCACCCGAGGACATTTTTTCATTCATTTTCGGACAGAGTGAGAGGTAGAGAGAGAGAAAGAGAAAGAGAGAAAGAGAGAGAGAGAGAGAGAGAGAGAGAGAGAGAGAGAGAGATAGAGAGGAGGAGGAGGAGGAGGAGGAGGAGGAGGAGGAGGAGGAGGAGGAGGAGGAGGAGGAGGAGGGAAGGAAGGAAGGAAGGAAGGAAGGAAGGAAGGAAGGAAGGGAGGGAGGGAGGGAGGGAGGGAGGGAGGGAGGGAGGGAGGGAGGGAGGGAGGAAGGAAGGAAGGGAAGAAAGGAAGAAAGGAAGAAAGAAGCAAAAGAGACACATCGACTGGTTGCCTCCCACACGACCCCAACCAGGGCCAGGGACCAAACTGCAACCGAGGTACGTGCTCTTGACCAGAATCGAACCCGCAACTCTTCGGTCCCTGGGCCGACACTCTAACCACTGAGCCAAACCAGCCAGGGCAAAGGGATTCATTCTTTAATGACAATTATTCAATCATACTATTACAATGTGAGGTTAAGGGACAACCCTCCACGGCTATATTCTAACTCTAGTTGGCGGATTTTTCTGTAGCCGTGTCCATGGGAAGTAAGTTCATGTATGTCTAGCTTCTACTTACTGTGCTCAATGCTCTACTGTACTAGCTGTTTCACTCAGGCTATCTTCATTTAATCTCAAGTCTTAGATATTTGCAGGTAAGAAAGCAGGCTCTTAGAGGTGAAGCGATTTGCACAAGGCCACATGGCACGCAGGTGGCGATCCCAGGTTCCAGACCCAGCTTTATCAGCCTAAAACAGTAGTCTCCCTCCAAAGCCCGCGATAGCCACGGTTCAATGCACTGTGGGCCTAGCAGGTTCAGACATTTGCAATCTGACTCAGTTTCCCGTTGCTCCTGAAGTGAACCACACTTCAGTGTGATCGGGTGTTCACGGTCATTTTGTGTTTTATTTCTCTCATTGGCAGTACCTAGCATGATATGCTGTGTATGGTACATAATTAGTGAATACTTGCTGAATTAACTAACCCATTCTCATACGTCTTGAGCCCCATGAAATCTGCTTACCTTATAGGGGTCAGAGAAACTTGGTTAAAAAGGTGCAGAAATCGATTCTCTCCACCCCTTCTTCCACCTGGCAAAATCTGATTTCAAGGGCCAGCTCATACCACCATCTCCTTTCTACAGCTTTCTCTGACCCATCTTGCCATCGAGGCAGCATTGCTTCTTCTAGGTATGACATAGCACTTGTCACCTAGTTTTTTTTTAAAAGTAAGAATAATAATAACTTTCATTTATTGTGCGCTGTGTGCCAGACATTAAACTAAGTACGTACAAATGTTATCTCTTTGTAATCCTCAGCACAAGCCCGAGAGCCAACAAAGCTTAGGCAGCATCCTCCTATGTTATGGGTGAGAAAGGGGAGCTCAGAGGGAGTCAATAACCGGCCCCGGTCGCAGTGAGTGACTTTCAGAGCTGCAGTAGGGACCCGGATCTAACTGATTTCTAAACCCTGTGCTTTGCATTTATTCTTTTATGTTTAATTGAGGCAACATTTACCTGCAGTGAAGTGGCACGTGTCGCAGGTGTGCAGTTTAGGAGCTTTGCTAAGTGTGCACATCTGTCTGCTTAACCAGGACACAGACATTTTCACTGGACAGAAAGCTCCTCGTGCCCTTCTCTGTCGGCTCCAGACACTTAAGGTTAAGGCTGCCTGTTCTTGAGCTTCACAGAAGTTGAACTAGAGAGTATGTGGGGTTTTTTGTTTCTCACTTTTCCACTTCATGTTTTGAGATTCATCCTGTTGTGCTAGGTATTGATAGTCACCATATCAACAGCTCATTTATTTTTATTGCTGAGTAGTATTCCATTTTATAGATACATCAGTTTGTTTATCCATTTTTCTATTGATGGGCATTTGGAGTCTTTCCAGGTTTTGGCTATTGTGAATGAGGCTACTGCAAATATTCTTGTAAACCTGTCTTTTTGGGGACATGTGTTTTCATTTCTCTTGGGTAATTACCTAAGTGTGGAATCCCCAGGTCATGGAGTAGAAACATTAAAAAAAAATTTTTTTCTTTATTGATTTTAGAGAGAGCGAGAGGAAGGGAGAGGGAGAGATGGAAACATCTATGAGAGAGAACATCGATTGGCCGCCTCCTGCATGCCCCCCACTGGGGATTTGGACCACGACCTGGGCATGTGTCCTGACCGAGAATCGAACCAGTGACCTCTTGGTGCATGGGTTGACGCTCAACCACTGAGCCACACTGGCCGGTGTGTAGAAACACATTTAACTTAATAAGGAACTGCCAGTTTTCCACTGTGGCTGTGCCATTTTACATTCTCATCAGCAATGTCTAAGAGTTCCAGTTCTCCACATCTCCAACACTGGACACTGTCAGTCTTTTAAAGTTTTATGCTACCTTTTAAAATGTCCTCATTCCTACTGGACTGTGAGCCTCTCAAGGTCAGGAATAGGTGTCGTTCACGCCTGTATCCACAGTGCTTAACTCAGTGTCTGGCACAAGTATGATGCATGTGAAAGTAATTTTGAGGATTGCAAAAATAGTTGTCCTCCTAACAATGAAAATCTTTAATTCTAACCTCATGTCACGTGGCGTCCAGACAGTTTTAAACTGAAAAGGCTTTGGGCAGTCATCCAGAGGGTAGCAGCCTTTTGAAGGGAGGTGCAGGTCGGATCTCCATGGAAGAAGGAAGTGACCAGCTTACTAGTCCAGCTTCCCTCAAACCTCATGGCATGGAGGTGCCAGCTTCGCCTCCTGGACTCAGTTCTCTCTCTCCTCCTTCAGATGGTATTCTGGTAACACTTGAATACCCCAGGGCTGGCTTTACATAATGCCGACCACAGTACCAAAGATCTTGCCTCCAATTAAATACCATCATTTCTCTCTTCTGGTCTCTAAGGAGTGTTTTAAAGTCCCCATGCCAGGCATAGGAGGGACAATGCCAGGTAGGAGGACGGTGATCTAAGTAAAATGATCAACACATGTGCAGGAGGGCTGGCAGCGTCCCGTGGGAGCCATGGTACCTCCTGCGTTCCAGGGCCCAACAGTGTCAGTATTTGGCAGGACCCAGAAGCTTTCTTTTCAGAAAGCCCTCTTGAGATTCAGATCCTACTTGAAAAACGAGCTGGCCTAAATTTAGTAAAGAGCCTATCCTCTAACCTCAAGGTCAACTGAAAATCTAGTCTTCTTTTCACAGAATGACTAAGTCTTTTGTCCTGTACTTGGTGGAGAAAGGCTTATTCAAACAATATATTATATTCTTAAAATAAACCTGAGCCTAGGGAAAAAAAAATATAACTCCACGTCCATAACAAAATACTGAAGAGCTGCTGAGTGAGAACGCTTACCACAATCAGAGATCAGTGATCCCTTGAGTGACCAGCCAGCAGCGGCTGTCCTGAGCGTGGTGGCCTGCCGAGTTCCTCCACTCGCTGGGAGGCTGTGCTTTAGCCTGCCAGCCTTCCTGACATGGGAAGTCATTGAAATCACAGGTGTCAACCTCTGACCTGCTGCCTTTTAAGATGACGTTTTAGTTATCTACTGCTGCATGACGATGTGACGAGCCTAGCAGCTTGAAACAATGCATAGTTACCGTCACCCCGTTTCCGTGCGGCAGGAGTCTGGGCTTCACTGGGTCTTCTGCTTCGCAAGGCTGCAATCAGAGTGTTGTCGGGGCTTTGCTTCCAAGCTCAGGTGGTTATTGGAGGATCCAGGCTCGTGTGGGGTTTTGGATTGAGGGCCTCGGTTTCTTCCTCGTTCACATGGGCCACCCATAGTTCCTTGCTGGGTGGGTCTCCCTGACATGCTGTTTGCTTCTTCAGTGCCAGCAAGGGAGCGTCTCCTAGCCATCATGGAAGTGACATCCTATCACTTTCGCAATATTCTGTTGGTTGGAAGCAAGTCACAGATCCCACCCACATTCAAGGATGTGAATACCAGGAGGTGGGGATAATGGGAGGTCATCTTAGTGTCTGTCTGTCACAGAGGGTCCATGAACATTTCTTTTAAAAAATGAAAGATACAACCCGACCGGTGTGGCTCAGTGGTTGAGCGTTGACCCATGCACCAAGAGGTTGCTGGTTCGATTCCCGGTCAGGGTACATGCCCAGGTTGTGGGCCCATTCCTCAGTGGGGGGCATGCAGGAGGCGGCCAATTGATGTTCTCTCTCATCGATGTTTCTATCTCTCTATCTCTCTCTCCTTTCTCTCTCTAAAATCAATAAAGAAAAAAAAAAGTAGAAGATACAGATATTATGAGGAAAACAGTTGTTTTGACCCACAGAGGGTATTAAATTTTTTACTGTTCTAATGAATAGTTTCAGAGGTTCCAACTTTACCCCAACACAGAGACACTGCTCTGGAGAAATTCTCTGCAGTGAATGACCGCTGGTACAGAAGATCGATAGGAAAGCAGGAAGTGATTTCTGACTAAATACTTCTCAGTGAGTTTATTCAGTGTAGATGAATTGAGTCTTTGCTATGATCTGGTACTAGACAGAGCTTCTGGTCTGAAATTTGCCATGGATTAAAGAAGTAGAGAGATGGGCAGAGTGACCCCGGTAAGCCAAGTGTTGGAAGCCAAACTTTCTGGCAATGAGTCTGCTTATCTGGAAAAAACTGATAGACCCAGACCAAACACAGAAAAAAACCTAAGAGTCGTATGAAACTAAAATGTCCATACTTTGGGGGAGAGCTCTTTTAATTTAGAAAGTAAGTCACATGTGTAAAGAGCAGTATAAACAAAATATTTTACTTGTTAGAAGATTCCTGGAAGATGTTCAGGCGTTAACCCTCGGCTTTGCTGAGTTTGGACAGTCGAGGAAGAGCACGGAGCCTCGTCCGGTCTTGGCCGTGCGGTGTTCATCCTGCCTGTCCTTCATCGTTAAGGATTGTGAGTGCCCTAAATGTTTTTCCAAATTTAAACCAAGCACAAAGGTTCATTTCCAGGTGTTTGGGAAGCATTATTATAATTCTTTAATAGTTTAGAAAGCTTTGAAAAACTAATGGCTAAATAGCTGGACTTTTAAAAAACAGTATGTTTCAAAATTCATCTTAATAGGCTACATAACCTTCTTCCTTCTTTCTTGACTATAGGAAATAAGCATTTCAAAGAAGTGAAAATAGTATATTTATCTCTTCAAATTAAAAAAGAAAAACAATATTAATAGACATTTGGAAATGTTTTTGCGACATTTCAAATTCATTCTAGGCAATTCACATTGAAAACAAACAAACACTTGTTTTGATGGATGCAGATTGAAAGAGCAATTTTATTTTAGTTACAAAATATTAATAATGGTGACAGTTATATAATAATTATTATGTGCAAGGTATTTTCTACCCTTCATAATATAGACATATATGTATTCATATGATTAGTATATATACACACATATATGTAATATATTATCTATATACATCCACATGTATACTAATTTAATCTTCATAACCATCTGTTTAAAAAATCCAAAAACTTGGGAATATCAGGCTCATATATTCTCTTTTGAACCATTATTTTCATTCTGCTGGTTTCCTTGTTAATGCAATAAGTATTTGATTTTTGCTCATTTTATATTTACACGAGAGTAGAGTCTTACCTTTTTGGAAATGATGCTTTGATGAATTCCCATGATGTCAGTACTATTATTATGCCCGTTGTATAGATGGGGCAAAGAGGACACTGGGAAGTTGGGCAGTGTCGGGGGCTTCACAGTCAGTCCTGCAGCCAGCGTTTGGACGCCAGCCTCCTGCACCAATCTCTGCTCTTAGCTCTCCCCAGACTTGAGGAATTTGCTTTCTCTTCACACAAAGGCCATAGCCTCCCTTACTGACTCGAAAGAAGCAGAATCAATGAAAGAATCCAGGACCAACTTGTCCTTCCAGCTTAAGGAAAACAAATAAAACCAAAAGAGCACACTCACTCTAGCCTGGCCCGAGCTTCTAGGTCAGGGCAACCAACTGAAGACAGCCCACACTTCGCTGTTTTAAAGGAAATAAACGTCCAATGACAATGACCTAATGAGGATTCTGAAGGGCAACATAAAATGTTTCCCAAATGGATTAGAAACCAACCCCCAAAGCTGCAGGAATGGTTGGAGCTCTTTGAAAAGTGTCCTTGGGCATCTTGAAGTGTAGTGCCCAGGTTGACCCATGGGATGGCAGAGGGGCCAAGAGAGGGAAACCAGTGAGAGGAGATGCCTAGTTCTGATGAGTAGTTGTGGCCTCGCTGGTATCATGGACTCTACACTAATACCGGCCCCCATCACAAGTACTGTGTCCCACTCTGAAGAGGCTTTCAGCAGAGCTGCATTCAGAAGCAGGGAGACTTCCCGCTGGATCCGTCATGGACATGCAGTGGGTGACTTGCATGGCATTGAGGCATTCTTGGGCTGGAGGTAAAGCAGAGCCTCAGGGCCCCTAGGCTTGTCCCTTTGAAACCCCTCATGTCAAAATGGCCTTGCCTTGCTATTCTGGAACTTATCCTTGTGAAGCAGGCAGCTCAGGACCTTCAGCCCTGGTTTGGAGGACTGGTGGGGTGAGAACAGTGAGCACACAGGAAGACTCGGCCTGCCCGTGTGCACCTGCTGGAGCTGGGCTAACTCCTTCTCCTGCCCATCTGGGGCAACGAACAGTCACTGACATGGACATTTAACACCACTCGTCCCTGAAATGCAGCCTGGGAACGGTCTCGCCAGCTGCCCCTTCAGATTACCCTGGTTTACTTTCTTAAAAAACAACAACCTATAAATATTTAGTATTATACACATACATAAATAAATATGTAAATACACACACATACATATTTATTTATTTATAGCTTTTATAAATATAACATATAGTTGTACATAAAAACTATATAGTTTTATATGTATATTTGTACCTACATATTTATAGTTTTTATTGGCAATAAAATAAAACATTCCCATCATAAAAACAACTCAGGCATTGTGGGAATTTATAAAGAAAGAAAGATAAAAATCCCCTAAAATCCAGTCACTCACAGATATTGCTTTATTTACTAAAATAGGAGCATTAACATTTTAAATTCCCTTTCATGCAAGTGTCTGTGTGTCTATACCTACATAATACGTGTATAATTGTCTGAGGATTTAACCATACGAAAAAGGCTGCTGGTAAACTTCCACCCAGCAAGGTGTGTGGAGTGCTTTCGTGGTCAATGAATGTTAATACCAATCACCACTGTGTCAGTAGGAATAAGACTGTGTGACTGGGCTTTCCTGGGGTGAGGAGACAGTGGAGAATAATCAGAACATCTGGGCATATGCAGACTTTCCTGAATCTTTGACAGCTTCCTGTGTGCGGGGGGACGAGGAAGGGCGTGAAGGAAGCCAGGAGGAGCCCTCCGGCTCACGGGCTGGTTGCTTGGGGGCTGGCAAGTGAAGAGACAGAAGGGTTGATGTTCACCGAATATTCCCTGTGGTGCTGACCCCAAAGTTGGCCCCGATAAGGCCTTGTGACGGAGGCGCACACTGCATGGGGCTGGGAAAGGTTTGCAAAGATGACTCTTTACTCCTGCTCATGCGAGATACAAGGAGTCCTGGGACGATGGCTGGTGGTGGTCTAATTATCAGCAAAGTGGATCAGGCCAACCAGCAGCTAGACTCTATCATGTCTTTCCAGAAAGGACATTTTTAACTGCACTCATGATGAGTCTGTGATAGACCCAGTGTTGTCCTTAGGAAAGGACCTAAAGCAAAACAGGGTCAAGGCCGTTGTGTTTAAGATGCTTAGAAACAAACGTGGACAAAGACCACTGATTTTTCCTTTGGGAAGTAGGGACAGCCCGGGTAAATGGATAAATTATGCTGAGGCTATTAAAAACACGTGTTGTGTTTGGTTACATGCTAATCTCTTGTTCCCTCCCGCTGCCAAAGCCTGTGGTGCGTGGCCCGGATCTGAATGTATGTTCGACTCCACGGTTCAGGAAAAGAGCCTCGTTGTGTTTACGTGACACAGAGGCCTATTCTCAAAATGACTGATTTTCAGCCCAGGGATTCTACGGAGATAGAAATCACTGAATCACTATGTAAACCAGATGCATACTTTTCTCCATCCGTTTGTATGAGGAAATGTTATAATATTCAGAAAATTGCTTCCAGGGTTCATAAGCCGCCTGGTGCACTCTGTCCCTTTGCCTCGAGTGTGCTTCTCTCTCACCAACCCCTGCTCTATCTTATCATTCTTTTGATCATATTTCTTTCTGGAAAATAGTTATTTAAAAAATTTTTTTATTATAGTTGACATACAATATTATATTTGTTTCAGGTGTACAACATAGTGATTAGACATTTATATATAAATTATGAAGTGATCACCCCGACAGCATACACAGTTACCACCATGAGATATCACCTCACACTTATCAGAATGGCTATCATCAATAAATCAACAAACAACAGGTGTTGGCGGGGACGTGGAGAAAAGGGAAGCCATGTATACTGTTGGTGGGAATGTAAATGGGCGTAGCCACTATGGAAAATGGTATGGAGATTCCTCAAGAAATTGAAAATAGAACTACCCTATGACCCAGCAATTCCACTTCTGGGTATTTATCCAAAGAAATCCGAAGCTCTAATTTGAAAAGCTGCATGCGTCCCTATGTTTATTGCAGCATTGTTTACAACAGCCAAACTGTGAAAGCAGCCTATTGATCTTTCTCACTAGAGCACAAGTGGCACTCCCCAGAAAGCCTTCCTTGACCCCTCCAAGCCTAAGTTGGTTATTCCTTGTCTACGCTTTTCTATTCTTCCACTTCTCACACCTGGTAACAACTGCCTACAACCTGTCTCCGTCTTTTACCAGGCAGGTGGTCTGTCAGGATCAGAAGCGCATCACCTAGTGCCGGCCACACAACTTTAGTAAACATCAGTTGAATGAACAAGGATACTGATCTCAAAGGCGTTTGTCCTTCAGTAGGGGACTGCCGCATACCACGAACATTTCCCACTCCCAAGGCCACTCCCCGTCCTACGCATACGTGAAACCTTGGTGTGACATTTGAGAAGACGTCCACTCTGCTAGATACATAAGGACAAAAATGTGCGACTTTGGCATCATGTAACAGACTTCTTTCTTTATTCCGTAACACATATCCGACATGATTAATTCTGATAACTCATGGCAGGTAATTGATCAAAACACACATGCAAAAAATTTCTAAGACAAAAGCAAACCTGTGGGTTTCAGGATAAGATCATTTTGACTGGATTGTAGAAATAGGACTTGGAAACGTCGCAGTGGGCATTCCAAGTCTGGTGACTTGGCCACCTTCTGGCCTGGAGCCCAGCACCGCTTCTGTTGCTGAGTCCGACCTGTGAGACCGTGGAGCTGGGGCGTGGACTTGGGCATTGCGTGGACATGGAGGGTGGACATGATTGTGGATGTGTGGCTGGGAAGGAACTCGCCCAATCTATTTCAAGACAATAAATTACACGTTTACAGAAAGACTATTCCATTTCCTCCAAAAGATCTTTACTGTTTTCTCCTGTTGCAGAACTGAGGGTTAAACTCTGCCTGAGTGCGCTTTTCTTCAGTTACCTGTGCTCTCAGGACTGCGGTATGCCGTCTGATGTGTTAGTTATGACACTGGTTTTGTCTTCATGCTTTATTTCCCGAGTAGGTTTTTCACTGAGGACCAATCTTCACTTTAATATCACCTTGCTTTGGGAGAAGTCAAAACAATGAAATTTTAGACAAATGTTGCATTGGAACAGAAGCATTAGGGTGGAGAAGGAGTGAGGGTGGAGGGAGATAAAAGGTCCTGTCTCCTGATGAACGATGTAAATATGTGGATGGTGTAGATCACAGTGTAATGGGCAACACTGGGGTGGAGAGGGCAGACATTAGAGGTAGGAAAGTATTTTAGTAGCCTCTGCTGTTGAAACATTTTGGCATTGTGATTGACATCAGTTCCTCCAATGACAATTTTCCATTAGTGGCCTTTCCAGATTTTGGCAGTGTGCTTAGAGGAGTGACCCTTTTACAGCCGACCCGCCTTGCTACTGACTTGTTCTGTAGCTTCTTTCGTGGTGTCCCAATGATTTGCTTTGAGTCCCAGAGCACTCAGCTTTTCACAGGGGAGGAATTCATGACCTGAAAGCAGCAAAAGACCATCCTAGCGGAAAGGTATCACTTCTTGCGGAGGTTGGTGGGGAAGACCAGCGGGGACAGGCAGGAGAGAAGGAATGTGCCACCTTCTGGAAGGGTCTGCTCACAGGGAGGGGGTCTATTTGGAATCTGAGAGCCAAGTAAGTAAGAAAATTAAATGGCAGTTTCCACTCGGAGTGAGAGGAATCCGAGGCAGGTGGAGACTTGTATATGGAAGCAATTTAGTCAGAGGCCAATTGCATCCCTTAATGCACATGCACACAGGTAGAAATCTCTATTTTTTTCCACCCGAGTTTTGCTCACTAAGGATCATATTACTGCAGGAGAAAAGTTCACTCTTAGAGACAATGAGGTTAGCTCGAAAGCTGAGCAGGGCGTGTGCCCCTGGGGTGAGCCCACAGGTCCCACCGCAGACGCTGAGCAGTCCAACTTGGCCGTGTGACTCCTGCACACTGGACTTGGCAGCCACTAGCGCAGCACTTGGACCTGACAAAAATGTCATTTGACGGGAAATGTTTCTTCCTTTGTATTTAAGGGGGAAACATTCCAACTTTCGGAAACCTGGGCCAATTACTTACAACTTTGAAAACTATCTTTTGATTAATATTATATGAAGAAAATATGGTAAACATTCACAGAACTGATTCATGCTAAACAGGAAACAAAACCATTAGCATAACATTGTGCAATCAAGGTATGAATAAACTAAGTTCTCTCCATAGGAAGCAGTGCAGCTGAGATGTACATGTAGGGGTCCTCTGTATATAAATGTCCCTAACTGTAGCTTTTGCTTTAGTCACATAAATGCTGGTGACTAAGGCATAGCTACCTCCTTAAGAGATGGGACAAGAGATGGAGGGTAAGCCCCCCACCTCCCATGTAATCTCTTGTGTAATATCAGGGGTGATCTAGATAAGTCAAGTGTTTATGCAACAGCTGTTTGACTCGGTCAGGCACACTGCCTTTGAACTGATTAAAATAGAAGACCGATGAGCGTCAACTTGCCTTAAGTTCCATTTCAGGTCAGTCTACATACCAGAGCTGATTGGGAATTGGAATCTAAACTGCATTACTATGTTCAAACCCCTGATTTTATCCTTTTCCTCCTTTTTTGATCCCTAGAGAAAAAATTTTATAATGAGTAATTTCTTATAATCGGATTAGAAGAACGCTGACAATGAGAGTTTTATATATGCCTTTTATATTTGAAGGAGGGAATGTCTGTGTAATAGTATGTTATGTTATGTTTTGAGGGTGTTTTTTTTAAATCATTTTTATAAGCAGCCCGATTAAGAACATCTTGAAATTGGCGAATACATTCAGTGAACTTGGCTTCAAGTGTGAATTTTCACCCACGAGCTCCATGAGAGATTGTAAAAATGCTCATGGAAGAGCTGCAGATACTATCATGTGTTCATTTTCCCTTTACAATTTTATCTCCCTCTGTGTGCTCACTGTCCCCTCCCCCCCAGCCCACATAGACGGGCCAAGCTGATGCTGCCTGTCACTGATCGCTGATGCTGTTCCCGTTGTAAGTGCCCTTCCGTTTATCACACCTGAGTTGAATCATGTCTACCCTTAAGGCAAGGCTCAGTATTACTTCCACTGTAAGTTCTCCCAGCATAGACCTCTAGTCCTTCCTCGGAATTTGGTCTGTCGATTAACACAGTTTGATAAGTACAGTTAGGGGCTACGGGCAGGTGCAGAAGTACAGAGCTCATAACACAGTGTTTACACCAGGACTTTAGATTATATTCCTTTCCCCCCAATTTTGCACATGAGGAAGGTGAGACTCAGTGAGCTAAGTGACCTGACCGATATTACCCAGCTTGCTAACGGTGAAGCCCGATCCAGATTCCAGGTGTCCTTGAAGGGCTCTTACCTCTCACAAAATTTCCCAGATGTTTTAGGAGGAAGAAGCAGAGCAAGGCTTCTCCACCTTTGTTTATTTTTCTGTCTGATGCAGGCCTGAGAGAGCAGTGGTTGAGAAACCACAGGATGGTGGTTATGCTGTCAGCGGGCAAGGATACTCACCAGACGAGAATCCAGAACCTTGGTAAAAATGGAAAAATCTGAGTGCATATTGATTGCAAAGGGTAGTGTTTACCGGCAGCCACATGATGGAACGGTGTTGTGTAAAGCAAACTCGTAGCGCTTGGGTGGCGCAATCGGTCAGTGTGTGGTCCTTGCACGGCAGTGCGTGTGCGAGGTTGTGAGTACAGCAAACTCCCGCACCGACCCTGAGACCGTGAAACCGCTAAGAGAATCCGGTGGGATGTTAGCATTGATGCAGTAATGAGTACTGACTGTCGCCTGTTTCTCAAAATGTCATCATCAATAGCCATAGCAAAGGAAAGGGTTGTAACTTGACAATAGGATGTTCTAGAAGCCAGTTTACTGGGCAGTGACATGAGTCAGGAGTTTTTCCTCTTGTTTTTCCCTTAGCACGCAGTGTTCCAAAAGGCTGATGTGCATTTTCTCTGCAAGTGCTAATAAAAATATTTGTAAATCTGCCCTGGCCGGTTTGGCTCAGTGGTTAGAGAGTCGGCCTGTGGTCCAGAGAGACCCGGGTTCGGTTCCCGCTAAGGGCACGTTCCTCGGTTGCAGTTTGTCCCCGGCCCTGGTTGGGTTATGCGGGAGGCAGCCACTAGATGTGTCCCTTTCACGTCAATGTTTCTCTCTCTCTCTCTTCCTCTCTCTCCCTCCCACACTATCTGAACAAAAAATGGAAAAATGTCCTCAGGTGAGGATAAAAATATATATATATTTGTAAATCGATTTGCATTATGTATATCATGGTTTTATTCACAGAAGATTTAAAATCTAGATAAGCTAAGTAAAAAAATGCTACTTAGTACTTTGTAATATTTAGGCCTAGAGTGGTCATGATTGTGAACATTCTGTGGGCTTGACACCTTTAAAAATTAATTTCCTCTATTGTAAACGTCATTCGGGTGTCTTGGTCAAGTACGGGTGACTCTGTTTGGTGTGGTCCATTCAAGGATGATTGCTGTTAGAGGTATTTGGCTCAAAATACAGCCCTATCTGCTGGTATTTAGGTGACTTTTCTAACATTAGTGATTGGAATAGATACTCAAAATGATGCCTGGAGAGGAGTAACAAAAGGACCTACTTTTGAAATTGTCTTTCAAGTGCCCTTTGGGGTATGGGGTCAGAGTATTTAAAGCTTGGGAATGACTCTCCATAAAAATGAATCAAGCATTGAATTTTTGGTATGGTGTTTAATTCTGTGATCAGAGGTATAGCAGGGAGTAGTCAGTTCTTTCTTGGCTTTTTAGGGAAAGTTGTTTACTTTTTATTTTTAGTACAGAGAATGTAAAGAAAAAAACACACTTAATTTTTTAGACCAGGTGGGTGCACGCTCAAGCAAACTGGAATATTCAGCAATCAAATTTGGTTGCTATCCAGTGCAGACCCTTCTCTGTTGGGGCAAAATTTTAAAAATGAATATATATTTATAAAAATATAAACATGTATATTTATAAAAATATAAATATGTATATTTATCAAAACAAAAATACATATTTATAAAGATATAAAAATATAATGATATAAAGATATAAAAATAGATATTTATAAAAGTATAAATATATAAAGTATATATACATATATATTATATAAATATTATATTTTTTTATCTCTCTCTCTCCCCGCCTCTTTCTCTCATGGTGGAAATTCAAAGAAGAGACAAGTGAGTGTAGCTGAATTTTGAAAAATAGTTTTAATCAAAGAAGTAAGATGGGGTTTGAGCGGCTAAATTTGGATGGGTGAAAAGTGGTAATAAAACATTTTAGGTGAGGAAAAAATAAAAAACCATCCTTTGTAAACTTGTCTTAAATGTCTTGTAAACTTGTTTTAAATGTTATTGAGAATATGCATGGTACTTATTTAAAAATAGAATGAGTTTTTTCCATTGAAACAAATTATCTTCCCTAGACAAATATCTCTTGCATATATGTACAGTCTTATGTGGCATTACTTACATAGCTTTAGAATATATGTATGGCATATGGAGAGAGTTTTAAAATTCTTCCCTCCTTTGTACCATGACAACATTAATTATTTTGTGTTGACTAAAAAAATAAAATAACATACTTTTAAAAACCTGTGCTAAGCCCCCAAACCTTACATCTTTCACTGATTTGAAAGACTTTTCAAAACCCCCGATTGTATTAAGTCACAGGTGTCATGCAGGCAGAGGGACCAGCAGTATGTGCGGGTATGAGCGCTAAGCAAGTCTACAGTGGGCTGTGGAGGTGGACTGTCCCATGTCTGTCCTGGTCCTGCTGGTGGCTAGTTGTCCCTTCTTAGGAAAGTGTCGACCTCTCTGAGAGATTGTTTCCTCATGTACAACATGAGAAAACAATATGTACCTGCAGAGTGAAGGGACAGCTGTAGTAATGATCGGCATCCAAAAGATACGCATTTCCTTCCCTGTTTCTCTGTATTGTAAGCAAGGATCCAGGGCTCGCTACCAAAAAATCCATTTTTCGCTGCTCATGTTTCTAGTAGGTAGTATAACTGAAGTCTCTATTTCCAGCTTTCATTGTCACGATTTCATTAGCATATTGGATTTCTCATATTATTTATAAGCCTACATTATTGTTCTTATAATCCTTACAAGTTATTTTTGCTCTGGTGCCTCTTCGCACCATCACGAAATATATTTTCTCCATTGCTGAGTGGTTTCTTCAATTATTCTCAGTTACATAGAAAAGCAGTCACATGCTGTCCTGTGATTTATCTTCTCACAGCCCTCAGCCCTCACAGAGCATGGTATTTTTTGGGTTTGTAATGGCTTTGCTTGAATCTGAAGTCTTACAGTCTCTATACCAACCAGAGTCTTTTTCATCTTGTTGCCTGGTCTCTGGCTTCTCTTGTAAAACCTTAGCTACAAAATCCTTAACAAGAATCCTTCAACCCTCCTCTACCGACGTCTAACTTCAATCCCACGTCCTGAAATTAGACTGTCTCATCTTCACGCAGCCCTAGTTCCCACCACTTCAGTGCGCATAAATCAGGACATGTTTGCCTGGCCCTCACAATAGAGAAAAATCTGTGACACTTATGTCCTTTGCCTGCCATAAAGTTGTTCCTGACAGGAAAACACATTTTGCATTAACCAGCTTTTCCCTTCCTTCCCAATCCTGCCTTTCTTTAAGACAGGGTTGAATACATATCAATGTAATATATATACATATACATATTTCAACCTTATATATACATTTTTGAAATATTAATATATATATAATAATGTATTTATATCTAATATTAATATATTTATAATAAATATGTACTTTAAAGTCATTTCATGTACCAAATACTGTGCTTAAAAGAGCATGCCCAAGGTAAAATGACTTCTTGATGTTATTGATATCCCTATTTTTTATATTATTCACACTTATTGTGTGATTGAAATGGACATGATAAATACAGTGACTTTCAAAGATGAGCAGTTTCATTTGCCGTTGCTGCCGTAAGGGTCCTCCAGGGAATCTGAGAGTCGGGAGGAAGGTCTGGAGGTCACCACGGCCTTCCTTCCTCCCAGTGAAGGAGTCTTCTCAACAATGTCAGGTGGGACTGTGCATCGTGACTTCATCACTGCCACTAAGAGAACGCTGCTCTGACACCCATGCCACTTCCGATACTCCTTAGACTGAACGTCTGTCTTTGGATGAGCTGAAGCCCTCTTGGCACCATGACCATTACGTTATCGGGGGTAAGCTAGATTCATTTATTTGATCGCTGGTTTCTGCTGTTGGAGAAAATTGTTTTATTAAGAAACATTCTCCAACACACAAGTTGACATCAAGTAGGCCTGAATATATTTGGAATTCACAAGTATACAGACCAAGAAACGAGCTGTTTGCTTTAATGCAAAATGAACTCCATCTGATTTTCTTCAAGCAGAGTTCTGCCTTTGCTCCCAAGTCCGGCGTCTGCCTCCGCCCTCAGACTCAGCCCTTCACTGGGTCGGAAAAGTGGCTCCCTGTGACTTTGAAAGACCATTACCATTTCCAGATCTGTGATGAAGTCAAGGCATCCAGGATTTTAGGAAGGATTCCTCTTGCTGGGTGTAAAAAAGTGCAGTTCCCCAACTCATTTTGTTGGAAGGCACGATTAAGACTTGGCTCGAAAAGAAATCGATCTACTGTGTACTAAAGAGTATTTATGACCTCCAGCACACTTTATCTTTCAGAATAATAATATAAGTATAGGAATACCTAAATCCTGCCAAGGCTTTAAAAATTATATTTCATTCATGCTCAGGTATAACCTCCCATCATAAATCCTGGAAAATGTGGAGGAAGGCGGTGGCAGGCCATTCTACTGCATATTTCAGTGCTGGGGCTGATGTTGATGTACGTGATTATTCAGATGGGGTTTTATTTCATCTACCATGTCTTTAAATTAGGTCTATTTTAAATATAATCATAACAGCTACACTTTATTGTATGCATGCCAGGCAGTTTATAAATGGTAATTCAAATCTCCCCAGCCCTATGAGGTACGCTTTATTCTTCCTGCTTTACTTCTACGGGGAAACCAAAATCCAGAAACTTTGAGACCTTGCCCAAGGTCACATCCAGGAACTGGATTTCACTGCAAAGCCCTCATTTTTCCCCTCCTACACTCTTTCCCCTGTACCTCAGCTAATTTTGGCAAAGAGTTTATGATTTTTAGGCATTTGTTTGGCCTTCCCCCCCCCCACCCCAACCGGCAGGACTAGTGTTTTTATCTGTGCCTACAGAATAACATGTAGAGATATAGGAATCTTCTTTTATCTTCCAATAGTATAGTTCTAGGAACCACCAAAATCTTGCCTAAATCCTATTAAATCTGATACAAAATAGAACTAGAGAGATGATAGAAAAAATGAGAGATATTGAAAAATTTAAAACTCACTCTTTTTTAAATAGCCGCCTCCAGGCTCCTGTGCTAGATCGCTGGTTAATTTTGCGAGGATTACTGTTCTGAATGATTTCAATAATTTCTGCTGCTCTATTAAGAATCCTCTTTTACATTTGAAGACCTAATAAAGAAGAAAGGGAGATTGCTTCCTCGTGTGATTGGAAAGTTTATACAGAAGTGTAATCCCAGATGGGACAGTTGTGTCTGCACCGCCACATCTGTGTGAGACCGACTTTGCCATCAAACCCGTTTCATCCACACACTTTTCCAATCACCGTCAGCGTTTATGAGCAGCTCTTCAGCTCTCTTGTTCACATGCGTATCATCAGTGCAGTTGATTTGAAACGCCCCGAAGAATGTTTCTTTATACTCATGTCCCTGAAGATGAAAAGAATTGACAAGTGACAAGTCATTTCTGTGTCAAACATACTACTGTTGCATTCAGAATATAGAAGACACCGACGCTCATTTCCTAGTGGCCCTGGGCCATGGCTGAGAAACGCATCAAGCAGGAGGCAGGGCTAGAAATACAAAATCTTTTTTATCCATTAAATGATATGTATGCTGGGACACCAGCCTTCCAGCAAGTAGTGATCTGTAACCCAGCAAGAGTTATTTCACTCTTAGACTTGCCATTCTGCAGGGATTTGCAGATGCCCTGCCCACTTCCAAGCATCCTAGGTACTGGATATCCTGGCCAAGGGCACCTGCCCCTCTTTTCTTCAAGATTCATCTGGGAGACACGCCCTACTTGTTGCTGTGCCTGACTTCATCACATTTCTGCACAGGGCCTGGTCTTATATGTGTTTGATTCATTTGTGGAAGTTGATATTCACAAGTATTGCTTTTCGAGAAAACATGCTAAAACTTGAACATCTAAATCAGTGTATTAGCTTTGAGAGGTTGGGAGCGCCCTGTGGCCAAGTGGAGGACGTTTAAACTATTCTCTTTGGGAATTCTCGTCGATGTTGGAAGCATATTTTCTTTAAAACATTTTTTTTTCCTTTATTGATTTTTAGAGAGAGAGGAAGTGAGAAGGAGAGAGAGAGATAGAAACATCGATGAGAGAGAACATCGATTGGCCGCCTCCTGCATGCCCCCCACTGGGGATCGGGCCCACAACCCGGGCATGTGTCCTGACCGGGAATTGAACCGGCAACCTCCTGGTGCATGGGTCGACGCTCAACCACTGAGCCACACTGGCCGGACCATATTTTCTTTTTAAATTCTCTTGATGATATGTCTTTATCCTTAGAGAAAGAATTTGATTATGTAAAAATAGCCCAACGTCATTCCAATTCAAGTTTGCTGAGTAAACTATGTGATCAAGCTTGAAAACACCATTTAGGGTTAACCATGGCATGTAGTAAGACTGTTATGTTGTGGAATGAGCACCAGCGACCGGGGTCTATTCTTAACCTCTGATGCTAACCAGCCATGTGTGCTGACCTCTCTTAGGCTTAATTATTTCCTCCATAAGCTGAGGGGTTGGACTATATGATGTCTGTGGTTATTTTCCTTTTCTGAAATCATATGGAGCGTGTGTGGTGTAGGTATGTGATTAGGTGTTGCCCATTCTGGCTCTAATAACAGTGCCAAAGAGAAATCCCTGATTTAGAGCAATGGCAATTTGGTTGGAGAAGCCCTTTCTTAAAGACAACCCTCCATCCGACGGATGCTTTATGTGTTTGTTAAGCAGAACAGTGTGTGGAAACTTTTCCAATCATGGCATTCTTAGAAAATGATATTTTTATGGCACACTGAAGTAAACTGGTGAGGGCGGGGGGCTCTGTATGAGGCTCGATGCAAATGTTCATTACATTTCCTTCCTACTGTTGGGAAAAACAAAGTGCCATATAGGGGAGACAGTAAATTTTGAAGTTGTGGCAAACTTCCAAATGAAAGCATTTCAAATTTATCATTGAGAGTGATGAGCTTTTTTTCAGATTTCAAGCTTGCAATACTTCATCCAACTCCTTCTCTAGACTTTTCGATGGAAATTTCTTCAAATTTTTGAGTCACCGCTGATGAGAAATGTTATTCATATAAAGAGGAGATTCTTAAGAATGTAAAACCGCTTTAACAACCGTGTTCATTTCCTGTTGCCGCATAACAAGTCACCACAAATTGAGTGGCTTTAAAACAACCCCAAGTCATTATCTCACAGCTTGTCTGGAATGGGCTTCAGGCGTTCAAATCAGGGTGTCAGCAGGGCCGTGTTCCCTCCGGAGGTCCTAGGGAAGAATCGGTTCCTTTCCTTGTCCAGCTCCCAGAGGCCACCTGCGCTGCTTGGCTCCTGGCCTCTTGCTTCTTCAAAGGGTGTCACTCCAACCTTTTCTTCTGTTGTCACATCTCCTTCCGACTCTGCCCCTCCTGCCCCTTTTATAAGGACCCCTGTGGTTGGGCCCATCTGGATAATCAAGGATAATCTTCCCACCTCCAGATCCTTAACTTAATCACATCAGCAAAGTCCCTTTGGCCATGTAAGGTCACATAGTCACAGGTTCCAGGGATTAGGATGTGGACAGCTTTGGGTGCCGTTGTCCAGCCCACCACACTACCTTCACAATGTACATCAGTTGAAGCTATGTTTAAAGAATCAAGCAGAGCTTCTGTTTCTGTACTTGTCACATGTAATGTTGAAATTTCTTGCAATAATGTGAACGGATTTCTAATCCAAGCTACCTTTTATATCAAGTGTTTCAAAATAATGATGACTCTGCAGGAAGGCACGCACTCACGGAGTAGCCACCCCGTAACTAACTGGGACCCACTAAAATGGAACGTCAGTGAGAAACGGACCTGAGGTGGCTAGAGGTTCTGAGTTGCCCCTGGAATCTGGAACCACTGAACTTGTCCCCTCCTCACTCCCGACTGCTGTGCTGGCTTCTTGGGCTCTTCAGCAGCCTGCAGGTCTCATGTCCTCAGTGGGTGTGTGACGCTCTGCCTAAGGTCCTGTCTACCTAAATGCTGGAAGTTGCCCAGGGAACTCAGACTCCACCCTGCTTGGGCCATTCTGAGTAGCCCCAGGGGACCAGCCTGAGGTACCCTGAGAGTTAAAGGGCTGGACATCTCACACTCTCTGTGGCTCCCAGACTGGAATCTCTGAGCGAAGCAGGGAGTGTGTGGGTGCAGCTGTGGTCAACTCCAGGAGCTCCTGCTGATTAGCTGTTGGCATCCTGTAGATCACTTCACCTTCCTAAGCCTTGGCTTCCTCTGCTGTAAAATGGGAAGAATGGTAGCTCCTACCCCAGAGGTTGTCATGGAAACCCAATGGGAAGAGGTCTGTAGAGTGTGTAGCACTAGAGCTTCCATCAGCGTGATGATGATGCAGATGCTGATATTTTGGCCTTTATTTGTTTCTCCCAAAATAGATTTTTTTCTTTTCTTTAATTCATTTATTTTTGTTACAGATGTTTTTCCTTTTTCCCTCATTGACACCCTCCTCCTGTCCCCCCCACCCCAGCATTGTTGTCTATGTCCATTGGTTATGCTTATCATAAGTTCTTTGGTTTATCTCTTCCGTCCCCTCCCTCCCCCCACCCCTGAAGTTTGTCATTCTGAACCCTACTTCTATGTCTCTGGGTCTATTTTGTTCATCACCTTATTTTGTTCATTATATTCCACAAATAAGTGAGACCATGTGATACTTGTCTTTCGCTGACTGGCTTATTTCACTTAGCATAACCTCTCCAGGTCCCTCCATGTCATCTCAAAGGATAAGAGATCTTTCTTTCTTACAGCTGCATAGTATTCCATTGTGTATATGTACCACAGCTTTTTTATCCACTCATCTATTGATGGACACTCAGGCTGTTTCCAGATCTTAGCAATTGTAAATAGTGCTCCTATGAATATAGGGGTACATATATTCTTTCTGATTGGTGTTTCAGGCTTCTTAGGATATATTCCTAGAAGTGGGATCACTAGGTCAAATGGCAGTTCCATTTTTAATTTTTTGAGGAAACACCATATTGTTTTCCATAGTGACTGTATTAGTCTGCATTCCCACCAGCAGGGTACTAAGTCCCCTTTCCTCCACACCCTCACCAGTGCTTGTTGTTTGATGATTTGTTGATGGCAGCCTTTCTGGCAGGTGTGAGGTGATGCCTCATAGTTGTTTTCATTTGCATTTCTCTGATGATTAGTGACGTTGAGCAGTTTTTTCATATGTCTCTTGGCCATTTTTATGTCCTGTTTGGAGAAGTGTCTAGGTCTTCTACCCCTTTTTAATTGGATTCTTTGTCTTCCTTTTGTTGAGTTGTATGAGTACTCTATATATTTTGGAAATTAATCCCTTATCTGATATGTCGTTTGCAATTATGCTCTTCCATGTAGTGGGTTCCATTTCTATTCTGATGGTTGTTTCTTTTGCTGTGCAGAAGCTTTTTAGTTTGATGTAGTCCCATGTATTAATTTTTTTCTTTCTCTTGCCTTAGGCGTTGTATTAGTGAAAATTCTGTTGCATGTGATGTCTGAAATTTTGTTGCCTGTATTTTCTTCTAGGATTTTTATGGGTTCATGAGTCACATTTAAGTCTTTTATCCATTTTGAGTTTATTTTTATGTATGGTGTAATTTGGTGGTCTAATCTCATTTTTGCATGTACCTGTCCAGTTTTCCCAACACCATTTATTAAGGAGGCTGTCTTTACTCCATTGTATGCTTTTGCCACCTTTGTCAAATATTAATTGAACACAATGTCTTGGGTCAGTTTCTGGGTTCTCTGTTCTGTTCCATTGATCTATATGCCTGTTCTTGTGCCAGTACCAGGCTGTTTTGATTACAATGGCTTTGTAGTATAACCTGATATCCGGTATTGTGATCCCTCCTACTTTCTTCTTCTTTCTCAAGATTGCTGTGGCCATTCAGAGTCTTTTTTGGTTCTAAATAAATTTTTGGAGTGTTGGTTCTAGTTCTGTGAAATATGTCATTGGTATTTTGATGGGGATTGCATTGACTCTATAGATTGCTTTGGGTAGTATGGACATTTTAATGATGTTAATTTTTCCAATCCTTGAACAAGGTATAGGCTTCCACTATTTTTTATATCTTCCTCTATTTCTTTTTTCAATATTCTGTAGTTTTCTGCAAATAGGTCATTTACTTCTTTGGTTAAGTTTATTCCTAGGCATCTTAATTTTTTTGTTGCAATGGTAAATGGGATTTTTTTTCGTTTCTCTTTCTGTGTGTTCATTATTGGTGTATAAAAATGCCAATGATTTCTAGATGTTGGTTTTTGTATCCTGCTACTTTGCTGAATTCATTTATTAAATCTAGTAGTTTTTTTTGAAATCTTTAGGGTTTTCTATGTACAATATTATGTCATCTGCAAATAATGACAGTTTCACTTTTTCCTTTCCAATTTGGATCTCTTTTATTTTTTCTTCTTGTCTGATTGCTGTGGCTAAGACTTCTAGTACTATGTTAAATAAGAGTAGTAAAAGTGGACACCCTTGTCTTGTTCCTGTTCTTAAGGGAAATGCTTTTAGTTTTTGCCCGTTGAGTATGATGGTGGCTGTAGGTTTGTCATAAATGGCCTTTACTATGTTGAGATATGATCCTTCTATTCCCAGTTTGCTGAGAGTTTTTATCAAAAATGGATGCTGGATTTTGTCAAATGCTTTTTCAGCATCTATTGATATGATCATATGTTTTTTATCTTTCATTTTGTTTATGTGGTATATCACATTTATCGATTTATGAATATTGTACTAGCCTTGCATCCCTGGGATAAATCCCACTTGGTCATGGTGTATAATTTTTTTTTTTAATATATTGCTAGATTTGATTTGCTAAGATTTTGTTGAGGATTTTGACATCTATGTTCATCAGGGATATTGGCCTGTAATTTTCTTTCTTTGTAGCGTCTTTATCTAGTTTTAGGATTAGGATTATGCTGGCCTCATAAAAAGAGCTTGGAAGTCTTCCTTCCTCTTGAAATTTTTAGAATAGTTTGAGAAGAATAGCTGATAGTTCTTCTTTGAATATTTGGTAAAACTCCCCTGTGTAGCCGTCCGGACCAGGGCTTTTGTTTGCTGGGATTTTATTGATTACTTCTATTTTCTTAATTGTTATTAGTCCAGGATAGATTCTTAACTGTCTTCATCCTGCCTGTCTTTCACTAGAATTATTAAGGGAGCTTCATGCAATAAGCTTGTGATTGAAAGTGTCATTTCTCATGGTGGCTAGATCCTGATAGAAGAAGAGGACTTACTTGGCTGTGGTTAGAGCTTTGAGGTGTGCAGGGCTGGGCTGTTCTGTTAATGGCTATATTATTTACATAGGAGGGATCAGTTGACTGTAGTAATTACTCTGGGAGGAAAATCTACTGGACTGCAACAGAAGCCTAAGTGAGTCCTTGTCTCTTTGATACTCCATTTCTATCTGCATTAGATCATATAATATAATTGCAATGAATTCCTGAACCAATTTGGCAATAACTCATATTTATATTTAGGTTTTTATTATAGCAGTAGTTCACTGATCATTTGACTCCAAAAGTAATTTCCTTCAACAAATGTACCCTTGACATGCTACGATGTATATTTAGACTTAATGAAAGAAAAAGATGAATTATAGAAAAGGCAATATTTTTGAACCAGAAATACAAAAAGAGAAGTATTAATTTGCTTTTAAACTTTATTAAAAACGGAAGCCACTTTCTAAATCACAATTGATTTGCTTTTATTTTCCCAGTGTCTGGTATGTTCATTTTTATCATTTAGGATCAGGAAAGTATTTTCAGTTTATTTTGGCCTTTGTTAACTGGTTGGGTGGACATTCAAGATGTTTTCTAAGGCGTTTTGTAAGTAGATTTAAGTATTGATGGTTCATAAAGCCATTGGTTTGAATTCAGTGGAAAATAATTTTATTAACGCTTAAATAAAGCTGTGCAAGCAATTTCCCTCCATGATGGTGTCTTTGGGGCTGCGTTAATTATAAGAACCGGAGCTGTTGGAGGTGTTTACTCAGCGTACAAACTCCTCATTGTCAACCGCGGCTGGTGTGTGCTGACAGCTGCCTCTTAGAGAAATGGAACACCCATGGTTAACGGTGGAAAGGGTGGCATTAGCATAATTTTTTGGCAAAGACTGAGCTGGGGTTTCAGTGTGGCCTTCAACAGTGACTCCTTCATTAGCAGTGTCTTATCAGAGGCCCAGACTCCGCGGGGGGAGGTGCAGCCCTATGATCGTGGTGTAGGTAACCAGAATCCTGTGTGAAATGTCTGCTTCTGAGTAAGAGACAAAAGGATTTCAATTGCTTATGATTATGATTTTAAAAGGGCCCATGGAAGAAAGACTCTGAAAATAATTGCTGATGTTTGATTAAAATTGACATCGTGCAGAGGTAGCCTTTTTTTTTTTTTTTTTACGTTGACACTAATGCGTATTATGGTTTCTATAAGAGGAATTAGAATTAAAACATTTTTATTCTTCAGGGACCAATTCAGGCAAAAATAAATCTGCTAATGCAAGACTTCAGAGTCAAGAATAAATTATATCCCCTGAAGGCTCTGTAACTTAATTTGCACATTGCTAAAGGAATTTCAAACAATTGGGAAAAAAATTATATATTTTTAAAGACATACTAAGCCAGTTATCAGAGTAATAGAAAATAAATAATTAATCAATTAATTTATATTAATATTCATCCTTAACCTAATAAAATACTCCTCTGGTCTCAGGATTCTCTTTGATTTCCTCAATAATAAAGAAAATTATAAAATTAAATATACATGAAAAAATTGGGTAATATAAGATGGAGAAATAGCTACCATTCCTTGAGCAAGTACTTACTCTATGCCAGGCAGGCACAATGCTAAGTGCTTTTATACATGTCTGGTTTCATTTTCATAACGAGTCTACCACCGAGGTGCTAGAATTAGTGTAGTAGTGTTGCAAGTGGGAACATTAAGCCCCAGGGAAAGTCGGTGATATTTCCAAGGTCACTGAACTAGCAGGAGTAGGACTGAAATTCGAACACAGGTCTTTTGTTCTATAGCCTGCAGGGTTCCCTCTGTCACCCCTGCACTCTTCTTTGTCATCAGTGACAGTCACGGCTATGAGTGTATCTTCCTGAATCTGCTATCAGCGGTTCTCAACCTGGGGGTCGCGACCCCTTTGGGGGTCGAATGACCCTTTCACAGGGGTCGCCTAAGACATAACAGTAGCAAAATTACAGTTATGAAGTAGCAACGAAAATAATTTTATGGTTGGGGGTCACCACAACACGAGGAACTGTATTAAAGGGTCGCGGCATTGGGAAGGTTGAGACCACTGCGATGATCCCGCCGGGGCCCCTTTCCACTCTCCCTCTTACGCAGGGCCGCTGGTGCTGTTTCATACGCCTGCACCCTGATGATCCTATCCAATCACCCTTCTCCGGGTCCGTGCTTCTAGCAGTTTCTTCTTTATCCAACTGTGTTGGTTTCTTTTGGGTTCACATGGGCTTGTGTGGACCAGGTCCCCCCATCTCCTCTCTCCACTCCAGGTAAACAGCCTGGAAAGGGTGCCTCACTGGGCTGGGATCAAACAGTATCTTTGCTTGAGATTTTCTGGAGGCTTTTCCCTTTTCTATCCTTGTGGGTCCTTAAAGTGTGTGTAGGGATCAGATACAAGTGTCTCCCAGGACTGACAGAATATCCCGCGGTTGTTGAGTGGAGTCTGGGGCTACTCTGGGCAGGTGGAGGATGTGGCTTTTATCTCTCCTTAACCTTGAAACAAGAGGGGTGCAACAGAATGCAAACATGTTCTGAAACTGTAATGTCCACAAATTATTTTCAAATACTTTTTAATTGATTTCAAAGAGAGTAAAGGAGAGGGAGAGAGATAGAAACATCGATGACAGAGAACAACAATGATGGTTGTCTCCTCCACACCTCCCACTGGGGATCGAGCCAGAAACCTGGGCATGTGTCCTGACTGGGAATCGAACTGGCAACCTCCTGGTGCGTGGGTCGACGCTCAACCACTGAGCCACACTGACTGCGCTAAAAAATAATTTTGTAAAAGATTTGTTGCCCAGAAAGGTTTGGGCAGCCCATGTGGTGTAAGGGGTAAGCCCACAGTGCCTTGTGCCAGCCCACTTTGGGGTAGCCTGTGAGCCTCGGCCCTTTTCAGTTTTGTTCTGTCCCCGGAGCAGGTGGGGACCAGAGCTGCCTGGCGTGAAACTCGTGTTGTGTGACCTGCACCAGAAGTGACGGAGGTGACCATGATCAGGATCAGCTTGAATAAGATCTGTTACGTTTTACTTCTAAAAAATGCGATTCGACCTGAATTATGAAGTACATTAATTTGTATGATGCCACTCAGTGCTTCTCAACCCTGACCAGTCAGTAAGATTACCTGAAGAACTTTAGAAAATGCCAGATGTCAAATGACTTGTCCCAGAATAATTAAATCAGGACAGCTAAGGCAAGGCCCTGCACCCACATTTTTGAAAATCATTGCAGGCATGTGGAACGTGCAGGGGTGTAGGGGTTGAAAACTACTGAGTGGGAGGGTGGGGAGGAAGGGGAGGAGGGTCTTAGACCGCCCTGCTACTACTCCTGGTACGACCAGCACTGCTCGTGAACTTACCGGGGCTCCCTGTGTGAAGGTAATCACCTATGAGCTTATTTTATTTTTAGAGATGTGTCTATGGAGAACTTTGAGGAGGTAAAGCAATTTACTCAGCGTGGAAGGACACTTCCAGGGGATATTCCCTATTATAAAAGCGAGATCTAATCTGTATGGGTGGGTATATGGTACAGCTGTTTCTGTTGCCCCCGTCACAGAACACTTAGATGGTTCTTGTATGGTTAGCATGCCTTCGTTCTGCCAGCTGGGATCCAGGTGTAATATCGTTATCAGTCAGGAATCTCCAGATTCCAGGTCACAAATCCTGGCCTCCTAATTCCTGGTGTCAGACTTCACATGAGTTGCCTGAAATGCATCTCTGTGCAAATAATTTCTATGATGGCTAAAGCAGATAGATATCGATAACATACTGTCCAGCAAATTGTCCAAAAATTGTAACCCCATGTACTTGGATTTAACCCCTCTGCACATTCACACACAGTGCCTCACGTCATATTTACAAACTCCCTGCGAGGTCTCCATGAGGAAGGGCTCGATGGGTAGGGTGAGATTTAGAGTCATTGTGATTTAGCTGGTTGCAAAGTCTGAGATCACTTGCCTTCTAGTCAGGGCATCTTTAATGCCATTAAACCACGAGTGTTTTGTTGGCGATGGTTTTGGTGTATACTCTATACATTTTAACCCACATATAGGGCCACCACCACCCTCAGGATAGTGACCAGCTGTAGAGATCGGAGGGCTGGAGTGTTGCTTCAGATCAGTAGCCACCCGTGTCCTCCACCCACGAGAGCAGCCTGGACAAGCTTGACCCCTGTGAGAGATTTAGGTTGATGGCAGCCCAAGCTAGCAATTTCTTGGCAGTTTAGAGACAGGCCGTTCTGAAAGTTGGACTGATGGTAGGAATGGAAATATGCGGTGGGTGTGCTATTCCTTTTCTTCCAACTTGACAAGATACTGTGATGCTTGATCCCAAAAGGAAGGACTTGAGACACAAAAAGGAGGCTGGAGTCAGATCTCTGAAGGCATGGGTACTTTCTGGAAAGAAAGGAAATGATGTGCCTCTCCAGAACTCCAAAAACAGGAGGTACTGCCTCCCAGGGAGCTGTGTCCTGGAGTCGGAGACTGGGTCAGAAGCAGACAGTCACAGGGCAGTGGAGGTGGGCGGCAGGTGAGCACTTGTCCCTTGTCCTGGCTCCAGACCCTTCATCAGCCCTCCTCCGCTTTTTCTTCCCAGATTTATATCTTGAGCGCCAAGCTCAGAGGCCTAAAGGGCTCGGGTCTGATCTTCCTTCCCCCAAACTCAACACCCTCAGTTGAATCCTCAGTAAGACAGAACAGCAGGAAGCTTCTTTGATGTTCTGGGAAGCTCTTGTGATAACGGTGTTCATCCTTTGATCTGCACAGCCAGAAAGTTACCAGCTTCAGGTTTGAAAATTCTGACAGTTTTGTTTGCTTCACACTAGGGAAGCATAAGATCCTAAGATGAAAACTTCTACCTAAATACCGTTTAATAATACAGCCATACCCTAGGAAAATACAAATGCTATCTCCAAAGAGAGAAATTTAGACGGCTTTTCTTTTCCCTGTCTGTACCTCTGTTATAAGCAAAGGCATTTAGAGCCTCTGTCCTGAGAAGATGCAGGAATGTAACTGTGGATGGGAGGTCAGGGACCTGCCGGTGGAGATAACGATGGGGTCCATGGTGCAAGTGCCCACACTGGTCAGCCCTGTTCCTCTCTCTACGCAGAAAGAAGTAAAGTCTTCTATAAAGGAGAGAGGGAGGGAGGGAGGACATTTGAGCTGAGCCAGAATGAAGGGGGTGGGAAGAGCTTTTTTTCCCGGCAGAGGAAAGAACTAGTTCGAAAGGTCCCTGGCTGACAAGAGGGTTTTGTGTTCGGAGCAGAGAGAAGGCTGTTGTGGCTGGTGGCGGGTGTGGTAGGAGGCAGGGCTTGGGTCATGTAGCGTTGTGGACCATACAAGGTGTTGACAATTTGGTTCTCAGAGAAACACATTTTAAGCAGAGGGCTAACATGGTTGGATTGATACGGTTAAAAGATGCCTCTGATTGCTGTCTGGATAGGGAAAAAATTAGAGGTCATCAAACAGACACAAGGGGTCTCCTGGATAGCCCAGAGGGACTGGGGAAATGTGATCAGATTTGAGTCATATTGTGAAGGCTGAGCCAATGGACTTGCAGCACTTGCGACTGAGTTGTATGGACAGGGTAAGGGAAGGAGATGAATCAAGGGTGACTCTTGGGCTTTGGAGTCTGTGGGGGAGGGATGTATCCTGTAATCCAACAAGGACGACAGGGCAGGCGGAAATTTGGGGGGTGGAATCTGAGCAAATAAAGAGTACTTCTTGGCCTGGCAAAGTGTGGGTTGTCTGTAGACAGTCAAGATGAGGTGCTAAGGAGTGAGTGGGTACCCACGTCTGGAGTTTGAGGTTGCAGTCAGGCACTGGTCAGTCATTTTTAGGAGTTTTCAGGGACTTTGGTTCTTATGGAAACTTTCAGTATTTTAGAAACATTTAGTTGTTTGACACCTGGAGAACATGCCAGAGCACGGTGGGCTTTCTCCCTCCCTCCTGGGGAGACACACCTAGGTGATGAGCACACAGAACCCTCTGCAGCTGTACCCGCTGCCTTGTAGAGGCATAGTTCTGAATTCTGTCATGCACCTCCCCTCTATTAAGTCAGACATAGATCTCACTTCCTGTTTATGTATATTCCCAGATCATTAAGATGTAACAAATTGTTCATCACATTCACATTTCAAAGGTTCCTGAAAATGACGCAATCACAAGCATGCCAGGTGTTTGTGCTTAAGTGTCTTGTACGTGACTATTAGAGCCCGTTGTCCCTCTGCCGTGTCCAACTGGCCAGTGAGAGCACAGTCCTCCTTCTCATCAAGTGGGCGATAAATCAGAAGACTATGAAGAAAGGGGGATGGATGATGCCTCAGGATGGAAAAAGGCCTACAAGCCAAACCCACTTATTTATGTTTGGATAAGTTTCCCCTCTTGACCAGTCTCTGGCTTAAGCTCTGCTTCCCCTTTTGATTCCAGTTTCTTAAATCATTTTTGCTCTTTCCTGAAAAATCCTCTTGTGTCTACTCCAACAAGGACATTTCACTTGTTCCCTCCGCTACTGTTCTAAGTATCCTTGTGTTTCCCGTATTTTTTTATAATTTGTTCTGTTAGAAAGTGGAGATGATTTCCCCCAGATTGAGCACTGCCCCGTTGGAGAAGAGTCTCTGATTATACTGATCATCTCACTGGCGCCCCCACACGATCAAACATGTTGCCAGGTGGTCACCTTAGCAGTGCCTGGGTTGCCGGAGATGTCAACACTAGGCTTTTTTGGATGAGCAGATGCCCGAGCACCCTCTGGAAAAAAAACAGTCTTCTTTCCACAGTTTAACAGCTGTGTGTCCATGAGCAAATTACTGGATTTCTCCAAGCCTCTGTTCTCTCCTCCATAAGCAGGGATAATTATAACCCACCTATGATACTTGAATTAAATGAAGGAATACCTGTAAAACACTTAGCAGAATACCTGCTACCTAAAAGGAACTCAACAACCTTTAGTTCCCAGCCTCACCCCTCTGAGCCTTTATTCATCAGGAAACAGTAACCATGTACTCTGCAAGTACACAAGCCAGAAAGTGGCCATTCTAGTGAAGACAAATGGAGCTTCGGAAGCAAGCTAGACTGAAAAGACGAAGGAGATCGACAATCAAGACAGTGGAGAAGCGATACGTGGTTCTCAAAATGTATTTCTAGGACCCACAGCGTCAGCCTCACTTGGGAGCTTGTTAGATATGCCAGTGCTCGGAGCTACCGAATCAGGACCTCTGGGAGCAGGGCCGGGCCATCTGTGTTTTAGCAAGCCCTGTATGTAATTCTGATGCACACTCGTCTAAAGTAAATTCAGCACATATTGGGTGAGGAATCATGGGGTGTGTTTCTGCACGTGGATGTCTGTGTGCACACACATCCATGTATGTAGAATGTAATTGCTGAAACTATTAACCAAGCGTGGTAATACAGCAAAATCCCGCCCACTGTTCTTTGGTTGTTTGAATAGAAATATATCTAGAATGCTTATTTGCAATAACTTTGTACTAAATGCATTTTAGGTTTAAAATGATAGATTTATCCACTTTCTTCTTTTCCTTTTTCCCTAGGAAATTCCACTTACTTGGATGACCATGGACCGCCTCCTAGTAAGGTAAGGTCTCTGCTGGTGATATAAACCCCCTTTTCCTTTTCTCAGTACCTACAGCCTTCACCAACCCCAACCAGTTTGCTCTTGGCCCTGAATTGTTCACAAGAAAATAGCAGATGGCAGATGGCAGGTTGATCTTTGACTTGCAGTACGGAGACAGGAAGCATATGGAGGTAGCCAGAACGGTGAGAGAGGAGAGCCGTTATCTCACCAGTAGCTGTAGCGGTCCCAGCCCTGGGCCTTCAGCTGACTTCAGCTGGCCCGTGGGGTGATGCCCACAGCCCGACCTCCCCAGGCCTTGGAGCCTTGGCTAGACTCACCTCTGCCCACTTCTCCCCAGCCTGCCTTCCTTGGCACACTCCACCAAAGGCTCAACCCCTTAGTGCCGATCAGATTTCTCTGTCAGTGCCCTCCCCAGGCTGTCCTGGCCCAGCCTGTATGCCCACTTTTGTTCTTTCTATAAGCAGTTTGGGCTTTACTTTTTAAGGGTCAGAACTGTCCAGTGAAGGATTGAAATAGTTCTCCACCACTATCTACTTTCTTGAAATCAATGAAAACCAAATGTCAATCTACAAAAAAAAAAAAAAAAGAGAGAGAGAGAGAGAGAGAGAGAGAGAGAAATAAAGACAGTCTTTGTCCAGAGAAGGTGATGCGTACAAAGTACAGTGTTTAATAAATACTGAGGAGAAAATCAACCAATAACCTTAGCAGCTGGGACTTTACCCTAACGTCTGCTCTGAGTTTGGGATTTGAGGAACTCTACCCCAGTTAAGACCATGAGCTTCGGAATCAGGTGTCCCTGGGTTCACCACTGGCTCTGCCACTTTCAGTGTATGACATTGGACACATTACTCAGTACTTTGATATTCAGTGTTTTAAGGTGCCGAGTAGGATTAAAAATACTGCCCACAGTATGGGGCATCTAGAAGGACTGAACGAGCTGATACATGACAAGCACTCAGCATCTGGCGTGCCGTGAGCATAAATAAGTGGTGGTGAATGTTGACTAGATGGGAGTAACATTAGGATCTTTGATGAATGGTACAGTAGTACTTATCACAGTCTTGAATGGCTCTACCACGTGGTCCACTGCATGGCGAGTGCCTGTGATGCTGTAGACACTGGGAATACAAACAGGAGACAAAACAAGACCAACAGCAACAATATAGCCCCTACCCTGGAGGGAAGAGCAAACGGAGAACTTGACACCATCTGAAGATAAGAACCATGTCTAGCTGACCTCAGTATCCTTGCGTCCTTGTAATAGGACATCGTGACCGTCCATTCAGTCTCACTGAGTTGGACTATGGAATCCGAACTGGGTGTCCTGGCTCCTGTCACAGGTCTGTCCACTAGGCCAGTATTCTCAAACCTGAGCTTGCACCAGCATTTCCTGAAGGCTTGTTAAAACACGATTGCTGGTCCCAGACCCCTGAGTGTCTGAGGTGGGGTCTGAGAACTTGCATTGCTAACAAGCTCCCAAGAGATGCTGGCGCTGCTGGTCTGGGGACCACATCTGTAAAGGCCACAGATACAGAGAAAACCATTTCCCTGGACATTTCCTGTGTTGTTTTTTACTGCTGATAGCCTCCGGAGAGTGGTGTGGCTTATTATACAAAGGCTATTTACTAAGATCATGATGACTGCCACTGTAACTTCCCTTGTAGTGAAAACACATGTCCCTTGGTCAATAACCTGCCTAGGAGGGAAAGTAAGTGGGGTGGGAAGAAGGATGACACAGTGACTGCTGTTCCTTTGCCACTAAGTGTACTTGTCTCCCGGGGAACAGGTGGCTTTGTCTGTGGGGCCCGTCAGCTGTTTCCCTCAGTGGTATCGCAGGACATTGCTTTTTTCCAGGTTTGATAAAGGGGGTTTTACCTGTTCAGAAGGCCCAGGCCCACTTTATATAAACTTACCTTCTTGTACTCAATCTTTGATGACTGGCCTGGGGCCACCCCTTTAGTCCGCCTGGACTTACTCTTGCCAGGGTGGCCATTCTATCTGTCCCTTTGCTAGTGTCCTCAGTGCCTGGTGTGTTTGCTGGCCTCTCTCCCATGCCCCTGAAGGTCTTTCACTGTTCGTGTATCCCCCCCACAGTCTGGTCTGCACCCCTCCCTCTTCCCCCACCCCCAACGAAACCTCCCTGTGATACACAAAATTGATCAGGTCCTATCAGATCATTTTACACCACTTTCAGAGTAAAAGAGTTTGTAAACTTCTCCAAGTTTGAAAATTGTGAATATAATCTCTTTAAACAAGCCGAAGTTTATATAACACAGATTCTTTCAGTATAATTGTATTTTCATTATCCAGAAGTGGAGTAGCAAAAACACTCTTGACTTTCTAAGCAGTAGCCAAAATAAGAAGAATATAAAAATGGGTAAAAATAATATCGGTGTGTTAACATCTTTTCATCCATGCGTATTACTTCTGGCAGGGTGGAAATTAATCCCAGCAGCGATGAGGTCAGACTTCCAGATAAAAGTCCCTTGAGTGTTCCCTGAGGTGGGGCTTTCGTTGTTTAGGTCTACAGACCGCTGGACTATCCAGAGACACGGTGGCACCCAAAGGATAAGGACTCGCACATGTGTGGCCTCGAGAGTGGATCCCCCCACCCTCGCCTAGCAGGGGCCAGCAGGGCTGAGTCCAGACCCACAGTTTTCATCTTTGTTGAGCATTCAGGAATAACATTTTGATGCCAAGACCGAAAGAGCTGTGATCTAGATAAAATAAGATTTCTAAGCCCTGAAACTGTACTGAGGTTTACAGGCGAGTTTTCGTTTTATTAAAAGCACAGTTGTACGAGTTTCACATTCCACAAGTAATAGCCATTTGGGGAATGGGGCGTGTGCCACACAGCACACACAGGGCCCAGGTCTTCATTGTCTCCAGTGTCCCCATAAAAAAAAAACAACCTGAGGCCTCTGGTTTTCACTTGCTTTTCAAACCCACTTTAACCTCACAGCTCACCTCAGTTTTTGAGCTCTGTCATTCAAAAACAGATGTTAATCTTTTCTCAACCACTTTTTTTGCTAGCATTTTGTGTGTGCATAGAATACAGTCTTTAGGATTAGAGCCCTACTAGAAATGAACATGTAGATCTCTTTTGAATGAACTAGAAAGATATTCTGAAGTATAAAAACAGGCACAAACAGCAAGCATAGTATGATCAAACTTCTTATAAAACTGTGTGTGTGTGTGTGTGTGTGTGTGCAGAAAAGATCCTGGAAGGATCATTGTATTTTTCCAGATGATGAGATTTCAGATTTTTACCCTATTTCTTATGCTTTTCTGTATAATTTGAGTTCACTAAAGTAATGTCTACTCAACTTGAAGACCAGGAAAAATAATCCCTGGTGTGAGATGGAACTTGGACTGAAAAGCCTGCAGGACCCTGCCTTCCGAAGTACCACTGCAGGTAGTTCTGTGGACCCGCCCAGAGCAGCCTCCCTGCTGAAGGCTGACCTCTTCCCCTCCTGGCTTCACTTCACCTGGAACACGAGCAGCGAGTGTTCGAAATGATCAATTCTGGTGGTAACCAAGACAGTTATCATTTCATTTGTGTTGGGTGTCTAGCTCTGATAGATAAGGAGACTTGGTCTAAGCAACCCAAGGAAAATAAAATCACGCTCCATAGAGGATGTCTGTTGTTTCCCATGTGCCAGGCGCTGTGCGTGCACGCTTAGTCTCTATAAAACTCTGTAAAAAAGGAAATAATTTTGTAATCCTTATTTTACAGATGAGGAAACGGATCTTATAGAGTCTGAATAACTTGCCAAAGGTCATGCACTAAGTATTGGCCTTGGGAATCCAGCCCAGGGCTGTGTAGCTTCAGGGTCCATGCTATTAATCATCTCAAGATTACTGATTTAAGTAGAAATACAGTAAGTTTTACCTTATTTCTGGAGTTTACTCTTTTATATAAGTTGTTTGGGACCTTGACTACTTCAATAAACAAGTTTTGACCCTCAGAAGACCAGAAAAAAATTAGTTATTGCCATTTACCACGTGGGTCCAATGAACTCTTGATTTTTTTTTTTTAACCATCTAGTGAATTCTTTTATTTCTACCTCATCGTTTTTCTTCCAGTCACCTTTGTATACATACACACCTTCAGCATTTGTCCATTAACAAACTGTATATAAAGTAAAATTTGGTATATAAACACCATAAAAGGTGAAAGAAGACTGTCCCACATTCATTGAACAAAATGGATGATCCAGGTTCTTGTTGGAAAATTCTGATGACGTTCTTCCTTCTGATGACTAACTGCATGAGAATACTATCTTTTCTTTTTGTTCTTAGAAATATAGTGTTCACTCACTGACTCCTGAGTTTTAGAGGATTGATCTAGGATGTCATTGTCTGGAGACTCATAGCCTCAGGTTTCACTCCCATGATTAATTTCACCGTCATCATTAGAGTCTTGAGTGCTGTCCTCTAAGTCTTGGCATTCACCTCGGAGTCCTCTACTCCATGTGAGACCTCTCCCTCTGTCAATTTCCTCTTTGTCTTTAGAGTCAGGAATGAAGCATTCTGAATTCTCCATTCTGTTCAATGGAAGTTAAAAGCAAACTACAAACGTGGTACTCCCAGTCTTCTTTTATATTTTTCAGAAAGATGTGCAATATTTTGGGTACTGCAATAAGAAATACAAAGGGTGATGCCATAGTCACAATTGATTTCCATAATGAATCATTCTTCTAGGCCTACACTGTTCAATACAGTAGCCATAGTTCTCAATTATTTTTTAAACTATGGGGTATTCCAAACACACAAAAATAGTGAAATAAATGAAACATACACCCCATATACTCAGTATATCCATGCAGTAGACTTAAAACATGTTACTGTTTTAACTCACCAGATTCTTTACTCTTTCTTATTTGCTGTTGGTGGCAAGGAGGCTGAGGAGTATGGATTTTGAAATCAAATCTCAGTTCAAATCCTAGTGATGTGACTAGTTATCTTAGACTAAGTACCTACCTGAGCTTCAATGTTCTACTTCTAAACAAGATTAGTAATGTCCACCTCTTAGAGTTGTGAGGCTTAAATGCAATAAACAGAAAATACTCAGCATGATGCCAGACACATGTGGGCACCCACCAGTGGGTGCTTAGTACTATAGGTGTTTCTTTTACAGGGCCTTCGACAGATTCTGGTAACTTAATTTGGGAAAACTTAGAGTAATTCTCACTCCCAATCTCCAGCCCATTTTCTTTGGATTTTTAAGAGCAATTAATTACACGTTAGTTGACCTACCAGATACCATCTCCTAACTTGTAAGAACATTCAGGTCCCGTAGGTGGCCCTCTTTTATTCCTTGGGCTAGTTCAGCACACTGAGCAAGGCCTTCCATGACCCCTTGTCATGTAGCTTTTCTTAAGCCTATATTGTTCTCTGTGTTCAAACCTGACTTAACCCAAAGTCCTTTGAAAAAAAAACCTACAAAAGTAAAGCTGCTTTTCATTTTATGGAAGAATCAATTGCACTGGGTAATAGGTTTGTGTTTAATGATTCATGATGAATATATTAGGATCAGAGAAAGAGAGAACTAGCAGGACAGATTGAGGCAGGGAGTTAGGAATCAGTTTCACTCTGATGAGCATGATCTTGAAGGAGTCCCTTCCACCCTCTCTCTCTTTCTTTCTTTTTTTTTTTATCATTTCAGATGGTAGGAAAATTAATGACTTGAATATTTTGTTTTTAAATAACTCTAAGGGCGTGTGAGCTCAGTGCGTGCTTTAAAGAGCTCTGTGCTTTGGTATTTTGTTTGAGATGGGTAATTACAAGCTTAGAAGGTGAAAGAATCTGCAAAAGGGGAACAAATTCGCCTGACATAATAAGGTTATGGTTTCTTATCCCGAAGTCACCTGTATTCTTGCTTCACTCTCCTTTGCACTCATCACAGCTCCTAACCGTGAACGTGGAAGTGTTTGGCTCAGCTAGTGGTCTCCTGAGATTTCAGCATTCCATGGAGATGTGTCCAAGTTCAAAAATAGTACATCTAAATTTATCAGTTTTAGGAGTACACAGCGTGTCCACTTTTTTCCGAAGAACATAATGAACTCATTTCTTCCTCAATAAATGTTTAGTGCTATTAAGTACATCCTTCACTTTTGTCTTTTTCTTTTAATTAAAAAAATTCCGTGAAGTCACAGGTCTGAAAATATGTGATTTATATCATTTTCCTTTTAGCGTCTTCCCCATTTCACTCCCCAAGGCCCAAGGCCAGTTAACATTGATACGATGTTCTCCAAACCATTGAAACCAACACTAGTTCCAATCATGGACTTAACAGGTTGTCGGGTTTGGGCTGCCTTTAACAAAGAAAGAGAGCTTTAAATGAAGCGTGAAATTTTAAAATTTGCACATTGTTGTTGGAAAGTATATTTAATCAAGAAATTGCTTTAGTAAATTAAGAAAACCCACGCCACCATTCTTTGGCAGGGTAACAGCTGCCTCAGGGTTTTCAAAGTTGCTAGTAACTTAATCATCCTAGCAGCTCCCAGTATAGTTACCTAATTCTTTCTGTTTTTTTTGTTTTTTGTTTTTTGTTTTTTTGTTTTCCTTGACTATATGATCCATTTTTTTTTTTTTTTTTGGTTTTATATATTGCACATGCTCCTATTTTGTTTTGATTTGGAAAGTACAGAAAATTGTAAAGTAGTAGGAAAAAATAAGCACCCATATTGCCACCACTCAGAGGCAACCATAATGAAGCGTTTTTCACAATCCTGTCCAGTCTTTCTTTGTAGTATATTAAGAATACTAAAGCCTGATGCATCATTTGTTAGGAATAATTTGCCAGTCCTTTTAAGCAGTTTTTATGTTCATTAAAATTAAGCAGGTACCTAATGCACAAAGTTTAAAGCACCAAATGGCTCATTGGCTTATTGTAAGAAGTGACCCCTGACTACACCTTCTCCATTACTTCCGCTCTTCAGAAGTAATTACTCTCCTAAATGCATTAGCTTTTACACTCTGAATAACCTGATTTTGTTGCTTCTTCTTGATTTTTCTCAGCTTTAGGCAGTGTTCGCTGGCATCCTTCGTGGAAGAGAATTGAACAATTTCATTGCAGGCTGCCCGCCACCCCCCTTCTCATTCAGAATCCTCCTAAACTGGGCATGTTATTTGGGCTAAATGAGAACTCAGTGTTTTTATTGTTGACACTAGGTAAATAATAGCCACAGCTGAGCCATTATGATAATGTTTCCTTTTTTGTTTAGCTTTCATTTTCTTTGTAATAAATAATTATCTTGGTTTGGAAATGTATCCTCGTAGTTTTCTATGGTCCCCAAGTTAGCCTCAAACTCTTCCCCAGTGGTGCAAATCTCCTCTTCCGGCCTCCAAATACATTAGGTATTTTATCCATGTCGAGGAACTGATGTCTCTCCTGGGCCTTCTCATCTGCTCCCATCTGGCTGGTTTCACCCAGCCTCCCGCTCACAGTGTCCCAGGACCTTCCCTTGCTCTCTTCTGTTTGCTTCCATTTCCTTCATTAACATGTGGTATTGGTTTCCTGTTGCTGCTGTAACAAATTACAATAAATTTAGTGGCTTAAAACAACAAAAATTTATTATCTTATAGCTCTGGAGTTTACAAGTCTGAAATGAGTCTAACATCAAGGAGTTGGCAGGGCTCCTCTGGAAGCTCTAGAAGAGAATTCATTTCTTTGACTTTCCAGCTTTTAGAGGCCAATTGTGTTCTTTGGCTCCCGACCCCTTTCTCCATCTTCAAAGCCAGCATTGTAGCTCAAATCTCTGACTTTGACTCTCCTCTCTCCCTCTTCCACCCAATATTGGGTCCACTTGAGTAATACAGGATCATCTCTCCATCTCAAGATCTAGCTTGTCATGTAAGATGACGTATCCAGATTCTGGAGGCTCAGACTTAGACATCTTTGCAGGGCAGGGGCATTCTTTTGCCTTTCATGAATATCTTTCTCTTTCTTCTGCCTCCAGTACCTTCTTGGGGAAAGGTGCACGGGATGGAAATTTTCTGAAATATTGCATTTCTGAAAATGTCTTTATTCTATCCTTGATTGATAGTTTGACAGGATATAAAATTCCAGATTGGGAATCTATATTAATCAAGATAGGCTAGGGTGATGCAAAGTCTCAGCGGCTTCACACATTGGAGTTTATGTCTTGCTTATGTAAGAGCCTCTGTGGGTCCAGTGGCTCTTGGGAAAGCTCCCTTCCAGAGCTCACGCAAGGATCCAGGCTGTTTATGTCCTGTGGCTTCACCTTCTCAACTCCGACCTCCATGTCACAACAGCAGGGCAGAGAGGGTTGGAGGGATGTGTAAAGACTTTTTATTCCTTCATCTTGAAAATGACACGTCCCTTTTGTAAGCAGTCTGCTGACCAGAATTAGCCACAGGCCTGGCTCAATTGCAAGGGCATTGAGAAATAGACCCACAGGTATTGTGAGCAGTAAATGTCTCTGCTACAAAATCATTTCCCTTTAAAAGAAAATCTAATCTGTCTTTATAGAAGCTTCTTATTTCTAGTGTCCTAAAATGTTACAATTATGCCTCCTGTGTCAGTGTTCAGACACTATTCCAGGTGCTCAGTGGACTTTCAATCAGGAAACTGATATTCTGTTTTGGGATATTTGTTTGACTTTTTTCACTCATTTCATCCTCTGTATTTTCTCTTTCTGATCTCCTCTTATTAGGATGTTGAAACTCCACGACTAATAGTTTATATTTCTTATTTTGTTTCTCTAATTTTTCTTTGTCTTTTTGCTCTATCATCTGGTAGAATTTCTCATCTTTGTCTTTCGATGTTTCTGTTGAGTTTCTTCCTTGTTGTTCTCATTTTTTTTTTTTTTAATTTCTAAGAGTTAGTTTGTTGTTGTTGTTGTTCTCTGAAAGTTTTATATTACAGTGTTCTTTGTTTCCATAAAGGGTCTTTATATTTCGTACAAAAGGTTATTCCTAAGTATTGTTTTCTATTTTTTGGTTGCTATTCTGAATGGAATATTTTTTCCACTATATTGTAAATGGATTGTTGTAATATTGAAAATTGCTGATTTTGTGCTGTATATATATACTCATGTTGCTGAACTTTTTATTTTGATAATTCTTCAATTTTTTTAATAGAGAATCGCATACTTGACAAAAACAAAAAACAAACACACACACATACACACACATTCATTTTATCTCCTATCTAATTCTATTGTCTAGAATAATATTAAGTAATGTAGGTCCATAGTGGGGGAGTGTGTATTAATCGCCACCATGTCACACATTTAGAACATGTACCTGGCACATAGTAGCACTCAATAAATATTTGTCAAATGAATGCATGGTGATTATAGATAACATCGTAGTTTTTGTTAGAAGTTTTAATGATTGTTCTATAAGTGTTTTATCATGAAGCCTAATTTTGACATTGAGATTAAAATAGATATTTCTTATCATGTTAGTGAACTATTCTTAATTTTTGAAAGCATGTAATTATTTGAGGGAATTACATTTTCTTGTGATCTTGCACTTAGAAACAGGTTTTGAATTAAATTAACTTAATTTACATTTATTTTTAAAACTAATGGGGAATAGATAAGTTGATAAGTATAATCAGACACTTTTTTAAAAATCAGTGTTTGATTTTGTCTTAACATCTTTACTGGTGACCTGGAAGAGGAAATGCTTAGAAAAATCTCTGAGTTTGTAGGTGACTTGAATATTTTTTTTTTTTTTTTGGTCTGAGGGGAGAGAGGAATAGTAGTAAATCACAGAACTATCTACTAAGCCTATGTCTTTGTCAGTTATCACCTAGGGGCTTCTACTAGGTATGATACTGCAGCCCAAGGAGACTATCAAAACACTAGACATCCTTCAGCAGGGAACATAGCTGTGCCCTGTGCAAGCTATGATTTATCCACACCTGAAAGATTACATGCAGTTTTAGTCAACAATGATTAAAAGAGGCATAATTGAGCTGAAGAACTTCCATCCAGAAAGTAACAACCAGAATGATCGTGCAAGGTGGAAGAAAAGACTAAATTGATTACAGTTCTTGTCAGGAAAGACATTGGCTGAGGAAAATGATCAACGTCTATAAAACCAGAAGGACTATAATCGAGGCGAACACAAAACTGTTCACTAAGGCCTTGAACACGTCTCTAGTGTGAAATAAACAGGCTCATTGTCCCTCAGATCTTAATAAAGTAGATCAAAGACGTATGGAAGGATATTCTGCTTCTTACAGTAGATAGTAAACAACTGGACATCAATTGCCCAAGTGAGAGTAAACGCCAAAACTGTGGAAGTTTATGTATATTCATGGATGACAAATTCACAATGGATTAGGCAGACAACAAGGTTATTTGGAGGAATAGCCCACTGTTTTAGAGTTAATGTTCTTGAATCCAGGAAGATCATTCTTCTTTTATATATAAAGACAAATAAACATTCCTTTCCCCCCAATAAGAATGTTAATTAGTAATTATTGACTCTTATCTACAATGTAGTAAATGCTGATGCTTACCTCCAGACCATTCACTGGACTGCTACTGTGCAGATGACCATTTGCAGGGCTCTGCTTACATCCTGCACCTTCCTGGCACCCTGGCGCCCGAGCTATGTGAAGACCTTAGAATAGGAGTTTGAAGTTCCGGGTACAGCCCTGCTCCAACTCTTACTAGTTCTTAGACCTGGCGAAGGCCAACTACTCCTTCTGAGGTTTGTTTTCTTATTTATCAGATGGGAAGTAGTAATGATTTTCCTGTATTATTCACATTTGCATATTTGTGAAAAGGAAATCAAGTGATGTTTATAAAAGTGCTAGCTATATCACTGATGGGTGGTAAAGATGAGGTGACCTGGGTCCCAAGCCCCTAAGTTCTCGGGGAGCTGCCTCTGTCTCCCCAGGTTTCTGAGAGGACACCCACAAAGGAACCCCCGTGTAGCCTGCTGCTCTGGTGAGCTGGCTTGACTGTGGGGGGCGCACAGGGTTCCTTTCTGCTCCTGAAGCCTGAAGTGTAGTGAGGGGCAGGCTGAGCGGCATCCTGAGAAGCTTCTCGCAGGCTCACACTCTCGTCTTGACCTTGACCAGCCCTGACGGTGAAAAGAGGCAGAACAAGAATGACGGCTGTTTTCTGAGATCCAGAGCAGAGCAGAACCACTGGACTCTTCCACATAGTCTTTCCCTGCAGCCACACCCAGGCACCCTCGCGGCCTCGTCCCCCCAGGAAGGGGAAATTTGGAACCATTTACTTACTGCGCTGGCTGTATGAAACTAAGAGAAAAACGAACACTGTGAGACGGGCCAACAACGGGAAGCAGCCAAGAGAGGAAGCCAGTTGGAAAACGGCTTAAAAACCTTTAAATGCTGCCCCTTGAGAACACCATTCCTTGCCACCCAGGCCTCATTTTGTCCTTGAGGAATACATGACCTTAAGGACCCCTCCCCCTCCAAGGAGAAGGAGGTAGCCTTGAGCTCCTGCTCGTGATCATAGTGTACATAACTCATAAAGAGCTAAAAATGTTACTTATGATCTTATAATACTCTCCTGTAACAGTAGTTGGCACAATCATTATTCATTGTACTGTCACCTGTATGTATATGTTGTTATCTCCTCAACTATACTGTAATTCCTTAAGGGCACAGAACATGTTTCATACATCTTTTTGGCCTAAGGGGTGTATACTAATTGTCGGTTCAGAGAGGAATCCTCTCATCTGGCAGTCAGAGGCATGGAAAGCTTGTCAGTCACGGAAGCTCTGTGCACCGGCTTGCCCGGTACATCACAGATCGGCAGGGGGGTGGAGAGCGCTGGTCATCAGAGTGGCCTGGAAGAGGGGACGCTGCCCGGGCTCACTTCTTTCTCCGACTTTGAGTCTCAAGCCTCTTGGGTTTTTTCTTCCTCTTCAAAATCAGATGCCCCCCTTGCTTTGGGCAAAAAGAATATTTCACTGAGGAAAGACGTTGTTAGCATGGTCACTATTGCACTATACTAGGTTAGAGCTCAGTGAACCTGTGTTCAGATTAAGACTCTGCCTCTCATTGGCTTTGTGATTTGGGACAGATTTCTGAATGTCTGTTATCCTCAGTTTCCTCATCTGTGTAATAAGGACAGCAGTCACTATTTGATAGGGTTGTGGACAGGATGGATCGAAAGAAACAATATAAAATACTTAGCACAGTCTTGGCCGGTGGCTCAGTTGGTTGGAGCATCATCCCGTACACCAAAATGTTGCGGGTTCAATCCCCGGTCTGGGTGCATGGGAGACAACCGATCCATGTTTCTCTTCACATCGATGTTTCTCTCTCTCAAATCAATAGAAACATATCCTCAGGTGAGGATTAAAAAATAAAAATAAAATGCTTAGCACAGGCCAAGTACTAATTGTATTACCTAAGTTATATTCCCTAATGCCACTTATTGGTGAATTTCATGTTTACTGGGTCCTGATCTGAATTTAGATACTATTTTAACAACTGCCCATTTATAATATCAGCCAAGGCTTTCAGGGTAAATGTTTTAAATTAGTTTGGTTGTGTATGTTTTGTGGTATTTGGTTCAAGTCAGATCAGTTTGTTTTAGCCAGTCTTTTTCTCCCTAGCAAAAGTGTTTTTGTTACTGACAATTTTAAACAGTTATATATAATATATTTTTAATCAGTGATGTACTGAGATACCTTTATAGATTACTGTTTCATCAATCAGAAACAGAAAAGACTCCCTAATTATTATATTATGTACTCAAAGCCAATCGGTACATTAGTGACTCATCTCAGAGAAGAATCAGTTAATTTCAACATCCTGGGCTTTCGAGGGTATATTTTTCATTTTGGAGTCTGAGAAAGTCAACCAGCGTTACCCAGAATAAGAAAAGTTATGATTTTACTTATCGCATTTAATTGTTTTACTTACGCCTTAGCCTTTTCGATTTTGAGTGTGTAAAAAACAAATTCCGAGATTTATAATTTTATATTTTAATTATAAATATTAAAACTTTAAATTCTATTGAACATAAGTAATTTGAATAGTTGAGTTATATAGAGAATACATTAAATTTATTTTACCTCTGTGAACATGAGTAATTTGAATGATTGTTATACAGATAAAATATTTTCAACCACACATATAATTCAAAAAGTACAAATAAAAGATGAATTTTCTCTCATTTTCATGTCCAGGTGGTTTTGTAATGTTTTGTAATGCAATGTTTCAAAAGAAGAAAAAATTTTTTAGAGCACCACATAATAGTTATTGATGAAGAAGCTTGCAGCCTCCTTTTTTCAGGAATCTAAGAACGTATTATTCATATGGGTTTCATTCTTCAGTCTTATCAAAATTATTTTTCAATAGTGTATTCTTAATCTTCTAATTCTTTACAGTTGATATTATGGTTTTGTGATCTCTGAATGCTTGAGTTACAACTCAAAGCTGCAATTTATTCAAAATTAAGGACTGTAGGATGTGTTTTTTATCTATTCTCTTATGCATACACTATATTTCATAATTTTAAAAACTTACAATTGTATTTTTATAAAAGTTTCTTTAAATACTATACAAATAGATTGTTTCAAATATTACTCCATGGGACGTTACATTCACCTGATAATGTTCTCTTTGAGAATAAGTGTATTCCAGTGAAATTTCTCCTCAATTTATTTAGCCAGAAACTCAGATTTGATGGAAAGTAATTAAATTTTTTATGTTTAAAAAGTTCTGCTTGTAATCGATCTTAAAGTATATAGATGGGTAGTACCATCTGCTTGGGGCCTTGAATGGTCTCAACAACAGAGATCCAAAGTTCCACCGTGAGCGTGGAGAGAACTGTGCTTCCTAAATCTCGGAAGTCACCAGGTAAGGCATGGAAGACTAAATGGTTCCCTAATAATTGTGCTAATGGCACTGAAAATAGATGATTGATTTTTTTCAAGTGCGTGCTTTACTATTCTTCCATATATATGCAAATATAAAACGATTGGAATTTTCCATCTCACTCTGAAAAGGCTGCACTCCAGTTTCCAGTGCCCAAAGGTGCTTGGGCAGGCACTTTGGGTTGTTTATGTTTGTTCTGGCAGTGGAGCGTGTGGGTCCCTGGGAACCCAGAAGCTCTTAGAATCGACATTATTTCTGCAATATTGTTTAGCTATACTATGTGTGCTGGCAGAAGGGAGTGTGCTGGCTGACCACCTCTATTTTCACTTAGAAAATTGCCAACCTATGAGCCTGCCTTCTAAGTGATTGCTTTGCTGTGGTCGAAGTACCTGCAAGAAGATAAATCTTTTGCTGGATAGAAATTCCCCATCAAAAATGTTAGCAGCTGTGATGGTTTCAGATTACTAAATAGGCAAGTTCCATTTTCACAGGATATAAATAGTGCACGTTATTTTAAGAGCTATTGTCTTAATTATGCATTTATTGAAAGAACTAGCAAAGATTCCTGGGGAAAAGCAAAAGGCCACTGTTCTGCTTTATTTGGGGGGAAGAGGTGTGACTGCTATTTATTTAATGATTTAAAAGTTTGTTTCCTGTTAATGGAGCCTAGAATTAATTTGATTGCATTGGGAAAACACAGATACATTTCACAATCAAAATAGATTAAGTCTCCGAAGGTAAACTTGAATGCTGTGTGATACCCCCTCTTACCCAGTCTCCCTTCCTTCCTCGAGAACTCTGTTCCACTGTGACGGACAATTTAAGCCCTGTCACGTCATACTACAGCCCACCTGTTCTTGAAGACACAACCACAGGCTCACAACCTTTAAGAAAGTTAATGAATTAACTCAGAACCATTAGATGGGCCCCTTTCTCCTGTTCTCTCCATTAATCTGAGTTAGTTCAACTTTCTAGTAAATTTAAGTGTGTGTGGAAAGATAGATAGATAGATAGATAGATAGATAGATAGATAGATAGATAGATAGATAGATAGATAGATAGAAGATGGATGGGTACAGTCAGCCTTTCAAATCCATGGATTTTTGCATCTTCAGCCAACCGTGGATGGAAAATACATGAAATAAAATGTTATGTAGTTGCTGGCACGTACTATGTAATTAGCCTACAATGATTGCATCTGTACTGAACATGTATAGATGACTTTTCTTGTATTATTTCCTAAACAATACGGTATAACAACTATTTGCATAGCATTTACCTTGTATTAGGTATAATAAGTAATCCAGAGATGAGAAAGTATATAGGAGGATGTACATAGGTTATATGCAAATACTATACCATTTTACATAAAGGTCTTGAGCATCCATGGATTTTGGTATCCTCAGAGTAGAACCAATCCCCCAGGTATACCTAGGGACGACTGTGTAGTTTGTGTGTGTGTCTGTGTGTATATTTGTAAAAGTTATGAGGTTAGGTGTATAAAAATGTAACATTATAGATTTTTTTCTAATATAAATAAATCTAATAGAGGAATCCCCATCTTCACTGATCATACAAAGGTATATCAGTTTCTTACAGTTTAAATCATCTTCTCAGGGGTCTCCCCTTCCCTTTCCTTTCATCCCTTCTTCTTGTGGTTGATCAAGTTCCCTGGGGGTTTTGTGTGGCCTAAGGGGATTGGCACTTTGTCCAGATGCTGTCCTCTGTCTGAGATTGTCCCAGATCACTAGGCCTGGTCTTGGGTTTCAGTCTGTTGCTTCTCTGAGTCATTGACCCTGGCTACACTAAGGCCTCTGCTCCACAAGCCCACGCATACTGCAACCTCCTTATCCTGACGCCAGGTCCCTCAGGTCCTGTCCCTCAGCTTCAGAAAAATCCCAGAAAACTTCTCATAGTGAACTATCCCAGCATCGTGTGTCTACTTCAAATATCGGCACCCTGAAGCCCAAGCTCTGTCTGAAGTGAGGCCGCTCTGTATGACCTATAGACTTGCATGGAAGCCTACAGACTAGGAGGACACACTCTGGAAGCCTCATCCTGCAAGATTTCCAGCAAATAATCCAGGACTTCTATTAACCTGCCCCTCCCCAAACCACTGGGCCCAGGGGGGTGGAGGACTAGCCATTTCCTGAGTGACCCAGGCAGCTTCTAAGATCTAACCTTGTTCCTTTTCATCTGCATTCCACCAGCCAACCAAACCTCTCTCTCCTTTCGGGAAGCAACTAGCTCTTACTCTATTCTTGACCAATTTTTGATTTTGTTGACAAAGTTGATGTCTTCATCCTTCAGGCTTTGTTTTTTAGAATTTCAAATCACTCTTCTCTCAATCACTTGGGGAGGGCCATTTTTGGCTTTCAAAACAAATAGCTTTTCTAGGAAGTCACAACTGAAACCAAAAGAGGAACATAAAATAAAAAGAAAGTATCAGAAAAAAGAATCAGGTACGAAACTGAAATTGTCTTCTTTTTCTCTACTGTTTTCTTTTCCTCATTTACTTGCCTGTTGTGTTTTGTTCTTGTTTTGATTGTTTTATTAATTCTTTTTTTAACGCTTTTTTTGAATCGACTCTTTTTTTGTTTGTTTTATTGAGTGCTTTTTTTCAAAGGAGAGGTGTGGAGAAGACTGGCAAACTGCCTCAAATCCTTTTTGGCAGCAAAGAGATTATATTTTGATTCAAATGCCCCATCTATGGGTCTTTTGTATGGCCTCTTATGTGCATTCCCTGAGTACATATAATTCACAGTTTTAATTCATGAGTTGTTTCTTTTCATCTCAAGACTGCTTATCAAAAGACATATAACAACATAGAATCATGACAGAAGGAAAGGATGAAGGGAGAGGGAGCTGGTGCCACACATAGGCCCTGAACTGTGGTTCATTAAATTCTATACTATGGGAAATTTCCAGCCTTTCTGTTGTTAAGCAGTAACTCCAACCCTGTAGTGTATAATTTAAGAGAACACAAAGATCAAGGAGAAGCAACCCTTATCTCCATTGCCTTTGCTTGTAATGACTTCCATAATTTATCCACAGGGAGAAACAAGCAATTGGAAAAATTCCTTTCTGGCTGGTCACAGCCTGTTCATAGATTGTTTGGCAAGAAATGAAGATAAAGAGTTATCAGGTGTAGTAGATTATCCTTGAGAGTCTGTTTTATTTTTATCTTGCATAAGCACAGATGATAGCACTTTAAAAAATCTCTTTGGAGAATAAGTATTAAATTCAGTTACAGAATGCCAACCTGGTGATCATTTCACAATGAACTGCTCAGGACCCATTATTATAAAGCAAAGCAGTGCACCTAGGTTGTTATTTAAAGTATGGGTTACCCAATGGTAATATGCATATGAATCAATGGGGAGCTTGTTAAAATGCAGTAGGTCTGGGGTGGGGCCCAAGGTTCTGCATTTTCTGACATGTTCCCAGGTTACATAACTGCTATTGGTGTCTGGTTCTCACTTTACACACAGCAGAGTGTTAGGGAAACTTAGAAATCTCGAATAGCTTTGTGCAGAAGTTTCTTTCTGAATTAGTGGGCCCATTGGGGACTTGCAATGCCAGTGACTTTTATGGGCCCCCTAGATTGTCAGTCATTAAAGAAACTGCCCAACTGGAAACCAGGACAGTCTTGTAATTCTCTGCTGTGGCCAGAGCAGCACCTCTGCAAACGTCCATCCTGAATTGGTTCTGATGTTCTGACCCACCTGTTGGAAGGGTTGCTTGAAAAATGCCTTTATTCTAGATTCACTTTACCTGCAGACTATAGTACTCCCTTCCAGAACTATGTAAAACATTGTATTTGCATGAGCAAGCAGTTTCTGCAGTTGGACAACCTTATAAGGACCTAAAATCTTCTGTGAAGATTGGGGTGACCCTAGAAATCAACTGGAGGGATTAGATGTTGTTATACTAATTCATCAAAGATAATTTCATTGTCAGTAATGAATGTCTCAAAGGTTTGGACGCGTGACAATGAAGACTTATAGGGGAAAGCCATAATGTTGTGGGCGACGAGAATGGCACCAGGTGATAGACCGGTGGGGTCAGACAAGACCTGGGTTCAGCAACCTCAGTACTTGAGTTCTGGCTAGGAAATAATTCAGAGCCAAGACTCAAACCATTAGAGGACATTTATTTGGAAAATCACAGAGATAGAAGAAATAATTTGTAGAAGAAATGGGCTGAGGAAACAAGTCACAGAGGTAAAGGAAGGGCCCTTGGAGCTTGGGAGTGAGGAAAGTAATGGTAATGGACTTGGGGAGGGGGGAGGCATGGGCATGCTCCTGGGAGGAAGAGGGTACACTGGGTCCTGAGGGTTTTAAGGGTGGAGATTTTAGGGGAGGTCCCAGGGGAAGATCTCAATAGAATATTCAGCAGTTTTCCAGGTGTGTCCTTTCAGGGTTGGGGTCTCCATTGATTGATTGGTTGGCACCAGGGCAGGGGACCATTATCTAATGCATCTGGTCCTGAGGTCAGCCGTGGGGTCACTTGTGTGGTTTTGCTGCTATTCTGGACCTGAAGCTGAAATACAACTGAGGCCTAGATATTACCTCTAGGGAGGAAAGGTCAGGGGTCTAAACTGCATGACTGGTGTCATACTAAGAGAGGAAAGGTCACCCTGGGTGCAAAGTCCCACTCTACAATTGTCCTTTGCTAGGCACCTGGGGCTTTCCACCCTGGTGACCATCTGTTCCTGGCCCATCTTCCTTGCTCTGCTCATGTCTGTCCAGCTTCCTACCAGAGCTAACAGTTGCGTTTTGTAGTTGCTACTGCTGTTTAACTTCCATGTGACTTTGAGTTCTCTTTTACCCCTTTTAGTAACTGATTATTTTTCACTAGAACACAATTCTTTTTTTTTAACTCATCTTTATCGTTAAATTTATTACCGATGTCCCCACTTTTTTCCCCGTTAACCCCCTCCTCCTCAATCCTGCCCTCCTCCTGCCTTCCCCACACTGTTGTTGGTGTCCATTGGTTATGCATATATGCATAGAAGTTCTTTGGTTTATCTCATCCCACCCTCCCTCCCCCTTCCCTTTGAGGTTCATCAGTCTAACAACCAATTTGTACTTCTTAATTCCGTCATCTTTTTCACCCACCTCCCAGCCCCCACCCATCTGGCAAGCAACAAAAAGTTCTCTGTATCTATGTGTCTGTGTCTGTTCTGCTTGTTTTGTTTGTAGATTCAATTGTTGATAGACATGTATTAATTGCCATGTTATTGTTCATATTTTTGTTCTTCTTCTCCTTCAAGAAGACCCTTCAACAATTCATATAATACTGGTTTGGTGGTGATGAACTCCTTTAGCTTTTTCTTGTCTGGGAAACTCTTGGTATGTCCATTGATTCTAAATGATAGCTTTGCAAGATAGAGTAGTCTTGGTTGTAGGTCGTTGCTTTTCATCACCTTGAATATCTCTTGCCACTCCTTTCTGGACTGCAAAGTTTCTTCTGAGAAATCAGCTGACAATTCTTTGTATTAAATTTTTCCTTAAAATCACTAGTGTGGTATCTATTTTCTGATTGAATCCTGACTGATACAAAACACATCACTTATCTCTTATCCCTATCAGAAAATGCGTACCTAAATGTAATCATGAGGAAACATCAGACAAACCCCAGATAAAAGACTTTCTACAAAATAAGTGACCTGTACTTTTCAAAATCTCAAGGTCAGATAAGATTTTTTTAAAATGACAACTAGAGATAAATCAAAGAACTTATATGCATATCTGTACAACCAATGGACACAGACATTAGGTTGGGGAAAGCAGGAGGGAGTTGGGATTGGGAAGGAGGGAGTCAATGAGGGAAAAAAGGGGGACATCTACAATGCTTTCAATAATAAAAAAATTAATTAAATTAAATTAAAAATAATAAATAAAAATGACAACTAATTGTAATGTGTGACTCTGGGTTGGTTTCTGTGGTTGGGCAATGAGAAGTAATTGTAAAGAATATTTATTGAGACAATTGAGGAATTTTTGAATATGGATAATGGATTAGGTAATAATATTATGTTAATATAATAGTTCCTGATTTTCATAATTATATGTAAGAGACTGTCCTTATTCTTAGGAAATACACACTTATATACTTAATGGTAATGTAGAACTTACTCTCAAATTGTTCAAAATAAGTGTGTGTGTGTGTGTGTGTGTGTGAGTGTGTGTGCCTACCACATCAGCAATGAGTCGTTTACACATTTCCTGGGATTTTTATTCCTTAACAAGAGATCCTAATTTCAATGCTTTCGCTTTTCCATGCCAGTTCAAGTAAGCTTCTGCTTCCATTAATTATTAATCCTACACAGGAGAATCTGCATATTAGAAGAAAATTGTTCTATTAAACAAAGAAAAAATATTGAATCTACTAAAAAATATAAAAAATATAGTGCCATTGAATATTTGTTACCGGACAGACTAAAGGGTCCACTTGCCTGGGCACATCAAAGCCCAGTCAAACGCAAACAGGAGTTTGCAGTCAAGAAAGTAAAGGTTTATTTTTAAGGAAATGGTGCCACGGCTCCTGAGGGCTTCCAGTTGATGAGTTACATAGGGGACAAATCGTTGATCATCATGGCACTGTTCTGTCTGGTTTCAGGGTGTGGTCCGTAGGTTTCTTTCAGTTTCATGGGCCAGGGCTGAAACACAACTGAAGTCAAGGTATTATCTTCAGCTTGACCAAAACTCTATTTCTGTGGTCAACAGACCTGAAGCTTCCTTCTCAAGACAGTTTGATGTTGAGCAGAATCTGATGTACTAAGGACTTAATGGTTAAGGAAGGGGGTGGACAGACAGGAAAGAGAAAGGTCATGTTAAAGAAATGGAGTTTCTGTGCAGTTACATGATGTCTTCAAATCTGTCTTTTAAATAATGGAAAATTTTTAACATATACAAAAGTTAGAAAGACCAGTTTGACAAAGCCTGTGCACCCCGCTTGCCGCTGTACCAGTTACCAACACATGGGGCTGCAGATTGAATGTTTATGTACCTTCAAAATTTATAAATTGAAGACCTAATATCCAATGGCATGGTATTTGGAGGTGAGGTCTTTGGGAGATAATGAGATCACAAGGGTGGAGCCCTCATTAAAAGGATTAGTGCCCTTTAAAGAAGAAGAGGTACAAGAGAGATTTCTCTCTTTGTCATGTGAGGATACAGCCGGAGGCCAGGAAGAGAGCCTTCATCAGGAACACAATCAGCCAGCACCTTGATCTTGGACTTCCCAGCCTCCAGAAGTGTGGAGTTCAAACCATCCAGTCCACAGTGTTTTTGTTATACCAGCCACAAATAACTAAGACACAAGGTCTATTTTATTTCATTTATATTTTCAACACCCTCATCCTTGAAATATTTTTAATCAAATCCCAGATATCATGTCATTTCATCTATAAGTATTTCAATATGTATCTCTAAACATGTACATAAGAACTATAAAAATATATCTGCCTTACCATTATTGCAAGTTTAAAAATAGTAATACCTTAATATCAGCAGGAATTTGTTTAGTGTTTATATTTCTCTGATTGCCTCAAAATATTTTTCAGTTGTTTGTTCAACTCAGTACCCAAAGAAGTTTCTCCACATTGCCTTTTTCTCAAATCTCTCCCTCTTTTAATTATTTTTCCTTCTCCACTCTCCCTTCACCCCTTACAATTTATTTTTTAAGAAACTGGGCTATTTTTCCTGCTGGTTTCCCACATTCTGAATTTTGATGATTTCATACCGGGGGTATTTTAGAACAAATGACTCTGCTTTCTGTATTTCCTATGAATTGGTAGTTAGATGCAGAGGCTTATCCAGATTTTAATTCAGGGTTTTGATAAAAATATGTCATAGCTGGTGCTGTGTGCTTCTCACTGCATCACATTAGGAGATAATAAAGACTGCCTTTCTATTTTTTAAAAATTTATCTTTATTGTTGAAAGCATTATAGATGTCCCCTCTTCTTTCCCTCATTGTCCCCCTCCACCCCACTCCTGCCCCCCAAGGCTCCCACCACACTATTGTCTGTGTCCGTGGGTCATGCATATATACATAGTACTGTTAAGTATGATTTTATCTTTCTTACGAGAGTTCGGAAATCTGAATCAAAAATTTGATTTCACCTTTGATAAATGAAATATAGTATAAAGGGTTAACTATGTAATGTATACTTTTACATATACAATAAGTATGTAATATTAAATTGGGCTACATATAGCAAAAAGGACAAAATGAAAGTGGCCTGTATAAGGCAGAAATTTCTTCTTTTCTGTTTGTTTGTTTGTTGTTAATTAAGTCCAGAGATGGGCAGTTCTAGACTGGCATGACAACCACACAGTCATCAAGGAGCACTGTTTTTGTGCATTGCTTCTGTGCTTAAGATTACCTCATGTCCAAAACGGCCACTGAAGCTCCAGCCATCACATCTGCTTCTCAGGCTGGTAGCGAGGATGGAGGTGAACAGGCAGAAAATGAACCTGCCTCCCAGCTGAGTCCATTTACTTTAAAAACCCCAACCAAGAAATTCTAAGTGTTTCTAAACGGTCACCATAGCTTCAAGAGAAGCAAGAAAAGTTAGAAAGGTGGGTTCACATTGTGGGAAGCTGTCAAATATTGAGAGCATTTAAGAGATTTCAGGCTGCCAGGAATGATAAATATCTATGACATATAATACAGAATTGTATCCTGGTACAACCCATTATTATGTGAACATAATTCCCAAATTCTGGAAAAAAAAAAATTGATCCAGATATTTAAAAATGGCGGCATGCATAAAAAAGCAGAGAAACCTGGCTGGTGTAGCTCAGTGGTTGAGCATCAACCCATGCACCAAGAGGTGACCGGTTCGATTCCCAGTCAGGGCACATGCCCAGGTTGTGGGCCCAATCCCCAGTGGAGGGCATGCAGGAGGCAGCCAATCAATGTTCTCTTTCATTGATGTTTCTATCTCTCTCTCCCTCTCCCTTCCCCTCTCTCTAAAATCAATAAAGAAAAATTTTTTTTTTAAAAGCAGAGAAATTCTTGGCTAACATATTACCAGCATTTGATAAGTTTTTGTTGTTGAAGGACCGATATGAATGACTGGATATAAACACACCGACTGTTATAAACACCCAAGCATTGCCCCGTGATACCCTATAGCAGGGATGCTCAGTCATTGCTGACCTAACCATTACCCGGGAGCTTGCAAAGAATACATCTCAGAGCCTGACTCAGGAGCAGGCAGGGAGGAGCTTGCAAAGCTGGATCTTTACTATGTGCCCCCAGTGATTCTACAGCAGGCACGCAGTGGAACTCTGAGAACCGCCCTCTGCGGCATCCTCGATCTTTCTGACAACCGGAGCTCACTCTATGCTTTGATAACTGTGGCTCCTGGTCACCACAGGCCACATGGCCCACCCACCAGAGGGGCACCTTTGCAGTCAAGGTCCCATGTTCTTAAGAATGGAACCTGAGCCCTCATAAGGTTAAAATTCCACAAGGGCCTTCGTGTTTGCAAAATAATGTGTAAGGAGGAAGGGAAAAAACCTTCGCTTTATGAATTGAATACCAACCTGGAACTCCTCCCAAATCAATTGCACTTGGGTTTCCCATTTCGAATCTTCATTAAATGCCATTAAGTGAGTTTTAAGATACCATTTCCATGTGAAAAGCTTATAAAGACTTGTTTTCTTTAAGAGTGTGCTTGGAAAAGGAACATTTTTATCCTGTCCTACATCAAAACTAATAGTTTTTTTCCAGCCTTTCTCTGCTACTTTTAGCTATTAAATAGCCATTTGATTCAATAGAGCACCTAATGAGCCCCCCATTCTCCAGCGGTTCTTAATTAGCTGGCACCTGATTTTGTCTGCGGCCAAAGGCTCCTTAAAAATTGGCCTGCACAGTACTTTTGATAGAAATTTCATAGAGCCATCTTCTTCAGATTTTTCTTTGTCAAACAAAATACTCTCTTTTTAATTATTCTTACTTGCTTTCATATGATGATTAAACTATCACAGGAAATGTGTGCAAGTGATATAAGTTCCTATTTCCTGACTACATCTTGCGATTAGGCTCAGACAGATGGCTTCTGCCATGCCCAATAGAACCCAGAAGTACATCAATACCTCTTCACGGTGTGCATTTTAGCTCTAACTCCTAGTACCATGTTAGATCCTGAGCCCTGTGCTTTTTTCTTTAATTTATTTGTCTTATTAATTTGAAGATAACGAGTCCTATATTTTCATGTGTGCTTCTTTGCTCGGTGGGAGATACCTTCATGAGCAACTTTGTTTCCTTTTTGGAATAAACTGGCGTTTGTGTAAATAAATATCATTAATAAGCATAAATAAAGGAAAGTAAGATACTCATATTCGTTTAACTTTTGGTTCCTTTAGATTCACAGCATTCTTTTTGCATGGACATTGCTATAAGCCTGTGATCCCTGCAAAGCACTCTGATCTCTTGGAAAAATGAAATCGAGCCTCCCTAATACCCAGTCTCCTGATTACAAATATTCCCTGTGTACAAATGCCTCCCCCCAACTACTCAGGTTGTGTCTGTCTTCTCCCAGCATCACCACCACCAGGGACACCCTACCTCTTCTGCAAGGATGCTGTCCGGGGCCCCACTGCCTCCTCGCTGCTGCTGGAATCTTCCAGCTTGGCTGCTGCTACCCAAGGTCTCCCTGGCTTACCCCTGAAGTAGTTCCTGCTGCCCCAGACCTGCTCCAGCCCAGCAAAGGGAAAGGTCAGAGTCACCTTGGAGCTGGGAGAGCGCAGCCACCCCCCCCCCCCCCCGCCCGCCCGCCCGCCAGGTGCCTGTGTGCGTGTGTAAGACCACTTCTGGTGGCAGGAGATGCAGCTAGGTGACAATGAATACCAGCTTCTGTTACCATGGTGACTTCAGTCTAGTAGGGAAGAGGTTTGGATAAGGTGTTTCTACACAGTGAGAGACTAGGGCTGATAACATTGTCCTACAAGTACCATGGTGGTGATGATAAAATGCAGGACCCCTACATTTTCAAAATGATTTGTCTTCTGAAGACGGTTATCCAGCGCCAGTTTTTTCTTGGTGCTTTCTTATAAACATTCCATCCTCATTGATGACGCGAGTAATCGGTGGTCATTATTTTGAAAATGTATTTCAGTTTCGATGGCTTTGGTGTCAGCTAAGTCTTTTAGACTTTCTAGAGTGTTCCTAGGTGATTTCTGGCCCTGTGATCTATTAAGTGGCTTAGATTGAGTTGGGGGCCTAGAGTCAGGCAGACATAGGTTTCAAGAATAGCTCTGCATTTACTAGTAATGTCAATTTGGCGAGTTCCTAACCTCGCCAGGGTCCCCTCACCCATACATTGAGGGTGACCATAGCCGCCACCTCATAGGGCTGGTGTGAGGTGTGAGGTTGGGTCTGGGGGTGCACAGCACAGTCCTGCCACATGCCACCCAATAAGTGAACGCCCGAGGCCTCGCACCCACCCCGAGAAGAAGCTCGGAGGCTCCTCCCACAGCCCCTGACTCCTCACACATCATCGATGGAATCTCCTGACAAAGCTTCATCTCCCACACTGAAGGGGGAGCAACACCGAGTACTTAGACGGCAGACCCTGTTTCACATTTAGGGGTTTTCTGCTGTATATTGGTCTTCAGAGGACGCATCAGTACCGTGACCCCCTTGTCCCCAGAGCTCTTACACTCTGAGAGATCTCACAGATCTGGCCCCAGCTTCTCCCCTCCAGTCTGCTCTCCACAATGTCCATGTGGTCTTTCCAGGCCCAGCTGTGCTCGGGTACCCCTGCCTCAACATCTGCGGACTCCCCTCAGGATGCAGACCCAGAGGCACGGAGGGCCTGGGCCACCCCCGAACTCAGCCCCCTCCCCCACCCTGGGGGAGGTTTACTATCTGTTTGAATTGTTAAAAATAGCACACTGTGATTTCTTGCCTGCTCTTTTTGAAAAGTAAGACTGAGGACCATTAAGAGGGGGTGATTGGAGAACTCGTGTGTTTTTCAAATCTCCGTTTGCTCCTTGGCCGTGTTCCTATCGGGTGTGTCCAGTGGTCAAACAGTAGCCGGTGATCCCACGCAGGGCTTGTGTTACACACCACTTTAGGTGTGTGTAAGGTTTCCTCATTAGGCACTGCCGGCGCCTAAAATACACCGCGACACTTAATTAGATGCAATTACTTGCAGAAGTCTCAGAGACATTTTCTTGATCCTACACAAGATGAGTCTGTTAATTATTTTGATCAAGGAAGGTTTAAATAACATCAATTAATGGCCAATTGCTGGTGGCAGCCATCGGGCAGAATGAGGAACCCCTCTTCCCCAAGGGGAAATAGATCTGTGAAGACAGAGCCACTGCCTCTGGGAGTGTGCAGTCTATGGGGGAGGACTAAACACATGTAGACTGAGGGGTTGGCATAATTTAGAGCCCGACTCTGCACTAGTGAGCATGGCATTAGTACAGTGGGTGAATAGGAACCACCCCCCCCCCAAGAGCTGGAGAAGATGCGAGCATTTGGGTCCAGCACAGACCACAACTTGCTTCTCATAGTGTGTTTTCAGTTGTGTAGTTGAACAGTGTTTGTGGGTCTGTTGAGAAAAGGTATTCAACCCTTACAGTATGCTAGGTGGGAACCCCACCTGCAAAGTTTCTCCCTCTCCAGGGGCCCTCAGTGCCTGGCACTCTACCAGGAACAGGACACTGAGTTAGAGGTAAGCATTGCTCTCTCTCTGGTCCTCTTTTGGAACACACTCGCCCCTGGGAAGAGGAACCCCGTGAGCCTTCTGCACTCCGGCGTGGACTGCTGGATCAGAAGCTTTCTGAGCAGGGGGGACCTGGAGCGTCTTTGTGGGCAGGGGAAGCGCAGAAGGGGACAAGGGATGTCCAGCATCCAGGTGAGACATAGAGTGTCACCCCCATGGTCTGGAACCTCGAGATGGGGAAGAGAAATGTACACAGTGTGTTTTTTTAATTGAGATATAATTCATATACCATACAACCCTTTCTTTTGGAGTGTTCAATTCAGTGGTTTTTACTGTAATCACCAAGTTTGCAGCCATCACAACTATACAATTTCAGAACATTTTCATCGCCATCAAAAGCTCTATATTCATTGATAGTCACTCCCCACACCCCCTGCCCCAGCCTCCGGAAGCCACAATTCTACTTTCTGTTTCTGTGGTTTTGCCTATTCTGGACATTTCATATCAATGGGATCATACAATATGTGGCCTTTGTATCTGGCTTCTTTTACTCAGCATATGTTTTCAGGGTCTACTCATGTCGTAGCATGAATCAGTATTTCATTCCTTTATACAGCAGAATTCTATTCCAGTGTATTATATGGATATACCACATTTTTTAAATCAAATCATTACATAACAGACATTTGGGTTGTTTCTACTTTTTAGCTATTATGAGTCACGCCGCTATGAACATTCATGTACAAGATGTTGTGGGGAATACTTGGGTATATACCTAGGGGTGGAATTTCAGGGTCCTATAGTAACTCTCTGTTTAGCTTTGTGAGGAACAACCAAGCTGATTTCCAAAGTGGCTGCTCCATTTTACATTCCACCAATAGTGCACGAGGGCTCCAGTTTCTCCACATCCTTGCCAACACTTGTTATTGTCCATTTATTCATCTAGCCACCCTAGTGGGCATGAAGTGGTATCTCAGATGTGCTTAACCCAATGTTTTTTAATTTACTATTTAAAGTGTTGGCATGTTCTGTATCTCAGGGATCTAGGCAAAACCCTAGTGTCCCTTCCTAGCTAAGTCCTAGTTACAGTTTCAAGAATGATCGTCTTTGGGTCAGAAATAGGCACCCTCCCAACCCCTCACCAACACAGCCTCATAAGTGCATGACTTGATGAGTAAGTGGTACCTCTGTGCAAAGAAAAGGCATGTCCTTCCCCTTCCTTGAGGGGGATGCAGCTCCTCACCCAGTCATGGCTTGGCCTATGGGGCACACCTCTTCTGCATGTGTCTTTGTCCAGGACACAACCTAGGCAACTGTACTTGTCCTGCACTTGGCCACTTTGGAGTTGGATAGACATGGATTCCAATCTCAGCTGAAATTTGGGGCTGTGACTTTGGACGAATGATTTAATGTCCCAGGTCCTGTTTCCTTGTTCGTAGACAACAGCAATAATAATAGAACCCTCTTATGGGTATTTTGATGATGAAATGAAATGAACTTTATAAAGTAGCTGTTCCAGGACCTGGCAAATCAGAGTGCTTATTAACCAGTAGTTAATTTTATGTCTAGTCTTTAGGGACTCAGCACAAGTACTATTTCCTCTAGAAGATGGGTCAACAGACTGTGGCCATGGGCCAAATCAGCCTGATATCACATCTCCCACAGGGTGAGAATGAGTTTTACATTTTCAAAGGCTGCGACACAAAGAACATGTGACACAGTAAATATGCCCTCTATGGCCTAAAGTATGTCCCCCAATAGTCCCTATCTGGACCTTCACAGTGAAAGCTTCCCACTTCCTGCTATAAGCCCTCTCTGCCAGCCCCTCCCTTCCCCCGCTCTGTCCACCCCACTCCAGGGCTGGCATTGCTACTCATGGCCCCTCTCACCTTTTCACACAGAATCCCCTATGAGACTACCAGCCCCTTCTTCACCCCGATCCCCTTGGCACATACTAGGAGGGTACTAAGTGTTAACTCGGGGTGGAAAGGTACCTGAAGGGAGGACTCGGAAGAACAGTTTTCCCAGCCTCACAATTTAGCCTAAGTCTTGATGTGAGAAGAGACTGGCCCTTCTCTTTGGCTGTCCTCCCAGGCATTGCATTTCAGCTAAGCAACACCTTTGGCCCCAATTTTATCCCAAATATGAGGGAAAGCATCCAGTGTGCTAGTGTGCAGAGCCCTTCTGAATTTGCCCTTGGCCAGCAGGCTGGGGCGGACTTCCCAGGAACACGTTTATTTCTCAGTGATTCACAGCTCCCCTCCGGAAAGGGAGCTTGGCCTGTGGGTAACGGACCCAGATCCAACAATCCTTTTGCCACTGCCAGAAATATGTGACTGTGGCATTCTTTCAGCGAGGCTGTGAGTAGTTCAGTTGGTTAGAGCATCTCCCAATATGCCAAGGTTGTGGGTTTGATCCCGCAGGGCGCGTACAAGAATCGACCAATGAATGCATAAATAAGTAGAACAACAAATAGATGTATCTCTATTTCTCTCTAAAATCAATTTTAAAAAAAATTTTAAAGAAATGTTAAAAAGAAAAAAAAAAGGCTTGTACCCCCTTGGACAGAGCTGGACCAAAAGAGGGCATAACAAGTGTTTTTGAGAGTCTATAGAAGAGAAGCAGCCATGGGTCTGTTTGATTCTATTACTTGAGCATTAAAAAAAAATTCTTGCCCTGACTGGTGTTGCTCAGTGGTTAGAGTGTCAGCCCACATACCAAAGGATACTGGGTTTGATTCCTGGTCAAGGGCATGTACTTGGATTACAGGTTCGATCTCAGGCCTCGGTCAGGGTCATGCAGGAGGCAACCAATTGATGTGTCTCTCTCACATCGATGTTTCTCTCTCTCATCCTCCCCCCTCCTCCCTTCCACTCTCTCTAAAAATCAATGGAAAAGTATCCTTGGGTGAGGATTAACAACAAAAGAATTCTCAAATCTCAACTTTTCTTATATTTATGCTTATGTCGAATTCCTCATGCAGACACAGATGCACTCATTTACCCCCAAGCTTCTGCTGCAGTTTTCTGGAATTAGTCATGCAAACTATGTTGGAATGACATGCCTTTTTTTCGGGGTTTCTTATGTACTAAACATGATTTTTAAAATGTTTTTCTATGAACTTGAGCTCCGCGTGTGTGAGAGAGAAAGAGAGATTGATTTGTGCTCTGACGACTTGTCCCCTGAAGAAAGGCCAGAAGCGTCTGTGATGAGAAGACGTTGACGTGAGCAGGACAGCGCACGTCTGAGTGCGCAGATGTTCAAGGTGCCGCTGGGGATCCAAGTCGAGCTGTCTGCAACTCTTGGGGAAAAACAGCCACTTTCTTTTTTTCAATAGATAAAAATTTTTTTAAAAAGGAAAATGACAAACTCAAATGAAGGATTAGCAGCCCACAATGATTTGTTAACATTTTACCAAAAAAGAAAAGAAAGCATTGCAGTTTATAATAGGTTTTCTCCAAAGGTTTGCAACGTGTCCATTGTTTGCAAACACACTGACCAGTGGAGGGAATATGGGAAGATGTCCAAGTCCCTGATTCTAGATCGTTTATGTCAAAACTTATCAAGTATTACTCCTCTGAAGCTTCAAAGGAGTTGTTTATAAATTCCTGAAAAATAAAATTGCATTTCCAGCCTTGGATGTGAGTGGTTCTCTGGGTGAGCTCACATCCCATGACGGATTGGAGAACAGAGTTTGGCCTTGAGAACAGCTTGCATTAGAGAGCAAAGGTTGTGCATTGACCACGTAATCTCCCAAGTGCAAGGTATGCCGACTGTGGACCAAGTACGCTTACAGTGAAGTTGGGGAGTTGGGGGTGAGACATGCAGGCGGAAGGACTCTTTAGATGTTATGTCTGAGCAAATCAGTGTGCTGTGTGGGTTTTTTGTTGTTGTTTTTTTCAGTAAACCTTACTCATCTTCAGGAGGGAGATTTACCGTAACAGAGCAGATTAGAATCACTGCAGTGGGTTACTTGGCTGCTGGTACAGACGGATGTTTATAACAAATGTGTCTCCTTGGCCAGCTCCCTTTGACTTCCAACCATATGTATTTTATAAACTACCCAGAAAAGAGAGCATCCTATTAAACGAGGGCTTTTAAAGTTAGAGCACTTGAAGAAAGAAAGCAGGTGAACTTTATGAGAATGTTGACGGCGATATATTGTGATCATAGATACAGAATTTTTAAGCTACTGGTTCTGCTATTACCCTGTCGTGTCCTGCAGGATCGAAGGAGTGATGTGAGACCTGGAGCTCACAAAAAATCATCAAAAAATTAAAAAGGGAAAGATTTGTATCAGTGAGACATGTATTTGGCAGAAAGCAACAGGAAACCTGACGGCAGGGGCCCTAACAGGTGAAGAGGCTTATTTCATGCAATAAGCAGTCCAAGTCCGACATAATGACACAGCAATGTCATTGGAGTTCTCTCTCTTCTGTTCTGTTACCATCCCTTTAGCTTGTAGGTGTTAGCTTGTAGGATGAAGAGCATGCTTGTTTCCTCATGGTCACAACATGGCTGCTGCACTTCTCACCATCTGAGTCCCACCAAGGAGGAAGGAATTGAAAAAGGATGACAGATAAGTCTGTCCATTATTAAAAGATTTCTCAAAAGGCCAATTCCGGAATATCTATTTATATCTCATTCATTTGTTGAATGAATGGCCAGAATTTGATCACTCGGTCACCTCCAGCTTCAAATGAATCTGGGTATATTGTTACCTAGATTGAAACCAGATTCCATTAGGATGAAAGAAAGAATATATATTAGGTAGGCAACAAGTAGACTCTTCCCAAAGATGGTCATCATTTCAAATTATTTTATGTAGTTGGTAATAGGTTTGAAAAAACTAATGTGTTTTCCACATTAAAGGGGAGGAGACTACAGAGTCTAAGAAAAAAGCAACCATCAATACAAAAACAGGGTATATTATGTTCCAAATAAAATATTCACTGAAGATACTAATGCCAGAACACAATAATAATTGATCAATCCATCGATAGTTATTGCATTCCTGTTATGTACTGGGCTAGGTCCTATTTGGGAGGAGGAGAGAAAAGGAGAAGGAGAAGGAGGAGAAGAACAACAATAACAAAGAAGAACGATGAGGAGAAGGAGAGGAGGAAGAGGAGGAGTGGGAGGGAGGGGAAGAAAAATCATAGCAATATGGTGAGGTCTCAGCCTTCCCAAAGTCTTATAAGTGTGTGGATGAGGTTGTCATTATTGATCACAAGACCAATTAAGGAATTATAGAAATCTTCACGTGCTTCACTGAAGGAGGAGTTAATGTAAACTCTATGCAGATTTCAGTTCAGAGATGAAGAGTATCAGGGTGGCCCAGAAGAAGACTTCATGGAAGAAGCTGACTTTCAAACAGGCTTTTTCACCAGTTTCTCAGACTGCTAGTCAGGTTTTCAAGGTGTAAGCGATAAAAGCCGAAATGTGATTACTTAAACAAACACAAAATTGTGTGTGTGTGTCAGTGTGTGTGTGTGTTTGCACATAAGTGAAGCTATCTTTCTGGGGAGGGATAATATATTGACTCACATAACTAAAGCATCTGAATCAGGTATGGCTGGATCCAGGGACTTAATCTGTTCCATCAACCAGGGACTATTCTTATCTCCCAGTTCTTGGGCTGCCAAACTCTTAGGTAAATGCTCTCTTTTGGTGGTAAATGCCCACCCGCAGGCCCAGGCCTGCACCTCAGTCAGAAAGTTTGACTTTTAATAGGCCTACAAAATCCTGAGATGGAGTCTCTGTGGTCACTATGTGCAGTGAATGGATGTGCTGGTTGATCATGACCAGTTCAAACACTGCCCTGAAGCAGGAGTTGAGGGCAGCCCTCCACATTCTTGTGGACAGTGGTAGTGGCAGTGGGGGTGCTCCGAAAGGAATTGGAGATCCTGCTACCAGAAGGAGGAACTACTGCAATAATTGTGTCAGGCTTGCAGCTAGTTTGCTATGAGATTGTGGACATGGTCATAAGCAAAGAAAGATAAATCACAAGCTGATCTTTTAACAAGCAACGAAATAATGAGAATGCATTTTATTTGTGGATGTATTTAGTACTTGGCTTATTCTTCAAACAATTTGAGGCCATTTATAGAAAATGTAAAAGAAAACGATAAAATATCAAAGCCATGTAGAATATAAATTATGATAGAAATTGCAATCTAGAGAGACCATATTTCTGAAATATTGCTGTAGTTGAATGACCTTCCACTGTAGCTGAATCTCCTAGTAATCAACAGGAAAATGGGTCCATACGTGGTTATGCAATTCTCATTTTCCACGAAGTAGAAATATGCTAGTTTTTCAGATAGTGTAGTGGGTTAGAGAGCATGTATTTTGGCTTGAATACCAACTCTGCAATTGACCTTGGACAAATCATTTTATTTTTCTGATTCTTCGTTTTTGCATCTTTTATAATGTAATACTTGACCTCACAGGGTATTGGATTGTTTTACACATTAAGTGAGATAATTACATGTAAGGTTCCAAGAATTAAGAGCCCTGAGAAGAGAAAAGGAATGACAAAGTTAAGAGACAGTGTGGTCAATGACATCTGTATCACAAACACAGAACTAAACTGGGTGATGCTGTATCTTGCAGTGTCCTTTGACGACCACCAAGAACACGATGACACACTGTCACTTAGTCAAAGCAGCTCTTGATGGTGCAATAAATTATCCCCAATAGACAGCTTTGTGATGGCCCACCTTGGTCCAAAACTAAAAAAAATCCAGAGTGTACAGACAAGTTATGGATTCCATGTCCTTCAAATTATCTTTTTCACATATACTTTCTTCAGCCACCCTTGAATAAATTGAGCAACTTTCTGTTCAAAGATACAGTCAGGATGGGGGCCTGGAGTGGAGATATTGGTGGATGATGAGCCCTTGTACTTCAGTGATGGAGGTTGGACCTCCGGCCTGAGACTGGCCCAGGAGGATGGTCATCCTGTTGGCAAGGACTGGACTTGACCTCACTGCCCCAGGACAACTCCAGTCCCAGAATCAGCAGTGGACTCTTAAAACAGATGGCTCTTCCCCTCATTTCAAACTTCAGTTCCCTATCTTTTACCACCTTGATCTGTCTCAACACAAAGTCTCCTATTCAGGAGAGCTTATTCAGGTCCAATTCTTGACTATTATGGGTAAACAAATTTTACATGTGATGGGGGTTCTCTGGCTATAAAGACAGTTATTACCCTGTAAATGGTCTCTTCTTTTTCTCGTTCTACATGTAGTAAGATCTTGAGGGATGTCAAATATTCATCAATTTAAAAAATATTTGGGGCAATAACTTAGAGATTTCTTTTATTTAGCAGTGCTTGGTAGCCTGAATGCAATAATAGCTCCCTACAGAAAACAGTGTGCTTCCTCTATCTTGGTGGAAACTTCTGAAAAATCTGTTCACCAAGGAACACATGAAAACAAATAAAAATCAGCCTATATGTACTGTGGGAACAGACTCTCCATGATCAGATCCATGCTGATCTGAGTGAATTGGATCTGTATTTTATGCCACACTTATTCAAAATTAATTCATTTATGAAAAGTTGTACTTGTGAAAAGCCTCCAACACGTAGGCAGTATGACATTTCTTCATCTGAGAGCAATTTAAATATCTTATTACCACCTCTAGCTAAAAATACCATATGAATTCCAGATTCTTGTGTGGAGTTAATCTTCTAGCTCAAGTTCACCTTGTTGCTAATCCTCCATCTCATTTCAATGTGGGGGGGAGGGAGGTGATGTCATTTTATGTCCCCTTCTCCAGCTATCAGCAAATCTGTGCTGGGGAGGAGGGAGCTGTGGGGGTATATTGGAACACAGCCAGCAAGTAGACCCTTGTTATTGTTTAGAAATGTTTTCTGTGTCTGCCACTCTTCCTCCCTTTTCTGCAGCTGAGATGGGGTTTTCATGAAAGGGTGCTGAAGAATTAAGAACAATAGGGCCTTTGAATACTTTGGTATAGCAGATCCTATTGGTTGCTCACCCCATATCCATTTCCCCACTCTCTTCCTCTTTAGCAGAAATCTGACTTCGGTTAAATTTTACCCTGTGGGGAAGGTAACCCCATCCCCAGCTCCAGGGTGAATCCTGAGTAATTTAAATGTATAATAGTTGTGTCATTTTCTTTGCTAATTGTTAGTTGAGAGGTGGGCTGGTAGTTTAGATCTGGCCAAGGAAACATGAGGGAAAGTTTTCTCAGATGACAAAGCAAGGTAAGGTGTTCAGATCTTAAAGGAAGCACCCAAGAAAGTCTCTCCTTTTCGTAAACTTTGTTATTCTGCATGTGATGGCTGGAGCTGCTGCAGCCATCATGCAACATGAGGAAAGCTAGTCTGAGGACAATGCTGACATACTAGGATAGCAGAGCATGATGGAACAAAAATATGGAATGGTCCTGAATCTCCATACTAAGGACTTCTGTTTTGAATGAGAATGTATTTCCTATTATTTATTTATTTATAAGAGAATACAGTTTTCTTATTGTTTGAATTGGGTTGGCTTTTCTGATAGCCAGAGAGAAAAGCATCCTTTTTGATATATGGAGATATGACTTAAAGCCATGTTTATGCCAGTTGTTCTTAGCTGCTTCAGCTCCTAAGTTTTCCTGCCCTGTCTTTTAAGCCCAGTGGGCATGAGGGACACTAGAGGTAATGAATTTTGCATGGTGTGTTTCCCTTGCATATCACACATGCAACACACACATATTCATGAATGTAAAACATGGCAAGAAGCCAACTCTGCAGAGCCAAGTAAAGCATGGAGGGCTAGAAAGTTCCTTATTGATTCAAACCAACAAGAATTAGGAAAGTGTACTTTGGCAAAGGGAGAATGGCTAAACTGAGGCTATACAACTTCAAGAGATACCAAGCCATGCTGTCTCTGTGAAACTTCCATGAGTCCCGCAGACCGTTACCCCTTCTCCCTATTCTCGAACCACTGTGTTCATATCTCTTCTGGGGCACTGGCCACTGAGTATCAGGACATGCGGTGCCAGCCTTTGATTCCCTTGTTGACTTGTGAGTTCATACAGGGGACATGTCATAGCCTTTGTCATAATCACTCATTTGACAACTATTTATTGAGTCTCTACTATGTGCCAGTATCTACTATGAGCTGGGTACTGAGGATACAACAGTAAGGAGATGCTGATGTGCTCCTACAAGCATGGAATTTAGAGCTAGTCAGATAATCATATCATCACAATCATCAATTAATTTATTGCTGATAACCAAATGACTGGCACTTAGTAAGAGCTCAGTAATTATCTGTTGAATTCGGTCACAGAACTTTCAGTATTCCACACAGCCTCCTATCCTCCCAGAGGCTCGCCTAGCTTCATACTGTGGGGAAAGGCCCCCCGGAGCGAGCGAGGTCCAGCCCAATGTGCAAGCTCTTTTCAAGCCCTCTTGCAGTGTTCTTACGAAGGTCTCACTGGCCAGTCACATGGCCAGGCCCATGGTCCATGTGGGAGGAGTTACACTCTGCATGGATGTGGAAGGTGGGGTTGGCTGGGGCTTTCTACTGTGCCGCATTTTAAAGTGCGGCTCAGCCAGGTAGCCCCGTCAGTTGGAGCATCATCGCATACACCAAAAGGTTGCGGGTTCAATTTCCGGTCAGGGCATACACCTAGGTTTTGGGTACAATCCTCAGTCAGGGTGTGTGTGGGAAGCAACAGATTGATGTTTCTCTCGCACATTGATGTTTCTCTCTCTCTAAAATTAATAAAAACATCCTTGGGTGATAATTTAAAAATGATAATAGCCCTGGCCAGTTTGGCTCAGCGGTTAGAGCGTCGGCCCGTGGACCAGAGAGACCCAGGTTCAGTTCCTGCTAAGGGCACGTACCTCGGTTGCAGTTTGTGCAAAAATGTCCTTGGGTGAGGATAAAAAAATAATAATAATAAAATAAAATAAAGTGTGGGTTATGTTATAAAAACCTTAAACTCAGCCAAGGAGTTTAAGCAGTGTCATTTAAATCCAAGTGTAAGTTTCTTGCTACAAATTCACACTCAAACTAAAATTCTTTTCAGACATTTTAAATGGAAAGATTATGTGGTTCACAGTGAACAGTGGATCTAAGCCTTTGGTCTTAAAGTCTTGACACCGTGCTTTGGTGAGAGGGACGAGTATAGGCAACCAAGCGTGGCTGTCCTCCGGCCTTTGTACTGTTTTCAATGGGGGCAGTCTTCTCTTGTGAAGTTTCTAATGAGAATAACAGACTCTTCCCTCTTCCCCAAAATCCAGAGGAGACCGTTCCATACCTGCTCTAAATGATGAAACTTAGAATCAAAAATCAACACTGCTCCTTTATTGCATTATAACAAATTACTTTTTAAATTGAGCTCAGAGTATAAATTCCTAGCTAAAAAAAAAAAATAGGGCAAATATGATAAAATAAATCTTAACTTAAGCAGACTCTTAAATCTTGAACGTGTATATGAAGTGTCTATGCATGTTTTATTTGGAGATGTGTGTGATTAAGGGAAAATGTGTTACAGATCTGAATGAAAAGTTAAACTAAGTGTGTGGGTCTGGTGGAAAGATGATCTACCCAGACTTATCTGCCTAATTCCATAATCTGGTCCAAAACTTAATGTAAAACGTTAACTGAATTGATTAACACTAAAAATGGAACAACTCCAGTTCCAGAACTAATTTGAGGATCGTAAATTCTCTGTTCTAACTGGGAAATCTGTGACTCTCATTCTCAGAGTTTTGTTTAACAATTACTTTTGGATCACTGAATACATCGCATATAAAAAGGTCTTGGAAATGTCTGGAATTGGTCTAGATTTCCCACAGTATTATGTATAATGCCTTTGAGTTCAACAGAACATACAAGGCATACACATACACACGAAGATGGGGGTTAAACTGGAGTACCAAATGCGTATTGGGTTTCCCCATTTCACGTTGACTGTAACAGCCATAGAGAAGGTTTAAAGGGCTCTTAGAAGAGTGGACAGAGGTTCCGTGCACAATGCAGTAGTGCTATCGTATATGTGTCAAAGCATGTCCAAGTCCTGTGTAAACACTGAAATATTCCTTCAGTATGATTTAGCCTCTGAAGCTTTTGTATCCTCCCCATTCTGCTCGTGTTTCATAGAGGTGGCATGTGGACATCATTTCTCTTTTCTGTCAAACATATGAGTATTCCATGGACTCAGTGTTTTAGGGACTAGCCAGTTTTCTATGGACTAACTGAGGTTTGAATTTCAGAAACTGTAATGTACTGTAGAAATAAGATACCAGATTATGGACTTCTTGTCTGTGGTTTGTATACTGACCAGAGAAAGAAGCATAAAGAATGTTGCAGAATTAAAAGCAAATCTGCCTATTCTCAACATGCATATTTTCTTCACATATGTCCATTTGAAGTTTGAAAGTGTTCATCTTCCTGTCAATGGAATTGATGGCATTCTCCCAAGGTCACCTGAAATTTGAGTTTTTAATCCAACTGGAAGTCACATTTTTCAGAAGAATACATTAAAGTTCAACTATGATCGTTTAATCATCACATCCAAAAATTATTTCTGGCTCCTTGTGAAAATTGCTTTTTAGTATGAGGGTTCTGTTTCAGCACGCAGAGCATACATTCCTGGGAACAGCGCGATGGTGCCGCACACGGCGGAGATAGACATTAGTTAGACCAGAATGGAATGAATATTTAGAACTGAAGAATGCCACTCAGATAATTCACTGAACATCTGTCAGTCCTGTGTAACCCTGTCTTAACATCATGCCATGTGAACAGGAAGGAGTCTTGAAATCAACCTAGTCAGTACCACCAATTTACACTTGAAACTTGGGCCCAGAGAAGTTGCTCAGGGTTACTTACTCAATGTCACTCAACTACTTTGGCCAAGGGGAGAGCCAGAATTACTTGACTCTCAGTCCAGGGAACTTTCTCCACTTCCCCATACTTTCTCTCAGGCGATATAACAAATAAGAGTGTTTCAAAATATGAATGTATGAAAGAATTGATGGACTTTCCTTATAATTCTAGGAGACAACCAAAAGATGAGTGATTAATATGACAGCAAAACCAAGTGATAAATGCGACAGCTTTGATTCTAAAACAACGTTTAATCGTATTTTCCTGCCAGCAGTCTGTCTATGTAAGCGGCACAGATACTTATTAATTATCCACCATGCCAGCTAGACCCGGTCTGCTGCGGAACACAGCAGATGGCTTCGGAGAGGGTGTAGAGCTATCTCTGTCTTTCGGTAGATAGCACCAGACAGGGACCTGTTTCAAGCAGGAACAGGAGAGAAGAAGAAGCATATGGTTCAGGTCTGGCAAGGCTTCTGGGAGAAACGGGTTATGAATAATTAGGGTTGTCATTTGAGGAATGAAAATGAGGGAAAATAGAGTTCTTTAGCGGGTCTATATTTCCTCCTCTAGAATGGAGGAAATGAGCCCAGGGGTCTGGAGAGTCGATGGTGATTAGAAAACAGAGATGAAGCTGTCAGAAGACCAAGAATGACTTGCTGGGCAAAAGCCAGCAGGAACCACTGCCGAGTTCTGGAAGGTGCTGCGGGAAGGCTGAGCCCTGTGCAGACGCTGGTGTCTGATGGTGGTCTTATTGAAAACAGAGAGCGCGAAGCGATTCGAACTGTGGAAAGAGGAGAAGCCTGAGATGAGCGCACAGGTGGATTTACTACACAACAAGCCCAGACCAGCGTGGGGTGTGTGCAGACGTCACCCAGGTTCCAAACAGAACCGTGAACACCACGGAGCTGGAATCTGTGTCGTCAGCACAAATAAACTTGTTTTTCCGACTTTTCTTATGAATGTATTTGACAAGGAAAATGTTAAAATCTAGTTTTTTTAATCCTCACCCAAGGATATTTTTCCATTTATCTTCAGATAGAGTGGGAGGGAGGGAGAGAGGGAGAGACAGAGAGACAGAGAGAAACACCGATGTGAGAGAGACACATCGACTGGTTGCCTCCCACACAGCCCTGACCAGAGCTGGGGACTGAACTGCAACCAAGGTATGTGCCCTTGACCAGAATCGAACCAGCAACTCTTTGGTCCACAGGCCGATGCTGTAACTACTGAGCAAAACCGGCCAGGGCTCTAGTTTTAATTCTTAAGGCATTTCCAGGTTATATCTTGATAACAATATAGATTAAAATTGCTCATTTAATAGCCTCAGAAGAGAGCATCTTTTATCGGGTTACAACCAACCCTTTCCTTTTACGGATGAAGAAACTGAGGCTCAAAGGTGTGATGCGCCACCGTGTCCTAGGAAACTTTAATGTAAGGATTCACTGAATGAATGTAACTGCTCAAAGCTTCCTGAATTCAAGCCTCACAAAGCCCAGGTAGTGATTCTTCCTCCACCCTCTGCCCCTCAATTTACAGGTGCTGTAAATTCATGAAGTACAATTTTATTTTATTTTATTTTATTTTATTTTTCCTCACCTGAGGACATTTTTTCATTTTTTGTTCAGACAGAGTAGGAGGGAGAGAGAGGAAGAGAGAGAGAAACATCAACGTGAAAGGGCTACATCGAGTGGCTGCCACCCGCACGACCAACCAGGGCCGGGGACAAACTGCAACCGAGGTACATGCCCCTAGCGGGAACCGAACCCGGGTCTCTCTGGACCGCAGGCCGACACTCTAACCGCTGAGCCAAACCGGCCAGGGCAAAGTACAATTTTATTTATCAAAGAAAATCATTTCATCCTAGCATATTTTTTACTACTAAGGGCTAATGCTTGGACAGTGTTGGGTTTAAATTTCAGCGAATCTAATCAATTAACCAGCACACCTGCTCTCTCATCATCCTACATGAACAGGCATTGACTATAGTGTGAGCGTATTTGTCAGATTAATCATAGCTTTTAACTATGGGTGAGAGGCCATCGGCATTCCAAGGAGACCCAAGGAAGATATGACAGTGCCTTTCAGCCACAGTCCCCTCCAGTATCATGCAGGCAACCCTCTCCTGACCTTACTTCCTCGAAAGGCTGCGTGAACCGCTCAGCGGTTAACATGGAAGGCCAGGAGCCCGCCACAACAGAGGCTTCTTGAAACAGACCCAGTGGTCTCAGATCCCCTGGGGAGATCTTTAGAGCTGGACTCTTTACCTACATCCTAGACTCTCTGTCTCAGTTAGTCTTAGAGTGGGACCCAGAAGTCTTGACTTTCTAAAGTTCATAGGTAATTAGAATATATAGCCATTTGGGAACCACTTATAACATACTATGTTAAGTATCATTTTGCAAAGATTTAACAGCAGGATTGATGTTAATTCTTCCAATAGGACCAGTCCCTGGAGAGTCCTATAATCGTAGACTCTGAAAATCTTGATCCAGACCAATTTTGCTTTTTACCTAGAAAGTCTTTTTCTCCTCCCCATTTCAAACTGGGATGAGCTATTGCAATTATGGATGACATCTGGTGGTAGTTATGTTGTGCTTAGGATTTTGGAAAGACTTCTGTTTATTTGGCATGCTCCCCACAAGCTTGTCAGGCCCTGGGGATTTGTGGCCTGTGCAGAACTTACAAGGCAGGCGACATAAAAATATATAATTCATAGAGTGAAATATTTTGGAGCTCCCTTCACTTCTACAAATCGGCTATAAAATAGAAACCACTGACAAAACATTCCTACAACCGTAGTTGTCAAGAATGAAGGTTCATCTGGGGAGGGGGTGAGGCTGCGGGCTTTTGGTGTGTACTTCTTTAGAGGACACCCAAAGAACGAGTGAGTATTCAAAATTTGTGTGCAAATGATAACAGGAGCGTTTAAGTTGGGGTGTACTCTTTTGCTTGACACTTGGCAAGTATCTACTGAAGAAAATGGGGATTTTGAGGTTGATCTTAAGAGGTCTATAAAAGCCCTATAATGATAACAGCCATTATCATCGAGGGGTATTGTCTTGTCTTGATACACATTTCAAGTGCAATTAGGATTTCATGCATATTTCACTATGACTGCTGCTTCGTATTCGTTCCTTTCCCAGTGGAAGTGATTCACGGTGTCTGAGGCAGCTGTGACCGTCTGCGATAGATCAGGGGAAGGAGTGATGGGAAAACTACATCCTCTTGCTCTTCTTCTCCCATTAGCTGCCCTGACACGCTGGGCTCCCGTTAGCTTCTAAAGTGCATCCTCAGGAAGGGGAAGGAGAGGCTGGCTAATCGACTCCCGCGATTTCCGCCGGAGCGTTCCGGGGCCTGCGTAATGAATGAGTAATGGCCAGTGATGCCGGTGTGATCGGTGACTTGAAAAACAACATTTACTGAGATTGGGTACATTCAAGACGTAAGAGTAGGAAATAGTATCTCTGTCACAGAAGTCAAATTAAACATCTTTTTCATCCTTGGATGTTACAGTATATTATATAGATGTCCTCTTAGGGGTCAGGAGAACTGGGACCTGAGCTTTGGTTGTTACATTCCACGTTTCAGCCTGGTGACCTTGAAATTGCCAGATGTAGTTTATGCGCCTAAAAATAGTCCTGATATATACCTAAGAGAGTACTTGAGAGGATGAAAAGACTATATAAAGGGAAGCTGTAGCCAAGTCAAACACAGATTAGGCTGGGGGGGGGAGTGTGATACAGGGCAGTAGTGTGGGGGTGGTGAGGGGATTGGAATAGATGGATTGTTCTAAATTGCTTCTAGACTTCAAACTCTGTTGTTCTATGAATCTATGGAAAGAATGGCACACACAGAGGAGTCACGTTGGGGCTATAGGTGATGCTTAAATGATTTGATAATTTGAACTCCTGGAGAAACGTACAACTAGAGTGCAAGCAATTGCGTTGTTTGATTCGGTATTGTTAACAAGGATTAAAAGGGTTTACATGGCACAGAGCCTAGGACAGGGTGAGGGTCACCCCTCCATAAAAATCAGTCCCCTTTTCCGCCATCATGCCAGAAAGTACACTTCCAACAAAAGATGACAATGATTTTTAAAGCAGACCTTCAGGAGAAAATCTATATCAAAAGCAGTATTGAATCAACTTGTCGCTGTTGTTAATTTTAACACCTCATCCAACATCAACACGTTGATTTGGCCTGCCTAAATTTGCCAATTTCTGGGCCATTCCATGGGGTTCTTTTTAAAAAATGACTAAAAGCCTCACCTTGAAATTGAGAGGGGTTTATGTTTGTGATGGTGCACGCTGATTCCCGAAGTTCTGTGTTCATACTCTGCCTGTGTGTCAGTGTTTAGAGAAATGGTAAAATCAGAGCCACAGCGGAGACGTTAAGCTCTCCCTTCTTTTCACATATTATTGTACATAGAGCTGCAGAAATGATGCAATAAATTTTGTTTTTATATGTTCTTTTTAAATAACAAATATTTATAACCAGTATTTGGGAGTTTTCCACAAGACTGATGAAAGAAATGAAGTGAACATATTTTTAAAATCTAACTAACCAATAACCTAAAGTAAAATAACATCTTTGGCTATTTAAAAAGGGAGTCGATCGATACCAAGCCTGCTACTATATGGATTACCTTCAGGAGAAATTAAGTGTTTTCACCCATGGTTTCTAAGTAAATGCCTCAATTCTTCATTTAAATCTTCTAAGATATACCTGCACTTTTAGAGTAAAGCAATTCCTGTGTGGTCACCCACATCTCCTAGGTCGTCAATTCACTGATAATGAATTCTCCCTTGCTGCTCTGTGCTGTGCTGGAAGACAGGGGAAAATGCATTCACCCCAGTTCTCGAGCAGTTTATTTCTCCAAAGAAATTAAAATCTGTGTTTACGTTGGCAGCTGTCACAACCATAGTCCATATACCCCAGCCTGGTTACTATGGAAATCTAACTTACAAACACTATTAATATCAATGCATTACTCATAAAGCCCAGTTCTACTTCCCTGGGTCATAACCTCACAACTAAAAACTAAATGATTTATCTGAATATTTGAACTTCTCTAGTCACTGACAGAGAACAGACTTTTTTTGGGTACTCACTGATTGAACCATAAGTAAAATGACTTATTATAATGACTATCTTTTTACTTTGATTACTTTTATTAGCATTTGATCAAAAAGGCCAGCCCTGGCCGGTTTGGCTCAGCGGTTAGAGCGTCGGACTGCGGTCCAGAGAGACCCGGGTTCGGTTCCCGCTAAGGGCATGTATCTTGGTTGGAGTTTGTCCCCGGCCCTGGTTGGGTCGTGCGGGAGGCAGCCACTTGATGTGTCCCTTTCACGTCGATGTTTCTCTCTCTCTCTCTTCCTCTCTCTCCCTCCCACTCTATCTGAACAAAAAATGAAAAAATGTCCTCGGGTGAGGATAAAAAAAAAAAGGCCAGCCATTCTTGAAGATTCTCCTGGTCTCACATTTTAGCAGAATCATTGTGCTAATTAGTGTTAAACAGTCCATTAAATCCCTCAAGCCACCAAGAACCAATTAATGTCTGTTGAGGCTATATATATACAAGGTGTGTTCTAGGTACTGTGAGGACACCTAATAGAAGGTACTGATTGGCCCTAAAGAAACAAGATCTTACTCATTTTTCAAAAAACATACTGGAAGAATTATATCAAAACGGTGCGTGACTGGTTGCTAAGTGATGCAGACACTATGTTTTGCTCCAATGACAATTAGCCTTTAAGCTCCAAATTTATGAAATGATACTCTGCCTATAAAATATTTCAGGAAAATAAGTAAACCTATAATTATAGCACGAAATTTCAAATTACATACCGTAGGCAAGTTTGGGGTATGTTTATGTTTATATCGTATTATATTCTTTCTCTTTGGGCCTTTTTGTGGCCTTCTGTTATTAATATGTGCTGAATGAAGGAAACTTTGGAATATCGTTTGTCAGTTGTTGCTCAAGGCTAGCATTCAAAGTGGAAATACTATCTTAATTGGGGATATAAATATTTAATCAGATGTTTTTCATAATGGTTTCTTAATCTATCAAGAGCATTATAACTGAACAATAGAAAATAAAAAGAAATAAAAGGCATCCATATTGGAACAGAAGAAGTAAAACTTTCTCTGTTTGCAGATGTCATGATCATATATATAGAAAACCCTAAAAAATCCAGACACCCCAAAAAACTATGAGAGCTAATAAATGAGTTCAGCAAGATTGAAGGATACCAGATCAATATAGAAAAATCAATTGTATTTCTATTAATGACATATCAACCCCAAATAAAATTAAGAAGACAATTCCATTTATAATAGCATCAAAAATAATAAAAGGAATGTAATACTTGTACACTGAAAACTGCAAAACATCAATGAAACAAATTAAAGGAGAACTAAATAAGTGGAAAGACATCCTCTGTCATGGATTAATATTATTACGATGGCAATAGTACCCAGGTTGATCCACAGATTCAACAATATGCCTATCAAAATCTCAACTGCCTTTTTTGCAGAAATTGACCAGCTGATCCTAAAATTCATATGGAAATGCAAGGGATCCAGAATAGGAAAACAATCGTGAAAAAGAAGAACAAAGATAGAGGGACTCATTCGTCCTGATTTCAAAACCTATAACAAAGCAATAGCAATCAAGACTATGGTACTGGCATAGGATCGATGGAACCGAATTGAAAGTCCAGAAATAAACCTATACATTTATGGTTAGTGGGTTTTCATTTCACAGTTAAATGGAGAAAGGATAGTCTTTTCAATAAATGGTGCTGGGACAAATGGATAATCACATGCTCACACCATACAAAAAATTAACTCAAAATGAATCAAAGACCTAAATGTTAGCACTAAAACTATAAAACTCTTAGAAAACACAAGTGTATATCTTTGTGACCTCGGGTTAGGCAGTGTTTCCTTGGATATGGCACTAAAAACACAAGTAACCCAAAGACTCCAAATTGGACTTCATCAAAATTAAAAACTTTTGTGCTTCAAAGGACACTACCAAGAAAGTGAAAAGACAACTCATAGAATGAGAGAATGCATTTGCAGATCATATATTTGCAAATCCAGACTAAATATAGAACCCTTAAAACTCCACGACAAAAGGACAAATATCCTAATTTTAAAATGGGCAGAAGATTTGAATTGACATTCCTCTAAAGTAAATATACAAATGGCTAATATACAAATGTGTACATGAAATATGCACAACATCATTAGTCACCGGGGAAATGCAAATAGAACCACGGTGCAATACCACTTGACACCCATTAGGATGGCTATAATTAAAAAGCAAACCAGGCAATGACAAGTGGTGGCAGATGTGGAGAAACTGGAAGTCTCATCTGTTGCTAGTGGAAATATAAAATGGTGCAGCTCTATTATAAAGAGTTCAAAAAATTAAACATAGAGTGATCGTATGATCCAGAAATTTCACTCCTAGGATATACTCAAGGTGAATCAAAAACATATGTCCACATGAAAAACGTGAACACAAATGTTCGTAGCATCATTATTCCTAGTAGCCAAAAAGTGGAAACAATTCAAATGCTCATCGAGTGATGAATATATAAGCAAAACATGGTCTATCCATACAATGTAATGTTATTCAGCTGTATGAAGAAATGAAGATTTACTGATTCATACCACAGCACTGATGAACCTTGAAAACATTGTGCTCAGTGAAAAAAGCCAGACACAAAAGGCCACATATTTTATGATCCCATTTATATGAGACGTTCGGAATGACATAGGCAAAAACCATACAGAAAGTAGATAAATAGTTTCAAGGGGCCAAAGTAATGAAGGGAATGAAAGTGATGGCTAATGGGTACAGAGTTTCTTTCAAGGTGATGAAGTGTTCTGGAGTTAGACCGTGGTGATGGTTCACAACTTTGGGACTATACTAAACTGTCCACTTCGTTTATTTATTTATTTTTGAAATGCCAGTTTCAGTTTATTAGCTCACAGACACATTTATCAGATCCACTGTCAGTTGCTTGTGATATTAATTCAATCATGATAATAAGTAGCAACCAGTTACCTGTACAAAAACAGCATCTAAGGAAAGCAACTTGCTAGTAATTTAGGGTGGAAATCCTTTGTTTACCTTACTTGATTGCAAAGTGTAGTGTTTTTTTTTTAATTCCTCACCTGAGGATATTTTTCTTTTTATCTTCAGATAGAGTGGAAGGGAGGGAGAGACAGGGAGAGAGAGAGAGAAACATCAACGTGAGAGGGACACATCGCCTGGTTGCCCCCACACGACCAGGGCCGGGGATGAACCGCAACTGAGGTACGTGCCCTTGACTGGAATCGAATCCACGACTCATTGGTCCACAGGCCAACGTTCTAACCGCCGAGCAAACCCGGTCAGGGTGACAAAAGTCTAGGATTTTAAATAATAAAAATCACACAGACATGAAAAATGTGAAAACTATGTGTTAACAGACACGTTAGGAGAAGGCAAGAGATCAAAAACATTCAAGAATGAGAAGGTCTTATTCATTCCATTCATTCATGTATTCCTTTATTTCATTTATTGAGCTCCTCTGCTAGGAGCTGGGAATGCAGAGATAAAAATAACACAGACCCTGCCTTGAAGGAAGCTAGTTCTGTGAAAATATAGCAAGGAAGCCAATATCTGTGGAATAATCCCATGCATACTACAAAGGCATATGTACAGGATGTCTTTGGAGCACAAAGGAGGGCCACCAGCTCATTCTGGAGTGAGCTGGGCTCTAGGGACAGGTGGAGGTTAACTAGGCAGGTAGGGGAAGGGCGACAAAGGCAGAGAGCGCAGTGTGAGTAGAGACACGAAACCCCACGCAGTCTGTTATAACTGAGCCTCTGCCCTTGGTAGGGAGTGAAAATGCAGTGCTAGGAGGTGCCAGCTCTTGGGAGCCTTGCATACAATCCTGCAGTCAAAATTTTATTTTGCAGGTGATGAGGTAGATAATAAAGATTTTTCAAATGTGTATTTTTTAATTTATTTTTTATCCTCACCGGAGGACATTTTTGCACTTATCTTCAGATAGAGCAGGAGGAAGAGAGGGAGGAAGAGAGAGAGAGAAACATCAATGTGAGAGAGACACATCGAGCGGCTGCCACCCACACGACCCCAGCCGGGGCCGGGGACAAACCGCAACCGAGGTACGTGCCCTTAGCGGGAACCGAACCTGGGTCTCTCTGGACCGCAGGCCGACGCTCTAACCGCTGAACCAAACCAGCCAAGGCCAAATGTGTATTTTTTTTTAAATATGTTTTTATTGAATTTTAGAGAGAAAGAGAGAGAAACATCCATTGGCCGCCTCCTACACACCCCTACTGGGGATCGGGCCCACAACCCGGGCGTGTGCCCTGACTGAGAATCAAACCAGTGACCTCCTGGTGAATGGGTCAATGCTCAACCACTGAGCTACACTGGCTGGGCCAAAGGTGTATTTTTAATAACAGCTATATTGAAATAGTATTCATATACCATAAAATTCACCCTTTTAAAGTATACCATTCAATATTTTTTAGGATATTCACAATTGTGCAACCACTACCTCTGATTTTAGAACATTTTATCACCCCCAAAAGAAAATCCCATATTCATCAGCAGTCACTTCACCATTCCCCCTTCTCCTCAGCCCTTAGCAACCACTCATCTTCTGTCTCTGTTAAACGGTCCACTTTAGAAGCTCAGTGGATTGAGTGTCCTCCCATGGACTGAGAGGTCCCAGTTCAATTCCTAGTCAGGGCACATGCCTGGGTTGAGGGCTCGATCCCCGGTAGGGGGCGTGCAGGCAGCGGATCAATGGGTGAATTTTATTGTATGTAAATTACAATAAAAATCTCAACTTTTAAAGGTGCTATGTTTTTCCTTGAGCACTCTGTACATTAAGTTCTAATAAAGCATTATGCAAGTGTTTGTATCCAGCAGGAGGGTTCGAGGTAGCTTGGAACAGAGAGGGTGGGGAAGGGGAGGCGCCCCTGGGGTGAGCGGTGGGAGGAACTTGGGAAGTTCACGTACCAATCAGAAGTGGAGGCTTCCGAGGTCTGGGGTGTGGAAACAGCCTCCGGGAAGTCAACCCGAACCACAGGAGGTGCACAGGAGGTGCACAGGAGGCGAGCAGTCTCAGCCTGCTGTCCGGTGTCTCCTTCCCACTCCCTGGCTGCTGTCATTTTAAGTTAGACCACCTCGGAACTTTTTCTTGTCAATCAACACGGACACTAGACTGGGGAAGGCAGGAGGGGGTGGGAGTGGGGAGGAAAGGTCAGTGGGGAGAAAAAAGGGGGGCATCTGTAATACTTTGAAAGATAAAAAAAATATATTATCATTAAAGCACATATTTGTATATTTTGTTCTTAAGGGAAAGAAATAAGTTCCATGATCAGCCTTACAGGTGGCATGAGAGATGTCGCCCGTTTTTAGTATTCGTGTAGATAGCAAGGTAATGAGTCCGGCTTCTTCGACCTACACTACGAAGGTCACTGCGAATCCGCTGCTTCCGCCCTGTCATTGCATTCCTGCGGACCCTTCTCGTTTGGGTTGACCAGACATTTATCGTTCTGAAGTTGAGGGGAGAACCCTGAGCGTTGAACCCCAAAGCCTCACATCTGCTCTCGCCCTTTCCCAGGTGCTGCCCTTCCCGAGCCAGGTGGTGTACAACCGAGTGGGCAAGTGTGGCAGTCGCACTGTGGTCTTGCTTCTGAGGATCTTGTCGGAGAAGCACGGATTTAATCTGGTCACGTCAGACATTCACAACAAAACCAGGCTTACTAAAAATGAACAAGTAAGTTGTCTTTGGCCCCGGGAAAACTGCACTTTGCTTCAATTCATTTGTGTAATTAGTGGGTGCCTTATAGGGCACCCTTCAAACCCTTGACACAAGCCTACCAGAGTTGCAATTTCATACTGTATTTTGGCCAGAGTGTGGAAGGAAGTTGCAGTCCAGTGTTCTGGGGGAAGTCTTTAAGCCGGGAAGTTTCCGAGAAGGGATACTTTGTTAGACCGAAGGGAAGTGTGTACTTGTCATTGTCTATTTAGCTAAAAGTAGCAATGCATAAATCTCAGTTACACCACTGAGCTATAATTAGTGCCGACATCCTGAAAGCAAAAGTAAGAAACTTTTATTTTAATATTTCTTCTGTGCTTGCTCACAAGTGTCCTAGGAATCTGACTGGTGGACGGGGGCATACACTTCCTGTTACGATCAGCATATCCTGTGGTAGCAAAAGAATTACCCCATTTCCCAGGGACAGTTCTGCCATAATGGAGCTGAGCCGTGTAAGTGGACATACTGGCAGTGGGGTCTGGACTCTGCCCAGGAGCTGTGCAGACAGATTCCACTTTATAAGTGTATACAAAAGTAGGGTCAACGGTCACCATCGGGGCACTTTGCTGATATGGCAGAGTTAGGCCTAGCGCTCTCAAGGTCATGCTACAGGGTCAAGTTTGTTAGCCTGCCTCATGAAGTCGCTCCTGTGCCCTTAGATACTTAGGATGGATGAGTAGCCACTAATATAATTCAGGGTTTTCTAGAGAACAGAACCGGTAGGATGGGGATGTCTGTTGGTTGATCAGTGATCTGCCATCTGCAGGGTAGAGACCCAGGAAAGCAATCGGTGTAACTGAGTTCGAAGGAGGACCTGAGAAGCAGGGGAGCCAGAGCTGTGAATCCAGTTGAAGTAATAGGAGGTATCCCAGTTTAAACAGTGAGGCAGGGGGCAGGGGCCAATTTCTCCTTTCTCCACATTTTGTTCTGTTGAGGCCTTTCAGAGATTGGGTGATGCCCACCCACACGGGGACAATAATCTACTTTACTGAGTCCACGGATTCAAATGCTAATCTCATCCAGCAACGTCCTCACAGACACACCCAGGAATATTGTTAATCTGGGTGCCCCTTGGTCAGCCACGTTGACACATGACATTAACCTCACACCATCCGATGAGTATGTAAATTTGGGGAATAAACAAGGCACGTGGTTTGCTATCAGGTTAACGCCACAGTTATGGAAATTTCCACCCATGTCCACTTCTTTCTGTTGTAATCCTGACCTTTGAGGCATTTCAGAACCTCACAGACAAAGGGAATTTACAATGACTTTTATTGCTCTTTTATCATGGGGGACAGTGGGACTGTTTTTTAGACAGTAACATAGCCAGAAGTGCTTTCTATAAGCCGATACATTCAGTGTCTTCCTCAGGATAGAGTTCAGTATGCCTATTCTTTTGAAAACTTCCACTGAAGAGTCTCTGAGCGTCAAGTCCAAAGGGTCATTAGCAATCAACAGTAACTATCTTGAGATTATCCCTTGTAAGTTCTGTAGTAGGCTCTCGATAGGAACATTATATTTGGTGACAGTTAAGGATATCACATTTTATGAGTGACTTTAATAGGGGTAGGTTCTCAGATTCCCTTGCCTGATGGAAGAGCTATCATGATGCAGCTCGTCATGTCCTCTCCACTACCTGAAAGAAAGTGACTATAAATTAATAGCCCAGGTAATTGCAATTTTATTACAATTATCAAATTTATTTTTCCTTTGAGTCTTTGGGTCTGCTCATCAGATTTTCCTTAAATATTGCTATGTGTAGAGACATGCCCAGTTCTCAGAAGCCTCAGAAAATCCAGTAGCTCAATTTTAGTTCCCACTGCTGATCGGGTACAAACAATGCAGCAATAATTAAAATATTAGACACTGGGATGTTCAGACATGCCCTAGAAGAGAGAGCACAGAAGATAACATGTAAATATACCACGTGGTGTTACGGAAATAAACCTATTTTGTTTCCTCCGAGGAGCCATCTTGAGGAAGTAAAATAGGGTTGCCACTGTCAAGGGAAGGGTTCAGATGAAAAAGTAACAATCATTTACTAAAAGTGTATACATTGCTACATCTAGAAAAGGGTTAAAGACACAGTCATCTTTGTCCTCTAAAATAGAAGTTAGCTCTCATCTGTTTGGAATGATTGGCTTGTCTGGAAGCCAGGGAATAGACTAGACAATCTCTTAAGGTTCTTTCCAGCCCTGTGATTCTGTGATATATTTATCCAGCTTCTAACATAATCTGTGCAGAGTGTAATTGAAACATTTCTGATTCCTGTGGTCAGTGTGACCTAGAATATATTTCATTACTTAGTTACTCCAGATTCCTATTAAATTATAAGGCAACTTTTTAAAAACTCAAGGGAAAGGCAAAGATATGGTAGGAAAAACAAATAAGCAATTTGGATGTAAAAGCAAACGACAGCGACCGTTTCCTCTGTGCAGCTCGCTGGCCGGCTGTGACACGTGGGAGAGCCAGGAAGCGGCGTGACCAGAAACCAAGATTGAAGTAGTTAAAAAATCTTTAAAGAAACACTTTTCCTTATTATATGTATCCTTTTACTAAAGTTTCAAAGTGCATAAAATAAGCAGAGAAAAAAATATTATTTTAACCTAATATATTCAAGAAATAATTTGTGGTATGAATAGCTCCTCTTCTTGGTAATTTATTAAAGGAAAGGGGTGGGGGGAGTGATTTAGGAGATGAGGTAAAATTTTAAAGTCAGTGGTTCTCAACATTAAACAGAACTCTGAAAATGGGTTCCCATGGAAACATTGTTCTATGGAGTTAAAAACAATTTTACTTCAGGTGCGGAATAGACAGGCTCCTGTGGGCTGGCCCGGCACTCCATCCACATTGATTTTATAAGCAAATGTGTTCCAAGTTCCAAACTACTGACTTACAAATGAACTTTGGAATGCTATTCACTTTTAAGGCTTGAACTATCTATACCATTTCCTTCATACACAATGGCCCCTCTCTGCCCGGGAGACTGATGCATACATTTCTCACTAGAGGGTAGCTGTCATCACACACACACACACACACACACACACACATGTTCTCTCTTATTCTCACTCTTTGTACTAAATTTTAAAAATTTGTTTAATAAAATAAGACACTGAAGGGATTATTCAAAAGGAAAGGGCGCGTGAAGACACCAAATGTTAGAATGCCTGTAAAATCCCATCACAGCTGCCTTCCAGGAACAGAAATACCTCTGGAGCCCATCGCCCCCGCAGAACAGCATGGCAGCTGCTGCAGGCCAAGTGCCGGACCTTTGCAGGGCATGTAACGCCAGCCCATGGTGACATCACTTCATTTTTGCTCCAAAACCAGATCTCGATTTCTTGGACTAGCTTAGACAATCTCTTGGAAAATGGAGACTGCATACAATCTGAAAGACAGGGAACTATTTTCCAGAAGACATGGGGTGTGACTTCCAAACGACTCATAATCATCTTTGTTAATGGTCTGATGCTAATTTTCAGAACATTGCTCTCAGGACAATAAAGGTCAGAGCGCCACAGGCATATCACAGACATAAGAATTCAACATTATTTCATTCTTGTTGGAGAAGGCATAGGAGCCCAAAAGATCAAGAAAGAAAACACTTTTACTATTTTATTTATATTGAAGCTACTTAAGATTACAAATTGGAAATAGCATCTACTCCATGCTAATTGTTGTATTTCATTATATTAGTTAACACGTTTGGACCTAAAACCAGTGAGTGAGTATGATTGGCTGTATCATGGATGAGAAAACTGAGGCAACCAGAGTATCGCTTTCAGAATAAAATAGAATAGAGTAGAAGGCTACCCGTGGCACCTGGGCTTGAACTTACGCCCTGGAGCCATTCTCGCAAGGCAGTGGTTATCTACAGAATCTCCAGCAAAGCCTTGGAAACATATAGTTGTAATAGCCTTCTCCTGAAGTTTCTGGGGTACATTCCAGAAAAGTTTTTGTTTTTTAATAATAGTAAAATGACACAGGAGATTCTGCAGCACAGGCAGGGTTAAGAATTTTTGTCCAAACTATCACATCATTTTCCTAAGTTCCTGAGAATTTTAGTCCCCTAAGACACTTGAGAGGAAGGAAGGAAGGAAGGAAGGAAGGAAGGAAGGAAGGAAGGAAGGAAGGAAGGAAGGAAGGAAGGAAGGAAAGAAAGAAAAAAAGAAAGAAAGAAAGAGAGAGAAAAAGAGAGAGAAAGAAAGAAAGAAAGAAAGAAAGAAAGAAAGAAAGAAAGAAAGAAAGAAAAAGAGAGAGAAAGAAACTACCATGATTAAACAAATATGGTCAATGCTGACCTTTTGTCCCCCTCTAGGAGATTTACAATGATTAGTCACATTTTCAAGACTGGGTATTTTTTCCGTTAAAAAAAAAAAAAAAGAAAGAAAGAAAAATCTGTTTAACTGGCTTTCATCTAGTGCTTCCCAGTCTCCGTTGGCAGGGAACTCTTTCTGAGTGCAGGTGGCTCTCCTCTGCGTCCCACAGCTGGGCATCACATCTGCCGGGACTCTTTTCAGCAGCTATGAAGATGATCAAAATCTTGACAAGTATTCAAAGGGTGGAGGACACAGAGAACCTATGCCCATGTGCTCTAGATTGCTTTGGCCTCTTAGTCAAAAACAGAATTTCTTTACCGTGTTTTAAACTTCTGTTTCCTATTGCTGTCCTCGCTGCCCTTCTAAGTCTGACTCTGGCTACAAAGCAGCGCAGCTCTAAGAAAGAAAGCTCACCCGAAGAAAACACAGTAGATTTGGAAAAGGTCTAGAGGCCACAGGGATTCCTCCTAGGCCTCCCTAAGGCAGGGTCAGCCCGTCTTCGTTCAAGGGAAAAGGTTCACTTATTCATTTTGTTTCTTTTTTTTTTTAATCCTCACCTGAGGACATTTTTTTCATTTTTTTGTTCAGATAGAGTGGGAGGGAGAGAGAGGAAGAGAGAGAGAGAGAGACATCGATGCGAAAGTGACACATCGAGTGGCTGCCACCCGCACGACCAACCAGGGCCGGGGACAAACTGCAACCGAAGCACATGCCCCTAGCAGGGACCGAACCCGGGTCTCTCCGGACCGCAGGCTGACGCTCCAACCGCTGAGCCAAACCGGCCAGGGCCACTTATTCATTTTGAAGCAGGTCTCTTTGCTGTTTCTTCATTCATTTTGATGGCGATTCATTGGGGACCTACAGTTAATGCTGCCTACTGAGCACCACACAGCACACTAGATATGTGTGCATCTTACTTCTAATGCTTTAAGCAACATTATCAGGAAAGTATTGCCACCCCATTTTACAGGAAGCAACAAGTATTCAAGAAGAATGTGGGCGAATACGTCTTGAAAGTGAAGTTGGGTCGGATTCTAGAGAAACTTTGAATGTTCAGCTGGGGAATTGGAATGTTACTCCGTGGGCAGTGGGAAGCCATTAAAAAATGATTCATGATGATGAACATCATCGTAAACATGATGAACATCAAACTCTCCTTGGGAGATTTTTCACAGCACATGTTCCTAGGTCCTACTACAAAATACGGAGTTAGACTCTTCACCGTGGAGCGTGGGTACTTGTCAAAAACTCCAGGGGATCCCCACTCACAATTCTAGTGAGGAAACATTGCAGAAAAAGTTCTAGTTATTAGAAAGTTTTCCTTTTATTAAAGCGAATCTACCACGAAGCAAGAAAACTTCCTCTTTCACTGAGAATCCCTCAAACCTCTGAAAAGGTCACATGTCCCCTGAAGTCTTACTGAGTGGCATCTCCTCAGAGCCTGCACATTTATCCCAGGAACCCTACCTTGCTTAAGACCTTTTGGAAAAGTCTCTTTAGAGTGACCCCCAGAGTCTCCTGACTTTAGAGCGGGAAGGACAGTTTCCACAGGTCTCAGAACTCCTCCCATTGAACCTTGGAATCAAACCCCAAAAATGTGTGGAGTCCATCTCCAGATCCCAGGGATGCCTTCACCCAGCTCTGCGAACAAGGTCTTATCTTGAAATCCTGTAGGCAGAAGCTGAGTCTGCTCATGGAAACACGGTTGAAAGAAAACGGGGGGAAAAAAGAGGAAGAAGCAACAGGCCTGACAAATTAAAACATTTTCTCCTCTCTTTCCAATTGTACCGGGGAGATTGATTTTCTCTACTGTTTAGACCCAGCCTCTTTACCTTGTTCGTGTCATTCCGCCCCCTGGTGGATGTCGTCTTCATTGCAGGCATTGTTTGCTGCCCTGACTGCAGGGCCCTGAAGGTGGGCAGAGCCTCCTGCCTCCCACCCGAAGGGCTTCTCCAGGCAGCAGGCGGAGAGAGGTAACCTGAGCCTACAGTCCTCCTCTGGCCTCTGAGATTAGAGGGAGTTCTCCTCTGAGCTACTCCTTTTTGGGCTTGATGTGTTAAAAACATGTCTTTTCTTTCATTTAAGATGTTTTGCGAAATTATAGGACATCTAGATCTAGTTGTTCCCGAGTGACACAAGAATTCAGACCAGAGTGGGGCCATTGCCATGAGCGCTGGCAAGCATTTCCTAAAGCAGCCAGGAGCGAAGTCTTTTATTAGCGAGCTCTGTTTGTGGAACTGCAGGTAAAGGTGTTCTGCAGATGAGAAACTGCTTCCTGGCATATCCTCTGCCTTATAAATTCTGTTTGCTTCTCACTTTTTTTTTTTAATCCTCACCCGAGGACATTTTTGCATTTATCTTCAGATAGAGCGGGAGGGAGAGAGGGAGGAAGAGAGAGAGAGAAATATCAATGTGAGAGAGACACCGAGCAGTTGCCACCCACACGAGTAGTCGCCACCCACACAACCCCAACCAGGGCTGTGGACAAACTGCAACCGAGGTACGTGCCCTTAGCGGGAACCGAACCCGGGCCTCTCTGATCTGTGGGCCGACGCTCTAACCGCTGAGCCAAACCGGCCAGGCTCACCATTTTTTAAACCTGAATTCTATCTCATTCTCAGATGTACTGTGATTTAAGTCCTTCCTTTAGTTATTTCTCTCTCTCTCTCTTTTTAGCATTTTAAATTCATCCCTGCACTTGTTATAAGATATGCTATTTGTCACCTAGAACTTAAAAAAAAATCTATGATATTTTAATGCTTTTATTTTTTATTTTTAATGCTTTCCTACCTGTCATAACTTCCTTTCAATTTTTAACAAATCACATGAAAAGTAGAAAATTGGTATCCCTATAAACCCTTTTTATTCTCCAGACTTATTTTGCTAACCAACCCCTCCCTCCGATCTTTAGGGTCATGTATAGATGAAGTAATAGTGGGAACAGTGAGGAGATTGCAGCTCAGGGGTAAAAACAGGACTTTTGGTGTCAGGCAGACTTGGCTTGGAGTTCGGGCTCCACTTGTTTCTAGCGGTGAAAACTTACACCATCTCTGCAGCCTTTCTGTGCCTCAGTTTCTTAACCTGGAAATGTGGGTAATAATGCTTAACTCGCAGAGTCGTTTGAGAATAAAATGACAGCATATGTATAAAGAGCTTCTGGGTAGAGTAGCTTCTAGGAACAGTGCGTAGCCCAGGAACCACTCAGGAAATGGCAGTCTGTTTGGTGTTCTGTCCCAGACGCTGTCACCGTGAAACTGTAGCCCCGCTGGGGTAAGGGACGCACAGGTCTGTCTCAGAAAGATGGAACTCATTCCTGAGTGATCATTCTGTCTTCAGTGAACTATACATTTCTCAACTCCGAAAACATTTTTCTAAGGGAGGCATCTTCATTACATAAACAGTTATGGGGTATATGTCTGTGCAGGGACCTGGGCTTGGTTTTGGGGGGGTATAAATCAAGCCTGACCACAGCCCTCAAGGAGCTTACAAATCTGCATCGAAGATGGCGCCCAAACTCAACGATAATATAACAGAAAAAGTACATGTCCTGAGAAATCCTCAAAGTGCTGTGGGAAGTCAAAGGAGGCAACGTCATTTCTAGCCAAAGGTCTTCAAAACCAGCCCATGTCCCCTCACTTCTGCAGCCAGGTTCGTTTCTCCTGCAGCATTCCCCATTTCTACGAGTAGACACCACCAGGTGTTCAGATCCAAGCCAGGACTCAGAAGGAAGCTCTCTGGCCACTGCCTCGCCTTCCCCTCCCCTCCTGCTGGATGCAGAGCTCAGCAGATCCCCCTTCCTTAACGCCCCTGAACACCTTCACCTGGCTTCACTTCCATTGGCCTGTTCAGTGGTTCTCAAACTTTTATGCCTCAGGACCTCCTGGAGGGTTTGTTAAAACACAGATGGACAGGCCCAAACCCCAGAGTTTCTTCTAGTTCAGTAGGTCTGGGGCAGGGCCTGAGAATTTTCATTTCTAACAAGTTTCCACTTGATGCCGATGCTGCTGCTCTGGGGACCACAATAGGAGGCGCTGTCTTCATTCATGACCTCATCACTTCCTATTGAGATTATTTATTGCCCTGTCTTCCTAGCTAAGTTTTCTGTCTCTGATCCTTACCTTTATCCTTCACATTCCCCACCTTCATCTCAGATCTAGAAAGAAAAAGAAAATCTGTTCTGTCCAATGGATTCCCCATTGGACAAATGTCAAAATCCGTCCTGTAACCTGTAGGGCCCTCCATCACCTGGTTCCTACCGTCCTCTCTAGTCTGATCTACTGCCTTGCTGGCCCCATGCCCGACCTCTGGCACACGGAGCTCCTGGTAGTTTTAATATCCATGTCATGTTGTGTTTTGTCCTTTGCATCTGCTGTTCACTCTGTCTGCCATGCCAGGGGTCCCCTTCTTCACTTGCTAACTCTTATGGGCCCTTGTAAACACCTCATTGGGGAAGTATTACCTTCACTGCCAGCAGGGATAGGTGCCTCATCTCCGTGCCTTCTACCCCATGGTGGTTATCATGTGATGGTACCTGCCTGCTGGTCCACCTGGTCCACAGATCTGAGCTTCCTGAGAGCAAGAACCAAATATTTTATCTCCATAGCGACAGCACCAAGCAGTGCATTGCCTGACAAAGAGTTGAAAATCAGTGGATGTTGAATGAAAGGGAGACCCAGAAAGGTCATTTGATGAAGGTAGTCATCTTACTCAAATGTAAAGAGCATTTAGGATTTGGACAATGAAAAGGAAGAGGAAGAATGTTCCAGAAGAGGGAGCTTGAGCCTATGGTCAGGCTTAGACATAGTGTGAGGAAGGCACAAGGAAGGGTCTATTTTGGCCACAAGAGTGTTGTCTTGAGAGTCAGGTAGCAAGGCTAAAATTAACATGACTCAGCAAGGGATTGAACATGGAGATTCAGGAAAGACCAGATCAAATGTGAGAATTTAGAGGGTACTCTTGACCAGAAACTGACTCTTCAGAGGTGAAATAAGCTAGATAAGGAGTAAAGATGGTGAGGACCAAGAGCATGGTTTGAGTCATGGTAGGTTTGGGGACACCATCAGGACACAGTCCACTGTCTTGTCTTTAAGTGTCTTTCCACTGACCTTACTCATGTTTTGATCTCCAGGGCCTAGTAAGTACTCAATAAATGCTGAATGAATGAATGAATGAAGGAAGGAAGGAAGGAAGGAAGGAAGGAAGGAAGGAAGGAAGGAAGGAAGGAAGGAATGATGAATGTATGCAGTGCAATCAGTACAAAGGCCAGCAGTGGTCCTGAATGAGCCAAGGAAAAGAAGGAGAAGTAGTTTCTGTGATGATTTTAGGTAGCACATTGCCACCCACAGTGCCATCCATGCAGATAAGACTCGGGCCAGAACCACGGTGGGAGGACCAAGAGGGCCAACTCAGGTGATGGGCAGCAGGGGTTCGGAAGACCATTGATTACCTCTAGAAATGGGGAAAGTCTGAGCATTTGTGAAAACAATCAAATGACACCTTGAACATAATGCTGTAGATCTGTGCTTGTGGTACTTCCTAAGTGGCTTTGGTGCGTGGTGACAAACGTATGAGAGCTGAAGTGAACTCTGACTTCACCGTACTCATGCAATAAACATGAACATTAATACCTTTTTCTATGTTTAAGGAGACGTCTAGAAAGAGTTATGCATTGTCACCGCTAGTCAATTTTTCCTTGCGAAATAGACAGCTTTATGACTATTGTGACACTGTTCTCAGAGTCCAACCACTACTGTTCTTCCATTAAGTATCACACGTTGACATGTGTTTGGAGAATATAATATAATGTTGAATATGTGAAAGAATGTTTTTTCTTGTGACCTGTTTTTCCAGTCTTCTTGTATAATACCAGGGGGATTTCTCACATTACTCTTGTGTGTGCAGAGAAATACCTGAATAAAAATATTCTAGAGATTAAGGCATTAAATGGTGTTTATATTAAACACACACACAGTGAAGAGTCATGTTTCTAAGCGGACACCCTCGGGGACCTTTGGTTGTGCTTCCAAACGGATAATTCTATTGGTAGACCCATCAGAAATCAGAATGTGCAATGAGACCGAGGAAGACGTTTTATTACCAAAAGCAAGCGCCAGGGCGTGTGGGGGCGGAGATGTTGAGGGTAAACAGTAGATAAAGAAGCAGAATTCAATTTCCTTTTATGCTCAAGCTTAGCCAGACCATTATTTACCTGTGCCTGCCACCGACAGACCAAAGCACAGGCTTATGAACCTGCGAGTCATTTACTTTTAAAATTCAATTTATATCTCCAAACAATCATTGTGAGTATGAATATCTAATGAAAGGATCAGGCACTGACATCTGTGTGTAGCGTGATAAAGCGTGTACTAGTTGGAGCTAATTTATTTAGCAGATATTCACTGAGCGCTGTGTGTGTGTTACCTAGCGCGAGACACGAGGGAACAAGGCAGACCAGGGTCTCTGATCTGCCTGCGACAATTTGGAGTTCCCGACTCTGGTTTTATTGTTGTTGCTCCTGCCGTGGGTGACACGTGAATGCCTGTTTTTGTTTCCAGTGTTCAACTTGAACTAATTCATAAAATATGGAATGCTGGACTTGTGATGTGCATCCAGAGTAGCCATTCTCAATGTGCCTCTTAAAAATTTCACAGCGTGTCAGTTTTGATGGAGCCAATTAGAAAATCTAAGGAAAGTAGGCTTCAGGAAGTCAGGGAGGCATGAGAATGCTTGGAATTTCTAACAGATTTTACTAAACGTTTCTGGACGATGACATGTTCCAGAAGACCATAAATGTTAGTTTATACTAATATAAACTACATCTTGCCTTGCTGATAACTGTAAATAAATAATTCAGATGACCACCCACCGAAAACCAAGAAGTTTGGGGGGTTTGTGTGTTGCCTATGAAATATTTGCTTTACTGTAAATGTTTATACTCCAAGAGAAAAATAATGAGGTATTGCCTCATTTTACTCCCACTTTTACATTCTGCAGGACTAGTTTCAGATAATTCTGCATCTCTCAGTAATATCATTATAGGAATATAAAATAATGATTAACCTCTTGTCTTGATTTGACTTTAATGGAAGGAATTAAAGGCATTTTTCTTATTTGCATTTTTGAACAGCAAGCCACTGACTTTCTCCAGTTAAAATTAATTAATCTGTCACATTGTTTTCATGGTAGCAATCAACTAAATTAAATACAGGACTATAAATCTGGATAGCACTGTTTTATTCAGTAAGAAGCCTTAAGTAAAGTTCATAAATGTTGCACAAAACACAGCTGTTTGGCTCTGGTCCAGGAGGTAATAAGTGAGGATGGATGGAATTGGGGAGATAACCTTTAGCTTAATATAGTTGGAAAATTAGATCCTATATATGCTAATTTTGTACTTTTTTTAATAGATGGAACTGATTAAAAATATAAGTACTGCCGAACAGCCCTATTTATTTACTCGACATGTTCATTTCCTCAACTTCTCAAGGTAAGATATTTTCCAGTTTAATGGTTTTTGTGGGTTTTTTTCCATTTCTTTTCGGTACTTAGACTCCTTCTAATGAACAATTACTTTAAAATCTACCTTTATTTCCAAGGTAGTGTAATTGCCCTTGAAAATATATTTTTAGTCCTGTTATTTTTGCTCTGGAGGGATCAGAATTTGAAATATGTGGACAAAAGCTTCATTTCTTTCCAGAATACTAATCTCAAATCTTATGAAGAGTTGAAATTATTTTTAATGAGAAGCCATTTGACGTGATAGTTCTTTAAAAAAAAAAAAAATCAGTTTTTTTTTTTAAAGAAATAACTTGGGAGGTAAGACATGGGTGTTTTAACAGAAATGTTTCATTGCACATTTGTGTACAGTTTGACCCACACAGGACTCGGAATGACCTGGTGGCAGAGTGACGTGTATTTTACGGAATCCGAAGCCCTAGTGCTGGCCTCTCTGCCCGCCTTCTCAATGCTCCGTCTGGTTTTCTAAGCCTTGCATGTTTGATGGTCATGGGGCATTTTAGGAATCTGGTTTTGCTTCAGCTGCAGAGACTTTCTGACAGTAATGCAAATTTTCAAATTTAGGGTTTTAGACCCTGGATTTGTGAAATTGCTAACTGTGAGTTCTGGGCATTCTCTTCCCTAGGGATTCATTTGCATAGGTTCCCTTGTCTCTGTGCTTTGCTGTGAGCTGGAAGTTCTCAGGTTCTTCCTCTCCTCAGGCTGGCCCATGTCTGAGCTCAGTTGTATCCCTGACAGCATTGGGTCCAGGGACAGATCCACTGACCAGCCCAGGACCCTGGGCCTCCCTCCTCAGCCAATTGACTGGCACTTCCCTTACTCATTCCCCTGAGGATAACAGGAGAGCATCTTCTATTGTCCCTCTTGCTGATGCTGACCTCATGGTCCCCAAGGGCCAGAAACCCCGGGAGGCCCTAAGTGTTCCCAGCTGCTGAGTTCACACTGGGTGGGCACAGCTGCCCAGCCACAGGATGCCTAGCAACCTAAGGGCTGGAAGAAGGTTTTAGCCTTCAAAGGACTTCCCTGCTGTGCAGCAGGCCCAGAGCAAATTAAGTGTGAAGAGAGGGAGCTGCAGCAGAGCGAGTTACGAAGCAGCGAAGGAGTTGCTGCCTTATCTTTGCAAGCTTCCCCTGAAGGTTCCCAGCCTGCCCGATACCCAGGGTCCCCTTGGACAGGGACCAGGTGAACAGGACACCTGCACATTGTCCTCAGTGGCCCAGGGCCACGGCGCCGAGAGCTGGCGTGCATTTCCAACCACATTTATGGAGTTGCTTGCTACTGGACTGTCTGAGGCCTGCGCCCTGCCTCTCACTTCCAGTCGGCCAAGAACATATAATTCAACATAATGAGATAATGAGGACTTGTTACTATTTCAGGCATTGCATTTTATGACTTGTACAGAGCCGAGCTCGGCCCCTCTGACCCTCACTCTTCAAATGAGCTTCCTTCTGCGTCACCCCGGGTATCCTCCAACCTTATTCATTTAAATCTTGCTTCAGGGTCAAATGTTTACAACCAAAACAAATTTGAATGCAGCAAATTTTAATAATGAGCTCCGGACAGTGCGAAACTCTAATAACAAGCCAAAGCTCATATCTTAATTGGATCAGCAGAGCTGGGCACCGTGTGGGGACTATTTTATCATGGCCACCAATGTCAAAAACGTGTCCAAGAGTTTAATCTTGATTAATTTAATTCAGAAAGAAAAGAATGAGAGCTGCCTTTAGGAGACACCACATCTGCAGAAACCAGTGTTGGGCTGGGTGTCAGACCTTCTCACTGACCGTGATTCTGGGCAAGCAGTTTAACCTCCTGGGGCGCCTCTCTTTTTCTCTCTATAAAGTAGGGACAGTTCCTGCCACTACCACCTAAACGCATGAAGGAAAGCCTTGCAGGTTCTTTGGAAAGAACAATATTCTATGTAGTCAACGTGGCCTTTGAAAGGCATTTCGGCAGGAGTCCGTCTGAGCCCACGGGCTGGCTCCTGCTGCAGGTGGCCTCCGGTGTGTCTGTCCCTGGCTCTGAGGGTGGGGCCCTGCTGGTGTCTCTCCATTCCATCTTGTTCAATGAAACACGTGTTTACTGAGGGCCTTCTGTCTTCTACACGCGGCCCTAGGACTGGGGCTTCTGCTGGGAACAAGACACATTTTCCTTGCCTGCAGGTAACTGTAAGCTCTTCTTCCATTAAGAAAGAAATGGCAGGAACGTGTGATGAGCTTGCAGAGAAAGAGTCTCGGGGTCTCCCCGAGAGGAAGTGGGAGGCAGGACCCTCCCTCCCTGGAAGAGGAAGTCTGGCAAGCGTTGCAAGCAGGAGCGTTGCTGCTGGGCTGTGAGGGCAGGTGGGCTTTGGACAGATTGAAGGGAACGGCATTGGTGGCACAGGAACCAGCATAAGCAAAATCCGGACAAACAGAGGGCTGGAACCCAGTAAGTGGGAGCTAGAGGGTGAACACAGCTGCATTAGCATGGCAGCCCAGAATCGTAAGAAGGAAAAGTAGAGACCAACCTGATCACTGTTGCTCCCTTAACAAGCTCATGCTAACTGTGGGAGCACCCTCACCCCCTTCCCACCCCACATGCACAAGGCCTGGGGGTGCTGAGGTACAAGACCTCCACCATCAGGGGTGGAATGACACACTGAACTTTCACACATTACAAGACGATGTTATACTCATAGAACGTGGGAAGTTACAAGTCACCTTTTTCCTTTTCAAGGGAATAGCTTTATTTAAGGAAAATGTCTCGGGTATAAATGGCAAACTGAGGGCATACAAAGAAAGCCCCAAAATATACAATTAGAGAAAAACAACAAAGTTGGGGCTTGTTAAGAAGGCTTCCACATGTTTTTAAAAATGAGTTTTATCTTTTGAATTGTAAGGCATAGAGATAATAAACTGCTCCTAATAAACGTACCCTGATCGTGGCTGACAGGCATGTGGTTGGCTTGTTTCAAGACAATGAGGTTATTAAGAGAAGAACAGATACTGCAACCTAATATTCTTTCTTGCTATTTCATTTCTAATCTCCGTTACATTCTTAACTGATAGCAAGGTACTTGCTGGTGAACAGAATATAAGAATGAAAGTCTAGCCTCTCTCCCCACACATTCTTTTGCACCAAAATTTTCTGAACTTCTAAAGGGTTTGGCATTTTACCAAAATGAACCTCTCCTTAATTTTTATTTTTTTTCCATTAATGATGGCATCCTTCCCTCGAAGTTTAGACCCTCTGAGAAATGCTATCCCGTGAGCTTCTGGCTATTCAGTAGCTGACTTGTTTTTTCATTATCTAGGTAGGCATCATTCTCTGTCCCTCCTTTTTTCTTGTTTTAGGGCTAGAAGGAACCATTTCACCATATCCAGTTTTACTAATTCAACCATGGAAAACAACAGTGTCAGACCAATCTAGTGTTTTTGTAGTTACAGCAGGGAAGTTTGCCTGCCAGAGTAGACACACCTGAGCACAGCAGAACGTTCAGACCCTGGTATGGGTTTGGGGAGTCTCCCAGGGCAGGGCTCTTTCCCACGGGCCCAACATCGTCCTCCCAGACTACCTGGGGAATTGAGTCCAAACTACCGTGGCCTACAAGATGCAACTCTTTCCCGTGAAGTTTAAGGAGTTGTTGTAATATTTGCATGCTGTGGTTTCACGTGACTGTTCCCAGCTGTCGAAGTAACTTCAAGAACTCAAATTTTCGAGAAGTTCCACTTCCCAACCTCAACAGTGTCTCTTTAAGTTTGTCTTAGATCGACACACTGGAAAGAATGACAGGCGATTCAGTTTGTCTTCCGCCCGCCCCCACTTTTTGTTTGTTTGTTTTCTAAACTTTTGGGGGGAGGCAATAATTCTTTTTCCAGTTTCCCCTCAACCCCTAACTTGGATCTTGCAAGGAAAACATTGTGAAGTTTTGTGCAGAGCTCAATGCTATCAAAATGGTCCAAGCGAATTGTGGGAGATATCAACACGCTAAATAATTTCAAACTGCCACCTCTCTGAACCTTTCTTCCTTTCTCACCATGACCCTCTCACCCCCTCACCCTCCTTTGCTTCCATTTCTTTTTCTTTTTTTTATAGTTAATATTCTTTTTTTTTATTAATTTATTTTTGTTACAGATGTTTCTCCTTTTTCCCCCATTGACTCCCTCCTCCCCCTCCCTCCCTGCCCCGTCCCCAGTTTTGTTGTCCATGTCCATTGGTTACGCGTACATGTGTACAAGTTCTGTGGTTCATCGCTCCCCTCCCCCACCCCCTCTTCTGGCAATTGTCATCTTTTTTTCTTCTTTTTTTTTTTTAATCCTCAACCAGGGATATTTTTCTATTTATCTTCAGATAGAGTGGGAGAGAGAGGGAGAAAAAGGGAGAGAGAGAGAAACATCGATGTGAGAGGGACACATCGACTGGCTGCCCCCCGCATGACCCTGACCAAGGCCGGGGACGAACCACAGCTGAGGTACGTGCCCTTGGCCGGAATCGAACCCGTGACTCATTGGTGGGAGGGCCGACACTCTACCACTGAGCCAAACTGCCCAGGGCCTTTGCTTCCATTTCTAGCTCATCTTTTGTCTCAGATGGTGGCTCCAATACCAACACTGACTTGCAAAAGCAAAACATTTAAAACGAAATCAATCACTGGAGACGCAGGCAGGGCGCACCGTGCAGGGGAGGCATTTTGGACACTTTCTCTCTTTCCTTGAAGGGAAGTCCTCATGATTGATGTGAACGAGGTCTGCCCTCTGATGGCATTCCTTAACAAAACAAATCCGATCTTGCTAATTCGATAATTCATTCGGGCTTCCACATCTGATTTCTAAATGCTGGCTTTGTTTTTGTTCTCATTAGCAAAGTGATCCATTTCGTTCTGTGCCCTGCAACTCTTTTGTAGTGGTGTCAAACTTTGAAGACGAAGTTATTGAATACTTGCTTGAAATACTTCAGCAGAGCCCGGAAGTTTGATTTGAAAATGATTTCCCGCAGTTTATCCCATGTAAACACAGCGGAGGTACCCTTGCTGAAACGGCCCTCTCTCCCTCACTCTTCCCACTCTGCGGAGTGGCTGTCACCCACCTCTGGCTCAGGGGGCCCGTTGAAGATTAGCATAACCTGGACTTGCCCTGAGCTCACCTCCCTGCACGAAAGCAAGGACCGTCCTCTTGGTCATCTACTTACCTCCTGTCTCACCAAGTCACCTTCCTCTCAGAGCAAGAACCCTAACTCCAGTGGCTCGACTGCCCCCTCCCTTCACCCCGTTTCCCCCCACTTCTTACTTAGTGAATGTTCCCACTCTAGCCAGGGAGCAGAGAGTGGCTCAGTCTCTTCTGCTTGTGTGAAGGGAGGCCCTATCCTGGCAGCCAAGACCGAGGTGCACTCGTTAGGATGGTAAGGATGGAGGGTGGACCTCCCCCGCCCCAGGAGTGGCCATTACTGGGATTAGCTTCCAGCAAAGGACCATGCGGTACCCATCCCCCCCGCCCCAGGCAGCTCCTCACCTGCCCCCAGTCATAACCTGTCCCATGAGGGCTTTTCTCTCACTTCAAAGTATCTCCTCCCTCACTGACAAAGATCAAAGCCCTGGCTGCTGGCCTCGGGCAGTCTCCATCTTTCACTGTAGGTAACAGGACAAGGAAAACTCTGGCTTTCAGGCCAGAGGTTAAAGAGAAGATGTCCTTTGGGTGGAATGGTGGTACCAGGGGCTGGGAGGAGGGGGCAAAGGGGGCTTATTGTTTAATCGGCACAGAGTTTGGGACAATCAAAACCTTCCAGAGGTGGATGATGATAAAAGCGTGCCTAAAATTTTTACCCAAGTGCTTTGTGTGGCTAATCAAAAAGGAGACTAATGTCGCCGATGAGCTGATTGATTGAGATAGCAGCGTGGGACAGAGGGTGAGGAAAATGCTCAGAGTGAGAGATTGTAAAATGCATGAAAAAGAATGAGAACCATGCCGTTATCATTCCTACAGAATTACATGCTGCTTTGCATCTTTGTGATCTCGTCAAAAAAAGAAAAAGGAAAAGAATATGATAAATTTGCAGAAGGTCAGAAGGAGACCCATGGGGATGATTAAAGTGTTGGTGAATGTGACCTTTGAACAAATAAATGTCAAAGAAATCAGAAATACCTGCTCTCTTAGGATGACTTAAAAGAGAACTTCAAATATGCAGTCGTTATCGTGGTGATCAAGGGACAAGAGGGTGTGTTGTTACGTGAAAAACAAAACTATGGCCTGACTCCACTCTCTCATGTTCTCACAACCCAGAACCTGTCATCAGCTGTGTTCACCACGATTTCTCAGTGCTCGAGAAACACCCAATTAGAGCTATAGACTATAAGTGGAAGGGAAATAAGTCTCATGACAAACACTAAAGGAATTTTTAAAAGAAACATAGACACCAAAGTTAGAGGAGTTAAAATCGAAGCTGAAAAGGCTACACGTTGTAAAAGCACACGAAGAGAAATGAATCCTTTGTGTGGAGGGGATCAGAAAAGGGAAACGCACACCAAAGGAAGATTAGGAATTTGGGGTGAGTGTAACAAAGACTCCTCAACCGTGGGGTGGGCCCACAGGGAGGCTGTGAAACCTTCTCCCAAGGGTTTTTCAAGGGCGTACAAAGCATTCTTACTCTAGGACGGAATCAGCAGTAGGCATAGGTTCAGGTGACTCAGAGACCTTCTAAGGGTGACCAGGAATGCTGACCGGAATTTAAAAATTACTGAGAGGTGAAGCTGAGTGAGAGAGGAGGGATGGGGGTGAGAAATGTGTTTCTCTTCTCGGGCACTGAGACACAGAGCAGTGGTTTCCTGGCCTCATCGGTATAACTGACATCCCCCCACCCTGCCCCCTGATTTTGGCAGTTTGAGAGGGAGCCGTGTGTCCTAGAAAAGGGATGACAATTGGGAGGCTGAAACTATTATCACTGTTGCTTTCTGGAAAGGAGGAGGTGTGTATCAGACACCTCTCTCGAAGAATTTTCTAGAGAGAGACTATTATCTGACCCTTGACAATAAATTATTAAACTGTCTAAAACTTCTGTTTTGGACACTTATCCTGGAATTCTCGCGTTGGGTTACAGCGTGCAAACAAGAGCAGTCGGCCATGCTCAACGAGCCTTGTCAGTCCTCACGTCGACAGCTGCAAGAGAGGATGGCTGTGGCCAGGCCAGGACGCTCTCATAGTGCGGGGCTGTGACCGAGTCCCTTGATCAGACAGTTCTGCTAACTAGTGGCAATCGCCATTCTTCACGTGACAGAGAAGTACAGATGAGGTTTTAAAAAGCATGATACAATTTCTGAGGGCTTAAATGCATTCACATCTAGTGTTCATGCTTTGTCTTCCTAATCCCTAGAATTATTACTTTAGTTGCTATTTATCGTAGATATGAAACACAATTTAATTTACATATGTTTTTATTGATTTTTTTTAGAGAGAGAGGAAGGGTGAGAGAGATAGAAACATCGATGTGAGAGAGAAACATCTATGGGCTGCCTTCTGCATGCCCCTTGCTGGGGATTGAGCCCGAAACCTGGACATGCGCCCTGACGAGGAGTTGAATTGGGATCTCTGTCCATGGGATGATGCTCAGTCCACTGAGCCACACTGGCCAGGCTGAAACACAATTTAATTTAAAAGAGGAAGATATCTCTAGGATGATGGTGGTTAGCTGGTGGTTGGACAACTGACTTCTGGGACTAGTTAGTTGTTCATCAGGTTGCATGAATGTCACCGTGTGTTCATCTGGGAACTGGCAAGTTGCCTGTTGGCACAGCTCACCTTACTCATGAGCAGCGAACTTTCCAGTGTGGTGTATTCATGGTTCCAGAATACCATTCACATGTCCTGGTGCCCGAAATCCCACCACTGGAGAGTCACTTCTTTTCCTCTGTTTGTATTCTTTTATCTGAAGATTCTCTTTAAAAATGCAAATAAGCGGAGGACAACATTGTACGAATTAATACACAGAAAAGGATTGGTGCTGTATGTCTGCTTTCCTCCGACAACAGAGCCCCGGGGTATCGGCAGAAACATACAAACTTAGAAGCCTACACGCGGGCATTCATTTCCTCATGGTTGAGCACCTACTGTGTGCCATGCACTGTGTGCCATGCACTGTGCTTGGTGACATCGCTCCTGGCTCCAGGAGGCTCACAGTCTGATGGGAGAGGCAGATGTACACACAGCGCTGGAGACAGGGCTTGGAGGCAGAGGACAGAGGGATGGACATCAGGACAGTTAATTGCTGGAGGATGTGACTGCGATTCGGGGCTGGTTTTTGCGAGGTGAATGGAGTCTGCCAGCCGGAGAGAGGGGGGAGCAAGGTTGTATCAGTTTGTTTTCTCTGAGCTCTTTCTAACCCTGACAGAACGTCCAGGCATGCTCATCAGAGGGTCACGGGGTCATAGGACGAGGGAAGCCTGCATGTCCCTCAGGACGTCCCCAGAACAAGACCTCTGACCAGGGCCTGAAGTGTCTGTCCAGGCTCCCCAGGCCACAGCTTTCAGGCAGTTCAAAGAGAAAGGGCAGGGAGGGACCCTTAGAAAAATTCAGCCAACCTAGTCATTTTGTCCTGGGGAGGCCTTGCTCCTGGGCCAGCATTCAGTGCATTCGTCTAATTCCTTTCTGGAAGGAATTAAAAAGGAACACCTATATGGTTGTGTATTTTTATCTACCACCACTTGCCATCCCTCAGGGATAACTACATCGATTTTTGTTGTGTTCAGGAGATCCCTTACTCTGATCAGTTCCAGAATCCTCTTTCCATGGTTCCGAATACAGATCTGGAGCCAGGCCACCTGGGTTCATATCCTGGCCCAGCCACAAGTGACTTGCCCTCTGTCCGCCTCAGTTTCCCCAACTGTAAATGGTGATAATTATGGTTTCTACTTATTGGGGTTTTGTGAGGCTGCAGTGAGTCAGACACATCAAGTATTCACAAGGTAAACAGTGAATGTTTAAGGAATGCTGATGTATTAATCCACTTAGGGCCAAGCACCTTGCCTGAGACTGTAAATTAGAATGTAGGGTACAGGCTGCCTACCCGAAAGACAATCAGAACTTAGCAGTCAGTTCAAACATTCACTGAGGACCAACCAGGTGCCAGAGGGTCTGTGCCAGACCCTGGGAATACAGAATCCAGTACAGCCGGGTCCACTCTCAAGAACCTACAGCCTCGTAAGAAAACAAGGCGTCCCCCTTCACTTTGACAAACGCTGTCATTTTATGGTACTGTCCCGCAGAACAGCCCTCCCAGCCTCCCAGCAGGTCCCGCACAGGCTGCTTCTGCAGGGTGATAAATGCCCGGCAGGAGCACCCATGCTGGTTGCGCTGCGCGCTGTGCCTTAGCAGACGGGTCCCCTGGGCATTCCATGTTCACCGAGAGGGGACGGTGTCTGTCTCAGTGGTTTCTCTTCCTCCAGACGTGATGGGTTATAACCGGCTCCTGTTCGTGTGCTTGTCAGGTTTGGAGGAGACCAGCCTGTCTACATCAACATCATCAGAGACCCGGTCAACCGGTTTTTGTCGAACTACTTTTTCCGCCGATTTGGAGACTGGCGAGGGGAACAGAATCACATGATCCGCACGCCCAGCATGCGGCAGGAGGAGCGCTACCTGGTGAGTCCCGTGGTGTCCCAGAGGTGGCCACTCCCCGGGCCGGGGCGCAGCGCCTCGGGGCGCCGGCGGTGGCATTCCCGTGGCTCCTCCACGGAGCCCCAGACGGCGAGGCTCTTCCTGGGGGAGGAAGTGTCTGCCCGTGAAAGTTGTTCCAGGTGACCCAGATCCTAATGAACGTTTTCCGGTGACTTCTAATCTTGTTTTCCTCGGTTTGTCTTGAGCGCTCGAGTTCAGGTCCCAGAGAAGAAAGTCCTTCCTAGGGGTCCCGAGTAGCAGTGTGTCCTTTAGATGTGTCTGCGCGTCGTTCTCCGGGGGTCACAAAGCACATTCCTACACCTCATCCCACTCCGTTCCCGCGGCAATCCTAGGAGGGAGGGGTGCTTTCAGGGAGGACCCCGAGATTCCACGAGGATGTGGGACTTGCCAAAGCCACGCCCCCCCGGTAAGGGGCGCAGCTGTAACTACTGACCTTGGGTCCTCTTGACTTCAAGTCCAGGGTTCTTTCCACCGCAGCACCACAAAATAAGGCCATCGCTGCAAAAATGGTTTGCTTTTCCTGCACCTCGTTTTGGGGACGCTCAGCTCCAAAGGGATGTGGGTTCTGACGTCAGTCACTGTTTCCAGGGGCGGGCAGGAAACAAAAAGAAAGGGCAGACTTGTGCATCTTTCCGACAGCACCGGAATTAAAAGGGACGGTTCTCACCTATTTGTGACCTAAATTGACAAAAGCTTATTGAGTAGCTGAGAGCCTGGCGTTCAGGAGGCTACAATCCTGGTCTCGGAGGGTGAGAGAGCCCTTTGGAGTCAACACAAACCCATGCTGGGCTGTCGGCACAAACAGAAAGAGGAGAAAGTTATGGAGGGATCGTGCACGTCTGTTCCCACTGCTGGAAACACACACACACACACACACACACACACACACACACACACACACACACACACACACACACACACACACACAGCCTGCCCCCCTGCTGGAAACGCACGGAGCCTGCTGGAAGCACACTGAGCCTGACCCCCTGCTGGAAGCACACGGAGCCTGACCCCCTGCTGGAAGCACCCACCCACAGAGACTGCCCCCTGCTGGAAGCACACTGAGCCTGCCCCCTGCTGGAAACACACACCCACAGAGACTGCCCCCTGCTGGAAGCACACGGAGCCTGCCCCCTGCTGGAAGCACACGGAGCCTGCCCCCTGCTGGAAACACACGGAGCCTGCCCCCTGCTGGGGGCGCTGTGGCAGCATCCTGGTAGCTGAAGAAAGTAGTAGCATTAGTCACAGTTCCAGTGGGACGTCAAAACTTCTATCCCTTCACTTAAGTTTCTAAAATGTAATAAAAGCATGTGTTTGGAGGATGGGAGCACTTTCAGGTGATGCAGAGAAGTGAGGAGTCTTATTCGTTGCTGTACATAATTTATGGATGAGCCAAGATCAGGACCCAAGGCCTTTCACTCACCACTCAGTATTTGCTCAACTACGTAATGCTTCAACAAAATAGTTCGATGGCATATTTTAAAAGTGGTTTGTGCCCTGGCTGGTTTGGTTCAGTGGTTGGAGTGTTGGCCTGAGGACCGAAGAGCCTCAGGTTCGATTCCGGGCAAGGGCACATACCTGGGTTGCGGTTTGGTCCCCAGCCACCGATCGATGTGTCTCTCTCACATTTATGCTTCTCTCTCTCTATCTATCTCCTTCCCTCCCACTCTATCTGAAGATAAATGGAAAAATAACCTTGGATGAGGATTTAAAATAAATAAAAGTAGTTTGTAGTTTTGATGGCAAAAACCTTAATCTTTTTCTTTAAACGATGTATCATGAACGTGGCTCTATATTTTCTATTCAGTGACGAGTATGTATTCAGATCATAGAACCACCGGTTAGAGGAATATGTTGACTCAGATTATCTTTCTATTTCTACTGGATCTTGATCAGCAGTTATATCATCTTCTAAAATCATATGCCATTTAATCAGAATGTATTTCAAAGTTTCTGACCCAATCTGGATACTTAAGAAAGTTAGAACCAAGTTATAGCAGAGGACGCTGGGAAACCAAAGATGTGGAAGTGAGTCTGATGAATCCTGACCTTCAAGTATTAACGTAGGTAGGAAGGGAATTCACAGTCTACCAGAAGGTGAAAAGTGCTTTGGAAAAATGAGAAAGCGGCGGGCGGGACCATCCGGGATCCAGAATGCCTGACGGGTGGGGAGACTGTCAATGAGGAGGTTAGGGAAGTCCCGGAGGATGTGGTGTTTGAGCAACTATTAGAATGAGAGGTGACGTTGGTTCTTGGTCAGCTGGGAGAATATACTCCAGGTGGAGGGGCAGCTGGAGCAAAGGCCTGCAGTGGGCACATGACGTGTGTGGCTCAAAGATCAGCGGGGAGAGCAGTGTGGCTGGTCTAGGGTGGGGGAGGGGTGGAGAGAGGGAAGTGCTAAGAGGTGAATTGAGAGAGGGGAGGGTTGGAGGCAACAGATCATATGAGGCCCTGGGAGTCACTGCAGTGACTCTGAGTGAGTTGGGAAGAAACATGAATGACCCCACATTGAACACACCTGAATCAGTGATTCTGTCTCCTGAACCTCCACAAGAAAGCAGCATCCTCCCATCATTCTCAGCGATTCTCCGCCTTCTCCCTAGGAGTCAGGACTCCTCCCTCCTTCTCTAGACCTGCATGCTGCTCACACCTGGATGTGTGTCCCGGAAGTCTGACAAGGCTCTCACACTCAAAACTCCCAGGGGCTCCACAGACAATGTCATTTGTGGGATGGTGACCCCAGAGCAGTGCAGTGGACAAGCTACACCGCTGTGGATGGAGGTCCTGATGTTCTGTGCTCCCACGAAGCTCTGTGATAGCTGTGTCCTTTCTCTGGGTGATATAATGTCTTAACTGTCCCCTCTCCTCCCAACAGTCTACACGCTCTTTGAGGACGAGATAGGATCAGAGTTCCATCTATGTTCCTGGTACCCGGTGAAGGGCTGAAATACTGGAGGCTTCCATAGCACTCTGTTTAGTAAAGGAAGTAAATGACAACAGAATATGAATGCAGGAGTTGAGGGGAATTCTCTAGGTTTTTCTACTCTGTCGAGTTTTGCCCTCCTGTGAATCACTCCACATAATATCATCTCACATTCACACAGACAAGAAGTGCTAATCACTAGCCAGACAAGCTGTAAACACAAGAGGAAAAATAATGGTTTAGATTTTTTGAAAGCCCACAGAATGCTGCAAGTTGGCAGAGGAAGCAGGTCTCCTGTTTCTGAGGAGCTGGTAGCTGCCTTGATGGTGTGATTTAAGAGATTCCAGGGACATTTCCCTACCTGAATTCTTTCCTTAACGAGATTAGCGGGGCCCCTCTCCGAGTGTGAGCAGCGTCCTGGGAAGGGCCTGTGGGATGAGCTCATCAGATCATTCCTTGGCGAGGCCTCAGCAGGAGAGCAGTGGGCTCCCCAAAGCAGCAGAGGGAGAAATCAGGGAGCAGAGAGTGGAGAGGGGGGCCCAAGGGCCACGTGACTCCTTTGTGATCTGGCCCCAGCCTGACCCGGTGAGGAAGCTGTTTTCTTGTTCAAAGGATAGTTTGTTTATTTGAAAGAAGACAGTCTATTGCCTTTCTTTTTTTAAACAGATGAAACTTTTTATTTCATCTCCTTGGTGCCATTAAACCCTTGATATAAAACTGCCCCCTTTCAGAGCCTGTCCTCCTTTTGGCAAGCCTGGGTGGTCAGTTGGTTGTTTGCCTCAAAAGAGAGTGTTGTTTGTGTCTCAGTGGGGTGCGGGGCAGCTGTGAGGACACCACTGTCCCCTCGGTGAGGCCCTGCCTGGGGTCGAGGTCCTGAGAGAGGGCCTACAGGGTGTCCCGTGTCCCAAGGAGGCAGGCATGGCTGGCCACCCCTTGGGGCGCCGTGCTGTGAGGCCTCTCCCTGCGCACTGATGCACACGGTCACGGGTGCTGGCCCGGGCGGGCCTGCGGACACACGCGCACTGCTCCAGATCTCAGCACTCTGAAGCCACTTGCTTTATCCAGTTGCCAAAAATCAGGCAGTTCTGCTCCTGGCCCTGAGCCTTGCAGAGCTGCTTAGCATACAGCTGAGAGGGCCAGGGCCTCTGAGCCCACTCTGGGGGCGAAATAATGTCATCCTGTGATGCTGGGCGGTTTGGAAGAACGTGGGAAAGGGGAAAGGGACCCAGGATTTGCAGGGTCTCTGGAGGTCATGAAGAGACTTGTTACACAGGGGAAGGACCGGGGCCTGGGTTCAGGGGGCTTAGGGCCCCCGCCAGGTGTGGATTCTACAACCGTATTGTTTGATCACTTGGACTTTATGTTTCACTTCCTGAATGGTAAAGGGAGACCAAGACTGGGCCAAGTTTCATGCTTTTTGAGCAAAATCATTTTGTCTGACATCGTCTGTACATCCTTACAAAGCCCTAGCTGTTACAGCAATAGTTGTTCTCAAATACGCAAGCATCTTCTAGCTATGCCCTATATTTTCTGGAAACAATTAGATTTTCTAAAAGTCTCCATTTCTTTCCAAACCATTCTTCATTTATATTTACCAACAAAATCATCTGAAGATGAATTCTTGCTAGAATGGATCCTGATTCCGGTTCTAGCGGCCACGGTGGGAAGAGGCCGTTCTCCCCGGCTCGTTTCTCTTTGTTCAGAGCCGGAAACCTGGTCCCTGGGCGCAGAGGCGGCCGCCTCCCTTTCTGGTTTGGAGTCACCAGGTGAGGCAGATCTGAGCCCAGGCACCCTTGGATCCGTCCCAGCCGTGAGACCCTTCTCCAGCTGGAGTCCAGGCTTCTTTATTTCCAGGGCTGAGGAATACCTGATACACAGAACACAGCTGACGGAAGAATGAATGACTGCTAATGAAAAGCAACTGTGGTGATTTAGGAGCGAGGGGGAGCGTCTCATCCTGCTGAAGCCATTCCTGTTTCCAGTCACTGCGTTTCCCTGAAAACTGATTTTTTGTGCTGCATTTCCGCTCGGTCAGTTGCACACATGTGGTTGCTGCTCGCTGTTCTCCCAAAACGCCAAAAAATGTCAGGTTGGGCTCTTTACCCGAACTTTCTGCCCCCTCTCTGGATGATCTCCATCGCAGGAGTGGGAAGAGGGAGGAGGACATCTTTCCAGGGAGAAAACTGCCACTGTGATACTGTTTGTTCGGCTTGGCTATACAGATGGAAAGTCATGCATCTTTTAAAGAAAAGATGTGTAATTTACAGCTTCTTAATTCATGAAGAATTCAGTGAATCATGTTGGCCCAGTTGGATTCTGGAGGAGCCTGAACATTAGCCAGCATCAGGAAAAGTTTTCAGAAAGCTATGCATTTCCATCTGCTTGAAAGTTTTAGACTTTGAGTGTTCTATCGCTGTGGAAGTATATGCACAAAATACTTGTTTCTGGAAATTTCCACTGTTCTGGCCGGCCGAGGCTGTCCTGTGAATGAAACCTCAGGCTTTGCTTCTGTCCCTAACGTATCATGTTTCTGAAAGAAAACAAATAAGAGATTTGAATGATCTGCTTTTTAAGTATTTCAGTAAATATCTATGTTTTCCAAATCCTCAAAGGTAAAAAAAAAAAAAAAAAAGTAATGTTTTTTTGTCTCCAACTAGTTCAAAGTTGGCTTGTGATTGGAAGTGAGATAGTGGATGGGGACATGGTGTGCTGTGTTCCCTTCTCAGCTGCCCTGGGTGGGTGACTTGGCCAGTGATTCAGCCTCTGCGAACCTTACTTTTCTCATTTTTCTCATCTGTACAATGGGTCCATATTACTTTGCCTCTGTCATAGGGTTGTCAGGAGAATAAATTGGACCTTGACACAGAAGTGCTCTGACACGATGTGTTTTGACACGATGTGTTCACCCTTGGCTCTGTCAGTGGTTCCATATAACCAAAAGGGACCATTTTTCCTTGGGGGGCTGGGGGGGCAGCAGAAGCTGTTCTCCTGTGGCTCAGGCCACATTGGGCTGTGCCCTGAACCTCGGCTCCACCTTTGCTGAGATCTCAAATGGCCCCGCTGGACCCCATCCTCTGGGAATTTGTTTCTAAGGAAACTGCTTCTCTGTGTGTTCTCAGCAGCTGGAGACGCGTTTTGATCCCAGCCTGCTGGCATGCGTTTGTCCGGCGTTTATTTACTTGGAAACCTAAGCTGGTGTAGCTCAGGGTTGTAAAGCTGCGGACGGAGCAGGGTCTCACCCCAGGGGTGGGGAGAAAGGTGCGCAGGGGCCGAAACGCTGACACGCTGTGCAAGCTTTGCAAAGGACAAGGGGGCCCCCACTCAAGGGAAATTTTTAGAAATTTATTTGTCCCGAGGTGTGTTGAAAACAGGGTCACAGGTGTTTTTAGAACCAAAGAACACTTCTGGGGGTTAGCAACACTTGGGAGCTTCCAGCAAACAGAAGGTGATGGGTGTGGCGGGAGGAACTTAGGAAACAGGGAGATTTTGGAGAAAAGAAGAGGCCAGCAGAGAGTGGCAAGCTTGGAGCCTGCGGAGGAGAGGACAGGATGCTACCAGCCATTACCCCAGAGGTCGCGCACGGCGGTGTGCGTGGCATGTCGTGGATTAGCATGCCTTCCCCGTGTGAGCTCACCTCACAGCACCCCCTGGTGTAGGTATTAGAGCGGATTCCTTTTTGGAGACGGGACGGGAAGACCCATGTCCTCATTCTTTGGGTGGTTGACAGAACTTGTGTCCTGTGGTTGGAGGACTGACATCCCATTTTCTTGCGGGTCATCTGCTCAGCACCCTTCCCATTTTCTAGGGGCATCTACATTTCCTAAAATGTGGCCCCTTCGTCCATCTTCAAAGCAGCCAATGGTGGGTTGAGTCCCTCACGCTTCAGATCTTTCTTCCTTCTTCTTTGATCTCATATCTCTAACCCAGGTGAGAAGGGTTCTCCACTTTTAAGGAATTCTATGTTCAGATTGGGCTCACCCAGATAATCCAGGATAATTTCCCCATTTCAAAGACTGAACCCTTCCTTAATCACAACTGTAGAGTCTCTTTCGCCACACAAAGTACTCTATCTACACATCCCAGGGACTGAGGTATGGACATCTTTGGGGTCCATTATCTGCCTACCACTGTGTCACCAAGAATTGCTTCCTTAGCAGGGACTGAGGGGACAGTGGAGGGGAGTGTGAGCGTGACAGGCATTTTCAACTTGGCCCGTCCCATCTACAGATAGAGAGCCCACACCTGCTTCCCACAATGCCATGCAGTGGCACCAAACTGTGGCTTTCCTGTCCCTGGTCTACAAAACCAAGTGCCCACTCATCATTTTGTTTTTTCTCCTTCCACTAGTGATCCAGTCACTCGCCCATCCTTTCATTCACCATTCATTCATTCCCTAAATATTGATTTAGTACTTTCTGTGGGACAGGCACTATAGGAGAAACCAGGGATAAATGTTGAGCAAATATAGGTTCTGGGTCTGTCCTCACAGAGCTCAGACAGGCATTAATCCTGGAACCACACAGATGCCTGTGAAATAGCAACTGCATCACATCCTATGAAGCAGAGAGACATGGCACTGTCCAGGCATAGACTGGGGCAGGTGACAAGTCTGTGGGTCAGAGAAGTGATGGTTGAACTAAGATCTGAAGGAAACAGGAGAAGGAAGAATACCCAGACATAGGGAGCAGCACTTCCAAAGGGCCTGTGGCAGGAGGGACATGGTGAGCCTGGGGGAAGAGCCAAGGAGGAAGGACAGCTCTGAGTGCAGTAATGTGGGCAGGCGGGGTCAGGGCCCCCCAAGCCCCCCAAGCCCTGTTAAAGAGCACTGGGGTGGCCCTCAAGGACTTAAAACAAGGGCCATATTTAGATGGGAGCCTCAAACTTTCGCATTTTGAAAACAATACTTTAGCTACAACATACAGAGCAGAGAAGGGCCCGAGTATATGTGGACAGCCCAGTTAATTCGAGGCTACTGCCATGATCGAAGTCAGGGAGCCAGTGTTTATGGAGCATTGCCCATGTTCCAGGAGCAGCTCCAGGCGGGGGTGGGGGAGCCTTTACAAGCAAGTGGCTAACTGCCTGGCTAGCAGCAGAAGACCGAACCTGAAAGGCCTAATGCCAACGAGGAGAGGGATGATGGCTCAGGGCAGCAGCGCAGGGATTGTCATTGGTTGGGGGACAACCTGAGAATTCAAGGGAGGAAGGAAATCAGTGAGAGTTGGGGTTCTCAGGGGAGGCTTCCCAGCTGAAGTGGGAGCTCAGTCTTTATGGCCAGATGCAGATTAAGGCAGGGGTAAGGGTCCAGAGGACCCAATGAGCGGAGTGTCTGTGAAAAGCCTGAGAGACTGAGGCTTGCTCGGTGGTGAGCAGGCCAGTTGGCTGGAACTGGGGGTCTAGGGAGGCCAGGAGCTTTGGGCTGTGAAGCAGTTCTCCAGATGTCCCGAGGAAGGGACTCAACAGGGCTCTGCTGGCTGCCTGACCTGCTTTCTCCACAGAAGGTCCCTTCGGGGGTGTCACCCAAGAGCTGCAGAGCACAGCCAGGTGCATCCTGCCAGCTGCCACCTGTCAGCTGAGCTCATCTTCTCAGGACCCTGCCCCTCCCTGTGAGTCAGTGGCCCGGCTACAGCTGCCTTGTATTCCTGCGGGGACAGGTGGCTCTATTTACCAAGGGGTGGTGCCCAGCCCAGCAGCTCATGGAATCACCTGGGGGCCTTTAAAAACTACAGCTGCCTGTGTCCCACACCCAAAGGTTCTGGATTAAGTGGTCAGGGGTGCAGCCTGGGTGTTGGAGTTTAAAAGCTCCGGAAGGGATGCCAGCGTGTAGCTAAGGGTGAGGACTACTGAGGAGTGACACCATTCATTTCGGGCTGTGTTAGCAGGAGCCGTTTTCACTGACGGACACACCTCCTGGATATCTTCTAGAAGCTTACTTTCTGTATCCTCTGCCCCTTTGGGGAAAGCTATATTTTCCCTCCTCTCAGAAATTTTTCTATCTGTTAGGCTTTTAATAGTCACGTGCAAAGAAATAAATGTCACTATAGAGGTTTGATGGCATAGTGTAAGATTTCTTGTATTTGTGGATACTCTGTACACGTCTTAAGTCGGGCTTTCTTCTAAATTGCAGTGAGTAACATTTATTATCCAGAAACCAAAGAGGATTTTAAACTGCACATTTAAGATCTCACTTTAAGAAGCTGAGCTTTTGGCAATAAAACAGAGAGTGAGCACTTTAGTAAATAAAATCTTGTAGCATGAGGCCATGTTTTTATTTGGTGGATGAAGCATTTGGAATCTATTGCCAACTCTTCAAAGAGACATGTGTCACTCTTTAAATTGCAGGCCAGTTTCTACAAATACATATAAATGCTAAATTAAAAGACACTGGTGACTGGAACTACATTTTACACTTCCTGCAGCCAGGAAATGTTCTTTAAAATCGTGTTCTCTAAATGCAGTTGGGGAGCTTGCTTTCAAAGAAGCTATGGAGTGACGTTTTATATCAAGTGCAAAACTAGTGGGTCAATTTCTACGTGTTAAAACTTTGATTTCAGGCCCTGTGCTTGTTTTCCAGAACCTGGCACACCTCTCTCGTTGTCCTCAATTTGCTTTGCCAAATTGCCATATTTTTGTCTCCACTCGACTGTTTAGCATACACAGCAAAAATTCCCCAAAGGCAGAATGACCTCCAAACATGTTCTTAAAAATATTTTGCAAAGTCTGAAGACAGACAGGAAAAGTAAGTGCAAAACATCTGAGAGATTTATTGGAATCTCAGCTTGCATTCGAATTGCAAGTGCTTATGAAAATGTCGATATTAGCATGAAATAGCTGCCAGTTTTTCTAATAAATGTAAATTGAATTGGAGAGTGTGTAATTGGAAAGCGGCTTGCTTCGCTCAGGCTCCCGCAGAACGATCTGGGGATCTGTTAGCGGCGGCAGCCTTGCCCTCTGATAGCTGGAAATTGAAGGGCAAGTCTAAGTACTTTTTTTCCAGTTTTATTGACATATATCCCCGTGTGATTAAATACGTTTGACTACAAGGTTAGAAACTAAGAAGAGGAGATGGCTGGCCATCTGTCACCCTATCAAAGCATGGGGCGCAAGGGAGATGTTAGCGTGACCACGTTCTTAAAAGGCGAAGCCAGACGGGGCTGAGGGGTGGGGGGCCAAGGCAGCCCCACGCCTGGACGCTTCGGGGACATCTCCCACAGAAGTGGGTGTTACATAGATGCCTGATCTCCTGAAATGCAACGGAAAGGTCAAACTCATCATAAAATTTAAAAATGTAAATGCCTGCGGAAGTTACAGAATAATCAAGTCTGCAAGTTGGGAAGGTCCTGGCTCGTAATCAGCTAGTTTTTCAGAGCACACTTAACAAACCACTTCAGTTCCCTGTATGATTGACTCATGAGCGTCACAGACACGTGGTTGGGCAGGAATCGAATAAGAAGTTTGATTCTATCCCATGTGACATTTTCATTGATCTTCTAGGAAAGCCGCCAGGAATGAATGGGACGGCCAGCTCTAGGCACTGACCACTTTTTCTCTGACCCTAAACCCTATTCATGGCTGAATGAAAGAATTTTAACCAGAGCCTACACAGTTTCGTGACAAATCGAGCTTTTAAAAAAATGGCTCTGCATTTCATATTGCAAAGTTAAAACACAATGGAAGTGTAGCAACATTCAGCTAAATGTTCCTGTACTCACTTCCTGTGAAAGAGGAAGGTGACCCTGGTGTGACTTCTATAGTGAGACAGCTGCCCCTTTGAAACCCCGCAAACTCAAACACTCACTTCCAGTTTTTGAAATAAACTGACCTGTTGGAGACTTAGAGAAAGAATCAAAGATGCATAAAAGACAGTTACCAAGTTCAGTAAGAGAAGGAGGAAACTTAGATGACAGGAAATCTCAGATATAATGACGGCATTCCGTATCTGATCACTAGTAATAAAAACCCTGCCAGGTGACCGGGAGTGACCTAAGCCCAGGCAGTCAGATTAACCTCATTCAACTTTGATTACTGCTAGTCTTTATTTCTCCAGGTAATTATTACTCCTTGTGGATTATATTTATTATATATATTGCTTTGTAAACCCTTCTCATTATGTCATGTTTGTATAGGTCTTATATTTTTAACCAAAATGTAATTCTCTCTGGTAATAGGACACGATCTTTCCTAACCTAGCACCCATCGCTGCTCTCTGGGCGACACCTGGCCAGCGCCCAGATCAGAAGGTACAGAGCACCAGCGAGGCTTGTCTCTCCCGCCCCTTGCACGTGCAACCTCAATGTAATCTGAACACCTGCCGTGTGCCAGGTACTGTGCTGGGAATAGCTGTGGCAAGGTGGGTGCCTCTACCACGCACAGAGGAATCCTCCTCTTCCTGTGTCCGTTGTCAGTGAGTGGTACCCCATCTGGTCAGTCACCCAGATGAGAAACTCTGGAGACATCCCGCCTGCTTTCTCTCCCCAACCCCCCAACAATCTTAGCCAACATCTTAGCCTGGAATCCGCCTGAAAGCAGAGCCCCAGGCAAGGGTTTGGGCAAAAGGTGTTAGAATTTGGACAGTGATCCCAGGAACGGAGGACTGGAGAGAGAATCGGGGAAGGACAATACAAAGGGATGTCCTCACGCTGGTCACTCCTGGAACCCAAGGCTCACGCCTGCTCGGACTCTGTGAGGACAGTGTAGGATTCACCCCCGAATTTCTCTGCCTGAGGAGAGAAAGAGGGGAACATTTATCCATTCATCTCATCCTTTCTTGTCCAGTTTGCCCCAGGAAGCCTGAACCCCAACATCTGGGCTGTGCCCATGTGAGTGCCTCATGGGTTCCTGTGGGTGTCACACTGGGAACAGAGAGCACGGGATGTGTCCAGCTGCCTAGGTGAGGTTGCTCTTGGGTTACTTCTGCGTGAATCTGGTGGCTGTGGCAATAGCTAGAGGAAAAAGTGGCCAAGAGGACATGAGGCAGGACCTAAGAGTGTCCAGCTGCAAAACTTGTTGCTTCTGTCCCCTTAACTTCTCTCAGATCAATCCCTATCAGTGCTTATCAATAAAGGTCTCATCACTCTTTACCCAGATATCTGCAAAAGCCTCGTACACAATCAACCTGTCTCCAGTTCATCTTCCAGTCTGTAGTCACAGTGTCAAATGGGCAAATCTGACATTGCCAGCCACCTGCTTGAAACTCATATTTCTGTTCCCTAGATTTAATGTTAGCTGTTGATGTTATTATAATAGTGTCATTGTTACTTGATCAAAACACATACCACTGTGAATCTACAATTATCTCAATAAAAATTCCAGTTGAAATAAGCATCACAAAGCAATAGAGAAGGGATCGGCTAATCAATGAATAGAGTAGGGAAAATGGACATGGGAAAGCGCCTGTTCTGAAGGGTGAGAGAAGCTTGATTTAATTAGCTTGTATTTGGGAATGTAATAAGCCAGGGATGGAGGGATAGGTCCAGCTTATTGGGAGTCTTGAGATCCACAGAAAGAACTTTGAGTCATCACAGAAGGCAGGCGTCACCAAGCTTCTTAAGCAAGGAAGTAAATGACTTGATGTGAATTACCGCTTTTAAGTTATGTGCTACACTTAGAAGGACCTTCTTTACTTTGAAACGATTTTTAAAAACTTTCCCCTGGGTGTCTTCCAGGGTTTTTGTTGTAATTCATATTGTTTAAGTTAAAATATTTGATCCATCTGAAATTTATCTTGCTGTCAGGTGTAACATATCAGTCCAGGATCTTCTTTTTCCCAGATGGCTAACAAATTATTCCAACAACATTTATAGAATGATTCTTTTTTCCAAATCCTCACCTAAGGATATTTTTTTCCCCATTTATCTCCAGATAGAGTGGGTGAGAGAGAGAGGGAGAGAGAGAGAGAAACATTGATGTGAGAGAGACACATTGATTGGCTGCCTCCTGCGTGACGCCGATCAGGGCCGGGGACCGAACCACAACCAAGGTTCGTGCCCTCGACCAGAATCAAACCTGTGACTCTGGTCTGCAGGCCAATGCTCTAACTGCTGAGCCAAACTGACCAGGGTGAATAATTCATCTTTTTCACACTAATCTAAATTGTCACCTTTACTATATAATAAACCCTTATTTTTGGAAGGACCTCTTTTTTTATTTTTTTGTTTTGTTCCATTTATCTGTGTCTTTAGGTAAGTAGGAAACAATTATACGTGTGTGTGTGTGTCTGTGTGTGTGTGTGTGTGTGTGTGTGTAGTGTGTGCAGTGTATGTGTTTGCATATATGAAAACTAATATATAATTATGTATTATACATTTTATATAATATACAATAATATAATTAATACAATTGTGCAATACACAATAACTATTATATAATATATACTTTATTATCTGGTAAGATCTAATCTCTTTTCATTAATCTTTTCCCCCAATTGTCCTAGTTCTTTGTCTTTGTTAATTTTTTCATAGAAACTTAAAAGCCCAGCTTGCTCAGTTCCCCTCCCCCACACACATACCCAGAAAACCCTATTGCTCTTTATTGGTTTACAATATGTTTTAGATGAACAGGGAGAGAGCTGGCATCTTTATGATGTATCTTAGTATCTGAAAATGTATTTTGCTTTCCCACTTATTCAGAACTTCTGTTATATCCCTTGAGAGGGTTTTAACATTTTCTTCATTTAGAGCTTGCATAGTTCTTATGTTTGTTTCTAGATATTTTAATTTTTGTTGTTGTTTTGCTATTTTGCATATTGGTATACTGTTATTAATCCCTGTATATTATTTTTAACTTAGCCACCTTACTTTATTCTCTTATTGATTGTCCATAGATTTTTCAGGAGGTTCTTTTCAGTTTACCAGCTAATAATGATAATCTTTTCTTCCTTTTCCCAATTTTTATAAATCTTGTCCAGCTATTTTTGTTAGCATTTCTACAACAATATTAAATATAATGGTGATAACAACCAGTTTCTTATGTAAGCCAGATAACTGAATTAAAAATTAAATTGCCAATTCTCAATTTTTGTTCATTTCTAGTTTTTGTTTCTACTAGAGTATAATGTGTAAGATCCAGACTTTTGGGAATTTCATTTCTGGGAAATTATATGCAGCATAAATCTCAGTGTCTAGTGATACAAAACCCTAAGGAAAAAGACCAAAATAACTTATTAACCCTCCAACCCCACCAACTTGTAAGTGAGATGTCGTTATTAATAGCCCACCCACCCCAGAGCGTTTGCATCTCTGCTGGCTCTGTGAAAGGGTTCAATGTCAGCGTCCTTTCTGGAGGTCGCTAGTCTGGATGTTATCTTGTTCCTTTTCCCATGGGTGTGGTTTTTCTGGCACTCAGTTCCTAGTGACCACATTTAATAAACCGTAATAAATGCAAAATAGATTTATTAGCCACAATATTGCAATACAAAAGAAAGATGAAAAAAACAACTGGAGGCTGAAGGTAGAGTTAAATACACATTTTGCTTTGCTTTTAATTATGAGCAAATGTGAAAATCAAGATCATCTTTGGCGAGGCCTGGCCCGTCTCTGACGCCAAGGCCACACGTCCCCCACTTCTGCTGTTCACCCATCTGAGACTCCCTTCTGGCTGCTACAGAAGGACTGGAAAGGCCTTTGACGTGAACCTGAGCACACCTGACATTGGGAAGGTGAGGAATCTTTGGAGCACTGTACTTGAGAGATTTCAGTCCATTCATTTCCATACAAATAGGGAAATACATGAGCCAAGATTCTCGAGAGGAATCCTGACTATAGTCGCTTGGGTAGACACTGTCTCTTGCTGAAGTTTGGGACGTGAGACGCATGGTTGGAGAATGTCCAAGCGACACCCCTCCTGACCATGCTCACTTCGCCCGTTGAGGTCACAAGCTAGCTGGGTAACTGAGACTGTCGCTTCTGCTTTACTTCTGGGAACTAAGTGGAAGTGAGGGAATAAACCTCGTCACTCGAATTGTTGTGACTTAATACATATCTGAGACTTCAACTTCGTCATTTCCAGCTGCTCCCCTCTTAAAATTTAGATCATTCGTATAAACTAGCACGTGCCAGAGTAATTCTTTATTTATTTGAAATGGTGAGTTCTGTTTCTGGCCCTTCGTAGATCCTCCACCTGTCTCTCAATACTCCTTTCTTTCCATCAGGACGCCCCTTGTCTTCATCAGGTGCTCACACTGTCTCCCGGGGGTACTCTTAAGAGTTCTGCGTAGTCCGTTTCATGCATCTTGACTGTTCAACTTTTGCTCAATCTGATCACTTACGTTATTTAAAACTTTGAATAATATACATATGTCACCAATATACCATTATCCTGATTTTTTTTTAAAGTTCTTCATCTGTTCAGTCCAATCAGTACCTTTAATTTTTCCTTTAAAACATCTCTCGTTTTGCTCACCAAGTCGCCATTGCCACGGCCAGCACCGCAGGCTGTAATGATTTTCAGCTCTGCAGCAGCCTCCTGACCAAGCTCCTCTGATCCCGGTCACTGTCCCTCTTCTTCACCCTGCACAGTGCTGCCGGATTCCTTTTCCAAGCAGCACTTCACATCACGTCATTTCACTCCTTGCTCAAGAAGCCTGGGGACTCCTGCCTCTGTGATGAATTCTAAAGTCCTTTCTCTGGCTCTCAAGACCCTCAATAATCTGGACTTAATCCCTCCAGCCCCGGTTTGCTGCTTTTCCAATGAATGCTAATCAAACCAAGCTTCTCACATCTTCTTCCCAGAACAGGCGCATTCCCATTTCCATTCTCTTCCTTGTGCTGCTTTGAAGTTTCTAGGCGAGGCAAGCTGGAAAGCCTTCTCTTTTCTCTCTCCATCCATAGCCTCTCCATCTTCGAAATCTCGTCTCCAAGTCCTCTTGAGCCCAACCTTTGGGTGCTGCCCCTTTGCTAGATCTCCAGTTTCTCCTGCGCTCTGCCCTGCCTCTCACTCTCGAGTTCACACCATGTTCCAAGTACTGTTTAGAACTTGAATACTTAATCGTATCCTCACAGTACACTCCGAGATTATTATTATATTATGGTAATCTCACTTTAGAGAGATGGGAAGCCTGGTGTTCAGAGAGGTTAAGGCATTTTCCCGGAGTTAAGTTACTTCCATTAAGTCAGGGAACTGGGATTCAAACTCAGGCAGTGTGGCCTCAGGAACCATGTTCCTAACCACTATGCTGAACGGCCCCTTTTTGTCCTATGTGCCTGTCTCATTTTTCCCCTGGTCCTTCCCCAGCCAGACTGTCAGCTCCTGGAGGGCAGAGGTCATCTTCCCTGCTGTGTATTCGTCCCATTCATTGCTCCCCTGGAGCCCACCATACAGGAAGGTCTTACTGGAGTTCACTGCATACAGGCAGGGAACTTACCTGTCTCGTTCACCAGCTTTTCTTCAGCACCTAAAACAAAATAAGCAAACATAGTAAGTGCTCAAAGATGATTTGCTGAATAAATGACTAAATGGATATTTGATTGATTCACAGTTTGGCAAATACACAGTCACGTGGCACATTCATTTCAAATTTTTCTATTTGTATAAACTTGCATACCTGCATTTCATGTACAAGTCTCACAGTTGTCTCCAGCCCCGATGATTAAGCTGGATTATTTTCTTGACTGTAACATAGATGTTTAGTTGTCCTCAGCTAAGGGAGTTGTTGCCCTTACAGATCTAAAGGGTTTCGGAATTCAGCTCTCTATTAGAGCCGATAAAATTAAGTTGCACCAATGTAATTAAACTAATATTTTCTTACCAGAAGCAAAAAGGGACACTTCTCTTAGGTTGATCTTAATAAATAGTATTTTTAACGAGGTCTATAGCACTTGCTTATTTACATTAAGGAAATAAAATAGTATCGTTAGTCCAAAAAAATCTTTAAAATTTTATTTTCACCAGTGTTTCTTATTTGTGAGAAAGCTCTCCTACACTGGAAGAAAGAAGGCATCGTTTGTTCCATAGCCTACAACTGAAAACTACTTTGGTTTTCACTTTTCATCCAGTGTTGATTTTAGTGTTTTAGATAAAAGATACCTCATTTAATCCTCTCAAAATGTTATTAGTGGAAGTCAGGTTTCTCCAGAGCACAATCTGTATTTAATTTATTTGCAAAACCACATTTAGCATTGAGAATTTTGAAATTCAGTCAAAATAAATGATTTCACATCAAAGGCTGTATTAGCACCAAGTTTTCAAAGGGCTTTTCTGTCAAGAAATTCAAAGAACCTCATTAAGTCTACAGTCTCCCAAAAATGTGCTATTCTCCAAGATAGCCTTGTTAGTCCCATTTTGCAAATGGCAAAGTTGTGGCAAGAAGCAATTAAATATCTTTACCAAGAGTTATTGGAATGGAGTCCTACGGGCTGGGCCCTTGACATATGACCTAACCATCATTGGTAAATTGGAAGAAGAGACTGCACACAAAGCAGGAAGGAATGTGGTCAGCAAGGAGGAAGCTGAATTTAAAATCAAGATTTGTCACCAAGGCCCCTTTAACATGGTGTTCCAGGGAATTGAGAAAAGAAAGGACAAAAAAAAAAAAAAATACCTCAACTAGTCATTGTACTTCAAGGGAGAAAAGAAATGTAGACGTTAGCCCTCATCGTGATGCTGTTGACTACAAAAACTAAGGCAAATCAACTATTTATCAGAGATAGTCAATTTTGGAAGTAGAATGTCAGGAACACATTTATGAAGTACAGGAAGGTCTGAAAAGGTGTGCATTAAGTTCTAAGTCAGAATTATAAAGCCCAGAAATGATGGCTATCTCTTAAATTGTTCCAATCTATTGTTCACCAATCTACTGACTATGACAGCCTTGTTCAATCTCACATCAGTCCAGAAAGGGAAGACACAGTCACCTCAAGGTGACCAAATCACTGTAGGTTGACCCTTGTCACCCCCCCACACACACACACACACATACACATACACATATGCTCAATCACACCCTCATAGGGATTGAGATTAAAACCTCTTTTTTTTTTTAAGTTAAATCGTTCTTCCTAGATCCTCTTTTTAATTATAAACAAAGCCAGTAGGTTTAAAATTCTGTTGCCAACATCTTTAAATGAACCTACCCATCTGTAACTGGTTATGTGCATAAATGTTTGGGCTATTATATTCTGATAGGGTTGATTCATTCATTCTTTCTTTCAACAAATACTCAGCACCTACTCTGTAGTCAACTATTTGGCAGATACTGAGAATTCAGTAATGAAAAACACAGATGTGGTTTCAGCCCTCATGGAGTGTATAATCTATCAGGGAAAACAGACATTAAATGAATAACTGGGAGAAGTGATCAGGCTGTGGGAACAGTATGGACATGGATCAAGAGTCCCAGGTATTGTAAGAGTCTCATATGGATGCAGTTCAGAAAGCAGAGTACAGGGGTGTGATATGAAGATGGAAAGGTGGGCCAGGGCTAGATCATCAAAGACCTTAAGAGATATCATTAGTATATGGGGCTTTGTGCTGAAGACAATGAAAAGTCATAGATGGAATGTGGTTAGATGGGGATTGAAAGAGGACATAAGATCTGCATTTGAAATCTTGTGCGAGGGGAAGATACCTGGACTAGAGCAAGATAAATTATTTTGGTTGGAATAAGGTTGTTATGGCAGAGGAGACTGAGGGGAAAGGACAGATTAAGACACATTTGTGAGGTTGAATCACCAATTGCTTCCTGAGTGACTGGATGTGGAGCTGAAGGAGAAAGAGGAGTTAAGGAAGATCCCAGGTTTCTGGTTGGAACAATCAGATGGATGGAACTGCTGAGGGTGGGGAATAAAGGGACAGGAAAAATAAGGTTCTGCTTTGGATATGCTGAGTTTCAGATGCCTGAAGTACTTGTGAATGGAGACATATCCAACAGGCAGAGGAGAGGGCTGGGCTGGATATATGGAATTGGAAGTTTTCAGAATCCAAAAGGGGGGCAAAATATATATTCAATGAGGGATAAGATCATGTCTGGAACATTAGTGATGCTCAGGAATTATTTGCTGAAGCCATGGGGTGAAATCAAGGATGAAGATAAAAGAGCCCATGGGTCACCCCCCCTTTTTTTTAGCACTCATTGAGGAGTTGGAAGCAAAAGAAAGTGAGCGAGAGTCTCAAGAAGAGGACAACATAGAGATGTGGCATCACAGAACCAGAGGAAAATGTTTTGAGAAGAATTGTTCATCATTGTTGGAAGTTTCTAGAAGGAAGAAACAAAATAAAACTAGAAAAATGTGGCCCCTGGATTTAGCAACATGACGAGAGCAAATCTTCTTGGCAAGAGCAATTTCCATTCGGTGATAAGGGTAGAGGCCAGATGAACTTGAGCGGAGAGCAAGAGCAAGAAAGACGTGAAACAATGGAGATAGTGATGGGAACGGCCGGTCTGCATTGTCCTGGTGAGGCATGCAGAGGCATGCCCGGGTTGTCAGCCACTGTCTCTGCTAAAGAAGATATTCTCCTTCAGGATCACTTATCAGGAGAAGATAAGGTCCACAGCAACTAAGGAGTAAGGGGATTCATCACTCTTCTTTAAACAAAAAAATTACTTTTTGAGCACTTACTTAAATGCACAATCCAAAGTGACCAGTATGCTAAGGTCCTCAAAGAAGCAGATGCCAAGATAAGATTGGACATACAAGAGACTAATTGGGAGACGTGCCTATGAGGGAACAGGAGGTATGTGGAGAGAGCCATCAGACCCCTGTCTGACCCCTGTGAAGAACAGGGAAGGAAGAATTGGGTAGGCACAGGCTCAGACTACAGTGTAGGTATAAGAAAGTGTCAGCACAGCCAGTGGGGAGTCTTCAAGTCACAGTCACTCATCGAAAGAATCCCTGTGTCTTACAGGAACGAGCCTGCTGTAGTCTTCTTGCTATGCTCAGTCTGTGGCTGAGAGCAGCCCATGGGAAGCATGTGCTGACATGAATGAGGTGATAGATTCAGAGCAAAGCATCAGGGACCATCGGTCAATTACTCTCCCTGTAGCAGGAGAGGGTCGTGGCTGCCACACATACGATTATCTCATTTAATCCTTACAGCATCCCTCTACGATAGGTATCATTATGCCCATGTGGCAGTTGAGACACGGTGGATTACAGAGGTTAAGTAACTAGCCTTAATTCACACAACTAGTAAGAGGCAGAGTCTGGATTTCCACCGGTGGTGTGCCAGAGCTGGCTCTGACTGGCTCTAAGGAAGTGCTAAATTTTCAGGAATTGTGCTAATCGGTTGACATCAAGATGGTAGCATGAATATGGCTATCGTAGGAGTATTTACACCATGGAAATCTGCAGATGCCACAAATCAAGCCTTTGTTTATTTTTTCTGGAAAGATGATTGATGTACATTTCCCAGCATGCCACTGATTTGAATCCAGGTCATCTGACCCCGGAGCTGCCCCTCCAACCTCTCTGCTGCATGCAGTTGGCTTTATGATTCCCTGATGCATTTCTGATACCTACCTAGATAGAAGGTTTTGCTAGGACAGGGAAAGAACTTATCTTACACTTCCTTGTGTTCCCAGCCGTGCACACCACCACACCACACCACTCAAGAAGTATTTGCTGTCCAAGTTAATGTTGATATGTAGACTCACCTCTATTAACAATTAGGGATTGGTATCCTCTGTGAAATAATGTAAAAGATTGAGCTAGATACAGTTGTATCTGTTTCCACTCAGATTAATTCTTGAGCCTTACATTTATAATGGCAGACACCACTGGAAAGTGTGTTTCAACCTCAAGATGACCTTTTCAGAGGACTGTAGCATCCATTACAGCCCTGTGTTGTGGTTCATATGCTTCCTGCCGACTACCACCCACAACCGAGGAGATACATTCATTACCTGCCTGCCTGGCCACTGGCAGCTTTTCGTGAAATTGTTTATCCTCCCAGCTGTGACTGTCCATGCTGCCTGGAAGTGGGCGGTACAGGGGAGCTTTCAGAGCCCTGGACTCTTTCCTCACTGTGTCATGTGCTCCAGGGGCTGAGAGCCCAGCATCCGGAGAGAACAATCCAAGAAGGTTGGGATGACAAGAAGCTGCCCAGGGGACTCCAGTCACTGTAGAAAGTGATGTGCCCTAAGTGGTCTGAGATGTAGGAAGACTCAAGTCTTGGGGGTCACTTCAAACTGTGTCATATATGAGCTACTAAAAATATTTCTGGGCACATGAGCAAGCTGTGGAAGAAGCTTGGCCATGAGGTCTGCTTCCAGATGAAAACTCGGATCTCTCAGGAAAGCAACCCTGGCCCTCCTGCAAAACTCTTTGAAATCTTTTGACATTGCACAAGAGTCTGTAAAGCACCACTTTTTTCTGCATCACTTCCAAAAATGTTTCTTCCTTATGAATTTATTTTTTAAAAAATGTTAAGTCCTTTTTTGAGTGCCTACTGTGCGATGGGCCCTTTTCTCCGCAGTTGGGAAACATCTGCAACTAAAACAAAAGCCTCTACTGCTGTGCAGCCCATATTCGAGTTTCACCCCCGGCCCAACCCTCTCGATCTTCATCGTGTGTGAAGTGTTCATTCATCAAACATGCGTTCATTCAGCCAAGCAGGCGTTGGGCATCTACTCTGTGCCACATGTGGTGCGGGGGGCTGGGGCTGCAGAAAGAGCATAGACTCTGCTCTCAGGAATCCAGTCCGAGGGAGAGGCAGACACATAGCCCTTCGGTTCTGACACCAGGGCAGTATCTCTAGCCATCAGTGGACAGGTGAGGAGGCCACGTCCAGGAGGCTTCCTGGAGGAGGTGACACCTGAGTTGAGTCTTGTAGGAAAGGTAGACGGCAGCCAGGCAGAAAGGGAGTGACTTGAAACAGCTGGAATCATGGGAAGAACTAAGGGCAGTGAAGGTTGCTGGGGGGTTAAGGGTGAGGCAGGAAGTAGCAACAACTGAAACCCAAGAATGGACAGCGAGGCGAGCCTGCAAGGTGTGCCAATTCCCTAGTTCATGCCACCTGTTTAAAAACTAGCAACACCCGCACTGAAGGCTGTCTTCTTGCTGGAGCTCTTCTTTGAAAGATAGACAGGGGATGCGTCCCTGGTCTCTAACCTGAAGGTATAGACCTGCAAGGTGACCACACTCCCTGCCTCCTGCCAGCCACACCCCAGTTTACTCGACTTTGTCATTGCATCTCAGCCTCTTTCCATTTCCAAAGCCACTCTTCAAAGGAGACGTCTGCCTGTTCACAAAGATGCGGTTCCTTCCCTCCTCATCCTCATTGCCCTGTGTGTCACGTCATTCACTAGTAATTCACCGGCCCATCGGGCAGCGCTCAGAGCCTTGCACTCTCTCTCACCCACATTCCAGCACTCCTTTAGCACCCAAGAGTGAGACAAACAATGAACTTTACAGCTGCCTCTGCTCCTTCTGGAAAGGCCTGTCCCGGAAATGTGGGAACCTCATCAGTCCTCCACCAGCCAATTAAAATGGGATCATAGATGTTCAAAGGCTTGGAAAAGACAAGCAACATCATCTGCAGAGGTTCTGTTGTTATCATCTGAGGCCACTAGACCTCTGAAGAAGCTCTTTCTGGCTTTGTAGAAACTTCATGAAAGAGAAATTCATTGACTTCAGTAAGTGCCCCCCCAAATAAAATCTTGGTTAAAAAGTTTTACAAGTTCAAAAGGAATTGCAATGATGACAGAGGGAAGATGTGAGGGTGAAATGTTGCAGTCAGAACTTTCAGGGTCCTCCTCTTTGAAGCAGGTCTCTAACCCACAACCCAAATCCGAGTCCTGGGTCTCTGTTACTTTTTACAAACTTCATTAGCATTTTATCTGCACTTACAGACTGATTTGACGGAAGGCTAGGGCATTAGGGAAAAAAAAATGTAACCCACGAGACTGTTACTAAAATAAAGGGAAAACAAAATTGACCTTTATCCATCTTCAGATGAACTGAAAACCACTTGGATTGCATTAACAGAAGCATCTGTTCTATCCACAACAAAAGGACATAACGTGTTCCAAACTGTCAGGTGTCTTTCCAGGTGAGCAGATTACTCATTAAATTAAGGCAGCCACATTCACTCAAAACAGGGGGCCCTATGAAACTGAGACACCAAAGCCCATCCAGGGCCATCGCCCATTCTAATGGGAGAGGTGGAGCTATTGTCTGATCTTTATGTCTCTTCCTCAAATACAAGAGTGAGTAAGAAGCTGCCAGTTCATACGGCAAATAACAAACTTTCCTGAGCTCTTGGGTAATCAGATGAGTTTGACTTTATTAATCCATTCCTCCCAATTTTTAATTTAGTGGAAGAACATCTAAGTCAATGAAAATCCAACTAAAGAAATGTTGGCTTCTTTTAGAAGAAATCTCATATTTAATTTTTTTTTTTTTTTTATAAAGAAGTGTTTAGGGTAAGAAAGTTCAAAGACTTTTGCTTCCTTTGTTGTTTTTAATATTTTATTTGGAGTTTGGCATTACAATCAGGACAGCTCACAGTAAGAAAAATAAGCCTTCATGTAAAAAATATTGAAAAGGGTTATACACCAAAATGATTTTCTTTTTTTCTATTATATTTTTTACATTCCATAATTACATATTTCTATTATGTTCCCTATCTCTTTTATTTTTAAATATTTGTATCTGTGTGGCAGATTTATGTTTGCCTTCTATTTTCTTCTTTTTACTTAACTATACATACTCTCATAAACATGGGTTGATTTTGCAATAAAAATATTTGAGGAGAAAGACTAAAGTTTAATGCCAGTGAAATCTCTCTTGCTTTTGAATTTGAATAGTCAAGCAAATCAATGTATTAAAATTGAGCAACCAAAGAAAGCATTCACTATGATTTAGCTGGATGGTAGGTTTCTATTTAGCTGTTTAGCCTCTTTCACGTGACACTAGGGTGTTTTCACGGGTAAAATTATAATCCCAGATATTCAGCCTTTCAGATTCATATTTTCCGTTTTAGCCCACAGAAGCTTTCTTTACGGATTTTGCAGGAAATCTGGCTCATATTTCAGTCTTTTTCCTGTGGAAGCCAGTAGGGAATAATAGTAGACACTGAAGCAATTTGGATTAAATAATGAGACTAACTGCAAACTACAATATTTATAAGAGGTGTAAATATTGGAAATCTGCAGTGATATTCTTCTTTTGGGAGTCTGACCTAGAAGTGGAAAACGAGAGGGTGCCAAGTAGGCTCAGTGGGGCCTGGAAACTGATGGTACTTCCTCATTCACTTGTGGCTGGGCATCCACTCTGGGCCAGGCACTCTTCTAAGCCCTGGCACAGCAGTGCACAAGACCGAATCCCACCTTTCTTGGAGCTGATATTCTGGCTAAGTGAAACAAACAGAGAGACAATATCTAGCATGTCAGGTGGTGATAATGGTCAACGGATAAATTCTAGGAAAGTCTGTAAACTCTGATAGAGGGGGGAAAGGCATCATTATTTTCACCAGCTCAGCATTTCCTTTATTTTTTAATGTAGACAATAAATAGCAGCAGTATTAACAGTACCTATGATGTTACCAAAGAATTTATAGATATTTTATATCAATTACTATTATTGGAGACATCTCAAAAGAATATTCACACTACCATAATACTTGGATCAATAATATGTTAGATATTAGACCCATTGAGAAATCTTATTTAATACATTAAATAAGCATATATATTACTTACCACATTCAATATATTTGGTTTCCCTTTTCATTACTAAATGTAATCCTAAGTGTTGTACTTTATACACTTCAGCACATTGATTTGAGAAGAGGCTCCTTAGACTAAACTAAACTGCCAAGAGGTCAGAAGTGCTTTATGCAAATTTCCCATATCTATTTATAGAGTTTAAAAGGGTAAGTGCTCAAGAGTTGAGATTTGGTACAATCAGTCATTTTTGCTGCTCTCTCAAGGGCATTCTTAAGTGAAATGTTTTTTTGTTGCACATGTGTGTGATAATGAAGAGTACCATGCCTAGTCTGGTTTTGGTCCAGTCTTGACGCATTAATGAGCCAGCCAGTGCACCATCAGCACAAATGCTGGTACCATCAAAAGAACAACTAATACCTTAGTATTACTATTATGGACATTGCTTTGATCATGGGGATCCCTGAAAGGGACTCAGAGTCCCGCAGGTATCTGTGGACCACACTTTGAGAAGCACTGCACTAGATTAAGTAGTCAGTTCAGGAATTATTTTAGGCATTTGAACCACCCAAGGACTCTATTTACATAAAAATGTTGGTGATTGTTGTAGTTTGCTGTCCAACTCTTTGAAATAGAAGTTTTACTCAAGTTTTTAAGGGAGGAATTTTTAAATCTCGGTCAAAAATAATCTTCTGTTGACATTTTCTTCTCTCTCTCTCTCTCTCTTTTTATTTTTGATGGCTCAAAAGAAACCCAATACTGAAGACAGGTCAGGAAATTCATTTTACAATAGAAGCATGTGGTTCCTGCTCAAGGAAAAACATCCAAAGCAAAGGGGGACTTTACCTCTTTCATTCTTGAACCCCGTTAGCATCTAGTGAAGCCTTTAGACCATTTCTCAGAATAATGCTTTAAAATGCACAAAATAAAATTCTTAGTGTTACAAATAAATCAAATTATACTGAATTATAGTCCTAGTGTTAGACCCTTTTAGGGGGCTCTCTGTACTCCAGGTTGGTAACCATTTGCATCCCCCAAACTCTAGTGGTAGAAATACCCAGGGGTGACATTTGTTCTTAATACATTTGTTTCCAGGTCAATTAATATGTTAAATCCCCAAATTCTGACTGTCAGTAAGATAGATCTCCAGACCAAACGAGTCCAGGGCAAGAACATAGAATAAGAAAATGAGTGGCACATGTCTTCTGCTGAATATAGACTCTTTGGAAAACTGGATAGCCCTGGACTGGAGGTAGGAAGACCTGGGCACCTCTACCAAATGGTTTAAGACTATCAAGAATTCTCCACTTGGACTTTCTGAAGTTTTGGTTACTCTTTTTGGGAAAAAAATACTGTTTTATCTTAATAACTCCCTTTTTTTCTTAGCTCTCAAGTTAAACCAGCATCCTTAGGCTTATTATACTGGAGAAACTATCTAGCCCTTAGTGCTAAAAGTTAACAAGCAAAAATTTAGTCACGTGGTTACCTAAAGAGTGAAACCAATAACAACCCCCTAGTGAAAATTTCCATTCTCCTGGTGAAAGGTTTGTGAACTACTGAAAAACAACTTTTTTATCCCCTTTCATAGAAGAGAATGTTGGTGCTGAGAATGGAAAACAGCCAATAATCCACAAATCATCTAATTTAGTCTTGGAATTAATAAAAAATACTCCAGCATCATGATCTTCTCCGATTGTGTTTTACTTGGGCTAATATTGAATGAATCCTTATTCTTCGACTTAAGGGTGGAGAAGTAAGTGGTGGTTTGAAAATATCCCAATGTAGGAAGCCAACCTGTGATTTTAAATTTGCCACAAATAATCTGCCAGGTGGATATTCACCACTTCGTTAGTCAAGGGTTTCATTGTGGGCTGTACAGGCCTAGTAGGGTTTCTCATGAAGGAAACCATGTTCCCTCTAAACCACAGCTCTCCTTCCTTTCCCCACCCGCAGGCTCCTTTCCTGCAGGGGTGAGTGGACCATCAAGCCCTTGCATTGCCATGACTGTTGTCTCCAACATGTCTGAATCCTTCAGAGCCCTTAACCAACACACTTGAAATTCAAACAGCCTAATCAGTCCTGCAGTTCTCGCGGTAGTTTATAAAGCATTTTCAAATACATTTTCTTTAATCACCACAGCCATCCTGTGAAAAAGGTATTACTGCCCTTATTTTATAAGTGAGGAAACTGATGCCCAAAAAGTGAAGTATCTCACCCATCGTAATCCAACCAATTAATAAGAGACCAAGACTCAAACCCAGGTCATCTGATGGCAAGTCCAGTGTTTTCTTCTCTGTCGCACAGGTGGCTCTTATCTGGTCCAGACTCATTACAAATCCCACTTGTCCTTTATCTCCCAACATTATTCTTGTCAAAAACATAGGACAGCATTCCCACCAGCAGTGCACTAGGGTCCCCTTTTCTCCACATCCTCACCAGCACTTGTTGTTTGTTGATTTATTGATGGTAGCCATTCTGGCAGGTGTGAGGTGATGTCTCATCATGGTTTTAATTCATATCTCTCTGATGATTAGTGACATTGAGCATTTTTTCATATGTCTATTGGCCATCTGTATGTCTGCTTTGGAGAAGTGTCTATTCAGGTTCTTTGTCCATTTTTTAATTGGATTGTTTGTCTTCCTGGTGTCGAGCTGTGTAAGTTCTTCATATATTTTGGAAATTAACCCCTTATTAGATGTGTCATTGGCACTGGCATAAGAACAGGTATATAGATCAATGGAACAGAGCAGAGACCCCAGAAATCAACCCACACCTCTTTCGTCAATTAATATTTGACAAAGGAAGCAAGAACATACAATGGAGTAAACACAGTCTATTCAATAAGTGGTGCTGAGAAAATTGGACAGCTACATGCAAAAAAATGAAACTAGACCACCAACTTATACCATACACAAGAATAAACTCAAAATGGATAAAAGACTTAAATGTAAGTCATGAAACTGTATAAATCCTAGAAGAACACAGTAAAATCTCCAACATCTCACAATTTTTGTTTTGTTTTGATACTAACGTTTATAAATTCAGAGATTTCCCACAAAAATCCAAATATCGAGCTTCTCTTGAAAATGGGGTAACCCTGGCAGCAACTGCACATGTCAATGATCAGCTTCAGCCGAGCAGCATCCGCCCCCGGAGACAGGAAATGTGCTTTTCCAGTTTGCTCCAGGCTTCAACCCTCAGGCAGTGCGTGCCGCACAGGGCCCCATTCATGCACTCGGGTTACCTGACAGGCTCTGTGGGCACTGGTGCTGGCTACCTCGGCTCTTGAACATGACTCCTGGGGAACGGGCCAGGGACTATACAACACAGTGCCCGGCATATAGAGGGAGCCCAGTAAGGGCAAGGTTGAATGACTGCTAAGGATCTTGTTACATTTATTGATAGTTACACCCTGAGTGTTGACAGTGTTTTTCCTGGTCATTACAGAGAATTGGTTCTAACCCCCTAACTTAGTATAGCTTAATAAACTGTTCATGGTGAGAGACAAAGAGACAAAAAGAAATAGCCTCCCTCCAAATATGTTTAATTCATTTTTCACCAGATTCTTTCACATGTGTGTCTAAATGATAAACATATTTTTACACTCAAGTCTATGGAATCGATCTCTTCATCATTGGTGTGACGCCCATATATTTTAAATAGAGTTTATAAAATATTTGCTTTTCTTTGCCTTTTGTTCTCACTTTGATAGACTCAAAGGAAAGAAGATCTGGAAAACTGTTCTAATAGTTCTTTATTTCAATGAACACTATACTTACATATGTGGAAATTTTTATAGAGACTTGGTCTGATCTATGGGCAAATGATAAATTTTAAAAAGGGCGAGAACATCAATAAGAGAAAGGAAAAGGTAATAAAAGAAAAGCTATTACAATACAACCATTAAAAGGTAAGAATTTGGGTTTACATTGTTGTGCCCTTAAATACAGATGTTCATAATAAAAATATGATAGAACGTCCTATAGGGAAGCTGTGAGACAGATCTCAATACCCAGAGTAATAAAGGGGCTTGGTTTTGTAGGGTTTTTTCCCTCCTTGCATGCTATCATTGTATTTCATTCTAGAGCAGGGAGAATCCAGGAAGCAGAGTCAATGACAGGGTCAGAAATGAGGTCTCAAGATAAACTTCAGATGGAAAATTATAAAGATGAAAGTCTGAGGCTTCATAAAGGCCTCCTACCCCCTGGAAAACAGTCTTAAGAAGACTTAAAGTGGTGAAAGATAGAATTTGCATGAATGAATGAATGAACGAACGAATGAAGGAACGACATAAAGAAAGGCCCAGGTTAAGAAAAAAAGCAGAAAAAAAAAATTGAGGCATGTTGCTGGGAACACCACTATACTCATAGTTTCTGGAATTTTGGGGGGTTTGCTTTTTACTATATATTATGGAAAATTTCAAATAGTCATAAAAAAGAGAATGATCCGGTGAACCTCCATCACCAGTGATAACAGGGTTTAAGAAACTGAAATTCCCAGTCAACCTAAAACAATTATTCTGACTATTTAGTTTCAACTTCTCTTTATTAAATCTATTGTGAATCCTTTCTGACCTTCCAAGTTGGGAATATGAAGCCACAGAGAGGAGAGGCTGTGAGCCTAAAAAAATCCACAAACATGCTGTTTATACCCTGGATAACCAGAAGTTGAAAGTGTGACTTCTGTGGTTTACTTTGGCCTCTTATGCCAAAACAATTAGACTATTGGAATTGAAAGAAAGAAAAAGGAACTCTGAACCTCTTCAGCTGTGAAGGCAAAATCATCAAAATTCTATGAGGCTAAGCAGTTTCTGTGGCTTTTAGAAGCGTGTGTGGCCCAAAGGGGTCATAAATAATCTTTATGGTATAATACCCTTAAAGGAAATACTTGGTTTCCCAGGAATGCTTGCCATTCTTACACTCACGAAAGTCCGTGCTGGTTGGGAAGATCCGTTGGAGCCTGATGTTTTGGCTCAGGGCTGCCTCCAGGAAACAGTAGACGGTGTTGAGATTCGGCCTACCTCCTGGGGTTTCTTTAACTGGTGAAATGAACAGCTTTGAGGTAATGATTCATTTCTCTCCACTTCATAATTCAGCTTTTAACTAGAATCTTCACTGGTCTTCTGATCTCTGGCCTAACTTTTACCATCATCTTTTCCTTCTGGTATCACAGAGAGCAGTCAAGAGTTAAAATTCATCTCCACGGTTATATTAAGAGGTAGAATGGGAAAGTGTAGACCCCATAGGATCCACTGGCAATCCACTCAAGTGATATCACACTGCCACACCCACAGAAAGCCCACAGAAGGATGACCTGTCCATTTTCTATGTGACTAGGAAGGAAGGAGCAGGGTGGGCCTCTCTATAAACCTAACCTGCTTATATTAAGGGTACAATCAGCATCTCAATATTAGTCATATTAGAAGGACAGAGTATGCCATTGAGTGTATGCTTCCAAATATCATCAGCATAGCCCCTCTGCTGCATGTATGCATCGGGCTGAATGCACCAGGCCGCAGAGCCCTGGGCTCAGGAGGCTGCTGTGTGCCTGGTTAACCAAGACAGCACTTTCCGAGCTCACAGTAGAGCTGCTAGTGGCAGAGGTCCAGCCACGTGGTTTTTCCTGGGCCTTGAAGACTAGAATCACAAAATCCCAAGGTCATTATTCCTCTAGGTGGAGCCCACATCTGGAATGTACCTTTGCTAGCAGGGAGTAGGTTATAGGTCATTTAATGACATTTCAGTCGTGCAGATGTGTACTAAAATTAAGTATCCATAATGATATATTTTTATGTACATTATCATTTAAGAATTTTGTATATAGAATTTGTCAGTGCTTGCATTCCTGATTTTGCTCTGCTGGTGAATTTTTTATGATGTTGTTTATTGCGAAACAGTACCGTCTTCTGAAAGCTTTTATCGGATTCCCATGGTGATGTGCTAGACAGGCAAAGCACAGTTCAAATTAAAATTTCATCATCTTCAAAGGCTACTTTTATGAGCTATAAAAGAGCACCTGCCTGGTGGGTACCATAATACAGAGAGGAGACACAAGGCTTTTCTTGCAGAAGTTTAGAGTCTATTCAGGGGGGGATCCTTTTTTCTGCCAGGGGCCATTTGGATATTTATAACACCATTCAGGGGCCATACAAAATTATCAACTCAAAAATTAGCCTGCTATATTTGGTCAGGCTAATTTGGCGAAGCGTGTGATGTTTGCTAGTATTGATTTCTCAGGCCTTATACGGCCCGCGGGCCAGATGTTCCCCACCCCTAGATAATACTCATAAAGAATATGCGAAGCAAAGATTACACCATTTTTGTATTCATGGCATACTTCAAATAATGAAACTTTTGGTAACATACTTGAAGTGATTAACAGATTCAAAACAACACCATTATAATGAAGTCACTACTATGATATATTTATGTCTTACAGGGTCTGTAGGAAGAACCCTTAGGAATCACACTTTTGATGTCCGGCTTAAACTGTGCATTGGCCTTATGCTCTCTGACATACTCATGAGGCCAAAAGTATTACATTTCAATAAGCATGCGACCTTGCTTTGCACGAACTTGACATTTTACCGAGCTTTTTTCCTCCGACTGAACAAGGTACTCTCTCCATACTCATCCACCACACCTCCGCACTCAGTATTTCTTCTGATAGACCTCCCTGTAGGAAAAAAGCATAAGTAGCCCACACAGGACCACATCAACATGGTGTGGTGAATTCACACCCCCTCGGCCGCAAACACATTGCGATGGTAGAATATTAAAACAGGAAATCCAAAGGATTGACCAGGTTAAAAAACAAGAAGAGCGTCCCCACACCTGGAACAATACTAGAGGGATGAGCAGTGGTCCAGTCGCAGGCCAGCCGGGCTCTGGCTCGGGATCGGGCAGCGGCAGCCAGGCTCCTGCAAGGCGGAGGCACTTAAAATGCTCTCTGTCCATATGGAGGCTAGATCCAGGCTCAGCGCGTTAAGGGCCGGGGTGGGGAGCCACACTTCCCCTCACTCTCAGCAAAGGAAGTGGAACAAAAGGATTGCTGACCTGTCACTGGAAACTATGGCTTTATAGGAGTCTGTGGACCTGGAGAGGCTGGAAAGCCACAGCCTCACAAGTAGGAAGTGAATGAAATTCTTGCTGCTTGGTAACCAGATCTGTAACAGTCCCATCGTTCCCATAGGATGAGAACTACAAATGCCACCTGGTTCTGGACTAAGCGCCAGGAGTCCAGATGGCAGTAACCACCAAGCCACTAGGGAAGAACAGGGGGACGGAGGGAGGGAGGGAGAGAAACAGGGAGAGGAGGAAGGAAGGGGAAAGAAATCTGCTATCAGCCTAATTATGGTTCCTTCATTGGTCACCTACTTTTCTTCCTTTCCCTTGGTATCCTGCAGTTTCACTCAAAAGTATTTGGGTATAAATTTAACTTTATTTTGTTCAGTACTCATGGAAGACTTTTAGCCTAAAGGATCACATATCTATTTTTAGAATATTCCTTTTTTTAAAAATATGTTTTTATTGATTTTTTAGAGGGAGAGATAGAAATATCAATAAGAGAGATAGAAACATCGATGTGAGAGAGAAACATCAATCAGCTGCCTCCTGCACACCCCCTACTGGGGATCGAGCCCGCAACCCGGGCATGTGCCCTGACCGGGAATTGAACCGGGACCTCTCAGTCCATGGGACAATGCTCAATCCACTGAGCCACATTGGCCAGGCTAGAATATTCTTTTTTTCTTTTATTTTCATTGAATTTATTGGGGTCATATTGGTTAATAAAATTATATAGGTTTCAGGTGTACAATTCTATAATACATCAACTGTATATTGTATTGTGTATTCATCACCCCAAGTCAAGTCTCCTTCCATCACCATTTATCCCCCCCTTACCCTCTTCTACACTGTTGTCTTCCGTACTGTTGTCTGTGTCTATGAAGTTTATTTGTTTTGTTTTGGGTTTTTCTGCTTAATCCCTTCACCTTTTTCTATTCTTTAATAGCTTAAATATTTCTTCCCTACAGTTCACCATTCTCTTTTGCTAGAACTCCTACCAAATGACTATTGAAAATTTACAGCCTATTTTCCATATCTCTTAACTGGCCCGGCCGGTGTGGCTCAGTGGTTGAGCATCAACCCATGCACCAAGAGGTTGCTGGTTCAATTCCCGGTCAGGGCACATGCCCAGGTTGTGGGCCCAATCCCCAGAGTAGGGCATGCAGGAGGCACCCAATCAATGTTCTCTCTCATCAATGTTTCCATCTCTCTCTCCCTCTCCCTTCCTTTCTCTCTAAAATCAATAAAGGAAAAAAAAATTAAAAAGAAAAAACTCTCCGTATCCCTTAACTGCTCACCCTATCTATCTAATCTCTCTAAGTTGCATTTTTGGTCTTCATAACTATTTTCTAATTCACAAATTTTCTCTTTAAACCTATTCAGTTTAGAGTTTATTCCATTTCTTAAATTTTTATTTCAATGACCATAATTTTTATTTTTAATATTTATAATTAATTCTTTTTCAATATCTTCATGTTCTTGTTTCATGTGTTTATCATTTCTGTCCTTTTTTAAAGGAAGTTATTCATTCTTTTATATTTTCAACATCCTAGGCATACTTATTTTAAAGTCTGTGTCAGGTTATTCCTTAAAGCCATCTGGGATGAATTAACGTTCCAGCAGTAGATTTTACTGTCTCTCTTTCTTGGGTTGTTTCTTTTTTTTTTTTTTTTTTTTTTCATGTACTTACAATGTTCGGCCTGTAGGCTCATTTTGAGTAGGAGAATCATTCTCATTCTCACATTTTAATGTAAGGCAAAGTATTAATAACAATGGATACCACATACAAATACATGGAACCAGCTACCAAGAAGATATTCTATACAAATTTAGTAAGATTACATCTTATAAATTACAAATAAAGGAAGATATTTGTCAGCTACTTGGCACCAGGTTACCTTATATATAGTAGATGCCTTAATTCATAATATAATTAAAGTACCTTGGCATTGGTTTGTTGACGATTTCAGCTTGAATTACTTGAACATAATGAGCAACCAATTTTGAGCTACCCCAAATTTAGAATCTCTGAAATGAAATTACATTAGATCATATTGTGGCATCACAGAGGTAAACTATGCAAGAAAATTCCAGTTGAAAATTTAATATTAGAATCCCAGGTAAAGTTCTACTTTGTGCTTTATTTCTAATCAATAGCATTAAAGAAATAACCCACTTGATCTCTTTTTCCTCACTATTCCTTCAACTGAATACAGTCCTCATAATTTATGATTCTATAAAATATATGCCCGAAACATTTTGTCAAGATAGACTCTCATAAAATGTCCCACTTGTACAAAATTTAGGGTATCCAATGGTTTCTTAAGTAACTCCCACTAGAGCTAACCTCTGCTTAAAGACACTCTTTGTGCTAATGTTCCAGACATCACATGTAGAAGGAAGGAAAATGATGATTAGCCAAAAAAACTATAATTATGAGACCTAGTGACTGATAATGTATTCCACTTTTACCTTTGAAAATGTTTTTACAAAACTGGGTTGGGCCCAGTGTTTTTACACTAGACTCTGTAGACATTTATATGCTTAATAAAATAACCACACAATCTGGCAAAATTCTGCATGCTTGGCAGCCCTTCCTGCCCTGAAGCCTGGAACAGCATTGGACCCAGCAGGTGTGGCTTTCAGAAAGTCGGGAGAGCTGAATTCGGGAAACCTGCCCAGCACCCCACTGGTGAGCAGTGGGCCTTCCTGAAGGCCAGGTTGATATCCCAGCTTTTTATAAACCCAAAGAGCCTCTGTTCATTCACCACAGACAATGAAAACTAAAATAACTTAAGGAATTGACACTAGAGACCAAAATTACAATAAATCAAATTTCTTCTTAATGAAAGTGCCATGTATTTTAAAAGATGTTTTTGACATTTAGAATATAGATACCACATAGCATTTTACACTATTGTACACAGGAGAAACCTACTCTTCTCCCCTTTAACGAGGGTTTAGTAGCCCCTTTTTCCTTAAAGGGTAAGGTAGAGAGAAGAGTAGAACTCTCAACAGCCTGGACCCTAGGAAGGAGAGGAAGGGGAAAACTGTTTTCTCATATTTTTTTCCCCATAAGGTGCTGTGTAATTGTAGAACCCAATTAGTGAGATCAGACTTCCTGGGCCCTACAGTCAGAATCACCTGCTTATATAGAGCCAGAGAAGGAGCAGTGTGATGGGTGGGACGCAAGGCCCTCATGTCCACTGTGGCAGTGGGCAAGCTGAAGTGTAGTGACATGATGACATGCAGTTGGGCCCCAACAGAGTCTGGTGACAGACCTGGTCTTCAGAAGCGATATGCTATGCCTTGGGAGGGGCTACCTAGGGAAAACAATTCAGAGCACCCCCTCGTAGAGGAACTGAGGTTGCTAAGGAAGCTACTAAGACAGAGAGAGGCTCAGACACAAGCAGTGAACTCGGCCTCAGTTAACCAAGCAGATAGCCAAGTGGGCCTGTACCTTGGAATCAAGGAACAAGTCCAGTGGTCAGATGGGGCCCCAGAACAGGGTCATGCTAGCTGTTCCAACTTCTTGAGCCTCTGCATGCTGGTCTAAAACAATGATTTTCAGATTTAGAACTTTTCATCAAATGAAATCTCATGTAAAATGTAATACATAAACAAATCTAGGCAAAGCAGAGCTCTTCTGGCTTTGGTAGGACCGAGTGTCCTGCAGCCCTGCCCATCTGGCAAACCCTCCCCCACCATAGACACTGTGTGTACCTTGGTTTTTCCTTTTATTGTAACTCCTTAAAGCCTTCCTTTCTGGGCCCAGGATTAGCCATCGGATTGGAAAGGGCTAATGATGAAAGATTGGGGAATGAATGAGAAATACACTGGAGACTTTACTTATTTTATCTTATACTAAATGAACATAGTTCAGGGACCACTATAAACTCGGTTAGAGGTGGGGTGGTTAAAACCTGTGGGCTGTGGATGCTGAGGATGCCACAAACCACACTCGGCAGGTTCTGCGTACTTTGTCTGCTCAGAAGGCTCACCAGCAGTCTCCTTGGACTTGCTGTCAGATTCTGAACTCTTCTCCAGTTTCTGGAGCTTTCCTTTCCCTCCAGGTGGACTGGAGTGTGCTAGCCCTTATCCAGCCAGGAGCAGCTCCAAAACCTGGGCCTGCTTCTGGGGTCAGGGGAAGAGGCAGGAGAAGATTCCAGGCAGGGGAGATGGATGAGCAAAGGAATGGAGTTACCTAATGACACTGTGTTAATACTCATGAAGAGTGACCATCTTCTCAAAACCATCAGAGGTTCTTTTTTCAAATGCAGACTCCTAACCTTGTCCCAGACCAACCTGTTATATCAAACACTCTGGAAGTAAGGCCAGGGAATAAGCACTTTTTAGTAAGTGCCCTAACTGAACATTATTCCCACTACATTGTCAAGAGTCCTTCAAAGTTTTGACCAGGAGAATGATATGGATCAATTTGTATTCCGGGTAAGTTACTGGGGCAGCTACATGGAAAATGCATTCTGGGAGAAGAGATGAAAGGAAGGGATACTAACTAGCTGGGGAGGAGCTAAAGGAGTTTGTGGCGTGAAATGGGGAGGAGAATGCAGTTAAGAAACCATTTGGGGGTCAAGTTGCAGGGCTGGAAAATTGAGTGTGGAGAGTGAGGGTGAAAGAGGATTCAGGAACGACCCCCAGGGGTCTTGCTGTGACTGGGGTTTCCTTTGACCCACTGGGCCCTTTGGCATTTACAAAGTAAGTGTTGTCCATCACAGTCCATCCAACAAAAATGTTCCGGGAGCAAATCAATAGAAGATGGTTTTGCTGTGAGATCAAAGTGGTAGAAGACAAACCCACAAAGAAAACCTAGAGGGTGTTAGTCTGTGCTTTTAAAGCTAGTACAGTTTGGAATAAATTTCAACAAAAATGGTCTGATTTTCTTGTAGTTTTTGGCAATTAAAAGGATTCTCTTAGTTATAGAGAATATCTCATTTCTCTAATAATGTGAGAAATGAGCAGAGTGGGGTCTGATCTTTAGACCCAATCTTAAAAGAGGGCTAGACTTGGGCAGGGAGAGCACTGTGGGGTGCCTGTGGTGTAGGCCACTATCCAGGGAACAGATGAGAAAATCATAGACCAAGCACTGGCAAGAGGGTTGGCCTGGCTAGAGTTATCAACCGTGATGACAATCTTAGATCAAAGCTTAAAATAAAATTAAAGCTTTCATTTAAAGCAACTTTATCCTAGAAGCACTGCATGAAAAGGAAAAAAAAATGAAGTAGCATAGTCTTATAAATATATAGATGTACTATGTGCAATGCAATATTACTCAGCCATTAAAGAGAATGAAATCTTATTTGCGACAGCGTGGATGGACCTAGAAAGTATTGTATTATGTGAAATAGGTCAGACAGAGGAAGGCAAATACCATATGATTTCACTTATATGTGGAAACTAAAGAGAAAAATAAATGAACAAAGCAGAAACAGACTCATAGATACAGAGAACAGACTGATGGTTGCCAGGGGAGGGGATTTGGGCGGCTGGGTGAGAAAGGCAAACGAATAAAGAACTACAAGTTGGTAGTTACAAAGTAGTCCCGGGGATATAAAGTACAGCTTAGGGATTATAATCAATAATATTGTGATAACTATGTATGGTGCCTGGTGGGTACTTGAAATATTCAGGGGACCAGTTTGTAAAGTATATGATTGTCTAACCACTATGATGTACACCTGAATCTAATACAGAATAATATTGAATGTAAACTGTAATTGAAAAATAAAATTATATATATATCTTATATATATACACACACACACATACACACATACTAAGAGAACTTAAGTATCAAAAGGTGATTGTAAACAATACAGGATAGCGAAGCCTTATGTCAAAGATAAAACCATTAGCATGGGGGGAAACGAAGGGGGGGGGGGGACTGGACAGTGCCTGTCAGAGCAGAACACCGTAAGAGCAGCTGTGTTGACATTTGCCCCATCCAGGTTCCCAGGACACTGCAGGTCTCGGTTCCAGTAAGCGCGGACTGTGTGAGCGGTCAGGAGAACTTCCCTGCGGCCCCTCGACCTTGAGGGGCCTGTCCGGATGCAGCATCACTGTCCACTGTGGCTAAGCTGCAGGCCGACACACTCCAGGGTCTTCACCGCTTCCGCCCGATCTTACACCTGAGTCATCTTTTATTTATGCCCTCCTGTGGCATAGGATAGCTGTGGCCAACAGCATTCATCAGCCTAATGGGCTCCATTGGAAAGCTCTCAAATCCCCCAGGACATGCCTTGATCTAACAAAAGAAGAATTGTTAATGGCACTTCTTAAACTAGAAATTTATGTCTTCCCATAAATTGACCTTGGAGGTTATTTGTGGATTCCAACAGGGAACTGGCCTTCTTAGGCCCCCGCAGCCCCTCAGCCCTCCCCACCCCCAGCCCCGGGCCAGGATCTCTGGGGACAGAGCATTGGCTGTGTGTCTTGGTTTTCTCCTGCCCTTTGTTCATTTATTTATTTATTTATTTATTATTTATCACATCCCTGCTCTTTCCAGGCAGGGTGCTAAGTGCTGGAGACGCAGTGAACAGGCAGCCTGTGTTCATAGACTCACTGCCTACACAGATACTCACGACACACATTTTTGCTTTTGTTCTTTTAATTTTTAAACATTTTTTTCTACTACAGTTTACATTCAATGATACTGTGCATTAGTTTCAGGTATATAGCATAGTGGTTAGACAATCATATATTTCCGGTACCCATCTCGCACCATACATAATTATTACAATGTTATTAACTATATTTCCTATGCTGTATTTTACATCCCTGTGACTATTTTGTAACTACCAATTTGTACTTCTCAATTCTTTCACCTTTTCACCCAGTCCCCCCACTCTCTCCCCTCTGGCAACCATCAGTCTGTTCTCTGTATCTGTGAGTCTGTTTATCTATTTTATTTGTTTACATTGTTCTTTAGATTCCACATATAAGTGAAATCATATGGTATATTGTTGGTGTGAATGCAGACTGGTGAAGCCACTATGGAAAACAGTATGGAGGTTCCTCAAAAAATTAAAAATTAAACTGCCTTATGACCCAGTGATTCCACTCCTGGGTATATATCCAGAGAAATCCCAAACACTAATTCAGAAGAATACATGCACCCCTATGTTCATTGCAGTGTTATTTACGATAGCCAAGATATGGAAGCCACCCAAGTGCCCATCAATAGATGAGTAGATAAAAAAGTGGTGGTACATATATACAACGGAATATTACTCGGCCATAAAAAAGAATGGACGCTTACCATTTGTGACAGCATGGATGTACCTAGAGGGTATTGTGCGAAGTGAAATGAGTCAGAGAAGGGCACACGTTTTTTAAAGGCCATGTAAAGGGAACTCTGGAGAAGTGCAGGTGCAGTGAGAGGCTCTGTGGAGGGTTTGGTGGGCTCTGTTGCCAGGTCCCTCCTGTTAATACTGGTCTCTGGGGAGCTGACTGTGTATAGGACAGATCTCCGGACACACCCTAAACCACCACCTCTTTACTCCACCCTTTGGTGTGAAATCTTGACCTCAGGGGACAGACACTCTGCCTCTGATCACACCTGCCCTGGCCAGAGTTCCCCTGCGCTCTGCTTCTCACCCAGCTGCTGGCTCCCTCCCTCTGACTGAGCCCACTTACTGGGTCCCTCTGACCTAAGGCTCGGGTCCCTGGAGGAGGCCAACCGCCATGGGACCTCTGGAGTGTGGAAGAGGAAGGGAGTCTGAGCATCCTCATGGCAAAGTCGGGGCACCCTCCCACACAAGCTTGGGTTTGCTTTACAACGTGTAAATCTCCCTATAGTTTTCTGATGATGAAGGTAAGATACATACATTATCATCAAAGCTCACATTTCAAAAATGAATAAAATAAAAGTTCAATGTATTCCCATATACCTTCCAGACATGTTTGTGTTTGTGTAAATATATATGTTGGTTTTTATGTTGCCCTACGTGTTTATATTGTCCTATGATAGACTCTTTTTCACTTGAAAATTCACCCAGAATTTTCGGGCCGGAACCTGTAGATGCTCCTGTCCTTCCCAGGCGCTCATATTTCACGGCAGGAATGTGCCCTGACTTCTCCAGAAACTCCCAATAATGAGCATTTCAGTTCTGCCATATTTTGTTGTAATAAATCTTTCAGCGATGAATATCCTTATCTCTGCGTCCAATTCTTCTTAGAAAAAATATTTGGGCTCTAACATCATGCATTTTTGATGGGCTTCTATACACAACGAGGCGATCCGCATTCGGGAGAAAATGTACTTTGAATTTTGACCTTTCCCGGGGTAGTGACACACCATGTGATGTGCTCTCGTGACTCCGGGCAGCGGCAGCGAGATGCCTTTGCCCGGCGATGCCAATGCCAGTGTTCTGAGCACGTGTAAGGTTGGCGTGGTGTTCGGTAGGGTAGGTGTATTACATGCATGTTGATGTACGATATTTTCAACTTACGACGGGTTTATCAAGATGGAAGTCAGGAAGCAGTCGTATGTCGTATGTTCCTTTCTGGGGACTGTGCACCTCTGCTTCCCACGGTAGACTCAAATGCTTCGAGTGTGTTTGCTGCTGAATGTGTTTGTTCCAGTTGAATCTGTTATTGTAACTGTGTCATTTATTTAATTCATATATAAACCAAAGAAGCATGAAGGGGGGGAAAGAAAGGGTTATTGTAAAAATAATAAGTTTAATTTATATTTTCCTTATTCCCAACTTAAAGAAAAAAATCGGTAACAACCACCTACCCCCATTATAGCAGATACAGTGGCTTCAAATGACAGAAACTCCATCCACCTGTTTGCGAGTTGCATCCTCTCTGGATTCGCCTTGACAGCACTGTCTATGGGAAAACACCCATCGCTGTTGGCGTGCTTGTAAATAGGATTATCTCTTCTCCCTCGAAGTACCTGAGAGCTGGGGTCTTGGCTAGGTCGTCAGTGCAGCCGGCCTTGATGGAAGTTGGTGTGCAGCCATTCTGTTCGCCCCTGCAAGCCGAGTGTGCTCTCGGGATGTTCGCAGGACAGACGCCGTGGTTAATTAGCCTCACGGAAGAGAGAAAGAAAATCTGCCCTCGAAGTGAGAGAATGTCTATAATGCAAGCATCCTGTCATGTTCTAACCTAACAGAACATTAGAAGTGATTTTGCAGCTACTCCAAAATGGACAGACCCTTAATGTGACTGTTGGAGGCACTTAATTATTTGTTGGACGTATGGATATACAAGGAAACACGCTTCTATGGGGCTGGTTGTATGGGGATCTCTGATTCAGTTGGAATGAAGTAAGAATTAAGTCATACTGAATTCACTCAACAAATATGTGTTAAGTGTCAACTGTATACCTACCAGTTGGCTGGCAACTGCTGGCACCACAACAGGCCACAAGGGCTAGACTGCTCTCCAGGTGCTTGTGACAGAACTCTGGGAACACAGAGACGCGGTCTCCTCACCAGAACCAGCACTCTGACCGGATGTGCACCTGGCCAGTGGGACAGGATCGGGGGGGCGGGGGGGAGCATGCTCATGCAATCTGAGTTCTCGACATCTCAGGCTTACTCAGGGAACTGAAGGGTCACTTTTACTTACACTGTGTGGCTTTTCACAAGGCGACTGCCGAGGCTCCAGAACCTCACGCTGTGTTTTCTCTTCTAGGATATCAATGAGTGTATTCTCGAAAACTATCCAGAGTGCTCCAACCCCAGGCTGTTCTACATCATCCCGTATTTCTGTGGACAGCACCCCAGATGCAGGTAAGACTGAAGGCTCACGGCATGTTCGTGGAGAGAACGGGGCAGAAGCTCTCACTCTCAGCCTCCTGACTGCATTTAAGATGTACCGTTAGTCTTTGAGGATCTCATTGGAGACTCTGAATGTCCTGTAAATAAAAAAATTAACAAGTCAAGTTCTGACAGAGGCCTTGGGGCCACCCCATAAAGCTGTGTCACTGGAATGCCAACCAAACTCTTTTTTTAATACTTAACACACAGTTGTCACTACAGAGCCATGCGACAGTAAGGACCAGGGGTGAGTACCAGCCTGCCCCTCCACAGTGACTGGACCTCATCGACAATTGTTCCGGCCTGCGTGGCATGTCTGAAACACTGGACGCTCATACCCCAAATTTGATAGTATGTCTCTCATGAAACCTACTTAGTAGAAAGAGAAGAAAGTACTTTCTACTATTACCTTCTTTACAGAGTGACTTACTCAGATCACAAGCGCCCACCTCCTGCGTCAGCATCCTGACCACCCCTGTTAGGACCCCCGCCTCATCGCGGTCTCGGGTGGGGGGGCAGGACTTTGTACCCATCTTCAAGGTGGTTCTGGTCTAGCTACAGTTGAAATTCACTACGCTAAGCAAATGTATGGCCTGGAGAAGAAATGATAGTAACAATGAATACTGTCTTTCCCTGGTGGAAAATGTTCCCCAGAAAGAATCATTAATCAGGTCATTGCGTTCCTGAAGAGACCTGGGAGGTAGCTGTTCCCAAGTTGTGGCTCACTCACTGTGCTTGTTGCTGAACAGTGACTACTGCTTGTTGTGTGTATTGCTGTGCGCTGAGTTCACCATACACAAGAGTTTGTTTACGGTCAGAATCCCGGGAGCAGAAAGTGTCCGTTTTCTGCTTCATCCTCAACGTCCTGAGTTCAGGAGGTCTCCCGCCATCCTCAAGGCCACCTGGTTCCAGGTCAGCGCTTTAGATACTGGGACAGTTTGTGGCCAGATGACTCACTTTCTGTCACAGTGAAGATATTTATTCCAAGAAACATGATTCTAGCTCCCTCAAGTATTTGTTTAGATTATCTATTTCCTAATCTTGGAGAGAGTACTCCTGGTGTCTCATCTGGTTCAGACATGACGATTTCCAAAACTCTTTCAAGATGTCACTTTGTTCCACGTTGACAAGAATTATTTGAGCTAAGTAAGGATTTTTATTACAGTTTTTCAAAAGAGAATCCTGACTTGCCCCAATCCTCCCAGGCGGTAAATGCCAGCCAGTCTGGAGCCCAGCTCCCGTGACCCTTTTTTCCTCACTCCCCTACATGTTATCCGCTTGGAGATCTGCTCTACAAATGACACTAGGCTGTTGTCCGATAATATTTTTTAAAATATCTTTAAACTAAAAAAGGATAAGATAACTAGCAAACATGATCTGACCCCTATTCTGAGTCCTACAGAAATACTACGTCAGTAAGTTTCACATTTCAGAACTTCTGTCTTTGTTGCATTGGTTCTGTTTGGTCCTCTTATCAAATGTCATGCTGGTCGCCCCTTAGTCCGTGTTTGTTAGGACTAGGACCTAGCTGCCGGGGCCTGTATCCTTCCTCCACCAAATATGTAGGCTCACGCAGTCCTGGGCCCTGAGCTAGGCGTGGCCCACAGGTGTGCGTGGTGGCGGTGAGGAGCGGAGGGCGCGGGGCAGGCGCGCGGGGCAGGGCGGGCCAGCCAGGGCTGCTGGGGGCGGCTCCATCAGGCCAGTCCTTGAAGAAATGGGATGTGGACTTATGCAAATGGAGGGTGAGTAGAAGAGATACGCTTTCAGCAAATTGTTGCGGCATTTCAAAAATGAATCTCTGATTTAAAAATGGCTTTTATGTCCCTAAAGGGAGCCTGGTGAGTGGGCCCTAGAAAGAGCGAAACTGAACGTGAATGAAAACTTCCTGCTTGTGGGGATCCTTGAAGAGTTGGAAGATGTGCTGCTGTTACTGGAAAGATTTTTACCTCATTACTTCAAGGGCGTGCTCAGTATCTACAAAGACCCAGGTAACTGTTCGTCAGCAAGCTCTTCCCTGTGTCGGGCGTTACTCACCTTAGAAGGGACTCGGGAAATAAAGGGGTGAAATCACCCCTCTGTTAGGAGGGGACGTTCCCCTAGCTCTCGAAGTAAGGTCAGAGTCATGAGATCCGAACGCCCCGACCTTGACCTTCAGGTCCAAACGTGAACTCGCGGTGTTCTAAAGGCCTGATGCTCCCGTGTTCTCTGCCCCTGGGACGTGAAAGGGGCACCATGTCCATCAGCCTTGTCCGGAGCATGGTGCTGGGGTGAGCGCAGGCTGTGCGTGTCTGGAGTCCACTGATGGAAACGGGGGGGTGGGGGGGGGGCGTGAAGGAACCACGTGCCGTGAAGTATCTGTGGCCCTGTATCCATTTGACAAAAGCGCCCTGGCGCACGAAATCCTGCCGAAGAGGATAGATAGAGCAGCCAGTTGAAAATACAATTATGATTTTATCCTGACGAATGGAGTGGTTTTCAAATAGAAGCAAGAAAGAGAATGCAGCAAAGCAATTACGAAGGTTGCCCGTAGTAGCACTATAAATATAATTACTTTCAGAAATTCATTTACTTTTGTCATTATTATTTTACCCGGAGAGAAAGACAAACGACACTGTTTGTTTCTTTCGAGCTGTGCCCGTTGACTCCCTCGTCTGCTTGTTGCTTTGCTGGGTCCTCCTGAAACGGAAGGCTGTGTTCCCCCGTGGAAAAACCAGGAGCGGCCTGCTGCCTCCCATCCCACAGCCGGGGGGCCTCCCACCACACCTGTGTCATTGGCAGGTGCGAATGCCCAGGTGAACCGGGCTTGGCCTAGAGGAGCCCTGGATCCTGTTCCACGAGGTGGCCCCTGCCACCCCCAGTGTTGTGCTGGGGACAGATGGCTGGCTGGCGGGCGGAGCTGCCTTAGTCTCCCAGCTCTGTCGTTCAGACATGGGTTCCCTCGTACCTACACGCAGGAACGTGACCCACAACTCAAGGTGTGCCTGCAGGCCTGGCTCCTCAACAGGAAGTGTCTGAATAACCGGCAGCACAGCAGACCCTAAACAGTCGGTTTGGGGAATGAGGTCTTCCTTCGCCCTTTTAACAATGGACAATTTAAAGAGTTTTAAGATTTTAAGGAGCCTTCCTGCGACCAATTGTTTAGTTCTATGAGACAAGATGATCTCTGGTCTTTGTGCAACGTGGGGTTTTATCCTAAATTAGACTCCTTTGATGAAAAGGTTTACATTATCCTTTGTTATTTTACGTCTTTGGCTTCATCTTGTTGTATAGTGTGTGTGTGTGTGTGTGTGTGTGTGTGTGTGTGTCTGTGAGAGAAAGAGAGAGAGAGAGAGAGACGATGAGACAAAAGGCTGACTAGATCCTGGAGACACATAGTTGTCAAATGAGATGAACACGCTCTTGTCCCAGCATCTGGGAAGAGTATCAATGAGCCCATGTCACACGTCATCCACCCCGGGATCTGGAACCGACGCTATTCCGGGTCCCAGGATGCCACAGCTCAGCACACCAAAGGTCAGCACTGGGGTGTGGGCCTGAGAACTTAGATGAGGACATTTTTATCTGTGTTCTTCTTAAATACAAAGAAACCACAAACAAAAGGCGGACTCAGGAGCCCACGGAACTGCTGTTGTCCGGTTATTTCCTCTTGACTTCCCAGTTGTTTGCTTCATTTAAATACGTGACTTCTCAGAAACTGGGGGCCTTGGTCCCATGACCTGTAGGCACGTTAATTAAAGTAGAACATCCTTCTGGAAAGTGAGTTACTGTCCTCTCGTTTGCCTCCAGCTGCAGTATTTCCCCCTAAGAATTAAGGATGGTTTTCCCCTTTGAGTTTGGCATAGCAGCACATCAATACTCCGAGGTTCCTCTAGACGAAAATGAGGGACGTCCGACACTCCTGCGTGGGATGAGAGGTTTCTATAAACCCAGGGCCAGCACGTGGCCAGGTGATACAGTCCAGCTGTGCTCGTGGTTAAAACAGTGACATACATCTCTACAGCCTTCCGCTCCCGCCTTCAGGTCACCCTGGCTGCCCCTCACTCCCAACCACAAAGTAACGAAAGGGGCGATTCTTGGCCCAGAGGGGGGGTCTGAGGACCTTGGCCTGAATTCAGTTCCTGAGTGGAACTGGTTGTTAAATATTTTGAATATCACTCCAGGATCAGACTTCAGCTACCACATGTCATATACACAACAAATGAACCTCTGAGCGATTCTTCAGTAACTTCCACTGTTTCCTGGTCTGTGGGTGTCTTCTTGGGAGACTTTTCTATGGTGACATTGAAGACCAAGCAGCTCCGTAGCTGCTCTGTCCCCAGAACTCTCTGCGTTCCCCGAGGCAGTGACAGGAGATGAACATGCCCTCCTGGCCAGCTTCACGTATGTTTTAGCTTCTGCGAAGACTAAGCACCTGCATTGTTTTCTCGTGGCCACACACCAGAGAGTTGGTGTCAGATCGGTTAAAAGAAGAGCCACAGTGAGGCCTTGGTGCATTTTTTAAACATATGTTTTTATTGATTTTTGAGAGAGAGAGAGAGAACCATCGATGAGAGGGAAACATCAATCGGCTGCCTCCTGCACATCCCCCACCAGGGATCCAGCCCGCAACCCAGGCATGTGCCCTGACTGGGAATCGAACCGGTGACCTCTCCGTCCATGGAGCAATGCTCAACCAACTGAGCCACACCAACCAGGCACATTTTTAGTCTAAAACCACAGATTTTGGCACACTTGAATCATTGCTCTTGCCCTTTATAAGAGAATTGTTATAACTGAGTAGCCTAGAAAACAAAGGGAAGAAAAACTAAAAGGTAAGACATGGGAGGACCTCATGGCCTTTCAGTCATTGTAGATCACCTGCCTGCCTGTGGATCTGGGCTAAGGTGCAGACACGCTACTTGCCATTCTTTGGTGCTTGTCCTATTATTTTAAAAAATGCAGGTGTATGCTGATTTCTAGTAATCCCCTTCCAGCAACACAAAAACTACTTATACCCGTCTCATTGCTGAGAAAAAGCACGGGTAGCAATGGCTATTTGGGGAGCTGATGAAAATAGTAATGTCTGTCATTCAAATGGGTTGTCACTTATTCTAGATTAGAATGATACTCATTAATTTTTTCCAATCAGTACGACTTCTCCCAATACCCCACCCTTTAGAGAAGTTAATCACTTCCTCTTTAAATAGCAGATCGACTGTTTGCCCTCCCCTCTTCATTTCTCGTAGGCAGGTATGCTGACAAGTCAATTTGTTTCCTACCAAACATACTTGAGAAACTTCATTTTAAAAAATGTTTGTTAGAGATCTTTTATATTAAAGTTTGCATTTTGTGAAGACCCAGTCAGTGTATCTCAGAAGGAGATTATGACAGTAAGTACTCAAGGTGAGATGAAAATGAAAGTTTTAACATGATGGACAGTGAAGAGAATGCGCTCAGGTGTTTCTGACCCCCCAGGGCGCAGTTGCTGATATTGAGGCAGGTGCCTTGGGCGAGTGCTCAGTCAACTCCACCCCACGGGATGAGTCTGAATGAGGGAGAACCAAGGCCCACACAGATTTACTGGGTAGGAGTGACCTCACTGGTTAACCTGTACCGTCTTATTTCTAACTGATTAACCTTAGTTACATTTTCTCGTGGCTTACTTTTTAAAAATGCAAAACTGGGGCCAGCCAAGGAATTTGAGAGACTGATCCATAGTCAGCCACCAAAATGTGAAAAAGGCAGAACTCGTGTTTCTGAGCCCTGAGTGTGAACGAGTTCTTGTATACTTTTCCTCCTTAGATCTTAAAAACTGACACACTGTGAGCTATCAATATTTTTCTTAGTCACAATTTCCTTTGGAGCTAAAATCACAGTGGTGTCAAAGGTCAAAATAAATAAACAAATTGAAGACAGAGATTATGTGAATATTTGTGATAGGATCAGTCATTATATAAACGTCCCTCATGTAAACCTTGGCAAATAACTGAGTCGTTCTAGTTCAATAGCGCCACCTAGCATCCATACACGGAACTATATGACCTAATACTAACCCACTACCTTCCTCCTTCCTGGGGACTTGAAAGCTCATGTGTCCAGTCCTTTAACCTTGTATTTTAAATACTTTCCATTAGTAGCATTACATTCGTATTCATTCTCAACTCATTTTCATTACAAATGTAAACATTGGAGCCACAGCAGGGATTTACTAAACTTTTGTGGGCTGCCTTGAGAATCTGGCCACCAACTATGACAAAGGAAGAACAAGTCGTTCAAAACAGATGACCAATTTTGACAATTTAAGTTCACTCATAAAGTGAATGATTTGTTTTTAAAAATTATTGCTTACTTAAATATTTTGATAAACAATGACGATAGAGTACACATTTAAATATTATCTTTTCACTCAGCATGAATGATACTTAGACCTCCCATTAGGAATATAATAATGTACTCTCTGAATTCATCTGCTTTGCAGTATTTAAATCTGAAGACATTTACATAGAGAAGAATAGCAAATATGTAGAAGAGAAATTTTGATGTAATCAGCTACAGGAAAAATGCAGGTTCTCGTCTATTAATAAAAGTGTCTTACTAAGTTAAAACAAATACTAAGTGATGAGAGCTTGGCCTGTGTATCATAAAGGACAGTCATTCTTTAAGGAAAGGACAGTGAGTTGGGAGTTAGAAGGGACTTCTAGTCCTCTTTCTGCTCTAGTTCTGCCCGTATGACCCCAGGCAAGTGCAGCTTTGGACGGATGATCGCTAAGGTCCGTATTATTATAACACTAAAGTATCATACAGAATGTTTTAAGGCTGCTCTTTCTACCTTTTGTTTTTGGCACAATTATAGGGTGTCGTCGTCACCACCCCCCCCAAAAAAAACCCACTTTGAACAGTCCCCATTGCCCTGCTTAGTAATTTCCAGGTTTACTTATGGAGGCTGTCGCCACCTAGAGGACATGACAGAATCTTAGATGGAGAGTTATTCTTTCAGAATCGGTTCTTCCCTGTACCTAGTGAAGTTGAAGCGATCAAGACAGGGATCCCAATTCAAATTCTCTAGTCACAATGTCCAGCCCTTTCTCTGCACACCTTATGCTTTTTTGTCAAGACGGCAGGGTATCATAGTGATTAGAGCACCGGCTCTCAAGTCGACAGCCTAGGTGTTACACAGCTGTTTCTCCACTCATCAACTGTGTAACCAGAGGCAAGGTAGAACCCCTCCAAGCCTCAGCTTCCCCACCTGTATAATATGCAAAAACAATACTGGCTACATCACAGGGTTGTTGGGAGACAGATGTACCTGATCAAATCCATGTAGAGCCCTTAGCCCAGAGCCTAACATATGATAAGGATTCAATAATTAGCTATTGGCCAGCCAGTCACATCAAGGGAGAGAGATGGGGCCTGTATCTGTGAGAAACTAGGACTTCAGGCATTCTTTGTGACTTCTACATTTGAGAGAGAAGGAGAGAGAGAGGAGATGATTAACCTTGACTTATTTCACTAGTTACAGCTGACTTATGACTATGAAACTGTATGCCTGTAGGAAATAGTATGTCTGATTTATGAAACGGGGACACCTATTTTCTGGCCAACACCTTGTACCTGAAACAATCACGGGGAATAAGTTTACTGGAACAATTACTACAGTAATACTCTCAGCGACTTGAAAAACACACATTATCCAAGTCACTGTTTTTTTTTTTAATATATGTTATATGCCTGAACTTTTACCAGAAATGTCAGGGAGTTAAGATTTCAACATTAAATGAACCCCACTGTTGAGATGTGATTGGGGCCAATTACCACGAACTTGTGCTGAATGTTGAATTTTTCAGATATAATTTTTCTCATATCTACCAAATAACATTATATACAATGTTATTTGGTAAATATAAGATGGATGTCCAAAAAGTTAATGGAGTTTTTATTTTAAGTAAGATCCTAAGATTCAGTTCTTTAAAACCCTTCTGTTCATATTTTATGTGCAGAATTACGGCTCTCAAAGTGCTGTTGAGTTAAATTGTGTCCAGCAGGTGGCGGTGTCGCTCCGTTTTCTGCAGGAAGTGCGTGTGGTTTCCTAACGCGGTTTGCGTCTGCAGACAGGAGTTTACATAAGGCCTGAGCAGAGATGTACAGTTAGGCTCAATTTGGGGCCTAAAAATTGATCCCGAATATCAAAAGATTCCAAGTAGATTGATTGCAATAGTCCAAACTGTGTTATAGTAGAGCTCATTGGGGGCGGGGATGGAGTTTTACAATGAAACGACTTTATGTGGGTTAAAAAAATATGCAGTTGGCCCCGGCCAGTTTCGCTCAGCAGGAGAATGTCTGCCTGCAGACCAATGAATCGCGGGTTCGATTCCAGTTAAAGGCGAGTACCTCAGTTGTGCTTCAGTCCCCTGTGCGGGAGGCAGCCAGTTGACGTGTCTCTCTCACATCGATGTTTCTCTCTCTCTCTCTCTCTCTCTCACTGTATCTGAAGATAAATGGAAACATATCCTTGGTTGAGGATTAAAAATATATGCAGTAGTACTCCATCATCCATAGGGGAGGGGATACCTTCCAAGACCCCCAGTGGGTGCCTGAAACAGCGGCTAGTACCAAGCCCTATATCTACTGTTTTTTCTCTACATACTGGACTCACGTTTTTACTTGAAGGAATCGTCTGCAGCTTCTCCTTGGCGTACCCACATTGCCAGCATCACTACTCTTGCGCTTTGGGGCACTAGTGAGTCAAATAAGGTGACTTGAACGCAGCTGCTCTGCTAACTCACAGTTACTAACAGGTGAATAACATACAAAGCGGATCTCCTGGACAAGGGATCCTTCGTGGCCAAGGCTGGACAGAGGAGAGTCCAGTGTGCTACGCAGGACAGTGCACAATTTGCAACATGAATTGTTTATTTCTGGAGTTTTCCATTTAGTATTTTCAGATTCTGGTTGACCCTGAAACTATGGAAAGGGAAACCATAGATAAGGGAAGACTACTATCTACCATCAACTCTGGTTTTATAGAAATAATCCAGCATTCTACAACATCTCGATTAAACCCGTGCTGTTTCAGTTTTCATTTCCATTTTCATTTCCTACTTCCTATTGCTTTTGTGCTACAACAAAACTCAAAAACATTCTGGAACCTGACAGAGATACAGCTCTTGGTCAGGAGGAATTCATACAATGTACATCTACAGACACCAAGGAAGTTGTTTAAAGAACTCAATTACCATTTAAAAAACAGGTCTATATTCTAGGCCACTCTGCTATTACCTCATCTACATCAATATTCTCCATAAAGATTTGTTTTTCAGCCGCCATGTCCTAGGCCAGAGTCTAATCATGTTAGCACTGGAGTGTGTGTGTACGTGTGTGTGTGTGTGTGTGTGTGTGTGTGTGTGTGTGTACATCCATTCTTTCAAACAACTGAAGTCCTTAATATACAACAATCATATCTGAGTGAATAGTCTTGGATCACAAATGCATTAGCAGTTCCTAAATAATAATAATTTGCATAGCAATTTACAGTGTATAAAGCACTTTCAGATGGAAGATCTCATTTGATTCTTACTCGAATCCTCTGAAGGGGAGGAAGACCAATAGCCTTTGTCTCGTTTTCTAAACAAGGAAGCCGAGATTCAAAGAGATTGAACAACTAATGCGTCCACAGTTACCAAGTCCTAAGTGACCACAGACACTCCAACTTCTGTCCCCAGAACTACCACAAGCACCATGAACTCTAACCCTCTCAAGAGTTTTCCTAGTTAATCACTAACTCAGAACTTATTAGGTATTAAACCCTCATAATATATCTTGTAGTAGAAGGTGAGAGCTTAAAGAAAAATCTATAGATTATTTTATAAATTGTTTAAATTACAGTTTACATTCAATGTTATTTTGTTTTAGTTTCAGGTGTACAGCATAGTGGTTAAGTAATCGTATGCTTTACAAAGTGATGCTCCCAATATTTCAAGTATTCACCTGACACCATACATAGTTATTATAATATGATTGACTATATTCTCTATGCTGAACTTGGCATCCCCATGACTACTGTGTAACTACCAATTTGTACTTTTTAATCCCTTCACCTATTTCACCCAAGCCCCCAACCCCCTTCCTCTCTGTCAACCATCAGTCTGTTCTCTGTATCTGTGAGTCTGTTTCTGTTTTGTTTGTTCATTTATACTGTTCTTTAGATTCCACATATAAGTGAAATCATATGGTATTTATCTTTCTCTGTCTACCTTCTTTCAGTTAACATAATACCCTCTAGGTCGATCTATGCTGTAGCAAATGGAAAGATTTCATCTGTGTTATTGTTGAGTAATACTCCATTGTATATATGTACCAGGACCTTTTTATCCACTCATATATCAATGGGCACTTTGTTTGCGTCCGTATCTTGGCCATTGTAAATAACGCTGCAATGAACATAGGGGTGCATATATTCTTTCAAATTAGTGTTTTTGGGTTTCTTTGGATATATACCCAGAAGTGGAGTCACTGGGTCCTAAAGCAATCCCATTTTTAACTTTTTAAGGAGCCTCCACTCTGTTTTCCATAATGACTGCACCAGTCTGCATTCCCAGCAACATCCTTGCCAACACTCGTATAGAAAATCTTGTTCCCAAAGGAATCTGAGTTGAGAAATTTTAATACCAAAGATCACTAAGGTATTATCTTAAGCCAGTGTGTGGTAATCCACACAGAAGAAGAGAATTTGGAAAAGTGACCCATTTGACAGCATTTGATACCTTTCTGGTGGGGGCTGGGGAGTGGTAGGGAAAAGTATTGCTAGACTTTTAAAGTAGTGTCTAAAAATGAAAACTGAAAGCATGTAACTGTTCTAACTGTATCTGTGGAGTAAATAGTTAAAATTAACATATAATGTAAACACTCCTTTAAATCCACTGCTAAACGCTTGGGGCTTTGTAGGGAATACTTTCCTGAAGGGAAGTCTGCAGCCACAGACTGAGGCTTCGTTCAGCTTGCAGAAACGGCACCTTCTCGGGATTCAGCCTCTCAAAGTGTTTAATGGGTTTTATGAAAGCTTAAGTTGCAGCATTTTATACACACACACACACACACACACACACACACACACACACACATACTTTTGGTCCATTTCAACTATAATTGTTCATTTTATTGGAAATAATAATTACCTTGAATTATACTTTTTAAATGGACTTTTCACTTGCCTGTTAATTTGCTCTCGCCTTGGGACCATCCGTCCTCCAGGAGAAAGCATCTCCAGTGTTATTACAGGTTAACAGGAAAATAGGACTTAATTTACACACATTGATTTTCTAGTAATAACTTTCCCAAAATGGTTCTCTTCTGTGAAAATTGACATTTATATAGTAGGTATAATCTGGAAATACCAGAACGACTCAACAAATACATTCAGCGCAGCGGAAGTGTCTGTACTGGGCAGTCCTGGGAAGGGCCCTGTAAAGGTGAAGAAAGCAGTGTGTCACCTGGAAGCCACCACACACGGGGCGGGGGGACACTTCCTAGTGCAGACCTTTGTGCCAGGCCTTCAAGGACACACAGGTGTCTGCAGAGTAGACGTGGAAGGAGGCATTTCAGGCAGGAAAACGAATGGTGACATGCGTGCAGGCTCGGAGGTGTGAAGGCACAGAAGTACCCGGAGTGGGGGAGGCCTGAGGAGGGGTCCTGACCGGCCAGTTGGAGCTGGGTGTCCCCATTCCTCACAGCTCAGTCGCCCTGCTGCTGAGACAGCCCTGCCCCAGGCAGGAAAAGGATCAGCAGCCTCAGCTCCCTCTGTGGTACAACCTGGAACTGAGTCACTCAGACCAATCCCAGAAGCGGTGGCCAAGCCACAGTTGCCAGAGGGCCATGTGTCACCACCACCCCATTTCCTGCCCTCTGCCAAGCTTGACCACCATCCAAGGATCCCACACTTCCCAACAGTGCATAGGGCTAGGCGAGGCTCCCAGGTCCCCGTGCTGGGGTTCCCCATCTGCTTTGTCCCAGGCTCCGTCCCTGAGATCCAGCTGGGAAACCGCACCCGGTGGCTCCAGATGGCACTGCATGTCCCACTGGGGATCCCACTACACAGCCTCAGACGCCAACTACTGCCCTGCCCGACCACCTAGATTCCCCCTGTGTGCACCGGCATGGACTTCTGTTGCCAGTCACTCCCTGACCCAGACGTGAGCTGGCTGTTCCCCTGATACTGGCTCTGGTCTTCCTAGCCTCCTTCACTGGGGTCCCACAGGATCACCATTCCAGAAGTTTCCCTAGCCCCCGCCTCCCACTCCATGCACCCTGGGAAAGTGATCTGTTCTAGCTGCCAGCCTCATCCTCTGGAGAACCCCAGATGCCCCCCACAGTGTGGCCAGGTATGGGGTGCACACTTTTCTCTTATGATTCATTTCCAACGAAAACCTGGCTAACAATATGTGTGTAGAAGTGTTTTCTCTTCTTCAGAATCGAATCACTTCTATTCTGAGCAGTTTTTTAGTTGAGCTTAACAGTAACATGCTTTGCACTGAGTAAGAGTGTTACTAAGAGTGAAATTAGTCACCACAGTTTTCAACTTCTGGACCTTCCTAATCAAGTCTGCGGAGCTGAAATGCTTCTAGAGCCTGGCCAGAGGATATTAGAGAGACCTGACCCCAGTGGTGATGGTTGATCTGTTTCCAAGACCCTGTGATTTCCCAGTCCTTTCGGGCCCCAGGGCCCCATCGCCCCAGGGATTCGTGTGCTGATGTGGAAAGAGCAGTAGGCAGAGAATCTCAGAACTGTCTTGTGCCTTTGGCTCCCGGCCTTGCCTCTCTGACATTCTTTGCTTATAAAATGCACCCCCAGCTGGGCTGAAATACAATCCTTACCCATTTTGCGTGACTCAACATTTCACCATGGAAGCTGCTATTTTTGTTCGCCTAAATCTTTTTCAAATTAAAAATATCACTTCCTGGTCTGTATTTTTGCAATACCTCGGGCGTTTTATCAACATACGATGCGCTAGCTTTTCACATCTTGCAAACTACAAACTACAAACCCCCCTGTGCACAGAACGTGGCTGGTTTTGTGGTTCCTTGCAGCCTGGGTCAAGCACATGCATTTCACTGTGCACAAACCCACAGAGAAAGCCGTGTGATTCCCCACGGAGGAGAGTGAGAGAGTGTTGTTGCTTGTCTCTTCTGGGAAAGGCTCGCCTCCCAGCTTTTACCAGGTTCTTCTAGGTACTTCGGCTGCCTTGGTAGAGCCAGACACCACCAAGGCTATTTTTCAAAACATGTGTCCCTAGAATTTCCCCTCCCTGTTTTCTAACTATATTTTATGTATGAAAGTAATGTATGCATATAATTAAAAATCAAATAGTACTAAAAGACATATAATGAAAAGCAGCAGTTTCTCTCTCCAGCCCTTCCCATCACGAAGTCTGGTTCTGCAGAGACACACGCTCAGCCCAGTCAGCGGTGTCTTCTGATAATCACCACACTGTTTATAACCAGTGTGCACAGGTTGCTGCTTCTCGGTTTATTTATGTGAGACATCGTTTTTAGTTCTCTTATTCCATCACCCGTACCTCTGCTTCCTCCCCAATCTTCCTGGTAGTGGCGCTAACCACCTGTGTGCATCACTGTGGCCGTACGCATGTTTGTCGCTGGTCCAAGAAGCACACTGCATTTTTGTTTCATTTCTTGCAGAACTTGTTTTCCCCGGAATTAATTATTGCCCTGAGTTGTTAGCTTGTTTGTTTGTTTTGCTTAGATTTATTTATACCTATCAAAATTTTCACATGTGCCATTAGGTCTGTTGTACCCATATTACTTTTGACATTATTTTTCAGTGTTATTGTCAGATAAGTGTATCCATCCTGTTGCCCCCACCTCCCAGGATCAGTCCTCTCCTCCACCCGGAGCTCTGCCTCCTGCTTCAGCCTGGCTCACTGCTCAGAAGCCCCGCACAGCTACCCTTGGCCACATTCTGTGTTGGATTCCTGGTCTCTTGAATGCCACAGTCCTATTTCTTGATTTAATAACTCATTATATTCCAAGATATTCCCAAGTTGCTTCCTGATCAAAGGTGCTTCTCTGCGTCCCTGAAGGTCTGAAGAGCCCTCGCTCACCGGATCTCCAGTTTGGCTGGGCACCGGTTTCTTCTACTTACCATGTGTTTTCTTCCGAATTGCTCGTTTTTCTCTTTCTCCTGGGGTCGTCCATTGTCCCCTTTATGAAACTTTATAACAATATCCTCGGTGTGCTGAGTAGTCAGTAGATACTTTCAAGCTTAAAATTTCTTTTTTTTTTTTTATTCCTGGGATTTTTCTTGTTTTATTTCTTTTGTGATTTTATCGCCACTGTTTTCTCTGTTTTGTTTCCAGAATGCTGTTGGAGATTTGCACCCTTAGATTCATCCTTTCTGTGTGTTTTATTATTTTCCCCTTTCTAAATTTTCATCTCTTTAATTTTTTTTTTTTAATCTCTGGAAGAGTTCCTCAGTTTGTATTCCTACAATTCTATTGAGTTTTCTTTCTTTTCCAAGAACTCTTCTTAAATATTTTTTTCTTTTTACATAATACCTTGCTCTGATTTATTAGATGCAACATCACCTTAAATCTCTGAAAATTTCAGAAAGTTTTTAAAAGGTTTGTCTTCCTTCCGTGTGTTCTCTCTATCTGCTCCGGGCTCCTCGTTACTGTTTTTGGTTGATTTGGGCCTCTTTTTCAGTCCCAAGGCTTTCCTCCGCTCATCTTTGTAAGAATGTGTCTTGAGGGTGAGGTGCGAAGGAGCTCCTTGAAAGGGATGAGCTGTGGGAGGGGCGTATGGACCAACGGACTCTACTTGGGATGCCCGTGCGCAACAGAAGATGTTGCTGGGGGAAAACATTTGTTAGTGATTGTAGGTCTTTTTTTTTCCCTCTGGCGCTTATTCAGTTTCCCCACTGAAGAATTCCCCACACATTTGCTTGGGGGATGGGAGGTGAGGTGGGGCTAGGGGAGGGGGGCCTACATCTGGTTGCTGGCGTGGCAACAGGAGCTGAAGGTCCCTGTTCACGCACCGCTCAGCTGAGGGTCCTTATTTTAGCCCATGCCTCTCCTTTCTCTCCTCCGGGTTAGCAATCAGCCTGGAGCCTCTGTCCAAATTCTTTGGAGGCTAACCCTAAGATGGCCTGCTCCCAGGCGAAGGAGAATGCCCTGGAGAGTGGGGAAGAAGCCTCCCAAGGTAGCCGGCTGCACACAGCTAGAGGGAAGGAGGAACCCAACAGGTTCGTACCCGACTGCCTGCCCGTGCCCAGCTTTCCATCTGGGATGCCTGGTGCCATCCCTCTGCCTCTCAGGGGCTCTGCAGGGGGCGCTGTCACTCCTGATGTATGTCCCCTTCTGCCAACACTTCAGATATGCTTCCTCTGCTCTGCCACGCCAAATGTGCTCCTGCGACGGCTTTCCGCCTTCCAGAAATCAGTTGAAGTCTGTCTTCCTCAGACATCCCACTCCAAGTCTTTGTCCTTGTGATCTTGCAATCGTTTGTAAAATTATTGTTCACTGTCATGTTAATGAAGGTCTTCAAAGGAGAGGACTGAAGGCACGTAATCAGCCTCCTACACTCAGCTGGGAGTGTCCTAAGTTCCTGGACTGGAAGGGTCCGATGACCATTTTGTGTTGAGAGCTCCATCTGTCAGATGTGCTTCTCCCACGTACTGGCTGCAGAGCGCGACGTGAATCGGGCCACCGGAGCGCCGCGTCTGCTTCTGCGTCTCGGAGAAATGGTACTGGTGAAGTTTCAAACGCCAAACAAACAAGAACAAGACCTGTTAATGATAATTTATTCATTAAACCCCATTGGGTTTTCACCGAATGATGTGCTAATGAGGCTCAAAACTACTGTTTTTCAAATTACCTGGAAGACAAACCAGGACCACATTAGCGATCTCTTTGATGGGAGAGAATGTAAATGATAAGAACTGATCAAAAGACACTCGCGATCCAAGGCGGAGTGCACGACCACCCAGAGACACGTGCCAAAGTGCCGGGGTGGGGGGTGGGGCGTGGGTCTGCACTCCGCGTGCTCCGGCGTATCGCCCCCCAGCTCGATGCAAGCGCAGTTCCAGGGCCTGAGAGTCACAGGCCTCAGGTGGGGAACCCTGTCAGTCAGAATGCCCCGAAGAAAAAGGGTTTCTCTGCAGCAGCTGCCTTAGTAGCAGTAGCAGCAGCTCAGATCACAAATGTTTCATGACGAATGCAAACAAAAGCCAGCTCTGAAATTCCAGCCACGCCATGTCCAAGCCCGTTCAAAATCGTGTAACCGCTCAGGTCGAGTTTTTTCCCCTCCAAATGCATTCCATATGAGCCGTGGTGTTGGGACTGCTGGGATCTCCTGCGCTCACTCAGAGAGTGGTTTTTAAAGCCCAGACAGAAAGGAAAGTCAGTCAGTGGGAAAACAAACTCAAAGTAAACACTGAGGCTCAGGTGTGGGAGGTGTGTTTGTTTTCCCCGCCAGGCACACCCCCTGGAATGGGGCTGGAGGCTGGGAATCGCTTAGCGGGGGCCCCTGGGTCTGCTTCTGTAAGTGTGGTCTGAGGACCGGTGCCCATCCGCAAGCTGTTTGCTACCAGCCGGTGATGAGACAGGGGCTGAGTTGAGAATAAGCCTTCAGAAACTTTGATGGTAATTTGGCATGGCTGTAGTCATTTTTTCAATAAGTAATTTTTTATCCATTGATTGATTTTAGAGAGGGGGAGAGAGAGAGAGAGAGAGAAATTGATTTGTTGTTCCACGTATTTACCATTTTATTGGTTGATTCTTGCATGTGCCCTGACGCGAGATTGAACTTGCAACCTTGGCATATCCAGCCGATGATGCTCTGCCCAGCTGAGCTACCCAGCCAGGGCTAACGACTTATTTTTATTGTAGTTTACAAAAGCATCAATCTGAGGTGGGTTCTAGGAGGGAAAATCAAAGATCATTTGAGAAGCACTGATGTAGATTTCCGACTGGTTGGGCGGCCCAGGTCAGCGAGGTGGGAAGCCTTGCAATTGACAAGACCACTCCTGAGGCGTTTGGGGCTCTTGAGGCACCATGATTCTTCCATATGGTTTCACCTTCTTGGCTTCAGTTCAGAGTACTGTTCCATGGTAATGGTCAAATATCGCAACTCAAAGAGACGTGATACTCTGAAATTCTGCCTTCCTAAAACTGGTGCCTTTTTTACCTAAACCTTCAAGTGACAGTACACCCTGGATAGCCCTTGGACAGTGGTAAGGCGCCTTTGATTTACGCTGGCTCACCTCTTCCTCACAACTCTGCTAGGTGATGTCGTGACTTGAATTGTGTCCCCTCCAAAGATACGTACGTTGACATCCTAACCCCCATCTCTGTGAATGTGACCTTGTTTGGAAATAGGGTCTTTGCAGATGTAATCATGTTAAGATGAAGTCGCACTGGATGGGAGGAGGGTTAAATCCAATGACTGATATCTTTATAAAGAGAGGGATTCAGAGATATGGGGAAGAAGGAGGCAGACTGGAGTTCTGCTGCCACAAGCCAAGGAATGCCAAGGATTGTCGGCAAATACCAGAAGCCAGAAAGAGGCAGGAAGGATTCTTCCCCAGAGCCTTCAGGGGGAGCACAGCCCTGCTGACACCTTGATACTGAGTTTCTAACCCCAACCAGTGAGAGAATAAATTGCCATTGTTTCCAGCCACCCAGCTGTCGGTAGTTTTATGGCAGCCCCAGGAAACGGACACAGGTAGAATCGTCTTCAGCCCATTTCCAGGTGAAGATCTGGACTCGGTGGTGATCAGATCTGCTCACGCTCGGCAGCCAGCAGGGAGCAGAGCCTGGACCTGAACGAAGATGAGCTCTGCCTCCTGCACCACACTGCCTCTCTGTCGGACGAAGGGAAAAGAAACATTGGACATTTGGAGAAAGTTAAATAAGTGACTTTACAATGACACAATGAAATAGTATGAGGCCACTGGAACTTTATTTTGAAAAACTGTTAGTGACATTGGAAAATACTCAGAAAAACAATTTATGGAAAATCAGACTTAATTTTCTATTTCTATTTATATTATATAATACTTATACATGTTTATAGTGCACGCATGCACACACACACACATTATGCTTAGAAGAACAAACTAGAAGGAAAAAACACCAGAAGGACAGCAGTTGTTAATTGTGCTTGTGGATGCTGGGTAGTTTTTCTCGCTCCATTAGACTCTTCTGCACTGGCTGCCTTTGCTATAATAAGCACCACGCTCTGTGCTCCACACCATACTCCTCATCGTCAGTGGCGTGGCAACCAGATAGTACTGTCCACATTCTACAGGGGAGATGACACACCCCACAGTCTGAGGACTACGTCTCAGGTCTCTCGGCTGGTGGAGGCAGAGCCTGTCTGGCTCTAAACCCTGTGCTTCCCACCAGGTTCTGTGGCCTCTTCCACTTTTGTGATCAGAAAAAAAAAAAAAGGGGGTATTGGGAAGGGGGACACGTGAGCAGCAGGGAATCGAGGGGGAGCTGTCCCTGTGGCCCCTTCGGCAGGACTTGCTCAACCTCAGTCAAAACTGAAGCCACTTTTTTTTTAATGATTTTTTTTTTTTTTTTTTTTTAGAGAGAGAGGAAGGGAGAGGGGGAGAGAGATAGAAACATCGATGGGAGAGAACATTGATTGGCCATCCCCTGCATGCCCCCCATTGGGGATCGGGCCCATAACCTGGGCATGTGCCCTGACCGGGAATGGGACTGACGACCTCTTGGTGCATGGGTCGATGTGCAACCACTGAGCCACACCGGCTGGGCAAAACTGAAGTCACTTTTTAAAATAGATCATTGAAACAAGTTTTATTCTTTTATCATATTATATAGTTTTATCATAGACTTTTAATTTTCAGTTGTCTGATTCTTTGTCTCCGTTATTTTGACCTGATTTTTGTTTGTATTATTTGTAATTTTCCCTGAAAAATATCTAGATACTAGCAGATAAGCATTATAAAACCTTCGACTGATGGCAGGTGTGTCATTTCTTGGGGTGCCGAACACTCAACTCCACGGCACAGCTTGTTAAGGGCTCAGGAGCATCTCGGTAAAGACTCCCCAGGTCTCTTCTCACCAGATTCTGATTCTGTGATCTGGGTGCATTTTCTTGGCCATCGTACTAAGATGCCGCGGTAGAGACACTACTTGGCCATCGGGCTAATGAATGAATGGTGCGCGATGCTTCCCTTGCTCTGAGATACAGTCTGCGGCCTTCCTGTGAGAGCCTGGTGGGTATCCGCTGTACAGAAATGGCACCTCCTAAGTAGAACATAAAGTAAAGCCCCTCCTTCCCACGAAGGAAATGTCCTGATGGGGAGAAGCAACTGGGTCACTTACTTAACAAACACTGATATCACGGTCACTATGGGCCGGGCAGTGTGTGAGCACTTATAGATAGCAACCACTTAACAGTCCTCAGACTTGTCTCTGGAGTAGAGATCCTCCTGGCACCCACTGCCGCCCTGTGCCCCCCTCCCAGAGGAGCTGTGTCCAGCTGGCTCAGCAGTGCTCGGAGAAGCTCCCTCTTAGACCTCCCCCAGTGAGATAGATCCAGAATGCCCTGCGGAAGAGCAGAGGGGAGGTCACAGACGAAGGAGCATCAATCTGGACAATTTAGCTTACAGTGTCTAACTGGCATCCTGAGGTTTGTAGCCAAGGAAAAGACCTAGGGCTGGGTGTTCCCACCTTGCGTCCCCGATTCCATGCTCCTTGCTCTTCAGGAGGGTGTCTTGCCTCTTCCTGGGGACCCCCGCTGCAGCAGCCTTCCCCTGAGTCTGGAGACTCCACGATGGTGGAGAGTGTTGACAGTCTCTGGTCACTGTGAAATGTACACACCACGTTTGGATGCCTGTTCTCTCCTGTAACTGAGGACCCAAGTCCCTCTCTCAGTCATGCTTTGCCCATAACCAGAATGGACCCTGCTTTTCACGAGTAAATGAAAGTTTCTCTTCTACATCTTCCTACTCCATCTTTCTAGATAGATTTCTCACACTCCATCCCTGCCTCCGTTCTCCCAGTGTCCCTGCAGGCATCCCACACCATAAAACGCCCCTCCGGGCCAATAGTCATCGGCAACAGAACCATCCTCTCCCCAAATTTAGCTGTCCTGTGGCCCACTCCCTCAGAGACAATTCTAGAAGTGTGAAGGTAATAACAGCTGACAGTCACACAGCTTGTCCTGTCCAGGGAAGTTTCTGTTAACAATGACAATTATAGTAACTCTTAGAACAGTGCTTTGTGTATTATGAGAATTCAATAAAAATTCTTGAATATTGAAGGCATGTACTCTGATAAGCATTTTATGTGGACTCCCTAATCGAATCCTCAGAGCAACCCAGTGATGAGCTACTTTTATTACTCCCATTTTACAGATGAGTAAACTAAATTTAGAGCTGTTAAATGACACATCCCTACTTTATGAGGAGATTCCGTAGAAAAAACATCATTTTAGATACTTTTTATTACATGTATACTGAAAATGATTTTAAACAGCTTTTTAGGGGGAAATCTGTCACTTTATTCGTCTAAATTCGGTGTGCTAGAGGTACAGGAAGGTGCTGTGATCTTCCCTCGGAGCCGGTCCGCGATCTTCCCTCCGCCACTTCCATTCAGCGCTGAGCAACAGGACCGAGGATGACTCTTGGTGGCCTTAGGGTATGGGAATATACTCTGTACCCCAGTAGCCTGCCCTAGGTCACGCAGCACCAGGATTTGGACCCCCGCATAACCAGGATTTGGACCCCCGCATAACCACCGCACTAACCTGCCCCCTGTGGTTTAACGGGGTCCTCGTGAGCTGTGACAGTCGCCCCAAGGGAAGACCTTGCCAGGAGTGGAAATCCAGGCACGGGCCTCGCTAGCAGACCGAGAGCTTTTTGCAGAGGAGTGGATCACCGCTCCTCCTCCCTGCAAACCAGGCCATCCATACCGCTGCTGTTCTGCCCACGGCAAATGTTCTGAATCTGGAGGCCACCACCTGGTCTCCAGGGAATCCTGACACTGCCCAGCCCAGCTACTCCATATGAAAAATCACCGTGCGTGCCTGCCTTTTTCTGGGAAGCCGAGTATTTTCAGATTTGCGGAGGCTTTCCCAACCCCCAGACCAGTAAGAACCCCAGACTGTGGAGAGACCGGCTGTCCAGGTCGCTCCCGCTCACACCTCCAGCCTCCTTTCCAGCGCTGGTCTCCAGGTGGCCTGCCCAGACAACGTGCCCCTTCGGCGGCACGCTGAGCCCTTGCCCAGCGGGGAAGCCCTGTGGGTGTGAGCCTCCATCCGATGGAGAACGACCGGGACCGTTGAGCTGGCTCCCAGTCAGAACTGGCCCGATCCGGGCTGAGGCCGGCCATCTTCTCTAGAACCAGAACATTGCGCCGACGCTCCAAGTGGTGATGAAGTCTTGTGTTTGTTCAGGGTGCTTTTTGGCTCTGCCACACTTCTAGATTTCCACATTATAGCCCAGGACATTGTTTGCCTAAGTATAATAGGGCATGTGAGTTGGTTCCTGGCATTGATCATGGAAGATTAGCTTACTTTCACCAACCCAGAATCAGCCCCAATGGCTATCAAGAAAGACCACACAACTCCCAGAGTGTCTATAAGTAGATACCAAACCACATGTGTTATTAGTCTTGATCTTAGACCATATTATTATTAACTCTGCTTTGGTTGAAAGTGGGCCCCATCATATTGTTAAAATAGAGTTTCACAGCCTTTAAGTGACTAGGCTACGTCACTTTTAAGATGTTTTTCCAAAAGAAAATGTTAAATCCCAAATACATTTTTTGGCTGAATCGTTGGTTTTAATGGTCCAGAGTCGAAAACTGTAACTTAATTCCTTGTAAAACTTAAATCAATTTCATGAGGGTTCTGCTAAACAGTTCCCTCTGTTCAGCTGGAGATTTCTACTAGCTCCTAACCCTTAAGATATATTAATATATTCTTTTAAAACGCCAATGTTTTTTCCATTTAAAAAAATTCTGTTGTCAGTATCTGACTTCTGTTGACATACGGTAGCTTACTTGTGGCCTCAATTATGGTACTGTGGTTAGAGTTTCCCTTTTCTCTCCCTTTTTCCTTGGTATCAGTGAGGGAACGCGGTGTCCAAATAACAATCTACATCTGCAGTTTCCCAAATTCTGCTTTCCGAAGGTGATGAGGGTGGGTGGGAGTGCTAATCAGAAGTCCGAGCCTCCAGGTTGACCTTGATATTCAGTGTGACTGGTGTCGTCCACGTCTCGTTCAGCGTGGGATTTATTGGTGAAATGGCGTCTGCTGCATGCCTGTGGCTCCCACTTAATACCACCAGAGACAAGAATGCTGAGCCCTGCTGAAAGGCAGTAATGCATCTGGAGAGCTCCTAAGAAAGATCCAAGTCGTTTTCAAGTTTGCTTAATAATGTACTCAGAGGTCTAATGTTTTGGGCACAAATAGCAGAGCTTCTTCCAATAACACGTGCTTTAGATATCAGGTTAATGTGGGGCAGGAGGCACTTGGGAAAGGAATCCACCCAAAAGAAAAAGGCCAATGTGCCAGCATCGAGGACTTAATGTTTCGTTTTGTTCTACAAAATGGAAAAGAATCTTACCCCAAAGTGAGCACACATTGCTGAAATAATCAATGTCTCATCAAGAGGGGGCCACGTTCTGTAAGTTGGTACGTGCCATTCTTTAGTAGGTTGTAACTGATCTGGTACTGTTTTCAGATCTAGGGAGATTTAAGAGCTCTGAGGTTGAGTCCTAGGACACAGTCTTCAGATAAAGTGTGGATGTGGGGGCAGCTTTTCTGGTTGTCAAGGATTATTTGTAATCTGCTCTTTGGGCTCAGAAACTAGACAATTAAGTTCATCTTTTTATTAAATTAATTTCTTTTGAAAGGTGCTTCTATGTTCCTCATTTTTCCATAAGTTCCCTCTTGTTTTTTCAGTAAATTTTATTTTCTACTAAAGATACCATGCTACAGAGAAATATGGAGAAGAAGTTGATTTGGTCTACAGACTCAATTCAGTTTAGCAAACGTGTTTTCAAGAGCACCTGTTATGTGTCCAACCCTGCTCGATGCAGGAAGGACCCACCTGGTGTGGTTGAGGGTCCCCAGGGACACTGATGAACATCCTGACTCTCCTGTCCACCCAGCGGGTGAAAGGAGGTGCCAGCCTGGGAAGCCCCAAATGATTCTAGAGCAGCGTCGACACGTCACACATGGAGCAGCTCTCTGCTGGGGCTGAAAGACAGAGCTCAACGCCCAGTGGATTCCGAGAGAAAGCAGAGGGGTCTCCAGAAGCAAGGCAACTCCTAGTTCTCTGTTTCTTTCATCACTTTTGTGGGAGTTCAATGTGGTTTGTTGTTGTTGTTTCTTTAAAGTGAGATCGATCACCCTACAGCTCCGTCATGTTGCCAGTCACCCAAGTTTGGACGCTTGAAGTCCTTTCAGTTATAACTAAAGATAAGCACCCCCCAGAAATCCTGCTTGAGACCATTATGCAGAATCTCCAGCTCACCATGGAAAGCACAGATGCCAGATTACTGGGTGCCAGACGTGTGTCTCTCAATAATTATTCTTTCCTCAAGGCCAGCCAAGAACTATTCAGTGGAGAATTGGAAAGAGATTTCCCTCTTAAATCCATGCAGAGCTTTAAGGCACTTGGGATGTGCATCTGCCTGGAGTGCCCATGGCACCCTGTTCCTGGAGCCTGGAGTGTTTACCTGGGGGACAGAATCTGCTGGTAAGAGATTCATGGCTTCAACCCTGCCCTGGACGTTTAACAAAAGTAGGCTCAGAGGCTTCTTTTGGTTGGAATTGTGTGGGCCACACACAGTGAGTGTTATAGGTTGGTCTCAGAACCAGCTACCGACCAGAGTTTGAACCACCACTGCCCTTTAGCAGGCCCAGAGGTTAGCTGAGCCTTTGGGAGCCTGGTTCACTTCACCTTGTCCTTGACAGTCTCTTCGGAATCCAACAGTTTCACTTTTCACAAAAGGCTTCTTCTATTAGTAAGGTTTTCTTCTCCTTTCCTGAGATGCAAAATCAGCATTGTACACAGGTCATGGACATGGACTTTGGAGTCAATAGACTTTGGAGTCAATAGGCTGGCACTTGAAATCAGCTCTAATGTATAGCGCCTGTTTAACCCTGGAACAATTCCTTAACCTCTCTGGGCTTCCGTTTCCTCCTATGTGCAAGAGGAGCGTCGTGACCTTACAGCTGGGCTAAGGTTTAATGGAGATACTGTGGTCATGCACAAATGTGCAGTTTCCAAGGCACTTTTCCAGTCATTGTGTTTGATTCCTCATTTTCAGTCTCTAGTAGGGCAGGGTTTTCAACAAGTGCTCAAGCTACTCCAGTCTTTGAGTTTCAAAGGAGAACAACACGGTTGTTCCAAAATCTATTTGTCATAGTGTTGAGTTCCGGTGTCGCTGGCATGACGCGCAGTGCTGTGTGGCATGAGACCTCTGCGGGTGCAGCCTGGTAGCAGGGGAACTGCCCATTTCGTGCCTACTGACCTGGGCAGCATGACTCCTTGGCAGTGTCTCTGTTTGGAGTTAAGGAGAAATTCTCTTCCTTCTGCATTATTTTGAAAATCACCTTGGAAGACAATGGAGTTGTTTTCTAATGCAAATGTAGAGGTCACTTGAAGTTGACCAAGGGCAGCCTATGAAACATTCTCACTTGCTCTTCTAGTTTATTTTTTTATATCAACCAAGAGTGAAACGACATACACACCCCATCGCAGAGGCAAATTGAAGCCAGGCTTTGTTTCCACGTATCTGTGAACTGGCGTAAGGAAGCTATGGGGGGCGGGGCGCTGACACTGAGCCCAATTCTACTAGGACTTGCTGATGCCCAATTAACATCGAGTTTTCAAGAATGGTGCTGTAATCATAGCCCTCATTTCTTTAATGGACTAGAACTAGGATTTTTAACACCAAGGCTCATTAGTCAGAGTCATGGAAACACATTCTCATAACCATTTATAGAGCATTTCAAAATGTAAAGTCTCCTTGGCTTGCTGAATCTTTTGCGCTGTCCCGCACCCGGGCCGTTTCGGGGTAGTCTGCTTGCGCTGAGCTCAGAATTGTTCATCAGTAGTTCTAGCTCCTGAGAGACCCCAGAATTTCTACTTGAATTGTGGGCACCAAACTTTACTCAGGGAGCAGCAGCCACCACAGAAATGCAAAACAAGGGGAAAATCTATGTCTGTGCATGAAAATGTACATTCTTATGAAATGTTTCTCTCAAATTGGCATACAATGTATAGAAAAAAAATTTTAACTTAAAGTGATTCTCAAGCTCCTCTGGAAAAATAAACGTGAGATGGGCAGTGATTTTTTTTAAAAAATCAAAGAAGATTTGCCCTACAAGAGCCTAAAACATTAGAAAGCTCCTGGGCTTAATATAATGATGTGAAGGCACAAGCTTGGACAGTCAAGTCAGTGGAACAGAAACAGATGTCAGTGCAAGAAGTGCTCTGCTACATGGTAGAGATCAGTGCAAAGAAAGAATAAATAACGATGTAAAATTGTTCATTAAATGTTTAGAGAAAAATAGAGTCTCACGTTATCCCGTGGGCCTAAATAAATTTCAGATGGCCTAGAGAGTGAATTTTTTAAGAGAAGAAAATATGGGTGCCAATTTTTGCGATGTTAGGGTTTTGCTAAGGATTTACTAGGCAATAAAACACATACATACAAAGAGAGGCAAGAATATGTATACTGAACTAAAACTTCAAGTAAGCGTGTTTAAAACTACTTAAGTGGACAAAAATATTTGCAACAATGATAAAGATGTCATATGGTTAATAACTTATCATTAATATATAAAAAGTTTGTATAAATCCCTAAGAAAAACACTAGCAGGAAAAATGGAGAAAAAGAAATACAAGTGGCCAATAAATATATTTAAAAATAAGCCCAGCCTTACTAACAATAATCTAGGAAATGCACATTATAGTGAGACCTTATTTTCTATTAAATTATTGTTGCCTGTTAAATGGAGAAACACAAAGCAGTATGAGTGTCTCTGATGATGAGAGTGCAGAAAAGTGGCATTTTAGGAAATAATTGGGAGACTGCTAGAGGGAGGGCAAATTGGTACAATTGGTGAGAGTAATTTAATAATACATAGTAAGAGCCTTCTGAATGCTGTGGCTGGGAACTGATGGGAATACCCTACATCTTCGTTGTGGCAGTGGTTTCAAACATATATAGCTGTCAAAACTCATTGAATTGTATTACATGCATGTGCTTATTACATGTAAGTTATTCCTGGATGTTTTGATGAACAAAAAATGTTCATAGCCTTCAATCCAGCCACTCTAATTCTAGAAGAAGAAAAAATCAGACAGGGGCATGAAAACTATCATAAGGATGTTCTTCACAGTATAGTTAACAAACGCCAAGCAAATGGACTTAACTGTCTAAGAGTAACATACACTAAACTATTAAAATTGTGTTTCAAAAACATTTAATGACGTAGGCAATTGCTCCAGATGTGATGGGATATGAAGTGTGGGAGAAAGGGGTAGCTGATAGTATTTACAATAGGATGCTAATGTTATGAGAAAAATTATATAAGAACAGGAATATAATAAAAATGAAATATCTCACAGTGTTTATGTTCATTAGTCATAGCTCTAGGTGATAGGCTTACTAGTGATTCTTCTTTATTTCCCAACCATTGTATAATAAACATGTAGAATTTTAAATTTTGGAAAAGTGTTATTCATTTTAGGAAAATACTTGAATGGTGAGATAAAAATTACATGTGACAGAAAGAGGCGGAAGCAGTATCCACTGGATCACTATGGCATTGCTAGAATCTTCCGTGTACTTTTCTGCACACACAGCAACATTGACTCCCCCAAGCAAATGAAGAATGTCCCTCCCTGGGGGGCAGCGCAGATTCATGCAGATGCAATCCAGGGTTCAACGTTTTGTCACTTGGCCAGCCTCTCTCCCTAGACTTCCAACCTCTTATCAGCAACTGTCCTTTGGACTTTGTCAAATTACCTACCAAATTCTAGCCAATGGTCCTTTAAAAATCCATCTCCAGTTACATACACACACACCCATAGCCTTTTCTGGGTGTATATATGAGCTGTGAACTTGGGTGAAGGGTTCTGGCTCTGAAATACTAAAATTATATGACTCTACTTAACTCTTCAATAGTCTTGAAATTTTTATCTTACCGTATGAACTGTGGTGTGAACACCATGTGGGCAGGAACTGGCTTCCTGGGTCTAAATCTTTGACCGTTTGCGGCAATCACGCAGATACTTAAGATGGTTTAATTACATGAGGGTAGCTCATAGATCTCAACTGCAGCATGACCAGGCTGAAAACAAATGGACTTAACTCTGCAGTAGCTGACTTACTTTCCTCCCCACAAGTCATTGTAGCATTAAGATCAAATGTCAGTATCACAGTTTAGCCAAACCAGATGTGAGCTGTGCAAGTATTTTCATGTCGGGGACGCAGGCTTAACTATGCATCCTTTATACGTCTTTCACTGAGTGATTACAGATGGCACCTGATACGGTCTGCGTGCTCTGATATCTTGAGGTCATTGATTTGTTAGGTTTGTAGGTGTGGACACTCCCGATTCTATTCCATAGCACAGTTCTAAAGAAATGTTAAAATGACGTTTGCCTGTTTACTTTTCCTCTTGGCTAATGAGGATTCTTTCTGGGAAGTAAACATGAGAATTTTCAGGACTGGAGTTTAGACTTTGTTGATCATTTTTCAATAAATTATATTTTCAAAACTCCTTCAGAATTAAGTGGCAAAAGTAAAAGCCATGGACTTTTCTTTGGAAACGTATTCACCATAACCATCACACCTCTGGGGGATAGAAATTGATTCTGAGTTTTATAAAAGTAATGATTAATTGTGCAGAAATGTTGAGAGTCGGAGATGTGGGAAAATGGAATGTGAAGTTGGATTGGTGTGCATTTTCTTCCATTTGACTTGGACTTTTGGGTGACTAACTCTTTGAGTGTCTCTTCCTAACTCTTTCCCACTTTATTTAGAGTGTTGTAAAGGCCCACAAGTCAAGGAGCCGAGCCAGGCAACAGCTAGGCGGCTGGTGCAGCCAGGCTGGGTGGCAGCTGGGACAGAAGATTCAGGCAAACCAAACTCTGGCCGCATCAGGTGGCTGCAGTCTGGAGAGACGAGGCAGGCAGCCCAGGGAAAGCGATGGTGTTGGCGGTGACGGTAGGAGTGAGGGCCACAGCCAGACACAGACCGGAAGTCTCCACGGTGGGATATGGATTCCACAGGCTGGGACTCAGTGTCCGGGAAGCTTCTTGTTTAATCATCAATGAAATCTCCATTTCACATTGAGCAATAGGTCTTGCACAGCCGTAGTCATGGGGAAACACTTATGTCTAAGAATAGAGAACTCCAAATCTGCCTGCAACCACACCGTGGTCAGCCCTAGGGAGTGGGGTGTAGTCAGCTGACCAGAAGAGGCCCAGAAAGTCAGGCAGGCCCTCTGCATCCCTTGGGGGTTCTCACAAAGTACTGGTGAATATTCTGGAAAAAAATAGGGAAGCCCATAGAAAAGGAAAGACCTGGGAACGGACCGGAGTTTCCTAACACCAATTCATGGGCACTGGTTAGGTCTCTTCAGGCACAATCGCCAATGGATTCTCTTTGTATTTTATTATTTAATTAAATAGCATTTTATGCCATGAGAAAGTGAGTCTGAGTTGGTTTGAGCCAAATGACATAAATCCAGGGAAGTGGGCAGAGGATTGAAAGGCACGACTGCTCTCAGCAGGGCCATGGTTTGTCCTTCAGGTCTCAACCTTCTCATTGTGCACCCCTACACTTCCTATCTACCCTAGTGGCGGTTTGGGAGAGTTTCTTACAAAACTTTACTGTTTTTCTTTTTTTTTTTAAGTGTTTTATTTTTATTTTTTAGAAATATATCTTTATTGTTGAAAGTATTGCAAATGTCCCTCGCTTTGTTTTCCCCCCACTGACATCCCCCTCCCCGCTCCCGCCACCCTCCACCCCTCCCCCCTGCCTTCGCTGCATTATTGTCTGTGTCCATTGGTTATGCCCATATGCATATAAGTTCTTTGGTTTTTCTCTTTTCTCCCCCCCCCACCTCCCTTCTTTCTGAGGTTTGTCAGTCTGTTCCCTACTTCCTGTCTCTGGATCTATTTTGTTCATCAGCTTATTGTGTTCATTATATTTCACAAATAAGTGCGATCATGTGGTACTTGTCTTTCTCTGACTGGCTTATTTCGCTCAGCATAATACTCTCCAGGTCCCTCCATGTCATCTCAAAGGGTAAGAGATCTGGTGTTTCAGATGCTGTGGTCATGAGTTATTTTTTGAAAGCTTTATTTGCCCAGCTCAGGCAATATGCAACAGAAGAGAAAATGAATAGAAAAGACATAGTCCCTACCCAATGCAACTTTGGAGAGAGACAAACACATGAAACATCCAAAATATACTTCTGACATTTAAAGCATTATATAATCAATTCTAGCCTGTGTGGTATTAGTAAGCAGGAGGCACATTAAGTAAGTTATAAAGCTAGTGACTGTGTAGGTAGAGAAAGTCTACCTATACATGTATATAAATACAAAATAGGATATGAATCTCCACTTTCGCTGAACCACCAGCTCTTCAACTTTTGAAGGAGCAGAGCACCTTGAAGTCTTGATAGCTGCAGTTGTAGGAGGTATAATTTATGCATTAAGTTTCCATTAAATTTAAACTTAGATTCTTTTGTTTCAGTTGGGAAGGTCAGCATTTTTTTCATTTTAGTGGCAGAATACTGATGTTCTAAGAGAACAGATTTTGAGAAAGATAATAATAATAATATTGTTGTTATTATAGTTCACACTTACTAGGAATTTACTGTGTCTCGAGCACTTTTTAAGCCCTTTAGATATTTCATATAATCCTAATAACAACCCTAAGAGGTAGATACTGTTATTATGCCCATTTTGTAAGGAATGGCATTTCCAGGGAAGGAAACAGACATTAGCGAGGGTTCAGAACTTTCCTAGGTCAACGAGCTGGTCATTGGCAGAGCCAACACTCAGACCCGTGCCTGGCTAATTTCCAGTACCCCTTGCTCTTCACCATTGTAGTCTACTGCTTCTCCATGTAAAATCGAAAACATGAAGGTCCGAGAGAAATGGGGTATAAGACCTATGATTCTAGGAAATTTTATTTCCCTAAATTCTTAAGAAGCCAATGTTTCTGGAAAGCTTAGAAATTCTATTGAGATGATGTTCATCGATATTCTAGATATGTTACTTTGTTTACTTTTTCTGGGAGAAAGACTTTAATAGTTGAAATTACTAAAATAGATTGCTTTAATGAAGTGCTTGCAAAGACCCTATCTGGTTAACAGAGAAGCCATTTGTTTTAGTCATGTCAACAACTTTGGCTTTCATGAGGATTTTAATGAATCGGAGAATGGAATTTAAGAAAGCAAACAATCCAAGGAAAACTGCTTATTTTTCTAAAATAGCAAAGCAAAAATAGGAATCCTTTCCAGTCTAGTTGCTGCAAAGTCTTAAACAATCTTAGAATCCATAATTTATCATATAAGACAAAAAGGGGATTAATAAGCACTTCTTTAAAAATGTTTTGAGTCCTATCATCATTATTCTGGTCGTTTAAATAAAAAATATTCTGTGATGTATTCACTGTTAAAATTATAGTGAGTTGACATTCAGTAACATTTTATTTTTTAAGTTATTTATTGAAATATATAACCTACCAGAAATAAATGGTGACCAGGTGATGAAATCAGTTTAATATTAATTCAGTCTTATCAGTCTGTTAAAGAAAATTATTGCCCTTGAAGTGTTTTCACAAAGCCCTTTGTTATTTGTGAATAACATTGAGATGATTATGATTAAAAGCTGTGAATATCAATATGTCTGAAAACATCCCATGCTAATGTTCAGGATCATATCTTTTTCTCTTAAAAATTCCAACATCCTTAAACTATATTCTGTGTTGACCTTCATGTCTATAGACCCAAGCTCCTGGGGGGAGGGGGGGGTTTGCACAACAATTACAAAAGTAATGTAGGCACTGTCAGCTGCTATCAGGTATAAGCTTAGATGTCAACTGATTTTCAGCTATTTGACATTACATGTCAATGTATTTATTATACATTAGGAAAAAAATAGTCATTCATATATCTATCCAATCAGAAGATGAACCAACGGAACCGGAAACTAATTCCCTCACAAACATTCTAAGTTCACACAAAGAATATGGGCTCAGTTGCAGCCATTGACTTATTGAAGAATTGGACCTAAATACCCCGGGAAATACACAGAGGGCATGATGATCTAAAAGCCTTCAGCCAAAAAGTGTAAAAATTGGGACTTGTCTACTGCCAATTTTGGACAACCAGGCCTGGTAGCCAGAAACACAGGCTGAGGACTGTCAGGCTGGCCCGACTGTGATCATTGCCCTGGACCTGAGAGAGGGGTATTGGTGGCTCACATCCCCACGATGTGTCACCCCTGCCCAGAGCAGCCCAGAAATGGAGAACAGAAGTGATTCCCTACCCTACTCTCACCCAAGCATCTCCCCACACTCTGCAGCTTTGGACTTTGTGGGATAAAAAGAGAAGAAAGAAAGTCAAGTCACTATGCTCCAGAGAGCTCTGCAACATTAGAACAGGAAAGTGGGGTTAACTCTACTCAAAGATGAGCCAGACAACTTCCACTCACCTTCACTTCTAGCCAACAGTCCAGGCCCTCGTTTCGTGGCAAGTAAACCCAAGAAGTGATGACTGAGTTAAGTGGCATTAAGTTAGAATTTACTCCTTTTTGGTAGAGATGGAGTAAAAGTTTTCCAGGAGGACATGCTAATTCCTGTTCGCATGTTCCACAACCTTTGATGTTCAACCACAACATCTTGAGCTCTTAGCGAAAAGAGGTCAGATGCACGCTAGCACGGTCTTCGCAGTCCCCTGCAATTCTGGGTACTGCGTGCATCTTGCGTGCTGGCGCCAGAGGGGACACCAATACCTACTGGGAAAGCGAATGATTTCATGCAGGTCTTATTTTTTAAAACCTGCTACTTTAGGTGACACTTAAATTTTGTAATCTGATTTCTCTGTATGAGAACCCACGGTCCCCACAAGAACTCAAGAAATGAGTTAGTAAGGGGACTTAGTCCCTTCAACCCTGAGCTGTGAGGATTGCAGACAGGCCAGCCAGGAGGTTACCTCAGCATAGACCAAGTAAATAAACCATTTGGTAAAAGCCATTAGAGAGTGAATGTTACCGGAAAGTCATAAATCAACCAGCCTGTCTATGCATGGTTTTGCTAGAATGTAGGAGCCACTGGAAATTTTAAAAATGTTTTTCTGTATATGATTTGAAGAAGAGGACTGTGACATCACTAACCAGTCTCTATTATTATAGCAAAATGAAATTTAAAAATATGGTATGGATTTAATGCCGATCCATTTATTCAATTTCATGCAGTTGAGTTGTTGTTTTTAGAACATCATGAAACTTCATTTCATGCCCCAATAAAACTGAAATGTAATGGGTTATAGCTCTTCTGTTTGTTGACTTTTCTTCAAATGTCTTTGATTTTTCCATCCTTTGAACAGATGTCGAAGGAATGTCTTGAATGTCATTCAAATTAACCTTTTCTCCTATCCCCTCCCCGACCTGTCCTTCCAACCGTTTCTAAAGTGAACCAATCCCAATAGAACGTGATATGCTATACTATACTCTGAGCACGTTTTTGAAAACGGTGCTTCTAAGCCAAAGCATGGTCCTTCCAGCTTTGGGAGACTATTCTTTTTAAGTGACGCCTCATCCCCCATCTTATCTAAGAGGAAGGCTGGTGCACAACTGTACACTTTCTGGCTTGAGTGGCATAAAAGTTTCCCTGGCTATCTGTCCTCCCCCTCCCTCTAACATCACACGCAGGGTTCTGCAGCTTCTCACATTCATTGGCCATGAACATTCAGCTCAAGAAGTCGCCCCCAAAAGCCTTCTCATATGGCCTGCTGTTGACATGTCAATGCTCCCCTCTAGTTTTTCTTTCATATGTCAAAAGAATGAAAGAGCTTCATTTTTCTCATTGCAAGAGGTTAAATTTCTATTCTACCTTAATAAAACACCCCTCCCTCATTTCTATTTCTATTCTACCTTAATCAAAAATACCCCTCCCCCTATTTCTTTCTAATAGCAACTGCTACCCGAAGGCCGTTAATCATTTCCATGTCTTCTCTTAGAAACTTGCAACTTCTATTGCTCTGCCCTGTTTTACAGGCAAGTTCCAGGAACAAACACAAGTTTATACCATAACCAAACCTTTCAAAAACGTATTGTGACATAATCTGTTTCTTTCTTTCCAGATTACATTTGTAAACTTACTATGTCTGTGACATCTTTACATTATTTCAATGTGCACATCAAACGTCACCACTGTTCTCTACAGTAGTAGTCATGGCATTGAGGCATGGGTGCCTGATGATCTTGGCATCTACTGGCACTAGTCTGTCAGTTTCAAACTTTCTTTAAGTAAACAAATGCCTCCCTCCCCCATACAAATGGACAGGTGGCAATTTCGTCTCATTGTTTCTGAGGGTTTTGCTTAAAGCAAAGCAGTCTGGACATGCTCTTAGATATACACTCTGTGTTATAGACACGCAGATGGAAATGTGGTATCTAACAGGAGGGAAGGAGGAGGAGATGGGACTGTTAATTTATATCTTCCTAAAACCTGGTACTGCCAGCATGCTATAGGTTGCCTGATAAAGTAAAGTTTAATTTTAAAGTAACATTGCAAACCCTCCCTGGGGAAGTGACAGCGTCCTTGGAACTTCGTTTCACACTTCCCTGACTTGGGTATGGTTATTTTGAGTAGCACCTCTTATTAACGTAACTTCTTAATGCCTGGGCAAGAGGTTAAATATCTCACTTATCTACATGTTTGGCCTCCAGGAACAGCTACTTCATTAAAAGCCCTTCAAGGGTTTATCAAAATCTCACCATGTTTAACATTCCAGAGACAACATCCAAGTTGCTGGTTCTTGGGACTCACCATTGGTTCACTCATCAAGGCCGATCATTGTGATAAATATAATGTTAAAACAAGAACAATGAGATAGACTATATCATGTTAAAGAAAATATATCCAGAACGAACTATAAAAGAAAAACCTAGGTTCTGTGGCAGCCAGTTCTGAGCTCTGAGTACCCAGTTCATAGACTACAAGAATGAGGAACGATTTAATCACCATCATTATTGTCATCACATGGTATCATTTACTAAAATTGTTTGTGCCCTGAAAGTTTTACAAGCAATCATACCCCCTATTAAGTGCAGTACTGTGGACAGTAATACAGGATCTTCAAAAGCCCTGTGCATGTTAAAGATTTAGTAAATTAGGTTATAGTTAGACTGACATCATGTAGCATTAAGGAAAATGTCTTAAAATTTAGGAAAATTGCATTACACAGTTTCAGTATCTCTGACAAAAAGTCATGGTGCCTGAAAGCCGTCAGAACTGAAAACCTTTCAACTATGCGAAGAAGAGTCACCACTCAACATCTAAAGTTGTCATTTATCTTAGGGGGACAAGTAAAAGGCACATGATCACTTACGAACAAGGATGTTTTTCTCATAGTATCTGGAGTCATAGAAACTGAAAACAGCTCAATCATCTAAGTAGCAAACTGACCGGCTGTGTGACCTGTAAGGTGTCCGTAAGATGGAGTGCATTAAGACACACTGCAAAATATGACTTGGGATAATTAATTCTGTACGAAAATGCTTGCAATCAGTTAAGTCTTAAAAGAATATTTATAAAAAGAAACTAAAGAAACAGTATAGCAGAGATCTATTTTATAATTCACATATATAAATAAGAAATTGAGCAGAAGGAAATATATTACTACAGTAATAAATGTGGCTTGACTTAAGGTCATTTCATCTTCTTAATCTTTTTGCAAAAAAAAATTACCATCTATATATGTGTGTCTATGTGGTATGTACAGATGTATATGTGCCATAACTGGGAAAAAAAAGGAATGTTTAAGTTGTTAAGTTACTTTCCTAAGAATTAAGATTTAAAGCAAAAAGCTTATAAACTGCCCAAAAGCTGTATGATGACTCTACACACAACTAGATAGGTAGGTGATCTACCTGAAACCCCGGAGATAAAAAAGAATAGAGCAACATAAAAACATGAGACGAAGATCTGCCCTATAGACATCCCGCCGTCTGTGGGGGGCACAGAGTGACTGTGGGTGTCAGCTGTTGGCATCCACATCATCAAGGCCAGGAGAGGGCCTCGTCCCCATCAGAGGGTGTGTGTGTGTGTGTGTGTGTGTGTGTGCGCGTGCGTGTGTGTGTGTTTGTATCTATGTCTGTATGTCTATAAGAAGCGACCTAGGCCTGCTAACACCATTCAGGCTGTGAGGAATAGAAAGAAGAATTTTGCGTATAAAGTATAAATAAATCTTACAAGATTATCAGATGCTAAAGCAACTTGGACAGAACCATGACAGATTTCTTGATCTTTTTTGTTCAAATCCATGTATTTGATCAGGATGTCCTCATCAATGATTGGTAAGGGCCTCCATAATACGATCCCAAATAAAGTAACAAAACTATGAAAAGTAACAAAAATGCACTTCTCAATAATGATTTCAAATAAAAAATGTATTTCCAACAGAGAAATACATATTATCAATAATGTCACCGAAGTCTTTCAATAAGGTTTTTTTCAGAAGTAGATATTTTCCAGCAGAAATGTTTGGTTCAGTGGTTGCTGTGAAGATGAACCCCCGGCACCGTTCTCATGCCCACGCCACTGTTGTGATGGCCAATGCTGTCAGGGGAAGCATGCATGTGGAATTGGGGTACTAGATGCTTTCAAAGAAATAGATCAGCTTCTTGATGGCTTGGGTCAGGATGTCCACGTTGGGGAGAAAAGAAACAGGAGCAGATTGCCCTCCGACCAGGGAACCAGGGCAGCAGGGAAAGTGGGAGCTGGCTGGAGCCAAACCCGGTGGGCTGATTACTCCCAGCACACGAGTGTCTGAACAGCAGTGGTGAGCTCTGACGCTGCTCCAATCCCTGCTGACAAATAAGCTACTAGGAGGTTTATTATCCTCATGTTGAATTCTAAGTTCAGACCTGCGTGTGGTTGGACAGCTCCTGCACCAGAATCCGCTCCTTAAAAATGCAGGTTCCAGCCTGGCCGGGCGGCTCAGTGGTGGAACATCATCCAGTATACCAAAAGGTTGTGGGTTCGAATCCAGATCAGGGCACATACCTAGGCTGCAGGTTCGATTCCTGGTCAAGGAGTGTACAGAAGGCAGTCCATTGATGTTTCTCTCTCTCTTTCTCTCTCCCTTCCTCTCTCTAAACAAATCCTCTGGTGAGGATTAATAATAATAATTTTTAAAAAGCAGTTCCAGGGCTCTTTGCACATCCAGTTTTTCCAGCACAGTGTTCACCTGGCCCTACTGAAGGGCATAAAATGTGGCCCTCGACACCCACCGCTTTGTGGTCTGCCCCCCTTCTCTGACGCCCTCCTAGGAGAGATGCCTGTGAAGTGATTGCAAGGATCGTGCATTTGCTTCTCTCTTTATGGTTCGTGCTTCCTCTTTAAGGAGGAAGCCTGTGTTTTCAGCTCTTCGCAGTTTTCTTATTCCCTGGAATCATGCTTTGTGCTGAACGCAGAGCTGATGAATGAACAAGGGGAGGCCAGACAAGACACTATCGAATTATCACCCCCACCCCCTGCAGTCTGGACACTGAGAATAAGTAGTGTGGAGCTGGGTTGCCCAGGCAATAACTGGAAGCCCCTCCGATGGGGTGCGCTCACCTCAACATTTGATGAGGTTAGGATCTGCCTGTGCACTCTTTCTAGAAAATGCATGGCTCCTCGCGGGGCTAGTTGCCGGCTTCCCTTCAAAGGGTACAGTGCCTTGTCCTTTATGGGCTCTCCTGACCCACGCCACACAGATCAGTCCCTTTTCTCCCCGGTTCCTTGGGTCATGCTTCTGCTTCTAAGAATCAAAGCCAATTGGGAGCATTATAGAGGCTTTATTCTCTCGCATCAAAGGAGTCTGGCACTTTCAGGCATTAAAAAAAAAGTAAATCATGTAACTTTCACTTGGCTACATAGAGAAAAGGTTCTCTTGAAATTCAAAGTGAGCTTGATTTATTTTTTAATTATTTATATTTCCAGATTGCAAAAAAGAAGGGGAGGTGGGAATACCTCTGTTTATTTTACCAACCCCAAGCACCAAGTCAGCCATGAAGTGCGTTTTGTTCTTTTCTCCCCTAATTGCCATACCTCCAAGAAGCTGGTCTAAACATGCCATCGATCACCCGGTGGCGAACCAAACGCTGGCCCCTGCAGCCCTGCACATCGCCGCGAGCCGGTGACACACATTCATTTCCGGTGGAGGCAGCTGCCAGGGAGCGGCATGTGTTTGAACTGTGTGGCCTCCCTGTATAATTCAGGAAATGAGTGTGCTCTGTCTGTGACAAGCATCGTGTTCACACGGTTTCGGGAGTAGCCAGCGTGGTGTGGGGCTCCGCGGGAGTGGCCCTGGGATGCGTACCGACTGCTTTCTGTACACTCACTAATGCCCCAGCCCCACTCCACCCGACCTTGACTGTCATCACACCTGTCACCTGGAAAAGGATGCCTCATCCCTCGTGGGCTAGACATTTCTGCATGTAATCTAACCTGAGATGAGTAAACCACAGGTTTTTAGACAGAGCGATTTTAAAAATAGCGGGCTCCCTTGGTTGATCACCACTCAGCACCCCTAAAGCTGAAGAGTCGATGCCTATCTTTGGACGGTGCTTATTTTTTTCAGTGGTAAAATTCGGCCCCACTCCGGTTGTTATTCAGCTTGTATTCCTTTCTTGCACAGAATCTCCGCTGGAACAGGTTCAGACAAGTCCGGATTGTTGGGGGCAGGGGCCTTTGGTGGGTGTAGAGTGTGTATCCACTTAGATCAAGGGAGGGAATGCCAGAAGCAGCCCAGCATCAGCATAGACTGCAAGCCGGTGCTGAGGTTTTGTTATTTTGCATATGGTTAACCATCTCGGAGGTCGTAAAGTGGGGCCTCTGTCCTCCGGTGCAGCAGCTGGGTTTACACAGTCTTTCCAGATTGTTTATTTTGACCCGGAGCCAGGGCTACATCGTTTTTCCATTATGCATGCTGGACAGATGAAGAGAGGTGGGAAGGGGGACTCCATGGGGCAGGTCGGCGATTTCCTTTTTATTTACATTAAAGGGACTTTTAAGAGTTCTGAAAATTATGCACCAGTCCAACTACAAGGTCAATGCAGCAGAGGTAGAAAGAGCCACCACTTTTGCAAAAATGTCCAGATCCTGGGCAGTAAAGAAACTTCGTCCGTGGCTTCTGCTTGAGACCGAGTTGGGGGCATCATGCTTGTCACTGCTCAGTCTTGCATACAAACAGGTTACAGGGAAATGTTATTTATCACCACATTCAGAAGTTAAACTCCCAGTGTCTGCTCGGGAGTATCTTAGGAGGCGCAGTGAGCTGTGAGCCAGAGCCCGCACGCCTTCCACGGGCATTCTGTGCAGAGGGTGTGCTTGGTGCTGAGCGAAGGTGCGTTTCCAGGGGCACCGTGCACCTCTTCCTCTGCACTCCTTCCCCTGAGATATCAGCTCTCTGACGATACTCCCAATGTCCTGGCCTAGGTCCTTCCAGCAGGGAGCCTTCAAGACTGGCCAAAGAACCACAGTTTCCATTGTATCCACAGCAAAGCCCTTTGCCCTTGGGGTCAAGTGCATGTGATCTGAATGAATGTGGTACTTCTTCATGAAGCATTTTCTTTTGCTAGTGGAGAAACAGCATTTAAAAATACCAAAAACAATGGCAACTTAAGTAATTGCACAGTATTAATAGGTCACACAGAGATACCTCTTGCCCCAGCGATATTTGGATTTCTTTAGTTAATGGCTGTAGTAAATAACACATGACATAAATCCCAAAGCTACAAGGTTGCAGTGTATATTACGTCTTTCTACATGGGTATTTATGTTTGTGGCGAATTTCCCTTATCACCGTATTTCTTAAGCTTTGCTAAGTATGTGTAAGTGACTTGTCACCATAATATAGAGTTCTCCGATGAAATGGTTAAGAAAAGCAAATACCACTACCTGTCCAGAGCAACCTGAGATCCTAAACTCCTGCATCAGCCTACCCTAAAGAAATGTCATTCCAAGAAGTGGAAAGTTTGCTCAGGAAGGATCCTCAACTATGGAAAGAATTTAGCAAAAGCAAAATATGTATAGACAACACCAAAAGTTGCCCTTTGGGTTAATCCAGTCTTACAGATGGATTTAACATACAGGCTTCAAATCAACAAACCTTTACGGAGGGTTCTGTGCCAGGAGTTGGGTGCCGGGGAACTAAAAATGAATGAGACACAGTCCTCTTCAGTCTGAAAACATTTTTGCTGGCTTGCAAGTTTTTCACCAGATCCTCCCAGACGTACCGAAGCATTCCCCTTGACTTAGAACACTCAAGCCCTTCTTTTCAACCGACCCCCTTAATGCCAGAATACACACAGGGAAAGGAGAAGTGGGTGGTTATAGATTTCCACTCAATTTGTAGCAAAAAGGTGCTAGACTGGAAATCAGAACACCCACTTTCCAGTCTTAGGACTGTAACTCACTGGTCATACAACCTTGAGCCAGCCTGATGACTTCTCGGGTTTTGGTATCTGTAGGTAAAACAGGTTGCCCTGAGGACTGTGTGAGATCATGGGGTGGGGGGTGGGGGTATCTGAAAACAGTAATCCAGGGAGCTCTATGCAAATGAAGGGGGTGCTATTCTGATGGATTGGGGGAGGGGTGTTTGAGCTGTTTATATCTTTCTATAAACCTTTAATAATGCAGAAAGCTGACCCAACTCAGCAGTTTCCCTACTGACCTCATTATATTCCTGTGTTTCTTTCTCTACCAGCATTGGGTGACTAGTTACAGATTTTTATGTTACTGGGGGTCAGAGGTATAAAAGGACCCCCATTCAGGGCCAAGGCAGCTCTGGGGGACCTGCCGCTGCCCCCCAGGAAGAGCACAGAGCCCTGAAACCTCTGTGCCAAAAGGTCTGTCCCCACACAGTCCTGACTGCAGCTGACTTTGGACATGTCTGTACGGAAAGACAATCTGTATTCTGCTATTCAAATAGAAAGGTCAGAGGTTGGTTTTCGTTCGTTTGTTTGCTTTCCCTTCTGATCATTTCACAGCTCAAAACCAGTGTCTACTTTGAGGAACCTTTCTGCAATTATCATGAAAATAATTAAGGGTATTCTTTGGCCAATCCCTAATGGTAAATAAGAAAAATGAAAAAAAAAAAATCAAAAGCATTCTGAAACCACAACTTCTCTTTACCAAAATGTGCTTATTAATTAAAGACCAGGGACAGAAACACCTGATGTGGCTAATACTCTCGTCCCAAAAGGCAACTGAACCACAAAGCTAAACACTGGAATTTATAGACCCCAGTGGGAGCTGAAAAGTCCCAGATGTGAGGGTAGACCCCACATTCATGGGTCTTTGGGGAATTTGCTATTAAGCACATTCAGAGATTGCCTTTGTCCCCACTTGTCTATGTCTGCCTCTCACAGACACAGCCAAGCTTCTTTGGGTCTGACAACTCTTCCCTTTGTCAGTTTCTTCCACTCGCCCGACCAGCATGCACAGAGGGCGCCGTGTTGCCCCAGGTGCTGCGCTGTGGACGTACAGAGATGAATGGGGTAGTAGCTAACAAGCTTCCTTAGGAGAACAGCTGGATGCAACCGGTGGGGATGTTAAGAAAATAAATCCAGGGGGAAATTCCAGAAGTTTGATAGTGCCTCAGAGGCCCCTGAAATGTTTTCTATCTCTTGTTTGAAATCCATGAACATACCCTATCCTCTCAGACCTAGGTCTACATGATCACAGTCAGACCGTAGTTCTAGAAGACCCAACGCCATGCAGAATATTTAGCACAAGCCCATCAGATCTGGTCTCCCCACTAGGGATTTCTGACGAAGGAGAGGAAATGTTGATGCCATCAAGCCAGACAGGGTGAAGTTCCCTATCTGCCCCAGGGTGACTGGGTTGTAAGGAGGGAGTCTCCCCTTACACCAGGAGCCCCATCCAACCATCAGCAGCATGAGGGTAAAAAGCTTGGGCTCAGTAGTCAGACTGTTTCTGACCCAACTTCTGGCTTCTCCGCCTACCAGCTGTGTAACCCTGGGCACGTCACTAAATTCCAGTATCACATCTGTGAAATGGCAATATTAAGAGAAGCCCCCTCATTGGGGAGTTTTCTGAGGATTAAATACATGGTAGCTATTTCAGTCCTCAAAAATGCCTATGATGGTGAAGATACTGTCCCATTCACTGCTTGGGACTCCTGTGCCTGCACAGAAAAGTTCTTCAATAAATATTTGCAGGGAAGAAAAGAAGGAAGGTGGCATTGGACACATGAGTGAGACCTAACTGAAGCCTTAATTTTGACACAAAGCACTTACTTCCTAGGTTTCTGAAAGCCAGAATTTCAAAACCTTTAAAGCCGAAACATAAAACTCAAATTTATAGAGCAGCCAGGCAGGTAACATAAAAGAATGAACTGACATTTAGAGTCGGAGACAGAATGGAGAGAGCTGGCCTCTCTCAGGGGGACAGCCGGACTCAGCTCCAGAAGAATATTGCCTCACTTTGAGAGAAGCCAGAAATCCAGATTTCCATGTGAAATAGACCAAGTCTTACAACAACTAAGTCAAATTCTAAAAAAATATTGTACAGGCCAAATAACACAGTCTGCCAGTCAGATCTCAGGCTGCGTGCTTGCCATCCCTGCCTTGCTGGAAGGAGCTCTGTATTTGTCTCTTCCTTCTGAAAGGTTCACCAGTGGACACCAGAGACACGGGCCCCTGGAACTCATCTCTCAGTTCCTGCTAGTTTCAAAAGATGCTCATGGGGTGAGATCTTCACTTCTTGATGGTTACATTCTACAGTGTATGCTTCCCTACAGAGGCCTACTTCACTTCCCAGAGGATGCTCATAAGAAGTATGGATTTCTAAAGCATGATTGTTTTGTGGCTGAAATAACAACAGTCTCCCAGAAACCCTGACAACTTCCTGTAGAACTGCTATTACGGCAATCTGGAGAGAGACTGATTCCACAGTCCGTGTAGTTTTGTTTTGTTTGGAGGGAAAGTCTGGCATTTTACAAAAATACTTAGAAATGGAATGACTTTTCCATAGCACTGATTATTGTACAGCAAGACACATAACCATATGTCTTTGAAATGTGACTTTAAAAATTCTCTCCTAACACTATGAGGCAAACTGCCCTCTAGTCTTTCCATATGAAGGGGGTAATTTTTTACAGGCTCATGAAAGCATCACTGGTTACGGCCTGGTACTTAGTGAGTGAAACCTCAACACAAATGCAAGTTCGGGCCCAAATTCCAGCTCTGTCCCTGACTAGCTGCGTGACCTTGGGTAAGTCATTTAATCTCCCAGAGCTTTTATCTCCCCATCTGCAAAGGAGGGGTCATGACACCTCAAAGGGTTATTGGAAATATTAAATAAAATAACATTCGGATGGGCATACTCCAAACCCATAATGAATGTTCTTCAGTGTTGGTGGAATCTGAGTCTCTGCTTCTCCTGTCACAAAGCAGCACTCCTATTTCTTTTTTATTTTATTTTATTTCCTCCACCACCGTGTATCCCCTCTATGCCCTCCTCCACCTCCACCCGCCAGCGTTCCTATTTCTGACCATGACATAACCCTCTGGCAATATCATTAACCTTCCTAGTAAATGTGTCAGCTCTGTGAAAAACAAAAGGACAGAAAGACTATAATTATTTCATATAAACTTTTGGTTTTTTGTCCACAGTGGTATGAAAAGTAAAGGGTAGAGGGTTGGATGATACCACCCAGCGAATAGGGAAGGGAGAAGGGTGAAGGGCTGGACCAGAATCCTGGGAAGTACTGACGTTCAAAGGATGGGCAGGAAAAGAGGACTGGGTGTAGGGAACAGAAGGGGGCAATCAGAAGGAGACCCGGACAACCAGGGAAATGCTGTTACAGACACCACAGGACAGAGGGTTTCAAGATGGGGCGTGTGTCCAACAGTGTTGTGAGGTCATGCTAAGAAGCGATGGAAGCGCCCTGGCCAGTTTAGCTCAGGGGTTAGAGCATCGGCCCATGGACCAATGAGTCGCGGGTTCGATTCTGGTCAAGGGCACGTAGCTCAGTTGCAGTTTGTCCCTGGCCCTGGTTGGGTTGTGCAGGAGGCAACCAGTCGATGTGGCTCTATCACGTCGATGTTTCTCTTTCTCTCTCTCTCTCCCTCTCTCCCAATCTATCTGATGATAAATAGAAAAGTATCCTCAGGTGAGGGGAAAAAAAAAGTGATGGAAGGCATGAGAAATGCCCACTGAATTATCAGCAAGGAAGAAAGAGTAATTTGATGGAATGTTGAGAGAACATAAACCAGGTTTTGATGAGTTTAGTCATGTGTATAAGTTGAAATTTTATGATGACAAATTCATACAAGTCTTTAAGAAGTTTGGCTGTGATGGAGAGGAGAAAAAGAAGATTAAACGTGAAAGGGGACATGGAGACAAGGATTTCATTTAAGAAAGGAGAGACGTGAGCACATCTGAATTTGGGTGGGAAGGAGCCGGGTGGGAAGGAGAGGTTGACAATGAAGAACAGAGAAGGTAGACTGAGAGTGAGACAGCGAAAGTAGATGAATGAAGCAGGAATTGGATATTCGTACAAAGCTGGAGCTTAGTGGAAAATTAGCTCTCACAGGAACCTCTGAATGAGCTGTGGCTGTCCCTCATGTTCACACAGGGAATCTAGGGAGGAGGGTAGGAAGAGTAAGGAGGATTGAGGTAACTGAAATATACTTGGCTATCTGTTGCTATCTAAAAAAAAAAAGATGTTTCAAAACTTTGTCTTGTTGCCACAAATAAAAATGTTCCCTTTACTCTTACCCTGGAAGTCTGTTCTAATCTGTAGAGTTTTCTAGCAAACACAGGACTGTCTCCCAATGAGTGTTCTGACTAGCATACCAAAACACTTTCATCAAAACAGCGAGGTGATGTGTCATTAAAATTTGGTTGGAAGGTCCCTTGGGATCTCCTCAAATATAAATCTTATTAGAGATCTCTCGTTACCTTATGAAATTTGGGTAACATAAGTCAGTGTAAGGGGATCCAAGTGGGATCACCAGAAATCGCTTGATGACGAACACTACAAAGTTCAGATGCTGGTTGCTGCAAGAAGACTGACTTTTCCCAGATTCTGTACATCTCGGGTCAATTTCTGACTGGGTTTCTGAATAATGTTTCCTACTAGAAACACATAATTACTAGTTCAAACTAAATAAGCACCCAAGGAAAGGTTTCCTGGAATTGAGAAACTCTCCAAATCGGGATGACTGTGTTGGTCTCCATCACTGACTCTGTGGGTATTGGCCTCCTGATTGGACCCAGAGATAGCCTAGTCCAATTTCATTTTCTAAATCAACCTTTTTCTTCCTCCATATTATAGACACATTAACCACTTCCTCTAAAATGCTTGCTTGTCTCCTATAAGATCTCCCACAGGTCCAGGCTTCCCCGTCCACATGAGAAGTAGCAGGCTCTAGGCTGAGCTGTTGACCACCATCATACTCCATTGCTTGTGGAGAAATATGAGCAGAACAAGGATAAGTTTGTTGACCTTCCTGCAACTAGAAGCAACATAGCTAAAACTCAGTCACTGGTTATCACCCAGATCCTCCTGCCTTTGCCTCTTTCTAGCTGCATGACCTTGAACAAGTCAAGAGTCTCGCTCAGCCTCAGTTTCTTCATCTATAACATGGCTTTTCTGCTGAGGGGTTATTGTGAAGATCAAATACAATTAATGTGCATAAGTGCTTAGTTTAGTGTTTGGTACACCTTAGTCCTCACTAAATGTATCTGTTACTATGAAAATACACCGTGAGGGATCAGGCTCAGCTGGGACCACTCACCATCTCTTGACATATCAGTTAACTGATGATGTAAATATATCCTGGTTCTTTTCAGCTGTGCTTCAGTGACATACTATTACTTTTGTTAGTTACCTGCTCTGCCCACCCATCAACTCTTTCATCCTTAGCCACAGAGAAAAATACACAGGGAAGAGAGCTTTACTGTGATGGACTAGGATTAACTTTATAGCAATTAAACCAGTTACGTAATCCATAATTAAAGAGGGAAATGTGTAAATCCTTCATGCTATCAGTTTTTAAATCTTCCCTGAATTTTACTGGCTTGATGTTAATAACACTTTACAAGTCAACTCAGTCCCTTATGTATACCAACATTTTGCATCCAAATTACCTTATAGTCTCATCTAGCAAAATACCTTGCTCTAGGTTAAAAATTCAGTGAATGGTTTTCTTGGATGGTTTTGTCAGTGATTACACTTGCTATGCATTATTTTTAGGGAAATAGTGTATCAACCTTTAAAAAACTTTGAAGCAATAGAACAGATCCCAGATTACTCCTTTACAAAGATCTAGGCTCCCCTATGCTTATGCTCTTAAGTCTTTCTCCAAAACAAGGAAAGGTGGCCTTCTGCTTCAGTTCCAGGCACTGGTAAGCCCCTCTCCTTTCATGACATGTAAATCCAGGCCCTCCCCTCTTCGCTGTTTCTGTGCTTATGACTATGCACCTGACTGGCACATAAAATAACTAACTCCAGTGTTTTTCAATTATAGTGGAGGCTAATACTTATTAGAATAAATGAAATACATGAAAGATTGTTCAAGGATATTCATTTTGTTGACTTCTCGAAATCAGGGATTCTTAACAGATCCAAAAATGCCTAAAATATTCATAAATGGGCTTCCAGAAGTCCATAGACCCTCTGTCTTCCTGACATGAACTTTAGCCAGGTTTCGGGGGTTAAGAACCTCTCCTCTGGATTTTCTGTAGTGTATTCCCTGATCAAGCCAGAATAGAGTACCTAGCCATTTTCTCTTGTCAGCCATGAAACTCATGGCTGAATTTACTCTGAGGATGTTATTACAATGTTGCTAATTCCATTATAGTTTTTTCTTATGGAAATTCATGGAAGGTATTTCTCTATGGTTTTATAACTAGGAATAGATGTAGATTGTTTTAAATGAAGAGCCATGTACAATGTAAAAGTCTTTGTTGGCTGCTAGAAAGTTTAGAGCCAGATTCTCGACCTACCTCCTGCATAAGTAGTTAGGACTTTACAACATGCGTTTTGTGTTACCCGATATTGGAGTTTGAAGGAATAATTACACCCATTTTCCCCTGCCTGGGTTCTAAACTAACCGAGAAATAGACACTGGAGACAGACAGATGGAGATCAGATGTCAGCTTTCTTACCAATTAAAGCTAGATGGGAGAAGGCAGCTTAGGTGTGAGGAGAAATGGGCTGATACTATCCCACCCTGTTAGACAAACTTGCCCCCGAGTCACAAGCATGTCTGGAAGCCTTTGCCCTCCGGAGCCGGAGGATGGGAACGCTCTGCAAACAGGCACACTCTCTCCAGAAGGATAGCATCTCAGCCCTTTATCCCAAATGCACGATCAGAAAGACCCTCTGGCCCTAGTTTCCGGTGAGCCTCCCTGAAAGAGGCTGGAGCAAGAGGCAGAACCCTGCTCTGGGGAGATCCTTTCCTTCCTCGTGGGGAGGGGACAATGACCCCAACACGGACGTCTCCATTTTTGTCCTACCTTCATTCTCCCATTGCCCAGTTTCCTTAACTTTTTAGCTACTTGCAGCATAATGGAAAAAGAATATAAGTTCTTTATATACATTTTGGAATAAGTTGAGTCAAATTATTTAACTAAAGAATTTATTTTAAAATCACAGGAATCCTTTTTTTTTTCCTAGTGTGAGAAAAACACACACACACAATTTAGTGTGCTCCAAGAAGAATTATAGAAATATGGAAATGAGTAAATTATTTTTCTTGTGCCTCTCAATGCTTAACTTGAAACTTTTTGTGCCTTGTCTGTCTTTAATGTTATTTTTAAACTCTAGGTTTTAAAGACACAGAGGGGGTATTTATATTTAAAGCCTATGAACGAACATGTCTTCCCTCAGATTAGCTATAGTTAATATGTGTAGAGAAGACGAACATTATAAAATGTTCTATCATAAACCTATGTTAGGAAAGACTATGCCACGTTCTTTAACAAAAATTCTAGAACCAATATATCCAAATGTGTATTATGCCTTTTAAGAGACTCCATTTGAAAAGCAATACCTTTATTTCAATGAGGCCATTACTACTCAGAGAACTTTTTCAAATTCCTTCTTTAGAACTTCTATTGGAAGATTCAGAAAGTATCTCAGATACCCTCAAAAATGACAGGTTTTTGTCCTGTTGCATGAATCTGATTTTGGAAACAGGCATTTGGAACCATAATCTGTAAATAATGTACCTATGAGATATGGTGACAAAAGTTTTAAATAAAATAAGATGATAAAAGAAGATATTATGGCAAATCTATTTGTGCTTCAGTTTTGCAATGGTTTCTTAAATATAACACCAAAGTATAGGTAACAAAAGAAAAAGTAGATCAGTTGGTCTTAATTAAAATTAAAAACTTTTGTGCACCAAAGAAAACTATCAACAGAGGAAAAAGACAGCCTACAAAATGGGAGAAAGTATTTGCAAATCATATACCTGATATATGTGTAGACTTCCAGAATATATAAAGAGCTCCTACAACTCAACAACAACAAAATTGAACAAACCAGTTCAAAAATAAGCAAAGAACTTGAATAGACATTTCTCCAGAGAAGATATACAAATGGCCAACAGGCACATGGAAAGATGCTTTGCACTATTAGTCATTAATGAAATGAAAATCAAAACTACAATGAGATAGATACCACTTCACACTTACTAAAATGGCTATAATTTTTTTAATGGAAAATAACTATTGTAGAAGAGGATTTTGAGAAATTGGAATCTTCATACAATGATTAAAGTGGTTCAGCCACTGAGAAAAACAGTTTTATTGTTCTTCAAAAAGTTAAACAGGATTACTATATGAGCCACCAACTCCACTCGTAGGTATATCCCCAAAAGAATTGAAAATAGGGACTCAAACAAATAATTGCACACAAATTATCATAGCACCACTCTTCACAATAACCAAAGGGTAGAAAAAACCAAGTATCCATCCATGGATAAATGGATAAACAAATTGTGGTATATCCATACAGTGGAATATTATTTAGCCATAAAAAGGAATGGAGTACTGATGCATGCAACAACACAGATGAATCTTGAAAACATTATGTTAGGTAAAAAAAAAGACAGACTCAAAAGGGAAAATGTATGATTCTATTTACATGAGGTACCTAGAAGAGGCCAATTCATAGACAGAATGAGGAGTAGGAAGATTTAACATTTAATGGGCACAGAGTTTCTGTGTGGAGTGATGGAAGAAGTGTGGCAATAGTGGGGACAGTTGCACAGCATTATGAATATAATTAATGCCACCAATATATATACTTTAAAATGGTTAAAATTTTCTCATATAAATATATATCACATATATACAACATATGTGTTTTTCAGCATCAATATAAAATTAAGCAAATTTTAGTTATAGATTTTACCACTATAAAAAATAACCATTTAAAATGTACGACAGTTAAAATTGCATTTAAGGAATCCAACATTCCTTCCTTTATTTTTCATGATAAATGTCTTGCTGGAGCAGTGAAATGCAAATGGATTTTGCATCCAGTTAAACTATTACTAATAGGTGTCACTATTTTTTTTTTTATCCTCACCCAAGGACATTTTTGCATTCATCTTCAGATAGAGCGGGAGGGAGAGAGGGAGGAAGAGAGAGAGAGAAACATCGATGTGAGAGAGACACATCAACTGGTTGCCACCCACACGACCACAACCGGGCGGGGACAAAGTGCAACCAAGGTACCTGCCCCTTAGTGGGAACCGAACCCGGGACTCTCTGGTCTGCGGGCCAACGCTCTAACCGCTGAGCCAAACCAGCCAGGGCAGGTGTCACTATTTTAAAGTAAAAAACCAAGATAATGATTAGAAAGTGGTGCGCTAGCTTTTTTCCTGTGCTTCCTTCTGAAAGCAACACCCTTTACATGTATAACAGGAAATAAAAGATGAAAAATAGGTGGTAGATTTTGCTGTTCAAATAATCTATAACTTAAGAGTTAACAATTGAATTGTCAAATGGCATAGCTCACGCCCCACGAAAAGGATATTAGATCGTTTATGTTCAGTCAACTAATGTCGATATGAACACCTGGACTGTGATGAAATCTTTCCAAATATTGTTGGGAACGCATTTTCCCTTCTATGTCTGGACTGGTGAGTTCCTTTCTCTAGGAGCTGCCGGTAGCGCGCAGGTGACACACAGCCTCGCCACTATTCCTTGTCAGCTCAAGCATCACCCACGATTGCTCATGTGCCACTCGGTTCTTTTGCAGAGCATAGGAAACTTGGAAACATGACTGTGACGGTGAGGAAAACTGTCCCCTCCCCCGAGGCTGTGCAGATTCTCTACCAGCGAATGAGGTACGAGTACGAGTTCTACCACTACGTCAAGGAGCAGTTCCACCTGCTGAAGCGCAAGTTCGGACTGAAGTCGCACGTCGGCCAGGCCCCCCTGCGACCCCGCTTCTTCATTCCCACTCCTCTGGAAACCGAGGAGCCCATCGGCGATGAGGAACAGGATGACGAGAAGTGGCTCGAAGATATTTATAAGAGGTGATGGTGCCAGCCCTGTGTTTCTTTCCATGGCTTTATCTCCCTTTTCCAGAAAGATTTTGTTTGTTTGGGGAAGAAAAATCCTGAAGGGACTAATTAATGCTCGGCTGCATTAAAAAGAACAGAACATTCCCACAGGTTGGGGTCATTGGGAGATGCCCGGTTTTGCGGGTTTTATTTGTTTAATTTTATTATGTGTTTTTCCTGGCTCCTTGGGTCCTTCCCAGGTACACTAAGATGACTCCATCACAAGGCATCTCGTCATGAAATAGCTTGTCTCCCCTAGTGCAATGAGAGGGGGGGAATATAGCCCATAGCCCAATAACTTATCATTTGTCAAATGACTTGTAAAAATATTACCTCAGTGGTAGGAAACATCCAGACTTGTATATTTCAGTAGAAATACAAAACCACTCAGAGACCAGGGAATCCACTCCAGAAGGATCTAAGAGGAGAAGGTAAGACAGATCAGGATGTCAAAAGAGAGGATGTCCCTGGATTAGTGGTCTCTGCCCACATGGTAGGATTCTGCCTCTGGTCCATCTCAGGGGACACTTTCACCAAGAGCAGCACACTTGTTATCTCTGAAGGAGCAAGTCAGCTTGTGCCACCCCCGCCACCAGAACAGAGCCCTGAGTACCTTTCAAGGTCAAAGTGCATGGCAGGCTGCTTTGAGACATCCCATGTCCCAGCACCATTCTGACAGATTTCAAAGCAGCATGGCAGGGAAAAGAATTTATTTGCTGTGTAAGGAAGAGTGTAAGCAAGACAGATCAGCCCTGGAGGTCATGTGGCATAGGAAAATGGGACGGGCCTGTCCTTTGCACCCACTATGAACTGTTTTAGTCCCGGGCATTGTTTTAACCACATCCGCAGGAACCAGGTCAGCTCTGACATTAAGCCTGTGGTAGAAGCTGTAAGCCTGACCACAGGCAATGCACACTCTATCAGGCACACCCCTGGCCAGTGGGGTCCCACAGTACCTGGTATCTTTCCTCTTCTAGTCCCTTAGGAGGTACCTGTTTGGGGTAAAAAGGGGTACTGAGTTCTGTGCAGGCAGCAGGGAAACCATGGTCCCATTTCTCATGGATGCAGCTCACTGCTGAGAACTCTTACTGGGACAGCAAGAAGAGGAGCAGCAAGAGCTTCTGGGCAAGGGACAGCTTGACCAGCTTTATGAGTAGGTGTCTGCCCCCAAAGTGATCTGAGTAGATGTCGGGCAGTGTCATGTCTCCAAAATATCTCCTCCCCATCCCATTCCCATCACCTGCCATCTATCCATGACGCATGGGTTCAATCATTAGAAACCGATTTCTTTGGATTGAGATGTTTTCATCTTTAACTGTCCCTCCCCCACTGAAAAATCCATATACTCCCGGGTGGATAATATACAACCAGCTGAGACACGGGGGTACAGGTGGTGGTGGCAGGCAGGGTACATGCCACAGATTCTGTCTCCTTCATTTTTTCTCCCCTAGAGCCAGCCCTCAAGAGCACTAGCAAAGTGTGAGTTGGGAATGCTTAATAGTAAATAAGACTCTAACTCTACACAAGCTACACATTTTCTACTTTTCTGAAACCAACAAGTCTCTCTAGAATTGTTTCTTCGTTCACTAAAATTGGACAGTAGCCAAGATATAAAGCAAGTCATTTGGAACCTGTCAAGTGTGCACTAAAGCTACTTTATCATGAGATGTATTAAGAAGGCCCCACCCGAAGGAGTCCAGTGAAGGCTGGGACCGCAGAGGCGCAGAGTCCAGCGTCTGGCCGCCTGTGGGCCTCCTCTCGGCCTCAGAGAACTGAGGCAGCGAAGTGATTCAGGGGAATGTAGAATTGTGGTCAATTCTAAGAGAAGAGGAAGTCTCCTTTGTCCTGTTTAGAGAGACCAGGGCCCTACCATTAGACATACTTTGAAAAGCAACCTGAAGAATAGTTATATTAAGAACAAGAACTGCCGCCTGGTATGTTGTGAGCCATTTCTACGAAATTGCATATAGAGAATGAGAATTAGTTTACACACTGTGCAATCTCACTATCTGAAAATCCAGCTGAGTTGGCTGAGAGCTCTCTGCTCTTGTCAGAACATTGGGACAATTGGTCATTTGACAAACGGATCCCTGAGCGCAGGTGCACGTGGGCACTTCTCGCTGTGTGTTCAAAGGCATCTAGTCAGCAGTGATCATCATAACATCACAGCCAAAGAGGCTGACTGATTTACTTGCGGGGCCTTAATGTTATTTTGTCCCAACAAACAGCCGTTAGGTCCGTAAAGTTGCAGCGTTCATCAGTATATTTGGCACACATGACAACATTTCTTTGGCCCTGAGCCCAACACACTTTGTACTTCATGAAATATATTGTACATTTTACATAGTTTAATTTAAAAAATACATTTTAAGCTGGTTGATCTTTGACTGCCTTATTTATTATAACCTTTCAGCACATTCCAAGGTTTTAGTTACTCAGGAAGGAGTTAATTAAAATGATTTTATTTTGGTCTGATGGATGTTTTTTAAAAGGAAAATTATTATTATGAACCTTCAGCCTACTTTCCTTGAGTGCCGTAAAAGTGCTTGTAAATCTTTTTTTGTTTTTTTTTTTAAGAAGAATGAAAAAAATGGTGTTTGACATTGATGGAAACTGAAAAATATATATGGAACTGAGACTTGAGCTGAGCTGAAATAAAAGCAATCTGTGTTTGAGACGAAGTGTTCCCTAAGTTATTCATTGCCCATGTAAACAAAGGAATATAAATAAGTTGACTTTTTTCCGTTCTGTGGATTACCTAAGAATAAAAGTGCCTGCCGGTCCTCCGCCTTTTTAATTGGACAAGCTTTTTCCCTCAAGATGCCATTTTTCAGAAAGATGTATTTTTGAAAATCTGCAAACTCTCATTCTTATAATTAGATGACACCAAAAAAGGTTAGCTTAGAAAATTGAGCTAGTCCTGTATTCATGTCATTGTGTGTATAAATCACTAAACAGCTGCCGACTTTATGGCTGTGCCCGCTGGTTGGTGAGGTCTCAGGCTGCCTCGCCGGACCTGTCAACCTCTGAGCACGTCGTGACAACTGGAGAAGCAGGGATGGTCCACCTGCTGATCTCTTTCTCAGGCATGTAGAGCCTCAGAGGCTGGATGACCCTAACCTCCCAAGTGGGCTGTTTTGATCCAGAAATGCTGTCCCTGAGAAATTTCACTGATACATCAAGGGGAACTTACAGAGAGAGAGGAAATCCCCCTGCTTTGTAGATACTGAATTCCAACTACACTCCAACTCCATGGGACTACTTTGTAAATGCAAAGACTAGGAATCCTGGTGCTAAAGGAAAGAAAAATCCATTTTGGTAATAACATGCTTTACTTCAAGTAAGAATCTGAGACCCTTAAACCCAAAGTGGTATGTGGTTCCGTTTCTTTTTTTATTATTATTATTAATTTATTTATTTTTGTTACAGTTGTTTCTCCTTTTTCCCCCCCAGACACCCTCCTCGCAATCCCGTCCCCCCCCCCATCCTCCAAGCATTGTTGTCTATGTCTGTTGGTTACACACATGCATGTAAGTTCTGTGGTGTGGTTACCTTTCTTTATCACTTACTTTGTTGGTCTGTAACCCAGTCACCTGACATTTGACTCTGTGTGAACTTTAAAGGCAAAGTACGAAACAGTATCTGCACTGCACCCCTCAGGAGTTTCTTCTTTGGTCTGAAGTTCTTTATAAATTGTCCTGTTACCTGCAAGTTTATCCAGCGAGCTATTTGGCTTTAAATGAATTTTATAGATGACGGCCGTGTTTCTTAAAAGGCGAAACGATGATCCACGGCCATCGAGAAAAATTGTTCTGTGGATCCAAACTGTGAAGTTCCCGTCAAGGAAAAATAAAGAGGATTCATTTTACTAAAATGATTTGCTTCACATCTGATGACAAAGAAACCGAGTTTTTCAAAAGTATTTTGAATATCCTGCAAAAGGAAAGACTGTTTTAGTAAAAGCAAGGTTAAGAGTCCTCTAAGAAAAACACAGGACACTTGATGCATTGGTTAGCTGGAGCCGTCACAGCCCAGGTCCACAAACTGCGCGGCTTCAGCAACGGAACCTTATCTTCTCACGGTTCAGGAGGCTGCAAGTCTGCGCCAAGGGGTCAGCAGGGCTGACTCCCCGAGGCCTCTCTCCTTGGCCTGTACATGGTTGTCTTCTCCCTCTGCCTTCCCTAGGTCTATCCTCTGTGTGCACTCCTGTCCGTGTCCAAATTTCCTCTTTGTATAAGGACACCGGTCATGTTGCACGAAGGCCCGCTCAACAGAGCTCACGTTAACTTGAATCCCTCTAAAGTTTCTGTCTTCAAATACAGTCACATTCTGAGGTACTGGGGGTTGGGACTTCAATATGAATTTCAGTATGAATTGTGTTCCCACATTTGAATGTCATGGGGACACAGTTCAGCCCGTGACACCTAGATTACAGCAGAAAAGTTAGAGCAGAGCAACGAAACTCTGACTAGGAGAGAAGCTAGCCTAAAATCACAGGCCCCGCGAGCTGCGTGGGGCTCAGCAGTTATCTGGCCCATTCCCTCGTTTACAGATGAGGGACTCGAGGTCCAGACGGGAGGTGAAAACTCATCACACACTTGGTTTCCATTGAGGGTTCGATTAACGTTTGAGTGTCTACCGAATTAAAACTTTAAAATGCTGATAGAGGCAGGGTCCATCTCTGTCCTAGAATCCACAGTGGCAATGATGAGGCCCATTCAGCCACACCCAGGACCACCTGCCACACTGAAACCCCTCTCCATGTGGCTCTCCTAGGACTGGTGTCCCCGAGGGGGTCTCCTTCCCCACAGGGAGGCCCTACTGGTTTTCAGTTGCTTAAGTCCTCAGAGACAGATGTCAAAGTAAATATGTTTTCGTCTAGATTTTTCACTCTACTGAAAGGACACAGAGAGGTCTTGTTTCTGGATAAACAGATCGGAACAAGTTGCCCATCTCAGATTACAGTTTCATTTTTCTTAAAGGCAAAATGAAGATTCATGTCCTACTTCCTGCAAGGTATTTCAGATGGACCCATCCCCCAAAATAAAGTCACATGGAGCTCATAAAACTAGGTGAAGTCAAGTGCAGACGTGCCCCTGGAAAACCGGGGCTAGAGGAGCACCGGGCGGAGCGGTCTCAGGCCCCCTGCTCACGGGCGGTTTCACTCACTTGAGAATTCCTTTCTGCCCAGGGCAGGCTCGACTCCCAGCTCCCCGCGCTGCTCATTCCCAAGGAACACCCAGGCCCACAGATGTTCCTGGGTCACACAATTGTGAACTGACCACTTGTGCATTTTGGATTTCATCGTGTAAACATGGGGATTCCCTTTTCAAAAAAAAAAAAAAGGAAAGGAAAGAAAGGGAAGAAAAATCACCATGCAAGGGAAAAATGTGAGCTAAGTTTTTCCCTTTGGAATCTTGGCATGTGAGTTTAGCTATCTTCAATCTGGCTTTCGCCAGACACTGTATGCTTTCAGCAGGCATGGAGCAATCTGCCTTGTGCTGCGCTGCCAGACGTCAGACTTGACCTGTAACACGCTTCTTATTCCAGTCCTGAGCGGAGACAGCCGGAGGACAGGCTGCGCCAGACACAGCTTGCTGGCTGCGTGGTGCAAAGGGGCAGCTGAACCCGGAAGCAGAGCGCTTGACCGACTAGGGCAAGGGCTGCGCACCAGCAGAGTCCCCAAGTGCAAGTCCCAGCTGGTCTATTGCACGGGGTGCTTGAATAAATCACTTGACCTCTCCATGCCTGAAGTCAACCCAGCTGGAAAGCCTTAGGAAGAAAATTGGACATCCCCTGAAAACCAAGAGCTGCTTCTGGGATGAAGCTTGTCCCACCCTCCACCCCCATATGCTAAGAGACTAAAAGCCACAGTCCTGGAACTAAAAAATATTCATTTTTCCACAAACTGCTTTGTCCCCAGCAAGAGACAAAGAGTTACACATGTATCCAGGTCCACTGATGCCGCCAATCCCTCATGTCTGCAAGTATGGTGCCCAGTGTACCAAGGAGTCCGGGAAAACAGACCTCCTGCAACGTGAGTTGAGCCGATAGGAATAGGCATATTCTTCAGGACATGAGTTAGTGTTATTATCCTAGACCATTACCCTAGACAAACCACTCTGTGGATTTCCACTCTCCTCTAACCCTGTGTTTGGGAGGAGTTCATCTGGCTGTGAGTTACAGAATTCATTTACCTTACAGCTTCCACTAAAGGCAGGTTCCTCTGACATCTTTAAAGTGCCCTGTGTATCTGTGATCCTGTTCATCATAAGAAGCCTAAACAGCCCAGCTGGTGTGGCTCAGTGGTTGAGCGTCGACCCATGCACCAAGAGGTCGCCAGTTCGATTCCCAGTCAGGGCACGTGCCCAGGTTGTAGGCCCGATCCCCAGTGCGGGGCATGCAGGAGGCGGCCAATCGATGTTCTCTCTCATCGATGTTTCTATCTCTCTCTCCCTCTCCCCTCCTCTCTCTCTAAAATCAATAAATAAAAAGAAACTTTAAAAAAAAAAGAAGCCTAAACAGCCATGTAACTTAGTACAGGTTGTGAACAAGGAAAAGTCTTAATAAAAGTCAAAAAACTGTACTTTTTGGAGTCCTGTTTCTCATTCTCAGAAGTGCCATCACTGCTACGGCATTGTGGGAGAAATCTGGCAATGATTTTGTGGACTAGTGATGCATTCAGCATGGTCGACCCTTCCGACCCCACCGTAGGACTGCCATGGGTTGAGACTTTAATATGTGGCATTGCTAATGTTTTGCATGAGAAGGAGAGTTATGACACTTGCCGAAACCTTCCTTACAGTCATCCTATTAGCTGCTTGTATCCAATTTACTACCTTCTTTCTCCTTTGGCACACTTTCCTATCTGTTCTCCATCTTTGATTGCAAGTGAATGAAATTCTAATCCAGTGCATATTCCCAAAGGAATTCACAAACCAGGTGTGTGAGGTGGACATGGAGAAAACACACCTTGTGTTAAACAACGGGAAATGCTGCCGTTCAAAGTCTAATGTCACACAGTACTGTAGTTTAAGAGCATACTAAGGACTCTGTTGAAGCCCAAATTTCTCAGAATTGTTTGCCATGAAACCCTTGTGAAGACCCATTAACATGCTGGGGAACGGGTCTTCTGGAGATCATGCTTTGGGAAACATTGTTTTAATATAAGTCATTTTTCCCCATTAGATTTACTTTCCTTCTGCTATGGGTTCCATTTTCAGTCTTCCAAATGGTCCATGTCTCCTGCTTGAGGAAAACATATTTGCAGATGGTTAACATTTTGGTAAGTACAAGATGGGGGCAAATAACATTTTTAGTAAAATATTTCACAAGAAATCACCTTTCAGTGTGGTTTATTCTCCCTAATCACAGTCCTCTATCTCATGAGAAGGTAGAAATTCATTGAAAAAAAATTGTTGTGCTTCTTAGTATTATTTGGGTATCTCTAACTAATTCACTACTTCCGTGACAATTGGTGCTCAGATCAAATTGGATAAAGGACATCTGCCTCTTTTCTCCCTGACCTGTGGTTGGTTACGCAGTGGGAGGAGAAACGTGGCAGCGGAGAGCTCTCGGGTTTTCAGGTAAGATGGGTGACTGAAGATAATAGTGCTCAGCTCGTCCAGCTAGTGTGCGGTTGGGCATCGACCCATGCACCAAGAGGTCGCTGGTTCGATTCCTGCTCAGGGCACATGCCCAGGTTGTGGGCCCAATCCCCAGTGGGGGGCATGCAAGAGGTGGCCAATCGATGTTCTCTCTCATCGATGTTTCTATCTCTATCTCCCTCTCACTTCCTCTCTCCCTAAAATCAATAAAGGGAAAAAAATTTTTTTAAAAAAAAAAAAGAATGCTCCGCTCTAGGGTTGAACTCAGCTTTTGCACACCGGGGTACCTGTGTTGTTCAGTACACTAGGGGGAGCCGTATCCATAACAATTTACTCAACGAATCCCAAGCTCTTTCCAAACCGAATTTCTCTCCCAAACAGGCTTATTTTCCTTCAATGTTTTATAGTAGTGTGGCCCAAAAGGAAGTCATGGTTCGTGTACTTAAAACACAACATAAACACTTTCAACTGATCAATGAGTTAATATCTTCCCCAGATTGTGTAACCTGCTTTAGTTTTGTTGTTATTCTTTTTAAATTACTGCAGTATTATTAAAATCAGTCTTTATCAGATCATCTTTCCTGAGTGTGTGGTATGCGACACGATTGAAATTCTGATTTGATCATCACTCGATGGTCATGATAACCCTCAAGCAATACCACCATGACAGCTGTAAAGGTGCGTGGAAAGTGGGTACATGAAACAATCAAGGATGTAGGAAGAAATCAACAATTGCCTGCTATCAGGGCAGTCCAAACTAGAAAAAGACTCAGGTAACTCTTAGTTCCCTTTTTCTAACATAGAAGAATTTATTGGCACAAATCGGGGCTAAATATGGAGAAGGTGAGAGCTCGGTGAGGACTTGAATAAGGAGGTCTCCCGCGGGATTTGTCCCACGCCAGGAACAGGGAATTTGCAGAAACTAGCAGGGCAGATTGAAAGCACAAAGATCTCTGTCCTTTCGGCAGCTTTGCAATAAAGGTATTGCACCCTGTTTGTGGAACAGGAAATAAAGGCCCCACGAAGTTAAATAATGAGCCCACGGTAGCATAGTCTGTGGCAGAGTGAGGATGCATATTCGAAAATGCAGGATAAGACTGAAACCGACTGCCAAGGATTTTGAAAGAAATTTTCATTTTACTCCAAGGGCAATGAGGCGCCCTTATACATTTCAGAATGAGAGAGAAACAGGAGGAAATGATTTTTCTTTTTCTAAATTCATTAGCAGGTGAGCTAAACATTCTCTCTCTGCCCTCCCCTCTCCTGTTCAGTGACCTTCTTCGCTGGCTCTATCTCCTGAGATGCTGATCCCTGTGAATCATATTACTGGGCTCCCTGCCTACTGCAACTTAGGTGGGCTTGGCCAATGGGTTGTGTGCGGGAGAAGGGGAACATCTGAATGAATTCTGCCTCGGACTATATAATGGGTGAGGAAATATAGGCAACACTCTGTTAGTCATCCCTGTGTGCCCCTGGGGGATGGGCTGGGGTCTTGGCCTTGAGCCTGCAGAAGAAACAGGCAGAAGCCAGAACTTGAAGATGGCACCATGACTGCCATGACTGATCTTAATCCGTGGAAAATAGCATCCTGCCCAAAAGTGCTCAGTAAATATTTGTTGAGTTGAATGGACCAAAAGGAGCTAAGAAAAATACAGCATTCACTCAGGTATTTCCAGTTTGGATTGAGATGCAAGTCATATAAATGAGATGATGGGGTGAGAGAGCTGACTAGGTGGGCAGAGCAGTTCAGTTTGGGATGTGTGGGTGTATTCCAGCATGCTTGCTCACCCTTTCTACTTCATCATCCTCAGAGGCAGGGTTCCCCATGGGCATTGCATGGATCCCCTCAGCTCTCTGTGTGGCCACCAGTGGCTAAGAATGGATCCCCAATGCCTTTGAGTCCACACCAGAGTGACATACAAATTTAATCACTTTCTACACGTGCTATGATATGAAAAAAGGTTGGGAAACCCAGCTCTAATTTATTGTACCCAAAATACACAGAGTTTTCTGTTCTAATTTTTTTTTTCTCAAAATAAGTCTTTTCTTTCCATGTCCCACAATTCCTTTTCTTTTACACTCATCCTCATCTGCTTTCCAGGTGAATAATGACAGCAGGGCACCTATTCACCATCAGGAAGGTGACCTATTTAATTTCTAGCGAAGATGATAGATTGGAAACATTCCCATCTTAGACTGCTTCAGACCAGTTAGGGTAGAGAACACGGCAAAACCAACTGACCTGAAAGCAAATCTTTGACCTCAGGCTCATGAGCAGCAACCTTGAACCAACTGGCCAATCATATATCCCAAGAAAAAGGAATCAGACATTATTTACCATTCTCATGCTGAAAATCATTAACCTGTACACCTAGAGTCTCCCTTTCACTGAAATAATCTAAAGGTAAAAGGTTTCCATAATTACAAATGTTATTTAGTATTGACCAGCTCAACCCTGATCAATATCCAGTCTTGATATTCATCCTCAAAGAGGGTTTTATGTGTAATACTTGCCATTGAAATGTAGATATGCTAAAATTAAAATAGGTTTAAATAATATTTCAGAATTCATACATTAAAATATAAAGGGTAATGTATTTGGACAGTTTAGAAGTCAGAAGTACTATTTTATTTCAGTTGAACATACAATGCTGTACATTTGCATAATTCCAAATCATGTTTTAAAATGCTTTCATATATGTTATATCAAGCCTGTGTATAGACAGTTATGTGGATTAGGCAGTTAAGACTCAAAGAGGAAACTGATTTCCGTGAGGTCACATAGTAGCTGAACTGATTGATTCTAGAACCATTGTATTCTTTGTTTAGCACTCCTTTGTCTAAATTATGCCTCCGTGTCCACTTTATAGGAAATAATTTTTATTTTTCTTTCAATCCCTAGACATGCTTATCACATAATAACCTCAGGGCTCCCCTAGAAGCATTTGCAGCATTTGAACTCTTGACCTAAGAGTTTGATTAAATATGATAGAAACGGTGGCCCTTCGTTGGGGGCACTTTTGAAGCTCTAATTCCAGACACGAGCCTTTTACGTGGAGATTCTACAGAGTAAGACCTATATTTACCTGGTTTGATCTTTACTGCGTTCTACCTGTCATTTTCAGTACAAATCTCACTTTCAAGGAAATAAAGAGAAAAATGGTAGGGGAGTGGATTACACTTGGTTGAGCTGAAATACTAAAATGTCCCCTGTTCACACTCCTTGTAAATTAGCGTCCAAGTCTTGGGGGCAGAGTGTCAGAGTGAGGAAAGAGGAGGAGGCAGCAGGAGGAAAAGATGTCAGGAATCAGGCTTCCCAGCTTCCTCCGCACCCCAGCTAACCCCCTTCCCAAAGACTCCCCTTCATTTCATCCCTGGATTTCCAGGCACTTAATCCCACGATGGTCAGGTGAGATAGGAGAGATTCATGTTTCAGTCGTAACTTGCACTGGAGCTCCTGTTAGCAAATCCAGGCCTCTGGCTATTTTCCTGACTGTGGCCAGAACTAACCTGAAACCCAGAAGCACTGCGGGGCCCAGGCAGGTCTCTGCTGGCTTCCTCTCTACACAGACTCAGACCCAACCGACATGCTCAGATCTTAGGGACTATGGATATTTGCCCTTCTGTTATGCCCACTCTTCTTGTTTTCTCTTTTCCTTCTTTTTAAAAATAGCATAAAAGAGACCTGGCCGGTTTGGCTCAGCGGTTAGAGCATCGGCCTGCAGACGGGAGAGTCCCGGGTTCAGTTCCCGCTAAGGGCACGTACCTCAGTTGCAGTTTGTCCCCTGCCCAAGTTGGGGTCGTGTGGGTGGCAACCACTCGATGTGTCTCTCTCATGTCAATGTTTCTCTCTCTCTCTCCCTCCCTCTCTACCTCCCACTCTATCTGAAGATAAATACAAAAAAAAGTCCTCGGGTGAGGATTAAAAAAAAAGCATAAAGGATACTATTCAAAATTAAGATGATTTTACTTTATTACCCTAAATATGCCTCCACACTCCAGTGAGTGGACAGGATGTTATATTGGGCAAGTGGACACGAATCATAGAGGAATCGGATTTGGGAAAGATGGAAGGACTTGAAACATAAGCACAAAGAAAAAGTATTAGAGTCTCTGAGGTTTAAAAACAAACAAACAAAAAAGAATCACAATTAAAAAGTTAACAAACGGAGGTTCATATTTCTGGCAGAAATGGCCGATAAAAGATGGCAATTGCTATGTAAAGAACTTACATAAGTCAATAAAAGGAGTAAAGCATGAGCAAAGGACATGTTAGTTTTCAGAGACGAGCTCTGCAAAAAAACTAAGACACATGAAAAAACATTCATCCTCAGTGATAATCAGAGAAATTTGAATGGAAGCTCTGTGACACCACTGTTGATACTTTAGTGACAAGCATGTCTGAGTGTGTTAATGACTGGAAGGAGCAGAGAGTATGGAGAGACCCTCACTCCCAGTCTGCTCATGGGAATGAAATTGGTACATTTCTGAAAAGTAATTTAGTAATTCATATCAAAACCCACAATAAAGTAAATGCTGAGATTCTCACTAGTTTGAAAGCCCTGCTGAAAGTGCTGATTTCATAGAGAGAGTATCAAATCCCAAATCTAGAACCATCTAAAAACATCAGGAATATATATAGGCTCATATGACAAAGTCTCAGTCTAAAATACTGTGATAACAATATCTCTCCACCTCCAACAAATGTAGACATAGCTTTTACTTGAATTAGAATATGTAGGTTACCTATATTGTTGTTTTTTTTTTAATTTTGTTGTTAGTCTCATTATCTTACAGTCAGTCTGGATGTAAACTCAAAACTCTTTCCTCTGGCTGTGTGACTAACCAGCCTTCTAAAGTGGAACTGTCTCCTGCATGGCCTGCTTACCACATTATTCTGGGCAGGCCATTTCTACACTCAGTCAAAACACATGCTTGCCAATAGAAAATATAATTTTCTGCATTTTCAGTAGGGATATGGATAGGCTTGGATTGGGAGTTAGAGCTTTTCGCTTGCATGAGTTATATTTTAATTAAGAAGGTTGTTCTAAAATTTCACTATGTCAAATATTCCTAGAATAATTAAGCCATCTCCCAGTATTTCTAACAACTTTCATTATAGTTAAACACGTGTTGAAATGAAATTGGCTATGAAATTGGCTATCACATGTAAAGTGATTATTCTTATAGACTATCTCTACCAGTTAGCTGAGATTTTCTCTTTAAGCAGAGCTCAGATATTTTCAGATTGGCAAATAATTGCAGGGATTATTTTCTAGCTCATTGAGTTGGAAAATATATTTATCTTTCATTCACTTGTAAATTTATTATCCCAGACACTGCATTCATAAATGAGAGAAGAAACTTGTGATTTGTATGGTCATAATCAGGATTTGAACAATTTCATTATTGCCTGTTTCTACATTGAGCCAAGACGACACGTTCTACCTCCTAAATGAACAGAGTGATCTAAGGATCTGAACAAATAATCCTGATTGGCCCTGCTTTTTAAATTCCCTCTATTCTGCACAGAGCCAAACAGTGATGGCCGGCCACTTTCTGTGTCAAGATACATTGTTGATTTCATTTATTTCATAACTTGGATCAAATTTTATTCTTCAGTACTTAGAAATATACTTTTGTAATTGTGTGGACTTGTTGGTTTCAAGTGTCAGAAACCCAACTCTAACTAGTTCAGACAAAAAGGAAATTTGTTGGAAGGGTAAAAGGTATGAAATCAAAGGAAGAATTGAAATACGAAGATGCAGGATGGACTAGGGTGCCGCTGGGCTCAAGGGCAATTGGAACCAGGAACTATCTGGTGTCTCTGTCTGATTATAGACCAGCAGGAAATGTGATACTCACCCCCCCCCCCATCCCACCCTCAACGCTTCCAGACCTTGATCACAGCTTCTGTCACCACAGAGGAATGGGCTCCTTGCTAGTTATAGTTCAGAAAAATCTTGGGGAAAGACACTGATTGGTTTCGCTGAGTCAGGCTCCCACTCCTGAACCAATCAGAAGGCCAGGAGGAAGGTTCTCATGGTAGAGATCACGTGATCCCAGAGACTGGCAAATACAATAAATGAACAACTACCTGAAGGAGAGTCCAATACAGAGTCTTTTTAGATTTGCTTTTTAAAGTTCTTCCCAGTATATCTAGAATCACTTAAAAGAAACAGCTACTTTTGTGAAGATATCATTTTTAAATTCACCAAAGAAAATTAAAATAAATTGCAATATCATTACCCAAATATTTACATTTAAGTGCATATCCTCCCAGTCTTTTCTATATACATATATCCCTTCTTATAAATAGTACAGGGATATACTATTTATAGGAAGGGATAAAGTCATATCAATGGGATAATGTCAAATGTACAATTCTACATTCTGCTGTCCACTTAAATGTAAAAAGAATTCTCTTAATCACATTTCATATTTATGGATCCTTTAGATCAACGGGATTTATGACACATCAGATGTGTGAACTTCTTGAATTTAAATGCAAAAATTGTATAGGTATAAGCATATTAGTGTGTACTTCTCTTGGGAAGGGCTCCATATTTTTACCAGATTCTCAAACTGGTCTGTGACCGAGAGTTATGGCATTCAAGTTTTCAAAGCACGTTCACATAAATAACAATAGACTCATTGCTGCTGCATATTTAATATTTTACTTTCAACTAGTCTCAAGTGACAGGAAGGTCCATGACATGTGTCAAACTCTAATTTGCAGATGCATGAATTTGAATCACCAATGTCAAAGCCAGACCCGCAGTTTGTGGCTGAGCCTCACCGTGCCGGCACCTCGTCTCAGTCTGGTTCCCTTCTCCTCACAGGACAAGTCTTGTGAATGGTCACGAGGTCTTGTTTCTGTGAACTGAGGGTGTTAGCAGTTGGAGGAGGCTGGCAGCTGCCAGGAGGCGAGCAGGGAACTACGGAGAAGAGAGTATGAGAGAGAATATAGGCGCTGAGGATCTTGCATTTTGGCTGTTGATGGTGAATTACAGAGGCATGGATAGAACTGATCGAAAGAGGTTAGCAAAACCAAAGCTATTTCACTGTCTGAATTACTAGGGCTCCCAGGCATGGTCAGAGCTTGGCGCAAAGACTTCAGAACGAGATCATTCAAATAATTCAAAACCAAATGTGAATTTTTCAGGCAAATGATCAAGTTCACCTACATAAGTGGATGAAATAGACAACTATCACTCAAGTCTCCCCTCCATGGTGGATCGTGCACAGCTTGAGTGGATTTTCCCGGTCAGAGCCCCTTGGACTGTGCTCGGGTTAAACATACTTGGTAGTGGCCAGCTTCCCTTCTGCCTCACAGAAGTCACGTCCTCTGTTCCTCGGCACACAATTTTATCTCCGTCTTCGTTTTCCAACTCAGTGGTGGTGTTGCACTGGGACTCGCTTTCACTCTGTGCATGAACGATGGACCAAGGTACACTCCCTGGGGTCTGCCACCTGCTAGCCCAGGGGAGCCCAGGAGCATGAACAGACCCAAGCTGCCACGTCAACAGCGCGTTCTCAGGCTAAGCCAGCATCTCCACCTGCTCTGCATCCTCGATGCCTCCATTCATTCAGATCCATTCTCTGATTGGTCGTATTTTTAAGCGTCAACAAATAGTCATTCCTCTCAGAAATGTGAAGACCCATTTCTCAATCATAGAATTATTTTAAGCTTCTCAAGGTGAAACACACTCTGTTTCTTATTTTTACTTCGTTATTTTAAGGGGTGTTCCATGGATACTTAAATATTTTTTAAATATAAAAAGAAAAAAAAATTGAAGAAAGAAAAATCATTCAATATGGAAATATTACTTGGAAAGAACCAAGCAAGTAGGTCTAATAAATCAGGCTTTTCCTCTGCTCCCCCGTGTGTGAGTGATTTACTACATCCATAAAGGAAATTAAAGGACTTCGAGCTCAGAGACACCCCAGAGGCCCAACACTGGGATGGTGCAGACAGAGCTGTGTTTGAAGACTTGGCTCTGAGGCTCAGGGAGTGGACAGTTCACAGCTGTCCCGGGTCCATGGGTGATGGGGCTCAAAAGAAGAGAGGAGGGTCGCTTCTCGGCCTTTGGGCTAAGATCAAGTGTAGTGTGAAAAGCAGAGGAGGCACCAGCAGCTCTGTCCACAGCTGATTAACTCACGGAATGTCAAGGCAGCAGGGAAGGATGCTGCTCAAGCTGCAGACATCCTCAGCCTGTCCCGATTTTCAGGGCTTCCTTCCAGTGTAAGGAGGCTGTCGTATGTAACACGCCCAATACAATTCATACTGTTTGTAAAAATCCTTAGAATACCTGAAATAGGAAAAAAAAATTATATATATATATCTCCTGGCTGCACCATGCAAAGAAAATAACTGTGCCTAAAACAGAATACAAATGGTTTCAGAAAAATATTAATTGTTTTACCCATTCTATCAATTCAGAAAACCAGATATATAGAGACTCCAAGAAGGAAAATGGAAATCTTAAAGGAAGAAGAGGCTTCAGCTCACAGGAGAGGTGACCTTTTACTAAGACATCCCTAGGAGTCCTATTTAAAGTTTATCATCGCCCTGGCCAGGGTGGCTCGGTTGGTTGGGCGTCAGCCTGTGCACCCAGAGGTGGCCGATTCATTCCCAGTGGGGTTGCGGGCTTCATCTCCTGTAGGCGGCCAGGGGGCAGCCGTGGATGTTCCACTCTCCCGTGGATGTTTCTCTTTTCTTTCTCACTCTCCCTTCCTCTCTCTCTAAAAAAATCAATTAATATATTTAAAAAATAAATAAAGTTTATCATCAAATATGCTGTGTCAGTGAACCCTAAATCAACTTTTCTGCATGTTGCTAGGCCGTGGCTGTGGCCCCGGGTTCCAGAGCTGTGCTATTCCTAAACTAAGATGAGTTACTTCACATAAAGTAGAGGTCTCTGACTTTTGGAATTTATGGACCAAGAAAAAAATGTTCATGGAAACGTGGAACCAAAATCGAATTGTCAAGGTTTGCTTTTTTCCCTGCCTTAGTCGAGTAAAAACAAGAAGAAGAAGGAGACAGAGGCAAAGAAAATGAGAAAGAAGAGGTGGAGAACAATTTACCAGCACCATGATTTAGAGAAAAGAATGGACATTTTAACACCAAAAAAGTTGAGAACACAGTCTCCAAATTAAAAAGACATGAATTTATATATATATATTTTAAAGTCGCTCATTTTTATTCTCTCACAGGCAGGCTTTGGAACCCGGGATGGAATAGCATAGAATATGGGCTTTGCCACAGCACAGGCTCAAATACCAACTCTACCAACCTACGAACTGACTAGGGCAGGTTGCTGCCTCAAGGCCCTGGGACCCTGCACGCTTCTGTTAGGCAGCAATGCTCACCGAAGGACAGTTGTGAGAAGGAAATGGACCGAAGCAGCAGGGCTGAATAAATGGTAGCTGCTGTTATTCTTGGGCGTCTCCTGTGGGCTCTCCTTTATCTCCAGGACAGGGTGTGAGTCTGTGGAAGTGTGGGTGTTGAGGTCAGGGTAGAGAGGAAAGGTCCCACCTCCAGCATGAAGCTGCCCCTCTTTGGGACCACAAACCCTCTCTGCCTAGGTTCTGTGGGAGCTTATCTTCTTCCCCGTTAGAGTGTCTCATTTAAATCGCTCCCACCCGAATAATGATTCCTAAAAAGATGGCGTAAGTAGGGGGAGGCCTCTGGTCCTGCCCACCCCATGACTTCTTGGGTCTGTGCTGGAAGACCCTGACAGCTGCTAGAAAACCCATCATTTTTATTTAGAATGAAATTGACTTGTTTGTTGACCATAAAGACGGATGGAGTAAGTGTGGCCAAAAATTAGAGGATTTGGCCATGACTGCTTCTTATATTCTGTAGACCTTTTTAGCGACAAGATTTATATTAGAGTATAACATGCGGCTGTAAAATGTAAAGAGAGTTAGGTGTGATCCTCCTCCTCTCTGTTTCCCTCCTGCAGATAATGACATGCAGATTTTAAAGGGAAAAGCTAAGGCTCTGGATCTGAGAGTCAGACGTGAAAGGACAGAGTGATTTGGCCTCCTCACTGGGATATTCTGAACTGCTGTTCTAAATGTCGGTTTGCTCAGAATGAGACCTGAACGCTGTAGCTACCTCACTGACAAGAAAAGCAGAGTGCCAAGAACAAAGGCCCTTCCCACGGTGACCTTGGGGAAAGAGAGCTCCCGGCCCAGCTGTCAGGAGAACTGTGCTCTGAACTGCGGCTTTATTGTTCAGGTCTCTCTGTGCCTCAGTTTCCCAATCAGGAGTTAAAACTAATACCAGCCCTTTCTCTCTGACAAGACTGTGGTCCAGATCAAAGAACACTAAGTCTGAAAAAGTTCACAGCACTAGTACAATTGTGATTACAGTAATATTAATGGAATTTCAGCTTCATTCTTTCTTTAAAGGTCGAAAGTTTAAAATAAAAACACACGAAATAAAATAAATGCTTGTCTAGGTAGTCAAGGCCTCACGGAAAACTTGGCTTTCAGCCATGGAGTAACCAGATGCCCTCAAGGGTCTCTCGCCCCTTGAAACCCCAGGCAACAGGCTCCAAAGCTGCCAGGAATCTCAGCTCTGCAGCCGGGAGCCCAGGACCCGCGGCAGGAGACCCCTGCCGGCCAGAGAGCTGGGTCTTCCCGCGGCCTCCGCTCCCCTGCGCTCCTGCGTCTTTGTGTTCCGGAGGGTGGATGGGGAACCGAGAGGAAACAGACAGGTTTTACAGCGCACAACACAAAAGCTCTGGAAGGAATGTCTGGCTCTGCACCTCACAGGCTCCTTTTTCTCCAGCCTTCCTTCTCCCCGCTCCGCTCACCTCCCCCCTTCCCTCCAGGAGCAAACAACCCCCACAAATTCCTCGCATTGTCTCCGGAGGAGTGACTTCCCCTTCCTGATGTCTTGGTGCTGGCTGACATCCAAAGGGTTTCACCCCATCCAAGCAGGTTCACCGAGGCAGTTTTTCAAACAAAGGCTCAGCCTGCCTGAAGGGGAGTTCAGGTGCCAGCTGTTCAGAGAATAGCGCCCGGAGAAAACAGCGCTCTCACTAACTGCTGTGAGAAGAAGCCAGTTCTTGAAATGTGGCTGTCCCCACCTAGGGCATTGGCATACACACTTGGGGGGCTTCAGACCTATTAAATAAGAGACCCTAAGGGGGCAGTCCAGCAATCTGAGTGTGAACAAGCCCCTGGGATAGAGGGATGCCAACTGAAGTATAGGAATCCCTGATGTCCTAAGGCTAAGCTGCGCGTCTATCCCAATCAGCAGTTAGACCGCATCCGGTGTAGTGTCTGGTGCATAGCAAAGGTTCAATAAGTGCTCCTTAAATAGATGAGTAGGTGAAGCACGGAGTGCTCAGCTCTCTGGTGCCATACGAAGAGGAAGAGGAAACAGAATATAAAACACAATTTCTGCTCTTGTGACTTGAAACCAGTGACAATGAGAAAGCAATGCATTAACTTGACTTTTCAACTACAAGTTAACTTAAACATATTTAGCCCATGTTTTTAATGATGCAGATGAGAAAACGGACAGCACACCCTGACCGAGGTGTGAAGGAGCAGAGCTGGCCCGGGACCCAGCTTTCCGGGTATCCTGACCCCAGGGTGTCCTGGGATTTCCCAGCTCCTGGTTCAGGCCTCAGATATGTAGGGGCTCAAAGGACGAAGTCAGTGTGGGCTGGAGGAGTTGGAGGAGGTCATGCCACTGATAGGGAACTCATGCTGGGCTTTGTTTCAGAACAAGAAAGATTTGGATGAGCAGAGATTTATGGGATTTTCTTTTCTGCTTTTGGTAACATTCCAAAGTGTGGAGAAAACACACAGCATGCTTTTATTTAGTGGACATAAATTGTATTTGCCCAAAGAAGGAAGCTAGATGCAAACAGCCAAGTAAAGATGCAGGCCGGGTCCCAAGGCCTAGTGTGAAAGTATGGTTGGGGTCTCGTGCGCAACCCCTGGGCAGGTGGGCCGGAGAAGGTCCCTGGTCTCCTCCAGCCTCGCGTGCCCCTCAAGGGAGGCGAGGCTGAAGTTACTCTTTCCCAACACCTCATGCTGCTCTCGGGTTTTCTCATTTCTCTCTTCTTGGGCATTGTCCCTCATCTCTTGTCCACCCTTCTTGGTAAATTCAGCACCAACAACAAAGTCTGATGATTTCTTCGAATCAGAGTTTCCCCCACCCACATGTCTGTGTCACTGCCAGCAAAAGGTCCTCTAAGTAGTCATAACATTGGAGTATTTGTGGTGTGGATGAAGGCGAGTGGGAGGCGTGAAAAGGCCAAGTGAAACTTTGACAACTTCCCTTCAAAGAAAGCAGGCTGGGGCCCAGGGGAAATACAAAGGAAAGAATGGTAAATTCAAAAGAATGACTAACTTTCAACCTACAGCATTTTGAAAGCAGTAAAGCTTATAAGTGATATTTTTTTACTTTTATTAAATTTATTAGGGTGACATTGGTTAATAGGATCATATAGGTTTCAAGGGTACATTATTACGATACTTGATCTGTATATTGCATTGTGTACTCACCACCCAAAGTCAAATTATCTTCTGTCACCATATATTTGGTCCCCTTTACCCTGTACCATCCCCACCCTTGCCTCCGGTAAACACCACACTGCTGTCTGTCTGTATCTCTGAGTTGTAGTTTTATATGAGTGAAATCATATGGTTCTTAGCTTTTTCTGACTAACTTATTTAACTTAGCATAACATTCTCAAGGTCCATCCATGTTGTCCCAAATGGCAGTATTTCATCTTTCCTATGGCTGAGTAGTATTCCACTGTATATATGTACAACATCTTCTTTATCCAATCCTTTACTGAAGGACAGTTTGGTTGTCCCCATGTCTTGGCCACCGTGAATAATGCAGCAGTGAACATAGGGTGCATATATCTTTGTGAATAAATGTTTTTGAGTTTTTTGGGTAGATACCCAGGAGAGGGATTGCTGGGTCATATGATAGCTCTATTCTTTTTTTTTAAGGAACCGCCATATTGTTTTCCATAGTGGCTGTACCAGTTTACATTCCCACCAGCAGTGAATGAGGGTTCCTTTTTCTCCACAACCTCTCCAACACTTGTTATTATCTATCTTATTGATAACAGCCATTCTACAGGTATGAGGTGGTATCTCATTGGAGTTTTGATTTGCATTTCCCTAATAACTAGTAAAGTTGAACATTTTTTTATATATCTGATGGCCATTTGTATGTCTTCTTGAGAGAAGTGTCTGTTCAGGTCACCTCTCTTTTGTTTGGTGTTGAGTTGTATGAGTTCTGTATATATTTTAGATATTGACCCCTTGTCAGAGTTGTTGTTTGCAAATATCTTCTCCAATTTGGTTGGTTGCCTTTCGTTTTGTTGTCAGTTTCTTTTGCTGTGCAGAAGCTTTTTAGTTTGATATATTGCCATTCATTTATTTTTGCCTTTACTTCTCTTGCCTTTGGGGTCAAATTCACAAAATCTTCTCTAAGACTGAGACCCATAAATTTAGTACCTGTGTTTTCTTCTATGTACTTTATTGTTTCTGATCTTATATTTAGGTATTTGATCCATTTTTAATTAATTTTTGTACATGGGGACAAACTGTAATCTAGTTTCATTCTTTTGCATGTGGCTTTCCAATTCTCCCAGCACCATTTATTAAAGAGGCTTTCTTTTCTCCATTGTGTGTTTTTGGATCCTTTGTCAAAAAGTATTTGCCCATATATCTGTGGTTTTATTTCTGGGCTCTCAGTTCTGTTCCATTGGTTTGTGTGTCTGTTCTTCTGCCAATACCATGCTGTTTTGATTATTGTAGCTTTGTAGTATATATAATTTGAAGTCAGCTACTGTGATACCTCCAGCTACATTCTTTATTTTCCAGATTGCTTTGGCTGTTCAGGGTCTTTAGTGGTTCCATACAAATTTGGTGATTTTTTTTGTTCTATTTCTTTAAAAAATGGCACTGGGCCCTGGCTGGTTTGGCTCAGCAGTTAGAGCATCAGTCCACAGACCAAAGAGTCACAGGTTCGATTCTGGTCAAGGGCACGTACCTTGGTTGTGGTTCATCCCCAGCCCTGGTCGGGGTCATGCGGGAGGCAACCAGTCGATGTATCCCTCTCACATTGATGTTTCTCTCTCTCTCCCTCTTTCTCTCTCCCTCCCCCACTCTATCTGAAGATAAATAGAAAAATATCCTCCAGTGAGGATTAAAAATAAATAAATAAATAAATAAATAAATAAATAAATAAAGGCATTGGGATTTTGATAGGGATTGCATTAAATCTGTATACTGCTTTGGTTAATATGACCATTTTAACTATGTTGATTCTTCCAATCCATGTACATAGGATATCTTTCCATTTTGGTGAGTCTTTTTCAATCTTTTTAAATAATACTTTATGTTTTCACTATACAGGTCCTTCACATCTTTTGTTGAGTTTATTGCTAGGTGTTTTATTTTTGGATGAAAATTGCAAAAGAAATGTTTTGTTGTTTTGTTTTGTTTCATTTCTTTTTCTGGAGTTTCATTGTTAATATATAGGAAAGCAGTGGGTTTTTGTACATTGATTTTGTATCTTGCAACTTTACCGCATTTGTTTATTGTTTCCAATTGTTTTTTGGTGGAGTCTTTAGGGTTTTCTATATACAGAATCATTTCATCTGCAAAAGGTGATACTTTTATTTCTTCCTTCCCAGTTTGGATGCCTTTTATTCCCTTCTCTAGCCTGACTGCTCTGGCTAGAACTTCCAGAAGTATGTTGAATAAAAGTGGTGAGAGTGGACATCCTTGTCTTGTTCCTGATTTCAGAGGAAAAGATTTCTGTTTTTCACCATTGAGTATGATATTGACTGAGAGATTGTCATATATGGCCTTTATTATGTTGAGGTACTTTTTCTTCTATACCCATTTTATTAAGTGTTTTGATCATAAATGGATGTTGTATCTTATCAAATGCTTTTTCTGCATCTATAGATAAGATCATATGATTTTATCTTTTGTTTTGTTAATGTGATATATTACTTGATCAATTTGTGTTAAGTTGCATCTATCATAAATGAATGAATGAAAAGAGGAAAAGAAAGTACATGTACAGCTTTTCAAAAACTTGAAGTGTAAAATACCCATGAATGAGTTGAAAGTTATCTTTCAACAGTATTATTGTTTGGTAAGCTCTAGGGAACCCACCCAATTGTCAATAACTGGCTTTATTAGAATCTTTGTTAAACTAAACATAAATACTATATGTTTAGCTACTGAGATGATAACCTAAACTATTCTGCAAAAGAAAAGATTAAGTGAAATTGGGACTAACTACAAATCATCTAGAATTTCAGTTGATCTTATTTGTTAAAAATCAGCTGCTTCATCCCAGATTTATGTCTATAGGGAAGGATAGGGGATGTAGAAGTGATTTTCTGTGAAACAGAAAATCAATAATTTAATAGCAGAGCTTCTACAGAGGCTAAAGAAATTCTTTCTGTGTTATACCACAGAATAAGCCCAAGCAATTATGCTGGTCACATAAAAGTAAGTACTTGTGTATTCCAACTTCAGCAAATACAGTTTTACTGTCTAGTGGGGGGGGGGGCATACTTCTGGAGGACACTGAGCATTTTGCAAATGGAAATCTAAATATCCTTAATAGTTAAGCAGCAATGTACTTAAGTTGAAAACCACTATTTCTTTTACCTAATTTTTTAAGGTCAGCTCACTCTACCTCTTCGTATATTTTTTGAGCAATTCCTGGAAAAAGGTCAATGACCCAGTAATGTAAATGCCAGGGGGCTGGTGTGCATACTGGTGCCCTGGTCCGAGTATACTGAAACAAATCTTAACGCCCCCCAGAGCTCAGGAAGCCTAATTCTCAGCCTGAAAAATGACCTGAACTTACATATCACTCTTCTTTGAGTAGCCAAATCAGTTACTCAATGGCCTAGCTCTTCATATATATGTTTATATCTATTTGTATACCTATATGGATATATATACATTATATGTACATATGCATACATATATGTGCATTTCTATGTATACACATATATTCCTATGGATATACACACATATATATTCAAATATACATAATTTTTATAGTGTTTAAATAACACATTAAGTAGACATCTTCAAGCAAGACTCTAAGTGTTTTGTTGAACTTCATCTGTCAAAGCTGGCTGTTAAGAGATTTAAAAGGAAGTTGAACATTAACTGAACAGACACCAGGTTGCCTACATCCCCATTAGTTAAGGAAGAATTGGGGTCCAGGGAGTCAATAAATTCATACATTACCAATCACTGTCACCATATAAAGAAGAGGATACTGTACAGGAAGGCTACTGTGACTTAGCTTGATATCATACGTCATTGGAAATTATTTGGATTTTTAAGTCAACATAGTAAAAAAGAATTTGTTCTGAAATTTATTGAATCATCTTAGAGCAAGTGTCAGTGACCATATGCTTAGAAATGTTTTGTGAGATGATAAGTTTCTTATTGTTCCTAGGGACGGTTAGTGTAGCTAATAATGGTGGATGCCAGCTATCTATTGATGTATATATACATAAAGCATCAAGATCAGACTGGCTGGTGCCCTGAGTAGGACACTGGTTTCCAGTGTTGAGGGGGCTTAAAGCACGCTGGGATAGGACTATGTGGTTTTCCCTCCATGCTTGAGGCAGTGGTGCGCTAGTCCCATCACCCTGCACATCTTCACATCTGCCTATACCTTCAGGGAAGGGACCCTTTCATTATACATGCAACTCTCAATTAAGCATAAGATAATGACCACGCTTAAGGACCCTCCAGGACACTGACTCTCCTACCCTTCCCTCTGCAGCTGTGTCAACCCTCAACAGCACTGGACCAAAGGGTGGCATGGGAAGTAAGAGAAGAGAATCCAAGACAGACTTTCAGCTGTAAGGAAGCACTAGTCCTTGAACTTATAGAAACTAAGCACGTTCAAATGAAAGTTCAAAAGAGATTCTTAGGATTTCTGATCAGTATGTACTCGGCTATGTGCTGTTTAACTCAGGATCTCAATCATCCAGGTGTCTTTGCCCATCTTCAGTGTGAAGAGCTCAGGGATAACAAGTAATAAACTCCCACTGATCCCAAATGATTGAGAAAAGAAGCATTCCATGATTGTGAATTCATTGCAATAGCTATCTACTCAGCTCTATTGGTCTCATAATTGGTATTCATGTCTGGCTTCCCAGCTCTCCTGCGGACTCCTGTAGGGCACATTTCCCCATTGCCCTTCCCAGTGGGTACTCAGTGCTTAACATTAGGAAACATTCGATAAATGTATAGTAAATGAATGTGGTTTTTTTTTTTCACATTTTACAGAAATATAATTCATATTAAAATTTTTTTAACTATTATTTTATCTTTGCTTATTCAAGTTATTTCAAAGTATTAAACAAGATAGTCTCTGTATCATTAATCATGCATTGAAACATTTTCATTCTATGGCACTTGTTTGTATTAGATGCTGATAAGTTTTTAAAAAGCAACAAAACTCTTAAGAGCCCTGAGTCCAGACGTGATAATAAGCAGCATTATCCAATGTTTTCAATGTGCACTATCTCACTGAGTCCTCACAGCAGTTCTGAGGGGAAGACATTATTCATTTTACACATGTGCACATCGAGGCTCAAGAGGTGAAGCAATCACTGGAGTTCGTATTACTTAGAGAGAAGCAGAGTTGGGATTCAAATCAAGGTCTGCGGCTTCTAACTCCCATACACCATTTTCCTTCTAACTCAACATCCTTGAGCACAGAAGACACCAATATTACAATAGGGGAGTTGACTAAAATCAATTTTCAACTCAAAGAACGTTGTGGAAGCTGCTTGCTCACCAACATTCCCACACGCGGACGTGTCCACTCACTGCTTCTCTTTGCTCCTCTTCTGTTCTCATCTCTCCCTTCCTCTCCTCCACGCCCCCACCCCCGTGTCCTTCCGCCATCAGCTCGCCTCTCTGACACATATCAATCAGTAGACCACAGAGGGAAAAACATTTTATGTCATGGTAACAGTTACTTAGATTCATGATGAACGACGGTTTCCTTGTGAAAGTAACATCGAAACACACTCATTTTAAAGTGTTTCACAGAATTTGCAATGATTTTTTAAAAATAATATTGATGACCTGAAAGTGCACTTGAGAAAGTGACTTGATATCATTTTATAGGACTGAACTGAATTCAGAGCAATGCTCCTGACATTGGTTCCCACTTGTCAACCAAGCTACTCAGGCTGGGGGAGAGTGAGGTGGGACGTGGGCCTGGGGTCTCTGGGACACTCACCCTGGAGGATACATTCTTGTGTTTCTCCTCCCACCCAGTATGAGTCAAACTTCTCTGACCATATCTGCCAGGCCCTAAAAGGTTTGGTCCTCTGTTACTTGAAAGGAAATGCTTATTATTATTATTATTCTCAGATTAGTCACCAAGGAACAGAAATAATGGCTCCTGAGCCAAATGTTTATTTAATTGAGAGTAAGAAAATTCAAGCCTCAGAGGAGAGAAAGCTTGTCCTTGCCAAGGGGACGGGCAGTGTCTTCAAAAAATAAGATGTTGCAATGCTTACAACACAGGTTAAAGCATAATATTTTTTTTATTATTATTATTAACTCCCCAAGCTCTACCCTAAATTGCCATTAGTCTAATTGTAGCTAATCTAGCCAATGGATCCCATTCTGCATTTTATACATTCGGCGATAAATTTGTTTTTAAGTGATCCTCAAGAAACCTCTAACCCGCAGCAACTGTGATGGTTAGAGAAGAGGTGGGAACATGGAAAAGGGTTATCTCTAGCTCTATTTGACTAAAATGTCATTTGAAATGTAGGCCCAGTAGGTTTTCTGTGTGAAACCCAGAAATCCATGCTTGGTAGGGAAACAGAATACACAGGAAAACGAAAAGATCCAATAGTCTCTGTTCCAAACAAGAAACAATCCAGTTAGGAAGGCGAGATTTAAACAGAAGAAAAATCAAATAACAATATAAGGATTAAATGACAAGAAAGCCAACAAAATAAAAAATGACCCAGAACAGCTGCGTACGTCCAGGAAAGAGAAAAGACCACTGTACCCTCCAGAAAGCAATGTATGGCAATATTAGCAGCTCTAATAGTAGCTACATAGTTCACCCCTGTGCAGAGTACAGGTTTTTGCTAAAGAGCTGTAAGAACATCATGTATTGTTGACATGGCGGTGAGACCTGGGTTTGAGGTTCAACCCACCAAGCTGAGCCTGCTGGTTGAGCTGTGGGGGACACTATATACTCCCGCCTTCCTACAACTACTACCCATGGAAATCGCTAAATTCATTACCTGATTCTCCTTCCTTCCAAGCCAGGGTCCCAATAAAAATAAAGAACTATTTTTTTAATTTTAGCACATTTGTTTTTCTTTACATGTCATGAGAGAAAGAAGCAAAGTTTGTCCTGTGTCCTGTTTTAGTGACAGAAGGTAAAATAGGCAGTTTCCACATGGTTGGTCGGCAACGTGCCAGATGGTTCCCATGAGGGTGGGCCCTGCTCCAGGAAGGGGGACTAGGAAGCCACTTGGCCTCTTATGGCCCTGAGGGTCTTCACGGGCCACTCCCAGGTCTGTTGCTCAGACCTCAATACTGCAAGTTCTTGACCGGCTCTCCTCTCTCAGACCATCCCCTGAGTCTCCTGCAGTCTAGATGAAAGGAATGTGTTTACTTTTAAGACTAGGACCCTGAGCCTGAAACATGATTGGCTGCCCTCTATAAAGCAGAAATGTGGGCCAAACAGGGCCTATCCAAGAAGAAATGCATGACTTTTAATAACTGAAATACATGGACAGTTGGTTGTGAATGCAAACACACTAGGATGTTTTCAAGTAACTTCAAAACTTTTCTCTGTTGGAAGACTGACTACCTTGGCTATTTATTAGATCCAATTGCAAGTAGAAACTACTCTTGAAAAAAAAAAAAAAAAACTACAGCTGTCCATAGTCCAAAACCATGGAAACCAGCTCTCTCTGCAAACAATGAGCCTGCTCCCAGCCAAGGGAGAAAGAGAATCTCATTTCTCATGATTTTCTTCCAAATCCCAAACAGCAAATGCCTTCAAAATGCACAAAAGAGCAAGGAGCCTACTGAATTGGCAATTATTCCTATTCCTTTTTAGTAAAGGAGGGGAAGGCATAAAAAAAATCTGTGTTTTGCTACTTTGGGGCTTCCAAAGACAAGACGGCCTTGGGACAAGTTAACCCTCCGTATGGAGAAATGCTTGGAGCTGCAGAGGGAGCGTGATTTTGCATTTTCATGGCCAAGGTATGTTTTCTTTTTCGGCAAAGGCCTTGTTCCAGGGGGAAACTGAAATGTACCAGCTCCAGCATGAAGCCCGGAGAAACCACACTGCTTTTCAACATAGTTATAGTCAGCACATAGTTTCCCGTTATAAACCACCCTCCCCCTCATTCTCCAGTCCCAGCTAGTCCACAGTCTCATTTCCAAACACACTCCTGCAACAAAGAGCGAGAGCCCATATAAGTTGGAATTTTAAATTTGCGCCCAAATACAGGTCATGTTATCAGGCCTGGTCTGTTCACCCAGAGGCTCACCCAAGCAAAACTGTGAGACAGCTGAGGCCCGATGCTGGCGGAGGCCTGCCCACCGCCTGGCCTCCCCATGTCCCTGGGTCCAAGGTGGTGTTCTCATTGACCAGGACTTTCTGTTGACATGGGACAGTGGCTGATACCAACATCCACATCAGCTCAGGGGTCACCAGCCCAGAATGGCTTGGACTACTCTGCTGCCCTGGAATGTTAGGTGACCCCACAGTGTTCCCGTAAGATCCTGCACTTCCACTGTCCTAGGAACCCTCTCCCCCACCATATCCTCCACAGGACTGAGACCTCCGTTCTGTTCACTGCCGGGTCCCTGGTCCCCAGTGGGTGCCTGGCACACAGCAGAAGCTCAATAAACATTTTCTGAATGTTGCTGGAAAGATGATGCCCAGAGAGACCTGTACTTACTATCCATTCATTAGAAATGAATCTCCACTGGAAGGATTTCAGTGAGAGAATTCTCTGAGTAAGAGAGATTGAGAGCAGATGCAACTTGTAAAGACCAGCTGACGAGGGTGACATCTACTCATCAGGCCTGCCCTGTGGGAAATCTGTAACCTCTACAGTATCCTGGTCCTTGGGGAATGTGATTAAATCTCTAAAGCTCAAGCTCAGTACACACACACATGCGTGCGCAAACACACACACACAACATGCACACACACGCAAACTTGCCTGCGATTTCAAGAGATTACAGGCTCCATTGAAATACATTCCTGGGACCCCAGGCTAAGAACCTCTGTTCCATCTTAACAGTACTTTTGCCCACTTCTGTTTTTGACTTCTACCTCCCTGAGGGGAGGAAGGAAATGTTGGTCAGTGCTGCCTTGGCCAGTAGTACCGCAGTTTCTTCGTGGTCAGTGGAAAAAAAAGCACAAGTGCTGAGAAAGGGTGAGCTGTTGACTGTCGGGATTCAGCAGGAGCATTTATTCTAAGCCAGCCACCGTTACCTTCCGTGCTTTCTCTCCACCTGTCCACACCCGGCCCCCAAAGAAAGGGAGCATCCCTCCAACTTGCAGGGAACAAGGCATGTTCCTGACACGCGTGCGGAGTGAATGACCCAGGATGCCTGCTCCAGACCAGTCTGTCCTCTGTGGTGGGGGGCAGGGTTGCAGAACGGCTAGGGGATGATTTGAATATCTGTGGGGGCACTTTTTATTGTCACAATAATTAGGGCTCACCACCGATGTGTATTGGGTGAAACACCAGACATTTTGCAATCTGCAGGCAAATTCTACATGGCAAAGAATTGTCCGAAGTCCCACACGACCACCAAATGTGCCGTGAGATGTCTGTGTAGGGGAAAGCAGGTTTAGAGTCCCGTGATACTGCATCCTAGCTCCGCGTTACGTATCACGTCATTTTTTTGCTTGGTTTTAATGCACACTGATTTTCCAAGAATGCTGCTACCACTGAAGTCAATGTAAGATTGTACGTTGTTTGGTTTGGAACCCTACCAAGACTTGTTCACCTTTTGAAGAATCACAATGCCAGTGTCTACACCTCCGACGGGATTTGAACCACCGGCACCGCACGCCCGCAGCAGGCTGCGTGGGAGAGCTGTTCCATCGGGTCTTCCAGGGCAGTGATGCCTCAGCATTTACACATTTAAATACACATTCCTCTTTAAAATCATTTTACTATCTAGCCTTCATACCACAGTAAGGGCAATCTACTGATTTGTAAAACTGTGTGTTTAAGTAAGTTCTATTATCTAAATACTTCATTTCAAGAGAGTGAGAGGAAGTAATGAAATGTTTGCTGTAGAAAGGGGATAAGTCTGGTAGTGAACGACGGCAATCCGTTTAACAGGTGAATCGTTAAAAATGCTCTTCGTTGCAAGGCACATGTGCTCAATGTGGCTTTAAAAATAAAGACAGATTTCTCATACAGCAACAAGCCCAGAGGCATGTAGTTTGGACATTGGTTAGTGGCTTCCTGAGGTGGAAAACCACCCAGGTGATCCCCATCTTTCTGTCTGCCACCTTCAGGCACGTTGGAATTGGTCCTCAGCCTTGTCCCTTCTGGTTGCGGGATGCTGCTCATTTTGCATCCAAAAGGAAGACGCTATTTCCCCCCTGCAAGGCTCTTTTTATCAAAGAGGAAGACTTTTCCCAGAAACTCCGGGAAAGACTTCCTTTCTGGCTTAAATCACCAAGATTTAATTCAATGCCCATGAAATCTAATAAGATGCCATGGCTGCAAGGGAACCTGGGAAAGCCAGCCCTTTCAGTGTTAGATAGAGGTGGGCTCTGCTGACCAGGATATGGGCACATGGCTATTGGTTACAGTCAGAACTGCTCCTCACTGTGGCACAATTGCTCATGAACAAAAAAAACAAACAAGAGCAAATGGTAGCCTTCAGAATGTTGTATCTATATATTACACTTCAACCAGAAGTGTAAAAAGACTGTGCAGCTAGACCAGTCGCCATAATTTGATTCCAACTCAAAGCAGCACATTCTGTGTTTAAAAAAAAAAAAAAAAAGATTCAAACTCTGCCACCGACCTCATGACTTTGGTGTGGGTATCAAATGAGAATATATGTAATCGTACCAAATTCTTTATAGATGTAAGATATTCTTAATCTGATAGCATCGATCCCCAAAGCAGAAGTGTCCTAGCTTGGGTGATAAACCATAAATGGTCACCCTCACTGACTTCAACTTTCTAGATGATAAACTTCAACTCATGCCCAATCCCCCAGTTTAGGGTTGAAGACAGGAAAACTAAAAGGAGAACATTGAAGGGTTGGGGAGTTGGAGAATAAAAAGATTAAAGGGGGGGGAGTCCATTAAAACAATAAAAACGTAAGCCTCACATTAGGAAGAACAAAAGGGAATGTTATTGCTGCAGGTATTGTCCTCCTTGGCTTGAGGGCTGGTGGGGCAGGAAAATTTCCCGACGGCCCCCTGAATGGATGGCTTGTTTCCCTCCAAAGAGGCTCACAGCTAGACACCAGTAGTCGGAATCCTAGTCTTGTTTCTCAGGCAGGCTTCCAGGGCCTCCAAGTGTTACAAGCCCTTCATAGAGTAGCAGATTTTAAAGGTGAATTGAAACTATTTTAAGATCCCTCTAGGGCAGCAGATGGACAGAATGACGGATTGTTTCTATGGAGTAGTTGCTTTCCTTTCTGGCCGTGCTGTGCACACAGCCCCGCGGTCGTGACTGGTGCTGTTTGTTCTTTCTGCAAACAAGATGCGTTGTACGAAATGTGCAAAGAAGGGAGGCAGGGAACCAGATTACAGGTTCTTCTAAATAAAACAGAAAAATATTGACTAAACCGTAAAAAAAACTAGGCAAGCCCGTGTGGAACTTTGCTCTGATAGTATCTTTGAGATCCAGTTAGGAGATGGGGGCGTGACATATGTGTGAAATTCTCCTTTTAGGAGTTTCATTCAATAAGTCAAAAGTGAGATTTCTTTGGATTGGATCAAGGTCACCAAATTCTTTGGCCCAAATACTAATACATTTCCGTAGAGCTCAGTGATTAAGAGTTCCAGTTCTGGATCCAAGCACCTTGATTCAAATCCCAGCTTCACCAGTTAACAGTAACTGTAGCAAGCTTCTTCACCTCTTTCTGTTTCATCATCTGTAAAACGGGGATAATTACCTCACGTCAAAAAGTTGTTCAGAAGAGGTGATGAGTGAAATGCTTAGAATGGTGGTGCTTGTCGCTCATGTCAGTGGTGGTGGCCGTCATCGTTATTAAAAAGTGCAATTGCAAGGTTCATTGTAATCTCTTACTTGTACAACTTGCTATGCTCAACTTGAAGGGCCAGGACAATTTTTTTTTTTTTCTGGAACAAGCCAGTGCTGTTTTGATAAGGGTCTCAGGTTCCCTCTGTTGAGTAGGCCTGGGAGAAGGTTTGTGGGAAATTAGAGCTAGTATTGTCCAGGCTGGAACAGCTCTAGGGGCCTTCTGTGCTGCCCTGGTCTCAAAACACTGAGACCAGGAAGTGATAAGAAATTGGTATCAGTTAGAGAGAGCTCCCAAAAGCTGGGAAGTGAGGACTGAAATGTTTTCATTTCACAAACATCATCGAAGCATTTGCCTGCACGAAGCACCCTACCGGGGCCTCTCTGTGCTACAACGATGTATATACTGCTCAGGGAGTTCCTTCATTCATCCATTCATTCACTCATTAATTCCACAAATCTTTGAGTATTTATTATGGACCAAGAACTGTTTAGGGGCTGGGGACGGAATGACAAACACAACAGGCTCCTAAGTTCAAGAGCCTCTCAGAATATGGGATGCTGACCAATAGCAATCGTTAGGTTCAGGCTAGATGACTAGTAGCTCGGGGGAACTCAGAGAAAGGGTACGAAACTCAGTCACTTGATGCACGAGAAGTCAATTTCAGGTTCGGGCACAGCCAGAGACTATTTATGGAAGGATTTCAACGTGGTAATTCCTGGTTTGACGTCAGACTGGAAAGAGCAGGGAAATCTCAAAGTCAATTTAGCATGAGCAGTGAGGGGCGAGGGGGCACTGGGAGCGGCGGGGAATACATGATGCACGCTGGCTCTTTGCTGACAAGCTGGTGAAGTCAGGGTTACTGTAGTCTTTTTTTTTTTTGACAGATGAGATATCTTAAGCTGAATGCTTAAGTGGCGTGGTGGAGGTCTTGAGCTGCTTAGCTATGGGGCTGGGTTAAGCCTTGGTTTTCTGCTGCCCAACTGGGGCTCAGTTCCCGGAAGACTAAAGGAGCCCAGCCAGGACATCGTGGAAGAAAAACTAAGAGCATATTGTTACATTCAGGGTGATAGTAATATGTTTAAAATTAGATTGTATTAGGAAATTGGCAATGCTAGGTGTCCCTAGCGGCGATCAAGCCTGGATGACAAATTCAGGCGAATTAAATTCATTAGTGATAGCCTTATAAGCCCAGAAACAAAGTGTTCATTCACTTGGAGGAATAGAACTTGCCCAGTCAATTAAACTACTTGTGACTTCTGTCTTCCTGAAACACCCATCTATCTGCTCAGGGACTAATGTGAATGAGCTCCGGACATTCATAAAATCTCCGTCTCCCTTTAAATGCAGGCTGACACCTGTCTACCTCTTCCAATCCAGTCCTTCTCATTCTGCTCTCTTGGTTCTTTGCTTCTCATTCTGCTCTCTTGGTTTTCTCCTCTGTTTCTAGAACTTCTTCACCATTGCCCTACCCTGGATCAGTTAAGGTTTATATTCAACTCCAAGGAAGAGAAAACTTTGCTAAACAATGATTTCAACAAGCCAGGAGGTTTCATTTCCCTTATTGGCATTGCTAGCATCAGCGGAGAGGTGTAGGGAGGTCAGACTGAGGTCGCTGACAATTTTTGCTGCAATCTTGTTATCTACGTTCCAGGCAGAGCACAGGAAGCACCAGCAGGAAGAGAAAATACTTGTATTTGGAAAGCAAAACTTGTCCAGAAAGCTCCAACAGACGTCTCCTTATGTCTCACTGGTCAGAGTGGAGTGTCAAGCCTCCCTAATGGAAAGAGAGGCTGGGAAGTATAATTTTTCAACTGGGCACATGGCTACCTCCTTCAGTAAGGAAGACCTTCATGGAAAATGGCATCAAGCCAAGAGAGCTATAACAAAAACTGCCAATAAAAATCGCAAATTTGTGCCGGTCTGTGGGAGAATGCACCCTTGTAGAGTACTGGGGTTTCTCTTCTACTCACCAGGCACGCCCCAAGGCCTATGTGTGCCCGGCAGTGTACGAGGGTCCTTGCAAAAGCAGTGGCCCTGGAGGAGCTCGCCGCCCAGCAAGGAGATGCACACATTCACAAGTAATTACGGTATTGCTGGGCCCTGACATGATGCTTTGCAATCTGTAGAAATGTCGGGTAGTTTATAGAGATTTAAATAGAAATTTCTTCTTTCACAAAAAATTAACAAAGGACTGAGGTATGTTTGAGCATGTTGAAAATGTCAGTTGTTTATTTGGTCATCCCATGACCATGAATAGTGGATAAATCATTTATGGAAAACATGAGTATGGAAAATATTTACTTATGAAATAATCACCCGAATTCACTAGCAATGCCTGACCCCTTCGCCGGCCATCCTTCCACTGCTGCTGGCTGTTCTCCACACTCCCGTTCCGGAATGTTTGGGCAGAGGACTCGGTGCCCCCCAGCTCGCACTTGCGTCTTGGTGGTGTCCTTCCACAAGGTGAACTCCCAGGTCAGTGGCATGACGCCTTTGCCCGTTTCAGTGCAGGACTTTTACTGACTGCAGTCATTATTGCTTTTTTTTTTTTAATCCTCACCCAAGGATATTTTTCCAAATAGAGTGGGAAGAAGGGAGAGAGGGAGAGAGAGAGAAACATCCATGCGAGAGAGACACATCGATTGGTTGCCTCCTGCAGGACCACAGCCAGGGCCAGGGATTAAACCGCAACCTAGGTACCTGCCCTTGACCAGAGTTGAACCCAAGACTTTGGTCTGCAGAACGATGCTCTAACCACTGAGTCCAACCCGCCAGGGCCATTATTGCTTTTTAATCTGGGAACCCTCCATGCAATGTTCATTGGCATTTTCTGGTTACATAGTCACTCAAAAATGTAAAAAAAAAAAGTAAAAACCCTCAAGAAACATACATTCACAGAGCATAGGCTCAGACTCCTGACCAGGCCAGCAACATTGTCAGGAGAGGCCCTGGAAGGGACACAGGCCAGGCGATTGCCCTGCTCTGCTGGCAAGTCTCTCTCACCAAGGTTGTTTCCCCTACCTGCGCCAGGAAGCCAGGAAGAAACCATAAAACCTTTGCCCGGCTGTTTCAGTCATATGGCCCTTAAGTGTGTGTCTGTGCACGCATGCCCATGTGTTTATTTGAAATCTGTACTGTTTTTTTAAAATACTGTATTCTGAAAAGGAACCACATGATGTGATACTTCCATAGGGATAAACAGTGCAGTGGGAACCCCAAGGAGGTGCCTTCAGTTGGAGGGGTCAACCAAGGCCCCTCAGGGGACATGACAGCTAAGCTCACACTTGACGGGTTTTGAACTCCCGTACTTAGTCCCCCACTCACCTCTATTTCTGTAGCCTCATCCTGGAGATGGCAGCGAAGCCTCCCTGATGGCAGCCCGGGCGGAATGCTGGCCTCCCAGGTACCAGATCTTCTCGCAAGACGGTTCATTCCATTTGTCGATGGCTTCAGCCCAAAGTTAAGGTGGTGGCTTTTCTGAGCGCCCCCCCAGGGCCGAGCCATCCTGTGCAGACCGAGCACTCGGCATATTTCATCTTTCCACATGGACGGGTAAGTTTTTTTCTTCCTTCTGTACTGGAATGGCCTTAACTCATTATCAAGATTTCCATGACAGCTTTTAAATGTCAGTTTTGCGAGTTTTAATACAAAACATTTGAAAACAGTTTTCCGTTTGGCTTATCTACCATGGTTTGAAATTGGAGTTTGGTATTTTTACTGTTTCGACCATGTTAACTTTAGAAAGCCTTGCTATGGATTTCTTTTCGTGTTATCCTAAGTATTTCAAAGGGTTTAAATATGGGCTCCAGCTATGTTCTAAGAATTGTTTGAAAAGCAAACACATTCCTGGTTCCAGCCCTGTAACCCTGCTGCAGTCAGACCAAGGCCCTGGACACAGGAGAGGGAGGCTAAGAAGCAAGGCCGTGGGCTGGTGGGGGTCTCAGAGGGCCCCAGACAAGTGTTAGCAGTACCAGGAGGCCAAGCCATGATCACGGCAAGCTGCTCTTGGGGTTCCCCAACATGTTCCGAGTTGCCGGGGATTAAAGGACTCTTCAAGAATCTTTGAATTCCTCACTGCACATCCTGCTAACTGATGTCCTCGCGCCTCACCTTACCCCAGCCTCTCCCTGTCCACAACAAGCAGCCACTGCCCTGGGACCACAGTCCAGCTGAGCGGCTTCCCACGGAGACGATGAGGAGAAATGAGAATGCCCATCGCCAAAGAACCTTGGGTCCTCCGGTATACGTTCATTGATTTGCTGCTGTGACCTGTAATTAGTTGGATGTTTACTGGTTTATAATTTCTTCCTTTAATATTTAACCTAAAGGATTGAAAAATTGCAGTATTATCCAAATGGTATGCTACTCGAGTGATCATTTTCAAGGAGCTGTAAGGATGTTCAAGTGGAAAAGTTGATCCTATCAGAAAGTGTTCAAGGCTGCCCTAGGCCTCTAGTTATTAGTCACTGTGCTAGATGGGGTCATTTAGTGATCATGACAGGCTGCTGACTATTGCTGGTCACTGTGCTGCCTTGGCTAGCCTGGCTCCGTTCTGGCCCCACTGGATTTGGGCTTTTATTGGACCAATCTGGAGCTTCTGCAGGAAGCCACTCCACTTGCTGTGGGTTCTGGGGCAGTTCTGAGCTACCCTCGGTTTTGAGGAGCTCGAGTAGAGTCCTAATAGCCCTTCATCTGTTCTCTCTCTTCTCCTCACCCCCCAGGTTCTGCCAAGGGCACAGGGAAAGCCTACTGTGTGTCAGGCTCTGTGCTAGATGCTGTAGACACAGTTTCTCTTAAAAATCTAGCAAATGGATCCTATTGTAATTTTCATTTGGTAGATGAAGCCACAGGTTCAGAAAAGATAAGTAACAATTTGTATGGCCAGTAAGGGTCAGTCTAGTTCCAAAACTTGTGCTCTTTCTGGTCACGCTGTGCTGAACCCTTGAAAGTTCCAAGTTGTCCTAAATTCCTTAGCTACTCCCATCAAGGGTGGGCAGAGGTGGAAAGGAGAAGACAGATTAGACCCCATTTCTTAGGGCACCTGAGACCAGGCCAGGACACCAGGGACTAGTGCTACCGAAAGGAATTTTCCTAGAGTTTGTTAGTGACCCAGACAAGAGTTACTGGTAGTTACAAAACAGCTATGGTTACCCCAGAGGGCTAGTATCCATAATGACAGTAACAGGGCATCCCTTAGCTGGTTTAGACATTTGATAAGAGCTGTGAGAAACTATACCTTGCTCTGTACTAAGGTCAGGCCAATAAGGTTAAAATGCTGAGTTTCTTTGCTCCTGGTGGAATTCACCTCGACTCCAGGTGTCTACCACGGTTATTTTGTTGTGCTCATCAAACTGCCATTGACAGTTCTCTCTCTCCCCTTCTCTCGCTCTCTCGCTCTCTCTCACTCTCTCTCTCTCTTTCCAAATGACTTAGATGTAATCAGAAGCAAATGAATCATTTACAGTAGAGAAGAGAACACATCAGTGACTATTGCCAGTGGTGATGGGGCAGAAAGGGCCTGTGGGCTGCCCCCCAAACGGATCCCCACCCAGCAAAGATGCCCACAGAGGCCCTAACAGTCTGTCCTAAGAAAGAGGAGATGGACATCTGCTGGTCCTGTGGACTCAAGTCTTCTTGCTCATCATGCACTCCTGACCAACATTAAGAGCTCCCCATTCCATGCCCTCTCTGGTCATCACTCATTGTTTTATGGCTTGGAGCAATGTCATCAACCTGAAGAACAGGACAGCTGTGTCCACAATGGTCTTTGCAAATTCTCAGCTAATGGTTACCAGATACCCAGTTCTTTCCTGCCCTCCGAGGTAGTTGCCTCCATGTCTACCTGAGGTCTCACAGTTCTCCTGGGGGTGGTTGGCCCTAAAGAAGGTCAGCAGGAGGATTACCTCTACCACTCTTATTTACAAAAATGATTTGATGTGAGGAACTATGGAGAAGAAGATATAATAGAAGTAAAGGTTTTATGCATTGAGCTTCTGAAAAGGAGAGTCAATAAAACCTTAGCTCTTTCAATAGAGTTTTGGGGTGGGTTGTACAACTTAACGTGAGGGAACATGTCACATCATGGTGCTTCCCATCCTCTTTGCTGTCACGGCATACAGAGAATATGATCATGTTTGAACCACACTGAAGAACAAAATACAGAGGTGTGGCCACTCACAGCCAGAAGCAACAGGCCAGGAAGCTCTGGAAACCCTAGACCCCACCCAGCCATCCGAGAACTGAGAAACCGAAGTCTGGGCACATCACTGGGGACCTCTGGACTAGTCAACAGAATGGTCTGATGAAAAGTCAGAGGAGCCCAATCTTAGTTCCACTAATGTAGGTATTACTCTCTTGGGCAGCTCAGGAACCAATACAACTCTTTGGGGTCTGTAACAACCTCCTAAACCCTCCCTTGTCTGAGCCTAAACCCCACCTCGGTCACCCCCCAGCAATATTGAACTCCTGATGATAAAGAAAGGTCATTTTGATGATGTGCTATCAGTTCTGAATGTCAGCAATATGCTAGGGAAAACATATGAAGGAGGAGAATCTGTCTCTGATTCACTTTATGACTGGACATTTTTTACATAAAAATCTTCCTTCCATGAAATCTTTGGAAGAAAGCTGTTTTATTTTAAAATGTGACATCCCACCTAAAGGTCTCAAAATATATCTTCTATTTTATTTGTTATAATCCCCACTTTGCCACATCCCAGGTCTAATGTAAAATGTTGATCTATAAATTTTTAAGTAAGCATATTTTTTATAATTTATTGTACCTTCAGTTAAATCTATGATATAACTGGATATCACAAAGAAGTGATATCCCAGACTGAAGTCCAGAGAACCACTAATAAAAATAACCTAACCAAAGAAAAAAGTGACCTAAACTTGCTTATATCTGTTTATCAAATTTAATTTAATAAGTGGTTTTGATATGACCCAGCAATCCTACTTCTAGATTTATATACCCAAGAGCAATTTGTGTATATATCTGCCAAAAGACATATACAAGAATGTTCATAACAGTTTTATTCATAATAATCCCAAATTGGAAACAACCCACATGTCCATTAACAAAAGAATGGATAAATAAATTGTGATATATTCATATAATGGGATATTACTCAGCAATAAAGGTTACAAACTACTCATACTTGCAAAATCATGAATTAACCTCACAGACATTATGTTAAGCAATAGAAGCCAGACACATATTGTATGATGTCACTTACATGACGTTCAAGAAGAGGTGTCTGAAATGGTTACCTTCAGGTAGAGAGGCAGGGATTGACTAGAGAAAGAACCAGGAGCTTTCTGGACACATGTGCTGGACATGTTATGTCGTGATCTGAGTGGTGGTTACAAAGGTGTACGTATATTTAAACACTGGGCAGCACACTTCAAATTGATACATTTTATGCACTTTATTGTATAATATATATTATATCTCAATAAAAAAAGTGAAAGAAAAAATAGATTTGACATGCATTTAGTGCCTAGGAAAACTTCCCTAGGGACATAACTTCCCCTTGTATTAAAAAAAAGAAAAGTTAGAAATTGACCTAGGAAAGGCCAGGACTCTCTGGGAAAAAAGCAAGGAGTCAACATCACATCGGGGTCAGCTGGAAAAACCATTCAGTGAAATCAGTAGATACTTCCTCTGCTAACCTGGCCCATCCTAAAGTCTCAACATAGGGCTCATTTTACCCTTTCTGCTTTCTACTTTCATATTTTGTTGCAGGGTGAATAGTGTCTCAAAAATTCATACGTTGAGGCCTTAACCTAAATGTGATTCTATTTGGAGACAGGGTCTTTAAAGAGGTAATTAAGATTAAATGAGGTCATTAGGGTAGGCCCTAATCCAATCTGACTGGTGTTCTTATGAAGAGATTAGGCCACAGACACACATAGGAGAAGGACCATGTGACAATATAGAGAGAACACAGCCATCTGCCAGCCAAGGAGAGGGACCTCAGAAGAAACCAACCCTGCCAACACCTTGATCTCCAACTTCTACTCCCCCAAACTATGAGAAAATAAATTTTCATTGTTTAACACCAAGTCTGTTGTACTTTGTTATGTCAGGCCAAGCTAACTAAGACAGGTTCTTCCCTGGTTGAGATAATTCACTTTCCCACTCTTACTTCCAGCTGCCTGTGGCTGCTTCACCTAAGTAGCCTTAACTGTATCCTTAATCTGTGTCCAGACCTCAGTTTCAGAAGTTATTTGGCATTCTGGACCCAGGACATACTCCAAGAACAAACCACTTTAAACAAGCACAGGAAGCTCAACCCTCATTTTCCAAAAGAGGGAACAAGAGAAAGGTCAGAAGGACAAAGTTTAACAAACTCACAGTGACCCAAGAAACATCTCAGTCTCCTAAACTTCAAGCTTCTCCCAAAGAGAAGGAATTGTTCTGCTGATTTGGAGCCTTTTAAAAAAAAATAGAAGTGAGAACTCAAGCAGATGAAGTCCAGAGCATCAAAGAACTGTGTTTCTCATGTTAACATTGTTAATACCAGATGAGGCTGACTTCTACTCCCAGGAAGATGGAGTAGGTGTAATATTCCCAATTCCTACTGCTTAGCACAGCTAGAAACTCTGGACATTGTGTATAAAACCATGAGAGGTGAAAAGAAGAGGTCAGATTGGCCAGAGACCTTGGGACCCAAAGATTGCCACAGTATTGAGTTTCCTGGGTTGTTTTTTCTTTCTTTTTTTTTTTGCCTCACATATTCCAGACTTGGAGCTAAAGAAGTGGACAACCGGGAAAAGTCAGTGGCTGCAGACAAAAGAAAGCCCCACCAAACACCTGCTCTCTCTAACCAGAGGACCAGGAAGGGAGCAATTTTCTAGGGTAAGACAGGTTATTCTATACAATAACAATTCTACTCCAATCAGACAACGCAGAAAATAACTGTGGTCCCACCCATGCCAGAAAACGCTAAGTAGGGAACTTAGACTTCCACTTTTAGAGGCTACAACAAGTTACCCCTACCCAGCTCCCTCCTCTGTTCTGCACCAGGGTGATATCAGAGAAAGCTGAGAAGGGAGCCTGGACTTCACCCCACCAGCTAGTAATACCACCACCCAACAACAGTAAAATGCCCATTTTTTACAAGTGCCTACAGAACAGATATCAAAATAGACCATATCTTGGGCCATTAAAAAATTCAGTAAATTAAAAAGAATTGAAATGATACAACTGTGTTCTCTGACCATAATGGTATGGTATCATAATAGTACCATAATAGTTATTGGTACCAAACTAGAAACCGATAACAGAAAGACAACAGGAAAACCTACAAGCATGTGGAAACTAAACAACAGTGGATTATTATGTTTTCTTAGTGAATTGACCCTTTGATTATATAATATCTTTGTCTGTCTTTGGTAATTTTCTTTGGACTCTACTTTATGTGATATTAATACAGCTATTTCTACTTTTCTTTGATTAATGTTTGCATAATATTTCTTTTTCCATCTTTTACTTCCAAACTGCCTGTATCATTATATGAGCAGTGGGTTTCTTACAGACAGCATATAATCAGGCCATTTTTTTAGTCCACTCTGCTAATCTATTGGTTTCCACCTAAGATCAAGAACAAGGCAAGAATGTCCGTATCCACTATTCCAATTCAACATAGTAATGTAAATTCTAGCCAGTGCAATAAGACAAGAAAATAAAACAAAAAACACAGATCAGAAAAGAAGTAATAAAACTGTCCTTATTTATAGATGGTATGATTGTCTACATTGGAAACCCAAGAATCTACAAAAAAAAACAAAAAACCTAGAACTAATTAGTGAGTTCAGCAAGTTCACAGGATACAAAAAAGAAGCAAACAAAAACCAGTTGTATTTCTATACACTGACAATGAACATATGGACACTGAAATTAAAAATATAATACCATTTAAAATTGCTAAGAAAATGAAATAGGTATACATCTAGCAAACCGTGCATAAGATCTGTATGAACACTACACAATCCTGATGAGAGACATCAAAGAGAATCTAAATAAATGGAGAGACATACATTGTTCATGGATTAGAAGAATCAACATAGTAAAGAAATCATTTTACCCCAAATTGATGTACAGGTTTAATGTAATTTCTATCAAAATCTGAGCAAGATTTTTTTTTAATGTAGAGAAAATATTATTCCAAAGTGATTATGAAAAGGCAAAGGTAGTAGAATAACTTAATTTTTTTAGAAAGAAGAATAAAGTGGAAGGAATCTGTCTGATTTTAGACTTATTATGTAATAAGTAATATTATAAAATAAGACTTATTTTGTAATACTATAAAATATTGGCAGAGGGGTAGACACGTAGATCAATAGAATAGAGAACCCAGAAGTAAACTCACAAATATCTCCACTGACTTTTGACCATGATGTAAAAACAATTCAGTGGAGTAAAGGCAGCCATTCTCAACAAATAGTGCTGGAGCAATTGGATAAATTGAACTTAGATCTCAGTCTCACACCTTCCATAAAAATTAACTCAAAATGGACCACAGACCTAAATATAAACATTTTAGGAAAAAAATAATATAAAATCTTCGAGATCTAGAGCTAGGCAATGACTTCTTAGACTTGACACCTAACGCACAATTCAGGAAAAAAATGAATAAATTGGACTTCATCAAAAGTTTAACCTTCTACACTACAAAAGACCATATTAAGAGGATGGAAAGACAAGCTACAGATGGTGTGAAAATATCTGAAAATCACTTATCCAACAAAAGACTAGTATCTAGAATATACAAACTTCTCTCAAAATTCAATAATAAAAAAAAATCTCATTAGAAAATGGACAAATACATGAAGATATATTTCATACAGGAGATATACAGATGACAAATAAGCATACAAAAGGATGTTCAACATCTTTAGCCATCAGAGAAATGAAAATTAAAACCACAGTGAGCTATCACTATACACCTACCAGGACAGCCAGAATGTACATAAATTGTATCACTCATACACTGCTGGGAATGTAAAATAGTAGAGCCACTTTGGAAAACAGTTTGGCAGTTTCTTTTAAAAAACAAACCTGCAGCTACTGTATGAGTCAGTAATTGCCCTCCTGGGCATTTATCCCAGAGAAATGAAACTACGTGCACACAAAAACCTGGCCACAAATTGTTATAGTGCCAAATTGAAAACAACCTATATGTCCTTCAGTGAGTGAATGGTTAAACAAACTGTGATACATTCTTAGCATGGAATACTCAGCAATGAAAAGGAATGAACTACTGATACACTTAACAACCAGAATGAATCTCTATAGAATTGTGCTGAGTTTAAAAAAAAGGCAATCTTATATTTGATTCCATATACAACATTATTAAAACAACAAAATTATAGAAATCGGGAATAGATTAATGGTTCACAGTGAGTCAGGAGGGAGGGAAGTGAATTTGGCTATAAAAGGTCAACAAGAGGGATTCTTGTGGTGATGGGATTGTTCCATATCTTGACAGTATCCATATCAGTATCCTGGTTGTGATATTGTACTATAATTCTGTGGAATATTACCAGTGGGGGAAACTGAGTAAAGGGTACATAGGATCTCTCTGTATTGTTTCTTACGATTGCATGTGAATCTGTAGTTATTTCAAAATAAACAGTTTAAAAAAACATAAGAGAGAAAAAGGTCAAGTAAAGAGTACTAGGAGTACCTTCTCAAATAAGCTCTGCTTCAGCATTATTTTTGTGATTCTGGTGCATTTTAGGAACAGTCCCTTTTAGAGTTTAGTTCGGAAGACTCCAGTCTGGAAGGAAAGGGAATAAAACAACGTCAGCAGAGTACATTTGTTTTGCTAACGTGAACTTGCTGCTCACAGCAGTTGACTCCTCAATGAGAAATGGAGGGCAGCCCTGGGTGGTACTCAGCGTCCATACAGAAAAGGTCCTCCCAGCTGTGTGTTGGCCTCTCTTTGTAAACATCCAGTGAAGGAGAATCTGATAAGGGTGCTGCTTTTCTGTGTCCCTGATTATCAAAAAGGAGGGAAGTATGTCATGGACATATTTCAAGATCTGAAAAAACTCTCGGTCAAACTTCAGGTTCATCTTTGCCTCTTTAAATGACGGAAGGAGTTCTTAGGACTTCTGCCTAGCTTCGTGGGATCACCAGCAGACAGATTCGGCAGAGGTGAGCATAGAAACAGAATAGCTCCTCCTTTCTGCCCAGATCACTGGGACAGAGGGCGTGACTGTTCAGTGACAGTATACCGGCCCTACTTCTGGGCTATCGGACCCAGTGTCTAAGGAAATGTTCCTTCCTTGTCCGGAAAGTAAGGCCATTGGTATGGCCTACCTCCTCCCCCTCCCTACCCCTGACGTTGCCAAGAGGAAAGAAGGTAGAACAAAGGTCTAAGGAAAATTAGGAGAGATTCTATTATCAGCACCTAACATCTGACCTCTGACCAATGGCTTCAGTGCAAGAGAACTGAAACCAGAAAGAGATGAGGCACACCACACGACCTCTTGAATTTTTCACCAAAGTGCCTGCCCCAAACATGAAGGAGAGGAAGTACATACCGTTGGAAGATTCCCGGGGTACAGTCTGAGGCAATCCGTGGCACACTAAAAATGTCTTTGAGGTTGCATGTTTGCGTAAGATTCTGCACCACATCTGCTTATCATTGTAAAAAAAAGAAAAGATGTGTCAAACTATTCAGCGTCAGGCAACCTGACCTTTCAGAGAGATGGCCATGCTTAGCTCATCGCCTTGGGCATGGAGGTCACGTTGTGGTTGAGGATCTGGGATCCGGACCCAAACTGCCTGGATTAAAGTCTCGCCTCCACCTCTTGCTAACTGGTGACCATGGGCAGATTCCTAACCTTCCTGTGCCTCAGTTTCCTTATTTCTATAATGAGAATAACAGCAGTGCCTACTTCACAGCATTTTGGGAGGACTGAAAGAGTTCGTACACATCACACACCTGGTATACATGCTCAGTAAATGCTAGTTTTTATCATTATAAGTTACTCTCCGGCATGTCACACCAGTCCATAAATCCCACTTGAAAAGCAGTTGATAACGCAGCAGAGATAAAGTTGCGAGGTAAAAACTCTGACAAACTGTTCCTATTTCAGGATCGTGAATTCAGAGAAGCAGCTATATGTTTGTGCCGTGATGGCAAGCATGCCTGGGCACAGACTTGTCCTATGGCCACTGTCAAGTGAGAGTTCTGAATTCATTCGTGATTAAACCTGTCTCCTTGCATTCCCCCACGCAGGGGAGGCCGTGTGCTCCAGGAAACGCTGGATAACATGAATGAGACGACTCAGCACGGGGGCCCTGCAGTTTTGCGCGTCAACACTCCGCATACACCTCCTTTGTAATAAATGGAGAAATACTACATTTCGACATGGGTGACACTATCCCTATCCTCCACGTTGACGGACCACTGCATCCGGGAAGTCTGAGAGGCTGTGGGGAATGTTAACAGGGTCAAATGCGGGCCTTTTGTGGCAGGCTCTTCGTTGGAATGCGGTGCCACGAGAACCTTCTGAAGTTCACCCAAGTTAAACACGGGATTTGTCACACACATGGCAATGACATAAAACTGGTGTCTGACGGTGCCCTGGTTTTTCGGATGAGTGAGACCCTTGCCCCACCCTCTGGGTGAGGGCCTGAGAGGTCCATATTTGGGGTCAGCTCTAGCAAGCTACCTTTTAATCAAATATCCTTAGAGGCCAGAATCCTTTGTTGTGTGCAGGGAACAGTTACCAGCTGTTTTCTGTTTCCACTGAAGGCAGGACACGAGGAAATAAAATGGATCAAACAACACAGACAGGATTTCGCTTAGATACAGAAGAAAACGTCCTGTCAGAGAGAATTATTGAGCAGTCTGGGAGAGCTGCGTGGGGAAGCGTAAAACCCTCCTCTCTGAATATCTTTCTTTTTAATCTCAACTTGGGCTGAGGGCGGAGAAGACTCTGCCTGAATTAGCGATTGGCAGCCAACATTCCAAAAAAGGGATACCTATTTGCCAACTTTCAATTTTCTGCAATATTGCTGGAGAATAAGAGGCCCTCCAGGCTAAAAACTGTAGCACATACTCCAGTAATCTTGGTTAATGGCCTTCTCTTTTCAAATGTAAATACTGCCAAGTGGTCCCATAGATCAGCCATTCCTATCAGTGTGAATCACCAGAATCAGATAGCTTCCTAAAACCCAACCACGTGCTTCAGGCTTCGGGCTTCTCCCGGGATTGAAAGTTTACTGCACTCAGAAAAAAAGGGTTTATTTTGGACTGTAAACTGAAGAGAGCCCTGAGTGCCAGACAGAGGGGAGTTGATGAAGTCCATGAGGATGAGAGAAAAGCAGGAAGGCCAGCCAGAGTGGCTCAGTTGGTTGAGCTTTGTCCTGTGCACCCCTGTGCATGAAAGGTTGCCAGTTTGATTCCCCGTCAGGGCACGTACCTGGGTTCCGGGTTTGATTCCTGGTTGGGGACATATATGGAAGGCAACTGGTCGGTGTTTTTCTCTCACATTGATGTCTCTCTCTCTCTCTCTCCCCCCTTCTCTCTGAGCATGTCCTCAGGTGAGGATTAAAAAAAAAAAAAAGTGGAAGGAAAACCCCCAAATCACTCATCATCTTCTTTATGGTTTTATCAAGGTTTCTATCAACCCATACAATTGCTTCTCCTGTCCATCTCTGGCAGGATGTTATCAATCCCTAAAGTGGAAATTAGAAGATTGTCAAGATTCCCTCTAGACTTACATTTCCTGATCCTGGGATGCCTCTATTTCCCAAAACGTCACGTGCCCTACTTTCAAAAGAAGCTCAGAGAGTCCCAAAGATGGGGAACTGTGACATGAATAAGGACAAAATGGAATCATTAAGGAATACATAGTATTGAGCCACCACAGAAGGACTGAAACTCTTAGTAAGAAAATAAGGAAGTTATATAAATTTAATAACAACAGATGACATGTATGGAGAACTTAATATGTACCAGAAAAATATTTCAAGTGCTTTTTTTTTTTTTTATCCTCACCTGAGGACATTCTTTCATTTTTTGTTCAGATAGAGTGGGAGTGAGAGAGAGGAAGAGAGAGAGAGAGAGAGAGAGAGAGAGAGAGAGAGAGAGAGAGGGAGAGAAACATCGACGTGAAAGGGACACATCAAGTGGCTGCCACCTGCACGACCAACCAGGGCCCGCCGGGGACAAACTGTAACCGAGGTACATGCCCTCAGCGGGAACCGAACCCGGGTCTCTCTGTACTGCAGGCCGACACTCTAACCGCTGAGCCAAACCGGCCAGGGCTCAAGTGCTTTTTATATGCTGTCTCATTTAGTCCTCACAACATACTTTATTATCCCCATTTTAGAAAATTGTTATGCCAAGAGGTTAGGAATTGTTCATTCACCCAACTGAGCGATTGCCTGGGAAGTGGAGGAGCTAGACTTGCAATCACTATACTCCCTGGGATATCCTGGATGAGTCTCTCTTCTGTCTTTCTTGAGTCAATTCTCCCTTGGTTCTCTCTTCACTGGTCTCTTCCACTGAGCTTGTGCAATGAGACTGGATATGTCACCATTGGGAGGCACCAAAGGAGCCTCAGGTAAGAAAGCAAGGAGTGACAGACTTGGAGCAGCTCAGTCCTGGGAATAGCTTTCAATCTCTTCCTCCTCTGGCTGTAGAAGGGGTAAGATCTAAAGGGCAAACATTCTTGCTGCCACTTCTCTCTGCCAAGCCCACCACAGATGACCCCCCTCTCACTGAGCCAAAACTAAGCCTCAAAATCTTTGTCAACACAGTAATGGAACTGGCAATCAAAATGAAACCCCTTTGCTATTCCTGACCTGACACACAGCTTATATTTTGTTTTAAGACATCTCAAACCCACCTATAACTCAGGCGTCACATTCATCATAACAGAACTACCCAATCAGTAAATCACAGGAACAACAACAAAGATGTGACCAGCTGGTCACACACAGCTCGTGGCTTCTTCAGTCCTTAGTACATCCCCTGATAATGCTCAGAATCCTTTTTCAAAGACCACTCCCCTTTGCTGCCTGGGTCAATTAATGATAGAGGTAGGAACAGACCTCTGTGTAAAGAGAGGGGAGCTGGAGAGAGGGTTGGAAATCTTGGGTGCTACTCCCAACCCAGGCTAGAATGGAGAGCAGAGCCTTACAAAGGATCTTGCCACCAACCAGAGGCAGAATGTCTGGGACCCTACTCTAGGGAACTTTCAACTTTTCAAACACGGTGTTTCCCTTTTTAAAGGCCATTCAGTCCCAGTGAAACCACGCTGAGCTTTCCAGCCTCCTCTTTCACTCTGTTCTTACTTCCTCATCTCAAGAAGGAAAAGAAGTCTGAAGAGCCAAAGGGCACCCACCCACAGGAATATCAAAAGGATTGGAAACTGGTTTGCAGAATGAGTTTGCAGAAGTGACTGAGAAATAATTCTAGACATTGACAAGGAAACATTTCAAAAGAATATTGGGCCTAGAAACAGAGAATATTGAAGACAGAAAAAGGGATTAGCAACCACCCTTGGTCACAGAAGTATAGAGCAGGATTCTCTCTTTGTCTTTCTATAAGAAATCTGAAGTGTCCTGGAAGCTGTATTTCTTAGATGGACAAACTAGAAACATTGTGTTCATTGCTTTGCCTTTCAACTATTTCTTCTCAAGGAAAGATGTCAGTAAAGCACTTGTGTGTGGGTTTTGAGTTTTTCTTCTTCTTCTTCTTATTTTTTTCACATATGCTACATGTGGGGATTTAATTCCAACTTCACCTTCTCACATCAATTCCAGAATAGTAACAATCAAGCTTTTCAGGAAAAAAATAAAACTGAGTAAAAAGAAGATGATGTGAGAAGAGAAGAGTTGCCCTGATTCTGGCAAGATGCTGAAAATGAATAAAAGAGACATGAGTGGGAACCCACCAAAAGGTCTTGAAAGAAGAACAAGAACAGGGTCATGAGCATGTCTGAACATTAGGATCCACCATTTGTTTATTCCTTCTTCCATCTCTCCCATTTGGCAAGGTTGCGTCCAAGAGAATTTGGTGAATAAAATGGTTAAGCACTAATATATTAACTACTAACTGGAACCTAGCATTTCATCATCATCATCATCATCATCATCATCATCATCATCATCTTTTATACTCAAGCATCAATTTGCTAACATGGCCTGAACTTTCTACCATGATAAGTCAAAGAGAGAAGAAAAGAAAAGATCCCTGGAGGAATCACAGGAGATGCTGCTGGGTTAATTCTCTTCTGACTGTTGAAAGTCAGTGATGAGATGAACTTCCTAGAATTTACAGGGAGACTTGGAGGGAGCTACCCAAGAAGAAAACACTCTTTGGTATTCTTTCTGGGGCTTATGAGTAGGCTTTTTGTTTGAAGTTCTGAATTTTCAGTAAGTAAAATGTTGCTTGCACAAGTAGCCTGACTATCCACTAGGCAGCTTTCATGGGTGTACAGTTCATTAGGACAGAAAGCCACTAAAGAGGGTCTTGACATGATCTGGGGACCTCAAGAATGTAAAAAGATCTACATACTAGGTCATGCTTGGCTCTTGAGTGGAAGAAAGGACAGACTTGGGGTTCTGGGGAAAAGATAGAACACTGACAGGCAATAAAAGCTGAATTTCTGAGGTTTACACAGGGACTTTAACATCTTACATGTATACAGAGATATCGAACAAAGACGTTGAGATTTCTACTATTGATTTCTTAACCTATCAAAACAAACAATTAATGAGAAAGAAATCCTGTATGAACAAAATTTTCTTTAGACATTAAAGAAAGAACTGTCTATTTAATAACTGCACACCAATAATCATTCAAAGAAAAGATAAGAAAAAGACCCCCCAAAAAGGGGGCATATGGGAACATTCTAGATAAAGAGCCATATTTCCGACAAACAAGTATGCAAACAAAACAGACCAGGCAAAAGGCACTAGAGAAAAAGAGAAGGAAGCTAAACAATGGCTTTATTGATTTAAGACATGTGGATTTCATTAGGAAAGCCTGAATGCATAAAAATGGGTTGTGATATCTGAAACAGGCAAGGAGCAAAATTAGGTCACAGAGCTCCTCGGACAAAAGGAATGATGAATCTTTATTAGGTAATTGGACTCGGAGGTAGGAGAAAAAAATAACTCTTTTCCTCCCCAACCCCCCCCCATAGTTTTTAAGCCTTCAGAGGTACATCTACATGAACTGAAATAGCAAATCCCAGGACCCCACTCTTTGACACAGCATCTGCACTGCCAAAGAATCTGCACTGAGCCAGAAACTAGAGATTCCCCGGGAAAAGCACTCATGCTGATATGGAAATAAATAATGTGGAGATCAAAGCAATGCATGTAAGACGTTCCAATGGCCCCAATGCGAAGCTTTGGCTAAATTTGAAAGTAATAAAGTAGCAACAATAATATTTTTTTAATTTAGATAGACATTTCATCTTAAGAGTCCATCCCCTATGGTAGCTTATATAAAGTTGATATGTTATTCATATGAGAACCTCATTTTAATAATAATGGATACAAAAGCATCACTGAACTGTTCAAATGAGAAATCTGTACTACAGTGAATATGTAGGGAGTGTGATGGTAATCCTTTTGTATAAACTACTTAGTTCAATGTTGACCCTTTGGCTTGGCATGCTGAGCCAGGACAACATTTGTAATTATGAGAAAGCATCTTTTAAATCCTTATATCTTTCTTCCTATCCCCTTTCCTCTGCACATTCCTTTTTCTAGAACTTTCTCACTTTTATCTTGTGACCCAGTTGCTTCTTCCTGCTTCCCACAAAGAACTATGATCCCATAAACTGGCCTTTCCCTGACGCTCTTGTACATCCGATCTCCCCAGAATCCTGGTCCCCAAGGACCAGCCCAGAGAAGGGCTCTTCCAATCAACCAACACAGGAAGGACTTAGTATTGGCTTAGTATTTTATCCCTATCAGATAATACTTACATTTAAGTGGTTGCTTTAGATACATCTTAATACTCAGCATTATAATTTGAGCTAAATAATTATGGATGAATCTACTGACCAAAAAAAATGTAATAACTTTTTATATCTTAGAGGGATACATGAGTTTTTAGAGCATCCGATTGTACAAGGTATCCTGCTAAACTCTTTGAAACTACACTGACAAATACAACACTTCACCTACCTGTCTCCAAGGATTTAAGACATAATGAGAGAAGTAAGCCATGTGACTTTTATGCAAGGCTTGTGCGTGGCACCAGGGGGAGACCCAGAGACCTGCATTTCGGAAGGCTTCACCCCTGGGTGAAGGGATTGGAGACAGACACACAAAATATTGCCTGTGTCTTTGTTTTCAAGAAAGGTAAGATTTCAACAGGTAGGACAGCAAGGATTGGGGCAGACAAAAGCTTGAGCAAAGGTGGAAGTGTCCTAATTGGTCTTGTTGCTCAGGCAGCCCTCAGGGGTGAACCTTGATGGAAGGAAAGGAAAGAGAGATAGAGAGTCAGGCATCCACCCCATGGCCTCCCTGACCACCTGTGAGGTCTAGGCTGTCACTCTTTGGACTCCTGATGGAGACTGTGGAGAGGGAGGTGTAGGAGAAGAAAGGGCTAGAAAAACATGTTGGAATTCCACGTGGCAGCCAGGTCCCAAGTGCCAAACCAAGGAGTTTGAACCTCATTCCAAGGGTATTAGGGAGTCTCAGAAAACATAATAAATAACCTTTCCAGACTCACACATGTGCAAGTGTGTAAGAATGAGTGGATTGTGTGTGCCTCGGTGTGAGTGTAAGGTTGTGTATCAGAACATATGTATGTGTGTGAGTCTGTGTGTGTGTCTGTGGGAGTGTGTGGACGTGGACTGTGTATGAGTGTGTGTATGCATACCTGTGTGGTGCAAATATCTATGTGCGTGTGTGATGAGCCTGAGTGTGCGTGTTAATGTGTGAGTATGAATGTGTGGGAGTGTGTATTAGTGTGGGAATGTGTGAATGGGGTGCAGTGGATCGGGGACAGTCAGAGTGGAGGCAACACTGAGCTTCAGGCAGTGGTCCCTCGATGGGCTCAGATAGTCCACCTGCTTCTGGACCTGGCCACCTTGAGAGGGAGGCTGCCAGCCCAGGGCCTCTGCTGCCCTGGCCGGGAGCCATGCCCTGGCACTGATCCTCTCTGGCATCTCCTGCCCATCAGAGGAGGATGACGGTCAGGGAAGGATCGGCACCCTTCCCTCTGTGTGCCTCCTCCCCTAAGGAAATGCAAGTCTGCCCTTTCTGATCCTTTTCTCTCCCCTGTGCACTTTTTAAAAAAATTGTGTGTGTGTGTGTGTGTGTGTGTGTGTACCTATATAATTTTAAAAACGTAGGCACAAGAAGAGATGTGTTATAAATCCCCTAGCGGGTTTTATTTGGACCTATTCTTCAACCTGTCACTTCCCAGCAATGTGACCTTGGACAAGTTATGTAACTCGTTTCCTCATTCTACAGATGTTTGGGAAATGCCTAATTTATACCCTAGCACTGTGCCTCTGGCCGGGGTGATTTAGGAACAAAGCAGGGTGGGACTTGCTGTCTAGCGGGGGAACTGGACGTTCACACAAATCATACAAATCTGAAACTACACATTGAGAAAAGTGCTGAATCAAATGTCCAGGGTATTTGGGGCCCTACTTTCCTTTGGGGAAATTGGAGGAAGTCTTCACATCTGTTAACCCGGGGTATTGGCACGGAGCCAGTGGGGTTGCCGTGAAGATTAAATGCAATTGCATGTGTAACACAGTGCCTGACAAAACAGTGGTTACCATTATATTATTGTGCTGGAGGTGGAACATTCGAGAGTGTATCCTCCTGATTCGGGTTATGGACAGAGGAGAATTGACACTGGATGCCAGTGGCTGACCTCCTGGTAGGGCTAGCCCGCAAGACCGGGGAGACCACGGAGCTGTGACGCGTTGGAGAACACAGCAGCCATCGCTCAGAAGCAAAAGCATCTGAATGGGGAGAAGCAACGTCGGAGCCCAGCCAGGAGACCCGCCAAGGTCATAGATGACTTCCAGGCGGGTCATGTGCTCCCAGCACAGGGAGGGAGCCGGCTGCCACAGGTCTCCTGATGGCGAGGCCAGACCCTGCTCAGGTCTCTTGTGTCCACCCATCCACAGCACCATCTCGAAACACAATGGGTGCGACCTGCATGACGGAATCCAATACACACATGCTTTTCCAAATGAGAAGTATCTCTCGGGTCAATCCCCAACTTCTAAAGTGTTCCAAGAAGTTGGACACAATTTTTCCTTTGCCTGGCTGCTCCTTGTGACAAGCAGATACTCTGTGTTCACTGAATCGATGACCCTTTAAAGAAAATCCTAGTGGTTGTTTTTTTTTGGGGGGGGGGGGTGACAAGGGTTTGCATTTTTTTATTGTGGCAAAATATACATAACATAAACTTAATGTGTTAACCATTTTTAAGGGCACAGTTCAGAGGCATCAAGTACATTCAATTGTTGTACAACCATTATCACCAACCATCTCCAGAACGCCTTTCATCTTGCAAAACTGAAACTCCATACCTATTACACAACAACTCCCCCCCACCCCACCCCACCCCTGCTGCTCACCATCCTAATTTCTGCCTCCATGAGTTTAATTGTTCTCGGCACATCATGCGAAGTGGAATCATACACTATCTGTGTCTGGCTTAACTTAGCATAAAGTCCTCGTGGGTTTTAGAAGTGAATGCGGCTCCCACATGTGTATGAAACAGGTTAACTCACAGCACATCTGGCCAGAGGTTTCACAGCAGAGCGGGAGGAGAGCCGGCACCTGAGGCAGACTGCCCGGGTTTGAGGCCTGGGTGCAGCATCGCAAGCTGTGTGATTTGTGGCGAGTCACTTAAACTCTCTGTGCCTGGGCCTTCTCACGTGAAAATTGAAAATGATGGCAGTGCACATTCATGGGGCTATCGCGAGATCAAATAAGTTAATATGTGTAAAACCCTGACAATACCTGGCCCTCGTCAGCACTGGGCACATAGTAATCGAATTTAAGATAAAAGACATACATAAATATATGTCTAAATATAAAATTAAAAAGTTTACCTGTTCAGGAAACAAATATTTTGAACTGATTAGTAAAGAAAGCAAAAATGTTTCCTCTCAAAAAGCATGCCTTCTTTTCATTTGGAAATCAAACATGAACTTTTAATTTGAGACATAGAAAGAAGTATTTGTTGAATACAGCAGCCCTCAATCTTAAGAAAATATGAGATTTAAAAGGATTCGGGAAAGGTTGGCAAAAGACATGTCCCCAAACTCCACCTGACAGACACCACAACCAGAAGGGTGGGGGAAGCAGGTCCCAGGCAAGAAGTGAAAAGTAAAACTTAAAACACTGGGTGATGAAGCAAAATAGCCTAATATGCTAGTGTTCGAGACAGAGATTTGGAGATTGGTAAGCAGTGGGCTCCCCAAGAGAGAAACATTGCTCTGTTAATGCCTATGTATATAAGAAATACCCCATTATTGAACAATGCTTGTTCATCTTAGAAAAAGCTCATATTTAGGATTCTAAAAAAAAAACAAAAATGTCATCTTGAGTGTAGGTTTGGCAAGCAAAATTTCTCACCCACGTGTTAACTTTCTCTGCCCAGTTTTCTTTTTTTCCTCAGGGACCATCACTGTTGCTTTGGGGTTAACTTTGCAGGTACATCTTCCAAAGTCCTGTCAACTTCTCTCCCACGACTTGTGTGGGAAAGGCATGCTGCCTCCACCGTGGGCCTGGGCCTGGTGGGGGCCTCCTGACACCCTAGCCAGGGAGGTTCGCGTTTGGTCACAGACGGGCTTTCCCCCACCCCTTTGGTGAATTTGACATGCAGTTCGTTTTGGGGTAGACCAACATCAAAAGAGCCTAACACAGTTCACTGGGGAACTGTGCGTTCCCCGTTGGACACTGAGAGGTCACTCGAGTCAGGCCACGGGGTTAAGAGCAGGAGAGCCAGGGGTCAAGTCCCTGCAGAGTCTGAAATCAGGTGAAGACGCTGGTGTATGGAAAAAGAATTCAATCGCTCTGATCCTACAGTTCAGAAGTACAGCTTTCTTTTCAGAGAAAATACTCCTAGTTCTCTCTTATCGTAAGCTTTTCCTTGGCCCCTTTTGTGCTGTTTTGGCCCAGTTAGGTCTGTTGTCTTGCAGAGTTTTCTGAAATGTTTGCTCAGGAAACACATGGAATGCGCTCCAACAAGTAGAACCCAGGCCTCCATCGCGTGCTGAGGCTCCTGGGTCCCAGTATCGGGTGTCTCGTGCCTTTGCCCGGATACTGTCCCTGCCAATGAAGACTTCAGCTGCAGGAAGGGCAAGGGGAACCAGGGGAAATCAGTGAAATCCAGTAAAAGGGGAAATATTCTATTAATTTTATTTTTAAAAGCAGGTTTGTGAGAGTACTAGAAAATTCCCCTAAAGTTGTCTCCTCAGAAGGAAAGCACAAGTGCGGTGGGGTATGAAAACAGGAAAGAGGTGAGAGAGTAGCCGTTGTTTGATCATCTCAGTCAAGGGAAATTTGCCTGAGGTAAACAGTTCTCAGAAGCTGCCCGCGTTTTGTGAACTTGGGTTGAAATGGCCGTGGTACCCGCTGAGTCAGGCCTGGACTCGAAGCACGCTGTTCAGGGCTGTGAAAGCCAGTGGAACTATCTCTGAACTTGAAAGAATTAACTTGGGGCCCAAAGGGATGGTGACTTTACTATTAGGGAGTAATTGAGACAATAATATCTCATTTGTAGGGATTGAAAAATAAAAATAAGACAGAATTAAATACCTGACAATCATAACATGGAAATTGATAGAGAGGTCATTGTGCATAGAACATGTGGACATACTTGGATTATTCAAAAGGATAAAATATTAACATTTGACTTGTTAATTAGATATTTATTATAAAGTTTCAAGGGGGAGCCACTGAAAGCCTAGAAACAGAGTACGTAACTTCCAGGCTAGTCAAGGGGGGGAAAGCAATTCAGAGAAGGAAATTTATTTCATAAATTGGTGTAGCCATTGTATTCCTTATATTAAAAAAATTAAAACTGCTGAACTAAGCATTTGATTTAACTATGAAAACACAATAGAATCCACCCAAAGAGAATAGGGAAAAAGAAATAATAAAGACAAGAGCAGAAATTAATAAAATAGGAAAAATTAAAACAATAAAGAGTATCAAATGACAAAAGTTGGATCTTTAAAAAGACTAGTAAATGGGTAAACATCCTGCAAAACTGATCAAGGAAAATGATAAAAGGTAAATAAACAATATTAAGACTGAGAGGAGAGAAAGGACCAAACCCTAGATATAAGAGAGATTATAAAGATAAAAAGAATATTATGAAGTTTTTAAAAATAAACTTAGATGAAATAGACAAATTCTTAGAAAAATATAAATTACCAAAAATGACTCAAGCAGTAATAGAAAATCTGAATGGTTTGATAACTACAGATGAAATTAAATCAGTAGTTAAATTCTTCCCATAGTAAAACTCCAGGCCTACATGGTATTATAGGTAAATTCTCCGCAAATACAGAAACAGATACTTTCAATCTTACCAAATTCTTTCAGAAAGCAGAAAAAGAGGAAACATTACCTCAACTTATTTTACAAAATTAGTATAATTCTTTTACCAAAACCAAAAAACCAAAACAAAAACTCACACATGAAAATAAGAGGCAAAAATCCTGAACAAAATATTAGTAAACTGAGTTCTCTGCATAGTATGTATTATATTATAATCAAGTTAGGTTTATTTTAGGAATGCAAAGTTAGTTCAACCTTAGAAAAATCTATCAACATAATTGACATAACTGATGAAAGGAGAGAGGGGATATGATCATCTTAATAGATTTAGAAAAAGCAGTCAATGAAACTCAATCTGCAGCAGACTGGGAATAAAAGAGAACGTCCTTAATCTGAAAAAATGTGCTCATAAAAATAACAGTAAATATCTCATTTAATGTTGGGATATTAAAAAGTATTTTTCCTTTGAAATCATTAAAATTCAAAGACATTCATTCTCACTTCTATTCTGTATTGTTCTAGAGGTCCTAGTCATCCTAGATAAGCAAAAAACATAAATAAAAAATATAAATATTGGAAAGGTAGAAACAAAAGTATTACTATACGCAGATCATATGATTGCCTGCATAAGAAACCTGAAAAAAAAATCTACAAATTATTACATTAGAGCTTCTAGCAAGGTTACTAAATATAATGCCGATTTGTAAAGGTCAATTGTACTCTATGCCAATAACAAACGTGTAGAGTTTTAAATTTCTTGTTTAATTTTTTTATTGATTTATTTTTGTTACAGATGTTTCTCCTTTTCCCCCATTGACACCCTCCTCTCGATCCCCACTGTCCTATCCCCAGCGTTGTTGTCTATGTCCATGGTTACTCATACATGCATATAAGTTCTGTGGTTTATCTCTTCCCTCCCTCCCAACCCCCTCTTCTGAGGTTTGTCAGTCTGTACCCTACCTCTATGTCTCTGGGTCTATTTTGTTCATCATCTTGTTTTGTTCATTATATTCCACAAATAAGTGAGATCATGTGATATTTCTCTTTCTCTGATAAGCTAAATTTTAGAAAGATACCATTTACAGTATCAAAAATTGCATACAATACTTAGTAATAAATCCAAAAGAGACATGTAATACCTTTCTGCGAACAAAAATCTATAATGTGCATTAAAAGATATTTTAAAATACCTAAATAAATAGAAGGGCATGCTAACGTCATAAAGCAGATGGCTCAAATTTGCAGAGATGTCAGTTCTTACAAAATTGATTTATAGATTTAATGAAATTGCAATCAAAATTCCCAAATGATTTTTCCTGGAAGTTGACAAACTAATGCTAATATTTATATGAAAGGTCAAATAGCTTATTGTAGCAAAATCACTCTTAAAGAAGATAAAGAAAGTAGGGGACTTTCTCAACCAGACAGCAAGTCTTCTACAATGCTTTAGTAATTAAGATAGTGAGTTCAATCTTACTTGGTAGGATAGATGAACAGACCAATGAGACAGACTAATCAGCCAGACCCAGACCTATGCACGTGTAAAACTTTATATTTGTGGGAAGTGACATTACAGAGGAAAGCATGGACTATTTTCACATAGTGTGGGACTTTTATTTATTTCTATAAGAAACTGTGTTGAATCTCTACTTCACAACTTATTCAAAAGTTAATTCCTGAGGGATAAAAGATTTAAATAGGAAAAGCAAAATTTTAAAACTGTCCTTAGGAAATATACACTGTAGTAGTTAGGAGTAAAGAGTCATATTTTATTTACCTTACTTTTAAATGTTTCAAGAGAGAAAAAAAGCACAAGAATGCAAAAGGAAATGGAAGTAAAATGTAAACAGTGTGTGACTCTGGGGCTAGTGTATACTGGGGTCCTTTGTACTATTTTTATCCCTTCAACTAAATAAGCTTGAAGCTACTTCAAAATAAAAAGGTTTTTTTGTTTTTAACCAAAAACATTTAGAAGAAAATATGTGACAATCTTTATCACCTAAGGGTAGAGAAGCTATTCTTCACAATTCAAAGGGTGAAAATATAAAGGAAAATATTGACAAAATAAATTAGAATAAAACAATTTCTGCTCATTAAAAAATACCATAAAGAGAGGGAAAATTAAACACATGCCATCAACTGGGAGAGAATATTTGTCATGCACAAAACTGACAAAGAATTAAGATCATGAATACATAAAGAACTACTATGCTATCGTTTTTTATATATTAAAAAATATGTGCATATTTATATATCTTCCTGTATACTAAGCTCTATTAAAAAATAATAAACAACACAATGGAAAATTAGGTAAAAAATGATGAACATGTATTTTACAAAGGAAGGAAACCAAATATTAATAAACATTCAAAGATGCTCAATTCACCCAGCCGGTGTGGCTCAGTGGTTGAGTGTTGACCCATGCACCAAGAGGTCACCAGTTTGATTCCTGGTCAGGGCACAGGCCCAGGTTGTGGGCCTGATCCCCAGTGGGGGGCATGCAGGAGGCGGCCAATCGATGTTCTCTCTCATCAATGTTTCTCTCTCTCTCCCTCTCCCTTTCTCTCTCTCTAAAAATCAATAAGGAAAAAAAAAGATGCTCAACTCATTTGTAATAAAAATGCTAATTAAAACCCCAATGAGACATAATTTCAGATCCACATGATTGTCAAATATTAAAAATCCTGGCACTATCAAGGGTTCATAAAGATGTTGAACACACAATGTCTGATACTGCAGTGCAGCAAAAATAGGACACCCTTCGGCATCACCTATTAGAGCTGACTCATCAATTCTACTTCTAGATACTTAGAGACACTGGCAAAATTCTTGTGCATGTACACCAGGAGACCAGTATAAGATTATTTATAACAGCATTATTTGTCATATATAAAAAGACTAAAAGCAACCTAAAACTTCCATCAACAGGGAGCTGAATGAACAAAATAGGAAACATCCATAGAGTGGCATAGCAGATGGCTACATACAACAGCAGGAATGATTCTCAGTCGTGTTGGGGGGTGGGGGAAAGCCCTGAGAAAATATATTCAAGCAGTCATGAAAAGATGAGATTTTGGAAAATGGGGGGTAAGTTAGAGGAAAAGAGGAAAGGACATTGCCGTCCCAGAGACAAGGAGCAGCAGGACCCACTTCAGAAGTGCAAATGCACAATGCCTCCTCTGTCACATGCGGAACGCTGGTGTATGACTCCACATCTGGATACCTTTATACGAACCATGAGAAATTCTGTATAAAGGGATTGCTTCTTAGGTATAGTTGCAGAAGGAGAAGAATGGCTAAAAGCCAATAAAAGAGGTAAAGTAGTTAGGAAAGGAATAGAAATGTTTGCTATTAATTTCTCTCTAGGAAGCCAGGTAGGGAAAATTAAATGTCATGCTTCTGCCTGCCCTCCAGCGGCATCTCCAAGGGGGAAAGGAGCTAAGGTCAATGTAAGGCCTGCTTCAACGTGCGTGAAGATTACAAAGACGGAATGAAGACTACGTTAACCTGGATATTGGAAAGGGATTCTAAAAGCCAAAGACAACTTATATCAACGATTTTCCTGAGCTGTTTCCAACTCAGACACTTAAGTTACCCTGTCGCTCTGAAATCAAAATGGCAATGATCGATGGAGTTTTTAAAAGTCAGAGAGTTTGCCCTGGCCGGTTTGGCTCAGCGGTTAGAGCGTCGGCCTGCGGTCCAGAGAGACCCGGGTTTGGTTCCCGCTAAGGGCACGTACCTCGGTTACAGTTTGTCCCCGGCCCTGGTTGGTCGTGCGGGTGGCGGCCACTCGATGTGTCCCTTTCACGTCTATGTTTCTCTCTCTCTCTCTTCCTCTCTCTCCCTCCCACTCTATCTGAACAAAAAATGAAAGAATGTCCTCGGGTGAGGATAAAAAAATAAAAAATAAAATAAATAAAAGAGAGTTTTTCTGTCCAGAAAGAAAGGCTTACTGTAGCAGGGATTAAAATTCATATTTAATTTATTAAAGCTATAAATTAGGGATCTCAGTTTTTATTAATATTAAACTTCAGGTTGCAAATCTTGTTTCTTTTTTATCTAGAAATATAGTAATTGCCCAAAACTAAGAAAAGTCATTTTCATGGTCCTTGATTAATATTTAAGTTCACATAGAAGTTAAAAGACTAAATTCTCCTCTCTTAAATAACTGACAAAATTTCCTTGACATTTCATACAATAATGTATTTAATACATCAGTGCTTAATAGAGCCTGTCAAATGCCTTTCAACTAAATTTAACAAATACATCTTTTCTAACATTTAATCAACTATGGTGACTCTAATAAACTTAAAAATATAATAAAGCCAATCATTTTAATCTCACATATCTTAAAATCAAATAAAGCATATTCAAAGTAGCATAGTAATGACAAAACTTACTTCATTGATATGATCCTTACAAATACATACCTTACATAACAATATCAATATTACATCAATTTTTAAATCCTGGATTTACAGATTTATCTAATGAACACCAGCATTAGCACTTCTGGCTAGATACAGCAACCCGGGTAGAGTCCATTTATTGGTCTTGCCATTGGACTGGCCTGGACAATTCTGCCCAAGCCACAAGCCAACAAAGGGAGCCCTGGTTTAACCTTGGGTTCTGTTTACCCAATCATTTACTGAAATGCTTTCATAATATTTTTCTGCATACCTACACTTCCCTTCAGTTCTCTGCCCCACCCAGATTGCAACATGTTTCACCCAACAAGAGATCATGGAGGTTTTTTCAGATCAGTTTAAAAAGAATTCCCTCAATCTTTTTAATGACTGCATTGATTTTCATTGTATGGATATATTTGTCATTTATTTAAGTACTCTTCTAATAATAAATATTTATGTTGTTTCTATTCTTTTATTATTACAATCCATGATGCAATATAAAGCTTTTTACATATGTAATTTCTTATTTGTTTGTGTGTTTGTTCTAGCTTTATTGAATGTGATTGATAAATAAAACTTGTATATATTTAAGGTATACAATGTGATGTTTTGATGTATGAATACATTGTGAAATGATTACCACAATCAAGCTAATTAACACATCCATCACCTCACATAGTTACTACTGTGTGTGTGTGTGCACACGTGTGTATGGTGAGAACACTTGAGATCTACTTTCTCAGCAAATTCAAGCTTATGTTACATTATTATTAACTATAATCATCATGCTGTACATTGAGTCTTCAGAACTTATTCATCTTATGACTGAAAGTTTATACTCTGACCAGCATCAGATAGCAACATTTTATGACTTTTTATTTGTGAAATTCTGCTTCCTCTTAATATTTTACTGTGTCATCTGTTTTACCATTTCTATAATCATTTATTTACACAGAGCACACTCAGAGTGGGGAAAATTAATGCTTTGATAGTGAATTCAGAAAGGCATTGATCACTTTGTCAGAAGATGAGCCAGAGGAAAAAAATTAGTCTAAAATATAAAGTATATACAATAAAAGCTGTGGTACATATACACAAGGGAATACTATGCAGCTGTAAGAAAGAAAGATCTCTTATCCTTTGAGACAACGTGGAGAAACCTGGAGAGTATTATCCTAAGTGAAACAAGCCGATCAGAGAAAGACAAATATCACATGATCTCACTTATTTGTGGAATATAATGAACAAAACAAGCTGATGAACAAAATAGACCCAGAGACATAGAAGTAGGTTACAGACTGACAAATCTCAGAAGAGGGGAATGGGGGGGCGGGGGAGGGAAGAGATAAACCACAGAACTTATATACATGTACGCGTAACCATGGACATAGACAACAATGCTGGGGGGTGGGGCAGGATTGGGAGGAGGGTGTCAATGGGGGAAAAAGGAGAAACATCTGTAACAAAAAAATTTTTTTAAGTTTTCAGTTCTTAAAAAAACAAAAACAAAAGGATTTACAAACATCTTAGAACGTTTCTGACAAGTAGGAGTTAGTAAATAAAAATTACTTCAGTGCTGCGCCTTAGTCGTTGGGGTTGCCATAACAAAGTACCATAGACTGGGAGGCTTAAACAACAGAAATTGATTCCTCACAGTTCTCAAGACTGAGGTTCCAAGAGCAAGGCAGTGTCCAGAGTCTGATGGACACCCACTTTCTGACTTGTGGACAGCCACCTTCTTACTGTATCCTCACTGGCCAAAGAGGTCATTTCTCTTGCATCTCTTTTTATAAGGTCACCATCCTCATGACCTAGTTGCCTCCCAAAAGAGCCACCTCCGAATACCATCCCACTGGGGATTAGCCTTTAACATCGGAATTTGAAGGGACACAAACATTCAGTCAATAGCAGTCCATCATCACTAGCTTAAGACCTGTAAAATGGTACTGCCTTTGTCTCTGCCTAGCCTCCATCTCACCAGGAGGGGCACAGGTGCAGTTGCAGCGACAGTAGTCATCTAAATGTAATCCATTGTTGCCCCTACCTGCCAGTGTAAGACCATGGGTGCCTCTAAATTCCACTCAAACATTCTGGGGGGCCCCACACATGTCTGATGCTTTCATAAGCAAATTCACTCAAGCAGCTGAAACACTTGTTTTAGTGTAAGCATCTTTAAATAAACGGCCACTGGCTTGCTGGAGACCCCGGAGCAGTCAGGTTCAGCTGTGGTTCACAAGCACACAAGCGACATGGGTGACACTCGGACAGGAAGGCTCTGCTGTGACACAACCAGAATTCCTCTGGTACAGAGTTTGGGGGAACAATGAAATGATTCTTTCAGCTTTGCTTTTAGCTCCTGAGGGATCTAACCAAGATGAGGCTTTCCCAGGAACCGGATCTGAGACACAACAGTATTTGAATTTTGGAAGAAGTCGCAGAAGGAGAAGCAACGGTTTTTATTTACGTCCTTGCCCTGTCCCTTGGGTCTTTCCTCCTAAAACAATCACACCATCTTCTTTTCATCTACACTTCACCATTCCAAAATAAAACCAAAAACACTCCAGTCTCTACAGAGTCTGTTAGCTCCAGTATGTACATTATCCAGGTAGCAACAGAGAAGCCGACATCTCAACAGTGTGTCTCAGCTGCCCAAGTCCAGGTTCACTGTCTTCTACGCATGGATACCTTTTCAGGAAACCATGAATAAAAGAGAGCCTTGCTCTTACTATTTCAACCTTGGACTATGTAACAAGTACTTTTGAGCCCCCTGCCGGGTTAAAATCACACCAAACCAGACAGTGTGCAGTTTATTACAGCTCTGTTCCCACTGGGGTAGCAGAAACAGCTAATATTATTATTTTAAATATATTGAAGCCAGGTTTTGAGGTTATTTTTGTTAGTACAAGCCAATAAGACCAACTTGTTCCTTTTTTATCCTTTAGAACAATTGGGAAGTGTTTGAGTTTTTCTGTTTTTTGTTTTTTAAAATCTCAATGGACTCATTTGGTAGAAATCAATTCACACGTCAGCATGTGGTCTGACCAATATGACCTATCCATTACAAAAGGAAAAAAAACTATAACATTTTCAAATTAAGGTATATTCAGCAGTTATACATTCCTGCTTTAATTTTTCCTTATTCTTTAAAATGTATTGCTCATAGAAGGAAAGAGCACATGCCTGAGATCACCATGTAGGAAGATTGGTCAACATCAGTCTCATTGAGTCAGGATAATTTGATCATTTTGAGTAAAGGGATTATTACAAGAAGAAAGGAATATTTCACAACGCTTGGAAATCTGTATCCTTTGCTCCATCCTCTGGCTTCTCTTGGCCAACTGGTTCTCTCTGTTTACTCACCAGTATTCATGGCCCAAAAAGGCCACTCTAGTCCAGTCTTACTGTTGAAGGAATGTCCATGAATTCTCCAGGTAGAGTAAGATGTCCATGATCTACTATTATAAAAATAGTTGCCCAACCCCACTCTTCAGCAAACCCTTTGAAGGCACTTGTAGGAATGGGGGATAGTCTTTGCAGTCATCCCAAACATGTATACCACCCTTCTTGCATTCACATTTGAACCTCTTAGCAAATCCAACCCTATTCCCCCTGGAAGATAGTGAGGTGAGAGAGCGACTGTCCATCTCGGTGAACCTGTACATCATGTTTGATTTGCAGAGGCATCCAATAGAGATGGGACAAATAATCTCAAGGTTCAAGTGCATAAAGTTTATATTTAAAATAAAAGTAAGTGAGGAAGAGTTATTATAGTACTTTTCAAAATATCAGTAGAGGCACCATTTATTTTTAACCAAATATATATTAATTAAAAACATGCAAATAAATAATTTCTTTGACTTAGGAATTCCACTTCTCAGATGTATACTAAGAAAATAATCATACCAGTACACAAAATGTTATAGATATAAGTACTCATTTATAGACATGTATAACAGGGAAAAAGCCACATATCAATAGGAATTTCAATGACAACTTTCAATGCATGTGGTCAGCTATCAAGCAGCATTTAAAAATCATCCTTTTGAAGACTATTTACTAACATGGGAAAACATTCATAGTATGCTAAAGGAAAAAAGCAAAATATAAAATTATGTGTCTGCTCCTAATTTTATCTTAAATTGTCTGCATGTGATTAATTTAAAGATGATGAGAAGGAAATGCATTAAAATCTTAACAGTGATTATTTCTGAATGGAGGGGACATGGGAAATTTCAAATTTTTTCTTGATAGTTAACTTACTTTCATCATTGTCTAAGATGAATGTGTATTGTTTTTATAATATGGAATATGTTTACAATACCTATTCTAATGTCCTTGTTGCCTGAATTTTCTTTCTTTCTTTTTTTTTTAATCCTCACCTGAGGATATTTTTCTATCCATCTTCAGATAGAGTGGAAGGGAGAGAGAGAGAGAGAGAGAGAGAGGGAGAGAGAGAGAAACATCAACGTGAGAGGGACACAGCAACTGGTTGCCTCCCACAAGACCCCAACCAGGGCTGGGGACCAACTGCAACCGAGGTACATGCCTTTGACCTGGAATTGAACCTGCGACTCATTGGTCCAAAGGCCGACGTTCTACCACTGAGCCAAACCGACCAGGGCACCTGAATTTTCTGATTGGTTACTTCAGCCTTCCATCTCACAACAGTGAGTTCAATAAACTGAACACTAAAGGGGGAGAGAGAGAGGAGATAATAGTGAGCTATCATGAAACATGACCCGAGTTTGCCTTCAGTTCATCTCCTGTTCTTGCAGGAGGGACCCCGTGGAAGCCAACATTTTTTAGGAACAGCCATCTGACTGTGGCCATTTAGTTACTTATTCTTCATTATGAACTACAGATGCCCCTGCCTGATGTCTGTGATCACCACAAGTCATTAGTGTTTCCACTGATACATGGGGGACCAGGTTTGTGAAAATGCTCACATCCATTTTTTTTCTCAATAAATGGTTAAGTTCATCATTACAGGAAAGTGTTGACAAGCATGGCAAAGATTAAATTTTTAGTTCCTTTTTGAAATAAGTCATTCAGCATTTAGACTGGCTGAAGATTTATTTGGCAGTCATTCCTTGGTTAAAGTTCCCTGAGGTTTGTTTATATGGCTATTTTGGTTCTTTATTTTAAGTATATCAGCGTTTTTCCCCAGCTTCCAGCTATTCTCATCTCAGCATGTAGGAAGTTAATAGATGGCACAGAAGCTCATTATTTTAATTCCAGTAAAAGCATAATTGGCTAAAGAGGCAAAGGTACTAACACCATCCCTTGTGGTATCCTGAAGGACTGACAAGGACAGCCACGAACTCAAACTCCTCGTGGCAGTTGGGACCACCGGTCCAGGTCACCAAAGGAATGGACTCAACCACACTCAATTCCAAATAATCTACAGCCACTGCCTGTGGGTGTGAAATAAGGACCACTTGGAATTTTGTTGTGACAAAAATTCACAAGATATTTTTAAGAAGTACATAAGGAATGTCGTTCTATTTAAGGCGTTTGTCCACCTAGATTGTATATTTCCAGTGCTACCACCATTCTTCAAAACATCTGTGGAATTCCTGTTTGGAATTGCTCTCAGATATAGTTTACGAAATGCATCAGAAAGTTGGTCTCGTTAGTTTCTAATCGCATATGAATGACATTAAAAAGTTAGATTGCTCAATTTATTTACTGGACTGGGCTCCAGATGCCTTTTGCATTTTCTAAATAGCAGATGCTCTCACAAAACCGAAGATTGCCACCAATAAATCCTTCAAAACCACATTCCTTGGTCTAAGACAGGAATTCCAATAAGAGAATTCCAAACGGGATTAGAATAATGGCAAAATCACCAGAATAAGTGTGCCGCCGTCCTACCTAACAACTCTGAACTGGGCATTTGGATCTGTAAGATCAGACACACTATAATTTTTAAAAATCTTAACATTCTTTCATTCAGCTGGTCGTGAGTGAGTGTCAGGCACTGTTCCCGGGGATTACAGCAGAAAACACACAATGGGTTTAGCCTTAACCCTATGGCGACATCAATCTTGAGAGAACCAATTTTAAGTGATCTAAAATGCTGTTTTAGAATTATGCTAATTAGAACTATCTCAGTCAGAAAATTATGTATAGAATAAGGTGCTTCAAAAATTACAAAGAAAGGGATATTTTTGGCATCCTTTCCGTGTGCGCATGTGAGCAAGACTTTGGAGCAAAGCAGGGACGTGTGTTTATAGTCGGCTACATTTCACGTGAATGCCTACATAGCTCCTTAGAAACTGGAGGCTCCCTCAGCTGGAATGTACAACCACAGCTACTTACTTACCTCACAGTGGTTGTTATAAAACAAAGGACTAAAACCTTAAAATGCCATTTTAAAGCATCTGCTATCATCCGTAGCGGCAGCAACATTTCTTCTGGTTGAGGTGTCCCAGGTTTCATTCCTTTGACAAAAAAGCAAAAGTAGTTCAGGAAGGTCAAAGTTAATTAAATTTCATTCAACAAACATAATTTAGACGCCAGAAATGGTGCCAAGACATGAGGATACAAAAATTAAAGTTTAATGAGATTTCTTCAGTTGCAACAAACTCCTCCAAGTGACCTCAAGTTTGGGGGTCTTACTGAGAATGTAATAGGGAGGCACACTCTCCCAGTTCCCAGCTAGGGCCAGCTCTGGAAGCTCATACCTTTACTTCGACCTGTCTAGATACCTGGAGATCACCTAAGCTTAATGACATCTTGAGGTGGAGCAAATAATCTTGCTCAAGAGATGACAGTAGCTTGGCAGACAATATCTAGAAAGACAGGCAGATTGATGTTCCCATCAGAAAATGACCAGAATCTTAGCAAAACAGAACTGCATTGCACTGCAAACATCAAAGTGCCTGTCATACCACAGAGCATCATCCCATGTTGGGTGGAGCCCTTGGTCCTTTGTGGGAATTCAAGGCTGCCACTCAGAGTGCTCTTCCCTGTAGGGATGGGGGGTTGGTGGATGAATAAAGTGTAACCTTGAGATAGCATTTCCTGACCTGGCCAGCCAAGGATCAAAGTATGCGTGTGGATAGATAAGGTTTGCCTGATGGGTAGGAACACCACCCTGTATGAACTGATTGTTTTGTTTGCATGAGAAATAGATAAGGTTCACATGTCAATGAGTAGGAATGCCACCCTGAAAGAAACAATGGGCAAGAAAACCCAGGTGAGAATGGGTTTGCTTTATATCACCTTTGATGTTTCTCCGCTGAAAAAAGCGAGAGACAGGGCTTGGCTGTATGGTCAGCAGAGACGTCATCTCAAGGAAATAATTACCTAAAACAACATATAACCTAGAGAACCACTTTGCAAATAAATTGGACTGCATCCAGAGATCTGGAGCATTTGCTCCCTTGTGATGCTTCCCCTCACTCCAAACAGTGTCTGTTTGTAGTTCATTGCATTACACTGACCCCTGACAGGCCAAGAGAAATGACACTTCCCATTTTACAAACCACCCCCAAATTTGGGGGTAAAGAATATTCAGCTGATTCCCTAGAACCAGGTGACCTTTTCTCTGCCCCATTTCTCAACCCCCACTTTTCTCCTTTAGGTACTCAAGGACTGGCCCACATCAGAGAATAAATTTACACAGTTTTGTTCATAGATGATGTCATCATTACAATGATGTCCTGGCCTCCCCCTGCTGCAATCCCCCACCCCCCAGCCACACATCTCTTTGATGAGCAAACAGTACAGTATTGGTACTGCATCTCAGACTAAGGAAAGTGACCCATCCAACCCAAGGATTCTCTCCTTGTTAGAAACTATTAACCAATTATTCCCAACTCGAGAAATATTAACCACTATACCCAATTGTCTAAAAATCCACTCCTAAAATTTCATCAATTCAAATGAGTTCCTCTCTACTTGTTGAAAAATGAAAATGTTTTACCTCTCACTGGAAGGGCACATCCCTTTTGACATATAGAATATACCATTAGTATATAAATTCTTCTTTAAAGTTACCATTATATACATGAGTAGTGGGTATAACTGAAATTTAGGGATATAATTGGACTGTCTATTCTGTTCATTAAATTAATTTGAAGTAACAAATGTAATTCAGTAAACTTAAATTACTGGGGTTAATGGTTTAGGTTGGGTAAGAACTCAAAATGATGTCTTCTCATTTAGGAAAGATTTTTAAGCAAAAATAGAGACTTTAAACTGATCTGTGCCACTTGCTTTTTCTGTGACTTTATTAATATCCCTAAGAGCTTTAGGAATATATTTTTAAATCATGAAAACTTGTACTGCCTTTGACATTCTAGTGACCTTCGTGGTCAGGAATTTAGAAAACAAATGATTGGAATGGAACTTGCCCTGGATTTTGTTCAAATCTAAAGATGATGATGTATATATTTTTTCCTTTGCCATCCAGAAAGAACCCCATGCTGTATCTTGTCTTCTGGCATTCCTTCACACACCTGCTTTGAATCCGAGTGTGGTGAATGATATATTGACTCTTTCAAAGTATCTTGTAACTGTATGATCAGAATTAGGTAGACTTTAATCATTGGTTTATACCTTTATTCTTTAGACATTATATAGTGTCTAATAATATATCAGGCATTTCATGTGGATTTGGAATATAAAGATGAAGACAGTCTCTGTGCTCAGGGAATTTCAAGTCTATCTGGAAAGATAGAGGGATAAATGACTAATTATGACAGAATGTGATGCATACATTAGTGACAATATGGGCAAAGTGCTTTGGAAGCATAGAGGAGGTAGTGAATAGTATGTTCTTGAGAATTAGCCAAAGTTCTACCTGCCACCTTTGGACTAGACTGGAATGCAATGGTAAAATGGGTGAGTTGTGTATACCCACACACACAACTGTTAGCGTACAGTTTCAGGCTTCAGCAGAAAGTTGTATTATATTCCTATTTCACAGCTGAGGAAACCAAGACAGTTTTGGTCAGTTTCAGGGCCATCGGGGCTGGCCCTGCCATAGTCTGGCAGGTTTATTCTTTTTCTCTGCCCGGTTGGCAAGAGAATATTTTGCAACAGGGAACCTTCATGATTTCCAAGCACTCAGAAAAATGCTGTTTGACCACTGAACAAATTCTTCTTGATTGCTTTGGATTAAGAATTGCTACTCTGCTGAAATTAAGCCAAAACAGCATCCAGGAAGCAAGGTATTTTGTTTGAATAGAACATAAGTAAAAGCTGGAAATGGGGGCTGCTTAGGTGCCCTGTTCTCAAGCCCTTTTGGGTCTGTGCGTTCCATCACCAAATCCTTGCTTCCAGACCTCACGGACACACTTCCCAAGTCTGCCTATTCCAAACCCATGCTTCCCGTTGCTTTTCTTCTGTGGCTCCTAGGCCTGTTCCAAGAATGCAATGTAAAACTATAATTTTATGGAATATTATGCAATTCTTTCTAATGGAAGGCCACTAAAATGATCAAACTTCATTAATTACCAAGCCATATAAATAACTGACCAATGGTTACAATTTGAATGGTCCATAAAGGGAAGGTAAATGAAATGATTTCAAACTAGCGGGTCCCTTCATGGCCTTTGATACCCTGATAGGTTTTTTCCCCTCTTGGGACAGATCTACAAAGAACTGAATGATGACTGAGGAATGAGAAGCACTATTACCTCTGTGATGTCTCTCGGATGAACAAACCCTCCTGAGCTGACAGTAGTCAGTCTGGCCTCGAGGCTGCGTTAACTCACTGCGGGATCTTGGTTGAGCTATTTTAACTTCTTCCTAGCTTAGATAACCCACCTATAAAAATAAGTTAAGAAAACCATATTAAATTTTTAAGCATTCCTATAAAAGATACTATAAGAATAAAGAAAACTCATTTTCATTTCATTGAAATATTCTATTGATATGGACTGAATGTTTGTGCCCCCATAACACTGATATGTTGAAGCCCTAATTCGGTGGTATTGGGAGGTGGTGACTTTGAGAGGTAATTAGGTCATGAAGGTGGGACCCCCATGATGGGGTTAGTGTCCTGCTAAGAAGAGGGAGAGAGCTGGTCCTCTCTCCATGTGAGGATCAACCAGAAGATGGCATCTACAAACCAGGAAATGGGCCGTCACCAGACATCAGATCTGCTGGTACCCTGATCATCCCAGCCCCAGAACTGTGAGAAATCAATGCTTGTTGCTTAAGCCAACCAGTCTATAGAAATTTGTTACAGCAGTATGAACTAAGACAAATATTATTTAGAAAACAAAGTGATATATTAAGTCAGAGATTCTCACACTTTTGAAATGAGAAACTCTTTGTTTTGGGTTTTGTCCTCTTTACGAATATTCCTCTCCTCTTTCATATATATATATGGAGAGACAAAGAGAGTAAAGAGACACATGTGCACAGTAGAAACAATCCAGTACACCATCTTACCTCTGCAGGGCAACACAGGCAAATGAAGCAGATGGGTGGTCAACTGGGAGAAAGTATTTTAAACACTTGTAACTTACATGATAGAATATATAAGAAAACCCAGAAAACTGGCAGGGGAGCAAAAAGAAAAACCTATAGAAAAGTAGGCAAAGGCTACAAGAAGACAACTCCCAGAAAACCCAAATAGCTAGCTAATATGTGACACTAAGAATAGCTAGTGATTTTGAAAGAGGCAAATTTTTGAGAAGATGGGCTTCACTGGCCTGGCACGAGGACTTATCTGCTGAAATAGAGATAACTACTGAAAGAGTGGATAGTTATGCTTTAGACAGGAAGAGCACATGTTGGCCACTCTGTCTTACCTGTACCTCTCCCAGCCCCACAGGAGGCACTGCTGGAGCGCAGGCCCCACTTTGGACTTGACTATCTCTCACCATAGCATCTACAATTGGATACGATTCTGTCATCCTTTGAACTCCCAAAGTTATTTGCTTGTACCCTCCTGTGGCTCTAACCATGTGCCTTCTCCTGTAGTGCTTTGCAAATTTGTCCTACAATTCACCCTCCAAAACAGGAACTCTTAGTCATCTAGAATCCTCTGCAGTACCAGCATAATATTTTGTACATAACAGGAGTCCAATAAATATTTATTGAATTGAGTTAAGTGGCATTGGGGTATGTTAACCTCTCAGCTAGTAGTCAGGAAACCACGCAGGCTTTGAAAATGAAGAAAAATGAAGGGAAAAAAATGACAAAGTTGAACTAGATCAGCAGTTTCCAAAGTACGCTCCACAGAACACAAATCGTAAAATACTACCTGAAGAAGGGTCCTGGGTCCAATAACTCTGGACAGTGGAATCACCAGCAGTGGTGTGCTGGAGCCAGCTAGCTCCAGAGTCCATCATTAAATTTTTAGGAATGTTCTGGGCCAACTGTTAGACATGGTCATTACTAAATATTAAATTGTCTAACTTACAATTAAATAAATAATTTTTCGAACAAAGATAATACCCACTCAAAACAATACTTCCGAATTGACCACATCTTGCTTTTGTGCATGATCTTGAGGCTGTGTACATCTGTCACATGCATCGTGGAGGTCCTCTTTTTTTTTTAATTTTTTTTTTTCTTCATTGATTTTAGAGAGAGAGGAAGGGAGAGGGAGAGAAAGACAGAAACATCGATTGGCCACCTCCTGCATGCCCTCCACTGGGGATCAGGCCCACAACCTGGGCATGTGCCCTGATCGGGAATCAAACCGGCGACCTCTTGGTGCTTGGGTTGACGCTCAACCACTGAGCCACACCGGCAGGCTGTGGAGGTACTCTTAATGGCGTGCTACTGGGCATTTCATTCCAACTTCACATTCACTGATGTGTTGGGAGCTTGAAATCAACCATGGTGGGCATATTTACACCACAGAAATCAGCAGATGCTACATAGCAGGGTTTTTCTCCAGAGAACTGGTCGCTGAACATTTAGCAGCATATTCCTGGTTACAAACACACCAGTGATAGCGCCACCCGCTAAACTGTCTAAATCACTGCTCCAAATTTGTTTGATTATGAAATTATTTTAATGCATAATATTATTACCATCCTAAGACACATACTTTGGGAAAAACTGGACTAGATGATGGCCAAGGCCTTCTTTAGTTCTCACAATGTATGTAAATGACAAGTTTTCATATGCAAACATCTTAGTTTTTCAATTTATTGAGGATGTCGATGAGTTTAATCAATGGTACCTTTAAAAACAAAGTCAAAGAGAATTAAAAGGACTCCTACTTCCTAGGAAATGTTGATTGATTTATGATTCCTCAGTTCAAAGTAATTTGGTATAGAAAGATTTTATGTTTATCCCACCTGTGAGCAAGGAACTCAATGCCTCTAAATCTCATTTTCTTCAACTGTAAAATGGGGCACTATGCAGGAATTTTCAGAAAGCAAACACGATTACTTACGGAGAGTTACGTGGAAAGCTGTGCAGTTATTATATATGAAAGGAAATGTGAGTTGGGTGTTTCTCTCTGACAGTGGTACGATTCACATGGTTTATGAACTCTCTGTAGCTGACTTTGCCAGATCTCAGAAGTCTTCTCCCAAATTCCCATAGCAAATTGAATAAAACCATGGCTCAAACTCCAAAGTCACCTAACCATGAACCAACAGACAGCTCAAAGGTGATTCTTATGATACCTCCTGGCTTCACGGTTGAGCTGACAGGAAACTGCAGATATGTTTTCCAAAGATCTAATCGAAGCCAACTGTATCCAGACTGACAGTGAACATGAATGTGGCTGGGTGGTCCCAGTACAGATGGAATGCATGGCAGGGTGTTTTCAAGAAGTGGCCCTTATCGTTATGAGCAGTGACAGTTCAGAGAGGCCACATGTGATCAGACGTAAGCCCAGAGAAAGGTGATTTTATCTCTCGGGTCAACTGAATGTGGCACAGATCCGATTTAGAATAACATTTTCATAAACATGGGCATTTTCAGTTTTTTGCTAAGAGTCTAAAAATCTTGACCTGCCACTAAGGAGGTCACTTTCAGCAGTGAGGATGGGGAGAGGGGAGGAGAGGGAGGAAAAACTGTAGCTTGCTCTGTTTCTCTTTGATCCCTAAACACATAAAAGGATGGCAAAATGCCCAGCTCGTGCTTCCTGCTTTGGCTGGCCCCCACCCAAGGATCTGGGGTCTTCACCTGAGGCCCACGGTGCAGCCCTTCTTCTGCTTTTGCCTGCAGTGTGATATCCTAGGTGTCTAACGACCACGGCAACATGGGCACCAGCTGATGGGCACCAGCTCGGGTGCTGCGAGGAGCATCCTGGAGGCCCATCCTGGGTACTTAGTGTGACAGAGGCCATGGTAGGGAGTGATTCTCAGGAAAACAGTTAAGTACCAACCCACGTGGATATATTTCATGTTTTAACAACTACGATGAGCATACCAGAGCATGCAAGCTATATGTCAGCCCTGCTTGCCTATGCCATTCTTCAGAAGTAAGACTTTGCTAGTGACATGCCTCCCAGTCCCTTGATTCTCCCCATGTAGAATAAATCAGGTCAGAGCAACTACAGAATCCCTGGTGTGGTGTCTTAATGCAAAGACCAGCCATGCTCAGCAATGGAAGGGGCACTGGTATTATCTACTTATTTATGTACTGTAGTGTTCAGTGCTTTCTTTTAATGATTATTATCTTACTTTATCTTAAGAATAGACCCATTGGATGAGGATTGTCACTCTTATAGATGAACCCTTAAACATAGATAGTCAGGTTACTAATAAAATCACACAACGAATCATTGGTAGGATCAGATTTGTCCATGGGTCTGTCTGGTTCCTGAAGGGGTCTCTTTGTCCTGTACGAGATGGCACAGCAGTTGAAAACAGCCTCTGAAATCACAGGACATAGCTTTGAAGACGCTTCTGTCACTTAGCTGAGCGACCTTAGTAGACAAGATATTCATCTCCCGCAGGCCTTGGTCTTCTTATCTTTAAAATGAAATAATAGCACTTTCCTCAGAGTTTCGTTGGAGTAGTAAATGAGTCGTGAAGGCTTTGGAAGAGTCCTGGCACATAGTAATCACTCAATAAACCTTTGACTTTTCTTGTCCTTGCATCTCTCAAAACTGCCACCCAAGTCCAGCCCGCTTGTGGCCAGGATCCTTCTAGGTCAATGGATCTAAAATCTACTTAATTTCACTTCATTTCCACTCCCAGGCCAAACTTTGCCTATCTAAGAAAATAGATTCTTTGGGCTTTACTTCAGCCTTAAATATATATCTTCAGGGGTAATATTAGGCACTTTTGCTAAGAGCTAAACCCTTAGTTACACTTTAATTTTCACTTCAATTTCATTAAATGGCTTACTTATCAACTAGATGAAGTCTCTATTGCCAAGAGCGTGACGAGGACTAGAATTGGGGTGATTTAGGAGTGTGGGGACTTAGGGAGCAGGCTGATTTGGGTAAGGCACTGGCTTATGAGATTTTTTGCAAACTGAATGTTTTAACAGGTTTTATCATTATTTGGGTATGATGACACCAACAGATTCAGACATGATTGCCATTGAAAGGATAGTTTGTTACTCAGTTCTCAAGGGGGGGAGGCACTGTGCCTCCACGAGGGGCCACAGGGGGAAATACAGGGTTGGTCAAGAGGAAGAGGAGGGTGGGCAGCTGTGGGCAAGAACCTTTATATCGGTTTCTGCAGGAAGGACCGAGCGGGGCAGGGTAAACTAGTCGGGGTTGGCTAGTATGAATAATTTCTGGGGGCTCTGGTACCGGACCCTGGGGTGATTAAGGCAGGTGGATAGTAGCCCAGAGTGTGGGAGCCCGATAAAGGAGGTGCTGGGGTGTGGACTCTGAATTGGTTGGTTTTTATTGAAAAGCGTCCTTGTGGGCGAGTTGTTTACAATCTCTAGGAACTGGCTAGCGCTGAGAGAATCAATTCCTCCAGGGTCAGCCAGGCCCCAAATGTCAAATCATCAGCAAATAAAAGACATTGTTACTAGACTGAAACACAGGGCATGACCCCTATGGTAGAAGAAGGAAGAAACTAGAAACGAGAAGTAAAGGACCCAAGCATGCAGAAGCGCCTGAGCAGGTGCCTGAGCCTGACTCTGGTCTTTCTCCCTCCATCCTCATCCCACCTCCAGTGGGGCCCCTGTGAACTGGCGCTTTGTACTTACCCACCTTCTCTTCTCCGTGGTCTGTGTCTCGCCACCCCTGCGCCCTCTCCCCACCCTCCTCCACAATCACCTGGTTGTCCAGGCTTTCATCTCCACAGGTTGGGCCCTGGAAAACCTAGCTTCCCCATTCTTGCTTCCCCAGACCGCAGCACACTTAAATCCTTTCCATTAGCATACACAAGCAGGCTTTCTACAGAATACCCACGGGCAGCAAAGACACATTCAGACTCACAATGGGGCATATTCATCAGTAAACTATGCACTCTGGGTATGCACTGCAGTGGGCTTTGTCAAACAGTGATCTGTGTCCTCCGAAAAGGCCAGGGCCAGGGCAGGGCTCTGACGCTGACCAGGCTCAGTTTTGGGGCAAATAGCCGAAATGCTTTCTGGGGATAGTGGAAGCCACTGAATCATCTCTGTGCTGTACCAGCATCAGGGGAAGCTCTGAGACACCAAGGCCACACCCTGGCGTGTCATTTACATCCCTCCCTTTGTGTGCTGGGAGGCTCTGCGGGGATGTGTGCACAGTCAGCGGGGGATGGCAGTACCTTCGGTCAGGATGGCGAGCAGTTTCCCGGGATTCTGGGGCCTCTGCGGGATCTGTCTGTTAGAAGCCAGTTTAACACGGAGCCGTGATTCACAGCCACTGGCCCTTTGTAAACCGGAATAAAGTCCTAGGTCCAAAACCGTCCGTTTTCCTCCCTTTTGGTAACATTCTATTCTAGGGTTGGACAGATTTTTGGGAAGTTCCCTCAGCTAGAAGCATTACTTCGAGTAAATTAAAGTGCGCAGATGTGAGGCACACATGAGCGTGATTACACAATTTTTTTTTTTTCATTGAGAAACCTTCTCATGTGAGATATTTCCAACTACTTTGGACAAAGCAACACTTTTTTCTATGTTTTAAAAAGAAAAAGACCTGACACAAAAATCCTAACTGGAAAACCGTGCAGGAATTGGCTTCTGAAAGTCTGGTTTTCATAGCTGAGATCTCAGGGTCGCTGGACACAGCCCGAATCTGAGGTTGTACAATAAACACGCGCGCAGACACCTCTGCGGAGAGCCAGCCCCGTTATCGGCGATTGCAAAACCCGGCCTTTGCAGAGGGGACTTTCTCCTTCCCATTTCTCTCAGAGAGCTTGTCAAATGTGAAGTCCAAATGCCTCAGTTTTCCCAACATCCCTACCCAATTTCTGCCTCGCGGAACACATCTTTCAACGCCCCCCGCTTGCCCTCGCCTACTTATTCTGCCCACCTGGATCGACCCCATGCGCTCGGCTGCTAACCTCCTCCCCACCCCTGGGCTGAAGTCCCGGTGTTTCCTTCCAAAGCAGAGCAGTGTCTGTTAATAGGATGGCTTTGGCAATTAGCCCAGGATCACTGTCACTCTCCTTTAAAATGTTACTTAAACACCTTTCTGCTGTTTCATTTCCCTCTGGGTTACATCTTATCTCCCCAACTGGACTGTAAGCTCCTAGAGGACCAGCATGATTACTTGTCCCCCCCCCTTTATTGATTTTAGTGAGAGGGAGAGAGAGATAGAAACATCAATGAGAGAGAACATCGATTGGCCGCCTCTTGCATGTCCCCCACTGGGGATCGGTCCCACAACCCAGGCAAGTGCCCTGACTGGGAGTCAAACCAGCAACTTCATGGTGCATGGGTCGACACTCAACCACTGAGCCACACTGGCCGGACTACTTCTGATTTTTGTATTTCTCAGAGACCCCAGCAGAGTGGTCCTAGGAGGTGGGTTAACTGCTGTGGGGTCTTGTGTTTGCCATTTAACGCTTTCCTGCCGGTTTTCTGCGAGCCGGTATCAGCTTCATTACGTGCCAGATGCTTACTTCTCTCTGCTCATCTGAAACTCCGTTCTGTTTGCTTTGGAACCGGGACACATGTAAACTGCACTGGGACGAACTTGCTTTAAAACGGGAAGATTAGAAGATTTGAGTAAACAAGTTCGTTCCCATCAAAGACTTTTAAAGATTTATAGACCTATATATGTTATAGCTTGGTCAGTGTTACCTCTCCGATACGTCTAACCCCCATTTCCGTATCCCGCCTAATCAAGCTTTCCGGAGCAGCTAGGAGCCAAGAGCTTTCCACGGCTGCGAGTCCGTGAAGGCGCGCGAGATGCCGTGGGGCTGCGCGGGCTGAATTACGCCTATTCATTTCATCTCCTGAAATATTAGAGGCTTCAGCTAACTGCACTTACTTGAAATATACCAGAGAGACCCAATCTATGAAATTGTGAGAAAGATTTTTGTTTTATTGCCAAACTTGAAACCAGACCTGAGTGGTACTTAAAATTTCAGTTACATGAGTTAAGGGGTTTTTTTACACTTGAGGGGGGTTGTTACATCTCCGCGTTGGAACAGGTTCAACAAAGGAGGTCTAGAAGCCATATGTTGGCTGCCTCAGCTCATCGTGAAACAAACAGCGTGTGTGCTTCAGCAGCTCAAAAGACAAAATAAAACAAGCAAGCATAAACCCGAGGACCTGGCCTTCACACTGGGGCAGAGCTGCAGCGAGTGTCCCGGGGCTGTCAGTACACTCTCCTGCACAAGTGCACCAGCCCTGCGTGTCAGAGGCATCCCCTCCGCACCAGCACAGAACGCCATCCAATATCACCAGGGTTGCCTGCAGGAATGCGGAGAATGCCTCTGAGTTCTGCTTCGGTCCTGACTGGTGGGGCTCCATCTCAGGAGAACCAGAGGCAGCCTCCTTGCTGTGCTTTGAGAACCCTTGAGGTGTCTCAGCAGCTGTCAGTCAAGTTTCAAATGCCACCGTTAGAGAGCAGGCCCTTTGGGTTAGACCAGCGCCTCCTATTGAAATGCAACACACACACACACACACACACACACACACACACGAGCATACATGGCCCTGGACCTGAGGAGATCAACACACACAGCTGACATCCTGGCCTGAACTTCACAAGGCCTGCCCTGGAGCCTGCCTCAGACACAGGGCCTGAGTCATGCAAAATCTCTTCACAAGGCGTGTGTCTTAGTCAGCTCGAGTTGCTATGACAAAACACCACAGGCTGGGGCCTTCAACAACACACATTCATTTCTCACAGTTCTGGAGGCTGGGAAGTACAAGATCAGGATGCGAGAAGATTTGGTTCCTAGTGAGAGTTCTTTTTCTAGCGTGCAGATGGATACCTTCTCACTGTGTCTTTACATGGCAGAGAGAGAACGAGAGGGGGTCATGCTCTGGTGTCTCTTTCTCTTCTTATAAAGACACTTATCCCATGATGAGGGTCCCACTCTCATGACCTCATTTAAACCTAATCAGCTCCCAAAGGCCCCATCTACAAATACTGTCACATTCAGGGTTAGGGCTTTAACAAGGGAATGGGGGGGGGGGAGGTGGTTAGGGACACGAACACAAGCATACAGTCCATAACAGCATAGGAACTGAGAAACATGACAAGAACCTGCCAGACTCCTGGCCTGAAAGGATAAATTTCTATTGTTTTAAGCCACCCACTTTTGTCAATTTATTACGGGAAACTGACCTAGGTGTTCCTAGAGAGGAGTTCAAAAAAGTCCCAGAATCCTGGGTTTTGCCCTCAGAAGGGCAGGTGTGAACAGGTGCTATGGCTGGAGACTGCCTGCAGCATTGTACAGATGTGGTCTGCCTGCCTGCTTGAGGTGGGGCACAGAAGAGGAGGTGGAGGGTACCAAGAAGGCTCCACTTGGCACGGCTGCCCCTCACCCCAGCAGCACTCACGGAAATGCCAGAATGTCCAGTGAGTGAGTGCAGGCTACAAGCAAACAAGGAGGAAGAAAGGGAGGGGGAGGGAGGAGAAGGAGTGGGAGAGGAGGAAGAGGGGAAGAGAGGAGACAGAAGGGGTAGAGGAGGGGGAGGAGAGAGATGGAAGAGAAGAAAGGGGGGAGGAGAGGAGGGAGAAGAATGGGGGAGAGATGAGGAGGACCTTTGCCATGGAAAGTAGCATATTCCCTGGTGCCTGGAATTAGAATTTAGATGTCTTTGGGGGCCACTGTTCAGCTTACCACTGAGTCGTTAAGTAATAGAGCACAGGTACATAAATGTGTCTTTATCTATACAACTCGAAAAGAAATTGCCTTTAAATTGGCAAGATCATAAAATGGAACCTACTTTCCACATTTGTTCTATTCCATTGTCCCTTCCACCACCTATATAACGCCCTGGAAGAAGCAACCATCGCCTGACCACCTGGATGATTAAACATCCTCAGTCACTGACTTTAACCAGTGTGTGCTGAGCCAGCACCTGGCTTAGCGAGTTTACTTGTGGCATTGTTCACGCGGGAGCCGCAGCCCTGTAATCACCGGACAGCCGAGCACTGCCCCGCGGGCAGCTCGCACCACGGCGTCGCACAACAACACAAAAGGTCGATTCAGCGCAGGAGAGCCTCAGTCACGCTGGTTGTTTGACTTTCACATGGGCAACACAACCGTTTGATTGATGGACTCTTTCATTCTTCATAGTTATTTTAGCACCTTCTAACTACAAGCTAAGTGTGCCATTTAGATAACTGTACACTTGTATATTTACAGGGTTATCAAATGTCTTCATTCATCTATGAAATCAACATTAACCACTCCCAACACTGATATTTGCCTATGGCACACCCAACCCTCACCCACCTCCATTCCTCACCTCCTGCTTTTCACTTTGAGCCCAGGGCAGAGTTCTCCATCTAATTGGGTCACTAATTTTTAAAAATGTTTAATCGAACTATATTCCCCAAATGTCTGTTATGTTCCAGTCACTGAGCTCGGTCCAAAGACCAAAAAAAAAAAAAAATGTAGCAAGGAATGTAGAGACAGATTGAACATTTTTTAGCAAGAAAGTGTGACTGTCTCCTACCAGTCTGGGTGAACCTCACCGTGTGGAGAGGGTTTGGACAGGCTTTCTGGGAGTCCAGGGAGGAGGCACCTGAGTGGCCTGCTCTCCGTGTTCGTGGTCAGGCCACTGTCAGGTCAGTAGGCACCACTCCTAAGGGGAGGCAGCAGATCTTACTGTGGGTTGATCCAACTGCACCTCACAGAAACCTCCTGGGGATGAAATTGGGTAAATTTGCCAAAGTGCTGCAGGTGCTTGTCCCTGGCATCACAGGATAAGGAGTGGGACAAAACAGCGACCGCAAGTCTGGACCCAGGAACCAGTTCTTGCTGTCGTATTTTCAAGCTCGGAAAGGTACAGCTCTAACAAGGGCAGGAAACTAGCTGCACAGCCTGAGAAGAAAACCCAAAGAACCAGCCAGAAAGAAGACTACATGAAGACACAGGAAGAGGTATCAGAGGACAAGCACTCATCAGTACTTCCAATCTGCCCTCTTAACGCAGCCTCTGTGGTTTGGGCCCAACTCATGGAGTCGAAGGTCTGAAAGGAATCCACTCAACCCAGGCTAGACAAGTTATCATGTAAGCATTTGCACACATAAACAAATACATATGACAATTCTCTATTCCATTACCCCCTTACCTTTTGGTTTTTTAAAATGTTGATTTACTTTTGAAATAATTTTTTTTAAGTTGGGCATGGTATAAACAGTATACGTAATGAAGGACTTCGGTCCAGATGGCGGCGTAGGTAAACGTGGTCTGCCTCCTCCCACAACCACATCAAAATTACAACTAAACTACAACACAGCCACCATTCAGAACCGCCTGACATCAAGCTGAATGGAAGTCCTACAACTACGGAATTAAAGAAGCAGCCACACCAAGACTGGTAGGAGGGGTGGAGGCAGACGGGCTAGTCCCACACCCACGTGTGGCAGATAAAAATCAGGAGGGACACCTCGGCTGGGAAGGTCCTCCCTGAGGAGTGAGGGGTCCCCCTCCCACACCAGGCACCCAGCTCAGGGTTCCAGTGCCAGGAAGAGAATTCCCATAACTTCTGGCTGTAAAACCAGCGGGAACTGAGGCTGAGGGAGGCTGAGGCTTCTGGAGCCCCAGGCAGCTCCTCTTAAAGGGCCCGCACACGGACTTACTCGGACTTGCTCCTTCTGAGCTCGGAGGGGAGGCAGCTTGAGGGGTGCCAGAGACAAACAAGGAAGAACTGAGCTGTTTGGCCTCAGGACGAGGGCTGGAGGGGCGGCTTTCTCCTGGACAGACGTGCTGGCGGAGGCTGATGTTCCTTTGGTGAGCCCTTCCCTGGGGCAGCAGATGGCCACCATATCTGGGACTCCAGCAACCTGGCTCACACTGTTTGCCCCACCCTGATGATTCCCTGAGGCCCTGCCCCACCCAACTTTCAGGCCCACCCAAGCTGTTACCAAAGGCTTTACCATAGGATTGGCCTGTCTTGGATCCTGCTTCAAAGTTTCCTAATATCTCTCAAACAAGCAGCATCTGGTCTCAGCGAGCCCCATACTTCTCGTTAAGTGGCCCCAGGCCAGGCACTAGAAGCAGCCGGCCTTGGTTCACAACTTGGCTTTTCCTGGGCACCTCCAAGCCCAGCACAAGAAGCAGCCATCTGCAGATCACTTTGTAGCTTATGCTGGGTGGCCCTGGGTAGAACACAGGCAGTGGCTGAACTTGCCCCAGAGCCAGCACACCCAGTGGATAGCTTTAGACCACATCGAAACACCACCACCCAACCACCTCCACAAGTGACACACTCAATGAGCGGACTCAGTGGGTACCAGGGCCCTGATGAAGTAAGTCTTGCTCTGTGTGGTTGGTCCCTACACAGCTGATCCTCCAAGGTAGTCAGAGGCCAGTGGGCAGTGGGCACAGCCAGTCCTTGCAGCTGATCAGCCTGAGGAAATCCTTCCCATTGACGTGCCAACGGCAATCAAGACAATACAACAGAAGTGTGTACAGTACTGGGGGGCACCTCGAGGGCCCAGCTGGGGTGATCACAGAGACTGTGCCACTGGATCCTACAGGACACCTACAACAATAGGCCACCCTAGAAAGCCTAGGAGACATAGCAACACTACCTATACATAGAAACAAACACAGGGAAGCAGCCAAAATGAGGAGACATGTCCCAATGAAAGAAAAGAACAAAACTCTAGGAAAAGAATTAAACAAAATGGAGATAAGCAATCAATCAGATGCAGAGTTCAAAACACTGGTTATAAGGTTGCTCAAGAAACTTGATGAGACATTCAAGGAACTTAGTGAGATCTTCAAGGAACTTAAGGAGACCTCCAATGAACTTAGTGAGAACATCAACAACATAAAAAAGGACCAGTCAGAAATGAAGGATGCACTAACTGAAATAAAGAATAATTTACAGGGAATCAAAAGTAGAGTAGGCAAAGCCAAGAAACAAACCATCAATTTGGAATATAAGGAAGCAAAAAACACCCAATCAGAACAGCAAAAAGAAAAAAGAATCCAAAAAAATGAAAGTGTAAGGAACCTCTGGGACAACGTCAAGAGTGCCAACATTCACATCATAGGGGTGCCAGAAGGAGAAGAGAGAGAACAAGAAATTGAAAACCTATTTGAAACAATAATGGCAGAAAACTTCCCTAACTTGGTGAAGGAAACAGACATACAAGTCCAGGAAGCACAGAAAGTCCCAAACAAGATGAACCCAAAGAGATCCACACCAAGACACATCATCATCAAAATGCCAAAGGTTAAATACAAAGAGAGAATCTTAAAAGCAGCAAGATAAAATCAGTTATTTATCTACAAAGGAGCTCCCATAAGACTGTCAGCTGATTTCTCAAAAGAAACTTTGAGAAACTCTATCCTGCAAAGCTGTCATTTAGAATCAATGGACATATACAGAGTTTCCCAGACAAGAAAAAGCTAAAGGAGTTCATCACCACCAAACCAGTATTAATGAAATGTTAAAGGGTCTTCTTGAAGGAGAAGGAAAACAAAAATATGAACAATAAAATGGCAATTAATACATATCTATCAACAATTGAATCTACAAACAAAATGAGCAAGCAGAACAGAAATAGACTCATAGGTACAGAGAACTTTATGTTGCTTGTCAGATGGGCCAGGGCTGGGGGAATGGGTGAAAAAGATGAAGGAATCAAAAAGTACAAATTGGTTGTTAGACTGATGAACTTCAAAGGAAGGGGGGAGGGAGGGAGTGATGAGATAAACCAAAGAACTTCTATGCATATATGCATAACCAATGGACACCGACAATAGTGTGGGGAAGGCTGGAGGAGGGAGGGATTGGGGAGGAGATTTTCCCCATTGGGGGTCAATGGGGGAAAAAAGGGGGGACATCTGTAATACATTCAACAATAAAGATGAGTTAAAAAATTTTTTTAAAGAAGTATACGTAATGAAAGTAGCTTCAATATTCACCTACTGTCCAATGCTGTCACCATCTATGACAAAGGAGGACATGTAAAAGGATTTCTCCACAATTCTAAGAAGCCCATGGCTTGTTTCCATTGTCCTCCCAGCAAACAAAATATAAGGTAAAGCTTTTGGGGAAGACTTTCATGGATTGTGCCATGAAATTAAACTGGTGAATGCAGAGTGCTGTGCTAAAACTGAGGAGTTCTGGTCCCAGATATTTTATTGACTAGATTTATATTTTGGGCCCTTTCCTTTATTTCTTTCTTGTTCCTCTCTAAAATAAAGGGCTTGGACTAGATGATTCCTTGTAAGTTCACAGATTTTTGTGGTTCTCTTCACCGCCAGGAAAACCACCTTTTTGAGGTTCCATTTTATTGGGAAGTTCTCTATAGATTGGAAGAGTCTTAACTGAGGTCTGTTGGCAGGAAAGGTGCAGTAGGGTCTGAAAGGGGAAACCAAAAGGAAGAAATGGAGAATTTGGACTGATAACCAGACTCAACTCTTACACCAAATGGATGGGGAAAGGAAGGTGGAGGGAAGAAGGATGGCAGAGGCTCCAAACCTATCCAGACATGGCCCTTCCTACACAGAGATTAGGCTCTGGGATCATTTGGTTGAACACGTAAACATAAACTTAAAAAAAATGTGTACCAATGGTGCCATCAAGACCTGGCAGAGCTGGAAGAGAGATGGCATCCTTAAATCACTGGATGACACACTGAACTGTGCAGGTTCATTTTCAACAGTGAAACCACCGTAGGGCAAAAATGAATCATGGCAACCATTAAGTGAAGCCCACTACCGATGAATTAGACTTTCCAGTTCTTTACCTACTGGAATCTGGGGGCATGACAGAGCCTTTGAACTGAACTGGCCTCCAGGATACGTCAATAACTGTGGGAGTGGGGATAGGTGAGATCGAGAACAAGAAATAGAAGCTTCCTGCTTAATGAGGGAAATGGGGGCTCCAGGGTGTCACTGGAGAAATGAAATTAAAAAAACATGTGACTGTATTTGTACCTGAAGATGGTAACATGGTTAATTCCCATCTGGTTGTGAATATCCAAAGCTGAATGGCATCTCAGACAATTATCAGGATGATTGCTGTTGCAGCCAGAATGCCTTGGGGCTGGGAAAGACAGTGCCCTGCATGAGGAAAGGAAATCGGAGTGGAGGAGGTGAGGCACGCAGGGTAGAGAAAAGGGAGAGATGAAGATGGAGACGGCAGGGCCACAACAGGGACACCTTCTAGGTTCTAGGATTTGCAGGGTCCTCCTTTTCTTGCCATAAAGAGGGCCTGAAAGTGTTTTCAGGCCAGAACTATGGGTTATAACTAAGTGTCCATTAAGGCAGCCAGTCTCTTGCAGATAATTTGCATTTCTAAAGGCCTCCAGATGGACAGGTATTTATCTCAAAGATTTCAAAGGATCTGTATGAGAAAAGTTACCAAGGGCATTTACTTTTGGTCCTCAATTTACTAAAGAACTGTAATGCCAAATTTCTCTTAAATAAAGATACAGTCACACAATTGGTTAAAAGTTCAGTTAAAATGAATCTTTTTAAAATAAAGACCAAAACTTTACACTAAATATAAAACCAGCTTGAGAGGAACTTGATCCTAAACAATAAAACTAAAATGTATATAAGATAAATTTATATTATATTTAATAAAAGTTAGGTGAAATTGTAATTATGCCTTAATTTTTTAAAATGATAACTTGCATGAGGGTTTTGGTGGGGGGTGGAAAGGTTACTGTTTTTCAAATAAATTGCGTGATAACAAGACATAGCTCATAATTATGTTTGGGTTTTTTTTCAGTGTGGTTATAAAGAAAGTAATTAGGAAAGAAATCTAGGACATCATTAATTTCTGCCATGCTTCCCTTAATCCTTTGATAATCAAATCATTGTCTGCCTAGGACTATATCCTGGCCTCACTTAGACTAGATTTTTCTCCTTCAGTTGTTCATCAGGTTAACTCTGCCAGACTCTCATTGTTCAAAACTATGAGTGTGAGTCCAACAATTCTCCAACAGTACTTTCATCAACTTTATGAGTTCCTGAATATTTTGTATTTGTATTTTATTGTTATATGTTAACAACATTTGAGCATCAGCAAGAGGCAGACCACAAAAGGCCTTGATGTGATGAGATGAGAAATATTCTAGTGTTAAACTGAGACAGTTGTTTGTCTAAGAACCAATTTCTCAAGTGGTCAGACCATTAGTAAATATTTTCAGGCTTTGATGGTTTTTGCTTCCCTCTGACTTTGGCTTCCCTATGCATCCTGCAACCTCATAACTATAGAAACTACACTAATGAATATGGGGATAACAAGGACCCCCTATAGCTTGAAACTCGTATTGTCTCAAACTAAGTTCCTCATCCAACCAGAAAGCCAATTTAGCCCCTAATATATGAAAGCTGGGGTACAATAATTTGTTTGCCACTGTACTCACTCTCATTTGTGAATGGTTTTTATGAAAAATGCATCTGGATTGTAAGGATACCAGGAATATGTCTTCCCTTCAAGCCACAAGGCAACAGCTACAATGGCAGCCTCCTGGGCACCAAAAAATCATTGACTCTACTATAAAATGAACCAGAGCACTGATTATAAAAATTCCTCTAGCACTAAAGTTGCCTGACAAAGTGATTCTCTACATCAGCAGAAGACACCTCTCTAGTTGGGTCAAGCCAAGTGTGCTACAGTGACTAGCTATGACCACTGATAAGAACACTGACAGACACCTTTCTTGGCCAGAAATGACTTATAAACTCATTGCTACCTGAATATTTATCTTTGTTTAGTCTCACTGCCAGATTTCTTCAGATGCACAATGGTTCGTTTGGGAATGTGGGAAATTAATTATTCATGGTTGGGAACATAGTCTACCCCTGTTCTTTGGTGGAGACTATTCTTGTGCATAACTCATTTAAAACAAGCAAATCAGGTATGCAGAAAGAGAAAACACACACACAAAAAGTAACAGAAATGCCAACTTCCTTAATTAGTTTCTAAGGTTGGTAGTTTTAATCCTAATTTTGACTAAAGTTTTCTCCAATTTCTGTTCTTTGAGCTTTGGATTTATTATTGTAATAATTAGGCAAAATGTTTTTTCCATATTAATGCTGAAATGACTATTATTCCTAACAAGGTGCTCAATGTCTTGTATCTGAGCATACTGGTAACCACGGAATTGAAACTAAAATGGTTTTATGTTTTAAGCCATAAAAAGCCAATGACCTTATTGCTATTAAGTGAAATTGATTCCCTGTTTATATAAATCAAATTTGTGTCATAAAAAAAACTTGATCACAAAATAAATTTAAAACACTAATGATGTTGATTTTACATCATCAGGCATCCACTGGAGGTTTTGGAACATATTCCTCATGGATAAGGGGGGAACTACTATATTATAATAAGGTTAGGATATAAGGAAAACATGAACATGGTGAAGTGAGAAATGCATGACATGTAAAAGACACAAATGGAAATGCTAGAGATGAAAAATATTATATCTGAAATGAAAAAAATATACTGGTGGGGACAAAAATATATAGTACAAAAGAAAGGTTTAGTAAACCTGACCATAGCAATAGAAACTATCCAAAATGAAGCACAAAGAAGAAAAAATTTTCTTTTTAATTGAACAGGGTGATAGTGACCCATGAGACAATATATTTAATCTGCATACATGTGATCAGGGTCCCAGTAAAGGAAGCATTAAAAAATGTTTGAAGGAAAACAAATGACTAAAAATTTTCCAAATGCAATGAAAACAGTAAATTACAGATCCAAGAAGCTCAAAGAATCCTAATCACAATACATAAATAAAACTACATCAACACCATCACAATTAAATTTCTCAAATCCGGTGATAAAGAGAGTATCTTAAAAGTAGCCAGAGAACAAAAATAGATATTGTGTAGAGGAACAAGGATTAAAATGACAGCAAACTTCCTGTCAAAAACAATACAAATAAAAAAATAATAGAACAATATCTTTAAGCACTAAAAGAAAAACTACCATTTTAGGATCTTATATCTAGAAAAAATATCTTTCAAAAATGAAGGCAGAATAAATATTTTGTAGACAAAACTTGGAAGATCTTCATTACAAGAAATGTGAAAGAGCCCTGGCCGGTTTGGCTCAGCAGTTAGAGCATCGGCCCGAGGACCAATGAGTCTCAGGTTTGATTCCAGTCAAGGGCACGTACCTCAGTTGCAGTTTGTCCCCGGCCCTGGTCGGGTCATGCTATCCTTTGATAAAACAAACAAAATGTCATGAGGCAACCAGTCGATGTGTCTCTCTCACATTGATGTTTCTCTCTCTCCCTCTCTTTCCCTCTCTCTCACTCCCTCCCTCTCCCTCTCTCTCCCTCCCTCCCACTCTATCTGATGATAAATGGAAAAATGTCCCCAGGTGAGGATTTTAAAAAAAGAAAGAAATGTTAAAGAACATTCTTTAGGGAGAAATAAAATACCAGAAAGAAATTTGTATCTATGCACACACAAAAAAATGATAAATGCATTATTTAAAATAAAATAATTTTTTTTATTTTTTATATTTTTAGAAAATAAGTTTTTAAAGTAAAAATAATAATAATATATTATCAGGAATTGTGATGCCAGAGTAGTGGGCCTAAATTAGCTCTGGAATAAAGACTGTGGTGGACCCACTATAATAAACTTAAAAGAAAGTCTTGATAAAATTGATCCCAAGTTACTTAACTGCTTGTTAAGAAAAAAATCAACACTCATTAAAGGAATAGAGTGAAATAAGCACTCAACAACATAAAATTCACAATGCCCACTATTCAACCAAAATTCACAAAACATATAAGGAAATAAGAAAGTTTTGACCTACAATCAGGGGGAAAATCAATCAATAGGAATAGACACAGAAGTGACAAAAATAACAAAATTAGTAGACAAGGACCTTACAAAGTTAAAAGCTAAGATTTTTAATCTTATAAACATATTTAAAGACATAAAAGAAAACATAAAGAGCTTCCAGGTTGGTGAACACATGGGGAAATCTATACCCTCCCCCACCCCCCGTACCTCACTTTATGTGTCTCTTCCATCTAACTGTTCATGAGTTATATCTTTTTTATAATAAACTGGTGATCTAATTGGAGTTCCCAATGATGGTCATTTCCTGCCCAGTTTGAATGTGTTATCTCCTTTTTTCTCATAGTGTGATGGGATGGAATTAATAGATATACATCATTCGAAGAGTAAGGAAACTCGACCCATCATTAACATCGGTAGGAAACTGCCTCAAGAGCACTCTTTGGAGAAGAAAATGTGCTTACGATGGGGGTGCTTTGAAATGGAGACACATTGGAATAGACCTTTGGCACCCACACTTATTCCTGAATAAGAGAAATTCTTATTCAGTTGAATACCAGCACATTGTAGGGGAAAAACAAGGTAACTTACCCAAGATTTCCCTACAGGAAAATGTGTGTATTTCAAGGCACATCTTGCTATGCTTTGTAGGAAAAAAACACAAATCCAGTAATCCACCCCAAATGGCTGATACTATTTGTCACTTCTCCTGAGTCTATCTACTGTTTTTCTTCATGCAATCACTTTTCATGTTAAAATCAACAGCATTCAAATTGTGTGCCCTCTGATGACATACTCTTCCTGGGAAAAGACATACAGCTTGTAAGGAAACAGGTTATATATTTTTAAATAAATAAATAAATAAATAAATAAACTATCCTTTGATAAAACAAACAAACAAAACGTCATGATCAAAGAAGTGGGAGATTCAAAAAAGATCCAAATGGACTTTCTAAAAATGAAAAAATAACATCCAATATGAAATAGGTAGCATGATGGGATTAACAGAAGATTAGACTCTGCAGATTAAAGATTGACCATAAAAGGAGAATGAGAGCATTTTGCAGGGCCACAGATATGTTCTATGTCTTACCTTGATTGTGGCCGTGAGTACATGGCTGTATATATTTATCAGGTCATCAAAGTGTACGCTTAAAATGAGTGAATTACATTGAGTACAAATTATATCTCAACAAAACTACTTTAAAAATACTATACCAAATGGAATGTGCCAGATATAAAGAATACAAACAGCCTGGCCGGTGTGGCTCAGTAGATTGAGCGTTGTCCCATGGACTGAGAGGTCCCGGTTCCATTCTCCGTTGGGGCACATGCTCGGGTTGCAGGTTCGATTCCCAGTAGGGGGCGTGCAGGGGGCAGCCAATTGATATTTCTCTCTCACATGGATGTTTCTCTCTCTCTTTCCCTTCCCCTCTCTCTAAAAAATCAATTTAAAAATATTTTAAAAACAAAAGAATACAAACATATGAGTCTGTGTGAAACCCCTGTACAGAAAGCAGATCAGGGATGGCTTGAGGGTGGAGAGCAGGAGGGACAGGAGGATGGACTGGGAAGGGAGTGATGGAAATGTTATATACTTTCATTGTACTGGTGGTCATATGGGTGTCTACATGTCAAACTTTATACAGTAGTGAATTTAAGGACCTGTTAAATCTGAGGGTGGATCATGTCAGAAGTTGACATGTGCAGACTGCTGAACTATACAGAATAAGAACACTGGTCATTATTTTAGGTACCTACTACTCAGATAAAAGTACTTGAAATAAGAAAAAGAATTAAATTGTGTATACTGTCAAAAGTCATCAAACTCTGCACTTAAAGCACATGTATTTTATTTTCTGTAAATTATATCCCAATGAGTTGAAGAAAAGCAAAGAAATGGATATATTTAAAGTCTTTCTTTGAGTGTGTGTTGAAGTGGGGTGGAATTTGTTCAGCAGGTCTGGACTGGTCAAGCTTTTAAAAATTCTATCCAATAACGTCTGGACTAAAAACCCACTTTTTTATTCTTGGTACGTCTCCCTGTGCTGAGCATAAATATTATTTAATTCTCCAAGGAACAGAAAAGTGAGTTCAAAATGAGGGTCATATGTTTCCAAAAAATGTTATTATGTGTGCCCTTCTCACAGTGAAATGCCTTTAAAAGTCTTTAAAAGGTAAATTTAAATATCAAAGCAAATTTAAATATCTTTTAAAGGAAAAAAGAAGGGGCAGCAACCTGGGTGTTGTGACCTGCTGGGTTTATCAGTGTTGTTGCTGCCCTTCATCGTAGTCTTTTAGGGATCAAAAATACTAAAATATCACTGTAGTGGATGCTGTGGGGCACCGTCCAGCTCTCCCTTTCGGGATCTGGGCACTCAATCCCTTACTAGGTTGGAGTACTGACTTCCAGTGGCTTTTGGGATTGCCCTCTGCTGAAGGGAGCTGCCTAGCCCATCTTATACCCCTTTCTCAAGCGCAGCCCACATCCCACGAGTGGTCAATGTAGGGGTGCAAAGGCCTGGCCTCTTTGCTTTTATTCAGGACAACTCTGAAGGGCCATCCCAGCTCTGACCTAAGGCAATGAGCAAATGAAAGGGAACTCACTTGTGCCTGGTGTGCTCTCTATGCCCAGGTGAAAATTCACTGGCTTTCTTATTTACCATAATTAATCAGCTATAAATACAATAAAAAATCCCAATCACAATAACAAAAAACACATAGAGAAAATACTGAGGGATAACCATAAAAAGGCAAGGGTGGACAAATATTTATAATCCTACTAAAAGGCCTTTTCAAAGATGTGAACACATGGAGGGAAGTATATTGTTCCTACACGAGAAGACTCAATTCTGATAAAGAAAGTGATTCTTCCTAAATTAATCTATAAATTCCATGTAGTCCAGATTTGAATATTGATTAAAAGATAATAATACAAAGTTTGTGTAGAAGAATAAACACAGAAAAATTATTTTTAAAGAATGGGAGAGAAGAAGCCACACGCTGTCAAATATCACAATTTAAAGCTGCAGTCACTTCCTCCGGGACTCTTTCTCCTTTCCAGGCTCCCTGCCCAGAGGTTGAATCCTTCTATTGTTCTTTTCCATCTCCCTTCTTTCCTACTGTACAGCAAATACCCTTTTATTTTGTCTCTCCCATTTTGCAGTAATCTCTTACGAGGACAATCTGTGCTTTTCAAGATGTGTCTTCAGCACCCAGCACAGTACTTGCACAAAGTGTTGAATGAATAACCAGCTAAAAGGATAATAAAGCCCAGCACAAAACTGGCTACAGTGGAGCTTAGTTCCTTCCTGCCGTGGGCATTCCAGGAGCCACTGCCATTATAATCCAAGCTGATACTAATGCATTAAGGAGCGAATACTCATTTCCTGCACATATGCCTCATTTTCTCTGTATGTACACTTAAAATAATAGATGCATTTGTAAACATGTGCATGTATAAACAATTAAACTGTATGTGAGATTATGTTCCCAAGTTCACCCAGCAATGGGGACCTTGAAAGGCCAACGTCTCAACCCCCTTAGTGAGAAAAGATGCTTTAGGAGCTGTAGTTGAGAAATGAAAGTCAATGTGAGGAGATCTGCTCTTCCCTTGGAAAAGTCAAGGAAGGGCACTGTGTTTACACCAGGGTGTGTTGACAATGTCTAACTACATTGAGTATTATCTACATGAGCAGTAAATCCCCTCTCCCATTGAGCTGGGAAGAGGGCAGGTTTGCTCCCCTGCGGCTGCCAGCCAAGGTTTCAGCCCTTCCGCTACCTAAGAGGTTTCATTTCAGAATGGAGATGATAACGTGCCCAAATAGTGCAACCCAAGTCCCAAGGAATTTGAACAATAACCCTCTTTGCAAAGCAGAGGAGAGAACACACTGTGCTGCTATAAACTTCCTGGAGATCCACACAGTAATTTGCCTACCTGTGCCCACACCCATTACCAGAGGGCAGGACTCACCCAGTTAATGAAAGGTTAAAGCTGGACTTAAAGTTACACACACCCCAAAACACATTTCATTTTGAGTTGTTTAATACAGGTCCAGTCTACCAACTGATTGCTGGGTAGATTTTAAATTTCGCCTTTGATCAGTGTATAACTCAGAGTTGTGGAATGCCAATTGGGCAAATGATTTAATGCAAACAGAATGGATGCACTGGCTTGAACACTACTAAAAAAGGCAGAGGGGATTTGTTTTTTAAGGAAGATATGTATGTCTGATGAAAGAAATTTTTATTTAAGAAAATTATAGTTTAGAGTGCCTCGACAATAAAATAACAACTCCTCCCAAGTTGGAAGTGTACACATTTGGATCTTTCACCATCTAACCTTCACATCCTTGCAACTTTGGGGCTTGCGTACCCCTACTCCAGATGTGCTGGGCCACGGATTTGAGCTGAATGCTGCAATGAGGATTGAATCTATGGTCCTAAAACTTGGAGCTACACTTCCCAAAGTCTGGATCTTCTAAGGAAAACAGCCTGTTGGTGTTGATATATGTTTCCTTTGGCCCCAATTACCTCATAAAAAGGCTTGAAGAGCATGCATAAGACATGCATGAAAAACATGTATCTCATGCATGAAAGACTTTGAAAAACACGCATATTGAAGAACATGCATAGAATTTAAACAAGGTTGATGTCTTTTTTAATCTTCATAGCAACTCAGTCAGGGAGGTATTGTTATCAACATAACAACCCCCAAGATTCAAAAAGAAAATATTTGAGAAAAAGGAGTAGCTGAGTTATCCCAGAGAAGAAAAAGGTAAAAGTTTTCTGATTTCCCAGGGGATGAAGGAAGGCATCACATCTCCCAGAAATCTCTTTGAGTCTGAGATGTCTGGAAATAGCTGTTTCTGAGTAACACAATCAGTCTGAATCAAAAGTAACACACCAATTCTAAATCCTCACAATTATATGTTGAGAGCTTGCTTAGATATTCTAGGTGCCACCTTGCTATAGGCCAGTTGTGTTGCTGACAGCTTGGGGCATATCAGGGAAAAAACACACTCTCAGATGGTGCTCTTCTAGCTGCATTAATCCAACTGAAGTGTGGTTTTGGAACACAGCCACTCTACCCTCTGGGGCAAGGCTCAGTGGAGCACCAGGCTAACATGGGTGACCTGATCAGCTCAGAGGATGAAGAATGGGGGAAGAAGGGTAGTTAAAATACCTGTGTGGTGATTTTTCAGGCATAACTAATACTAAAAAGACACATGGAGCCCCAGCTATCCCACGGCATAGCTGTGGAAACAAAGGCAGTCACCTGACTCAGAAGGGCTGACAATGATCTGAAATAAAGGTCATTTTAAACAGAAACCATTTGAGTTTTGGTATAAAGATGTTAAATCGTGAACATAGAACGTTCCTGGTTAACATAGAGTCATCAACCAAAAGACATTTTCACGCTTCCTTAATGGTCACAGCAGCAAACGTGAATAGTCTGCCTATCCCTCCCAGCCCAAACAAGACATAAGACAAGTTCCAACATAGTCTCTGTCTAGAGGAAGGATGCCCAGCTATAGAGCCAAGAGTAACACTCACCAAACGAGGAGAAGACATACCACAGTCAGCATGTCTAAATTGGATGTCCCAAATGGTAAGTGCCATAACAGCTCTTGAGATGAAAACATCCTTAAGGGTGAGCTGGACTCTCAAAGGTAAGTTATTTAAATTGGGAAAGAGGCAAGAATCTTATGAAAACAGCATATTCAGAGGCATGTAAAAAAGAGGGTATTAGACATTGAAAACACTGAGAAAACCAAACTATAAAGACTAAAGCTTTATAACAAATAATACTTGATGATAAGACCAGAAATTTTCAAATAACTTGAAAATTTTCTAAGTAATCATTGCAGAGAGTAATGAAAAAGCCTGTGAGAACACCCTCTTCCCCACAGCAAGTATGTTTTAACTGAAGATTCAGCTTTGATTTGTTTTATGTATTCAGGTTCCATGTAAGATTTTGTTTTAGAATAAGTTGTTTTAAGAAAGTATAAAACCATTATAGGGACCCTAAAAATGAGAATAGGTAAGAAAAGCTACAAAAATTATAGTTATTAAAAAGCCAAACCCAAATGAACTTAATTTCAGAAAGTGTCAAATTCCCCTTGGGAAAGAAAAGATCCATAACAGCTTTCATACTTGGCAGAGTGGTAGGAGGAGTCACATAGGCTCACATGATGGTCTAGAGTTCTGAGTAGCACCAGAAAAAAAGCCAACTCCTTCCCACAGGCATTCATAGAGTTCATGAGAAAGTCTGCCCAAGACTGGAGGCAAGAAATAGCTCAAAGAGAGATGCCCTCTAGGTAGATGAGCCTTCTCCAAATGCTAGGCAATGGTGTGCTGAAGGTTAGAGGAAGAGCTGGACAGTGGAGAGAAATCCCTGCAAAGCACACTAGGTCATCACTGAGGACACAGAAACAGCCCTGAAACTCTGAGAGTGGGGCAGAAGAGGTGAGAGAAATCCCTTGGAGATACTCTTGATCTTGACTAAAAGCCCTGTGGTGACCCTCTGAAGTTTGGTGTGGTACAGAGAGCATAGATCACCCAAGTATGAGGTGGGACTGGGAGCAAAGAGAACTCTGCAGAGACCCAAAAATTTGGCAACCATCTTGTAAAGCAGAAAGTACTCTTGTGTGGTTTAGAAAGTTGGTGGCTGGATGCTAAATTATAAAGACAACAATGGAGTCTCAGCAGTGCTCAGAGCCCACACCTTGCTGAAGAGAAAATCCTGTTTTTGTCTTCAAAACATTTGAAGCCAGTGGTAACATGAGTCTTACTAAGTGGTGACAAACTCAGTACCAGCTCAACTATAGATTAGATTGACTTAGTCCCCCTCACTAGAAGCCTGACAGAAAAAGAGGCAAGTTATTTTTATAGAGAAAATACTATTTACATCATTCTTTCTTGTTCAGTTATACACAGTTTTGTTTTGTTTGTTTGCATAGAATCACAAAGTCCAAAACCTGTCAGGAAGAAAGAACAATAAGTGGCTCATGATCAAGAGAAAAAATAGTAAATAGAAGTAGACCTAAAGATAGCCCAGATAGTGAGATTATCACACAATGACTTTAAAATAACTATAATAAAGATATTAGAGGATATGGTGGGAAAAATGAAACAATATGCATGAAGAGATGAGAAATTTCAACAGAATTGGGAAATATTAAGAAGAATAAAAAAATGCTAGAAATGAAAATAAAATATAAGAAATGAAGAAACCATTCAATGCGTTAATCATTAGATTGCACAGAAAAAACTAGTGAACAGAAAATGGCCTAAAAGTTTCCAAAATTGATGAAATGCATCAAACCATCAAAGGAGCTCAGAAAACTCAAAATAGTTCAAATACAAAGAAAATCACATCTGTTACATTAATATCAAACTGCTAAAACTCACAGATAAAGAGAAAAAATTTTAAACAGACAAAGAAACAAGATATATTACCCAAATATAACAATACTATAAATAAAGACTCATCGTCAGAAACAATAGCAACCAGAGACTGTGGGAAACATCTTTAAAATGCTGGAGGTAAGCCCAGCCGGTGTGGCTCAGGAGTTGAGCATCGACCAAGAAGTCACCAGTTCAGTTCCAGGTCAGGGCACATGCCCAGGTTTTGGGCCAAATCCCCAGTGGGGAGCTTGCAGGAGGCGCCCAATCGATGTTCTCTCCCATTGATGTTTCTATCTCTCTCTCCCTCTCCCTCCCTTTCTCTAAAAATCAATAAAGAAAAAAAATTTTTAAATAAAATGCTGGAGGGAAAAAATGAGAACTTTTCAGCAAATGTATCATTTTATAAAAATGTAAAACAGAGACACTTGCAGACCAATAAAGTCGAGAGAATTTATGGCCAGTAGGCCAGCACAGCAAAGAAGTTTTTTAGGTCAAATGGAATTGACACCAGACAGAAAAGCACAGGTCTACTAGAAATAATAAAGGGAACCAGAAAGGTGTTTAAAAAAGGGGAGAGGAGGTTCTAGCCAGTTTGGCTCAACGATTAGAGTATTGGCCCACAGACCAATGAGTCACAGGTTCAATTCCAATCAAGGGCACATACCTCAGTTGCGGTTCGTCCCCAGCCCTGATCGGGGTTGTGCGAGAGGCAACCAGTCAATGTGTCCCTCTCACATCAATGTTTCTCTCTCTCTCATTCTCTCCCACTCTATCTGAAGGTAAATGAAAAATGTCCTCGGGTAAGGATTTAAAAAAAAGGGGGCGGAGGGGAGAACGTCTGTATTATTTTCAACAATAAAGGTTTTTTTTAAATCAAATAACTAGCAATAAATCTAAAACAATAGCTAAAAGGCCTCTACACTAAAAACTAAAAGAACATTTGCTGAAAAAAAAAAAATTTAACAAGGCCCAAATAAATGAAGATATATATCATGTTCATGGATTGATAGACTAAATAAAGTTAAGAGGTCCATTTAAAGACTTCCACTTCTAGCCAAGATAGAGAAACATGATTTATTCTCCCACCTAAAACAACTAAAAAACTAGACAAAATACGTGAAAGAACAGTTTTCAAGATATTGGGTATCAGGTTATGAAGAAAAATGATTCCTAAGTGATGGGAAATAAGTGAGTCCTACAACTGCCCTGGCTTATCGCCTTGTATTCCCAGATTGTGGCAAAGGGAGCGATAACCTACATGGAACCCAGCAGGTTCCTTAAAAGGAGGAGATGAAGCTGAGAGTTTGGGGAGACCAAGGCTCCTAGAGTTCACAGGACCCAGCACCGAGGAGGAAAGAGCTGTACAGAGAAGAGCCCCAAAGATCTGAGAGGAGCCCCTTTGAGTATTTAGTAGAGGACTGATCCATGCTTGTGTATGAGGACACTACCTGAGGCTGGGGGAAAACCACCTTACAGGAACGTGACAATTGCACAGGCTACTAGCCACATGGAAATCCTCATAATTCATGGGCCCTGGGTAAAAAATGCAGAGGGTCTCACTTCTCTGGCGGCACCTAATTAGCCCTAGGTTCTTGCTGCTCTGGGCCCATCTACCAAGCTTCAAAGCAAGACCCAAAAGTATCAAACTGTTTCCAAATACTTGAGCTGCATCCCAGAACAAAGCTCAAGAAAATGTATAGGAAACAAAAATATCCAGCACCCAACAAAGTAAAAGCTACCATGCCATGTCTGGTCACACAATTCAATACCTTTTCTCAAGGATGTCTGCCTCCGAAGTCCACATCCTTTCTGCCACATGTGTAGGGAAGGGTGATGTTATACCTTTTCTCTTCCCTGGTTAGTTGAAAACTCACTAAAAGAGATCTAGGTGTCTCCTGATGTCTTCAATAAAAAGTACCAGCTCTTCCCATGAAGTTTTCCTACTTTAAAAAAAATTGAGCCCGGACATGATAAAGACTAGATTTAACAACCAGTTAGAGGAAACACAGGATGTGGAGTCTATGTTAAATGAAACCGCAATAATGCAATCAGCCAAAACAAAATCATGGGGAATTCTCCAAGACAACTGACTTGGTTTCTTCAACAAAAAGAGTAGCATGAATGGCGGGGAGGGCAAGGAGGAATGGTATAGATCAAAAGAGACTAAAGAAACATATCAACCACATGCAATGTGTGGATCTTATTTCGATCCTGATTCAAGCAAGTCAACTGTAAAAAGATGTTTTTGAGACAGTCTGAGTATTTGAACACTGAGTGGATACTGAAAAAATGTAAAGAAATATAAGGAATAAGGAATTATTTTTAAATTTTATTAGATATGATAATAATAATGTGATTATATAGAATAAGAATCCTTATTTGTTAGAAATACAACTAAGTTTTGAGGTCTGGAATTTGCTATAAAATATTCCAGCAAAGGGGATGGAGAGAATTGAAGGGTGGTCTATAGACAAAACAAGATTGACAAATATGGTCATTGTTAAAGCTGAGTAATAGTTACCTGGGGGCTCATTATACTCTTACCTCTACTTTTGCATATGTTTACATTTTTCTATAAAAACGTATACAGTTTCAATGTTTGTAATTATTTACTTTATTGTTACATCACTTTGCATTCTACTAGACTTGTTTTTCTCAGTTTTCTCTGACACTATGAACTGTATCTAAAAATATGTTAGCTGAGATGCCATAACTATGCTTTAAAATGTCCTTTATTTTACACTGAAAGAAATATTATAGCTTCACATATTACAAAACATACAAAAATACTTTGAATTGTCAAAATATAACATTATCATCAAAGAAAATAACAAAATAAAACTTGAAGGTGACCATCATGTACTTTTTGAACTGTATATTTTTCCAGTCTCCAAATAGACTCCCTACAGACTGTAGTCCCCCAAACAGATTGAGGATTATGAAATAGAAGTTAAATTAAAAATAATAACTGTGTGCCAAACACTGTGCCTGATGCTTATTTCTTTCTTTCACTGACATTGTGAGATAAAGCTTTTTACAGGCAACTGGGGCTCTAGATGTTAGCCTGCTTGCTTAGGTCCCAGCAAGGTAAATGGCAGAGGGAGCTAGGCTTTAAATTTAGGTCCATCTGACCCCAAACCTAGGTTTTTTTCCATAGCATCAGTAATTAGCAAGGCATTTTGGTTGTTTTCATTGTACCAGTTTCAAATCACTTTATTTCTAATTCCATTCCACATAGAGGGTAACCTCTTTGTGGCAGAAACAATTTTTTTTTTTTTGCAGAATTTTATGGTTTTATTAACACAAATACAATGTGTACACAATCTGTCTATTCATTTTCTTCGCTGCGCAGCCTGGCGTTGGGATTGGGGACTCTGATGGCCAGCTGGGCTGCTCTTTCCACAGTGGCTTTGCGGTTCTTTGAGGAGACGTGAGCAATCTCAGCACAGTAAGATTTGTTGCACATCAGCAGCACTTCAAGCTCCTTGACGTTGGACCAGAAACTTGTGAAAGCCACTGGGCAGCATGTGTTTTGTTTTCTTGTTGCTCCCATAACCAATGTTGGGCACCAAGATCTGGCCCTTGAATCTTCTGCGCCCCTATTGTCAATGCCTCTGGGTTTCCGCCAGTTCCGCTTAATTTTGACATATCGGTCTGACTGGTGCCGGATGAATTTCTTGGTCCTCTTTTTGACAATCTTGGGTTTCACGAGGGGTCTGAGGGCAGCCATGGTGCCGAGTAGAAGATTGCGGCCAACTCCGTAGGCAGCGCCCAGGAAGGGAGGGGGAGGTGGCAGAAACAATTTTTGTTTTGTTTTTTTTCTTTTGGTATTTTTTAATGTCACAAGATGCGTTGTTTCAACATCACAAATGGAAGTTGTTGGGGGTTTTCCCCCTTCCTTTTTACTCCTGGGAGCTCAGACCAAGGTTACTAAAAAAGACAGGAACCCTTAGCAAAAGGAAGGCAGGCAGACACCATAGAACTGTGAACCTGTACAGCAGCGCCGTCCAGATTATCCTTCCCCCAGGCCCTGAGAACAGGCCACTGAGAAAGGCTCTTTCCCCCTCCTTTCTTCCATTCCACAGGATCCAATGCCCCAAAACCCAAAAGTGGGACACCAGACTAACCTGAAGAAGAGGATGGAGAGCTGAAGAACAAAGAAAACTCCAGATGTGGAAGAAGTGGGGCCTGAGGTTAAGGGATGGTAAAGAGAATTATTCTGGCACTTGTTAAATACAGCAAGGAAGACTTTACTAGAGACTACTGCAACCGGGGAGAAAGGCTGAACCTGACTCTGAATAACAGGAACATGTGGGAATTTATAGCCAATGGGCAGGGGCAAGGAGTGGATGGAAAATTACTGTGAGGAACTTGGTTAGGCCTCAAGGGTGAGAAGGAAGAGGAGCTTGATTGGATATCAAGGGTGGGGCAATTCTTGACAAACTGCCTTAGCAGGATTCTTTGCTAAAACTGGACTCAGTCTGCCAAGAACAGGGTCAAGGACAAGGCCTACTCAGAAAGAACACTCAGAAGGGCCTTACCAACGTTTAGTCCAGGAGAGAGCGTTTGTCAGGAGTAAAAGAGATGCCAGGATTTGAGAGACCACGGGAAAGGGGTGAAGGTAAACTCAGAGACAGTGACTGGCTGCCAGACGGTGGCCACATGGATACCCCAAGAATCCATTACCAGGCCAGCCAGCAAGAAACAAGGGAAGGATAAGGAAATGCCTGGAGTAGGGCAGAGAGTTGAATGCATAATTCAACTTCAAACTGAAGGCCTGCTTTACACATTTTTCCTCTATTCTGTGTGCACTTGACCTGCTAACAGTCACTTAGGGGACATCAGTCACCTCCTCCCTTCCACACTCAGGGTGTGATGCTGGGGAAATATGTTGAAAGGTTACTTATTTTATTTTTCCCATTAATTGTACTTATTGACCTCTTTCCAGACTCCTCTCCTTAAAAGTCTGTAAGCTGCTTATAACTAACAGCTAGACCGTTTTAAAGAGCATTCTCGAGTTACAGGAGATAGCTACACACAAAGGGAGGAGCGAGAATGTCCACTCTACACTGCCACTGGGTTGCACCCAGTGTCTCCAGTCCGTGGTAGCTGCCTGGTCAATATCTGAAGACGAACAACAGTAAGTTGGTACATTGTGCCTGTGTTAACTCTTCTATTCCTAACTCTAGTTCCTTTGACAATAGCCTCCTGGAAAACTGCTAATAAGTCCAAACACAGTGCTTTGCCGAGCTGTTGTTGAGTGCTGGTATTTGGGTAGGTTAAGTTGTGATAAACCCTGAGCAGTGGTCCTCCCCACCTACCAATAAAACAGACAAGCTATTGAATAGCAAGTGGCACCTTGAAACCTTCATTTTCCATCAAGTCACTTAAAGTTTGTCAATGAGGTAGATTATAGTGTTAAATCAGACATCCCACAGGGTCCAAATTCATTTAAATGGATTTCTATTTATTAGCAATACCTAACTTTAGCGGGTTACTCATTTACACTAATGAGGAAAAAAACAGACTATAATGAGTGTTGAGTTGGTCTGAATTTAGTGGAGAGCTTTTCTGTCAATGTTTTTGTTATTTTTTTTTTAAAACCGTATTCCAAGCAATGCAGCTGAGGACCCGGTTCAAACAAGTCCCCTCAAAATGCACTTCGTTACTATTGTTTCCAGAGCTAAGCAGAGAAGCTCTAAGGGAATGAAATTTTCCTCCTTCCCACTGTTCTGTTGTCTTTCAAAACAGCAGAACTGCCAACATCAGCAGTTTGAAAGCCTCCTTTGAGGCATTCCTCATGCCTCTTGCACTGGCTTGAGCAAAACAAGTACCTAGACTGCATGCCCAGTTCCCAAAGGGACACCCTGGAAGCCACACGGCCAGTGTAGTGTAACAGACAATGGCACAGCGAAGACAGGGAAGCTGCGATCGCCAGGGGTCAGATCCAGGAACTCAGAAACACAGGCTTAAGTCACTATAAATACCTTCGAAAAGTGACAGGGGGATGGGAGAGAACAGAAACAGGTGGTGGGGTTGCCCGTAGGCACATCACTGTCCTAGAACAATCACTCTGGGGACATGAGCCCAGTGTGCTATATTCAAAGTCCACATTTACCAAAAAACAGGATAATTTTCTCTTTTTGAGGCTTGGTGTACTTCTTCCTCATGCTTTCACAAAAGTTTAGCATGATTTTTTTTGCATTGCATCATGTAAATGGAATCGCACAATTTATAATCACACAAAAAAGAAACTGTATCTTCATCATAAACATAAGAGAAAATGTTTCAGAGTACAATTAGGGAGGAAAAGAATCTCTCAGATGGTCTAAGGAATAGATGAAAAGACTGTGGAAATAAACAAAGACCAACTAAATGAGAACGGTCTAAGGCTATTTATTCAGAGTCTCTATAACAAGGGAGTTGGCCACTGTCACTTGCATTTGACAGAGGATCAAGAAAGCTTTTGTAGAAACAAGGGAAGGCTTCAGGTGTGCCCAGATGCAGGCTGTGGTCACAGGAAGCTGTAGGTGGTCTAAACAGTGAGGCATCCCTGTCATGGGTTGTGAGGTGCATAATTGGCTCTCTCTGGTTGGCCCCACGTTGGAAGCAGTGATAAAAATTAGAGAAGCTGTGAGCTATTAACCAAATTCCAGCCATTTGAGGTCAGTAGAAGTCATTCTTTAGCTTTCTGGATTGTTACTAGAGATAGCAATCTGCTGGTCACTTAGAGCAGGCTGGCTTCCTGGCTTGTTTATTGTAGGGAAAGGGCTTGGTTTCCTAGGCAGTCTGCAGGTCAGAGTTCTGTTTGCATCTATGGTCTGGCCATTGTCTAATTGTATATCCAGTCTCTCAAATGTACCCTGAATGAGGACACCAGCAGGTAAGAAGAGCAGCTGACGACTCAGTCCACGTCATCTCTCTATGAGGAAACCATAATTGGGATTTCCTGAAGCTGGGCTGAAGTCGCGATGTATTTTTTCTGTGCTTTATAACTCCAAAGTATTTGGTTTACTTGACCGTTTGGCTCTTTGGTCCATGTTCTCCCCCACTTCGTGCAGGAGGGAGGGACTCAGCATCCTGCTGAATGGGAAGAAAGGGTGTTCCTGCATTCTTCCCTGGAATTCAGCCTCCAGACATCCTTTCCTCAGAGACAAAGACAACCTTGATTTGGGAGAAATGGAGGAATGGAAATTCCATCCTTAAAAAATATCTTAGCTTGGATTAAAATAACCCCTAGGATCCACATACAGAATGAGTTTCTGACTCTGGATGTCAGCGCTCGATTGGGTGCAGTATTAGTCAGCTCGGGCTGTCCTGACAAAATACCACAGACTGGGAGGCTGAAGTGACAGACTTTTATTTTCTCACAGTTCTGGAGGCTGGAAGTCCGTGATCAAGTGACCTCATTCTGAGGCCTCTTCTCTTAGCTGGTAGGCGGCTGCCATCTCCCTGTGTGCTCACAGGGTCTTTCCTCTGTGCATGTACTGAGAGGGCGCAGGCTCTCTGATGTCTCTTCTTATAGATAGGTACACAAATTCCCCCGGAATGAGACACACCCTTATGACCTCATTTAACTTGATTCCAGAATTGCCCCTTTTCCAAATACAGTCACATCAGAGGTTAGGGCTTCAACATAGAATGTGGAGGGAACAAACATTCAGTCCATAATAGATGTGGAAGATGTACACATCCTACTGTAGGGTGACATCCTATTTGCCTGTAGGTATGTAGTGAGGGCCAGTGAGATGACCCTCAATTGTCCTTACCTGAATTAATAACACCTAGATCCTTACAAATAAAGATACAAAAAAAAAAAAAATCAAGTTGTAGAGTTTTGTTTTGTTTTAAGAGCAAATATGTTTTTCATTATGAGACAAAATTCTTCACCTAAAAGTAGATGTGGACTGATAGAAAAATCACAATCTGACCAAAACACAATAACTTTCCAAATGTGATTGGGGCTTAAGAGGTGCTATCTTTTTTTTTTTTTTTTTTTTTTTTTGAGACAAAAATACATAAATATAAATATGGTTATTAGGGAACCGTGGGTCCTTTAAGAGAGGAAAATCCCGACAGTAACTCCCCCAGAACTCCCACCAAAGAAAAGGAACTCACACTCAGAACCATCCGACTTCCATGCTCTTAGCCAGCACATACTATGTACCGTTTCCCATCTACAGTCTTGCCTCTGCAAATATTCCTCTTGCTCTCTTTGGGATTGCTATCTCATACTGCAGACCCTCAAAAGTGTGTGCTCCTAAAATGTTGAACCAAGTTCAGAAAATAAATTCCTTGAAGTGGGGTAGACTTTTCTAAGCAAGAAAGTCCGAAAGGAAAGATATATTTGATTATATTAATTGTTTCAAAAATTGTTTACGTCTATTGCCATTTAATAGACAAAGAGTAGTCTGGAGGAACGTTTGCTATACACCTGGCAGGCATAGAATAATGTCTCTAACATGCAAAAAAGTGCCTATGCGTCAATAAGAAAAGAACAAACCATTAGAATAATGAACAAAGGATAGAAACAAGCAATTCACAGACAAGGATCTCCAAATGGCCAATAAATCTATGATGAACAATTTCAAATGGATTCAGGGAAATTAAAATTAAAGCAACACTAATGATCTCTTTTCATTTGTTAGATTGGCAAAAACTGAAAAAAGAAATACCTCCAGTGCTGATAAGGATATAGGGAAATACGCACACTTATACATAGCTACTGAGAATTGGAACTGCTATATTTTTTCAAAATTACCTGACGATATGTTTTGAAATTGAAATACACATGTATTTTGACCAAGTAATATAGCATTTGGGACTATATTCTAAATTAAATAAAGCACCAGTACATAAGAATATATCAAAAGTAATATTTATTGGAGCATTGTTATATTGGGAACAACAGGAAATAACTATCACCTGGGGAGTGGTAGCGTAAATGTAGTACATACATGCTATGAAATATCAGGCAAATATTAAAAATAATGAGTTAACTATAGCTCTGTGTCACATGGTCACTGTTAGCAGCAAAGAGGCTAGGGAAACAAATATTTGGTTTTTCCAGTATCAAAGCAGAGGTAAACAAGGAAAAGGAGGTTTAGGCATGGGTATTGAATTAGCCAATCAAGTGCCTATACAGGCCCCATATCACATATTTCTTGGTGACTCTCCCATGCTTTAGCAAAGGGCGACACACAAGATCAGCAATCTCTAAATTTTTATTAAGTGACTGATGAAGGAAACTTTAGAGCAAAAAATGAGACACCTTGAGCATAGTGGCATGGAAGGTTCTGAGAAAGTTTCATAGGGAAACTGAGTCTGGAGCTCTAGACTCAGGAGAAACAGCGTGTAAGTTAGGGAGAGTCTGGGGTCAAAGTCCCAGGACTCCATGAACTGGAGCCCCGGTGACTGTCACCATCAGTTACAGGGGGCAGTGGAGGGGACCTGGAGCCCCGCCAGATGGTCACGCTTCTCCAGTAAGCTAAGAGCCTGCACTCCAGCATGAACAGGGACATGGACCTGGAGATGCCCATGGGGACACTTGGGAACATGTCATTGGGAACAGAGCCTCTGCTCTTCTGGAAGCTAGAAAGAAACCTCAGCAGTAGTGGGGCCCATCTTCTGTTTGGGGGCTCCCTGAGGCCAAGTTGTCTCAGGGCTCTCATTCACAAAGAATTACAGGCCTTCGGGTATAAACAGTGCAGAAGCCAGACAACAATTCCCATCCCAGGGAACACAAGTGTTGTCAAGATCATAACTTTCCAATCAAATCAAACAAATTTAACCAGCTATGCCTTAGAAACCAGTATAGTTTTTATCACCCAACCAAATCCATTCTGCACGAAGCCAGGAAAATGAGCAAATATGTGCAGAGCTCTCTGGGATCACAACATAGAAAGTCTTGTTGAGAGAGTCCTTGAAATAAGTCCCTGCTTTCTCCTAGCTTTTTAAGGAGTGTTTCCACTGGAAATCCTTTTACTGCCATGGAGGTGGAGAAAAATAATTTAAAACAGCTAAGAGGATGAATCTGGATAACTCTTTTTTACTTTTCATTTAGATCTTAAAAACTATGCATTTTTATACCATGAGCCCGTGTAAGAACGCCATTCAAAATAATGGTTTTATATTCTCCAAATCCTTGGTATTAGTCATTTTGAGGGAATATCGTATATCAGAAAGCCACTCTTATTTTTTCCCATCACAAGAATATTCTAAGCAATTACTAAATAGCTGATTCAGTGGCTATGATAAGAACATATGGGAGTTTTGGAGATTGTGGTTCCATGGCCTTGTTAAACCTGGGGTGTGTAGGCACATAACTAGTAATTTTTCTCAGTGCCAGTGGTCAGTCATGTTTCAGGCTGCTGGTACCACTTGGTTTTGTGTTTGTTGTTGCTGTTATTGCTTGTTTGCTTTCTAAGAACTCTTAGTAGTTCCAGAAACACAGGATTTGATTAGCTGTGAGAAGGAGCAGAACATATTAGAAGGAACATTAAATAATATTGTTCTCAAAAACATTAACAATGAACCATGACAAATTAATAATATAAATCTTAAGGAAAAACCAGGCCTCTTTATAGATCAAATAGATATCTTTATAGGTAAGCCCCAGCATTCCAATTAATTTGATAATTTATATTAATCAGTGAATCAAAATTCAAATGTCCCATCTTCAGTAAAGAGGGTATAGTCATTTCTTTCATCTAAAACCTTGTTTTGTATTTGATATGCCTCATAGTCACTGTATGTGTGATTGGAAGACCCCATCACCGAATGGGAGGAAGCAAGGGAGCCCTAAGCATTGAACCTGACCCATGCTGGGCTGTAGGGCTCTGCTTTAGGATGGCAGATTGAATGCTTATGTTTACTTGCTGTCCTTCATGGAATTCCTTCAAAATGACACTTAAACAAGATGGGATAAATCCATAATAGTACTGAGTTCAGTAGACCAGAGATTTTGACATATTTTTGAAAACCAAGAAGTACTATAGAGGAAAATATTGATATAAAAGCATTGCTGAGAAACTTGTAGCCAGAGTACACATAAGTGAGTGACCTCTCCACCAGAAAAACCCTGTACCTACCTGTATCAGTTTCCTAGGGCTGCGATAAAAAAAAAATACAACAAACTGAGTGGTTTACAAAAGCACAAATACATTCTCTCAAAGTTGTGGAAGCTAGAAATCTGAAATCAAGGTGTTCGTAGGGTTGGTTCCCTCTGAGGAGAAAGAGGGAGAGTCTGCCTTATGCCTCTGATGACAAACACCAACCCTTCCTGTCCCTTGCTTTGTAGATGCATCACTCCAATCTCTGCCTGTGTTGTCACGTGCTGTTCTTCCTCTGTGTCTCTGCACCTTTCTTCTACTTATAAGGACACCAGTCATACTAGATTAAAGGCCCACCCTACTACAGCATGACTTCATCTTAGCCTAATTACATGTTTAATGACCCTATTTCCAAGTCAGGTCACATTCTGAAGTACTGGAGGATTAGAACTTCAACACATCTTTTGGGGGGGGGACACAATTCAACCCCTAACGCCGTCATCCACTTGCTGGTTCTCAGACTCATTTTCATGCTTTCCTTGCTCTTTCTGTCTCACAAACTACTGACCTCTACAATCTACATTTTCCAGACTCCCTTGCCAAACTGGCTTCTGGCTAGTTTCAACCAATGGGAGGCACTGGCAAGAGCTGGCAGATGTGAAGAAGGAAGAAGCCAGGGTATGTCTCACCCTCTTTCTCAGCCTTGGGCAGTGTCTCCAACAGTAGCTACAGCTACTCCATTGTCCTGGTTCCTACCTGGAGGCTTTGCTCCAGCTGGGTGACCCTACTCTGAATTTCCAGCACCCAGGAAGAGGGAACCTGAGCTGCTAAACTCTGGCAACCTCACCCCCTAACACTCCTCTGGTTCTAAACTCTGAGTTGCTTCATCATCCTGTTTTCTGTCAGCTCTTCCAAGACCTTTGCAATTAATTCCTCTAATTAAATTCCCTCCATTGAACTTCCTGGCATGAGTTCTGTTTTCCTGACAAATCCCTTGACTGACACAAGCTTTAAGAGATGCCAAGTTCTGAGTCAACCAGGAGAGAACAGGAGTGGGCTAGGGGGCAGGCATCAGGGTAACTGTTGAAAGGACCACCAGTGGGATAGGTGGGCAGACACCCGTCTTCTCTTCTCCCTTCCCCCTACAGCAAATGTAATACAACTGTTAGGAAGAGGGCATGTAGAAAATAATAGTTGTAAGTATGCAAAATCCTTCATCTCTGAGTGGGCAGCCAATAGACCCTACCCAAAGTTGAGAAATTAAGAAAAAAAGGCATAAGCATATTTCTAGTGTAATGCTAGTAACCACCAAAAGAACAAAAACATCAATAAATAAAAGTAGTTATCTCTCAGGCCTTAGACTTGAGGTTGGGATGAATGGGCTTATTTTGTTTTTATTTTATATCTTTCTACATTAATTTTGTAAAGTGCATGCATCTATTCCTTCCATTTTTAGGTAATAATTTCAAAGATTTGACTACATCCTTGAATAAGGAGCAAGTGATTTTTTTTTTTTAATCAGTCCAATTTCTATCATCTGGTTGGACAGAGCAAGGGAAAGTAAAGAGTGAAAAAGTAGGAGAGTTTGAAAGCGGGCACATGGAAAAAGAAGCTAATGACACTACCCATTAATTAAATAATTGCTTTATGTCTGCATTGTGGGTGGGAGACATCCATGCAGAGTGTATTTCAAGTTGGGAAATGCCTCTCTTTTTTAACATGGATGTTTCTGATTATTACTATTATTATTTAGTTTTAGGAGATGTGAGTATATTAGATTCAGTTTTGTTTTTTTTGTGTGTGTGTTTTTTTTTTTAATTCTCCACTCCTATTCTTGCAACCTAATACCAGGAAGAACAGAGACAGATATTGCGGAGGGGACCAGAACTGATGAGGCTCAGGCCTACTCTGACCTTTATAGTAAACCCAGGCATGGTTGCTTAGGCTAGAAACGTTCTTCTACAACAGTGCAATATGTTTTTGTACAAAGGGAGTGGGGGACATAGGCTTTGGACAAAGGCAAACTTGCACTTCAATCTCAGGGTTGCCATCTACTTCTATGGCCCTGAGCACTAGATTCTCTGACTTTCAATCTCCATTTTTATCAAGTGGAGAAACTACATTTAGTCCACAAGGTTGTCACGAAAAATTCTGAGATGATATTTGCAAGAAATCTTATAGAATGCTCTGCACATAGGAGAAATTAGCTCAGTAAAATACATCCACTACTGATGAGGAAATAGGTCAAATAAGGCTTTGCATATTTGTACATGGGCAAAAACATCATTGAGGGGGATTCTTCACTGACTTGCTTATTCATCCCTGCAAAACTGATTGTTGTACTGAGTGTTTTAACTAGAATGACAACAGCAGGGATAATCCCAAGCAGGGCCAGCCTTCACATACCAACTTGTTTGCTGTGGTTTCAGGAAGCAGGTTGAGATGACGCATACGTCATGGAGCTATGTCTTTGTCTGAAGACCCCAAGATGTAACTTCAGATTCAGGGTGTGCCATTGAGTCTGGGGCTCTGTTTGTGGTAGGCATGTAGTAGGAAGATATTATCCAGACTGTGGTCCCTGGACCTCTGCCTCCTAATCCACATTACCCCATCCCTCCTGAAGCCAGGCAGACAAAATGGAAGGAGCCCAGGACAAAGAGAGCGAGTGGGCAAAGAAAAATGGAAAAGAATCTTCTGGTGCAGTTTAGTAATCTTCTAACCTCAACATTAACAAAATTCTTTAGTGATTGATAATTATAGGTGCAACAGAAGGCTCACAACTAGCCCTATAAATACTGCTAGATTTGATGAGTCTGGCATATATCACATCCCCTGTGTAAAATGTATTCTAACAGTTGAGAGAATGAGACACAAGCTTGACTTAGTGATTGAAGGGGGGACTCAGAGTGCGCTGTTCTCACTGTGCGCACCAAGAACAGAAGTAACGCCCAACTACCAATGGTCCCTAATGACCTCAGACATACCCAGTAGCTGCAATATCCAGGGTGAGCAGGAAGGAGCACCTGGTGGAAATGGTAGGAAACAGTGCTGGGAGGCGGGGCTGACGACCAAGAAGAGAAAACAGTGAGTGATGCCATTTGATAGCTATAGATGACCAGACTTGTTCATTACTGCATGGGGGTGGGGGCACCCTCTAGGGACACCGCCCACCCCCAGTAACACTTGGAGAGATTTTCACAGGTCTATACCATGAAACATGGAATGTTACTGTGATCACAACTACAGTTTACTCTTGGCTAGTGTGGCTTTGGAAAACTCCAGCACCTGAGTAAATGTTACATAAATAATCATTCTCCTGATTGCCATCAAGTTGTAGCCACAGTCTTGGCTTTTTGTCAGAAGCCTGTTACTATAGCCTATGTTCCTCAATAATAACTAAATTCAAAGACCTCTGGAAATTTCTATGGATATTTAGACTATGATCCTAAAGCCAAGGCAGACAGACCTTTGCCTAGACAGCTCTGAGATAGGAAACCCTCCCATCTCATATCAATGTCTGTTACCTCGGGGGACTTAAAAAGACTTTGTCTTTCCTGATGAGGTGATATCATCTGATTTGTGTATTAATCAGGTTAGGATACCCTTTGCTACAATAACAAGAAAACTCCATGACTTAGCACAATGGAAGTTTATTTTTTGATCACATAATGCCTGATGTAGATTAGGTGGCCCTCCTACATTTTAAATACATGCCAACTGGAACATGACCTCCATGGTCATCACAGAAGGAAAAAAAGAGCTAGAAATTCCTGTGGGATGATTTTGTGTCAGACCTAGAAATGGCCTAGCTCACCTCTGTCCATCTTCCTGTTGGCCAGAGTTAGTCCATGACCCCACCTGCCTCATGAGAGCTGGGGAATGTAGAGGAGATCTGACCATGGGTGAACACTCAGAAGCTCACCACATCTTTTTTTAAAACTATTTATTTCTCTAATTAGTTACCTTATTTAATTGCTGTTATTAAATAGATTTATCTGGGTCTCTCATGGACTGAATTAGTCCAGAAAGGAGAAATTTATCAAATCATCTCATTGTACACTTTAAATATATTACAATTTTATTTGTCAGTTAAATATCAATAGAGCTTGGGGGGGAAACATAAAGAAAGGAGAAATGTATTAATCAATGTAAAAAAAAATTAAAAACCAGTGCCCGACACCTCTTCTCCTGAGCCATCTCAGTGCGACTTATCTAGTAATGAGTTAAATGCTTGCTGTGTATTTACCACAGAGAAAGACAGAGCAGCCTTTATGTTCTCAGCAACAGCCCAGAAAGCTGCCAACTTTAGAACCTATTTGTTTTACTGAGAAGAGGGATTGTTGGCTGGAACACAAGGGCTCCCCATTACTCTTTCTGGAAAAAGCAGTGGGAACTTTAACTTTTCTCTGGACAGCTACCAGCATCTATCAGGAGAAATACAAGTTTAGCATCTCTTTCTGAAGGGTAGCTCTTAGAATCCTAACAGCCCTCCCTGGTCTCTACTGGGGTCAGCCATGACTAAGGGTCCCAAATCCAAGCTTTTCTGTGTTTAATGGAAGTGCTTAAGCAAATCAACTCTGCAAACTGAAAACAACCAACTGGCCTGACCTGGAATTCTAAATGAAACTGAAGTCTGGTGGTGCTGAGCTAAGTAGCAAAAGCCAAGGCAACCCTCGTAAGATTAATACTGACTTCTGACAGAGATTCATTCTGTGACCAAAAGTAGAAGAGGTCACATCTCAGCACTTCGGTTCAATCAAGCTCAAACTCAAGTCTCTTGAGCAAAGAGGTTTTTCCTTGAAGGATAACTCTAGAGGTCAGGGTGAGAGAAAAATGAACATCAAAGTCTTCTGTTTCTCAAAGCTGAGTTTTTTAAAACCTCTGTCTTTACAATTCGCCACTGATCTTAACTTTTGATGCTACTTCCGTTGGGTTCAAGGCATTATCTGCCTCCTTCTGATTCACAGGGGAAACAAAGAAACTTGAGTGAGAAATCTCTCCGTTCTTTGTTTACATTACCTACAAGATGTTTTAGCTGAATGTTTTCTACTTCCTGTCCTAATTGTTTGTCCCTCCACCCACCCTCCACCTGACTTCCACCTTCACCACATCAATGAAACTGCTGTGGCTAATGTTGCCAACGCCCTACTCTGAAGAACACCTACTTGTAAGTCCTTGTCTCGTTGGAGCTTTCCTAAACTCAGAGTACTGCTGTTGACCATCCCCTCACTTTCTGGTCTGCTGGTTGCTGGTTCCTAGGATTTCTGCTTCTCCCGCCACCTGCTAAGTCTCCTTTATGCCTGCCTATGACGTGTCATGTTCCTCCAGGTACGACCCTTAGCTCTCTTCTAATTCACTCAACAAGACTTTCTGGAATGAGAAAACACTTAGTGGAAGTGCTGAAGCAAATCAGCGCCTCAGACTAAAAGGAGATACGGAGTTGGTACAGAAAAAACAGGATAGAATTACATCCATCCCACCCTGAGGACCTGTGCTCTGGATCTCACTTAATGACGCATCTACCCAGGTCCCCAGGCTAAAAAAGCCAAGTCGGTGAGGACTCTTCTCTCGCCCTCACAGCCAAAAAATCCCCAAGTACAGTCAAGCCCATCTTTTGAAAATCTTTTGAATCTACTCCTTCTTCTTCTACAGGATCACTGGCTGAGTGCCAGCTTACTCCGTCAGCCTGGACTGTTAGCAGTAAATTTTCATTATTTACCTTGATTCCAGCCTCACCCCCCTCCAATCTTCCCTGCAGGATGCTTCCACAATTTCCTTGGAAAGTTCCATTTGATCACATCATTCTCCATTCAAATCCCTTCAATAGTGCCCCATCGTCTCCTTACAAGGCCTTTCATAAGCTGACTCTTGCTGGCTTCCCCAATCCACCTCCTACTCCTCTCCTGTACAAATGTTAGGTTCCAAAATTAATAATCATCTTCAAGTTTCCTTTGATGTTCACACGTATCACACATCCAGAACAAGAGCCTTAAGAAATCCTTTCTAATCTTATGACTGTGGCTTTCTGTTTGCTATGTATGTAGTTAACCTTGCATGCCATGGGCCTTGAACATAAAAGTATATAAACTTAAATGCCCAACAGGCATCTCAAACTTAACATGTCCAAAACAGAGCTTCATGTAAAACCTGCTTTCCCCCGGTCTTTTCCATCTCCATTGCTCAGGCCAAAAACCTAGGAGGCAAACATGATTCCGCTCCCTTTCCAACATGTCCAAAGTATCTGTCAACGATATGCACACAATATACCCCAAAGCAATTCACTTCCCTCCCTCGCTGTGGCTGTCTCCAGAGTCCGTGTCGCCAGTCTCCAGGCCACTGTGAAAACTTCCGAGCAGGTATCCCTGCATCTAGTCTTGCTCAGAATTCATTCTTTACACAGCAACCAGCTGAACTTTTAAGAACATAAATCAGATCATGTCGCTCCCCTGTTTAAAGCCCTCCGATGGCTGCCCTGGGACTTACAATAAAATTCAAACCCTTTCAGAGGCCTGCAGGACTTGGCCATGTCTTTCTTCTGACCTCCTGTGTGTCTTTCTCCTGACACCTGTCTCTCCTTCCCCCAATGCTCTCCAGGTTCACTGGGCTTTTTCTGTTCCCCAAACACACCAACCTCAGGGCTTTCAGGGTGGCTGTCCCCTCCCCATGAGACACCCTTCTCTCACAGGCTGGGTCTTTCCTGACATTAGGTCCCAACTTAAATATGACCTTTTCAGAAACACCTTTCTGGATCACCATGCTTAAAGTTGCTTCCATCCTGGGTTTTTTGTTGTTGTTTTGCTGCTTTTATTTCATTTTCACAAGTTTGGATTTAATTTCTATTTGCATTCATTCAATTCAAAATCAAATGCCTTAATACAGTGAACTCAGTACAAGATGAAAGGCAGAAAAGTTGTTACCCTCATAACATCACCCTCTTTTATTTGTATTATGTCTCTTATCATTGCCGAACTCCTTTCTTAGTTGATTTTTTTTTTCAATTGGCCCTCTCCTCTCGTGAAGATATAAGGTCCGCAAGAGCAAGAGCTTGTTTGCTGCTGCATCCAGTGATGGTGTTCAAATTCTTAAACAACAGGTACGCCATGGACACCGACCCATCAGAATGGATGTCGACCCTGAGGTGCTCATATGCATTGATGACAAGTAGTGGCTAATGTCAGCCTTCCTGTTCCTATTCCCCGCATCTCAGCAGAGCCTTGCTTTAAATAATTGGTGGTGTCGAACATATGACTGAATAAATCAACAAAGGTGTCTTGGTTAATTTCATTGTTCTAGCATGATCACGAGTCTTAGTAAAGATGCATGTGTTGGGCAGCCACCATGTGTCCAGGCCTGATCTGCAGCCCTCGGGAGGCCCTTGGTTTTCTTCCACTGGTTAATTCTCTTTGGGGATGGCCACTGCTGCTTTTCCAGTTCATTTGGGCTCGTAGCTCTGGTGTTTGGATAGAATCTGTTTTCTTCAGAAGGCCCTGACATCCACCAGTGTTGACTTCCTGGACATACCCCCATAGGGACCCACCGCTGAACAGCAGTGAGAGGGGTGGTGAAGCCAATGTCAGAAGTTCCAGCAATACCAGTTGTGAGTTGTCAGGCAAATCACTTAGCATCTCTGAGTCCGCTGCTCCCTCTGTAAACAAGGTAGCACAGGTCAAAATATCAAGCCTGTCACACCTACTGCGTCCAAGGTCAATATGTGTCAGTTTTATTTTGTTCACCCTTCCTTGCAGAGATTTTATGAAGATTAAATGAGATAATGCCCCTACAAGTGCTCTGAAAACCATGTTTTTCAGATTATAGATATTGCATCAATAATAATGTATCCTTTTTTAGATGTATCTTTTTTATTTTTTCAAGTTTTATTGAGATATAATTGACATATAACACTGTATTCGTTCAAGGTATACAATATAATAACTTAATATGTATATAGTTTGAACTGATCACCACAATAAGTTTAGTTAACAACCATCATCACTTTACATAGTTATAAATTCATTGTTCTTATGATAAGAACTTTCAAGATTTTCTCTCTTAGCAACTTTCAATTATACAATACAGTGTATATTACATGGCCAGGACTTATTTATCTGCTAACTAGAAGTTTGTACCTTTTGACCACTTTCACCTATTACCTCCACCCCCAACAGCCCACCTCTGGCAACAACCAATCTGTTCTCTGTTTCTATGAGATTTTTGTTTTTGTTTTTTGTTTTTTAGATTCCACCTCTAAATGAGATCATACAGCATTTGTCTGTCTCTGTCTGACTTATTTCACTCAGCATAATGCCCTCCGGTCCATCAATGTTGTCACAAATGGCAGAATTTCTTAATAAATTATCCTTCAGTTGAGAAAGCAGGTGGCTTTCCGGGAGTCATGAAGGAGCTGGAAAGGTGCTCTGAGCCTCATGGTGACAAAGCGAGTGCAGGCCCATGCTTTGCTGAGCTGAACAACTCTCCCTGGACACAGTGTCATTCTAGGGAAATCTGCTTATATGCCATACAAAGGTGCTGGGTGCTGAAAAATAGACTTGCCAGCAAGCTGCAGAGTAAGAAGGCTTTCAGCTGGGTCCAAGCATTTCCCCAGCAGCAGGAGCTGAAATGGGGACTTTCTCCTTAGTCTCTCCTCCCACCCAAACATCTACCTTTATTTAAACAAAGCTCTTAGGGCTCTCACCTCCACTGACAGAGGCTGAGGTTTCTGTCTCACCTTTCAACTCAGCCAGGCTTTTCTTACTTCTGGAATTCTGTCTCTTTCTGCCCTCACCTAGCACTAGGACCACCTCATACCGTGGCTGAGCTCATGCACTGCACAGCCCTATGAGACCACGTGCTCATCATGGTCCCGTGGCCGTACACGGCAGTCCCAACCAATCCATACTTACCTGTAATCATGCCCTCCCACCGGGAGCCCCAACCAATATCTATATGTAGCAAGCTATCCTGACCCAAAGAAATGAGGGTGCCCAGGAGTGCACTTACATTAGCCCTTAAATCATCCACATAATTTGTGATGTGGCTCACTCGTGAGTTTTCTCACCAATGATCTCTAAGGAATGAATAGCTTCTTCCCATTTCAGCTATTCTTGCTAACTAGGTGCTAAGCTTTTAAACTCATTAGTTAAGTCTTTGTACCCTCTAAAGCCACTGCCTCGCAGCAAATCCCTGGTCGCAAGGTTCTGGCTACCTGCTTGCCCAGACTTTCTTGAGGAGCAGGGTAAGAGTGGGCTGCAGAATTAATGTCTACTTTCAAAACCCAGCTGCCTCTTACTAGCCATGTGACCTTGAGCAAGTCACTAAATTTCTCAGAGTCTCAGTTTCCTCATAGATAAAACTGATGATGATGATGATGATGATGATGCCTACTTCATAGAGTTTTTATAGGGAAGAGTTAAGAAAATGCCTGTGAGGTGTTCAGCACAGTGCCCAGCACACACACAGTAAGTGGAGAGTAAATGTTAATTTTGGTATTATTGTTTAGCCCGGAGAAGGCAAAGGAAGGCCCACGCACCGGATCCAGCCACGCACATTTACATATTGTCTGTGCGTTTTCACTGCAATAGCAGAATTGAGTCGTCACAACAGAGACAACAGGGCTGCAAAGCCTATAATATTTGCTATCTGGCCCTTACCTTACCGCAAAGTCTGCCAGCCTTTGCTCGGGCCCATAGCACCCCACCCCACGGGGAGATCAGCACCGAAACTACTGGGGACAGAGGCTGCTACTTGCCTCCCAATACCCGTTTTCCCCTTCTTCTATAGATCCCTCTTTCATTTTCAGTCTGCACACGATTGCCTGGAATATAAACCGCATTTTCCAGACTCTCTTGATAATAGAGGTAGCCATGTGACTGAGTCCTAGTCAATGGGTTTTCATCTGAAGCGCTGTATGCAACTTCTGGAGAGAATCCTTATAGGGCTTCCCTTTCCTCCTTCCTGACACCTAGAATGCAAATGTGGCATCTACAGCTGGAGCGGGAGCAACAGTGTTAGACTAGGATGTGACCTTGAGAGTGGAGGCCACTCGTGGCAGAACCAGAACACAAAATGAGCCCGAGTCTCTGTTGCAACAGACTCGCATGCTAACCTGGTGTGCATCGTCAGCTATGTATTGGGGGTTTTCTGCACTCAGTGATGAACCTGATCCTTGCATAGACGAGCCATTTCCATTTAGAAGAAGAGAAAGCTTATCGTTAGCCTTCAACAGCTCATTTCATACACTCCCTAAAACACTCTGTAGTAAATTTGGTACTTGAATAAATTGGTTCTTGGCCACACAGAACACGTATTCTTACAGAATGCCAAAAGAACATTGCACATGTTTTATATTTATTCAGGGGGGGGAAAGTAATGTTCATTCAGGGGTGAAAAAGATTTATTAAAATGCTTATTCAGGAAAAAAAGATTAATTTGGAATCAAAGTTTAAAAGAAGATTTTGAAAAACAGAGTGACATCAAGCCTGAAAAAAACATCGAGGTCTGTGCCTACACTAGTTCAAGTTGGGTCTCTGGTCCTTGCAGCAAAAGAGGTAAAAACTGGGCCACACTCCCAGTTCCAGAAGGGGCTGTGCTCTCAGAAGCCAGGGATCCATGGTGGGGGTGGGGGTGAGGCTCAGAAAAGTTAGCTCCTCCAGGGTCAGGCAGCTGGTAAAGATAGGAACCCTGCCCGTGGGGCTGCAGATACAGCTCTCTTCTCCACCATGCTCTCTGGAGCAGGGAGAGCCTGACCACGAGTTTGTTTCTCCAGAGCAAGCTGATCGAGATCCCTTGGAAGGCAGGAAACAGTCAATGTTTCTGGGAGAAGGATCTTCTGTGATCTTGTGTTTTAAGTCGGTAGAGAGGCCTGGGAAATGTACACTAATGAGTAGAGAAGGGAAACCCAGTACTTTTTAAAATGTCGTTAAAATCCCTGACTGCAAAGAAAAGAGACCGCTAGCATACTGCCAGCAGAAACCAGATTTAGAAAGGAGAGGGCTGTGTCCAGGAAACTCACGGACTTTCTTTTTGGGTCGCTCATCTTTGCTTTAAAAACCGTCTTTTATTGTCACTTGTTCGGTTTCTAATTGCAACCGTCTCTGGGGAATGTTTGTGGGGGCAAGGGGTGCATCAGTGACAGCCAGAAGGTAAAGAGGCCCCCAGAACCCTTCCCGAAACTCAAACCACGAGGGCCCAGGAGATTCACAGCTAGAAAATCTGTTTTAGATGAGTCAGGGCCACCATTTGCCATAGCTGTACCAGATCTTTCTTCAATGTTAACTTTTGTTTTCCTAGGTGTTCCATATTCTCCTATTGTTAGTGTGTGTGGGTGTGCATGTGCGTGTGTGTTTAATCGGCCCACTGATATCTATTGAACATGTACCACATGCCTGGCATTGGGTCAGGTACATAAAAATACAATGCTGCACTTTAGACCTAGTAACTCTAGATGTTATTATCCCATTTTACAGATAAGGAAATTGAGATGGCCACTAAGATTTGCCTGGATTGCACAGCTGGCGAAGCAGCCTTCCTGAGCTGCCAACCGAGTCTCTGTTCATTTAGAATCTGCTCTCTTCATCTCTATTCTGTTTTTAAAATGGAGCGCTGGAAAAGGCATTTAGGTCCAACCAAGGGAAGGAGAACCTTTGTAAAGTTATGTGCTACTTCATGTTACCTTTATTTTCAATCAGTGACCTGATTTACCCCCGGAATCTTAGGTGTTTGTGTGTTATCCTGGTAATAGTTCACCCTTATTTCAAAGAAACTTCCCCATCTCCCACTCCCCAGATTCTTTTGTTACTTTTGATAGTATTTATAATAGATCTGAGAGCCTTAAGACACTCTTACTATAACCTGTGCACCAGCAGTTATCAATTTTTTAAAATCTCAGGACCACTTTACAGTATTAAAACTTTTTGAGTCCCTGGCCGGTTTGGCTCAGCGGTTAGAGCATTGGCCCCCCGGACCAGAGAGGCCCAGGTTCGGTTCCCGCTAGGGGCACATACCTTGGTTACAGCTTATCCCCGGCCCTGGTGGGGGTTGTGTGGGTGGCAACCACTCGATGTGTCTCTCACGTCGTTGTTTCTCTCTGTCTTCCTCCCTCTCTCCCTCCCGCTCTATCTGAAGATAAATGTAAAAATGTCCTCGGGTGAGGATTAAAAAAAACTTATTGAGGACCCCAAAGAGTTTTTGTTTATGTGGGTCATATCTACTGATATTTTCCATTGTAGAATTTAAAACTGGGAAATTGTTAAACTATTGATCAATTCATTAAAAAATAATAATAACCCCATTACGTGATTACATAAATACCATTTGCACAAAGCATAACCATAATTTTAAAGAATTAGTGAGAGATGTGCCTTTTTACAAATCTCTTTAGTGACTGTCCAGGTTCTCATATCTTTCTCTGTATTCAGTCTGTTGTGATATGTTGTTTGGGTTGAAATATGCAAAGAAAATCCAGCTCTCTACAGATATGTGGTTAGAAAAGAGAAGAATGTTTTCAAACCTTTTCAGATAACTGGATATCCTCTTTGATACCATACCAAAACTCAACAAGTGGTAATTTAAAAAAAAGTTAGCTGCAAATGGAATCTGAATCCATTATTAATTAACCGTTCACACAATTTTTTTTTTTATTTATCCTCACCCGAGGACATTTTTGCATTTATTTTCAGATAGAGCAGGAGAGAGAGAGAGAGAAACATCAATGTGAGAGAGACACATCAACCGTCTGCCACCCACACGACCCCAACCGGAGCCGGGGACAAACCACAACCGAGGTACGTGCCCTTAGCGGGAACCGAACCCGGGACTCACTGGTCTGCGGGCCAACGCTTTAACCACTGAGCCAAACTGGCCAGGGCTGTTCACACTCTTTTACTTTAAACTCCATCGGACTAGATTTCACTATGAACCCATGCATGATTTTGTAGCATACACTGGTCATCTTCAAGTTTTCCAAATGTTGGCACATTTTATTATAAAGTATCCCCCCCAAAACTGCATTTGTTAAAATCACGACGAATCTCATGAGAAAACTACTGGAGGTTGGGCAGCTGTCAAGCCCACAGTGGAAGATAAAAGTTTTTTAAACATTGAATTTTCCCTTGAAAGCTTGAATTTTATCATTGGCAACAAATACTGTCAGTTATTTTTCTTGAAATGACAGCTCACTTAGTTCACGTTCAAGAAAACATCTGCCCCACGTCCAAGTCAGAATAAGCAGTTTGCCTGTCATTCTCTCACGTAGAAACGGCGTTCCCTGAAAACGCAGGAGTTAAGCTCGTGACGCAGGCGAACAACCCCACAGGTGTCTTTCCTCGAGAACACGGCGGGTCGTATGTGTGCGTGCCAGCTTCGTGCGTACTTCCCTGTTGTCAAAATGTGAAAAAGACCGGTAACAGAGGATCGAGATGAATGCAATCAGTCCTTCTTACTGCTTCCTCGGGGCATTCTGAAGTGAAACTGGCATCTTCTGTAAGTAAGTGCAGGACAGTGAAGACACAGGACTGCTGGTCCAGCTTGGGGCCACAGCCCTTACTCACGGCATCGCAGTCTCGCCACCACTGTTAGTGCATCTTCAGGGCAAAAGCCAACCCAGTGAAAAAGGCGAATAACCTCTCAGTGCATACAAATAGTTTTGAGCTCATGAATCTCCCTTACAGGGATTGGAGACCCCCAAGGGTCCAGGGGTCCAGAGCCACTGCTGCAGCTAGCCTAGGGAGAGCCCCTGAGACCAGACGTTGTCTGTCTCTGTCCCCCCCTCCGTGAAAGAATGAGCACACTCTCTAACCGCAGCATTTAACTTACTGAGTAAAAGTCTGTTTATTCTAGGGAGGAGGTAGTCAAACGGTTCTTCCTAAAGTTTAAGTAGAATAAGTTCTGCTAGGTCATCAGCCCTAGAAAGAAAGCAAGAGAGAAGTGACTTCCTGATTATCTGAGCCCGGGTCTGACATTTAGAAATGCCAGTATTCCAACTCCTGATTTCCATTCCCATTAGCAGATTTGAGGAGAGTTACTCACCCTCTCTTGACCACATAAATGTATGTAACAGTTACTCCTTTTGCAAACAGGAAACTCATGGGTGATTGGAAGTGTTACCCATACTTGTCTTGCTGATGCGTGGCCACAGGCTGCGGTGCAACGCTGTCTGTCTGTCTCTCTCACACGCATGTGCACACACACATCTCAGGTTCTGCACAGTTAGAAACGCTATTTTGTTGGAATCATTTTTTCTAAATAATCTATATCACATCTGTTAAGAATTACTAATTAAAAAGCAAAGTTAACAAGAACATCAAAAGTACCATAAATCCATCTCTCTGTTAGATTGTGAAAACTACCCCTTGTATTTATTACTTTCTGCAACAATCTCATTTTCTGAACTAAGATCAAGTCTAATAAGAAAAAAAAAATCTTTTTTGCTGAGTAGCAACAGCCCTGCAACATAAATTATAAACTAAAAACAAAAAAAACTGTCTTATTAACATCAAAAGGAATATTTCAGCTCAAAAAGCTTTCGGGTGAGAAGATGGAGCTTCATCCACACTGCTTTAGTACACACAACAGAGCCTGTTCTGAGTTTCTGCTGTGGAATCTGGTTCTCAGAATTTTCTGACCTATCAACGAGGACAACGTCTCTGACCTCCTCCTGCGCCTCCCTTGTTTTCGTTTACAGAATCATGAGACTAAAGAGAAATGAAAGCGACTGATCTCCAAAAGCTCATCCAGATCTGACATGCAATGGCTTTAGAACCCCATCAGTTTCCAAACTGGAGGCTGTTTCTTGCTCTTCATCGTCTGGCCGTTTCGTAAAGTAAGGTCCAGATTCTCTGCTCCGTCCTAGCCCGTGGGAACATACTTTCAATTTGCAATGCAAATGTGGATGGTTAGAAATGACAGTTTTCTCAGCTCTCCATGATGCGGCTTTTCTGTGGCTTGAGTAATCACAAGACCCTGTTGGTTTAGAGTTCTTCCGACGTTGTTTCAGCTGCTTGTGTAAAAAAAATGGTAAGCTATGTGATTATTTGAGAACTTGATTTAGTGATGTTTTAGATGAATGCTTTCCATCTTCCGGACACTTAATTCAGTTTCTTATATACCGTACCTAGTTTAAACCTTCGAGGCCGTGCTTTAATGCATCAGTAGCTGAGGCTGAATGCAAATATTCCTTCAATCTGGCTGAGACTGCACATCTGCCCCTTTAGGAAAAGGAAAAAAAAAAACAAAGCTGTAGGGACTGTCATAAATAATTTTACTTAAGTGAATGCTGAAATTAGGCACCACATTGCCTGGCTCCCAGCAACCAATTTGCAGCCAGATATGTCGAGTACCCACTGGCCAAAGCCTCGCCTTTTCAGAAATGGAAAGCAGGAAAAACAATACGATCATCTTTTAAAGTGGCATGTTGGGCCCATCCCCAAAGTTAAATATACCTAGACAGTTCTCCGTGTAGTAACTACAGCTGACCTTGGAAGAAAATGATGTTTATAGCGGCCCACGAGCTGGGGAAGGTGATAACGAATGAGATGTAACCCTGTGTTTCTGGCACACACTTCGAACAGTACAAGGAGCTAATTGCATTTAAGTATTATCTTACAATATAGTAACCCAGTCATTTTGGAAGATAACCAAAGTCTCCCTTTGTTGGAAGAGATGCTCTATTTTTAGCAAAAATTTATTAACGTTGCTCTCTGAACCTCTAAAAAAAAATCTTCCCTAAATCAAGTCAAATTGCATGGGTTTTTCCCCTAAATCTTCAACTGTCCTGCCCAATGCTGGCTGCTTATCATTGGTTCCTGGGCTGAACTCAGATGCTGGATCCTGTTTTCCTTTTGCTCCTGGTAATCCTTGGTCTAGTGTAACTTGCAGCACCACTTACTGTGGTTCTCACTCAGATTACATGAAAGAAACACTCATCCCACTGGAGTCTGGTGCCCATCCAGGGACGTGTGCCAGCCCACAGTGCCACAGGGGTGAGGGAGAGCACACATGTCTCCAACAAAAGAGCAACAGGAAGAAACTAGTCCGAAAATGGCAGGGTGAGAGGATTCTTTGCTCTGCCTTTTAAAATCATGGACAGGTTGATACATAGATTAACGCTGCCCTACATGCCTTTATGTGGGAGTTCAGCAGACTCTTGAAAAATAAAAGGAGAACTGACAAAAGAATTAAGGTATTTTCTCCAACATACATATATTTTTTAGAAAATGTCAGTGTAATGGATAGCATACGAGGTTCTTTGGCCATTTTTCATTTCTTTGTAGACACAGAATGTTGGGGTTAATCGGTCTCTTTCTGCAGTTTGAGTTTTAATCAAGTGCTTATAATTTCTATTAATGCTTTTTCAAAGCTGGTATTTTCAGCTAAAATATATTTATAACTTTTGTGTGCTATGTGCAAACAGAACAACCACCAAAAGCCACTGTCCCTGCTTTGAGGGGTGTACGTGCCAAGCAATGGAAAGGGAAGATTTGAAATTAATTGTGAAATTACTTGTAAAAGCAGGCCATAGGGATACGAATCTTTTGAAAAGTCAGAAATACCAACTTGAGAAGTTGCTTAAAGGCCTTCAAAATCCATCCATGTTTTAAAGCTTTCCTATAACAAAATCCAATTTGTACATCAGAAAACTGGGGAGAAAAAGAATATAGATCAATTAATGAAAAGAAAAAGTAGAACTCAGTATGTTAGGGAAACTTTTTGAAATTTGCCAGATTTCAAATGTAATCTAAAGTTTTTGAACATGACCCAGAGGATACCAGGCTGAGCCAGCAACCAGGCAAATGTCTTCGTGTCTTCCTGAAGTTGGCGGCAGGCTCAGAGCCGGGCTGTACGGTACCTGGGGGGCCTCCCTCTGGGCTCTCTCCCTCTATGAATCAATCACCCTGTTAAAATAGTAATGGGAATTTTATTTGTTCCATAGCTGATGACAGGGGACACAGTTTTTAAACTGGAAGGGGCTTACTCATCCTCCCAATAAACTTCATCTAAGTATTAAAGTCACCATGCAGTCAGTACAAAGCAGGACACGCTCCCAGCGGAAGCCTGTGAATGAAAAACTATGTTTTGGTGTTAGGTAGCCCCATTGCTTAGGAATTGCAAGAAAACAGAGCGTAGCATTTCAAGTATTCTAAAAACAAGCAGAATTTGAGAAGCCGAATATTAACAGCTAAGAATCCAAGATCAAAGCATTAAGAGTTCAAGGAGGGTAAGCAAGGAAAATAAGCAAGCAGTCGGCCCGGGCGGCTGCGGAAGTGAAAGGGACTTGAGTTCTGTTGAGGTCTTTCCTCTCAGAAGCTCCAAAGCCAGCGCTAGGGTTCAAGCTGACGAAGTACAAAAGCAGTTCATAAAAGCACGAAAGGAAATTACAGAGTTCTAATTAAATCAGGCTTAGATTCAACCAGAAGGTGAGGGGATTTCGGGTTCTAGCCAGGCAAGGTTGAGACTATTGTTTGGTACAGCATGGGGTCCTGGCTTGGAACGTGTCACTTGCCTGCTCTTGCCTCGGGGACACAGGAAATGCCTCCAGCTAAGGCCTGGCTGTGGGCGGGGAGTGAATCAAAGAGCAGGCTGTGAAGGGAAGTGTGAGGACCCATCTCCTTCCATTCCTCAGTGACTCCAAAAAATGTGGTCCATATTAGTCCTCAGGGGTGGGTGTGTGAGTGTGTGTATGTGAGTGTGTGTGTGTGTGTGTGTGTGTGTGTCTATGCATAAGCACCATAACTGACATTCACAATCCTTTTCAGTCCCTGGGTTCATGTACAGTCCCCACTGCCTCAGCTCTCTGCTCTGGGAACCTCACACCACCAGCTGCACTTAGGACAATTTGCTGTTTCCGAAATATATAATATTAGCTGCCTTTCCCAGGTAAGAACTGTTTTATCTTAATGTTATCTTAATTGCAAAAGCAGAGAGCAAGGGACACCGGAGATTCTTGGACCCTGCAAATCCCACCACAGAGCAGTGCCTTCTCACTTAACAGTTTTGTGCACGACAGTAAGTATAACAACAAATGTCAGGCATTTATCCCAGTGTGATGAACGTCAGTTATTGTGTTCCGTGAGTCCGTTGTTTAGAAAAATAAAATGCCAACTTGATAATGCTAGATGTACCCAAACCCAAATTTTTAAAATGTGCACGTCAACAAGGTAATTAGAGCTCAAAAGGGTTTGAGGGATGAATGAATGAATGAATGAATGAATGAATGAATGAATGAATGAATGGGGGTTTTTACCCTTTTTTTTTAAAGAGTTCTTTGCTTCTCAAATTTATTGCGAAATCCCTGTGGAGAACAACAGATTCAACAGAAATTATTTATTGCTCCCTTCCTCCCTCAAAAAACATAAAACAAGACAGTGTATACATCGTTTTTTCAGGAACATATACATTATAGAAAGTCAGGCTCATCCTTGTAAGCAGCATTTCATATTAAATTTAGAGAGGGTTTTTTAATTGCCCTGCCATGTTCTCTGAATTACAGAAATTAGAAATGGTAAACAAATTCTTCAACCTTTTCCTGGACATGACTAAGTATTATGTCCAGGATCAGTTTCTTAAAATGACATTCGTTTCTGTGCTCCAGTAATCTTTGATCACCCTGACCACAACTTTTATAATCTACTCTGTATTGAAAATATGAAAAATGAGAGAAGCTTGCTTGTGAAAATTCTGGCTCCTTGATGTCCCAGCCGTAGGCTAATAGGAGAGACTTAAAAAACTTGATATGGGCTCAAAGAGAAAGAGAGTCATGTTACCACCAACAAGCAGACAAGGCAAATTCCCATGATGCCAGGCCTCTGCCTGAGGGGTGGAGGGAAGAGGAGGCACTTCAGGGCATTCCTTCAAGGGACTGGTTTCCTCTGTGATGTCACATGTCACTGGAGGTGAGGCCAGGTTGCTACTTGCCCTCCACTTCCATGAAACTACAACTGCCCCCAAAGCATGTCACCAATGAGAGATCTTCCTGGACCTTGGGTATGACAGGGGCCATAGGAACTGTTCTTCCTAAAAGTCCAGAAGAACTGCTTACATGCTGAAGTGTACTGGATGAAACAGATATAATAATTGTTTTAATGTAAAATTTGCTCTAAAGTAGTCTATGGGGATGAAAAGGGGTATCTTGATCATTGTTATGACTGGGTGATGGGTACATAAAGGGTCATTATACTATTCTTCTTTATTTTTTGTGTATGGTTGAAACCCTTCATAATAAAATGTTGTTGTTTTTAAATGTTATTGTTTTTAAATCCGCGAACAAAGTTGAGGCAGGGAGTAGGCATGGCCGTGGAGAGGGAACAAATACTGTCTCCACTAACTTCATTTCTCGGGACGCGAAAAGCAACTTGGTACTTGGTATTGAGTGAAATATCCCAGCCGTCAGCACTGCCCTATCTGATCAACACTGTGGCAAAGCCAGTCAGCCCAGCACCAATTCAGATCAAACAGCTGCAAAAATACAGGCTGCTCCAACCTTAAAACCTAAGGAAAATAATAATTTAACATTTTATTTCAAAAATCTCTGAAATGAATCCATTTCCCCCGCATTTACAATAACAGCTTTTCACTTGAATTATGCATCACTGTGACTATTTGAATTACAAATGTATGAATTATTCATTATCTGCAACGTGACTGAGTGTTTTGGTCCCATGTGTTGAAAGCCAGTGAGAAGCTGGCCTGGGACCTGGCTGGCAAGGGGAGGGTGGCATCTGGGGACCCTGGGAGGCAGGTTGCCCTTCAGAACCCTCCACCACTGGGGTGGAGGAAGGGAAGGGTGCCTTATACTGTACAGAGTTGTCAACTCTGACCTCCTTGTCCCCACTGTCTCCTGGCTCCCCAGCCTGTAACAGCTGCTACCCACTGGCACCACCTACATTTTAAACCAGCTGGAGACAGAGTTCTACGTGATAAGCCTGTTATATTTGCAGAGTAAGCAGGAACACCTAATGGCTTGGCCCCCTAACGATTGTGGGACGGCCTCTGACAGGCTACAGCAGTATGCGCTGGCAACGCAGAGGAAAGCATAATTAAAAGAGCCTTTGTCTAAGCTCCCTCTAAATCAACCTTTTAAACGTGCTCAGTTTAAGAGTCCCAAAATGCCAATTCAATCACACTGGCCTCTAAGAACCGCAGAAACCCCCAGGATAGCTCTGGCCAATTAGTCAAGCAAGAAGGAGTGTGTGTGCGTGTGCATGTGAGTGTGTGTGTGTGTGTGTGTGTGTGCGTGGATGTGTTCAGAAGAATCAACACAGATGCTGAAAGAGTCCCCTGGAGAGAGGGCAGAATGACCCCCAAACAGAACTGAACTGAGTCTGATAATACAATAGAGGGAGAGAGGTGAGCACACAGGGGACCTTTAAAGGAGTGAAACTAAAGCTTGTATTCTTAATGTAATTCACAAAGAAAGCCAGCCAGCCAGCTGTCTAACGCTGGAGAGCACGCACGGTGAAGGATGAGGCAGGGGAGCGGGGAGAGACAGATAAAAAAAGAAAACACGGGACATGCCAAAACCCAGAGGGAAGAAAAAAATGTCAGAAACCAAACAGAAGAGCAAGAATGAAATTTTCAATAGTGCAAAATAAAACCCTGAGCTAACAAAGAAAACATGTGCTTTTTGTAGACAGCCCAGCAAATATACATATATATACATATACATACACACACACACACACACACACACACACACACACACACACATATGATATATATGATTTGAGGGGGATGGCAACAGTGGGCAGTCTTTGTCACAGCCCGGCACACAGCATTTCCTCCTAAGACCCGCAGACCCACCCTGTGCCGCAGGAGGCAGGCCGACGGTACACAGAGGTGTTGTTTGGTTGCTGGGGACGCTGGGAGTCACATCAACGTTGCATGGGCTTAGTTCCATGAGGGAAACTGGAGCCTGCACAGAGTCAGCAAGGCACCGAAAGGAGGCCTGGCAATGGATGGCTATCCAGAGGAGCAGAGACTTAGGACTCAGTGGGTGCCATCTCCTGCATGGGGACAATCACACTTGCCATCTCCTGCATGGCTGGCTCAGAAAGACTCTGGTCTGAGCCCTTGCAAGCTCTTCTGATTGTCAGTTTCTTGTTTGCATTGCTGGGGGTCTAGAATGTCCTCTTGATTTCAGTGGTGTCCTTGTAGGTTAAGTTTTTTAAACCATTGAGCAGAGTGCCTTTGGGTTGGTTTATTTGTTCTTTTAGTGGTCATGTTATTATTTGGACCCAAGTTTTAAATTTCCCTAATTCTAATGGCAGTTGTTCGGGACATTGGCTAGTTTCAAGTTCTGGAAATACATTTGAACACCTTTCCCAGAAGTGGGTGAGAAGTTAGAATAACAGAAAGGCTTGGCTGCAAGTTCAGTTGAATGTCAAAAAGCCCACGTTTGGCTGAATGGGCTTTGTACAATGAAGTCCCAGCTTCCCTCTCTGCTCCTCTAGGCCCAACGCATCCTGGCTGAAACTGATGAAATGAAACAAAGTGAGAGGCTTTGGAGCATTTGTTGCAATATCCTACTGATAAGGAGTATTTGTTGCAATATGCTGTTGATAAGCAACAACAGATAGCCCTTTGGTTACATTCTGCATGAACATTCACAATCATCCACTAATTCATCTACTCGTGCATTCCATAAGTTGAGCCCCTCCCATAGGCTAGTCATGACAGAGAGGAATGAACCCTTCATCAGTGATGAACTTCCCTCTACTCAAGAGTGCTGGCCTGTGGCAACCCCTGAAGTCCTGCAAACCTAAGAAGTTGTTCTCTTCTGCCCACACAGCAAGGGCATGCTTCTCAGTTTCCTGTTCCCCCAACTGTCAGGGAGACTTGAGTTGTCCCACCAAAGGGACTAATAAATTAATCTTTGGTTCAACTTAGAACAATAATAGATGTTTCCCAGGTTAAGTGCCTGGGGCAAAGAATAGAGTTTAAAAATAAATTTATTATGTTCTCTAGCTAGGGATCAGAGCAAAGCTCACTGATCCACGGAATGGCTGATTCCATTTCCTTGATGATAAGCTAATCGTCCAGCCAGCCAGCCATAATCCATACAGCACAAGGAAATCTGCACACTGAATTGGCTGGGCCTTCTCGCCAGCCCACCAGCAAGTGGGCCTCGATGGCAGTCTCTTTGCCCTACGGGGCCACCGGGACAAGCTGTAGAGACCTGGAAGGTCTATTTTCATCCTAGGAATTCGACCCTACTTTTGAGATGCTGGCATTCACAATAAAGTTTAGGAAATGATAGTAAATGTTTTTCTCTGGTCAGGTTGATATTCAGACATGTCAGGGGAACTGAAAACAGACCACTTAGCTCCCTGGAGCTTTCTGCATCTTCACAGCCTATGGTTTTGCCGCCAGAGAGAGAAGTGCTGTGGAATAGAAATGCGGCAAGCCCACCGACCACCGACCGCGCGTGTCAGCCCACCTCTGAGTCCGCACGAGGGAGCGCTGTCCATGGGAAACAGAAGGCAGGGCTCTACCTTCAGGGCACCTCCACTCTAATCCTCGCTGCCACGCTGCACTTGGAGCCCTACGTCACAATGCAGTTCTTGTACTTCTGAACTTTTACACCAGTATTTGGGGAACATTCAAAAGGGGAGATGAAATGTAGACAATGATCCCCTTTTATTACTTATGGGAAAAGGGCAGTGGAGCCCATGATGGACTGCCACAGGCTCTGTGAACTTGAATAGCCACCACTTTAATATCAAGACTGTTTTCTGTTCCACGGAGAAAGCTGGAAAAAGTAGTAAGAAACAGTCATGCATCTGTGGTTATACACTCATGCAATTAGATGCTTAATTGCATTCTATAAATTGCATGTAGGTAGTTTAACAAGTCTTTGTAGTGTTTTCATTTTCCTACAAATTAAATTTCCAATTTGATTTGGGGATTATACTCAAAATAAGTTTAATATGCTTTAAAAATATCTTTTCTATATAATATTGATAATCTGGAAACAGTACATAAAACAATTACTACGTATGATAATACATAAATGAGTTTAATTTCTCTTGAAAGAGAAATTTTAAATTAGTTTATTTAGAAAGCCTATGTTAAAACAATTAAAATTAATCAAAGCCTTTTTAAATGACTCTAGAATTCCCTTTTGAAAGTTGACAGCTGGGGAGAAATCTAGGCTGCATCTCTAGTCCTTGGTAGGTTGCTGTGGGGGCTAGGAAGTGTTTACATCTCTTCTTTCGGTTGAAGCTTCACAGCTTTGGAAAAGAAAAGAAATGAAATGAGGAGTGAACAGCTGGCCTTTACAGGGTGTTAAAAAGTAGGGTTTGGCTTTCTGGCCCGGGGCTTGCCACAAAGACCAAAGGGTTTTTGACAAAGGACAGAGAGCACATCAACAAACTCAGGGAAGAACTCACCCCATCAGGAGGACCAGAAACAGAAATTTGAGGGGAAGGGAGAAAACCACCCACGTACAGCTGGGAACTCTACAGGACACAGAACGAGGAGTGTGTAGAGAGAGAAGCGTAGTTGAGGAGGTTCCCACCAATTTCAGAAGAGGACGGGAAGGAAGGTAGAACACAAGCTGACCTCCAAGCACTATGAGCCACACTCAGACTCAGAAGCCAAGGGAGCTGGCCATTTTAACACAGTGTGGAATTAGGACCTCACAAGGGTCACGGAGATATGGAACTAGGTCCGTGACAGAAATACGGTTGGGAGAGGGTATGCCTTGTTCAAACAATAGAAGCGGTGAGAGGGTATCATTATATTGCATAAAAAAAAGAATTAAATGTGTTTTCCTCTCACTATGTACCAAGCATTGTGCTTGTTGCCCTCTATTAATTATTTCCTTCAATCCAACAACATTGGGGCTCATTTTACAGATGAAGAAACTGAGGCATGGGGAAGTGTTGTAGCCCCGGATCATTCAGTTAATGAGTGTTGGAAACAAAGCCCTTGCTTTTAGCCACTATACTGACTACTTTCTGAAAAAGATTCCCAGAGCAGAACAAGCCTCAGAATGTCCACCCTTCCACCAGCCCCGTGTGAGGGGTGCTGCTGTGGTCTCCTAGGTGACCCGTGCTGGAGCTGGAGCGATGGGAGCCCCCGCTGACATCCCTGCAGGCAGTGCCCACCCCCTTGACAATCCTCAGTAAGTAGCTTTACAGTAAGCCCCGTTTATCCTGAGGCAATCCTGCATTAGTTTCCACACCTTATACAGCAGAGGGGTGTCCTGTACGGAAATCCATTAACTTGAAGGTGGAGATGGCCGGGAGAGCTTGTGGGTGAGGATAAATGAGCAGAAAAAATAACCAATAAAGTAATGAATACTATAGTGACTACCCAGTTGGGAGAGACCAAAACAGGGTTTTTTTCAGCACAAATTATAATCGGGGCCACTTAGTGCAGTGACAGAAGCTCAGCTGTCCTTGGTAGTCTTGTTCATTTCGACGTCCCTGCTCTGCTTCTCCCTTCCTGTCTGCCAACGAAGCCAGTCTTGGGAGTTCCTCCCCTAGGCAGAAGCAAAAGAGCCTTTCTTCCTACCTTGACCTAGAGCTGCCCAAAGCCCAGCAACCTGCTCTTATCTCTGTGTCAGGTTTGGCACACATAAATGTCATGGTTGAGTCACTTGTCTGTCTCCTCCATTATACTGTGATCCTCTTAAAGGCCAGAACTGGTTTTTATCCTTGAATCACCACCACGGAATGTGCCCTAACACAAGCAAGCACTAATTTCATAGTTGTTTACTGAATGACCTGTGGATCTGACTTACTCTCCAAATCCCCTCAGGGAGGCTTTCCTGATTGATTGGTCCTGCTTTCCTGTGAACTACCAGAACAGAGTTGTTTATTAGATTATCAGTTTCTCTGCCGTGACCTATATCAAATGCCTGATCCGTAACAGGCTCTTTATAAGTGGTAGCATAATTTTTCACCACCTTGATCAGGAAATCTCCCCTCAAAAAGCAAAATACCCTTGTTCCATTTCTCAATCCTTGGCTTGTATAATCCATTTTTGGACATTTGAAAACCTGAATGTGGCATTTTCACATTTATCCCTGGGAAATCCCAACAGTCCATCACTTCAGTGTATGAAGATATTTTATTTTGGTTCTGAATAGTAATAATCACACACTTGTGTCCTCTGTCTCTAAGAAATGCACTGGACACCCATGACTCACCAGCAGCCTGCAGCACAAAGCATTTCATTAGGAAGTCTTCAATAACACTTTTAAGATAAATAGAAACACTAAAAGCAGACTATCTGATAAAATCTTGGCTTCTCCTGCTGACTCAAAGGCAGAGGAAATAATAAAGGGAACTATTGCTACTCATGGTGTCTTAAATCAGAATGTCAAAACCATAAGCCCTAGAGGTCATTGCTTTATGAAGAGATGGAAGGGGGTGAGGGAATGATGAGGGGGTTGGCTGAAGGGTGCTGGGGCCAACCACTACCCACCCCGTCACTTAACCCTGAACTAACCTGTGTATTGAGGTTTTGCCTAAGTCTTTGTTTGGGGGTAACTGGTGCAAGTATGGAAAAAAAGATGGAAAACCAACTTCCTCATTTCAGATGCACACTCCCACGGGTATGGCACTTTCAGCCAGAGAACTCACGCTGCCGCCCATCATAGTCACAGACAAACAGAATGTAGTTCAGTTGGATTCTCAGCAATCAATACACTATGCTGAGATGATAATGAATTGATTTCTACCTAGAGGAAAGTCTCTGGAGCCAAACCATTGAGCTGAGCAGCACTTTCCTCAATGACGTCAAGGAAACGTCGAAGGCATATTTACCAAATGAATAGATGATAAAAAGATGTAAGAAACCATTAAGATTAGAAAGTGTCAAGAAAACTTTTAATGACATTGGCCTAAAAATAGACTAAAACCAAAAGGCACAACATTCAACGAGAATAAATGCTAGGTCTCACTTACCAATTTTCAAAATCAATTGCAAAAATACAAGATGGGAGAGCTGACTCCAGCTTTTTAAATGTCCACTATGTGTTACTCAATCTGAATTCAAAGTGTAATATAAAATCAATAAAATCTAACGCAAGTTGCGTTTGCGGTCATATAAATAAGTATCTAGGTTAAGGAAGGAAAATAAAGTCTGGCCTTAATCTGAAAGGGTCGAAGTACCAGATGAAGAGTATGGTTTCAATCCTGGATGACACACTGTAAGAGGAACCTTGATAAAACAAATAGGGCTGTGTGCCACACAAAACAGTATGGTGAAGGCTTCGTAAACCATCACAGAGGAGGAAGTGTTTGAGGAAATGGGGATGTTTACTTGAGAAAGAGAGATCTTAGGAGGAACATGATAAATCTCTTTTAAAATCTCAGAGGTCACATTGAAGGGAAGTCTGATGTACTTTCTCTAACAGCAGAACTAGAATCAATAGGGTAAAGTTGGAGGGGGCAGATAACATTAGTTAGCATTCTTTGGTTGTGAGCCACAGAAGTCACCTGACTTGGATAGAGGAGTTCACCAGTTACTGGAAAGGTCAAGAAACCAGATGGGGCCAACAAGAAAGAGGTGGCACCAGAGATTTTAGTATCAGGGACTTCTTGACCATCTTGCCTGGCGCTACCTCTAGACTAAAAGAATTCAAAACCTTAACTTGGTCTTTGTGCCACCGTGTTCAATTCCCAGAAGAATGAGTTCTATTAGACACTGCTCTAATAGAACTCATTGCCTGATCATTGACTGTCCCAGAGAAGTGACAGGAAGAGTCTGGCAGAAGGAACTTCCAGAGATCCCTTTGACTTCCATAGCTGGAGGGCATCTAGATTCATTTTTCTAACCTAGGCTGCTCCAATGGAAGGCAGATTATGCCCCAAAAGAGAATCATGGTGGTATTAGGAAAGGAGAATGAATTTAAGGCATCCAAAAAAATGGAAAATGACCACTACACAGAGCTCAAGATGAAGAAATACATTCTAAATATTAGAAGGTCCAAAATGTAACATCCAGTGAGGTCATTCTCATTCAAGGTATTCCAGCCTAGATCACAGGATCAAACAGAGGAGGTTCTGACCTGAGGTAGGAAGGATTATTGGGAACTCAGAGATCCCTTAAATTCTAAGATTCCACAACTCTAAGTAGTTTTCAAACTGGGGACATATCAGAATCATAAAAGGAGCTTTATCTAATTATTTCCGCCTAGCTCTCCTCCTTGTCCCCAGAGATCCTAATGCCCGCTTCTCACTCCTCATTCCCATCTCTCACTGAGCACCCCAAACCACACCACGTCAGAGGTTTCTGCTGCTGTCAGTACTTTATGTAGGTGAAGTAGCCCGGGACAAGCAACAGGATGCTAATCAAATGGGAAAATTCTTTTTCTACTTAAAAATCTTTGTAAGTGTTACGAATGTCTAACTTGTAGATGGAAGCAGTGTAAGAAATATCTGTGAAAAAGTGAAAAGAGACTGGGTTGAAGAAAATTAATAGTTGGAGTTATCTCACAATGCTGCACATGTTGGCTTTCTGCTGCTACTGCTATTTTGCTTGGAATGGGTCCAATTTTCCCCTCGCATAAAAGGAGACAAGATCTGTTTGAAGCCATTAACAGCACCAATGGGGGGACATTTGAATTAATAACCAGGAGGCCAGTCAGCCAGGAGCAATTTTGAGCATAATCTTTTCCTTTGACTTTTTTTGTAAAGACTGATATTTTGCTCTATTAAACTTGGTCCGACATGCCACTGCAGAGCCAAATAATTTATCTTTCCAACTCTATTTTTTAAATTGACCTAAGTGAAATATTTTCGTTTATTTGCATGGAGATTCCTTTTGTGGATTGTGTTAGGCGCTATGAAGCATTATTCCTGAGCTTAACGTATTCCTTGGAATTTAGCTTAAAAATAACAATATATTTAAGGGCATACGCAAAGGCTCTTGAAATAAAGCTAAGTGAGCAGAGTAAGATACAAAACCATATATAATGCATGATCTTCATTTTTATTTCTTTGAAAGGAAATGTATATAAAAATTAATTATTTTTCTCACTCTTTTTTACTCATCCCTACTTGCTATTGTATCACTGCACTCTTTGCAAAGTCTTCTTGTAATGTATTTCTGGAGGCCTCAGGGGACTCTCACATGTGCTCAGTTCCCAAGATGCCATGTGGTCTCATTGCTGTTTCCTCTTCTCCAGTTCTGGGTCCTTCCACCAACAGGCCCTGCATCTGCCTGGCGCCCCTGCTGCTTCTCCAGGAACACAGAGGCCCCAGGCAGCATCGTGTGGGAACCACTCTGCACACCCTTGACTCAATGGAGCTGCCAAGGTGCCAAGTCTGACCCAAATTCTCTGCTCAGTCCTGCCTTCCCTTGGGCTGTTCCCTGCAACCTCCTCCCACCCATTCTGCACGGCCCAGGCTGAGCTTTCTAAAACTCGCATTGGAATCCAGGTCTCTCCTGCTTCCGAAGCCTTCAGTGGCTTTTCCAAGACCTACACTATAAAATCAAACCGCTTAGCCATAACCCTGTGGCCCGAATCAGCTCCTGGCAGAGACTCTTTCCTGGAACTCGCCCTTTCCTCTCGGGGAACACCTAAGGGCCCCCCACATGACAGCCAGACCCCTGGCACTGCAGGTGCCCTACTGTATGCCAGGCCCTGGTGGGCTCCGAGGTGAGGCCCCATCCCCACTCCCAAGGGGCTCATGCTGTCCTTCTGCCTGGAGTTCCTTCCCCACCTAACCTGTTTGCCTGACAAATGTTCACTTCTTCCAAATTCGGCTCAAATGTTTCTTTCCCGTGAAGTTCTCCTGAACATGCCCACCCCAGCAGGGTGTACGCCACACCCTCAGGGCTCCCACAGTACTTGGTTCTCCTTTCCTCGATTCCTGTAGCACTTAGCCGGGCTTCTCTCGGCATTTACTCTCGTCTGCTAGTCTGCCTCCTTCACTAACTAGTGAGCTCCTGCAGGCGGGATCTTCTGGTCACTTCAGTAACCAACACCCAGGGCGGTGCCTGGTACAGACCACACACAGTCCATGGCCTAACAAGAACTAACTGAACAACCATGAAACTCCACATTGGAACTTTAACATTTCCAAGAGCACCTTACGTCCCAAAAAGTCCATGTTTCCTTTCTTTTATTCTAGAGAGCCCTGGTCTTTATGTACCCCTTTTCTACACCCAACAGGGAAGTTGCATGATGTGTTTGGTTTCTGGCCTGTGTTCCTCCAAGATTCCAAGTGTGGGTACCTGTGCATAGGCGCAGCTCATTAGCCGGGTTCCTGCGGACTGCAATTAAGGCTGACCCTGCATGGCCAAGCCCAGTGACCCAGTGCTGAACGAGGGACTGGCCAGACAAATGTCCATCACTCTGGGCCCTGGCCTTCCAGGGTGACATGCCATCTTGGCTCCCTACCCCCTTCAAGGGCAATGCATTGTCCCCTGAGTTAGAACAGTTCCCACCCAACCCTGTCAATCAGACTAATTCTGCCTTTGAGAAGAGGACCTGAAAGACACAAAGCTGCACAGTCCAGGAGCTGTCTGAGGCTTCCAGGGGCACCTTACCATTTCCTCTCAAAAGGCGGGTTTGCCTTTGCCACCTAACGTAGCCTGTGAACACAGCCAGCTTCCTGTGAAAGGAAGCTTCTCTGCTTACCACGGAGACTATCACATCTTAGATGGTACAGCCAAGACCTGCCTTCCTTTCACTTCTGTAACGCTCATGGTCAACACCACCCCACTCGACAGAGCTAGGCTGAGGGAATATCTAATCTTAGCAGTAAAACTCACATTTATCATGTTCAGATGACCAGTTTAGAAGAGAAGACAGCAGCCATGGAAATACCTCTGGGACCTCTACAAGGGATTAACTCAGCGGGCTGTGGAATGTCAGTACCTCACCAACTGATACCCAGCTTCGAACGCGTTTCTCTGTCTACAACTCAAGTGACTCTTAGAAAGGGATCATTGCAGATATCGCACGGGGGCCATTTGTGTTTCCAGTGAGCCTGGCATGTCTGTTATCAACACAAACGTCATATGATCACTTGATAGACAAGCCCCAACTAACACTAGGCCTAGCCTCTTCGTCACCATTACTTTAAACCTCTCCCCGAGTTGCCAGGACCGGAGAACTTCCTGGGATTATGTGGTGAGGTCACCTGAGCCAGTAGCCGAGCCAGGACGCAGAGGCTCAGCCACTTATGGGCAGGCCACGGCTCCAGCCACAGCATCACCGTCAAAACAGTGTCATGGACACGCCTGGAGTCTGGTGATCAGAAGGGCTCTAAGCATGCTAACGCCTTGCCACAATCCCAGGCTTCCAATGAGAAAAGCATACGTAAATGTTTTGACGTGGTGTTGGGACATTTCACTTCAATTTAGTAAGCTTAGGTACTGGCAAGAAAAATCAGACTGCCTTTTATTTATGTCGCTTCCACGGGCTTCTTCGGTTTGTTCTCTTGTTGTTGTTTTTTTCAGTAATGTTAACAAGGGGTGGGTTTTCTCCTGAACTTGGCACTTGGTTGCCTCCTCAAGACTCAGAATGACAAGGTGAGAGTCCTTATTCAACAAATACTCCTTAAACTCATATTATATCCCAGACACTGTGCTAGTCACTGGCAATACAGTGCTGAGCATGGCAGAAGTGTCTCCTGTCCACTCAGAGGTGACAGTCTCATGAACTGTGTGTCCTAGAAGTAAACTCAGCCTACTGTCAGGCTTATCCTCTGGACAGGGGCAAAGCCAGTCTATTCCAATCCTCAGCCACAGGGCTAATAGTAGCCCCAAAATGGAAAAAAGGGCACCTGTGACCTCACCTGTCTGTAGCTCAGCTATAGACATCCCTGCATTGAAAGTGGTAGAACGTAGCAGGAGTTTCAGGCCTGGAAAGGCCAGGCTGACCCTGCTCATGGTCGTGCCAAGTAATTCTATGTACTACATTCGATTGAAGGTTCTCTAGGCCTAGGCCTTTGGGTAAGGGCCTCATCCATGTGACCTGGTTGTGGCAGGGATCTTCCTATCTCTCTTGCAGGAATCTTCCTGCTTAGCTCAAGAGGAAGGGATGAAAAAAATAAAAAATAAGAAGAGGAAGGGAAGAGAAATCTGAGAGTTCAGTCTGACCGTCCCTTTTACCAGAGAAGTCATCTAGTTTGTTACCTCCTGTGCTGGTGGCTGGATTCCTCCAGGCTGTGAAACAGTGGAGACACTCCCTGGATCCACAGGGGGACTTCTCCTCTCGGCTGGAACCCTACCACCATTCTATAGACATAGGCATTCACGGAGAGCTTCTGGAATTCCAGGGAAAAGAGGTCAGGTAGATCAAAATGTTTTGCAAACTGTAAAATGCTATAAAACTGTAGGATATTATCATTAGTTACTATTATTATTATAAAACAATAGTGATAACATCACTATTAGGCTTGCTGACTAGAGAGATTCAAATCAAGAACCAATACCTTTATTTTTCTACTCTTTCCATTATCCTTTTATTCTTTCTTTATTGAAGGAATACAATGAACATATTCTAAGTGCAATACCTGTTGTTTCATGCATTACTTTTTCAGTAACATAAAGTCAAATAGTTATATTTTAACACACAATACAAAGTCAAGTAGTTATATTTTAATTAACATAAATATTTAGAACTATACATTTTTAATTATGATACATGTTATGGACTGAATCTCCCCCACCCACATTCAAATGTTGAAGCCCTACACTCTCACTGTGACTACATTTGGACATAAGATTTATGAGGAGCTAATAAAGGGTAAACGAAGTTATAAGGGTGAGGCCCTAATCCCACAGGGCTTTGGCTCTTTTAAGAAGAGGAAGTCACAAGAGCTCTCTCCTCACACCACAAAGAAGAGGTCAGGCGAGCACACTGAGGTGACAGCCACCTGCAAGCCAAGAGAAGAGGCTTCAGAATAAAACCTACCTTGCCAGCACCACGATCTTGGACTTCTAGCCTCCAGGAACGTGAGAAAATTAAGTTATATTGTTTAAGCCACACAGTCTGTGGTATTTTGTTATGGCAGCCAGAGCCCACTAGAACAACCCATTTTTGGCCACAATTAATACTTAACCTGATAATATATGTAGACCATTATATATACAGCAAACCACTTTTATATGTACTGTACTGGAATTCCAGTATAAGTAATACACGAGGGTGGGCAAAAGTAGGTTAAATTACCAGCCAACATTACCTAAAAGATAAATCATAAGTAGGGATACAAAAAAATAACATGAAGAAGTAAAAGAAGAAGACAAATATATAATATAATAATTAATTAATAGATAATAATACAAGAATAAACTCTGTTTCACGTACTCACAATTGTAAACCTACTTTTGCCAATCCCTGTATACAACAGTTTTTCCCTTTTTGTTTGTTTGTTTTTGTCTTCAAATGATGGCCTTATGCCTAAACTCCGTGCTCCAATAGAATGGTGATCCCATCTACAGTAAATGATTTTAATGTTTTTAAATTGTCATTACAAGTAATTATAACGTATCTGCTGTATTTATTCTGTCAGACATCAATTTAACAAATGCTTGAAAGGGTTGAATATCTGCAAAGGTGTTTTAGTTTGAACACAGCGTCTTTAAAATCTGCTTGCAAATTATTTTCTTCCACAAGCCGCTGTTTCAACACTGTGGATAATGAAATACAATGCAAATGAGATTAAGTCCAAGAGGAAGGCCACAAGAGAACGTATGAGTCATCTAAATAAATAATACGAGAAATTAATTCACACTATGCTATCTGGAGTGATTTAAAACCCAGATTGTGATTTATATTACAACTTAAGTTAAAAATTAGACTCTGATAGCATCTATACATAGCTACTAATCAGACTTCAGAATGGCTTCCCTGAACACATGTGTACAAGTGAGAAGCAGGAAGAACTGGCAAGAAGCTGACTCTCCCTTTCTGCCCATCAGGCACGCCTCCTGGAGGCCTGGAGGTCTTCCTTGGGTAGTATATCCAAGGCTGCCTTCCCCAAGCTTCTGACTTTTCCTCCATCACTCTCCCCCTCAAATCTTATCTGCCTTTTGCCCTCAGGCTCATTTTCTATTAGGAAACTGATAAACAAATCTGTCTACAATGGGGAAGTCAGTGCTTAATGTCACTCCTTCCTGCCCATTGAACATATCTGCATTTAAGCAATGCTCTTGTAGAGATCATGCTTAAACTTATGCAATCATTTTGATGATACCAGTTCTAGTCTTTGGTATCAAGCTGTATTGGTTTTATTGGTTATATTGATCTCTATTAAGTTTGATTAATTTTTTCCTCCACGGGAATATATCATAAAGAGTCACCTAAGGTTTGAGATAATTCAAATATCACCGTTGGTCCCATTAATACAATTGTCAATAAAGAGTAATTTTTAAATAGAAATCAAAACCTATTAGTACTTTCAAATCTAAATGAACCTATTCTCTTTCTATTTATTGTTAATATCTTGTCGATGCAGGCTGCTATAACAAAATACCACAGACCAGGTGATTTAACCAACAAATATTTATTCTCACAGCTCTGGAGGCTGGGAAGTCGAAGGTCAAGATGCCAGCAGATTCGGTGCCTGATGGGACCCACTTCCTGGCTTGCCAATGGCAGCCTTCTTGTTATGTCTTTACATGGTGGATAGAGAGCAGGAGAGAAAGAGAGAGAGAGAGAGAGAGAGAGAGAGAGAGAGAGAGAGAGAGAGAGAGAGAGAGAGAGAGATCTAGTTTTTCTTCCTCTTACAAAGACACTAATCCTATCATAGGAGCTCTACCCTCATTACTTCATCTAAACCTAATTACTTCCCAAAGATCCCACCTCCAAATACCATCACTTTGGGGGTTAGTTGGGGCTTCAACATATAAATTCATATGGGACACAAACATTTAGTCCAAAGTGGTTAGTGTGTGTTATTACAAGGCACATAAAGTTGTCCTGAAGTAGAATAAGAAATAAATTTCACCCAATGAATGGAAATTGAAGATTTAATAGTTGACTAACAATGTCCAGAAGGCGACATGTCCTCTGGGGGTGGGTTGCCAACAAAATTGGAGCGTCCCCAGATGAATGGCTTAAGATCATTTCCAATGTGAAACAATACTTTTCTGGAGGAGCATGTAACTATTCATTTTTGGCAATCCCCTATGAACCCCAAGGCAACTTCGGGTTGTGGGATGTTTTGTCATGGAGAAAAGAATGTGACATAAGTATAGCCCATCTCCTCTTCGTGGGGCAGTTAGACTCATCCCCAAACCAAATCCCCCAAGGAGTGTGGCCCCTGGACACACCATCCTAGAATGGCAGGCTGTGCAAGTCTTTGCTCACCAGGGAATTACCAACCTTATCATGCCAGAAAGCCTTAATAAATGCTGACTCTGGGAACTCAGCCCTTTCATCACTTCGTAATAAACTTGAATTTCCAGAAAGTAGAATCCAAATCTGAAATTCCAGTAGAAATTCACCAGGTGCTTGAAATCTAAAAAGAGAGAAGAAACCAGCTAGGCGTGCTGTTGGTCTCAGCATCTAAAATAGTTCCCTGCTGATTCATAATGTAAACACAGGGGTTAATTCCCTCCTTTCAGAAATCTGCTCATGTGCACCCAAAATTATTATTATCTGTGTTCAGCCATGAGAGCATGACAAGCTGACTGGCTGCCAGCTTGGCCCTGTGCCTTTCCCGATTTAAATAAATAGATCTGGCTTTGGGCAGGTTTTCCAGACTGACATGCACTCCAGACATGAATGTTATTGTATTAAGATATATAGCGACATAAAAATATTTGTATAATCAATATATCTTGCTCAGCTTTAAAATCTAGGACAGGTTTTCAAGTAATCTCATTTTCACAGATTGAGTAGGCTAGTCAGAAGCAATGACGAATGTTAGAGGAGACAGCATGTTTATTTATAACAGATTGATATTATATCTCGTTTCTGTGTACTAGGAAACGGAAATAAGTTTGTACAGACCTTTCCCTACCCCCATAACCTAAAAATCAGGAGACACCTCCTCTGAGCCCTTTTACTGTATAATATAATATTTTATCTTTAAACGGGGTTATCAATGGTCTATAGTTTCACCAATTGACTTACCCCAGGCTTTTTGCTTGACTGCATAAATTCCCTGTGAGAGTAAGGCTGTTCTTTACAATGAATCTTTTCCTAACATGGGCCCTTTAAGGGGTCCCTTTGGAGTATCCTACCTGTTGTAATTGTTTCACTTCAGTACACTATCAAAACAGAGGAGTGAATGAATGCAAACAAAATTGAACCTTGGACCTGACTAGGGGTGCTGAAGGTTCTTCATCTACAGTGGTTCCTTTTCTCTTGTATTGTAGAATCTGAAAACACCCCTTGAAATTCTGGTCACCCAAACAGGTTCCATCTCCATACTTCCTTCCTCCTAGATTCTATCATCTCATTTGGCAAAAAAAACTGTTGGCAAAAAAAACTGTCAGGTTCAGACTCTTGTGGTGGGCAACTGAAAAAGACACTAAAGAAAGCAGATACACACCCTGAACCCAGAAGCACATAATTTATGTTGAAACATGACTGCTATAAAGAAAGATACATTAGACAGTGTACACCAGGAAGATGTAAGTCCTCATAGGTGTTACAAAATACAAACAAATACTGAGGCTTTCTGGAATATTTGGAAGTGGCCTAAATAAGGAAGGATCTCAAGGATGGATTTATAGCCATCTTTTGTTCCTTTCATTCTTTCAACATTTATTTAGCCTTCCCTCCATGGCCAGGGAACTCATGGCCATTGGATCAACGTGGTTTGTTGTTTAATTCTCCCAAAGATTCATGAGTGGAGAGCTTGGATCTTTTTTCCTCACATCAGATTGCTTTAAAATATAGTTTTATATTCTAGAGTAGGATGTAAAATCACCAAGACATTTTTCCTTGTTTCTTCTTCCTTTTGAGATCTGATTCAGATTATTTCTTTAATGTACTTAGAAATCAAATTTCCAGTTACAAAAGTAATTCAGACTTCTTTAACTAAATAAAACAGCCCATGATGAAATTAAAAATGATTTCCCCTCCTAACCCCCCTGCATTTTCCTTTCCTGAGGTAATATCTCCATCCATACTGACACTATTAGATATAATATATATGCACAAAATTAAGATGTTCTGTTGTTTCCTTTTTCAAATACGAGAGTGGTGCACACTTTATTCCACTGCGTACGTGGCTCACCTAAGCATACGTCAGGGACAATCTCTAGTTCCTTCTTTTGATGGTCACACAGTATTTGCCACCATCAACATTCCTCTGTTCCCCTACCGATTGTTGCTTTCTACTTTAGTGTCTCTCCAAACACTGCTAAAATAAATATCTCTGTATATTCATCCCTTCTTCAACCCTTTAGGCTTTAAAATTTATATAGTGGTCATTGGGCTTTGGACAAAAGATGTACTCCCACCTCATAGGAAAATGGCTGCCTAGAATTTGCTTCTGAAAACAAAGGGCCTGTCCAGGCCTAAACATTCAGTTGTGTCCAATAATAGCTTATTTCTCCTAGGACACTGTTTTCCTAGCCAGTTTCATCCAACGATTTCCAGCAAATGAAAACTCAGATTTTTCTGGGTGATTTCCTCAATCTATGTAATTTGCATCATTGAAACAAAACTTTTTTATAAAATCGCTAATTGGAAGTTCTTATGTTGTTTTCTGCTCGAACACAACTTTTTAAAATAAAAGTTGAAAGGTCAAAGAAATCCCAAGTTGGCAGCAGGTGCTCTTGAAAGGGCCATAACCCTGAACTCTTTGACATGGGACCACCAAAGCCAAGAAGTCAGAGCCAATGGCCCAAGAGGGGGGCCTTGCTTTCATCCTGAAGAGCTAGGCGCTCTTTCGACTCTTCTCTCCAATACTTTGACCTCAAGTTTATTCTTCTGGGCCAAAAGGACTAAAACAAAACAGAAAGTGCGAGGGTTCTGCTTTCTCTAAGCCACTTGCTCAGCTCTTCATGTCCTGCCTTCATGGCCAACTTTCGGTTCCTTAACTGAGCGGGCTTCCACCTCCTGCTCCTCTGCCCTCTCCACCCGCCTCTCCCAGTCTCGGTCTAAGTATCTCTTCCTCAGGTCAGCACCCCCTTCTCCTCTGCACCCCCTACCTCAGCTCAGTTTGGGGATTTCTGACACTATTCTTATGCTTACCATGCTCCTTACTGGTTTTGATCTTGATTGTATGTTTTCCACACCAGCTTTTGGACCTGTCCCTTTAGATCCAAAGCTCATTGGAGAGCTCCTAGTGCAGCCACTCTGTTGGGGGTGGGGGTGAGGGTGGGGGCTCCCATTTATTTTCAATGATATCAGTTGTGATTATACAGTCCAAGTCCTAGTTGTGAGGGCATCAGGCCTTCTTGAGCCTCCCTCTCTTCCAAATCCTGGACCATGGAATCCTGTCCATCTGTCCCCTGAATTTTAAGGAATCGGCATTCCACAAATTTAGAGTGCATAAAAATCGTTCACAGCTGAATTTCCCTCACCAGCTATCAAACGCTTTCTCCCAAGGTGCCCATGAGGAGCACTGTGTGAACTCAAATGTCGCCTTGTTCATTAAAATTTATTGAAGGGAGCAGTTTCCCTAGTCCCTCTGCATCCTCTGGGAAATGAAATTATCAACAAGCCAAGTCAGGAATTTTTCTGGGGCTCTGCTATAAAAGGAATGAGATGTCCAGAGGAGTCTACTATCACTGTTTTTCCTGACCTGTGTCTGGGAGCTTCTCTCATTTTCTCTCTCTTGTCCCCATCCTCAGTCACTATCACTTCTATTCATTTTCTGCCATAGTTCTGCCTCTTTAAGGACATGTGGCAACCCTCCACTGTTCCTTACCCCCTACGCACACACACACAGTCACATTTGCAAGATTCCACCCTGTATTTTCTTTGCTCGCCTGGTTTCAAACTTAGGTATGCTACAGTCTCTTCTCCCTGTTCCCTGCCCCCTACACACACTCATATTCACCCCATACACACACACACACACACACACACACACACACACACACACACTCACATGTACATAGGTGCTAACCCTACTAGACTCAATGCCAGTCACATCTCCTGAGAGCTTAGCATGGTGCCTAGGACATGGCTATAGTCCTGAGCAGACAGAACTCTGCTCCTGAGAGTTTAGCATCACCTCTTGGCTTATCTTCCATATCCTCCTCTTCAGCATTGGATCCTCCGAGACACCCCAGCCAGACTTAGAACTCTGGGACCTGCCCTTATGGAAAACTCCAACTGAAGGTCTGCGCTTCTCTCTCTCTCTCTCCCCTTTGCTCATCACTCCCATTGACCCTGTGCCCTCACTTTTCAGGTTTGTGTTTTTCCATGCACATATGTCTCCTTCACTCATTTCTTTCCTCATTTACTTCAGTTAGTAACCGCCTACTCTGTTTCTATGCCCTACCTCATCACTGATTCTACAAACCAATTCAAAGTATAGATAATCAACTAATAATAATAATAATAATAATATAAGTCCTATACTTGAAATACAAACTATGAGCTATTTGACAGCAGAAAGGCAGTGGGGGTGGGATGGCAACTATTTCTGCATGGCCAGTGAGGGAAGGCTACAGAGAATAGCTACATGTGAGTTGGGTCTTGAAGGATGAGTAGGAGTTCCAAGGCAAAAGACATGGGAAAGGCTCAATGTGGGAATAAGTAGGGTCCTGTGTGGCTACAGTGTGGGAAGCATGTGTGGGGAGTGGCTTTGTTAGCTAGTGCATGGAGATCCTGAAACAGCACACAGTGGGCCCTCAGTAGGTATTTATTTTGCATTTTGAATGAAGTAGGAGAGAGTCTAATTTTAAAGAACATTTTATGCCATACAGAGAAGTCTAAATTTTAGCTTACAGTGAGAATTTATCAAACTTTTTTAAAATCAGAAAATGGCATCATTTCATCTGGATTTTTAGAAAGGGATGACTCAAGTCTGTATATAAAGGGGGAATGGGGGGTGGCAGGGGATAAAGCATCATGTTAGCAAACTATTTTTTAACGGCTGTATTAACTTTGATTAGGTTTATCCCTTCTTTTGCTGTATTTATTCCAAATCTTGGTTATTCTTAGGGAACCATATTTACCACCCTATGTTATTCTGTTCACATTGATGCTTAGCCTGTCACCATTCAGACGCCTGGAACTGACTCCATTTCTGCCTCTCCCAACAATTTTCTCTAAAAAATCTCACGCATGTTCATACTTATTTCCAGGGATACTTGCTTTCTTCCAAGATTTCAGCAGCTTTGCAAGGACGTACACTCACTCTCTGTCTCCATTTTAACTCCCACTGGCTGCATAGTCTGTCACTGCAAGTCAGTCACTGTCTGAGTTAACTCAGCATCTTGGCCTTTTGACGCGCCTCTGGGAGACGCAATGCCTTAATTACTTACGCCAGTAACTATAAGGGTGAACGTTTTAGGCCCCACGTCAGGTCATCATGGGAAATGTTTTGAGCTAACAGTTCACCTAGCAATTGGTCAGTTCTTACCACATAAGAAGATTCCTATTTCTCCTTGGTTTGGTACCAGCCCCCACCCAACCCCTCCTTTCCTTTAGTTTTTGGGTGCAGTTGGATTTGGGGGGAGAGGGTGTCAGATGAGTTGACAAGGTGATTGTCACTCCCAGCATAGGATTCCCAACTGGGACACATTTAAGAAGAAATAAATTGTACCTCTAGTATTTCAAGCTAGAGAAGAGATTTGCTTCTTAAATAAAACAATCCTAGAATTTTGGACGCAATATTTTTTTTCCTTCTGGTTTCTCTGAAAAGTATTTCCCGCATAATTCTGTGGCAGCCCGCGGGCCCATGGCAGCTCCACACACAATGAGTGCTTGAACTTGGGAAGCCTTTCCTTCCCACTGGCACCCTCCGTGCTCGGATCAGCACATCACTCACCACACGAGACAGGAGAAAGGTTTTCCTACACTAACATATGCTCCTGAATTCCGAAGCCAATCTCATTTATAAAAAGCTAAGCACCCATGGCATAACTTGTGATTGATCCAAAAGACTTTCCCTGCACTTTGTCAAGACACGTACTGCATTTCAAGTCTAAAAACATTATCAAACCCAGTCTCTGGAGACTCCCTGCGCTACCCCACTACTTTTCATCTTTACGGAACTTGTACCAACTGTTCAACTAGAGAACAAGAAATATATTAATGTACAAAAATGATTGAATGGAGCTTGATTTTCTTTTCTTGTTTATTTTCTTTTTAACCAAAGAAACCTAAAGGAATATTTTATTCTTTGGGATATCTTCTGGAGATTATTCCTACTAAACTTCTTAAAGACTTCCTGGATAACTGGACATTTGAGCTACAGACCTAGAGGGAAACAAGCAGCAAATCTCAAGAGGGCAGAGTTCTTTTTAAGCCTCCTAAGGCTGAGGCCTGAGACTCCTCCTACAAAGGGAACATTGTGGTTGGTGGTCTATGGTAAAGTAAGTCATTGGACCTAATTCTTTTTTTTTTTCTTTATTGATTTTTATAGAGAAAAGAAGGGACAGGAAGAGAGAAATAAAAACACTGATGAGCGAGAACATCGATTGGCCACCTCCTGCATGCCCCCCACTGGGGATTTGGCCCATGATTTGGGCATGTGCCCTGACGGGGAATCGAACCGGCGACCTTTTGGTGCATGGGTTCACACTCAACCACTGAGCCACACCGGCTGGGCAGAATTCTTTACCCTTCTCTAGACCGATGCTGTCTTGTAAATTTTGGTATTTTGCTCACAATGGATTTTTTGTATTAATTTTTATTTTAAAACACATTTAATTAAGATATCATTTATCTTGGTTAAACATCTTGTCTCGCTATTAAACTTGCCACTGAAGACAAGTGCCTACTTGCCTCACCCCCTCTTAGCACTGCCCACAGCCTCGGCCATCTGGTTTTGAAGCTCCTCCACCTACCAGACAGTGTATATTTCTTCTCCTCTTTGGTGACTTGCTGTAACCAAGAAAATGAGACAGAAGTGATGGTGTGTCACTTCAAAACCTAAGCCTTAAGAGGCCTTGCATACTTCCATTTGTCCTCTCTCACTTCTACATCAGCATGAGAAGAACTTGCCTATGGTCCCAGGAGAAGCTCTATGGAGCAGTGAAGGAGAGATATGCGAGCAGAGGCAGCCCAGCCAAGTCACATCAGCTGGGTCCATCCTAGAGCAGACAACCTCCAGCCAACACACAGACCTGTAAGCTAACTAAATGTTCATTGTTGAGACTTTCTGGTTGTTTGTTACACCAAAATGTAGTATACACAATAACAGTTATTTCATCCTGGCTGTTTAGTGTGAGTGAATCCTATTAACCCTAGTCAGTAATTGGCTTAAGAATGGAGATGTCTAGGCTCATTGCAGCCAACAAAACATAGAAGAAATTTGCTGGAGCCTTCAGGGGAAATTACTCCTCTCTCTTTTTTTTTTTTTTTTTTCCTTTATTGATTTTAGAGAGAGAGAAAAAGGGAGAGGGAGAGAGAGATAGAAACATCAATGAGAGAGAACATCAATTGGCCGCCTCCTGCATGCCCCCCACTGGAGATCAGGCCCATAACCTGGGCATGTGTCCTAACCGGGAATAGAACCAGCGACCTCTTGTTGCATGGGTCGACGCTCAACCACTGAGCCACACTGGCCAGACTACTCCTCTCCTTTATGAGACATACCAAGTCCTCTCTTTTATTCTCTTCCTTACTTATTTGTGAATAAGAAAGCATTGTAGCTCCGATGGCCAATAGCAACCATCCAAAAACCTCCAGTGGAACTAGCCTGAATACAAAATCAGGCAATAGAGGAGCACAGAGCTGTGACAATAACAGATAAAAATAAAGCAAAAAGCTTGATCAAACCATGCCTGAAGTCTGACCTACCTCTGGATTTTCATTCATGTGATTCAGTACATGTCCTATTGTTTAAGCCAGTTTGAGTTGGGCATTTATGTTTCTTGCAGCTGAAAGCATTCTTACTAGCTAATTCAGATCATACTACTATTTCCGAAATCACTTTAGGATTTTACATTAATCCAGGTTTAGCAGATGAAGCCTCTGAGTGATCTGAACTGAAGTCCATAGTGTTCATACTCACTATTGAACTTTCCATGCTCCTTCCCTCAGGCCTTCCTCCCAGAGAGGTTTGTGTGGTTTAACCCCCTTCATTGCAGATGGCGCCTCTCCCTCCCTCCATGTGGCCATAATTAGACAAATAACGTCTCACCTTTCTCCATGTAATTTCTACTTTACAATAGAAAAGAGAGGGAACTGATTAAATGAATTATAATATTTTCATATGATAGAATATTTTTACATCCATTCAAATAATTTATTTATTAATTCAGCAAATATTTACTCAACACCTACTCAGTTCCAGGGTCTGTACTATGGAAGAATACTTGATGACATGGGGAATGTTAACTATAGACTATAAAACATACTTATAGTATGATTTAAATACTGCATGTGAAAAAGGAGGGTGTATACATACACACATATACACAGACCCACAAAGAAAATAAGACTGGAAAGATATTCTAAATAAAATAAGGATTATCTCTGAATGGTGGAATAATGGACAATTTATTTCTTTTTTATGCTTCCCATATTTATCACATTTTCTATGATTAACTTCTATTACTTCTATAAACAGAAAAAGTACCCCAAAAAGGAAACGATGTTACATTCTTGATAAATCTACTAAACCTTCAAGTGTCTATTATCTAGACTCATTAACATTTCTTGCTTCTTTCAATGAGCCTGATGTTTAATATATACTTACACAAGGTTGCCGTGCGTCTGAACTAGAGACAGAGCAAAGGAATGGAGTATTTTTTAGTAATTGAAGAGTCATATTTAATTTTATAATTGCCTCTCTTTTCATGTCAGATTTGAAATTTGGAAAAGGGAAAAAGAACCAAACAGATGCTGCAGCCTAGTTTTCGGCTCTGACCTCCTCAAAGGCCCGGGTACACTTCCGGGGGGAGCCGGAAAAAGGAGAAATAAAGAAGGTGTCATGAGACTGGGCGATCTGGGGGCTGCAGAGAGAGTGAGACTAACTCCTTCCATCCCAGTTAGCAGGAAGTAGCTGACGTACCTTTCACCCATGACAGACCATCAAGGGGAAAACCCACATTTTGCTGAAACACTTCCAGGGGCAGGCTGGTTACTATTTAAGGGAAAGAAATTTTTTAAAAGAAAGGGAAGTGGAAAGGAAGATGAAACATTTTTCATGATTTCATTTCAAAATGATAATACAATAACTTACCTTAAAATAGGATAGAGTGACTTTATCTCAAAATGATAATACAATAATTCTATTGTACTACCAGAAGGAATTGGAATAAAGGGAAATAAATTGGAATTATTAAGGCTGGAATGCTCTACTTGCAGATAGAATTGAGTATTTATAAACTACATTCAGACACTAATATTATTATAAATGATATTATTTTGTTCTCACTCTTTTTAAAAACTCTTTTACATATATTATTGCATTTGATTCTCACAGCCTCCCTAAGCGGGACTTAAGGTAAATATTCTCCCCATTCTTTATTTCCCATAAATGAGAACCATAGAGACAGGGCTAGGATTCAAGCCCAAGTCTTATTTAGTCCGAGCTCTTTTCTGCTCAATAATTCAGATACATTTGTTCAGCTAATGAGATATAGACAATGTCTCATTTCCCTATTTTTTAATATGTACATTGAATTAAAAAAATTGATCACACTGGATAAAATTTTCCACACATGGAAGCTCCCAGTACAGTCCCCACTTTCAGTGGATGTTCCAAAAATAAAAGATGACTGACGTGCACTTGATCTTAATAAGGAACAGACTTCTTTAGAAAATTATAGCCTTTATATCGGATTTTTCATTACTTTTCCTTTACTTGAAAATTGCCTACATGCTACTGAAAGATTGCATCCTGGGGGATAAAAAAAAAAAATTGTCTCAAATATCAAAGAACTTGAGGCCAAAGTCTCTTAAGGTAGCAATTTCTCCCTCTTTTTTTTTTTTTAATCAACTCAGTAAAAATTAATTTGGATCATATTCTTTAGAGAAAACCAATCTGATCTCAAACAGCTCACGTGTAAAATGAAAAAGAGTCAAGTTAGAAATCACACAAGCAGCCGAAATCATTCCTGCTAAGAAAATTGCCATAGTCAGAATGGTTTGCTGCTAAGAAACAAATTGGGTTGGGTTTGGTGAAGAATGAATCGTCCTCGCAACAGACATTGCTTGTGGCTGTGAGGCTTCTGTCTGCAGACAAACAGTAAACACATCGTGGATGTGCTTGTTGAAAAGTTCAATAAACCATTCAGATGTTTCCAATAATCAAAACAGTTGGGCTCATGAGGCCCAATCTTGATGTGTGAATTTTTCACATTTCCACCTGATAAAGTTCTTGGAGAAAGTGTCCTCCTCCTTGAGAACCTGAGAATGTGGTATTCTGTACCCACCTGCATGCATGAGAATCTTTGTATGCCAGATGGGAAATAACTTCCCAGAGACTAAGGTCCATGTTTCTTTAAAACGACTCTGCTCATTTCCCACTGAGAACCCACAGTGTACGAACAGAACGGATGCAACCAAAGGTGTCTGGCCTGCTGGCCTTCAAGCACTTCCAGGCTGGGGCAGTTGGTGTGGCCATGAACATCCTGCTTCAGAATCACCTGTTGTTTGTGGATAATGCAGATCCTTGGGCCTCACCCCAGACCTTCAGAGTCAGAATCTCTTGGAGCAGAGCTTTGGAATCTGCATTTTAACAAATTACTCCCTGGATGATTCCCATGAAATTTGAGTGCCACCAATCTCCTAGCTACTGGAGGAGTAAGATCAACCCAAGCAAGGGTAAACTAATGCAACTTGGAGAAAGGGGCTCAGGTCAAGCCAGGGCAGAGTACAAACAATGAAACGATCATAGGGAATTGGACTGGTCAGGCAAAGCACCTAAGCAAATGCTAGACAGAGAGAGGTTCAAATAGTAGTGAGTAACAAAGAAACAATGTTTTGCTCACACAGGAATAAGCTGAGCTCCTCATCCAGCCCACACCTATGATAGCAACTAGAGAGGTCTAGACAGTATTGACAGAACTGCCAGCTGGTCCTGAATGCATTGTGGGATCTGCCCCTTCTCCAACTCCAGGGCTGAATTGCCACTGCGTTGCTGTTTGCATAAACTGAAAAAGTGAGGCTCTACCCCAGTGGAGTGCTGGTTAATGTTTAACAACGGGCTCTCCAGGAAGAACAAAACCCTGACTTAGAGCATTCATCAATTTCCATGGTATAAATTCTCCCACCATGGCTAATTTCAAGCCATTTAACATGATGTCACTGAACGTAGACTTAGGAATACCAGCACGTAATGGTTCTCATAAGCCAGTGTGAGCCAGCACACACACACACGCACACGCCATACATTTCTCACATAAAGAGAGACATCACTTTTTTTTTCATTTTATTTATTTATTTATTTCATCTTTATTGTTGAAAGTATTACAGATGTCCCCCCTTTTATCCCCCATTGACCCCTTCCTCCCCATTCCCACCCCCCTCCTGCCTTCCTCACACTTCAATAATAACTTTTTTACTCATTTTTATTGTTGAATGTATTACAGATGTCCCCCCTTTTTTCCCCATTGCCCCTGTCCTCCCCCAATCCTGCCCTCCTCCTGCCTTCCCCACACTATTGTCGGTGTCCATTGGTTATGCATATATGCATAGAAGTTCTTTGGTTTATCTCATCCCGTCCTCCCTCCCCCTTTCCCTTTGAGGTTCATCAATCTAACAACCAATTTGTACTTCTTAATTCCTTCATCTTTTTCACCCATTCCCTCAGCCCCTGCCCATCTGGCAAGCAAGAAAAAGTTCTCTGTGTCTATGAGTCTGTTTCTGTTCTGCTTGCTCATTTTGTTTGTAGATTCAATTGTTGATAGATATGTATTTATTGCCATTTTATTGTTCATGTTTTTGTTCTTCTCCTTCAAGAAGACCCTTCAGCATTTCATATAATACTGGTTTGGTGGTGATGAACTCCTTTAGCTTTCTCTTGTCTGGGAAACTCTTGATATGTCCATCGATTCTAAACCATAGCTTTGCAGGATAGAGTAATCTTGGTTGTAGGTTGTTGCTTTTCATCACCTTGAATATCTCTTGCCACTCCTTTCTGGCCTGCAAAGTTTCCTTTGAGAAATCAACTGACAGTCTTATGGGAGCTCCTTTGTCATCACTTTTAAATCATTTTGTCCTTCTCACATTCCTATGTCTAAAAGAGGTATCCGTCCTGTTTTATAATTGAATATATAACTATTCTGTGTTAATAAAGCTTTTAAGAAGGCATCCATTTGTATACAAAAGATGTTTTCCCTAATTAAATAAAAAGTCTCAACACTGAAAATGTTCATCACAGTTAACCTATCTATTTTTAATCAAATAAAGAAATTGCCATGTGCCTGTGTGGTAGCAGAATGAGCCCCAACCCCCCCCAAGATGTCCACCTCCTAATCCCTAAAACCTGTGACTATGTTACATTGCATGGCAAGGGGGAATTAAGGTGAAAGATGGAACTGAGTTTGCTAATTATCTAATTTTAAGATAGATTGTCCTGGCTTATCTAGATGGGCCCAGTGTTACCACCAAAGTCCTTCAATGTGGAAGTGGGAGGCAGAAGAGTCAGCGACAGAGTGAAGGGATGCAGGAAAGACTACAGGCCATCGCTGGTTTTGAAGAAGGAGGAAGCGGCCATGAGCCAAGGAGCATGGCCCCCTCTAGAAGCTGGGAGAGGCAAGACAACAAATTCTCCCCTGGAGCCTTCGGAAAGGAACACACGCTGCTGACACCTAGGTTCAGCCCAGTGAGACCCATTTTGGATTTCTGACCTCCAGAATTTATTATGACTTTTGTTCGCAATGGCTTCTTGTACATATTGCTCCCTTCACCTCTCCAGAGGGAGGCATTGCAGAAAGCCATCTTTAGGAAGGCCAGGGAGAAAAAAAGGGAAAAGAATGAACTGTTGCTATACACGACATAAACAAATCATCCTACAGACCTTATGTTGACAGAAAGAAGCCAAACACAAAAGAGCACATACAGTTATGTTTCCATGTATATGAAGATCAAGAACAGGCAAAACTAATCCATGGTGAATGACGTCAGAATAGTGGTTACAGGGAAAGAGTTGAGGGAGTGGAATGATACTGAGAAGAGCCTAAAGGGAGACTTCTGGGGTGCTGAAAATGTGCTGTGTCTTGATCTAAGCGTCAGTTACACAGGTATGTGTGTGTGTGTGGATGGATAGATAGATAGATAGATAGATAGATAGATAGATAGATAGATAGATAGATAGATAGATATGAAAGATATTTATTGACCTATGGCTAAGAGTTGTGAACTCTAAAGCAAATTCCTGTTTCCCACATGAAATGCTAATAGCTCTGTAAATAGCTCTGTAAATGAAAGTGCATTTCTACTTTTAGAGCTTTGAAATCCTTAACATTAGAAATATAGAAGCTACATTTACTCTTGATCAGGTAGAAAAAGTATTTCATTTAAGTCATGTTAAATTGCAGTTCTCAATTTTAACTTTCTTTCCAATTAGAAAGATCAGTGGAGAGGCCCTGTGGCATCCACTGTCCCCAAAGGGGCCTTTGTCATTTGAGGAAAGGCAAGGCAAGAATTAGACATTTTAAAAGAGTTACCACATTTGGGTTCTTCTACATTTTTATCTGTAGAAATCCAAAATGTTTGCCAACACTTGAGATTTTTCACGATGTCCTCTTTGCTGCATAAATTTTATGTCCTAAATCTCTTTTATAAAAAAGGAAATGAAGAGGCATATAAAAGTCGTTTCAGAGAGGTGACTGTGGTATACAAAAATGTTTTAATCATCTTGTTGAAGAGTTTAGAGGAGATGTTATAAAATATGCATTTACTGGTATTGGAACAGATGAAAACAGCATTTTAATTTTTAAAGACGAAAAGAGCTATTTTAAAAAGCATGTGTTTTTCATAGCATACTTTATACCAATGATTCTAAGGTTTCTATTAAACAGAAAAACAAATTACAAGTCTGGCAACCACAAAGATGGAAGGGGGAGAAGTCTCCATAAGTGAAAGGGATTGTAACCAATAGTAAAGTGATGACAAAATACCACGGCGTATTGACAGCATTGTTAAAGCTCCAAATTATATTTAATGATAGCTAACTGATGTCTGGGGGTACGAGAGCCCATGGATGTCTGACTGTTGACGAAAAAAGGAAAAAGAGAAATGAGGGCTCATGTCTCCTCCAGAGAACAGCTCCGTTAAACTGATCCAGCTGAGACACCGCAGCTTCCAGGATAAAATAACTTCTATTCTAATCAACTAGGTACATGGATCAAGCCTGGCCCTCCCTTGTATGCACAACCCAGGCTACTTTATCAGCCCATGGGGAATAAATTTAGCACCCCAACAGTAGGTCTGGATCCAAATTCCAGAGACACCAGTTCAGGTCAGGACTCTTGTCTCTAAACAGGTGGAACTTTGCTTGTCAAAGGCAATTTAAATGTGGTATCGAATGTCAGTTGAAGCTCAGTGAAATCCCTGTTCCTTAGAAATGTAATATTTACCAGGAAATTGTGAGCTAAGTAGACTAGGTCTGGTGGGAGGGTGTGGGTGTTTAAGGGTGTCTAAACTTTTAACAGAGAAACTTAATATTTGCATAAGCAAGGAAGATTATTAGACCAACTGATGGCCGCATTCATATGCCAAGCATCAGAGTCAGACATTATAAGGTCTGCTTTTCTAGGTAACAATTTCAAATGCTAGACTTGTCACCTGGCAAAATATATTCTGGAGCTAATGGAGGGAACTTGAGAGGACTGTGTTCCTTGGCTGAATACAGATCCCTGCCATTTAGGGAAACAACAGGACATCAAGAAGAAGCAAACCCGAATCGCTACCCATCATTTCAGCTTCAACCAGTAGGTCCCACCATGAATGGGTCCCCTATGTAAAAATTAAATCCAAGAGAGAAAAAAAAACTGAATTTAATATTTAAGACAATACCCTCTTAACTCCTTTTAAGAGTTCAACATTCTTTTGTGAAAGAAACAGTCAACTGATCAAATCTTAATTACGTATTTTTCTCCAGGTTTTAGACAAAGCACAAATATGGAGAAGTTTTGATAATGGTGTCTAATTCTCAGAGCTGTTCAAATGTTGTTACTTATTAGGAGAGAGGAGTCATGCTATCATTATTACAGAAAAAAATAAAGATGTTTTTAATTAGAAATAAATGGGTAGTTATCTACATCAAAACTTTTTTTTTTTACCTAAAGTTAACAAATTCCTATTACTATCCAGACACAGAAACGTGAATTTGATTTGGCCACCTACCATGCACAAAACACTATGTTGATGCTGTGTGGAAGCCAAGATTTTCACCAGTCACCACCCTGCAGAAATGTACAGTATGAAAGCTGCGTGCAGGCGGTAAGTTCAGCAGGAAGAAGAGCCATTTTAGCCAAACCAAAGGATTGGTAGGATATCAACATACAAAGATTGACAGAATTTTCCAAATGAATGTCATGAACATTCCTCTAAATGGTGGAAAATAGTCCTTCCTCGGCCCTGAAAATGCAGAGTAACTTAATAGGCGTCCTCGCTTCTGCAACCCCTAGCACACAATTTCCCTAAAAGGAATTGCTAAAGCTGCTGCAGTGCTGTTCACACAAGGACCTCCCCCCGGTTCCAAGTGGACACGCCTCTCCTGCGGACACATCTCTGTGGCTGTTTGGTGGGCAGTCAGTTCTGGGGCACCAACCAGATGTTTTCTTGACTTTGGACACTTTAGAACGGGAGAATCTGGCAGGGTTGACTTCTTCTTTCCATGGCATATTCCCAGCCTGCCTCTTTGCCTCTTGCCAGTTTCAAGGGAGGATCAAGTAAGTGTTTTGCAGTGTACGTTGAAGGAGGTACCTATTCTTTTTTTTTTTTTTCTTTATTGATTTTTTAGAGAGAGAGACAGAGAGAAATAGAAACATCCATTGGCCGCCTCCTGCATGCCCCTACTGGGGATTGGGCCCACAACCTGGACATGTGCCCTGACCAGGAATCGAACTGGTGACCTCTTGGTGTGTGTGTCGACGCTCAACCACTGAGCCACACCGGCCTGGCTCCAGCAGTACCTATTCTGCAAGCCCATCACAGGAGTTCAGAAATGTGAAGGCGCCACTGTGGATTGTGTTGGCCTAAGGGCCCAGTGGAACAGGCAAATGGCACCTGGTCTGAGTCGCTTCATCAAGGAAGAGGGATGAAGGCTATACTTTAGCTTCTTTGGTGTGGTCTGGAGGGCAAGGAATTCCCTGGCCTCTCAGTGAGGGGGTAATGGATGTGCCATGCTTGGTGCAGGGACTCTTGGTGACCATGAACGAGGAAGAGCAGCCTCTACTGTAAAGAGGCAACATCTGCCCATTCCCTGAGGGAGTGTGTGCCAGGGTCCCCACAGAAGGACTTTATGAAAACAAAGGCTACATCAAATGAGAATTCTGGTATTAATGCTGATGATTAGTATGTCAGTACATTTGTGACTAAGAGGGGCAAGGCCTTCTTCATTGGGGCCTGTAACACTTCGGGGAGGGAGTTCTTATTCCATCCAGTGCAGTAACCGCTAAAGATGCAGGGAACTGGGAAGCAGAGCAGGAAAGTAAGGAACAGCAGAAACATCAGTGACCCTGGTGAGATGGGGACAAGAAGGATGTTTGTATGGCAACCACATCTCCATGACATAGCAAAGTGAGCCACAGCAGAAAACTGCAGAGGCCAAAAAGAGTAGATCAGGTACGCATGGCATTGACCTCAGAGAAGACCTTCATAACCAAAGAGAAGGTGTGAGCCGTGGCAGGAAAGCTGTAAAGTACCCATGTTTCCCTTGATTGCCGTGGTAGAAGAAGAGTCAGTCCCATGGGCTATATGTTTTTTGTTTTCACCCAAACATTTTGCACCAGCGCAAGCTGGAGTAGCTTGGGAATTTAGGATAGACTTGTCTTTAGAACTGTATCATTTCTAAATCGGATTTAGACAAAGTTAATAGGTTGGAGCCTTAAAAAAAAAAGAGGGAGAGTTTTGACTCATTTGAAATAATGCTGGAAAAAAATGCATTTGAAATGACAAGGGTTCAGAACCCTTTTCTAAAACACAGCAGTTTCCAAGGTTTACAATTTTGTGGGTCTCTAATGGCGAAGACCCTGCAAAGCAAATCCAGCTTTGCCAGCATTCTCTTTTAGAATGTTCTTGGAATTTGGTTGAGGTTAAGGATATTTCCATAACGTAAGTCTACACCTTAGCTGTTTTCCAACATCTGAACATCACTGTTAATGCGACTGCTTCTTTTGTATTTTACTGTGGCCTTTCTCAGCTTCCCACAATTGGGATAGGATTTCATATCCACAGGAATGGAAATAATAACCAATAGCTCACTTTCCTCTTCTGTGGTTTCTGTTTGTGTTTTTCTCCTGCTTTCTTGAGCCTCCTCAGCACCCCTCCTCCCCAACCACTTACCCCTGCAAGCTCTGCTCCACCCAGCATCTTTACTGAAAGTCAAGTTTCATAAAGAGTGAGATAAAAGGGATATAATGAACGAGAGCTAATGCCTAGAGGCTAACATCTGCGGAGCACTGAACCTGAAGCCAAAAGGCCAAGGTTTAACCCTAACCCCCAAGCTCCACACCAAGTCTTCAACGATTCCTTAATGTCTATAAAAGGTACAAACTCCTTAGCCTGGAATTCAAAGATTCCCCCAATCTGACATTGACCTGCATCAGTGTGCTACCACAGAACCCACATGAATTCTCTCCTCCAGCCAGCTGGGAAGTCGCCCCCGAGGAAGGCGTGCTCGTCCCTGATGTCTGTGCTGTGCTCACGCCTCCACTTGCCCACAACACCAGCCGCGTCCCTCCCCACAGAGGCCCTGCTGATCTGGAGCCTGTTCATGGACCTTCCAAGGGGTCACCCCGCTCAGATGCTGAAATAGGGTTACACCTTCAGTGAAAAGCAGAGTGCATTAGGTGATATTATCTTTCAGTAAAGTCACCTTAAAAGATCCTTAAGTCAAAAGAATAAAGGGAACTGAAAACAGCATCTGGTGTCAACTGAATATAAGAGAGAGCAGTAGTCAATTGCCCGGCAGAAAGGATGCGTCAACAAAAAAAGGACTGGCCTGTGTGAGATCTAGAAAAAGGGGACCCAACATGTCCATGTGTCTGTGCCACTCTCCAGAGGAGAGCACATCCTCGCTGGTGAACACAGCCTCTCATCCACCTGGCAGACTGCCCCTTAGCAGAGATGAGTAAGTTGAAATATCATAATCTGGTCACTTCACCGCTGAAACCACACCCACCCTTTACTTTTGCTCAGATTTCTTCTTCTTTTTTTTTTGTTTAATAAATTTTTTTTCTTTATTGATTTTTAGAGAGAGAAGAAGGGAGAGGGAGAGAGAGAGATAGAAACATCGATGAGAGAAAACATCGATTGGCTGCCTCCTGCATGCCCCGCACTGGGGATCAGGCCCACAACCTGGGCATATGTCCTGACAGGGAATCGAACCGGTGACCTCTTGGTGCATGGGTTGACGCTCAACCAGTGAGCCACACCGGCCAGGCACTTTTGCTTAGATTTCATGCTCACCAAGGAACCTCTGGTCACATTTGGATTCCCATGTGGGTTTCCTTAGGAAGAGAAAGCCTAGCTGGAGAGCACGAATAGCCCACACCTACGTCATCTAACAAATGGTCATTGGGTTTGTACTTCACACCTTCATTTTCCGTGAGTTTGTTTCACAGGTGCCCGTCACTGAGAACCTGGCCAACTTGAGACACACTGACCAAATCGAGGCTGTGAACCTCACAAGCTAAAAACCAGACAGCAGAGGTGGTAACTCTTGGAGGCATCTCTTTCAGAAAGCCCTGTGTGGAGGCCAGCCTGATCCCTCGACATCGCCCCACTGTCTCTGTAACTGCCACACGACCTCCCCTTGCGCCAGTCAGGGTCTGGTTAAGAGGGAGACCCCACACCAGTTACCTATAAAGAATTGGGCACTAGGTAGTGACCAAAAATGCAAAAATATACTACCAAATTTTCATGGATATAAACAGTGGAGAAAGCAGCTCCCACCCCTAAGGGTTGGGGGAACAAAGGAAAGAGGTTAGAGTTATTGAAATCTAGAAGGTTGGAGTAATGGTATGGGCTAAATTGTGCCTCCCACCCCCAAAAAATTATATGTTCAAGTCTTAACTCCTAATACCTCAAAAGGTGATTGTATTTGGAGATGGGGTGTTTGAAGAGGTAAAGTTAAAATGAGTCCTTAGGGTGGGCCCTAGCCCAAGATGAGGAGGAGATTTGGACACAGATGGGCATAGAGGGAAGACCAGGTGAAGACAGAGGAGAAGATGGACATCTACAAACTCAGGAGAGAGGCCTCGGAAGAAACCAACCATACCTACACCTTATTTTTAGACTTCTAGCCTGCAGGACTGTGAGAAAATAAGTTTCTGTCATTTCAGCCACCCAGTCTGTAGGCAGCACGTTGTTCTGGCAGCCCCAGCAAACTAATACAGGTGGGGAGGAGGGCATTCCTGCAAAGCTGGAACTCAGGAAACTAAGAAGGGGGCATGTGCCGCTGGTGTGGGTGTTTCTGAGAAGGCAAAGCAAGCAGGAAAGAGCAAGCATACCCTTCTTCCTCTTCCTGCAATCCAAGTTCCCTGTGGTGCCCCTGTTGGTAGAACCCAGCAAGGATCCAGCAGGCAAAGCAGAGAAGTGGTTTGCTGAGCCCCAGCTCCATCACAGGAAAGCAGAGGAAGAAGGATGGTTTGGAACTAAGACAATAGCTTAATAACTGACATCATATTGTATTTATAGATATTCATCATCATCTCTCTCCTCCGGTCGAAAGTGAGCTCCAACAGGGTAGAGATTTGGTTTTGTCCACTGCTATGCCTCAAAGTCTAGCATAGTCTTTGACAAACAGCAAGAATTCAATAAATACATGTCAAACAATTAAGTAAATTTGTGTCATCACCCAAAACAAAGGGTAAAAATTAAAGACTATCGTGACACATGCTCTGCAAAGAACCTCATCATCGATGTATTAGTTAGGATTACATTGGCTTTAACTACCAGGAAAAAAACCCAAAATGATATCGACATAGGATAAGGCGTTGTTATTATTTCTTAGCATATGGTACATTGAATCTTGAATACATGTGTTGAACTAAGCTGGGTTTTGTGGTTTTTTCCCAAGAACACGGCGCATTTTTCATGGTGCTTATTCCAGGCCTCCCCTGGACCTCAGCCACAGTCGTGCTTTATCTCCATGAAGACACTGGAAAGCTCCGAGACCGGAAGCACGTTGGCTGCTCCTAGCTGAGGACTGAGTCTCCTTTCTGAAGGGCCAAAAGGAGGAAAATGTTCACCTCTTCATTTCCGAAAAAAGAATTTGCTGGAGCTAGTCTGAATGTAGAGAGGATACTTTGCCACAGGGATAATAAAAATAAATCTTCCTTCTGCATTTAATATGAAAAAAATGTACCTGCTATTTCTTCAATCTGGTTATCCATAATTTCTAATGTCCTTATAATGAACAGGTACTTCATGTGTAATACAAACTTTTTTTTAAAGCACAGTACAGTAGTTGTTTCCGATTCTCATGGTTACAGAATGAGTCAATCTTTTTAATGTCTTTTTTTTTTTTTTCTTCAGAGAGTGACCCAGTAGAAAGAGCATGAGTCTGGGAGCTATAAACTTCCAAGTTCTTGTCAAAGCACCGAGAGTCCCTTGCGTGTAGTCCTTGCAATTCTTTTGACCTCTCCGAATCTTGGGCTCCTTGTGCAATAAATAAGGATACTCAGCGACCTTGAAAAGTGCAGTTGGTTAGTGTATACTATACCAAGCATGGCACCGCTTTTATTTAGGATAGGCAGAGAATTGAGTCAGAGGCATAAAATCTAAATAAAAGCTGCTTTTATTAGTCTCTGTGCTGTGAAAATGGTATATCCTTTGAGTATATTGTGAAGATCAGAGTTTCAGTAGGCCAAAGCTTCACAATTCAAAACCTGCTTTGGTTGCCATGGAGAAAGAAGATTGGAAACATGGCTTGGTTTTCTTTACTCATTTGCCAAGTATTCACTAGAAGTGGACTATGAGCACAGCACACTTGTAGTGAAGGTACCAGCCTCCCGCATGCTTCTTCTTACATAATCTGATGTGTGCCCATAACCCCAGCGTCTCTGTTCTTCAGAACGCAAACTCTCTCCAACCACAGCGGACTGCCCTGAAGTGAAGAGCTGGCCCATGAGAAAGTGAGCTGGTCAGAGTCAGTCTCCTGTGCACTGAGATTGAGCCAGGGATCACTTAGAACTGGGGAGTGGCCGCCATGTTGGGCCATGGATGCCGCCAGGACAGAGGAACATGTATGGATAGAGCAGCAGAGTGGAGAAACCTCAAAACCAAGGAGAGAGGAAATGGGGGAGGGGAAGAGAAAGCTGCCTGAGGCTGGTGGGTTTCCACAGACCAGGAAGAGCTCTTGTTGTGTCCATGAGAGTCCTCTCTATCTCCCCAGTAAACTCCTTTCTCAATATGATTTGAGTGGGTTCCATTTCACTGCACCAACAATCCCTGATTAAATTTATAGAGCCTCAACCCCTAGAAACCACTGATCTGTTTTCCATCATTGTAGTTTTACCTTTGCAAGATTAGCATATAAGTGAAATGATATAGTATGTAGATTTTTAGTCTAACTGCTTTCACTTACTGCAATGTATTTGGGATTTAGCCATGTTGTTGTATGCATCAGTAATCCATTTCTTTTATTACTGTGTAGTATTCCATTACATGAGTATACCACATTTTGATTATCTGTTACCCAGTTGGGAGATACTTGATTTGTTTCTGGTTTGGGGCAACTATGAATAAAGCCACTATAAACATTCACATACAGGTTTTTATGTGAAAATAGGTTTACATTTCACTTGGGTTAACAGCTAGGAGAGGAATTGTTGGGTCTTACAGTGAGTGTACATTTAACTTTACAAGAAACTGCCAAATTGTTTTCCAAAGTGACTATGCCATTTTGCATCACACCAGCAATAGATGAGAGTTCTAACTGCTCCTATCCTACCCAGTGCTTGATAATGTCAATTTTTGTATATTTTAGCTATTGTAATACGTATTTCATGCATTTGTGGGCTTTTTGCATTTCCCTAATGATTAGTGATGTTAAACATCTTTTTATGTGCTCACTTGCCATCTACATATCTACTTTGATGAAATGTCAATTGAATTATTTTGCCCATTTTTTAATTGGAGTGTTTGGTTTTCCTAATATTGATTTTTGAGAGTTCTTTTTATATTCTGAAAACAAGTCCTTTACCAGATATATGCTTTGCAAATATAATCTCTCAGTCTGTGGTTTTTCTCTTCATTTTTAAACCACTGCATTATTCTTTTTTTATTTTGACTTGGACAGTTGAAAATGTTGTCAACAACATCATTGGCATGACAGTGTGTGGGAATCCCTATTATGTGGAACACAGAAAATAATTGACAAGCCTGTGAATAATTTTGCTAATGAGCTAGTGCATACATAACTCAACCTTACTTTAGGATAGGTAGGCAGCTCTACTCCATGAGGTCATCCAGGGACCCAAGTTCTCTCTATCTTGTGGCTCCATCATCCTCTGGCATATTGTCCTCATCTAATTGATTGATGCTAATTCGCCATCATTTTATTTGTATACCTATCCTAGGGAAAAAAGGAAGTAGAGGGCAACTACTTCCTTTTCAGGACATAACCTGAAAGTAACCAGACCTTAGTCACATCCCCAGCTAGGTGCTAGGAAGATCTGAAACTATACTCATGAGCTGGGCATTCGAGTGCTCTCCTTCATTCTATTACTGTGGAAGAGTATACCCTGGAGGACAAGCACAGCCCACCAGAGATAAATGTAGCTGTTATACCTCAAATCAGATTTTCTTACTTATACTCATAGGCAACCAGAAAGCAGAAATTCCTTTTACAAGCTACAAAAGGTTTTACCCAAAGCAACTTCTGAGGTCAATAGAAAGTGGAATGTGATTTTCCTTTTGCCTTGGAATTAGCGAAAGACGTTGGCAAAAACTGAAGACAGAAAGGGAGCCAAACAGCAATTGTGTCAGATGAAACCAACCCCCATAAAACCAACACCACGCACCTCCAGCCTCATCCTCAACCTCCCAAAGACTGAGTTAGTGAAGAGATAAAGAGGAAGTTGTTGAGTAATTTCCCTGTGGGAATGTAATTTTCCATGTAAGAGATCATTTCTTCCTCATCCTAAGAGAAGGGAAAAGGATGTGTCCCTTCTCAAAAGCTAAGTGAGCAAGGCTCAAGAAAATCACTCCTAAAAATTAGAACAGTGTTTCTTATCCAGGGGAAATTTTGCCCCCCAGGTAAGATGACCAACAATCCTGGTTTGGGTTGGGACTGAGGAGTTTCTGGGTGTTTTAGTCTCCTATTGCTGCTATAACAAATAAGCATAAACTTGATGGCTTAAACTACAAAAATTTATCATCTTACAGTTCTGGAGGTCAATAGTCTTTCTAGACTAAAATCAAGGTGTTCATAGGCTTGTGTTCCTTCTGGAGCAGTGGTTCTCAACCTTCCTAATGCCGCGACCCTTTAATACAGCTCCTCATGTTGTATGTGGGTGTATCCGCATGTGGGCGGAACCGCCTGGAGAGGAATAGAGGAGCAATGTCTCAGTTCCTAAGACCATTGGAAATGGTCTTTGGCGACACCTGTGAAAGGGTCGTTCAACCCCCAAAGGGGTTGTGACCCAAAGGTTGAGAACCACTGTTCTGGAGGCTCCTAGGAAGAATCCATTCCTTACTTTTTTCAGTTTCTAGAGGCTGACTGCGTTCCTTGGTTCATGGCACCCTTCCATCCTCAAAGCCACCAATTGCTTCACCCTGATCTCTGCTCTTCTAATCACATCTCCTTCTCTGACTCTGGCACTCCTGCTTCTTTCTTATAAGGCCCTTTGTGATTACAGTGGACCTACCCAAATCATCCAGGGTAATCTTCCCATATCAAGATACTTAACTAATCACATCTGCCAAGTCCCTTTTGCTGAATGAGATAAAATATGCACAGGTTTGGGAGATTTGCATGTAGACCACTTTGGGGGAATATTATTCTGTGTACCATACCAGGACATGGGATTTTCAGGCTAGCACCAGGAAAATGGGTTACCCTTTCACCAGGAGATATTTGGCAATATCTGGAGAAGTTTTTATTCATCGCAATTGTCATCTAGTGCATAGAGGCCAAGAATGCTGCTAAACATCCTACAATGTACAGGACAGTCCTTCACAACAAAGAATGATTTAGCCCAAAATGTCCATAATGCCAAGGCTGATAAACTGGATTAGAGGTACCTACCAAAGTCATGAATGGCATCCCTACGTGGTGAAATTGATGATTTTTCTCTCTGCCTACCTGAACAGGGGAAAAGAAAATGGGGAGAAATGGTGGGTCTTAGAGAAGAGGTGAAGTGAGCAGCAGGAAATTCAATTCTTGGCATGGAATGGCTACTTGAGTTCCTTGCAGGTTGAGTGGCTCTTGTGGAAGGGTATTGGGAGTTTGCCCTGTAGTGCCACCCTCTGAAGTTCTGTCTACCAAGTGAGTGAACTCTACCAGCAAGGGCAGACAGCCAGGGTCAGGTACGAAAGGAGGCTGGCAGAGGTTGGGCCAAGCCAGTCTTTCCAAAAGGGAATTGTGCAGTGGGGCCGCTTCATGTGGCCTCCTAAGAACTTACTGGATGTTCCACGAGAGAATCAGCCTTTGGGTGCCTGGCACAAAGACAATATGCACAGCCCATTAGTTTTAGCCAAAGAAGCAGCAATAATCGACATGAGATGATAATTGTGCTCCTCCCCCTCCCCTTTGTCCCCAGTCCCTCACAATGACAGGAGGAAAGGAAACGGAAAGGCAGACCACACAGCTTCCTTGCTCAAAGTCCTTGAAGGCAAAAGTATGACCTATGATGGGGGAGAGGGAAGTTTTGAATGAGATACACAATTAGAGTTTAACTGAACTAATTTCAATAAATTGGAAGTGACTAAAAAGTAAGAGGATCTGTCCCAGATGTTTAAAAATCTGCTGCTTAGTAGAAGAAGAAGAGTGGACAGAGGGCAATTGAAAGCAGAGACTGGAGAAAATAAAATTTTATGCTAGCACCTCAGCGAGCTAAATCTCCTTTACAATGTGGTTTTATGTCTTAAAAATATATTTCCATTGACCAGTATCATTGTTGGAAACACAAAAGGACCTCCGTCCAAAACTCAAAAGTGTGGTGGAATCTTGCACCCAGGGTGCAGACAGCAGTTTTCTGTGTGACATAAAGAGCAGTGCATTAGAATTGCTAAGGCTAGGTGGTCTTGCTTTCAGTTACCCAAAAGTCTCACAAAACGAGTGACGCAGTGAAGGGACCCATCACTCAAGTGTGTGGCTGCTTCCTGAGCACTTTGCTCTCAAGTGTGGAATCGTAGCCTCTACGACCTTAAAGTAGAAAGTGTTTCTATGGTCTCAGAACTCTAATAAAAGCAGTTTATTTTTTTAGTTTTTCAAACCTGCAATTGTTTGTTTGTGGAAGAAATAAAATATTAGCTTGCTTAGCTCTCCTTATGTTTTTCCCTTTCTACCATTTCAAGCAGGTAGCCAGACATTTTTGTACCCCATGATCATGGGGTATCTAAGAAGTTACAGAGCCAAAGCAAACATTGCCTGAAAGATAATCCCTTTTCTTTCTTTTGAAAAAGTCTTAGATTTTTAAGGAAATTGCACTCATTGTCCTAGGAAAAGGTCCTTCAAGAAGTGGTTATTAAAAAAAAAAAAAAAAGAGTGGAGGTTGGGGCCTTGATTAGAAAGGAGAAAGAGGTTGGGGTTCCAGAGAAAGAGAGGACCAGGGCAACGATTATGGAGGGCCCAGGAGGTATCAGACCCCAGTGGCTGCACATGTACCCAGAGCTGGACTCTCTCCTTGCTAATGAGTGCCCCACCTTATGTGTGGCACAAGTCATTAAGCCTTAAGTCCTCTGAGGGCCATGACCACAGGTATCTCAGTGATAACCAGAGCAGAAAGAGAACCCACCCATTGGGGCTCCACAGCACCCCTGTACTCTTGCATAGCCTTGAGGCATGGGGCCACACCTATATCTGAAGTTGGATTTCCTGCTACTCCTGCAGGATAAGGACTCAGAATTAGATATAGGCTGATTTAAAGGAAAACAAAAAACTTGAATTATGGACAGATATCCATGTCTCATACATCTCACCAGTTTTCAACAGAAGCTTGTATTTTGAAGTTACATAATTAAAAGATCATATTCTGTTTTTAAAACCCTACCCTTAAAGAAGTTAAAATGATGTATGTGATAGTGGATTAGAGTTGGAAATATAAAAAAAATAAAGTTGTGGAGAAACAGGCACCTTTATAGAATGCCAAAGGAAATGAACTCATATTGAGTTTACTATAGACATAGATGGTTACACAAAGAAATATTTATAGGTGTATGTATACACTCAGGTTAGTATACACATGTCTATTTCCTTACTCTGTCATTGAGAGAACCTAAAAACAACACCCCAGTAGCAAGGAACACACACCTAGCAGATATCTAGATTTTAGTTTCTAATATCACCCCCCAATAAATGAACCAGTTGGAGAAATGGCTGATTTTAGGCCTAGGACAAGAAATATACAAGATGAGTATAGAGCATTGTGTAGTACCAGAAAGTAAGAAAGTGTTAACACACACACACACACACACACACACACACACACAGTCATGGAAGTATGTCCAAGGGACACAGGAGCCAAATGAGAGAGCTCCCAAGGGCCAAAATTTTTAAACAGTTTTTAAAAAAAAATAAAGTAGGATTGGATGATAACCCAAAGTAGAAAATAAATGTCCAAGAGTCCATAATGATATAAATAAATTATTGAATAAGTAAATAAATGGAGAAAATGAACAAATCTCTTGTGCAAAAGAATTCCAATAATTTAGGGATATTCTCCCAAGGAGGTGGGACACAATTCCCCACTCGTTAAGTGTGGGCTGTGCGCGGTGACAAAGAGGACACCATGGAAAGAGAGCCACAGAAGAACTTTATGATAAACAATCCTGATTAACACTACCTCAGTCATGTGCTCGAGTTCAGTATCAACAGCGAGAAGGTGTGTTGCAAGTCTGTTTCCTTGGTGTGATAAGAATGTCACATTGTCGCCCTGGCCAGTTTGGCTCAGCAGTTAGAGTGTCAGCCCGCGGACCGGAGAGACCCAGGTTCGGTTCCCACTAAGGGCATGTACCTCGGTTGCAGTTTGTCCCTGGCCCTGGTTGGGGTCATGTGGGTGGCAACCAGTCCATGTGTCTCTCTCACATCAATGTTTCTCTCTCTCTCTTCCTTTTCTCCCTCCTGCTCTATCTCAAGATAAATGCAAAAATGTCCTCGGATGAGGATAAAAAAAAAAGAATGTCACATTGCCTCTGTGGTCTTCCTCCCCAAACTCATAACCCCAGCTAATAGTGAGAAAAGTATTAGATAAATCCCAACAGAGTATTTTAGATATACTACAAAATACCTGACCAGTATTCCTCAAAACTGTCAATGTCATCAAAACAAAGAAAGTGGGAAAATTTTCATAGCCAAGAGGAGTCTAAGGAAATATGATGACTAAATGTAATGTGGTATCCTGGATGGGATTCTGGAGCAGAACTAGGACATTAGGTAAAGCTAAAGAAGTCTAAATAAAGTATTGACTACAGTTAATAATAATGTACCAATATTGGTTCATCAGCTATAACTAATATATACTAATGGAGGATGTTAACCATAGGGGAACTGGGTGTGTGGTATATGGGAACTCTGTACTAGCTTCACAATTTTTCTGTAAACCTAATACTTTTCTAAAAAATAATAATATCTGATAGGCTCTTAGGTTTATTTTAAACCTCAAAAAATTAATATAATGGACTGAAACCTAGACATTTTATCACAAAGAAAGTATAACTTAGTGGTGATAATCTCTAGAAAGATATTTATAAATTGGTACGTATTCTATTGGAGCCAAAGAAAGTGTTATATAACATGAGATATTAACAGTGGTAGATGTCTGAGGTGGTACTTGGTGGTTTTGAGAAACATCTATTGCCTTTAATAGGAATTTTATTATTTAAAATGTTTAAATTATTTGAAATTTTTCTTCTGTAATTTCCCTATTATCTCTGAATTATTTTCTTGGGGTTCAACAAATCATTCAGATATATTTTTTTAATTCCATCCTCAGCTTTTAAACATTTGAAATGCTGTTCAAGCTCACTTGTAATAAGCAATATATAAATTAAAACCAAAATAGCATTTTTATCACTCATACAAAAGTCCGAAGTACACTATGTTGGCAAAGTTGTGGAGAAACAGGCACCTTCATAGAATGCCAAAGGAAATGTAAGTCAGTAAAACTCCAATGGAAGAGAATTTGGCAATATCAAAATTACAAATGATTATACCTTTGATCCAACAATTCCATTTCTAGGAATGTATCCTACAGTTATATTCAAACAGAAGCAAATAACATTAGTAGAAATTTATTTGTTGCAGCATTGTGGGTAATTGCAAAAGATTTGGAGGTCTATGGGAGGAGGGGAGAGGGTGTGTTATATCTTTGTGTAATATTCTCAGAAGTCTATTGATAATATCTAGAATTAATAAATCACAAAGTGGGGCAGAAAAGTATCATTTGGAAGTGCCGGAGTAACTACAAGAAGAAACAACTGAAAGAGAAGGGATGGCTTTTGCACAACTAAAGTGTCCACTTGATGGACATTAGGTTGTTTCCATTTTTGCATTTCATTTTGAGCAATATAGGGGCCATTGCATAGTTTTGAGAAGAGGAAAAATATAATCTCTATTTTTTTTTTTTTATCCTCACCCAAGGACATTTTTGCATCCATCTTCAGACAGAGCGGGAGGGAGAGAGGGAGAAAGAGAAGCATCGTTGTGAGAGAGACACATTGAGTGGTTACCACCCACACGACCCCAACCGGGGTTGGGGACAAACTGCAACCGAGGTACGTGCCCTTAGCAGGAACCGAACCCAGGACTCTCTGGTCTGAGGGCTGACATTCTGACCACTGACCCAAACCAGCCAGGGCATGATCTCTATTTAAAAGAATCACTTTGGCATCATATGATGTTACTTATATGTGGAATCTGAAAAAATAAGTGAACAAACAAACTCATAGATACAGAGAACAAACTGAGATCGCCAGATGGGAAGAGGGTTGGGGGGATGGGTGTAAAAGGTGAAAGGATTAAGAAGTACAACTTGCCAGTTATAAAAACAGTCACAGGGATGTAAAGCGCAGCTTAGGAAATATAATCAATAATGGAATAACTGTGGTGTCAGGTGGGTACTAACCTTATCGGGGTGATCACTTTGTAAAGTATATAAATATCTAATCACTATGTTGTAAACCTGAAAGTAATATAATATTGTATGTCAACTGTAATTGAAAAATTTAAAAATATTTTTTAAAAATCACTTTGGTTCTTCTGTTGAGGTGCAAGGGCAGAAGCAGGGAAAACCATTCACTTAAGAAAAGCTATTGTGGCCCAACTGGTGTGGCTCAGTGGTTGAGCGTCGACCCATGCACCAAGAGGTCGCTGGTTCAATTCCCAGTCAGGGTACATGCCCAGGTTGTGGGCCCGATCCCCAGTGGGGGGCATGCAGGAGGCGGCCAATCGATGTTCTCTCTCATCAATGTTTCTATCTCTCTTTCCCTTCCTCTCTCTCTAAAATAAAAAAATAATAAAAAATAAAAAACTTCATTAAAAAAAAAGAAAAGCTATTGTGTGCAATCTTACAAAGAACCAAGGGGAGTTCAAGATACTCTCATCAGATATTATTATCAGATATCATGTAAGTTCTACTGTCGATTACTGTTTAGTACTAAAATTCCTTCATGTATAATACAATTGTATCATTTTTGAACTATTCTGGAAATCAAGTTTTTCACTAGTTTGATTACCTTTTTCTGCAATGATTTGGGTTGGAGAGGTTTTTGCTAGGTCAAGAGGAAAAGGCCCTTTCTTCACTGGCACTGACGCATCCCTCCCCTCATCACTCACATCTCAGGGGCTCTGGGGATGAGCAGGACCAGAGGAAAAGTTGCTGGTAGCGCAGTAATGGGACCACAGAGGAAGCCTGTGTTTCCTTTCGGTGTAGCCCTGAGGTGCACAGAGCTGAGGGGTCTCTGTGAGTTGTCACTGTGTATTCTCTGCTGTTTTGCAGAGAGGTGAGAAGAAAGGAACAGGGAACCGAAAAACATCCCCTTCTGAGCAGACCACGGTGTGAGACAGAAACAACGCAGGGACCACTTTCTGGGGATCTCTGAGCCTCAGGTTCCTCATTTGGAGAGAACAGTGCCCACCTTATACAGTGTTTTGGGGATGGGTGAGATAATCCACAGAAGGACTTTCCACAGGGCACGGCACATACTAAGGACTTAAAAATATTTACTGTTTTTGTGCTGTGTGTTTGTTGCTTATGCGTTTAAAATTTTAACTAATTCATCATAACCGTGATTTTATTCTTTGGTTTAACAATAATGTGATGATTGAATTTTAAAATGTTACACATGTTTATATAAGTATCAAGGCTCCAAATATAACCCAGTGCGAAGCTATGTTGTGGTGCTTTGTTAAATTGAGATTAATGCTTACCACCTCCTTATAAATAATACGTCCAATACATAGGTTCTCAGGTCTTTTATTTATTAATCCACTTTAGAAAGTGTGCGGTACTAACCTGCCTTTTCCTGAATTTCTCTCTGCAGGGAATAGTGTTATGTGGCAGTTCAAGTGAGCACAATGTCTTTATTTTAACACATATAAAAAATAAAACCAGGCACAGTGCAGCATTGAAAGCGATTTCAGGAACAGGCTGACCGAGAGTGGCCCTGCGCTTTGTGGGCTGGCTGGGAAGTTAATATATACCTCAGCAGTTTGCATCAAAAGAAATGCCTTTACATCAACTTTTAAAAAGCAGATTTCATTTTCCATTTGGAAAAGTCACAATTTCCTACTGCTCTTTTAAAAAACAAACCCAGAAAACAAAGTTTGCTTGTTATAGTTCCCCATCCCTGTATGTGTAGGGGAGGCTTATTATTTCTCCCCATTTAATATTTCTGGGAGCATTTCCAGTTTTGAGCATAAATTCACACATTTCAGGGGCTTCTCCTGTTTTGTGTACCCGGTTTTAAAGCAACGTTTATTGTTTTTTGATCTATAAAATTAACACATCCTTAATGTAGGAAAATATAATGAAGAAGACAAAATCACCTCTAATCCTTTCATCCAGAGATAATTCACGTTAATGTTTTGTGTTTTGCTTTGTCTTTTAAAAAAATATATTCTGTTATGGTTACATAGTTGAGGTTAAACAATACATACAATTTTTAAGCCTGCTTTGTTCCCTTAACATTATAGCATAAGCATTTTCGTATGTTACTAAAAATTCTTCATTTTCAAGGGTGCCAAATAGACCAACATATGAATACATCATAGTTTACTCAGCTAGTCCCCTACTGCGATAGTTGAGCCTCAGACTTTGGCTAAAATAAATAATGCAGCGGTAAACATTTTTGTTCATAAAGGCTCTGTCATGTTATTTCTTCAAGATTGGTTTCTGAAAGAGGAATTCATGTCAAATGTGCGAAAAACTTCTGGCAAAGTTCTTTCCAGAAAGATTGAACCAGTTTGTTTGGTGGGACTTTGAAGCATGATGGGCTTGCTGGCGCTTTTTTTAATAGGAAAAAAAAAAAAAAGCTTTAACTTTTTAGAGGGATGTTAAAAATGTTATTCACATCCTGTTTTGAAAAAACAAAGTAAAGTAACATCAAAAGTTGGTAATAACCTAGAAAAAATGGGAAATACCCATAAAAAGCAAATTGTCTTGGGTATACAGAAATAATTTACAACGGATGTGCACCATATAATAATATTGGGAAAATATTTTTCATGTTGTGTATATGTCAGATCTGGAAGTCCATTGATAGCAACTGAAATTTTTCCAAACTCAAAGATTTAAGGCTAAACATTGGGAAAAATTCAATAGCAATGTGTAATTAAGTTTGAGACACATGATTGGAACTACTTGTTTATTAAAAAGAGATTTGGGGAGGGGAGAGTAACGTATATCTCTTTTTTTTTTTTAAATGAATGATTTATGTTAAAAGAATACTAAAAGAGTCTATAAAATATATTTTTGGTGCCTTTCTTTCCCGGAAAGCAAAACTAAGACTTAGTTGTCTTAAACTGTACACTGCATTATTGAAAGCAGTGGCTCTCAAAGTGTAATCCCCAGACCAGGAGCGGGAGTATCCCCTGGGAATTTGCTAGAAACACAAATTCTCAGGCTCCAAGACCTAAGGAATCGGGAACTGGGAGGGTAGTCCCCAGCAATGTGTTTTAACGAACTCCCCAGGTGATTCTCATGCATCCCCAAGTTTGAGAAAAACTGATCTAGAGTTTGAAAGCCAATCAGTTTGCCCCCCAACCCCCTCCCACCACCACCTGAGGCTATAAAGCGTCTCTAAGGAGCTTCTGCCTCTGGGTTTGCTCACCTTCAAGTGTTTGGAGAAGGCCCTCGGTGTGCTTAGTACATGACTGACTGTGATAAAGAAGATATACGTTTAGGTATATTAAATATAAGTTTTAGAACCTTTTCCCTATTTCTTACTTTATAACAAGACAGAATTCTTTGTTGCTCCCAGACTTCATAGGGTTAATAGAGAGAATACGTGGAAATACAGAAACCGTTCAGAGAAGGAGGAAGATTACTTTAAGATAGGGCTAGGAGACGTGGGAGGCTACTTCCCTAAGAACAGGTTCTGGGAAATGTCCGAGGCTATAGGGTCCAGGCACAGTTGTGAAATACTTGCGAGTTGTCTTCAGTGCCCTGTGGCTTTCTCTCCCCGGGGTGGTGTGCCTTCAGCCTACCCATACGGTAACATGGGTGATATCTAACTTTTACTGAAACCCTATCCTGCGCCCCTTTGAAGAGCTCACTGGGCACTGCCTCACTTCATCATGGCAACTACACCAGGAGAATGTGGCCTCTTAAAAACAACTACGGCTCAGAGAGAGAAAATGACCTGCCCAGTATCACAGGTGTAAGAGTCAGAGGCAAGTCAAACCAGACTTACCTGATTCCAAGGGCTATGCTCTTACTCTGTTTCGCAGTGTCCCGGATTCCAGAAAAGTTCATTCCCTTCCCTTTAGCCAACTCCCACGCCCTCTGATTGTGATCTTAGATGCTCCTGGCTCTGCCGGGTGGTGGGTGTGGGGAAATCGCTCCAAAAGGAGAGTGAGCATATTCAGGCTAACCTCTTTCATGATTATTTGTGTCTAAAAGGGAAAGCTTGAAAAGGCAGTTCTTAGATGTTGACAATTTGGTGTGGCCTCTCTAGTAGCATAGCAGCTAAGGAATAAGGGCTTTGGGAGTGGATTAAGGGGAACTTTCCAGAAACTTTTTGAATACAGGCAACTATGAGTAAGGACAGATTATTTATACATTTTGGAGTGTGTGTGTGTAAAAGGATCATTCTGGCCCGGCTGGTATGGCTCAGTGCTTGAGCATCGACCCATGCACCAAGAAGTTGCCCGTTGGATTCCCAGTCAGGGCACATGCACACATGCCCAGGTTGTGGGCCCGATCCCCAGTGGGAGGCATGCAGCAGGCGGCCAATCAGTGTTCTCTCTCATCGATGTTTCTATCTCTCTCTCCCACTCCCTTCCTCTCTCTCTAAATATCAATAAAGAAAAAAATATTTAAAAAAAATTAAAGGATCATTCTGTAGCAGATGCATATTAACCCAGATTGAAAATTAGATATAATTTTTTTAGATGTTTCCTCTTATTAGTCTTAGTGAGATTAGCATTCTCAGAGCAAACAAAAATAATTTATTGATCATTTACTGTACTGTGCACATAGTAATAGGCATTGGGATACAAAGACTGACTTCAAGAAGCCATCGTGGGCAGGGCGGGGGATAACCAGCTATAACACCATACAACGTTGTTGGTGGAACAGTGATGGAAGATTTCACAAAGAATTACGGAAAAGAGAGGAGCCATCCAACTCATCTTGGGAGAAGTCAGAGAAGAGTTTCTGGTGGTGGAAGTAACGCCTTGCTTACTGAAGAATGGATACAAAGCACAGTGAACAGCTTGCCTGGAGGTACTCAGTCGGGTCCGTGGGGAGATGAAGCATTTTGGTGTTGCTTCAGCATGAAGCTAGTGGAGATGCAGCGAGTGGAGAGATAATTCACGGGAGAGGTAATGAAGTTCTTAAACATGGTATTGAGGAGCCTGGCCTTTCTGCTGTAGTCCATGGGAGGCTCGTAATGCTCTCATAGGTCATGTTGCATTTTAGGTGTATGATCTGGCAAATGAGTGTTAAGTTGGAAAAACCCAGGAGATGATGCACTTTGATGCACTTACTCATTGGTGGTTAGATCCTAGTGACAACAGCCCTGCAAGATTGTCATTATTTCAGTTCTGAAATCTTAAACTATTCATCTCATTAATTTTAATAATTTTTATTATACTTGAAAAATGTTATTTAAATCAAACATACATACACACATTATAATCCATAGTCCCCTGTCCTCCCTTATCCAACTCTAGTCCTGTACAAAACCATCACTTCTTTGTGAGTTGTTTCTTCTTGTAGTTACTTCTGTACTCCCAAATGATATATATATATATATATATATATATATTTTTTTTTTTTTTTTTTTTTTGGTTAATCCTCACCTGAGGATATTTTTCTTTTCTTTTCTTTTTTATCCTCACCCGGCGACATTTTTCCATTTTTGCTCAGGTAGAGTGGGAGGGAGAGAGAGGAAGAGAGAGAGAGAGAAACATCAACGTGAAAGGAACACATCAAGTGGCCACCTCCCGCACGACCCAACCAGGGCTGAGGAAGAATCCCAACCGAGGTACATGCCCTTGACGGCAATCGAACCCACAACTCATTGATCCAGGGGCTGACGCTCTAACTGCTGAGCCAAACTGGCCAGGGCTGAGGATATTTTTCCATTGATTTTTATTTTTAAATAGAATGGAAGGGAGGGAGGGAGGGAAGAGAGAGAGAGAGAAACACTGTGAGAGAGACGTATCGATTGGTCGCCTCCAGTATGAGCCTGACTAGGGCAAGGATCAAACTTGCAACCCAGCTACGTGCCCTTGACCAGGAATCGAACCCAAGACCTTTAGGTCCTTGGGCCTACTCTCTAACCAACAAACCAAACTGGCCAGGGCTAAATGATATTCTTCTGCCCCACTTTGTGATTTATTTATTCTGGATATCATCAGTCATATTACACAAAGATATAACATATCCTCTGCCCTCCTCCCATCGTCCCATTATATTTATATCACTTTTTTCATTCCTCTATTGATTACCAGTCCGTTTACATAGGCAACGAACTGAAATTCCTGGTTTCTACTATTTCCACCCACTTAGCATCAGACAAAGGGTCCAAACAGAGCTCAGTGTGACAGGAGGGGAGAGTTCCCACAACAGAACCTCCCAAGCCTACTAATTTGAGAAATGTTTGGTTTATTAAATGCCTATTAGATCACCCTCTCTAGGAGGTTACTTGTCAACCTTTTGCTTAGTAAGGTAGGAAATAAAATAGTCACAAAAAACGTTTTTCCCTTTATTTTTCCCCATAAGGGTCCCCTAAACTGTCCCAGTCAGTTGCAATTTATTATGAATCAGCAGTCAAAAATGCTTTTCTGGGATGTATTATGGCCTTGGGTGGGTGGGAAGAGATTTTGTTTTTAATGCAGGCAATAATTTCTATGTCTATACATGGCAAGCTGCTTCCCCCAGAGTGGTGGCAACCAGAGCTCCCTCCGTGTGTGACTAATTCACGTGACTTAGTCATAGTTTTAGGTTTTGTTGAGTCGAGAGAGTCAATTCTTGCAGAATTTGTATTTGTTCTGATTATTGCCCTAAAATATGGTCTGAAAATGTAGTGAGTAACATTTTTAATCAGACATTTAATAATCACAATTATTTCTCATCCCATTTCCTTAATTTCTGATTTAATTCCATTGTAGTCAAAGAATATACTTTGTATGACTTGAACCCTTTGTATTTTTTGAGATTTGTTTTATAGCTCAGATTATAATCTAAGTTAGTAAATGTTCCAGAAAAAAAATGTCTATTTTGTATTGTTCCATAAATATCAATTACGTCAAATTGGTGGATATGTTTGAGTGTTCTGTATTTTTCCTGATTTTCTGTCTATTTGTTCTACCAGTTATTGAGAAGCGTTATTGAATGCTTCAGCTACAATTATGGATTTGTCTATTTCTCCTTACAGTTCTATCCGTTTTTGCTTCACATAGCTTGAAGCTTTATATAAGGTACATAAATATTTAGAATTATGTTCATTTAGGATTTTTTATTATAAGATTTTTAATATTATTTTATGCTTAAATGTTATCACATTTAGGATTATGTATGTTATAAGGTATATAAACATTTAGTATTAAATTTATACTCCACTACATAAAAATATTTCAGAATATCTCATATTTCAGAATATCTTATACTCAAAGATATTTTTAATAAAGCAATTTCATTTTTACTTCACCAAAAATTTCTCCTTCCTCCATCTCCTCTGTCTCCAATTTTGAAAGACAATTCAAAATTCTCCTAATTATTGTATCGTCATGATTAAACCCCCTAACCAGAGGCCTGCAGTCATGAAACCTGGCCTAAGAAGGCAATTTCTGGAGCTCACAGGGTTGTTTACATTGAGAAGCACAACTCGTTTGGAAACTTCCAATGTGCCAACTTTTCAATCAGGGAGACTGATGAAGATAGTGCCTTGAAAAAGTAATGTGTTCATCTGGGCAAAAAAATTTAATTCAATCTTCATATACTGAGTAACAATACAAACTTTTGTAATTAGCTTGGGTTATAGGATTTTTTTAAAAGAAAAACAAAGGAATTTAATTAAGATTAAGAATGTTAAGGAAATAGGTCATATGATTAGCTATGAAATAACTTCAACTTTTGAATAAGCTCATTGTTACTTAATTAAGATATATTGATTTATAGAAACTTCAGAGGTGCTTTTGTTCCAAATCGGAAATATGTTGGCTATTTTAATATGTAACTTTTATGCTTTTTAATTACCTATTGGAGCACTATCAATAACATAGTGTTCTTTCAAAAATAAATTTAATAATTTGGTCCTTCCTCTATTTTAAAAAAAAACCTATTTAGTTTATTTTATGCTCTTTCTTAAAGTAAACAAAAATTCTAAAATGCTGCGTGGCACAGTCTCATTGTTTAAACTTGCTACTCTAGAGCCAAGCCCTTACTAACGACTTTAATTGCATCAATCATTCTAAAACTGTGCTTTTTATCTTGACTTGTTCAGTTCTCATGGACTCCTGATTATGAAACCGTTTTCTGATGCCAATGCTGATAGAGTTCAATCTATGGTCCAAGGCACTGGGAACTGAGGTTAATCAGTTTTTGTTGTTGAAAATTTACTAAACTACTCACTTTTTACAGAGCATTGTACTCATCAGAAGCACCATACTTCTGTCTCGTGAATCAATCTGCTTGCCATTCCCACTCTTAAATTCTGCAAAATCCAGTCATCAATTACCTCCTTCTGGAGGGCCGCTAAGATTACTCGTTTATGTTCCTCAGTTATGTTAAATTATATAATTATAATTTGTATGATTTTAATGAACATTCACTGGTATGTTGCTTCATAACTTGTTTTCTAATGATAGAGTTCTTGTGATCTGTTCTCATAGTTAGACTACACCCTTGAGGACAGGCAGTGTCTCTGTTGCTCATGTGACAAGTAACATCATTGAGATTAGCACTCATTCAACTAGAAAGATCAAGTAATATTTTTAATGATCATATCCAGTCACTGTAAAATTCTGAGGTGGATTTCTGGATAATCAAAGAAAGTTAAAACTGAGCTTCATGCTTTACTCTAGTATTTTGAAATTTGACAGTCTCTGAATGGAAAATGTTCTCAGTCACTTTCTGTTCACAGAGCCTGTGATTCCCAATCATTCTGAATAAACAGAAGTTTACTATATGGTATTCTGCATACAGCAGAAACTCAGAGATTGTGTTTTATTTTAACAAAACAGAACAGAACCCCAGAAAGAAGAAAAGCTTTTTAAAAATTTATTTTTATTGTTGAAAGTATTACAGATGTCCCCCTTTTCCCCCCATTGACCCCATCCTCCCTGCTCCCTCACCCTACCCCACCCCCACCCCCACCTTCCCCACACTGTTGTCTGTGTCCATTGGTTATGCATATATGCATATAAATTCTTTGGTTTATTTCTTCCCATCCTCCTCTCCCTTCCCCCCTGAGGTTCCTCAGTCTGTTTCCTGCTTTCATGTCTCTGGATCTATTTTGTTCATCATTTTATTTTGTTCATTAGATTCCAAAGCTTTTCAATTTTGATCCCATTATTTTAGATTTTCTGATAAATTGTCAAACAAGGCCCACGCTGAAGCATATTTCTGTTTTTGCTATAAAAATGGAGTTGACCTAGTAAACTATTTATGTAAAGAAGGTGAGGGAGTTTTAAATCATTCATTCAGTCAACAGCTATTTACTTAGCACCCACTAACTACCATAGCACTTGGGATACATAAAAAAGCAGAACAAACAAGTATCCCTGCCCTTATGGAGTTTATATTCTAGTGGAGAAGACACAATTAAAAATTAGTAAATATGAGCGTCAACCCATGCACCAAGAGGTCACCAGTTCAATTCCCAGTCAGGGCACATGCCCAGGTTGTGGGCCCGATCCTCAGTGAGGGGCATGCAGGAGGCAGCCAGTCGATGTTCTCTCTCATAGATGTTTCTAGCTCTCTCTCCCTCTCCCTTCCTCTCTCTCTAAAATCAATAAAGAAAAAAAATTTTTTTTTTAATTAGTAAATATATCGGAAAGTGACAATTGCTGCAGAGGAAAATAAAGCAAGGAGGAAGGATAAAGAGATGAGGAGAGAGGACGGGGAAGGTGGGTAAGAAAGTGCACTCTGAAAGGTGATGTTTGAACAAAGACCTGCAGGAGTGATGGCTGAGCCACGGTAAACCTGCAAGGACCAAAGCAAGAGTGTGTACCTGCCAAGCACGGGCACTGGCAAGCAGCCCAGTGGCCTTGAATGGGTTGGATGAGGAGGTGAGTGGTGGAGAACGAGGTCAGATTCTGCAGGACTGTGATTCTCCACACTGGCTGCACGTAGGAATTGCCTGTGGGGCTTTTGAAGGACTCAAGCTAAGGCCCCAAGCCAGAGGCTCTGTTTTCAAAGGCTCCCAAGGTGATCTACCGAAGGCTATGTTAAGGATTTGGCTTTTTATTTTTTTTCATTTTTTTCAGTTTCATTGAGATATAATTGACATAGAATATTTTCTTAGTATAATATATACAACATAGTGATTGCATATATGTATATATTGTGAAATGGTTATCAAAATAAATGTGGTTAACATCCGTTACCTCATATAGTTACAAATCTTATGATGAGAAATTCTAAGATCTGCTCTCTTAGCAACTTTCGAATATGCAATACAGCATTCCTAGCACGAGTCACCATACTGTACATTCCATCCCTGGACTTCGTTATCTCATAACTGGAAGTTTGTACCTTCACCCATCCCCCCCACCCCCGCTACCGGTTTCATCTCTGTTTCTAGGAGTTCAGTTCTTTTAGATTCCACATACAAATGAGGTCATTCAATGTTTGTCTTTCTCTGTCTGATTTATTTCACGTAGCATAATGCCCTCAAGGTCTATCCATGTTGTCTGAAATATTTTCTTATATGTAATACAGTGCAGTTTTGTTTTACAGAAATCTACCATCTCGTTCAAGATGATCAGTATCTTACCTCTTTTAATCCTACAGAGAAGTCTGGAAACTGCAATTGAAATTTTCTTCTTTTTGAGTCTTCTCCAGTAAGCTGTCATTAATTCACTTCTTATGTGTGTTGCTGTTGTTTATTTGCATGGGTTTTCTGGTTTCAAAATAAAACTGGTCTCAGATGCAGCTGTCCTGGCTTGTTGTTTGAATCTTTGCACATTCCAATAGCATTTTCCACTGGAATGTTGAGTTTAATGAGTGAAAAACCAGATGTTCCAGGTACATGCAGCCTGGGTTGAAAAGGGCATATATGACAGGGCTCCAATGCCTTTTGAAATAGTTAATATATCAGTAGTATACATGTCAACTCTGCAAAATTTTTATTCTATACATATAAGCTTGACATATTCTGTTAAAGAATTTTTTGTTAATCCTCACTCAAGCATATTTTTCCATTGATTCTCAGATAGAGAGGGAAGGAGTGAGGGAGAAACATTGATGTGAGAAAGACATATCGATTGGCTGCCTCCCCCACGACCTGGGATCCAATGGCAACTGAGGTATGTACATGCCCTTGATCGGAATCGAACCCTCGACTCTTTGGTCTGCCAGCCAGTGCTCTAACCACTGAGAAAAACTGGTCATGGCTGTTAAAAAGAAAATTATATTACTCAAAATGACTTCATTTACACCATCTGATAATATAAAAACTCATAAAAGTATTTATTCTGCTATATAATTTAATTACTAAAACCTCAATTAATCCAGTACAGTATTATAAAAGCTAGCAACTAGAGAGTGTCACTCAATAGCAAAGTTATTATCGCTGGAAAAAACCTTAGTTAATAGAAAGTTTTTAACACTGTAAGTGAATAGCTATAAAACCTAAGCATCACTGTGCAAATCTATCATCTGTTTACATCTGGTTATCTGGTTTCTGCTGAAGAGTAATGACATACATATTTTTTGGTCACCAGCTGTATTCGTTTGCTAGAGCTTCCATAATAGATTACCATTGACTAGCGTAGCTTCAGCAATCGAAATTTATTTTCAAATAGTACTGAAGGCTGTAGGATTGGTTCCTTCTAAGGGCCATGAGAGAAGGATGTTTTCCATGCCTTTCTCCTCAGCTTATAGGTGGCCATCTTCTCCCTCACATGGTCTTCCTTCTATACCCATGTGTTCAAATGTTCTCTTTTTATAAGGACACCCGTTATATTGGATTAGAGCCCAGCTTAATGATCTCATTTTAACTTTACCTCTTTAAAGACACCCTCTCCAAATATCATTACATTTGAAGGCACTGGAGGTTAGGACTTAAACATAATGTAAGTTATGTTCCCAAATAAATGGATTGTTTTATGGACAGTTGTTATCAAAATGTGTGCCGTAGTAAAAATACCTACAAACTGGGAAGGCTCTTGAAGAGTCAGAAGACCTGGGTTCTAGTGCAGGTTCCACCACTGACCAGCTTTGTGACCCAAGCTCTCTGAACCTTAGTTTTCTCACGGAATTGTGACAATCAAATGTGATCATTAATGTAAGAGGGCATTGAAAACCGTAAAGTGCTATGCAAGTATATGGGATTTTTTCAATCTTTTCAGAGTGAAATATAACACAAATCACAGTTTTGTTTCTTCCTTTCTAGTCCTTGTACTTTTATTTTCTTCTCACCTTATTATACTGCCAAAACCTCCAGTACAATGTTAAATAGTTTTCGTCATGAATGGATGTTATGATGGACTCTTAAAATAGATTCAAGATTCTCTGGATGAAATTGTGAAAGATCTGATTTATTTCTTTCACAAATGTTTAGTAGAGCTGCCAGTGCAGCTATCTAATCCTTCAGTTAACCAAACTGTCTCTCCTTTGAAGATAATCTGCCTTTTTTTTTTTTTCCCCTGTGCTTGCTTTTAAGATTTTGTGCTGCTGGTTTTCTTCTGTTTCACAACAATGAGTTTAAGTGAGGGTTTTTAAATATATGTTTTTAATTTACCTGGCTTGAAATTCTGTAATCTGTGGATTGGTGTCTTTCATCAGTCCTGAAAAATTCTCAGCCATTAGATCTTCAAATATTACTCTTTCCCATTGTCTTTCTCCTCTTCTGGAACTTCAATTAAACATATGTTAGACCTTCTCTCAGTGTCCTCTGTGTTTCCAATCTTCTTTCTTGTTTCTCTATGTTGTTCTCAAGGTAATTTCTTCTGACCTATTATGTAGTTCATCAATTTTATCTTTAGCTGCCTCTAGCCGAGTATTAAAACCATCCACTAAGTTAAAATTTTTCACTTATGGATTCATCTACATAACTGGTGGTTACATTTTATTGTTTCAGATCTGCCACAATTGCTCTTCTCAGTTTTCTTTATGCCTGGTTATCTTTGACCACTGCACATTGTTCTTGCAAACATATTTATAGGAACAATTCAAAGCTTACAATGAAGGTACTTTCTTCCAGAGAGGGTTTGTGCTAGCTTCTGCCAAGTGTGGCACACTGTCAACCCAAGACCACCTTACACCAAATTCAAGGTGTGACCTTTCTAAAGATCCAAAGGAATTCAAGCTGACTAGAGGATTTGAACAGAGCTGGTTGTCTCACTTGGAATTTGCTCCAAGTTTGAGGTCTCGGCTTATTATTGAAACCATCACTGGTCTGGCTCCCCACCTTGAGAAAGCTCTGGACTTTGATATTTGTCCTCTAGGTCTTAAAGTCTATTACAATGAAAGTTGTAACTTTCCAGGATCACAAAATAACCTCAAGGCAAAACTGACTTCTTTCTGGCTTGTCTGTCATCTTCCTTCCATATTTGGCCTGACAGTTTCTCAATGTTCTGTCATCTCTTCAATGTTTCAAGTCAATTTTAAAAATATTATATCCAGTCTTTTTAGTTGTTTTTATCTAGGATTTAGGGGGTGATCTGAATAATTTAACTCAGCATCACTGCAAACAGCTAATACTCACATAGGTTAATATTAAAGGAAATGGGTGTTACTTATGAGGAAAGGAAAACCAATATGTGTTAGGAATATTGTACATCAGGCCTTTTATATATTCTCTTACTTAAGTCTTACAAGAATGCTTCAAGCTAGTTAGTGTCTTTATTTTAAGGAGGCAAAAGTGAATCCCTAGGAGGTTAACTAACTAGGCCAAAGTCACCTGACTATTAGTAATTGGTAGAGCCCAGAGATGGACACAGATATTTTTGGTACCAAATGATTATTTTCACTATAACATGTTGTTAGAATGTCTTCTATTTTCCTCCTTTGTTCTTTTTATTTTGAAATTTTTCAAACTGTCAAAGATATTGCTTAAAATAATACATCTATGCAATAAACATCTAGATAACCTTAACTAGATTCACCCATTGGTAAAATTTTCACACAGTTGCTTTCTCTCCTCCTCCTCCTCCTCCACCACCACCACCACCTTACTCCTTCTCACCCTCCCTCCTTTCTTCTCTCTTCTCCTTTCCATTCATCTATCATTTGATGGTTAGGTGTGGGCATCTTGACATTTCACCCCTACCACTTAATCACATATCTCCTAAAAACAAGAACTTCCTTCCACATCCACAATACAATTATTATTCTGAAGAAAGTTAATATTGATATGATACCATTACCAAATATAGAATCCATTTTAAATCCCCAGTTGTCCCAATAATATCCTTGATAGCTGCACTTTCTCTTATCCAGGATTGAATCAAGTATCGTGCATTTCATTTACTTGTCATGTCCGCGCCTTCTTATTTCTAAAATGAGTGATTTAAAAAAGCTCTGACAATATACAGACACACAAATAATGATTTGGGGTAGGAAGAGAAACATAAACTTTTTAGTTTATACCTTGATGCATTGTTTTTATTTTTTGTCAATGATCATGGGTAATTTACATAATTTTGAAACCAATATATTTTTAAAGGAAGGACTGCATTTTTAAATAATGCTGTTCATAATAATGTTGATGCTCATGAAATTCATGATATTTCTGCTTATTTTCATATGTAAAAATTCTTAGTATAGTATTTTTCTTATTACACTGAAGATTTCCCCATTTATTTTAAAATGCATGGTTTTATGTAATAATACATTGAATTGTAGAAATTCTAAAAATAATTATTTTATCTTTCACAATATAATGATCAATTTACTCTGTTTTCCCTAAAAAATAGGGCCATCAACTTAAAACACCCAAAGAAGTCATTGGTATTATATCACAATTTAGTTGAAAGAAAAAAGTTAAACAACTGTATAGAATTTTAGGAGATTATGTTCATAGCTACTCTAAATTGTTATATTAAAGTGGCTACTGTTCTAGATATCTCTGAAAATATGCATGCTATTCCTTGGAAATGAATTTTCTTTTGGGGAAGACATGTAGTTTTAAAATCAGAATACATCATTTTAAATCAAGACTTTACCACTATCTACATGTGTAACCTTGAATCAGTCACTTGAACTTGGGTTTTTTCCGTTTATAAATTGGAGATTATAATATGTACTCTTTTTTTTTTTTCTTTATTGATTTTAGAGAGAGGGGAAGGAAGAGGGAGAGAGAGATGGAAATATTGATGACAGAGAACATCAGTTGGCTGCCTCCTGCATGCCCCCCACTGGGGATTTGGTCCACAACCTGGGCATGTGCCCTGACCAGGAATCGAACTGGTGACCTCTTGGTGCATCGGCCAACACTCAACCACTGAGCCACACTGGCCGGGCTGTAGTACGTACTCATTAAGATTATTCTAAGGAAGAATTAAAATATGCAAGACATTGTACAAAGTCTGAAACATACACAAACACAGACAGAAACATTAATTTTTCTTATTTCAGGAGCAAATCCCATAAAGTGATACTATATTCTCCCTCCTGAAAGAACCTGTTTGAGAATTTTGAAGATAATTCCTGCTGCTTATGTTGTTTTTGAATTTTTTAAAAAAAAACATGCCTAGCTCCATTATTACTATCAATCATAACTTTTCATTGGGGATTTGCTTAAAGAATTTTTTTCATGATAAGGGAATATGGGGATTTATTTTTTCCTTGACCAGACAGCTAACTATGAACACTTTTATATATTTTATACATAACAGAAAATGAAAAATATTACAGTGGAAGAGAAAAACTATGTTAAGAATCTGTCTGAGTCCAGCCGGTGCGGGTCAGTGGTTGAGCGTCAACCCATGAACCAACAGGTCACCAGTTCGATTCCCAGTCAGGGCACATGCCCAGGTTGTGGGCCCTATCCCCAGTGGGGGGCATGGAAGAGGCGGCCAATCGATGTTCTCTCTCATCGATGTTTCTATATCTCTCTCTCCCTCTCACTTCCTCTCTCTCTATAATCAGTAAAGGAAAAAAAAAATTTTAATAAATAAATAAAAGAATCTGTCTGATTTTAGCGGAAATTTTCATCTGTGATATAGCTTTGGTCTGAAATATTTAATTCTGAGCAAGAGACTAGAATAATTGCATTAGTGTCTGTTGTCAGCTGCCATTACAATTCACATCAGAAAGAAAATTAATAAACCCTATAGTGCAGTGCAAATTAGGGGAAATCTATTTTTTCTATACTAAGGCTTTCCTTAGATAAAAATGAAAATACATAAACTAGATAATATTTTTGCTAGTTAAAAGTGAAGCTTAATGTAGGAATAGTATCTGTTATAGGACTAGGAAGATGGTAAACTGAGGATAGACCCTGTAATCCTGATAATTTGTGAGTAAATCCAGGTAAAGGCATCCATCCTAAAATGTCTATGTATTGTTAATAGTTGCTCTGATTAAATTTTAAGCCCTTATTTGTATGCTTGACTTGAGAGACCCACGATGTCCTATTTCTCACACATAAAAGGAAAAATCAGACAGAATGGTTTTAATCAATAAGGCATGTTTACTCAATCATGAGTACAAGATGCACTGGACTCAGATCATCTTGATTCTAGAACTGGTTCTGCCAATAACTCTGACCTTGGGCAAATTGCTTCGTTTCCATGCAGGTAAAATGAGGAAGTACAATGAAATGGTCTTTAAAATCCCTTCTAGTTGTAAAATTCTGCAGTTCTGTAGATTATTTTTGAAGTTCCAGTAAGACTGGAAGTGACTCTTAAGATAATTTTTTTTTCAACCTTTTCCTGATTGAATATTAGTCCTTGGGAATAGTTTAGTGTTATGCAACAGAACTATGTGTCAGTCATGGGTCTGGAACCATCTCTCCTCCTACTACCACATCCACTGCTCCCAAAACACACACACACACGCACACGCACATGCACACACGCACGCACACACGATCACACATCACTGTGGCTAAAAGACAGACCCAATGCCAGACTGAGATACAGAGGGAATTAAGGAAGCAATGACAGGAAGAAGTGGGCTAAGGCTGAGAGAGGGTGGGGGAAGTCGACCAGTGATCCTTAGCTTCAAGGCCTGAGTAATTGGAGTGCAAAGTTCTAGACTTTGTATCCTACTGGATGGAAAGGGAGGATCCTGACTCAGTTACCCAAGTGCATTGGATGTACCTTGGCAAAAATGAATCCATGTGTAAACTGAAATGCTGTATCAGGTGCTTTACCAGGGCCTGGTGAGTTTTCCTGTGAGATAACCTGGGTAGAAACTGAATGATACAAGAGGCACCTTCCCTCTCACCCTTGGAATCATCATGACTGGGCTAATTGGCAGAGGTCTACAGTGGGGTTGGCCAAAGCCATGACTCTGTGAGAGAGTGGGGGTTCTTGACGTGGTGGTCAGAAACCATAGATCATCACCAGTGACAACAGTGGCAAATCTCTGGCTCTTGCGGCAACCAAAACCAGAAGGCATGGCAAGGAGCCAGCAACAGTTAGAGAATTTATAGCTTCAAGGGACATTTGAGTTCTTTTTCCTCTAATGGACAGTAACGGGGGAACTACAAGAATCCTGGAAAAAAACAAAAACTGGAAAGCCTGATAATCAAGTTATGGGTTCTTGGGGCTATTATAATTTAGAGTCCAAGGTAACTGTAATCCTATTTGTACACTGAGTTTGTTGATGCCTACACTGTATATATTATGTTTTCAGCTATTAAAATTTCTTTAAGTGAAAGCCAGCAGGAAGTTAATAAGAAGATGAAATGGTTATTTCTGCATGTTACAATAACAACATTCATCAAGAAAACATGGTCAGGAGAAACAAGAACCCATGTTTATAAATCCTAACTCAATAAATGCCAGTCCACATTTTAAAATCTCTTATTGTTTATTTATTTGTTGTATCCATGTGAAAGTTGTTTCATGTCATACAAACTGTATCCTCATTTGAATGTTTCCATGTAATATTTCATCTTCACTCACATACATTGTGACTAAAAAGAGTGATTTGTATTCAAGGAATACTTGTCAGCAAACACTGTACTAAAAATGTTAACATCCTTTAAAATCTTATTTTTATTATTTCAAAATAAACCACTTTTATAAAGCTAAGCCACCATTTTGGAGAACAGAAGGAAACGTTGAAGGAGTAAGGCATATTTTTCCATTACATTCTTATACTATTTAATACAGAATTATACATGCCATTTGTGAAAATTTTGACTAAGAGGTATAAAATTAAACCTATTTTTAAATCCAAGAAGGAAATTATTTTGGTATATATAAAGTCTTAAAGTTGTATATGTTGAAAACCTCTCAATCAGCTTCTATGAACTTAACAGCCTGCCCTGTTTCATATAGTTATTCAAAAAATATGGGCAGAAGCCTGGCCACTGTGGCTCAGTGGTTTGAGTGTCATCCTATGGTCTGAGAGGTCCTGGTTCAATTCCCAGTCAGTGCACATGCCCAGGTTTCAGACTCAATCCCCAGTGGGGGGTGTGCAGGAGGCAACCTATCAATGTTTTTCACGTCGATATTTCTCTCTCTCTTTCCCTTCCTCTCTCTCTCTTAAAAAAAACACAAACATATATATATATACACACACATGCAAGACAGGCTCATGAGAAGATCCCATCATTGTGTCACAAATGTTAGAAAATTATGATCATATCTATATATGTATATTTTTGTGCATATAATCACATTTTACAAAATATATGTGTATTTTATGGTAATGTCTTTATTTTTCATATATATCTTTTTTTTTTTTTTTTTTTTTTTTGGTACGTGCCCCTAGCGGGAACTGAACCCAGGACTCTCTGGTCCGCAGGCCGATGCTCCAACCACTGAGCCAAACCAGCCAGGGCTATTTTTCATATTTTTTTAATCTGAAGAGGCATGTACCAAAATGTTAACAGTGGTTAATTTTAGGCTTAGAATTATCAATAAGTTTTATGTGCTTTCAGTTTATTTTCCAGTTTCCCTAAAATGACCATGTATTACTTGTGAAATAAAAATATCTATTGAAACAGCACAGATGAATAGTTTATGGTGGAGAAAGATGTTCATAACAAAAGGTTTCTATTTGGAAGCCGACTTTCAACTTCAGGGGATACAAATGACCAAGGGCCTCAGCTGCTGGGCTTTGAAGTCCCTCAAGACCACTCTCCCTAACTCTGCTCCCAACCCATAACAGCCCGATAAGGTTACTAAGGCAGGCCCCTTCCTGGGGGACATGGGACTCCTCTGATGGTTCGTTTTACCTGAGGACCTCCGCCGGGCCTTGCAGAAATTTTCCTAGATTAGATGGCTGTGCAGAAGGCCATGACCCAACCTCCCATCCCTTTCTCCCTCACAAGGGTTCAGACTTAGATCATGGTCCGATGCCTCTCCCAGCCTCTCCCAGTTTCCTCCCTATTTTCTCACACAGGTGTTTTCCTATGAAATTCATGTACATTTAATCCTATCTTAGTGTCTGCTTCTTGGAGATCCTGAAATAACATAGGCTGCAAAGCAGTATAGCACATTATTATATTTTGGTTAGAGAATAAATAGATATGTGCATGTGTGTGCACATACACACATGTGTATTTACATTATGGATACACATATATCTATGTATGTTTACAAATAGAAAAAAAAGTATGGAAGAGCAGCTTTCTCTGGATAGAAAAAGTATACGTAATTTTTGGCTGGTCTGTATTTTCTTAAATTTCTACTATAAGTATGTATTACTGTGTAATAAAAAGAGTAAACGTTTGCATGTTACTAATTTACCTCAATCTGTGACATATTTATTTATATCTAATTTTACATTTACCAGATTAAAGAATAGATCCATTCAGCCTGGCCAGTGTGGCTCAGTGGTTGAGCATCGACCCATGCACTAAGAGGTCGCTGGTTCGATTTCCAGTCAGGGCACATGCCCAGATTGTGGGCCTGATCCCCAGTGGGGGACATGCAGGAGGCGGCCAATCGATGTTCTCTCTCATCAATGTTTCTATCTCTCTCTCCCTCTCCCCTCCTCTCTCTTTAAAATCAATAAAGAATAAAAATTTTAATTAAAAAAAAAGAATAGATCCATCCATTCATTTCTTTGCGGACACATTTGCCTGTTATGTTCAAGTCCTGTGCTAGGGACTATGGCTGATGTGAAAATAAAAATGAATCAGTGAAGACAGGAAGCAGGAATCTAAAGGCATTGCCCCTAGAGAGACACAAAGCAAGTGCTATGAAGCTCCCAAAGATGGAAAGGGGACCAGGGAAAATTGGTGCAGAGGTAGCATTTTAGCTAGACCCTGAAGGAACGGGTAACATTTTGTTTTCTACTTTGGAAATTTACTGAAACAGCCTCAGCAGTTTGGGAGTGCTTCAGAGTTGGAGGCTGAGTTTATTCATACTCTCTCATTTGTGCCGGCGTAGATCCATCCACCAACTTTCTCCTTAGGACGGTCCCCTTGCCAGCTCAGTCCTGAACCTACATCATGCAGCGGCAACCCAAGGTTACTGCACACTTGGTTTTCTGGCCACTTGGTATGGTTTCCTCACATTTTTATCTCAGCTTAAAGGAGATCTCATTAATTTTAAAGATGCTTTTGGTTTTTATAGTGATCACATCCCCATTTGTACTGATGGGTACAGTGTATTTTGCCACACAGTCCATTCCCTGCTGACTCCCATTCCTGCAGTGACAGAAGTCTGGGAATCCGATCCTCAAGTGTCTGATCAACTCTCTTTTTGGCACTTCAGAAGGTAGGCCTGTCCCGACTCATCAGAGACAGACATGTGATAGAACAGGTCACATCTGATAGATAAAGATGGAGAAAATGGCAGGTGCAACAGCCAAAGGCTAGGTGCCCGTGCTCTGCCTTCAGTTCGCAAAGCAGTTGTCTTCACAGATTAGTAACAGGTGTACCATGATCAGAGTCTCCCAGGATCTCCCATCATTTCACCTAAAGGATTAGACTCGTTTGTTTTAAAGTGGCTTATTACTCCAGTCTTTCCAAATTTTAAAACATCACTTGAATAATCTTGAAAATAATTTTATCCTGAATAGAACATCTTTCTTCCCATTTAAATAGCTTTCTGAAATGTTAATGAGTAATATATGTGGGGTAGAGTTGGGGCAGAAGTACACATTACTAACATAGTCTAACATCAAATTCTGCTGCATGAGTCCATAACGTTACTTGGCTCACCACAAGCTTGAAATTCAAATACTGCAATAGCTTGTCGCTCTGAGTACATTTCCTTTCTGTAAGGGCCCTATTCAAATCTCACAAGACTGGTCTGACTCAGGAACCATTAAACGGAGGAAAGCATCTCCTAATCATTTCCGTACCTCCAACGTCCTGCCTGTTCTTTGCTGTTAATAGATGAGCTGTTGGAATCTAAAAACCTTGACATTATCACGTGGAAAGAAAAGTAGTTCAAAGAAAAAACAATAGAACACAAAGTTCCTCAGTGAAATGCTGACTTTGAGTGTAACATAGACAAAGCCGTTATTCATAAATCTGAGGTAACATTCTTTTAAATTTTATTTAAAGAAATGCTATAGTAGCTGAAACTGAAGTCTACAAGTGTTTCCTTAACATGTCATTTTTTCCTCCAATTAAGATACATAGACTTATTATTATAAAGTTCTTCAGAATTCCTAAGATTTTCCATGTTATAATAGCAAGCATTTCAACATTTATTTTGGAAAAAACTGTTTAGAAAATGTTGTGAATTTTTCTAGTAAGTAAACCAATAATTAGGTCTAGGAACATGAAGATTACCCAGTGCCTCGCCTCACCCCCGCCTCCAAACAATCAAAGTTCGTTTATTTTTATTTACAAAGGAATTTTGCTCTTAGAGAAACAAGAGGAAGGGAAAGAAGAGGTGGTGCTATACCTCCGGTCTATACAATGTGGAATAAACAGTCTTCCTGAAGACTTACTGTGTGCTGGGCATTGTGATCCCACTGGGTTCACCAGGCCAAGAAATGGGGGAGGGGAGGGGGGGTGCTCTGTAATACAGAGATAGAAAGGCCTGGAAGACCATACAAAGTTTATTCATTATATAGTTTGTACACTTTTTGAGAATAAGAACTTTTTTTGATCTAAGGGTCTTAAAATGTGGCTCTCTCACAACAGCAATTGTACTTTAGTCTGTTTCGTTTTCAGACCATGCTTGGGACATATATGAAATCACTGACTTCTTACAATAACCGCATAGTCCTGGAAGTTGCCCCGTTCTCCCAGCCCAGGATCTGAGGCTAAGACAGTGTTCTTTTCTGTTCCAAGATGGACAGAGTTGTGAGTCACAGAACTATTCTGTTACAAATGTGATAACATTAGGGCCTTGAGTCTCACAAAAGAGGGGGTTGAATTAAGGATTCTCAGCCATCTCAGCACAATAATGGGTGCAGAGCCCAAAGCACTTAATATCCAGATGATAGTGCAAATAAGATCGGGTCCAATAAGGACGGAGAAGAGTGACAAGGACAAGGGGACAGTTCTCTTGCACCCTAAAGCCTTATTTATATACGTAGAAATGTACACAGTTTTGGGAAAAGTTTTAACCAGGATGACAAACCAAGGAAGAGGCAAACTCTCCATCTCTCCCCCATTCCGCCACATCCCCAGCCCTGCCAAGGAGCCTACTGCGAACCAAAGGCCAAGGCTGCTCAGATGCTTTTTTTTCCTGCTGCTCTGTCCAGGTTATTTTTCTTTAGTTCTTTTAACCACCGTGGAAATGAGGTCAGGACTCTGTCATTTTGTTCCAAATTCTTGAAATAGTTTATTATTTACAAAAGATTTCTCTACTGAGTTAGGACAGGAAAAAATATGAATGTGCAAAACCTGAGGGTCCGAATAACAAAACATGTCAACGGTCATGGCCGTAGTTAAATAAGGGTTGTTCCTGAAGGACTGTTGAAGGAAAATATTTAAGAAACATAGTTTTGTTTTGTTTCTTTTTAGTGGAAAGTTTTATTTTGTTTGTTGATGTATAAGTAACATATTTGTTGTTATGAATTCAAAAATACCACCCCCAAAAAAGTATAAAGAATAAAACAAAGGTGTCGCCACCCAATGTCATGTTTTGGAGTCTATCTTTCCATTCTATCTATACATTTCCACATTCAGACACACACCCAGTGTTTGAAATGTGATGAATATTTTTTATAATCTGTTATACAACCTATCTACCTTCTTAATATAATATCGTGGCATCTTTTCATATCAACGTATGTACATCTACATTATCCTTCTGAAACATTGCCTCATATTATATTGTATCAAGGCACCATGATTTAGCTTGTTACTTCTTCTATTCAGGTTGTTTTCTATTTTATTTCTATTACATAGGAGATTGAAGAAAATGTCCTTGAACACCTTCAAATATATGTCCAATTATTCCTTCCTAGGAGTGGAATTGCTAGGTCAGACAGTTTGCATATTTGAAACTACAGTACATGTTAAATAGCCTTGTGGGAAGCTTATACTAATTCTACTCCCGTCCCAGGATATTAGAATGCCCCTGTCTCTACAGTGCCAACATTGGCCCTTTGCTTTATTTTAATTTTTATCAGTAATACATTCAAAAAATACATTTCATTGTTTTTGAGTGAAATTGACTATTAATAATTAATTTATTTTCCTATGTTCATTGACTTTTAACAATACTTTTAAAAACCTGTTTATGTCCTTTGTTCATTTCCTGTTAGCCTGTGGGATTTTAACCCTATAATTTTTAATAACCCTTTGTATATGAGGGATAGTATTACTAGTCTATATGGACTATACACTCCATAAGGGCTGAGACCATTTTCTTTATTGTCATATAGCCAGCCTCTAGCGCAGCAATTGTCAACCTTTTTCATCTCCTGGCACATATAAACTCGTCACTAAAATTCTGTGGCACGCCAAAAAAATACATTTTTTGCCGATCTGACAAGAAAAAATAAGTATAATTTTGATTCATTCACAATGGACAGCTATTGTTGTATTGGCTGTTGTCATTTTTCTATTTGACAATCTAAGAGAAAAAAAGGTCAGTGCCCCTGACTAAACAGACAGGTATTGCAAGTTTTTACAATTCTTGCAGCACACCAGTTGAAATGCTCTAGTGTAATGTCTGGTCCAGGACGGATACTCAAAAAATATTTGTGGTTTGACTGACCTTGCCCATCGTATATGTGGTAAGTATATTTTTCCAGTTTGTGTTTCTCTTAATCTTTTTTATTTATTATCCACCACCCAAAAGTTTTTAAACGTCATGTAGTCATAATCTATCGATACATTCCTTTATGATAGATGACATTTGACTCATAGTTCCCATATCAAGATTATAAAATAGTAACAGCAAACATTTACATATATACTGCCTGTGTCAAGAATGGTTGCAACATTTAGCATATGTTCATTTATTTAATCTTTGCAACAAACCTTTTGTCTAGTAGAGTATGTCAACACAATTTCCCCCACCCCCAATTATTTCTCCTTTAAGAAAACTATTTTAGCTATTCTTTTCAATTAATTATCATTAATTTAAATATGTGATGCTTCTACCTGGCTGGTTTGGCTCAGCGGTTAGAGCATTGGCCTGCAGACCTAAGAGGCTCGGGTTTGATTCCCAGTCAAGGGCACATACCTCGGTTGCAGGTTTGATTCCCAGCCCCTGTCGGTGTCGGGCAGGAGGCTACCAATCAATGTGTCTCTCTCACACATCGATGTTTCTCTCTGTCTCCCTTCCTCCCTCCCACTCTATCTAAAAATCAATGGAAAAGTGTCCTCAGGTGAGGATAAAAAAAAAAAAAGTAACTTCTAAATATGTAATGCTTTCATATTTTCTAAATCTGATGGAGGAGAGAGACTAAAATGAGATGTCTCACTCTCTCCCCTTCATCTCAGCTGCTCCCCATTTTCCTCCCACGTGTGTGATTCCCTCCCTTTTTTACACTAATCGTAGAGTGCTTATAACACTGTTCTGCACCCTGCTTATTTGATTCACTTAATAAAATATCCAGATGCTCTTTAAAATCACTTTGTCGCCCTGGTCAGTTTGGCTCAGCGGTTAGAGCGTTGGCCTGCGGTCCAGAGAGACCCAGGTTCGGTTCCCACTAAGGGCACGTACCTCGGTTGCAGTTTGTCCCCGGCCCTGGTTGAGTCGTGCGGGAGGTAGCCACTTGATGTGTCCCTTTCACATCGATGTTTCTCTCTCTCTCTCTTCCTCTCTCTCCCTCGGGTGAGGATAAAAAAAATAATAATAAAAAAAATAATAATAAAATCACTTTGTCAACTTTTGATTGTGACTGAGTTAAATTTATAAACTTAGGGACAATTTTCATCTTTGAAACGTCTTCCCACTCAAAAATATATTATTTCTATTTCTTCTAGCTTTTGTTGTGTCCTTCAGTCAGGTTTTCAGGTTTCTTTTTATAAATCCTGTATGTTTCCTAAGTTTATTTCTGAATAATTGGTCTTTTTATTCTTTATCTAATAGGCTGGAAAAATAACTCCATTGTGTTTTTAACTTTCATTTACATTATTACCAATGTGGTAATTCATCTTCATATACTTATCAGTCATGTGTATTTTCTGTAAATTCAAATTCTTATCCTAAACATCTGAATGATAGAGAAGGTTTGAGAAGGTTACAGGATAACTAAAATCATTTTTCAACACTTTATAAATCTAATTTATCACTCCCACCCCAAGCAATTTCTTCGCCTTACTCGTTTGTTTCTGTTAATAGGATAACAATCCTCCATCGTTCAGGCTCAAAAATCATTGTCTTCTTTGATAACTTTTTCTCCCTCACCCTCTACTTTATTTCATTTGCCTGAAGTGATTTTAGACATCTACCATCAACATTTCCCTTGTTCTGACTCTTTCTTTTTATCGCCACAGCTTTATTCAGGATCTCCATACCTTTGCCAAGTAAGAATCAGCTTTAGAGTCTCCTCACCTCTTCTCTCTTCCCTCTCCCTAGTCGGAGGACAAATGAAGTACAAATACAATTATATTCTTTTGTTCATAAAACTTGAATGGTACACCACTGCCTACCAAATTTAGTTCACATCGCCACTTTTTTCTGTCTGTCTCCCACCACTATCCTACATTCTCCGTACAGTTCAGCAAAACCAAACCACTTAATGTTCCTAAAATATGTGCTTTTCTGGCACTTTCTATGCCCTTGCTTCTACCATCACATGCACCCGGAATGCCTTTCCTTTTTATTTACTTATTCTATTTTATTTATAATTTTTGATCTCTTGCAATCCATCCTTTCCTCAAAGTTCATCTGAAATATCATCTCCAAGAAACCTTTCCTGTGATCTCCTCCTCCTCTGAACTCCCAGGGTGTACTTGTTTATCTTAAACTGCCTACCCGATTATTATCACCATTGTAAATTGTTTAAGCAAAGAGAATAAGTCTTGCATGATGGTGAAAAGGGCCTGGAATATGAGATCAGAGGATCTGTTCAAAAGCCCACCGTTCACTTACTCTTTTTGATTGGGTAAGTCATTTAACTTCCTGAACCTTAAGATCTTTACTTATGAATTGGCGGTGGTAGTAATAGTGTGTATAACAAAAGAACCTGTGAAGAAAAAGTAGACAATGTATGTGAAAAAAACTCTGCAAATTGCAAAGCACTGTATAATAAATATTGGTTTATAATTGGGAGATTTTGTATGCCCTGAGTTCCTACACATTTGTGCATCACACCAATGTATCGAGGTGCCATATTCTACATCAGACGGTAACAATATTTTCTGATAAGATTTGGCATCATAATCTAGTCTCAAAAATGAGTCATCATTATTGGAAAATAACATACTTTTTAAACAATAGTTTTATAGTCATTGAAAAGTGAAGAAGAGCCCTTAAAAGTACTGAGCACCCAAGTGCAGCTTAAGGATAGGTGACATTGTCATAGATTGTAAAAGATTGCAAATGATGCTCACAGAAACCATTCTGAATGAAACATATTTTAATTAAAGAGTCTATGATATATGGTGAAAGGGAGAGACAAAGATGAGGAGATTCCCTGTTCTGACTTTTTCAAGTCTAGTCCTGAGGCAAAGAGTAGCTGAATAGGTGAAGAGGTCTGCGGATTTCTCATGGCTCAATATGCTATTATTATTCTCCTAAAATAAGTTTTTAAATTATTCATAACAACTCTGGTGCTTCTCCCCACAGTGGCATCACAAAACATATACATATTTTGTACATGTATCATATTCAAATGAGAGTATTTGAATAAATGACCTTATCTATCCTAGAGAGAAATAAGACAAGAGTGAATGAGTGACTCTCTTCCTTTATATCACTGTCTCCTTTCCATAGGTTTTTAGCCCCCTTCTAACACTCTTATTCTGAGCAAAAGACCTTGCTTTCCATATAATATGTATATGAATGGTAGGAGGCTCCCACAACCTCTCTACTGTCCCTCTTTTTCTAAGATTAAATTTCCCTACATTGTCATTCACCTTTCTCCTTTTTTTTTACTTTTTATTGAAGTACAACTATATTCAATAAAGTGCCTAAATCACACCTAACTTCTGTGTATATAGCTCAATAAATTTTTGCACATGTTTAAATCCAAACCACCGCCACCCACATGAAGATACAGAACATTTCTAGTGTCCCAGTAGGCGTCCTCATGACTTGTCCTCCTCAAACTCCTCATCCTGTACCTCCCCAGAGGTAACCAATATTCTTCAATTAGTTGTTCCTGTCCTTGAACTTCACATATATGGAATCATACAATGTGTATTCTTTTGTATCTGGCTTTTTTCTTTTCTTTTTTTTTTTTTTTTTAATCCTTACCTGAGGATATTTTTCTATTTATCTTCAGGTGGAGTGGGAGGGAGAGAGGGAGATAAAGGGAGAGAGAGGGAAACATTGATGTGAGAGAGACACATCGACTGGCTACCTCCCCCACGACCCCAACCAGGGCTGGGGACGAACCGCAACTGAGGCACATACATGCCCTTGGCCGGAATTGAAGCTGCGACTCATTGGTCTGTGAGCCGTCGCTCTACCACTGAGCCAAACCGGCCAGGGCTTTTTTTTCTCCTTTCAGAATGTTCATGAGATTCATCTATTTTGTTAAATGTATTAGTAATTCATTCTTTTAAATATGTAACAGCTTTATTAAAATATAATTTACATACCATAAAATTCACCCTTTCAAAGAGCAAAACTTTAGTGGTTTTTAGTATATTCAGAGTTATGAAACTATTACCAGCATATAATTTTAGAGCATTTTTATTATCCCAAAAAGAAACCGTTTACTAATTAAAAGTCACTCCATATTCCTCCAGCCCCTGGCAACCACTGATCTACTTTCTGTCTCTATGGATTTGTCTAACCAGGACAGTTCATATATGGTCTTTTGTGACTAGCTTCTTTCAGTTAGTATACTGTGTTCAAGATTCATCCATGTTGTAGCATGTATCAGTACTTCATTTCTTTTTATTCCATTGTATGGATATACCACCTTTTGCTTACCATTTATCAGTTGATGGACATTTGGGTTGTTTCTACTTTTTGGCTAGAATGAATAATACTGCTATAAATATCATGTACAAGTTTTTGTGTGGACATATGTTCTGATTTCTCTTGGTTATTACCTAAGATTTTAATTTAGATGAGGTCCAATTTATCCATATTTTCTTTTTTATTTATGCTTTTGATGTATCTAAGAAACCACTGACTAACACAAGATCATGAAGATTTATTCCTATATTTTCTCCTAAGACTTTTAAAGTTTTAGCATTTAGGTTTATGGTTAATATTGAGTTAGTTTATATACATGGTGTAAGGTATAGTTTCAACTTCACACTTTTGCATATGGATATCCAATTGTCCCAGTACCATTTGTTGAAACAATTATCCTCTCTCCCTCTTGAACTGTCTTGGCACTCTCACTGAAAATTAATTGACCGTAAATAAATGGGTTAGTTCATTCTTTTTTATTAACTAATATTCCATTATATAAATATACTACAATTTATTCATCCTTCTCTTGATAGACATTTGGGTTGTTGCCAGTTTGGGGCTAAGCTACTATTAATATTCAGTTTTGAGCTATTATCAATAAATATGATATGAATATTCATGTACATGCTTTTTATTGTCATATGCACTTATTTCTCTTGCCTATATGCCCAGGAGTGAAGTTGTTGATGTATTAGTCAGAGTTCTCCAGGGAAGCAGAACCAATAGCATAGATAGATGATAAATAGATAGATAGATAGATAGATAGATAGATAGATAGATAGATAGATAGATAAGGAATTGACTCATGTGATTATGGAGGCTGGCAAATTCAAAATTTACAGAATGAGCCCTGGCAGGCTGGAGACCCAGGGAGAGCCAATGTCGCAGTTTCTGTTCAAAAGCCATCAGGCTGGAGAATTAGGAAGAACTGATATTTCAAGTCAAGACAGAAAGCCATCTTCTGGAGAATTTCTCCTACTTGGGGGAAAGTTGCTCTTTTGTTCTAGTCAAACCTTCAACGATTGGATGAGACCCACCCACATTACGGAGGGCAACCTGCTTTACTCAAAGTCCACCAACTTAAATGTTAATGTACAGAACACCCTCACAGAAATACCCTGAATGATGTTTGACCAATAGTCTAGGCACCATGGCCCAGCCAAGCTGACACATAAAATAAACCAACATAGTTGGGTCATAGAGCAGGCACATATTTAGCTTATTTAGATACTGCCAAAGAAATTTCCGATGTGGTTGAATCAACTTACATTCCATCTGCAGCATACGGGAATTGAGGTTGCTCTATATCTTTCTTTGTCAACACTTGGCACTGTTAGACTTTTTAATTTTTGCCATTCTGGTAAGTAGTAATATGTCATTGTGTTTGTAATTTGCATTCCCCTGACATGAAATTTTGTTGAACACTTTTCCATGAACGTATTTGCCATTTGGAAATCATCTTTGCAGAGTATCTCTTAAGAGTTTTCACCATTGAAAAGTTTTGGTTGTTTGGTTTTTCTTATTGATTTATAGAAGATTTTTACATATTCTGAATGAGTTCATTGGCAGATATATGTAGTGAAATATAGTCTTTCTACCCTACGCACTCTCCTGATAGTGTCTTTTGATTAATAGAAGCTTTGTGTGTGTGTTTTTTTTATTTCTCATTTAGGTCTATGATCCATCTTGAATTAATTTTTTGTATATGGTGTGATGAGTAGCCAATTGCTCCAGCACCATTTATTGAGAATATTATCCTTTCCTCACTGAATTGCAGCAATCCTTTGTCATAAATCAAGTTCTATTTCTGGATTCTCTATTATGGTCCTTTGGTGTATTCATCTATCCTTGTGCCAATACCACATTGTCTTAATTACTGAGCCTTTTAATAAATCTTTAAATTTGGTTGAGTAAGTCTTTTAACTTTATTCTTCTTCAAAATTGTCTGAGTTATTCTAGATCCTTGTATTTCCACATATATTTTAGAATCAACTTCCAATTTATGCACACACAAACACACATGCATACACAAATATTTTGGGATTTTCTTTCTTTCTTGTTTATTTTTGTTTCAGAAAATGTCCCTTCCCCTAAAAAGTTAAACTCTCCTTTTGTGTCCTCAATGTTATTCCCATGTGCTTCTCTTGGATGGTCAACAGCCATCACTTCATTCTTGCATCTTCAGTCTTTCACACTACTTTGAATTTTCACCTCAGCATATAAACATGGCCAAATGTCTCTTATTTACTTCCAAATCAAAACAAACAAAAGCAAATGTTTTTCAACCTTACAGTACCCTCACATTACCATGCACTGTCTTTGCCATTTAATATTTTTAAATATATGCATATACATTTTAGTTATAAAATTTCCAAAACATTATGCAAATTTGGAAAATATAGAGAAAGTATTCCCTTGTTCAACAACTCCAAGACAACTGTAATCATTTTATATATTTCTTTAGAATATATATATATTCTTGATGAAATTCATGGGTTTGATATTTTTAAGTTTTTCTTTTTCTTTCATTTAATATTATAAAAATTTTCCATACTGCTTCATAATCTTAATCATTATTTTAAATGACTGCATCACATACAATTGAGTATACAAACCCTAATTTTTAAAACAATAATATATTCAGAAATTTCAGTTGCTTCTGATTTTAGTCTTATAAATATTGCTATAACCATTCTCATTCATATAGTTTTCTCTTTCATGACTACCAAACTTTTTGAAAGAATAGTCCATATTTCATGCTTCTACCTACCATAACTCCTGAAATCTACCTGCTTCTACCTACTATGAAACAACTCTCTTAAAGCTCACAATGGGAGATTCCAAAATGGTGGCGGAGTGAATGGAAGCTACACAGACCATCTCCCAGGACCAAACTGGAATTACAACTAAAATAAAGACAAATCGTCGGGAAAAAGCAACAGAAAAGCAGCCTGCGAGGAACATATAACCAGGGACACTGAATCAATCCTGGTAGGATTGCAGAGGCGCGAGAGGGGGGCTGGGAGCCCATGGACAGCAGCGGTCTTATCTGTGAGCAGTGCCCTTGGGGTTAAAGTCCCAAGCCAGCTCCACAGCGCAGAAGGCCAGGATAGAGCATTAAAATAGCTGCAGCCACTCACCGTGGGCTCTGGCAGAGGGAGGGTGGACTGGACTGGAACTGTGTGGGACACTTGGGATTTGGAGGGCGCTCAGAATTTTTGCTGAGTTGTGGCCACGCAGGACTGTGGCCATCTTATTCCTTCCCAGGGCTCTGGGGAGAGGTGGAGGCCCCTCCCTCAGAGATTCAACCCCACCCAGGTGGGCCATTGAAATGCAAATTGAGGCTCATTAACAACCAGCATCTGCCCCACCCTCGGGAAATCCTCTTACACTGAACACCTGAGGGAGTTTTTCATTCAACTGAGAACCCAAGGCTCTTCAAGTAACCTCGCCTTATATCCTCTAGGCAAAAAGCTAGAGGATAACTGAACTGTGCCTGGGCTTGCAAATCTACCCAGGAAAGTAAGACTTGACAGTGGTGTTTCACGTGGGTCCTCCCACACTCATCCAAACCCAGTAGAGGGAGCCACAAACAGCAGAACACCAACACCCACAGGGAAAATTTGTCAGGCTCCAAAACCCACTGAGATAGCCAAAATGGTGAAACAAAGAAACAAATGCCAAATGAAAGAACAAGAGACCTCTACCAAAGATGAGATCAATAAAATTCAGTTAAGCAAATTATCAGAGGTGGAATTCAGAGCCATAATCTTGAGGAAGCTCAACAGCATGAGTAAGGACATCAACATCATGAGTAAGACAGAGAAACATTGAAAATCAACCAATTGGAAATGAAGAAGCACCAAGAAGAAATGAAGAATGACATAGCAGAAATAAAGAAAACATTGGAAGGACTAAACAGCAGAGTAGAGGAAGCTGAGGACGGGATCAGTGAATTAGAAGACAGAGTAGAAAAAAATCAACCAATCAGAAAACCAAAAGGAAAAAACAATTAAAAAACAAGAAGACACCTTAAGAGAACTGTGGGACAACTGGAAACGTAATAATATTCACATCATAGGAGTCTCTGAAGAAGAAGAAAATGAGCAAGGGTTAGAGAATATATTTGAAGAAATAGTAACAGAAAACTTCCCTAATTTGGTGAAGGAAGAAGGCATTCAAGTTCAAGAAGCACAGAGAGCCCCAAGTAAGAAGAACCCAAACAGGCCCACACCAAGACACATAGTAATTAAAATGCCAAAAATTAAAGACAAAGAGAGAATCCTAAAGGCAGCAAGAGCTAAGCAACAGGTTACCTACAAAGGAACCCTCATAAGGCTATCAGCTGACTTCTCAACAGAAATACTACAGGCCAGAAGGGAATGGCATGAAATAATCAAGATCATGAAAAACAAGGATCTGAATCCACAACTGCTCTATCCAGCAAGGCTATCATTCAAAAATAGAAGGTCAAATAAAGAGCTTCACAGACAAAAAAAGGCAAAGGGCATACATTAGCACCAAACTAGCACTGCAAGAAATGTTAAAAGGACTGCTGTAATTAGTAGAAGAAATAGGAAGAAAAATAGAACCACACTAAACAAAAATGGCAATAAATAAGTACATATCAATAATCACCTTAAATGTAAATGGATTGAATGCTCCCATAAAAAGACACAGAACAGCTGATTGGATAAGAAAGCATGACTCATATATATGTTGTTTACAAGAGACCCACCTCACAACAAAAGACTCACATAGGTTGAAAGTGAAGGGATGGAAAAAAATCTTCCAAGCAAACGGAAAGGAAAAAAAAGCTGGGGTAGCAATACTCATATCTGATAAAATAGATTTCAAAATGAAGGCCATAACTAGAGACAAAGAAGGTCACTACATAATATTGAAAGGATCTATCCAACAAGAAGATATAACCTATATAGGAGCACCAAAATATATTAAAAATCTTCTGGAGGACTTCAAAGGAGAAATCACAAGCAATACAATCATAGCAGGGGACTTCAACACCCTGCTGACATCACTGGATAGATCCTCTATACAAAAAATTAACAAGGAAACAGAGACTCTAAATGAAGCACTAGACCAAATGGATTTAATAGATATCTACAGAGAATTACACCCCAAAACTGCAAAATTCACATTCTTCTCAAGTGCACATGGGACATTCTCAAAGATAGACCACATGTTAGGACACAAACTAAGTCTCTACAAGTTCAAGAAGATTGAAATCATATCAAGCATCTTCTCAGATCACAATGGCATGAAACTAGAAATCAATTGCAACAAGAACATGCAAAGACATTTGAACACATGGAGGCTAAATTGCATGTTATTAAACAATGAATGAGTTACTGAGGAGATCAAAGAAGAAATTAAAAACTTCCTGGAAACCAATGAAAATGAACACACAACAACACAAAACCTATGGGATGCAGCGAAAGCAGTTCTGAGAGGGAGGTTCACAACACTACAGGCCTACCTCAAGAAACAAGAAAAATTTCTAATAGACTATCTAACCTCACAACTTAAAGAACTAGAAAGCAAACAAAAACAAAACCCCAGAGCAAGTAGAAGGAAGGAAATAATAAAGATCAGAGCAGAAATAAATGACATAGAGACCAAAAAAAACGATTCAAAGGATCAATGAAACAAAGAGCTGGTTTTTTGAAAAGATAAACAAGATTGATGGACCCTTAGCTAGACTCACCAAGAAACAAAGAGAGAGAACCCAAATACACAAAATCAGAAATGAAAGAGGAGAAGTAACAACTGACACCACAGAAATACAAAGGATCGTTAACAAATACTATGAACAATTATATGGCAATAAATTCAACAATCTAAGCAAAATGTACAAATTTCTAGAAACACATAGTCTCCCAAAATTGGACCTGGAAGAGATAGAAAACTTGAACAGACCAATAACAACTAAGGAAATTGAAGATGTAATCAAGACTCTCCCAGCAAACAAAAGCCCAGGCCTGGACAGCTTCACGGGGGAGTTTTACCGAACATTCAAAGAAGAACTAACACCCATTCTCCTCAAACTATTTCAAAAAATTCAAGAAGAAGGAAGACTTGCAAACTCGTTTTATGAGGCCAGCATAATTCTAATTCCAAAACCAGAAAAAGACACTACAAAGAAAGAAAACTACGAGCCAATATCCCTGATGAGCATAGATGCCAAAATCCTGAACAAAATACTAGCAAATCGGATCCAGCAATACATCAAAATAATTATTCACCATGACCAAGTGGGATTCATCCCAGGGATGCAAGGCTGGTATAATATTCGCAAATCAATAAATGTGATACACCGCATAAACAAAATGAAAGAGAAAAACCACATGATCATATCAATAGATGCTGAAAAAGTATTTGACAAAATCCAGCATCCATTTCTGATAAAAGCGCTCAGATGTGGGAATAGAGGGATCGTATCTCAACATAATAAAGGCCATATATGAAAGACCTACAGCCAACATCATACTCAATGGGCAAAAACTAAAAGCATTTCCCTTAAGAACAGGAACAAGACAGGGATGCCCACTTTCGCCACTCTTATTTAACATAATACTAGAAGTCTTAGCCACAGCAATCAGACATGAAGAAAAAATAAAAAGGATCCAAATTGGAAAGGAGGAAGTGAAACTGTCATTATTCGCAGATGACATGATATTATACATAGAAAACCCTAAAGACGCCATTAAAAGTCTACTAGACTTAATAAATGAATTTGGCAAAGTAGCAGGATACAAAATTAACATCAAGAAATCGATGGCATTCTTATACACCAATAATGAACTCACAGAAAGGGAAACTAAAAAAACAATTCCATTTACCATCGCGGCAAAAAAATTAAGATGCCTAGGAATAAACTTAACCAAAGAAGTAAAGGACCTATTTGCAGAAAACTACAGGACATTGAAAAAAGAAATAGAGGAAGATATAAAAAAGTAGAAGCACATACCTTGTTCATGGATTGGAAGAATTAACATCATAAAAATGTCCATATCACCCAAAGCAATGTATAGATTCAATGCAATCCCCATCAAAATACTAACGACATATTTCACAGAACTAGAACAAATACTTCAAAAGTTCATATGGAACCAAAAAGACCCCAAATGGCCACAGCAATCTTGAAAAAGAAGGACAAAGTAGGTGGGATCACAATACCGGATATCAGGTTATACTACAAAGCTACTGTAATCAAAACAGCCTGGTACCAGCACAAGAACAGGCATATAGACCAGTGGAACAGAACAGAGAACCTGGAAATTGACCCAAGACATTATGCTCAATTAATATTTGACAAAGGTGGCAAGAGCATACAATGAAGTAAAGACAGCCTCTTTAATAAATGGTGTTGGGAAAATCGAAACTAGACCATGAATTTACACCATACACAAGAATAAACTCAAAATGGATAAAAGACTTAAATGTGACTCGTGAATCCATAAAAATCCTAGAAGAAAATGTAGGCAACAAAATTTTGGACATCATACACAGCAGAATCTTCACTGATACATCACCTAAGGCAACAGAAACAAAGGAAAAAATGAACACATGGGACTACATCAAACTCAAAAGCTTCTGCACAGCAAAAGAAACAACCATGAAAATGGAAAGGGAACCCACTGTATGGGAGAGCATAATTGCCAATGATACATCAGATAAGGGGTTAATTTCCAAAATATATAGAGTGCTCATACAACTCAACAAAAGGAAGACAAAGAACCGAATTTAAAAATGGGCAGAGGAACTAAATAGACACCTCTCCAAACAGGACATACAAATGGCTAAGAGATATATGAAGAAGTGCTCAACATCACTAATCATCAGAGAGATGCAAATTAAAAAAACAATGAGGTATCACCTCACACCTGTCAGAATGGCCACCATCAACAAATCATCAAACAACAAGTGTTGGCGAGGGTGTGGAGAAAAGGGGACTCTAGTATACTGCTGGTGGGAATGTAGACTGGTGCAGCCACTATGGAAAACAATATGGTGTTACCTCAAAAAATTAAAAATTGAATTGCCATTTGACCCAGTGATCCCACTTCTAATATACCCTAAGAAGCCTAAAACACCAATCAGAAAGAATATATGTACCCCCATGTTCATAGCAGCACTATTTACAATAGCTAAGATCTGGAAACAGCCCAAGTGTCCATCAGTAGATGAATGGATAAAAAAGCTTTGGTACATATACACAATGAAGTACTATGCAGCTGTAAGAAAGAAAGATCTCTTATCCTTTGAGACAACATGGAGGGACCTGTAGAGGATTATCTTAAGTGAAACAAGCCAAGCAGAGAAAGACAAATATCACATAATCTCACTTATTTGTGGAATACAATGAACATAACAGTCTGAGGAACAGGGTAGACCCCGAGACGTGGAAGTAGGGTACAGACTGACAACCCTCAGAAGAGAGGGGGGGAGGGAAGAGATAAACCACAGAACTTATACGCATGTATGCATAACCGATGGACATGGACAACAAAGCAGGGGGTGGGATGAGGGGGAAGGGGAGGAGGGTGTCGATGGGGAAAAAAGGAGAAACATCTGTAACAAAAATAAATTAAAAGTAAAAAAAAAATATTACATGGAAAATCCCAGAAATAAACAATTCATAAGTTTTTTTAAAAAAAGGTCACAACGACCTTCTAGTTGGCAACCTAATGTTTCCAAGTCAACATCATTCTGAATCTCTCTATCGCACTTAACACTCTTCTCCTTGAAACTCCATCCATTCCTCTTAATTTCTGTGCAATATATGGCCCAGGTTCACCTACTTCTCTGACCATGTTTTCCCTGCTTCCACCTTGTCCTCAAGGGTTGTGTTGTAGACACCCCTCCTCTCCTTTGGCAATCTCATGGCTTTATTTATTTTCTCTCTGCAGATGATGTCCAATGTATTATATATCCCCCATCTTTGATTCTTCATTCTGAACTCTAGTCCCATGTTTTTGCATGCTGATCATCTCCACCTACATATTTCTTTGGCATCACAAATGAGGACTATCACAACAATTATATTTCCTCCCGTAACTTCTCCTCTTTCTATGTACCATAGTCATTCAGGCTTAAGCTCTGGGTCATCTTAAACTCTCACCTCTCGGTTTTTTACTCCTCAACACTTGTTCTATCATATAAACCAGGGACTGCTTCATGAATGGGCTTCAACCATAACCTAGGAGATGGGAGGGAAGTCAGCCAGAGGGTGAGGGAAGTGGTTCTGGGAAACATTTTTCCTCTCTTAAGAAGATCTCTCGTCTTCTCTGCACATTATGATTTTAGTATATGATTCCTGGAACTGTCATTACCATCTCGTTATTAGCCAGAGAATGACGCCAACACCCAAGACATCAGAGCAGAGATGGAAAGAACCTGATCCTTGATAATAGTATCAAGCTTCTGTTCTGAATCTTTCAAACTTGAAGTCTACTCTACCTTGTAATTTCCAAATTTGTGAGATATAAATTTCCTTATTGCTTAAGCCATTTTAAATTGGGATTTGTTAAATGCCGTTGAAAACATCCTTAGTGATAGACTATTTTATATCAATTCCTTATCTCTCATTTGGGCTCTTGCAATGCTACATGGTCTTTATGTCTTCAAACCAAATCCATTTCGTACACATGCTGCTAGATGATCTTTCCTAGAAAATTATTTGATCATTTCTTTTATCTGGTTCAAAGACCATTAGTAACTTCCTATTGCCTAGAGAATATTATAGGCTGAGCAGCTTAGCATTTGTGGTTTTATACAGACCTACCATCCTTGACATACCTTATGTTATAGATACACAGAATGAAGTTCTAGCTCTCAAATATGCCTCTCCCTTTTCTGCCTAGTTCATGTTTTCTCTACCTGGAAATTTTTGTGCTCCACTTCCTCTTGTCCATATGCAATCTTCTTCTTGAAACTATCCCTGACGTTTCCCCTACTTCCACACCCTGCAATGTAATCTCTCTACTATCATCTACCTTGTACTGATGTCATTTATATAGTGTAATCTCTTCTACTATCTGTGTTGTTCCAAGGAATTTTCTGTGGTTAATGAACACTTGAAATGTGGCTAGTGAAACTGCAGGCCTGAATTTTTCATTTTATTTAATAAATTTAAATGTAAGTAGCTACAGGAAACTAGTGGGCACTGTCTCAGAGGGCACAGCACTAGACTAAAAGAGTACTGAATGTACTACAGAGATTATATCTTATGTCTGTAATCACTACAGAGAATGCCTGAAAGGCACAGACTGCTTTTATTCCCTCTTATTTTCTCCACATAGCCTTGTAGATAACAGACACTGAATATGTATTGGATCATTAAATATGGAAATCACATTTACCAAATATGGAAGGGTTTCTAACTATTTTTATTCCAAATTTAAGCAGATTAAATAGGGAAGAAAGAAAAGCTGAATCACCAGAACTTCCATCAGTTACTGAGAAACAGATGGCCAGTTCCATGGTGAAAGGACCTCTCTCTTTCTCTCTACCTGTCTCTCTCACAACATTCCTCCTCTCAGTCAAGTAGGAAAACTCTCTGCAGTTCAAAGCTCTTTGTTTTCTAAAACTTATAATTTAGTTTCAAACAGTGAATATTTGCAAGAATAGTACAAAAATTTCCATATACACCAAATTTTTAAAATACTTAAATATTTCTAGAATTTAAAAATACCATGTGGTTGCCAAGGACTAGGGAGAGGGAATTAGTGTTTAGTGGGTATAGTTTCTGTGTTGCAAGCTAAAAAAGTTCTAGAGATCTGCTGCATAATAATTTAAATATACTTAACACTACTGAACTCTACTTTTAAAAATGGTTAAGATGGTACATTTAATGTTATGTTTTTTCACCACAATAAAAAACAAACACACATATACCCCCATCCTCAAGCATGAGAACAGTTGAGCCATCTTTGAAAAAAGTTATAATTTTTTACAGATTCCAAAAAAGTAAGTATCTTCTCCTTTGTCCTATGTATTATTATTCTAGGAATCAATCTGTTCTTGTATTTTGTAAACCTCATTTTTTGGAAGATCCTTTTTATGGCTGATTTAAAATTTTATAAGATAACCCCTTTTTCATCACATTCCAGCCTCAATGGAAATAAAATTGATTCTTCAATAAAAATAATAACCTAGATTTACCAATTTTTAGATTTTGTTAATTTTTCTGTATATGTGTATGGGAGACATGAGAGATTGTGATTGTGTATGTAAAACTTTTCTGAACCATTTGTGAGAAAATTGCATGCATGTTATTTACCCCTTAGTAGTTTAGTGTTTTCTTATGAACAAATATATTCTCATATATAACATATTCAGGAAATTTAACACTGATACAATACTTTTATCTAATCTATAGTCCCTATTCCAACTGCATCAGTCATCCCAATAATGCCCTTTATAGCATTTTTCTCGTCCAGTAAAGGATCCAGTTCAGGGCCACATACTGCATTTAGTTTCCTTTAATCTGCAGTTTTGTTTTGTCTTTTATGACAGTCACAGTGTTTTAAGAATACAGGCCAGTTATTTTATAGGCTTTTCCTTTATTTTAGTTTATCTGATGCCTCCTCATGATGAGATCCAGGTTAAAGCTCTTCAATGTAGGTGCGAGGATGTACTGTTATACACACTTTCTCTGCCACCCACTGGTTCTTAGACTTGACCTATTCACACCTATCATATTCTTAAGTTTATAAAGCATTGTATTCCTATTAAAATATGCACATATACATTTCATTAAATACATTTTTGTATAAAATACATAATTCTACCATCTCAAAAGCAATAGTTGGCTCTGTGCTTATAATGGTTTCAAAGACAAGTGAAATTTACTTATAAGGATTCAGTTTCTTTAACTCATCAATTATTTTATTTTATTTTGAAATTTTTTTTCTTTATTGATTTTAGAGAGAGGGAGAGGGAGAGAGGGATAGAAACATCAATGAGAGAGGACATGGATTGGCCGCCTCCTGCATGCCCCTGACTGGGGATCACGCCCACAACCTGGGCATGTGCCCTGACGGAGAATCCAACCAGCGACCTCTTGGTGCAGGGGTCGATGCTCAATCACTGAGCCACACCAGCCGGGCTCATCAATTACTTTAATATTGAGTGTGAAAATAATTCCTCAGAGGGCTACTGTAAAATATTAAAGTTTAGTGATTTCTTACTACTCTCAGTGAATAAATTAAAACTATAGTCTTTCCATTTTTTTATATCCTAATTTACCTTTACGTCTCTTAATGAAATCGACAATGTAGAGAAAATACTTACATTCTGATTTATAAGCAATAATAAAAACTTTAGGCTTTCGAAGTGGTAAAGGCTTTGAATTGGTACTACTGTATATCCCAAGATTTCAGGTATTTTTAAGTGAGTGAGGGAAAAAGACCTGGGAAAAGTCCCTTAACTTTAGAGGACCTTGGACCTAAAAGGTGCTTTTAAAGAAAAGGAAAAAGGGCTCTCACTGTAGCTATAGCGCTCACCCTGGAAACAGAAGAATAATAATGGTCCTTGAGGATTTTTCTGGGGAGTAAGAATTGTGTCAAGGAAGAAACTGGCAGAGAGATGGAAATTTTGGACAGGGGCAGAAAAAAGGCCGTAGTGTTTTGGACACCATGAAAGCGCTAGAATGTTTAAATAAATATTTTACATTGTGAGAAATGTCTGACTGTGTTTTTTTCTAGCGGAAATTAAATATTTCTTTAAGAAGATAGAAGTCTCCCCTTCTCCCCCCCCCCCCCCAAGTTAAAGTGTCTTTGGCTCTGCTTCCAGGACTTCTAGGAACGTGCAATTAAAATAAAATCGAAACTACAAAACGCCTGCACCATTTAGTGTTTTTTTTGTTTTGTTTTGTTTCCCGAGCGCTCAGGAAAACTCAGACTCTGCAACACTTCCTTCCAGTCCAGCAGCTGTGAGCCCCGAGGCTTTCAGGACGTCTCCCACACGCTCCGGGACTCCGGCCTCCCGCCGGGTCACCTCCGCACGCTCCGAGGGGGTGTGTCCCGCCCCGCGGCCGGACTGCAGCCTCCGCGGCCGCCCACCTGCTGCTCGGCGGCCCGGCCCGGGGCAGGCGCGGGGCAGGCGCGGGGCGGCCTGGGCTCCGCACCCCCGGCCCAGAGCGCGAGGCCCCCGCGCGCCCCGCGCCGCCGACCGCTTCCGGACGGTCCGAGCCCACGGGTGCTGCAGATCCGCTCTCCCTGCAGCCCGAACTGCTGTCGGCCCCGTGAGGGGGGGACCTGCATTTTCTCCCCACACATGCGCCCCCGGGATCCAGAGTCTGTGCGGCGGGGACCAAAGTAAAATAAAAAGCGCAAGGATCCCGGCCCCTCCTCGGGCGGCTGGGGCGGCCCGCGCCCGTCCGCGCCGCCGGGCAGCCTCCTGCCTCCAGCCTTCGCAAGACGGGCGTGGAGTCTGCGAGTGTCGGGGGAGGGGTGCGGGGCGGAGAAAGAGCATCCCCGCGCCGCCGCCGCCCGCCGCTCCCCCGCCGCCCGGCTGGGGGAGGCCTCGTCACAGCCGCCGCCTCAGCAGCGGCCGCAGATCTCGCGGTGTTTGCCGGCGGCCGCGCCGCCATATTGTGTGACAGTATTTTGATTTGCACTGGGCTGGCAGAGCCGCGGCGAGAGCGAGCGAGAGCTGGGGGGGTGGGGGGAGGGCAGCGAGCGCGAGGGGGGTGGGGGCAGCGGGAGGTAGGGAGGCCGAGCGAGCCCGAGCCGAGGAACCGGGAGCGGCGACGCCACCCAGCCACCGATTTTGATCTGCAGCAGCCGCCGGCGGGGCGACCCAGCCAGACCCCCTCCCCTCCCCCTCAGCCACGAGCGGCGGCGGCGGCGGCGGCCGGAGGGAGTTGGCGGCGGCGGCCGATCGGAGGGGCTGAGCGGGGAGGGAGGGAGGGCTGAGGTGTCCCCCCTGCCGGGTGGAATCGGAGGCGGCGGCGGCGCTGGCGGCGGCCGTGGTGGTGGAGGCGGCAGCGGCGACGGTGGAGACGGCTGCCCTAGTGGGAGAGGCGGCGGCGGCGGCCGAGGAGGAGGAGGAGGGGGAAGCGGCGGCGAAGGGTAAGCGGACAGCGCAGCCGGGCCTCGGCGGGATCCCCAGTCTCGGCTCTCCCCTCTGCTCCCCGCAACCCCCTTCGTCTGGAAGGGGCTCTGCGGATTCGCAAGGCCCCTGCGGGGCGTCCGCTTCTTCCTCTCACTCTTCCTCCCTCCTCCTCCTTCCCCCAGTGCTGAGGCAGAGAGGGAGCCCCCCCCAAGTCCTGTAGACCGGGTGGGGGTGGGGAGCATCGGGCCGGGCCTGGGCTCCCGGTTGTATGTGTGTAGGGGGAGGGGGAGATTCATTGGAGTCGATCGCCGGGAGAGCCCCGGGTGGGGGAGGGCGCCAGGGGTGGGGAGGCCCCTGCCTGCAGCGGTGCCCCCGGCCCGCCCCTCGGGCAAGTGTGAGATGGGGGTGAGGGACGGAAAACTCCTTTTGGGGAGCCGTGGTCCGGATAAAGATGACCTACAGGCGAGGTGTTGGGGGGAGAGACCGAGAGAGTTCTGTGAGGGTCTGGGGGAGAAAGTCGTTCCCTTTCCGATGTTGGTTTTCTGCAGCCTTCTGGAAGTGGGGAGCAAGCCCCCTGTGATAAGGTGGCCGCCTAGGTTGCACAAGATAATTCTAATTTTCTGTTCGATCAGTGTCAAACCCAGGATTGTGGTTGTGGGACGGAGGCTGAAAGGGTCTGGGAAGTGCTAAACAGGTGACAGGTGTATCTTTCGGTTGCTGATGCTGTGGTGTTGCTCGGGCGGAGTTGTATACCAAAGTGTCAGAGACCTTGTGAGTTTGTATCTATGTGTTTGGCCATGTTTCATTCCATATATAGTATATTTGAGATGTTAGGTTTCCATTCTTCAAGTCAGCTTAATTGTTGTGCAGAAATTCTTCAAATGTTTCTGATAAGAGGGGTTTCCAGGAAAGCGGAGGGAGTTTGCAGCTTCTCAGGGGTCTCAAATTCATGAAATTCAGATCTCCGGTGCCAGGCTGTTTTCAGTGCCTTTATTCATTGGAAAGTTCTTGAACACTAAGGTTGTATTCCAGGCAACAGTGAGGCAGTATAATTTTGCATCCATTTTGTCTGTTCTAGGTAAGTTTGTAAAGTGTCGAAATTTAGGGTCAGGTTGATTCATGTTTTATAAAAGGAATTGGTTTTTGCTTTAGCTCACTGAAAAGGGTATGTTGCTCCTTATGCAGTATTAGATTTGGCCAGGAATTTTGGTGGGCATGGAATAGAATTTTTGCTTTCAGTTTTTACACTACTACTGCTTACCACACTCTTCATACAGTAACAGTATTGGTATCTCTTTAAAAAATACCTTTAAGTTTTTTGTAACGGCGAAGTCCTGCTTGATTTTAAGTGTTGACAGCTCGAGACTTTAGATTTTGAAACCATTGCATTCTCCAGTAAAGGAAGACATGCTCTTCATCTTATTGTATGCCTTGGCTGAACACATAAATTAGAAACAATGGGAGGAATTGTCAGATAAATGAGCTACAAATTAAATTAGGGCCAAGTTAATTTTAAAAGGATCCAATAGCTTTTAAAAGTGTATGGGACAAATATATAAATGATGTTACTATCAGTGTGTTAACAGGAAATAGAACAAAAATTCCAGTGATTCAGAACTTCTGTTGGGGTTCCCCCCCTGCTTGAAATCGACTCAGTTTTTAATAGAGGGTGCTTAAGATGTAAATCTTTAAAGGATCAACTAAAAGTTGAATGTGTTAATTAGATAAGTAAGTCATCCACTGAATGTACTCCATTATTTCAGTTTTCTCTTGGGTGCATGGAATAACCTTTCCTGAGTTTAATAGTATTCTCAAAGGACAGACAGAACGTTTTATTAGTGAACTGTCACATAGTAGAACCTGTGCTTTTGTAACTCATTAAGACGTGGGAAATGGTCAGAATCTCATATATTACAGATTTCCTGAAAAATAAATTTTAACTTGGATCAATCCCATTTAATTGAAATAGTACCTATATTTGGTCCTCACTTAGTGGAAAGAAGTGCCTGCCTTCAGCTAAGGATATTGTTTAAAACTTGCATACCAGTTATTACACCTAATGAAATGAGGGGTTTTTAAACTCTGCAGAGTTAAATATTACCCAGATCCCCAGTTATGTTATTACTGAATATTGCATCTTTAGTATTAATAACCCGTTACACTTGGGTAAATGTCTTAACATGATTGGTCTTGTGTGTCTTGATAGAAATAAAAGTTTATTCTACTTCTGTGGTTTTTCCTGTAAGGAAAATTTTTTTCTTAAAATACTGTTTAGGATAAAATGTACGTACGTATCTATGAACATACTGCATTTTGAAAAATAGGTGTAATGTAGACTATTTACATGAAACTCATGAGTTTCATGCCAAAAACGTCTGTGAGGAATGTCTGAATTCTCTAAAACAGAAGTTTTTTAGTTATATAAACTGATTGAGACTAAAAGTTTATTTTTGAAATGATCATCAACATACTTTAAAGAGAAATGTTTTCCTTGTTATAGATGCTTTGGAGAAAAGTCCCTGCTAATCTTTATAATATGTAAAGTTCATAAATAAAACTATAATTCACAATGGCTTCAATTCCATTATATCTCTACCTGGCTAGGCTCCCATGACCCAGAGGAGAACAGTGGTAGCACTTTTCCCTTGTTTCACTTATATTGTCTTTATTTGATCAAAAATTGAGACTCTAAAGTAGAAGGATAATGAGGTAATAACAGAGGCAAATATGAAAATTGGGGCAAAACAGAAATAAGGAGGAGAAGATAAAGGGTAACTGGTAGAGGATTAGATGAACAGTTTTAGGCAGCTAGGAATTTAGAGGTGTAGGTAGTGGTGGCTGCCAAGCATAGAAGAGTGATCATGCTGAACTGTATTAAGGAGATTTACTCTGAATCTTTTGATAGACTCTGACAGTTTATATATGTCATCTTATTTTAAACTATCTGTATTAAGATGGTAAGGATTTGGAGATGCTAAAATTACATGAAATTTGAATATATGTATGTTCATATTTATTTACCTCTGGCTCATATTTCCAAAATACTGACTGTATTTTAACATTTCATCTTAAGATTCTGATCCTAAAAAATCAAGGACACTTGCTTAATCAGAAAGCTAAAACACCCGAGTAAGTTTACTCTTAGGGGTAGCTAGTACTGACTATACTTTTTACATTCTCTTTAGTTAGCAACTAAACTTGACTATCTTGATAGTCAGATTAAGAATAGCTGTCCTTTTCTTTGTTTTCTAAGTATTCCATCCCTCAAAACACCGTGTTTAGTAAGTAGTAAGTAGTACTTACTAGTTATAGCCAGCTGCATTTCACTTAGACTTTTCACTTGGATTTTTATCGACTCATATTTCAGAATATGCTTAATTTCTAGTTTCTTAATCCTCAGAAAAAGAATGAGTTACTGTTAAAAGCACTGCTAACAAGTTGATGTTTCAGAAGGAGATCCAAGTCAGAATTGCCACAAAGTGAAATTGTGACTATATATGTATATCAATAAAAGATCCCTATTGAAAACTGATTAAAATTTTGGCACTTAAAAGTGCATTTGTTTGAAATTATTTATATAGACCCTCTTATCTCCTGACAATGCTTAATAAATGAGGCCTTTGCTCAATGTGTATTTCTGATTTGCCTATCATTCTTAGTGTAAAACTAATAAATTTTATTATATTTCTAATTATCTGTTCCAGTTCAACATTTTGTATCAAGGCATTAAATTTCTTTTGATCTTTAATATCTTAATGTTAACCTTTTTAGTGTTTCCAACATAGTAAAAGAAAGAGAAAGAAACTAACATCTACTGAATGCCTTTTGGGTACCCAGCTTTCATTTATTTCACAAATATTTATTGAGCACTTACTATGTGTCACTGACCTTTATGATGCTGGAGATGCAGCAGTGAATATTAGAGACAAAATTTCTGTCCTCCTATAGTTTACATTTGAGTAGTAAAGGACATAAATAAGTCACATGTAGTGTGTCTGGGAGAAGAAAGTACAGTGAAGAAAAAGAAAACAGAAAAGGGGTTTGGGGAATGGACATAGTCTATTTGTTCTTTTAAAAAACTGTAATGGACATTATCCTTGCTTTCCAAAACAAGAACTGTCCTATACATAAAAAAAATTTTTTTCGATTAAGAATACATGTTATGCCCTGGCTAATTTGGCTCAGTGGTTAGAGCAGATTCTATTCTGGTCAAAGGCATGTGCCTGGGTTGCAGGTTCGATCCCAGCCTTGGTCAGGGTCTGTTGAGTAAGTAAGCAATAGATGTGTCTCTCGCATTGATGGATATTTCAACCTCTCCCCCTTCCTCCCTCCCCTTCTACATTCTCAAAAAATCAATGAAAAAATATCCTCTGGTGAGGATTAACAACAACAACAACAAATGCACTTTATAACTTGGGAACACAATTATGTTTGTACTTAAGAGTTATAGTTTCAATTAATAGCAGTTTCCTATTGTTAGTACTTCAGAAAGTTTGTGGCTTCCTAGAAAATTTGGAGTTTACTGTCCTGGTGGCCACCTATTAGTTTTGTGATTTGGAGCCAGTTACAATGTTTTAGCTTCTCTGAGCTTGTTTTCTTTTTCTGTAAAATAAGTTATAATATCTGTAAGGTTGTTGTGATGATAAATTATACATTTTATGTAATTATCTGATATAGAAAGGACCAAGTAAATTGCAACTTTTTTGTTTACTTCCTATCTGGAGTTCTTTAAAAATAGTTGAAGTTGGTGACCCTTTCTAGAAGTTCTCATAGCATTGTGTAGGACATTGTTTAATGTATATTTGCTTTGAACAGCTAAAGCAGTCTTGTCTGATAGCATAAGGTTCATTAAAATGCAACTATAACTTACAGTCACTAGTACTTTCTGGAGAGTCTGTACATGTTATCTAGTCAATGTGATATAAGGAGTAAACCTGCTGTCTTCCTTTTTCTGGTGAAGGAACATTGTGATATATCTTGTATAGGTTGATGAGCTGGTCACAGCATTTTGACAAGTACATACAAATATTGTGTAAGATTCCAATTCATGAAAACACTTATAAAACATTTAGTACAGCGCCTGGCATGTTGTAAATATTCAGGAAATGTTTGCTATTGTCATTTGTTACTCCTTTATTGTGTAAAGAGAGGTAATTCAAAGAATTTACGAAGTATTAAGGAAAACTTTTACAAAGATAAAATAATGCAAATGTGAATGAGTTTTTTGAAGAAAGAGTGGAATAGCCAATCATATTGCAGTTGTTTTTCATTTTTTGATTGGAAGATCACTAAATTGAGTTTCTCAAGGACAGACCATGTCTTATTTTCCATTCCATCTTGACTTCACCATATCTTCAGTGCCTGGCCAGTAGTCAGGAGCTCAAGAAATACTGTGTGTTAAATGTTGAAAGGTTCTTACTGATAGTTTTTCTGTGTATCACAACTCTTTGGTAGTAAGCACATTCTGAGTCTGAAAAGTGGCTGCACTAGACATGTCTTTGGATCTCTAATTTTAAACACAAACTAAGATGTCATGCAAAGTCTTCTGAATGCCATTTTTTAAATTTAGCCAAAACTTTGAAAAATATCCTAGAAACTGAAAAGAAGAAATCAGTTATTTGCAGGTAGATTAGTTTTGTTAACCCATCTCCTGTGAATTGAAGTTAAAGTGAATATAAGTTTTAAAAAGCAGAGTTAAAGAAATAATTCATGCATAATTATATGCCCTTAGTTGCTAAAAGACAGCTTTATCTTCAAGGCAGTTTCAGTGAAACTGTAGGTTTATACTGGCTTTATGAATTCAGTGGCCCAGTCACTTTCTTATATTCCTATGATGTGGGGAATATTGGTGTTTTCACAGAAAAGGGAAAACGTCCCACCCCACCCTACTTTAACAGTAACCATTTTTTAGATGTTTAAATCTTAGCACCAGTCAGCTTTTCCTGTTCTGTGGCAAGTTATCCTCTGCCTAATGAATAATAATTTTAGCTTTCCTAAAACTTAATACTTCCCTTAAGTCTAAGACCTTTAGTCATTTACACAAAATACTTCTTGGCTTTAAAGAAAATCCCCACAAACATGTATAGGACAAATTGTTTTATATTCAAATTTGATATGACACAAATACCATTTTACAAATGAGATAGAAATACATACAATTGAATATTTTGATACTCTTGTGGATTGCTTGCTTGGTTTGAACTATAACAACCTCCCACTGGAAAAGATAGTGCTGCTGAGTATTAGTTTGAGTGGCTTTAGAAAGAAAGTCTGATTTATCCACAAACAGGTATAACATAGAGTAGGGCATTTTAAGATTTTGTAGTATCTTAATTGCCTTATTAAAGAAAATAGCATTCTTGTTTCACTTAAGAAGAAAAACAAAAACAGTGCTAATACATGTCACAGAAGCCAAATAATAAAATGGGAGAGGTCCTGTGGAGAGAGAGAGAGGAGAAGCAAGAGTAAGATATGTAGAATTTAAGAGAGATTTTGGTGGAAATATATGAATGCTGTTTGTTATTAGCAAAATTATTCAAAAGAACTAATCCATTAAAGAAAGTGTATGATCCCTGCAACTAGCCCCCTCACCCCCAACCTTGCCAAACAGTAAGTCCAAAGCAATGCCACGTTCCTGGATTTATTACAAAAATTAGTGCTACCATCAGAGACTTGAAAGTTTCCCAGGAGTAATTCTGTCCATTTAACTTGCCTGTTTGGTGTGGAAGACAGATAGGTTCTGAGAGAATGAATTATTGAAAAAAAAAAAAAAAAAGTGTGTGAAATATTCAGTTAGTAAATTCTACTTATTCCCAGGTTAATTAACTACTTTCATCTGAATTATTAAATAATATTGTTATTTTGAGTTTTAGCTTAAAGTTTTACTTAAACATTTATATTAAGGAAAATTTCTTTTGACCTTTAATATCTTAATGTTGACCTTTTTAGTATTAGCAGAATTAAGCACATCACAAGTTTGTTTCCTGCATATTTGCCAGTCAGGCAGGCCAAGGGTGTTGCTTGTTTCATCAGTATAGAGCCAACAGTAATTGAGTGGAAAGATTTTCCATTCTCTATCAATGAGAGAAAATACTTGCCAGTATAAACAAAAACTTGAAATCAGCATCTTGACCTTGCAAAACATAGTTCTCACACAGACAAGTCTTGGTTAGTCAGAGAAATCAACAAAAAACAATGATTCTGATATGAACTGGAGAGATAGCATTAGAAGGGGAGCTTACCTGGTTTTAATTCTCTTAACGACTAAAGAAAGTATTACTTTTGAGTTGGTCTCTGTCAACTTGTTGACCTCTACCCCTTTAACTAAATATCTTAATTTTACCATGTTGGGAGTCAGTGAGGTATAATAAGTAAAGACCTGAGCTTTGAACTTTACAGTCAAATGAACCCAAGTTCAAATATGAGTTGTATTGCTAACTACAGCTATGTGGTTTTAAGTTAATCACTCAAACTCTTTGAGCCTAGGACTTTTCTTTAGGAAAATACGTATTTATATTAACACTTAGTCTGCATACTAGTTTTAACTCTATTATCTGTATTTGTTATGTTAGCTAGGGCAGTACCTCACTGGACCCGAGTAGGTAAGCATCAATAAGTACTAGTCAAAATGTAAAATATATCCTATGATATCCTGTGCTGCAGCTTTTTCCCCCTATAACTTACATTAGCTTCATTTCGAGCACCTTTTATTTAGTAAAATTTAATTGTTAGAAGTATTAATCTTTCAGATAGAACAAGGTGAATTCTGACATTAGACATATGTAGCTTAAATAATAGGAAATAATTTTATTGGAATTTTGCTTTGTTAGACAGTTTTTCCTTCAGGGTATTCAGTTCATTTTTCCTCACAAATAGAATGAAAAAGAAATCATTTCTATACTGTTTAATTTGCTGGAACTCTTTAGACCAAGGATGAAATAAATAAAACATCACCATTATTTCTTTAATCACAAAATAAACATGCAAATTATTATTGATTCTTTGTATTTTTCTTACCTGGTCCTCTGAAAAAGCCTACCTTTTCTGTTTGAAAGTAGTCTACAAGCCATAATTTAATTCTTTTGTATGAAAAACAGTAGAAAATCGGCATGGATCTGGTTTTGAAAACACCTCAAACATGAGTTAAATATACTATAAAACTTGTGTCACTTTATCTGTATAAAATAATCTTTGTACTTTTTCTGTTTTAAGTTGCTAATATTTTTTTCTATTATTTCAACAATACTCTTGTCTGTATCCATGTTTACGTTTAAAAGGGATATTGTGCTAAATTTCCCGATGTTTGTTACTGGATTAACTGATTTTGCTTTGATTTTTTTTTTCCCTAAAATTTTTAAAAATCTTCATCCATTGAGTAAACTGGTGTGATTGTTGTAGAATATTTTGCTCTACTAATTAGTATTACATGATTTTAACTTGTTAATAATACCATTTGTTTATTGATTACTCAGTAAACTTTAGAACTCTTCCTGTTAGTATAGTACTGTAATGCAAATAGCTTGTTGCCAAAATGTAAATCCAGTTGCTGTGGTTATTATTGAAACAGGTTTTTAAAAAATGCTTCCATTTTAATGAGTATATTTAGAATATTTTATAGCGTGCACGTGAAATCTCTAATCCTAGAGGTAATACTTACACATTAGTCTTTCACATGTGAAATTTTTGTGCAGCCTGTAAACTAAATCCAGAAGCACAAATAATGATGAAGATCCAGCCATTCATCATCAGATAAATGACATTATTATTGCAGAAGAAATTATGAGATACATATTCATCTTTTTAGTGTTGTTTTTATTGCGGAATAGTTTTGCTGTTAGCAAAGTCAACCTGTAGTATGAAGGATTATTTATAGATATATACACAAAAGTTTCATTTTTGTTTTCATCAAATACCATTATTTTGAAATATTTTGAAATCCTTTCAGATGGGTCACTTAATGCCAATAATAATTAGATCAGCAAGTTAGTTTTGCTTTTTTACCATTTGCAACAGTTTGTCTTATGTGTAACAAACCAGTAATCGCATGAAAAAATTAAATTGAAGAAACCTCCCTTTAAAAATTAATATTCATATTGACATTCTATGGACTATGCTTTCATGCTTTCCTTTTTTTATACTAGCATTTCCTGATTATAGGTTTTTATTGGTGCTAAATCATCACTAGAAACTAGTTATGAAAATTTTAACAATGCAGGCAAGAAAGCTTGCATTTTAAAAGGAATTAAAAACAGAATGTGTATTTCATTTTAATCCATTGAGCACAAATTATGGTATAGTTGCTTGGTTAAATTTTTTTTTTTTTTTTAATCCTCACCCGAGGACATTTTTCCATTTTTTGTTCAGATAGAGTGGGAGGGAGAGAGAGGAAGAGAGAGAAACATCGACGTGAAAGGGACACATCGAGTGGCTGCCTCCCGCACGACCCAACCAGGGCCGGGGACAAACTGCAACCAAGGTATGTGCCCTTAGCAGGAACCGAACCCGGGTCTCTCTGGACCACAGGCCGATGCTCTAACCACTGAGCCAAAGTGGCCAGGGCTGCTTGGTTAATTTTTAAAAAGCAATTAGTGACCTGATAAACATGAATGTTTACTCTCAGGAACTTAAACAGATGAATGTAGGCATTACAGGTTAAGTAGTTGCTAGAATTGAGAAAATACTGAAGGAGGTAGCTAAGGGATCATTGTCAAAAGTTGTGGAAATACAGGTACTATATATTTTCATTTAGTGTAAGTTTACATTTTGGTTAGCGTGTACCTGAACTATACTTGACTAAGTACTCTTTGTTACTTTATAATGATTTTCTAAAGAAATTGAAAAACATGTGGAAATGGGGGTTTCAAAAAATTCCTATTTCCACATAGATCATTCTGCTTTTTTACATATAAAAATGTATTGGTTGAGTTTGCTTTTTCTTTCAGGTTTTTTCTTTGAGATTTTCTAGCTGAGGTTGATTGGTTGGCCTGAATGAGACATCCTCATTCTCTTCATGAGATTTTCCCCTCATGAACAATGGCATGAATTTATAGGATGACTGTTCAGATCAGTTGCTGAAGCTCTGCAAGTGGAACAAGAAGTACTTTTTGGGGGGAAGATAACTGGTTCATGGGAAAATTGATCTTAGCCAAACCAAGCCACAGGATTAGTACTTCAACTTTTATAGGCTATCACATGATCAAAAGAATAGCAAGAAACTCCGTAGAGTTTGTTTCGTATGCTTTGTATGGCACACCAGTGCAAAATAGCAGGCTAACCCAAGAAATCTTGCCTGACTCATTCTTCCACTGTGTCTCATCTCTACATTTTTTATTAGTCGATCTAATTCACCTATCCAGTAGTTTTGAGTTCCTACAGTGTGCCAGGTACTTTGCTAGGTGACAAGGATGGAGAGATGAGTGCAGTTCTTACCCTCAAGAGACATACAAATTAGTATGCTGTTCTGTAACAAATGCAGTGACAGGGTTAAACATAGAACACTTTAGGAATCTATAGGAGGGAGTGTCTGGCTCAGTGAGGGATGAAGGGATATGAGAAGGAAATCTTCATAGGAAAGGTGACACTTAATGTGTGTCAAATAGATAAGAGAAGTACAAGTTGGGAGACGAGAAGCCATTTCAGTCAGAGAGAACAACATATGCAAAGGATGGAGGAGGTAGGAAAGTCAATACATATTCAGTAACTGTTAGTAGTACTACAGTGCATTAGGCACCAGCGCTAGGTTAATAAGAAGTGAGGTGGAAAATTGGAAGACCGAATATGAAGATTCTTACATGCTTTGTAAAGTAGATTTGACTTCATCCTATAAATGATGGAAGGCAAGTGCTTAAATTCACATTTTAGAAAAATCTCTCTAGCTGCATTTTAGAGAGTATTTTAGAAAAGAGCCAGGCTTGGGGGAGAGAGGCAGATATTTGAGAGTTGACAAGGAGCTGAATTAGGGCTGTGATTAAGGAGAAGAGTAGGTGATGAATTTGAAAACAGAATACTGGGTATGAAGTAAAACAAGGTAAGGATTGCACATGCCCTGGTTTGCGTACTGCTATTCACCAATACAAGAAGATGCCAGGGGGCAGTAACAGATGAGGAAGATATTTGAGTTCTTTTTGCTGATTTAAGGTTTCTATGGAGAGAGAAAGAAGAAGATATCACTTTATATATATAATCACTTTATTGGGGGGAGATGGGGAAAACTTCTCTAATTAGATGACATTTGAGCAGGTACTTGAATGAAATGATCAAAGGAAAGCTTTCCAAATGGAGGCAATAACAAATGCAGAGGTCTTTAGATGGGAGTGTGCTTGCAGTGTTCCAAGAGCAAGAAGGCCAGTGTAGTTGGAGCTGAGACAGAGGGAGAAGGGTAGATGAGATCTGGGTGTGTGCTTTTCATGTAGCATCTTTAGATTGTAATAAGGACTTTAGATTTTATTCAGAATGAGATAGGAAGCCACTGAAGAATTTTAAGACATTTATTTGCCTTTTTTCCCTCACTTATGACATAATTTATTTTTTGGTTCTTGTGTCTGTATAGTTCTATATCATTAGATTTATGTAACCATCACAGTCAGGATATAGAACTAGAACTGTTCATCACCAAAAAGAAATTTCTTTGTGTTTCCCCTATATAGATGTTCCTTGACTTACGATGGGGTTATGTCCCAATAAACCCATCATAAGTTGAAAATATCGTTAAGTCGAAAATGCATTTAGTACACCTAAGCTACGAAAGTCAAAGCTTAGCCTAGTCTATCTTAAACTTGCTCACAACACTTACATTAGTTTACATTTGGGCAATTATCTTGAGATTCATCTTGAGTAATTGCCTTCCTCTTCTTGCCAGAAGCAAGAGTCAAAGATGGGCGTTTTGTAGACATGATGGAATGTGAAAACGCAAAACATAATGTCCAAAATGCTGGCAACACAGTACACTGTAGAACATTAGTTGCTTACCTCGTGATTGTGTGGCAGATGGGGAACTGCAGCTCACTGCCACTGACCAGCATCACATGAGAGACCAGTGTCACATGAGAGAGTATCTACAGAATATCGGTAGACCAAAAAAAGACCAAATTCGAAGTACAGTTTCTACTAAATGTGTATCGCTTTTACACCATCCTTAAGTTGAACTATGGTAAGTCAGGGACCATCTGTCTGTATATAGTCATACCTTTCTCTCAACCTTAACCCTTGGCAACCACTGATCTGTTCTCTATCACTATAATTTTGGTACTTGAAGAGTTATATAAATGGAATTATACATTATGTTATCATTGGCTTTTTTCACTCAGCATTATGTCCTTGAAATCCATTCAATTTCTTGCGTGTATCAATAGTTCCTTGTAATGCTAAGAAGTATACCATTGTATAGCTGTACTACAATTTGTTTAGGCATTGACTGACTGAAGGACTTTTGGGTTTCCAGTTTGAGGTGGTAAAAATTAAACTGCTGTGCAGTTTTGTACAGGTTTGTATGTGAAAATACACTTTTATCTCTCTACGATAAACCCCCAGGAGTGCAATTGCTGGGTTGTGTGGTAAGTGTATGTTTAACTTTATAAGAAGCTGCTGCTTTTCCAGAGCAGCTGCACCATTTTACATTCCCACCAGCAATATATGTGAGATTTAGTTTCTCTACATCCTTGCCAGCATTTGGTATTATCAGTATATTTTATTTCAGTGATTCTAATAAGTGTGTAGTGACATCTTATTGTAGCATTAATTTACATTTCCCTGACGGCTGATGGTGTTGAACATATTTTCATATGCTTTACTGTCCATATATCCTTTGTGGTGAAGTGCCTGTTCAAGTCTTTTGCTCATATTCTGATGGGATTGTTTATTTCTTGTTGAGTTTAGTGAGTTCTCTAGATAATCTGGATACAAGTTCTTTTTTGAGTATGTGATTTGTAAATATTGTCTTACGGCCTGCAACTTATCTTTTCATCCTCTTAACAGGGGCTTTTGCAGAGCAAACAATAATACTAATGTTGATGAAGTCTAATTTATCCATTTTTTTCTTTTTTGGATTGTGCCTTTTTGTCAAGTCTGTGAACTCTTTGCTTCTCCTTTGGTCCCTGTTTTCTTCTAAAAGTTTTCTAAAAGCTTTATATCTTGCATATATAAGTCTATAATCTATTTTGACTTAATTTTTATATAAAAGTGTGATGTTTAGCTTGAAGTCTATTTTTTGTCTATGTATGTCCTGTTGTTTCAACAACATTTGTTGAAAAAAGTTATCCTTCCTCCATGCCCTGGCCAGTGTGGCTCAGCTGGGTGTCGTTCTGTGTACCAAAAGGTTGCCCATTCAATTCCCAGTCAGGGCACACATGTAGGAGGTGGGCAATTGATGTTTCCCTCTCACATCAGTGTTTCTCTCCTTCTCCTTTTCTCTCTCTCTAAAAATCAATTTTTAAAAATCTTTTAAAAAATCATCCTTCCACCCTGGCCAGTTTGGCTCAGCGGTTAGAGCGTCTGCCTGCGGTCCGGAGAGACCCGGGTTTGGTTCCCGCTAGGGGCACGCACCTCGGTTGCAGTTTGTCCCTGGCCCTGTTTGGGTCGTGCGGGAGGCAGCCACTCGATGTGTCCCTTTCACATCGATGTTTCTCTCGCTCTCTCTTCCTCTCTCTCCCTCCCACTCTATCTGAACACAAAATGGAAAAATGTCCTCGGGTGAGGATAAAAAAAAAATCATCCTTCCTCCATTTAATTTAATTTGCACCTTTGTCAAAAATCAGATGGCTGGCCCGGACGGTGTGGCTCAGTGGTTGAGCATCGACCCATGCACCAAGAGGTCACCAGTTCGATTCCTGGTCAGGGCACATGCCCAGGTTGTGGGCCAAATCCCCAGTGGGGGTCATGCAGGAGGCGGCCAGTCAATGTTCTCTCTCATTGATGTTTCCCTCTCTCTCTCCCCCTCTCCCTTCCACTCTCTCTAAAATCAATAAAAAGAAAAATAGATTTTAAAAAAATCAGATGTACTTGTGAGAATCTATTTCTGAATTCTCTGTGCTGTTCCATTGATCTTTGTGGCTATTTCTCCACCAGTAAGTACTGTCTTGATTACTATAGCTTATAGTAGTCTTAAAATCAGGTAGTGAAATTCCTCTAACTTAATTTTCCTTTTTCAGAATTGTTTTAGCTGTTCCAGCTCCTTAACATGTAAAATTTGGAATCTACAAAAATATCCTGCTGGGATTTTGGTAGGAACTGCATTAAAACCATAGTTCAGCCCTGGCCAGTTTGGCTCAGCGGTTAGAGCATCGGCCTGCGGTCCAGAGAGACCCGGGTTCGGTTCCCGCTAAGGGCACATACCTTGGTTGCAGTTTGTCCCCGGCCCTGGTTGGGGTCGTGTGGGTGGCAACCACTCGATATGTCTCTCTCACGTCGATGTTTCTCTCTCTTTCTCTTCCCACCTCTCTCCCTCCCGCTCTATCTGAAGATAAATGCAAAAAATAATAATAATAATAAAAAAATAAATAAAACCATAGTTCAGTTGGGAAATTGACATTTTAATTTTGTTGGCTTTTAATCCACGCACACAACATATCTCCTTATATATAGGAGGTCTTTGATTTCTTTCTCAGCATTTTGAAGTTTTCAACATCCTAAAGATGTTTTTTGTTTTTTTTTTAAAGATTTATACATAGATACATTTTTTTTGGTAAAAGGGAGAGAGTGAGCCTCAGTTTACAGAGTTGGTAAAAAGACAGATCTTCTGAGTTCCATTCAGATATGTTTACTTCATATTAAGGTATTCTGGAACATATTTTTTAAATGCCATGATCTTTTCAACTGTAACTGGTTAACTCTAATGATATTTTTTTATTCATGATTTATATATTTCTAGCTCTTTATTTCACAGGATTTACCATATTGTAGTATAATAAATGTATTCTGTTTACTTTTTGGTTTCTCCAACTAAATGGTGTAAGTTTGTAACATCATTAGTACAATGCCTTTGCACTTAAGTTCTCTGTAAATATTTGTGAATGAATGAGTGAATACACACACACAGAGGTGGTAAAAATTAAACTGCTAAAGTTTAAAGCTAATGAATTTGCTTACTTCTGGAATGAGTTTTTGAGATTCCAAAGTATGGATAATGGTCAAATGTGTTTTCTGAGTAGTACCTCATGCTTTCAAACAAATACTCTGCACTGGCCAGGTGGCTCAGTTGGTTGGAATGTCGTCCCATACACCACAAGGTTGAGGGTTCGATTCTCAGTCAGGGCACATACCTAGGTTGCAGGTTCGATCACCAGTCAGAATGCATACAGGAGGCAACCGATTGATGTTTCTCACATTTGGCCCAGACTTCTTGTGTCACATGGAGCACACTTTGCAAATAGTAGGGCCGAGCTTACCTTTTCTCCTTTGAGCTTTATTAAACAAAAATACCCCGAGCCTTTACTATTCCAATGTAGATTTAAGCACCAGGAGAACAGTTATTTTTGAAAGCCACAATACTTTATTTCCAGATCCATAGTGTGTTTGTGTGTGTGTGTGTGTTTGTGTGTATACCTGTACAAACAGATATATATTGTGCTAGTCCATGACAAATTAATAAAGTTTATAGGAATAATGGCTTTTTCTGGTATTCTTAACACCAACATAGTAAGAATGTAAATTGTTTAGTACTCTGTTTTAGGCGTTATGGGGAATAAGGCAGGGGACTGCTATGTAAAATAATCCTTATTCCTCTCTGAGAGAGAACAACATATAATAAACTGAGTCTGATCTAGAGATACATGCCTTACATTATTATTGGGAGCATTAAATGAGTGAATACATTATAAATCACTTGACCCAGTGCCTAGAACATAATAAATTTTTTTCCTTATTTTTTTTCCCATCACCATTTATTCCCCCTGTAACCCTCTTCCACCTTCACCCACTCCCCTCCACCGCCCCTCACAATCACCACACTGTTGTCTGTGTCCATAAGAGAGCTTTCTCTTTTCATTTTTGCTCAATCCCCCCACTTCCCCGATTCCCCCATCCCCCTACCCACACCAGAGCTGTCTGCCTGCTCTCTATGAGTCTGTCTCTATTTTGCTTGTTAGTTCAGTTTGTTCATTAAATTCTACATATAAGTGAAATTATGTGGTACTTGGCTTTCTCCGACTGGCTTATTTCACTTAGCATAATGTTCTTTATGTCCATCCATGCTGTTGCAATGGGTAAAATTTTCTTCCTTTTTACAGCCGAGTAGTATTCCATTGTGTAAATGTACCATAGCTGTTGCTACTCATCTACTGATGGACACTTGGGCTGCTTCCAAATCTTGGCTTTTGTAAATAACACTGCAGTGAACATAGGGGTGCATATATTCTTTCGAAATGGTGTTTCGGATTTCTTTGGATTAATTCTCAGAAGTAGAATTGCTTGGTCATAAGGCAGTTCCATTTTTTATTTTTTGAGGAATATAATAATTATTCTTAAGCTTTTTTTATTTGTCTCTCTTGATCTCATTCTTTTCTGCATTTTATCTAACATTTCTGACCCCTTTTTAGTAAGTTCCTGATCTTTAAGTCTCCTTTCTTCCTGGCTAGCCTTGTTTCCATTATTCCCAAGGTCAGTATCACCACCTTCTACTGAAACCCAGTACAGTATAATTCTATAATATCTCTTACCTCTCTTGGGGAAAAAGATTCAGCTACAATTTTAGGAGCTATAAAGTATGTTACTATTGTGAAATACAGTGTAGAAAGGCCTAGGAGTGGAATAAGTCATCAGATAAGAGATTGTGTTATTGTGATTGTCCAGGTAACAGATGCCTGAACAAGGATGTTGTTGGAATAGAGAAGGGGATGAATGCAAGAAATATTTGAGAGTAATCAATGGAACTTTGCTATTGATTGTATATGACAAGGAAAAGAAAAATGGAAGACCCTGAGATTTCTAGCTTTGGAGTCATGCTCAGTTGTTAATAATTAACATAGAGATACATTAGTGGAAAGAAATGAGTTGAGTTTTGGACAGATGACTTTAGGTTGCTAGCATGGCATTATAAGGCTGTTAGTTTACTTGTTCCAGTCCCAACTACCCCCGCTCCCGTACCCTTCACTCACTCCTCTTTAGGCAAAGTAATTTCTTTTTTGATCCTCATAATCAACAGTAGAGATTAAAATGTGTGGTGAGCAATTTCTTATTTCCTACCCAGATTCACATTATCCTCCTCTTTTGTATCCTTTCCTCCAGTGAAAAAGATTATAGAATATTTACCACCATCACTACTACTACCCCATGCCACTCTGGCATACTGATAGTTTTTATATTTTTATATGACATAACTGAAGTAACTTGGCAGAACTCTATAAAGGAAAACAAAACTTAATGAAGTGTTTGTACTTAAAATATTAATCAATGAGTAAAGAACACCTCATTCATCTAGTATCATTAGGTAATATTCTACATAAGGTAATTGAAACATCCCAAAATCTATTTCTTTATTAATTTTATATATAGAGATTTTTATATTTATATATACTATATAGATTTTTTTTGAGTTTATTGATTTTTAGAGAGAGAGAGAGAGAGAGAGAGAGAGAGAGACAAAGAGAGAAACATCAATATGAGAGCATAACATCAATCTGTGGACTGCCTCCTGCATGCTCTCTACGGAGATCGAGCCCACAACCCCCAGCTGTGCCCTTGACCAGAATTGAACTGGCAACCTTTTGGTGCATGGGACGATGCCCAACCAACTGAGCCATGACAGCCAAGGCAATTTTAAAACTAGATTTTATTTATTTATTTATTTATTTATTTATTTATTTATTTATCCAAAACTGCTTTTATTGCCTTCTGAAATGGGGAACATTCCCCCTGCCCCATACTTAACTTTTTCTGAAAAGTAGAAATGGCTTTTTGTTTCAGAGCTTCAGAATGAGAGTCAGGAGCACCAGGTTCTAGTCCAAGGTATAACAGAAAATTCCTGTGTGAAATATTTTGTTTCTTTACCCCTGGATCCATGGAATCTAGAATAGTACCTGGCGTGTAGTAGGTGCTTAGCAAATATTTGTGGAATGAATCATTATTTTATACTTACTTTAGTAGTCCTTTCCTGATTTATTACTTGGAACTTATTACTGCCTAATAAATAAGCTTCTGAGTTTTTAATATAATAGGAATATCTAGGTTCTGATTGAGGTGAACTATTAAGCTTAAATTTATGTCTGTGTTAGCTGCTTAGTAGAATTTTTGGCCTTGATGTATTTTCTGCTACTTAAAGTTGACAAACATGATATTCTAATACTTGATTTACTGAGAATAGTTTATTGCATATATTCTGTATGCCTATATTATATTTAGGCAGTGTTCAGTATACAAGCATATAGCTCATGTCTCCAGGGATCTTATACCCTAGATGAAGAGACAGAGAAGTGGAACTGTAAGAGAATAATTAAATGTTGGATCATGAAGCCTTGACCCAGGGGTGCATTAGGAGTTCTGGGAATAGAGAGAGAACCAGAGGGGCTGATGCATTAGAAAAAGGATTCAAGAAGGAGATGAAACTTGATTCGGTTTTGAAGAGGTAGTTAACATTTTGATAAGCATCAAAATGGAGAAATTACATTCTAAGCAAGGGCATTAGCGTAGTCAGGAAAGAAGGCGTCATTGAACATGTTCAGACAAGCCTGGATTCTTATGGGTGAAAGTGATAGTGGGAAATAAAAGTGAACGGATTTAATAGTTTTACTCTCGTCTCCATGACCCCTGAAGGGGTCTGAGGACAGAATTTAGAGGACTCCATGCAATTAGATGAGGAAAAAAAAAAATCACGTCTTTATGTTTTCACTAACAGTACTTCAACTGAAATGTAGCATTCTTTCTATTATGATTTTAAGCAATACACAGTAGTAGTGCCTGTGGTTTTATTACTAATAGAAAAAGGACTAATATTTTTGTATTAATTTACAATTGTGGATATCTCTGAGTATAATTTGTTACTATTTCAAAATTATGGTTGTTGTTAGACCCCTGCTAGATTTTAATGTGTTGAGTGTTAATAAAGAAGCATATATATTCTCCTTTTCCCCCCCAGATACTTTAAAGTAATTAATTTTTTTTTTAAAGGAAGTCCTGGCACATGCTACAGTATAGATGAACCATGAAAACATTAGGCTAAGTGAAAGAAACCAGTCTCCAAAGATCACATGTGGTATGCTTTCATTCCTACAAAATGTTCAAAATCAAAAGATCTACAGTGACATAAAGTGGACTAGTGGTTGCCTAGGGCTAGCAGGAAATGGGTGGTCGCTGCCAATAGGTACAGGACTTCTTTTGGGGATGATAATGATGTTCTAAAATTTACTATGGTGCTGGTGATGGTTGCACCACCATGAATATACAAAAGCTTTGAATTGTGCAGTTGAAATCAATGAACTGTATGGTGTGTGAATTGTTTCTCAATAAAGCTGTTGAAAAATCAGGGTGGGGGAAAAAGAAGCATATATATTCATGTATCACAAATAGGATTTTCAAAATACTTGGGCCCTGGCTGAGTTACTCGGTTGGAGTGTTGTCCCAGTTGCCAGGGTTGTATGGGTTCGATACATAGTCAGGGCACCTATGAGAATCAACCAATGAATGCATGAATGAGTGGAACAACAAATAGATGCCTCTCTCTCTCTCTCTCTCTCTCTCTCTCTCTCTCTCTCTCTCTCTCTGTCTCAAATAAATAAATAAATAGAAAATACTTTAAAAAAAAAACCAACACTTGGTCACTGTTTCTATATAATTGGTTTTCTTTGTAATTATGTATGCATTTAAAATCATTCATATTTTTAGAAATTAACTGTATTTCACTAAAATTGTCTTTCTTTGTAATCCTATGTACTTACTGTATATTATACATTTAAAACCATTCTGAGTGGGAATCTGTAGCTTTCTCCAGACTGCCGAAAGGGTCCATGAAACCAGGTCTAGTGGAACCAAATTGGAGAGTGATAAGCAGGGGAGAAGCCTAGTAAGAGAAAGTATCAGAAAAAAAGGAATAGGGTACCTAAATTAGGTTTCTTGGAATACTACTGCACAGGTTCACAATACTTTATCCAAAACCCAGAATTCAAAATTTTTGAGTTTTAGAAAGCTACCATGGTATATATCTTATATATTATGTAACACCCTCAGCAAGGTCTGAGGCATCACTCAGTAATTAAACACTAATATTTCTGCAGTGAAGCATGGAAATAGACACAGTAAGTATAATAGATCAAATATAGCCTTTAAATAGCCTCATATCAGTTCAAAGCAGATTTTTGCCACTACCAGATAAGTTTTTACATGAAGTTTCATGAAAAAATCTTTTCACTACTTTTTAGGTCTCAGTACTGGGGAAGTATTTGTAGACTGTATTGACTGTAACATCCAGTGAGGAGAGTCTTAGGAATTGTGTTTTAAGTACTGATAGTTATTAAATGGATGAGATTTAAAGAAGTCAAGAAAGGTTTTAAAGAAAGTCAAGAGAAGAGCTTAGGTTATTTCAGTTTTCAGACTAAAAATAGAATTGCTACTTCTGATAAAAATGAGAAGTTGAAGAGGGAAGCTAGTTTAGAAGAGTCTAAGTTTAAACTTGCTTCACATGAGATTCCCTTTTATTTTTCATGTATTCCATATCATGAGTAAATGAACTTAAAAGTTCAGATGTATTGGAGTATAAAATTTTCTTTTAAAATAAGCTCTTAAGATAAGGGGTTAATTTCCAAAATACATAGAGTACTCATACAACTCAACAAAAGGGAAAACAAAGAACCCAATTAAAAAACGGGGGGAGGACCTAAAGAGACACCTCTCCAAACAGGACTTACAAATGGCCAAGAGACATATGAAAAAATGCTCAACATCACTAATCATCAGAGAGATGCAAATTAAAACAACAATGAGGTATCACCTCACACCTGTCAGAATGGCTGCCATCAACAAATCATCAAACAACAAGTGCTGGTGAGGGTATGGAGAAAAGGGGACTCTAGTACACTGCTGGTGGGAATGCAGACTGGTGCAGCCACTATGGAAGACAATATGGTGTTACCTCAGAAAATTAAAAATTGAACTGCCATTTGACCCAGTGAACCCACTTCTAGGAAAATATCCTAAGAAGCCTAAAACACCAATCAGAAAGGATATATGTACCCCTATGTTTATAGCAGCGCTATTTACAATAGCTAAGATCTGGAAACAGCCCAAGTGTCCATCAAGAGATGAGTGGATAAAAAATCTGTGGTACATATACTCAGTGGTATACTATGCAGCTATAAGAAAGAAAGATCTCTTATCCTTTGAGACGACATGGAGGGACCTGGAGAGTATTATCCTAAGCGAAACAAGCCAATCAGAAAAAGACAAAAATCACATGATCTCACTTATTTGTGGAATATAATGAACAAAACAAGCTGATGAACAAAATAGACCCAAAGACATAGAAGTAGGGTACAAACTGACAAACCTCAGAAGAAGGGGACAGGAGAGAGGGAAGAGATAAACCACAGAATTTATATGCATGTACGAGTAACCATGGACATAGACAACAATGCTGGGGACCCAGGGGAAGGAAGAGAATAAGGAGGAGGGTGTCAATGGGGAAAAAAGAGAAACATCTGTAACAAAAATTAATTAAAAAAGAATAATAAAATAAAATAAGCTTTTAATTTTGAAAACCTTCAGACTTGTAGGTTGGGAATGGTTGGAAAGGTATTCCTAGATAACTAAGAATTGGGGCCCTGCTCACCTGGAAAATAGACTGAAAGGAGTAGAGTGAGATACTTGTCCCCTAACAGTATTCTTTTCTGTATGGATGAATCATTAATATGGCTATATTTATAATGATATGAACATATTCAAAAGGAGTAATTGTTGCAGCGGCAGTGGTAGCTGACATGTTTTGAATGTTTACCATGTGCCAGACATTGATCTAAATGCTTTACAGCAAGCAGTCTACAGTAATACCTGTTTCTGCCTTTTAAATTGGGGCATGATATCAACCTAGAGCATAGGTAGTGATATGATTTTTAATTCCCAGTTCACTTTAATCTGACATTTAGATAGTTCATGAATATATAGAATTGAGTAGGTTTTATTTGTATTGCCGTTCTGTGACTTTTAAAAAAAAAATCTATTATAAATGGACTGTCTTATAAATAAAATCTTTTAGAAATAGGGACAAGTCTTTCTTTAACAAAAATGAAATAAGGTTCAGTAATTACACTTTAAATTAGTTTAATTATTTTCTTTTACTGTGTATAAATATATGCATTTATTTTGTGATTCATAAGTTTTTAAAGGCAAATTTTGTCAAACTTTTATTCAAATTCTGCTACAATTTGTGTGATTTGAACTTTGTTTTCCATTAAAAACGATGTTGGGCTAGATATTCTATAAGGCTTCTTTCATTAGGAAATTCTACAATTTTGAATGTTTTAAGTTTCATCAAGTAGAATAGAAAACATAAATTACAATTCAAAGGAGATTCTCCTTAGATTATGATCTTAAGTGTAGATGAGATGCCAGAGGAAGGAAGGTGGAGAATGAAAGCCATAACTTTGCACCTATATTCTTTTGATAAATGTTAAAAACAAACATAGAAATAAGGATCCTAGGAAACTAGAACATGCAGTGGTGACCAGGAAAGTTTTCAAGTAGAGAATGATCACTAATCATTCAAGTTAGTAATCTGTCAATCAAGTTAATACAGTATAGAAGAAGGAACTCTGGAGTTAGAAAGCCACGAATGCATTTCTGGCCCTAATTCTGCTGTTTAGTGGAGTTTTGATAATCAGTAAATTACTTAAATTTTCTGAACCTTGCAAAGTGAGAGTAATAACTACCTAGCCTTTCTCAGTGGTTTTCGTAAGAATCAAATGATATGGTGAATTAGAAGTGCCTAATAAAACTTAAAAATATTTATGAACTTAAGTTATTGCAAAAAGGTGGATGAGGATTCTTAAGAGGTTGGATTTGGTGATTTGAATAAAACTAGTATCAAGGGAGGAAACTTGAAGGCAGATTAAAACAAAGTTGAGGCCATAGTATAAGTATTCAGTAGATAAGTTTGGCAAGGCATGAATGGTAAGAGATACATGGACTGGCATAGCATATTCATTCCTTACATTGCTACTGCAGTTTTTGTGATGCACGTTTGTGTTTCTTACCTGAATAGAAGTAGGTACAGGGCAGGAACTGCAGCTCATTTTCTGTTTTCTCAGTGCCCTGAAAAAAGCAGTTTTAATAAATAGCTTTGTGAATAAATACTTGCTAAATAGCACACATTTGGTAAGGAAAATTTTTGTGGTACAAGTGTGTACATGGATGTATGTTTAAGATGATGATGTCTTAAACATGTTCATAGGTTGAAGGGAGAGACTGAAGAGAAAGGGGGTTGGTTTCATCAAGGAAATAGGAAAGAAAAGGATATAGGATCTGGAACCACAAATGAAAAATCACCAAACCCATTAGGTTTTACTTTTGAATTCCTTAAAACATCAAGCATCAGATAACTGTTTTAGAACAGAGGGGGGGGGGGGGGAGGTAAGCTTCCCAGTTCTTTTTATAAAACACCACATAACATGATAAAATGTGAGTGTAAAAGACTACACACCAATCTCACAAAAGTTGTTGCAGAAAAATGCTTAATAAAACTATCAAATGGAATCTAGCATTACGTTAACAGAATAATGCTGTAATCGGATTCACCCTAGGAATATAATGATAAATCAAATTAATTCATATTAGTAGGTGAAAGGGGTGGTGTGACTAAGGGATACCAAAAGGGGGGGAGAGGTCAACATTTATTTCTAATAAGAATCCTTAGTGAAATAAAGGATTAGAATAAATTAGTGTACCTAAGATTTTATATATCTCAAACCAGAAGTCAGCATTTTTTATGGTAGAATACTAGAATTCCTATTTTATTATTTAGTGAAATACAAAATTCCTTTTAAAAAGCCATGAATCAAAAAGGGTGTGGCCAGCATTACTATTACATAACATTGTCTTGGGAACGCTGGCCAATGTAATTAGACGACAAAAAAAAAAAAAAAATAGGTGTAATTATTTGAAAGGAAAGAAAGGCAAATTCATTATTTATAGATGACATTGTATATGTGGAAAAGCCTAAAGAATCAACTGAAATATTACTATGAGTAATAAGATTTCAGTATGATAGCTAGTTAATCTAAAGTGGGGTAAGTTTTTTGTTGTTATTGTTTTTATGTCCTTTAAACTTAAAGCCTATCCATATGGGTTAATGAATGGGAATCCTCATTCTTAAAATACTTTTTTTTCCTTCTGGGGAATGCACAGGCTTATTTAATCTTATCTCTAAGTAAATTGCAGTCTGTTTTGAATAGACATTTTTCATGTAACTTTTAAAAACTGCTTTGAAATAAAGTTGCAACAGTAAATACATTTAAAATGACTTTAAGGGAAACAAAATTTTTTTTAATTCCTGTGGCTGTGATACTTGCTCTATTGCTTGGTAATGCCAGGGAAGGTGTAATCTGATCTTTGAGCCATATTTGGTAAATAATAATTTTGTGTAGAACCCACTGTTCTATCAGTAAGAGGAAAATTATTGCACAAGTGTAAAGCTTTTCTTTGCCCTTAAAGCATTTCCTGACTTAAATACCTAAGTTGTATCATATATTGATTGTTTTGTTTTTTAAAAAGCACTGTGTTCCAGATCTGTAACCATACCAATGTGTGTTGACAAAAGTATTTTCTACTTTACTTAGAGGAGAATTACATGTTTTGTTTGCCACTAATTCTCTTTATATCCTAAATGTAAAATTCTTATATTTGTATTAATCATTAGCTCTCAGAATTGAGCTCTCTCACACATTTACCTTGTAGTTGTTCTGTAATCAATGATGAAAAATTGGTTATATCTCTTAGGATATGATGCAGAAGAGTTATTTAAAGCTAAAGTGTGTTACACAGCTGTTGCTTTAGCATTTATGAAAAAGAAAATTTAAGTATACTTGTGTTTAGAAAAAAAGTATATTTCATTCTTTAATAATGCAGAAAATGTATTGAATACCTACTGTATGCCAGGTTTTTAAGTCTTGATATCCTTTAGCTAATTCTCATGACCATCCAGTGATGTGGGCAGTGCTGTCCCGTTTAACAGACAGGAGACTTCTACAGAAAGTTTTAGTCCAAGGCCATACTGAAACCAGATTTGAACCTAGATCTGTCTCTCCCACATTTTTTTTTTCACCAACAATATGCCATCACAAAGGATGGAAAATTTGCATTTTTCTTAAAAACTACTTTTATTCTATTTTGCTTTGCTGTGTTGCTAGTTACTAAAAATGCAGAAAGTTATTTGACTCCTTGTCTTCACTTTTTTTTTTTTTTTTTGACCCAGTTACAATTTTCTTTTTTTTTAAATCCTCACCTGAGGATATTTTTTTCATTTATCTTCAGATAGAATGGGAGGGAGAGAAAGGGAGAGAGAGAAACATCAATGTGAGAGGGACACATCAACTGGTTGCCTCCCGAATGACCCTGACCAGGGCCGGGGACAAACCGCAACTGAGGTGGGTGCCCTTGACCGGAATCGAACCCGCAACTCATTGGTCTGCGGGCTGACGCTCTAATCGCTGAGTCAAACCGGCCAGGGCAGTCCAGTTACAATTTTCACAATCAGCCATCATTTGGCAGCAGCAGAGAATTCAATTTATTTTGACTGCTGTGAGATTGGTTTCTTGGAGAAACTCCTTAGGGTGCTAGCCTGCCAAGCATAAGGACATTGTTTCCAGGCCTTAGTGATCTAATTAGCACAACAGTCTACCACTTTTAATATCCTACCATTTCTGTAACTTTTGTAGTTGTAAGGTTGGGTTGTTTGTTTGTTTGTTTGTTTGTTTGTTTGTTTGTTTTTAATATGGACCTAACCAAAAAAAAATTGTTTTTTTAATCATTGAATCTATTTTGGTAATGGAAAAAGAATTTCCATTGTGGTTAAGAGCCACATCTTATGAGCTGTTCTTTGTCCCCTCTTTAAGAATTACCAAGTATTTTTTTTAAATTGGAACTTGAAATTCAATTCATTCTTGGATATATCTAAAGCATTTTTAAAAGAAACCTCTGAGAATTGATTTTAGAACATTGGGGGAACAGTTAGAAGACAATTGTAAAGATAGCGAATGACAAAAGCAAACTGATCTGAAAATGAGGACTTTGGAAAGTTTTACCATTGAAAATGGGTTTATTGTTCTTCTCTTTCTGTTATACTCTGTGGTCTGATGTTGGACAGTCTGTTGCTAAAAGCCACTAGAGATTTCATAAAGGCTTCTGTTTCAATTTCTAGAATAGGGAGTCCAGAATAGAGTTGGGTAGGTTAAAATAATGACTTAACTAATGGAAATAGCATCTTCTGGTAACTTGTAATGTAAGAGACCCTCTTTCCACTTTGGAATATTTTATGTGAGAGACGTTGGGGACTACCTCACTGCTGTTAGATCTCATAATGTTATCTGGTCACGTTTCTTGTTCTGCCTACCTCTAGTTTACTCTAGTTTCTCTTCTGCTTTCAAGGCTCCAGACCCCGTTCCTGGACCTGCCCTGGAAAAGAAGTATCCAGTAGAGATGAGCTCACTGCAGTTACTTAATTAAAAATTTGTAAGCTGCAAAAATGGCAATGGGCCAACCAAGAACAGCTACAATTTGAATTTTTCTATTTCCAGGTATGCTAAAGTCAATGGCACCAGTCAAGCTTAGCCTATGTAACTGCCTTACAATGAAATCTATAATAACCAAAACTTTACTTTCAAAATTTGTGGTCATCTTGCTTTAAAGTATAGTAGCATCCCTAACATCTAGGTAACTTGCAGCTAGTATTGACCTTAACATACCTTTTGCCTGAATATTTCTAATTTAACTTGTTTGCTAGTAGTAGCAAACTAATCCAGAAACAATGTGAGAAAAATAAATTTGAAATGCTATTGAGTTAAGCCCTATAAATGTACAAAAAGTAATCTGGTCTTCATTGAAAAGTAAACATTAGCCACAATAGAACTGTCTTCCTTTAAGAGGTTTACATATAGTACAAATAATATAGAGAATTAAATAAATGAAACAAATTCTCCATCCTGAGTTCCTCAACCATTACAAATGTCTTCACATAAAGAGTTAATATATTTTTCAGTAATTAGAAGTCATAAGTAAGATTTCTGGATACAACCAAAGAATGTATTATATAGACCAGCTACCTGAAGAATTTAATTACTTTAAATGTAAGTATATAAGTAATATTTGCTATATTTTTACTTGATTGCGCAAAAGAAACCAGAGTAGGAAGTTGTAAGTAGTTGGAATTATTACAACAAAATGTAACAACAAAACAAAAAACTGAGGTTTCCTGCTGCCTTAGATTTTAACCAAGAAAAAACTTATGAATAGTTTGAGGGTTGAGGTCAGTTAGCTTTTAAGGATATTTATTGCTTTTACCAATTTGTACAGATTTAGAAACAGAATTAATCCATAAAAGGTGATTGAACTGCCCGGCTGGTGTGGCTCATTGGTTGAGCGTTGACCCATGCACCAAGAGGTCGCAGGTTCGATTCCCGGTGAGGGCACATGCCCAGGTTGTGGGCCTGATCTCCAGTGTGGGGCATGCAGGAGGCAGGCAGTTGATGTTCTCTCTCATCGATTTTCTATCTCTCTCTCCCTCTCTCTTCCTCTCTCTCTAAAATCAATAAAGAAAAGAAATACTTTAAAAAAGTGATTTTATTTTTCTAAAAAAGATAACTATACATATCTTTTGATTTTAAAGTTTCATTCAAATAGGTTAGGGATTACCCAATATTGAACAGAGGAATTTTATATTCCAATTATGATTTTAAGAAATGATTCTAATATTCTAGCTTGTGCTTTATATTCCACCCTCCATTGTTAATGCATAATGAATTTAATGTTGGCCAATCTAGACAGCATTAGGTCACTGATCATGTGCCACATCATTTGTTTGGCATTGAAAAATTTTTATCTGAGTGTTGAATTAGGACTGGAAAAAGAGCTACTACTAAAATTATAGGAGCATTCCCACTGTTAAGTGGATTAAAGGAGAAATTGCAGAGGGCATTGCATCTGAATTTCAAGTCTTATGGGGCTGTTCGTAATGGTAAAAATCTTTCTATATTGATTGAAAAGTGTGTTTAAAGCACTGTGCTAGGCACAGTAAGGATGTCAAAAATGAATAAACCTTAATTTCAGTGAGCTTACTGACAAGTAAATTTTTTTTTTTTAAGTATCATAATAGAGGTGCAAACAGTATACTTGAAAGTACCAGAGAGAAGTGATGTGGTAGGGAAGGTAATGTTTCTGCTGAGCCTTGAAGAACAGATAGAATTCTTTAGAGGGAGTGGAAAGAGTATTTCTAAGTTATGGAAATGAAAGTAAGTATTATGTTCTAGAAATTGTGTGCCTGGAGAATAGTGGGGTAGGGGATAATATGATGGGAAATGGAGCTGTGCCATACATGCTTTCAAATGTCAAGTGAAGGAGTTTGATTTAATTCAGTAGATAATGGAATCCATTGAACATTTCTTAGCCCTGGTGCACTTAAATCAGTGAATTTTTTGAAAAGCTGAATGTAGCAGAGCAAGGCTTGCTTGATAAAGTTAAAGATTAGGCAGTAGTAATACCTAATAAAGGACATTTATTATTATATGTCAGGCATTATGTATGAAGAGTTTTACGTGCAATTTCTCATTTAATCCTTACTACAGGAATGTTGTGAAAAGTAACTAAAATGATACATGGTAATCATTTAGCACAGAACTAGTGATTATACTATAAGCTCAGAAAACTGTTCTTGTCCATATTTATGTGTGATAAATTCCTATAAGAGTGTTGGGTTTATTGGGAGACTCTTAAGGTTAACATAGTGACAGTAAACTTCTTTTTCTACCACCCCTTACCTTTTTATCTTAGACATTTAAACCATCTCATTGGTGGGTGAGTACTACTTAATTTGGTTTGAGGGCTGCATATTAGTTCACATTGAGTTAGCCTTTGGGTAAAAAAAAGAGACAGACAGACAGACCTGGCCTTTTTTTTTTTTTTAACAGTGGGTTATAAGGTAGACTAAGCATAGAGATAGTCTTAGATAAATTAATTTAATTAAAATGTAACTGTAGATCTCATCTGTCAAGCATCCTGAAAATTGATAATTTTTGCAGCTGTTAACCATATCAGTAATGGTTTCAACATAGTAACACAGTCCTTTAAGTATTTGAAAGTACATTTAGTTGGCTAAATACAGGTACTTTCAGATAACTCATTCCATTCTACTATTACTCTCCTACCCACATATCAGAATACAAGTAATGTTATATGGAAATATATATAGGAAATAATTTTATAAGGAAAATATTCTGCACTGATTATCTCAGTTGTTTAAGACTAATTATATAAGTAATACATGCATATATATTCTTATAAATAAATGAAAACATAACAAAGATGACTAAACCTCCTTGGACCATCTTCCATCCATGGGTCCCTTTACCCAGCCCCCTCTTCAAAATAATTAGTGGCTTCCTTTCAGAACCTTTCTTATACATTCATATAAAAATATCTGTTTAAAATTTATCTCTTTTGGGTGTCTTTTTTTTTTTTTTAATATACATAGCTTTTGCATCTTTTTTTATTTGGTAATGTCTTATAGGTCTTTACATATTGTTTGGATATCATACTCCACTTAAAAAAAAAAAAAAAAAAAGCAGTTGCATAGTATTCCTTGGTCTTGCTGTACAATAATTTACTTATTCATTCCTCAATGGACATTCAGGTTGTTAATACACACTTAGGTGATCAACCTTGTATGCTCTTCTTTGAACACATGTGTTTGTCTCTAGATTAGATTTATATAGATAGAGAGGTAGAGCTCTGGTATTTTATTTCTAGTAACTAATTTCGTTCAGCCCATCTCACAGCTGATTGCAGTAACAGTGAGTGGTGACACCGCAGTTGGGAACTACTGGGTTAGAATACTGATCTGCTACTGACTCAGTTGAAACTGGATATATTCTCTCCATGATTCTCTTCAGTTAAAAAAAACATAGTGTAACAGTTGTCTTCTCAGCTGGGAAGGATAAAATGAGATAACAGATATGCTATAAATCTGGATTCTACTAGATTATAATCTCAAAAGCACAGACTATTTTATTCATCTTTGCATATTTAGAGCACATTGCGTGGCATATAGTGGACAGTGTTAGTGGAATGGATCCCAGAAATGGTGAACCAAAAAGTGGGTCATATCTATGAGAAAGTTTCAGACCAGTATAATTTTTTCATATGTATATTTTACATTATCTGAAATCTGTATATTTTTCACTGAAAATTTCCCATCTTTTTAACCTCATCTCACTTCCTGCCTGTACTACAGCCATAATTCCTCAAATTTATGATGTTCTTTCCCCCACCACAGTCACCAGTGATATCCTGCAAGACTTTTATTATTCATCTTTCATGGCTAAGCACTACATTCTTTGTGAAGTTTCTCCTGCCTGTCCGTAATTCCTGAGTTTAGGCATTTCTTTCTCTTGACTGCTATTGCAGCTTATATACCTCTACATGATACAGAGTGAATATTACTGAATGAATACATGACCGCCTCTGGGACTTGTTAGAATGTCACAGAACCAGGCAGGGCCTGGAACTTCAGAGATAAATTATCTGAATATGGAAAGTGAGAGACATGTTGTTTTTGCTGACATGTAGGATGCAACATGCATGGTGCAAAGGAGGGCAATTAGATCTTCTGTAATGTAACCCTGCCTACCCCACTTCTTCAGCCTCTTCTTTTATCCCACTTTGTCCCTCTTAGTCTCACTCCCTGCACTTCAACATTAGCCAGCTACTTGTGGTTTCCCAAACTTGCCATGCTATTTTACTCCTTTAAGTCTTTCCCCAGGCAACTACTTATATCTGAAATATTCTTTTCCTCTCACCTATCCACCTAGTAAAGATATTTTCATCTTCCAAGGCACAGCTTAGCTTTCACATTCTTTAATGAATCCTTTCCTTAAATCCTCCCTTTATATCGGAATTGACTGGTCTCTTCCCTTGTGTTACTGCACATTATATCTGTAACAACTCAGTTACAATTTATTACATTTATTTGATGTGTTTGTCTTCTACTAAAATGAACATTTTTTGAACATTAGGCAACTGTGCTTTTATTAATTTTAATATTTTAGCACCCGTTATAGTATTGAATAAGTTGTAGGCACTCAACGGGTTTATTAAGTAAGGTATATACACACACACACATAATATGTATACAAATATATAAAAATAATACATTAGAAAATGTTATTTCATAGAGATGTTCATTAGTTTACCACTTTCGTATATTTTACAGTTTAAAGTTCATATTTCATTAGGGAAGTCTTTATGGATAAGTATCATAGGATGATATTCTGGTTCTTTTTTATTCAATTATACAATTAAAAATATTATTAAATTGCATATTTTCTAAGGGTATCTGTAATTGGAGAAATATGAAACATTTATATATAATAAATCTGCTGATATAGGAGTTTCTCTACAGTTCTGAGATTATTCTTGACCATCTAACAAAAAATTCATTTACCATAACCATAACGAGACAAATAGCCAACTATACAATCAAGTGTTAGAATTGAAAGACTGGCACATACTTAAGAAAATTATTGCATTGTACATACTGTATTTTAGAGACTTGATTCAGTTTAATATGGTTTTATCAGTTTTAACTTTGCTCATTTTGAGTTCTATTTCATTTCTTTTTAAGATTCTGAGTGCTATTATAGTAATGAAATCTTTTGTTTAAATGTTTTCCTTTGCACATAGATCTTATCTTCATTAGCAGTCTTAGAGGTCTCATGATTTACCACAGTTGTCAAATTACCAATCAAGTATGTATGTATAATTTAAAAATTGCTTATTTAACTTTTTGTTAGTTATTAAAGGTTTTATAACATCAATAATAACTGTCCATTTCGTGAACTTAATCATCACACTCCCAAAGCCATAACACACACCTAGCAGCTGACTAGCAGCCCAGTCTAGGGAAAAGGCATCTGAGGGCCATGACATTAGAAAGAAGCTGTGCAAAGTGATATGAGAACAGAGGAAACATAGGGCCAAGAAAGGATTAAAACTGCATGGGGCTCAGTTGGTGAAACTTCTCATAACTTTCTCTTAATCTTCATATTAAGATGCCATTTTAGATTAATATTTTAACCAAATTATTATAATTCCTACATGTCATTGTTTCATTATAAATGTTTATGACTAATGTGAGATGGAAATTGGTTCTTTCAAGTGTTTTCATTATCTTTATCCTTTTTTCCCCTTTTACGCATAAATAGGAACTTAATGTCATATCACATATTTATATCATCTTTTTTTTAAGATGATATTTATGCACAGGGTGTGTTATCCAAAAATTAAGTAAAAAGGGGGCCACTGAACAGTATAACTGTTTTTATCTTGAAGCCCTAATGTATTGGAGAATAATGAGCTATGAATTGGAAAACACACAAAAAGGTAGTTATATAATATGTTTTGATGAATTATAACTATTCTGTCTTAGATTTATTGCACTTTTCTTGATCCTTAGAAAATGGTAGCACTCACCACAAAACCACAGTACATAAATTGCCAAGTGTGGCTGACTTGCACATTCCTTTTAGAAGAACTTATTACTGGTAAGCCTTTTAACCATAAGAAATGGTCAACATTCATGGACTTGAGGCAGTGTATTAAATAAGAAAATTGAGCCTGGCCAGTGTGGTTCAGTGGATTGAGCGTCATCCTATGGACTGAGAGGTCCCAGTTTGATTCTCAGTCAGGACACCTGCCCGGGTTGCAGACTCGATCCCCAGTAGGAGGTGTGCAGGAGGCAGCCGATCCATGTATCTCTCTCACATTGATGTTTCTCTTCCTATAAAAAAAATCAATAAAAACATTTTTAGAAAATTGGAAAGCTTTCTTTTTAAGAAGAGGTAGTGTGGATCATTATATTCAACTATTGATGTTTATTATTTTTCTTTAGAAAGTAAATTATTATATTGAGAAATCCATTGTTTAGTAACATAATTCTTTGTTCCCTTCAAGCTTATAAAGAACACTAAATCTGAACATAATAGTAAACTTAAAGTAAGTAGCATTTAGGTGACTGATTTGGTATGTTTCTGTTATTTTATTTTTTGCAAATAACTGGTTAACTATGTAAAATGATTGAATATGACAACTGTTTTATGCTAAAGATAGACTGTAATTATCTTGTTTTTAATCTTGAATGGTGTTAGTATTTGAATGTTAGATTTTTAATTACATAGCTACAATTCTTGTACTTGAACCTGTAGGAAAATAACTTGATATTACAGATTTTAAAATAACTTTGATATTATAGTTTGCTTTGCCCTAGTAAATGTGTAACATCATGCTCCAAGAAATATAATTCTAATAATGTGCTGTTGAAAATAATGTTGAAATTTTTGTGTTTAATGACACTTGTAAATTCTTTTAAAATTAAAAATGTGAAGTGCATCCACTGTTACTTAGCTGGCATTTGATGACATATTTACATAATACATCACTAATGTAAAAGATACTTAAAATAGTTTATGTAATTAGGTAGGTAATATGATTCTTCTTCTGGCTTAATCCTAAAATCTCCCTTTAGGCCAAAAGGTTTCAAAACTTCCTTTAACTTTAATCTTAAAAATATAGCATCATTCCACTATTTTTATTGCATATCATTGCTTCTTTCTATGATGAAAATATTCTTTAAAGAAGTAACTCAACTTCGATGTGGTGTGATGATTTCAGGCAATCCACAGAAGAGACACATAGTTGGGGGATAAGAAACTGTTTACATTATATTGACAACCAAAGAGATACATTGAAACATTCTGCCTTCCCATTAGACATCCTGAGGAAGTTGGTGTTAATAGTTGTTGAGATCAGAAGGCCTTTGCAGTACAGATAGTTCTGTTAAAATTTGACATAGGTATTTCTGAAAATCACCATGCTTTGCAAATTGTGGGGTGGGGGAAAAACCCACCACAGGGTTTATGGAAAAAATGGAACTCGGGGTACAACACTCAAAAACTTCATCAGTGAACATTTAAAAAAAATAAAGGAATCTTAAAAAAACATAGTATAAATGTTAAGTGGTTAAGAAATACGTAAGTACTTATACAGCATTTATACAAATAAATATTGTTCTTTGCTTTGAAAAAGCCTGAAGTTTACTTATGGAAGTGAACGTAGATGTGACAGCTTATTATTGTGAAGTGGTCAAAGGAGGGTTTTCTGAAATCAGAAGGAAAGTTGTAATACAAGATGTGGATGGGTGTGACTGACTGCACACGGACTCAGTGAGCCGAGGGAGCTGGCAGATGTTTGAGGTGTGTTCATATTTACATTTTGTGTATTCATTAGCTTGTTTCAGGTGCATATGATTTTCTGCATTCACATAGTGTTTATCGCAGACAAAAATCACAGCAAAATTTATTTAATGCTCCAATTATTCCCTAGTAATATATCATTTACATTGGAACAAATTTGCAGTTTCAAAGCAAGGTATTATACAGCACTGACTTATAGCTTAGGATAAAGAAAACACTTTGGAGGAATAGATACCATTTTTTATAATAGTCTTAAATCTAGATATATTCTGATACATATTTAGAGATTTATTGCAACAAATATTTACTGAGCATCTTCTAGTTGCCATACACTTTCTAAGTACTTAAGATATAGCAGTGAACAAGTTACTTTCTCCACTTTGAAACTACCATTAGTATAAAAAATTTGTTTGTTACCAGGGATTGGTTTTAAGAGGTAAAATTGGACAGATGTGTAAAAGAGGAAGGTCTAGCAAGGAGTCTACTGGGCAACAAGGCTTTCTTCTAACCTCTTAAATTACATACTTTTTCAAGATAATTTCCTAGGGTACTGTGTAACTTGAGATTCCAATATTCACAGAAAAGATTATCATCTTTAGAGGTTACTATAAAAATCACAATTATATTTTAGGATGATATATATGTTAAAGTGGAAAGACCTCCTTAAAATGGAAGACCTCCTTACCTTCTTCGTAAACTAAAAGAGAATCCTAATTCAGTTGAGAAGTGAATTTTAGTTCATCCTATTTCTCTTATATTCAACATGAACTGTGTTTTTCTGTTAAAATAATTAAATGTGTTCCAGTAAAACTCAGTTATGTAAGAATGAGGCAAAGATAAAATTATAAATATATATATATAGTTTTACATAATACTAAAACTTTAACATTAGTGTATATTAAAGCCTTCTATAATAAAGGCCACTGTACACTTGCAGCTTTCATTGGCCCTTCTTAGCTGCTCCTGTAATTACTCCCCACCCGAACTCCTTTTTCATAGTCCCCTTCTTTCCTTCTGTCCCTCCTTTCTTCTAGCCAGATGGGTGACTGACTCACTATCTCCAGAATCTGCCTAGTATTTGGTTGCCTTGCTTCATACTTTAACCTTCTTAATTAAGTACCCATGATTCGAGACGCCACCCCCCACTCCCTTCCTCAGCCCAGATAGCCCTTTAAGTACCTATAGAACAATTTATACCACTGATATATAACCTAGTATTGTTTGGTTTTTCAAGCAGCTTTGTCCAAGTTCTCCAGTTACACAAGTTGTTTGTCCTTTTACATGGAAAAGGAAAGCCTCAACAGTTCAATCAACTCCTTCAACATTCTGCAGCCTGAGTAGCATGGAGCCCTGTTTGCCAAGGCATTATTCCCTTTACTTTGTGTAAATTCATGATATTTAGCATAATTATTATTTTCAGTGTTTGTATGTTTTTGCTACAGGCCAGACAGTTGCAATACAACTAACTTTTACTGTATTATCACTAATCCTTGAAATTATCTGAGTTGTTTTAGTTTAGTTGTTTGCGCTTATGAGGGGCTAAAAAATTTTTAATACTTTTCTTCCCACCTTCTAAGTTCTTCTGGCTGGGCTAATAACCAAATTAACAGACAGATTAATAGGAAAAAATCAAAGTTTTAATACATGTGCATGGGGAATTCACATAGGCATGAAAGTTCCAAAGACAGTGAGGCATCATTGGATATATAAGACATTTTTGTACAAATGAAAAGGTTAGGGGATGGGGTATTTATAGTTGGTTGAGGAAGAGGGGAACATACATGGCAGGAAAGTTCTTGCTAGGCACGCAAACAATGAATGAGACATGGGGCATCTAGCTAACAGGGGCTTTTTTTTATATATATATATATATAGGCACATATCTTAAGATCTTCCTGAAGTAGATTTCTCTGAATCTCTCGGGCAGGAAAGGGGGGGAGGATCACATGTTCTCCTGAACAAGTCTTGTTTCTTAGTAAACAACTTAAAATCAATATCCCAAAAAGGCAGCTTTAGGATGGCAAAACATTAGTCCCTTAGGTCTGTAAGGGATTTTGGCCTTCAGGGGAAAAATTAGTAATGACTGTATAATATTTTATACAGTATTTAACCAAGAATATTTTCTTTAAGTGTTCTTATATGGTAGGATTTTCTCATGTATATTCAGGTTTTGATAAACACCAGCACCAAAGATACCTTTCAAATGTTTATCTGCAGCCCAGACCTCTCCTCTGAACTCTAGACCCATATATTCCAGCTCCCTCCTGTGATATCTCTGTTTTAATGTTTTAAAGGTACCCTACGTGGGAATGTAAAATACGGCATAGGGAATATAATAGATAATATTATAACTGTATGGTGTCAAATGGATGCTAGACTTATCAGGGGGGATCACTTTATAAGTTATATAAATGTCTAATCATAATGCTGTACACCTGAAACTAATAAAATATTGTATGTCAACTGTAATTTTTTTTAATCAGCCAAAAATGAATGAATGGATGAATGAATGAATGAATGAATGAATGTGCCCTAGACTCAGCATGTTCAAAACCAAACCTATAATCGACTCCTTAGTTTACAGTCTTCTCCATTGTTCCCTAGTTTATACATGGAACAATTGAATAAGTTAGGTATCAACCTTGACACCTCTTCCCAGTATCTAATCCATCACCAAGTTCTATTAATTTTTACTTCCTAAATACCTCTTAAAATTTCTTCTTTACTCAGTCTCCATTGGTATCTCTGTAATTACAAGCTATTACCATTTCCTGGTTAGACTACAGCAGGAGTTTTCTAACTAGTCTTCTCACGTATTCTTTCGTCCTTTTCTCTATACTATATTCTCCATATATACATAATTTCTTGATCATGTCACCTTCTCTGCTTCTGAGCTTAAATCCTTCAGTGGCTTTCCATTACTCTGAAGGTAAAACCTCCACATTTTAATGGCCTATAAGGCACTTCACGATTTGGGCCCTATCTTTTTCTTGCTCTGTTCTCCACAATTTTTATTAATGTACCATGCCCTCTTTCAATTTCAGTTTTTGAATGATGCAAAAGAAATGAACAAATTGATAGCAGTAAGATAAACTGAGATGGCAGGCATCAGATCTGGTAGCAGAAGGAGACAGATGAAAGATAAAATAGTGGGCAGGTTAAAATAGTTAACTAAATTATGAATTTATATTGATCTGCCTTTAATCTAGTAGTTTCTGTGACCTGGAGAACAAGGGCATTATGAATGATACATTGTAGAGACTGTGAATTCTATTGTGTTCCTCCCTGAGTATTGATATTTGGTTGCTTGGTTGGTTGCTTGTCTGTTTTAGTTAACTTGGCTGAACTGTAGGCTGAAATCTCAGTTTGTTATTTTAGCTGTAGCCTGGCTTCTTGGAATCACTCACATCTGTGTAGTTTAGGAATCAGAGATGCATGTAGATAGAATACGTATAATTTGGTACTTCTCTTCTTTCTCTGACTTACTAGATTTTCAGCTATTATGGTTATGTCAAAGACTGTCCCTTTGGTTCATTAAGCAAGTAAGACTGCAGGTTTTCTGTCTAGATTTTATCTATCCTAACCAACTGGGGCCTGCTCTCTAGCTAATAACTGTTTAAAAAATGGAAAGTCACCCCATGCTGTTCCCTTTTCTAAATACTGACTCTTGTCTTCTTCCCACCTCTAGCATCACCACTACCACCCCATTGCTGTTTCTGCTTTCTGCCTTCAAGTAGTTGTTTTTTATACTGTGTCTATTGTTTATAGTTGTTCTTGGTGAGAGAGTTCGTATAGCAGGAGCTACTTACCCATTACAGGAAGTAGAACCCCCAAATACATTTGTACATTTTAATAGTTTTCTCATTTGTGTACTTGATAGTCTTTATGAGAAAAGCAAGCGTGATAAGTTTTTCAAAGAATTTTAGAGGTTTCTGTGTATGTTTTAATAATGGAACAAGTTGAAATTTATTTTCATGATTTATCCTCTTTTAAATAATAAAGATGGTCCTGAATTAGGCTGAAAATGTATTAGCTTCTCCCTCAAATTGTGTATACATTTCCAAATCTAGATCATTGGAAATATATTTTGAAACAAAGTAATATGAAGAAAAATCATATAGTAAAACCTTCATTTCATCAAATTGTTGCTGCTTTGACCTAGATCCTGGGGAGACATCAGTAAACTTCAAAGTTCTTGACCCTGTGGAGCTAACATTTTGGGGATAGCTAGATAGAGAGTAAATATATGTCATGTATGAATAAATGCTATGAAGAAAAAGCAGAGTATAAGAATGTGATGGGAGGGTATACAAGTATGGCATTATTTTAGATAGATTGGTCAGGGAAGCTCTCTCTGAGGAAGTAACATTTGGTTAGAGATCTTAATGAAGTAAGAGAAGGAGCATGCAAGCAATCTGAGGAGAAAGTATTCTAGGTACAAGGAGCAGCCAGTCCAAAAGCCCCAAGGAAGGAATGAGATTGACTTCTTTGAGAAATTAAAAACCAAAGGCTCAGTTCAGAACTGAGGGAACAAGGAGAGTGGTAGGAAATGAAGTCCAAGGGGTGGTAGTTAGCCAGGAGCCTTGTGTTGTCGAATTTTGAGCCAGGAGAATGATTGCTCTGATTTACTTTTCACAAAGATCACTCCACTCAATAGAGTGGGGTGCAGGTGGAGCAAAGAGTGAAGGCAGGGAAGAGACCAGTTAAGACTTTTGCTTTCCGTCTAGGTGAATTATGATGGTGGCTTGGACAAAGCAGTAACAGAGATGGGGAAAGTGGTCAGATTCCGTTTTTTTGTTTCTTTGTTTTGTTTTGTTTTGTTTTGTTTTGTTTTGTTTTGTTTTGTTTTGTTTTGCCAGTACATCTAACATTACTTGATTAATTCGATATGGCATGTTAGAGAAGGAGCAACTGTATGAATGATGGTACTATTTACTGAGATGAAAAAGACTGGGAAAGGATTGGTTTGGATGAGGGAATTAAGAGTTTGATTTTGAACATACTAAGAATTTTGGATAATCCAAAAGGAGATGTCAGACAGGCAGCAGGCTATATTAGTCCGGGACTCAAGGGCAAGAGCTCCCCAGGAGTTGGAGATACAAATTTGTAAAACCTCTGTTTAAAGCAGTATGTTGGGATGAGATTACCTTGAAGAGGAATATTAGGTGTAGTTGAAAAGGAACCCTAGGTCTCAACTCCACAACCCACCAACATTTAGAAAGAAGAGAATCTGACAAAACTGAGAAGGAGCTGCCAGTGGATAGGAGGAAAACCAAAAGAGTGTAAATCTTAGAAGCCAAGTGAAGAAATTGTTTAAAGAATGAGGGAGTGACTACAGAAAGGTCTGGTAAGATGAGGACTGACCTTTCGTTTGAAAACCTGAAGGTTTGTGACTTTGATAAGTATAGTTTCAGTGGAGGAAAAACTGTGAAAGCCTGATTGGGGTAGGTTTATAAGAGATTAGGAGGAAGAAAATGAAGACACTTAAGTATAAACAACCCTTTCCAGGAGTTATAGCCCAAAAGAGGGAAGGGACAGATAACTGATAGCTTGAGTGAAGTCAAGAATGGCTTTCTCAGGATGAGCAGTACTCCTTAAATTATTTTTAAATATCATTTACTAATTTTCAGTACTTTTCTCCTGCAGCCCTTTTGTAGAAGCATACTTTGTGTGCTGAAATTGCGCGCGCGTGTGTGTGTGTGTGTGTGTGTGTGTGTGTGTGTGTGTCTCACATAGAAATAGATTTGGGAAATCTATAATACAAATAACTTGGTTTGGCAGTGCTTTCACCTGATATGTAACCAAGCTAAAGTCACATAGAATTAAGTGAAGTTTAATCAAATGATAATAAAACCTGAAAGGCTTTACTGTGCATGCTATTTAAGTGACTTTTATTCTGCTGAGGACTCGGGAGTTCTATCGTAACTAAATTTACTAAAAAGTATTTTTAATATCTACTGTTGTGCTGAAAACTGTCTACAAAGTGCTAGATATACAGTAATGGATCAAAGAGACCTAATTCCTATATTCATGGAGTTTACAGACCCGTATTTTTTTAAGCTTATGTTAACGAGGTTAAAAGAAATACTACAGATAAGAAATTTGTTTTTAAAAAATTGTCTTTTTGTTCAATTTATCCTAAAATCAAATGTATTTTAATTATTAAGCAAATGCCGTGATTTTAAATATTTTAATATGCTATTTCAGTTTAATATACTTACATACTATTTATATCCCAAAGTGGCTTTCAAGAATCAACATGGTTTACATTAGGAATATTAGGAATAAAAATAAGGTAGATAACTCTCAACTTTGGCCACACATTAGAACACTTGAGGAACTTTAAAAAATTTATATTCCCAGGCTCCTCCCCAGCCAATTAAATCAGAACCTCTGGGGTTGGGGCCAAGCATTAGTATTTTTTAATACTTATTTAACAGAAACACTGAATAAAATGCTACTAAGCCCCTGAGAATGAATTGATTACACGTTTAAAGATTAAGTATATCTGAAAGTTAAGAGAAAATATTGAATGTGTTGGGTTATAGATCATTTTTAAAGCATGCAAAGTTATTTGTAGAACCAAACTTTTTCAGGATCCTAATTTTATGTAGAGTAAATGAGAATTACTCTCCTCAGGCTGTCCTCTAATCATTAAGAAAAGAAATCAGTAAAGTTACTTACTTTCCCCTTTTAAAAGAATGAGGGAAGACCACCTTGTCGATAATTTATTTAAATATCTGTTGGGCCCTAACTGGTTTGGCTCAGCAGTTAGAGCGTCAGCCTGTGGACCAAAGGGTCTCAGGTTCGATTCCGGTCAAGAGCACATATCTGGTTACAAGTTCAGTTAGATCCCCGGCCTTGGTCGAGGTCATGTGGGAGGCAACCAATCGATACGTCTCTCTTGCATTGATTCTCTCTCTCTCTCTAAAAGATCAATGGAAAAGTATACTTGGATGAGGATTAACCCCCCCCCCAAAAAAAATGCCTTTTGGCGCTGCCATTATAAAGCATAAAAATATGTAGGAATTAGACCATTTAAAGTTAACCACCAAGAGTTATAAACTGTAAAGATAGTATAACTTATGTGTAACATATTATAGGACTAAATAATATTTTTATAGTTTATATTAAATGTTAGGTACTAGAGCACAATACCCTTTTGTATTGAAATTTTAAATCCACAACAATATTCATTCTATAATCAGTTCTCATTAAAAATTTTTTTTCTTTCTTTCACAGAAAATGCTTGGACAGAAGAGATGAGTACTATTTCCACTAAGGCCTAGAATTGCCTACTGTACAAATAGTTCTGATCGGGCAATATACGAATGGCCCAAGGAAGCCACCAAATTGATTTTCAGGTTTTACATGACCTGCGACAAAAATTCCCTGAAGTACCTGAAGTTGTTGTATCCAGGTGCATGTTACAGGTCAGTGTTCAATGATTTCTGAATTTATTGATACAAACCTGGTATTTTTTTAAACATTGGAAGAAAACTCTTATCTTGTTGGCATTAATTTGCTATGATGAAAAGAGGTGAGCTTTGGTGTCTGATAGTCATGTGGCCTTTAACAAGTTATTTAGTCTCTGTACCCCATCTGTAATATGGAGAATACCTACCTTGTAAAGTAGATGTGAGGATTAAATGAAATGCCAATATAAAGCATTGGTATATGGTTTATACGTACTATGAGCTTGCTTTACTTTTCCCCCTCCTATTTTGCCAGGAGAATTCCAGATCTTCATGTGAAAGTGAGAAAAATCATTAAATAGGAATCAAGACTCTTGGGTTCTAATCCTAAATAGGCATCCCAAGCATATTTGGCAAGTACTGTGCCTTCTTTGTACTTGAGTTTTCTTATGTGTAAAAATGAAGGAAATTGACTAGACAGAAGCCTAACATCCCAATTCTAAAGGAAAAAGTTCATTTTCATATTTTTAATTTAATCTGTAAGTTTTCCAATTAATATCACTAAACAGCTGATAAATTTTTATATTTTTACTAATATGTACAATTGTAGAAATCCGTAAATGTAGTGATAGTTGTGCCTTCTCATTTGATTAAACTGGAAATCTTTCTATCAAAAACTGTTTTTCATTTTGTTAAATTAGAGATATAAAAAAGTAATTTGGATTTAGACATGTTTACTCTTGGCAAATTATTTTTAAAGTTTGAATTTGTATGAAAATTTTAAAGAGTGTTTATACTGGATATTAAGTAACTATATTTTGTTCACACCCTTATTCCCTTTTATCTGTACATTTTTTAAAATGTATTTTATTGATTTTTTTTTAGAGAGGAAGGGAGAGGGAGAGATAGAAACATCGATGAGAGAAAAACATCAATTGGCTGCCTCCTACACACCCCCTGCTGGGTATCAAGCCTACAACCCAGGCATGTGCCCTGACCCGGAATCGAACCAGCGACCTCTTGGTCCTTGGGTCTTTGCTCAACCACTGAGCCGCCACACCGGCTGGGCTTATCTGTACATTTAATTGGTGTGTACCTGCCTTTACTCTAACCTAGTTTTGATATTGCCATCCATCCTCCTCACTTTTGCCAAAGTGTCTTTCTAAATGCAGATTTTAGCATATATTTACCTGCTTAAACCTCGTTGTTCTTCATACCTTCAGAATAAAGTTCATATCTTGACCAGGGAATGACTAGGTCTGTGATCTGGAATTCTGCCTTCTTCTGCAGCCTGATCTCTAGCCCAGTCCTTTCTCCTCACAACCTATACTGTCGCATCTTCAACTGATTGGAATTATCCTAACATGCCTGGCTCTTTATATAATATAATGTTGAAAATGTTTTGAATTAATAATACTGTGTTGCTCAAAGAGTAGATCTTAAGTGTTCTCACCACCAAAAAAAAAAAAAGTTGACACTGTGAAGTGGTGGATGTGTTAATTAACTTAATTGTGGTAATTTCACAATATATAAATACATGAAATCATTGAATTGTATATTTTAAAAATCATATTGTACAACCTGAATATATACTATTTTTTAATCATACCTCAGTAAAGCTGGGAGGAAATAAATAAAAATAAAAATTTTAAATAATAAATAGCATGTTTTGGTGATAAACAGATTTGAGTTCAAGTTTTGACAGTTACTAATGGTACTAACTTCTCTGATCCTCATTTTTCTCAACTGTACGATGGGAATAAGAAACTTCACAGAGAATTAAATATGATAATGCAGGTAAAGCAACTAGTAGGATACCTGATTCATAATGAAAGCTCAATAAATGTTAGCAGCCAGTACTAATTAACAGTAATAATAGTAGAAGACACATAGTAAATATTTGGTGAATGAATCAGTAGTCCACATTTGTCGATATAGGATGTGAAAGAAAAATATAAAGGGAAGGCGGGGAGTGGGATGGAGTCAGAAGTTAAAGAAAGTATGGGGAGGAGCAGAGATAGTAGGGGGAAGTGTCTCCCCTAGGACTCAGGTACCTCTTCCTAACTTTTCAAATAGAATTTTGTGATAAAGTAAGACTATGCTGAGAGTGTTCAGTGAGTCACAGAAAAATACTGTAGGTTCCTCAATAAAATTTTATGAGTTAATATTGAGAGAACTGTCCAGTACATTTTCCTGATAGCACAGCTATAGAGATGTTGAAGTACCTTAACTGGGACTAAAACATAGAGCTTTTTGTAGAATTATTTAAAATATTTTCTGGCCCTGGCCATTTTGGCTCAGCAGTTAGAGCGTCGGCCTGCGGTCCTGAGAGACCCGGGTTCAGTTCCTGCTAGGGGCACTTACCTCCGTTGCAGTTTGTCCCTGGCCCTGGTTGGTTGTGCGGGAGGCAGCCACTCAATGTGTCCCTTTCGCGTTGATGTTTCTCTCTCTCTCTCTCTCTCTCTCTCTCTCTCTCTCTCTCTCTCTCTCTCTCTCCCTCCTACTCTATCTGAACAAAAAATGGAAAAATGTCCTCAGGTGAGGATAAAATAAATAAAGAAATAAATAAAATATTTTGTTTTTATTTTTTTAATCTTCAGTTACAGTTGACATTCTATTTAAAATATTTTCAAAAAACAAAAAACTATGTGATCTTACAGTATAATCTTCAGGAGGGTGTACCAAGTTAAGAAAACAGAACAGATCAATATATATAGATGAGAGCAGGGGGAATAAATATACACACATTTATATATTTGCCTATGTTTGCATAAAGAAATTCTGGAAAGATAAAAAAAAATTTAATAAAAGACGGTTACCAATAGTGGGAAAGAGAAAACAAGTCAGATAGGGTTAGATATGGGAGTGAGACATCTCAACATATGTCTATTTTTTTTTGTTTTGATCTGTGTAAATGAATTGCCTATTTTTTAAAAAAGTAAAATTAAGTAAGCATGTTTTCAACTTTGTCATAAAACAGAAAATAAATGATTTTGAATTTCCTTTGGGCACTTAGTAATATCACCTTCACTGTGTTAATCTGGTTTTACAAATCCAAGCTTCCTACAATATGCTTCCAACACCTGGTGATTACTGAAATGAACTGTTTTGCTTGCCAATTACCCGTGAGGCAGATACACTTTTATACTGAGCTGATAATCACTCTGGACATCCAACTACTGCCACGTTTCTTCTTAAATGTCTTGCTTCTTAGGAGAACATAAGACTCTAGCCTCTATTCTCTTCTTGACTGTATTTACTCCTCAGATTCCTGTTTCTTTAAAATTGATTGATGTTTGGTAATTAAATCTTAGAATAGTGTAAAAATACAACATAGTTGGTACTTTGGTTTTTTTAAACTGAATTTTTTACTATTTAATTCTCTCTCTTTTTTTTTTTTTTTTATCCTCACCCAAGGACATTTTTCCATTTTTTGTTCAGATAGAGAGAGAGGATGAGAGAGAGAGAGAGAAACATCGACGTGAAAGGGACACATCGAGTGGCTGCCTCCCGCACAACCAACCAGGGCCGGGAACAAACTGCAACCGAGGTACGTGCCCCTAGTGGGAACCGAACTCGGGTCTCTCTGGACCGCAGGCCGATGCTCTAACTGCTGAGCCAAACCAGCCAGGGCTATTTAATTCTCTTAATATGACTTAATATGCAAGTTTAAAATTGCTATTTTCAAAATAATGCATAGATAGTGTTCATTCCATATTTGTAAAACTTACTCCTTAGTTGATGCCTTCTCAGATGACCTCCACCTGTAGTCTTTATCCATATTTCTGATAAAACACCTACCATTCTGTATTATATTTGTGTACACATTAATCTCCTCCACTGGACTGTGAGATCCTTAAGAGCAATGATTGTATTCCTTTCTACTTGCCTAATGTGGGTGCTCAGTAGATACTGGTTGAAGGAGTAAATAAGAGTTTGCGAAGAACCTGACTGCTGTGGCTCAGTGGTTGAGCATTGAACCACGCACCAGGAGGTCGCCAGTTCGATTCCCAGTCAGGGCACATGCCCAGGTTGTGAGCCCGATCCCCAGTGAGGGGCATGCAGGAGGCAGCCAGTCGATGTTCTCTCATCGATGTTCTCTCGTCGATGTTTCTATCTCTCTCTCTCACTCACTCCCTCTTTCTCTAAAATCAATAAAGAGAGATTTTTTTTTTAAAGAGTTTGAGAAGAATGGTCATAATATATATTTTGATTACTATCTATAATCTCCATGTCTTTACAAGAAGCTTGGGGAAGAATGAAAGAGGAACTACAATTATGATTCAGGTTCTTTTGTAGCTTTGAAGAGAATGCAGATTTGTATATATACAAAAAAGCAATGATTCTCAACCTTTTAAAAACTCATCCCACCCATTTTGATACACTTCAAAGGAGTCCTCTCCATTTCCCAGTAAAAGTAGTTAGGGCTTATTTGAGAAATAGCTGATTCCAGGTCTGGGGTAAGAAGTATACAAGGTGATCTGGACATCTTGTTATGTCAGAAAGCAAGGAAGCTATGAAGGACTACTGGGGTTCATGTCATATCTACATGGAAACCAACTTGAAATTATTCCCACTAGCCTAAAGATAGGATATAATGACCACAGTCAGTTCACACACGTCAGAATACAGGCGTTAAAGATATAGGAGTTTATAATGATACAAAAAAATCTTAGTCACCTCTGGAGGTTGCTAGGGCACCAATTCATTACTCTAAAAACCAGTACAGGGAAATAATTTATTTATCTTGCCTCTTCTGTGCAAAAACTAACCAAATAATTGTAGTGAGCAAGTTCTTTGAGGAATAATTGCAGCTAATATATGAAGAAGGAATCTAATAATTGGGATATCACCATTTTGCAACCCATAATGAAATTACGTTTCTAAACAGTGATCACCAGTACCTGCTGAAAATCATTAGTTGGATGAAACTGACAATATCATATTTTTTACTGATTGATTGAGAGAGAGAAACATCGATTTGTTATTCCACTTATTTATGCATTAATTGGTTGATTCTTATATGTGCCCTCACTGGGGATTGAACCCTCAGCCTTGGCATTTCAGAACGATGCTCCAACCAGCTGAGCTACCCGGCTGGGGCATAAGCTGACAACATCAGAATCCACCAGTCAACTTCAAGATCACAAAAAGACAGGTAGTCATTATTGTGCCTCCTTGTGTGATGCAATAATAAATAGACCCTATAACCTGGAGAGTATTATGCTAAGCGAAATAAGCTAATCAAAGAAAGACAAATACCACATGATCTCACTTATTTGTTGAATATAATGAACAAAATAAGCTGATGAACAAAATAGACCCAGAGACCTAGAAGTAGGGTTCAGACTGGCAAACCTCAGAGAAGGGGGCGGGTGGGAAGAGATAAACCACAGAACTTATATGTATGTATGCATAACCAATGGACAGAGACAACAGAGCTAGGGACGGAGCGGGGGGGGGGGGGGGGGTGGGGAGGAGGGTGTCAATGGGGGAAAAAGGAGAAACATCTGTAACAAAAATAAATAAAAATTTAAAAAAAAAATGCTGTAAGGGGGCAGGATCGGGGGGAGGGTGTCATTGGGGGGGGGAGAAACATCTGTAACAAAAATAAATTAATTTTAAAAATAATAAAAAATAAAAAACAATTTGAAAATACAAAAAAAAACAACAACAAGAAATAGACCCTGTAAAGAGTCTTACCAAAAATTCATACATGAACCTGCTCATACCTATAGTTGCAACTACTAGTTTGCAATGAAATACAGGGGATGTTGACACCACAGGGTGCAGTCAGCCAATCCAGATGGGAAATTCTAGACAAATGGTCAAATTTTTCAACAAATAGATTTAAAAAATTAAAAATAAATGTAAAAAGCATATCAACCCAATAATTGGAGCTTGTTTATTTAGGTCCTGATTTTAACTAATTAAAAAGACATTTATGAGATAGTAAGGGGATTTTAACACTTAGGATATTAGATATTAAGTATTGGTAATGACATTGTGGTTGTGGTTATTTTTAAGTCCTTATTTTTTAAAGATACATATTGACCTGTTTACAGCTGAAAACAAAATAATGTCTAAGACTTGGTCTAGCTTTGTGGGGAGAGTAGCTGGGACATACACATTAGATGAAAATATATTTGCCATATATCAATATTGTTAATGATGAACATAGTGGGATTTATTATATTTACTTTTAATTTTTATTTATGGTCAGAATTTCTAAAATAAAAACTACATTTCTTTTACCCTATTGTAGCCTTATAAAAGCCTTGTAAGTTTTTTTTTATGTTTTGCCTATAAGAAAACAGTGTGAGTTATGGCATAGCTGAGACTAGAATATATTAAATAATCAGGAGATTTAAAGGATTGAGGGGATTTTTGAGAGCTCAGGAGAATTAAAGAGGAAGACTTTGTAAATATGAGTGCCGGCTTTTAAAAAGGAAGTTTGGGATTGGACTTGGTAGGGAATGTACATTTTAATTTGGGAATGTTGGCAAAGAGATGAGAAGATAGGGTCTTTGTGAGCGTAGGCTTAGAAGAGAGAAGAATTTACTACTAATAGCAATAAAGTTAGTTTGAAGCAAAAAGCACCAGTTAGGTTTGGTAAAGAAAAGGCATAAATATAGCAAGGAGTAATCAGATGATAAAGCTTATGATGAATTTTTAAATTACATTTGAAAAACTAATATATCAATTCAGAGTTAGGAGTCAGATAAAAGTATTTCTACAGTAGGAGAGATTTGAACTGTTGGTTTGGAGTGGGGGGGGGAATCAAATCTTACTAACCTTTTCTTTTTTGTTTTTGTTCAAACTATGGACTGTCATTTCTTTTTTTTTTTTTTTTATCCTCACCCGAGGACATTTTTTCATTTTTTGTTCAGATAGAGTGGGAGGGAGAGAGAGGAAGAGAGAGAGAGAGAAACATCGATGTGAAAGTGACACATCAAGTGGCTGCCACCCGCACGACCAACCAGGGCCGGGGACAAACTGCAACCGAAGTACATGCCCTTAGCGGGAACCAAACCCAGGTCTCTCTGGACCGCAGGCCGACGCTCTAACCGCTGAGCCAAACTGGCCAGGGCTGGACTGTCATTTCTTAACAAGACTTCAAAATGCCTTTTTAGTTCAATTTTCTCCAACAAGATTTTATCTCATATCAAACCACGTGTAGACATTTTAACTTGGTTACTCATCTTTTTTATATCTAAAACTGTCCCTTTTCTATCAGGCTCCTGTTCTCAAGTTTTTCTTTGAATTTTCTTTCTCTCTTGTAGCCAGATTGCATTTACTATTTATTTGTAGTCTTTCATAATTTGTTTCCACTATCAAAAAGTCATTATGTCACATCTTCTAACTGGTCTTATTGTCTGAGTTTTCCCTTTTTCTATTCATTGTAAGTATCAATAGACTTGTCTTCCCAAAACACTCTTTGTGTCTTGACTTCTCTGTTCATGTACGTTGAGTGACTCTCACCATTGCCTATATTAAAGTCCAAACTCCAGCATGACTCATTTTTCAAAGTCCTCAATTATTTAATTCCAGTCTGCTTTTCTAACAGCATATTCTGCAAAATATCCAGTACAAACCAGTACAAACTCCAGCCACATCTGTTACAGCCACCTTGTTTAGAACATGCTTTAACTTGCTATCACATTTATGTCTTTCTTCACTCATGCCATTTTCTTCACCAAGAATTTTTTTGTAGCCAAGTCCTACATATCCTAGGAAAACAATCAGGCCATACCTCCCTCATAAGCAGAGTCCTTTCTCCTTTCTACAGTAGCCTATAATATTTACTCTCTGTTGAACTTCAATACCATTTATTATTTGGCAAATACTCAACGTTTTAATGTTACCTTTTCAAAAACCCGTGCATGGTTTGTCTCTGTAATCAAGTTGCAAGCTCTTCTAGGGAAAAGTTCGATATTATATGTCATTGAGTCTTCTACAATCTCAGACAGGGTGTTGTGCATATTCTAGGTGTTTGGTAATTATGTTTATGGATGATTTTTGAATAATGGTTAGTCTCTTTTGAGGATTCTTTAGAAATGATCTGGTTGGTTTCTTGTTTTGTTTCTTATTTCTCTGTTGTAGATTTTTTATATGGTGCTATCTAAAGACAGAGCATGAACTCAGTTACTCTGGAGGCTACCTTGAGCTGACATTTCATTTGTGTGTGTGTGTGTGTGTGTGTGTGTGTGTGTGTGTGTGTGTGTTTTACACAAGTTAGGAAGAAGCACGTAAGGAATTGACATGACTTTGTTAAGAATTTTAGAATTTTTAAAATTTAAATACTACAAATGTCATTTTTTGAAAGGTCATTTTAAAAGGATTTACATAGCACTTGAATGTATGTAAAATAGTCATGCTGTATTATATGCTTAAGTTTAATGTTCAGCACTCAAATTCCATTTTAATTAGGTTGTAAATTTATTGTATTTGCATGAGTTCATTTTACTATAAAACAGCTTCTAAAACTGAACAATAACTTGGTTCACTTAGCTATTGCTAGTTAGAGAACTTTTCCATGATATTAGTAATGAGGATTTTTAATTAAACTATTTGCATAAAAATAGTTTTTCTCAAATAAGTTTCAAATATATCTCTTGTAATTTTATTCACTAATTTGATTATGTAATATTTTAGTAGTGATGAGCATAAGCATTAGCTTCTGGTTCTTAACATCAAGCTGTTTTTATTTTGTTTTATAGAATAATAATAACCTGGATGCCTGCTGTGCAGTTCTCTCTCAAGAGAGTACACGGTATCTTTATGGTGAAGGAGACTTGAATTTTTCGGATGATTCTGGAATTTCTGGTCTGCGCAATCACATGACTTCTCTCAACTTGGACTTGCAGTCACAGAATGTTTACCACCATGGGAGAGAAGGAAATAGAATGAATGGAAGTAGGACTCTAACGCACAGCATTAGTGATGGACAACTTCAAGGTGGTCAGTCCAATAATGAACTGTTTCAGCAGGAGCCACAGACAGCACCAGCTCACGTTCCTCAAGGCTTTAACGTTTTTGGAATATCCAGTACATCTGGTGCTTCAAATTCAGCACCACATCTTGGATTTCACTTAGGCAGCAAAGGAACTTCTAACCTTTCTCAACCAACTACCAGATTTAATCCCATTATGGTAACTTTAGCCCCAAATATCCAGACTGGTCGTAATACTCCTACATCTTTGCACATACATGGTGTACCTCCACCTGTACTTAACAGTCCACAGGGAAATTCTATCTATATTAGGCCTTACATTACAACTCCTAGTGGTACAACTCGACAGACACAACAGCATTCTGGCTGGGTATCTCAGTTTAATCCCATGAACTCTCAACAAGTCTATCAACCTTCACAACCTGGTCCCTGGACTACTTATCCTACATCTAATCCTCTGTCACATACCTCAGCCCAGCAGCCAAATCAGCAAGGCCACCAGACCTCTCATGTCTACATGCCCATCAGTTCACCTACTACTCCACAACCACCAACAATTCATTCATCTGGTAGCTCACAGTCTTCTTCCCATAGCCAATATAACATTCAGAATATTTCAACAGGACCTCGAAAAAACCAGATTGAGATCAAACTTGAACCTCCACAAAGAAACAGTTCTTCAAAATTGCGTTCTTCTGGACCTCGAACCTCCAGCAGTTCCTCTTCTGTCAACAGCCAGACCTTAAATAGAAATCAACCCACTGTTTACATAGCTGCCAGTCCCCCAAATACTGATGAGGTGATGTCCCGTAGTCAACCTAAGGTCTATATTTCAGCTAATGCCACCACAGGAGATGAGCAGGTCATCCGGAATCAGCCCACCCTCTTCATATCCACAAACTCTGGAGCATCTGCCGCCTCCAGGAATATGTCTGGGCAAGTGAGCATGGGTCCTGCCTTTATTCATCACCACCCTCCCAAAAGTCGAGCAATAGGCAATAACTCAGCAACTTCTCCTCGAGTGGTGGTCACTCAGCCCAATACAAAATATACTTTCAAAATTACAGTTTCTCCCAATAAACCCCCTGCAGTTTCACCAGGGGTTGTGTCCCCTACCTTTGAACTTACAAATCTTCTAAATCATCCTGATCATTATGTAGAAACAGAGAATATTCAACACCTCACGGACCCTACTTTAGCACATGTGGATAGAATAAGTGAAGCACGGAAGTTGAGTATGGGATCTGATGATGCTGCCTACACACAAGGTAATAATACTGAAGGTGGGATCATTTTCCATACTGGGCTTGTTGCTATCTATACATTTGATTTCACTATAGAAGTGGGTATAAACATTTTTATTTCCTCTTTTAAATCAGCATTATTATTTCATCTTTTAAGACTTTTGTGAGTATTCATATAAATTTAAAATTTCAGTTTTATTATGGTATACACCTTGAAGTTTGAATGATAGAGTTATCAGATGTTCAGAATGATCAACTCTGGTTTTGTTTCCTTAATGTTTATAACATTCTTTTCAGTTACTGCCTTACTTATGGTGATGCCTACTTTCCCTTTAAAATTTCTGCAAATAAAAATTCATAAAAATACACATTTTAATAAGAGTTAGTTGGCTAATATAGTAAATCTGCCTTCTTTGACCAGTAGAATTCTCTTCATTTCTCTAATACCATGTTGTTTGTCTTATTTTATATCAAAGTATATATCATTACAATTCCTAGAATAATTTAAAGAAAAATTTGAATCCTGTTCCTAATACTTGTCTCTTTCAGCCTCACTTAAAAAAATAAGGTAATGGAACCTTTCCTCTTATTTGGAATTGTCAATAAGAGCATTACTTTTAAATCTATCTCACTTCAGTATCCTTTTCTGAAATAGACTGGTTGATAGTGGCTTAGTACTAATTTATATCTATATTCAAGTATAGATCATTTCTATCATATCATATTTTATCTGACCCCTTAAGTTGCTCAGTCTTTAATAGGAAATTTAAATTCATTCAAATAACAAAGTGGAGGATAAGTGTTTATTTTCTTGAATATTGAAGTATATTTGTAGATTAGCCGTGAGTCCTTTAGGGTAACCACATACCTTAGTCATCTTTGTATCCTCAATGAATTGTTCCAAGTATTGTACTATATCATCACCCCCTTGCAGCATGCAGGCCCCTACTACTGCTGGTACCACTTGTCCTTTTTAAAATTTCTAAACATAGTGATTTTACTGCTGAGTTTCTTAGAGGAGCCTGAGCTTATTTTATGTTTTAAACAATTATATTCTAGTGAGTCTCAACCCAAGCTTAGATATGGTGCTTTCAAATTCCATGATCACCTGTGGAGCTTTCAAAAAATAAAAACGCCCAAAGCTCAGCCCAAACTTGCTCAGTTAGATTCTGTGAATGGTGAAGCCTAGGTGCACATGTGCTTACATGCCTGTTTGTTTTAAAGATCCATGGATGATTCTGATTGCACTAGAAATTGTGCTAAAATTACCCCCCCCCCCCCACACACACACACACAAGTATACCTGTGACTAAACTGGAACTATTTTAGTTTAGTTCAGCAGTAGTATGTAAATTATAATTTACCACTATTTGTTCCACTGATATTTAATTCCTAGTCTTTCCCCAAAGTCCTCTTCTCCTCCTAGTCTCCTGCTATCGAACTAGCATATTTCCTGTGTTTGGATAGTTGATGATTCTTAAAAGGAGAGTAAGTTTTTCTTGTTGTTGTTTTTTAAGATAATTTGATAAGGGGAATTTTGTATTGAACTAATAAAAGATAGTCATATTGAATTGGCATGTGAAAATAAAGTTACTTAAACTTGCTATTCCCAATTTCTCTCCCATTCTATCTTGAATCTACTGTAGTCAGCATTTTTTCCACAGTCAACCAAAACTGCTCTTGTCAAGGTCATCAGTGACAGCATTGTTACCAAAGCCAGTGGTGATCTTTCAGCCCTCATCTTCCTTGATCTTTGTATCAGCAGCATCTGCCACAGTTGAGTACTCTCTTCTCTGAAACATTTTCTTCATTTGACTTCCAGGATTCTGCACTAGGATTTCCACTACTCCTTTTATTCTCTGCTGATTTTCCCTCATCTCTCTGACCTGTCACATGTTGTTCTTTAAGAAGTGATGTCAAAGCCTCAAAGCTCAGTCTTTGGGCCTCTCTCTTTTTTGTCTGTGTTATTTCCTAGATGATCCCATTCAGTCTCCTGACTTCAAATATGGCCATGCACTGTGTAACAACATTTCAGTCAATACTGGGCCACATATATATGGTCCCTTAAGATTAAAATGGATTATAAGCCAAAAAAAAGTTTGCTATGTTGAAAGAAAAGACTAGACCTGACTAAGGTGTTGAATTTACTGCTAGTTCTGGGTGGTTTAAATAAATTGTATTAAGTAAATTATCAGCATGTTATCCACCTGCATCCTACTGTGACTGGGGTCCAGAGTTGGTGAAGGAGCCAGGGAGAATGCTGGGGAATAGGGGAGCCCAGGAACCCACCCACGTCCACCCCTGCACACACATACTCACTTCTCTTCCCTCCGTTTCTCTTTACCTCTTTCTTCCCAGTCCTGGTTCTTTCTCTTTCTCTCTCTCTTTTCCCTCTTTATTATTTCTAGTCTCAAGCTTTCTCTCTCTGAGTCTCTTTCTCTAGCCTTCTCTTCCTTCCTTCTCTCCTTCCTCCCTCCCTCCTCCTGATGTCTACTGCCCACAGATGGCACCTCCCTATAGCCCTCCCCCTGCCCCCACAGCACAGCACACAGTTTGTTTTTTATACCTTCTTTTTACTGAACTTCTGTGTTGATAACTTTAGATACACAAATACTTACCATTGTGTTACAGTTACCTATAGTATTCACTACAGTAACATACTGTATAGGTTCGTGGCCTAGGAGCAATAAGCTATACCATATAGCCCAGGTGTGTAGTAGGGCTATACCATCTCCATTTGTGTAAGTGCACTCAGTGATGTCTGCACAATGATGAAATCACCTAACAACAAACACATTTCTCAGAAGAGATTCCTGTCAAGCAACCCATGACTGTATTATTTTATGCTGGTAACTTCCAAATTTATAACCTAGTCCCTGAATGTCAAGCTAGTTTATTTAAATATATACTTAACATCTCCATTTTAATGTTTACTGGGCATCTCAAGTTTAAGTCTGAAACAACTTCTCATATTCCCCTCAACTTTCTCTTCCTATGATCATTCTTCCCATCAGTTAATGGCAACTTAATTTTTATTTAGTGATTAAGCCATAAACTTCAAAAACACGCCTGACTTCTTCATTCTTTTACATTTTTACCTTTCACATCTAATTTAACAATAGATCCTATCAACTCTAACTTTCAAAATATATCAAGAATTCTATCTTTTCTTACTACTTCCATTGTCACCAGTCTGGTCCTAGCCATCATCATCTCTTAAGTGGATTATTGCAGTAACCTACCTGCTTTCACCCTTGCCTCCTTGTGGTCTTCTTTCAACCCAGCAGATATGGTTTTTAAAAAAAAAAAAAAAAAAAAAGTCAGATCATATCACTCTTCTGCACATGACTATTTCAATTCAGAATAAAAGCTACAAAGCCTTACATGATCCACTGTCCCTCCCCCATTGTCTTTTCCTTTTACTTACCACCATACTCATTCTGTTCCAGCCTCACTGGGCTTCTTGCTAGTCCTTAAACAAAGAGGCATGCCTTAGGTAGGCCCTTATACTTGATTTTCCCTCTCTCTGAAGTTCTCTTCTCCCAGAATTCAGTTAAATTCCCTCACTCCCTTCAAGTCTTTACTCAGAAGTCACCTTTTCGGTGAGGTGGTCCCTGGTCTCCCTGTTTAAATCCACACCCCAACATTTCCTATCTTTCCATCTTTGTTCAAGGGGGGGAAATGAATAATCTAATTTTAAGATATATAATAACTAATGCCTGCTGAAAGCTTGCTGTGTGCTAAGAACTGTACTAAATGCCCATTTCTCAAAACCAAGTATAAAGTAGGCACTAGTATTATTCCTGTTTTCAGATTAAAATACTTAGGAACAGGTGGTTTAAGTACTTTGCCAAAGGATGAGAGGCAGAGTCAAGATTCTAACCTAGGAAGTTGACAACAGAGCCCACACTCTTAACCATGACACTGGAATAGCTTTCCATATTTTCAAAATAAACCCTCTGGGAAAAAAGATCTGGTTTATCTTGTAGTTTCATACAAACCCTGGTGCACCATTGTGTGGGCCACATGTGCCTCAATTGAAAAAGCATGGAGCCCTGGGCAGTTTGGCTCGGCAGTTAGAGCGTCGGCCTGTGGACCAGAGAGTTCCAGGTTCGGTTCCCGCTGAGGCAGCGATTCTCAACTTCTGGGTCGCAACCCCTTTGGGGGTTGAACGACCCTTTCACAGGGGTTGCCTAAGACATAACAGTGGCAAAATTACAGCTATGAAGTAGCAATGAAAATAATTTTATGGTTGGGGTCACCACAACATGAGGAACTGTATTAAAGGGTCGCGGTATTAGGAAGGTGGAGAGCCACTGCACTAAGGGCACGTACCTCGGTTGCAGTTTGTTCCCGCCCCGGTTGGGATCGTGTGGGTGGCAACCCTGTCTCTCTCACATCAATGTTTCTCTCTCTCTCTAACCCCCCTCTCTCCCTCCTGCTCTATCTGAAGATAAATGCAAAAAAAAAAAAAAAATGTCATCGGGTGAGGATAAAACAAAAGAAAAAGAAAGAAAAAGCATGGAGCTAAAAGATCACTCAATAAATAAATAAATAAAGCAAAAACAGGCAGCTATAGAGAAAGAAATCACAATATATAGATATAATTAGAAATAAAACAATAAAGTAATGCCCTGGATAAATATAGTGAGCACCTTCTACAGGCATCTGAAAATTTTTTTTTAAAAATTGCTAATGAGTGAAGACTCTGGTTTGAGAACTCAAAGCCTACCAAAAAAAGCAGGGTTCCCCAGATTCTGCCACTCTAATTACTTCTCTTTGCTAATAACCTTCAGATAGCTGTAACAACCGTGATCACTTTTTAAACATACCTACATACATGTGGAATTTGCTAACATTCCCGTGGCTCTACACATCTGTATTATCTGTGTGTGTGCACTCTGTATTAGGGTGAGTGCTGTCCTGCAACCTTTCATCTTGTGTCCTTCTGTTTACTATGGAGCTGGTATTGACCCAGATTTATGTATCATCCAATGACAAAATCTTAAATCTAGGGTTTCTTTGACTTCTAGTGAAATCAAAGGATTGTTCATTTCTGAAAAATGCCTTTTTTGTGATGTTTTCCATTTTATTCAGCACTCCTGCAGTACTAAATGGGGTGCCCTGAGTAATACTGATCTTTAAGCAAGGATCTTTTCTGAATTCTAATTTGTGTGGTGTAGGCAATAAGGAGAAAATAAATACATCTGCCTCCTGCAGTGAAATTGATCTTTCTAAAGCTCCTGGAACATATTGTTTCAGAGTGGAAAAATAAGTTGAGCCAGGTACTAAAATCATAGGAAAATATTTTCTCAAATTGAAGAGGAAATATATATAAATAAATTTGGTAACCAAAATGCATTATTTTGCATTATATTTTATCTAACATTTAATCTAAAATGCTACAATTAAAAAATTTCAGAAACAAGAATTTATGTTCATAAGAGATATATTGTTTGATATGCCCTCTGCTATGGAATGAGCAGAAGAAAAAGAGGTAAATTAATGAAACTTTTACCAGGATCCTGCTAATTTCATCACCAAGTCTGCCACAATCACTAACAGCAGCCCAAAGGAATTAAATCACATTTGAATCTTTCAAGTACTACAGGAATCAGAGACAAAAAAAGAATGCTGAATAGAAAAAACAAATTTAGATTGGAGAGAAGTTTCAGCTGAAAATCTATAAAGAAGAGTCTTATTTTACCTATTAAGAACAAATATTGAAATGCAAATTGCTTACCAGTAGTAAGGATACTGGCCAGATACCTATCTACATTTTTCTCTTTCAGTCATACCACCCAACGCTACCTAATTTCTGGAAAATACCAATAAATACTTTATTATTCCCTGATTCTGAGACTTTATGGCATTTTCGCCCATTCATAGAACTTTGCTTTTTGTAATACTGGCAACTCATTCAAACGAATTTTCTTGGAGGGGGTGGAAAAGTCCTGCTTCCTGTGTTTTGTTATAATAGCCAGAGACTCTTAAAAAACTAACATTGCTGCCAAAACTGATTTCTCATTCTCTATTATCTCTACAGAAATTTATCTGTGTATTGATCTGACCAGTAAACTGCAGTGTTGGTGTTTTTTTTAATTACTTATACAAAGTTATAAACATTTTTATGATACTTTAATACTGTCTTTCATTTCTATTTTAATCTATATGTTTATCCTTATGTCAGTGCTACACTGTCTTACATGTAAGTTGTACTTTGTTCCTTTTCAAAATTATTTTGGCTGTTTGGGGTCTCACTCAGGCTATTCCATATAAATTTTAGAATTGTCCATTTTAAATTTCATTACACTCAAATATTATTTTTCTACATATACTTGATTTTAAAATTTTTGAAATCAAGAAACAAAAAGGTGTATAATGAAAAGTTCCCCCCACCAGAGACAACTAATAGCTATTCACAAACAGTTCATTTTGTGTTCTGCTGGAAAGTGCAATTATGTCTCAAGCATATATATATTAACATCTCTTTGAGACATGGAACATAGTATTTTGCTTTTTGTCATTTTTTGTGTGTATTCTCTTTTAATATTTCAGGTTAACAAGTGTATATCTGCTTGCTTTAAAGATGGCTGCATAGTATTTTGCACATAATCTCTAACCAGTCCTTTCTTGATAGACCTTAAAGTCTAGCTTTTACAAACTGCTGCAGTAAAAATTCCGTATGTACATTATTTGTGTCCATGTCCAAGTATGTTGGCAAAAGAGATTACTAGAAGTGGAACTGCTGTGTCACAGGATATGCATATGTTTAATTTTGATAGATGTATCATTTAGACTTGGTTATGCTGCAGTGACAAACTGTCTTTAAAACAACAAAGGTTTATTTCTAGCTCACTTGCCATTATAGATTAGCTGGTGGGCTCTGTTGTATATCATCCTTACTCAGGGACCCATGTTGAAGGAAGCTCAGTCTCTATATTTCCATGATTGTTCAAGCAAGACAAAGGAAATACAGCAAATCAGCACTGACTCCTTAAGCTTCTGCCCAAACACATGTTACTCTTTAGCTAAGACAGGTCATGTAGCCACACCTAATTCAGACAGAATGGAGAGACTCAGTTCTGCTATATATGGTAGTCCCCTCTTACCTATGGGGAATATGTTCTAAGACCCCTAGTCAGTGCCTGAAACTGCAGGTAGTACCAAACCATATATATAATGTTTTTTCATATACATACATGTCTGTAATAAACAGAGTAAGTGATTAACGACAATAATAAAATGAATAATTATAACAGTATACTAGAATGAAAATTATGTAAATGTGGTCTCTTTCTCTTCAACATCTTATTTACTGTACTCACCTTTTCACTCAAAGTAAACACCTTATGACTTCTCTTTGGCATATCTGAATCACCAGATTCACCACTCTTGTACTATGGGGCCATTAGTAAGTAAAATGAGGGTTACTTGAACACAATCACTGAGATATTACAGTTTATCTGATAACCAAGAGGTGATTAACAAGGGTGGGGAGGTCATGGCGTGTAGATGCTGGACAAGGATGATTCACCTCCCGAGCCGGACAGCGAAAGATTTCATCATGCTACTCAGAACGGCGGACAATTTAAAACTTATGAATTGTTCTCTTCTGGAATTTTCCATTTAATATTTTTAGGCCAGGGTTGACCAGGGGTAACTGAAACCATGGAAAGTGAAACTGCGGATAAGAGGGAATGAATTACTGTACCTAGAAGGCAAAGAGCCAAAAATATTTGGTGAAGGGTGCAACTATACAGTACATGTTGCCAATTTTGATTTTGAGACTCTAAAGAGATTCTTCTACCAGAGTATAAACTGGTAGAATATTGTTCCCATATTTATAAATGGGGAACATTTGGCAACATTTTTAAGATTATTTTCTTCCATCCCTCCCCCACCCACATTATAGAGGTGATTGAAAAATACATCTTTGTTATTCTTTAGGTAAAAAATGGCTTGTTTTGGTGTTTTTTCATTTACATCTTTAAATATGAGTAAGCCCTGGCTGGTGTGTCTCAGTTGGTTGGAGCATCATCCTGTGCACTGAAGAGTCATGGGTTTGATTGCCAGTCAGGGCATATACCAGGTTGCAGGTTTGATCCCTGGTTGGGGCACATTCAGAAGGCAGCCAGTTTATGTTTCACTCTCACATCAATGTTTCTCTCTCTCTCTCCCTCTCCCTTCCTCTCTCTAAAATCAATAAAAGCATGTCCTCGTGTGAGGATTAAAAAAATATTGGGGGGGGCAGGAGGAGGGACCAAGGGGGGCAAAAAGGTGGGACATCTGTAATACTTTCAATAAAAAAATTATAAATACAAGATTGAGCATCTTTACAAGTATTAATTTTTAAGCCATTTGTATTTCTTATTTTGTGAACTTGCCTTTTTTTATATAGAATGCCTCTTTTTTCTAGTGTTATTTTAACTTGGTCAATAAATTTTTTTATATAAAATTTTCACTTTTATATATTTATACTTACCAATTTTTTTTCCTTCTAGTTTCTGTATTTAGTTTTATGTCTTATTTACAAAGCTCTTCTCCATCCCAAGATTTTGAAAAAAGAACAGAAATCTTATGTATATCTTTTCTTTAGTTATAATACTTCTCCTTGAAAACCATATTGAACTGGACTGACTTCTCCTTCATATGGCATCCCTTCAAAAACTTGAAAATAGCTACCATATTCTCTTTTAAAATGTAAACTTTTCAAAACTATATACATCCCCCAGTGCCTTTCATGATTCATCCAGTTCATCTTTGAGGCTCCTTTGGTGTGTCTAGGCCCCAGTTATTTTTTTCTCTAAAACAAAATTTTGGGGCAGTATCTGTTATCTTAACTCTATAAGATTGCATGCAACATCTTCATTATATACAAATAAATGCCAACAAAGTATTATCAAGCAGAGGCCCTATGTTTACCTATTACTGTATTAATAACTAATGTACAAATAATTTAAATTTCTTAAAAATGATTACAAAGGTTAAGCATCATTTCTTATAATTTCATTATTATATTTGTTGCCCAAATTATGGGCCCAATTACAGAACTGTTGCAAGATCTGATTTCAAACTGACCTTAAAAATGACGAAATAGATGAAACATCAGGATGCTTTTAGAGTAATTGCCATCTCTTAATTTTTTGTGACTCAATCACCAAATAAGTGACTATAATTGTACAATGGTATATAAAACAGATCTTCCTGCTGTCA